>CM065296.1:95132557-100334478 GCA_032871835.1 Dipteronia dyeriana | reverse complement strand
TTTTTTTAATCATTAGTTTTTGTTTCCTCTTTTGTGTTTTTTTTTTCTGTTTAACAAACCCTAAACCATCTTATTTTTAATTTTTTTTTTCTTATGTACCATCAAACCCTTCGTTATTATCATCAATGGTTTTTACCTTTTTATCAAAAAAAAGTTTTTTTGTTTTCTGATTCAAGTAAATTTGAAATCAGTTTTTTTTTTCAAATACCATCCACATTTAATTATCAACATCATATATATCGAAAGAAAATATAAATATAAATAATAAATATTCAATAATTTAAAATAATCCACATCATTAAAATTTTGTTATTAAGATTTTAAAATAAGAAAAATGAGATTTTATTAATTTTATTTTAGAATATTAAATAATTAAAAAAGTGAAATATAAATAGTTGAAGCACTTGTTCAATTTTTTTTATTTTTTAAATAATAAGACTAAAATACCCTTCACACCGTAATTAACAATCGACTGACTAGGGACCAAAACGATGAATTTAAGATAATTCAGTGACCACGGAACCAGACGTGGAAACATTGCTCAAAACTGCTGAAATTCAAATCACTGATTTTTCCTGCACTAGGTGATCTTTAGTTCGAATTTGGTGAACTTTGGTGGTTCTTGACTGTACCGGGCGTTTCCTGAACTGGGTTTCAATCAAGATCTAGTTTTTGTTGTTTCTGGGGTTCGTTGGGATTATGGGTTTCGTCATACAGCATCTAAATTGAACTTGTATGAATGGTTCATTGAAATTTTTTCAAATTCAAGCCCTTTCCCTGTAATTACTGATAAAAATAAAGAAAAAGAATATAGTGTGTGTTTTGATTTATTGATTAAACGCACAAGACTGAAGAGTTAATCGACAAATCGGAAATGGCAGCAAAACACATGGAAGAGATTCAGAGAAAATTAGCGACGCTAAATTATCCACGAGCTAACGCGCCGGCTCAGTCCCTCCTCTTTGCCGGCATGGAGCGTTACTCTCTTCTCGAATGGCTCTTCTTCAAGTAACTTTCAACATTTCCTACTGTTTCTCTATCTCTTTCAAACGGTGTATGCGATTCTCGAAAATGACGTCGTTTTTGTGGTTTGAATTTCTTATTGTAGGTTATTGGGAGATAAATCTCCCTTCTCACAACAGAATTTGCAAGGGGATGCCATGGATCGCGATGAAGACAGCTCGCATTCAATGTGAGTTCAAATTTATTATAATTATTTTTGTCAAGTAAACAAATTTTGGGTTTTTGTGATAATGGTTGGATGTTTTTGTTAGATTTGGCGGAGATTGCAAAGTTTCTGGGTATTACGATTACTATAGACACAGAAGCCATTCAGGTTTGTCGCTCAAATTTCTTGTTTTCTATTTTGTATCACTACTTGTTTTCTATCTTGTGCTATTTATTTAGATATAATACTTAAACGTACAATCTAGTGTTTTGATTAGTCGTAACTGTTGCACTTTCTCTATGATGAAGATAGAACAGAAAATGTAGTATTTATTGAGCTCCTTCGATTGTTTAAATTTTTAGAAGTTTTCTTCTCAAGCTACACTAGAGAATAAAGGATTCAAACCAAGTTTGCATGTGAGCTACTGAGCTAGAATTTATTGAGTGAAGAAAAGGTGATTGCCCAAAGGATGATTTGTAGGTTTCACTTCATTACTTGTTGTGAACCTTGTACCGATGGTTTGCAATCTATTCATTACCAGTGTAATTCTTTTTAGCGGTTGCTATAATGACATGGGCAATGAACCTCTCATGGAATTGGGAATTTGCCTTTAACCTGCCAAGAAATGTCATCCACAATGTCTGTGCTCATAGATTCTTTAGGAACCTCATGTAAACGATTTAAGCTGCTTATTAAGTCCGTGTTTCCTATATGAATTTTGATATTGTTTAGTTATTAATTTTGAGGAAGCATACATATGGGATATCCCGTAAATTGGGTGCATAATGTACACTATCCTTGATTGATTGGATGTTGAACCTCTATTATTTGAGTATCATCATGCTTTTCTTAATGCTTTATATCATGTGACTGCATGTGAATAAGTTAGATTTGAGTACATACATTAGATATAGGGTCTCTTATTGATCCTGTTACACTTTTATTGTCTGTCTTCTATGCCGAGGAGCCTAAATTATGTATCATAATTTTTGAATTATGCATCACTTATGTGGAAATTGGCTATTGCTAGGGAACACGTGTGAGTTAAGTTTCTTAAACTTTAGTAAATGGCTACATTTATGTTTTAGGGGCGTGGAAGCTATGAAGATCGAACGGAAATGCTTCGTCTTATTGTTGATCTAGTGGAGGCGAGCATCTATGCTGATAATCCCGAATGGAGGTTGAGATGAATTTGGCTTAAATTTAGTTGACAATTGTAATCTTAGACATAAAACTTTTTCTATTGCTACATTTATTGACCTCGTTTTTGTAATAAATACTGTTATTAGTTCTTTTCTCAGGATTTTTTAATAGCATATTGTTGCCTGAAATTTTGTTTGCATTCTTTTGCAGCATTGATGAGCAGGTAACAAAGGACATACAACTAATTGACGCTATTGCAGAGAAGCAATCTCTTATTTTCACAGAAGAATGCAAGTTGTTCCCTGCAGATGTGCAGATTCAGTCTATATATCCATTGTAAGAACATGTTTTAACCATCGTGTTCATATCACTTACTTTGATTTTATATTTTTGTTTTACCCATATTATTGAAATATATATGACATGTTGAATAGTTTCAGTTGGTCGATACCATACTGATTGCTTAATTTCTTCTTTTAATCGACTAATGGTACATGAGATTGCAAAACAATGACGTATGAACATGGAAGTAGATTATTCGAGTTGTTAGATTTGTGTTTTTGTTGGTTTGTTAATTTTCTTTTCTTTTGAAAATTTCTAATTGGGAATGCGTTTATCTGGAATTGAAAAGTTACTTTTCTTTTGTCATGACACTTTATCTTGTTCTCTGAAACCCAACTTCCTAATTATTAATACTACTATTCAACCATGTTTATGTGACTACTTGACTCTATCTGTGTTGCATTGTTAGATAAATCTACTTTTGTGGATTTAGGTATTGTTGAAGTCGTAATTGATCAAATAATATTCTTATTGTTTATATAGTTTTTCAACAATAGAAATTTATTCAACCTTATCTATGTTTCTGTACCATCCGGAGTTTATAGTTGGATTGGAGAAAACAAGTCAAATCAAAAAGAAAAAGGCATCCGACTTGACTATGGGCTATGATTACTTGGGGGCATTGTTTAGTGGAATACTGAATGAAGTGCGTCATTGAATCAGAGTATATGAACTTGAGACTGGCCACTTTGTAAAAATGTGCTGAAGGTTAGGACTTAGGGCTGTACATAGATTTTCACTTAGCACCTTACTTTTGTAGACTGGCTCAATATCTGTTATGATATAGCACAATAGGCATTAATGCTGCGAGTCTGTAACCTATTAGATAAGGCATTACTCATCTATTACTGACTATGGATTTGACTGCTATTATTTCTGTAGAAGCTGCTTATGTAGTGGCTTGTCTCAATTATTTGGGCTACAGAAATCCTTCTCCCCATTCAAGCTTTACTAATTTAAGATTTATTTTTTCATATAATGACTGATAAGTTCTATGAAACGAATAATATGCTCATGTTTTATACTAAAGCCAGCAGATTTTGTGTTAGCTGCCAATTCTTAGTTGCCTCCATCATCAGATGTAGTAACATTCTGTTTCGTTATTCAAAAAGACCAGATGTTTCTGAGCTGGAGACAAAGCTTTCAGAACAATCAAAGATACTCTTGAATCTTCAACAAAAGGTCGCTGATTTGGCATCTAAGGTTTATCCCTGTGCCCTAGCTATTATCTTTAACATTGCTTTTGTGTGTCGTGTTCATTGTCCTGGTACTACTCGTTAGACTGATCAACTTCACGTAATTTATGCAATGGCATCGTTTCTTTCTGGGTATGCTCAATGTTCTAAAACACGTTTTTATTTTTGAGGCGATTTCCTCTACTAAAGCTACTAAAGCAATGCCTAAGCCTCAATACGTAATGAGGCGTAAGCTTCATTACAGGGAGTTAAAAACTTAAAATACATACATACATACATACATATATATATATATATATACACACACACACACACACACACACATTATATTAAATTCATGATTTACAAAACAACCAATAAGTTCATAATTCATATTCCATAAAACAACAAATAAGGCTTGTTGTCTTTGAATTAGTTTAGGGTAATAGTGTTTGTTGATTTATTCTTCTCCATATGGAGGCAATATATATAGGAAAAATACAGAGTGAGAATCAAATAATCGATCTCCTACAATCTCTACAATTAATCTAATCAATCCCCTATAATCAGCAATTAGAAGATTGTCAACTATACAATAATAACAAACAGTGTTCTAAAACACGTTTTCAGTATTGAGGCGATTTCCTCTACTGAGGCGAGGCGTAAGCCTCATTAGGAAGAGATAAAAACTTAAAATATATAAAACAACCAATAAGTTTATAATTTATCATTCATAAAACAAGCAAACAACCAATATTTCATATTCTATATAACAACAATTAAGGCAATAAGTTCATAATTCAAATGGTATCCAATAACCATATAAAATAACAAGTTCATAACACAAAAAAACGAAAAATAGTTCATAAATTCATAATTATTGACTACTCATTCACTCCACATCATCATTCTTCGTCACTTGAAAAATGTAGTGACGATTTACTATCGTGTCCAACACTTATATCCACCTCTCCATCAATGTCTATGAATTCATCATCTATCAATGCTAATCCTTTTCCTTTATCTTTGGTTGGAGGATCCTTTCTCTTCTTTGATGATGCCCCAAAATTCACATTGTTGTTAGTAAGTGTAGTAACATCCCCAGCTACAACATTGAAATCAAAATCATCATCACGTCCATCATTTACATTCGATTCATCAAGCATCCACTCATCATCGGATGGCACACAATCAAGAACCAATGGATCTTCATTCTCCTTGAGTTTTTGTCTCCTCAAGTATCTATCATTTAGTTTCTTGTTGTACATAAACCAACTTATGCATCCTAGTTGTAGTCAAACAGTTTCTTCTCTTTGTGTGGACCTAAAAAGACAAAACTAGGAATGAGTATTTAATTTACTTTAGAGTATTTAAGGAAAAAAAAAGTTTAAATTAGAGATTACTTGATTAAATGTACTCCAATTACGCTCACATCCCGAGCCGCACAAGTTAGCCTCAAAACTTTCACTGCAAACTTCTTCAATTTGGGGAGTTTCATGCCCAAATGTATTCCACCAATCAGCTACATTAAATACAACATAGGCATCAAACTCCCAAACAAATAAGTGAATAATATATTGTATTCTAACTTCCAAGTAACTAAGAATATTAAAAGTATTAGTATTCCAATTACTTACCGGGAGAATGCTTCTTAATTGTTGATTGAGCCATTGAATACCCAAATACTCCTCTTTTATCAACAAAAGCATCCAATTGGACATTTGCTAGCTCACTCACTTCTTGATCCACAATAAGTTTGTCCATGACTTGAAACAAACCCGATCTAACATCTGAATGTGTGGAAAAATTATCTGCATAGTGATATTGGGGATTCATGAAATATGCAGCTGCATGCAAATGCCTATGCATTGAATCTCCCATCTTTTGTCAATGATGTCCCAAATCACCTTATAAGCACCCAACTCTCCTTTTAAATTCTTTGAAATCTCCTCTTTTGCTTCATCCATAGCACCATAAAGAAACCCCATAGCCGGCTCATCACCATCAACTAACCTTAACACTTTAACCAAAGGTTGTGTGGTTTTAATAGCATAAACCACACTTGGCCAAAAGTATTTATCTTGCAACACAATATGTTTAATCTCCTTCCCTTCCTTCTTTTTAGAATATGTAGAAGACTTCCATTTATCTGAAACAAACATCATTTCCAAAGCATCCTTGGATTGATAAATGCTTTGTAAGGTCAAAAATGCAGTGGCAAATCTCGTGGTGGCTAGGCGAATAATTTCACATTTTGTGTGCTCCCTCATTAATGCTAAAGCCCACCCATGGTTATATATATAGTTGCTCACTTTCTTTGCCTTGTACAATGCTTTCTTATGTTCATTCAACTTTCCCAAATCTTCAAGAATCAAGTCAAACCAGTGTGCTGCACAAGGAGTCCAATAAAGATGCTTTCTTTTCTCCATTAATAACCTACCAGCGGCTTTATAAGCTGAGGCATTGTCTGTTACAACCTGAACTACAATGTCTTCCCCGACTTCCTCCACAACATCATCAATCAAGTGAAAGATCAAACCAACATCTTTCACCATATCAGAAGCATCAGTAGTTTTCAAAAAACAGTTCCTTTAGGATTGTTGACAAGGAAATTAAGCAAACTTCTTCTTCTAATGTCGGTCCAACCATCTGACATTATAGTTACTCCGGTTGTTTTCCATGTCTTCTTAACATCATCAACAATTGTGTTCGTTGTTTCTACTTCTTTCTACAACACCCAAGTAGAAAGATCATAACAACTTGGAACTTTATAACCCCGACCATAATCTCCAAGTGACCTACACATACTAGAAATGAAGGACTTGTAACTACATTCATAGGGATTCCATTCTCGAAAAAGAATCTTCCCACATCCATTGTAACAAGCTGCCATGCTTCCTTTGCATCCTTTGGAGTAACATGTTCCTTTCCATGCTCATTGCCTTTGCTTGGAAAGAATCGATCGATTGGTCTCGAACTCCCCTTGAACTTATTCCACCACTAGGACAAGATCCTCCCATCTCTTGAATTTCTTCTAAAGATGGATGTGGACGGTAATAAAAACCTCTATCCACCTTCTCATCAAAACTCCGTTCGATAGCTTCCTTAGTAATCTCCTTTTTCCTCAAAAATAACTTCATTTCATCTCTAACTTCTTGTGGCACTAAAGGGCACTTCCTCACATCTTTTTGTGTTTGAGCAAGGTGATGTTTAAACCTTGAAACACCACCTTTGATTTCTTGGTTGCAATAATTACACATCACGTACTTGTAAGACTTTTCCGTCTCCCCGTTCCACCTATTTACAATGATCCAAGCCGGATCGGTTCTAACTCTACCTTTAGTAATACTACTCCCACTTCTCAACATGTTTGATTATCAAATAATCAACACAAAGTTCACAAAAATTCTGTAAAAACTGAAAACAAAACACATAGCAAAACAGTTTTTAATACACAAGTAACACAATACTTAAAAAACAGCTTATACATAATACATCAGCTTACAAAATCACAGTCTCACAGCTTATACATCAGCATTCAGCACTCAGCACTCAGCAGATCAGCTTATAATTTAAAAACTAACTTACAAAAAGACATGCAATTATACATGAGCAAATCAGCTTATAATTTTTACAAGATATAGTTAATAACAAAAAATTTATAATTGATATGTAAATAAGTAAAATAACTTGCAATTTATAACTAATTTACAACTAACTTACAAAATTACTACATCAACAGATCAGCAACATCAGCTTATACATTATACAAGATATAGTTATAACTTAAAATTTATAACTAAGTAACTAACTTACAATTTATAACTATTAACTAATTTATAACTATAGTTTATAACTTGAAACTTATAACTAACTTACAATTTATAACTAATTTATAACTAACTCACAATAAATACTTATAATTTATATTTAATTTATAACAGTTTATAACTGAAAAAAAAAAAAAAACAAGATATTGTTTATAACTTATAAGTTAAAGTGAGTTGGTTGGATAAAGAAAAAAGATGCATTAAAATGAAGGAAAAAGAAACAAGAAATAGGCAGTAAAAACGAGTTGGTTGGAGAAAGAAGAAAGATGCATAGAAATGAAGGAAAAAGAAACAAGAAATAGACAAAAAAATCGAAGAAAGAAGAAGATGAAAGAAGAAAGAAGAATTAACATACCTGTGGTTTGGAGAAGAGCAGCCGCAGGGCAGAACATAGGAGAAAAGAAAGTGTTAGTGTCTTAGTGATCAGTGAATGGTTAATAACAAACCCTAAAAATGGGTTTTGACTTTGGACAAATGGGTTTAATTTTTTTTTACAAATGGGCCTCTTATTTGGGCTTTAAAAATAATTAAAAACCCACAAGTTTATAATTTTAGATGGGCTGAATTAAAAGGGTCAAATTGGGCTTCAAAAACCTTCAAAGCCCAACAGAATTTTTTTCACAATTGATGCGTACTCCTCATTGACCAGTTATGAGGCGGTCTTATGAGGCGTAAGCCTCATAACGATTTTTCAATTTTCTCTATTGAGGCGCGCCTCATCACGTTTTTTAGAACCTTGATAACAAATATATTCTACATTAATACTGAAATATTCTAACACCCCCCCTCAAGTTGGTGTGTAGATGTCACTCATGAGTCATGCTCAACTTGTTAATTAAGTCATGGAAGCTCCTTCCATTGATAGCCTTTGTAAGGATATCTGCAAGCTGGTTTTTACTTGGAACAAGCGGAAGTTCAATTATCTATTCTTCAATTTTTTTTTTATGAAGAATCGATCAATCTCCATATGCTTAGTACGATCATGTTGTACAGGATTATTAGCAATCTGAACTGAAGCCTTATTATCACAGTACAACTTCATACTACTTTCTTGATGAAATTCCAAATTGCTAAATAAATTCTTTAGCCATAGCAGCTTAGAGATCCTTTGAGCAATTTCTCAAAACTCAACCTCAGCACTGGATCGTGACACAACTGTCTGTTTCTTACTTCTCCAAGTAACCAAGTTTCCTCCTATAAATGTAAAGTAACCGGATTTAGATCTTTGGACACTAGTATTACCAGCCCAATCGACATGTGTACCCCTCGATGCCTAAGTGTTCATGTCGAGAGAACATTAATATTCTGCGAGGAGCTCCTTTCAGAACCCTTAGGATTCGAAAAACTGCAATCATGTGGTTCTCAGTGGGAGCATGCATAAACTGGCGCACCACATTTACTGCATAAGCAATATCCGGATGGGTATGTGAAAGGTAGATAAGCTTACCAACAAGTCTTTGATATCTTTCCTTGTTTGTCGGAGTTTGATCAGGGTGACCTGGACACTCACATAACTTGAGATTCTGATCCACAGGGGTATCTACAGGTTTGCTAGCAAGCATCCTAGTTTTTGTAAGCAGATCAAGGACATACTTTCTTTGACGAAGGAAAATCCCATGTTTTGATCAGGCTACCTCAATTCCTAGAAAGTATCTTAGCAATCCCAGATCTTTCATCTCAATCTCCGTAGCCAAGTAGCTTTGAATAGCAATCATCTTTAGATCATCATTTCCTGTAACAATCATGTCGTCAACATAAACGATTAGTACACTGATCTTCTCACCCTTTCTTTTGAAGAATAATATGTGATCAGAGTTACTCTGATGATATCCGAATTTTCTCATGGACGTACTGAATTGTCCAAACCAGGCTCTAGGTGATTGCTTTAGTCCGTAGAGAGCCTTCTTCAGTTTACATACTTTACCAGCCTGAGACTCAAAACCAGGTGTTAGTTTCATATAAACTTCTTCACTGAGTTCTCCATTTAGGAAGGCATTCTTCACATCGAATTGTTTCAATGGTCAATCCAAGTTAGCTGCTAGAGAGAGCCAGAGAGGAGTACCTTAAAGGTATTGAACTTGACTACTGGAGCAAAAGTCTGCTGATAGTCAACCCCGTAAGTCTGCTTTATGCTTGATGGTATAGACCCATCTACACCCAACTACCTTCTTTTCTTTTGGTAGATCCACTACCTCACACGTGCTGTTTTTTTGTAACCCCTCCATCTCTTCTTTCATGGCTTGTATCCATTTTTGGTCAGTCAGGGCATCCTACAATTTAGTAGGAATAGATACAGAGGATAATTGATGTGCAAACGTTTTGAACGACTCAAAGTCTGTAAGTTGAGGTGTAATCAATAATAGAATAAGAAGCTTTACTACCTACCGGAGGTTGCTCAGAAGGGAAACCAAACCGTTCAGGTGGTCTATGTTCTTGACTAGGATATCGTCTAGTAGATAGACTGGGGGTATGGATTTGTGTGATTTTCACTGGGTAAATCATTAGATAAAGTAAAGGGTTCAAGAATTACCTCAGGAGCATTTTCAACCTTAGAGTCTGATTGATGAACCGGTTATGGAGGAGAGGAAGGTTGTACTACCGGCATGAGAACTGATTCCCTTGTTTCTCTTTCCCTTTGTTCCACCTTTCATACACCTTCAAGGTTGGTTCTGTCTTTTTTGTGAGACTATCAGGAGTCTCACTTTCAGAAGGTAGATTTTCTACCTCAGGAGACTAACTTCCACTTTTCAAACTAATGGGTGTACAGTGTACTGTTGTCAGCTTTTGGAGACTTCTCTTCATAGGTTGGATTCTCCCTCGGAAATGAAGTCATCGAGGCAAAGTATGCCTCATTCTCCCAAAACATAACATCCTATGACACAGACTTTACGGGATGGAGGATGATAACATTTGTACCCTATTTGTGAGCTATAATACCTCGTAAAAACACACTTAAGAGCATGTGAGTCTAACTTTCCTCGATGAGGGGTATGGATATGTATATATACCACACATCCAAAACCCAAGGAAGAATATGTAACGCAGAGTTGATATCACAGAAATGAGATAATGAATGTAGCGGAGTTTGAAAAGACAAAACACTGAATGACATATGATTAATGAGATATACAACCGATAGTACTGTATTGCCTCAAAAAGACATGCATATGCATTCCGAGAAGTAAAAATCATATAACTTCTAAGAGATGACGATTTTTATGTTCGACAGTACCATTTTGTTGTGAGGTATGTGCATAAGATGTTTGGTGGAGAATATAGTTTTTCAAACAAAAAGCTTTTAAATTATGATTTAGATATTCACCACCATTGTCTGAGCGTAAAACTTGAATTTTCTTTTGTTGTGTTAAGATCATATGATAATTTTTTTGAAAAACATCACATATATAAATTTTATTTTTTAAAAGAAAAATCCAAGTCATGCGTGTACAGTCATCAATAAATGTAACAAACCAGCGCATAGGATATTGACACAACATTAGAAGGACCCCAAACATCAGAATGAACAAGAGAGAGGCTTAGAACTTTTATTATTAATACCGGGAGAAAAAACAGTACGATGATGTTTAGACAAAACACATGTTTCACACTGTAGATTATTGTGCCCAATAGCTTTAAACAAAGAAGGAAATAAAAATTTGAGATATCTAAAAGAACAATGACCTAAACGTCTATACCAAAGAAAGATGTTACTCGCGCTGTTAGCTTTAACTTGTACTACTCTGTGAGGATGACTGGACGAGCGTGGAACATTGTCTGCTGTAAAGTAGTACAATCCCTCTCTTTCCCTATCGGTTCCAATCGTCTCCTTGGTTGTGATGTCCTGAAACACACAATGAGAAGGTTAGAACATAACAACACAATTTAGAGGCTTAGTGATTTGACTGATTCAGAATAAGTTGTTAGATAAAGTAGGCACATGTAATACAAATGATAAGTTTAAGGATGGAGTTAGAGACATAGATCCAGCCCCATGAACTAGAGTTGGTATACCATTAGCATATGACACATTATTAGTTTCGGTTGGACTACGATGACTAAAGTTTTGAGAATTAAAAGTCATGTGATCCGTTGCACTAGAATCAATTATCCAGGTATTATTATTAGAAATTATAGAAACATTGCAAGCTGAGTGAAACGTATCTGAGTTGAGGAATTGAATTTCAGAATCGAACATATTACCCTGTGCAGTGGAGGAGTTGCTAGAGGATGATGCAAGATAGGCAGTTCCAGTCTTTGGAGGCCCTTTCTTTCTTTTTTCCAGATACCACTCAGGATACCCATGCAATCTCCAGCAGGCATCTCGGATATGATTCCTCTGTCCACAGTGAGTACATTTCATGTCTTTTGAACTCTCCTTATTGATTAATAGTGTAGAGCTGTCACTTACTTGTGGTGGAGCTAGCATAGTGGCTTGACGTTGTGCCTCACGACGGATATAGGCAAATGCTCCTTCAACACCAGGAAATGGATCCATACGCAACACATCAGCTCATACCTTGTCAAATTCAGGGTCTAGTCCTGCAAGAAACATGTATACTCTTTGTTTCTTAATGCAATCATTCAATCGAACCACATCTATAGCATCAGTCATATCATTCCGGCAACGTTGATCTAACTCCTACCAGATTGTGTTCAATTCCCCGTAATATTCAGCAATAGGGCGCCTAGATTGACGCATATGGAATGCTTTGCTGTTGAGTTCATAGATGATGGATTGATCTGCACTATCATAGTAGGTACAAGCAACTACTTCCCAAATGGATTGAGCCGTAGGTAATCGGATAAACATCCCTATAATTTTGGGAGTCATAGATCCGAGGAGCCATCCTTGCACAAGAGCATTATCTGCGAACCATCGCCTATAGGTGGGACTGGTGGTTGCAGGCTTAACACATTCCCATGTGAGAAAACCATATTTATCTTTCCCAGCCACGAAGATTTCGATGAACTTGGACCATAAATGGTAGTTTGACACGTCCAATTTAATCTCATTCTTAGATGAGTTGTCATGAGAATAAATTGGAGGGAGTGTTGGTGGTGGTGGTGGAACTATATGGCTAGATGTATCTGATTCTTCTTCAACATTAGCCATAGTAGTGGTAGTAATAGTATTAGCGGAAGCAAAGAAAAGTCGGACTTTTAATTACTTTTTTTTTTTTTTTACTGATTGACTTTTACCTTTTTTTTTTTTTTTTTTTTTTTTTTTTTTTTTTTACAAATATAACAACACAACAGTGAATACAAACAGATAGAACGCGTAAACCAAAAAATTATAAAACAAAACCTAGATCGATTCAAAGGACCACCGATTCTGGTCTGTCGGTGGTGTGAGGGAGTCGGCGACGGTCGGAAAAGAGGGACGACGAGCTGTCAGTGAAGAAGAGATGACGTGGGTCGCCGGATCTAGTGGGGCAACTGTCGGAGATTTATGATGTCGGTCGGTGGTTTTAGAAGTTCCGATTGTAAAGGTTACCGGAAAATAGAAGCATAGGCAGGCAACGGTCCTATTGTCGTAGGAAAAAAAATGCAGAAAAAGAAAACGAAACA
This sequence comes from Dipteronia dyeriana, assembly GCA_032871835.1. NCBI lineage: Eukaryota > Viridiplantae > Streptophyta > Magnoliopsida > Sapindales > Sapindaceae > Dipteronia > Dipteronia dyeriana. Next base: position 100,321,252 of record CM065296.1, on the reverse strand, counting down.
GAGAAAGGAGAGTGGAAGAACCCTAAACAATTTGTTTGGGCTTTGATACCATGAACAAATCAATAGTGTTTGTTGATTTATTCTTCTCCATATGAAGGCAATATATACAGGAAAAATACAGAGTGAGAATCAAATATTTGATCTCCTATAATCTCTACAATTAATCTAATCAATCTCCTATAATCAACAATTAGAAGATTGTCAACTATACAATAATAACAATTATATTCTAACATCGTCTTCTTTTTCAATTTTAATTTTACTGATGGGCCTCTTTTTGGGCTTTAAAATCAACTTAAAACCCATCAGCTTTTAATTTTACGTGGGCCTAATCCATAAAAACAAATTAGGCCCAAAAAAATGATGAAAAGTCTAACATAACTATAAAACAATTGTTGCAGCCGCCACAAAACGCATTGAGGCTGCGTTTCAAAACGGACCGTAGTGGCGCACGCATCATTGACAGCTTATGAGGCTTACGCCTCATAACGTTTTTTTGAAAATCGCCTCATCGCTCCCCTTAATACGCCTTTTTGAACACTGGGTATGCTTCAAGATCACACAGTAAGCATGAAAATAGGGACTACCATTAAACTTTTATAATTTGATGAAATTTCAAGTCATACAATTTACCTGGATTAGCCTTGTTATGAGGTGAATCCTCAGATTGTTTTTCTCTCCCACTTTTAGGCTTCATAGGAATATAGCTCTGAGGAGGAATGGGGCTTACATTATTATATTCCCCTCACCATGGAAAGCCCTGTATATGATTTTCATGCATTTCTTGTTAAAGAAAAACTTTGAGATATCATTATATTAACTGAACTGACCTTTACAAGCTCCTTGTTATCTCAACTTTATCTTGATAAAATACTCAGATCATTATTCGAAATCAGGGATATCTAATTTATTTTTCTTACAACATAATGACAACATAATTTTCTCCTTTATGCTATTTTAGCCCCATAGATTCATTTATTAAAAGTTCATCACTTAAGCACATACCAGTTTGTTTATGAATTTCCATGTTTTTGTACTAGAGAATACTTGAATAATTTTGATGTTACTGCTTATTTGTGAACCCCAAATTTTATTTATTTTCAAATTCTCTGTTTTTTTTTTTTTTTCCTTCAGTCTTTGATTGTAAATGTTATTCTGCTACTTTCTTAGCATGCTTACAACCCAGATGAGGAGTATGTGGAGGTGGAATCGCAACTGCGGGCACATCTGGAATCTTTTCTAGAAACTGCAAGATCGTTCAATACAATTTACACCAAGGTTTGGCCTGGTCTTGGTATTATTTGATATGCTTTGAGATATTCTAGTACTTATCTCTACTTGAATGCAATATATTGATGGATATTTCCACCTATTACCTCTAGTTGCTTCTACTGTGAGAAAGTGGATTGTTTTTGGCATATTCATACCTGTTCTTTTGTTTTGTGAAAGAACTTAACTCTCAGCCGGTAAACTCTTAGATTATATAGTTTTGGTCATTATAGAATTGAAAATTAATTATCATAGTTCATCTTGTCAAACTATTAGATACCCAAACGATTGGTGGTGCCAACTGGATCACAAACACAAAGTCATTTTCTTAATATGTAATTTTTAGGCAAAAATTGTGTAAGTGATCGGAAGGATAATTACAAGAATTGTTTATTTGATTATTTTTAGACCTAAGAGAAATAGTATATTTGTTTGATTCTAGTGATTATACTAGGAAGTGATGGTCTCCCCAAGAGGACATCCTAATTGTTTGATCATTTGTATCGGAGCAATAGGTAAGATTAACTTAGTTTGTGTTTATACATGAAATGTGTGGGGCGGTGACTAGAAGTGATGGTGATACTACTGGTATACTAATAATACGGAAATGGAAAAGGTAAAGAGCATATTGATTGGTGGTGCTAGTGTTACCCAATCGTTGTGGTAGTGTAGTGTGGCATGTTACCTATTACTGCCATAAAGTCATCACTATCTTCACTTCTTTAACGATTGTATAAGTTCTGTATGTTAGATCCCACATTAACTAACTAGTTTTGTGGGATCCATTAAATTTTGACCAAGTATGAGAATAGTCAAGGATTTATAAGCCTCTTGGGCACACCTCTTTTTACAAACTGCTTTTTAATGATGAGTTCTACATAAAGTTCTTTACGTAAAATTGTCAAAGAAGACATGATAGCCACAGACAACAATAACAACGAAAAGCATCTCCAATTCTCTACTACATTGTTGTTAAAAATGTCACTACCACCAACACCTATCATGTTGTCACCACTCACCAGCATTTCCACTTTGACCATTGACACCACCTTTGTATGTCCCATTAGCTATCACTGCACCTTTGTCATTTCCATTATAACACCATTAATACTGTTGCAGGAATCATAATCACATTTGACCACCAAATATTACAGTCAAAAGCATTTCACTGCTACCTGATGTCGGATAGGGAAGGAGAAATAAGACGGAAGAGAAATAGAATTAGAAGAGGAAATTTAATAGAAAGACAAGAAAAATTGAGAAATAAGGGAGGAAGATAAGAAAAGAAAAGAGAGGGGGAGAGAATAAAGAGGAATTATTGAGTTCTTATTCAATCACCAATTTGTAACTTTTTAAAAACAAATAACATAGATAGAAGGGCCTATTTTTATTTTATAGGCAATTAAATCTCAATTGACTAAAACAAGTACTTTTTTTCTTGTTCTTCATTTCTACCACATTGTTGTAAAAGTTTATCTACCACCATCATCTAATATAATATTGCTAGCAAATTGCACGGCTATCATTTGCAACCATCCTCACCATAATCTCTCCTGAGAATGCTCTATCTACTGAAATGCATCCATGAAAGCATACTAGCCCTGAAATCATTTTCTTTCTTTCGTGTCACTCTGAATTTTCAATGACATGAATGAAAATTTACATAATTGCTCACATGGAAATTGTTGTTATAGCTTGTTCTGCTTTGTTGGTTCTGCAAGTAATGAGATCATTGACATCTAAGCTGGTGCTTAACAACTTTTGCACTGAACACTGTTTGTTTGTGAACCGTATCTTCAGTGATGAGTCTTGTTGCATTCTGATTTCATGTTTTTTGTAGGAAATTCGTCCCTGGACACACATGATGGAGGTACCCCAGCTTCATGGATTCGGGCCAGCTGCCAATCGCTTGTTAGAGGCATACAAGATGCTTTTGAAGGTATCCCAGTGAGATTTGTTTTTCTGTCTTGTTCCTAAACTATCTCATGGAGCAGATATCAGGGAGGTTCCTTACCAAAAGTAGAGATATTTGACTCTTATAAGCCAACCCTCATAGTTATTAAAGGCTCCTCCAGGCGCACCTTCTGCGCCTAGAGTTAGGCCAGGCGCACCACTTTGTCCAGGCGCGCGCCTGGAAGCATCAGGCGCTGGGCGACGGGCGTGAGCCTAGGCGCGCCTGATTGAAACTTGTAGTATTTGGGTTTTCTCTTCTTTTAACATGTGGGCCTTTGACACCATAGATCCTATCACCTTGCATGACATTGATGATAGTAATGAATGGTTAACCGGGAGGATTGATGATCAGGATGATAGAGACGATGATGTCGTTTTTTCAAACGATGAAGGTTTGACATGGACTGATGTTGCTAGAGCTGCAGGAGTTGGAGAACCTAGTAATCGGGTTAGATCAAAGGCTCCTTCTTCATCAACGCCAAGGCCAAGGGTGTCACAATGACAAGTTCAATCAGTGGGACTTATTGATGAAGATGAGAGTGAAGAAGAGTGTGAAATAGAAGAAAGGGGAGGATGAAGTGGAGATAGGAGGGGATGATGATTTGGATCCTAATTTAGATTATTGATGTTGCATTGAATACCCTTAATAGCTATATGCTTGAGCCTAGACTCGTAGAAACTAGAAAGTAGAAAACTAGAAACTAATTTGAACATCCTTTATTTTTTATGTGTTTGGTTTGGTTGTTTGCATTTGAAACTTTGAAGTTGAATTTTAGTATTCTTGTCTTGAAAATCTTTTTTTTTTTTATTATTCTTGTCTTGTTATAGAAATTTGTAGGAAAAATTAGGTTTTTAAATGTTTTATGTATGTTTTAAAAAAAGTGCGCCTGACTTCAGTCGGGCGCGCATCTCGCCTTGCGCCTTGCGCCTCGTGCTCCAGGGACCCCTAGCGCCTAGGTGTGCCTAACGCCTTTAATAACTATGCCTACCCTATACAGATGATGGCAACACATTATGGTTCTCATGTAGTAAGATATCATTACAGATGCTATAAATTATAATATCTCTGTTTTCCACCCTGTGATATATTCTAGATTTGGCATTGATTTTACATACAACAATGTTTGGATGGATCCTGATTTTCTTTGATACCTTCCAAATTGATTTTCTTTGATACCTTGCAAACTGAGTTTTGTAAGTACTTCTTAGTTTTGTTATTAATACATGTTTAGTAGGTATCCATGGTTGTTTTAACTTTAAGGGGGGTTTAATTTTGAGTTTGTTGTTTTGTTAACACACAAAAGTGATCTGTGTTTTAACTTGAAAAAAGTTAGCTGAAAACCTCAGGAATAAAAGAAAAATATTGTAAGATTATAGTTCGAAACAGTTCACACTACTGATGACATATTATAAAGTGCATCTGAACAATTTGTCATCCTCGTGTTTATTGTCCTTTTAATCTCCATATAAACTATTTGTGGCAACTTCCTCCCTTCATTGTATTATACTATGTGATGAGGTCTATGTTGTAGACTGAAGTAATGTTTTGAATCATTGTGAAGATTAGTATGACCATGTATTTGTAATGCGATATCCCATTGTTCTCCTTCTGTTGCAGTTCTTAGGTAACTTGAGGAATCTCAGGGACTCTCATGCAGCTCTTGCTGTCGGATCATCCGAAACAATTGCCGGTGAGCCTTCGTCTGTCATGAGAATTATCTCTGAGTGTGAATCTGCATTAACCTTCTTAAACCGTGATTTGGGAATTCTCTCAACATCCATCGCTCGTGAGCAAGGTGAAAAGGTCACTGTTTGATGAATTTGTAAAAATCATAACAGGGCTAACTGTCAAAAACAATCTTCCTTGTACCTTCATCTCACTCTCTTCTATTTTGAATTTTTTTTTTAATTTATAGGCGATCTTCTTTTGTTTGAACAGTATTAGAACTGAAAATTAACGCTAAGCTTTTCTGACATGTGATGTTTGAGTGCTGGCCACATATTTAGTGGCTGTGTGATTTTTCGGGTATAAATCTCTTGGTTTTGGTTGTGAATTTCTTGGCTTCTTCACACCTTCAGTTTTGCGTCTTCTGCACTAATAATGATGTATATGACATGGTTTCGTGATTGCTTGCTGTGATGTTATCCATTGGCTATTCTTAAATTTTACTAAAGAACCGAATCCTGAAACTTGAATGTTATGTTTGTTTTTTATTTTTCACCTATAAATATGTTGTTAACTTGTTTGTTTTTCTAGATGTAAAGTCGTTTGAAAGTAACTAATTTGACATTTATACCATATTTACCGTTATTTGTTATATATTTTCATTTGATATTCTTTTAAATATGTTATCTTTGTAGGATATTCTTAGATTTGAATAAAATATATTAAAAGCAATTTAGTGATTTAGTATTAAATGAAAAATCACGATATTTTATTTTTTATTTTCAATTGTTTACTAGTATTACTTTAAAAAACAGTATTCAATTTAAACCCATCAAGTATTAAGTTAAATGATCCCTTAACTTATTAATAAAATTTAGGGGAGGGTTGTGCAATTACTGTATATGATATTTTATCTAAAATTTCACCTAAAATCAGCTTTATTCGTGCAATTTACCCTTGAAAAATTGGGGTGGACAGTGAACTGGAGTGTGGATAGAAGTACTGTATTTTGGATTGTATTAAGTATTAACCCCACCCTTTTATTTATTTTAACTAGGGGTGGGCGCGGTTCGGTTCGGTTCGGTTTTGGTCAAAACCGTATTGAACCGAATTAAATTCGGTTTTTAAATATGTGAATCGGTTTGAACCATATTGAACCCCAAAACCGAATTGAACCGAACACCCTTTTCTCGGTTCGGTTCAATTCGGTTTTGGACTTATTGGGTTTCTGTTTTTTTGTACAAAAAAAAAATCTTCATTTCATTTTTACCTTTTACCGGCTATTATTCACTTATCGTGTTGGACCTTTAGACAATTGTTTTAGTCCAAATTTAACTGAAATATTGTTTACATAATCAAATTTTGTCCATATTAATTAACACATAAGCATAAATACAAATATAAATACAGTTCAAATCAATCAAAATTCAAAAGTATTAAAAATAGCTATCTAGAAATTGAATCCAGATAAGTAGTTAACTTCAATTACATTGAGTAAAACATCAGTCCAAAATGCAATACAAATACATTGTTGTCAAAAATATCAATCCAATTACATAATTGTAATAGAATAACATATGACATATCAGTCCAAAATACAATCTAAAATAAAATATAATCACAATTCACACATAATCCAACATACAATCCAATTATATATAGTTGTCCAAAATATCAATCCAATTACATAGTTAATAAAATAAAATATCAGTCCAATTATATAGCTGTCCAAAATGCAATCCAAAATAAAATATGATCACACACATGATCCAACATACAATCCATAAATTAATTAAACTTCAAATACAATCCGCAATATAATAAAACATAAAAAAATAATTCAAATGTAATCCATGTATTTCTTCCACTTCAAATCTTCAGCTATAAATAGAGAAAATATAATTAACTAATAAAAGGAAAAAAAATTATAAATAGAGAAAATGCAAAACTAAACAAACAAATACCAAATTAAATTCTTACCTTCATTTATCCTCAATCTTCATCCATTGTCCTATTTGTTAGTCCACTTTCATGCTCTAAATGAAGGCAACTAAAAAGTAATTAGCTTACTTATTAAATAATACTTAATATATTTGATTAAAAAAAAACTTGATAAATTATTATCATTACTTACCGGTTTCAACATTGGTATAATGTTCCAACATTTGAACCGAATTATCATCATTTTTAGCATGCTCTTCTGCAACACACGGTTCAGCAATAGGGCAAGAAGCCGACAACCAATTTCTAGTCAAAAGTAAGCCCTCAACTGTTTTAGGAGTCAATGAACTCCTAAATGGATCAAGTATACGTCTTCTAGTGCTAAATGCGGACTCAGAAGCCACAGTTGAAATCGGCATTGAAAAAACATATTTTGCAATCATTGACAAAATAGGAAATTTGATTGAACTATTCTTCCACCAAGCCAAAAGATCGAACTTGTCATTCAGTTTCTCACAAGCTTCTAACAAATACAACTCCACCTCACTTTTCCCCATACTAACATCTTCCTCCTGTTGTTTTTGGCCCCATAAGCTATCCTCTCTAAACTTTTCCTTTTCACAAAAGGTTTCAGGCACACCACTCCCAAAAGAGGATACACCATCATTTGACTTTACACCCACACCACCATAAAGTTTAACATAACACTCATACAAATCTACCAACACATCTTTCAAACTAGAAAGCATCAATTGAGATTGTTGTACACCAAAAAATGCATCAAAACGCCACTTCACATAAGCTAATTTGTACCTTGGGTCAAGGACAACCGCAATTATCAACAAGTTGTTAGTTTTATCTAAACCCCCACAATACTTGTCAAATTTCAGTTTCATACTCACAGCCATTCTACTCACAAGCGGATCCCTCTCAGTGCTCAATGATGTTAATTGATTAAAAATAGTGCACCAACTCTTAAAATATATATTAGAAGTCACATGCAACGAATCACTAAAATCCAAGGCAATATCATAAAAAGTTGATAAAAAACGAATAAATACCTTGGCATTCTCCCAATCATTTACAAGAGGTGGTCCTATCCGCTTCTTTTCATTATCACTCTCCCTAAAGTAGTTGATATAGTGACCATCTTCTTCCTCCATTCACTCAAATGCTTTTCTAAGTTTCACCGCACTTTCCAACATCAAATAAGTGGAATTCCATCGTGTAGGAACATCTAACACCACGAAACCATTATTCCCCATCTTCTCATATTCGATACATTTTTTAAATTGAGCTAGTCTACTAGGAGAAGATTTAACATATTTGACTGCATTGCGTATGGCTACAACCGATTCATGTAAATCTTTCAACCCATCACTCACTATTAAGTTTAGGATATGTGCACAACATCGTAAATGCAAGTACTTTCCCTCTAAAAATGCTCCATCCACAAGCCAACTATTCAATTTTCTATTCATATAACCAATGGCATTTGCATTTGCTGTTGCATTATCCACGGTTATTGTGAATATTTTATCAATGCCCCACTCTAACAAAACTTTCTCAATACGCCTTCCAATCGAATCCCCCCTATGATCAGTTATTTGACTAAAACTCAAGATCCTCTTTTGCAGCTGCCACAGTCAATAAAATGGGCTGTCACAACCATATAGTTTATATTTTGGATCGATGTCCAAGTATCTGTGGTTAAACATACCTTTACTTGACTAGATTTAAAGTACTTCTTCAACTTAATTCTCTCTTCTACATATAACTTATACAGATCTCTTACAATTGTTCTCCTATATGGAACATCAAACCTAGGATTCATCGCAAAACAAAACTTACGGAACCCTCTATTCTCAACGAATCTAAATGGCAATTCATCTAGAATGAGCATCTCTGCCAAGGCCCTTCTACATTCTTCGGCACTAAATCTAGAGGTGGCTAAGGTATTACCGCTACCCTCCACATTTGGTTGTTTAACCAAAAATGTTTGTCTTGAATCATTACTAGGTGGCCGGTATTTTTTACACCTTTTCTCAATATGAGTATTCATGTTTGTTGTCCCATTGGAACTCGACCTACATGCATACGTATCACCACAATGTTTGCATCTAGCCCTCTTTCTTCCATCTTTAGTGTGGTATTCTTGAAAATGCAACCAACATTTTGATTTTTTTTGGCCTTTCCTACCACCTACCCGTACACCCTTCTTTCCACTCTTTTCTTTTGCAACAGAGCTAGAATTATCTAATTCTTCATCAGATTGTGAACCTGAATTCTCCTCTGATGAATAGGTCGTATTATAGTCAATTTTCATCCTTTAAAATCAAAGTAAATAACTAAATTAGATCATTGACATTATAAAATCCAAACACACATAAAACTATAAAAGCAAGAAAATAATAAATTAAACAACAAAACCAATAATCAAAACACAATAATATAAAATTCATTACTACAATAGCTGCACCACACAAACACAACAACACCAACACCAACACATTAAAAACCCAGAAAAAAAACACCAATGTGAAACAAAAAACATAAGCACCAGCTGCACCACACAAACTGACAAACACAACAACAAAAAAAACCAAAGTTGTTGTGGGTATACAGACAGAACAGAGAAACCAAAAAAAAAACCCAAACACCAACCAAGCCCCCTGGCAACAGACAGAGCAGAGAAACTTATCAGAATTATACAATTATCTTTGTGGGTATACAATTATCTCATATTCTCATAAATGACCAAATCACAAAGTATAATAACAAGAGATGCACATCAGTTGCATTTTACAATTATGTAAAATTATACATGGATGGTACCTCCGTGCAGCAACAACAACAATAAAAACCAAAGTTGCAATCCACTAAATCATGCATACCAAGCTCGAACAGAGCAAGCTCGAAATCAAAGTTGGAATCCACTAAATCCAAATTCACAATCGAAATCACCAACATTCATCATGTCAATGTCATTAAAACAGATCAAGCTCGCACAGTCGAACCATGGAAGAGAGTCAAGAGACGATTCATTACAAAAAAAATTAAAATATACATATAAATAATCGAAGTCATCACTCATCAAATCAAAATAGATAAGAAAGAGGAAAAAAAATTAGAGAAAAAATCTAGATCGGAAAAAAGAAAAATACCTTAAACAGGTGATTGCCGGCGGAAGTCGGGACTCTAAAGGACGAAGCGGCGGAAGTACGGAGCCGTGGAAGGGACGATTGCAGGCGGAAGAGAGATTTCTGATGGGTTGATTGTTTGAAGAAGTGGTGGAAGAGAGAGAGCTGTGAGTTGAGGCTCGAGCAGTCAGTCGAGCGATAGAGAGGGGCGGGCTGTGATTCTGTGAGATAGATAGGGTTGGTTGAAAGAATGAGAAAAATTAGGGTTTTTTTATATTATATATGTCGGTTCAAACGGTTCGGGTCGGTTTTGAAGACATAAAACCGAAACTGAACCGACATCAATACGGTTCATTTGGTTCGAACCGAATTGAACCGAATTGATGTATAAAACCAAACCGAACACCCTTTTTCGGTTCGGTTCGGTTCGGTTCAGTTCCGGTTTTTATGCCCACCCCTAATTTTAACCAATGTATCATTGATTATGTCACCAAAATATCTAAAATAATTATATTTCGCGACTGCTTCTCTATTTTATTTTTTTACAAAAAAAAAACAGCTTTATTGAAACAAGAAATCAAATAAAACCAGAGACTGTTTCTCTAATCAGTTATATAAGTTAAACAAATAAAGATCTCTACTTTTTGAAGATGAAATAAAAATAGGTCTTAATAGTTTTAAAATGTGTGTAATAGTAATGTAGTATCTATGGAAGTAACTTACATCGATTTATCTTCCCTAACATCCAAGTTCGTGATCAATTTTAAGATTCTAATTTATATACACTTAGAGTGTGTTTGGTATGACTTTTAAGTAGAGTTTCTAGAGTAGATTTTTTTTTTGTAATAGAGCTTTTAATGAGTAGAGTTTCTAGTAAAAAAAGTTTTTTGTTGTGTAAATTAAAAAAAAAAAAAGACATTGACAATGTATTTATAAAAATAGTTTTTGGTTGTGTGAATTATAAAAAAAGATATTGACAATTTATAATGATAGAGTTGTGTGGGGGAATATTTCAAATTTATAAAAGATAGTTACAACAATTCATATGTTTTAAAAAAACTTAATAAAAAAACTTTTTAGAGACGTCTAAAGACATAAAATAATTTTTATAATGATCAGTTAAGATAATTATATATATTAAAAAAACAATTTTGAGTTTTGTTAAACAACTTAAAAAAAAAAAAAAAAAACTCCGGACAGCGCTATTGGGATCATAGTTGTGTTTCAAATTTTAAACTGGATTTAAAACCATAATAATAATAATAATAATAATAATAATAATAATAATAATAATAATGGAAATGGTGACCTAATATAATTTGAAAATGAAGATAAAAGATGGGCCAGGTTATATTATTGTATTTGTGTAGCCGTATAGGGTAGTGCCGTACCGGTAATGATGCACAATTATTGATGGATTTGTTACTAATTACTAGGCACAAGCGTAGCATTACTTAAGCAAAATCAACCATGACTGATGATGAGCTTTTCAGTATTGTTAATTAGATAGCCCGGACCCTAATTGCTGTATGGCCCACAGTCCTTGTCATCGAGAGCATAGCATTAATCATTTTGAAATTCAGTTAATATAGGGGTTTTTCTTTCTACATGAATCATCAATCATGTCTTCAAAAGACTTGATAGACAATAGACATTGACTTCTAAAGAGAACAATGTTTGGGTAATTTCTGGGAAACCCGTGTCGACATTTATAATTGGGGTATTCGGCAATCGGGATGCTGTAATTGTTGTATGCAACTGAAGCAAGCATCCCCCGTTATGATTACAACTTGTGGTATGATCGTTTGTATGGTGCATATTGTATGCATCCAACATTTCTTTTCTAAAGGTAGATCGTAAAGGTGTATATTTAGTGGAACAATTCAATTTTGGATAAAACAGGTTAAGAAGTCGAAATTGATTAATTTAGTAAAAAAAAAATTCAATATTCAACTCCTATCATATTTTCATAAATTAGAAATCCGATATTTATTTCCTTTAATTTTAATCGAGTATAGTTGAGAGTTTCTTTCCTCTTTTTTTTTTTTTTTAATGCCGGCATTTTTAACATTTAGATTAAAAAAACCTTTTTCTAAAATTGGAATAACCTATATCATCAAAAAAAAAATTAAAAAATTGGAATAACCTAAAGAAAAAAAAAATGACAAAATATCATATGCTACATAGCAAGTTAAAAAAAATGACCGACAATTAAAGGAGGAACAGTCTTGCCAATAGGAGTGATATATAAATTGTGGGAGAAATAAATGAGGTTGAACAATGTTATAATAGTAAGTGTTGGTGCTGAACGCTGATCCTGAACAAGAATTTATGGATAGGGAGGAGACTCAGAGTAGCATGTACAATAAATTTGACACAGCTTTTAAATCATTCAAAGCATTGTCTGATCATCATCATTTTATCTGCAGATTCAAGCATGGGCATACTTTAATATGCTACCCTTTCAACCGATTGAAAAACGTGAAATTAACAGTTATACTATATGTCTATATGCTCTTCAATTCACCTCCTTCTTTTTCACTTGGCTTTTTTTCTTTTTTTAAGGCTTATTCTTTTATTCTAATTAACAAATATGTTATGGAAATCAAGGATCGAGACCATAACTCAAATGTGTCCTATAACATATTTACACATGATCGATTTCTATCGAGTCTGATGTTGAAGAAATTTTTAAATATACTGTTGAATGGTGTATCCGATCACTGAATATTGAATATATGATTTAAAAATCTTATACATCATACATATGATCAACATATATCCAATCTTCAGTGCCGGATGAACCGGTTCACGGATTTTATTCTTCTGCTTAGGGTAGTCAATTGCCATAAATTGCATGCAACGGGTAGTTGGGCCCAAAAAAAAAAAAAAAAGTTTTGTGCTTTTTTTTTTTTAATAAATATAATCTAGGTAGAGCTTAAATATTTTTGATCTCAGCTGGCCAAAGATCCATTCGTTTATTCTTGTATTAATTGTTTGCAATCGTAAATTTAGAGATTAATTTGAATAAATATTGAAAGAATTATAAGTAACATTGGTTTCGGTGCTTTGATTTGCACATCGATCCTTCCAAACCTTATTTGCATTGATCCTTCCGATACATGGTAATGCAAGACGTCAGACAATTGCGTGCAACATCCATTATTTTAATTCTCTTCATAACTTCATCTTAACTATGTGTCACGACAATCATTGTAATTAATATTTTATTCCTCTCTTTGTGGGAAATGTTTTTGGATTTAATAACATAATACATCAACCATCATCAACATGTAACATGTAGTGCTACTAATTTTTTGTAGACCATACACCACTTCTGGTTTCAAGATTTATTATTTTCATAATAAACCCATATCTGTACTGATAAGATCAGTTGATCGATCTCTTTGGCTATTATAGAAATTAAAGGAGGAAATTAGATCACTTGCATAATTCAGACTCAACTTAATCATTATTCAATAACACATGTTAATTGTTTTATATATACTGAATTAAAAGTCATAATATATATCAACTTAAATTTGTGACTTATTTATTTATTAGAGTTAAAAACTATCATAATTTACAACTGCTCTTAAAATCATCGTAAATTTATGATGATTAATTAACAGGGTCATGCAATACTCATGATGGTTTATTTTTAAAACCGTCATAAACTCAAGAGAATTTTTAAAAACTATCACAAATTTAGGAAGATCTATCTTCATCATCTCCATAGATGCTTCATGCTCTCAATCTTTTAACTTAATATATTAAATTCTTCATAAACTTTAATCTAGCTTGATCTTCATGCAACTTTTAGTCTTGATCTTCATGTAGACAGATACACGACTCTAATGACTAATCTATGTACTCATCCAACTAACTCTCATCAACACTAATACTCCCAAATATGTTTTGCTCAAGAAAAATGTTAACTTAAGTATTTGACATGATTGTTGTGATTGTTTTGCTTATTTTCGGTGAATGGAGGAAAATTGGGTGAGCCACCAAGTTTGATACTAGAACAAATGTTTAAAGCTTGATCCTACACCATAACAATGGTGATTGGTGGATGATCCATGGAGAGTTGGTCCTGACTTTTAGGAGGTCCTGGGGTAAATCTAAAAAATGGGTCCCTTGTGAGGGGCTGAACATACACGGTACATAGCACATGGCTAAAAAATAATATTCAAAATCGAATCAAAAAGGAAAAAAAAACTTTAAATAGATTCGTAAAAGAAAAAAACAAACTTTAATTACCTGGATATGAGATCTTGATACCAGATAATTGGACCATTTGTTGTTGTTGTTGTTGTTATTATTATTATTATTATTATTAAAGTTTGGGCTTTAAAAAAAATATTTGGGACCCTTTTCATCTGAACGAAAATCATTCAATTCAACAATAAATATAAAAAATTTAAACCCCTTTTTGGGTCCTTTTTTCTTAGGCCCTGGGTGAGCGCCCCTGCTGGCTGCCCTTAGGGTCGGCTCTGGATCCATGGAGCCATTACTTCTTCCGATTTTTGTTGGTTTTCATTGTTTAATGTATTTTTAATTATTTTTCTGATTTTTTTTTGTTTTTGTGTTTTTCTAATTCTTTTATTTTTATTAAGTAATATATTTATATTATTAATTATTATTTCTTTGAGGGTAAAAGTGTACTTTTTCCTCTATTGATAGTCACTAAAGGTGGTCAACAATTAGTCAACGGTTTTGAAGTGGTGTACTTTGTATAATATAACGACTTTTATCTTCTAAGTGTAATCACACCTAAGGTTAGGGTACATAGGTGCAATTTTCATGCTATTCTTTTATTTAATTAAAAAGGGAAAATTGCACTAATACCTCTGATATTAGGTGAAATTGCAATCTTAGATAAAAGCTCATTTAATTGCACAAACCTCCCATGAATTTGGTTGACTAAAAACAGTTGACTAACAATATGTTTAGATTGATGGAATGGAATGGAATAGAAGGAAATTATCGGTTAAAAAGGAAAGGAAAAGAAAAGAGAGAAAATGATAGTGTTTTAGTGGTGGATGTTTGGATGGTTATGAATGAAAGGGAAAAGAAAGGAAACAAATGTAGTACAAAAAAAAAACCTCGGTTACACAATAGCAAGAATCCACCTCAGTGGCTTCATTTCTCTAGTGAAGATACGGCGATCTCGCCAGATCTTCACTAGCTCGTGTTCTCCTCCATGCGTCGAGGAGATCCGCTTGGTGGAGATAGATCTCCTCACTAGCACAAGAGGCGACATATCTCCTCCTAATCAGAGAGGAGCCTGTGGCAAGGAGGAGCCCAATCTTCGCGAATGGGAGGAGATTTGCATGATCTCTAAGCATGTCGGACGATCTCCTTCCATCGCTTTTTCACAGATGGAGGATTAGTTTTAATTATATTAAATATTAAATATTTATATTCATTTATTAGAGGGATAGGGATAAATGTGACTTTTTTAGATTTAAGGTTAGAACTAAAAGAGCTTCTTTTGACAATCCTTTTTTTTCTTTTTACAATTCTTTTTTAAAGATACTCTATTCTCAAAATTTAATAATAAAATTATAAAGAAACTTCCTTTTGTTTCAAGATTCCTTTTTTACTTTTTGGCTCTCCTAAATCATTATATTAAATATTACATATTAAACACTCTCTCTTAAATTTTTAATTACCATATTAAACTCTCTCTCCTCCAATATATATCTCTAATTTTAAATCTCCATTCTTTCTCAAACTAAACTAATAGTTAAGAAAAAAAACTCACGAATAAGCTTGATTTTTTGGAACCGTATATATGTATATATTATAAAAAAAACTCAAAAAGCTAATACCGTGAATTTCAACAAAAAAAATCGAAATATGAAAATGTTTTCTGTTACTTTTATAGGTATTTGATTGCCTAGAGAAATTTAATTTTTTCATTAGTCGTAGAAATTATGTTTTTAATTAAATCTAATTGCAACAAATCAAGTTTCATATATCTATTTTTTAAAAAAGAAACAAAGTATTTGTATTGACTTTTTAATATATATATATATATATATATATATATTACTTTAGTGAATAACAAAATATTCATATATTTTTTTCTTTAACTATTAATCAGAGAGAGAGAGAGTAACTAGGAGAGATTGTTTAATTATAGTAATAAAAGATTTAGGAGAGAGGGTTTAATACGTAATATTTAATCTAATGACTTAGGAGAGAGAATTTCATTTTTATTTTTTTTTAATAATTTCATTAATTTGGAGTGTTTTTAGATTTTTTTTTAGGCTTAATAGCACCAATGCATCCTGAATTATATGCGAAATCGCATGTTGCCCCCTGATTTTTTTTTTGTTGGTATTAAACCCTCTGAACTTTCATTTATTAACAATAGCTGCCAGAAGTGAAACGGACGTTAAAAGAAAATTACACTTACACACCCTGATTATATGAATAATTGCATCAAACTGGAAAAATATAATAATATCATACAAAAACCCTTTGATCTGTTTGACTAATATCCAAAAAAATAAAAATAAAAATATTAATAATATTAATTATTTGTAAATAAATAAATAATGATAGCAACAATCATAATAATAGTAATAATAAACTTTTTAAATAATAATAATATTATTATTAAACTTTTTTAAAAAATATTAACAATAATAATAAAGAAAAATTTAAATTAAAAATATATAGAACTCAGATTTTCAAATTCCACTTAAATAATTAAACTACCCATAATTCCAATTAAATAAAAATTAATTAAACTACCCATATTTTTTATTTATTTTTCTTTATTATTATTGTTAATATATTATAATATATGGAACCTAGATTTTCAAATTCCAATTAAATAATTAAACTACTCATATTTCCAATCAAACTAAGTAATCAACAACACCAAACCCCCTCATTTGCTTTCTAGAAACCCAGTCATCATCATAAACCTAGAAATCACCAAATCTCATAATCAAATCCAAACCACCAAACACTCTCACTGTCAAACCCACTCGTACCACAACCTGCGACCGAATCAAACCCACCAAACGCCAGTCGAATCAAACCACCACTAGTGGTTGAATCAGACCCACTCTCTTTTCTCTCTTCTTTTCAAATTCCTTTCTCTCATACATCTCTCTCTCCACAAATGGTTTTTGTTGCCGGTCGATTTGAAGACCGATGAGATCGAGCGTTAATGGGGTTAATTTGGTGGAGGTGGAGGTGGTGTGGTTCGATTATGGGTTCTGGTGGTGTGGTTTGGTTTTGGGTTCTTGTGGTGGCGATAATTGCAGTCCAGTTATGGTGGTGGTGTGGTGTTTTGGTTATGGTTATAGGTTTTATGGTGTTTGAGTTCAAAATCTGGGTTTAGGTGTGGTTGTGATGATTACGATCTAGTTCAGGGTCGGGGTGTGATGTGGTTGTGGTTGACAGTGTAGGTGGTTGTGTTTGATTTTTTTTTTGAGGTTTGGATCTGGTGGAGTTGTTTGGGTTTGCAATGTGGATTTTTGGTGTTCGAGGATTGAATTTTGATGAATGGTTTTGGAATTTGTATTTGGCGGATGATGTGGTTTGGATTTTTATTGTGATTGAATCTGGAGATGGAGTTGAAGTAATTATTTTAATATTACTTTTTGTTTAATTGGAAATATGTGTAGTTTAAAGTAATTATTTTAATTCGTAATACTTTTGTTTAATTGGAAGTATGTTGTAGTTTAATTGTTTAATTGGAATTTGAAAATTTGGGTTCCATATATTTTAATATATTAGCAATAATAATAAAGAAAAATAAAATTAAAAATATAGATAGTTTAATTAATTTTTGTTTAATTGGAATTATGGATAGTTTAATTGTGTAATTGGAATTTAGAAATCTGGGTTCCATATATTTTTAATTTAATTTATTATTATTATTATTATTGTTACTATATTATAATTTTTATTTTTTAAAGTTTTTTATTATTAAAAATAATTAATGTTATAAATATTTTTTTTTTTGGATATTAATCAAACAGGTCAAAGAGTGTTTGTATGATATTATTATATTTTTCCAGTTTTAATGCAATTATTCATATAATCAGGGTGTGTAAGTGTATTTTTCTCTTGACATCCGTTTTACTTCTGTCAGCTATTGCCAATAAATGAAACCTTAAGAGGTTTAATGCTAGAAAAAAAAAAATCATGGGCAACATGCGATTTCGAGAATAATTCAAGAGACAGTGGTGCTATTGACCCCTTTTTTTATCTTATTTATTAATTTTAATTTAGGTTAAAATTGTCATTAATAAAAAAAATGTAAATAAATTATTTATGGATTATAAAGAGAAACTCTCTGGTTTAAATGTAACTTTTCATTGGTCAAGGCTATAACGATCAGAGTTAACAAGTTTTTCTTTTCTTTTTTTCTAAAGATCATAAAGTTCGGAAGTTATTTTAACCAATGTGTCATTGATTCTATCACAAAAATATCTAAAATAATTGCACTTCGTCGCTATGTATATTTGGTTTCTCTAATAAGCTATAAAGTTAAACAAATAAAAACGAAATAAATATAGGTCTTAACAGTTTTAAAATGTATGTAATAGTATCTATGGAAGTAACTTCCATGGATTTATCTTCCCATTACTACATGATCACTACATGATCACTACATCCAACGTGGTGATCGATTTTAAGATTCATTATATTGGAATTTATGTACACTTACATATTTTAGTATTTATATTCAATTATTGTAGGAATAGAGATAAATATGACTTTTATATTTAAGGTTAGGACTAAATGTAACTTTTCAATGGCCACGAGCCCATGACCATAATAGTTATGGTAGCCAAAAATAACACATATACTAAGGTCCAAAATATAAGTCGGCCTAAGATTGGTCAAATCTGATAGGATAAGCCTTGACCAAGTCTGAGAATAGACTAAGTCAGTGTTGCAACACAACTCACTTGACTTAATGCTCGTTTGGTTAAGTTTTCTACTGTCTCAAAAGGTCTACAAACGTCTATTTGAGTTTTTTTAGAGTTGTTTGGTTTGGCTTTTGAGATTGTCTATTTTAAATTGAGTAGAGACTAGTTTAGTTTAAACTTCTACTATACAAAAGTTCATGGGGATGTGTTTCTTCAAATAGACATTTTTTTTATAAAAAAAAATCTACCAACCAAACAACTGGAATTTTTATTTTTTTTAAAAAAACTCTATTTCTATTAGATCTTAGATCTTTTACCGATAGAGGTTTTTCAAAAGCCCAAACCAAATAACCAGATAAGCTCTTAGTCACAACTGATTCAGATTTTCCAAGATTCTTGAGATACCCCCATGATCTTAAGCCGATATTTTAGGGATCACATAAAGCAGATTTTCAACTGAATGACTCTTTCTAGCTATATAGGGGGTTCCCCTTCCATTCAAAGGGAGAGACTTTTTTTTCCACTCACTCACTCAATCAAAAGCAGAGATATTTTGGCCTTTGAATCCATTTTTTAACTTCTCATAAAATTCGACATGTTGCATTCAACACATAATATCCTAATTTCCATCTCATCCAAAAAAGCATCCATTCGACCAACTCCCACTTTCTACAAGACCACTCGACTAGCACATATGATTTCCATGCCATATTAAATTCATTTGACAATGGTCTTGCCTTGTCTATCATACGCAAGCGAATATAAGACCATTCAAACGACATCATCCAGGACTCGACAACTTTGTTTACGATTTGATTTATATTCTATTCAATTTAGATTTTATTCGGTTTAATTGTCGATTTGAAATTAATTTATTTGTTGATAAATTGTCTAACATGAGCATCGAAGAGCCCCCAATGGTACATCCCCCACTCACTTCACTCTACCTTTTATCTTTACATGATCTTAAAACGCTCGGGCTACTATTTTTTGCTCTACCGTTGTCAATGTCCACCAACCTACGAAAATTCAACCGTAGATTTTCAGACTCTATAATATTTAGAGTTTTAAAAAAAAAACCGTACAGTTTTAAATTAACTGAAACTTGAAACCTAAATATTATGTTTGTTTTTTATATTTTTTCACCTTTGAAGTTATTTTAACCGATGTTTCATTGATTCTATCACCAAAATATCTAAAATAATTACAATATGTCGCTATGTATCTTCGGTTTATCTAAAATGCTATATAAGTTAAACAAATAAAAGTATCTGCATTTTAAAAACGAAATAAAAATAGGTCTTAACAGTTTTAAAATGCGTGTCTTATCTATAGAAGTATGGAATTTATCTTCCCATTACTACATTCATCGCTGTGATCAATTTTAAGATTCATTATATTTTATTTTATGTATACATGTATATTTTATGGTTATGAGGCATAAATGAGCACTCAAAAGCATATTGATAACATTTATGGAAATTGTTGAGGATCAAAATATTTCATCTCTACCAGAAAAATAAGAGTTTTGATCCTATCTTCACCTCACTTAGTCTTCAGACCATTGATTTGTTATATTATACATGTTACAACATATTATAGAGTATTATGGAGATGAGGATAGTGATGATAATTAAGATGCTAAAAATTAACTATTTCTCACACTCTCTCTCCACTCTTATTTCGAGTTCATAATATTAATTTATTATGTTCTTATTTTCAACCATTTTATAACAATAAAAACATGTTTTTAAAATGGAATACATTAGTTAATTTTTGTAAAGAAAATAGCTGTAGTGCTAAAAATATTTTCTAACGTTTTCCCACATATATTTCATCAATTTTAGCATCTATAAAAGTAAAATCAAATGAATTTTTTTATTCCATTTCATTAAGGTTCTCGGGCCATTTCTAACTCAAAACCCTATTTTGGTGCAACTTTTGCATTAAAATGAAGCAACTTTAACACTATTTAATTTTTCTATCTCCAACCAATTGCATCAAATATTACACTAAAAAGAATATTCCCTAGAATAGTCCATTTCTTTACCTTTTTTATTTATTTCTTCACAATTAATATTTCACCACATAATTAACATAATATTACATTAACTTAAGAAATTATGAAATTAGTACATTAAGAAATTACATTTAATTAGTTAAAATATTGCATTTACATTTCATAAAATAAAAAGGGAAAAACATAAAAATAAAAGTATATATTGATCATCATTTAATTATCTAAATTAGTATATTCATCTTACAAATGATCAATTAATGCATTTCAGAATGCAATATGAGCCTCTTTATCCTTGATTTTTCTATGTCGAGTTAGGAATTCTTGAAATTGGGTATTTTTCATCTACCATCATCTCATCTTTCGAAGTTGGTGCATCCATATAATCCTCAATTGTTGTATCAACATCACACTCATCCTCGATTATCATGTTGTGTATAATAATGCATTATATCATGTAAAATATGTTTATGCCAAAAACGTGTCGGTCCTGCCATATTTGCAAATCGTGATTGGAGAACTCCAAATGCATGTTCTACGTCCTTTTTACATCCTTCTTGTTTCATTGTAAATATATTTTTTCCGACCACGAGGATCATGAATAGTTTGTACAAGCGTAGAGCTTTTTGGGTATATACCATCAACTAAATAATAACTCATATTATATTCTTTTCCTTGAATGACATAATGAGTTGGATGAGCAATACCTTGTGCGAGGTTGGCAAAAAGATGGGATGCCTCAAACACATTAATATCATTGTTGGTACCTGGCAAACCAAAATAGACATGCCATATCCACATATCATAATCATCTATAACCTCAAGAATAATAGTTGGGGATCCACTAAGACTTGCATATTGTTCTGTTTAAGCCGTTGGATAAATTTTCCACTTCCAGTGTATACATTCTAGACTACCCAACATACCCGGAAACCACGATCTTTACCAATACGGAGTAGACTAGCAACGTTAGTAGGGTTAAGTGATCTTAGAAATTCCACTGCAAATACCTCCACAACAGCATGACAAAATCTCTTCAAACTTTCAATTGCTATAGACTCTCATATTTAATATACTTGTCAGTAGCATCCACTGGTAGACCATACACCAATATCCAAAATACTATTGTTATTTTTTGAAGAGCAAACAAACTCAGTCTACCTACACTATCTCTTTGTTGCACAAAGTAGTTGTCACGAGCTTCCACATCATTAACAACACGATGGAATAAAATTCTACCCGTTCGAAAACGTCGATAAAACATTTGATCATTATATTGTGGGTTCTTGGCAAAATAGTCGTTGAACAAACTACGATCAACACTTTTTCGATCTCAATTGATCACTATATGACCAGGACTTGAGCCTCCATGGGTCACTGAGTTGTTTTATTGGTTGAGATACTGAGTGATGGCTTATTGGATGTTACCATGTTGGCTAATTATCGCTTTTTATTCTGCATCAATCGCTTCAAGATCTACCATAAGTTGCGCTTCATCATCGTCGAAAGATGAAGATGAGAAATTTGATGGACCTCCGATGTTGAAATTCAATTTTGCTTGGAGTAGTTGAATAAGTTTTTGCAGACTTTGGTGTATGCTATTTATCATTGTGAAAGATACTATTCTAGATAAACCATAAAAATATGTACTATTAAATCGTTAACATTGGATGGATTTTATCACCAACAAAACTGTAAGTTTAATTTCGAAAATAATATCTTCACTTTTTTCCAGAAATCTTAGGGGCCGTTCTGTAAGCGTTTTTCAGTTGCTGTTTTTCGAAAATAATAATGAAAATGAAAACAGTATTTTTGGTTTCATTTTCGAATTCTGAAAACGCGTCTGGTAGCAAATACTGAAAGCTGTATTTTGAAAATGAAAACGGAAAAAAAAACGTCTGGTAGGTTAACCGAAAACTATCAAAAATTGAAATATCAATTTTAGTATTTTGTTTAATATTATTACAACTATAAACAAATTGATTAAATAATTAACCAATATAATTTTTGTATTGTAATTTTAATAATAAACAAAAGTAACACATCAAAAATTAATTCAAAAAAACAAATCAAAACAATTAATTAATCAAAACTAAACTCTTAAATTATAAATAAATAATTATAATATATATATATATATATATATATATTATAATAAAAATATAATTGTATATCTTATATTAATATATATGTATATACATATTATAATAATATATTAAATATTGTTACATATATTATAATTTATATTATAATAATATATATTATTTTATTTACTAAAAATTATTATATTTTTTATATTTTATATATAATAATACATAATATATCACATTATATCCTATGTAAATATAGGGATTTTAGCAAAACTACCCTATTTGAAGGACTGAATAGCAAATCTACCCTAAAACCTAAAACAATTGCAAAAATACCCTAAAATTCCCTAAATACCCTCACTTATAACTTCACTCAATTTATTACATAATTTATTAGATTTACTTAACTTCAACTAACAATTTACCAACTATCAACTAAAATTTACTAACAAACTCATAAAACCAATAACTAAACATCTAACAATTATATTTTCTCTTCATTTTAATATTTGAGGCTTCAAAAACATTAGGGAAATAAGGTTATTTGAAAGGTAAGTACTACATTGTTATTTATTTATTTCCAACCTTATAATCTTTATTTTGATAATGGCATTGACATATCATTAGAGGTTTTAATTTTTTTTTTCTTAAAATCGAAATGGGTGAAATCAATGAAAACGCTGTCGGGTCATGGTGACCCGATATCGGGTCACCACGACCCGAGAATATTTTTCATTGGTTTCACCCTTTTTGAAAACTGTCGGGTCATGGTGACCCGATGTCCGGTCACCACGACCCGAGAATTTTTTCCATCGGGTCACCATGACCCTACAATTATTTTCCTTCACTTTGATTTCTACCGCAATCGATCGGGTATGGGTGACCCGATATCGGGTCACCCTAACCCGATAGGAAAATTATCGGGTCATGTTGACCAGACATGACCCGACATCGGGTCATACTGACCCAACAATTTTTCCATCGAGTCATGGTGACCCGATGTCGGGTCACCCTTACCCCGACCGATTTTGACAGAAATCAAAAATATGGAAAATAATTGTCGGGTCATGGTGACCCGATGTCGGGTCACCATGACCCGACCGTTTTGTTGTGGAATTTTTTTTCGAGTTATGCTGTTTGAAATAATAATTATTTTAATGGTTTCAAATAGTTGTTGTATTATTTTTCAGGATTGACAATGAAAAACGTGTATTTGGTTTTGAATTGGGGTGGAGAATGGAAAAATCATCATGGCAAGTATTGGTATGAAGGTCGAAGAGCGAAGGTGTTTAACTTTTCAAGGGATTCAAGTTATGATCAATTGTTAGGTAAGGTATACAACGTCACAGGAATTGACAGAGATCATTATCGGGTTAGTATGACGACTCTTCCACAAACGTTTCATCCTAGCATGCCAATTGAGATTGTAGATGATGAGGACGTTGACCCATTAGTTTGCATAAGTGTAGAGGAAATCGGCCATGAGACTCCAGAAATGAAACATAAACAACCAAAGTCCTCTCACAACCTACACCATGTAACTCCTCATCATGACTGTCATTATACATATAAAAGCAATATGGATGAGTTTGAAAGGTCGGATGTACCTAACATGGTTGCTCATTTGGATGATATTAGAGAGGGATTACAATCTCCTTCTCGTCATTGTAGTTTTGAAGATACAATGGGTAACCAACACATTCCTGAGCATGAAGAAACAGAAACACAATTTAATTACATTCCTGAATGAGTTTCCAATCGGTATGACGAGCAGTTTGCCCATGTTCAGAGGCTTGTTCCACCTCCATGTGCATTTTATTCTATTAATTCTGGTGAAGTTGCACCCAGACCTGTTACTATGCGTCTTGAAGTGGGTGAATTGTTTCCAAGCAAGAAACAACTAAAATCGCAATTAGGTAATTATGCACTTGCCAACCGGTTCCAGATTAGGGTGTTCAAGTCTGATACAACACGGTATCAAGTGAGGTGCATTATTGAGGATTGCAATTGGCGATTACGAGCAGCTAAAGTTCAGAATTCAGATTATTTCCAGATTAGAAAATTTGACAATCAGCACACATGCTCTACAGAAACATGATTTCCGTATCAGAGGTAAGCAAGTGCACGGGTTATAGGGGAACACATACAAGAGAAATTTCATGATCATCGTTTATACAAGCCCAGGGAAATTATACACGACATGCAAAGAGAGTTTGGCATATCTTGTAACTACCACAAAGGGTACCGAGCTAGACATATTGACTTAGAAGAGGTTCAAGGAACACCGGTTGAGTCATACAGTATTTTGCCATCATACTTATACATGTTGGAGCAAGCAAATCCTGGGACAGTTACAGACCTCCACACAGATTCGTCTAACAGGTTCATGTACATGTTTTTTTGTTTGAAAGCTTATATAGATGGTTTTCTGTCATCTATTAGACCGGTCATTGCTATTGACGGGACATTTTTGAAAGGTCCTCATAAAGGGGTTCTATTTGTTGCTGTGTGTATGGATGGTAATGATCAAATATTTCCTCTAGCTTTTGGTGTTGGTGATTCGGAGACAAATGAGGCTTGGGAATGGTTTTTAAGTAGGTTGCATAAAGCTGTTGGCGATGTTGATGATTTGGTTATCGTTTCCGATAGAAAAGGCAGTATCACAACTGGTGTAGAAAAAGTATTCCCAAATTCATTCCACGGTGCACGTGCGGTACATTTAGAACGGAACATGGTTGGTCACTATGGTAGGAATAAGGCATTGAAACAGTACTTTCGAGGGCAACCAGGGTGTATCGGGAAAGTCAATTTCTGCAGCGTATGGAACAGTTGGCACATATTAATCCCGAAGCAGCTCAGTATGTCACGGATGTCGGGATTGAGCGATGGGCAAGAGCATACAGTCCAAGAAAAAGATACAGCATAATGTCAACCAATATTGCAGAGGTAATGAATAATGCATTTAAAAAATGCAAGGAATTGCCTATTACTAGAGTGATTGATTACATCAGAGGGATCCTTCAGCGTTGGTTCAATGATCGACACACAGCTACTCTTAAACTTACAACTCAGTTGACAACAGCCGCGGATGTAGCCATCAGTGTCAAGGGTGAGGAAGCACGATATATTCGAATCTACCCCATCACATTTTACACGTTCCACGTTAAAGATGGAGGGTTAGATGGAAATGTGGATTTGACAACAAAAACTTGTACCTGTAAAGAATTTGATGTCGACCAACTCCCATGTGCACATGTATTAACTTGCATTAGGTTACGAGGATTTTCATTTGTTGATTATTGTTCTCCTTATTACCCTAGTGCATTCCTGGCTACAACATACAGTGGGGAAATATATCCCGTTGGACAACCCAGTGAATGGTTGGTTCCTGAGGATATTGCATCAAGAATTGTTCACCCACCAGTAGGTCGTCGTGGTCCTGGAAGACCTAAAAAGAATCACACTCCGTTATTTGGATAGGAAGTAATTAAAAGAAGTTGCACCACTTGTCATTGTTTTGGTCACAATAGCCATACATGCACCTACCCGAAGTCAAGTAGAACATCAAGTGCTATGGGAAATATTAGTGAAATTGGTGAGGAAAACGGATCGCATAACTAATGTATTTGAATTATCTTTTATTTGAACATGTGTTATGAACATGTAATATTACCCATTTTATTTGAACAGAACTTGTATTATTATTTAGGAAATTTTGACAGAGTTTCGTTTGAAATTTTAACAAATCCATATCTTCTTTGGGTACCTAGAAAGATAACACTTCTAAAAGTCACACAACAATCTCTACACCGTTCACACACGTCACAAGTATCAACCACAACATATCAAGTTGCATTATTTACACATCAAGTTACATTATTTACACATAAAGGTTCATCATTTACACAAGATACTTCTTTTGAATTTCGAAATATTTCTGTTGTTATTTGAACTCTAAAGGGTTCTCCGTCTTTATCTTCAAAGTCGAAATGTTTTCTTGCCCATAGATACTCCAAGAATTTGAGAGTAAAAACCCCACAATCGGACATGTTGTCAATAACAACTGTCATTAATAATAACCATTATGTAAGAAAAACTAATACCATCAAGAAATAAACAAATACATATTGATTTCCTTGATGTGGAATGCCTTCGTCGGGTTGTTCGACAGTAAATGACGAAGGATCGGTATAAGTATCCGGCATCGCTTGCACCAACAAAGATGACAACATCTTTCTAAGACAAGTTGCCCACTTTAGTATTTCATCAACAATATATGCGTCCGACATTGAGTCAAATATTTGATGACTCGTTCCTTCAAGTACACCTCTACCGCAACCCAATGATTTCCATTCACATTCGCAGGAAACAAAATCTGGGAAATCAAGAAACAGACGGATGACTATTTATAAAAAAGTTAAATCACTTCTCATGTTAATCTGAAAATTGCTTACTCTATTGACTGTCCGAAAATGTACTGAAGCATGCATAGGGGATTTCCCAATCACGTAATATAACATTGTATTATCCCATTGGTAGGTTTCATGCTTAAATTGTTTTTTACCCTTGGTTACAGTTGACCACATTTCCTTGAATTTGAGTCTACAAAACATATATATTTCGAAATATGGTTAGACTTTAAAAAAAAAATGATAAACGTTATTTTGGAATATGTATTTCAATACCATAAAAGAGTAATCCAATAACACACTGTCCTGTTTGTATAACTGATGATAGTAATAGCCACGCCGCCTCATTAAACAACAATATGTCTCTATATGCTGTCATGAAATAAATGCGTGTTACGAAAAAATGCATACATAGTAAAGAACTGCAGTACAAGGTATACAACTTACATCTCCCTCTAACCACCCGTTTTTAGATAGCAGTAGCTCAAACCAAGTAGGCTTTGCTTCGAGTAATCATGTGTACATGCTGTAGAGGTTCAACAATAAAAACTTATTAATGAATTTTTAGTGGGGATTACAATAAAAATACATGAGTCAACATACCATGTGTTCTTGTTGTCGTTTATCCATGATTGCATTGAACGTACAATGTCATCATCCACTTGGCTAATGCTTCCAAATTCTGGCATTTTCGGTTTTCTAGGCCTCTTCGTCTTGGGATCAATGTACGGGCTCATGGTAAAGGCCGACCATTTGCAATCCCTAGATACTTTTATGGAAAACTTTGGTGGTCTTGTCAATTGTTTGACATCTTCACTTGTCTCAGACACGACAACAAATTCTGGAGACTTCACAACACAGGAAACTGAAGGTTGATAGTCATGGATGTTCTCATTTTGGCAAACATCGATGGTATTTTCTTCATTTAACTGCATCAAATATTAATCACATTTGTTAGAACCATGTACAACTGCAGTAAAGGAATTTACAAATTAAACCAAAATGTACCTTTTCAACCACTTTGTTCAAACATATGAGCTCCGTCAAACGAAGGAATCTCATTCGCATCTCATCCATCAGTGAATTCTGCATAGAAGTCATCTGATCTTGTAAAGCATTTTGTTGTAGTTGTATAACATCCATTCTTTTTTGGAGCTGCTGAAGTGTAATCAATTTTTTCTTCTTTCCTCTGATTTCAACTTGTGAAAATATTTTGGTTGAATGATCTCCCTCAATATCATCATGATTAGTATCATCCGTGTCATCCTCAATATCATCCTCATCATCATCCTCATCGCCATAAGCATCCACATTGGGTGATACATACTGGAGTTGATCCATACCCATCCAATACGGTTTCCTTGCTTCTTCATCAGAGGGGCCAAGATTTTTGTAAATGGTAAGATGAAATTATTTTTAAAAACAACATTATAATATAATCCCTAAAATATAACAAATTAAAAAGTTTAACTTAAATAAAACTTACGTTTTTGAACTTAAATATGGTTTTCTGAATTTCTACAAACGTGGGAGTTTCCGTGCATTGCCAATTCAAAATTTTGGGGGCGACATTGTTCACCCTAACGGTATAGCCAAGTGTGACCCATTTTGGTATTGCTTCGATTGCCCAAACCTAAAAATGAAAAAAAAAATGATATTTAGGTTAGTGTATGGAAACATGCATGTTCCCTCAAATGTATT
Source organism: Dipteronia dyeriana (assembly GCA_032871835.1). Classification (NCBI taxonomy): domain Eukaryota; kingdom Viridiplantae; phylum Streptophyta; class Magnoliopsida; order Sapindales; family Sapindaceae; genus Dipteronia; species Dipteronia dyeriana. The sequence goes on along the minus strand of CM065296.1, from coordinate 100,292,160 downwards.
TTAATAAAATTCATCATTAACACATTACCTGGAAAGCCGTCACAAACCCATAAACATTGTACCTCTCCACTTTCCGTTTCACTGGACCATCGATCTTCTCCTTCAACTTATTAATAAACTTATTCTTGAATTTATCATCACGGCCAATAAGGCAAGTAGAAAGAGAGTTAAATGTCCTATCATATAAGAATGATCCCCACGGAAACTTATTAAATGCATCCAAGTCATCCACTAATTCTAATGCCCAATCCATAATGCTAGTCTTATATTCTTTTCCAACTAAAGTCATCTCCAATATAAGTATTAAAGTCAACTTCACAATATCATCATCACTATATTTATTATTGGGATCCAAATTCCTAAACCAATCAATAATCATTTTAACATGAACTTTACTATCTTGGAAGTAGGATCGACGAAGTCTACTGTCCTTTCGTTTGAAAATCTCTAATGTGGATTCAGAGTATGCACCAAAGGTTAGCCCACTAACCAAACAAAACTCCACTGGGCTGAACCGTATCACCCCGTTGCTAACATGGTACCACAAAGAAGATGTATTCTCATTGACATTCTTAACATGACACTCCCTAAGCAAGATATGGTGACAAAATTGCCCGAACAACACCATATCACCCACATTCAAAAAATGGCCGAAACATGTCACTCCAAACAACTGGAGTTGTTTTAGTGTCAGACGTGACTTAATAAGTCTGATACTTTCCCAAGTACAATACCCAGTAACTCGAGGAGGAAAACGATCACACTCCTTAATCTTGAGTGATTCAAGTAATTTGGTTCCACCCATGTGTATCGACCTAAACACATTTCATAATTATATTCAAACAATTTTAATTATTAAAACAAAACAAATATAAAAGACAATTTCATCAAAAATACATTTTTGAATGGTAGTATATTAAAGGCCAAAAGCCATAAACAAAAAACAAGCTTACAAAAATACAACCGGAAACCACCAAGCATTCACCAGAAACAAGCCAGAAACCAAAAACAAACCATTTACTATGTTTTCGAGCAAAACTATTCTTAAATATTTTCGAACAAACCATTCTTAAATATTCTCTCTAACTCTACATCAAAACTATTGGAAACTATTCCAGCAGGTGTAGGTGAAGACTAGAGACTCGTTTTCGAGCAATCCCATTTAATATCAAACTATTGGAAAACCCCCAAATCAAAGCTAGAAACCACAAACGACCTAATTTTAATCAAAATAAAATCAATCCTATATAATTCAACAGTTTTTCGAATCTTTTGTTAGGATTCGAAAATTGAAAACCAAATAATTTGTATTTTAAAACCAAAAAATCCTAAATCAATCCACTAAATCAAACCAATGAAACTAGAAAATTGAAAACCCAAATAACAATTTCAACTCAAAATCAGAATAGGGTTCGAAAATCAAATTACCTCGAAGGCGACGGCAGCTGGAATGGAGATGGTGGCTGGAATGACGATGATGGCTGGAATGGGATGGAGTGGATTGAGATCGACGACGATGGCTCGAAGGCGACGACGACTGGAATGGAGATGGTGGCTGGAATGGCGACGATTGGGATCGACGGCGATGGCTGCGACGACGACTGGATTGGAGACGCTGGCTAGAACGAGATGGAGTGGGATCGACGACTGTGGCTTGAAGGAGACTGTGGTGACGATGACATGAACGGCGACGGTGGCTGGAAGACCGACGTGTGATAGGGTGGCCAGATCGGGATAGGGCGACCAGATGATTTAGGTGGCCTGATGATTTGGATGGTAGGGCAACAACCCATTCTTTTTCATTTAAGACAAGGGCACGAGCGTCATTTTAGGGTATTTTTGCAATTGAAATAGGTTTTATGGCAGATTTGCAAATGGTCCCTTAAAACCAGGCATTTTTGCTAAAATTCCATAAATATATAATATTATATAATATATTATTATATGTTTATAAATATATATATCATAATATATATAGTTTTAATATATATACATAAAAATATTATATATATTATTATATATATAATATTTCATTAATATTATTTTTATTATATATATAATATATCATTATATTAATAATATATATATATATATTATAGAATATTATTTTGTAATATTTACATAATTATAAAATATTATATATTATAATATATAATATTTTATATAATATTTATATATAGTAATATATATTATAATATTATATATATTATTATATATAACATATATTCTATATTATTATATATTATAATATATAAAATATTTTATATAATATTTATATATAGTAAAATATATTATAATATTATATATTTAAACTATATTGTCGTATGTGAATTTTACCAAGCATACACGGCATTGACAGGAAGGAGAAAATAGCCAAGTGGATGCCCAAATGGGCACTCAGGAAATATCCTACGATGCATCATTAAAGAGAAGAAAAGCCCGAGTAAGCATATATAGAATGAAACCTACTCGAGGATCAGTTAACAACACTCGGGACTGGTTAAACAAGGCTTCCACTCGGGCTCAAACGGCGCTACTCGGGACCATCAGGTATTACTCTTACTCGGGAATAAATACGACTCGAGTAAGAACTTGGTGCTTATTTCACACGGATTAAGTCATTAAATACGCGAAGATATCCATCAGGAAGGAATTCCAAATAAAATGGAACATTAAGTTAGAAGAGTCCCCAATCAGGAAATAACTTGATTTCTTTACGAAGACTACATTCTTATAAGGAAACAAGTCCAAATTGAACTACACTACTAGAATCCCACTCGATTTCCATAAGAGACTCCGAAACAGGAAAGAAGACAAATCAACCTTAAGCAAGTAACCGAATCACAATTAAATACAAAGATCGTGTATTACTTGTACAAAGCAGATTAGGGTTCTATAAGCATATAAATAGACCCATAATCTGGCTCCAAAAGATATAGGCAATATAGCATACAGCAATCATAGCAAATACAGAGAGAAAAAAGAGAGATCGAGAGCTTGTAAACATTATAATTTCATAGTGGATTTTGGCTTGGTTGATCCTTCAACCACCCGTGGACGTTTCTCCGATCATCGGAGTTTACCACTTAAAAATTTTGTCTTCGTTACTCTATCTGAATCTCTTTCTTTTTGAATTAATAGCCGAAATCCAATCCTTTTTGGCTTTTCTAACTTAATCTAGAAATCGACGTCAACAATTGGCGCTAGAAGGAGGGGTCGAACCTCGGAGCTTGTTAAAAGCGATGGCAGGAAGCAGAAGTAGTTCAGGGAATGGCCAAAAATCACCAGGCGATTTCCATGTTGGCAATACGTCACAAGATCCTGCAGCAAACACAGAAAACCAGCCTGCGCACCAGGCGGGGATCCAGCAAGTTCCTCCAACCAACAGAGATCTTACGCTTCGTTTTCAAGAGGCCTTGCAGCAATTGGTGACGGACGCAGCAAGGGAAGGGATTGATCTACTGGCTGCAGGAGCACATACTCCCAATCATCCACCCGCAAGGCTCCGTTCGATGATGGTTAGGCCAGGAATAACTATGCCAGAAACCAGAAGGAACTCTTCCCCAATCAACTCGGCTGGACAGAAAACACTTGAAGAGGAACATCACCAGAGGTTGGACCACAATCAAACAGTACGTGCCAGACATCGTAAATACGACCGGTGCAGAGGTCGGTTATCATCAGAAGACAGTGATCAACACCATCGCAAACTTCATTATGGAGTCACACGAGAGGACCAGCATCAGAGTGAAGAGTTTGAGGAAAGAATGATGATAACCCAACGGTTTAACCGTCGGGGAAGTCCGATGGGGGACAGAGATGTCACGATCCAGAGCCTAACTCGAGAAGTTGAGAATAATAGGCGACAGATGAAGGCACTGGTCAGACGTTATGGTTGTAACGATCTATCTGACGATGACTCTAACAGTCCATTCACCAGGGCCCCTTTCCCAGAAAGATTCAGGATGCCACATGTGGAGCAATTCAAAAAAGATACAGATCTAAATGAGCACGTTAGACGCTATAAAAGTGCCATGGCTCAATATGCCCGCAGTGACCCCCTATTGTGTCTCAATTTTCCGCAAACACTGGGGGACACAAGGTTAAAATGGTTCGAAAGACTACCCTGACGAGCATCGAAAATTTCAACGAGCTGAGCAGAAGCTTCTCAAGGCAATTTCTGAGAAATGTTCACAGGAAGAAGTCGGTGGCCTACCTCTCTCAAATAAAGCAAGGGAATGACGAGTCATTAAAAAAGTACTTGGGCCGGTTTGGCCAAGCAGTATCAGAAATTGGCAGTGCTAATGATGAAGCAATTATTGCTGCCTTCACCAATAACTTGCAGAATGGACGACTGTCCTTTGATTTGAGAAGAGCACGGCTGACTAAGTATGCTGACATGATGGATATGGCAGGAGGATACGCTCTGGCCGAGGAGGAAGAGTTAGCTACAGAAGGAAGCTATATGCACGGAGGCAAAGCCCGAATAGAAGAATACCAAATACAAGGGGCAGAATCAAAAGGAAAAACAGAAAGAAAATGGCAAAGAGAAAAACAAGGATGGGGGTAATGGGCTTAATGCCGAACGGTCCACAGAGAATTACCGAGGCAGATATACCAATTACACCCCTCTTCAAAAAAATAAGAAGAAATTTTAGCCATCTTGGAAGAGAAGAATATGGTGCAAGAACCGCAGCAACAATCTCAGTTCGCCCGGAGAGATGCAACCAAGTATTGCAGATTTCACAAGGAAACCGGGCACGAGACTTCAAAGTGTTTTCAGCTCAGAGATTACATAGAGACTCTTATTCGGGAAGGGCACTTGCGGGATGTAATCTTGAAAAAAGATGAGAAATCAGAAGCTAAGAAAGAAGTTAAGGCAGATCACTCTTGACGAAATCAATGGCCCAGTCCCGAGGCCAATCAGGTAATACATATGATTTACGGAGGACCCTCTACTGGAAAAAGCAACCGAGAACGAACTTAGGAAATCAGAGAAGCAATAGGAGCAAGGAACAATTTTGATGTAAATTTGGTTGAGCCAGACCCGAAAAGGGTGAAGGAATGATGGAACCCGATAGTCTTTACAGAAGCAGATTCCCATGGCGTCGATGTTCGGCCTAATGATGCCTTGGTTATAAGTGCCCGGATTGGCCATCGGGAAGTCCGAAGAATATTAATAGATAGTGGGAGTTCAGCAGACATCCTCAATGTGGCCGTCTACGACCAGCTAAGGCTAGAACGAAAAGATTTACAGCCTTTCCATACTTCATTAAGGGGGTTTGGAGGGATAGAAGTCATGTCACTCGGGACGGTAAAACTGCCCGTGAAGATTGGAACAGTACCTTGCCAGAGGACTGTCCTGCTCGACTTTATGGTAGTTGACTTGGACAATTGGCAGTATAATGCATTATTGGCTCGGCCATTCCTGAATAAAACAAGGGCTGTAACCGCCATATATGCATTAATGATCAAGTTACCGACAGAACAGGGGGTCGGGATAGTCAATGGATCCCAAGAGATGGCCAGAAGAGCAAACCTGTCGGTATACAAAGGCAAGAATGATGTTGAACGGGTGTGCACCATAATGCAGCCAAATCAGTAAAGAATCCTTATCATCCGAGTTGAATCAATGGATGACTCAAATGAATCCAAAGCAGAACCAGTTGAAGGGATTAAAAGAACCAGATAAGGCGGTCAAGATCGAGGCTAACCTGGGAGGAAAAAATCAAGCAAGACCTCACCAATCCGCTAAAAGAATACAAGATCTTGGGAATAGTCAGCCATGAAGCTCATTGGATTGCTCGACCCAATGGAGGGGTTTTACCCCGACCATGCAATGTCGATATCTGAAGATTTTCTATCCTTAAAATATATATATTTATATTAAAATATTTTATTCTTTTTCTAGTCATGACAATATTAGTTGTGATAAATGTTAGCTATGGAATTTAAATCTTTGTTGATTTTTTGCAGTAATAAATAAAATTACTCGGAATTTCCGAAAGGAAAGCATCTAGCTCGGGATTTCCAAAAGAAAGCATATGATAATAAGAACATATGGAAGAAGAGCATGATAATAAGAACATGCAAATAGAATTCTCGGGACCATCAAATCCCTAATGGGCGGAGAAACTCGTAGGAGCATGCCAGCCGAGCATGGTCAAAATGACCTTTGCAAAAAGGCAAACCCGATACACCAGACTCTGGAAAAATGCTCGGGACGCTATCGGGAGATATTCCGGTGAAATGCGTAGCTGTGTTGATTCAATTTTTTTAAAAAAGAGCTCAACAATTCGGCAAACCCTTGCGCATAAAAACTGGGGAGACGTCATTGGTATTGCGTAAGGACTCGAACTTATGATCATGGTGAGCCTTGATGTAATGTTCGAGTAGCAACCGGGTATGAAACACAAGTGTAAACTTGCCTGTTTCAAGATGACTCGGTTAATAATAAAGAGCCAGTTTAATAAGATACTTGGCAATTGAAGTCATTCGGGTAACAACCGGTTTAATAAGATACTCGGTTAAGGTACCCGAACATGAAGAAGCCAGTTTAATAAGATACTTGGCAATTGAAGTCATTCGGGTAACAACCGGTTTAATAAGATACTCGATTAAGTTACCCGAACATGAAGAAGCCAGTTTAATAAGATACTTGGCAATTGAAGTCATTCGGGTAACAAACGGTTTAATAAGATACTCGGTTAAGTTACCCGAACATCGAAGAAGCCAGTTTAATAAGATATTTGGCAATTGAAGTCATTCGGGTAACAACCGGTTTAATAAGATACTCGGTTAAGTTACCCGAACACCGAAGAAGCTAGTTTAATAAGATACTTGGCAATTGAAGTCATTCGGGTAACAACCGGTTTAATAAGATACTCGGTTAAGTTACCCGAACATTAACCAATTTAATACAGCACTCGGCAACAATCAGTAATGAACAGATCAAGACCATTCAATTCAGAATAAAATAAGATTTTATTGCTCCTAAAAGAATGGTTACAGTTCAAAGAATGGTTACAGTTCAAAGAATGGTTCTGTACAAGTAAAAAATAACCACAGAATTTTCTACAATTCTACAAAATCAAGGTTGCGAGGATTTTGAGCCTTTGCCAATACTCGGATCTGGCACCATCTCGTACTTACGAAGCAGACTCTCATTAGATGGCCAAGTGATATCGTCGACAGTATCATCCATCCACTGGCTGTAATCTTCACCTGGGACTGGCCCGACATCTGGGACTGCACCATCAACCGACTCTTGACTTGCATAAAAGGTTGAGAGAGAATGCTCGGACGGAATCTTTAAATGCATGGGATGGGGCTCTGTGCCTTGACTGCGATAGTAGGCTCTTCATTCCTTCATCTGAATCCGAAGAGATTCCAAGGACCGGTCCACATGGTGTTTGATTGACAGCTCCCAATTAGCACGGGCTTTCTAGGTCGCCCTAGTCTTAACTTTAAAAAACTCACCGGCCAAAACTAGCCTACGTTGAAATTCCTGAAGAAGTAGGGCATCATAAGCAGGGCATCATAAGCAGGGGATCTTTTAAAACAATCCACCCCTTGGACTTCCAGTTCCAACCTGTCCTCTCTTGAAAGGGATTCAACTGTCAGCACTTGGCGCTCTAGATCTTTAATTTTCTGGTCATACGCCGAATTCACCTGTCCACCCCCTGCTCGGCCTTGAGCATGGATTCTTCAGCAGAAGATAGAAGATTTTGAAGTGATGCAACCTTCTCCTCTGCCAGAGATGCCTTGTCCTCGGCTTCAACCTGCTTCGCCAGACAATGGTAGGTAAATATTTGTACAGAACCGACCTCCTGCTGGTAAGCTTTCTCGACTCGAGCACGGCCCTCCTCACTCGCCTTTAGCCGAGCCTCTAGACGCCTTATTAGATCAGCTTGATGTTGTTGCGTCTGAATAAGCTCAGCGAATTCGGCCACCATCTGTAAAAGAATATACTTAGAAATCTGGCAGAAGCAAAACAATAAAGGAGTCAGATTTAACTTACATAAGATGCGCCGTTGAAAACATTTTGGAGACGTTCAGACAGTGAACCATCTATAAAACCGCTCCAGCGGTCCTCCCTGATAAAAGCCCGACCGGAGGACATCTCCCGTAGCATATCCTAGGGAGAAAGGAATAAAGGAACCCCCGAGGGTTTAGCTCTCAGATTTCCAAACTCAGGGGCAGGAGAAGCCATGTTCGGTTCTAAGGATGGAGAAGGAACCCCCGAAGGTTCAGCCCCCATATCTCTAACTTCGGGGGTAGAAGAAGCCCTACTCGGTTCTGAAGCGGCTGCATCTACTGATGCTCCAGCGCCAACACTCGGGGCAATCTCATCCGTAACATCTTCATAACTGGAGTCAATAAATGAGACTTCCCAAAGAATTTTGAGTGGACGAGACGGCGAACTAACTGCCTTTAGCTTCTCACCCCGAGAACGGTGGAAGTTAAGATCAGCAGCAGAATCTTACTATGGATCGTCCCGAAAAGACTCAAAGAATTCGGCACCTGCAGGCACTTGATCCGTCAAGACATTACCACCATCGCCAGCTTCAAACCGTCCAACAGGCTCTTCACCCGGACCTTCATATTGCCTCTCCCTATTTTCAGGCAGTTGGGTGTCAATTGGCTCACCTTGGCCACTTAGACCAGCAAAATCCTGAGTAGAAGGCTGAGCACCCCGATCAACTCACTCGGGAATTTGCTCAGCAATATCAATTTCCTCATCAAGCTCGAGTGGAGCAATACCCTCATCGCCCTGACGGGAAGCTTCCTTTCTACTCGCTTGTAGAATTGCATTCACCTGGCGAGCCTGAAGATCGCTGAAAACGTCCGTATTGAACACTAAAAAAAAAAATCATGTTAGAAAAGAAAATGAAAAGCAGAGAAATACAACAGAAAGGGTGCCGGGTTACTTACATCGCCTGCGATGGCCCAAAATCTGTCTTAAAAAGCCGAGCTTTTTCAAGTCATCCTCTTTGAAAAGATAGCTCTTGCTCCTCTTCTCCAGAGTACGAACAGCTACCCGAGTCAGCCTCTTCAGCTCAGAATCACTATAATCAATTATTTTCTTATTCCACACTTCGAGGGAACATAAGAAATGGGGAACACTCAACACCGTTCGGGAATCCCCAGATCGAACAGTGATGTCGAGCCTGAGAGCCCTTCCAGCGAAAAACCAATTGTTCTTCCAAAATTTGTTGGATGTAGGGAATCCTCATATAAAACCCTTCTTTTTTGGGTCATCAGAAGCATCGACCCCCCGATTCACCTTTGCTTCTTTGGGGACCCAACCGTCCGAAGGAGTAGACGCAAGAAAATAGGTCTCCGTTTTGCTAACTTGCCTCAGCGTAAAGAAATGCATGATTTCATTCGGGGAAGACGGTAAAAGGTTCATTCGACTGAACATGTGCCACATGCATATCAAGACTTTGTAACTATTCGGGGCCAACTGAGCTGGGGCTATCCCTGCTTCAGCCAAAAACCAGGCAATAAAAGGCTGAAGGGGAAGTGTGACGCCGCAGCAAAGCATGGATCCATAAATCGTGACCATGCCCTCGGGAGGATTCCATACGGCTCTATCCCCCGCAGGAACCAAAGTGACTGAGTCAGGAAAGTCGAATCGGGAGCAATATTTTTCTATCTCAGCTGGCCCGGCCACATTCGGCTCAGTATCAAAGCCACTCGGGCAAGTATCAGAAAATGAAAGACGAGACTCCCTATACACTTCATCAACGTCACCCTCGTTAACAGTCTGTTCCCTGGTTTGAACGCTGCTCGAGCCGTGCTTGTATACCTTACTTCTGCTCTGATGTTTACCCATCCTTCGAAAAGATACCCTGTGATCAGAAATATTAGAATCAGAACTAGATGGAGAACTCGATACAAGACTGAAAGTGACGTTAGGGTGAAACCTAGAAACATCAACCTCTAAGAATGGAGGTTCATCTATTGGGATATCCCCCAGTAATCGTTTAATGCAAGATACTAACTGGAAATCCCCACGTTCTAATGCATCAAAAGCGACTTTAAAGAGACGATGGCTGGAAGATGGCCCCATTAAAACTAACCTTGAATTGAGATTGATGTAAGATCTTCAAGCGGAGAATCGCGAACTTCTGGATAAAGAAATCTTAGTTTAAGGAAATTTCTGCTGAAATTTTTTGAGAATAAACCAACATTGTCTCTCAGCAAAGAATTTAAAGACGAGACGGCACGGAACCCTAGGATTTCAAGGAGGGAAAAAATTTATGACGAAACTTGATGACATAGGCGCGTTTGGGGAAACGCAAAAATCATTTCTTATAAATAATATTGAAAAACGAAGAGACGAGGGACGCGTGTCAAAACAGGAAGTAGCCCTCAACCGTCAGAAGTTCAAAACGTCGCCATCATTTAAGATCTCACGTGATGAAGCGAATCGAAATTACAGGGTCACCATTAAGACACGCCATTATGACAAGACGGCTATTCTGACAAGTGAAAATTAAGACGATTAAAATACTCTTGCCCGAAATGAAATTTACTCGGCAAAAATATTTTAAGGGGGTATTGTCGTAAGTGAATTTTACAAAGCATACACGTCATTGACAGGAAGGAGAAAATAGCCAGGTGGACGCCCAAATGGGCACTCAGGAAATATCCTACGAGGCATCATTAAAGAGAAGAAAAGCCCGAGTAAGCATATATAGAATGAAACCTACTCGGGATCAGTTAACAACACTCGGGACTGGTTAAACAACGCTTCCACTCTGGCTCAAACAGCTCTACTCGGAACCATTAGGTATTACTCTTACTCGGGAATAAATACGACTCGAGTAAGAACTTGGTGCTTATTTCACACTGATTAAGTCATTAAATACGTGAAGATATCCATCAGGAAGGAATCCCAAATAAAATGGAACATTAAGTTAGAAGAGTCCCCAATCAGGAAATAACTTGATTTCTTTACGAAGACTACATTCTTATAAGGAAACAAGTCCAAATTGAACTATACTACTAGAATCCCACTCGATTTCCATAAGAGACTCCGAAACAGAAACAGGAAAGAAGACAAATCAACCTCAAGCAAGTAACCAAATCACAATTAAATACAAAGATCTTGTATTACTTGTACAAAGCAGATTAAGGTTCTATAAGCATATAAATAGACCCATAATCTGGCTCCAAAAGATATAGGCAATATAGCATACAGCAATCATAGCAAATACAGAGAGAAAAAAGAGAGATCGAGAGGTTGTTAACATCATATTTTCATAGTGGATTTTGGTTTGGTTGATCCTTCAACCACCCGTGGACGTTTCTCCGATCATCGGAGTTTACCACGTAAAACTTTTGTCTTCGTTACTCTCTCTGAATCTCTTTCTCTTTGAATTAATAGCCGAAATCCAATCCTTGTTGGCTTTTCTGACGTAATCTAGAAATCGACGTCAACATATATTATATATCATATATTAATATTCTATAATATTATATATTATAATATACATAAAATATATTATATATATAATATTATAATATATATAATAATAATAATAATATATATAAGAGGGGCAATTTGGTAATTTAAAAATATTGTTCTGTCTTGTTCTAATCATATCAAACGTATAACAGTACAATTAATAGTTTAATATTTTTTTTAATATAAAAAAGGTGAAAAATAAAATGAAAAACAAAAACGAAAAACGAAAAACAAGTATTTTGTATTTTTCAAATCTTTCACTTTTAATACTGGTTTTGTTTTTCATTTTTTTTTGTTTTTCGAACATAAAATGAAAAACGGTTAACGAACGCGTTTTCGAAATCGTTTTTGAAAAAATAAAAATGAAAACGGACTGAAAAACAGCTGCAGGACGGGGCCTTATCTTCACTTTCTCCAAAATCTGAAGATAAGAAATATGAGCTATTAAATGCCGATAATTTGAGGGATTTCATCACCATCTGAATCGTAGGTCACCTTTCGACTATAATATCTTAACTTTTCGATGCGAACCGGTTGGCAAGTTTTGATCTGGGTCGCTTATTCCAAAACATGGCTGACTTTGTGGGTTCGTAACTTTTACATATGGGCTCCAAATGCCTATTATAATATGTTTTTGAAAAGCCCTGAACGAACTCTACAATTCGTCATATAGACAATATTTCCTGTGACCAGGCCCAAAAGGGACCTAAAAAGTGTCATTTAGTGTGTTTTTCGAATCCATTTAGTTTTTTGCACAACAATTAGGGTTTTTTTTATCCCGATTTAGTTGAGGTGTTTTAGGAGTCAATGAGATCTTGTTTTCTCTCATCCTTAAGTTGTATTAGGTTGAAGTTAATCGGTTTTTGAATGAAATAAAATTCACTTGAGTTCTGATTTCACTTTTCCCAAAATATCAAGATAACATATCTGAGCTAAAATGTCAACCATTTGATGGATTTCCTTACCATCTGAATCGTAGAATACCTCTCTGCAGTAATATCTCAATTTTTCCAGAAATTGATCTTCACTTTTCACAAAATATCAAGATAATATATTTGATCTAAAATGTCAACCATTGGATAGACTGCATCACCATTTGAACTGTAGGATACCTCTCCAAAATAATATCTCAACTTCTCCATAAATCTGATCTTCACTTTTTCCAAAATATCAAGATAAGATATTTGATCTAAAATGTCAACCATTGGATGGATTTCCTCATCGTCTGAACCGTAGGATTAAATTTAGACTTTTTCGGAATTTTATCTTCATATTTCCCAAAATCTAAAGATAAGAAATTTGATTTCAAATGCCAACCAGTGGATGGATTTCCTCATCGTCTGAACCGTAGGATTAAATTTGAAAAGAGTACCTCCTAGTTTCTATAAAAATCAATCCACACTAAATTAATCATATCCCTTCAAATCTCTTATCTTTTTGAATCACTTATCTCTTCAAATCACTTTTCCCTTAAATCACTTTTTCTAAAAAATGACTTCAAGTCACCGAAGTTTTTCATACACAAATGAAGAAGGCACACATCTTTATCACGTATACCTTGATAGTTCACCAAACCCGATCATAGGTATAAAATAATCGAAGGATGTTCTGGTCTCGAGTTGAGACAGATTACAACAACACCAAACTATAGATTATCACTCAACTTCGTGGCAAGAGAAGTTTGAAGTGTCGAATGCAAACTATCCTTACTGCAGTTAGAAAATATTGGGGATGCTTATGATAGATCGAAAGTCTGAATCCAAGTGGTGCTTTAAAAGCTAATATTGTGAGTACTTTTTTAAATTAAAGTTTTAGAAAAATCATATTTAATATTGAATTTTAACAATATATATGTATCATTTTGCAGATAATTCGAGCCAAAATATTATTAACACAAATACAAAAAATGATTCAGATTTGATCATGGGTGGCCCATCCTCAAAGATATACGAAAATTTACAGATAACGATAGTGCAACATCAGCCTTTCAAAGGCAAAGTGGTAATATTGTATCATCACAAGAAGAGTCTCCAACTCCATAGTCTCCCACATCAGCATCTCCTGGACTATCTTCATTTTCTCTGAATATAACTAGTGATGACGTTAGCGGTAATTCATCTCAACGGCCCATTAAGGTGAAGAAAGCAAAATTGAAAAGGATGGATGATGAACAAAGTTAAAAAATTATTAACACTACGAAAGAAGAATAAAAACAACTCATTAAAGTTTCAAAAAATGGTGAGGATAGGAAATAAATTACGCAATCCAAGAGAAAAAATTGGACATGACTTAATTTCTGGAGGAAAACAAATTTATAATGCGAGATTTGAATGCCATAACTAACCCAAACCGACACATATGAAAATAAATAAAAGTGTGTGTTTAAATAACCTAGAGGAGGTGAATAGGTTTTAACCAAATTAATCGTCATCTTTTGGTTAATCAATATTAATCACACAAACCCCTAATTTCTAACACAAACAATCATTGTCATAAGATAAGTGTGAAATTTAAAGCAATGATACAATGAATTGTTTTACCTCAGAAAACTCCAGTAAGGTAAAAAAACTCACGGGAAAACGATTACACCCTAGGTTGATCGTATCACACCTAAACGGTTACTAATCCGTTTTTACTACCCGCAGATCTTTATTAGTGATTTTAGGCTCTTGTCTGTACACTACCCATAGTACATACAAGACTTAACTCTCAAGAGAAGATATATGCAACCTAATGTGAATATTAAGAATATTCTAAATTCATAAATGCTAGCTCAAAACATTTAATGCTTATCTAAAAATGGATGAATGAGTAAAACAATTCTAGATATCATGTTGTTGTATGACATATATATAACTTAGCAATTTGAAATAAATGCAAACCTAGATGCAATAGCTATCACAATACAAAACCCAACAATCAACATAAAAATCTTAACTTGCAAGTAAAAAACTAATCATGTGCAAACCAGTCATAAATGAGATTTCTTGTTAAGCAAGAACACTAGAATGAATGAAGATGGTGTTCTACTTACCAGGTCATGTGTGTTGATGAAGACCCATGTAAGAAAACATCCTATATGAAGCTAGATGATGCTTGATTCATGAATAGATGATGGGTATTTGGGTGGGTTTTAGTCAAGAAAGATTGAATCTTGATGGCTTTTCTTGCAAGACACTCTTATGCTATATCAAGTAAAAATGAAATCTGAAGCTTTAAGACAACCAAGAAGAGGAAAAGATCTATTTATATGAAGTCATAGGTCAAATGGCGTCGTTTTGAGTTTGAGAAACACAAACCCTTCAATATTGTTGTGTATACTGCAGCTTGGGCAAGTTGTCCAGACCGCGGTGAGCACAACGGTACACACGCTGGACAACTCCGCAGTATGGGCCGATAGACAGGCAGTAGCACCTGCCGCGGTACTAACAACTAGAGATCTTCTGGAAAAGACCACTGTAGGAACCACTGTGCAAACATGTGCACCAACCGCGATGCCCTACGCGTGAAACATTCTAGAACCAACAACTGTTAGGACCGCGGTTTAGACACGTGCATGGACAACGACCTGTACCGCGGAGAGAAGAAATCTCTTTTCCAAGCATTCAAACACATTAGCCTATATGAATGATGTGCATGTGTGAAGTGTGATGATTGACATAGTTGCACAAAGACAGAGACACACAAAGAGCATGTAAGACATGTAATCAAATGGAATTCAATGCATGATAAATAATATTGTATGCAAGTGAGTGTGTACAACTAAATCTCTTCAAGTAAGAGTAGAGTTAAGTTAACTACCTTCCTAGAAGCACCTGATGTCTAATGACATTGATGATGGGTACTCTTCGAATCCTAAGCTACTCTTACATATTGAAACCTCATTGTGATTCTGTCAACGAAATAAGTCAATCATAAAGTGAGGCACACACATCATGCTTATGCATCATGAACAATTAAGAATTATATCAAAACGAGCACACCAACAAGACCAGTGATCTCAAAATACATCTAAGTCATTTGGCCCATTTTTCAATAATATTGGAGGATCCGAAAATGATCTTCTAGACTACTAAATCGTTGTTATAATCTATGTTGTATTTTTTCCTTAATTTCAGTGTCTTCCAATTAGTGGTAATTTATTTTATTACTATGAAGTTTGTATTTCGTTTTCAATTTTTTTATTAATTAATGTAATTTGCTTTAATTTTCGTTGTTTTCAAATAAGTGATTTATGTAAAAAAAAATTGCATTAAATTTTTTGAATTATTAATTTTAGTTTATTATAAATGTTAACATAAATAATAATTAAATTAAAACAAAACCATTTAAATAATAAAAATGACCAAATTGGAATAAATTTAATTGATTAATGGTAAAACTGTGATTAAACAAAACCTTTAAATAAAGAATATAATCAAAATAGATTTTAGTAAATAGGGTCAAACTGTGATTAGGTGAATTTTAAGGGATGAAAAAAAGGCACATTGTTTGCACTAGGTAAACAACATTATGTCAAAGATTACACAACACTATTCTTTGAAGTAAAAGTGGCGTAACAAAAAACACTAGGTTGGTTTTTTTTCTGAAAAATGGTTTTTTTCTCTAATTTATAGCCAGGTCGGTGATGCCCTCACATAAGTTAACGTAAATGATGCATCAATAAAGAACCATTATATGATGGTGGAATGGTGGAAAATGTCCCAAGTGAGTGTTTTAATAAGTTATGTTTTAAAGGCACTTATTATGATGAATTACCAAAATTGTCAGAATAATAATTTTTTTATTCTGTTTTACTTCCATCTTCACACTTCCAACACTCAACTCAGTATCTCCTCTTTCTCTACAATAAAATTGTCTGAAAATTGAAATCCTCTACAGTAAAAAGTTCAAGGTTGCCTACCCTTTATTCTTCAACTTAGAAGCATTCTTCAGTATAACAATATAATATATTCTTAAATACTTCTTTTTTATACATCTAAGGTTTCTAAGTCTTGCAACGCTTTATCCGTTCCATTTCATTTGTTCTCCGAGTCTTTTATAAACCTGAAGCTGGTTGTGTAAATTTTGAATCTCTGAGCATTTTTAAGCTCTGTCCGAGCCTTTATGAAGTTGTGTCCGAGCCTTTTGGATTGGTCAATGAAGTAGTGTTCGGGACTTTTACATAAGTGTTTTGAGCCTATTAAATTAGTGTCCGAGCCTTTTACATCAGTGTCCGAGCCTTTTGTAAGTGTTTACAAACCTTTGTAATTACATTTCAAGCCTTTTTGTAAGTGTTTTCGAGCATTTTGTAAGTATGTCTGAACCTTTTGTAATTACATTTCGAACCTTTTGTAAGTTTCCGAGCCTTTTGTAAGTGTTTTTGTACCTTTTATAAGTGTATCCGAACCTTTTGTAAGTGTTTCCGAGCCTTTTAAAAATATTTTGTAGTACTGTTCATCCTCTCCCTCACTTAAAAATCTCAACCCTTAACAACTTTAACAATGGAAGATTCAAAACCGAAACCCAAATTGAGCTCAACCCCCGAGTGCGTCAGCGTAATGTCACTTCGTCGCCGTTCGAGTGGTTGTCTGGGTTTCAACGAAACTTTCTCTCACTATTTTACAACTTTGTCACTGTAATCTGATGTGGAACAACTATTGAGGGTATTTTTATCCGTTCACCATAATATGTCTTTAAAACATAAGTTATTAAAGTAGTGACAGTGTTAAAAAGTCACTTTCAAAAAATGTCATTTAAATTTTAAACCCTTATATGATGACGTTATTACTTATTATAATTGTGCATTTCATCGAAAATATATTCTTAGTTTTGTCAGCAAATTATGGAGAAAATAAATTTTGATTTCACAATAAAATAATCTACAAGTTAAAAAAATGCAAGAAAGAAAATGAAAACGAGCTTTTGCTAATTTTAACTATATGAAGCGTTTTTACTAATTGGGAATATAAGAGCATCTTCAATGTTGTGCTAAAATTGTGTGTCAGTACTAAAATTTAGCATTAAGTGTAAAAACCTTCATCGAATACAATGCTAAATATCTTAAATTTGACGCAACAATAAATGTCCCTTTTTAAATTACAAAAATACCATTATTTATATATTTTAAATATTTTAAATTATTTAAATTTAATGCACATTAATGTTATTTCAATCCAATTTATTTCATTAACAATAATTTTTAAGAAATCCAATGGTTATTCATTAATGTATTAATGATATTAATTAACTTTAGAAGTTTAATGAATAAAATATAGTATTTTAGTTTAATGGTGTCAAAATGGACTGGCCCGGGCCATTAGGCACGGCCTGGCCAGGTCTGTTTTCAAAAACGGGTAAGGCTTGGTCCGGCACGTAACTCTGTGCGTGCCGAACCAGGGCCGACCCGTTTATGAAAAACTGAGGCCCGGCACGGCACGCAAGCCTGCCTCAGACGGGCCGTGCCAGGCCGGTCCATGTGCTTGGTCTGGCGGGCCGGTCCATGGGATGTGATTTGTTTTTTTAAAAAATAAAAAAATAAAAAATAAAAAATAAAACAACAGTTGATGTCACGGACCGGCGGGCCGGTCCAGAGGCCTGGCACGCCGGCTAGGCGTGCCTGGCGGGCCGGCCTGCCAGACTTTGTACCCCCGGCCCGGCACGCCGCCTGCCACGGACCGGACCTCGGACTGATCCGCTTCCTTCACGAGCCGTGCCAAGCACGGCCAGTGAGATTCATGGACAGGTCCATTATTACACCACTATTTTAGTTTAACTTTTAGCATTGTGCATTGGAGCACAATACTAATTTGTTGTGTCAAATATAGTATTTGACTCTTTTTTGTGTCAAATTTAGCATTGTGAATAACATCAACCTTCGAGATGGTCTAATGAAGGGAATCAAGTTTTATGAGAAAGGGAATTGGGTAAGGGGAATTGGGTAAGAGAAATTGATTCTTTAGGGGTCGTTTGGTATGGGGTAATCAAAATAATGCGATTCCCAGGAAAGTTAAACTATGTAATCTGATTCCCAGGAAAGTTAAACTATGTAATGTATGTATATATGTGTTTGGTTGTACATGGGAATATTATATCGGATTCCTGGAAATATCAAGTAACAATGTTTGGTTGTCCATGAGGTTTTTTTTTTTATGTTTTGAACCAATATTGAATTGTCTTTTGTTTTATTTTTTCCCATAATTATATAAAAAAATTTGCACTAAAAAAAGGAAAATAAAATAAAAAGCATTTCCAGATTTTATATTCACCGTCCATCCCTAAGATGGATGGTGGTGATTGAATCTGAAAATGATGATAATTAGAAAATTACATTCAAACAACCAAAAAATTCAAACCCAAGTTTGTTAAAAGAAAAAAAAAATCAATCTCATAACACACAACCACCATCATCAACGATATCAAATACCGGTCATCAACACCAAACCACCATCATCAAATACCAATCACCAACACCCAATCCAAACGCCCAAACCCATCCAAATCCCATCATCATTTTCCCATCATCATCTTCTTTGAACCCAAATCCTAACATAAACTCAAACAACAAATTCTAGGGTCACCGATCTCGATCTCAAACGAACCCAAGTCTTGTTCTCGTCGATCTCGATCTCCTTCTTTTCGCCGCTCGATCTTCTCTCACCGTCGATCTCTTTCTCTTTCTCTTGTCATCTCTGTAATCCCTCTTCTTCCTTTTGAGTTTTGACAGAGGACCACCAGTTGTCATTCTTTCATCTTTTTCAAAAAAAAAATCCAGTGTCATCGTCGTCGTCTCCTTCGCTCCACGTCATCGTCTCCTCCGTCTGGCCGAGATCTTTGTCGTCGTTGCCGCTTACGTCTTGCCTCCACATCGTCGTCGCCGCCTCTATCTTGCCTCCACGTCATCGTCTACCAAGATCTTGTGTAAGAGAAGATGAAGTTTGGTGTTTGGGTAATGAGGAATCTGAAATTTTGGTGTTTGGGTAGTGAGAAAGCTGAAAATTTGATGTTTGGGTAGTGAGAAAGTGTAAGAAAATAAAAGAATAAAACTTGATTTTTTTTTGTAAGAAATTGATAAATTGTCAGGATTGAGATTTGAGGGTGAATTAAATAGGAGAATATTTAATCTAGGGTTTAGGGATTTTTTGTATTAATTCTCAGTAGATCGTGAAGAACAAAGAAGAAGTAGAAAATAAAATAAAAATATTTTTTTTAATAATGGTGGGTCCCACGGTGGAAATCGGATAGAGGTAATCTAAAACCCATCTATTTTGACGGGAATCACATTACCCCTCTGAAGGGTAGGATAATGTGATTCCCATGGGATTCACATTCCCGGAAAACAAAAAATTCAAACATGTTACCAAACATGTGAATACTTTAAGATTCTCATTCTCATATATAAATGTCATCATACCAAACGACCTCTTAGGTGGAAGGGGGAACCAAGTTTCGTTTCCACCTAGAACTTAATTTTTGATTGTGTATGAAGCTCACACAATCTGGTATCAAACTAATTTTAGTAAATACATTAATCTTTAATAAGTAATTTAAATTCACTTTCCCTAGTTAGAATTCATAATTATTAAAAACATAGATTTTCTTATAAACTACGCTTTTTTTTTCATTTTTAAATTAAGTTTCATTTCCACCGTAAACTTAATTTTTGATTGTGTATAAAACTCACACCATCAGATATCCAACTAATGTTAGTAAATAGATTAATCTTAAATAAGTAATTAAATCCACTTTCCCTTGTTAGAATAAAAGATTATTAAAAACATAGATTTTCCGATAAACTAAACTTGAAATGGTAAGAGTCCAAGTCTCATGTAAATAGTCAAACTTATCATATAAGTAATATCGGCAGACTTGGATATTGGACTAAGGTTCAGTTTGGTATTGCTATGCTGTGGGGAGAAGTGCTTTTGAAATTGCTGTAGGGGAAATTGCTTTTGGAATTGCTGTGGGAAGAATCAACTGAGTGTTTGATAAACTGATCTTCAAAAGTGCTGTGAGAACTAAAGTAATTTTAATGTGTTTAGTAAACTGAAATAAAAAGTGTTGTGAGTGTGTAAAATTACTAAAAAGAAATAGACATCTAAATGATACTAATATGCTATACTTTACATTTTTCTTTTCTATTTGTGTTTAGTGTTAAGTGTTATATAATTATGGTACTTTATTGAATTAATTAGCCCCATTTTTTATTCTACTTTATTTAATTAATTAGTCCAATTACTTTATTTCTTTATTTCTTTATTTTATTCTACTTTATTTTTAATTTCATTTTATTCTACTTTATTAAATTAATTATCCCAAATTTTTTATACAGTTATGACAACAATTTTTTTTTTTACAAAAATATAAGTCCAATTTTTTTTTGTTAAATTTCATTAAAGGTAAGGACAAAGTTGGAAAGTTAGTAAAATTTCATTTAATATCACTGTAGCGCGTTTTCTAAAAGCAGAAGCCAAAATCCAAAAGCATGTATTTGTAGCTTCTCAAAAACTCAGTTGGGAGAAGCTAAAAGTGACCAAAAGTACTTCCCAGCGATTTTACCAAACACCCTGTCTTAGGTCCAGAATCACTTTTGGTCCCAAAAGCAGCTGGGGAAGCAATGTCAAACTGGGCTTAAATCATGAAAATTACTCTTCTTACATCTTAATCTTTCTTTTGGTCCACTCAATCTCCATATCAATCGTCCACGATTATTTTCCGGTGACCATATCTTCCGCACGTGATATCCCATCAAAACCCTCGAAAAGAATTATCACAAGAAAAACAATGTTTTATAATAAAATTTAAATATATTTATAAATATATCTACTAGCACACGTGTACTTCCTCTCCCACTATGTTTGTGGGAAACTCGAATTTAAACTTATAAAATTTTAAAGTACGTATGGAGAGTTTTCTTTCTATATTATGTGATAGATATCTCATATTATGATAATAGATATTCGAGTCGTACATGTACGATTTGATTTCGGTAGATCTAACATATCCCGGTAAAAAAAAAAAGTGTGATGTTTTTTTTATATTAAAAAGTAAATAAATTTTCATCTTAAGTAAATTCTGTAAATGTTCATCCCAAACTGCCTTTGAAAGAAGACGTTATTTGTATATTTTCATATATTAAATAACTATTGTATCTTGTCAAATGTGATTCAGTAGTAAAGGGCTCATATTTAACAATATTTCAAATTTGAGTGGTTAAATTTGAGTTGCCGGATTGTATGTCTATTATGCTGTATGCTTTATTTACGTTGATAATAATGTTATTTAGAAGATCTATTACAAATCTACTTTCATTTTAAAGTTATATTTGCTCTAGATCTACTTTTTCTACTGGATATCTATTTTGGAGAAGCTTTTTCAATTATTTCAACTAACTTATATATAATTTATATATCTTTACAATAACAATACTTGGGTATTGTTCTGTCTGTATCCAAAATATTGATCTCATTAATAAGAATACAATACGTAATCCAATTTATGAGATAAATATAAAAAGTGAAAGAAAAAAAACCATTTATTTGATGAGGTCAATATTTTATGTACCAACCAGCATTATTCTTCTTACAAATATATTATTAAAACTAACGGTTCTTTTATGGAAATATTGACAAACAATATACAGACTTTAAAGTGATTTAGTGTTTCTTTTTTTAATCAATTACCAAACAAGGAACAATTTTTTTATTAAAAGTTTTCCTCGTCTCCTCATCATCTCACATTGTTGTTATATAAATCAATAGTCTGAATTAATTCCATTTTTTAGTTGAATAAAAAATAAAATTAATATATTTTATTTAAATAATTGATTTATTATATTAAATACATTGTTTATGGATTATAAAGGTGAGGAGGGGATCCAGATCCAATCATATAATCCCGAAACTTTAGCTCTTAGCTCTTAGCTCTTAAAAAAGGGGGAGATTTATGAGATAAGCCATCAATTTGAATAGAAAGGAACATGGTTTAGTTGGTTGGTTACCTTTTCTCTTTTTCCTTACATAAGAAACAATTAGTGTAATTTTGAAAAATGTCGTGGCACGTGCCGGCCTGCCACAGTAAAGCTATAAAGGGTCGAATCTAGATCCGACGACCAGATCTTCCCCTCAAGACCGGGACGTCCGAAATCAAATCCAACGACTATAATCTCTCCTCTTGAATCAGTCCGTAGGATTCTCATCTAACGGTCCAGATTGAATCTCTCCCTCTCTGTCTCCCTTACACCATAAATACCCGAAAACCCGGTCCAAGTCTCCAGATGTACTTTTTCTCTCTTCAAAAAAAAAAACGATAAAATCTCTCATTCTCTCTCTGCTTTCAAAAAGTCTCACAGTTTCTGCTAACGTGCGCTCCTTCGCCGTCGCAGTTTCTTTAACTTGCACCGCTCGCCGGAGATGTCGCTGCTGGCGACAACAACAAGAATAAATGTCATAAGAATATCACGATACAGGTGGGTCCACTAGATATCAAAAGAAAGAACAAAAAAATCAATGGAGAGCCAGAAGTCACAAGCGAAGCTCACTAGAACACAGTCCTCACTTCTCCGGTCATCGCCGACCATCCGATCGTCAATCCACAGCCTCAACTCCATCACTGAAAGTGACATTAACAAACCCCTCAACAACAACAACTATCAACAACAAGTAGATGAACAAGAGGATGATATATTATTAAAACAAGACAAGAAACGGAAACCCGGGTCGGTTTATCATCTGAGCAGAAGAATCGGGTCGGGTCGGTTCGTTCCAATGGTTGCTATGGCTTCAGTCTCTTTCTTGACATTGTTTTCTCTCTTCCTGTTGGTGTACTTCTTGAATCTGAAAAAGGAAGAAATACCCACATCAGAGAATCTGTTGTTGGGTCTAATCTTTGTAGCAATCACTCTGTTTTTAGCAAACAAGAACAAGAATTTAATAAAGCAAATAACGCAAAAAACCATGAAAAGATTGAATCTTTGTTCGAGAAAACAATCCAAGCCAATACAGTGGTTCATCGGAGAGACAAAGATGGAGAAAGAGAAGAAGATTGTTACAAAGATAGTGAGAGAAGGGGTTGAGTTTTACAGCAACGGAGACATGTATGAAGGAGAGTTTCACAAAGGAAAGTGTAATGGAAGTGGGGTCTACAATTTTTTCATCAATGGAAGATATGAAGGTGAGTGGGTCGATGGTAAATATGATGGGTATGGAATAGAGAGCTGGGCCAGAGGGAGTAGATACAAAGGACAATACAGGCAAGGTTTGAGACATGGTTATGGTGTTTACAGGTTCTATACTGGTGATTCTTATGCTGGTCAATGGTGTAATGGACAGAGTCACGGTACTGGTCTCCAGACTTGTGCTGATGCCAGTTCATATGTTGGAAACTTCAAGTGTGGCATGAAACATGGCCTTGGTGTTTACAATTTCAGGTACCTTGTCTCTTTCACAATTGATAAAACAGTGTAAAACTATGGAGTTTAATTATTATTATTGTTTAATCTGTGTGTAAAACGGTAAAAGATTCAAGTACTTATTGGTTCTTTGTTTTGAGATTCAGTGGTCCTTTTTATATATAGACTTATAGAATGATTCAATATTTTAAATTTCTGCCAAGATCTTATCAAATGTTTGGAATTGATTCTCAATTGCTGCAATGTGGGGGCGCAGTATTGTTTTGGGGTTTGCATGATTGGGAAACTTCTTGACATTCATAATTATTTAGGTATATATATACTGCTCAATGTTATCGCAGTCGTTTTCTCAATTTAGTCTCTTAAATTTGTGTGGTCTTTATTGTTTCTGATATAGAAGTCATGTTATCGAAGAATCCCATTACTGACTATTAAATGATGTTGTGAACAGAAACGGAGATCGATATGCTGGAGAATATTTTGGAGACAAAATTCATGGATTTGGAGTCTATCACTTTGCTAATGGCCATTGTTATGAGGGTTCTTGGCATGAAGGTCGCAAGCAAGGCTATGGCATGTACACGTTCCGCAGTGGCGATACTAGATGCGGTGATTGGGATTGTGGCACACTCTATATACCTCTACCCCCGCAAACAGATGCGGTCCTTAGAGCAGTTCAGGTAATTTACCTCAGATAGATTACATATCCAATATCACTAACTTTCCTGATTTAAGAAAATCATAATGTATTCATCATCCAATAGTCTCTTATATCATATATACGTATCGCAGGGTGCTAGAAAAGCTGCCGAGAATGCTATTCATGTATGCCGAGTGGATGAACAAGTGAACAAGGCAGTTCTGGGTGCAAATAGGGCTGCAACTGCTGCTAGAGTTGCTGCTGTTAAAGCTGTTCAGAATCGGATGGATGGTAAATTTTGTGATACAGATGTCTAGGATGATAGCTTTGGGTGAAAGTGTAAATTCTTACTAAAATTTTATGGACTTGAATTGGAAGAGGTCAGCCCGGTTAGCAAAAGCTTATCGGAGGTTGAGGTATCGTTGATCACACTGTAACTTGTATATAAACCATATGTATATCAGTGGAAGATGAATGAATGTTCAATAGTTTTGTTTTTGAACTCCATTATTGTGTTTGGCTCTATAGGACTCTCTCCATAGGCTTGATGCCAGATCATTGTCAACAACCAATACTTATCTGCAATTTTGGGACATTATCTCGAGTGATTGAAGAAGGCTCTGCAAAATCTCAAGACAAATTGGTACATGAGATTATGGTCACAAAATTAGAAAGATTGTGTTCTGATTGTTGAGATTCATCTTCCAGTCAACTGCCTAACATTGTAAATATCATTTTCAATCCGCTGTAACAATAACCCAAAATTCTTGAAAGAAGACCAGCCTTGTTTTGATTCTTACAACAGCACTTCGCTTACAAGTTGAAAGTTAATTAAATGGATGGTGATTTGATTAATTAAATGGGATGAAAGCATAGCTAATTAATTGTTAGAAGCCATGTGCCATGACATCCTCTCTCTCTCTCTGTCTGTCTAGTGTCCATTTTCATGTATGATTGTAGGATAGATAATGTTGGTTCTTGACATTATTTAAGCACCTAGGCACATGATGTGATAGAGCTTGTGGTGGGTTCTTGTCGAAGTGATGATATATCATAAAACTTATGATTACTTTTTTCATGCATGCTGGATCCACAGTCTCTGTTTCCATCCATTTTTTTATAGACAAGATATAAAAGAAGTCTTTCTTTTATTATGTTTTAAATTTTCAAATCCATCTCTGTAGATTCTTTTTCTTGTTTTGATTAACTTTTGTGTTAATTATATATGCCTAGATTCAAATCTACTTTCAACAACTCCACATGCATTTCACAAAGAGTAAAAAAGCTATAAAAGCAACAAGTCCAAGAAAGAAACAACTGTTTACTGAGATATTATCTAGGGTTTTGTGTATTTTATTTCTTGTTTGGACTAATCCTAGAAGGGTTTGGTTTATTGGTTAATATCAGCCTAAAGGCCCTAAATATTTTAATAGGTGGTGAGAGAGAGAGACTTTTGAATTAACATTATTGTTATTCTTTGATAGTGTATTGGATGTCTTCTTGTAGCATGTCCTTAGTCCCTACCATTACAAGAACAAAATTCAAATATTTGCAGGGCTGATTGGTCTAGTAAATGTAATGATTTAATAATAGCAAGTTTGATCCATTTGGGTACCTTGGGAGGGTGCAATTTCTGACTAATTTAGCGATGCTTCATTTAAATATTTGTTGGGTTTCGTGTCTCCCTGATCTGGTCAAATCCCCATTAATGTTTTGTTAAGAACTAAGTTTTATGTCGAGTGATTTTATTTACTCCAAAAAAATTCTTATGGGCAAAAAATTAAGTTTAATTTGAGTTTTAAATACTTACTTTTTCTTGATATTTTTTTAAATATAATTTAAATATATGGTTATATAAATAAATAAAAAAGTGCTCAAATTATGATTATGTATTTTCTATTTTATTTATATGTATTAGATTATAAAATATCAAAGAAAAATAAATTCATCCTTGAAATACACAGGAAAAAAATAAAATAAAATAAAATAAAATCAGAGGGCGGGCATGTTTGGTTGGTGCATTCATTGGTCATTATCACTAGGCCTTTTCACAGTGTCTTTGCTTCTTCAGTTTCCACAATAAATATATTTTTTGACTTTTATATTATTACTGTTTCAAGAATCAGTCAATCACTGTTTGTATATGTAAATTATTATTAAAAGCTTAACATTTAAACATTTATCGAGTAAAAATCACAACTGCAAATGATCTGGTGCCACTGCAACATGATGATAGAGTTTGCTTGAGCTTGAGCTTTGGCTTTGTGTATAAATCCTCTGCAAATGGACCACAGGGTACACTATTATTACAACAAAATGGCAATTGTTGCCTTCACTGTAAAATAACAACTGTACAATAACTATATATATACGTATAGGTTTTCTCTTTTGCTCCTTATTTAATCAACCATGATGAAAATTGGCTCTCTACTTGCCAATTGGGTTCCATAATTAGCTTAGCTGAGGACCTGAGGTTAAGAATTATGTCAAAAATTTCTTACAGGGATGCTGTAGTCAGTTTGCTATTTTGGAAAAGTACTTTGAGACTCGTCTTCTTCTAGGAAAATTTGCTTATTAAATATTAGTCTTAGAAGAAATGATTGCTTCTCTAGATGTACTTTAATGCAAGATAAGCTTAGAGACAGTAATTAAGGAGGAAATATTTTTTATTTGCACTGGTTATTTCAATTTAATTGTAATTCAACCCTAATCAATTTCGAAGTGTCTTTGTGTGCATCTCTGAAGAATATTACTTTTATTAAAAAAAAAACATCACACCAATCGGGTGAAAGGTTTGTCGGAATCTGACGATATTATTCATTCATTCCTATAAACACATCCAAATCGTAACTACAAAAAGAGATGAATCCAGGACTTAATCTCAAAATAGGCTAAATTAAATATATATTTTTTTAAATGATTCTCAACGGTATAATAAAATTTTATTTATTAAAAAGTATACACTTAGATCCAGAAAACATAACAAATTTAACCTAAAAAAGATTTCAATTAAGGACCAAATATGATTCATTGTAATAGTTTTGTAATTGTTTTAACAAAATAGATTTTTAATTATTAATAAAAAAAATTGAAAAAAAATCAGCGACTTTAGCCCAGACCGAATTGTATGTGGCTTCATCCCCGACTACAAGAAGAGGTCTTTCCACATTTTATGATTTAATATTTAAATATATATCACAAACTTGTAGGAGAGGTGTGCAACCAATTTGCTGTGGTTGTCTACAAAATATATTCTTGATATTGCACCCTAAAATATAGGACTTTTCCATCCATAGATTATACCTTTGGTTTACCGGTTACCACGAATTTTTTCCAGAGTTCTGGATTGGAATTTTGTTGTTGTTGCTGTTTTTATTTTTTCTTACACTTAACCATCTTCCCTATAATTTTTTTTAAGGAAATTAATCTGTCTAATGAAGAGAAGAAAAATATTAAAGAGATTTATCTTCTAGGATTTTATAATTGATCCCCTCTCATTCCAAAGTTAAGCAAAAGACAACCTAAAAACTCCAAGAATCTATTGAAATACCCAGATATAAATGATGCTAAAATACAAAAAAAAAAAAAAAATCAAAAGCTTTTCTTTGTATGCTTATTTTCAAAACTGATGAAAATAATTATGTCATTAGCATGTTGATTGTTGACTATCAAGTTGCTTAATGAACTTATGTCATTAGCATCCTTGTTAGAGTTGGCTTGAGACACAAGGGTTTCTGACCAGGTTTTGAAAATACAAATCTTCATTGTTTTTGAAATAAAACATTGCTTTCAAAATTTCTTTTGATGTGGTCATCTCAAATGCCTTACAAAACAGAACTTACAAAAAGTAGAAATTGAAAGCTAAGAAGTCCAAAGTGGGTGTGAAGATGCTAAGGATCTGTTTCTTGGTGGTAATAAATTAATAATGGAGGTATGAATTGGTATAGTCACCAAATCTAGTCTCCCTTTTTGACTTTAATTGGCAATAAATTATGTGAAGTTTATAGTTGTTTGAGGTTCCTATCAATTTGCCAATTGCCCTTTCTTTTACATACTTCAAATGTTTTGTAGGGTTCACGTCATCAAAATCTTTCTTTTGACTTCTGTTCTGCATTACCACCAAAAAAAATATAGATCTTTTCAAAATAAAATAGTTTCTTTTATTTTTATTTGAAAATTTTGTCAAGTAAATTCCATTGTCATCCTTCGTTCTAATTTCTAAATAACAAATAGTTTCAAAATTATTCACAATTTTCCATTGATGATCTTCATATAGTCAAAGAATCATTAAAATAAATTTCTTGGATTGGAATAGCTTATTAATGAATTTCAAAATTACCCAAATATCATTTACAATAAATTACTTAGAACATCTCCAATTAGTGGTGTAAATATGGATCCATTTTTTACAAGCCGGTCCGTTTGACCCGTAAAGAATTGCAGGCTCTGTCTAGCACGACCTATCAAGGAGGCAGGCCGGACCAAGCCCGACACATACGCCGGTTGTGGTGGTCAGGTCCAGCGGACCAGCCCGCCACGGCATGCATGGCCGGCGTGTTAAACCGAACTGTCGAAACGTCAGGTCGGTTTGTCGGTCCGCCTGTTCGACCGTTGGTTTAATTTTTTTAATTCCCCTTTAATGGCTGAATTCAAAATTCAGCCGTTGGTTGATGTCAGCCAACAACTGAATTTTGAATTATGGTTGTTAGAGCCTAAAAAATTATAAAAACCTCCCCTAAAGTCTTTTAATTTATATTTTGACCCACGGTTCAATTTTTTTTATAAATACTTCCATTCATTTCATTTTTCATTCATTCTCATTCTCTTATTCTCTCATTCATTCTCTCAAATCTCAATCTCTACATTTTCAAAATCTCTACACATTTTCATTCAATTTTATTCTTACTCTCTCTCTACAAAAAATTTAATACTAATTTCCTATCTTATTCTCTAAATTTTCCACCAACACACCAAAGTCTAAATGTACATTTTTCTTCTTATTTTTGCTTAAACATCTTTTGTTAGTAAATTTATAATTTTATGTTTAGACTTTAGTTATTAATTGTTATTATTTTTATTTAGTTTTTTCAGTTTATCATTTTATGTGCATACTCGGTTGTTAGTTTTTAAATTATTATTTGTAAATTAAGATTGTTAAGTGTAATATTAATTTTAATAATATTTGTTAGTATATTATGAATTTTAAGTGTAGTAGTTGATATTAATATTTTTTGTTAGTAAAATAATATTTTTTTAAGTGTCGTATTTGTTGACGGTGATTTTTAGATCACATAGGATTGATCACGTGTCTAACAGGTTTTGTTAATTGTCGAAGTTGTTATGGAAAAAATAGAAAAAAGAGAAGAAACATGCACACATAAGTTTATGTGGTAAAACCCCAAGATAGGGAAACGTCCATGGTTGCCGGCGACGGCGAGAAGAAATTCACTATAATATAATGATTACACACTCAATCTCTTTTTCTTGGGCGTATCTCTCTCTCTCTCTCTTGTATATTTTCTATGTGTTCTCGTATATGTCTCCCTCTCTCTAATGAGATTATGGATCTATTTATATGTGGATAAAACCATAATCCTTGATATATAAATAAGGAAATGTGGTAGTGTTTGATTAAGACTGGTTACTTGTTGAATTCATCTTTGTCTTCTTTTCTGTTTTAGAGATCGTGTGCATTGAATTACATCTTCGTAGGATTCTAGTTGAATGGTCAGTTTATGAATTATTTCTTGATTGGTGTGAAGCCTTTCTAGAAGTTTCGATTTCTTTCCTGAACAGAATTCTCTAACACTGAAGAGGAAATAAGGATATTTCCTTATTGGAGTTTGATTCTTGATTCTTGATTCTTGATTCCTTGTTTGAGTAAGATCATTCTTTTTCGTATTTGAGTCATAGTTGCCTTTAATATCTCCCATGTGTTGTCCAACTGACCAATTGTCTAATTCCGATCAGACTTCTTTTATCTCTATCGGATGGTCCCAACCAAATTGTCTCTACCCGATAGGCTAGTTTCCTCGATCAGGTTATTTGTGCTCGATCGGCTAGTTTTTTAGATCATCTTGGATAATCTTAACTAGGTCTTGAGATCATCTATTTAATTACCTTGGATTAATCTTCCCCGATTGACTTTTATGACGTGTCATATCTAATCATGTTGACTTGTCATGCTATCAAAGAATCCCTGTAACATAATTAATTTTAATAATTTTTGTTAGTATATTATAAATTTTAAATGTATTAGTTAATATTAATATTTTTTTTTAGTAAAATAATATTTTTAAGTGTAGTATTAATTTTAATAATTTTTGTTAGTATATTATGAATTTTAAGTGTAGTAGTTAATTTTAATATTTTTTGTTAGTAAAATATGATTTTTAAGTGTAATATTAATTTTAATATTTGTTGTTAGTAAATTTTGATTCTTACGGGTACTAAATTTTTTTTTTTTAAATTGTTACTAAGTTTTGATTTTTAATGTGACTATTAATGACTATAGCGTTCATATTTGTATTTTAGGAAATGGAATATAACCAACAACCTTATTTTCCGGATGGTTTGAGCATGTTAAACCATGAATTTGATCTTTCCGAGCCGACCCATACCCAAGCGGGACCTTTCGGTTCCACCGTTACACCAACATCACGTTCTAAAAGATTAACATCAGATGTCTGGAAGTGTTTCAACGTAGTCCAAATGACACTCCCAGACGGGAAGACCTGACCCAGAGCTAAATGTAAGTTTTGTCGTAACGACTATGCCACAAGTAGGAAGGGAACCGGTCATTTGAGAAGGCATATGCTCAAATGTATGCCTGCACATGGATAGGTAGACACTACAACTCAGACACAACTACAACGGCACCCAGACGGGTCCGTTACAACATGGCGGTACGGCGAAGGCCACACTAGAGTTGCTTTGCATGATACATTACACAAACTGATCAACCGATCAATGTTAATGACAATGTTTATTTTTTAAAGAATTAATCACATATGCATTCAACCCCAAATTTAAAACTGTTTCTAGAACCACCACTAGAAACGATCTGATAAGATTGTTTGAAACCCAAAGAGATGACTTGATTGTTGATATACAACATCTAAGTGTCTCTGTTACATTAACTTCTGATATTTTGAACGCATGTTTCAAACATGACTATTTATGTGTCACATGACACTATTTAGATTCTGAATGGAGGACAACAAAAAGAATTCTTGGTTTTCGTCATTTGGATTTTGCACATACCGCATAAAATATTCTTAATGTCATTATTTCTATTTTATAAACTTATGAAATCACGAATCACATCATTTCTATCACATTAGATAATGCATCTGTAAATATTAGCTCTATTGCATTGTTTGTTGTAAGAAATATCCCGCAAGATGGAGATTATTTCTTCCATCAACAGTGTGCATGTCATATTATAAATTTAGTTGTACAGGCTGGTTTAAAACAGGTAAACAACCAAATATATCGCATCAGAGATGTAATTTCTTGGATTGACAGTTCTAATCCTAGATTCCAAGAATTCAGGAGACACTGTAAATTAAACGGTCTCAAACCTCGACGATTTCAAACTGATATGCCGGTAAGGTGGAACTCTACTTACTTAATGTTGGATAATTGTTTGGATTATGATACAACCATTACATGTTTTTATAGCATGAAATTGGCCGAAACTGGTTGTTCTGAAGCAAAGCACTTACCTCAGACAATTGGTATGTGACAAGAATTTTTGTTCATTTTTTAAAGATTTTTTACAATGTCACTGTAACTCTTTCCGATGTCTATTATCCTACATCTTCCTAGGGAATCCATCAAATAGTGGAAATGTTTGAAGTGTTAAACAATTATAGGGAATATGAACATCTAGGCCCTACGGTTGTTGCTATGGAGACAAAGTTGAAAAAAAATTGGGCTAACATTCATCTACTTTATGCCTCAAGTGTTATAGTAGATCCTAGAGTTAAATTATATGGTTTAGAAGTTTTTCTTGAATTTATCGATACTAATTTGACAATAGATTATTCAGAACAGATTACTGACATTCGAAACAAGTTGTTCAAAAAATTTCATAGTTATGAGCGCGGATTTGGCAATATTGACACCCCCAAATTAGTAGAATCGGAGACAGAGCCGAAGCAAACAAGTTGGAGCCTTCTCAAACGATAAAAAAAGGACAAATCAACATGTACTTCATCAGGGCAAAGATCTGGTCCCTCTTATTGTGCCGAACTGACTAGGTACATTGAAGCACAATTCGATGTTGTTGAGGACAAAGAAGAGTTTGATTTGTTGTTATGGTGGAAGACCTATACGTACTGGTATCTAGTTCTATCACACCTAGCACGTGACGTACTGGTTATCCCCGTGTCCACAGTGTCTTCAGAACAAGCTTTCAGCACTCGTGGGCGTATAATTGAACCAAGAAGAAGTTGTTTGTCTCCGAAGATGGTGGAGGTATTAACATACCTTCGGGATTGGGAGCATGCTAAAAAAATGTTTCAAAATCAAACTGTAGATAATAAACTTATTCTAATTTTCAACAATCTATATGTTGATGAGTCTTCCGATAGTGGCCAGGGCCAGAACTAGGTTATACTTTTATATGTGTATTTACTTGTAAGTTGTAATACAATTGCATTCTTTTTCCCTTACAAAGTTTTTATCTGACTGGGTTTTTCTTGGTAAGGTTTTTAATGAGGTAATCATGTAAATATGTAATACAGAATTCCATAAGTCAAAAATAAATAAAAAATTGTTCCATTCATATTTTCGTAATTACATTTTTTTTTGTATTACTTTATTTTTATTCATTTTTGGAATTATCATGAATATTAAATCTATGATCTACCAAACTAATACAATTGGAATTGATTATTATTTTTCATATTAATTATTTCAGAATATAAACAAATAAATTTGAAAATTATATTTATATAATTGAATTGTTAAATTGATATTTTATAATTTTTTGGGGGTATTACTGTATTTTCCATAAATCCTAAACCCTAAACTCAAAATCTAAGAAAAGTTAATTTTAAAAATTGGATTTGAAAATGAAAATGGACCGGCCAGTGGACCACAGATGGACCAGGCCTACGGACCTGTCCCGCCCCGCCAGGCTCAACCCGCCTGAGGTAGGCCACCGTGTCGTGCCATGCCCCTATTTTTGAAAACGTGTCGGTCCTGGTCTGGCACACACACCGGTGCGTGTCGGACCAGGCCTGGCCCCTACCCATTTTCAAAAACAGGCCATAGCGGGCCATGCCAAATGAGTCAGACCAATCCATTTTTACACCTTTATCTCCAATGTAAGAGTGATTTATAAAAAAAATATAATGCGACGTAGGATAAATAGACAGGTTGTTAATAAATGTATCGTCAGTGCAATTGTGCGTATTCAGCCTCAAGCTGATGTGTAAAAAAAATATAAGACATTATCAATATGACCGTCTATTTTTAGAGTTTCAGAGAATCTGTTACGCAACTATTTTTTCGGTGACTCAACAAGTATTTAAAATTGATATTATTTTTTTTTATATTTTTAGTAAGGAAATAAAATAAAAAATAAAACAGGTTAAAGATTGGACATATTATTAAAAAAATATTTATTTTAAACAGAATTTATAAAAACCAAATTTTAAATTGATTATCTATCAAATTAAGCCTTATGTCATTAATATTAACGTTATTGGTATGTCAACGTTCAAAAGGTAAACTTTTATTGAAAGAAAAAACTATAGAAAACTCGGGGTCTCCCCTAGAACAATCGGGGCCTCACTCGTGGAGCCTCCTCCAACCAAAAACAGTCACTCTCAAGAGATAGACAAAGCTTGACAAGGCAATGCGCCGTCATATTAGCTTTCCTAGAAATAAAACACACCTTACACTTAGACAAAGAACGTAACAAGTCAACAATATCGTTAATGACCAAACCAATTTCATTCAAGGGAAGCGAATCAGAATTGATCATTGACACCACCACCTGCGCATCAGATTCGATCATACACGGCCCGAATCAAAAGCAAAGTGCAACCCCTGAGGATCGCTATAGCTTCAGCTAGTGGAGATGCTCTTACTTGATTCACTTTTTTTCCCTCCTAATAGCAAATTCCACTAACTTACTCCAGTAGTCTTAGGTATATGCATAAAAATAATGTTATAATAATAATAAAAAAAACATGCATCTTGACTTGTTGATTATTGATTGACTACCATTGTTAATAACGGTATAGAGAAGGCGCATTTTTGCTCTTCAATAAATAATTATTAATTATATAAATTATATTAATTAATTAAGAAACAGAAAAATAATAACTATTAACTAATTATCTGTAGTCAATAGTTAGTCGAGTAAATTTGTATTATTATAACACTCTCATAGGTTTTAGCACAATTAATCATATGCTGAGGGTGTTAGTGCAAATTGCCACCCTGTAAGTTGTATAGCCAAGTCAAAGCGTATGTAAGCAATTAAAATAAGAAATAATTTACAAATATCAAAACCGTACGATTAAATGAATCAAAGAGTGGGGTGGGGCCATGATATTGATATGCATTGATCTATGATTTATTCAATACGTGCGGCGTTTACGAAGATTCAACAATATTTATGAGGTTAGCTCTTATGTCACATTGTCACTTGTCAAACAATATAATCCACCCGGCCTTTTAATTATGTTTCTTAATTTCAAATCCTTTTCTTATCTTCCTCCCTTGAGGCCTTGATCACAGTTTTTGTTTTCCGAAAGAGTAATCATTTACACAAATAAAAATCAATCATTTTAACTCGTGTAAGTATTTAATATATACGTTTGATCCCGATAGATGAATGATCGGGGTGTTAAAATGGGTTATTGTATCGTGTTTGTACCAATTTAAATACGATTCATTAAATCACCGGTTTATCCAATAAACCTATTTAATCCAAAATGTGTGAACTGTCTTTTTTCCGATTACGAGAGTTATAGTCAAAATGTAACATCTCCTAAATAATAGGAATAATATTTCAGGTTATGTTAGTAGATTCTAATCTCTAGTCCAAACAATAGTTGTAATTCAAAAAATGAAAGTTATGTCAATTATGACACATGATAAATCACAATTCATATTAATTCATTTAAATATTTACAATTTTAAAGTAATAAAGTTTTTATGGTTTGTTTGTTAAAACAAATTTAAATTTTTAGAATTTAATATTTGATCCAAACAACTAAATTTATGAGCTCAAATATTTAAATGTTTTATGTGCTGAAATTTTATATAAGCAAATTAAATGTAGAAATAGTCATTAATCTATGTATAATTATAAATAGAAATTCTATTGTCAGTTCGAACCGATATAAATTTATATGTTGGTCATTGGATTTAAATATTTTGACTTAACTGTATACACTTGTTAATGTATCTTTTAAATCCAATTGTCCGTATGTAAGAAACTGATATATTTTATATCAATTCGAACTGACAATTGAAAGACTATAATTATAAATTATATATTTATTTTTAACATTTAATCACATTAAACGAGTTAGTCATAAGTTAACCAAACTACAACTCATTTACTTTACACATCTAACATGTTAATTCGTTAATGATCCGAATCTAATAAAATCTAATTCAAATTTACATACAGCATATATTGTGTGGTGCTATATCGCATATTGTCAATAATTGCCGCCTCTAGACTCTAGTGAATGGTGATATAGTGATATGATTATAGATATTTAATTATTAGTGTATAAACGAACTTACAAGATTACGAGTTTACAATGTCAAGCTCAACTTAAACTACCGAATTTCTTTGTATTAATGAGTTGTGTATAAATTTACATGATTACCCACAATTAATAGCTTGAAAATTTTGAGTGAAAAAAAAAAGAAGTAATAAAGTTTCCCATCCCAAAGAGAAGAGATTGCCTACCAGAAGACATTTTGAAGCTTAGATTTATCAGTCTATGCAGAGCAGCTGCAACGATATGAGCACCTAACACTAAAAGAAAAGAAAATCCTGTTATTGGTTTGATAATATTTCTTGGAATCTAAAAACTAGTAGACTGGTAGTGGTTGTTGGACTTGTTTCCAAATGCTATACGTAGATTGATACCATTTATTAAATTTAGAGTCATTGAAATTACCCCTTCTATTGTCCAATAACTTATTAATAATGAGCACAAACTTGGATGCGGAACAAAAATATTGTCTCCGTGTCACTTCTTAAACCATACACCTGACTAATCGTAATTTTGAGTCATGGCAAGGTGTGGGCAACAAATCAAAGATATAATTAGAACATTATTAAAAAAAGATGGTAAAGTCAAACTAATTATTGCATGTAAGTGCCATTACTTCAATAAAATCAATGTCTACCGTAAATGAAATAAAATGAAATAAAATAAATAAGAAATTGATAAAAATAACCAAAATGAATATACTAAAATCTTTAATCGACAAACATTAATTAATATATATATATATATATATTGATAATTGCAGTAGCAAAAAAGACCAAAATACCCTTAACACATTTTTTCTTTTTTCCTTTTTCCCAACAATTTCTCCCTTAATTATTTCACACTTCATCTCGACCTCTAGACCTAGATAAACCAACTCACTTTACATCATACTTAAATAATCGGTGAAACCAACCAAAACTAATGAAATATTTTTCCATGTTTGAAAGTAAATGAATGGACACCAGGAAACATTTGTTATCCAGACTAAACTATATATAGTAACTTTTCAGTGTAGATTTTTCATACGGAATCGTCGATTGTTACCGGTAGTTATTTGATTGCTACCTGTACTTATTGGATTACTACCGGTAGTAATCGATGATTCTGTACGGAAAATCCTGTAATTGAAATTTTTTCTAAACTATATATATATACACTATACTTTCTCTCCTTGAGATCGACAAACTGGATTAATTATAATGTTAGTTATTTTATTATTAGTTGTTATATGCATCTATTCTTGTATAATCAATCATTTAGAAGTTTATCTTAATTAATTTTAAAAATCTAGGACAATATTAATTTCTTTTTAAAAAAACCGACTTTTGTCAGTGTTGAAATACTCAAGAACCTATAAAGTTGATACATAAGTAAATTTAGGTCATATTTTATCTACAGTATAATGGTGCAATAATTTTCTTTTCCGGCTATAGCCCGGGGCAGCCCTCCCTTAAATGGACATAATAGGTGGTATTGGCTAGGGAGTAAGAGAGACGAGAGAGAATTGAAGATAGACAAAAAAAAAAAAAAAAAAAAAAAAGAAGAGGAAGAAAATGAATAGAAGAAGAAGGGACTAGGGAGGAGGAATAATAAATGATGAAGGTGCAACTGTGAAGTGTGGGAAGGAGTATTTCGGTAATTTGGAGGTTATGGGGAATGAAATTTTAAAATGTGGTTACTAATAATCAAAATTATGTATGTTGCTAAAAATAAATTTTAAATAATTGATGTGGTCACTTAGAGAATTTTTCAATTCTCAAGATACTGAAGTAGGGTTCCGATGATATGGGCCTAAAATATGTTGGCCATGGACAGATACAGATTGGGCATCCGTTTTATTGAGGCCCAATTTAAAAATGACATGTACTCTTCTCCATAGAGGGCTGCCAATAAATTTAACTAATCCCCATTTCAAGCGTCTGGCCAAAATAAGACAAAATATAATGTCCAATTTCCAATAATATCCCCACATATTGTAATTTCAATTTTCAGTTCCAAGAGCAAGAAGAATCTACATTGGTTCTTATATACTACCATTTCATGTCGGTAGAGATGGAAGTTTGGGAAATGGGGAATGGGGAATGGGGATGGATCTAGGTCCTCCCATCCCTATCCCCACTTCCCAGACCCTTCCTCCATTCCCTCCCTCCCATTTCTCTATTTGAGGAAAATGAGGATGGAGATTTTTAGAGGGAGGTATATCCATTCCCATCTATAGTTCCCAATTTTTTCCGTTTTTTTACTGTCTCTCTGTTTCCCCTGGTCCCCCATTTTCCCGTTTCCCCATTTAGTTAAAAATTATAAATTAAACTAAAAAATAAACATTTCATTACAAAAATAAAATAAAATCCATGAATGTATTACAAATACAAAATAAAGTGTTTCAAATAATTCAAAGTTTAAAACTAAACCAACTTCATATGTGAAGTAATGCAAACTATTTTTTAACAAAAAAACTTCACATAATAGATACTCTAAAGAGATTAACAGTCAATTCATTGTCAAGTACTTTGAAAAATCTCTAGGGTTAGGTTTTGAAGGTAAAAAGAGTAAATGTGTTTATATACCTAGGGTTTCAAAGAATAAAAAATAAAAATAAAAAATATATTATAATTATATTTATATATATTTGGAGAAAATGGGGAAATGGGGATGGGGAGGGGTCCCTCCATTCCCATTTCAATTTGGGGATGATTTTCATCATCATCCCCCCTTTCCCCATTTCCCCCCAAAAAAAATCCCCAAATGGGGATAGGGGTGAGGGATTTGAGGCCCTGGGGAAAAGTGTGCATCTCTACATGTTGGGCTCGAAAAATAAATAACACTATTTAGGGTGAGTGTTGTGCAAATATCACCACATTACTAATTCATGTTTAAAATGCACCAATTAAGGTGACCTGACCAAAATACTCCGAAATAGTGAGTTTATGTCGTTTTCAAAGAAGAGAGAGAAAGAAATCGACGACAAGTAAATCGACGACAACGAAATCGACGACGAAGTAATCGGAAGTAGGAGAGCAGTGGAATTTGGACACTTTACCTGAAATTTTGCAATCGATAGAGGTAAGTTGAGTTAGATTTTATTATCGTTTTTGTTGTTGATAAGTTGTTGTGCATGTTTGATCAATTGTGTGTTGATTGAAATTGTAGATTAGGGTTGCTGTGTGGACCAGAGAATGGTTATGGTTAGGTTAGGGTTTGATATTAAGTTGATTTTTTTTATAGAGATGAATTTCTGGGTTTCTGAGACTTTTTAAAACATTTTCGAGTTTTTTTGAACTGAATATGAGCTCTTTTGAAACACGTTCGAGCTTTTTGTTTAGGAAAATTAGGTTTGTTTAACATTGAATTTTCGAGACTTTTTGAAACATTACCGAGTTTTTTTTAATTGAATCTGAGTTTTTTGAAACACGTTCGAGTTTTTTTTATAGAAAAATTAGGTTTGTTTAACTTTGAATCTATAAGACTTTTTGAACCAAATTCGAGTTTTTTGAACAAAATCCGAGCTTCTTTGAAACACGTCCGAGTTTTTTTGTTCATGAAAATTAGATTTGTTTAACTTTGAATTTTCGAGGTTCTTTGAAGCATTTCGAGCTTTTTTGAACTGAATAAGAGTTTTTTTTTTAAACACGTTCGAGTTTTTTGTTTAGGAAAATTTTAGAAAATTTAGGTTTGTTTAACGTTGAATCTCTGAGATTTTTTGAAACATTTTCGAGCTTTTTTTAACTGAATCTGAGCTTATTTGAAACACGTCTGAGCTTTTTGTCTAGGAAAATTAGGTTTTTTTAACTTTAAAAACCGGTTCATTGTTC
Source organism: Dipteronia dyeriana (assembly GCA_032871835.1). Classification (NCBI taxonomy): domain Eukaryota; kingdom Viridiplantae; phylum Streptophyta; class Magnoliopsida; order Sapindales; family Sapindaceae; genus Dipteronia; species Dipteronia dyeriana. The sequence continues at coordinate 100,252,085 of CM065296.1, read as the reverse complement.
TTCACATTGTTCATGTCATTGTAGATCTCATTGTATTACTCGTTGAACTGCCCATCATTCATCTCAATTTGACAACCAAGCACATCGTCGATTTGAGGTCCAACTATATCAGCATGGTCGGCTACTATCGGTGGGACACCACACATGTTTGCCCGACCTTCGGTCCCACTCCTTTCTGTGAACACTTGTTTGCTTCCGTTAAAAGATCAAAATTATTGGGTATTTTCACGAGAAGGAATATCATTACCTATCACATCTCCGGTTGCCCTCTCAATTAGACTAACAAATACTTGAGGAATCACCCTATCTTTCCCTAGCATAAACTGAACATCATCGTCGTTTCTTATAAACGTGAGACATGTAGCGCTAGGAATAATTGATACAGACTGTAGATCACCAATGTATTTGTTCTCATCATACGTCACATAGGTTTGCACGATCGCCATCAATTCTTCATAAGTCATAGTCTTTGACACATACATTCCTTGGTTGTCGAAACCTAAAAACCTCTGACTTCCGTCGGGTAACTGCTTCCATCGACCGTTGTAAAATATTACTATTCTCACTCAATTCATTCTCCTATCAAAATCAACATCACAAACCATTATTAAAAAAATAAATTCATAATGCTTGAAGACTATTTCAAAAATCTCGGTCGCTCCATAAAAAGGCTCGGGGACTGTTTTAAATTTCTCGGACATTTCACCAAAAGTCTCGAAACCTTCACAAAAAAGCTCAGAATTATTTTAAAAGTATCGAAAACTTATGTAAAAATATCGAAAATTGAAAAAGCCAGACACACAAATTCATTGAAAAACATATCTATGGAAAAGCCTCGGAGCCTTTATTAAAAAGCTCAGTCATTACAAAAAAGCTCGGTGCCTTTATTAAAAAGCTCGGAGTCATTACACAAAATCTCGGAGCCTTTATTAAAAAGCTTGAAGCTATTACAGAAAATCTCGGAGCTTTTATTAAAAACCTTGGAGCCTTTATAAAAAAACTCGGACCCATACCAAAAAAGCTCGGATCCTTCACAAAATAGCTCGGAGCATTTTCAAAAAAGCTAAGAGCATTATCAAATAAGGTCGGAGTATTTTCAAAAAAGCTCGGATGAAAAAAAAAAGTGTATAGGATATGGCTTAAAAAGCCTCGGAGATTCACAAATCAAAGGTTCAAACTTTACAATACCAGCTTCATGTTCACATAAACATTCAGACAACAAATCATAAGGAATGGATAAATTGTTACAAAACTCAGAAATGTATGAAAAAAAACAAAGATCAGAAATATATACCTTATTGTGCTGAAACACGTTGACTTTCAGACAAGTTGTAGATCGATTTTCAGATAAATTTTAGAGAGAGAGAGATGAGCTACTATTTTCAGTGATCAAAGTGTGGAGATAGAAGTACAAACAGAAGTAAAATTGTTTATTAAAGGGCAATTTGGAAAGTTTACCATAATGAGTGTATTTTAAACTTAACTTGTTAAAGTAGTGACATCAGTGCAATGTGTAGAAAAAAAGGTAACATTTCTTACCATTTCCACATTTGATGTTTGTAAGTTTGTAAGTTTGTAACCAGGTATCCTCAACTTTAATTTCAATAAAATTTGAATAAATTCTAACTATATATAATCCATTCATAAACCACACCAATTGATATAATTCAAATGATTCTAAGTATTAAAAAAAATGATTTTATGTTATTCTTATTATTCAATGGATAATGTTGTTAGAGGGTTTCTTCCAAATGTTAAAGTCAAGAATCAAGATTAATATGTAAAGGTTAGCCTAAACCCCAATATTTATCAAACTTAGATTTCATAGCACACACCATTCCACTCAACAAATAATCTTGACTATTAGTCAATGTAGTCAAATCAATTGCAATTGAACACAATTCCTGGAAGAACATATTAGAAGTAACAGATAAAGAAGCACTGAATTTCAAAATGATGTCATAAAAAACATATAAAATTTGGAAAAACAATTTAGCATGACTCCAATCATTCTCATTTGACGGTCCTATCCTTTTTCTCCGACCATCACCACATTCAGTGAAGTACAAACCATAAAGTTCATCCTCCTCCACGCCTTTTCACATTTTAAAGCAGTAGATAACATCAAGTAGGTGGAATTCCATCTAGTTGGCAAATCTAATGCCACTATGCTTTAACTCTCAATTCGCTTATGCTCAACACAAGCTTTGAATTTTTGAAGTCTAGAAGGTGAAGATCTTAAGTATTGTACCGCACTGCAAATACAAACAATAGAATCAGTCATGTCGTTAAATCCTTTAGGCACAATGAAATTAATAATATGAACACAACATCTCACATGCAAAAAATTCCCTCCTAAACAACAGTCACTATTGTAGCATCAAGTGGATGAGAATGAAATAAATTATCCACATTAAAAGTTCTAGAAATGTGCAAATCAACAGGTAAATCTAAAATGTATGCATTGTCGCTAATCTTACGAAGGATTCGACATTGATCAATCTTGCAAGCTTAAAGCTTATGATAGATGCCTACTTGAAAGCACTCTCTGCGAAGATACACCATAACCATATTCTCATCTTGAAACAAAGTATTCAGATTCTTCCTTTGAATGCGGTTCGTCACGCGGTACGCCGTGTTTACCTTGACATGGTGTACCACGTGATAGTGTAATTTGAACTACTACCAAGAGATGCGGTTCACATGTTCTTCTGATGCAGTACGCATAACGCATGTGGAGCTTCTTGTACCTACTTACCAGTGACGTGGTACGAGATACAGTTCACCTCGACAGGGCGTACCGCGTTATGCTCTAGTGCATTTGTTGTCCGCCAACACGGTACGCAATGCGGTTCGGTTTTCCTTCTAATGCGGTACGCGTACTGTAGGACTCACTCCTTTTCGTGCTAGAATCTTTGTTTTAGCCCCGAAATCTCTCGATTTGACATAACAACAACTCCTAAATATAGGGGACCTGTATAAGCAATTAGGAACATCAAAAGATTTAGTTTGTAAAGAAAACGAGTGTAAAACTATACAAAATGACGGGTACGTAAAGCATAAAAATGAGCTTATCAAATACTCCCAAATCAGAATTTTACTCGTCCTCTAGCAAAACCTATGACAAAAAAAATCTTAAGAGAACTAAACTATATTTACTTTATTTCTTGTTGAATCAATAAGAACGAGATGCAAAATTAGGACAATCAAAAGCAGAATACAATCATGCTAAGACCACTGAATATGAGCTAGAGAAGTGCAGACCATGGTGCTTCAACACGAAGGATTTCAATTCCAGACTACACTGTGACTCTAGATCCAGAAGTATCGAACATAAAAGTCTCATGACTGCATTTCACCTTGACTCTAAGTCTCACCAGATTCAACTCTCATTTTTCCACACAGATCCTAAGCTCACTCAAAAAGCATATGCACAAAACTAGAGTTATGCATGAAAATATTAAGAAATTTGCACATATGAAAACCTTTGAATGCTAGTGTTTTAGGAGAAGTGAAAATTTTAAACAAGACTTAGACAATATCATCTTACCGTAGTAACATTTCCACAATCAAACAAGTCATTCCTAAAGATCAACTAGGATTTCTATTTGGTTTCACTGGTTATATGTTAAATTGGTTATGGCGAGGATGGGTTGGTATAGATATAGGTGATGCTAGTGATCAAGCTTGGATATATAAGAAGCACATGATATGTAACCACATTTCTTAGCTAAATTGACTAGGCCATGATTGCACATAAGAGCTTTAACATGCTCTGTATGTGTTGATTGCCACAAATTTATTTATTTAGTTTTTTTTAGAGAAATAAAAGAATATGTGTTCAAAATTGCACATCCTACCGAGCTTCTTTATTCATGGCTTTCATTAGATGTACCAAGTCATGATCATAACAAGGGGTTGGTATTGTGTTTAGAATTATGTGATGTAGTGTGTAACATGGCTAGGTCAATCCTTATGGTTATTTTAAGCATACACGATTATGGGACGTGTTTATGCAATTTTTCTAAGGTTACACACATTGGCCTACATCATCTCTAAAGGTATAGGACAAGCGGAAACAAAACCACGGTAAAATCTCCATGAAAAATTAACGAACATGTCTGACTCCCAATGATGCCTTCTAAATGCCTAACGGAAGAGTGTATAGAGAGGTAAACAACATTATCGCTCAAGTGACACACTTATAGACTCTTTAAACACACATGGGTAGTCTCCACTAATGGTTTAAACATTTCATGCGCGCTACCCTCTTCACTAAGACACTATAGAGCATGGCAGGATGTGTGCTAGCCATATGGTACGGCTTTAGTAAACACAACCCCAGTGGTGCAAAGCATGCAAAAACTGCCTGAAAAAGGTAAGACCCAAAAGCATCTCATTCGAGCAGAATTAGTGCACTGAAATTTTACTTAGCAAGAAAATCAAAAATTTTGTACAATGTTCTCTAAACTTCTATGCCGAATGACCTGTACCCCCAAACCAAATCTAACATTGTCCTTAATGAAATTTAAAAAACTGGACAAAACAGAAATTAGAAAATGCTACTACCACACAAAATCTAGAAGAGAATCTAATTTAAAATATCTGAAATATGTCAAACAATAGCAAAACTAATTATTTAAACATTCAGAAAAAATTTAAGCCTACTGACTACAAAGGTAAAACAATAATAACATGCATAAAACATAAACAAAAAAGTTGGTTAGTGAAATAATGGTATCAAACTACTGGGGCCACATGTGATCCTTCCCCATGCTCTGCCATGTAGCTGCCTCCTCTGCTCTAGCTCTCTCAGCCTCTGCTGCAGCCATCTGGGCAGCCTAGTCCTCTGAAATCTAGATGCCGACAGTAGACAGGTGAGGCCTCCTCCTCATTTGATAGGTCTGGAAGCCAGCTTACCTCGGGATATCTGCAACATCATCTCTCTGGCCTCTCATCTCCTCCTCAAAGAAATCCATCTTAGTGTGGATCAGATTTGTCCACTCCTTCACTTGTTGCAGGTTATCCTTAAGGTCGGGCATACCAAGCTAGATCTCAGAATTTTGGCTTTCAAGATGCCAATTGGCATGTCTCCTTTTAGGTTGGTGTTTAGAAAAGTATGTCACCTCACAGTCAAGTTAGAGCACAAGGCTTTTTGGGTGGTAAAGGCACTGAACTTCGATATAAGAGTTGCGGGTGTAAAGAGGCTTCTCCAGTTGAATGAGCTAGACGAAATGCGTCTAGACACTTATGAGAGTGCCTGGATTTACAAAGAGAAAAGTAAGAAATGGCATGACAGTCAGTTGGTGAAGAAGGACATTCAGATGGGAAACCAAGTCTTATTGTACAATTCAAGACTTCATCTCTTCCCCGGAAAGTTGAAGAGCAAATGAACAGGGTCCTATACTGTGAAGTGTGTTTTTCAGTATGGAACGGTTGAGATCGAAAGTGACGCAAGGGAAACCTTCAAGGTAAATGGACAAAGACTAAAAATTTACTGGGAGCATGACGAAGAACAAATCATGAAGGTAATCAACCTCCGAAACCCCACCTTAGAACGAAAGAAAGATACAATAGCTATAAATAGTAGTTTAGCATTTAGTTTAATTCAAGCTTTTGGAATCGCATAATGATTATTGGTGTCATCGCATGTTGAATCCCTCATTTTTGCCCCTGCATGTGATGTTATTTTATGAGTTTTGAAAGAATACAAGAGTGTAAACAGGAAGAATTGAATTCAGGGAAGGAAATCTCGGGAATGGAACGCTAGTACCAGACCAGCACTGCTGAGCCATGCAGTACTTACCGCATTAGAAGGAAAGCCGAACCGCATCGCGTACCTCTTTGGTGGGCAGTGGATTTCAGTTGTGTAAGATGCGGTACAATATATTGATGCGTACCACATCATATACTGTATAGGCAGGTAAGGTTTCTAGCCACACATACGGTTCAACATGTGATACACGTACCGTAACCTGGGTCATGAAACAAAACGCAACGTAGAAAAGGTAAAAATGCATTGTCGCGCGGTACACCATATAGAGGTGAACTGCACGACGTTCCGCATGATTTGTGAAATTTCAATTTTAACAAGTACAACACGATCCATTCTCTCATTCGCTCCCTTTCTCTTCTTTTTAAAACTTTCTCTCAAGCAAGGAATCCTCCATCAAGCTCGACCGGTATGTATTTTCTCCCCCCTCTCTCTCTATTTTTTTTCATTGAATCAAGCCCTAAGTTTAACATCTTCCAATCATTACGAATTAGGGCATAGTTTCATAAAAAAATTGACGGGTTAGGGTTTCAAATTTGGGGGTTACAAAAAATTGATGAATTTTTTATGTGGGTTTTTGAAGAAATTTTGAATTTGGGATTGTTTAGTGCATACAAATGCTTGTTCTTTAATGAATTTTGAAATTAGGGTGATTGTGGGTGCAAATGAGTTACGTTATATGATTGCATGCTTTGTTTTTCTCATAAGGTGGAATAATGGTTGATAAACTAGGTTTTATTTGTGAATTTGCTTAATGTTGAAATTGTGGATGTGTGAAGGGAGATGGACTTGCCCTTTTTATTAAAAGATTGGGTTTTTTTGGTTGTCAAGAAAAACCAATTTGTTAAATTGTTGATTGCATTATTTGAAGTTTTAGAGCTAAGAGTGGTTATGGGCTTATGTGATTTTCTCGGTTTGTTTATACAGGGTTATAGTGCAACAACTAAAGAAATGCTGCCCAAGAAGAATATGAATTCCACCCCCACTAGAAAGAGGGATGTCAGATCGTCATCCAAAGGTCCGCCGCAGTGTGTGTAGAACCGTGATTTCGGGAAAAGAATGGCCAAGCTCGATGAAGCACATTTTATTTTTGAGAGAGGTATTCACCTCGTGGAACTTAAGGACACGACAATCCTCAAGACCGTAGCACAACGAGGATGGTAGAAATTTGTCAGCGTCCCGATGGATGTCAATGTCACTTTGGTTAAGGAGTTCTATGCCAATATGGTCTCAGAGGCAGTGAAGGAAGGTGGGCAGTTTTTGTAAGGAACATACCAGTCACGATCAATGCCAGCAAGATCAACACCCACTTTGGCACACCAAACTACCCAGAGCTCAGAAAAAGGTATAAGATCAGGCATGAAACTAAGACAGGTTTAGTTATGGCACTAAGAGGAATATATGATGATGTGTAGGAGCCTGTCCACTTGCTAAAAAATTCAGAGCTTCCTCATGAGTTGGCATTCTGGAACCTCTTCAACACCTTCTCCCTCTTACCAACCACCCACCAGACTACAGTTTCAGAGCCTTATCTCCCTACTTCGATTGAACTACATTACCCATAACCATTTTTCAAAAAGCCTTGGATGTCTACTTTCCAATTCACTTTACAAATCATGATTCCAAGGTTTCTATAGGAAGTTATAGCCATTTTCGTAACGGTGCACAAGTCTCACACGATACTTGTATCTTGCCGCGCACCGTTACGAAAAATGCCATAACTTCCTCCAAAAACCTTGGAATCGTGATTTGTAAGGTCAGTTGGAAAGTAGACATCCGATGCCGAAAGGTGGTTATGGACAATGTTGTTCAATCTGAGGATGGAGATATGGCCTTCCAAAGTTGGGTGTTATGCATGAGCCACTATAATTTCAACTATTCTAACCTCCAAAACTCTTCAATTAAGCTCAAATACCTTCCGTAGAGAACATGTACGTACACAAGGCTTACGAACAGATCAAATACCAAAATATTCTAAAAAAAAGAACAAAATCTAGGAAATGAGGACCTCACAAGGTATATAAATCGTTCCGATCAATACCCCCAAACCTATCCTTTACTTGTCCTCGAGCAAATTAGAACGAAAAACACTAAAAAAAATAAACATATTTAAAAACTAAGCTAGGATAGTCCACTTTTATAGGAAACACGATGACACTTAGCATGTGCCATAAGCCTTTTAATCACTAGGCGATCCCTAGATGGAGAAGTTTTGTCTTCTGAGGGCTTACAGTTACGAACACCCATAAACGTATTACTCTGTAAATAAGCTAAGATGCAATCCAAACATACCAAATAAAGAATACATGCATGCTAGTATCTCAAATATACCAATTAATAATAATGCTTCACACAATGCAAGTATGCCAATACTTATGATGTTTTCGGTTTACAAAACAACTACGCTCGAATGCTTAAGATAAAATTCATCTCGACTCTAATCCTCACCGGATTTCAGTATGATTTTTTCACTCAGAACCTAGGCGATTACTCTCTAGCAAACACATGAAATTTGGAAGTTACGTTCATAGAATCTAATATATCGCATATGAGTATATTCAATGAAGCACATTTTATAGTGATAGATCTCATGGAAAGAATTGACTTGTCATAAATGTGGAAAGAGCATGCATTGACTTATATTCTCAATATAGACTTTCTAAGAGATCAAATGGACTTTCCCTTACTTGTATTGGGGCCAATGTGATTTGTGGTGGTGTATGAGATGAAAGATATGGTAAGAGCGGGAAGGATAGAGTCATTAACCATGCCAAGATGTTTATACACATTACAATACTTTGGTTAGCTCTAAAACATATTACATCACAAGTGACTATGCACTAAACTTTACATTGCACATTTGTGCTACACTTGTACTCATTGGTGAGTAACTTTACATTTGAAGAACTTGAAGGCTTAAGTGTTTATAATTCACACTTATTTTTAATTTTAATTTTTTTTTCTTTTTTAAGCCGTGGCCTTTGCACATTTACACATAATTGTCTAAGTACATATGTACAAAATTTAGAGCAAAATATAACTTCTCTAAAGCTATACACCTTAACATGACAAATAACTAGGGTATGGCTTGTGTTTGGGTTGGAAGTTGTATGTAGGTTTAGTGTTTAACCTCAAATTTTTACAATGTAAGCACACCTAAGGACATGGGAGTCTTTGGGCTATTCAGGGAGTTTAAGAACACACTCAAGTCCAAAATCATTTCTAAAAATCCATCTAAAAGGGAATATAAATCTCAACAAACAATCCACATGATAAAGTTATATGGCAATCAATACAAATTTGAAGTACTATGAGATTAAGAACAAAATTGGAAAGTGTTAAAAGAGTAGAAACAAAACCCATAAATTTCGCTTTTTAGGCTTAAGTGTAGCTCACGGTTAGTCTCCACTATCTTCCTAAGCTAAATAAGCAAAGAGTTTTATCCACCTCAACATCAAAAGATTGGCACTGTTTAATTGACACACAGAACTAAAAGCATACAATGCATGTCTCTACCGGCACACAAAAGAAAGCAACTCAACATGGAGACCAAAAATTTTAAAACTGTTGAAATTTAAATTCGTTTAATGTCCACTCTTTTATGCATATCTTTAAAAAAACATAAAATCATTTGATAAAATTTTTACACCAGCTAGTACACATATAAATACACACTATTTCTTTTATGCATATTTTCAACATAACAATCTACTTGGCAAAACAAATAAAATTAGTTAAATGGAAGCTAAAACTATTAACATTTAATGAATGCGCTACCTCCCCGGCAGCGACGCCAATTTGATGGACACATCGTTGCGGTGTCATCAAATATGAACCCTTAAGTTCGGCCTCACAATGACGCAAGTCATAGAGACTAGCACAGCGGCAAGTAAGGGATCGATCCACAGGGAGGTGAGATTCACCAACCGTCTCTAGTTCTAGCTATTATTACAACACGCCGAGCGGACTCGTGTGTTGCGTGTGTGAAAAAGTGAATAATAATATAACTAAATAAATTACATAAATAATATATACAATGATAGATGGAATGGAGATATGCATGAAATGTGGTTACACTAGGCAAATGATTCTACCATAGCAATCACACAATTTCATACAACATACATAGCAAAAGTTGAATGTTGTGCTCATTTAATCCTTGCCAATTGTCCTCACTCCAGCAACAATTGACTATACTTATATGCACCAACAACATCTCTCGATGACTGCCCATACTGCACCCGAGTTCATTAAGAACAATGAGACATACGTAGCGACAATACGTACAAAACCGAGTGCAGACTCTACACGCAGTGGCCAATATTCTAAATGCACGTTGAATGCTTCACCTCTCGATTCTTCACATACAACCTAGGTTCAATCGAATGGTGGCTAACCACTTAAAGGCTCTAAGCATTTCGATGGGCCACTCAACCAATAACAAGCATATGCAATGAAATAAGCAACAACACTAGGTTTATATCAAATTCTTAATGAATGAAAGTACACAACGAAAAAGAGATAAAGAGACAAGGAAAAATATACAAAACGAATAGAAATGAGACTCTTAATCTATAACCGGGAATCGAATACCGAGTCTTCTCGGGTGTCAATCCGAGATGTCATCACCACTTGACGACTACGGCGTTCTCCAATTTTATGAATACACAACCCTCTCAACCAAACAGAGGGCTCTCTCCTAATCTCCCTAAACTCCCTAAGATGGATGGCTAATAAGCTTACCATACAACTGTATGCATCAATGTTGATTGTTAGACATAAAGAACATTCAATTGAATTAAGGGTTCATTATCTTGATTAAGGCATTCACCAAAATCAATTCATCACCCAAACTCAAGTCATGGGATGAGAAATTGTGCCTTGAAACAATGCTCATCAAGCATAAGAAAAAAGAACCAAAGCCTAATCTAGCATGTGAATGCATAATCAACCAAGCTTCACCCATTCTTTGGAGTTAAAACTCAAACACTCAAATCACTCTAAACATGGTATTTAGATTCATTCATCAACATACAAACAATCATGGAAAATTAAATTACTACTCCTAATCTCATTCATGAATACATATCAATTTTGACCATCCACACACATACATATCATAATATGAGAGAAAATATACTTAAATCAAATAATAGAACAAAACCTAAAGAATTTAAGAGCAATCAATACATTTATTACACAAGTGTAAGTTCAAAATATCCCAAATGGTGATTACAAAATTAAGAAAATAAAAAATACAAAGAGAATTAGTAAAAGGAGTTACAACCCTTGAAGAAAACCCTTCAAGAGCTCCTTTCCATGCCTAGCTCGAAAATGGTCATACACCCTTCCTATTCTCCTTACAATCTACTCTAAATTGTGATGGAGGAAGTGAAAAAGGGTGGTGAAGGTGTATGGTGAGCTCCCATGGAGGAAAAACCTCCATGGGAGCTTGAATCACTCATTTCTTGATGAATAAGAAGAAGAAGACGAAGAAGATGGAAGAGATAAGTGTTTGGGCATGATAAGGTAGGAGAAGAGGGGAAGAGAGGTCTGAAGAGAGGAGAGAAAAGGTGGTATTTATAGGCTTGGAAGTTAGGGTAAGATATTGGGGTGAAAAGATAAGAGTACCCCTCAAAAAAGGCCAAAAATCACATTTTTGGGCCGTCACGCAGTATGTAACGCGGTACGTATCAACAGGCATACCACAAATTACTTTTGGAGCCCTCTGACCATAGTTGCGGTACGTCACGCGGTACACAAGTTGGTCTCACGCGGTACGCGTATCGTGTAACTCTTGTACCATTACAAAAATGACCATAACTTTCTTCAGAAACATCGGAATCGTGATCTATATAGTGCGTTGGAAAGTAGACATCCAGGTCTTTCCGAAAATTGGTTATGGGCAATGTAGTTCAATCAGATGAGGGAGATATAGCCTTCTGAAGTTGGATATTCTACACGAGCCACTCCAATTTCAACTCTTCTAACCTCCAAAACTCTTCAATTAAGCTCAAATACCTTCCGTAGGAAACATGTACCTACACAAGGCTTACAAACACATCAAATACCAAAATATACTCCAAAACAAGAACAAAATCTGGGAAATGGGGACCTCAAAAGATATATAAATCGTTCCGATAAAAAAATCCATGGAGAGATCCTCTCGAACAGATTTAGGGACTGGTAACAGGGTGTAAAGTTTAGTATCCTGTTGATGGGCCTTCAAAATCTGACAGATTGCACATTGTTCCATAAATTTTAAAACATCTCGATGAATTCGTGGCCAATAGAACCTATCATCCAGTAAGAGTAATGTCTTATTGCGTCCAGCATCCACGGCAAGACCCCTCGAATGTAATACAATGATAAGAAAATCACGCAAGGAATACACAAGGATGCATAGTTGGTGCCTACAGAACAGGAACCCCTCATGAATATGAAATCCCAGAACAATTTCCATTTGGTCACACCATATCCAAATATCACCAAACTCCAACACAAAATCCATGGAGAGATACTCTCAAATAGATTCAGGGACTGGTAACAGGGGGTAATGTCCAGCATTCTGCTGATGGCTCTTCGAAATCTGGCAGATTGCATAATTTTCATAAATTTTAAAACATCTCGGTGCATTCGAGGCCAATAGAACCTATCATCTAGTAAGGTCCAGCATGCATGGCAAGATCCCCCAAATGTAATTCAATGATAAGAAAATCACATAAGGAATACATAAGGATAAATATTTGGTGCCTACGGAACAGGAACCCCTCATGAATACGAAATCCTTGAACAATTTCCATTTGTCACACCATATCCAAATATCACCAAAGTCGAGATCATAAGAATACTCATCTTGTAAAAATTCAAAGTCTGATACCTCAGTTTTCAAGATGGACAGCAGAGTATGATGTCGGCTCAGAGCATTAGCTACCTTATTAAGTTGTCCAGCCTTATGCTTAAAACAAATGTAAATTTCTAGAGGTAAAGCACCCACCGAGCATGCATTTGACTAGCATCTCTTCATGAATTAATAAATTGAAGTGTGCGATGGTTAGATTGAAGCACATGGTAATGTTCCCACTGATGACAAGCACGAACGATAACAGAATTCTTGTTCATAGATACTCCACTCTTGTCTAACCTTCGATGATATTTTGCTGAAAAACTCAATTGGCCAACTTTCTTGAGATAAAACAACTCAAATACCTTTCATGGAAGCATCGGTTTCCACCTCAAATAACTTGTCAAAATTTGGTAATGCCGATATGGATGTGGAAATGAGTTTTCTCTTTATCAATTCAAAGCTAGTTATATGTTTAACTCCCCACATGAACCTACCCGTCTTTAAACAGTCCGTCATAGAAGCTACTATAGAGATAAATCCTTTCACAAATCTTTGATAAAATGTAGCAAGACCAAGGAAGCTTCAGAGTTCAGTTATTATGCGAGGAATAGGCCATGACAGAATAGCTTCAATCTTCTTATTTTCCACCATTATTCCTTTGTCTCTCATAAAAAAAACTAGAAACACAAGCTTAGAAGAGTAAAACTCACATTTCTTTAAGTTAAGAAATAACTTATGCTCATATAAGGCCTAGAAGACAGTCCGTAGGTGAAGTAAATGCTCCTCTTTGGTACGGCTATAAACCAGGATGCATCATAATAAACAACCACACAAGAGTTAGTGAAAGGATGAATAACTTCATGCACAAGTGTCTTGAATGTACTAGGGGCATTGCATAATCCAAAAGGCATGACCTACAACTCAAAGAGTCCATCTTTTGTTTTAAAAGCCATCTTTTGCTCATCATCGAGATAGATATGAATCTGGTGGTACCCACTAGCCATTGCAAAAGTCCAATTTAGAGAAGATTCGTTGACGTAAAAACAAATATGAAGAGGAAAATTCTCACGAAGCTATGGCAAAACTTGAATAAAAGTGGTAATTCTCTCTCTAAGGTTCTTACAAAATGAGCATAACAAGCAAAATGAGATAACAATTAGATAGGGAATTAAATACATGAAAAGAATCACACACAAAAAAAGCTAAGCTAAGAACCCGTGTCTCATCTGTAGCTAACAAACTCATTCTTTTTCACAAATGACCACAGCTTCGCAAAACAACAACCAAAACTTCTAATGACCCTACATCACAATGTCTATGATTATTGTAAATACTTTCTCAATACCCCAATTCAATAAACATGACTCAATAATTTTTCCAATGCTCTACCCCGTATGGTTGGGAACCATACCAAAACTCAATATCCATTTATGCAACTTTCATATTCTTGGTGTTTTTTCAACAAAATATTTTGAGTCTAAACTTTTTATCCACATAAAGTCGAAAAATATCAAGTGTTCTTTTAGTGGGAAGGTTAAAACATGGATAAGCAATTCTACAGAAATCTCTAAAACAAACACATAAAAATAAAAAACTAAAGCAAAAAGACAGAAGTGTGTGGTTGGTTTTCATACAAATAGAACCAAATCATCACCAAATTTGCTTCGATGAGAGAAAGACCAAAATGGAACTATGAAATAATATATAACATCAACCAAAATGAATGTGTGTGGTGGTGTCATTCAAGCATGTATAAGAGAATATGTACATTCAATAAATTCATACAAAATACAAGTACAAGTACATAACATCGAGCAACAGAGCATCTTCAAACAAAACTATACCTGAAGAACGAAGATTCGAAGAGCGTGGAAGACGTAATAGCGGTCTCGACTTAGAGAATTGAAAATCGACACCGACTTAGAGACCTAATGAACGACATGATTTGGAGAAATGTGAGAGAAACGGCCAAACGGCCATAGCAGATGGATATTGCGAGAGATTTGAGAAAAGGGAATATTTTAGAGCTTCAAAATGAAAGAAAAGTGAGGGTCTAGCATACTTTTTTTTAATATGTATATATGTCGGGTCGGGTTACGAGTTAATGATTTAACTCGACCCAACCCGATATAATTTTGGATTGTAGATTTCTTGCTCGTTTTAAGTGATTTTATATAGCTAACCCGACCAAACTCGTCAAATTCGGGTTGGGTTAGTCAGGTTTGAGTAATGTGCCCACTGCCCACCCCTAATATTTTATAATTTATAACAAAATTGATTTTTTATAGTTTATAACATAATTAATGTTAACTTTAATTGATTTTGATCAACATTAGGGGATGTTATTGTAAGTTAATGATTAAGTTGTTTATGCCTGTGAAAAGGCAAACCCTGGTGAGTTAGTTGTAATTTGCTATTTAAAGTTTATAACAGATTTAGAGATAATAAGGCGCTTTCTTAGGTATTTTCCTGAGTTCATTTTTGCTCACCCCCTCCCCACTGAATCTCATGTGTCCCTAAATTAACACAGGGTTAACAAATATTATTCTCCCTATTTTACCCCTGTTTCTGTAAAAGATGTAAAAAAAAACCTAAGAAATTAATAACCACGTCTCTAGAAATCACCGACCATCATCTCTAGCAATAAAAAACCGTTATTTGAAATAGAAAAACAAATATTTGAAATCAAAATCTATCCACCACAATCAAAATCCATTTTATCAACCCAATTTTTTTTATTGCATTACAGAATTCAACTCAAAAACCCTATAACTACCACCAGTTTTCAGAAGAAACCCAGAAACCTCATTACCCATTTCCCACCAGCTCCCAAAGACAACCAACACCAGAGCCCATAGATCACCAATACCAACACTAGTACTATAGATGGTAATTTGATCCGCACCCGCCCGAACTTGACCCTGTAGGGTCAGGTGTGGATGGTGAATTTACTACTCACGGACCCACGAACCCATTTAATGAAAAACCCGGTGAGTTCGCAGACGGGTGCAAGTTGGAAAAATGAACCCGCCGGTTGGACCCGCTACCGCATTAATAAAATTCTTGTATATAAACATACATAAATATTTGAATTATTTTTTGTCGTTTTATTTTTATGGTTATTATTGTTTTGTAATGTATCAAGTAGGGAATTAGAAATGAAAATTTAATTTAATTAAGTATCCAATAGGTGCTTACATGTGAAAATTTACAAATGACAAACGCAGGTTCGCGAGTTCTTGGGTTGCGGGTTTGTGGGTATCCCGCGAGTGAAGCATCCACTCATAAACCCATATTGTTTCGCGGGTTCGCGGGTGAGAGTATGGGTGCAGCCATAACCCGCGGATTCAAACCCGTCCGCGAACCTGCTTACCTACGTGGGTTCAAGGGCGAGCGTGGGTGAGGAAAATTTTCACGGGTGAGGGTTTGGATTTTACAAAATCTACCCGAACCCAACCCGTTGCCATCCCTAAATCCTGTGGGTTTGCATGCGGGTGCAGGTTGGAAAAACAAACCCAACCCGCGAACCCGCATAAATAAAATACTTGTATATAAACATACATAGTCGTTTTATTTTTATGGTTATTATTGTTTTGTAATGTATCAAGTAAGGAATTAGAGATGTAAATTTAATTCAATTAAATATCAAATAGGTGATTACATGTGGAAATTTACAAATGACAAATTGTGGGTTCGTGGGTTCGTGGGTTGCGGGTTCGTGGGTATCCCGCGAGTAAAGCGTCCACCCGCGAACCCACAATTTGTCATTTGTAATTCAATTAAGTATCAAATAAGTAATTACATGTGAAAATTTACAAATAACAAATTGCGGGTTCGCCGGTTCGGATATGGGTGCAGCCATAACCAGCGGGTTCACACCCGCCCACGAACCCGCTTACCTATGCGGGTTCGAGGGCGAGTATGGGTGAGCAAAATTTTCGCGTGTGAGGGTTTGGATTTTACAAAATCCACCAGAATCCGACCTGCTGACATCCCTAACCACCACCCCCACACCTACACCCAAACCCAGAAACTGAAACCAGGAAACCACCACTTCCAGAAAATGAAACCAACTCCCCACTAGAAAATTCATTTAATACTAGATTCAAAGTAAAACTGAAAAAAAAAAAATCAAAGTAAAACCAGATATAGACGAATAAAGAAGATGGAGCGATGGAGGGATTTCATCAAAGAGTTGGAGTGATGGAGTGATGGTATTCAACTCCATCTCAGATCTACTCCTTTTATCTTTTTCAAGATTTTTTTTTATAGATCTGTTGCTCCAAGTGGTCCAAATATACGGACACAAAAAGCATTGATATCACAAATCTGATCTCTTCAAAGGTTTTTTTTTTTTTGGTATGAATTTCCAGATTTCTCTAACTCTTCAAACGTTTTTTTTTATATATAATATTTTGTTTGAAGATATCTTGAAATCTCTCTGGACCTCTTCAAAAAAATAGTTTTAGTTTTTAACAGATTTACCTATCTACTCTTGTTTATTTAATGAAATTTCTACCGGATATTTGTTAATCCTGAATTAACTTAGGGACACATGACATTCACCAGGAAGGGGGTAACGCTCCCCACCTTGAAGGGAAGCAAAAATGAACTCTATTTCCTAGGTGTGCACAAAAAAAGTGGAGATGCATACAAGATTATTTAACAATGATACGTTGTAATAAACAAAGTGCGAGCATTATTAGCTATTTACTCATTCTTCCCTTGAAATAAAGGATCACTTCCCGGGAAAGTTAACCGTTACATTCCTCACAACAATTCAAAAAATTGAAATCCTGTCAAACAACAACGCGTTTACATCATCTCTCTCTCTCACACTCATGCTTTGCTTAGCCTAGACAACAACATGTAATTCTACAGTGTCAAACAAATCCCCAGCATATGCTATAAAGAATCTCCGCAGAAATCACACGATTGCTTTCTGCAACCACAAAAAGCCATACTTTGCTCCAAATATCTCCATACGCCTCTCTTATTTATTCATTTCTTCTGTAGAATAAAAAATCTCTCTCTATTTCTAGAATAAAAACCAGAATCGTAGAATTCGATTCTTCTCTCAATCTCAAGCTAAAACAAAAAACCCATGTCTTTAAGCCCACCTAGAGTAATACAAACCGATAATGAAACCACCACCACCACAACCACAAGAAACTACCAGTTCTACTGGTGTTACCAATGCCATAGAATGGTAAGGATTTCTCCCACAAACCCATCAGAAATCAGCTGCCCTCGATGTTTCGGTCTATTCCTCACAGAAATTGAACTCTCCAGACCAAGACTAGTCGTTGATTTCACTGCTTTCGATCCCTCCCCAGAAGCTCGTTTACTCGAAGCACTCTCTATCATACTAGACCCTCCAATCAGGCGATCATTCAATAATCCTCCTTTTGATCTTAACCAAGAACAACCAACACCACCACAACGCTCTGCCTCTGGGGTTCGAAATTGGTTTCGTCGAAGAAACAATAGTAACAATCTTGATCAAGAACAAGACGATATTCAAAACATTCTTCGTAGAAGAAGGACAAGAATTCCTAATATTGATGGAAATAGAAACTGGAGTGAAGAAACAGAGGTTTTGCCTCGTCCAAGGACTTGGATTTTCCTTAGACCTATGGAACCTCCATCCCCACTTGATCATCCCTTTTTGCGCCCTGAAAATCCGGTCACTCCTACCGCTGGTGGACTTAATAATATTTCAAGGGACTACTTTTATGGTCCGGAGCTGCAACAACTGATCGAAGAATTGGCACAAAACGACCGTCCAGGCCCGCCTCCTGTGCCGGAAACTTATATCGATGCTATACCGATGATAAAGATAACGGAGGCCCATTTGGTAAACGATTCGAAGTGTCCGGTTTGTATGGAAGAGTTCAAGATTGGAGGGGAAGGAAGAGAGTTGCCTTGTAAACATATATACCACAGTGAATGTATTGTTCCTTGGTTGAGGTTGCATAATTCTTGCCCTGTTTGTCGAAACGAAGTGCCGGTTAGTGGTGGTGATACTAGCAGTTATGAGCAAGGTGGTAGTGACACTGAGACTGATGAGGCCGAACACGAAGAGGGCCGGAGGAGACGGTGCTTGAGGTGGAGGCAATTGGCGGCTCTCTGGCCTTTCGGTTCAAGATATAGAAGAGTTACGCCACAGGCCCATGACATTGCTGCTACATCTCAAGGTAGGGGAATTTGAATTATTATGAATACATGTTGTTCTGCTACTTTTGTTTTTACTTTTTAATGCTACGTATAACTGTACACTGATTTGTTCTACTTCTTTGCTTGCTTTCAAGTGATTGGGATCACAAGTTTCTTTATCAAATAATTGAAATCCCTATTGTTTGGTTACTCTACAATTGATCAATTTTAGGACATCTCTGGCAGTTCAAATTAAATTATGCATACATGTATAAAAACGTTGAATGAAATCACCCTTCAATGTGGTTTAGTAGAAACCGCACTCATTCACCTTGACAATATCCAGATTCGAGTCGTTGTCGCTACCACATGCAGTATATATAAATAAATAAAAACAAACAAACGTGGAACGAAAATTACAAGGACATATATACATTTTTAAGACTATCTGTATGATTTTGTGATTGTTGTCACTTTTTTTTTTTTGTTGCTCTAAACACTGAAATTATCTGGACAGTTGACACAACAAGGCGGCGACACTGCAATATTCTCTAGCACTTACAAACGTGCAGCTGTTCTTGCTAAAAGCAACCTTTGTCTATTCTTTCTAGTAATTTACTCATGTAATTAAATATTTAATTAGTTATGTATATTATATCAAGAAAGTGATCATACATAAGTTTGGTATGCCAAGGACCCCAATCCACTTTTATTTCTGCTGATGGGTACATTTATCATTAAACATCTTTTCTTTCTTTCTTTTTTTTATTCAATAATAAAAAAACAAATGGCTGCAAAACTTTCTTAATAATGTTGGTTCTCAAAGGCTTCATATATAATCATTCTGTAGAGAAAATTTGAGGTTCTACCATCTGTTACGGTGAGAGTTGCTTCACACCCTCTTATATAACTAATTTGGCATTTTATATGCATGAGGCTGTCACAGACGATATATTCTGTTTTGATATATTGGGATTGCTGTTTTGTCCCTTCTCGGTTTACTTGGTTGAGGTTAAAAGTACACGTAATCTTGATCAATCCAAAGGTCCCAAAAATAAAAAATAAAAAATAAAAAATCCCTATCATAAACATCGCGTAATTATACAAATCCTATAGAGTCTATATAATAGCTAAGCCTAAGTCCTCAGATAATGACATTGTTTCTGATTCAGTTACAAATGGACATCTGTTAATGGGTCCAATTCAATTTTATATATGAGTGTCTCATATGAGATTACGATTATAGATTAACTTAATAATTAAAGTACATAATAAGCAAATACTTGCTTCGAAAATATGATTAACCAAAAACTGGGACAGAAAATGGCAGAGTATATTTAGAATTAGAATTGTCCATCACGGGATTATGCATATTCTATTACAAGTACAAAAATGTGCAGTGCAGGTGCACAAAATTGTATGTTTCTCCTTGTACTCATCCGTGAAGGTGATCATGGTGTCGTGAACTCAATGGCTAATTTACCTTGTGGCCAGCTCAAAAATCAAAGACATCAATCACTAAGTAAAACAACCAAAGCATCAATAATTCAATATAGCTAAGGTTTCAATATTTTTTTATAAAGAGGATACATCTTGGGTCATTTTAGAAATATGACTATAAATAAAAAATGACATTCAAGTATTTAACACTAATCTCTTGTTTTTGAGTTTCGGATGAGAAAAAGGAAGAAATTAAAGGGAATAAGATTCGAGTGGTCTGCCACCCGGGTTGATTGTAGGTGCTAAAAGATTAAAACCCCTACGTATATGACTATATGCCCTGTTCAGGAACATTATCTCAATAAAGATGCTCTACCGGATTGAAACCCTTCTGTATATGCCGTGTTCTTGAACATAGTCTGCAATAAAGTCCCCGTGTAAGATATAACAAAAGGTTTTTAAATAAAATACCATCCCAACCAAACATACAATGAAGAAAAGGTGAGGCTCATGCCAAGAACTCTACCAACCGCCCTTTTTTTAGTGGATTCTAATCTGGAGATTACCATCCGTCTTATATCCTTGGTAAATAAAGAAATGATGGGATACAATGTCCCAAGTCGGTGGTCCCAAGAAGATTTAAACCTTTGACCTCTTGGTGAGAAACCAAAGGTCTTACCACTTAACCCACCACTAGAGGTTCCAATTGATAAATACTAAAGCACTGGACACGAACTGTATTAAACTGTTAAGACACTAATTGTTGCTTTTTGGGTAAGGAAAGGTTTGAAAAAGAAATAAGTTCAGCAGTATAAAAATACTCACAGCAAGGTTCTCCAATTCAGAGACACAGCATTTTTTTAATCTATCTGCAATATCCGTTCCAAGCTCTTCCCCATTCTGCTTAATACTGCCCCCCTTGGTCTGCACAAATCAATTTCTTAAGGTTATCCAAAGATTAGCAATGAGGTTGAGACAGAAAAACCATTATCATCTTCTTACTTCTGTAAGCACATGAGCAGATATTATATCCATTATCTCTTCCACGAATTTCTCAGAATCTGTGAAGCAGCTTGATGGTTTTACAGCATTAGCCGACTTGTGATTAACACTACACACGTTATTGGATGGCTTCATTGTTTTCTCTAAATCAAAAGAGAGAGAGAGGGAAAAGGATAAAACCTCAGTTTTAAAATCTCAACAGACACGTGATAGAAATTATTATATATACTAAAACAACTCTTAAAATTGACTATTCACATGAATAGTAAAATTTAATAGATTTCTATTTATTTACAAAAATGTCATTCTAAAATATTAGAAAAAAAAATATAAAATATAAAATAAAATAAAATGACACTCAACCACTATCACAGTACCACCATCTCTCTCTCTCTCTCTCTCTCTCTCTCTCTTTCGCCTAACCACCGTCCTCTCTTTCTCCCAATTAAGGATGACAATTAAATCCGAACCCGTGGGACCCAACCGAACCCAACTCGTTTGGAGAGGGTTTGGTATGTGAAAATAGAACCCGTGGATGAGTTTGGATTTAAAATCTCAACCCGTCACGGGTTCAGGTGTAGCAAAAAAAAAACCAACCCGAACCCGTAAACCCGTTTGATTTAATAATTATTTGACAAATAATATTATAATAATTATTTTTATATTTCGTTTTTATCTTACATCACATACAGTTGACCCCCATTATTTGTCTTTTTAGATTTTAAAATATCTTTCATTATTATTTTTCTTTTTTCTTTTTATCTTTTGTCTTCATTTTCTTTTCCTCTCGATCTTCAACCCCCACACTCTCTTCAATGTTAAAACTCATCTTCTCCATTTATTTTCTCTGCAACTTATTATTTTATTTTTTCTCTTCAAAATTTAAACTCTTTTTCTTCATATATTCTTTTTCTCAGACATTTTTAAGCCATTTTTTGCTCTAACTTTTTTTCATTTCCTCTTAAGTCTGAAAGAATAAAACTAATGTGGATGACTACCGACAACTGGGTTTGACTCGGACCGAGTTACGCACACATAAGTGAGTCGCTTTGGAACAACAAATCCTCAGGAGTTCGCGGGTTCGTAGGTGGGTCTGGATGTTGCTAAAATCCACGGGTGAAACTCGAACCCGAACCCACTAGATTTCATGGGTTCGTGGATGGGTTTGGATATCATTTTCTTTCGTGGGTTTGGGTTTGGGTTTGGGTTTGGGTTTGGATTTTCCCAAACCCGCCCGTACCCGACTCATTACTATTCCTACTCTCAATCATCTTTTTCTTTCAAATAAAAATAAAAAACAAAATAAACCGACACTCAACCACTACCACATCACCAATAATTCAAACTTCAATAAAACAGAGTCAACAAAATTGCTAGACTTGCTTTTTAATTTTGGTTTATGAACAAAGCTTTCTTTATATTGCAACTGAATTTCAAATCACAAATATTGAAAAAAAAAATTACTATAAAATAAATCTCAGGTTTCAAGATCCAATTTGACTTAACTACAAATTAATGCAGCCAAAAATCAAAAATAAGATTCAACTTATTTTCTTTCGGTTTTTGAGTCTGCTTAGCTTTTAAGAGATGTCATAAGTTTAATATTAAATATATTTAATGTTTGTTACACTTACCCATTTAATTAAATAAATTCATTTTAATATACAAAATATGTGTAATGCATGATACTTTTGTTTCACATTAATATTTAATGCATAGACTTTTGTTTTTCATATTAATATTCAATGCACTATGCATATATTGTTTTCGTATTTTTATGTATATATATATCAATATAACTGATATTATTATTTGGTATAAAATTATTATTTTACTTGATTATCATTTTATGTTTGATTTTTTTTTGTTTCATAATTTAGATAAATAAAATTTATAAAAATTGAAAATGATATATAAAATGGTATAATACTCCCACAGCAAAGCGCAGGCCATTTTACTAGTTACAACTATAGGTCAATATATGAACCGTAAAAGAGTGTAATCTGGGTATGAAAATAGGATCCTACGAAAAGACCAGGACAATGTCATTATTATTATAACATAAGCACATTACTGAATAAGTCACATTTTCACAACAAAATTACCTGCCACTGCCTTGGGAATACTACTTGCAATGACATGATTTCCACTAGCCTTTTGCATGGAAATTGCTTTTTCAGGAGGATCTAGTAGAACCATAGACCCAGATGGGACAAAGGAAGCAAGGTCAGGAGGCTGATCCTTCCCTACTGTGGGGGTAGCCTACAAGAAATATAAGTATTGAACTGAAAGATTTGATAAGAACTATTTGATGAACTAGACAGCGAAATTAAACTCCAACTCACCTCTAGGTCAACATATGATGGGTTTCTTCCAACTGATTTAAAAAACTTGTCAAGACCATCGGAGTTAAGAGCTGGGAGCAGCAATGATATGTGACACATCAGAGGTCATCTTATGAAACGATATTTAAGAATTAATCAAGAAGACACCTCAGCATGTAACGTGAATCAAAGAACAATAACAATAACAATAACAATCACAGAATTGAGCGATCGACTCTTTAGAATCAGATAACAGAATTTACCTAACCCTAGCCCAAGCCCAAGCCTTTCTAAGCAGTACACTGAGAAAAACCAAATCGAAAAGAAATTGGATGAACCCTAGCAGAGTCAATTTTATTGATAAAACATTCAAAATATTACAACCCTAAAAATAATAGTTCTATTTATAACAGGACTAGTTTTCTATTTTCCTATTCTGTCATAGTCAAAATAGGAACTAATCTAAAATATAATTAAAATAAAAATATGAATAGTTTTCTATTTTCCAATTCTGTCAGTCAAAATAGGAAACTAATCTAAAAATAATTAAAATAAAAATGCAATCCTAATTAAGACGTAACATAATCTTCCTCAGGTCATATCAATTGCACCCACTTCTTGTTTGTCAGTAGCCTGTTCACTTCCACCCAAAAATGTTAACCTCTCTCCAATTCTTTTAGATTTTCTAACAGTCTCAACATAACGTTATAAAATACAATGTATAAATTACCTTAATCCCATGCAAAACAAATTAAAATGTTTAGTATTAATAAAAACAGAAGCACCATCTTGAACTTTGAAAGGTAAAATCCTCTACAACAACAACGATTAAAAAAAATATATATTGGCCTCTTTTCACTTACAAATTGACATGTCATTAGATAGTGGATGGAAGATGCATCGCTCCTGAGTTTTGATTCCTTTGTCCAACAAGAGAGAGACATCTCTACAAAGAAAAATAAGTTGCAAGATAAAGAAGAATATTAGGAATGCAGTTAAGAGAGGAAAAAAAAGCACAAAGGGAGATTTCCAAGCATATTGTCACTCAGTTAAAACAAATCTCTCACGGGTTAAGGCTAAGGAAATAACTTATACTACACAACAACCTTGCAAAGAATTACCAAGAATCATTATAAGTAATGTCAACTGGTTGAGGGTAATCTTAAGTGACCCCTTGAGTGGAGATTTCAAATCATCTAGTAAAGCAAAAGCATTAATACCGCCAACAGCCATTAAACGTTAACTTATCTACTTGATACAAGCTTTAGTCCCAAGTTCATAACATATAGGAACATGCAATGTTAAATTGTTATCAAATACAATTAATTAGTGCCAACATCAACCGGAAAGTTGATGATGACAATAATATCAATATAACTTCAAAAATGGTTTTGCTTGGTTGATTGCTTTAATTTAATGAATTAGTAGATATCATTAAGTTTATCTGTTACCATAAAAGAACAAAGAGAGTTAGGTCATTTATTTGAAGCCAATTTCCTCATTTTTTATGTGACCAAATAGAATTCCACATCTTTATCTTCAACACAATCGACAGAATATTACTTCTGCATACTCAATTATCAAAAGAACTATGACTCCAACCTATATTTTTGAGAGGGAGCCAAAATCTTTCTGTTGTGAATTTTCCAAATGATAAGATGTAAGAATAGTGTTCCTTTTCATTCGTCTTTTGCACAAACTGACAGCTATTTTCCAAGAATCCAGCATTTATTATTATATGAGAAATCAAGTTATTCATTAGGAAAGACAACCAATAACAAAAGAAACCTTATGTACCTTACTAGTTATACGACACGGTATACTGAGAAACAGTATTTTGAAAAGAAAAAAAAACATAAATAAAACTGCCAAGATCTTGCCTTCATAACATATAGCAAATTAAATTATTAAAACTTAAACAGCCACTTTTAACACACAACCACCAACAAGAAGTCGCATAAGAGTAAAAGCACTAAAAGAAAAGGGTAAATAATATTTAATTTATAGCAAGATTTTTTATGTGTTTCGAACAAATTAAAAATAAATAATTAAAACAAGGATGTAAAATTCAAAGACCAGGTAAATGAAAATTCATTGCATACCGTGCTGATTCGTTCACCAGTGCAAATGGAGTAACACATCCCAATGGCACCTTGAACAGTAGCAAACAAGTAAACAACACCAAAAAGTGATATATCCATGAAAACCCTTTAGTGTATATTACACAACACATGCTTAAAATAGACTGGAAGAGAAAAGGACATAACTACAAAGCATAATCAAAGTAAATCCATGAACTAAAAAAAAATAGCCCCCGTGTCTCCTCTTTATTGAGGTCTGCCAGATTTGACATCTGTCTCGATAGCAAGGCAAAGTTGATGGTTCTCATGCCACATGAAGACAACTTATGGTGTGTACATGAGATGAGGCTATGAGAGGAGTCAGAGGACAAAGTTCCAAACGTTGCACATGAACAATTCCAACTCTCATGAATTAACATATAAACATATGCACACATAATTGCATTACAAAACCTATATGACTGTCAAAAAATTCTATATACCAAACTCAAGTTAATCAATTTAAACCAAACTATATCATTACTCAAACTGAACCAGCCAAATATTTGTCAACTTCTTTAACATAATGTGGGAATGTCCAGACAACTCAATGCTCTATCAACAAAAGTACTATACGTCTATACATATATCCATGTTAATACGAATATATAAACTTAAAGCGTTCTAATATCCTAAGGTGAAACTTGAAGGGATAACTATTTAAAAAAAAAAAAAAAAAAAAAACAAATGGAAAGCTGATTTATTGCTCACACAATCCTAGTTAGAAGTAAAAAGATACTCTTAACAATGGAAAGTTTAGTCATTTGTAATACAATGGTATGTAACAAGTAAAAGGCGAGTGAGTTATATTAAAGAGAAGTACCCACCTGAAGTATCTCAATCAGTGCCTCCTCAGGAGCCATCCTCAAACCACCCTTTCCCAGACCAAGTCTTTGAGACAAAACTGCTCAGATATGAAGCCACAAAGAACAACCAGGAAATTTAACAATTCATAAAGAAAAACCAGATATATGAAAGCAAAAATAACGTGTCTCTAACGCCTAGCATGCCCATGTAAACTTGATAATATGATATTTACCTTTCATATCTACTTTTGTATCTGCAAGAGCAGAAATAATATAGAACCTATGTTTCTTGTCCTGTAAATACAAGCACCGAAAATCATTGGGCCATAAGGAGAATACAGAAAATAGGATATTTTCACACAATATGTAATTAGAAGTCTCGCATCATTATCAAGATTAATGTCGTACCTTTATGAACAAGTTTTTACAGAGTCTACCTTCCATA
Organism: Dipteronia dyeriana; assembly: GCA_032871835.1. Classification (NCBI taxonomy): domain Eukaryota; kingdom Viridiplantae; phylum Streptophyta; class Magnoliopsida; order Sapindales; family Sapindaceae; genus Dipteronia; species Dipteronia dyeriana. The sequence continues at coordinate 100,225,172 of CM065296.1, read as the reverse complement.
TTGCCAACACATTTTCCCTAAAAGGAAAGCAATGTCTACATTTCAGGATATAGAATAATAGATACATTACATATATGCGAATAAGTAGATACTTATGCCAAATTCTGCAATATTATCTTACCTGATCTTCAACTGTCATAACAACAGGATGTTCATACTGAGCAAAATCAATTTGAAGGTCCTAAAAGATTCAAATACGCATATAAGTACAAAAAAATATTAAATAAATACAAAAAGAAAAAGAATTTACTCAACTGAATATTACAATAATCTGATGGAAGCATTTCATATCAGTTTTTCATGGAAAAAGGAAACAAAAATAATCTCACTACTTGATAAAAGCAAAATCAATACCACCAACAAGTGCAAGGGACAGATGTCTCAACTTCAACTATACATGTCTGACATCATAAAATATATTTGTTTCATTCAAAGTATGCCAGGTGAAAATAAATAAATCAGGCCTAAATGCAGATAAAAAAAATTACCATTATTTAAATGAAAAAAAAAAAAGATTGGGTAACCGCAACAACAAATGTCAAGCAATTGCTTAATGCAATTTAAATTATATATTAAATTATTAATAATCAACACCAAACACTGACATAATTTTACTTTTTTTAAGCTCGATAGGATAAAATCGGGTAATATATAGCAGCACCAGATCCAAACAAACACCGAATTGAAATATAAAAACCTCGTCATTTCACAATACCATGATTTTTATAGAAAATCAATTAACTATACAAAATTTAAACAGGAAGCTAAGTTATAACAACACATCGTACTCTAATGACAAGTCTATTCCATCAAAGACCAACCATGCGAAATTGATGTTAAAGCGAAACGGATGAAATTTGAATCAAAGTAATTAAATAGATTTAAAAATGTAAGAGAGAACCTGTAAACGAGCAAGTAACTGGTCCTTTGAACAAGCCATTGTCTGCTTTTCAGGTCGGTGAATCTCTGTAAAAGCAAAGCTAGCCGCAGAGAAATGGTAGTGTGTTAATATGTCTATTGTTGTCTTGGATAGTGGTTTCTGCTCACAGGGTCTTGACTCGGAAAAAAAATCAAGTGGTCCTTCGGGTCGGATGTTAATCGACTTGTATTGTAAAGATTCGGCCCAATTAACTTAAATGCTCCGCTCTTTTTATGGCCCAAATTGTAACCTTTCTCCCTTCCCTATCCTCGACTACGGCTTAGTTTGGCATTGCTTCCCCAGCTGTTTTTGGGATCAAAAGTGATTCTGGATCTAAAACAGGGTGTTTGGTAAAATCGTGGGGAAGTGCTTTTGGTCACTTTTAGCTTCTCCCAACTGAGTTTTTGAGAAGCTACAAATACATACTTTTGGATTTTGGATTTTGGTTTCTGCTTTTAGAAAACGTGCTACAGTGATATTAAAAGAAATTTTACTAACTTTCCAACTTTGTCCTTGCCTTTAACGAAATTTAACAAAAAAAAAATGGATTTATATTTCTATAAAAAAAAATGTTGCCATAACTGTATAAAAAAAATTGAGATAATTAATTCAATAAAGTAGAATAAAAATGAAATAAAAAAATAAAGTAGAATAAAATAAATAAATAAATAAATAAATAAATAAGGTTAATTAATTAAATAAATTAGAATAAAAAATGTGGCTAATTAATTCAATGAAGTACCATAATTATATAACACTAAACACAAATAAACAAAAAAAATATAAAGTATAACACATTAGTACCATTTAGATGTCTATATCCTTTTAGTAATTTTACACACTCACAACACTTTTTATTTTAGTTTATCAAACACATTGAAATTGCTTTTAGTTCTCACAGCACTTTTGAAAATCAGTTTACCAAACACTCAGCTGATTCTTCCCACAGCAATTCCAAAAGCAATTCCCTCCACAGTAATTCCAAAAGCAATTTCCTCCACAACAATTTCAAAAACACTTCTACCCACAGCACAACAATACCAAACTGAGCCTACATTTTGAATTTCTTTTAAGTAGCTCAAATCTATTGCATTTTACCGCTCAAGCGCCAATGTAACTCAATAGTAAGAGCGTTCTTTTGGCTCGGTAAAATCATATGTTCGAGTTACCATGCTCCGCAAGTGGTATATATATATATATATATGTATTGTACCAAGTTAGAAGTTGAAAGTACGCAAATAACCCTATCATTGAAAATTTATCACAAAAAACTAATAAAATGTATTATGGAAAACTATTGAACATGTATCAAGGAAAAAAAATCGAACATGTATCAAGAAAGATGGTTAAGCATGTATTAAGAAAAAAGAAGAAGATAGATTATGGTTGTTTACGTACAATTAAATTCACGATCCCAAAATGAACATCGAAAAAATCAACCATACATGGTCGTAATTCACAAAATAATGTTAATTCAACAAGCAAGTCGCAAAATAATGCAATAAATAATCAAAACTAATGAAATGTGGTGTTACAAATACTATTAACACATTTAATATGAGATTCATAGGTGAACTTTAAATCACGATATTTATAGATTAAAAAACATCGTTGGATCACCAGCAAAGCAGTATCTGCTCTAGGGGTGACAATTGTGGTCACGACACGACGGATCGACATTAATCCATTTATTACGGGTTTGGGTCGAGACTAAACGGGTCGTGTCAATAAAAGGGTCAATTCGAGTAACCCGTTTATTAATTGTGTCGTGTTCGGGTTAAGCCTAACGGGTCACGGGTTGACACGATTAGTAAGGACAAATATGTAAATTTAATATTAAGGGTATTTTAGTAAATTTTGCATATACTATATAATGTTAAAATCCAAACCCTAAACCTAAATTTCAGTTTCTTTTTCACCGCAACAGACAGTCGCTCCATCTCTCTCTCTCTCTCTCTCTCTCTCTCTCTCTCTCTCTCTCTCTCTCTCTCTCTCTCTCTCTTTGTCTCACCTTTTTAAAGGATTAAAGGTATGCACTCAGCACTTCTTCTTCGTAGTTATATGTCCATTCTCTCTAAATATGTGAGTTCTTCTTACTTTTCCACTCTATGTATAATATATATGTGGTTCTTATCTTGATTATTGTTATATGATCTATATAGTTACATTATTATTATTTTTTTATCTTTATTACATGTAATTTCAACTGGATTTGATATGAATTTTGAAGTTATTATCCTTTTAGCATAAAATTTAAAGCCAACCCTTTTCTTTTGAGAACACAGTAGATTTGTTTTTCTTACAAAAATTAGTGCAATTTCAGTTAATGTTCATTGCTTTTTTTGAAATTAAAGCATTTGGGTTGTCGATATTTCACTGTTTAAGGTGAAAAATTATTAAGGGGGGTGTATTCAACTCAGAGTTAGTTGAATTTGATTGGATTCTATTGGATTTTAGAAATCCTAGTGTATTCAACTCAGATTTCATTGGATTTGTTTGAAATCCAATAAAGTCTGGGGGTATTCAACTCAGATTTTGAAGGATTTCAAACAAATCCAATGAAATCTTGGTGTATTCAAAATCCCATGGATTTGAATGAATTTATTTAAATGATGGATTTGGTTGGATTTGGATGGATTTGGAAAGGAAAAATATACATAAAGAAGTAATTCACAAATCTTGCCATTTATACAAAGATTTTGATGGATTTGCTATGAATTTCCTCTCTGCTCAAGGACACCACCCACCATCTGCTCAAGAACACCACCCACTCATTCTTCTAAAAACAATTTCTCACCACCGACGACGAACAACAATTTCTCACCTACTTTCTCTTCTACTTTTCTCTACTCAAGAACACCACCCAATTCGATAACGAACCTCAATCATCATCAAATTGATAGAGTCATGGACAAGAACAACAATAGTGTTGATTTCCAGGTGAGTCGACAGTTGCGGAGGAAGGTTTTTGGCATGGCGGAAGCAAATCCACAGTCACTGCACAAGTGGAGGATGAGGACGGCGAGGACAGAGCATGGATTGATTGTGGTTGCATGTGTTTTGTGGCTCATCTGATATAACAAAAACTCTTCAATTGAGTGCCTTAACAACTTGTAAGCTTCAGATATATGTGGTTGTCGAAGAAGAAGGAGAAGTTAAGGAACGAATTTGAAAATTTTGGGTATTTTTTGTACTTGGGCCAAATGGGTCATCATTAGACTTAGGCCAAATGGGAAATCCAAATCCATTTAAGACAAATTAATCCATTTAAAACTTCAATTTTTTATTTTTATTTTAAGACAAATCCGTTTAAATCCATCCAATTCTACATAACGAATTTCGACGAAATCCAATGAACTCTTTACATAATTCTTACAAAATCTAATGAAATCCGTGAGATTTGTTAATTCCACCGAAATCCATCAAACTCCAATAAAATCTGGGTTGAATATGCCCCCCTAATTTTTAGTTCATTTAGTTGGATTTTATAGATATAATTGGATCAATCTTTTAATAGGTTCAAGATAAGATCATGTTCATGATTGTTTGTGAGACTTTATTGCCTTTTTCTACATAGGAATGTAGTTAAAGTTCATATTCACATTTTTTTACTCCTATTAGTGCACTTGTGTAGTTTATGATGAAACCACCATAATAATTGTTTGTAATTTTTTTATATATATATCAAAGTTCTCAGGAAAAGCCAATTTGATTATGATTGAATATTTGATTTATGTATACCTAGTTAACTAATGAAGACCAATTTTGTTTTGTATTCATTAAGTGTTCTTTATTTAACTTATGGTGTGTTATTCAAATTATACAGATCATACATCTAGGATTCCAATGATATCGAAAATTTTAGCTTTAGGTGGATCCAAAAGTATGGAAGAGCAGTATGATGGTGAAACATAAGTAGAAAATATCGACGATAAGGAGAAGGAAAGAAAGTTATTTATTAGTGTTATTTTTTGTATTTACTTGATTATCATTTATAGTATTGGTTTGAAAATTAGTAAAATTAGTATTTACATGTTTTGATTTTTATCGTGTATTTTAGTGAAATTAGTATTAATGGGTTAAACTGGTCATGTATATAGATTATTTAAACGGGTCATTTGACACAACCCATTAAACCCGTTTATTAAACGGGTTATTCGTGTCGTGTTTGTGTTGACCCGTATTTAATAGTGTCGTGTTTGGGTTGAAGGGCTCTAACCCGTTTAATAATCGTGTTGTGTTCAGGTTGAACCGAAATTAATCATGTTGTGTTCGGGTTGACCCAAACACGACCCGTCAACCAGAATTGACACTCCTAATTTGCTCTGATCTTGATCAATTTTACTTCATGAGTTAATGATATTGCATTTTAAGAGGATTTTATGAAAATTAAATAATTGATTTCATTTAGCTAGGTGGACAGTGAAGTTTGATTTTCTTTTCTTAATAAAAAAGTTGTTAATCAACTTGTTATGAAATTTGTATCGGGGGACCATTGCACAAAAGCTACTATGTGGAAATTGTGAGAAATGTCACTTTTTTTTAACGTTACGGTGATGTCACTGGTTTAATAAGTTAAGTTTAAAAGATAACCATTATGATGAACTACCCAAATTGCCCTGAAATAATCAATTTTTAATTCTCTTTGTACTTCCATCTAAACTTTGAAAACGAAAAGGCAGTAACTCCTCTTCCTCTCTCTCTCTAAAAAACTTATCTGAAAGTCGACATGTTTCAGCACAACAAGGAAATATATATTTCTAATCATCATTTTTTCTGTCATGCATTTATGACCGGTGTAACAATGTATACATTCCTTACGATTTGTTGTCTCAATCTTTGTATGAACATGTAGTCCCGTTTGTTAGATCTGTGAATTCTCGAGCCTTTTTAAAGGTTATCCGAGACTTTTTTTAATGAGTCCGAGATTTTTTGAAAAGTGTCCGAGCTTTTTTGAAAAGTGTTCGAGTTTTTTTTGAAATGGGTCTGAGCTTTTTTTGAAAAGGCTTCGATGTTTTTTGGAATGGGTCCGAGATTTTTAAAAATGGTCCGAACATTTTTATAAAGGGTTCGAGCTTTTTTGACAAGATATTCGAGCTTTTTGGGGAATGTTTTGAGCTCTTTTGGAAAGGGTCTGAACATTTTTATGGTTTGTAATGATTTTTAATTTTAATTTAATTTAATTTTTTAATAATGGTTTGTGGTGATGACTTTGACAGGAGAATGAATCGGGTGAGAATCGTCATATCTTACCATGGTCAATGGGAGCAGTTACCCGACAGAAGTCAGAGGTTTTTAGGTTTCGATAACCAAGGATTGTATGTGTCAAAGAGTATGACTCATGAAGAATTGGTGGCGATCGTGCAAACCATTATGAAGTATGATGTGAACAAATATAGTGTTGATCTACAGTCTATATCAATCATTCTTGGGACTATATGTCGTATATTTATAAGAAACGATGATGATGTTCAGTTTATGCTTGGGGAAGATAGGGTGATCCCTCAAGTATGTGTTGGTCTAGTTGAGAGGGCAGCAGGAGATGTGATAGGTAATGATATTCCTCCTCGTGAAAATAGCCAACAGCTTCGATCATTTAGCGGAAGCAACCAAGTGTTCACAGAAAGGAGTAGGATAGAAGGTTTGGAAAATATGTATGGTGTCCCACCAGAAGTAGCCAACCATGCTGATATAGTTGGGCCTCAATTCGACAAAGTGTTTGGTTGTCAAATTGAGATGAATGATGGGTAGTACATCGAGCAATACAATAAGATCTACAATGACATGAACAATGAGCAAAACACCAAACCGAATCTTGGGTTGACTCATAAGATGGATAATGAGGCAAGTACTGATCCGGTAGATCATGTGGAGAACACTGAGGAAGAGGAAGAGCATGTTCAAATGGAAAGACGCAGAAGAGGTGTACACAAATTTAGTTACAGTTCCCTAGATATGGCTGAGACTTCCGAGTTCTAACCTAATGTAACTCCATATGATTCTGATAATGCCACAATGTGGGTTATTCCCGGAGCAGATTTATACTTGTTTGGCATGGGTGGAAGTAGGAACTTGGTAGAAGAATAACTTACAAGCATGATTTATAAAAGGTCAATTTTTTCTCATCAAAAAGGATTTGAAGAGACTAGTTGGTCATTTTGCAATGCGGCAAAACTTCGAGTAGAAGGCGAAAAGGTCCAATAAAACAACGTTACATCTGATTTGTTTGATGGACAATTATACATGGAAATTAATAGCGGTGAGGAGAGATGAAGGGACGTACTTCCAAGTAAAAATGTCAGCGAACACACTTATCCATTAGAGGAGATACACAGTTGCCACCGACAAGCTAGTGTAGTCATACTTGAGGAAGTCGTTGCACATAGACTTCAACAACAAGATGGTCGTCTTATGCATCACAATGACATAATCGCCAATATGAAAACAATGTATATCATACAAATTCTATACAGTAAGGCACATCAAGCCCTGCATTATGCGTTGCCACTGACATATGGAACACATAAAGAAACCTTCCAACTATTGTCATCTTTCGGTTATGTGTTGGAACAAAAAATATTTCAGGACAATCACCGATTTACAGTGCAATGAAGGTGGTAAATTTCTCTATTTTTTCATATCATTGAGTGCCTCACTTACAGGATTCTGAAGGTGTATGTGTTTAGTTATTGCAGTTGATGGTACCCATTTGAAGGAAAGATTCGAGGGTACAATGTTTGTTGCAACTGCATAAGATGGGAACGAACATGTGTATCCAATTACTTTTGGGTACGACAACTCAAAAAATAACCTTTCATAGGAGTGGTTTTTAGATTACTTGAAGGGTGCCCTTGGTCATATAGATGATCTGGTTTTCATTTCTGATTGACATATAAGCATTGAAGCACAGATTTCTAAAATGTTCCCTTATGCAACCTATACCATATATTGCTGGCACTTTTTTAAAAATATTAAGAAGTGATTTCATAGAAAGAATATTGCCGCAATAATGGATTAAGCATTTCGATCGTACACTGAGTTAAAATATAATTGGTACATGGAAGAGTTACGTAACCTACACAAGAATGCATTTGATTATGTCAATGTTGTCGATCCACACAAATGGTCCCGCGTACACTATCTCGAAAGAAGGTACAAGGTGATGACAACAAATGTTATAGAATACATAAACTCATGCCTAATATTTGCACGACAACTGCCTATGTTGACACTGGTAGAGTTAATAAGGAATATGCTACATCGGTGGTTTCACGATCGCCATCGAGCTGCACAGTCCATGTGTCATCAGCTGACTGACGCAACACATCTTGTGATCCTAAAATGTATAGAGAAGTTCAGTTATATGACCGTAAATTCAGTGGACTGGAACATATTCTCCATTAAACGGTTTGGAAAGTAGTGGACTATTGACTTAGCATAGAAGACTTGCACATGCAACAAATTCTAAATGGACCATTTTCCATGTTCTCATGCACTCGCAGCGACAAGGTACATTACAAGTTACAGTTTACGCTTTATGTTACTAAAATGTGAATCGCATTGTTTTCATTGTTGCTTCAGGGAGCGAAACTTGGATTTCACATCCCTGTGTACGGACTACTACAAGAGACAGACACTTATTGATGCGTACTCAGCTCTTATTATACCTGTTGGTCATCCTTTTTCATGGGTAGTGCCATCCGACATCACTGAGCTAGTGATTTTGAATCCAATCTCTAGGAGACAAGCATGGCGCTCGATGGCAGGTTAACATATCTCATCTTCGGAAAGGACAACCATACAATCGTGTAGAAGATATGGACAATCAAGTCATAATTTCAGGAGGTTTTCTTACCCACCTTTGATTAATGAAGGCCCAAGCAGAGTTGTTCACGAAGAATACCGCTGCAGATATAGCATATGTCATTCAGTTTGACACAACAAACAGACGTGCCCTGACAAGGACTTTACTGTGGAATGAATGAAGGCGATTACATTGATGGCATTGTAATAATTTGGAATTGTATAACTTGTCCATTAACTTAATTTTTAATGAAATGGGTTTTTCATTTTCAATTTTAATATTGTTAAAGGTATGTAATGTGTGTTGTACTTGTGATTCTAGACACTTGAAATAAAAACAATAAAAAAATAATATCATCTTTATTCAATTGTTTTTGTACATAAAAAATAATAATGCGAATATTACATAGTTTGTTTACATAAAAAATATAACGCTTACACAGGCTTGGAGTTACAAAAAATCTCTACAGTCATCTTCTCCCAAATGATCCCCATATCATCTTCTGACCAATCAAAATCATTCATATCCGCCAGCAAGTACTCGATCAATCTCAACGTATGGGGACACATTTACCCCTATAGTTGGATACATTAACAAGCGTTATAATAGAAATTTAATAAAACAAACTTGAAGTTAATGAAATTGAATGTCTTATACTTGGTTCTGTTGGGGCACACGTGATGTAGACACCATGTTGACCGAAAAGGGTCTATTTCGCCTATCAAAATTCAGTTGTTCAACTGGGCGCGCAGTGTGAAATCCCACCTGATGCAACATAGAGGCCAAAAACCATCTCAATGGCGGAACCTATTGCTTTCTGATATGCACAGGGACTTCCTGTTTCCAGGGGTCTAGTATATGGATCTTTCCGGTGGTGAGGTCAACGATCACCAAGAGCCAATGTTGACGCCCAATGTTGCACATCACCATGACCTATAAGTGTTTCAAGAAAGTGTTAGGATATAAGAAGACATTTTAATTAAAAAAAATTGACACTGTAACACTCACTGGGTCAACCTCCGGTTGGGGTTTATGCTCTGAACATGTAATTTGTAAATGGATTTATGAAGTAAATAAGAAGAAATGTTCAATTCATTATTGTTATGTTATTTATTTTATAAACTTGTGTACATATTAACATCCTGGATCGCCGGATGTAATCTCGAACTGTGTATATGAGTGTCATATACGGATGGATACAGTAAGAGAAGTGCAATCTAAAGAGTCCATAGATAGCAAATAAAGCTGGGTACTTTATTTAAGGTTAATCTATAGTTGTGGTCAATTCTGTAATGTACAGTGATTATATCCTGAATCATTCATATGAGATATGGGAATAGAGACACCTTGTATGATGTGATCATATAGGACTGGGCCATGATTACACCAAGATCCGTTTACCGATAAGATTCATATATATCAACTAATGATGGCTATATGTGGGTGATTTTAATCCTGAGTGTCTTATCGACTCCTTCATGTTAGATCGTGGTCTTTGATATATCATGGGTGAGGTCAGATGCATTTCCTAATCAATATACTCCGTATGTTAGGATTACGGTTTGGCTTGTGGTTAGGAAGGTTTATACACTAGTGGAATCCACTCCTTCTTGTGAGAAGTAGATGGTAGTTCCCTTAAGGGTTGATTCGGGGCTTGGACAATATGAGCGTTCTTCTAATTCTGTGAGGAAATAGGATTTATTGTCCATTAGAGAATCAATGGTACTTAAAGGATATATGTAATTAGATGGGTATAACGGACATTATGACCCAGCTCTAATTATGAACTACTGTGGAGGATCACACCATATGTAATAGCTATATCGATGGACACCGAGTTGTATCGGTCTGTGTAAAAACGTCTGCAATTGAGAGTGTACAGCTTCGGGTTTTTAGTGGAATAACACCGGAGTTAATAATCAAGAAATATTAATTAAAGAGTTTAATTAATGATTCCGAGATTTATTGGAGCTCAAAATACTCTGGGTCCATTAGGTCCCCTTGCTAGCCCCTCGATTAAGGTAACAAGGGTCACGGTTAATTAATTGGATTGTCCAATTAATTGTGTTACGAAAGTGACACGTATTTATTCGGGAATTAATTAAATAATGAGATTATTTAATTAATGAATAATGGTGATTAAATAAATTAAATAATGAGAATATTTAATTATGTTATTAATCACTAAATGGAGGGTGTGTGTTGATATTTATTTTTGAATAAAATAAGATAATATGATTATTTTATTTTATTAAATTAAATATTTAATTTTTGAATTTAAATAGTTTGAATTCAAATAAAACCAAATAAAAGATATGAGATATTTGAAATTTGAATTTTTTTAAAAATTAAATTAGATTTGATCAGTTTTTTTTTAATTTAAATATTATATATGTGATATATATTATTTATAATATATATATATATATAAAATGTGATGTGCTTGTCACGCACAGCACAGTTTATATATACACAGCTTATATATATATTGACAAAAGAAAAAGGCACGGTGGTGGTTTTTGGTTTTGTAAAAACGCATTAATCAAAAAGAAAAAGAAAACAATTTTTGTTTTGTGTGTGTAAGTCGTTGCACAAAGAAAAAAATAATAAAAAATAAACTATTTTTATTTTAACTACCAGAAGTGTTTTAGGTAGTTTTTTTTTAAGAAGAAAGAGTTTCTTCGTTCGTTTTTCTATACATCCTCCATCTTAAGTTCCTGAGAACCGTGACGCGCTCACACGCAGTTACCAGTCCCAAAAATAGCTAGAAAGATCAGTGGTACAGACCAGGAGCATATCGAAAAGTGAAGGAGCCTTCAAACGTTGGTATAGTTCTTTTAATCTTCCTTTTTATTATTGATTACAATTTCCTGTATTTACATATATTTTTTATTAGTGTAATAATTAGTATATGTATTTGTTCCGAAAATAAATACGATCACAAGTTCACTGGTCCCAGATACAGATTACGATATGTATAAAAAAAATTAAAACCCATTTCCGTTGTGTGACTGGTGAACGGGGTTCTAACAATTGGTATCAGAGCCAATTTTATTTTCGGAACAGGTAATTATTTTCGATAATCCTGTATGTATGATTGTTTAGGCACGATTTAAATTGACTGTACGATGTTTTTGTATGTATATTTTTTTGTTTTAATTTACAAAAACATGATTGATCGTTAATTATATGGTACTGTGGATTTAGGGTTTATGGGTTGTATAATTTTTATTTTTATTATTTGTTTTTACTGTAATTTTATTGTAAAAAAAATGTAACCTATGTTGAAGACCCTGAAAAATCGCGAATAAAGATTCATAAGATGAATCGAAGTGACCTGAGGAGACTGGAAGACTCGGAAAATTACAAGAAGACCAAGGAATGCCTTGGAGGTATTTTTGTAATTTTAGATTCTAATTTTTTTTAGGTTAAATAACCCATAGTACTCGGTTAATTCATGTATGCTTTACATTATATGATGATAAAAAGCATTGTCATGCATACATATGTCATTTAGATTAGATGTGCCTACACAAATATATTTGATATGTCATACATGCATCATAGCATGATATTTTTTATATTTTTTTAATGTGATTAAAATGGGTAAATAAATAAATTGGCTATGAAAATGAGATTAGTTTTTTAATTGATAAAAATCTTGGTAATTCTCATTAATATTAATCTAGATATTAAAGAGTTTAATAAGTTAGATTAATAGGTTATTTATAGTAAATGATTAATTTGATTAATTGCCTAATTATAAATGAACCGAATATTGTGTTAGAGTTTTAATAGTTAAAACTTGGTAAACACTTTCATAATAATTTGAGCTTAGTAAATAGTTTACAAAGACTTAGATTATTCACTAATAGATTAGATTTTTAATTGTTAAAAATCATTAATAATTTATTAGTTAATTAGAACTTGTTTCTAATAATGAATTAGTTAATGCACTAGATAACTTGATTAAAGTTAGCCGTTTGATCATGTAGAGTCTAGGTGTATTAACGGATAATAGAAAACCCTAGTTTTAAAATAATGAGTGGGAGATGGATATATGACATATATATCCCACGGTCTCCATCATTAGTTTAACACCGTAAGATCCGAGTGGGGTCTCGTGACGGCTTTGCTTTCGTCCTCCCTAAAGAGGGTTTCCACAAAGGTCAATACCAAGGTTGACATCCTAACGGATATGATTTCTGAGGGTATTTCGGGATTGACCGACCCTATGGCGGTAATTCTCAAGTTAAGCTCGTGAGATCTGAAATGGTGGGTTACACTCACGAAGGTTTTGATTAAGTTTGTTAATTAAAAACCTGACTGAATAAACGATGGTTGAATGATATAGAATAAGAGTTATTCTAGAATATCATTTGATTGAGAATGTCTCAGTCCAACATGCAAAGATTTGACCGACCCTAAGGCGGGACTTTTTTGTGGTATGTTGGATTGTCGTGGTATAGTAACTATTTTTTAGGGTAGTTCTAGTTCGTTAAACATGTTCATGCATCGTGTTTAAATTTATACCAAAGCACCCGCACTTGTTTTAAATAAATGACTGAATGAATGTTTTATTTATTTCAGTAATGTCTTCTGCATTACTTCAAATTCTTGCAAACGACAAATTAACTGGTGATAACTACACAAAGTGGAAACTTAATATTAATGCAATTTTGGTCACCAAAGACCTCAAGTTTGTGCTTACGGAGGAATGTCCTCCAACGCCTACTGCCAATGCCACACGAATTGTTCGTGAGGCATACCAGCGATGGGTCTCATCTGATGAGAAGGCCCGAACATATCTGTTGGCATCTATGACATAAGTTCTTATCACAAAGCATGAAGCAATGGCTTCAGCATTCGAAATCATGGAGTCATTGCAAACTATGTTCGGGCAGCCCTCCGAGCAAAAGCGACACGAAGTTGTTCGTTTCGCTATGCTTGCTCGTATGAAGGAAGGAATGTCAGTTCGGGAACATGTCCTAAGCATGATGTCCTACTTCAACACGATAGAAGTCAATGGCGGGGCCATTGACGAACCCAGTCAGGTGAGCATCATACTGATGACTCTTCCGAAGAGTTTCGATCAGTTTAAAAGCAACTACGGGATGAACAAGTTAAAGTTCAGTCTTACACAATTGCTCAATGAGCTCGCTACCTTTGAGTCCTTGATTAAGGACAACAAAGGAAAGACCGGTGAGGTAAATGTTGCCGAACCATCTTTCTCTAATAATAAGAAAAGGAAAAGGTCTGTTGGGAAGGCAAAAGGAAAGCCCAAACCCAAGAAAGCCAAAAGCAAAAATATTGGCACCTCCACTGACCAAGACAAAGGAAAACGTTTCCATTGTAACAAGGTTGGGCACTGGAAGAGGAACTGTCCTCAGTATCTGGAGGAGGTAGCCAAGAAGAAAAAGATTAAAGGTAAATATGATTTACTTGTTCTTGAATCTTGTTTAATGGAAGATGATTCTTCACCCTGGATAGTTGATTCGGGGGCCACTAATCATGTTTGTTCCTCTTTGCAGTGGACTGATTCTTGGACACAGCTAGAGGAGGGAGCTTTCTCAATGCGTGTGGGGTCGGGGGATATCGTATTGGCCAAAGCACTGGGAGCAATAAAATTACAATTTTGTAATAATAATAGTTTTTTTATTATTAAACAATGTTTTTTATATTCCTGGATTTACACGGAATTTGATTTTCGTTTCTAAGTTGTTAGAACAAAAATATTATGTTTCTTTTAATAATAAGTTTGTTATTATTGGAAAGAATGGTCTGAATTTTTGTTCAGGAGTTAATGAAAACAATTTGTATATGTTAAGACCGTTAATACATACTACATTGCTCAACACCGAAATGTTTAAGGTTGAAAAACCAAAAACTAAACGACATAAGATTTCTCCAGATAATGACACGTATCTCTGGCATCTAAGGCTTGGTCATATCAACCTTGATCGGATAGACATATTAGTAAAAAGCAGACCTTTTAAGTGAGTTAAAGTTTGGCACATTACCTATCTACGAATCTTGTTTGGAAGGTAAGATGAATAAGAGACCTTTTACTGGAAAAAGGCTTAGAGCTAAAGAATCGCTAGAGCTTATACATACAAACGTCTGCGGACCGATGAATGTTAAAGCTAGAGGTGGTTATGAGTATTATGTCACATTTATAGATGACTACTCAAGATACGGATACGTCTACCTGATGCAACGAAAGTCTGAAACATTTGAAAAGTTCAAGGAATTCCGAGCTGAAGTTGAGAATCAATTAGGTAGGACTATCAAGTCACTACGATTGGATCGTCGAGGTGAGTACCTTGACCAAGAGTTTGAAGACTTCATGGTCGAGCATAGGATAATTTCCCAACTCACAGCTCCCGGTACACCTCAGCAAAATGGTGTAGCAGAGAGGAGAAATAGAACCCTAATGGAAATGGTGAGATCTATGATTAGTTTCTTATCATTACCAAATTTCTTCTGGGGACATGCGTTACAAACAACGGCATACATTTTTAATGTAGTGTCATCTAAATCTGTTCCTAAGTCTTCCCTAGAGTTGTGGAATTGTCGTAAAGCTAGTTTGTGATATTTTAACATATGGGGGTGTCCAACACACGTGCTGAAGAACAGAACTGGAAAGCTAGACTCCAAGTCTGTTGTCTGTCTGTTTGTAGGATACTCCAAGGAGACCAGAGGTGGACACTTCTATAGTCCCGAAGATAACAAAGTATTTGTATCGACAAATGCAACGTTTCTTGAGGACAATTACATTAGTGACTATAAACCTCGTTCCAAGATTGTATTAAATGAGTTGAAGCCTGGTGAGACTAATACTTTATCAACAAGAGTTGTTGATCCATAAACATCTGAGAGTTAGATGATTCCTGATCAGGATACACTACCACCTAGATGTAGTGAGAGGGTTGTGAGACAACCTGAACGCTATTTAGCTATATGTGAGGGACAATGTGTTGTCTCTGCTGATAGTGTGGATGATCCATTGACATTTAAGAATGCAATGGAAGATCATAATAAAGAGGAATGGCTTAAAGTCATGAATCTCGAGATGGAGTCCATGTACTCTAACTCAGTCTGGGATTTTATAGACTTACCGGATGGGGTAAAACCCATAGGGTGTAAGTGGATCTACAAGAGAAAGATAGGAGTAGACGGGAAGGTAGAGACCTTCAAGGCAAGGCTAGTGGCCAAGGGTTATACCTAGAAAGAGGGGGTCGATTATGAAGAGACCTTCTCGCCAGTAGCCATGTTTAAGTCTATTAGGATTCTCTTATCCATTGCTACCTATTTAGATTATGAAATTTGGCAAATGGACATCAAGACTGTATTTTTTAATGGCAATATTGATGAGAGCATCTATATGATGCAACCAGAGGGATTCGTGTCTCCAGATCAAGAGCAAAAGATTCGCAAGCTGCAAAGGTCCATCTATGGACTTAAGCAAGCATCTAGATCTTGGAACATTAGGTTTGATGATGTGATCAAAACCTATGGCTTTGAGCAGAACGTCGATGAGCCTTGTGTCTACAAGCGCATCATTGATAAAAAAATAGTTTTCTTGGTTCTAGACGTAGATGATATCATACTCATTGGGAATGATATGGGAGTGTTGTCTGATGTAAAGGGCTGGCTAGCTAGCCAATTCCAAATGAAAGATTTGGGATAGGCAAGTTATGTTATAGGGATCAAACTTTTAAGGGATCGTAAGAACAAACTTATAGCACTGTCTCAGACATCATATATCGATAAGATTCTTGTGCGATTTTCGATGCAGAACTCCAAGAAAGGTAATTTACCTTCTAGACATGGAGTTCACTTGTCTAAGGAACAGTGTTCTAAGACACCTCAAGAAGTTGAGGATATGAGACGTGTTCCCTATGCATCAGCAGTAGGTAGTCTCATGTATGTTATGTTATGCACGAGACCGGACATCTGCTATGCAGTGGGAGTAGTCAGCAGATACCAGTCCAACCCAGGATTGGATCATTGGGTTGCTGTCAAGACTATTCTCAAGTATCTTCGAAGAACGAGAAATTATATGCTAGTGTACTCCGGACTGGATTTGATCCTGTTAGGATACACAAATTCTGATATTCAGTCAGACAAGAATTCTAGAAAATCCACGTCTGGATCAGTATTCACCCTGGGTGGTGAAGCCATTGTGTGGAGAAGTATCAAGCAATCTTGCATTGCTGACTCTACCATGGAAGCCGAATATGTAGCTGCTTGTGAAGCTGCTAAAGAGGTTGTTTGGCTCCATAAGTTCCTGAGTGATCTAGAAGTTGTTCCAGACCTGGATAATCTCATCACACTTTATTGTGATAACAGTGGTGTTGTGGCTAATTCCAAAGAACCAAGAAGCCACAACAGAGGGAAGCATATAGAGAGAAAGTATCATCTCATCAGAGAGATACTGCAGATAGGAGATGTGATCGTCACCAAGATAGCCTCACAAGACAATCAAGATGATCCATTTACGAAGACTTTACCGGCTAAAGTGTTTTCGGGGTCTAGGGTTACGAGACATGCCTCACATGCTTTAGTGCAAGTGGGAGATTGTTGGGGTTTATGCCCTAAGCATGTAATTTGTAAATGGATTTATGAAGTAAATAAAAAGAAAGGTTCAATTCATTCTTGTTATGTTATTTATTTTATAAACTTGTGTACATATTAACATCCTGGATTGCCGGATGTAATCTCGAACTGTGTATATGAGTGTCATATACGGATGGATACAGTAAGAGATGTGCAATCTAAAGAGTCCATAAATAGCAAATAAAGCTAGGTACTTTATTTGTGGTTAATCTATAGTTGCGGTCCATTCCGTAATGTACAGTGATTCTATCCTGAATCATTCATATGAGATATGGGAATGGAGACACCTTGTATGATGTGATCATATTAGGCTGAGCCATGATTACACCAAGATCCGTTTACCGATGAGATTCATATATATCAACTAATGTTGGCTATATGTGGGTGATCTTAATCCTTAGTGTCTTATCGACTTCTTCAGGTTAGATCGTGGTCTTTGATATATCATGGGTGAGGTCAAATGCATTTCTTGATCAATATACTCCGTATGTTAGGATTGCGGTTAGGCTTATGGCTGGGAAGGTTTGTACACAATAGTGGAATCCACTCCTTCTTGTGAGAATTAGATGGTAGTTCCCTTAAGGGTTGATTCGGGGCTTGGACAATATGAGCACTCTCCTAATTCCGTGAGGAAATAGGATTTATTGTCCATTAGAGAATCAATGGTACTTAAAGGATATATGTAATTAAAGGGGAATAATGGACATTATGACCCAGCGCTAATTATGAACTACTGTGGAGGATCACACCATATGTAATAGCTATATCGATGGACACCGAGTTGTATCGGTCTGTGTAAAAACGTCTGCAGTTGAGAGAGTGCAGCTTCAGGTTTTTAGTGGAATAACACTGGAGTTAATAATCAAGGAATATTAATTAAAGAATTTAATTAATGATTCTAAGAATTATTGAAGATCAAAATACTGTGGGTCCATTAGGTCCCCTTACTAGCCCGATCGATTAAAGTAACAAGGGTCACGGTTAATTAATTGGATTTTCTAATTAATTGTGTTACGAAAATGACACGTATGTATTCGGGAATTAATTAAATAATGAGATTATTTAATTAATGAATAATGGTGATTAAATAAATTAAATAATAAGAATATTTAATTATGTTATTAATCACTAAATGAAGGGTGTATGTTGATATTTATTTTTGAATAAAATAAGATAATATGATTATTTTATTTTATTAAATTAAATATTTATTTTTTGAATTTAAATAGTCTGAATTCAAATAAAATCAAATAAAAGATATGAGATATTTTTTATTTGAATTTTTTTTAAAATCAAATTAGATTTGATCATTTTTTTAAATTTAAATATTATATATATATATGTGTTATATATATATATTATTTATACTATAACAAAAATGTGTTCTGCTTGTCACGCACAGCACAGCTTATATATATATATATATTGACAAAAGAAAAAGGCACGGTGGTGGTTTTTGGTTTTGTAAAAACGCATTAATCAAAAAGAAAAAAAACCATTTTTGTTTTTTGTGTGTAAGTCGTTGCACAAAGAAAAAAAAACTATTTTTATTTTAACTACTAGAAGTTTTCTAGGTAGTTTTTTTTTTTAAGAAGAAAGAGTTTCTTCGTTCGTTTTTCTTTACATCCTCTATCCTAAGTTCCTAAGAATCGTGACGCGCCCACACGCAGTTACCAGTCCCGGGAATAGCTAGGAAGATCAGTGGTACAGATCAGGAGCATATCGAAAAAGTGAAGGAGCCTCCAAACGTTGGTATAGTTCTTTTAATCTTCCTTTTTATTATTGATTACAATTTTCTGTCTTTACATATATATTTTATTAGTGTAATAATTAGTATATGTATTTGTTCTGAAAATAAATACGCTCACAAGTTCACTGGTCTCAGATACTGATTACGATATGTATAAAAAAATTTAAAACTCATTTCTGTTGCGTGACCGGTGAACGGGGTTCTAACACCTCCTGCCATGGATGGTGTCCAGTCAGGGTACCTCCACAGACCGACATAAGGCCCTCAGCGGACTACCGGAACTTTAACACATTCTACCTCACCGTAGTGACATCCCCGTGAGCATCACGAGGCATCATTATCCCCCCACTGTATCGTCAGAAGTGACTGTACATACATTCATTGAGAGGAAGTTATAAACAATAACAAACCAAAAAAGCTACATGTGAAAATAATACATTATAAATACTTACGTGGAACTGGATATCTAATACGTCGATCCTCTGGTTGTATACAGTGGGGAATGCTCATTGATGCTTCCATAGAATATGCAGGTTCGTGTCCATGTGCTGACAATATAAAAATTATACATTGTTAGAATTGTAGCATAACTTAAACAAACTTTTAAAAAAATTCATGTAAGGAACGTACCGTATCCTCCAAGTCCATGAAGTTGGATTGCATCCGGTGGAACCATGTGGCAGAAACTAGCTCCAGTACATCCATATCACGTCTGTATAATTGTTGCATTAGTTAGATAATTCATTAATTTAACTGAGGTGATTGCAAATACAAAAGGAAAGTTGTACTTACTGTTCCCCATTGATGTTCATATTGTAGGCTTTGTAAGCCACAAACTGGTCAGCGTCCATCAAAGCCAGTAGATCGAAAATGTACTATGTTGACTGGAGCATTGTCCTCGCCCTCTTCGGTCGGTATGGATCTGTGTAAGGGCTAAGTAACTTCTAACCTCGCTTGAGTATGCACCTTATGCCCTCAAATCCAACCTCTGGGTTATGGTGCGAGAAAGAACTCTATCCTAGTAGATCGCATGTAGTGGACTGATATGGCTCGATACCTCTACGTAGGGATGGCCATTTTACTCTGGGGCCCTAAACCCCTGCTCCCCCATCCTCATTTGGGGGAATTTTTTTAGGGGGAAATGGGGAAATTGGGTGGGGGGTGGGGGGTGGGGGGGGGGAGGGGGATGGGGATGACTTTTAACCCCAAATTTAAATGGGGTTGGGGATGGGTCCACCCATCCCCATCCCCATTTCCCCATTTCCCCCATAAATTCCTTGAAATGGGGATGGGGTAGGGGTTAGGTGCCCCCATCCCCATTTCCCCATTTCCCCTAAATATTATAATATTATATAAAAAATATATATTAATATATTTTTATTATATTTTCAATATTTTTATTATTTTTATTTTACTAACTATATATACATATTTATAAACTATAACTTAAATTACACACAAAGTAATCTAACTATATATACATATTGATTTTCTTGTTAAATTACACACCAAGCAAGCTCCATATAATTTATTAACATATGTTACTAACTATATATACATATTAAACAACTTAACTTTCATTTCAATTTGTATGGAATGTTATTTTGTATTTGAGTTTATTGGATTGCGAATTTATATGTTTCTTTAATATGTAATTTTTACTGATATAGGAAAAGTGGGGAAATGGGGGAATGGGGGACTTTGGGGAAATGGGGAAGCGGGGAAAACTGGGAAAAATGGAGGAAATGGGGAAATGGGGATAGGGATGGGGGGACCTCCCCCAAAATTACCCCAACCCCATTTCCCCCAAATGGCGAAATGGGGGGGATGAGGGAGGGTTTGGAAAATGGGGTTAGGGATGGGGGAACCTACATCCGCCCCCATTTTCCCATTGGCCATCCCTGCCTCTACGGGGTAGAGAGGGCGTTGGGGCTTGAACGATATACGGGGTGGATGATGTGCTGAGACTCGATCGATCTACGGGGTTG
Organism: Dipteronia dyeriana; assembly: GCA_032871835.1. Lineage (NCBI taxonomy): Eukaryota > Viridiplantae > Streptophyta > Magnoliopsida > Sapindales > Sapindaceae > Dipteronia > Dipteronia dyeriana. Next base: position 100,204,092 of record CM065296.1, on the reverse strand, counting down.
AAGGGGGAGATGGGGCTAGATCGATTTACAGGGTGGAGGGGACCGCTGGGGCTCTATCTATCTGCGGTGTGGAGGGAACCAATGAGGCTCGATCGATATGGACATGTCCAGTGGGAGGACCGAATGGGTGCAATATGAAAATGTCTGTACCCCCAGGACTGATTTATTTGTACAAGGTCATGTATCGCCTGTAGGCAACTGAGCCTCACTGTCTTAACCTTCCCCCCCAGTATGCAGTTGTTGGCTAGGTCTAGTCCAGTCCCTGGGTCTGTCCTCTGGTGATGACCACATGTCCTATCTTCGGGACTAAAGTCCTGATCAGGAGATGGTAGAGCATCCATATGTGTCTACGTCGTCGGCCACGACCGCTGAAGCCCCCGGATCATTTCACTACAAGAAATTTGTTATTTAGTAACTAAGTTTCTACAACCAAGTAATAAATGGTTACAGAATGTTACTTTCTACAACCATTAACATGACAATTGCAACAAAGTTAAATCATGGCTCAAATTTATTCTGAGACCAAATTTTAATGATTTGTGACTTAAAATTTAGTTAAGGAAAATATGTTTCGGCAACTATATTCAATTTGGTTGCGAATGAGTGATCAATACGATGATTCTTTTTTGTGACTATTAATTATTGTCGACAGAGAGGTAAGTAAAATTTAGCGCCATATTTTTTCACCAAAAGTATACCTTCCGAGACTAAATATAAGGCATTAACAACTATTAAGTTAGTCACAAAATAAGTTTTTTTGTGTCTAATATATTTAGTTGAATAATAATTTTATTGTTCTTTTTTTATAAATGTTAATAGCCAAATTTGACTAGGGACCAAATAGAAATTTTTCACTCTCCTGGTCGGGCTTTACCTTTGTCGCCACCCAGAAGAAGCAAAGAAAGGTCGTTGAGCTCAGGAAGTATCCAAGGTGAAGCCCGACACAAACAGATTGAGCTTCTTACACCAAATCAAGAACTCAGAGGAAGCCTGATGCATGGTGATCGAGGCTTCCCGAGGTCAAAACGATCTCGTAACCTCCCTAGAAGCCCGCCATCCTCTCCAGACTTAAGTGAGAACCTATTAAGCAATGGGCCTACACATCAGATTTGCTTCATCTAGCCGAGAGAAGATTCAGACCTATTTGGACAGGTAGCTTGAAGCTCACCAAAGCCCCGTTGCCACCAAAGGGCGCCCACGGGGTCATCCCATGCTCCAAGGGACCTGGAAAGGTCAGACCAAGCTTCTAGTACCAAAACCAGGGCAGGGATTTGTAGGGAAAAAACGGTTCAAAACGCAACGGAAGCGTGAAAAATCAAAAAATTAGGGTTTGCGTATAAATAAATATTTTTTCCTTTGACTTCCCTAGGTTAATTGATGTATATAAAAAATGTCGTACCTTTTTCTCTTGACGATTGAACAAGCGCCGAATTAATTCCGTAAGATCTTTCAATCCAATCACGAATGTGAATCACCTAGGAGGTGTGGGCTCCCTTTCTTTAAATCGTATATCTGAGGATGGAAACAAACAAAAATTTTCTCTTTGTTAGTTACAATAATCCTCCAAGAAGAAAACAAAGAACGTTAGGTCACTTGTTAATTATCAATCAATTTGATTGAAACTCGCGTGAACATTGATTCGATGTTGTACACAAAACCTTATGATGTAAAGACTACTAGTGTACTATCGAAAACCAAACGTTCTTTCTTTCTATTTCTCCTTTCCCGAATCACACACTATTCTCTTAGAGTGGATCGAATTTTATCTAAAGCAAAATCAGGTTTTTCTCCTTCAAAATTCCTATGATGGCCGAATTCTTCTCTCTTAGAAAACTAGGCTAGCCGAAATCTCCTCTTTAAATTATGCTATGGCTGGCCGAAATTCACTCTAAGAATTATGTTATGGCTGTTCCAAAATCACAAGAGATATATAGAGGATTATAAATCCTCTACTAAAAAGGATTTACTTGGTTGGCAAGAATCATTTCCTTAGGTGGATTTATTTGGTAGCTAACAATCCTTATCTAAAAGGAATTCTATCGTCTCCTATATACACATGGGCTGGCCGAATTTTCTATAGATTTCAATTAGGATCACAAATCATTTCCCAAGAAGGGTTTACTTGGTAGTTAAGAATCCTTTCCTTAGGTAGATTTACTTGGTGGTTAAGAATCCTTTTTCTAAATGAATTCTATCCTACACCAAGACTCTTAATCCAACTCAATAGTGTATTTGTAACCATATTAAAGACTTCCTAATTTGATTAGATAAATAATTCCTTTTATTTATCTACTTATCAAATATAGTCTTTAATATTAATTATACTACCAACAATAGTATAATTTTAGGAGACCATCTCCTACTAGGAAAAAGATTTTGACTTTTAATTAAATAATTAATTAATCAACAAATTAATTAATTTTCATTTAATTAAATAATTAAATAATATAATATAATTAAGCTATTCTAGATAGCCTTGCTGCCCATACCAATATATATGAGCCAATATATTATATTCTTATTTTATTAAATCCATTTGACCTTTATAAAAAGTTCACATGTGAACTAGACCTATTCTTTCAAAAAGAAACAAGTTCACATGCCTCAATACAATTTTAGATGGACCCATAAATTGGTCTGGTAGAATATATCAAGTGATCCATGTAAGTTCGTGTGGATTGGGGATCTTGGCGGGCTATCTAGATTTAAGCTCCAATAGACATAACCCAATCACAACCAACAAATGATTCACTTAGGTCCGATCTATTTAATTTTAGTTCATTCCACTAAAGAACTAAAATTGAACTCTTAAATAAAGATAGAATAATTTGATATTACTCATTCATACCCTAGACAACCTTATTGGAGAAAGTGTATCCTCGTGAAGAATACCAGTAATTGCCAAGAGCTCATAGACCGCCTATAGCTCTCCAAGTTACCATATTTACTCATATGACCACATTTTGAACTTGGATATTTTGACTTGTCCAGAAGCCATGTTTCAATAGACACTATTGAAAACTTAACATTAAGATTTAATATACAATACCTCAAAACATCCATATGATGGTCTTCTACTCTCATTTAATAAATGGAGCCACGATGTCCATATCTATAAATGAAGTCTTCTATCGATTAACAAATGAAAACCACCAAACTATCAATGATAGATTATGCTATATAATCGTATTCATTGATAGCTCAAATGATAACACTTGCAACCATAAGTCCATCATTTATCTCAGGATTGAGATAGACTCTCCGATTGTGTTCAAATGAAAATCTTTTATCCATTAACGGTTCTAGATAAAGTATTTCATTGTGATCCAATTCAATGCACGCAGTGCACTAGAATATTTTGTCCAAAGACACCACACTTTGATGATTTTAGACTCATCATAACATATTTGATACCACTCAAATGCTAGCAAAAGAATCTACGACTTTGACAAGATAAAGGCACCCAACCTTTTATCTTAAGTTGTGAATATTATGCAAGACTAACTAAAGAATTGTGTCTACCTCATACATATCTAGATGTATAAACAATTCTTCTTTTCTCATAGTCTTTTGACCTTATAATTATTTACTTTTGACAATTATAATAATTAAACTATAAATGTTATAAGATTTGTTAAACTAGAAATCACTTTATTAATATGAAAAGATTGTCAAATACATTATTATACTCTTGCTATCGAGCATAATCCCAACAGGATTTACCTCGTCCTATGAAACAGTGAACACCATACTCGATGACCTCCATGAAGAATCAAGCCATGGAGGCATACTGGATCATATCCACACCTAATAAACATTGCCACGTACGTGCAGGGCAAGAGATTGAGTTCAAAGAGGAAACAAACTTATCCCCAACAAAGATATTCTCAACTCCGTCATTAATCCAAAGTCAATGACTTTTAAATAAAATATCTTGTTTAATAAGAAGGGAACGTATTCGGAGAATCATGGCGGGAGATTCGTGAAGTTTAACCTACTTGAACCATGTATAAATAATCCCAAACATGATGAAAGAAGGAGGAGGAAAAAACAGTAAAAAGAGTGACAAAAAGCATATGGAATGAGAGGTTCGACTCCGGCCTAAATTCTGTGGCCAAAACACAACCATCGTTATTTTCCACTTCTCGACAGGCACGTGGTTGCCACCCCATTGTACACCAGTGAGATTGAGTATATTTGAGAGGTTTTTTGTACGATATTTGTGATGAATAACATAGCCATATTATTGTTCCTTTCCTCATTGTGTTAACATTTGTTTTAAACACTTACCTTTACTCAAGCTATCTAAGTACCAAAGATACCGAACCCCAGCCACTTCCTCCGTGGTAGTGGTCTCGAGGATGTTAATTGGAATTTCTCATCTTGAGCAAATTTTCAGTTAACATTTTCTGGCCCCGTCTATGGGGACCCCACACCACCATTTTTACATTTACAAATTTATTGTTTTGCAGTGATTATGAGGCTTCGCTCCTCTCAAGGACAATCTGAAACCTCGGGACATCAGTCTGCCCCTTCGACCAGGAAAGGGCAGAAGAAGGGAAAGAAATCTAAGCATCACAAGCCAGCCTCATATCAGTCAGACGTGGAGGGGGCTCTAACCCCTCAAGCAATGAACCAAACTATGATCAACCAGCATGTTGCGGCCATCGTGGAGAATGTCCTCATCCGTCTAGCTACTGAAGAAATTGTACCTCAACTGGCAGATCTTGGTACCCGAGGAGAGGCGAGCAAACCCGCTGCCAGGCAACCTGCCTTCGATCTGTTGTGACCTCTTCCACCGGTCCCTATCCACAGTAGGACATGACCCATAAATTTTATCTGAGATAAGCTATAACCCATACCCTCAGTCCTAGACAGACTGATTTACTATCAACCTAGGCAAGTCAAGTCAGCAACCGACGCTCCACCGAGGGCACCTTGCAGCCCCCATCGATCGACTACTTCCAGAAGAGGACCTCGAGCTGAAGCTGGTTATAACCGGCAAACTGTGCAAGTAAAGCCCGCCTCTAAAGACAACAAAGTGGAAGTATCCATCTCATCTAGGGGATCTGACAATGAGAGCTCCGAGGTCGACTCCAAGAAGCACGAAAATAAATGCCTGAGGGATGAGCTTGCTAAAATACAGAAGAAGATTCAGTAGTTAAAAATAGGGAAAGGTAAGGAGGTCAAGAAGGACCCCTGAGTGAAATGAACGCTCTCTTTACTAGAAGGATTCGGGAGGCGGAGCTCCCACCGAAGTTTAAGATGCCATCAGACAAGTTCTCTGGCACGGAGGACCCTTTGAGCCACTTAGAAAGCTTTGTCCAACAAATGGAGGTCCAGAACAAAACCAGGGCCGTCATGTGTCGGATGTTCCCTACCACTCTGATAGACTACACCAAGACCTAGTTCAGAAAGTTACCCGCTGAAAGTGTGGACTCCTTCACGAAGATATCAATGGATTTCTGATCACAATTCCAAGGTGTCAAACCCAGATCAAAGGATCCCATCCATCTGCAATACGTGATTCAGAAAAGATGAGAAACTCTCTGGGCTTATGTGGAACGGTTCCATATGGAGGTAATTCAAATGAGAGTCATCATAGAGAAAGATACTCTAGCCAACTTCGTAGAAATCTGTAGGCAAGAAAGCTATTCCGATCATTCGCCAAGCACGGTTCAGAAACCTATCAAGAAACATAAGATAAGGCTATGTAGTAGATAGAGATCGAGGAACAGCTAAAAGTCAAGCTAGAGCATGACAACATGGGAGCAGCAAAGCTTTAAAAGAATGAGGCGCCTAGGCCGGCATCAGTTTAGAGGATTCAGAAAAAACCCCCTAATAGGTCGACATACCATTCTCATTTGTTTCAACCTCAACGAGATCGATTTCCAGTAAGAAAAACTCCTTCACGGGCTTTCTCTTCTCCAAAAGAGGTTGCTCCCGTAACCCGAGATGAGAGGGGTTCGACCATTATACCCCACTGAATGCATCCCGGGAAACAATATACCTCGTCATTCGAGATAACGGGTTGCTGAGGAAATCAGCACCAATGAAAACGTCAACCGATGCTAGAAACCGGTATAAGTACTATAACTTCCATGAAGACATCGAACATTACACATCAGAGTGTTACAGCCTGCGTAACCAGATAGAGGCTCTGGTAAGGGAATGGTGCTTGGTAGAGTTCCTATAACAAGTCAGAGACAACATCCAGACAGGGAAATAGGTGTAAGTAGATATCCGGGAAGATGAAGATGAAGAGAAGCGAAGAGGTAAAAAAAGGATTTGATACAGCAAATCCAAGTCATCCATACTAACAGTAGAGGTCTCACCTTAGTTGGATCCTCCAACAATATCCGAAAGAACCACACGAGGAAAATTTCCCGCATGGAGGAATGTCGAAGCATTGTCAAGCTGGAACAGAGTATTGCAGGCACTTTTCAACTGGCTCATATTATCTTCTCCGAGGTGGACGCCTACATCACTGTTCAGCCCCACGATGATCTGTTAATGGTTATAGTATAGATTGCTAACTGTGAGGTCCATCGCATGCTTATCGATCCCGACAACAATGTTGATGTCCTCTTCAAAGATACTTTGAAAAAACTTAACCTGAAGAATTGGTGTTATAATAGTTGCAGAACTCCTTTGTATGGTTTCACAGATGACTCTATCATGCCAGTGAGATCGAAGATACTCCCCGTGATCGCAGGAACCGTACGCTTCCAACAAAATATAATGACAAACTTTGTTGTAGTTGACCTTCCAACGGCCTACAATGCAATATTAGGAAGGCCATTTCTATCATCCATCAAGGCAGTCATGTCAGTCTACCATAACACCTTGAAGTTTCCAGTCGGGAACCAAGTAGGCGAGGTACGTGGTGACCAGCTAGTTGTCAGAAAATGTTATGCGGTCTCCTCTAACCCGACAGTACTGATAAGACAATTCTCACAAGTGTTAACAATCCAAAACCAGAAAGTACCAAGGATGAACCAAAAGGATTAAAAGAGGGATTTATCAAGTTGAACCTAGGATCGAGCTTTGGCACCACCCTGAAGAAGCGAAGAAAGGGTTGAGCTTAGGAAGCATCCAAGGTAAAGCCCAACACAAACCAATCGAGTTCCATACACCAAATCAAGAACTCATGGGAAGCCCGACCCATGGTCATCAAGGCTCCCCGTGATCGAAACTACCTCGTAACCTCCCTAGAAGCCCGCCATCCTATCAAGACTTAAGTGAGAACCTATTAAGCAACGAGCCCACACCTCGAAATTGCTTCATCTAGCCGAGGGAAGATTCAGACCTATTTGGACAAGTATACGAAAGCTCATCAAAGCCCTGTTGCCACCAAAGGGTGCCCACGGGGTCATCCCAATCTCTAAGGAACCTCTAAAGGTCAGACCAATCTTCTAGTACCAAAATCAGGGCATGGATTTACCTCGTCATATGAAACAGTGAACACCATACTCGACGAACTCCATGAAGAATCACGCCATTGAGGCATATAGGATCATATCCACACCTAATAAACATTAAATTGCCACGTACGTGCAACGCAAGAGATTGAGTCCAAAGAGGAAACAAACTTATCCCCAACAAAGATGTTCTCAACTCTGACATTAATCCAAAGTCAATGACTTTTAAATAAAATATCCTGCCCGATAAGGAGGGAACAGATTCGGAGAATCATGGCGGGAGAATTGTGAAGTTTAACCTACTTGAACCATGTGAAAATACGCCCAAGCTTGATGAAAGAAGAAGGAGGAAAAAATAGTAAAAAGAGCGACAAAAACATACTGAAGGAGAGGTTCAACTCCGGCCTAAATTCGGTGACCAGAACACGGCCATCGTTATTTTCCATTTCTAGACAGGCACGTGGTTGCCACCCCGTTGTACCCCAGTGAGATTGAGTATATTTGAGAGGTTTTTTGTACGATATTTGTGATGAATAATATTGTCATATTATTATTCCTTTCCCCATTATGTTAACATTTATTTTAAACACTTACCTTTACTCAAGCAATCTAGGTACCAAAGATACCAAACCCCGGCCACCACCTCCGTGGTAGTGGTTTAGAGAGTGTTAATTGAAATTTCTCATCTCGAGCAAGTTTTCCGTTAACGTAAAAAATTTGTGATTATAATGTTAGTTGAGAAATAACTTTTTCCACTACTAATATTTTTAGTTGCCAAAGTCGAAAAAAAATATTTTAGCGCCAATCTTTCCCTCTTAACGAATACTTTTTAATGCCAAATATATTGAGTTTTTTTTTTTTGAAATACCAAATATATTGAGTTAACAATTATAATTTTAGTCAGAAAATTATACTTTTGTGTCTAGTATCCTTAGTTGCTTAATAGGGAAAAAAAAAGTTGCACGGTTCTTTAAAAAAAAACTTCACATAATCATAAGTATAGCTTTAAAACTAAAAAGAAAGGTAATTCAGTCAAAGAAAAGAAAAGTAATCTAAAAAAAAATCAAAATAGAAAGCAAAAGCAAACAGCACACATGTCACTTATTTTCTTCTGAGTGTCAAATTGAACCAAACAAGGAAAAAAAATTCTTTGTTTCATAATCCAAATCGGTTTCCATCTCAGAGAATGAGATGATTTCGCTTTGCATATCACGTTCACTGAGCGGGACTCTCTTAGGTGTTTTCCCGTTATTTTTTCCTTCACTACTATATAATCAACCCTAAATCCCAAATTGAATTTTTTGCTCACATCATTACAATCAATGAACGGTGGTGGATTTCGATTCAAAGTTCATCGATTTAGCCTTCACAGATTGGGTAAGTTTTCTATTTCTTTTATATAATTATACAATGCTTTGTTTTAAATTTGGGTTCTAAGGATTTCCAGTTGAATTTTTACTTTTGATAGCCTATTCAATTTGGGTTTTAAGGATTTTAAGGGATTATTTGATAGAATGATATGTTATACTCTGTTTTGTTAATTCTTCAATTAGGTCTTTCAACAAAAATTTTAATTTCTTTAATTTTCAGTTTTAGTTTGGTGGTTCCTTTACTAACAACTTTGCTACGATTTGGGTTTTAATGGATTCTTTGATAGAATTATTGAATGATATACTCTATTTTTCTTTGGTGTTGAGTTTTGGTTTGTTCATTTTTTTTAGGTGTCTGTTGTGTTGTCTTGGTGGTCTTTGATGCCCTGTTTTCCTCTTTGTTAGTTTCTGTTTTGTTTTTAAGGTCTTTGTTCAGTTGTGGGTTTCTTTTGGTGTGTTTCTGTGGGCTTTAGCTTGTTTTGCTGCCTTTTACCTTTGTGTTTGTTTTACCGGTGCCTTGCTTGGCTCTTGAATGAAATATGGCTATTTAAACAAAGAAAAAAGATATACTATATTTTGTTAATTTTTCAATTAGGTCTTTCTTTAAAATTGTTGGTTTCAATTTGGTTGTTCTTAAACAAGATTCAATCACTTTGTCTTTGCTGGATATTACAAGTAATAAAGGGAGGAGTTGTGATTTTTTATGTATCAACTGTGTCACCATAGCCATTTTTGCTTTGGCTCTATTCGTGCTCTGTTTTGTTGTGTTTGTTGGTTGTCTATTGTTGATGTTTGGTTTATGCTCGATGTGGCCTGGTGTTCTTTTTGTTTCAGGTGGCTTTGTGTGTTTGCATCGGGTGTCTTTGCTCTGTTTATGCTTTCCCTTCGCTTGCCTTTATAAAATTGATACAGTTCAACAAAAAAAAAAACATTGTCAACAGGATATATGATACAATAATTCTTGTATACCTGGTTTTCTAATTTTATATCTTAATCAAATCCCAAGAAAGAATATCTATATTAAAAAAAGAACTCAAACTCAAACCTTAAATGAAAATCCTTGTAGTCCTTATAATAATTGTTCTCTATAATTTCATCAAAACAGGTGAAACCATATAGCTCTAGCCATATTTCGTTTTATGTAAAATGATATATGTCAACTAGTAAAATGTATGAATTTTAGTGATTCACCTACCTCACCAACCAAATATATATACTTGACATACAATCACTTCTTAACATCCACATTGTAATCGTACGCAACAGTTCCTCTATTTGGTTAAAATCCAACCTCATCCCATAACCCGGACCAAGTGGAGAAAATCCACTATGCCCAATAGTAACTGGACTATATCTGTCATCAATTCTAACTCCATAGTCCATACCCAACAACTTAACCAAAGTGTAGCCATTAAGAAAGCTACCTTCTGTAGTTGGACCATAGTTTTATGTGCCTAACTGGCCCGATTTGGCCTTGGAGATAATTCTTTAGGGACTAGGTGACCCGTGAATGCTGTTAATATTTTTATTCTAAATGTTTTGATCATCCCTGGAACTGTCTTCTTTGCCTCAACAATTTTACCATCTATCATGTGCTTATCCATCATAACACTGTCTGGAATAGCAGGATTAGCATTAAAAAAAAAAAAAAAAACCAGGGTCACGACCTATAGTCTGATCCTTCTTTATCACAACGTACTCTTTTTTTTTCTCTCTATTGGATTATACTTTAATACTTGAATACTTGTGTATGTGATACTATTGTTTGACATTTGCAAACTTGTAATTTAATTTTGCAATTTAATGAATTTAGATTTTTAATAATGATCAAAAGAAATTTATTGTTATTTGTTATGGAGGTGTGGGCGGTGTGGTCTTCTTTGGTGATCGAGAGTTATTGCAATTTGCCGTGATTTGCTGAGTTAAGGTTTGTTCCGTGATATTAATGTTTAATAGTATCACATTGTGTATTATTTCCAATTCATTCATTAATTGCTTTAATCTTAGAGTATCAACTTTCTTTGAAACCCAAATAAAATATTACTTAATTATGTTATTTTCTGAATTTATAGATTTAATAGATTGATAATTAAAAGTTGAAGTCTACATTTATTTGTAATGTTTATGATCTGCATATACTACTGATATATTCATATTAGATAACAATACAAGTTACTGTTCCAACTTATACTAAAACAAACAAATGAATAAATAGTAAAAAAAAATACTTATAGTGACAAAAAAAATGCAATATAGAATTCTAGATTTAGAGATTAGATCTAGTATAGTAGTTCACTATCCCAGATGTTGTATTAGTTTGTAATCTAGAAATATAGATTATACCCTGTATAATACAATGATCTAAATTTTTTGTTAGTTTGCAATCTAAAAATAGAGATTGAATCTTGTACAATATAATGAACAATTATTTTGTTAGTTCAATTTAGGAAGACCAAGTATTAAATGGTCATACAATAGTCAATTAGGGGGATAGGAAATAAGATGTAAAATTCCAATTTCTATATCTATTTACTAATGTGATTGCCAAGACTTGGCAATTAATGAAAACTCAAACACAATTATGGTATGTTTCCTAACATTCATAAATTAAAATCTTCATTTAAAAAACTGAAACAAAATTACAATTGGATATCAAGGAAACATGCTTTCATTTTGTGATGCAAGATGATACATTTAGTGTAAGTTATTACAATAAGTAAAGATGGATTTACTAATGTGATTGACAAGACTTGTCAATTAATAAAAACTCAAACACAATTATGGATTGTGGCTTAACATTCAAAAAATAAAATCTTGATATAAAAAATTGAAACAAAATTACAATTGGATATCAAGTAAATATGCTATCATTTTGTGATGCAAGATGATATATTTAAAGTTATTACAATAAGTAAAGATGGATAAGAATTTCATGCAGTAAAATACACTCTTAATAAGTAAAGATGCTAACTTCACGCATAATAAATTATGTTTGGAATCCTTAACTTTTACTTAAGCATTCAAATTGAATTTGAGATTATCAAACTAGTAAATTGTTTTCACAAATGTTTATATAGGTGCTTGAAGATGGATAGGAATTGGATTTGGTCACGTAATAGATTGTCTAAAGAATATAGAGATGGTATTCAGCCATTCATTGACGTGGCAAGAAATCATTTAGATCATGACAATAAAACGTTATGTCCTTGTAGAGATTGACTAAACACAAGGTCACATAATATATCAATCATTAAAGCACATTTAAGGGAATATGGGTTCTCACGCAGCTACGTTACATGGATATTTCATGGAGAACAAATAGATCACAATAATGAGGAGAGAAATGATTTAGGCCACGGTGTAGATGTAGATGATTATGTAGGAATGTTGAATGGTGTGATAGGCCTAGTGGATACGAATGTTGACATGGGTGTGGGAGAGTCAACAAATGAAAGAACTGATGGTAACAATGATTTACCAGATGTTGAAGGTGACAAATTTGATGACTTATTTAGTGCAGCCACGCAAGAACTTTATGCAAGTTGCATAAAGTTTTCAGTTCTGAGTTTTATTGTGAAGTTGATACACATCAAGGTGCTCAATCACTGGAGTAACAAATCAATTGACATGTTGCTTCAGTTTTTCAAAGATGTTCTCCCTGAAAGATCGAATATTCCAATGTCTCATTATAATGCTAAGAAAATGTTGCGCGATTTGGGTTTAGGCTATGAATCTATTCATGCATGTAAACACGATTGCGCTTTCTATTCATCTAGTTTGTAATGAGTTTAGGTATGAAATTGATGATGGGAAGGGTAAAAAAATACCACATAAGATATTGCGATATTTTCCATTAAAGTCAAGACTACAAAGGTTGTTCATGTCAAGGCATACAACTACTGATATGAGATGGCATAAGGAAAAACGGGTTGAACAAGAAGGTGTTTTAAGACATCTAGCTAACCCTAATTCGTGGAAGCAATTTGATACGCAATATCCTCAATTTGCACAAGATCCACGTAATGTACGATTGGGTCTATCTACGGATGGTTTCAATCCTTTTGGTAGTATGAGCAATGCATATAGAAAGTGGCTAGTGATACTATTGCCATATAATTTGCCACCATGGAAATGCATGAAAACACCATTTCTCATGATGTCATTGCTTATTCCTGGTCCACAAGCACCTGGAAAGGATATTGATGTCTATTTATGACCTTTAATAGATAAATTGAAGGAGTTATGGGATCAAGGCATTGACAATATGACGCATGCAGTCGACAATTTTTTTTGCATGCATGTGTTATGTGGACGACTAATGACTTTCCTGCATATGCAAATTTGTCTAGTTAGAGCAACAAGGGATATATGGCATGTCCTGTTTGCAATGGTGATACATCTTTACAACTATTGAGAAATAAAATATGTTATATGGGTCATCGTTGATACTTAAGACTAGACCATCCTTGACGAAAAAGTAAGAAGTATGATGGTAATGTTGAAACTAGGGACGAACCTAAATTGTTACCCGGAGAAGATATTTTGACACAGTTGGCATGTGTCAAAGATGTGAAGTTTGGAAAACATCCTAATAACATTGATAATAAAATAAAACGTACTGAAGAAGAATTGAATTGGACAAAGAAAAGTATATTCTTCAAGTTAGTACTGGTCACAATTGAAAAAAAGACATAATCTCGATGTAATGCATATCGAGAAAAATATATGTGACAATATAATGGGAACATTTTTGGATATTGAAGGGATAACAAAAGATACATATAAAGCTTGACTAGACTTGACATATTTGAAAATAAAAAGATAACTACATTTACATCCCAAGGGAAATAAATATATCAAGCCTCATACATGTTATACACTTACAACAGAACAAAGAATTTTTTTTTGGTAAGTTCTTAAAATCAGTGAAATTCCCAGATGGATATGCTGCAAATATCAGTAGAAATGTAAATGCCAAGGATGGTAAAATAACGAGTTTGAAAACACATGATTGTCATGTATTGTTACAACAACTTCTTCCAATTGGTGTACGACCATATTTGCTTAAAGTAGTATGCACGGCTCTGATTGAATTTTCCCATTTCTTTCAATAGATTTGTGCGAAAACTTTATATGTGAATGATTTAGATCTTTTAGAAAAAGAAGTAGTCTTGATACTCTATAAGCTTGAAAGGATTTATCCACCAACGTTCTTTGATGTTATGGTTCATTTGGCTGTACATTTACCAATTGAAGCTAAACTTGCTGGACCTGTGACATATCTGTGGATGTTTCCATTCGAGGGATATTTAGGGACATTGAAGAGATATATGAGAAATAAAGCTAAACCTGAAGGTTCAATTGTTGAGGCATATGTGGTGAATGAAGCACTAACATTTTGCTCTATGTATCTTGGTGCAATTGAAACAAAATTCAATCAGCCTGAACGAAATGATGACAAAGGGAAAAACCGACAAGAGTGTGTGTTGTCGATATTCTCTCAAAAAGCTCATCATTTAGGTGCCAGTCAGTTGATTCATCTACCTGAAAATGAATTTTGTAAAGCTTATTAGTATATCTTGAACAATTGTGAGGAATTACAACCATATTTAAAGTAAGTTACTATTCTTTTTCTTTTTCTTTTATTCTAGTGTATAAATTTATTTGTTATATTAGTAACATATATATTTTTTAAAACTCAGTGATCATAAGGAGGAGTTAGAGTTAGAGAGTCCAACCAACATATCTGAAAGACAAGAACAACAATTCCCTGAGTGGTTTAAAAAACGTGTAAGTGAACTAAAAATTTAATTAGGTAAAACAATATTTTCGAAATATATAATGCTCAATTTTGTATATTTTCTTGTAGATGATTAGTTTGCATCACAAAGGATCAATAGAAGCTACTGACGAATTATATTCATTGTCTTGTGGCCCTGATCTTCGAGTGAATTCTTATACTAGTTGTATCGTTAATGGTGTTTGCTTTCATTCCAAAGCTCGTGATGAAAGGCGTACAACTCAAAATAGTGGTGTAGCTGTACCAGGAGAGCATGATGATAATGCAATTGATTTTTATGGTTTTGTAACTGCCATTTTACAACTAAATTTTATTCTTGGGTATAATGTTCCCATTTTTAAGTGTCAACGGTTTGACACTGATGTTAAGAAGAGGAAAATACACAAAGAATATCATCTCACATTTATTAATGTTAGTAGAGAATGGTATAAGAGTGACCCTTTTGTGCTTGCAATGCAAGCACAACAAGTATTTTATGTGGATGACTACAAGTTTGGAACCAATTGGAAAGTTGTACAAAAAATTCAACATAGACATTTGTGGGATATCCCAGAGCAAATGATGTAGAAGAAGGCTCACAAGATACTGATGATGTCTATCAAGAAAATGAATCGTCTAATCTTCAATGGAAGGTTCAAGAAGACGACTATGAAAGTAGCCAATCTCATTGTGTTGATGTGAGCGTAGAGGAAATTTCTGCTAGTGTTATAGTAGATATTGAAAAACAAAAAATCAACGATGAAATTTTTGATGTTGAAGATGAAGATGAAACACTGAAGGATTATTGTAGTGACAATTAAGAAAGTATTTTGAATAATTATGACAGTGATGATGATTAGATATGGATACAATTAAATTTTGGTTCTTTATTGGCATAAACATATTTTATTAAATTTATGTTAGTTTTTAATTTTATTACATTTTGTATTATTTATGTTTACATCTTGCAGACTTTTAACATGGCTCCCGGTAATCGAAGACATGTCCAAGCTTCCACCCCTGACACCCAGATTATTTCTACTAACTCAGGCTTTGTTACTTCTGATAGTGTTGAATTTTAAATTTAGATTTTTTTAATTTTTTAATGTTTAAATAGTTATATATTTCTTTATGTTATTAATTGAGCATTTATATTGCTGGTTTTATTTGCAGCTCAAAAGTTTGAAAAAAAAGGAGTATAACAATAGGGTTAAAATTGGATCGACTGATAAAATCTACAAATGGGAAGCTCCATGTTTATTTATCAAGTGAAAAGCCCGAAGGTCCTAATGTAGGGATGCTATCTACTTAACGTGGATAAATGGGAAGACATACCTGAGGAGCAAACACAGCCATTGATTGATCATATGTTGGTAAACTATCGAGTTCATAAATAATGTGTGTGTTTATTCATGCTTTGCATATTGTTATTATTATCCTAATAACATTTCTTATTTTCATGGTAGAGCAAGTTTGATGTCGAAATCTCTAGGCCACTGGTTAAAGATTGGATGTTAAATAAAATGCGGCTAAGGTTTAATGGATTTCGACATAAATTGAACGAAGAATTTCAATATTTTTCTGAAATGAAAGTGGCATTAGCAAATCGACCAGAATATCTCTAGAGCCAAGAATATTGGAAATTTCTTATTGAGCGTTTCAGTGGTGACAAATTCAAGGTAGTATCAAAATTTATTATTTTTTGTCAAAATTTATTATTTTATAATTCATTACATAATGCAAGTGCCTTTTTTTAATGTAGAATCGATCGGAAAAGAATAAACAGAATCGAGGGGAATTACCTTTTGTCCATCGGGGTGGGTCGAAATCTTTTGATCAACATGTCAAAGAAATGGTATAAATCATTTTTACTATTATTAGTTTGGAGTTTTCAATATTATATATAGTGTTGTTATTTATACTGTTAATAATATATTATGAATTCGAATAAGAGAATGTTCTTGGAAAAATTGTTTTATTTAAAAGGTTACATTGGAGTAAAACGAAAGGATGGGTCAAACCAGAAGCTAAAGCTTTTCATGTAAGTTATTTTATTGTATAGTTTGAATATAATTTTGTAGGGTTTTATTTTAATGAATTGAAGTTTGGTAGTAGTTTGTGCTACCATTGACCCAGTGATTTTAATATTTTAACTTATATCAATCATCATTGGTAAATTTACATATCTTGGACTATGTTGAATTTTATAATGACAATTATCAACCATTTTATTATTTCAAGTGAGTATAAAATGTTAGTGTTAAAAATATGTTAATGGTTTGAATATGTTGTCATGGTGTATGATTAATAATTTGATTGGATGAGTTGGTACACAAACTAATTTATTATTAGGCGGATATCTCGTGATTTAGTAATCTATATACCTTTTGACTGTTTAGTATTATGATTTATATGCATATTGATAAAAATTTACAGGAGGCAATGATGAATTACTTGGAAAATGAAGATTCTGAAAAATGGATCTGTGCCAATTTCTGAAGCAGAAATTTGTATCAAGGTTTTTGAAAACAAATCAAGGTATTTGAAATGCCTAGGAATAACTATGCCACAGAAAACTTCTTCATCTAATTTTTATTCCCTGAAAGATGTTGAGCTAAAGGAAAAGGTGGAACACCAAGATCTGCTCATACAAGAGTTGCAAGCACAAAATAAAAGAATGGAGGAGCAAAATGCAAAAATCATGGAACTCATGTCTAAGTTTACACATTTTGATGTTGGTTTGGTCAGTACGAATGACGATTCTCCTTAATCTTAGGTACTATATTATTAGTCATTTTATTTAGGCTTTCAAGAGATTTGGACAAGTAGAAACTAATTACTATTTAATTTTTATATGACGATTGTAGTTTGAGTTGCTGAATTTTTGGCTATTGAATTTTTTATTTACGTATGATGCATCTTATATCATTTGTTTATTTATATCCAATGTACTAAATTATTACAATTTTGAAATCGAATTGGAACAATTTGATACAATATATGTCGGACACTAAATGTATTTCAATTAAAGTATTTTGTCAAAAAAATATACATTAGTCATATATTCAAATATAAATTAGTCACAGAAAGAATCGATTGGTAACCAAATATATATTAGATGCAAACAAATTAAACTCAATTGCTATGTTTTTTACAATTAAAACTATTAGTCACAAAATCATCCAATTCGACAACCAAAATATTTGGTTGCAGTATATATCTTTCGTTATTATTTGTGTTTAGATATAAAAGACTATTAAATTTATTTAGTTGCAAAATGTATGTTTCTACAACAAAATATTTTGTTGTAAAATACTATTAGAAACTATTTGTTTTGATTTTCAATGATCTTAAGCAACTAAAATAATCACATTCTACAACAAAATATTTAGTCGCGAAAGGTAACTTTTTCTGTAACTACCTATTGATGGTCACAAAAACCTTTTGCAATTTGCCTAGAGCTACTAACTTTGCGACTAAAAAAAGTAGTTGTAAAAGTTTTTGCTAACTAAAAACGTACACTGTGCGATTAAGAAGTTAGTTACAATTTACGTTTTTTCTTGTAGTGTTTCTAGTAACTCCGGATGCTGCTACTTTCAATCTTCTTCACTCCTTCGGATCATATCCAGTATCTCCCGATGCTGCTGCTTTCGATTTGCTCACTCTTCTGGAGGGCTTCAAGCATTGCGGTCAATTGATGTTCCCATGGGGCCTGAAAATAAGTCTAAATTATCAGTACTAAAACAGTCAAAGTTTGAGTTTATAAAAAAAAAACAAATAGTAATTTTTACGTACCTTTCGATCAAGTCCAACGCCCCACGGGAATCCCCTCTAGAGGTAGCTTCGGACGTCATAAATTGAACCCGTCTATACCTCCATCCCCGAGCCTCTGGCTCTGAACTCTGTCTCACTGGGCATCCCACCCCTACCCCCACCCCCACCCTCTTAGTCAAAACCCTCTATCCCACTATTCCCCATCAGTGGTAGTCTGATCAGAGACCGGTTCTGGAATGTGAAGCATGTCCTGCTCTATATATAAGCTGCTCCCCTCGTCTATGCCTGTAAAGTACGGTTGACTCTCAGTTGCTGTAGGCACCAGTCCCGTCCTCACAAACATCTGAAACCATAGTTAGACCATTGTAATTGTATACACAGTAACAAATATAAATATTAACAAATTAGATAAATACCCTCACAGTGAAAGAATTGGCCATCTTCCCCCCTCTCGGTTGTTTGTTCAACTCTCACTTCAAAATCCGAGGAGACATGTTTGTAGCCTTCCGGGTCCTGAACTGGATGTTATGCTCGAGGATCACCTCGAAAGTAAATATCTACATAAAAGATAAGTACGATAAGAATCCAAAAAAAATTATGATACGATAAATAAAGTAAATGTTATAATTCAAAATTCTTACCAATAAGGCGTGAGATAGACCGTAAATGTTGTAAGTCTCCACCGTGTGGATGTTAGCGCCATTTATTTGCTGGTGTCTCTCGAACCGCTCACGTTTCCCATCAAGCGCATGCTTGAATGAATAAATGGAATGCATGTACAGGTGGGCACCCCACGGGAACGCATCGAAAGCATCGAGGTCCTCCACCAGTCGAAACTTACAAACTAGAGTCTTTACTCTCTCGTCAACATAATAGAGGCAGAGCTTCTCAGCATCGTACGGCTGCTGAAACTCAATGAGGCTCGGAACAACTATCAGTTCCTCAAACTAGACCTTATCTATACTAGCAAAGTACCGCTGGTGTATGCCATTCTCCACGCTAGCATACATTATCATGTCTGTTATGACTCTGAACCGTAATCCGGTGATCAAACAGAATTCTACATTCGAGAACCTCACTGAATGATTCCCTAACATGAACCTCACCGAATGATTCCCTAACATGAACCTCATATCATCTGTCGGGCCATCATGATGCAGCTCCCGCATAAGCAGCCAATGGATAACGCCACCCGAAAAATTCATCTGACGATGCATCGTCATGAAATGTCCGAAACACGATTCCATGAACCGACGTCAGTCTTCAACAACAAAATTTTTAGGAACCCAGTTATATGCATCGTCTATATTGCCAAGGGCGTCAAAATGGTCGTGGCGAGTGAGTTTACCCTTGTATCATTCTCCATTTGGAGTTTTAAGCAAATCCTTCAAGCGATTCCTCATCTGCATTTTCACAAAAACAACACATAACTATACTGCAAAAGGCTCGGAAAGTAAATAAAAAGTCTCCAATATTGCAAGACAAAGGCTCAGATACAGTATAAAAAAGCTCGGAGGTTTGATAAAAAAGCTCAAAACTTTGAAAAAAAAAACTTTGTTGCTTTGAAACAAAAGTTCAGTGCTTTTAAAAAAAAGTTCGGGCAATGCAAAGTTTAACCAACCTAATTTTCCAAAAGAAAAAGCTCGGGCATGTTTAAAAAAAAACTCGGATTTGGTTTAAAAAAGCTCGAATTTGTTTCAAAAGGTCTCGGAGATTCAAAGTTGAACAAACTTTAATTTTCAAAACAAAAAAAACTCGGATTTGAAACAAAAAAGCTCAGATTTGCCTCAAAAAATCCGAATTCAAAACAAAAAAGCTCGGACATACAAAACCTAATTTTCCATACAAAAAAAATGATTAGAGTTCTTTAAAAAAAACTCATATTAAATCAAAAAAAGCTCGAACCTAGTTGAAAAAGTCTTGGAAACCCAAAAATTCATCTTTGTTAGCAAATATTCAATTTCAAACCCAAACCCATAATCATTCTCAGATCCACAAATCAACTCTAATCTACCATTTCAATCAACATACAACTCATCAAACATGCACATCAACTTATCAACAACAAAAACAAAAACAAAATCTACTTGAATTACCTCTATCGATTGGAAATCATCTGGTGAAGTGTCGAAAATCCACTGCTCTCCAACTTTCGGTTATTTCACCGTCGATTTACTTGCCGTCGCTTTCTTTCTCTCTCTACTTTTTCTCTTTCACTTTGAAAACGGCAAAATCTTACTTTTTCGGGGTATTTTTGTCTGGTCACCTTAATTGATACCTATTAAACATGAATTATTAACGTGGTGATATTTGCACAACAACCACTCCAAACAGTGCTATTTATTTTCCGAACCCGAGCTATTATAGCCTAATGGTATATTACACTACTATTCACCGATTGTCAACAGTCAACACACCATTATTTTTCAAGTATTTTCATGATCTTTAAGTAAAAATTCATCAAAGTTTTTAGTTTTTACTAGTAGCTATGTTAATATAATTTTACTTGCCCCTAGGGGCATAGCTTAGTTGATGAATAGATGAGTTTGTGTTTGGACAAATGACTCTCAAGTCAGAGGGCTCAAATCCTACCATTGTTAAAAAACTTTAAAAAAAATATCTAATCTAAATAAGTAGATAGATAAATACCGTCAATATATATATATAAATCATTTTACCTACCAAAATTTCCTGTATTAGAGATTATTAGTAGAAACCTTATAAGGTTGGTATAGTGGTATACCATTCATAACTACAATACACAGTTGTGGGTTCGAGTCTCCCTCTCTATAAAAACTCTGAATTTATGTAATAATTGAAAAAGAAAAAAAGATTAGTGTGATTATATGGATGTGCTTTCAATTTCAGTGGTAACTCTCTTAACCTTTTTATTTTAAAAATAACAAAAGAAACAAAAACTAAAAAAGTTGTAATCACAACAATAAACATTTTTATTTAGGCTTTTTTTTTTCAATTCAGTTCTCGTGAGTATAAAAAAAACTAGAAAAGTGGTAATCACATGAACAACAATAAACATTCTTATTTAAGCTTTTTTTTTTATTACAGTCACTTTTTAGAGAGTATCATTGTCCAACTTGATTAGTTGTTAAGAACATCCATTCAACCTTATAATACCCCTGGATTCACTTTAAAAAAATGCTTACTAATACAAAATAAAAATGAGTGAAAATAATTTAAATATTGATTTGTAATTATTAATTACAATATTTACAAAAAATGATTAAGAACAATCAAGTTACCTAGACCTTATACACAAAATATGAATTAAGGGGGGAGTATTGAATTAGGATTTTCGAGGACATATAATGACTTTATAAATCCGGGTGTATTCAATTTTGACATTTAAACACTTTAAAAGAGTCTATATTAATCCAATGGTATTCAATTCGGATTTCTATGGACTTTTAAATAGTCTTTCAAATCCAGGTGTATTGAACTGAGACATTAAAAATGTTTACAAAAATCAAGGTGTATTCAATTAGGACAAGATTTTAAATGATTTTCATAAGTTATGGATTTTGATGGACTTGATGGTGAGAAGTATGAATATCAAAAGTCATAACAAGTCCGGTTGAGTTTTTCTTTCTAGAAAATCATAAAAAATTATATTTAGATAGAATGTTATGTCTAATATAAATTTGAAAACTTCCTTTATTTATAAATAAGTACAAAATTTGTTATAAATTTTGGAGTGGACAAAGGTTAATATTGATTTCTGCTGGACAGATTCGAGAAACTAGAATTCGTAAATTTATTTCGGTAATGTTTTCTATTTATAAAATTATTAAAACTTATATTTAAATACAATATTATGTCTAATGTGAATATGAAAAAATTTGTGATTTATAAATAAGTATAAAATTTGTTATAAACTTTGGAGTGCACAAAGGTCAATATTGATTTCTGCTGGACATATTCGAGAAACCAGAATTCATAAATTTATTTGGGTAAGTTTTTTCTTTCTAAAAAATTATAAAAAGTTATATTTAGATATAATGTTATGTATAATGTTAATATGAAAAATTTCGAGAATTATAAATCAGTATAAAATCTTTTATAAATTTTAGAGTGGACAAAGGTCAATATTAATTTCTCCTGGACGGATTCGAGAAACAAGAAGTCGTAAATTTATTTGGGTAAGTTTTTCTATCTAGAAAATTATGAAAAGTTATATTTAGATAGAATGTTATGTCTAATATTAATTTGAAAATTTTAGTGATTTATAAATAAGTATAGAATCTTTTATAAATTTTGAAGTGGACAAAGGTCAATATTGATTTCTCTTGGACAAATTCGAGAAACCAGAATTTATAAATTTATTTGGGTAAGTTTTTCTATCTAAAAAATTATGAAAAATTATATTTAGATATAATATTATGTCTAATATGAATTTACAAAATTTTGTGATTTATAAATAAGTATAAATACTTTTATAAATTTTTGAGTGGACAAAAGTCAATATTGATTTCTGCTGGACAGATTCGATAAACAAGAAAAAATTGAATGTTTTCATATACAAATGGTCATGGATTAAATTGATAATTTTATTTTAGTATATCCTATATGTCTAGATTATCCATATCAAATTTTGTAAGATTTGAAATTGTTGAGAATTAATTAAAAATCGTGGATCAAATGGTGGCCAGTTGTGACAAGGTTTGGTTTAAGGTTATGTTTTTTTTTCAAATTTTATATGTAGCTTTGATTGGTTATTCAATTAGTTTATTATTGTTTGTTTATATGATCAGTTGAATATACAAATGTTTTCTTATTGTTTGCTTGGTTAGTCCATTAGTCCATTATTTTTTGTTTATATTCTTTGATCGTTCTTTATACTATAATGTGAATAAAAGATTTACTTCTTTTTGAGTTCATATATTTGTTTATAGAATGAGATTTGCTTCATTTTAATTCATATTTTAGTTTGTTTTAAGTAGTTCAGTAGATAGTTGATTAATTTTCTTACGTGCTTATTATAAATTGTATTTGAATGTCTCAATCAATCAATCTATAATAGAAGTATGAGATGATAAATCCATGAAAGTCTGAGATAAATGTCTAAACAAATCCATAAATGTCTGAGATAAATGTCTAAGATAAATGTCTAAGATAAATGTCTAAACAAATCAATAAAAGTCCATGCGGATTTATAAAAGTCCGTAGAAATCCATAAAAATCTATCATTTAAAAAATATATTTAAATGTCCTCAAGAATCCTAATTGAATACACCTCTCCTAAGTTTATACTGTTGGATTGTGAAGCCTGAATCCTATTATGTTTAGGATTGATTCTCTATTCTATTTATGAATGTTTTTATTGTTTTATTTATGAAAAGAATTCATATTAGCTTTAGGTTAGACTTTATTATAAATACTCATGTAATTCTTATGTGTAGTGTGTGCTGCATAGAGATGAGAGAAAAGAATATTGATAGCCGTAAGGAGAGATACTGCTTCACTATTGTAAACACCGATTTCATAATGGAAGTTGAGTGCAGATACGCTCCGTGGATGTAGGTTTATGCCAAACCACGTAAAATCTCGTGCATTTTATAATTTCTTTTTCTTGTGTGTTTGTTTTTGTATATTTCCTAAACCGATACACCCACAACATATACAAGAAAGACACCTTAATTTTCTCACCATTTTTAAGAATTAAGTTCTCTTTCCTGATTCAATTTCAATGAACTTGCTATTTTGGTTGATTTTAATTTTCATTCCTGAAAACGTACCCTTTTCCTTGATGTGTAAGGTTGAAAAGATAAATAATAAATAGAAAGATAGGGTATCATTATTGTATTAGAAGCAAAGAAATTTTGGATTGATGAATTGTTTGAAATCACATGACATGTTGTTAATGACCGCCGACCGGTAGTAATAGAATTGGCATTTAAAGAGAATGTCATGTGGCATGGGCTAATATTCAACTTCAAAGCCTTAGTGGGACCGAAATCCGAAATGGACCCACTGGCGGCGTGCCCATGGCCCACTATTCGAAAAGGAGTCATCTCATCTCATGATCTCTATAGACTAATAGACACTTCCAAAGTAAGTTGTAGTATCATGGCCCATGGAAAATAAAAACAACATCACGTTTGAATGAAGATTGTTGAGGCCAAATTCAATGTAGATGAAACAATAAAGAATGGGACCCCATGCCCTTAGCCATTCCACAATAAGAGACGTCACATCCGTTTAGAGTATTTCCAATATAATACTATTTGAGTATATTAATGTTATATTTTGATATAAAGCTAAAAAAACATATTCTAATGTGATACTAAATGATATACTAAATTTGATATAAAGAATAATATATGCTAAATTTAATACAATAATATAACTATATTGAATGTATTAATTACTGACTTTTATAAGTTTAAATAATAAAAATATTATATAAATTAAATACATTAATTATATTTGTTGATTTCTATAATTTTAAATAAAAATAAATAAAAATAACATTTTAAATAAAATTATACATTAGAGTATAATATTTAAATGATATATCAAATATAATATTCTACTATTTTTTATATCAATTTTAATATTGAGATAACTATATATATCGGACACGGGTCTTCCTCTCCTTCAATTTCCCCCTATAAGCCGTCAACCTTTCTCAATCCAATACATCTCATTTGGAACTAAACAATTTGATGTGACTTATCGTATCATTTAATATCATTATTTTCTTTCTATTGAAAGTGTTTTATTATTTGATACTAAGGTACATTGAACATGAAGAGATTAAACTTTATAAATATAATGGGTTTGAAATATAATTTACATTTAAAGGGAGGGATCCAACCTTTTAAAATTTAATAAGTAAATTTAAAATAATATTTACTTTATTAAGGTTTAAACCTTAATAATAAAACTTTATTTTGAAGTATTCAACTATGAATTAAAGAAATAACACTTTAATTACACACAGTTCTCAAACTATATAATTAGAATTTAGAAATGTTGTTCGTGGTTAAGTAGTTAGAACATAAGTTATAATCTTAATATATGAAAGATCAATGATATCTCGGAGAAATTTATCCAAAAAATGACAATAAGAAAAATAAATATTCATTTTCAAACGTAGAGAAATGCGGTAGCCAAATTAATACTTTATGGGGCATACAGTAAAATACAAAGGTTAATAATGAACCAATTTTTTTTTTTTTTTTATATTACAATGGAGTGCAAAAGAAACTAAATTAGTCAATATTCCAGAAAATTTCACCTTTAAATATTATTCTTGTTGTAGACTTAAATCAGCATAAAAACCAGAAAACATATAATAACTTTGTAACATTTCAATTGCCTGAACTCTCAACAAATCTATCATAAAGAATATGATCATAATCCATATGCTGCCATAAGCCCATAAGCCATTAAAAAACAAAAAAAAGTTTATAGTGTTACATGGGAGGTGTTGATATTACCAAAATACACAGGACTAGATACAGTATGAAACAAGGAGATCTTGCTTAGATTTTGATGTTGGAATTACACATCGGTCATTCTCATTAATGGCAGCTGGTTTTATATCTATATTCTATAATAATAAAAGAAAAATGTACTTCTGCAAATAGTTTCAAGTTTCCACACCCTGATCGTCACATAGGCATTTCTGACATCTTACCAAAAACAGGAGAGCTTTCTTTCCACAATCTCCAATCCCACCACAAATATTTGTTAAAAAAATATGTTTTTGGGTTACAATTGAAACTAACGTATTTTTATTTTTATCTAGTATTAGTATTTAATAAAATATATTTAAAAAATACCTTTAAAGATTTTTGAAATAAACATATTATTTAAAAACTGTTTTTAATTTTTTTTTTATTGGTGGTTTGTAGACCTCCATATGTGCAACCTTTATTGGAGGTTGGCAAGACCTCCAAACAAGGTTGACAAGATCTCGTCGACCTCTAATCTAAGAAAAATGAAGAATAAGAAGAATGTATTTTTTAAATCTAAAAAAAAAAAAAAAGGATTACAATAATTCTTCAATTAAACACTTCAACAATCTTCTTCGATTAAACACCACTATCGATTTTCTTCAATTTAGCATATCTGTTTTCTTCAATTAAACATACACCAGTTTTCATCGATTAAATACATAATCGTTCTTTTTCAATTAAATAAACCAACGATTTTTATCAATTAAGCAAACCACCGGATTAATTCATAACATGTTTAATATTTGTGTTTAATTTCTAAAATATTTTATATATGTTTGTTTAATTCTCACTGTGTTTAATCTTGTGCATATACTCTCCTTCTTTTTCACAAATTTTTTTCCACTTCTTCCCAATTTTTTTATAATTTTTTTGTGTGTGTCAAGTAACATCCATTAAAGGTCATGACCTAAAAAAACTTTTTTGTTAAAGAAAATTAGTTTTAAAAAATCAAAATAAATAGAAATGACAGGGCTAAATTTATCTCTTCTTTGAAAAGTTTGATAAAAACAGTAAAAACACTAATTCTGGATAAAAATAGAAATCCCATAATTTTTTTAGGTTAAAAAGTGTTATTTCCTCTATATTGTTTATAGGTCTGGTATATATAATTTTGATATTTATGGTAAATCATTACTACATATAAAAAAACCCATATATATATATATATATATATGGTTATATATATATATATATGGTTATATATATAACCATAGCATGTAAATAACAAGAGTTAGTACTGTATAATTGAAATATTTCTCTCTTTTTATGATATTACAATTGAAGACCATTGAATAGTCATTAATAACACACTTTGATGATTGATTGATAGTTTGATACATAAAGAATATAATAATATGCAGAAACCCACATGAAAGAGTCCAAAAAAATGTCTCATCTTCATGTGAATTTCTTTTCTAACTTAAATACACTTATTATTTATGAATAATAAAGTCATTGTCAGTAATACCTTCAAGCAAAAATCACTGAAGATCATCATATATGAATGAATTCATATCAATGGACAAAGAATAATTTGACTGAATTGAATTTCTCAGCAGAAGCTCCATAAACGAATATCTCCATCTTCCAAAAAATCAATATCACTACTCACTAGCGCCGGTGGATCAAATGATGAAACTGCACTGAAGTACATTAATTGATCAACATACTTGGGTGATTGCAGCCCACCATCAAAGTTGTACCATGATAACAATCCATCATCGAGCGTCCCAAAAGATCGAATCAGTGACTTATCACCATCATCGAGTTGTTCGGATATTGGTGAAGACGACATGGATGGAGATGTAGATGAAGAAGAGATTGATGATGATATCGAAGAGGAGGAAGAAGAAGGAAGAGGATGTGATATTGGTGGTGTGGTGGTGGTGGTGGAAGTTTCAACAAAATTACTATTTGCGGCGGCGGCGGCTACTCTTTGGATTGATTTAGGTGACATAAGAGTAGTATTATCAGGAATGTAGTGAGAGGAAGTGATAGGAAAGTTGAGATTTGCCGAGGAACCTTTGAGGCATAAAAGTGCAGCATCATAGGCTCTAGCAGCTGCTTCTGGCGTGGAATAAGATCCTAACCATATTCTTGTTTTCTGATTTGGTGCTCTAATCTCTGAAACCCATGAACCCCAGCTCCTCATTCTCACTCCCTTGTACTTCTTGATCTTCAATGTTGATGTTGATGGCATTGGTTTTGATGGTTCTGATTGGATCTTGATCATCAGCTCAGTACTAGTCTTCACCATATTGTAGCAACAATAATATTTGATGATCCTCCTTTTTTCTTGTTTGTTGTTCAGCTTAGAAAATGAATAATTGAGAGATGTGAAGTAGTCAAGTAGTGAAGGTGAGGAAGATACAAGGTTGTTGGTATTTATAGATGGGAGCTACTGTTTGAGTTTTGAAGTAATTAAGAAGATCTCCCCAGTCAAAGAATATGAAAATGGATGCCAGATATATAGTTCTACTTTATAATATATTTGGAAAACTGACGTTGTTTCTTGCTTTCTTCTATAAAATTGACAGAATTCTACAACCATTGTAAAAATAACAAATAAAAAAATCCCTACAAATTATTAATTTATTTAAAAAATATAGATGGGCAAAATTTATACTCAACCTAGCTACTTGCTAATGATCTAACTATTATTACCAATTGCAGCAATAGAGTATATATTTGCATAAAAATAAATAAATGTATATATAGAGTCAAATCAAAAGCATCATTGTTTGCCAAGCTGTAGGAAAAAATATTGAAAGGAGTTAAAATCTTAAGGCGAGTAAAGTTGTAAGCAAAATAATTGCAAGACTTTTTGTAAGGTAGTTAGTTAGAAAGATTACAGCTTAAAAGTGTTAATTTTTGTGGGGTTTCTTGTTATTAATTATATACATTTAATTATGAGTATTTTTGGGTGTAATTATTAAAAAAAAAAATGTACGTATAGGAAGTGAGAGAGAAACATAGTATTCGTCCTCTTCCAGCAACTTGATCTGCAGTATGTAGAGAAGATATATAACTAAATTAAGAAAGAGTAATGCTACACGTACAATTCTATCATTTTCATCCCAATATATATGACAACTGAATTACTATAAGAGAAAATGTATTTTATAATTAACTTCATAGTCACATATATTTTTAGTCAATAAATAGCTTGTACAACTTTTTTTTTTTTTAACAAAGTTAGTAGCGTTAGGTATATTTCGTAACTAAATATTTTTTTATAGATTGTTGATGTTTTAGTTGTCTAAGATCATAGAGAATAAAAACAAATAGTTACGAATAGTATTATACAACAAAATATTTTATTGTAAGAACATATATTTTATAACCACGTAAAATTAATGTTTACATCTAAACACAAGTAGTATAAAAAGATTTATATTAACAATCAAATATTTTGTTGTAAAAATAACTTTTACGACCAATATTTTTATTATTGTATACTATATACATTCAACACACATTTTCATATGGAAAAAACTTTATAAGATTTATTAATATTAATTCAAAATCCTTACGGTTGTAGATCACAATTAACATACAACATTTAAATAAGAAATACAATAGAACGGTGTCTTCTTATTTTGACAAGTTGAATCTCCAATACTAGTTTGACAAGTTGAATTCTCTTGTTTCGATATCTTCCAAATCTTCAATAGTACCATTGAATCCCATCATAAATTCCACCACTTGACAAAGTAGTCCAAACACTTAAACTTTAAGCTTTTTACTCTATATTTTTCCAATTAGCCAATATGTCAAAGTTAGTAAAAGATAAATAAATTTCAATAAACAAAATAACCATCAATAATTGAAATATACCAATTTTTCATCATTCGAAATTTTTTGTTATTGACGGATCAGAGTCCTTACAAAGTCAAAATCTTTGTCATGGATCTAATAGCACAAATTAAACCCTTTAGTGTTATATATATATATGAAGGAATAAAATCATAAAAACAAAAAACAAAAAACAAAAGAAAATTACAGACATTAAAGAAATAAAATCAATCAATATAAAAAAAGAAACATAAAACAAATGAAATATATTTACCGGACTTACTTGCGGTAGAGAGATTAATGGTTAATAATTTCTATATATTTATTGATTTTTTGTTTGAGTTTTACAAAGAAGAAAACATGAGAAAAGAAGGAAGTGAAAAGAAAAAGTAGATTTATGGAGTTTGTGTGTTGGGAATAGAAAAAGATAAGTAGGGGTAGGGTTTTTATGAGCTCAACTTTTTATAAACGTATCATAGTGAATAAACTTATTGATTTCATTTTTTTTTATTTCATTTTTTTTCTTTCTACATTTTTTTTATTCATTACTTTTATTTCTTTTTTACTCTTTTTCCTTTTTCCAACTTTCTTCTAACATTTTTTTTCTTGCTTCCTTTTTTCTATTTTTTATTTTTTTTTCTTAGTCTTCTTTATTTTTCACTATTTATTCCTTCATTCATTTCTAATTATTTTTCATCTCACTTATCATTATTTTTTGAAATATTCTTCTCTCATGTTTCATCTACGTAGAGAATAGCCACTAATAATAAACAAATTAACTTATTATTTTTTTACAGATTTTTTTTATTTTTATTAATATAATTATTTTAATGATTTTTTTTTAAAACAAGTCTTTACAACAAACTTTAACTTATTTACTAAAACATAAGATAGTCACAAAGATTTTCTTTCCTATTTATCAATTAAATGTATTATAAACAACTAAAAAAAAAATCATTTGTTTTTTTTTTAAAAAATTGTTACTTAAGTAAATTTTAGTTGCAGATTCTATACTGTCTGTTTCAAAAAAAATGTTTTGGAGGGAAAGAATGACTCCAAAATGAATTTTCTTCTTTGTCTACTAAAAATATCAACTATAGAAAAAATCATTATCCAACTGAAATTATGGTCGCAAAGAATACATGTTGATTGTAAGATGTGTGCCTTTGGTGGGAAATGATTGTGCCCAAATATTAATCGCTAATTTGCAACTAAATTAGATACACAGTTGGCAAATGAGTTATTTAATGACTAAATATGTATTCATAAATCCTAAAAATCTGATAGCAAAAGAAATTGAATCTCTTACGTGCATATTTGCGACTACCATCTTAGTATGGTTGTCGAAAGTGATATTTTGTAACTATTTATTCATTTGAAGTAAAAAGTTAATCACAAAATATCAATTTTCTTATAATAAGTTATCGATTGATAAGTGAATGTATATTAATTATTGAATGGATATATAAACAAGTAAAATAAATTATAATTAATATGTATCCACTCATCTAGTAATATATTAACCATCACATGTGTTAGAATGAAAATCGTAAGATTGCACATAAAACGTTTATCCTTGGTCATTAATAAAACACACGCAGAGTAGTGAATAGTGAATACGAAGAAGACGTTGATGCAAATTAAGCACATAACAGCTGTTGCTGCTCTGTCTCGCAGCTCTAAAAACGCGTCATGGGCCGCTCATGGCCACCAGCTTCGATCCTCCTCATGCACACTCAAATCAGTCACAATATTCAAAGTAACGCATCTCTTGTTCACCATTCAGTACAGATTAATAAATTCTACGAAAGCAAGTAATAGATAAATTAATAATCAAGACAAACACATCTCAACCAATTACCATATTCCTGACCATTTGCTTACGCCTGCGCAATGCACATATGACTTGACTTTAAGACTTTGCTATTTCTCACAATAATAATAAATATGTCAATATTTAATATTTTTGAGAAATATAATTCGATGAGATTCTACAAGGTCGTACTCGTACGTCAAAAATCCAAAAATCAACCACTTGGTTAGTTGGTTTTACTTTGGGAAAATGCCAGCCCATAACACACATGCATGCAAGGCTATATATGAATTATGAATTTATGTTGAACACAAACGACGACCCTTTCTAACTTCTAAGTTCACACTTCACACTTCACACTTAATTTTAATAGCTATATATATTTTGATGTGCGCATGTAGAGGCAGTGCTTTGTCAACTTTCCAGCACAAATGATTCATTCAGTTATTATATGTCTGAAACTGCTACAACACTACTCGGTCAAACAGTTAAGTCTCCTACAGTGACTGCACATTATTTATGCAATTATGCCTTATATCTATACATCATGATGCATCATGTAATTAATTACCATAATTCTTTTTTTTTTCTTTTTTTTTTTAAATACTAGAGGTACACTGTAATTTTTGAAATAGCTAAAGGGTATGTATATGGATTATGGATTCAGAATTCAACTTTTAAGAGCAAGGAAATATACATACGTACATTACACTAATTACAATATATAGGGACAAAAAAAGTAAAATGCAATATATCTCTATTCATGATATTTCAACTTGTATCTTAATATATTTGTGAGAAATATACGGACATTAATAATGATTTGATTCAATGCATGGACACTTTTCATATGAATTAAATTGATATGTACCTACAAATTACTGTGTAAGTTGTGATATCTTGCATTATATATTTTTTTAGCTCCAATAACATGTATGAGTAACAAATAAATTTGGATTATTATCAACGCTTCGGAAATAAAACCATTAAAATAAGGGTGTGTTTGGTATGATTTTTTACAGCTTTTGGAGTAGATCTTTTACTAGTATAACTTTTATCGAGTATAATTTTTAACAAAAAATTATATGTTATTTGGTATTCAGTTTAAAAAACGTTTTAATTTAATAGGTTATTTGACAATATATTTTTAAAATGAGCTTTTATGGTTTTATAAATTATAAAAATCATATGACGAGATATCTAAAATTTATAAACGGTAATTAAAACTGTTTATATGTTTTGAAAAAGCTTAAAAAAGCTTTTTGGACTTCTTTTAAGGGCATCTCTAACCCTACGCTGTTATAGAGTAAAAAGCTATTTGGCAGCAATAACTCCACTTCAACGCAGCTAAATATTTTGTGGCATTATTGTTCCAATGAATAGTATCGTGCAATATCTAGCATGACCTTGTTAACTTGGCGCAAAAATGCCGCCCATTTCCTTTTATT
This sequence comes from Dipteronia dyeriana, assembly GCA_032871835.1. Classification (NCBI taxonomy): domain Eukaryota; kingdom Viridiplantae; phylum Streptophyta; class Magnoliopsida; order Sapindales; family Sapindaceae; genus Dipteronia; species Dipteronia dyeriana. The sequence continues at coordinate 100,171,211 of CM065296.1, read as the reverse complement.
TTTCCATACCTCAACTATTATAAAATATCTGTTTAACTCCATTTATTTAAATCTATTCTGGTTATATTTTTCATTTAAAGGTTTTATTTAATCACACTTTTACCATTACTTAATTAAATTTATTCTAATTTGGTCTTTTTCATTATTTAATGATTTTTTTTATATAACAAACTAAAATGAAGTGTATAATTCAAAAATTTTAATTCAATTTTTTTAAAATAAGTCACTTAATTCAAAACAGCGGGAATTAAAATAAAATATATTAATTAATAAAAACAATAAAAACGAAATACAAACTTCATAGTGATAAAATAAATTACCACTAATTGAAAGACAAAAAAATTAAGAAAAAATACAAACATAATTTACAACAACAATTTAGTAGCCTGAAAGACCATATCCAAATACTCCGAGATTATTGAAAAACTCACCAAAATACTCGGATGTATTTTGGGATCTCTAGCCTCATTGTTGAACTCGTTTTGCCATAATTCTTAATTGTTCATGGTGTATAAACATGTGTCAGTTTGAATCAGTTATGGTATTCAAATCCATCATTACAATTTTGGTTTCCTCCGTGTCCAATTTTCTCTCCACAATTTCGGAATTTATTTGCCTATCCTCATTATGTTTTTTAACTTTAATGAGTTTTTGTTGCCCTTCTTTCACGGTGTCAATATTTTTTTAACTTTCTTCCTCAACCCTCCTTTTCAATTTTGCTTTCTTCACCCTAGCGGGCCGTTGAGATAAACTACCCCCAACATCATCATTAGTTATATTCAGAGAAAATAAAGATAGTCTAGGAGATACCGTTGTAGGAGACTCTGGAGTTAGTGAGACTTCTTGTGATGATACAAAATTACCACTTTGCTTTCGAAAGGCTGATATTGCAATATCGTTATCCGTAAATTTTTGTATATCTGTAAGGATGGGCCACACATTGTCATATTTGAATCCTTTTTTGTATTTCTTAACTTGTGTTAATAAGATTTTGGCACGATTTATCTATAAAAGGATACAAATATATATTGTTGAAATTCAATATTAAACATACTTTTTCTATAACTTTAATTTTAACAAATACTCACAATATCATTTTCTAAAGCACCACTAGGATTAAGACTTTCATTCTGTCATAGACATCCCTGCAATTTCCCAATTGCAGTAAAGATAGTTTGCATTTGACACTGCCAACTTCTCTTACCACGAAGTTCAATGATAATATTTGGTTTGGTGTTATTGTACACTTGTACTCAGTCTCAACTCGAGACCAGAACATTTCATTCGATTGGTTTGTACCTATGATTGGGTTTACGAAATATCAAGATATACCTGACAAATATGTGTGTCTTTTTCATGTGTGTATGAAAAAATTCAGTGACTTGAAGTCATTTTTTGGAAAAAGTGATTTGAAGGGAAAAGTGATTTGAAGAGATAAGTGATTTGAAGAGATAAGAGATTTGAAAGGATATGTTTAATTTAGTGTGAGTTGATATTTATAGAAATTAGGATGTACTCTTTTCAGATTTAATCCTATGGTTTAGATGGTGAGGAAATCCATCCATTGGTTGACATTTGAAATTAGATTTCTTATCTTCAGATTTTGGGAAAGGTGAAGATAATAATTCTAAAGAAGTCTATATATTATTTTGGAGAGGTGTCTTGCGGTTTAGATGGTGATACAATACATCCAACTGTTGACATTTAATAGCTCCGATATCTTATCTTGATATTTTGGAAAAAGTGAAGATCATATTTATGAAAAAGTTGAGATATTATTGCAGAGAGGTGTCCTACAATTCAGATGGCCTAAAAATCCATCAAATGGTTGACATTTTTGATCAATTTTTTTTTTTGATATTTTGGAAAAAGTGAATATCAGATTTCTGAAAAAGTTGAGATATTATTACAGTGAGGTGTCCTATGGTTCAGATGATCTGAAAATCCATCCATTGGTTGACATTTTTGATCAAATATTTTATTTTGATATTTTAGGAAAAGTACAAATCAGATTTAAAAAAAAATTAAGATATTATTGTAGTGAGTGTCCTATTGTTCAGTTGGTCTAGAAATCCATCTAATGGTTGACAATTTTTTATCAAATATTTTATCTTGATATTTTGAGAAAAGTGAAGATTAAATTTCTGAAAAAAAAGGAGATATTATCGTAGAGAGGTGTCCTACGGTTCAGATGGTCTGAAAATCCATCAAATGATTGACATTTTAGCTCATATATATTATCTTGATATTTTGAAAAATGTGAAGATCAAAACTCAAGCGAATTTTAGTTAATTAAAAAATCGATTAACTTCAACCTAATACAACATATGAATGAGAGAAAACGAGATCTCATTGACTTCTAAACACCTTAATGAAATCGAGATAGAAAATAACCTTAATTGTTGTGTAAGAAACTAAATGGGTTCGGAAACACACTAAATTAATACTTTTTGGGCCCCTTTTGGGCCAAGTCAAGGGAATATATAGTTTCGATAATGGATTGAATAGCTCATTCCGGGCTTTTCGAAAATATATTATAATAGACATCTGGAGCCTGTATTTAAAAGTTACAAACCCACAAAATTAGCCATGTTTTGGTAAATAAGTGACCCGGGTCAAAACTTGTCAAACGGTCCACATCAAAAAGTTAAGATATTATAATCGAGAGGTGGCATATGGTTCAGATGGTGATGCAATCCATCCAATGGTTGGAATTTAATAGTTCAAATTTCTTATCTTCAAATTTTGGTGAAAGTGAAAATAAGATTTTTGGAAAAATAAATAAATAATTAAACTTGCGGTTTTGATGGTGTTGAAATCCATCCAATGGTAACGATTTAATAGTACATATTTATATGGTTTATTTAGAATAATATCTTTCACAATGTTAAATAACCTATACCAAAGTCTACCAAAACTCAATCAATTCAACTCCAAGTAAAAATGAATATCAATATCGAAGGTCATCTAATTTCGTATCTTCATCTTTTGACGATGATGTAGCATAACTTACTGTAGATCTTGAAGCGATTGATGCAGAACAACAAGCGATACTTACCCAACCTGGTACATCCAACGGGCCATCACTCAATATCTCAATAAACAAAATAACCCAGTGACCCATAGAGGCTCAATTCCTGGTAAGACAGTGACCAATCGAGACTGGGAAAGTGATGATCGTAGTTTGTTCAATGACTATTTTCTCGAGAACCCACAATATAATGATCAAATATTCTGTTGATGCTTTCGAATGAGTAGAAGTTTATTCTTTCGTATTGTTAATGTTGTGGAAGCTTGTGACAACTACTTTGTACAACAAAGAGATAGTATAGGTAGACTACGTTTTTTCACTCTTCAAAAATAACAGTTGTATTTCGGATGTTGACATATGTTTTCTAGGAATGCTGGGTAGTCTAGACTGTATTCATTTGAAGTGGAAAAATTGTCCAATGGCTTAGGCAGGACAATATGCAGGTCGTAGTGGATCCCTAATTATTATTCTAGAAACTGTAGTTGATTATGATCTATGGATATGACATACCTATTTTGGTTTGCCCAGTACCAACAATGATATTAAAATATTGGAGGCATCTCATATTTTTACCAACCTCGCTCAAGGTATTGCTAATCCAGCTCATTATGTCATTCACGGAAAAGAATATATAATATAGGTTATTATTTAGTTGATGGTATATACCCAAAATGGTCTACACGCTTGCACAAACTATTCATGATCAACGTGGTCGGAAAAAAAATATTATTTACAATTAAACAAGAAGGATGTAGAAAAGATCTAGAATGTGCATTTGGAGTTCCCCAATCACGATTTGCAATTGTGGTAAGACCAACGTGTTTTTGACATAAACATGGTTTACATGATATAATGATTGTGTGCATTATTATGTATAACATGATAATCGATGATGAACGTGATGTTGATGCAGTAATTAAGGACTATATGGAAGCACCAACTCCAGAAGTTGAGATGATGGTAGATGAAAATATCCGATTTCAAGAATTTCTAGTTCGATAAAGAAAAATCAAGGATAAAGAGGCTCATATTGCACTCCGAAATGCATCAATAAATCATTTATGAGATGAATATAGTAATTTAGATAATTAAATGATGATCAATATGTACTTTTATTTTTATGTTTTTTATTTTTTTATTTTATGAAATGTAATGTTTAAGTTTTTTTTAATAATAAATGCAATATTTTACCTAATTTAATTTAATTTCTTTTAATGTATTAATTTCATAATTTCTTATCGTATTGCAATATTATGTTAATTTTATGGTGAAAATTAATTGTGGAAAAATATTAAAAAAAGGAAAAGAAAGGGAATATTCATGGAAATATTATTTTTAGTGTAAAATTTGGTGTAATGGGTTGAAGATGGAATAGTGAATTAGTGTGAAAGTTGTATTATTTTAATACAAAAGTTGTACTAAAATAAGGTTTTTAAGTTAATAGACATAAAATAGATTTTATAAAGGGTAGTTCAGACAATTTATATGTTTTTTTTTAGTTATGCCAAACAAGTGAAACGCAAAAAAAAAATACTTGAAAGAGTTTCTATCATTAAAATAATAATAATAAAAAACCTCTTTTGGACAATAGAAATGCTACATCAAACATACTCTAAGGCGAGCTTAACCCATTTTTTAGAGGTGTCCACGGTTCGGTTAAACCGTTCGAAATCGAATCGGAACTGAACCGAACCGTCCATAAAAAACCGTAACCGAAACCGGTGGTTACGAAACCGGTTACGAGCCGGTTCGGTTACGGTTTAGTCTTCCCAAAAACCGGCGGTTTTATTTTTTATTTTTAAAAAACACATCCAAACCGCCCCAAACCGTCCCAAAACTGCCCAAAACAGTCCCAAACCGCCCAAAACCGTCCCAAACAACCCAAAACCGCCGGTTACAAAACCGAACCCAAACCGTGTATGACGGTTTCGGTTACGGTTTCCCCTCTCCACGGAACCGGCGGTTTCAAACCGAAACCGAACCATGGACACCTCTACTGGCATTACTATGATCCTTACATACACTTATATTGATTATTGAAGCTATGACATGAATGTTACATCTTGACTAATAGAGATAGGTTCGCTTAATTCGTTGTTTATTTTTTTCCAAAGCTGTATCATTGTGGCCCTTGTGGGTCATGAGTCTATTAAACTGTGTTTAGTGTAACTCCTGATGAAGGGAAGGCGTCTCCCCACATTTTGTTGTTTAATTTATAGATGGTGTCATATTTACACTAACTGAATTTAACACCGGTGGTGGAGCTCTGCATTCATATTAAAATGCTCCAATATGAATGACGAAATAGAAACATAATTACCAGTACTCATGGTCATTCCCGCATATTAGATCAACTATTTGCTGTCTTTTGACTGATTAACATTACACTTATCAGCAGAAAAGAAGCAATTTAGCAGTCAAATTTGCTGTTACATTCCCATGACACTAGAATCGATCTGTCTCATTTTAAATTCAAACTTTTAACGGGTAAAAGTCATATACCTTTCTTCTTCATCTTGTTTTTTTTTTGTTACTCCTCCGTCTTGGGAAAGTTTTTCCAACATAGATACAGCACATATAAACGTGTAATTAAAAACTTGCAACATATAGCATGATATTTCCAAGAATTCTCTAATTCTAAATCAAACAGCTGACAGCTAGCTAAACTTATAATTTAATGAAAACAGAGGATTAATGTGGTGGTTCCAATTTCCAATGATAATACATAATACATAATACATGTGTGAAAAAGAATAGTGTCGTCAATCCGTACGACTCGTCTACCTCCTACCACCTTCCTTTAATTGTATCATGGGAACACTGAACACAATCGCTTGCAGCAGGAATCATACTCATATTAAAGCACCTACTGGCTACTGTATGTATCTTTTTTTCTCAAAAACGTACCCAACATATTATTAATTAATTAATTAATTGTTGTTAAAATTATTACACATTACTATCAGGTGGGCTGTCAGTACGATTCGCGTTTTAGGTATTAAATATTTTTTAATTGCTCCCCTCACATGACGAGGTCACACTCCCTTTCTTTTTGTATACTCAAATTTGTCAGATTTTGAGGACTTTGTATTACGGAACTTCACAAGGCAATTTCATTTTTTATTTTTATATTGATTTTGAGCGATTGCACATTTTGGTTGACTCTTTGCTACATTATTTACGAACTCAAGATTACAAAAATTTGCATGGGCCTTATTTACTGCTTTCTATGTTTTGTCGGTCTATAGATAACCTTATTAAATGGGCGCACAGTCGAGCTGTAAAAACTAGAAACCGCGTTACCTTTCTCAGACTGCCCCACCAAATATAAGTTATTAATTATGGTACCATAAACACCCACCACACTGGATATATAACTATTTAAAAAAAATAAAAAAATATTATTCATTCAACTTGATAACGTCTTACCGTCTAATAAACGTCTTATATTCAAACGATCGTATAAAAATAATAAAAAATAATATATCAAAACCTACTCTAAGTCCTCAAGTCCTCACCTCCTCACCTGATGATTAAAATAGATGACCACGAATGAAGATGCATGAATATGTACACAAGCCATAGATGCAACCTTGCTCATGGTCACTGTCTCATGTATAATATTGGATGTACTACATTATCTTACAAGAACTTTCATTTGGAGTCTGATATTTGAACTGACAGGAACCGTACACATAAACTTCCGTACTTGCCATAGTAATGCACACTCATTTACTTTATTATTTGGACTCCGTGTATAGAGGGTGGGACTCCTGCCAGCGGGAACTAGGGCCAATCTTAAAACCAGACCATGTTTTTTCAGTTTACAACACTAATATATAATAATAATATAATTACAGGTTGGATCTCTTATTATGTCTTTTTTCATACCATAATTTAGTTTACGGTAATACTTCTTTATTTAAATTTGATATCCTCACATCGCTCTCAGCAATTTATTCAAACTATATCTACTTAAATATGTTTAATTTAAATGAATGGATTCGAACAGTGCTACATCATTTATACATCAGATTTGAACATTAAATTTTATCAAAATAACTTTAATCTTTAATATATTGCACTTGATAAACCGTTTTATAGTTTAAAACTATTTACCGTACCAAATAAACTAGGATCCATACGGAAAAAAATATATGAAATCCGGAGTCGTATATATTTGTGAGGGTATGTAATAAATATGAAGAAGGGGGAAAGTGCAAAGGAAGTTTTCAAGGTTTGAAGTATGCTGGAGGATAGAGAGGCAAGATCCATGTGTAAGAATCAAATCCACTTTTTGTTTTTCTTTAATGGAAGGAAGAAACTTCTAGGAAAATGTTGATGAGGAGGGTCTCAACATGTCAATATCATCAACATTAATTCAACAACTACCGTATCCTTTAATTTCATTCTCTTAATTAGTAATGGCTCACGTAATGTTTTGCCATTTTGGAGTACAGTTGTTTTGTGTGTGTGTGTGTGTTTAATAAATTGCATTGAGGGAGGGATATAGATAACGATCGAGATTTGAGATTGAGTTGACTCCTACGGTACACGAGTACTGTTCCTCAAGTACACTGTACATATAAATAGTATTTGTTATAAGAAACAAAATGTTCTTCATCAGCAACTTGTCATTTTTTAACAAGTTTGATAGTATCTTGAAGATTTTGTTGTTGGGGCTGGATCAGGTACTTAGCTGGAAAAAAAATTCGGGATGGGCTAATTTAATATTTTTTTTTATTCAAAAATCCTAAGAAAATATTGTTATTTAAAAATCTTAAATTTTTTCTTTATAATAATCAAATCAAACGATACAGGAGAAAATTCATAATGAGAAAAACATCAAGGATATACACAGTGGTAACATACAATAACAAATTTCAATATATATTTTTCTTTTCAAATCCCAAAAGTAAAATAAACTTTAGTTTTCGTAGATTTTTCTTCTCTTTCCTAACTTTGTTATCCCGCAAGAAGACACATTAATCTACAAAACCTAAATCTCAATAATAAAATACAATACTTAAATAACAATCATAAAATACAAAACCTAAAATCAAATTCATTATAAGTAAATAAAAAAAGATTAAAGCTTAGGGAATTTACTATCAAATTGAGAGATTTAAGATAAGAGAGGACCGAGAGAAGTTAGAGTTTGAGATTTGAGAAAGTGAAAAAATATAAATGTGAGGGATTTGAGATTGAATGATGATTGCTGAAATAAGAATAATTATTTTATTGTTTTTCATTTAGACCGATATATTTTAACAAAGTTTTTGGATTAGTTAAACATATTTTATAAAATTTTATTTATTGGTCTTTAGTAAATTTAAAATATTTTTTTATAGTTTTATTTATTGAGTTTTAGTAAGTTTAACACTAGAAATCAAAAATTTGGTTAATAAAATAAAAGTTAATTATTTTTTTTCAAAAAACTTGGGTGGGCTGTAGCCCACCCAAGCCCTTGAAGGGCTGGATTCATCTGGCAAGAAAGATCATGGGTGGCAAGGCGCAATAAACATATCTTCTACTTTCACTGGAAAGGTTGATACCTACAACAGGGGGACATATGAAAAGAAATACTTGATGAAATTAACAAGAAAGGTTTTTTTTTTTTTTTTAATTTATTTATTTCATATTTAATTTTGCTTTCAATAAAATCTACTTAAAAAGAAGAAAATAGAACCTCCCACGGAATTCACATGTGTTCAAACAAAGTGAAAAGCAGGGTATATCATGTAGAAGTTCTCTAGTAAGTAGTAAACACCTCTTTCATTTTTACCATCACCCAATAGTAGAGTTGTAAGTTTGGGCCGGCCCGGCCTGCCGGGCCTGTGTTCCTAAACAGACCGGGCCTGTTGTGCCAGCCCGACCCGTTTAGGAAAACAGGGGCCGGCACGGTACTTGAGCACGGCCATGGCAGGCCGTGCCTACGGGCCGGCCCACTTTTTTTTTTTTTAAATATTAATAATATAATTTATATATATATATATATATAACTGGGCCCACTGTGCCGACGGTCGGCCCTGGCACACCGGCCAGGCGTGCCGAGCCGGCCCGGCACGGCGTGCCTCAGTTGGAGGCCCGGCACGGCCTGTAATTGTGGGCCGTGCTAGGCACGGCCCGCCTTCCTTGGCAGGCCAAACGGGCCGGCCCATATTTACACCACTACCCAATAGCAAATGACGTTCATTCAGCTTGATTAGTTCATTTGACGGTGTCTCGGTTTGAATAGCCTAACTGCCACAGCACAACGTATGCTATTTAAAAAAAACCCCACCTCTTTCATTATCACTCTGCATTACTGCATATTGCAGCGGGAATGGTAAGGGCTCGTCCTATATCGTTTTTCATTTACTATTTTATAAAAGTAAAAACAAAAACAAAAACATTGGTTTTTGTTTCAATTTTGAAATCCGAAAACGCGTCTAGTAGCATATACAAAAATAAATATTCTAAAAATAAAAACACTAAATACGCATCCAGTAAGTTAACCGAAAAAAAAAATTACAATAATTTATTCCAAACAATTATTGACAAAGTCATTTTTTTTATTAAATAAAAATTACAATCTTACAATCATGAGTACGGTCGATTCTCTGCTATCTATTGGCTACCTTTTATAACACTTTTTCTACAATCAACTTTAACAGAAAGATGAACAAGAAAGAAGGGAGAAAAAACAAAATGGGAACAGATATGGGGCATGAAAAAGACAAAGATTCTTGAATTTGGGATGTGGGTTTTTTGTCTTGAAGATAAAAAACAAAAAACAAAATAGCAGCTGATCTGGCATGAAGAAGAATCAGATGAAGAAATAAGAAGAACCAATAAGAAGAATCAGATGAAGAAATAAGAAATGATGAAGAAGACATACAAAGAAAGAAGAAGGCAGACAAAGAAATAAGAAGAATTGAAGAAGACAATGAAAATTGGAGAAAAAATATATCTAAAATCTGTTAAAAAAACGAAAAACGAAAAACAAAATGAAAAACATCTAAAGCTTGTTTTTCAATTTTTTAAGGGCCCGTCCTGTAAGTGGTTTTCAGTTGCTATTTTTCGAAAATAAAAATGAAAATGAAAATGAAAATAGTGTTTTTTATTTCAGTTTCGAATTTTGAAAACGCGTATGGTAGCATATACTGAAAGTTGTATTTTGAAAATGAAAACGAAAAAAACGCGTCTGGTAGGTTAATCGAAAACTATAAAAAATTAAAATATCAATTTTGGCATTTTGTTTAATATTATTACAACTATAAACAAATTGATTAAATAATTAACCAATATAGTTTTTGTATTGTAATTTTTAAATTAAACAAAAGTAACACATCAAAAATTAATTCAAAAAAACATATCAAAAAATGAATTAATCAAAACTAAACTCTTAAATTATAAATAAATAAGGGTTTTATTGAAAACTAACTCATTTAGGAGACTCAAGTTAACAACTAACTTCTTTTTGAAAAACTTGCAAAACTAACTCTTTTATGACAATATTACCCTTTTAAAATTTCAAAATTACATTCCAATAAAAAACACTTCAAATCCCTATTCTCTTTCAAATCGAGCAAACCTATCAGAAATTTCAAAATCCCTAATTTCTCTGAAATCGACCAAAACTCTCTCACATTGCAAAATCCCTAATCTCTCTCAGATCGACCAAACATCTCTCAAATTGCAAAATCTCTCTTAGAAAACGCAGGCTTTCTTTCCCTCTGTCTCCGACTTCAATTCAGGGTAGTAGTCGGAAGCTTGAAGACGACGATGGCACGACGTTAGTTTGAAATCGACGACGCGAAGAAAGCTTGAACACATCGTCAACTCCGTTTGGCTTCAAGAAGAAGAAGGTGAATGGTTCTTGAATCTTAGAACTTTTGTTTGTGAAGGTGAATGGTGGTTATTCAATTTTTGATTTTTTTTTTGTGTTGTAAAACTCTATGTTGTTTGACTGTTTCAATTTTTGTAGTTTAATTTGAAAAATCTTAAGTTGAATTAGAACCCTAATTTAAGTTTATGTTTGCTTCGTTTTCTTATTGTTTTGCTTTGATAAATTTACTTTCAATCTCTTTCTCAGTTATTAGAATGTTAACATGGGTTGCTTGGAGGTGTTAGAATTATGCTATGAAGTGTTTTTCGTTTTGTTCATTTACTATCATTGTTGGTGCTCATCACCTATCACATTAGCTGTTTGATAAAATACCTAAATGAAACTTTTTTTATTTTGGGTTATAATAGAAACATAGATACTATGAATTAATCTTGGATATTTCAAATGTTTTATTGTGAGGCAGTATTTGGTGTGTGTGTGTGTGTTATGTAATAGAGTAAGAATGATAAGTATAGAAAGCCTGCAATTGTTAATGAATGGATTGATTTTCATATATTGCGTTATTCTATCTCTCTCAATAAATGTTGAAGGGCAACAAGCGACTTTTTGTACTTGTGGATGAGTGGATGTCATGATGTTTCAATGGCACAAGTCATCTAGTATGATTTTTTTTTTTTAATTTTGAATTTTGCTTGTTGCAAGCCAGATAGGCAACGGATATTTGTGGATGTAGGACTTGGGTTACATGTGGAGTTTACCTGGTCTGAAGTTTTGAATTTCATATCACTAAGTGAGGAAAGATTAGCTGGGTATGCAATATTTCTTTTTAAAATTAATAAACATTGGTTTGTTTGAGTTTTTTTTTAAACAAAAATATTTTTCTTTAAACTGCTTATATCCCTTAATTTCATCTCCACATGGTGCTTTAGTCAAACCTAAATAACTTAAAATTAAACTTGCAGTTTAAATGGTGCTTTAGTCAAACCTCCCTAACCTCTCTCATTACAATTGAAGATTTACGAGAAACAGTAAATCTCCCTAACCTCTTGTACAAGGAGTTGAAATTGAATGTATGGTTTATAAATTTTTGTGGTTTGTGATTTGTTTTTCTTGTCCGCAGTGAAACCCTTGACTATATTCGAACCCCATGAAGTGTGAATTAGGTTTGAGTTGCTACGGACTTTTTTTTGTTCTGTTTTCGTAATAATTAATTTAAAGCTAAGCAAGTAGAAATGATTTGGTTGAGTTAGTATCAAGTGTCTATTGAAGTCTAAGGTATAATTGAGCACCAAATTGTGGACTTAAATTGGCTGTATCTTCTTCCCCTTTATAGATTCTTTGTTCAATCGGCACCTTTCAACATGTATGCTTCTTTTGTTTTGTTTTTTTGTCCTTTTTCGGTTTTTTACGAGTATCTCTATCTTTTTATGGGTAAAATGTGCTAAAACTAGATAAAACCATTTGTGTAAGTATGAAAACATATAAAATTGTAGCATTTGGAATTTTTGACTATGTTTGAAGTGATAACAACGATAGGAATTCCAAAACAGAGTTTGGAACTCCATTGATTTTGCTTAGATCAAACTTGGTTTTGCTTTGTAGGTTTCGTTTTGTGGTGTTTGGGGCATTTTTGCTATTGTGGTTGTGTTATTGCTTGTTTGTGTGACACTATTTTGGGATTTTTTTTAATATCTTGTCTTTTCAAAAAAATGTTTAATCTCTCTCAAATGGAAAGTTGAAATGCTTTTGAATTAGAACCCTAAATTTTATAGTTTGAAAAATCCCTCAATTGAACTAAAACCCCCTAAAAATCCTTCATTGCATTAGTTTTTCCTTCAATTTAGGCAATGTCTTCAGCAGTTGTTCACTTAATTAATAATTTACATGTGTGTTGTTTGATGCAGTAGTGTAGTAACTGGATAAATTTATTTTTTAGGAGAGTTATAACTGGAAACACACCATAAGAAATTTGATTTTTTACGACATTGATTTTGGGATGGCATAAACACCCCTTATCTATTTGTTATTGGTGTCAAGTAAATTGAATTGAAAGATTTTAAGTTTTTGCTGGGTGCTATTTTGCATATTAGAATAGTCTATGTAGCCACTGAACACACAAATTCAGGACATCCACCTCCCCATTCGTACTATGTTTGGTGTTTTGGGTGTTGTGTTAGCTTTATATGTGTCTTTCTTTTGGCATTTGCTTACTGTAAGCATATCTTGTTTTTAGATATTATTGGGTTCATAGTTGGTGAAAATGAATTTATATGCAGTTGATTTTTGTTGGTGTTTTTACAATCTGAATGTTATTGTAATAAAGACATGAAATCGAGCAAATGTAGTTTGAAATTATTCTGGCTGGTGTAATCAAGCAAACGTAGATATAAAATCTGCCTATGAATTATTCTGGTTGGTGGAATTATTCTGAATGTTATTGTACTTGTTGGTGTAATCAAGCAAATGTAGACATGAAATCTGAATGCTTGGTAGTTTGGAATTATTCTTAATTGCAGTTAGGAATTAGGGTTCTCAATTGCAATTTGAAATGCTTAACTATGTTTGGAGTGCCTAATATCGTTTGGAATTCCAAACAAAGTTTGAAACTTCTAACAAAGTTTAGAATTCCAAACAAGGTTAGGAAATCCAAACGCTGTTAGGAATTCCTAACAGTGTTGAAAAATTCCCAACGCTGTAAGGAACAGAGTTTGAAATTCCAAACGCTGTTAGGAATTCCTAACAGTGTTGGTGCTTTTGAGTTAGGAATTCCTAACTCTGTTGGGAATTCCTAACAGTGTTGGGAATTCCCAATTGAGTTAGGAATTCTTAGGAATTCCCAATGCAGTGTTGGGAATTCCCAACAGCGTTGGGATTCCTAACGCTGTTGGGAATTCCTAACGCTGTTGGGAATTCCTAACACTGTTAGGAAAATTAATTTTTGATTATCATCATTGAATCGAATATGAAATAAAGTTGTGCCTCTTGAGCTGAAATGTGTTCAGTAAGATGATTTACATTTTTTAATGTTGTTTTGTTACATTTCAGGAAAATAGAATGGGAGAAGAGGTTGACTTGTTAGTTAAGGTTCTAGAACATTTCCCGGTAAAGATTAACAACACTTCGTCAACCAGTTGCTATAAAGTGTATTAAGGAAAAGTTGACGGAGGTGTAGTTAGCTCTATTTCGCACTACATGCTTTGGGGAACTGTTAGAGATGCATGAGCTGAAAATTTGATGATGTTAACATATTGCCATGTTAATGTAACTACATGTGCAGAATGTGTTAATGTAACAAACTGTGATGATGACTTTGAAGCACATATTTTGAAACTGTTATGGATGGAATTGTACAGATTTTGATTATTGTCAACCACGAATTGTGCAAATTTTGATTGTTATGAATGAAATTGTCTATTATTTTTTTTTGCACTCTTTTGATATTAAAATTGTGCAAATGTTGAGATTTCCATCTTAATAACATTGAAGATTTTTGTATGAATTTAATCTAACTGTTATGAATTCAATTGTGCAGGTTTTTTACAGTTTTGTGATAGTAAAATTGTGTAAATTTTGAGATTTGCATCTTATAAACAGTGTATATTTTTGCAAATTTTTGCTCTTTATGGAGATTTTGACTATTGTCGACCACGGATTGTGTAGATTTTGACTATCATGAATGAAATTGTCCAGTTATTTTGCACTCTTTTGATATTAAAATTGTGCAGATGTTATTAACAGTATATGTCAATTGTAAAACAAAATCTTAGAATTATACATCACTATCAACATTACATAAATGCCATGATGAATCCATTTAACATTACATACAAAATGTAATAATGTAATAACGTAATAGTGTATCAATAAAATTCATACAATCCAATACTGTCAACATTATACAAAACTTCCAACATATGTACACAAAATGTAGCAATACTTCCAACATAACACATTTCCAATATTGTTTACAATACTACATAAACAACATATCGTGTCTTCCACGTACCTACAAATAAACACATAACATTATTACATAAAAAATGATAGATACATTTTAAAAACATATAAAACAACAAACCGAACTTTATCCATGCAACCCACCTTTCAATTGAAGAAGAAATAAATGATTAAATTCCTAAATAAATATCGAATGGTGAATGGTATAATGATTTCAAAAAATATTCTAAGTCCAAACTATATTAATCTTGACTGTGTTTGGAATTCCCAACACAATTAGGAATTCCTAATAACGTTGAGAAATTTTCTAACACAGTTGGGCATTCCTAACAGTGTTGGGAATTCCCAACGCAGTTAGGAATTCCCAACGAAGTTAGGAATTTCCTAACCCAACTGAGTTAGGAATTCCCAACTTCGTTAGGAAATTCCTAACTTCGTTGGGAATTCCTAACTTCGTTGGGAATTCCCAACACAGTTAGGAAAACTGGGCTGGACACTTTTCTAAAAAATACTACCAATTGTGTAGATTCAATACAATGATGGAAAATTAACCACACCAACATCAAATTCACACAAGACCCATGCTCTATTACATTCATATAAACTATTTTGACAAAAATAAGCAACCTTAATGCACAAATTAAACTAAAAAAATTATTCAAACAATAAATAATCTTTAAATTTATGGACAAATTGAAATTGATCACACCAACATTAAATTCAACCACGACCCATGCTCTATTATATTGATGAAAACTATTTTAATAAAAATTAGCACTCCTAATGCTCAAAGAAAAGTAAATAAGAGATTGAAAAAAAGAAATAAATTTTGGATTTATGTTTAAACTTTAAATTGATCACAGCAACATCAAATACATATAAGACCCATGTTTATTATGTAAATATAAACTATTTCACAACAAAATTGTATAGATACAACAAAATTGTATAGGTACAACAAAAATTACACAAATCCGAAATTAAAGCAAAAAATAAAAAAAAAACTCACCTCAAAGCTTGAATACAAGGAGCCCTTGTGGTAGATGAATATTTTCGAATTGTTCAATGATGGAGAATGTAAATAATTATTAAAATTTGAAATTAAGGAAGAAAGAAAAAAAATCGGAGAGGAGATTGGGAGAGAAATCAAGATGGGGTGTTGTGGTGGAGAGAGATGTGGAAATAAGAGCAAAAGAATAGGGATAATAGGTATAAATTGGGTAGGATAAGGGAAATGAAAAAGTGAGTAAGTAAATGTATAATAGTACTTACACATAAAAAAAGAGTTAGTTTTGTAACTTTTTCAAAAAGAGGTTACTTGTTAACTTGAGTCTCCCAAAAAGGTTAGTTTCTAATAAAACCCAATAAATAATTATAATATATATATATATATATATATATATATATATATATTAATATATATATTAATATATATATATATTAATATATATATACTCTCTGTGAGATGGTCGTGGAGCTCTCTACCGCCGAGATGGTATCAGAGCCTCTCCCTGTTTCTCATGAAGAAAGAACCATAGTAATAGATGTAAACCGTATGAAGAAAAAGACTTCTTGAAACAATGGCAAACACCATATCTGAAAACACTCCAGTTAGACTCTCTTATGCTATTTCTGTCCGCCAAACGCAAACAAACAAAATCCAGAACCTTGTAGAATATACTCATATCCCAGAATCTGTACAAATCACTGAAACTGCCCTACCTTTGTTAAATCCTTATACTGTGTTCAAACGCAGTAAATCCCACTCTAGAAGAGTCAGAACTTTAGTCCAACACCGTTGTCCTCCAATAAAGGAGTACGTCCAATCCACTGCCCTAGACAATTGCCTGGTCCCAGCATCCACAGCCGAACAATATGTTGATCTAGAAATCGGTCAGCCCTTAATTGATCAATGGATCAAGGAAGGTTATTCCTATCTACAAATTAGAGCTATAAGAATAATCCTGACCCTACATGGTAGGAAAGGACTTACAGTCACTGTCAGAATTGCTCTCCTCAACACGATATATAAGGAGTACGAGCATGCAATCATCAGAACTTGCCTGTCAACTCTCCATGCAGGAAGTATCTCTCTCACCTACTATCCCAACTTCACCATCCCTCCCAGGGATCAAAACCTACACAACTGTCTTAAGATCAGACTCCAAGTGGTAGGAGCTCCCATGATGCCTAACTCCTACATGGCAACGCTGCATCATCAGATCGCTTACAGGCTTCAAGATCATGCTTTTGATCTCCCTGTCACTGGACATACTGGAGACACCATCTTCATAAAAGCAGAAAGAGAAGATGAAATTCCCACCATCATCCAGATTCCTAAGCAACTTCCTAGGGAAAAGCTTACAAAAATCATGCCTCTCAAGTGGATCACCAACTATGAAAAAGCGTTCCAAAATACTACTCCTGTTGTTGCTACATATACAAAATTCACCAAAATAACTGATGGTTCCATTCAGACCACTTATGAACCAATCAGTACTTCAATCACTGAAGTATCCACCAGTGCATCCACTCCTAGTGCACCCCATGTTTTTCAAGTTCTCATGATCAACCAGTCACTTTTGAAAAAGAAATTCCAATCCATTGCTTTGAACCTGATGGAACTCCTGTCTATACAGATAAGATCAACGACCACTTCATATGGGACGTTGACCCAAAAATGTGTGATGCAGACTGTGAATGTAGAGCTTGTTCAAAACCCATGAGATCGTCTTGTAAACCAACTCGCTCTTATCAAAATCCAAATGACCCTAACAGTCATTGGAATGGTTTACTACCGATAAAAATAAGCCTCCCTCTATCTATGATAAAGCTCTTCAAATCTTGAAAGCTAAAGGCTTACTTCCAGATGAGCCAGAACAACCAAAAGGAATCCTACCTCTTATTCCGGCTCCCATTCCTTGCTTCATGGCTTCCAGTTATGATAAGGATTTTCCACCTCTGGAATCTTCCTAAAACCCAGAAAGGAATCTATTTTTCAGGCCTTTCATCCAAACTACTGAGGTCCTACCTGATGGATCCCTCAAACAGCATTCCTAGGCCGAACAAGTCCTCAATTGACACACCCGTAACGCCACAGTTCAGAATAGAGTTCTTCACTCTATTGATCAGAAGATTGACCAAGTCTCACACCATGTTCCCCAACATGATCTTCATCTCCAACACCTAGATTCAACTCTACGCAACATGTATACAGATTTGCAATCAAGGGTTGCTAGATTAGATGTTGACCTTCACCAATATATCAATCAAGGATATTTTGGTTCTAAATTTGATAGTAAAAAGAGAGAAATCAGACAACTCAAAGATCAATTAGACCAAATAACTCGTGATCATTTCACCAGTACACCTTATATCCCAAGACCACATCCCTATACTCCATCCTTGGTATTCCCGACTCAATCTCCACATCCTCCCTCCAGACCCCCTGACCATACTCAGTTTTTCAAATCAACTGGAGATCTCTTCAGAAAATATCCACCTTTATCTTTACAACCACAACCAGACAAGCCATCCTCAAGCAGGACAAAAAGATCCTCTCCCCGAAAAAAGAAAACACCAGACCACCATAAGCATGCTTTCTATGTAGCCTCTCATCAATTCCCCTCTCCGTATGACCAAACCTCTTCTATAGAAACCTCCAATACACCCACAGAACCCACAGAATCCTCGTATGAGTCCTCCTCTTCATAAGAAACATATTCCCCAGAATCTTCAGACCATGCAGATTATTCAGACTTAGATGCATTGGCAGATCTTCCTAGCAACCAGAGCTGATCCACAACCATCCACTCAGACAGTTGATACGTCTGAATCTTCAGGTGAAACCTCTGAAGAACCAGCTCCCATGGTTGATGAGCCACTAGAACGTAGGCCTAGGGCCTTGGCTACTCCTCAGAAACCTACAAATGGCCCATGGTTTAATTTTGATGACCTAGATCCCCGCCAATAGAGAAGAAGAATGTCAGAAATGAGCGTCTGGCTCGACCTACAAACAGTAAAGCGAGAAAATGACACAGAATCCATCTTGAGAGAATTCGTTTCCAGGTTCACTGGATCTCTCATGGATTGGTATCAGGCTCTTGGAGAATACAGACAGTTACAGCTAGTCCGATGAGGTTCTGTATCCCAAGAAAAGGGAATCATTTTTCGAGAATTCCTCGGAGATGCCTCCCAACTCTACAAACAGACCAGACAAGAATTCTTCGAAATGCGGTGTTGTTCACTTGATAAAGGGGACATAGACTTCCACTACAGGCGCATGTCCTTTAGGTATGCCTTTGGCGGAATCAACGATGAAACCTTGAGCCAGGTATATTTGAACTCCCTCCCTACAGAGCTTCAAGGAGAACCGCAACATTTAATTGAACTCTCAGGCAGAAGTTTACGAGACATTTCCTTAGGGGAAATTCACATGTTCACCCACACTTTCTTAGACAAACTCTGTGCCACACAGAGGGTTTTCACAAAAATGATCAAAGAAGGAAGAAAGTATGACATGTACTGCAAATTACCTAATTCATACCACCTCAAATGCAAGTCCACAGAACACTGCAACTGTAGAGCCAACAGATTTTACAGAAGACGACCTTCCAGAAACCAACAACGAAAGGAAAAGAATTTCTCAAACCCCAAAAAGAATAGAAAGTACAAATACTACAGAAAAAAGGCAAGAAGGTCCTGGAACAAATCCAACAAGCGTTTTTCCTGCGGACAAGAGGGCCACTATGCCAAGCAGTGCTTTAATAAAAGGACGAAATCAGCAAAGCTCATCCAACAACTTAGACAGATTGCTGATGAAATCCCCTCCGATGCAGACATTGAATCTATCTTCTCAGAACAAGAAGATATCAATCAACTGACTTCTTTCATGATCCAAGACTTAGACGACTCTAGCACACTCTCAGAATTCACGGATTATTCAGACCCAGATACTCTTTCAGAAGCCTATTAAGCAACAATCAACAATCAATGATAGTTCAGGCCCCTAGGTTCAGGTCTAGGTTCTAACGACAAAGTACTCCAAACCAATCCCGGTCATGCCTATTTCGACACTGGAGCACATTCCTCAATGATGAATCCCAAGGTCCTACCTCCAGAAGCCTAGAAAGAAGAAAGAAATGAATTCCTAGCAACGGATGGAAAGATCTTTATCACCAACTTAATTTCTAAACACAAGATTGGTATACAGTTCTTCCCCTCATTCACCCTCTGGACTCAGGTCATTGGAACACCATTTCCTGACAAGGATATTCTAATTGGTTGGGACATCTATAGTCAATCCAGAGTTATCAGAATCCTCCCTACCGGGATCCGCTTCAAAAGAGACTTCAAACCTTTCATCAACATACCCAAGATCTTCCCTCTCTCCGCCATCAATCCCGATTTCCAGCAAATACAAGAAAAGCTCCTAAGATTTTGTACCAACAGCCATGCAGACTTCAAACACCCACACCCCTTGTGGAAAAATCAGAACTTTTTCATCATACTTCTTTTCAAACTCAACGAAGATGCCAACCCAACAAAAGTCACCCATTCGGGAATGTCCCCCTCAGACCTCTCCTTGGCAACTGAAGAATGTGAAGAACTCCTCTAACAAAGCTTATTTAAGCCTACCTCTTCTCCTTGGGCCTGTCACGCCTTTTATGTCGAAAAGAGGTCAGAACAGCTTCGAGGAAAGAAAAGACTAGTAATTGATTACAAGTCTCTCAACCTTTTCCTCATCGATGACAAGTTTCCAGTCCCTAGAGCCAACACACTTTTTTTCCCAGCTCCCTGGTGCTACTGTCTTCTCCAAGTTCGATTTAAAAGGAGCCTTCTGACAAATTGGTATCCATCTTGAAGAAAGATACAAAACGGCTTTCTGCCTTCCAAATGCCCAGTATCAATGGACAGTTCTACCTTTTGGCCTAAAAATCGTTCCTTCCCTTTTCCAGAAAGCCATCACTAAGATCTTTCGCCCTATCCTCCACTCTGCTCTGGTATACATCGATGACATCCTGCTTTTCTCACCAGATAAATAATCACATAACAAACCTCTGCAACAATTCCACCAAATCATTGACCAGTTTGGAATCATGCTCTCTGACAAAAAGAGCTCAATTGGTGTTACTGAAATTGAGTTCCTCGACATAAAAATAAAAGATGGGTCATATCTCCCTGGACCTCATCTGGCAAAGCAGCTCCTCACTTTCCCTGATTCGAACCTTTCTCAAAAACAGGTTCAACAATTCCTCAGCATCGTCAATTATATTAGAGACTTTATTCTTCAGGCAAGTCACTACACCGCAACCTTGTCTAAACTTCTCAAAAAGAACCATCCTCAATGGGATACCTTTCATTCTGAGGCAATGGGCCATCTAAAGGAAGTCTCTCAAAAGCCGCTCCCTTTACATATCCCTTCTTCAAGACAACTTATCCTGCAGACTGATGCCAACGGCCATTTTTGGGGAGTCAACGACCATTTTTGGGGAGCCATCCTCTTTGAAGAAACCAATGGAAGACGCCACCATCCTCTTTGAAGAAACCAATGGAAGACGCCACTATTGCGGTCATGCTAGTTGACAGTTCAAGGATGCCCAGAAACACTATCACACAATTTATAAAGAAATCATTGCCGTAAAAAATAGGATCTCCAAGTTTGATTTTCATCTCAGGACTAATAATTTCATCATCGATATGGATAACTCTCCTTTCCCAAAAGTTCTTGAGTTTCACAACAAGCTCCCTCCAAATCCTCAGCTCTTGAGACTCAAAGATTGGTTTTCTAGGTATGATTTCACTGTCAAGCACATTAAAGGTCATAACAACATCATTCCAGATATGTTTTCCAGGCCTCACCCTATCACCCTATCACCCTAACCTCTCGTGCTGGACCGATCCCCTTACTTTACATGATATCCTCACAGGTCTCTTCCTCAACATCTCCTCCTGTTGTTCCCCCTTCTCCTCCTTTCCCACCAGAATTTATGATTGCTTTACCACCAGGTCAATCCCCCTTTGTCCAACAGATACAAAATTTTGCCAAAACATATCTCTCAGTTTATCTCACCCGGATCAATGACCAGGGTTGCCATCATCAGTTAGCCAATCCCACCAAACCATTCCTCGACCCTTTTATATCTCCCTCTTTTTATTATTACTCCGCTCAGGTGTTATGGTTCCTATGATGTTTATCTGTCCTTCATCATCATGCTATAGTCTTTCCGCTTCAGGCACTATATGGCTTCGTTCACAACCCATCTTCTCATAACCTCCAGACCTTCCTACAATGGTTCAGTCATCTGTCCGTCTGGTCCGTCTGGCAAACTGAACTTAGCAGACTTATGGGACAATATCATCTCTGGAAGATGGACCCAGAACCAGCTGCCAAGGTATGCTGCATTTGGATATTCTACAGGCCCTACAGGCACAATCCACATACCCAGCTCCTCTAGACTTCCAATACCAGCTACGAATGAGATATTTCTTATGACTACGAAAGATTGTACCCGATCAGTATCCAGATCCCTCTTCTCAATTTCCTTTATGACGTCAATAATGACAAGACATATGTCATCTTCATCCTTCCCGGTGTCCCTTGGGACTCATCAAGAAGCTGACACCTTTTTCAGAATTCTTATCTTCTGGACTCCCAAAATCAAGTTGACACGTGACCCTATTCCATTTGTGGGGCCCTTGACTTTGATGATCAGTACCACGCCACCTGTAATCTCAACAGTCCGTAGCTTTTCAAGTTTATCTTATTTGTCAAATTATTAGAGTGTTTGCCAGTTGCCAGACAGCCTTTTGCTTTGTTATAGACCTGTCACCTGTCCGACATGATTTAATTTTCTTTTGTAAAATTATTGAGTGTCGGCCATGTCGATTGGCCTTATCCTTTGTAAGATATGTTTGCCGGCCACATGTTTACGCATGATCTTTCTGGAGCTCCTTCTCCCTATATAAGGAAGTAATGCTCTCTTTGTAAGATATCAGAAAATCAGAATAAAATTTGAGTGTTTGTTTTCATATTGCTTTCTAAGTTTCTCTCGTCCTAATCTTCAGAAGGTCCTATGTCTGGACCTATGGTTCTTCAAAATCCAAGTAGGCTCTATGCTTGCCTCATATGAAGATCTTGCATATCAGAACAAATTTGACTTAAGATCTCCACATATCTCTAATAGTGTTTTGTAAGTGAGTACCCAGTTTGGCTGAAGTAGAGCCCGTATGTGGGGAAAACAAAACTATTATACTCTCTGTGAGATGGTCGTGGAGCTCTCTGCCGCCGAGATGGTATATTATAATAATATATAAAATATATATTTTATTATTATATATAATAACATATAATATATTTTTATATTAATAATATATTTAGTCATATATATATTATAGAATATTTATATACTAATTATGTAAATATTATATATGTATATATATTGTTGTATGAATACTTTTAGTTCTAGTTGTAAATAAATTATTTTGGAATATATATATAAGAGGCACTTTAGTCATTTGAAAATATTATCTTGTCATGTCCTAACCATATCAAACGCACAACAGTATAATTAATAGTTCAAAAAAATATTTTTTTTTATATATAAAAAGTAAAAAACAAAATGAAAAAAAAAAACATGTATTTTATGTTTTTTAAAATTTTCACTTTTAACATTGGTTTTTTTTAAAAAAATAAAATGATAAATGGTTAATGAACATGGTTTCGAAATCGCTTTTGAAAAATAAGAACGAAAACGGACTGAAAAACAACTGTAAAATAGGATCTAACTTTTAATACTGGTTTTGTTTTCCATTTTGTTTTTATTTTTTAAAAATAAATTGAAAAACAGTTAACGAACTCGAATTTGAAATCAATTTCGAAAAACAAAAACAAAAACACCCTTGACATACTATACCGTCCCAACCACCGTACTGACAGAGGGCACTTTCTAGTCTTCAATGGTTTGGCCAAAAAATGAAGGTAATCATTTCATTTCAATACCAGTCTCTTGCTTCATTAAATTCTATGGAGTATGGTTACTGTCTGTCATGTATGAATTACTAAAAACTTGTTGCATATTCTGCAACTCAAGAAAAGAACGGCTTCTGTTCTTGTAAAGCACCGAGAAAACTTGTGCATAAAATTCAAAAAGGAATTACATATGAAAGTTAGTAAATTGACATTTACAGAATGACAAAAAGGGAGCATTAGTAGAGATCACTCGGGATTACCAAAGTGAAATCCCTATTAAAAATTGTACACTAATCAAATCAAATAAAGTAACAAATATCACAAAATGGTGAAGTGCATACATGATCATACCAGTGTAACATCACCGCCATATTAACTTCAGCATATGGTATTGTCCTCTGCACAAACAACGAATTGAGTGTCTAGTGAGATGGTTCCACATAAGAACTCAAGGATCTGATTACAGATTCATATACTTCAATTCCCCTCAAGAATACCCTATCATTCAAGAACTGCAAGACAATAGGGAAAAAAGAGGGTAAGGAATCAACAACAGATGCACGTATAAGTAAAATTAAATGGTAATATTTATCAAACCTCATTATGGTCATGCAACAAGATTGGGGTATTGGACATTGGGGAGAAACCAAAGACAGGGATTCCCAACTGTCTCATGTATCGTGCATCAGTAGTTGAAGCCAAAATTTCAGGCTTTTGAAGTTTTCCTCCAGCTGCTGTGATAGCATACTTTAAAACAGGCCACCAAGGATTGGAATCATTTGTCAAAGTCATTAAAGGGCGCCCCTGGTAATCTCTTATTGGTCCTTTCTCAATTATCTGCAATACACAGAAAGTAATTACTAATTACCACAAACTTCCACTTGTGGTCCATTTAATTGTTGAAAGCACAAAATGAAGGAAATTAGAAAATATTTTTTTGAAATAAATTGATTTAGTGATTATTTTTCATAAAGTGTTCACAATTGTTTACCAAATATTTTAGGTTATGTATATTTGCTCCCATCTGGGAGTGAAACATTATCGACAGATACACAAAACTTCATCATCCCAACACTAATTAACATGCAGAGATGGAGGGTACCAAATACCAACACAACTGAATAACAGTTCTCATTGTTTCCATTAAAAAAAAAAATCACAAATGTTTCTCTGTCATTCGTGATGTGATCGAAATCATGGAAATACTATTACTGCACTGAATCCTGGACTATAGGGCTTTGTTTGGATAAACAATTTCCAGTCCTGTTTAGATGTTAATGAGACAGGGTTTTTACTGTCACTTGACCTTACTTATTTAACTTTAACTGACCGAACATTTTGGAAAGAAACCAAGGCCGACTATAAAAATGTTCTCTGTTCCAAATAATTTCTGAAAAGAAGAAACCTATAAATTTTTGAACAAGGAAACTCAATAACAATTTCATCATAATATGCTTCTCTGGAGCTAGTTTACATTAGCTCTAAGTAGCAGAAACATTTGGATAAATAAATAAATAAAACCTCTTTGGTTGACATGATTGATGGACATCATATGCACAAGTACTAAGTATTTTTATCGCTCAAATGCTCAATCACACCCAACCAGCAGCTAATGATATCAAAGGCATAGGGTGGCATAGGTAAAAGAGAATTTACCGAAGCAGACAAGTCAAATAGACAACTTTATCATATACATGTTCAAAGACAAGCTTAAGTTGCTGTGTAAACATACTGGCATTAACTCTTGATATTTCCTCAAACCAATACAACTTATTTTATATCTTAAGCATGCATACAAACAAGAAACTCAAAGCAAAGCAAAGCAAAACAAAACTAAACATTTGAATTGATTGTTTAAAGTCCCCTATTTTATGTTTGTGTAATTTAAAAACATAGAAAAAAAGAAAAGAAAAAAACTAGTGGTTAATTTAGCAGAAGGTGACATCCATCCACATCAACAAGGCCAACACAAATTGCACTCTGCCATGGCTGTTCATGATTACACGAGCACAATTTTCAGCAAAGGAGAGAGTACTTGCCAAGACCTTTTTTCTTGTTTTTTGTTTCTTATTTCAGTTGCTGTCATTATGATTACTTAACAACATTTCTATTTTCTAGTTGTATGCTTACAATATACCATTGACTACTTAAATGGATTTGCTTTTGGGGTAAAATTGCAACAAAATAAGTGGAACTAAAAGCAGAGGGGTAGAAGATTGATAGCAACATCAAGGAGAAAAGAAGAATCACAACAGACCATGCTTGATGTTTACCACAAAGATCAGGACAAAATTAATAACAATAATTATTTAACAAGGTTGCAGCCTGCAGGCGATATTATATAAAGATAAAAAAAGTTCTATATAATTGGCACTGGTTCATGATCAAAACATGGAGATTTATTTAACAAGATTTTTTTCTTTTTTTTTGTTGTTGCTAGGCAAAGGCCTAACAATATAAGTAGTAGGCCGGATAGAGTAAAAAATCGGAGCAACCGACAACATTCAAAGCTGTGAAAGAAACTATGTTGGATCAAAAACTATTAAAAAATATGGCTATTATGTAAAAACAATCAAACTAGAAAAGTTATCTTCATCTTCAAGTACACACAAGTAGGATTCGTTTTAAACAAAATAGCACAGAATAATTCAAATAATCACCTGATATGTCATGTTCCTGGTAGCCGGTGCCCATTCCTCAGCAATTCTCTTCTTCACAAGATCCGGGTCCACTGTAGGCGGCAATCTAACATCAAACCCAGCTTCAGCTTCAGATGGTTGCATATTCATTACAAACCCCTGCATATATATATGAACAACTGAACATTAAAAAAAAAAAAGCACCAACACATGAGAAAAACACAGAGTAACTGACTGACATATTGAAGAAAACTCAAAACTCACAGTTGGTGACGGAATCCCAGATTTCAAATAAACAGGATTAACCGAAATAACCTCCGAATTAGAAGCTTTTCCAGCCTTAACGATATCAAATTGAGCATCTCTAAATCTAGTCATCATCTCTATACTCTTCATCAAATTCTCAGATGCACTGTTATCGAACATCCTAGAACCATGTGCAGCCGCACCTTTAGCTTTAACAATCAAATGCCATGGAGATCTGTCAGCGTAAAACACCCTAAATTCATCGCTCGTAGAAGCCTGTCCTTCGTCCATAAAAAACCCAACATTCAATTCTCGAAACTCGCTCGACTCGACGAACTTAGCCATCCCATCGAACCCTCCAATTTCCTCATCTGGGACGTATAACAGGTGTACGGTACGGATGGGTTCGAAGTTTTTGACAAGTTTCAAGTTACGAATGGCTTCGAGGTATTGAATTGAGATGCACTTGTCGTCCTGGGCCCCACGAGCGAAGATATTTCCGGTGTCGGAGGAATGAAAGGCGGCGAACGGAGGGTGGGACCAGTTGTCGGGCTCGGCGGGGACGGAGTCGAGATGGGAGTTGAAGAGAATACAAGGAAGAGAAGGGTTGGAGCCTGGCCATGTTAGAAGTAAGACAGGTTTTCCTGGAACGAATTCTAGGGTTTTGGATTGGAGACCGATGGACTCAGCTTGATTTAAGAGGAAGGATACGGGAGCTGTGTAGTTGGGGTTTGGATGAGCTGTTTTGAATCTTAGATATTCTTTGAATCGATTGATGGCTGCTTCTTCTTCTTCTAATTCTTTTGTTGAAACATATGAGGAAGAGAGGAGGATCAAAGCGATTATCGGAAGAAGATGGTGGAAGGTTGCCATGCTTTTGTTCTTCACTGTGGATTGCGTTGAGAGACTTGACAAGAGCACTATTCAATGGAGAGTCAATGGTGACAAATTTCAGAACACTCCCTATATTTTATAAATATATCACATTTTTCTAAATGGTTTTACATATTAGTATCTTTACTCCTTAGATGCTTTATTTGTGCCAAGTATCGTGAGCACCTAATGATAAGGAAAATAATTGAAATCAACAATAACAAATAATGCAATTCAGAAAAACACATTATTATAACAATGTGCCAACATAAGTGCATGATGTTTTTTTTTTTAATTGTTTTTTTTACTTGTCCAAGTTTTGATGTAATTGTTGGCATATATTAGGTGGTTAAAATTTTATTTTGGAAACAATGTAATAAAATACAATATTTTCGAGTAAAAATGGTAAGATATGTCACATTTTTTTTCTTGTGTATTGTGATGATGTCATTGGTTTAATAACTTAAGTTTAAAAGGCACATATTATGATGAACTATCGAAATTGTTCGTAAACTTTATTTATTTAAAGACAACTTTCTGAACTCGTCTGTATCTGTCCAAAAAAGTTGTTTGAAAATCGATTTACAACTTCTCTCTCTCTAAAAAACCTGTCTCTATCCAGATTCTACATAAGAAAGTAACAAATATTTATGATCTTCACTTATATTTTTTCATGCATTTCATATATTTTGCATGCATTTGTGTGGTTTTACAATGTATTCATTCCTTATGATATGTTGTTCCAGTCTTTGTATGAACATGTATGAACATTTAATAGATCCGAGCTTTTTTCATGTGTGACCGAGAATATTTAAAGAAGAATCAAGCTTATTTTATAATTGAAAAAAAAAGCTCGATTATTTGAAAAAAAATTCTCGATAATTTGAAAAATATCCTCGATCCCTTACAAAAGTTCTTGACCCCTTATAAAAGTTCTCGATCCCTGAAGGAAAAGCTCGATCACTTAAAAAAATTTCTCGATCCCTTACAGAAAAGCTTGATCCCTTAAAAAAGTTCTCGATCCAATCCCTTACAAAAAGTTCTCGATCCCTAACAAAATGTTCTCGATCCATTTTAAAAAAGCTCGATTTTTATTTAAATAAGCTTGGTCACACTATAAAAAAAGGATCGATCCCTTACAAAAAAATGATTGATCCCTTACGGTTAAGAAATATTTTTAATTCTTAATAATAATGTAATATATTTTTTAATTTGTTAATAATGGTTTGTGATGATGATTGTCACAGGGTAATGGATCGGGTGAGAATAGTTGTATCTTAGAATGGTCGATGAGAGCAATTACCCGATGGAAGTCAAAGGTTTTTTGGTTTTGATAACCAATGATTGTATGTGTCAAAGAATATGACTTATGAAGAACTTGTGTCGATCGTGCAAACCGTTGTGAAGTACGATGTGAACAAATACATTGTTGATCTACAATCTATATCAATCGTTCATGGGACAACATGTCGCACATTTATAAGAAACGAAAATGATGTTCTGTTTATGCTAGGGGAAGATAGAGTGATCCCTCAAGCATGTGTTAGTCTAATTGAGAGGGCAGCAGGAGATGTGTTAGCTGAAGATATCCCTTATCGTGAAAACACCCAAGAATTTCGATCATTTAGCGGATTCAACCAGTTGTTCACTAAAAGAAGTGGGATTGAAGGACAACAAAACATATGTGGTGTCCCACCGGAAGTTGCCGACCATGGTGATATAACTGGACCTCAATTCGACGATGTCTTTGGTTGTCAATTTGAGATGAATATTGGGCAGTACAACCACCAATACAATGAGATGTACAATGACATGAACAATGAGCGGAACAATGAACCGAATGTTGTGCCAATTCATGAGGTGACTAATGAGGTAAATTTGCATCTGATAGATAATGTAGCGAACAATGAGAATGATGAAGAACCTGTCCAAATGGAAAGTCTTACAAGACGTGTACACAGATGTAGTTCCAGTGTAGAATTTAAATAGTGTCATGTGACACATAAATAGTTTTGTGACATAAATATCGGAAGTTAAGTGCAATGGAAACACTTAAACGCTATTATTGAGCGATTAATTTGACTCAATCAGAGTAAAAACATTTTTATGATTCTATTCTAATGGTGTTTCTAGACACAATTGTAAATTGGGGGTTGTATGCTTTTTTGATAATTTTTTTGAAAAAAGGATTGTCACCGAAACTAATCGGTTGATTGGTTTGTGCAATATAACATGTCATACATTTCCTAGCATAGGCATTGTCTTATCTCCACGTCGTAACGAACCCATCTAGGTTCTATTGCAGTTGTGTTTGTCTATTAGTATCTATATGATCGTGTTTAAGCATGCATGGATCTTTATTCCTTTTCAAATATCTCGTTCCTTTCTTAGATCTGGTCAATAAATTCTTATAAAATTTATAACGAGCCATAGATATTACCTGACCGTTAGGACCGGTTACCTCTTCTGGGTCAAAACAATCCCGTACCTGAGATATCATCTTTCTACGTGTGGGTCTTGATGTGGTCGACCTTGGTGTGGAGGCGGAAGGACCGAGTAGTCCTTGACTATCTTGCCCGACTTCGACTGTCGGTGGTAGTGACAAAATTTGAGAGTCATCATCATCCATGTTCAATTTGTTGTCAAAATGAGTAAGAATTCTAGTAGGATCCATTTCCTACAATACATAAATATTAAAATATTAAATTAAAAACTAAGCCATAAATATAAATTATAGTAAACACAAAATAATAAATATTAAATATAAACCTAAGAATACAAAAACTAAATATTAAAATTAAAAACTAAGTCATAAATATTAAATATACCAAACATAAAATCATAAATATTAAAAATACTAAGCTTAAATATTAAAATTAAATAATAAGCCTTAAATATTAAATATACTAAGTATACATATTAAAATAAAAAACGAAGCCATAAATATTAAATATTTTAAACATAAAATAAAAATTAAAAAAAAATAAAAACTAAGCCATAAATATTAAATATATAAACATAAAATCATAAATATTACAATTAAAAATTAAACCATAAAGATTAAATTTACTTAACCAAAAATCATAAATATTAAAGGTAATAATGGTATTGAGTCATAAATATTAAATATACTAAACATAAAATCATAAATATTAAAAAATACTAAACATAAATATTAAAATTAAGCTAAGCTACAGATATTAAATATACTAAATATAAAATCATAAATATTAAAAATACTAAGCTTAACTATTAAAATTAAAAACTAAGCCATAAATATTAAATATAATAAACATAAAATCATAATTATTAAATATAAACCTAAGAATAAAAATACTAAACATAAATATTATAAATAAAACCTAAACATAAATATTAGTATTAAACTTACTAACTACAAGCATAAATTAATTTACTAAACATAAATTATAAATATAAAAATAAAAATAAATAAGAAATTGCCTTTATTTTTAATGCGTAAAGTGATTTATATATTGGGAGTGGGAGTCGATTTAGTATGAGCAATTACAAGTTCAAAAATACTCCTATTGTCATAAGAAAAAGTGTCTTTTTCGACCAACTTTTTTCGATGGATTGAAATTATAGTCGGTTATTACTGTTTTTCAAACGAATAAAATAAAGTCGTCGGAGAAATTGACAATAATGTGTATTTGTTACAATGAAACAAATACCTTCGGAAATAGTGTCTAAAGTCGTAAGAAATAATTTGAAAATTTACAACAACAAAAAATGCATGTTGGGTCTTTGAAAGAGCTTGAATCATTTTGAAAAGAATCAATTCGATCTCTTTTCGAACTTTTTTACCGAGAAGCTTTAGTACTAATATTATTTTTGACCACGTGTATCTAACCCTCGAAAAAGATGAATATATTTCGACAACAAAATTTGATCTTGGGAAACGCTAATACTATTTTTGACAATAAGTACCTAGCTCTCGGAAAATATGAATATTTTCCAACCACAATGACTGATCCTTAGAAATGTCAATACTATTTTTGACCACATGTAATTAATCCTAAAAAAAATGAATATTTTCTGACCACAACAGTTGACCATCGGAAATACCAATACTATTTTTGACTACATGTATCTAGTCCTCGAAAAAGTTCATATCTTTCGACCATAATAGTTGATCCTCAGAAATGTCAATACTATTTTTGACCACATGTACCTAGCCCTAGGAAAAAAAAAATATTATCCAACCACAATTGTTAATCATTGACATTGTATGGGACGGTTATTTTTGTTTCTCAAGCTAGATGGATAGGCAAGTGCACCATTATATCAAAAAATAAATATAGGAGGGAAAATTCTTTTCGATTTACAAAGAGTTAACCCCATTTGTTTTTCAAGACATTTTAAATCTTCTTCTCTCAAAACTTGCACATATATTTTGAAAAACTCACATTTATGATAGTTGGTTCTTAGAAATACTATACAATTTCTAACCACATGTCCCGTGCCCTAAAAAAATAATGTACATAACAAAATTATATTACGTTTTAAAATAAAATTCTTAAAAAGTAATTTTAATATTATAAATGTGATTTGATAAATAATTTTTTTATATGATTATATATATATATTATGTTCTGAAAAGTTTCTATTAAAATATAAATAATTTTAAAATTATTTTAATGTAAAGAAAAGGCAATTGCCATACCACATTGTAAAAAAAAATAAAAGTGAAAACAGTCAAACACGTTTAAAGACTAAAAATAATGTAAAACTTACAAAAAAAAAGACCAAATAGACCAAGAAGAACCACAAGCACACAGGCTGAGAGACCAAGAAAACCAAAACAAACCACAAAAACCATAAATACAATAAGAAGCCTAAACAAGATCACACCAACTAACAAAAAGAGTTGACCCACCCACAAAACAACACTCCAAGGCTACAAAGAAAGAAATTAACGGAACAAAGCCCAGCAAGCCAAAAACAGGAAGCCATGCAAGCCAAAACGAAGAAAAGACACTACAGCTGCATCGAGCTCAAATCACCAAAACTACCACAACCCCAATAAAACAAAACCCCTGGAAAATTAGAACACAGAAGGCTTGAGTTTTTGGACCAAATTTCTCACCAAATCATTAAACCTTGTATCATTCTCCTTATTTCTACTATTGATAATCTCAAATAGCTCCTTTTTCTTCCTATTGAATTCAAAGCCTAAGCCATACCTTCCTCCATAACCTTCACAATCTCTTCCTCAATACTCCAACCCATATTGTTCTTTTCCTCTCGTATTTGATGCTAATTTTAACATGAACGCTAGAACTCCTAGTTTACATACTATGACTCAACATGCGTGCTGATCTTCAACAAAACCTTTGTTAACATAAAGAAGGTGATTACCTAGACCTTGCAAAGATCTTCAAAAATTGAAAATTAGGTCTTACATTGTAGTAGTAGGAAATATATGTTTTGTTGTCAAATTACTTGTGTGACAGAACTGAGAACTCTAATGAAACCTTTCTCCACGCACCAACTCATTGCCACCTCCTACCTGCTCTAGGGTCTCTGGCGTATCGATCCATTTCCACTGGGGCGGTTTCCTCATTAGCATGCTGGAGCCTTCTCACTATTGCTCTTCATGTTGGATGGGTGAGATATGCTTATTGGATCTGTCCATGACAGGTATCACGATACTTGGATACCAGGTAACTAGTGCCATAGTACTGATTCAGTCACTTCGGTAGGGGATTCGTGAAGCCATATCTGTATGGTCTTGCTGTTCTCACTCGTTAGGGCGAGGCCGAGACGAAACCTTCATTTTCTTTTTATTAATACTCTTTGATATTAGGGGAATAACATGTTGTGGCATCGAGACTCTTTAGATCATGGTATCGAGGTTTCTTGGTACCGAGGAACCAGGGTGGTCGTGGTCCAGGTCCTATCAAGAGTCATCCGATGGAAAATTCTTATTTAGACCCTATATAAAAAAGTTGTTAATATATATATATATATATATATATATATATATATATATATATATATATATATATATATATATAATAACATAATCACATTAACAATCATTAACAACTCATCATTATGATAATACCAATCCAAAAAGTTAATGAAAATCAGTAAATGACATGATCACATCATCTTAAGTTCATAATTCATAAAAGTAAACAAGTTCATTGGACAATTAATTTTTAGTCCTTCACTCCTTATCCCATTATCTCTCTTATAGCCACAAGACTTGACTTCACTTGCTTGTGTAACTATCACATGTAAACACAAAACTTTGACTCGTTGAAGAGAATTAATGTCAAAGTGTAAACATGTATCAAAACTCAATGCAGTATATGCTAGACAACAACATTAATTGCTTAACAAAGTGTGAATATAAATACTCAACTATCCTATTTATTAAAAATGTCTACGTGCCTATTCATGAGGACTCAACTAAAGCCATATCCAATTATTCTCCAAATATATCTCCATTTTGAAGACTGAAAATGGAATATTCTATCTCTATAAATTTACAACTCCAATCGATCTCCATTTTACAATCTCTAAATAATAAAATACTTTTATTTTACTTTTTTTTTAACTAACTATTTCCTACACCTAATTTTTTTTTTTACCACTATAACTTTTTTACTTTTTACTACACATAATATTTACACCTAATTTCAAGGTGGGTCGTCCGGTAATTTTAGTAATTTTGGTTCGTTTCCAAATTGATATGGTAGGAGTGAAAATGACTTCTAATAATAATAATAGTGTTAACTTTTATATTTTAATGTTATTTGTATTGGTTTTATTTTAATTTTTAATGTACTTTTTTTTTGTTATTTTTCCATTGTAATATTTTAATTTGAAGATTTTAATGTTATTGATGATTTCAAAACATTGATTAAAAATAATGATTTGAAAATATTTGTTTTGAATTAAAATACTTTTATTTCATTGATTAAAATATAATGTGTAATAAATAAAAAAATTAAATTCAAATATAGTCAATATTATACTCGGATGAAAGATTTCAATAAAATATTGCTAATGATATAATTTTTATAGAAATTAGATTTATTAATAAATGGTTATAGTAAATTAATTGAGTTTAGTTAAAAATGTAAAAAGGATATGAGAGGAATTAAATGATGAATATGAGGGTAAAAATTGGATTAGAAAAGGTGAATAGTGAAATGAAGATTGAGGATTTCGATCTCCAAATATAGAGATCAAAACTTAATCTCCAAATTTTTTTCTTCTCGATTTGTTCAATATAGAGACCCATTGGAGTTGATTGGGTCTCCATTTTGAAGAAATGGAGACCCATTGGAGATTGCCTAAATGTATATAATAAATCTAACAATCTAGCTGTCAAATAAACACACTTGAATATTAAAGAGAGCTTTACCAGATAAATAAACATGAATCTATCAACCTAGTTATCAAACAATCTCACAAGAATTTTCAAGGTTTAGCTAATTTAGGTAAAATAACCTAATCATGTAAGTTATGACAAACAAACCCCGATCATGTTATAACTTATGAATATGAACATTTAAGATATGAGTTTTGCAACTACTATGCAATAAAAACTATCTTGGAAAGATTGGACAATAAAGAATGATGAAATATTTGTTCAACTTACCAAGTCATTTAATGATGAAGGCCCATGCTTGGAAACTGCTTAATGATGCAAAAAGGTGATGGATTTTGAAGTTTGGAGAGTTAATAAATGAAGCTTAAAGTTTTCTCTCTCTAGAACCACTCAATCTCTCTCTCTCTAGGGTTCAATTTCGTGGCCTTTGGTTCAAAGAATAGAAATATGGGTTTATATAGGAGCCCCATGAAAACTACAACATTTTGGAAGAGTTGAAAAACATTTCTAGGCAAATGCGTGCTTCCAATGTGCACACAAACCACACACATTTACTGGAATGTAAGTTTTGCACATTTACGTGGTATGAACCGTGCATGAACCTCGAGAAGGCATGACAGCACATCAACTCAATATTCGAGTGTCACAAAACATGATCAAACGATATCTAAATATATCGTATAATATACCGTTGGAAATGTATGAATTTTTACTTCTTACTTCATTTTACAAAACAAGTTTTGGATGTCTGTAGAATTAGTTATGGTCATTTGAGTTACCAAAAGTCAGATTCTTTGTAGATTTCAAAACCAGTCCGAACGATCATGAAATATTACGAATAATATACCGCTGGAAAGGTATGAGTGCCTAGTTTGCCCAAAAATTTTCAAAACTCAATTTAAGTCTTTGTATTAAATATTATGGTAACAAGACCATACAAAGATCAATTTTTAATTTTTAAATTAACAATGGTCCGTGTGCCGACCATTGGTCAACGGTCCGCCAGGAGGCAGGCCTGCCATGCTGACCAGCAAACCTCAATCTTCAGGAGCAACAACGCCCATGACCCCTAGAGAGCTTGGGCCTAGCACAAAATTGGGTTGTGTCATGCCAAACCTAACCTGTTCGTGGGCTGTGTCGCCTCGACTCGGCCTGGTCTAGCCTGCTAGGCATGACCCAATTTGACACCACTGACCCAAATCATGAGATGTAATTATATCTTGACAATATATGTATAATGGAACTTCCTGGTATGTAGGTATCACAACAAGATTGGCTTCCACAGCTTTATCCATCAATCAAATAAAAACATTCGCCACTAAAGTGAGACCGAAAGTGAGAAGCGACGATAAATGATCACATTGTTTTGGGACCCTAGAAGCTCCAAATCGACCCTTAGGATGACCATTGATGAGAATGGATGAGGCAATCAACTTAATTTGGACATGTCCTTTTCTTAATTCCCTAGAGTGCATGTAATTTTACAGAATTCCCATCAGTATTCTACGGGTCCTTGTAACTTTATTTATGTTTTCTAGTTGAATTAGGTTGCTGCTTTATTTCGATGCTTTTCTAAATTTTTGTTGCATATGATCTAAACCTTCTTTATTTTTTAATCTTTTTCCACTCAGCCAAGGTATCCTCATTTTAAAATACATGAAATTGCATTTTGAGCATTGACGTATAACCAAAAGTTCCATTCCATAAGTTAAACGGAATTCTATCAGGCAATCCCTATAAATAATAACAACTTGGGGACAAACTCTAGTTTCTTACTGGATATTAGAAGCATTGCATGTAGCAACTAAATGTTGAAGACCAGAAATACAAAAAGACAGTTCACAAGTTGCACAGTTTGTGAAGAAGAGGAAGAAACATCCAATTCATACAAAGGTGAATGAGTTTAAGGATCGAGAAAAAGAGGAAAGGAGGAGAAAAGCTCGGACATCCTAAAGTTGTTATGCATACACATCCATAAGAGTATGCCTATTAAACATTTAGCACCAAAATTGTGCATACGGAATTTTTTGAAGTGAACAATGTGCTTCATTCAACTTACCTCGTCAAAAGGAAACAAAAATACATCTTTACAGGCCAATTCAAGTAGCCAAATAGGAAAA
The DNA here is from genome assembly GCA_032871835.1 of Dipteronia dyeriana. NCBI lineage: Eukaryota > Viridiplantae > Streptophyta > Magnoliopsida > Sapindales > Sapindaceae > Dipteronia > Dipteronia dyeriana. Next base: position 100,134,177 of record CM065296.1, on the reverse strand, counting down.
GAATTGCTCTGGAACTCTGAGCTACACAACCTAATAGAAAAATTGGCTAAACAATATGCCAAAATATTATAATCTCTACTAACATAAGCTAAAGATACACCTCTATACCTGCTTAACAAAACTGATAACAAAAATAATGTTACCTATTTCACTCCAAGAAAAAAAATTACCAACAAACAAATTGAACACCGTCAAAACGTCAGATTCAACGAAGACAATTATTTTCAATAGCCCACCTGATGCCTTCTGCAACACAACTGGTTACAAGCTGTTAAAGGCATGCAGTATCCGTCGAGTTCTCCCACCTAGAAAGTGCGTTCAAACCGTCGAATATACCTTTAAAATAGTCCAAATAAAGCAGGTAAGCGAAGTTGGTCAGTTTCAAGGATTTATAGAGTTCAGCAAATCTAATCCGCATGTCAATTAGATGACTTTCCAGAAACTCCAATCGTACATTTCCACTGAACTACAATTCCTCAATTAGTTTCAAATTGTACATCGCCAAATCCTCTGCCACATTTTCCAACTCTTTCGTAGTTTCAGCCCCCATTTGAGATCCTTCCACCTTTCCAACAATGTATCCTAGACCTGCCTCCTTTTTAGGGTCATATCCTTCCATCTCGAAGCACTTTAAAGGGGTGTTTGGCTTTTGTGGACAAGAAATCATACCTGTAAAAGAAAAACATAAAAATATTAGAAAATGATGTTAATATACTTTTAATAAGAATATTTATATAAAAAAAAAGAAACCGAGATATCTGCATATTAGAAATTTGTTCTAAGGTTGTCACTGCTTTTACTGACATATTTTGTCTCTTTGTCCCCTGTCAGAAGGCCTGATACAGGCAAGACTTTTGTTTTCTCAGCATCTTCGAAGCAGGGTTCCTTTACATCTTTTGTTTTAGCTTCTTCAGGTGTTTCGCCAGCTTTGGAGATCTCGCCTCCTTTTCAGGGTCGTATCTCAGCCCGTAACCTAAGTGTCTAGCCTCTTCCATCTCGAAGCTCTTGAATAAGGGATTTTACTGTTTTACAAGTTTGTCGATTTCTTACGAACAGAAAATCACATCTGTAAAACAAAAACAACAAAATATCAAAAATCATGTTGATCATGCTTTCATTAAGAATATTCATACAAAAACAAAACCAAGATACATGCATATCTGAACTTAGTTCTCAAGTCCTCTGTCAAAGCCCCAATCCAGGCAAGTCTTCTGTTTTCTCAGCATCTTCGGAGCAGGGTTCCTTTACATCTTTTGTTTTAGCTCCTTCGAAAGTCTCACCCCCTTTTGAAATCTAGCCTCCTTTCGAGGGTTGTATCCCAAACCGCAACCGAAGGTTCTAGCCTCTTCCATCCCGAAGCTCTTGAAGGGAGGATTTTGTTGTTGTACAAGTTTATCGATTTTCTCCGAACAGAAAATCGCACCTGTAAAACAACAAAAACAAAATATAAGAAAATAGTGAAGATATTTAAACTAAGAAAATTCATACAAAAAAGACACCAAGATTGAACGGCTTTTACCTGCACATAAGAACTTAGTTGCAGGGTTGTCGATTTCGCTTATACGGGGAGATTTTGTCAGAAGACCCGATACAAGCAAGTGTTCTTTTTTCTCTGCATCTTCAAAGCAAGTATCCTTTACATCTTTTGTTGACTGACTTGACAGATGTCCTTCGGGTCTAAGGAAGGGAATCATGATAGCACATAGTTTGTGATAATAAAAAAAATTGTTATGATCATTAAACCTCCCTTGTTCCTATCTAATATATTGAACAAAACAACTCAACGTAAGATATAGATTACGATTTTAAAGAACAAACAGAGGAATCACCAGATTGAGCAAATTTGAATATTGTGCACACTCAAAATATATTTTATTTTTAAGGAAAAAAAAGCAAACTCAAATAACATTACTTGAAGAAACAGGTGAGGAAAACAAAGTTTAACAAGCAACAAACAAAAGTTTCATCTTCATCAATCAATAGACTCTAGCACCACCACTCACTGTTTTTGAAATTTCAACTGTATGCAACATGATGATAATAAGGATAACATCAAAATTGATTACAAATGTTCTAATATGTCTGACTTTTGCCCTATTGTATATAATTGTATAATCTATCATTTGGACCCTAATATTTTACATACAGATGTTAATATATTGAGTCAAGTTTCATTTATGCAGTACATATTTCATATATGCATGCCTATAATATATTATTTATGAACTGAATTACTTAGGGGTGTGCATTAAGTTGCGATTCGAACCGAAAAAGGGGTATTCGATTCGATTCGTAAGGGTAATTTGGTTTAAACCGGTTTAAAAATTAAAAATCATTTTTTTTTCGGTTCAAACCGGTTTGATTTTCTTAAAACCGGATTGAACCGAATAAACCGAGTATATAAGTAAAAAAACCCTAATATATTTAATATATTTAAGGGTAATATGTTTTTAACTGATTTTTTTAATATATTTTTAATTTAGGTTTGATTTGGGTTTTTTGGCTATTCTAATGTCCAAAATTAGTATCCAACAACCCATTAATGTTAAACAAAAATTCAAAAAACCCATTAAGCTTGCCGGCCATTAAACCAAATTGAATCGAACCGAATCGAATCGATGAAAATATGTTCAATTCAATTTGGTTCCCAATTCTTATTAGGTTTAAAACGGTTCAATTTTGGATGAATCAAAATATTTTAGGTTCAATTGGGTTTGACCTAAAATTGAATCGAATCGAACCATGCCAACCCCTTGAATTACTTATACTTACCCCACCATAAACCTGCATTCGGTTCCCATACTCGAGAGGATTTTAAACATTAAATAAGCACATAGATATAAACAAAACCTTAAAGCTACATCAATAAAAACAAATACACTAGGTATCATCTCACATTATCAGGGAGGATAAACAACATTTATGGACATCTTACAAAAAAAAAAAAATACTTATACAGTAATATGAATAAACAATATTTATGTACTTCTTACAACCAAAGAGACATTAAATGCTAGCCAAACACTCAATGTTAACTAAAATATGAAACACATATACATAAACACAAGCAATATGAATAAAATGGTGGTCTTTATTAGCAATTCACGGTAAAGGTTTCATCTTGGCCTTAGCCAGATAGATTTAGTTCATAATGGAAGGAATGACCATACAATATATGAGATAAATACAAGTAATAATAAAGAGAGAAATAAAAAGAGTAAACTAAGTGAAGAATTCCTCCTCCTTTGCTTGGATGTGCTAGACTTCTTCTCTCATTGACTCCTCTTGCTCCAAAATGTGGTATTGGTGGTTGTTATAAGTGAGAAAATGGGTATTTAGTGGTTGGTAAGGTGGTATTGAAGTTTAGATGATGATTTGGGTGAAAGGTGAATGAGATGTTGATGCTCCAAAATCCTTCAACTTCTTCTTGTTTGATAAGGTCTCTTTCAAAAACTTCACATATGTTCGCATTTGAGCCAACGCTTCGGCGAATGGGATGTTGGTGTGTAGTTTCCTAAATATCTCTAAAAATTTTGTGAAGCTTTGAGCATCCTTATGTTTCTTGAGGCGTTGTGGATATGGGATTGGAGGCACATATGCCTTGACTTGTGTTGGATGAGGTAGATCAAAAGATGTGTTGGGTAGATCATCTTTTTTTTTTCCTCTCCATAGAATTTAGAGGTAAAATATTCATCTCTCTTTCCCCCACCTTCTTTTTCAACTTTTTCTCTTGGTCAAATTCCTCAGGTAGCTTCACTTGTTTACCACTCCTCAATGATATTGCCATACATTGGTCTTTTGGGTTGATTTCCGTATTACTAGGCAACACACCTTGTTGCCTCTATTGGATTGCCTTGTCCATTTGCCCTATTTACACCTCTAAATTCTTGATCGAGGCTTGAAAATGTTGTGCAACTTGATCTATCTTTGGATTGAGCTTCTTCAATGCCTAGTCTTGGGTTTTCATCCTATTATCAAGCTTAACCATGTACTTAGACAACAAGTCTTCAATTGTAGGCTTTCTCTCGGTTAGATTTTGGTGGGGTTGATTTTGGAAGTGGGGTTGTTGGTTAGGAAGGGCTTGTTATGGTAAGGTGAATCATGATAGTTTGAAAGTTGTTTGGTGCTATTGAGGTTGTAGGTTGTCATTCCATGAGAAATTAGGGTGATTTCTCCATCCAGTATTGTAGGTGTTGGAATAAGGGCTATTATTTGGGTTGGGATTTTGGTTGTTGGAGTTGTGGTAGGAAATTTTTTTGTTGTAGTTCGCAAATGAGACTGGTTTCGTGGATCTGGTTGCAAATGGGTTTCTCACTTGGCAATCTACACTTACATGAGGCCCCAAACGCCAATCATAATTCACCGTATTCACTTGGGCTACACTAGAGCTTGCAAACTTGCTAACTTTGTATGACAAAGTCGTGTGCATTCTTTAGCTCCTTCCGGTCACTCCCCCAATGACTATTTGTAACTGACATGTCTTCAATCAAATCATAGGCTACGTCCATTGACTTGTTCATCAAAGAACCACTCGCCGAAGCATCCATAAATTGTCGAGTGGATAAGTGTATACCCCGGTAGAATTGCTCTACAATTGACCATTTCGGTATCTCGTGTCTTGGATATTTCCTCAACAACTCCTTGTATCTCTCTCAAGCTTCATACATGGATTCCGATTCAAATTTGTTGAATTAATGAATTTCATTCAATAATTGTGTCGTCTTTCCGAGAGGGAAATACTTGCTTAGGAATGCTTGGGCTAACACATCCCAAGTAGCAATCGATCCTGGTGCTAATGAGTCATACCAAGCCTTAGCTCAGTCCTTTAATGAGAATGGGAAGATCCTCAACTGAATTGCATTATCCGTAGCCTCGTTGATTCTTAATTTTGAGCAAATTTGGTCAAAATTCTTCATATGCCCGTTTAGGTCTTCACTTGGTAAACCACTAAATTGTCCCATCATTGTCAACGTTTGAAAGACATAAGATTTGATCTCAAAGTTGTTCGCGGCTATCGTCGGGAGTTGAATTGGTGACATGTTTTGGTCTACCCCATGGTATAACATAATCTCTCATGGCCCTCTCATTTTCTCCGTTTTGCTTATTTTACCCTTCTTGGGCTGTAGCTAGAATGAGATCTTGATCCTCAACACCCTTTTCCATGGCTAGTCTTCGAATCCTTCTATTTCTCCGGGCCGTTCCCTCAATATCTGGATCGAACCTCAAATCCTGTAAATTGTTGCTCCTTGTACTATGATGCATACAAGAGCAACCACCTACAATCACAAGAAAATGAACACAAAGTAAAATGTCTAAATGAGTAATGAATCAACTACTAGTGATATCAATAAACTGTTCAATCCTTGGCAAAGACGTCGAAAATTGATCACTGGTAAATGAGCACCCGCAATAGTACGGAGTCGTGTGAGTAGTACAATGATAATAAAGTTCGTTCCACAAGGATTGATGAATTGATTACCACAATTGATTGATTGACTACTATTTAGACAAACAAATATTTGATGATTCAATTATACTACTTAAATCAAGTAAGTTAAACTACTACTAGAATGCAGTTAATGAAATTTAAACAAATGAGTAAACAAGGCAAAGTCACACACAAGCAAGTGATTGTATTCTATTAGGAACTTAGGCTAAGACCTTGAATCCACCTAACCAATTCTTACCAATTTATAGACACACCATTGAGAATAAATTATGCAAGTGTGTATGTAGACCTGTGACACCCTTTATTAGTCTCTACTCTCTCTCGAGTAATAGAAACAACACTTATATGCACCAATAACCTATCTCTCGATGGTCATCCAAAATACACTCAAGTTCATTAAGCTTAGTGGTTCACTAAGTGAGTCCTAGAGACTAGCCTCAAGTATTTCTATCTTACTAGACCTCTATCATGTATTTCATCGAGCACGTTTTGTGCTTCTCCTCTCGGTACATCACACAACAACTAAAGAGACATTAAATGCTAACTAAACACTCAATGTTAATTAAAACATGAAACACATATACATAAACACAAGCAATATGAATAAAGTGGTGGTATTTATTAGTAATTCATGGTAAAGGTTTCATCTTGGCCTTAGCCAAGATGGATTTAGTTCATAATGGAAGGAATGACCGTACAATATATGAGATAAATACAAGCCGTAAGTGAAATACAAGTAATAATAAAGAGATAAAGGAAAAAAGTAAACTAAGTGGAGAACTCCTCATCCCTTGCTTGGTTGTGCATGACTTCTTCTTTTCTTGACTCCTCTTGCTCCAAAATGTGGTCTTGGTGGTTGTTCTAAGTGAGAAAATGGGTATTGAGTGGTTGGTAAGGTGGTATTGGAGTTTAGATGGTGATTTGGTGAAGGATTTGGGTGATTTGGGTGATTTGGGTGAAAGGTGGTGTCTTGAAGGTTTTGAATTGTAATTGGAGAAGTTAGAGCTCAAGGGTCGTGGTAGAGGTCTCCAAGAAGTGCTAAAAATGTGGTATTTCTATGTTTAGAATTAGGGCACAAAACCCTATAAGTTCTGCTGAGTTGGAAACGTGCCCTGGTCGAGTGACGCTTCACTAGTGCCACCCTATTGGAGTATGTGCGCTGGTGAGGGTGTGTTGGTCGACCAGCGCTTCACCAGCGCCAACCTACTGGAGAAGGCGCACTGATGAGGGTACGCTGGTGAGCGCCACCTCTTGATTCTTTGGCCCAGTTTGGCATTGCTTCCCCAGCTGCTTTTAGGGCCAAAAGTGATTCCGGACAAAAGATAATGTGTTTGGTAAAATCAAAGTGAAGTGTTTTTGGTCACTTTTAGCTTCTCCCAACTAAGTTTTTGAGAAGCTACAAATACATACTTTTGGATTTTGGCTTATACTTTTAGAAAATGCGCTACAATGATATTAAATGAAATTTTACAAACTTTTCAACTTTGTCCTTACCTTTAACGAAATTTACCAAAAAAAATTGGGTTTACATTGTTGTACAAACAAATTATTACCATAACTGTATAAAAAAATGGGACTAATTAATTCAATAAAGTAGAATAAAAAATAAATAAATAAATAAAGTAGAATAAACAAAGAAATTGGGCTAATTAATTCAATAAAATAGAATAAAAAAAGTGGCTAATTAATTCAATAAAGTACTATAATTATATAACACTTAACACTAAACACAATTAAATAAGAAAAATGTAAAGTATAGCACATTTACACCATTTAGATATCTATGTCCTTTTAGTAATATTACACACTCACAACACTTTTTACTTCAGTTTACTAAACATATTGAAATTGTTTTTAGTTTTCACAGTACTTTTGAAAATCAGTTTATCAAACACTCAACTGATTTTTTCCACATCAATTCCAAAAGTAATTCCCTCCACAATAATTCCAAAAGCACTTCTCTCCACATCACAACAATGCTAAACTGGACCTTTGCTTCTTCAATGGTTTCCAGCAACATGCACTATTACGGAAACGGTCATAACTCCCTTTAGAAAATCCAGAATTGTAATCTGTAAAAACCGTTAGAAATTAGACATCCGAAGATTTCCGAATATATTTAGATCTCAACTTGATTCATTCTAAGCTAGGAGATATGGTTTTCCGAAGTTGGGTGGCATGCACAAGCCTTCATAAATTCAGCCTATAAAATCTCCAAAACTCTTCAATTAAGCTCAAATACCTTATTTATGGTATGATACCTACACAAACCTCACAAAACATATTATAAACCAAAATATACTCGAAAAATGAGAATAAATGATAGGAAATGGGGACCTCAAATAAGTATAAATATGGTCCGATCATCCCACATTCTCATACCCACATTTACCTTTTTCCACGTGATCACAAACACAAGAAATAGAGTCCCCGTCACCTTTAGTTGATATCAGGTCAAATGTCACCTAATCTGGAGAAGAATCCACAACTTGTTGAGCACCCATCGGAATCAAGCCCAGTAAGTTTTCCAACCAAAGGAGACTGACCAGAACTGGATCCTCAAAAACATGAACAAAGAACGAAATTATCCCCATCTCGACCTTGATCTTCTTAGGACATTTCCAATCTTGAGGAACTTGCACTAAAACTCCCCATTTGTCCAATCTTCTCTTAGATCGAGTATCCTCTTCAATAGTAAGAGGTTCTCCAATCAACCCACCCATCTTCATAAAAAACGCAGAACTCTAGCACATCAAAGGAACCCCTGAACAATTAATCCACACCAACCTTGATTTGGGAATTAAAGTTTCAGACCACTCCTCCATAGACTCAAACTAATCATCCCAGAAAAAAATATTTTCCATGAAAAGTCCCTTCTCATAAACTGATTGAAAGCACCAAAGAATGTTTTTATCCCTTAGATAAGAAGAATGGAACGAGAAACCTCTCGAAATCAAACACGAATTCATGTTGGACAAATTAAAGAACTGTTTTAGTACTTCTATAGCACATTTAGAAAGCCAATCATCTTCATTATCCTCCATACTCCAGGACATGACCTTGTCCTCCACAACCACTTTCGTCCCCTCCTTACAAAGCCTAACCTGATATCCATGAACCACCTCCGTAAAAGTTTTTGGCCTATGCTGCCCGCCCTAGTTGCAATCAGTTTTTCCGTCACCTTTCTTGACTCACCAGCCACCATGCTCAAACCACCCTTTTTATTGCCCAAGATCGACGATTACACCACCCCATACAAAGCTAACTTCAAAGTTATAGGCCATCCAAAGATGAGCCTTCAATTCACCATGTTTGCCACCTTGTTGGCCTCCTCCCAAGTCTCAAACCTCACAAACACAAAACTTCCTCTTATGTTGATGTTTTTCACCAAGAAAAACATATCTCTCACTCTTCCAAAAGATTTGAAAACACTCCACAAACAAGCTGAATCCACTTTGGGATTCAAGTTATCTACAAAGATTGAAAACAAGCTTTCTCAAAAATCTCTTCTCACAACTTGGCCGAAATCTCTTAAATTTTCTCCACCATGGTTGAGAGACTTAGAGCATCTCTCTCTAGCTTTCTCTCTCATCATGTTTATATAATCCCATTAATTATCTTTTGCAGTAATTGTAAATATTGAAAGTTGAAAACCCTAAATATCTTTACCTCAACTCATCACCAATTCATCCATCAGCCGCTTAACTGCTTAAGCCATCTCCACCCAGCCACAACCCTGACCATTTCCTTCTCATCGGTGTCACCACAGAAGCTCGCTCCGCTGCAGCACACAATATCTTTTTTCATATACAATTTTTGTTTTGATTTAATCTTTTAATGTTTAGCTATTAGGGTTCCAATTTATTTGAATATAGAACAAAGAACAAAGAATCATGCTGAAGCTATATAGGTAAGATTAAAATTGTGATATTAATTTGCATCAATTTTTGCAACTTCTCTTTGCTAAACACTGATTCTTTAATTTCCTTCAATTGCAGTTTACAAGAGGCCTACTTCATGAAATTTTGCCTCTAAAGATTTGAGTTTCAATACTCGGACCAATTAAATAAGTAAGTGGATCTGTTTCTAGAATTCTTCAATAATCTTTAAGGTTTTTATCTGATTGCTTTACAATGGTGATTATCTTAGTCTAATTATTTAATTATATCAATTGATTTGTTCAATTTTTTTGCTACAGTAAATTTGTAATGACAATATGACTACTATTGTTGAACTCTTTGATTGAAATATTTAGTAATTAATCAGATCAATTTAGCAGGTCCTTAAAAATACAACCATTGAACTCCTTGAGCATACATTATTTTCAACGACTTTACTCCTTAAAAATACATTATTTCTGACTATTGTAATTTCCTTGGTGAAGATGATGCATTATTTTCAACCACAAAAATCATTATTTCTGACTATTGTAATTTACTTGGTGATGGTGATGCATTATTTTCAACCACAATCTCCCTCGGTAATAACTTATATCTGATGACAAATACCGTCTTAAATGATCCCCTAATTTGATTTCCAAAACATTTTGTGACGGCAGAGTTCCTTATCTCCAACCACTCATAGCCCTCATAAATGTCATATTTGACGGCTCGTCAAAAACAGATTATTTCCCGAGATACTATTTTTGATAGAGATCGAAGACCTTTCCAGTCGAAAATGCATATTTTCAACAACTTTTTAACATTTTCCAACCATATTTAGTGCTCATAAAAGACCATATTTCTTGTAGTGTGTGAAATTACAAACTCTTAATCTTAATATTACCTTGAAACTCCATAAGATTAAAAAATAGATGATAAGTTCCTCATGTTAGTACCATACAGCCTCATATACATTGTGATATATACAAAGTCTATTATTAGTTATGTCGTAAGATTAGTGAGTTGATACCAATATAATCCTAGATTACAACATCAAGATGCTATTAGGAGGATTATGACATACCTTAAGATTATGGCTAATTACCCATTGTCCATTATGGTTAGTCGCATGATTTGTGACTAAACTTATATAAGTGTAAGCTCCACTGAAGTTATATAAAATTTCAAATTGTGTCCTTATGACCATTCACTTTATCTTGAAGTGACAAGAAAATGTTAGTACCTTTAGCGCGTTATTTCTATGGTCATGATAATCCAGCCTATGAGGCACGTCTAAGGTAGTAGTTGTTCTGGAGACTAGGAGATAAAGATGGAATGAGATGATTTAATGATTTATTTATCTGAGTATTCACAGGTCGACCGATTGTATTTGTAGATATATTTGCGAGTACATGAAATGTTATAAAGTCAAGAATATTTTTTTTTTCAAATACTAGAGGGATTAAGTATGTTTTGGACTGATAAAAAATATATAAAATTAAATCTAGGATCCAATAATGAACAATATTATCTCTTGTAAATAGAAAATTTATATTGAAATTTAAAATTGTTAGCTCCCTTTTATATGCATTGATTGTTCATAGGTCACATGATGCATTTACCCATATGAACACTTTGATAATAACATTTGTGTTTGAAAGCTTAAATGTTCTTTTGTATGTATCACATCTTATGCCATCTTGGACGAGTAAGAGATGTTGATTAATAACTATGCACCCATGATGGACTTATGGTAACTCAACTGTGTTGGGCCCACTTACTTGAGTGAGAGATGTTAGTACAATTGGGTTGGGCTAGGAAACCCATTTAGATTTCAGTGTAAGCTAAGAGCACAAGCTATACATGACCAAGCCCAAGTCTATATACCAAGCCCCAAGCATGAGCAATTATTTAATGTAAAACTGCTCAAACAGTACATACATATGCTGTGTGCGGGATTTAAGGCAAAATACAGGGCAAATTGTGTATGTAATTGTTTTGTGTATGAAATGCATAATACACAAGAAATCAAAAGAACAGTGTGTGTGTTCAACGTATATGAACAACACTGTAACAATATACAGAGGGGATATAACAGAGAGCAGATGTGGGGAAAATTAATTGAATTTTCTTTCATCTTATAATCAGTTTGTGTGGGTACTTGCATCGTGATTAAAGGAAATTTTTCCGATTTCGATATGTGATCGTTCTTTAACCTCCGGTGATACAATCCGTGTTCGATACCACTTCCGCTGTGGAATTCGAATTTCTGTAAGGTAAATGGCAATAATTCGAATTCAATTTGTTGATTTAAGAATTTATCTTCAAAAAGGAACTAAAACTTTATCAAGATAGGGTGTCTAACTCTATATTATGTTGTGAATAATCTTTAGACTATATAAAGAATTATGTCTACCATACATAACAACTTTATGTGAATAATTCTTTATTCGCTTTTAGTCATGGATCCTTAAAATGTTTACATTTAGTATAACTAATATTTCATTATAAATTCTACATGATTTAAATATAAGCAAATGACTTTATTCATATCCTAAGGATGAAATTCCATTCTTTAGGACATATTTCCTAACGTTTTTTTAGATAAGAAAATTATTTTCTCTCACCAAGTTATACATCACTGATCAACAGCCACAGAAACAACCCCATTAATTGCCTTGTCACTCTCCACAAGAACCGCATTATTAGACACATTGGTCACAGCATGTGCAACCCCCCTTGAATGTACAAAGAATACTCAAAATGACTAATCCAGTTAGGAAACACTAAAATTGAAGAAAAACCAGCCACCCATTTCGTCCCATTTAAGGTCACAGAAGGTTTTCCGGCTGTTGATTTCACGGTCATCCCAATCACATGGTTCTGGTCGATCACCACTTTATCGATGTTTTTGAATTTTCCGTCTAATTTGATTACTGGGCCCCTATTATATGCATTGCCTTTGAACATATTGTCTTCGATATTTAACCCTGAAATTCGGCCATTTATTGACTTTAGTACTACATTAGCATCCCCTAAGAACAATCCATTGGTAACATGCACTTGAGATGGATCCTCCATGACAATAGCTGTATAATCTAAATAACAATTATCAAATTCTAGTTAGTGAAGAACCTAATTTTACTAAAATTCCTATACCGCCCCAATATGTTGCTTTGTTATAACAATGTATCCCTGTTAAAATATTGGCCTGACCCATTAACATCACTCCAATGGCCGCCGAGAAAATGATGACATCAGTGATCGCGTTATCATTGCTGGGGAGATCGATGGCAGTGCCGGAAAAATCTTTCTCCCCTTTATCTCCACCGACCGTTGAATGTTGCCCTAGGAATCAACTTGTTATGAAGGTTTCATGGCCTTTTTTGCACCAAAATTCCTTCTGTTGTGAAATGGAGAAAGAAGCTATTGTTTATCCGAATCCGAAGAGGATGTCACGGAAGGTGATATCCTCATAATAAATTCCAACATTTTGAAGTTTTGTATGGGTGAAAATAATTGGTTTGGTGGAGTTAGATTTTTGTTGTTTTTGGGAATTTGGGGACCATAATTCTATGAGATGTCGATCACCAGGAAATGTTTCTGATGCACGCAGAGTCCCTCCTTGTACCTAGTTTATTCATTAACAAATGGCAATATATAAATCAAATTAGTTCATGAACCGAAAAAAAGTAATCAAAAGTACATGTATGAACCCAATTTGTAAGTAATCGATTTCAAAGAACAAAAAGGAAATGAAATTCTTCTAAAAAGCAACAGAATAAAAGTGACATCAATAGAGAGTCAGCTGAAATGTTCTGCTCAAAACAGGAAAAACAAAACAAACTGGTGGGGAGGAGGCTGCAACCCCTCTCTTCGATTCCCATGGAGGAGGTAGCGCCGCCTCCCTGTGATTTTGTAGGGAGGAGGCGCTCCTCCCTTCATTTCTGGTGGAGGCAATTTTTTTATTTTATTTTAAGAATCTTTTAATTTTATCCTTTAATTTTTTTTAATAATTTCAATTTTTGATTTTTTTATCCCTTTAAAATTTTGTTTTATTTTAACTTATAATTGTAATTATCGATAATAGATATATTAATTACTGATGATATTTCCTTCTTCTTGGGGTACTAAAATAGGGTAAAAATTGATAGAATATTATTTAGAATACAATGGAGTTACTTTTTTAACACTCCGTTAACAAATGACACATCAAATGTGGGGAGAGATAATACTTATCTCTTTTAAAGGAAACGAACAAAAATGAACTCATTTTTTATCTTTGAAATATTATAATAAATTCTAGATTTAATAGAGGATGAGAGACTTAAAGTCCTGAACCCATAACTTATGGTTTAGATAGAACATTAGATAAATAAATTCTAACTCCCAAATTGATCGGATGTAACCATTTTTTTTTTTTGAACTATGTCAACATTATGAGATTCTTTAAATGAGTTTTGTCTACAAATTAAATAAGCCACATCAGTAAATATGGCTCCGACAAGCTTGTTAGATAAGATATTTCAAATGAGATTTTGTTTCTCATTCTTCAATAATACCGAATGACTTCTCTCACTTTAATTTATATTTTATTATGTTTTATATATATCATTATTATTGCCAACAGTATTTGAACAACCTCTTTTTTTTTTTTTAATTTCAAATACCCATCTGAAAGATTTCAAACAATTTTATTTTTTTTATTAAAATAATATTAACATATTTATAATTGAAGAGACTTTTAGAATTACTACTATTTTTTCAATCTTCAAATTGTCACATAGGTAAACAAATAGACATTTGAAAAATGAAAATTGAAAAGTCTTTTGGGATTGCTCTAAGAGGCTTATCATTGATTCAAACTCATATTGTCAATTTGATGTGATCTTAATTATTAAACTATATGAATATAATAATTTAAATTAAAGGGTCAACCACATAAATATAAAATTATGGTAATTAAATATATAAAATTATAAATTGTCACATTTATTTTTTGGATAACATTCCTTTAATAAAACTTTAAAAAGAAAACTTTTAATTTATATATATATATAAAAGGTCCTTACGACCTCCACCGGAGATCCGTACAATGTAAATGTATATTAAAGTTGGGGGTCATTTTATTAGTTTAGGAAAAAGATTGATGAGACCAATAAAAACAATAATCCTGACTAAAAATAGAACAACCCTTAATTATAGGGCTACTTGATGCTATTTCCTCTAAATTAAAACCTGGATCATTTATTAAATGTAACTATTCTAATGTGTTCTAAAGAGTATATATATTTGAGTGGCTCTATTGCCACTCACAAAATATTTATACATATGTTTTAATGAAACTTTTTTATTTTTAAAATATACTTACATTTAATTACTTAAAATACATAGCCTTATAATTGAACATTAAATTGATTTCCTATACCTATAAGTTGAATACTCAATCTATCATTAATCCTAATAATATATACTTAATCAAACCCAATATCAATCAGGAAATATAATTACTTTTCAGATATAGTCGGTGAATGGATGAATAAAGAGTTGATTGCATGGATCATGGATTCCGAATGTATTCAGGTTTGTTTAATTTAATTTTTATTATTGTTTTGTGATTGAATAAAAGATTGTTGCAATTGTTGTCTCGTAAAACTCTTTTTTTTAAAAAAAAAAAAAATAGTTGTAGAACTCGATCAAGTATGCACGAATCTCAAATACAACTCACTCACTCACCTAACTTTAATTTAACTATAATTTTTTATTAATTTAATTGGTTTGTAAACCGAAAAACTTGAAAAATGGAGTTTAAAAAACCAAAATTTTAAATGAAAAAAATGGGTTTGTTTGATGATTGAAAATTTTGTTTTTTTGTTTAAAATAAAAGAGTGCAAGATTTTTTTTTTTGTGGTGGAAGCAAATAAGAAAAAAAAAATTCATCGTTTGATTATATGAATTTTTAACTTTGAATTAAATGATTAAAATAATGTTAAATCAAAATAACAGTAAGATCAACATACAAAATCTGAAACTATGAGTGTAATGTGAAAAATGGGTGTAAGGAGAAAAGAAAAATGTTTGAAATTAAAAAAAAAATACTTAAAGGATAATTTGGTATTTTAAAAGGTGTAAGAAGTGAAATTAATAATTTTAATTTATTAGTATGGGTGCATAAAAAAAATGGGTGTAGGAAGATATTGTATGGGTCACAATAGAACCACCCTATATATTAATATATGCATGTAGAGAAAGAGAGAGAGCTAAGATAGAGAACTAACCAGAAGATTGGCAGCAGCAGAGGCAGGAAATCTAATGGGTTTGCTAATCTTGTAAGTGCCACCTTGCAAATCAAGAATGACACCACCCAAGTCCTTCACACCTGCCAGCATTTCAAGCTCACTTTCCACATTGAAAGCATCACTCACAGCTTGCAAAATGGCATCACTGCTTTCTCTTACTCCGGTCGGGTCTGCCCCGTACCCGATCGGATAAAACACACTCCCATCCCTTTTGAGGATTGATGGAGCAATATTGTCTTGAAGCTTTGCTTGGAATTCTTGTTGCTTCTTTTGTCTCGTAGAACTAGTTGAATACGAGTCTCTTAACAACAGACTACACAAAATGGAGCACAAAGCTAAGATGGGCTTCATTGGTTTTTTAAACTGCGAGGTTTTTTTGACACCGGGGAAGAGAGAGAGAGAGAAACAGAAAGAGTGAAGGATGGTGTTTCGTTAAATTGTTTGTTTGTGTTTTCACTTTTTGGAGTAATGTAGGGACTCTTGGCCTTGCTATAGGTAAACAAAACACCTATATATATAAAAGAAATTTTTAAGTCATTATATACCGATATAAATTTATCAGTGCGTTGAATGTGAAACATAAGATTTACATACTTTGACTCAAAATGCATAGCTTCCTCAGAATCAGTAATCCACATACAACGAACACACTGACGTAAATTATATCAGTACACACTGAGTAGAAAAGAACTATATATATAGAGAGAGATTGAGAAATAATTGTACATATTTGGCACGTTAGTTGTTTATACCCTGTAAACCTCTATATATATATAGTCTATACAAGAAAATCTAATTAGACAAAAAAAATCTACAATATGGAACTACACTATAATGAAATTAAGATTTTTTCTTATCGAGGATGTCACATCATTTTGACTGAGAATTTGAATATCAAATTTAAGCAAAATAATGTTATTGATAATCAAATTGTGAACAATAAACGTATAATGGGTTGTCTGCCACCAAAAATACTATATAATCAAATTAGAAACTATATTTATACTAATGGAAATACACCATATCAGATATGCTAACAATATAAATAGAATGTATTGTCTACCACCAAAATACTATATAATCCAAGTAGCATTATTGATAACATACATATAATGGGTTGTCTACCACCAAAAATACTATATTATCAAACTAGAAACTATATTTACAACAAGGGAAATACACCATATCGAATATGGTAACAATATAAATAGAATGTGTTGTACGTCTGCGACCAAAATACTTAATAATCCAATTAGGAATTAAATTTACAATAATGGCAATATACCTTACCAGATATCGTAACAATATAAATATAATTTGCTGAGAAATGGTGAATTGGTGGAGAGTAGAGACTAGAGAATGAGTGATTAGAGATATACTATTGTAAAGAATTAGAGATTAATATTATAAAGTTTGTAGAGAATAGAGAGAGAGTTAGAGTAGAGAGACTAGAGAGAGAATGAGAAATTAGATATTAGAGAGAGTAGAGAGAGAGATGTGTGAAAAAATATTGATTTGGAGGGGGGTATTTATATAAAAAATGAATTGGGGGATAAAACGGTAATTTTAAAGATTTTTTTTTTTTTTTTTGTATTTCAAATTTTTTTTGTCCCCAACGTGGACAATGGTAAAAAAATAAAAATAAAAAAAAATAAAAGTTGCCATTGGCCAAGGCACGTGGGCCATGTAGGCCATGTCGGGCCGACATGCAGACCACATACAAGAGGTCTAACACAGCCTATGGCCATGTGCATGCCTCGGCCTGACACGTTTATGGGTCAGGCCGGGCCGTGCTAACTAGGTTGGCTTGGATCCAATTTAACATCATTAATTGCATCAATTACTATAGACATATCATGTTTTACAATAGTAGCTGCATAAATCTCTATTGTACAATATTTGAATTCAGGTTGTCCACATGTCCAAAACTCACTCCATTTTTTTTTTTTAGCAAAAGGAGCTTTATAAAATTGGAAAGGGACTACAAACACCCTGTGATATCTGACAAAAGAAACCTTCTAATACAGGAAGGGTAATCTTCCATCCAAAATCAATCCACAGGTAAACATAAAGTCAACCTAGCAAGACTATGAGCAACACAATTAGCCTTTCTTGGCACAAACCTAACAGAACAATAGTTTTGATTTTGGATCACCACTCGGATATCTGCCAGAATTAAACCCACCTCAGAGCTTAGATAATCAGCAACAGTCACCCATTTAAGAACAACAATTGCATCGGTTTTAGCTTCCACATTAAACAGATCAATGTCACTAGCCAGAATGAGGCCCTAGAATAAAGCGATTGGCTCAAGCACTTGAGGTGAGTAAGTCACCACCGGTCGTTGAGAACTTGACACGATTACCATATCGTTTGCATCTCAAATCACTGAGCCATAACCTACTACATTTCCATCAGAATCAATAATAGCATATGAATTTAATTTGTATCTTCCTATGCAAGGAGGCTACCAAACCACCTAATCGTTTGGAATCCGAGACCCCACTTGACTAACCATCATATTAGCCTTCCTAAAATCTATAACGAAGGATTCAGCCCACCCCACCACCTCTCTCAAAATCAAACCTAAAAATAGATAGACCACACGATTACGGTTAAATCGAGTCCTCCATAAAACCACGCAAAAAAGAGCCAACTCCTCACTACTCTTATTTCTCGAACAAGATTGAATAAAGTCCAAAAACTAGATATTCTTCTCGTAGCAAATCTGTTGGCTTACCAACATAAGATCCCTAATATGTCTGAGATTCTTACAGCCTCAAACGACATGCCATATTGTTTCACGACCATAATTTCACACCGGATAATTTGTCGACCCCCGTGAACCATGCCTTTTTAGATTAATCATTGATGGAATCCAATTGTTGCAGGCCCTCCATGATGATTTTAGACTCCCTTTTTGATCGTGTATTCTTGATAGACTATGGTGTTAAACTTATAGGATAATGATATTGATCGGTACATTTATGTACCTATTTTAGGCTTCTTATTCCTAGTTTTTGTTCTCACTTTCGAGTGTTTTTATGTATATAATATATGTTTTAGTCTGGTGTAGATTCATTTCCCTAAAGTTAGGAGTTTGAGATTAAAGTGAAGCTTTAAAGGAAAAAAGGAGGAAAAAGAGCTAAGTTTGAGAATTTAGAAGCAATATGCGAGTTCTACCTTACAGATCCAAGTCTCAGATTGTCCCCAGACGAGACTGCAAGATCAAGCTGTGAGTTTACAGTAGCATAACCAAGTCGCATAAACAATCCAGAAGATACTATCAAGTAATATTGCGACTTCAAGCCAGTAGAACAAAACTGTTACTTAAATCTACGAGATCCATATCGTAGAAACACTCCAGAAGAGACTGCCACTTCAAACTGCGAGTTCAAGCTAGCAGAACCACCTTGTAGAAACAAGGCGGCTTCCAGCCACTTCGAGATCCATCTTGTATAACCAATTCATAGAAGTTTTCCAGAACCTTCTACCACTTAGATTTGCAAGTTACAACGAGCATGAAACAAACTGTGAGTTCAATCTGTGAGTTTTAACTCACATATTTGTGTCGGCAGAACCTTATCCATTAACAGATCAAGATATTTTTAAGGGCAAACTTGACTTTTCACACCCAATTAGTGTCCTAGCCTTCAAACACTATAAATAGACCACCTTTTTGGTCATTAAAACATGATCATACTATCACATATACCAACACCATCTCTTGTTCTACAACACCATAAAAGAGAGAGAGAGGAGGTTCAAAGACTTCTATGGAGGTTCTCCTTCATGGATGTCTTACCATCACCACCTATACACTTTCTTCATCCATCTTTGAAGTAAATTTTAAGGAGAAAGGAGAGCAAACGAAATAGAGATCTTGGTTATCTCTAAACTCTTCCCTTTGTTTTATTTTTTATTTCTTTAATGTGTAATCCTCAATAAGAAATATTTATAAACCAACATTTGACTTGTTATATATGGTATTTACTTAGATTCAACTTGGATCTTGACTCTATTCTTTAAACTTATGTTATATCTCTCTTTTCTTGATATGTATGTTGGTGAATGAGTAGAAATTGATATGTTTGCATAAGTGAGACTGTAGATTAAAACAAATGATGTAGTTTAAAAGTAGAGTCTCACTCTTGTTGTATATATATTGTTGACGAAAGAGAATCTATATGTATGGATTGATTAAAGTTAAAGAGCACATATGTGTTCCGGTTGTTTAACTATGAATGGATCTTTATTGTTAACTCTTGAATAGAGGTAGCTTGATTTATGCATGCTTATGTAAGATTAGGTTGTTTGCTAAACACAATTGCTCATTCCATGCCTTTGGTTGAGTGATGAGAATTGATTTCAGTATTCCTTAATCAATAAATGATTCGTAATAATAGATGATTTCGTTTTGAAATCCTTAAATCAAGAGAACTAGCCCTTGAACCCTCTTGAATGGTGCTTGAATGTTTATTATCAATATGACTAGCTTGTGTGTTTGGTGAACTTATATACCTATTGTAACCACTATCTTGCATCTCTCTAAGACACATTGATTTTGGTAGCTAGGGTGTTTTGCCTTTTGAAGTAGGCTAATTTTAATTGTTTTGTAGTGTAATTAGTTTCCATTTAGAAAGGCAAGCACCCAGTTACATTTCTATCCTTAGTGTAATTTAATTTAGTTTAGTTTATTTACACATCACACACCTTTCGCAATATGAATACACTTCACACACACCATTCTCACCCTTTCCATGTTCTATTTACATTGCTTTCAATAATGCTTTAGCTAGAGATAGTTAGACGGATACCACCTCCCTGTGGATGATCCCCTTACTTGCTACTACACTTGTCATTAGTCACTAGCACCTGTGAGGTTGAACTTATTAATATCTTTTGATGAGAGTACAACGACGCTTCCATAAAAAAATGGTGTCGTTGTCGGGGAGGTGGCTCATTTGTTAATTGTCTCTAGTTTTAGTTATTAATAATGTAGTTTGTTATGTTTGTTTTGTTTTTGTTTAAAGCAAATGCGTTTGATTTTTTTTTCTTTGAGTTGTTTGTGCTAGGAAAAGAACATTTTCAGGTTGGATAGACCGCACAACTCATTGACCACACAACAACCCCACGAAGTGAAACGGCATGGGGTGAAGGCTTAATTGGTTTAAAAACCAAGGACACGAGATGGACCGCAAATGAGCGAAAAGAAGAAAAGAATTTGAGCCCAACCACAAGAGTTAAACGCTCTCCAATTGTTTTCAACATATTGATTTCGACAAGTAACTCCTCTGAAATTGTTGAATGTTTCAACTCATTTTAAATGCCCATTTTGATGCTTTTAGTGTATATGGGTGCATTTTGTGCTTAATTAAATGTTGAAGCATGTTTAGAGTGAGATTATAGTTGAAATTTAGTTTTGTGCTAAATGAAATGGGAAGCATTTATTTTAAAACTTGTGAACTTGTGGATATGTTGTTTATTATGGCGGAAACCACATAGTTCTTCAAGGATTTAAATGCATTACCTACTGTTTTAATTGTATTATCACTAAAGTCCATACTTTTTAACGAATTGTCATCTTTTTAAAGGTCTTTACCGTATTAGTCACTTTAGTCTCTTATTTTTTTTCAAAATACATCAAACCCTGGAAAAAAATATAATGCCTCTATCAGAGTTTGAACCAAGGTTGAAAGATTGAATGACACAAAGGCACAAACTCTAGCCAACTGAGCTTCATTAGCTTATTGTTAAAGATTTGTTGATTTAGATGTATATATATAGTTTTATATTTTTTTTCAAACTAATTTAAATCTATTTATATAATTGAAAATAAACTCATATATATTAAAAAATAAAATCATATTTAATAATAATATATAAAAACATATTTATGAAAATGAAAAAGAAAATAACAAAACAAAAGGAATCCCAGAAAATCCAAAAAATCAAAGCCAATATATTTTTTTCTTTAAAAAAAATATATTATTTCAATTAGATAAAAGTCAAAAAAAAAAAAAAACACCTACATTTGTTTCCTTTATTTCCCTTTGTTTTGTTATTTCCTTTTTCATTTTCTTAAATTTTTTTATATATTATTATTATATATGAGTTTATTTTAAACTATATAAATATGAGTTTATTATTATTTTTATTTTTATTTTTATTTTGTTGTTAATTTTTTTCCCTTTTCAATTTATAGACATTGATTTTCTGGGTTTTTTATCAAATTGAAATAATATATTTTTTTTAAAAGGAAAAAAATTAAAAAAAAAAGAAAGATTAAATTTTAAGGGCTTTGATTTTTTGGATTTTCTGTTGGGGTTTATGCTCTAAAGATGTAATTTGTAAATGGATTTATGAAATAAATAAAAAGAAAAATTCAATTCGTTCTTGTTATGTTGTTTATTTTATAATCTGTACATATTCAACATCCAAGATTGTTGGATGTAATCTCGAACTATGTATATGAGTGCCATATACGGATGGATATAGTAAGAGACGTGCAATCTAAAGAGTCCATAGATACAAAATAAAGCTGGGTGCTTTATTTGTGGTTAATCTATAGTTGCTGTCTATTCCGTAATGTACGATGATTCTATCCTGAATCATTCATATAAGATATGAGAATGGAGGCACCTTGTATGATGTGATCATAAAGGACTGGGCCATGATCTATATGAATCTTTCACCAAAATCTGTTTACCGATGATATTCATATATATCAACTAATGATGGCTATATGTGGGTGATCTTAATCCTGAGTGTCTTATCGGCTCCTTCAGGTTAGATCGTGGTCTTTGATATACCATGGGTGAGATCAGATACATTTTCTGATTAATATACTTCGTATATTGGGATTATGGTTTGGCTTGTGGTTGTGAAAGTTTGTACACAAAAGTGGAATCCACTTTTTCTTGTAAAAAGTTGATGGTAGTTCCCTTAAAGGTTGATTCGGGGCTTGGACAGTATGAGCGCTCCCCTAATTCCGTGAGGAAATAAGATTTATTATTCATTAGAGAATCAACAATACTTAAATGATATATGTAATTAGAGGGGTATAACGGATATTATGACTTAGCTCCAATTATGAACTACTGTGGAGGATCACACCATATGTAATTGATATATCGATGGACACTAAGTTGTATCGGTCTGTGTAAAAGCGTCTGCAATTGAGAGAGTGCAGCTCCGGGTTTTTAGTGGAATAACACCGGAGTTAAAAATCAAGAAATATTAATTAAAAAGTTTAATTAATGATTCCAATGATTATTGGAGCTCAAAATACTGCAGGTCCATTAGGTTCCATTGTTAGCCCGATCGATTTAGGTAACAAGGGTCACAGTAAATTAATTGGATTGTCCAATTAATTGTGTTACGAAAGTGACACATATTTATTCAGAAAATTAATTGAATAATGATATTATTTAATTAATGAATAATGGTGATTAAATAAATTAAATAATTAGATTATTTAATTATGTTATTAATCACTAAATGGAGGATGTTTGTTGATATTTGTTTTTTGAATAAAATAAGATAATATGATTATTTTATTTTATTAAATTAAATATTTAATTTTTGAATTTAAATATTTTAAATTCAAAATAGATGATATCTTTTAATAAAAATAAAATAAAGATTTTGTTTTTAAATAAAAAGATATCATGAGATTTTTAAAAGAGGAAATATATATATATGATATATATTCTTTAAAAACCGATTAAAACAATATATCAATTTAGAAGTAGAGATATATATATATATATATATATATTCTTTAAAAGATATAGACGAGATATACATGCATTATTCCTTTTTTGCATAAGATGCGAAATAGGTAAATGTGTGAGAGATACACGCAACATAAAAAAAAACGCATTAGTCAATGTCTATGCGTGAGATGCAATTTGGATTTTGTCTATGCGTGAGATCAATATACAACCTTACCTGATCAAAACTCATTAGTCAATGAGATGCAATATGTATTAATTCTGTGCGTGAAATGATATTGATATTAAAAGAGATATTAGAGCAAGTGTTGCTTGATATTAAAATTGATATCAGTGAAATCGTGAAAATGTGTGTATCAATTAAGAAAAGTTGCATGCAAGAGTTACGAAAAAAAAAAAAAAGTTTCATCATTCTTAATCTCTTTTCTACATTCTCCATTGAAGTTCCTAAGATCGTGACGTGCCAACAAGTAGTTATCAGTCCCGGGAGATAGTGAGGAAGATCGATTGGTTCAGACAGGAGCATATTATAAAGTGAAGGAGCCTCCAAACATTGTTATGTTTTTCTTCTCTTTATATTGATTTCAATTTCCTGTATATACATATATTTTATTATTGTAATAATTTTATATGTATTAGTTCCGAAAAAGAATTATGATCTCAAGTTCACTAGTTCTAGATCGTTTACGATCTCTATAAATTTTTTAAAAACCTACTTCCACTGCATGACCAGTGAACGGGGCTCAAACATTTTC
Source organism: Dipteronia dyeriana (assembly GCA_032871835.1). Lineage (NCBI taxonomy): Eukaryota > Viridiplantae > Streptophyta > Magnoliopsida > Sapindales > Sapindaceae > Dipteronia > Dipteronia dyeriana. The sequence goes on along the minus strand of CM065296.1, from coordinate 100,110,057 downwards.
TGGGTTTCCTTTTGTTTTGTTATTTTCTTTTTCTTTTTCATAAATATATTTTTATATATTATTATTAAAAATGAGTTTATTTTAATACATATATATATATATATATATATATATATATATATATATATATATGAGTTTATTTTCAAGTATATAAATATATTTAAATTAGTTTAAACAAATTGTATATATACATTTAAATCAACAAATCTTCAATTATGAGCTAGTATAGCTCACCTGGCTAGAGCTTGTGTCTTTGTGTTTTTCAACCTTGGTTCAAACCCTGATAGAGAAATTTTATTTTTTGTTAGGGGTTGACTAGCTATTATTGAAACTAGAGGGACTAAAAGAAATTATTTAAAAAATAAAAATAAGGGTAAAATTGTATTTTCACTCATTCTGTTATAGTTGACAGTTATTTTTTGGTCAAATGGACTAAAATGATGTATTTTGAAAAAATAATGGGCTAAAATGACTAATAAGACAAAGACATTTAAAAAGATGATAATTCGTTAAAAAGTAGAGACTTTAGTGATAATGCCCCCCTTTTTTTTTATTGTTTTGTTGCTTTTATTTCCGAACTCTATCTTGCATTGTCCAGTTTTTTTTGAGTGGAGATGGTTCCACTGAGTAATATTGAGAACAATGTTAGGTTTAGGTTTGGGGGTATGAATAACTTCGTTGTGTTTTTTGTCATTTTTGTCGTTTTGTTTTTTTTTCAAAAATCTCTACCAAATTTGGTCAAAATTGATTTTTTTTTTGAATTGTAGTCCATTTTGCTTGAGATAATATCTTTCATTTCCGGTAGAGACATGTCATGTATGCCTTTCGCTTTGTGTTTTGACTGGCATTCATGCCATCTATAATTGTTGCATCACTTAAATTTATGTGTACAATGTCAATCTTATGATGTTGAGGTGGATGAGACTCTATGCTTGTTTAGCTTAGAAGAATAGTGGAGACTACTCTTGTGAGATTTTGTGCTTAAACGTTCATTTTGGAGGGTGTATTTCATTTCTATTCTTAAACACTTATCTTATTCTTCAATTTATGATTGATCTCTATAGAATTTTGCATTGCATATTAAAGAACAATCATTTTATGATATCACATGTTTATTTGCTTTACTTTTTGTTGGTTGATCATTGAGAAGTGATGCTAGGCAATGTATGCTTAAAATACAAAATGACCTAAACACTAATTCCTACCTTATGCGTGTGCTCCAATTGTCCATTTGAAAGCAAACACATAGCTTTTTCTTTCATTACCCATACTTCCAAAGAACCAAACAAATATAATGAAACCGTACCTAATGAGCTTGGACCATATGGTGATATAGATAGTATATTGGGGTGTTTTGTGATTACTACTATTGTTAGTTGTGAAGAAACCAATGAGTTTATTGGGTTGAATTGTAAAGTGTAGTTGCATGTACTAAGGCTTGAATGTAAGCATCAAAGTTTATATGTGTATAGTCAATCAAAAGAAAAAAAAAGAAAAAAAAAGAAAAAAAATTGAATATCTACACAAAAGAAAAAAAGAGTATAAAAAAGAAAACAAAAGAGAAGCCTAGATGCATACTTGTAATAGATTGACTTGAGGATGTAGAGATTGTATTGTAGATGGTCAACAATCCTATTGTAGATGGTCAACAATCCTGTGATACAATCTATTTTTAGGATGTCGATATTGCATTGTTCAATCCCATTATATGGTCTTAGGTATTTCACTTTCCATTTTCCCATTCTTTCTTATCCTACACCCATGGCCTCATTACAACCTTAAAAGACCTAGCGGATCTCTTGGTAATGCTTGCTTAATTGTAAAGTAGTATGTGCTATATCTATGTTCTTAATATTTAATTCGTTCATGAGATCCTTTACACTTATATGAGCATTCCTTCTAATTATATGAATATGCGAATATATTTTGATTCCCTATACCCAAAATCCAATTCGCATATGTTGATGAGTGTTATCGCCTAAAATTCTTGGTGAAAATATGAGTGTAATCCAGTAAGGATTAGAAGTCGAGACTAATTCTAGCACGAGCATTTGAGCTTTGTTGTTTTGTAAACCGAAAACATCTCTTGCATTGGCATACATGCATTGCGTGATGTATTGCTTTACTTGACATAATTTTAGTCTTAATACAGAGATTTTAGCATGCATGTAGTTTTTGCTTCGTATGTTTTAAGGTAGCATCTCAATGTTTTGCTTTGTAGAATTGCGTTTGTGGGTACCGTATTTGTAAACCCTCAGGAGACTATACTCTTCCTACTAGGGACACCTAGAGGTTTCAAAAGCTTAAGGCACATGCTAAGTGCCATCGTTTCTCCCACGAAAGTGGACTAATTAGTTTTTACTTGTTTATTGCTTTTATGTGTTGTATGTTTCATATTTGTTGATTTTTCATTTTTAGTTTTGCTCGAGGACGAGCAAATGTTAGGTTTGGGGGTATTTGATTGGTATATTTATGTACATATTTTAGGCTCCTTATTCCTAGCTTTTGTTCTCGCTTTCAAGTATTTTTGTGTATATAATATGTGTTTTAGCATTGTGTAGGTTCATTTCCCTAAAGTTAGGTGGTTGAGCTTAAAGTGAAGCTTTGAAGGCAAAAATGAGGAAAAAGATCTAAGTTTAGGAATTTAGAAGCAATTTGCGAGTTCTACCTTGCAGATCCAAGTCGAAGATCATCCCCAGACAAGATTGCGAGATCAAGTTGTGAGTTTACAGTCGCAGGACCAAGTCACAGAAACAATCCAGAAGATACTGCCAAGTCAGACTGCGACTTCATGCCAGTAGAATAGAACTGCTACTTAAATTTGCGAGTTCCATCTCCTAGAATCAACTCGTAGAAACACTCCAGAGAATAATGCAACTTCAGACTGCGAGTTCAAGCAAGAAGAAACAAGGCGGCTACCAGACACTGTGAGATCCATCTCGCATAACCACCTCGCAGAAGTTTCCCAGAACCTTCTGTCACCTAGATCTGCTAGTTACAACTAGCATGATGCAAACTGTGAGTTCAATCTACGAGTTCCAACTCACAGATTTGTGTCGGCAGAACCTTATCCACTTGCAGATCAAGATATTTTTAAAGGCAAACTTGATTTCTCACACCCAATTAGTGCCCTAATCGTCAAACACTATAAATATACCACATTGTTGGTCATTAAATCATAATCATACTATCACATATATTAACACCATCTCTTGTTCTTCAACACCACAAAAGAGAGAGAGAAGCTTTAAAGACTTCCATGGAGGCTCTCCTCCATGGATGTCTTACCGCCACCACCTCTACACTTCCTTTAACCATCTTTGAAATAGATTTTCATGGAGAAATGAGAGAAAAAAAAAATAGAGATCTTGGTTATCTTTAAACTCTTCTCTTTGTTTTATTTTCTATTTTCTATTTTCCTGATGTGTAATCCCCCATAAGGAATATTTGTAAACTAACACTTGGCTTGTTATATATGCTATTTACTTAGATTCAATTTGGATCTTGACTATATTCTTTATGCTTATGCTATATCTCTTTTTTCTTGACATGTATGTTGGTGAATGAGTAGAAATTGATATGTTTGCATAAGTGAGACTGTAGATTAAAACAAATGTTATAGTGTAAAAGTAGAGTCTCACTCTTGTTTCATGTTGGTGATTAAAGGGAATCAATATGGATAGATTGATTCGAGTGAAAGAGTGCATCTGTCTTCCGGTGGATTAACTGTGAGTGGTGTTGGGATTATGCTCGATATCAAGAGTGTAATAATGTATTTGACAATCTTTTCATATTAATAAAAGTGATTTCTAGTTTAACAAATCTTATAGCATTTATAGTTTAATTATTATAATTGTCAAAAGTAAATAATCATAAGGTCAAAAGACTATGAGAAAAGAAGAATTGTTCATACATCTGGATATGTATGAGGTAAACAAAATTCTTTAGTTAGTCTTGAATAATATTCAGAACTTAAGATAAAGGTTGGGTGCTTTTATCTTGTCAAAGCTGTAGATTCTTTTACTAACATTTGAGTGGAATCAAATGTGTTATGATGAGTCTAAAATCATCAAAGTGTGGTGTCTTTAGGTAAAAAATCTAGTGCACTGGGTGCATTGAATAGGATCATAGTGATATACTTTATTCAGAACCGTCAATGGATAAAAGTTTTCACTTGAAGACAATCGGAGAGTCTATCTCAATCCTGAGATAAATGATGAATTTATGGTTGTAAGTGTTATCATTTGAGCTATCAATGAGTACGATTATATTGCATAGTCTATCCTCGATAGTTTGGTGGTATTAATTTGTTAATCGATAGAGAACTTCATTTATAGATATAGACATCGTGGCTTCATTTATTAAATGAGATTAGAATATCATCATATGGTTATTTTGAGGTATTGGGTATTAAATCTAAACGTTAAGTTTTCAATAGTGCTTATTGAAATATGGCTTATAGACAAGTCAAAATATCTAAGTTCAAAATGTAGTTATATGAGTAAATATGGTAACTTGGAGAGTTATACGATGGTCGCGTGAAGACTTGTTCTCCAAGAAAGAAGTTTTTGTATTCCAAGACATATGTAATTTACTTGTTTTTTATAGGATGGACCAAAATTGTAGCTATTTATATTTTCGTAAATATTGCAATGTTTGTCATTGTTTGATAACATGTCATATAGAATAGGAGTGCCACTCATATATCTCTTTTGGTATGAACATGCATTGAATGATTTGATATCTAATTGACATATAGATAACTTGGTAAATCATTCTTTGGAATTGGATCACACGCCTTAAACAATTGAGTGGGGGAAGGTGTTTTGAAACACATACGGCCTTCAAGTTTAGTTGAGCTTTATGTTTCGTGTAATAACCCTCCAAGGGGTATTCATGAATGGAATTTAGCAAGATACTTCTTTACAATGATAGACTAGACAATTGACCCAAACGATATCTACTTCCCAATGAGGGATATTCGTGAGGGAATATATTGAAAGTGGATAACTTGGTAACACACTCAATGTGATTTTATTAATATCCTCCTAAGATTTCTTGTTAATAAAATTGTAATGCTAGAATTGAAACGCTGGTTGTTATGTTAACAATTAGGTGAGACCTATTCCAACTAGTAAATGGTGTGAACTCCCAAAAGAGGTGTGACATTTATGGGTGTTGGATCGCCATTGAATTTTACGATTGAATTATTTTATTTAATTCAAGATAAATATTCGAAAGTGCTATATCATGATTGATTACTTATATAATTTTTGTTATTATAAAGAAATCATGACTCCATCCATAATCAACATCCTAAAAGATAATACTTTAACTGATGATAATTATGTCACATAGAAAGGAAAATTGGGTTGTTGTTGCAAGCTGAAAAACATAAATTCGTTATGTCTACTCTTTAACCACCAAACTAATGAATCTACTGAGGAGCTAAGAGACGAGTATCAACAGTGGAAGTCTTCAAATGAGATGGCTAAACGTTATGGCCACCATCTCCGACGTGTTGCAACAGTAACATGATGGATGGAATGGAGACTACCGTCGATATAATGATGTCTCTGGAAGAGATGTTTGATATGAAATCCATGACGACTAAAAGAGAGGCAGTGACTGCTTTCATGAATCCTAAGATGAAACTTGGATAGAAAGTGAAAATTCACATGATGAAAGTCATAGCTCATCTCAAAATTGCTGAACCCAATAGTGCTGAGATAAATGGTGAGACGAAAATTGACATGATTGTCAACTCACTGTCAGATTTCTTTTGATCAGTTCAAGTTGGACTACAGCGTGAACAATAAGGAATACACCTTGCAATGCCTGATGCAAGATGTTCAAAGCACCGAGAAAATCTTTGTGAAGACAAGGGTTAAGAGATTCATATGGTTAGTAAAGTTGCTACTGTTAAGACCTGTAAGAAGGTCAAGAAACAACAGAAGAAAAAGCAATTTGGGCCTAACTAGAAGGGGTTTCGAAAAAGGAAAAGACTGAATGAGAATGAATTCAACTTCCGTTTAGGTAACAGAGTGTTGGTGTCTGCCAGTCTAGTGGGAGATATTAGAGTCAATCTAGATTCTAATAGGCATTTAGATTTAATAGACGTTTATTAAGTACCTCAATATAAGAAGAATTTAATTTCAATTTCTTGTTTGAATAAATTTAGATATTCGGTTACTTTTGATAAAAGTTTTATTATTAATAAGAATAACAAATTTATTTACAAGGGTACATTGGAAAACAGTTTATTCTATTTACGTAGCAATATCTCTCACTTGTTAGACACGGAATCAACAAAAACTAATCATAAAAGAGTAAAATTATCAAAAGATGAAACTTACCTATGGCATTTGCACCTAGGTCATATTAACCTTGATAGGATTAAAAGATTGGTTAGTGAAGGATCTTTAAGTGACTTAAAAGTTGATGATCTACCAACTTGTAAATCTTGTTTGGAAGGTAAGATGACCAAAAGGTCGTTCATGGTAAAAGGCACATGAGCCACCGAATGTTTAGGATTGATACACACTGATGTGTGTGGTCCTATGAGCATTCAAGATTTGGCTATGTGTATCTCATGAGACATAAGTCGGATGCTTTTGACATGTTCAAAGCATTTACAGCTGAAGCATAAAATCAGTTTGAGAACGTATAAAAATCTTGAGGTCTGATCGTGGTGGAGAATATCTATTTGGTGAGTTTCAGCAATATCTTATTGATAATGAGATAATTTCTCAATTTTCTACATCAGGTACACCTCAACAAAATGGGGTGGCAGAAAGAAGAAATAGAACTATTTTGGACATGGTTAGGTCTATGTTGAGTTATTTAACGCTTCCTAATTCTTTTTGGGATATACTTTACAAACTGTTATGTACATTCTTAACGATGTACCATCTAAGTCGGTTCATAAACACCGCATGAGTTGTGGACCAGGTGCAAACCTAGTTTATAACACTTAAGGATATTTGAATGTTCTGCACACGTGTTAAAAGGAAAGACAGAAAAGATGGAGTCCGTTCAAAAACATGCATATTTGTAAGGTATCCAAAAGGAACCAAAGAATATTATTTCTATAGTCCTTTAGATCTTAAAGTATTTGTTTCGACAAATGCTAAATTTCTAGAAGAGAACTTTATGAATAATTTTGTACCTAAAAGTAGAATTGTCCTGAATGAGCTTTCAGGAGATATAATTCCACAAGAGGTTTCACAACCTAGCCCAATTGCAAGTTCCGTACCAACACAAGATCAACAATCTACCATTCCTCATCGTAGTGGGAGGGTTAGTACAACCCAAGAGATATATCGGTCTAGAAGAATCTATAGAGAATCTCCCGGAGGACGATGATCCCCATACGTACAAGAAAGCAATAGAAGATGTTGATTGTCGCAATTGGCAAAAGGCAATGCAATCCGAAATTAAATTTATGTTCAAAAACAAAGTCTGGTCTCTTGTAGACTTGCCTAAAGGGATAAAACCCATCAGGTGCAAGTGGGTATACAAGAGAAAAAGAGGAATGGATGGAAATGTGGAAACCTTTAAAGCTAAATTGGTAGCTAAAGGTTACACACAGAAGGAAGGTATCGATTATAAGGAAACCTTCTCTCATGTGGCTATGCTTAAATCCATTAGGATACTCTTATCCATTGCGGAATCTCTAGACCTAGAGATTTGGCAAATGGACGTCAAGACAGCTTTCCTTAATGGAAGTCTTGACGAAAGCATATATATGATACAACCATAAGGATTCATTGAAAAAGGCCAAGAGGAAAGGGTATACAAGTTGTAAAGATCCATATATGGATTGAAGCAAGCATCCAGATCCTGGAACATACGGTTCGATCAAGCCGTGAAGAGTTTTGGATTTATTCAAAACCTTGATGAACCCTGTGTATATAAAATGATTAAAGGTGACAAGTTAGTTTTCCTAGTTCTTTACGTTGACGATATACTACTCATCGGAAACGATGTAGGTCTATTGACATCAGTAAAAGAATGGTTAGCAAAACAATTTGATATGAAAGACTTAGGAGAAACAAGTTATATTCTTGGTATCCAAGTCATAAGGGATAAAAAGAATAGAACGATTGTATTATCCCAAGCTTCATACATAGATAAACTTTTATCTAGATTTTCCAATGCAAGATTCCAAGAAAGGTATGTTACCTTTCAGACATGGAATCAAACTTTCTAAGGAACAAGTTCCTAAGAATGAGCATGAAGAGAAATTCATGAGTAGGGTTCCATATGCCTCGACAGTTGGGAGTCTTATGTATGCAATGCTCTGCATTAGACCAGATATTTGTTTTGTTATTGGCATAGTTATCAGGTTTCAATTAAAACTTGGTCCTGATCACTAGACAGCAATCAAATATATTTTCAAGTATCTCAGGAGAACGAGAGATTATGTGCCTGTATACTCCAGAGGGGATTTAATTCCCGTTGGGTATACAGATTCCAATTTTCAATCGGATTCTGACTCTAGAAGATCAACATCAGGATTTGTGTTTACACTTGAAGGAGGGGCAATCATTTGGAGGAGTATCAAGCAATCTTGTATTGATGATTCCACCATAGAAGTTGAGTATGTTGTCGCATGCGAATGTCTGGCTCCACCAATTCTTGATTGATTTGGAAGTGGTTCCTGATGCGAATAAGGAGATCATTATCTATTGTGACAATAGTGGAGCATTGACTAATTCGTGAGAACCAAGAAGTCATAAAAAAAGGGAAACATATTGAAAGAAAGTATCACCTTTTAAGGGAAATTGTGCATAGGGGAAACGTGACAATAACCAAGATCGTGTCAGCAGAAAATCTAGTGGATCCCTTCACAAAGGCTCTTCCACAAAAGAGTTTTGATTGGCACTTGGAGAATATTGGAATAAGAGATATGACATATTTGCTATAGAGCAAGTGGAAGATTGTTGGGATTATGCTCGATAGCAGGAGTGTTATAATGAATTTGATAATCTTTTCATTATAATAAAAGTGATTTCTAGTTTAACAAATCTTATAGCATTTATAGTTTAATTATTATAATTGTCAAAAGTAAATAATCACAAGGTCAAAAGACTATGAGAAAAGAAAAATTGTTCACGCATTTGGATATATATATGAGGTAGACACAATTCTTTAGTTAATCTTGAATAATATCCATAACTTAAGATAAATGTTGTGCGCTTTTATCTTGTCAAAGTCGTAAATTCTTTTGTTAGCATTTGAGTGAGATCAAATGTGTTATGATGAGTCTAAAATCATCAAAGTTTGGTGTCTTTGGGCAAAGAATCTAGTGCACTAGGTGCATTGAATAGGATCACTGTGAGATACTTTATCCAGAACCGTTAATGGATAAAAGTTTTCACTTGAAGACAATCGGAGAGTCTATCTCAATCCTGAGATAAATGATGGACTTATGGTTGTAAGTGTTATCATTTGAGCTATCAATGAGTACGATTATATTGCATAGTCTATCCTCGATAGTTTGGTGGTAATCATTTGTTAATCGATATAGGACTTCATTTATAGATAAAGACATCGTTGCTCCATTTATTTAATGAGAGTAGAATATCATCATATGGATGTTTTGAGGTATTGGATATTAAATCTTAACGTTAAGTTTTCAATAGTGTTTATTGAAATATGACTTCTGGACAAGTCAAAATATCCAAGTTCAAAATGTAGTCATATGAGTAAATATGGTAACTTGGAGATTACTGGTATTCTTCACGAGGATACACTTCTCTATTAAGATTGTCTAGGGTATGAATGAGCAATATTAACTTATTCTATCTTTATTTAAGAGTTCAATTTTAGTTCTTTAGTGGAATGAACTAAAATTAATAGATCGGACCTAAGTGAATTATTTGTTGATTGTGATTAGATTATATCTATTGGAGCTTAAATTTAGATATCCCGTCAAGATCCCTAATCCACACGAACTTGCATGGATCACTTAATATATTCTACCAGACCAATTTATAGATCCTTCTAGAATTGTATTAAAGCATATGGACTTGTTTCTTTTAGTAAGAATGGGTCTAATTCACATGTGGACTTTTTATTTAAGTCAAATGGATTTAATAAAATAGGAAAACCAATATTTGGCCCATATATATTAGCTTGGGCGGCTAAGGCTATATATAATAGCTTATTATATTATTTTTTATTTTATTATTTTATTAAATAAAAATTAATTAATTTCTTAATTAATTAATTATTTAATTAAAAGACAAAATCTTTTTCCTAGTAGAAGAAAGTCTCCTAGAGTCATATTATTATTTGTAATATGATAAATATCAAATACTATATTAGATAAGTAGATAAATAAAATGAATTTATTTATCTAGCCAAATTATGAAGTATTTGATTTCTATTAAGACTCTAATTGACAATTGATCAAATTAGGAAGTTTTTGGTTTAGTCACAATTTAATTTATATTCAATAATTGGTTATTGAATAAAACACTATTTGAGTTGGATTACGAGTCTTGGTGTGAAAAAGAAATCCTATTTTGAAGAGGATTGAATCCGAATTTTGATAGGAGTCTTGGTGAAGTAGAAATCCTCTTTATATGAGGGTTTTCAGCCACCTATATATACTCCTATATAGAATTTCAACCAAGACCTAATTTTTAGTGTGAGAAGTTTTTTTTTTTATATATAGTTATATATAAAAAAAACTTCGTCCAACTCATAGATATTGTGTATTGAATTCGGCCAGGGAGAACATAAAAGAGGAACGTTTTGTTTTCGATAGTGCACCAGTAGCCTTTACATCAAAAGGTTTTGTGTACAACATCGAATTAAAGTTCATGCGAGTTTCAATCAAATAGATTGATAATTCACAAGTGACCGGACGTTCTTGAGTTTTCTCTTGGAAGGTTATTTTGACTAACAAAGAAGAGGATCTTGTTTGTTTCCATCCTCAGGTATACAATTAAAAGAAAGGGAGCCCATACTCCAAAGTGATTCACGTTCGTGATTGGATTGGAAGATCTTACGCTAGTTCAATCATCACGAAAAAAATGTATGATACTTTTAATATACGTAAATTAATCTAGGGTTAAGATTCTTTCTATTAAAAGGAAAAATTTTAAAATATACCAAACCCTAATTTTATGCTCCCCATTTTTGAACCTATTTTTCCTTACAAATGGATCTTTAATGTTAACTCTTGAATATAGGTAACTTGATTTATGCATGCTTATGCTAGATTAGGTTGTTTGGTGTATCCTTCATATGCCTAATGGGTCTCGACCTAGACACAATTACTCATTCCATGCCTTTGGTTAAGTGATGAGAATTGATTTCGGTATTCCTTAATCAATAAATGATTCATAATAATAGTTGATTTGGTCTCGAAATCCTTAAATTAAGAGAACTAACCCTTGAATCCTCTTGAATGGTGCTTGAATGTTTATTATCCAACATGACTAGCTTGTGTATTTAGTGAACTTATATACCTATTGTTATTGCTATCTTGCATCTCTCCAAGCCACATTTATTTTCGTCGCTAGGGTGTTTTGTCTTTAGGAGTAGACTAATTTTTAATTGCTTTGTAGTGTAATTAATTTCCATCTGGGAAGGCAAGCACCTGGTTACATTTCTATCCTTAGTGTAATTTAATTTAATTTAGTTTAGTTTATTCACACATCACACACCTTCCGTAATATACATACACTTCACACACACCATTCTCACATTTTCCATGTTCTATTTACATTGCTTTCAATAACGCTTTAGCTAGAGACAGGTAGACGGATACCACCTCCCTGTGGACGATCCCCTTACTTGCTGATACACTAGCCATTAGTCATTAGCACCTCTGAGGTTGAACTTATAAATATTTTTTTGACCAGAGTACAACAACACTCCCATCAGATATGTGAATATGCAAAATAAAATATGAATGGTAAAGAAAACTCACCACACATAAACACAGAATATACCGAGGTTCGGCTAAGTTTACCTATGTCCTCGTGTGATCTCTCGTGAGAAATCACTAGCACTATGGATAAAAAACGTTTGGTTATAAGAAACTTATTGAAACCCCTTAACTAATTCCCTAAAACCTTGTTAGAACCTCTATATCTTCTTGCTTTCTACCCCTTTATGCTTGCTGATTTTTTTGTGTTAAAAAATAAGTTCCCAGTAGCCCTATTTATAGTTATAGGACTTGAGTTACATTCCTTGCTAGAATAGAACTCCTAAATCCTTATAGAATAAGAAAAGATAACTTATTTCTTTATCCTAGTTTATTTGGGATTCTTGAGAAAATCTAATTTCCTAATCCTTATAGGAAATTAAGTGCACACTTTATTTTTCCTTATCCAAATAGGATTCCTTCTTAAGCATTGACTTGGGTTTTGATGAGCTAACAACACAACAATCTCTACCTTGGTAAGTTAAAACCAAGAAATGACTATTGTACTCCCGAATGTCTTCAAAATTTCTTGAAACAACTCTGTAAAGCTTTAAGAACCTTCACCTTGACAAAATTCTTCTTGCCTTAATGCACCTCAAGTGAGAAGCTGATTCACCCAATCTTCAGCGTGTAATAAGATTGAGTGAGTTCAAGCAAAATTTAAACTTCTCAGCTATTACTGATTTAGTCAAGTAATCTGATGTGCTCTCCTCTGTATAAACCTTCTCCAGTGTAACTTCCTTCGATTCTACCCAATCCCTAATTCGGTGATAACGAGCCTCATTATGCTTTGATCTTCGATGAAACACTTGATTCTTTGCTAAGTAAATAGCATTTTGGCTGTCACATCTAACCAGCATGGAATTCTAAACTCTCGTGTTAAACCATTAAGCCATACTGCTTTCTTTCCAGCTTTCACAAGTGCAATATACACTACTTCAGTAGTGGATAATGTTGTATATGATTGTAGAGTATCCCTCCAACTAATCGGTCCACCACCACTAATGAAAACATAACCTGTAGTAGATCTTCTTTTGTTTAAGTCCCTTGCATAGTCAGCATCTATATAACCTAGCACACATGCATCGTTCCCTTACTTTTCAAACAAGATTCCTAGACTCTTTGTACCTTTCAATTAACGAAAAATCCATTTAACTGTAAGCCAATGCTCATTTCCAAGATTCAACATATACCTCGAATTTTGAATGTATGTTGCTTGCGAACCCAGATTTTTCCCGCTACTTTGTCCCTCCTAATTTGTATTCCAAAGATCTTTTATGCAACCCTTAAACCCCTCATGTCGAATTCCTAACTCAGTTGCATCTTTCATTTCTTAATTCTAGACATATCTTGACATGCAATCAACATGTCGTCTACATAAAGTAGCAATGGTATAATCATACCATCTTCGAACATATGGTAGTAAACACAACAATCCTTTAAGCAACTTCTAAATTTGATTTTCAGCATGTATGAATCAAAACACTTGTACCACTACATTGGAGATTGCTTTATCTTATAAAGAGACTTCTTTAACCTACAAACCAGGTTTTCCTTCCCTGTTTCGACAAATCCTTCCTGTTGATCCATATATGTGACTTCTTCTAGATCACTAATGAGAAACAGTCTTAACGTCCATCTGTTCTATCTCCATATCTTGTTGAGCTCTTATTGATAATAACAATCAGATTGAAGTATGCTTAACCACTAGAGAAAACATCTTTTTACTATTAACTCCATCCTTTTGTGAATACCCTTTTGCCACTAATCGAGCATTGTATCTCACGACATCACCTTCATGTGTCATTTCTTTCTCTCTAAACACCCATTTACAGCCAACTTTCTTCCGATATTTCCTTTTAGAAACTAGCTCCCAAGCAGAGTTCTTATCAAGAGATTGCATCTTTTCTAACATAGCAACCATCCAACTTTCTCAATCATCACTTGTTATAGCTTCTTGATACGTGGTTGGATCTCTTTGACTAACATTTAGAGCATAATTAACTTTGTCTTGATCAAACCCATACCTTTTAGATTTCTTACGATCTCACTTGGGTTTATCTAGTGTTATGCTTCTCTGAAATTGTTGCTCAGGTTGTTGAGGAACTAGGGAGTTTTGTTCGTGCAACGGTGATAACTCAACCTGAGCCCATACTTGTGACTGTTGACGTTGCTCTACTCTTTCCTCATTAATCACTTCGTTATGATCCAATTGCTCGTTCTCCACCTGAGCTGAATCTTTTTCTATAACCCATTTGGTTTGAAGAAATTCGGTTGCTTCTTCTATAACATCAATTTTCTTCTCCTCGCTTGTCTTGATATTATTTTGGGGCATAGTCATTTCGTCGAATACGATATCTCTACTTAAAACCTTTTTCTTGTTAACAAAATCTCATGACTTGTAGTCCTTCACTTCTTTTTCAAAACCAATGAAAATGCACTCGAGTTACTTTGGCTTGAGTTTGGTTCTTTCATCATTCAGAATATGAGCAAAAAACTGCAACCAAAAACTCTTAATTTGGAATAATCAACCGGTTTTCTAGACCATACCTTTTCTGCACACTTATAATCAAGAACCATCAAGGATGATCGGTTAGCCAAGTAGCAAGCATGATTAACCACTTATGTCATAAACATGTCAGGCAATCCTTCGTGAAACCACAAGCTTTTCTCTCTTTCCTTGAGAGTTATATACATCATCTTTACTACTCTGTTTTATTGAGGAGTTTTTTTCATTATAAAATGCCTTGTGAGGCCTTATTCTCTGTAGAACTGTAAGAACGTGTTGTCTTTATATTCACCTCCATTACCACTTCTTAGATATTTGATTTTTCTTCTCGTTTGGTTTTCTACTTCAGCTTTCCATTCTTTAAACTTTGTGAAAACTTCGATTTCTCCCTCATGAAGTAAACCCACACTTTTCTCAAAAAATCATCTGAAAAAGTAACAAAATACCTTGATTCTCCCTTTGATCTAGTTGGTGCACGACCCTATACATCTGTATTAATATAGTAAAACGGCTCTTTGTTTTTTTTTTCTCACTATCTGCAATCTTGAAAGACGTCTTTATTTGCTTCCCGAGAGTACAATGCTTGTAGAATTTTAGTTTGCAGAAACCAACACCTTTCAACTGATTTTTCTTGTGTAGTTCTTGCATCCCTCTTTGACTTATGTGCCCTAGCCTACAATGCCAAAGCTCAGTCTCGTCCTCCTCTGCAGATATTGTTGCTCCACCTACTATTGTACTTCTCCGAAACTTGTATAAAGTGTTAGGCTGAATATCACCTTCCATCATGACCAGTACCTATTTGATAACCTCGAATATCCCTCATTCATAACAGTACTTGTAATTGGCTTTGTCTAAAGTTCCCAAAGACATCAAATTCTTCTTTAGCTTAGGAACATGTCTGACTTTATTCAGTACCCTAATAATTCTGTCATGCATTCTGATTTTCACTAATCCAATACCTAAGATCTTGCACGGTGAATCATCTCCCATCAAAACTTCTCAACAGTTTCTTTCTTCATATATGTCGAACCATTATTTGTTAGCACACATATGGAATGAAGAACTGGTATCCAAAATTAAATGTTGGATATCATTGGAGCTTGATGTTACCGCAAGGAGTTCTCCATCAATTTCATCTGAAGTAATCACACTGGCTGTACTTGAATTCCTTGCCATCACCTTTGCTTTCCTTTCTTGTCATATCTTGTAATTCTTTTTCTAGTGGTCAGTAGCACCACATGTAAAGCAACCATAGTTCTCTTTTTCTTTTCCCTTGTATTTTGATCTACCCATGTTGCCAGATTTATCATACCTACTCTATGACTGACCCTTCTTGTTGCCTTTGGCATCCAGACCATGTGCTTGAGAGCTTTCAGTATTTTCATCCATCTTGACATAAGATTGGATAGCTTCCATAACCTCATCCAGTTTTAGACTTTCCTTACCAAACATGATTGTGGTCATGAAATGCTTGAACGAAGGCGGTAGAGATCTCATCAGTAAAAATGCTTTGTCGTCATCTTCATATTTCACATCCACCTTTAATAAATTGACAACACAATTCTAAAATCTGCTTAAATGATCTTGCGGATTTCCATTCCATCTGAAGATTAAGAAGTTCATCTTTCAAGAAAAGTTTGTTGGTTAAAGTTTTACCCCTATAAAATTTCTTGAGCTTATCCCATGTCTCTTTAGCGTTCATATCCTCGTCCATATTAAGCATCGCATTGTCTACAAGATGTAGCTCAATAGAGCTCTTCGCCTTTATGTCTATCCGTTTCCACTGAAAATATGTAGTTCCCTTCAGCTTCTTTTCCACTTCGAGAATATCATGCTGCAGATCTTGCTGAATCAGGACGTTCTTCATCTTCCTCTGCCATAACATGAATTTACCCTTCTCATCAAACTTCTTAATTATGATAGGCTTCACGTCATTGATCTTATCACCCGCCATCTCAAAAAACGATATAACCAAGGTTTGATATCGATTTGTTGATTTTAAATTCCCTTATTGATTGTGTTTTCTCGATAAAATACGATGATAAACTTATAGGATAATGATATGCGAATATACATAATAAAATATGAACAACAAAGAAAATACACCACACACAAACACAAAGAATTTACCGAGGTTCAACTAACTTTGCATACGTCCTCGTGTAATCTCTAGTGAGAAATCACTAGCACTATAGAGAAAAACATTTGATTACAATAAACTTATTGAAACCCCTTAGCTAATTCCCCAAAACCTTGCTAAAACCTCTCTATCACTCATGCTCTCTACCCTTTTATGCTTGCTGATTTTTCCGTGTTAAAAAATAAGCTCCCAGTAGCTATAATTATAGCTATAGGACTTGGGTTACATTCCTTACTAAAATAAGACTCTTAAATCCTCATAGAATAAGAAAAGCTAACGTATTTCCTTATCCTAGTTGATTTGGGATTCTTGAGAAAATCTAATTTCCTAATCCTTATAGGAAATTAAGTGCACACTTTATTTTCTCCTTATCCAAATATGACTACTTTTTAAGCATTGACTTGGGTTTTGATGAGCTAAAAACACAACACTCCTCTTAAACAACTTCGCCTTTAATGGAATCTCGACCCACCACAAAGATTTCCACCATACTCTGTACCATTCTGACCAGAATAGGAATGATAATTTTTTATATCACATGCCACCCGATATCCGGTTTTAACAGTATACTCACCACTTTGATCAAAGTGCCATAATACTGTACATGGAGCATCAACCACAAGATGAGGAATGCTCAAAATTACATATGCATCATCTTTTAAGAAATTTGCTAGAATGAAATCCGATTTCCATCCTCCTGAATGACTAATCAGGTTTCGCACAGTAGTAAAATCTTCCAAAACTGGCGGAGAGATAATCTTGAAAGTAGAAGGTCTAGGGACCCATCGATCACTGTAGATTGAAATTAACGCTCCATTTCCCACCGTCCATAGAATACCTTTTTCAGTAACTCTTCCCCAAATTAAACTTTGCCACAAAATTTGAACCCTGACAATCAACATGCATGAAATAAGTCCTCGAAAAGTAATTCCCCTTTTAAACTCTCAAAGCAAGCGAAGTTGGATTCCTTAGAATCCGCCAACACTGTTTGGCCAACATCGCTTTATTAAACATAGTGAGATCCTTAAAACTCAACCCTCCAACCCTTTTTGGCTTACAAAGTAGTGTTGTAATTATGGACCGGCCCGAGACAGGCCGGTCCACTAAGCGAAACGGGCCGTGCTTCGCACGGCCCATGAAGGAGGCAAGCCAGGCCGAGGCCCGATCCGTGACAGGCCGCATGCCGGGCAGCTGGTACAAGGTCCGACAGGCCGGCTCGCCAAGGCAATCCTAGCCGGCTTGCCAGGCACCTGGACCGGCCCACCGGTCTATCACTTCAACAGACTTTTTTTAAAAAAAATATTCCCTCCAACGGCTAGAATTTAAAATCCAACCGTTGGAGCCTCTAAAAATTACAAAATAACCCCCTGAAATCTTTCAAATTAAATTTTGACCCACAAATCAAATATTTCTATAAATACTTCCATCCATTTCATTTTCCATTCACTCTCTCTATCATTCTTTCAATCTCTCATTCTCTCAAATCTCAATCTCTATATTCTTCAATTCTCTACATTTTTTCATTCAATTTCATTATTACTCTCTCTACAAAATTCTCTACATTTTCCACCAACACACCAAATTTTAAAGGTACAATTTTGTTATTACTTTTGCTCAAACATTTTTTCATAGTAAATTTATATTTTTATGTTTAGACTGTAGTTACTAAATGAAAACATTTTTATTTAGTTAGTTAGTTTATCAATTTTTGGGATTTAATGTTAATATTATTTGTTTAGTATATTAAGATTTTTAAGTTTAGTAGTAATTTTAATATTTGTTATTAGTAAATTTAGAAAGTTAATTTGTATTACTGAATTTAATTTGTGCAATAAGTAAATTATGAATGTTAAGTGTAGTAGTTAAGTTTAATATTTTTTATTCATAAATTATGAATTTTTAGTGTAGTTGTTTATTTTAATATTTTTAGTGACTATATTATGAATTTTAAGTGTAGTAGTTAATTTAAATAAGTTTTATTAGTAAATTAAGATTTTTATGTGTAGTATTTAATTTAATATTTGTTGTTAGTAAATTTATTAATTTAATTTTTAGTAGTGAATTTAATATTTTTTGTTAGTAGATTATGAATTTTTTATGTAGTTGTTTATTTTAATATATTTTTTCAGTATATTATGAATTTTAAGTGTAGTGGTTAATTTTAATAAGTTTTATTAGTATATTAAGATTTTTATGTGTAGTATTTCATTTCATATTTGTTGTTAGTAAATTTATCAATTTTATTTGTAGTAGTGAATTTAATATATTTTCTTAGTAGATTATGAATTTTTTGTTTATTTAATTTTTTTTTGAAGTAAAATAATAATTTTAAGTGTCGTATTATTTTTATTAATTATTGTTAGTAAATTAAGATTATTGTTAAGGGTAGTAATTAATTTAAACATATTTTGTTAGTAAATATTGATTTTTAATTTGACTATTAACGACTATAGTACTCATATTTTTACTTCAGATAATGGATCATAACCAGCAGTCTTATTTTCCGGACGGTTTGAATGCTCAACGATGAATTTGATATTTCGGAGCCGACCCATACTCAAGCGGGACCTTCTGGTTTCGCCGTTACACTAACATCACGTCCTAGAAAATTAACATCAGATGTGTGGCAGTGTTTCAACATAGTCCAAATGACACTCCCAGACGGGACGTCCGGGCCCAGAGCTAAATGTAAGTTTTGTCATAAGTATTATGCTACAAGTAGGAAGGGAACAGGACATTTGAGACGGCATATGTATAAATGTATGTCTGCACATGGACAGATAGACACTACAACCCAGACACAACTACAACGGCACCCAGACGGGTTCGTTACGACGTGGCAGTTCGACGCCATGCACGTTAGAGAGTGCTTGACACGATACATTACACAAACTGATCAACCGATCAGTATTGGTAAGAGTCTATTTTATAAAGAATTAATCACATTTGCATATAATCCCTAATATGAACCTGTTTCTAGAACCGCCACTAAAAATGATTTGATAAGATTGTTTGAAACCCAAAGAGATAACATAATTGCTGAAATACAACATTTAAGTGTCTATGTTGCATTAACTTCTGATATTTGGAATGCATGTTCCAAACATGACTATTTATGTATCACGGGACACTATTTAGATTCTGACTGGAGGATAACAAAAAAAATTATTGGTTTTCGTCCTATGGATTTTACACATACCGCAGAAAACATTTTTAATGTCATTATTTCTGTTTTAGAAACTTATGAAATCACGCATCGTATCCTTTCGATCACATTAGATAATGCATCTGCAAATACTAGCTCTATTGCATTGTTTTTTGTAAGAAATATCCCGCAAGATGGAGGTTATTTCTTCCATCAACAGTGTGCATGTCATATTATAAATTTAGTTGTACAGGCTGGTTTAAAGCAGGTAAGCGACCAAATAGATCGCATCAGAGATGCCATTTCTTGGATTTACAGTTCTAATCCTAGATTTAGTGAATTCAAGAGATATTGTAAATTAAACGGTCTCAAACCCCGACGATTCCAAACTGATATGCCGGTAAGGTGGAACTCTACTTATTTAATGTTGAAAATTTGTTTGGAATATGATACAACCATTACATGTTTTTATAACTTGAAATTTGCTGAAACCGGTCGTCCTAAAGCAAAAACACTTACCACAGATGATTGGTATGTGGCAAAAAAATTTGTTCAATTTTTAATTTTTTTTTACAATGCCACTGTAACTCTTTCCGGGGTCTATTACCCCACATCTTCCCAGGAAATCCATCAGATAGTGAAAATATCTGAAGTGTTAAACAGTTATAGAGAAGATGAACATCTAGGCGCTGCAGTTGTTGCCATGGAGACAAAGTTGAAAAAATATTGGGCTAACATTCCTCTACTTTATGCCTTAAGTGTTATAGTAGATCATAGGGTTAAATTATTTGGTTTAGAAGTTTTACTTGAGTTTATTGGTATTAATTTGTCAATAGACTATTCAGAACAAATTACTGACATTCAAACCAAGTTGTTCGAGATTTTTCGTATTTATGAGATCAGGTTTGGCAACATTGACACCCCTCAATCAACACAACCGGAGATAGAGCCGAAGCAAACAAGTTGGAGCCTTCTGAAACAGTGAAAAAAGGACAAATCAGCAAGTACTTCTTCATGGCAAAGATCTGACCCATCTTCTTGTACCGAACTGATTAGGTACCTTGAAGCACAGTTCGATGCTGTTGAAGACAAGAAAGAGTTTGATTTGTTGTTATGGTGGAAGACCTATACGTACAGGTATCCAGTTCTGTCACACTTAGCATGTGACGTACTGGTTATTCCTGTGTCAACGGTGTCTTCAGAACAAGCTTTCAGCACCAGTGGACGCATAATTTAACCAAGAAGAAGCTATTAAATCCGGAGATTGTGGAGTTATTATCATGCCTTCGGGATTGGGAGCATGCTAAAAAATGGTTGCAAAATCAAACTGTAGATAAAGAGTTTATTCTAAATTTCAACAATCTATATATTGATGAACCTGTAGGTAGTGGTCAAGGCCAGAACTAGGTTATATTTTTACATATGTATTTATTATTTACTTGTAAGTTGTAATACGATTGCACTCTTTTTCCTTTACCAAGTTTTTATCCCACTGGGTTTTTCTTGGTAAGGTTTTTAATGAGGCAATCATGTAAATATGTAATACTGAATTCCATAAGTGAAAAATAATTAAATAAATAAAAAATTGTTCATTTTCTTTATTTATTTTTGGATTTCAAATCATAAACCCTAAATCCAAACAAACTTAATTTGAAAAATGATTATGGACCAGGCCTGCCGGACCAGGCCCGCCAGACCAGGCACGCGGACCGGCCTAGCATGGCCAGCCTGAGGCAGGCCGGCGTGCTGTGTCGTGCCTTCGTTTTCGAAAATGGGTCGGGCCAAGCCGTGCTTAATGGGCCGGGCCACTCCATTTTTACACATTTATTACAAAGATGATTCCAACAACTCTAGTATATTTTCCTAACCTCATGGTTACCACCCCACCAGAACGTAGTACACAACCTCTCAATTTCAGAAATTAGGCCTTGATGAAGTTCGAATAAATTCATTGAAACATCGACACCGTTTGAATTATTGCCTTAATTAAAATTTCTTTTTCACCAGCCGACAACAAATTCACTTTCCAACCTTTTATTCTTCCATAGATTTTAACCATAACATCAGTGAAAAGGATTATTTTATTTCTTACAATAAAACACGGTAACCCAAGATACCTATCATGTCACCCTACCACATAATTCCCTAAAATAGTTGACAACCTCATAGATTTCAGATTTTCCATAGAACATCTCACACACAAAACAGATTTGTCATAATTCACAAATTGATCTGATACTTTTGCATAAGACTCTAGCACACCTCGAATTGCCACACAATTCACTGCATTAGCTTTGGAGAATTGCATACTATCATCCACAAAGAAGAGATGTGTGATAGTAGGCCCAGATCTTCCACTTTTGAAACCTAAAATAAATTTCCAGATGTGTGAGCTTTGAAATAAGAGAAGACAAACCTTATCCACATATCAGAAAAAGGTGGGCGATAAAGGATCCCCCCTCCTTAGCCCCATCTTCGGCCTAATCAGACCACAAACCTCTCCATTCACCACAAAAGAATAGAGACATAAGTGACACATCTCATGACCCGATTAACGCAACCCCCATAAAACCCAAGTCTTCTCATCATCTGATCAATGAAGCTCCATTCGACTCGGTCATACACCTTTGACATATCCACCTTGATAGCCATCGATCCCTTCTTCCATTTCTTACTCTTTAAAGCATGTATACATTTGATCCCTACAATTGATTTATCTATAACTTGGCATCCTGGATTAAACACGCTTTGTGGCTTAGAAATCACCTCTCTGATTGCTTTACAAAACCTATTCGCTATAACCTTTGCAATGATTTTGTAGATTACATTGTAAAAAATATTTGGTCAAAAATCTTGCATACACACCACATCTTCAACTTTGGGAATCAAAGTAATCCATGTTTTATTCATAGCATCACGAGGAACTCCCACATCCAGACAGCGCAAACACACAGATGTCACATATAACCCAACTATTGTCCAATATTTTTTGATAGAACAGGGTAGGGAGCCCTATCAATACCCGACAATTTAATTGGCCCCATATCGAGCACTACCCTCCGAACTTCTTGCCCCGTAAAAAGACCATTCAGGTAATTTATCATCTAACTTGAGAGCTTAGATTGAACAATATTTAGAACCTCATCCACCTCTTCCTGTGTCGGGGTTAGAATTGCTAAATAGCTTTGAAAACTACTCGATAACAAACTTCGTCTTCACTAAAAAAACACTTAACACGATTTCTTACTTTCCTAGTCGTAGCTTTAAGATGAAAGAAATGGGGTATTTTTGTCACCTTCATTCAACCAATCAACTTTAGCTCTTTGTTTCCAATATTGCTCTTCAGTACTTAGAAGTTCATCCAGCTGTTTCTCAATATTGCAATTTATCATCTTGGAACCCGACCTGATACATCTTGAAGCTTCACACAATTCATTACGCTTAGCCATCATATCTTGGTGTAACCTCCATCGAGACCTCTTATTCCATGAGTCTAACTGACTAGATCATACACTGATTGTATCCAACAAAACCGACACCTCACTTGTGTTGCCAATACTGCCCCACACCTTTTGTATCAACTCCTTACAACCCTACCCATCAACCCAACAATCTTTAAAATGTAATCTCTTCTGAATAAAATTTAGCCTACCAGAAAACACACCATTAGCCTCTAGAACATCCATTAAAATCGGTCGATGATCAGGCATCCAAAACTCAGGATGATAGACTATTGAAATCAGAAAGTCATCACACCAACTCTTAGTGCCCGTACACCTATCTAGATGCTCCTGGATCATATCATTGTCTCTCATCCGATTACACTAGGTAAATTTTAGACCTGTGTAACCCAAATTGGTTAACACACATTCATCCATATCCTTTTTAAAATTTGAAATACACCACCACTCACTTCAAATTCCTCCTTATTCTCGCCTTCAAGTATAATCTCATTGAGGTCGCCAACAACGACCCAAGGTAGAGATGACATGCCTACCAAACACCTTAATAAGGTCCACGAATGAGTCCGTTAACTAGACTTAGGGTGACCATAAAAACCTGTTAACCTCCAAACTTTTTTATCGTGAGACTTTATCCTAATATCAATATGACAGCGAACACGAAACAAGATCCACCACCACATTATGAATCCATAACAAACACAATCCCCCTGATCGACTTACTGAATCAACCACTAGCTTCCTAGAGAAACCCAACTTCACACGTAAAAGCTCTTTTCGTGTACTATCAGACTTAGACTTCAACAATAAAATCTCATTAGAGACTATTTCCTTCTTGAAAGCATGTAAAATTTGAAATGCCCCGAGTCGTCCCCAAACCTCGAACGTTCCAGTTTAAGATTTTCATTGATCCTGGCAAGCCGGTAGAGACTAGCCAGCCAATATACTCTGATTAGTAGAAATTTCCTTTTAGACAACACCATATGAAGCTTGGAAATCCCCTATCACCCACTCATGATTCATGCATCTCTCTATTTTAACTATATTAGCTCCTAACAGGACAATCAACATTAACTAAATCTTCTTCTTCATAACCCATACATACCACCACATTGCACTCATTCATCGCACACTGACCAACCAATTCATTCTCATCCACTATTTTGGTTGATATAGACGACAATCACTGCCCTAGTGTTACTCGCTGGTTTGTTGTTGCCAACCTTGTTTCTTTCCCTTCATCTTCTAACGGAGTCTTGCTATTTCTTTAACTCGTATCTGCATCACCACCATATATCGGAGATATTCGTTTCACCAAAAAGACTGGAATCGGCCCAACCAAAGCCTCACAAATTTCTTTTATAAAAACTCTTAACAACCAATTACCCCCATTTCTTAATTTTGACTTTGTATAAACCCTAGACGTGTCATTTAATCGGTAAGCTTTCCCATTAGAAACCAATGGGCCACTCGAACCTTCCACACAAGGAATCCCCTTCTTTTTCAAATGGGTTGCCCATTATTTCTTTCTTGGCACTTCATGCCCTCTCTATTCTCAATCTTTCCATCCCTACACTCTCCATAATTAAGTCCTCATCATTACTAATTAAATCTGTTGCTTTCAAATCAACCGTTACAACACCCTCTATTGATTCGATAGTATTTTATAACGACAAATATGAGCTGGATGTCTATCATTTCCCATCCTCTCCCATCTTCCCTTCGATGACCATCGACACCACCACTTGCCAAGTCACCTACCACTTTGCTTTCAATCTTATTAATTGCTTCCCCACTTGGTCTTGCCATAGATACACTAGATCGAGGTGCCCCATCACCTTTCCAATAAGAACTTGATGACCCTCTACCACCACAGAATTGTGGTCTTCGAAACCGACCATCCCTCTTCACTCCACCTATTAGCGTACCTCGGTTTGGACTATTGGCACATAGCCGTGCACCAAGCTCCAAACTCGTCGCATCTCCCAAATCAGACACTGACTCAAATGAACAACATTCCTTCACTATATGGCTCAAACAACAACAATGAAAACAATACTCTGGTAAACATTCATACATGAGCAAAAACATTGTAACATTTCCATCCTCAAGAATGTCCACACGTAAACAGTGAAGTCGCAATCCACACCCGTACCAATAAATATTTTCCAGTACAGTCCCCAAATGGACCAACGTCGATATCCTTTACTTCTCTAACCATACCTCCCAAAAACAACCACACTTCTTAGTAGCAGGATATTGTGAATTTGGACCCATAAATCAACTCCACCAAAATCTATCCTAGAAATATCCCTCGTCCCCACCGGTTCCTCTAGCATAATAAAACTCTGATCAAAGCTCTGTAGAGACTCATCAAGAATTTTTTTCCGATCATCCACATTTTTGAAATAGAACACAAAAATGTTCTAATCCATCGCCTTTATATCAATCTCTTAATGTACCCACCAAATTTTCTTAATAACAAACATGAAAGCCTCATAGTTAACCAGTTTACTTTACCTACCAAATAAAGAGTCATTCTCCATTGGCCGTGATTTATCATATCCATATTCAACCTTTGAACAAGCTCCTCACTCTTCTTCAAAGACGACGTTCCGCACAAACAAGCAATTTCCTCAGTATTCATTCTCAAAACTAAAAGAGCCGTAAAACTCTCACCCAACTCTCATTTCAGGATTTCAAAGAACCCAGAAGAA
This sequence comes from Dipteronia dyeriana, assembly GCA_032871835.1. Lineage (NCBI taxonomy): Eukaryota > Viridiplantae > Streptophyta > Magnoliopsida > Sapindales > Sapindaceae > Dipteronia > Dipteronia dyeriana. The sequence continues at coordinate 100,084,141 of CM065296.1, read as the reverse complement.
GAGACTATGACATTCCTATTATTTTGTTAACACCCGAAAGCATATTATTCGATGATAGTTTAAAAACCCCTAAAATTGTAAAAATGCAAAAATTTCATGTTAACAAGCACAAAATATTGTGAATTATCCATTTTTAAAAAATATATTGTAAATTATCATAACTTATCAAATATAACTTATTATAAATAATATTAAGGCATTTATAAAAAAAAAACCTCACCCTAAAGTTTAAGGAATGTGTAGTTAAAAAAAAAAAGTTTAAAAGCGGGTTCAATTAGATTTATGGAATTCAATTAATTGTGGTGATTTAAGTTTTTTAGTTCAAAATGAGGTGTTACTAATTAAAAAAAAATGGCTGTTGCTGAGACATGGGATTATTCCGATGATAAATCCCGAATACCTCGATAGGATTCTATATCGTCGCATCCAAACAACCTTAGATTTACGTAATAGTTGAGTAATTATAAAATAAAAGAAACTATGGCGCAAGGCGCGTGGGAAATACAGTAGCCAATTGTCATTACAACTTTCTTTGTCCAATTTGGACTGCCCAACTCAAATATGATTGGACAATCCCAAGACCTCATGCGTCAAATCCCGTCACGAGCCCAAATCCAAAACAGCCAGTATCACGCGCCTATATTAACGCGCAGTCACATTCTCTTCTACTTAACGAACTAGAATCTAGTCGAAAACCAAATAGAGAGAGAATTTCAAGTGTAATGGCTGAGAATAAGATTTCACGCTCTCAAGTAGTGGCGGTGTTGTCAATAATGGTGCTTCTATGCTTAACAGGTAATAACAATTTTGTTCCAGTTGCAGAAGCTATTTGGTTAACGATACCGAGTTCAGGAACCAAGTGTGTCTCGGAGGAGATACAGAACAACGTCGTCGTTTTAGCTGATTATCACGTGATCGACGATGCCAATCTTCAGCATCCGTCTGCTATTGCTGCTCGGGTATCTCTTCTTCTATTTTTAATCTTATTATCATATGAACTGATGAATTGTCGATTTTTCTTATTAATTCACAGTTTTGTTGATTTCGATTGACGAATGACGATTATTGAGTTTTATGCTTTGATTATCTGTTGTACATAAATCTTAGTTCAACTCTTGATATTTGTTTTGTTTGCTAAGATCAATTAGCATTTTATCATCTCTTATAATTGTTGAGAGACCTTAGCATTAGTTTCACTTTGGTTTCAATACATATAAATTAGTTATCAAACTTTGGAAAATCGGTTTGATTTATTCATGAATGATGCAATTTCCAATATTGCAGATGTGTCAAAATATGCCTTTTAGGAGTTGGATGGAATAAAAAATAAAACATACCTTTTAGCAACTGATTTAAGCAACTGATATCGGTATTAAAGATAGTTTTCTCAATGCATGCCTCTGGAACTATAGGAAATTTACTTCGTAAAGTTTGTATTTTTATCATATTAGAGAGGGTTCACGTACGCCTTTGATTCATAGTTTGTTGCCTCGGTGGAAGAACCATTGGTTTTGATGATGTTGGAGCCTGTTTATGTGGCTTGATAACGGGTTTTGGAAAAGCATTTTGATTTGTGTAACTAATGAATTGGGCTTTTTGGCCGTCAGTCAGATTTATGTTTTCTTATGTTTTGAAATACAAACGTTTTCCATATGGAGTAGATTATGTAATTCAAATGTCATAATTGAATCTATGCTTCACATTGTTCACTTGAGATGGCTCAGCAAAGCGCAAAATTTAAAGTTTTTCCTTTCCTGATTTTGTGCTAATTTTTAAAGAAAAAGAAACGGTTTTATTGAAAACTCAAAATGATAATTGCTGAATAATTGTAACAAGCCAATACTGGTGGAAGGTACAAATATTAAAAGAATTATGCTTGGTAAACCTATGACTTATTTCTTGGCTGAATGAGATACCTGCATCAGGTATTTAACTATTTTGATAAATTTGAGATCTAGTGGTCACAAAATAATTATTAATTATTTCTGAGTTTTAATACTTGGTAAATTGAAAGTGATATTTTTTTTATGATTGGTTTACTAAGTACATGAATACTTCCACTGTCAATTTGGTGAACCAGCTGCGCTTTTGCAATTAGTATAAAAGATGATGCATATTGTGTGGTCAATGTGAGTTCCTATGTAACTTATATATGTCTCTTTATTAAGGTGACATCACCCTATGGAAGCAATCTTCACCACAATGAAAATGTTACTGTTGGTCAGTTTGCATTTACAACTAGCGAGGCTGGGAATTATATGGCATGTTTCTGGCTGAATTCCAACCAACAGCAAAGTGCTGGCACAACTCTGAGTCTTGACTGGAGAATTGGAATTACTGCCAAGGACTGGGAATCAGTTGCAAAGAAAGAAAAGATCGAGGTAAGATTCTTAATTTCTTAGTTTCTCCTGACGCTAGAAATGGTAATAAGGCTTTTGCATATTTCCACTTTCCTCCTTTATCTAATTATGCATGCATCACATGCCTCCATGTAGGGTGTTGAACTTGACCTGAAGAGACTTGGTTATGTAGTTCAAGCCATCCATGACAATCTAGTCTACCTCAAGAGCAGGTCTATTTTTCTTCCTATATTGATCTCTATATATGGATTTTACATTAATAACTCTCATGTTTTGTGAAGGAAAACAGATTTTGATTACTATACATTAAGAATATATGGATTTTACATTAATAACTCCCATGTTTTGTGAAGGAAAACAGATTTTGATTACTCTACTGGAAGAGAATAGCAGACTAGTCAACTATTTATTACTGTATGCTAGACACTTTTATTCTTAAAAAGCTGAATGATTTTAGTTAAAAATGAGGTTAAATAAATCTTTGATTGTTTGGAACTCTAGAATTTATAACAGTGTCAGTAGAGTTAAAAAGAATGGTTCTGAATGTTGTTTTGGGCTCCTAAAATAGTTGCTGGTGATGTTACAATTATAATTATCATTTCTATCATTACTCATTAGCAGCAATGATCACAATGGAGTTAGTGTTCTTCCCAGTTCTCACAAATGTTTGAGTGTAGGACCTGTCATAACTCCACTCCATCTAAGGTAATCTCGACAAAGTATAGTTATTGTTGGGGAATGATTCGTATGAATACACTTGGACAAATTTGGATGGAGGTTTGAAGGAGTATCGTGACAATGGGAACTTATTTGCGGACAAAGTTGTATGTTTAATGGACAAAATATAGATTCATTCTTAGAAAGAAAATCTAAAAGAATGTGCTTTATCTTTTCGCAACTATGAAAGAAGAGAGATGAGACCTGCACACAGTGATGAAGGAGAAAGAGTAGAGAAGTTTCAGAAAGAAATCTCAAGTCTACTTATGCAGTGTATTAGTATATAATAGGACATTTAAGACAGTATATATATATATCTCAGTATACCCTAAGATAGGGTAGGCTGAACCCGCCCTACCCTACCCCGAGCAAGGGTAAGGGACTAAATTTATGGCCGTGTTCCACAATTATTGCAGAGAAATTCTGCTCCTATTGAACTTGGTGGTCTAGGACTTCAACAGGGCGGGTTCACACTTCACAGGGCCATCCTTAGAAGCACCCTTTTCCTTGCAAAATGTCTTCTGATGGAAGAAAATAAACTAAGGAGAGCATGGTGGTGTTGACATATTCTTAACAAAATATTCACTTTGTATTTGTGTTTCGAACAAGTTTTTGGCAAGGATCGATAGTTTTATTTTTCAACAGCAAGCACTTTGGTTTTCTCGTAAGTGGCTATCTACCTATTAACCCGTGATATGACAACTCTCTGTTTGACTAATATAATATATGATATACTTTGCACATGATTACATTCTCATCTTTTATATGTCAAGAATAACTAAGAATATATATTGATTAATTATTGATGCTTAGAGGGTCTACTGTAAAAATATTGTTGTACTTTTGTTGAAAATATTACAGATGCTATAACTGTAGTACTGTTACAATAGAGTTTTATAGGATGTGACTTTTTCTCTTGGTCGATGTACAGGGAAGCAGATATGAGGGAAGTGAGTGAATTAACCAACTCTAGAGTGGCATGGTTCAGCATCATGTCAATTGGTATCTGTATCGTGGTTTCAGCTTTGCAGCTCTGGCACTTGACGCTGTACTTTCAGAAAAAGAAGCTTATTTAAATTTTACTTTCAATTTTTTTTTTTATAGAAAGCTTGCCAAAATCTGGAGAATTCGTTAGTTCGTGCAGTATCATATATATTTAAATTTTATTTTCTTCTTATGAGAACCGGGTAGTAGAGTAGAGTAGAGTAGAGTTGAGTGCAGTATCATATCAAAATACAGAGAAAATAATGAGTTGTATGATTACCACCAAGTGGGGCTTCCTTTTCAAATATGTATAAGAAACTTAACGAGTTGAGTTGTCTTGAGCTTCAAGTTCTTGTTCAATGCCCTGAAAAATCACTCAGCATGGCACCTGTTTTCAAATGCCTAGTACAGAGGTTGTTGCTAAAAGAGATGTTTGTTCTTTGCTCAGGAAAAAGAATGTGGGACTTGTGTGGTCTTTGGTGTTTAAAATGAGTTGGGTTAAGTGAGTTATGCTAATGGAATAAGACTTATTTGAAGTTTCTATATTACATTAAACTGGAAATTAGTATTGTAGTCAAATTAACTCACCAACTGTGTAAGTGTGAGCTTGAAAAGAAGCTATTATCAATATGCTTTGGTTTGGTAATAAAAATTCAAATTCTCATTCTGACAGGTCATGTCTTAGGTATGAGTCGTCACATTGCAATTGGCATATCACTAACAAAAATAAATAAATTATGGTTCTTCGATAGTAATTGTTTTATTTTATGGAGTGGGTTAAGGACCTAAGGTAGGGTTTGTGCTAAAATAAAACTAAAAATAAATAAATGTCCTTCTAACGTCTCAAACATTTTTACATGCGACAAAAGTGAAATTAGAACTTGCACTAATCTAAAATGAGAACAGAGAACTTGCACCAAGCTAAAACGAGAATTAAGGGGTGTATTCAATTTAGATTTCATTGGAGTTTGGTAGATTTTTGTGGAATTTATAAATCCCATAGAGCTTGTTTGGTTGAGTTTTTAAAAAACATCTATCGGTAAAAATCTACTTGCAATAGATCTATTAAAAATAGTGTTTTTGAAAAAACAATTATAATTGTTTGATTAGTATATTTTTTTTAAAAAAAATGGTCATTTGAAATAAGCATCTCCTCATGAGTTTTTACCTAGTAGAGATTTAAACTCTACTAGTCTCTATATAATTTAAAATAGAAAATCTCAAAAGCCTAACTAAACAACTTTAAAAAACTCAAATATACGTTTGTAGACATTTTGAGACAGTAGAAAGCTCATTCAAACAAACACTTTGTCTCATATCCGTAAAGAGTTGGCTAGACTTTGTTGTACTTTTTACCTAGAGTTATATGGAATTGGATGAATTTGTCTTGAACAAAATAATATTTGCTCCAACTCAAATGTCACACCTTCACTGGTTTAATACACGTGAAACTAATATTGTTTACCGATACGATAGTTTTATACACATGAAACTAAAGATTAAAAAAAAAAACAGTACCAATCTCTTCCATTTCTTTTCTCTCTGTCTTTTTTCTCTTCGATCAATTTGCTGATCCATGTTTTTTTTATGTGTTGTCACTAGTTTACGAATTCGAAAGAAGTTGATTCTAATCCTGTAAAGAACCCAGACGAGACCAACAAAATTAAAACAATATATATATTATAATTTATGATTTCAATATAAAATTGATGATGATTTTGTTTGTTAGCTTTGAATGAAGAAGAATTAAACTAAAAACGAAAAAAAATCGTATTTGATGAAGATTTTGTGAGATTCGAAGACTAAGAGTTGTGTGAAATAGGAAGAAATCGTATTTGATGATAGAATGAAAATGGATACCGAGAGTAGAGAAAATTGAGAGGTTATTTGATGTGAGAATGAAATCCTATGAAATCCTAGAGTATATGACACGACTTGTGGAGAGCTTTTTATTTATACTTTTCATACTGAAATCCATCCAAATTGATCCAATTCCATCACTTTAACGAAATCTGTGAAATCCATAGACTTTTGAATACATCCAAATTTATTTGAACTTCTTAAAATTATGAACCGAATACATCGATATTTCATTTGATTTTATTGAAATCCTTCGAAGTCGGGAGTGAATTCCCTCAGACTTTGATGGACTCTTTACAAATTCTATTCGAATACCCCAGATTTTTCTCCTATGGAATCCAATCAAATGTTGATTGAATAGACCCCTTAGATGTAAATTGTAGTCTATTGGTGTTGTATGGGTGAGGCCGTGACCTGGCGAGATCAGGTTACTTTATCGGTATGATCGGAGCCTACTAGGGATGGGTATTGGGGAAATGAGGATAAATATAGATCTCCTCATCTCCATCCGTATTTCTAAAACCCCTCTCCATCCCTCCCCATTTCCCCATATAGGGATAGAAGAGTTTTGGGGGAGGGATAACCATCCCTATCCCTATTTCCCAATTTTTCTCGTTTTTCCTGTTTTATAAAAAATTACAAGAAAAACAATCCATTACAAATTCAAATATAAAAATATTAAGAATATAAATAATAAAAAATGTTATATATACGAGTTTGGGAAAAATGGAGAAATGGGGATGAGAGAACCTCCCTCGTCCCCATCCCCTGTTCCTAGAGATGCACCTCCCTCCTCCCCATCCCCTGTTCCTAGATATGTACATTTAGAGAATAAGGATGTATATAAGTCCTCCCTTCATTTCAGGCAAATGGAGATATAGAATTTTGGAAAGATATATATTCATCCCTAGCCCCAGTTCCTCATTTTCCTGTTTTCCTTATTATCCCGTTTTCCTATGCCCACTAAAAACTATAAATTAAAAAATATATATATTCCATTATAAATATAAACTAAAATCCATTAATGTTAATGGTTTAGTGTATAACAAATATTGAAATATAGAATAAAATCATAAAGCGTTTTAATTTTTTTTAATATATATATATTTTTTGGAGGAAATGAGTATGATGGAGGTCCTTATCCCCATCCCCATTTCTTCCATAAATATATTAAAATATGGATGGGACCTTCCCGATCCTTATTCCCATTAACCCTATCCTATTTCTTTTTTAAAAAACAAATAGGGATTTAGAGACGCGGATAAAAATATATATATCTCCATCCGTTCCCATCTCCATTTTAAAAATATACATCTCTATCCATTCCTATCTCCATTTTAATATATTTGTTACGGGGACGGGGGACCATTTCAACGTATTTGACGGGAAAATGGAAAAATGCCCATCTCAATCTGGGGATGAAAATTATCCTTATTCCCACTTTTTTTTTTCTTCTCAAAATTTCCCCCAAATAGGGATGGGATTTGGTATACAAGGATAAATGCCCATACCTAGAGCATACTGAATTTATTGAAACAAAATAAGCAACACATGTAAGAACGAAGAATGGGTGTTGCAGCAACAATGGCAGCAATGGTGGCACGGCCTCCGTCTATAGCATTGCTTGGCAAACAAACACAAAGACACAGATGGGTTTTGGGTCCATTGGCTTTTTCATCAATTTCATCTTCCTCAAATTCACCATCAAAAGCAAGAAAGCTGGTTCTCTATTCAAAACCAGGTTGCTGTTTGTGTGAGGGCCTCAAAGAAAAACTTCAAGCTGCTTTCTTGCTCTCTGGCTCTGAATCTCTCCACGACGTCGATTTACAGGTGAGGGATATCACCACCAATCCTGACTGGGAAAACGCATACCAGTATGAGATACCCGTCTTGGCAAGACTCCTCTCTGATGGCACGGAGGTTAGCTTTGCTCATCGTATGCTTTTTTGTTGTTGCTCTTGTTGTTGTTGTCGTTGTCAAATTTATGTTTTTATTTTTTATTGTTCATAGGTTATGCTTCACTTTGAGAGCTGTCTGTGGTATCCTCCCATTATGAACCATTCAAAATTAATTATTTATACTAATGGATGGAAGGGAAATAGGGAATAGAAAAAAAAAAAATCTCATTGATTGTTTTTGGAGGATACCAATATAATGGTATAATGGTGAAATTAACATGCAATGGGCCTAATGGCTTAATTTCCCTTCCATTTTATCATCAGGGAAATGAAAAGAGGGATTAGTCACCTTCCCATTTTACTCCTACCAAACTTGATGACCCTCACTATAATGATTAATGAAATCCACATATATGAAGGAGCTTATTACTTATTAGACATTTTACTCTATCAATGCACTTGTCCAACTGGGCTTATTCTTCCAACTGAGAAAAACATAAAAAATGAGTTGTCATGTTGATGAAGCTCTAGAATTTACTTTTCAAGGGCAACTGAGGAAAATGCCTGTTTGTGACACATCTTAATGGTGCATTCCCAAGTTCATATACTAGTTTTGGTTGATATTAGTTTTGTTATGAGATTGGAGCTCATGATGGCAATGCCATTCAACTTACGAGTTAAGATGATCGACAACTATGATATTACAAATCTCTTAAATTATTGTAATGTTATTAGCTTTTGGTGGGAGTGGTAAGAAAAAAAAAGGTACAGCTAACAGCTATCTGCTAAGGGAGGCATATTAACTCTCCTCCATAAGATTAAGCAAGCATAAACATAATGGCTACAGTATTAACAACTCAGAACTTTTTAGGTATACATTATCCATAGGAGAAAATCCGTTTACATAGCTTAAGTTGACTTAAAATGTAGGACCTTACAATTTAAACTAACAATCTTGGAATGTTTATGGCTAACAAGAGGTGTACTTCATTTGACACCTTCATCTTTGGAGATGTGGAAACAAGTAGGGGTCAGCCAGCTTTACAGCTCCAGTTGTTGTCATACCATTCGATTTTCTCCAATCCTCATTCAAATCAACAAATATAATACGATAAAAATCGAGTTAATGATCAATTTTATGATGTGTGCGTGTATGTGTTTCTCTTACTCTAGATTAAGGGCTTGATCTCCTTCTCCCTTTACTCATATCTTTGTTACTCACTCCCTCATTTTCCATTGTTGTTTCAGATTCTCATTTGTATTTCTTGATTGAAGAACTTTTGACCTTATTAAATGAATTTGGTGGAGGAGCAATTTCTTTTATTTGTGAATAACTTCATAATATTTTGAAAAATCAGACTGCGCTACAATTTAATCTCTCATTCCAGAGTTCTTTCTCGTGTGACTGCTTGTTTTACCCTTTTACTCATATTGTAATTAAGAGCAGTGTCTTGAAGAATCTTAGCTTGGAATGTTCTTCTTACTGTGATAGTGTGATCAATAGCAGTACAAATAAGAATCTTATCTTGGATTATGCAATTTAGAATCCACTAAATTAGACATGAGGTTGATTGGTAGTAGAACCGAGATATGATTATAATTGATAAGAAAACTTCTATTAATCGATACATTTGAAAAGTTTATTATGATTTATGAGTGCTGTACATTATTACTCTATTGGAGTCTCGCTACATTCCATCTGGAAGCTATGGTGTAGGAAAGAAAGGGCAGTGAATATTCCTACTCAGCATCCCCATTCACCAGAAAAGGTATATGCTCTACTTAAATTTAAGAAAAAAATGGGCTAAAAGTAGTCGACGCCCCTGTAAAGTTAATAAAAGAGTAGCTGTTGGTTGATTTGTTGTTGTTAACTTGTTACTGGAGCTGTTCACCTGCTTTACATTGCAATTTGAATGCGGTTGATTTAGAATCCACTAAATTAGACATGAAGTTGATTGGTAGTAGAACCGAGATATGATGATAACCTATAAGAAAACTTCTATTAATCGATCCATTTGAAAAGTTTATGATGATAAAGTGCTGAACATTAAACTCTATTGGAGTCTCGCTACATTCCCATCTGGAAGCTATGGTGTAGGAAAGAAAGGGCAGTGAATATTCCTACTCAGCATCCCCATTCACCAGAAGAGGGATATGCACTACTTAAATTTAAGAAAAAAATGGGCTAAAAGTAGTCGAATCCCCTCTAAAGTTAATAAAAGAGTAGCTGTCAGTTGATTTGTTTTTGTTACTGGAGCAGTTCACATGCTGTACATAGCAATTTCCCTCATACCTGTACTCCAGTTCAGCACATATCATCGGATGTTAAACCTTTACTTACTGGACTTGTAGTTCTGTGCTTAATTATGTACTGGTGATCTAGCTTCTTTCACTCATGATTGGTGTCATGGTTTTGGATAAGCTGGTTATACAACTTCAAATGGACTGATGGTTTTGGACAAGACTGAATATGTGGATCTGGACCAAGTCCTATTTGACTATCAAATGGATCCTGCTTGAAATTATGATCCCATTTGAATCATCAAATGTGAGTTGCAGGTTATATAATTGTGGTGGAAGGTTACAGATGAAAAAAAAAGTAATGACTGGAGCATCAATATTTTTCAATATTATCAATGACTCTTTAATTAGATAATCTCATATAACTGAAAAGTATGTTTTGCTGATTGCTAATAGATGCCAGTCTTAAGAATAATTGTACAGTAATTTTTACAAAGCGACCGTGTCAGATGAGAGTTGATGACCCTCCCAAAGAAACTGTTGTACAGGTGTCAATAGCAAAGCCCATATAGTTGTAATTGAAGCATAGTTAAGCCCAGCCGAGTCAAACAGCAGTTGATGCTGTTATGGCTTACAAACTATTCCAGTGTCACATAAGGCATCTTCTGTATTTTGAAAACTGTGGTCACTGAGCTAATTTAGTCAGTAATGGGTAACAACAATCCTTTCTCAGCATACATCATGTTGTTCCCGAGTCCAAATTAATTAGTTAAGAGCTTTTGATAATCTTGTTATTCTTGCCTGTGGTTCCAAGCAAGATGTCTTAGGTTTAATTACCCTAAAGGATTTTTAGTTAGGATAATTATGTTTCATAATTTTCTTGACTACCAAGGTTGTAAGGTCCAGCAATACTCCCAAGTTTAGAGGGTTGTGATTGTGAATAATTTAAGGTTGGAGGATTTTTGGGTATAAAGAAAAGCATGTGGTATTTCCCTTTAGAATTTAAGTTATTTTTAAAAAGCAATGCTTTATGTAACCTTTTTTTTATGACGTGCATTCCTGGCCTCACGACTCATTGTGCTGGATTGAAGCCTTTACTTTTTATCGTTTACTCTTATAATTCTGATCAACCTAGTAATTTGTTTTAATCATGGAACCTGTTATCATCAAGCACAAGCTACATCCAATAATTGATTAGGATATTCATCAATGTATTGACTGCTGATGCCAATAACTTTGTTTGAGTGCAAGACTAGAAATTCAAGTTGAGTATTGAATATGCATTTGTTAGGTTAATCTCGGGATGATGTCTCACCCTAAACTAAATCTCTCTTTCAGGAAATCTTACCTAGATTATCGCCGAGGCTTGGAGTGGAGCTAATCCAAAAGAAGATATCATCCGCTTTGAGAGAATGACCGGATTAATTGCAATTAAATTCAAGTTTGCTATTGGTGTTGGCATATGCTGTATTCTATCTCAACTCTAAGTGAACAACGACGACTGTTTTAGGTATTAGATATTTCTAATTGCGGAATTACATTGCCATGCTGTACTATGTTGACTACATCTCTTTCAAGCAAAAGTAATGCTTTATTTAGCAATTGCTCCATTTTGATTTGCATGAAAATCCATCATTCCTTTCTTTCCTATCTTTTTTTTTTCTTCTGGATTGTGAATTGTGATTGGTGATGAAAAAGATTATTTGAACTTAGTAGTGGAATACATGCATACATTCTGACTTGTCAATACACACTCGCAGGTGGTTGTGTGTTGCCCTTTCAAAATGGTAAGAGAGTTTTGGTAAACACCAATCATGCTTTTCCTTTGGTCCATGGTTCTCCATGCAAAGGAAAAGCAGTTGTGTATTGCATGAATCCTTTCATGGTCTCTCATTCAATTTTTGTAGAGTGTAAAGTAATTCATTGACATCACCCAAAGCTTCTCCCAACTTTTGACTGTTTTCTGCATAAATCATTTCATCCATTTTGTATACTGTTTGTTCTACCCATTTTAGGTGTCGTTTATGTGAGTGGATTTTGCATGTCAGGGTTTTAACTTTTAAATATCAAGAGTTGTCATATATAATTAAATTATATCAGTTATTGGATGCTTTATCAAGTTATATCATTCAAATATAGTCGATTTTAATTTATTTTTTTTAAAAAGTAACTTTTGCATCGTTTAATATTTTCGTCACCACTTTCAAAAAAATTAAAAATTAAAAATCTAGTCACCAGTTTGAGAATGCTTATTTGCCTATCAAACCATTAGATATGATCTACCTACTATAGAGGACCTGCATAGTTGTAACGGTAGTTATAAGGGAGAATTATTATTATTATTTCTTTTATTTTTTTTAATGTTCACATGTTTGATTTTTGTAGACACTCTTGAATTGAAATCGGATGCTAAACCTATCAAATTAAACAACACGCAAGATCTACAACTAGTTAATGTAATAATCTTGCAATCATGAAACTAGTTTGTGGTTTGAAGTAAGCTCCAAGAATTTGGTATGAGAAACTTAAATATGCCCTAGAGAAATGAAGTTTCAAGAACTCAAGAGATGTTATTTCTTTGCTTATCTACCAAAATCAGTCCAACGTTCCTCTTCTTGTATATGTACATGATATTCTCTTGACAGGGAATGATTTCATGAAAGTTGTTCAGGATTTGAATAACAATTTTTCAGTAAAATATCTTGGCTCTCTGAGTTCGCTTTTGAATTTTATATATTTTTTGAAATATCATATCCGTTGTAAGTAACTTGAGATATTGTTGAACTGGATGAGTATTTATCAAATTATATTGAGACGGTGATGCTCTAGGGATTTGCTTAACACAGTAAATATGTTTCTGATCTACTAATGAAAACCATGATGTTTTGATTGTTCCACATGTCCAACTCTAATGAGTACAATGAAACTTCTTCAAATTAAATTGATGAAGAAACTTTTGCTGACTCTACTCTTCCCAAAATGATCACTTACGTAATTGTTTTTAACCAGAGAAATTCACATCAACTTTTACTCTTTTTTTTAGTTGAAATATATGGCGAACAAGGGACCCGGGACTTTGCTAGGCCTTTTGGGAAATGGATTTCTTTCTTGGGAAACATGTAGGCTGTAGCTACCACTAATTTTGGAATTCCTTCTTTCTAAAAGTGAAATTTATAATCAACCGTAATTAATATCATCAGCAATTAAAAAAAAAAAAAACCAATCCTCCCTTTTCTTGTTTTTAATTGATTTTTTATAATCTAATAAAACCTAAGCAATATAAAAAATATATGGTCAAAATTTGATCACGTTTTCTCTCTCATACAACTTGATGTTTTAATTACATTTAAAAAATATTAAGAAAAAACAAAGGTCAAGAAGCGGATCCATATAAAAAAAACTGATTACATATTAAGTAACGAAAAATCTATACATATAAAATTTCGAAATTATCGAAAAAAAACTTCCTTGAATCTTAAAGTATTGCAACATACAATTTAAACCCATGAAATATATGATATTACGATGTTACAAAGACGGTGAACGATTTTCAAGAAGAATTTTACTTTCATAGAACAAAGATAACGAGTTTTGACAAAAAAAATAATCCCAAAATGTGAAGTTCCAACAACTTGAGCAATTTAAAATAATTTTTCGTGCCTAAATTAAGTTTATGTTTGTATTTGGCACGGATCTAGTGACAAAGAGTGAGAAATCAATGATACAAAAGAGAGAAGGTTGAAAAAAAGAAAAAAGAAAGTGTTTTCTTTTGTTTCGGTGTCTTGTTGTATTTTTTAGGCTATGAAGTATAAAGAATTTGTAAGGGTTGGTTAGTAAGTAGTCACATTGTAACAATAAAATTAATTAGTAGTTAATTAGTAGATGTGGTTAAAAATAAAATTTAAAATTTTTAGATCGATTTTGATAATTTACACTAAAGTTTTTTTAATTATTATAATAAATTTAGAATTTGGATATTTTTACTAAAATTTATAATCTCATGATATATGTGCGAATGACATATCACTCGTTCATTTTATAAATTTTGCTGCTGATTATGTGATACAGTGATAGTCAACCTAATAAGTTGCTTTTAAAAAAATTGATGGAATTTTATTTTTTGACCATTAAAGCATACCTTTATTAAATTATAATTGAATGGGACACATGCAACTGGCTCTTTTTATTTTTCTTTTCTGAAAACGAAATATATGTAATTGGATAAACAAATTGAGTGTACATTGTATATGCAATTTAATTTGTATCCGAGACTTTTGGAGGTTATGTACGTGTCAGCTGAAATGTTTATTTCTCCACATAGAAACATCTATTACTTCAATTCATAGCTGGAACTTGATCACCCTGATTATCTCTCTTGTACTCAGATAGAGTTGTAGTGGACTCAATCACAACATGATAACAGTTGCTTTCACACAACAAGATGTGTCTTTCATTTGAAACAAAGATCATCACGTATTAGATTAATAGCAGAGAATACAGTGATTTGTTTTTATCATATTATTTACTCAACTTGCTATAATTAATTACGTGATAAAAACAAATTAAAAAATCACTCACCCCATTATTACACTGATTTTTTTTGGATTGTATACCCTCATTCTATTATTTATACAATATGTTGAGTAATAAGATTACAATTAGAATAAAGCAAAAGGCACACATTTGTGTGACTTAAAGATTTTCCATAAGACAAGATTATGTTGACCTTAAGGTTGTGGATTCAAGTCTACCACCTCTATAAACTCTAATTTATTGTAATATTTCTATTAAAAAACAAAAGATTTTCTACAAAATTGGTATTAGGTGATATATTTACAATCAGCAGCTGCCGGTGGCAATATTTTAGGCAGCTCTTTTGTAAATTAAAGCCTATTATATGATCAATCAAGTTTGTGACCTAATAATATCATCAATCATACAAGTTTGTGACGTGCCATGCACAACTTATTGTATGATTGTGTGTGTGTTATTGTTTTCACTACAAAGGGAAATTAAAAGCAGGTCTCTTTCGTAAGAACACACTTGAGTACTTAAAACATACGATATATATATATATCATCTTCAATCACTCTCTTTAAAAAGATTGCTTTTATTTCCAATGCTTTTGACTGCTTTTATTCTATGTATATCTCAATTTTATATCGGTTTTGTCATTTGTGCATGTACAATAACTTTTTTCTCAATTCTATTTATTATTTTATCTGGATTTTTAGGATAATATCAATGAATTAATGGAGTAGTTTTTTTTTTTAATCTTAATGGAGTCATTGGAGTGTTTTTTTTTTAATCTTAATGGAGTGGTTTGTTATTAGAGCAAATTTAAACATAAAAAATTATATTAAAATATTGATATCTTTTGCATGGGTTATTAATTTAATGAACTTTATGATTAATAATACAGTGTACTGTGGCTTTAAATTATTAATTATATCTGATTAATCTAATTGATCAAACTAATAGTCATTTGACTTGGTGGTTGGTTGGAGTTTTTTAAATGGGGTCAAAAAAATTATTGGCACTATTTGAGGGGAGTGTTGTGCAAATATCACAACTTTACTAATGTATGTTTAAAAGGTACCGTTTAACCTGTTCAGATCAAAATACCCCGAAATATTAAAACAGTGATGAATTTATCGTTTTTTAAGTCAGAGAGAAGCAACAGTCAAACCGACGGGAAAATAACCGACCGAAGGAGATAACATGAGACTGTTAAAATAGAGATCTGAGAATGGTTGTGGTTTAGGTTAGGGTTTGTAATTTGGTTGAATATCAGTTGAGGAAGATGAAATCTGGTTTTTCGAGACTTTTTGCAAGAGAATCGACCTTATTTTTTATTGAGTCGAGCTTTTATTTTCGTGAAAATTAGGTTTCCGTAAGTCGAGGTTATTTTTTAATGTTTCGAGATTTTTTTGAATTGAATCGAGCCTTTTTGAAAGAGATTGAGCTTTTTTGAAAAGGAATCGAGCTTTTTTCAATAGGGTCGAGCTTTTTTTGAATTGGATCGAGCTTTTTTGAAAGGGATCGAGCTTTTTTGAAAGGGATCGAGCTTTTTTGAAAAGGAATCGAGCTTTTTTGAAAAGGAATCGAGCTTTTTTGAAAAGGAATTGAGATTTTTTCAAAAGGAATCGAGCTTTTTTGAACAGAAATCGAGCTATTTTGAAAAGAAATCGAGCTTTTTTCAATAGAATCCAATTTTTGTTGAATTGGATCTAGTTTTTTTGAAAGGGATCGAGTTTTTTTGAAAAGGAATCGAGCTTTTTGAAAAGGAATCGAGCTTTTTTCAAAAGAAATCGAGCTTTTTTCAATAAGGTTCTGTTATTTTTGAATTGGATCGAGTTTTTTTGAAAGGGATCGAGCTTTTTTGAAAAAGAATCGAGGTTTTTTCAATAGGGTCCATTTTTTTTAATTGAATCGAGTTTTTTTTTAAAAGGAATCGAGTTTTTTTCAATAGGATCCAGTTTATTTTCAAAGGGATCGAGCTTTTTTGAAAATGAATCGAGGTTTTTTCAATAGGGTCGGGCTTTTTTTGAAATGGATCGAGCTTTTTTGAAATGGATCGAGCTTTTTTTACATTGGATGAAGCTTTTTCACCATGTGATCTAGCTTTGTTTACATATGATCGAGCTATTTTGTTATTGGATCGAGCATTTTTTCATAGGATCGAGTTTTTTGAAATTGGGTCGAGCTTTTTTGTCATTGGGTCTAGCTTTTTGGCATTGGGTCGAGCTATTTTGTCCTTGGATCGAGCTTTTTTGTCATACAACCGAGCTTTTTTTGAAAAGGGTCGAGCTTTTTTTTTTTGACCGAGCGTTTTTTTCATTGGATCGAGACTTTTAATTTTGGTTATGAAATTTGTTCTGTTTAATGATGTTTGTATTCTAGTACATTGCAGATGGCAAATAGTTTGAGGGATTAGCTTAAAACTACATAAGGAGACTGGTACGAGGGCAAATTGACTCGACACAACCATTTGGATGCCCTTGGCCATATAGACGACACGCTGAACCGTATCCCTGCATAATTTGCAGATGAAGATCGGTGTCGGTTCATGGCTTCATGTTTAGGGCATTTCTTGACTATGCAACAGGAGATGAAGTTTTCTGGTGGTATTATCCATCGGTTGCTTTTGAGATGCAGTTCATGTTAGGGAACCACTCGGTGAGGTTTTCGAAGGTGGAATTTTACCTGATCACCGGACTACGGTTTGGAGTTGTACCAGACACGACCAAGTATGCAGCAGTGGAGAATGACATACATCAGCGGTACTTTCCTAGAGCCTTTGAGGTGTCGTTGGAGGAGATTAGGGGTGTTGTCATCGTCACAGAGTTCAGAAAGGCGTACGATGCTGTCAAGCTCTGCCTCATATATATGCTGAACTGGGTACTGATGAGGGTGGATGAGAGATTCAAGATTTCAGTTTGGCAGTTCCAGCTGGTTGGGGATCTCGATGCGTTCGTTGCGTTCCCGTGAGGTACCCACGTGTACAGGTATTCTATTCACTCATTCAAGCATGTACTTGAAGGGCGACGAGACTGGTTCGAGCGACGCCGGTAGGATAATGGCGCTGACGTACACACGGTGGAGACCTACAACATATACGGTCTATCTTATGCCCTATTGGTAAGAACTTCGAATTACAAGTTGTACTTTATTGGTGTTGTCCTAAATGTTATGGTTAGTTATCAGACTTATCTTTGATGCATGTATTTGCTTTCGAGGTGATCCCTGAGTTAGCCAAAGAGTTCGGTGGCCGAAGGGTTACAGATCTGACTCCCCGTATTTTGAAGTGGGAGTTGACCAAACAACCGAGAGGGAAGAAGCTGGCAAAGATTTTCAAAGCCAGAGTATGTATTTAATTTGTTAATGTTTTTATTAGTTAGTATTTGTACAATTACATTGTTCTAACTAATATTTCAGATGTTTACGAGGAAGGAATTGGTGCCCACACCAGCTGAGAGACAGGCACCGTACTTTGAAGGGCTAAACGATGGGGGGAGCCTGTATGTAGAAGATGACAGGGATGATATACCGCCTCCGGTCCCTGATCAGACTACCTTTGGCGGGATCAGTGGTACAGAGGGTGGGGTTGTAACAGAGAGGACCAGTGACAGTGAGAGATATGAGCCCACTGCTATGGGTTTAAGGCCCAGTGACAGTGAGGGATATGAGACAGACCCTCAACTGGAAAGGCATATGCATAGGCATAGACGGGGTTCAGTTTACCACCCCCAGGCATGGTAAATCTATAGGGGATTCCAGTGGGGCCATAGGCAGTGATGGAGAGGTAAGTTCAAAACAAAGTTTAGTGTGTTTTATTAACACGTGTTGATAGTTTTGTACTAACAATGTAGACATGATTTCAGGCTCCGTGGGCAGATATGTTGAACGATGTGCGTGAAGCCCTCTGGAAGAGTGAGGAGGATCGACAACGTCAACACTTGGAGTTGGTGGACATGATCCAGAAGAGTGAAGAGGATCGCCAACAACAATACTGAGTGTTACTGGATATGATCCGGGGGCTTCAGGGGTGGACCATGCGTACACGCTAGGATGGCCCCCCACCTCCTGATCCAGACTTTAGTCCGGGAGACAGGACTGATAGGTATACGATGAGGACAGACATGCTAGCTGGACGTAGTCAGGATCCGCCTACCGTGGGGGTAGGTCCGGAGAGGCAACCTCAGTCGTATACCAGCGATAGTAGGCTTGTTTCAAGTACAGCAGTCGGGTCAGACCTCCATGTTGTCCTATCTGGGTCCACCCAGCCTCAGTGGTCCCTACCTCTCAGCACATCAACTCAGCCACATCAGGCACCTCCCTCACCTACCATATCGACCCAGCCTCAGTAGTCCTCACCTCCCAGTATATCGACTCAGCCACAACAGTTACCTCCCCCACCGACCATATCGACCCAGCCTCAACGGTCCCCACCTCGTATCACATCGACTCAGCCACAGCAGGTACCTCCCCCACCGACCATATCGACCCAGCCTCAACGGTCCCTACCTCCCAGCACATCGACTTAGCCACAGCAGGCACCTCCCCCACCGACCATATCGACCCAGCCTCAGCGGTCCCCACCTCCCAACACATTGACTCAGCCATAACACGTACCTCCCCCACCGACCATATCGACCCAGCCTCAGCGGTCCTCACCTCCCAGCATATTGACTCAGCCATAACAGGTACCTCCCCCACCGACCATATAGACCCAGCCTCTACGGTCTCCACCTCCCAGCACATCGACTCAGCCACAATAGGTACCTTCCCCACCGACCATATCGACCCAGCCTCAGTGGTCCCCACCTCCCAGCATATTGACTCAGCCACAGCAGGTACCTCCTCCATCGACCGAGATGTCCACACCATCGAATGTTGGATGACCGCACAGTAAGCGTTTAGGTAAACACGGCTGGCAGTTGATGAGCCCTTACACAGATCCATGCCGGCCTAAGAGGTCGCGGACACGGCCCAAGGCCGTGGAATACGTTTTTGACCCCCACGATCTAGTGGACGCTGACCAGCTTGCGGCATACAAAGCGTTCATCAGGAACATCAACGGGGAACAGTGAGTCCAACTTCGTATAATAAAAATGGTTGTATATTTAATGTTTATGCAAATTTACGTAAAACTAATTCAATCATTAAACAGACGTGATGTGGACATGCTGGCACCAGTGGACACCGGATGGTTCATGCGTATGTAGTCCAACTTTATGGACTTGGAGGACACGGTACATACTTACGTGATTTTTATATTAACGTTTGTGTAAGTAATGTTGTATTGTTAACAATTACGGTGGTTTTATTATCTATCAGCACATGGATGCATACCTCCATATTCTTCGCAAGCGTCAACGAGGATTCCCCAATGTGTATAAACAGAGGACCAATACTTATAAACAGAGGATCAACGTATTGGATACACAATTTTATGTAAGTAGTTATCAATTTTTAGAATCGAATCGCATTTTATGGTTTTGTATTATTAATACGATATTGTCAATGATTGTATGTACATCCACTTATGTTGTACATGTGGGAGAGGATGATACCTCGTGATTCCTCCAGAAGAGTGACCACGACAAGGTGGAATGTGGTATAGTCCCGATGGTTGGAGGAGGACTTTCTGAGGGTTTGTGGTGCAACCACGAGTGGAAACCGCCTATGGCACGAGGTTGACCTGGTAAGTGTTAGACGATGGAAATGATTTAAAATATAAACTGTTCGTATATCCTGACTTAACACCGTATGCATACTATTACAGGTCCTGATTTCGTGCAACGTTGGGGGCCAACATTGGCTAGTGGTGACCGTCGACCTTATACAAGGGAAAATTGACATTTTTGACCCCTGGAGACAGGAAGTCCCTTATCATATCAGGCACCAGCAGGTCCGGGCATTACGGTGGTTTTTACCCTCCATGTTGAGTGACGCAGGGTTCCACACTGTACGGCAAGGCTGTAGTCGGGCGTTCTCTCGAAAAAATAAGCCCTTCTCGGTTGGCCTGGTGCCTACTTCTATAGTCCCCCAACAAAAAAAATCGTAAGACATTATATTTCATTCACGTGCTTAGATTTTCTTTAAGAACGATTTCTAACGATGTTTTATGTGTCCAATTACAGAGGTAACTGTAGTCCCCATACTTTGAGACTTATCGAGTACATACTAGCGGGTCGAAGGCCTTTTGATTGGTCAGAGAACTACATGTGGATCATTCGGGAGAAAATGGTTGTGGAGATTTTTTATAACCCTAGGCCCGCCTAGTGATTGGTTGTATATTACCATTTTTTATGTACAAAGACAAGATATGTAATTAAGTCATGAATATTAATTCATTCATTATTCATTCATTAATATTAATTCATTCATTATTCATTCATTAATATTAATTCATTCATTAATAAATGATTATTGCAATTCCAAATTATTACAATCTCATACAATTCCAAATGTTTACAATATGATCAAAACTTTGTTATTCATTCCCTATTAGAGTCAATATTAGGGCACGTCTGTTTGTTGTGTCTAATGGAATGGCAGATGCTACACTTGTGGTGGTATTTATCGGGAACACCTCTGCTTGGACCTTCATTAATCATAGGTGGATTAGAACATCTCCTGGAATTATACCCTGGTTGTCCGCATCTTCTACAGGATTGTGTAGTTGTCCTCTCCGAAGACGAGACATGGCGACCCGCACGTGGGCGTCCTGCTTGTCTCCTGGTGTTTGGATTCAAGACCACCCTCTGAGCAGTGTCAGATGGCACAACCCAAGTGGAAGGATCTCCCACCGGTATAATAGGAACCGAGTACTCGTCAATAAGTGTATGTCTCTTGTAGTAGTCCGAACATAAAGTTGTCAAGTTCAAGTTTCGCTCCCTGTAAAAAACATAGCACATCAATCACCTACATGTTTCAGTAATAATCACCTCACAGTAAAACTTGAAAGTAATGTACCGTGCCGCTGCAAGAGCGTGAGAACAGGGAAAATGATCCATTTGGAATTTGTTTCAAGTACAAGTCTTCCGGGCTAAGTCAAAAGTCCATTATTTTCCAGACCGCTTGACCGAGAAAATATTTCAGTCTACTGGATTTACGGTAAAAAAACCATACTTCTCTACACGTTTTAAGAGCACAATATGTGCTGCGTCGGTCAACTGATGACGCATGGTTTGTACAGCTCTATAACGATCGTGAAACCACCGTTGAAGCATATTCCTAATGAACTCAGCCAGAGTCAACATAGGCAGTTGGCGTGCAAATTTTAGGCATGAGTTTATGCATTCTGCAGCATTTGTTGTCATCACCCTGTACCTTCTTCCCGGTCAGTGTACACGGGACCACTTGTGTGGATTGGCATCAATTACATAATCATATGCATTATGGTGTAAGTTTCTTAAATCTTCTATATGCCGGTTATATTCAAACTCGGTGTATGCACAAGCTGCTTTGTCCATTATTGCGGCAACATCCTTCCTATGAAATCGCTTCTTAATATTTTCAGTAAAGTGCCAACAACATATGGTATGGGTGGCATAAGGGAACACTTTACAAATCCCTGCTTCAATGCTTAGATGCCTATCGAAAATGAAAACTAGTTCATCAATATGACCTAGGGCACCCTTCAAGCAATCCAAAAACCATTCCCATGAAAGGTTGTTTTCTGAGTCGACGTACCCAAAAGCAAGTGGATACACCTGTTCGTTCCCATCTTGTGCTGTTGCAACAAACATTGTACCCCAGAATTGTCCTTTCAAGTGGGTACCATCAACGACAATGACCGGACGCATACACGACCGAAATCCTCTAAGTGAGGCACCAATCGACATGAAAAAGCATAGAAATTTACCATCTTCGTCGCACTGTAAGTCAGTGATTGTGCCGGGATTTGTTTGTTCCAAAACGTAGCCAAATGATGGAAGTAGTTGAAAGGTTTCCTCATGCGTTCCATATGTCAGTGACAACGTATAATCGAGGGCGGCGTGTGCCTTACTGTACATGATTTGGACTTCATACATTGATTTCATGTCGACGATTATGTCCTTCGGACGCATTAGTCGACCATCTTGTTGTTGAAGTCTAGGTGCAATAACTTCTCCAATTGTGACTGCACTAGCTTGTCGGTGCCGACGGTGAATTTCCTCTAACGAACAAGTGTGTTCGTTGACAAAACTTCTTACTTGAAAGTATATGTCTTCATCTCTCCTCACCGCTCTTAACTTTCACGTACAATTTCCCATCAAACAAACTAGATGTAATGTTATCTTATTGGACATTTTCACCTTCCATTCGAAGTTCTGCCGCATTGCAAAATGGCATACTAATCTCTTCAAATCCTTTTTCGTTGGAAAAAAATACCCTTTATATATCATGCTTGTAGGTTCATCTTCAACCAAGTTCCTCCTTCCACCCATACCAAACGAGTATGATTCTGCTCCTGGAATAACCCATGTTGTGGCATTATTAGAATCATCTGGAGTTACATTAGCCCGGACCTCGGAGTTCCCAGCTATATCTGGTGCACTGGAACTAAATCTGTGTACACGTCTTACACGTCTTACACGTCTTACACGTCTTACACGTCTTTCCGTTTTGATAGGATCTTCATCATCCTCATTGTTCTGTACATTATCTACCGGATTCAAATTGCCCTCATTATCCACCTCATGAATCCGCCCAACATTCGGTGTTGTATTCTTGTCATTGTTGATGTTATTGTAGATCTCATTGTATTGTTGGTTGTACTGCCTTACATTCATCTCAATTTGATAACCAAGTATATCGTCGAATTGAGGTCCCAGTGTATTATCATGGGTTGCTACTTCCAGTGGGACAGCACATATGTTTTCCTGACCATCAATCCCACTTCTTTTTGTGAACAACTGGTTGCTTCCGCCTGACGATCAAAATTGTTGGGTGTTATCAGGATGAGGGATATCTTCACCAATGACACCTTCTGTTGGCCTCTCGATTAGACTAACACATACTTGAGGGATCACCCTATCTTCCCCTAGCATAAACTGGACATCATCATTGTTTCTTATAAATGTACGACATGTAGTCCCATGAACAATTGATAGAGACTGTAGATCAGCACTGTATTTGTTCTCATCAAATTTCACAATGGTTTGCACTATCGACACCAGTTCGTCGTAACTCAAATTCTTTGGCACATACAAACCTTGGTTATCGGAACCTAAATACCTCTGATTTTTGTCAGGTAATTGCTCCCATCGACCGTTGTAAGATATGACTATTCTCACCCTATCCATTGTCCTGTCAAAATCATCATCAAAAACCATTATTAAGAAATAAATATTTAATATTAATTTTACATTTATAAAGGATTATTAAATAAAAATCATAAGTGTAAGCGATCGAGATTTTTTTTACTGAATGAGTTTTTTTTAACGGGATCGAACTTTTTTGGTTCAGGACCGAGGTCTTTTTGTACATCATCGACCTTTTTTTTAATATGGCTCGAGCTTTTTTCAAATATGACTCGACCTTTTTATTTTAGGGATCGAGTTTTTTTGTAAGGAATCGAGTTTTTTTGTAAGGAATCGAGTTTTTTTGTGCAGGATCGAGTTTTTTTGTGAGGGATCGAGCTTTTTTTTAGAGGGATCGAGCTTTTTTGTGAGGGATTGAGTTTTTTTTTTCCTGAGGGATCGAGCTTTTTATGTGAGGGATCGAGCTTTTTTTCTGATGGATCGAGCATTTTTATAATTTGATCGAGTTTTTTTTCAAATGTTTCGAGTTTTTTTTAAATGGTATTCAGCTTTTATGCCAAATATTTTAAACTTGTTTGCACCACTTCAAATCAACTAGGCCAAATTTATATACAAAAAAAAAATACATACATGTTCATTCATTATTTTTTAAAAGCTTATAACTCCCAGTCATAAACAAAAAAAATATTAAACATGTTCATAAATGTTCATACAGTGTTATAACACAAATACAAGAAAAAATGGAAATGAAGATCAGAAATATTAATTTACCTTCTTCTTCAGTATATCTGGAATGGAACTCGTTTTTTGAAGAGATACCCGAAGTAGGAGTACTTGATTTTTAGACAACTTTTTTGGACGAAAGCTTTTAAAGAATAAAGAATCGATTATTTAAGGGCAATTTCGGTAGCTCACCATAATAAGTGCCTTTTAAACATAACTTATTATAATGGTGACATCACTGCAACTCATAAAAAAAAAGATGACATTTCTCACAATTTCCACTTTTTAAATAGAGCTCGATCACTAGGGTTTAACCCTGATATTGTATATATATCATTCCACCTTTATTCATAAAAACGTAAAAATTGAGAAAATCTCTTACTTACGATGGGAGTAGATAGCCGATATTTAGGTCATTCTATTACGTTCCTTTGACATTTATCTTATGTTGCCCATTAGACACCATAGTGGCCATAGGAATAAAGAAAGCTACCTAACCATAGAATACCTTGATTACAGGGTTAGCTTTTACTTAAATGTATTATCTTTGAAATGAATATACCAACCTTTTTATCCATGCATGTACATCAGTACGTTTATATAATTTTTGTCAAAATCATGCATGTTTACTTAGAAGCAATGTTGTGTTGGACTCAATTCATTATATAAGATATATATAATTTGGAAATTGATTGTATCTAATAATGAATAAATTTATTATAATAATTGGTTTCTTTTTATAAAGTAATAGCTAGATACACAAACTTAATTAAATATGTAAGTTTGAGTCTCCGTAATTTAATTATATGTCCGAACAACTTTACTTTAAGCCCAACTGAAAAATGAGGATGTTTGAAAGCTGATCGATGAGAATTATTGTGAAAAATTATTTGTAATTAGAACTATATTGACGAGATGAGGTTGATTCAGTGATAAACCTCTAATACATGTATCACGAGGTTAGGTCAGGGTTCAAGTCTCCCTCTTAACAAAAATCCGAATTTATGTAATAATATAATATTTAAAAATAATAATTAGAACTCCATTAAAGTTGAAAAATATAGAGAAGACTAAAGACGTAATTTTATTCATCAATGAAACGTTTCACAAAGGAGAGCCTGTTATTTATAAAATATCTTCTTATATTGTTCACTTTAAAAAAGGAAAAGAAAAGAAAAAATTTGTACAGCCCAGCATCCACTTCGAGTAATTAACTTATAAACCACCTAAACTAATTAACATGAGCTCTTTTAATGATTGAATCACGATCGTTGCTTTATATATCAACACTCTATGACCTTGATTATGTTTGATCAAAGGTTGTGAAGACTCTGATTAATTAGCATCTAGAGTTGGGTATTAGCTTCGATTGTTTGATGCCTGTGATAATTTGATGGATACTAGCCTTGCACAGATTATGTACAAGTGTACAACATGATTCCGTTTGGAGCAGAGTAACCGAAAACGAGATCTCTAGATTGGATCAAATTAGAAATGATACTAGTTTGCTTACAGAGAAACCAAAATCTTTAAAATGTCAAAATAAAATAGCAATTAATTTTAGGAATAAACTCTCATTTTTTTTAAATGATTAAGAGAATTTTATCCAATAATTTTAATATAGTTTTTTTTAATGTCTTTTTTTTTTTTGCACCCTTTCCAATTTTTTTGGTCTTTTTCTATAATAAAATAATTTACTTTATATTTTTATTTCCGCTCAATTTTGCCAGTTAATTCAAATTTATTTTATATTAAATTGTTTATTATATTTTAAATTTTTATTATTGTTAATAGTTTTAGATTGATCACATATATGACACATCTAATCAATAAATCCTAAAATATAAAATTTTAATTTATTATATTAAAATTATTTATATATTATTATGATTCATTTTATTTTATCTTTAATACTTTTTATTTTATAGTTTTAATTTAATAAAACAATAATTTACCAATAAATATAAGAATAAAAAAAATGTCTAGTA
The DNA here is from genome assembly GCA_032871835.1 of Dipteronia dyeriana. Lineage (NCBI taxonomy): Eukaryota > Viridiplantae > Streptophyta > Magnoliopsida > Sapindales > Sapindaceae > Dipteronia > Dipteronia dyeriana. The sequence goes on along the minus strand of CM065296.1, from coordinate 100,057,616 downwards.
ATATTTATTAATAAATTATTTTTTATAAATTTAAATGAATTCGTTATAAATACAATAATTTTTTATCATAAATATTATATTGTATTTTTTTTTAAGAATAAATATTTTAACTTTGCATTGTGTATGTTGGTTTTTATTTGTATTATTTATTTTTTAATATTGTATTTCTTGTTTTTTTAATGTAAGGCACCATGAAAAAAACTCTACACATATACTTGATAGTTAACCAGATATGTAAAATTGAATAAATTCTCTAAGACTCTAACTAAAATAATACTTTTTCCTTGATTAAATTACTTAATATATTTTTTTTCTTCATATTTTCCTATATACCACGTATGGGTATAGTAACTCGAACTGTATCACAGTCACATTGGAAGATGGTTACCTACTCTCATAGACAATACTACTTTTGTTTCAAATTTCTTAATTCTTGACAACAACGATTTTAATTTTAATAGATTACATGTAGAGTGCTGTTTAAGAATTGTTTAAGAATTGTGCGCAAGTTATGTATTATTTTTAAGGGTAATGCTAAACCGACTTAAAACTTTAACTTTAACATCTCAATCATCAATGTGTATTTAATCTAAAAGCTGTAAATGTATTCAAATCTCAACCATTGAATTAAGAACGTATGAGTGGTTGAAATGTTAAAATCAAAATTTTAAGTAACTGATTTAAGTTGATTTAGTTGGATCTTATTTTTTTTTTAGGGTTAATTACCCCGGTTGTCTTCAACTCTTACCACCACTATCAAAATGACCACCAAATGGGAAATTAGTTTCAAAATATCCATTTTTGGTAAACATTAATACACTAATGGTCATACCATCAAATTCCATCCAATTCCATCCAATTCCATCAATTTCCATCCAAATCCATCAAATGAGTGGTATTTTGGTAAATAAAAGTATGTCATTAAATTATTTTAGATATTTTTTTGGAAATAAATTTTTTATTTTGATTTTTAAAACAAATAATTATATTCGGTGTGTGTATATACATGTAGCATATCCCAAATATATATATATATATATATATATATATATATATATATATATGTATGTATGTGTGTGTGTGTTTGAGATATATATGTTATACGTATATACACACTAAATATAATTATTTGTTTCAAAAAACAAAAGAAAAATTGATTTCTTAAAAACATCCAAAATAAATTATGTCATCCCCGTATTTACCAAAATTGTCACTCATTGGATGTAATGATCATTAGTTTAATAATGTTTGCCAAACATGATCCTTTTGAAACCAATTCTCCATATGATGACCATTTTGATAGTGACGGCATAAGTCGATGGTCACTGAGGCAATTATCGGATTATAATAGCCATTTTTGATACCAAGTTAACAAATTAATAGCCACTAGAGCAGTTCTTAGAAAAAGTTAACGGTGTTTTAACGGAATGACCATCAGTATAACATTGTTTATCGAAAATGATTATTTTAAAACTAATTCCCCATCCGGAAGCCATTTTAATAGTGGTGACAAGAGTTGATTGCCATCGGGGTAATTTTTTTTTCTCCTTTTTCTTTATTTTAAGCATTTACTAAATCAAAAGTCAATTTTTACATCCTGCAATATTGTCATCTAAAAATATTATTTACACACTCATATTTTAGTAATACGAATAAAGATAAATTAAATTAATTAAAAATAAATCAAAATAAAATCTACGGCTATTAATCCACACCCCATTGATTGTTTTTTTTTTTTTTTTTTGAAGAGATTGATTGTTAATTAACACTACTTTTTTCTGTAAAAAATAATAATAATTAACACTACTTTTGTTCCAGCAATCAAAACTAAAGTAAAAAAGAAACGGTGAATCTGCTGTGTTCGAGGATTCCAATCACAAAAATATAATTATTTCTTTAATTTATACCCATTAGAGAGACAATGGACATAAAGCAAAATAAAAGATAAAAAATTATAAAGCCAAATACAAATAAAAGTGCAAACAGAATAAACATGAAAAAAATAATAATCCCAATTGACATTCACTGGCCACCCCTCTCTCTTACTCCACTTCCCTCTTCAATGGTGTTTTAATAATTTGTTTAGGGTTACAAATACACAATATATATAAAAATAAATAAATTCATTCCAATAATATTACTTTTGGAATTTGAATGGCTGTTTACAGTAACAATCAAAATTAAAATTTTACTAATAGATAAATTAATAAATTGAGTGATACGTAAATCAAATCATATTTATAAGCGTGAGTATCTCCTAAATTTAGAATTATATGGGGTGAATAAAAAAGTGAAGCAGACCAGGGCAGGTATGCTTTTTTGTTTACATACAATCCTCATCCACGATCATGCAAGCTGAATGGGATACAACTAGACGCAAATTAATGGACAGCCAATTGCTTTAAAGTTTAATCAGATTGCAATTACAATATCTGGCGGGAATCTTTATCTACATATCTGTTTGCTTTCTTTCTTATTTTTTTTCTCAATATTATTGCATCCCAATTTTAGCATCTTTCCATATTAATCCTATCATATCATATAATATCATCACATATGATTCATGCTTTATATGTAATTATTGTAATCCAGCAGTTCTCTCCATGTATATACTTATTACCGGGAAGGTCCTCTACAAAATGAACAAAGATGGTACCATTTTTAATTTTTTACTACTTTAAAATAAATTCATATATGCGTGATTATGTGTAAAGAATTCTTCTATATATGGTGTACGGACAGATATTCACATCATTACATAAAAAATTCACCCAACCATAAAAATCATATATTTTAACTGTATCAAAAGAATTTTGATAAAAACGTATTGTTTTAATTAATAAATGTTTTTCTTAAAAAAAAAAAAACTTTATGAATGTTTCTTTGATCATTAGAGAACTGTTGTCTCAAATATAATATTAAGAAAATTTATTGAGAGCTTTTACAGAAATGTATTAGAGAAATGTTTACTCAAATATAACATTAAGAAAATTTATTTAGAGTTTTTATTTTATTTAAAAAAGTGGTTGTTCTTTGGTTGTCAATTAAAAAAAAGTTCTTATAATTAATGATGTTGACGTCAATTTCTAGATGCGTGAGAAAAGTCAACAAAATCGGATTTTAACTGTGATTTCAAAGAGAAAGAAAATAAGAAAGTAGTCGGACACAAGTTTTACGTGGTAAAACTCTGATGATCGGAGAAACGTCCACGGGTGGTTGAATAAACAACCGAGCCAAGATCCACTATTGAAAAAGACTTACAACTCTCGATCTCTCTTTTCTCTCTCTATATTTGCTGTATTTTCTATATATTTTTATGGCGAAATTATGAGTCTATTTATATGTGCATAGAACCCTAATCTTTTTTGTACAAGTAACAAAAGATCTTTATATTTAATTATGATTGGTTACTTGTTCGGAGTAGTTTGTCTTCTTTCCTATATCGGAGACTTGTATAGAGATCAGACTAGTGATATAGTCCGGTTAGGACTTATTTCCTTATAAATGCAGTTTTTTTGAAGAAATAAAATTGTTGCCTGATTAGGAACCCTTTTTGTTTGATATTCTATTATTCTTGGAATTCTTCTTTGATATGGATATCTTTGCGTATTTTAACGACTCTTGATTCGTGTGCGAGTTATGCGCCGGGTCTCTTTGTTCGGTTTTCTTCATGTTTGTCCCGAGTAGAATATGATATTAGCTGGTCCCGAATGACGTCATCTGATCCCAAGTAGGACATGTCATCAGCTAACCCCGAACATCGTTAATTGACCCCGAGTATTCAATATTTGTTTACTCGGGTTTCTCTTCTTTGGTGATGCCTTGCAGGATATTTTCTGAGTGCCTACTCGGATGTCCACCTGAAAATTTTATCCTCTTTGTCAATGACGTGTACGTCTGATAAAATTTACATGCGACAATACCCTCTTAAAATATTTGTACCGAACAGGGTTTCGTTACGGGCAAAAGTATTTTAATTAACCCTTCAATTTTTTACGTCTCTTTAATGCCAGGGTAAATGTCTTTTCATAATGGCGTGTCTTAAGGGTGACAATATAAATTCAATTTGCCTCTTCACGCGAGATCTCAATGATTGCGACATTTTAGAGTTCTGACGGCCTTGACCAGTTCTTCTCTTAACACGTGTCCTCTACCGCTTCATTTCTCGATACCATTTATGAGAAACAACCTACGCGTCTCCTAGTTCGTCGCCTACGTCATCAAATATGTCTTTAATTTTTCCCACCTTGAGATCCTAGGGTTTCGTGCTATTACCCCTTTAAATTCTCCACTGAAAGGAGTTGTGTTAGTTCATTCTCAAAGATTCAAACCAGAAACTTTTCAGCCCAGATTTCTTTACGCAGAAAATCCCTATTCTCCGTTGAAGATTTTGCATCAGGCTTCTTAATTCAAGGTTAGTTTTAATGAATCCGATTTCCCGTCATCAACTCTTTACTATAGCTCTCAAAGTGCTTGGTCATGAGGATTTTCACTTGGTTTCTTGCGCTCATAGATTATTGGGAGAAATTCCCCCTGACGAACCTCCTTTTCTAGAAGTCGACGTTTCTAGGCTTTACCCTGACGTCCGTTTTAGTTCTGAATCCAGTTTCGATTCATCTAGTTCTGATTCATCTAGTTCTGAACCTATCGTTTCTGATCACAGGGTACCTCTTCGATCGAGGATGGGAAAACATCAAAGTAGAAGTGAAGTCCATAAGCACAACTCGGGCAGTGTCCAGATCAGGGAGTATTTTATTAATGAGAAGGATGTCAAAGAGGAGTTCAAAAAATCTCGTCTTTCTTTTTCTGTTGATCACCCGAGTGGGTATGACGCCGAACCGATTGTGGTCGGGGAAGATGAGATAGGGATTGGACTTGGACGATTCAGTCATTCTTATTCCTGTTGGTGATAGAGCCGTGACACGTCCTAAAGAAGTGTTCCTACTCTCAAGTATAAGAGTGTCATAGTAATAAATTAACCAGTAAGACCGAGTCGAATCACAAGGAGGTTGTTCACTTGTCCTTGTAGAATTAATTATCTAGATTAATTAATAAGCTTGTATAAAAATGTAAATCAATTAAAATTAATACTGGGGCTAAGGGATCCACTGTTGGTAATTCGAATATGATCCAATTATTAATATTTAATCCAGATTAATGGGATGGTATTCCACTCAATTGACCACTCTCTGATAGATGTGGGTAAAAGTACTCACTGTGCTAGACAACATCTGTCTGCCTACAGTGAGTCAAAACTCCACAAAGATTAGAGGGGATAAACCACTCTCTGATAGATATAGGTAAAAATACTCACTGTGCTAGACAACATTTGTCTGTCTACAGTGGGTCAAAAACTCCACAAAGATCAGAGGGGATAAACCACTCTCTGATAGATATAGGTAAAAATACCCACTGTGCTAGACAATATCTATCTATTTACAGTGAGTCAAAAACTCCACAAAGATCAAAGGGGAGAAAACATAAAAATAATAAACTTACTATAATTGGATCATATTTTCCATACCAACAGTATCACCTTTGGCCCCAGCTATATAAAATTAGCCAGACATAATTTAACTAGAAAATAACTATTTTATTTAAACTGAGAATTTGAGAACAAAAGAGAGAGAATTTCGCAAATCTATTATCAAATTTGGATTTAGATTATGAAAATTAGGGGGGAGAGGCCCCCTATTTATACAAAATACGGATGAAAATTGACCATTGGATGAATTTAGAATGGAGCATCCAGATTTCACCACGTCATCAGTGAACAGTAACTCATCCGTAAAGTGAACAGTGAACAGTGAACAGCAACACATCCGTGAAGTGAACAGTGAACAGTGAACAGTGCCCCCCGCTTCTAGAATATGATTCTTTACAGCAGCGTGTATGGTGCACTCGCAGTTTGGGCCAATAGGAATGTGTCATGTCATCAGGAATAGTGAAAGTCAACTGTGAACAGTGAATAGTAAAAATTACAAAAATACCCTTCATGGCCTTCCTAAGGTTTTTGACGTTCTAAACTTGAAAACGATGTTTGTTTTGCCATCTGACTTCTCCACGATTCTGAATTAATCGAATTACCTCTGAAATACAAAGAAAAATACACTGATTACTACAAAACACATTTATTTAAGTGAGCGAACGAAATTATGTCTAAATTGGGGAATTAATTATATTGGAAGTGTAAAATGATGATATTATCCCTTAGTAAACATACACTTTTCAGTGTTAATCACACCCCCCAACCAGCTTATGGCTAGTCCCTAGCAACTAAAGCGAAAATAGTAAAAATTCAAATTCAAATCTCTAAACTACCAAATAGACAAACTCTCACATACCTCTTTTCTCACCCTTTGACAACCAGTCATCAATTGAGTTATCAGTCAAACTTTCTTGTGCTCAATAAAGATCAACACGATAACTATGAGATTCAATTGAAATCAAACAATATTTTCATTCCGAAATCTCATCAGGGCTTTTTCCTTAGGCAACAGTTTTATTCTTTTTTTTTTATTAATATAACAAAATTGGAAACAAACATTCCATCTTTAATCCATGTAGCGAGCTTTAGGCCAATGACTCCCAAACCGGTTGGCTTTAGGGCATTAAGTGTTAAAACACTCTTACGGGCTTAATTACTCGGATTGCAGATGTTTTTTTAGTACAATTCCTTTAAGCTTTCTCTTTAACCCGTGTAACGAGCTTTGGGTCAATGAATCCCAAACCAGTTGGTCTTAGGGCATTAGGTGTTCAAGCACCCCTCAGACTTAATTGCTCGAGTTAAAGAGGCTACAGAATTGTACTTTATTCTTATCTAGGCTCCACCGTTTTTACGCGAACAGTCTATGCTTACTGAGGCATGAGGCCCGGCTACTAAGTAAGAGTTTTGGTCACAACACATAAAATTATTATTATTATTATTACTATATATATTTTTAAACAAGACCACTGCCTTCGGTTGTTACCCTTGAATGATGTTTCAGAATTAAATATCGTAAAATCTCAACTTACTGCACATAATCACGTGTCAATATGTGTATAGAATAGTTCAAAAAATTTCTCAAGATGACTTATTGAACAAAAGGATTAGTCAATGATATCACAATGGAGAGTTTATAAATTTGAATAGTCAGAAGAGAGGAAAAAATGCATCATAACTACAAAGATGCGTCTCAGAAGTATCTAAAAGATCTCATTACTCGGCCATCTTTACAAAAAACAAATGGTCAGAAGTTAGTTTTTTTTTTATAAAAAAAACAGAAGTTATTGAATCAACTATCCCCTCCCCCCAACAAGAACGAGACATTGTCCCCAATGTCTTTAGAAAGAGGTAAGGTTTAGAAGATATCACCTGAACAACTTGAAAGACAACAAAATCCTGCAAAACAACAAAAGAAATACAAAATAAAGGAAAATAAAATGCATAAAAACCATGGGACAATCACAAGCTGACATTCAGATCAATTATACGTTTCTTGTTCTCTTCATTAGTGGACCAATCAATTTTGGAGGTTAAAGGATCTGACTCATAATTGAAAGCTTGTAACTGGTCAATCAGCTCATGAGGACTTGAAGCAGAGATAAAGATTTTTCTGATTGAAGGTGGAATGTAATAATTTTTCTGAGCATGATCTATAAATGAAAGCAAACCATCATAAAATTTATTAGCATTCAACCGATGGGTTTCTCATGGATGTGTAATTGCGCCCAGGATGCCATTGTAAAGATTTCTTCTAAGGTTCCAAAACCACCTGGCAAAGCTATAAACGTATCAGCATGATGTAACATAGCAGTCAATCTTTCAGGCATACCTGAAACAGCTAGCTCTTTGCCGTTTGTCTTTCCGATGATGTTTTCTACGGCCATAGGTTTTAGGACAACACCTAGAACTTGACTACCCCCGTCTCGTGCAGCTCGTGAAACACACCCCATTAATCCCAAGTTACCTCCTCCATACACTAGGTGTATTTTTCACTTAGCCAAAACCTTACTAAGATGAGTTGCAGCATCAACAACTCCCTGTATTTCCCATAGTTAGTGCCACCAAATACACAAATGTTTGTGAATCGTTTAGTTGAAGGTGAATCCATTAATGCACTGTCTGAATTTTTTTTTTGAATGTTTATGAATGCTTAAAGCAAAAAGGAAAACAAATGCTTGTGTTTATAGATCCTGAAAAGGTAACACAATGATACACCTATATGTATAGGACGGCGTATTTGTCAAGGATATTAGATCCAAATGGTTCAAAAATCAAAAGTAAACAACAATAATTACAAAAGACATTAAATGCGGAAGGAAAAAGATAATTAAAACAAAAGGATATTTACTGGTAGTTGTGATTGTGGCTCACATCTTCCTCTGGTTTTACATCCAGAAACGGCTTCAACTCCCTCTATGGGTCGGGGATATGCTTCTCATCCAATTTTCTTATAAATTGGCAAGCAGGGTCTTTTAAAGTCAGATTCCCAATACTATATTGTGCATGTTCTTTTTGAAATTGTGGCCATAATCTGTCAATTGCCATTTGCACATATCTAATAGGATGTGCATCAAAAGTCGTTAGGATATTATCCAGTGACTCCCTACGCAAACCATTCATAATGAATAAAATTTTATCTTCCCGATTATTAGACACCATTCATAAATAACGATAACGTGTGTTGCAAGTTGTACGTGCACATTTGTGACAAGTAACCTAACTTCTTAGCTCTTAGTTTTTTTTTGCAAGATTACTTCTTCCAAAACCAGGCATGTAAGATATAAATGAATCAACAGACTCACCTGATAGACGTACCTTAACTTCGATCAACCAGCGATTTTCAACAGGAATGTTGTTTATCATCAGTAAGCGTAATCTTTCGGAACGTGCTTTGTAAATCTGTTTCAGAGCATTTTGGGGTAACGATGGAAAATGTTTTCGCAGGTTTTTGAAAATTTCGTCCATGACTTGTTTTGGGGCTCAGTTATTTGTGAAGCTGAATTAAACCGAATGGAATTGTCACGGAGTACCGTTATCCGCCACTTAACCGGGGTTATATAGCAAAACACACCAAGCAGAAATTGAACCTAGAAATTAATCCTGTAAAAATTCAAAACAGAAAAGTGAAAAAAAACAAAAATAATAATTGCAAACACAAATAAAGTCAAAAGCAAAAGATTTGTTTACTCACCTTTTAACAAGGGTCAAAAAGAACAGCAGAGTCTTTTTGAAAATCTGTATTTTCTAAGAATGGTTTCACACGTTGTCCATTTACTTTAAACACGTTACCATTCTTAGGATTTTCAATGTCAAGGGCACCATATGGATACACGTGTTTCACAACAAATGGACCACTCCATTTTGATTTCAGTTTTCCAGGAAATAAATGAAATCGAGAATTATAAAGCAAAACCTTTTGACCAACTTCAAATGACCTTCTTAAAATTCGTCTGTCATGAAAGGTTTTAGATTTTTCTTTAAGAATTTTTGCATTTTCATATGCATCATTTCTTAATTCTTCAAGTTCATTTATTTGCAACTTGCGCAATTCACCAGCATCATTTAGGTTAGAATTGAAAGCTTTAATGACCCAATATGCTTTTTTTCTCAAGTTCAACAGGTAAGTGGCAAGGTTTTCCATAAACTAAACGATAAGGAGACATACCCAAAGATGTTTTGAATGCAGTGCGGTAAGCCCAAAATGCATCATTTAGTCTAAGAGACCAATCTTTTCGATCAGGGTTAACCGTTTTTTACAAGATATGTTTAATCTCCCTATTTGCTAACTCAACTTGACCACTTGTTTGAGGGTGGTATGGTGTGGAAATTTTGTGTGTGACTCAATATTTATTCATTAAAGACTCAAAAGGTTTGTTACAAAAGTGTTTGCCTCCATCACTGATAATGGCTCGAGGGATTCCAAATTGACTCAAAAGATTTTCCTTTAAAAACTTAATCACTGTTTTGTGATCATTATTTTGACAAGGAATTGACTCAACCCATTTTGACTCATAATCAATGGCAACTAAAATGTACAAAAATCCAAATGACGGTGGAAATGGACCCATAAAATCAATTCCTTAACAATCAAATATTTCAATGACAGGAATGGGGTTTAAAGGCTTCATGTTTCGCTTGGAAATGGATCCTAACTTTTGACATTTTTCACATGTTTTACCAAATGCATGTGCGTCTTTAAACAAGGTTGGCCAATAAAATCCACACTGCAAGATTTTTGTAGCCATTTTCTTTGATGAAAAATGGCCACCATATGCTTCAGAATGACAAAATTCAATTACACTACTTACCTCATTGCCTGGAATACACCGTCTAACAATTTGATCAGGACAATACTTGAATAAGTATGGGTCATCCCAGTAAAAACGTTTTAACTCGGTCAAAAATTGCATTCTGTCCTGTGCATTCCAATCGAGTGGCATCATTCATGTTGCAAGATAATTAACAATGTCAGCATACCAACGCAAAGTTGTGATAGAGAATAAAAGATCATCAAGAAAAGAATCATTGATGGGTGCTTTTTCTTCTGGCTCATCATCTTTCTGTTCCAATTCTTCAAAATTTGAAGTGTCTCATTCTTCTTTGATAATCTACAAACAATCATCAAGATGTGAATGCATGCTTGACTCAGGTGAATTGATCAAAAAATTTCAGATGAGTTAAAAGAATCCTTTTGAACATGATCTTCAACAATGGTTTCAATAATGTCTACATCTTCATCTTCATTTTCATCATCAAATGGTTCTTCAGACATGTTGAAAACATTAAGCTTAATTTCCATATTTCCAAAAGACATGCTCATTATTCCATTCCTGTAATTAATTAAGGCATTAGCAGTAGCTAAAAATGGCCGGCCCAATATGATAGGAATTGATTTGTACTCATTAACAACATGTGTTTCCAAGACAATAAAATCTACTGGGTAGATAAAGTTATCGACTTGTACTAACACATCTTCCACTATTCTTTTTGGTATTTTAATTGACCTATTAGCAAGACAAAGTGTGGTTGAAGTCAGTTTTAACTCACCAAGTTTAAGTTGCTGATAAAATGAGTATAGAAGCAAATTTACACTAGCAGCTAGGTCAAGTAAAGCATGCTCAATTTTACAGTTTCCAATTGTGTAGGAAATAGTGGGACAGCCAGGATCTTTATATTTCAAAATATTTTTATTGAAAAGAATGGAACTTACCTGTCCAGCCATAAAGGCTTTCTTTCTTACCTGATGCTTCCTTTTCACAGTGCACAGATCCTTCAAAAATTTGGCATAGGAAGGTACCTGTTTGATTACGTCCAACAAAGGGATATTTATCTTTACCTGTTTGAAAATTTCAAAAATCTCTAGGGGATGCTTCAATTTCTGTGAATTTTTAAGAGCCCGAGGATATGAGAGTGTAGGTGGTGATTCAATTATTTCTTCGTCAATAGTGGTTTCATCAACCCCTTCCTTACCTTTGGAAATATACTTATCATCATTTTTACCAGATTCAAGAATAGGTTTTTCGATGACCTTACCACTACGAAGAGTGATAATTGAATTGACTTGATCTAGGCATTGGTTATTATCATAGGAACTTGATTGACTTTTCTGATTTGGTGCTGGTTGAGATGGGAACTTACCTTTTTCATGTGTGATGAGTGTATAAGCAATCTTTTCCAAAGTATCTTTAACATCTATCAAGGTTTGTGCAGTTTGGCTGTTAATGGATTCTTGCTTCTCAATGAATGAGTACAAAGTGTCTTCAAAGTTTTTCCTAGATGGTGGGACATAAGACGCATAACCTTATGGGTTTTGGAAATTCTGGTGTGTTTGTGGATGTGATGGACCTGGTGGTTGTGAATATTGGGCTTGATTGTTGTTCCTCCAATTAAAGTTTGGATGATTTTTCCAACCAGGATTGTAGGTTTGTGAGTATGGGTTGGAATTTGGCTTATTGAAAGTGTGCAAAATATTGGCTTGTTCATGAAGGCAATCTTTTAAGGCTGGTAAAGTTGGGCAACTATGAGTGAAATGTTCATCAGAATCACATACATGGCATGCAATTTCTTGTATAGATTTTACATGTTCACTCTTTTTAGTTTCTAAAGCTTCAACTTTCCTAGCTAGGGATGCGAATCTAGCTTGAAGGTTACGATCTTCCCTAAGATTGTAAATGCCTCCACTAGATGGAGGTGGTTGTGGTTTGCTCATGGACTCATAGGAACCAATGGTGTCCCAATTTTGAGCACTTTCGGCGATATGGTCAAGGTATTCAAGTGCTTCTTCAGGATTTTTGTCACTGAACTCTCCATTACACATCATTTCAATGACTTGTCTACTTTGGGGTGTGAGTCCCTTGTAGAAATGTGACACTATCCTCCATGTTTCAAAATCGTGATGTGGACAGACATTTAACAACTTTTTGAACCTATCCCAACATTGGTAAAGTGTTTCCCAAGGTTTTTGGGCAAATGAAGTGATTTGCCTCTTAATAGAGTTTGTTCTATGAGATGGGAAAAATTTCCTTAAGAACTGTTGTTGCATATCATTCCAAGTTTGGATTGATCCTGACCTAAGATTTTGTAACCAAGTTTTAGCTTTATTTTTTAAGGAAAAATGGAAAAACTTAAGCTTGATTATATCCATGCTAACATTTTGGTCAGTGTAAGTGTTACAGACTTCCTCAAACTCCCTAAGATGCAAATATGGATTTTTAGATTCAAGACCATGAAAATTGGGTAAAAGTTGAATGATTCCCAGTTTAAAGTTAAAGTGTGTTGCATTTGGTGGGAAAGCTATGCATGAAGGTGCTCCAGTACGTGTGGGATTCATGTAGTCTTTTAGAGTTTTAGGTGGATTTGGGTTAATGTGTTGGTCATCGTCAACATAAGGTGGATGGTTGCTGTATTGAGATATGTTGTCAAGGTTGTCTAAAAGGTTCTCGGCTTGGTTTCCTATTGGATGTCTATGTGGGTTTTCAGCCATGTTGTTTGTGAATGTAGGTGATTGTAATCTCCTAATTAATCTACCACTAGATGTTCGAGACCAACGTCTCATGCAAATTTAATAAGGGTTCATGGAGATGAAATACACAAAAATGAAGAAAATAAAATAAAAAGTGATAAAAATAACAAGATGCAAAATTCTAGGGGTGTAAATGCAAATATGAACAAGTATTGGGGCAAAAGTGTAAATAATTATAAATATAGGGACAAAAGAAAAAATGTGATAATTACAGGGACTGATATGCAAAAAAAATGAAAAATAAAATGATCTATATGCAAATGCAAACTAGATCTAAGCTAAAATTCAGATAAAAAAAATTGAAGGACTAAAATGCAAAAATGTGATTAATGATTACAAGTGTTCTTTTTTTTTTTTAAGTGGATGAAGTTTATGATTAAAATGAGTGATGCAAAATTGAATACAAAATAAGAACAAACAAGATAGAAATAAGATAGCAAAACTAAAATAAAATTAAAAAGAAATTACTTCTACAAAGGAAAGACGGACTTACCTCCCTGGCAACGGCGCCAAAAACTTGACACGTCCTAAAAAAGTGTTCATACTCCCAAGTATAAGAGTGTCATGGTAATAAATTAACCAGTAAGACCGGGTCGAACAACAGGGAGGTTGTTCACTTGTCCTTGTAGAATTAATTATCTAGATTAATTAATAAGCTTGTATAAAAATGTAAGACAATTACAATTAATACTGGGGCTAAGGGATCCACTGTTGGTAATTCGAATATGATCCAATTATTAATATTTAATCTAGATTAATGGGATGGTATTCCATTCCCTTGACCACTCTCTGATAGATGTGGGTAAAAGTATTCACTGTGCTAGACAACATTTGTTTGCTTATAGTGAGTCAAAACTCCACAAAGATTAGAAGGGATAAACCACTCTCTGATAGATATAGGTAAAAGTACTCACTGTGCTAGACAATATCTGTCTGTCTACAGTGAGTCAAAAACTCCAGAAAGATCAAAGAGGATAAACCACTCTCTGATAGATATGGGTAAAAGTACCCACTGTGCTAGACAATATCTATCTATCTACAGTGAGTCAAAAACTCCACAAAGATCAAAGGGGAGAAAACATAAAAATAATAAACTTACCATAATTGGATCATATTTCCCATACCAACAGTATCATCTTTGACCACAGCTATATAAAATTAGCCAAACATAATTTAACTAGAAATTAACTATTTTATTTAAACTGAGAATTTGAGAACAAAAGAGAGAGAATTTCATAATTCTAATATCAGATTTGGATTCAGAATATGAAAATTAGGGGGGAGAGACCCCCTATTTATACAAAATACTGATGAAAATTGACCATCGGATAAATTTAGAATGGAGCGTCCAGATTTTGCCATGTCATCAGTGAACAGTGACATGAACAGTAACTCATCCGTGAAGTGAATAGTGACAATGAACAGTGACAATGAATAGTAACACATCCGTGAAGTGAATAGTGAACAGTGTCCCCGACTTCTAGAATATGATTCTCTATAGCCGCGTGTATGGTGAACTCGCAGTTTTGGCCAAAAGGAATGTGTCATGTCTTCAGGAAAAGTGAAAGTCAACTGTGAACAATGAAAGTCAACTGTGAACAGTGAATAATCAAAATTACAAAAATACCCTTCAAGGCCTTCCTAAGGTTTTTGACGTTCTAAACTTGAAAACGATGTTTGTTTTGCCATCTGACTTCTCCACGATTATGAATTGATCGAATTACCTTTGAAATACAAAGAAAAATACACTGATTACTACGCAACACATTTATTTAAGCGAGCGAACGAAATTATGTCTAAATTGGGGAATTAATTATATTGGAAGTTTAAAATGATGATAGTATCCCTTAGTAAACATACACCTTTAAGTGTTAATCAAGTCGCGTTGAACCCTCCCCCGGGTATGGTGGCAATCTATGGGTCCATGCTTTGTTGCGGCGTTACTCTCCCTCTTCAGCCGTTTATTGCCTGGTTTCTGGCTGAAGCAGGGAATGCTCCGGACCAATTGGCCCCGAACAGCTACAAGATCTTGATATGCATGTGGTACATGTGGAGCCGAATGAACCTGTCGCCGCCTTCCCCGAGTGAGATCAGGCACTTCTATACACCAAGACAGTCTGGTAATACAGGGACTTATTTTCTTATGTCTAACTCGCAAGATTGCTGAGTCCTTGAGAGGATAAGAGTGAATCAGGGAGTTGATACCTCTGATGATGCCAAAAAGAGGGGCTTTGTATGGGGATTCCCTTCGTCCAACAGGTATTGAAAGAACAGTTGGTTTTTCACCGGAGGGAACCTTGGACTGGAAGTTACTCTTTCGGCTGGGGAAACTCGGTCGGTGCTAAAATTTCCCCGTTTTTTCTGTTCCCCTGAGGTGTGTGATTAACACTAAAAAGTGTATGTTTATTAAGGGATAATATCATCATTTTACACTTCCAATATGATTAATTCCCCAATTTAGACATAATTTCGTTCGTTCGTTCGCTTAAATAAATGTGTTGTGTAGTAATCAGTGTATTTTTCTTTGTATTTCAGAGGTAATTCGATCAATTCAGAATCATGGAGAAGTCAGATGGCAAAAAAAACATCGTTTTCAAGTTTAGAACGACAAAAAACCTTAGGAAGACCACAAAGGGTATTTTCGTAATTTTGAATATTCACGGTTCACAGTTGAATTTCACTGTTCATAATGACTTTTTACTATTCACAGTGACTTTCACTGTTCACTATTCACTTCACGGATGGATTACTGTTCACTGATGACGTGGCGCAATCTTGACGCTCCATTCTAAATTCATCCGATGGTCAATTTTCATCCGTATTTTGTATAAATATGAGGTCTCTCCCCCCTAATTTTCATATTTTGAATCCAAATCTGATGTTAGATTCTTGAAATTCTCTCTCTTTTGTTCTCAAATTCTCAGTTTAAATAAAATAGTTATTTTCTAGTTAAATTATGTCTGGCTAATTTTATATAGCTGGGGCCAAAATGTGATACTGTTGGTATGGAAAATATGATCCAATTTTGGTAAGTTTATTATTTTTTGCTTTCTCCCCTCTGATATTTGTGGAATTTTTGACTCACTGTAGATAGACAGATATTGTCTAGCACAGTGAGTACTTTTACCCATATTTATCAGAGAGTGGTTTCTCCCCTCTGATATTTATGAAGGTTTTGACTCACTGTAGATAGACAAATATTGTCTAGCACAGTGAGTACTTATACCCATATCTATTAGAGAGTAGTCAGTGGAGTGGAATAGCATCCCAATTATCTGGACTAAATAATTATAATTGGATCATATTCGAATTACCAACAGTGGATCACTTACTCCTAGTTTAAATTTTAATTGACTTACACTTTATAACAAGCTTAGTAATTAATCTAGATAATTAATTCTACAAGGACAAGTGAACAACCTCCCCGTGGTTCGACTCGGTCTTACCTTATTACTATGAAACTCTTATAATTGGGAGTATAAACACTTCTTTAGGACGTGTCAAGTTTTTAGCACCGTTACCGGGGAGGTAAGTTCGCATTTTCTTTGTAGAAGTAATTTCTTTTTAATTTTATTTTAATTTTGTTGTTTTTTTCTATCTTCTTTGTTCTTATTTTGTATTTAATTTTGCATCACTCATCTCAATCATAAACTTCATCATTTAAAAAAAAAACCATTTGTAATCGTTAATCATATATTTGCATTTTAGTCCTTTAATTTTTTATTTGCATTTTAGCTTAGATCTAGTTTGCATTTGCATATAAATCATTTATTTTTCATTTTTACGTATCAGTCCATATAATTATAGCATTTTCACTTTAGTTCATATATTTATAATTATTTGCACTTTTACCCCAATACTTGTATATATTTACATTTACACCCCTAGAATTTTGAATATTATTATTTTTATCACTTATTCTTTTTTTTTCTTTTTTTTATGTATTTCACCTCCATGAACCCTTACTAAATTTACATGAGACGTTGGTCTCGAACATCTAGTGGTAGATTAATTAGGTGATCACAATCACCCACTTTCACCAACAACATGGCTGAAAACCCACATAGACATCCAACAAGAAACCAAGCCGATAACCTTTTAGAAAACCTTGACAACATATCTCAACACAACAACCATCCATCTTACGTTGACCATGACCAACACATTAACCCAAATCCACCTAGAACTCTTAGAGACTACATGAATCTCACACCTACTGGAGCACTTTTATGCAACATACTTAATTTTTAAACCGGGAATCATTCAACTTTTACCCAATTTTCACGGTCTCGAATCTGGAAACCCATATTTACATCTTAGGGAGTTTGAGGAAGCTGTAACACTTGCACTGACCAAAATGTTAGCATGGATATAATCATGCTTAAGTTTTTCCCTTTTTCCTTAAAAGATAAAGCTAAAACTTGGTTACAAAACCTTAGGTCAGGATCAATCCAAACTTGGAATGACATGCAACAACAGTTCTTAAAGAAATTTTTTCCACCTCATAGAACAAACTCGCTTAAGAGGCAAATCACTTCATTTACCCAAAAACCTGGGGAAACACTTTACCAATGTTAGGATAGGTTCAAAGAGTTGTTAAATGTCTGTCCACGTCACGGTTTTGAAACATGGAAGATAGTTTCACATTTTTATGAGGGAATCACACCCTAAAGTAGACAAGTCATTGAAATGATGTGTAATGAGGAGTTCAGTGACAAAAATCCCGAAGAAGAACTTGACTATCTTGACCACATCGCCGAAAGTGCTCAAAATTGGGACACCATTGGTTCCTATGAGTCCATGAGCAAACCACAACCATCTCCATCTAGTGGAGGCATTTACAATCTTCGGGAATACCATGACCTTCAAGCTAGATTTGCATCCCTAGCTAGGAAAGTTGAAGCTTTAGAAACTAAAAAGAGTGAACATGTAAAATATGTATAAGAAATTGCATGCCATGTATGTGATTCTGATGATCATATCACTCATAGTTTCCCAACTTTGCCAGCCATAAAAGATTGCCTTCATGAACAAGCCAATGTTTTGCACACTTCAACAAGCCAAATTCCAACCCATATTCACAAACCTACAATCCTGGTTGGAGAAATCACCTAAATTTTAGTTGGAGGAACAACAATCTAGCCCAGTCTTCATAACCACCAGGTCCATCACATCCACAAACACACCAGAATTTCCAAAACCCTCAAGGTTATGCATCTTATGTCCTACCATCTAGGAAAAAACTTGAAGACACTTTGCACTCAATCATTGAGAAGCAAGAATCCATTAACAGCCAAACTGCACAAACCTTGATAGATGTTAAAGATACTTTGGAAAAGATTGCTTCTACACTCATCACACATGAAAAAGGTAAGTTTCCATCTCAACCAGCACCAAATCATAAAAGTCAGTCAAGTTCCTATGATAATAACCAATGCCCAGATCAAGTCAATTCAATTATCACTCTTCGTAGTGGTAAGGTCATCGAAAAACCTATTCTTGAATCTGGTAAAAATGATGATAAGTCTATTTCCAAAGGTAAGGAAGGGGTTGATGAAACCACTATTGACGAAGAAATAATTGAATCACCACCTACACTCTCATATCCTCGGGCTCTTAAAAATTCGTAGAAATTGAAGCATCCCCTAGAGATTTTTGAAATTTTCAAACAGGTAAAGATCAATATCTCTTTGTTGGACGCAATCAAATAGGTACCTTCCTATGCCAAATTTTGAAGGATCTGTGCATTGTGAAAAGGAAGTATCAGGTAAGAAAGAAAGCCTTTATGGCTGAACAGCTAAGTTCCATTCTTTGCAACAAAAATATTTTGAAATATAAAGATCCTGGCTGCCTTACTATTTCCTGCATAATAGATAACTGTAAAATTGAGCATGCTTTACTTGACCTAGGTGCTAGTGTAAATTTGCTCTCATACTCAGTTTATCAGCTACTTAAACTTGGTGAGTTAAAGCCGACTTCAACCACACTTTGTCTTGCTGATAGGTCAATTAAAATACCAAAAGGAATAATGGAAGATGTGTTAGTACAAGTCGATAAATTTATCTACCCAGTAGATTTTATTGTCTTGGAAACACAACCTGTTGTTAATGAGTACAAATCAATTCCTGTTATATTGGGCCGACAATTTTTAGCTACTGCTAATGCCTTGATTAATTGTAGGAATGGAATAATGAGCATGTCTTTTGGAAATATGGAAATTAAGCTTATTGTTTTCAACATGTCTAAAGAACCATTTGATGATGAAAATGAAGATGAAGATGTAGACATTATTGAAACCATTGTTGAAGATCATGTTCAAAAGGATTCTTTTAACTCATCTGAAAGTTGTTTGATCAATTCACCTGAGTCAAGCATGCATTCACATCTTGATGATTGTTTGCAGATTGTCTGCAGATAGTCAAAGAAGAAGGAGACACTTCAGATTTTAAAGAATTGGAACAAACAGATGACGTGCCAGAAGAAAAAGCACCTCAACTGAATTTGAAGCCCTTACTAGAAGGACTTAAATATGCTTACCTTAGAGACAACCAGACCTACCCAGTGGTAATCTCTTCTAACCTCACAGAAGAGCAAGAAGGTAAGTTGTTACATGTTTTAAAGAAAAATAATAATGCAATTTTTTGGACTTTGAAATATTTGAATGGTATTAACCCATTGATTTGTTCACATCGAATAAATTTAGAGGAACATGCTAAAACATATCGACGACCCCAAAGAAGACTTAACCCACATATGAAAGAAGTTGTCAAGACCGAAGCTCTTAAATTACTTGACGTGGGAATTATCTACCCTATCTCTGATAGTAAGTGGGTGAGTCCTACACAAGTTATGCCATAAAGATCTGGAATCACTGTTATTAAAAATGAAAAGGGTGATTTAACTCCAACTCGTATTCCATCTAGTTGGTGCATGTGCATTGATTATAGAAAATTAAATGATGCCACTAGAAAAGATCATTTCCCCCTTCCATTCCTTTACCAAATTTTAGAAAGAGTAGCAGGACATCCCTACTACTGCTTTCTATGTCCTGCTACTCTTTCTTGATGGGTATTCAGGATGCTATCAAATTCCCTATGCATTAGAAGATCAAGAAAAAACCACATTCACATGTCTCTTTGGAACCTTTGCATTTAGAAGAATGCCATTTGGTTTGTGTAATGCTCCGGCCACATTTCAACGATGCATGCTAAGCATTTTTAGTGACATGATTGAACATTGTTTAGAGGTCTTTATGCATGATTTAACTGTGTTTGGGAATTCTTTTGATGAATGTCTACATAATTTGGAAAGAGTCTTAAAACGTTGCATAGAAAAAGGACTTGTGCTTAACTGGGAAAAGTATCATTATATGACCACATCTGGAATTGTTATGGTTCATATTGTGTCATCTAAAGGAATCGAGGTTGATAAGGCAAAAATTGAAGTCATTTCAAAGTTACCATCACCACAAACAGTCAAAGATGTGCGGTTATTTTTAGGGCATGCAAGATTTTATAGGAGGTTTATTAAAGATTTCAGTGTCATATCTAAACCATTTTGTAACCTCTTATTAAAAGATGCAAAGTTTGAATGGGCCAAGAGTGTCAAGAGTCCTTTAAAAAGATAATTGACCTTTTAACATCTGCTCCTGTCATGCAATCCCCTGATTGGTCATTGCCTTTTGAATTGATATGTGATGCGAGTGATTTTGTTGTTGGAGCTGTCTTAGGACAGAGAAGAGAAGGTAAACCTTTTGTGATTTATTACCCAAGTAAAACTTTGAATAATGCACAAATGAATTACATAACCACTGAGAAAGAAATACTTGTTGTGATATTTGCATTGGATAAATTTCGGTCATACTTGATTGGCGCTTCAACCATTGTTTTTACTGATCACGTTGCTTTGAAGTATTTAATGTCTAAACAGGATGCAGAGCCAAGATTGATTCGTTGGATTTTATTGCTACAAGAATTCAAACTCACAATCAAGGACAAAAAGGGTGCTGAGAATGTCGTTACAGACCATTTATCACGACTCACTGTCGAGTCATCATTTGATAAAGCACCCATCAATGATTCTTTTCCTGATGATCTTTTATTCTCTATCACAACTTTGCCTTGATATGCTGACATTGTTAATTATCTTGCAACATGAATGATGCCACTCGATTGGAATGCACAGGACAAAAAGAATTTTTTGACAGAGGTAAAATATTTTTACTGGGATGACCCGTACTTATTCAAGTATTGTCCTGATCAAATTGTTCGACGGTGTATTCCAGGCAATGAGGTAAGTAGTGTCATTGAATTTTGTCATTCTGAAGCATGTGATGGTCATTTTTCATCAAAGAAAACGGCTGCAAAAATCTTGCAGTGTGGATTTTATTGGCCCTCCTTGTTTAAAGACGCACATGCATTCTGTAAAACCTGTGAAAATTGTCAAAAGTTAGGATCCATTTCCAAGCGAAACATGATGTCTTTAAACCCCATTCTTGTCATTGAAATATTTTATTGTTGGGGAATTGATATTATGGGTCCATTTCCACCGTCATTTGGATTTTTGTACATTTTGGTTGTCGTTGATTATGTGTCAAAATGGGTCGAGGCAATTCTTTGTCGAAATAATGATCACAAAACAGTGATCAAGTTTTTAAAGGAAAATCTTTTGAGTCGATTTGGAATCCCTCGAGCCATTATCAGTGATGGAGGTAAACACTTTTGTAACAAACCTTTTGAGTCTTTAATGAAGAAATATAAAGTCACACACAAAATTGCTACACCATACCACCCTTAAACAAGTGGTCAAGTTGAGTTAGCAAATAGGGAGATAAAACATATCTTGCAGAAAACGGTTAACCCTGATCGAAAAGATTGGTCTATTAGACTAAATGATGCGCTTTGGGCTTACCGCACAGCATTCAAAACATATTTGGGTATGTCTCCTTATCGTTTAGTTTATGGAAAACCTTGCCACTTACCTGTTGAACTTGAGAAAAAAACATATTGGGCTATTAAAGCTTTCAATTCTAGCCTAAATGATACTGGTGAATTGTGCAAGTTGCAAATAAATGAACTTGAAGAATTAAGAAATGATGCGTACGAAAATGAAAAATTTCTTAAAGAAAAATCTAAAACCTTTCATGACAGACGAATTTTAAGAAGATCATTTGAAGTTGGTCAAAAGGTTTTGTTTTATAATTCTCGACTTCATTTATTTCCTGGTAAATTGATATCAAAATGGAGTTGTCCATTTGTTGTGAAACACATGTATCCATATGGTGCCCTTGACATTGAGAATCACAGGAATGGTAATATGTTTAAAGTAAATGGACAACGTGTGAAACCATTCTTAGAAAATACAGATTTTAAAAAAGACTCTGCCGTCCTTTCTGACCCTTGTTACAAAGGTGAGTAAACAAATCTTTTGCTTTTGACTTTATTTGTGTTTGCAATTATTATTTTTGTTTTTGTTTGCTTTTATGTTTTGAATTTTTGCAGGATTAATTTCTAGGTTCAATTTTTGCTTGGTGTGTTTTGCTATATAACCCCGGTTAAGTAGCGGATAACGGTACTCTGTGACAATTCAAGTCAGTTTAATTCGGTTTCCCAAATAACTGATCCCCAAAACAACGTATGGATGAAATTTTCACAAACCTGCGAAAACATTTTCCATCGTTGCCCTAAAATGCTTTGAACAAGATTTACAAAGCATGTTCCGAAAGATTACGCTTACTGATGATAAATAAAATTCCTGTTGAAATTCGTTGGTTGATCAAAGCTATGGTACGTCTAGCAGGTGAGTCTGCTGATTCATTTATATCTTACATGTTTGGTTTTGGAAGAAGTAACCTTGTAAAAAAACGAAAAGCTAAGAAGTAAGGGGTTACTTGTCATAAATGTGCAAGTACAACTTGCAACACACGTTGTCATGCTTTAGGAATGGTGTCAAATAATCGGGAAGAGAAAATTTTATTCATTAGGCATGGTTTGCGTAGGGAGTCATTGGATAATATCATAACGACTCTTGATGCACATCCTAGTGGATATGTGCAAATGGCAATTGACCGATTATGGCCACAATTTCAAAAAAGAACATGCACAATATAGTCTTGGGAATCTGACTTTAAAAGACCCAGTTTGCCAATTTATAAGAAAATTGGATGGGAAGCATATCCCTGGCCCATAGAGGGCGTTGAAGCCGTTTCTGGACGTAAAACCAGAGGAAGATGTGACCCACATTCATAACTACCAGTAAATATCCTTTTGTTTTTATTATCTTTTTCCTTCCGCATTTTATGTCTTTTGTAATTATTGTTGTTTACTTTTGATTTTTGAAGAGAACAAGTAATGCATAATTGATCTGAATCTCAGTTTGTGATTGTCCCATGGTTTTTATGCGTTTTATTTTTCTATATTTTGTATTTCTTTTGTTGTTTTGCAGGATTTTGTTGTCTTTCAAGTTGTTCAGGTGATATCTTCTAAACCTTTCCTCTTTCTAATGACATCGGGGACAATGTTTTGTTCTGGTTGGGGGGTTGAGATAGTTGATTCAATAACTTTTGTTTTTTTAAAAAAAAAACTAACTTCTGACAATTATTTTTTTGTAAATATGGTCGAGTAAGGAGATATTTTTGATACTTTTGAGACGCATCTTTGTAGTTTTGATGCATTTTCCCTCTCTTCTGACTATTCAAATTTATAAACTCTCCATTGTGATATCATTGACTAATCGTTTTGTTCATTAAGTCATCTTGAGAAATTTTTCGAACTATTCTAGACACACGCACATTGACACGGGATTATGTGCAGTAAGTTGAGATTTTACGATATTTAGTTCTGAAACATCATTCAAGGGTAACAACCGAAAGTAGTGGTCTTGTTTAAAAATATATTTAGTAATAATAATAATAATAATTTTGTGTGTTGTGACCAAAACTCTTACTTAGTATTCGGGTCTCATGCCTCAGTAAGCATAGAGTGCTCACGCAAAACGGTGGAGTCTGGATAAGAATATAGTGCAGTTTCGGAGCCTCTTTAACTCGAGCAATTAAGTCCGAGGGGTGCTTCAACACCTAATGCCCTAAGACCAACTGATTTGGGAGTCATTGACCCAAAGCTCGTTACAAGGACAAGTGAACAACCTCCCTGTGGTTCGACCCAGTCTTACCGGTTAATTTATTACTATGACACTCTTATACTTGGGAGTATGAACACTTCTTTAGGACGTGTCAGCGTGGAACAAGAAAAAACTTGAATTTAGTGATGCTGAGCTGACCAGACTTGCTCGGGCAGCAGTTCACACTCTAGAAAAAAGGAGCAGGGTTTATCTTTTTAATGAGAAGAAGATGATAGATCTTGGTTTCTTTAGCCATATTTCAGGCTACCGTAGGCGATGTAAGTGATCTTTGTACTCTTTTTTTTTAAATGTTGCTTTTTGTACTAACGCGATTCCCTTTTTCTTTTAAGTGTATGACTCAGACATCGTCTGCGACGTTCAAGCTTGTCAAGTGAAATCAATCGTCCAAGCGAGCCAAAAAGAAGCTTCTCGTCAGAGCAAAGAAGGCATTGCCCCACCCGAGTCTGATGAGGACCCTGATACGGCTCACGAGCTGACCCCTGAGTATCTCCCTGAGGAAGTCATCCGACCGACTTTAGGAGAGTCTAGTGGTCCGAGTGGCCATACTCAGGAATTGCGTAAAGACGGAGGGAGGCAGAGCGATGGTCTTGGTGAGGGGCTCGGTAAACCAGCTCCCCAGTTGTGGTCCCTACCGAGAAGACGGACCCCGGTGATAGAGGTAAAACCTCTGAGGAACAAATAAATACAGATCCTGACTTTTTTGAATCCATCTGGGATGATATTCTGGAAGATCCCTCAGCTGATCTCGACTTTCATCACTCTCGGGCCGAGAAAATGAAGGCGGTCGATTCTTCCATTTGTACTCATAAGGTTCCTCGAATGGTTTCATTAATCGACTCCAGTGATGAAGACACCGGGGCCGAGATTGCTCCGAGTGTTGATGTTGAAGCATCAGCGGGTGCGAAAACTTTTGACCCCGAACAAGGGCTCTTTCCCTCTCGAGGTTGAAGATCTAAGGGTTGAATCTTTAGGAGGTTCTTTCTATCCTTCTCCCCAGGATATGCTTAGGGTGATGTCATCCGGTCGGGCTTTCATCGAGGATGATCATTGGTGCCACCTCAGGGACGCTTCTTTGACGAGTCGTCTTCAGAATATTTTTAACGGCGCATCTTATGTAAGTTATTCCCAACTCTTCAATCGTCTTACTTGCTTGCTAGATTTTTAATTAAACTCCTTTGTATATGGTGGCCGAGTTTGCTAAGTTGGTTCAGACGTAACATCATCAAGCCGATCAAATAAGGCGTCTTGAGGCTCAGCTGAAAGAAAGCGAGGATAGCCGTGCTCGGATTGAATCGGCTTATCAAAAGAAAGTTAGGTCTGCCTAAGTATTTGTTGACCACTTTTTGGTGAAGAAAGTGGCAGCCGAGTAAAGAGCTTCTTCGGTAGATGAGAAGGCTATGTCACTATAAAACTTGTTGTCTTCTACCCGAGAATCAATGCTTAAAGCCGAATAGAAAGCGGAGCAGTCCAAGTTGGCGTATGAAAAGAAGATTGAAGACTTGGAGCGCCAAGCTTTGACAGTTGAGTTCCTATCCAAATAGGTCAGGCTGGAACTCGAAGTCTAGGGGGTTAACCGTTTTAAAAGATCCCTGCTTATGAAGCCCTTCTCTTTTTGGAATTTCAGCGAGGGCTAGTTTCAGCTGGTGAATTTTTTAAGGTCAAGAATCAGGCAACTGAAAAAGCCTGAACCAACTGGGAGTTGTCAATCAAGAATCATGTGGATCGGTCCCTGGAATCTCTTCAGACTCAGATGAATAAAAAGAAGAGCGTATTGCCATAGTTTAGGAAAAGAGCCCCATCCCATGCATTTGGAGGTTCCATCAGATCACTCCATTTCGACCTTTTATGCCAGTCAGGAGTCGGGGGTGAAAGGTTTAATGCCTAATGTCGGACCGATACCGGGAGTAGATTATAACAAATTGATGGATGATTCGGTCGATACGATTGCTTGGCCCTCCAATGAAAGTCTCATCCGCGAATACGAAATGGTGCCCGACCCGAGCATAGGCAAGAGTTCTAAATCCTCCTTACCTCGATTTATTTTGTAGAAATATTATTTTTGTAAAGATTATGTAACGATTCTTTGTAAAGATTTTTTACAAAGATTTATCAATGAAATTCCGAGTTAACTGTAATTCTGAAAACCGAGTGGTTTGATCCGATTAATTGCTCAATAAATTTCACCGAGTATTTTTCTGAACTGGCTAATGCAATCTTTTGTGCCAAGTATCTTATTAAATTGGCAAATGCAATCTTTTGAGCAAAGTATCTTGTTAAACTGGCAAATACGATCTTTACGCCAAATATCTTATTAAAGTGGCAAATGCAATCTTTATGCCAAGTATCTTATTAAACTAGCAAATGCAATCTTTATGCCTAGCATCTTATTAAACTGACTGTTTTAATCTTTGTGCCAAGTATCTTATTAAACCGGTAGTTTTTACCGAGTCATCTTAGAACAAATAAGTGAATTTACTTGTTTTATACTCAGGTCATTACCCAAACATTACATCAAGGCTCACCATGATCATATGTTCGAGTCTTTACACATTACCAAGAACATCTCCCCAGTTTTTATATGTAAATGGGTTTGCCGAATCGTTAAGCTTTTCGAACAGCTTAACACAGCTACGCATTTAACCGGAATATTTTCTCGATAGCGCCCCGAGCTTCTCCAGAATCTGGTGCATCGGGTTTGCCTGTTTGCTAAGGTCAACTGACCTTGCTCGGCTGGCATGCTCCTTCGAGCTTCTCCGCCCATTCGGGAATCAATGGTCCCGAGTATTCTATTTGCATGTTCTTATTATCACGCTCGTCTTTCATATGTTCTTATTATCATATGCTTTATTTTTCGAAAATCCTGAGTTTGATTTTTATTTATAACTGCAAAACCAACAAAGATTTAAATTCCAAAGCTAATAATTAATCCTAACTAAAATCGTCCTAACTAACAAGGAAAAAAATAATAATTTAAGGATAAAAAAAATTCAGATATTAGGCTTTGCATGGTCGGGGTAAAACCCCTCAATTGGGTCGTGCAATCCAATATGCTCCATGGCCAGCTATTCCTTCAATTTTGTACGGGCCTTCCCATTTATCAGCCAGGGAACCTGCAGTTTTGTTTTTTGTATTCAATGACATCTTCCTGAGTACCAGGTCTCCTAGTTGGAATTTTCTGACCCGAACATGAGAATTGTAGTTGCGAGCTACTCTTTGTTGATATGCCATATTTGGTATTCGGGACTTCTCCTTTTTCTCTTCTAGCCCATCTAAACTTTGTAACAACATATCAACATTCTGATCTTCATTATATAGCCTGACCCGGGGTGATGCATATGACGTTTCTATAGGGATAACATCATATGTTCCAAACACTAAAGTGAATGGAGTTTCTCAGGTTGAAGTTCTTGCTGTTGTCCGATATGCCCATAATACTTTGGGAAGTTTTTCAATCCAACTTCCTTTCTTGGCATCTAGCTTTGCTTTGAGTGTGTGCTTGATAATTTTGTTCATTGCTTCAACCTTCCTATTTGTTTGAGGGTGGGCAGGTGTGGCATAGTAATTGGTAATCCGGTACTCTTTACGCAGCTTTCTGAATTTCAGGTTATCGAACTGGGTTCCGTTGTCAGTGATAATAGTGTTTGGAACCCCAAACCTATAAAGTATATTTTTTTTCATGAAATTTATGGTGTTTGCTTCTGTGATATGCACCAATGCTTCAGTTTCTGCCCACTTCGTGAAATATTCAATGGCTACTATTGCATGCTTTGCTCCACCCCCTGTCCCTGCTTGCATTGGAATAATTAAATCCAAACCCCACATGGTGAATGGCCATGGGGATGTGAGGTTTTTGAGCTTTTCAGGGGGCTGTCAGATATCATTAGCAATCTTTTAGCAAGTATTGTAGCTCTCTGAACATCGTTGTGCATTTGAGAATAAAGTAGACCAATAATATCCTTGCCTGAGTACCTTGTGTGCTAAACTTTTACATCCAGTATGATTTCCGCAAACTCCCTTGTGGATTTCCTGTAATATCTGACATGCATCCTCCTCTGATAGACACCTTTGGAGTGTTAGGAAAAACCCCTTTCTGTATAGTTCTCCTCCAACCAACGTGTACCTTGCTGATCGATATCTGATACTTTTTGCTTATAAGGGATCTTCCAGGAGCACGCCTTCTTCCAGGAACCTTCTCAGCTGAGTCATCCAATTGTCTGGCGGTGTTCGGATTTTTTGAAATTTCAAAGTTTTTTGGCTCAAATGTGCTCGGTTTGAGGAAGTGTGCAACCAAAATAGTTTTTGGCCTGATTGTGGTTGTTGCTGATGCTAGTTTGGACAAAGCGTCTGCCTTTTCATTCTCCTCCCTGGGGATCTGGGCAATCCTATATTCTTTGAATTTCTGGAGGAGCTGTTTTGCAATGTCACGATAGGCTATCATGCCTTCATCCCTGGCTTGGTATTCGTCCAGGACTTGGTTGACAACTACCTGTGAATCGCTAAATATCTCGACTTCATCTGCCCCCAAAGCTATGCAGACTCTGAGTCCAGCTAGTAGCGCTTCGTACTCGGCTTGATTATTGGTTGCTTTGAAGTCAAACCTCATGGCACACTCGAAATCATCTCCTTTCAGAATGTATACTACGATCTCTGCTCCGCTGCCGTGAGTGTTTGAAAAGCCATCGACATATAATTTCCATGGGAAATTTTTGCCCAACATTTTTTTTTCTTCCAGGTTTGGTTCTGTGAACTCTGTTATAAAATCTGTCACAGCTTGGCCTTTTGAGAGATGTCCTGGGATGTATTGGATATCGAATTCACTTAGCTCGATTGCCCATTTGGTTAGTCTTCCTGAAATCTCTGGCTTCTGTAAAATTTACTTTAATGGGCAGTCGGTGAGAACCTGGATTGTATGAGCCTGCAAGTATGGCCTTAGCTTCCTTACCGCTAAAACCAAATAGGACCATTTTTTCTGCATGTGAATACCTAGTCTCGGCTGGTAAAAGTGTCTTGTTGGTATAATACACTGGCTTCTGTACTTCATCTTCTGTTCTGACTAGGACTGAGCTTGCTGTTAGTTCTATAATTGATAAGTATAAGTAGAGTATTTCCCCCATTTGTGGTTTCGAAAGGATAAGAGTCTGCCCTAGTTACTCTTTGATTTTTAAGAATGCCTGCTCACACTCTTTGTTCCATTCGAGTCATTTTCCTTTTTTAATTACTCTAAAAAAGGGTGCCCATCTGTCTGTGGCCTTCGAAATGAATCTACCCAAGGAAGCTAAACATCCTGTTAAGCGATGTACTTCTTTTAGTATCTTTGGTGAAATCAATTTCTACAGGGCTTGGATCTTTTCAAGATTGACTTTGATTCCCCTCTGGTGAACTTGGACACCAGGAACCTTCCTGAAGGAACTCCGAATAAACACTTGTTCGAATTCAGCTTCATTTGGTACCTCCTCAAAATATTGAATGTCTCTCGCAGGTCTGAGGTATGCTTATTTGTCTAGAGGCTCTTGGTTAGCATGTCATCTATGTATACTTATGACCAAGGCGTCATTTGGTCAAACATCGACCCCATGTGAGTCAACTTTTGTGATTATTATTGGATCTCATCCTTCCTTGACCCTTTTTGGGTCTGGTTCGACAGAGTTCACGTCAAAGTTCTGTCTTGCCTCCACAGCTTCTCGGATTTACTGTGTTCGCTCTCGGTTGCTTCTCCCAGTGGACGGTCGTCCAAAGATTGTTTGTATTACTTCATTAGCCTCGGGGCTGGCCCTTTGATTTTGACCAGAGCTGTGATCTGCCCTAGACTCTGTCTTGTTTATGACCTCTCATCCCTTTTCAAAATTACATGCTGAAGGTGTCCTTCCCGAATGAGGGTTTCGATGTAATTTCTGAGCTGGTAACACTTGGAAGTCTCATGACCAGTTTCCTTGTGAAATCTCCAGTATTTTGTTGTATCTCGCCTAGCAAACTGAGACTGTCGGCGTGGCTCTTTTACTTGATTTTTCTCTTCCAGTATGGCCAGGATTTCCTCCTGCTTTTTTCGAAGAGGGGTGTAGTTGGCGTATCTACCTCGAAATTTCTCCATGGTCTGGTAGGCATTACGTTCGTTTCCTCCTTCCTTCATTTTTTCTTTACCCTTTCCTTTCTGTTTTTCCTTTTGGTTCTGTACCTTTAATTCGGCGTCCTTTTTGGGTTTTCCTCCATGCAGGTAGCATCCTCCCGTAGCTAACTCTTCTTCTTCGGCTAGTGCATATTCTCCTGCCATGTCCATCATATCTGTATATCTGGTCAGACGGGCTCTTCTCAGGTCAAAAGATAACCGTCCATTCTATAGGTTGTTGATGAATGCAGCAATTATCGCTTCATCGTTTGCATTGCCGATTTCTGATACTGCTTGGCCGAATCTCCCCAGATATTTCTTCAGCGACTCATCTTTCCCTTGTTTTATTTGAAAAAGTTAAGCCACTGATTTTTTCTTGTGAACATTGCTCAGAAATTGCCTTGAGAAACTCCTGCTCAGTTCACTACAACTTCTGATGCTTGTTGGGGGCAATCTCCCGGACCATCTTGAGCCCGTGTCTCTTAAAGTTTGTGGAAAGTTGAGGCATAGTAAGGGATCGCTATGGGCATACTGGGCCATAACACTTTTATAGCGTCTGACATGTTCTTTTGGGTTTGTATCCTTCTTAAACTGCTCCACGTGTGGCATCCTGAATCTTTATGGGAATGAAGTCCGCAAGATGTCCCTAGTGAAAGGACTGTCAGAATCTTCATCAGATAAGTCGTTGTACCCATAACGTCTGACCAGTGCGTCCATCTGACGCCTATTGTTTTTAACTTCTCGGGTCAGGCTTTGAATTACGATATCTCTATCTGCCACCGGACTTCCATGATTGTTAAACCGCCGGGTGACTGTCATTCCTCTCTCTAGCTCTTCACTTTGATACCGAGTCTCACGGGTTGATTCTTACAAGTGTATGGTTCCAAGACAGCGCTTACGATGGTGCCGATCACTATCCTCTGATGACGACAGATCTCTGTGTCAGTCATGTTTACGGTGTCTGATATGGGCTATCTGATCGTGGCTCTGCCTCTGGCGTGGTTGCTCATCTTTGGGTGTTCCATTTCCAATCTGATTAATTGGAACAGAGTTCCTTCCTGCTTCTGGTGCACCCAGTTCTGGCCTAACTATAACCGAACGAAGCCTTGTAGGTGGGAGGTTCGAAGGTTGCGCTTCTGCAGCCAACAGATCAACTCCTTCCTTTGTTGCATCCGCCACCAGCTGTTGCAGCGCCTCAAGAAGTGTCGTGTCAGGTCTTCGCTGGTCGGAGGGATTTGTTGGATCCCCGCCAGGGATATTGGTTGATTTTTAGTGGTTACGGCAAGATCTCGTGAGCTACTATTAATATAGGTATTATTTGGGGATTTTTTGATATCCCCAGGACTGTTTCTGTCTCCCGTCATTACTTATCAGATCAAAGGTTCAACCTCTTCCTCTAGTGTCAATTGTTGACATTAATTTCTAGATGCGTGAGAAAAGTCAACAAGATCGGATTTTAGCTGTGATTTCAAAGAGAAAGAGAAAGAGAAAGTAGTCGGACACAAGTTTTACGTGGTAAAACTCCGATGATAGGAGAAACGTCTACGGGTGGTTGAATAAACAATCGAGCCAAGATCCACTATTGAAAAAGACTTACAACTCTCGATCTCTCTTTTTTCTCTCTGTATTTGATGTATTATCTATATATTTTTATGGCGAGATTATGGGTCTATTTATATGTGCATAGAACCCTAATTCTTTTTGTACAAGTAACAAAAGATATTTGTATTTAATTATGATTGGTTACTTGTTCGGAGTAGTTTGTCTTCTTTTCTATTTCGGAGACTTGTATAGAGATCAGACTAGTGATATAGTCCGGTTAGGACTTATTTCCTTTAAATGCAGTCTTTTTGAAAAAATAAAATTGTTGCCTGATTAGGAACCCTTTTTGTTTGATATTCTATTCTTCTTGGAATTCCTCTTTGATATGGATATCTTTGAGTATTTTAATGACTCTTGATTCGTGTGCGAGTTATGCGCCGGGTCTCTTTGTTCGGTTTTCTTCATGTTTGTCCCGAGTAGAACATGATATTAGCTGGTCTCGAATGACGTCATCTGATCTCGAGTAGAACATATCATCAGCTAACCCCGAGCATCATTAATCGAGTATTCAATATTTGTTTACTTGGGTTTCTCTTCTTTGATGATGCCTTACAGGATATTTTCTTAGTGCCTACTCGGATGTCCACCTGACAATTTTATCCTCTTTGTCAATGACGTGTACGTCTGATAAAATTTACATACGACAAATGATATGAATATATAATACCAAAAGTGACGTATAAAAGAATTTAAAATATAACAAAAAAATATGAGATAAATATTATTTTTTATAATTAAAGAAAATGCAATTAATTAAAGAATGAGTACACATATTGAACTTGTGCTTATAACATGATAAAAAAAAGTTTATTAAGGTTCTAAGTGTGTGTTTGGTATGGCTTTTGTAAGGATCAAAATCGTTTTTTTTTTAACTAGATGCTATTTTGAGGTTTTTTATAGTTATTTGACAAAATTCAGAACAATCTTTTTAATGTATGAAATGTCTCAATTACATTTTATAAAACTCATTTTATGCTTATTTGGAAAAGTTAAAATTTTATGATTTTCTAAAAAACTTTTTTCGAACCTTTTTTTAAACATATGAATGGTTTCCGCTACCTTTTATAAATTTTAAATATTTCACCATAAAATTCTTGAATTAAACGCATTGTCATCACCCTTTTTGTAATTTACACAATAAAAAACCTTTTTTTAAAAATACATTGTCAACATAAATTTTTTATAATTTATACAACGGAAGCCTTTTTTGTTAGAAACTCTATTAATTAGAAGTTCTGCTACAAAATATCTACTCTATAAACTCTACTTAAAAGCCATACAAAACATAGTCCAAGTTAAAAGCTAGGGTACTATACTGTGAAATTAATAATAAAATAAAATAAATGTTATATAGATATTCTTAGCTTAAAAAAAAAAATTCAAAATTTAAACGTTGATCTTGTTATTGATGTAGTGGTTTCCACCATTCATTAGAATTTAGAAGGACACGTGTCACATGTCACATGTCATTTACGTATTAGTTGATGGCATCCTATATTTCTATATATTTGAGGTTGCAAAGCTATGCTTGACTGCTTGACATACAACCATAAGTCAATATTTGATAAGAAATTACAATAAGAAGCCCTTTCTCTTCTGCTTATGCTCTATATAACGAATTCGATCAATTGTAAAAATGTAATCCAAGGACCCGTTTGTTTCTTGGACTTAAGTATGAATGGGTGTGAAAAGATTCTATTTAGATTTTTTGTTTGTTTTTTTAAGGTCTGAAAACTTGATTTAATCTCAAAAATTGACTTACATCTAGTAAGATGTTTCTTTATTCCGTACTTTCAAATTTACCTTCAAACAATTAAAAAATTACACCCAAGTTTTATTAAAATAAAATATTATTTTATGTTATACGGGGCCATTACTGGCTTCCTTGGCCACTTTCTACTTTAGACGAAGGGATTATGGATTCTTTTCTTCCGTCACCTCCAATTATATGCTATAAAAATTTGTCATGTAATTTTTATTTCTAAATATTATTTTATATCATTAACTTATAAATAGTAATAATATTATTATATTACATATTATTTAATTTAATTTATATTTTTAAATATTATTTCATTAATTTACAAAATAAAATTTAACTAAAAAATATTATAAATATTTATACTAAATATAAATATATAAAACAATTAGTTAGAGAGGTAAATAAGATAACTAGTTAAAAGGGTATATGCGTTTTATCATTATTTTTCAGATGTTTCTAGTCAAACGTTATAAATGAAAAACAAACAAGGTGTTAAGTTATATTCTTTCATACTTTTCAGATTTTAGAATTCAGATTATATTTAGGTCTTTTAGACTCTAAGTAAAAAAAAAAAAAAAAGACACCTAAGTCTTTCTCTCTTCTTTATTTATTTCATCTGTTATATTTATTTTATTACCATACTTCTAAAAAACAAAAAAAAAAACAAATTTAAACTTCTTTCAATAGATGCAAAACAATTCCTTAATCCATTCAAATCTACTCGTTTGGCAACCAAATGATACAAACAAAAATTAAAAATAACTATTGAAATTAAAGAAGCTCCTTTGACTTGTAAAAAAGCTCTTCCAAACGTAAACTAGTGATTAGTGACAGATATCCACACATGTACCATTACTGTAATAACTTAAATAGTATGAGAACGACAACACACTAATATACGCTCTGGATTCTGGAAGCCAATTAAACGATTAATGAAGCGGTAAGAAGTTACGTAGCGATTTGTACGGTTGTCTTATAAAAAAAAATGCACTTCACCAAATAAAGTTCCGAATGATTTTTTAACGAAGATTGAATAGTGATCGTATATTGAAAATTGAAAAATATATTTATCTTTTAGGATAATTATCCCGATAGTCATCAACTATTATTATTATTATCAAAATGGTAAACAAATGGAGAATCGGTTTCATAATGACTATTTTTGGTAAACAATGTTACACACATTCCATCAAATTTCATCCAATAAGTGATATTTTGGTAAATAAAATGATATTTAATGTGTGTATATACGTATATCATATATATATATATATAAAGTGGAAATAGTGAGCATTGCCATTTTTTTTCCTTGTACTGTGATGAAGTCACCGGTTTAATAACTTATGTTTAAAAGACACCTATTATGGTGAATTGCCTAAAATGCCCTTAAAAGTTGTCTTTGTACTTCAATCAGCTCTTACTTTGAAATTTTTGAAGATTTTCATCTTCTTCATAAACAGACCTCCAATGGATGTCAAACATCATAACATTATCAATGCATCATCATTGGATAATTAGTTTAGTGGGACTACGCAGACGCATTCGGGGGTCAAGTTCGCGGTGATCGAACTGCCCGGTCAGCTCCATGGAGGGGGCAACGCCCCTGGAGCTTCTTTTTTCTAGTCAGTACTGACAAGACTGAAAATGTAATTACAAAAGAATCGGAAATGTAATTACAAAAGAATCGGAAATGTAATTACAAACGCTCAGAGCTTTTGTATTCTCGGATCGAGCTTTTATATAAAAGCTCGGATCTTGCTTTTGTATAAAAGCTCGGATCGAGCTTTTGTATAAAAGCTCCGAGATTTTATACAAAATCTCGAAGCTTCTGTATAAAAGCTCGATTACATGTCAAAATCTCAAAAAATAAAAACTCGAATGCAAATAAAAGCTCGATATCATCTTCCTCAACAAATACAAAACCTCGAATGCAAGTAAAAGTTCGATTTCACTTTTTGTCTCTTTACTTTTTCTCTTTTTCTTCACAACAACAGTGATGATATGAGTATTTTCGTCTCAACACTTTAAATTGTGCCTTTTAAACATGATTTATTAATATGGTGATATTTCCACAAGGTGCCATTAATTTTTCAAACCATATATATATATATTTTCAACTTATCTCAAATACATTTTTTAGAATTTTTAGAATTTGTGGCCGTAATCTTCTCAAAAAAGAATATATATATATATATATATATATATATATATATATATATATATATATATATCTTTTATATATTCTTTTTTAGCTTATCTCAAATATATTTTTTAGAATTTTAAGATTTTATAACCTTAATATACTCAAAAAATATAGAAACACACACACACACACACACGAAAAATTTCACATAAGTGCGCACACTGATGAAATTATATAAGGACATTGAATGTGAATCACTCATTTTATATACTTTGCCTTGACATGTATGCATTTGTCAAAACTCTTTTATAAATGAGTGGTTAAATTCAATGTCGTTATATAATTCTATCAGTGCACACTGAGGAGAAAATGACTATATATATATATATATATATATATATATATATATATATATATGTTTGATATATATGTTATACATATATACACCCACTAAATATAATTATTTGTTTCAAAAAATAAAATAAAAATTGATTTCCAAAATACCACTCATTGGATGGAATAACCATTTGTATAACATTGTTTACCAAAAATAACCATTTCGAAACCAATTCCCCACCTGGTAGCCATTTTTTATAGTGGTGGCAATAGTTGATGGTCACCGGGGTAATTATCCCCTCTTCTTTTTTACCAAAAATTGAATGTAAGTGATGTTGACGTCGATTTCTGGTTGTATGAGAAAAACCAACAAGATTTGGATTTTAGCTGTGATTTCAAAGAGAAAGAGAAAGAGAAAGTAATCGGACGTAAGTTTTTACGTGGTAAAACTCTGATGACCGGATAAACGCCCACGGGTGGTTGAATGATCAACCAAGCCAAAATCCACTATCAATAAAATAATTACAATTCTCGATCTCTCTTTCTTCTCTCTGTATTTTTCTATATGATTTCTGTATATTCTTTCCCTCTTTTGTGACGAGATTATGGGTTTATTTATATGTCCATAGAACCCTAATCTTCTTTGTACAAGTAATAAAAGATCTTTGTATTTAATTATGATTGTTTACTTGTTCGAAGTAGTTTATCTTCTTTCCTGTTTCGGAGACTTGTATTGAGATCGAATAGGACTCTAGTAATGTAGTCAAATTAGAACTTATTTTCTTATTATAGAGCAGTTTTTTTGAAGAGATAAACTTGTTGCCTGATTAGAAACCCTTTCTGTTTGATATTCTGTTCTTGTTGGAATTCTTATTTGATATGGATATCTTCATATATTTTAATGACTTGATCCGTGAGCTACGCACTGGGCTTTTTATTCAGTTTTCTTCATGTTTGTTCCGAGTAGAACACGATATCAGTTGATCCTGAGTGACGTCATCTGATCCCAGTGACGTCATCTGATCCCGAGTAGAAAATATCACCAACAAGCCCCGAGTATGTTTAATTGACCCCGAGTAGTATATGACGTCAGTTGACCCCGAGTAGTATATAACGTCAATTGACCTCGAGCAGGTCTTGTTCGATACTTGTTTATTCGGGCTTCTCTTATTTGGTGATGTCTTGTAGGATGTCTATTCGGACGTCCACCTGATAATTTTATCCTCTTTGTCGATGACGTGTACGATTGATAAAATTCACATACGACAATATCCCCTTAAAATATTTTTGCCAAACAGGGTTTTGTTTCGGGCAAAAGTATTTTAATCAATTTTTTCAATATCTTTTCAGTTCTAGAGTAAATGTCTTGTCATAATGGCGTTTCTTAATTGTGACCCTGTAAATTCGATTTGCCTCCTCACACGAGATCTCAATGATGGCGACGTTTTGGAGTTCTGACGGCGAAAGCCAGTTCTTCACTTAACACATGTCCTGTGCCGCTTTATTTTTCGATACCATTTATGAGAAACGACCTACCCTGTCTCCCCATACGCCGCCTATATCATCAAGTCTCGTCACAGATTTTTCCCGCCTTGAGACCCTAGGGTTTCTTGCTATCACCTCTTTAAATTCTTCACTGAAGGGTTGCGCTGGTTCATTCTAAAAAACTCGATACCAGAAAATTTTCTTTGCCCAGATTTCATCATGAAGAAAATCGTCATTCTCCGTCGAAGGTCTTTGCATCATATTTCTTTCAATGTTAGTTTCAATGAATCCGTCTTCACATCATCGACTTTTTACAATTGCTCTCGAAGCGCTCGATCGTGGGGATTTCCAGCTGATTTCTTACGCTCGAAGATTATTAGGGGAAATCCCCCCGGATGAGCCTCTATTTTTAGAAGTTGACGTTTCTGAACTTTACCCTGACTTCCATTTTTCTGTATCCAGTTCTGATTCTTCATCTAGTTCTGAATATATCATTTCTAATCATAGGGTACCACTTCGGTCAAGGATGGGAAAACATCAAAGTAGAAGCGAAGTGCATAGGCACAAATCGGGAAGCGTTCGGATCAGGAAGCAGACTGTTGATGAGAATGATGTTGAACAGGCGTTCAGAGTGTCTCGACTTTCTTTCTCTACTGATCGCCCGAGCGGGTTTGACACCGAACCGAACGTGGTAGGGGTAGAAGAGATCGGGAAATATCATGCCCGATTCGATTTGGATAACTCGGTTATTCTGGTTCCCGATGGTGATAGAGCTGCGTGAAATTCTTCCCCGAGCATGGTGGCAATCTATGGATCCATGCTCTGTTACGACGTCACTCTTCTTCTTCAGCCATTCATCGCCTGGTTTCTAGCTAAAGTAGGGATTGCTCCGGCTCAACTGCCCCCGAACAACTATAAAATCTTGATGTGCATGTGGCATATGTGGAGCCGGATGAATTTTTCGCCGCCTTCCTCGAGTAAGATCAGGCATTTCTTCACGCTGAGGCAGTCTAGCTAGACAGGGACCTATTTTCTCATGTCTAATCCGCCAGACTGTTGGGTCCTCGAGGGGACAAAGGTGAATCGGAAAGTTGATACCTCTGACGACCCCAAAAAGAGAGGGTTTGTATGGGGATTCCCTTCATCTAATAAGTTCTGGAAAAATAGTTGGTTTTTCATCAGAGGGAATCTGGGTCTTGAAATCACCCTCTCTGTTGGGGAAACTTGGAGGGTGTAGAAAGTTCCCCGCTTCTTCTTTTCTCCCGAGGTTTGGAATAAGAAGAATCTTGAATTTAGCGACGCTGAGCTGACCAGACTTGCTCGATCAGCAGTTTACACCCTGGAAAAGAGGAACATGTTATATATTTTCAATGAAACGAAAATGATAGAGCTCGGCTTCTTCATCCAGATTTCAGGCTACCGTAGACGATGTAAGTGATATTTGTAACCTTCTTTTTTCATTGTTATTTTTTGCTTTTTGTATTCTGACGCGGTCCTTTTTTTTTCTTCTAAGTGTATGACACGGATATCGTCTGCGACCTTCAAGCTCGCCAAGTGAAGTCGATTCTTCAGGCGAGCCGAAAAGAGGCTTCTCGTCAGAGCAATGATGGTATTGCCTCGCCTGATTCTGATGAGGAACCTGATATAGCCGAGGAGAAAATCCCTGAATATGTCCTCGAGGATGTCGTTCAGCCGACTGCAGGGGAGACTAGTGGTCCGAGTGGCCCAACGCATTTGCCTGATGATGGGGATAGGCAAAGTGAGGGTCATGGTGAAGGGTCTGGTAAGCCGAGCTTCCCAGTCGTGGTCCCTACAGAGCGGACGGACGCCGGTGATGGGAGTAAAATCCCCGAGGGACAAGTACATATAGGTCCCGAATTTTTTGAATCCTTCTTGGATGATGTCCATGAAGATCCCGCAGCTGATCTAAGCTTTCACTATTCTCGGGCTGAGAAACGGAAGGTGGTCGACTCTCCTACTCACCCTCTCAAGGTTCATTGAGTAGTCTCATTTATTGAATCAAGTGATGAAGACTCCAAGGCTGAGATTCCCCCAAATGCTCATGTCGAAGCATCGACGGGTGTGGAGACTTCTGACCCGATCAGAGGTTCCTCTCCCCCCGAGGTTGAAGATCTAAGGGCTGAACCCTCGGGAGGTCTTTCATATCCTTCACCTCAGGATATGCTCGAGGCGATATCATCCAGTCGGGCTTTCATTGGAGATGACCGCTGGAGTTGTTTCCGGGATGGCTCTTTAACAGAACGTTTTCAGAATGTTTTCAACTGCATATCTTATGTAAGTTATTCCCAACTCTTTAATTGTCTTGCTTGTTTGCCAGATTTTTAATTAAACTTCCTTGCAGATGGTGGCCGAGATCGTTGAGCTGGTTTAGACGCAGACACATCAAGCTGATCGAATAAGGCGTTTGGAAGCTCAGCTAAAAAAGAGTGAGGATAGCCGTGCTCGGGTCGAATCGGATTATCAGAAAGAAATCGACAGTGCCCAAGTGTTTGCCAACCACTATTTGGCGAAGCAGGTTGAGGCCGAGAAGAAAGCTTCTTTGGTAGAGGAGAGGGCAGCTTCACTTCAAAATTTGTTATCTTCTGCCCAAGAATAAATGCTTAAATTCGAACAAGAAACAGAGCAGTCTAAGTCGGCGTATGAGCAGAAGATCGAAGACATGGAACGCCAGGCTCTGACGGTCGAGTCCCTATCCAAGGAGGCCAGGCTGGAACTCGAAGTGCAAGAGGTAGATCGTTTCAAAAGATCCCCTGCCTATGATGCCCTTCTCCTTCGGGAGTTTCAGAGAGGCCTAGTTTCAGTTGGTGAGTTCTTCAAAGTTAATAATCGGGCAACTGAGAAAGCTCAAACCAACTAGGAGCTGTCGATCAAGAATCACGTGGATCGGTCCTTGGAATCTCTTCAGACTCAAATGAAGGAGTGAAGAGCTTACTGCCGTAGCCGAGGCAAAGAGCCACATCCTATGCATTTAGAGGTTCCATCCGAGCACTCCCTCTCGACTTTTTACGATAGTTAAGAGTCAGTCGTGGGAGGTGTGGTGCCTGATGTCGGACCGATCCCAGGAGAAGATTACAACCAGTGGATGGACGACTAGGTTGACACGATTGCTTGGCCTTCTAATGAAAGTCTGCTCAGTGAATATGAAATGGTGCCCGACCCGAGCATCGACAAGAGCTCTAAATCCTCACAATCTTGATTTTGTAGAATTTTCATAATTTTTTGTAAAGATTCTTTTTGTTCTTTGTAACAATTCTTGTAATAGAATTCTTGTTACTTTAACAATTCTTTTGATTCTTTTGTAACAATTCTTTGTAAATATTTTATAAATGAAATTCTGAGTTGACTAATTCTGAATAGAGTGGTTTTGATCTGATTTCGTTGCTCAAGAAATTTCATCTTCTCTAACTTGACTCTATTGTTGCCGAGTATCTTATTAAACCAACTATTTCTGATGTTCGGGTAACTTCACTGAGTATCTTATTAAACTGGTTTTGTTCCCCGAATAACTTTTTAACGCCAAGTATCTTATTAAACCGGCTAATTCTGATATTCGGGTAACTTCACCGAGTATATTATTAAACCGGTTGTCACTAATTTTTAATGTCAAGTATCTTATTAAACTGGCTCTTGCAATCTTTATGACAAGTATCTTATTAAACTGGCTATTATTATTAACTGAGTCATCTTAAAACAGGCAAGTAGGTTTATACTTGTGTTTCATACACGGTTGCTACCCGAACATTACATCAAGGCTCACCATGATCATATGTTCGAGTCCTTACGCATTACCGAGGACGCCTCCATATTTCTTATGCGCAAGAGTTTTCAGAATCGTTAAGCTTTTTGAATCGCTTAACACAGCTACGCATTTCACTGGAATTTTTTCCGATAGCGTCCCGAGCCTTTCTCCAGATTCTGGTGCATCGAGTTTGCCTTTTTGCTAAGGTCAACTGACCTTGCTCGGTTGGCATGCTCCTTCGAGCTTCTCCGCCCATTCGGGAATCAATGGTCCCGAGTATTCTATTTGCATGTTCTTATTATCATGCTTGTCTTCCATATGTTCTTATTATCATATGCTTTATATTTCGGAAATCCCAAGTTTGACTTTTATTTATAACTGCAAAATCAACAAAGATTTAAATTCTACAGCTAATATCTGACCTAACTAGAAAAAAGAACAAAAAATAATTTAAGGATAGAAAATCTTCAGATATTGGGCATTGCAGGGTCGGGGTAAAACCCCTTCATTGGGTCGTACAATCCAATATGCTCCATGACCAGCTATTCCTTCGATATTGTACGGGTCTTCCCACTTATCAGTCAGGGAACCTACAACTTTATTTTTTGTGTTCAATGACACATTTCTGAGTACCAGGTCTCCTAGTTGGAATTTTCTG
The DNA here is from genome assembly GCA_032871835.1 of Dipteronia dyeriana. NCBI lineage: Eukaryota > Viridiplantae > Streptophyta > Magnoliopsida > Sapindales > Sapindaceae > Dipteronia > Dipteronia dyeriana. The sequence goes on along the minus strand of CM065296.1, from coordinate 100,015,618 downwards.
ACCCGAACATGAGAGTTGTAGTGGCGAGCTACTCTTTGCTGATATGTCATATTTCGAATTCGGGACTTCTCTCTTTTCTCTTCGAGCTCATCTAGACTTTGTAATCGCATATCAAAATTCTGTTCTTTATCATATAGCCTGACCCGGGGTGACGCATATGACGTTTCTATGGGGATAACAGCTTCTGTTCCAAACGTTAAAGCGAATGGAGTCTCCCCTATTGAAGTTCTTGCTGTCGTTCGATATGCCCATAATACTTCGGGTAGTTTTTCTACCCAGCTTCCTTTATTGGCATCTAGCTTTGCTTTGATTGTGTGCTTGATGATTTTGTTCACTGCTTCAACCTGCCCATTTGTTAGAGGGTGGGCAGGTGTGGCATGGTAATTGGCAATTTGGTACTACTTGCACAACTGTCTGAATTTCGGGTTATCGAACTGGGTGCCGTTATCAGTGATGATAGTATTTGGGACAATAAACCTGTAGAGTATGTTCTTTTTCATGAAAATTATGGTATTTGCTTCTGTGATGTGCACTGATGCTTCAGCTTCTGCCCACTTCGTGAAGTAGTCAACGGCTACTATGGCATACTTCGCTCCACCCCCTGTCCCAGCTGGCATTGGGCCGATTAAATCCAAACCCCACATGGCAAAATGGCCATGGGGATATGAGGTTTCTGAGCTGTTCGGGGGGTTGTCGGATATCATTAGCGATCCTTTGACAAGTATTGCAACTCTCCGAACATCGATGTGCATCTGAGAATAGAGTAGGCCAATAATAACCTTGTCTGAGTACCTTATGTGCTAAAATTTTACCCTCATTGTGGTTTCCGTAAACTTCTCTGTGGATTTCCTGTAATATCCGATATGCATCCTCCTCTGACACACATCTTTGGAGTGTTTGGGAATACCCTCTTCTGTATAGTTCTCCTCCAACCAATGTGTACCTTGCTGATCGATACCTGATACGTTTTGCTTGTAAGGGATCTTCTGGGAGCACGCTTTCTTTCGGGAACCTTTTCAACTGAGTCATCCAACCGTCTGTCGATGTTCGGATTTCTAAAATTTCAAAGTTTTTCGGTTCAACTGTGCTCTGTTTGAGGAGATGTGCAACCGGAATAGTCTTTGGTCTAATTGTGGTTGTTGCTGACGCTAGTTTGGACAAAGCGTCTGCCTTTTCATTCTCCTCCCTGGGGATCTGGGCAATCCTATATTCTTTGAATTTCTGGAGGAGCTGTTTTGCAATGTCACGGTAGGCTATCATGCCTTTATCTTTGGCTTGGTACTAGTCCAGGACTTGGTTGACAACTATCTGTGAATCGCTGAATATATCGACTTCATCTGCCCCGAGAGCTATGCAGACTCTGAGTCCAGCTAGTAGCGCCTAGTACTCAGCTTGATTGTTGGTTGCTTTGAAGTCAAACCTCATGGAATATTCGACATCATCTCCTTTTGGAGTGCATACTACGACCCATGTCCCGCTGCCATGAGTGTTTGAAGAGCCATCAACATACAATTTTCATGGGAAATTTTTTCCTAACATCATTTTTGCTTCCCGGTTTGGCTCTGTGAACTCTGTTATAAAATCTGTCACTTCTTGCCCTTTGAGGGATGTCCTAGGAATGTACTAGATATCGTATTCACTTAACTCGATTGCCCATTTGGTTAGTCTTCCTGAAATCTCTGGCTTTTGTAAAATTTGTTTCAATGGGCAGTCAGTGAGAACCTGGATTGTATGAGCTTGAAAGTATGGCCTTAACTTCCTTGCCATTGAAACCAATGCGAGGGCCATCTTTTCTGCCTGTGAATACTTGGTCTCGGCTGGTAAAAGCGCTTTACTGGTATAATATACTGGCTTCTGTACTCCATCTTCTGTTCTGACTAGGACTGAGCTTGCTGCTAGTTCTGTAATTGATAAGTATAAATAGAGTATTTCTCCCATTTATGGTTTGAAAGGATGAGATTCTGCCCCATGTATTCTTTGATTTTTAAGAAAGCCTGCTCCCACTCTTCATTCCATTCGAGTCCTTTTCCTTTTTTGTTTACTCTGAAAAAAGTGTGCATCTGTCCGTGGCCTTTGAGATGAATCTTCCCAATGAAGCTAAACATCATGTTAAGCGCTGTACTTCTTTTAATGTCCTTGGTGAGGTCATTCTCTGCAGGGCTTGGATCTTTTTAGGATTGACTTCGATTCCCTTTTGGTGAACTTGAAAACCCAAGAATCTTCCTGAAGGAACTCAGAATAAACACTTGTTCGTATTTAGCTTCATTTGGTATATTCTCAAAACATCAAATGTCTCTCGCAGGTCTGAGGTATGCTTGTCTGCCGAGATGCTTTTGATCAGCATGTCATCAATGTACACTTCCATGTTCCTTCCTATTTGATGTGCAAAGATTCTGTTGACCAACCTTTGATAAGTTGCCCCTGTATTTTTTAATCGAAGGGCATCACTGTGTAACAGTATAAGCCCTGATCAGTTGTGAATGTTGTTTTTTCTTCGTCAGCCTTGTTCATCCGGATTTGTTTATATCCCGAGTAGGCGTCCATGAAACTGAGCAATTCGTGGCCTGATGTTACGTCTACCAACTGATCTATCCTCGAAAGTAGAAAACTGTCTTTTGGGTATGCCTTGTTCAAATATGTGAAATCTACGCGCATTCTCCATTGTCCATTTTTCTTTTGGACGAGGACTACATCAGCTACCCATTGAGGGTAGTTGACCTATCTAATCGACTCTACAGCGAGTAGCTTCTCCACTTCATGTTGATTGCCTGACTTCTCTCGAGATTGAATGATATTCTCTTTTGTATCACCAGTTTTGCATTCGGGTTTACTGTGAGATGGTGAGATATTATTTGGGCATCTATCCTGACCATGTCTTCATGACTCCAAGCAAACACATCCATGCATTTTTTGAGCAAATCAGTAAGGTTTTATTTGACTTTTCCTTCCAGGTTGGCCCCGATCTTGATCCTCTTATCTAGTTCATCTTCTTTCAAGATAATTTCTTCGACCGGTTCAGTTTTGGATTCATTCGACTCTTCCCTTGGATCGAATTCGAATGACAGTGACTCTTTGTTCTGACTCGGATGCGTTATAGTGCAAACCTGTTCATCATTTTTGTCTTTTTATACTGTCAGGTTAGCTCTTCGGGCCATCTCTTGGGATCCCTTGACTACACTGACCCCTTGTTCGATCAGGAACTTGATCATTAAGACATAAGTGGCTATTACGGCATTAGTTTTATTTAAGAATGGTCGACCCAACAACGCATTATACGACCAATTGTCTAAGTCTACTTCCACGAAGTCGAGCAATACAGTTCTCTGACAATGTTCCACTCAAATCTTTACGGGTAGCTTTACCCTCCCGAGTGACCTGACCTTAATTCCCCCTGAATCCTCTGAGTGGAGTATGGAAAGGCTGTAGATCCTTTCGGTCCAACCTGAGTTGATCGTAGACGGCCACATTGAGAATGTTTGCCAAACTTCCATTATCTATCAAGATTCTCCTGACTTTCTGGTGACCAATCCGGGCACTTATGACCAGGGCGTCATTTGGCCGAACATCAACCCCATGTGAGTCTGCTTGTGTGAATATTATTGGGTCCCATCATTCCTTTACCCTTTTCGGGTCTGGCTCGACCGAGTTCACGTCAAAGTTATGTCTTGATTCTACCGCTTCTCTGATTTCCTGTGTTCGCTCTCGGTTACTTTTCCCAGTGGATGGTCCTTTAAATATTATATTTATTACTTCATTGGCCTTCTGACTGGCCCTTTGATTTCTACCAGAGCTGTGATCTGCCCTGATTTCTTTCTTTGTTTATAATTTCTCATCCCTTTTCAAGATTACATCCTGTAGATGTCCTTCCCGAATGAGGGTTTCTATGTAATCTCTGAGCTGGTAACGCTTGGAAGTCTCATGACCGGTTTTCTTATAGAATCTGCAGTATTTGGTTGTATCCCACCAGGCAAACTGAGACTGTCGTCATGTCTCTTGTACCAGATTCTTTACTTCCAGCATGACCAGGATTTCCTCCTGCTTTTTTTTAAGAGGGGTGTAGTTGATGTATCTACCTCGGTATTTCTCCGTGGTCTATTCAGCGTTACGCCTGTTTCCCCCGTCCTTCCTCTTTTCTTTGCTGTTTCCTTTATGTTTTCCCTTTTCGTTCTGCACCTTGGACTCATCGTCCTTTTTGGGTTTTCCTCCAAGCATGTAGCATCCTCTCGTAGCTAACTCTTCTTCTTCGGCTATTGTATATCCTCCTGCCATATCCATCATATCTGTATATCTGGTCAGACGGGCTCTTCTCAGGTCAAAAGATTACCGTCCATTCTGTAGGTTGTTGATGAATGCAGCAATTATCGCTTCATCGTTTGCATTGTCGATTTCTGATACCGCTTAGCCGAATCTCCCCAGGTATTTCTTCAGCGACTCCTCTTTCCCTTGTTTTATTTGAGAAAGTTAAGCCACTGATTTTTTCCTGTGAACATTGCTCAGAAATTGCCTTGAGAAACTCCTGCTCAATTCACTAAAACTTCTGATGCTTGTTGGGGGCAATCTTCTGAACCATCTTGAGCTCGTGTCTCTTAGAGTTTGTGGAAAGTTGAGGCATAGTAAGGGATCGCTATGGGCATATTGGGCCATAACACTTTTATAGCGTCTGACCTGTTCTTTTGGGTCTGTATCCTTCTTGAACTGCTCCACGTGTGGCATCTTGAATCTTTCTGGGAATGAAGTCTGTAGGATGTCCCTAGTGAATGGACTGTCAGTATCTTCGTCAGATAAATCGTTGTACCCATAACGTCTGACCAGTGCATCCATTTGACGCCTATTGTTTTCGATTTCTCGAGTTAAGCTCTGAATTATAACATCTCTATCTCCCACTGGATCCCCATGAAGGTTAAACTGTCGAGTGACAGTCATTCCTCTCTCTGGCTCTTCACTTTGATACCGAGTTTCACGGGTTGATTCTTGCAGGCGTATGTTCCGTGATAACGTTTAATATGGTACCGATCGCTATCTTTCGACCACAACGATCGATCCCTATACCGGTCATATTTGCGGTGTTTAGCACGGGCTGTCTGATCATGGTTCTGCTTCAAGCGTGGTAGTTCCTCTTCGGGTGTTCCACGTCCAGCCTGATTACTTAGAGCCAAGTTCATTTCGGTTTCTGGTGCATTTAGTTCTGGCCTCACTACAACTGAACAAAGCCTTGTAGGTGGAAGGTTAGTAGGTTGCGCTTCTTCTACAGCCAGTAGATCAACTCATTCCTTTGATATGTCTGCCACCAACTGTTGCAGTGCCTCTCGGAAGCGTTGTGTCAAGTCTTCGCTGGTTGGAGGAACTTGTTGGATCCTCGTCAGGGATGTTGGTTGGTTCTCTGTAGTTACAGCGAGATCTCGCGAGCTACTGCCAACATGGAAGTTATCTGGAGATTTTTGGACATCCTCATAACTGTTTTTGCTTCCTGCCATTACCTTTAACTAAATCGGAGGTTCGAGCCCCTCCTTCTAGCGCCAATTGTTGACGTCGATTTCTGGTTGTATTAGAAAAGCCAACAAGATTTGGATTTTAGCCGTGATTTCAAAGAGAAAGTAATCGGACACAAGTTTTTACGTGGTAAACTTCGATGACCAGAGAAACGTCCACAGGTGGTTGAATGATCAACCAAGCTAAAATCCACTATGAATAAAATAATTACAATTCTCGATCTCTCTTTCTTCTCTCTGTATTTTTCTATATGATTTATGTATATTCTGTTCCTCTTTTGTGATGAGATTATGGGTCTATTTATATGTCCATAGAACCCTAATCTTCTTTGTACAAGTAATAAAAGATCTTTTTATTTAATTATGATTGTTTACTTGTTCGAAGTAGTTTATCTTCTTTCCTGTTTCGGAGACTTGTATTGAGATCGAATGAGACTCTAATAATGTAGTCCAATTAGGACTTATTTCCTTATTATAGCACAGTCTTTTTGAAGAGATAAACTTGTTGCCTGATTAGGAACCCTTTTTGCTTGATATTTTGTTCTTGTTGAATTCTTCTTTGATATGGATATCTTCGTATATTTTAATGACTTGATCCGTGTGAGCTACACGCTGAGATTTTTATTCAGTTTTCTTCATGCTTGTCCCGAGTAGAACACGATATCAACCGGTCCCGAGTGACGTCATCTGATCCCGAGTAGAAAATGTCACCAACAAGCCCCGAGTATGTTTAACTGACCCCGAGTAGTATATGACATCAGTTGATCCCGAGCAGGTCTTGTTCAATACTCGTTTATTCGGGCTTTTCTTCTTTAGTGATGTCTTGCAGGATGCCTATTCGGACTTCCACCTAGCAATTTTATCCTCTTTGTTGATGACATGTATGTATGATAAATTCACGTACGACAAGTGATAAACTGTTTATTTTTTTAAGTTATAATTATCTGAAAATTAATACTTTTTCATTTATGTTTTTCTAACTATTTGTTGTATATTTACATTTTAATATATTAGGGATAACTATAAAAAGTAATTTAATAATTGTAAAACAAAATTATTTAATTGTTAATAATATTTTAAATTTATATTAATAATATTATTTAGATATAATCAAGCTCTAAAATAAAACTAATTATCAAATTATGAGAAAAAAAGGAACGATTCCTTACCGACAGTCGGAATATGATAGGAAAACTAGTTTCTAATTGTTTGAGTTTTGAAGCAATTAGGTTTTGTGATCCTGTGGTTGTTTACGGTGAGAAGATTTTTTTTTCATTAATATGAAGAACAGTTTGACAGAAGAAAAAATTGGAAATTAGTTAGATTGGTGAGAATGATTTTGGAAGTAAAATATTTCATTAAATTCCAGTGGACTTTTGTTAAGTGAAAAATGAAATGTGAAATTTTTTCACTTTTCTAAACTAGTGGTTTTAAAGGTTCATTAAGTGATAAAATCACTTAAAAAAAACAAAATAATTTAATGGAAGACACTATGTGTCATTAAGTATTAAGTGGAAAAATCAGACATAGCTTAATTTTCACTGCACATGCTATTATTATCATAAAAGTTTAAATGGGCAAAATGCAATAAAATACTCTCATCATTGTTTTTTATTACGTTTGTAATTCTTTTTTCTTTCAAAAACCTTAATCGATGGAAGATCGATAGATATTCTCCATCAACGGAGATGAAAGATCTTCATTGAAGGTCTCTGCATCAATTGACCTCCATTTGAAGTCGAATCGATCTCTAATGGAGGTCTCGATGAAAAAGATGACAAAAAAATGGAAAATTTCATTTTTGTTTAAATAAGTCTTGAAAATTATATATATATATATATAATAAATCTCAGAAACAATAAAATAAGTCTCGAAAATACAAAATAAGTTTTTGAAACAAAAAACAAAAAAAAAATGCTTGGTCCCGTCCTGCAGCTGTTTTTAGTCAGTTTTCGTTTTTATTTTTCAAAAACGATTTCAAAAACTCGTTCGTTAACCGTTTTTCATTTTATTTTCGAAAAACGAAAAAAAAAATGAAAAACAAAACCAGTATTAAAAGTGAAAGATTTGAAAAACACAAAATAATTGTTTTCCGTTTTTCGTTTTTGTTTTTCACTTTGTTTTTCACTTTTTTATTTATAAAAAAATCAATTTATTTTTTATTTTGTTTCATTTAGTTCTATTATGCGTTTCATATGACTAGGATAAGACGGAATAAGATTTTTAAATGATCAAAGTGCCCCTATATATATATGACAAAATAATTTATTTCCAATTAGAACTTAAAGTATTCATACAATAATATATATATATATACATTATAATTATTATATATATTATAATATTATATATTATTAAAAAAAATATTTATATTATATATTTATATAGTATATATTTAATATATTAATATAATATATACAGTTATATTTTTATTATATAGTAATATATATATATATATATATATTAATTATCTATTTATAATTTAAGAGTTTAGTTTTGATTAATTCGTTTTTTGATATGTTTTTTGAATTAATTTTTGATGTATTACTTTTTTTTTAATTTAAAAATTACAATACAAAAATTATATTGGTTAATTATATAATCAATTTTTGATAGTTTTCAGTTAACCTACCTGACGCGTTTTTTCCGTTTTCATTTTCAAAATACAATTTTCAGTATATGATATCAGACGCGTTTTCGAAATTCGAAACTGAAACCAAAAACATTGTTTTCATTTTCATTTTTATTTTCGAAAAACAGTAATTGAAAAACGCTTACAAGACGGGTTCTTAAGACCCCGTCCTGTAGCTGTTTTTTTAACCTATTTTCGTTTTTATTTTTCAAAAACGATTTTGAAAACACGTTCATTAACCGTTTTTCATTTTATTTCCGAAAAATTTAAAAAAAATGAAAAATAAAATCAGTGTTAAAGGTACAAAATTTAAAAAATACAAAATACTCGTTTTTTATTTTTAAATTTTTTTTTTTTTTTTATCGAATCAACACTTTATATACTATTAAAACTTTATTGATATATATGTACGTGGGGCATGATCTATGGCCCCATCTTATTACACTATACTCCCTATTTTTCTTTCTCTTTTTTCTATTTACGTTTTTATTTACCTTTATTTTTCTATTCTCTCCTAAATTTTAATGTTATATATCATTATCTTTCATTTTTCTTTCCTCCCTCATTTCACCCTATGTCTGCACGTGACCTTATTTTCTCACTATCTTAAATCATTTTTTTCCCATTATTCTTTTGGTCATATTTCTTTAATATTTTACCCTTATCAAAATGTCAAAAAAAAAAAAATGGAATCAAAAGTGTTGTATGCTATGATTTTGTTAAAAAAAAATTTTATGTATTTCCTGAATACTGAATAAGTTTAAATTTATTTTATAAAAGATATTTAAGTGGATTACTGATTTTAGTTTATTTAAGTTTTTTTTTTCAATTAAATTTATCATTTAAAAATCTGTAATTAAATTTTAATATAATATTATGAAATATTTTTTTTAGAAATTTAGATAACATTATCGATTGATAAACTGATAAAGAAAGAAATGAAAATACTTGTACTTAGATAATAATAAATGAAAGTGAAAAGAGAAAAAAAAATTGAAATAATAAACATGTTAACCTTTGTCTATTGTTTACTAAAAAAATAAATAAATAAAAAAATGTTGGTGTCTCTGTTGAGATGTAAAAGAAAGAAAGAAAGATAAGGGAGGAAAGAAGAAATTATTTAAATGAGGGGAGAGAATGAAATGAAATATTAAATTTTTGGTCAGAAAAAATACAAATATTCATAGAAATTAGAAAAGTGAATTAATGTATATTAAATCTGGATTCTGGACCATTCAAAGTTCAAACACCTAATATCTAAAGGATACAAAAATATGTCAAATTCTGTCTAAAAAATGAGGTCATGGTTGATATATATTCAAATCGTTAAGCATTAATATAAATTTATCATGCTTTGGATGTTGACTGATGGTGACCATTAAATATATACTATTCAAACACCTATTGTCTAATGGATACAAACATATATTAAATCATGTGTAAAAAATAAGGTTATGGATCCTATATAAATCGGTATGTACCGTTATATATGAACCATTAGATTTTTATATTTTGACTCAAAGTGTATATATTTGTCAAAACTTCTCCATAATCAGTAATTCATATGTCACGTACTGATGTAAGTTATATCAGAACACACTGATTAGAAAATGACTATAATAATAATAATAATAATAATAATAATAATAATAATAATAATATTTTATTTAAATTTAATATCCAAATAATGTGACAACACTTTTATTCATTCATTTAACGTTGTATCGTGGGGTCTAAATACAAACAGAGAAAAAATTCTTCAAATTATAGCCACGAATCCCACGATGGATTCAAACAATGTTTTCTCTTCATATCTTTTCGCACCACCAAACCTGTTAAAGCATACCCCAACCATGCCACCACACCAACCCGTACACACATATTTTATGATAATTGATAGAGAGATATCCTAACTAGTCACCATTCATAAGGGATCATATTTGAATATTCTATCAAAAGTTATATTACACAATCTAAAAAATTAATCTAAAATTCAATTCAAATGATAAAGTAAATGAGTTATCATCATTACACAAATCATGAAGTGATGTAATAAATGATATGGTAAAGACAAATCACCTGTCACATGTAGGCTTTTAGACTAAAGTTTTGGATTGACTAGCATTAGTGCTCTATCATAAATATGGACTAAGTTATTCAAATATATATATATATATATTGTGGTTTTTCAGTCAGTGCGTACTGATATAAGCTATATCAGTACGTTACATGTGGACCATTGATTATATAGAAGTTTTAAAAAGTGTATACACTTTAAGTCAAAGTATGTAAATCTAATGGTACACATCCAGTACAATGACGGATTTATATCAGTGCACAATAATTTGAATATATATATATATATATATATATATATATGCCTAGTATATAAGTATTAATATTTTATTTTTTATTTTATAATGTATTATCGGCACAAAAGAAAGTCATGAATTCTTGATTTATTTAGAATCAAAAAATTTAGTATATCAATTTATTTAGAACCAGAATAGATTTCAATTTATTGAAAACCAAACGTTGTAATTAAAAGAGAAGGGATAGAGAGAAAAAGATGACAATAAAAAGAGAGAATAGGATTAAGAATAAGTTAAATCAAAAATAAATCTAATAGTGAATACAATAATTATAATTCAATTTTAAGGGCATATCCAACCCAACGTCATTTCTCACGTTACTTTGCCTCCATCAAAATTATTGCGCCAGATCTAGCGCAACATGCAACAAGGAAGGGCACTACTTTGCCCTTTTTTTTTAATTGATTCATTTATTTTGATCGGTTGAAATAGAATATTTAAATGAATATTTGTTTTAGAGTAAGATTTGGTGGATTGAAGATAATTATATGAAAGTTACTATATTTTATTATAAAATTATAAAAATTGATATAATATAATAGGGATGATTTAAATCCATATGTTATGGAATCATGGTGGCAAGCAAATGTTTTGAATCTTATTATCTATATGGTGGATAAAGTTAGCAGAGTTGTCAGCTAGAGATCAGGATATGGTGGGTATATCATGATTCATTTTCACCAATTCACCATTCAACAAATAATATCATTATAAAATTAAGTCCCGCTAAAAGTGTCTAGACATCAAATCCTTGAATTAGTACTATTCATTGGCGATCTCCACTCTCCATTCATGGAATGATCATTATTATAAGTTATAACATCATGTATGTAATTTCCACTAGACCCTACCACTTAAATTAAATATAATATTGAAAAGAATACGTTTCCTAGCTAGCTTGAAGCATCGAAACACTAGTAACTCCATTAATAATAAAGAGATTGATATATGGATGACAAAGAAAGCGCAATTATGAAGATGAGCATTACCACTTTTGCTGGATATATAAAAGGGGTATAATTTACGTGTCTCTTCAAACCAGTCAGTCACAGAGATCTAGAGAGTTCTTGGTTATACAGGAAGATATCGAGTGAGAAGAGAAATTAGTAGAGATGGGAGATAATCATGATCAATTAGTAGTTATTGCATCAAAATATAATGAAAATAATAATATTAGTAGTAGTAGTAGTAAATTCATGGCAGTGTTTGAAAAGTTGAAGCCATATGTGTTAATGTTGTTTCTGCAATTTGGGGCAGCAGGGATGTACATAATCACCATGGCAACACTCAACCATGGCATGAACCGATATGTGCTCATTGTCTATCGTAATGCTATTGCTGCTCTTGTCCTTGCACCGTTTGCTCTTCTTCTTGAAAGGTCTTAATTTCTTTCTTAATTAATTCTAATTTACTATTCTGTTTTCTTTTTATTTTATATATTTGATGTTTTTTTTTCTTGATGCAATATTAATTTTTAATTAACATCTGATTTATGCTTGAGAGCAGTGTTTTAATAAACGTTAGGCGCTAGTCGGACGTAGTCTAGCGTCTAGCTCCTAGACGGCATCTAGACGGTCGAAAATTTATTTATTTTTAATTACCGTCTAATATAATCCATTTTATTTTAATCTAGACAACTGACGGTCACCTAATGTCTAGACGTAATTTCAAACACTTTGAGAGTGTGTTGTTATTAAAAAAAAAAAAAACTTTCTTTTTACTAAAGTAGTGGGTAACTGTTTTTCCAAAACAAATAATAAAAAAAACACTTCAAGTACTGTTTTTTTTTTATTTAAACAATTTTTGTTTTATAAAATGCTAATCTAGTACTGCTGGTCTAGCAATTAATTTAAGGAATATACGATCAACAGTTAAGGTACTGATCATGTGTTTTGATTGATTAAAAAAACTAACCCCAGTCCTATAAATTTAATATCAAGTATTTTAAATCGTCTTTTCGACCGATCATAACATTTGATCAGTATCTTAGGTATTGACCGATCAATATTCAAGTATTATCCTTAATTTAAATGGTTTTAGTTTTTAAAAGATAATAATAATTTAAATGTTATTTTTAATATTAAAATATATTTTTATCACTTTCAGCCAAACATTATAAATTAAATATTAAATCAGTCAAAACGATTTTTTTTTTAATCTCTTACTTATGAAAATGCTTACAATGTTGTCAAAAGCACTCAAAAACACGATTTTAACAATAATAAGAAATTATCTCTGAAAATTTTGATAGGATCTGCAGATTAAAAAGTGCTGTTTTTGGCATTAGTGTAAGTGTTGGTAAATAAATAAATTTAATATAATTGTTATGTATTGGTTGATGCAGAACTAATGTTTATGCCTTGCTGCTTGGTTTTCAATTCCTTTGCTACAGGAAAATAAGGCCAAAGATGACCCTTTCAGTCTTCTTACAAATAATGACGATGGGATTTCTAGAGTAATGCTCTTTCACCTAAATATTACATTCAATATTATTTCTAAGGGCAAATTTCGTACAAGTTAAATCTTTTTTCATAATTTGTCACCATTTTAAAGTCTTTATAATATTTATCAGTTTAGTCCTCTTTTTTTTCAAAATTCGTCACTTTAACCTATTTGACCAAATATTCGATAGTCAACTTTAATAAAATGGGTTAAAGTACACTTTTATCCTTATTTTTATTTAATTTAGCTAAAATTACAATTTTAACTTCATATTAAAATAAAAAAAGTAAACTTATTTAATAAAATCTTAAATAAAAAAAAATCAAACAACAAATTCATCAACAAGTAAAAAAAAATCAAGGTTTTTCTTTTTTATTTTTAAATATATTTTTTTTTGAAAAATAAATTTTCATAAATATCTCATTATTATTATTATTACTTATTTTTACTCAATTTTTATTATTGTTTTTTAAGAGGCAATTATTATTATTATTATTATTGTTATTAATAATAAATTATAATGAAATATATTTATATATGTGATAGTTTATATACTACATTAAAAAATGACTTATAGGTCAATATTTTAAATGCATCGCAATAGGTACTAATTTTTTTGTCACTATATTTTTTAGCGATATCGTTCTATAATTTTTTTTCACCAAGTATTTTAGTTCAATTTTGAAATATCAATTAATTTAAAAATAACGTAAGGACATATCGGGCTAAATTAATCAAGTATAAAATATATCAAAATTATTAGTAATTATAAGAACATTTGGTTATTTTTAATTATGTCTACTAAATATGACTATATTAAAAAAAGATTGCTCTAAAAAACTTTTTTTTAATATCTATTTGTCTATTTTACAAAATAATTATAAATCTTTTTTTAAATGAGTTTAAATTATTAATTAATAAAAATTAGTAATTTTTCACTAAAATATTGATTATAAAAAAAATAGATATAAAATGCACTACCTATTAAAATATGTAGCTGTAGCAAAATGGTAAAATCAAGTCATAATTTCTATCAGATAAGATAATATTTTAATAAAAATATTTAATTTGAAATACAATATCATAACATATTAAATATTATGCAAAATATAGATTTAATGTGTTAAATATATCAACAGTTTTCATATAAATAGTACGTAAAATATATCAAATATCAAGTTATAGCAAAATAGTAAAAGCAACAATTACCATCTTCAAGGTCCATGGTTCGAACCATGGAAGTTGCATGAATTATTTGGAATTTAACCCTGGATCAGGGTGATGGGGATGATTTGAAGCATCAAAATTCAACTAATTTTGACTATTTTTTATTACTATTATTGACGATAAATGACCGTCGAAAAAAATGGTATTTTCAACGGTTTGTCGTCCATTTTAAATATTATTTTCAACGATCATTTTCATTTTTTACGATGGCCATTACTGTTGAAAAAAGTGGTATTCTCGACGGCCCGTTGATAAAAGTTTATTTCCGACGGCATTCGACGGCCGTTTCCCTTCGAAAAAACGTTTTTCGAGGGGAAACCATCTTTGTCAATAGCATTTAGCCCTCATTGATGACCATTTTTTTTTTGTAGTTGCAACATTTAAATTGTAAATTTGAATCGTGTCACACTTCCATAAACTCTTGCGGGACAAAAGTATAATGGGAGATTTATAATTAATTTTTTTATTTGATGATTTGATATATAAACAGGCCAATCCTTGATCAAGGGTTCGCATACTTGGGGATGAAATACACATCGGCATCATATACATCTGCTATTATGAATGCTGTTCCCTCTGTCACATTCGTCATTGCTGTTATTTTTCGGTGAGCAATACATGCATCACTATACAATCCTAATTAAATCCTTAGTTAGTGCATACCTAAAACTACTAATTCAATTGATTATATATATGATATATACAGATTAGAGCGAATTAATATAAAGAAGATAGATAGTCAAGCTAAGGTGATTGGAACCTTAATGACGTTTGGGGGAGCTTTGCTGATGACACTGTATAAAGGCCCTGTGATTAATTTGATAGGGTCTAGCACAAGTAGACACCATGAAAGCAGCAGTGACTCCTCAGACAATCATGAACATTGGGTTGCTGGGACACTCCTCATCCTCGTAGGTTGTGTTGCCTGGTCCTGTTTTTACGTCCTTCAAGTAAGTCTTCTTGTTCTTCGTATACTTATTCAGTGGCGAAGCCAGTTAGCTCCAGGAATATGGGGGAGCAAATTGAAAAACTATTAAAATATTAATAAAAAATGTAAATAACAAAACATATTAAAAAATTGAGGGATGGGGGCCGGGCATCATTTGCTTATGTGGCTTCGCCATTTATCACATACTTATAAACTATTGCTAACACCTATATTATGAGTTTATTAATTCTCTCTATGATCATGACATGGACATGGATACGATCAGTCAATAACCTTAAAGAAATACCCAGCTGAGCTTTCTCTATCTTCGTTGATATGTGCTGCCGGAACTCTGCAAAGTGCAGCCGTTGCTCTTGCTGTGGAACGTCACGCCAGTGCTTGGGCTGTCGGGTGGGACTCCAGGCTTTTTGCCCCCCTTTACACTGTAAGCGCCATCTAAAATGCTTTTATTTTTTAAAATGAATAAAACGATACGGTAAAAGCTGAGGTGACGCAGTCACCTATCCACATATCGATGACATTGTGGGTTTGAATCATAATTTAGATCCTTCAATTCTTAAAATTTTAGTAGTTAAACTAATAGAAAGAATATCTATTAATTGAAAAAAAAAAAACAGGGAATAGTAAGCTCAGGAATAACATACTACCTGCAAGGGATTGTGATGAAAACAAGAGGCCCAGTATTCGTGACGGCCTTCAACCCTCTCTGTATGATCATCGTAGCTATTCTTGGATCCATCATTCTTGCTGAAAAACTTCACCTTGGAAGGTATACTCCTAATTTCTACCACCTTTTTATTTATTTCTTACAAATTAAGTTAATTTATTTTAACTATATATTAATGTTACATATTTATTTTGACCTGATGATGATCAGTATAATTGGAGGGATGATCATAGCAGTGGGGCTGTATTCTGTTGTATGGGGTAAAACCAAGGATTATTCAGCCTCATCATCAACAACAAAGGCAGCTGATACCAAACAATTACCAATTTCTTCCAAATCGGATGATGCCACTTAATTTATTAATTGCTTAACAGTTATCAGAAAGCTGCATGCAGACCAAACATTAAACAAAAATTTCCTTTAAAACCCTATTGTGATCTGAAATGGATGTTGATGTACGTTGATGCTATCGTATCATATAATCTACTCAAACGGGTGTGGCACGCGATGTTATCGTATCAAAATTAATAGAATATTATTACTTTTGAATTTTGATTGTCAAATTTCATGCTTGAATTTGTCCAAACACATGATGGTGCCTTCCCATAATTTAAAGAATTGTCCAGATTATATATGAAGAAGTTGTTAGATGTGTCATGTTAGAATAAACTGCTTTACATGGAATTGAGTTCCATCTTTCTTGTTTATTCTCAATGAAGTAACATCTTTTTTGCTAGCATAGCACTTTTGATATGATAAATTGTACCAAACCAATATATCAATCTAACAAATTGGATTTGATGCTCATGAGTACTCACAACCCACCAGGAATTTATTACTTAGTTATGTACGTACGTATATATTCTATAAGAAAATTAACACAGGTGTGCAAGTGTAAAAAACAATAGCAAATAATTAAGATCATGTGTGATACATATAAAGTAAAACTAGCTATAGCTAGCTAGTAAAAAAGAAGGGAACATATATATGGGACGAATCAGTCCTAATTGAATTTCTAGTAGGAATATTCATGAAAAATTCGGTTGGACAAGGAGAGAATAAAGCAATTATTTAGTAGGCTTGTGAATTGTGACATATGCAGAGAAAAGTTTAGTGATGTCTACCTTGGCTAGATGTGGACGGTGTAATATGCTGGCTTTTCCAGATAAATTTTTCTTTGAATAAGAATATAATTGATGCACTCAAGTCAATTCGAAAAATATTACAGGCAAAACTCCAAGAATGGCACCAAATACACTGTTACTCTATCTGCGAAGTGCCAACTAATTCTCCACAATCTTGTAATTATTAATTAATAATCGAGGTTCAATGTACTATACCATCCCTTTTATTCATAATTCAAATGCAACTTTTTTCATTTGTCGATAATTATCCTGGTGACCATTTTGATAGCGGTGATAAGAGTTGATGGCTACCGGGGTAATTATCCCTATTTGGAATCAATTTTTGATGTAATTTTAAAAATTATTTTAAATAAAAATTAAGATATTTGTTTTATTTATTTTAAGTTGTATATATTATTTCTATAATTTTAAAATATTATACCTATATATTTTTTTAAAATACTTTCGAATTGTTATTAGTACAATGGTACTATATGTTTATGTTAAGGAATGACTTAACACTTAACATTAATAGTTTAATAAAATAAGTGTAGTGCTATACTGTCTAAGATTTTACCTAAATAATATAGTAACGTGATTTTATAACTATCTCATAATTAATATGATGGTTGTAAATCAATTTGTCACGTAATTTCTTGTATTACCCTAAAAATATATATAATCCATATAAAAACTCTGTTTTGTAACGACATAAATGATAAAGATTGCATAGCAAGTCATCTTCTATGATGATGATGAGTAAGCATGCAAGAATGCAAGATAATCTAAACAAGGTTTTTTGCTCTTGCTTTTAGGTTTTGCAGAAAAATTCTCAACCAAGTACCAACTTGTGGCCAGCCTTTGCTTTGGTTTGGTTATTGGGGCATATAATCTTTCCGGTGTTTCCCATTTGTTATAAGATGATATTCCACCAACCTGAAATTTTTCGTTGCAAATCCTGACATGAAGGCACCACTTTTTTTTTTTTCAGAGATATTAATCATTTGATCCTTATATTTTTAAAATATTTATTTTTTATCGATTTATTCATTTTTACTAAATTGATCTCAGAGTTAACAGAAAGAGAGGGATATTTTAATCATTTAACAGTGTAACAGATTTCGGGCACATATAATGAAAATAAAATTAGGAAATTAGAAAATAAAAAGAAAAACAGTAAAAGGTGTGGGTCAACGTTACCCAAATGGATGGATATTAAGAATTAAAAAAAGAAAATGATGAACAGGTGGAGAGGAACTCCATCGAGCTCCATCTCCATCCATTGGAGAGAAATAATAGAGCTCAAACTCAAATCTAGACTACACCCAAAACTACCTGAAATCCATGGATTAATTTTCCTGAATGTCAACCCAAATCAAAACCCATTGAAAACCAAATCCTCAATCGCACATCAATATCAATCCACACCAAATTTGTCAATTCCACGTCAAAACCAATCTACAAAACCACAGACCCAATATTTTTTTTTTCTGATTTACCAACCTTTCTCCAGATCGCTTCTTCTTTCTCCGATTTACAGTTGAGGAGTTCAAATCGGTGGAGGAGATTTTCAATGGATCTCGATCGATCGATCTGGATCTCCAGTATTTTCTTTCTTTTTAAATTTTGGTTGTTGAATGGATTTTTGTGTTGTTGGTTATGAATGAAAATTGAT
Source organism: Dipteronia dyeriana (assembly GCA_032871835.1). Classification (NCBI taxonomy): domain Eukaryota; kingdom Viridiplantae; phylum Streptophyta; class Magnoliopsida; order Sapindales; family Sapindaceae; genus Dipteronia; species Dipteronia dyeriana. The sequence continues at coordinate 99,997,041 of CM065296.1, read as the reverse complement.
TTTTGTTTGAGTGATGAATGGATTCAAGGATTTCAATCTCAGAGAACAAAAAATACATAGGATCGAAGGATGGTGACAATGGTGGAGAGATGAGGATGGTGATGGGGTGGAGAGATTAGGATCCATCGATGGATCTTTTGATGATGATGGGGTATTGAGGTGGAAAGATCTGGAGAGAGATGAAAATTTTGTTTTTGAAAGAAAAATAAAAATCTGGAAAAATTTTGTTTGGTTTTTTTTAAAAGACCTCCTTTGACTTTTTTAAAATAGAATTTCTTTTTTCCTTTTTTTTTTAAATTTAATTCTTAATCTACGTCTATTTAATTCTTAATTTCAATTCAATTTTTTTTTTCAACAAAAGCAAGGGTAAAAACGTAATTTCCAAAATCTATTTCAAAGTCATATCAAACTACTGGTCAAATTGTAAAGTTTCACGTTAATAAGGGTATTTCAATCTCAACAATACTTGGTATATTTGTAATTGTTGAATTTGTAAAGGGCAGAATGGTATTCCTATGCGATGAAGCTGAAGTCGTGTGCACATTACGGGTCGTCCTATAAGCGTTTTTCGTTGACTGTTTTTTGAAAAGAAAAATGAAAATGAAAATGAAAACAGTGATTTTGATTTCAGTTTCGAAATCTGAAAACGCGTCTGGTAATATGTATTGAAACATGTATTCTGAAAATAAAAACGGTTAGACCCCGTCTTGCAACTGTATTTCATTCCATTTTCGTTTTTATTTTACAAAAACGATTTCAAAAACGTGTTAGTTGGGCCCGTCCTGTAAGCGTTTTTCGGCTGCTGTTTTTCGAAAATAAAAATGAAAAAGAAAACAGTATTTTTGATTTCATTTTCGAATTCTGAAAACGCGTCTGGTAGCAAATACTGAAAGCTGTATTTTAAAAATGAAAACGGAAAAAACGCGTCTGGTAGGTTAAACGAAAACTATCAAAAATTGAAATATCAATTTTAGTATTTTGTTTAATATTATTACAACTATAAACAAATTGATTAAATAATTAACCAATATAATTTTTGTATTACAATTTTTAAATTAAACAAAAGTAACACATCAAAAATTAAATAAAAGTAACACATCAAAAATTAATTTTAAAAATACATATCTAAAAAATGAATTAATTAAAACTAAACTCTTAAATTATAAATAAATAATTATAATTTATATATATTATTATATAATAAAAATATAATTGTATAATAATATATAAAATAAATTATAATATATTAAAAATGATTATATTTTAATATTTTTTATATTATATTTTTATATATATAATATTTGATATAAACATAAAATATAATATTATAATATATATATAATAATAATTATAATATATATAAGAGGGGCACTTTGGTAATTTAAAAATCTTGTTCCGTCTTGTCCTAGTCGTATCAAACGCATAGCAGTACAATTAATAGTTTAAGATTTTTTTTAATATAAAAAAGTGAAAAACAAAATGAAAAACAAAAACGAAAAAAGAAAAACAAGTATTTTATGCTTTTCAAATCTTTCACTTTTAATACTGGTTTTGTTTTTCATTTTTTTTTTCGAAAATAAAATGAAAGACGGTTAACGAACGCGTTTTTGAAAAATAAAAACGAAAACGGACTGAAAAACAGCTGCAGGACGGGACCTTTACCATTTTTCATTTTATTTTCGAAAAAAAAAAAACGAAAAACAAAACCAGTGTTAATAATAAAAGATTTGAAAAACACAAAATACTTGTTTTTCATTTTTCGTTTTTGTTTTTCATTTTTTTGATATTAAAAAAAATCTTAAACTATTAATTGTACTGTTATGCGTTTGATATAACTAGGACAAGACGAAACAAGATTTTTAAATTACCAAAGTGCCCATCTTATATAATAATATATAATATTGTAAAATAATTTTATATGTATTATAATATATAATATTATAGAATATCGTATATATATATATATAATATTATAATATAATATATATAATAATATATTATACATATATATATAATATCAAATATTATATATTTACATAGGATATAATATCATATATTATGTATTATTATATATAAAATTGTAATATAAAAAATATAATAATATTTCATTTTTATTATATAATAATATATATATATATATATATATATTATAATTATTTATTTTTAATTTAAGAGTTTAGTTTTGATTAATTCATTTTTTGATTAGTTTTTTTGAATTAATTTTTGATGTGTTACTTTATTTAATTTAAAAATTACAATACAAAAAATTATATTGGTTAATTATTTAATCAATTTGTTTATAGTTGTGATAATATTAAACAAAATACTAAAATTGATATTTCAATTTTTGATAGTTTTCGGTTAACCTACCAGATGCGTTTTTTCTGTTTTCATTTTCAAAATACAGTTTTCAGTATTTACTACGAGCCGCGTTTTCAGAAATCGAAAATGAAACCAAAAATATTATTTTCATTTTCATTTTTATTTTCGAAAAACAACAACTAAAAAATGCTTACAGGACGGGCCCTAACTGTTAACACTGATTTTGTTTTTCATTTTATTTTTTATTTTTGAAAATAAAATGAAAAACGATTAACTAATACGAATTCGAAATCATTTTTGGAAAATAAAAACGAAAACGAGACTGAAAAACACCTGTAGGATGGAGCCTTAGTAATTATGTATTTTCTGTCACGGTTGACCATCTAAATTCTGGTCAGGTGGATCAAAATGAGTGATTTTTGAAAATATAAAGACCAATAAAATAAAAATGAATAAGGTAAGTAAAAAATAAATATTAAAAAAAAAATATATAAGGACCACATGAATAATACCCCTTATTTCATTGGTTGCTGTACTCTGTACTCTACCTCATCGTGTACTGTCATTAGATTCATTTTCTTGATCTACTCCCTTTGCTCCCTTTGCAATACTTCATATTTATATGTTCTCCAGTTTATTTTTCAACTAATTAATAAGATTTGCTATATATGACATTAATTATCAAATAGATAATTAAATGATTTTATTCTTGTTGGATTAGAATTTAGAAAGGTATGGAAATATCAGAATATTCATCTAATTGACAGATGAGACGTTTGATATATAATTTCAACAACTTGAAATTTTCTCATCAACATGTGCTTGCTGCAATCATCGAATTTGTGGGGATTGCAAAAGGAGAGAACATAAGCAAAGGAATAAGAATAATTCGGAAAACTATCAATCTTTAAACATGGCAGGTTGTATAATTTCCACTCCACATGAAAAAAGTCCAAATTATGCTTATGTGAGGTACTACCTAGTTGAGCTGAGCTGATAAACCTACAGGAGATCTTGGGAATTAAAATCAAAGTTCGGGGATCTAATTACCACCCAACGTCATAGGTCACCAAGTTTTGTTTTAATTAAGGTCAAAATGAAATTAATCACACAAGTGAACATATATCCCACAATAAACTCATGAAATATATCTCATCAATAAATCCAACATCTTTTTATAAATGGCTTCCACAATTTATATCACTCACGCATAAGAAAAAACCACTAGACTTTTGCTTCAATTATGCATACATGCCAAAGCACTAAACCCGAATTTCATTTGGTGGTCAATGAATCAAATCCCCACTTCTCATTTAAAAACAAAAATAAATTTTAAAAAAAGAAAGAAAGAGAAAAAGCAATATCACGATAATTAATAATAGAGAGAGAGATCCACATAAACCCTTCTTTTTTATTTTAATTTTATTTGGATTCTATAATATCAGAAAAGAGAGCTAGGATTCTACAGTTGCTTGGAATATGTGTCATTTTTTTGATAATGGATAAGGGAATCTAAATTGGACATTTTACACATCACATTACGTGCAGTGTTTGAAATGCTTAATTGAAACTTTATTTGTCTATAAGAAGGACATTTCCGAGGTAGTGTTAGGCGCCATACAACAAATTAGTATTTGAGAAATTAAGCTCGAGAGATTTGGTAGAGCAAACAGGAATGTTGTGTCTGACGATGAACAAAGTAAAACCATACCTAGCTATTGTGTCTTTGCAGTTTGGATATGCAGGGATGTACATAATCACTATGGTTTCTTTGAAACATGGAATGAGTCATTACATTCTTGCTGTCTACCGTCATGTTGTTGCCACTCTTATCATTTCTCCCTTTGCACTCGTACTTGAAAGGTTCAATTTCTATCTCTCTTTTCAAACTCATCATCTTCAATTACACTCTGCAACAAATCATATGTTTTGCTTTTCTTTACTGACAGAATTTCTTTTTTATTCTATTTCATCAATCGTACAGGAAAATAAGGCCAAAGATGACACTCCCCATCTTTCTCAGAATAATGGCTCTTGCTTTTCTCGAGTAAACCCTCCCTCCAACCTATCTTTTTTTTTTCTGTCTGAGTACATCTAGGAAAATTATCAGGTGTAGGAATATTCTATTTCACAGCATTGTGGAATGTATTGCACAACGTTGTGAAAGTGTGAGATTCGATATATTCCACATCGTACGTTGTGACATCAAATCCTCCATGAAATAACGTACAAAATTCCTACACCTGATCAACTTTCTCTCTCTCTCTCTCTCTCTCTCTCTATATATATATATATATATATTTATATACGTAGGTTTGGAAAATCTAAAGTAAATAGTATTGTTGGATGATCAGGCCAGTGCTAGACCAGAACTTATACTTCCTGGGGATGAAGTACACTTCAGCAACGTTTGCATCAGCAACAGTCAATGTCCTTCCTGCCGTTACCTTTATAATGGCAATTATTTTCAGGTAGACACCCATTTCTTTTACTCCAATCATGCTTGCAAATTTATTAAAAAAGATATATCATATATGCACTAAGAGTATGACCTGATTCCATTTTTACACACCATGCATTAATTTAATTTAATTGGATCTACTAATTGATATATATGTGCCTGTCCCATCATGCTACATCGCACTATAAAGTAGCTAGTTGATGTTAATAGTCACTTGATGAAGAAATGTATAAAAGCATATATAGAATATAATTAATATTCCAATATCTCTATTATATTGGTAACTATGGAATATTGTTATTGGTGATAAATTCTGATGCAGATATCAATAATATATCATGCACATGCCTTAAATTATATTGTAATTAAATGTGTTACGATGATCAGGTTAGAAAGTGTGAATGTGAAGAAGATACACAGTCTGGCCAAGGTGATTGGAACAGCCATCACAATTTCAGGAGCCATGTTGATGACTCTGTACAAAGGTCCCGTTATCAATTTCATCAAGTCAGGAGGAGGCAGCCACCATGGAACCAGCAGTGAGTCCTCTTCTAAAAATTGGTTCACGGGGACATTAATGCTCCTGGCCGGTATCTGTGCTTGGTCTGGCTTCTTCATATTGCAAGTGAGTCTACAAAAAGAAAACACATGAATCATCATTAATCTAACTAATTATATGAAAATAATTAATGTGGGTTAATTATATTTGGACGGATCACAGTCATTTACGTTGAAGAAGTACCCAGCAGAACTCTCTCTTTCAAGTTTGGTATGCTTAATGGGTGTGGTGGAAGGATCCATAGTGTCTCTTATCATGGAACGTGACATGAGTGCCTGGAAGATAGGCTTTGACTCCAAGCTCCTCGCTGTTACTTACTCGGTGAGTAGTTTGAATTTTTTTTAATAAATAGAGTTAAGCTGGAAGAGCGTTAATTTGACATGAACAATTGTATGAATTGTAGGGAGTGGTTTGCTCTGGAATTGCATATTATGTGCAAGGTGTGGTGATCAGGGAAAGAGGACCAGTTTTTGTAACATCTTTCAGTCCTCTTTGCATGATCATCACTGCTGCTTTAGGGGCTGTTGTTTTGGCTGAGCAAGTTCACCTTGGAAGGTATATAATTAATCATCATGATCATTATTAATTATTCATCTTTAATTCCAATTAACATAAATGTGGTAGCTATTTGTTTATAATGTGATGACACGTTAATAATTTCAGCATATTTGGAGCCATTATCATCGTGTTTGGACTGTATACGGTTGTGTGGGGTAAAAGCAAAGATCGTAAAATCAGCTCAGCAGAATCATTGACACCTGCTGATGAGAAAGGTGGTGATCAATTGCCAATCACAAACACTAGTGTTAATGCTAGATCAATGATCAACGGCGCTGATGATGTTGATAGTAATAGCATCAATAGGCCTGCTGGATTGATCAAGATTCAAGCAAAGGGTGATTTAACTCAAGGAACCTGAAGATTTCTTCAACATTCCACCACTTTTGCATTCTCTCTCTATATATGTCTATCTTCTAAGTCAAGTGGACCCATCTTTTTTTCTTTATTTTTTTTCCATTGTAAGCTTAAATTTTAATCGGTGAAAGCAATGAATTAATTATCTTTGTTTTCGTTGCTCTAAATTTAATTGGGTAATACTATATTTCCCAACAAATTATCTAAAAAATATGTACAATTCAATGTGGCGTTCCAGTAAGAGTGATAATGCGAGAAAAAATATAACAATTCTTTAAATGAGCTGGACTACCACGTTGGATTGTTAATATTTTTGGAACAATTTAATTTCAGTTTATATTAAAATATCTTATTTTTATTATCAAAAAACTTGGAAGAGATAGGAATATTTCAACACCTTTAACCATAGGCCAAAAAATACACCATGCGTAGTGTTCGTATCTCGAATATATAAAAGATAATTTAATCAATTAACTATCATGTCTTTATCTGAGAAAAGGGAAAATAAATAAATAATGATAATCTAATTAGATCTTGTATGCCATACCGACTACAAAATTTGTGTGGGAGCTCTCGATCAAACTACTGACATATAGACATAATAATAATATATTGATAATCTTTATTAAGATTTCATCATTAATTTATCAAATGTTATAAATTGATATATTCAGCTGAATTCAAGTAAATAGTAAAATAAACTTGAACAACATTAATACAATTGACTACTTATAGTGCTTAGGTTCAGTTTGATATTACTGTAATTTTCATTATAGTTACTATTTACTATGTCGGAGAAATAATGAGTTGTGAAGTTAATCAATAAATGTTTGGTAATTGTATTTTTAAAACAATTGTGTAGTTCAAAAGAAATTTACATATTGTTTTGTAATTTTATGAACTCTATTCTCTCTTTACCCTATCCGTAATGTGTTAACATGCATGGTATTGGATACAAATCTTTCTCATAAACACAACCTTTAGAATTATTTCATATGTGCTGCCGTTTGCGGTGCCAGACGGTGGCACAAGCTCAGGCAAGACCTATATGTTTGGTGGCTTTTCGAGTTTGTTTTTGGGGTCCATATGACCAGATCACCCTTCTCAAAAATGCCTATTCAATTTCATCTCTATTAAAAAAAGTATGTCAAGCTGTTTCATCGGTCACTCTGTCAAGCCGTTTTATCGGCAACTCAGTCAAGTTGTTTCCTTGGCCACTCTATCAAGTTGTTTACTCGACCACTTTGTGAAGCTATTTCGTCGACACTCCGTTAAGTTATTTGGTTGGCACATCTTGAGTTTGAAGGGGGAAGGATTAAGAATCTCAGAAATAATGATTATATGTTTGTATTTTAAATTTAGTATGTTTTATTACTATTTAAGTTTTTCTATATATTTGTTCCAACCTAGATATTGAAAATATCTATGCTCTAATTAATTTGAGTGGGAATGTTAAAATCAACTGTTAATCTAGTTTTCAATCAAGTTGTCAATCAGTCATAAATTGATGTAATTAGTTAGGTGATTGACCAAGTAATTAAAGTATTGAGATTAATTATAATGATTAAAATATGTATGATTTTAGAACCCTTATTTCATTTTTTTCCCTATAATTATATATATTAAATCAATATTTAAGTAGAATATTTAAATAAAAATATTATGTAAGAACAATAAAGGTATTTTTTAAAAGATTAATTTTATAAAGAAATAAAATATTTAAATGATATTAAAATGATTTCATAAGGATAATAATGATATTTTAAGAGATTCATTAAATTCTGAAATATATTATTCCTCACTTTTAAAAAGTAACCCACATCTACTTTTCAAAATTACCATAAAAACTTATCGGATTATCAATTAATCATTTTTAAAATTTTATCGAGCATCATTTTTTTATTAAAATTATAAAATAATCTAATTTTAACTTCGAAAACAATATCTAATTGGCCTAAAAAGAAAAGCAAATATCTTTTTTTAGCTTTATAGACAAGGGTTATTCTATTTTTATCACAAACCTTGATTGTTCTTATCAAGTTTGCAAAGTGAAGATGCAAAAATAGCCCTGATTTTATTTTTTTCTCTTTGTATGCACGCCAATTCCTTGATAAATTAAACATGTAAGCTCCTTAATAAATTAAACACGTTGAGTGAATACAATTCATTAGACACGCAAATTTCATTTTCAATTGAACACGTCAGGTTCAGAATAAATTAAAGGGTGAAATTTATTTTAGTCCATCTATTTTGACATAATACATAAACTGGTCCACCGGTTTTGAGAATTACCTTTTTTTAGTTTTCCTATTAATTTTTTAATCGAAAAAGTAAAATCTGACAAGACAAAGAGTCAAATGAACATGTTGCCCCAGACTTTTGTTTTAATAAAAAAATGAAATAAATATAATTGTAATTAAAGAAAAAAAATCTTTGAATCCAGTTATGGATTCATCAAACATCATCCATCTTCAACCAAACCCAACCCTAGAACCATCCCAATCAACCAAACCCATTTTCAACATCAACATCAACCACCATTTCCAAATGTGAAAATCTGGAAATCTGGACGAGGAGGAAATCTGAATTTTTTTCCAGATTTTTCATTCAACATTAAAAAAATGAAAAGATTCAATCTCCATCCCAAAATCTTGCCACCACCACCACCACTGCCACCACCATACAACAACCCACACCTATCCCAGACCTAAATCGAAAACAATCAATTACAGTTATAACCCTAAACGAAGCAATCATTGCCACAACCACACTAAACCCAAACCTAAATCGAATTCAATCTCCATCCCAAAATCCTGTCGCCACCACCATACAACAACCCACACCAAACCCAAACCTAAATCGAAAACAATCAATCACAACCCACCACAACCCTAAACGAAGCAACCACAACCACCACCACACCAAACCTAAATCTAAATTGAAATCAACCTCCGACCATGACCACCACACTAAACCGGAGCAACCACAACCATCATCCCCAAATCCAAAACCCTAATACAAGCCACCGATCGCCCAAACCCACCACTGAACGCAATTCCTAACACACCTAAACCCAGAAACCGACGAAGAAAAAGAAGAAAATATGCGAGAAGAAGAATGGTATGGATGCGGAGATTGTGTGAGAGAGAGAGAGAGGAAGAAGAAGAAAAAGAATGGTGGAGATCGTGAGAGAGAAAGGAAAAAGAGGAGAGATTAAGAGAAATGAATGACAGACGGTGTTTTTCGTATATATGAATTTCTAGATTTGGTTTTGTTTAAACAAATAAATTTTCCAGATCTTGTTTTGTTCTAAAATTTTTATAAGAGAGACTAAGTTTGTGTTTGGGTTCATCGGTATAAGATTGAGAGATTTTTTTTAATGTTTATTTTTTAATTTAATTAATTAATAATTAATTTTAAATCAAAATTTTATATTTATTACGTAAGTTACCATTTTACCGTTACCACTTAGATGGAATTTTTCTGAACCCTAACGGAATTGGACAGTAAGGACTGAAATTGAAATTTTTTAAAATCGTAAGAACTTGTCACGATAAAATTCAAAACCGGAGGATCGGTTTATATATTAGGTGAAACTATAGGGATTAAAATGAAATTAATCCCAAATTAAACCGTCCAGGTCAACGCTATATTATATATATATATATATATATATAAGTGTTTGTTTTTATTTTTTCACCTGTAGGAAAGGACAAAATTAGATTGGTAATCACATACGGCAGGAGTTAGGTGGAGAACTATTACGAGAGTTGTGACACTTAATTTGTCTTAATTCCTATAAATTTGACGTATACTGATTAATTATCACTTTTGCTGGATATATAAAAGGGGTATAATTTATGTGTCTCTTCAAACCAGTCAGTCACAGAGATCTAGAGAGTTCTTGGTTATACAGGAAGAGATCGAGTGAGAGAGAAATTAGTAGAGATGGGAGATAATCATGATCAATTAGCAGTTATTGCATCAAAATATGATGAAAATAATAATATTAATAGTAGTAGTAAATGCCTGGCAGTGTTTGAAAAGTTGAAGCCATATGTGTTAATGTTGTTTCTGCAATTTGGGGCAGCAGGGAAGTACATAATCAGCATGGCGACACTCAACCATGGCATGAACCGATATGTGCTCATTGTCTATCGTAATGCTATTGGTGCTCTTGTCCTTGCACCGTTTGCTCTTCTTCTTGAAAGGTCTTAATTTCTTTCTTAATTAATTCTAATTTATTAGTCTGTTTTCTTTTCATTTTATATATTTGGTTTTTTTTTATTCTTAAGGATAATGTATATATTCAAATCTTTTATCCGACCTTTACATCCAATTTATTAGTCATTGAATGCTTTGAAAAGTGTATACAGCCAAGTCAAAGTATTTAAATCCAATGGTCCACACATCAAGTTGTATGTAAAGGTTGAAAAAAAGGGTTGGATGTCAACCATTATCCTTTTCTTAATGTAATATTAATTTTTAATAATGTGTGATTTATGTTTGAAAGCAGTGTTCTAGTAAACGGTAGACGTTAGTCGGGACGGTAACTTAACACCTAGCTCCTAGATGACGACTAGACGGTCTGAAATTTATTTATTTTTAATTATTTTTTCTATATACAAAATCAATATTCAATCTCTTAAAAAAAATCAATATTCAAATGTTAAACAGTGTAACTAGGATATAAAAACGACTTTAACTCTGTCTAGATCGATTAATCGGTAAAATTGGCCGATAAAATAGTCAGGTCACTCGTTTTCTTACCTGCAGCCTAATATGGTCCATTTTATTATAATCGGGACGGTCGGCGACCGCCTGACGTCTAAACGCATATCAATTAAATATTAAAGCAGTCAAAACGATTTTTTTTTAATCTCTTACTTATGAAAATGCTTAAAATGTTGTCAAAAGCACTCAAAAACACGATTTTAACAATAATAAGAAATTATCTCTGAAAATTTTGATAGGATCTGCAGATTAAAAAGTGCTGTTTTTGGCATTAGTGTAAGTGTTGGTAAATAAATAAATTTAATATAATTGTTATGTATTGGTTGATACAGAACTAATGTTTATGCCTTGCTGCTTGGTTTTCAATTCCTTTGCTACAGGAAAATAAGGCCAAAGATGACCCTTTCAGTCTTCTTACAAATAATGACGATGGGATTTCTAGAGTAATGCCCTCTCACCTAAATATTACATTCAATATTATTTCTAAGGCTAAATTTCACACAAATCACATCTTTTTTCATAATTTATCATCATTTTAAATGTCTTTATAATATTTATCACTTTAGTTTTTTTTTTTTTTTTCAAAACTCATATTTGATAGTCAACTTTAATAAAATAGGTTAAAGTACATTTTTACCCTTATTTTTATTTAATTTAGCTAAAATTACAATTTTTACTTCATATTAAAATAATCAAAAAAGTAAAATTATTTAATAAAATCTGAAATAAACAAAAAAAAAATAAAACAACAAATTCATTAACAAATAAAAAAATCGGGGTTTTTCTTTTTAATTTTTTTTTTGAAAAATAAGTATTTCATAAATATCTCATTATTATTATTATTATTATTATTTATTTTTACTAAAATTTTATTATTGTTTTTTAAGAGAGTATTATTATTATTATTATTATTATTATTATTATTATTATTACTATTATTATTATTATTATTATTATTTTAACTTTTACACAATTTTTATTATTATTATTTTAATATAATTATTTTAAGGTTTTGTAAAAAAAAAATTAAGGTATTTTTTCATTGGACATGTTTACATTTTTTTACATGTCATTTAAAAAAAAATTGTTTTACAAGTGCCTGCGTATTTGTGGATCTAATGCATGAAGACTAAAATGCCTATAGATTTATCAAATTTGATTAATGGAAGTACTAAAGTGATGAATTTTAGAAAAATAAAGAACTAAGATGATGAATATAGTAAAGACATTTTTAATGCTGCTAAATTATGAAAAAATTGGAAATTTAGTGAAATTCTGACTATTTTTAATTATTGGTGATCGAATTAGTAGATTGAATTGATTCATAAGAGTTCCAAAAAAAAAAATTACTTGGGAGACTTGTAAGGATTGAAAATTTTACATTTTTTACCTTCCAAATTTTAAAAGGAAAAACATTTTAATTTGGTTGCAATTTACAAATTAAAAATGCTCATGAATTGTGATTGGTGAGTTTTATAAAATTAAGACACTTGCCTAAATATATATATATATCACAAACGTCATGGCATTTGTCCCATGATATACATCTAACACTTGTATCATTTAAATTTTAAATTTGAATCGTGTCACACTTTTATAAACCTTTGCGGGACAAAAGTATAATGGGAGATTTATAATTAATTTTTTTTATTTGATGATTTGATATAAAAACAGGCCAATCCTTGATCAAGGTTTCTCATACTTGGGAATGAAATACACATCGGCATCATATACATCTGCTATTATGAATGTTGTTCCCTCTGTCACATTTGTCATTGCTCTTATTTTTCGGTGAGCAATATGTGCATCACTATACAATCCTAATTAAATCCGTAATTAGTGCATACCTAAAACTACTAATTCAATTGATTATATATATGATATATACAGATTAGAGCGAATAAATATAAAGAAGATACATAGTCAAGCTAAGTTGATTGGAATCTTAGTGACGTTTGGGGGAGCTTTGCTGATGACACTGTATAAAGGCCCTGTGATTAACTTGATAGGGTCTAGCACAAGCAGCCAACTTGACAGCGGCAGTGACTTCTCAAAAAATCATGAACATTGGGTTGCTGGGACACTCCTCATCCTCGTAGGTTGTGTTGCCTGGTCCTGTTTTTACGTCCTTCAAGTAAGTCTTCTTGTTCTTCGTATACTTATTCAGTGGCGAAGCCAGTTAGCTCCAGGAATATGGGGGAGCAAATTGAAAAACTATTAAAATATTAATAAAAAATGTAAATAACAAAACATATTAAAAAATTGAGGGATGGGGGCCGGGGCATCATTTGCTTATGTGGCTTCGCCATTTATCACATACTTATAAACTATTGCTAACACCTATATTATGAGTTTATTAATTCTCTCTATGATCATGACATGGACATGGATACGATCAGTCAATAACCTTAAAGAAATACCCAGCTGAGCTTTCTCTATCTTTGTTGATATGTGCTGCCGGAACTCTGCAAAGTGCAGCCGTTGCACTTGCTGTGGAACGTCGCGCCGGTGCTTGGGCTGTCGGGTGGGACTACAGGCTTTTTGCCCCCCTTTACACCGTAATTTAAGCCCCCTCTAAAATGCTTTTATTTTTTAAAATGAATAAAAAGATACGATAAAAGCTAAGGTGGTGCACTCACCCACCCACATATCAATGAGATTGTGGGCTTGAATCAAAACTTAGATACTAGCTTCTTAAATTTTTAATAGTTAAACTAATAAAAAGAATATCTATTAATTGAAAAAAGAAACAGGGAATAGTAAGCTCAGGAATAACATACTACCTGCAAGGGATTGTGATGAAAACAAGAGGCCCAGTATTCGTGACGGCCTTCAACCCTCTCTGTATGATCATCGTAGCTATTCTTGGATCCATCATTCTTGCTGAAAAACTTCACCTTGGAAGGTATACTCCTAATTTCTACCACCTTTTTATTTATTTCTTACAAATTAAGTTAATTTATTTTAACTATATATTAATGTTACATATTTATTTTGACCTGATGATGATCAGTATAATTGGAGGGATGATCATAGCAGTGGGGCTGTATTCTGTTGTATGGGGTAAAACCAAGGATTATTCAGCCTCATCATCAACAACAAAGGCAGCTGATACCAAACAATTACCAATTTCTTCCAAATCTGATGATGCCATTTAATTTATTAATTGCTTAACAGTTATCAGAAAGCTGCATGCAGACCAAACATTAAACAAAAATTTCCTGTAAAACCCTATTGTGATCTGAAATGGATGTTGATGTACGTTGATGCTATCATATCATATAATCTACTCAAACGGGTGTGGCACGCGATGTTATCGTATCAAAATTAATAGAATATTATTACTTTTGAATTTTGATTGTCAAATTTCATGCTTGAATTTGTCCAAACACATGATGGTGCCTTCCCATAATTTAAAGAATTGTCCAGATTATATATGAAGAAGTTGTTAGATGTGTCATGTTAGAATAAACTGCTTTACATGGAATTGAGTTCCATCTTTCTTGTTTATTCTCAATGAAGTAACATCTTTTTTGCTAGCATAGCACTTTTGATATGATGAATTGTACCAAACCAATATATCAATCTAACAAATTGGATTTGATGCTCATGAGTACTCACAACCCACCAGGAATTTATTACTTAGTTATGTACGTACGTATATATTCTATAAGAAAATTAACACAGGTGTGCAAGTGTAAAAAACAATAGCAAATAATTAAGATCATGTGTGATACATATAAAGTAAAACTAGCTATAGCTAGCTAGTAAAATAGAAGGGAACATATATATGGGACGAATCAGTCCTAATTGAATTTCTAGTAGGAATATTCATGAAAAATTCGGTTCGACAAGGAGAGAATAAAGCAATTATTTAGTAGGCTTGTGAATTGTGATATACGCAGAGAAAAGTTTAGTGATGTCTACCTTGGCTAGATGTGGACGGTGTAATATGCTGGCTTTTCTAGATAATTTTTTCTTTGAATAAGGGCACTCAAGTCTGTTAGGTTATGGCTTATATTCTCAAGTGAACCCAATGTTAACCAAACAAGACTCAATTAATGTGGAACTTCTTGGAGACGTGAGATAACGTTTAGAAGTTGAAGAGGTGGATTGGGCTGGAAAGTTTCGGTGCATAGAAGCATCTCTGCCGATAACGTACCTGGGACTTCCTCTTGGTGGCAACCCTAGTAGGGAAGCGTTTTGGAGTCCTGTTGTTAATAGGGTTGAGCAAAGGTTTGCACCGTGGAAGAGAGGATTTATATCTAAGGGGGGTCGGTTGATACTTATTAAAGCAGTTTTGTGTAGTTTGCCTTCGTATTATATGTAAGTATTTTCTGTTCTAGCAGCTGTGGCGAAGAAATTGGAAAGGATACAGAGGAACTTTTTCTAGAACGGGAATTACCTTAAAAAGAAAATACACACAGTTGATTGGGGCTCTATTTGCAAGCATAAAAAATTAGGGGGATTGGGTGTTGGAAGGATGAGAGACAAAGGCTAGAGCATGATGGTAAAGTGGGTTTGGAGGTTTGGAAGAGAGGTTTCGTCTTTGTGGAGAAAGGTTTTGTGCGAAGTATGGTCTATGTTCCAAAGAGTTGCATTTGGATGGAAGTAAGATTAAGTCCGGCTCTCATTTTGTTCGAAGTATTAGTAAGTTACTTTGTGGGAATCACAGAGCGCATGATATTGTACATAATGGTTTTACAGTGGTTATAGGCAATGGGGAGAAAATTCGGTTTTGACAGGAGGTAAGGTGGGATTCAATTTCTCTCATGAACGCATTTCCGAGAATTTTTGCATTGGTAGTTAATAAGAGTGGAGTGATTATTGATTATGGTAACTGGGTGGATATGAGATGGGTATGGGATATTCAGTTGCGAAGACCTTTGTTTAACTGGGAACTGGATTAGTGAAATTGTTTTAAAATGTGTTTAGAGAGTATTAAACTGAGAATTGGCATTCCTAATGCTTTGGCCTGGTCTCATTGTCCAAATGGTTTATTTTCTGTGAAATCATTCAGGAACTGCCTTGAAGATAACATAGTGAGGAACACAGATATGTTGTGTGAATTTCCTTGGCAAGGGATTTGTCCACCAAAGGTAGAGATCTTTGCTTGGCAACTTTTGAAAGGAAGAATTTTGGTTAGAGAGGTTTTATTCAGTTTTGGATTGCAGCAGATGGTATGCACTGATTGTCCACTGTGTGGAGGAGGATGAGGAGATGAATCAATTGATCACTTATTTCTACATTGTGTTCGAGTTAATGAGATTTGGAGAATTTGCATGGGATGGTGGAGGGTTTCATCATGCTCTTCTTCGTCAGTCAAAAATCCGACTGCTAGTTGGAATTAACTTTGCGGCTCAAAGCATAGCAAGAGAGCTTGGAACACCTTATTTTTTGCGATTATTTGGACAATTTGGGAGAGTAGGAACCAGGTGGTTTTTAGTGGAAAAAATATGGATTGGAATTGGTTCTAGATACAATAAAGTTCCGAGTAGCCCTATGGTTCAAGAATCATAGTAAAGGATCCAATGTTGATTTAACTCTTCTTATGCTGGATGTCAAAGAAAGATGTGTTGATACTTTTGATTCCAAGTTTAGAAGGAATGTGGTTGGGCCTACTTATCAAGTGTCTGAGTTATGTTTTAATGTGGACGGATCGGCAAAAGGTAGTCCGGGGGAGGCAGGTATAGGAGGCATTCTTCGTGATTCAAGTGGCATAATTTTATGCTTATTTTTGATGTATGTGGGTTCCTTAGATGCTATAACAGCTGAGTTGTATGCAATTCATAAAGCTTGTCTGCTGATTTCTGAGAAAGAATCTATAGCTAGACGACGTATCACAATTATTAGTGATTCGAAGGCCGCGGTTGATTGGGTTAAGGGCTCTGAATTTGGAAGCTTGCAGCTTGTCCATTTAGTGTATGACATTCGCCAGTTTCTGAAGAATTCGGACATGTATGATATAAGGTATATGCCAAGGGTTTCAAATGCTTTTGCAGACTCTTTAGCTAAGGCTGGTTCTAGCGGAGGTGGAGTTAGAGTGGAGTGGGGAGATGTTTGATTTATGGTTGCTTGTGTTTTCAAGAGGCGGTGTATGAGTATGTGTTTTAATGTGGTGTATGTGATTGGTTCTGGTTTATTATGGGTTTGATGATAGACTCCTTGAATGTATGGTGATCGGTTTGCCTTTAGGCTTTTTTAATAATACTGCAGTTTCAAAAAAAAAAAGATGGTGTTTGAGGGAGGTTTGAAGACGAAGAAGAACTGAAGAAACGAATTATGGTAGGTTTCGTGGCGTAGACCGCGGTGCAGACAAGCGCACAAACTGCGGTCGTTTCCAGGAGATCAAGCGCGGTGTAGACCGCGGCGGAGGCAAAGGCATAGACTGCGGTATTCGGAGCGGTCATCTCCAGTGGCCTTCCTCGGTATAGGAAGCGGGGTGCACACCGCGACCTAAACCGCGGAAACGATGCATCTTTCCTAGATCAGGAATGTTGCGCAAGAAGAAAAAGGAAAAGTTCTATTTCTGGAAGTTCTTGTGCTAATTGGAAAAGGAAAGAGTTTGTCTTCATAAAGAATATGAAAGTCTTGTACTTGAAGGAAAATGATTTTTTCCTAACAAGAAGACTTGTCATAAATAGGAATCAGTATTTATGTGGAACAAGTAAAACTCTAACAAGTAATTCTTGTAGCGCCACTCTGTCGCCGTTCGAGTGATTGTCTGAATTTCAACGAGATTTTCTCTCTCTACTTCAAAACTATCACTGTAAAATGAATGAAAGAAATCTGATGTGGAATAACTATTGAGGGTATTTTTGTCTGTTCACCATAATAGATGTCTTTTAAACATAAGTTATTAAAGTAGTGCCAGTATTGAAATGTCACATTCAAAAAGTGCTATTTATTTTTTGAACCCCAACTAATTCTGCACAAACTTGTAATTATTAATTAATTATCGAGGTTCAATGTACTATACTATCCCTTTTATTTATAATTCAAACGCAGCTTTTTCATTAGTTTTATGTTATATTTAGAATCAATTTCTGATGTAATTTTAAAAATTATTTTAAAAAAAATAATATTTGTTTTATTTATTTTAAGATTGTATATATATATTATTTCTATAACCTTAAAATATTATACATATATTTTTTAAAAATACTTTCGAATTGTTATTAGTACTATATGATTATGTTAAGGAATGACTTAACACTTCACTGTTAAATAAGAGTAGTGTTATATTGTTTAAGATTTTACCTAAATGATATAATAACGTGATTTAATAACTATATACCACATCATTAATATATTACCTTATAATTAATATGATGATAGCAAATCAACTTTTCACATCATTTCTTGTATTTTTCTAAAAATATATATAATCCATATTAAAACTCTGAGCCTCGAGAGTTTTGTAACCACATATTTGATGATGATTGCATAGCAAGTCATCTTCTATGATGATGAAGAATAAGCATGCAAGATAATCTGAACAAGGTTTTTTGATCTTGCTTTTAGGTTTTGCAGAAAAATTCTCAACCACATAAATTTTCCATAAAATACGTACAGCAAGTAAACAATCTCTAGATTTCTCTCTCTCTCTCTCTCTCTCCATATTTATATTCCTTGCCTACCAACTAGTGGCCAGCCTTTGGTTTGGTTTGGTTTGGTTTGGTTATTGGGACATATAATCTTTCTGGTGTTTCCCATTCGTTATAAGATGATATTCCACCAATCTGAAATTTCTCATTGCAAATCCTAATATGAATGCACAACTTTTTTAGGGATATTAATCATTTGGTCCCAATTTTTTTTTAAAATTGATCGAACCACAATAACACTAGATTTTGATCCCCCTTCCTATATTTATTGTTCAATTATCGGGTAAAATCAAGTGTTTTATGGCTCGATTAAGTGTGTTTCAGGTTTTTAGTGTCAGAGGTATAACGGGGCGAAAGGAATTGAAGTTGGGAGCCAAAACAGGTCAAAACGGAAAGCTGAAGTACGAAGAGCCGTTATGTCACCTATCAATGTGTCGCCTAGACATACGCAACAAAGCAAGCGACAATGAATCTCACTTCCTAAGTGTCGTTGATGTCGTGTGAAGCAACCACCGAATGCAAGAAGAATGAATGCCGTGCCAATGTGTCACCCAGACATCAGCGACATTCAAGGTACGACAACACGTTGGCACGCGTCTCTATGCTGATTTCTTGCCCTATTTGGATCCCATATAAATACTTCGTTAATAATGATTGTGATGTAACATTGGCCACACAAGGAATATCTACCCAACAGGCTTTTCATATTCCCATCACCATTTTCACATACTTTCACACTCATACAACTACCACCCATCTTTAGAGCTTGGGAGGTAAGAAGAGGAAGCTTACAAGACAAGGAGTCTTAAATAACCAACTTGGGCTTCTTCTTTAACTCTTCTATGTTTTCTTTAACCCTTTTGATGTGAAACTAATTTTCAAAGCTAGGGGATTGATGTGACCAATTGAACAATTTATGTAATCCTTAGTCTAATATTTTTATCCAGTTCACTATTAGTCTTTTTTATTGAAATATTTGCTCTAATTCCATACCTCATATTTAATTGTGACCTCAATGAATTTGTGTGTTGGGTTTAGTTTATACATGAGGTTGAGGATTAAATGTGGGTGACCATCTCATTTGAGCTTTAACCGTATGCTTAATAATTGAGACAATTTTTATATGCATGACCTTGCTATGTTTAATTAGGCTTAGAGTTTTAATTAAAATTGGTTCTAACCTTTTCTCATTACATGAGCTTGTGTGGGTTTTGGGAAGGACCAAGTACTTCATGTTTTATCCTAAAACAAACCCTAATAGTTGGATTGAAGAGTCTTAATGAGACTTATGGATTACATTGAATGGTTCAAGTAGGTTACATTAATTTCCTAGTGTTTCTCACATCATTCATCTCTTGTGTGTGCTTTTGTGCTAATTTAGTTTATTACCTTTTTGTAAATTAGTTAATCAATTGTTCTATTTCTTTTAAAAAACAAGCATTATGCCACTTAGTTTTCATGCAGTTAGATTATGGTTTAATTAGATTAATTAGTGTTCAATTAATTAAAACATCGATCCCAGTGAACAAACTTTCTTTTAAATTGAACAAAAATAAAATACTGCAATCAATTTTGGCGCCACTTTCGGTGATCGGTGTAGATTCATTAGTTGAATCTAGTTAGTTTGATTTAGGTAGTGTGTGTCATTTATTTTGTTAGTTTAGTTTAGTTTAATTTTAGTTTTTAGTTTCTTTTTTACTTTGTTGGTATTTTTGTTTTTGGAGTTTCAAGGCCACAGGTGTATGCACGGTTGCCATTCTCTTGGAGGAAATTTGTTTCCGGCCACCGACAACATCAACCGTGTAAGCTGGCTTGCTAGAAAAATTGAAGGTTTAGACATTTTTATAAATCTGAGAGACACTTCTACTTCGGAAATGGACGAGCAAGAAGATAATATGGTTCCACCAGAAATGCTTACAAATTATGAAGACGAGGGTCTTGTAGCAATGAGAGAGTTTCGCCAGCAGATGGTCGAAATTCAACCATTAGCAATAGTGTTGACTGGGGCAGCTAGGAGCTATGAGTTTAAAGGACTTCATGTTGCCATACTTCCATCGTTCAATGGCCTTTCGAGTGAAGACTAACTGCAATTCATAAAGGATTAACAATCCATCTTGGAAACTTTTCTGATAGGTCACCTTACTAAAGAACATTTGAGATTGAGGTGTTTTAAGTATTGCCTAAAAGATAGAGCCAAGGTGTGGTTCGGTTCATTGATGGCGAGATCTTTGAGGACATGGGATGAGATGTGTCATGCTTTCTTCAATAGGTTCTTTCCGACCGTAAAGATAAAGGACATTCAGATTCAAATTGCAACTTTTACCAAATAAGACGAAGAGCCTTTTCATGAGGCATGGGGAAGATATAGGCAACTTTTGGAACAAATTCCTCCTCATATGGTGACCTAAGAGTACAAGGTTTGAACTTTTTATAATGGATTGACAACATTCACCCAAGCCTTGGTAGATAATGCATGTGGGGGTGTAATCACAAAGAAGTTGGCTGCTGAAATTTTTGAAATATATGAGACATTCGCTTTCAACTCTCAACATAGAAGCTCAACTTCAAGAAGGGGAAGAAAGCATAATGTTAGTCCAGACACAGATATGGTAATACAAATGGCTAGGCTAACCAAGCAAGTAGAGGCAATGTCAAGAAATATGGGTCAACAACAAAGAGGAGCAAACTTGGTGTATGATGGAGTACGTCAAGGTAGAGAGATGATGCTTTATGAGATGAAGGATATCCAAGCTCTAAATTATCAAAGAGGAAGAAATGACCCATATTCTAACTCTTACAATCCGGGATAGCGCAACCATCCCAACTTTTCATGGTCTGATAATAACAATGCTTTGAGCAACCAATCAAATACTCAATGAGGTCATCAAGGCGGTTTCAATAGGGGAAACTACCAAGGTCAAGGATCAAGTGGACAACATTGGAACAATTCAGGAAATAGGGACATGACTTCTTATCAACCGAGGAAGTGTTCTTTGGAGGATCTTATTACCAGCCTTGCTTAGAGTTCACAACAGACATATCAGAACTTGAACAATTTCATACAAGCAATCAGGCAACCTAGATTCATAAGTGAAGAAGTTGGAGACACAGTTAGGGCAAGTAGTTGACACTGTTCACAAGAACGAGCAGGGTTGACTTCCTAGTCAATCTGAGTAGGCAAGGGCAATGACAGTTTTGAGAAGTGGATGGGTTCTCGATATAGGAGATGTGGGAGAGCCCAAGAGAAAGAAGGCCAAGGAGTCGGAAAAGAGGTTGGAGTGAAGACTTTAGTGGAAGAGAAAGATGTACTAGTAGAGAAAGTGCCCGAGAAGACATCCCTTTTACATAAATCGCCCAACCCGTATATTCCACCGGTTCCATTTATAGGGAGGTTAAAGAAGGATAAGATGAACAAGGCGTTCAAAGAGATTTTTGATGTCCTCTCCAAAGTACAAGTCAACCTACCCATGCTAGATATAATAGAAAAAATGCCCACTTATGTCAAGTTTTTCAAGAGTTTCCATACCAACCAACAGAAGTTTGGGCCAAATCACCAAGAGTATATAGCAAGCAGTGCTAGTGCAGTTCTACAGAAGGATTTTCCACCCAAGTTGAAGGATCTGGGGAGTTTTTGTATAAACATCACAGTTGGTGGTACCAAGCTAGATAGGGCGATGTTGGACTTAGTTGCTAGCATCAATTTGATGTCCTTCGCCATCTACAAACATCTTGGATTGAATGAGCTCAAGCCAACTACTATGTCACTTTTATTAGCAGATGGTACAACAAGGTATTCGATGGAGATTGTGGAAGATGTGTTAGTTCAAGTTGACAAGCTTATCATCCCAGCAGATTTTGTGGTCTTAGATATGGATGATGTGGGTAGTGAGACAAACATGAGACCTATCCTTTTAGGTAAACCATTTATGAAGACTGTAAGAACAATCATTGATGTACAAGAAGGAAAACTTCTCATGACCATCTTGGATGGGGACTTGCAAGACTCTAACTTAGCTGACTATTTGACAGTGGATATGTTTCGGTCAAAAGATGATTCCAAAAATGCAAATGAGTATCTAGATGAGATATTGGCACTTTTTGAAGAAAAGAGTGAGGTAAGTGGTCAAGTTTGTGATCCACGTGA
Source organism: Dipteronia dyeriana (assembly GCA_032871835.1). Classification (NCBI taxonomy): domain Eukaryota; kingdom Viridiplantae; phylum Streptophyta; class Magnoliopsida; order Sapindales; family Sapindaceae; genus Dipteronia; species Dipteronia dyeriana. The sequence goes on along the minus strand of CM065296.1, from coordinate 99,974,299 downwards.
CAAACAATCATTATTGAACATTAATGAGCTTGTAAACAAAAACAACGACTTGATGAAGAGGATGGAAATCATTGAGAAGGAAAGAGATGAAGCAATCAAGAGATCGAAAGATCTTACAAGGTTAGTAGAATAGCAAGAGGAATACTTTGCCCGAAAGATAAGAAAGTTGCAATGGCAAGTAGAGCAAAGAGACAAGACAATCGATGTCATCAAGGAGGAGTTGAGCGGAAAAGAAATTGCTTTAGAAGTAGCAAGGTTCAAGGAATGTGACTACTTAGTGGAGCTTGAAAGAGTCGATCGAACAATTGAAACATTGATCAAGGAGCGAAGCATGGAGGAAGAAACTCCACAACTCCACACCATAAAGAGAAATGCAAACCATCAAAAGGTAAGAATTAAGAAAACCAGATGGAGTTCATCTTACTTCCTTATACATGTCATTTTTACCACACTAGGGGTCATAAAAAGGCCCAAGGTGTTGAATTCATGAAAGTGTGCAAAAAGAGATAAAGCAAGCCTAAAGGGAAGCCAAGGAAAATTTGACAAATTTGGGCACGAACTCGACAAGTCAAGAAACACTATCATTGATGGAAAGAAAACTCATGAGAAAGTAGAATGCCCAAAACTCCGTGACATGAATGGTGGTAGCTCTAGTGGATAAGTCATTCGGTTAGAGGAACAAGAGCTTCAAGAGCCATAGTGCTCTCACAACGTCTTGCCCAGATGTTAAATAGTGCGTTTGGTAGGAGGCAACCCACCTAGGTATCATTTCTTTTCAATAACTTTTCATTTTGAATTAATAATTGTGAATGGTAATGATTCTACTTCACTTCCAAGTCTAAGTTGATCCATACGTTAATTTTTAAAGATTAACTGTGATGATAGTACGAGGTGTGGAAAAACATAGGTTTAGAGGTGATTTCCTTTTTATTGCAAGTCTAGTAGCTACCAAACTCAAATCTTTCAAACAAATGCCCTTGTTATGTTTTATGTTGAAGATGTGCGCGGATGAGACTCATAGGACATGTTGACAGCCTTTAAAAGAACAATTCCCAAGTATGTCGCATCCTAGTATCGCCTGGACTTAAGCAACATAGGTTGTGCAACACTTAAGAAGGATTGTTGCCGCTTGTAGGTCGCTCGAGGTGTCGCTTGGTACGTTGTCCGCTACAACATAACGAGAACTCAAACGGAGTGTCTCATCATGTTTTTCGCTTGGAAGGACATGACACTTTATACGCGGAAGTTGATGTCGTGAGGTTATCGCTCGATGTGTCGTCTGCTTAGTCAAACACGACACATGAATTTTCAAAGGTGACGACGTCGTTTTGGTGTCGCATCATGGTTTTCACCTGGCAATACGCGACATGTCGAGACACGGTATATGGTCCTTATAAAAGTGACGGTTCATGGTAGGTAACCACTCAACATAAAATTCAAACCCTAACACGACAATTCTCTCTCCATGTGAATTGAAGACTTCCAGCCCAAGTAATAGGTTATTTCTTCTTCTTTTCACTTACTTTAGATCATTGATAGTTCCAAATCCTTAGTTCTCCTTTCATTTACACATTGTAGGATTAATTTGGGGATTTGTGAAATCTTCGGGGTGAATCAATTTCTATGCATGTTTATGTAAATTGAAGTGTGGGTTTTAGGTTTGTGGATTTTATTGAAGCATCTATTGTATTGATTTCGTGATTTTAGGGGATTATTGGGTGACATTGGCTGAAAATAGTGGATTTAGGGCACATTTGAGGGTAATTTCGAATTTGTTGGTAATTGGTGTTTGGATAGTATTATTTGCATATATTGTGATACGGTGGTGGTTTGTGGTATCCGTGGTGTATCAGATTACTGGCATTATGTGATTTGTACCGAAGCGCTGCTCGATTGGTTTTTAGTATTGAAACGAAACAGTTTTCTGAGTGACAATATATGGCAAGAACCAAGCAAACAACAAGGGTTATGGAAGTAGGGGACTCAAGCCAGGTGGAGAGGCTGAGAAGAACCCAAGTAAGAGGGAGGAGACAGATTCCTCCGTTGCTAACAACCTAGATTCCCTGACCAGGATAGCCAAGTTCAGTCGGAAGAAGATCATTACTGAAAGGGGCATTACTGTGAGTGAATTGACAACAACACCCATTCCTAGGATGGTTAAAAATAGAAGTTGGGGAACGTATGTACAGAGGCCTCCCAAATTTTATCCCAAGATTGTCAGGGAATTCTATGCAAGGATAATATATCAGAATTATAATTTGAGGAGTTATGTGTTGGTCTGGGGAAGAAAGGTACATATTGATTCAACAGATATTAACAGGTACTTCAGAACTACACTACCGGAGCAGGGAGCAGGGAGCAGGTAATAAGCATGATTTGTTCAAAGCGGTGTCGAGACTCAAGGTTTTCAGCCGTAAGATGGACAATAATTTGGCTAACAACTTGGTGGCTCAAACCGATGCCATTTTAGAATTCCACGTCCAGCCCACTGAAGCAGAATCAGCTACATATAGATCTTGCCTTCTAGAACATATTCATTTCCTACTCGTTGAGACCGAGCGAACATAGCACCACAGTGGCCTACGATGTGGCTACTTTGCTCTATTGCTTACACAACGAGCAGCTCATCGATGTGGGGTTGATAGTGAAGATAGAAATTCACAAGTCCGATAGAGATGTGTCAGGGAATGAGGCAATGGTGTTTCCATGCTCGATCACCTAGTTCTGCCAGGCATTAGGAGTTGATATGTCGAGAGATGGGTGGATGGACACTGGGTCAGATTTTAGGGTTCGTACCTGGTATAGTCTCTACCCACCCCGAGGACTAAAAAGATCTGATACAGGAAAGGGCTCTAGCCAACCGAAGAAAAAAATAGGGAGAATATAGGGAGATGAGGATGAAGGTGAAAAGGATATGGGTGCCGAGCAGGGTAATCATACAGAGGATGATTCGGATGAGGATCCAGACTACAGAGAAGAGAAAGATGAGAACCTCTCTAGAGAGACCCGTGATTCAATACTTCAAAATATGTAGTGGATGGAGCAACGGTTTATGGCCAAGATAGATATAGTCGATGCAGGGTTTCGACATGATATTATGGAGTTGAGACAGGAGCTCCACCTCCGGCCATACGAGAGAGAGATGAAGCCAGTTCCATATCCTTGGCACCCATATCCAGTTCCAGGTTACCGACCTCTCTATTAATAGTCCTAGAATGCAACTTCAGGACTAGGGTCGGGATACCCACCTCTAGAGCCAGGATACCAGCCCCCATTTTCAGTTTACCCGACCGACGGACCACGAGTCTCAGAGGAGGACGTTGCTGTCCGTAGGGTTATGGAGATATCAAGAAAATAGGCAGAGGACAGAGCTGCAGCTGAGAATGGTTGGAAAGGGAAAGATCTGATGCTCGGAACCTCATGGCCACCACCACCTCTTTAATAGTTGTTTTGCTCCATGTTGATGATTTTGTTCTAGACTTGATTATTTCTTTCTAGTACTTTTATTTCATTTTTCGTACCTCGCATATTTTATTTTGGATATTTTATCTTCGTAGTTTATTTTATCTATCTTATTGCTTTATGGTTTAGAATAAGGATGTGCATTGTATTTTGACATGGTTGATGTTTAATTGCCATTGGGAGCTTTACATACCATCTTGATCGAGCTTGTGTGTGTCTTATTTAATATTGTAGGGTTGTGTTGTTTTGTGGTGTAGGCGCTTTTTTCGCCTGGCTCACATTGTCAACATTGGAGACAATGTTGAGTTTAGATTTGGGGGTGTCAACGCCAATGTTGTTATCTTTATTTCTATTTTTATTTTGAGTTACAGTTATTTTTTAGTCCAATTTTTCAAAAATGTCGCATGGCCAAAATTTTCGAGCTTCAAGTAGCTTATGTGTGATGCTTTAAGTGTGTGTTGGTGTGAAAGTTTATTTACGCATAATGTGCTCGATTGAGCAACTTGTTGTCATTCTAGGGTCTCACTTGCACTTCATAGGCTTGTCTCATCCTTTTGTGTTTAAGTTGAGGGAACTCGGTGCTCAAACACCTTATTCTAATAGTGGAGACCATCTAGTGAGTTCACAAAAACAAGCCTTAAATAGCGCATTTGAGTGTTAACACTATTTCATCTTAAACACTTTTCTCGTCACGCGCATCATTTGCCATAGGACATCACATATTATATTTGTGGATTGCTTGATGGATACTTACATTCCCTTGATAGATGAAATGGTGGAAATGATTTTAGGCAATGTGTGTGGTTAACTACTTATATTAGCCTAAACACATTCCATGTCCCTAATTGTGTGCTCCTAAGCCAATTTGAGGCTAAATACTTACCTTTCTTTTAGAATCACATTATACCATATAGCCTAAACCTAAACAAATGCCTACCCTTATTGTCAATCTTGTTAGGATGTGTCATGTAGTGGTTGAAAGGTGGAAAAAACTCTAAATATGAAACGTTGGCACGTAGTTAGGCTCTATTCATAAATGTACAAGGCAAAAGACTCAAAAATGTAAAAGTGCGAAATTATGCACTTATGAGCTTAAAGTGTCAATTTTTTTTTTTTAAATCTACATAAGAGTCTTGTGTGTAATTGTAAAGTACTCACTAGTAGAATACTCAAGTATAGCACAAGTGTAATGAAAAATTAAGCCTAATCACTAGTGTCAAGACTGATGCAAATAGAGCTAAATTATTGGGTGTATCGTGTAGTGTCTTAGCGTGATTGGTGACTTTTGAATTCCATTTACTATTCTTTGTTCACCATATTTCACACAATGGCCTCATTACAACCAAAGGGAAGACCTAACAGATCTACTGTGAAATCTAGATTAGGGATGTTTGTTTAAGCATGATCTTCCACGTCTATGGCATTTGATTCGATTCTTAGGCTTGTTCACCAAATTAATAGTGTTTCATTTCTTATTGTATGCAAGTATTTGATTCCCATGCATAGCTGTATCCTTGCATACTTTGCATGAGTATGAACTTAGGACACCAAGAGGAAAGAAAAGAAAATGTTCACATGAGGCTTAAAGTCGAAGTGAATTACACTCGAAGTGTGAGAGTGAGTAGTTCTCGACATGAGAGCACTTTAGGTGTGGGATTCGTGTTGTACGAGTGTTCCGTGAGTGCCTTCGAGCTGCGTGAGAATGTTTTGCATGTGTATACTCTCCATATCCACACTTCGTTGCATCTTATCACCAGTTGAAAATGCAGTGTTTGACTTTGTTGTGTCTAAAAAGTTGTCATTTTTATCGAGCCATGTTTGTTTATTTTCTTGTTCCTTTTTTTTTGTTTTGTCCTAGTTTTGCTCGAGGACAAGCAAAATGCTAGGTTTGGGGGTCTTGATCGAGTCACGATAACACTAGATTTTGATCCCCCTTACTATGCTTATTGCTTAATTCGAGAGTAAAATAAAGTGTTTGATGGCTTGATTAAGCGTGTTTCAGGTTTTTAGTGTTAGAGGCATAACGGGGTGAAAAAAATTGAAGTTGGAAGCCAAAACGAGAAGCTGAAGTACGAAGAGTCGGTATGTTGCGTAACAATGTGTCACATAGACATGCGTAATAAAGCAAGCGTCAAAAACTCTTGCTTCCTAAGTGTCGCTGATGTCTGTGAAGCAACACACAAATGCAAGAAGAATGAATGTTGCGCCAATGTGTTGCCTGGACATTAGTGACATTCAATGGTGCGACAACACGTTGGCACAAGTCTCAATGTTGATTTCTTGCCTTATTTGGATCCCATATAAATACCCCTTTTATAATGATTGTGATGTAACAGCCACACAAGGAATATCCACCCAGCAGCCTTTTCACATTCCTATCACCATTTTCACATACTTTCACACTCATACAACTAACACCCATCTTTGGAGCTTGAGATGCAAAAAAGGAAGCTTACAAGACAATGAGCCTTAAATGACCAACTTGGGTTTTTTCTTTAACTCTTCTATATTTTCTTTAACTCTTTTGATGTGTAACTAATTTCTTAAGCTAGGGGATTGATGTGACCAATTGAACAATTTATGTAATCCTTAGTCTATTATTTTTATTCAATTCACTATCAGTCTCTTTCATTGAAATATTTACTCTAATTCCCTACCTCATATTCAATTGTGATCTCAATGAATTTGTGTTGGGTTTAGTTTATACATGAGGTTGATGATTAAATGTGGGTGACCTTCCCATTTGAGTCTTAACCGTAAGCTTAATTATACCGTAAGCTTAATTATTAAGATAATTTTCATATGTATGACCTTGCTATGTTTAATTACGCTTAGAGTTTTAATTAAAATTGGTTCTAACATTTCCTCATTACATGACCTTATGTGAGTTTTGGGAATGACTAAGTACTTCATGTTTTATCTTAAAACAAACCCTAATAGTTTGATTGAAGACCTTAATGAGACTTATGGATTACATTGAATGATTTAAGTAGGTTACATTAATTTCTTAGCGTTTCTCGCATCATTCATCTCTTGTGTGTGCTTTTGTGCTAATTTAGTTTATTACTTTTCTGCAAAATTAGTTAATCAATTGTTTTATTTCTTTTAAAAAACAAGCATTATACCATTTAGTTTTCACGCACTTAGATTAGGGTTTAATTAGAATATTTAGTGTTCTACTAATTGAAACACCAATCCCAATGATTGAACTTTTTTTTAAATTGAATAAAAGTTAAATAATACAATCAAATTTTTTTTTATGCATTTAATCATTTTTACTGGATGATCCCTATATTTTCAAATACTACTCATTTTGACCCTTCTATCAGAGACGTTAGTCTGAGTTACCAGAAAAAAGATATTTTAGTTATTTAACTGTGGTGTAAAAGATTTCGGCGACGTGTAATGAAAAAAAAAACACAAAAAAAAAACATAAAAGGTATGGGACAGAAAGAAGGGTCAACATTACCCAAATGGATGGATATTAAGGATTAAAATAATGATGAACTAGCGGAGACGAGCTCCATCGAGCTCCATCGAGCTCCATTGGAAGAGAAATAATACAGCTCAAACTCAAATCTAGACTACACCCAAAACTACCTCAAATCCATGCATTAATTTTACTGAATGTTAACCTAAATCAAAACCCATTGAAAATCAAATCCTCAATCGCACATTAATATCAATCCACACCAAATTTGTTAATACCACATCAAAACCAATCTATAAAACCACAAACCTAATTTTTTTTTTCTGATTTACCAACCTTTCTCCAGATCGCTTCTCCTTTCTCCAATTTACAATGGAGGAGTTCAAATCGGGGGAGGAGATTTTGAATGGATCTCATCGATCTGGATCTCCACCGGTTTTTTCTTTCTTTTTTTAATTTTGGTTGTTGAATGGATTTTTATATTGTTGATGATGAATGAAAATTGATTTTTTGTTTGGGTGATTTCTGGACCTGTGATTTTGTTTGAGTGATGACTGGATTCAAGGATTTCGATCTCAAGAACAAAAATTGCATAGGATCGAAGGAAAAAAACAAAAATCTGGAAATTTTTTGTTTGTTTTTTTTTTGAAAGACTTAACCTTTGACTTTTTTAAAAAAGAATTTCCTTTTTCCTTTTTTAAAAATTTAATTCTTACGTTCAATTCAATTTTTTATTCAATAAAAGCAAGGGTAAAAACATAATTTCGAAAATCAATTTCAAAGTCAAATCAAAAGCTACCGGTTAAATTGTAAATTTTCATGTTAATAAGGGTATTTCAATCTTAACGATACGTGGTACGTTTGTAATTGTTGAATTTATAAAAGACAGAATGGTACTTCTACGCAATGAAACTGAAGTCAAGCGTAAATTACGGGCCGTCATGTAAATGTTTTTAGTTGACTGTTTTTCGAAAAGAAAAAGAAAAATAAAAATAAAAATAAAAATAGTATTTTTTGTTTCAGTTTCAAAATCTGAAAACGCATCTGATAGCATATGCTGAAACATATATTATGAAAAAAGAAATAAGTAAAAACACGTCTGGTAGATTAATAAATATAAAAAAATCGTAATATCAAATTGGCATTTTGTTTGATATTATAACCTAAAATTATAGAACAAATTGATAACATAATTGATCAATGTAATTTTTTTAATATAATTTATAAATTAAAGAAAAATAAAATAAAAATAGATCAATAAAAATTACAAACAATAATCGACTAATAAAATGTTTAATAATAATTCATAATTTATAAATAGATATTTATTTTATTTAATATAAAAAACAGTTAAAAAAACAAATAAAAGAAAAGCAAAAAAGTCAGAAATAATTTGCTGATATATAATTTTATACAAAAAATTCTTAGAGAAGATAAAAAATATTCACTAAACACTCTCTCTCAACCTATTGGATGTAAAACAAGTATACATCTATACATAAAAGATCCTTAATCAGCTGATAAAACTCTCTCGTACGGTACGACGGTCGTACCACGTTGGTCTATATCAACATCAACAACCGTATTGAATACCCATATCACGTTGATCTATTTTGACCTCAACATAACCGCCTTATATATTTCACGTCCCAAGTGTTATAGATGGGGTGACACGCTTTTTATAAGAGTTCGTTGTCAGTTTTGACCTAACAATATCTAACATTTGGTACAAATTCGAAAACGGTAACACCTTGTCTCTCAAAGTCTAAAATTTTAATAATTGCATCAACATCTATGTAATACTGTGATAATGAGTCGGCCCGTGACAGACCGGTCTAGGAAGATAACGGACCGTGCTTGGCACGGCCCGTGAAGGAAGCGAGCCAGACCGCGGCCTGGCCCGTGATAGGTCGTGCGTCGGGCCGCTGGTAGGAGGCCCAACAGGCCGGCCCTCCATGGCACGCCAAGCCGGCGTGCCAGGCCTGTAGGACCGGCCTGTCGGACCGTTCGACTAGTCCGTTCGGTCAAGCAGGTTTATTTGTTTTATTTTTTTTCAAAAGCCCTGCAAAAAAAATTTTATAAAACCCCTCCTGAAATCTTTTAAATTATATTTTGACCTACAAATCAATTTTGTCTATGAATATTTCCATCAATTTCATTTTCCATTCACTCTCTCTATCATTCTTTCAATATCTCATTCTCTCAAATCTCAATCTCTAATATATTCTCCAATTCTCTAAACTTTTTCATTCAATTTGGTTATTACTCTCTCTACAAAATTCTTTACATTTTCCACAAACACACCAAATTTTAAAGGTACAATTTTGTTATTATTTTTGCTCAAACATATTCTCATAGTAAATTTATATATTTATGTTTAGATTTTAGTTACTTAATGAAAACATTTTTATTTAGTTAGTTAGTTTATCAATTTTTGGGCTTTAATGTTAATATTATTTGTTTAGTATATTAAGATTTTTAAGTTTAGTAGTAATTTTAATATTTGTTATTAATAAATTTAAAAAGTTAATTTGTATTACTGAATTTAATTTTTGTAATAAGTAAATGATGAATGTTAAGTGTAGTAATTACGTTTGATATTGTTTTTTTCATAAATTTTGAATTTTTAGTGTAGTTGTTTATTTTAATATTTTTGGTGAGTATATTATGAAATTAAAGTGTAGTAGTGAATTTAAAATTTTTTGTTAGTAGATTATGTTAGTAAATTTAAGAGTAGTGGTTCAATTCATCAATTTTATGTTAGTAAATTTATTAATTTTATTTGTAGTAGTGAATTTAATATTTTTTGTTAGTAGATTATGATTTTTTTTGTTTATTTTTTTTTGAATTAAATTAATTATTGTAAGTGTCGTATTATTTATAGTAATTATTGTTAGTAAATTAAGATTACTGTTAATAAATATTGATTTTTAATTTGACTATTAACTATTATAGTGTTCATATTTTTACTTCAGATAATGGATCCTAACCAGCAGTCTTATTTTCCGGATGATTTGAATATGCTCAACAATGAATTTGATATTTCAGAGCCGACCCATACTCAAGTGGGACCTTCTGGTTCCGACGTTACACCAACATCACGTCCCAGAAAATTAACATCATATGTGTGGTAATGTTTCAACATAGTCCAAATGACACTCCCAAACGGGACGTCTGGCCCAAGAGCTAAATGTAAGTTTTGTCATAAGGATTATGCTACAAGTACGAGGGGAACCGGATATTTGAGATGGCATATGCATAAATGTATGCCTGCACATGGACAGGTAGACACTACAACCCAGACACAACTTCAACGGCACCCAGACGGGTCCGTTACGACGTTGCAGTTCGACGCCATGCACGCTAGAGAGTGCTTGGCACGATGCATTGCACAAACTGATCAACCGATCAGTATTGGTGAGAGTCCATTTTATAAAGAATTAATCACATCTGTATATAACCCCCAATTTGAACCTGTTTCTAGAACCACCACTAGAAATGATTTGATACGATTGTTTGAAACCCAAAGGGATGACTTAGTTGCTAAAATACAACATTTAAGTGTCTCTATTGCATAACTTCTGATATTTGGAATGCATATTCCAAACAGGACTATTTATGTGTCACGGGACACTATTTAGATGATGACTGAAGGATAACAAAAAGAATTTTTGATTTTCGTCCTATGGATTTTGTACATACCGCAAAAAACATTTTTAATGTCATAATGGAAGTTTTAGAAACTTATGAAATCACTTATCGCATCCTTTCGATCACATTTGATAATGCATATGCAAATACTAGCTCTATTGTATTGTTTGTTACAAGAAATATCCCGTAAGATGGAGGTTATTTATTCCATCAACGGTGTGCATGCCATATTATAAATTTAGTTGTACAGGCTGGTTTAAAGCAGGTAAGCGACCAAATAGATCGCATCATAGATGCCATTTCTTGCATTTGCAGTTCTAATCCTAGATTCAGTGAATTCAAGAGACATTATAAATTAAACGGTCTCAAACCCCGACGATTCCAAAATAATATGCCGGTAAGGTGGAACTCTACTTATTTAATGTTGTAAAATTGTTTGGAATATGATACAACCATTACATGTTTTTATAACATGAAATTGGCTGAAACAGGTCAATATAGTCCAAAAATACTTACCACAGACGATTGGTATATGGTAAAGATTTTTGTTCAATTTTTAAAGATTTTTTACAATGCCACTGTAACTCTTTCTGGGGTATATTACACCACATCTTCCCAGTTAATCCATCATATAGTGGAAATGTCTGAACTGTTAAACAGTTATAGAGAAGATGAATATCTAGGCGTTGCAGTTGTTGCCATGGAGACAAAGTTGAAAAAATATTGGGCTAACATTCCTCTACTTTATGCCTTAAGTGCTATAGTAGATCCTAGGGTTAAATTATCTGGTTTAGAAGTTTTGTTGAGTTATTTGTATTAATTTGTCAATAGATTATTCAGAACAAATTACTAACATTCGAACCAAGTTGTTCAAGATTTTTTGTATTTATGAGAGCAGGTTTGGCAACATTGACACCCCTCAATCAACACAACCGGAGACAGAGTCGAAGCAAACAAGTTGGAGCCTTCTGAAACGTCGAAAAAAGGACAAATCAGCAAGTACTTCTTCAAGGCAATGATTTAGCCCATCTTCTTATACCGAACTTATTAGGTACCTTGAAGCACAGTTCGATGCTGTTGAAGACCATGAAGAGTTTGATTTGTTGTTATGGTGGAAGACCTATACGTACAGGTATCCAGTTCTGTTACACTTAACACGTGACATACTGGTTATTCCAGTGTCAACAGTGTCTTCAGAATAAGCTTTCAGCACCAGTGGACGCATAATTGAACCAAGAAGAAGCTGTTTGTCTCCAGAGATGATGGAGGTACTAACATGTTCGGGATTGAGAGCATGCTAAAAAAAGGTTGCAAAATCTAACTGTAGATAAAGAACTTATTCTAAATTTCGACAATCTATATATTGATGACCCTTCAGGTAGTGGCCAGGGCCAGAACTAGGTTATACTTTTACATATGTATTTATTATTTACTTGTAAGTTGTAAAACGGTTGCACTCTTTTTCCCTTACCAAGTTTTTATCCCACTGGGTTTTTCTTGGTAAGGTTTTTAATGAGGCAATTATGTAAATATGTAATACTGAATTCCATAAGTGAAAAATAAATAAATAATTAAAAAAGTGTTCGTTCTCTTTATTCATTTCAAATCCTAATAATTGTTTGTTCTCTTTACTCATTTCAAACCCTAAACCCTGAACCCTGAACCCTGAACCCTAAACCCTATACCCTATACCCTAAATCCAAACAAACGTAATTTGAAAAAAAAAATTTGGACCAAAAGACTAGCCTGTCGGACCAGGCCCTTCAGGCTTGGCCCGCCTGTCCCGCCAGAAGGGGCCTGCGGGCCTGCCTGGCACTACACACAGGCACGGCCGGCCTGAGGCAGGCCGGTGTGCCGTGCTGGGCCTGCTGTTCCCAAAACAGGCCGGGTCGGGTCGGGTCTGGTCGTGCCGGCCCGTGACATCGTCGCTTGCCAGGCCCAGTCAGGCCCAGCCAGGTCTATTTCCACAAATGGACTGGCCAGACCGTGCCTAAGGGGCCAGACCAGTCCATTTTTACACCACATATATGGCATCTCATCCATTTCTTGTAAGCAAACAAATATCACTATGCGGAAGCGTTGCCAGACAGAACACAAACAAATAATAGCAAAAGAAACAAAAATAAGAAGCAAGAGATAATCAATCCAAACACACATAACACAAGAAGATTTTACATGGAAGCCCAAATAGAAAAAAAAACCACGGCTGTCATAACAACAAGAGATCAATCCACTATGAAGAAAATTTTATTACAACTTCACTCAATATTCTCTCTAATACCCCAAATCCAATTACACTCAATGCTCTCTTGAGATCTCTCTAATATTTACTATTTTTGCTCTACATACAATAGCCTAGCTATTATGATCTATTTATATGAATTATAGGGAGTTTTAGATAAAAGAAAATCCTACTCCTATGCATACAAAAATTATTTGTTCCATATAAATATTATTTTCTATTTATGACAAGTTTTCTTGTAAAGGAGAAATCATTTTCCTTCAAGTATACTTTCCTATTCTTCATGAAAACAAAATCTTTTTCATTTTTCGATAAACACAAGAACTTTCAGAAGAAAACATTTCATATTTTCGCGCAACATTCCTTATCTGACAAAATTCGCAATTACCGCGGTATGGTCACGGTTGGCCACTAGTGCGCTCCATCGAAGAACTTCACTGAATTCCACCGCTCAGAATACCGGGATTGGTGTCTTTGCCACCGTTGCGGTCTACACTACGTGATGTCATTGAAGTGTGTCGCTTCCTATGCCGCCGTCCATGCGCCTTGCCAGCACCGCGGTCCAGGCCACGATTCCTTCATGGCTTCGTTTCTTCAATTCTTCTTTGGTTTTCAAGCCTCCCTCAAACATGATCTGTAACACCCAAACCATTTAGGCCCAATAAAGGCCCAATTTGAAAAAGAAGAAGAAGGATAAATGTGAAAAGAAAAGTGAATAGGTGAGTAAGCCACCATAGTCTGTATAGTTGACAGACATCTGTGAGCTTAGTTAACTAGCCCACAACTTAGTTGAGTCTTTCCATACTTATATATAGGAGGATCAAAGGTTATGATCAGTTAGAAGCAATGGAATCATGTAGAAAGGAAGAAAGAGAATGAAGAAAGAGAAGGAAGAACAGGAAAAGAAGTCAGTGGAGCTCTCTTGTGATATTGTAGATTTTCGGTTGATTCTTCTTTGAATTCCAGTTTCTAATTGGATTTTGTGTGATTGTAGGGAAGAAGACGAAGTAGAGGAACCTAGCATACTTGGTCCGAATTAAGCTTGAAGGATAAGTTGTGAGTGAAAAAGTTTTAATGAAAAAAAATTCAGTTTTGTTTTTAACTCAAAAGTTTCCAGTTTTATACTTAAAATTAATTGCCTGCAATTCATTCAAGTGTTTTATTTCTTTTGATGACTTATGATGATTATACAGAGAATTAAAAGTATGTTTTATGCTTATATTAGCACTTAGAATATCAATTATATTATTTTTTATAACTATTGAGAAGAGATTATGATTTTTACAAAAGCACCATGTTTGTACCCTTCCCCATTTATGATTATTGTTGGCTTTTGGGGTCGTTCTACACATGTGTATGTTAGATGAGTCGCTCTGCACGTGTATGACCAGAGAAAGAGTATTGAGTCGCTCTGCACGTGTATGACCAGAAGTTATTCCTGACTCTGCGTTTGCACGAAGTAATTCGACTTACGTATTGAAGATATCTCTGGGTACTAATTTGGTGCAGATTAAGATTTTATAAATTATCTTATTTTTGTTCAGAAAAGAGATGTATTTGGTTTATTAAGTACGAAAGTAGATATATTATCTTTTACTATGTATTACTGGATGCATATTAAAAAGTTGTTCAGAAATGTTTTTAAAAGTTCATTCACCCACTGGGCGATTAGCGCTTATCCTTTCACTCAAAAAATATTTTCCAGGTAGCTGCTCGGTTGTGCGGACTCTGAAGTTTTGAGGTGGGCTACTCGATGACATCATGAAGTGCAAGACTCGTGCATTTTATTTTTCATGTACATATTTTGAGATGTGTGGTTGGCATATTCGGCATGGTCGGCATGGTCGGCATGGTCAGCATGGTCGGCATGGTCGGTATGGTCGAAACATGGTCGAAACGTGTTAGGTTTTTGCTTAATCGTCCATGTTCAGATTTCTACTCGGATTTCCTACTCGGCCAACTCTGATTTTTTGTCATTTTACTTAGAAAAAAAATGTGGTCGGGTTTTGTCTGGTCGAGATTTTGACTGATTTTTTTGTAGTAAACTGAAATGGCAATAAATGACTCGCAGTTATGTAAATTTTGTATTCCAATATTTTTCAATAATTTTCTTATACTTTTTATGTTTAAAAGCAAGTTTTTTCTATGGAATTTTACTCGAAATTCTTTTATCATGGTAGTCAAATAGTATAGCCCACAAGGCCTCCCTAGTACTCAAGAGAGGAGTCGGGGTGGGTTCTATCAACTTGGTATCAAAGCCGGTCTATGATTCCTTAGGCCACAGAATAATTGTTTGCATTTAGTTTCATGCATTTAAGCATAACTTTGATTTTGTAACAGCATCATGCGTCGAGTTGGCCGTCCACGCACGAGACCGGTAGCTGACCTAGGGGAGAGGAGTGGTAACCAATATGAAAATGAGGTAGAATCACACCCTCAACCACCTATAGCTCAACCTCATGTGCCAGAACCTGGGGAGGAACCAATGGATAGAATTGCAGAACTATTGACTGTCATGGTCCAGTACCAAACGCGAGTGCCAGAGAATTCTATTGAGCATGCACGTAAGTTAGGAGCTGCGAATTTTGATGGAACTGGAGATCAAGATAGTGCTAGTTCTTGGTTGAATGAACTAGAACGTGTATTTGAAGTTATGAGGTTCACATATGAACAAAAGGTCTCTTTTACTACGTTTTTATTAAAGGAAAAAGCCTATGATTGGTGGCCATCAGTACAACGAAGGACTCATGAAGGAATTACTTGGGAGGATTTTAAGATGCGATTTAATAATCATTATTATCCTCATTTCTATCAAGATTTGAAAAGAGCTGAATTTTTCATACTAGTGCAGGGATCTATGACAGTAGAAGAGTATGAGAAGAAGTTTCCAGAACTTTCGAGGGTTGCTCCGTATGTAGTGGCTGATGAAGAAAATAAGTGCAGAAAATTTAAAGATGGACTTCGATCGAAAATTAAGACAATAGTGACTACTTCTGGGCATGTTGAGTTCGGTAAGTTGTTTGAAGCTGCATTGAGAGTTGAGAGAGGGATTAATGACTCTCGCAGATTTGAACAATAGAGACCAAAGCGCAGTAACTGGTCAGCAGAGGGTTCTTATAGCAAAATCTCTGAGACAATAAGCAGTTTTTCAGGTCAGACTAGTAACTATCAACAGAGTCGTGGACCTGGTTCTAGACAAGCATCAATCCAACAACCAATGGGTAGTCGTCAACAGAGTGTTAGTATAGGTAGAGGCATCCTCTATGTCAGACATGTAGAAAGCACCATGATGGTGAGTATTATTTGGGGAGATCAGGTTGTTATCAATGTGGGCAGGTTGGACGTCTAAAAAGAGATTACTCTGAATTAGTCCAATGAGGCAATGAAGAGAGAAAGATAGTTTTTCAACCAATGCAAAGTGGCGCTAGTCAGATTCAAGGACAGAGGGGATCCCGAGTAGGAGAATCTACAACTACAGGGAAAACCCAAGCTAGTGCAGCAGGGGTTGGAGGCAACCAACAGAGAGGTCAGTCAGGTAGACCTCGTACTCAAGCAAGAGTTTTTGCTATGACTCAGCAAGATGTCGAGACCACTCCAGATGTCGTTACAGGTATGTTAACGATTTTTGGCCACGATACTCATGTTCTCATTGATCTTGGATCTACTCATTACTTTGTATCTCAATCTTTTATGGTGTTTACAGATGTAGAATTAAGACCATTAGATTCTAGTATAATAGTGGCTACACCTACTAGTGAATATTTATTGGCTGAGAATATATATAGAAACAGTAAGGTTATAGTTGGTAAGCATGAGATACATGTTGATTTTATTCCGCTTGGTATATGTGATTTTGATGTTATTTTGGGAATGGATTGGCTGGCTACACACCATGTTACAATAGATTGTTTTTGAAAAGAAATAAAATTTACACTTCAAGGAGAGTCGGATATTATTTTCTGTGGTGAACGTCAGATTCTTTCTTCTTGTGTTATATCTGCTATTATTGTCAGATGGTTACTCAAGAAACAATGTTCAACTTATTTAGCTTATGTAATTGATACTAGGGATAGTTAGGTGAAGTTAAAAGATATATCCGTGGTAAGACAATTTCCAGACGTATTTCCTGAAGATCTTCATAGATTACCACTGGATAGAGACATTGAGTTTGTGATAGATTTGGTTTCAGGCACAACTCCAATTTCTATTCCACCTTATAGAATGGCTCAAACCGAATTGAAAGAGTTGAAGATTCAATTGGAAGAATTGGTGAACAAGAATTTTATTAAACCTAGTGTGTCACCATGGGGAGCGCCTGTTTTGTTTGTTAAGAAGAAAGATGGGACATTACGGTTATGCATCGATTACCGGCAATTGAATAAGGCAACGATGCGTAATAAATACCCACTCCCACGTATTGATGATTTGTTTGATCAACTTCAGGGTGTAAAAGTGTTCTCCAAGATAGATTTACGGACAGGTTATCATCAATTGAGGATTAGAAACTGTGATGTACCAAAGACCGTTTTCAGAACTCGTTACGGGTATTATGAAATTTCTAGTTATGCCTTTTGGACGAACCAATGCTCCAACAGCTTTCATGGATTTGATGAATAGGGTATTTCATCCTTATCTACACAAATTTGTTATTGTGTTCATTGATGACATTTTGATTTATTCTAAGGATGAGGTAGAGCATGCAGAGCATTTAGAGATTATTCTACAAGTCCTGAGAGAGAATCAACTTTATGCCAAATTTAGCAAGTGTCAATTCTGGCTCGATAGAGTTATATTTTTAGGCCATGTGATTTCTGGGGATGGTATTTATGTTGATCCTCAAAAAGTTGAAGCTATAATGAATTGGTCAAGACCAATTAGTGTGACAAAAATTAGAAGTTTCTTGGGTTTGACAAGCTATTATCGAAGATTTGTAGAAGGATTTTCTAAAATAGCTTCACCATTGACAAGATTAACTCAGAAGGATGTAAAATTTGAATGGTCAGAAGCTTGTGAACAGAGTTTTCAAGAACTCAAGGAGAGATTGACTTCTGCTCCAATACTTGCTCTTCCAGGAGGAAGTGATGGATTTATTATTTATAGTGATGCATTTAAACAGGGTTTGGGTTGCGTTTTGATGCAGCATGGAAAAGTGATAGCCTATGCGTCAAGATAATTAAAGAAGCATGAACAAATTTACCCAACACATGATCTATAGCTTGTTGCAGTTGTGTTTGCATTGAAAATTTAGAGGCACTACCTATATGGGGTCATTTGTCAGATTTATACAGATCATAAAAGCTTGTAATATCTTTTTACTCAGAACGAACTGAATTTGAGACGGAGAAGATGGATTGAGTTGATTAAAGATTATGATTGCACAATTGAATATCATCCTGGTAAAGCAAACGTGGTGGCAGATGCACTCAGCAGAAAATCTTCAAGTTCTATAGCTCAATTGAAGATGATCTACCTTCCATTATTAGCTGAATTAAGAATGTTGAGAGTTAAACTAGAAGCACGTGATTTCGGAGCATTATTGGCTACCTTTCATGTTAGACCTATTTTGATTGATCGTATACGAGAATTACAAACTCAAGATTCTTATTTAGTTAAGTTAAATGAAGAAGTGTAAAAAAACTTACGAGCTGATTTTGAATTGAGAGGTGATGGTACATTAGTTCTAGGTAACAGACTTTGTGTCCAAACATTAAGGAACTCAAAGATGAAATTTTAGAGGAAGCTCACTCTTCAGCTTATGCAATGCATCCAGGAAGTACTAAACTATATCGTACTTTGAAAGAGCATTACTGGTGGCAAGGTATGAAAAGAGAGATAGCAGAATTCGTCTCTAAATGTTTGATTTGTCAGCAAGTCAAGACAGAGCATCAAAAACCAGCAGGATTTTCACAACCACTTCCTATTCCCGAATGGAAATGGGTACATGTTACCATGGATTTTGTAGTAGGACTTTCTCATAGTCAAAGTGGTCACGACAGTGTATGGGTAATCGTTGATCGACTTACGAAGTCTGCACACTTTATGCCAAACGGTATTACTTACTCTCTTGACAGATTAGTCAGAATTTATGTTGATGAAATAGTTCGTCTTCATGACGCACCAGTATCTATAGTGTCAGGCAGAGATCCTCGGTTTACATCCAGATTTTGGCCCATATTACATGAGGCTTTAGGAACTAGACTGCATTTTTGTACTGCTTTTCACCCACAGACTGATGGTCAATCAGAGCGTACTATTAAGATGTTAGGAGATATGATTCGAGCTTGTGTGATGGATTTCAAAGGAAATTGGGACGTACATATACCATTGATAGAATTTGCCTACAATAACAGTTATGAGGCTAGCATTGAAATGGCTCCTTATGAAGCTTTGTATGGGAGAAAATGCAGAACTCCAGTATGTTGGGATGAATGTGGTGAGATAAAGATGTTGGGTCCAGAACTTGTTCAAGGTTGCTCAAGATAAGCAGAAAAGCTACACAGATAAGCGGAGAAGGGAACTTGAATTTAAAGTAGGTGACTATGTGTTCTTACGAATATCACCTTGGAAAGGTATACTTCGATTTGGAAGACGTGGAAAGTTAAGCCCGCAATACATTGGTCCGTATGAGATTATTGGCAGAGTGGGAGCAGTGGCATACCGTTTAGCTTTGCCTTCAGAGCTTTCAAGAATTCATGATGTATTCCATGTTTCTATGCTTCGAAAGTATATAGCTGACCTTACACATGTTTTAACCAAGCAACCAGTGAAGTTAAGAGAAGATTTGACTTATGAAAAGGAACCTATTAAGATTCTAGATAGAAGGGAACAAGTATTATGCACTAAATTTATTCCTCTAGTAAATGTGTTATGGAGAAATCATGCAACGGAAGAGGCGACTTGGGAACAGGAAGATTATATGCGAAATCAGTATCCCTATCTATTTCGGTTAGGTAAGTAAATTTCGAGGATGAAATTCTTATACGGAGGGGTGAATTGTAACACCCAAACCATTTAGGCTCAATAATGACCCAATCTGAAAAAAAAAAGATAAACGTGAAATGAAAAGTGAATATGTGAGTAAGCCACCATAGTCTTTATAGTTGACAGACAAATGTGAGCTAAGCTAACTAGCCCATAACTTAGTTGAGTCTTTCCATACTTATATATAGGAGGATCAAAGGTTATGATCGGTTAGAAGTAGTAGAATCATGTAGAAAGGAAGAAAGAGAAGGAAGAAAAGGAAAAGAAGTCAGTGGAGCTCTCTTGTGATACTGTATATATTCGGTTGATTCTTCTTTGAATTCCAGTTTCTAATTGGATTTTGTGTGATTGTTAGGGAAGAAGACGAAGTAGAGGAACTTAGCATACTTGGTCCGAATTAAGCTTGAAGGATAAGTTCTGAGTGAAAATGTTTTCAGTTTTTTTTTAACTCAAAAGTTTCCAGTTTTATACTTAAAATTAATTGCCTGCAAATCATTTAAGTGTTTTATTTCTTGTGATGATTTATGGTGATTATACAGAGAATTAAAAGTATGTTTTATGCTTATATTAGCACTCAGGATATCAGTTATATTATTTTTTATAACTATTGGGAAGAGATTATGATTTTTACAAAAGCACCATGTCTGTACCCTTCCTCAGTTATGATTATTGTTGGCTTTTGAGGCCGTTCTAAACATGTATGTCAGATGAGTCGCTCTGCACGTGTATGACCAGAAGTTATTCCCGACTCTGCGTTTGCACAAAGTAATTCGGCTTACGTATTGAAGATATCCCTGGGTACTAATTTGGTGCAGATTAAGATTTTATAAATTATCTTATTCTTGTTCATAAAAGAGATGTATTTAGTTTATTAAGTACGAAAGTATATATATTATCTTTTACTTTGTATTACTGGATGCATATTAAAAAGTTGTTCAGAAATGTTTTTAAAAGTTCATTCACTCATTGGGCGATTAGCGCTCATCCTTTCACTCATAAAATATTTTTCAGGTAGCTGTTCGGTTGTGTGGACTCTGTAGTTTTGAGGTGGGCCACTCGATGACATCATGAAGTGCAAGAGTCATGCATTTTAATTTTCATGTACATATTTTGAGATGTGTGGTCGGCATAGTCGGCATGGTCGGTATGGTCAGCATGGTCGGCATGGTCGAAACATGGTCGAAACGTGTTCGATTTTTGCTTACTCGGCCATGTTCAGATTTCTACTCGGATTTCCTACTCAGCCAACTCAGATTTTTGGTCATTTTACTTAGAAAACAAATGTGGTAGGGTTTTGTCTGGTCGAGATTTTAACTGATTTTTTTATAATAAACTGAAATGACAATAAATGACTCGCAATTATGTACATTTTGTATTCCAATATTTTTCCAATAATTTCCTTATACTTTTTAATGTTTAAAAGCAAGTATTTTCTATGGAATTTTACTCGAAATTCTTTTATCATGGTAGTCAAATAGTACATCCCATAGGGCCCCCCTCGTACTCAAGAGAGGAGTCGGGGTGGGTCCTGTCATGATTACCTACTTCTAAACGATTTCCACGTCTCTATGAAGTCTCCGTATTGGTTGAATCCTGTTTGGTATAGTAACCATTAGAAATTTGAGTCATATCCAACATTACTTGCAAAATGTATTATTCATAATAGGTGAAATGGCTTTTCTATTTAACTTTGTGAACACCATTTGTATATAGCATGCTCTTTCATCTAGACAGCGACTCCCATTTATAACAAGGATTTTCAAGAAGTTCCAACCCTCAAACAACTCTGTAAACAAGAGCAAATAATGCGGGCAAGTAAAATCGGTCGGTCAGTATTGACAATTTATATTTATACTGTGCTCCGTTGCCACATTTCCCAACTTCTCATCTTCCTTCTTCGACCAGCCACTTTTCAGTGTCATATCCTAGACCAGCCTCTTTGCAGCGTTGTATCTTTAGACCGTGTCCAACAATTCTAGGGTTTTCAATCAAACTAATAAAACAACAACAATAAAAATAAGAAAATATAGTGATGTTATATAATTTCACTAAAAAAATTCCAAGTAGAATTTTTTTAAGTCATTTGAAGCACTCTCTTATAATCACTAGTTCTATGGATATTCATACAAAAAAAAGTAGTTTGGAGTGATATTTGATTTAGTTTTTACCTTGTTCTAGCCTATTTGTCATTGTCAGGTCTTATAATTCTTTGGCTTGATTGGGGTTTTCATTTCCTTCTATTGTGTTTGTTTTCATTTTGCTCATTTTCTCTTGTGGATGTCTGTTGTTATTTTTGCTTTCTGTGAGTTTGTGCTTTTGTGTGTGGAGCCTAGACCTTAGGGTTTAGTGAGCAGTTTTTGGTTTTGGCTTGTTTCTGTTTTCTGGTTTTAGTTGGCGTTTTAGGACCTCTGTTTTGTCCTCTCTTTTGGTTTTGTTCCATGGTTGTACTCTTTGTGGACCTTGCTGTTTGTTTTCATTTTGCTCATTTTCTCTTATGGATTGTCTGTTGTTATTTTTGCTTTCTGTGAGTTTGTGCTTTTGTGTGTGGAGCCTAGACCTTGGGGTTTAGTGAGCAGTTTTTGGTTTTGGCTTGTTTCTGTTTTCTGGTTTTATTTGGCGTTTTGGGACCTCTGTTTTGTCCTCTCTTTTGGTTTTGTTCCATGGTTGTACTCTTTGTGGACCTTGCTGTCCTTTCATAATAATCATTTGCAGTTTCAGAAAAAAAAAAAACACATGTTCTCAACTCAATAAATTCAAACACCAGTTATACATCTATAGTGCAATCAAACATATATAACCGATTTTTTTTCTTCAAATTTTATGCAAAAAAAAAAAATGCAATTTCATTTGCACTGAAATCTACAACTTAAATTCATAAAATAAACAAATATTTGACAAGGCAAGGGAATAATAACTTTTACCTACGGATATGAACTTAGGGTGGTGTATTCAATTAGGATTCTTGAGGACATTTAAAGACATTTTTTAAATGACAGATTTTCATGGATTTCTACGGACTTTTATAAATCCATATGGACTTTCATAAATCCACATGGACTTTCATTGATTTATTTAGACATTTATCTCAAACTTTTATGGATTTGTTTAGACATCTGTCTCAGACTTTCATGGATTTAATTTCTTAAACTTCTATTATAGATGGATTGATTGAGACATTCAAATACAATTTATAATAAGCACACGCGTAAGAAAATCAATCAATCATCTAATAGATATCATCACGAAACTGCTTAAAACAAACTGAAATATAAACTAAAAAATATGAATTAAAATGAAGCAACTTTCTTATTCTAAATAGATATATGAACAAAAAAAAAACAAATCTTTCATTCACACTATAGTATATAGAACATTAAATAATATAACGATAAAAGAATATGAAGCAAACAATAATGGACTAATCGTATAACCAAGCAAACAATAATAAGACATTTGTATATTCAACTAATCATATAAAGAACAAATTAATTGAATAACCAAGCAAAGCTACAAACAAAATATTGAAATTAAAAAAATAACATAACCCTAAACCAAACCTTATCACAACTGACCAATATTTGATCCACGATTTTTAATTAATTCTTTACAATTTCAAATCTTATAAATTTTGATATGGATAATCTGGACATATAGGATATAGTACAGTAAAATTATCAATTTAATCCATGATTATTTGTATATGAAAACATTCATTTTTTTCTTGTTTCTTGAATCTATCCAGAAGAAATCAATAATGATTTTTGTCCATTCCAAAATTTATAATACTTTTTATACTTATTTATAAATCACGAAATTTTACAGATTAAATGGGCAAATACATATGATGATGCCTATTTGATTTTGTACAAACTGACACAGTAAATACACTTGATATGTATTAAACTATTAATATTACTTATTGATACCGGATTACCTGAAAAAAAAAACAAACAAAAAAACCAGTCAATGACAGCAGAATGGAACTACAGCCTATTGAAGTGAACAATAGAATCTAGGTTTTGTCAACATTTCAAGTACAATAATACAGTACATATAGTAGCAATATGGAACTACAACAATTTGTACATATAGTACCGAAACAAAGCAATTTGTTTTTTTTTTTTACTTAACATTCTATCTGAATATTTTTTTTATAATTTTCTAGACAGAAAAACCAACCCAAATAAATTTACGAATTCTGGTCATTTGTCAAAATAGAAGTGTTCTAACAAGCTTTTGTATATTTTGAAGCTAAAGTCCACCAAAATAATATATATTATCGGTGGAAATGATCTATAACTACAATATCGGCAATATGATATCGTAAAAATATTATAATAATGTATATAATATAATAATAAATGAATTTAAATACAAATTTATTGATAATTCCTTATAAACAATGATGCGATATACACATTCACCACATATAATAAGTAATACACATATTAAAAATATAATATTAAACAAATAATAAAAAGTTCAGGACTAGAAAGAAAGATATTATAGTAATCAGTTATAATTTATCTTTATTATATAGCTAGGCACTACTAACTGTAGCATTGATAATAACAATTTCAATGAGGCTCTACTAGCCTTATAAACTTTTAGTAATGTGAAACTATTTAATTGAAATGAGTTCAAAATATTTATATTGGATATATTTTCTTTATATTTATATTAGATATAATTTGACAATGTAAATAAATTATTTTGTTAGTACTAATTTTGTTAAAATATTATAAAAACTATTACAATAAGAACCTGATGGGATCAAACAATACATGTACGGTCCGGATATACTATCATAATGGG
Source organism: Dipteronia dyeriana (assembly GCA_032871835.1). Lineage (NCBI taxonomy): Eukaryota > Viridiplantae > Streptophyta > Magnoliopsida > Sapindales > Sapindaceae > Dipteronia > Dipteronia dyeriana. The sequence goes on along the minus strand of CM065296.1, from coordinate 99,949,718 downwards.
AAATAACTACTTATGTGAAAGATAGATGCACTACCAACTCTGTTATAGATAATGAATTGTTAAATAAAAACAAAGCAACTTATATAATAAATTTATAATATTAATCAGAACCTATAAATATTATTGTTTTACTTTTATTTAAATAAAAATAATAATAACATTATTTTATACGACGTGAAATTGTTACCATAAATAATATATATGTTTACAATTTTACGCAAAACATGTTACATGGTATGATTTTTTTTTAAAATGAGTTATTAGCATTCTACTACAAAGTTATTTTAATTATTACATTTCATGATATATTTGTTACAACGTTAAATCGTTACCACGAACATCTTAATTACAATTTTTATGCAAAACTTGTTATATGATACATATATTTTCTTGCCCATATAAAATGAGTTGTTATATGATACAACAACACTGTCACAACCTATAACTTTATCGTTATATATCAAAACAACGTGAAATTGTTACCACAAATATCTTAACTACAACTTACTACTTGAAACTTGTTACAATGAACATATATTTTGTTACCCATATAAATCGAGTTGTTGCATACTATGTCAAAGTTGTTACAAGCTATTACTTTATTGATACACATCATATCTTATATGTTACAACAATAAATCGTTACCACATACATCTTAGTTATAACTTTTTAACTAAAATTTGTTACATAGTAAGAATATTTTGTTAACCATATAAAATGAGTTGTTACATGATACGATAAAGTTATTACAACCTACAACTTTATCGTTACACATCAAATCAATGTAAAATTGTTACCACAAACATTTCAATTGCAGTTTTCTACATGAAATTTGTTACAAAACATGTATATTTTGTTACCCATATAAACCTAGTTGTTACATGCTACAATAAAGTTGTTACGAGCTACGATTTTATTATTACATATCACTTAAAATTCGTAACAAAGTTGAAATTGTTACCACACACATCTAAATGACAACTTTTTATTCAAAATTTGTTAATTGTATAAAAATTATGCTAGACGTAATTTATCATATAAAAAAATTTGTAAATATTTAAAATGAAATCTTAATTCAAAACTTATTATGTTACAAATATTTTATAAAATTAAATCAAATAATGATTAATTTAAAAATATAATACATCAAAAATATTTTACAAATTAAACAATTTTTTTATTTTCTTAAAATAATAATAATTGTAAAAATATTAAAAAATATATTTTAAATATATTATATTATAAATGTTTAATTAAATTAAATACAAATTTAAATAATAAAAAATATCACATATTTATTTAAATCACAGAAGATTATTATAAGGATATGTATAATCCAATATCTAATTATCATTTAAAATTATTTAACTTAATTATTTAAATTAAATTAAATTAAATTATTATATTTTTATAATAAATTTTACAAAATATAAAATAAAATAAAATAACTTGAAAGTAACTGGTTAACTAGTTATAACCGGTTACTTCATATTCTTAAAGTGTTTGGCTACCACTTGTCAACCAAATATTGGATAAATCTGGTAATAAAATTCCAATAACCTTGTTGGGATTTAATCTTTCAACAATGTAGCCATACCCTTAATTATGATAGAGATCTCAAGACGGAAATTTCCTTATTAATTATGATAGAGATCCCAAGATGGAAATTTCCTTCCCTGATACCATACCATAACTGTATAAATATACAGAGACATGCAAGGACCTTTTTATTTTCATTTAATTTAACTGCACGTTCGCTCACCAATCTCTTCTCTCTTCTTTCGACTGTGATTAATGGCTCTGGTTTTGGCTAATGTCGTGACGATTTTGTTGTTGGTGATGACAAGTTTTAGGGTTTCTGTTGGTTCTATTTACAAGGTTGGTGACTCAGCTGGCTGGACAAGTATAAAACGTCAGGGCAACGTTGTTGATTACAAGAAGTGGGCTCTTTTTAAAAGTTTCTGGCTAGCAATGCTCTCTGTAAGTGTAACATATTCTTTTATCTTTTCTGTTGTAATTTATTTATAAATATGGATTTTAATTTATTTGAATGCAGTATTTGAGTACGACCCTCAAATTCACCACGTGATGCAAGTTAGCCGTTGAGATTTTGTGTCATGCAAACCAACATATCCGATTAATACATATTCTACCGGCAAGGACATGATAAGTTTGAACGCACCGGGTCACAATTACTTTGTTGGCCCCAACCAATGCAAAGATGGACTGAAATTTGCAATAAGGGTTAGAAAAACTCATCCTAACTGTGGAGGTGCGGATGCCGGCGGATCCAGTTCTGGCGACACTATGACATACACATCGGGTGATTTAAGTGGTTCCTTGTCGTTACATTCTTCTGATGGTCAGCTTGTAACTCAATTCATTTATGTTGTAGGAGTTGTTGCATATTTTTCTCTAGCTTTTGCTTGTTAGGGAGATTATAAGTTTAAGTTATAAGGAGGGAGTGAGTTTATACATTAGGAATTGTAATAAGAAATTTTGATGATTGAAAAGAATATCCTTAACTAGTTTTTTTTTTTGGGATTTCTGTGTCCAATACGTGTTAACGATATATTTAATTTCAGGAGGTTCCAAGTTTAAAACCTCCCTTCAAGAAAATAATTAAAATAAAAATTAGTTTGTTTTGAACAAAATTATAATAGAAATTTCCTGATTTTGATTTATGAATAACTATAACCATTGATAAGCATTGATTAATTTGGTTGTATTGACGCTCAAGGCTCAGGGCTCGTAAATTATTTCCCAATCACCAATAAGCCAGAATTAATAGTTCCGTACAAATTCACATTATTTGTTGATTTGTTCAAATAAATGAAAAATGGTATCCACCACCAATGTCATAAAAGATTACGATAATTAAATAGCATATAATTATTCATAAATCAGATGCAACTGAACCAGAATTACCTATTGTATATAAACCAATTACCTCGCGCATTGCTTGTTTTAAGTATACTAATTACCACAAGCACCCATGATAAATATCCGATTTTCTTGTGTTGCCTCCTTTTGAATACAATTTTACATAGGCATTACACCAAACAAATATACGAGCTTAATTTGGTTTCCCCAATCCACATTTCGCTTATCATTATTTAACTTATACATGATCATCAGTCATTATATTTTTTTTTTATTAAATTTGTATATGAAATACTAACCGTAAAAATTGAGTTTGCCATACTATTATGGTTCAAGTAAATCTCTCAACAGTTTCAACGACTAGATTACAATAAACTACTCTAGTGTGTGTGAAACCCGTATCAAAAAGTGCAAGAAGAGCTAAAGCAGGCCAAAGCTTAAACCAAGGGCGAGATGAAACACTGTTGATCTTGGCGGGAACAGGAGGCCTAGTCATCATTGAAGATGAGCCTAAGGGTGGAGAATCAGAAGGAGATGTGATTAACACTGAAAAGTGTATGTTTACAAAGGGATAATATCATCATTTTACACTTCCAATATGATTAATTCCCCAATTTATACATAATTTCTTTCGCTCGCTTAAATAAATGTGTTGTGTAGTAATCAATGTATTTTTCTTTGTATTTTAGAGATAATTCGATCAATTCAGAATCATGGAGAAGTCAGATGGTAAAACAAACATCATTTTCAAGTTTAAAACGTCAAAAAACCTTAGGAAGACCATAAAGGGCATTTTCATAATTTTGACTATCCAATGTTCACAGTTGACCTTCACTGTTCAATCACGGATGCGTTACTCTTCACTGTTACTGTTCACTATTCACTTCATGGATGGGTTACTATTCACTGTCACCGTTCATTGATGACGTGGCTAATTCTGGACGCTCCATTCTAAATTCATCCGATGGTCAATTTTTATCTGTATTTTGTATAAATATGTGGCCTCTCCCCCCTAATTTTCATATTCTGAATCCAAAAATGATGTTAGATTTGTGAAATTCTCTCTCTTTTGTTCTCAAATTCTCAGTTTAAATAAAATAATTATTTTCTAGTTAAATTATGTCTGGCTAATTTTATATAGCTGGGGCCAAAGGTGATACTGTTGATATGGAAAATATGATACAATTTTGGTAAGTTTATTATTTTTTGCTTTCTCCCCTCTGATCTTTATGGAGTTTTTGACTCACTGTAGATAAACAGATATTGTCTAACACAGTGAGTACTTTTACCCATATTTATCAGAGAGTGATTTCTCCCCTCTGATCTTTGTGGAGTTTTTGACTCACTGTAGACAAACAAATATTGTCTAGCACAGTGAGTACTTATACTTATATCTATCAGAGAGTGGTCAGTGGAGTGGAATACCATCCTATTAATCTGGACTAAATATTAATAATTGGATCATATTCGAATTATCAACAGTGGATCCCTTAGCCCCAGTTTTAATTTTAATTGATTTACATTTTATAACAAGCTTAGTAATTAATCTAGATTTAATTCTACAAGGACAAGTGAACAAACTTCTTGTGGTTCGACCCAGTCTTACCGGTTAATTTATTACTATGACACTCTTATACTTGGGAGTAGGAACACTTCTTTAGGACGTGTCAAGCTGAACTTGGACTTCCTCTTGAGCGGAAAGAAGATGAAGTGACCAAAATATCATATTAAAGTGTAAAAACAAAGTGCTTGTGAAAAGTACTCAACGAAGATCTAAACCGGCTCACTAATGGAGTCCGGTGAGAAAACAAAATATATATTTCAAAGAGCTTCTAGAAGCTTTCCTAAGAAGCTTTCTTAATTACAAATTGGGTGCCAAATTATGTTTTACGCTGTCTAATCTTGATTCGTTGTTCTGTACTTGACCAAGCTTCATCGTATGATTGGAAGTCTGGAACTGCTTCTGAAAATGGTCATTGACTCTTGATATTGTGCGGAAGTGTAGTGTGATCTATTGGTCAAACCATTGGATAGATTGCTGCAATGTATTGAATTATTACCTGATTTTGACTTTGCTAACTTGGCTTGGTCTTCTATTGACTGAGCTTGCAGCTTACGATACCATTATTTGGTTCAATCACTAAAGCTAGCATATATACTATTGGAGTTGTCACTTTCATGAGAAAGTATAAGAAAGTAACCGGAAAATGAAAAGAAAAACTTAGAAGAGAAAGTTAGAGAAAAATCTAGAATCACTTTATTTCTAGAAAACCATAACTGGAAAAAAAAATACAAATACTATAATAATTACTTCCACTATTTATAGTTCTAATTATAACGAGAAGTAGTCCTAACTTTGGACTCTGACGTGGCACAAGGCAGTTTATCTATAATTACTCAGGAAACTTTCCCGCCAAATGTATTATTGAGCTACGTTCATCCATGATCATCCTCTTGTTTATTACTGTGCACCTAATCTAATGTACACTGATATCTACAGTGATTAACTTGATGAATCCAACTAGCTTGGTATGCTAAACCTTGAGTAGAAGCTGATTGAGCTGAATAAGCTTGAATAGAAGATGAAGTGCTTAGATGAGCTTGATGTATATCACTAACATCCCCCCTCAAACTCAGCGAGGAGATCTTCACAATGAGTTTGGTACGTAAATATTGAAAACGAGGAGTAGAGAGCGCCTTTGTAAGAACATCTGTAATCTGATTTATAGAAGGATCATGATTGACCAGAATTTGTTTCTGAATTACCTTGTCATGAACAAAATAAAGATCAAGCTCGATGTGTTTTTTTCGAGCATGAAGCACTGGATTGCTTGACATAGTAATCGTGATTTGATTATCACACCAAATAGTAGGAACTCTGAGCTAAGGAACATGTAGTTTAATAGTGAATTTAGCCAGGTGACTTCAGCAACTGCAGCAGCAAGACTGCGGTATTCAGTTTAAGTGGAGGACCTGGAAATGGTGTTATACTTTTTGGCACTCCAAGTAACAAGATTAGGACCAAGGAAAATGCAATAGCCAGTGGTAGACTTTCGATTATCAGGATTTGTTGCCTAGTCAGCATCAGAGAAGCCAACAAGTGATAGAGTTGGGTTAACTTGTAGCTTAGACTTTGTAAAATCTAAACCACAAGTAGATGTGCCTTTCAAGTACTTGAGAATTCTTTTAACAGCTTTCCAGTGATCATCTAGGGGGATTTGCATAAATTGACACGCCATATTTACAGCATAAGCTATATCCGGTCTAGTTATTGTTACATATTGTAAGGCTCCAACAACATACCTATATTCAGATGCATTTTGGATGGGACTACCTTTGTATGCAAATAATTGACAACCAGTACTAGTTACCATTGATGAGGGAAAAGATTTGGCAGTTAGCATACCTATTTTGGAGAGTAGATCATGGACATATTTATGTTGAGAAAGGTGAATACCAGTGTCAGTTTTCTACACCTCAATACCTAGAAAATAATGTAGATGTCCTAAATCCTTCAATGCAAACTTGTTATTCAACTGTTGAACTGGAGCAGAGATTTCAGTGACATATTACCTATAACTCATAGACCAGGATGTAAATACAAGAGTGACCTGTAATCCTGAAAAAGAGAGAGTGATCAGCTTTAGAGGGAACAAATTCAAGTTGAAGCAATGCATGTTTTAACTTGTCAAACCAAGTTCTAGGTGCCTGTTTGAGGCCGTAAAGAGCCTTGTGAAGCTTGCAAACAAGTTATTGATTCTAGTCAAGAAACCCTATAGGTTGAGCCATATAAACATCTTCCTCAATCTCACCATTGAGGAAGGAATTGTTCACATCAAGTTGTCGAAGATGCCAACCTTGTGTCTATGTAATGGATAGAATGACCCGAATTAAGGCTGGTTCGACAATAAAACTAAAGGTCTATGTGAAGTCAACACCCTCTACTTGATGGAACCCTTTGGCTACTAATCAAGCCTTATACTTTAAGAGTGTTCCATATGGGTTCCTTTTAATTTTAAAGACCCACTTGCAACCAATGATTTTTCTGCCATGTGATGGATGCACTTAAGTCCAAGTCTTATTTCTTTGTAGTGCTTGGAATTCTTCTTTCATTGCTGCTAACCATTTAGGATGAGTAAGGGCTTGTTGTACTGTATCTGGCTCTTTATCATCATAATGAGCTAACCAGGATTTAGGCTTAAAGCTGCCAGATTTTGATCTAGTAATCATAGGATGTGTATTGCCTGATGGTACAACAGTTTGAGGATGTGTATTGTCTGATGATTCAACAGATTGAGAATGTACAACACTAGATGGAGAACCAGATATTGGTGACTGAGAAGGTGATAAAGTTGTAGCAGAAGTTGATGGTACAGAACTAACAACATTATCATTAATCATATAAGGTGTAGTATTCAACCTGGAAGTAGTTGAAACAGAATTGGTTATAGCTGGAAATAAGATTGTTAGAGAAGAGTCATCACTAGAAGAGCATTGATGATGAACTGTATGAGGAATTAGACTAGTGGTACCTTTATCCATGTTGGTATTTAAAGACACAGAACGATCTTGAGCGAAGGGAAAACAAAATTCATTAAACACTGCATGTCTAGTCATATATATCTTGCCTTCTGGACTAAGACACTTGTATCCTTTATGTTGATTGCTATAGCCAATGAAGGTACAAGGTTGACTTCGAAATTAAAGTTTGTGCCTATTATATGGCCTGAGATAAGGGTATACCAAACAACCTTTAAAGCTGAGTAGTCGAGTTCAATCCCAAATAGACAAGTGAAAGGTGTTGCTTTATTAAGTACTGGTGTAGGCATTCTGTTGATGAGGAAGGTAGCTGTGAGGAAAGCCTCATCCTATAATTTTAGAGGCATAGAAGCTTGAGCTAGCAGACTTAACTCTGTCTCAACTAGGTGTCTGTGCTTCCTTTCCACCAATCCATTTTGCTCATGCGTTTATGGACAACTATGCCTAAAAGTAATACCACAAGAGGCTAGAAAAGGAGCCAAAACCATAAATTATTTACCACAGTCTGTTTGAAATGTCTTAATTTTGTGAGAGAAATAAAGTTCAACCTAATTTTTAAATTGCTGGAAAACCTTGTAAACTTCAGCTTTGGTTTTGAGAAGAAAAATCCAAGTGTATCTTGTACAAGAATCAAGAAAACTAACATAATATCTTAACCCATTTGAAGAGACAATAGGTGCAGGACCCCACACATCAGCAACAAGTAATTCCAGAGGATGTTTATAAACTGTTTTGGAAAGATTAAATGGTAGTTTATGTGATTTGCTTAACTGACAAGCATCACAGAACACAACATCAGATTTAAAGAAAGAAACCTTGCATTTATTCAATATAGATTGTACAATGAGTGATGAGGGATGTCCTAACTTTATATGCCATAAATGCAAAGGTTAAACAACCTTGCAGGATGTATATATAGAAGGTAAAACATGATTCTGACAAGAATTAGAAAAACAACAATTCTTAGATGAAACAGAGTGAAAAACTGATGAAAAGTGAGCTGTGTGCTTCAATTTTTTATGTGTAGAAGATCTTGAACTGATCGATGTGTATAGTGGGAGATCAAACACATATAGTCCATTTTTAAGGACCCCTTGAAGAAGAACCTTCTTCGTAGATTGGTCATTCATAAGACATAAAGAGCGATGAAATTCTATGTAAACATTATTATCTCTCACAAATTTAGAAACATTAAGCAAATTTTTTATGATATGTGGTATGTGCAAGATATTTTTGAAAAGAAAAGTTTGTCTACATGAACAAAAGTATTATAACCAACATAGTTGATGTTCAGGCCTGCTCTATTGCCCATATAGATCTTTGGGGACAAAAATTATTGGCACTATTTGAGGGTTGTGTTGTGCAAGTATCACCACTTTACTAATCTATGTTTAAAAGGCACCAAAAGAGTGTTTGAGATAAAAATACCCTGAAATATTTTAACAGTGAGGAAGTTTTCATTTTCAAAGTTAGAGAGAAGCAACAGTCAAACCGACGGGAAACTAATCGACGGTAAAGTGACCGGAAGAGCTGCGATTGACAAAGGTAAGATTGATTTTTTTTCCTCGTTTTTGTTGTTGTTAACTTGCATTACATGTTAGAATTGAGTTTTGTTGATAGGAATTGTAGAAACCGGTTAAAATAGAGATGTGAAAATGGTTATGGTTTAGGTTAGGGTTTGTAATTTGGTTGAATATCAATTGAGGAAGATGAAATCTGGGTTTTCGAGACTTTTTTACAGGGAATCGAGCTTATTTGTTTAGGCGAACTTTTTTTTTTGAAAATTAGGTTTTGGTAAATCGAGCTTTTTCGAAAAGGAATCGAGCTTTTTCAAAAAGGAATCGAGCTTTTTCGAAAAGAAATCGAGTTTTTGTGAAAAGGAATCGAGCTTTTTTGAAAAGGAATCGAGCTTTTTTGAAAAGGAATCGAGATTTTTTAAAAAGAATCGAGCTTTTTTGAAAAGGAATCGAGATTTTTTAAAAAGAATCGAGCTTTTTTTGAAAAGGATCGAGCCATTTTGAAAAGGATCGAGCTTTTTTGAATAGGTTCGAGCTGTTTTAGAATTAGATCGAGCGTATTTGAAAGGGATCGAGCTTTTTAGAAAAGGGATTGAGCCTTTTTGAAAAGAGATCGAGCCTTTTTTAAAAGGGATCGAGCCTTTTTTAAAAGGGATCGAACTTTTTTGAAAATGAATCGAGCTTTTTTCTAATTGGATCGAGCCATTTTGAAAAGGAATCGAGCTTTTTTGAATATGTTTCGAGCTTTTTTGAATATGTTTGAGCTGTATTTGAATTGGATCGAACATATTTGAAAGGGATGGAGCTTTTTTGAAAAGAGATCGAGCCTTTTTTAAAAGGGATCTAACTTTTTTAAAAAGAGATCAAGCATTTTTTAAAGGGATCGAGCTTTTATGAAAGGATCGAGCTTTTTTGAAAGGGATCGAGCCTTTTTGAAAAGGAATCGAGCTTTTGTGTAAAGCAATTGAGCTGTTTTGAAAGTGATCGAGCCTTTTTGAAAAGGAGTCGAGTTTTTTTGTAAAGCAATCGAGCTGTTTTGAAAGGGATCGAACCTTTTTGAAAAGAAATCGAGCTTTTTTGTAAATCAATCGAGCTTTTTTGAAAGGGATCGATCTTTTTAAAAAAAATCCTGTTTAATGATGTTGTATTTCTGTTACATTGCAGATGAGAATTAGGTTGAGGGATTCACTTAAAACTCTAGAAGGATACTGGTATGAGGGCAAATTGACACGACACAACCATTTTGATGCCCTCGCCCATATAGACGACGAGCTGAACCGTGTCCCTGTAGAATTTTCAGATGAAGACTGCCGACTGTTCATGGCTTCATGTTTCAGGCATTTCCTTACGATGCATAGGGAGATGAAGTTTTTCGGTGGTATTATCCATCGGTTGCTTTTGAGGGAGCTCCATCATAACGGCCCCACAGATGAGATACACTTCATGTTAGGAACCCAGTCGGTGAGGTTTTCGAAAGTGGAATTTTACATGATCACTGGACTGCGGTTTGGAGTTATACCAGAGACCACCATGTATGCAGCAGTGGAGAATGGCATACATGAGCGGTACTTTCCTAGAGCCGAAGAGGTGTCGCTGGAGCAGATTAGGGGTGTTGTCACCAGCGCAGATTTTATAAAGGCGTACGATGCTGTCAAGCTCTGCCTCTTATATATGCTGAACTAGATACTGATGGGGGTGGATAAGAGATTCAAGATTCCAGTTTGGCAGTTTTGGCTGGTTGAGGAGCTCGATACGTTAGACGCGTTCCCGTGGAGTGCCCACGTGTACAGGCATTCTATTCACTCATTTAAGCATACGCTTGACGGGCGAAGAGACTGGTTCGAGCTACGTCAGCAAGAAAAGGGCGCTGATGTACACAGGGTGGAGACCTATAACATATACGGTCAATCTCATGCCCTGTTGGTAAGAAGATCGAAATACAAATTGTACTTTATTGTTGGTGCCCAAAATTGTATGGATACTTATCGTACTTATCGTAGATACAGATATTTACTTTGGAGGTGATCCCTGCTTTGGCCAAAGAGGTCGGTGTCCGGAGGGTTATTGATCTGACTCCCCGTATTTTGAAGTGGGAGTTGACCAAACAACCGAGAGGGAACAAGCTAGCAAAGATTTTCAAAGTCAGGGTATGTATATATTTTGTTAATGTTTTTATTAGTTAGTATTTGTACAATGACATTGTTCTAACTAATATTTCAGATGTTTGCGATCAAGGAACTGGTGCTGACACCAGCTGAGAGACAGGCACCGTACTATGCCTGGATAGACGAGGGGGGGGGGGGAGCCTTTATATAGAAGATGACATGGATGATATGTCGCCTGAGGTCCCTGATCAGACCACCTTAGGTGGGATCAGTGGTACTGACAGAACCATTGACAGTGAGGGATCTGAGCCCGCTGCTAGGGGTTTAAGGTCCAATGACATTGAGGGATATGAGACAGACCCTCAACGAGAAAGGCATAGGCATAGACGGGTTCGATTTTCCACCCCTGGACATGGTACATCTATAGGGGATTCCCGTGGGGGTGTTGGACGTGATGGAGAGGTAAGTTGAAAACTTAGTTTAGTGTTTTTTATTAACACGTGCTGATAGTTTTTTACTAATAATGTAGACATGATTTCATGCTCCGTGGGCAGAAAATGTTGAACGATGTGCGTGAAGGCCTCCGGAAGAGTGACGAGGATCGACAACGTCAACACTTGGAGTTGTTGGATATGATCCGGAAGAGTGATGAGGATCATCAGCAGCAACACCGATTGTTATTGGATATGAAATATTGAACGATGTGTGTGAAGGCCTCCGAAAGAGTGATGAGGATCGACAACGTCAACACTTGAAGTTGTTGGATATGATCCGGAAGAGTGATGAGGATCGTCAGCAGCAACACCGATTGTTAATGGATATGATCCGGGGGCTTTAAGGTTCTACCATGCGTACACACCGGGATGGCTCCCACCTCGCAGCACATCGATCCCCCCACCTCCTAGCACATCGATTCATCCACAGCGGTCCTCTCTCTCACCCAACACGTATGTGGCGTCGGAGCGGTCCCCTCCCCCACCCAGCTAGTCCGTGCCGTCGGAGCTGTCCCCTCCCCCACCCAGCATGTTCGTGGCATCTGAGAGGTCCCCTCCCCCACCCAGCACGTCCGTGGCATAGGAGAGGTACCCTCCCCACCCAGTACGTCCGTGGCGTCGAAGCGGTCCCCTCCCCAACCCAGCACGTCCGTGCCATCGAAGAGGTCCCCTTCCCCGGCCAATACATCGAAGCGTTTAGGTAAGCACGGATGGCAGTTGGTGAGCCCTTACTCAGATCCATGCCGTCCAAAGAGGTTGAGGACACAACCCGAGTCCGTGGAACACATTTTTGACCCCCAAGGACTAGTGGACGCTGACCACCTTACGGCATACAAGGCCTTCAAGAGGAACATCAACGGGGAACAGTGAGTCCAACTTTTTATAATACAAATGGGTGTACATTTCTTGTTTATTCAAATTTATGTATAGCTAAGGTAATTCAATCATTTAACAGACGTGATGTGGATGTGCTGGCACCAGTTACAGCGGGATGGTTCGTGCGTATGCAGTCCAACTTCATGGACTTGGAGGACACGGTACGTACTTATTAAATTTCATATTAACATTTGTGTAAGTATTGTTGAATTGTTAACAATTACGGTGGTTTTATTGTTTGTCAGCATATGGATGCATACCTCAATATTCTTCGCAAGCGTCAGCGAGGATTCCATAATGTGTACAACCAGAGGATCAACGTGTTGGATACACAATTTTATGTAAGTAGGTATAACATTTGGGAAGCAAATTGGATTTTCTTGTTATTTATTATTAATACGATATTGTCAATGCTTGTACAGCCACTTATGTTGTACATGTGGGAGAGGATGATGCCTCGCGATTCGCACGGTACTGTGACCACGACAATGTGGAATGTGTTACAGTCCCGATGGTTGGAAGATGACCTTCTGACTGTCCGTGGAGCAACCACGAGTGGAAACCGCCACTGGTAAGAGGTTGATTTGGTAAGTGTTACATGACGGAGATGATTAAAAAAAAACTGTTCGTATATCCTTAGCTAACACGGCATGCAAACTATTACATGTGCTGATTTCATGCAACGTTGGGGCCCAACATTGGCTGGTGGTAAGCGTCGACCTTTGTTGCGGGAAGATTGAGATTTATGACCCCTAGAGGCAGGAAGTCCCTTATCAGATCAGGCACCAGCAGGTCCGGGCATTACGGTGGTTTTTACCCTCCATGTTGAGTGACGCGGGGTTCCACAACACGATGAGCTGGTCGTCGGGCTATCCCTCGGGAAAATAAGCCCTTCTCGGTCAGTCTGGTGCATACTTCTACAGTCCCCCAACAAAAGAAATCGTAAGACATTCTATTTCATTCACGTGTTTAGATATTCTTTATGAACGATTTCTAATGGTGTTTTATGTGCCGAATTGCAGAGGTAACTGTGGTCCCCATACTTTGAGACTTATCGAGTACATACTAGCGGGTTGAAGGCCTTTTGATTGGTCAGAGGACGATATAGGGATCATTTGGTAGAAAATGGCTTTGGAGATTTTTTCTAACTCCAGGCCCACCAAGTGATTTTTTGTATATTCCCATTTTATATGTACACAGACATGTAATTAATTCATGAATATTAATTCGTTCATTATTCATTCATTAATATTAATTCATTCATTAATAAGTAATTATTGCAAATCCAAATTATTACAATATGATACACATCCAAAAGTTTTCAATGTGATCGAAACTTTGTCATTCATTCCCTATTAGAGTCAACGTTATGGCACATTTGTTTGTTGTGTCTAATTGAATGGCAGATGCTACACTTGTGGCGGTATTCATCAGGAACAGCTCTTCTTGTACCTTCATTAATCATAGGTGGATTAGGACATCTCCTGAAATTATGCCCTGGTTGTCCACATCTTATATAGGATTGTGTAGTTGTCCTCTCCGAAGACGAGACATGGCGACCCGCCCTCTGGCGTCCTGCTTGTCTCCTGGAGTTTGGATTCAAAATCACCCTCTGAGCAATGTCAGATGGCACAACCCAATTGGAAGGATGGCCCACCGGTATAATAGGAACCGAGTACGCATTAATAAGTGTCTGCCTCTTGTAGTAGTCCGCACATAAAGTTGTGAAGTCCAAGTTTTGCTCCCTGTAAAAAACATTGAAAACGATAAGCTTCATCGAGAAAATGATCAATAGGTTTTCAAAGTTGTGAAGCCCAAGTTTCAGTAATGTACTGTGCCGCCGCAAGGGCGTGAGAACATGGAAAATGATCCATTTTCCATGTTTGTTGCAAGTACAAGTCTTCCGCGCTAAGTCAACAGTCCACTGTTTTCCTGACCGCTTGACCAAAAAAATGTTCCTGTCGACTAGATTTAAGGTCAAATAACCACACTTCTCCACACGTTGTAAGAGCACAAGATGTGCTGCGTCGGTCAACTGATGACGCATGGTTTGTGCAGCTCTATAGCGATCATGAAACCACCGTTGCAGCATATTCCTAATGAACTCAGCCAGAGTCAACATAGGCACTTGGCGTGCAAATTTTAGGCATGAGTTTATGCATTCTGCAGCATTAGTCGTCATCACCCTATACCTTCTTTCCGAGCAGTGTACACGGGACCACTTGTGTGGACCGGTATCAATTACATAATCATATGCATTCTGGTGCAAGTTTCCTAACTCTTCCATATGCTGGTTATATTCAAACTCGGTGTATGCGTGGGCTGCTTTGTCCATTATTACGGCAACATCTTTCCTATAAAATCGCTTTTTGATATTTTTAGCAAAGTGTCAGCAACATATGGTATGGGTGGCATAAGGGAACACTTTAGAAATCCCTGCTTCAATGCTTGCATGCCTATCAGAAATGAAAACTAGCTTATCAGTATGACCTAGGGCACCCTTCAAGCAATCCAAAAACCATTCCCATGAAAAGTTGTTTTATGAGTCGCCATACCCAAAAGAAATTGGATACACATGTTCGTTCCCATCTTGTATTGTTGCAACAAACATTGTACCCCGGAATCATCCCTTCAAATGGGTACCACCAACGACAATGACTGGACGTATACATGTTCGGAATCATCTAAGTGAGGCATCAATCGACATGAAGAAGTATAGAAATTTACCATCTTCGTCGCACTGTAAGTCAGTGATTGCGCCGGGATTTTGTTGTTCCAAAACGTAACCAAATGATGAAATCAGTTGTAAGGTTTCCTCATACGTTCCATATGTCAGTGACAGCGCATAATCGAGGGCGGTGTGTGCCTTACTGTACATGATTTGGATTCCATACATTGATTTCATGTCGGCGATTATGTCCTTCAGACGCATTAATCGACCATCTTGTTGTTGAAGTCTAGGTGCAATAACTTCTCCAATTATGACTGCACTAGCTTGTCGGTGCCGATGGTGAATATCCTCTAACGGACAAGTGTGTTCATTGATAAAACTTCTTACTTGAAAGTATGTGCCTTCATCTCTCCTCACCGCTCTTAACTTCCACGTACAATTTCCCATCAAACAAACTAGATGTAATGTTGTCTTATTGGACCTTTTCACCTTCCACTCGAAGTTCTGCCGCATTGCAAAATGGCCTACTAGTCTCTTCAAATCCTTTTTCGTTGGAAAAAACTTGCCTTTATATATCATGCTTGTAGGTTCATCTTCAAACAAGTTCCTGCTTCCACCAATACCAAATGAGTATGATTCTTCTCCTGGAATAACCTATGTTGTGGCATTATCAGAATCATCTGCAGTTACATTAGCCTTTCCCTCGGAGGTCCCAGCTATATCTGGTGCACTGGAACTAAATCTGTGTATATGTCTTACACGTCTTTCCGTTTCGACAGGTTCTGCATCATCCTGGTTGTCCTCTACATTTTCTACAGAATTTAAATTTCCCTCATTATCCACCTCATTTTTTACCCCAACATTCAGTGTTGTATTATCCTCATTGTTGATGTCATTGTAGATCTCATTGTATTGGTGGTTGTACTGTCTACCATTAATCTCAATATGACAACCGAATACATAGTCGAATTGAGGTCCCGGTCTATTATCATGGGCAGCTACTTCCGGTGGGACAACACATATGTTTTCCCGACCATCAATCCCACTTCTTTCTGTGAACAACTGGTTGTTTCCGCCTGACGATCGAAATTGTTGGGTGTTATCAGGATAAGGGATATCTTCACCAATGACACCTCATGTTGGCCTCTCGATTAGACTAACACATACTTGAGGGATCACCCTATCTTCCCCTAGCATAAACTAAACATCAACATTGTTTCTTATAAATGTACGACATGTAGTCCCAGGAACAATTGATAGAGACTGTAGCTCAGCACTGTATTTGTTCTCATCAAACTTCACAATGGTTTGCACGATTGACACCAGTTAGTCGTAACTCAAATTTTTTGACACATACAAACCTTGGTTATTGGAACCTAAATACCTCTGATTTTGTCTGGTAATTGCTCCCATCGACCGTTGTAAGATATGACTATTCTCACCCTATCCATTGTCCTGTCAAAACCAACATCAAAAACCATTAATAAGGAAAAAATATTTCATATTAAATTTACAATTATAAAGGATTAAACAAAAATCAAAAGTGTAAGATATGAAGCTTTTTTTTAAACTGATCGAGCTTTTTTTGTTCAAGCTCTTTTTCTACATGATCGAGCTTTTTTATATATGGCTCGAGCTTTTTTTCACATGGCTCGAGCATTTTTCAAATATGGCTCGACCTTTTACTTTTACGGATCGAGCTTTTTTTGTGCAGGAACGAGCTATTTGTGTGAGGGATCGAGCTATTTGTGTGAGGGATCGAGATATTTGTGTGACAATGATCGAGCTTTTTTTCTGATGGATCGAGCCTTTTTTCGAGGGATCGAGCTTTTCTTTTTACGTATCCAGCATCTATTTTTTGGATCGAGCTTTTTTTGAATTTGATCGAGACTTTTTTTTAAATTTTCGAGTTTTTTTACAAATGTTTCGACCTTTTTTTAAAACATTTCCTGCTTTTATGCCTAAGATTATAAACTTGTTTGCACCACTACAACTCAACTCGGCCAAATATATATACAAAAAAATATGCATACATGTTCATTCATTATTTGTAAAAAGTTTACAACTCCAGGACATCAACATAAAAAAATTGAGACAACATGTTCATAAATGTTCATACAGTGTTATACCACACAGAAATAAAATAAAAAATGGAAATGAAGATCAAAAATATTAATTTACCTTCTTCTGCAATATCTGGAATGGAGCTCATTTTCTGATGAAAAAATGGAGTAGGTGATTGATTTTCGGACAACTTTTTTGGACGACAGCCTTTAAAAAATAAAATATCGATTATTTAAGGGCAATTTCGGTAGCTCACCATAATAGGTGCCTTTTAACTTAACTTATTATAACGGTGACATCACTGCAAGTGACCAAAAAAAAGGTGACATTCCTCACCAATACAACTAGATCTTTTCTTTACAAAGATAATCTGTTTTGCTCATAAGATTGTTACTGTCTGGAGCGCAATGGTCAGTAGTGTTTGGTGAAGCAACCATAGCAACCATGTGACTATTACCACCTGTAGAACCTCCTCCATTTTGTTATGTGTTTGACTGAGGTTGAAAGGATTGATC
The DNA here is from genome assembly GCA_032871835.1 of Dipteronia dyeriana. Taxonomy (NCBI): domain Eukaryota; kingdom Viridiplantae; phylum Streptophyta; class Magnoliopsida; order Sapindales; family Sapindaceae; genus Dipteronia; species Dipteronia dyeriana. The sequence continues at coordinate 99,932,053 of CM065296.1, read as the reverse complement.
AAATCGATAGTAACACCTAAGAGCTCCATGACCAGTTCTATGACAGATTTGACACTGAGATCTGGTATTAAAATTGTTTCTTCCTTTTCCCTGCCTCTTTTACCAGCATTTTAACCATTATGATTACCTTGACCAGTATTTTGAGAAAAACCTCTTCCAGAACCTGATTGACCATTATTATTCCCTTTCTTGGTAACAGCAAGATTCGCAGTCAATGAACTAGAGAATGTTGATCGATCCGCGCCTCATGAGTGAGTAAAAGTGTTGTTATCTCAGGCAAAGAGTAACAATTAGGTATGGATGTCACATGTATGACAAAAGAGTCATACTCAGCTCCTAGACCAGCAAGAATGCTCATAATTTTGTCATCTTCAGTCATCACACATCCAGTGAATGACAAGGCATATATGATGCTCTTCTTCTTCATAAGATAGTCAGTCATTGAATATCCATTTTTCTTCAAGGTCTGTAGTTGCAACTTGAGTTGCATGATGTAAGCCTTGGATTGTGATTTGAACAATTGTTCAATAGTATACCGAGACTCACTAGCTGTTGAACATCCAACCAGTTGAGGTAGAATTTCTTGGCTATTCGAGGACAAGATCTAACATAAAAGAGCTTGATCTTGTTGCTCCCACTCCAAATAAGCCTCGTTCATAGATTTATTCGGATTTAAACGATTTGGTGGTTGAATTGAGCAAGCAATAAAAGAGGAAAGACGATTACCTCTTATAGCAACAAGAACCTGTTGACGCCACAACAAAAAATTGTTGTGATTCAACTTCACAGTCAATTCAAGCTTCATCGGAGTGAGCCAATTTGAGTTTCCGTTGACGGAGAGATGACTAGCATTGACTTCTTGAGAAATAGCAGCGAAATCTATGGAGTTTTGTAGCTCTGATATCATATTGAAGTTGTCACTTTCTTGATAATTATAAGAAAGTAACGAGAAAATGAAAAGAAAAATTTAGAAGAGAAAGTTAGAGAAAAATCAAGAATCACTTTATTTCTAGAAAACCATAACCGGAAAACAATACAGTTAGTAGAATAATTAATTCTACTATTTATAGTTCTAATTCTGACTAGAAGTAGTCCTAACTTTGGACTCTGACGTGGCACAAGGTAGTTTTCCTATAACTGCTCAAGAAACTTTCCCGCCAAATGTATTATTGAGCTACGTTCATCCATGATCATCCTCTTGTTTATAACTGCGCACTTGATCTAATGTACACTAATATTTACAGTGATTAACCTGATGAATGCAACTAGCTTGGTATGATAGACCTTGAGTAGAAGCTGGTTGAGCTGAATCAGCTTGAATAAAAGATGAAGTGCTTAGATGAGCTTGATGAATATCACTAATAGATACACTATTCACATTCCTCAACAAAATGAGTTTGGAATCAACTAACGAGCTCAGTTTGTCACAAAGGAAATAAAAACGAACCATAGGTAGACCTTTAGTGAGTATACCAGCTTTCCAATGCTCAGATTGTATTTATTGCATAGAAAGCAACCTAGATGAAATATTTTATCGAACAAAATGAACATCAATCTCGATGTGTTGTTCTTGAATGAAATATAGGATGCTAAGCAAGAGATACGGCAGTAGTATTATCACATCAGATGGTAGAGATACCTGCAACCAGAAATCCAAGCACAGCAAATAGAGACTTAAGCCATATAACCTCTAAAGCAACTTGTGATAAAGCTCTATATTTAGCTTCAACACTTGATTAGTAACCATTTTTTACTTTGTTGAAAACAAAGTGATTAGATTAGGACCTAGATATACAAAACATCCACTTGTGGAACATCGATCATAAACACACGAAGCCTATCAGCATCGGTAAAGGCCTCAATAAACAACTCCTTGATAGGCTGAAAATGAAGAACGAGAGTAGACAAGCCTTTGAGATATCGAAAAACCTTCTTACAAGCTTTGTCAATGTTGATCAGTTAGAGTAACCAAATATTGACTAAGCTTATTGACAGCAAAGGAAATATCATGTCTTGTATATGTCACATATTGAAGGGCTCCAATCGTGCTTCGATATACGGTACGATCTTTGAAGGACACACCAAATTTCAACGACAACTTTAAGCTAGAGCAGAGAGGTGTGGAAATGAGCTTCAAATTTTGCTTGGAAGTCTTTGATATGAGATCATGAACATACTTCGTCTGAGTTAAGTAAATACCTGATTCAGTACAGAAAGCCTCAAAACCCAAAAAATAGTTTACCTGACCCAAAGCTTTGAGAGCAAGCCTTGAGTGGAGAGCAAAAATTGTCGACTTAATGAGATATCTATTGCTACTAGTCACCAAAATGCCATCAACATATATGAGCAAGAATACTACACCAGTTGTGAAATGTTTGATAAAAAAATAAACATCAGAAGTATATGAACGAAAACCCACTCCAAGAGAGCCCCTCACAGCTTGTGAAACAAAGCACTTGGTGCTTGCTTGAGACCATACAACACTTTGTTTAACTTATACACATACCGGGACTTCAAACTATCAATGAATCCAGTTGGTTTCTCCATTTAAACAACCTACTACAAATCACCATTCAAAAAGACGTTATTGACATCTACCTGTTGTATTGGCCAACCAAAACTCACAACAAGAGTAAATACAACGTGAATGGTTGAGGGTTGATGACAAGTCTGAAAAATCAATCATTGGCGTTTAATGAAACCCTTTGCAACCTATCTTGTCTTGTACTTAAGAACTGAACAATCAAGCTTGTGTTTCACTCTAAAAACCCACTTGTGACAAACAATAATCATACCAGCTGTTAATGGAACCAAAGACCAAGTATTTTTTTTCAACAAAGCACTATATTTCTCCATCATAGCTTGCTTCCACTTAGGATCAACAAGAGCATCTTTAACATTAGAAGGCTTATGAATCAAAGATGTGCATGTAGATTGAAAAAGTGCTGAATAGACTCATGATTTGAGAGATCTTGTCCTGAATATAGTAATCATGCCATGAGTTGAACACACTGGTAGAGGTACTGAAGAAGTCGTGGGATGAAGATCAACTGCTGGAACAATAGCTGGAACCGATCCTGAAACTAGCCTAAGCATCGTCCCCCACCTCTCCTTCCTAGGTCTCCCACATTGAGGGGCACTAGTAGCCCCCCTGGCACCTGTTACTTAAAAATCTACACTGGTTTTCTAGGTAACATGCACCATCAATAAAATTAATTAATACACCTGTATTTTATTAAAAAAATTAATTATAAAAATATCTCAATAGAAATTTACCAATAATGATAAATTACTTTAATTAGAAATTTACCAAATACTGTACCATGTACAACACTCTTTAATTACACACATATCTTAAACTATATATCTTTATTTTTTTTTATAAAAAACAACTTACAATAAACCCTAGTATTTATGACAAACTCTAATTAAACTCTAATTTTATTTCAAATATCAAGTATTCTCATCATTACATGATTATCATATAGCAAAGTAATAGAAAAAGAATTTTCGGAGGACTCTGATCATACTAAGGTAGGAATTATTTTACTTCTTTTTTTGTCTTTCTTTTTATGTCTAGTTATAAACTCTATCAATTAACAAACTATATATTTTGTTTAAAAAGTAGTTTTAGATATCAATGAGTTTTATTTTTATTTTGTTAAAGATAGTTATATATATAAGAGAATTTCATATTAAAAACCTCTTGGCCTCATATATAATATAGTTCTACATCCTCTATTTCATAACGCTTCTATTTTTAAGACATTTTCAAAAGTAAATTGGACCATTATTAGAAGAGAATTTAATTCCACAAATAATATGATTTTTTTTTTATAAATGGGTGTGTTTATAATTTAATAGGGTTTATAAATAAAATGTATTAAAACGAATAAATTCATTTTAATAAGGGTATTATTGTCATTAGGATGTGTGTTTATAGTAATATTTATTTGAGAGCTTTTTGATAATCTAATTTTTTATTTTTACATGTATTTTCTAAAGACACTTCATTCCTAAAATTTAAATTTAATAAAATTCTAAAGACATTTTCTTTTGTTATAAGATTATCCTTTTTATTTTTTGACACTCCTAAATCATTATATTAAATATTACATATAAAACACCCTCTCCAAAAATTTTAATTACCATATTAAAATCTCTCTCCTCCAATACATATCTCTAATATTCTATCTCCATTCTTTTTCAAGAAAGACCGACAGTTAAGAATTTTTTTTTATGAATAAGCAAGATTTTTTGGATCCATATATATGTACATATTAAAAAAAAACTCAAAAAACAAGTACCATGTTTTTAAAAAAATCAAAATAAGAAAATGTTTTTTGTTACTTTTATAGGTATGTGATTGCCATGAAAATTTTAATCTTTCATTAGTTTTAGAAACTTTTAGTTTAATCGAATCTAATTGCAACAAATCAAGTATTTATATATCTATTATTTTTTCTGAAGAACAAAGTATTGAGATTAATAGAAAAAGTATGGAGATAGATTTTTTTCTGAACAATGGAGAGAGAGAGAGAGAATAATTAGGAGAGAGTATTTAATATGGTAATAACGGATTTAGGAGAGAGAGTTTAATACGTATTATTTAATCTAATGATTTAGGAGATAGAATTTCGTTTTTTAATAATTTAATTAGTTTCGTGCCTTTAGAATCTTTTTATATTTTTTAGTTATTTTAATTCAGATTAAAATTGTCATTAATAAAAAAAAATTGGAGTGTAAATAGATAATTTGTGGATTGTAAGGAGAAACTCTCTATTTATTTTTAAAATTTTAGATATATATGTACTTATAAAAATGGGTGTACTAATTAGTTTTATAGATGACAATATCCAATTTTTTCATATTTCTTTTTAAAACAAAACTACATGTTTGCTCTTTCGACACCAGAAGAGGTGAGATCCTCTTTAGGTGTTGGAGGAGCAGCTCTTCCATTGATCCGTGCCTCTTCATTTTTTAGTTTTTTTTTTTTGAAAGAAAGATTTGAACTTTAATTTATATTTAATAAAAATTAATATTTGTTTATTTTTTTGAAGTATTACACTATTATATAAATTTGGGATTGTTTGGGGAAAAAGTTGGACTCGAACCCGCAACCTCGTGGTGGTGCAAGTGTGAAGATCGAGTTTACCATCGGACCAACCTCATCTCATCATTAATATTTGTTTCTTAATTATGAGTTTAGTGTTGAATCCATTAGTTGATAATTATATGTGATAAAATTACAATAGAAAATTTATATTGTCCAATTATTAATTTACTAAATTGTTTTACAATTTTAGATTGTAATATATATATAAAAAAATCAATTTAAATTTTTTTTTCTCTTAATCTACCAATGCGTTTTTACATTTTTTTTAGAATACAACTTTTAATATATGCTACTAGACCTATTTTCAAATTTCGAAGTTGAAACCAGAATAATTGTTTTTTTATATACAGTTAGACAAAGATTATAAAGAAAGTAGAGAAGCTTGGTCTCAACTAGAAGATCATTTATTATATTTAGAAAGAGAACGAGATTTTACTGAAAATAGAATTAATAAAGTAGATAAAGTTTTAGAAGAATTAAAATATTTTACAAAAATAGTAGAAAATCAAGCTAGTAGTAGTAATATTGATGCTTGTAATAATTAAATGTTAGTTATAATTTAAGAGTTATTTTCATGATTTTTATCTTAATATTCCTTATTGAGTATCTCGTATCTAAATCAAATTGACGTAGATACCATTAATTGTGTTTTAACCCTAGAGAAACAAAAGACACTCTACACAACCCTTAATAACAGAAAATTAAAACTAGTTAAAATAAGATTATTAGAACTTTAGAGAGAATCTAAAAGATTAGAATGACCTTAACAAAAGAATTTTATCATATATATGAATTTTAAGAAACTTGAATATTTAGATTTAGGGATGATCGATTTTAGAAAGGAAAAAATAAATTTACAAGATAAACTTAAATTTTTGTATAATATAGAATGTTTAGATAACCAATATAATCATATTCCTCCTACTAGCAATAGTCCACAAAATATTCATGGGATGCACATTGAAATACACGTTCATTTATCATTTTCTTTCATAATTCTCGTTCTAATTTTTGCTTCGATACCTATTTTCCAGCTCAGATGTTCAGATTATATGACAATTTTCAGGATATGAAGTTACGTTCTTCTCATTTTTTTTAAATTCCTCGAAACTCCTACATTTGTTCTTATAAATACAGAAAATGAAGGTGTCAAATTGTCAATACATACTGCTACCAAGAGAGGAGAGAAACCTGTACTTTTTCGTGTTAATACAAATAATTCTCAACTCAATCAACTAACAAAATCAAGAGAGAGAGATTTGGCACAAGATTTTTGTGTAAAATTACACCAACGAATAAATAAGCAACGGGACCATATTTCTTTGATCATTTTATTGCAAAATGCACTTATTGATAAAATAGATACACCATCAGATCGATTTTAATCTTTGTTGGTAAAGTCATAAAATTCAAAACTTATTCAACCCCTCCCATCCTCTTGGTGTTCCTATATTTGTAAAATTATTGTTTAGATAAATTTTTAGGGTGGTGTATTCAATTAGAATTCTTGAGGACATTTAAAGATATTTTTTAAATGACAGATTTTCTTGGATTTCTACGGACTTTTATAAATCAACATGGACTTTCATACATCCACATGTACTTTCATTAATTTGTTTAAATATTTATCTCAGACTTTTATGGATTTGTTTAGACATCTGTCTCAGACTTTTATGGATTTGTTTTCTTAGACTTTTATTATAGATGGATTGATTGAGATATCCAAATATAATTTATAATAAGCACGTAAGAAAATCGATCAACCATGTAATAGATATCATCACGAAACTACTTACAAAAAACTGAAATATAAATTAAAAAATATGAATTAAAATGAAGCAAATTTCTTATTCTATAAATAGATATATGAACAAAAAAAAACAAATCTTTCATTCACTTTATAGTATATAGAACATTAAATAATATGACGATAAAAGAATATGAACAAACAATAATGGACTAATCGAATAACCAAGCAAAAAATAATAAGACATTTGTATATTCAACTAATCATATAAACAACAAACTAATTGAATAACCAAGCAATGCTACAAATAAAATATTGAAAGAAAAAAAAAACATAACCCTAAACCAAACCTTATCACAACTGACCACCCTTTGATACACGGTTTTTAATTAATTCTTTATAACTTCAAATCTTATAAAATTTGACATGGATAATCTAGACATATAGGATATAGTAAAGTAAAATTATCAATTTAATCCATGATCATTTGTATATGAAAACATTCATTTTTTTTCTTGTCTCGAATCTGTCCAGAAGAAATCAATATTGACTTTTGTCCACTCCAAAATTTATAATAATTTTTATACTTATTTATAAATCACGAAAATTTACAGATTAAATGGACAAATATATATGATGATGCCTATTTGATTTGTACAAACTGGCACATTAAATACACTTGATATGTATTAAACTATTAATATTACTTATTGATACCAGATTACCTGGAAAAAAAAAATCAAATAAAAAAACAGTCAATGACAGCAGTATGGAATTACATCTTATTGAAGTTAACAATAGAATCTAGGTTTTGTCAACATTTCAAGTACAATAATACAGTACATATAGTAGCAATACGGAACTACAACAATTTGTTTTTCTTTTCTTTACATAACATTCTATCTAAATATTTTTTTTTTATAATTTTCTAGATAGAAAAACCAACCAAAATAAATTTATGAATTCTGGTAATTTGTCAAAATAGAAGCGTTCTAGCAAGCTTTTGTATATTTCGAAGCTAAAGTCCACCAAAATAATATATATTATTGGTGGAAATGATCTATAACTACAATTTTAGCCATATGATATAGTAAAAATATTATAATAATGTATATAATATAATAATAAATGAATTTAAATATAAATTTATTGACAATTTCTTATAAACAATAATGCGATATACAAATTCACAACATATAATAAGTATTATACATATTATAAATATAATATTGAACAAATAATAAAGAGTTAATGACTAGAACGAAAGATATTATAGTAATTAGTTATAATTTATCTTTTTTATATAGCTAGACACTACTAACTGTAGCATTGATAATAACAATTTTAATGGGGCTCTACTAGCCTTATAAATTTATAGTAATGTGAAACAATTTAATTGAAATAAGTTCAAAATATTTTTATTTGATATATTTTCTTTATATTTATATTAGATATAATTTGACAATGTAAATAAATTATTTTGTTAGTACTAATTTTTTTTTAAAAAATATTACAAAAACTATTACAATAGGAACCTAATGGGATCAAACAATACTTGTACGGTCAGGATATATACTGTCATAATGGGAAATAACTACTTTTGTGAAAGATAGATGCACTACCAACTCTGTTATAGAAAATGAATTGTTAAATAAAAACAAAGTAACTTATATAATAAATTTATAATATTAATCAGAAACTATAAATATTATTGTTTTACTTTTATTTAAATAAAAATAATAATAACATTATTTTATACGATGTGAATTGTTATCATAACTAATATATATGTTTACAATTATACGCAAAACATGTTACATGGTATGATTTTTTTTTTTAAATGAGTTATTAACATTTTACTACAAAGTTGTTACAATGTACATTTTTTTTTGAAGCAGTAAATTTATTAAAGAAGCCAAAAGGCAAGAGCCAAAACATTACAAATCATCACTCAACCAAAACAAAGACCATTGTGCAGCTCAAACAAAACAGCCTTGACTTTTCACTTTGCTACACAATAACGAAACAAACAAAGGAAAATTGCACATCAGCCTAGGTAAAATACTCCAGCAACAACTCGAATGCCGAAAAACAAACTAGCAAAACAAGCACTAAAATGCTTTACAAGAAGAAATCTAAACCAACTGTCATAAGACAAAAACCACAACTTAACAATTCTGAAGAACAACCAAAGGAACAATACTCAAACTAAACAGAGTCACCCCATTCCAATCTATTTTCGCAACCTTTGGATCCATTTTTTGCAAGACAATCCGTAAAAGAGATCACCTAGGCAGAAATTTAATCTCCAAACCCACCCAATTATGCAGAATTTGCCTAATGTCATGAATTAAAGATACCAAGTTCGGATTCACAAATTCCTCACCATTACACCATGCCACAACCAATTTTGAATCACTAAAAATAATGATATTGCAATTCTCATTTGGCTGTCTGTCAATAAGCAGCTGACATGCCATATGTATGGCATAGATCTCAGCAGAAGTGGCATCCAAAACACCCACAAAATATGAAAACAAGCATAAAATCTTTTCATTCCAATCTCGAAGCACACCCCCTATTCCGGCGTTACCGGGATTACCCCTGGATGACCCATCCACAAAGAACGACCACGTTGGAATTGAAGGAATAAATATAACATTACTACTTTTTTCCATTGCCTTGCGAGAGTCCACACATCTTTCTTTTATATCTAGCACAAGCAAAGCTAAATCAACTTTTGAACCACAACCGAAATTTTTAAACTAAAGAGCCACACGAAACTTGATTGTATCTTGCGTCTTCCTCATATCAGACTTCTCGCCTTGAAAAACCACATTATTACGACACTCCCATATCTTTTATTGACTGAGCTTGCAGCTTACGATACCATTATTTGGTTCAATCACTAAAGCTAGCATAGATACTATTGAAGTTGTCACTTTCTTGAGAAAGTATAAGAAAGCAACGAGAAAATGGAAAGAAAAAATTAGAAGAGAAAATTAGAGATAAATCTAGAATCACTTTATTTCTAGAAAACCATAACTGGAAAAACAATACAATTAGTAAAATAATTACCTTATTAAAATCTCTCTCCTCCAATACATATCTCTAATTTTCTATCTCCATTTTTTTCAAGAAAAACTGACAGTTTAGAGAAAAAAAAACTTAAGAATAAGCTAGATTTTTTGGAACCGTAAATATGTACATATTTAAAAAAAACTCAAAAAAAAAGTATCGTGTTTTAAAAAAATCAAAATAAGATTTTTTTTTTTTGTTACTTTTGTAGGTATGTGATTGCCTTGAAAATTTTAATCTTTCATTAGTCTTAGAAACTCTTAGTTTAATTGAATCTAATTGCAACAAATGAAATTCAAATTTTTATATATCTTTTTTTTCTGAATAACAAAGTATTTATATATACTTTATATATATATATATATATATATATATATATATATTACTTTAATAAACAACCAAAATATTCATAAGTTTTTTCTCTTTAACTATTAGTAAGAGATTAATAGAGAAAGAATGGATATAGATTTTTTTTTTGAACAATGGAGAGAGAGAGAAAATAATTAGGAGAGAGTGTTTAATATGGTAATAAAAGATTTAGTAGAGAGAGTTTAATACTTCATATTTAATCTAATGATTTAGGAGATAGAATTTTTTTTTAATAATTTAATTAGTTTCGTGTCCTTAGAATTTTTTATCTTTTTTTGTTATTTTAATTCAGATTAAAATTGTCATTAATAAAAAAAATTAATTGGAGTCTAAATAGATAATTTATGGATTGTAAGGAGAAACTCTCTATTTATTTTTAAAATTTTAGATATATATGTACTTATAAAAATGGGTGTACTAATTAGTTTTATGGATGACAATATCCACATTTTTCTTATATATTTTTTTTTAAACAAAAGTACATGTTTGCTCTTTCGATGCCAGAAGAGGTGAGATCTTCCTTAGGTGTTGGAGGAGCAGCTCCTCCATTGATCCGTGCCTCTTTTTTTTCAGTTTTTAATTTTTTTTGAAAGAAAGATTTGAACTATAATTTATATTTAATAAAAATTAATATTTATTTCTTTTTTTGAAGTATTACACTATTATATAAATTCGGGGTTGTTTGGGGAGAGAGTTGGACTCGAACCTGCAACCTCGTGATGGTGCAAGTGTGAAGATTGAGTTTACCACCGGACAATCCTCATCTCATCATTAATATTTGTTTCTTAATTATGAGTTTAGTGTTGAATCCATTAGTTGATAATTATATGTGATGAAATTACAATATAAATTTTATATTGTCCAATTATTCATTTACTAAATTGTTCTACAACTTTAGATTGTAATATAAAAAAAAAATCAATTTAACATTTCTTTTCTCTTAATCTACCGAATGCATTTTTACATTTTTTTTAGAATACAACTTTTAGTATATGCTACTAGACGTGTTTTCAGATTTCAAAATTGAAACCAAAATAATTGTTTTTTTATAAACAATTAGACAAAGATTATAAAGAAAGTAGAGAAGCTTGGTCTCAACTAGAAGATCGTTTATTATATTTAGAAAGAGAACGAGATTTTATTGAAAATAGAATTAATAAAGTAGATAAAGTTTTAGAAGAATTAAAATATTTTACAAAAATAGTAGAAAATCAAGCTACTAGTAGTAATATTGATACTTGTAATAATTAAAAGTTAGTTATAATTTAAGAGTTATTTTCATGATTTTTATCTTAATATTCCTTATTGAGTATCTCCGTATCTAAATCAAATTGACGTAGAAACAACTAATTGTGTTTTAACCCTAGAGAAACAAAAGACACTCTACACAACCCTTAATAACAGAAAAATTAAAACTAGTTAAGATAAGATTATTAGAACTTTAGAGAGAATCTAAAAGATTAGAATGACCTTAACAAAAGAATTTTACCATATATATGAATTTCAAGAAACTTGAATATTTAGATTGAGGAAATGGTGAAATATATCACCTTTTTTAAGGTGTTTTATAATGATGTCACCATTTTAATAACTTAAGTTTAAAAGGCACCTATTATAGTGAACTGCCCAAATTACCCCTAAACTTAAATTTTTTAAAAGCCCCTTTGTCACTAAGCTGTTATTCTAGTCAGAAAAGTTGTCTGAAAAACTTGAGTCTCGGCCCTCTCCAGATTCTGCAGTAGAAGGTAACAAATATTTATGATCTTCACTTAAATTTCTTTTATTTCTTTTATACATTTCAGATATTTTGCATTCATTTCTGTGTGGGTTTACAATGTATCCATTCCTTGATATCAATGTATCCATTTCAGATTCTGCACTAGAATGGTTTTTTCTTGTGTGACCGAGAAAATTTAAAGATGAATCGAACTTATTTTATATTGGAATGAGGTCTTGTTTAGTTTGAAAAAAGATCGATTATTTAAAAAAAATGCTTGACAAAAAGTTCTCGATCCCTTACGAAAAGGTCTCGAACCGATATTAAAGTTCTCGATCCCTTAGGAAAAATTCTCGAACCGTTATAAAAGTTCTCGATCCCTTAGAAAAAGTTCTCGAACTGTTATTAAAGTTTTTGAACCCTTTAAAAAGATCTCGACGGTCTCGAACCCTTAGAAAAAGTTCTCGAACCGTTATAAAAGATCTCGAACCGTTATAAAAGTTCTCGAACCCTTTAAAAAGATCTCGAACAGTTACAAATGTTCTCGATCCCTAAAAAAAGATCTCGAACCCTTTAAAAAGATCTCGAACCGTTACAAATGTTCTCGATCCCTTAAAAAGTTCTCAAACCGTTTGAAATGTCCTCGATCCCTTAGAAAAAGTTCTCGATTCCTTGATAAAAGTTTTCGATAATTTGAAAAATATTCTCGATCCCTTTAAAAAGTTCTCGAACCGTTAGAAATTTTCTTAATCCCTTGCAAAAAGTTCTCGTTCCCTTGTTAAAAGTTCTCAAACCATTATAAAAAGTTCTCGATAGTTTGACAAATATTCTCGTTAAAAGTTCTCGAATCGAACCTTTTTATAAGTTCTCGATCCTTTGAAAATTATTCTCGAACCCTTGAAAAAATTCTCGATCCCTTATATAATGTACTCGATCCATTTGAATTTTTAGTAATTGTTAGTAATTGTAAAAGTGTTTTTTTTATCTGTTAATAATTGATTGTGATGATGATTTTCAAAGGACAATGGATCGGGTTAGATTAGTAATATATTACAACAGCCGATGGGAGAAATTACCTGATGGAAGTCAGAGGTTTGTTGGTTCCGATAACCAAGGAATGTATGTGTCTAGAAATATGAATTACGAAGAGCTGGTGTCGATCGTACAAACCGTTGTGAAGTACGATGTGAATAAATATATTGATGATCTACAATCTATATCAATCGTTTCCGAGACCACATGTCGCACATTTATAAGAAATGACGACGATGTTTTGTTTATGCTGGGGGAAGATAGGGTAATCCCTCAAGTATGTGTCAGTTTAATTGAGAGGGTTGCATGAGGTGTCATCGGTGAAGAAATCCCTCCTCATGATAACACCCAACAATTTCGATCTTCAGTCGGAAGCAACCAGTTGTTCATAGAAAGAAGTGGGATTGACGATAGGGAAAACCTATGTGGTGTCCCACCGGAAGTAGCGGACCATGGTGATATAGTTGGAGCTCAATTGGACGATGATTTGGGTTGTCAAATTGAATTGAACGCTGGGCAGTACAACCACCAATACAATGAGATGTACGATGACATGAACAATGAGCGGAACAATATACCTCATAACCTACCAATCCATGAGGTGGCTAATGAGGCAAATTGGCATCCAATACATAATGTACCGAACAATGAGGAAGATGAAGAATGGTTCAAAACGGAAAGACGTACAAGATGTGTCCACAGATGTAGTTCCACCGCAGTAGATATAGCTAGGACATCTGAGGTCAGGCATGATGTAACTCCAGCTGATTCTGAGAATGCCAGAACGTGGGTTATTCCAGGAGCAGAATCATACTCGTTTGGTATGGGTGGAAGCAAGAACTGGGTAGAAGATGAACCTGCCAGCATGATATATAAAGGTCAATTTTTTCCTACTAAAAAGGATTTAAAGAGAATGGCTAGCCATTTTGCAATGCGGCACAACTTTGAGTGGAAGATGAAAAGGTCGAATAAGACAACATTATATCTGGTTTGTTTGATAGACAACTGTACATGGAAGTTAAGAGCGGTTAGGAGAGATGAAGCAACATACTTTCAAGTACATAGTTTTATCAACGAACACACTTGTCCATTAGAGGAGATTCACCACCGCCATCGACAAGCTAGTGCAGTCATAATTGGAGAAGTGGTTGCACCTAGATTGCAGCAACATGATGGTCGATTAATGCGTCCGAAGGACATAATCGCCGACATGAAAACAATGTATGGCATCCAAATAATGTACAATAAGGCACATCAAGCCATTGATTATGCTTTGTCACTCACCTATGGAACGCATGAGGAAAGATTTCAATTGCTGCCATCATTCGGTTACGTGTTGGAACAACAAAATCCCGGAATGATAACTGACTTACAGTGCGATGGAAATGATAAATTCCTATAATTTTTCATGTTGGGTGCCTCAGTCAGAGGATTCCAGAGGTGTATGCGTCCAGTTATTACCGTTGATGGTACCCATTTAAATGGTAGATTTTGGGGCACAATGTTTGTTGCAACTGCACAAGATGGGAATGAACAGGTTTATCCAATTGCTTTTGGGTATGGTGATTTAAAAAAACAACCTATCATGAGAGTGGTTTTCGGATTGCTTGAAAGGTGCTCTTAGCCATATAGATGATTTGGCTTTCATTTCTGATTGACATGCAAGCATTGAAGCAAGGATTTCTAAAGTGTTCCCTTATGTCACCCATACCATATGTTGCTGACACTTTTATAAAAATATTAAGAAGAGATATCATAGAAAGGATGTTACCGCAATAATGGATAAAGCAGCTCGAGCGTACACCGAGTTGCAATATAACCGGCAAATGGAACAGTTACGCAACTTGCACCCGAATGCATATGAATATGTAATTGATGCCGGTCCACAAAAGTGGTCCCGTGTTCACTGCCCCGATAGAAAGTATAGGGTCATGATAACAAATGTTGCAGAATGCATAAACTCATGCCTTAAATTTGCATGGCAACTGCCTATGTTGACTTTGACAGAGTTTATTAGGAATATGCTACAGCGTTGGTTTCACGATCGTCATAAGGCTGCACAATCCATGCGTCATCAATTGACCGACGCAGCACATCTTGTGATCCTGAAACATGTAGAAAAGTGTAATTTTATGACCTTAATCCAGTTGACTGGAACATATTTTCAATGAAACGGGCTGGAAAACAGTGGACCGTTGACTTAGCCCGAAAGACATACACATGTAACAAATTCCAAATGGACCTTCTTCCATGTTCTCACGCTCTCGCTACCATAAGGTACATTATACAATTTTGTGTACGGTTAATATTACTTAAACATCATACAATTTTATCATCATTTTGAATGTTTTTACAGGGACCGAAAAATGGATTTCATATCCCTTTGTGTAGACTACTACAAGGGACAAAAACTTATTAAAGCGTACTCAGTTCCTGTTATACCGGTTGGACATCCTTCCACTTGGATTGTGCC
The DNA here is from genome assembly GCA_032871835.1 of Dipteronia dyeriana. Classification (NCBI taxonomy): domain Eukaryota; kingdom Viridiplantae; phylum Streptophyta; class Magnoliopsida; order Sapindales; family Sapindaceae; genus Dipteronia; species Dipteronia dyeriana. The sequence goes on along the minus strand of CM065296.1, from coordinate 99,916,521 downwards.
AGCTGACATCGCTGAGAGAATCATTTTGAATCCAATCTCCAGGAGACAAGTAGGCCGCCCGAGGGCTTCACGCCGTATCTCATCTTCGGAGAGAACATCCACACAGAATTGTAGGCGATGTCGACAACCAGGGCATAATTCGAGGAGATGTTCTAACCTAGCTTTTACTGATGAAGATCCGAGCAGAGTCATTCCTGAGGAATACAGACGTAAGTGTAGTATCTGTCATACTATTGGTCACAACAGACGACGTGCCCTACTAGAGACGGTGGGACCGTGGAATGAATTTAGGCGTTATCATGATGACATTGTTATAATTTGAACTTGTATGACTTGTTAAGTAACTGAAATGCAATTGTATTAAAATATTCTCGGTATATAAAAAATGTAAAAAATGTTGTACAAAAGTATTTCTAAATATACAAAAGAATTGGTAAATTGCCGCAAAACTGTTGGTACGTATACACAGGAATTACTACAGAAATCTATACGGCCCTGGAGTTTGCAAATATTTCAACCGCCATCTTCTCCCGAATGATCCCCATATCGTCTTCAGACCAATCAAAATCTTTTTTGTTCGCCAGTATGTACTCGATCAATCTCAACGTGTGGGGACCATAATTACCCCTGAAGTTGGATACATTAACAAGCGTCAATAAAACATTAGGTTTATACTAATACAATCTTAAAGCGTCAATAAAGATGTCTTACGATTGATTCTGTTGGGGGATATGTTTTCCCGACACGACGCTGACATCAAAGGGCTTACTTGTCTTCTCAAATGTCAACAATCCTGCCGCGCGTTTAGTATGAAACCCGACCTAATTCAACATCGAGGGCACAAAGTAGCGCAATGGGGCTACTTGCTGCTTTCAGATACGAGGTTCAACCTTCTATCTCCATGGGTCGACTATGAATATCTTCCCGTATATGAGGTCCACAGTCACCAGCAGCCAATGTTGTTGCCCAATGTTGCTCGGTATCAGGACCTGGAAACGTCAACAACAGGTTTTACGATGTACAAAGCCATTTATATATACAATTGCAAACCATGTCAAGTAATACTTACCATGTCAACCTCATGCCACGGACGGCATCCAATCGGGGCACCCCCAAGGACCGTTGTACGGTCGTCATCCTTCCATCAAGACCTCAACACATTCCAAAGGCTCGGGGTGATCTGACTACGAGAAATGCGAGGCATCATTTTCCTGTACTGGTGCTCCAGAAAGGACTGCAGAAACAATTGTATTTAAATTAATTTATGTTTTCCATACACACATAAAACAACGCGTTATCATTATTAATTTCAGTACTAACAAAGAATTGAGAGTCCAATATGTTAACCATTTGACTATACACATTCGGAAATGCCAGTTGACGCTTCCGAAGAATATGGAGGTACGCGTCCATATGCTGGGAAAATAAACAAGTTAAGAAATGTTATGATGTTTACACTTCTAATTCAAATACTGAAATCAAGATTTACGCTCCCTCGGAAATGCCAGTTGACGCTTCCGAAGAATATGGAGGTACGCGTCCATATGCTGGGAAAATAAACAAGTTAAGAAATGTTATGATGTTTACACTTCTAATTCAAATACTGAAATCAAGATTTACGCTCCCACAAACCTGATCATCAACATCCATGAAGTTCGTCTGAAACCGATGGAACCATGCAGCATCAACCGGCTCCAGCAAATCAACATCATGTCTGCATTAATGTTCCAACATCTACACTTTCATATAATGCATTACAAGAAATCCGGCCACCTAAATAACAATGAAATTTACTTACAGTTCTCAATTTAATCCATGATCATTTGTATATGAAAACATTCATTTTTTTTCTTGTTTCTCGAATCTGTCCAGAAAAAATCAATATTGACTTTTGTCCACTCCAAAATTTATAATAATTTTTATACTTATTTATAAATCACGAAATTTTACAAATTAAATGGGCAAATATATATGATGATGCCTATTTGATTTTGTACAAACGGGCACATTAAATACACTTTATATGTATTAAACTATTAATAATACTTATTGATACCAGATTACCTGGAAAAAAAAAATAAACAAAAAAACCAGTCAACGACAACAGTATGGAACTACAACTTATCGAAGTTAACAGTAGAATCTAGGTTTTGTCAACATTTCAAGTATAATAATGCAGTACAAATAGTAGCAGTATGGAACTACAGCAATTTGTACATATAGTACCGAAACAAAGCAATTTGTTTTTTAAAAATAACATTCTATCTAAATATTTTTTTTATATAATAATCTAGATAGAAAAACCAACCTAAATAAATTTACGAATTCTGGTCATTTGTCAAAATAGAAGGGTTCTAGCAAACTTTTGTATATTTCGAAGCTAAAGTCTATCAAAATAATATATATTATCGATGAAAATGATCTATAACTACAATTTCGGCCATATGATATAGTAAAAATATTATAATGATGTATATAATATAATAATAAATTAATTTAAATACAAATTTATTGATAATTTCTTATAAACAATAATGTGATATATAAATTCACCACATATAATAAGTAATATACATATTAGAAATATAATATTGAACAAATAATAAAGAGTTAATGACTAGAAAGAAAGATATTATAGTAATTAGTTATAATTTATCTTTATTATATAGCTAGGCACTATTAACTGTAGCATTGATAATAACAATTTCAACGGGGCTCTACTAGCCTTGTAAACTTTTAGTAATATGAAACTATTTAATTGAAATGAGTTCAAAATATTTATATTGGATATATTTTCTTTATATTTATATTTGATATAATTTGACAATGTAAATAAATTATTTTGTTAGTACTGATTTTTTTTAAATATTACCAGAACTATTACAATAGGAACCTGATGGGATCAAACAATACATGTCCGGATATATACTGGCATAATGGAAAATAACTACTTATGTGAAAGATAGATGCACTAACAACTCTGTTATAGAAAATGAATTGTTAAATAAAAACAAAGCAACTTATATAATAAATTTATAATATTAATCAGAACCTATAAATATTATTGTTTTACTTTTACTTAAATAAATATTATAATAACATTATTTTATACGACGTAAAATTGTTACCATAAATAATATATATGTTTACAATTATACGCAAAACATGTTACATGGTATGATTTATTTTTTTAAATGAGTTATTAACATTCTACTACAAAGGGTTTACAATGTATATTTTAATTATTACATTTCACGATATATTTGTTACAACGTTAAATCGTTACCACGGACATTTTAATTACAATTTTTATGCAAAACTTGTTATATGGAACGGATATTTTGTTACCCATATAAAATGAGTTGTTACATTATACAACAATACTATCACAACTAGCCTATAACTTTATCGTTATATATCAAAGCAACGTGAAATTGTTACCATAAATATCTTAACTACAACTTACTACTTGAAAATAGTTACAAGGAACATATATTTTGTTATCCATATAAATCGAGTTATTACATATTACGTCAAAGTTGTTACGAGTTACGACTTTATTGATACGCATCATATCTTATTTGTTACAACAATAAATCATTACCACATACATCTTAGTTATAACTTTTTAACTAAAATTTGTTACATAGTATGAATATTTTGTTACCCTTACAAAATGAGTTGTTACACGATACGATAACGTTGTTACAACCTACAACTTTATCGTTACACATCAAATCAATGTGAAATTATTACCACAAACATTTCAATTGCTGCTTTCTACATGGAATTTGTTACAAAACATGTATATTTTGTTACCCATATAAACCGAGTTGTTACATGTTACAATAGAGTTGTTACATGTTACAATAAAGTTGTTACGAGCTACGATTTTATTATTACATATCACTTAAAATTCGTTACAAAGTTGAAATTGTTACCACACACATCTAAATTACAACTTTTTATTCAAAATTTGTTAATTGTATAAAAATTATGTTAGACGTAATTTATCATATAAAAATATTTGTAAATATTTAAAGTGAAATCTTAACTCAAAAATTATTATGTTACAAATATTTTATAAAATTAAATCAAATAATGATTAATTTCAAAATATAATGCATCAAAAATATTTTACAAATTAAACAATTTTTTTTTAATTTTTGAAAATAATAATAATTTAAAAAATGTAAAAAAAATATTTTAAATCTATTATATTATAAATGTTTAATTAAATTAAATACAAATTTAAATAATAATAAATATCACATATTTATTTAAATCAAGGAATATTATTATAAGGATATGTATAATCCTTATCTAATTATCATTTAGAGTTATTTAACATAATTATTTAAATTTAATTAAATTAGATTATTATATTTTTATAATAAATTTTTAAAAAATATAAAATAAAATAAAATAACTTGAAAGTAACTGGTTAACTGGTTATAACCAGTTACTTCATATTCTTAAAGTGTTTGGCTGCCACATGTCAACCAAATATTGCATAAATCTGGTAATAAAATTCCAATAACCTTATTGGGATTTAATCTTTCAACAATGTAGTCATACCCTTAATTATGATAGAGATCCCAAGACGGAAATTTCCTTATTAATTATGATAGAGATCCCAAGATGGAAATTTCCTTCCTTGATACCATACCACAACTGTATAAATATACAGAGACATGTAAGGACCTTTTTATTTTAATTTAATTTAATTGCACGTTCACTCACCAATCTCTTCTCTCTTCTTTCGACTGTGATTAGCAACAGCAACAATGGCTCTGGTTTGGGCTAATGTCGTGGCGATTTTGTCGTTGGTGATGACAAGTTTTAGGGTTTCTGCTGGTTCTATTTACAAGGTTGGTGACTCTGGACAAGTATAAAACGTCAAGGCAACGTTGTTGATTACAAGAAGTGGGCTCTTTCTAAAAGTTTTATGGCTAGCGATGCTCTCTGTAAGTGTAACATATTCTTTTATCTTTTCTGTTGTAATTTATTTATAAATATGGATTTTAATTTATTTCAATACAATATTTGAGTACGACCCTCAAATTCACAACGTGATGCAAGTTAGCCGTCGAGATTTTATGTCATGCAAACCAACGGATCCGATTAATACATATTCTACAGGCAAGGACAAGATAAGTTTAAACGCACCAGGTCAATATTACTTTGTTGGCCCCAACCACTGCTAAGATGGACTGAAATTTGCAATTAGGGTTAGCAAAGCTCATCCTAACCGTGGAGGTGCGGATGACGGCGGTTCCAGTCCTGGCGACACTATGACATACACATCGGGTGATTTAAGCAGTTCCTTGTCGTTACATTCTTCTGATGGTCAGCTTGTAACTCAATTAATTTTAGTTGCAGGAGTTGTTGCATATTTTTCTCTAGCTTTTGCTTGTTAGGATGATTACAAGTTTAAGTTATAAGGAGAGAGTGAGTTTATACATTAGGAATTGTAAAAATAAATTTTGATGACTAAAAAGAATATTCTTAACTAGTTTTTTTGGGATTTCTGTGTCTAGTACGTGTTAACGATATATTTAATTTCTAGAGGTTCCAAGTTTAAATCCTCCCTTCAAGAAAATAATTAAAATAAAAATTAGTTTGTTTTGAAAAAAATTATAATAGAAATTTCATGATTTTGATTTACGAATAATTAAAACCATTGATTAATTAGGTTGGATTGACGCTCAAGGCTCAAGGCTCGTATATTATTTCCCAATCACCAATAGGCCAGAATTAATAGTTTCATACAAATTCACATTATTTGTTGATTTTGTTCAAATAATAGAAAAATGGTATCCACCACCAATGTCATAAAAGATTACGATAATTAAATAGCATATGCTTCAGCTGCAACTCAACCAGAATTACCTATTGTATATAAACCAATTACCTCGTGCATTGCCTGTTTTAAGTATTCTAATTACCACAGGCACCCGTGATAAATATCCAATTTTCTTGTGTTGCCTCCTTTAGAATACAATTTTACAAAGGCATTACACCAAACAAATATACGAGCTTAATTTGGTTTCCCCAATCCACATTTCGTTTATCATAATTTAACTTATACATGATCATCAATCATCATATAGAAAAAATATAATTTTATTAAATTTGTATATCAAATACTAACCGTAAAAATATAATTTTGTTTGCCATACTATTATGGTTCAAGTAAATCTCTCAGCGTTTCAACGACTAGAATACAATAAACTAATCTAGTGTGCTCGAAAACCGTATCAAAATGTTCAAGAAGAGCTAAAGCAGGCCAAAGCTTAAACCAAGGGCGAGATGAAGCACTGTTGATCTTGGCGGGAAGATGAGGTCGTGTCATAATTGAAGATGAGCCTAAGGGTGGAGAAGCATAAGGAGCTGAACTTGGACTTCCTCTTGAGCGGAAAGAAGATGAAGTGACCAGAATATCATATTGAAGTGTAAAAACAAAGTGCTTGTGAAAAGTACTCAACGAAGATCTAAACCGGCTCTCTAATAGAGTCCGGTGAGAAATCAAAATATATATTTCAAAGAGCTTCTAGAAGCTTTCCTAATTACAAATTGCCAAATTCTATTTTGCGTTGTCTAATCTTGATTCGTTGTTCTGTGCCTGACCAAGCTCCATCGTACGTCTGGAAGTCTGGAACTGCTTCTAAAAATGATCATTGACTCTTGATGTTGTGCGGAAGTGTAGTTGTGATCTATTGGTCAAACCATTGGATAGATTGCTTCAATGTATTGAATTATTACCTGAACTTGACTTTGCTAACTTGGCTTGGTCTTCTATTGACTAAGCTTGCAGCTTACGATACCATTATTTCGTTCAATCACTAAAGCTAGCATAAATACTATTGAAGTTGTCACTTTCTTGAGAAAGTATAAAAAAGTAACGAGAAATGAAAGAAAAATTTAGAAGAGAAAGTTAGAGAAAAATCTAGAATCACTTTATTTCTAGAAAACCATAACTGGAAAAACAATACAATTAGTAGAATAATTACTTCTACTATTTATAGTTCTAATTATGACTATGAGTAGTCCTAACTTTGGACTCTGACGTGGCACAAGGTAGTTTATCTGTAACTGCTCAGGAAACTTTCCCGCCAAATGTATTAATGAGTTACATTCATCCATGATCATCCTCTTGTTTATTACTGTGCACCTGATTTAGAGTACCCTAATATTTACAGTGATTAACCTGATGAATCCAACAAGCTTGGTATGCTAGACCTTGAGTAGAAGCTGGTTGAGCTGAATCAGCTTGAATAGAAGATGAAGTGCTTAGATGAGCTTGATGTATATCACTAACAACCCCCCTCAAACTCAGTGGGGAGATCTTCACAGTGAGTTTGGTACGCAAACATTGAAAATAAGGAGTAGAGAGCACATTTGTAAAAACATCTGCAATCTGATCTATAGAAGGAACATGATTGACCAGAATTTGTTTCTGAATTACCTTGTCACGAACAAAATAAAGATCAAGCTCGATGTGTTTTGTTCGAGCATAAAGCACTAGATTGCTTGACATAGAAATCGTGCTTTGATTGTCACACCAAACAGTAGGAACTCTAAGATGAGGAACATGTAGTTTTTTCAATAGTAAAGTTAGCCAGGTGACTTCAGCAACTGCAGCTGCAAGATTGCAGTATTCAGCCTCAGTGGAGGACCTAGAAATGGTGTTCTGCTTTTTGGCACTCCAAGTAACAAGATTAGAACCAAGGAAAATGTAATAGCCAGATGTAGACTTTCGATCATCAGGATTTGTGGCCCACACAGCATCAGAGAAGCCAATAAGTGATAAAGTTGGGTTAGCTTGTAGCTTAGACTTTGTAAAATCTAAACCATAGGTAGATGTGCCTTTCAAGTACCTGAGAATTCTTTAAGTAGCTTTTCAATGATCATCTAGGAGAGTTTGCATAAATTGACACACCCTATCTACAGCATAAGCTATATCCGGTTTAGTTATTGTTACATATTGTAAGGCTCCAACAACAAACCTATATTCAGATGCATTTTGGATGGGACTACCTTTGTATGCAGATAATTGACAACCAGTACTAGTTACCGTTGGTGAGGGAAAAGATTTGGCAGTTTGCATACCTGTTTTGGAGGGTAGATCTTGGACAAATTTATGTTGAGAAAGGTGAATACCAGTGTCAGTTTTCTACACCTCAATACCCAGAAAATATTGTAGATGTCCTAAATCCTTCAATGCAAACTTGCTATTCAATTGTTGAACTAGAGCAGAGATTTCAGTGACATGATTACCTGTAACTATGATGTCATAAACATACCTGTAACTATGATGTCATAAACATAGACCAAGATGTAAATACAACTGACCTGTAATCCTGAAAAAGAGAGAGTGATCAGCTTTAGAGGGAACAAAGTCAAGTTGAAGCAATGCATGTTTAAACTTGTCAAACCAAGCTCTAGGTGTCTGTTTGAGGCCATAAGGAGCCTTGTGAAGCTTGTAAACAAGTTGTTGATTCGAGTTAAGAAACCCTAGAGGTTGAGCCATATAGACATCTTCGCCAATCTCACCATTGAGGAAGGCATTGTTCACATCAAGTTGTCGAAGATGCCAACCTTGTGTCACTGCAAGGGATAGAATGACCCGAATTGTGCTGGTTTGACAACAAGACTAAAGGTCTCTGTGAAGTCAACACCCTCTACTTGATGGAACCCTTTGGATACTAATCTAGCCTTATACTTTAAGAGTGATCCATATGGGTTCGTTTTAATTTTAAAGACCCACTTGCAACCAATGATTTTTCGACCATGTGGTGGATGCACCAAATTCGAAGTCGTATTGCTTTGTAGTTCTTGGAATTCTTCTTTCAATACTGCTAACCACTTAGGATGAGCAAGGGCTTGTTGTACTATATCTGGCTCTTTGTCATCATATTGAGCTAACCAGGCTTTAGGCTTAAAGATGCCAGATTTTGATCTAGTAATCATAGGATGTGTATTGCCTGGTGGTACAACAGTTTGAGGATGTGTATTGTGTGATGATTCAACAGATTGAGAATGTACAACACTAGATGGAGTGTTAGAATTATGATATATTTCCTAGTTTTGTTAGGATTATATTTATAGTAATAATTCCTAGTTATAGTATTTTTCCTGTTTCTAGTTATATTAGGATTAGTACTCCTATTAGGAGTTAGATTAGTCTTTTATTGTATTGCCTATATAAGGTCTCTTTCTTAGTTATTTTTACTGTAACTTAGGATTCACAGTGTAATCCTATATTCAGCATTATGCAATAATACAAACCTTAGTTTTCTTGTTCACCTCTTCTTGTTCTCATTAGTTCTTTGTTTTGTATGAGATTATTTAGTATGTTATCAGAGTTTGAGATTCTTTAACAGGAGAACATGATATTGGTGACTGAGAAGGTGATAAAGTAGTAGCAGAAGTTGATGGTACAGAACTGACAACATTATCATTAATCATAGAAGGTGTAGTTCAACCTGGAAGTAGTTGAAACAGAATTTGTTGTAGCTGGAAATAAGATTGTTGGAGAAAAGTCATCACTTGAAAAGCATGGATGATTAACTGTGTGAGGAAATAAACTAGTGGTGCCTTTATCCATGTTGGTATTTACAGACACAGAACGATCTTGAGCGAAGGGAAAACAAAATTCATTAAACACTGCATGTTTAGTCACATATATCTTACCTTCAGGACTAAAACACTTGTATCCCTTATGTTGATTGCTATAGCCAATGAAGGTACAGGGTAGACTTCAAAATTGAAGTTTGTGTCTATTATATGGCCAGAGATAGGGGTATACCAAACAACCAAATACCTTTAAAGCTGAGTAGTCGTGTTCAATCCCAAATATACAAGTGAAAGGTATTGATTTATTAAGTACTGGTGTAGGCATTCTGTTGATGAGGAAGGTAGCTGTGAGGAAAGCCTCATCCCATAATTTTAGAGGCATAGAAGCTTGAGCTAGCAGACTTAACCCTGTTTCAACTAGGTGTTTGTGCTTCCTTTCCACCAATCCATTTTGCTCATGCATATAGGGACAATTATGCCTAAAAGTAATACCACAAGAGGCTAGAAAAGGAGCCAAAACCATAAATTATTACCACAGTCTGTTTGAAGTGTCTTAATTTTGTGAGAGAAATAAAGTTCAATCTGAGTTTTAAATTGATGGAAAACCTTGTAAACTTCAGCTTTGGTTTTGAGAAGAAAAATCCAAGTGTATCTTGTGCAAGCATCAAGAAAACTAACATTATATCTAAACCCATTTGAAGAGACAATATGTGCAGGACCGCACACATCAGCAACAAGTAATTCCAGAGGTTGTTTATAAACTGTTTTGGAATGATTAAATGGTAGTTTATGTGATTTGCTTAACTGACAAGCATCACAGAACACAACATCAGATTTAGAGGAAGAAACCTTGCATTTATTCAATATAGTTTGTACAATGAGTGATGAGGGATGTCCCAACCTCATATGCCACAAATGCAAAGGTGAAACAACCTTACAGACTGTATTTACAGAAGGTAAAACATGATTCTGACGAGAATTAGAAAAACAATAATTCTTAGATGAAACAGAGTGAAAAACTGATGAAGAGTGAGTTTTGTGCTTCAATTTTTTACGTGTAGAAGATCTTGAACTGAGTGATGTGTATAGTGGGAGATCAAACACATATAGTCCATTTCTAAGGACCCTTTGAAGAAGAACCTTTTTCATAGCTTCGTCATTCACAAGACATAAAGAGGGATGAAATTCTATGTAAACATTATTATCTCTCACAAATTTAGAAACACTAAGCAAATTTTTTATGATATGTGGTATGTGCAAGATATTTTTTAGAAGACAAGTGTGTCTATCATGAACAAAAGTATTATAACCAACAAAGTTGATATTCAGACCTGTTTCATTGCCCATATAGATCTTTTATTTACCAAGATAATCTGCTTTGCTCATGAGATTGATACTGTCTGGAGTGCAATGGTCAGTAGCTCCACTGTTAGGATACCAAAGAGGATCAACCATATTGTTTGGTGAAGCAACCATAGCAGCCATGTGACCATTACCACCTGTAGAACATCCTCCATTTTGTTGTGTGTTTAGCTGAGGTTGAAAGGATTGATCAAATCGATAGTAACACCTAACATCTTCATAACCAGTTCTATGACATATTTGACACTGAGATCTGGTATTAAAATTGTTTCTTTCTTTTCCCCTGCCTCTTTTACAACCATTTGAACCATTATGATTACCTTGACCAGTATTTTGAGAAAAACCTCTTCCAGAGCCTGATTGACCACTATTATTCCCTTTCTTGGTAACAACAAGATTCACAGTCAATGACTCTACTTGAGAATGTTGATCGATCCACGCCTCATGAGTGAGTAAAAGTGTTGTTATCTCAGGCAAAAAGTAACAATTAGGCATGGATGTCACATGTATGACAAAAGAGCCATACTCAGCTCCTAGACTAGCAAGAATGCTTATAATTTTGTCATCTTCAGTCATCAACACATCTTGTGAATGACAAGGCATCTATGAATATATGATGCTTTTCTTCTTCATAAGATAGTCAGTCATTGAAGATCCATTTTTCTTCAAGGTCTGTAGTTGCAACTTGAGTTGCATGATGTTAGCCTTGGATTGTGATTTGAACAATTGTTCAATAGTATACCGAGATTCACTGGCTGTTGAACATCCAACCAGTTGAGGCAGAATTTCCTGGCTAATCGAGGACAAGATCCAACATAAAAGAGCTTGATCTTGTTGCTCCCAGTCCAAATAAGCCTCGTTCACAGATTTATCCAGATTTAAACGATTTGGTGGTTGAACTGGGCAATCAATAAAAGAGGAAAGACGATTACCTCTCATAGCAGCTAGAACCTGTTGACGCCACAATAAAAAATTATTGTGATTCAACTTCACAGTCAATTCAAGCTTCATCGGAGTGAGCCACTTTGAGTTTCCGTTGACGGAGAGACGACTAGCATTGACTTCTTGAGAGTTAGCAGTGAAATCCATGGAGTTTTGTAGCTCTGATACCATATTGAGGTTGTCACTTTCTTGAGAAAGTATAAAAAAGTAACGAGAAAATGAAAAGAAAAATTTAGAAGAGAAAGTTAGAGAAAAATCTAGAATAACTTTATTTCTAGAAAACTATAACTAGAAAAATAATACAATTAGTTGAATAATTACTTCTACTATTTATAGTTCTAATTCTGACTAGGAGTAGTCCTAACTTTGGACTTTGACGTGGCACAAGGTAGTTTATCTGTAACTGCTGCTCATGAAACTTTCTTGCCAAATGTATTAATGAGTTACGTTCATCCATGATCATCCTCTTGTTTATTACTGTGCACCTGATTTAGTGTACCCTAATATTTACATTGATTAATCTGATGAATCCAACTAGCTTGGTATGCTAGACCTTGAGTAGAAACTGGTTGAGCTGAATCAGCTTGAATAGAAGATGAAGTGCTTCGATGAGCTTGATGTATATCACTAACAGATACACTATTCACATTCCTCATCAAAATGAGCTTGGAATCAATTGACAAACTCAGTTTGTCAGAAAGGAAACAAAAAACGAACCATAGGCAGAGCTTTAGTGAGTATACCAGCTTTTCGATGCTCAGATTGTATTTATTGCATAGAAAGCAACATAGATGAAATATTTTCTCGAACAAAATGAACATCGATCTCGATGTGTTGTTCTTGAATGAAATATGGGATTCTGAGTAAGAGATGCAACACTAGTATTATCACATCAGATGGTAGAGATACCTGCAATCAAAATCCAAGTGCAGCAAACAGAGACTTAAGTCATAGAACCTCTGAAGCAATTTGTGATAAAGCTCTATATTCAGCTTCAACACTTGATTTAGTAACCATTTTTTACTTTGTTGAAAACCAAGTGATTAGATTATGACCTAGATATACACAACATCCACTTGTGGAACGTCCATCATCCACACACGAAGCCTATCATCATCGGTAAAGGCCTCAATAAACAACTCCTTTATAGGCTGAAAAAGAAGAACGAGAGTAGACAAGTCTTTGAGATATCGAAAAACCTTCTTACAAGCTTGTCAATGTTGATCAGTTAGAGCAACCAAATATTAACTAAGCTTATTGAGAGCAAAGGAAATATCAGTTCTTGTATATGTCACATATTGAAGGGCTCCAATTGTGCTTCGATATACGGTAGGATCTGTGAAGGACATACCAAATTTCAATGACAACTTGCTTGAAATGAGCTTCAAATTTTGCTTGGAATTCTTCGATAAGAGATCATGAACATACTTCGTCTGAGTTAAGTAAATACCTAATGCAGTACAGGAAGCCTTAAAACCCAAAAAATAGTTTACCTGACCTAAAGCTTTGAGAGCAAACCTTGAGTGGGGAGAAAAAATTGTCGACTTAATGAGATAACTATTGCTACTAGTCACCAAAATGCCATCAACATATATGAGCAAAAATACTACACCAGTTGTGGAATGTTTGATAAACAAATAAACATAAGAAGTAGATGAACGAAAACCCCACTCCAAGAGAGCCCCTCACAGCTTGTGAAACAAAGTACTTGGTGCTTACTTGAGACCATACAACGCTTTGTGTAACTTATACACATATCGGGACTTCAAACTATAAATGAATCCAGTTGGTTTCAAACTATTGGCCAACCACAACTCACAACAAGAGTAAATACAACATGAATGCTTGAGGGTTGATGACAAGTCTGAAAAATCAATCCTAGGCGTTTGATGAAACCTTTTGCAACCAATCTTGTCTTGTACTTAAGAACTGAACAATCAAGCTTGTGTTTCACTCTAAAACCCCACTTGTGACGAACAATATTCATACCAGCTGTTAATGGAACCAAAGACCAAGTATTTTTTTTTTTCAACAAAGCACTATATTTCTCAATCATAGCTTGCTTCCACTTAGGATCAACAAGAGCATCTTTAACATCAGAAGGCTTATGAATCAAATATGTGCATGTAGATTGACAAAGTGCTGAATAGACTCGTGATTTGAGAGATCATGTCCTGAATATAGTAATCACGCCATAAGTTGAACACACTGGTAGAGGTATTGAAAAAGTCGTGGGATGAAGATCAACTGTTGGAACAACAGCTAGAACCGATCCTGAAACTAGCCTAAGCATCGTCCCCCACCTCTCCTACCTAGGTCTCCCACATTTAGGGGCACTAGTAGCCCCTCTGACACCTGTTACTTAAAAATCCACAATGGTTTTCTAGATAACATGCACAATCGATTAAATTAATTAGTACACCTGTATTTTATTAAAAAAATTAATTATAAAAATATTTCAATAGAAATTTACCAATAATGATAAATTACTTTAATTAGAAATATACCAAATATCGTATCATGTACACTCTTTAATTACACACATATCTTAAACTATATATCTTTATTTAAAAAAAAAAACTTACAATAAACATTAACTTATAATAAACCCTAATATTTATGACAAGCTTTAATTAAACTCTAATTTTATTTCAGATATCAAGTATTCTCATCATTACATGATTATCATATAGCAAAGTAATTTTCAGAGGACTCTGATCATATTAAGGTAGGTATTATTTTACTTCTTTTTTTGTCTTTCTTTTTATATCTAGTTATAAACTCTATCAATTAACAAACTATATATTTTTTTAAAAAAATAGTTCTAGATATCAATGAGTTTTATTTTTAGTTTGTTAAAGATAGTTGTATATATAAGAGAATTTCATATTAAAAACCTTTTGGCCTCATATACAATATAGTTCTACATCCTTTATTTCATAACGCTTCTATTTTTAAGACATTTTCAAAAGTAAATTGGACCATTATTAGAAGAGAATTTAATTCCACAATTAATATGATTTTTTTATATATAAATTGGGTGTGTTTTAATAGGGATTATAAATAAAATGTATTAAAAAGAATATATTCATTTCAATAAGGGTATTATTGTCATTAGGATGTGTGTTTATAGTAATATTTATTTTAGAGCTTTTTGATAATCTAATTTTTTCTTTTTACACTTATTTTCTAAAGATACTTCATTCCTAAAATTTAAATTTAATAAAATTCTGAAGACATTTTCTTTTGTTATAAAATTATCCTTTTTAATTTTTTGGCACTCCTAAATCATTAGATTAAATATTACATATAAAAAACGCTCTCCAAAAAATTTAATTACCATATTAAAATCTCTCTCCTCCAATACATATATCTAATTTTCTATCTCCATTCTTTTTCAAGAAAGACTGACAGCTAAGAAAAAAAAAACTTACGAATAAGCTAGATTTTTTGGAACCATATATATATGTACATTTTTTTTAATAAAAAAAAACTCAAAAAACAAGTACCGTGTTTTAAAACAAAATTCAAAATAAGAAAATGTTTTTTATTACTTTTATAGATATGTGATTGCCTTGAAAATTTTAATCTTTCATTAGTCTTAGAAACTCTTAGTTTAATCGAATCTAATTGCAACAAATCAAGTTTTTATATATCTTTTTTTTTTTTGAAGAACAAAGTATTTGTATATACTTTTTAATGTGTGTGTGTATATATATATATTACTTTAATAAAAAACCAAAATATTCATAAGTTTTTTCTCTTTAACTATTAGCAGAGATTAATAGAGAAAGTATAGAGATAGATTTTTTTTTTTGAACAATGGAGAGAGAGAGAATATTTATGAGAGATTGTTTAATATGAGGGAGAGTTTAATACGTAATATTTAATCTAATGAGTTTTGAGACATAATTTCTTTTTTTAATAATTTAATTAGTTTCAAGTCTTTAGAATTTTTTGTCCTTTTTAGTTATTTTAATTCAGATTAAAATTGTCATTAATAAAAAATAATAATTAGAGTGTAAATAGATAATTTGTGAATTGTAAGGAGAAACTCTTTATTTATTTTTAAAATTTTAGACATATATTTACTTATAAAAATGGGTATACTAATTAATTTTATAGATGACAATATCCACCTTTTTCATATTTTTTTTAAAAACAAAAGTACATGTTTGCTCTTTCGACGACAGAAGAGGTGAGATGCTCCTTTGGTGTTGGAGGAGCAGCTCCTCCATTGATCCGTGCCTCTTTTTTTTTTTAGTTTTTAATTTTTTTTGAAAAATAAAATTGAACTATAATTTACAAGTAATAAAAATTAATACTTGTTTCTTTTTTTGAAGTATTACACTATTATATAAATCCGGGGTTGTGTAGGGAGAGAGTTGGACTCGAACCCTCAACCTCGTAGTGGTACAAGTGTGAAGATCAAGTTTACCACCGGACCAACCTCATCTCATCATTAATATTTATTTCTTAATTATGAGTTTAGTATTGAATCCATTAGTTGATAATTATATGTGATGAAATTACAAGAGAAAATTTATATAGTCCAATTATTAATTTACTAAATTGCTCTACAATTTTAGATTGTAATATATAAAAAAAATCAATTTAACATTTCTTTTCTCTTAATCTACCGAATGCGTTTTTACATTTTTTTTAGAATACAATTTTTAGTATATACTAGTAGACGTGTTTTCAGATTTCGAAATTGAAACCAAAATATTTGTTTTTTTATAAACAATTAGACAAAGATTATTAAGAAAGTAGAGAAGCTTGGTCTCAACAAGAAGATCATTTATTATATTTAGAAAGAGAACGAGATTTTACTGAAAATAGAATTAATAAAGTAAATAAAGATTTGGAAGAATTAAAATATTTTACAAAAATAGTAGAAAATCAAGGTAGTAGTAGTAATATTGATACTTGTAATAATTAAATGTTAGTTATAATTTAAGAGTTATTTTCATGAGTTTTATCTTAATATTCCTTATTGAGTATCTCTGTATCTAAATCAAATTGACGTAGAAACCATTAATTGTGTTTTAACCCTAAAGAAACAAAAGACACTCTACACACAACCCTTAATAACAGAAAAATTAAAACTAGTTAAGATAAGATTATTAGAACTTCAGAGAGAATCTAAAAGATTAGAATGACCTTAACAAAAGAATTTTACCATATATATGAATTTTAAGAAACTTGAATATTTAGATTTAGGGATGACAAATTTTAGAAAAGTAAAAATAAATTTTCAAGATAAACTTAAATTTTTGTATAATATAGAATGTTTAGCATATTCCTCCTAATAGCAATAGTCCACAAAATATTCCTGGGATGCCACATTGAAATACACGTTCATTTATCATTTTCTTCTATAATTCTCATACTAATTTTTGCTTCGATACCTATTTTCTAGCTCAGTTTTTCAGATTATATGACAATTTTTAGGATATGAAGTTACGTTCTTCTCAAATAATTTTTTTAAAATTCCTTGAAACTCCTACATTTGTTCTTATAAAAACATATAAATGAAGGTGTCAAATTGTCAATACCTACTACTACCAAGAGATGAGAGAAACCTGTACTTTTTCGCGCTAATACAAATAATTCTCAACTCAATCAACTAACAAAATCAAATGAGAGAGAGAGAGTTGGCACAAGATTTTTGTGTAAAATAACACCAACAAATAAATAAGCAGCGAGACCATATTTCTTTGGTCATTTTATCGCAAAATACACTGATTGATAAAATAGATAAACCATCAGATCGATTTTAATCTTTGTTGGTAAAGTCATAAAATTCAAAACATATTCAACCCCTCCCATCCTCTAGGTGTTCCTATATTTATAAAATTATTTTTTAGATAAACTTTTAGGGTAGTGTATTCAATTAGGATTCTTGAGGACATTTAAAGACATTTTTTAAATGATAGATTTTCATGGATTTCTACGGACTTTTATAAATCCACACGGACTTTTATCAATTAATCCATGATCATTTGTATATGAAAACATTCATTTTTTTTCTTGTTTCTCGAATCTGTCAAGAAGAAATCAATATTGACTTGTATCCACTCCAAAATTTATAATAATTTTTATACTTATTTATAAATCACGAAATTTTACAGATTAAATGGGCAAATATATATGATGATTTGATTTTGTACCAACTAGCACAGTAAATACACTTGATATGTATTAAACTATTAATATTACTTATTGATATCAGATTACCTGGAAAAAAAAAAACAAACAAAAAAACCAGTCAATGACAGCCGTATGGAACTACAACTTATTGAAGTTAACAGTAGAATCTAGGTTTTGTCAACATTTCAAGTACAATACAATACTGCAGTACATATAGTAGCAGTAGTGACAAGTCCAGAAATTTTAACGAGGTAGGGCACTTGAATAAAATAATAATTACATAAAAAATAATAATTAAGATTTTTAAGTCATATTAAAATGAACTTTTTTATATTAATATATATATATATATATATATATATATATATATATATAACATTTACTCGATATGAACTAAATAATCTTACATCGAACAGAACTAAAAAAAAACACAATATTATGAAAATAAATAATAACAAGAAAAACAACATAAACAACGAAAAGTTATAATAGTTATTCTTATAAAAAAAATTAAAATATAGTTTCATAATTAATTTTTTTTTTGTATTTATATTGAATTCACTCTAAATTTATACAAAATAATTGATTAATAATATTACTATAATGTTTTTTTGAATTTTTCATTCTTCTAATTATTGATTCAAAATAAATTAAAATAAAAATATAAATAAAAAATATAAATAATGATATAAAATAAATCATAATAATAGGTGAAATATTTAAATATAATAAATTAAAATTTAAGATTTTAGGGTTTATTGATTGGATGTGTTAGTTATTTCAAACTAAAAATATTAGAAATAAGAAAAAATTAATAATATATAATTTACTATTTAATAAAATTGAATTAAATAAACCACCAAATAAAAGTACTTAGGAATTTGACAATTACGGAAAAAAGAAAATTGATTATTTTGTTGTAGAATAAGATGAAAATTTGAGAAACGGATTGAAAAATTGTGTAAAATAAAAATAGATATTAAAAAGCATAATTGTTTTGCTCTTGCTGAGAATTGAACCCGTGACTGCCACGGTCAATTAAAAGAATTATCACCAGCTGCGCTGTCAATCAATGTCACAAAGATGTATTATCTGTGGTACATATAAATATTAATATATTAAATTATTTTTTAAAAAAAATGAGGTGAGGCACAAACCCCACGGCCCCAACCTGATCTCCACGCAGGTCCACCCCTGAGTAGCAGTATGGAACTGCAGCAATTTGTACACATGGTACCCAAACAAAGCATTTTTTTTTTACATAACATTCTATCTAAATATATATTTTTTTATAATTTTCTAGATAAAAGAATCAACCCAAATAAATTTACGAATTCTGGTCATTTGTCAAAATAGAAGGGTTCTAGCAAGCTTTTGTATATTTCGAAACTGAAGTCCACCAAAATTCTTGGGGAGAAGACTGAACTTGTTATGGTTTTGATATTCATATTTCTCACCATCAAGTCTACCAATATCCATAACTTAAGAAAATCCTTTAAAATCTTATCTCGATTGAATACACCTTGATTTGTGTAGATATTTTTAATGTCTCAGTTCAATACGCTTAGATTTGGAAAGACTCTTTAGAAGTCCATAGAAATCTAAATTGAATACCACTGGATTAATATAGACTCTTTTAAAGTCTTTAAATGTCCAAATTGAATACACCCGATTTATAAAGTCTTTAAATGTCCTCGAGAATCCTAATTCAATACACTCCCTTAATTTCAGCCTCTTTTATATTATAGTATCACAAACCACATCCAAAATTTCAAGACTTATCAATTGCAATGCACTTAAATGAGGCATTATGATAGAGGCCGAGGCAGATAGAGACTAGGGATGGCAATTATACCCAGACCCGTGAGTACCGAACCGAACCCGAACCGCATGGGTCGGGTCTAGGTCTAGGTCCTCACATTTGGGTCACGGATCGGGTCTGGGTCCAAAATAATAGACCCTATTCGGGTTCGGGTCGGGTCTGGTCGGGTCTGGGCCTGGGTCTGGGTCTGAGTAAAAAATCCGGATCCGAACCCGGACCCATGGACCCGATTAGTACAAAACATATTTGTTATTTCAA
The DNA here is from genome assembly GCA_032871835.1 of Dipteronia dyeriana. Lineage (NCBI taxonomy): Eukaryota > Viridiplantae > Streptophyta > Magnoliopsida > Sapindales > Sapindaceae > Dipteronia > Dipteronia dyeriana. Next base: position 99,896,405 of record CM065296.1, on the reverse strand, counting down.
TTTGTATAGTTATTTCAATTCTCAACCTAATAGTCAAACATCTTCATTATTTTGTTTTATTTCAATTCAAGTTAATTATTCATTTATTGAACAAGTTTTACCGGTAAAAAAATTGAATAGGTAAAATTAAAAATAGAAAGGAAAAACGAAAAAAGTGAGTTTTATTAAAGGTTTTACGAGTCCGCGGGTCCAGACCCAGACCCATGAATTTTCGTGTGTCCTCAGGACGGGTCTGGGTCTGCTGAAGACCCACGGGTCCAGACCCAAACCCGAACCCGAAAATTTTTATTAATCTGAGTCTGGATCTGAGTCTAATATTTTTTAATAGGTCTGGATCTGGATCTGATTTTGGGTCGGGTCCGGGTCCGATCCGAATCAGAATCTGATCTATTACCATCCCTAATAGAGACTAGACCGGGCTGTAGTCCGGTCTAGATTTTAAAAAAAATAAAATTATTTATATTATATGTATTAACTTTTACATATATATATTTGTTGTATATATTGCGTCTAAGTGTCTAACACTTCTACACATGTTCCACCGTCTAATCAACTCTCAATTTGATCCAATTAATCCTATCCACTTGATAGTTCCACTTACACACAAAACCGTCTGTCCAGTTGCACACAAAACTCTCTCTCTATATCGCGTTCTCTTTTGTAACAGTTGGTGGAAGCTCCCTCAATATATCAGATTATAATTATCTCTCGTCGTGATTTACAAAAATATTACCGCAGTGGAGTATATCTTAGAACCATGATTAGAGTGAGTTTCATATATAGGGATGGTAAAATTATCTATGGATACGGATATCCATGGTAAAATTATTCTGGGGATGGAGCATGAATGTATGTCATTCTAATATCTATTTTAATTTTAGAGCTGGGGATGAAGATGAATATCATCTATGGATATACATACCCATTTGGATCTATTACATATTTCAATATTTTAATATTTTAAATATATAAAAATTTATTAGTTCTAATTATATTAGTTATTAATAATATTTATATTTGAACCGTATTGGATGTATTTTTTTCTCTTTAAATAGGATAACATGTACTGTTAAATATATTAGTTACATTTTTCTCTTGTAATCTATAAAAATTTAAAGTTTTTTATGGGATACAAATATAAACGGAGTAAGGATGAATATCTCTATCTTATATAGTGATCGGAACGATTTATATACCTATTTGAGGTCCCCATTACCTAGTTTTTGTTCTTGTTTTCGAGCGTTTTTTGTATATAATGTGTTTTGTAAGCTTTGTGTAAGTTGTATCCCTTAAAATAAGGGGTTGAGCTAAATTGAAGAGTTTTGGATGTTAAAGGGCTGAAATGGGAATTGCTTGTGCAAGATACAACTTTCGGAGGTCATATCTCCGTCCTCAAATCGAACTACATACCTATTACCTATTACCTTTTTTCGGAAAGCTCCGGATGTCTAGTTTTCAACACTTTTTATAGATCACAATTCCGAGCTTTCTGGAGGAAGTTATAGTCATTTTCGTAATGGTGCGCGAAGTTGAAAAATCTTCACCCCGAGGGAATAGCGACCTAGATGCGACATGAGCACCAAGTTACCTCAAGGTCGCGGTTTTGCCCAGTTTTTCTATTTCCAACCCGAATTTGAGAGGGTATCTCGTCATTTCACACCCAATTCTGGCCCTAACCTCCCAACGCTATAAATACCCCAATTTCTCACCTCCCATACATCTAACACACACCTCCCACACATCTCCCACAACCCACACAAACTCTATTCCATCTTCTTCTATTTTCTTCATATTCTTCCCCAAATAACGAGACAAATAGCTCTCATGGAGGTGTTTCCTCCATGGAAGCTCCACCTAATTGGAGAAGTGGTTGCACCTAGATTGTAGCAACAAGATGGTCGATTAATGCGTCTGAAGGACATAATCGCCGACATGAAAACAATGTATGGCATCCAAATAATGTACAGTAAGGCACATCAAGCCCTTGATTATGCTTTGTCACTCACCTATGGAACGCATGAGGAAAGCTTCCAACTGCTGCCATCATTCGGTTACGTGTTGGAACAACAAAATCCCGAACGATAATTGATTTACAGTGCGATGAAAATGGTAAATTATTATACTTTTTCATGTCGTTGGTTGTCTCAGTTAGAGGATTCCAGAGGTGTATGCGTCCAGTTATTGTCGTTGATGGTACCCATTTAAAGGGTAGATTCGGGGGCACAATATTTGTTGCAACTGCACAATATGGGAATGAACAGGTTTATTCAATTGCTTTTGGGTACGGTGACTCGAAAAATAACATATCATGCGAGTGGTTTTTGGATTGCTTGAAAGGTGCCCTTAGTCATATAGATGATTTGGTTTTCATTTCTGATCGACATGCAAGCATTGAAGCAGGGATTTCTAAAGTGTTCCCTTATGTCACCCATACCATATATTGCTGGCACTTTTATGAAAATATTAAGAAGAGATATCATAGAAAGGATGTTGCCGCAATAATGGATAAAGCAGCCCGAGCGTACACCGAGTTGCAATATAACCGGCACATGGAAGAGTTACGTAACTTGCACCCGAATGCATATGAATATGTAATTGATGCTAGTCCACATAAGTGGTCCCGTGTTCACTGCCATAACAGAAGGTATAGGGTCATGACAACAAATGCTGCAGAATGCATAAACTCATGTCTTAAATTTGCACGGCAACGGCCTATATTGACTTTGGCAGAGTTTATTAGGAATATGCTACAACGTTGGTTTCACGATCGTCATAGGGCTACACAATTCATACGTCATCAGTTGACCGACGCAGCATATCTTGTGATCCTGAAACGTGTAGAAAAGTGCAATTTTATGACAGTTAATCCAGTTGACTGGAACATATTTTCGGTGAAACGGGCTGGAAAATAGTGGACCGTTGACTTAGCTCGGAAGATATGCACATGTAACAAATTCCAAATGGACCTTCTTCCATGTTCTCACGCTCTCGCTGCCGCAAGGTACATCATACAATTTTGTGTACGGTTAATATTACTTAAACATTATACAATTTTGTCATCATTTTCAATGTTTTTACAGGGACCGAAACATGGATTTCACATCCCTCTGTGCGGACTACTACAAGCGACAAACACTTTTTGAAGCGTACTCGGTTCCTGTTATGTTGGTTGGACATCCTTCCACTTGGATTGTGCCATCTGACATCGCTGAGAGAGTCATTTTGAATCCAACCTCCAGGAGACAAGCAGGCCGTCTGAGGGCTTCATGCGGTATCTCGTCTTCCGAGAGAACATCCACACAGAATTGTAGGCGATGTCGACAACCAGAGCATAATTCGAGGCGATGTTCTAACCCATCTTTTACTGATGAAGATCCGAGCATAGTCATTCCTGAGGAATACAGTCGCAAGTGTAGTATCTGTCATACTGTTGGTCACAACAGACATACGTGCCCTACTAGAGACGGTGGGACCGTGGAATGAATTTAGTCATTATCATGATGACATTGTTATAATTTGACATTGTTATAATTTGAACTTGTATGACTTGTTAAGTAACTGAAATGCAATTGTATTAAAATATTCTCGGTATATAAAAAAATGTAAAAAATGTTGTACAAAAGTATTTCTAAATATACAAAAGAATTGGTAAATTGCCGCAAAACTGTTGGCACGTATACACAGGAATTACTACAGAAATCTATATGACCCTGGAGTTTTCAAATATTTCAACCACCATCTTCTCCTGAATGATCCCCATATCGTCTTCAGACCAATCGAAATCTTTTTTGTTTGCCAGTATGTACTCGATCAATCTCAACGTGTGGGGACCACAATTACCCCTGAAGTTGGATACATTAACAAGCGTCAATAAAACATTAGTTTTATACTAATACAATCTTAAAGCGTCAATAAAAATGTCTTTTGATTGCTTCTGCTGGGGGATATATTTTCTCGACACGACGCTGCCATCAAAGGGCTTACTTGTCTTTTCAAATGTCAACAGTCCTGCCGCGCGTTTAGTATGAAACCCGACCTGATTCAACATCGAGGGCATAAAGTAGCTCAACAGGGCTACTTGCTGCTTTCGGATACGAGGTTTGACCTCCTGTCTCCATGGGTCGACTATGAACAGCTTCCCACATGTGAGGTCCACAATCACCAGTAGCCAATGTTGGCACCCAATGTTGCACAGTATCAGGACCTGGAAACGTTAACAACAGGTTTTAGGATGTACAAAGTCATTTATATGTACAATTGCAAACCATGTCAACCTCGTGCCACGGATGGCATCCAATCGAGGCACCCCCAAGGACCTTTGTGAGGTCGTCATCCTTCCACCAGGACCTCAACACATTCCAACGGCTCGGGGTGATCTGCCCGCTAGAATTGCGAGGCATCATTTTCTTGTACTGGTGCTCCAGAAAGGACTGCAGAAACAATTGTATTTAAATTAATTTATGTTTTCCATACACGCATAAAACAACGCGTTATCATTATTAATTTCAGTACTTACAAAGAATTGCGAGTCCAATATGTTAACCGTTTGACTATACACATTCGGAAATGCCCGTTGACGCTTCCAAAGAATATGGAGGTACGTGTCCATATGCTGGGAAAATAAACACATTAAGAAATGTTATGATGTTTACACTTCTAATACAAATACTGAAATCAAGATTTACGCTTCCACAAACCAGATCATCAATATCCATGAAGTTCGTCAGCAACCGATGGAACCATGCAGCATCAACCGGCTCCAGTAAATCAACATCAAGTCTGCATTAATGTTCCAACATCTACACTTTCATATAATGCATTACAAGAAATTCGGCCACTTAAATAACAATGAAATTTACTTACAGTTCCCCGTTTATGTTCCTCTTATAGGCTTGGTACGCTTTCAACTGGGTATCGTCCATGAGTTCCTGGGGATTAAATACGTGCTCATGTCCCTCCAGTATTACCCGAGCCCGCTTAGGTCGGCACGGATCTGTGTATGGGCTAACCAACTGCCAACAGCGCTTCAGTACACGCCTGTGCTGTCGAACTCCCTCCCCCGGGGTTTGCTGAGATGAGGACGGGGGAGCCTGCTGCTCGCTAGAAGGTGGTGGGGGAGCCTGCTGCTAGGACGGAGGTGGCGGGGGAGCCTGCTGCTCACTAGGAGGTGGCGAGGGAGTCTGCTGCTCGCTAGGAGGTGGAGGGGGAGCCTGCGATTCGCTCTGAGAGGGTGGGGTAGACTGAGCCCTACTATCCATAAATGACCCTATGATATATGGATCCTCTGTATGGGTCATGAATGCATGAAGGCCCCTGATCAATGCAAGTAACTCCCTATGTTGTTGTTGTCAATCCTCCTCGCTCTTCTGGAAAAAATTGAGCAAATCCCGGTGCTGTTGTTGTCGATTCTCCTCAGTCTTCCGGAGGGCTTCACGCAACTCCTTCAAGTTATGTTCTAAACGGGCCTGAAATCATGCAACTTTGTTAATACGAAAAAAATCAACAACTCTTGTTAATGAAAATAAAACTACCATCTCAACTTACCTCCCATTCAAGTTGAACGCCAGCACGGGAATCCCCGGTAGCGAAACCAGTTCCTCGGGTGGTAAACCGAACCTGCCTCACTCGTCGAGAAGACGACTGAGATTCGCCAGTGTCCATGCCGATGAAATCTGGACCTGTAGGGTCTGAAGGCTCCGTCTCAGTACACCTCCCACCCTCACCCTCCTCCTCGGGACGAACTGCACTTGTAGTCGGCTTAGGGACAGTAGGAAGGTGAACCCTGTCATCCTGCACATACGGGCTCTCCCCTCACTTAGGCCTGCAAAGTACAGGGCCACCGCCTCAGCTGCTGTGGGCACGATTTTCGTCCTCCCCGACATCTGAAACTGTAGTTAGATGAATTTCATTGTTACTTATCGTAAGTAATATAAATTACTTACTTAATAAAAAAAATTACCCTAGCACTAAAAATCTTCTCCAGCTTCTTCCCTCTAGGTTTTTTTTTCAACTCCCACTTCAACAACCGAGAGGAGAGGTCTTTAACCCTCCGAGTCCCGAAAACCTTGGCCAGTTTAGGGATCACCTCAAAAGCAAATATCTGCATCAAAGATACGTACAGTTATAATCCAAAACAATTTTGGATTAAAAATTAAATGTACATGTTGGAATTAAAATTTCTTACCAAAAGGGCGTGTGATAGACCGTAGATGTTGTACCCCTCCACGGAATGTCCAACATCGCCATGTGACTGTTGTCGTCTCTCCTCACGACGTCGCGATAAGGCATGCTTGAATGAAAATATAGAATGCCTATAGACGTGGGCACCCCACGGGAACGCATCGAAGGCATTGAGGTCCTCTACCAACCAAAACTGCCAAACTGGAATCTTCAATCTCTAGTCCACCCCCATCAGTATTCAGTTCAATATGTAAATGAGGCACAACTTCACAGCATCGTACGCCTTTTCAAACTCTCCATGGGTAAGAACAACCCTTAAGTCATCCAACGATACCTTATCATGTGCAGGAAAGTACCTTTCATGTATGTCATTCTCAACTGCAACATACATACTCGTGTCTGGTATGACTCCAAAACGTAATCTGGTGATGAGGCTAAATTCCACCTTCGAAAACCTCACCACATGGTTCCCTAACATGAACCGTATCTCATCTGTCATCCCGTCATGGTCCAACTCCCGCAACAGCAGCTGATGAATAAAACCACCATAAAACTTTAGCTCTCGGTGCATCGACATGAAATGCCCGAAACAGGAGGCCATGAACCGACGCCAATCCTGAACAGCAAACTCTTCAGGGACCCGATTCAGTGCATCGTCTATACAGGTGAGGGCTTCAAAATGGTCGTGTCGGGTCAATTTTCCCTTGAACCAATCTCCATCTGCAGTTTTAAGCATTTCTTTCATACTGCCCGTCATTTGCAATGTCACAGAAACAGTAGATCAGTAAACTGAAACAAAATTATAAAATATTCTTGATCGTTTGAAACAAATTCTTGATACTTTAAAATATTCCCGATCCTTTAAAAAAGATCTCGAATTTGTAAAAAGTTCTCAATCCTTTGCAAATAGGCTCGATCCTTTGAAATTAGTCGCGATCCTTTATAAAACCTCTCGATTCATTGAAAAAACTTCACGATCATTTAAAAACGTTCTCGGTTTGCTTATAAAGTTCTCGATCCTTTACAAATAGGCTCGATCCTTTGAAATTAGTCTAGATCCTTTGAAATTAGTCTAGATCCTTTGTAAAACCTCTCGATTCATTAAAAAAACTTCACGATCATTTAAAAACGTTCTCGATTTGTTTATAAAGTTCTCGATCTTTTGCAAATAGACTCGATCATTTGAAATTAGTCTCGATCCTTTGTCAAACCTCTCGATTCATTGAAAAAACTTCATGATCATTTTAAAAAGTTCTCGATTTTTTTCAAAACTTCTCGATCCTTTGCAAATAGGCTCGATCCTTTCAAATTAGTCTCGATCCTTTGTAAAACCTCTCGATTCATTCAAAAAACTTCACGATCATTTGAAAATGTTCTCAACCCTTTGAAAAACATTCTTGGTCGTTAAAAAATATTCTTGATCCTTTCAAAAAACTCTCAACCCTTTGAAAAACCTCTCGATTCTTTAAAAAATGTTTTCGATCAATTTAAAAATCTCGATCCTTTCAAAATATTCTCGAAGCTTTGAAAATTGTCTCGAGCATTTTAAAAACCTCTCGATTCTTTGAAAAATATTCTCGATCCTTTTCTAAAAACTGGACCATTTGAAAAACATTCTCGATCGTTTGAAAACATTCTCGATCCTTTGAAAATATTCTCGACACTTTCACAAAACTATCGATTCTTTGAATAATCTTCTCCTTTATTAGAAAAATATTCTCGATTCGATCATTTTATAAAATCTCGATCATTTGAAAAACAATCTCGATCGTTATCATAATATTTTTGATTGTTTTCAAAAATTCTCGATCCTTTCATAATAGTCTCGATCCTTTGAAAAACCTATCGATTCTACGAAAAATGTTCTCGATCATTTAACAAAAGCTCGATCACTTTGAAAAACCTCTCGATTCTTTCTAAAAAATTTCCTCGATCTCTCTTGAAATATTCTCAATTTATTTATTTTTCAAAACAAAAAATCCTCGATACCAGAATATTGAACCTCATTTCAAACTCAAACCAAAACCACAACCACAACCACTGTCAACCATAATCTACAATTTCTTTCAACAGAACAAGTCTGAAATGCAATTATAAGTTATGAACAACAAATCGATACATGAAACAAACTCAACTTACCTTTGTCACTCGCTGCGAAATGTAGTGTATTCCCGTTCCGGTCAATAAGCTGTTGATTTCCTCATCGTCGATTTCGTTGTCGTCGGTTTCTTTCTCACAGTTGCTTTTCTCAGAAACACAAAACGACAAATTTGCTCTATTTTTCAAATTTTGAATTTTGTAGGGGTATTCTCGTCTGTTTAGTTTAAATGGTGCCTTTTAAACTTATATTACTAAACTGGTGACATTTGCACAACACCCCCTCTCAAATATTGCCATTTATTTATCGAGCCCTATTTAGATTTAGGGATGACAGATTTTAGAAAGGTAACATTAAATTTACAAGATAAACTTAAACTTTTGTATAATATAGAATGTTTAGAAAACCAATATAAGCATATTCCTCCTACTAGCAATAGTCCACAAAATATTCCTGGGATGCCACATTGAAATACACGTTCATTTATCATTTTTTTGATAATTCTAATACTGATTTTTGCTTCGATACCTATTTTCCAACTCAGATGTTCATAATATATGACAATTTTTAGGATATGAAGTTATGTTATTCTCAAATAGTTTTTTTTTTAATTCCTTAAAACTTCTACACTTGTTCTTATAAATACAGATAAATGAAGGCGTCAAATTGTCAATACCTACCGCTACCAAGAGAGGAGAGAAACATTTACTTTTTCGCGCTAATACAAATAATTCTCAACTCAAACAACTAACAAAATCAAAAGAGAGAGAGAGAGAGTTGGCACAAGATTTTTGTGTAAAATAACACCAACGAATAAATAAGCAGCGAGACCATATTTCTTTAGTCATTTATCGCAAAATTCACTGATTGATAAAATAGATACACCATCAGATCGATTTTAATCTTTGTTGGTAAAGTCATACAATTCAAAACTTATTCAACCCCTCCCATCCTCTAGGTGTTCCTATATTTATAAAATTATTTTTTAGATAAACTTTTAGGGTGGTGTATTCAATTAGGATTCTTGAGACATTTAAAGATATTTTTTAAATGACGGACTTTCATGGATTTCTGCGGACTTTTATAAATCCACATGAACTTTCATAAATCCATATGTACTTTCATTTATTTTTTTAGACATTTATCTCAGACTTTTATGGATTTGTTTAGACATCTGTCTCAGACTTTCATGGATTTATTTTCTTAGATTTCTATTATAGATGGATTGATTGAGACATTCAAATACAATTTATAATAAACACGTAAGAAAATCAGTCAACCATCTAATAGATATCATCACGAAACTACTTAAAACAAACTGAAATATGAACTAAAAAATATGAATTAAAATGAAGCAAATTTCAATTTAGGATGTGGGAGAACTTTAGAGAGAAATGCTCTGTTTTTTTGGAAGGGAGAAAAGACTTCAGGGAAAAGCTTTTCTCAATTTTCGTTGATAACTTGAATCTAGTTGTCGATTCGGTATGTTTGTGGGGGGCTTTCAAGCCTTTCGGGAGGGTGAGAGATGTGCTTCTTTCACCAGCAAATAGCTCCAGAAGAAGTAGGTACGCATTTGTCAGGTTCGATTCAAAGGAGGAGGCCAGCAGTGTGGCAAAGATGACGGACAGAATGTTCATTTATAGATGGGAGATCAGCTCGAAAGTTGCTCTGTATGGCTGGAGTAGTAGGAGAGTAGCTAGAACTAGAGAGTCTGAACTAAGGAAATCAAATGTAGTGGGAAGAGCAGGGGTGGAGCCAAGAGTCAGCAAGTCAGGTATCAAAGGGGTCCATCTTTTATAGAAGTGCTGCATGGAAATGAGAGGTCAGAAGATGAAAGGAAGGAAAGATTGGGAGTTCAGGTAGAGACAATAGTGTGGGAAGATACGAAGTTTAAAGAAGAGTGGATGTCAAAATGTGCAGTGGGGGTCTTGAATGAGTTTACCAGTGTCCATAAAGTCAACCAGCGTCTTGAATGAGTTTGCCAAGTTCAACTTTGATAGCCTCACTAGATCAAGAATTGTCGGCAGCTGCAAGAGATGAAGATGATCAAGGTAATGGGATTGGTTCAGCAAATACTAAAGATGAAGTTCCTTCCATTGACGTCTTTGTTGATTTAAGGGGCAAGGTCTCGGTGGTAGAGGATAGAGAGGAGAGAAGTCCTTTGCCCAAGAACAGAGACCTTGAAAGTCATCAGGAAACAGAGAGGGGAGAGATTATAGCGGGTTTAAAGAAAATTGCTTTTAAATCAAATGTAGGTGATGTTGGAAGAGTAGGAAATTACCGGTCCATGATGAGGATAGGAAGGAAAAAAATCACTTAGTAAAGAGTCATGGTATGAAAACGAGACATTCGAATGCTAGGGCTCTTGATCTTAATCATGACTTTGGAAAGAAAAACATAGCTTCAGAGGAGAAGAAGGTGCCATGGAACTTAAAAGATGAGATTGCCAAGGTCATCAAAGCCAGAGCAGCCTTAGGCTTTGTTGTTAAGGGCAGAGAAAATGAAATGGTCGAGGAGATTGTTAGGAGGATTAAAGATGGCGCCTTTGGTAAGTTGGAAGGGATTCTATCATGCAATAACAAGTATAGTTTGCGTTTTGTTGTGCTCTGTTTCAATGTGGTGGTTTTGGTTGGTTTTTGTGTGTAGCTTCAGGGTTTTTGGGTGGTTGGTTTTTTCGTTTTAGTTAGCTTGGGGGGGGGGGGGGGGGGGGGGGGGGGGGGGGGGGGGGGGGGGGGGTCTGCATGTTGGTGTCTGTTATGTTTTAGGGTTTCTTGTTGGTTTCGGTTGTTTGTTGCTTTTACCCATTGGTGGCTTTCATTTATGACATCGCTAATGAAGCAAAATTCTTATTCTATAAATAGATATATTAAAAAAAAACAAATCTTTCATTCACACTATAGTATATAGAACATTAAATAATATAACGATAAAAGAATATGAACAAACAATAACGGACTAATTGAATAACCAAGCAAACAATAATAAGACATTTGTATATTCAACTAATCATATAAACAACAAACTAATTGAATAACCAAGCAATGCTACAAATAAAATATTGAAAAAAAAACATAACCCTAAACCAAACATTGTCACAACTGACCACCCTTTCATCCATGATTTTTAATTAATTCTTCACAATTTCAAATCTTATAGAATTTGACATGGATAATCTAGACATATAGGATATAGTACAGTAAAATTATCAATTTAATCCATGATCATTTGTATATGAAAACATTCATTTTTTTTCTTGTTTCTCGAATCTGTCCAGAAAAAATCAATATTGACTTTTGTCCACTCCAAAATTTATAATAATTTTTATACTTATTTATAAATCACGAAATTTTACAGATTAAATGGGCAAATATATATGATGATGCCTATTTGATTTTGTACAAACTAGCACATTAAATACACTTTATATGTATTAAACTATTAATAATACTTATTGATAGCAGATTACCTGAAAAAACAAAAAACAAAAAAACCAGTCAATGACAACATTATGGAACTACAACTTATCAAAGTTAACAAAAGAATCTAGGTTTTGTCAACATTTCAAGTATAATAATGCAGTACATATAGTAGCAGTATGGAACTACAGCAATTTGTACATATAGTACCGAAACAAAGCAATTTGTTTTTTTTTTTTACATAACATTCTATCTAAATTTTTTTTTTTTATAATTTTCTAGATAGAAAAACCAACACAAATAAATTTACGAATTCTGGTCATTTGTCAAAATAGAAGGGTTCTAGCAAGCTTTTGTATATTTCGAAACTAAAGTCTATCAAAATAATATATATTATCGGTGAAAATGATCTATAACTACAATTTCGGCCATATGATATAGTAAAAATATTATAATGATGTATATAATATAATAATCAATTAATTAAAATACAAATTTATTGATAATTTCTTATAAACAATAATACGATATACAAATTCACCACATATAATAAGTAATATACATATTAGAAATATATTATTGAACAAATAATAAATAGTTAATGACTAGAAATAAATATATTATAGTAATTAGTTATAATTTATCTTTATTATATAGCTAGGCACTACTAACTGTAGCATTGATAATAACAATTTCAACGGGGCTCTACTAGCCTTGTAAACTTTTAATAATATGAAACTATTTAATTGAAATGAGTTCAAAATATTTATATTGGATATATTTTCTTTATATTTATATTTGATATAATTTGACAATGTAAATAAATTATTTTGTTAGTACTGATTTTTTTAAATATTACAAGAAATATTACAATAGGAACCTGATAGGATCAAACAATACATGTACGGTCCGGATATATACTGTCATAATGGAAAATAACTACTTATGTGAAAGATAGATGCACTAACAACTCTGTTATAGAAAATGAATTGTTAAATAAAAACAAAGCAACTTATATAATAAATTTATAATATTAATCAGAACCTATAAATATTATTGTTTTACTTTTACTTAAATAAATATTATAATAACATTATTTTATACGACGTAAAATTGTTACCATAAATAATATATATGTTTACAATTATACGCAAAACATGTTACATGGTATGATTTTTTTTTAAATGAGTTATTAACATTCTATTACAAAGTTGTTACAATGTACATTTTAATTATTACATTTCACGATATATTTGTTACAACGTTAAATCGTTACCACATACATCTTAATTACAATTTTTATGCAAAACTTGTTATATGTAATGGATATTTTGTTACCCATATAAAATGAGTTGTTACATTATACAACAACACTATCACAGCTAGCCTATAACTTTATCGTTATTTATCAAAGCAACGTGAAATCGTTACCATAAATATTTTAACTACAACTTACTACTTGAAACTAGTTACAAGGAACATATATTTTGTTATCCATATAAATCGAGTTATTACATATTACGTCAAAGTTGTTACGAGCTACGACTTTATTGATACGCATCATATCTTATTTGTTACGACAAGAAATCGTTACCACATACATCTTAGTTATAACTTTTTAACTATAATTTGTTGCATAGTATGAATATTTTGTTACCCTTACAAAATGAGTTGTTACATGATATGATAACGTTGTTACAACCTACAACTTTATCGTTACACATCAAATCAACGTGAAATTGTTATCACAAACATTTCAATTGCTGCTTTTCACATGGAATTTGTTACAAAACTTGTATATTTTGTTACCCATATAAATTAAGTTGTTACGAGTTACGATTTTATTATTACATATCACTTAAAATTCGTTACAAAGTTGAAATTGTTACCACACACATCTAAATTACAACTTTTTATTCAAAATTTGTTAATTGTATAAAAATTATGTTAGACGTAATTTATCATATAAAAATATTTGTAAATATTTAAAATGAAATCTTAACTCAAAAATTATTATGTTACAAATATTTTATAAAATTAAATCAAATAATGATTAATTTCAAAATATAATACATCAAAAATATTTTACAAATTAAACAATTTTTTTTTTATTTTCTGAAAATAATAATAATTTAAAAAATATAAAAAAATATTTTAAATCTATTATATTATAAATGTGTAATTAAATTAAATACAAATTTAAATATTAAAAAATATCACATATTTATTTAAATCACAGAATATTATTATAAGGATATGTATAATCCATATCTAATTATCATTTAGAGTTATTTAACATAATTATTTAAATTAAATTAAATTGGATTATTATATTTTTATAATAAATTTTTAAAAAATATAAAATAAAATAAAATAACTTGAAAGTAACTGGCTAACTGGTTAACTGGTTATAACCAGTTACTTCATATTCTTAAAGTGTTTGGTTGCCACATGTCAACCAAATATTGGATAAATCTGGTAATAAAATTCCAATAACCTTATTGGGATTTAATCTTTCAACAATGTAGTCATACCCTTAATTATGATAAAGATCCCAAGACAGAAATTTCCTTATTAATTATGATAGAGATCCCAAGATGGAAATTTTATGGCTGGCGATGCTCTCTGTAAGTGTAACATATTCTTTTATCTTTTCTGTTGTAATTTATTTATAAATATGGATTTTAATTTATTTCAATACAGTATTTGAGTACGACCTTCAAATTCACAACGTGATGCAAGTTAGCCGTCGAGATTTTGTGTCATGCAAACCAACGGATCCGATTAATACATATTCTACAGGCAAGGACAAGATAAGTTCAAACGCACCGGGTCACTATTACTTTGTTGGCCCCAACCACTGCAAAGATGGACTGAAATTTGCAATTAGGGTTAGCAAAGCTCATCCTAAGTGTGGAGGTGCGGATGCCGGCGGTTCCAATCCTGGCGACACTATGACATACACATCGGGTGATTTAAGTAGTTCCTTGTCGTTACATTCTTCTGATGGTCAGCTTGTAACTCAATTAATTTTAGTTGCAGGAGTTGTTGCATATTTTTCTCTAGCTTTTGCTTGTTAGGATGATTACAAGTTTAAGTTATAAGGAGAGAGTGAGTTTATACGTTAGGAATTGTAAAAATAAATTTTGATGATTGAAAAGAATATTCTTAACTAGTTTTTTTGGGATTTCTGTGTCCAGTACGTGTTAACGATATATTTAATTTCAGGAGGTTCCAAGTTTAAATCCTCCCTTCAAGAAAATAATTAAAATAAAAATTAGTTTGTTTTGAAAAAAATTATGATAGAAATTTCCTGATTTTGATTTACGAATAATTATAACCATTGATTAATTTGGTTGGATTGACGCTCAAGGCTCAAGACTCGTATATTATTTCCCAATCACCAGTAGGCCAGAATTAATAGTTTCGTACAAATTCACATTATTTGTTGATTTGTTCAAATAATAGAAAAATGGTATCCACCACCAATGTCATAAAAGATTACGATAATTAAATAGCATATACTTCAACTGCAACTAAACCAGATTTACCTATTGTATATAAACCAATTACCTCGCGCATTGCCTGTTTTAAGTATACTAATTACCACAGGCACCCGTGATAAATATCCAATTTTCTTGTGTTGCCTCCTTTAGAATACAATTTTACAAAGGCATTACACCAAACAAATATACGAGCTTAATTTGGTTTCCCCAATCCACATTTCGTTTATCATAATTTAACTTATACATGATCATCAATCATCATATAAAAAAATATAATTTTATTAAATTTGTATATCAAATACTAACCGTAAAAATATAATTTCGTTTTCCATACTATTATGGTTCAAGTAAATCTCTTAGCGTTTCAACGACTAAAATACAATAAACTAATCTAGCGTGCTCGAAAACCGTATCAAAAAGTGCAAGAAGAGCTAAAACAGGCCAAAGCTTCAACCAAGGGCGAGATGAAGCATTGTTGATCTTGGCGGGAAAAGGAGGTCGTGTCATAATTGAAGATGAGCCTAAGGGTGGAGAAGCATAAGGAACTGAACTTGGACTTCCTCTTGAGCGGAAAGAAGATGAAGTGACCAGAATATCATATTAAAGTGTAAAAACAAAGTGCTTGTGAAAAGTACTCAACGAAGATCTAAACCGGCTCTCTAATGGAGTCCGGTGAGAAAACAAAATATATATTTCAAAGAGCTTCTAGAAGCTTTCCTAATTACAAATTGGGTGCCAAATTCTATTTTGCGCTGTCTAATCTTGATTCGTTGTTCTGTGCTTGACCAAGCTCCATCGTACGACTAGAAGTCTGGAACTGCTTCTAAAAATGATCATTGACTCTTGATGTTGTGCAGAAGTGTAGTTGTGATCTATTGGCCAAACCATTGGATAGATTGCTTCAATGTATTGAATTATTACTTGATCTTGACTTTGCTAACTTGGCTTGGTCTTCTATTAACTGAGCTTGCAGCTTACGAGACCATTATTTTTTTCAATCACTAAAGCTAGCATAAATACTATTGAAGTTGTCACTTTCTTGAGAAAGTATAAGAAAGTAACGAGAAATGAAAGAAAAATTTAGAAGAGAAAGTTAGAGAAAAATCTAGAATCACTTTATTTTTAGAAAACCATAACTGGAAAAACAATATAATTAGTAGAATAATTACTTCTACTATTTATAGTTCTAATTCTGACTAGGAGTAGTCCTAACTTTGGACTCTAACGTGGCACAAGGTAGTTTATCTGTAACTGGTTTAGGAAACTTTCCCGCCAAATGTAATAATGAGTTACGTTCATCCTTGATCATCCTCTTGTTTATTACTATGCACCTGATTTAGTGTACCCTAATATTTACAGTGATTAACCTGATGAATCCAACTAGCTTGGTATGCTAGACCTTGAGTAGAAACTGGTTGAGCTGAATCAGCTTGAATAGAAGATGAAGTGCTTAGATGAGCTTGATGTATATCACTAACAACCCCCATCAAACTCAGTGGGGAGATCTTCACAGCGAGTTTGGTACGTAAACATTGAAAATGAGGAGTATAGAGCACCTTTGTAAAAACATCTGCAATCTGATCTATAAAGGAACATGATTGACCAGAATTTGTTTCTGAATTACCTTGTCACGAACAAAATAAAGATCAAGCTCAATGTGTTTTGTTCGAGCATAAAGCACTGGATTGCTTGACATAGCAATCGTGCTTTGATTGTCACACCAAATAGTAGGAACTCTAAGATGAGGAACATGTATTTTTTTTCAATAGTAAAGTTAGCCAGGTGACTTTAGCAACTGCAGCTGCAAGATTGCGGTATTCAGCCTCAGTGGAGGACCTAGAAATGGTGTTCTACTTTTTGGCACTCCAAGTAACAAGATTAGGACCAAGGAAAATTTAATAGCCAGATGTAGACTTTCGATTATTAGGATTTGTGGCCCAGACAGCATCAGAGAAGCCAACAAGTGATAGAGTTGGGTTAGCTTGTAGCTTAGACTTTGTAAAATCTAAACCATAGGTAGATGTGCCTTTCAAGTACCTGAGAATTCTTTTAACAGCTTTCCAGTGATCATCTAGGAGAGTTTGCATAAATTGACACACCCTATTTACAGCATAAGCTATATCCGGTTTAGTTACTGTTACATATTGTAAGGCTCCAACAACAGACCTATATTCAGATGCATTTTGGATGGGACTACCTTTGTATGCAGATAATTGACAACCAGTACTAGTTACCGTTGGTGAGGGAAAAGATTTGGCAGTTTGCATACCTGTTTTGGAGAGTAGATCTTGGACATATTTATGTTGAGAAAGGTGAATACCAGTGTCAGTTTTCTACACCTCAATACCCAGAAAATATTGTAGATGTCCTAAATCCTTCAATGCAAACTTGCTATTCAATTGTTGTTCTAGAGCAGAGATTTCAGTGACATGATTACCTGTAACTATGATGTCATAAACATAGACCAAGATGTAAATACAAGAGTGACCTGTAATCCTGAAAAAGAGAGAGTGATCAGCTTTAGAGGGAACAAAGTCAAGTTGAAGCAATGCATGTTTAAACTTGTCAAACCAAGCTCTAGATGTCTGTTTAAGGCCATAAGGAGCCTTGTGAAGCTTGTAAACAAGTCGTTGATTCGATTTAAGAAACCCTGGAGGTTGTGCCATATAGACATCTTCCTCAATCTCACCATTGAGGAAGACATTATTCACATCAAGTTGTCGAAGATGCTAACCTTGTGTCACTGCAAGGGATAGAATGACCCGAATTGTGGCTGGTTTGACAACAGGACTAAAGGTCTCTGTGAAGTTAACACCCTCTACTTGATGGAACCCTTTGGCTACTAATTTAGCCTTATACTTTAAGAGTGATCCATATGGGTTCATTATAATTTTAAAGACCCACTTGCAACCAATGATTTTTCTACCATGTGGTGGATGCACCAAAGTCCAAGTCTTATTTCTTTGTAGTTCTTGGAATTCTTCTTTCAATACTGCTAACCACTTAGGATGAGCAAGGGCTTGTGTTACTGTATCTGGCTCTTTGTCATCATAATAAGCTGACCAGGCTTTATGCTTAAAGATGCCAGATTTTGATCTAGTAATCATAGGATGTGTATTGCCTGGTGGTACAACAGTTTAAGGATGTGTATTGTGTGATGATTCAACAGATTGAGAATGTACAACACTAGATGGAGTGTTAGAATTATGATATATTTCCTAGTTTTGTTAGGATTATATTTATAGTAATAATTCCTAGTTATAATATTTTTCCAGTTTCTAGTTATATTAGGACTAGTACTCCTATTAGGAGTTAGATTAGTCTTTTATTGTATTGTCTATATAAGCTCTCTTTCTTAGTTATTTTTACTGTAACTTAGGATTCACAGTATAATCATATATTCAGCATTATGCAATAATACAAACCTTAGTTTTCTTGTTCACCTCTTCTTGTTCTCATTCGTTCTTTGTTTTATATGAGATTATTTAGTATGTTATCAGAGTTTGAGATTCTTTAACAGGAGAACATGATATTGGCGACGGAAAAGGTGATAAAGTAGTAACAGGAGTTGATGGTACAGAACTGACAACATTATCATTAATCACAGAAGGTATAGTTCAACCTAGAAGTAGTTGAAACAGAATTTGTTGTAGCTGGAAATAAGATTGTTGGAGAAGAGTCATCACTTGAAGAGCATGGATGATGAACTATGTGAGGAAATAAACTAGTGGTGCCTTTATCCATGTTGGTATTTACAGACACAGAACGATCTTAAGCGAAGGGAAAACAAAATTCATTAAACGATGCATGTCTAGTCACATATATCTTGCCTTCAGGACTAAGACACGTGTATCCCTTATGTTGATTACTATAGCCAATGAAGGTATAGGGTAGACTTCAAAATTGAAGTTTGTGCCTATTATATGGCCTGAGATAGGGTATACAAAACAACCAAATACCTTTAAAGTTGAGTAGTCGGGCTCAATCCCAAATAGACAAGTGAAAGGTGTTGTTTTATTAAGTACTGGTGTAGGCATTCTGTTGATGAGGAAGGTAGCTGTGAGGAAAGCCTCATCCCATAATTTTAGAGGCATAGAAGCTTGAGCTAGTAGACTTAACCCTGTCTCAACTACGTGTTTGTGCTTCTTTTCCACCAATCCATTTTGCTCATGCATATAGGGACAATTATGCCTAAAAGTAATACCACAAGAGGCTAGAAAAGGAGCCAAAACCATAAATTATTACCACAGTCTGTTTGAAGTGTCTTAATTTTGTGAGAGAAATAAAGTTCAACCTGAGTTTTAAATTGATGGAAAACCTTGTAAACTTTAGCTTTGGTTTTGAGAAGAAAAATCCAAGTGTATCTTGTGCAAGCATCAAGAAAACTAACATTATATCTAAACCCATTTGAAGAGACAATAGGTGCAGGATCCCACACATCAGCAACAAGTAATTCCAGAGGTTGTTTATAAACTGTTTTGGAAAGATTAAATGGTAGTTTATGTGATTTGCTTAACTGACAAGCATCACAGAACACAACATCAGATTTAGAGGAAGAAACCTTGCATTTATTCAATATAGTTTGTACAATGAGTGATGAGGGATGTCCCAACCTCATATGCCACAAATGCAAAGGTGAAACAACCTTGCAGACTGTATTTACAGAAGGTAAAACATGATTCTGACGAGAATTAGAAAAACAATAATTCTTAGATGAAACAGAGTGAAAAACTGATGAATAGTGAGTTGTGTGCTTCAATTTTTTACGTGTAGAAGATCTTGAACTGAGGGATGTGTATAGTGGGAGATCAAACACATATAGTTCATTTCTAAGGACCCTTTGAAGAAGAACCTTTTTCGTAGCTTCGTCATTCACAAGACATAAAGAGGGATGAAATTCTATGTAAACATTATTATCTCTCACAAATTTAGAAACACTAAGCAAATTTTTTATGATATGTGGTATGTGCAAGATATTTTTTAGAAGACAAGTGTGTCTATCATGAACACAAGTATTATAACCAACAAAGTTGATATTCAGACCTGTTTCATTGCCCATATAGATCTTTTATTTACCAAGATAATCTGCTTTGCTCATGAGATTGATACTGTCTGGAGTGCAATGGTCAGTAGCTCCACTGTTAGGATACCAAAGAGGATCAACCATATTGTTTGGTGAAGCAACCATAGCAGCCATGTGACCATTACCACCTGTAGAACATCCTCCATTTTGTTGTGTGTTTAGCTGAGGTTGAAAGGATTGATCAAATCGATAGTAACACCTAACAGCTTCATAACCAGTTCTATGACATATTTGACACTGAGATCTGGTATTAAAATTGTTTCTTTCTTTTCCCCTACCTCTTTTACAACCATTTGAACCATTATGATTACCTTGACCAATATTTTGAGAAAAACCTCTTCCAGAACCTGATTGACCACTATTATTCCCTTTCTTGGTAACAACAAGATTCACAGTCAATGACTCTACTTGAGAATGTTGATCGATCCACGCCTCATGAGTGAGTAAAAGTGTTGTTATCTCAGGCAAAAAGTAACAATTAGGCATGGATGTCACAGGTATGACAAAAGAGCCATACTCAGCTCCTAGACTATCAAGAATGCTCATAATTTTGTCATCTTCAGTCATCACACATCTTGTGAATGACAAGGCATCTATGAATATATGATGCTCTTCTTCTTCATAAGATAGTCAGTCATTAAAGATTCATTTTTCTTCAAGGTCTGTAGTTGCAACTTGAGTTGCATGATGTTAGCCTTGGATTGTGATTTGAACAATTGTTCAATAGTATACCGAGACTCACTGGCTGTTGAACATCCAACCAGTTGAGGCAGAATTTCCTGACTAATCGAGGACAAGATCCAACATAAAAGAGCTTGATCTTGTTGCTCCCAGTCCAAATAAGCCTCGTTCACAGATTTATCCAGATTTAAACGATTTGGTGGTTGAACTGGGCAATCAATAAAAGAGGAAAGACGATTACCTCTTATAGCAGCAAGAACCTGTTGACGCCACAATAAAAAATTGTTGTGATTCAACTTCACAGTCAATTCAAGCTTCATCGGAGTGAGCCACTTTGAGTTTCCGTTGACGGAGAGACTACTAGCATTGACTTCTTGAGAGTCAGCAGTGAAATCCATGGAGTTTTGTAGCTCTGATACCATATTGAGGTTGTCACTTTCTTGAGAAAGTATAAAAAAGTAACGAGAAAATAAAAAGAAAAATTTAGAAGAGAAAGTTAGAGAAAAATCTAGAATCACTTTATTTCTAGAAAACCATAACTGGAAAAACAATACAATTAGTCGAATAATTACTTCTACTATTTATAGTTCTAATTCTGATTAGGAGTAGTCCTAACTTTGGACTTTGACGTGGCACAAGGTAGTTTATCTATAACTGCTCAGGAAACTTTCCTGCCAAATGTATTAATGAGTTACGTTCGTCCATGATCATCCTCTTGTTTATTACTGTGCACCTGATTTAGTGTACCCTAATATTTACATTGATTAACCTGATGAATCCAACTATCTTGGTATGTTAGACCTTGAGTAGAAGCTGGTTGAATTGAATCAGCTTGAATAGAAGATGAAGTGCTTCGATGAGCTTGATGTATATCACTAACAGATACACTATTCACATTCCTCATCAAAATGAGCTTGGAATCAACTGACAAACTCAGTTTGTCAGAAAGGAAACAAAAACGAACCATAGGCAGAGCTTTAGTGAGTATACCAGCTTTTTGATGCTCAGATTGTATTTATTGCATAGAAAGCAACATAGATGAAATATTTTCTCGAACAAAATGAACATCGATCTCGATGTGTTGTTCTTGAATGAAATATGGGATTCTGAACAAGAGATGCAACACTAGTATTATCATATCAGATGGTAGAGATACCTGCAATCAAAATCCAAGTGCAGCAAACAGAGACTTAAGTCATAGAACCTCTGAAGCAATTTGTGATAAAGCTATATATTCAGCTTCAACACTTGATTTAGTAACCATTTTTTACTTTGTTGTAAACCAAGTGATTAGATTATGACCTAGACATACACAACATCCACTTGTGGAACGTCCATCATCCACACACGAAGCCTATCATCATCGGTAAAGGCCTCAATAAACAACTCCTTGATAGGCTGAAAATGAAGAACGAGAGTAGACAAGTCTTTGAGATATCGAAAAACCTTCTTACAAGCTTGTCAATGTTGATCAGTTAGAGCAACCAAATATTAACTAAGCTTATTGACAGCAAAGGAAATATCAGGTCTTGTATATGTCACATATTGAAGAGCTCCAATTGTGCTTCGATATACGGTAGGATCTGTGAAGGACACACCAAATTTCAATGACAACTTCAAGCTAGAGTAGAGAGGTGTGGAAATGAGCTTCAAATTTTGCTTGGAAGTCTTCGATAAGAGATCATGAACATACTTCGTCTGAGTTAAGTAAATACCTAATGCAGTACATGAAGCCTTAAAACCCAAAAAATAGTTTACCTGACCTAAAGCTTTGAGAGCAAACCTTGAGTGGGGGAGAAAAAATTGTCGACTTAATGAGATAACTATTGCTACTAGTCACCAAAATGCCATCAACATATATGAGCAAAAATACTACACCAGTTGTGGAATGTTTGATAAACAAATAAACATAAGAAGTAGATGAACGAAAACCCCACTCCAAGAGAGCCCCTCACAGCTTGTGAAACAAAGCACTTGGTGCTTACTTGAGACCATACAACGCTTTGTGTAACTTATACACATATCAGGACTTCAAACTATAAATGAATCCAGTTGGTTTCAAACTATTGGCCAACCACAACTCACAACTCACAACAAGAGTAAATACAACATGAATGCTTGAGGGTTGATGACAAGTCTGAAAAATCAATCCTAGGCGTTTGATGAAATCCTTTGCAACCAATCTTGTCTTGTACTTAAGAACTGAACAATCAAGCTTGTGTTTCACTCTAAAACCCCACTTGTGACGAACAATATTCATACCAGCTGTTAATGGAACCAAAGACCAAGTATTTTTTTTTCAACAAAGCACTATATTTCTCAATCATAGCTTGCTTCCACTTAGGATCAACAAGAGCATCTTTAACATCAGAAGGCTTATGAATCAAATATGTGCGTGTAGATTGACAAAGTGCTGAATAGACTCGTGATTTGAGAGATCTTGTCCTGAATATAGTAATCACGCCATAAGTTGAACACACTGGTAGAGGTACTGAAAAAGTCGTGGGATGAAGATCAACTGTTGGAACAACAGCTAGAACCGATCCTGAAACTAGCCTAAGCATCGTCCCCCACCTCTCCTACCTAGGTCTCCCACATTTAGGGGCACTAGTAGCCCCTCTGACACCTGTTACTTAAAAATCCACAATGGTTTTCTAGATAACATGCACAATCGATTAAATTAATTAGTACACCTGTATTTTATTAAAAAAATTAATTATAAAAATATTTCAATAGAAATTTACCAATAATGATAAATTACTTTAATTAGAAATATACCAAATATCGTATCATGTACACTCTTTAATTACACACATATCTTAAACTATATATCTTTATTTAAAAAAAAAACTTACAATAAACATTAACTTATAATAAACCCTAATATTTATGACAAGCTTTAATTAAACTCTAATTTTATTTCAGATATCAAGTATTCTCATCATTACATGATTATCATATAGCAAAGTAATTTTCAGAGGACTCTGATCATATTAAGGTAGGTATTATTTTACTTCTTTTTTTGTCTTTCTTTTTATATCTAGTTATAAACTCTATCAATTAACAAACTATATATTTTTTTTAAAAATAGTTCTAGATATCAATGAGTTTTATTTTTAGTTTGTTAAAGATAGTTGTATATATAAGAGAATTTCATATTAAAAACCTTTTGGCCTCATATACAATATAGTTCTACATCCTTTATTTCATAACGCTTCTATTTTTAAGACATTTTCAAAGGTAAATTGACCATTATTAGAAGAGAATTTAATTCCACAAATAATATGATTTTTTGTTTTATAAATTGGGTGTGTTTTAATAGGGATTATAAATAAAATGTATTAAAACGAATATATTCATTTCAATAAGGGTATTATTGTCATTAGGATGTGTGTTTATAGTAATATTTATTTTAGAGCTTTTTGATAATCTAATTTTTTCTTTTTACACTTATTTTCTAAAGATACTTCATTCCTAAAATTTAAATTTAATAAAATTCTAAAGACATTTTCTTTTGTTATAAAATTATCCTTTTTAATTTTTTGGCACTCCTAAATCATTAGATTAAATATTACATATAAAACACGCTCTCCAAAAAAATTAATTACCATATTAAAATCTCCATCCTCCAATGCATATCTCTAATTTTCTATCTCCATTCTTTTTCAAGAAAGGCTGACAGTTAAGAAAAAAAAACTTTCGAATAAGCTAGATTTTTTGGAACCATATATATATACATTTAAAAAAAAACTCAAAAAACAGGTACGGTGTTTTAAAAAAAAAACAAGATAAGAAACTGTTTTTTGTTACTTTTATAGGTATGTGATTGCCTTGAAAATTTTAATCTTTCATTAGTCTTAGAAACTCTTAGTTTAATCGAATCTAATTGCAACAAATCAAGTTTTTATATATCTTTTTTTTTTTTGAAGAACAAAGTATTTGTATATATTTTTTAATGTGTGTATATATATATATATATATATATATATTACTTTAATAAACAACCAAAATATTCATAAGTTTTTTCTCTTTAACTATTAGCAGAGATTAATAGAGAAAGTATAGAGATAGATATTTTTTTTTGAACAATGGAGAGAGAGAGAATAATTATGAGAGATTGTTTAATATGAGGGAGAGTTTAATACGTAATATTTAATCTAATGAGTTTTGAGATATAATTTCTTTTTTTAATAATTTAATTAGTTTCGAGTCTTTAGAATTTTTTTTCCTTTTTAGTTATTTTAATTCAGATTAAAATTGTCATTAATAAAAAATAATAATTAGAGTGTAAATATATAATTTGTGAATTGTAAGGAGAAACTCTCTATTTATTTTTAAAATTTTAGACATATATGTACTTATAAAAATGGGTATACTAATTAATTTTATAGATGACAATATCCACCTTTTTCATATTTTTTTTAAAACAAAAGTACATGTTTGCTCTTTCGACGACAGAGGAGTTGAGATTCTCCTTAGGTGTTGGAGGAGCAGCTCCTCCATTGATCCATGCCTCTTTTTTTTTTTAGTTTTTAATTTTTTTTTGAAAGAAAGATTTGAACTATAATTTATATTTAATAAAAATTAATATTTGTTTCTTTTTTTTTTAAGTTTTACACTATTATATAAATCCGGGGTTGTGTAGGGAGAGAGTTGGACTCGAACCCTCAACCTCGTGGTGGTGCAAGTGTGAAGATCGAGTTTATCACCGGACCAACCTCATCTCATCATTAATATTTGTTTCTTAATTATGAGTTTAGTATTGAATCCATTAGTTGATAATTATATGTGATGAAATTACAATAGAAAATTTATATAGTCCAATTATTAATTTACTAAATTGTTCTACAATTTTAGATTGTAATATATATAAAAAATCAATTTAACATTTCTTTTCTCTTAATCTACCGAATGCGTTTTTACATTTTTTTTAGAATACAACTTTTAGTATATACTACTAGACGTGTTTTCAGATTTCGAAATTGAAACCAAAATATTTGTTATTTATAAACAATTAGACAAAGATTATAAAGAAAGTAGAGAAGCTTGGTCTCAACTAGAAGATCATTTATTATATTTAGAAAGAGAACGAAATTTTACTAAAAATAGAATTAATAAAGTAGATAAAGTTTTAGAAGAATTAAAATATTTTACAAAAAAAGTAGAAAATCAAGCTAGTAGTAATAATATTGATACTTGTAATAATTAAATGTTAGTTATAATTTAAGAGTTATTTTCATGATTTTATCTTAATATTCCTTATTAAGTATCTCTGTATCTAAATCAAATTGACGTAGAAACCATTAATTGTGTTTTAACCCTAAAGAAACAAAAGACACTCTACACACAACCCTTAATAACAGAAAAAATAAAACTAGTTAAGATAAGATTATTAGAACTTCAGAGAGAATCTAAAAGATTAGAATGACCTTAACAAAAGAATTTTACCATATATATGAATTTTAAGAAACTTGAATATTTAGATTTAGGGATGACAAATTTTAGAAAAGTAAAAATAAATTTTCAAGATAAACTTAAATTTTTGTATAATATAGAATGTTTAGCATATTCCTCCTAATAGCAATAGTCCACAAAATATTCTTGGGATGCCACATTGAAATACACGTTCATTTATCATTTTCTTCTATAATTCTCATACTAATTTTTGCTTCGATACCTATTTTCTAGCTCAGTTTTTCAGATTATATGACAATTTTCTGGATATGAAAGTTACGTTCTTCTCTAATAATTTTTTTTTAAATTCCTTGAAACTCCTACATTTGTTCTTATAAATACAGATAAATGAAGGTGTCAAATTGTCAATACCTACTACTACCAAGAGAGGAGAGAAACCTGTACTTTTTCGTGCTAATACAAATAATTCTCAACTCAATCAACTAACAAAATCAAGAGAGAGAGAGAGTTGGCACAAGATTTTTTTGTAAAATAACACCATTAAATAAATAAGCAGCGATACCATATTTCTTTGGTCATTTTATCGCAAAATACACTGATTGATAAAATAGATAAACCATCAGATCGATTTTAATCATTGTTGGTAAAGTCATAAAATTCAAAACATATTCAACCCCTCCCATCCTCTAGGTGTTCCTATATTTATAAAATTATTTTTTTAGATAAAATTTTATGGTGGTGTATTCAATTAGGATTTTTGAGGACATTTAAAGACATTTTTTAAATGACAGATTTTCATGGATTTCTACCGACTTTTATAAATCCACACGGACTTTTATCAATTAATCCATGATCATTTGTATATGAAAACATTCATTTTTTTTCTTGTTTCTCGAATCTGTCAAGAAGAAATTAATATTGACTTTTATCCACTCCAAAATTTATAATAATTTTTATACTTATTTATAAATCACGAAATTTTACAGATTAATTGGGCAAATATATATGATGATTTGATTAGCTTATTGAAGTTAACAGTAGAATCTAGGTTTTGTCAACACTTCAAGTACACTAATGTAGTACATATAGTAGCAGTAGTGGCAGATCCAGAAATTTTAACGAGGTAGGGCACTTGAATAAAATAATAATTACATAAAAAATAATAATTAAGATTTTTAAGTCATATTAAAATGAGCTTTTTTTTATAAAAAAATGATAGCATAATGATTTTTTAAAAATATATATATAACATTTACTCGATATGAACTAAATAATCTTACATCGAACAAAACTAAAAAAAAAACACAATATTATAAAAATAAATAATAACAAGAAAAACAACATAAACAACGAAAAGTTATAATAGTTATTCTTATAAAAATTTAAAATATAGTTTTATAATTAAAAAAATTGTTTTGTATTTATAGTGAATTCACTCTAAATTTATACAAAATAATTGAATAATAATATTACTATAATGTTTTTTTGAATTTTTTATTCTTCTAATTATTGATTCAAATTAAATTAAAATAAAAAAAATAATAAAAAATATAAATAATGAAATAAAATAAATCATAATAATAGGTGAAATATTTAAATATAATAAATTAAAATTTAAGATTTTAGGGTTTATTGATTGGATGTGTTAGGTATGTCAAACTAAAAATATTAGAAATAAGAAAAAATTAATAATATATAATTTACTATTTAATAAAATTAAATTAAGTAAACCACAAATTAAGAGTACTTAGAAATTTAAGAATGACAGAAAAAAGAAAATTGATTATTTTGTTGTAGAATAAGATGAAAATTTGAGAAACGGATTGAAAAATTGTGTAAAATAAAAATAGATATTAAAAAGCATAATTGTTTTGCTCTTGCTGAGAATTGAACCCGTGACTGCCACGGTCAATTAAAAGAATTATCACCAGCTGCGCTGTCAATCAATGTCACAAAGATGTATTATCTGTGGTACATATAAATATTAATATATTAAATTATTTTTAAAAAAAATGAGGTGAGGCACAAACCCCACGGCCCCAACCTGATCTCCACGCAGGTCCACCCCTGAGTAGCAGTATGGAACTGCAGCAATTTGTACACATGGTACCCAAACAAAGCATTTTTTTTTGTACATAACATTCTATCTAAATATATATTTTTTTATAATTTTCTAGATAAAAGAATCAACCCAAATAAATTTACGAATTCTGGTCATTTGTCAAAATAGAAGGGTTCTAGCAAGCTTTTGTATATTTCGAAACTGAAGTCCACCAAAATTCTTGGGGAGAAGGCTGAACTTGTTATGGTTTTGATATTCATATTTCTCACCATCAAGTCTACCAATATCCATAACTTAAGAAAATCCTTTAAAATCTTATCTCAATTGAATACACCTTGATTTGTGTAGATATTTTTTATGTCTCAATTCAATACACTTAGATTTGGAAAGACTCTTTAGAAGTCCATAGAAATCCAAATTGAATACCACTGGATTAATATAGACTCTTTTAAAGTCTTTAAATGTCCAAATTGAATACACCCGGATTTATAAAGTCTTTAAATGTCCTCGAGAATCTTAATTCAATACACTCCCTTAATTTCAGCCTCTTTTATATTATAGTATCACAAACCACATCCAAAATTTCAAGTCTTATCAATTGCAATGCACTTAAATGAGGCATTATGACAGAGGCCGAGGCAGATAGAGATTAAGGATGGCAATTATACCCAGACCCGTGAGTACCGAACCGAACCAGAACCGCATGGGTCAGGTATGGGTCCTCACATTTGGATCACGGGTCGGGTCTGGGTCTGGGTCCGGGTCCAAAATAATAGACCCTATTCGGGTTCGGGTCGGGTCTGGGTCTGAGTCAAAAACCCGGTCCCGGACCCATGGACCCGATTAGTACAAAACATATTTGTTATTTAAATTTGTGTGGTTATTTCAATTCTCAACCTAATAGTCAAACATCTTCATTATTTTGTTTTATTTCAATTTAAGTTAATTATTCATTTATTGAACAAGTTTTACCGGTTAAAAATTGAATAGGTAAAATTAAAAATAGAAAGGAAAAACGAAAAAAGTGAGTTTTATTAAAGGTTTTACGGGTCCGCAGGTTCGTAGGTCCATGGGTCCAGACCCAGACCCATGAATTTTCGTGGGTCCTTGGAGCAGGTCTGGGTTTGCTGAAGACCCGCGGGTTAAGACCCAAACCCGAACCCGAAAATTTTAATGAGTCTGGATCTGGTAGGATCCGACCCGAATCCAAACCCGACCCATTGCCATCCCTAATAGAGACTAGACCGGGTTGTAGTCCGGTCTAGATTTTTTTTTTAAAAAAAAATATTTATATTATATGTATTAACTTGTACATATATATATTTGTTGTATATATTGCGTCTAAGTGTATAACACTTCTACACATGTTCCACCGTCGAATCAACTGTCAATTTGATCCAATTAATCCTATCCACTTGATAGTTCCACTTACACACAAAACCGTCTGTCCAGTTGCACACAAAACTCTCTCTCTATATCACGTTCTCTTTTGTAACAGTTGGTGGAAGCTCTCTCTCAATATATCAGATTATAATTATCTCTCGTCGTGATTTACAATAATATTAGGGCAGTGGAGTATATCTTAGAACCATTATTAGAGTGAGCCTCCCATGTAGAGATAGTAAAATTATCTACGGATACGGATATCCATGGTAAAATTATTCTGGGAACGAAGCATGAACGCATGTCATTCTAATATCTATTTTAATTTTAGAGCTGGGGATGAGGATGAAGATGAATATCATCTATGAATATCCATACCCATTTGGATCTATTACATATTTCAATATTTTAATATTTTAAATATATAAAAATTTATTAGTTCTAATTATATTAGTTATTAATAATATTTATATTTGAACCGTATTGGATGTATTTTTTTTCTCTTTAAATAGGATAAAATGTACTGTTAAATATATTAGTTACATTTTTCTCTTGTAATCAAAAATTTAAAGTTTTTTTATCGGATACAAATATAAACGGAGTAAGGATGAATATCTCTATCTTATTTTGTGATTGGAACAATTTATATACCTATTTGAAGTCTCCATTACCTAGTTTTTGTTCTTGTTTTCGAGCGTTTTTGGTATATAATGTGTTTTGTAAGCTTTGTGTAGGTTATATCCCTTAAAATAAGGGGTTGAGCTAAATTGAAGAGTTTTGGATGTTAAAGGGCTGAAATTGGAATTGCTTGTGCAGAATACAACTTTCGGAGGTCATATCTCCGTCCTCAAATCGAACTACATTACCTATTACTTATTTTCGAAAAGCTCCGGATGTCTAGTTTTCAACGCTTTTTATAGATCACAATTCCGAGCTTTCTGGAGGAAGTTTTAGTCATTTTCGTAATGGTGCGCGAAGTTGAAAAATCTTCACCCGAGGGAATAGCGACCTAGATGCAACCTGGATGCGACCTACGCACCAAGTCGCCTCAAGGTCGCATTTTTGCCCAGTTTTTCCATTTCCAACCCGAATTTGAGAGGGTATCTCGTCATTTCACACCCAATTCTGGCCCTAACCTCCCAACGCTATAAATACCCCTATTTCTCACCTCCCATACATCTAACACACCTCCCACACATCTCCCACAACCCACACAAACTCTATTCCATCTTCTTCTATTTTCTTCATATTCTTCCCTAAATAAGGAGACAAATAACTACCATGGAGGTGTTTCCTCCATGGAAGCTCCACATACACCTCCCCACAACCATTTTACACCTCCTCCGTTCATTTTAGATTCGATTTTAAGGAAATAGGAGTGGTTCTAGGACCAAATACGAGCTAGGAAGGTTTGGAGCATCTTTAGAGGACTTGTCTTCAAGGATTTGCTCTTATTTACTCATTTCTTTGTAATTTTCGTTTCTTTAATGTGTAACCCCGAATTTGGGAATTTATAAACCTTTCACATGGGCTATATATGTATTTTTGTTCATAAATTTGTTTAGGTTTTGTTTTGCTCTTTGATTTATATTGTTGTAATCTCTTATTGTGAAATGCATGTGTGTGGAGGCTTGAAATTGATATGTATGCATGATTGGGATTAGAAGTAGAGTAATTTAATGTAAGAGTAGAGTAATTTAGTTTTCCAAAAAATTTTGTATGTTAATGGATGACCAAAATGCCTTGTATTGAATAATTAGAGTGTTAGGGATTTTATCCTCTAAGAGTAAAAAATGTTTCAATTCATGCATTAAGTTGCTAAATTGGCCTTGGTTCATTTCCTTGCACTTAATGGGTTCTTTTAGGACACAATTTCCCTTTCTTGGCCGGATTGGGCGATGAATTGGTTTAGGGATAATTCCCAAATCAAGAGGATGAACCTTTAACCTTAGTTGAATGTTCTTATTGTAAGACAATCAACATTGTTGCACATGTTTGTTTGGTGAACTTGTTTTCCATTTTTGTGTCATCCTAGGGAGATTTATAAAACTGAATCCTTGATTTATTAGTAAAGATAAATCGAGTACCTCTTGTGCTTGTGTGGTTATAGGGATGTTTCATGTACTTAATGCTTTCACTCGGTTAGCCACCTTGTGAATGACATTTAAGTTGTGTGTTATATATCTTGTGGTTTGCATTACATGCTCATCGAAATAACCATTGTGCTTGTCCAGTAAGACAGAAATGTGCAAGGCTGACAAACGGTGCAGTGCTCGTGTGTGTGTCCCACCGTCCTTAATGGATTCATGGTTATGCGTGGATGCAATCTCTATGCGCTCGAGAGAGGGTAGAGATTAATTAAGGGGACACGAGCATATAACATCTTTTTTGTATGGGTATCTCGTATTCTTCATGCTTTCACTTGGTTGCCATCTCGTATTTGGTTAGCCATGTGGATGTACCTTTGGCTGTAATATGGCCACATGGTTGCGCATTACATGCCCATCGAAATAGCCACTGTGCTTGTCCAGTAAGACAGAAATGTGCGAGGCTGGCAAACGGTGCAGTGCTCGTGTGTGTGTTCCATAAAGCTTAATGGATTTGTGCATTTCTTAATGATTAGCTCTGGCATTTACATGGGTGAAATCATATATGCGCTCGAGAGAGGGTAGATGGTTAATTAAGGGGACACGAGCATATGGTATACTTGCACATTAAGGGATAAGGTGAGTCTAGTGCTTAATTAGGAGGATTGTTACGGTTAAGTCATTTCCCTAGAGGATCCATGTTTCATGCATCTCTCAATTCCATCCTATCATTGTATATAGTATTTATTTATGTTAATATTTATTTTTATCACCATATACTTTTCCGTAACACACGAGTCTGCTCGGCGTGTTGTAATAATAGCTAGAACTAGATCCGATTAGTGAATCCCACCTATCTGTGGAATGATCTCTTACATGTCGATGTGCTAGTCTTTGTGACTTGTGCCCTTACGAGGCCGAACTTAAATGTTCATATTTAACGACACTGTAACGACATGTCATCAAATTGGTGCTACTGCCGGGGAGGCGGTTCATTCATTGATTGTTTCTAGATTTAGCTTGAATTTATTGTTTTTTATTACTTTGCGGAGCAGATTGTTATGTTAAAAATAAACATCTCTTGACCATGTCTTTCATTGTATGCGCAATCAATGTTTAGGCTAGTTTTTGGGGTGTTAGTCGTGTATCTTTTGTTCTTTTTGTTTAAAGCATATGCATTTGATTGTTTTTGTGTTGTGCTTGTGCAAGGAATAGAAATTTTCAGGTTTTGTGGATCGCACGACTCATGAGAACTAGGTGTACGCCTGTTGCACCACGACAACTCTCCAAGTGAAACGGTAGCATCACAAAGGCCACGTGGCTGCAACCACAAGAGGTATCCTCTAAATTTTGAGCTTAAATTTGAGTGCTTGTGGAGTAGTTGTCAATTTGGACGGGAACCGCCCATGCGCTTAATGATAGAAATGCTATGTTTTGTCTTATCTCCCGAATCTTGCTAAGCGTTGTCCATATTTTATGAGTGGAGCAACATTGAGGACAATGTTGAGTTTAGGTTTTAGGGGTGTAGATATGTTTCTTTTTATTTTTGTTTAGATCTAAGAGTGGATTTGTGTTGTGCTTAGATCTTAGGGTGTTTGTTTTAGACAATTTTCAAATCTCTGCACAAAGTGTTTTGTTTTGAATATTTTTAAGGCAAATGTTTATTTAAAACTGTACTAATCGGGAGAAAAATTAATTTTTCTGCCCATGTTGCATTCTTTGATTTTTCGTTATGATTTTGAATATATAAAAAACGTAAAATTCTGGGCGGCAGTTTAAAAGTTATGATCATTTCTTCGACCGAAGGTCAAGGGCGATGCCCTGTTTTTCGAAACTGCACGTACACTGTTTTCATCATCCATTTTAAACTTTTTAAATTCGAATTTTGAAATATTTTATAAATGAAAAGTGTGTATTTATATGTGTTGGAACCTCGTTCATCGGTCACGCAGCGGAAATGGGTTTTAATTTTTTTTATATCTATACAAATCATAATCTGTATCTAAGACCAGTAAACTTGTGATCGTATTTATTTTCGGAACAAATACATATACTAATTATTACACTAAGAAAATATATATGTACATACAGGAAATTGTAATCAATAATAAAAAGAAAGATTAAAAGAATCATACCAACGTTTGGAGTCTCCTTCACTTTTCAATATGCTCCTGGTCTGTACCACTGATCTTCCTTGCTATATCCCGGAACTGATAATTGTGTGTGGACACTTCACGGTCTCGAAAACTTGGAATAGAGGATGTAGAAGAGAGAATGAAGAAGAAACTATTTCTTCCTTATTCATTGTGCAACCCTTGCACTAAAGCCGATTTACGTTGATTAATAACAGTTAAAAATCGACAAAAAATATAAAACTCTTTTATACTGTTGCTGCTCCATCTATTTGTTTTCGTCAATATATATATATATATTTGTTGTATGTTCTCACACACATTTACTTTTGTTTTTCAACACAACACCACTAGCACTAATGTGCGTTTTCATAAATATATATCTATGTTGACTCTTTTTTTTATCTCAAAATATGTATCTAATATATATATATATCTTTTGTTTAAAAACGAGATCATCTTTGATTTGTTTTTTTTTTTTATAATATATATCATATATATAATATTAAAAAAAAAACAATCTATATTTAAATTTTAAAAACTTTCAAATAAATAATATCCCATATCTTTTATTTGATTTTAATTTTAAATTCAAACTATTTAAATTCAAAAAAAAATTAATAAAATAAAATAATCACATTATCTTATTTTATTCAAAAATAAATATCAACATACACCCTTCATTTAGTGATTAATAACATAATTAAATAATCTCATTATTTAAGTTATTTAATCACCATTATCCATTAATTAAATAATATCATTATTCAATTAATTACCGAATAAATTACCTGTCACTTTCGTAACACAATTAATTGGACAATCCAATAAATTAACTGTGACCCTTATTACCTAAATCGATCGAGCTAGTAAAGGGACCTAATGGACCCATAATTTTTTGAGTTTTAATAATCCTCAGAATCATTAATTAAACTCTTTAATTAATATTCCTTGACTATTAACTCCAGTGTTATTCCACTAAAAACCTGAAACTGCACTCTTTCAACTACAGACGTTTTTACACAGACCGATACAACTCGGTGTCCATCGATATAGCTATTACATGTGGTGTGATCCTCCACAGTAGTTCATAATTAGAGTTGGGTCATAATGTCCGTTATACCCCTCTAACTACATATATCCTTTAAGTACCATTGATTCTCTAATGGGCAATAAATCATATTTCCTCACGGATTTAGGAGAGCGCTCATATTGTCCAAGCCCCGAATCAACCCATAAGAGAACTATCATCTACTTCTCACAAGAAGGGGTGGATTCCACTATTGTGTACAAACCTTCCCAACCATAAGCCAAACCACAATCCTAACATACGGAGTATATTGATCAGGAAATACATCTGACCTCACCCATGGTATATCAAAGACCATGATCTAACCTGAAGGAGTCGATAAGACACTCAGGATTAAGATCACCCACATATAGCTATCATTAGTTGATATATATAAATCTCATCGGTAAATGGATCTTGGTGTGAGATTCATATAAATCATGGCCCAGTCCTATATGATCACATCATACAAGGTGTCTCCATTCTCATATCTCATATGAATGATTCAGGATAGAATAACTGTACATGACAGAATGGACCGCGGCTATAGATTAACCACAAATAAAGTACCCAGCTTTATTTGCTATCTATGGACTCTTTATATTGCATGTCTCTTACTGTATCCATTCGTATATGACACTGATATACACAGTTCGAGAGTACATCCGACAATCTAGGATGTTAATATGTGCACAAGTTTATAAAATAAATAACATAACAAAAATGAATTGAACCTTTCTTTTTATTTACTTCATAAATCCATTTACAAATTACATGCTTAGGGCATAAACCCCAACAATCTTCCACTTGCACTAAATCATGTGAGGCATGTCTCGTAACCCTAGACCATCTAGGTGACCCGAAAACACTTTAGCCAGTAAGGTCTTCGTAAATGGATCAGCATGATTGTCTTGTGAGGCTATCTTGGTGACGATCATATCTCCTCTCTGCACTATCTCTCTGATGAGATGATACTTTCTCTCTATATGATTCTCTCTCTTGTGGCTTCTTGGTTCTTTGGAATTAACCACAGCACCATTGTTATCACAATAAAGTTTGATGGGCTTATCCAGGTCTGGAACAACTTCCAGATGGCTCAAGAACTTATGGAGCCAAACAGCATCTTTTGCAGCTTCACAAGCGACTACATATTCGGCTTCCATGGTGGAGTCAGCAATGCAAGATTGCTTGATATTTCTCCACACAATGGCTCTACCACCCAAGGTGAATACTGATCCAGACGTGGATTAACTAGAATCCCTGTTTGACTGAAAATCAAAATCCGTGTATCCTAACGGGATCAAATCCTGTCCAGAATACACTAGCATATAATTTCTCATTCTTCGAAGATACTTGAGAATAGTCTTAACAGCAACCCAATGATCCATCCTGGGTTGGACTGGTATCTGCTGACTACTCCCACTATATAACAGATGTCCAGTCTCGTGCATAACATAGCATACGTGAGACTACCTACTGCTGATGCATAGGGTACACGTCTCATATCTTCAACTTCTTGAGGTGTCTTAGGGCACTGTTCCTTAGACAAGTGAACTCCATGCCTGAAAGGTAAATTACCTTTTTTGGAGTTCTGTATCGAAAATCACATAAGAATCTTGTCGATATATGATGCCTGAGACAGTGCTATAAGTTTGTTCTTACAATCCCTTATAAGTTGGATTCCTAGAACATAACTTGCTTCTCCCAAATCTTTCATTTGGAATTGGCTAGCCAGCCAGCCCTTTACATCAGACAACACTCCCACATCATTCCCAATGAGTAGGATATCATCTACGTAGAGGACCAAGAAAACTACTTTCTTATCAATGATGCGCTTGTAGACACAAGGCTCATCGACGTTCTGCTCGAAGCCATAGGTTTTGATCACATCATCAAACCTAATGTTCCATGATCTAGATGCTTGCTTAAGTCCATGGATGGACCATTGCAGCTTGCAAACCTTTTGCTCTTGATCTTGAGACACGAATACCTCTGGTTGCATCATATAGATGCTCTCATCAAGATTGCTATTCAAGAATGCAGTCTTGACGTCCATTTTCCAAATTTCATAATCGAAATAGGCAACAATGGATAATAGAATCCTAATAGACTTAAACATGGCTACTAGCGAGAAGGTTTCTACATAATCGACCTCCTCTTTCTGGGTATAACCCTTGGCCACTAGCCTTGCCTTGAAGGTCTCTACCTTCCCGTCTACTCATCTCTTTCTCTTGTAGATCCACTTACACCCTATGGGTTTTACCCCATCCGGTAAGTCTACAAAATCCCAGACTGAGTTAGAGTACATGGACTCCATCTCGAGACTCATGGCTTTAAGCCATTCCTCTTTATCAAGATCTTCCATTGCATTCTTAAATGTCAACGGATCATCTACACTATCAGCAGAGACAACACCTTGTCCTTCACCTATAGCTAAATAGCGTTCAGGTTGTCTCACAACCCTCTCACTACGTCTAGGTAGTAGTGTATCCTGATCATGAACCATCTGACTCTCAGATGTTTGTGGATCAACAAATCTTGTTAATGAAGCATTAGTTGATGTGTGTAAATCGTGTTTATAAAAACAATACTCGCAAGTGCACGAAACGTGAAGATATCGTACAGTGGCAAGTAAGGATCGTTCTCATGAGGACTAGAGATTTATCGATTAAAGCTAATTCTAA
This sequence comes from Dipteronia dyeriana, assembly GCA_032871835.1. NCBI lineage: Eukaryota > Viridiplantae > Streptophyta > Magnoliopsida > Sapindales > Sapindaceae > Dipteronia > Dipteronia dyeriana. The sequence continues at coordinate 99,858,609 of CM065296.1, read as the reverse complement.
TTAAAGCTAAATTAAAAATGACGCAGTGAAAACGTAACTAGAATTAGACCGACGTCTAAATTCTTTTGAAAAAACTGGAATCCACAAGAATAAAGTTAAAACTTTAGAAATTTTATTAAATAATAAGCTATCTGAGCCTTTCGGCTTACAAGGCTATATAAAGCGAAAGACCCTAACCCGAATCCTTATTGGACAAGAAACGAGATTACATATCAAAAGCTGCCATAAATGGCGAAACTGTCAAAAATAGCGAAATCACAAAAGTTACGGAGATAAAATATTCTAACGACAATAAACAAGCCGAAATTAACGGTAGACGATTCTGGCTTGTCAAACTCAACTTATGACAAAAATGAAAATTTCCCAAAAAGGAAAGAATTGCGATTTCGGGACCTAAATGATGGAATTTGGCCGAAAATGAACGTGCCTCAACACCAAAGGTGTTGATTTCTGAAGATCTCGCCGATTCCCTTCAATTAAGGTCATTTAATCTTGGATTTATGATGGTCCCACCGAGCCATGTAGGACTCAGCCACTTGTTCTACATCAAAAAATAACCAAAAAGATTGTTGAGTTTGATTTAAGGCTAAAACTAAATTAAATTAAAATTATGAAAGCAATTGATAAGATTGGGTTGTGGTCAAGGGTGAAAAAGCACTAGGTCATCAATGCTCCTCTACTATGTTTACTCAATGTTTCGAATTGACTTTGTAAACAAAATATTAATCAAGTTAAGGGTTCATGATCCTGGGATGAATCAAGTGTTCTCAATTGCAATTTACCCATAGATCAATGGTGCAAACTACAACCGAGAACCAATTGAGTGCAAGAACAATGAACCAAAACCTACTTGCATAGATCAATGCTAAGATCAGTTTTATCAATTCAATTGAATATTAATTAAGATTACGTATAGATCAATACTCCAACCTCAATCATTAAATTATCAAAACCCTAGATTCATGCCAACGTATGATCATGCATTAACAAGAATAAAGAATTAAGACATAAGATAAATTGAATAAATCAAAACTCGAATTAATGAAAATATCGTCAATTCTAATAATGAGCATTCATAGAGGTTCACATTGATTCCCTAATATGAGTTAGTTACACATTATGAAAATAAGAGAAGAGAAAGAAAAGATAAAACCCATCTTGACCTTCAATGAGTTCTTCAAGTCTTCAATGATGAATTATTCTTCGTCTTTGAATATTCGATGTGTAAAGATGAATGAAAGGTGTATGGTGATGGAGTGGTGGTGGAGTGGTAGGGGACGGCCCCCTTGGTGGCTTGGGACCTCCCTTGGCTCTCTTTGAATTGCAAAGAATATGAAGTATTTATAGATGATTTTTCCTTGTGAACCCTCAATTCTTCTTAGGTTTAGGAAATCCATCAAGTGGAAAAGTAGAATGAAACAAGGAATGAGAATCCTTTCCTAAATTGAATTTCCTCTTTTGATGTTTGACTCATAAATTGAGTTTTTGAAGTTTCTCAAACATGTTTTGGTCTTCCAAAATCATTAGAATTTGATTAGGAAAGTTTTGGAACTATTCTGGACCAATTCGGAGTGGTTTTCCGAAAAAATCCATCATACCGTGGTTTGGGTCGCTTCGGAGGTCACCGCGGTTGACTATCCATCACTGACCTTCTGTTACTAAATCGCACATAACCTCTTCTAGAAATATCGGAATTGTGATCCGTAAAATGCACCGGAAACTAGACTTCTGGGGATTTCCATCCATAGGTAGTAGGACACACAATTCGATCTGAACTGAGAGATATAGGCCCCGCAATAGTACTGTTCTGCACTGGTCCAAAAATCAACTTTTTACTCTTTTTCTCCAAAATAGCATCCAACACCTCTTGAATCGAATGTGACCTACACATTCTCAACAAACACATGAAATACCTAATTTCACCTAAGAACAAAGCACAAATAATAGGAAATAGGGACCTAAAACATGTATATAAATAGACCGATCAAATACCCCCAAACATATCTTTTACTAGTCAACGAGCAAAAATCAAAAGAAAAACTAAAAACAAACCAAAAAGTAAAAGTAAAATAAAAATAAACTAAGCCACTTTCGTAGGGAACACGGTAGCATTGAGAATATGCTACAAGCCTTTAAACCTCTAGGTGTCCCTAGTAGGAGGAGTTTTGTCTCCTGAGGGTTTACAGCTATGCTACCCACAAACATATTTCTACGAAAAACAAAATTATTACGATGCAAACTCAAATGTACCATTCAAAGCCCATACATGCTAGAGCCACTGAAGAAAGACTAAAATTATGTCACAAATTTGAATGCACTACTTAGTTTTAATGAAAAGCCCATACTCAAGACACTCTAGCTTCAAAAACGAATTCATCAAATGCCATAGATATAATTCGCCTCGACTCTAATTCTCACATGATGTCACTCTTAATTTCTCACAGAACCTAGGCAGATACACTCATCAAGCATATGTGAATGGAGTTTATGTACAAGAAATTTCAAAATATAATCGCATATGAATATATAGTAGAAAGAACGCTTGATTTTATGTAAAGGATCTCATGAACGGAATCAGACATTAAGAACAAGATAGAGCACATGTTTACCTTTACTCTCGAGCTAGATTTTCCAAAAGATCAATTAGGTCTTTTCTTTGGTTGTAACAGGGCCATTGGGTGACGGTTAAGAAAGAACGGGAAAAGAATAACAAACAAACCTAGGATCATATCGAGAAATTCTTCGACATTCTTCATACTTGACAGAATTTCTTCGAATTCTTCATTCCACTTGCATCCAGACTTCTTGAACAATTTTCGTTAATTCTCCTTCTTGAGTTGATTTTGATTTCTCATCACTTTCATAATAAAGCTCTATCCGTTTCACGTACATTTGATTTGATTCATCATCTCATTCAATTATCTTTTTTTTTCTCAACTTTTTTTTTACTTCATCTTTTTTTTTTAGATGAGAATTTGTACATCAATTACATAATTCTTCCAGCACCTTCTTTGCATTTGATCTTCTAGCTTTGTCTTGGTACAAGCACATTACAAATCACCCATTTCGAACTATCTTCAATTATCTTCATCACCTTAATATGATCCCAAGCTATAAGGTATGGCTAATATATGACTCATTGGGGTTAAGTTAATGTGGGTGATGAAAGAAAAAAGGCTTATAGTGTTTGGCTTCAAAATTGGCTATGGAGAACACACATAAAGGTAGGAAATATTTAAGGTCTTTTAAGTGAGTTAAAGCACACATTGCCTATATCACTTCTAATGGTTCAACCAAAACATGAGCAAAATCCGCATGTGATATCTTTTTATGATGAATGTTCTTTAATATCCAATACATAACCTATTGAGATCAATTTCTAATGCTAAGAACCTAATGAGTGTTTAGGATTAGAAACAAAAGAATTCTCTCTATACTGATAATTATGTACACTTTTTGGCTTAGTGAACTCACAAGGGTAGTCTCCACTATTAATCATGGTTATCCAACTAAGCATCCTATCCACCATTATATCGAGAGCAAGCTATAAATTTTGAAAAATGAAATGCACTACTCTAAGTGGCAAAAATTTAGTCTAAACTCAGTGAATAAAACATATATTACGGTTCTTAAAGCACACAAAAGAAGCATCGAAAAATAGAGGACAAACAATTCAAAAACTGGTGACTTTCTAAAACGACCTACGTCTGTTTTTTAATGCATACCTCTAAATTTCCATAACAAATGTTAATAATATTTTAACAAAATAAACTAGACATACAAATACACACTTTTCATCTAGAAAATATTTCAAAATTCGAATCAGAAAAATGAGAAACACACGTTGAAAACAGTTCACGTGCAGAATTGCAAAAACAGAGCATCTCCCATGACCTTTGGTTGAAGAAACATTCATAACTTTTAAACCACCGCCCATAATTTTACGTTCTTTATACCGTTAGATTTGTATCGAAAAAATGAAGAACCCATCAAGGACAGAAAAAATTATTTCCTCACCAATGAATACAGTTTTAACAAAACATTTTCCTCAAAAAGTTTCAAAACAGGGCACTTTTTCGTAGATTTGAATAAATCGCTCAAAAAATAAAATAAACACAAATTCACACCCCCAAACCTAATCTAAACATTGTCCTCAATGTTTATATAACATTAAAAGCATGGACAACGAATAAAGAAAAAGTATGGAAGGCAAGAACTTAAAACACAAAAACTAAAGAAAGAAAACTAAAAAACCAAAAAAAAAAAATTAAAAATACCTAGGTGGGTTGCCTCCCACCAAACGCTTTATTCAACGTCTAGGCAAGACGGGTGCTTGAAAAACTCAACCAAATTCTAATGTCTCAAATTTACGCTTGCGTGTTGTCAAGTCATGGAAAAAATTATCCCGTGTCGGCATGTTCCTACACACAATAAGCAGAGGCAAGTAAATGTTCAATATAAAGTATGGTGAAATAAATTCTGAAAACCACTTATTCCATTTGATGTTGTGTAGGCTGCTCAGGAAAAGTAATGGGAGGGAGATAAGGCTTGAGTTCCTTGTATAGGAGCGGTGCCTCAAAAGGGACATCTTCCACTTCCTTCACTTTTTCTACCATCTCCTCCTTTTTAACTACTTCACCTACAACACTAGAAAAATTATCAGAAAATTCATGGGTTACTATGGTATCAACAATCTCACCATTCGAAGGGATGTTGGTAGCTTCTTCTTCCTCCGTTTGGCAGGGGAATTCTTCGGGCTCCGCCTTTTGAAAAGCTTCAATCAATTGCCCAATTTGTGTTTCTATCTTTCTTAATGAAGCATCAAAATTCTACATTCTCACATCAGAGTCTTGGAGTCTCTTATCTTGCTGATTCATCTTGACGCAGTGAAAACGTAAAAAGAACTAGACCGACGCCTAAGTTCTATTGAAACTGGAATCCACCAGAAAGAAAATAAAAAAACAAGTCTGAATTTTATTGAAAAATGAACTAATGAGCCTTTCGGCTTGCAAGATTAATTAAAGTAAAAACCCTAACCTGAATCCTTGTTGGACAAGAAACGGGATTACATACTAAAAGCTGTCATAAATAGCGAAACTGTCGAAAATAGCGAAATCACAAAAGTTATGGAAATAAAATATACTAACGACCATAAACAAGTTGGAATTAACGGTAGGCGATTCTGGCTTGTCAAAGTCAACTTATGACAAAAAATGGAAATTTCCCAAAAAGGAAAGAATTATGCTTTCGGGGCCTAAATGATGGAATTTGGCCGAAAAAGGACGTGCCTCAACACCAAAGGTCTTGACTTCTGAAGATCTCGTCGATTCCTTTCAATTAAGGTCATTTAATCTTGGATTTAGGATGATCCCACCAAGCCATGTAGGACTCAGCCACTTGTTCTACATCACATCCTCTGGTCCATAGTTTGTATAAATTGCTTCATTGTATCTTCCAATGATAGATTTGTGGGTTGAGATACAGAAATTTGCTGGGTATTGACTTTATTGTTGCTCCACGAGAAGTTTTGACGATTCCTCCAATCCGAGTTGTAAGTATTGTCATATGGTTCATAACTCGACCACTGACTGTGGGAATTTCCATATGATTCATTGATAGGCCACGAATTGTAGGAATTTTCAAATGGTTCATGCATAGGCATCATGTTGTAGGAATTTTCAAATCGTTCATGCATAGGCCTCATGTTGTAGGAATTCAACGCTTGAGTCTGTTTTTCAATATATTCTGAAAATTCTCCTCTCAAATGGCAGCCCCATAGATCATGACCAACCATTCCACATATCTTGCAAACCTCTTGTTTTCTCCTCGGATTCATCGAAATCATTCCCTCTATCTGTCGACTTAAATAAGCTAGTTGCATAGTAAATCCATGAAGTGTTTCTCTTTCCTCATCATAAGCGTGTTATCCGTAGAAGTTTATTGTACCTGAAAAGAAAACAAGAAAAAGAAAATAAAAAGAAAAAAAACTATTAACTAATGACTCTACTAATAAAAAAAATTAAACTAAAACTGAAACTAGAAATAACCAATAAATTCAACTAATCATCGGCAATGACGCCAAAAACTTTGTTGTGTGTAAATCGTGTTTATAAAAACAATACTCGCGTGCACGAATCGTGAAGATATCGTACAAGGCAAGTAAGGATCGTTCTCACGAGGACTAGAGATTTATCGATTAAAACTAATTCTAATTAAGGCTAAATTAAAAGTAACCAAAAAGATTGTTGAGTTTGATTTAAGGCTAAAACTAAACTAAATTAAAATTATGAAAGCAATTGATAAGATTGGGTTGTGGTCAATGGTGAAAAAGCACTAGATCATCAATGCTCCCCTACTATGTTTACTCAATGTTTCGAATTGACTTTGTAAACAAAATATTAATCAAGTTAAGGGTTTGTTCTTATCTTATGTACGATTTAACCGTATGATCCTGGGATGAATCAAGTGTTCTCAATTGCAATTTACCCATAGATCAATGGTGCAAACTACAACCGAGAACCCATTGAGTGCAAGAACAATGAACCAAAATCTACTTGCATAGATCAATGCTAAGATCAGTTTTATCCATTCAATTGAATATTAATTAAGATTACGTATAGATCAATACTCCAACCTCAATCATTAAATTATCAAAACCCTAGATTAATGCCAACGTATGATCATGCATTAACAAGAATAAAGAATTAAGACATAGGATGAATTGAATAAATCGAAACTCGAATTAATGAAAATATCATCAATTCTAATAAAGAGCATTCATAGAGGTTCACATTGATTCCCTAATATGAGTTAGTTACACATGATGAAAATAAGAGAAGAGAAAGAAAAGATAAAACCCATCTTGGCCTTCAATGAGTTCTTCACGTCTTCAATGATGAATTCTTCTTCGTCTTTGAATATTCGATGTGTAAAGATGAATGAAAGGTGTAAAGACTAATGAGCGTTTCGGCTTACAAGACTATTTAAAGTAAAAACCCAAACCCTAACCCTAACCCTAACCCGAATCCTTGTTGGACAAGAAACAAGATTACATACCAAAGCTGCCATAAATAGCGAAACTGTCGAGAATAGCGAAACTGTCGAGAATAGCGAAATCATAAAAATTACGGAAATTAAATATACTAACGACCATATACAAGCCGGAATTAACTGTAGGCGATTCTGACTTGTCAAAGTCAACTTATGACAAAAATGGAAATTTCCCAAAAATGAAAGAATTGCGATTTCGGGACCTAAATGATGGAATTTGGCCGAAAAAGGACGTGCCACAACACCAAAGGTGTTGATTTATTATTTATGATGGTCCCACCAATCCATGTAGGACCCAACCACTTGTTCTACATCACAATTCGATCTGAGTTGAGAGATATATGCCCCACAATATTACTGTTCTGCACTGGTCCAAAAATCAACTTTTTGCTCTTTTTCTTCAAAATAACATCCAACACCTCTTGAATGGCACCTCTTGAATGGAATGTGACCTACACATGCTCAACAAACACATAAAATACCTAATTTTACGGAAGAACAAAGCACAAATAATTGGAAATGGGGACCTAAAACATGTATAGAAATAGACCGATCACTAGTCTCACCAGGCTCCAACTCATTCAATACAGTCTTAGAACGAGGTTTATGGTCACTAATATAATTGTCCTTAAGAAACATTGTATTTTTCGATACAAATACTTTATTTTCTTCGGGACTATAGAAGTGTCCACCTCTGGTCTCCTTGAAGTATCCTACAAATAGACAAACAACAGACTAGGAGTCTAGCTTTCCAGTTCTGTTCTTCAGCACGTGTGTTGGACACCCCCATATGCGGAATTATCACAAACTAGCTTTACGACCATTCCACAACTCTATGGGAGTCTTAGGAACAGATTTGGATGGCACTACATTCAAAATGTATGCCGCTGTTTGTAACGCATATCCCCAAAATGAATTTGGTAATGATGAGAAACTAATCATAGATCTCACCATTTCCATCAGGGTTCTATTTATCCTCTCCGCTACACCATTTTATTGAGGTGTACCGGGAGCTGTGAGTTGAGAAACTATCCCATGCTCAACCATGAAGTCTTCAAACTCTTAGTCAAGATACTCACCTCCATGATCCGATCGTAGTGACTTGATAGTCCTACCTAATTGATTCTCGACTTCAGCTCGGAATTCTTTGAACTTTTCAAATGTTTCCGACTTTCGTTGCATCAGGTAGACGTATCCGTATCTTGAGTAGTCATCTATAAAGGTGATATAATACTCATAACCACCTCTAGCTTTAACATTCATCGGTCCGCAGACGTCTGTATGTATAAGCTCTAGCGGATCTTTAGCTCTAAGCCATTTTCCATTAAAAGGTCTCTTAGTCATCTTACCTTTCAGACAAGATTCGCAGACAGGTAAGGTGCCAACCTTTAACTCACTTAAAGGTCCACTTTTTACTAGTCTGTCTATCCGATCAAGGTTGATATGATCATGTTTGATATGATCAAGCTTTAGATGCCAGAGATACGTGTCATTATCTGAAGAAATCTTATGTCGTTTAGTTTTTTGTTTTTCAACCTTAAACATTTCGGTGTTGAGTAGTGTAGTATGTATTAACGGTCTTAAAACATACAAATTGTTTTCATTAATTCCTGAACAAATATTCAGACAATTTTTTCCAATAATAACAAATTATTATTAAAGGAAACAATTTTTTTTTCTAACAACTTAGAAACGGAAATAAAATTCCGTGTAAATCAAAGACTATAAAAAACATTGTTTAATAATAAAAAACTATTATTAAACCAAAATTGCAATCTTATTGCTCCCACTGCTTTGGCCTATACGACATCCCCCGACCCCATACGCATTGAGAAGACTCCCTCATCTAGCTGTGTCTAAAAATCAGTCCACTGTAAAGAAGAGCAAACATGATTAGTGGCCCCCGAATCAACTATCCAGGGTGAAGAATCATCTTCCACTAAACAAGATTCAAGAACAAGTAAAACATATTTACCTTTCATCTTTTTCTTCTTGGCTACCTCCTCCAGGTACTGAGGACAGTTCCTGTTCCAGTGCCCGACCTTGTTACAATGGAAACATTTTCCTTTGTCTTGGTCAGTGGAGGTGCCCTTCTTTTTGCTTTAGGATTTCTTGGGTTTGGGCATACCTTTTGCCTTCCCAGTGGACCTCTTCCTCTTCTTATTATTAGAGGAAGATGGTTTGGCAACATTAGCCTCACCGGTCTTGCCTTTGTTGTCCTTAATCATGGACTCAAAGGTAGCGAGCTTATTGAGCAACTGTGTAAGACTGAACTTTAACTTGTTCATCCCATAGTTGCTTTTAAACTGATCGAAACTCTTTGGAAGAGTCGTCAGTATGATGCTCACCTGACGGGGTTTGTCAGTGGCCCCGCCATTGACTTCTGTCGTGTTGAAGTAGGATATCATGCTTAAGACATGTTCCCAAACTGACGTTCCTTCCTTCATGCGAGCGAGCATAGCAGAACGAACAGCTTCGTGTCACTTTTGCTCAGAGGGCTGCCCGAACATAGCTTGCAATGACTCCATGATTTCAAATGCTGAAGTCATTGATTCGTGCTTTGTGACAAGCATGTCTGTCATAGTAGCCAATAGATATGTTCGGGTCTTCTCATCAGATGAGACCCATCGTTGGTATGCCTCACGAACAGTTCGTGTGGCATTAGCAGTAGGCGTTGGAGGACATTCTTCCGTAAGCACAAACTTGAGGCCTTTGGTGACCAAAATTGCATTAATATTAAGTTTCCACTTAGTGTAGTTATCACCAGTTAATTTTTCAATTGCGAGAATTTTAACTAATGCAGAAGACATTGCTGAAATAAATAAAACATTCATTCAGTTATTTACTTAAAACAAGTGCAAGTGCTTTGGTATAAATTTAAACATGATGCATGAACATGTTTAACGAACTAGAACTACCCTAAAAATAGTTACTATACCACGACAATCCAACATACCACAAAAAATGTCGCCTTAGGGTCGGTCAAATCATTGCATGTTGGACCGAGACATTCTCAATCAAATGATATTCTAGAATAACTCTTATTCCATATCATTCAACCATCGTTTATTCAGTCAAGTTTTTAATTAACAAACTTAATCAAAACCTTCATTAGTGTAACCCACCATTTCAGATCTCACGAGCTTAACTCGAGAATTGCCGCCTTAAGGTCGGTCAATCCCGAAATACCCTCAGAAATCCTATCCGTTAGGAAGTCAACCTTGGTATTGACCTTTGTGAAAACCCTCCTTAGGGAGGACGAAAGCAAAGCCGTCACGAGACCCCACTCGGATCTCACGATGTTGAACTAATGATGAAGACCGTATGTCATATATCCCTCTCCCACTCACTATTTTAAAACTAGGGTTTTCTATTATTCGTTAATGCACCTAGACTCTACAGAATCAAACGGCTAACTTTAATCAAGTTATCTAGTGCATTAACTAATTCATTATTAGAAACATGTTCTAATTAACTAATAACTTATTAATGATTTTTAACAATTAACAATCTAATATATTAGTGAATAATCTAAGCCTTTGTAAACTATTTACTAAGCTCAGATTATTATGAAAATGTTTACCAAGTTTTAACTATTAAAACTCTAACACAATATTTGGTTCATTTATAATTAGGTAATTAATCAAATTAATCCTAATTACTATAAATGACCTCATCAATCTAAGTTATTAAACTCTTTAATAACTAGATTAATATTATATGAGAATTACCAAGTTTTTTAACTATTAAAAAACTAATCTCATTTTCGTAGCCAATTTATGTATTTACCCAATTTAATCACATTAAAAAAATACATCAAATATCAGGCTATGATGCATGTATGACATATCAAATATATTTGTGTAGGCACATCTAATCTAAATGACATACGTATGCATGACAATGTTTTTATCATCATATATTATAAAGCTAACATGAATTGATCGAGTACTTTGGATTATTTAACCTAAAAAAAATTAGAATCTAAAATTACAAAAATATCCCCACGCATTCTTTGGTCTTCTTGTAATTTCCGAGTCTTCCAATCTCTTCAGGTCATTCTGATTCATCTCATGAATCATTCTTTGTGATTTTTCCAAGTCTTCAATATATGTTATATTTGTTTTTTTACAATACAATAACAGTAGTAAAAAAAATATACAACCCATAAACCCTAAATCCACAGTACCATATAATTAACGATCAATCATGTTTTTGTAAATAAATAAAAAAATCAATATACATACAAAAACATCATACAGTCAATTTAAATCGTGGCTACACAATCATACATACTAGAGCATCGAAAAAAAATTCCTGTTCCAAAAATAAAATTGTCTCTGATACCAATTGTTGAAACCTCGTTCACAAGTCACGCAACGGTAATTGGTTTTATTTATTTTTTTCAACAGATCATAATCTGTATCTGAGACCAATGAACTTGTGATCGTATTTATTTTCGGAACAAATACATATACAAATTATTACACTAATAAAATATATATGTACATACAAGAAATTATAATCAATAATAAAAAGAAAGATTAAAAGTATCATACCAACGTTTGGAGGTTCCTTCACTTTTCGATATACTACTGGTCTATACCACTGATCTTTCTTGCTATGTCCCGGGACTGGTAACTGCGCATGAGGTACCACGGTCTCAAGAACTTAGAATGGAGGATGTAGAAGAGAGAATGAAGAAGAAACTATTTCTTCCTTATTCATTGTGCAACCCTTGCACTAAAGCCGATTTGCGTTGATTAATAACAGTTAAAAATCGACAAAAAATATAAAACTCTTTTATATTGTTGCACGCTCCATCTATTTGTTTTTGTCAATATATATATATATATCTTTGTTGTGTGTTCTCACGCACATTTACTTTTGTTTTTCAACACAACGCCACTAGCACTAATGGTGTTCACGGTTCAGTTTCGGTTACGAACTGTCGGTTTTCGGTTCCATGAAAAGGCCAAACCGTAACCGTAACCGGGATGGGGCTGTTTGGGAAAGTTTCGGTTACGACAGTTTTTCAGTTACGATTCAGTTTCGGTTTGTGAAACCGAACGGTCGGTTCTGTTTTCAGTTTGGTTCGTTTTTTTTTTACATATATATTGCCACGTGTCAGCACTTGATTAGTTGTTGCATATTTTTTTTTTCATATATATTGCCACTTGGCACAATTTGATTTTTTTTTAATATATCGAAACCGGCGGTTTTTGCACGATTTTTTAGAAATTCTAACCGTAACCGAACCATCGGGAACCGGTTTCCAACCGGTTTCGGTTTCGGTTTCGGTTTCGACGGTTTCAATTACGGTTTCGGTTACGGTTTTGAGATAACGGTTTCAGTTCGGTTTCGGTTCGATTTCGAACGGTTTAACCGAACCGTGGACGTCTCTAACTAGCACTAATGTGCGTTTTGATAAATATATATCTCTACTGACTTCTTCTTTTTTTAATCTCACAATATATATCTAATATATATATCTTTTGTTTAAAAAACGAAATCATCTTTGATTTGTTTTTTTTTTAAATAATATATATCATATGTATAATATTAAAAAAAATTGATCAAATCTAAATTTGATTTTTAAAAACTTTCAAATAAAAAATATCTCATATCTTTTATTTGATTTTAATTTTGAATTCAAACTATTTAAATTCAAAAATAAAATATTTAATTTAATAAAATAAAATAATCACATTATCTTATTTTATTCAAAAATAAATATCAACATACCTCTCCATTTAGTGATTAATAACATAATTAAATAATCTCATTATTTAAGTTATTTAATCACCATTATATTAATTAAATAATCACATTATTCAATTAATTCTCGAATAAATTACGTGTCACTTTCGTAACACAATTAATTGGACAATCCAATTAATTAACCGTGACCCTTATTACCTAAATTGATCGGGCTAGCAAGGGGGCCTAATGGACCCACAGTATTTTGAGCTTTAATAATCCTCAGAATCATTAATTAAACTCTTTAATTAATATTCATTGATTATTAACTCCGGTAATATTCCACTAAAAACCCGAAGCTGCACTCTCACAACAGCAGACGTTTTTACACAGACCGATACAACTCGGTGTCCATTGATAAAGCTATTACATGTGGTGTGATCCTCCACAGTAGTTCATAATTAGAGCTGAGTCATAATGTCTGCTACACCCCTCTAACTACATATATCCTTTAAGTACCATTGATTCTCAAATGGACAATAAATCATATTTTCTCACGGAATTAGGAGAGCGCTCATATTGTCCAAGCCCCGAATCAACCCTTAAGGGAACTACCATCTACTTCTCACAAGAAGGAGTGGATTCCACTATTGTGTACAAACCTTCCCAACCACAAGCCAAACCGTAATCCTAACATATAGAGTATATTGATCAGGAAATGCATCTGACCTCACCCATGGTATATCAAATACCACGATCTAACCTGAAGGAGTCGATAAGACACTCAGAATTAAGATCACCCATATATAGCTATCATTAGTTGATATATATAAATCTCATCGGTAAACGGATCTTGGTGTGAGATTCATATAGATCATGGCCCAGTCCTATATGATCAAATCATACAAGGTGCCTCCATTCCCATATCTCATATGAATAATTCAGGATAGAATCACTGTACATTACAGAATGGACCGCAGCTATAGATTAACCACAAATAAAGGACCCAGCTTTATTTGCTATCTATGGACTCTTTATATTGCACGTCTCTTATTGTATCCATCCGTATATGACACTGATATACACAGTTCGAGATTACATCCGACAATCTAGCTAGTTGATATGTGCATAAGTTTATAAAATAAATAATATAACAAGAATGAATTGAACTTTTCTTTTTATTTACTTCATAAATCCATTTACAAATTACATGCTTAGGGCATAAACCCCAACAATCTCCCACTTGCACTAAAGCATGTGAGGCATGTCTTGTAACCCTAGACCATCTAGGTGACCCGAAAACACTTTAGCCGGTAAGGTTTTCGAATATGTATCAGCATGATTATCTTGTGAGGCTATCTTGGTCACGATTACATCTTCTTTCTGCACTATCTCTCTGATGGGATGATACTTTCTCTCTACATGCTTCTCTCTCTTGTGGCTTCTTGAATCTTTGGAATTAGGAACAACACCACTGTTATTACAATAAAGTTTGATGGGCTTACCAGGTCTGGAACAACTTCCAGATCGCTCAAGAACTTATGGAGCCAAACAACCTCTTTAGCAACTTCACAAGCGGCTACATATTCGGCTTCCATGGTGGAGTCAGCAATGCAAGATTGCTTGATACTTCTCCACACAATGGCTCTACCACCCAGGGTGAATACTGATCCAAATATGGATTTCCTAGAATCCCTGTCTGTTTGAAAATCAGAATCTGTGTATCCTAACGGGATCAAATCAAGTCCGAAATGCACTAGCATATAATTTTTCATTCTCCGAAGATACTTGAGAATAGTCTTGACAACAATTCAATGATCCAATCCTGAGTTGGACTGGTTTCTGCTGACTACTCCTACTGCATAACAGATGTCCGGTCTTGTGCATAACATAACATATATGAGACTACCTACTACCGATGCATAGGGTACACGTCTCATATCCTCAACTTCTTGAGGTGTCTTAGGACACTATTCATTAGACAAGTGAACTCCATGTCTGGAAGGTAAATTACCTTTCTTGGAGATCTGCATCGAAAATCACAAAAGAATCTTATCGATATATGATGTCTGAGACAGTGCTATAAGTTTTTTCTTACGATCCCTTATATGTTGGATCCCTAGAACATAACTTGCCTCTCCCAAATCTTTCATTTGGAATTGGCTAGCCAGCCAGCCCTTTACATCAGACAACACTCCTGCATCATTCTCAATGAGTAGGATATCATCTACGGAGAGGACCAAGAAAACTACTTTCTTATTGTTGATGCGCTTGTAGACACAAGGCTCATCGACGATCTGCTTGAAGCCATAGGTTTTGATCACATCATCAAACCTAATGTTCCAAGATCTAGATGCTTGCTTAAGTCTATAGATGGACCTTTGAAGCTTGCTAACCTTTTGCTCTTGATCTGAAGACACGAATACCTCTGGTTGCATCATATAGATGCTCTCATCAAGATTGTCATTCAAGAATGCAGTCTTGACGTCCCTTTGCCAAATTTCATAATCGAAAAAGGCAGCAATGGATAAGAGAATCCTAATAGACTTAAACATGGCTACTGGCGAGAAGGACTCTTCATAATCGACCCCCTATTTCTAGGTATAACCTTTACCACTAGCCTTGCCTTGAAGGTCTCTACCTTCCCGTCTACTTCTCTCTTTCTTTTATAGATCCACTTACACCCTATGGGTTTTACCTCATCTGGTAAGTCTACAAGATCCCAGACTGAGTTAGAGTACATGGACTCCATCTCGAGATTCATGGCTTTAAGCCATTCCTCTTTATCAGGATCTTCCATTGCATTCTTAAATGTCAACGGATCATCCACACTATCAACAGAGACAACACCTTGTCCCTCACCTATAGCTAAATAGCATTCAGGTTGTCTCACAACCCTTTCACTACGTCTAGGTGGTAGTGTATCCTGATCAGGAACCATCTGACTCTCAGATGTTTGTGGATCAACAAATCTTGTTGATGAAGCACTAGTTGATGTGTGTAAATAGTGTTTATAAAAACAATACTCACAAGTGCACGAATCGTGAAGATATCGTACAGTGGCAAGTAAGGATCGTTCCCACGAGGACTAGAGATTTATCGATTAAAACTAATTCTAATTAAAGCTAAATTAAAAGTAACCAAAAAGATTGTTGAGTTTGATTTAAGTCTAAAACTAAATTAAATTAAAATTATGAAAGCAATTGATAAGATTGGGTTGTGGTCAAGGGTGAAAAAGCACTAGGTCATCAATGCTACCCTACTATGTTTACTCAATGTTTCGAATTGACTTTGTAAACAAAATATTAATCAAATTATGGGTTCATTCTTATCTTATGTATGGTTTTACCGTATGATCCTGAGATGAATCAAGTGTTCTCAATTGCAATTTACCCATAGATCAATGGTGCAAACTACAACCGAGAACCCATTGAGTGCAAGAACAATGAACCAAAACCTACTTGCATAGATCAATGCTAAGATCAGTTTTATCAATTCAATTGAATATTAATTAAGATTACGTATAGATCGATACTCCAACCTCAATCATTAAATTATCAAAACCCTAGATTCATGCCAACATATGATCATGCATTAAAAGGAATAAAAAATTAAGACATATGATGAATTGAATAAATCAAAACTCAAATTAATGAAAATATCATCAATTCTAGTAAAGAGCATTCATAGAGGTTCACATTGATTCCCTAATATGAGTTAGTTACACATGATGAAAATAAGAGAAGAGAAAGAAAAGATAAAACCCATCTTGGCCTTCAATGAGTTCTTCAAGCCTTCAATAATGAATTCTTCTTCGTCTTTGAATATTCGATGTGTAAAGATGAATGAAAGGTGTATGGTGATGGAGTTGTGGTGGAGTGGTAGGGGACGGCCCCCTTGGTGGCTTGGGACCTCCATTGGCTCTCTTTGAATTGCAAAGAATAGGAAGTATTTATAGATGATTTTTCTTTGTGAACCCTCAATTCTTCTAAGGTTTAGGAAATCCATCAAGTGGGAAAGTAGAATGAAACAAGGAATGAGAATCCTTTCCTAAATTGAATTTCCTCTTTTGATGTTTGACTCATAAATTGATTTTTGGAAGTTTCCCAAACATGTTTTGGTCTTCAAAAATCATTAGAATTTGATTAGGAAAGTTTTGGAACAATTCTGGACCAATTATGAGTGGTTTTCCGCCAAAAATCCATCATACCGCGGTCTGGGTCACTTCGGAGGTCACCGCGGTCTAGACCGCTGAATTCCTCTGCCAAGTACCGTTCCGTAGACTGCTGGCTAGGTCTCATGCCTGGACGGCGTTCTAGCCCACGGTTGACTATCCAACACTGACCTTTGGTTACTAAATGGCACGTAATTTCTTATAGGAATATCGGAATTGTGATCTGTAAAGTGCACCGGAAACTAGACTTCCGGGGCTTTCCATCCATAGGTAGTAGGACACACAATTCGATTCGATCTAAGAGATATAGGCCCATCAATATTATTGTTCTGCACTGGTCCAAAAATTAACTTTTTGCTCTTTTTCTCCAAAATACATCCAACACCTCTTGAATGGAATGTGACCTACACATGCTCAACAAACACATAAAATACCTAATTTCACCTAAGAACAAAGCACAAATAATAAAAAATGGGGACCTAAAACATGTATAGAAATAGATCAATCAAATACCCCCAAACCTATCTTTTGCTAGTTCTCGAGCAAAACTAGAATAAAAACAAAAACTAAAAACAAACAAAAATCTAAAAATAAAATAAAATAAACTAAGCCACTTTCGTAGGGAACACGGTAGCATTGAGCATATGCTACAAGCCTTTAAACCTCTAGGTGTCCCTAGTAGGAAGAGTTTTGTCTCCTGAGGGTTTACAGCTATGCTACCCACAAACATATTTCTACGAAAAACAAAATTATCAAGATGCAAACTCAAATGTACCATGTACCATTCAAAGCCCATACATGCTAGAGCCACTGAAGAAAGACTAAAATTATGTCACAAATTTGAATGCACTACTTAGTTTTAATGAAAAGCCCATACTCAAGATACTCTAGCTTCAAAAACGCATTCGTCAAATGCCATAGATATAATTCGCCTCGACTCTAATTCTCACATGATGTCAATCTTAATTTCTCACAGAACCTAGGCAGATACACTCATCAAGCATATGTGAATGGAGTTTATGTACAAGAAATTTCAAAATATAATCGCATATGAATATATAGTAGAAAGAACGCTTGATTTTATGTAAAGGATCTTATGAACCGAATCAGACATTAAGAACAAGATAGAGCACATGTTTACCTCTACTCTCGAGGTGGATTTCCCAAAAGATCAATTAGGTCTTTTCTTTGGTTGTAACAGGGCCATTGGGTGACGGTTAAGAAAGAACGGGAAAAGAATAACAAACAAACCTAGGATCATATCGAGAAATTCTTCGACATTCTTCATACTTGACCGAATTTCTTCGAATTCTTCGTTCCACTTGCATCCAGGCTTCTTGAACAATTTTCGTTAATTCTCCTTCTTGAGTTGATTTTGATTTCTCATCACTTTCATAATAAAGCTCTATTCGTTTCACTTACATTTGATTTGATTCATCATTTCATTCAATTACCTGTTTTTTCTCAACTCTTTTTTTTTACTTCATCTTTTTTTTTTTAGATGAGAATTTGTACATCAATTGCATAATTCTTCCAGCACCTTTTGTGCATTTGCTCTTCTAGCTTTGTCTTGGTACATGCACATCACAAATCACCCATTTCGAACTCTCTTCAACTATCTTCATCACCTCAATATGATCCCAAGCTATAAGGTATGGCTAATATATGGGTCATTGGGGTTAAGTTAATGTGGGTGATGAAAGAAAAAGGCTTATATCGTTTGGCTTCAAAATTGGCTATGGAGCACACACATGAAGGTAGGAAATATTTAAGGCCTTTTAAGCGAGTTATAGCACACATTGCCTATATCACTTTTAATGGTTTAACCAAAACAAGAGCAAAGTCCACATGTGATATCTTTTTATGATGAATGTTCTTTAATATCCAATACATAACCTATTGAGATAAATTTCTAATGATAAGAACCTAATGAGTGTTTAGGAGTAGAAACAAAAGAATTCTCTCTATAATGATAATTATGTACACTTTTTGGCTTAGTGAACTCACAAGGGTAGTCTCCACTATTAATCGTGGTTATCCAACTAAGCATCCTAACCACCATCATATCGAGAGCATGCAATAAATTTTTAAAAAATGCAATGCACTACTCTAAGTGGAAAAACTTTAGTCTAAACTCAGTAAATAAAGCATATATTATGGCTCTTAAAGCACACAAAAGAAGCATCGAAAAATAGAGGACAAACAATTCAAAAACTGGTGACTTTCTAAAACGACCTACGTATGTTTTTTAATGCATATATCTAAATTCCCGCAACAAATGTTAACCATATTTTAACATAACAAACTAGACATACAAATACACACTTTTCATCTAGAAAATATTTCAAAATTCGAATCAGAAAAATGAGAAACACACGTTGAAAACAGTTCACGTGCAGAATTGCAAAAACAGGGCATCGCCCATGACCTTTGGTTGAAGAAACATTCATAACTTTTAAACCACGACCCATAATTTTATGTTCTTTATACCGTTAGAATCATATAGAAAAAACAAAGAACCCATCATAGACAGAAAAAATAATTTCATCACCAGTGAATACATTTTTAACAAAACATTTGCCTCATAACGTTTCAAAACAGGGAACTTTTTCGTAGATTTGAATAAATTGCTCAAAAAAATAAAATAATCACAAATTCACACCCCCAAACCTAATCTAAACATTGTCCTCAATGTTTATATGGTATTAAAAGCATGGACAACGATAAAAAAAAAGTATGGAAGGCAAGAACTTAAAACACAAAAACTAAAGAAAGAAAAATATAAAACTAAAAAAAAAAATAAAAAAATACCTACGTGGATTGCCTCCAGCCAAGCGCTTTATTTAACGTCTAGGCAAGACGGGTGCTTGAAAAAATCAACCAAATTCTAATGTCTCAAATTTACTCTTGTGTGCTGTCAAGTCATGGAAAAAATTATCCCGTGTCAGCATGTTCCTACACACAATAAGCAAAGGCAAGTAAATGTTCAATATAAAGTATGGTAAAATAAGTTCAGAAAACCACTTATTCCATTTGATGTTGTGTAGGCTGCTCGGGAAAAGTAATGGGAGGCAGATAAGGCTTGAGTTCCTTGTATAGGAGTGGTGCCTCAAAAGGGACATCTTCCACTTCCTTCGCTTTTTCTTCCATCTCCTCCTTTTCAACTTCTTCACCTACAACACTAGAAAATTCATCAGAAAATTCATGGGTTACTATGGTATCAACAATCTCACCATTCGAAAGGGTTGTTGGTAGCTTCTTCTTGCTCCGTTTGGCAGGGGAATTCACTGGGCTCCTCCTTTTGAAAAGCTTCAATCAATTGCCCAATTTGTGTTTCTATCTTTCTTAATGAAGCATCAAAATTCTGCATTCTCACATTAGAGTCTTGGAGTCTCTTATCCTGTTGATTCATCCTCTGGTCCATAGTTTGTATAAATTGCTTCATTGTATCTTCCAATGATAGATTTGTGGGTTGAGATACAGGAATCTGCAGGGTATTGACTTTATTGTTGCTCCACGAGAAGTCTTGACGATTCCTCATGTCATATGGTTCATAACTCGACCACTGACTGTGGGAATTTCCATATGATTCATTGATAGGCCACGAATTGTAGGAATTTTCAAATGGTTCATGCATAGGCCTCATGTTGTATGAATTTTCAAATCGTTCATGCATAGGCCTCATGTTGTAGGAATTCAACGCTTGAGTCTGTTTTTCAACATATTCTGAAAATTCTCCTCTCAAATGGCAGCCCCATAGATCTTGACCAATCATTCCACATATCTTGCAAACCTCTTGTTTTCTCCTCAGAGTCATCAAAATCATTCCCTCTATCTGTCGACTTAAATCAGCTAGTTGCATAGTAAATCCATGAAGTGTTTCTCTTTCCTCATCATAAGCGTGTTATCCGTAGAAGCTTATTGTACCTGAAAAGAAAACAAGAAAAAGAAAATAAAAAGAAAAAAAACTATTAACTAATGACTCTACTAATAAAAAAAAAATTAAACTAAAACTGAAACTAGAAATAACCAATAAATTCAACTAATCATCGGCAACGACGCCAAAAACTTTGTTGTGTGTAAATCGTGTTTATAAAAACAATACTCGCAAGTGCACGAATCGTGAAGATATCGTACAGTGCCAAGTAAGGATCGTTCCCATGAGGACTAGAAATTTATCGATTAAAACTAATTCTAATTAATGCTAAATTAAAAGTAACCAAAAAGATTGTTGAGTTTGATTTAAGGCTAAAACTAAATTAAATTAAAATTATGAAAGCAATTGATAAGATTGGGTTGTGTTCAATGGTGAAAAAGCACTAGGTCATCAATGCTCCCCTACTATGTTTACTCAATGTTTCGAATTGACTTTGTAAACAAAATATTAATCAAGTTAAGGGTTCGTTCTTATCTTATGTATGATTTTACCGTATGATCCTGGAATGAATCAAGTGTTCTCAATTGCAATTTACCCATAGATCAATGGTGCAAACTACAACCGAGAACCCATTGAGTGCAAGAACAATGAACCAAAATCTACTTGCATAAATCAATGCTAAGATCAGTTTTATCCATTCAATTAAATATTAATTAAGATTACGTATAGATCAATACTCCAATCTCAATCATTAAATTATCAAAACTCTAGATTCATGCCAACGTATGATCAAGTATTAACAAGAATAAAGAATTAAGACATAGGATGAATTGAATAAATCAAAACTCGAATTAATGAAAATATCGTCAATTCTAATAAAGAGCATTCGTAGAGGTTCACATTGATTCCCTAATATGAGTTAGTTACACATGATGAAAATAAGAGAAGAGAAAGAAAAGATGAAACCCATATCCATTAGAATTTGATTAGAAAAGTTTTGGAACAATTCTGGACCAATTCGGAGTGGTTTTCCGCCAAAAATCTGTCATACCGCGGCCTTGGTCGCTCCAGAGGTCACCGCAGTCTAGACCGCAGAATTCCTCTGCCAAGTCTCATTCCTGGACCACTCCGTAGACCGATGGCTAGGTCTCATGCCTGGACGACGGTCTAGGCCGCGGTTGACTATCCAGCACTGACCTTAGGTTACTAAATTGCACGTAACTTCTTCTAGGAATACCGGAATTGCGATCCGTAAAGTACGCCGGAAACTAAACTTCCGGGGATTTCAATCCATAGATAGTAGGACACATAATTCAATCTGAGTTGAGAGATATATTCCCCACAATATTACTGTTCTGCACTGGTCCAAAAATCAACTTTTTGTTCTTTTTCTCCAAAACAACATCCAACACCTCTTGAATGGAATGTGGCCGATACATGCTCAACAAACACATAAAATACCTAATTTCACCCAAGAAAAAAGCACAAATAATAGGAAATGGGTACCTAAAACATGTATAGAAATAGACCGATCATTAGTCTCACCAGGCTCAAACTCATTCAATACAATCTTAGAACGAGGTTTATGGTCACTAATATAATTGTCCTCAAGAAACGTTGTATTTGTCAATATAAATACTTTGTTGTCTTCGGGACTATAGAAGTGTCCACCTCTGGTCTCCTTGGAGTATCCTACAAACAGACAGACAACAGACTTGGAGTCTAGCTTTCCATTTATGTTCTTCAGCACGTGTGTTGGACACCCCCCATATGCAGAAATGTCGCAAACTAGCTTTACGACCATTCCAATACTCTAGGAAAGTCTTAGGAACAGATTTGGATGACACTACATTCAAAATGTATGCCGCTGTTTGTAACGCATATCCCCAAAATGAATTTGGTAATGATGAGAAACTAATCATAGATCTCACAATTTCCATCAAGGTTCTATTTCTCCTCTCCGCTACACCAGTTTATTGAGGTGTACCGGGAGCTGTGAGTGTAGAAACTATCCCATGCTCAACCATGAAGTCTTCAAACTCTTGATCAAGGTACTCACCTCCACGATCTGATCGTAGTGACTTGATAGTCCTACCGAATTGATTCTCAACTTCAGCTCAAAATTCTTTGAACTTTTTAAATGTTTTCGACTTTTGTTGCATCAGGTAGACGTATATGTATCTTGATTAGTCATCTATAAAGGTGATATAATACTCATAACCAACCCTAGCTTTAACATTCATCGGTCCGCAGACGTCTGTATGTATAAGCTCTAGCGGTTCTTTAGCTCCAATCCGTTTTCCATTCAAAGGTCTCTTAGTCATCTTACCCTCCAGACAAGATTCGCAGACAGGTAAGGTGCCAACATTTAACTCACTTAAAGGTCTGCTACCGTGTTGAAATAGGACATCATGCTTAGGACATGTTCCCGAACTGACAGTCCTTCTTTCATGCGAGCGAGCATAGCGGAACGAATAGCTTCATGTCGCTTTTACTCGGAGGGCTGCCTGAACATAGCTAGCAATGACTCCATGATTTTGAATGCTAAAGTCATTGATTCGTGCTTTGTGACAAGCACCTCTGTCATAGAAGCCAACAGATATGTTCGGGCCTTCTCATCAGATGAGACCCATCGCTGGTATGCCTCACGAACAGTTTGTATAGCATTAGCAGTAGGCACTGGAGGACATTCCTCCGTAAGCACAAACTTGAGGTCTTTGGTGACCAAAATTGCATTAATATTAAGTTTCCACTTAGTGTAGTTATCATCAGTTAATTTGTCATTTGCGAGAATTTGAAGTAATGCAGAAGACATTGCTAAAATAAATAAAACATTCATTCAGTTATTTATTTAAAACAAGTGAGTGCTTTGGTATAAATTTAAACATGATGCATGAACATGATTAACGAACTAGAACTACCCTAAAAATAGTTACTATACCACGACAATCCAACATACCACAAAAAAATACCGTCTTAGGGTCGGTCAAATCTTTGCATGTTGGACCGAGACATTCTCAATCAAATGATATTCTAGAATAACTCTTATTCCATATCATTCAACCATCGTTTATTCAGTCAGGTTTTTAATTAACAAACTTAATCAAAACCTTCGTTAGTGTAACCCACCATTTCAGATCTCACGTGCTTAACTCGAGAATTGCCGCCTTAGGGTTCGTCAATCCCGAAATACCCTCAGAAATCCTATTCATTAGGAAGTCAACCTTGGTATTGACCTTTGTGGAAACCCTCCTTAGGGAGGACGAAAGCAAAGCCGTCACGAGGCCCCACTCGGATCTCACGGTGTTGAACTAATGATGAAGACCGTATGTCATATATCTCTCTCCCACTCACTATTTTAAAACTAGGGTTTTCTATTATCCGTTAATGCACCTAGACTCTACAGGATCAAACGGCAAACTTTAATCAAGTTATCTAGTGCATTAACTAATTCATTATTAGAAACAAGTTCTAATTAACTAATAAATTATTAATGATTTTTAACAATTAAAAATCTAATCTATTAGTGAATAATCTAAACCTTTGTAAACTATTTACTAAGCTCAGATTATTATGAAAATGTTTACCAAGCTTTAACTGTTAAAACTCTAACACAATATTCGCTTCATTTATAATTAGGCAATTAATCAAATTAATCATAATTACTATAAATGACCTCATCGATCTAAGTTATTAAACTCTTTAATAACTAGATTAATATTATATGAGAATTACCAAGTTTTTTAACTATTAAAAAACTAATCTCATTTTCGTAGCCAATTTATGTATTTACCCATTTTAATCACATTAAAAAAAATACATCAAATATCAGGCTATGATGCATGTATGACATATCAAATATATTTGTGTAGGCACATCTAATCTAAATGACATACGTATGCATGACAATACTTTTATCATCATATAATATAAAGCTAACATGAATTGACCGAGTACTTTGGATTGTTTAACCTAAAAAAAATTGGAACCTAAAATTACAAAAATACCCCCACGCATTCCTTGGTCTTCTTGTAATTTTCGAGTCTTCCAGTCTCTTCATATCACTCTGATTCATCTCATGAATCATTCTTTGTGATTTTTCCAAGTCTTCAATATAGGTTATATTTTTTTTTTTACAATACAATAACAGTAGTAAAAAAAATATACAATCCATAAACCCTAAATTCACAGTACCATATAATTAACGATCAATCATGCTTTTATAAATTAAAAAAATATATATACATACAAAAACATCATACAATCAATTTAAATCGTGCCTACACAATCATTCATACAGGAGCATCTTAAAAAATTTCCTGTTCCGAAAATAAAATTGTCTCTGATACTAATTGTTGGAACCTCGTTCACCGGTCACGCTATAAACTTAGAATGGAGGATGTAGAAGAGAGAATGAAAAGGAAACTATTTCTTCCTTATTCACTGTGCAACCCTTGCTCTAAAGCTGATTTGCGTTGCTTAGTAACAGTTAAAAATCGACAAAAAAATATAAAACTCTTTTATATTGTTGGACGCCCATCTATTTGTTTTTGTTAATGTATATATATATATATCTATCTTTGCTGTGTGTTCTCACGCACATTTACTTTTGTTTTTCAACACAACACCACTAGCACTAATGTGCGTTTTCATAAATATATATCTCTGCTGACTTTTTTTTTTAATCTCACAATATATATCTAATATATATATCTTTTGTTTAAAAAACGAAATCATCTTTGATTGTTTTTTTTTTAAATAATATATATCATATGTATAATATTAAAAAATGAATTTGATCAAATCTATATTTGATTTTTAAAAACTTTCAAATAAAAAATATCTCATATCTTTTATTTGATTTTAATTTTGAATTCAAACTATTTAAATTCAAAAATAAAATATTTAATTTAATAAAATAAAATAATCATATTATCTTATTTTATTTAAAAATAAATATCAACAAACCCTCCATTTAGTGATTAATAACATAATTAAAAAACTCATTATTTAAGTTATTTAATCACCATTATCCATTAATTAAATAATCTCATTATTCAATTAATTCCCGACTAAATTACGTGTCACTTTCGTAACACAATTAATTGAACAATCCAATTAATTAACCGTGACCCTTATTACCTAAATCGATCGGGCTAGCAAGGGAACCTAATGGACCCACAGTATTTTGAGCTTTAATAATCCTCAGAATCATTAATTAAACTCTTTTATTAATATTCTGTGATTATTAACTCTGGTGTTATTCCATTAAAAACCTGAAGCTGCACTCTCTCAACTGCAGACGTTTTTACATAGACCGATACAACCCGGTGTCCATCGATATAGCTATTACATGTGGTGTGACCCTCCACAGTAGTTCATAATTAGATATGGGTCATAATGTCCGTTATACCCCTCTAATTACATATATCCTTTAAGTACCATTGATTCTTTAATGGACAATAAATCCTATTTCCTCACGGAATTAGGAGAGCGCTCATATTGTCTAATCCCCGAATCAACCCTTAAGGGAACTACCATCTACTTCTCACAAGAAGGAGTGGATTCCACTATTGTGTACAAACCTTCCCAGCCACAAGCCAAACCGCAATCCCAACATACGGGTATATTGATCAGGAAATGTATCTGACCTCACACATGGTATATCAAAGACCACGATCTAACCTGAAAAAGTCGATAAGACACTCAGCATTAAGATCACCCACATATAGTCATCATTAGTTGATATATATGAATCTCATCGGTAAACGAATCTTGGTGTGATATTCATATAGATCATAGCCCAGTCCTATATGATCACATCATACAAGGTGCCTCCATTCCCATATCTAATATGAATGATTCATGATAGAATCACTGTACATTATGGAATGGACCGTAGCTATAGATTAACCACAAATAAAGTACCCAACTCTATTTGCTATCTATAGACTCTTTAGATTGCACGTCTCTTACTGTATCCATCCGTATATGATACTGATATACACAGTTCGAGATTACATCCGGTAATCCAGGATGTTAATATGTGCATAAGTTTATATAATAAATAACATAACAAGAATGAATTGAACCTTTCTTTTTATTTACTTTATAAATCCATTTACAAATTACAAGGTTACGGCATAAACCCTAACAATATGATTACTTGATGGTGTAAAAATTTTATCAAATGATTTTGAGTGCTTTTAAAGATATGTACCAAAGAGTGGACATTGGACGAATTTTAATTTCAACAGTTTTAGAATCTTTGGCCTCCATGTTGAGTTGTTTTCTTTACGTGCCGGTAGAAACATTCATTGTATGCTTTTAGCTCTGTGCATCACTTAAATTTGCTTGTACAGTGCCAATCTTTTGATGTTGAGGTAGATGAGACCTTTATGCTTGTTTAGCGTAGGAAAATAGTGGTGACTACCCGTGAGCTACACTAAGCCTAAAAAATGAAATTTATGGGTTTTGTTTCTACTCTTTATACACTTTTCGATTTTTGTTCTTAATTATGATCTCATTGCACATCAACTTTGCATTGATTACCATAGAACTTCACATGTGGACTGCTTGATGAGATTTATATTCCCTTGTTAGATGGACTTTTAGAAATGATTTTGGACTAGAGTGTGTGCACAACTACT
Organism: Dipteronia dyeriana; assembly: GCA_032871835.1. NCBI lineage: Eukaryota > Viridiplantae > Streptophyta > Magnoliopsida > Sapindales > Sapindaceae > Dipteronia > Dipteronia dyeriana. Next base: position 99,831,158 of record CM065296.1, on the reverse strand, counting down.
AATATAGACCAAACACTCTCATGTCTCTATATGTGCTTATATTGTAAAATTTGAGGTCAAACACTAAACCTCCATACACCTTTTGACCCAAACACAAGCCATACCCTAGTTATTAACCATGTTAAGGTGTATAGTTTTAGAGAAGTTGTATTTTGCTCTAAATTTTATAGTAATGTGTATTTAGGCATATATGTGTAATTGTACAAAGGCAAAGGCTTATGAATATATATATATAATAAGTGTGAATTATAAACATTTAAGCCTTCAGTTCTTCAAATGTAAAGCTACTCAACAATTTGAGTACAATTGTAGCAAAAATGTGCAATGTAAATTTTAGTGTCTAGTTACTTGTTTTGTAATGTATTTTAGAGCCACCAAAGTGTTGTAATGTGTAAACACCTTGGCATGGTTAGTAACTTTATCCTTCTCACTCCTACCATATATTGCATCCCATACACCACCACAAATCACCTTGGCCACAATACAAGTGAGGGAAAGTCCATTTGATCCCTCAGGAAATCTAAATTGGGAATATGAATTGATGCATCCTCTTTCCACGTTCATGGTATTTCAATTCCTTCCATGCGATCTATTTTCAGAAAATGTGCTTTCATTGAAAATATTCATATGCGATTAAATTTGATTCCATGAACATAACTTCTAAATCGCATGTGTTTGCTAGAGAGTGATCGCCTATGTTTTGAGTGAAAAATCTGACTGAAATCCAGTGAGGATTAGAGTCGAGATGAATTTTATCTTGGGCATTCGAGCGTATTTGTTTTGTAAACCGAAAACATCCTAAGTATTGGTATACTTGCATTGTGTGAAGCATTGTTATTGATTGGTATATTTGAGATACTAGCATGCATGTGTTGTCTTTATGTGGTACGTTTGGATTGCATCTCAACTTTCTTACAGAGTAATACGTTTGTAGATGTTCGTATCTGTAAGCCCTCATAAGACAAAACTTCTCCATCTAGGGATCGCCTAGTGATTGAAAGGCTTGTGGCACGTTCTAAGTGTCACCTGTGTTTCCTATGAAAGTGGACTAGTCTAGCTTAGTTTTTAATTATGTTCATTTTATTTGATTGTTTTTCGTTTTAGTTTTGCTCAAGGACGAGCAAAAGATAGGTTTGGGGGTATTGATCGTAATGATTTATATACCTATTTGAGGTCCCCATTACCTTGCTTTTATTCTTGTTTTCGAGTGTTTTTAGTATATAATGTGTTTTATGAGCTTTGTGTAGGTTATATCCCTTAAAATAAGGGGTTGAGCTAAATTGGAGAGTTTTGGAGGTTAAAGGACTGAAATAGGAATTGCTTGTGCAGAATACTCAATTTTTAGGGGCCATATCTCCTTTCTCAAATCAAACTAAATTGCCTATTACCTATTTTCGGAAAGCTTTGGATGTCAAGTTTCCAACGCTTTTTATAGATTACGATTCCGAGCTTTCTGGAGGAAGTTATGTTCATTTTCGTAATGGTGCGCGAAGCTAGAAAATCTTCACCCGAGGGAATAGCGACATGGATGCGACCTAATCACCAAGTCGCTTCAAGGTCGCATTTTTGCCCAGTTTTTCCATTTCCAACCCGAATTTGAGAGGGTATCTAGTCATTTCACACCCGATTCTGGCCCTAACCTCCCAACACTATAAATACCCCCAGTTGTCACCTCCCATACATCTAACACACACCTCCACACATCTCCCACAACCCACACAAACTCTATTCCATCTTCTTCTATTTTCTTCATCTTCTTCTATTTTCTTCATCTTCTTCCCTAAATAAGGAGAGAATTAGCTCCCATGGAGGTGTTTCCTCCATAGGAACTCCCCATACACCTCCCCACAACCATTTTACACCTCCTCCATCCATTTTAGATTCGATTTCAAGGAAATAGGAGTGGTTCTAGGACCAAATACGAGCTAGGAAGGTTTGGAGTATCTTTAGTGACTTGTCTTCAAGGGTTTGCTCTTATTTACTCATTTCTTTATAATTTTTGTTTGTTTAATGTGTAACCCCGAATTTGAGAATTTATAAACCTTTCACATGGGCTATATATGTATTTTGTTCGTAAATTCGTTTGGGTTTTGTTTTGCTCTTTGATTTATATTGTTTTAATCTCTTATTATGAAATGCATGTGTGTGGAGACTTGAAATTGATATGTATGCATGATTAGGATTAGGAGTAGAGTGGTTTAGTTTCCCAAGATTGTTTGCATGTTAATGGATGACCAAAATGTCTTGTATTGAATGATTAGAGTGTTAGAGATTTTATCCCCTAAGAGTAAAAAAGGTTTTAATTCATGCATTAAGTTGCTAAATTGGTCTTGGTTCATTTCCTTGCACTTAATGGGTTCTTTTAGGATACAATTTCCCTTTCTTGGCCGGATTGGGTGGTGAATTGGTTTAGGGATAATTCCCAAATCAAGAGGATGAACATTTAACCTTAATTGAATGTTCTTATTGTAAAACAATCAACATTGTTGCACATGTTTGTTTGGTGAACTTGTTTTCCATTTTTATGTCATCCTAGGGAGATTTATAAAACCGAATCCTTGATTTATTAGTAAAGATAAATCAAGTACCTCTTGTGCTTGTGTGGTTATAGTGATGTTTTGTGTACTTAATGCTTTCACTTGGTTAGCCATCTTGTGAATGACATTTAGGTTGTGTGTTATATATCGTGTTGTTCGCATTACATGCCCATCGAAATAACAACTGTGCTTGTCCAATAAGACGGAAATGTACGAGGCTGGCAAATGGTGCAGTGCTCGTGTGTGTGTCCCACCGTCCTTAATGGATTCATGCTTATGCATGGATGTAATCTCTATGCGCTCGAGAGAAGGTAGAGATTAATTAAAGGGACACGAGCATATAACATACGTGTTGTATGGGTATCCCGTATTCTTCATGCTTTCACTTGGTTGTCATCTCGTATTTGGTTAGCCATGTGGATGAACCTTTGGCTGTAATATGGCCACATGGTTGCGCATTACATGCCCATCGAAATAGCCAATGTGCTTGTCCAGTAAGACAGAAATATACGAGGCTGGCAAACGGTGCAGTGCTCGTGTGTGTGTTCCATAAAGCTTAATGGATTTGTGCATTTGTTAATGATTAGCTCTGGCATTTACATGGGTGAAATCATCTATGCGCTCGAGAGAAGCTAGATGGTTAATTAAAGGGGACACGGGCATATGGTATACTTGCACATTGAGGGATAAGGTGAGTCTAGTGCTTAATTAGAAGGATTGTTACGGTTAAGTCATTTCCCTAGCGGATCCATGTTTCATGAATCTCTCCATTCCATCATATCGTTGTATATAGTATTTATTTCTGTTAATATTTATTTTTATTACCATCTACTTTTCCGCAACACACGAGTCCGCTCGGCCTGTTGTAATAATAGCTAGAACTATATCCGGTCAGTGAATCTCACCTCTCTTTGGAACAATCCCTTGCTTGCCGCAGTGCTAGTCTCTGTGACTGGTGCCCTTACGAGGCCGAACTTAAATGTTCATATTTGACAACACTGTAACGACGTGTCATCATTTAACGGATTATCAGAATCCACCCCGTACACTTAGAAATGGGGATATATGCGAGGATGAAGATATATATCTCAAGCGGATACTGGGATGGATATTGGGGTATCCATACACATTCCGATCCTTTACCATCCCTACTCACATGTGACTTTTTTCCTTTATTATATATTATTTATTATAATGTTTTATCAGTATTTTCAAACGTTATCAATTATCAAAGTAGTACATTTCAAATTTTCAACTTCAACTCTATCTTGTTGTCCAACTCTTTTTTCATCTTCTTCATTTATTTTGTTTCTCTACACATGGGTTTTGTTCTCCGGTGTCTCCTGAAGCTTCGGGTTGGGGTGGTGACAACCCACTCACTGGCGGCAGCAACGATGGTGAACAATGGTGACGATTTACGGGTCAAGCGACTTCCGTCAACGGTGAGTATTTCCAATGACTCGATCAAATCGGTCGATTTTATTTTGACTGCCTAATATGGCCAATTTGGTTGAATCGGGACTCCCGGCGTTCGCCTAGCTTATAGACGGCTCCTAGGCAGCCTATTTTTTTTTTTCAAACACTGGTTTTTAGTTTAGCTCCCCCCCCCCCCCCCCCCCCTAGCTACGTCATTGCATTATGATATGATCCCAAGAAAATTATTTTGTTATCTAGTTTATTTATTTTATTTTTATTTGTATAATTTATATTGTTATTTTATCTAGATTTAACTAATAAGATAATAAGTTTATGAATTTACTGCTAATTTAATAATGGATGGGGTTAGTTAGTTGCTTAAGTAGATTGATTAGTTGCTTAAGTTTAGGAGAGAATGAGCACTCATGTGTGTGTGTGTGTGTGTGTGTGTAAATTCATTAATAAGGAAGGTAGAGAATTATTGTCTGTAACTTTTGTGTTGTATTCGGGAGGTTATTGGTTTCTCGAAATACCAATATTTGATAGGATTAAGTTTTTCTCAAATTAACCTATTCACTTTCTCAATTTTTCTTTCTATTTTTTGTAACTTTTCATTGCAGACATTTGGGTCTATATCATTTGGTATCAGAGGCTGTCAGCATGGCAACCAGGTGACTATGAAGCTAATCCTACAAGAGATCAATCATATGAAGAATATAGTAATACACATGAAAATTCCCAATAGGTTTTAATCAAATCAATTACCAACTTTTTGATTAATCAATATTCCAAATATTACCTAAAATTATAAAGCATTCAATAAAACTAATTATGCATAAAACAATAAAAGACACACTATATATATGTGGAAACCTTTCGACAAGGAAAAGATCCTCAAATCCACTATTGAATGAAAATTTACAACCTAAGTTGACCTCCCGTCACACCGTACACGGTTACTAACCCTTTCACTCTACCCAACGGGCCTTAATAGTGATTCTTGATTGACTTGTTTGTACACTAACCAATTAGTCACAAGACTTAACCTCAATGAAGAGTCAAAACAACCTAAGTGAATATATAACAATATTATAAATGCAAAAATGCTAGGTTAACGCATTTAAGCTTATCTAAGGATTAAATATGGCAATGAATGTAAATCCTAGATATCAATTATCTAAATGCAAGTGATAAATACAATAAAACATAAAAGCATACATTCGATAGGTAATAAAAAAATTTCTAGGTAAATATAGCCTAGTAATGAAATAATAAATTCTAGGTCATGTAGAGATTACCTAGTCAATAAAGACAAGACCATGCTTTGAGGATGCAAGAAGATGCTAGATGCTCATGGATTGATGGTTGGTTGAGTCAAAATGAGTTCTTGGAAGCTCTCACTCTCTCTCTCTAGGAGTTACTTTCCCTATCAAAGATGTGATTTTTAACTCTTAAGAACGAATAAGGGAAAAGATGGTATATAAATATGAGCCGTAAACAAAACTGTGTCATTTTGAAAAAAAAAAAAACAGACCAGACAAGGCATAGTGTGTGGGCCCTTACCCGCTCATACTCACGTTAAGGCGCGCATGGGTCCGTATAATGGACCAAAGCGAAGGAATAGAAAAACCCACCTAGTGAAATGCACGGATACTGCGCGGGTCATGACCCACGCAAGTGTCCGTGCAATTACCTAACACATAAACCATCAGACCACTACACGGGTAATGCGCGGGTAGCTACCAACGCATAACCCGCGCACTTCCCTATTAAAAAAGGGTCAAGGGGACAGAAGCAAGACCAAACAACATGCAATCCAATAAAGCAAGAGATAGATAAATTAGGCACACAATAAAGCAATTAAGCACTAATGCAAGGTAATTAAAACATGCATAGGAATGAGTGTATGTACTAAAACTCTTCAAAGAAATTAAGCAAGTGATATATACCTTTGAAGTTTGATCTTGGTCACAAGCAAAGCCGACCTAAACTACCCTTACATTTTAATCCCCAAATATGTGGTTTGTCAACCGAAATAAGCCAATCAAAAACAGAGGAACTTAGAATCTTCCCTTTTGGTTATTTTTTTGACAAAATCACCACTCACAATTCATCCTCACCAATAAACAAACTAAATGACTAAAGAGTCAACAAACACATTCTACATTACAAAGAGAAACCTAAATCTAGATCTTCAAATCTTATATCTCTTGTAGAATAACCATCCCTACAAAGCAAAGTAACTACACTTTCCAAGACAAGTGTATGTGAGGTGATCAAGATAAATAAATAACAAGAGTGATTTGCATATAATATAAACAAGCAACATGCAATCAACAATACAATAGCAAAAGCTCCCCCTAAATAGGTCAACTCCCTCTCAATGGGTCAATCTCCTCTTAAATCATGCCAATATCAACTCCCCCTAAATCCAACTACCAATATCAACTTCCCATAAATCCATCACTAGTCTCCCTTTTTGTCACAAGATAGACAAAGGAGTATTCCTAACCGGGTCACTTTAGCAAAGAGAGATATTTGTACTTTAAATGCATAATCATATACAACAACTTTATGCAATTTAATTAAGTAAGAGAGAAGAGCAAGTGAGTTTGATTTTTAAAAACATGTGTGAAATAATTGCCTTTAAATAAACACATGCAACATCAACTTTCAAAAGCATGATATTTGGTAAAGCAAATATCAAAAGGGATTCCAAAAGAAATCAAACCAATTTGCACCATTTTGTCATTAAAAAGACAAGATATAGCTTTTAGAAACATTTTAAGCACACACAAGCAATTTTTTCAATCCTTAATGATCAACCAAGACATGGATATAAAATCCTTATTGATTGATTGGATATGAAATCCTTATTGGTTATTATCTTGTTCAACTATTAAAAAGAGAGACGAGACTAAGTTTGATGAGGCATCCTTATTAATTGAATGGACACAAGGTCCTTATTTGATTTAGCCTTATCAATTGCTTCTCCACACAATTTCACACACATAATTCATGCATAATATTTAAGCATGTCATAAACAAATTCACATGAACATGGAGATAAATTTTGGGTCAATCAAAAGTACTTCTCAATCAATTTTTCTAGTCTAAAAATGCATGTTTGAACATAAATGAGGCATGCATTTCAAATAAGACCATGGCACACTTATTGAATAAAATGTCATATAATAATATATGCACCAAAGATACTCAAGCAATTAATTAAAGAGCATAAAATTGAACAAATTTTTGCTTATTACAATACAAGGTCACTCTATTTGCTTGAGTTCCCTATAAGGGGTAAATCCAAATCATGTCAAAAAGGGCTATGAGTCCCTATAGACCCTTCAAGTCCATTGGACCTAATTGATTTTAACATAATGACATGTGGGTTCATCTCTTCTAATCCATTTAGGTGACACGATGTCATTCCTATTGGTCATTGTCATTATATTTCTCCTAGGATCATCATCTCTAGACTTCCTAGGCATATGCATATTGGCTCTAGCTCTATTCTTTTCAATCATGCTTCTAGTTCTACACATGTTAATATACTTGAAGCAGTTTGGCCTTATATGACCATCTACACCATAAAAATGACATGTAGGAATAAAATGAGGGGTACCATTCCTTTGTAAGAACAAAAGAGCTTTCCCATGTCTTTGAGCTTGCCTTCGGTGTGGTATTGGTTCTCTTCTCCTTTGTTGTTGAGTTGGAGAAGTTTGCTTCCTTGGTTGGTGGAATTTGTGTTGAGGAAGGCTTGCTTGAAGTGCTCTATTTGGTTGAGCTTGAGCTTGATTACTTTGTGCCATATTGAGTTGGGCATTTTTAGAGCACTCTCCTAGTTAAATTTTCTTCCTAGGATGTTGTGGAGGAAGAGACTCTTTGATGTTCATGCTCTTGATAAACACCGTCTTATTAGGAGTTGAGGTCTCCATACCATTTTAAAACCTAAACCTCTCTTATCACTTGGCTTCTTGCCAACTCCTAACATATGATCAAGATTCTCCGTGCTCGAAGTCATCTTAGCAATATTGTTCTTTGCCTCCTCAAGATCCTTTTCCAACCTCTCTTCATTCACTTTGACAAGTGTCATTTCCTCATCCAACTAAGTCACTTTAGTTCTTAATTGAAGATTTTCTTTTGTCAACGTAAGAACTTCATCCTTTTTCTTCTTCAAACAAGCTTGAAGATAGTCAATAAACTCTTGATAGTTCACTACATTGCCACAAGAGTTATCAAAACATGAGCTTTCTTGGACCATGCTAATATCATTTGTGCAATCATGGCTCATTTGTTCAAGGATAACTTCTCTTAATGTTGCTCTTTTTTTATCTCCATTTTACGAGTCACCCTTCTTGAACCCTTCAAGTGAGAAACATTTGGTGACAACTTGAGCTTCTTCATTGTAAGAGACCGGAAAGGCAAAGTAATTCTTCTCAAAATTACTCAAGTTTAAGGAACACTCTTCAATAACTTTCACTTTGTTATCCCCCTTGTGAGAAGTAGCAAATGCTACAAGGTTGGCCACTTCCTCCTCATCACTATAAGAGTTATCATCTATTTCAGTGTCATCACTGTCACTCCAAGTAGTGACCATTTTCTTTCCTCTCTTCTTAACCTTCAAATTAGCACAATTTGTGGAGATGTGCCTGAATACTCCTCATTCGAAGCATTGAATGCCCTTTATTGAATGCTTCTCTTTACTTGGCTCAATCTTCTTGAAGTGAGTCTTCTTCTTGAAGTCATCTCCATTAGAGCTATAACCTTTCTTTTGTAGCTTCATAAATCTCTTGAGCTCTTCACTATTAAGGTCATTGATCGGTCTATTTCTGTACATGTTTTAGGTCCCTATTTCCTATTATTTGTACTTTGTTCTTAGGTAAAATTAGGTATTTAATATGTTTGTTGAGCATGTGTAGATCACATTCCATTCAAGAGGTGTTGGATGTTATTTTGGAGAAAAAGAGCAAAAAATCAATTTTCGGACCAGTGCAGAACATTTATATTGCATGACCTATATCTCTCATCTCAAATCGAATTGTGTGTTCTACTACCTATGGATTGAACGCCCCAGAAGTATAGTTTCCGGCGCACTTTACTGATCTCAATTCCGATATTCCTAGAAGAAGTTATGTGCAATTTAGTAACCAAATGTCAGTGTTGGATAGTCAACTGCGGCCTAGACCGCCGTCTAGGCACAAGACCTAGCCAGCGGTCTACAAAGCGGTAATTGGCAGAGGAATTCCGTGTTCTGGACCGAGGTGACCTCTGGAGCAACCCAGACCGCGGTTTGACGGATTTTTGGCTGAAAACCACTCCGAATTGGTCCCGAATTGGTCCAAAACTTTCCTAATCAAATTCTAATGATTTTAGAAGACCAAAATATGTTTGGAAAACTTCCAAAACTCAAATTATGAGTCAAATATCAAAAGAGGAAATTCAATTTAGGAAAGGATTATCATTCCTTGTTTCATTCTACTTTCCCACTTGATGGATTTCCTAAACCTAAGAAGAATTGGGGGTTCACAAGGAAAAATCACCTATAAATACTTCATATTCTTTGCTATTCAAAAGGAGGATATAGAAGATAAGGGAGGTCCCAAGCCACCAAGGGGGCCATCCCCCACCTCTGCATCACCATACATCACCATACACCTTCCATTCATCTTTACACATCGAAGATTCGAAGACGAAGAAGAATTCATCATTTGAAGACTTGAAGAACTCATTGAAGGCCTCAGTGAGTTTTATCTTTTCTTTCTCTTTTCCTTCTATTTTCATGAAGTGTAACTAAATCCATAACTAGGGAATCAATGTGAACCTTTTGTGAATGCTCATGTTTGGATTAATAATATTCTTTCATCAACTCAATTCTTGATTTGTTCACTGCTCTTAATTGTTTGACTCTCATTAGTTTTAATATTTATTCACACAATAGATAAAGGGTGGATAATTATTTAGCATTATTTAAGGGTTAAGACTATCTGAGAATTAGGGTTAGAGTATAGACCAAACATGACCTTGATTATTACACTTTTGAACGAATGAATTTTATCATTAGCATAGACCAAGCAAAGTATAGAATTTGGTTCTTATTTCTTACGCTTAACTGGTTTCCGATCATTGTTAACACCATAGACCAAGGGTGAATAGTGATTGGGAATACTTGACTCATCCCGCGATCATACGGTAATAGTCATATTAAAGATAAAGAATGAACCCTTGAATTGATTGAATTTTGTTTACAAATTATTCTATTCATTGAGTGCTCATAATTGGGGATCATTGATGACCTAGTGTTTTCTTTCCGTTGATCACAACCCAATCTTTTCAATTGCTTTCTTAATTTTAATTTAATTTAGTTTTAGCCTTAAATCAAACTCAACAATCTTTTTGGTTACTTTTAATTTAGCTTTAATTAAAATTAGACTCAATCAATAAATCTCTAGTCCTCGTGGGAACGATCCTTACTTGCCGCTGTACGATATCTTCACGATTCGTGCACTTGCGAGTATTGTTTTTATAACACGATTTACACATATCAGTCATGTCTTCATCCGAATCATTCTTCTCATTCTCTACTTTGGATGTCTTCAAGGCTATGCTCTTTTGCTTCTTAGAAGGTATAGGTGTAGAAGTCCACCTAGACTCATAGGCTACAAGCCTTCCAATCATTTCACTCGACTTCATTATCTTGTAGTCACTATTTTCTTCAAGTGCCGTCACCTTGGACTCAAACCTCTTGGGAAGTGACCTCATGATCTTTTGCTTGATCCTTCTAGTCGAGTATGGGTCACCTAGTTGATGGCTTTGATTCACTATGTCCATCAACTTCACTTGGAAGTCATTGAAGCACTCATGCTTCTCCATCCTAATTGTCTCAAATTGCATTTAGAGAATTTAGAGTTTGGATTTTTTAACTACCTCGGTTCCTTCTCTAAGATCTCTCAAGCCTTCTTAGTACTCTTAGTTGTTTGAATCAACTTGTACTGGTTATCATCCATAGCACATAACATGGCATGCATTGCCTTGTGGTTCCACTTAGAGGCTTCAAATTCTTGTGTGCTCCATTGGGACTTAGGCTTAGAGACAACACTTTCATCTTCACTGGTCATTGTTGGTGGAGCATAACCATTCTCTATCGCCATCCAAGCACGATCATCTATTTGAAAAACGTATGACTTTGTCTTGCCTTTTCATGCGGCATAGTTTACACCATGAAGTAAAGGAGGTCTTATGCTCGATGCTCCCTCTCTAATCATCCCAATCTCACTCATTGTGTTTGGGTTATAAATTATATACAAATGTAATGCAATAAAAAAATGCAATCAAACAAAATGCAAGAAAACAAAATGCACAAGGTAAGACACACAGAGCATGGATCATCTAAGTATATCTAGGCACCTGCTCTGATACCAATTGAAAATTCTCTTAAACCGTGTATGTGTCTATACCTAGAAGGGTGAATAGGTTTTAATCAAATCAATTACAAACTTTTCGATTAATCAATATTCCAAATATTACCCCAAATTATAAAGCATTCAATATAAAACAAATTATGCATAAAACAATAAAAGACACACGATATATACGTGGAAACCCTTCGACAAGGGAAAAACCACGGGCTATCCTTCTAGCCACATTTAATCCTCAAATCCACTATTGAATGAAAGTTTACAACCTAGGTTGTCCTCCCGTCACACCGTACACGGTTACTAATCCTTTCACTCTACCCAACGGATCTTAATAGTGATTCTTGATCGACTTGCTTGTTCACTAACCAATAAGTCACAAGACTTAACCTCAATAAAGAGTCAAAACAACCTAAGTGAATATATAGCAATATTCTCTAGGTTAACACATTTAAGCTTATCTAAGGATTAAATATGGCAATGAATACAAATCATATATATCAATTATCTAAATGCAAGTGCAAGTAGATTTAGCTAGAAGGGTAAAATCGTCCTAAATGCTAGTTATCATGAAAAACATACATCTCAACCAACAAACAACAACTCAAGCATGTTATAAATGCAATAAAACATAAAATCATACATTCAATGAGTAATAAATGTTTTATCTAGGTAAACATAGCCTAGTAATGAAACAATAAAATCTACGTCATGTAGAGATTACCTAGTCAATGAAGACAAGAAAAATGCATGTTTAGAGGATGCAAGAAGAATATAGATGCTCATGGATTGATGGTTGGTTGAGTCAAGATGAGTTATTGAAAGCTCTCTCTCTCTCTCTAGGAGTTACTTTCCCTCTCAAAGATGTGATTTTTAGCTCTTAAGAACGAATAAGGGAGAATATGGTATATAAATATGAGCCGTAAACAAAACTGCATCGTTTTGAAAAAAAAAACAGACTAGACAAGGCATAGTGCTCGGGACCTTACCCATGCATACTCACGCTAAGTCACGCATGTGTCCGCGTAATGGACCAAAGCCGAGGAATGGAAAAATCCACCTAGTGAAATGCACGGATACTGTATGGGGTCATGACCCGCGCAAGTGTCCATGCAATTACCTAACACATAAACCATCAGGCAACTACACGGGTAGCTACCAGCGCATAACCCGCGCACTTCCCTGTTAAAAAAGGGTCGAAAGGACAGAAGCAAGACCAAACAACATGAAATCCAAGCAAGCAAGAGATAGATAAATTAGGTACACAAGAGAGCAATTAAGCACTAATGCAAGGTAATTAAAACATGCATGGGAGTGAGTGTGTGCACTAAAACTCTTCAAAGAAATTAAGCAAGTGATATATACCTTTGAAGCTTGATCTTGGTCACGAGCAAAGCCAGCCTAAACTACCCTTGCATTTTAATCCTCAAATATGTGGTTTGTCAACCGAAATAAGCCAATCAAAAACCGAGGAACTTACAATACATGTCTATTAAATTAGAAGAAAGTATGTGCAAGATCGAAGAAAAACGGAGTATGTGTTATATAAAATTGGAATCATCATCAAATGAAAATGTTGCCAAACATTTGAACAGAAATGAAGAAAACTCTGCATATTTGGTTGAAAGTTAAGGTCTCCAACAGTGTAACCGCATGGCGATTACAATATACGATGAAGGTGTTCAAAAACACTGCAAGGTAAAGTTAATTACTTCTAAAATTAAAAAAAAAAAAAAAAACTTGCAAACAACAACAAAATAAGATTGTTGAAAAACCATACAACCTGAGAAAAAAAGAGTTTCTCTAAAGTCTAAAGGTGGATGTGTTCCTAAACATTTTCACAACAAATTCTCAAAAGAACTGTAAGCTAGCGGGAATGAAATCAAGAGTGAATCAAATAAACATTTCAAAAGATGTTCAAGGCATCATTATATTTAATTATAAATTGGAAGCAAAAGAGCAGAGACGGAGGAGAGGGGGGCTATAGGGGCCATTGCCCCCCACCCAATATCTCTTTATATATTTAGTGTATATATTTTTTTATAATATGTATGATATGCACAATCAAAATCCATTTACCTTTTATTATTTAATATAAATATATATAGTTATTTTATCTATTCCTTAAAAAATAGGTTTTAATTAATTTTATTTATTACCATACCCCAACCAATTTTAATAATTTTTTCCATCCCTGATAAAATTATATATTTTTATATTTTAATTAATTTTTAAAAATTTATAGGTTGCTAATATAAGTTATTTTTGTTGATATTGTGATGATAAATTTAAATTATAAGACAAATATGTGAATAACTATCATTTGACTTATTATTTTTCTGTTGACAAGTGTAATAAATAGATATAATTCATTTCTTTTATTTATTTCACTTTCATGATCGAGCATAAACACCCAAAAAGTTGAAACATAAAATCGGTTAATAAAATTTATAACATAGGGTGAATGAAACTTAAGCTCAACCATAAAATAATTGATGAAACTTAATAATTATTTTCATTTGGCCCCTCCGTAACTAAAATCTTAGCTTCGTCCAAGTAGAAGAGACAATGAATCCATTCAAAAAAAAAATCATCCTTAAGGACAAGGATGCTTTTAATAGGGAAGGAATGATATGATCCTAGAAAAAAAATTCTATTACCTAGTTTTTTTATTTTATTTTTATTTGTATAATATATATTGTTATTTTATCTAGTGCTAATTTAATTATGGATGGTGTTGCTTAAGTGGGTTGGTTAGTTGCTTAAGTTTAAGAGAGAATGAGCACTTATATTTTGTATATATATATATATTCATTAATGAGAAAAGTAGAAAATTATTGTCCGCAACTTTTGTGTTGTATTTGGGAGATTATTGGTTCCTCAAAACACTAATGTTTTGGAGATTTAAGAGTTCCTCGAATTAACCTATTTATTTTCTCAAGTTTTGTTTCTATTTTTTGTAACTTTTTATTACAGACATTTGGGTCTGTATTGTTGTGGGTATATCGGCTTAGGGAATATGCACAAACAAACACACAAGAAAAAAGAAAAGAAAATCACGAGATTTTACGTGGTTCGGCATAAGCCTACGTCAGTGCACCTGCACTCAACTTCCACTATGAAATCGGTGTTTACAATAGTGAAGCAATATCTCTCTCCTTACGGCTCTCAATATTCTTTTCTCTCCTCTTTATGCAGAACACATTACACACAATAATTACAAGAGTATTTATAATAAGGTCTAGCCTAAAGCTAATAGGAATCCTTTCCTAAATAAAACAATAAAACACTCTTAAATAGAATAGAGAACCAATCCTAAACATAATAGGATTCATGCTTCACAACCCAACAATCTCCCACTTGAAGACTGAAACTAGAGTAGACTTCTTCCTCCTTCCTTGATGACAAGTGGACAGGTACGGTGCGCTCATCCTCCTCTGTCTTCAACCTTTAAGACCTACTAAAGTTGTGCACAGCTCCAGTTTCTCTGTAGTGACTGGTTTGGTTAATATATCAACTGGATTCTTACTCCCTACGATCTTCACAAGCTTTAACACTCCATCGTCGATTAGTGACCGAATGAAATGATACCGCAGTCCTATATGCTTGGTCCTAGAATGGAACGCTGAATTCTTGGCCAAGTGTATCGCACTCTAACTATCACTGTGCAACACATTTATCAATTGCTCGAATCCTAACTCTGCTAACAACCTTTGTAACCATATAAGCTCCTTGATAGCTTCTGTCACAGCCACATACTCTGCTTCAGTTGTAGATATTGTCACTATCTTCTGCAACTGAGAAACCTAACTAATAGCGGTACCCCCCATTGTGAACGCATATCCAGAGGTGATTCTCCTGTGATCCACCTCTCCAGTAAAATTAGAATCCACATAACCTTCCAGCTTAAGTTCATCTCTCTTGAAGGTTAGACACTTCTCTATCGTACCTCGCAGGTACCTTATGATCCACTTTACTGCTTCCCATTGTTGCTTGCCTGGATTTGACATGTATATGCTCACAACTCCCACTGCATGGGAAATATCTGGTCTTGTGCAAACCATGGCGTACATCAGGCTTCCAATGGCTGAGGCATATGGTACTTTAGCCATGAAGTCTTTTTCTTCGTCCGTCTCTGGACACTGCTCCTTGGAAAATCTGAAGTGACTAGCTAATGGTGTTTTGACCGGCTTTACATCACCCATGTTGAATCTCTGTAACACCTTACGAACATACTCTGCCTAAGATAGCTATAAAATACCCATTTGTTCGTCTCTGCTAATCCTCATTCCAAGAATCTTCTTTGCTGCACCTAAGTCCTTCATCTCGAACTCACTCGATAATTGCTTCTTTAAGTTGTTAATCTCTTCCCAATCTACACCAGCTACTAACATGTCATCAACATAAAGTAGCAATATTATGAAGCTCGATTTAACCTTCTTGAAGTAACAGCAATGGTCAGCATTGCATCTAAAGTAGCCATTTCGTTGCATAAACCCATCAAACTTCTTATACCATTGTCGGGGAGCTTGTTTCAAACCATACAAGCTCTTCGTCAATCTGCAAACCATCTTTTCTCTGCCCTGTTCTGCATACCCTTCTGGTTGTTACATGTATATCTCTTCCTCTAAGTCTCTATAAATGAAGGCAGTCTTCACATCCAACTGCTCAAGATATAACCCCTTTACTGCGACAATGCTCAACACTAACCGGATCGTAGTTAGTTTAACAACTGGAGAAAAAATATCGGTGTAATCAATACCTTATTTTTGCTGAAAGCCTTTGACCACCAGTCTCGCCTTGTATCTCTTGGAACCATCATGTTCCTCCTTGATTCGAAACACCCACTTGTTCTGTAAGGCCTTCTTTCCTTCAAGCAACTCAGTTAACTCCCAAGTTTGATTGGACACAAGCGACTTCATCTCATCCTTCATTGTAAGCTTCCACTTGCTTGCATCTTCACCCTGACATGCCTTATCATAGCATTTAGGTTCTCCTGCATCTATCAGCAACAAGTAATGCAAGTACCTTCTATTTGGTACATGTGGGCGAATGAATATTGGCGGTGTACCCTGGGCATGTGGGGATCTTCTCAAAGCATTCCCAATTTACGGATTCATAACTCTCTGACCGATCGGACTCTGTGGTGCTGAAACTTCATTTTATGGTATAGCTGATTACTACCACATTCCACGATCCTACCACCCGATACATCCTCTGGCCCAAAGTAGTTTGGCTCTTCTTGCTCAGACATATGTGTGTTCTTGTCCTTGTACATGACCTTTTCATTAAAGACAACATCTCTACTCCTGATCATCTTACGGTTTTGGTCATCCCAGAGTTTATAACCAAACTCGTCTTCACTATAACCTACCAAGGGGCACTTCACTGATTTGGCATCCAACTTGCTCCTTACACCTTCAAATGAGAAATTTTTACCTCTTTCCCAGTCCAGATCTCTTTTGGTATGGCGAGGTCTAAAGGCTTTGATGGTCCTCTATTGATCAAGTATGTTGTTGTATTGACTGCTTCTGCCCAGAACTGTTTCGATAACCCAGATTGTAGGCGAATGCTTCTGGCTCTCTCAGTCAATATCTTGTTTATCTGTTATGCTATACCATTCTACTGCGGTGTTTCAGAAACTGTCCGTATGAGTTTTATCCCACTCTGGTAGTAAAACTTCTTAAACTCGTTGTCTTCATATTCTCCACCATTGTCTGAACGCATCTTCTTGATCTTCTTGATCTTCAAACCTGTCTCATTCTCAACCAT
This sequence comes from Dipteronia dyeriana, assembly GCA_032871835.1. Classification (NCBI taxonomy): domain Eukaryota; kingdom Viridiplantae; phylum Streptophyta; class Magnoliopsida; order Sapindales; family Sapindaceae; genus Dipteronia; species Dipteronia dyeriana. Next base: position 99,814,012 of record CM065296.1, on the reverse strand, counting down.
AGCTTTCCATTTCTTGAAAGCCTCAAACACATCAGAATTGTGTCGTAAGAAGTAAATCCATACCTTTATGGAATGATCGTCGATGAATGTGATAAAATATTGTTTACCCCATTTTGATGAGACTGAAGTGGGACCCCAAACATCGGTGTGCACTAATTCCAGCTTCTCTTTTGTCGGTGCTCTTCTGGTCCTTTTGAAGCTTACTAATTTCTGCTTTCCAAGAATGCAGCTCTCACAGAAATCAATCTCAATGGATTTTAACCCTGGTAATTTACCTCTCGAATGCAGACACTTCAGCCCCTGACTACTCATATGCCCAAACCTCAGGTGCCATAAATTCGGATCCCCTCTACTCTCCGCCACTGCGGCCAAACCATACCCATCGGTAGTCGTGTAAAGAGACTCGTTCTTAGTTCCTCGGGCGACTGTAATAGCTCTTTTCAAGATCTTCCACTTATCACCTGCGAAAGTCATCACATAACTGTCTGACGCTAACTGCCCTATAGAGATCAAGTTCATCCTCAAGTCTGGTACGTGTCTCACGTTGTCGAGTTTCCAAACTAACCCATTCAGCTGAATCTTCACATCTCTCTTCCCGGTAATGTCGCATGCTTGATAGTCACCAAGATACACCTTACCTTAATTTCCGGAGACGTAGTTCTCGAACAAATCCCTGTGTGAGGTGGCATGGAATGACGCCCCTAAGTCCAACACCCAAGATTCCGTCTTACTTTCCAATGAGCAGATAAGGCAGTCATCTGACTCCTCTGAAATACAATTCGCACTGCTCTTGCCATTGTCCTTCTTGGTGGACCTACACTCACTCGAGTAATGACCCATCTTGCACAATTCAATCACTCAATGTCTTTCTTACTTCGCTACTGATTACCCGAATTGTTGCCCTGACGATTCTTAGACTTGGATCTTCCTCTTGACTTTGAACTACCCCGTTGATTTCTGTTCCGATTCTTGTTTCTACCTTCTCTACCTTCCATGTTCAATGCTGAAGATGATACCCATGATTCCTCTTCACGCATCCTGATCTCTTGGGTCATAATCATGTCTACGACCTGTTGGAAGGCTAACTTTTCTTTTTCGAACGAGTTGGCAATTGATTGACAAGTCGTACTCCAACTCTCCGATATCTGGCCTAGAATTATGCCAGCCAACACTTCATCACCGAATATGATGGAAACCGAATTTAACCCATCTGTTACCTCATTGAACACAGTCAGGTGCTCCTTGAAACTATGATTTTCTAACATCTTCAGATTCACTATCTTCTTTATCAGATGGACCTTCCTTGCTGCTGAAGGTTGCTCATATAAATTCGATAGGGTCTTCATGAGATCTACAGCTGTCTTTTGACCCTTGATGTTGAAGGCAACTGATTTCGACAAGCTAAGTCGAATTTCTCCTAACGCTTTACGATCCAAAACCGTCCATTTTGCATCGTTCATGTCTTTTGGCTTACGTTGGACCACCCATTCTTCATCAGACAAGCTCTTCGGCTTCTCTACTATCGGTAGATACAAGTATTTCTGGTACAGATAATCTTCTATTTGCATCTTCCAAAAGTTGAAATTCGTACCGTTAAATTTCTCTATCTTGTATGTATTCTTCTCGGACCTCATTGCTCCCACTCAAACATGAACGGTAAGCAATTTGAAATGGTCAACGAAAAATAAAATCGGGAAAAAATCTGGCTGAAATCCAAAACTTTCTGTTTCAACTTAAAAAGTACTAGATCTGGAAGATTTCACCATGCTAAGTCCGCTGGTGGTGTCGGTTTTCTCAGATTCCCGATGGATAGGCGTAGATCTGATGATAACCATTCGGTTCTCCAACACTTCCAAGGCCGATTTGAGGACTTTCCGGTGCTCGGTTATCGACGACCCAGAAGACAATCTTAAAGGCCGTCTCTTTCCACTTATTTTGGTGGTGGTGATGTTGCTCAACTCACCGGTGGAAACTGGGTGACGAAACCACTCCTCTTCAACCTTCGTCGGCCGATTTGACCACTTTCCGGTGATCTTTTGAAGTTGGCCCAAAAGAGAAACTTATAGATCGGCTCTTTCTTATCCTAATTGTGTGGGAGGTGACAACTCACTCTTCGTGGCCGATGGCGGCTTCTCCGGCGGCTACTGTTCCGACGGTGGCTACTCCGGTGACGCGGCTGCTGTTCCGGACTCCTAGAACCTTATGCTACAGAATCCTCAACTCTGAATCCTACCCTAGTACGCTCTAAGCCTTGAAACCTAGGCTCTGATACCAGTTGTTGTGGGTGTATCGGCTTACGGAATATGCACAAACAAACACATAAGAAAAAATAAAATAAAAACATGAGATTTTACATGGTTCGGCGTAAGCCTACGTCCATGGACCGCACCTGCACTCAACTTCCACTATGAAATCGGTGTTTACAATAGTGAAGCAATATCTCTCTCCTACGGCTCTCGGTATTCTTTTCTCTCCTCTCTATGCAGCACACATTACATACAAGAATTACAGGAGTATTTATAATAAGGTCTAGCCTAAAGCTAATAGGTATCATTTCCTAAATAAAACAATAAAACACTCCTAAATAGAATAGAGAACCAATCCTAAACATAATAGGATTCAGGTTTCATAACCCAACATTTATCACATTAGGCTGCTTAAGACTTTATTAATTTATTCTTTGCAAGAAATCAAACCGGTAAAATGACAAAAACAAAATCATAAAATGATGTGTTGATATATACTTTCATACAAAAATACTAAAGGGAGATTTTTTTTATGTCAACCTATATTAGATTTCAAAGCACTCTATGATCATTAATTTTTAAGTATAAATCTATACCAAAAAAAAGACCTCTAATCATCACTCTCTCATACCACGTTTGTTTGCATCGACCTTGACAACCGTCTCGAATCTCCTTACCATGTTGGTCTATGTCGATCTCGACATAACCGTCTCACATATTCAACAAAATCAGACTCCATTTTTTTTTTCTCTCCATGTCAAGCAACACACTTTATTTCTTCTTAATTGTTTTATGTCTATAAAATCACTCTAATGTGATGTTTTTCAGGTCATAGATCCATTTTATACTTGTGAAATTCGTAGGGATGCAAGGTTTGTATCATTTCTTAATCGATTTAGAAGTAGAAAAGTGTTTAATGAAATTTAAGAACAACTAATATTGATATGGAAAATAAAATATACATATATTATAGAGAGAACAGTGCATAATGATTATGTTCTTCTAGTAAAATTTAATTTAAAACTTACATTTCACAACAAGTTTTGAATGATTTTGATTCATTCTCCATACTTAGCAATTAAATTGTTCTTAATAAAAATTGAAAAAACATATGGAATTAGTATTAAAAAAAGAATCTAGGGTTTAATAAAATTGAAAGAATTTTTATGATATATGTTAATATCAAATCATTATAAAAAAACTTTTAATTTTCACAAAAGATTAAAATAGGAAACTAATAAATAATATTTTTTTAAATATTAAAATAATTAATATGTGTACTTACAAACTATTTAATCTTCTTAATAATTTTACGAGTAATAATATACGACCTAAATAATTAACTCTACTTTCAACCAAGTGATGTGACAAGTGAGTTGTCATCACCACACACAATATAAGATAATATGGTTAACGAAAAGAGTAATGTTAGACAACTCAAAAATTTAGCTGAAATTTCAACCAAAATGATGTGGCAAATAGTTGTTTCATTAACCACATCATCTCATGTTGTGTGTGGCGATAACAACTCACTTGCCACATCATTTGAATTGAAATTTGGGTTAAATTTTTGAATTGTCTAGCATTTTTCTAATGAAAAAATAACTTGTCATATCATTTAGATTGAAATTTATGTTAAATTTTTAGGCTGTCTAGCATTAGTGTAAGTTTACTTATACTAATGCTAGACAACCCAAAAAATTAGCTCAAAAACCAATTCAAATGATATGACTGTTGGAAAATTTGTGATAAACTTACGGTTTGAGAGCAATATTTGAGTATGATTGGTTTCATGAAAATGAAATATCAATGTATATTTGAATTCTCCTTCGTGAGAGCTTCAAAGTGGTATACTCAAACTCACAAATCGATTAATGGGTGAATGAGAAATTGAGTCTCAAAGTTAGCCCATTGTGTAGGGAAAATATGCATCCCATATTGGTTGGGTAAAACACTTATATGTAGTATATAAGTAGTTGTGTGATAGTAGCATATCAACATGTGTGGGGGCACGTCATGCATACACGAATGCCACTCCGGTTGGACCATGAGAGTACAACCGAAGTTTTGCTACTATTTAGAATTTAATTTTTCCTAAATCAGTTTACTGATAAGGAAAGAATTAATTATATTCCCTAAGTAAAACGTTTTAAATGAATGATAAGGAAAAATGTAATTTCCATTTTTGATTAAGGAAATTAATTGTTTAAGGAAATAGTTGATTTCCGTTTTGGATTCTGATACTTACTTGATCACTAAGTAATCAGAATCAATGATTAATTTTGGATTCTGATACTTACTTGATCACTAAGTGATCAGAATCAATGATCAATCATGAATAAATCTTTTAGAAGATTATTCATTAATTAAATTTCCTTTATCATTTAAAACGTAGCTATCAAGTAATTTCCAAATCAATCTAGACGATATAAAAAAACACTAGTCTACACTTCACAAGACATATTCTTAGAATCATGAAATTAAAAAGAGTAATAATTATTCTCTCTTCTCCTTCTTCTCTTTTTGTGCTTTGTAAGTTCGAACCTAATTTGAGTTCGCTGAGAGTGGTTATGCTTTGCACTTCCACTGTTGAATCGTTGTATCCTGTGAGACAATCGCTATACACATACGGCGTTATATACGGTGAAATTTTCTAAAGGACACCGTGTGAAACACGAGCCTCGATTCCCTAACCTAAATTTCTGTTTGTTATTTTCTACAGATTCGAACCAGATTGTTTTTGATAAAACAAACAACAATCTTAAGACAATTTCTTCTCTTTTACTTTAAAAAAAATTCTTCAAACTTTCTGGTTTTGGTTTCTGGTACAGATCGTGCAAACTTGAAACTTCATTGGTTCGGTTTTAAAATAAAATTAAAAAACCATTTGTGGAATTTGGGTCTGTTTTTTAGACATTGATTTTAATCTGTGGAAATCGGGTCTATTCAAGACACTGATTAATCTCTTAAAAAAAAACTGAATTGTATTTTGGCAAATCCGTTCTATTAACATACACTGATTTGGAGATCAATTGCGATCTAACTGGCTAATCGGGTTTGTAAAAGCAGACACTGATTGTCATTTCTATTGTGAAATCTAGAATCTATTGTTTTGATATCAAATGATTGATATCAAATGATTCATATCAAATGATTGATATCGATACTATCATATAATATATATGATATTTTCCTGATTCTAAGAGTATATTGATTGTACATACGAATTGTGTAAACACTTGATATTTCGGAGATATATAATCGTAATCTATATCTGAAACAACCATTAAAAGGATTATATCTTTATATAATCAAGTACACACCAGTTTATATATATACGAGTATATATATATATATATATATATATATATATATTGTAAGGACCTCAATTTTATGATTGGCTTATTTCATGACAAACTACATCACATTGGGGATGATTGTGTAATGGGTAGCTTAGGACCTCATTGGCAAGCTTCCAAGCATCTCCATGATTTCAAGAGCAAAAGGTATATTCACTTGACTTTGCCTCTTGAAGAGTTTAGGTGCACACACACACTTCATGCATGCTTTGTTGATCTTGCATTTGTGTTGATATTGTTTATATGTGTGCATCTCTTCACAATCACACTTGCACTTCATTTGTAGATTTAAGTGTGGTATTGTGTTGTGTTTGCGCTTGCACGATGGTGTGCTTGTTTTAGCGCATTGAGTAACTATATGAGAAGGTCTCATTCTTCTCTTGGTTTGGTTATATAGAGTAAGGTGTCTAGTTTCAAAAGAGTGTATTTCAATGATTTAATGTTTTTCAAAAATGACCTTTGTATGGTCTTGTGACCATATCTTTTTATAAAATGATTCAAAATGAGTTTTGAAAATTTCTGTACAAACTAGACACCCATACCTTTCCAACGGTATATTATTCGTAATATTTTATGACCGTTTGGATTGATTTTGAAATCTTCAAAGTGACCAGAAAAATAGGGCATCTCTGTTGTTGTCCGTTTCTAACCTTTGGTCACTAAAATAATCATAACTTTTTCTACAGACATCTAAATCATGTTTTGTAAATTTGATTAGAAATTAGACTTCCATACCTTTCCAACGGTATATTATACGAAAGGTTTGGATGTAGTTTGGTATGTTTTGGGTAGCTCGAAGCTCGAGCTGTTGTGTTGTTTGGCGTGTACCTCGGCCTAGACCATTGTTGATGCCATGCCTAGCCAGGGACCTAGGCAACGGTAATGTCCAGCTATGCCATGCTGCACAGACCGCGGTCTGGACACTTGCCTAGGCCGCGGCATGCACAATGGTCGTGCGAGACTTTGTCTCCCAAGTCCAAAATGATACCGTTTCGTGTAGGATTTTTTTATATATGTTCTCTTCTTCTTCCTTGCCTTCTTAGAGCTCAAAGAATACATTTTTAGAGTGAGAGAACCTCCATTAGAGAGAGAAAGCTTCAACCTTTGTTATTTGACTCTCCAAACCCCAAACTCATCTTCATCTTGCATTCAAGCATCATTCCAAGCATGAGTTTTCATTTATTGGTAAGTAGAATCATCATTGTTGTTCATTTATTGTTCTAGCTTACCAAGACATGTCATTTATTGCTTAAATTAGCATTTCTTCATATTAATTGCATATTTATTGAAATTATGACATGTTTTCTGTTTGTATTGTGATAGCTTGCATTATTAGGTCATTTATGCCTAAATAACTAATCCATGAATGTTCATGTATACATAATTGATGATTAGGTTGACTTTGTGCATCTAGTCTAGTTTATGAACATTTATTTGTATGCCTCATTGATTGCATTTCTTGATTGCAAAATTGCCCTTGATTATTTGTTGTGACAACTTGTGTTGGTTGGACTTTTATTGACAATTAGGTTATTAGATTTTATCTACACATCTAATTGAGTCCTTGGTATGGGCATGTAGGCATTGTTTGATAACTAGGATGTTTAATTACATTATCTACATCTAGTTAAGCATTTTGTGTTTGGTCTTACACATAATTGCATTTGAGCATAGTGTCATATATACACTTAGACCATATACTCTTCATTGAGTCAAGTCTTATGGCTTCGGTGTGAAGTTGCACAAGCAAGGGAAGTCTTGCAACCAAGAGTGGGTTGACAAGCAATTGGTCGGGTGCCACTGTAAAATGCCTAAGGGGGTAGAGTAGGAGGCGTTCACGCCAAGAGTAGTGTATCAGGGGATATCACTAGGGACTGAACCAAGAGTAGTGAGTGACGGTGTCCATAGCCTGAGGTTGTCGAGCGTGAGAGTCCGAGAATCATTTAAGGGTGTAACCTTTCATTCATATAGTGGATTTCTATAACCGTGTGTGGCGCACTTAACAGCCCATGGTTTTTCCCATTTAGAGGGTTTCCACGTATACATCTTGTGTTATTTATATTTCCGCATCTTACACTTGATGTTGTATGTTTGTTTTATTAGGTGAATTTTGAATATTGACTGATAAAGAAAAATTGGTAATTGACTTGATTAAAACTCATTCACCCCCCCCCCCCCCCCTTCCCCCTCCCCCTCATCTAGGTTTAGACACACACCTTTTTAGGGAACTTTCATATATATATATATATATATATATATATATATACACATTATGCTCACTTAATCGTAAGTATTGACACTGGTTTTTATATTATTTTATTGATTAATCTGTATGTGCTATATATATTGTTGATATATATTAACATACAATTATATCGATTGATATATCAGTATGTTGTACTGATATGTGTGGAACTAAATAATAATAAAAATTGGTCAACCAAAAGACGGTATTATTGTTTGATATCAGTGTTAGATATCAATTGGAATAAATTGATTATATTATTATGTAATCCTACACCAAGTAGCAGCACTAGTTTATAAATATACATATTATATTTAAAGTGCTAGAATAGTATTTGATACACTATATTTGATATATCAGTGATTGATATATTGTTGTACACCGGTGTTGATATACATATTAACAAACTGATTATGTTATATCAGTATCTGAGATTGTTATATATATATACCGGATGTGATAGATCAATGGTTTTTATCATTGTATATATGTGGTTCAAAAAAAAAATTGATTTGGTTTTCTATGTAAGATGACTGCCAAATCAACTGTGAACCTGAGCGTGGCTCAAGAGACTCCGATGGTCAACCCAATTGTGGGTCAGTTGACCGACCCGATGGAGAACCCTTTTTGTGGGTCAAATGAATACCCAAGCAGTGAATTTGTTTGTGTCTCTGGTATCTTATAATGAACCATATGGAAAAACAAGAGAAATTCAATGGTATGAATTTCAAAAGATGGCAACAAAAGATGTTGCTCTGACTGACCACATTGAATCTTGCGAGATTCTTAATTGATGAGGCTCCTAAGGCCAATAGTGGTAACAAGTTGGATGTGTAAGTTTAAAATGGTGATTATTGTCAAAATCAATTATTTTGAACTTCAAAATTGTAATTATCAAGTTCATGATGATTTATTTCAATTATTAATTCCAGATTAATTGAAATATTAAATTTTGAATTCAAAACAAAACTGATTTGACTTTAATGTTGCCAATTTTAGCGAGAATTAATTTTCATATTAATTCAGTTGATTTTCTCATGAGATTATGGTGGATAAATCAAACATAAACTCGAGTGTTCCACTAGAGACTCAAAATGATAATCCAAGTGTAGGATTAAAGACTTCGGGTGTTAATTCTTTGGTTGTGGGCGAAATGCCTATTATGTTGCCAAGTGTGGCAACATCGACTCCGGCCATCAACTTATTCATGAGAAATATGGTAGAACCGGTGATGAGCCAGTGTATGAGTCACACGAACTTATAGTGGTGGCAGCAAAAGATGCTGTTTTATTTGACCACATTGAACCTAGTTGGGTTCTTGACTAAAGAAGCTTCTAAACCCAATAGTGGTGAAGGGCGAGAGGTTCAGGTATGGAATGTTATTGATGCATGAAACTATTTGGCTTTTCTGTGCCGAAACTATATACTGAACGGGCTGTCAGATTCGCTGTATAGCGTATTTCTTCAAAGAAAACCAGCCAATGAACTGTGGGAGTCGTTAGACCGGAAATACAAGACTGAGGATACTGGATCCAAAAGGTTTGTTGTGGGCCGGTTTCTTGATTACAAGATGAGGAACTCCATGACAGTTATGAGTCAAGTCCAAGAGCTTCCAGTGAGTCTACATAAGATTCATGACTTAGAAGCAACCGATGTGGTGAGTATGAAGCACCATTTGGTGAATTTTGTGTACAACATGGAATCATACATTAAACCACTGCATTGTATCAGCAAAACAGAGTTTATGAATGAAAAAATCATTCCTAAAAAGAAATGATGAATGCAATGCTAATAAGTTCTAGATTACCTCAGAACAAGTAGGGTGAAGCTATATTGTCTAGCAATTACCCTTTAAATAAGGTACCCAGTAAGAAAGTAGATAAGACCTCATATGAGCTGTGGAAAGGAAGAAAGTCTTCCTATAAATTCTTACGAATGTGGGGGTGTCTTGCCAAAGTGGTCGTACCTACACCTAAGAAAGTGAAAATAGGTTCGAAAACCGTTGATTGCATTTTCATTGGCTATGCACATAACAGTAGTGCTTATCGAATTTTTGTGTATAGTCTGACATCCTAGATATACACAAAAACACGATAATGGAATCTAGAAATACATCGTTCTTTGAAGATGTATTTCCATGTAAGTCCAATAATGAAGCAAGTTCGTCAAAATGAACACATGTTGAAAGTTGTGAGGACCAAGAATAAGAAGTTGGGGATGAACATTGACGTAGCAAAAGAGGTAGGACATAAACATCTTTTGGTCCAGATTTTCTAACATTTTTGCTAGAAGGTGAACCTCGAACCTTTAAAGAAGCGGTAAGCTCTTTAGATTGACTCTTGTGGAAAGAGTCTATCAAGCGCGAAATTAATTCAATTCTCCAAAATCATACTTGGGAATTAGTAGACCTTCCTCCGCGATGTAAACCGCTAAGGTCCAAATGGATTTTCAAGAGGAAAATAAAAGCGGATGGATCAATTGATAAGTATAAGGCCATGTTACAATCAATGAGAAGGCCTAGATTTCTTTGATATGTATTCTCCTGTGATGAGAATAACCTCCATTAAGATGATACTTGGAATCGCAGCTTTGTGAAATCTTGAAGTACATCAAATGGATATGAAAATAGCTTTCTTATATGGAGAACTAGATGAAGAGATCTATATGGAATAACCTGAGGGTTTTTCTGCTTCAAGGCAAGGAAAGAAAGTCTGTAAGTTGGAAAAGTCTTTATATGGTCTAAAGCAAGCATTAAAGCAATGGCATGAGAAATTTGACAATGTTATGATGTCAAATGGTTTTAAGATCAACGAATGTGACAAATGTGTTTATGTCAAAGACACCGAAAATGGATATGTCCTTTTGTGTCTATAGGTTAATGACAAGCTAATTATTGGTAGTGATGATAAAATGATCAAATCTACCAAGAAGTTGTTGAAATCAAGATTTGTTATGACAGATATGGGACCAGCCGATGTAATTTTGGGAATGAAAATCTCAAGGACATCAAACGGACTCATTCTAAGTCAATCACACTATGTTGACATGATTCTTGAAAAAAAATCAACATAAATGATTCTGGAATATCCAGAACACCAGTAGATACAAATCTACACCTATCTAAGAATAAAGGTGAGAGCGTCTCTCAACTAGAATATTCTAGAATGATATGAAGTCTGATGTACTTAACAAGTTGTACAAGACCAGACATAGCTAATGCAGTCAACAAATAAAGTAGATATACAAGTAATCCAGGGACTGATTACTGGAAAGGAATAGTAAGAGTACTGAAGTACTTGTGTTACACTCGTAATTATGGGTTGCATTAGACCAGATATCCTGTAATCCTAGAAAGGATACACTGATACAAACTAGATATCTGATATGAACGATTCATAATTCACTAGTGGGTATGTATTCACACTAGGAGGTTGATGTGTGAATTCGTGTTTTATAAAAACAATACTCACAAGTGCACGAATCGTGAAGATATCGTACAGCGGCAAGTAAGGATCATTCCCACGAGGAAAAGTGATTTATCGATTAAAAATAATTCTAATTAAAGCTAAATTAAAGTAACAAGAAGATTGTTGAGTTTGATTTTAAGCTAAAACTAAATTAAATTAAAACTAAGAAAACAATTAAAAAGATTTGGTTGTGATCAAAGGTGAGAAAGCACTAGGTCATCAATGCTCCTCTACTATGTTTACTCAATGTTTCGAATTGACTGTGAAAGATATTAATCAAGTTAAGGGTTCGTTCCTATCATAAGTATGATTGTTACCATATGATCCTGGGATTAATCAAGTATTCTCAATTACAATTTACCCATAGATCAATGGCGCAAACTACAATCGAGAACCCATTAAGTGCAAGAACAATGAACCAAAACCTACTTGCATAGATCAATGCTAAGATCAGTTTTATCCATTCAATTGAATATTAATTAAGATTACGTATAGATCAATACTCCAACCTCAATCATTAAATTATCAAAACCCTAAATTCATGTCAACGTATGATCCTGCATTAACAAGAATAAAGAATTAAGACATATGATGAATTGAATGAATCAAAACTTAATTTAATTAAATATAGTCAATTCTAACAAAGAACATTCATAGAGGTTTACATTGATTCCCCGGTATGGAATTAGTTACACATGGCGAAAATAGAAAAGAAGAAAATAAACAATAAAACCCATGGAGGCCTCAAACGGATTCTTCAAATCTTCAATGATGAATTCTTCTTCGTCTTCGAATATTCGATGTGTAAAGATGAATGGAAGGTGTATGGTGATGGAGTGGTGGGGGACGGCTGGAATCTCCTCTTTAATTGTAAAGAATATGGAGTATTTATAAGTGATTTTTCCTTGTGAACCTCCAATTCTTTTTAGGTTTAGGAAATCCATCAAGTGGGAAAGTATAATAAAACAAGGAATGAGAATTATTTCATAAATTGAATTTCCTTTTTTGATGTTTGACTCATAAATTGAGTTTAGGAAGTTTTCCAAACATGTTTTGGTCTTCTAAAATCATTAGAATTTGATTAGGAAAGTTTTGGAACAATTTTGGACCAATTCCGAGTGGTTTTCCTCCAAAAATCGGTCAAACCGCGGTCTGGATCGCTCCGAAGGTCACCGCGGTCTTGACCGTGGAATTCCTCTGACATGTACTGCTCTATAGACCATTGGCTAGGTCTTGTGTCTGGATAGCGTTGTAGGTCGCGGTTGACTTTCCAGCACTGACCTTTGGTTACTAAATTGACCATAACTTCTTCTAGGAATATCGGAATTACGATCTGTAAAGTGCATCAGAAACTAGAATTTCGGAGATTTCAATCCATAGGTAGTAGGACACACAATTCGATTGGAGCCGAGAGATATTGGCCCCGCAATATGATTGTTCTGCACTGGTCCAAAATTCAACTTTTTACTCTTTTTCTCCAAAATAACATCCAACACCTCTTGAATGGAATGTGACCTACACATGCTCAAAAAACACATAAAATACCTAATTTTACCCAACAAAACACAAATAATAGGAAATGGGGACCTAAAACATGTATAGAAATAGACCGATCAGAGGTGCGGCTGTATCTTGGAAATCCTTCAAACAGACATGTATAGCCAGATCCAAAGTGGAATCTGAGTTTATCGCTCTAGATAAATGTGGTGAGGAGGCTGAATGGCTACGCCAATTCTTAGAGGATATTCCGAGATGGTCAAAGCATGTGCCAGCGAATTGCATCAACTATGATAGTCAATTGGTAATAGGAAGAGCACAGAGCAACATGTATATGGGAAGTCTAGACATATCCGTCGAAGACATAACACCATTAGACAACTTCTCTCAACTAGAGTTATCTCAATTGACTATGTAAAGTCAAAAGATAACATTGTGGATCTGCTAACCAAAGTGTTAAATAGAGAGTTAGTTAAGATATCAACGAGGGGAATGAGACTAAAGCCCATGAAATAAAAAATCGATACAATGGAAACCCAACCTAATTGACTGGAGATCCCAAGATCTAGGTTCAATGGGACAACCAAGTTGTAAGACTTAGTTGGATCACTATGGGGGGTTACCTTCTAGTTCATTCCTATGATGAAACAGTGATGCCCATAAGGAAAAGGTTAAACTATGGTTTTTAATGATTCTTATGCGTCGAAATTTCAAGCATTGGAAATCTGAGCAGAGTAATGCAGGTTACTCTTAATTAAGAAATCACCTATGTGAGAGAGAAGTGGGGTCGCTTCAAAAAGAAAATAGTGAAGGGCTATATTCTCCAGTGACTCTCACAGGACCAGGCACATGTTCATGGTCAAAACGAACATAACAAGTAGAACCAAATTGGGTCTGGAAGATGTCTGTGTGAGGTGTGCTATCGTTTACATAAAACGGCAGAACAGTTCAAGCATATCACATCTACTGATCAGCCATTAAAGTAAGCATTTCTTTACAAGGGAAGGTTCAAAGGCTAACACCTACCTATCCTATGTAGGTTTCGACTGTTTGAACTTACCAAAAAGTCATCTCTCGTGTCTCCTAGGTCAATTTCATTCATATGGGGGATTGTTGGAAAATTTTTGATAAACTTAAGTTTGAGAGCAATATTTGAGTATGATCGGTTTCATGAAAATGAAATATCAATGTATATTCGAATTCTCCTTTGTGAAAGCTTCGAAGTGGTATACTCAAACTCATAAATCGATTAATGAGTGGATGAGAAATTGAGTCTCAAAGTGAGCCCATTGTGTAGGGAAAATATGCATCCTATATTAGTTGGGTAAAACACTTATATGTAGTATATAAGTAGTTGTGTGATAGTAGCGTATCAACATATGTGAGGGCACGTCCTGCGTACACGAATGCCGGTCCGGTTGGACCGTGAGAGTACAACCGAAGTTTTGCTACTATTTAGAATTTAATTTTTCCTAAATCAGTTTACTGATAAGGAAAGAATTAATTATTTTCCCTAAGGAAAACGTTTTAAATGAATGATAAGGAAAAATGGTCATTTCCATTTTTTATTAAGGAAATTAAATGAATTAAGGAAATAGTTGACTTCCATTTTGGATTCGGATACTTACTTGATTACTAAGTGATCAGAATCAATGATCAATCAGGAATAAATTGTTTAGAAGATTATTCATTAATTAAATTTCCTTTATCATTTAAAACGTAGTTATCAAGTAAATTCCAAATCAATCTAGACTATATAAAAAAACACTAGTCTACACTTCACAAGATATATTCCTAGAATCATGAAATTAAAAAGAGTAGTAATTATTCTCTCTTCTCCTTCTTCTCTTTTTGTGTTTGGTAAGTTCGAACTTAATTTGAATTTCGCTGAGAGTGATTGTGATTTACACTTCCACTGTTGAATCGTTGTATCCTGAGAGACAATCGATATACACATACAGTGTTATATACGGCGAAATTGTCTTAAGGACACTGTGTGAAACACGGGCCTCGATTCCCTAACCTAAATTTCTATTTGTTATTTTCTACAGATTCGAACCAGATTGTTTTTGATAAAACAAACAACAATGACAAATGATTTGTCAATTTATCAGATCATTTCATGATTTGTGTGGTGATAATAACTCACTTGTCACATCATTTGGATTGAATTTTTGATTAAATTTTTGGATTGTATAGTATTACTTTTTTACTTATTATTGGATTTTCAAAACACTGGTGATAGACAACCCAAAACAAATTAATTCAAATGATATATTAAGTGATTTGTCATTACTCATTACTATATTATTTATCACAGTAACTTTCATGATATGTATAACGATAACAACTCATTTATCATATATTTGAAATTTTTTTGTTTTATAATATTACTCTTTTAAAAATATGGCTGCTCTTCTTCAAAACCAACCAACACCTTTTCACTACAATCGAAGAGTACAAGAACACAAAATCTGTTCATTTCAGTGGGTTTATTTAGCAACATTAATAATGAAAAAAAAAAACAAATAAACAAATAAATAAATAAATGGTCGTGATATTGGCAGCAAGCATCGATCATTTTGCTCTGTCTCTCTTTTATCATCCAATTGAGAGTGAGAGAGAGACAAAGATCAGACAACGCATGAACTAAAAGAGCTGAAAAAGGCACAAGTGGGTAAAATGGTGATGTGGGTATTTGGTTACGGGTCTCTAATATGGAAAGCTGGGTTTGAATATGATGATCGCCTTGTTGGATTCATCAAAGGATATCGCCGTGTCTTCTACCAAGGTATATTATCCTTTATTAATATTATGCATTTTGTTGTTGAATTTGTGTTTACATGTTCTTTATTGTGAATAGGCAGCACAGACCACAGAGGCACACCAGAGTATCCAGGAAGAACAGTCACATTGGAACCTGCTGAGGGTGAAGTTTGTGTAAGTATAGTTATCATTTTGGGCAACATCAGGAATACCTATTTATCTTTTCTTTTATGTGTATATATATTCCAACTGTATAAGATAACTTAAAATGGATTGCTCTGGGTATGGAGTTTGGAGTGTGGAGTACTAGTTACCTAATTAGAGATTCAGCGGATCATTTGTATGTGCAATGAAGGTTGAATCAAGATTTAAATATTTATCTATTGAATTTATCAATTAATAAAATTGATTATGGCTATAGTTTGCAAGTTGAGAGTTCTTACATTGTGACTGAACAAAAAAAAATGTATTTGCAACATCAAATTTACTCATAAATCGTAATTTAATGAATTTGAACTTGCGTCAGGAGTCTGGTATCAAGCAGTGTCATAAATTCATGCAAGAAGTAGAAAGTTTGTATGTTTATCTGTTAAGGATCTCTATATGAAGCTTATCAACATATATATATATATATATTATCAAATTGTTATGTGAGGTATAAGTTCTTAAAAAAGACACGAGATTGTCAAATGAGATCAATATGTGAAGTTGATAGTTCTTTGGTTTTGCGAGGTCATAGTGGGGAATTGCATACAAGGTCTCCAAGAAAGAAGACAAAGAAACTGCACTAACGGTATGATCCATTAAGTATACCACTTTGTTAATTTTCCTGTAATTTTCTGTCCATTTTAAATACCATTGTTTGCTCTCAAAATCTAATTTTGGGTGGTGGTGGGGGAGTGGATGGCTAAGAGGTATTGTTGACTGGTAGTTCACTAGTTCTATGGTTCTGTGGAAGTCATGAAGCCATTCTGATGAGGGCCTCAATACATGTCAAATTAACAATATCATCATAACTTAGTTTTAGCCCTTTTAAGCTTTTAATCTAGGAGTAGATGTAATTCAAGAATTCTTTGCATTCATTGCAGCGTAGTTCTTCCTTAAGATGATAGTGATTTGATAGAAGTTTCTTTAATGAATTTTTCTCTTGTAATGCTAATGATTTTAGTAGTATTTTTATCAATACAAGGTGCTAGTTTCCAGCTTCTTTGTTTATATTAAATCAATTTACAGTTCTTGTCTCTTCTACTTTATTTTGCTTCAACTAGTGAATTACAGTTCCTCGATTGCCAAGGCAAAAAGATCCTATAATTTCCTGATTAAAGGTCTCCTGCGTGATAGACAATTTTCTTTTTTTTGTTTTGTTTCATGTAGTTTGAAAATTGTTGTTGTCAGTAGGTTGATTATTGTTGTTCAGCAGTTTCTGTGCTCTCAAAGGATAGGTAGTGGTACTCCTCCATCATGATTTGGGGTGGAGGATGCATGGGTAAAGCACTTCTGCTGTCAGCAACTATTTCTAATTGGTGCATTAACCAAGGTGCTATATGCCTTGAATACTGTAATGAATTAGCAAGCTCAGGAAGTTTTGTGAGGGATAAGTACTATACTTTTAGAGTTTCAATCAAGATAATGATAACTTTGTTGCCTGAACTGTCGAGGGATTTAAATTTTGAGGCTGCCAAGCTTCTGAATTTCAATTTGCATACCTGTTTTCTTGCATATGTTTAGCATGCTTTAATAATTCCTTTATTCCGGTGCATGATAAAAGATACTCGATAGATCGATGTGATGAGATACTTGGACGGTTTCCATATGGTTTATTTAGCTTACCATTTAGTGTTTCTAAATACTTTGTATATTAAATTTATGAAACGATTCATTGAGGAATGTAAGATATGGTTATGAACAAGATATCGCTCTTAGTATTGACTTGCCTAATGATATAAGAGTAAAAGCTCTCATTTAACACATAGCTTATGAACCCATGTTATTTAATTGTATAGTTTGACTTCAACTGTTTTATACGTTTTGCATATTATCTCCACTTTTGTGAATGGTGAACAAGTGATTCCATAATTTTACATGAAGTTTTTCCAATTGAACTAATATTGTATTTTAACTCTCATCTCTCATAGCCTAAAATCCTCAGGAAGCATTTATGTTCACCCTTCTAAGCTGCTCATTGCAGAATGAGTTCCACATTTGATTTTAAGGGTTTTTTTTATTCTTCTTCTAAACTTCTTGTGCAATAATATTTCTAGTTGCCAATGCACAAGCAGTATAGAAGAGTTTGTAGCATTACTCGGTTATTAGTTTATTTTATACTATATTTTTTGTTTAACTCTAGGCTGTATCTATTTGTTGTCTCAACTAATATCTCTTCCCTTTGTTTTGAATGCCATCACCCAGTATTTAGAAGTGAGAGAGAAACAGTATGACAAGAAAGCTTATCTTGATTTCTTCACTGTGAGTTACAAATGCTAAAATATCTGTAAAATTTAAATTCAAACATATTTTATGTTCTATCAGTAAGTGTAATATCAACGAAAATTTGTTTCAGGAGGCTATGGCTGCAAGTCCAGCCATTTCCAGAGTAATGGTGTAAGTGGCAAAAAACACCATGTACTGTATATCTAATGTTACATTTTAAATTTCTCAAAATTAACCAGATTAAATCAACAACTTAATTCTTTAGATACATAGCATCTCCAGACAAGAAGCTCAACAAGAACTATTTGGGGCCTGCATCTCTTGAAGAGATTGCCAAGTATGTTCTTTCTAATTATTCACATTATAACATTATGCTGTTATATGCTCCTTGTCTGTTGCTTATGGTATGAATGCTATGACGATCTTGAACCTCAGTAATAGACTTCCTTGAAAATAATTTTTTTGCACTTGCGATATATTTACTGTTCTCGTTTTTCAAGATATAGAATTCTATTAAACGTTTGTTGCGGGATGAATTTTTTTTGACAAGAATATTTATATCAATTTTCAGACAAATCATTCATGCTGAAGGTCCCTCAGGACCCAACAGAGACTACCTCTTCCAACTTGAAAAAGCGCTTCTTGAACTCGGTAAGTTTATTTCAGGACCCATTGAATGTACTTATTGCTAGAATCCCAGTTATATTTGTTTCGCTTACTTGGAAAAACTTACTTTTAATGCCCAGGATGTAAAGACACTCGTGTAATTGATCTCGCAAATGAAGTTAGGCGCATTCTTTCAGAGTCGAGCTAACCCTGTCGTTAGTTGATAAGTACCAAGGTTGATGTTCCTTATAGGAGCTTTTAGTGAAGTAATTTCCCATTTGATTGAATTTACAATCCATTATCCTTACCATCTACTCCATTATTTGCTACTGGTGGCATGGTGAATATTAATACACTGACCATATCTATTGTTTTACATTTTAATTTGAAAACTCTTCCATATTAGTTTAAAAATCAACCCAAATGCTCATATATTACTATGAAATTCCGTAAATTATTTAAGAAACCAATCAGCTACCATAAATGAAGATAAGGTTAGACATGCATTAATTTGTAAATTCACAGTTTGTATGAAAAAATTTACCCATCAAACGGTCAGAGCATACAAATTCTTTTAATTTTGGCAGTGAAGCATAACCATTTTTTGTGGGAAAATTGTACTAAAATATCTTGACAATTGAGAAATTGTACTTTTAGCATTCGAAAATATTTTTATTACGCCAAGTTCCCCTCTGAACCATTGACACTGTTGGTCACTAATGGCAAAGTGGAAAACGTATATTTGTTTCCCTTTAACATGTAAATTATCCCCAGTATTGTGGGAATAAATATTGGGTCACATACGTAATAATTGATATCAACAAGTCCCGGTAAACCTCTCTAACCTGATCGGTGTCAAATTTCAAAAAAAAAAACAAAAAACAAAAGAGAATTTCTCAATATGCAGCCATTTCCAAGCTCACAATTTCACACACTGCATACTAAATAGATTTATAAATTGCTGTACTGATACGAACAGTAATTTCTTACTGCCACTGGTGGGGTAAATCCTAAATGAAACTGAGCCTATTTTACATGTATAAAATCTATAGGCTTGAATATACTCTACTTCCCTCAGAGAGGATGCCCAAAAAATCACTAAAATAACTCCTATAGGGCATAGCTGAGCCAACATTCTCCGATCTAAGGCCACCTATTCCCACCCAAAACAAAATAGCATAAAACTAAAATAAATAGAATGGAACTCTTAATACATTATCATCCTCTACTGATTGAATCTCTTCTTAAAAGTCCCTTGGATTCAATCACTGTCTTCATCATTCTCTGCAAAGGCAAGTAGAGATCATATTAGGAAATGCACACAGAAGCTTAAAGAATATGCAATCTAACATGTGATGCTCTTCAATCAATGATATCTTTGCAGGGCGTTCCCAACACATACTCAGATATCATCAACTATGAAGACTGCAGAACTAATAAAATAAACCAATTTTCTCTACCCAATAGCTTTACTGTGTTGAAGAAAAAATAGCTTTACTATGTGATCATAACATAGTAGAGATGCAGGCACCGTTTTTTTTTTTCATAAGAAACTAAAAATTTTGTTAAAAGAAAATAAATGAACCAATTGGGGCATTACAATTCAAAAAGAAGAAATCTGTATCTATACAAAAAGTGGAATCAGAAATCCATATATCACTCCCAAAAGTACAGATGTGGGCACTTTAATCGTTATTCTGGTTGCAGAGAAATTGACCTTTTGCTACCAACATGTATGCTGTTGTGTTATGCAGATCAAGATTGTACAATATCCAATTATGGAGAGTTGCCAAAGAATTCCATGCCTCTACTCCATATACCTTTGTCTTCTGATTCTTCCAATGTGTAAAATGATCATAATCTATTAATATTGACTAAGGGGCATATACAATATTGTTGCTACCAACCACACAAATCATGCCAGAATCCATCAACATTAAGTATCAGGATACATAAAATACAGCCTAATTACGATCTTAAAATACTTATTAGGTTAGCATAAAACTTCAGCAAACATGGAAGATAAAACTTATGATTTTAGTCTATGAAACATGTGAATGAAACAATGAGTAACACGGTACAAGCACAATTATTCACAAACCAAGTCCTCTGAACACAGGGGTATTGATAGTCAGTAGCTCATAATGTAGGGAACAATTAGGAATAAAGGGTACATAAAAAACCCTTAAAGACTTACCCCCATTTAACTCTTCACTCTGATTCTCATCATCGTCGTCATCATTACCTTTTCCAGGATCATTATCCTCATCATCATCGTCGCTGTCCTCGTCCTCATCCTCATCCTCAGTATCTTCAGAATCTCCACTATCACTTTCATCTGGTATTTTGGGCTTTGGAGGAACTACAAAACTGGTTGTGGTCCTTCTACGTGAACTTGATACGATGTTATTCATGTCAATGCCCTCAAGTTCTTTTGCTCTTTCCTTCTTCTTTTTGACTTCTTTGATTTCTGAAGAGAAAAAATAAACAAGTTGTCGACATTAATGCATCAAACTTGATGCACAGAAGTGAGAATATCTTCTGCAACCACATAATTAAGCTGGGACCATTCTATAAGACTCAAAAAGGTGCATTGACAAGTGACAACCAACTTCCAAAGAGAATGATATACAATGGTCATTTAATTTATTTATTTTTATGAAAGACAACGGTCATTTAATTATATGGTACAATGTCATAGAATTATCTCCCATGTCAATTAATGCCTAATTAAATGAATTTGCTTTTGCAATTGAAAAATTCCCTATCCTAGAAAATGGATTACCTAAAGACCCATAAGTTATCCCATGAAAGATGGGGAAAGTGTGAATAAGAACAAATTCACACATCACTATGAAGGGAAGACAACAAGGTTAGTTCATTTATTTTCTTCCATTTTACACTCTTGGTCAAGGAGTTGAAGAGCGGAGCACCCATCAACTTGCAAGAAAGAAAACCGACTACCCCCAACATCTTCCCAAGAAAAAAAAAAAAAAAAACTCTTTCATTGGGAAGATCAAGTTTGGTCCTTTTATTAAGGAAAATTAGAAAGACGAAACCGGCAGATTCCATAACTGCCAAAAATTAATCTTTAAAACGATGTTAATCTATTCAGGGATATATGCTAGTTTTCAGGTGTAACGAAGTATAGATATTAATGCAAGGATCTGTGCTTTTTCTTTCATTTCTTGGCTTGTCTCTGCAGATTGGTAAAAGTAAATAGGTGTGGAGGATGGGTAAAAACTTATTACCTTTTATGAATATCTCTGCAAACAATATACTACTTGTTAACAATTTGTATACAAGCTAGATATATAATTGCAATGCCCACCTTTTTCGGAAGGATTTGAAGACAATCCTTCCCTAGAAAGTATATTCTCCAATTCCTTTATTAGTTGAGACTCGCGCTTGTTCTCGGGTGCCTGCTTGACTTTCTTGTAAACCGAGGGAGGAACGCTGCAAATGAAATAAACAATGTGAAACAATGTGAACGCATCAATCTAGAAAAAATCTAAGCTTATGAACAATGAGTAAAAGTAAAACCTCATCCCGCATGATTTGATTACTGTTCTTAGATGCTCCACACGTTTTCCATATGCTGGAGTGGCAACTTCTTTTTTCTGCATTAAGAAATAAGATAAATTAAAAATATTTAATATGATCAGCCTTCTAAATTTTTGGGAAATCTTGATGAAACAAAACAGAAGACCTTTGCAGGTTTGTCAGCAGATGATTGTGAGTGGCCATCTTCAGAGACAATTCCACTGTCTTCTGCATCACTATTGCCTTCAGACTCCATTTTCGCAGCCTTGATCTGCTTCTTGCTAGATACCTTGGTCTCCTTTTCAGGTCTTTTTCTTTTTTTTAGCCCTTCAGAATTCTGTATCTTTCTTTTCGAAACAATCTTCTTTTTAGATTTTACTTCTTCCTCCTCTCCAGTCTCACCGTCTGATGAATCAGAACTTCCTTCACTACTGACTTTTTTCATTGCTTTGCTGGAGGAAGTTTTCTGAAGTTTTTTCTTCTTGTCCACAGCCAGAGGTTCCAAAACTTCACCAGATTGTAATACCTGATGAATAACAGAAATAGTTATAGCAAAGGTAGCCTGAATACTGTACCTTCAAAAGACGAATGATGCTTCTTTGACAACTCACCTCTTCTAAAGCTTCGGTAATGAATTTCTTACATGGATCAAGAGCATACTTAGCAAGTTTAAGATCCTCCTCCAAAAGTCGACGAAGCCCAGCCATTGTAACTTCCCTGAAATAAAGCAAGTAATGGGTGTTCGTTTCAATCACAGAAACGAACAGATAAAGTAATCAACTGAAAACTTAATATTTATAATATAATAAGAAAAAGAAAAGGCAATAAGCATTCACAATACAAGAAAGGCAGCTATATACTATGTATTAGCAGTCCCGTTAATGACAATTTAATATGTAGCATACTCAGAATTAGCTTTGACATAAGCAGCTCTTTTCCTGATAGCCTTCTTTATTATGCTCTCACTTGGAAGTTCTTTACTTAAATCGCCTTCACTTTCCTCATTTTCAGATTTTGTCATTTCGTGCCCTTTCAGAAGGCCCAATACAGGTGAGTCATCTGGTTTCTCCGCATCTTCAGAGCAAGGTTCCTTTACATCTTTTGTTGACTGATGTCCTTCGGGTGTTTTAGCTCCTTCGGTTGTAGAAACATTTTGTTCAGTGGTCTCTCCAGTATTCTTTGAGGCATTGTCATCATCAGCATCGTCCAAGGCCAAGCACTAGCATTTTGATTGATCAAAATACAAGTGACTAAAATTAAATAATGTTTTATGCAGCTTTTATTGACAACCAAAATCCACGAAAGAGAATCTTAGTAAGCATGGAAAGTCTAATTTGATGATGATGACGGCGATGATGATAAAGTGATTAAATGTTTGTGACAAATGACAATAACAATGAGAATGAGGTTGAAAATTATTCTTCAGATTTTGATGGTGTAGTATTATTGATTGAAAACACCCTAGATGTCCCATCACTAACAATAATGATGGCATGCAAAATTCACTATCCCAAAAACATATAACAGCACGCTCATAATGAGCACAGTTTTGGATAATTTTGGAGTAAATGCTCTAAAGCTTTACCATTTATCACTGGAACATTTCATATGATAGCAAATATTGTTGTACTATATCGTGTTGACAAAATAGTGTGGTCAAAGATAAGACTATTAAAATTCAATTTTATGAAAAACAAAAATTAATTATCAAATTCCTCAACTAAAAATAATCACATGCAAGCAATTTCAAAGATTGTTATACAAAGTATATGGTATCCACTAAAAACAAAAATTAATCATCAGTTATCCAACTAAAAAGAATCACATGCAAGTTACATGAAAGAGCATATTATAAGAAGTATACACTAATCAATAGAAAGCTTTGTAGAATAGTCAAATCATACACAACCACTCATGCAAGCAAGCAAGCTTTTCCAATTATACTCAATCACTCATATAAGCTTTTCCTAACAATATCATCCAAAGGGGGGAATTGATACACGATAATTAAATCTTGCATTATTAGCATAATGGACAACCATCGGTCAAGTGAACAGCAAGTAAATGCAGGGCCCTTTCAACAACAGATATGAGTTTTCCAACTGTATCGATTGCCTTGATATTCAACATAGATTTCATATACAGCCTACTTGAAATCAAAACATCATAGCTACCTTGTTCCCTAAACCTTGTTAGTACCATCATGGACAAGGTTTCTTCTCCCCCACACCTTTAGGATTGTAATGCTTTACAGCTTTAGTAATAATTGTATTTAAGAGACTAAAACAATTTCAAAATTCTGACAACTGTCCCTTCAAAGTTTTCTTTTTCATTTTTTTTTTATAGGAAACAAAATTTTATTGAAAAAAGAGAATGAACAAAGGAGGCCTATACAAAAATC
The DNA here is from genome assembly GCA_032871835.1 of Dipteronia dyeriana. Taxonomy (NCBI): domain Eukaryota; kingdom Viridiplantae; phylum Streptophyta; class Magnoliopsida; order Sapindales; family Sapindaceae; genus Dipteronia; species Dipteronia dyeriana. Next base: position 99,789,452 of record CM065296.1, on the reverse strand, counting down.
TTAGATTGTGGCAACGCAGCCCAATACAAGAGTGAACATGTAGTCCACCTAGGCTGACAAAAACCACCTAAGGTAAGAAAGAGAGCCTTCAAGAGTCAAGACAATTATCCATTCATCTTCGGTCTACCTAATTATACCTTATGAGCTTTAAGAGTTTCTTCCCTCTAAATTTTATGGGTGATGCACAGAATTGTTAAACTGATTTTACATGGATGCTTAAAATACTCTTAACAATTTCAAGTGACATTATAATTTAAAGAGCAGCACTTAACAGCTTTGGTGTATAGAAAATGAGCCAAACAAATTATGGAGTCATATCAGATGTTAAATATTAAAAAGATGCAGCCAAAATTTCATGTTCAAGGGGCAGCCATTAGTGTTTACCTTCATCAGAAACGTCACATCATATTCTTCTGCTAAAATCTATAATTTTTTATTTATTAATCAGTTTTGCAGATTTTGTCTTAGATTTTACTTCATATTAAATATTAAAAAGATGCAGGAAACATTTCATGTTCAGGAGGGGACAGCCGTCAGTGTTTTACCTACATCAGAAACTTCAAAACATTTTATTTTTCTAAAGTTATTCAGTTTTATGTTATTAATCAGTTTTGCATGTGCCACCCAGATTTTATCTTAGATTTTACTTCATATGAATTGCCATTTATTCAACATAACAAAATAAACAACTAAAAAAACCACTCTCATGACAAGTTAAAGCATAATTCCAGAGGGTAAGGAAAAGCAAAATGAACATCAGGATATTTGCATTTTGCTGCTAACAAAACCAACTTGTACAATATAAGTAGTGAGAGCTAAATAAGGTACCTCTAGCAAACATTGTTTTACAAATCTCTTATGCACGTCCAATGCATACGGATCCAACTCCAGGTCCTTCTCTATCGCTCTTCGAACCCCCTCAAAAGTCAAAGAACTGCAATTAGAAACAAACTGTCATAATCATTAAACCGCCCTTGATCCTAGCCAATATATTGAACAAAACAATTCAACGTAAGGCATAGATTCCAATGTTAAACAACAAACAGAGAAATAACTAAAATCTATATCACCATAACTTTTACTAATTCCTGATTGAGCAAAATGGAGTACTGTGTACACTCAATATATTTTCTTTTTAAAGAAAAAAAAATGCAAACTCAAATAGCAGAGACCAATTTCACAAAAAGCAATTTTTAGCCAAAAAGGAAGCAGGAATCAAGGAGGATACACAGTATTACTTGAAGAAACCGGTGAGCAACTCTTAACACCCATAAAGCCTCCGCAGCAATCAGAATTTAACCTTCGTTCCAGAAAATACAACAGGAAAATATCCACAAGATCCTAGTTCTCCGATTTATTAGCATGAGTTAGAGTTGGGTCCCTTGTTGTGCACACCCCGATTAAACCACTTCGCCAAGCAACCTGCACTTCATACTCAGCATACAAGGAAACCACTCTTGAACTTATCAGGGTACAACTGACTTTTACACTCAACTGTTTTGATAATCCCAGATTCCCAGTAACACACTACAAGGATTTGATCAGCCCTTAATAGATCCCTGCTACATGAGTTAGGGGCCTCTGTGTAAGAAGACAAATTTTGGATGTTGTCCTGGTTGCTAATGAAATAATAAGTATAGAAAGGCAAGAAAAGGACTAGTGTTCAAAATAGATATGGAGAAATCCTATGACCACGTGGATTGGGAATTCTTTGAAGTAAAAGGCTTCAGTATTTGGCAAAGAAGATGGATAGAGGGATGCCTAAAAAACTGTGAACTTTTCCATTTTCATTCATGGAAAACCTAGAGGCAAAATTAAAGCAACTGGAGGTCTACGGCAAGGGATCCACTTTCTCCTTTTCCTTTTACTTTAATAGCTAATGGTTTGCGTAGAATTTTGGATAAAGCTGTCCAAGCTAATATGGTGGAAGTTTGTTCGATTGGTATGGTTAAGGTGTTGGTTACTCATCAATTTGTGGATGACACCATATTTTTTCATTCTAGAAATGTCTCTAAGTTTCTATCTGGTCAAATTGTAAGATGGTGGTATGCTTTTTCGAGGTCTTGATTTTGAGCCCTAATTAAGTATACATATTTTTGTTTAGTTTTTTCTTTTGGGATTTCATAGGAGGCATCCAACAAGTTACAATTTTGAATTTTTTGAGGCTTATGTAGAGTTCTTCTATGGATAATCTTTCTCTTTTATGATAGTACATAGTTTGTGATAATAAATAAATAAAAGTAGACCCCAAAATGCACCTTGAGATTTGAGAATGCTTCCACTAGCAATACTGATTTTTATATCATTAACATATTACTCAGTTTTGTTGACATCAAAAGACCGGCTTATTTATATTTTGCTTAGGAACAAAGTCCATCACTCAAATGGGATTCTTTCCCCATTTTGCTGGCTTATTTGTAGTTCTTGATTGCTCATTGTCAAACAAAAATTACTCGTCTGACACTCGTTTTTACTTCTTTTGTTCCTTTATTTGCTGTCAATGGAACTCCCAGTCGCTAGAAGAGGAAGTACTTATAAATGATAAATATCCCATTACGTTTTAGAGTCAAATAATATAACAGTAGCATTCTACTCAATGGCAAAATTTAAACAAGCAATAGATGTTTGACGATCTCACTCAAAATGAATTACACGAAAACCTGTTTCCTAATTCCCTTTGCCAAACTAAAACTTTAAATTGGTAATGGGAAAGCAAAAGAAAACAAGCTCAAGTATATAAGTCACCAATCAATTAAAAGAAGTAAACCCTAACCACGAGAGGAACCGTACTTTATAGACTTCATAAACCCTAACCACGGGAGGAACTGTACTTCGTAGACTTCTAACTACATGATACATGGCATTGAAAAACCAACAAATAATTGAAATCAAACAAGTAAATAACTGAATTTCAATGAAATAATGAACGGAGTAACTTCAACACAAACACACAAAGAGAAAAGAGAGAGTTATAGTGTTTACTCGGCTTGTTCTTTGAAGTGAGAAACGCGAGAATGCATAGCGACCTTAATCCGGGACTCCAAATCCTGCGCATCATTCTTCGCCGTTTCGCTATCGTGCGCTCCACCGGCCATTCTCGGTGGTTGCCTGATTTCAGTCTACTTTGTTTAGTGCGACTGGAGTTGGTCAGTGTCAGCGTGTTATGAGTTTTGTGCTTGAAAGTGTGGAAATGTTAAGACGTACGCATTTAAACCGATGTTATTCTCTATACTCATGTTGATAGTAATCTTGCTACATCTCGGCCGTCGACTCGCTGATTTTATTTCGTAGTTGACTATACGGTTGACCAATTTAGATTGAAGAGGGATGGGAAATTACACTGGAACCCATGAGGTTTGGCCTTTCTACAGCTATACGGAGATGTTTGTTTAGGACAATACTTTGGTACTGACCAGTCAATACCCATTTTTCTACCAATAAAAACAAAATAGTCGGTACCTTAGATACTCAAGTATTTTCCGTTTGTTTATTCTACCCTAGCAATCAAACACCCTTGATACTTGACAGGTGGTGAAGCTATCCGTAGGTTGACCTTGTGAAATCGTCAAACTACCCTCACATAATAAAAAATAAATAAATCAAAATGAAAACCAGAAATATTAAATAAAAATAAATAGCATATAAATATTAATTTAATTAATGTACTTTCATATCTACAATTATTTGTATTATTTATATTTTACTAATTATTATAGTTGTAAATTGTAATCAACCGTAATATTTTTTTTGTCGCCAAAATTTCAACCATGTACAGGTGAGGCACTGAGGCGTCGCCAACTAGGTACTGTCTACTTTGGCCATGCGGTTTTCATGACTTTGGCGCAGTTTGACATTGTTGTGCTGTTGGGAGAAGTGATGTGGGGAGAAGTGCTTCTGAAATTGTTGTGGGGGGAATTGCTTCTGAAATTGCTGTGGGAAGAATCAGCTGAGTGTTTGGTAAACTGATTTTCAAAAATGCTGTGAGAACTAAAAGCAATTTCAATGTGTTTGATAAACTGATATAAAAAGTGTTGTGAGTGTGTAAAATTACTAAAAGGACAAAGACATCTAAACGGTACTAATTTGCTATACTCTATATTTTTCTTGTTTATTTATATTTAGTGTTAAGTGTTATATAATTATGAAACTTTATTGAATTAATTAGTCCTATTTTTTATTCTACTTTATTTAATTAATTAGTCATATTTCTTTATTTCTTTATTTCTTTATTTTATTCTACTTTATTTTTTATTTCATTTTTATTTTACTTTATTTAATTAATTATGGAAACATTTTTTTTTTGTACGAAAATATAAGCCCAAATTTTTTTTGTTAAATTTCGTTAAAGGCAAGGACAAAGTTGGAAAGTTAGTAAAATTTCATTTAATATCACTGTAGCGCGTTTTCTAAAAGCAGAAGCCAAAATCTAAAAGCATGTATTTGTAGCTTCTTAAAAACTCAGTTGGGAGAAGCTAAAAGTGACCAAAAGCATTTCCCCACGATTTTACCAAACACTCTGTCTGAGGTCCAGAATCACTTTTGACCCCAAAAGCAGCTGGGGAAGCAATGCCAAACTAAGCCTTTGTTCTTACAAGGGTTCTCAACTACGACTCTTTCCTCAGCAAGTATGTACATAGAAAACATTTCTTTAGGTGATTCGTAAATAAGTTCAAGCTCCCATGTGCAATATTATTGTAGTTATGGTAACTAAAATATATTTTATTATCCTTCACCATAAATACCATATGCAATACTTTTGCAAACAGATCAATAATATATATCAAGACCCGAATTATGGTAATATTTCAAAAAAATAATTAATTATACATATATATAGTGTTCAAAAAAATAATGACACATTTTTGTAGGGTCATTGTACAAATATCATCACATTAATAATATATGTTTAAAATGCACCAATTAATGTGTGAAGACCAAAAGACCCTGGTTTGAACGTGCGACTGCATAAGAGAGAAAAACTAGAGAAAGAAAAATTGAACTTACTTCAAACCAACCGGAAGTGAGTCGATGGTGACCAGTGGCATTTCGAGAGTTCAACAGAATATTTGCAATCGTTTGAGGTAAGTTGAGCTAGATTTGGTATCGTTTTGGTTGTAGAAAAGTTGTTGTGTATGTTTGAATGTTGAATGAAATCGTAGATTTTGATTTGTCGATCTGAGAATGATTATGGGTTAGGTTAGGGTTTGAAATGACGTTGAATAGTTGTTTAGGAAGATTACTTTTCTGGGTTCCCGAGACTTTTTTTTTAGATCCGATCTTTTTTAAAGGGGACCAAGCTTTTTTTTAAAGGGGACCAAGCTTTTTTTTAAAGGGGGTCGAGCTTTTTTAAAAAAAAATCGGTTTTGTTTGAGGAAGAAGAGTATTCTGGGTTTCCAAGACTTTTTGATAGAGATCCGAACTTTTTGTAAAGGAGCCCGAGCTTTTTTATTGAAATTTAGGTTTAGTTTGTGAAAGATGAGTTTCCGAGACTTTTTAATAAAGATTCAAGATTTTTTTTTAAGTAGCCCAAGCTTTTTTTTAAGGCGTTCGAGCATTTTTTAAAGTAGACCAAGTTTTTTTATTATTATAATTAGGCTTTGTTGTATCGAGCTTTTTTTCTGTACCCCAAGTTTTTTCTGTACACATTCAAGATTTTTCTATTTAAATTCGAGCTTTTTATATGTTGCGAGGATTATTTTCAAACAACCGAGCTTTTTCCAGTACATCCGAGACTTTTTACTGAAGGCCCTAGCTTTTTTATATAGATTCGAGCTTTTTATACCTCCAATTGAGCTTTTTTTGACTCGATCCAAGGTTTTTTCTAAAGACTCGAGCTTCTTTTCAGTTATTTAGTAGGCATTTACATTCAGCTCATGTATTTTTTTGTGATTTTTCAGATGAGGAATTGCTTAAAACTCCGGAGGAAGAGTGGTACGAGGGGAAACTCACTCGCCAATACCCTTTTGACGGCCTTGGGCGTATAGATGACGCACTTAACCAAGTCCCTGTAGAATTTGTTGTTGAAGACTATCGTCAGTTCATGGCTTCATGTTTTGGGCATTTTATGATGATGTATAGGCGTGTGAAGTTTTTGAGTGTCGTCATCCATCGACTGCTTTTACGGAAGCTGCATCTTAAAGGGCCGTCATATGAGATACAGTTTATACCAGAGAATCAGGTAGTTAGATTCTCGAAGGTACAATTCTGCATGATCACCGGATTACGGTTTGGAGATGTACCATACACGAGCTGGTATGATATCGTGGACAATGGCATACATCATCGGTAATTTGCTGGTAGGGATAATATTACGTTCGAGGAGTTTAGAGTTGTTTTGAGCCTCAGCGAGTTTCAGCAGGCATACGATAGTGTGAAGTTGTGCCTTCTCTATATGTTGAACTGGATACTTATGGGGTTAGACGAGAGAGTGAAGATTCCAGTTAGGCAGTTTCGGTTGGTGGAGGGTCTTGATGCTTTCGACACGTTCCCGTGGGGTGACCACGTGTACAGTCATTCCATATTTTCATTCAAGTATGCAATTGACCGACGACGGGAGCGGTTCGAGAGACGCCAGCAGTCAAAGGGCGCTAACGTATATATGTTGGAGACCTACAACATTTACGATCGATCTTACGCCCTGTTGGTAAGAAATTTGAATTACAATATTTACGTTATTTATCGTTTAATAAATTAAGGATTCTTAGCGTACTTGTATTTTATACAGATTTTTGCTTTTAAGGTTATCCTCGAGTTTGGCATCCAGTTCGGGAGGAGAAGGGCTACCGACTTGTCTCCCAGTATTCTGAAGTGGGAGTTAAACAAACAATCGAGGGCGGATAAGTTGTCGAAGATATTCACAACGCGGGTAAGTATCTTAATTGTTAATGTTAATAGTTGTTACAATTGCAACGTTCTAACAACAGTTTCAGATTTTTACGAGGACGGAATTTGTGCCCACGGAAGCTGAGATGGGTGAACTGTATTATGTGAGCATAGAGGAGGCGATACTGGATCCATTGAGTGTCGGAAAGGAGGCTATATCGGATCTAGGGAGTGTCAGACTGAGTGATACAGAGGGTTCGAAGCCAGAGCATGGTCGTGGGAGTCTAGAGATGCATTCGAACCCAGAGTTAGGTGGTGATAGACACCGGAGGCAGAAACTGGTTCGATTTAGGATACCTGTATATACTGTTGGAGATCACTCATGATGAGTTGGAAAGGAGCATGGGGTACGTTAAAATTGTTGCTCTCCATTAATTTGTTTCAATTACATGTACATATGCATGACTCACAATGTCTAATTTTTTACAGGGTGATCTGAAGCGTAGAATCCAAGAATTTGAGGGTCCATGCTTTATGGGATGATCTCTAGAGAAGTGATACAGAGCAAAACAGGTAGCATGATGAGTTGATGGACTTCCTCCAGGGGCGGTGGAGTTCGACATCACAAACACACACAGATGGTCTACCGTCCCATGATAGAGACTCTAATCCCAAAGACAGAGACGAGTGTCGTAACCATGTCGAGGGGACAGACCCTAGCAGTGTAGGGCAGATGCAGGGTACCGGACCTGAGACACGGGGTACCGGGACTGGAGTTACTGGAAGACAACAGGAGACTCCTACTAAAGGTTTACTTGAGTTTCCCCTACATATGGAGGTCTAAAAGGCTTCATCGGATCGATCACGCCGTCAGAGTGTTTCCTCTACCGGAGTTGTCTCTACGGTTCGATCTGTATGTTGTACAGGTTCTTATTCCATGCAACATCGACCACCAGCATTGGCTTCTGGTCAGTATGGACCTCACTGTCGGGATGATACACATCCTAGGCCCCTAAATACAGGAGGTCCCCCTCCATATCAGGAAACATCATAATGCTTCATTGAGATGGTTTCTCCCATCCATGTTGCATCAGTCCAGGTTTCACGAGGCAAGGAAACCCGGCGAACAGAAGTTCGAGAGGCAAAATAAGCCATTTGGGGTGAGCCTGGTGTCGAAATCAATTGTGCCGTAACAAAATAAAAGGTATGAGTGATTGAACATTAAATTAACTTCCTGTATAATTTATTAACATCCTAACGGTTGTTCATGTCAACCTTTGCAATGGTAACTATGGGGCACATACTTTGAGACTAATTGAGTAAGTACTGGCAGACAAGATGCAGTACAACTGGACAAAAGACGATATGCCCACCATTAGGGAGAAGATGGATGTGGAGGCTTTTTGTAACTCTAAGCCACAATTCCGGTTGTAGTTATTGTACATAACATTTCTTGTAATAAATTTAATAATTTCATTCATTCTTTTAATTATTTAAAATTGTTTATGTTTCACAACAACAAATTGCATAAATTGAAGATCCAGCTAAATGCGTACAATTACATGCCCATTTTAATTGAAAACTTCTACACGAGTACAGGTTCATTTCAATTGAAAATGAAAATGACATACAAGTCGTACAATTACAACTAATGAACCAGAGGATGCAGTTAAATGCGTCCATTCATACTACGGTGGAGTCCTTCTCAGAGCACATCTGTTTGTTGTGTCCAACTGAATAACAGATGCTACACTTGCGTCTATATTTCTGAGGAACAACTCTGCTCGGACCATCATTACTCAAAGGTGGGTTAGAACACCTCTTAGCATTATGACTTGATTGTCTACATCTTCTACACGATTGAGTGGTTTTCCTCTCCGAAGACGAGGCATGTCGGCCCCTCCTCGGACGTCCTGCTTGTCTCCTAGACGATGGATTCAATACCACCCGCTCAGTGATGTCAGATGGCACTGCCCATAAAGAAGGATGGCAAACAGGCATAATAGGAACCGAGTACGCATCAATAAGTGTCTGTCTCTTGTAATAGTCCACACACAAAGATGTGAAATCCAAGTTTCGCTCCCTGTAACAACATAAAAGTTAGATATAAAATCCCTTTGCAACAACACAAATATGTGAAATCCAAGTACTGTACCTTGCTGCTGCAAGTGCGTGTGAACATGTAAACATATCCATTTGAAATTTGTTGCACGTGAAAGTCTTCCGGGCTAAGTCAACAGTCCACTACTTCCCGGACCATTTCACGGAGGATATGTTCCAATCAATTGGATTAACAATCATATAACCACACTTGTCAACACGTTTGAGGATCGCAACATGTGTTACGTCCGTCAACTAGTGACGCATGGACTGTACAGCTCAATGGCGATCATGAAACCACTTTTGTAGCATATTTGTAATGAACTCTGGCAATGTCAACATAGGCAGTTGCCGTGTAAATTTAAGGCATGAGTTTATGCATTCAGCAACATTTGTTATCATTACCCTATACCTTCTTTCCGGACAGTGTACACAGGACCACTTGTGATGGCCGGCAACATTGGCATAATCATATGCATTCTGGTACAAGTTACATAACTCTTCTATGTGGCAGTTATATTTCAACTCAGTGTACGATCTAACAGCTTTATCTATTATGGCTGCTACATCCTTTCAGTGAAATCGTTTATTCATATTTTCATAAAAGTGTCAACAATATATCGTATGGGTTGCATCGGGGAAAAACTTTAGAAATTCCAGCTTTAATGCTTACATGCCGATCGGAAATGAAAATCAGATCATCAATATGGCTTAGGGCGCCCTTCAAGCAATCCAAAAACCACTCCCATGAAATGTTGTTTTCTGTTATGAGTCACCGTACCCAAAAACAATAGAATACACTCGTTCGTTCCCATCTTGTGCAGTTGCAATAAACATTGTACCCCCGAATTTTCCCTTAAAATAGGTACCATCTAATGCGATAACTAGACGCATACACCTCTGAAATCCTGAGTGAGGCATCCAATGACATAAAAATAGAGAAATTTACCATCTTCATTGCACTATAAGTCACTGATTGTACTGGGATTTTGTTGCTCTAACACGTAACTAATGATGACAGTAGTTAGAAGGTTTCCTCATGTGTTCCATAGGTCAGTGACAACGTATAACGCAGGGCTTGATGTGCCTTACTGTACATGATTTGGATGCCGTACATTGTTTTCATGTCGGCGATTATGTCCTTTGAACTCATTAGTTTACAATCTTGTTGTTGAAGTTTAGGTGCTACCACTTCTCCAATTATGACTGCACTAGCTTGTCGGTGGCGGCGGTGAATCTCCTCCAACGGACAAGTGTGTTCGTTGACAAAACTTCTTACTTAGAAGTATGTTTCTTCATCTCTCCTCATAGCTCTTAACTTCCACGTACAGTTGTCCATCAAATAAACCAGATGTAGTGTTGTCTTATTGGACCTTTTTACCTTCCACTCGAAGCTCTGATGCATTGCAAAATGGTTAACTAATCTCTTCAAATCCTTTTTAGTAGGAAAAAATTACCCTTTATATATCATGCTTGTAGGCTTAACTTCTACCAAGTTTCTGCTTCCACTCATACCAAACGAGTATGATTCCGCTCCTAGAATAACTCACGTTGTGGCATTATCAGAATCATATGGAGTTACATTAGGTCGGACCTCAGAGGTCCCAACTATATCTAGTGCACTGGAACTAAATCTCTGTACATATCTTACACGTCTTTCCGTTTCATCTTCATCATTGTTCGCTACATTATCTACCGAATAAAAATTTACCTCATTACCCACCTCATTAATCGGCCCAACATTCGGTTCAGTGTTCTGCTCATTGTTCATGTCATTGTAGATCTCATTGTATTGATGGTTGTACTTCTCATCATTCATCTCAATTTGACAACCAAACACATCGTCAAATTGAGGTCCGACTATTTTAGCATAGTTAGCTACTTTCGGTGGGACACCACACATTTTTCCAGACCTTCGATCTCACTTCTTTCTGTGAACAACTGGGTGCTTCCGCTAAACGATCAAAATTGTCAGATGTTTTCACAAAGAGAGATATCTTCACCTATCATATCTCTTGTTGCCCTCTCAATTAGACTAACACATACTTGAAGGATCACCCTATCTTCCCCTAACATAAACTGAACATCATCGTCGTTTCTTATAAATATACGATACGTAGTCCTATGAACGATTGATATAGATTGTAGATCAACATTGTATTTGTTCACATCATACTTCATAACGGTTTCCACAATCGACAACAGTTCTTCGTAAGTACTCATACTCTTTAACACATACATTCATTAGTTATCAGAACCTAAAAACCTCTGACTTCCGTCGGGTAACTGCTCCTATCGACCGTTATAAGATATGACTATTCTCACCCATTCATTCTCCTGTCAAAATCAGCATCACAAACCAGTATTAAGAAAATCTAAATTAAAATTAAAACAACAATTAAAAAAACCTCGAGCTTTTTTCACAGGTACTCGAGATTTTTTGGCAACTGCAGGCACGAGCTTTTTCAGGACTTTGTCGAGCTTTTTACAAATGGGTCCGAGCTTTTTTTCATCGGATTCCTTTCCAAAAAGCTCGGGGATATGCCTTAACAAAAAAATCTTGAACACTTATTGAAAAATTTTAGAACAATACAAAAAAAACTTGGAACATTTTAAAAAAAACTCGGAACAATAGAAAAAAAGCTCAAGACAGTGCAAAAAAAAAAGCTCGGGAAAATGCAAAAAAAAGCTCGCAAAAAAGAAAAAGACCTCGGACACATTCTAAAGACTACATGTTCATACACGAATGAATACATGGTCAAACCACTCATAAATACATGAAAAAAAATCACAAAGGAATGTTACCTGCCGAATTTCACCACACAATTTTTTTGGAGAGATAGTGGAGTTGAAGAGCGATTTTTAGACAGCAATTTTGGAGAGAGAAGGCAACTATTTGTTTTTAAAGAGTTTGTGGAAGCACAAAGACAACTTTTAAGGGCAATTTGGGTAGTTCACCAAATAAGTGACTTTTAAACATAATTTATTAAACTGGTGACATCATCGTAACTCAACCAAAAAAATGTAACCTTTCTCATTATTTCCACTATATATATATGATTGGTTTTATCTGAAAACAAGAATATGTGTGTCATGTTGTTTTTAAATTAGTGCTTCTATATTAATGATTTTATTTGAAAACATATGATTTTCAACATTCTAATTACATCTATTTTAAAAGCTATTTTTTGCTTCTTCTTTTTCTAAACATTTTTTGAAAATGGGTTTTGAAAACAATAATAAATTTGGTAGTAAGATCATTCATTCGGTCAGACACAGTTGGAATCGTTCGGTTCGATACAGTTTGAATCGTCACCACCTCCGCGCAAGTGATATATATATAAAAATAAAATAAAAACAGGTTTTTAACAGTAATGTTTGAACTTAGGAGAAGGTGGTCCAAGAAAATAGAGGAAGAGAAAGGTAAAGTGATATGAATGATTAAAGGAAGTTGAAGTTTGTGAAATGGTCGTTTTTTATGAGGCCTTACATGTTAATATCTTATCCTTTATTGAATACCTGAAACTCAATTCTCTTACCTTCGAAATTGATCACACACATCACACCATAATCTAATCTAACATTCTAACCTGTACATTGGCTACTTCTTTTGACATTTTTCACCATTCATGGAGGACAGGTCCATAAAGTAAACAAAAGAGTAATCAATGGTCTCTCTCAATGGGATTTTGACCAAATGTGCTTATAATATTAACAAATAATGCATAGCTAAAGCTACCAAAATCTCACCCAATTACCTACACCAAGATTTGGTGCACCATGAAAACATGAATAGTTTACACAAGGACCAGAAAATATATATGTATTATTCTGTGTTGTTTTGATGCATGAATACTGGGATTCTTATGGCAAAAATGCTTAACTAAAACCAAATAAGAAATCGACTTATATGGTTCAGTTTACTTCCTCAATTTGTATTCCAAAGGATAAATTCAGTGATACATACTTGAAAAATATAAAACCACACAATCGATCGACTGACATGATTTTTGTAAAGCAATATCAAGTTATCAACCCTCAGTTACCGTATATTATGATATAACAAAATCTGACAAAATGCAACCTTATTTCATTTTCTTCAATGGCTTTAACTACGAGAAAAACGACCATGGGTGGAATACAAAAATGAATATGATTTTAGCAAGTCAATCGAAAAGAAGAAACATTCACTCTTCAAGAGTGAGTTCTAATTACAAAGCGAACCATAACCAATATAGTGAATTGCGTTATCTCATCGCATGTTTTAAGATGGAGGTAGAGGTGGATGTTGATTCCTGACTATCTTCACTTGTGACTGATTGATTATTGTTTGCAAGTTATTTCGCTTCAGCTATCTCAAGCAAAGCCTGTTTCTGCATAGTCTCCATCCTCTCCTTCATTAGCTTCTCCTCTCCATCAAGCTGTATTTTTATTATCATCTCAACTTTCTTGTCAATTGGCTTGAATTAATCTTCAATGGCAGCCTCTTACACATGAAACAATGTGTTTCATTAATTCATTACACAACAAAATTGATATTGGAATCTGGGGTGAAAAGAGCAAGCGATTCACCTAGAAATTTTGGTTTCAAAAGGCCTAAGCTTTTGGAAATTTTATCTATATGTTATCACACTGCACACTGCCCATGAAACTTACTGTTTCTTCTAGCTTTTTATTTAAAGTCTGCATTTCTTCCACCATATGGTGAACCTCGCTAATGTAACTTGCTCATGAGTTTTTCTTAAGGTTGTCTTCCTTTCTTTTACCTGCACATAAAAGGAGAGAGGTCAAACTCATTAAGAGGAAAAATAAAATGAAACATGTCACTTCAAGCCTAAAATTGCCAGAGAACTTTTTTCGTTTATCTGTATGCAATTGAAATACAACCCAAACTTTCTCAAATCCTGATGAGATCTCCCGAACTGATGAACCATATTCATAGTAAAATTATATGAGAAATGAGGATGCTAAAAGCATAGGACGAACCATATAAACCAAAAAAGTAAACAAAGATGATATAAGGCATGAAAAGTGAGATAAGTTATAAATTGTGTTTTTTAATGTAGCATATAATGTAATTCAACATAGTATTTTGCCATATAAAAAGATAATTGCATTCATTAATATGTGAATACCTAAATCAAACCAAGCGAGAGTTTGGATTGGTATAGATATGCCAAGTTTTGGAACAATTACTTCTAACACTGGTAATGATTCTTCATGGTTTGTATTTCAGATTAATCTAGTCTTTATAATTTTAATTAGAACAGACCGATTAAAATGAGAGAATTGAATCAATAATTTTACTCCATATCAACGTGTCCAATTTTCTATTTCTCATAGTTCCCTACCCCTTTACTACATTGATCAATGGACATGTTACACTTTTCCTTCTCTAATAAATTTAATTCATTAATTAAGGCCAAAATCAAATACCAACCTATAAGAACATTGTGTCTTATGTTAGGTTTTAGTTTGTGTTGGCATTAATTTCATATCAAAATGATGTTTATTTGTAATGATTTAGTTGTTTAGATTTATGATGATTCAAGATTCAAGGAAGAAGAAACAATAAGTCAAAGCAAGTTCTAAGTCTTCAAAGAGAAAGGATGCAATTTGGTTCTAAAAAGGTATACTAAGATCTTATCTTTCTCTTACAAGGCTTAGGCACACACACATAATTCATTCATATGTGTCCCTGCATTGTTGTGTACCATTATAGGCACACACATACAATTCATTCATATGTGTCCCTGTATCGTTGTGCACCATGTATAACACATTCACACACTTGAAGATGAATGCTCATGCATTGGTATGGAAATAACATGTTTTGGAATATGCATGATTGGAAACTATCTCTATGTAGTTTGCATTCTAGTGTGAATTGTATTTGCGTGTGTATATGTTTGTATAACATGGATATTGAACTAGAATTTAATCTCAAATCATTTTTGATTGAGTTTCGATCATTTCGGTTACTCATACTATTGATTTTAAGTTCTAAGTCAAAATATACTACACTTTCAACTCATGTTACATACATTGTCTTCGTATTCGTATATCTAGTCGATTTATTATTTTTTGGGTTGAGTATAATATATTTCAATGTCCGTATGAGAGTTATGGTTCGTAATCCATAAACGGATTTGAATTCCGAGTTCGGAGGCCAGAGAACACAAAGGAAGGTCGGAGAAGAAAGAAGCAAGCAAAGACTTCTTTCCTGAGATGGCGCGTGGCCATCTCGGGGCAAAAGGCTTGCTTGGATTCTTATTGCCCCTCCTGGTCTCCTCTTGCTCATTTCACATGTCCAATTTTCCCACTCCTTTATAAACTTTTTCCCTCTCACATTTCATTCTAAGAAGAAATTTAAAACAAGTGTGTAAAATTTTTCTCTCTAAATTTTCTCACCTTCCAAACACCATAACTTCTTCATTTAAACTCCGATTTGAGTGATTCAAAGTGGAAAGTGTTCATCTATTCATCCTCCATCTTTTTTTGAAGGTTTGAGTTAGTTTTGCTACTGTTTTTGGTATCTAATCATACAAAAACGGTACTGCACCTAAATCAACTAAGATATTGATTTTCTCTCAAAGTTTTCTTTTAAAACTAGGTCAATTGCCTTGGGTTTTCTTCTTCAACATATATTTGTATATTTTTAGTGTTTTGATTTGTGTTTTGATCACTTTCAAAGCTAGATTGAGTTTCAATTGAAATCATACATGTTGAGTTAGGTTTTGATTTTACCTATGTTTCACATGTTTGGGATTGTATTGTGCTAGCTTTGATTCTAGGACTATTTTATGATCTTTGATTGATTGATTTTATGAAAAATAA
The DNA here is from genome assembly GCA_032871835.1 of Dipteronia dyeriana. Taxonomy (NCBI): domain Eukaryota; kingdom Viridiplantae; phylum Streptophyta; class Magnoliopsida; order Sapindales; family Sapindaceae; genus Dipteronia; species Dipteronia dyeriana. The sequence goes on along the minus strand of CM065296.1, from coordinate 99,773,693 downwards.
GTCCTCACATGTATTAGGCTCTCTTGGCTGAAATTCTCACATAATACATGTGTTTATGTTCTTTTGAGCTATTCATGTGATTTGTTGAATCTATGATTAGGAATATGCTCTAGAAATTTATCTTAAATCTAATTAACATTGTCATATGATTTTAGCATGTTTTTGGTTTGTGTGATTTAAACTTGATCTTGTGATTTATTGAACATATATTGTGATTCAAGTTTAGATCTATGCATGTATCTAGGTTGTGATTATTATTGAACATATCTTACATGATCTAGATTGAATATACATGCATGATTAACTATACTATATGTAATTTGTGCATTCATGCTCATGTATAGTAATTTCCATAGGATGTGTTTATCATAGCATTCTATATTGCATGCTTGTTTGTGTTTTGCATTCATGATCACCTAGATGCCTTGTGAGAATGAAGTCTTAACAATAGGTGTGAGACATATGGTGTTGAGCAAGAAGTCTTGGCAAGAGGCGTGAGGCCTTGGATTGTCGAGCAAGAAAGTCTTGGCTAGAGGCGTGAGGCCTTGGATAGTAGAGCAAGAAGTCTTGCCTAGAGTCGGGAGGACTCAGATAGGTGAGCGAGGAAGTCTTGACTAAAGTCGTGAGGACTTAGTTGAGCAAGAAGTCTTGCCTTGGGTTGTGAGGATCCGGATAAGGTGAGCGATGAAGTCTTGACTAGAGTCATGAGGACTTAGTTAAGCAATAAGTCTTGCCTTGGGTCGTGAAGATCCGGATAAGGTGAGTGAGGAAGTCTTGAAAAGAGGTGTGAGGCCTCGGATTGTTGAGCATAGGGCGACAACTTTTAGAGTAGGATAAGATGGTAGTTTCTAGGTGAATAGGTCACTTGAGAGATTGTACTTATCTTATCTAGTAGTGGATTTTGATTACCGGTGGCTACTAACCTGTGGATGTTTCCTCTTCGGAGGTTTACCACGTTATATCTTGTGTCAACTTTTCTCTATCCCTATATTTCTAATATTTGTATTGTGGATAGAACTCTTTATGTATGTTAACTTCCTTTCTATAATATAGATTGTGTATGTTACAATTACTTGTTTGTATCACACTTTACATGTGTTTATATATTGATTAATTGTCTTTAATTAATATATATATATATATATATTGTGATACAAGCAATCTAGAGGGACAAACTTTTGTTTGTTTCTAAGGAAGTAGAAAAATGTGTCTAACCTATTCACCCCCCTCTAGGTTAGCCTTGAGCATTTAATCGTGTTTGTATTTTCAATTAGTATCAAAGCAGGACACTAGATTGCACTTAGTGTGAGTCCGGGGTAATACATTCACGGTTTTTGCTAGGCGTTTGAAGTCATGGGTTTACAAGATGATGTAATGGCGGAAGGAGCCTCAAATACTAGGCCATCATTACTTCGTGGCACTAATTATGGGTATTGGAAGTTAAGGATGAAAGCCTACATCCGCTCTATTGATGAAAGGGCTTGGATGGTAGTGGAATAAGGTTATAGTCCTCCTACCAAGGTTTTAGAGGATGGAACCATGATACTCAAGCCAATGAGTGAATGGACAACGAATGAGTTTGAGGTTGCTAAATGGCACCATCGTGCTATGAATTCCATATTTGGAGGAGTTGATGGGCATCAATTCTCCTACTTTCAAAATCTTGAATCCGTAAAGGAAGCTTGGGATACTCTCCAAGTTACTAATGAAGGAACCTTAGCGGTGAAGAAATCAAGGCTTCAAATGTTGGCATCACAATTTGAAGGTTTAAGTATGGGTGAAGAAGAAAAGTTCGAAGACTTCCAATTCCGGCTTCTTAATATTGTTAACCAATGTCAAGCACTTGGAGTACATATCTCAAAAGAGCGTTTAAATTAGAAAATCCTTCAGTCTCTTCCTAAGAGATTCAAATCAAATGTGACGGCCATTGAGGAAAGCAGGTATGTGGATAGTATGAACATCGATGAGTTGCTTGGGTCTCTCCAAACTCATGAGATGTGCTTGAAGCCAAAGATGAAGAGTAAGGGAATCGCTTTCAATGCTATTGAGGAGGAGAGTGATGATGAAAATGAAGAAATGGCACTCTTGGTTAGAAGGTTCAAGAAGTTTCTAAAGAAGAATGTCAAGCCTAGAGGCAAGTCTTCTAAGGAAAAAGGAGTCAAGAGAACATCATCTCCAAGGATTGAGAAGAATAGTCAAGCCATGAACAAGAAAGAAGTTCAATGCTACAACTGTCATGGTTTTGGTCACTTTGCTAGTGAGTGCACCAAGAAGCCATCTAACAAAGACAAGAAAGGCAAAGTGTTGGCGGCTACTTGGAGTGATGATAATTCTAGTGATAATGAGAGCTCTAGTAGTGAGTCTTCAAGTGATGAAGAGTTGGTGAGCAACTTTGTAGCTCTAACGACTTCTCATTCTTCACTAGATGTTGATAGTACAATATCTTTGAACAAGAACTTTGATACAAATCATCATGGAAGCTCTAGTTTCATTCCTACTAATCTTGAGTTGTTGAAAAAGATAGAAAAACTTGAAAAAGCAAGAGATAATGCTTAAAAAGAAGTAGTTGAGAAGGATGATTTGATCAAGAAGCAACTATATGAGTTTATGGTTGTTACTTATAGACTTCTTGGTAAGAAATGTGATATTGTGAAGAAGTTTAGAGAATTTGAAAAGATAAACCTTGAGAAGGATAATGTGATATCTTTTTTGAAGAAAAGAGAACAAGAATTGATGGAAGAAATAGACACGGCTAAGGAGGCTATCAAGGACTTAGTGAATGATTCGGTTAGTGGGTCTAGTGTTAGGAATCTTGTTAACTCTCATAGTATTGAAGACGACTTGGTAGTTTAAGAGGAGCTCTTGGAAGCACCACTTCCTACACACTTTGATGAAGTCGTGATTGATAAGAAACCACACAAGAAGAGAAGATCAAAAGCCAAGAAGAAGTTGGCGAACAAGGTATCTTTGCAAACTCCTAGTGAAGCTAGTTCAACTCCAAAAGGTATAATCTCATCTTTTATTCCAATTTGTCATTATTACAACGCAATAGGTCACATTAAGCCTAAGTGTTATAAATATATTGAAAAATGCAAATTAGGAAATGAATCTAGGGATAAGGAGATTAAACTTCAACTTGAACATGCTAAGGTCTTGAAATTTGAGAAACATGATAATATTGCTAAGCATGAAAAAAAGTTGTGGAGTAGAAAGAATACTAATCTTGTTCAACTTGACAAAACTTATGTTGAAAATGTTAAGGAAGAGTGTGTTAATGATATTCTTGTTAATCAAGTCATTGAAGGACTTTACTCTAGATTTAACATTGTTGTCAAGGATGATATTGGAAATGTTTGTGTAGGTACACCCAAGAACAAGTGGTTCAAGGGTGAGTGCTCTTATCACTAAAATAAGAAGCACATGTGAGATATCTTTGAGGCTATATATCAATTGTGTTGAGAATTCTTGCTTGATAGCTTTGAATACTCCATGTATTGATATGAACTTGGTTATCTCACATCATGTTTGTTATGATGGTCAAAATTTGTTGATTAACTTTAGAGAAGTTCTTTTGTTATATGTGTTGATTGAGTTGAGATATTATGCTTTTTATACTCTTGTTGTGAAACATCGTCAACTTGGTGTCATGAGGACATTCAAGGCAAGAGTGCTCATAAAAAGGGCAGAAGTATGATATTTGGTGAATATAATGTGCAAAAAGGTATCTCTATACTCTAATGCATATTCTCTTAGATATTCATCTTTTGACTCAATTTTTGACATACATCTCATATCATATCATATTAGAGAATTTTGTATAGCATACATATGGTTCTCATTGACATTTGTTATTTTAGGATCTAATAGTGATATTGTTCACATTGATCTTAACTTTGATGATTGTTTGTGTATAGTATATTGAGTGACATTACTTTTGAAAATATGAGCTTCATATTCTTTGAAAGCTACTCATTAGAGAAGTAATGATCTTGAATAAGTCTCTACTTATTGCTTTTAGATCATGTGCTTATGAGCCATAAAATTTTGGTTTCTAAAAATTGCACTTTGCTTCTCTTATATGTTTTGCTAGTAGGTTGAGTTTACTAATATGTAAACATTGGATACATCTTGAAGTTTTTGTGCTTAAGTACATTTAAAATGACCTATGGTTAGTATCCATTTTGCTTCGGCAATTATATAGAACTCAACAAGCACCTTCATGAAAAAGGCTACACACATTGGTTGTGAAAGCTACCCAATGTTGGAAAGAGCTACACCATTGTGATGAGTGAAACATGAACTGAATTTTGTTTATGTAAAAAAAAATGGAAAAATCAAAGAAGTGTTGAAATGAAATCATAAAAAATCTTTGATTCAAAGCCTAAAATGAAAAGGAGGAAGACTTAAAAATGAGTATAGTTGAAAATCAAATGTGTTCGGGTTGAAAACAGAAATGGGATGACGAGCCACATGCACACACACGCTCATATGTTGAAATCTTTTCTCTTAAAAGCAAAAAATTCCGGATGATAATCGGTTTGACTTTTTATGGAAAAAGCTTAAGATGAATAGTTATTGGAAATTATTTGCATATTGATTATCAAACTACTTCTTAATATATATTTGAAGCATATCTCTCTCACACACACACTCTGTTTATGAGTATGATGATATCTTAGCAATTGATGAAGAATTATGAGAGAACTTGAAAAATCTTTGTGTATCTCTCTTAACATATGAAGCTTATTTTGTTGATATTTCTTCAAATTGCTTGAATGTGTGATTGTGTGAACATCTTTGTGAACCTTATGCTATCATGAATTTTAGTTATAGCATTTATCAAGGGGGAGCATTGTATGCTAGACATTGTTCTCTTTTATGATATGTTCACATGCTTCATTTTGTTACATGTTGGCAAATTTTGACTTAATGATACTTGTAAGATATTACTCACTATTTTTGTCTTACATGATGATTCATTCTTAAGTCATATGTCTTTGTGTTATATATTTGTGACTAATAAGCTTGTTTTTTCTTTCACTCATTTTTGTTGTATATAGCATCTTATTTCACAAGAACAAATGGGAAGCACTAAGGTTACCGGAAGTGGAAATCAATCGAATCCCATTGTGAAAGCTAAGTCTACCTCAAATGGATCCAAAGCTTCAAGGTCAAAGGATTTAGGGATCTATGGAACTAAGAAGATATTTCAAGAAAGAGGCATTGACTTAGGTAAATGTAAAGATTCTTATGTACTTAAATGCATTAAGGATAGAAATTCAGAATCTTGGGTGAGCATGCTAGGAGTAGTGAATGATACTCTTGTTAGAGAGTTTTATCTTGAATATAGAGATAGTGCCACCTTATTGGATGCTTTAATGGAGATTAGGGGTGTTGTGTTTAGAGTTAACCCGGAAAACATTAACAAGTTTCTTGGTCTATCTAGTGATATTGATTCAAACTTTCTAGATGTTGATATCATTGATAATCTTAATATCATAGGTAGAACTCTATGTGACAATGCTTCTTTTGAGTGGAAAGGTAGAGCATATATTAGTCAACATGAGTTAACTAAGGCAAGTGCATTTTGGCATCTTTTCATTTGCACTAATATTATTGGATCTTCGAATTCAACCGAGTTGAATAAAGACAAGATCAAAGTAGTATATGCTTTGGTAACTAATCAACCTATAAACCTTGGGGATTTGCTTATGTTTTACTTAGAATAATATGGCTTTCTCAACTAGAGGAGGTAAGAAGCTTGCATTACCGGGGTTTATAACTTCTTTGTGTTTAGCTCGTGGTGTTAAAAGTAGAGGAGATGATTTGTTGGTACAGCCCTTAGAAAAGTATAGTGATAAACTTGTGTCATACATGTCCTATAAGGATAAGGGTAAGACATGTGATACTTTTGGACTATTTAGTAGTTAACAAGTTGATTGTCAAGAGACTAGCACAAACATTCTTCCGGATTGGGCTTTGCATTTGAAGAATAAAGTTGATGAACTTAGTGCTATAGTTGAAAAACAAGATGCTAGAATAAAAGAGTTGGAGGAGTGTATTGCAACAAGTTCAAGACCACCTCTCAAGCATTATGTTAGGTCAACTACAGGCACATCTTTCTTTGGTGGATCTAGTAGCTAGTATTTGAGTCTTATGGTATGTTTCTTACCTTTCGGCATCATTTCATGTCAAAAAGGAGGAGAAAGAGTTGTTAAGAGTTGCTAGTTACTTAATTTCCTTTTTATGTTATTTTTGTGAACTTTTGAAGTTTCATTGGCTTGTAATAATTTGTCTTAATATTTGGTTAAGAACTCTTGTATTTGGCATGTATTGAGGGGGAGATACATGTATTTGTGGACTTAATTGTATATTCTTATCTATATTATATGTTGTCATTTGTTGTTTTTCTCTTGTATATGCATTGTGCTTTGATATAATTTGTAGGTTGCTTTAAGAGAAGATCAAGATGAAGTTTAAGAGTTGGTGAAGATTAGTTATAGGAATCTTACTCATTGTAATGTGAGGGAGTGATTTTGTGACATCTTCATTTTTGTATTTGTAGTAAATGTATAAGTGTTTTGACATGGAATTGGCCAAAGGAGGAGATTGTTAGGTTTTAGTTTGTGTTGGCATTAATTCCATATCAAAATGATGTTTACTTGTAATGATTTAGTTGTTTAGATTTATGATGATTCAAGCTTCAAGGAAGAAGAAACAACAAGTCAAAGAAAGTTCTAAGTCTTCAAAGAGAAATGATGCAATTTGGTTCTACAAAGGTATACTAAGATCTTATCTTTCTCTTACAAGGCTTAGGCACACACACACAATTCATCCATATCAAAATGATGTTTACTTGTAATGATTTATTTGTTTAGATTTATGATGATTCAAGCTTCAAGGAAGAAGAAACAACAAGTCAAAGCAAGTTTTAAGTCTTCAAAGAGAAAGGATGCAATTTGGTTCTACAAATGTATACTAAGATCTTATCTTTCTCTTACAAGGCTTAGGCACACACACACAATTCATTCATATGTGTCCCTGCATCGTTGTGCACCATGTATAACGCTTTCACAAACTTGAAGATGAATGCTCATGCATTGGTATGGAAATAACATGTTTTGGAATATGCATGATTGGAAACTATCTCTATGTAGTTTGCATTCTAGTGTGAATTGTGTTTGTGTGTGTATATGTTTGTATAACATGGATATTGAACTTGAATTTAATCTCAAATCATTCTTGATTGAGTTCCGGTCATTTCGGTTACTCATACTATTGATTTCAAGTTCTAAGTCAAAAGATACTCATGTTACATACATTGTCTTTGTATTCATATATTGAGTCTATTTATTATTTTATGGGTTGAGTATCTTATATGTCCATATCCGTGTGAGAGTTACGGTTTGTAATCCGCAAACAGATTCGAATTCCAAGTTTGGAGGCCGGAGAACGATCAAAAAATGCGAAGGAAGGACATCTTTCCCGAGATGGCCAGTGGCCATCTCGGGGCAGAAGGCTTGGTGCCCCGAGATGCCTAAGTGCCATCTCGGGCAGCAAGCTTTCTTGGCTTCTTCTTTCCCCTCTTGGTCATTTCACATGTCCAAGTTTCCCACTCCTTAATAAACTCTTTCCCTCTCACATTTCATTCTAAAAAAAATTTAAAACAAGTGTGCAGAATTTTTCTCTCTAAATTTTCTCACCTTCCAAACACCATAACTTCTTCATTTGAACTCTGATTTGAGTGATTCGAAGTTGAGAGTGTTCATATATTCATCCTCCATCTTTTCTTTGAAGGTTTGAGTTATTTTTGCTTCTGTTTTTGGTGTCTAATCATACAAAAACGAGACTGCACCTAAATCAACTAAGGTATTGATTTTCTCTCAAAGTTTTATTTTAAAACTAGGTCAATTGCCTTGGATTTTCTTCGTCAACATATATTTGTATATTTTTTGTGTTTTGATTTGTGTTTTGATCACTTTTAAAGCTAGATTGAGTTTCAATTGAAATCATACATGTTGAGTTAGGTTTTGATTTTGCCTATATTTCACATGTTTGAGATTGTATTGTGCTAGCTTTGATTCTAGGACTATTTTATGATCTTTGATTGATTGATTTTATGAAAAATAAGTCCTTATATGTATTAGGCTCTCTTGGCCAAAATTCTCACATAATATATGTGTTTATGTTCTTTTGAGCTATTCATGTGATTTGTTGAATCTATAATTAGGAATATGCTCTAGAACTTTAGCTTAAATCTAATTGACATTGTCATATGATTTTATCATGTTTTTGGTTTGTGTGATTTAAACTTGATCTTGTGATTTATTGAACATATCTTGTGATTCAAGTTTAGATTTATGCATGTATCTAGGTTGTGATTATTATTGAACATATCTTACATGATCTAGATTGAATATACATGCATGATTAACTAGACTATATGTGATTTGTGCATTCATGCTCATGTCTAGTATTTTCCATAGGATGTGTTGATCATAGCATTCTATGTTGCGTGCTTGTTTGCGTTTTGCATTCATGATCACCTAGATGCCTTGTGATAAGGAAGTCTTGACAATAGGTGTGAGACCTATGGTGTTGAGCAAGAAGTCTTGGCAAGAGGAGTGAGGCCTTGGATTGTCGAGCAAGGAAGTCTTGGCTAGAGGTGTGAGGCCTTGGATAGTCGAGCAAGAAGTCTTGCCTAGAGTCGGGAGGACTCGGATAGGTGAGCGAGGAAGTCTTGACTAGAGTCGTGAGGACTTAGTTGAGCAAGAAGTCTTGCTTTGGGTTGTGAAGATCTGAATAAGGTGAGCGAGGACGTCTTGACTAGAGTCGTGAGGACTTAGTTGAGCAAGAAGTCTTGCCTTGGGTCGTGAGGATCCGGATAAGGTGAGTAAGAAAGTCTTGACAAGAGGTGTGAGGCCTCGGATTGTTGAGCATAGGGCGACAACTTCTAGAGTAGGATAGGAGGGTAGTTTCTAGGTGAATAGGTCACTTGAGAGATTGTACGTATCTTATCTACTAGTGGATTTTTTTTGCCGGTGGCTGCTAGCCCGTGGATGTTTCCTCTTCGGAGATTTACCACGTTATATCTTGTGTCAACTTTTCTCTATCCCTATCTTTCTAATATTTTTATTGTGGATAGAACTCTTTATGTATGTTGACTTCCTTTCTATAATATAAATTGTGTATGTTACAATTACTTGTTTGTATCACACTTTACTTGTGTTTATATATTCATTAATTGTCTTTAATTAATATAAATATTGTGATACAAGCAATCTAGAGGGATAAACTTTTGTTTGTTTCTAAGGGAGTCAAAAAAGGTGTCTAACCTATTCACCCCCCCCCCCCCCCCCCCCTCTCTAGGTTAGCCTTGAGCATTTAACCGTGTTTGTATTTTCATCTTACCCTTTCAAAAGGGATTAACTAAAAGGATGGGAAATGTTAGGAATTTCATTGTCCCTACCGTAAAGAGAAATATGATATGCTGCATTTTCGATACGTCCCATCTTAGCACTATAATTTATGGTTATTAACAGAAAACAAAATAGACACTAATCAAGTAATCAACCATCATTTACTATTTAAAATTTTACTCTGGTTGAAATCTGATAGGTCCCGATCAAAACTATATAAAAAAAATTGTTTAGTGACAATAGTATTATACATAGGTTGAGAATCGACCACAAGAATTTTAATTGGAATAAGCTTGCTTTATTAATGACTATAAAAGAGTTTAAATACAAAAGCAAATTGACAACTGTTCCTACTTCTAAGATCACGTCTCTAAGAAATAGGACACTAACAACTAATGGCAACTTCAAAATTAAATAATAAGAGACATTAGATAACAACTACTTGACCTATAATAAAGCAAGCAAGCTAGTGGGCATGATCAACAGCTTCGACCAAGTCTTTGGCAAATAAGAATCTTCTCTGCATGGTTCATGCAATGTGTAATGTATTATGTGAAGTGCATGTTCCTTGAATGACAACTCTTAGTCAAAATACTTTGGGTTCTTTGTGGGCACTCTTTGGGTCTTCTTCGCTTATCAATACCCTCTCCTTTGGCTGGAACTTTATCCTCAAGGTTCATATTTACAAACTTGTCTTTCACTTCCTGAGTGTTTTCCCACATAACATCATCTACTTGAAGTCTTTTCCATTTGATCAAGCTTTTTTCGACAGTTTTAGACCCTTTTTTGACTCAACGAATGTCTAGTATTGTCTCTGGATCCATAATCAAATCACCATCTTCAACCATTTGAGGTAGCTCAATACTAGTAGCAATTGTTTCACCCAATTTCTTCTTTAGAAGGGACATATGAAAGACCGGGTGAATTCGAGAACAGTGTGGAAGCTTGAGCTTGTAGGCCACCTTTCCAACATTTTCTTCAATCTGATATGGCCAATAGAATTTGCTTGCAAGCTTTTGATAGGCTCTTTTAAACATAGATTGTTGGTGGTAGGGATGAAGTTTCAAAAACACAAAGTCCCCTACTTGATATTCAATGTCAGTTTCAAAAACACAAAGTCCCCTACTTGATATTCAATGTCTGGGCATTTGGAATCTACTTAATGTTTCATTCGATTATTCACCGTATGTAAATTTCCCTTAAGCTACCGTAGCAAGGCATCTCGAGAAGCTAAGATTTGGTTGATTTCATTTACTGGATAACAGCCTTTAAGGTATTATGGAATTTTTGGTGGGGTCTTTCCATAGAGAGCTTGGAAGGGAGACATTCATGTAGATGCATGATAGGTAGTATTGTACCAAAACTCAGCCCATGGAAGGAAAGAATGCCACTTATGGGGTTGTTGGTTAGAAAAGCACCGAAGATATTTTTTAATACAATGATTGACAACTTTCGTTTGTCATTTGTTTGTGGATGGTAGCCGGAGCTCATCTTCAACTGTGTGCCCAACAATTTTAAGAACTCTTGCCAAAAATGACTGATGAACACCGAGTATCGATCACTTATGATTGACCGAGGCATGCCATGAAGCTTCACCACTCCTTCAATGAATTTTTCAACCACCAATTTTAATGTGTACGGATGGGAGAGCCAAAAAATGTGATGATTTGCTCAACCTATCAACCACGACAAAAATTGATTTTTTATCATTTGAAGGTGGAAGGCCTTCGATGAAGTCCATAGTGACATCATCCCATACTTGACAAGGAATTGGAAGTGGTTGTAAGAGTCTAGCAGGTGATAAAGTCTCATTTTTTAGTGCGTTGGCACACTTCACAAGAGGCAACATAATTCTTCACTACTTGGTGCATAGATGGCCAATATAATTGTTGTGCTAGTCTCTTATAGGTTCTTAATACACTTGAATGCCCACCAATTAGAGAATCATGGAATTCACGCAAGAGTTGTTGGATGATGTTGGAATGAGGAGGCACCACCACTTGGTTTTTGTAACAAACCAACCCGTTACGCCAATTGTAGAGCACGCATGGGTTTTCGGTTGCTTGTTTGCTAATTTTTTTCATGTAAGGATTATTACCACCTTCAGCTTTGATTGTATCCCATAATTGAGTTTGAGACACAAACAAGAAATCAAGACTAGGACTACCAGCCACCTGTGATAGTGCATCAGCTACATTGTTCTCTCGACCCGGCCTATATTTGATCTCATAATTAGGGATGGCAATAAAACTCAAACCCATGAGACCCGCCCAAACCCAACCCTCTTAGAGCTGGTTTGGGGGATGAAATTACGACCCACGAACCCGTGAACCCGTTTAAATAAAAATTATATAATATTTATTATTTAAAATATAATAAATATAAACTTCAATAAAAAAACACTTTTAACTATATAGAAAATAAAATGTAATCATTTCGCTCATTTTAAGTTGTTATTCTCAACTCTCATAAACACACACACACACACACACACACACACACACATATATATATATATATATATATATGTGTGTGTGTGTGTGTGTGTGTTGCCTCCTATGACTCTTGTTTGAACTGAGAAATATATTTGAAATGAGTTAAAATTTTCACTATATTAAACGTTTATAGTCTTTAAAATTACAATTTCCATATATTTAAATAATATAGAAATATTTTTTTAAAAAACAATTGGCAGGTTCGCAGGTGTGGGTTTGACCCGTGGACCCGCTTGTTGCATGGGTTCGTGGGCGGGTTTAGGTTTCCTCCAAACCCGCGGGTGAAACCCGAACCCGAACCCGTTTATTTTCATGGGTTCGTGGACGGGTTTGGATGACACAAATTATCACGGGTTTGGGTTTGGATTTTAGCAAACCCGTCCGAACCCGACCCATTGTCATTCCTACTCAAAATCATAGCCAGTCAGTTTAGTCACCCATTTTTGTTGCTCGAGTGTTGCAATACGTTGTTCCAATAAGTACTTGAGACTACGTTGATCAGTTTGGATGTAAAAATTTCAGCCTAGCAAATATGGTCTCCATGTCTGAATTGCGTGAACAATCGCTAGCATTTCTTTTGCATAAATGTACCACGAGCATTTGGTGGTGCCCAAGGCCCGACTCATGAACGCAATATGCCTTCGTTGTTGAGTTAGAATTGCGCCTATACCGTCCCTTGAAGCATCCGATTCAATGATAAATGGTTCATTGAAATTTGGCATAACAAGTGTTGGTGTAGTAGTCATGGCCTTTTAAGTTCTTGGAAAGCAATTTCAGCTTCATCTGGCCATCCAAAATGTCTCTTTTTTAGGAGGTTGGTGAGAGGACGTGCTATAATGCCATAATTGCGGACAAATTTTTGATAATAACCTGTAAGTCCTAAAAATCCACATAACTTAGTGACATTAGTAGGCCTAGGCCAATTCAACATAGTTTTAATTTTTTTTGATCCACCTTAACTCCATGTTGAGTTACAATATGCCAAAAGTATTCCAATTCTTGTAAACCGAAGGCACATTTGTTGACTTTGACAAAAAATTGATGTTGCCTTAAGCTTTTTGAACATGTTCAAGATGCATGGTCCAGCTGAAGCCATAAATTAAAATGTCATCAAAGAAAACTAGTATAAATTTGCGGAGGTAAAGATGAAATATTGAATTCATAATTGCTTGAAAGGCAGATGGAGCATTACAAAGATCAAAGGGCATAACTAAGTATTCATAATGACCATTATGAGAACGAAATGCAATTTTATGAATATATGTGGGGTGCACTTGTACCTGGTGGTATCCCGCCCGTAACTCAACTTTGGTGCAATAGGTAGCTCCATGGACCTCATCAAACATGTCATCAACTGTAGGGATTGGAAATCTATCTTTGATGGTTACAGCACTAAGTGCTCTATAGTCAGTGTAAAAACGCCATGAACCATTTTTTTTCCAATAAAACAGGAGATGAAAAAGGACTGCTACTAGATCATATAAGTCCCAATTTTAACATGTCATGAACTTGTTTTTCAATTTTCGCTTTTTGAAAATAGGCATACGTGTATGGTCTCACATTAATGGGCTCGGTTTCTTCTTTCAAATTGATGTTATGATCAACTTCTCTTATAGAAGGGAGATGAGTCGGCTCCTGGAACAAGTCTTCAAATTTCTCCAATAATTGTTTCATCTCAGGATTGGCATCATATGATGTCGGGTCGGCTGCAAATTGAAGACAAATAGCAAACCTGGAGCTCATCTGCCGTATATCTTTGGAACTAGCTTTCCCTAATACGGGTTGAATTGATTGTGAATAATCCCTTGCAATTTTTGAGTTTGGTTGCTCTACTGGATTCCATTGTTAGTTGCTTCCAATTACATACCACCGTTCCTAATTGCTCCAACCAATGGACACCTAAGACCAAATCCAGCCAAATTCAAGGTAAAGCATATAGAATGAGGACAAAAGGAATACCTTGGAGTAGAACTTGGACGTTTTCGAATCTTCCTTGACATTGTAATGGCCTTCCATTCACCACATTGACATTGAACAGTTCGGTTGGGATTACTGGTAATTGCAACATATTGGCCACCCTTTCAATAATAAAATTAAGAGTAGACCTGCTATCGATTAGAACAACCACCTCATAGGGTCTGATCTTTGCTATTATCAACATTGTTTTATAGGTTGTCCATCCTGAGAGTGCATGAATGATATCTCGGGTTGTGATTCCATTGAGCCTTCGGTTCTTGATCATCTGAATATCCATTGATGTCTTCTAACAATAAAAGTTGTGGCCCTTTACACTTATAACCAGGTGTAAATTTCTCATCACAATTAAAGCATAGCCCTTATGTCCTTCTCTTCTGCATCTTGTCCCAAGTGAGCCTTTTCATAGGCGAAGCTGTCTTGAATTTTGTTGGAGAAGGGGAGTCAACAACGGATCTATGGAAAGGTCGTGTGGCTTTCCTTTGGCGAACCAGCTGCTATTCTCTCATCCGTACAAGGCTAATAGCTTATTTCAACAATTTCGGCTTGAGCATTCTTATACCATCAGCTATTCTGGTTTGAGCCCACCCATGAATGTCCCTACCAAAGCTTTTTGAGTCCATCCTTGTACCCGATTTCCCAACCGTTCAAACTCCTTTTGATAATCACGTAAGGAGCCCACTTGTATAACCTTTGACAATGCTTCATTGAAGTCGTCGCATTCGGTAGAACCAAATCTTGCCCAAAGTTCGTCATGAAAAATTTCCTTGTCACCTCTTTATCTTCTTCCTTATAGGATCTCCTCAACCATTGCCACATCCACATTGATTAGCTTCGCCTTCCAAATGGATAGAGGCCAAGGAAAACTTTTATGATGCAAGGGTGCCTTGATATTAAAAAAATTGATCCACTCTTATGAACCATTCGATGGGGTCATCTCCTGAAAATCATGAAAACTCCAATTTGACTAATTTGGAAGAGAACAATTGTCGTCCGCCGTCAGAGTTGTCTCGAGATTCTTCTTTTATGTTGTGAGAACTCCTATTATGAGAGTTTGTATTAAATTCAGAATTGTTACTGCCAGATGCAGCTCGGTCAGAATTGGAGAGTAAGGCTTCAGATATTTTGTTGATGGCATCTTCTAATTGTTACAACTTATCAGATACACTCGTCTAAGGGTGGCCATTTATAACCCCGACCCAACCCAACCTGAAAATGGTGTGTTGGGTTGGGTTTTTGCTTAAAAAAACCAGATTCGGGTTATAAATCAATAACCCAAAAATAAATCGAGTTTGGTCAATTTATGGGTTAACCCGAAACCCGACCCGACATCCTTATGTAAAAAAAATACGAACCAGTGTCAGATCTTACAACCCTAGTCCCGTCTCCGAAACATTGACTCTCTTCTTTGAAATCTGCCGCTCTCCTTAGTCCATTCTTCATCTTTTCAAAATCGTTCCACTCTGGCGTCGATCTTTGTTCATCCAGCTGCTGTCTCTCTTTTCAGGTTTGTTCCTATTTCTTTGTGTATTGTGTATTGCTTTTTGATCATCCACACTGGCTCTCTTGTTTTGAATTTTTTTACATAAATTTTATGGCTTGGTTCATTCTATAATCAAGATCTTTACCCAACTTAGTTTGTCTTTTACAGTTTAATCAATTAATCTTTTTTGAGGTTTTAAGAGAAAGAAAGTGTAAGAAAAAATACCTGATTTACTTAGAGAAATTGAATCTCTTCTGGTTTTTGAATTTCTTTTCATATGGCTTGGTTTGTTCTTTAATCAAGATCTTTACCCAACTTAGATTGTTTTTACAAGTTTAATCAATTAATCGTTTTGAGGTTTTAAGAGAAATCAAATGTAAGAAAAATACCCGATTTGCTTAGAGAGATTGAATCTCTGGTTGGTTTGTTAGAAGAGATGTGTAAAATACCTGATTGGATTGATTGAAACATTTTGGTGTTCGACTGATGAATTGAAAGAGAGAGTAGGAAAAGTGACGCTGTGAAGGTGTATACACTATAGAGAAGACAACATGATTGTGAGTTATGTGAGAAGAGGATATGATTGCATATGAATTTTTCAGATTTGACTGGAATAGTTTTCCTCTTTTTGTTATATAATTGTGTTTTGTTTAAAACAGTGTGAATTATTATTAAAGAGATAAATTAGTCAATTGTTAATAGCTTATTCCCCACTGCCCACTCCCCACTCCCCATTCCCCACCAGAAACAAAAGGGTAAATCGTATTTTAGTCTACGTAGTTTGTCTTAATCTGCGTTTAGTCCACGGTTTTTTTAAATTGTAACTTTTAGTCCATACTTATTCTGACAATCTGGATTGTAGTCCCTACCGTTCAATTCCGTTAGGGTTTCACTGAATTCCGTTAAGTCAACGAGGGTAGATAAGTAAATTTACGAATTAGTTTCTAGAAGCTTTTCGTAATTAAGGGTAAAAATAGTATTTAATAATGTAAAAATATAAAAAATTTAAAAAATATACTAAAATAATTAATATCACAAAAAATTTAAAAAAGCAAAAAAAAAAACAGAAATTAAACCTTTTTAATTAAACTTTTAAAAACAAAAATTAAAACAAAAAAATTAAAAACAAAAATTGTATCCAATCATCACTCATCAGTTCCATCTCTTTTTTTTTTCTCTTCATCTTCCTCACAAAATCCAGCCGCTTCTTCATCTTCATTCAACCAAAACCCAGCCATCCCCCCAGAACAAATCACCACCACTTCTGATCTCTTGCCCGCCTCCACCTCTCTCTCTCGACCAACACATTATCAATCACCCAAACCAAACCGCCCACACCCATTGTCGATCACCAACTCAAACCCAGAAAAAAAATCCATGCCACACCACCATCAAAGCCACGTCGTCACAACCACCACTACCAAACAGCTATCAAAGGAACCAAATCGACGGCGATTAGAACCAAACCCATCCCTTCCATCTCGTCAGATCCAGAACCACCCCCTCTATCTCGCCGCATTAGAGACACAAACCTTGTTGGATCTTCAATCTTCATCGCAGAGTGGAGGATGAACGATGGTGGAGCCTGATCGGAGTTCGATCGCGGCTGCGGCGACTGGAACAGGAGAGACGATTGCTTGGTTGAAGGTGGATTTCTTTTTTAGCGAAGATGAAGAGAAGATAAAGATGAAGATGAGGGGGAGAGATGGATATTTTTCTGGCTCAAAATTTGTATCGGTTCTTCGTTTGGATTTCATTTTTACTCGGTTCAAAATTTGGATTTCTGGTTTTTCTGGTTTTTCTGGTTCTATGGTTTTGCTCGGTTCATCATCAATATTTTTCTGGTTTTTGCTCGATTCGAAATTTGGATTTCGTTTCTTTGTTTTTGTTTATGGGTTTATGGTGATGAATAGATGTTATTGATGATAAAATGAATAGATCTACCAATAGATGTTGTTTCTGGGTTTGTTTCTGTTTTTGTTTTTTGTTTTTTGTTTTGGAATTATTTTGGTTTTTGTATTTGCCAATTTATGTTTTGGATTTCAATGTGTTTTGAATTGGAATATATTTGAGTTTGTAAATAATTTAGGTTTTTGAAGTTGATATACTGTTTTGATTGATGGTATATGTTAGGTGTTGGGATGAATACTTGATGAAGATGAGTATTTGAAGATTGATTATCTGGGTAAAGATTAAGGGTGGTCTGGAAAGTGGAATCATCATTGTTCATGGTGGTGGTCAGGTGGAGAAGACGATGAAAAGGTGGTGGTGGTGTGGAGGAGAAGATGATGATAAGTTTTTTTATTATTATTATTTCTAATTTAAAATTTAAATAAAAATAAGGGTAAAATTGTAATTTCATATAAAATTATGAGGGTAAAATAGTCTTCTCAATGTAGTCAGCATCCATTAGGGGTATTAAAGTCATTTCACGTGCCTGACATGTCAGAAAGTGTATTTTTATCAGATTTTGTTACGGAAGACTAAAAATTATAATTCAAAACAATTGTGGACTAAACGTAGATTAAGACAAACTCTATGGACTAAAATACGATTTACCCAAAACAAAAACATAAGATTTGTTTTTCTTTTGCTTTGTCGATATTCTTAAGTCTCACATTTTTTCTGGTGTGTTTTATTTTTTAGATGGCTGATGAAAAAATGATTGGATGAGCCTCAAGAAAAAATGTTTGGATCTAACTCAAGGATAAATTAGAAATTATGTGTTATTTTTCCACGTTGTTTTTGTGTTATTTATATTAAACATTTGAACTTCTTTTATGTTAAATTTTATGTTAATGCATATGAGACAGTTGCCCCTTAATGCCCTGATTGTTGTCTGTTATGTTCTTGCTCCCGTTTAAGTTTTGCTCTTATACTGTTGTTTCCGGCTTGACATTTAGTTGCTTTTAATAATTTGTGCTCATAAAAAAAAAGACATTTGATAGAATCTTTATAATTTATATTGATATGTGATGTAATTTGTTGTAATTGATAGATAAAATATTTAATATTTTCATTGTCATGCAATGTAATTCGTCCAGAATTGATTTTTTTTATACATACCCAACTCGATAAATCCAATCAAACCCAACCTGATAAATATTGGGTTGGGTTCATAATAATATTGGGTTGGGTTGGGTTGGGTTGAATTTCTCTAACCTGAAATATGATCGAGTTGGAAATATTCTAACCCAACCCAACCTAAACCTGAAAACGGCTACCCCTTCCATTCGACTAAGGTTATTTTGGAGTCCTCCAAGTGGGAGTGGGTAAAAATCTATTAAACTGAACCGAGCCGGTAAACCAAACCGGTCTAATCGTTTTTTTGTTCGGTTTTCTTTTATTTATTGGTTCAGTTCGGTTTAATTTTTTTAAAACCGGTTTTAACGGTTCTGTTTTCGGTTCAATAGCAAAAACCAACAACTGAACAAAGAACCAGAGTATATAAAAAAAAATCCTAATTTTTTTTACTTTTCAGAACACACTCAGCAGTCACATTGCTCTAGTGATCTCTCTCTCTCTCTCTCTCTCTCGTTAATATCCCTCAAATCTCTCAACTATAATCCCTAAATCTCTTAACTTTTCAGATGGTGCACCACCATTTCTCTCTTTCGTCCGCCGTCCTGGTGCGACACCGCTTCTCTGCTTTGTCATGTTTGCTCAGGTTTGTCTTTTTTGCTCGCAAACATCACATTTCTCTCTTCTTCTTGTTTTCCTTTAATTGTATGGTTTCACTCACAAAAATTTACTCTAAACTCTGATCGCTGTTTTATTTATTTGATTATTTTCATTTTTGAATTTTGTATCGGTTTCATTTGTTGCTCAGATCGAATGTTGCTCGCAAACATGACAATCGTTTTTGTTTTTAAACATATTTTTTTTCTTCAAACTCAGCTCGACTGTTTTTATTGATTCTTTGGTGATAGTTTGTTAGTGTTTTGTGGGATTATTGCTTTGTGCAAAAAGTGTATTGATTATGTGTTTGGTCTGGTCTGGGTTGTGGATGCAGCACGTTGATGAGGTTGTCAATTGTGCAATTGTTGACTGTCATTTCACATAAGCAGAAGGCTGCTATACAGGATTATGTGTCATCTGGTGTATGTGGATTAATATTCTTCTGTTTTTTTATGAATATATTTATTAATTTAACCCGTTTCAGTTTTAGTATTAATATGTTTCCAGAAGATGCAGTTTCTGGATTCTTGAAGTATAGACTTTCCTTCTTCTCATCTCTCGTTGAACTTATGGGTTTCTCATCTTTCTTGATTATTGTCATACCTCAGTGATGATGTTTTCAGTCTTTAGATTGACTGAATTCTGAATTGTCATGATAAAATATCATAGTATAATATTGTTTTTATGATTTCAGTTATATGAAAAAACAGAATATAAATTAAAATCCAGTAATTTTGCCCGATTTGTCCAAAACCGAACCCGAACCGTACCGGTCCAATACAATCGTTTTTTAATCGGTTGACAATAATATAGTTTATTGGATCGGATCGTTTTTTTTTAAATCGAATAATATTAATTTTTTATCGGTGAACCGATCCAATCAACGCATGCTCACTCCTATCTCCAAGTCTAACCTCTAAATTCTCGCCCCTTATTTGTTGACATAGTGCCGTATCTCTGATACCAATGATAGATCCCAATCAAAGCTATATAAAAAAAAAAAAGTTTAGTGACGATAGTTTCTATTTATGATGAGAATCGACCACAAGAATTTTATTCGGAATAAACTTGCTTTATTAATGACTATAAAAGAGTTTAAGTACAAAAGTAAATTGACAACTGTTCCTACATCTAAGATCACGTCTCTAAGAAATAGGACACTAACAACCGGTGGCATTAAGGAAGTTGAAAACTATTCAAAATTAAATAATAACTGACATTAAATACTAACTACTTGACCTATAGCTAGCTAGTGGGCATAATCAAGAGCTTCGATCAAGTCTTTGGCAAACAAGAATCTTCTTTGCATGGTTCATGCAATGTGTAATGTATTGCATGAAGTGCATGTTCCTTGTAAGACAACTCTTGGTCAAAATACTTTGGGTTCTTCGCGGGCAACTCTTTGGATCTTCTTGGCTTATCAAAATCAAATAGTTTTTAGTAAAATTTATTAACATCTTTTGTGTAATTGCACTGATCAAACAATTACAAGAATGAAAAATTGCAAGAACAAAAAATTAATGTAATAGGAAGCAACGCTTGTTGAAAACGCTTCTAGAGCTTCAATCTGCATGTTCGAATTCTTCGCTCTTCATATCCAGAAAGAACCCTGGCATAAAACAAGGTTCTCCTAAACTCAACCAGCTTATCCATTCTAGTTATTCACCAACTCAACATGTATATGTTCCTACACAAGCATATAAAAACGATTCAACAAAATAACAATTATACCATAAAACAATGGTATAACTTAAAATCAACTTATTCATCCATCTTAAACAGCACAACATAAATTTATGATTTTCCTAACTCACTTTCATTCATTCTCTCAGCTCTTCTAGCCACCCAACAATCATTGGTACGAGAGTCAAAAAGCTCATTTCATTATTAACAATTAACACGAGATTACAAATTTCAGCTAAAAAAAAAAAAAAAAACTCAAATGTCACTAACATAATCAAAGAAATATATATGGATCCAAGTTTAAAACCCCACATAAAATTCAAGCTTGCACTAATTAATTATTACATAATTAGAAATTTTTTCTCAAATAGAAAACTTACGGTGGCTGGAGCAGATCAAGCAGTTGGGCTGATTGTGAATCACATAATATTTTGACTGATTTACAGTCAAACTAGCAATTTTGGGTAAATATATTGGGTGTTTTTGCGATGAGGTTGATTTGGTGGGCAGAGATTGGAGAATCCATCGATTGGCGATTACAAATGAAAGGGAACAATTTGTCAGAAATTATCCGTCAATTCTATATTTATCATCTGTCGATTGTTGTGGATGCGAATGGTTCTTCAATTTGTATGTGGCTACGAATGAGTAAGGGTGGACGTTTAATGGATCGGTTCACATAAAAAACCGATAATATTCGGTTTATGAAAAAGTGAACCAATCCGATTAACTTTCCAATTGTCAACCGATCAAAAACCGATTGAACTTGATCAGTTCAGTTCCTTTTTTTGGTATTGGGCCAAATTACTGGGCTTTAAGTTGTGAGAGTGGATCATATAAAACTCAACCAAATTCATCTTGATTTTAGCATCAAGGCTGCAATTACGCGTACTAAGAAGTAATAAGCACCACTGGAAACCTCTTTGTTTCACTCTTCGCTGCATTTTCAAAAACATCACCATTTAACACCACTCCAAAATCACATAAAATCAAGCTCAATTAACAGAGATTCCAACATAACAAACTCAGGGTAAGACTCATTATGCCCCTTGAATTTACTCTCAGTCTATGTATCTTGATTAACACCGAAAAATGTATATTTACTAAGGGATAATATCATCATTTTACACTTCCAATATGATTAATTCCCCAATTTAGATGTATTTTCATTCGCTCGCTTGAATAAACGTGTTGTGCAGTAATCAACGTATTTTTCAATACTTTTCAGAAGTCATATGGTCAATTCAGAATTATGGAGAAGTCGGGCAGTAAAACAAACATCATTTTCAAGTTCAGAACGTCAAAAAACCCTAGGAAGGCTACGAAGGGCATTTTTGTAATTTTTACTATTCATTGTTTACAGTTGACTTTCACTGTTCACAGTTGACTTTCAATGTCCACTGATGACGTGACACATTCCCATTTGACCGAAATACGAGTGTACTGTACACACGATTGCGGGGAATCACGTTCTAGAAGACTTGATTTTATCTGTTGATTGATGTCGTGACACATTTCTATTGGTCCGAATTGTGAATGCACTGTACACGTGCTATAGGGAATCATATTCTAGAAGCCGATGCACTTTTCACTGTTCACTGTTCACTGTTGACTTTCACTGATGCGGTTACCATTCATCATTCATTGTCACTGTTCACTGTTCACTATTCACTGATGACGTGACAAAATCTGGACGGTCCATTCTAAATTCATGCGATGATCAATTTTCATCTGTATTTTGTATAAATAGGGTACCATTCTAAATCCAGAGAGTGGTTTCTCTTCTCTGATCTTTGTGGAGTTTTGACTCACTGTAGATAGACAGAAGTTGTCTAGCACAGTGGGTACTTTCAGAGAGTGGTTAGTGGAGTGGAATATCCTTCCATTAATCTAGACTAAATATTAATAATTGGATCACATTCGGATTACCAACAGTGGATTCCTTAGCCACAGTTTTAATTTTAATTGATTTATATTTTTTTAATAAGCTTAATAATTAACCTAGATAATTAATTCTACAATGATAAGTGAACAACCTCTCTGTGGTTCGATCCGATCTTACCGGTTAATTTATTACTTTAACATTCTTATATTTTGAACTTTGGAAGTATGAATACTTTTTTAGGACGTGTCGTATCTAAAACATAAGTAATCAAATTGTAATAATGTCAATACAAGAAGCCACGTTAGACATATGAACCAGCAAAGTTATTCTAAAATGGGATTATTAATATGCTATAATTTACAATCCCCAGACTTCAGATAAGAATATCTATGAATACCAAACAGCATAATCACTTGCACATGGTCAAAAGCAATATAGTTGATAAGGTACATTATATTCAACCCCTCACTTTCATCATCGCAATAAATAACATCAAATCTAAATTGATTTTTAGAAAACGTAAAAGAATTCATTCATGGTAGTTGTGCGAGTCAGACGTCTTATACCTCTAACTGAGCACCCTAAATCCCTAATTACCATCGATATATATATACAAACTTGGATTGCAAGAACCACGTTAACTGATTTTTAATTTCCAGACACGGAAACATATATACAAACATGGATTGCAAGAACCACGTCAACTGATTTTCAATTTCCAGACACGGAAACATAATATAGAGTGAAAACCATTAGCCAATCAATGCAAATGTATTGAAAGCCAATAACGTGAAAAATGCACCACAATATAGAAAGAGAAACACAGCTTTGATATTTTAATACCACAACATTATTTCCTTTTTCTTGGCAACCAAACAAACATTTGCACTGGATAATAAATGTAGAGGTTGAAGTGAAAACAGAGGAGTTACCAACACTACAAAGATTTAAGACCAAGAAACGGAACAAAAAACCAAGAGTTCGAAAGCTGAGAAGCGGTAGCACATCAGGACGTCGGAAGAGAGAGAGAGACGGTGAGTTGAGAGATTTAAATGAATAATTTTAAAACTAATCAACTTTTTTTAAAAAAACAATTTTGATAATAAATAAAGGGTAGAATTCTCGGGCTTAGCAATTAAAATTATTCTAAAAAAGAAACTATTAATTACATTGATCATTTTAATCAATGTAATAAACATACGTTTGAAATAAATGTTTTCTATTTTAAATAATTTTGTAGTCGTTAAGAGATCTAATGTAATTATACATTTGGAAAAATTAAATGTCATATAGGATATATAGTTAAAAAGTTAAAAATTTCTCTCCAATGCAACTATCTAACTTTATTATGGAAATGTTGTAGCAAATAAAATGTTAGAGAATATAGAGTTGGGTTTCTAATTCTAGAAACTCTCCTAAAAATGTTGATTAGGATTTCTAACTCTTTCCACCAATAATATTAAACCTCATTTAATTGTAAAATTAAATATGAGAGATAATGGAATAATTGTTTTATTATAATTAGTTATAAAATGGATGCATATTTGTCTTTAGATAATTGTATTGGAAAAGTGAATATGCTTTTCTCAAAAAAAAAAAAAAATCAAAAGTGGACTCATAATAAATAGAAATACTGATGTGGTACTATTTAGAAACTCAAAAATATATATTTACATTAAAGATGTTCTAACATGTACTTTTAACACTACCCATAAAAAAAATATTTTTTATTAACTTTTTATCGAAAAGACATTTTTACCCTTTTATCCGTTAAGTCTATGTTTAATCTATTTCTGGTCCAACTGGTCAATGGCAGGTTTATGTGATTTCAGTAAAGGTACAATATAGATGTAATATTTAAAAAAGTCGGTGCATGGTATTGCAATTAACCAAAAAAAAATCCCTAGCAGTCCTTCTCACGAATCACACATTCAAAGAATCAAAACACAAACTCTAATAGATCTCAACAGATCTCCATTGACAACATGGAGACATGTTTGAAAACAATGGATGAAAAATCTTCCCATGTCATATCTCTCTCGCTTCTTCCTCTCTTCACCCGATAGTCTCTCTCCCTCCTCCACCGGCGTTGTTACATTCGACCGTCTTCTAACATTCAAAAAATATCTCCTTCATCGGATCCAATAAATATCATCTCCCTCGTCTCTCTTTTCTGTTATTATTTCATTTTATTTATAACAATTTGTCAATTCTCATTGTAAGTATGACTAGTGAATAGCAACATGATAATGCTCTAGGCAAGTTGAATTGACTAATAGTTTAGGGGGCGTTTGATCCGTGATCTAAAGTAAGCACCTTTTTTTTGTTGGATAGATTTAGTTACTACATAGGACCTGCATAGTTCAGTGTGCCTCCTAAAGTTGCACAATAAAATCATAAGCTCTTAGCTCTTCACACTAGGTTGTGGGTTAAGTTCTTATCTCTTCCCTCATTGAGAGAAGACCTCAAATTGATGAGAAATTCTTAGTGGATCGTGATACACCCAAGTTTTAGGCCAACTTGATTCGTTACAAAAATACTTATTTTAAAAGGTTAGGATATAATTAAATAACTTGCATTATATTTTTATTAATTTTAGCATTAAAAAACAAGTGATATATAAAGTCTCACGTTGTTTTAAGTAAAATTAACCATAAACATTATGAGAAATTTATTTTTAACCACATATGAAACTTTAATCATTAATAATCAAATTATAAAATTTTATTTTTATCCATAATCCAAATTATGAAAATGCCTTAGACCTTCGTTTGTATTTTTTTTTAAACACAATACCTAGAGAAAACGTGAAACTTTAGAAAAGTGTTTCAATAATTTCACATTTAGGATTTTACTTTTCCTTTTTTCTGATTCTTCTCCAAATCGTACAACGTCGTCGGGAAAGGTTGCCTTAGTTGAGCTATTGACATGCCTGGGTGTGCACAAGCAACGCTAAGCCTAGGCAGCGCTGGGCCAAACGGCGTTTGTTTTCGTCGACGACAATGTTGGTGAGAGAAGAGAGAGATTTACACACCTTCAATACTTGTGAGCCAATTCTAGTGTTTTTTTCCAACTTTTTTTCCACCAATCTCAAACAAACCTTTAAACCCTACCTCTGATTCTTGTAGATAAAATGTGGCCCTATAGTTTTATCTTTGTTTTTCATACAATTTTTTGTGGGGTGGTCATCTCCGACCATTATTACAATGACTTTCAGCTCGAAATCAGCCGAAAGTGTTGGAAAATTCCATCATGTGGGGTCACACATGTAAATATTAAATGTGTTATGATATCTTTGATTAAGTCTAAATTAAAGTGGTCTAATTAAAATTTAAATTTTTAAGGCTTAAGGGTATAATTATCATGGAATTAATGTTTAGATATCATAATGATATTTTTAATTTGGCTTTATAATTTGATGAGAGGCCAAATTAAAAATAGCAAAACATATAATAATCTTATTATTATATATTTAGGGTTATGGTCCCCAAATTGTACAATCACTTTTGCTTTTCTGTATCCCATCACCAGAGATGAGAGAACACTTTTGTATCCCAAAGATCATGATAATTTGGAAGACCTCAACCTGTCCACCAACCTCTGACAATGATTCAGGTACGCTTCCTTTTTCTCTTATCTCCCCTTTCTCTTGAATTGACATGGGTTAGTAATATGTACTTAGGGTTTGATTAAGCATGATAAGGAAACATGTTTAGGTTAAACTTTTGGAAGTGCTTAAGCATGTTAAATTTTGTGTTAATCAGATATTACAAGTGGTATCAGAGCTATCCATGATCGATTCTTGGGAATTTGAGATTAGGATTTTAAGTTTTTAATATATATATATATTCTGGATTTGCTTTGTTCATCTGCTGCTTCTGAAACATATTTATTGTATAATATATACGTTGAATCCATGAATATATTCAATTTTGTTTGTGTTTGTTTTTTTGTGAGTCTTGTGGATGGATTTGTTTGGTGGATAAACAAGGACATGAGGTTGGTTTCAGATCACGTTTTTTATTTAATGAAGGGAGATAAGATCAACCAAGTCTGTGTTGTCTCTTGGGTTGATGGGTCTTCCACCAGACTCGTTGTCTGAATCGAGTCAAGGGAGATCACCCATGCCAGTTTTTACTCTCTTGGTCAATGTCTCTTTTCCGGTGAGATATCTCATGTTTTACAGTGAGGGAATCGTTCGCTAGTCGTCGTCCACGATCTGGTCCTGATTGGGCGACCCAAGCCAACCTTCAGCCGTTATTGGATCGATCCGTGTAGATCAATAATCCATCACCAATCTGCGTTTACGGGTCGTGAGCAGCTACGCTGCCGTGTGTCGTTGCCTCCAGGCGACAACATGGTGGCTTAGGTGGCAGTGAACGTTTTAGGGAGTAAATTGCAATTATTTGGGGTCATTTTGTGATTTTGATAAAATTTTAGGGCCAATTTAAAATTTCAAAAACTTTTTGTGAAGTTTGCAATTTTGAAAACGTTTTGGGGCGGATTTATAATTACTGAAATGTTACGAGATCACTTTGTAATTTTAAAAAGTTTTTGGGCCAAATTTTAACTATTGAAATTTTTTGGACTAGTTTATGATTTTGACAAAATATTAGTACCGATTTGTAATTACTGAAACTTGAGGGTCATTTCTATAATTTTACAAAATTAGGAGCAATTTTGTAATTTTTCTTAAAAAATTAAAGAATCAACTCAAATTCAAATATTTTATTGTTAAATAAAGTAGTTTATCATTCTAAATTGGCTAATTGAAACAAGATGTCGCTAAAATAACATCTATTGTATAGATTATTCATGATGGATGTTGGATGTTTGTGTGTGTAAATTCATGCGAGTATTAGCCGGCCCAAAAGAAGGTTAATACTTGGACAAATTGCATACACACCTGTAGTGGTAAACATTTGACGATTATAAGGTTTTACATGTGAATAATAAGTTCATCCAAAAATGGATTTATTATTTGATATGAATTTTTGTCAATGTTTGATCACTACAACAAGAGTACCACTTACAATTAATATTACTGTCCAAAGACTTGAGATTAATGTTGTGCTAGGTATCTTGAGTTGAGACTTACCATTTATTGTAATTGGTTGTTAATGTGAGCATGTTTGTGTATTTGTTTTGTTCTCTTTAAAGCTAGTGTTTTTACTATATCTGTTAATACCAACTCTATACACATGCTTAATGGGACCAACTTTAAGGATTGGAAAAAGAACATATTTATTGTTCTCGGCTGCAAGGATATGGCCCTTGCACTTCAGATTGAGCAGCCCGTTTCTCTTACGGATGCAAGTTCTTCTGATGATAAGAAGAACTTTGAGAAGTGGGATCGTTCAAATCGCATGAATCTTACGATCATCAAGCATGGCATTCCAGAGGCATTTAGGGGTATGGTACCTGAAAAGATAACCAAAGCCAAAGAATTCCTAGCCCAAATTGAAAAGCGTTATGCGAAAAAACGATAAAACAGAAACAAACACGCTTTTGCAAAGCTTGATTTCTATGAAGTACAAAGGCAAAGGGAACATAAAAGAGTACATTATGAAAATGTCTCATATTCCTTCTAAGCTTAAGGCACTGAAGCTCGAGCTATCTGACGACTTGCTCGTGCATTTGGTATTAATATCACTTCCTGCACAATACAACAAGTTTAAGGTCAGTTACAACTGTCAAAGGGAGAAATTGACTCTTAATGAGCTGTGCAACATGAAGAATAATGAAGCTGTAAAAATACCTTATAAGCTTTGGACAAAAAGAAAGCCTATTCTAAAGGCATTTTCACATTTAGGGATGTCCAGTTGAGGCAAGGCCTTACAGGCCATATGAAAAGATATTGGACTCTAAAAATGTGAGCAGCTACTTCATTGACTACTCTAAGAAATCTAGGGCTATAAGTTTTATGATCCCACACTTAGGTCAATTTTTGAGACGATAACTGCAACATTTTTTTAGGATGTTGAGTTTGGGGGAGAAATAAGGTTAGAGACATTATCTTTAATGATGAATTGGTTTTGATTTCCACTATCACTTTTGACAATATACAGGTTTCTACACTTGTCATTGATCAAGAAGCGAATATGGATTCTCAACCAGACCGTGTTGAACAATTCCCCATTTAATATGAGGTAATTGTTTCTAAGGAACAAATTCAACAACCTCAAAAACCAGTGTCATTAAGGTGATCCACTATAGAGAGGAGAAATGTTATTCCGGACAATTTTTTCATATTTCTCTAGGAACATGAGAAGGCATTGGAATGGTGGAAGATGATCCAATCACTTTACATCAAGCCATGGAGGGTTCCAACTCTTAAAAGTGGATTGATGACATGAATGAGGAGTATAAGTCTATACAAGACAATAAGGTTTGGGAACTTGTCCCATTACTAGAATGTGTGAAGCCTATTAGTTGTAAATGGATATTTAAAACCAAAAGGTATTCAAAAGGTAATGTAGAGAGGTATAATGCTCATCTTGTAGCTAAAAGCTTTAACCCAAAGGAAGGGATAAACTTTAAAGAGACTTTCTCTCTCCAGTTTCAACAAGATTTTTTTATGACAATCATGGCACTTGTTACTTACTTTGACCTTGAGCTTCATCAGATGGATGTCAAGACAGCGTTTCTCAATAGTGACATTAACAAAACAATTTATATGGTACGATCAGAAAACTTTGAGTCGGGAGACCCAATGAATATGGTTTGCAAATTGATAAAATCCATATATGAACTCAAGCAAGCTCCCCGTCAGTGGTACTACAAGTTTCATCAAGTGATTATCTCATTTGGTTTTGAGATAAATGTTGTTAAAAATTGTGTGTATCACAAATTCAGTGGGAATAAACACATATTCCTAGTTTTGTATGTCGATGACATACTGCTTGCCACAAATGATATAGGCATGTTGCATGAAACCAAGAGATTTTTATCAAAGAATTTGAGATGAAAGATCTTGGTGATGCCTCATTTGTATTAGGAATCCAAATATAACGAGATCGCTTTCGGGGTATTCTTGGATTATCACAAAAGAGCTATATCGATAAAGTGCTTAAAATATTTGGCATGCAGGACAGCATGAGCACACTTCGCATATGGGTGTTATTTTGTATGAGGATATCTCATTATAGTGAGAGTTTGTATCATTTTGTATTTTATTGCTTTACGTATGATTTTGGATATTTTTCTAATCAGAAATAAAGTATTCAGTTCATTTCACTCTGTTACATTGTGTTAAGTATTGATCTCATTAAAGAATAAAATAGGACCAGTTGAAAATAGACATGTATAGATCACATTGCATATAATTTCCATGATTGATCTGTGTCATTTGGTTATGTTGGTATACGTGACATTGATGGGTTTAGTCACGCTAAATATGAGAAAACCATTTTGATCCTATAGCGACATCATCAATGGATGAGATTGTTCGGATGTACCATAAAATTGTGATAGTAAAATTTTAGAGCTCATAAAGTCATACGCATTTGTAAAGTTACATATGTGGCCCAGTGGGAGATTGTTGGAAAATTCCATCATATGGGACCACACATGTATATATTAAATGCGTTATGCTATCTTTGGTTAAACCTAAATTAAAGTGGTCTAATTAAGATTTAAATATTTAAAGTTTAAGGGTATAATTGTCATGGAATTAATGTGTAGATACCAGAATGCTATTTCAAATTTGATGAGGGGATAAATTAAAAATAGCAAAACATATAATAATATGATTATTATATATTTAGGGTTATGGTCCCCAAATTACATGATCACTTTTGCTTTTCTGTATCCCCATCACTAGAGAAGAGAAAACATTTTTATGTTCCAAAGATCGTGATAATTTGGAATATCTTAACTCGTCACCAACCTCCGATAATGGATTCAGATACGCTTCCTTTTTCTCCTACCTCCCATTTCTCTTGAATTGACATGGGTTAATAATATAGATTTAGGGTTTGATTAATCATGATATACAAATATGTTTATGTTAAACTTTTGAAGTAATTTTGTACCTACACATATTCAAATTTGTGTTAATCCATGGTTTTGGACCTTTGCTGGACTTCTCTTCTTTCTCCTCACTAAGAGAGTACGAGGAAATGTTGTTGTGACCTTAGATAGCAAGCAATAAAGAACAAACTAACAACTATGTTATTAGTTTTTTTAGTAAGGTTAATTTTGGGATTTTAATTGGGTACAAAGTAAAATTATTATTTTTAACTTTTGCAACAATCTCATCTTTACTTTTAGGGTAAATCGTATTTTAGTCCCCGTAGTTTATCTTAATCTGCGTTTAGTCCACGGTTTTTTCCTATTATAACTTTAGTCTATAATTTCTCCAACAATACGGATTTGAGTCCCTACCGTCCAATTCTGTTAGGATCCGATCAAGTCAACGAGGGTAAAAAGAGAAAAACAATACCTGATGTTCTAGAATCTTATTTGACCGAATGACAAAAATGTATTTTGACTAATTAAAATTATAAAACATTATTAATATAATACTTAATATATAATTTATCTTAAAAAAATAATGGATGGAGAAGATCTTATCCTATCCGTTTACACTAGATCTGGAATATTGAAAAATATTTTTTTAAACAAAATAGTTTTAAAATAATCTCCAGATATCTCACCATATACAAATTAAAAATAAACTGAATTAATTAATCAAAACCCATCCCAATCATCATCACCAACCACATTTCATCACTAACACCTCTCACCACCGCTCACTGCCTTCACAGTTCACACACAGACCACCACCATCTTTGTCTCACACAGACCACCATTCTCTCTCTCACTCTCACGCACACACCACCACCACCATCTCTCTCACATCGATCTCTATAAACTGAATCTAGGAAAAAAAATTCTCTATAAACCCAGAAATTTGAGTTCAAAATTTCTTCGTTGAGCGAATCTTTTCTCCATAAACCGAATCAACACCCAAATTGAATCTTTTCTCTATAAACCCATAAATTTGAGTCAATCACAAAACCTATCACTCAAATCCAACCAAACCCATCTTACCACAACCACACCACCCCATAACCAAACCTAACCTCTCCGTCTGTCAAGATTGAAGAAATCAAGGTTTATGGAAGAAGGATTTGAGATTTAGGGTTTGATGTGGAAGAGATCTATGGATTTGGGTGTCGTTTTGGTAAGGAAGTAGAGGGACATTAGAGGATTTGTAGGTGTTTTTTGACGAGAGAGAGAGAGCAAGCGAGAGAGAGCAAGCGAGAGAGAGAGATTCAGATGACAAAAGAGAAGTGAAGAAGTCAGTTGTTTGTTTTTTGAAAAGAATCAGGTGTTAGATTCAAGAATATGGTGTTTGGTGTTTGAGTTGTGATGGATTAGGTTAGGGTTTGTGTTGGAAATGGTCGTTGTCTGGTGGAGTCGTCGAGAAGATGATGATCGTGTGTTCTGGTGGAGAAGATGATGATCGATGGTGTTGGAGAAATCTGGGTTTCCTGATCTAGAACCGGGTTTTTTTTTTTTTTTTAAATGTTGTTATTTTTAA
Organism: Dipteronia dyeriana; assembly: GCA_032871835.1. Lineage (NCBI taxonomy): Eukaryota > Viridiplantae > Streptophyta > Magnoliopsida > Sapindales > Sapindaceae > Dipteronia > Dipteronia dyeriana. The sequence continues at coordinate 99,741,529 of CM065296.1, read as the reverse complement.
TTTATGTTGTAAAATTTAAATGAAATCTAGGTTTCCAGATCTGGAACCAGATTATTTTTTAAAAAAAAATTGTTTTTTTTTTAATTTATATTGTAAAATTTGAATTAAAAAAAAAAGATATTTCCATCGTTCATCTTTGAGATGGACGGTGGAGATCCATCTTTGTTTTATGTTTTTTTGTTTTTTTGTTTTTTTATTTTTTTTAAATATAAATTAAGGGTAAAATGGTAATTTGAGATAAAATTTTACAATTAAAGGTAAAACGGTCTTTTTAGTGGGATCGACACACATTAAGGGTATTTACGTTATTTAACACGTTTGATATATCAGAATCCGTTTTTTTAATGGATTCTATTACAGAATGATTAAAAGTTACGATATCAAAAAGTTATAAATTAAATATAAATTAAGATAAACTAGCTAGACTAAAATACGATTTATAAACTAAAATTTAAGATGAAAGTATTAAATGCGAACAAAAAATATTACTCTTTCTAATAAATTATATCAAAAATATGTATAATCTAATATATTAGACCAACTCATTTATTCGTGTTTTTCTCTCGTTATTTCGTTTACTAAATTATCATATTGGATTTTACATATTTTATAGCAAATACAAAACTAAAGCCCGTATCGATTATTTCTCATCCCTGCCTTCTGTTTTGCTTACCAACTTGTCAATCAATCAGAGAAACACGCAACGACGACAACCACCGCAGAATTAGACGACAACCGCGGCAGAATTAGACGACAACCCCTAGGGTTCCTGCAACCAAAAAATATGGGAGGCCACGAGGCTCTAGAGGTAGCCAAAACTGTTTTAGAGGTTGCTGACGTGGCATGGTTGGCCGTCGAATGTTTAGACCACCGTCACGAGGCCCACGCCCGCCACGCCCACCACGACCAGGAGTCTTTTGACAATCAGACCAGAGATGATTTGGAAGCTCTAAAATCAGAGAATCGTCGGTTAAGAGATTTGCTCAACCAAAACCTTATGTTACTTGAGAATTTGTCTGAATCGCCTGCTATATTGAATGACTGTCCTCCTGATGTATGTATTTTTCTTTTCTGGATCTTCTTATTCGTTTTATTATTCATTTGTGAGCTTCCAGTTTGCTTCGCGAAAACTAGGATTTTATAATTGTTCTTAGAATAGTTCTATTTAGCTTGGTTATATAAATTTTAGATAGATTGTCAGTTGCTATCAAAATTTACCATAAAAAATTCTTCTTTTTTTTTGGGCTTTTGTTATTATCGTTGATATTTTCCTGAATGAATTTATATGTTAAAGATTTATTTTATTTGTGGAGGCAGTTTATAGAAGCAAACACATTCTCAGTAATAAGTTGATAAATTACTGGTTTTTTTTGTTTGTAATTGTAGCTGTATGCTCGCTTAGTAGCCACCGTCGATTCTGAGAAATTCTTGACTCGTTTGAAGTCACTGCATCAAGCATCAGTTAATGGAACTGGGAATGAGTTTCCTTTCAAGGAGGCTACAGGTTGTTGCATTAATCTATCTATACCTATAATGCTTATATATTTGCTTCTTGATACTGATTTGTTTTTAGTACCTAAATTAGCTGATGATGTGCGTTCTGCTGGAATTTTGATTAACGTTGATCAAGAAGAGCCAAGTTGGTGGGTGTGGGTCACAGAGGAAATGGTTCCAAACAATGCTGAAGAATGGAGTGGAATCGATAATGAGAATTATGTGGTTGTTAGTGAGGAACATGTGGTTGATGGTGTTGCCAACTTTATGGCAAAATGTGTCATGTCAAACCCAAAAGCTGTGGTATGTTACTACTGAAACGTCATTAGTTTCAATTTGCTTTATATAGTGAATCTCATCTCTTCATTTGTTTCCATGGAATTGCAGAATCTGGCTCCAGAGGAGCTGCAAAAAGGTAAGCTCGCGGTTGAAATGTGTGAGCTCGAATGTTTTTACCATTGTGACCTGTGACTTTGTCATTGTTTCTCCTAGGGAATAGGGTTTAATTTTATGTTTTTGGCAAGAAGGAATTTTACTTGCTCTTAGTTCACTACAAATCTCTTTTGCCTCCATTGCAATTACTGAACCATGGAAGAATTTGATGGGTTGGTAGAAGATAGATGTTTATAGCTTAAGCTTTTGCTTCTGGCCAATTCATGCTTTGATATAGTATATGAATTTTGTGAATGAATCCACATGTTTTCTTTGTGATATTTCCATCTCCCACTATTGATATTGCTGTCTTTGACTTTCTGGTACCAATGGAAACTGTTTTCTAATCTGATACCTGTCATTTTTACATTTAATTCGTTTAGTTTTTGTGTTTATTAGTTTCTATCGGGTTCTAGGTGCTGGCAATCTGCTGTAGTGCAGTGAACTGAGTACACTGGTATTCTCAAGATTATTTATCTCAGTAATATTACTTATATGCACAGTCCTGGCCAAAGCATTGGGCGGTGTGAGCAAATTGGAGAAAATGTTAGATATTTGGAGTGCTGGAAAGATGTTTTATACCCTTTCGACATGGGGACTTGCATTGGCTGGGTGAGTCTGACCCGGGTTTTTTATTATTGTACATTTGCTTATTAGACTTGAGATTGTCAGCCTCAATTTTTTTGATAACTTCAGAGTTAAAAGAATGAAAAATACAGCTGCACAGCAAGAAGTTGTGTTTCTCAAGCTATATCATGTTGTAGATTACAGTTTTAAGCGCTAGGTTGCATAAAAGGCCCAGATGAAACTATGAATATGTTGTAACCAGTACCCCAAAAATTAGAAAGAAAAAGTATTAGATTTGCTTGTATTTGTGATATATTTTGCTTGACATGAGATATGGTTGCAGGTTGTATAAAAGTCGTGCTGTACTGAGATTTGCTGCATCGGGTGTCCACATGACCAGCAAAGCGGTTCTGAGGGCTCTCTGAAGTTGGCAGTTCGTCTTGAATAAATGATATGGACTCTGTAGCATGTCTCTGTAACTAAAGTTCGCTAGAATTGGAATCCCATTGCTGCAATGTTAATGATTATCGATCATGTGAAATCTGTGTTAATGTAAATATTGTAAATAAATTGGCTTCTGTATTGTATTGTGCTATTTTAATGAACAATTGTATTGATTGATTTCACCTAAATGCTGGCTGATCTTCAACAGAACCTTTGTTAACATAAAGATGACGATTAACTAGAACGTGCAAAGATCTTCAAAAAATTAAAATTAGGTATTACATTGTAGTAGTATGAAATATTTGTTTTGTTGTCAAATTACTCGTGTGACAGAACTGAGAGACCTGATGAAACCTTTTTCCACGCACCAACTCATTGCCAACTCCTACCTGGTCCTAGCTTTATTTGATTTTCGGAATTTCACCAAATGTGTTGGGAAGACAAATCTATTATGCAAAACAAATCCATTCATCTTAATGATTTTGTATTTGTTTCCATCTCTATTAACTCAACGGCATTTCATGCTTGATGGTAATATAAGGAACTATTTCATTTGATATAAATCATATAATGCCCAAATTTGCAACTTCAATTCATCCCGATCTCGCACCATGAGTATAGTATAAATTTAGCTTCTCTTGTTTGGTGGAGAGAAATTAAAAGAAATGAGGGCACAACTCCCAGAAGTACTCTTAAATGTCCCCCAAAAACCTGTCTTAGATCAGTTCCATGGTCAGCACCAGATTTCATTAGCTTAAAGATCAGCAGCATCCTCTGGTGCCAAAGTACCCATTGGTGATTACTTGCAACATATTCATGACTCGTTTGATGAGTACTGAAAAAAAGAGAAGAATCACGCACCACATCAGAGAAGACCGTGGGGCTCTTCACTCTTCTGATGAGATATCAGTATATCACAGTTTGGTCAGCTTTAATCAATTAATCATAAAACAAAAACTTTGGACTATCCATATTCTTTTATCTTCTTTTCATTTTAAGTTAGAAATAAATAAATAATTCTCAATCAAACATTCGAGAGAAAAAAAAAAACCATAAATTTTTTCACTAATTATTCTCTGCATGGGTGGATTGATTCCCCAAGTGGTCATGAGAAACCACTTTGAACGGAGCCTATTTTTGCAATGAAAAAATAGATGAACCACAAGAACTAATTATGTAATTGCTGCACAAACAGATATAAAGTGTCAAAGATGCAATATAGATAATCCATTATATTATACCTGTCACATGATTATGAATCTGGGGCCTTTCTCTTTCGATTAGTTGCTGAGGCATCATCTGATTGGGCATGACCAAATGTCGACCTGCAGTGTGTGCAAAACCACAATCAAAAACTTTAATAGGTATAACGATGATGAAAGAAGTATTAGAGAAAACTAAAGATCATCTTGTTTCATCAGTATCTCTCACAGATAAAGCATAAGATTAATATATAGAGAATCAATTCTGCAATAATGATTACCAAATAAGGTTCACTTATTATCATTTATAAACTGTGTTGAGATATGATTTTGATTTTAATAATTTCCTGATCAATAAGGTCGGTAATGTCATCGTAGATAATTTACTACTGCGTATGGCCTGGGGTATTGAATAGCCTGGGCCAGGCCCATTTATGCGTCACTGTTTTGTTTTCTTTCCGGAAGTGAATCAGGCCCTTCACCAGCAGGATGGAATCCAAGAATCTACACAAGATAAAGTGTGCATAACTCTGCCCTATTGTTACTAAATCAGATACTAATAATAAAACTGATAGTAATTTACAAGTACTTTGTATTCACTTGGCCATAAAATCATAATCAGTACAGATTTATCATCACGATACAACAGGTAATATCTACTTACCCACATGTCGAACATTCCTTGTGACGTGTACAAAATATGGACAAACATACAGAACATATATAGCCCATGTCAATTGTATTTTTATGGCAGAAACACCTGCAAATTGAACAATTTTATGATAAGGTAAATTGCAATTTGAATTTAAAAGAGAGGAAGAAATATTTTATCGGACCAAATGACATGGATGAGTAATTAAGACTTGATTAGTAACAGCTTGGTGAAGAAGTTCCAAGAAAAAAATAAACACTGAATAAAACTTCAGCACCACAATAGTGGCCCAAAAACAACAGCAGCACTAAATAAAGATAAAATTTTAGAGAGGAAAAATACTAGGAGACGACAGCATTTTCTTGACCTTTCTTAACGATTTACCATTATAAACATGGGTCCACCCAACACCCATGTGCTTGCCATTCTGCAAGTGACATGTTTATTTTCCTCAAGGGGAAAAAAGAAATGCAGAGAAAAGAAGTAAAGTGTGTTTCTATAGCATTCCAGTTTCCATGACAACTTACATTGATTTAAATATAAGCAAGTTGCTAGCCAAAAGTGTCCAATGTCTAACTATGATTGAGGTACATAAAGGGTAGACACCCAAACCGTTAATCTGATCAACCTGTCCAAACTCCAAACCAAATCATTATAATTGGGTTGGTTTGGTTATTTAAAGCAAAATAAACCCATTAGGTTGCTAGATCAGTTTTGATTGGTTTGATGGTTGTATTTTATCAAACCGAAGATTCCAACCCAAACCATTAAACATTGTTTTAAGTTGATTTACTTGTATCCATAACCGTTACTTTAATGTTTTATAGCTATTGAATTATCAATTATGTTATATACTTGCAATTACTTACTTTGGAGAATGTTCCTAGTTAGCATATATAAATAATATATATATATATACATAAATTTTCAAATCAGTGCGCACTGATATGAATTCGTCAATGCGTTGGATGTGGACTATTAGATTTACATACTTTGACTCAAAACTTCTCCATAATCAATGGTCCGCATGCAACGCACTGATATAAGTTATATCAGTATGCAATGATAGGAAAACCACTATATATATATACGGAAATTTTCAAGTCAGTGCGTACTGATGTAATTATATAAGGACGTTGAATGTGAACCAGTCATTTTACATATTTGTCTTGACATATATGCACTTGTCAAAGCTCTTTTATAAATTAGTGGTTCACATTCAATGTCCTTATATAATTTCATCAGTGCGCACTAATAGGAAAAGAACTATATATATATATATATATATATATATATATATATATATATATGTGGTTACTGATCACCACTATTCTACTTGTTGTTTTCCCATACATATCCGATCATGGCCAATAAATCTAATTCTCGAAGTACTATTTATTATGATAATGCTAGTTTGAGTTTAGCTACTTGTATGAATAATAATTTTTTTTAAATGGAAATTTTAAAATATATATATAAATAAAAATTTATTCTATATTTTTGACTTAATAACAAACCAAAAAACCAAACAGATTTTTATTGATTCAGTTTGGTTTTGACTTTTGACATAGTAATCAGTTCAATTTGGGTCGTAAGTAGAGATGCACATTTTCCCCGGGGCCCGAATTCCCTGCATCCCCATCCCCATTTGGGGATTTTTTTTGGGAAAAAGGGGGGGGGGGGGGGGGGGGGGGATGCGGATGAAAATCATCCCCCCCAAATTGAAATGGGGTCCCCCCTCCCCATCCCCATTTCCCCATTTCCCCCAAACATATATAAATATAATTATAATATATATTTGTATTTGTAATGCATTAATGGATTTTATTCTGTATTTGTAATGGAATGTTTGTTTTTTTTAGTTTAATTTGTAATTTTTAGTTAAATTGGAAAATGGGAAAACAAGAAAAACGGAAAAAAATGGGGAATTGGGGATGGGGATGAATATACCTCCCCCCAATCCCCATCCCCATTTTCCCCAAATGGGAAAATGTGTGTGTGTGTGTGTGTGTGTGTGTGTGTGTGTGTGTGTGTGTGGGGGGGGGGGGGGGGGGGGGGTGACCTATATCCATCCTCATTCCCCAAATGTGCATCTCTAGTCGTAAGCCGCATGCTTGACAGCCAAAAATAAATAAAAATAACATGGCAATGGACATTCAAATAAATCACTGTAATTAGTAACTTACGAGGCACGAAAATCCACACCAACGGGCTTAGGAAGTTGTAAAAAACTGCGAGAATGCAAATCGGTAGCAAAAATTGTCTGCACGTGACAAAAATATCATATTAACATCATTAACGTGAAACAAAAAGGAGTAGAAATAATCCTATGTATCACAATTAAGAACCATTTAGAAGATCAAAAGACAGTTAAGTCATACAAGAGAATTGGCAAAAGACGACGTCCTATAAGACAGTTTAGCTAATTTTCAAAAACCAAATGATGTCATCAATGTTTTAAAATACGTCTTTAATATCGAGGCATAAGCGTCAAGGCAGAATGAAGCAAAAGATATATAAAGCACATAAAAATATATATATATAAAAAATACATAAAATTTCATAAAACAACCTATAATCACATAATCACATTAATAATCATTAACTCATCATTATGACAATACCAATCCCAAAAGTTAATGAAAATCAGTAAATCACATGATCACATCATCATAAGTTCATAATTCATAAAAGTAAACAAGTTCACAATTCATAAAAGTAAAAAAGACAATTAATATTTAGTCCTTCATTCCTTATCATTCTTATCCCGTTATCCCTCATGGACATGGTTCCAAAAAACTAATTCCCTTCATCACTCATATGGGCTAATGGTGAGTCCAAGAAAAAAATGTTAAACTCTCTTTTTTTAAAAAAAAAAAAATTAACTGATATGGGCTAATGGACCATTAAAACTATTAAAAATCAACACTTAAAAGCCCAAATTGAGGCTTAAGCCTCAATACTCCTTTGAGGCACGGTAGAGAGGCGCACACCTCGCTCAATTGAGGTGTAAGCCTCATAAAAAACTACAGAAGCGCACGACACAGAACTTTTTTTGAAAATTGCCTCAAAGGTGCGCCTCAATACGTTTTTTAAAACACTGGATGTCAATTCCAGATTGAACAGAGTGGAAGTTTCAATTTAAATGATCTTCTTATCAAGATTTCCCACTCATGCAAATATTGTATTCTCCTTTTGAACTAAAGATTCAGTTCTCAGTTCTAATCCAAACAATAGCGTAAACAATCACACATAATATCCAATTAAGGTTATAAATTACCAAGAGATATTGAAAGAGCCCATCTAATTGTTGAGGCTTATGATGTACACCGCCGGTTATGTAAGAAGCCTGTTACTTTCACAAGTCAGAAGCAATCAGAAACCAGACAGCAGTCAGATTATTTATGTCTGTTACAACATAAATCCAATCATAAACATGCACGAGACAAATTACCTGCTGCAGGAAAGCAGAATTTTGAGCCCCTATATAGCAAGAATCTATAGGAACCTGCAAAAGGGAACAGCTTAATAATACTAGAGTACACTTTTTTTAGAGAAAAAAAATAATACTGAGTACTAATAATACTACAATACTTTTCCCAAAAATGAAAAAGCTAAATCACAAAATCAACAATCTACACCAATAATGTCTTGTACAAATAACGATGTAAAGATCATCTCCTAAGTTTTAATTGACTATCCTTATGTGACCTAGTCAGATCACATCCAAAAACACTTTCTCCATTTAATTTGAGCAACCACTTAGTCAATATAAGCCTTTTAAACTCAAGTCAATTTAATTAGTTTTTTAATCTCATACTTGATGGGGTCAGCAGTCAGCTACAAGAATCAGTTTGCAGAAATCTACTTAATTTGGCATATCCTCTGTTTTAATTCCCTAGAGTTGATGTAGTTTTACAGAATTCCCATCAATGTTCTACGGTTCCTTGTAACCTTTTTTTATGTTTTCTAGTTGAATTAAGTTACTCCTTTATATCAGTGTTTTTCAAGATTTTTGAAGCACACGATCTAACCTTTTTTTCATTGTTTCTTTTTTCTTTTTTTATCTCTTGCCACTCATCCATGGTATCCTCATTTTAAAATACATGAAATTGCATTTTGAAGCTGAAAAGTATTGTCAATTGGCGTCTAACCAAAAAGTTCCATTATTTAAACGGAATGCAATCAGGCAATCCCTATAAATAATAAGAACCTGGAGTACTCCAGTTTTTTGAAAAATATTAGAAGAATTGCATGTAGCAACTAAATGGTGATAGAGAAGAAATACAAAAAGACAGTTCACAAGTTGCAAAGTTTGTGAAGGAGAGGAAGAAGCAGCCAATCTATACAGAGGTTAAGGAGTTTAAAGATGAAGAAAAGGAGGAAAGCAGCTAGGACGGGGAATTGGTAAGAGATAGCCATGAGTATTACAGGAATAATTTGTAACAAAGAAAAACGAGGTAATGGGATGTTGAGACAAAAGAAGGAGCTTAAACAAGTTCAGTTCGGGTGCGTTTGGCACGAAGATGGGACAGGACAAGGTGGGACTGAACTGGACTGAACTGGACATGTTGTTCTATATTGTGTTTGGAAGGTCTGGACAGAACTGTAAACTGTACTGTTATGAGTTTGGTATGACTGAGACAGGACGGAATAAAAGGTTCAAATGACCAGAGTACCCCTCTTATTTATTTATATATATATATATTATAATAAACATTATTATTATTATTATTATTATTATTATTATTATTATTATTATATATAAAATATATATATAAAATATATATATATAATATTAAAGATTACTAAATGTACAATAAATAATATATATATATATAAATATTATTGTATAGGTAATAATATTATTATATATATAATAATATTAATATATATATATATATATATATTACATATATTATATTATATATATATTATAATAATACATATTAATATATATATATATATTATAATAATATATATTAATTATAATAATATATATATCCTATATATAATAATAATGTTTAATATATCATATATATATATATATAATATTATATATTATATATGTAATTATAATATATATATATAATATAATATATAATTTATTGGACATGATTGTAATTGTTTAAAAATTTAATGGGTAAATTGGTCTTGTGGACACTTGTCCCATGTCATGGGACAAGTTGTCCTAAGGTCTTGGGTGGGACAATTTTTTTGTGATTTTTGTCCCACCTTGTCTCGTCCTGTCCCATGCTAAGGACGCGTCAAACGTGAATAAGAACCAACTGTCCCACGTTGTCATGTCCTGTCCCACGTACCAAACACACCCTTCAAGTGGAATGACACCGATGCGCAAAACCCAATAACAGAGCTATATACAAAATCTGGATTTTAAATTGTTTACTTGATTACAACTATCGGTGGAAATACTGCAAACGAGAAAACCACATAACAAATAAAGTCATTCTCCATCTCAATTTAAGAGCGATATTGCAACCTGAATCTTCCAATATAGAGCAACATATCAGTCATAACCCAAAGTTGTTATGCATACACATCCATAAGCTTATGCAACTAACCACAATCATACCTCTAAAACATTGAGCACCAAAATTATGCCTTATTACAAATTGTCAAAATGGATTATAGAATTACGATCCGTAAAAATTTAATCTGGTAATTTGATATCCATTGACTATGTTGTTTTTAACTTTTTATGTTTCAAAGACACTTATCTGGTGGCAGCAGTAAAACAGGAAGAAGTACGAAATTGATATCAACTTAAAGACAACATATGAAACTAAAAATGCTAATTACAACATTCAATACCATAGAGCGTTGGGCAGAGAATATCGCATTCATGATTGCAACATATCTGAAAAGAAGAAAGCTTTCAGAATGGAATTCAGTATGAAGAAATTGTAAACCATACAAAAGAATATAAAATAACATACTGTTCAGGTCCATCCGGGGATCCCTGCAAGCATAAAATCTGCTCTCATATGTTAGTAACATCATTAATTCATTATAAAGATACTCCACTTCAAGTAGTAAGCCCCAATAATGGCATGGAATAATAATGACTAAATAGAAACATGACAAAGAAAAAGAGTAATAACACGCCTAAGGGATTATACAACAAGCAACACCCATTGCCCAAGGAAAAGGAGCGTGGAATGAATTTTTTTAAGGTCAAATAATAAGTATAACTAGTCCAGTTAAATGCATGTGAAAATTGTACAGTTCTTATTCAAATATCCAAATGGCAATTGATATCAAAAAAAAAAAATCTCATATGTTAAGAAATTATATCATTTTTCCAGGTATGAATAATGAAAATTTCACATCATAGTACTGTGATATTAGAAAATCACTACACTGCCTTCAATTAACCTCATTCAATGGTAAATTGATCTAAGTACACAATCCGCATCAACCAGAAGTGTGCCAATTACTCCTACTGCTATAATATTCTGCTGTGGAGTTAAAAATGGAAACAGTAATGTGTAACTGAGCACTAAAAGACACTCATATAATCCATATAATATAAAGCTATGTTAGTAACCAGATAAAATCTGTGGAAAAAACTAGAAAAAAAAAAAATTGACACTTGCCAGCATAATAATCATATCAGTTCATGACATGTCACTCAAAACAAAATCAGTTTGAAGAATAAAAATTTCAACATCCAAATTGCATATGAGAACAAATTCATTGATGGCAATTTAGAAGGCATGGTCTATGGATGGAATTTCATTACAGTTTATCCTACAAAGAATATAGGCATAATTTCAAATAAACATGTACTCACTCGAGGTTGCGGATGGAGCGATCCAGAACGGAATACCCTCTGTATATCTGCTCATAGGATCAAATCAAACAATCTGGACAATAATATTTCCACAAAAATAATACTGCCCCATTTTCTTTTACATATTACACATATAAACCCATGTCATATATAAGTATAACTCTAAATGTCCATACATCATCATCACATTTTATTGAAACTACTCCCATGAGCACACTAGTACCATTAAAGCAAAGAATCTTTTGTTTTCCTAAATTGAGCCCATCAAAGCAACTGAAACAAGCCAAGGTTTAAAATGGAAAAGGGAAAAAAAGAAAGCTGACAAGGATACAACAAAGAGCCATAGATAAGGAACCAGACAACAGTGAACCAGTTATCCTCTCCTCTGCCTCTTCTATACCAAGTTTCTCATCTTTAGTCATAAACTCCTCCAAGTTTTGTAACAGAGTCGTACATAAAGTGGGCATTCTTCCATTTCCAAAGCTCTGATTGGCCGTTTTAGATGAATCATAAATGTAGTCACATGAATTGCACCCAGTTGCAATAATCACAACTTGGTTCAGTTGATTCAGAGTCAATATCGCATTTAAGAATGCAAGCACCTGTACAAATGTAAAAAGTGAAAACCTAAACCATATAAGTCCCAATTAAAGCGTTTTGATTAACTTTTTGGAGGTTATACATGATGAAATTTTACAAATTAAAATTCCAATTGTTTATTAAGACTAAAGTATGGGATTAAAAAAACGCTAGCACTGATAAACATACAAAAAATAAGAACCTATAATACAATAATGAAGTTCAATCACAATATTCCTACCGTATTCAGTGGGCTTTTGAATAGGAAGAAATTTGAAACATATATGTAGATAAAAGAGAGAATTAGGGTTTACATGAGAGAGAAAATGCGAGAAGGAGAGAGTAGAAGTCGTCCAAAAGAAAGGGTTTGTGTCGAGTAACACCACCACCAAGCTAACATCATCTGCAATTACAGAATCCAAACCTTCAACAACTTCAAAATAGAAACAAAATTGTAGAGAGTGAGAGAGAGATAGACCTGAGTAGAGCTTGGAGGGAGCTGAAGCCATGAATGCTTCAACTTTTTAACTGGGGAATTCTATTGTTTTCTTTCAGGTGCTGTCTGTCCTGAATCTAGTATTTTTCATTACTGGTCTCACCCAGTAGTCAATCTCATACCTGTAAAAGAAAGCGTACATGGACGATGGACCCAATTTTCTGTGGGCTGATTTTGTAATGGACCAGTTTAATAACAGCCCAACAATCTGATAAGCATATCAGCCTGAGTTGAGCGCAATCGAATTGACATTATTGTCAACCAAATTGATCAATCTAAATTTATTCGTTCTCCTTTGAAACTGTTTGGTCAGCGACTCGGCGACTCTGCTGTAGTGCTGTTTACGCTTCTCTTTATTCAACCAACACTATAGTTAAAGTGACTTCAAGCACAACTATCATCTCCAAAATTGCAAGTCTTTCGGTTTCCTCTTTTGATGGCTAAAATTGGGTAAAAGTTATCTCACATGGTCTTAGTGACGCTGTGATAATGCCCAACCCAAACTAACTCAAAAACGGAATAAAATTGGAGGAATTGAACAAATTTAGCTCTCATTTACATACAAGACACAAACGCAGTAGAATTATGGTGACTCACAGACCATAACCCATACATCAGCAGAAGCAAGGCGCAACAATAAAAGTGTAAAAACATGTAATCTAACATTATTTTGTATTTGAACTGCAAGCAACCAGATATCATCTCCAATTCCTTAAATTTCTAGTTCCTGATCTCATTTGCATGGCCATTGTCATCAAAAGGGAAAAATGTCTGGTTTCCAAATCTTACTGCTGGAAGAAGGTGGTAAAGAAGAATCTCATAAGATAAAAAAAAAGAAAAATTATATCATTGGCAACTCTCACAGTCAGGTTATGCTGCAAAGCCAGACAACACATTCAAAACGAAAACATAGAGTACAAGTTGTCAAAGGCATGCAACAACCGCAATGCAGTCAGCCAAGAAGGGAGAAATGCTGCAATTGACTAAAATAAAAGACTAGCTGCAATGACAAAAAAAAAAAATTCCCTTGGTTTTCTGCATCATAACATCGCCATAAATAGAAAAGGTTACATACAACAGACAAGTGGGACTGGTTAAAAACCAAGCAACCAGAGACAAAATTACAATGAAATGGACATCATGAATTTGACAAATAAATATAATGTAAATGCGGTCGGAAAAGTGGCTAATGAGTTAACCAATGAAGAAGCTTCAGAAGCACTGCCACTAGGTCCGCTTGCAGGTGGTAAACCAGGGAGTGAACCAGTTGATGGCACCACAGAAGTCTTGGGTATTGTTGTTCCAGCACCGTCTGACTGAGGTGCAGGTGCTGGAGCAAACATTGTATCTCTGCTTACCAATGAAGGTGGAGCTATAAGCGGAGGGAATTGCTGAGGTCCTGCATTATTTAGCAAAAGCAAAACATATTACACTGTCATTTCAACTAAACTTGTTAACATCTCTGATCGAAATGAAATGATAAATTCACTTTTCAGCACTTAAAATCATCTGTCAAGGTAAATCAGAAATTGACTAAAATCACTAGCATAATGGTGGGTAATGTATAAAGAGTGATGAATTATTAATTTCCTAAACATTTTGAAAAGTGTGATGCGTAAATGAAAAAACAAACAAACAAACAAAGGTGATTATCGAGTTAAGAGAGTGAATCATAATTCATGGCCATAACAGCTTCATTTTTTTGGCATTGCAACCATTCAGAAAGTATTCTTTATTCAGGAAGTTGATGAAGGAAAATAATGACATCAATTTTGCTAAGGAGGTGAAGAAACCCCAAAAAGGTGATTTTTATCCCATGAACAACCAAGAAGCTCCATAAACAAAAACAAAAAAACAATTTGACAAATTTTACCTGGGCATCGCGGTTGTAGTGATGTAAACAACCTGCAAAATAGAAATAGTTGATTTAATGGTTTAAACCCTAAGTCATCAATATATTAATGAAATGCATTGCAAATAAACATCAAAGAAACAACAAAATGAAAAGAATAGCATACGAAGTGATAATGGTGCCATTGACGAAACCACCATAACTACAAGTGGTTACATTACACCCGGCACTACTCTGTTGCATCGTAACATTCCCAAGCATCAGGTTACTATTTCTACATTGCATGCTGGAACAAGAAACTGCCAAAGAAGCGGGCATGCAGTATAAACTGTACAAAACAAAGGTTGAAGGTGATCAGCATCACTGTTACATATAAAGGAAAAAAAAAATCAATATAGTTAAACCAAAATGTAAGCAAGATTTTGCTAATTTACTTGAGATTCCCTGGCCCGCAACTGCATTGCACGCAGTGGCTAGCTGTTATCGCATAGCTCCCATTCGACACAATCATACCATTATCCGAAGCATATCTAGGAAAGTTAGAAGCACAAGCTGCGATTCAAGACAGGAAGTAAATAAACAACTTCATAGCAAAGGAAACCCGTTAAACAGTTTTACAAACCAAAACAGCCGCCTATCATATAGGCATTAGCACAAATTGATTTAAGGAAAATTATCAAGTGCAGGATCCTACGGGTCACTAATTCCCACCTGTGGGAATCAGCACAAAAAAAATTACATTGATTCCCACTGGTGGGAATTAGCCGCATTAGAAAGTTACTCATTGATTCCGATAACAGCACATAAAACATGACATTTCTATATAGCTAGAACATTGCATCCACATAAGCTAAGGCACGCCGAAACTAGCAACAAAATGCCACAAAATTAAACAAAATAACATGAGAAGTAGCTCAGTTATCAAATCAAAAACATTATATAATAATCGAAAATTCTAGTGAAATCAATTTAGATAAAAAAAAAAAAAAACATAAAGGAAAATAGAAATTTATACCGGGCAAAGGAACAGCAATTATATCCTCAGCCTTAATAGCAGGACTCCCCATAGCATTAACATTCATCAAATCGGTAAGCGTGGTCCTGTAAGTAGCTGCAATTCCAGCAAGCGTGTCGACATCCCTAACCACATAACTCAAATAAACGGCAGGCAAGAGATTATCTGTGCCGTTAAAACAAGTACAGGGGAGTGGCACAACCAAACTAACCCCCACATCCAAAACATCAGGGTCTTGTATAGCATTGGCCTCGCGTAGCTGATCAGCCGAGACCAAACCAGAGTAAATTTGGCTTGCAATTGAAGAGAGGGTGTCAGAGGGACGAGTCTTGTAGTGGGTAGAAACCGATTTTCGGATTCCGTCGACGCAGGAGCAAGAAATGGGAATCTTGACGAAAAGCTGTGAAGGAAGAATGTGGTTCTCGACATCTGGGTAGGAGATGTCAATGGCGTTGGCTGTCAAAATCGAGACTGGGTCCACGTTGAAGAGAGAACCCACTTCTGATACTTTGAGGTCAGTGTAGAGAGTGTAACCGAGCAAAGCGTTGCACGAATCCGAGTTTGAGCAGGGCTCGATGGTTGATTTCGCTTTTACTAATAAACCCACGTTGCTTATCATCAACAACAACGACCACAACCAAACAATGCTGCTGCTGCCTTTGAGCTTACCCATCTTCTTCTCCAAAATGAAATCGATTGGCTGGTTATTCTAGGGTTTTAGAGAAGGTAAGGAAAAGTTTATTTTGTTGTCTTCTTGTAGTTTCAAAAATAAAAAGTGAGTGTGGAAGTGGAGCTAATGGAGACATACATGTTGCTTGGAGTGGGCAGACAATAGTCAGATTCTCGATCTTCGAGTCTGTAGACATACTTTATTATTGGACCAATTTGTCCTCTTCTATTTTTATTTTTATTTTTATCTTTCTCGCTTTTGGTCACGCAATCAAGATTCAAGACGACTTTTTGACTATCAAAAATATAGATCGTAACACCTTGACAAATTTGCCCCTGTTTATTTTGTAAGAGAAGTGTTATAGCTGAAAATTTACTATAACAAAAACAAAATTAATGTAAAGATAGAGAGAATACAATCAATGTATTTATTATGTATTTATTGTGTTTCTTATCGGAACAAAAAAAATATATTAACACTACCGCTTTTTTTAAAACACAATGCATAACAATTTACTAATAGATTATTTATTGAATTTATTTTACATTTTAAAATGGGTCAAGTTAAATAAATTAAATTTAAAATTTAAAATTTTGACTTCAACATCTCAACAACTCATATACTTTTAATCAGATGGTTGAGATTTAAATGTATTTACAACTCTTGGATTAAGAGCATATGAGTAAATAAGTGATTGAGATGTTAAAATTTAAATTTTAAATCACAAATTTAAGTTGATTTTTCTTAACCTTTTTAAAATATATAAAAATTATTAATCCCATTGTTTTATCTTTTAATTTAATATAAATTAAAATTCGTAATTACTTTTATTTTAACCGATATAATAAAAGAATAAAATAAGGTTGGTTCAGTATTATGTCTATCGTATTTATACCACAATTTTATGGAATTGTGGGATCGAATCTCATCTCATTATTTAAATCGTTATATGGTAATATTCGTAAATAAATAAAAACCAGAAATGAGAATTTGAAAATATAGCATTAGTGAAAGTAGTTTTATATTACGGTAATATTTATAAAAAAAAAAACAGATAGAATAAAAACTGAAAATAAGAAATTGAAAATATAGCATTAGTCAAGGTAGTTTTATATAGAATATCTGCCTTTGAAGTATTATTATTGATGAAATTGGGATACATTGGTAATTTACTTTCTGCTATTCAAATTTGGGATACATTGGTAATTTACTTTCTGCTATTCAAATTTAGGAGCATCTAATGGTAAATTACTTTCTGCTATTCAAATTTAGGAGCATCTAAATTGTACGATGCTCCTAAATTTTGTACCCCACTTACTGGTTAATACGATTTCGTTTTCTTTTCGATTTCGTTTTCTTTTCAGGAGCGGCGGACATAAGCAAATATCCCACGCGAAAACACAGCGCGTGTTGCAAACTTCTCAACTTAGCTATATGAATGACCAAGTCACGTGCTGTGCACTCCGATGCTTTACGGTTGGTAGAGGTGGACGCGGTTCGGTTCGGTTCGGATTAAAACCGAATTGAACCGAAAATATTTCGGTTTATTCAAAAGTGAACCGGTTTAAACCGAATAAGAAATGGTAACCGAACTGAACTGAACTGATTTGAATCGGTTCGGTTCGGTTCGGTTCATTTCGATTCGGTTCGGTTCGGTTCATTTCGATTTTGGGCCTAATGGACCTTTTTTAATTGATGGGCTAAATGAGTTTTTTTAATAATTTTTTATCTTTAATGGACTATTGTTAGTTGTTACCTTGTTGGATTCTAGTTTTGGATAAAAGTTTGATAAATTTTACTAGTCCAAACCCAAATCAAACATAACTAATAATATTTAAGTTATACTTTATTACAAAAATCACAAATTAAATAAACATGAAATTACATACTATAAACATATCTCCATACAAGACATACATCACTTCACAAGTGACATACAATTAAAATTTCTAATATAAAAACTTTAAATCATAAATTCAAACTCCAAATAAAAATTACAATCCAAATACAAACTCCAAATAAATAGTACAGTCCAAATACGAACTTCAAATAAATATTACAATTCAAATCCAAACTTAAAATCAAAATTATAAAATAAAACCAAATGTTTGCATATAAACTGCATTAATACCCATTACAAAAGCAAATAACAAATAATCAGTATAAATTTACTCGACCAATCTTTGAAACCAACAACCACCAAAGCAACCAAAGAAAGGGAAATGAATTATAGGACACTAGTAGGCAGCAATTTGATCTTCATCAATAGAAACAACACTGAAGTTAGATATTGAAGCAACAACTTTGGTTTTATCAAATTTGCAGCCACCACGATCAGTCCCAGTGTAAGGATAATCCTCATCTCGCTCAAGTCCACTAGCTTTGAGTGTGTACTCAAAGGCAGAGGTCATCAGCCCACCATTACATCCAGAATCACAAGCGCCATATTCTTCTGGATCGCACTGCAAAAGTTACAAACTAATTATCTTAATATCGATAATAAAATTTTCAGATTATATACGCTGTCAAGTGACTCAAGAATGAGCTTTCAAGCAGCTAATAGGTCTATCATGAATCACTTGATAAAATGCAAATACATAACCGTCAAATTTAAGAACAGAAAAAGCATAAGGCCACTATGACCGATGAATTCACAACAGTCTTCGCAGGAAATTAGTTTATACCCCAGTAAGGTTCGGTTCTAATGTACCCGGCTAATATTACTTCACATACACATGACAAATAGTACACACCACAACTTCAAATTCATTTTTGCCTTCTACAGATAAATGTAAGCTCGAGCACAAAATTGAACGCCTTGGACAATAACTCTTTCAATAAACAAAATTTCTAATTTCACGTTCAGGTTGAATCGCATATGCTACCGCAATAAAACTGAACATATAGATTGCTTATCAAACAATAAACATAACCAAAATTACAATATAGAGATTTCTTGCACCTCTAATCATTTAATGAGTTTGATTTGTTTCATTACTAGAACAAGCTTCATACTAATTTCCAGTAACTAGCAGTTTGTGATTAGACATCACAATTCATCCTATCTAACAATTTAAGAAATAAATTCTAGAATTCTTCAAAACAAATTCAATCCCTAAACAACAAATACCAAACAGAAACAATATTATGACAAAACAATAACTAAATCGAAAGATCAAATAAAGAAGGACTCAAAACCTCATGATCACAATCGGCTAGTTGCTCCCTCTAAAGCCCCAGTTGTACTAAACGACCAGCACGAACCACATGAGCCCTATATTTCACAAAAAACAAAATTGATTTTTTTCTTAGATGAGCTGAATGAAGGAGCTGACTCAGCTGATGTTGAAGATTTGGCTGGAGTCTGAACATGAAGGAGACCATATCGGTTGAGCAGAGACCACAATAGTCGACGGTGGTCATCGAATATGCAGAAAAAATAAGACAAAAACAAAAGTTACAAAATTACTTGTTTGAAGAAGAAAATAATTAACAAAATAAGAAAACAAGAAGAGATTTGAGTCGAGTGAGTAGTGATAAACCTTCTTTGAGGTTTGAGTTGAGACGAGCAGAGAGTCAGCCGATGAAGATGACCAGATCGGAGACGAACGGCACTCCGACGGAGATGAGAAGCTGAGATGACTGGCGAAAAGTGGAGATGAGCAGCGGTCGACTGAAAGAGAGGTGAGAATCTATGAGAGGTGAGCAGCGGTGAGAGGTGAGCAGTGGTCGACTGAAAGAGAGGTGAGCAGCGCCGCGGTGAGAGGTCAGAGGTGAGCAGCGGTCAAAAGATATGAAGAATGAAAGTCTGAAAGAAATGAAATTGGTTAGGGTTAGGGATTTAGGTTTTTTTTAAACTTATACATATACGGTTCAGCGATTCAATCCGGTTTTTGATGAACCAAACCGGTTTGAACCGAATTTTTTTCGATTTTTTATTTTTTAAACCGGTTTGAACCGAATTAATTCGATGAACCGAACCGAACACCCATTTTTTGGTTTGGTTCGGTTCGGTTCGGTTCGGTTTCGAACCTAGTACCCACCCATAATGGTTGGTCAAGCAATCGAATTTATCCTGTGTCCGAATTCCTAACTCCCAACCAACAATCCATTTTTTTTAAAAGGGAATTTTTACGTAAGTCCTTCTTCTTTTATGAAATATCACATGTTTAAACATGTTATATTAGTATATTTAGTCCTTTATTGTTTTCAAAATACGTAACTTTAATTCCTGTAATTAAATTCGTAACAATCAACTATGATAGAACTTGTTGAATTACAATTTTCCCTTATTATCATTAAAGAATGATAAAATAACAATTTTATCCTCTAACTTATTTATTATACCTTTTAAAAAAAAATATTACAAAAACTATTACAATAGGATCGTCAGAACACGTCGAGATCAAACAATATATGAACGACCCAGATATCTACTTCATAATGTTCTTCAATCCTAGTTCACTTGATTAACATTATCACTATTGATCAGAACTAAATAAAACTCCTTATAATTATGGTTCATCAAGGGAACGATATGTAATATCGAGCATCCCTGCATTTTCCATCTCCATAGAATCAAAATCATCCCCTCCAACATCCAACGGTTGAGACACACATTTATTGTATGTTGGGGTTCTCCTTGATAAAAGACGAAGATAAGTATGCTCAAATACCAAATATTGTTCCTCCTCGTTGAGTGTATGAAATAATAGATACTCCAATTTCTTTCACAATACAATGATGAACAAGGCTGCCCAAGTTAGTTAAAAGCCATGCCTTTGAGAGTTTTTATGAAACTTCCATGAATACCCTAACACCTCTTAGAAGAAAAAAAAAACAATCTATCATTCATAAAATCAAATCAAATCCTACAAAATAATCTGAGAACATCGAAAAATTAGTAAACTTGTCATTGAATTTTCTTCTTTTCGTGTCATTAAGGAAACATCTCTCAATGCATCTTTTTTCTTTCCCTAGTAATCTTAAAGTCTTGGTGTAGAGGAATATGGCCAGAAACCTCCTGGAACCATTGTTTGTTATAATACCTAGAATTATAGTAAAAACAAATCATAAAAATATAATGTTATAAGCAAAATAGGAAAAAAAATACTAAAATGTAAAAATTAAAGACGTTAAAGAATACTACCTCAAGCAATGAAGCGTTGTACTGCTTTTGGTCCATCGATTCACCAAAATTCCATACACCACATCAAAGAACCTTGATGCATCATTAATTGGCCTTCGTGCATGTCTAAATATAACAATCTTCGCTTTTAATATCATAGAATCTCACCACTCATAAACCAAGTGAATACATGGTGTGTCTGTATCGGACATCCGAAACATCTCATATATATGAGCTGTAAAGTCAAGTTTATAGTCAATGTCAATCCAAAACAATTCATTTAATAAATTTTCCTTGACAATTATCGTTTTCTCAACATCATTTTCCTTATACATTTCACATTTTTCACTAATCACCATTTGTTGTTAAGCTTGCTTAATTTTCTTAAATCTCTTCAGCTTCACAGCTGCAGAAGCAAGACGTGTATCAATAACCGTTAACAACTTTAATTTGGAATGATCATTAAACATGACCAATTTTATACTATGGTTCATAATAATAATAAAAAATTACAATCCAACCATCAATAGAAACCCTTAGAATCCAACCACAAACTTCCATCACATTATCATATGTTGGACTTACCGATGGTGAACAAATGTTCTTTTAAGCAAAATTTAGGGTATGGAATACACATGGTGTTCAACAAATGTAATGGAATTTAACCTCCACAAGAAGTCTAGCTGACTTAAAATTTACGGCATTATCAGTGATTAAACAAGTTCAATTTATAAACAAGTTCAGTTTAACTAGAATGTTAAGATGAAAAAAAGAGCTTAAACATGTTTCGTTTAACTGGAATGAAGTCATTGCACGAAACCCCAGTAGCCGAACTACATATAAAATCTACATTTTAAATTGTTTAATTGATTACAACTATCAGTGAAAATAATGCAAAGAAGAAGACCACATAATAAATAAAGTCATTCTCCATCTCAATTTAAAGCGATATTGCAACCTGAAACATCCTATATAGAGCAACATATTAGTCATAGCACAAAGTTTTTATCCATACACATCCGTACAAGTATACAATTGACCACAATCATACCTCTAAAACATTGAGCACCAAAATTGCGCCTTATTACGTATTGTCAAAATGGATTATACAATTATGATCCCTACAAAATTAATTTGGTAATTTGATACCCATTGACTATGTTGTTTTTAACTTTTTTTTTTGTTTCAACGACACTTATCTTGTAGCAGTGGCAAAACAGGAAGAAGTACGGAATTGATATCACCTTAAGAGCAACATATGAAACTAAAAATGCTAAATGCAACATTCAATACCATAGAGCGTTGGGCAGAGAATATCGCATTCATGATTGCAATATATCATAAAAGAAGAAAATCTTTCAGAATAGAATTCGGCATGAAAAAATTGTAAACCATACAAAAGGTTATAAAATAACATATTGTTCAGGTTCATCCAGGGATCCCTACAAGCATAAAATCTGCTCTCATATGTTATTAACATCATTAAATCATTATAAAGATATTTCACTTCAATTAGTAAACCTCAATAATGGCATGTAATAAAAAGGACTAATAAAAACATGGCAAAGAAAAATAGTAATAACCCGCATATGTTAGTATACAATAGGCCACACCCATTGCCCAAGGAAAAATGGTATAAAATGATTTTTTTTAGACAAACTTTTTTTTCGGTGTTGTTAGGGAAATATCTTTCAATGCATTTTTTTCTTTCTCTAGTAATCTCAAAGTCTTGGTGTGGGGGAACACGATCGAGAACCTCCTAAAGCCATTGTTTGCTATAATACCTATAGTTAGAGTAAAAACAAATCATAAAAATATAATATTAAAAACGAAATAGAAATAAATTACTAAAGTGTAAAAATTAAAGACGTTAAAGAATACCATATATGATCTAAAGAATGTGTTAAACAATTAAGTGGTGCACTGCTTTTGGTCCATCGATCAATCAAAATTCCATGCTCCACATCAAAGAACCTTGATGCATCATGAAGTTGTCTCCGTTATTGTCTAATGTTGGTTGCAAAATAGCAAAAAATAAATAAAAAAAAACCTTGCAAATGCACAAATTGTAAACGATAACACAGTGGAAAAGCAAAAGTCGTTTCCACATAATTAATTACCTACTAAAATAATGAGTTTGTATCTATGACATTCTACCCTTTAATCTAACTGAAATAAGAAAACAAAGACTCTAAATGCACACACACGAATGGGGTTTTTAATTTGATTATTAAACTAAAGAAAATTAAATAACAAGAAGTAAAACAAATCAGAAATTTAATGATGAAAAATATATAGAAAACACTAGTTATGATTTTTTATCTGCCACTAAACAATCATCCAATTCATAAACAAATAATGAAGTTAAAGATGTCAAACATGATAAAGATATTCACGACAAGGTGTTGGCATCCCATTCGAGTCGTATATATTCTCTCTTAGTTAATATGTCAGTCGCATGACATCTATGTAAATACGTTTATTCCAAATTATAACCTAGCATTTACTAGATTTAATGATAGGAATCCATTAAGAACAAAGAAAATATGAATATCACATGAACCCTAAAACATGGTATCTATTATAGGTAATTCATAAATCAATTTCCCTTAAGTGGGTCTTATTTCTAAAAATTGTTGCAACCAATAATATATTCGTACGGTGTCCGACTTGTATCTTTACAACATAGATTCTATAATAAAATAATTATGCTCTAAGGTGATCAATCAAAGAAACATAATAATATATTAACAATTTTTATGGAGAAATTGAAATCATCATGTTGAGAAAATAATACTTCATTAAACAAAACTTGTTTATGGAATTGAAATCATGTTTAGGGCTTTAAAAGAGCCCTAACTAACAAGAAAATTAGCTAGACATAAAAACTAGAAAATAAAATAAAATCATCTAATATAAAGAAAGGTAGAAGAAATGAATGTTGATGGAGTCTTCAATCTTCAACTCTCCACCCCTCCATCATCTCTTGTAGAAAATTCTTAGTATTTATAGGTGATTTTTCCTTGTAGATTCCGAATTTGTTTTGTAGTAGGAAACACACCAAATAGGAAAGTAGAATGAAGTAAGGAATAAGAATCATTTCCTAACTTGGAGTTATTCTTTGATGATTAATTCCTAATTTGAGTTTAGAAAATATCTCAATCATGTCTTCATTTTTTAGAGTCTTTAGGATTTGATTTGGAAAGTTCCGAGATAACTCTAGACCAATTCATAGTATAAATCCGTCAAAAATAAGCAATAACCATTGTGGAAAAAGTGCAACAGTCCCACAACATAGGTACAGCTATATGCATACTAATATTGGAGCACTGTGTGACCGCTGTCAAAATGCACAACACAATTGACAGCGGTCCACACTTGATCAAAAGGGTGTTGTTTGTCACGACATGAAGTCGTTGTGAAAGCTAAAGCAATGACACATATTTTGCTTTTAATTTATGCAAATTGATTGGCTAATTACGCTTTGGTCATTTTTTACGACAATTATACTTTAACCACTTCAATCTTTTAAAATCACTTTTTTATCTTCAAATTTACTCCAAAAGCTATCTTCTATACAATCTCAACAAACACATTAAAATATTCAATTTCACCCAAGAACATAGCATAAAACATAGGAATTAGGGATCTCAAATATCAACATTTATCGACCTAACATTTAAAAACAACAATCTTCACTTTTTCTATTATAGAATCTCACTACTCATAAACCAAATAAAGGCAAGGTGTGTTCGTGTCGGAAGTCCGAAGCATCTCATATATGGGAACTATAAATTCAAGTATATAGTCAATGTCAAGCCCTAACAATTCATTTAGTACCTTTTCATTGACAGTTTTCACCTTCTCAGCGTCATCTTCCTTATACATATCCCATTTTTCATTAATCACCATTTGTTATCAAGCTTGCTTAATTTTCTTAAATCTCTTCAGCATCACAACTGCATAAGCAAAACGTGTATCTGTAACCGTTAACAACTTCAGTTTGGAATGATCACTAAACATGACCAATCTCATACTATGGTTCATAATAACTTTTTTTTATGAACCAAACATCACTAGAAACCTTTGGAATCCAACCATAAACTTCCATCACATCATCATATTTTGGATGTGTCAATGGTGAATAAATGTTCTTCAAAGCAAGATTGAGGGTATGGACTACCCATGGCGTTAAAAAAAGTTTTGAAATTTGGCCTTAACAAGAAGTTTGGTTGTCTTATAGTTTGCGGCATTATCAGTGATTACTTGCACCACATTTTTTGAACCAATTTCTCTAATGGAGTTAATAAACAAGTTAGCAATAAAATGCTTGTCTTTGACCTCTCTTTCACAATTTACGGCTTTCAAGAACATTGGTCCAATCTCACAAACTGTCGTAATGTTACTAAGTGGTCTTCGTTTAGAGTCTGACCATCTATCATTACATACACTTACACCTTTTATCGTCTAGGAATCCTTAATTAGATCTTATAACCGCTTAATATTAGCTTTCTCTAACCTGGAGAGAGATAATCCGAAATTAGATTGCTACAAGCACTTTTGAAGCCATTTATATAATGCCGATTTCTTGCAAAGTGAAATGACAAGCCACCCGTGTAAAACATTCTTGCAATTTCACTGTCTAGTTCTTTTCTAGCACCAATATTGAAAAGCCTTCTTATTAGCTCTACTCACTCACTTCCTTTTTTTTTTGGATCCAATCTATATAAACTACTTGCGGATGCGAAAGATGAACCAACGGTGGAGGTAAAGGAACTAACCTAGGTAAAGATTAGTTCACCTTTAACTCAACTTCATCCACTACTCGTTGCATTTCCAATAAATTATCATTCATAACTTTAGAGCAATTTACAACCCTACCTCCTTTTATTTTTAACAAATGACACTTCACTCTAGAATACGATCCTTTGTAAGTAATCTGACAAAAGTTACACTTAAAAAGAATATTCCCCACATTTCTCAACTCTCTCAAGCTTTGTAACATACTTCCACAGTGGAGCTTGATCATTTTCAGTTTCAACAGTATTAGCAGGGGGAGTGGCAATAGAATCTGAAGAGTTTCGTGGAACATCACTGATACTCATTTTCTGAACAAAAATGAATTGCAACAATCAAGTACCAGCCAAAGAAGAAGCAAGCAAAAAAACATACAGAAAAACAAAACAGCCACAAAGCCAGGCAACCGCAACAAAATCCGAGCAAGACAAGATTATCAAGAATGGTTATCGGATAATTCTTATTTTTATTTGATAAAGTTGTTGGTTATTGGAAATTTGGAATCAGTATTTATAATTCTTAGTATATACTCTTATAATGTTAACACTTAACACAACTCAAAAGATTGTTAAAATTGTTAGGATTATGCTCAATAGCAAGAGTGTAATAATATATTTAACAATCTTTTCATATTAATAAAGTGATTTATAGTTTAACAAATCTTATAGCATTTATAGTTTAATTATTATAATTGTCGAAAGTAAATAATCATAAGGTTAAAAGACTATGAAAAAAGAAGAATTGTTCGTACATCTGGATATGTATGAGGTAGATACAATTCTTTAATTAAGTCTCGAATAATATTCACAACTTAAGATAAATGTTGTGCGCCTTTATCTTGTCATTCGTTAATCGATAAAGGACTTCATTTATAGATATGGACATCGTAACTCCATTTATTAAATGTGAGTAGAATATCGTCATATGAATGTTTTGAGGTATTTGATATTAAATCTTAACGTTAAGCTTTAATAGTGTCTATTGAAATATGGTTTTTAGATAAATCAAAATATTCAAGTTCAAAATATAGTCGTATGAGTAAATATGGTAACTATGAGAGTTATAGGCTGTCTATGAGCTCTTGACAATTACTGGTATTCTTCAAGAGGATACACTATCTCCATTAAGATTGTCTAGGGTATGAATGAGGAATATTAACTTATTCTATCTTTATTTAAGAGTTCAATTTTAGTTCTTTAGTGGAATGAACTAAAATTAATAGATCGGACCTAAGTGAATCATTTGTTGATTGTGATTAGGTTATGTCTATTGGAGCTTAACTTTAAATAGTCCGTCAAGATCCTCAATCCTCAATCCACACAAACTTGCATGGATCACTTAATATACTCTACCGGACCAATTTATGGGTTCATTTAAAATTGTGGTAAAGTATGTGGACTTGTTTTTTTAGTAAGAATGAGTCTAGTTCACATGTAGACATTTTATTAAAGTCCAATGGATTTAATAAAATGGAAAAACAATATTTGACCCATATTTATATAGCTTGGGTGGAAAGGGCCTATATAATAGTCTATATATTGTTTTTTATTTTATTATTTAATTAAATAGAAATTAATTAATTAATTAATTAATTAAAAGTCAAAATCTTTTTCCTTGTTGGAGAAAGTCTCCAAGAGTTATACTATTGTTGGTAATATGATAAGTATCAAATACTATATTTGATAAGTAAATAAATAAAAGAAATTTATTTATCTAGTCAAATTATAAAGTATTTGATTTATATTAAAACTCTAAATTGACAATCGGTCAAATTAGAAAGTTTTGATAGAGTCACAATTTAATTTATATTCAGTAATTTGTATTGAATAAATACACCAATGAGATGGAATAGGAGTCTTGTTGCAGAAAATAATTCCTTTTTGAAAATGATTCTTGATCACCACGTAAATCCTCCTAGAGTTAGGATACATGTCTACCAAGTAAATCCTTTTAAGGAGAGGATTTGGTCACCTAAATATATTCATATAGAGGAATTCAGTCAAGCTAATAATTCCATACTCAAGAATTCGGCCAAGGCTTGTTGGTGTCTTGAGAGAAGTTTTTTTTTTTTTTTTGCATATATAGTTTTAAAAAAAAATTGCATTCAACTATTGTGTGTAGAATTCGGCCAATGAGAAGAGAAAAGGGGACGCTTTTATTTTCGATAGTGCACTAGTACTCTTTACATCAAAAGGTTCTGTGTACAACATCGAATCAAGGTTTACGTGAGTTTCAATCAAATAGATTGATAATTCACAAGTGACCGAACGTTCTTGGGTTTTCTCTGAAAGGATTATTGTGACTAATAAAAGAAAAAGATTTTGTTTGTTTTCATTCTCAGATATACAATTCAAATAAAGGGAGTCCACACTCCTAGGTAAATAATATCCGTGATTGGATTGGAAGATATTGCGAATTCAATTCGACGCTAGTTCAATCATCATGAGAAAAAAAAGTACGATACTTTTAATATAAGTTGATTAATTTAGGGTTAAGAATCTTTCTTTTTAAAGAGAAATTTTTAAAATATACCAAACCCTAATTTTACGCTTCCTCCGTGTTTTGAATTGATTTTTCCCTACGAAAATAATAAAGTAATAATTAATTATACACGAACCTTTTTCATAGGCCTATAAGGAAAACAAAATAGAAAAAGAAAAATGGTATTGAATTTGTATTGACCAGAACATAATCCTATAGACCGGTAAAAACAAGTTCATGAGTATGAACACTCGGTCCACTCATTCTCTAAATGTGCTCTCTATATTAGTAGTCAACAACAATTTAACAAATTACACTGATCATCTTTCTTTATACACTCAGTCTATTCACAATTCATTTCCAACCATTATCTTTTCTTCTCTCTCTTGATAGAAACCCCATTAAGAAGAGAACAATTGATTAAAAAAACAAAAATTAGCTATGGGTTTTTAACTAAAATCAATGGGTTTTTAACATAAGACAACTTGGGTTTACACTAATCATCTTTCTTGGATGCAATGAGAAGCATTTTGAACAAAAATACTTGTTGAAGACAGAGTTCTTTGAGTTGTCGTTGGTTCCTCATCGTCGGCCTTCTCTTCTCTTTCCTTCTTCCTCTTTAATTCTTCTTCTTCCTATTTTCTTCCTTTCTCTCCTCGAATCCTCTCATCTCTGTTTTAGTGTTATTCCAACTTTTTCAAACGGTGGTAGGATGGAAGCATAAGTTATAAAACCCTAAAAATATAATTTTGAATAATTTGGATTTGGTCCTAATATTTTTAAAATTCATAACTTGACCCCTATTTTCAAAAAATAATTGCAAAACTGCACCTACCGTGTCCCCCCTCGTTGATAGCCAAAAAAGTCACAAACACACTTTTGATCGTGTCTGATACGCACCCCACACTGTCAAAGGCGTGTTCGTGCTTTACAGTTCCTCGTACATACTTGTAAAACGTATATAGTAGGGATTGAACCACTCACCACTATGTGAAAGGAATGTGCACTTAATTTTTATATACATTGTCCAAAATATCCTCAAACATTATAAGATCTTTACATACTTACCAAAATATAAAAAATTGTTGTTAACTAAACCAAAAAATATATAAAATAACTAAATTAATTATAATTTCAAAACTATTTTAAAAATAAAACATTAAATAATTAAATAAAACCGGAGGAGGCGCCACCTTTGGTTTTTATTTCTTATTTTATTTCTTACGTTTTTTTAACCAAATAACATTTTTTTAAACTTATAAATCCTATAATTTTATATAATTAAAAATAAATTTACAAATAAATAAAAACTTACAAGAAAAAAAAATCAAAAAATGAAAATTATAATACTGGCGGTGGAGAAAAGAATCTCCACCCATAGTCCCACACCATCACCAACTCCATGCCCATCTCTAACACCATCACAAGACCACATCTCCAACTCAACAACCATTTCTAACTACATCCCATCTCCAAATTCATCACCAAAATCAAGAACATCAACTCAATAAAGTAAAAATCAAAACATATGGATTTAAAAATGTGGGATCATAGAAGGGATTTTTTTTGGAATCATGATAGGATAACAAAAAAAAAATTGAGGCGATGCAAGTCTTAATGAAGCATGATGCTCTTGGGAGGTGCGATTGCCATGTTTATTTAATTTTTTTTCTTATTTTCTTATTTTTAATTTTTATTATCTTATTTGTTTTAACACATGACACATTTTAAAAAGTGATATATTTTAAGACAATACTCCTAACATCCTTAATTAAATTTAATGGTAGATCGATAGAATGACTAAAACGATGTATTTTTTTTTTTAAAAAAAAACAATGGCTTAAAATTACTAATACAACAAAAACATCTAAAAATATGATATTTGGTAAAAATATATATAGACTTTAGTGAAATTCCCCAAATTTGTTTTGGATAATTACCCTTAGACTCTTGAATTTGACATAAATGTAGATAGACATGGATACAGTAAAAGTTATCTCTCATACTCATAGAAAAAACATCAGGAAAACTGGTATAAATAATTCAAAAGACAAACTTATCTTTATCGGTTGTTAATTTATTTTTTATTTTCGTTCCTTCATTTTGCAAAGATTATGTACGATAACAAAAAATGTATTTTTTTTTCTTATTATATTGTAATTTCTATCATTTGTTATATATATATATATATATATATTCTTTTTTATTATGTGGATATGATATGGTATGGATCGTATGGTAAGATATTTTGTGTGTGAAAATTTTCAAAAATAATAATATAAATTTTGTTTTTAACATGTATGATCTCATAATAGATTAAATTTCTAGTCATTTTATAACTACAAATTACTAAAATATCCACATACATTTGTTATATTTTTTGTGAAAATAACGTGAAATGTCTAATTTTTAAAAGGGAAAATTACTAAAACTTCCCTTTAAAATTATGTATCTAACTTTTGATAGTGTTTTTTCTTTCTTTTCTTTTCTTTTCTTCTTTAGGTGTCAACTCCGAAAAGGAAAATCCTTGGTGACACTATTGCACACGTGGGAGCACACACCCAATGCGCGACATCGCTCGAGCTTGTGTTGCCTTGCTACGCACCACTAAAAGAACCGACGGCACCATCCCTAGATAAGGTGGGGAAATGTGTGCGAGAGGATAAAAGTTTGTATATGATTTTTATAATGAGGGTATTTATGTAATTTGAGTTACCATCTATTTTGTCTACAAAAAATAATTTTCTAAAACTTGTTTAGCAATCAAACAGAGATATGAACTAAACGTTAATGGATAGTTTTCATAAGGAAATACAGTTTTTATTTATTTATTTATCAAATCTTTGAATTTAGTGGACCCTTTCATTAAAATTCAATGTCAAGTTTTCACTCCTTAATAATATAGTTACTTTGTTGTAGCTAGATTGTTGTTGACTTTGTATTGAGTTATTTGAATTATTTCTTCGTAAGAAGAAAAAAACAAATCCTACGTATGACAAAGATTGAGGTGACGCGATTGTAAATCTTTCACATTCAAGTCGTAAGATGTATACTTAAAAAATAAAATTGATACAAAACTTTTTAAAAATATAACAAACAGAATGAGAAAAATATAGAAGAGAAGTGGGGAATGCACAACATCTTCCATGGATCCAAGTATCCAACAATGGGCGACTATGGATGACAACGGCTCTGATTGAGGCGGAATCGACTTGCCATTTACCCAGAACCCGATTTGAGCAAGACGCCTCATACCCGACTTGTGTCTCAAACGATTTTTTATTTTCGTCCCATACCAAAGTCGTTTTCGGGCCAAATGAACCATACCCAACCTGATCTGATTCATTTAACATATATATTTTTTTCTCGAACTATTAAATATACAAATTTTACTATAAAATTGAATTTATGAAATAAGCATGTAGTTAAAATAAGCATCGCGTATTTTCTTTAAACCATTTTATATTATAAAAATCAGTAATACCAAAGGATAGTCCAAATGTGTTAATCTCCATGCATGATAATATTGGGATGAAAGAGAAGAGAAAGGGTTGAGAGTGTGAACTAGAAGAGAGTTTTTTTTTTCTTCCCCAAAACATGTTTGATTCAGAGCATAAACTTGACGATGCTAGTATATACTTCGATACATAAATAAAATTATCTATTACAAACCAACATCATAGTTAACCAAAGCATAAATATCTTACAAACTAAGACAAATAAAAAAAAAACGTTGGTTAAAGGATGTGGGGAAGAGCTAGAGAGAGCTAGACAAAGGAAAATCAGCCGACTGTAAAGCTAAAAAAATAGTTTAACATATATTTTGAACAAAAGACCTTCAAATATGCATATATTATTAAAAAAAATTAGTAACTTAAATTATTAACAAAAGAAAAAAAAAAGACCTTCAAACATGCATATATTATTAAAAAAAATATAGCTACTATTTTCCATTCGGTATCCCAAAAACAACAAAATCAGACTTTCAAACATACATATGTCATCTAAAAAAATAACATAATTTATTGACAAACGAAATAATCATAAGAAAAAAGTTATCATCCATCGTCATCTAAAAGGCCATTGCTGCATCGACAGAATACTAGGCTGTTCTGGCACTCTCCTAGGCGGCTAGGCCACACTGACAGCAAACTGGGTTGCATTGGCAGATGTGTTGAACACATGCTCCAGAGAGGCGAGGATGATGAAGATATTTTTATCAAAGTTCTTGGTATTTTCCTCGATCTGGTTGATGATACTATTGACTTCCAATGTCAACAGCTTAAATAGCTCCATCTGCTCCCATTTTTGGTACTTTACCTCTACCAATTGTCGCTTCATATTTTCATTAATAACCTGATTTTGTTGAGAAATGGTTTCCTAACTCAACTCTTATCATATTTTTTAAAAAATCTTTTAAAATGCCATTGTAAATCTATTAGATTTAGAAATGTTGAAAGTAGTTCAAAAAAAAAGAGAATCTCTAAGCAAACTTTGACTATTTTTTAAAATAAAACCCTAATTTGTTAAAATCTCAATTTGTCTCTTATATTCGTAAATTCTCAATTTGTCTCCAATTTTCAGAAGAAGAAAAAAAAAGTAACCCTAAATTTCCAATGGAGGAATAAAACCCGTCAAGTTTCAAAAAAAAAAAACTAATCCTAAATTCCCAATTTAAATTTGAAAAAAAAAGGAAAAAAAATTAAACAAACAAAACAAAACCCTAACCCTAAATTGAACCAACAAAAATAGAGAATCGAAAATCGATTCAAATTAGACATGTCAACAAACAAAATTGAAAACTACCCAAAAAGATAAAAAAAAAATTGAAACAAAACTTAACCCTAAATTGAACCAACACAAGGAGAGAATCGAAAGCCGATTCAAATAATAGGCATGTCAACAAACAAAACAAGGTACCAACACAAACATAATGGAAACAAGTCAACGGTAAATTGCAAATGTGAGTTGTTGAACATAAATCAAACTACAGTCGCGACGAGGAGAGAGGATCAGGCTATGTCGGGTATCTTTGGAGGCTAGAACAGTGACTGGAAAGGTGAGGATAGCAGCTAGAAATAGTTGATGTGAGGAACTACATCTGGTGAGGATTAGGTGGGTAGAGAGGTAGTTGTCGATGGTGGAAATTCTTTTGGTCCGTCCGCCCTCTCTCATGTTATGTATTTAATATTGATATTATTATGTTTTCTAGTCCACCCGCACGCCCTCATTTAGTATTCTTCCGACAGGCCCATAAACTCCGAAATTTGTAAGTAGCTTTATCAATTTATTCCACGACTGACCTATTGGCTATCATGAGCTCCTAACTTTCTTTCAAGTTCTACTATGATCCAGTTTGATATTGTTGTACTGTAGAGAGAATGCTTTTGAAATTACTGTGGGGGAGGATTGTTTTTAAAATTATTGTGGGAAGAATCAACTGAGTATTTAGTAAACTGATTTTCAAAAATGTTATGAGAACTAAAAGCAATTTTATGTATTTGGTAAACTGAATTAAAAAGTGTTATGGGTGTGAAAAATTACTAAAAAGGACATAGACATCTATATTTTGTATTTTTCTTGTTTATTTGTGTTTAGTGTTAAGTGTTATATAATTATGATACTTTATTAAATTAATTAGCCCCACTTTTTTATTCTACTTTATTGAATTAATTAACCAAATTTATTTATTTATTTATTTATTTTTATTATTTATTTTATTTCTTTATTTCTTTTTTTTATACTTTATTGAATTAATTAGCCTCATTTTGTTGTACAGTAATAGTAACAATTTTTTTGTACAACAATATAAGCTCAAACAATTTTATACAATTATGGTATAATTTTATATGGTATAATTATGGTATAATTGTTTACAATATACCAAACAAATATCATTGAAAAATGTATATAAATTATACAAACCCAAAAGGATATATTATATAAACAAAAACTATCAAATATAACGTTATGGAACAAATTATATGAGTTTTTTCATACGAATAATTGTAAATAATAGCTAAGTGTGTGCACTCATTAAACTTTGTGCAATTACATTTCTTAACATTTCCATTTCTCGTATTCCCAGACCATTTTCTTCATGTGCATTGACCTCCATTTCTTCATTAACCTCTTCACTTAAGTAATTTTCACTTTCATCAAATCTCTATCTCGTTGTGCATTTCTTCTAATGTAGTTATGAAGAATCATTGTAGCAATACCAATTTTCACTTGTTTTTCATAAGAATAACTAGGTATATCACGTAGAATACTCCATTTTTTCCATACCCCAAAAGTGCGCTCAATGATGCTCTTAAGTGAAGAATGTGCATGATTAAATATTTCTTTATGACCTGTTGGTTGTTCACCCCTACGAAAATGTTTAAGGTGATACCTTTCACCTTTATAAGATCCTAAAAAACATTTCATTTGCGGGTATCCAACATCCACCATGTAATATTTTCCTGAAATATAAAATATGATTGCTTATGATATAATATACAATTATTATTTGCACAATGTAGATAAAAAAATTACCATTTGGAGGTTTTGGAAAATTTGATTGAGGATCACGTAGAACTGATAAGAATACTCTAGTATCATGGGCAAAGCCTTCCCACCCTGCACATGCAAATGTAAATTGCATGTCAAAATTACATACAACAATTACATTTTGGATGGGTATTCCTTTTCTACAAATATATAGTACTTGATCACATGGAGAAATCGAAACTTGAACATGAACACCATCTGCATCTCCAATGCAATCCTACAAATTAATTTAAAATAGGTATTAAATAAGGCATTTATATAGATATACCAAATTTAAGATAATTGAAAATTATACATACCTTAAAGTGAGATATATATCTAGAGTCGTTCAATATTTCTATTGAGGTGCTCCTAAATTCAGATCCAAAGGTTTTATCATCACTTTAGCCGTTTCATATAAAATATCTAGTATCAAATCAAAATATCTACTCACTGTCTCACTGGAACGTTGAAAACGTTCTTGTGCATTCTTATTTCATATACCTTGTCCTAAAATATAAAGAAACATTCCTAAAATTTCAACACTACTTATGTTTCTTGAACCCTTCAACTTATAAATATTTTCCAACTCATTCAACAAAATTATGAAGACATGTTTGTCCATTCTGAACATGTTATAACGACGACTTTCATTGCCCTGCAACACTTCCATCAACCAAATAAAACCTGTTTGAGAGCTTGTCATGAATGGAGTTTTCAGAACATATTGTTCAAGATAAACTTGAATAAGACGGCCAGTGACACATATAAGTTGATCCATTTCCTCTTCATCTCCTGAATTGTCCATGCTATATTTTAAAACCTGTAATATTTATAGTCTCAGCAAACGTCACATTAAATTGAGGTTCAAAGTAGGTAAAACATGATCCAAAAAGCACAAAGAAAATGAAAGATAATATCATCAAATAGTAACAACAAGCACAAATTTCTAATACAGTAATCCAACAACGTTAAAGATAATAAACATAATGTCATGAACTAGGTCCAACAAGCACAAATTTAACATGTTATCAAGTAAGATCATCACATCTAATTTCCAACCTTTTTCTGATTAAGAATCAGAAATTGGAGCTTCAGATCAGAATTTGTCATTACAGAAAACATCTCCCTTTTGTCTTGAGAACAAAACAACTCAGTCGCAAACCACCACAACTGACTACCTTTTCTGCCCCTAGTAAAGTTGACACAACTTCCATCACTTCAGGAATACTAGTTCCTAGTGAACTTCTATGCATTGACGTCGTTATACTCATACTCTCAACTACCTCAACAAGATGATCAATTTGTTTAGACAACTTTGTTGCACCTCCCAACTTCCCCT
This sequence comes from Dipteronia dyeriana, assembly GCA_032871835.1. Taxonomy (NCBI): domain Eukaryota; kingdom Viridiplantae; phylum Streptophyta; class Magnoliopsida; order Sapindales; family Sapindaceae; genus Dipteronia; species Dipteronia dyeriana. Next base: position 99,705,033 of record CM065296.1, on the reverse strand, counting down.
TATTTCTCTTTGACCCTCCCATAACTCCTTCAGTTTTTTCACTCTCATCATTTGTTCTCTTTGTCCCCCCATCTTGATCACCTTGTGAAGCCTCCTCTTTCTCCTTATTGACAGTTTGCTTGTCATTATCTAAATCTCCCACCGTTTCTTTAAGAAGTATGGTAGATGATGGAATCATGACACAATTGTCAACTGCTACACTACCCTTGAACATCTTGTCATACATATCCATCATGTCGGGACTAATTCCCACGACACGAAATTTTCGATACTCAACATTCATCTACAAAAGAAGCAGATAGTTATAAAATATGCACCTACATGACATAAATAAATAAATAAATATCTAAATAAATAATGCAGAATTTTCACCTCAATTTTACTTTGCCACCATTCTGGAGGTACATCCACCATTTTCTTTGCAGGGGTCCCATCCAATACCAGTTTCTTTATGCAATAGTGAACTCTACAACTTCCAATCGGTTTTAAGTGAATCCCACTTGTTTTTCAATTGTTTTTTATTATAATCCCTTCCGGTTATTTCCTTAAAAACCTTGATAACATTTACCTAACCTATCTTATCAAAATGAGTGCTAGACCTATTTCCTTTTGTGACTTCCTTAACACATATTTCACAATATATAGCTACAAGATCATCGTTCCAAACCGATTTTGATTTTCCACTTCCCTCATTTTCAATAATGCTATTTGTATTTTTTTTCCATCTGTTTACCATAAAATTCTCATAGTAAATATTTATCCAACCTAATATTTGTTAACTATAAGAACATAAGAACATTGTACCTAATGTTTATCAACTACAAGAATAGTTGTACTAAGGAATTTTAATTTTCAATAACCAACAAACTGCATTCCCCACACAAAAGCAGTGGATTGATTAATTAATTGATGAATATGATGTTAATGCATACTACTTAATTAGTACTATCAAAGAAACATCATGCATAAGTCTTTAAATAATTAATACGTATAATCAAAGCTTATACAGTCCATTCAAATTGTAGTAATCAATCTAAAAATAGCTAGACTATAATGAGATGTCATTGACTTCACTAAATTGATCATTTTTTTGTCAAAAGATAATGAAATTTGCTTTAAGTCCAAGATCATTTTGCTTTAATCATTGATCAGGTTCAATATCATATTTCATATTTCATTGCCAATTACGTCCAATATCATATTTCATTGCCAATTAATTTAGGCAAATAAGCATTATGTAGCAATTCTGAGTATCACTTTCATCACTAGTTCACTACATCCAATCAATAAGGTCAAATGTACCTTAGACCAACAAATCCAAGTTGACAAGGTAACAGATTATTAGTATAAGCTAACCCACCAGAGTTAGACCTGTTTCAGTTGACATTTATTAGAATTAACAATATAATCAATATGATCAAGTTTAAATAATGAGAAACTATCATGTGTAAGGTTTCATCAAAGTCTTCCCACTATTTTATAAGAATTGGATTCCAGCTCAAACTAATATTCACAATCCTAATTTGAAAATCAGATTCAATAATGCAATTAGCCGTATTAAACATTCAAAGTTTTCAATCATGAAACAATTAATGCAATAATGCAATTACAGAACGAGATTTGAAGAAGAGGAGATGAGTTTGGTTAGGAATCTAAAAATTACAAGGAAATAATCAATATTTGACCCTTACCAAAATCAAAATCTAAACTTTAATAATAAAAATCTAAATCTAAACTTTAATAATAAAAAAACTAAACTTTAATAACAAAAACACCCAAACACTAACAACTCCCAAACACTACAAGCAATAGAATTGGAAAATGCTCACAAGTTCATTCGCAGCTTAAAATAGGTTAAGAGAAACTGTAATCATATTAATTCGCATGTCACATATTTTGTGTAATAAACACTCACTAAAGTTGTTTTTGGAAATGCAGGGGTATGACACATTCGTGGGTGAGAGAGGGACTCAATTGTCAGGTGGACAGAAACAAAGGGTGGCAATTGCCAGAGCAATAGTGAAGTCACCTAAGATATTACTTCTGGATGAAGCAACAAGCGCACTCTATGCAGAATCCGAAAGGGTGGTCCAGGACGTGTTGGATCGCATCATGGTAGGCAGAACCACAATGTTCGTAGCACATAGATTATCTACAATCAATAGTGCTGATGTGATTGCTGTGGTAAAAAATGGTGTGATTACTGAGAAAGGAAAGCATGAAACTTTGGTCAATATAAAAGATGGTATATATGCTTCTTTGATTGCATTGCACGCCAATGCTGCTTCATCCTAGTTACTCTTCTTGGACGAACATGATAATTAAGAAAAAAACAAATGGGGTTGTGTATTCTAGTCAAAATTGTTGATGGTGTGTATATTTCATGATTTTTGTCTGATTGTTTGGAATAATCCAATGTGGTACTTTCAGAGAGGAATCATCTACATATAAATATATAATCCAATCATGTGGATGGCATTGATGAAAAAGCAAATTACAAGACAAACCAAGTATTAAAAAAAACTACAAAAGACGTTAAAGCAGTAGAGGGTTAAGCAATCAAAAACTCATCTGCTTAATGAATATCTTTTGCAAAGCTTAACAAATAAATGGATCTAGAAACATCATACACCACAACTGCAGTAAATGAATTGTACAATAGAACTCAACAGGCAGATTCAAGGTCTACACATTCAGCAACAAAGCAATAAAAGAGCTATATTGAAGGAGAAGTAACATACCCCTTTGCAGCTTTTAAGAAATTACCATCAAAACTACCTTAGGCACAACAAAGAACAATTGACCATGAATTAACGCCCAACAGAGACATTATATATTGAGTCTACACAACAATCTAAATATTCAGAAAATACCAAGCGCCGGTTTAATTGGAACCAAATAAAAAAGAGGCAAGTAACGAAGTAAATACAAAATCTAAACTTTAATCAATCTTCGACCCTTACCAAAATCAAAATCTAAACTTTAATAATAAAAAAATAAAACCAAATATATTACTAAAAAACAGAGACAACGAGTAGAAACCTTGAAGAACAAAAACACTCAAACACTAACAACTCCAGTTTTTAATTTTGACATTGAAAGAGACAGAAAGAAGATATTCAAGCTTTGAGAGTTTCTACAGCAGAAAGATAATAGAAGCCAGAGATAGAGATAAGAAGAGAGGATCACCTGAGAAAAATTGACGTCACGGATAAAAGGCAGCAAAGAGGAAGGGGGTGTTGCTTTAAAGAGCTCTGATTTGATTCACGAGTTGTTGTGTGTTATCTGTGTGTTGATAGATAGGTCGAATGGTATAGAAAAAAAGTTGAGGATAAAATAGGAAGTTTGAACAAAAATCATTAAAGAAAACACTGTAGCGCGTTTTTGAAATTGCTTCCTTAGGAAACTGATTTTCAAAAGCATGTATTGGTAGCTTCTCAAAAACTCAGTTGGGAGAAGCTAAAAATATCCAAAAGCACTTCCCATACATTTTACCAAACACTCTATTAATAGTCTGGAATCACTTTTGGCCCCAAAAGCAGTTTGGGAAGCATTCCAAACTGGGCCTATATCTTCCATGTTAAGAAATTAGAAAACAATAAGAAAAATAAAATATCCTTTAAAGGTGGATGTATCAATTTTTCGGTCTTTTCAAGAGATAGATTTAACAAATGCAGTGTACAACTATGAGGGATTTCCAAATCACACCTTGCAAAATGAAATAAAATGTAATTAAAAGTGAACATTAAACATCATTGGAAATCACAAAGAGAGAGAGAGAGTAATGTATATTATCTTCTCAAGAGAAAGAAAAAATAAAAAAAAAAAAAAAAAAAAATGAGAGAGAACTGACGGAAAAAAGAGACACCGAGAGAAGTGATGTCTATTGATGTTTGCAAATCACTTATCTTGGATAGATAAAGTCTATATTAGGATAGGCAAATGATGGTTGCAGAAAGTAGTTCATAAGAAAATTGAATATTTGAACCAACTTCGAATCTTTTAAAAAATAAAACCCCAATTTGTCCTTAATTTTTATTTTTTTTAAATAACCCTAAATTCTCAAAATGGGAATCATGACATTTTCAATGGATAAATAAAACCTGTCAAGTTTCAAAAAAAAAAAACCCTAATTTCCTAATTTGGATTTGAAAAAAAAAACGAACAAAATTGAAGGTGCTACCTTACCGGTCCAATAACGTTATTGGACTTAATAACAACCATTGAATTTGATAAAAACAAATCCAATGGATGTTATTAAAAATTAAAATTAATGTTGTTTATTACAGTAAAAACTTGAAACCTTTTCAACCAGTTTCTTTTTTTTTTCTTTTCAAAAAAATAATAATTGCAAGAGATAAGAAAGTATACAGCTAATAATGGAATATTTTAAAAAATAAACGGTTATTAAATTAACATCACGATAAAGAAAAAAACCATGAAATTAATCAAACCCTGAACCCGTTACCTTCCCAGTTCTTTCATCTTCGTCATTTGTTTTTTAATTCTAAAAGAACCCTAAACCAAATTTGCTTTCATTCATCTTCACCCATTCTAGAATCCTAAAAAGAGTCTTGAAGGTAGTATTTGTTCATTGATTTTTTGGAGAATATTCATTGTTTTTCTGTCTGACACCCCGTGGCTTCAAAAAGAGGTACTTTGTCTGTCTCTTAATGAAAATCATGTGATGGTTTTATAAACTTCAAGTTTTGCATTGTTTAATTTATTTATTTTGTTATTTTACTGTATTCCATGAATTTTTTTTGGAGTAATATTCAATGCTATTTGATGTGAGGTTTAGGGTTTTTTTCCTTCTTCTAGCCTTTGTAGTTTTGAAATTATGAAAAACTATATAATAATAGAGGAAAAAACTGATGTATTGTACTTAAGAAAAACTAATGTATATCAAAACCTTAAAAAGTTCGAATTTGCATTGTTTAATTTATTAATTTTATTGTTTTATTGTATTTCATATATATTTTTTTAGTAGTATTCAATTTGATTTGATGTGATGTTTATAGTTTTTCTTCTTCTGGTATTGATTGTTTCAAAACTAAGAAAAAAAATGCAATAATAATGGAAAATTTTGAGTATTGTACTTTAAAAAAATAATGTATATCAAAACATTATTTAGTTCGAATTTACATTGTTTAATAAATTAATTAATTAATTTGTTTTATTATGTTATATGTATTTTTTGGAGCAGTGTTCAATGTGATTTAATGTGAGGTTTATGGTTTTTTCTTCTTCTATTTTTGGTTGTTTCAAAACTAAGAAAAAATATACAATAAAATAGAAAAAAATGATGCATTTTACTTAAAAAACAGATGTATATCAAAACCTTAAATATTCCAAATTTGCAATATATAATTTATTTATTTTGTTGTTTTACTGTATTCCATGTGTTTTTTTTTATCAGAATACAATGTGATTTGATGAGACGTTTATGGTTTTTTTCTTTTTCAGATCATGGTAGTTTAAAAACTAAGAAAAAATATACAATAATAGGGAAAGAAACTGATGTATTGTACATAAAACAAATTATGTATATCAAAATCTTAAATAGTCTGAACTTACATTTTTTATTTTATTTATTTTGTTGTTTTAATGTATTCCATGTAATTTTTTTGGAGCAGTATTCGATGTGATTTGATATGAGGTTTAGGTTTTTCTTCTTGTTGTTTCAAAACAAACAAAAAATACAATAAAAGGAAAAAAATACAATAAAAGGGAAAAAACTGATGTATGGTACTTAAAAAAAATGTATATCAAAATCTTAAATAGTCCAAATTTACAATGTTTAATTAATTTATTTTGTTAGTTTACTGTATTCCATATTATTTTTTTGAAGCAACATTTAATGTGATTTGATGTGGGGTTTAGAGTTTTTTCTTCGTCTGGTCTTGGTTGTTTCAAAACTAAGAAAAAAAATACAATAATAGGGGAAAAATGATATATTTTATTAAAAAAAAACTAATGTATATCAAAACCTTAATCAATCCGAATTTATATTGTTTAATTAATTTATTTTGTTGTTTTAATGTATTCCATGTATTTTTTTTAGAACAGTATTCAATTTGATTTGATGTGAGATTTAGAGTTTTTTCTTTTTCTGATATTGGTAGATTAATTTTTTTTTTAAATAATAATAAGGAAAGAAACAGATGTATTTTACTTAAAAAAATTATGTATATCAAAATCTTAAATAGTCTGAATTTTCATTATTTATTTATTTATTTATTTACATAGTACGAATATTTTGTTAACCATATAAAATGAGTTGTTACATGATACGACAACGTTGTTACAATTTACAATTTTTTCGTTACACATCAAACCAACGTGAAATTGTTACCACAATTATTTGTACTACAAATTTCTATACGAAACTTGTTACAAAGCACATATATTTTGTTACCCATATAAATCGAGTTGTTACATTCTACGTCAAAGTTGTTACAAACTATGAATTTATTGGTACACATCATGATAGGTTTGTTACAACATTAAATCGTTACAACGTACATCTTAATTAAAATTTTGTATGTAAAACTTGTTACATAGTACGAATATTTTGTTACCTATATAAAATGAGTCGTTACATGATACGACAACGTCGTTACATGATACGACATTGTTGTTACAACTTACAATTTTTTCGTTACACATCAAACCAACGTGAAATTGTTACCACGATTATTTTTACTACAACTTTCTACGCGAAACTTGTTACAAATCACATATATTTTGTTACCCATATAAATCGAGTTGTTAAATTCTACGTCAAAGTTGTTACAAACTATGAATTTATTGTTACACATCATGATATGTTTGTTACAACATTAAATCGTTACCACGTACATCTTAATTAAAATTTTGTATGTAAAACTTGTTATATAGTACGAATATTTTGTTACCCATATAAAATAAGTTGTTACATGATACGACAACGTTGTTATAACTTACAATTTTTTCGTTATACATCAAACCAACATGAAATCGTTACAATAAATATTTTTACTACAACTTTCTACGTGAAACTTGTTACAAAACACATATATTTTGTTATCCATATAAATCGAGTTATTACTTGCTACGTCAAAGTTGTTACGAGCTTCGAATTTATTATTACACATCATGTTAGGTTTATTATAACATTAAATCGTTACCACGTACATCTTAATTAATTTTTTGTATGTAAAACTTGTTACTTAGTACGAATATTTTGTTACGTATATAAAATGAGTTGTTACATGATACAACAACGTTGTTACAACTTATAACTTTATCGTTATACATTAAACCAACGTGAAATTGTTACCATAAAAATTTTAACTACAACTTTCTATGTGAAACTAGCTACAAAATACATATATGTTGTTACCCATGTAAACGGAGTTGTTACATACTACGTTAAAGTTTTTACATACTACAGTAAAGTTGTTACGAGTTACGACTTTATTGTTGCATATCACTTAAAATTTGTTATAAAATTAAAATTATTACCACATACATCTAAATTATAACTTTTTATTTAAATTTTGTTACGTTGTACAAAAATTATGTTACACGTAATTGTTTTATAAAAAATAAAAATTAAAATAAAATAAAAATATTTAAAATGAAATTTTAATTCAAAAATTATTATGTTACAAATATTTTTTTAAATTAAACCAAATAAATATTAATTTCAAAATATATTACATCAAAAATATTTATTTATTTTCTATGTATATCAATAGTTTAATAAAAAATCTATTTTGACTATTTTAAATGTGTTATAATATAAATTTTATATTAAATTAAATACGAATTTAAATAGTAAAAATTATCACTTATTTAATTAAATCCTAAAAGATTATTGTGAGGATATTCATAATCCTTATCCAATTATCATTTAAAATTATTTAATATAATTATTTAAATTAAATTAGATTAGATTATTACCTTTTTATAATAAAATAATTTGATAGTAACGGGTTAACTGGTTATAACCAGTTACTTCATTTTTTATAAAGTGTTTTGTTGCCACATGTCAACCAAGTATCGGAAGAATCTTGTAATAACATCCCAATAACGTTATTGAGATTTAATCTCCCAACAATGTAGTCATACCCAAAATTGAAACAAACAAAACAAACCAAATCGTAACCCTAAATTGAACTAACACAAATAGAGAATAAAAAATCGATTCAAAGAACGGACATGTCAACAAACAAAAATGAAAACCAACCCATAAAAAGAAAAGAAAAAACAAACAAACCCTAAATTGAACCAACACAAAGAGAGAATAAAAAATCAATTCGAATAATATACACGTCAACAAACAAAACAGGGAACCAACACAAACAAAACGGAAACAAGTCAACAATAAAATAGCAAACATGAGATGTTTAACTGAAATCAAATGACAGTAGAGACAATGAAAGATGAGCGGCGAGGAGAGATGATCAGGTTTTGTCGAGTCTCTTTGGAGGCGAGGATGCACCCGAAATGAGAAGAATAGAAGATGTGAGGACGACGATCGGAAGAAGTAGAGGTGAGGACCTAAGGATGGTGAGGACCGGGTGGGTGGAGAGGCGACTATTGGTGGTGGAAAGTCTATCGGTCCACCCGCACGCCGCCACGCCATCATGTTAGTATTCTTTTGGCTGTCACATTTTTTTTAACTTTATTTTTTCAATATTTATTTAAAAATAATTATATAAATACCGGGTCAACCAACCCCTTTCGTAATTACAACCATCACAAATAAAAAAAAACTCTAACTTGTAAATAAATCCCACTTAATACCAAAAATATCATTTCCTTAATTATAATTTTTTTATTTTTATAAGTATGTACCACTTATAACTATTATGTTATTTAATCAATTTTATTATTGTCTTTTTATAAAAAAAAAACTTTATTATTATTTTCAATTTTATTGTTATCTTTAATTCTCTTACTTTTCTTTCTATTTCCTACTTCTTCTCTTTTCGTTTTTTTTTTATCAAACTCCATTATTCGTTATTTATTTTTTGTTAATAACCCGTTTTAAGTTTTTTTTTTAATTGGAGAACCATTTTTTGTTTGAGAGTGTTGTAGGGTATATAATATTTGTATCATGTCCCAATTGATGTGGAGATGTTAAATGATATTTCAAAAAAAAAAAAACAGGTGTTCCATGAAATTGAAGAGTATCTAATATATATATATATATATATATATATATATATTTGTCGAATTTACACGTCACTGATAAGGAAGATAGTTCCTTAAAATTGCCAAGTAGATATCCGAATAGGCATCTAGAAAATACCCTTTAAGACACCACAAAGGAATGGGAACCCGAGTATGTGTGAATACAAGTATTCGACAAGTCATGACCTGCTCGAGACCAAGTGACGTCATGTTCTACTCGAGACAACTACGAGAAACCCGAATAAAGAAATCCAGTACATTATTCGCACGCTGGTGAACCAAGAATCTTGCTCAAATACGTAAGACATCCATATCAAGAAGAATTTCTAGAAGAATAAAACACCCAACAGGAAACAGGTTCCAAATCAGGCAACAACTTTAGTTCTTCGAGAAGGCTTCACATTAATAAGGAAATAAGTCCTAAACGGACTATATCACCAGAGTCCCATTCAATCGCCACACGATCTTCAAGACAAGAAAAAAGATAAAGACAACTTCAACAAGCAGCCAATTGTAATTAAATACAAATTCTTTCATTACTTGTACAATAAGGATTAGGGTTCTATGCATATATAAATAGACCCATAATCTCATTGTTAAAGAGGGAGACAAACGAATCATTAAAAAGATAGGCAAAAGAGATCAAGTGGTGTAATTCTTTATTTCAACAGTGGATTTTGGGTCGGTTGTTTATTCAATCACCTGTGGACGTTTCTCCGATCACCGGAGTTTTGCCACGTAAATTCGTGTCTTATTAACTTAAAACTGCATTCTATTTCTCTTTCTCTTTGATAGGTCATAACCAAATCCAATCTTGTTGACTTTCTCATCCATCAAGAAAACGACGTCAACAATTGACGCTAGAAAGAGGGGGAAAACCTCCAGTCTGATTAAGTGATGGCTGGCAGCGGAAGCAGAAACAGTTATGGGGATATCTAAAAATCTCCAGATAATGCTCATATAGGCGAGAGTTCACGAGACCCTGCCATTACCATCGATAACCAACCAACACTCCTGACTGGTATCTAATAAATCCCTCTAACCAGTGAGGACATAGCACGTCATTTCTGTGAGGCACTGCAATAACTACTGAAGAACTCGACAAGAGAATGAGTAGATTTATTGGCTGTGGGAGAGGCGCATCTGCCAAACCCTCAACCTACAAGGCTCCGTTCGGTTATAGTTGGGCCAGAACCAGATGTGCCAATAGCTGTTATGAACTCATATCAAATTAATCAATCTGAGGGTATAACACGCAACCAGGACAAAGATCGTGAAACGCCCGAAGAAAAACAACCACGCCAAAAGCGGAGTCACGGCCAGACTGCCCATGATAGACACCGCAAATATGATCAGCGCAGGGATCGATCATTATCATCAGAGGATAGTGATCGACACCATCGTAAACATCGTCATGGAACCATACGCCTGTAAGGATTGGCCCATGAGACTTGGGAACAGAGTGAAGAGGGGCTGGAAATAGGTATGACGATCACCCGACAGTTTAACCATCATGGAGAACCGGTGGGGGACAGAAATGTTATGATTCAGAGCCTGGCCCGAGAAGTCGAAAACAACAAGCGTTGATATGGATATAACGAGTTATCTGATGATGATTCTGATAGTCCTTTTACCAAGGACAACCTGTGAACCCCTTTCCCTTAAAGGTTTTGGATGCCACACGTGGAATAGTTCAAGAAAGATACAGATCATAAAGAACACGTTAGACGGTATAAAAGCGCTATGGCTCAGTATGTCCACAACGACCCTTTGTTGTGTCCTAATTTTCCACAAACTCTGGGAGACACATGCTCAAGATGGTTCAGAAGATTGCCCCCGGTAAGCATTGGGATTTTCGGTGAGTTGAGCAAAAGTTTCTCAAGACAATTTCTAGGTAATGTGCACAAGAAAAAATCAGTGGCTTACCTTTCTCAGTTGAAACAAGGGAAAGATGAGTCGTTGAAAAAATACCTGGGGAGATTCGACTAGGCGGTCTCAGAAATCGGCAGTGCAAATGACGAAGCAATAATTGCTGCATTCATAAACAATCTGTAGAATAGAAGATTGTCTTTTGACCTAAGAAGGGCTCGTCTAACCAAATATTCATATATGATGGATATAGCTGGAGGGTATGCATTAGCCGAGGAAGAGGAGTTAGCAATAAGTGGTTGCTACATTCATGAAGGGAGGCCCGAACAGAAAGATGCCAAGTCAAAGGTACAGAACCACAAAGGAAATAAAAAAGGAAACAGTAAAGAAAGAAGCAAGGATGGGGGAAGTGGACATAATGCTGACCAGACCATGGAGAAGTTCTGAGGAAAATACATAAACTACACCCGTCTTCGAAAAAAACAGGAAGAAATCCTGGCAATTTTAGAAGAAAAGAATTTGGTAAAAGAGCCACGTCAACAATCTTAATTTGCTCGGTGAGACACGCAAAATACTGCAGATTCCATAAGGAAACTGGTTATGAGATCTCCAAATGTTACCAACTTAGAGACTGTATAGAAACCCTCATTCGGGAAGGACACCTCCAAGATATAATCTTGAAGAAAGATGAGAAGTCAGAAATAAAAAAAAAGACCAATGCCGATCATAATTCTGGTCGGAACAAAAGGGCTAGTCCCGAGGCGAATGAAGTAATACAAACCATCTTCGGATGACCATCAACTAGAGAAGTAACCGGGAGCGGAATCAGGAAATCCGAGAAGCGGTGGAGGCAATGTAGAATTTTGATGTCAACTCCGTCGAACCAGACCCTGGAGCGAAATCAGGAAATCCGAGAAGCAGTGGAGGCAATGTAGAATTTTGATGTCAACTCCGTCGAACCAGACCCGAAAAGAATAAAGGAAGGATGAGACCCTATAATATTCACAGAGGTCGATTCACATGGGGTTGATGTTCGACCAAATGACACTCTCGTCATAAGTGTCCGAATTGGTCATAGGGGAGTCAGGAGAATTTTAGTAGACAATGGCAGTTCGGCCGATATTCTCAATATGGCTGTCTACGATCAACTAAGGTTGGACCGAAAGGATTTGCAACCTTTCCATACCCCACTCAGAGGATTCAGAGGAGTAGAGGTCAGGTCTCACGGGACAACGAAGCTGCCCGTGAAAATCGGAGTAGCACATTGTCAAAAAACAGTGTTACTCGACTTTGTAGTGGTAGACCTAGACAACTGGCCTTATAATGTGCTGTTAGGTCGACCATTCTTGAATAAAACTAAGGCAGTAACAACTACCTACAGTCTAATGATCAAATTTCCAACTGAACGGGGGGTAGAAGTAGTCAAGGGGTTCCAAGAGATGGCCAGAAGAGCTAATCTCTCGGTTTACAAAGACAGAGACAATAGTGAGCAAGTTTGCACCATAACACGATCAGATCAGATCGAGCAAGAATCACTGTCGTTTGAGTTCGATCCAAGGGAAGAGTCGAAGGTGTCTAAAAGTGAACCAATAAACAAATAGTCTTAAAGAAAGACGAACCAGATAAGAAGATCAAAATCGGGGCCAATTAGAAGAAAAAGTTAAACAAAACCTTATTAATCTACTTAGAGAATGCAAATATGTGTTCGTCTGGAGTCATAAAGATATGGTAGGGATAGATACTCTAATAATATCACATCATCTTGCGGTGGACCCTAATGCAAAACCAGTAATACAAAAGAGAAGATCATTCAACCTCGAAAGAAGTCGGGCAATCAAACAGGAAGTGGAGAAGTTACTCGTTGTATGGTCGATTAGAGAAATCAGCTACCTTCAGTGGGTAGCCAATGTGGTATTCATCCAAAAGAAAAATGGTTTGTGGAGAATGTGTGTGGATTTCACGGACCTGAACAAGGCCTGCCTAAAAGACAGTTTTCCCCTCCCAAGAATACACCAACTGGTCGATGCTACATCAGGCCATGAATTACTTAGTTTCATGGACGCCTACTCGGGGTACAATCGAATCAGATGAATAAGGCTGATGAGGAGAAAACAACATTTACGACCGATCAAGGCTTATACTATTACACAGTAATGCCTTTTGGGCTGAAAAACGCTGAAGCAACATACCAGAGATTGGTCCATAGGATCTTTACTCGCCAAATAGGTAGAAATATGGAAGTTTACGTAGACGACATGTTAACCAAAAGCGTCTCGGCAGAAGAACATTCTTCTGACATGTGGGAAACATTCGATGTCTTGAGGAGATATCAGATGAAGTTGAATTCGAACAAATACCTATTTGGAGTTTCTTCAGGAAGGTTCATGGGTTTCCAATTTCACCATATGGGAATCGAAGTGAACCCTGAGAAGATTCAAGAATTTCAAAAAATGACTTCGCCAAAGATGCTAAAAGAAGTGCAACGCTTGACAAGATGCTTAGCTTCCTTAGACAGATTTATTTCAAAGGCCACAGATAAATGTGCTCCCTTTTTTAAAGTAATCAAAAAAGGGAAAGGGCTCGAATGGAATGAAGAATGTCAGCAGGCATTCTTAAAAATCAAAGAGTACTTAGGGCAAGACTCTCATCCTTTCAAAACCTAAAATGGGAGAAATACTCCACTTGTACTTATCAATTACAAAATTAGCAGCAAGCTCAGTTCTAGCCAGAATAGAAGATGGGGTACAGAGGCCAGTATACTACACCAGCAAGACTCTTCTTCCAACTGAAACCAGGTATTCACAGGAGGAAAAAATGGCCCTAGCATTGATTTCAGCAGTAATGAAGCTGAGGCCATACTTTCAGGCCCATACGATTCAGGTTCTCACTGAATGCCCACTTAAGAAAATCTTACAAAAGCTAGAGATTTCGGGGAGATTAACTAAATTGGCAATCGAGCTGAGTGAATTCGATATTCAGTACGTTCTCAGGACATCGCTGAAAGGCCAAGCAGTGACAGATTTCATAACAGAATTCACAGAACCAAACCTGGAAGCAAAAAGGATGTTGGGCAAGAGTTTCTCGTGGAGGTTATATGTTGATGGTTCCTCGAACACTCATGACAGCGGGGCAGGGATTGTAGTATGCACCCTGAAAGGAGATGATGTTGAATGTGCCATGAGATTCGACTTCAAAGTAACAAATAATCAAGCTGAGTACTAGGCGTTACTAGCTGGACTTAGAGTATGCATAGCCTTCAGAGCAGATGAGATCGAGATATTCAGTGACTCGCAAGTAATTGTCAACCAAGTTCTGGACGAATACCAAACTAGAGATGAATGTATGATAGCTTATCGAAGCATAGCAAAACAACTCCTTCAAAAATTCAAAGAATATAGGATTGTCCAAATTCCCAGGGAAGAGAATGAAAAGGCAGACGCTTTGTCCAAACTAGCATCAGCAACAACCACAATCAGGCTAAAAACTATTCCGGTCGCACATCTCCTCAGACCTAGTATAGTTGAGCCGAAAAACTTTAAAATCTTAAAAATCCGAACACCGTCAAACGGTTGGATGATTCAGCTAAAAAAGTACCTGGAAGAAGGCATGCTCCCGGAAGATCCCCTAGAAGCCAAACGCATCAGGTACCAACAAGATACACATTGATTGGTGGAGAACTGTACAAAAGGGGGTTCCCGAACACTCCAAAGATGTGTATCAAAGGAAGATGCATGTTGGATACTACAGGAAATCCACGGCGGAGTATGCGGAAACCATACTGGGGTAAAAGTTTAGCACACAAGGTACTCAGGCAAGGTTATTATTGGCCCTATTTGATCTCGGATGCACAACGATGTTCAGAAAGCTGCAGTGCATGCCAGAGGATCGCCAACGATATCCGACAGCCTCCAGAACAACTTAGAAGCCTCACATCCCCATGACATTTTGCCATGTGGGTTATGGACTTAATTGGCTCAATACCGGCAGGGACAGGGGGTGGAGCAAAGCATGCGATAGTTGTCGTTGATTATTTCATAAAGTGGGTAGAAGCTGAAGCATTGGTACATATCACATAAGCAAATACCACGAACTTTGTGAAGAAAAATATACTCTATAGATTTCGAGTACTGAGCACTATTATCACTGACAACGACACTCAGTTCGAAAATCAAAATTTTAGACAGCTGTGCAACAAGTACCAGATTGCAAATTACTATTCCACACCTGCCCACCCTCAAACGAATGGGCAAGTTGAAGCAGTAAACAAAATCATCAAGCACACACTCAAAGCAAAGCTATATGCCAAGAAAGGCAACTGGGTTGAAAAGCTCCCTGAAGTATTATGGGCGTATCGGACGACAACAAGAACTTCTACATGAGAGACTTTTATCTCTTTGGCATTTGGAACTGAAGTTGTTATCCCGGTAGAAACATCATACATGTCACCTAGGGTCAGGCTATATGATGAAGACCGGAATGTTGATATGCTGTTACAAAGCTTAGATGAGCTAGAAGAGAAGAGGGAGAAATTTCGAGTATGAAATACAACATATCAGCAAAGAGTGGCTTTGCACTACAACTCTCATGTTCAGATCATGAAATTCCAGCTAGGGGACCTGGTATTCAGGAAAGTGTCGCTGAACACAAAAAACAAAGATACAGGCTCCTTGGCTGACAAATGGGAAGTCCCATACAAGATTGAAGGAGTGGCTGGTCATGGAGCATACTGGATCGCCCGACCAGATGGGGGGATTCTACCCTGGCCATGCAATGCCCAATATTTAAAGATTTTTTATCCTTGAAATTTGTTTTCTTTTTTAGTCAGAATAATTTTGTTAGTCAGGATATTTTTTAGTTTTAAGATTTTATCATTGTTAATTTTCCAGAAATAAATGCCAAACACGGGATTTCAGAAATCTAAGCATATGATAATAAGAACATATGAAAGACGAACATGATAATAAGAACATGCAATAAAAAATAAAATCATCGAGACCATTAATTTTGCAAAACTTCTGAATGGGCGGAGAACCTCGAAGGAGCACGCCAGCCGAGCTAGGTCAATCGACCTTAGCCAAAAGGCAACCCCGATGCACAAGATTCTGGAAAACGGCTCGGGGCACCGTCGGGAAAAAACCCGGTGAGATGCGCAACTATGTTAAGCAATTTAAAAACTTACGATTCGGTAAACCCTTGCGCAGACAAAACTAGGAGACGTCCTCAGTGACTTGCGTAAAGACCCGAACGTATGATCGTGGTGAGCCTCGATATAACGTTCGGGTAGCAACCGAGTATAAAGCACAAGCATAAATCTGCTTGCTTGTTTCAAGATGACCCTGATTAATATTAGCCAGTTTAATAAGATACTTAGCATAAAGAAATTGCATTAACCAATTTAATAAGATACTTGGTACAAAGAAATTGTATTAGGCAGTTTAATAAGATACTTGACACAAAGAAATTGTCATAGCCAGTTTAATAAGATACTTGACGTTGGAAATTGTTCCAAGTAACGAAACCAAGTTAAATAAGATACTCGGTGAAATCGGGCAACAGAGTTAGGCAGTTTAATAAGATACTTAGCTTTAGAAATGGTTCGAGTAACGAAACTAAGTTAAATAAGATACTCAGTGAAGTTACTTGGGCAATAAGTTAGCCGATTTAACAAAGCACTTGGCATTCCGAATAAAGCACTTGGCAAAAATATAAAACTTCATTGATCAAAGTTTTTACAAAAAATGACTTAGGCTGGGAGGAGGATTTGGAACTCTTGCCGATACTCGGGTCAAGCACTATCTCATACTCACGGATGAGACTTTCATTTGAAGGCCAAGCAATTGTGTCGACTAAATTGTCCATCCACTCGTTATAATCTGTTCCAGGGACCAGACCAACATCAAGTGTCGAACCATCCACACCAGATTCCTGACTGGCATAGAAGGTCGAGAGAGAATGCTCTGATGGGACCTCCAAATGCATAGGATGAGGCTTTTTACCTCGACTACGACAGTAAGCTCTCCATTCCTTCATCTAAGTTCAAAGAGACTCCAGGGACCAGTCCACATGGTTTTTGATCAATAACTCCCAGTTGGTTCGAGCTTTATCAGTTGCCCGATTCTTGACCTTAAAAAATTTGCCAGTTGAGCTGAAATTCCCGAAGGAGAAGAACTTTGAAGCGATCAACCCCCTGGACCTCAAGTTCCAGCCTAGCCACCTTTGAAAGGGATTTGACAGTCAAAGCTTGGCGCTTCAAATCTTCAATTTTCTGCTCATAAGATGACCTGGCCTGCTCAGCCTCTTGTTCAGCCTTGAGCATCGACTTCTGGGTAGCAGATAATAAATTTGGGAAGGACACAACCTTCTCTTCTGCCACCGAAGCTCTCTCATCGGCCTTTATTTGCTTAGCCAAGCAATGATCGGTGAATTCTTGGGCAGAGCTCACCTCCATTTGATAAGTCGCCTTAACCCGAGCACGGCTATCCTCACTCTCCTTTAGCTGAGCTACATGATGCCTTATCCGATCAGCGTGATGTTGTTGCGTCAGAACTAACTCAGCAAACTCAGCCACCATCTGTAAGGAAGAGTGAGTTAAAAATCTCACAAACATTAAAATAAACAGGTGGAATAGAAGACTTACGTAGAACGTACTGTTGAAAATATTTTGAAGACGATCTGTTGGAGAACCAACCCTGAAGCGGCTCCAATAATCATCCCTATTGAAGGCCCGACCAGAGGACATCACCCTTAGCATATCCTGGGGAGTAGGATAAGAAGGGTCTCCCGAGGATTCCGCACTCGCGTCTTCAACCTCATGCGGTAAAGAATCCTTATTTAGGTTTGAAGTTTCCGCTCTTCCTACAGACGCTTCAACTTGAACGTTCGAGGAAACTCTAACCTCGGTATCATCATCACTCGACTCAATAAATGATACCACCTGAGGGAATTTATAAGGACGAGTGGGAGAGTCAGCCATCTGCTTTTCTCAGCCCGAATACGATGGAAGTTGAGGTCAGCCATATGATCTTCCGGATCATCAACATCTTGAAAAGATCCAAAAAAACTAGGATCGAGATTTACTTGTTCATCTGAGGGTTTCCTAATTCCATCTCCATCCCCGACATCAAACTGCTCTGTAAAAACCTCATCAACCGAGGAGTTTGGCTCACCAAACACCTCGCCATCAAGACGACCTCCTTGCCCGCCTTCATCCTCAGGAAACCTCTGGGCACTGGCAGTTTCAACACGGCCACTCGGGCCACTTGATTCCCCCACGGGAGGCTGAATGACTTCTTCATAAACGTACTCAGGAATTTGCTCATCAGCCTCATCAAACTCTTCATCCGATTCATCAGGTGGAGCAATACCTTCCCTATTTTGGCGATAAGCTTCTATTTGGCTCGTCTGAATAATCGATTTCACTTGGCGAGCTTGGACATCGTAGATGATGTCCGAGTCATATACTGCACAAGTTAGAAACGAAAAACCAAGTCAGAAATAATAACGTAGAAGCAAAATAGAAATGAGATAATTTCTACTTACATCGCCTACGATAATCTAAAATCTGATTAAAGAAACCAAGGTTAATCATTTTCTTCTCATTGAAAAGATAAGACCCGTTCCTCCTCTTTTCCAAAGTACGCACAGCCGCCCGAGCAAGTCTAGTCAACTCGACGTCAGTGAAAATAAGTTTTTTCTTATTCCAGACGTCAGGAGAACAGAAAAAACGGGGAGCCCTTAGCACCTCCTGATTTTCCCCGGCTGAGAGATTGACCTCAAGTCCCAATTTCCCTCCGGTAAAGAACCAACTATTCTTTCAATGCTTGTTCGAGGTAGGGAATAGCCAGATAAAGCCTCTCTTTTTTGCATCAGAAGAAATATCAACTCCCTGGTTCACTTTCGTCCCCTCAGGGACCCAACAATCTGACGGGTTGGACATAAGGAAATAAGTTTCAGTCTGACCAGATTGTCTTAGTGTGAAAAAATGACTGATTTCACTGGGTGAGGGTGGCGACAAGTTCATCTGACTCCACATATGCCACATACACACTAGTATTCTATAACTGTTCAGGGCAAGTTGGGCAGTAGCAATCCCTACCTCGGCAAGAAACCAAGCGATGAACGACTGGAGAGGAAGAGTCACACCACAACAGAGCATAGACCCGTAAATCACCACCATGTCTGGAGGTGGGTTCCTTACAGCTTTATCACCAGCAGGAGTCATCATAACTGAGTCATCCAAATCAAATCGAGCACGATACTTCTCGATCTCAACTTTCCCGACCACATTCGGCTCGACATCATATCCATTCGGATGATCAATAGAAAATGGGACTAGAGTGATTCAGAATTAAAACTAAAGTGAGCATCAGGATGAAGCCCAGAGATATCAACATCTAAAAAAGGAGGCTCGTCAGGGGGAATTTCCCCCAATAATCTACAAACACAAGAAACCAACTGAATGTCTCCGTGTTCGAGCGCTTCAAAAGCTATAACAAAAAGGTGATGACAGGAAGCTGGATCCATCAAAACTAACCTTTAAAGTAAATGCAAAGAAACCTGGAAAAGCTTCAATAGAGAGTTAAGATAAATCTCCGCGCAAGGAAATCTGGATTGAGTATTTTTGCAAAAAATGAACTATAACAGTTCCTTTTCGACATAAATAGATTATTCAAAAATGAAGACGCGAAACCCTAGGGTCTCAAAAAACGGGAAAAAATAGAAAAGAATGATTTAATGACGTAGGCGGCGTATCAAGAAACCCACAATTCTCTTCTCATAGATGCTACTAGGGGAATGAAGCGGTTGGTGGACACGTGTCAAGAAAAAAACTGATCAAGCCGTAAAAAATTACAAAACGTCGCAATCAATAAGATTTCGCATGAAGGGGCAAATTGCATTTACGTGGTAGCCATTAAGACACGTCATTACTGCAAAGCGTTGTTTAAAGATTATTATTCCGGTATTAATGAGGCATAAAAGATCAAATGGTCGATTAAAATACTTTCGCCAATAACAAATTCCTACTCGGCAAAAATATTTTAAGGGGGTATTGTTATATGTATATTTTTGTCGAATGTACACGTCACTGACAAGGATGATAGTTCCTTAAAATTGCCAGGTAGATATCCGAATAGGCATCTAGAAAATACCCTTCAAGACACCACAAAGGAATGAGAACCCGAGTAAGTGTGAATACAAGTATTCGACAAGTCATGACCTGTTCGGGACCAAGTGACGTCATGTTCTACTCGGGACAACTACGAGAAACCCGAATAAATAAATTCAGTAGATGATTCGCACGTGGGTGAACCAAGAATCTTGCTCAAATACGTAAGACATCCATATCAAGAAGAATTTCTAGAAGAATAAAACACCGAACAGGAAACAGGTTCCAAATCAGGCAACAACTTTACTTATTCGAGAAGACTTCGCATTTATAAGGAAATAAGTCCTAAACAGACTATATCATCAGAGTCCCATTCAATCTCCACACGATCTTCAAGACATAAAAGAAGATAAAGACGACTCCAACAAGTAGCCAATTATATTTAAATACAAATTCTTTCATTACTTGTACAACAAGGATTAAGGTTCTATGCATATACAAATAGATCCATAATCTCATTGTTAAAGAGGGAGACAGACAAATCATTTAAAAGAGAGGCAAAAGAGATCGAGTGGTGTAATTCTTTATTTCAATAGTGGATTTTGGATCGGTTGTTTATTCAATCACTCGTGGATGTTTCTCTGATCACCGGAGTTTTACCATGTAAATTCGTATCTTATTAACATAAAACTGCATTCTCTTTCTCTTTCTCTTTCTCTTTGGCAGGTCATAACCAAATCCAATCTTATTGACTTTCTCATCCATCGAGAAAACGACGTCAACATATATATAAGAACATCTAATATTGATAAATAAACAAGAGTCCAAAGTGTGTTTAAAATATAGATAATATAGTTAATTTAAAAGTCTGTTTATATACGTAATGAGTTTGTTTTTTTAATAAAATTATAAAAAACAATAAAAAAAAGGTTAATTTCTTTTTAGTCTCTCTAGTTTAACCTATTACACAAACTGGTCCTCCGGTATTCAGTATTATCTCATTTAATCATTCTGCTAAAATTTTCGTCAAAAAAGTGTTGACTGACAGGATCAGAGGGTCAAATGACCCTACTGCCCCTAATTAAAAAATAAAAACAAACAAAAATATAAAAAATATAAAAATTAAAAATAATAAATATTTATAGAAATTAAATTTTTTATTAAAAAAATATTAATAGAAATTAATTTTTTATTAAAAATTCAAACAAAATTTCACCACCACCAAACCCTCCATCCCTGTCGATCCAAACCACCACTACCACCACCAAACCCTCCATCTCACTCGATCCAAACCACCACCACCACCACCACCACCAAACCCTTTCTCAATCGATCTCATGTACCCAAATCCAAACCCAAATCCAAACCCAATAATACTCAATCGGTACTGGTGAGAGAGATCGAGAACGATGCCGAATCTAGACATCCAGTCGTGAAACTCAATTCCAAACCCAGTCCCAAAACCTAAACTCTTCTGTTCGGCCGTCAATGGTGTCAAAAACTGAAACCTAAAACAAAACCCAGTTGAACCCCTACCGTCAACCACTTCTACCACAACCAGTGCCAATCTCTTATTAGATAAGTAGATCGAAAGGAGATCTAGGCTTGTTCTTGTCGGTGGCCCCGAACCAGCGAAGAAGAATTAGAGAGAGATCAAGAAAGAATAAAGATGGATTTGGTTTGCATTTGATTCAGGGAGGCGAGGGTGGTCGTCATCATGTTCGTGCTGGCGAGTTTGAGCACCGATAGATGCTGGTGAGATGGTTGGGAAAGTGAAGAAGATTTTGGATTTGATTCTTTGGTCAAAGACGTTGAAGAATCTGAGAAGTTTCCGATTTAAGGAGCAATCATTTTGTAATTCATTTTGTGATATTGAGTGATATGGTGTTGGTGATTTTTAGTGTGTGTTGATTTTTGGAGATGGGTGTTGATTTTTTTGTGGGTGGGTTGTTGACGTCGATTTCTGGATTGTGTCAGAAAAGCCAACAAGGATTGGATTTCGGCTATTAATTCAAAGAGAAAGAGATTCAGAGAGAGTAACGAAGACACAAGTTTTACGTGGTAAAACTCCGATGACCGGAGAAACGTTCACGGGTGGTTGAAAGATCAACCAAGCCAAAATCCACTATGAAAATATGATGTTTACAAGCTCTCGATCTCTTTTTTCTCTCTCTGTATTTTTCTGTTGCTTGTTGTGTATGTTATATTGCCTATATCTTTTCTGGACGAGATTATGGGTCTATTTATATGTTTATAGAACCCTAATCTGCTTTGTACAAGTAATACATGATCTTTGTATTTAATTATGATTCAGTTACTTGTTTGAGGTTGATTTGTCTTCTTTCCTGTTTCGGAGTCTCTTATGGAAATCGAGTGAGATTCTAGTAGTGCAGTTTTATTTGGACTTGTTTCATTATAAAAATGTAGTCTTCGTAGCGAAATCAAGTTGTTTCCTGATTGAGGATTCTTCTAGCTCAGTATTCTGTTCTCTTTGGGATTCCTTCCTGATGGCTATCTTCGTGTATTTTATGACTCAATCCATATAAACTAAGCACTAAGTTTCTTACTAGGGTCGCATTTATCCCGAGTAAGAATAACACTTGTTGGTCCCGAGTATCGCCGTTTAAGCCCGAGTAGAAGGTGTTTTTTTGTCTACCCCGAGTACTTTTAATTGATTTGGAGTAATTTAGTTGATCCCGAGTAGGTCTTGCCATGCTACTGGTTTATTCGAGTTTTCTTCTCTTTAACGATGCATCGTAGGATATTTCCTGAGTGCCTATTTGGGTATCTACCTGGCAATTTTCTCCTTCCTGTTGATGACATGTATGCTTTGGTAAAATTCACATACGACAATACTCCCTTAAAATATTTTTGCCGAGTAAATTTCATTTCGGGCAAGAGTATTTTAATCATCTTAATTTTTACTCGTCAGAATAGCCGTCTTGTCATAATGGCCTGTCTTAATGGTGACCCTGTAATTTCGATTCGCTTCATCACGCGAGATCTTAAATGATGGTGATGTTTTGAAGTTCTAACGGTCTAGGGCTACTTTCTGTTTTGACACGTGTCCCTCGTCTCTTCGTTTTTCAATATCATTTATGAGAAATGATTTTTACGTCTCCCCAAACGCCGCCTACGTCATCGAGTTTTGTCATAAGTTTTTTCCAGCTTTGAAATCCTAGGGTTTCGTGCCGTGAAAAACCTTTTTAAATTCTTCGCTAAGAGACATCGTTGGTTTATTCTCAACACTTTTTCAGCAGAAATTTCTTTAAACCCAGATTTCTCTCTTCAGAAGTTCGCGATTCGCCGTTTGAAGATCTTGCATCAATCTCAATTTAAGGTTAGTTTTAATGGGGCCATCCTCCAGCTATCGTCTCTTTAAAATCGCTTTCGATGCATTAGAACGTGGGGATTTCCAGTTAGTTTCTTGCATTAAATGATTACTGGGGGATATCCCAATAGATGAGCCTCTATTCTTAGAGGTTGATGTTTATGGGCTTCACCCTGACATCAGTTTCAGCCCTGTATCGAGTTCTCCATCTAGTTCTGATTCTGATATTTCTGATCACAAGGTATCTTTTCGAAGGATGGGTAAACATCAGAGCAGAAGTAAGGTATACAAGCACGGCTTGAGCAGCGTTCATACCAGGGAACAGACTGTTAACGAGGGTGACATTGATGAAGTGTACAGGGTGTCTCGTCTTTCGTTTTCTGACACTCGCCTGAGTGGCTTTCATACTGAGCCGAATGTGGTCGGGCCAGCTGAAATAGAAAAATATCGCTCCCAATTCGACTTGCCCGACTCGGTCACTTTGGTTCCTGCGGGGGATAGAGCCGTATGGAATCCTCCTGAGGGTATGGTCGCGATTTATGGATCCATGTTTTGCTGCGGCGTCACACTTCCTTTTCAACCATTTATTGCCTGGTTTTTGGCTGAAGCAGGGATAACCCCAGCTCAATTGGCCCCAAATAGTTATAAAGTCTTGATGTGCATGTGGCATATGTTCAATAGAATGAACCTTTCACCGCCTTCCCCAAATGAAATTAGGCATTTCTTTTCTCTGAGGCAGGTTAGCAAGACGGGGACCTATTTTCTTGCATCTACTCATTCGGACGGTTGGGTCCTCAAAGAAGCAAAGGTGAATCAGGAGGTCGACACTTCTGATGACCCAAAAAAGTAGGGTTTTGTATGGGGATTCCCTACATCCAACAAGTTCTGGAAGAACAGTTGGTTTTTTGCTGGAGGGGATCTCGGGCTCAACGTTACTGTTGGATCTGAGGATTCCCGAAAGGTGTTGAGTGTCCTTGTTTCTTCTGTTCCCCCGAAGTGTGGAACAAGAAAATAATTGATTATAGTGATTCTGAGCTGAAGAGGCTGACTCGGGCAGCTGTTCGTACTCTGGAGAAGAGGAGCAAGAGCTACCTTTTTAAAGATGAGGATTTGATAAAGCTCGGTTTTGTCAGACAGATTTCGGGCCATCGCAGGCGATGTAAGTAA
Organism: Dipteronia dyeriana; assembly: GCA_032871835.1. NCBI lineage: Eukaryota > Viridiplantae > Streptophyta > Magnoliopsida > Sapindales > Sapindaceae > Dipteronia > Dipteronia dyeriana. The sequence goes on along the minus strand of CM065296.1, from coordinate 99,680,377 downwards.
CCTGGCGCCCTTTCTATTGTATTTTTTTGCTTTTCATTTTCTGATATGATTTTTTTTTTCACTAATGTTCGATATGGACGTCGTCAACGATCTTCAGGCTCGCCATGTGAAAGCGATTCTGCAAGCGAGTAGAAAGGAAGCTTCTCGTCAGGGCGATGAAGGTATTGCTCCACCCGAGTCTGATGAGGAAACCGACATTGCTGAGGAACAGATCCCCGAGTACGTTCACCAGGGTGCTCAGCCTTCTACTCATGATTATGCCGGTCCGAGTGGCTAAAGTGAGCCAACTGACACCCAACTTCTTGTTAATAGGGAGAGGCAATGTGAAGACTCAGGTGAAGAGCCTGTTGGGGGTTTGTAGCCTGCGACGGTGGTAACGTCTTGACGGATCAAGTGTCTGTAGGTGCCGAATTCTTTGAGTCTTTCTGAGACGATCAGTAGGAAGATCTTGATGCTGACCTTAACTTCCATCGTTCTCGGGGTGAGAAACGAAAGGCAGTTAGTTCGCCATCTCGTCCTCTCAAAGTTCCTCGGGTAGTCTCATTTATCGACTCCAGTGATGAAGATGTTGCGGATGATATTGCCCCGAGTGTTGACGCTGGTGCATCAGTAGATGTGGCCGCTTCAAAACCAAGTAGGGCTTCTTCTTCCCCCGAAGTTGGAGATATGGGGGCTGAACCTTCGGGGGTTCCTTCTCCATCCTTAGAACTGAACAGGGTTTCTCCTGCCCCCTAGTTTGGAAATCTGCCCTCGGGGGTTCCTTTATTCCTTTATTCCTTTATTCTTTTATTCCTTTCTCCCCAGGATATGCTACGAGAGATGTCCTCCGGTCGGGCTTTTATCGGGGAAGACCGCTGGAGCGGCTTTCGGGATGGTTCCCTGACCGAACGTCTCCAAAATATTTTTAACTGTGCATCTTATGTAAGTTGAATCCGACTCCTCTATTGTTTTGCTTCTGTCAGATTTATGAATATATCTCTTTGCAGATGGTGGCCGAATTCGCTGAGTTAGCTCAGACGCAGCAACATCAAGCTGATCGAATAAGGCGTCTAGAGGCTCAGCTGAAGGCGAGTGAGGAGGGTCGTGCTCGAGCCGAGAAAGCTTACCAGTAGGAGGTCAGTTCTGTAAAAATATTTGCCGACCATTGTCTGGCGAAGTAAGTTAAAGCCGAGGAGAAGGCTTTTTTGGCAGAGGAGAAGGTTGCATCACTTCAAAATCTTCTATCTTCTGCTGAAGAATCTATGCTCAAGGCTGAGAAGGAGGCAGAGCAGTAGAAGTCGGCGTATGACCAAAAAATCGAAGATCTGGAGCCCCAAGTGCTGACAGTTATATCCTTATCCCGAGAGGCCAAATTGGAACTTGAAGTCCAAGGGGTGGATCGTTTTAAAAGATCCCCTGCTTACGATGCCCTACTTCTTCAGGAACTTCAACGTGGACTAGTTTCGACCGGCGAGTTCTTCAAAGTTAAGAATAGGGCGACCGAGAAAGCCCGAGCTAATTGGGACCTGTCAATCAAACATCACGTGGACCGGTCCTTGGAATCTCTTTGGATTCAGATGAAGGAATGGAGAGCCTACTGCCGTAGTCAAGGCAAAGAGCCCCATCCCGTGCATTTAGAGATTACGTCCGAGCATTCTCTCTCGACCTTTTATTCAAGTCAAGAGTCGATTGAGGGTGTAATCCCAGATGTCGGGCCAGTTCCGGGTGAAGATTACAGCCAGTGGAGGGATGATATTCTCGACAATATCGCTTGGCCGTCTAATGAGAGCCTGCTACGTGAGTACAAGATGGTGCCAGATCCGAGTATTGGCAAAGGCTCGAAATTCTCGCAACCTTAATTTTGTAGAACTGTAGAAAATTCTGATTTATTTTTTACTTGTAAAGAACCACTCTTTGATCTATAACCATTCTTTTAGGAGCAATAAAATTTTATTTTATTTTGAATTGAATGGTCTTGATCTGTTTATTGCTGATTGTTGCCGAGTGCTGTATTAAACTGGCTAATTTTTGGGTAACTTAACCGAGTATCTTATTAAACCGGTTATTACCCAAATGACTTCAATTGCCAAGTGTCTTATTAAACTGGTTTCTTCGAGGTTCGGGTAACTTAACCGAGTATCTTATTAAACTGGCTCTTTATTATTAACCGAGTCATCTTGAAACAGACAAGTTTACACTTGTGTTTCATACCCGGTTGCTACCCGAATATTACATCAAGGCTCACCATGATCATACGTTCGAGTCCTTACGCAATACCAAGGACGTCTCCCTAGTTTTTATGCATAAGGGTTTGCCGAATCGTTGAGCTCTTTTTTTTAAAAAAAAAATTGCTTCAACACAGCTACGCATTTCACCGGAATTTCTCCCGATAGCGTCCCGAGCATTTTTCCAGAGTCTGGTGTATCGAGTTTGCCTTTTTACGAAGGTCATTTTGACACTGCTCGGCTGGTATGCTCATACGAGCTTCTCTGCCCATTCGGGATTTGATGATCCCAAGAATTCTATTTGCATGTTCTCATTATCATGCTCTTCTTTCATATGTTCTTATTATCATATGCTTTCTTTTGGAAATCTCGAGATAGATGTTTTCCTTTCGGAAATTCCGAGTAGTTTTATTTATTACTGTAAAAATCAACAGATTCAAATTATAGTTTAATATTTATCCTGACTAATATTGTCCTGACTAGAAAAAAAAACATATATGTAATTTTAAGGATAGAAAATCGTTAGATTTTGGGCATTGCATGGTCGAGGTACAACCCCTCCATTGGGTCGAGCAATCCAATAAGCTCCATGGCCAGCTATCCCCTCGATCTTGTATGGACCTTCCCATTTATCAGCCAAGGATCCTGCGGCTTTATTTCTTATGTTCAATGACATCTTCCTGAGCACAAGGTCTCCTAGCTGGAATTTCCTGATCCGAACACGAGAGTTGTAGTGGCGAGCCACTATTTGTTGATATGTTGTATTTCTTATTCGGGACTTTTCCCTCTTTTCTTCTAGCTCATCCAAACTTTGTAGTAGCATATCAACATTCTGTTCTTCATCGTATAGCCTGACCTGTGGTGACGCATACGATGTTTCTATGGGGATAACAACTTCTGTTCCAAATGCTAAAGTGTACGGAGTCTCTCATGTTGAAGTCCTCGTTGTCGTCCGGTATGCCCATAATACTTCGGGAAGCTTTTCAACCCAGCTTCCTTTTTTGGCATCCAGTTTTGCTTTGATGGTGTGCTTGATAATTTTATTTACTGCTTCTACCTGCCCATTTGTTTGAGGGTGGGCTGGTGTGGCATAGTAATTAGCAATCTGGTACTTCTCGCACAACTGTCTGAACTTTAGGTTATCAAACTGGGTGCTATTATCAGTGATTATAGTGTCTGGAACTCCAAACTTATAAAGTATGTTTTTCTTTACAAAATTTATGGTGTTAGCTTCTGTGATATGCACAAGCGCTTTAGCTTCTGCCCATTTTGTGAAATAATCGACATCGACTATGGCGTGCTTTGCTCCACCCCCTGTCCCAGCTGGCAATAGGCTGATCAGGTCTAGGCCCCACATGACGAATGGCCATGGGGCGGTGAGGTTTCTGAGCTTTTCTGGGGGTTGTCGGATATCGTTAGCAATCCTTTGACAGGTATTGCAACTTTCCGACCATTGCTGTGCATATGAGAAAAACGTAGGCCAGTAATAGCCTTGCCTAAGTACCTAATGCGCCAGACTTCTTCCCCCAGTGTGGTTCCCGCAAACTCCTCCGTGGATCTCTTAAAGTATTCGATGTGCATCTTCTTCCGGTACACATCTCTAGAGAGCTCGGGAAAACCCTCTTATGTATAATTCTCCTCCGATCATGGTATACCTAGCCGATCGGTACCCGATGCGCTTTGCTAGTGCCAGATCTTTCGGGAGCACGCCTTTTTCCAGGAACCTTCTCAGTTGGACCATCCAACCGTCTTGCGGTGTTCAGATTTCTAAAATTTCTAAATGCTTAGGTTCAGCTGTACTTGGTTTAAGGAGGTGTGCAACCGGAATGGTATTTGGTCTGATTGAGGTTGTTGCTGACGCTAATTTGGACAATGCGTCAGCCTTTTCATTTTCTTTCCTGGGGATCTGAGCGATCTTGTATTCATTAAATTTTTGGAGGAGCTGTTTCACGATGTCACGGTAGGCTATCATACCTTCATCTTTGGCCTGGTACTTGTCCATAACCTGGTTGACAACTACCTGTGAATCGCGGAATATCTCAACTTCATCTGCCCTGAGAGCTATGCAGACTCTGATTCCAGCTAACAATGCCTCGTACTCGGCTTGATTATTGGTTGCTTTAAAATCAAATCTCATGGCACATTCAACATCATCTCCTTCTGGGGTGCGAACTACGATCCATTCCCCGCTGCCATGAGTATGTGAAGAGCCATCAACATACAGTTTCCATAGAAAACTCTTATCCAAGAGTCTTTTTGCTTACAGGTTTGGTTATGTGAACTCGGCTATGAAGTCTGCCACAGCTTGTCCTTTGAGGGAGGTTCTGGGGACATAATGAATATCGAATTCACTTAGCTCGATTGCCCATTTGGTAAGTCTTCCTGATATTTCTGGTTTTTGTAAAATTTGTCTTAATGGGCAATTGGTGAGAACCTGGATTGTATGGGCCTGAAAATATGGTCTCAGGTTTTTTGCTGCTGAAACCAATGCTAAGGCCATCTTCTCTGCCTGTGAGTACCTGGTCTCAGCCAGTAAGAGTGCCTTGCTAGTATAATACATTGGTTTCTACACTCCATCTTCTGTTCTGACTAAGACTGAACTTGCTGCAAGCTCGGTTATTGACAGGTCCCCTTTTTAAGGTTTTGAGAGAACGGGAGCCTGTCCCAAGTACTATTTTATTTTTAAGAATGCTTGCTCGCACTCTTTATTCCACTCGAGTCCTTTCCCTTTTTTGATTATCTTGAAGAAGGGTGTGCACCTGTCTGTAGCCCTTTAGATGAATCTTCCCAAGGAAACTAAACACCCTGTTAAGCGCTGTACCTCTTTCAATGTTTTAGGTGATGTCATTTCTTGCAAAGCCTGATCTTCTCGGGATTAACTTCGATTCCTCTTAGATGGACTTGAAAACAAAAGAATCTCCCCGAATGGACTCCGAATAAACATTTGTTAGGGTTTAATTTCATCTGGTATCTTCTCAGAACATTTAATGTCTCTCGAAGGTCCCGACATGCTCATCTGCCGAGAAGCTTTTAGTCAACATGTCATCAATGTACACTTCCATGTTCATTCCTATTTGTCAAGTGAAGATTTTGTTGACCAACCTTTGATACGTAGCATCTGCATTTTTTAAACCGAAGGGCATTACTGTGTAGCAATATAAACCCTGATCCGTTGTGAAAGCTGTTTTTTCTTCATCAAATTTGTTCATCCGGATCTGATTGTATCCCGAGTAAGAGTCCATGAAGCTGAGCAATTCGTGACCTGCTGTGGCATCCACCAGTTGGTCTATCCTTGGAAGTGGGAAGCTATCCATTAGACATGCCTTGTTCAGATACGTGAAATCTACGCACATCCTCCATTGTCCATTTTTCTTTTGGACGAGGACTACGTTGGCGACCCACTGAGGGTAGCTGACTTCTCTGATTGATCCAGTTGCCAGTAGCTTTTCGACCTTTTGTTTGATTGCTTGACTTCTTTCAGGATTGAACGATCTTCTCTTTTGTATTACCGGTTTTACATTCGGGCTAACTGCGAGGTGGTGGGATATTACTCGGGCATCTATTCCGATCATATCTTCGTGACTCCAAGTGAATACATCTTTGTACTCTCTAAGCAGATTGGTTAAGTCTTGCTTGACTTTTCCATCCAAGTTAGCCCCGGTTTTGATTTTCTTATCCGGTTCGTCTTCTTTAAGTACTACTTCAACCAATTATGTTTTGTATTCATTCGAGTCCTCCCTTGGATCCAGTTTGAATGACAAGGATTCTTTACACTGATTTGGCTGCATTATGGTGCACACTTGTTCAGCATCATGCTTGTCTTTGTATATTGACAGGTTTGCTCTTCGGGCCATCTCTTGGGATCCCTTGACTATCACAACCCCTTGTTCTGTTGGGAACTTGATCATTAATGCATAAGTGGCCGTCACGGCCCTTGTTTTATTCAGGAATGGTCAGCCCAATAATGCATTATACGGCCAATTATCCAAGTTAACTACCACGAAGTCGAGCAGAATAGTCCTCTGGCATGGTGACGTTCCGATCTTTACGGGTAGTTTTATCGTCCCGAGTGACCTGACCTCTATCCCTCCAAACCCTCTTAATGGAGTATAGAAATGTTGTAAATCTTTTCGGTCTAGTCTTAGCTGGTCGTATACTGCCACGCTTATGATGTCTGTTGAACTCCTATTATCTATTAAAATTCTCCGGACTTCCCTATGGCCAATCTGGGCACTTATAACCAAAGCGTCATTAGGTCGAACATCGACGCCATGGGAATCTACCTCTGTAAAGACTATTGGGCGAACTGTGGTTGTATCTCTCAGGGCGAACTGTGATTGTCGCCGCTGCTCTTGCACCATATTCTTCTCTTCCAATATGGCTAAAATTTCTTCTTGTTTTTTTTCGAAGAGGGGTGTAATTGGTATATCTGCCTAGGTATTTCTCTGTGGACCGCTCGATATTGAACCCATTACCCTCATCCTTGTTTTTCTCCTTTTCGTTCCCTTTTAGCTTTCCTTTTTTATTCTGGCTCTTGGATTCAACATCCTTCTGTTCAGGCTTTCCCCTTTGCATATAGCTTTCCCCTTTGCATATAGCTTCCTCCTGTAGCTAATTCTTCTTCTTCGGCCAGTGAGTATCCTCCTGCCATATCCATCATGTCAGCATACCTAGTCAGTCGTGCTCTTCTCAAATCAAAGGATAGTCGTCCATTCTGCAAGTTATTGATGAATGCAGCGATTATGGCTTCATCGTTTGCACTGTCAATCTCTGATACCCCTTGGCCGAATCTCCCTAGATATTTCTTCAGTGACTCATCTTTCCCTTGTTTTATTTGAGCAAGGTGAGCCACTGACTTTTTCCTATGAACGTTACTCAGGAATTGCCTTGAGAAGCTCTTGCTTAGTTCACTGAAACTCTTGATGCTTGCTAAAGGTAACCTTTCGAACCACCTCGACCCCATGTCTCCCAGAGTTTGTAGGAAATTGAGACATAATAAGGGATCGTTGTGGGCATACTGGCCCATGGCGCTTTTATAGCGTCTCACGTGCTCTTTCGGGTCCGTGTCTTTCTTAAAATACTCCACGTGCGGCATCCTGAACCTTTTTGGGAAAATAGTCCTTATGATTTCCTTAGTAAACGGGTTGTCTGAGTCGTCGTCAGATAAATCGTTATAGCCATAACGTCTGACCAATGCATCCATCTGACCCATATTGTTCTCGACTTCTTGAGTTAGGCTCTGGATCATGACTTCTTTGTCCCCCACCCGGGCTTCCTCGACGGTTGAACCGTTGGGTAACTGTCATTCTTTCTAGCTTTTCACTTTGATGCCGAGATTCTCTCATGACCCCGTAATGACGTTTGTGATGAGGTCTATCGCTATCTTCTGATGACCACCGATCCCTGTACCGGTCATATTTACGGTGTCTAGTGCATACTGTTTGATTGTGGTCCAGCCTCTGGTGATGTTGTTCCTCTTCAAGTGTTTCTTGTCCAGCCGGGTTGATTGGGGTAGAGTTCCTTCTGGTTTCTGGCATAGTTATTCCTGGCCCAACCACCACCGAACGGAGCCTTACGGGTGGAGAATTGGGAGTATGTGCTCCTGTAGCCAGTAAATCAATCCCTTCCCTTGCTGCTTCTGTAACCAATTGCTGCAGGGCCTCTTGGAAACGCACCGTAAGATCTCTGTTGTTTGGAGGAACTTGCTGGATCCCTGCCAGGTGTGCAAGCTGGTTTTCTGTGTTTGCTGCAGGATCTTGTGACGTTTTGCCAACATGGAAATCGCCTGGTGATTTTTGGCCATTCCCTAAACTGCTTCTACTTCCTGCCATTGCTTTTAACAAGTTCGGAGGTTCACCCCCTCATTCTAACGCCAATTGTTGACGTCGATTTCTGGATTGTGTCAGAAAAGCCAACAAGGATTGGATTTCGACTATTAATTCAAATAGAAAGAGATTTAGAGAGAGTAACGAATACACAAGTTTTACGTGGTAAAACTCCGATGACTGGAGAAACGTTCACGGGTGGTTGAAAGATCAACCAAGCCAAAATCCACTATGAAAATATGATGTTTACAAGCTCTCGATCTCTCTTTTTTCTCTCTGTATTTTTCTGTTGCTTGTTGTGTATGTTATATTGCCTATATCTTTTCTGGACGAGATTATGGGTCTATTTATATGTTTATAGAACCCTAATCTGCTTTGTACAAGTAATACATGATCTTTGTATTTAATTATGATTCGGTTACTTGTTTGAGGTTGATTTGTTTTCTTTCCTGTTTCGGAGTCTCTTATGGAAATCGAGTGAGATTCTAGTAGTGCAGCTTTATTTGGACTTGTTTCATTATAAAAATGTAGTCTTCGTAGCGAAATCAAGTTGTTTCCTGATTGAGGATTCTTCTAGCTCAGTATTCTGTTCTCTTTGGGATTCCTTCCTGATGGCTATCTTTGTGTATTTTATGACTCAATCCGTATAAACTAAGCACTAAGTTTCTTACTCGGGTCGCATTTATCCCGAGTAAGAATAACACTTGTTGGTCCTGAGTATCGCCGTTTAAGCCCGAGTAGAAGGTGCTTTTTTGTCTACCCCGAGTACTTTTAATTGATTTGGAGTAATTTAGTTGATCCCGAGTAGGTCTTGTCATGCTACTGGTTTATTCGGGTTTTCTTCTCTTTAATGATGACTCGTAGGATATTTCCTGAGTGTCTATTTGGGTATCTACCTGACAATTTTCTCCTTTCTGTTGATGACATGTATGCTTTGGTAAAATTCACATACGACATGGGTGTTGATATCTGGAGATGGATGTTGATTTTAGGGTTATGGGTTTTATTTTGCGAGTGTTGTTGTTGAGGAAGGGATTCGCGACGAGTGTAGATCAAGCAACGAGAAGAAGGAGAACCATGGGGAAGATGATGAAGTTTGGTAGAGAAGAATATGATATGTTGTTGTTGTGGTGTGGTTGTGAGCAAATGATGAACATGAAAAAAATGATATTGGTGATGGTCGATGATGATGGTTTGAGGGTTTGGGTTTGGGTTTGGGTTTGAGTTTGGGTTTAGTTAGATTTTTTATTTTTTATTTTGATTTTTTTAAATATTAGTTTTTTAATTGTTTTTAATTGAAATTATTAACTTTAACCATGCTTTTACCATTATACCCTTAATGGTATGACGAAACCCTAACGGAATTGAAAAGTAGGGACTATAATATGAATTTCTGAAAACTAGAGGGACCTGTCAAGATATAGCTCAAAATTGGGGGACCCGTTTGTATATTAAGTCAAACTAGAGAGACTAAAAAGAAATTAACCCAAAAAAATTAAAACTTACCTTTTCACAACCAAATTTATCTTATTATTATGATTCATTTTTCAAACTTAGCAATCAATTATATTTCCTTAAAAGAGATTGAAAATATATTTAAAAGAGAATCCATGGGTTATTAAAATGGAAATTGTTTGTATGATATATGTTGATATCAAACCATTAATAGGATTTTTTATTTATAAAAGATTAAAATAGAAAACTAATTAATAATTATTGGTGGGTGCACTAACAAACAAACAATTAGTCCTATGGGTTCAAAAATTAAATGACAATTTTTTTATGTGGTTTTTCAATACTGTCACTGCTTTAATGACTTATGTTTAAAAGACATATATTATGGTGAACGAACAAAAATACCCTCAATAGTTGTTCTACATCATATTTCTTTCATTCACGTTACAGTGATAGAGTTGTGAAGTAGAGAGAGAAAGTCTCATTGAAACTCAAACAATTATTTGAACGACGACGGAGTGGCGCTATGTTGACGAAGTCGAGGGGCGAGCTGCCTGGTCAGCTCGAGGGGGGGGGGGGGGGGGGGGGGGGGGGGGGGGGGGGGGGGCAGAGTTTTTTTTTTTCCAATTTAAAGCCCAAATTGGGTTTCGGTTTTAAATCTTCCGTTGTTAAAGTTGTTGAGAGTTGGGATTTTTTAGTGGGGAAGAATATGAACAGTACTACACAATATTTTCAAAAGGTTCGGAAACACTTACAAAATGCTCAAAAACACTTACAAAAGACTTAAAAACACTTACAAAAAGCTCGAAATGTAATTACAAAAGGCTCGAAATGTAATTACAAAAGGCTCGAAATGTAATTACAAAAGGCTCGAACACACTTATAAAAGGCTCGAAAATACTTACAAAAAGGCTCGAAATGTAATTACAAAGGCTCAGAATGTAATTACAAAGGTTATAACACACTTACAAAAGGTTATAACACATTTACAAAAGGCTTGGAAACACTTACAAAAGGTTCGAACACACTTACAAAAGACTTAGAAACGCTTACAAAATGGCTCGAAATGTAATTATAAAAGCTCGTAAACACTTACAAAAGACTCGAACACACTTACACAATGCTCGGACACTGATGTAAAAGGTTTGGACAATACTTTCAAAGGCTCGAACACTACTTCATTGACCAACCCAAAAGGCTAGGACACAACTTCACATATGCTCGGACAGTATTTACAAAGTCTCAGGCAGAGATTAAAAAAGTTTGGATATTCAAAATTCACACAACCAACTTCAAGTTTACAAAAGATGCAGAGAACAAATATAATGGAATGGATCAAGTGTTATAAGAATGTATATAAAAAAAATATTTAAGATATATATTAAATTGTCGTACCGAAGAACGTCGACTTATTTCTAAGTTAAAGAGGAAATGATTGGCAACCTTGAACTTTGACTATGTGGGATTTCAATTTTCAGACAACTTTATTGTAGAAAGAGAGGAGTTAATGAGTTCAGTGTTGGAAGTGTTGAGATGAAAGTAAAAATAGAATAAAAAAATTATTATTTAAGGGTAATTTTGATAGTTGACCATAATATGTGTCTTTTGAACATAACTTATTAAAGCATTCACTTGAATGTAAAATCAGTTCAAAAAACAGACATTTTCCACCCTTTTCACTTAGTCTTATTAGTCATGTTACTTAAAGGATATTATTGGATTTTTAAAAATATATTAATTTAGGATGTATATACAGTTTTCAGAGGATACAAATACCGTCACTCTAATTTGATCAAAAACCAATCCGATTGCAAATCGGGTCAATATCGTTTGACCCATGCCCAATTAAGCCCCGTTTTAAGTGCCCAAAACCCGTCCCAAACGGATCGAATTTCCACCGGTTTAAGGTGAGTCTGGATTTTTGCCATATCTAAGGTCGACACACGTCCTCCGGCTAGACCCTCAAAAATTGTAAGGGTAAATTTAAATTAATTAAATTAGTTAACTATAATAAAATAGCAGGTAAAACCAAGAACGAACTACAACTTGTTTAAGGCGGGAATCCAATCCAATTTCCCTCCTTAAACTTTCTCTCATGTTCCCTTGCACACTATACACAATTACACACCTCACTCTCCCAAGAAAAAAAAATAAATCAAATCGATCAAAACCCTAAAACCTCCGAAACCCTAATTCTATCAAATCAATCAAATTTAATGGAAAAATTAGCCGACCAGGACGAGCCGGCGGCCAACAGGAGGAGAGCCCACCGGAGGCTGGTTCAGTCGACGCTGTTTCCGCACAAATCACAAGAAATAGAATCCAACGGTGATCAAGAAGCCGGCAAGGACTGTGAGGTGAACGGTGATAATGAAGATGATCAGGAGTACTGCTCCGGGAGTCAAGACAAGAAGACCAGAAAGCGAAAGGGAAAGACAACTTCTCAGGCTAAGACTCCTAAGAAGGCAATTCTATATGCAATTGCATATTTTGTTGTTTTCAATTGGCCTTTAATTTTAAGATAATTGATTCATGAGTATATTTATTGCAATGCGTTTAATTTTAGTTGGATTTTTTTTTTCCCATGAAGTGAAGTAAATAATTCTGGTAGCTGAGATAAATGGTAAGAGTGATTCTCTGTAATTTTTGCTTGTTTGTTTATATACAGTTAAAGGCGAAGTCGTCAAAGAATACTACGCCAAAGAAAAATGGAAAATTACCAACTAATTTAATGGAGAATGAGGATGCATCTCCTCCACCAATCCCTAACTTAAGGCTAGAGGCAAAACTCACAGCTGAGGTGAGCAATCGTGCTTTGCTTTGGTGTCACCTGTTTCTTCTAGATTCTTTCGGTTGAGCATTTCTCATTAGATATGATTGCGTTAGTCATTATGTGCGAATTGTCTTCACGGACTTTAAATATATACTGTGTTGGCATTTATAGGCAAAATTGGAAGCAATTTTTGGAAGTTTGTGGATTATTTGGATACTGATTCGTAAGGGGAATTTGGATCGTGGTGTAATGTACTAACGTTGTCAGAAATTCATGTACTAAATCTACAACTTGCAAGAATGAGAAAGAAAAGTAATAAAGGCAGAGGACTTACCTGTCAATAAATTTGATGTGTAATAGCTCTAAAGTTTAACTTTGTGATTATTGATATAATACTTGCTTTTTAACCATTATTACATCTTTGATCAGGAAAATTCACGGATGTTCTCAGGAAAGCAAATACATCCGTTTTTTTCATCTTGGAAAGTTGGAAAGAGAAATCAAGAGATGACTGAACTTGACGGTACTTGTTCTGTTGGAAGAAAAGACAGAAGAATTACTATTGGTCCTATTCATGTATTTGAGAGGGTCCAGGATGAAGTTGTGGCTCTTGATTGGAAAAATTGGACGTTTTATGAGAAACCCTTTACCAATTGCAGTTCTGCAGAAGGCAAAATCTCATCGGTGCTCGAAGGTTCTGCTGAGTCGTTAAAATTGGACAAGTCTCCCTCTGCTCCACTCCCCGATGATCCATCACCTCGAAATGAGGTTTCTTCAGTTCATTATTCTAAGCAAGAGGAACATTTGAATGGAGCATCACCAACAGCCTCTGCCATGTTAGTTGATAACCAAGAGACCTGCTGCCAGCTTGTTATCAGTTCTTGTGAGGTACATATTAAACCTTAATTTTTAATATGCCCATCTACTTTCTTATTTTCCACTTCTTTTTTAATTTCATTTTCAAAGGGATTTGTTATCAGCATTGTTTGAATTTTCTGTTGTCTACTTTACAAATCAAGCTGTGATCTTGAGACCTTGCACCATTGGCAGGACCATCAGCTGGAGGATGTTACTTTCCTTTCTTTGCATGCTGGTTCTTTTAGAAAACCTGACATTGAAGAAAAAAGAAGATATCTACAGGAAAGGTTGGGATTTTTACATGACAAACGTCTTGGCTATTTCATCTGCATGAATCTCTCTATCCATTCGTGTCGTGTTTGTCCATTTAGCTTGATAGTCACTATTATCATCTTTTTCTGTTTGCCATAATTTTTATGGGTAAAAATGCAACAAAGAGGTGCACTTGTAGAATTTGAATACATTTAATTCTGAAAATCGGTAAGATGAGTTCAGAGATGATTCCAAAGGCTAAAACTGTGAAGAATTAAATTGAATAATATTAGTATGAATATGGTAGTGAATTGTTTCACTATCTCTTAAATACTTTCTCATCCATCCAAAAACAATTCCTCTTTAGCCAACCGTGCGTGACTTAAGGAAACTCATTCTTGTTGAAGTAGTCATAATTCTAGCAATGCATTCAACATTGTGTAGGCATTGTCTGTTCTCATCTTTGCACTAGTTTTCGTAAATGTGAATTTTCAATTTAATCTGCTATAATAATTTTTCACAACTAAATTGCTTGGCCCAAAACGCATCAGTTATATACATACAAAATTGTTTTTCCTTTTTCTGTTCACGTGATGTATACTAGATTACTAGATATACAAATACAACTGTCATCTTGTCGCAATGTCACTTGTCGCAAGTTGTATTTATACTTATTGAAATTGTGATCAATAATTCAATACATATTATTATAAAATTATGCACTGTTTTCGGTTTGCAGTTACCTTTATTTGTACAATTAAATCAGCTTACTGTATCATTGCACTAGCAGAATGATGTTAAACTACAGCAGTTGTAATCAGCCTGAGGATACCCTTTGGATAGAGAAATACCAGCCAAAGAATGCAATGGAGGTCAGATAATTTAAACAAACTTCTTGTTCATGTCAAACTTACAACTACTACGTTGCTAAACGGAAACACTAAATTGAACATGTTATTTCATTATGCTGAGGTTTCTTTTGTAATGATTTCTTGCAGGTATGTGGTAATAATCAATCAGTAAAGTTTATGAGTGAGTGGTTGCATCTTTGGCATGAAAGAGATTTTAGAGCCATTAAAGATTCCTTGGATGGTGATAAAGGCAGCATGCAAGACAATGATCATGACTATTATGGAATTGACTCGGATTCAGAAAATGTAAATGAAGATAGGCTGAAAAATGTTCTCTTAGTTATAGGACCTGTTGGGGTATGTACAGTTATAATTATATTGTTACAAAACTGTAACACATGCTTAGTTGTTACTTGAAGTCTGTAGACAGATATATTAGCATTCCTCTTGTACATCTCATACTTCTTGTTGCATCCTCTTTGATACATGCATACATTGGCAGATATGAGAAGATATGATCGCAGTGCTATTCCATTTCATTCTTGATAACATATAGTTGTATATGTAGTTATGTAGCTATTAGTTCTTCAATATATGTTTGTTGCAAATGCTTTGGGTTTGTATTAATGATTAAAATTTATGTCTCATGTTGCAGAGCGGGAAATCAGCAGCTATCCATGCTTGTGCAAATGAGAATGGATTTAAAGTTCTGGAGGTACTATTGTATTTATACTATTATTCTTGAACCACTTTTTCATTTCCGTTGGCCATCTTTATGATGGCCTCTATCAATCAATTTTATCCACCCGACATGAAATAACCACCTGTAGAAAGGCAAAGATAGTGGACATTGTGTGTGTGAAACCTGTAAAAAAATTAAGAGGGCGTGACTTTAGATCATTTACACGCTAAGTGTCTTTTGTAAAATGCTCATGAGTAATAACTTAACTGCATGGTCCATCCTTCTCTGATATCAGATGTTTCACCAACTGAAAAGAAACAGAAAATATTGTGCTTTTATAGGTAACTACAATGAAAGCAAGCTACTAAATAAGAAGGTGTCTAATCTGTTGTCTTTCTCAGAACAATGCATCTGATTGTCGGAATGGAGCTCTTGTGAGACAGAAATTTGGAGAAGCTTTAGAATCGCATTGCCTTAGCAGGTACTTGAAGTCTTGAATTAATATTCAGCAGTGATGCTTGTACTTCTTATTTCCTTTTCTTTTGCTGCCCATTATTTTATGAATAGTATCTGCAACAAATATCAATGGTTAAGAATATACTTTTCTATCCTACATTATACAGTATTTTCTTCCAGGTCACTGGGAAATGCTGTAGATTCCCAGAGCAAGGATTTTATGATATCTCCCCAAACCCTATGCAATGGTGAAGCAGCGCAACAGGTTGATAGTGAGGTGATTGAATTGATATCTAAATCAGATGAAGAAACTTTTCATGGAGTCAAGGAAAGATCTGGAAAATTTGTCTGTAAAGAGAGAATTGTCTATGATAGAGGTCACATTAAACCTTTAATTCTCTTTGAGGATGTGGATATCCTTTTCCCTGAAGACCGTGGGTTTATTGCCGCAGTGCAACAAATTGCTGATAAAGCTAAGGGGCCTGTGATTTTGACTAGCAACAGTAAGGGGATAATCTGGTTAACTAATTGATGTTGTTACTAGTAGTTTACTCTATTTTGTTACAGTTTCATGTTATTGCTAATTTTCAGGTAATGATATTGCTCTGCCAGACAATTTGGACAGACTTGAGGTGTCATTCACGATGCCATCATCAAAGGATTTGCGTTCCCATATTTATATGGTACATCTTCTAGCGCATGTTTGATGTTTTGTGACTCTGCTTTCATTTTAGGGAAACTTATAATAATTTGAATCCATTCTGTTTTTTGTAGATTTGTGCAGCAGAAAAAGTTGAAATTCAACCTCATTTAATTGAGCAATTAATTGCACACTGTCAGGGAGATATTCGGAAAACCATTATGCATCTTCAGTTCTGGTGCCAGAATGAAATATTTGAAAAAGGTTAATCACACAACACAAGCATATGTGATCACTAATGTTTCTGTTATTGGTTTTTACAAATTGTGGAAATCTGGTATTCAGTTAACTTTGCTGCTATTTCAAGAGATCTCATACTGGGACGTTGGACTATGTTTTATTTCTTTAGCTTTAGGTTAACTTGGATAGTGAGTATATTTTGATGACTTGGTCAGCTGTAAAGAGTTCTTTTTGCATGACGGTTTTGTGGCTTCCAATGCTTTGGTGAACATTGGAATGTTTTTTTTTTTTTTTTTTGTTATTATGTTTTGTAGAATTCCTTTTCAGTGGATGAGAAATCACAATATCATCTACTGGAGTACATGTTTACAAGCATTAATTTTTTTTTTTTTCAACTCTACCACTGTCATGGCCATAGAGGGAAGGCATCTAGTTTTGAACATAACCTATTCCTTTTTCAGATAAAAAAGTGCAGAAAATGTGTGGTCTACCAGAATTTGATCCTGAGATTGGTCATCAAATACTTCCAGAGATAATACCCTGGGGTTTCCCATCTCCGTTATCTGAGCTAGTGGAGAAGGAGATCTCTGTTTCGTTATCCTTGATGGAAGAAAATTCAACCTTGGTGAAGGCAGTTGAGTGGGAAGGACAGAAGGAAATGCTAAATAGTAAGGATATGCATTATAATGAAATAGACTCTACAGAGGCCAAGAAGGAAGCAATGCTAAGCAGGAATTACTCTGTTCCCACAAGCAATAAATTTGCAGATCCTTCTGATATTGAATGTGAGCTTCACGATTTCCCTAGCACCCCAGTTTCTTTCTCACGGCGAAATAGTCGGAGAAAATTCAATGTGGTTACGTCTTCCGATTCTGAAGATGAGCTCTTTGTAGATGGACTTCCTATAGATGTAGACAGGAATACTAACAATGATTTATTCCTTCAAGATGATAGTAGGTTTCCGTCTCATTTTTCAAATGCGCAGAACAGCATAAACCGATTGAATGAGAATCTATTCCATCCTGAAGCGGAAAAAAATGAGGAACACTTGTATCGTTGTCCAGCAATAACAAATGACTGGCACATGAATGGTACATGCGAGTCAATTGATTTATCATGTGTTCCTGAATCGTCATTTGTTCCGGAGACTGAAATTGATTGTGGAGTGGAGTTATCTGCAACAATTTGTAGTGGTTATGTTGCTGAAACTGTAGAAGTTTCTGTGTGCAATGAATTCATTCACGAACTTGTACCGGTTATAGCTGAGAATAAATCTACATTTGAATTATGTAAAAGTTCGGATATTTTGGAGAATTTTTGTGATGTTATTGGAGAGTCATCTAACGTAGAGGAGGTGGTAGATTCTCAGAATGAACATGTGGAGGCTATATCAAGAGGGTATCAATTAATGGACGAGTGTAGCCGCATGGAAACCAAAAGGAATTCCAAATCTATGGAGAAGCTCAAGCCTTGCATGGCAATTGATTTAGTAAAAGAATCGTGGAAGAAACTTCATGGCGGTAATGAAGACCTAAAAAGATATGTCACCTCTGAAAATTCAGATGCTTTCCCAACTGTAAAACTTACCTATGGAATGTGCAAACTAATCTCTGAAGCTGACTTGTTGCTTTCTAAGTGTCGAACTCTGGTAAATAATCTGTTATCATGCTATCCAGTATCTTCCTTTTTTGATCCTTTGCATGTGTTATCCACTGTAGTAATTAGGTACTTCTGCAGGACTTTCTGGAATTTTCAATGTTTCCTTGTGAGGAATCAATTGCATCTTGCTGGTATGATGAACACTTACAGATGACTTCCACAATTGCGCAGCACGGATTCTGCTTTTACACAAAAGAAATTTCAACTATTGGATCTAAAATGGGTTCTAATGCACGGGCAGATTTGAAGCGGGAGATGATCTCCTCCACAACTAACATGATGGCATTGGGTAAATTTATTGGACAGAATTTGGAATCAAGTGGGATCTCAAATATTGGAAATGGTTTAGAACTGAGCCCAGCGAAAAGTGAAATATTGTTGGAAAGGTATATATTTCCTTGTTACCTTTAATGCCCATATACTCTGTTCTCTTTCCTTACCTCAGATCTTGACCGCACCCCATACATAAATACAAATTAAACTGAATCCTTCAATGTTGTGGAGGATTGATTTCTAACTTTCTTGCAAGAGATCTAACCAATTACATTATACCCCCTGGACTTATTCCCTAACACTTCATTTGCATATGACTTGAATATTTCGACTTGGATGAATTGCCTATTAAATCTTATGTGGTTTTGCTCACCTTACCTTTTGATAAATGTTAAAGTTTTGGGGGAATGGAGCTAAAATATAACTTTTGTAGAACCTGTTGTATGCAAGTTGGTAAAAGTGTAAATAAGCTGCATGTGAGTGCAAGTATCTCTTGAATAGGTAAGATTTCTTTAGATGTGAGTATTGGAACTCTAAATAATGTGCTCTGCCTGTTGTAAAGCAATATTTGCTCATGCATTCCTGTTCTCGATCAATGAGAGCATGTTCACTATCTGTTCGACTCATTTAAGCTGAAATTGTCATTAATAGCAGTCACACTTGCTATCCCTTATTCTTTTGTATAAACTAAACCAGTAGTACCTATGTTTCACTTGTAAACATACGTATTCTTACTTTGAATCTGTGTTTCAGGGAGAAGAAGTTATGTCTTTTCAATACCATTAAGTCGTTAGTTCCAAAGAAATCTTACTTGGGACTGAAAGGTGTTGCGTTTCATGAGTATCTTTCTTCATTGGGCTGCATTTCAAGATCAGAAACTTCCCGTTTATCAGAATGCATCAACAAGACAAAAGGACGAAGGTACTTTTGATGTCTGCAAATTTGTGATGAATTATTAATGTACATCCGTTGCCATGCTGTTATATTTAGTTGATAACTTTGTCATGCAGGGCTCGGCGTGCTAGACATTACTTGAGTACTGGTGCTCTAATGTTGTCTCCTGAAGATGCTTCATTGCTATCAAAAAGATTAATGAGTCCCAATTAGAGGACGCTTGTTTCAGGTAGTGAAGAATCAATAAAAACATACTTATTAGACACTAACCATTTTTCAATTTTAGTATGATTTAGTTGGCTTGGTAAAATTGACACGGGGAAAAAATAGAAGGCATGTAGCTGGGATCGTCATCATGCTTGCATACTTGAATCAAAAAGATTGGCCGCGGCAAGTATCTTGACCTGAGCTGGGATGTGATTCCATCCCATTTACTTGATTGTAAATTTTATAGGTATAGTGGTCGGTGGTCACCTTGTATTAGTAACGGTATTTGAAAGTCATGGTATTAAAAATTAAAATAAGGGAGAAATTTTGAAATGATATTAGAGTTTTCATTTTTAACCACATGCAATTAAACTTTGTAACCACGTGACATGCAACTCCATAAATGGGTAAAATAGTTCTTTGGAGCAAAAATTTGTGATTTGTTTTGAAGATAATGGAAAACAATTTAGGGTCCGTCTTGTAAGTGTTTTTCGTCTGTTATTTTTCGAAAAGAAAAATGAAAATGAAAATAGTATTTTTGGTTTTAGTTTTGAAATCTGAAAATGCGTTTGGAAACATGTACTGAAAATTGTATTTTGAAAATGAAAATAGAAAAAACACGTCTGATAGGTTATTCGAAAATTATTATAAAGTTAAATATCAATTTTTATATTTTGTTTAATATTATATTAATTATAAATTGATTGATTAAATAATTAATCAATATGATTTTTGTATTGTAATTTATAAATTAAATAAAAGTGTGATTTAATAAAAATCATATCAAAAAATCAATTAATTAAAATTAAACTTTAAAAAAATATAAAAAAATATTCATTTTAATAAATTTAAATAACAATAAAAAATTATAACAAAAGAAAACGAGGAGTGATATTTTTTAATAAAAAAAATGAAAAACAAGAAGAGCACATTGTCCAAGTCTCCAAGATAAAGAAAAGTAAAAAAAAAGTGTGGAAAATAAAATGAAAAACAAAAACAAGTATTTTAGGTTCTGTTATATAGCTGTTTTTCAGTTCGTTTTCGTTTCGTTTTATTTTTCAAAAACAATTTCGAAAACGCGTTCGTTAACCGTATTTCATTTTATTTTCGAAAAAACCAAACAAAACAAAACAAAACAAAACCAGTGTTAAAAGTGAAATATTTAAAAAATACAAAATACTTGTTTTTTGTTTTCGTTTTTGTTTTTCATTTTTTTTTATATAAAAAAATATATTATTTTTAAAACTATTAATTGTACTGTTATGCGTTTGATATGACTAGGATAAGACGAGACAAGATTTTTAAATGACCAAAGTTCCCCTCTTATATATATATATTATAATATTATATATTATAATATAATATATTTTATGTATATAATATATATATATTATAATATTATATAATATTAAATATTATATATATTAGTATAAATTTAATTTTTTATTATATAATATATATATATTATAATTATTTATTTATAATTTAAGAGTTTAGTTTTGATTAATTGATTTTTTGATATGTTTTTTTTTAATTTAATTTTTGATGTGTTACTTTTGTTCAATTTAAAAATTATAATACAAAAGTTATATAGGTTAATTATTTAATCAATTTGTTTATAGTTATAATAATATTAAACAAAATACCAAAATTGATATTTCAATTTTTGATAGTTTTCGGTTAACCTACCGGACGCGTTTTTTCCGTTTTTATTTTCAAAATACAGTTTTCAGTATATACTACCAGAAGCTTTTTCAAAATTCGAAATTGAAACCAAAATTAGGCCCCGTTCTGTAGCTGTTTTTCAGTCTGTTTTGGTTTTTATTTTTCAAAAACGATTTCGAAACGCGTTCGTTAACCGTTTTTCATTTTATTTTCGAAAAAAAAAACGAAAAATAAAACCAGTGTTAAAAGTGAAAGATTTGAAAAACACAAAATACTTGTTTTTCGTTTTTCGTTTTTCGTTTTTATTTTTCATTTTGTTTTTCATTTTTTTTATATTAAAAAAAAATCTTAAACTATTAATTGTACTGTTATGCGTTTGATATAACTAGGACAAGACGAAACAAGATTTTTAAATTACCAAAGTGCCCCGCTTATATATTATTATTATTATTATTATTATTATTATTATTATTATTATTATTATTATTATAATAATAATAATATTTTATAATATTATATATAATATATTTTATGTATATTATAATATAAAATATTATAGAATATTAATATATAATATATAATATATATCATATATATATAATATTATAATATAAATTTAATATATTATTATAATATGTATATAAAATTATATTTTTATTATATAATGATATATATATATATATATATATATATATATATATATATATATTATAATTATTTATTTATAATTTAGGAGTTTAGTTTTGATTAATTTATTTTTTTGATATGTTTTTTTGAATTAATTTTTGATGTGTTGCTTTTGTTTAATTTAAAATTTACAATACAAAAATTATATTGGTTAATTATTTAATCAATTTGTTTATAGTTGTAATAATATTAAAAAAAATACTAAAATTGATATTACAATTTTTGATTGTTTTCGGTTAACCTACCAGATGCGTTTTTTCCGTTTTCATTTTCAAAATACAGCTTTCAGTATTTGCTACCAGACGCGTTTTCAGAAATCGAAAATGAAACCAAAAATACTGTTTTCATTTTCATTTTCATTTTTGAAAAACAGTAACTGAAAAATGTTTACAGGACGGGCCCATGTATTTCAAATATTTCACCGTTAACACTGATTTTGTTTTTTGTTTTTTAAAAACAAAATGAAAACGGTTAACGAACGTGAATTAGAAGTTGTTTTTGAAAAACAAAAACAAAAACAAAAACGGGCTTAAAAACAAATGTACCAGTTCTGTAAACGTGTTTCGTTTGTATTTTTTCGAAAAGAAAAATAAAAAATGAAAACAATGTTTTTGGTTTCAGTTTCGAAATCCGAAAACGCGTTTGGTAGCATGTACTGAAAGTTGTATTTTGAAATGAAAAAAAAAAAAACGTCTGGTAGATTATCCGAAAACTATCAAAAATTGAAATATCAATTTTTACATTTTGTTTAATATTATAACAATTATAAATTGATTGATTAAATAATTAACCAATATGATTTTTGTATTGTAATTTATAAATTAAACAAAAGTAACACTTTATAAATTATTTCCAAAAAAAACATATCAAAAAATCAATTAAATAAAACAAAACTCTTAAATTAGAAATAAATATTTATTTTAATAAATATAAATAACAATAAAAAATCATAACAAAATAATTTTAAAAAAGAAGAAAATGGAAGAGACAACCAGATCGGAGAAGAAGAGGAGGAAGAGGATGAGGAGGAGGAGGAGGAGGAGGAAGAGGAGAAGAAGAAGAAAGATCGAAGGCAAAGAAGAGCAGATCAGCGACAAAGAAAAGTAAATCGGTGGTCCTCAGGCGTTGAAGCTAGATCGGTGTCGCTCACCTCCTCCGGCATCGGGTGCTCCAAGAAGAAGAAGAAGTCTGGAAGAAGAAGAAGAACAATGACGAGGACATCATCCAAGAGGAAGAGAAGTAAAAAAAATGATTTTTTTTATATATAAAAAAAGTGAAAAACAAAAACAAAAGCAAAAACAAGTATTTTGTGTTTTCCAAATATTTTATTGTTAATACTGTTTTTTTTTTTTGTATTTTGAAAATAAAATGAAAAAAGGTTAATGAATGCGAATTTAAAATTGATTTTAAAAAAGAAAAATGAAAGCGGGCTGAAAAACAACTGCTAAGAACTGTTTTTTATTTTCAAAAAAAAGAAAGAAAGGCAAAGTTGTTCTGCCAAACGTTTTCGAAGTTGTTTACAAAAATGAAAAACAATATTATTAAATTATAACTACAAATAAAAAAACAAAAAATAAGGGGCCGTCTATAAGACCCCATCCTGCAATTGTTTTTATCAGTCCGTTTTCGTTTTTATTTTTTAAAAAGGATTTCAAAAACGCGTTCATTAACCGTTTTTCATTTTATTTTTGAAAAAAAATGAAAAACAAAACCAGCGTTAAAAGTGAAAGATTTGAAAAACATAAAATACTTGTTTTTTGTTTTTGTTTTTCATTTTGTTTCACTTTATATATATATATATATATATATATTATAATATTATATATTATAAAATAATATATACATATATAATATGGTTTATATATATTATAACATATAATATTATAGAATATTAATATATAATATATTATATATATATATATTCTATCAATATATATAATATTACATAATTAGAATATCAATATTCTATCAATATATATACAATTATATATTTTTATTATATATATATATTGTAATTATTTATTTATAATTTAAGAGTTTAGTTTTGATTAATTCATTTTTTGATATGTTTTTTTGAAATAATTTTTGACGTGTTACTTTTGTTTAATTTAAAAATTACAATACAAAAATTATATTGGTTAATTATGTAATTAATTTGTTTATTGTTGTAATAATATTAAACAAAATATCAAAATTAATATTTTAATTTTTGATAGTTTTCGGTTAACCTACCAGACTCATTTTTTTCGTTTTCATTTTCAAAATACAGCTTTCAGTATATGCTACCAGACGCGTTTTCAAAATTTGAAATTGAAACCAAAAACACTGTTTTCATTTTCATTTTTATTTTAAAAAAAAAAGTAACTGAAAATTACTTACAGGACAGGCCCTGAGCGTTTTTTGTTGATTTTTTTAAAATGAAAATGAAAACAGTATTTTTGATTTCAGTTTCGAAACCTGAAAACGCGTCTAGTAGCATATGCTGAAATCTGTATTCTGAAATTAAAAACGGTAAAAACACGTCTGATAGATTAACTACAAATATAAAAAAATTGTAATATCAAATTGACATTTTGTTTGATATTATAACCTAAAATTATATAACAAATTTGTTACATAATTGATCAATTTGATTTTTCTATTGTAATTTATAAATTTAAAGAAAAAAAACAAATGTGGATCAATAAAAGTCACAAATATCGACTAATAAAACATTCAATAATAATTTATAATTTATAAATAGATATTCATTTTATTAAATGTAAAAAAAGTTGGAAAAACAAAAGAAATAAAAGAAAAGCATTTGCCTAGTATACGCTAACATTAATAATTAATGTTAAGATAATATTTAAAATAATATAAAATGTAAGATAAAATCTATAATAATAAAATAATAAGATAAAAGATAATGTCAGAATTTGCCCAATAAGACGTACATGTATATTTTTTTTTTCTTAATCTAAGTTTTTTTACATCGAGGGAATAAAGATATTTGTTTTTTTTTTCCATTGCAGCCTTTGTAGAACATATTTGTTTTTCTTTCTTTGTTCATTTGTATTTTTTTTTGTATTGGAAGAATATTTTTTTCCCTAGTATATGTTTGAAGAAAAAGGACAGATTTGTTTTCCTGGTCTGTTTTTTTTTTAAATTGGATAAAAAAAGAAAGAATTTTTATTGGTTAGTGTTTGAAAAAGAACAATTAATTTTTTCATGGTCTGTGTTTAAATCATAAAAAAGAAAAGAAAAGAAAAGAAAAGAAAGAAGAGATTTTTGTGGTTAGATCGGTGTTGCTGAGGTGACTTCCTCCAGCGTTGGAGGAGCAAATCGATTGCTCCTCCAAATGTTCGTTCATGGAGTCGTTGTAGGAAAAAGAAGAAGAACATCGAGCGAAGAAGAAAAAAATGATAATTATTGTTATTTTTTTTAAAAAAATAAAAATAAAAACAAAGAAAACATGTATTTTATGTTTTTCAATTATTTAACTGTTAACACTGATTTTGTATAAAATGAAAAACGGTTAACGAACACGAATTTGAAATCATTTTTGGAAAACAAAAACGAAAACCGGTTGAAAACAACTACACATTTTTAAACATGTTTCATGTTCTTTAAATATATTTTATGTTTTTAAAACATTTGTCACGTTTAAAATAGACATTTCATCTTTTGTTTAAGGGTAAACCATGTCGGTGTAAAAATTTGACTTAAATTGTATGATTTCGAAATCCATCAATTTATTTGGTTTAAATCCAGAGGTTGACCAAATATACTTCTCACACCTACACCATGTGATTATCGGTTCAATTCTTATCCCGAATTATTATAATATTTCAAAATAAAAATAATAAATCTTTGTTGTTTTACCACTTATGTATTACACCCAATGTTTCCCTTAAAACCCACCAAGTTTCTATAAACTTCAATCGTTGACTTTGTTTCGTCATCATCTCTTGCTTGGCTTCCATATCACGACATCACCTTTTTGCATACACACACATATATATATATATATATATATATATATATATATATATATATATGTGTGTGTGTTTGTCTCTTGTAAAGTTACTTAGAGAAAAATTCACTGATCAACATAAAGTAATACTCTATTTATCATTTTCTCATATTTTATTTATCTCTGATCTCTCTCAACTATATTTATCTGTTCTTCATCTATTTTGTTTTTTGTGCTTCGTTTATTCTTCAACTGTTCTTCATTTTTTATTTTTATTTTATAACACGTTGTCAGCACGATTACATCTAATATTCTTAGATATATATATATATATATATATATATATATATTATACAGGGGCGGAGGAATGTGGGGGCTGACAGGAGCCATGACCCCCACAATAAAAAAAATTCTAACTTTAATTGTTTTTACAAATTTTAAATTTTGATTATTTTAATGTGATATGTAATATATCCGGTATACCCTTATTATTTCTTAATTAAAAACATAAACATTAATTAGAGAAAAATCTGGACAGGACAAGGTTTATGTTTTTAATACTTTTTAATTAAAATATTAAAAATATAAACCTACATCACGAAGTCGTGGGATCGAAAAAGTCTTGCATCACCAAGTATACCTAGTTCTTTTCCTATTTACGGCGTATTTACTAATTGGATGGGAACTTAATTCCATATTTATATGTGAGACCCATATCATCTCATTCTCAACTGATTTTGGTAAACATAATAATCACAAATAAGGAATAAAGTTTCGTTTCTCTCATTATAATTTTTAATTAGTAAACCCGCACTTAATGTAGGAATGAAAATCTATTCTTTTTAAGATTCGATATCACATATATATCATTACATATTTCTTTAATCTTCATATGAGAAAGTAATCGACAATTGATGGATTTTACAAAAGAATTGAAACATCGGTTCATCTTTGTCAATATCTAAACGATATTACATTTGTTTTTTAATAACTTAGTTTATATACATTTGGTTTTTTACTAACTTAGTTTATAAATATATTTTTCCTTCCCGTTAACTTAAGTATTTGTTTTTGTCTCGGGCCCCCTAAAACTAAAATCTTGGCTTCACCCATATATATATATATATATATATCTCCGTATTCAAGATGGCCTATACCGTCAACGGAACATATGTATATAGTTCTGGATTCATTTATTTTTATGCAATATACGAGACTGACATATGTCATGTCTCGAGACTGATTTATGTCGTGTCTTAGGACTGACTTATGTTGTGTCTCCAAATAAATTGTTTAACTATTCAACATTTATTTTATGCAATATATGAGACTGACATATGTCATGTCTCGGGACTGGCTTAGGCTGTGTCAAGGACTGACTTATGCTGTGTCTCCAAATAAATTGTTTAAATATTTAACATATATTTTTATGCAATTTATGAGACTGACGTATGTCATATCTCGGAACTGCCTTAGGCCGTGTCTTAGGACTGTCTCATGTTGTGTCTCTAGATAAATTATTTAATTCAATATGCTCTTTAATTATATTCACACTGAATTAAATTTATGATTTAATTTAAAAAAAAAGAAGAAGCTGTAAGCATATCTAAATTTTCCTATTTGAATTTCAATGCATTCAAAGTATCGAGAGAAAACTATATATCATGGGTCATTGATGCCGAATTATACTTTAAATCCCAAGGCCTTTACTACACTATTGATGATGGAATCAATACTAACGAACATGACAGATCCACAACCATGGTCATAATCCGTCATCATTTGAAGAGAATTTGAAAGCTCAATATCTTACTGTCACAAATTCTGAGGATCTGTGGCAAGAACTAAAAGATCGTTATGATCATCAACAAGATGTTATGTTACCAAATGCAAGGTCCGAATGGTAGCACTTACGGTTCCAAGATCACAAATCAGCCTTTGATTATAATTCTGATTTATTCAGAATTACCACAAGGTTGAAATTGTGTGGTGAAGAGGTATCTGAAAAGGATATGTTGAAAAAACATTTATAACTTTCCATGCCTCAAATATAATATTGCAACAGCAATATCGATAACGTAGATTCTCAAAATATTCAGAGTTGATTGCATGCCTTCTAGTAGTAGAAAAGAGTAATGGGCTACTAATAAAAAATCACGGATCACACCCGATTGGTTCTGCAACATTTCCATAAGTGAATGCTAATACTGTTAGAAACCATGGTCATTGTCGTGGTTGTGGTCGAGGCCGTGGTAATAGACATAATCCTGATCACGGTTGTGGTAATAGACGTAATCCTGATCATGACCGTGGTTATGGTCATAATATTGGCCGAGACCGTGGTCGTAATTTCGAAAGAGGACGTGGTTATTCTGGATCAGGTGGTTATAATCAGAAAGAACACTCAGCAGAAGTGTAATACTTATGAGGCCCAACAGTAAAAAGGAAAACATGTTCAAAATAGACCTAATGCAAATAACAGTATTTGTTTTAGGTGTGGATGTGACAATCATTGGTCAAATGAATATAATACACCTAAACATCTAGTGGATCTATATCTAAGGTTGGGCAATGGGGAAATAGGGATGGATGTAGGTCCCCCATTTCCCCCGTTTTCACATTCCCCTATTTTCCCTATATCATTAAAAATTAAATATTAAAAATTACATATTAAAGATGTATATATAGTTAACAAAATATAAATATTAAAAATATTAAAAAAATATAAAAAATTAATATATTATATATAACATTTTAATATTTGGGGAAAATGGGGATGAATGCACCTTCCCCTATCCCCATCCTCATCCCCATTTCTAAAAATTTGTGGGAGAAATGGGGAAATGGGGAAATGGGAATAAGGACGGGTTCCCCCATCCCCATCCCCATTTTAATTTGGGGATAAAAGTCATCCCCATCCCCCCTTTCCCAATTTCCCCCCAAAAATTTTCCCCCAAATGGGATGGGGGAGCGGGGATTTGGGGTCCTGGGGAAAAATGGTCATCTATATCAAGCATCGATTAAAGAAAAGATAAAGAAACCAGGAACTCATTTCATTGAAGATTCATATCCTAGAGATATTACTCATCTGAATGTTACAGATTCTTTCCAGACCCTAAAGACATGCCCACTGCTTCAATTGGTGATGAGAATGTCCATACCAATTAAACACTACTTACAGTAGTATTATTTTGTTCGTGTAAAATATTTCTTAAATGCAATATATACTTTTTGAATCGTTTTATCTAATATTTTTTTTATGAAGCATACAAAATGAATCTTTACGATAAATTGGGAGTTATTGAAAAGCTAAAAGTAAGAGATATATGTCTAGTTGATAGTGCAACAACTCATACAATTCTGTGGAGTCGTAAATATTTTATAAATTTAAATTTACTCATAGCAAATGTTAATACAGTATCAGGTCCATCATATCTAATAGAAGGCACTACAAGAGCCACGATATTGTTACCAAACAATACAAAAATATGTATCGATGATGCATTATATTCAAGTAGATCCATAAGGAATCTGCTTGGTTTCAAAGACATACGGAGAAATGGATATCATGTTGAAACTATGAATAAAGATGATGTTGACCATTTGTACATTACTTCTTATAATTCATGCTAGAAACTCATTACAGAAAAGTTACGTGCTTTATTTTCTGGATTATATTACACTATTATCAAAGGTGTAGAAACTTATACAGTTATAAATCACAAGTTCTTATATCTAAAATGTTTGTACTTTGGCATGACCGTTTTGGTCATCCAGGATCTACAATGATGTGTAGAATCATTGAGAATTCTCATAGACATCCATTAAAAAACCAGAAGATTCTTTAGCCCATGAGAATTTATGTATTGTATGTTCCCAAGGAAAATTAACAATCAAACCATCTCTTTCTAAAGTTGGTTTTGAATCCCCGTCATTTTTATAAAGAATTCAAGGGGACATATGTGGACCTATTCATCCATCAAGTGGACCATTTCGTATTTTATTGTTCTAGTTGATGCATGTCTTCAAATGTTTGAGACACTAAATTTTTAATTCTAGAAGTGTTTTGCAAGTCATAGGCAATTATAAAAGTTCAAGTAACTAAGAATTAGGAATTTCTGAGGAATTAATTGCTATATAATATTTTGATTTATTTCTTAATTTTTTATATCGGTCAAAAGTACCATAACTAGATAAGATATCGTCGATTTGTTCTTGGAAATTTTGTGACTAACTCTCAATTTGAGAGCAAAAATTGAGTATGATAAATTCCATAAAATTGGAAGATTAAAGTGGATTCGAATTCTCCTCCGTGAGAACTTCGAAATTGTATACTCAAATTCACAAAATGGTTAATGGGTGAATGAGAAATTGAGTCTCAAAGTGAACCCATTGTGTATGGATTAAAATGAATCCCACATTGCTTAGGAAAATCATTTATATGTAGTTTATAAGTGAATGTGTGATATGAGTTATCAACATGTGTGGCATAAAGGCTTTCTCTTGCGTGCACAGGGGGGGGGGGGGGTGCAAATCATGGACCCCGAAACCTTTGAATGCATGACTCATGTGTGGGAGTGACCTGCGGACATGAATGCCGCTCCGATTGGACCGTGAGAGTCCAGTTGACCTTTTGCCACTTCCCTAAGTCAATGTTTTTTTGATTGTGATGAATAAGGAAAGCTTTAATTGTTTGGATTCTGATTTCTTACTTGATCACTAAGAATACAGAGTCGTTTTTAATTAGAAGTAAATCTCTTTGGAGAATATTATCTAATTAAATTATTTCCTTATTAAATCAAAAACGTATTTACCAAAATAATCCCGAATTAATTCCCAAAACCCTATCTTGAATCATTCATATGAGATATGGGAATTGAGGCACCTTGTATGATGTGATCATATAAGACTGAGCCATGATCTGTATGAATCTCTCACCAAGATTCGTTTACCGATGAGATTCATATATATCAACTAATGATGGCTATATGTGGGTGATCTTAATCCTGAGTGTCTTATCGACTCCTTCAGGTTAGATCGTGGTCTTTGATATACCATGGGTGAGGTCGGATGTAGTTTTCGATCAATATGCTCTGTATGTTGGGATTGCGGTTTGGCTTGTGGCTGGAAAGGTTTGTACACAATAGTGAAATCCACTCATTCTTGTGAGAAGTAGACGGTAGTTCCCTTAAGGGTTGATTTGGGGCTTGGACAATATGAGCGCTCTCTTAATTCCATAAGGAAATATGATTTATCGTCCATTAGAGAATCAATGATATTTAAAGATATATATAATTAGAGGGGTATAACGGATATTATGACCCAACTCTAATTATGAACTATTGTGGAGGATCACACCATGTGTAATATCTATATCGATGGATACCGAGTTGTATCGGTCTGTGTAAAAGCGTCTACAGTTTAGAGAGTACAGTTTCGGGTTTTTAGTGGAATAACACCGGATTTAATAATCAAGGAATATTAATTAAAGAGTTTAATTAATGATTCCGAGGATTATTAGAGCTCAAAATACTGTGGGTCTATTAGGTCCCCTTGCTAGCTCGATCGATTTAGGTAAAAAGGGTCACGGTTAATTAATTGGACAAATTAATTGGATTGTCCAATTAATTGTGTCACGAAAGTGACATATGTTTATTGGGGAATTAATTGAATAATGAGATTATTTAATTAATGAATGTTAATAGTTAAATTAATTAAATAATTAGATTATTTAATTATATTGATAATTATGAATTATGAATTAACTATTAATTGGAGGGTGTTAGTTGATATATGGATTTAGGTGAAGATAAAATATTAGGATTATTTTATTTTTACTAAATCATTTATCTAAGTATTTGAATTTAAGTTTAAATTTAAAATACTTATTATCACTTTTAATATATTAGATATGTTTGAAAAGGATAATTAAAAGATATATATCAATTAATAACACAAGAGTTTGCATAGGATGCAAATTGGTGTGTACACATATATAAGTGTTTGTATAGGAAACAAAAAAGAATATATATATATATATATATATATATATATATATATATATATATATATATATATATATATATATATATATATAAAAGCAAAGAGAGAAGCAGCATATGTTGTGCGTGAACAAAAAAAAGTATACATATCAAGACGAAAAAAAGGTATATATATATATCTTGTTTCATACTGTGTGTGTTTTTGAAACATATAGAAGAAAAAGTTTCTTCAATTCTCTCTACATTCTCCATTCAAGTTTCTGAGACCGTGACGCGCCCACACATAGTTACCAGTCCCGAAAGATAGCGAGGAAGATCAAGTAGTTCAGACAGGAGTACATCGTAAAGTGAAGGAGTCTCTAAACGTCGGTAAGATTGGTTCAGACAGGAGCATATCGTAAAGTGAAGGAGCCTCCAAACGTTGGTAAGATTTTCTTCTTTTGATTATATCGATTTCAATTTCCTGTGTTTACATATTGTATGTATTAGTTTCGAAAAATAATTACGATCCCAAGTTCACTAGTCCCAGATACAAATTATGATCTGTATATATAAAAAAATTAAAACCTAGTTCCGCTGCGTAACCGGTGAACGTGGTTCCATCAATTGGTATCAGAGCCATGTTTTATTTTCGGAACAAGAAATTGTTTTCGATGCTCCTGTATGTATGATTGTGTGGCATGATTTAAATTGATTATATGATGTTTTTGTATGTATTTTTTTTTAATTTACAAAAACATGATTGATTGTTAATTATATGGTACTGTAGATTTAGGGTTTATGGGTTGTATATATATATATATATATATTTTACTATTATTGAACTGTAAAAAAAAAAAACCTATATTGAAGACCTTGAAAAATCGCGAAGAAGGATTCATGAGATGGATCAGAGTGACCTGAAGAGACTGAAAGACTCAGAAATTACATGAAGACCAAGGAATGCCTTAGGGGTATTTTTATAATTTTAGATTCCAATTTTTTTTAGGTTAAACAATCCACAGTACTCGGTCAATTCTTTTATGCTTTATATTATGTGATGATAAAAACATTGTCATGCATACGTATGCCATTTAGATTAGATGTGCCTACACAAATATATTTGATATGACATACATGCATTATAGCCTGATACTTTATGTGTTTTTTTAATGTGATTAAAATAGGTAAATACATAAATGGCTATGAATAATAAGATTAATTTTTAATGATTAGAAAACTTGATAATTCTCATTAATATTAATCTAGTTATTAAAGAGTTTAATAAGTTAGATTAATATGGTCATTTATTTTTAGGATTAATATGATTAATAACCTAATAATAAATGAACCGCATAAAGAGTTAGGGTTTTAATAGTTAAAACTTGGTAAACACTGACATAATAATATGACCTTAGTAAATAGTTTACAAAACCTTAGATTATTCACTAATATATTAGATTTTTAATTGTTAAAAATCATTAATAATTTATTAGTTAATTAGAATTTGTTTCTAATTAGTTAATGCGCTAGATAACTTGATTAAAGTTAGTCGTTTAATCCTGTAAAGTCTAGGTGCATTAACGGTTAATAGAAAACCCTAATTTTAAAATAGTGAGTGGGAGAGGGATATATGACATATATATCCCGCGGTCTCCATGATTAGTTCAACACCGTGAGATCCGAGTGGGGTCTCGTGACAGCTTTGCTTTCGTCCTCCCTAAGGAGGGTTTCCACAAAGGTCAATACCAAGGTTGACTTCCTAACGGATAGGATTTCTGAGGGTATTTCGGGATTAACCGACCCTAAGACGGTAATTTACGAGTTAAGCTCGTAAGATCTGAAATGGTGGGTTACAGTCACGAAGGTTTTGATTAAGTTTGTTAATTAAAAACCTGACTGAATAAACGATGGTTGAATGATATGGAATAAGAGTTATTCTAGAATAATATTTGATTGAGAATGTATCGGTCCAACATGCAAAGACTTGACCGACCCTAAGGCGGCACTTATTTATGGTATGTTGGATTGTCGTGGTATATTAACTAGTTTTAGGGTAGTTCTAGTTTGTTAAACATGTTCATGCATCATATTTAAATTTATACCAAAGCACTCACACTTGTTTGAAATAAATGGCTGAATGAATGTTTTATTTATTTCAACAACAATGTCTTCTGCATTACTTCAAATTCTCACAAACGACAAAATAAATGGAAATAACTACACTAAGTGGAAAATTAACATTAATGCAATATTGGTTACCAAATACCTCAAGTTTGTGCTTACGGAGGAATGTCCTCCAGTGCTTGCTGCCAATGCCACACGAACTGTTCGTGAGACATACGAGCGATGGGTCTCATCTGATGAGAAAGGCCGAACATATATGTTGGCATCTATGACAGACGTGCTTGTCACAAAGCATGAAGCAATGCCTTCAGCATTCGAAATCATGGAGTCATTGCAAGCTATGTTTGGGCAGCCCTCCGAGCAAAAGCGACACGAAACCATTCGTTCTGCTATGCTCGCTCGGATGAAGGAAGGTACGTCAGTTCGGGAACATGTCCTGAGCATGATGTCCTACTTTAACACGGCAGAAGTCAATGGCAGGGCCATTGACCAGTCAAGTGAGCATCATACTGACGACTCTTCCGAAGCGTTTCGATCATTTTAAGAGCAACTACGGGATGAACAAAGTTAAGGTTCAATCACACACAGTTGCTCAATGAGCTCACTACCTTTGAGTCATTGACTAAGGACAACAAGGGCAAGACCGGTGAGGCAAATGTTGTCGAACCATCTTACTCTAAAAATAGAAAAGAAAGAGGTCTACTGGGAAAGCGAAGAGTAAGCCCAAACCCAAAAAAGCCCAAAGCAAGAAGAAGTCCAAGAAAAGTAAATATGGTTTACTTGTTCTTGAGTTGTGTTTAGTGAATGATGATTCTTCACCCTGGATAGTTGATTCGGGGGCCACTAACCATGTTTGTTCTTCTTTACAATGGACTGATTCTTGGACACAACTAGAGGAGCAAGCCTTCTCAATGCGTGTAGGGTCAGGGGATGTCGTGTCGGCACGAGCAGTGGGTGTAATTAGATTACGTTTTTGTAATAATTATATATTGTTGGACAATGTATTTTATATTCCTGGATTTATACGGAATTTGATTTCCATTTCTAAGCTATTAGAACAAAAATATTCGGTTTCTTTTAATAATAAGTCTATTATTATTGGAAAGAATGGTCTGAATATTTATTCAGGAATTAATGAAAACAATTTGTATGTGTTAAGACCGTTGATACATACTACACTGCTCAACACCGAAATGTTTAAGGTTGAAAAACCAAAAAATAACCGACATAAGATTTCTCCAGATAATGACACGTATCTCTGGCATCTAAGGCTTGGTCATATCAACCTTGACCGGATAGACAGACTAGTAAAAAGTGGACCTTTAAGTGAGTTAAAGGTTGACACCTTACCTGTCTGCGAATGTTGTCTGGAAGGTAAGATGACTAAGAGACCTTTTACAGGAAAAAGGCTTAGAGCTAAAGAACCGTTAGAGCTTATACATACAGATGTTTACGGACCGATGAATGTTAAAACTAGGGGTGGTTATGAGTATTATGTCACCTTTATAGATGACTACTCAAGATACGGATATGTCTACCTAATGCAACAGAAGTCGAAAACATTTGAAATGTTCAAAGAATTCCGAGCTGAAGTTGAGAATCAATTAGGTAGGACTATCAAGTCACTACGATTGGATCGTGGAGGTGAGTACCTTGACCAAGATTTTTAAGACTTCATGGTCGAGCATGGGATAGTTTCCCAACTCATTGCTCCCGGTACACCTCAACAAAATGGTGTAGCGGAGAGGAGAAATAGAACCCTGATGGAAATGGTGAGATCTATGATTAGTTTCTCATCATTACCAAATTCCTTTTTGGGATATGCGTTACTAACAGCGGCATACATTTTGAATGTAGTGCCATCCAAATCTGTTTCTAAGACTCCCCTAGAGTTGTGGAATGGTCGTAAAGTTAGTTTACGACATTTTCGTATATGGAGATGTCCAGCACACGTGCTGAAGAACAGAATTGGAAAGCTAGACTCCAAGTTTGTTGTCTGCCTGTTTGTAGGATACTCCAAAGAGACCAGAGGTGGACACTTCTATAGTCCTGAAGACAACAAAGTATTTGTATCGACAAATACAACCTTTCTTGAGGACAATTACATTAGTGACCATAAATCTCGTTCCAAGATTGTATTAAATGAGTTGGAGCCTGGTGAGACTAGTGATTCATCAACAAGAGTTGTTGATCCACATACATCTGAGAGTCAGATGGTTCCTAATCAAGATACACTACCACCTAGAAGTAGTGAGAGGGTTATGAGACAACCTGAATGCTATTTAGGTATAGGTGAGGGATAAGGTGTTATCTCTATTGATAGTGTGGATGATCCATTGACATTTAAGAATGCAATGGAAGATCCTGATAAAGAGGAATGGCTTAAAGCCATGAATCTCGAGATGGAGTCCATGTACTTTAACTCAGTCTGGGATCTTGTAGACTTACCGTATGGGGTAAAACCCATAGGGTGTAAGTGGATCTACAAGAGAAAGAGAGGAGTATACGGGAAGGTAGAGACCTTCAAGGCAAGGCTAGTGGCCAAGGGTTATACCCAGAAAGAGGGGGTCGATTATGAAGAGATCTTTTCGTTAGTAACCATGTTTTAGTCTATTAGGATTCTCTTATCCATTACTGCCTATTTCGATTATGAAATTTGGCAAATGGCTATCAAGACTGCATTCTTGAATGATAATCTTGATGAGTGCATCTATATGATGCAACCAGAGGGATTCGTGTCTCTAGATCAAGAGTATAAAGTTTGCAAGCTGCAAAGGTCCATCTATGGACTTAAGCAAGCATCTAGATTTTGGAACATCAGGTTTGATGATGTGATCAAAACCTATGGCTTCGAGAAGAATGTCGATGAGCCTTGTGTCTACAAGCGCATCATTGACAAGAAAGTATTTTTCTTGGTCCTATACGTAGATGATATCCTACTCATTGGGAATGATGTGTGAGTGTTTGATCGGTCTATTTCTATACATGTTTTAGGTCCCCATTTCCTATTATTTGTGCTATGTTCTTGGGTGAAATCAGGTATTTTATATGTTTGTTGAGCATGTGTAGGTCACATTCCATTCAAGAGGTGTTGGATGTTATTTTGGAGAAAAAGAGCAAAAAGTTGATTTTCGGAGTCATACAGAACAACTAGATTGCGGGGACCAATATCTCTGAGCTCCAATTGAATTGTGTGTCCTACTACTTATGGATTGAAAGTCCCGAAAGTCTAGTTTCTGGCACACTTTATGGATCGTAATTCCGATATCCTAGAAGAGGTTATGGCTGTTTTAGTACCCGATGGTCAGATCAGTCATAATTCCGTGAATAATGACGAGATTTATTTTGCAAGTTGTCGGAATGGGAAATATTTCCTTCTTGGAATTGTTTGGGAGTCTTGTGCAAACAAGTTGAAACCTAATTCTAATCTTCCTTCAATAAGTAGTCTTTTTATTGGATTAGGAAAGATATAAAATCTCAAAAAGGTAGAGTTCTATATTGGAATTGATTTCCTTGTTGTTTAAGGACATGACATAACATCTACACCTATTTAAACCCCATGTGAACCCTAATTTCGGGAGATAGAAGCCAAGGGAGGTCCCAAGCCACCAAGGGGGTCGTCCGCCACCACTCTATCACCATATATCACCTCACAACTTCCATTAATCTTTACACATCGAATATTCGAAGACGAAGAAGAATTCATCATCGAAGACGAAGAAGAATTCATCATCGAAGACGATGAAGAACTCATTGAAAGCCAAGATGGGTTTATCTTTTCTTTCTCTTTTCCTTCTATTTTCATGATGTGTAACTAATTCCATTACTAGGGAATCAATGTGAACCTTTTGTGAATGCTCATGTTTGGATTAATAATATTATTTCATCAACTCGATTCTTGATTTGTTCATTGCTCTTAATTGCTTAACTCTCATTAATTTTAATATTTATTCACACCATAGACCAAGGGTGAATAATTATTTGGCATTATTTTAGGGTTAAGATTATCTGAGAATTAGGGTTAGAGTATAGACCAAACCTAACCTTGATGAATGATCTTTTGAATGAATGAATTTTATCTTTAGCATGATTGAAGCAAATAATAGAATTTGGTTCTTATTTCTTACACTTAACTGGTTTCCGATCATTGTTCACACCATAGACCAAGGGTGAATAGTGGTTGAGAATACTTGACTCATCCCGCGATCATACGGTAATAGTTATATTAAAGATAAAGAATGAACCCTTAAATTGGTTGAATTTTGTTTTCAAATTAATTCCATACATTGAGTGTTCATAATTGGGGATCATTGATGACCTAGTGCCTTCTCACCTTTGACCACAACCTAATCTTTTCAATTGCTTTCTTTAGTTTAATTTAATTTAGTTTTAGTTTTAATTCAATCTTCAAACAATATTTTGGTTACTTTCAATTTAGCTTTAATTAGAATTATTTTTAATCGATAAATCTCTAGTCCTCGTGGGAACGATCCTTACTTGCCGCTGTACTTATCTTCACGATTCGTGCACTTGCGAGTATTGTTTTTATAACTACGATTTTACACCCATCAGTGTTGTCTGATGTAAAGGGTTGGCTGGCTAGCCATATCTAAATGAAAGATTTGGGAGATGCGAGTTATGTTCTTGGGATCCAGCTTATAAGGGATCGTAAGAACAAACTCTTACCACTATCTCAGGCATCATATATCGACAAGATTCTTGTGTGATTTTCTATGCAGAACTCTAAGAAAGGTAATCTACCTTCCAGGCATGGAGTTCACTTGTCTAAGGAACAGTGTCCTAAGACACCTCAAGAAGTTGAGGATATGAGACATGTACCATATGTATCGACAATAGGTAGTCTCATGTATGCTATGTTATACACGAGACCGTACATCTGCTATGTAGCGGGAGTAGTCAACAGATACCAGTCAAACCCAAGATTGGATCATTGGGTTGCTGTCAAGACAATTCTCAAGTATCTTCGGAGAACGAGAGACTATATGCTAGTATATTCCGAGTAGGATTTGATCCCGTTAGGATACCTGGATTCTGATTTTCAATCAGACAAAGATTCTAGGAAATCCATGTTTGGATCAGTATTCACCCTGGGTGGTGGAGCCATTGTGTGGAGAAGTATCAAGCAATATTGCATTGGTGACTCCACCATGGAAGCCGAATATGTAGCCGCTTGTGAAGCTCCTAAAGAGGCTGTTTAGCTTCGTAAGTTCTTGAGTGATCTGGAAGTTGTTCCAGATTTGGATAGGCCTATCACACTTTATTGTGATAACAGTGGTGTTGTGGCTAATTCCAAAGAACCAAGAAGCCATAAGAGAGGGAATCATATAGAGAAAAAGTTTCATCTCATTAGAGAGATAGTACAGAGAAGATATGTGATCGTCACCAAGATAGCTTCACAAGACAATCATGCTGATCCATTTATGAAGACCTTACTGGCTAAAGTGTTTTTGGGTCACCTAGATGGTCTAGGGTTACGAGACATGCCTCACATGCTTTAGTGCAAGTGGGAAATTGTTGGTGTTTATGCCCTAAAGATGTAATTTGTAAATGGATTTATGAAATAAATAAAAGGAAAAGTTCAATTCATTCATATTGTGTTATTTATTTTATAACTTGTGCATATATTTAATATCCAAGATTGTTGGATGTAATCTCGAACTGTGTGTATGAGTGTCATATACAGATGGATACAACAAGAGACGTGCAATCTAAAGAATCCATAGATAGCAAATAAAGCTGGGTACTGTATATGTAGTTAATCTATAGCTGCGGTTCATTCCGTAATGTACGATGATTCTATCCTGAATCATTCATATGAGATATGGGAATGGAGGCACCTTGTATAATGTGATCATATAGGACTGGGCCATGATCTATATGAATCTCTCACCAAGATCCGTTTACCGATGAGATTCATATATATCAACTAATGATGGCTATATGTGAGTGATCTTAATCCTGAGTAACTTATTGACTCCTTCAGGTTAGATCGTGGTCTTTAATATACCATGGGTGAGGTCGGATGTAGTTCCCGATCAATATGCTCCGTATGTTGGGATTACGGTTTGGCTTATGGCTGGAAAGGTTTGTACATAATAGTGGAATCCACTCCTTTTTATGAGAAGTAGACGGTAGTTCCTTTAAGGGTTGATTCGGGACTTGGAAAATATGAGCGTTCTCCTAATTCCATAAGGAAATATGATTTATTGTCCATTAGAGAATCGATGATACTTAAAAGATATATATAATTAGAGGGGTATAACGGACATTATGACCCAACTCTAATTATGAACTATTGTGGAGGATCACACCATGTGTAATAGCTATATCGATGGACATCGTGTTGTATCGATCTGTGTAAAAGCGTCTTCCTCCGAGATGTAAACCGCTAGGATCTAAATGAATTTTCAAAAGAAAGATGAAAACAAATGGATCAATTGATAAGTATAAGGCCAAACTTGTAATTAAAGGTTACAATCAACGAGAATGCCTATACCACTTTGATACATATTCTCCTATGACGAGTATAACCTCCATTCGGATGATACTTGCAATCGCAGCTTTGCGAAATCTTGAAGTACATTAAATGGATGTGAAAACGAATTTCTTAAATGGAGATTTAGATGAAGAAATTTATATGGAACAACTTGAGGGTTTTTCTGCTCCAAGACAAGGAAAGAAAGTCTGTAAATTGGTGAAGTCTTTATATGGTTTAAAGCAAGCACTAAAACAATGGCATGAGAAATTTGACAATGCTATGATGTCAAATGGATTTAAGATCAACGAATGTGAAAAATGTGTTTATGTCAAGGACACAAAAAGGCTATGTCATTGTGTGTCTTTATGTTGATGACATGCTCATTGTTGGTAGTGATGATAAAATGATCAAATTTACGAAGGATATGTAGAAATCAAGATTTGATATGAAAGATATGGGACAGATTGATGTAATGTTGAGAATGAAAATCTCAAAGACATCTAACGGACTCATACTAAGTCAATCACACTATATTGACATGATTATTGAGAAATTCAACAAAAATGATTCTGGAATTTCCAGAACACCAGTAGATACAAATCTACATCTATCCAAGAATAAGGGTGAGAGCATCTCTCAATTAGAATATTCTTGAGTGATAGGAAGTCTGATGTACTTAACGAGTTGTATAAGACCAGACATAGCGAATGCAGTCAGCAAATTAAGCAGATACACGAGTAATCCAGGAACCAATCACTGGAAAGCAATAGTAAGAGTATTGAAGTACTTACGATTCACTCGTAATCACGGACTGCATTATACCAGATGTCTAGATGTCCTAGAAGGATACACTGATGCTAACTGGATATCTTATATGAAGGATTCAAAATCCACTAGTGGGTATGTGTTCACACTAGGTGGTGCAGCAGTATCTTGGAAATCCTCCAAACAAACATGTATAGCCAGATCCACCATGGAATATGAGTTTATAGCATTAGATAAATGTGGTGAGGAGGCTGAATGGCTACACCAATTCTTAGAAGATATTCCAAGATGGCTAAAGCCTGTGTTGATGATTTGCATTCACTGTGATAGTCAATCAACAATAAGAAGAGCACAGAGCAACATGTATAATGGGAAGTCTAGACATATACGTCGAAGCATAATACCATTAGACAACTAATCTCAATTGGGATTATCACTATTGACTATGTAACGTCAAAAGATAACATTACAGATCCGCTAACTAAAGGGTTAAACAGAGAACTAGTTGAGACATCATTAAGAGGAATGGGACTAAAGCCCATTAGGTAAAAGTTCGATACAATGGACACCCAACCTAGTTAACTGGAGATCCCAAGATCTAGGTTCAATGGGATAACCAAGTTGTAAGGCTCAGTTGGATCACTGTGGGGGTTACCCTCAAGTCCATTCCTATGATGAAACAGTGATGCCCCGTTGGGAAAAGGTTAAACTATGTTTTTTATGATTCTTATGCGTCGAAATTCCTAGCTATGGAAATTTGAGTAGAGTTAAGCGGGTTACTCGTAATTAAGAAATCACCTATGTGAGAGATAAGCGGGGCCGCTTCTAAAAGAGAATAGTGAAGGGCTATATTCTCCAGAGACTCTCACAGAACCATGTGCATGTTCATAGCCAAAACAAACATAAAAATGAGAACCAAATCGGGTCTGGAAGATACTTGTGTAAGGTGTGTGATCTTTTACACAAAATGACAGAACAATTCAACGATATCACATCTACTGATCAGCCAGTAAAGTAAGCATACCTTTACAAGGGAAGGTTCAAAGGGTAACACCTACCTATCCTTTGCAGTTTTCAACCGTTTGAACTTACCAAACATCTTCTTTGTGTCTCCTAGGTTAATTTCATTTATGTGGGGGATTGTTGGAAATTTTATGACTAACTCTTAATTTGAGAGCAAAAATTGAGTATGATAAATTCCATAAAATTGGAAGATTAAAGTGGATTCGAATTCTCCTCCGTGAGAACTTTGAAATGATACACTCAAATTCACAAAATGGTTAATGGGTGAATGAAAAATTGAGTCTCAAAGTGAACCCATTGTGTAGGGGTTAAAATGAATCCCACATTGTTTAGGGAAATCATTTATATGTAGTTTATAAGTGAATGTATGATATGAGCTATCAACATGTGTGGCATAGAGGCTCTCTCTCGCGCGCGCAGAGGGGGGTGGGGTGCAAATCATGGACCCCGAACCTTCGAATGCACGACTCGTGTGTGGGCACGACCTGCAGACACGAATGCCGCTCCGATTGGACCTTGAGAGTCCAGTTGACCTTTTACCACTTTCCGAAGTCAACGTTTTTTGATTGTGATGAATAAGGAAAGCTTTAATAATTTAGTTCTGATTTCTTACTTGATCACTAAGAATACATAATCGGTTTTAATTAGAAGTAAATCTCTTTGGAGAATATTATCTAATTAAATTATTTCCTTATTAAATCAAAAATTTATTTACCAAAATAATCCCGAATTAATTTCCAAAATCCTAGTGCTTCGGTTTGGGTATATAATAGCTCTAATATTCTGTTCAGATTACCAAAAAATATACAAAATTTAGAGGTAGACGAATTATTTTCCTCTCCTTTTTCCTGGTGAGTTTAAACATGGTTTGAGTCGCTGGTAGTGGTGTGCTTATGCCTACCAATGTTGAACCGTTGTATCCTGGAAGACAATCGCCTAATACATATACGGTGTTATTCAGAAAAATTATCTTAAGGACACCGTGTGAAACACGGGCCTCAGTTTTAAATTGTTTCTAACGTGATTTTGTTGTATTGTTGTTTTCTGATTTTTAGATACCAGTTAGGTTTGTTTTGGAATTGCGATTTACAGTTGTTGGGATTATGCTCGATAGCAAGAGTATAATAATGTATTTGACAATTTTTTCATATTAGTAAAATGATTTCTAGTTTAACAAATCTTATAGCATTTATAGTTTAATTATTATAATTGTCAAAAGTAAATAATCATAAGGTCAAAAGACTATGAGAAAAGAAGAATTGTTCATACATCTAGATATGTATGAGGTAGACACAATTCTTTAGTTAGTCTTGAATAATATTCACAACTTAAGATAAAGGTTGTGCGCTTTTATCTTGTTAAAGTTGTAGATTCTTTTGCTAGCATTTGAGTGGGATCAAATGTGTTATGATGAGTCTAAAATCATCAAAGTGTGATGTCTTTGGGCAAAAGAATCTAGTGCACTGGGTGCATTGAATTGGATCACAGTGAAATACTTTATCTAGAACCGTCAATTGATAACAGTTTTCACTTGAGGACAATCGGAGAGTCTATCTCAATCCTGAGATAAATGATGGACTTATGGTTGCAAGTGTTATCATTTGAGCTATCAATGAGTACGATTATATAGCATAGTCAATCCTCGATAGTTTGGTGGTATTCATTTGTTAATCGATAGAATACTTCATTTATAGATATGGACATCGTGGTTCCATTTATTAAATGTGAGTAGAATACCATCATTTGGATATTTTGAGGAATTAGATATTAAATCTTAACGTTAAGTTTTCAATAGTGTCTATTGAAACATGACTTCTGGAC
Source organism: Dipteronia dyeriana (assembly GCA_032871835.1). Taxonomy (NCBI): domain Eukaryota; kingdom Viridiplantae; phylum Streptophyta; class Magnoliopsida; order Sapindales; family Sapindaceae; genus Dipteronia; species Dipteronia dyeriana. Next base: position 99,636,585 of record CM065296.1, on the reverse strand, counting down.
AAGTCAAAATATCCAAGTTCAAAATGTGGTCATGTGAGTAAATATGGTAACTTGGAGAGCTCTTGACGATTACTGGTATTCTTCACGAGGATACACTTTCTCATAAGATTGTCTAGGGTATGAATGAGAAATATTAACTTATTCTATTTTTATTTAAGAGTTCAATTTTAGTTCTTTAGTGGAATGAACTAAAATTAACAGATCGGACCTAAGTGAATCATTTGTTGATTGTGATTGGGTTGTGTCTATTGGAGTTTAAATTTAGATAACCCGCCAAGATCCCCAATCCACATGAACTTGCATGGATCACTTGATATATTCTACCGGACCAATTTAAGAGTCCATCTAGAATTGTATTAAGGCATGTGAACTTGTTTCTTTTTGTAAGAATGAGTCTAGTTCACATGTGGACTTTTTATTAAGGTCCAATGGATTTAATAAAATAAGGAAAATAATATATTGGCCCATATATATGTGTTGGACGGTAAGGCTATTTAAAATAGCTTAATTATATTATTTTTATTTTATTATTTAATTAAATGGAAATTAATTAATTTGGTAATTAATTAATTATTTAATTAATTTGGTAATTATTTAATTATTTAATTAAAAGTCAAAATCTTTTTCCTAGTAGGAGATGATCTCCTAATATTATACTATTGTTAGTAGTATAATTAATATTAAAGATTATATTTGACAAGTAGATAAATAATAGGAATTATTTATCTAGTCAAATTAGGGAATTTTTAATATGGTTACAAATTCTCTAATGAGTTGGATTAGGAGTCTTGGTGTAGAGTAGAATTCTTCTTTGAAAATGATTCTTAACTATCAAGTAAATTCTTATTAGGAAAGGATTTGTGATCTTATATATACCTCCTTGTGAATTTCGGCCAGCCCTAAGCATTCTATGAGTGAATTTCGGCCAAGCTAGGTATTTTTCAATAGAGAATTTTGAGGAAGAAAAATTTAATTTTTGCTCTAGACAAAATTCGATCAACTCATAGATATAAGGGTGGAGAATTCGACCAAAGAGAAAAGAGAAAAAGAAAACGTTTTTGTTTTTGATAGTACACTAGTATCATTTACATCAAAAGAGTTTTGTGTACAAAATCAAATCGGGTTCACGCGAGTTTCAATCAATTAGATTGATGATTCACAAGTGACCGGACGTTCTTGGATTTTTCTCTTGGAGGATAATTATAATTAATAAAGAAAAAGATTTTGTTTGTTTCCATCATCAGGTATACAATTTAAAGAAAGAGAGTCCACACTCCTAGGTGATTCACTTTAGTGATTGGATTGGAAGATCTTACGGATTCAATTCGGCGCTAGTTCAATCGTCACGAGAAAAATGTACGATACTTCTATATATATCAATTAATATAGGGTTAAGGTTCTTGTTATTTAAAAGGGAAATTTTTTATTTATACCAAACCCTAATTTCGATTTTTCACGCTTCCGTTGCACAAATTTTCCCTACAATCGTGTCATGGAAGTTCCTGATAAATGTGTGTTCGTTCAACTTTGTTATGATTAATCTTTATGACCTTGTAAGTTTTGCTGCCTTATGTCCGCATTCTAACCTTCAAAAGTGAAATCTACCTAATTACTTCTTTATCACGAGAGAGTAGTAAGTAGAATAACTGCATTTTCCATGTTTTAAGTTATAAATTTTATGTTGTGCCTGAAAATTGTGGAAATGTATGAATGAACTAATTACAATCTTCACAGCATGGAGGTGAAAAAAGTAAAAGGAACTTTTATCTACGGCCAGTTGCACCAACAGCTGCACAAGTTTCCCTCAACATACAACCCTTTTATGCATGTTGGTTTCCTTTTCTTTTTCTTTCTCTATACCGTTCACTGGTTGCATACCATTCACAGTTCTTGATGTACAACCATGCCAGACCAACAGTAGAAAGCATTTTTGTCACTATATATACAAATACAAGTGATAATTGGATTGTTCAGTATTGTGGTGTCAAGCTTGTGAATCTAGCTAGAGAGATGTTTTGAGTTTAAGAAAATTAAGGTGCATCAGTTATAAATATAGATGTAATTGAGGAATGACATCTTTGAGAAGTATATGGGTGACTAATGAACTTCTAATTGCAGATTATATATACCGTCTTACAAGCCACCTACATTCTTCATTTGTTTACGGATGAAATTTTGAAACTCATTTAAAAGAATTCTCATGGTTTAAACCGATAAAACGTTTTTATAAAAAAAGAGTTAAATTGACAAAAATAGATAAGGGCTAAATGGTGAATTGGAGTTATAAGAAGAGGCTATAAAAACTTGGTTTTCGGGATAATTATGGTTATGATGGATGGAACTCTTTGTTTCTAAAAATAAATAAGAAAGCTGGAGTTTAAGGAAGTGATGTTTGGGTGAAAGTAACGGTGGGGAAATATTTATGAAACGAAGACAAAAACAGTAGTTGGAAAATGTCAATACAGCCTTGTTTAATTTCGGTACAACATAAAAGGTAACCACCGAATGTAGTGTTTCCTAATCTAATTAAAGCTAAATGCTAACAGTGTAGAAGGACTTTTGAAGTGTCAGTAATTACTAGTTATCGGTCATAATATGTGATTGAGTGCAATGGCTTTGAAGATTGTAAGAATCACAATGTGTAAGAAGGTCCACGTACAGTTTTGAATCAAACTTGGCTTATATGCTGACACCAGCATCTTATTGATTGTTTGTGTACAAATAATCATTCAATACCATTGTACTTTGCCTTGGTGTTCTTTTTATTTCCTAATAATTCTTGTTATTTGCTCATCATTCTTTTTTATCTGGTCATTATTCACAAGTCACTCTTTGTTAATAGGTTTTTTAATAAAATTCTAAATATGCATCCATGAATGAATTTAAATTGAAAACTATTATCATAATACATAATAGAAGGTTATCTGTTATCCAAATGTCATAGCAAATCTCAGCATATACTTTGTATAAATAATATTCGCATCCATGAATGTCATTATGAAAATAGAAGGTAAAATCCCAAAACTAAAAAATTATCAAGAAAAAGAAAACATGGTAAATTTGATTGGAGATCAATCAAGTAACAAAATGCTATTGAGATCAAATGGTTGTGAACTAGATAATGAAGCAAATCACATGCTTTAAAATGGAGGTTGAATCCAAATATTTTGGAGCTCTTCCAAATCATCCTCAAGGATAAAACTATGAAGTTGAATTGGCCATCACGGATGAATAATAAATTGGTCCCCTTTGAGTGTTAGAGAGTTACCTAAAATCTTCCCTGCAGATTGTCTAGCGTTTCCTATTGCCGGAACTGAGAATGATTGTTTAGCGTTTCCTTCTTTCGAATTTAAGAATGACGAGTGATCTATAAATATCACCTGATTCTCCATGATTTTTTCATCCTCAACAAACCATTTATTTTCTGATAAATCGAACCTCCAGAGCCCTGGTCCCTGTATATATGAGTAGACAACAACCAGTAGATCTCCATTGATTGCAACAGACAGATATGCAAAGAATGGCTCATTATTTACTGCTATACTTCCTGAAAACTCTTGCCATTCTTGATGCTTTGTGTTAAAAGCGCCTACCTTTTTCACAGTCCTATTCAAGTCTGAGAAAATACAATAGAAAGACTCGCCCACATAGGCCACTTGTTTTGATATTAAAGTTCTATCACGATCATAGTCACCACTGAATTTAAATGTCTTCCAGGTATCATAACCAGGCTGCCATGTTTTGATTTCAAGTTGCCCACTTTTTGGAATTCTCAAAGCAATTACCATACAATCCGGACAGGTGGGGATCTTGGAAAACGAAGCACTTCGGTACTTGTTGCCCAATTTAGGCAATTCAATAAATTGATTAGTGAAAGGATTGTAAAAGAAAAGGTGCTTGATAGTTATATTGCCAGAACCTTTTGAGAAAAGCACCCAACCGAATCTTGACTGACAAGGTACTGCACCAGATAAATCTATGTTTTTATAGATTAGTGTTCGTGTCTCCTTCACAGTATAAATTCTCCTTGTAGATGGATCACAAAGGTTGCAAATATTACGATTGTCCTTTTGACCCTTGTAATACATCAACCATGGAAGAAACTCGTTTGTACTCTTGATTTCACGAATGCAATCGTGCCAATTCTTGCAGACCAAATACAAAGGAACTCTTTCTGACCAACACAGTTTTTCCATTATAAATCTCACAATATCATACGGAAGATCAGACCACTCAGCCTTCTTCATCTTCTTCTGCACTCTCTTCTTTATTTTCTGTAGCTACAGCCGCACTCTCTCTTTAATCTTTATACACCATAATTTAAAGAGTAATTTTCAGGGTTAATTAAATCCCTACACAATGCATTATAATGAACCCATTAATGACACTGATGGGCTAGATACATTACTTATAAGCCCAATAGAAAATAACATGGAGACAATTTGATATCCCTTAGGGACTGTTTGGTATGAGGTAATCAAAATAATGTGATTTATGGGAAAATGAAACCCAGTATGATTACCAGGAGAGTTATATTTATATGTTTGATTGTACATGAGAATATTATATCGGATTCCTGAGAATATTAAGTAAGGGTATTTGGTTGTACATGAGAATTGTTTTTTTTATTTTTTATTTATTTATTAGAAACTAATTTTTTTATTTTTAAAAATCGATCATTTGGCTTTGCTCAGTTTCCATTCTTTGCCTTTCTTTAAAGAACCCATCAGTTGTCCAGTCGCCATTCTTGAAAGAGATCCATTTCAAGAAGAAAAAAAAAACCCAGATATTCTACGTTGTCGTCTCTTTGCCTCCACATCGCTGTCGCCGTCGTCTCCTTGCCTCCACGTCGCCGCCGTCGTCGTCTCTGGTTGGGATCTTGTTTGTCGTCGTCGCTTTCGTCTTGCTGGGTTCGTCGTCATCTTCATCATCGTCGTCATCGTCGTCGTCGTCATCGTCATCGTCATCATCAGGCAAACACAGATCTTGTGTTGTTGCTACTTGCTGCAATTTTTTTTCTTTTACTGTTGGGGATGGTGTTTGATGTTGTTTGAGCAAACCCAGATCTTGTGTTTGATGAAGATGAAGTTGGGTATTGCTTGGTTGATGAAAGTAGATTTTGAAATCTAAAAAATTGGTGTTTGGATAGTGAGAAAGTGTAAGAAAATAATAGAATAAAACTGTGTTTTTTTTGGAAGAAATTGATAGATTGTCAAGATTAGGATTTGAGGGTGAATTGAAGAGGAGAAGATTTGATCTACAATTTGTGCGATTGAAAATTGAAGAAGAAGAGGTTAATGATTAGGGATTTTTGTGAAATGAGATTGAGGATTTTTGGTATTAATTTCAGAAGCATTGTAGAAGAACAATGGTGAAGAAAATATTTTTTTTTAATGATGGTGGGTCCCCGTTGTGGTAATCAGTTGGAGGGTAATCTGAAACCCACCTATTGAGATGAGAATCACATTACCCCTTTGGAGGATAATGTGATTCCCATAGGATTCACTTTTCCGTAAAACAAATAACTCAAACCTTCTACCAAATATGAAAATGTTTTGAGATTCCCATTCCCATGCAAGGATGACTCCACACCAAATGGCCCCTTAAGAACTGTAATGATAAACAAGACAAGAAAGTTCTATATAAACTCCAAACATTTTTTTTTAAAAACAAAAAATTCTCGTTGGTGCTTTTTCTTTTCTGTTTTACAAACCCTCAAATATCTTCTTCTTCTCTTCAAAATAGTTTTTTTTTTCACACACCATCAAACCTTCTATCATTATCATCATCATTTTTTTTATTTTAAAAAAATGTTTTCCTTTTTTTTTGGGTTCAACAAAATTAGAAATCAGTTTTTTTTTCTCTATTACCACCCACGTTCAATTTTTTATAGAAAAATATATTTAAAATTATTTTTTTACTCATATATATATATATATATTTAATTTTTACTCAACTTAAAATCTAATATATATATATATATATATATATATATATATATATATATATATATATATATATATTCACAGTTTGATATCTAAAACAGTTTTCATATTATTTCGATCTCCTCTTTTTTATTCATTTTTATTTTTATTTGATTATTTACATCTATTTTCTATTTCTTGTTTTAAATTTTCTAAAGAGAGGTATTCAAAATAGGTAATATTAAATAAAATGGAGAGTATACACACACACACACACACACACAAATATATATATATATATATATATTAAATGGAGTGTTTTTAGAATAGGATTTCCAAAAGATAAAAGGGATAATGTTGGAAAAAAACGGAAGTGTTTTAGATTTTTTTTTTTAATTTAAGTTTTGGAATGGAGTGTCTTTTAGAAATGAACCTGTAAAAAGAAAAAATATTGGATTGTAAGGAGAAACTCTCTTTGGAAAATTCAATAATAATACCCTTAAGTTAAATAAGAAGACTAAATATTTTGTAAGTACACTCACTAATAATTATTAATTAGTTTTTTATGAAAAATTGTTAATTAATTTCATATTTTAATCTTTCGTGAAAAATAAAAGTTTCCATTAATTATTTGATATTAACGCTCAAAGAAGTAATGGAGAGAACTATTTGATATGAGGAGAGAGAAAAAGAAAGAAAAATAGAGTCTGATTTTGTTGAAGAAAAACATTGAAGAGATAAGAAGTTTTGGAAGAGAAAGAGCAATGACAGTTTTTTTTTTGACAATATCTATTAATTCGGGACCATGTATTTTTTAAAAGCTTTCGCAATTTGTAGGATTTGAGCCGCTAACCTGCGAGTCATTTGTCTAAGCCTCAAGCTCGTCCATCTACCAGCTGAACTACGCCCCTGTTAGCAAGGTCAATGATAGAATTAAAGATAAGAGTGCGGATATCGATTCCCATAAATATTATAAGCACATACATATTTATAAGTACACCAATGTCTAAAAATTAAAATATTACCATAAACATCCATTTTAATGCCAAAGTACCCTTATTTAAATGAATGTTTTCATTTTAATACAATGACAATAAAGTTGATTAAATAACATAATAATAGATGTAGGTGGTGTGTACTTACAAAAATACATTATAATATAATTAAAGAAATGATATTTTTGACATTAAGTGGAGTTTATTTACAAATACCAAATTTTTAAAAAATTTAGTGGCTATGATTACCAAAGGGGTGCACATAATGGTGTAAATGTGGATCATTTAGCCCCTTTGGTTCGGCCTGCCATGGTCTGTTTTGAAAATAGGTCGGTCTTGGTCGGGCACGTGCAGGACCAGGCCCGACCCGTTTTCAAAAATCGGGGCACGACACAATATGCAAGCTTGCCATCGGAAAATCGGTGCCAATGGGCCTCACAAGCCGACTAATAATTTTTTCCAATCCAATTTTTGAAAATTCATTTTTTTTTTGGATTTTGGGCTTAAGGTTTAGGGTTTCGGGAACATACATAATTTCAATTTAACAATTCAATTATATAAATATAATTTTCATTGTAATTTTTTTATCTTGATCACACATGCATTTGAACATATGCCTTCTCAATTGACCAGTTCTATTCTTGCTTGTGAAATAGTTTTTAAGACAAAACTTACATTTAGCTCTAGGGTCGGTCGTCCCGTCTGGGAGTGTCATTTGTACTACGTCAAAACACTGCCAGATATTTGATGTAAACTCTTTTAGACTTGATGTTTGTGTAGCGGTAGAATCGAAAGGTCCCGTTTGGGTTTCCGTGAGTGTTGGAAGATCAAAATCATCGTTCAACATGTTTAAACCGTCCGAAAAAAAAGACTGCTGGATAGGATTCATATCCTGAAATACAAATATGAACTCATTAGTCATTAATGGTCAAATTACTACCAATTAAATAGTTTAATTTAATAACAAAATATATTTAAGTTAACTACTACACTTATAAATCATAATTTACTAACAAAATATATTTACATTAACTATCATACTTTAAAAAATTTAACTTACTAACACAAAAATATTAAAATTAGCTACTACACATGTACACATATTAATGATTAATTTACCACTGAAAAAATTTAAAATAATTTACTAATAGCTAAAGTGTTTACATAATATTATAAATTTACTAATATAAAGAAATAATAACATTTAAAAACGAATGTACCTTCAAATTTTTGTGTGTTGGTAGAAAATGAGGAGAATATTAGATAGATAGATTATAGATAATAGGAAATTAGTATATTAATATTACAAAATGTGTAGAGAGAGAGAGAGTAAAAATAAATTGAATGAAAATGTGTAGAGATTTGGAGAATGGAGAGAGATTGAGAGAATGAGAGAATGAGAGAAAGTGATTGGAAAATGGAATGGATGGGGGTATTTATAAAAAAATTAGAATTGTGGGAGAAAATATAAAATGGAAGAGTTTAGGGGCTTTTTTGTAATTTTTTTTTACTCCAACAATTGAAATTTAAAATTCAACCGTTGGAGCCATTTTTTAAAAAAGATATATTAAATGCCAAACGGTCAGACATCGGTGCCGGTCCGATGGGCCGACAGTTGGACTTGGCCCGTTGGAGTGGTGTGTCGTGGTTGGATCGGCTACATACAGCCAGACACGCGGCCCGTCAACATACCGGTCTTGGGCCGGCACGCGACCCACACGGATTAGACCTAGTCCTGGCCCACTTTTGTTGGCAGGCCAAATGGACTGGCCACCTTAGACCTGATCCAAATCCATTTTTACACCATTAGGTGCACATACAGTTTTTAAGAAGTGCCATTATCGCCATTCTTAGAGTATCTCCAATGCAAATATGGTTTGCATACAAAAAATCATTGAAATAGCAACTATGTAAACTGAAATTTTATGGAGGTCAAGGGTTCGAATCATGACCAAAGCAAAGATATAAAATAATATTGATTATTTAATCTTTAACATGTCATGGGTTCGAGTCACAGTGACAACATTGAATTAAATGAGATTTATAATCCTATTTAATCTAGGTAACTTGTAACCCTATCATGGTTTCAAATACTGATATAAGATATCATGATTTTTGTTTTTAATGTTAGATATTTAAAACAAGATAATTGATATTAAGTTTTTTTTGAATATATGATATATTTATAAAGGCTTTCCTATCTTATCAAGTATTTGATAACTTGATAAAGTCTTTTAATTAAAGTAATTGAGAGACAATAGAACACACATGTGAAACAAAAAGAAGAAGAAACTAGTTGTGTGCGGCCAAGAGACCAAGAAAAAAAAGATTTTTTTTATATATAAATTTTTCCATTCATGGTGGCCGAATTCCACACATAGAAAACAAGAGTTGTTTTTGTAAGTTTCTTCTACCTCTATACAACCTCCTGAATTCTGTGACGTGCCCACACGCAGTTGCTGGATCAGGGGACATAGCCATGAAGATCTACTGGTTCAGATCAGGGACGAAATTGAAAGAAAGAAAGAAGGAGTCATCAACGTTGGTATGATTAAATATATCCTTCTTGTTTATTCTAATATATTTTACAAGGTTTTTTGATTGCTTTAAAAAAAATTTAAAACCTATCTCTGCTGCGCAATATAAACCTGGGTACTAACAAAAGGCTGGGGTGAGAAACTATTATCTGTTGGTGGTAAAGAAATTCTGGTTAAAGTTGTCATCCAAGCGGTTCTCTCTTATGGAATGAGCATTTTTCGCCTCCCTAAAAGTATGATCACTGAAATTCATAGGATGAGTGCCAGGTTCTGGTGAGGAAGTAAAGAGAACCAATGGAAGATCCACTGGTCTAATTGGAAACAGTTATGTAAGCCCAAAAGCGATGTCGGTCTCGGTTTCCATGATATTCAGATTTCCAACAGAGCTTATCTTGCTAAATAATGCTGGAGGTTGATTAAATTTCTAGACTCTTTAGTTGCCAAGTGCTGAAAGGTTGCTACTACAAAAATGCGGTTTTTTAGAAGCTAAGAAGAAAGGGTGTGGGTCTTATATCTAGAACAACCTCATGTGGGGGAAAGGTTTGTTGGAGGAGGGTGTCAGGTGGAGGTTTGGAAATGGTAAATCCATACATATTTATATAGATAGATGAATCCCTAAACAATCCACTTTTAAAGTCCTTTCACATCCACCATTGAGTATTGATACAACTATGAACCGTTTGCTCACCCTTCCGGTGATTGGAACGTGAAGCTCATTAATGAAAATTTCTACGCTGATGGCATGAACAATATCATGCTTATTCTTACGGGGCGTGGTACTAGGGAGGATTCCATTCTGTGGCATTGTGAATGAAGTGGTGTTTATATGGTGAAAAGTGGCTACTCTAATGGCTTGGCAACAACATTGAGGACAAAATGAAACCCTCTATCTCTAATCCCACTTGTTCTTGGTGGTCTTTCTTTTGGAACTTGAAAATCCCTTTGAAAGTCAAGATTCTGGTATGGAAAGCTTGTCATGATTGGATCCCCACCAAAGCTAGTATAGCCAAAAGAGGAATCAAGGTCTTTGATATCTGTGATGCCTGTAAAAGTTTGAAAGAGACCACTTTGCATGCTCTCTGGGATGTTGGGTTTATGCCCTAAAGATGTAATTTGTAAATGGATTTATGAAATAATAAATAATTCAATTCGTTCTTATTGTGTTATTTATTTCATAACTTGTGCATATAAACATCCTAGATTGTCGGATGTAATCTTGAACTGTGTATATGAGTGTCATATATGGATGTATATGGTAATAGACGTGCAATCTAAAGAGTCCATAGATAGTAAATAAATCTGGGTACTTTATTTACGGTTAATCTATAGCTGTGGTCCATTTCATAATGTACGGTGATTCTATCCTGAATCATTCATATGAAGATATGAGAATGGAGACACCTTGTATGATGTGATCATATAGGACTGAGTCGTGATCTATATGAATCTCTAACCAAGATCCGTTTACCGATGAGATTCATATATATCAACTAATGATGGCTATATATGGATGATCTTAATCCTGAGTGTCTTATCGATTCCTTCAGGTTAGATCGTGGTCTTTGATATACTATAGGTGAGTTCTGATGCAGTTCCTGATCAATATGCTCAGTATGTTGGGATTACGGTTTGACTTGTGGCTGGAAAAGTTTGTATACAATAGTAGAATCCATTCATTCTAGTGAGAAGTATATGGTAGTTCCCTTAAGGGTTGATTTAGGGATTTGACAATATGAGTGTTCTCCTAATTCCGTGAGGAAATAGGATTTATTGTTAATTAGAAATCAACAGAACTTAAAGAATATATGTAATTAGAGGGGTATAACGGACATTTTAACATAGCTCTAATTATGAACTACTATGGAGAATCACACCATATATAATAGCTATATCGATGGACACCGAGTTGTATCGATCTATGTAAAAGCGTCTGCAGTTGAGATGGTACAGCTTCGAGTTTTTAGTGGAATAACACCGGAGTTAATAATCAAGAAATATTAATTAAATTGTTTAATTAATGATTTCGATAATTATTGGAGCTCAAAATACTGTGGGTCCATTAGGTCCCCTTGCTAGCTCGATCGATTTAGGTAACAAGGGTCACAGTTAATTAATTGGATTGTCCAATTAATTGTGTTACGAAAGTGACACGTATTTATTCAGGAATTAATTGAATAATGAGATTATTTGATTAATGAATAATGGTGATTAAATAAATTAAATAATAAGATTATTTAATTATGTTATTAATCACTAAATGAAGGATGTTTGTTGATATTTGTTTTTGAATAAAATAAGATAATATGATTATTTTATTTTAAATTAAATATTTAATTTTTAAATTTAAATAGTTTGAATTCAAATCAAATCAAATAAACAAAATATTAATCAATATCTTTAAAGATATATGATATCTTAAAAGATTAGATTGATTGGTTTTAATTAAATATTAATTTTGAATTTAAAATAGTTTAAATTCAAATTAGATGATATCTTTTAATAAAAATAAAATATTTTTTTTAAATAAAAAGATATCATAAGGTTTTTAAAAGAGGAAATAAATATCAGATATATATTATTTGAAAACCGATCAAAACAAGTAATCAATTAAAAGATTTTAGTTAAAATAATATATATGATATATTTATTATAACTAAAAGAGAGGTAACACAAAAAAAAAACACAAAAAGGATAATTTGTACATGATACAAATGGTATGTGAGTCGGTACGTGAAACATCTTTAAAAGAGGAAAAACGCATCAGTTGAAACTAGTTAAGGCAATTGTGTGGGTGAATAAAAAAGAGAAAGAGTGAAAGGGTGGTCGTGCACTTTGAAACAAAAGAAAAAAAAGATATTTTTTCTTAACAACAAGAATGGTTCTAAGTTGTTTTTTCTAAGAAGAAATAATTTCTTCGTTTTTCCTCTACATCTTCCATTCAAGTTTCTGAGACCGTGACGCGCACACATACATTTACCAGTTCCTGGATATAGCAAGGAAGATTGAGTGGTTCAGATATGAGCATATCGTAAAGTGAAGGAGCCTTAAAACGTTGATAAGATTTTCTTCTTCTCATATTATTGATTACAATTTCCGTGTATACATATTTATTTATTATTGTAATAATTGATATGTATGAGTCTTAAAAAAATTTATTTACGATCCCAAGTTCACTGGTCCCAAATCGTTTATGATCTGTAAAAATAAATAAATTAAAACATATTTCCGCTGCGTTACCAGCAAACGGGGTTCCCAACAATTGAATCTTTGTTATATGAGAATAAATGAATGAAGTTCAGCCATACTAACAAGAAGACTAATAGAGTGGCGCAAGGTCTCGCCAAGTATACCTACCGGATGAAAGACGTCCTAAGCTGCGTGTAACATCTAGTTATAGTGGATTCGCCAAATTAGGTGCTTTGTTTGGTCTGTTTGCGCTTTGAACTCTGGTTTCCCTTATTTTGTTTGTTTTCATGTTCGTTTTCTCTTTTGCCTCTTTGTTGGTGTTCTTCAGCTCGCTCTGTTAAATCAAAAAACACAAGTGTATTAAACCTCGATATGGGTGATGCCCTTCGTACTAACACTGTGTAAAATTTTGATTTCAACAAATATTCTTCTTCCATGAGTAAAAGTAAATTAACAGTATTTACTGGATTGTTGATGTAAACACAACAAAGAAATTGGTTAAATATGAATTTAATTACTTTTTTATGATTGGGTGAAAAAGTTACGATAAACCCTAATTCAATTTATATTTTTTTAAATATATATGATAAACCCTAATTCTATAATTTTTTTTTTTAAAGTAAGATTTCATTAACTAAAAGAAGGTAACTTCACTATAACATAAGCATCTATCGAAAATCAAAATAAAAACAAAGAGAAAGATCTTCCAACCAAACATAAACACCTGATCGTGCCAAAATTGTGTTATATTTTGACACTCAATAGTCAATTCCATATATTTTAGCTTGTTTTTGAGTATATTTTGGTGTCTAATGGTTCTTTTTATAGTGATTGTAGGCATTCAATAATTTTCAGGTGCTGGAGGTAGAAATCAGAACTTTCGGATGAAAAACAAGTCAAAATTCAAGAAAAAGAAGTTCAGAGCATAGTGCACGTGTCAAATACCCATGCACGTGGTGTAGAGTAGATCGTGAAGAGTCTGTGCACGGGTCACTGTACGGGTCCCTTTCCCGGGGCACTACGGGTTCTAGCTCATCTCAAGATGGGTTTTCAACATTTTTTTTAAATGGAAAAGTTGTCATTTTATACCTATTTTGTGCCCTAGCATCTCAAACCTATAAATACATCACTTTTCCAGAAGGCCCATTACCATTCAATTCATTCTTTCCATCCACCAAATCCTAGAATCTTTTCCACTTAATCAAGAGAGAGAGGAGTTTCCAATAGCATCAATGGGGGGTTTTCCTCCTTGGATTGTCAATCCACCACCACCTACTACCATCACCATCCATCTTTGAGGAGGATTGATGAGGAAAGAGCACCCTACATTGTCTGTGAGGATGAGGAGTTTCAATGGAGCTTGGAGATTCGAGATGACAATTGGGCCTCTCTCCAAGCTTAGAGATCCAAGATTAACACTTTGAGTTTCTTCTTTTTACTCTTCTCTTGTATTTTTTGTTTTTTGATATGTATCCTCATGAGTGAAATATGTAAACCCTAACACTATTTCCATTTATTTGATTGACATGTATTTGATTTCTTTTTATATTATGACATTCAATTGCACTTAATTGATTCTTGAATTGTATTAAGTAGGATTGACAACCCAACTCTTGATGCATGTTTAGGGATAGCTCTTGTCTTTACATTCATGGCATGAAGAGTAAAAATTGATGTGTGTTTATGGTTGAGACTAGGAGTAGATTAATGTAATTTTGAAGTAGACTAATTAAGCATTCTATGATTGCTCATATACCGATGGATTATTCGAAATGCATATTTTTGATTTATTTGAGTGTTATTGGTTGTTTGGGTGGAATTCATGAAGAGCACACGTCATGCCTTTATGGGTTTCGGTTCTTAAACCTACATGCTTTAAGCGACCCTTGATAGTTACTCATTTGATACTCCATCGGTGAGTAACAATCGAGGGTTGTGACTTTTGGCCATTGCTCATGCGATTCCCTCTCGGTGAGTAGCAGTCGAGGGTCCATTTATGCTTAATGCTTACATTGGTTGTTGTTTACATGTGACAAGTGAGTAGCAATCGATAGTCGATACTACTTCTTTCTCTTTAATATTTATGCTTAAGCGCAGTTCTTAGTAGTTGATCACGCGATATCCTCTCGGTGAGTAGCGATAGAGGACTAGTCGACTCTCCCATTTTCTTATCTAGAGGTCGTACTTAATGTTAGGTCTGTGAGTTTTGTTGGCATTATTCTATATCAAAACAACATTTACTTTGTATTGTTTAGTTGTCTAGGATTCATGATGATTCAAGCTTTAAAGAAGAAATGACAACTATTCAAGCAAGTTCAAGTCTTCAAAGGGAAAAGTGCTTCATGATTCTACAAAGGTATATTAAGACCTTTCTTTTCTCTTTCAAGGCTTAGGCACACACACACATATCATACATTTGTGTCCCTGCATCATTGTGCACCTTTATAGGCACACATATACAATTCATTCATATGTGTCTCTGCATCGTTGTGCACCATGTATAACACATTCACACACTTGAAGATGAATGCTCATGCATTGGTATGGAAATAACATGTTTTGAAATATGCATGATTGAAAAACTATCTCTATGTAGTTTGCATTCTAGTGTGAATTGTGTTTGTGTGTGTATATATTTGTATAACATGGATATTGAACTTGAATTTAGTCTTAAATGATTCTTGATTGAGTTCCGGTCATTTCAGTTACTCATACTATTGATTTCAAGTTCTAAGTCAAAAGATACTACACTTTCAACTCATGTTGCATACAGTGTCTTCGTATTCATATATCAAGTCGGATTATTATTTTCTGGGTTGAGTATCTTATATGTCCATGTTTTTGTGAGATTTATAGTTCGTAATCCACAAACGGATTCAAATTCCGAGTTCGAAGGCCAGAGAACGGTCGAAGAACGCGATGAAAGGTCTGAGGAGAAAGAAGCAAGCAAGGCACTTCTTTCCCGAGATGGCGCGTGGTCATCTCGGGGTAGAAGACTTGCTGCCCTGAGATGCCCACACGCCATCTCAGGCAACAAGCTTGCTTGCCTTTTTCTTGCCCCTCTTGGTCATTTCACATGTCCAAGTTTCCCACTCCTTTATAAACTCTTTCCCTCTCACATTTCATTGTAAGAAGAAATTTAAAACAAGTGTGCAGAAATTTTCTCTCTAAATTTTCTCATCTTCCAAACACCATAACTTCTTTATTTGAACTCTAATTTGAGTGATTCAAAGTTGAGAGTGTTCATCTATTCATCCTCCATCTTTTCTCTGAAGGTTTGAGTAAGTTTTACTGCTGTTTTTGGTGTCTAATCATACAAAAATGGGACTGCACCTAAATCAACTAAGGTATTGATTTTCTCTCAAAGTTTTCTTTTAAAACTTGGTCAATTGCCCTGGGTTTTCTTCTTCAACATATATTTGTATATCGTGAGTGTTTTGATTTGTGTTTTGAATACTTTCAAAGCTAGGTTGAGTTTCAATTGAAATCATACATGTTGAGTTAGGTTTTGATTTTGCCTATGTTTTC
Source organism: Dipteronia dyeriana (assembly GCA_032871835.1). Classification (NCBI taxonomy): domain Eukaryota; kingdom Viridiplantae; phylum Streptophyta; class Magnoliopsida; order Sapindales; family Sapindaceae; genus Dipteronia; species Dipteronia dyeriana. The sequence continues at coordinate 99,620,415 of CM065296.1, read as the reverse complement.
ATATGTTTGAGATTGTATTGTGCTACCTTTGATTCTAGGACTATTTTATGATCTTTGATTGATTGATTTTGTGAAAAGTAGTTCCTCACATGTATTAGGCTCTCTTGGCCGAAATTCTCACATAATACATGTGCTTATGTTCTTTTAAGCTATTCTTGTGATTTGTTGAATCTATGATTAGGAATATACTCTAGAACTTTAGCTTAAATCTTATTGACTTTGTCATATGAATTTAGCATGTTTTAGGTTTGTGTGATTTAAACTTGATCTTGTGATTTATTGAGCATATCTTGTGATTCAAGTTTAGATCTATGCATGTATCTAGGTTGTGATTGTTATTGAACATATCTTACATGATCTAGATTGTTTATACTTACATGATTAACTAGACTATATGTGATTTGTGCATTCATGCTCATGTCTAGTATTTTCCATAGGATGTATTGATCATAGCATTCTATGTTGCGTGCTTGTTTACGTTTTACATTCATGATCAGCTAGATGCCTTGTGAGAAGAAAGTCTTGACAATATGTGTGAGACCTATGTTGTTGAGTAATAAGTCTTCGCAAGAGGTGTGAGACCTTGGATTGTCAAGCAAGGAAGTCTTGGCTAGAGTCGGGAGGACTCAGACAGTTGAGCAAGAAGTCTTACCTAGGGTCGTGAGGATCCGGATAGGTGAGCGAGGAAGTCTTGACTAGAGTCGGGAGGACTCGTATAGTTGAGCAAGAAGTCTTGCCTTGGGTCGTGAGGATCCGGTAAGGTGAGTGAAGGAAGTCTTGACAAGATGTGTGAGGCCTCAGATTGTTGAGCATTAGGGAGACATCTTCATGAGTAGGATAGGAGGGTAGTTTCTAGGTGAAGGGGTCACTTGAGAGATTGTACTTGTCTTATCTACTAGTGGATTTTGTTTGCCGGTGGCTGCTAGCCCGTGGATGTTTCCTCTTCGGAGATTTACCACCTTATATCTAGTGTCAACTTTTCTCTATCCCTAACTCTCTAGTATTTGAATTTTTTTTGTTATTTGAATACTATGGATATAACTCTTTATGTAAGTTGACTTCCTTATACAATATTGTTTGTGTATGTTAGATAACTTGTATCTTGTGATATTTCATTCAAGTTGTAAAGTATCACATTGTAATACTCTAAGTATAACTTATGGAATTTTATCTAAATTGAATATATTTGTTCATAAGATACATTGATTCTTATTGTATGTTTAAGAGTGGAGATTTGAGCATACATGAATATATTGTTTTCTCATAACAATCATGTTGAATGTTAATTTGTATGCTTATTAAGGTTTTGTCACTAGTCTCGAAAGATTTGTCAAAAGTGAGAGACAACCTATTCACCCCCCTAGGTTGTTTAGTATAACCTTGTACACATTATTTCACTTAAGGCTAGGTTGAACCCATGTGCGGAGTGTCTTTGTGGTTAGTTATTTTAGGTGGCGTGAATGTTTTGGGTGGTCATGCGTACCTAATACATTCAAATTCTTGCATCTCTCCTATCCATCCTTTTTTACATTTATCATTTTAATTACCATTCTTATCCCTTCATGTTCTCTTATCTTTCTCATCTTTCTTTTCATGTTATTTCTTTTACACACATACACACACACACAAATGCTTACACTTCACACTCCAATAATGATTGAAGTGATATTCTTGCATACGGGTAGTGCACGGGTCAAATACCTGTGCACCAGGTGTAGATAAGATTGTGAAAAGTCTCTGCACATGTCACTGTATGCATCCCTTACTCACGCACTACCTGCGCATTACAAGTTCAGCTCAGCTCAAGACGGGTTTTCAGTCATGTTAAGAAAGGCAAAATTGTCCTTTCATACCTATTCCATGCCCTTGCCTCTCAAACTTATAAATACATCACTTTAACACAAGACCCGTTATCAATCAATTCATTATTTCCATCCACCAAATCCTAGAATCTTCTCCACCTAATCAAGAGAGAGATGAGCTTCCAAAGGCATCTATGGAGGTTTTCCTTCATGGATTGCCTCTTCACCACCACCTACTACCATCACCATCCATCTTTGAGGAGGATTGAAAAGGAAAGAACAGTCTACCTTATCTATGAGGAGAAGGAGCTTCAAAGGAGCATGGAGATCCGAGATGACAATTAGGCCCCTCTCCGAGCTAAGAGATCCGAGATTGACACCTTGGGTTTCTTCTTTTTACACTGCTCTTGTATTATTTTTATTTGATGTGTATCTCCATGAGGGAAATACCTAAACCCTAACACTAGTTACGTTTATTTGATTGACTTGTATTTGATTTCTTTCTGTATTATCCCATTCAATTGCACTTAATAGGTTTTCTCTCTCTCTCTCTCTCTCTCTCACACACACACACACACAACACACACACACACACACATACACTCAAATGCTTACACTTCAGACACACCACTCTCACCCTTGCCACTTTCTTTTTAACATTGCTTTCAATAATCACTAAAACGTGAGGCGATCGATGGATGACACCCCCCTGTGGACGATACCCTCACTTACCATTTTACTAAGTTTCCAAAATTTTATAGCACATTGCATAGGAACAACTTTATAAATATCTTTTGAATTCACAATTTCTTATCAAAGACGGATTTTTTATGTCCTGGTTCTGGTCTTCTCTTACAAAAATTTTGATACAAAAAAATAATAATTCTAGGTTTAAAATTTAAAAAAAAAAAAAATTCTTTATAGATTCGTTAAAATTTTAATATTAGAAAAAGAAATAAATTTTAAAAAATATTTATAAATTCTTTAATATTGTAATAAGTAATAATAAAGGTAAAAAGATATGTCGTGGAAGAGATGAAGATTAAAGGGGAAAATATAAAATATAAAATAAAAAATTAATTAACTGGGTTTTTTTTTTTAATTTTGTTTTAATTTTGGCTAAGGATTGAAAGAATTTATTGCAGAATGGTTATAAACAATTAAAATATAAAACAAAGTTAAAAATATTTTTTTCATATTCTATTTGACTATATTTGACATTTTTTTAAATTAACAGTGTTTAAGTACCTTGAAGACTCGCCTATCAAATTGGCTAGCAGGGTTGGCCCTGAGGGTAGGCCCAAGAGGCCTCCAAATTTCTAAATTTCAGTTAAAAAAAATCGTGATTTCATGATTATAAGGTGCACAACAATTATAATTAAGAGTGACGATAATGACACCCCTTAAAAACTGAGTATACACCCCTTTCATAATCACATCCATATTTTTTTTTTTTAATTTTTATAGTTTGTAACTAAACCCCACTTAATGCCAAGAATGTCCTTTCATTAATTATATGGTAGTGTATTTTTGTAAGTACACACCACATATATATATTATTATGTTATTTAATCAACTTTATTATTATTTAAAATTTGTTATAATCTTCAATTCTTTTAATTCTATCATTTTTATTTCAAAAAAATAAAATAAAAACCCTATCATTGTTCTTTAGAAAAAAACAAACCTATCATTGTTCTTTCTCTTCCATGTTTTCCTTTCACAAAATCAAACTTCATTTTTCTTTATTTCTTTTTCTCTCTCCTCATATCAAACAACTCATTCCATTTATTCTTTACTTTTTTCTATCAACAAAATCACTCCAATTTGAGGTTTTCCCGATTGAAGATCTATTTTTTGATTGTGAAAGTTATAAAGATGCAATGTTTATGTCATATTTCAATTAATTTGGAAGTAGAAAAATATTTAATGAAATTGAAGAACAACTAATATTGATGATGATAATAATAATAATAATAAAAAAGTCTAAAGCTTGTTTGATAGGAAAATAAATATAAATAATGTAAAGAAAGCAATTTATAATGATTTTATTTTTCTAATAAAAATAATTTAACACTTGTTTTTTTTTTGCAATCAATTTTGGAAAATTTTGATTATTTCTACGGTAGTCAATTTGTATTTTCTTAAAAGAAATTGAAAATATATTTTAAAAGAGAAACTAGGGTTTAAGAAAATTGAATGAATTTTTAATGATATATATTAATATCAAAATCAAATCATTAAAAGGAAACCTTTTTTTTTTCTTCACAAAATATTAAAATTGGAAACTAATTAATAATTATTGGTGGGTATGCTTACAAATTATTTAATCTTATTAGTAATTTTACTAAAGGGTGTTATTGGATTTTAAAAAACATACATAGCTAGAGTGTATATACAATTTTTTAGGGGTGTAAGTATCGTCACTCTATAATTAAAGGTCCACCGTTATATAACTTAAAGATCCATCATTTACATATTTTTTTCTCTTTTAAAAAAGTCCACTAGAAACATAATTATAATTATTACTAAAGGGATATTATCATTTCCCCCCTCACCTTTACCTTATTAGAAAGATGAGGACAAGGTTTTCTGATATAGGCCATTAATCCTGAGGATAGGGATTTTAATGATAAAGATAATGAGATGGATTTTGGTTTAATTTTGTTTTTATTTTAAAGATATGGATTTGATTGGATCTCCATCAGATCACAACAATTTGTTTCTTTGACCTTTTTGTTTGATTGATGATAGAGATTTGGTTTTTTTATCTTCAAAAAAATCTTGGTTTTGTTTTTTATTTCTGGATTTCTGGGTTTGTTGATGAGAGGAAAAATTTTCTTTATACAGGAAACACAACACATATGCGGTTGAATGTAGATTTGCTTGCTAAATTTTTTATAAAGATGTTTACCAGCTTGGATTTTGTGTATAAATTAGGAGTTGTAGAATGTCAATATAGAAAATTTCCTTTAAGGCATACAAATTGAAACTCATATGGTGTTGCTGTAGTTTTGGTTTTATAGCTGGTTTACATGTAATATATTATCATATAATGAGATAGTACACATTCTCCATTTGCTTCATAAATGGCTTTAGGTTCAGTCTTTCGCCTGTTAATAAAGGTCCTCAAGTTTATCTACAATGCTAGAGTGAGACTTTCTTTTTACAATGGGTTGGGTTCTAGTTCATGATGCTCTGCTGATGTTTGTGTTTGGGGATGAACTTTAATGAAATAGGGAACTTTTTTCTGGTATGATTTTGAATAACTAAGATGATTAAAAAAAATCATGAACATCATCTTTGAAGTTCTGGATATAATTGATTTTTTTTATGTTTTTTTATTTTGATTTTATGTTTTTTATTTTTTTTAATTCTTTTAATTTTTAAAAAATTTAAATTTTTAAATTTCTGGTTTTAAAATTAAATAAAAAATAAAAAGAGACATCTCCACCCTCCATTTATAGATGGACAGTGGAGATCTTTATTTTTTAAAATTATGTTTTTTTTTAAATGTATTGTTTATTTAATAAATATTTTAGAGTTAAATGGTCATTTCCTGATTATATTAAGGATAAAACGGTCATTTAACTGTGAGATTAACAGTCAACACATTTTTTGGACAAAAATTCTAACAGAAAGGGAGAGCTTTACAATAGTTTCATTTGAGGGGGGATCATTGAGACCAACCAATATGGGAAAACCCTGTCCTCACCTTTCTAATAGGGTAAAAGTGAAGGGTAAAACGATCTTTTCCCTATAACAAAAGATAACATAGCAAATCCTTTTATCAAACTGATGTAGGAGACATTTGAAAGGCTGTTGGAGGGTCAATCAACGTCCGTTTTGGGACCATAATATGTCGTTGGAACTGTATCGATGAGCATACATTTATTTTGATTGCTATTTTCCAGAAAAGATCGTTTTGACCTCCGTTTTGCTGTTTTTCTCTTTTAGATGGGATTTTGATGTTTTTTTTTTCAATTTAGGAAGATTTCATTTTTTAGTTTGATTAGGAATAAAGATTAGGTTTTGGAAATAGAACAAACTTACCTTTTCTAGTAAATTTTGATATTTTATTTTAAATCAAGTTAGGAGTCCTAAAATCTAGAGTATTCTAGTTTGTTTTATTATCTAAAATATGAGACGAGTAAGGTTTAAGTGATATATTCATTGATGTAATTATAAAATTTTTGTTTCTATTACTTTTTATCTATTATTTTATTGTGTTACAGTCTTGATTTTGAGTTATTATATTGATATTTATAAATATTTACAATAGATAAAAAGAAAGTAAACATATATGGAGGGTCGAGGGCCTCATTTTTACATTTCACCCCGGCACCTCGAAATCTCAGGACATACCCTATTGGCCAACGGATATCTAAAAGGCATTGTAGCCTCATTTTTAAAAGGTCTAGGTACAACAAATTGTTGGTGTTATTTTATAGGACGGAAAATGAAGAATTTTTTGGTTGTTTATAAAGAGTTATTTATTTATTGAATATTCCATCTGAGTACAACACGTGGTATAGATAGCTCTATTATAGGAGATTAATAGTTTGCAGCCCACACAATATGCGATCATTATAAAATATAAGGGCAATTACTAAATTCATCATGTACTTTTTTTTGAAATTCCAGTTAGTTTACGATATTTATAAAAAGTGATCAAATTGGTCCATAACTTTTTCACAAGTACTAAATTAGTCCTTCCATTAACATTCCATTAGTCAAACTTGACAGTTAAATGATATTTTAGTCTTTTGAGAAAATAAAAAAATAAAACTAAATTCATTTTATATAATAAAGAAACATTATGAAATTCTATTATTATTAAATTAAAAAAAAACAGAAAGAATCCACCCTCCTTGTGCCAGATCGCAGATGACATAATAGTGACAATTAATTAACATTATAAGGATTTGAACTTGAAACCTCAAGTCCAAGTGTGATATACCTTTACCACTTGATTGTAAGACTTGATTTGTTAATAATGGCATAATAATTATATATAATCTATATGATTTGTTAGAAAAAAAAACTTGTTAGATAAATTTAAATATATTCAACTAATTAAAATTCTGATATCTACGACAAACATGTATTAAAAAATATTTATTGAAACTTTTAATATTTTTTTAAAAATATGCATATAGTCGAGTTATGGGTCTATACTCTATAGAAGACTACTGATATCAATTGTAATAAACATGAATTGGAATACTACTCTCACTACATGAGGATATTTCTCTACATGCATCTTGTAACTTAATGAACAAATGTAATACTCAGATTCCTAAATTATTTGGATAATTGAATTATTAACGTGACTTTTAGTATGAAACAAGAGGGTGCAAAATAAATAAACAATTTCTTTTTAAATAAATGATTTAAAAGTTAATTTATTAAATTTAAAAATTTTCTTATCCAAAAAAAAACAATAAGTTTAATTTTATTAAGAGACCAGTTTTAAAGGAAACCGATATCTTTTGTAAAATAAATCCATATCGGTTTTTCTTAAATCCATATCGGTTTTTCTTAAATCCATATCGGTTTTTCCAAAATCGATGTCTTTTTAAATTGTAATATTTAAGACATCAATTTTTTTATGAACCGATATCTAAAGTTTTGTTAAAATTGGTTACCTAAAAACCGATGTAAATCACCGATGTCTTTAATATTTTTATAGTAGTGACGTCTGGTGGACTTTAGAAGATTTGGTAATTTTATTAGGCCGATTCTATCACAATTATTCTATTAAGCTAAGTTGTTGATTTTATTTCCAAGAAATGACGCTGAAAATCAATCAAAGTAGAAAAATACATGAGCTAAAGTACACAAATCCATGAAACCAAAATCTGATGTTAAATGATAAAGTAAGACATAAAAGTCAATGTAAAATGGGTGGGAAACTGTTACCAGATGTGAATAGAGTAGAGACTAAAAAATGTTGAAGAGCATCTGCCACCTACCAAACCAAACAGCCCCGACAATGATCTTTTATGGAGATTTAAAACTACAAGAGAGACCATTGTGTGATACGAATCACACAAGAGATGATGAAACCCGTGATTTAAGAAAGGCTCCAAGATCGTTCTATTATGCTTCGAATAGTATGTTGAAGACTCCACAATAAGGGATGGAGAAACAGATTGATAAGTTGGGGTGAATGCCATAGATCAATCTGATAAGTTTGAATATTGCAAGAAGAACCAAAGAGAATATTCTCTCAATTTTAATTCAATTCAAGCCTGTCAAATAATACATCAATTCGTCCCTTATATACTAAAAATATCTAAGACCTAAAAGGAAATAAATTTTCGGCAATTAATGCCTTATTACCAGGAAAATAAATGTAAACAAATTTAGGAAATAAATAAAGACTAAAAACTAGCAACTAGTTGATTTGTTCCTTATTTGAAAAATTGAATTTAGAAAACAATTCTACTTTTTATTTGGGGAAAATAAATAAAATAGAGAATATGCTGAAGTAGGAAATATACTGAAATTGAATTTTCCTCCAACCATATGCCGCCAAAATGTAGGAATTATGTTGAAATAGGAAATATGTTGGAATAGGATTTTCTTCCAACCATATGCCGCTCACTACACGCCTTAGCTTGTGCCACACTCTCAAGCTTTCTTATTCAGGCCAATCAGCCCATTAAGTGCTTATTTGATCTTCTTGGTCCTTGTAATTGGCTAAACTGGAACATGCAATTGATCCTTTGGTGATGCTTCATGATTCTCATCATTCCCCTTCTCCTCAAAAGTATTCATCCTCGAATCTTCAGCATAATGTTGTTGATATCCTACAACACGAAATATGGTTCCCCCTTTTCATCTTTGTTCAATGAATCACCCTTGTAGACATATTTTCTCTTCTTTTGGTATAACCATCATAAGTTACATGCCTATGATGAGACATCTCATCGGGAAAAACATCATCAAAGTCCTGTAAAAGAGAAACAAAAGAACTAAGCAAAGCCGGGTCAAGTTCGTTAGTGTTTAAAAATTCCTTTTTGTACAAAAGTACAATCATTGGCTGTTTTGAAAACAACGCTCTTTTTATTTCACTCGTTTTTGCATAGAAATTATTTTGTTGTCTCTCTGATATTCTCTCAATGGCCGAATCTTTCTTCTCCTTTTTCTCAACCTCTCTCGGATTTTTATTCTTCTTTTCACCCTTTTTCTTTTGTTCACCTCTTTCTTTTGGCCACTCTCTTTTTACAACCTCACTTGATTTACATAAACCTGATTTGGCTTCATTAGAAAAAGAGTAATCGGTTTTTGGTTGTGTTCAAAAGAGTACTTATTCAATAAACCATTATATTTTACACGTCTATCAAACTGCCATGGCCACCTCAACAACATGTGTCCAGCTTGCATCGGTACAACTTCGCACAACACCTCATCTTCATATTTACTGATCCGGAATGAAAGTAACACATGTTTTTCCACCTTCACCTCGCCACTATCTTTTAGCCATTGTAACTTGTAGTAGGGTCGTGGGTTCTTGAGTGTTGGCAGCCTCAATTTTTACACCAAGGTGGTGCTAGCAACATTAGTACAACTCCCACCATCAATAATCACACTACACACCTTGTTTTGAACATGACACCTAGTATGAAAGATGTTTTCTCGTTGCACCAAATCATCTTTCTTGGCTTGCACACTTAGAGCTCTCCTTGCTACTAACAATTCACCTTGTACAACAAATTTCTTATCTTCCATGTCCTCTAATGGTGGCATAGATTCGGTGTCATCTTCGTCATTTGTTTCAATCTCACCATTATCTCGTAACATCATAATTATTTTATTCGGACATTGGCTCGCTATGTGACCACTGCCTTGGCATTTAAAGCACTTAATATCACGATTTCAAGTAGTGGAAGAATATGTTTTACCTTGGTTTCCATGGCTGGTTGTTTCTTACTTTTGTTCGATTTTAGATTTTGTAACCAATTTATCCTCGTCTTTTGCATAGCTCGGCTTCCAAACGGAAGAACTAGGACCAAGGGCTGCATGTGTACCACCCTTACTCTTGATTTGTTGTTCCACTTTGATGGCCATATGTACCATATCTTCCAACTCCACATAATGTTGCATCTCTACCTTATCATCAATTTCTCGGTTCAATCCATGCAAAAACCTAGCTATAGTAGCTTCTCGATCTTTTTCTACATTTTCCTGATCATAGTAATCTCCATCTCTTTAAAATAATCTTCAACACTTCAATTACCTTATGTAAGGCTCTATAGCTTTTGATTCAAATCTCGATAATAATGGCTCAGCACAAATCGTCTCCTCGTCACAATTTTTATCTCCTCTCATGTCTCTATGAGATGTTCTCTATTTCTCCTCCTGTTTAACACCAATTGATCCCACCAAACAATAGCATAATCAGAGAACTCAACAACTGCAACCATTACCTTTTTGAGCTCGGAATAGTTATGACAATTAAATACTAACTCCATCTTTTTTTCCCACTCAAGATAAGCCTCCAGGTCATTCCGCCCTTAGAATGAAGGAATCTTCATCGTGATGTTTCCAAAGTTTTGGTCAACTTCATCTCGCGGCCTAGGATGTCTCTTAAAATTTCTATAACGTTTACCTTTCCTATGAACGAATCTGTCCATACCGCATGTTGAAGTTTGATCCTTCTCATCCTCATTATCATCTGTATTTTCTTCATCATGACCTTATGTGGGTGCACGTCTATCTCTCCTTCTAGCATTTGGGACTCTTTGGGGTCTCCCTTTTTACAAGTTAGCAATGACAACGCCTTGTCTTTCAATTAGATCCCGAATCTCTGTGACTATCACATTCACGCGTTCAAACTGTTGTTGCATCACCCGGATTGTAATTGATACGTCCAATCTCCCTTCTTCATCCCTAGAAGACATTGAAACTACAGAAAAATAAAATTATGATTAGTCCTCACAACACTCCCTCACGTGTTTGCACTCAAGTATGATTTCACTCAATTCCACTTGTGTTTCACTCAATATATTCGGCTTTTACCCTCTATTACACTCACTCTCTGTTGCCTTTTTCCACTCCTAAAATCCTCATCCAGTCCTTTTTTTTAACTAAAAAAATAATCACCAAATCTCAACAACAATCCATCAAGACTTACCAATGTGGCAATACGGATTTTTATATATATATTGAAACAAGGCTGAACTAGAGTTTTGACACAAGAGTTTTGTAATTGAACAATAAGAAATCATATCCCAATCTTTTCTTTTCTTTTCTTTTTTTCGTTTTATACCATTCTATAGAAAAAACAAGAAGATCACAAAAATAAGAGCTTAAACTGAATTTTTAATTTTATTTATTTATTTATTTATTTATTTTATTTTTTTCGATTTTCTTTTTGAGATGAATCTGACTCTAACAAGGAAGAACGAAATTTAGACTAAATATTTGAAATAAGATAGGCAAACCTGAGACTAGAAACAAAGCTTTGATACCAACTGATACGAATCACGCTAAAAGATGACAAAACCCGTGATTAAAGAAAGGTTCCAAGATTGTTCTATTCTAGTTCAAATGGTATTGATGGTGATTTCTGGACTAATCCCCCATCACACAATTGAAGCGAAGTAACAACTAATCACAAATAAAAAGTAGCAAGAAAATAAATAAGACGCACAGTTTTACATGGTAAAACCCCGATGAGGGGAAACATCCACGGTTGTCAATGGCAGCAATAAGAATTCACTATGCTGGAAAAAGAAAACACACTCAATCTCCCTCATTTTCTCTCTAACAAAATTACGTTCACCCCTTTATGGTATTTTTGGGGTCTATTTATACATGTATAGAACCCTAATTCTTAATGTACGTGTAAGGAAAATCTTTGTTATTTAATGAAATTCTAACTTCTTAGAGTTGTGCTTTCTTTCTTGTTTGGGGTTGAGTGGTACCTCAATTGTCTTTAGATCTCTTTCCTAATATGGACTCTGATATCTATAAGGAAGTTTGTTTCCTTATCAGAGTGCGCTTCCAAAGCCTTGTTCAAATCAGATTCTTTTTCAGCGTATTTGAGTCTTAATTTCATCGAAGCTGGGAAATGTCCACGTGTCACGTGCCCGATCGTCTGTTTTCCCGACCGTTTTTGTTTACCCCGATCAACGATTAAATCCCGACTCTGGCCCCGAACATCTTGACAACCCTATTGGATTCATTTCCTCGATCATCTACCTTATCTAGGTCGGGGGGGAGGGGGGACTGGTTGGGTTTTCTCTATCCTACTTAAGTTGACTTAATCTGATCGTCTCTTAGTGACGTGGCACCCCCGACCCTAGTCTTTTACTGATGTGTCACATCACCCAGAATTTTCCAATAACAACACCTCCTTAAACATACAAGATCGGGTATCTCGTTCAAAATGGAACTCACTAGGCGAAGTATGTTTAACTTATCATTATTTTTTATCGTGGTGTCCATAAATGCTCATTTAATGTTTTGCGGCTGAACGTTGATGTCAATCACGCTCATTTTGGTTGACACAATCATTTATCTGCTTTTTCAAATTTCAAATGGCACGTGTTTTTCATTCCAGGTGCACCCACCCCCATTCACGTTTGATGGTGTACGTATGTTCTTATGACATCATCAATCCTTATATATAGTTCAAGAACTTTTCATTTTTCCCTCACGATTTCGTATTGATTTCTCGTAAAAAAAACCCTAACTTTTTCTTTTCCTTCGGATTTTTGGCTTTCCACCTTCAAACTCCTGTGTTTTCATCACATCCGCGCACATATCAGGTATGGACCCAACTCTTCGTTATCGATATTTTGAACTTCACATGCATGCTATCGAGGCTAGCGATAAAGAAAATATTGCTAGGCCCGAGTCTCTTATTTGGGATCGTTTTCCTTCATCCTAACCCATTGCTTTAAACGTGGATTACTCCATGGCCTGTCCCGGGTTTTTTCCTTCTTCTTCTAACCCTCTTGGTTCCAATTCTGTTGGTGTCCATTCAAATATGTTGAAGACTGCAAGGCAAACTTTTAGGGCTTCTCATAAAGAGACTGCTCACTTGGTGAACGACTTGAAGATAGTTTCTCAGACGTTGAAGATGAAGAATGTCTCGAGGGAACACCGGGCTTGTATGTTAAGATTTTCGGTAGACCATCCTTACGCCTTTGATCTCGAGATAAATATGGTGACTAATGAGGAAGTGAGGAACTTACGAAGTTTAGGGACTGGTTTGACCTTTCTCGTTCGGTGAAGCGGTTTTGCAGTGGTGATCGTACAGTGTGGAACCCACCCCCTGGTGCAGTTGCAATTTATAAGGCCATGTTGTCTTCCAGGGTGACTTTCCCTTTACAGCCTTTCATTACTCGCTTCTTGGCAGACGCGGATGTTGCCTCTGCCCAACTGACCCCCAACTCGTATCGGGTGCTGATCAGTCTATGGCACTTGTGAAAAAAGATTAGAGCTAAGCATCCCCCGTCCCCCTAAGAGATATGTAAATTTTATACCTTGGGTCGATCAGACACATGTGAGACTTTTTACCTCCAATCAACGCCACCTAGCAATTGGATCTTTCACGGTTACAAGGAAAAGCCTACTCCTCCAATGTATAAAGATCACAAGGCTTCATCTAGGGATTCCCACTTCTAACAAGTAATGGAAGAACAATTGGTTCTTCATCTGTGGAGTTTAGGGTGAGGTCATGGTGGCCGATCCATCCTATCTGCTAAACCAAAGTAGAGTCCCAAGGCATTTCTCTAACCCCAAGCAATGGAACAAGGCTACACCCGTTATGACCCGAGAGTAAGCCGATACAGTTGTCAAGGTAGCCCAGACTGCTTGGGAGGTCAGGGATCACCATATCTTATACTTGGAGAAGGAATTGATTGAACTAAGTCTCTTTCCTGAGATATCCGCTCGACTCAGGCTTAATAAGTTTCTATTTCTTAGTTTTCCTAGTGATGACATATTATTATTGTTGTTGCTCATTACTCCCTATATGCCTTCCTTTTCAGTATATGAACTAGACATCATCGTTGGCGAGCAGGCTGAGAAAGCTAAAAACCTCGATCGGGTAAGCCGAAAGGCAGCTTCTGACCAAGTGGCTCAATGCATTGCTCCTCCGGAACATGACTTGGTGGAGCATGTGTATGAGTCCGATCATGATTTCCCAACGGTTCTTGCTGACCAAGCCATGGCAAGCGGTCAAGATGCCCCTCTTCCTCAAAGTGGTCAGAGGGGATCATCAAGAGTTAGGTCTGGTCGAGTCCATTCATCCACAGAGGGATCTGATCGTGAGAGGTCCAGTAGAGAAAGTTCAAGCTGAGATAGGCTCACTAAGGATAGGCGAGGTCGGGAGGAGCTAAGCAAGGGTCAAATCCATCAGAACGGATCTGATGATAATGTTCCCAGTAGTAAGGTGACTAAGATTATGGAGAATCTTCCGCCCTCGAGGCCATCTGTAAAAGGGGGGAGATTTCTAGTGAAGCTGATCCACTACCATCTCGGTCGGGGGTCTCCCCCATTGTCTTGGATGATGAGGAGGATGACGATTATGGGACTTTAATTGAGTTGATTGTAAGGGAATGACGGTCAAAGAATAAGGGTGACCATGTGGTTTCGATGTCTTCTGTTGCCCCATCTGAACCAACTGAGGCTACTGAAGCAACAATACCTCTAACTTATCCCTCACTTGCTCAGATTCAACCCATTTGCTTCCCCGAAAGGCTCTCAACTTATCATTTGGGGAAATCTCTCATGGAGTTTTCGGTTAAACACCAGATAGTCTTCACTGACTCAGATTCCGATGATGATGAACGTAACTCGGATGAGATATTTATTGATAGCGATCTATTGGACATCACAGAGGAACAAGTGTTTGGTCTGGTGCTGAAGTCGAGGACCGGTAGTGTGGTTAAATTAGTTGAATACGTTCAAGTAACCAAATCTGGGGGTATTCCCCCTCTTTTACCATCCAGGCTCCTTCAAAAGGACGTTGTCATTAAAGGACAAGATCCCAAGGAGCAAAGTTGTGAGGCTCTTGAGGTTGCCTCTCAAGCTGGTGAGAGAACCGTAGCTTCATAAACGCTAAACACTATTGACCTGACCTGACCCTCCTAAACTACCCTTGCTCATGACCGACTAATCCCTTCGGTGACTCCCGATGCTCTAAAGTTTGGGTTCCCTCTCTTTAGCGAGGTTCGAGCTGACCCTCTCTTCATGCTTCGCTCAATGTCAACCGGTGAATGGTACATTAGCGATGGTTACTGGAAGGGGGCCAGGGATGTTATCCCCTCTGAGCGTGTTCGTATAATTTTCAACAATGGAATTTTTGTAAGTGCCATTCGAATCATTTTTTGTTCACCTACTTTTCAATTTCCCTAACTCGTATTCTCTTTTTAGGCGATGGAGAAAATGACTCGGGCCTTGGCTGATCAAATGAGGTAGATTATGGAGATATCTCGGCTAAAAAAGGCACTTGCATAGAAAGATGATGCCTTCAAGTCTTCCTCTACCAATGCCTCCAAAGTCAAGCAGTACGATGAGCAGTTGAAGGCCCATACTACGACCGAGCTTGCCTTGAGAAAGACCATAGCCAACATCTAGGATAGGGCTTTTGCATCTGAGGCAACTCTTAGGCAGCTTACCATGAGAAATGTGAAACTAGAGAAGATGGTCACCAAAGCAGAATCGTTGAATGCTCAACTTGAGTCGAGGGCTATCTTGGCTGAGACGGCAGCGAAGAAAGCTAAGGAGGAGACTCGGCTTGCCCAAGACACCCTTACCTCTACCTAGGAGGCCATGCTTGAGAAGTAACAGGCATCTGAGGTAGCTCGAATGCGTTATGAATTCTTGGCCAAGGACTTGGAACAATAACAAGTTAGCATGGAAGTGCTTTCTCAGGAGGCTAGGTCAGCTCTTGAGGTCCAGAATGTGGATTACTATAAAGGATCCCTAGCTTTTGACACTGTCATGTGAGGAAATTTGAAAGGGGACTGACCACCGCTCGGGCATTCTTCAGGGTCACGGAAAGATATTCAGAGGAGGCTCACCATAAATGGGACAATGCCATCAAGAACCACAAGGATGAGTCTCTGGAAGATATAAGGAACGAAAGAATCCGTTGAAGGGTATACTGTCGATCAATCGGGAAAGACTCTCATCTTATGCATCTGGAGCTTTCTTCAACATCTTCTCTGGTAGTTTTCCATGCTAATGAAGAGGGTGGTGCCTTAACCAAGGGTGCCGATGTTAGTCATTTGCTAGGTAAGGACTACTCTCCCTTCATGGTTGATGAGCTTGAGGATAACATCATTTGGCCGAATTTTAAAGACTTGAGCTAAGACCACAGTGGCGATGCTCCTTATGATGGTCCCGAGCCCGAAGGTCCTTCCAACACCTTGAATGTTTAGAAATTTTTCTTTTTTACCATTTTTATACTTGCCGCCTTGTAAATCGCTTACTTCAACAATATAATGAAATTTATTTTCTTTGCTGTTTCTAAATGCTTCATGATCGATTGTGATCTCTTATCAACTTGAACTATATGCGTTGTGCCACATCTGAGTTAAGCATTTTGGTTGTGATCATATCTTCTCATGCAATCTTTTTAATCTTGATCAGGGCATTTTATTAACCCAATCTACACTGAGTCTGTCGTCCTGACTTTGGTCAAGTAACTTCGTGTGACAAAGCTTGAAATGGCTCATGCGTTGACAAGGTCGGCGGGTCATTTGGTAAGCTAATCGGTTATTCAAACCTCTGATCGTCTTGCTATTTTTATGTCAAGAAGTGTTCTTTTATAACCCATTTATATGGTATTGAGTTTATAGACTCTTATTTTTTATCTGTCAACTAAGTCATTGGAATGTCCCCAATAGTCTGTTGATCAAGATTCGTTGCAACATGGCATCTTGTATTTTGCTAACTTAATAGGTGCCATGATTGCATTTTTTTAAGCAAAAAATACTTATCCCTTCTTCAACTCTTGGTGCATCCCATCAGACGATTATAGCCTGAAGACGCCCTAGTAGTGCTTTATTGCGCCCAACTAGTTTTAGTGAGTGTACACTGTCTTTGCGACATATGCTTTTAGCTCTCTCATTGGGCCTATCGAGCTCCCCCACTTGACACTGAGCGATTTCTAGGTGCTCCGATATTGCTTTTGTATACGAAAGAAAAAAAATTTAACACTATTCTTGATATATGAAATTATTCCCTCAAAGGGGCATTTATTGATTGCCAAAAAAAACATAAAATAATAAGCTAATAGAAA
This sequence comes from Dipteronia dyeriana, assembly GCA_032871835.1. Lineage (NCBI taxonomy): Eukaryota > Viridiplantae > Streptophyta > Magnoliopsida > Sapindales > Sapindaceae > Dipteronia > Dipteronia dyeriana. The sequence continues at coordinate 99,603,345 of CM065296.1, read as the reverse complement.
AATCAATCTCTAAAGATATAAGAACAAGCAAGAGGAACTAAGAGACCTTTAAGGGTAGAACATTTTTTGGTATTAGGTATTGCATGGCCTGGGTAACTCGTTTCCTTCTGGTTGGGCAATGCGGTACGCCCCATGTCCAGCTAACCCAACCACCTTGTGCGGACCTTCCGATTTGTCTGCCAACGCCTCAACTGACTTGTCTCTCGTGTTGGGTGACACCCTTCTCAGAACTAGATCTCCAAGTTGGAATCTTCTGATTCGGACTTGCGAGTTATAGTACATAGCGACCCTTTACTGATAGGCTGCAGTCCTTACTCTTGACATATCTTTTTTTTCTTCCAACTCGTCTAAGTTCTGTTCTAGCATACCAGCGTTTGACTCGGGATGGAAGAGGTGTACCCTTGGTGAGTTATGAATTACTTCAACCGGGATCACTACCTCTGTCCCAAATGCCAGTGAATAAGGGGTTTCCCTTGTCGGAGTCCTTTCTATGGTTCTGTATACCCATAAAACTTCATACAACTTGTCTACCTAGTCCCCTTTCTTGGCATCTAGTTTTGCCTTCAGGGTGTGCTTGATTATCTTGTTTACTACTTCTGTCTGATCGTTGGTCTGATGGTGAGCTGGTGTGGCATAATAATTCTTTATATCGAAATCCTGACACATGTTTATGAAATTGTTGTTGTCAAGTTGAGTTCTGTTGTCCGTGATTATCATGCCTGGGATCCCAAATCGGTAGATGATGTTCTTCTTAAAGAAACTGGTCGTATTAGCTTCAGTTATATGCACCAGTGCTTCTGCCTTAACCCATTTGGTGAAGTAATCTACAGCCACAATAGCGTGCTTTGCCCCACCATTGGTTGCAGCCGGCATCGGGCCGATCAAATCTAACTCCTACATGGCGAATGTCCAAGGCGATGACATACTCTTCAATTGCTCAGGAGGTCTCTTTATGTCATTAGCTATCCTTTGGCAACCCCTACATTGGTCCGCGATCGTCTGAGCGTTTTGGAATAAGGTTAGCCAAGAGAAGCCTTGTCTGAGAGTTTTGTGTGCCAAGCTTTTGCCTCTTGGGTGATTTCCACATACACCATTGTGGATGCTCTCTAATATTCACCTGCCCTCCGTTGGCCAGACACATCGCTACAGGGATTTCGAGAATCCTCTCTTGTACAGCTCTCCCCCGACCATTGAGTACCTTGTAGCTATGTACCTGAGGCGTTTCGCTTCAGTTACTTCTATTGGTAATGTTCCGTTCTCCAAGTAGTTCGTGATCGGGGTCATCCAAGTGATTTGACCTCTTTCAATCGCAACTATCTCTAATATCTTTTCTTGGTCCTTGATGCTTGGCCTTTTAAGATGGGCGGCTGGGATAGTCTTTGACTACACTCTTATGGTAGCTGGCGCTAATTTTGACAAAGCGTCTGCTTTTTCATTCTTCTCCCTCAGGATCTGCGTTATCCTGTACGTTTTGAATCTTCCTAGCAGCATTTTAGCCACCCCTAAATATGCGATCATGTTGTTATCCTTGGCTTGATATTCATCTTAAATTTGGTTTACAACCACTTGCGAGTCATTGAATATTTCTAGCTCATCTGCCCCTAAGGTCGTGCAAACTCTGAGTCCTGCCAAAAGTGCCTCATACTCGGCCATTTTATTGGTGGCTTTGAAGTCAAACCACGGAGCACATTCTACCTAATCACCTTTTAGGGTAGATAAGACTATCCCTGCCCCACTGCCATGGGTGTTTGACGACCCATCTACATGTAGTTTCCATACAAACTCGTAATTCTCTATCAACATCCTGATCACCTCGTTGTTTGGTTCAACGAATTTTGTGATCATGTCAGCCACAACTTGCCCCTTTATTGCGGCCCTTGGCAGGTATGCTATCTCAAACTCGCTCAACTCCACAACCCATTCAGTTAGTCTTCCAGACACCTTGGGTTTGGACAGGATTTACTTCAATGGGCAGTCCGTGTAGACCTCAATCCTGTGGGCTTGGAAATACAGCCTTAGCTTCCCTTCTGCAGTTACAATGGCTAGTGCCATCTGCTCGGCTGAAGAATACCTTGTCTCAGCCGGTAAAAAAGCTTTGGTCATATAATACATTGGCTTTTGTACCCCTTCATCTAGTCTAACCAGTATTGAACCTGTTGCTACAGATATTACAGACATGTACGAATAAAACACTTCTCATTCTAGAGGTTTGGATAGAATCGGGGCTTTTCCTTGATATTCCTTGATCTTTCTTGATCTTTCTGAAGGCCTGTTCACACTTGCATTCTATTCCACCACCTTACCTTTCTTGATTGCCTTAATAAAAGGAAAATATTTGTCAGTTGACTTGCTTATAAATCGATTCAGGGATGCCAAGCACCCTGTTAGCCTTTAGATCTCCTTTAGTGTTCTTGGCGACCTCAATTCCTCTAGTGCCTTTATTTTTTTCCGGGTTGACTTTAATTACCCTATGATGAACTTGGAACCCTAGGAATATCCCCGAAAGTACTCCAAAGACACACTTTTTTGGACTGAAATTGAAACCGAACCTTTGTAACACTCTGAATGTTTCCCTAAGATCTCCTACATGTTCCTTTGACGTTGTGCTTTTTGTCAGCATATTGTCCACATATACTTTCATGTTTCTATCGATATGTTGAGCAAAAAATCTTATTCACCAGCCTCTGGTAAGTTGCTTCAACATTTTTGAGACCAAATGGCATGACTTTATAGCAATATAACCCCTAGACGGTGGTAAAAAACGTCTTGTCCTCGTCAGGTTCAAACATCTGAATCTGACTATACCCCGAGTATGCATCCATGAAGCTCAACAACTCTTGACCAACCGTTACGTCCACTAATTGGTCAATGCGAGGCTGAGGGAAGCTGTCCTTCAGACATACTTTGTTGAGGTCGGTGAAATCCACATACATCCTCCACTGACCATTCTTCTTTTTAACCAGTACCGCGTTGGCCACCCATTCTGGATACTTTACTTCCCTTATGGATCCTGCTGCCAACAACTTCTCCGCTTCCTCCTTGATTGCCTTGCTTCTCTCTAGATTAAACTGTCTCTTTTTCAGAACAACCGACTTACGGTCGGGGTCAACTGCTAAATAGTGCGAGATCATCTTAGGATCGATTCCCGGTATATCCTCATGTTTCCATTCAAACACATCCTTATATTCTTTCAATAAACTGACCATCTCATTTTGCAATTGCTTTATCAGCCGATCCCTAAGCTTACAGTCTTTTCAGGACTGTTGTATTCAATTGTAACCTCTTTGGTTGGTTCATCTTCCTGGGTTTTCCTATCTTCCGGAGATGTCTCCCTCAGGTCCAAGTAGAACCGGGTCAGAGTTTCCGCTCCAACTTCCACGTCATAAATCATCTGGTCCTTACAGTCCCAAAAGGGTGTATAATTGTATTACTCCCGTCTCTGCTTTTTCCCTGTATACGACCATATTTGCCTTTCTAGTCCACTCTTGTGAGCTTTTCATGACTCTCACTCCTACTTCCATAGGAAACTTCACCATTATTGTATAAGTGGCAGTCACGGCTTTCGTCTTGTTTAAGAAAGGCCGACCTACTAAGACATTGTATGGCCAGTTCTCTACGCTCACGACCACAAAGTCTAGTAACACTGTCTTGGTACATGGAAAGCTACATATCTCCATAGACAGCTTCACCATTCCTAGCGACCTTATCTCCGCTCCTCTGAAGCCTCTAAGTGGGATTTTAAGTGGTTGGAGGTCTCTTATTTGCAACCCGAGTTATTTGTACACTTCCACACTTAAGATATTTGTCGAGCTTCCGTTGTCGATCAATACCCTTCTTAATTCCTTATGGCCTACGCGAACCGACACCACATTCTTGTCGTTCGACCTTACTTTCGATGCATGTTTATCTGATTCGGTAGAAATTATAGGATCCTGACCTTGTTTGGATTTCTTTTTATCAGGCCCCAACAGGTTCACCTCCAGTTTTCTCTAACCTCTATAGCTTCTCTAACTTCAGACATCCTTTCTCGACTGTTACTTCCAGTGTATGGTCCACCAAAGATGGTATTGATTACCCCATTACCCAGATCTCTCCTGGTACTCTTCTGACTATTGGAACTCCGTTCACCAGTTACGCAGCGGAACTAGGTTTTAAAATTTTTAATACAGATCATAATCTATATATGGGACCAGTGAACTTGTGATCGTAATTATTTTTCGGAACTAATACATACAATATATAAACACATGAAATTGTAATCAATATAATCAGTAGAAGAAAATCTTACCAACGTTTGGAGGCTCATTCACTTTACGATATACTCATGTCTGAACCACTCTTACCAACGTTTGGAGACTCCTTCACTTTACGATGTGCTCATGTCTGAACCACTCGATCTTCCTCATTATCTCCTGGAACTGGTAGTTGTGTGTAAGTGCGTCACGATCTCAGGAACTTGAATGGAGGATGTAGAGAAATACTTGAATAAACTTTTTCTTCTCAATTTGATGTATTGATTTCACGCACACATAAATTGCATCTCATGCAAAACTTATGTTTTTTTTTTGTGTTCTCATGGGTATCAGGTACACACTGAAACAAAACAACTTTTTCTCAAAAAAAAAAATGACGCCTACACCCTTTTTTTATAACAGAGCACACACTTGTTTTTTTAATAAAAAGTATATCTAAGACTTATAGTTTTAAACTTTTAGGTGCAAAAGTCAGTAGGTCTAAGGGTGTTTGCCGTTTGCTAGAGTGTTGTAGGCTGTTGACCCGTTGACTAGGCTGTGAGTCAAAACCTAGGGTTTTTGACTATTCATTTTCTTCATCATGTCTATAAGTAGTTCCATACCTGGGATTGAACCCGACGATGTTAATAGTAGCACCAGACAATTTGTGGCCAATTTTGAAACAAACTGGGATGACAAAGATTTGGTTAATTGGCAGTTGCCTAATATACAACAAAATAGTATTTATAAAAAGAAACTTTTGGATTTCCAAAAATTGTTAGGCCAAAAGACAAAAGAAATAAATGTTAAATTTCAAAATAATACTTTTTCGACAAATCTCTTAAATAAAAACAGTTTGACTCATTATATCAAAATTGGTTTCAATGACTTACACATTGGCAGTGTCCAAGTTGGTGTAAAACCCCTTTCAAAAATTGGTTTAAACAACTCTCTTTTAATTGTTTTAAGAGATAAAAGAATTACTGACTATAAAGAATCTATTCTTGGTATGGCAGAAACTTCTTTGACCTATGGACCAATTTATTTCCAAGTATACCCTAATTTCACGATTGCATTAAATATTGATGAACATAAAGAATAATGTTTGGTTATTGACATACAAACACATAATTATAAATTTTTGGAAAAATCCAGTCCATACAAACTAGTATATAGAGTCCATTATAGAGTCTTAACATCAGGACTTATACCAAGCTATATACCACCATCAGTTCCTGCTGGACAGACCATATGTTTTAATGCATCACCATCAGTAAATGTGCTTGTCCCTGTGCCGGTCAGATGGGAAAACATTAAGTTCCCTGATGATTGGGTCAATTAGAAAGTTGACCAACCATCTTATAAACCACCAATGAGAAACCTACACGACTGTGTAACAGAACAGGATGGAACTTTAAGAATATCATTCAGAAGAAGTTTATCAATTAAAGAAACTGATAGTGACCATTCCAGATCTTTAAGTGATTTCCAGTATGCTAGGAATTCCCTGTCTAGCTCATCTAGAAGAAACATTGCCAGACAAATTCCTAGTTTAACTTCAAAAAGAATTGATAAACAACCAATGTTTTCCACACCAGACTATGAACCAGATGATGAATCTGAACCTATCAACTTAAGACCTAGAAGAAGATCCACTATACATATGCCACATGTTTTAAAAACCCCGGATCATGCTCAACCCAATAATACAACACATGTGACACATGTTCAAAAAACCCCAGAACAAATTGCCCAACCGATTTATTCATATGACCAAGAACATCAAACTTCACCAACACCATCACAAGTTTTAACAGAGATTTTAGAACCTGAACCACCTATGAGGACTATTAATGTTATCAGTAAAGACAAGTTTGACTTTTTTATAGCAGATTACCATTCTGCCCATAACCAACCTTTAAGAGAAAAATATGAGACAAATTATTCAATTAATAAAAGAAAACAATTCTATGAAAGATGGATTAATTGCCTGGAAGACTTCAATTTGAACATTTCATTTTTTGATTGGTATATCAACAGAAAAAATTATGAACAAACCTGCTCAGTCATTAATCGACAAAACCTCAGATCCTATAAAACTAAAAAAGGAATAGAAAAACAGGTACATCCCCCACCTAGAGATTTCGAATTCCTATGCCCAATGAAGACAATCCAACAGAAACCAATCTTACTAAATGTACCCCTTTTATCTTATTTGATGAACCAATGTGTCCAACAGTGACTTCATCTTCCCACCAGATTGGTATGGTTATGAGACAAGGAAATTACACTAATTTCTTTCTTAATTCTATAGGAGAACAATTAGAGAAAATTGACCTCAATTTAACCCAAACAAGTATTTCACCGACTAGAGAAGAGGTCCCTCCTCAAGTCTATGTCCCTTATGATTTACCTCCTTCTACCAGTAAAAGCAAATGAAAAGGAAAAGACATAATCATGAAAACTGAACCAATCCTATTCCCTGACCATACTGGCATTGAAAAATGTTTTGACAATCTAATTGATGAAGCAGAACTTTTAAGAACCTTAGAAGAAAGACTTAGTAGAATCCCACACCCTAATGTCCAAACTATTGATAAAAAAGCTCCTTCAGATTCTTCCGAGGAAGAGGACGAAGTAATCAATTTACAAGACTTTATACAAAAAATTACAACAAATGAAAAAACTGACAGTTACAATAAGACCAAATATTTCCAAAATACCAAACCTTATTACCCCAGACCAACTCCACCTGACTTACAATATGAAGAAATTGTTCCTTATAGAGCATACACTGGGAATGCATGCTATCAATTTAACATTGACGGATTATCAGAATATCAAATAATCACCGTATTAAGACAAATGCACACGATAGGATATATTTACATAAAGAAACAAAATATGTCTCATTCTGATGCAGTTACCTCTTTAACCACCGGGTTTGAGGGACAACTGTTTGGATGGTGGACACACACTTTAAGCCAATTACTAAAAACATCCATTGTTGGACATACTAAGACAGTCACCACAAATTATCCCACACAAACCCGTGACCCAACTAGTTTTGACTCAACATCCACACAAACCCAGACCACCACTACAACATCTGAACCAGATGGTATTGATGTCCTATGCTACACCATACTAATGCATTTTGTAGGAAACCCAAACATTAATCTGGGAAAAGAATTTTCTAAAATGCAGAATCTAAAATGTAAAAAGTTAAATGACTTCAAATGGTACAAAGATATCTTTTTGACTAGGTTTTTCCAGAGACCTGACAATGCTAATGCTTATTGGAAAGAAAAATTCATATCAGGATTACCAAAACTATTTTCTACAAAAGTAAGAGACGAAATGGTTAGACAAATGGGCTGGTCTGACTGGTCCCAAGTAGATCTAGACACCTGGACTTATGGGGAAATCATAGCCTCTAGTAATGTGGTAGCTATGCAACTTTGCAACGACCTAAGACTTAAAAGCCAGCTTAAAAAATAAAAGTTAACCACTAGGAAGGAACTAGGATCATGGTGTGAGCAATTTGGTTTTGACAAGTTACCTTCCCAAAAGTTAAGAAGAGAAAGAAACCTTATATAAATTATAATTGGGCTAAAAAATACAAACACAGAATAGACATAAATCGTAAAGCTGACAAAAAAGGAAACATAATTTGGTCCCCTAAGAAAGGATCATGGCCCCCCAAAAATAAATCTAAATCTAAAAAACACTATAGCAAAAATTCATATAAAAAATCTAACAAATGCTTCAAGTGTGGCAAAGAAGGACACTACACCAATAGATGCCCTGAACAAAAGAAAAAACTAAAAAGCCTAGATTTGGATGATCAAACCAAAGAAAAAATCATACAAGCTTTACAAATTGACTCAAAGGCACCTAGTTCGTGTAGCTCATCCTCTTCAGACAATGAAGTCCTGATAATAAATGAATCCTCTTCAGATTCTGAAACATCATCTTCATCATATAGTACTGAACCAGAAACCCAACCTTGTTTCTGTAAAGAGATTAATTTCCTTGATAAATATGACTATTCCCTCATGATTAGCATGATAGATAGCATCGAAGATCCCATACAAAAAGCTCAATATATTAGACAATTATAAAAAAGAATTACAGACCAACCTTCTACCAGCAATGACAATAAACCACTAAATGAACCCAAACCTTTCAGGAATGCCCCTTTTGAGGCACCAAGTTTCGAACAAAATGTATTAGGAAAATTCAATAGTAAATCGAGAAGAGTAACCATTCCTGATTTACAAAAGGAAATCATAAGTATCAAAGAAGAAATAAAAATCCTGAAAATCCAAGTACAAGAATTACAAGTAACAGAGGCTATTAACAAACAATTCACAAAAATATCTCATAAAAAGCATGAAGCAGAGTTTAATAGCTCAGATGAAGAACCTGACAAAGAACCTGAAAATCATGGACCACAAGACCTTTTAAGTATAAGCCAAATTAATTCTATACAAGAAGTAAGAATACAAAAATGGTATGTAGAAATTGACATCATAATAGCATACAACTACAATATTCGTGCTACTGCCCTTATTGACACAGGAGCAGACTTAAATTGTATTATAGAATCCCTAGTTCCCACAAAATACCTTGAAGCAACCACAGAATCATTATATGGTGCTAATAAAATAAGGCTAGATATTAATTACAAGCTCACTAATGCTAAAGTCTGCAACAATGGAGTTTGTTATAACAATGACTTTATTGTAGTAAAAAACCCTTTCACAAAATGTCATTCTAAGACTACCCTTCCTATACCTGATATCACCATTTAAAGTTATTGCAGAGGGTTTAGTGACTGAATATTTAGGGAAAGAAATTCTATTCCCCTTTCTCTTCCCAGTCCTTGTCAAAGACCTAAACACTTTGAGAAAAGATAACATCCATTCTGAGCCTATTAACAATTATATTGCCACACTAACTAGAAAACAAAATCAGTTAGCATTTCTAAAGGATGATTTAAATTTTCAAAGACAAGATGAAAAGATCAAGGAACCGACAATTCAAGAAAAAATACAACATTTCAAACAGAAACTAGAAAAGGAAGTATGTTCTTCCATCCCTAATGCTTTCTGGGATAGAAAGAAACATATCGTGTCTCTCCCATATACAAAAGATTTTAATGAAAATGGAATCCCCACTAAAGCTAGACCAATACAAATGTCATCAAGCCTAATGGAATATTGTAAGAAAGAAATACAAGATCTGATTGACAAAAAATTGATTAGAAAATCTAAATCTCCATGGAGTTGCCCTGCTTTCTATGTTCATAAAAATACAGAAATAGAAAGAGGAGTCCCTAGACTTGTCATTAATTATAAATCTTTAAATGATGCTTTATTATGGATCAGATACCCTATTCCAAATAAATCTGACTTATTAAAAAGACTATATGATGCAATCATTTTTTCAAAATTTGATATGAAGTCAGGATTCTGACAAATTCAAATTAGTGAATCAGATAGATATAAAACGGCATTTACAATTCCTTTTGGACAATATGAGTGGAATGTAATGCCTTTTGGCCTAAAAAATGCTCCTAGTGAATTTCAATGTATTATGAATAATATTTTTAATCCCTATTCTGAATTTTCCATTGTCTATATTGATGATGTATTAATATTTTAAAAAATATTGACCAACATTGGAAATATTTAGAAATCTTTTATAAGACTGTTAAACATATCTGCTCCAAAGATCAACCTATTTCAAACCAATATTAGGTTTCTAGGACACAATATAAAAAGAGGTACTATTATCCCTATCCATAGGAGCTTAGAGTTTGCTGACAAATTTCCAGATGAAATTAGAGACAAAAAACAACTCCAAAGATTTTTGGGATGTTTGAATTATATTTCAAATTTCTATAAAGAACTCAGTATCATTTGTTAACCTCTTTTTCAAAGACTAAAAGTAAATCCACCTCCCTGGACAGAAGAACATACTAGAGCGGTTTTAAAAATAAAAGGTTATGTTAAAAAATTACCATGTTTAACCATTTGTCACCCTGATGCCCCTAAAACTGTAGAAACTGATGTGTCAGAATTAGGTTATGGAGGTATCCTAAAACAAAAAATTAATGGACAAGAAAGATTAGTAAGATATGTTTCAAGATCATGGAATGACACTCAGAAGAAATATTCAACGGTGAAAAAAGAGATATTGTCCATTGTTTTGACCATCCAAAAATTACAAGACGACTTGATTAATCAAAATTTTTTATTGAGAGTTGACTGCCAGTCAGCTAAATTTATTTTGAAAAAAGACGTAAAAAACCTTGCCTCAAAACAGATTTTTGCTAGATGGCAAGCGCTTCTATCAGCTTTTGACTTTGAAATTGAATATATTAAAGGATCAGAAAATAGTCTTCCAGACTTTCTAACCAGAGAATTTTTACAAGGAGAAAAATGACAAGTACCAATAGTGGTCGTGGTGGTGGCCGAAAAGGTGGCTCCGCCAGATCGGACTTATCAGACTTATCGACTTATCAATCCTCTCACAGAGGAAATCATAAAGACAAGTACGCCATATCATTATTATCACAACCCAGATCCCCCCATCAACTGCCTATACAGTTTCCTCCATTACCTCCTTCTGGGCCTTCGACTAGTCGTAGCCCAAGCCAAAACCCAGTCCACATGACGAATCCTTTTTCCCCGTTAGCTATAGACAGTATCCCCTTCAAAAATGTATTATCTTCAAATATCAATCCACATTCTAACAAACAAGACAAAATACAAGCACAAGTTTTGGCCCAACAAGAAAAATCTCAAATACAGACTCAAGCCCAAGCCACGGCCCTTCCAAAAATAAACCATCCCACCTATGCATATATCAACAAACCTTTCTTTGATAGGTTTTTCATTATGAAAGACCCATTTTTGCATGACCATTACTTCAAAGAACCCAAAAAGTTGGCAGATGATTTCATCAACCCTCTTTTTGGTAGGATCCCCAAAGATTTGACCAAAAGACATATATTCTATGAATTTATTCTTGTTGACACATATTCAATTTTTATTTCTAATGTCTTTGACAAAATTGACAAAGAAAAACTCATATTCAGAAAGATCAAAATTTGCAAAGTTATCACTTTAGAACAATGGGGTGGAAACCCTAATTCGACAAGAAATTTCAGCAGGATCTTTCATGTCTCTGATTTCTCATACTGGGATTACAGAGATGCATGGAGCAAGTTTTTCTATGGACAGAACCCTGGAAATTCCCTTTCATGGTTCCTCTATTTTGACAAAAATTTCCTCATTGATCTACCATTTTGGTTTTTAGAATGGTGGGACAAATATGGACCAATCATTGACCTTCTTCCTCCCACAGTAAAAGAGAGTTTTACACTATGGACCTCAAATGTTGACAAACCAGATTCCTGGGATTTCTACCCAGATTTGTTCTTATTTTTTGTCCAATTTAATTTGACCTGGATACTTATGCTAGAATACTCTATCCAGGAAAAACTAATTGGAAATGTCAATGTTCCTTATTTTGGTCGACAAATAAAAATAAAATGGGAGTGGCATGAATCTTGCCAATTTAGGAAAAGACAAGGTTTCCAAATGGTTGACTGACAATCCCACCTTTTACATCACTAAAGCAAATGACCAGTCCAGCTTTTTAATGGCCAAATCCCAGAACCAGGCCAGAATCGCTGCAGCATCATCTCCTGATGAATTAATGAAGATAGCTGAAGAGATGAGAAATACCATGGCCAATATGTCCCAAGCTGGGTCTGACAATAGCCAAAATAATGGTGAATCAGATGGTGACCCATTTGACAGCAACGACCCATCAACATATTTCGGACATGATTAAAGCAACCAGTGGTCAAAAGGCAATAAAGATAAAAGCAGCCGGATACGACAAAACAACAGTGACAAGTCTCCAAATGACATGAAAAATGGAAGACATAATGAAACAGAAGGAATCTTATCATCTTCTTTTGACAAAGCATTGGCTAGCTGCCATCTATTATTGATCTCTTCAACCAGAGTTTACCGACACATAACCCTAGTTTCTTTTTGTAACTAAGGTTAATTATATCCCTATATATATGTTTCAGGTTTTCATTTGAAAACCAAGTTCAGTTTGAAGTTCAATCTTTTATCTTAGAATTTGCTCTGCGAAGCAATCTATCTTAGAATTTGCTTTGCGAAGCAATCTTTTCTTTTCCTCCTATCTTGTAAAAATCTTCTTCATTAAATACAAAGTGTGACTATTTCTACAGAGACATCTTTGTTGTCAGACTTGTGTTCTGTAAGCATAGTAAGACAATATTTCTCTATCTTTTAAAGATCTATCATCTATTATTTTCTGGTCTGGGTATATAGGCTGGAAACCAGGACATTTCCATATCAACTTTGTTATTACAGCTTTGTTGAGGAATAACTCGGGTAGAACAATTGCCACGTACCCGATAGGACCATTGTTGTTTTATAATACTGTATTGAAGTATATTTGAGCAGGTGCTTGATCAATTATCTCTCTGCTTTCCCTTATGCTTTTGATTGTGCTTTATTTTGTCTTGTGGCTTCTATTATATATCTTCATATATATATATATATATATCATTGTTTGTATCCTATACAAACACTTATATATGTCCACACACCAATTTGCATCAAATATAATCTCTTGTGTTATAATTGATATATATCTTTTAATTATCCTTTTCAAATATATATAATATATTAAAAGTGATAATAAGTATTTTAAATTTAAACTTAAATTCAAATACTTAGATAAATGATTCAGTAAAATAAAATAGTCCTATTATTTTATATTCACCTAAATCCATATATCAACTAACACCCTCCAATCAATAGTTAATTAATAATTCATAATTACCAATATAATTAAATAATCTAATTATTTAAGTAATTTAACTATGAACATTCATTAATTAAATAATCTCATTATTTAATTAATTCCCGAATATATTTACCTGTCACTTTTGCAACACAATTAATTGGACAATCCAATTAATTAACTGTGACCCCTGTTACCTAAGTCGATCGGGCTAGCAAGGGGACCTAATGGACCCACAATATTTTGAGCTCTAATAATTCTCAGAATCATTAATTAAACTCTTTAATTAATATACCTTGGTTATTAACTCTGATGTTATTCCACTAAAAACACGAAGCTGCACTCTCTCAACTGTAGACGCTTTTACACAGATCGATACAACTCGGTGTTCATCGATATAGCTATTACATATGGTGTGATCCTCCACAATAGTTCATAATTACAGCTGGGTCATAATGTCCGCTATACCCCTTTAATTACATACATCCTTTAAGTACCGTTGATTCTCTAACGGATAATAAATCCTATTTCCTTACAGAATTAGGAGAGCGCTCATATTGTCCAAGCCCCGAATCAACCCTTAAGGGAACTAGCATCTACTTCTCACAAGAAGGAGTGGATTCCACTATTGTATACAAACCTTCCTACCCACAAGCCAAACCGTAATCCCAATATACGGAGTATATTGATCAGGAAATGCATCTCACCCATGGTATATCAAAGACCACGATTTAACCTGAAGGAGTCGATAAGACACCTAGGATTAAGATCACCCACATATAGCCATCATTAATTGATATATATGAATCTCATCAGTAAACGGATCTTGGTGAGAGATTCATATAGATCATAACTCAGTCCTATATGATCACATCATAAAAGGTACCTCCATTCCCATATCTCATATGAATGATTCATGATAGAATCACCGTACATTACGGAATGGACCGTAACTATAGATTAACCACAAATAAAGTACCCAGCTTTATTTGATATCTATGGACTATTTAGATTGCACGTCTCTTACTGTATCCATCTGTATATGACACTCATATACACAGTTTGAGATTAAATCCGGCAATCTTGGATGTTAAATATATGCACAAGTTATAAAATAAACAACACAACAAGAATGAATTGAACTTTTCCTTTTATTTATTTTATAAATTCATTTACAAATTACATATTTATGGCATAAACCGTAACACTGACTTCTATCTCACTCCTACATTATAGTGTTGTTGCACGGTCATCCCCATTTTGGAGGATCACATCTTTGAGGTGTCCTTCTCTAACCAACATTTCGATGTAGTTCCTCAACTGATAACACCCGGAGGTTTCATGGTCATTCTTCTGGTGGAACCTGCAGTACTTGGTGGTGGCAAAACTTGACTATTTTGAGGGTTTCTTGTATAGGTTCTTATCTTCTATCACATTTAAGAATTCTTCTTGCCATCTGCCCAGCGTAGTGTAGTTAGTGTACTGCCTCTTGAACTGACTACCACATTTGTCGTCGTCCTTTCGCCCATCCTTACCTTTTTTCCCCCACTGCCTTTCTGCTTCACTTTACCGCTATTCTTTGGGTTACCATCCTTATGCTTTTGGCTACTTTCATGCCGACCCTCGTGTATGATTTCTCTATCATGGGCTATTTGTTCCTCTTCTGCCATGGCATATCCTCCAACATGGTCTACCATACTAGCGTCCATGGTCGGTCCCTTTTACCTTAGACTGATGGTAAGGTGGTTGTGTTGTAAATTATTGATGAATGCCGACACAATTGCATCATCATTGGGATCTTGTACTTCTGATACCTCTTACGAGAACCTGGTCAGGTAGTCCTTGAATTTCTCATCTTTCCTTTGCTTTAGGGTTGACAAAGCTGATATGGACTTTCTTCGCTAAATGTTTCCCATGAATTGCATGGTGAAGGCTTGTACTAATTCTTTAAAGTTCCTAATGAAGCCTACAGACAACCCTTCGAACCATTTGGGTCCCTGATCTCAATAAGTTTATGGGAACATACGACACATGAGGGCGCCATTGTAATCATATTATGCCATGGCACTCTGGTACCTCCTTACATGCTTATGTGGGTCAGTATTAGCTTTGAAATGCTCCACATGCGACATTCTGAATTTATATGAAAAACGGGTCTGTCTTATTGAATCAGTAAACGGTTTTCCAGAGTTTCCGATCAGAGGGTTTCCTAAGCTTTTCCTTCATTCAAGGGCTTCTATCCTTCTAAGGAGAATCTCTCGCTCCCCTTTTGGCTCTCCTTGTTCGTCAAACCTCTGACAGATTGTTAACCCATATGGATCCTTAGGGACCCTCCCGCTAATCTAGGCACCAAAGGGGTCACGTATGACCGTCGAGGTTGGCTCTTTGCTTCTTCTAAGGGTTTTTTCATCGTCACTTGAATGCGAGCAGGACCTTTTCCGTTGGTCATCATATCTATGCACCTGTGCGGGGTAGGCTTCCACTCCATTATACCTTTCCACATCTTTCCGTGGACTAGACTCCCGATGTTCTCTTACTCTCTTACCTTCTCGGGCACTTCACCTATAAGAATGCCCCCACTTTTTATGTAAGAATGTCGTAGCTAATACGCTGATCCCCTGCTTAGCGGTATCTTCGATGACTTTTCACAAGGACTTCTAGTTCTGCTTGAATGCTTTCAGGGAGATACTAGCGGTTGTGCTAGTGGATGTTACAATGTCAGGTCTAGTGGATAGCGAGGACCTTAAGGATATATCTTCTCTTGTGGCGGCGACATCCATATGGTTTAGGGTATTGGAATCACATGTCGCGTCAACACTGGGAAGGGATGGACTTCTGTCTCTGTCAGTGTCCATAACGTCGTCTTTAGCTAACTTCTTTCCAAATTAGTCACGCAAACCAAATACTATCGAAGGTTCAGCCTCTTCTTCTAGCACTAGTTGTTGAAGGTGATTTCTGGACTAATCCCCCGTCACACAATTGAAGTGAAGTAACAACTAATCACAAACAAAAAGTAGCAAGGAAATAAATGAGACACAAATTTTTACGTGGTAAAACCCCGAAGTGGGGAAACGTCCACAGTTGCCAGTGGCAACAACAAGAATTCACTATACTGAAAAAAGATTACACACTCAATCTCCCTCGTGTTCTCTCTAAAAAAATGTGTTCACCCCTTTATGGGTATTTTTGGGGTCCATTTATACGTGTATAGAACCATAGTTCTTAGTGTACACGTATGGAAAGTCTTTCTTATTTAATGAAATTCTAATATCCTAGAGTCATGCTTTCTTTCTTGTTTAGGGTTGAGTGGTACCTCAATTGTCTTTAGATCTCTTTCCTAATCTGAACTCTGATATCTATAAGGAATTTTGTTTCCTTATCAGAGTGTGCTTTCAGAAGCCTTGTTCAAATCAGATTCTTTTTCAGCATATTTGAGTCGTAATTTTATCGAATATGGGTGTTGTCCACGTGTCACGTGCCCGATCGTCTGTTTTCCTAACCGTTTTTGTTTGCCCCGATCATTGATTAAATTTCGACCCTAGCCCCGACCATCTTGACAACCCGATCGGATTCACTCCCCCGATCATCTGTGTTATCTAGGTTTGGGGGGGGGGGAACTGGTCGGGTCCGACCTACTTGAGTTGACTTAATCTGATCGTCTCTTAGTGACGTGACACCCCTGACCCTAGTCTTTTGCTAACGTTTCACATCATCCAGAATTTACCAATAACAAATGGTATATCGAAGACTCCACAATCAGGGATGGAGAAACGGATTGATAAGTCACGGTGAACACCACAGATTTATCTGATAAGTTCGAATAGTTCAAGAAGAACCAAAGAGAATGCTCTCTCAATTTTAATTCAATTCTAGTTTGTCCAATAATACATCAATTCGTCCCTTATATACTAAAAATATCTAAGACCTAAAAGGGAATAAATATCTGGCAATTAATGCCTTATAACCAAGAAAATAAATGCAAACAAATTTAGGAAATAAATAAAGACTAAAAACTAGTAACTAGTTGATTTTTTCCTTATTTGGAGTTGAATTTGGGAAATAAATCAACTCTTTATTTGGAGAAAATAAATGAAATAGGGAATATGCTGAATTAGGAAATATGCTGAAATTGAATTCTCCTCTAACCATACGTCGCCCAAAATGTAGGAATTATGTTGAAATATGAAATATGTTGAAACTGGATTCTCTTCCAACCATACGCCGCTCACCGCACGCCCTAGCTTGTGCCACACACCCAATCTCTCTTATTCAGCCCAATCAACCCATTAAATGCTTCTTTGATCTTCTTGGCTATTGTAATTGGCCCAACTGGAACGTGCAATTGATCCATTGGTGATGCTTTTTGATTCTCATCATTGTGGAAAGGGATCGATGACTTGTCGAAGGAGTTTGACACGTCAACGATCAAAAGCTCTGACGCTTTGTCGATCTCCTCCCACATTGGAGGATCTTCTCCATCAGCGAATTATTTTTTTTTCAACTATATTAATTTTATTAAAATTTATTTTATTTTTTTATTTAAATGGTTGATTTTAAGGTTATTTTTATCTTTTACTTTAGATATGATCAAACTAATAGTTGACCTAACAAAAACTAACGGCAAAATACTATATTGGTTAGTTCTGAAAAATTTAGGGATTAAAATGACCCAGAAATAAGTTATGGATTAATTTGATCATTTTTGTAAATGTCGCAAACTACTTAAATTTTTTAAAAAAGTTCAGAACCAGTTTGATAATCACCCTAAAATATAACATGATAATAATTTAAATGCTCATATTGGTCCTATTGGATGCATTGGCTTCAAGAATAATCTTGAAGCATTTTATCTAGATTTACTTATTTGTCATCTCTAACATCCACAATGTATATGTTAATTTCTATATCAGTTGTTATATATATATATAATATAAAATAAAACACACAAGAGAAAATATAGTAATTCTATAAACATACAAAGAATCAAAGATAAAATAAACAAGCAATTAACTGTTCAATAATGCAGTATAAATACAGGTATTAGTCAAGTACGCGGCGTTGTTAAACCGTTGTTTATCCTGGCGAGCACCACTCTGGATACGGATTTGTAAAGGTATTCCAACCGATATACTTTAGACTGGAATAAAATAAGTCATAAAAAAATTAAAGAAATAGCCGCTTACAGTGCTTAAGCAAAATATGTCTGACAGCAAAGTAGATTTACAGAAATAAGTCTCAAACTTTATTTATGTGGAAGTTCAGAAATTTACAAGGTAGGAAGAAGAGGGAATAGTAAAGCTTCGCAGAGCTTTCATAAGGAAAACAAAATAAGCTGAAAAACTGAACTTGCTAAGGCTGAGAGCATTTACAATATTTATAGTATTATGGATAAACTATGGTTGAGCGTAAACCATGGTCGGGTTACATTTAAGATAAGATAAGTCTTTACATGATTGTTTACTGTATGCCTTTTGACTTGTCTTGTAATTGTCGAAGCCTCTTCTTTTTATTCTGTCTGCCATAATAACTTGGAATTGTCAAAGCATATTCTTTTTAACCTGTCTGCCATAATAACTTTAACTATATTATCGGCTTTATAGAAGAGATAAGCACTAAGGGTCATGCCTAAAGAAAGTAGTTGGGTCTTCACTGTCATATACATAGTTATCTGAATCATTATCTTTGTCCCTATCACTTTTGTCTGAACCAGTACCATATTGGGACATGTTGGCCATTGAATTCTTCATTTCTTCGGCAATCTTCATGAGTTGTTCAGGAGTAGTTGCAGCAGCAATTCTAGCCTGATTCTAGGATTTTGCCATGAGGAAGCCTGATTGGTCCAAAATTTTGTTGCAAAGAGTAGGATTCTCACTGAACCAATTGGAAACCCTCTCTTTTCCATGATTAGCAAGATTCATACCACTCCACCATTTAATCTTGATTTGTCTTCCAAAATAGGGAACCTTAACATTTCCACTATTTTGTCTTGGATAGCATATTCGAGCATTAGAATCCACGTTAAGTTGAAATGGACAAAAAATAGAAATAAGTCTGAGCAAATAATCTAATCATTTGGTTTGGCTAGGTTTGAAATCTAGAAGGAATATCCTTCCTTAGCTTGGCTGGGGAGAAAATCAATTATGGGTCTAAATTTGTCCCACCATTCCAAGAACCAGATTGGAAGGTCAATTTTAAAATTTTTGTCAAAATAAATAAACCAGGAGAGCGAATTTCTCGGGTTTTGTCCATATAAAAATTTGGTACAAGCTTCAATATAGTCTCAGTAGGAGAAATCTGAGATATGAAAAATTCTACTAAAACTCCTTGTTGAGTTGGGATCTCCTCCCCACTGCTCAAGGGTAATGATTTTACAAATCTTTATTTTTCTGAAAATTAGTTTTTCTTTATCGATTTTGTCTAAAACATCTGAAGTAAAAATCGAATCTGTATCTACAAGAATAAACTCATAGAATATGTGTTTTTTTGATAAGTCTTCTGGGATCCTTCCAAACAAGGGATTGATGACATCAACCGCTAGTTTTTTAGGTTCCCTAAAATAATGGTCATGCAAAAAATGTTGTTCCATGGCAAAAAACCTATCAAAGAAAGGTTTATTGATATATAAATAAGTCGGTTGATTGACCCTAGGCAGGGCTGCTTGTGAGCTTTGGGCTAAAATTTTGTCTTGTTTGTTTGAATGCGGGCTTATTTTTAGAAGGCTACTGTTTTGAACGGACTGCTGTCTACGGCTAAAGGTGAAAAGGTATTTATCATGTGTACTGGGCTTTGACATGGGCTTCTGCTTGACGAAGGCCCAACAAGGGGTAATTGTGGAAGCTGTATAGGTAATAAGTGGGGTGATTTGGGCTGAGATATTAGTGAAATAGCATACTTGTCTTTATGACTTCCTTTGGGGGAAGTATGATAAGTCGATAATGATAAGTCCATGCCTTTGTCTGATAAGTCAAACCTCATGGAGCCTCTGCCACTAGGGCCTCGGCCACCACCACGACCTCGGTTTGGGCTATTCATTTGTCACCCTGTAAAAATTTTCTGGTCAAAATATCTAGGAGACTATTTTTTGATCCTTTAATATATTCAATGTCAAAATCAAAAGCAGATAAAAGGGCTTGCCATCTAGCAAAATTTTGTTTAGAGACAAGGTTTTTTACATCTTTTTTCAAAATAAATTTTACCGATTGGCAATCAACTCTTAAAATAAATTTTTGATTAATCGAATCATCTTGTAACTTTTGAATTGCCAGAACAATTGCTAAAATTTATTTTTTAATAGTCGAATACTTCTGTTGGGTATCATTCTAGGATCCTGAAACATACCTAACTAAACAATCTCTGTTGTCAAT
Organism: Dipteronia dyeriana; assembly: GCA_032871835.1. Lineage (NCBI taxonomy): Eukaryota > Viridiplantae > Streptophyta > Magnoliopsida > Sapindales > Sapindaceae > Dipteronia > Dipteronia dyeriana. Next base: position 99,582,887 of record CM065296.1, on the reverse strand, counting down.
AGTTTGTTTCAAAATGCCACCAAATCCTATTTCTGAAGCATCATTTTCGACAGTTTTGGGGGCAGTAGGATGACAAATAGACATACAAGGGAGTTTCTTAACATAATTTTTCACATGTTGAACTGCCTTAGTATGTTCTTCTGTCCAATGGAGAGGATTGGCTTTCAATCTTTGAAAAAGGGGTTTACAAATGATGCTGAGTTCTTTGTAGAAATTTAAAATATAATTTAGACACCCCAAAAACCTTTACAATTGTTTTTTATCTTTTATCTCATCTGGGAATTTGTCAGTAAAATCTAAACTCCTTTGAATGGGAACAATTGTTCCTCTTTTGATATTATGGCCTAGAAATATGATATTGGTTTGGAAAAGGGTAATTTTTGGAGCGGAAATAACCAATCCGTGATGTTTGACGATTTTGAGGAATATTTCCAAATGTTTCCAATGTTGGTCAATATTATTTGAAAATATTAAAACATCATCAATGTAAACAATGGAAAATTCAATGAAAGAATTAAAAATGTTATTCATGATGCATTGGAACTCACTAGGAGCATTTTTAAGACCAAATGGCATAACATTCCATTCATATTGTCCAAAAGGGACCATGAAAGCAGTTTTGTAACGGTCATGTTCGGCAACCTGGATTTGCCAAAAACCTGATTTCAAGTCAAATTTCGAGAAAATGATAGAGTCTAAAGTCTTTTTAGTAAATCATACTTATTAGGCATATGGTATCTAATCCACTGTAAAGCATCGTTCAAAGACTTGTAATTAATAACAAGCCTAGGAACTCCTCTTTCTATTTCAGCATTTTTTTGAACATAAAAAACAGGACAACTCCAAAGGGATTTAGATGGCCTGATAAGGTTTTTGTCAAGCAAGTCTTGGATTTATTTCTTACAATACTCAATTAAATCAGTGGATATTTGAATTGGTCTAGCTTTTGTTGGTATTCTCTTTTCATTAAAATCGTTGGTATAAGAAAGAGTAATAATGTGTTTCTTCTTATCCCAGAAAGCGTTCAGAATTGTTGAGCAAACTTCTTTTTCTATTTTTTCTTTAAAAACATTTATTTTTTCTTTAAGGCTGGAGTCATCTAACCTGGCCTCTTGTCTTTGGAAAACTAAGTCATCTTTTAAAAAATTCAATTGGGTCTGTTTTTGGTTAAGGGTAGCAATGCAATTGCTAAGATGGTCAGGAGTATCATTCCAAATATTTTTGCCTTTCAAAACATTTAAATCTCTTACTAAAACAGGAAAGATGAAAGGAAATATAATTTCTTTTCCTAAGTATTCAGTAACAATTCCTTCAGCAATGACTTTGAAGGGAGAAATCAAATTAAAAAATGGTAATCCTAGAATCACATTATACGAAAGAGTTTTAACTATAAGAAAATCATTATTGTAACAAACTCCACTATTACAAACTTTAGCATTAGTGAGTTATATTTGATGTCTAATTGGGTTTTATTAGCACCGTAAAGGGTTTCTGTAGTAGAATCCAGGTACTTGGTGGGTTCCAGAGATTCTTTTATACAGTTTAAGTCAGCTCAGGTATCAACAAGGGCGCTAGCTCTTATGTTATAGTTTGAGGTAACTCTAATGTCAACTTCAACCTACCATTTTTCGATCCTAACTTCTTGTATGGCGTTGATTTGAGCAAAATTAGAAATGTCATCTTGGTCGGGTTGTTCTTTGTCGGATTCGTCAGAGCTGTTAAATATGGGTTGTTTTTCAAGGGAATCCCCCAGGGGTGTTTTGGGAAATTGTTCTTTGAAACTTTCTTTGATTTTCAAGTCTTGGATATGCTTTTTCAAAACTTTTATTTCTCCTTTGATCTCAAGAATTTCCTTTTGTAAATCGGAAACGATTACTTTCCTAGATTTGGTTTGGAATTTTTCCAAAACATTTTGTTCAAAATCAGGAGTTTGAAAGGGGGCATTTTTGAAAAGTTTAGTGTCAGTGGAGGGGGCATTACTGCTACTAGGGGCATCTTCACTGGTAATTTTTTGTTGCAATTGTCTGATGTGTTTGGCCTTTTGTAAAGGATCTTCAATATTGTCAATCATGCTAATTATTAAGGAATAATCATGTTGGTCGAGAACGTTAATTTCTTTACAAAAGCAAGGCTGGGTTCCTGGTTCTGATTCTGAGGATGAATCAGAGGAAGTATCATCTGAGGATGATTCTTCAATGACTAGAACTTCATCCGGGAAAGATGAAGATTCGTCCAGAGACTCAGTATCAGCATATAGAACTTGGAGAACCTTTTCCTTAATTTCGTCTCCTAGGTCAAGGCTCTTAATCTTGTTCTTTTGGTCACGGCATTTATTGGCATAGTGGCCTTTCTTACCACACTTAAAACATGTGTTTGATTTTTTATAATGTTTCTTCTTATTAAAATTGTCGTATTTTCTCTTGGTGTAGTTTTTCATAGGAATTTCCCATCTTTTTTTCTTTCTATAGGTTCCTCATCCCTTTTTATTGGTTTTGGGTTTTTTATACTTTTGGAAAGCTTTTGAAAATTTCTTTTTCCTAGGGGCAGGCATTTTGTCAAAACCGAATTGTTCACACCATGATCCTAATTCCTTTCTAGTTGTTAGTTTCTGTTGTTTGAGCTGGCTTTTGAGTCTAAGATCATTACAAAGTTGCATAGCAACAACATTGATGGTGGTAATGATTTCACCATAAGTCCAGCCATTTAAGTCCATCTGGAACCAGTCAAATCATCCCATTTGCCTAACCATTTAGTCTCTTACTTTATTGGAAAAGAGTTTTGGTAAACCAACAATAAATTTTTCTTTCCAATAAAGGTTAGCATTGTCAGGTCTTTGTAAAACTCTGGTCAAAAAAATATCTTTATACCATTTGAAATCGCTAAGTTTTTTACATTTTAAATTTTGAAGTTTTGAAAAGTCTTTCCCTTGGTTGATGTTGGGGTTTTCAACGAAATGCATTAAAATAGTGTAACATAAGACATCTATCCCATCAGGTTCAGATGTAGTAGTAGTAGTTTGTGTTGAGGAAGATGGCACAAAAGAGGTTGGGTCAGTAGTGGGTCTGGTTGGTAGTGTATTATTTATAGTTTTGGTATGGCTAATGATAGTGCTTCTGGCATTAAGACTCAGGATATGAGTCCACCATCCAAATTATTGTCCTTCAAATCCAGTGGTCAAGGATGTGATTGCGTCAGCATGAGACATGTTTTGTTTTTTGATATAAATATATCCAATGGTATGCATTTGTCTAAGGACAGTGATGATTTGGTATTCTGATAAGCCATCAATATTGATCTGATAACAGACATTACCAGTATAGGCACGATAGGAAACAGTTTATTCATATTGTAAGTCAGGAACAGTGGGTTTTGGGTAATATGGTTTGGTATTCTAGTAATATCTGGTCTGATTGTAACTATCAGCTTTGTTACTAGAAGTTATTCTTTGGACCATGTCATGGAAGTCCATGGTTTCTCCATCTTCCTCACTGGAGGATTTTAGGATCTTTTTGTCAAGGGTTTGGATAGTTGGGTAATGGATGGGTTCTTCTTTTGGTAGGTTTCTTAGACTTACCTCAAGGATTATTAGGAGTTCTTTTTCATCGACAAGGTTGTCAAAGCATTTTTCAATGTCAGTATGGTCTGGGAACAGAATTGGTTCAACATTTTGTTCGGGCATTTTTCCTTTTGCCTTCCTGGAATTTCTAGAGGATGAGGTAGATGTTTCATAAGGAACGAAAACTTGTCGGGGAAGACTTTCTTCTGTAGAGGAAATAGTGGTTTGGGAAAGATTTAGGTCGATTTTTTCTAGTTGTTCTCCGATAGAATTTAGAAAGAAATTGGTATAATTGTTTTGTCTCATAACCACTCCTATTTGATGTGAGGACGAAGGTGTGGTATTAGACAATTCTTCGTCTAATAATATGAAAGGCGTACAAAGAGTTGTGTTAGTACCACCCTCTATGTCATCATTAGGCATTTCAATTTCAAAGTGTCTTGGAGGAGGATGAATTTGTTTTTCTTCTCCCCTCTTAGTTTTGTATGTTCTAATTTTTGATTGGTCAATAACAAAGCATTTTTGTTCAAAGTTTTTCCTATTTGCGTACCATTCAAAAAAGGGTATTTTTTGGTCAAGAGTCTCAATGTTTTCTGTCCATCTTTTAAAAAACAGTTTTTTTCTTGCTCTCAGAGTAGTTTCTTTCGTATTTTTCTCTTGATCGCTGATTTTGGGGGGAATAGTAGTCAGTGATTAAAAGGTCAAAATCAATACTGGATTTGGTGTCAATAACGTTAATGAAACGGACAGATTGTTCTGGGTCAATAATCTCAGTTAAGACTTGTGAGGGAGTGGGTGAGGTTTGACCTTGGTCATAAGTGTGTATTGGGGGGCTTAGAGGCCATGGCCCCCCAACAAACTTTAAATATAAAAAAATATATAATATTTTTAATATTTAGATAATAATAGTATATTGCCCATTCTATTGTTTTAGTAATATTAATTAATTAATTAATTAATATCTTTCTTATTTTATTGTCCATGAAAGTAGAAAATAAGTTTTATCGGTTTGCCTTTTATGATTTTATACATTATTCATTATTGTCTAGTATAATATATAATATTATTTTTAACTGCCAAAAGCTAAGTAAATATTGAAGTCATACTATCATATTCTACGATACTCGTCTTATTTTGAGACAATTTTTAAAATTTACTCAAAATTGTTTGTAAATCGTAGAAAAAGATAAATTAATTTGATTTGAAATGATTTTTGTGATAAAAAATAGCGACATGTTATATTTTAGTTCTTAAAACTAATATATTTGTTTGTGACATTAACTTTATGACTAAAGGGCATCATATTTTTTTAACAACTAATTTTCTTAAATATTAGTATATTTTTCTCGAGTGACATTGAATATTAATTTTTATGTTGGGTCCCCCAAAGTCAAATTCCCGACTTCATTCATATATATTGCTTATCAGGTCAGGTATAACTGAGATTAACAAATCTCCGAGATCATGTGATTGTGATTATACATTAAATCATATGATTGTATGTGTGACTATGTGATTACATGTTTATAATGTTTATCATATATAAGTTACTCGTGATCACAACAAAAACAAGACTTAAAATTTTAATGTGATCACCTGTAATTTATTTGCGATAAACATTCGAAAACATATGATCACATGATCTCACGTACGATTACATGATTCCGGAGATTAGTTAATCTCATATATACCTGACCTGACAAACTCTCTCTCTCTCTCTCTCTCTCTCTCTCTCTCTCTCTCTCTCTCTCTCTCTCTATATATATATATATATATATATATATATATATATATATATATATATATATATAGTAGTTATCAATTGAAACTTGATGAAATCACATCTAATTTTATGAATTTTTGATATGATTTTTTGTAGATTATTAGTTTAGTGAAATCTAACTATGAATAAAATTTTAAAAAATTTCAAACACCAGAATTATTTATACCGATTTTGTTAAATATAAAGCATCGGAAAAATGAGATAAATATTGAATAATTAAAAAAAATAGTTTTAGTACATGAAAAATTCTCAAATTTTATTTATAAATAAATTTCAATGAATTTATCTTCCACAAAAAAATTCATATCAAAATTCATAAAAATATATATGATTTCATCATGGTCCTTACAGAAACTAAAATAAGGTATACCTTACTTGATAACTTTTATATATATATATATATATATATATATATATATATATATATATATATATATATATATATATATATATAAATTATAAGCTTGCGCTAATTTTCAATATAAGTAGTCATACCACTTAGCATGCCTATTTAGAGATTCGATTGTTTAAATACATGAATGTTAATCATGTTCATTCTATTCTCCAAATGTTGTCATTAGGCAATGTTTAAATGGTCCAAAAAAACATGAGTTTAAATTTTAGATTACTAAAATGTCCTGGAATAAAATTACTAACAACGACTAAATAATTCTATATAAAACAAAATAAATCATTCTTCACATCGACCAACCAACACATTGTATTTATTTTGAGTATTTTTAATTGAGTCTCCTTAGCTTGCTAACGAAATTGAGGGAAAAATAGAAAGTTAAATATATTATATGGTTTGAATTATTTGTATTGTTCATGTTTGGGTTCTTCTATTTGGGTTTTTGTCTATATATCCGTTTGGTAGCAAAGATGGGAAAAAAAAGGGGAATTGAAATGATTAAAGATTTGATTTGTGATTTATGCAGTAAAGAATTATCTTCTAGGTAAAAAGGTAGAAGTTTGAATTTTTAGTTCAATTTAGTACTATTAACTATTAGGTTCAAAAAATTAATGGTATCTTTTTTGAGGTTTTTATGTAAATAGCATCACATTAATAATATATGTTTAAAAGGTACCAATTTATGTGTGGAGACCAAAATACCCCGTTTGAATGTGCGACTATTTGAAAGAAACAGTAGAGAGAGAAAAGTGAAGTTATTGAGACCGATCGGAAGTACGTCGACGACTTAGATTTCAACGGTGAACATTGGCATTTGAAGACTTGAACAAATTATTTACAATCGTTTGAGGTAAGTTGTTCTACATTTGGTATTGTTTTTGTTTTAGATAAGTTTTTGTGCATGTTTGAATGTTGAATGAAATGGTAGATTAGGTTTTGATTTGTCGATATCAGAATGAAAGTGGGTTAGAAAGATGAGTTTTTGTTGGTTTTCCGAGACTTTTTGTTTCAGATCCGAGCTTTTTTAAAGGAGCCCGAGCTTTTTAGAATGGGAACCGAGCTTTTAAAAAAAAATAGGTTTAGATTGAAAAAGATGAGTAATCTGGGTTTCCGAGACTTTTTGGAGGAGAACTGAGCATTTTGAAAAGGAAGCCCGAGCATTTTCAAAAGAAGCCCAAGTATTTATTTGAAAAAAAAAAATTAGCTTTAGTTTTAGGAATATGCGTATTCTGGGTTTTCGAGACTTTTTGATAGATATCCGAGCCATTTTTAAAGGACCCCGAGCTTTTCTTAAAATATGTAGGTTTTGTTGTATCAAGCTTTTTTTCCCTGTAACCGAGCTTCTTCTTTACACGTTCAAGATTTTTATATTGAATTTTGAGATTTTTTATATATTGTGACTTTTTTCAGTTTATACGAGACTGTTTAGTGAAGGCCTGAGCTTTTTAATTGTAGGTTTAGCTCATAACGATTTTTTTCCCTCTTACCGAGCTTTTTCTGTACACTTTCGAGCTTTTTGTATTGAATTTTAAGTTTTTTTATATATTGTGACTTTTTCCTTTTTTACGAGATTTTTTATTGAAGACTCGAGCTTTTTAATTGTAGGTTTAGCTCGTACCGAGTTTTTTTCCCTCTTACCGAGCTCTTTATGTACACGTTCTAGCTTTTTGTATTAATTTTAGGTTTTTTTGTAAATTGTGACTTTTTCTATTTTTTACGAGACTTTTTATTGAAGGCCCGATCTTTTTAATTGTAGGTTTAGCTCGTATCGAGCTTTTTTTCCCTGTAACCGAGCTTTTTATGTACACGTTCAAGATTTTTGTATTGAATTTCGAGTTTTCTTGTATATTGTGACTTTTTCTAGATTTTACAAGTCTTTTTATTGAAGGCGAGAGATTTTTTTGTATATATTCGAACTTTTTTTTTCATCCAATAGTGTTTTTGTTGTATATATTTGAGCTTTTTATTCTTACATTCGAAGTTTTTTTTACTCGATCCGAGATATTTTATAAAGACTGGACCTTGTTTGCAATTATTTAGAAGGTATTTATAGTAAACTGATGTATAGATTTTCCAGATGACGAATTGGTTGAAGGAAATGCTTAAAACTCCGGAGGAAGAGTGGTACGAGGGTAAACTCACTCGCCACGACCATTTTGACGCCATTGGGTTATAGAAGACACACTTAACCAGGTCCCTGCAGAAATTGTTGTTGAAGACCATCGTCGGTTCATGGCGTCATACTTTGGGCATTTCATGACGATGTATAGGCGTATGAAGTTTTCCGGTGGTGTCATCCATCGGCTGCTTTAACGGGAGGTGAATCATACTGGGCCGTCGGATGAGATGCATTTTATACTGGGGAATCAGGAGGTGAGGTTCTCGATGGTAGAATTTTACCTGATCACCGGGTTGCGGTTCAGAGATGTATCAGACACATTCTGGTATGCTATCGTAGACAATGGCATACATCAGCGTTACTTTGGTGGTAAATATGAGATTTCATCCAGGAAGTTGAAAGATATTTTGAGCCTGAGCCAGTTTCAGCAGGCATACGATAGTGTGAAGCTCTGCCTCCTAGATATGTTGAACTTGATACTAATAGGGTTGGACGAGAGAGTACAGATTCCAGTTTGGCAGTTCCGACTGGTGGAGGATCTTGATGCTTTCGACGCGTTCCCGTATGGTGCCTACGTGTACAGTCATTCGATATTCTCATTCAAGCATGCGCTTGATGGACTATGGGAGCGGTTCGAGAAACGCCAGCAGGTGAAGGGCGCTAATGTACATATGATGAAGACCTACAACATTTACGGTCTATCATACGCTCTGTTGGTAAGAATTTTGAATTACAGTACTTATGTTATTTATCGTTTAATAAATTAAGGATTCTTAACATAGTTGTATTTTATGCAGATTTTGCCTTTTGAGGTGATCCCCCAGCTTGGCACCCAATTCGGGAGGACAAGGGATACCAAATTGTCTCTTCTTATTCTCAAGTGGGAGTTACACAAACAACCGAGGGCGGATAAGCTGTCAAAGATATTCACAGTGCGGATAAGTTTCTTAATTGTTAATGTTAATACTTGTTACATTTGAAACGTTCTAACAACGGTTTCAGATGTTTGTGAGGACAAAATTGGTGCCCACAGAAGCTGAGAGGGGTGAACCGTAATATGCGGGCATAGATGATGAGATACCGGATCCATCAAGTACTGGACAAAAGGATATACCAGATGCAGTGAGTGTTGGACTGAGTGATACATAGAGTTCGGACCCGAAGCATCATCGTGGGGGTGAACAGATGCATTCGGACCTAGAGTTTGCTCATTGGAGCCACCAGAGGCAGAGGCAGATATGATTTAGGATGCCTGCATATACTGCTGGAGATACCGGATCACGAGGAGACATTGGAGAGGAGCACAAGGTATGTTCAAATTTTAGTTCAGTATTTATTTGTTTCAAACGCATTTACATGTGCATAACTGACAATGTGTAATTGTTTTTAAGGCCGCTTGGAGCATAGAATCTAACAGTTGGAGGCTTTGGTCTGTAGTTTACGGGATGATCTCCAGAGAAGTGAAACGGAATGAATCAGGCAGCATCAGGAGTTTATGGACATGGTCCGAGGGCGATGGGGTTCGATATCACAGACAGCAGAAGATGGTCCACCTTCCCATGATCGAGACTCCAGTTCCAGAGACAGAGATGGGCGAGGTAGCCATGTCAAGAGGACAAACCTTAGGAGCATAGGTCAGATACAGGGTACCAAACCCGAGATACAGGGTATAAAACCCGAGACACAGGGTACTAGTCCCAGACCTCAGACACAGGGTATTGGGACTGAAGTTACATGACGACAGTAGGAGACTCATACTGAAGGTACACCTGACTTTCCCTTGCTTATGGAAGTCTAGGAGACTTCGTCTGAACGGTCACACCGTCTGAGTGTCCTTCATCGAGATGCAATTGATAAAGGCCATCTCTAAGTGTTTCTTTTGAGCAGAATTCTCTTGGTAACTTTGTAGATAACAATTATCATAAAATTCGGCTATAGCATTGTTCTCGTGAGCAAACTTAGATACATTCAACAAATTCTTACATATACTAAGCACATGCAACATAATTTTCCTATGTAAAAGTCTAACAGGAGTAATGTGAGAAGTAACCACAAAGTTACCTATATTAGAAATATGTAATTTCTCACTATTAACAACAACAAATTTAGCATTGCCTTGAAAACGAGTAAATGTAGAAAACTTACCTAAGTCAGAAGTGACATGACTTGAGGCCCCACTGTCGGAATAGCATAAAGGATCACCAATAGTGTCTGGTGAGGCTATATAGGCAACATTCTGATTAAAGTTTGTTGCTTGACCAAAGTTTCCTTGCAGATGATCATCTTGACTAGATCCGCCTTGATTATAGACTTGCATAGCATGCTGACCACTAAAAGGAGAACCTTGACTGTTTCTATCATACCTATTATAGAACTTAGGAGCTAAGTGTTGATCGGTCTATTTCTATACATGTTTTAAATTCCCATTTCCTATTATTTGTACTTTGTTCTTGAGTGAAATTAGGTATTTTATATGTTTGTTGAGCATGTATAGGTCACATTCCATTCAAGAAGTGTTAGATGTTATTTTGGAGAAAAAGTGCAAAAAGATCAATTTTCGGACCAGTGCAGAACAGTCATTTTGTGGGGCCTATATCTCTCAGCTCCGATCGAATTGTGTAGCCTAATACCTATTAATTAAAATCCCCAGAAGTCTAGTTTTCGGCGCACTTTACGGATCGCAATTCCGATATTCCTAGAAGATGTTATGCTCAATTTAGTATCCGAAGGTCAGTGCTAGATAGTCAACCGCGGCCTAGACCGCCATCCAGACACAAGACCTAGTCAGCGGTCTACAGAGCGGAAATTGGCAGAGGAATACCACGGTTTGGACCGCGACGACCTCCAGAGCGACCCAGGCCGCAGTCTGACGGATTTTTGACAAAAAAACCACTTCGAATTGGTCCAGAATTGTTCCAAAACTTTCCAAATCAAATTCTAATGATTTTAGAAGACCAAAATATATTTGGGAAACTTTCAAAACTCAAATTATGAGTCAAATATCAAAAGAGGAAATTCAATTTAGGAAAGAATTCTCATTCCTTGTTTCATTCTACTTTCCCACTTGATGGATTTCCTAAACCTAAGAAGAATTGGGGGTTTACAAGGAAAAATCACCTATAAATACTTCCTATTCTTTGCAATTCAAGGGGGGTATTTTCCAGCCTACCACTCCACTCCATCACCACTTCATCGCCATACACCTTCCATTCATCTTTACACATCGAATATTGAAAACGAAGAAGAATTCATCAATGGGTTTTATTGGTTCTTTCTCTTTTCTTCCTATTTTCGTCATGTGTAACTAATTCCATATTAGGGAATCAATGTGAACCTCTATAAATGCTCTTTGTTAGAATTGACTATATTTAATTAAATTAAGTTTTGATTCATTCAATTCATCCTATGTCTTTATTCTTTATTCTTGTTAATGGATGATCATACGTTGGCATGAATTTAGGGTTTTGATAATTTAATGATTGAGGTTGGAGTATTGATCTATACGTAATCAGTAATCTTAATTAATATTCAATTTAATGGATAAAAATGATCGTAGCATTGATCTATGCAAGTAGGTTTTGGTTTATTGTTCTTGCACTTAATGAGTTCTCGGTTGTAATTTGCGTCATTGATCTATGGGTAAATTGTAATTGAGAACACTTGATTCATCTCAGTATCATACGGTAACAATCCTACTTATGATAAGAACGAACCCTTAACTTGATTAATATTTTGTTTCAAAGTCAATTCGAAATATTGAATAAACATAGTAGGTGAGTATTGATGACCTAGTGCTTTCTCACCTTTGATCACAACCAAATCTCTTTAATTGTTTTCTTAGTTTTAATTTAATTTAGTTTTACCTTTAAATCAAACTCAACAATCTTCTTGTTACTTTAATTTAGCTTTAATTAGAATTAGTTTTAATTGATAAATCTCTAGTCCTCATAGGAACGATCATTACTCGCCGTTGTACGATATCTTCACGATTCGTGCACTTGCGAGTATTGTTTTTATAACATGAATTTACACATCAAGGGCCCCGTTTGGTATGCGGGATAGGATTGAACTATTTTATGGGATTGAACTGAATTAAGATGGGACTAGGATTAGATGGGATTGGATTGGATTGGACTAAATTAATACTATACTATGTTTGGAGAAACGTATGACTGAACTGAATTAATACCACGTTTTGTTTTGGTAAGATATAGGATTGAATTAAATATAATAATTTTTTTAAAAGGAAAATCTTTATTTTTTTATAAAATAAATCTATTTTATAAAATAAGACATAGGATTAAATAAATCATTATTTGTTTGGGTTTGATTGAGGTGTTGGTGGAGTTGGTGAGATAATTAAATAGGTAGGGTCTACATGTAAAATAATCCTAGGATAACTAAAGATGGGGTTAGAGGTTGGTATATTTAATCCCATGATCATGGGACTATTTTGATGTTGGGATTACTAGTGCAATATTTCAGACCATCACCAAACGCAGGATTAGGACTAAATTAGTCCAATCCTAATCCAAACCCAGGCCCCAAGTGTCCTACCCTTCCACAGATCTGACAAGTAGGCCTGTTGTTGTTGTTCAACGACCACCTCTACCCATTTTACCTTGGTTTCCAACATCTCTACCACCATTGTTACCACCTCCTATGTTATTAAACCTTCCTCCACTGTTCATTGAACACAATATTAGCATATGGAGAGACCTCAACTTGGCTCGTTGAACTTAGATGCTCAATCCTCTACTCATGTATCATGCAGCGCCTTGGGCTTTAGTAGGAAGGGTTGCTGTCTCGGGCCTCTTTTTATATGGGTCATATTTACATGGTTTCAGTATTTGTTTAGGGGCCCAAATTTGTTTTATTTTAGTTTATGAAAGACCCAAATTTCTATTTTGAGTATTAGTCTAAAAAAATGCTCATTTTAACATGATTTCAGTAATAGTTTATGGGCCGAATTTTGTTTCATTTTAGTTCATAGAAGACCCAATTTTTATTTTGAGTATTAGTCTAAAAAAGACCCATATGGTAAAGCATTAAATCTAACAATTTCAAATAAAACAAAAATGTAAAACAGAGTCTGCTTAGATTGTTAAAGTCCGAATTGGATTTTGATTTTTTTCTCAAACATGAGACATCAGTATTCAGATTTTGGTATGTCATTTTGTCACCTAAATCACTAAACGATTTAAGGTTTCTTATTTTTCTCAATAGCCACCATTGAATGATTTTTTTTCGATCTCTCTCAAGTCTTAGAATTAATATAAAAAATGGACTGATTTTAGAATTTTTCCACGGCCCCTCAAAAGTCAAGACCGGCCCTGGTATCACGAGTAAGTATTGAGCCTCATGTAAGGTCACTGATTCGATTGTGAGGAGATGAATACAACACAGAATCAAATTCTTGGCCATGGCCATTTCACACACCAAGCAACAAATCACAATATGTAACCAATTCTCCTGCAGCTGTCAAACCATTGCCAATTTCCATAACCTTAAGAACAAAATGGGCAACCGAACTGGAGCCTTTCTTCACGTTTTGAAGCTGCTGCCTCAGTTGAAGGACTTTGGCCATAGAGTGCTGAGAGAACAGCCTCTCTAGCGTTTGCCAAGTCTCAAGAGATGAGACGCACTGAGTAACCTGACATACGAGACTTTCACTCATGGTTGACAACAAACAGCTCAAAAGAAACCGATCAAGCCTTCTCCAAGCTTGATACTCAGAGTTAACAGCTAACTCTTTCTCAGAACTAACAGAATTAGAAGTAGAAACTTCAACGAACTTACTTGGCAACAATCTGACTACCTCCTCTTATCAGTATTTCACCCATTTCTACGACGTGTAATGTGTTTCTGCATGGATACTATTATTGTAAGATAATGAAAGTGCTCTTTTTTCAAGTTTTGTACAGTGAAGTTTGACAGATATTTTTGGTGGCAATGCTTCATATACAGTAAATTGTGATAAAAAACCGTGCAAGAATATTTGAAAAACCCGTAGATATTGATAAAATATCATCTTCGTTTAATCTTATTGGATACAAGTTTAAGAGACTTGGAATATATTTTAATAAAAATGTAATCTTTTCCAAGCTCCACAAACTCATTTATATATATACACGGGGTAACACACATTTCAACATTGAAAAGAATAATGTGCTATAATCATATATAATATGCAAAATATCAGAGGACTAGCAATCGCAATCTATATTTCCTTTCTTTCAAAGAGTTTAAAGATGCCCTGCGCCAAGCATACGTACAATTTCAGGCACCTATATTTTGTTTTAGTTTTGCCACAAAATGATATGGTATGGTAAGGTAAGGTATGTTATAATATGGTATGGTATGGTATTATGATAAGGTAAGGTATGGTATGGTATGGTATGATATACTTCTACAGATAGCATACTTACAATTTGCAGTTAGTTTGTTCTACAATTTTATTGGCTTTTCTAAGAGAAATCAACTGGAGAAACTGATCTTTTCAAAGAGAAATAAACTGACCAGGTGGTGTTGCTGGTAGCCTTACATAGGACGCCTGCAGATACCCTCAACATTCCTACCACAGATCTGGCATGTGTGCCCATGAATGCTGCCAATGGCTTCTACAGCTTCATTTTTGCAAGAATCACACCACACCATGTGTTGACATGGAACGTTGGCCCACACCATCCCATGCCTTCCCTCCCTGCATCTTTTAATATATCCCTGCAGACACACCACACAAACCAAAATAAGATAATAGAATACTTTATGCAATTTTGTTATTATTATTAAAACTAACAATAACAAACTTTATTCATTGCTCACTTCAGTCGGGACCCTCATCCGACCCTCAAGAAGCAGGTCTGGAATAATAAACGGATTTGATATATACCTCTGTGCAGACACACCACACAAACCAAAATAAGATAATAGAATACTTGATGCAAATCTTGTAATTAAAACTAATAATAAAAAAATTCTTCATTGCTCACTTCAATCACGGCTTGACCCTCATGAAACAGGTCTGCCATCGAAAACGGATTCAATGTAGACCTTTCAGATGTCTGTAATGAACGATCATCACTTTCTGGTTGATTGGGGGTTGTAGCCACCGAATGCACCGAAGTACTCCCAATTTCCTGACATTAGAATACCACCAAATTCTAACAGCAGGGATAATAACAAAGCCTGAATATTTGAAGTTACATTGAAAAAATAATAATAATGAAATAGGGGGCCTCGGGCCTGAAAGAGCAAAAGAATTCAGTTTCCTCTAATTGAAATTCAAGTAAAAGAATTCAGAGTCCTCTAATGTTTAAGTTCTTATAACAGATATAAGTTACTATTTCCATAAACATTATGCAACAAATAATGGGTGCTATGTAGGAGAAAGCAGGCAGCAAAAGAAAAAGACAAGCTGGATCGGAGTACTTGCAAAACAAGGCACATTTTCTTTCAAGAAATAAAACACTTAGAATTAGTTCTTATATAAAGTTACTCTTAAAGATCTGTGCAGGTGACAAAACTTACTTTCAATCTATTATTAAGTGATCACAAAACAGTGGTATCACAAACTAAAAGATTGTAATATAATGATGGAAAAGTAAAGTATATAACTGGTGAGTTCTAACCTCACTCAACCCTTGAGCAGCTCCAGATCGCTCAACATTACTATAATCGGATTGAAGAGTATCTAACAACCATGAATCAAGATCTGAGAAGCTTTCTTCTCCCATTTCGCTAATAAGGGATCCAAGGGTTGCTACAACATTTAGGCCTTCTGGAGTTTTATCTTCAATCAGCTGTTTTAATTTTTCATAGAAAAAATTAACTAGTAAGAAACTTACAAAGTGGTAAATAAAACCTTAGTGAAAGAATATATAATTCGATTCCAGCAGAAATGCACCTTTTCTATTCCAGGAAGAAGCAATCTAATAAAAGGAATCGTATCCTTTGGTTCCGTAACAAATGAACGCATATTCTCAAAAATTTGTGCGGCTTTCGTTTTGGTTTCACCACGCCCCTCCCATGTCTCTCTACATACTATCGGCGCCAGTGGTGCAAGAGAAGCGGCATCAACCGAGTTAATAGAAGTTTTCTGCAACTGACAAATAAGCAATTATATCAACAAAAGATAAGAAAAAACTGTTATGACTGAGACTACATTGTTAGGTCCATAAATCCTACCTTAAAGAGAATATCAAGAAAAACTTCGGTATTGTCGTTGGGGTCTGTAACTATCTCAGGATTCTTTATCACACTCTGAACCTAAGAATAACATTAAAATACATTAAAACCAAAAATGAAAATGATGAACAACACCGGAGGTTAATCATGACTAAACAAATTATGCCTGCTGAACGGCTGTCTCCCCTGCTGACTGGACTATGGGATGGGTATCAGTCGACACCTGTAATGAGAATAGCAATATCACAGTCGGACCTTATTTTATCAAAAGAAGACTAATCAAAACGAAGACCAACTTACCGAGGCTCAGTTTGGCATTGCTTCCCTAGCTGTTTTTAGAGTCAAAAGTGATTCTTGACTTCAGACAGGGTGTTTGGTAAAATCATGGGGAAGTGCTTTTGTTCACTTTTAGCTTCTCTCAACTGAGTTTTTGAGAAGCTACAAATACATTCTTTTGGACTTTGGCTTCTGTTTTTAGAAAACGCGTTACAGTGATATTAAATGAAATTTTACTAAATTTCCAACTTTGTCTTTCCCTTTAACGAAATTTAACAAAAAAAATTGAGTTTATATTTTTGTACAAAAAAAAATGTTTCCATAATTAATTCAATAAAGTAAAATAAAAATGAAATAAAAAATAAAATAAAAAAATAAAAAAATAAAGAAATAAGACTAATTATGCCTGCTGAAGGGCTGTCTCCCCTGCTGACTGGACTTTGGGATAGGTATCAGTCGACACCTGTAATGAGAATAGCAATATCACAGTCGGACCTTATTTTATCAAAAGAAGACTAATCAAAACGAAGACCAACTGACCAAGTCTATTGGAAGAACTTCTCTATTGGCCAAAAGATCTTTTAAAATTATAAAATCAAAGGGATCTATGGACTTAAAACGAGCTTCGTTAGACAGTCGGATGACCAACAATTTTTTTTTCAAAAACTCTGCTCATAGCAGCTCTACTTCTAAAACCCATAACAAACGAGCTCTAAGCTCTCTGTTAAAACTTAAAACTGAGAAGTAACCAAATTAAATTATCTATTATATATGGATGAACCTCAGTTAGTTTTAGCTCAATATTGGGAAGGCACCGAGACAGCCAACATTTTTTCTTAAAAAGCTCTACTCATAGAAGCTCTAATTCTAAAGAAACTCGACTTGGAAAACCCATACCAAACAAGCTCTAAGCTACCAATCAAAAGTGAGAAGTAACAGAATTAAATTATGTTTTATATATAGATGAACCTTGTTTAGTTTTGGCATAATCATGTAAAGGTACTGAGAGAGCTGTTGAGGAGCATGGTCAGCCATAATTCCAAGCATTTCTACACTGCTTCGCTTTGTTTGCCAATCTTTGTCTTCCAGACCCTGTGCAAAAAATGCAGTGATACAACAAAATGAATATATATATATAATATAAGGGCCACACCAGGACTAAGAGACCATGAGACCTTTGTAGGAAAAAAGTGTACACAACTTTAAACCGACATAAATTTGAATCTTAAATATTTAATCATATACTTTGACTAAACTACTGATACAGTACTGATTTATTTTCGTTACACAGAAATAATGTATGAATCCATATAATAACATACTTTTTAAACTCATTGCAAGCTTAGATATGTTTCATTAATATAATATCAGACAGTATCAAGACTAGTTCATATTTTATCATACAAAAATTGGGTATTATATAAAAGGGGAAAATATTTTATCAGATTATATATAATATTTGTAGAAAAATGTAATTTATTCATAAAAAAAATGTTATAATTAATTATTCACATCTTATAGAATAGTTTCAGATTCAAGTTTGATCTCTTTAATAAAAGTTAGTTTGTAGATTATATTTTATTTAACCGGTTTAAAGTTTACTGAAATAAATCCCTTAAATAAATCCCCCCCAAAGGTTTTTATCTTCTACACCATAAAAACTATCATGAAATAAGTTCTACGGCATCCAAAATATCAACACAAGTAAATATGCAGAGGGGCATTTTCACAGGCTTCCAGATATAGTAAAGCCTATCCTAGACCAAATGGGAAGTTTGGTAACTACAACGAAGCAAATTAGATAAATGAATTTGAAGTTGAAAAAAAAAAAGACCTTTAATAGTGATGGAAGGACAAGCTTCACCCCCTGTGCGCTAAGTTGAGACATCATTGCACGAGCAGCACTCTCAGCAGCTTTACGAACTTCAAAAACTTGATCAGAGAAAGACACCAAAAGTAATGGTAGCATTTGGCTCACATACCTAAAGAGAAAGGAGGAGACAGAAGACAAATAAGCCACATAAACAAAATTATATACCGATAATGATAGGCATAAGAATTTGATACATACGGTTCAAACAAAATGTTGGAAAATTCCATCATATGGGGCCACACATGTGAATATTAAATGTGTTGTGTTATCTTTTGGTTAAACCTAAATTAAAGTGATCTAATTAAGAATTAAAGTATTAAGGCTTAAGGGTATAATTGTCATGGAATTAATGTGTAGATACCAGAGTGCTATTTCTAATTGTTGTGGGGCTGAATTAAAAATAGCCAACATATAATAATTTAATTATTATATATATTTAAGGTTATGGTCCCCAAATTACACGATACTTTTGTTTTCTCTGTATCCCCATCAACAGAGCAAAATAGAACACGGTAGGGTTCATAAATATCGTAATAATTTGAAATATCACAACCCGTCCACCAACCTCCGGCAATAGATTCAGGTACGCTTCTGCTTTCTAGATTTACTTATTTTCTCTTGATTGATATGGATTATGTTATGTATATTAGGGTTTGGTTAATCATGATATATAAACATGTTTAGGTTATTCGGATTAATTATGTGCCTATGTATGTTGTTAGATTTGTGTTGATCGAAATCCTTACAAGTGGTATCAGAGTCACCCATGATCGATTCTTGAGAATTGAAATTTGGATTTTGGTTTAATAAAAAAAAATAAAGGTTTTGATTTTCTTGCGTTTAAGTGTTTTAGATTTGGATTCAGATATTGTTTGATGATAAATATGAGTATGTATTAAATTTTTTACTTAAATATACTTCGTTCATCGGCTGCTTATGAAACATATTTTTGTCAAATATATCTGTTAAATCCAAGAATATATTATGTTTTGTTTTATATTTGTTTTTTTGTGAGTTCTGCATTTTGTTTGGTGGATGAACATGGAGATGGAGTTGGATTCAGATCGCAGTTGTTCGAATATGAGGTTGAAGGTCTGGTGTTGGATATTCAGATCACGTTTTGATCTGATTAAGGAATTTTGAATCAGATCATCTGATCAGGTTTCCCCCTATGGATTCAGATCCAACTCAGTCAATGCCACCATACCAGTCCCGATCCCAGCCAACCCAGCCCATTTTCTCTAGCCCAAAACCAGTTCTCTCTCTCTCAGTCAACACCCAGCCCATTTTCTCCCCCCCCCCCCAAATCAGTTTTCTCCATCTCGGTCAATGCCAAACCATGTCTGAATTTTCCGGTGAGTTTTGTGATCGACCCGTGCGATATCACGGCCAGAAGGAGGATCGCCGTTTGGTCGACGTCCAGATCAGGTGATCCACTCCGCCTTCTGCCGCCGTCGCTCGATTGGGTTTTGGATCGGTTTTGGTCTTCGTCGATCGCCGATCTCGGTTTACGGGTCGTCGACCGCTGCTCCGCCGTGCTTCGTTGCCTTCAGGCTACAATATGGTGGTCTTTCGGGCGGTTAACGGCAAAGAATCAGGTCTCAGACCATGGTTTTGCGTTGGGACACTTTTGGAGAATTTGATATTCTTTATGGATTGTTTTACAATTTATTTGGGTCATTATGTGATTTTAATAAACTTTCGGGGTCGAATTATAATTTCAAAAACTTATGGGGCATGTTTGCAATTACAAAAAAGTTTTAGGACATATTTATAATTATTTAAAAATTACAGGATCACTTTGTAAATTTCAAAAGTTTTGGGTCACATTTTAATTATGAAAACTTAAAGGGCCTTTCTGTAATTTTATAAAAAATGGACACTTTTGTAATTTTAATAAAATGAAATAAATTTTTATTTATTTTCATTTTATTATAAAGATCGACTTAAATTCAAATATTTGGTGGTATACCTTTTATGGTTAAATAAAGTAGTCCATCATTCTAAATGGACTAATTGAAACAAGATATCACCAAAGTGACATCTCTTGTGTAAATTGTTCATGAGGGATGTTGGATGTTCGTGTGTGTGTAAATTCATACGGGTATTTACCGGCCCAAATGAAGGTTAATACTTGTCCAAATTGCACACACATATGCGGTGGTAAACATGTGACGATTATAAGGTTTTACATGTGAATAATAAATCGATCTAAAGATATATTGATTATTTAACATAAATTATTGTCAATGTTTGATCACTAAAACAAGAGTACCACTTACAATTAATATTATTGTCTAAAGACTTGATATTAATGTTGTACTGGGTATCTTAAGATGGGACCGGCCATTATTTGGTATATCTTTTATGGTTAAATAAAGTGGTATATCATTCTAAATGGGCTAATTGAAGCAAGATGTCGCCAAAGTGACCTCTCTTGTGTAGATTATTCATGAGGGATGTTGGATGTTTGTGTGTATGTAAATTCATGCGAGTATTAGTCGGCCCAAAAGAAGGTTAATACTTGGCTGAATTGCACACACACATGTGGTGATAAATATGTGACGATTATAAGGTTTTACATGTGAATAATAAGTCGATCCAAAGATAGATTTATTATTTGACATTAATTATTGTCAATATTTGATCACTACAACAAGAGTACCACTTACAATTAATATTATTGTCCAAAGACTTGATATTAATGTTGTGCTAGGTATCTTGAGATGGGACTTACCATTATTTGAATTTGTTGATCATTGTATTTGGTTATTAATGTGAGCATGTTTGTATGTTTGTTTTGATCTCTTTCAAGCTAATGTTTTACTATATCTGCTAATACCAACTCTATACCTATGCTTAATGGGATCAACTTTAAGGATTTGGAAAGAGAACATACTCATTGTTCTCGGCTGCATGGATCTAGACTTTGCACTTCGGGTTGAGCAACCCGCTTCTCTTACGGATGCAAGTTCTCCTGATGATAGGAAGAACTTTGAGAAGTGGGATCGCTCAAATTGCATGAGTCTTATGATCATGAAGCGCGGCATTCCGGAGGCATTTAGGGGCGCAGTATCTGAAAAGATAACCAAAGCCAAAGAGTTCCCTATGCGAAATTGAAAAGCGTTTTATGAAAAACGATAAGGCAGAAACAAGCACACTTTTTCAAAGCTTGATTATATGAAGTATAAGGGCAAATGGAACTTAAAGGAGTACGTTATGAAAATGTCTCATATTGCTTCTAAGCTTAAGGCATTGAAGCTAGAGCTGTCTAACGACTTGCTCGGCATTTGGTATTAATATCACTTCCTACACAATACATTCAGTACATTCAGTTTAAGGTCAGTTACAACTGTCAAAAAGAGAAATTGACTCTTAATCAGCTCATTTCTTATTGTGTGCAAGAGGAAGAGAGACTGAAGCGGTACAGAACCGAAAGTGCTCATTTGGCTAGCACCTCTAAGGATAAGGGAAAATAGAGGAAGAACAATGAAGCTGCAAAATACCTTATGAGCTTTGGACAGGTAGAAAGTCGAGTCTAAAGCATTCTCACATTTGAGGATGTCCAGCTGAGGCAAGGCCTTACATGCCACATGAAAAGAAATTGGACTCCAAAACTGTGAGCAGTTACTTCATTGGCTACTCTTAGCGATAAAGGGGCTATAAGTTTTATAATCCCACACTTAGGTCAATTTTTTGAAACGGGAACTGCAACATTTTTTTAGGATGTTGGGTTTGGGGGAGAAATAAGGTTAGCGATATTGTTTTTGAGGAAGAATCAGTTACGATTCCTACTATCGCTTTTGACAATGTGCAGGTTTCTATACCTGTCATTGATCAAGAAGCGAATCTAGATCCTCAACCAGACAATGTTGAACAACCCCCCGTTCAAGATGAGGTAATTGTTCTTGAGGAACAAACGCAACAACCTCAAGAACCAATGTCATTAAGGCGATCCACTAGTGAAAAGAGAAATGCTATTCCGGACAATTTTTTACGTATTTCTCCAGGAACATGAGGAAAATATTGAAATGATGTAAAATGATCCAATCAACTTCCATCAAGCCATGCAGGGTTCCAACTCTCAAAAGTGGATTGATGCCATGAATGAGGAGTATAAGTCTATACAAGACAATAAGGTTTGGGAACTTGTCCCATTACCATAAGGTAAGAAGCCCATTGGTTGTAAATGGATATTTAAAACCAATAGGGATTCGAAAGGTAATGTGGAGAGGTATAAGGCTCGTCTTGTAGCTAAAGGCTTTACCCAAAAGGAAGGGATTGACTATAAAGATACTTTCTCTCTGGTTTCAGCGAAAGACTTTTTTAGGACAATCATGACACTTGTTGCATATTTTCACCTTGAGCTTCATCAGATGGATGTCAAGACGACGTTTCTCAATGGTAACATTGACGAAACAATTTATATGGTGCAACCATAAAACTTTGAGTCGGGAGACCCAAAGAATATGGTTTGTAAATTGACAGAATCCATTTATGGACTCAAGCAAGCTTCCCGTCAGTGGTACCATAAGTTTCATCAAGTTATTATCTCGTTTGGTTTTGAGATAAACGTTGTTGATAATTGTGTGTATCACAAATTCAATTTGAGTAAGCACATATTCCTGGTTTTATATGTCGATGACATACTGCTTACCACAAATGATATAGGCATGTTGCATGAAACCAAAATATTTATATCAAAGAATTTTTAGATGAAAGATCTTGGTGACGTCTCCTTTGTATTAGGAATCTAGATACAACGAGATCGCTCTCGGGGTATTCTTGGATTATCACAAAGGAGCTGTATCGATACAGTGCTCAAAAGGTTTTACATGCAGGACAGCAAACCAGGTGACACCCCTGTCACTAATGGAGACAAGTTCAGTCTCAACTAGTGCCCTAAAAGTAACATTAAAGTTAAGAAAATGCAGAAGATTCCCTATGCATCAGCTGTAGAAAGTCTAATGTATGCTCAGGTGTGTACGCGTCCGGATATTACGTACATTGTTGGTCTGTTAGGTAGATATTTAAGTAACCCTGTAATGGATCATTGGATAGCAGTCAAGCGGGTTATGAGGTATTTGAAGAGAACAAAAGATTACATGCTCACATATAGGAGATCGGATCAATTTGAGATCATAGGGTATTCCGACTCCGATTTTGCTGGATGTCAAGACAGTAGGAGATCAACATCAGGCTACATATACCTGTTGGCTGGTGGAGCTATTTCTTGGAAGAGTGCCAAACAGATACTCATAGCTTATTCCACCATGGCAGCAAAGTTTGTAGCATGCTATAAGGCATCCAACCATGGAATATGGCTGCGGAATTTTGTCATTGGGCTGCGCATTCTAGAGGGTGTTGAAAGATCACTCAAACTATATTGTAACAATAAGTCAGCAGTGCTATATTCTAACAACAACAGGAGCTCATCTAAGTCAAAGTATATTGACATTAAGTTTCTAGTTGTGAAGGAAAGAGTACATAATAGACGTATATCCATAGAGCACATTGGGACAAACTCCATGATAGCAGATCCGCTTACAAAGGGATTACCACCCAAGGTCTTTCACGAGCACACTGTTCATATGGGTGTTATTTTGTGTGAGGATATCACATTATAGTGGGAATTTGTATAATTTTGTATTTTATTACTCTATTTTTGTTTTGGATATACTTATGCATTTATGTATTTAGATATTTTTCTGATCATAAATAAAGTATTCGGTTAATTACACTCTGTTACATTGTGTTAAGTTTTGATCTCACTAAGGAATAAAATAGGACCAGTTGGAATAAACTTGTATAGATCACATTGCATGTAATTTCCATGCTACGCATCCATGATTGATCTGTGTCATTTGATTATGTTGGTATACGTGACCATTGATGGGTTTAGTCACGCTAAATGTGACGAAAGCCGTTTTGATCCTATGTTGGCATAATCAATGGACGAGATTGTTCGGATATACCCTAAAATTGTGATAGCAAAATTTTGAAGCTCATAAAGTCATACACATTTGTAAATTTACATATGTGGCCCAGTGGGAGATTGTTGGAAAATTCCATCATATGGAGCCACACATGTGAATATTAAATGTGTTGTGTTATCTTTTGGTTAAGCCTAAATTAAAGTGATCTAATTAAGAATTAAAGTATTAAGGCTTAAGGGTATAATTGTTATGGAATTAATGTATAGATACCAGAGTGTTATTTCTAATTTGTTGAGGGGCCGAATTAGAAATAGCCAACATATAATAATTTAATTATTATATATATTTTGGGTTATGGTCCCTAAATTACACGATACTTTTGTTTTCTCTGTATCCCTATCAACAGAGCAAAATAGAACACGGTAGAGTTCATAAAGGTCGTGATAATTTGGAAAATCACAACCCGTCCACCAACCCCCGGCAATGGATTCAGGTACGCTTCCGCTTTCTAAATTTACTTATTTTCTCTTGAATTGATATGAGTTATGCTATGTATATTAGGGTTTGGTTAATCATGATATATAAACATGTTTAGGTTATTCGGATTAATTATGTGCATATGCATGTTGTTATATTTGTGTTAATCGAAATCCTTACACAAACTTCCAAGATTTTCACAAAGGCACTCAAATGCCATTAAAGCTCTTTCACGGTGTTTATAAGAAATTCTGCAGTAAAAGGAATCCAAGATAAAAAAAAAATTGTCAATGTTTAGTAGATTTAGCAGCAATATAAATAAATAAATAAAACTACCAATATTATGGGACTTGTATTTTCAACTCTAGTAGATATTTCTCCAAACTACTGAATAAAGGGTAGATAAAATGAACAACCATAATTTCTAATTCCTACAGTAGCGAGCTCCGTACTTTTACCAATCAACAAACCTTGTTAATAGTCGACCCCAGACTGATTACTAAACGGTAAAAGTCTTTCTTACTGGAACAACACATCAAAGTCTAACCCTGTAATAGCCTTGTTAATGCAAGACGTGACACACTGCTTCCAAGAGATCCATGTGGAATAATACAAGTGCATCTTTGTTCAAATTGTTTGTATAGATTTCTCAAATAGCTTGGCTATGTCTCATCTTATGTTAGCATGGTTTCTTTCGTTGTTTTGGGAGGACCGGTGATCAACTCACTTGATTTTCCATTCCAATTCATTCATTGAATTACCACAAGGTTTGGATTTACTAGAATACTCGAATGTAAAATAAGTACCACCTTATATCTAAATTAAATATAACCAATAATAAATGTTTAAAAATAGTGGATTGCTATATTTAAGTGGGAAATATACCTATCGACAAAGGCTTCTTTTAATGTAATCACAATTTCATACTTCTCCAAGCAAGAAATTCCAAATCCCTTAACCACTCCAGCAAGTCCAAAAGCTGCTCCGCGACGTTCTCCATTTTTGTCACTCTTCATTAGCTTATCTAGCAGCTTAGAAACCAATGTTGGTGCTTCATCCTAATGAACGAAATTGTGACATTAAAAGGAGCTCTACTCCCCATTAAAGAGCAATTATGGTCATAAGGTATATCAAATCTTCAGAAGCATCTAACATAAAATGCATAACTGCACAATAAATATTAATTACACAAAAAATAAGGTCATATGCTTCTCAACACTTGCACATACTTGCATCGATTGTATTAATGGAGATAGGAAAGTTGAGACTGCCCACTGAACAACTTTAGGTAGAGTATTTATCACATCCAACAACTTCTCTACAACAGTATGAACTTTAGGATCATCATGTCAAGATATATATATATTAAAATAGAAGCAACAATGCAATGTTATTCGAACATTTAATTAAAAGTAAACACATTGTCGAAGAAACTTCACTACACCCTCACAAACCAGATTGCAATTTTCTTCATCCGATGCCTAAGCAAGAACAGGCATGGTCGAATATTGCAGTTTCCACAGATCATGCAAATATGAAGGCCGTTGCGTATGCAAGCCACTAGAAACAAAAGAATAGATCTAATGGCCAAAGGAATTGTAATTTAAATAAGAATCAGACCTTCTTGTTTAAGTAGTCTTCAAATAGGAGAAATAACAAAGAAATATTATCCTTCCTATGCTTGTCAATAATCTTGATACCAGCTTCGAGCACTGATTTTTGAACATCAGTATTAGGATCAGCCTGTAACATGAAAGCATAATCAAATGCATAAAATGGTCATCTAATCTTTCCCTAGTCAATTCCAACAATTTGTTCTGTACAATAAAACATTTATATAAAAATTCGTAGGTAAGGACCATCCATATGATTTTTAACCGGACCCATAACCTAGACCAATACAACAGCTCCCACTACTGTGACAACTGCTCAAACTACCTAGGTTCAAACAGAATTAAAATCATGACATCATGAAAGGACTGTTATGCAGAAATTCTCAAGTCAGGACCATTCACAAAATTTCTGTCTAAAGCCATTATCTAGTCAACTACTCTCGCGATCTAGACCAAGAAAACAGCTCATACTACCTAAACCACCACTCTCACCACCTAAACAAGGACATCCTAACTAGAAAAGGATTGTGTCTGTGTGTCTACATATACACCAACAGCTTATCAGTAAACATTTCTCCCACTGGTTTCAATACACGATAACTACTACAACTTGTATTAGCACCTGGGATGACAATTTTTGACACGAGCATGAAGCAAATTTAACAAGTTAGAATTATGAGTTCTGAAATGATTGATTAAACAAGTCCTGATCCGCAGAAACATAAATTGATACCCCTAATGTCATTATTTCTGACAGTTTCAAAAGAAGCAAAGGCAAACATCATTAATATTGTGAGAAAAACAAAGCAAATCTTACAAGTGCCTTTGATATCAAGAATGTCATGACAATTGGAAGATCTTCTGTTCTCAGAAAATTAGCAGCACCAGATAATGCTAGAGCAATTCCTTTTCTACCTTTGCAATCACAAGCGAGATCTTCTGCTAAAGAAAATAATGTTGGTAGTACCTGAAATTGTTGTGAACCATTAAAAAATGACACCGCAAAATAGGATAAAACTAAAGTAAAACAAAATATAACAAAAATTTAATAAAAGAACAAACAAGCAAACAAGCAAACAAACCTGTATAGAATCTAGTTCATCCAAGGCAGAGGCTAATGCCTTCGCATCCGTTAATCAAACATCATAATTAATCTGAGAAAGTTCTTGGCAAAGTTCTAAATAATCGGTTCCAAACTCATAGCCATGGAAGTGTACAGTGTATCCTCTGCCGCTTCTGTAACTGAAACCTTAGAACCCTCATGTTTTTTAAATTTTTTCTTCTTCTTTTTTTCTTCTCCTTCTCCTCCTCTTTCTCCTCCTCCTTCTTACTCTTATCTACTAGTTTTTGAAATAGAACAGTATTATAAAACTTGCTCTACAAACAATAAATATAACCCATGTTAGTAACCAATACATCAAGTAGTGCATCTACTAGTGTTTGAAATGGAAGAGTATTGTAAAACTTGTTATACAAACAATGAATATAACCCATGTTAGTAACCAATACATCAAGTAGTGATACTTAGAAAGAAAACAACAAATAAAAATTAAGAACCATATCTACCCATAAAAAAAACTTCAGAATAGGCTCGATAAGGAACTTGTAGTGGTCAAGCTTGAAAGTTTCCACGATTCTACGCATTCCCTGTTGATGGTAAGCAATATTGGCCTGAGAGTTGGATTTAGTAAACTGTGGAGAATCAAGGTGTGATTTCATTTCTACTATGATGCTTTTATACTTCTTCCGAATTTCAGACTTGTTGTTCTCCCATGATTTGAAAATCTCTTGATATCTCTGGTGTGAATGTACCCATGAAAGAAAAGGATTCAATTTGTGCAGCTCTATCTCAAATAAAAGGTTGGAATCTTCTACAACTAAAGTTATCACCTGAACTTCTCCTGAACTTCTTCCGGGTTACCAAAGTACTATTTTGAATTATAGTGTTATAAATGCCAATGATTAAGAATGTGATTTCTCAATTGAATAGGATCATAAAACTCCTCAAACTTCCCCTCAGGGTAGAGAATGCACTCTCAAATATTCCAAGTGTTGTACTCCTTCTTGAAATCTATAGCCCTCTCGATAAGTAGTTTTAATCTCGTTTCACCCATATCCTCCAAACTTTTATAAATGTCTCTCACACTCACTCGCTTATATCCCGACTTATCGTTTAATTCATTCCAATAGTTTTTGAACATCATTTTTTTTCAAGACAGAATATGCATTCAGAGGATGAATGAAAATACAAAAGTAAACAGGGAAACTAAGAGTAGCTTTAGTACAAATCATATGCTATGTACACAAAACAACAGTACATATAGAAACAAGCCAATAGACACTCGGAACTGCTGTTAGCTTTAGTTTCAAATCACATGCCAAGAAAACAAAAACCTACATATCGAATCAAGCTAACATTTACTTGGAACCACTGGTAGCTTTACTATCAGAAATGAAGTTTTTAAACTGTGGTCATTGATATAAGACAAATGATAAATGCAAGTACATAGGCACAAAATGGTAGGGAAATTATATACAAATGACAAATCCAAGTTTATAACATAATCTCCAACAAAGTAGTATAGGTAAAAAAAATATAAATCACATTGAGGAATGTTGATACACCATAGAAAGCTTCCTATGATTGATGAAACCACCGACAAAATTGTAACTAAGAAATCACTTACAGCTGTGCACAGGAAATATATACAAATCAATCATGAAATTATGTATAAATGTCAAATCTAAGTATATAAGAAGCTTCAATCTCATGCAAACAGTATGTATTCACAATCAACAGAATTCTGTTCCAGTTATCTTCTAGATTTTTCTCTCAAAGTGATTTTTTATGTGAATAGATATTCGGATCACTAAACGAAGTTTGATTTCTAGGAAAATCAATTAGGAAGAAAATGTGAGATTTATGTGGAAATTATATACAAGTATATAAGAAGCTTAAATCTCCTGTAAACAATGTGCATTCACAATCAATAAAATTCTCTGGTATAATTGAAATTTGTTAATTCCAGTTACCTTCTAGATTTTTGTCTCAAAATAATTTTCTATTCGCAGTTTGTTTTCGTAGAAAATGTTAAAACTAACATGAAAGGGAGAGAAGGAGATTTAGGAACTTACATGTTGAGATGCTGTTGATTTTCGACCGAGATTTCTCACACTTTCTATAGAATTTTTATGTTTGTTTTCCTAGAAAATCAAATATGCATGAATGAAAATTCTCTGGTCTTCTCAGTGGGAAAATGAAGGAGGAAGTATTTATAGCGATGCAGTCTTAAAATAATTTCGCGGTTAAAATTTGAATTTTAAATTAATATGGGTTAATTACAAAAATATCGCTGCATGTTTCCCTTGTAGCGAAATTCTTTGGTCTTCTCGACGGGAAAACGGAGGAGAGAGGTATTTATAGCGATGCAGTCTTAAAACTATTTCTCAATTAAATTTTGAATTTTAAATTAATAAGGGTTAATTACAAAACTATCCCTGTTTTGCTAACTTTAATAAGAATTGTGTGCTTTCTTTCTTCTGAATTAATGGTTGATGTGGGTGATTCCTTAGTACTTTGCTCTGCAACTTTATCTCTAATTCTTGGAGATGGCTAGTATACCTTTTAAAAATGGATAGGTATGATGGCAATTTTATTTTGCTGCCAATTGGTAGGCAATTGATGCTATCAGCCGGTCCGGTTACTTTTTCTATATATTAAAATCAATATATATTATAATACTTATAACATTAAAATTAAAATATTAACATTACATTAATAGTTAATGTAATCTTACAATTAAATTTATGATAGCAAATATGAAAAATTATAAAACAAGTTCAAAGTATATAATTAATTAATAAAATTAATTTTGCTAATAATAAAAATTTAAAAGTATTGTTAACACCATAATAATTTCCACAAAAACATAATACAATATACAAATATAATAGATAAATACAATTCATGAAATTATATAATTAATGAAATTAAAATTTTAAAGTAAATGGAATGAGAAGTTGTAAAAAAATATAAAAAAATTCATGGAAAAGTTAAATACAAAAAGAACAACTTTTATATTTTAGTAACCACTATAACGTTATATATAACGTGAAAATTGTTCCCGATAACAACTTCTCGTTGGGAACAACTTCTCGTTGGGAACAACTTCTCGTTGGGAACAACTTCTCGTTGGGAACAACTTCAACGTTATTGGAAACCACTTTCACGTTCTAACCAACAATAGAGTTGCTCCCGGGAACCACTCAACATTAACAAAGGGAACAACTTCAACATTTTTGGAAATCACTATAACGTTATCTATAACGTGAAAGTTGTTCCAGGGAACAACTTCAACGTTGTTGGAAACCACTTTCATGTTATAACCAATGTTAGAGTTGCTAATGAGAACCACTCAACGTTAACAAATGGAACAACTTTTATTTTTTGGAAACCACTATAACGTTATCTATAACATGAAAATTGTTCCCGGGAACAACTTCTCGTTGGGAACAACTTCAACGTTGTTGGAAACCACTTTCACGTACTAACCAATGTTAGAGTTGCTCTCGGGAATCACTTAACTTTAATAAAAGGAACAACTTTTATTCTTTGAAAACCACTATAACGTTATCTATAACGTGAAAGCAGTTATCGGGAACAACTTCTAGTTGGGAACAACTTCAACGTTGTTGGAAATCACTTTCATTTTCTAACCAACGTTAGAGTTGTTCCCGGGAACCACTCAACGTTAACGAAAGGAACAACTTTTTATTTTTTGAAAACAACTCGAACGTTATCTATAACGTGAAAATTGTTCCCATAAACAACTTCAATGTTTTCGAAAATCACTTTCACGTTCTAACCAACGTTATAGTTGCTCCCGGGAACCACTCAACGTTAACAAAGGGAACAACTTTTATTTTTGGAAACCACTCTAACGTTATCTATAACGTGAAAGTTATTCCCGGGAACAACTTTAACGTTGTCGGAAACCATTTTCACGTTCTAACCAACGTTAGAGTTGCTCTCTGGAACCACTCAACGTTAACGAAAGGAACAACTTTATTTTTTGGAAACCACTCTAACGTTATTTATAATGTGAAGGTTGTTCTCGGGAATAACTTTTCGTTGGGAACAACTTCAACGTTGTTGGAAACCACTTTCACGTTCTAACCAACGTTAGAGTTACTCTGGGGAACCACTCTACGTTAACAAAGGGAACAACTTTTATTTTTTGGAAACCACTATAATGTTATCTATAACGTCAAAGTTGTTCTCGGGAACAACTTCTAGTTGGGAACAATTTCGACTTTCTTGGAAACCACTTTTAAGTTGTAACCAACGTTAGAGTTGTTCCCGGAAACCAGTCAACGTTAACAAAGGGAACAACTTTTACATCATGAAAACCACTATAACGTTATAATTAACGTAAAAGTTATTCCCGGAATCAACTACTTGTTGGGAGCAACTTCAACGTTGATGGAAACCACTTTGACGTTCTAACCATTGTTAGAGTTGTTCATAGAAACCACTAAAAAAAGCACTAAAATATATATATGCATTGAAGATTAATTAAAACAATCCCTAATTCCCTATAATGATATTGTTTTACATAACAATATGATTCTTTTATAAATTAGGTGTGTTAATAATTTAAGAGGAAGAGAAATAAAGAATCGGGGGGTAGAGAGAGAAAGGTAAAATATTATTTAATATTTTGATAATAATAATAATTAATTAATTTAATAATATTTATTTATTTTTTAAAATTAAATAAATAAATATTATTAATAATTATTATTATCAAACCTCGAATTTTAAATTTCGGAGTTCAAATTAAAAATATTAAGATTGAAAATAGAAAAAAAATAAAAAAATAGGGGACAAGGGAGGGGATAGGGGCAAGAAAACATCCCCAAACACCCCATCACCACTTCCCCCAAATGGGGTTGGGGGCAGAGGCACGATGGAGGTGGGGGTACCCTCCCCCGCTCCAATGGACCCGACGTCCATCCCTACTAGTTAGAACTAACAATTCAACCAACATACTGCAGACTCTGCATATACAAAGAAAAAGAAATCAACCTTATGCATCTCAATTCTCATCTATGATTAAAAAAGAGATACTGTATTTTATTTCAAAGAAAAAAAAGAGTTATTTTTATTTTAATCATTTTAATATTGTATTTTAATTATTTTAATCATTTTACTTAAAGAGAATTTTTAAAATATACTGATTTATGATGCACGGGTGCAAATATTTCTACTCCAAACAAAACTAAAGAGACCTATCGGACCATAAAAGGGTTGGTGGTTCTATTGGAACCGGCCCATATCGGTATGATAACCGTATCGTCAAAATACCCAGATAGATTTTAAATGATCCATCTTATTTGCATTCGATCGGTGGAAGATCGTTTTTCAATAGTTAATATACAATGCAAATAATGGATTCTATCTTCTAAGTATCATGAAATGACTCTGAAATTCTGAATCAAATTCACTTCGCTCTTCATCTCTCAAGTCTAATCGTCTCTACTCTCTCGCCGCCGTTGAGACATCACTCCTCCCACTGCCGGTCAGTCCCCGCCTCTTTTTTTTTTTCTTGTAAATTTTAAATTTCATATTCTCAGATGAAATTGATTATTGTATTCTTTGCTCAGTACAAATTATCAAACATAGATCTCATAAAGAAACTAAAAGATAAAGGAATGCCTTAACAGTAAATCACAAAATCCCACTCACTAGGATCTGGGCTTAGTTCTCCTCAATTGGGACGATAGATCCGGCATAAATATACATTGAAATCGTTTAATTCACTGATTTTTTTTTCTTTGTTTTTTACTTGAATAATAATTTTTAACACTAAATGAAGACTTGTACTAGGGATAGGGATGTGTGAACTGTACTAAACTTGTTTACATGAATACATGCTAGTTTAGGAATCAAGTTGTGTGGAACAGCCACTGAAATCCGAGTCCGTATCGATTTGGATGGAGTACAGGCCCTAAGTGCCATTTGTTTCTTATTTTGTTTATTAGTTGTATAGTAGAAGATCATCTTGCTGTTTGCAGAACATAATATGCATTCGTTGAAATTTTCATTCGCATGTGTTACTATGTATATAGATATGTTCATTGATAAATTTACAGATATGTTCATCACGTTCATATCACCTGACCAATCTTATAAGTTCTTTATTGTCATTGTTATTGTTATGAAGGGACTAAAATTAGTAGTTCTCAGAACTATTTTACAAGCAATGGACAAGTCAAGTGCATTGGATTACATAAATCAGATGTTCCCAACAGGTTACACTCTTCTCTCACATTCACACAATTTTTTTATTTTTTTATTTTTTATTTATCTTTTTTATCTTTCTCCCATTTGAACAATAAATACATAAATTCTTTGAAGTACAAAATCAACTTAACACCTTCAGCTCGCTTCTTCCTCTTATCTCTTGTATGTTGCATATAACCTATCAATCAAATTTTTTCCACTTATATTATCTTTTTCTGCTAAATAGTTTATCTTCTTACTAATTTCATTTGTGGGATATGTATTTCATAATTTCCGTTTTAGAGAATACATGTTGTCTTATTTAATGTTTATTGTATTGATATCGTGAGATGTGGTTAATATTCAGAGGCATCTTTATCTGGTGTGGAGCCACTTATGCAAAAAATACATAGCGAGATTCGTCGTGTGGATGCTGGAATATTAGCTGCTGTTCGCCAACAGGTCAATATTTTATTGCTTGTCTTTTATTGGTATACTCCATCATTTTAGTCTGACCTAATTGTATTGGCTTCTATTATCTTCTTGACCGTATTACACATTATAACCTATATAGACGTGGTCTTCTTTTCTTGTTTGGGCGTGGCTTGATGCTTGGGAAGTATTCTTTCTCTCCCTCTCCTTATGCTATTACCTTTTGGGATGAATGAGTCTGAGGATGTCTCAGTTCTTCTCGACTGTCATGTTATATGTAAGGATTATCTTTCTGTCATCTGGATGCAGAATTAAATATAGAGATCACTGGAAAAAAAGAAAGAAAGAAATACTTGAGTGTGGGGATCTTATCAAAGCTGTATGGATTTGAAGGGGATGTTACTAAAAAAGTAAAGAAATAGATTTCAGGAAAGCTTAAACCGTATCCAAAAGTGGTCTGCAAGTGTAGAACCCGGAGCATGCATGATTAGTTCCTTTAAGAATATCTACTTGGAATCTCCACTTTAATAGAGTGTAATTTAGACTGAATTATGATGAGAAGTACTTGAATTATAAAGTAAAGAACTGTAAAATGGACCATTTTCATTTAAGTTCTTGCATAATGTTTCTCCATCTTATTGCAGAGTATAGGAATGTTGTGCATATTCCAGTTAAGCACAGAGTTCTTTCTGGACTTAGTTTGGCATTGTAGGCAGTGAGACCTTGATTGCATTTTGAGTTAGTTATTTGATGTTTATATTATTTTTCATCTCTGTTTTTTTTTTATCCTTTTTTTTTTTTGTACCTGCTAACATTTCTTTTTGGGATAGGATAGCTCTTACATTTGCACCAATGTTTTGTGGGGTGAATGTGATTTCACTGTATCTTTTCCTCATAGTTATCATCCTTATAGTATTGAAGTTGTCTCAAATACTGATATGGCTTTTCTTGTTTCTATACCTAATTCATAATTCATGTAATTATTTGTCTCCCCTTTGGGCCAGAATGAGTTTTTAATCTTTCATCCAAGTGGGACTAAAGCTGTTACTGACTGCCTTCCACACCTGCACACACAAACACTCAACGTTAATGATCTCTGTCGTTTTTTATTTTCTACTGAATGAGATAATATCTTGTGGCAAAGAATTTAACTACTAGCATCGGCTTGGGTTGGGTTTGGTTTTAATGGAATTTAAGGATACTCCCGTCTTCTTTATCCGTCTCAATCAGGGAAGGGTTTTAGTTAGGTGTTGTTTACTTTTGGTTTTTCATATAAAGTTTTTTGGGAGGATACTGTAAGAGCAGGATAGGTTTTTACTAGAGGTTTTTTGCTGTTTTGTATAGTTTTTGGGGCTCATATGGTAGAAATGTTTGGTCCCCTAAGTGGACTGTTGATTCACTTTAATATTCTCTCTTTCTGGTTTCTTAATAAAAAATTTCACTTTCCTATAAAAAAAAATAGAAGTATTATCGACACCATCTTGCAATGATTTGCGATTGGAAAAAAAGATTTTATATGATTATTTTTAGTCTTTGACTGCTTTATGACCATGACTTCAGAGTAACTCAGGAACGAAAGCGAAGGAAGATCTTGCTGCTGCTACGCATGCTGTTGAGGTCAGTTCATTATGTATAAAGTTTATCAACCACTATATATATATATATATATATATTGCTGTAGGAGTTGATTCTTAACAAAGTAATAAGATATAGCCATACAAGGTAATTACATGAAGGAACGTTTGTCTATATCGGAGTCTCTTTTTATCGGTTTAAGCTGTGGAAAACAAAAGAAAAAGCCTCTAATGTATTTGAGACTTTTTTCATCATTTGAGCATTTTGGTGGCAATACAGGAACTCATGTATAAGATCCGAGAAATAAAAACCAAAGCTGAACAAAGTGAAACAATGGTTCAAGAAATATGTCGTGATATTAAGAAGTTGGACTTTGCAAAGAAGCATATAACAACTACAATTACAGCTCTTCATCGTCTTACGATGCTAGGTTAGTCTATTCTATTGCTTCTTGTTCTTTTACTGAATTGTTTATGTGTACTTATTGTTAATCGTCATTTAGATCATTTATATCACTAATCCAGATTGGAGTACGAGTTAATGCTAGTTATGGATTATAAGATATCTAAAAATAGGTATTTGCATCGTTAAGAGTGAAATGTTTTTTTTTTTTTTATAACTGAGTGTTATGCATTGTAAATAGTAAACAATTGCTTATAAGTTGTGCTGTTGAGGAGCACGTATCATATACATGATTGACATATGTATCCATGGCTTTGTTAATGATAAAACATGTGACAATTAATGTGTTGACAGTCAAGTTTTCTCTTTGATACCGGTTTGAGTGCTAAATTGCATGTAGTTTGTATAAGATTTGTTACAACACTTTTCCATGATGTGGCACTGTGGCAGTATCTGCTGTTGAGCAGCTTCAGGTAATGGCTTCAAAACGGCAATATAAGGAGGCAGCTGCACAGCTTGAGGTATTTTACTTGTCAATCCTTAAATCCGTACTCAAAAAATGATATTGGTTATGCCGTGGCTTTTAACTTTGTAGTACTTAAACTTTTTTTTTAATGTGTCTTCTCTTTGCTCCTCTTAATCTCCTTCCTTGAATACTCTTTTTGCTGATGTTCTAGGACAGTGCATCCTGTTTACAATGCTAGTTCAAATGCATTTCAGGCTGTAAACCAGTTATGTAATCATTTTGAAGCCTATAGGGATATTCCAAAGATAACAGAGCTCAGGGAGAAGTTTAAGAATATAAAACAAATACTCAAGTCACATGTGTTCTCGGACTTCTCAAGGTATGTTATCTTTTAGTTTTTGATGCCTCTTCTGTCCCTTAGCAACGAGTATGTAGGTGCTTCATTATAATTTATAATGCTAATGCTAACATTGGTCTTCTGCTTTCCATGCATTTATCAAGTTATTTGTTTTTGGATTGTCATTATGCTGTATTGTTATGTATCTACTTTGCATTCCTAAAAGTCATATCTAGAGAATTCTTGTAATACGTGAAGAAATTGAATTAGATTTGGGATATTTCATATTTCAAGTAAAGGCAGTTGAGATAGATCATTAATTCTTTAGGCTCTTGCCTATTACAAAAGAATACTTGTTTAAGCCTTGACGTCTTTTAGATTTAAGCTTCTACATATGGTCATCACTTGTATTGTGTAGGATTTTTTGTTGGTTTTCATGGGGGGGTATACCGCTCAGGCGCTCATCACACTTCTGTATTTTTGGGGCTTTTATAGAGTTTTTGTGTGGATCCCTAATTCAACCTTCATTACTTTTTTTATTTTTATGTTAATATATATTTGTTTTTGATAAAAAAAAATAAAAAAAAGGGGAAACTTCAATCTAGTCCTGCTTTGATGGAAAGATAGTTTTTTACTTATCTTTTTATTATGGGATCACAAGGTCCCTAAAATATTAAAAATAGCTCAGTTTGGTCCTTTAACCAACTTGCCCTTGAACTTAATTGAACCAATAAAATTAGGATTTCTGTAGTCCTTTTGACCTTTTCTAAAGTGGTTTGGATGGCTAAGGTCCCTACAAACGTAAAAATTCTTGGCTTGGATCATGTCATGGGAATTAAAAACCAATGACATGATACAAAGGAGAAGAGTCAGAAGATCTAGGGTGTGTTTGCAACGTTACTGGTGTATCGTGTGTAAAAGAAATCTTGAGAGCATAGATCATCTTTTTCTCCGCTGTTCCATTGCTTCCAGCCCTTGGAATAAGTTTTTGGAAGCTGCCCATCTAAAGGGGCCTTGCCTCTCCATCATAGAGATGTTCTAGTTGAATTTTTTGTTTCTTTTGGGGGAGGCAGTAATGCTAAAACTCTTTGGTGGTGTGCCACGATGACTCTTTTGGGTTGTTTGGATGGAAAGGAATAGAAGCAATTTTGAGAACAGAACAGAGGAAACTATTTGGTTTTTGTGGGATAGAATTCACTTTTGGCTTTTGTTTCTACGGTTTTAAAGAATTTCCTTTCTCCTTTATCAACCTTAATTGGGAAACTGCTATAGCTTGATCTGTTTGTTGCTCTTGCTTAGAGCTTTACCTTTTCTTTTGTACAGGCTATTTGTTGTCTTTTGGTAGCTGTTTCTTGTTAAGGATAGCTTGATTTCTACACGTGTAAATCCGTTTGTTCAATACAACTGTTTTTGTTCAAAAGAAAATAAAAAATTCTTAGATCCTTTTTGTTCTATATGGAACCGTACAAATTTTCCTTTTATATTTTTGGCTATTTCAAAGGAATCGTTATGCAATATCTGGCTGGGCCTGGGACTATGATCTCTTCATATGAAGTTAGTGTTCTCAACATGTGTACGTGAGTGTTTGTAAATATGAGAATCGGGTCAAAGACTTCTATGTCAGGGAGAATTCATATCTCCATTATATATAAGTTTACAGTATTTGAAATTAGATATAAAATTATAGGTTTTGGGGTTACCTAGCAGTTGGTAAAAGTTTTCACTTGAGCTTATGTTGGGAGGTTAATTTCATCATTGTATTGCCATGAACTCTAGTCAGATGATTTTCCATGCTGGAAAATTTGTCTCCTACAAATCTACAATTAATTAAGGTATATATAAGGTATTTATATATCCTAAAGTATCTATGTTTTTATATCAGCTTAGGTACTGGAAAAGAGACAGAAGAAACTAATTTACTGCAGCAGTTATCCGAGGCTTGCTTAGTTGTTGATGCCTTGGAGCCATCTGTGAGGGAAGAGTTAGTAAATAATTTTTGCAGCCGAGAGCTAACTTCATATGAACAGATCTTTGAAGGAGCTGGTTTGTCTAACTTGTGTAAATACTTTATGGAGATTCCACTTTGGTGTCCTTGAATTTGAAATTCGTTATGTTTGATGTTTTTCCAGAACTGGCTAAGCTGGATAAAACTGAACGAAGATATGCATGGATCAAACGTCGAATGAGAACAAATGAAGAAATATGGAAAATTTTTCCTCCTTCATGGCATGTTCCTTATCGGCTCTGTATCCAGTTCTGTAAAAAGACAAGGTATTTTGAACTTGATTTAAAATTTTGTATCATGCTTGGAAGCAAAATGTATTGCTGGAAGTCATGCGGGGAAGGGAAGATAGTAAATGTCAAGTTTTTTTTTTTTTTGTTTTTCCTTTTCCTTTTATTATAGAAATTTAGATATTAATGAAAATATAGGGATTTTCATGGAAGCAAATATGATATTAATTTCAATTTCAATTTTTACTTTTTCTAAACATGTAGCCAACCGACAGACTAAAGTATTTTTTTTTTCCTTAATAAAATATCTCTCTAACATTCTTTTTGGATGCTCAGAGATTGATATTAAAAAAAAAATAAAAATTATGTAGTTCATGGAAGTTGATGTTAGGATTCTTACATGACTTTTGTCGTTTGACGTAACATAGTTGCCCCAAAGAAAACTTAAACACTCTGACACGGTGGTCCAAATAAAGACTTTAATCTTCAACAAATTTATTGTTTGCTGGCTCTAGCTACTTATTGCTCTTAAAAGTCTTTGTTTCTTTCAGAAAAAAAATTCTTGAATAGTTACTGAAATCTTTTGGCATATGATCTTTTTTCACTTTGAGTCAAAGCTTATTTTGGGAAATGGAATATGGGGGTTTCAATACTACTATGCTTTACTCTATAAATTATTAAAAGCTATCTCATTATACATTTTATTTTATAATCATAATGCATATAACTTTAGAATGTGATGGTTTTCTGTTTCCAGGAAACAACTGGAGGGGATCCTTGATTATTTGAAAGACAAACCTGATGTCGGAACATTACTATTGGTAATCCATGTTCTCTAACCGAACAGAATGATTGACCCATATAATTTATGAATATTAGTTCATCTTTGTGTTGTATGTACTTGAGTAAAATCACATGATAGATGAGTTAAACTTGGTGATTTGATGTATAGTCTTGTCCATTCTAATGTCCCATGTCCGTGGTTTATCTTCACGTCTTGACCATTTCTGCTATATTTGGGAATTAAGTTGCAATTTAGAGCATAAATCATAATGTCTATGTCATAGATGTTTCATTTCTTTTTTTATTTTTTCATAAGAACCGTAACCAATTCTCTCTCTCTCTCTCTCTCTCTATATATATATATATATATATATATGTAATATGTGTGTGAATGTGTTCCTTTCTCCTTGTTTATTGTGCTTGCTACCTAATCCATCACCTTTTTTGAATGTGGTTTTGATGTTCAACTGAAAATTATGTTTACTGTAGACTAACTCAGTTTCTTCATTATACGAGTTGGAAATATGTCACGTCAAACTAGTTGGAACCTTTAATCAAAACTTTGAGAATAGGCTTTTTGTGGCACTGTTTTACACAAGCTCATTTCCTGGATTTTGTTTGATTACAATGTCGAAGGCAATTTTTTCTTCGCCACTCCCCTTTTTGTTTTCTGTTTCTTTCACTTTTTATTATAGGTAATGGTAAGTATATGAGAAGTATCTAACCTGCAGGATGT
This sequence comes from Dipteronia dyeriana, assembly GCA_032871835.1. Lineage (NCBI taxonomy): Eukaryota > Viridiplantae > Streptophyta > Magnoliopsida > Sapindales > Sapindaceae > Dipteronia > Dipteronia dyeriana. Next base: position 99,542,407 of record CM065296.1, on the reverse strand, counting down.
GTAGGATATAAAGAAGTGGAAGCCAAATAAATGCTTATAGTCTATCTAGTGCGACGAGTAACTGGATTACTCTTTTACTCTCCATATCATCTGTACGAGAATTGAAACCACACTCTATATAAAGTTCCTCACCTTTTCAGAATTTGCCTTCCAAGTTCCAACTTTATCAAAAGCTAGTTTAATTGTGACTTAGCTGGGCACACAATTAGGTAAAACCCCAAATAAGAACCCATGATCGAGGAAAACTTTATGCTGTTTACTAATGGAATCATTTAAATGGAAGCAAATGATTAACTGTTCCCCTATCATATTTGCACAAGTATGCCTATCAGGTAATATTGGATGTTTTCCCTTGGTGAGTCCTTCCTGCAGATTTTCTTGCGCTATCTTTTTTAGCTTTGCTAGCTGTCATGTTTATTTGGACGGTGAATGCTCTTCTAGTACCTTGTTGCACCTAAGAGTAGGAACTAACCTTTAAGGCATACCGCTAGCCTGGAGGTCATGGAGATTATGAAAATGATTTACTAAATCTTTATATATTTGTTAGTTTGTTTTTTCTTGTAAGGAATTCCATCAGAGAACCTCTTCAATCTTTAATTCTAGATTTCTAGTTGCAGTCATCACTTTGTTTTTCATCTGCCAAAAGAAACCACCAGTCATCAACCAAGAAAGAAAAAAGTAATTATTAGCTTGAAAGTGTTCTTCCCAATCCTTATACCTTCCTCAAAACTGAAATTTGACTGATTTTCTAGCTGTATGTCTCTACCTTATAGAAAGTACACATATTACTGCTGAAGTTTCTTATATTTTTCTCAAAACTGAATTTGAGAGCAGTATCGTTGTGCTAAAATTTGGACCCGTCATCTAGGATAGGTCATAAGTGTTTTCTTTCAACTGCAAATCTCCCTAAAGATAGTATTTGGAATTCTGCTATGATGGCTCTTTTTGGGGTATTTTGCCTGGAGAGGAACAAAAGAGTGTTTGTGGATGATAAGGGGGAGGAGATCCATATATTATGAGACAAAATACATTTTTAGGCTTTCTTTGGGATTCTATTTATGCAGATTTCAAATGAGTTCCTTTTTTCTTGATAAACCTTAATTGGGAGGCTGCTATTACCTAGGGAGGGATACTGTCTTGTGCTGCTGTGTAGGCCTATCTTTTGGCTGTTCGTTTTTCTTTTTGCTGCTGGACCTATCAGTTTTTGTGAGTTGGGATTGGCTTATTCTCCCCTAACTTGTAAAATCAGGGGTGGGCACTGTTCGGTTCGGTTTGGTTTTGGCAAAACCGAACTGAACCGACAATATTTTGGTTTTCAAAAAGTGAAACCGGTTTAAACCGAATAAGGTTAAGTAACCGAACTGAACTGAACTGGTTTTTATCGGTTCAAATCAGTTTAGTTCAATTCGGTTTTGGGCTTAATGGGTTTTTTTTTTTGTTTTTTTTATTTTACGGGCTTTGGAAATTCATGGTATAAACTCAATAGCCAAAAGGCCCAAAATCAAGCCTAAATAAATATACATAATGATAATTGAAATGCATGTCCAAATCTTACCGTTAAAATTCAAAAAATCAATCCAAATACTAAAATTAGAGTCCAAATCCAATTACTTAAAAAAAAACTTTCCTAAAACTTGTTGAACTTCAAGGTTCAATTCTGTGTTCTTCATTCCCTTCAAAAGAAAAAAAATTCTTTGTTCATCAGAAACCGAAGCAAATCAACCAAGTTATGAGTTTATAAACAGTTTACCTGGAGAAATCTCTAAATAAGTAATTAAATGATTTACATTGAATAAGGAAACAAAAATTAAGTTTGAGTTCCTTTTGCTGAATTTAGAACAGTGTTAGTTGAGTCAGAACATATGTAAGCTGGAAAAATTGTTTAAATCCCATAAAAATTAAAAATATCAAATACAGATAAGACAAACCTTGAGATTGCAACGATGGAGATGAAGTCACCGGAGATGGGGGTCGTTTCTATGGAGAAGCAGTCAGCAGAGAAGAAAAAGATTGAAATAAACCCAGGAAACCAGAACATAGTGATAGAATGCTAGTTGATTCTGATAAGAAGAAAATAAGAAAAAATGTAAAATCATTTTCAAATCACTGGAAAAAATTGTTTAAATCCCATAAAAAGATGAAAGACAAAGACAAACCTTTGATTGAAGCGATGGAGATTCACCGGAGATGAGAGACATTGCAGCTGAGAGATTTAGAGTAACAGAGAAACTAGTGAAAGAGAGTTTTAGAAAGTTGCGGCTGAGAGAGAAAAGTGAAAACAGAGATTTAGTCATTTAGTGTTTTTTTTTTTAAAACTTATATAGGATCGTTCATCGGTTTTTAAGTAGCTAAACTGATTTGAACCGAATAGCCTATATGAACTGAAATGAACACTTTTTTTTCGGTTCGGTTCGGTTCCAGATTTTGTCCCTACCCCCACTTGTTTATGTTTCCTTGATTTATTGAATTATGTAGTTTTTTTTTTTTTTTTGAACTTTTGTCATAATTGTTGGTTCCAAATTCCTAATTTTTATGGCTTTCAACATCAAGGCATTGTTTATTTAATTTATCTGTTTTGAAGTAGTGGTGTGCCGGAAACATTTGGCTTTAATGTTTGTTTCCAATATTTGTTATTTTGATAAATTTGACTGAAAGGGATGTTAATCATTGTCAGTCTCTTATGCTCTGTCTCTTGACTATTTTCCGTTCAGGGTGGCAATTTTGTCACTACGTTGTTTTATATGTTTTCTAAACTTTTTATAGGCACTACAAAGGACTCTAGAATTTGAGGATGAATTGGAAGAGAAATTTGGTGGAGCGAGTCGAAGTAGAGAGATTGGGCAAGACATTGAAGAAATCGGTAAAGCAGAAAATAATAGTCAAAATGTGTTGGATATTCGAAAGAAGTATGAAAAAAAGCTTGCTGCACATCAAGGAAGTGCGACTGAAGTATGCCTCTTCTATTGCTAATACTTGACTAAAAATGTATCTAATAAACCGTGTTCGATTATCAAGTCACCTAGTGTTCGTTTTTATTTTGTTTGGCAGGAAAAGAATGGAAATAAAGACTTGTCGGTGCCAGGAGCTGGGGTATGTATTTATCTTTTCTTTGTTATTACCTGTAATTGCTTGATGGTAATTTTCAACCATACCATCAAGCTGCATAACATCTATGACCACTGAATATAGTTGCCATAGTAGAGGGAAAAAGGCTCGTGTTCTGGGATCTCCGTTGTTTTATCCGGAAGTACCAGAAGTATGTTGTATTCTATAAGAAGATTCAAGTATTATTTGATTATATTGACAGGCTTTGACAATGAAACCGTATTTCTTTCAAGTCCATGTCTTGTCATGTTATCGGTTTTATTATCATTTTTCTTATGAGAATCTATTAATTACAAAATTAAGATACAGGAAGATAGATACAAATGCGATGGGGTTCAAAATAAGGAAAGAAGTTTCACTAAACTTTGTAGAAATAGAGGCTCATCAAGATTCCCATCAACTTGCCTTGTCAGGTTATTAGATTGTTTTGATCTTTGCAGTCAATAAATCATCTCTACTCCACTGTGCTGTTACTTTGAATTTGTAGTTTAATGTCATCAAGGCAGTGAGAGTGATTTGGGTTATATGAGAATGCTGTTTGTTTTTATTTTCGGTGGATTATCGTGCTCTCTCTAGAGAAAGGCTAGGTTATTTGGAGGAGTATGGGATACATGGCAAGAAAGAAATAAAAAAGATTTTGAAGACTCCAGGGATGAGGTGACTCTGGGATAAAGTTAGATCCTATGCCTCTCTTTGAGTTTCCATGCATAGTCAGGAGATTTTCTTAGCTCTTTTTGTACAGATTTTGTTAATCATAAATGTTTCTGTTTGATATCAAAAAGTTTTTTTTTTTTTTTTTGAAAAAAAAATCATGCTATGTTATGTATTGCATAGTCAGGATTTTTTTTTAAGGAAGAAGATTTTTTTAGAATAAATGTTTCTGTTTGATATCTAAAACAAATAAATAAAAAATCATTGCAGTTAGAAGCTAGGGAATTTATGACTATCTATATGATTCTCCTACGGAAAAACTAAAATCCTGGGATGACACAAATCACTACTCAATGGATGACTGTCCACAAAAATCGAAGTTTGAAAAAAGAAAAAAGAAAAAGAAAAAATGGATTCCTCTCATATCTACCTATTAACTACACATATTTTGTATAGTAGCTAAATCTCTCCCTAAAAAGTTAAAAAAACTATTAGCAACGTGATCTTGTGCAAGGAAGGACTGTGTTCATCATATGATGTTTCTCTCTGACATTATAATCATTGGGACTTGTTTCGAGCTTTAGGCTAATAAAGATAGAGGCTGAGAATTATTTGTACTCGCTGATTTTGCAGTTTAACTTTCGTGGAATCATTTCATCTTGCTTCGAACCCCATTTGATAGTTTATGTAGAATTAGAAGAGAAGACGCTAATGGAGAATCTGGAGAAACTTGTTCAGGTAGTTTATTACATCTTCTGTGGATCTTGTGCATATTTTCTTCCTTAAATAATGTTTTTTTTTTCTTATTATTTTGTAATAGGAGGAAACATGGGACATCGAAGAGGGAAGTCAAAATAATGTTCTAAACAGTAGCATGCAAGTATGTACTATAGTTTACTGTTTCTCATTGAAAATGTGTGATGTATAGTGGGAGCTTTGAATTAGCATTTGGAATTTCACTTTGATGGCATCTGGGGATTTCTTTTGAAATTAAGTATTTGAATACTCAGTGTAACTTCTTTTTTAATTGCCAATAATATGATGTAAAATTTGTTGTAGAAAAGCTCTGCCAGGTATATATAACTGGGTCCTGGCTAGTATACCTTTTTAATTAGGTCTCATGCAGTGAACTTTTCTTTAATTTACATATATGAAAGAAATAGATAGGATACATTAAATTTTAGTAGTAGGTAGACAATTTCGAAATTATATCTGTTTCCTTTTTAACTCTTAAGGTTATTACAAATAGTATGTTATTAGTTGTCACTTTTTCCATGATTTTCTATATTGCAAATGCAGCTGTCTGATTGCATTTCTTTTGCCAATTGACTTTCTATTTTGTTTAATCGTTAATATTTAAGATTTGAATGACCCCCTGGTTGACCTTAACTTTTACTACTTGTGCAAATTAAGGACCACATGTGCAGTCCAAATCGAATCTGAGTAAAGCAAGAATTTCCATTTTCCCTGATTGAAATGCTTAACTAACTTGATTCTTGTGTTTACTGACACCTGGTAATTAGTTTTACTATGGGCCTCAGTCACTAAAGAACTTCTGGATACTTTATTCTTAATACAGCTAAGTTGGGTGGGGACTGTGAGATAGTATTATCTATATTTTTCTTTTAAAGAGTTTCTGTATTGTGTTCTTTTGTTTTTGTTTTTGTTTTTGGTGGCTGTTTTGGGTCAATGGTACTTTTTTGTAATTTTGTTTTTATCTACCGTATGTACTTAGTTGCTCTTTGTTTTTACTTGTAGTTGTTTCTTATCATCAAAAGGAGCTTAAAGCGGTGCAGTGCTCTAACCAAGAGTCAGACATTATTTAATCTGTTCAAGGTGCACTCTCTAAGCTTGTCATATTATATCCCATTATACCATGTGCTATCATTGCTACATTCATCGTAACAAGAGCAAACAATTGTAAAAGGTGGTCTTTTGGGGGTTTAGTGTTCAAACAAAAAGTCAAAATATCAGGTAGCATTTAAGAATTATTGGAGAGACATATTTAACAGGTTGCAAGGAGCCAAGGACTAGATCCACTATTTGCATGTATCATGATAGAATGTTATGGCCAGATGGATGATCAAACCATTACCTTCAACCCATGGCTAGATGGATGATCAAACCATTACCTTCAACCCATGCCTTCTGCTGTAGATCAAGCACCTTTTTTGTTGGGTGACTGAAATATGTTGCTTTAGGTTTCTCAACAAGTATATCGTGTCTGTAGAATGAAGTCATATTTTGTATATGTGATGCTCACTGTTGCTGGCAAAGAAGATCAGTTGACGAGGCCTCTCTCCCTGTTTTTCTTGTTTAATGCATAGACTTTATGAATGAACTTGGATTCAAATGCATAAAATAGGTTTGTCCAAAAGTGGAAACCTCATGGGACAAAATGAGGTTTGGCTGAACAGATCATTGGTAACACAACATTACTGTCAATGGTATCTAGCATGTGGATACACCAAGTAATGACTAATTGAGACCGTGGTTGCTTATAAACAATATTTTCTTAGGATTAGTACTTATGATTCTATGTAAGTTTTAAGCTTTTAGGTGGCAAATCATATGTTGGAAATACTGAACAAAGAAGGCTTTACAGGAAGTTTGACATTTTAAAATTTTGTACATATAATATAATATTGCAGACGTATCTACAACATTTAGGATATTGGAAAAAGATTGGTGAAGTATTACGTCAGTATAGCAGTTATCTCGACATATCTATTGTTAAATTTACTTTGTTGACAGACTTTCAAAACAATAAATCTGATACTTTTATTTTCTGCTGTTTTCTAAAATAAAATAAAATGAATAGATTAATTAGCAGAGATCTTTCTTATTCTTTCTTTGGATGAGCCAGCTGTCTCGTATCCATGGATTTCATTTAGAATTTGTCTTACGGCAATAAGCTTACTAGTGTTGTGGAATGTGCTCCTTTCCTGATGGACAATGAAGTTAGTACTTGGTAGTTATATGTCATCAACTGCCCCAACCTCGAACAGTTGGTGCGGGGGTTCACATCATACCACTAAGTGCTGAGTGGAAAAGATGATTGCATTTCAATCCAATAAGTAAAGAATGCCATGATACAATGAAGGGTTAAATAATCTTCCATCTCTTGAACTGGCTTCCACACCGAATTAGAAAATACTTAGAACATACTGCTTGCACATATTTTGACTGTATTATCCAAAACAGGTATTTAATAGTAAATCTTATTAATCATGATATTAGGTATTTCAAAAAATCCTAAAAGCATATGCGACAAAGCTTTTTGCAAGACTCCCTAAGGGAGGTACAGGGATTGTTGCAGCAGCTACGGGTATGGACGGCCAAATAAAGGTACAGGAACATGATTTTTAATTTCCCTGCACTTTGTTTTCATTTTCTGGGATATTACCTACATTTTGTACCAAATACTGATTTGCATTCATTTATATACAATTCTGAGCAGACATCTGATAGGGATGAGAGGGTGATTTGCTATATCGTGAATTCAGCTGAATACTGCCATAAAACGGTGAGCCTGTTTCTTAGTTACTGGCAAAATGTAAAGAGATTATAAATGTTATGTGATTGTACTTAAACAAATTGGCAAAATGTATTCTAATTGTTATGTGATTATGTTCTAATGCTTTCAATGTAGTGATTTTATTATGAACCCGGGCACACTAATCAAATTTGCTATGATACCATATTACTAACATCTAGACCCAAAAGCGTAATTTGTTAGGATATGACTATTGATAGAATTTGACCACTCTAACACACTGCGTGAAGGTGGACAACCTTTCCCAGGTCATTTATATATTTGCTTAACATGCTATCTACAAAGAGGGGAAACTTTATGAAAGCCTAGTGACTTGAGTTTATTATTTTGACAGTCTGAAGAATTGGCTGAAAGTGTCTCCAAATTAATTGATACTCAGTTAGCAGATTCAGTGGATATGTCTGATGTGCAGGTACCGTCTGTTTCTTAATTAGTCCATTATTAAATAGTGATTCTCCTGTTCATTTTTTCAGTCTTCATGCTGTCATGTTACTGTGCAGGATGAATTTTCAGCAGTTATAACAAAAGCATTAGTAACCTTAGTGCTTGGCCTGGAAACAAAGTTCGATGCTGAAATGGCTGCAATGACACGTGTTCCATGGGGTAGCCTCGAAGCTGTGGGTGATCAATCAGAGTAAGATACTTCCATTAAAAACTTGGAACCCTAACTAATTACACATGGACAACTTTACACATATAACCACATCCATCTTCTTGCAGGTATGTCAATGGAATAAATATGATCCTTACTAGTAGCATTCCTGTACTTGGAAGCCTTCTTTCACCGGTTTACTTTCAGTTCTTCTTGGATAAGGTACTTATTAAAGAGAATGACATTTCAGATGACAGATATTATGGTTATGAATATAGATCTTGCTCTTTTATGCTTCAAGCAATAGTGCATTTAGGTTTATTTTATGTTTGATTTCTTTACCTTTATCTTTCTATTCGATCCCCCATGCCTATGTCTCGGAAGCATCTTAAATTTCTAAAGTTGCATGAATGTGTGATACTAAAATTGAAAATTTTATGCTCAGTCATTTATCATATAATCATATATTATCTCACCCTTGAGTATTTTCTCTTTAAATTATTTGGTAACTCATTACCCATTTTCTTCTGTGCAGCTTGCATCATCTCTTGGTCCACGATTCTATGCCAATATTTTCAAATGCAGGCACATATCAGAAACCGGAGCCCAACAGGTAGCGTCCATTTTCAAGAATTTTTTTAATCAGCTCAATACCCTGGTTTTTTTCTAAAATTAATTGATTATATTAATAAAAAAAAATTGTATTAAAAGAACATTGAACATCGATTCACTTTGAAGATTCCCTTATACTGGTATGCAACTGCTTGCATAATGCATACAATAATACCATTTTTCCACTCAAATGTCCTGTATTAGTTTCTTATAGTCTGTATTATGTAAAAGCATTTATAAATATAAACGAGGATGAATATCAGTTGTATTTTACACCCAAAATGATCTAAGGAAAGTTCAGAAACATTGCATTTTTACCTGATGAAGTGGTGCTATTCTCTGTCATTATTTGTGCGTCACATTTGATCATAATTAAACACATATTTTGATATTAATAAGTTGTGTATGAAGTATAGCATCCTCCTTTTCTTTGTCTTGGAGACTGCACAAAATCATACTCATTTATGCTAGGAAGTTGATATCATAACCAAACTGTTAATATTTGGGAAAACTTTGTGTGTTCATCATACCTTATAAATGTGCAATTTATGGGAGCGGTCTTTGTGATTGTATTTGTGTGTTTCAGTTCTGTTTTATTTGATTCCGTGATCCTATTGCAGATGCTATTGGACACACAAGCCGTAAAAACTATTCTTCTAGATATACCCAGTCTTGGCCGACAGGTGAGTTACTTATATTAGAGAGGCCTATTCACTGTTGGATGACATTAGGATTTCGTGGAACTTAATGGAAGTTCTGTCGTCAGGGCATCATTTTAATATTTGTACATATTCTTGTTCCATTTCACAATTCTAATCTTTAACCATTTCATATATTTTTCTGATGCAGACAGCAAGTGCTGCTAGCTATTCAAAATTTGTAACCCGTGAGATGAGCAAAGCTGAAGCACTTTTAAAGGTTTGTGATCAAGTTACTAGCAGAGTTTAGTTTCTATGTAGTTACAGTTCTAAACTCACAATTAAAATTTTTCTTCATTCTACAGGTCATACTATCCCCAGTTGATTCTGTGGCAGATACATATCGTGCATTGCTTCCAGAGGGAACACCAATGGAATTTCAGCGCATTCTAGAGCTTAAGGTTATGATCGGTTATCACTTACATTATTTATTTCTCACAAACATGGCTTAATATTTGATGATTTTGGCAACTTTGATTAAATTTTATCTTGACAGTAGCATGGAGGGACCTAAAGAAATAATTTTGGTCATGTCAAGTGCTTTGGTAATATAGGTTTGATTGGATTTTGGTATTATGTGCAGGGTCTCAAAAAAGCTGACCAGCAGAGCGTACTGGATGACTTCAACAAACATGGGCCTGGAATTACACAACCCGCTGCCATTGTCCAGGCAGTTGCACCTCCTGCTACACCAGCAATTAGCCCAGCAATGACGGCTTCCACCACCGTTGGTTTTATCGCCTCTCGAGAAGATGTGCTAACGAGGGCAGCTGCACTTGGACGAGGGGCAGCCACTACAGGTTTCAAGAGGTTCCTTGCTCTTACTGAAGCTGCCAAAGACCGCAAGGATGGACCTTTCCGGAAGCTATTCAACACATAAACTTGTCGCCTTTGTTTTGCTTATCTAAATTTCATGGTATTTTTGATCATTTCATAATTTTTCAATATCCCAAACCGATTTTGCAATACAAATGTGTTTCCATAGTGAATATTTCCCCCGTTACGGATTTCATCCATCTACTCATCAGTCAACTACTTGACTGAAGCTGAGGAGAAAGTCTATTCATGTTTACATCCCCAGTAATTCAAAGTTTTCACGCAAAATTATATGTAAACCATAAAATGTTTACCACATCATTATTTTAATGTTTAGATCAAATATACTTTCAACTATTTCAGAGTTGATTTCACATATGTGATTATCAATGTACATATCTCATATTTAAGGGCTTGTTTGTTTGTTTTTATTGTCTTAATTGATTTGAAATAGGGATGGGTATTTACCCACCGGCATCATAGAGTTTTGGGGACAAAATTTACACCCAAATAGGTTTTCGGGTGGGGGTGAGGACAGACTTGGCCCCCATTTTATAAACCCCCCTCCATTCACCATTAGCCCATAGTATATATATATATATATATATTGGTTTTCCTATTAGAACGTATTAATGTAACTTATATCAGTGCATTATATATGGTCCACTAATTATAGAGAATGATATACATTTTGAATCTATGTAAATCTATGTAAATCTAATGATCTATATCTAATGTATTGATGAATTTATATTGGTGCGTATTAATTTGAAAATTTATTTATATTATATATATATATATATATTATTATTATTAGTATTATTATTATTGAAAAGAAACAAATATATTATATTTAATTTGTTTTGTCTTTTATTATATAATACTCTTATTTGTATTGATTTTGAATTTCTTTAAATCAATTATATATTTTATAACAAATTAGATTGAATATTTTAACATGGTTAAATTAGAAAATGAAATAGTTGGATTTTAAATTCTGAATTTCGATTTTCAAATTAGGAATTAGAAATTTGATATTGGAAATGAAAAGAAAATGGGGAGATGGGGTTTGGGGGTGGGGGAGGGGGAATCTCCCTCAAAACGACCCCACCCTCAGTCCTTCCAAATGGGTTTTGTGAGAGATGGTGGGGGAAGGATGGGTTTTGTGAGAGATGGTGGGGGAAGGATGGAGGAAAGGGTGTGGGGGGACCTTTTTTGTTTTTTTTTGTCCATCCCTAATCTGGAAAGAATATATTAGGATGTTTTTTTTTTTAAAGTCATTGATGATTTGAAATGAGACAATAAAAAACCGAATAAATTAAGGGGTCATTTGTTTTTTCCACTTAAAATTTAATGGGTATAAATCATAATTATAAAGTTGTTTTATTTGTTTTTTTAAATGGTCAAACAACTTAAAAATCCTAAAAAACATCTTAAAATAAAAAGTAAAAAATCATGACTTTTAACTTGATTGCAAATCAATGAATTGTATTGAATGCAATCTAATTTTTTTTTTTTTGACATTATTCCCCATATATAACATATTTTCAATTTCATCAAAATTACATATGGTATAGAAATCTTTATTTTAATATATTGCTTATTTTAAATAGCTTTAAAAATAAAAAATAACTCAAATAAAAAAGAACCATAATCACTGTTCATATTGGTGTTTAATATCGATACTTTATTATGATATTATGGTGATATATATATATATATATATTAAAGTGTTTTGTACGAGCTTTCCTGATGTCCTTTTATTAAAAAAAAAACTTTTTTTTTTCTTAGAAAAATAAAGTTTGTTTGTAATCAAAGATGAAGATCATGAATATTCATGATCATATGTGTTTATATATAATTATTATTTTTGGATTGATTTTATTCCATATTATATGTATAATTGTTTAACATAGGTATAAATGTAAAGCTACTTGTATTCAGACAATTTTATTTTTAAAAAACAAACGTTTTGACAATATATTCATATGTGAAAAAAAAAAACAAATATATCATTCAGGTTCAGATTTCAGTCAATATTCAGTCATTAAAAAAATTCATGATTATTCCGTTTTTAGACAAAAAAATAAACGACCCCTAAGTCAAAAAATTCACTGTTATTTGAAAAAAGAGTGATGTTATTTTGTTTAAATTTGGACACCAAATTCCAAAATGATATGACAACACTTTAATCCATTCATTTAAATTGGATTAGATTTACATGATTTAAATGAATGGATATTACCACATCATTTGAACACGAGTAAAGTATCATTACTCTTGAAAAAAATGGAAATTGAACAAGTATTTAACATCACTTCCAGAAATGCCCATAGAAAACATAACTACAACAGTATTTTATTAAATAAAAACCAGAGCCAATATTGTTCGACTATGGAGGTCGCTTGCTATTTGTAGTTGCCATGGTTAAAAAATGAAAGTTTCTAGAGAGAGAAAAAGACAAGCAAAGAAATGAAAAATATCAAATAGATTTAAAATAGATAAACCTTTTAATTTGAAGAAACAAAAACAAGCTTTAACGGATAAAAAATAAATCCCTCCAACCTTATTCAACTAGCAAAGAAAAACCCTAAATCTATTTAAAAACAAAATAATATAATCCAAGACCAAGAAATTTAAGGTGCTATAGAGGATGAATTTTGATTTAAACTAAGACCAAAATCGAACCATATGTTGTGTAGTTTTTTTAATAAAAAAATCTCTGGTTTTTAAGCCTCTCTCTTGTGTAGTTTTTTAATAAAAAAATTCGGGTTTTCTAGTTTTTAATCATCATAGCAGTGAGATAATAACTATTTTATTATTTTTGATTAATACAATTAATATTATAATTGAAATATAGTTAATTATGTATGTTTATTAAAATGTTCAAAATATTAAAAGTAACGCTATACAATCCAAATAATTAACTCAAATTTTAATTCAAATAATATGGCAAGTGAATTGTCATCACTACACACAATGTGGAATGATGTGATTAATGAAAAAAATCATTTACCACATCATTTCGATTGAATTTGGGATAAAATTTTAGGTAATCTAGTATTAGTGAAATGTTATATATTGTATTAATAATAATATACAACTATATTTATAATTATAATTATTTTTTAATCTTTTTAATAATTTTACTTGAAGGATAGTGTTGGAATTTTGAAAAAGCTACTATTATGAGATACATATACAATTTTATAGGGATACAAATATCGTCACTCTTTAAAAAACTTATCGGTTTTTGTTTAGAACCTATTATCTATCCATGGTTTTTTTTTAGAACCTATTATCTATCCATGGTTTTGTTCGATTGGTGCCAACCTAAAGGTTAGGGCCGTCTTTAGACATTTTAAGGCCGTATAAAAGTGCAAAGAAAGAGGGAAAGAGAGGAAGTCATAAATTGTTGATTTGTTGTTTTGATTTTTCTACTGTTTGTTTTTGTTGTATCAGATAAGGTAGTTTAACAATTTGACAACTCATTTGGACGCCGATTTGGAATTGAATGAGTTGTTTGTTTTTGTTGAACTGAATTGTTCAATCGGTTCTGACTTTGAAAAAGAAAAGAGTGATAATATGTATACCTTTTAAAAATCGTAAGTAAACCATAAATCGATATGTTTTTAAAAATTTAATAATATCTTTGAGTAAAATTACCCAGAAGATTAAATAATTTGTAAGTACACCCACTAATAATTATTAATTACTTTCCTATTTCATCCTTTGTAGAAAAAAAAAGTTTTCTATTAATAATCATATATTAACATATATCATTAAAACCTCTTTCCATTTTCTTAAACCCTAAATTATCTTTTAAATACTAATTTCAAAAATATTATCAATTTATTTTAAGGAAATATAAATTGATTGCTAAGTATGGAGAATTAATCAAAATCTATCAAAATTGGTTATGACAAAGTAAGTTTTAAATTTATTATTATTATTTTCAAAATCAAAATCTCTTTAGATTTTTTTTTTCGTTATCAATATCAGTTGTTCTTCAATTCCATCAAAAACTTTTCTACTTCCAAATTAATAAGAATATGACACAAACCTTGAATCCCTACAATTTTCATAAACAGAAAATGAAATTCCAACTAGAAAAACCCCAAATCGTAATGATTTTCTGGATAGAAACTAATCGATAAGAAACAACGAGTGTTGCTTGACATGAGAACATAGTTAAATAAGAAGAAAAATAGAGTTTGGTTTTATGAAAGAAAAACTTATAAGAGAAAAAAGTAAGCAAAAGGAAAACAGTGATAGAATTAAAAATAGCGATAAAATTTTAAATAATAAGAAAGTTGAATAAATAACACGATATAGAAGTGTAAGTGGTGTGTACTTATAAAAATATAATATAATATAATATTTTTGAAAGGATATTTTTAATATTAAGTGAAATTTATTTACAAATTATAATTTTAAAAAAATATAATATAATATTTTTTAAAAGGATATTTTTAGTATTAAGTGAAATTTATTTACAAACTATATTTTTTTTAAAAATTAATGGTTGTGATTATGAAAATAGTGTATATATAGTTTGTATGGAAAGTAATAAAAGGAGAAGGATTGGACCCTTTTCGAACGAAAGATTAGACCCCGTCCTGTAGTTATTTTTCAGTCCGTTTTCGTTTTTATTTTTTAAAAATAATTTCGAAAACGCGTTCGTTAACCGTTTTTCATTTTATTTTCGAAAAAAAAAATTAGTGTTAAAATTGAAAATTTTAAAAAACACCAAATACTTGTTTTTTGTTTTCGTTTTTGTTTTTCATTTTGTTTTGTTTTTTTACTTTCAATTTCTTTTTATAAAAAAATCATCTTATTTTTTTTCTTCATCTTCATTCATCGACTCTTCTTCCTCGTCGTGGAGCAGCAGGCGCCAGAGTTCTTCTTCTTCTTGGAGCAGCCGACGCCGAAGGAAGGTAAATCCTCTTCCGGCAAGCCGATGTAACCAGATCAGTGCTCCTCAGACTAGATCTGACCAGATCGACGATGCGATCGGAGCTCTAGTTGATCTGCTCGTCTTCTTCTTCTTCCTCCTTAGCCGATCTGGCTATCTTCGTCTTTTCCTCCTCCATCGCTGGCCGTCCTCCTTTTCAAATTCTTGTTTGTTTTTGAGAGAATGTTGTTTTTGGATGTCAAGAAAATATGGTGAAATAGAATTGAATAAAATAATTTTGGATGTTCAAGTTTTTTGGTTCATGGGTTTTTAAAGATAACAACTTTTACAATTGGTCAACTTTTTTTTTTACTTTTTTTATGTTGTTCTTGGACATTCTACATCACAACATCACTACTGTTCTACTTCTTCACTTCTTATTTTGCTTATCTCTTCTTATTTTTTGGGTTTGTAATGATTTATTGGGTTGTATGTGTTTGATTGTTGTTGTATGCCAAATATATATTCAAATGAACATGCTAGATGATTGTGGTTGTATGGGTTTGCTGTGTTTGTATGTCAAATATATATTTAATTATACAAACCAGGTTATTGTGGATGTATGGGTTTGATTGTGGTTGTATGCCAAGGTTCAATACAGTGAGGATTAGCACCAGAGTGCAAGGCCATTTTGGCAAGATGATGAGCGGCCATATCAGACCCAAGGACTCCAACATATATTTAAATGTATATATTTGGATCATTGTTTAATTTTCTGGATTTATGTTGATTGTATTGGTTTGATTTTCTGGGTTGTTGACGATTGTGGTTAATAATTTGATTTTCTGGATTGTTGGAAATTCACATATTTATTCAAATCTGAATTTTTTTTCCAGATTTCTTTAAACGAAGGAATTCTTCCAAATTTGAAAAACTTTTCCATATTTGAAAAGCTTGTTAAGCTTTTTAATTGTTTTTATGTTATACATTAATTTATTTTATTTAAAATATTGTCAACTCATTAGAAAAAATATTTGGAAAATTATAATTTTTTATTTTATTTTGTTAGTTTACCAGACGAGTTTTGAGTGTTTTCATTTTCAGAATACAGTTTCCAATGTATGCTATCAGACGCGTTTTCTGAATTCGAAAATGAAATAAAAAACACCGTTTTCGTTTTCGTTTTCGTTTTCATTTTCATTTTAAAAAAACAATCACCGAAAAACCCTTGGAGGACGGGTCCTGATTTCACATAACTAAAAAGAAAATAAAATAGAATAGATTGGGCCCGCAAAATGTTGGGTTTATTACCACCATAGGCTGGCCCTACACCACTCATGTTGTAGAAAAACATATATGAAACTGTTTTATTATCATTAGATTATTACCACCATAGGCTGGCCCTACACCATTCATGTTGTAGAAAAACATATATGAAACTGTTTTATTATCATTTGAGAGAACATTTAATATAAATATACAATATAGTATTTAATATAAATAATATATTTTTATTAAACGGTTCCATCAAATCTTAAATGAAACCATCCCATAGCAAGTTTTTCTCGCCGTGTGGACATCACCAAATGGCCTAAATTAAAAAACAAATAAAAAATAGATAGCGTCCACAATTGGATTGATTATGTAAATGTCAGTATTCAGTATTCACGAGGCCACGAGGGTGCAAAAAAAAAAAAGCTGCTACTGAATGCTAACTTTACTGCTTAGTCTGTACAAAATTCCACGAAATGTAAATATTTCAAATTTCAATGCACTACAACCATGGATTTGGCTCGTGAAGGCTTGTCAATCAATATATATATATATATATATATGCACACAACCAACAACACTCATCACTTGAATCATTCTTGGAGTTGCTACACCCCACTAATTATTATTGCTACAATTGTAAATTTATAATCACACTAAATCAAGCAAATTTCTCCAATTTTTATATTCAAAATTCATTTACCCATCAACTTTGGGTATTATTTTTAAACTTCACACGATTGATATATAATTATACAAATCACACCACATCACCACCTATAACAATTACACAAAAAATTGTCATTATATACCATAAATGTTATGTTTTGGTGCAAAATAATTAAAATAAACAAGACGATAATAACAAAAACTTAAAGGAGGAAAATAATAAAAGAAAACAATGAAAATAGTTGTCCAAGAGAGAATAAAAACTTTCGTATCTTAAAATCTTCTCAGATCACAAGCACAATATGTGACGACTCCTATAGTTTTTCAACTGAATTACAAAACGGCGGTCACATATTAAAAGGATAAAGATTATAAATTGAATCATAAAATTGAATGTTAATGGAGGTGGAGAATTTACAATTTACTTATATGGATTATATGACTGTAGAAATCCACTTAAATAATAACTCATAACACAGATTTAGCTATGATACATGAATTGCTTGTTTGTAGGGACAACTATATAAAAGAGGGTAATTATTTGTTAATTTTAATTTTAATTTTTATTTTAAATCTTTGATTTTTACAGATCCTTTGATTGAAATCCAATGAAAATTATCAACTCAATAACTATACTAAAACCGTATAATAGATAAACCATTCATAACACTCCATTCAGTACCCTTCATACTAAGAACATGTTTCGTAATACGTTTTTTCAATTAAGTAAAACCCAAACGGGTATAAAATAATGATACCAAATTCCTTTGACCGTTTAGTATTCTTATTTTCTCCTAATCTCACGTCGTATTGTTCCTGTCTATATCAATGATCTTGATTAATTCTATCGGTTGATAGAATATAGATATAAAAGTTAGAGAGAAAACAAAAAATAACCATTGAAAACATTAAACTTTCGATAGTAATCACTTTTAAAATTTTATTCATAAATAACCATTTTTTTTAATAAAAAAAATCAATGTATGTCCATAAATTATAAAAATACTCATGATTTTTTTTTAAAAAAAAAAAACTAAAAATAAACTTGAAATCATGACTAAAATCTGGAACTAAACTTGAATTAACGACTAAAAACTTGAAACTTAAAATCTTACCTAAAAACATGAAATTTTAAAATTTTAAAACTTAAAATCTTACCTAAACTGAAATGTTGAAACTTGAAATCTTGACAAAATTGAAATTTTAAAACTAAAATGTTCTGGGTTTATAGGTTTTTCGTTTTTAAATTTTGAAACTTGAAATATTGACTAAATTGAAATGTTAAAACTTAAAATCTTGACTAAATTGAAATTTTGAAACTTGAAATGTTCTGAGTTTTTTCTAGTAGAGATGCACATTTTTTCCCGGAGCCCCAATTCCCCGTGTCCCCGTCCCCATCCCCATTTGGGGATTTTTTTTTTTTGGGAAATGGGGAAATGGGGGGGGGGGATGGGAATGGGGGAACCCCTTCCCATTTCCCCATTTTCCCCACAATTATATTGAAATGGGGATGAGGATGAGATCCCCCACCCCCATTTCCCCATTTCCCCATTTCCCCCAAACATATATAAATATAATCTTAATATATTATCAATTATATATATTTGTATTCGTATTTCTAATGGAATGTTTGTTTTTTTTTTAGTTTAATTTGTAATTTTTAGTTAAATGGCGAAATGGAAAAACGGACATATATCCATCCTCATTCTCCAAATGTGCATCCCTAGTTTCTAGGCTTTTCGTTTTCTTCCTCTTTTTTCTGCAGATCATATCACCGGCAGAGGGGGAGCTCGACGGCCCTGCTGGACGGTCGTGAAGCCCAGGTGACGGTACACCGGTACGCCGGTAAGCCGACGACGTCGCGTGAGAGAGAAAGGAAATGAGAATAGGAGAGAGAAAAAGAGGTTCAGTGAGAAAGAGGAGGTCGGTGACGATTTACCGACCTTCGCAACGATGTCGACGACGATTCGCCGGCACATCATCCATGGGGAGAGAGAGAGGAGATGAGAGGAGAGAGAAAGAAAAAGCGAAAAGAGAGAGAGTGTGTGTTTGGAGATAGTTTTTATACGAGGGTATTCAAATAATTTATCAAAAAAGTGGTTATTCATGAATAAATTTTTGTTTGTGGTTAAACAACGAATTTTTTATGTTATATGTGGTTATTTTTGACAATTTCCACTAAAAATTAATAGAAATATCAATACCATTGATTTGGTATGTCATACTCGTGACAATATATTATGTAGGTGATGAGCACATCACCTCTTAATAGAAATGATTGTGCACCTCCTTTCCACACCTTGTGGTCAAGGGTTCGAATTCCACCATATGTATTTTACAAACATTTATGAGGAGTTTTCTCTCGGTTTGTCGGAACAGCTCTCTCTCCGGCTCTGAGAGTTGTAGTCCAGATGAAACCTCTCCCCGATAATGGGAGTAGTATTCCAAACCATTCTTGCAGAGTATAATTAATCTTACCGAGTCTCGACAGTAGTTGTATTACAATATATATATATATATATATATATATAGGTGAAGACAATTAAGGTGATGAGATGATCAGATCCGACAACCTAATCATAAAACCCAATCATTAATAAATTAGATACACCCTCATTCATCACATGTCTCTCATTACTATATTACTTTATTCTTTTGTAAATATATCAAGGGTATAATAGTCAATTTTTGTTTATGTTGAAGGCTAAAATTGACTTTTGCTTCTAAATTTTAATAAAAGTCAACGGAAGGAGGGAATTCGAAAAACCAATACTACGATGAGCATTTTGTACGATGAGCATTTTGGACAATGAGTAATGATAATTTGTTCAAATTTAGTATTCAAATATGGTGTCAAATGATGTATCAACATTCTAGTGCATTTATTTAAATTTGATTATATTTTCATGATTTAAATGAATGGACTGTAGTGTTGTCACATCATTTGAACACCAGATTTAGATATCAAATTTGAGCAAAATAGAATTACTCTTGAATAATACATTAAACCACATGGTAGGTTTTAATGATTTCCCTCTTTATTATTTTTTATTTTATGGGAACAAAAACTATATAAACAAACTACACAAGATGATTGTCAAACCCAAAGCCTCCACAAGATATCACTTAGGACTAGATATGATTTCGTTTCCGGTTCCGGTTTGGAACTGACAGTTTCGGTTTCGATTTCATTTTCGGGGAATCAAAATCGAAACTATCGGTTCCTGTTCCGGTTCCAAAGGTTCTGACGGTTCGGTTCCTTTTTTTTCCTCATATTTATTCTTGTTTAATAAAAAAAATAGACATGTAAAATTGTAAATGTATTTTATTAGGTCACCCGAAAATAAAATAAAATAAAATAAACAAATGACAAATTAAATAAAACTGAAAAAATGTACATTTAGCCTTACACTTAATTTTTACCACAATTAAGTTGCATACATATCCTCTTAGGGTTTAGAGGAATCAAAGACCATATAGTTCTCTTACCTTTTATTGCATATTTGTTGATGACGTAGACTAAACGTTGTTATGATCTGTTCCACTTTTAGCTTCAGGTTGGTCATCTTTGAAGAAATCATAGGGTTTCTCTTGATCGATTTTTGTTGTCTATTTTGCATCTTCGTCCAATCATCAACACAAGCTCGTATCTGAATTGTTTTCGGACTTAAAAGCAAACGTCTAGAGTCCATAACATTTCCATCGGCGCTAAATTGTTGATCCACCACCACCACCACCTTAGAAACTGGTGTTGAAAGAATTTGTTTGGCTATCAGAGCCAAAATTGGAAAGTACCTTTCATGCTCATTCCACAAGTGTAGGATATCAATTTTTTTAACTTTGGTGTCTTCTATAAACTCAAAAGAGATACCTAGATAAGATTTAAGCTCAGAATACGTGGTGACACTCGATGAAGAAGAACCTCGTAATTTTTTAATTTTTTATTTTTTTTTGGATGACAGATTATACCCTAAACTCATAAATCGGAGGATTATGAGGAATGAGATGCATTTTGAGTTTGTGGAACATCTATATTCAGTGATGGACCATAAACTCTACGATATTCATCATATAACTCATACAATAATGTTTTAATTTTAGCATAACACTTATTGACATCATAATCTATTTTTAAACCTTGTTCATAATAATCAGATAGATAATCAGATTAATTTTCTAATCTACAACGTGGATCAAAACACATGACAATCAAATAAATATTTGGAAACTTCATATAATATTTTAACCATTTAGTATTTACAACAGTAATGGACTCTAGTAATTGTGGGTCGGTTTCACAATGAGCAAAGACACCATCAATATTAAGACTGTTAATAATAAATAAATTAGTTGTAGGATAATAAATACCAGATAAATTATTAGTAGGAATATTAAAGACTTTTAACAAACCACCAACATTGCTACAAACATCCCAATGACTTTGATAAATATTAATGTGACTAATATGATATTGCATAAAAGTAACTAATAAATATCTATAATTATAACCTTTAGCAAGTTATTTATAAGTAGAATTCCAATGTATTGGAACATCATGAGGAATTTAACGATACACTTACCATTTTGTTTACAATATGTTGTCATGCTTTCATTGCAGAAGAATGTCTCCACAAAAAATAGAGAGCATATTTAATAGGTTAAATAAACTGTTGAAGAGTTTCTAATATTTTTTTAATGCATAAATTTAAAACATGAGATGTACTTCTTTGATGAAAAAGTTTATCACCAAGATAAGGTTTGCATAACTCAATTAAAACAGGAATAACAACGGTATTGTTAGAAACATTATCAAAACAAATTGCAAAAATTTAATTTTCAATTTTATACTCTGTAAAAAGAATTCTAAGCTGTCTAAAAATATCAGTAGCAATGTGTGCATCATCAAAAACTCTAAATACATAAATTCTTTTTTGGGTAATCCATGCATCATCCATATAATGGCAAGTGATACTCACGTATGAATGCATTCTCAAATGGTCACTCCATATGTCAGCACATACTGAAACACGACCAATATATTTTTCAAAATATTTTTCAACTTTCTTTTTTCTTTGTCATAAATATTTCCAAGTGTTTCTATAAGTGTGGCTATAGGAACACGACATACGTCTGGATTTAATGCTCATTGACAATAATTAATAAAACCCACATTTTCACCAAAATAAATTATATATGTTCCTTTGCAATCAGTATAGCTAATTCTTCTCTATTGTTTTCATCACTATATTTAAATAATTGTTTGTTATGGGTAGCGTACCTATAAATTTGGGTTTGTGAACTCAATATGTCATGTGCTTCTGGATGATTGTTCGATATATGTTTCCGATATATGTCATATCCTCCAGTTTCATATATGAGACGTTGGAGGCCCAACGGACTGCTGACGTCAGCATACCGTTAGGCCTCCAACAGTTCAACCCTTTTTTTTTTAAAAAAAAAAAGTATTGAAAAAAGAAATTGGTGGCAGACGGTTCCAGTCTGGTTCGAACGGGGTTATTCCTTAAAAAAAAAGAACTAAAACCTCACTTATACTGGTTCCGGTTTTACCGGTTCGGGGGTTCGAACCGACGTCATGTCTACTTAGGACAATACCTAACTACCTAAGTGATAACCAGGTGGTCTTGACTAGGGGTGTGTAAAAAACCGTCAAACCGAACCAACCTGTCTAACCCAACCCAACCCAAACTTTATGGGTTGGTTTAGTTTCACATATATAAAATTTATCAATCGGTTTGTCATTTAACAAACCGATCAAATATTGGTTTGGTTTGAGTTGCTAAAAATAAAACTCATATAACCAAAACCAACCCATATATTTAATAAAATCAGATCTACATTTCTTAGTGTAACTTTTATTTATATGAGAATTTATTTATATTTATTTGCTTCTCATATAAATAAGTTTTTTTTTTCTTCTCTTTCATTATCATCAACAATTTTGTATTGTCCTACTCTTTTTTTTATATATATTATATTTTTTTTAATAAATAAAATACAGTTACTCATCTCTTCCGATGCATTTTAGAATATGAGATTTATTATGTTTTATTTTTTTTATTTTTCTGCTATGATACATTTTATCGTTAATTTGTTAATTATATAATAATTTTAATTTTTAAAATAATTAAATAACACCTATATTTAATATTTTTATATTTAACTAATTTTGTAATAATAATACAAAAATGATTTTTAGGTTCAAATTTAAACCGTTAAATCAACCTAGATCAACTCAAACCAAGCCGACTTTTTTTTTGTTTGTATTGAATCGGTTTGCTAAATCACATTGGTTTGGTTTGGATTGAAATGTAATCAAACCGATACATATCGGTTTGGTTTGACATTGAGGTTCGACCCAACCCGAACCGAAAATACACACCCGTAGTCTTTGACAATCAGATTGACCAAGTGAATTTCCCTCTTATATATATATTACAAATATAAATAAACTATATTACTCTTAATATTAATTTACCGAGTGAGAATGCCCGCTTTTTATCTTATTGTTTATTTTGTGATAGTTGAAAGCATTCTCATAATTGCAATGTTTATATATGTTATTGGATCATTGAAATTTAATGAATAACTGATGCGAGAAAAATGATCCAGTTTCATACTATATTAAAATTTAATGATTTCGTCGGAGTGTCATAAGAATATAATATATGTAACGAAAACTATATTATTTAAAAAAAAACATTTAAGATAATAAAATAAAGAAAAAATAATAAATTAAATTGAAAAAAATATTTTTTTTAAAAAATCCTTAAAATAACTTAAAACAATTAGAAAAAACTAATTACAAAACATGTATTTATACATGAAAGTAAAATTAAAAATAATTTAAAAGCAAAAAGAAAATAAAAAAATGTATGAAAGTCAAGAAGATTTAAAACAAAATCAAAAATTTTAAAAATTTGGAGGAGGCTAGTGCCTCCAAATTTATTTTCTAATTTATTTATATTTTATCTGTTATATATATATATACGTATACAAATATTATTTTTATACATGGATATACAACATATTTTGTGTTCAAAGATAAAAAAATACATCCAAAATTGTTAAATTATACTGACAATTAACTAATAGAGACTACAGAGATTAAATAAATGTATTTTGATCATATTACGAGTAAAAAACGTAAATTTGGTTAAGAAGCGATTAAATTAAAGAAAGAAGACATGGATCAAAATGATTTAATTAATTAATTTTAGCGTTGAGACTTTAAACTCGAAATTGTGTGATTTTTTTTTATTTTAAAAAATGGCCGTTGCCTGTGACGTATAAGAAAGGATAAAGTTGTAATTTGGAAGAGCCGGTCAGAATCAGCGATTTACCCGGGAGCAGTAATTTGGGAGTAGAATAGGACAATCTGAGACTCTCTGAGAGCTGAGTAAAAAAAAATATCCCAATTCATTATTCAATGGGGCCCACATTTCTGATATTTCGACTGAACTTGCTTGCATATCTAATTCATTCAATTAATTGATTTATTAAATATTAATAAAAAATATTCAAGTAATTATAGGCTGTCAGTTGCTCACCCTTCTCTTTCTTTACTCTGCTCTGACCAGTGAGTGAACCAGACAAGCAATAAAACCAACCCTTATCTTTCTTGCAGTAAACCAATCAGACAAAGTAATTAAACTCTAAACATTGCTTTCTTCAATCACTCTCTTAATTTCAGGTTTCAATTCAACCCAACTCTCACTTGCATTTCAGTACCCACCACATAGTTACTACAATGAACACTTCAGCACCCAGCGAAACTATACTGGTCCACCAATGGTCGGTTGCCACGTAACCTAAAGTAAGGAGAAAATGACAAAATGTAAAACAATTTTTAACCCGGGATAACACTCTATTAAAGGTCAGTATGGTATGGTACTGATTTGTCAGCACCTAAGCTTTTTCCTACTGCAATTCATTATCAATTGTCAATAACTGCATTCTTCCTGTTTGCAATAAAAATCTAATTAAATTTGATCTATTTCCAACTCCATCACACTTGCATTTCAAAGGACTTATTGATGTATTTCAATAAAAATCTAATTATATTCAACAATTAGAGGTTGAATTTTGAACAGGTGTGGTTTGGAATAACTAAGTCTCTTGTTTCATATCCAAACAAGGGTTTGCTTATTATGAGCAGAGTTCAAAGTTGGTTTGCCTGCCTAGCTAAGAAAAACAGACCCAGAAATGGGTTATTTATGCAGAGTCAATCTAATTAAACTACGCTATTTAGGTCATCTGAAAAGAGTCTGTTCTCTACATAAATGGAGCTACATCTTGAAGTCTGGACCACCATGATTCTTCATCATCATCATGTGCAAGCCCACTTGCCATGAAAACTACAATTCACTGCAAAATTGTACTGTTACAGATTCATCAAAGTTAGGGCTAATTGCATAAAACCTCTAATATTTGATCTAATTACACATGTATTATAGTTTTGGATATATTAACACAAACATCATATGATTTCAAGAAATATTGTACAAACATCATCAACCGTTAATTTCCAATGGTCAATGGTCAAAAGAAAAAAATGATAAAAATATCTTTATTTTCATTTTTAAAAAATTTATAAAACAATATTCATTAAACAACATCAACTCCAAATAAAAAACCAATCAGATGAAGAAGTTGAAGATTTTTTAATTATTTTATAAAATGAAAATAAAAAGCATTTTTGCCATTTTTCACTTTTGATCATCGACTATTTGGAGTTAATGGCAAAAGTTAATACTAGGGATATTTATGCAACATTTCTCAAATGTATTTGTTTTAATATATTTAAAATTGTCATATTGATGTAATTATGTCAAACGTCAGGGTGTTTGTGCCATATCCTAAAGTATAGATTAATACGGGGAATTTATTAAATTAAAATATCTATACATATGTATAATCAATAGATTAAGAGAAAGAATCTGGAATTAGAGGTATGAGGGCAGTACAAAGAATCCTGATTCCTGAGCATGGCCATTGTTTGTTTGTTTGTTATTATCTCTCTCTACAAAAGCAGGCTGTGATTCCCGTGACTTTAACCTGCCCAAAGATAAAAAAAAAAAAGAGTCATGGTTTTGCATCATCATCACCTCCAACCCCATCATCTCCTTTTTTTTTTTTTTTTTGTCCTTCTCGCTCTCTCACACACATTTAAAATTTTCATTTAATTACTTTGTTGGCTTTAAACAGTTAAACGCTTCTCATCTCTGTTACATAATATTAAAAACTCTCAACTTCCCAAGGCACCCACCCCACTCTCTTTTATTTCTGTGACCTCTGCTGCAGTACTTTTGATTGCTGCTTCAAGAACCGGAATCAGTCTCTCTCCCTGTTCACTAAACAGTGAATAACCCCATTTTCTCTCCATAAAACCCAAATCTAGGAGGAAAAAAAAAACGCCAAGCCCAGTTTCATTTTTAAGTCAAGCATCAAGCAGGTGGGGTGGTGGTGGCAGCATTAGCAAAAGATACAGTTCAGGTGAAAGCTGTGGGCACTACTGTACTGAAGAAAGCTTGAAGGAAATGGAAGGGCTAAACATGTATGGTGTTGTTGAGAATGAGAATGGTAATGGTAATGGAGGGGTTGTTCTGAGGAAAAGAGTGATGGTTTTGGTTGATGATACATCACATTCTAAGCATGCAATGATGTGGGCACTTACACATGTCACTAACAAGGGTGATTTGCTCACTCTTCTCCATCTAATTCCTCCCAAGTCACACCACTCTTCTTCTTCTTACTCTCCTTATCTTGCTAACTCTCTTGGCTCCCTCTGCAAGGCTTCTAAACCTGAGGTAATACCTATGTTTCCTTTTTATTTTCTTTTTCTTTTTGTAATATATATATTCGGAGGACTCGTTTCTTTCAGTTCTAATAAGTATCAAGATTGATTTTTTTTTTCTTTTTAGATTATAAACTTATAAAGTGGTTTTGGGTTTTGGGTAAATGTTCAGGTGGAAGTAGAAGCACTGGTGATTCAAGGGCCAAAGCTGGGGACAGTGATAAGCCAGGTGAAGAAGCTAGAGGTGTCTGTCCTGGTTTTGGGTCAAAAGAAACCCTCTTCATTCATCAACTGGTCAGTCAAGCTGATTGATACATAGAAGCCTAGTTAACAATTTAGATCTTGATTTATTGATCTAACAATCTCTGATGGAAGTTGGTTTTTCTTGATTTTGTATAGCTTTTGTGGGAGCAGCAACTCAGAGGCGTTTGTGGATCAGTGCATAAAAAATGCAGATTGCTTGACAGTTGGAGTGCGGAAGCAGAGCAGAGGAATTGGTGGATACCTTATCAGCACCAGATGGCAGAAGAATTTCTGGCTCTTGGCTTAGATTAGATTATTATTATAATAACATATACATAATATGAGTCTGTAATAATATTATAATCTAATCTAATCATAATGTAATCTAATCTCTGTAACTACTTATTACTAGATCCTCCTCTGTATCGATGAACCAATTAAACTAATGGAAACAATTAAATTATGCTACTGAAATTGTAAAGGTTGTAATCTTCACGTGGTTTTCTTCATACGATTTTTTCTGATCTCCAATGGTTTAATTTTCCAACACTGTAAAAACATATTCCACCATCCACGATGCATTCAGTCACAGATGGACTCAATTGTCTAACATCCTAACTTGATTAAATGTCTCTGTAACTTGATTTTCATTTCCCCCATGGGTTGGTTTTTATTTATGGTTGAATTTGATTTCTTTTTTGGGTCTTATTAATCCATTTTTTTTCTGTGTTTTTTGGTGGGTTTTAGTTGATTATGAATAATGGGGTGTTTTAAATTGAATTGTTGCTTGCTCCTTATTCCATGTTGGGTGTTCTTAACTACTCACATGGTAACCAACATTTGTACAACATCTTTAATATCGTACTAAATTAGTGTGTTAATGTTAAAATTTAGCTGAGTACAAAAACCTTCCTCCTCTCTAAATATGATTTGTGAAAAAAAAAGATGTCACGTAGAATTAATAGACATTTCATTAAAAAATATTTGTCCAATGCAGCTGTGCATATTCAGACTCAAACTGACGTGGTAAAAAAAAATTAGACATTGTCAATATGACCGTCCACTTTTAGATGGTTTATTGCACAACCTTTTTTAGGTTGACTCAACAAACATTTATAACGGATATTAATTTTTCATCTATTTTTTGTAAGAAAAAAAATAAAAATAAAATAAAATTGAACACATCGTTAAAACAAAATGTGTTTTTACCGGAAACATTGGTAACCAAATTTTAAGTTGATCGTCCATCAAGTTCATATTTATACCACATAGGAAACAATTATCTTAATATTGTTGTCATGACAACAATAATTTATATGCAATCCATTTTTACATTTTTACACGGCCCCTCGAGGATGTGCCAGACTGTTCAGGCCCAAGTGCAATAATGGTGAGAAATTGTTTCAATAGTAATTATTATTATTATTATTATTATTGCTATCTTTTTTTGAAGCAATTGTTGTTATTATTATTATATACTATATAGTAACCCAAATGTAAATTAAACTAAAAAAAAATGAGAGTGATTAAGCAGAATTAATATGATCCTAACAAAAATATATAACTATTGAGACATGTATTTCAAATCATGTGAAAAAAAAAGTAAAGAAATGAATTTTATTTACCGATTCAAATTTCATTATTATATAATTGTCTCGTTAAAAACATTACCAAGAAAAACCCAGTAGGATAAAAACTTGATAAGAGAAAAAGAGTCTAATCAAATTACAAGTACATCACATGTATAATTAAAAATTGTTAATGTGTCTTCAGTCTTCAGCTCTTATGCTGGTTACTGTCAGAACCCTTATCGACGTATAAGTTGGAGAAATTATTAATTACTTTTCCATCCTCCATTTCACGATGCATCCTCTTTCGAGTATACTCCCAATTCCGAAGGCATGTTACTACCTCCACCAGTTCAATGGTCAAAGAAGTCCTTCTTGGTTCGATGATACATCCACTCGTGCTAAATGTCAGCTCTGAAGAAACAGTGGACACAATGATAACAAGTATGTCACGTGCTAGTTTTGACAGTACTGGATATCGGTTGCTATGGTTTTTCCACCATAACATCACATCAAAATCCTGGACGTTTTCCCATTTTCCCCCGGTTGTTTCTAATAGAGATAACTCTGTTTGAAGGTTGTTGTTGAGTTCGGCATTTTGAGCAGGTCTTGCAACTGGAGATTGAGATGAAGAACTTGTTAAGCTACAACTAGAAGAGTTAGGCCTTAGGAAGAGTATCCATCTACTCTTCAACAGGCGGGTGTGATGTTGTTCTGATGGCCTTGTAAACACGCCGCAAAACCTACACTCATAAATAGAATAAACTTCGAACAACTTGTTCCACAAGTTAGTAAACTGTTTAGTAAAATCTATATTCAAATTATTAGCAATATAACAAAAAAAAAAAGTTTCTAAACCAGATAATTTAACCATATTATCTAATACAACACCTAAGATATAGATGAAAGGAATTCAGACTAGTATTTTTTAAATTTGACCTCTATGGCGTTAACAACAGGATCTAAAATTCCATCCTCTCTACAAACGACAAACATTTCAGACATTTTAACAATATGATGAATTACTGATAAAGATGTGGGGTAATAGACTCCGGAAAGAAGTACGATGGAATCGTAAAAAACCTTTAAAATTTTAATAAAATGGTTTGCCACATACCAATCGTTTTTAGATAGTATTTGAATGCCTTTTATAAAATTACAAAAACCTGTAATAATGCCAGCATAATCAATAACATTTTGTAACATTAAATAAGTTGAGTTCTTCCTTATCGGTATATCTGTTTGGAACTTACATGCTTACTTGTTTAATGTCTAACAGAATCTGCCAAATTTTGTCACTCTTGGATTAGAGCTGCTAATCCAAAAAATGACATCTTTAATGCGATCTATATGATTGCATACAACATTCAAACCATCTTTTACAATTAATATATATGTGATATGCACATCGTTGGTGGAAGATATAACCCTCAAGTAGTAGGAATTTTTTAACTTCATTTGAGAGTCTAAATAGTGTTATGTGATATATAAATAATCTTGTTTGGAATGTGCTTTCCAAATATCGGAAGTTAGTGCAATTGAAACATTCAAATCTTGTAATTTAGTGATCAAACTGTTTCGTGCAGTGTGAAAGTTTTTTTTTTTTTTTCAAATCGTTTCTAGTGGTTGTTCTAGAAACATATTGTAATTGTGGGTTTTATGCTTGTTAGGTAAATTCTTCATACCACACACTGTCACCGAAACTAATTGGTTGATAAGTCTGTGCAATATATCGTGTCATACAATCTTTAACATACTGAGAATCGTACCTCCACATCGAAATAGACCCGTCTAGGTTCCGTTTTAGTTTTGTCTGTGTTTTGGTATCTACTTGTTCGTGTGTAGGCATGCATTTTCTCTTATGCCTCTCCAATTGTCCCGTTCTGGATGCAGAAGCGGTATATAATTTTTTACAAAATTTGCATTGTGCCATTTTTTTGTCATTACCATCCGGGCTTTGTACGTATTATGGGTCAAAACAGCCCCATACCTTTGACTTCGTCTTTCTGGGGAGAGTTATGGTTATGTTTGACCTCTTGTGTAACACCTTCTTGTTGTCCTAGATCTTGGGTGTCGACATTGTTGTCAGACTCAAAAAAGTTCAAATCATTATTCTGCATATTCAAACCGTCCAAAAAAATTGGTTGAGTTTTTATTTATGGTTGAATTTGATTTTTTTTTTTTGGTCTTATTAATCCAATTTTTTTCTTTGTTTTTTGGTGGATTTTAGTTGATTATGAATAATTGGGTGTTTTAAATTGAATTGTTGCTTGCTCCTTATTCCATGTTGGGTGTTCTTAACTAGTCACATGGTAACCTACATTTTTAGAGCATCTTCAATACTGTACTAAATTAGTATGTTAATGTTAAAATTTAGCTAGAGTACAAAAACCTTCTTCCAATGCAGTACTAATAGCATCTCCAATGTAAGTGTGACTTGTGAAAAAAAGAGATTTCATGCAGGATTAATAGACATTCTATTAAAAAATGTAGCTCTAATGCAGCCGTGCATATTCAGCCTCAAGCTGAGGTTGTAAAAGAAAATATTAGACATTGTCAACATGATCGTCTGCTCTCAGATAAAGCTGTAAATCTAGAACGGCCAGACCCATTAGGCACGGCCTGCCGATGCCCGTTTTCAGAAACGAGACTGGGCTGGTCCTGCATGCACCAATGTGTGTGTCGGACTAGGTCCGACCTATTTTCGAAAACGGTGGCACGGCACGGCATGCCGGCCTACCTCAGGCAGGGAGTGCCTGGTCCACAGGCCGCTCCATAATCATTTCCGAATCCGATTTTTAAAAATAAAGTTTGTGTGGATTTTAGGTTTAGGGTTTAGGGTTTAAGATTTATGAAAAATACAGTAATACACAAAAAAATTGGTTGTTACATCAATTTAACAATTCAATTATATAAATATAATTTTCAAATTAATTTGTTTATCTTTTAAAATAATTTATATGAAAAATAATAATCAATTCCAAAAATGAATAAAGAAAAAGTAATACAAAAAAATAAAAATAGATGTTATTACGAATGTGAAATGAACAAGTATTTATTTATTTAATTATTTTTCACTTATGGAATTTAGTATTACATATTTACATGATTGTCTCATTAAAAACCTTACCAAGAAAAACACAGTGGGATAAAAACTTGGTAAGGGAAAAAGAGTGCAATCGTATTACAACTTACAAGTAAATATACATGTAAAAGTATAATCTAGTTCTGACCCTAGCCACTACCTAAAGACTCATCAATATATAGATAGTTGAAATTTAGAATAAGTTCTTTTTCTACCGTTTGATTTTGTAACCTTTTTTTAGCATGCTCCCAATCCCGAAGGCATGTTAATACCTCCACTATATTCGGAGACAAACAACTTCTTCTTGGTTCAATTACGCGTCCACTGATGCTGAAAGCTTGTTCTGAAGACACCGTTGACACGGGGATAACCAGTACGTCACGTGCTAAGTGTGATAAAACTGAATACCTGTACGTATAGGTCTTCCACCATAATAACAAATCAAACTCTTCCTTGTCTTCAACAACATCGAACTGTGCTTCAAGGTACCTAATCAGTTCGGTACAAGAAGATAGGCCAAATCTTTGCCCTGAAGAAGTACTTGCTGATTTTTCATTTTTTCACCGTTTCAGAAGGCTCCAACTTGTATGCTTCGGCTCTGTCTCCGGTTGTGTTGATTGGGGGGGGGGGGGGTGTCAATGTTGTCAAACCTGCTCTTATAAATACGAAAAATCACGAACAAATTGGTTCAAATGCCAGTAATTTGTTCTGAATAATCTATCGACAAATTAGTACCAATAAACTCAAACAAAACTTCTAAACCGGATAATTTAACTCTAGGATCTACTATAAGACTTGAGGCATAAAGTAGAGAAATGTTAGCCCAATATTTTGTCAACTTTATCTCAATGACAATAACTGCAGCGTCTAGATGTTCATCTTCTTTATAACTATTTAACACTTCAGACATTTCCATTATCTGATGGATTGCCTGGGAAGATATGGGGTAATAGACCCCGGGAAGAGTTACGGTGGCATTGTAAAAAATCTTTAAAAATTAAACAAAAACCCTTGTCACATACCAATCATCTGCAGGTAAGTGCTTTTGCTTCAGAACGACCAGCTTCAACCAATTTCATGTTATAAAAACATGTAATGGTTGTATCATAATCCAAACAATTTTCCAACATTAAGTAAGTAAAGTTCCACTTTACCAGCATATCAGTTTGGAATCGTCGGGGTTTGAGACCGTTTAATTTACAGTGTCTCTTGAATTCACTGAATCTAGGATTAGAACTGCAAATCCAAGAAATGGCATCTCTGATGCGATCTATTTGGTCGCTTACCTGCTTTAAACCAGCATGTACAACTAAATTTATAATATGACATGTACACCGTTGATGGAAGAAATAACCTCCATCTTGCGGGATATTTATTGCAACAAACAATGCAATAGAGCTAGTATTTGCAAATACATTATCTAATGTGATAAAAAGGATGTGATGGGTGATTTCATAAGTTTCTAAAACAGAAAGAATTATATTAAAAATATTTGCTGCGGTATGTGTAAAATCCATAGGACGAAAACCCATAATTCTTTTTATTATCCTCCATTCAGAATCTAAATAGTGTCCTATGACTAGACATGCCCACGGTTCTGGTCGGTTGGTCCGGTTCCACCGATTCAACCGGTTCGGTTTTTTTTATACTTATTATGCTCATTTAAAAAAAATACCAAAACATAAGACATGTATTAATGTGAAATTGTAAATGAATTTAATTGCGTACGACCGTAAGGCATAAGCCGAAATTAAAATTGAAAAAAATAATAATACTAAATACATAAATTGAAATATATGTATAAAACTAAAAAAAAATGGTATTGCACTTAATTTGTACCAAAATTAAGTTACCTACGTATCCTCTTGGGGTTTAGAGGAATCAAATACCATATAGTTCTTTAATATTTTATTGTCTTTTACATATGTAACTCTTTAAGTCTGTAACTAATCGCTGTTTTCCGTCCCGGTACCGGTGGTGTGATCATCATCGAAGAAATTGTAAATCATTTATGGCTCCATTTCTTGTTGTCTATATTCAGCCTTTATCCAATCATCAACACACACTTGGACTTGAATTGATTCTGGACTCAAAAGTGACCGTCTTACGGCCAGAATATTTCCATCCGCACTAAACTCTTGTTCCACAGTCATTGTAGAAACCGGTGTTGCAAGAATATGTTTGGCTATTATAGATAAGATTGGGAAGTGCTTTTGATGTTCTCTCCACCAATGTAGAATATCAAATTGATCCATATCACTGTCTCCTATAAACTTAAAATTGGTACTGTAATAAGTTTCAATCTCATGATACGAGACCGAACTTGATGATGAAGAATAAGAACATCGTAATCTTTTGATCTTTTGGGATGAAAGTGCAGACCCTGCCTCCAACACTCCAGAAGATCGAGTTTGGGATCCATTTTCAGTTTGTGGAACACTAATGTTCAATGATGGACCATAAATTCTACGATATTCATCATATAATTGATAAAATAATGTCTTAATTGTAGCACAATAAGTAATAATTTCTAATTATATACCTAAACAATTATAATAAAGAGTTAAATAATCTGTCAATGCATTTAGTTTACAATGTGGGTCAAAACACAACGCAAACAGGTAAATAGTTGGAAACTCCCTATAACAGTCTAACAATTTTTTTTTTCATAGCTTCAATGCATGCCTCTAATTGTATATCAGATGAATAGTCAGCAAATGCACCAACAATATTACAACCCTCAATAATAAATAATTGAGTAGTATGACAAAAATACCTGACAAATTATTAGTAGCACTATTAAAAACTTTTAACAAATTACAAATTTTTGTACAAACATCCCAATGGTGTACATAAAGATTGATTTGACTAACATTATATTGCATAAAAGAAACTAATAAATCCTTATATTCATAACTTTCACAAAGCAATTTATAAGTAGAGTTCCAACGTGTTGGAGCATCACGAGAAAATCTAATGAGATGCCTACCTGCCTGTTTACAAAATCTTACCCATACTTTCATAACATTAGGATGTTTCCACAAATATGAGAGAACATCCTTAATGGATTTAATAAAAGCTTGAAGAATTTCCAAACATTTTTTACGCATAAATTTAATATATGACAAGCACATCTTTGATAAAAAAATTTACTATTAAAATAAGACTTGCATAATTCAATTAAAACAGGAATAGCTGACGTATTATTAGAAGCATTATCAAAACCAATTGAAAAAATTTTGTTTTCAATTTTATACTCTTCAAAAATGATTTTTCTATTTTTATAAATATTATCAGCAGTATGTGCATCATCAAAAACTTTAAATGCAAGAATTCTTTTTTGTATTTGTTGACGTCGATTTCTGGATGTATGAGAAAAGTCAACAAGGATTGGATTTTAGTTGTGATTTCAAAGAGAAAGAGAAGGAGAAAATAATCAGACGCAAGTTTTTTACGTGGTAAAACTCAAATGACCGGAGAAACGTCCACGGGTGGTTGAATGATCAACCAAGCCAAAATCCACTATGAAATAATATAATTACAATTCTCGATCTCTGTTTCTTCTCTATGTATTTTTCTATGATTGCTGTCTCTCTTTGTGTGATGAGATTATGAGTCTATTTATATGTCCATAGAACCCTAATCTTCATTGTACAAGTAATAAAAGATCTTTGTATTTAATTATGATTGTTTACTTGTTCGAAGTAGTTTGTCTTCTTTCCTGTTTCGGAGACTTGTATTGAGATCGAATGAGACTCTAGTAATGTAGTCCAATTAGGACTTATTTCCTTATAAGAGCGTAGTCTTTTTGAAGTAAAATTGTTGCTTGATTAGGAATCCTCTGCTTGATAATTTTGCTATTCTTGAAATTCCTCTTTGATATGGATATCTTCGTGAATTTTAATGACTCGATTTGTGTGAGCTACGTGCTGGGCTTTTTATTTTTCTTCATGTTTGTCCTGAGTAGGAAACGATATCAGCTGGTCCCGAGTGACATCATCTGATCCCGAGTAGAAAATGTCACCAACTAGCCCTGAGTATGTTTAACTGACCCCGAGTGGTATATGACGTCAGTTGACCCCGAGCAGGTCTTATTCAATACTTGTTTATTCGGACTTCTCTTCTTTGGTGATGTCTTGTAGGATATTTTCTGAATGCCTATTCGGATGTCCACCTGGTAATTTTATCTTCGTTGTCAATGACGTGTATATCTGATAAAATTTAAATACGACAATATTGTCCATGCTTTGTCTATATATTGTCCATCCTCTTTAGTCGTTCATTGCCTGGTTTTTAGTTAAAGTAGGGATTTCCTCGGCTCAACTAGCCCCGAACAACTACAAGATATTGATGTGCATGTGGCACATGTACAACCGGATGAACTTGTCGCCGCCTTCCCCGAGTGAGATCAGACATTTCTTCACGCTGAGGCATTCCGGTAAGACAGAGACTTACTTTCTTATGTCTAATCCGCCAGACTGCTGGGTCATTGAGGGGACAAAGGTGAATCGGGGAGTCAATACTTCTGATGACCCCAAAAAGAGGGGGTTTGTATGGGGATTCCCTTCATCCAACAAGTTCTGGAAGAACAAATGGTTTTTTACCGGAAGGAATCTGGGTCTTGAAGTCACCCTCTCGGTTGGGGAAACTCGGAGGGTGCTGAAAGTTCCTCGCTTCTTTTGTTCTCCCGAGGTTTGGAACAAGAAGAAGCTTGATTTTAGCGATGCTGAGCTGACCAGACTTGCTCGGGCAGTAGTTCACACGCTGGAGAAGAGGAACATGTCTTATCTTTTCAATGAGACGAAAATGATAGAGCTCGGCTTCTTCAGCCAGATTTCGGCTTACCGCAGGCGATGTAAGTGATCTTTGTAACCCTCTTCTTTTTTCTTTTTTCTTTTTTCTTTTTTATTGTTATTTTTTTCTTTTCGAATTCTGACGTGATTCCTCTTTTTCTTCTAAGTGTATGATACGATCATCTTCTGCGACATTCAAGCTCACCAAGTAAAGTCGTTTCTTTAGGTGAGCCGAAAAGAAGCTTCTCGTCAAAGCAAATGATGGTATTGCCCAGCCTGAGTCCGACAAGGAAACTGATGTTGCCGATGAGTAAATCCTTGAATATGTCCCCGAGGACGTTGTTCAGCCGACCGTTGGGGAGACTAGTGGTCCAAGTGGCCAGACCGATACTCAAATGCCTGATGATGGGGAAAGGCAGCATGAGGGTCCTAGTGAAGAGCCTGCCAAGCGGTCAGACATCGGTGATGGAGGTAATACCTCCGCGGGACAAGTACCTATAGGTCCCGAATTTTTTGAATTTTTCGAGGATGATGCTCAGGAAGATCCTGCAGTTGATCTCAGCTTCCATCGTTCTTTGTAACAATTCTTTGTAATTCTTTTATAACAATTCTTTTGTAAAGAATTCTTTGGAGAGATTACTAAAATCCCGAGTTTAGCTTTTCTGAACCTAGTGGTCTAGATCTGATTTATTGCTTCAAGGAATTTCACCTTCAACTTGACTCTATTGTTGTCGAGTATCTTATTAAACCAGCTATTTCTGATGTTCGGGTAACTTCACCGAGTATCTTATTAAACCGGTTGTCACCAGAATAATTTTAATGCCAAGTATCTTATTAAACTGGCTCTTGTAATCTTCATGCCAAGTATCTTATTAAACTGGCTAATTCTGATGTTCGGATAACTTTACTGGGTAACTTTACCGAGTATCTTATTAAACCGGTTATCACCCGAATAATTTTAATGCCAAGTATCTTATTAAACTGGCTAATTCTGATGTTCGGGTAACTTCACCGAGTATCTTATTAAATCGGTTGTCACCCAAATAATTTTAATGCCAAGTATCTTATTAAACTGGCTCTTGCAATCTTTATGCCAAGTATCTTATTAAACTGACTAGTATTATTAACCGAGTCATCTTAAAACAGGCAAGTAGGTTTATACTTGTGTTTCATATACGGTTGCTACCCGAACATTACATTAAGGCTCACCATGATCATATGTTCGAGTCCTTACGCATTACCGATGATGTCTCCCCAGTTTTTATGCGCAAGGGTTTGTCGAATCGTTAAGCTCTTTGAATCGCTTAACACAGCTACGCATTTCACTGGAATTTCCCGATAGCATCCCGAGCCTTTCTCCAGAATCTGGTGCATCGGGTTTGCCTTTTTGGTAAGGTCAATTGACCTTGCTAGCTGGCATGCTCCATCGAGCTTCTCCGCCCATTCGGGAATCAATGGTCCATAGTATTCTATTTGCATGTTCTTATTATCATGCTTGTCTTCCATATGTTCTTATTATCATATGTTTTATCTTTCGAAAATCCCGAGTTTGATTTTTATTTATAACTACAAACTCAATAAAGATTTAAATTCCACAGCTAATATCTGACCTAACTAAACTTGTCC
Source organism: Dipteronia dyeriana (assembly GCA_032871835.1). Classification (NCBI taxonomy): domain Eukaryota; kingdom Viridiplantae; phylum Streptophyta; class Magnoliopsida; order Sapindales; family Sapindaceae; genus Dipteronia; species Dipteronia dyeriana. The sequence continues at coordinate 99,504,413 of CM065296.1, read as the reverse complement.
TGACTAAAAAAAAGAACAAAAAAATAGTTTAAGGATAGAAAATCTTCAAATATTGGGCATTGCATGGTCGGGGTAAAACCCCTCCATTGGGTCGTGCAATCCAATATGCTCCATGGCCAGCTATTCCTTCGACTTTGTACGGGCTTTCCCACTTATCAGTCAGGGAACCTGCAGCTTTATTTTTTGTGTTCAATGACACCTTTCTGAGTACCAGGTCTCCTAGTTGGAATTTTCTGACCCGAACATGAGAGTTGTAGTGACGAGCTACTCTTTATTGATATGCTATATTTCGAATTCGAGACTTCTCCATTTTCTCTTCTAGCTCATCTAGGCTTTGTAATAGCATATCAACATTCTGTTCATCATCATATAGCCTAACCCGGGGTGATGCATATGACGTTTCTATAGGATAACATCTTCTGTTCCAAACGCTAAAGTGAATGGAGTCTCTTCTGTTGGCGTTCTTGTTGTTGTCCGATATGCCTATAATACTTCGGGAAGCTTTTCAACCCAGCTTCCTTTCTTGGCATCTAGCTTTGCTTTGATTGTGTGCTTGATGACTTGGTTGACAACTACCTGTGAATCGTTGAATATCTCGACTTCATCTGCCCCGAGAGCTATGCAGACTCTGAGTCCAGCTAGTAGCGCATCGTACTCTGCTTGATTGTTGGTTGCTTTGAAATCAAACCTCATGGCACATTCGACATCATCTCCTTCTAGAGTGCATACTATGATCCCTGTCCCGCTGCCGTGAGTGTTTGAAGAGCCATCAACATACAATTTCCATGGGAAATTTTTTCCCACATCCTTTTTGCTTCCAGGTTTGGCTCTGTGAACCCTGTTATAAATCTGTCATTGCTTGCCCTTTGAGGGATTTCCAAGGGATGTAGTGGATATCAAATTCACTTACCCCGATAACCCATTTGGTCAGTCTTCCTGAAATCTCTAGCTTCTATAAATTTGCTTTAATGGGCAGTCGGTAAGAACCTGGATTGTATGAGCCTGAAAATATGGCCTTAGCTTCCTTGCTGCTGAAACCAATGCTAGGGCCATTTTCTCTGCTTGTGAATACCTGGTCTTGGCTGGTAGAAGTGCCTTGCTGGTATAGTACACTGGCTTCAGTACTCCATCTTTTGTTCTAACTAGGACTGAGCTTGCTGCTAGTTCTATAATTGATAAGTACAAATGGAGTGTCTCTTCTATCTGTGGTTTTGAAAGGATGAGAGTCTGCCCTATGTATTCCTTGATTTTAAAAAAGCATGTTCGCACTCTTCATTCCATTAGAGTCATTTTCCTTTTTTAATTACTTTGAAAAAAGGTGCGCATCTGTTTGTGGCCTTTGAGATGAATCTTTCAAGGAAGCTAAGCATCCTGTTAGGCGCTTTACTTCTTCTAGTGTCCTTGGTGAAGTCATTTTCTGCAGGCCCTGGATCTTCTCAGGGTTAAGTTCGATTCTTCTTTGGTGAACTTGAAAACCCAGGAATCTTCCTGAAGGAACTCCGAATAAACACTTGTTCGGATTTAGTTTCATCTGGTATCTCCTCAATACATCAAATGTCTCTCGCAGGTCAGAAGTATGCTTGTCTACCGTGATGCTCTTGGTCAGCATGTCATCAATGTATACTTCTATGTTCATTCCTATTTGCCATGTGAAGATTCTGTTGACCAGCCTTTGATATGTTGCCCCTGCATATTTTAACCCGAAGGGTATTACTGTGTAACAGTACAAACCCTGATCAGTTGTGAATGCTATTTTTTCTTCGTCAGCCTTGTTCATCCGGATTTGGTTATATCCCGAGTAGGCGTCCATGAAACTGAGCAACTCATGGCCTGATGTAGCGTCCACCAACTGATCTATCCTCAGAAGTGGAAAACTGTCTTTTGGGCATGCCTTATTCAAATCTGTGAAATCTACGCACATTCTCCATTGGACATTCTCCATTGGCCATTCTTCTTTTGGACAATGACTACATTAGCTACCCATTGAGGGTAGTTGACCTATCTAATCGACCCTACAACGAGTAGCTTCTCTACTTCCTGTTTGATTGCCTGACTTCTCTCGAGATTGAATGATCTTCTCTTTTGAATCACCGGTTTTGCATTCGGGTCTACTGTGAGATGGTGAGATATTATTAGGGCATCTATCCCGACCATGTCTTCATGACTCCAAGCGATCACATCCTTGTATTTTTTGAGCAGATCAATGAGGTTTTGTTTGACTTTTCCTTCAAAGTTGGCCTCGATCTTGATCCTTTTATCTGTTTCATCTTCTTTCACGATAATTTCTTCGACCGATTCAGTTTTAGATTCATTCGGCTCTTCCCTTAGATCGAATTCGAATGACAGTGGCTTTTTGTTCTGACTCGGCTGTGTTATAGTGCAAACATGTTCATCAATCTTGTCTTTGTATACTAACAGGTTAGCTCTTCGGGCCATCTATTGGGATCCCTTGACTACACCGACCTCCTGTTCAGTCGGGAACTTGATCATTAAGGCATAAGTGACTGTTACGGCCTTAGTTTTATTTAAGATTGGCCGACCCAATAACGCATTACACGGCCAATTGTCTAAGTCTACTACCACGAAGTCGAGCAATACAATTCTTTGACAAGGTGCCACTCCGATCTTTACGAGTTGCTTTATTGTCCCGAGTGACATGACCTCAATTCCCCCGAATCCTCTGAGTGGAGTATGAAAGACTTTAGATCATTTCGGTCCAACCTGAGTTAATCGTAGACGGTTACATTGAGAATGTCTGCCAAATTCCATTATCTATCAAGATTCTCCTAACTTCCCGGTGACCAATCCGAGCACTTATGACTAAGGCGTTATTTGACAGAACGTCGACCCCGTGTGAGTCTGCTTCTGTGAATATTATTGGGTCTCATCCTTCCTTTACCCTTTTCGGGTCCGGCTCCACCAAGTTCACGTCAAAGTTATGTCTTGCTTCTACTGCTTCTCTGATTTCCTGTGTTCGCTTTCGGTTACTTCTCCTAGTGGATGGTCCTCCAAAGATTGTATGTATTACTTCATTGGCCTCTGAACTGGCCCTTTGATTTCAACCAGAGCTGTGATCGGCTATGATCTCTTTCTTTATTTTTGATTTCTCATCCTTTTTCAAGATTACATCATGTAGATGTCCTTCCCGAATGAGGGTTTCTATGTAATCCTTGAGATGGTAACACTTGGTAGTCTCATGAGCGGTTTCCTTATGGAATCTGCACTATTTGGTTGTATCTCACCGAGCAATTTGAGATTGACGGCGTGGCTCTTGTACCAGATTTTTTGCTTCCAGTATGACCAGGAATTCCTCTTGTTTTTTTCGAAAAGGGGTGTAGTTGGTATATTTACCTCTGTTTTTTTTCGTGGTCTGTTCGGCATTACGCCCGTTTCCCTCATCCTTGCTCTTTTCTTTGCTGTTTCCTTTCTGTTTTTCCTTTTGGTTCTGCACTTTGGACTCAGCGTCTTTTTCAGGTTTTTCTCCATGCATGTAGCATCCTCCAGTGGCTAACTCTTCTTCTTCGGCTAGTGCATATCCTCCCGCCATATCCATCATATCTGCGTATCTGGTCAGGCGGGCTCTTATCAGGTCAAAAGACAACCATCCATTCTGTAGGTTGTTGATGAATGTAGCAATTATCACTTCATCGTTTGCACTGCAAATTTCTGATACTGCTTGACCGAATCTCCCCAGGTATTTCTTCAGCGACTCATCTTTCCCTTGTTTTATTTTAGAAAGGTAAGCCACTGATTTTTTTCCTGTGAACATTGCTCAGAAATTGCCTTGAGAAACTTTTGCTCAGTTCACTAAAACTTTCGATGCTTGCTGGGGGCAATCTCCCCGAACCATCTTGAGCCCATGTCTCCTAGAAATTGTGGAAATTTGATGCATAGTAAGGGATCGCTATGGGTATACTGGGCCATAGCACTTTTATAGCATCTGACATGTTCTTTTGGGTCTGTATCCTTCTTGAACTGCTTCACGTGTGGCATCCTGAATCTTTCTGGGAATGAAGTCCGCAGGATGTCCCTAGTGAACGGGCTGTCAGAATCTTCGTTAGATAAATCATTGTACCCATAACGTCTGACCAGTGCGTCCATTTGACGCCTATTGTCCTCTACTTCTCGAGTTAGGCTCTGGATGACAATATCCCTGTCTCCCACCGGACTTCCCTGATGGTTGAACATTGTCATTCCTCTTACTGGCTCTTCACTTTGATACCGGGTTTCACGTATTATTCTGTGATGATGCTTACGATGGTGCCGATCGCTATCTTCTGATGACGACCGATCCTTGTACCGGTCATGTTTGCGATGTCTAACACGGACTGTCTAATCCTGGTTCTGCTTCTGGCATGGTCGTTCCTCTTCACGTGTTTCACGTCCAGCCTGATTGATTGGAGCAGAGTTCCTTTCGGCTTCCGGTGCATTTAGCTCTGGCCCTACTACAACTGAACGAAGCCTTGCAGGTGGGAGGTTAGGAGGTTGTGCTTGTTCTGCAGCCAGTAGATCAACTCATTCCTTTGTTGCGTCTGCCTCTCAGAAGCGTTGTGTCAGGTCTCCGCTGGTCAGAGGAACTTGCTGGATCCCCACCAGGAATGTAGGTTGGTTTACTGTGGTTGCAGCGAGATCTCGAGAGCTACTGCCAACATGGAAGTTATCTGGAGATTTTTGGACATCCTCAGAACTGCTTTTGCTTTCTGCCATTACCTTTAATTAAATCGGAGGTTTGACCCCTCCTTCTAGCGCCAATTATTGACGTCGATTTTTGGATGTATGAGAAAAACCAACAAGGATTGGATTTTAGTTATGATTTCAAAGAGAAAGAGAAGGAGAAAATAATCGGACGCAAGTTTTTTACGTGGTAAAACTCCGATGACCGGAGAAACGTCCATGGGTGGTTGAATGATCAACCAAGCCAAAATCCACTATGAAATAATATAATTACAATTCTCGATCTCTCTTTCTTCTCTCTGTCTTTTTCTATGATAGATGTCTCTCTTTGTGTGACGAGATTATAGGTATATTTATATGTCTATAGAACCCTAATCTTCTTTGTACAAGTAATAAATTATCTTTGTATTTAATTATGATTGTTTACTTGTTTGAAGTAGTTTGTCTTCCTTCCTGTTTCGGAGACTTGTATTGATATCGAATGGGACCTAGTAATGTAGTCCAATTAGGACTTATTTGCTTATAAGAGCATAGTCTTTTTGAAGTAAAATTGTTGTCTGGTGCTTGATAATTCTGCTCTTCTTGAAATTCCTTTTTGATATGGATATCTTCGTGAATTTTAATGACTCGATTCGTGTGAGCTACGCGCTGAGCTTTTTATTTTTCTTCATGTTTTTCTCAAGTAGGAAACGATATCAGCTGGTCCTGGGTGACATCATCTGATCCCGAGTAGAAAATGTCACCAACTAGCCCTGAGTATGTTTAACTGACCCCGAGTGGTATATGGCGTCAATTGACCCCGAACAGGTCTTGTTCAATACTTGTTTATTAGGGCTTCTCTTTTTGGTGATGTCTTGTAGGATATTTTCTGAATGCAATGCCTATTCGGATGTCCACCTGGAAATTTTATCATCTTTGTCAATGACGTGTATATATGATAAAATTTACATACGACAATATTGTCCATGCTTTGTCTATATAATAATGACAAGTTACACCTAAGTATGAATGTGATCACCAATGGTCGGTCCATATGTCGGCATATACAGAATCACGGCCTTTATAGTTCGTAAAATATTTTTTCAAAATATTTTTTTTTATATAAATATCATACATTGTACGTGTGAGAGTGGTTCTAGGGACACAACATGCAACATGATTTAATGTTTTATGACAATATTTAATAAAACAAATTTTTTCACCAAAACTAAAAGGTAAATGTTATACAGCTACCATCCTAGTTAATTCTTCTCTATTAGTTTGATCACTATATTTAAATAATTGAGTGTTAGGGGTAGAAAACCTGAAAATTTGAGATTTTGTACTCCCCTTGGCATGTTCTGCTGGATGACGGGTCATAATATGCTTCCTATATGTGCCGTATCCTCCAGATTTAGTACACTTGTATTCTTTAGGGCAGTAATTGCACACCTCCCAACATGTTCCATCCGGTTTCGTAACTTTCTTCATGTGGAGAACGAAAAGATCAGATTTGACATGCTTCTTATCCTTCTCTAACGTCTCTTCAAAATCTGTATCTGCAGCGAAGTCAGGTATATTTTCTGATTGGCTTGTCATATTGTCGGAGCTAGGGCTAGGCTGGCTAGCATTGAATTCAGAAATTATTAAAGGGGGATTTGGATTGACTAGATAGTTTAGGGATTTAAGATAGGCTTGCTGTTGCAAGAACTCATGGTAAGCAGTGTCATCAAAACCGATATTATCCGACTGGACCGGATCCGACTCCGACATACGACCCTTACCGGTCCTAGAAACGGAATGCCATGATGGAGTGTCTCCTAATCCACTTCCACTTCCACTTCCACTTCCACTTGCCATTAAAAAAATTAAAATAAATGGATGGAAATAAAATTGAAAATTTTATTGAAAATATATTTGAAATTTTTTTTGACAAGGATTTTTAAATGATTTTAAAAATAATAATTGTAATACAATAAATATAAACAAATAAACAATTGACTAATTGAGAGATAATTGAAGAGAATTAGGAGAATTGAGAGAGAGTTGAGCGAGAAATGTTGTGAAAAGAAATGAATTGGAGGGTATTTATAGGAAATTTAAGGGAAAAGGAAAAAATTGAAAAAAAAAACAACAAAAACTGTCGTTAGGCCCAACGGTTTGTATTTTTATTTTTAAAATTCAAATAAAAAAAATAAAAAAAAATAAAAAAAATAAAGAAAATGGCCTGGAACCAGCGGTTCCAACCGGAACAGAACCATCGGTTCCTGGAAGGTTTTTTTGGAGACTAACCGGAACCGAACCGAACCGAACCGAACCGGAACTCCCACGGTTCTAGTTACGGTTTCAGAACCAGTTACACAGCTCCGGTTACGATTACGAATTATTTCACACGGTTACGGTTCGGTTCCACGGTTCGAACCGAACCGAACCGAACCGTGGTCATATCTACCTGTGACACATAAATAGTCTTGTTTGGAACATGCATTCCAAATATCAGAAGTTAATGCAACAGAGACACTTAAATGTTGTATATCAGCAATCAAGTCATCTTTTTAGGTTTCAAACAATCTTATCAAATCATTTCTAGTGGTGGTTCTAGAAACAGGTTCAAATTGGGGGTTGTATACAGATGTGATTAATTCTTTATAAAATGGACAGTCACCAACACTGATTGATTGATCAGTTTGTACAATGTATCGTGCCAAGCAGTCTCTAGCGTGTATGGCGTCGAACTGCCATGTCGTAACATGCCCGTCTGGGTGCCGTGTAGTTGTGTCTGGGTTATAGTGTCTGCCTATCCATGTGCATGCATACATTTGTGCATATGCCGTGTCAAATGTCTGGTTCCCTTCTTACTTGTGACATAATCCTTATGACAAAACTTACATTTAGCTCTAGGCTCAGACGTCCTGTCTGGAAGGGCCATTTGGACTATGTTGAAACACTGTCACACATTTGATGTTAATTTTCTGGGACGTGATGTTGGTGTAACGACAGAACCAGAAGGTCCCGCTTGAGTATAGGTCGACTCTGAAATATCAAATTCATCGTTGAGCATATTCAAACCGTCCGAAAATAAGACTGCTGGTTATGATCCATTTCCTGAAGTACAAATATGAACACTATAATCATTAATAGTCATGTTAAAAATCAATATTTAGTAACAAAATAATTTTAAATTAATTACTACCCTTAACAATCTTTATTTACTAACAAAACATATTAAAATTAACCACTACACTTAAAATTCATAATATACTAATACAAAATATTAAAATAAACAATTACACTTAAAATTCATAATTTACTAACAAAAAATATTAAATTGACTAATAAAAATTAAATTGATAAATTTACTAACAAAAAATAATAAATTGACTAATAAAAATTAAATTGATAAATTTACTAACAAAAAATATTAAATTAAATACTACACTTAAAAATCTTAATTTACTAACAAAACATATTAAAATTAACCAATGCAATTAAAATTTATAATGTACTAACACAAAATATTAAAATGTTTCTACTACACTTAAAATTCATAATTTACTAACAAAAAAATTAAACTTAACTACTAAACTTAAAATTCATAATGTACTAACAAAAAATATTAAAATGTTTCTACTACATTTAAAATTCTGAATTACTAACAAAAAATATTAAATTCACTACTACAAATTAAATTGATAAATTTACTAAAAATAAATATTAAATAAAATACTACACTTAAAAAAATTATAATTTACTAACAAAACATATAAAAATTAACCACTACACTTAAAATTCATAATGCACTAACACAAAATATTAAAATGTTTCTACTACACTTAAAATTCATAATTTATTAAGAAAAAAAAAATTAAACTTAACTACTAAACTTAAAATTCATAATTTACTTATTAAAAATAAATAAATTAAATACTACAAATTAAATTTCTAATTTTACTAATAACGAATATTAAAATTAATACTAAACTTCAAAATCTTAATACACTAAACAATAATATTAAAATTAACTAAGTATGCACAAAAATTGATAAACTAACTAACTAAATAAAAATGTTATCATTTAATAACTAAAGTCTAAACATAAAATTATTAATTTACTATAAAAAAATGTTTCGAAAAAAATAATAAGAAAATTGTACCTTTAAACTTTAGTGTATTGGTGGAAAATTTAGAGAATAAGATAGAAAATTGGTATTAAATTTTTTGTAGAGTGGGTAATAATGAAATTGAATGAAAAAGTGTTGAGAATTGGAGAATGTAGAGATTGAGATTCGAGAGAATGATAGAGAGAGAGTGAATGGAAAATGAAATGAATGGAAGTATTTATAGAAAAAATGGATTTGTGGTCAAAATTAAATTTGAAAGACTTCAGGGGTTTATTTGTAATTTTTGAAGCCTTCAACAACTGGATTTTGAATTCCAGTTATTGGAGGGAATTTTTTTTTTTAAAAAAACAAACAAACAATCCAATTGTCCGCCCGGCGTGCCGGCTTCGCGTGCCGTGGCGAGCCGAACCTGGCCCTTGCGGCCTGTCTAGTTTGGGCTTCGGTCTGGCCTGCCTCCCCCACTGGCTGTGCTTGGCACGACCCGTTTTTCTCAACGGATTGACCTGTCTCGGGTCGGCCCATAATTACAGCACTACTTTCAGACGGCCTATTGCACAACCCTTTTTTAGGTTCACTCATCAAACATTTATAACTGACATTAATTTTTTATCTATTTTTGGTTAGAAAAAAAAAAAATTGGAAATAAATTTGGACATGTCATTAAAACAAAATGTGTTTTACACGGAAGTATTGAGACCAAATTTTATGTTGATCGTCTATCAAGTTCATATTTATACCTCATAGGAAAAAATTCTCTTGACATTGTTGTCATGTCAACAATAATTTATATGTAAGTTATTTTTATATTTTTACATAGCCTCTGGAGGATGTGCCAGACTGTTCTGGCCCAAGTGCAATAAAGGGGTTGACGCCCTATGTTTGAAAAAAATAAATAAAAAAAAAGGCTTAAATTATTATTATCATTAAACAAATCAATCATACAATCACTCATCGTGAGAAATTGTCTCAAGAGTAATTATTATTATTATTATTATCATTATTATTATATACTATTTAGTAACCCAAATGTAAATTAAACTAAAAAAAATGAGAGTGATTGAGTAGAATTAATTCGATACTAACAAAAATATATAACTATTGAGACATGTATTTCAAAACATGGAAAAATAATATAGGTAAAGAAATGAATTTATTTACTGATTTAGATTTCATTATCACATGATTGTCTCGTTAAAAATATTACCAAGAAAAACCTAGTAGGATAAAAACTTGAAAAGGGAAAAAGAGTACAATCAAATTACAAGTACATCACAGGTATAATTAAAAAGTGTTAATGTGTCTTCAGTCTTCAGCCCTTATACTGGTTACTGTCGGAACCCTTATCGACGTATAAGTTGGAGAAATCATTAATTACTTTTTCATCCTCTATTTCACGATGCATCCTCTTTCGAGCATGCTCCCAATCCCGAAGGCATGTTAATACCCCCACCAGCTCAGGGGTCAAAGAAGTCTTTCTTGGTTCGATGATACATCCATTCGTGCTAAATGTCTGCTCTGAAGAAACAGTAGACACAATGATAACAAGTACGTCACGTGCTAGTTGTGATAGTACTGGATATCAGTTGCTATGGTTTTTCCACCATAACATCACATCACATCACATCAAAATCCTGGACGTCCTCCCATTTTCCCCCGGTTGTTTCTAACAGAGATAACTCTGTTTGAAGGTAGTTGTTGAGTTCAACATTTTGAGCAGGTATTGCAACTGGAGGTTAAGGAGGTTGAGATGAAGAACTTGTTGAGCTACAACTGGAAGAGCTGGGCCTTGGGAGGAGCATCCATCTACTCTTCAACGGTCATGTATGATGTTGTTCTGATGGCTTTGTAAACACGCCGCAAAACCTACACTCATAAATAGAATAAACGTCGAACAACTTGTTCCACAAGTTAGTAAACTGTTAAGTAAAATATAAATTCAAATTATTAGCAATATAACAAAAAAAAAAGGTTTATAAACAAGATAATTTAACCATATGATCTAATATAACACCTTATTTTTTAAATTTGACCTCTATGGTGTTAACAACAGGATCTAAAATTCCATCATCTCTACAAACGACAAACATTTCAGACATTTCAACAATATGATGAATTACTGATAACGATGTGGGGTAATAGACCCCGGAAAGAAGTACAGTGGAATCGTGAAAAACCTTTAAAATTTTAATAAAATGGTTTGCCACATACCAATCGTTTTTAGATAGTATTTGACTGCCCTTTATAGAATTATAAAAACCTGTAATAATGCTAGCATAATCAATAGCATTTTGTAACATTAAATAAGTTGAGTTTCACCTTATCGGTATATCTGTTTGGAACTTATGGGCTTGCTTGTTTAATGTCTAACAGAATCTACCAAATTCTGTCACTCTTGGATTAGAGCTGTTAATCCAAAAAATGACATCTTTAGCGTGATCTATATGATTGCTTATAACATTCAAACCATCTTTTACAATTAAATTTACATGTGATATGCACATCGTTGGTGGAAGATATAACCCTAAGGTAGTAGGACATTATTCTGCTCAAAGAATTATTTTTTGTAACTTCTATTCAGAGTTTAAATAGTTTCATGTGATACATAAATAATCTTGTTCGGAACATGTGTTCCAAATATTGGAAGTTAGTGCAATTGAAACATTCAGATCCTGTAATTTAGTGATCAAACTGTTTTGTGCAGTGTGATTTTTTTTTTCAAATCGTTTCTAATGGTTGATCTAGAAACATATAGAAATTGTGGGTTTTATGCTTGTTAGATAAATTCTTCATACCACACACTGTCACCAAACTGATCCGATATGATATATATGAGCATGTAATATTTTGTTCTCTTCAAATACCTTATAACCTGATTGGTTTCTTTCCAATGATCCATCATAGAGTTACTTAAATATCTGCTTAACATACCAACAATGTACGCAATATGTACATACCTGAGCATACATTAGACTCCTTACAGCTGATGCATAGGGAATCTTCTGCATTTTCTTAGCTTCAAGGTTACATTTAGGGCACTGATTGATATTGAACTTGCCTCCCTTAGCGACAGGGGTGTCACCTGGTTTGCTGTCCTGCATGCCAAACCTTTTAAGCACTGTATCGATATAGCTCCTTTGTGATAATCCAAGAATACCCCAAGAGTGATCTCGTTGTATCTGGATCCCTAATACAAAGGAGACATCACCAAGATCTTTCATCTCAAAATTCTTTGAAAGAAATCTATTGGTTTCATGCAACATGCCTATATCATTTGCGGCAAGCAGTATGTCATCGACATATAAAACCAGGAATATGTGCTTACTCCCACTGAATTTATGATACACACAATTATCGACAACGTTTATCTCAAAACCAAACGAGATAATCACTTGATGAAACTTATGGTACCACTGACAGGAAACTTGATTGAGTCCATCCGACTCAAATTTTTTTGGTTGCACCATATAAATTGTTTTGTTAATGTTACCATTGAGAAACACCGTCTTGACATCCATCTGATGAAGCTCAAGGTCAAAATATGCAACAAGTGTCATGATTGTCCTAAAAAAGTCTTTCGTTGAAAACCGGAGAGAAAATCTCTTTATAGTCAATCCATTTATTTTGGGTTAAGCCTTGAGTTACAAGACGAGCCTTATACCTCTCCACATTACCTTTCGAATCCCTTTGGTTTTAAATATCCATTTATAATCAATGAGCTTCACACCTTCTGGTAATGGACAAGTACCCAAACCTTATTGTCTTGCATAGACTTATACTCCTCATTCATGGCATCAATCCACTTTTGAGAGTTGGAACCCTGCATGGCTTGATGGAAATTGATTGGATCATTTTCCATCATTCCAATATTTTCCTCATGTTCCTGGAGAAATACGTATAAAAAAAACGTCCGGAATAACATTTCTCCTTTCTCTAGTGGATCGCCTTAATGGCACTGGTTCTTAAGGTTGTTGAGTTTGTTCCTCAGGAACAATTACCTCATCTTGAATGGGGGGTTGTTCAACATTGTCTGGTTGAGGATCCAGATTCGCTTCTTGATCAATGACAGGTATAGAAACCTGTACATTGTCAAAAACAATAATAGGAATCGTAACCGATTCATCCTTAAAGACAATGTCTCTAACCTTATTTCTCCCCCCAAACTCAACATCCTAAAAAAAAATGTTGCAGCTCTTGTTTCAAAAATTGACCTAAGTATGAGATCATAAAACTTATAACCCTTAAATCGCTCAGAGTAGCCAATAAAGTAGCTGCTCACAATTTTGGAGTCCGATTCCCTTTCATGTGGCCTGTAAGGTCTTGCCTCAGCTGGACATCCCCAAATGTGAAAATGCTTTAGACTCGGTTTTCTACCTATCTAAAGCTCATAAGGTATTTTGCAGCTTCATTATTCTTCCTCTATTTGCCCTTATCCTTAGAGGTGCTAGCCAAATTAGCAATTTCGGTCCTGTCTCGCTTCAGTCTCTCTTCCTCTTGCACACAGTAAGAAATGAGTTCATTAAGGGTCCATTTCTCCTTTTGACAGTTGTAACTGACCTTAAACTGACTGTATTGTGCATGAAGTGATATTAATACCAAATGCACGAGCAAGTCGTTAGATAGCTCGAGCTTCAGCGCCTTAAGCTTAAAAGAAATATGAGGCATTTCCATAACGTACTCCTTTATGTTCCATTTGCCCTTGTACTTCATAGAATCAAGCTTTGCAAAAGCGTGCTTGTTTCTGCCTTATGGTTTTTCATAAAACGCTTTTCAATTTCGGCTAGGAACTCTTTGGCTTTGGTTATCTTTTCAGATACCGTGCCCTTAAATGCCTCTAGAATGCCGCGCTTGATGATCATAAGACTCATGCAATTTGAGCGATCCCACTTCTCAAAGTTCTTCTTATCATTATGAGAATTTGCATCTGTAAGAGAAGCGGGTTGCTCAACCCGAAGTGCAATCTAGATCCATGCAGCCAAGAACAATTTCTATGTTCTCCTTCCAATCCTTAAAGTTAATCCCATTAAGCATGGATATATAGTTGGTATTAGCAGATATAGTAACACATTAACTTGAAAGAGAACAAAACAAACACACAAACATGCTCACATTAATAACCAAATACAATGATCAACAAATTCAAATAATGGTAAGTCCCATCTTAAGATACCTAGCACAACATTAATATCAAATCTTTGGACAGTAATATTAATTATAAGTGATACTCTTGTTGTAGTGATCAAATATTGACAATAATTAATGTCAAATAATAAATCTATATTTGGATCGACTTATTATTCACATGTAAAACCTTATAATCGTCACATATTTATCACCACAGGTGTGTGTGCAATTCAGCCAAGTATTAACCTTCCTTTGGGCTAACTAATACTCGTATGAATTTACATACTCACCAACATCCAACATCCCTCATGAATAATCTACACAAGAGAGGTCACTTTGGCGACATCTTGCTTCAATTAGCGCATTTAGAATGATAGACCACTTTATTTAACCATAAAAGATATATCAAATAATGGCCGGTCCCATCTTAAGATACCCAGTACAACATTAATATCAAGTCTTTAGACAATAATATTAATTGTAAGTGGTATTCTTGTTGTAGTGATCAAACACTGACAACAATTTATGTTAAATAATAAATCTATCTTTGGATCGACTTATTATTCACATGTAAAACCTTATAATCGTCACATGTTTACCAACACATATGTGTACAATTCGGTCAAGTATTAACCTTCCTTTGGACCGGCTAATACCCGTATGAATTTATATACACACACGTGGTACTCCTTTAGTAGTGATCAAACATTGACAATAATTTATGTTAAATAATAAATCTATCTTTAGATCGACTTATTATTCACATGTAAAACTTTATAATCGTCACATGTTTACTACCACAGATGTGTATATAATTCGGCCAAGTATTAACCTTCCTTTGGACCGGTAAATACCCGCATGCATTTACACACACATGAACATCAAACATTCCTCATGAACAATCTACACGAGAGGTCACTTTGGTGACATCTTGTTTTAATTAGCCCATTTAGAATGATGGACCACCTTAATTAACCATAAAAGGTATACCTAAATATTTGAATCTGAGTTGATCCTTATAATAAAATGAAAATAAATAAAAATTTATTTTATTTTATCAAAATTACAAAAGTGCCCTTATTTTGTAAAATTACAGAAAGGCCCCTTAAGTTTTAGTAATTAGAAATCGACCCCTATATTTTGTCAAAATCATAAACTAGCCTTGTAACTTTTTAATAATTATAAATCTACCCCAAAACTTTTGAAAATTGCAAACTGGCCCTGTAATTTTTGGAAATTATAAATTGACCCTAAATTTTTATCAAAATCACATAATGACCCAAATAAATTGCAAAACAGTTGCTCAAAAATGTCAAATTCTCCAAAAGTGGCCCAATGCAAACCCATGGTATGAGACCTGATTCTTTACCGTTCACCGCCCCAAAGACCACCATCTTGTCGCCCGAAGGAAACGAAGCACGGCGGAGCAGCAGTCGACGGCCCGTAAACCGAGATCGGCGATCGACAAGGACCAAAAACATATCCAAAACCCAATCGAGCGACGGCGGCAGAAGGCAGAGTGGATCACCTGATCTGGACGTCGACCAAACGGCGATCCTCCTTCTGGCCGTGAAACAGCACGGGTCGATCTCAAAACTCACCGAAAAAATCAATCCTGGTTTGGCGTTGACCGAGATGGAGAAAAAAGTGATTTGGGCAGATGAGCTCGGGACCGACGATGGATGTGGGTTGAAGGAGATGGAATCGGGTATGGGTGTGACCCATCAAAGCAAAGAACCACAGATTTGGGTTGCTCTGATTCAATACCTGAATCCAGATCGAGAAACCCACCAACTTAGATCAAAACGTGATCTGACTCCTCAATCTCATCTCCTTATCCATCCACCAAATAAATTCATTCATATAACTCACAAAAAAAAAACACACAAATAAAACGTAACATAATCATGGATTCAACATATATATTTGATAATAAATATGTTTCATAAGCAAAGTAAATCCAATATATAATTTTGTTTGATGGCTCAAAAATAAAACCAATACAAATGAATAACAAAATCCAAAACACCATAACTCAGGCAAATTTCATACAAGAAGATCAAAACCCTAATTGTTCATAAATTTATTAAAAAAAAAAAACTTAAGATCCAAAATCTCAATTCCCAAGAATTAATCATGGGTGGCTCTGATACCACTTGTTAGGATTTCGATTAACACAATAAAACAAAACAACATGTATAGATACATAATTAATCCAAAAAACTTCACATAAACATGTTTCTATACATACTTAATCAAACCCTAATCATACAATATTGACCCATGTCAGTTCAAGAGAGAAGTGAAAAAGAATCGATAGCGGAAGCGTACCTGAATCCATTGCTGGAGATTTGTGAACGAGTTGTGATCTTCCAAATTATCACGACCTTTATGAACCCTACCGTGTTCTATTTTGCTCTGTTAATAGGGATACAGAGAAAACAAAAGTATCGTGTAATTTGGGAATCATAACCCTAAATATATATAATAATCAAATTATTATATGTTGGCTATTTCTAATTCGGTCTCTCAACAAATTAGAAATAACACTCTGGTATCTACACATTAATTCCATGACAATCGGTTCCCCGCCCTCCTTGGTATCTATATCATTATTTTGTTAACACTTTTTGACAATCGTGATCAAGTTGGAGTTAAAAATCTAAACAAATGAAGTCTTTTGAAATTTTATTTAAAAGCAAATACTATTTAGAAATTGCTATTCAAAAGTAAAAGAAGGAAAATGATGATCGTGATTCGTGAGAATTTGAAACATATGTATTTATGAAATCAATTTTTTTTCAGGAAAAAAGATAGAAAATCCAGACAAGAAATATAAGATACATGGATGTTTACTGCATCCATATGGCCACTAAACCTTATAATTAGGGACCCACTGACGGACTACAGTTCCATGTCCAAACATACCAGAATTATGAATAATTGAATACTACCATCTCTCCATGTATAAAAATCCCAGGGCCAGTATCTCAATATAGTTACAATAGTTTGATTTTAATGATTTATTTATCTAAGTTTTATGTTTGAACATGTATTACCAATAAATTGTGTATTTCCAATGGTCTATCGTTTAAATTAAGTTCATGATATAATTTTTGATGGTCTTGACTATGCAATTATTTTCTTACTTTATCATAGACATCAAATAATGCATAACACATCATGTTAGGATACCTGAGATATATTTTTTTTTTTTTTTGTAATGTTCTTACCACCCTCTCATTTAGATCAATTTGTAAAGAGAACTTCAGGAAACTAATATTTTGAAAAATACAGTTAATACTTGATCCAAAAGCTAAAGAAAAATAATGTTAAGGAGAGGAAAATGTATCTAGAACATATTACTAATATTAATTAATTATAAGATGACAGGTTTTCTCAATAACTAATTAATGATATTAATTAACTATAAGATGAACATGTTTTCTCAATGACTAATTATTACTATTAATTAATAAATATAATAAATAATTACAGACTAAGATGGATAGATTTTCTCGTATTTATTATTATTATTATTATTCTTTTCTAAGAAGAAGTTTTATAGTATTTCATAAGTCAGTGTCCGGAAAGACAAGAAAAAAATGAAAATGGAAAACCTAATAAATCCGGATATTAAGCTGAAGCGTATCAGTGACAAGTGACAATTCATTTAATTTACAAATCGGTACAAAATCATTTATAATGATTTATTTAGTTTTAACATTGAATTATTATGAGAATGCATTTTATATGCTTACATCCTAATAATAAATTATTTGACATATAATAATTTTATTAATTTTATTGTATTACATTTTAGTTTGTTGTTTTTCGAATGATACATATGGGTAAGGCACTATCAATCTATCATGCATTGAAGACCAAATTGGTTATAAGCAAATTTGTTAATCTGGAAACATTTTCTGATCTTAGAACGAATATCTTATAGATAACATATGTATTAGGTCTTTAAAAATGATGAATCAGCCTGCCACTTAATATTATTCTTGGGAAATATCCCTAATGAATTTTACTGTTCTAAATCATTTTGCTGCTATCGATGGTAAATACATTTAGGGTCCGTTTGTCTGGTGGGATATGATTGATTGATTTTAAAACCCTTTTCCATGTTTAGCTCACGGATTGATAAAAATAATCCTATCTACCACAATATCCTATTGCAAATAGATGAGATTAATTTATTTTCCATCTTCTTTATTACACAAACACCCCTCCAACTCATATCATCAATTCTCACATTTCATAAACCCAGGTTCTCCAATTCAATACCCAATATATAACAGCAATCAAACAATATCTCATGTCACAAACCAGATTCGTTCAAAAAGAAAAGCCTAAATATGCTCACAAAAAAAAGACCAGATCACTGAACACCTAGATTTGTTCACAAAAAAGAAAATTAAAGAAAAGAAAAGAAAAAGAAAAAGAGAGCATGACTTGAAATGAGAGATCTGGATTTGAAGGTTTAATGGGGTTCTAATGATCATTTTATCTGAGTTCCAAAATTAGAGTTTTTGTGAAAACATGGATTTTGAGAGAAAATAAAGGTCAAAGCTTTTAATTGATTTGGGCGAGAATTTTGGGTTGAGGTACAGTGAAGAATAAAAATGAAAAATTGTTTATGTTTTGTTAAAATAGGAAATAAATATTCACCATTATTCTTCCCTAATCCTTCGAATTATCTGTTTTATTGTGGTGATTTTGTTTACATGTACAGCTTCCTAGATTATAGATATATTGACTGTAATTATTCCCTTATTTCATTCGGGAAACTTCTTGTATATATTTTGAGGATTGTATCAGAATTATACATAGAATAATATTTTTCTCTCTAGTACTTCCTTCTTTCTTCTTCTTGTTGTTCACGAAATCTTTTATGGTATCAGAGCTTGAGGGTCTGAACATGTCTTCCGCTTCCGCTACACAAGAAGGAGAAAAGAACGAAACTGTTCCTACCAATACAATGACAGAGAAAGTTGTAGACAATATGGATTCCTTCACCTTACATCACTCGGATCACCCTGGTCTCGTTTTGGTTTCCAAAACACTTGAAGGAGACAACTATGGACAATAGAGCCACACTATGTGAATAGCTCTAAGTGCCAAAAACAAAATCGGATTCATCAACGGGACAATGCAAGCACCACCACAAACCGACCCCAAATTTCCGGTCTGGCAACAATGCAATCACATGGTACTATCATGGATCTTGAATTCGGTACAATATAATATTGCAGGAAACATTATTTATACAGAAACTGCAAACGAGGTATGGAATGATCTAAAAGATAGATTTTCACAAAGGAATGATTCCCGAATCTATCAAATTCGACATGAGATTACTGAATAACGACAGGAACAACAATCTATTTCTGCCTAGTACACCAAGATGAAGTCACTTTGGGATGAATTGGCTTCTTATCATGATCCAATTGCTTGCAATTGTGAAGGTCTCGAAAATCTTGTTGAGCATGAGGAGAAAAAAGGGTCATGCAATTCTTGATGGGACTCAATGAATCATATGCTACCATACGGGGTTCGATTCTCATGATGAGTCCCCTTCCGAACACACGCAAGGTCCATGCAATTGTGCTTCAACAAGAGAGACAAACCGAAGTTGCTGCACAATGTGAGAATACAAGTAATGCGGCAATGCAAACCTCCAAAATTCAACAAGGTTCGTACTCGGGTTCTTTTATTCCATCGGAGGCCGGTCGATCGCAGGATAAGGAACAGATGACCGTTACAGGTAAAAAGAAGAATTGCTCTTTTGTGGAAGAGACTACCACACCATTGATCATTGTTATTACATCCATGGTTTTCCATAAGGACACAAATTTCATGGCAAAGATGTGAAGCCAAAAGGAAAGAGACCTTCTGCCAACAATTCAACAAAAGAGGAGAACTCGGAGGCACAAAGATCTGCCAATGCTACTTTAACTTCTAAAGAGCACAATCAACTCATTGCTATGCTTTAGAAAGAAACCGGTAATACCCCTACCTTTTGTGAACACTACAGGTACTCATTCACCTTTTTGTTGTGAGAATGAATCATCATCGGTTTCTGAATGGATTATAGATAGTGGGCTACTGATCATATATCAAATAATATGCCAACATTCAATAAAACAACTGCTAAATACAATTTTGTCTAGTTGCCAGATAATGGTCAGACAAAGATTGAAACTATCGATTCTACCAAATTGTTTGACAGTATTACTCAAAATGATGTTCTTTATGTTCCAAAATTTAGAGTTAATTTATTATCAGTTGGAAAACTCACTTAAGCATTGGGTTGTAGTGTGACTTTTTACCATGATTTTTGTGTGGTGCAGGACAGGTCTACGAAGAAGACGATTGGCCTAGGTAAGCATCTTAATGGTTTATACTATTTTGGATCAAGCCACCATCCACATCTCGCCCATCACACCAAATGCACACCAAATATCTGGCATCAACGGTTGGGACACCCATCTACCGTACCGCTTCAGTCACTTTCCAAGAACAACCCAGATATTGTTTTTTATTCTAATTTTTTTTTGTGATATTTGTCCTTTAGCCAAACAGACTCGTCTATCTTTTTCTGCTAGTTCCATATCTACCGCAGCACATTTTGATTTAATCCATTGTGATATTTGGGGACCTTATTATGTTAATTCTAATCAGGGAGCTCGTTATCTTTTTACCATTGTGGATGATTAATCTCGTTATACTTGGATTCATCTTATGTGCCTTAAATCTGAAACCCAACCATTTCTTAAATCATTTTTTTCATGGGTCAAAAATCAATTTAATTGTGGGATTAAGTCTTTATGGTCTGATAATGGGAAAGAATTTTTATCATTACAAACCATTTTTCAAGAAAATGGTGTCTTCTTCCAACACTTTTTCCCATATACACCCCAACAAAATGAAGTTGTAGAGCGTAAACATAGACATCTTTTAAATGTGGGTTGTTCCCTTCGATTTCAAGCCAACTTACCATTACAATTTTGGGGTGAAATTCTACAAACTGCCTGCTACTTGATAAATCGTTTACCCACGACTGATTTATCCTATCAAACACCTTATCACCGCCTTCACAACAAATCACCCACATATTCCCATCTTCGAACCTTTGGTTGCTTACGATATGCCACCAACCTTACTGCCCACCATAAGTTTGATGCTCGAGCTGTCAAATGTATTTTTCTTGGCTATCCACATGGCCAAAATGGGTACCGTGTTTATGACCTGGATTCTAAAAAATTGTTTACCTCAAGTGATGTTGTATTCCATGAAACAATTTTTCCATATTCTACCTTACCTTAAAATAATTAAGACAACCAAATTGACATTCCAACCTTACCTTTACCATTAGAAACCCAAATTAAAACACCCAACATCACGCTACCACCAATCGAAACCGATATACCACCAAATGAGCTCGCTAACACTGATGTCGTAGCACCAACCATCCCGTAATGTGGTGTTGAACATCCTGGTGATAGCAATTCCCACACAAACTTGATCATCGCAGACCCTATAGTACCATACCGCGACACCATCTCCTCTGCCACTGATTCCGAGACAACAACAATACAACCTCCCCGACGGTCTTCTCGTACCACTCAACCCCCTCCATATCTTCGAGATTATGAGGTAAACCATTTCAAGATTCTTGCCTCAGGCCCATCTTCTTTTGTCATGTTCGGCACATGCCACCCATTATCCAGGTATATTTCATACTCTAATCTTTCTATTGCTCATTAGACATTTATCCATACTGTGTCTAACTTGGTTGAACCAGAAACGTATGACCAAGCGTGTCATGATCCTAAGTGGGTTACTGCCATGAATGATGAGATTTTGGCTCTTGAAGCTATTCACACTTGGAGTTTGGTTCCACTTCCTCCCGACCATCGTCCTATTGGATCTAAATAGGTGTACAAGATCAAATATAACTCTAATGGCTCCATTGAAAGATACAAGGCCTGTCTTGTGGCCAAAGGATTTACACAGCGTGAAGGGATTGATTACACTGAAACTTTTGCTCCAGTGGCCAAACTTACAACTTTTCGATGTCTCTTGGTCATTGCTTCAATTCGCAACTGGTCGCTTCATCAGATGGATGCTCAAAATGCATTCCTTCATGGAAATTTAACAAAGGAAGTCTATATGAGTTCTCCACCTGGATTTCGTCGACAGGGGGAGCAACACTTGGTTTGTCGACTCTATAAATCTCTATATGGATTGAAACAAGCTTCACGCAGTTGGTTACACAGGTTTCTTTCTACAATTCAAAATTTTGGTTTTCAACAGTCACAGGCAGATTATTCCTTATTCACCAAGGTCAATGATGGTTCTTTTACTGCTATACTTCTTTATACTGATGACATGATCATCACAAGCAACAATGAGAAGGCAATTCAGAACGTGAAGGATTTTTTGGGCAGTTGTTTTTGGATTAAAAATCTTAGGTTCTTGAAATACTTTCGTGGATCAAGAGGCAACCTAAGAGGGGGGTGAATTGAGTTTCTAATAAAAAACCTAACCACAAAAATGCAATGCTAATATGGATGCAAATATCAAGCAATAATAAAATTAAATTAGCAAGCTAATAGAAGAGATAAGAGATTAAAGAATCAACACTGAATTTACCGTGGTTCGACCAACACTTGCCTACTTCCACCCTTCTAAGCTTCTTCAAGCTTGGATTCCACTATCAAAGGTTCTTAAGAACCAAACTTCTTTACAATACAAGAATGATGACACACTCACCACTTCTTACCAAGTGACCCTCTCACTAAGATTTCCAGCATTTGGTGTTTCCTCAACACTCAATTTACAACGAAAATAATTGAAATTACACAAAGCAAACTCCTCAAGAGTAGATATAAAAGTTAAATGCTATAGGCTATGCTCAAGAGATTCAAAGGTTTTGGTTTTAAAGCCAAGAGAGCAATAAAATCAATCAATAATCAAGAACTTTAAAGCACTTCAATAATCGTTGTTCAAGTCTTTTAAAAATGAATAGGGATTGCTTTTATAGAGAAGAGATGAGAACTAGCCGTTTAGACACAAAAAATTGTGTCAGTCAACTGTTCGGAGCAAGGGCGGAACATGAGGAGAAGATGAGAGGAATATGAAAAACTAGCTGTTACAACCTTTTTGAAGCTCAGCGGAACATAAGGGGAACATAAGGTTCATTGTCCGCCAGAAAGCATGCATGTTCCAGTATAAAGAGGAATATGAGCGGATAATGTACTACATTGTCCTCACAAGGTCCGCTACTTATGAAATTTGGAATCTAATGTTGCTTTCAAGGTTCTTTTTCACAAAACTAATATCTAAGATATTAGGACCTATATGAGAAGAGCATGGGGGTAATTTGATTTGTTAAACATCTTGAGCAAGTCTTTGCACTAAACTTTAAATCAAATACATAAATCACATAAAACTAAATAATCCTAGCTCTTCAATAAGCTTCCATGACGATGAAACTTTCTTCCTTGATTGTTTTTGGAGCTTTGACAAATCATGCTATCTCACATAAAGAAACCCATTAGCACAAAATCAATTGTTTGTTATCATCAAAATTAGGTAATTAAACCTTAGGGCTAACAATCTCCCCCTTTTTGATGATGACAAACCTTTGATTGCAAGATAAATAAAAAGATAGCAAAGTTTCTTCAAGTATAAGCTCCCTCTCACATCATGCATACAAGAGTTTTAAAAATTATAAAACTTTATCATTCCCCCTCAAATAATGCATATAATATTTTAACACTGTAATTCTTTGAAATTCCAACAATCACGATATATAGGGAAGATTACGAGAACATAAAAAATTTGGCCAACATCTAAAAAAATACATTCAGCTTTAGTATTCATAGCAAACTATAAAATAAAAGGTCATGCATAAAAGAAGGAAATCATCACAGTAAAGCAAAATCTATGCAGACACTAACAAAACCAAAATAACATAGCATAACATAGTCATTGCAATCAACCACATTAATTTTCTCCCCCTTTTGGCAACATAAAAAAGCATATGGATTTAGATAGAATGAACCACAAAGATCTGAAAGAGTACGAAAAAGTAAAAAAAATAAAAAATAAAATAAAGGATGGTGCAAGACATGAGAACTACACAGGACCAAATTTTTCTTGAGATATCGGGTAAGATCAGCCATAGACGACTGAAGGTGCGACTGGTTCTGCTCAAGAGTGTCTAAACGCTATTCGACTCCTGTTTAAAATTCTGTGAATTGATTTATAAAAATGTCAAAAGAACTGCCACTTGCAAGACCATGAGGATTTCTAGAAGGTGTCTGACCAATTCTTCTTTGACTAGGTTCAACATCTTCAAGCATAACATCAGCCTCTTCCAAACCTGTAATCTTCATCCTTTTTAAAGTGCTAGTAGTAAAGTAACTTTTAAGACCACAAATCTCTTGCACCTTCCCTACGAAATTGACCTTATGATGTGCAAAATTTTTGGTAAACAACATACCATATGGAAAATTTCGCTTTTGAGTGTTGAAATGGATATTCTTAATCCAACTCATCATCAAATATGGAAAATTCATTTTCATCCCCTTAATTATCATGTACATCATCAAAGAGTCCATATTGCTGAATTCATCTTTATGTTATGTCCTAGGTAGGATATTGTAAGCAATAATGGAGGCAAGTACCTTAGATAAAGGTTTCAAGTTCTGCATGTAGAGAGCTTGAGGCTTGCCTGGTTCAATAATCTCATCTAGTATGTTTGAGAAGTTAACAAGTCCTTCGATAGTAGGATCCACATTGGATTGAAAATAAGAAAAACCATCAATGGATATGTTTAAGATTTGAGAGATTATAGATTCAGTAATTTCAATATCAACACCCTTCACACCACTTCTTACAAATTTTCCATCATCAGTGATACTCAAATTCGAGAAAAAATGTTGTACTAACTTAGGGTACCCAATTTCATTTGATTCCACCAAAGGTAGCCAACCCATGTTCTCAAACAATGTCTTAACACCTAGATGTTCAAAACTTGAGAGTTGCACAAACCTACCTAAAATCACTGTTCTAGAGGAATAAAATTTCATAAATATTTTGAAATTTACAAAATCAATGAAGTGAGAACGGTCATACCTCATTTTGGACCTAATTTCTTCTCTCTGAGCAGCATCAACATCATTTCGTTCCTTTTTGCCTTTGGAAATAACTTTGATCAGTTGTTTCCCCTTGGAAGGACCATGCTTTTTGCTTCTTGAGGATGGTGGAGCCATGCGAAGCACACAAGGTGTGAAGAGATTTAATAGTGAGAGAAGTTGAAACAGTGAGGAAGACGATTTAATGGAGAAACTTTGGGTTTGAAGCGAGAAGAAATAGGAAAGGAAGAATTGTGCCATTTACGAGAGGAGAAAATTGGGAATGAAATGAAAATATTGGATCAACTCAAAAATTATATATATATAACAAGAAGCGGTCAACCGCTTGAGGTCCACTCAAGGTCCGCATAAGTAAAAAAAATCCTAGCAATTGCTTTTAAAAGTGTTTGACTTTAGAAACTAGGATGAATACTTGATATAAAAAATATATATATTTTAAGAATTGAAAAGCAAATTCCTAGATTAGTGAAAAACAATTTAAACAATTTAAACAATAAGTGATTGAATCATACCAATGTGGAAGAAAACACTGATTACAAATTATAAAGTGAACAAAACAACGTATAATATTCATTTAAGCATTCAAAACTCATTCATAATCATATAAAAAAAATATGCAAGTATACAATTCAAGCATATCATAGTTGTGTAAAATCCAACATGCCAAGTTCTCTCCTAATTGTGCAAAATCTATCTTCACTTAGTGGCTTAGTGAAAATATCGGCTAGTTATTTTTCGGTGCTTACAAATTCTAGTACAATATCTCCCTTTTGTGCAGGATCTCGTAAGAAATGATGTCTAATTTCTATATGCTTTGTACGTGAGTGTTGAATGAGATTCTTTGAGAGATTAATAACACTAGTATTATCACACTTAATAGGGATATGGTCATAAGCTAGACCAAAATCCTCAAGTGTTTGTCTCATCCAAAAAACTTGAGCACTATAACTACCGGCGGCTATGTATTCCACTTCAGCGGTAGGCAACGCTACAAAATTTTGTTTCTTACTAAACCATGGTACAAGTGAGTGCCTAAGAAAGTGACAAGTCCCACTTGTACTCTTTCTATCAACCTTGCTACCGGCAAAGTCGGCATCCGAAAAACTAATGATGTCAAAATGTGAGCCTTTGGGATACCATAAGCCTAGGTTCATAGTCCCATAAAGTTATTTAAAAATTCTCTTCACGGCAAAAAGATGAGATTCCTTAGGACATGATTGAAATCTAGCACACATACAAACACTAAACATGATATCCGGTCTACTAGCGGTCAAATACAATAGTGCACCAATCATGCTTCTATAATGAGTAACATCAACATTTTTACCCTTCTCATCCTTGTCAAGCTTAATTAAAGTGCTCATAGGAGTTCCACTTGTCTTTGATATGTCCATGCCAAACCTCTTAAGTAAGTCTCTTATGAACTTGGCTTGGATGATGAATATCCCATCTTTTGTTTACTTGATTTGGAGTCCAAGAAAGAAGTTGAGTTCTCCTATCATGCTCATTTCAAATTCACTACTCATACATTTTGAAGATTCTTCACATAAAGACTCATTAGTAGCACCAAATATAATATCATCAACATATATTTGCACAATAATCATGTTAATGCCTCTAGTTTTAGAAAATAGTGTAGTATCAACTTTACCTCTTCTAAAACCATTTTCAATTAAAAAAGTGTTCAACCTATCATACCAAGCTATAAGTGCTTGTTTCAAGCCGTACAGAGCTTTTTTGAGTTTAAACACATGGTTAGGAAAATCTACACTTTGAAAACCGAGAGGTTGTTCGACATACACCTCCTCCATGATATATCCATTCAAAAAGACAATTTTAACATCCATTTGATATAATGTAAAATCTCTATGACATGCATATGCTAGTAACATGCGAATGGATTCTAGTCTAGCAACCGGTGCAAAGGTTTCCTCATAATCAATTCCTTCTTCTTGATTGAAACCTTGGGCTACTAGTCTAGCTTCGTTTCTAACTATTGTACCGGATTCATCAACTTTGTTCCTAAACACCCATTTAGTTCCAATTACCGATTGATGTTCTGGTCTTAGGACTAATTCCCAAACTTGATTTCTCTCAAATTGATTTAACTCCTCTTGCATGGCCAAAATCCAATATTCATCGTTTTCGGCTTCAATAAGGTTTTTAGGCTTAATTAGAGATATAAAAGCAAGATTTCCATAAACATTTCTAATAGAGGATCGAGTACGCAAACCTTGTGAGGGACTACCAATTATGAGATCTTTTGGATGATTCCTTGTATATCTCCAATCTCTTGGTAGTTCTTGGTCTCCATCATTTATTGGTGACTGATTTTTTGTCTCTTGTTGTTCCTTAAGAGATTCTTGGTCAACTCTTGGTTCTTGTTCTTCCATCCCTTAAAGATCATCTTTGACACTATTTCGAGAAGATTCACCTTGACCACCTTTGCTTGATCCACCAATTTGCATTTCATTCAAGTTGTTTCCTATCTCTACAACATCATCATCACATACAATTTCTTTTCTTATAGAAAAGAATTAGCCTTATCAAAGGTAACGTGCATGCTTTCTTTAACCACTAGTGTTCTTTTGTTATAAATTCTATAAGCTTTCCTAGTTATGGAATAGCCAAGAAAAATCCCATCATCGGTTTTAGAATCAAATTTTCCTAAATTGTATTTAGAATAAAACATTTGCATCCAAAGACTTTGAAATAACCAATGTTAGGTTTTCTACCATTCCAAAGCTCATACTGAGTTTTATCAAGCATAGGCCTAATAATGACTCTATTCATGACATAACATGCGGTGTTAACCGCTTTGGCATAAAAATATTTTGGAAGAGTGTGTTCATTGAGCATGGTTCTAGCCATTTTTTGTAAAGACCTATTTTTCCTTTCAACAACACCATTTTGTTGAGGAGTTCTTAGTGTAGAAAAGTTGTGCTCAAAACCATGTTTTTCACAAAAAGATTCGAAAGCTTTATTTTCAAATTCTCTACCATGATCACTCCTAATACTTGAAATAGTAAAACCTTTCTCATTTTGAACTCTTCTGCAAAACTTTGAAAAGGCATGAATGACTTTATCTTTATAAGCTAAAAAAATCACCTAAGTGTATCTTGAAAAATCATCCACAATTACAAACACATAAGAGTTACCATTAAGACTAAGAGTCCTAGATGGACCAAATAAATCCATGTGAAGTAATTGTAAGGGTCTAGTAGTTGAAATACAATTTTTGGATTTAAAAAAAGATTTGGGTTGCTTTCCCATTTGACAAGCATCACAAATCCTATTCTTTTTAAAATTGATTTTGGGAAGACCATTCACAAGATCTTTTCTAGAGATTTTTGAAATCAATTCCATGCTACAATGACCCAATCTTCTATACCATAACCAAGAGTTTTCCTCTATGGCCGATAAGCATTTATCCCTACATGTAATGTTATTCAAATCAATTGTGTAAACATTACCATGTCTTTGACCAATAAAAAAGGTTTCCCATTTAAAGCATTTTCAATTATGCATTTTGAAGATTCAAAGACTACTCTATAACCTTTATCACATAATTGACTTATACTTAATAGATCATGCTTTAAGCCATCAACAAGAAGAACATTTTCAATAAGAGTAGAGGTTTTGTTACCGATGTCTCCAATACCAACAATGAGACCCTTTGCATTATCTCCATATGTCGCATGTCCACCTTTCTCCCAAGAGAGCTTGGTGAACTTTGAGGGATCTTCAGTCATGTGTCTTGAACATCCACTATCCAAGTACCACTTATTGCTTTTCTTCGTATGAACCTACAAAAGAAAATTTAAGTCTTAGGTACCCATTCCTTCTTGGGTCCTTGGAGGTTAGTTCTAGAGCTTTTTGGTACCCCAAATCATTTTTCTACCAATCAAATTCTTTTTAATAGGACAATCATATATTAAATATCCATTCTTATTGCAATGATAAAAAAACATATTGAGGAGTACTTGAAGAGCTTGCTCTTACAAAATAGTTCTTGAAGTATTTTTGCTTGATGAAGGGTTTGTGGCCTATACCACTTTTACTTAACACACATCTTTGACTTCCAAGTAGGAGTTCAAGATTTTTCCTCCCATTTGTAAATTTCTCAAGTGTCAATTTTAAATCATTAATTTCTTTTTGTAATTCAATGACACTTGATGTATTTTTCTTCAAAGATTCATTTTCAATCAATAAAGAGTTTTTATCTCTTTTTAAAACATCTATCTCTTTTTGCAAACCACTATCATTGAAAATATTTTTTCTTTAAAACATCATTTCCACTACTCAAAACATTTTCTCTCTTTTTAAAGATTCAACTTCCTTCATAAGCAAAGATATTTTCTTTTTGTAATCATTGTTTTTCAAACTAACATGTTGTAGCTCCTCAACTAATTCCTCAGATGTTTCATGCAATTCGCCAAATGAGGGGTTAAACATTTTTACCTCATTTTCTAATGCCATGAAGCACATGTTTGTAACTTCACCATCTTCATCATTTTCGGATGAGCTATCATCACTATCTTGATCCCATGTTTGCACCTTCAAGGCCTTTTTTGTGTATTTCTTTTCATTATTCTCTTTCTTCTCCTCTTTTGCTTGTGGGCAATCATAGCTAATGTGTCCCGGTTTGTTACACCCATAACATATGATTGTATCC
Source organism: Dipteronia dyeriana (assembly GCA_032871835.1). Classification (NCBI taxonomy): domain Eukaryota; kingdom Viridiplantae; phylum Streptophyta; class Magnoliopsida; order Sapindales; family Sapindaceae; genus Dipteronia; species Dipteronia dyeriana. The sequence goes on along the minus strand of CM065296.1, from coordinate 99,474,669 downwards.
TTCTTCTTTGTGTTTCTTCTAAAGCTGTTGAAATTCTTATTTCCATGTCTTAGCTTCAATACTTTGTTTATCTTGGAGACAAGAGTCGGATCAATGTCACCAAGAGCCTCACTACCATAGTCTTCATCACTCTCCTCTTGACAAGATGATTTGAAGGCAATTGCTTTCTTTTTCTTCTCTTCATCCTCATCCTTCATGTCATTTAGATTGAGTTCATAAGTCATTAAGGATCCCACCAATTCTTTTAAAGAGAGAGTTTTGAGGTCCTTGGCTTCTTTAATAGCGGTGACCATTAGTTGTCATTTCTTCGGTAGTGATCGAAGCATCTTCCTAACAAGTTCAACACTAGAAAAATCTTTGCCATATGAATGCAATTCATTAATAATATCGGTGAATCTAGTGTTCATCTCACTAATGGTCTCATTGGATTTCATTTTGAAAAGCTCATAACTATGAATGAGTCTACTAATCTTAGACTCTTTCACTTGATTGGTTATCGTATGAGTGACTTCTAGAGTATGCCATATCTCCTTGGCACTAGAGCAAGATATGATTCTCTTAAACTCTATGGAATTCAATGAACAAAATAAAACATTCATGGCCTTGGCATTAAAAGAATGCTTTCTCTTATCCTCACTACTCCAATCACCCTCTTCTTTATTAACAGATTCTCCTTCTACAATGGTATGGGGAATATGTGGTCCATCCCTAACAATTTCCCATAATTCATAATCTATGGATTGTATGAAAATTCTCATTCTAGTCTTCCAAAATGTATAATCCTTGCCATCAAAAGATGGTGGCTTATGGATGGACATTCCCTCACTAAGATAATGGTTGCTAGAGGTTGCAATAGTTCTAAAGCAATTAAGGCTATGAAATCAAGAGCACCGGGCTCTGATACCAATTGTGGATCGAGAGGTAACCCAAGAAGGGGGGTGAATTGGGTTTCTAATAAAAAACCTAACAACAAAAATGCAATGCTAATATGGATGCAAATATCAAGCAATAATAAAATTAAATTAGCAAGCTAATAGAAGAGATAAGAGATTAGAGAATCAACATTGAATTTACCGTGGTTCGGCCAACACTTGCCTACTTCCACCCTTCTAAGCTTCTTCAAGCTTGGATTCCACTATCAAAGGTTCTTAAGAACCAAACTTCTTTACAATACAAGAATGGTGACCCACTCACCACTTCTTACCAAGTGACTCTCTCACTAGGATTTCCAGCACTTGGTGTTTCTTCAACACTCAATTTACAAGGGAAATAATTGAAATTACGCAAAGCAAACTCCTTAAGAGTAGATATAAAAGTTAAATGCTATAGGCTATGCTCAAGAGATCCAAAGGTTTTGGTTTTAAAGCCAAGAGAGCAATAAAATCAATGAATAATCAAGATGAGACTATAAAGCACTTCAATAATAGTTGTTCAAGGCTATTAAGAATGAATAGGGCTTGCTTTTATAGAGAAGAGATGAGAACTAGCCGTTTAGACATAAAAAATTGTGTCAGTCAACTGTCCGGAGCAAGGGCGGAACATGAGGGGAACATGAGGTTCATGGTCCACCAGAGAGTATACATGTTCTGGTATAAAGAGGAATATGAGCGGATAATGTACTACATTGTCCTCACAAGGTCCGCTACTTATGAAATTTGGAATCTAATGTTGCTTTCAAGGTTCTTTTTCACAAAACTAATATCTAAGATATTAGGACCTATATGAGAAGAGCATGGGGGTAATTTGATTTGTTAAACATCTTGAGCAAGCCTTTGCACTAAACTTTAAATCAAATACATAAATCACATAAAACTAAATAATCCTAGCTCTTCAATAAGCTTCCATGACGATGAAACTTTCTTCCTTGATTATTTTTGGAGCTTTGACAAATCATGCTATCTCACATAAAGAAACCCATTAGCACAAAATCAATTGTTTGTTATCATCAAAATTAGGTAATGAAACCTTGGGGCTAACAACTTTCTTGGGATTGAAGTAGCTCGCTCTAAAGATGGAATTTCCATCAACCAGCAAAAATAAACACTTGATATACTTGAGGAAGCTGGTCTACTGGGCGCCAAACCTATAAAATTTCCTATGGAGCAAAACCTGAAACTAGCCACGAATGAGGGTGAGTTACTTGATAATCCTACCTACTATCGAAGGTTGATTGGAAAATTGATTTATCTCACCATCACAAGACCAAAGGTCACATACTCAGTCAATACGCTTAGCCAATTCATGCAACAACCCAGGGAACCACATCTTGAAGTTGTTCACCGTGTGCTACGCTACTTGAAAAATATTATTTCCTTCACATGGAAAACTACAATTAACAGGTTTCTGTGATACGGATTAGGAGGTTGTTTAGATACACGATGGTCTGTCACGGGCTATTGTGTTTTCCTTGGAAACTCACTAATTTCTTGGAAAAGTAAAAAGCAAGTCACGGTATATCGATCTTCAGTCGAATCCGAGTATAGGTCCATGGTATTAATCACATGCGAATTAACTTGGTTACGGTACTAATTGCACGATTTTCAGGTGTCTCATCCAGAGCCAGCTCAACTTTTCTGTGACAATCAAGCAACAATCCATATCTGAGTTAATCCTGTTTTTCATGAGAGAACAAAACACATTGAGATAGATTGCAATACGGTCTGCGAGCGAATACAAGGTGGGGAACTTAAAACCATCTTTATAGAAAGTGGGAAACAAATTGCGGATTTATTCACTAATCCATTGGGACAAGTTGTTTTTCATTCTTTACTTGGCAAGTTGAGAGTTCTTGACATCCACTCTCCAACTTGAGGGGGAGTGTTAAAATAGGAAATAAATATTCACCATTATTCTTTCCTAATCCTTTGAATTGTCTGCTTTATTGTGGTGATTTTGTTTACATGTATAGCTTCCTAGATTATAGATGTATTGACTGTAATTATTCATTTCCTTATTTCATTCGGGAAACTTCTTGTATATACTTTGAGGATTGTATCAGAATTATACATAGAATAATATTTTTCTCTCCAGTATTTCCTTCTTTCTTCTTCTTGCTGCTCACGAAATCTTTTATGTTTCGATTCCGATAGTGGTTCTAGACCTTGATGAAGACAAAGTGCTAAAGGAGATATTGATTTTATCCATTTCTTTTATGATTTTGTTTGGTTTCTGAGAGAGTTAATAAAGAAGGGAAAAAGAATTTGTGAGAATATTATTGATGGACAGAGGGTGAGCAAACTAAGGTTGAATTGAAAAATGTTGCAAATGAAGAAAATAGAACAAAAGAAGAGAAGAAAATAGCAGGTGACTCCTCTCCACCATCAATTTTCAGCCACACTGTCTCATCTGTCAAGCTTGTATTGTATTTTGCTTGACGACTCGAGGCAAAGATCTTTTAAATATAAAACAAAATAGAGGAGGAGTTCTGAATCTCAACAGATCCATCTCTTTTTTAAATTACTTTTTCCATTTTTTTTAAAAGAAAATTGTAAAAACTTGATAAAATAACAAAAAACCTCCCATTTTATTAATTTTGACCAAATTTGACAACACAAGGGAGATGTGTGTAATTTCTTCTCACATTTTAATCATATCATATGTTGCATCAAATCTAATCCAACCCAATCCAATTACATGTCTTAAAAATAGTTCAATCATATCCTGCGCACCAAACGCAACCTTACTCTTTGAATCTCAATATAATATTATAGTAACGGAGTCCCAACTTACCACGTAAATCTGATGACAATTATGTTGCATCAAATCTGATCCAACCCAATCCAATTACATGTCTTAAAAATAGTTCAATCCTATCATGTGCACCAAACGCAACCTTACTCTTTGAATCTCAATATAATATTATAGTAACGGAGTCCCAACTTACCACGTAAATCTGATGACAATTGTATCATACTTTATGATGCCTGGACATTGTGCAGGTTGCAACCTAGTTATAATAATATTTGATAAGGGTCATGCTAAACAAACTTAAATTTGATATTTAAAACTTTGACTTCAATATCTCAATCATTCATTTGCTTCTAATCTAAGAGTTGTAGATACATTCAAATCTCAATCATTGAATTAAGAGCATATGAGTGGTTGAGATGCTGAAATCAAAATTTTAAGTCAAAATTTTAAGTTGATTTAGCTTGACCCATTTGATAATATTGTTTTATTTCTAAAGAGATAGATAGTCATTTATATTCCATATAATCTATAAAATGTTTATAAATTTAAATTAAACGACTCTCTATTTTGTAACCGTGCATTTTTTTTTTTGGCACAATGGGAGGTAGCTAGCCCAAAAGAAAACAGAACCTAAGCAAAAAGACCTCTAGCATCATTATCAAAAATATCCAAGATGATTGGAGGGGGTTCCTCAAAGAATAGCACACCAAAGTCCATACTACACCCCATTTTAGCAATCCCATCAGCCACCATATTGGCTTCCCTGTACACATGTTTCACATTGCAGTTCCAATCTGTAGCAATCGGTCTCTTACAAGTTTGAATGAGGCTGAACATAGGATAGTTGGGATTGGAATCCTTCTCAATAAATTGGACAATAGACATAGAATCAGTCTCAACAATAACCTTGTGAAAATCCTTCCTCCACACCATATTGAGTCCCTCAAAGAGGCCCCACAATTCAGCTTCAATGCCAGTCCCAATCCCCTTATTCAAGACAAACCCTCCCAACCAATTCTTTGAATGGTCACGCACCACACCACCAGCATAATTGGTGCCCTCATCCACAACACAACCTCCATCAACATTAAGTTTCACAAACCCCTCATCAGGAGGAACCCAGGCAACTGTGACAAACTTAATATTCCTTGAGGTCTCGTTTAATTGGCATCTAACCAATCCTTACACAATTTGTTAATAAAAAGATGGGGAAACTAAGGAAGATAAAAATCAGCATCAAAACTTGATTACACCTCCATTTCCAAATGAACCACAACAAAACAGCAAAATGGAGATAACTAGGCACATTATCATACACAAACTTACTATTACGCAAACCGACAGAGAACCAATCCTCCAGATTACCAAGAAAATGAGCAGAAGAAGAGATACCTTTAAAGTTGTCTTCCCACACAACAATAGAGTCCCTACATCCTCTCACAAGATGATCAACATCTTCCATCCCACCTTGGCACCTAAGGCAAGAGGCATTAGTAAGAACTTTGCCATGTAAGAGAATCCAAAGAAAATGTTGGATTCTTGGAGGAAGCTTAAGGTTCCAGATGAATCTCCAGTTCCAAAGAGAAGAATTCACACTCTTTAACTGCCCTTCATAGGCAAACTTAACCGAAAAATCTCCACCCCAAAATGCACCTATCTGGAACACTATGCCTTCCTCCCATATGAATGCTAACAATTCTATACATAATTGGCCAAGGAAGAACCGGACCAAGTTGGGTAATGTGCCACTCTCCATTTGATAAATAACAACTAACACTCTAAACCAAAGATCTCTCTGACAAAGTAACAGTAGCATGATCCTTAAGAATCCCAATCCCCGGCACCCAATCATCAAGCCAAAACCGAATATGGTATCCATTGCCAACTCTCTCTTTCATCCCTTGATTAATAAGCTTGGCACCAAAAGTAATACCCGTTCATTTTTAGTTTCTATAAAATAATAATGAAAATATCTAGCATTAAATTATTAACTAGTGTAACAATATTTTTTTTTTCTAAAGTGAAAAAGAACCATTTATATTTCTACGATAAATAAATATTTGTAAGTTTAAATTAAATAACCGTTCATTTTCTAGATCTTCGTTTTTCAGTCCGAATTCTATGAAAAAAATAATCAAAATCTCTACAGTTTCAATCTTCGATGAAGCATACGGAAAGATGGAGAGAGTCGAGAACATCAACATATTCTACAAAGAAGAACATGCGGTAATCGAAATCCCTGACATTAAATTATTATTAAACCTACAATTAATCGAAACAGGAACGAACAACTTACAAAACTAGAAAATGTGAATGTAAAGCACTTGGGAAACCGGGGTGGTGCCAGACAATTGGACTCTTCAATATAATACTTATAAGTTTAAATTAAATTACACTTTATGGAGAAATCCACCTCTCCCACCGTGAACAGAGGAGGCACGGTGGAAGGGGTCGATCCTCTCCCAGTCTCGACGGGGGTGGTCTCGATCGTCCGGTGGGTTTCGAAACCATGGTCTACGCCTCCCACACAACCGACGATACGGAGGTTGGAAGCTACTCCATCGGCCACCTGTCCATGGAAGCTTGGCCTCCTCCTTGGGATTCAATCTCTTTCTTTAGTACGTGCTGATGGTGTTTTGGTGTTGATTTTCGATGGTGATGATTGATGGATATGGAATCGGGTAAGTTGGTCTGAACCTGGTTTCCCTTTTTCAAATTTTTTTTTTTCACAGATTGATCTAAACCGTTGGATCAAAATCTTTGTTGAAAACGGGGTCGGTTTCCCTCCTGAGCACATCAAACTTTTTCAAAGATGGAGTTTGTTTCCTAAAAGACATCAAACTCTTTCTCTTATAAAGTTTCAAAACCACCCTTGAAACCCCATAAATCCCATGAAGAAAATAAAGCGCGAATCAAAGCAGGACTACCCTCCAGATCTTTCAAACTATATCGAGTTCGGTCTGCAAGTGTTTGATGAAATTCGTCATCAGGATATAAAAGAAGAATTTCTTCCGTGGACGCTTTGTTTTGACTGGAATAAAAATCTGAGGTTGGCACCTAAAAGCTTTGTGATGCATCTGCACGGAAAATTTATATTGTCAAGGAGCCTGCAGAAATACATCTTTTTCTTGATGCACAACTTCACGCTTCAAGATGCGGCTGGCTGCTTTTCTCAAAACACAACATCTTTTTCTTGTACACTCCCTTAACAGACCAAATTATTAAGTTTCCTGAAAGTGAAACCTTAAGCAGCACCAAGGCTACCTTTTCCCTCAACCCCACTTCTCTGGATTGTATGGAAATTACTTTCTCGACTCTACCGGGAAAACTCAATGTCAAAACAAGTTTCATTGGTGATAAATCCTGGAAGATATTTGAATTCAGGGGCGAAGAATTTGAAGAAAACTGTATATCAAAAATGGCCTATGCAGGTGGTGACCTTTTCTATTGCCAATTATGTTGCACAGAGTTGGGTGCTTTTAACATAAAGCAATAAGAATGGAAAGTGTTTCCAGGACAATTACCTGAGGAACCTCTCTCTCTTTGTTCTGCACTCAATGGAGATATTGTAATACTGTGTCTGTGTTTGATACCTTATGGCTATTATTCTAGCAATGGTTTGCTTCAATTACAATGGCGATTCTGGAGGTTTGAATGAAATGATGGAAAAACAAGTTATATTTTGCGGTTGCAAATCATTAGCAAGTCGGACATCATTCTCCGTTCCGGTAGCAGGAAATGCAACAGAAATTACAGGGAAGCTGTTTTATTTTGATTTAGATTAGCATTACTTGCTGTTATCAAAAAATCCATCTTTGATTTTAAGTCCCGGGGGCCATTCAAAGATTATCAATGGATGGAGGATGGTAAGCTGCCAAAGATTTGGATACACCCTCGATTTATTACAAGCAAACACAAATAAGTTGTTATTAGTTTTTGTTATTTTATCTTGTATTATTATTATTATTATGTTTCTTCAATTTTGACAAGTATTGAAGTTTTCAGATTTTTAGCCTACGAAAATGATTTGAAGTTGATGAGTTAATTTTCCTCTCTATGTAATGAAAACATGTGACGATTGTTGTTCTGCTTTGAAATTTATCTCAAAAATTACAGGAAGGCAACTTATTGATAATTGATACAAAGGTCTCTTGGTACAGCCAATTTTATTGATAATTGGGTTCAAGGGGTTTATATAATGAAGATTTTTTACTCTTTCCGTTCGTGAAAGAAAAACTTGATCGCAGTGTCTAAGAGGAGCAGCATTGGTATCCTTGTAGGATTTCTTTTGATCATATATATATATATATATATATATATATATATATATAATGGTTCTCTGGTAAGGACGGTTCCGATATAAGAGGTAAGGACGTCTAACTACAACCACACATTGGGTATGGGTGTGAATATTTATTAATGTGGAGTTGTTGGCCCACTGTGACTGTGTGGTTGTGGTTAAAGATCCTGATATGAGAATTATTCTTTATATATATATATATATATCAATGTATGACTGTAGAGCTGAGCTCAAACATGAAATCTGGTATGTATGTGTACATAGTTTGTATAGAGAATATCTTCATTACAATAGAATGGTATGTGCGTTGGCAGATTGGGTTCCTGTAAGCACAGGAAAAAAAAAAGATTCGCATACATGAGCAACCTGTTTTGCTATGGAATTTGGGATATTCTTCCACCTGGACCCAGAAGTTGATGCTTTGCATATAGTTTTTTTATTAAGCCATCTGTAACAAAGAAGGTCAAGATAAAATTGTCATCTAACATGAAAATTTATAAACCGTTCAATGTGAAACAGTTCTTCCTCACATTCAAATTGAGAATAAGAATCGCATACTAGTTTGTCAATGTTGGAAGAATGAAAGTTTGATGCAAAACTTGAACAATGAAAAAGAAGAAGATAAATCAGTATCTGCTCACTATGTGGGCCTTGGTGGGCCATATACCCAATCGTTGGATTGCTGGAGTCCGTTTCTACTTTCTAGTAATTGTATTTCAATCCATGGAACAAAAATCAAAGATTTAAAAATTAAAATATTTTTTAAAAATTATAACTAAGAGAAACTAAACATAACCAACTAGCAACAATACAATTCATGTATAGTAGCTAAATTCATTTTAATGATAACGAAAGATTGATCTAATCTAATTATAGTACCATACTTAAATTGAGAGTAGATGATAAAGTTTCAAGGATTTTTTAAATAGATTAAAAGACATAAGAACATAACCAACTAGCAACTATACAATTAGTAGCTAAATTCATTTAAATGAGGGTAAGTGATATTTAAAGCCACTGATTTGGTGAGAAAGTCTTTAAATGGTCATTAATTTTTTTAAATGGTTTAAAATAACCCGTTTATGGAAATAATATATCAATTGTTACCACTTTACCCATTAATTGTTTGAAGTCATTTTACGTATGTTATAACATGTTAGAGTATGAGTCAAAAATTAGTAAAACAAGTTTGCACCGGTTTTTTAACTGACTTTTAACATGTTTTAAATTGGTTTTTTTATTTGTATTTGAATATTTATATATATTTTTATCATGATTACTTTATAAAATAGGAAATATTACCTATAAAATTCTTATAATGAAATCATTAATATATATATATATATATATATATATATATATATAATTAGATAATAAATTAATCATGAATTAAATTTGATGTCACCCCAAATTAATTAAAAAATTAATCAAGGAATAATAATAAGTTTAATGTCACCCATAAACAAGAAATATTACCCATAAAAAAATAAATTAATCAAATAATTAATTTTTATATATAATATTGCCTATAAAAAATTTTATGGGTGTCATGTCACAGATAATAATAACTTTCTGTTAGATTTTAACTGAATTTGACTGTCAATGAATAATTTTTCAATAACATGGTGATTTTGGAACAATGTTTTATCAAAATGATGATTTTGGAACAATTTAAACAGTCAATGATATTTTAAGACTCCATACACCAATTAATGGTGTCTATCGTTATTTTCTCTTTTATTGATAACAAAAGATTGATCTAATCTAATTATAGTACTATACTTAAATTGAGAGTAGATGATAAAGTTTCAAGGATTTTTTAAATAGATTAAAAAACATTATTCAAGGATCTTATATTTTGGATAAGATAAGATTGGTTTAAATGAAAACCCTTTTACACTTGTATAAAAGAAATTATGGGTTCGAGTCATACATCTTCCACACATTCTGAAATATTGTATTTACATTTCGAAGATATCATCATAAGAAGAAATAAACATCAAGTTTTTCGGGATCAATGAAAGATTCTTTTGAAGTTTTAAGGAAACAAAACTACATTTTAAGTTTTTTTTTTCTTTATGGGAACTGCCTTATAAGTTATATATTTATTATTTAGTAAATTAGTTTATGTGTACATGTGATTTGAATGGTTTGGTGACGTGTAGAAGAAGCAAGTTTCAATGGAATCTTAACGAGGTGAATAAAAAAGATTGCACTTCTTTCCGGTTTCCGGTAGACGTATGTGTTAGATTTTTTAAAAAAAATTACATTATTATATAATTTTGAATTTTTTTATGGATGTAAGGATTTAAATCCGTAACCACATGGTTCAATTGTGAGAGGTTTATCACATCGGATTAACTTTATCTTATCATGTGTTATATTTATTTTAATATATGAATATCGAAGGAGTATTTTTAGTATAATAGTATTGTTTTATCTAAATCAGGTGTCCAAAGGATGCGACAACATTCTAATCAATTTATTTAAATTATATTAGATTTAAATGATTATATTAGAGTGTTTAAATAAATGAATTTGAATATTGTTATATCATTTGGATATCAGATTTAGACATTAAATTTAAGTTGTTGACGTCGTTTTCTGGATTATGCCAGAAAAGCCAACAAAGACTGGATTTTGGCTATTGATTCAAAGAGAAAGAGATGCAGAGAGAGTAAAAAAGACAAGGTTTACGTGGTAAAACTCCGATGGTCGGAGAAACATCCACGGGTGGTTGAAAGATCAACCAAGCCAAAATCCACTAAGAGAATAAGATGTTTTTACAAGCTCTCGATCTCCCTTTTTCTCTCTGTATTATTTGTGATTACTGTATGCTATATTGTCTATATCTTTTTGAACCAGATTATGGGTCTATTTATATGCTTATAGAACCCTAATCTGCTTTGTACAAGTAATACAAGATATTTGTATTTAATTATGATTTGGTTACTTGTTTGAGGTTGATTTGTCTTCTTTCCGGTTTCGGAGTCTCTTTATGGAAATTGAGTGGGATTCTAGTAGCGTAGTTCAATTTGACTTGTTTCCTTATAAGAATGTAGTCTTCGAAAAGGAATCAAGTTGTTTCCTGATTGGGGGACTCTTCTAACTCAAAGGTCCATTATTTGGGATTCCTTCATGAAGAATATCTTCGCGTATTTAATGACTTAACCCGTACGATAAGTTCTTATTCGGGTTGTATTTACTCCCGAGTAAGAATGTTACCTGATGGTCCAGAGTAGTGTCGTTTGAGCCTGAGTGAATGCGTTATTTTAGCCAATCCCGAGTAGGTCTTTATTCGGTATATGCTTACTCGGGCTTGCTCCTCTTTAATGATGTCTTGTAGGATATTTCCCGGATGTCCATCTAAGCATACACCTGGCTATTTTTTCCTTCCTGTCAATGACGTGTATGCTTGGTAAAATTTACATACAACAATACCCCCTTAAAATATTTTTACCGAGAAGACTTTATTTCGGGCAAGAATATTTTAATTGTTTTGAATTCCTTTTGTCAGAAAAACCGTATTGCCATAATGATGTATTTTAATGGTGACTCTGTAATTTTGATTTGCTTTGTCACACAAGATCTTAAATGATAGCGACGTCTCAAAGTTTTGACGGTTGAGGGCTACTTCGTGTCTTGACACGTGTCCCTTGTCTCTTCGTTTTTCAATATCGTTTATGAGAAGTGACTTTTGCGTTTATCCAAATGCTGCCAACGTTATATGGTTTCGTCATAACTTTTTCCCTCTTTGAAACCCTAGGGTTTCGTGTCATCTCGCCTTTAAATCCTTCGTTGAGCGACTGTTGATTTATTCTAAAAAATCCAGCAGAAATTTCTTTAAACTCAAATTTCTTCATTCAGAAGTTCACGACTCTCCGCTTTGAAGATCTTGTGTCAGTCTCAATTCAAGGTTAGTTTCAATGGGGCCATCTTCCCGTCATCGTCTATTTAAAATTGCTTTTGATGCATTAGAGCGTGGGGATTTCCAGTTAGTATCTTGCATTAGACGATTACTGGGGGATATCCCAATAGATGAACCTCCATTTTTAGAGGTCGATGTTTCTGGACTTTACCCCGACGTCACTTTCAGCCCCGTATCAAGTTCTTCCTCTAGTTCTGATTCTGATATTTCTGATCACAGGGTATCTTCTCGAAGGATGGGTAAACATCAAAGCACAAGTAAGGTATACAAGCACGGCTCGAGCAATGTTAAGACTGGGGAACAAACTGTTAATGAGGGGGACGCTAATGTACACAGGGCATCTCGCCTTTCGTTTTCTGACACTCGCCCGAGTGGATTTGATATTGAGCCGAATGTGGTCGGGCCAGCTGAGATAGAGAAATACCGATCCCGATTTGATTTGCCCGACTCAGTCATTTTGGTTCCTGCGGGGAGTAGAGCCGTATGGAATCCTCCTGAGGGGATGATCGCGATTTACGGATCGATGCTTTGCTGCGGCGTCACACTTCCCCTTCAGCCTTTTATTGCCCAGTTTTTAGCTGAAACAGGGATAGCCCCAGCTCAGTTGGCCCCGAATAGTTATAAAGTCTTGATGTGCATATGGCACATGTTCAGCCGAATGAACCTTTCACCGCCTTCCCCGACTGAAATCAGACATTTCTTTACGCTGAGGCAGGTTAGTAAAACGGGGACCTACTTTCTTACGTCTACTCTTTCAGAAATTTGAATCCCTAAAGAAGTGAAGGCGAATCGGGGGGTTGAGGCTTCTGATGACTCGAAAAAGAAGGGCTTTATATGGGGATTCCCCACATCCAACAAGTTCTGGAAGAACAGTTGGTTTTTTGCTGGAGGGGCTCTCGGGCTGGACGTCACTGTTCGATTTGGGGATTCCCGAATGGTGCTGAATGTTCCCCGCTTCTTCTGTTCCCATGAGGCTTGGAATAAGAAAACAATTGATTATAACGATTCAGAGTTGAAGAGGTTGGCCCGGGCTGCTATCCGTACTCTGGAAAAGAGAAGCAAGAACTATCTTTTCAAAGAGGACAACTTGATCAAACTCGGTTTCTTCGAGCAGGTTTCTAGCCATCGCAGGCGTTGTAAGTAACCCAGCGCCCTTTCTACTGTGTTTCTCCATTTTTCCATTTCCTTTTCTAACCCTCTTATTACCTTTTTTTTTTTCAATGTTCGATACGGACGTTGTCTGCGATTTTTAGGCTCGTCAGGTGAAGGCAATTCTTCAAGCGAGCATGAAGGAGGCTTCCCGTCAGGGAGATGAGGGTATTGCTCCACCCGAGCCTGATGAGGAAATTGATACTGCTGAGCAAATTCCCGACTGCGTTGATCAAGGTGCTCAATCTTCTGCTCAGGATCTCGCTGGTTCAAGTGGCCAAGGAGAGCCGACCGTGACACAACTGCCTGAAAATAGGGAGAGGCAGTGTGGGAGTCCAAGTGGAGTGCCTGTTGGACTGTCTGAAGCTTGCGATGATGGTAGCGTCTTGTCGGATCAAATGCCTGTCATTGCCGAGCTTTTTGAGTCTTTTCAGGATGATTTGCTGGAAGATCCTGATGCTGATCTCTTCCACCGTTCTCGGGATGAGAAGCTAAAGACAGTTAGTTCGCCTCCTCGTCTTCTCAAAGTTCCTCGGGTAGTCACTTTCATTGACTCCAGCAACGAAGATGTTGCGGATGAGATTGCCCCGAGTGTAGGTGCCGGAGTATCGGCAGATGTCACTTCAGGTCCAAGTAGGACTTCCTTTACCCCCGAGGTTGGAGATATGGAGGCTAAACCTTCGGGGGTTTCCTCTTCATCCCTAGAGCCAAATAGAGCTTCTCCTGTCCCCGAGTCTGGAAATCTGGGAACTCAACCTTTGGGGGTTCCCTTATCCCTTTCTCCGAAAGATATGCTCCAGGAGATGTCCTCTGGTCGGGCATTTATCGGGGAAGACCGCTGGAGCGGTTTTAGAGATGGTTCACTGCCCGAACGTCTCCAAAACGTTTTCAACGGTGCATTTTATGTAAGTAGCTAATTCTGACTCCTTTACTGTTTTGCCTTCGTTGGATTTCTAAGTATTTTTTTTTTTTTTGCAGATGGTGGCCAAATTTGCTGAGCTTGTTCAGGCGCGGCAATGTCAGGCTGATCGGATAAAGTGTCTGGAGGCTCGGCTAAAGGCGAGTGAGGAGGGTCGTGCTCGAGCTGAGCAGGCTTACCAGCAAGAGGTTGGTTCGGTGCAGATATTTGCCGACAATTGCCTGGCAAAGCAGGTTGAAGCTGAAGACAAGGCATCTTTGGTAGAGGAGAAGGTTGCTTCGCTTCAAAACCTTTTTTCTTCTACTGAAGAGTCTATGCTCAATGCTGAGCAGGCGAAGTCGGCATATGTCCAAAAAATTAAAGATTTAGAGCGCCAAGTGCTGACAGTTGAATCCCTTTCCCAAGAGGCCAGGTTGGAGCTGGAAGTTCAAGGGGTGGATCGTTTTAAAAGATCCCCTGCTTACGATGCCCTACTTCTTCGGGAATTTCAACGTGGGCTAGTTTCAACCAACGAATTCTTCAAAGTGAAAAGTAGGGCAACCGAGAAAGCCTGTGCTAACTGGGAGTTGTCAATCAAACACCATGTGGATCGGTCCTTGGAATCTCTTCGGATTCAGATGAAGGAATAAAAAGCCTACTGCCGTAGTCAAGGCAAGGAGCCCCATCCTATACATTTAGAGATTTCGTCCAAGCATTCTCTCTCGACCTTTTACGCAAGTCGAGAGTCTGCCGATGGTGTAATCCCGGATGTCGGGCCAATCCCGGGTAATGATTACAGCCAGTGGAGGGACGACATTGTTGATGACTTCACTTGGCCTTCTAATGAGAGCCTGCTTCGTGAATACGAGATGGTGCCAGACCCGAGTATTGACAAAGGCTCAAAATCCTCGCAACCTTGATTTTGTAAATTTGTAGGAGATTCTGATAAATTCTTTATTTTTTGCTTGTGTAAAGAATCATTTCTTTGAACTGTAACCATCCTTTTTAAGAGCAATAGAATACGATTTTCTGAGTTAGAATGGTTTGTCTTTATTTTTGTTGCCGGGGGTTGTATTAAACTGGCTGATGGTCGGAATCATAACCGAGTATCTTATTTAACCGGTTATCCAAATAACTTCAATTGCCAAGTGTCTTATTAAACTGACTGGTGGTCGGGTAACTTAATCGAGTAACTTATTAAACCGGTTGTTACCCGAATAACTTCAATTGCCAAGTATCTTATTAAACTGGCTGGTGGTCGGGTAACTTAACAGAGTATCTTATTAAACCGGTTGTTACCCGAATGACTTCAATTGCCAAGTATCTCATTAAACTAGCTGGTGGTCGGGTAACTTAACCGAGTATCTTATTAAACCGGTTGTTACCCGAATGACTTCAATTGCCAAGTATCTCATTAAACTGGCTGGTGGTCGGGTAACTTAACCGAGTATCTTATTAAACCGGTTGTTACCCGAATGACTTCAATTGCCAAGTATCTCATTAAACTGGCTTCTTTATTATTAACCGAGTCATCTTGAAACATGAAAGTTTGCACTTATGTTTCATACCCGGTTGCTACCCGAACGTTATATCAAGGCTCACCATGATTATGCGTTCGAGTCCTTACGCAATACCAAGGACGTCTCCCTAGTTTTTATGCGCAATGGTTTGCCGAATCGTTGAGCTCTTTTTTTTTTATAAAGTTGCTTCAACACAGCTACGCATTTCGCCGGAATTTCTCCCGATAGCGTCCCGAGTATTTTTCCAGTTTGGTGCACCGGGTTTGCCTTTTTGCGAAGATCATTTTGACCCTGCTCGGCTGGCATGCTTCTACGAGCTTCTCAGCCCTTTCGGGATTTGATGGTCCCGAGAATTCTATTTGCATGTTCTTATTATCATGCTCTTCTATTTCATACTGTCGTATGCTTTTAGGAGATCTCGAGCTATGTGCTTTCCTTTTGAAAATTCTTAGTTTTATTTATTACTGCGAAAAATCAACAAAGATTAATATTACAGTTTTAGTATTTATTCTGACTAATATTGTCCTGACTAGAAAAAGAATAGAATGTTTAATATAAATATATATTTTAAGGATAGAAAATCTTCAGATATTGGGCATTGCACGGTCGGGGTAACACCCCTCCATTGGGTCGAGCAATCCAATAAGCTTTATGGCCAGCTATCCCCTCGATCTTGTATGGACCTTCCCATTTGTCTGCAGGGATCCCGCGGCTCTATTCTTTGTGTTTAGTGACACCTTCCTGAGCACCAGATCTCCTAACTGAAATTTCATGATCCGGACACGAGAGTTTTAGTGGCGTGCCACTCTTTGTTGATAAGCTGCATTTCTTATTCGGGAATTTTCCCTTTTTTCTTCTAGCTCATCCAAACTTTGTAGCAATGTATCAATGTTTTTCCCTTCATCGTATAGCCTGACCCGGGGGGACGCATACGATGTTTCTATGGGGATGACAGCTTCTGTTCCGAATGCTAGGCTGAACGGAGTTTCTCCTGTTGAAGTCCCTGCTGTCGTCTGATATTCTCACAATACTTCAGGAAGCATTTCAACCCAGCTTCCTTTTTTGTCATCTAATTTTGCTTTGATTGTGTGCTTGATAATTTTATTTACTGATTCTACTTGCCCGTTTGTTTGTGGATGAGCTGGTGTTGCATAGTAGTTGGCAATTTGATACTTCTCGCACAATTGTCTAAACCTTTGGTTATCGAACTGAGTGCCATTGTCAGTGATTATAGTATCCGGAATTCCAAACCAGTAAAGTATGTTTTTCTTTACAAAATTCGTGGTGTTGGCTTCCGTGATATGCACCAACGCTTCAGCTTCGACCCATTTTGTGAAATAATCGACAGCTACTATGGCGTGCTTCGCTCCACCCCCTGTTCTAGCTGGCATTGGCCCGATCAGGTCTAGGCCCCACATGGCGAATGGCCACGGGGCAACGAGATTTCTGAGCTTTTCTAGGGGTTGTCGGATATCGTTGGCAATTCTTTGACAGGTATTGCAACTTTCTGACCATTGCTGTGCATCTGAGAAAAGTGTAGGCCAATAATAGTCTTGCCTGAGTACCTTATGCGCCAGACTCCTACCCCCAGTGTGGTTCCCGCAAACTCCTCTGTGGATCTCTTGAAGTACTCGATGTGCATCTTCTTCTGGTATACATCTCTGGAGAGCTTGAGAAAACCCTCTTCTGTATAATTCTCCTCCGATCATGGTGTAACTAGCCGATCGATACCTGATGCGCTTTGCTAATATCGGATCTTCTGGGAGTATGCCTTCTTCCAGGAACCTTCTCAGCTGGACCATCCAACCGTCTTGCCGTGTTCGGATTTCTGAAATTTCCAAATGCTTAAGTTCAGCCGTACTCGGTTTAAGGAGGTGTGCAACTGGAATGGTTTTTGGTCTGATCGAGGTTGTTGATGACGCTAATTTAGATAAAGCGTCTGCCTTTTCATTTTATTCTCTGGGGATCTGAGCGATCTTGTATTCTTTAAATTTTTGGAGGAGCTGTTTTGCGATGTCACGGTAGACAACCATTTCTTCATTTTTAGCCTGGTATTCATCCATAACCTGGTTGATAACTACCTGTGAATCGCTAAATATCTCCACTTCGTCTGCCCCAAGAGCTATGCAGACTCTGAGTCCAGCTAACAATGCCTCGTATTCAGCCTGATTATTGGTTGCTTTGAAATCAAATCTCATGGCACATTCAACATCATCTCCTTCTGGGGTGCGAACTACGATCCCTGTCCCGCTGCCATGAGTATTCGAAGAACCATCAACATATAATTTCCATTGGAAACTTCTATCCAACAATTTTTTTGCTTCCAGGTTCGGTTCTGTGAACTCGGCTATGAAGTCTGCCACTGCTTGTCCTTTGAGGGAAGTTCTGGGGACATAATATATATCGAATTCACTCAACTCGATTGCCCATTTAGTAAGTCTTCCTGATATCTCTGGTTTTTGTAAGATTTGTCTTAATGGGCAATTGGTGAGAACCTGGATAGTATGAGCCTGAAAGTATGGTCTCAGTTTTTTTACAGCTGAAACCAATGCTAAGGCCATTTTTTCTGCCTGTGAGTATCTGGTCTCGACCGGTAGGAGTGCCTTGCTTGTATAATACACTGGTTTTTATACTCCATCTTCTGTCATGACTAGGACTGAACTTGCTGCAAGCTCGATTATTGATAGATACAGCTGAAGTATTTCCCCTTTTTGTGGTTTTGAGAGGATGAGAGCTTGCCCCAACTATTCTTTTATCTTTAAGAATGCTTGCTCGCACTCTTTATTCCACTCCAGGCCTTTTCCTTTTTTGATCACTTTGAAGAAAGGCGCGCACCTGTCTGTAGCCTTTGAGATGAATCTTCCCAAGGAGGCTAAACACCTTGTTAAGCTCTGTACCTCTTTCAATGTTTTAGGTGAAGTCATTTGCTGCAAAGCCTGGATCTTCTCTGGATTAACTTCGATTCCTCTTTGATGGACTTGAAAACCCAAAAATCTTCCCGAATGGACTCCGAATAAACATTTGTTTGGGTTTAATTTCATCTGATACCTTCTTAATACATCAAATGTTTCTCGGAGGTCGCGGGCATGATCATCTGCTGAGACGCTTTTAGTCAACATGTCATCAATGTAGACTTCCATGTTCCTTCCTATTTACCGAGTGAAGATCTTGTTGACCAACCTTTGGTACGTGGCTCCTGCATTTTTTAAATCGAAGGGCATCACTGTGTAGCAATATAAACCCTGATCTGTTGTGAAAGCTGTTTTTTCTTCGTCAGCTTTGTTCATCCGGATCTGATTGTATCCCGAGTAAGCATCCATGAAGCTGAGCAGTTCATGACCTGCTGTGGCATCCACCAGCTGGTCTATTCTTGGGAGTGGGAAGTTGTCCTTCGGACACGCCTTGTTTAGATCCTTGAAATCTACGCACATCCTCTATTGTCCATTTTTCTTCTGGACAAGGACTACGTTAGCGACCCACTGGGGGTAGCTTTTCCACCTCCTGTTTGATTGCTTGACTTCTTTCAGGACTGAATGATCTTCTCTTTTGTACTACCGGTTTGGCATTTGGGCTTACTGCGTGGTGATGGGATATTATTCGGGCATCTATTCCGATCATATCTTCATGACTCCAGGTGAATACATCTTTGTATTCTCTGAGCAAATTGGTCAATTCTCGCTTGATTTTTTCTTCCAAGTTTGCCCCGATCTTCACTTTCCTGTCTGGTTTGTCTTCTTCGAGTAGTATTTCGGCCACTTCTGTCTTGTATTCATTCGAGCCCTCCCTTGGATCTAGTTCGAATGACAAGGATTCTTCATTCTCATTTGGCTGCATTATGGTGCACACTTGTTCAACATCATGCTTGTCTCTGTATACCGACAGGTTTGCTCTTCGGGCCATCTCTTGGGATCCCTTAACTATCCCAACCCCTTGTTCTGTTGGGAATTTGATCATTAATGCGTAAGTGGCCGTCACGGCTCTTGTTTTATTTGGAAATGGCCGACCCAATAACGCATTATACGGCCAATTATCCAAATCAACTACCACGAAGTCGAGCAGGACAATCCTCTGGCATGGTGCCGTTCCGATCTTCACAGTTGACTGTCCCAAGTGACCTGACCTCTATTCCCCCAAATCCTCTTAATGGAGTGTGGAAAGGCTGTAAATCTTTTCGGTCAAATCTTTTCGTCCAATCTTAGCTGGTCGTATACGGCTACGCTTAAGATGTCTGCTGAACTCCCATTATCTATTAAAATTTTTCGGACTTCCCTATGGCCAATCCGGGCACTTATAACCAAAGCGTCATTGGGTCGAACATTGACGCCTTAGGAATCTGCCTCTATGAAGACTATCGGGTCCCATCCTTCCTTTACCCTCTTCGGGTCTGGTTCAACCGAATTCACGTAGAAGTTATTCCTGGCTTCTACTGTTTCTCGGACTTCCTGAGTCCGTTCTCGGTTGCTCCTCCCAGTAGAAGGTCCTCCGAAGATTGTATGTATTACTTCATTGGCTTCGGGGCTGGCTCTTCGGTTTTGACCAGGGTTGTGATCAGCCTTGGCTTTCTTGACTTCCGATCTCTCATCTTTTTTTAAGACTACATCCAGCAGGTGCCCTTCCCGAATAAGGGTTTCTATGTAATCTCTAAGCTGAAAACACTTCGAAGTTTCATGCCCGGTCTCTTTATGAAACCTGCAATACTTGGTTGTATCTCTCCGTGCGAACTGTGACTGTCGTCGCGGTTCTTGTACCATATTCTTCTCTTACAGGATGGCTAGAATTTCTTCTTGTTTCTTCGAAGAGGGGTGTAATTGGTATATCCGCCGCGGTATTTCTCTGTGGACCTTTCGGCGTTACGCCCATTACCCCTATCCTTATTTTTCTCCTTGCTGTTCCCTTTCTGTTTTTCTTTTTGATTCTGCCCCTTGGATTCGGTATTTCTCTGTTCGGGCTTTCCTCCATGCATATAGCTTCCTCCTGTAGCTAACTCTTCTTCATCAGCCAGAGCGTATCCTCCCGCCATATCTATCATGTCGGCATACCTTGACAGCCGTGCTCTTCTCAAATCGAAGGATAATCGTCCATTCTGCAAGTTATTGGTGAAGGCAGTAATAATGGCTTCATCATTAGCGCTGCCAATCTCTGATACTTCTTGGCCAAACCGGCCCAAGAATTTTTTTAACGACTCGTCCTTCCTCTGTTTTATTTGAGAGAGGTAGGCCACCGACTTCTTTCTGTGAACGTTGCTCAGGAATTGCCTTGAGAAGCTCCTGCTCAACTCGCTGAAATTTCCGATGCTTGCCGGAGGTAGTCTTCCGAACCATCTTGAGCCTATGTCCCCAAGTGTTTGTGGAAAGTTGAGACACAACAGGGGGTCACTGCGGGCATATTGAGCCATGGCACTTTTGTAGCGCCTAACGTGCTCCTTTGGATCTGTATCTTTTTTGAATTGTTCCACATGCGGCTTCCTGAATCTTTCTGGGAAAGGGGTCCCCAAAATTTCCCTGGTAAATGGACTGTCGGAGTCATCGTCGGATAGATCATTGTAACTGTAACGTCTGACGAATGCCTCCATCTGTCGCCTATTATCCTCTACTTCTCGAGTCAGGCTCTGGATTGTAATATTTATGTCCTCTACCGGGCTTCCCTGACGGTTGAACCTTTGGGTGACTGTCATTCTTTCCTCAGATTCTTCACTCTGATGCCGGAACCCTCGTGTGACTCCATGATTACGTTTACGATGGTGTTGATCACTGTCTTCTGATGATGATCGTCCTCTGCGCCGATCGTATTTACGATGTCTGGCACGTACTGTTTGATTGCGATCCAGCTTTTGGTGATTCTCCTCCCCTAGTGTTTTCTGTCCAACCGGATTGATCGGGGAAGAGTTCCTTCTGGTTTCTGGCATAGTTATTCCTGGTCCTACCACCATTGAACGGAGCCTTGCGGGTGGAGGATTGGGAGTATATGCTCCTGCGGCCAGTAGGTCAATCCCTTCCTTTGATACGTTCGTCACTAATTGTTGCAGGGCCTCTTGGAAACGCAACGTAAGATCTCTGCTGGTTAGAGGAGCTTGCTGGATCCCTGCTAGGTGCGCAGGTTGGTTTTCTGTGTTTACTGCAGGATTTTGTGACGTATTGCCAGTATGGAAATCACATGGTGATCTTTGGTCGTTCCCCGAACTACTTCTGCTTCCAGCCATTGCTTTCTAACAAGTTCGAAGGTTCAAGCCCCTTCTTCTAGCGCCAATTGTTGAAGTCGTTTTCTGGATTATGCCAGAAAAGCCAACAAGGACTGGATTTTGGCTATTGATTCAAAGAGAAAGAGATGCAGAGAGAGTAAAAAAGACAAGGTTTACGTGGTAAAACTCCGATGGTCGGAGAAACATCCACGGGTGGTTGAAAGATCAACCAAGCCAAAATCCACTAAGAGAATAAGATGTTTTTACAAGCTCTCGATCTCCCTTTTTCTCTCTGTATTATTTGTG
The DNA here is from genome assembly GCA_032871835.1 of Dipteronia dyeriana. Taxonomy (NCBI): domain Eukaryota; kingdom Viridiplantae; phylum Streptophyta; class Magnoliopsida; order Sapindales; family Sapindaceae; genus Dipteronia; species Dipteronia dyeriana. Next base: position 99,452,700 of record CM065296.1, on the reverse strand, counting down.
ATTACTGTATGCTATATTGTCTATATCTTTTCGAGCCAGATTATGGGTATATTTATATGCTTATAGAACCCTAATCTGCTTTGTACAAGTAATACAAGATATTTGTATTTAATTATGATTTGGTTACTTGTTTGAGGTTGATTTGTCTTCTTTTCGGTTTTGGAGTCTCTTTATGGAAATTGAGTGGGATTCTAGTAGCGTAGTTCAATTTGACTTGTTTCCTTATAAAAATGTAGTCTTCGAAAAGGAATCAAGTTGTTTCCTGATTGGGGGACTCTTCTAACTCAAAGGTCCATTATTTGGGATTCCTTCATGAAGAATATCTTCGCGTATTTAATGACTTAACCCGTACGATAAGTTCTTATTCGGGTTGTATTTACTCCCGAGTAAGACTGTTACCTGATGGTCCAGAGTAGTGCCGTTTGAGCCCGAGTGAATGCGTTATTTTAGCCAGTCCCGAGTAGGTCTTTATTCGGTATATTCTTACTCGGGCTTGCTCCTCTTTAATGATGCCTTGTAGGATATTTCCCGGATGTCCATCTAAGCATACACCTGGCTATTTTTTCCTTCCTGTCAATAACGTGTATACTTGATAAAATTTACATACAACATAAGTAAAGTTTAGTTTAATGGTAAAACTCTCACACTCACACTTTGAACTTATGGGTACCCTCGAATTATTGTAATATTTCAACAAAAAAGAAATCATAATCCTATTCTGATATTTAAAAGGGAAATAAATTCTTAACTAAAACGGGCAAGGAATTAAAGGGATATTTGCAAACTACTCCCTCTTTTATTTTTTCTTTTCAATAACAACTATGTTGTTTTAAATTTAGATAGAAACTCCACTCAGAGGGTATTCGGATTTACCATTTGGTCCACAATTACAGGGCATTTTAACAAAAAATTAAGATTATAAGATGGTTTTGGAGATGGTCGATGAAGATCCCGATGTGAGATCTGAATCAGTGATGCAGATCCCGATCCATCCATGGAGATCCATATTGGATCCCTTTCGTCCATTTTTTTATATAAAAAATGTCCCGACATTTTTCATTTTAAATTTCTATTTTTTAAATAAAATATTAAAAATAAAATGAAGGGAAGAAAATATCATCTTATCCAGAGTCCATAGAAGAATAGAACCGAATCAAAATCAATTGGACCGGTTTGCTTAGTCGGTTGGGCTGGGTTCTATTTATCAGTTTATTGTCCACTTCTTTCGGTTTTGGACTACAAATCATAAAACAATAGAATTTCCGGTCTATATCAAACCGACCCGAACCGACCCAAGTAAAAGTAGCCCACCTCCCTCTGATTTTCTACGGTCTCCTGCATACCCACCATAGCTCTCGCGACAAGGACTCGGGGAGAGGTAAGTACCCTTTTGAAAATCAAAATTGTGTTTTTTTATCGATTCTGTGAATTGGGTGTTCATTTATTTGCTTGTTTGTGTAAAGTTTTTATCTGGTTTTTGTCAATTTATGTACTAATCACCATAGTTTGATTGATTACATTCAAAAGCTAGGTAACCACGACAATTTAATTCTCATGTTCTTTATTTAACAATATTTGATTTTGAGATATACATTTATATACATATGCATACATATATGTTTGAGAATTTCTACATGTAAATGTGTTTTATTTTGCCATTCAGCTTTTGGATTGAGACATGGAGGAGGAGAAGTCGAATAAGTTGCTGATACTCTATGCATCCCAAACTGGCAATGCATTGGATGCTGCTGAACGAATGGGCCGCGAAGCTGAGCGCCGAGGCTGTCCTGTTGTTGTTCGTTCTATGGACGACTATGACGCTGTGAGTCTATTTAAATTTCTCTTTGGTTCATGTCTATATAAATTGTAACAGCTGCAATGTTGTTTTTGTACATCAAGTTTCACTTTGATATGTTTATTTAATTAATTTGTTTGTATTAATGATATAGATCAAACTGTATCGTTATACATTTACATAAGTATTGGAATTGTGATAAAAATGTTGTAATCTTTAATCATGTTTAAGTTAACCATAACAAACAATCTAATCATTGGATTCTTACAAGAATCACTTGTTAATAAGAGTGTCAATGTGTCATCTTCCTATCTTTTTTATTTTAAATAATGGCTTTGTAGCAACATTACTTTATGTTTTACCTGTCACAGAAATCTTTGCCTCGGGAGGACATTGTAATTTTTGTTGTTTCCACTACAGGTCAGGGAGATACACCAGATTCCATGAAGGTTGGTTAAATTTTTTGTCTTGAATGGTATGGACTTGCATATATTTGGTAGTCACCTGGATGTTTATTTTTAGTTCTTTATTTTTTCTAATGTCTCCTCTTACACATTTAGGTCTTTTGGAGGTTTCTTCTGCAGAAAAATTTAAGCAAGCATTGGCTGAAAGGTGTTCACTATGCCGTGTTTGGACTTGGTGATTCTGGCTACCAAAAATTTAACGTAATAGTTTTAGAAATATTTTTATTATCTGGAAATGATTTTTCTGGTTTGAGTTGTGGGATGACCTACAAATACTTTGCAGTGTGTTGCCTGTAGTTAAAAGTCCCTCTTTTCAATTTAATATTGAAATGAGATGTAAGGTTGATTTTTGTTGTCATTCATGAATCAAGATATATCATAAATCTGCGTAACTTTATAAACCTACTTGTCAATTTTGCTTTGTTACATTACTCCTATAAAACTAGTGTCTTTGAGGTAGTCAATAATCTTAAAGGTCTTGTATGATGTTTATTTATTTTTTAGTTTATTTCATTACAATTTTAGGCTTATACCATCTGTTCTTGAGGTCAACTAACAATTAATAGTCGTATTTCATTGGAATTTGTTTAGCCTCAAAGATTTAACATGTTATGCTATCTTTTCATGGAGTAATGCTACACAACCCAAAAATCAACCGAAGTGATTTTTCCTTACCCGAAAAAACGTAGGATGATGTGGTTAACGACAAAATAAGGATAATTCACTCACTTCCACATTATTTGGGTTGGTTTTTGGCTAATATTATGGGTTATGTAGGATTACTGCTTTTCATGACAACAGAAGGTCATAGCATCTCAAATGCTCTCATAGAGTCTAGATATGGATATATTATCTGATTTCTGAATATTGAATTATTCAGAAAATAGATATTTCTTGGCCAATTACAAAATGAATAATTTATTATTGTACCAAAATTTCATATGATGTCGTGTCTGTCATTTGTCCAATATTGTTTGTTGAATTGGATCACTGATGTTATTTAAAGATGGATTTGTTAATTTTTTTGGAACCATGTGAGTGTAGCATGCTTGTAAGTCCATGGACTGCTTGGTTAACAATAAACTTCAATTTTAAAGGAGCTTATTGTTTGTGTTGATTGCTGCAGTTTGTTGCTAAAAAGCTTGACAACAGACTTTTAAATCTTGGTGCAACTGCTGTTATTGAAAGAGGTTTAGGAGATGATCAACATCCGTCTGGGTATAATTACAGTGTAATTTTTAAATAACAAAATGTACTTGATTTGATATAAAGTTTAATTGTTTTTCTATTTATTTTCCATAGGTATGAAGGTGCTTTAGATCCATGGTTGCGATCTCTGTGGGGTAGTTTGTATCAGATCAATCCCTCATTCTTCCAGCATGGTCCAGATTTTGTTATACCAAATGTGAAATTGATTGAACAGCCGAAAGTGCACATCACATATCATAAAGTTGAGAAGGCGCATTCTCAATTTACAAATGCTTTAGGTAACCATAACTTACTAGAATCATTTACTTTGTTAATTCTCATAGGAATGTTTGGATAATTAGTCACATCAGCTGTATCTTGTTCATTAATACTCCCCAGATATATGAATAATCTGATGGCTTATTCTTATGAGATTGTGTGTTTCATTTATTGCTTCTGGAAAAAAAGGTGTGGCATTAGTAATTAGACATCAAGGAGAATTGTTTTGTCTTTGTTTGTATGTTTGATCGCAGAAAGTTCGATATGAGAAAATCAAGGCAAAATTAATACATTCTCAGTGCTGTCTTTTTTGTGTAGTGCTTGACTGCTTGCTGGTTTCATCAATTTAGTTTTGATGGCATTATGACGAGAATCTCATGTACTTGTTGTCTGACAATTTTCTTCATGATTGCTATATTTATTACTTAAACAGCATGTGTCTTTTTCTAGCTTTTATTTATTACTTGAATACTAAACAGTAATTTGTTTTTAAATTTAATGGCAAGAATAATAAAAAGATCTTGATTCGAAGATGTCATTATTATCATCTCTTTTGCAAGCGGAATGAAATCAATGAACAACTTCTTGTTTTACAAATGTTCAGTTGGGTGGTGAAGGACAAGTCAGGACCTTCTCCTTCATTGTATGTGAATCTATTCTCTCAATCCTGCCAATTTAGTTTTTAATTGGGAAAATATATATTAGATTTAGAAATTCTGATTGCATTGAGTAATTTGAGAAGAATGTGCATTTCCCCCACTAAAACTGTTAAAATTAGTTTAGAAAACTATGGTTGTCTATAGCTGTAGATTTATTGGGCATTGATTGTATTTCCTTTCACACTCTAGGTCTAGCCCTATATATTCATGTTTTATGCTTGAATAATATACACATCAAATATTCTTCCCTCACATCTTAGTTTCTCTATGTTCTTTTTGTACTCCATTAACATGGTATCAGAGTTTGGTTCTAATCTAGGAACTTGTGAGTTATAGGCCCAGTTCCTCAAACCATAGCAATCGTGCAAATGAAACGTCATTAGTTCTTCTCCAGTCCGACATTGTCAGCTAGCACAGCAGAAGCGATTCTTGCTGCCTGTTATGAATAAATCGTCTTCCATCTTATGTTCTCAATTTCAAGACATCATATTCAGTTTTGTTTCCTGATAAATCCCCATTTTTTTCTTCCTCCATGTGTCTTTGGATGTGTCTATTTTTTTCACTCACATCATACACCTGACAAGTTATCCCCTCGTGCTGTTAAGGTGTCTTTCTTGTTCACTCAAGAGCTCAAAAACTTGTAAATGTCTAGATTCTATCCGTAGGAAAATAGATGTCATATATTTTTTAGTCTACACCTTATTTTTCAGAAAAGGGATTGATTGTATTATAATTTTCACTCTAGGTCTAGTCCTATATATTCATGTACTATGCTTGAATAATATACACATCAAATATTCTTTCCACTCATCGTAATTTCTCTATGATCTTTTCGTACTCAGTTAACATAAACAAAATGTTTCATGTGGTTATCTCAGATTTGAAAGGTATCCAGGTGCAATTTGAGAGGGCTCGTTCGATGTCTCCTGTTAAATTTTCCAATTACAAGAATAAGCCTGATTGCTTTCTTAAAATGGTATTTGTAGCATGATTAATTGCAGATTTGCAGCACACATGGAAGTATAGTTATATTATTGATTACATCAGCAAATATATTGTACGATGCTTTTTGTTTATGAATCTGCATGATATTTATAGTAAGAAGAAAGACATGACTATTCATTGGTAGTAATTTCATTTTCCGTTATTCAAGTTTAAATTCCTATGTCTCGTATGATCATTGAGAGCAGATCCCCTTTTGGGCAAGTTGAACTGTCAGTTGTGTTTTGTGTGTGATTATGTAATTTGGCTTGGTCAAGAGTTAGCTTTTCAAAACTAAAGAACAAAGTTATTAGATGTATATTGGCCTTGCTATCAGTTTGCAGTATGTGAGAATGGGTAGTGCTCATCAATGTAGAAAATGGTCTGTTTCTCATAAACTCAGAACAAATTTTCCTAAGGACTCTAGATGGAACAAGTTAGGGAGCACAAATAACATATTATATAGGGAAAGTTAAAAAAAAATTAAAATCAGGTTTGACCAAAATCGAAAAAAGAAACAATCTTCCAGTTTTGGAATTAGATAAAAAAAACTCTAGCCTTTGGTCAAAAACACCCTTGTTTGGGGTTCTTACCTATTGGTCAAAAACACCCTTGATTGTGGTTCTTACCTAATTTCTATACCGCATGGTTTATTTTTTATTTTGGTCAAACCTCAAAACCGTTTTTCGAATCCTATCTGTTAATATATAGACAGTGATCAAGTTTCCTAGGCTTGTTTGGAACTTTGGCTCTACTAAAATGAATAGAAGGTTATGGGGTAAAATGGCATGGGCATTTCAAGGAATTTATATCTCCCAAGTTTTGTTGGTCGTTTGCATATTTAATAAAGTAGAAAATCCGAACCAAGTTCTTGGTTTCTAGTTCGAACATTCTCCACATTTTTGAACATTTCATCTATAGCTTCTTTCTTAATGAATTCACTTGATTATAAAAAGAAGAAAGAGTTTCTAGAAAATAAATTAAGGGAAACAATTTATGCTAGTGTAATAAGATGAATATAAATCTGAGAAATGCTCATCGCATCAAAATATTAGTTAATCCTAGACCTTCCTCTCAAAGCATTGACATGACAAATGTTTTGCTTGTTGAATTTTGAAACTAGCAAAAAGTTTCATTGCTATCCTTGTTTGGATTCAAATTAAAAGAGGACCTTTATCTCAAAAAATCTGCTCTCGCTCTCTCTCACTCTCTCTTTCTCTGTGGTTTTCCTTAGTTTCTCTTCATGATCTTTTCAACTACCAGATGGATTATAATTTGAAACCCTCCTCCCAAAATCTTCATAGTTTAGTTGTGAAATTGAAGGAACAAATGAGAATAAGTATTTTTCATATATATTTCAATTTTTGTTTATTCAATCTACAGCATTTGCTTAGCTGCCAAATGGAGTACAGCTATTGTTTTTATTGAATTCATTATAATTTTTATTTTTATTTAATTTGTTGTTTTGGGTGGATTACCGGTTCACTTGTGCACTTTCTTCATTTTTGGATAAAGTTTCTCTTTCCTATCAAAATGAAAAAGAAAAAAAAAACTAAAGGGAATGATTTAGTTGCAGTCACGAGTTGTTAGAGGCAAAGATATATATATATATATATATTGAAGTATTACACCATTACATAAATTCAGGGTTTTTTGGAAGGGGAGAGGACTCGAACCCACAACCTTGTGGTGCAGGTGTATGTGTGTGAGAGAGAAAGAGACGGAAGTAATGTTTGTTGAGTATTCGGAAGTTGTATTTCACCTTATGACAATTTTTTTTCTGCTTCTCAATTATTAATGCCATCCAAATGACTTGAAAATTAAGGAGGAACTTGTATTTAAAATGTTGAAACAGAGGATGGAAAGAATGGTTGGGGTGAGTACCTCCTTTAGTGTTTGGTCCTTAAATTATTAATGCTAATCTCAAACATCTGGTTAGAGGCTCTTTTGCTGTATGGGATGCATTCTCTCAGTGATAAAAAACCTAACCATACAGAATATATCTCCATATGAAGCAACAGAATGATTAAAAGTTGCCTCCTTTGACTCTGCACAATTTTTATCTGTTAGTGACCTTTTAAACAACTGTTATTTCTTATGTTTTGAATAACGAGTATTTAGAGTTCAATTTTCAGGGATCATTGCTTGATTTATGTTTCTGTTGTGCATTTGGTACTTCATTTTAACACGTGTTGCTATATTTATTTGCATGTATTAGGTCAACATATGGAACTTATAAGCTCTCCCTCTTTCTTCACTCTCACCACCTGCTCCTTCTCTTTCCTTTCTTAATACCGAAGTGCCCATTTTTATTCTCATGCATTCTTTAATTCATTGACGTTTCCTCGTACAGATAAAAAATCAACCATTGACTAGACCAGGCAGTGGAAAAGATGTGCGTCACTTGGAATTTGAATTTGAATTTGTTTCATCGGTAAGTTGTTTGTCATCTGAAGCCCATAATTTACTGCTTAATGTTTAATAAAATGACATTCATTATTGGTTTCTTCATTGAGAGTGAAGCTGCATTCTGTGTTTTTCAGGCCATCCAATATGAAGTTGGGCATGTCCTTGAGATTCTCCCCGGTCAGGATCCTGCTGCAGTAGATGCTTTCCTACAGTGTTGTAACTTGAATCCAGAAGCATTTATCATCGTAAATAGTACTTCATCTTGTTGATTGATTTCAGTAATTCTTGTATATTTCAGTTTTTGATGTGTAATCTAATGTTCCTTTTCTGCATTCTGCTAGGAACCAGCTTTAACTGTGTCATGTTTTTCACGTATAAGAAAACCAATTGGCTTAAGACTAACCTATTCATACTGAAATATGCTTATCTCAGGTTCATCGTACAGGTATAAGGAATAATTTTCTTGGCACTTATATGAATACTACGGAGAGCCCAATAAAATTAAGGACTTTTGTGGAATTGACTATGGATGTTGCATCAGCTTCCCCACGACGCTATTTCTTTGAGGCAAGAATCCTTCTTGTTTTAACTGATTTGTTGTAATCTTGGGAAATTATTGGAATATAAGCAAAATGCTGCATTTTAAATCGTAACCTATTATATTAATGGGTATAAATTTATGCCATATTGTTTTCCTTTTCTTTCTCTGGAAAAGGGAAAAAAATTAAAATTCTTATAAAACATAAAACGCCTGATAGTTTGGTTTTGTTATTATGATTGAAAAATTCAGTATGCATCAATTTGTGAAGTTTTATTTGCGATTAGTAGAGTTTTTATGCTTTTGACCTGTATAGTTTGGCTGTTATTATTTATGTTGATGTTATTACGATTGAAAATTTCAATATACGTTGTGAAGTTTGCTTTGTGATTAATGCTGCACAACTAGTTCTTGTTCTTGAATATCATTCGACGTTTTCCAACTCTATTTGGTAAGATCTGATCAACTAAACAATATCATGCATGTGCTTCTCTATGCTTTACAGACAACATATTGCCAATATACTAACATTCCACCAGACAGATAAAACAGTGAGAGGGATCAAATTTCTCGATGTTGGAAAAGTATTATTGCAAGTCATTTTTTTTGTGTTTAAGTGCAATGTCAATTGGTGACTCCTAATTTATTATGGAACATAATGAGCTCTATGCATCGATTTAACCAAATATTTTTAAAATATATATTATTATTGGCTATCTGGAGTGGTGACTTTCCCATGTTTAATTTCTAGGTATAAATGGAAATACACAATTTAATTTATGTAATTGTCTAATAATACAAAATGACAGTAGGATAGTAGGATAGGATGAGAGTTTTACATGATACTTTGTGAGGTGTTTTAATTTGTATGACATGGTGTTACCGTGTTTTAAAGGCACCGCCTAGTCCCGTGTGCCAAATACGCCCAAAATTCCATCATGATGTATTGCATATAATAATTTCTTGAAGTCCTTTACCTATTTGGAGAATAGGGTCCTCATTTCATTTAAAATTAATCCGTTGATGTGCTTTTGCAACATGACCGCTTTTATTGCTTTTTGACCGATACATTTTTACAGGTTATGAGTTTTTTTGCGAAATCTGAACATGAAAGAGAAAGACTTCAGTATTTTGCCTCGCCAGAAGGAAGAGATGATCTATACCAATACAATCAGAAGGAGCGAAGAACTGTTCTGGAGGTAAAATCAAGAGAATGCCGTAGATCTTTATGCTATTACCTAGCTTCTGCATCATTCATAAGCATTTTTCTCTGCATTTTGATTCTTCACAGATGAAAATTTTCTTCTTATTTATTCGAAGACCATAAAATTTTAATGGTTTATTGTGCAGACTGCTTTGAGTTTAGGAGATGTAGATTTGCATCCAAGTTTCATCATTTTATTTGCTTCTACTGATGGTCTGTGATTTAAATTACACACTGAAGCACAACCATTTCCCTTTTCAAAATGTTTATATCACTAAGCTCATAAAGAATTTTCCCATGTTTGTTTGTACATTAAAGCTAAATGTAATACTGATAAAATTTAGTGCCTTGCCTTCTATGCTTATGCCATGATATACTTATTTTGATTAATAAGAAATTTGGCATTTTAAATATGATGTTTTCTGAATCCTCTCTTAGTTCAAAGGAAACATGTCATGCTATAACTTTCAGATTTTGCAGAATTCTCCAAACTGTCATTTATATATTTTCTCCCTTTTTCACACCGTATTTTCTCCTTTCAAATATTTTATTTCATTTTTAATATAGGTATTACTTATTGTTGCTTTGTCATATATAGGTATTACAGGATTTCCCTTCCGTACAAATGCCATTTGAATGGCTGGTGCAGTTGGTTCCGCCATTGAAATCAAGGGCTTTCTCCATTTCTTCTTCCCTTTTAGTCCACCCCAATCAAGTACATGCAACTGTCAGTGTAGTATCATGGATGACACCTTATAAGAGGAAACGAAACGGTCTCTGCTCAACGTGGCTCGCTGGACTTGATCCTCAGCAAAGTAAGGACACACATTAAATAATAATCTTACCCAAGCTTATTTCAGTGAAGCAACGATTTTACTAACCTGTTGATGTGCAAAACTATTGTTAAAGCAGACATATATATTCCAGCATGGTTTCACAAAGGTTCCCTTCCTCGTCCACCACCATCACTTCCCCTCATTCTTGTTGGACCTGGAACTGGGTGTGCACCCTTCCGCGGCTTTGTGGAGGAAAGAGCTATACAGAGTTTGTCTGGTCCAACTGCTCCAATTATCTTCTTCTTTGGTTGCCGAAATGAAGAGAATGATTTTTTATACAAAGAGTTTTGGCCGATTCATTCACAAAAAGAGGGGATACTTTCAGAAGCAAAGGGCGGTGGCTTTTATGTTGCCTTCTCAAGAGACCAACCAAAGAAGGTGTATGCACAGCACAAAATGCTCGAACAGAGCCAGAGGATTTGGAATTTGCTGGTTGCAGAGGCATCTATATACGTTGCAGGCTCCTCAACCAAAATGCCCTCGGATATTTGGTCAACCTTTGAGGAAATTGTATCAAAAGAAGGTGGGATTCCTAAGGACTCCGCTACAATATGGCTTAAGGCTTTGAACAAGGCTGGTAAGTACCATGTTGAAGCATGGTCTTGACTCTTGAGTGTGCTCAAGTCCTTTCGCCGCAGCCAACCCACCTTGCTTAACATTAGAATTTTGATAGCTTGAATTTGATCTTTTAGGACTTGTGATTTAGAAAAAGGAGATTTTGTATTGATAAAGCTTCCTTTAATATCAATACCAATTTACACCTTCCTTAATAACAACAGTAAAATAGTTCAAATTGAATTCTCTTATAAATTAGTGATTCCCCTTATTAAAACGATTCCACAATTGGCTTCGAAAATGATTTCATGTTAGGAATATTATGCAAGTGTATAGAGGGAATTTCGGTAATTTAGTAATTAGAGGGTGAAATGAATTTTTTACAGTGTGTTACTAATAATCGTAACTTCATTTGTGATTAAAAATAAACTATATTTTTTGCGGTAATTGTCATAAATTCTCAAAGGACTCTATTCACTAAATCAGGCAGATCTGGCTGCAAATAGTCCAAGCATCATTGCCTATTGATAAACTTTTATAAGAAAACGCATGGAACTTTAGTAAAAAATAGAAAGATAAAAAAGGCTTTATTTAAAAGCTTAAAATATTTAAAATGTACTATGATAGTATGATACTAGCGTTTTGACTATGGTACTAGTTTTTCGACTCTTACATGCTGAAAATTAATTTTAGAAGACGCTTAAAAGATAGTTGTATTTACTATCATGTGTCCTGAAATGGTACGATTACACTATTACTACTTTGTAAGACAATGGTACTAGCGTTTCGACTATTTATGGGCTAATGGAATCTCAAAGACTGATATTAACGTTTTAACTCTTACATGTTGAAAATTAATTTTAGAAGATGCTTATACGATGGTTGTGTTTACTATATGTCTTGAGATGGTATGATTATACTACTGCTACTTTACGTAGTGGCATGTTGATTGCATGTCAGGATATGACTAGAATTTGGAAATAAAAAATGCAATTGTCTGAGAAATTCAACATGAAGAGGTTAGGGGCTATACAAAATATCCTTGGAATGAAAATTAGGATAAATCGTATTTTAGTCCCTATAGTTTACCTTAATCTGTGTTTAGTCCACTGTTTTTTGATATTGTAATTTTCAATCTATTCTTTCTCTAACAATATGTATTTTAGTCACAACCGTCCAATTATGTTAGGGTTCCGTCAAGTCAACGAAGGTCAATGAGGGTAAACAGGACAAATAACATCAGATGTTCTAGAATCTTATATAACCAATGAGTATAATAGTAATTTACAAATTAATTTTTAAAAATAAATAAATATTGTTAAATTAAATAATAATTACTATTATAAAAAATTAAATAATAATTCAATTTAAAAACGAAATGAAAAAAAAAAAAATGTGGTCTCAGGTCATCTCTTCTGAAAAAAAAAATAAAACAAAAAGGAAAAAAGAGAAAGAGATAGAAAGATCATATCTCTGTCTCTCCAATGCACCCTAAACCCTAGCCACCCTCTAACCACCACCATCAACCAGAACAACATCACCAACCCACTTTTTTTTCTTTTTAACTTCTGTTTCTTATCACCATCACCACAACAACCACTGTTGTCGATCCCTTTCTCTTTCTACTTCTACTTTTTCTACCTTTGAAGATTCAACAACCCTCAAACACAATGCGACGGTGCAAGTCGATCGTCTCAAACCGTCGATTGTTGACCAGGATGAAGGCCAATTGTCCAAAACATGGGTTTTGGACCGCGATCGATCGCGATTCTCCATGGTCAGAATCTGGTCCAAATCCACACGTTGTGGGTTGTCTGGTTGCATCGCCGCCATGCGTTGCCTTTTAGTGATGGCGTGGTGCTACGGCAGCGGCGAACGCAGAACCTAGGGTTCAAAGTTGTGGTTTTGCTTTGGGTCACCTTTGGAAATTTTAATATAATATGAGGATACGTTTTGTAATTATTATGGGTCATTGTGTTTGTGTTTGTAATTGATGTTGATGATGAGTACTGTTGAATTTTCTGAATTTTTTCTAATGTTCGTGTGAGAGGTGGTTTGAGATTGGTGTTGTTGTTTGAGATTGGTGATAATGATCATGAATTGAGATGGGTTTTTTATGTCTAATTAGATTTCGAATCTGGGTTTGATTACCTTAATTCTGGGTGGCTTTTGTGGCTTTTCGAATCTGGTAAGTTTTGGTTTTTGCTTCAAAAACATTAACTTTCATTCTTTTTTTAAAAAAAATATTTTGTTTTTAAATTCTTTTCTTTTTTAATATATTTTTCATTATATATATATATATTAAATGGTCATTTTAGTTAAAATTTAAATTAGTCACACATAAGATAAAATTAAGGGTAAAATAGTCTTTTCAATGGAATCAGCACACATCAGATGCATTAAGGTCATTTACAAGTCTGATAGGATAAAATCTGTCCTTTGGATGGATTCTGCAACAGAATGATTAAAAATTACAATTATAAAAAACCATGGACTAAAGACTGATTAAGAAAAATTACGGGACTAAAATACGATTTACCCTTTAAAAATATTTTTGTTTTTTGTGTGTCGACATTGCATGTTTTTTTTTATCGTTTGGATTTCTTAATTCCGCTTATTTGCATATCATATCCTACAAGTTTATCAACAGAGTATATTGAGAAAACGAGATAAACAAGGGGGTTCAAAATCAACACTCACAACATTGAGGCACAAGCCTCAATAATGAACGAATTTTGTGAAAAACGTATTGAGGCACTAAAGTGAATATTCTGAACAAACAAACAAACAAAAGTGAATATTCTATTTATGGTAATGCTAACATAGCATATATGATATATCCAAGGCTGTCAGAGCCCTAATTACCACCATAAATATTTCTGTCCACTCCAAAATAATTGCACAAATACGGCTTTTTCATCTTCAGAAAAAATGAAGTATAAATGTTCTTTGTAGCATATTCATCTATTACTCTCTTCACTAAAGACATATCGATTTTATAATCTTGACAACCGTCATTGAGTCTTGTCTTACATCCTTTAGTTGTTCTTGGTGTTCCATAAAGGATAGTTCTTCGTTTCAGCTTTATACCTAATTTCTAAATAATTTTAAATTTTGGACACATTACTTGGGTACCGTCTTTCTTATTCTGAAAAAGTATAATAATAGCCCATGAACAAGCTATTTAAGACTATGTTATTAGCGTTTATGGGCTAAAACAATCTCCAACACTTTAGTACTAGCGTTTCAACTCTTACATGTTGAAAATTAATTCAAATCAGAATACGACTAGAATTATTAAATATAATAAAATAAAATAAAAATAAAGTACAAAAAGATAATGATTTAAGTTGTCAAAGAGGGCAATAAGGATTATGATCAACTGTATCTTTCCAAACAAACAAAAGTAAATATTTTATTTATGGTTAGACTGGCATAGCATATACGATATATACAAGGTTGTTAGTGCCCTACTTACCATCATAAATATTTCTCTATACTCCAAAATAATTGCACAAATACGACTTTATCACATTCAGAAAAAATGAAGTATAAATGTTCTTTGTAACATATGCATCAATTACTCTCTTTAGAAAGTCTTCTCGAATTTATAATCTTGCCCACCTTCTTTGAGTCTTGTCTTTACATCCCTTAGCTTGTTCTTAGCATTATGTAAAAGATAGTTCTTAGTTTCAACTTTATACTTAACTTCCAAATAATTTTAAATTTTGGACACATAACATGAGTACCGTCTTTCTCATTATGAAAAAGTATAATAATAACTCATGAACAAGCCATTTAAGACTATGTTACTAGCATTTCAACTCTTACATGTTGAAAATTCAATCGAGTTGGAATATGACTAGAATTATTAAATATAATAAAAGAAGTACCAAAAGGTAATGATTTAAGTTGTCGAAGAGGTCGATGGGGATTATGATCAACTTTATCTTTCCAAACAAACAAAAGTAAATATTTTATTTATGATTAGGCTGGCATAGCATATATGATATATACAAGGCTGCTAGTGCCCTATTGACCATCATAAATATTTCTCTCCACTTCGAAATAATTGCACAAATACGGTTTTATCCATAAAAAATAAAGTATAAATGTTCTTTGCGGCATATGCATCTATTACTGTCTTCACGAAAGACTTATCAAACTTATAATCTTGCCAACCTTCCTTGAGTATTGTCTTTACATCTCTTAGGTTGTTCTTGACGTTCTGTAAAAGGATAGTTCTTAGTTTCAACTTTATACTTAAATTTTAAATAATTTTAAATTGTGTACACGTTACCTAGGTACTGTTATTCTCATTCTGAAATGTATAATAATAGTCCTTGAACAAGCTATTTAAGACTGTAGTACTAGAATTTATACGTTAAAACAATCTCCAAGACTATAGTACTAGAGTTTCGACTCTTACATGGTGAAAATTAATTCTAGTCAGAATACAGCTAGAATTATTAAATATAATAAAATAAAATAAAAGAAGTATCAAAAGGTAATGACTTAAGTTGTCAAAGAGATCGATGAGGATTATGATCAATTGTATCTTTTCAAACAAAGCATAGCATATATTTGTTGGGGTTTATACCCTAAAGATGTAATTTGTAAATGGATTTATTAAATAAATAAAAGGAAAAGTTCAATTCATTCTTGTTATGTTGTTTATTATATAACTTGTGCATTTATTTAACATCCAAGATTGCCGGATGTAATCTCGAACTGTGTATATGAGTGTCATATACGGATGGATACAGTAAGAGACGTGCAATCTAAAGAGTCCATAGATAGCAAATAAAACTGGGTACTTTATTTGTGGTTAATCTATAGTTGCGGTCCATTCCGTAATGTGCGGTGATTCTATCCTGAATCATTCATATGGAGATATGAGAATGGAGGCACCTTGTATGATGTGATCATATAGGACTGGGTCATGATATATATGAATCTCTCACCAAGATCCGTTTACCGATGAGATTCATATATATCAACTAAAGATGACTATATGTGGGTGATCTTAATCCTGAGTGTCTTGTCGACTCCTTCAGGTTATATTGTGGTCTTTGATATACCATGGGTGAGGTCAGATGCATTTCATGATCAATATACTTTGTATGTTGGGATTGCGGTTTGGCTTGTGGTTAGGAAGGTTTGTACACAATAGTGGAATTCACTTCTTCTTGTGAGAAGTAGATGGTAGTTCCCTTAAGGGTTGATTCGGAGATTGGACAATATGAGCGCTCTCCTAATTCCGTAAGGAAATAGGATTTATTGTCCATTAGAGAATCAATGGTACTTAAAGGATATATGTAATTGGAGGGGTATAACGAACATTATGACCCAGCTCTAATTATGAATTACTGTGGAGGATCACACCATATGTAATAGCTATATCGATGGACACTGAGTTGTATCGGTCTGTGTAAAAGCGTCTACAGTTGAGAGAGTACAATTTCGAGTTTTTAGTGGAATAACACCAGAGTTAATAATCAAGAAATATTAATTAAATAGTTTAATTAATGATTCCGATGATTATTGGAGCTCAAAATACTGTAGATCCATTAGGTCCCCTTGCTAGCCCGATCGATTTAGGTAACAAGGATCACGGTTAATTAATTGGATTGTCCAAATTAATTGTGTTACAAAAGTGACATGTATTTATTCGGGAATTAATTGAATAATGAGATTATTTAATTAATGATGTTAATAGTTAAATTAATTAAATAATTAGATTATTTAATTATATTGATAATTATGAATTATTAATTAACTATTAATTAGAGGGTGTTAGTTGATATATGGATTTAAGTAAAGATAAAATAATATGATTATTTTTATCTTACTAAATCATTTATCTAAGTATTTGAATTTAAATTTAAATTTAAAATACTTATTATCATTTTTAATATATGAGATATATTTGAAAATAATAATTAAAAGATATATATCAATTAATAACACGAGAGATTATATTGGATGCAAATCGGTATGTACATATGAAACATTAGTCAAAAGAAGAATTTGTATATGATACAAATACTTAATACACATAATATATATAAAAATATATTAAGCAAGCTGTAGCTGTGTGGCGTTTTTTTTTTTTTTTTTTTTGGGTGAAAAAGTTGAAGGAAGGCGTTATATATATATATATGTTATATAACTCTATAAGCTACAACAGACATATCTATATATATATGAAAGGTGCAACATATATATATATATATATAAAGAATGCGTATACATATATTTGATATATTTTTAAAGGAGCAGCAGCGTGACATATATTTTATATATATATTTTGTTTCGTGTTTTATGTGTTTTTAAAACGTATAAAAAAAAGAGTTTCTTTAATTTAATTTCTCTATATCCTCCATTCATGTTTTTGAGACCGTGACGCGCCCACACGCAGTTACCAGTCTCGAGAGATAGCAAGGAAGATCGAGTGGCCCAGACAGGAGCATAACGTAAAGTGAAGGAGCCTCCAAACGTTGGTAAGATTTTCTT
This sequence comes from Dipteronia dyeriana, assembly GCA_032871835.1. Taxonomy (NCBI): domain Eukaryota; kingdom Viridiplantae; phylum Streptophyta; class Magnoliopsida; order Sapindales; family Sapindaceae; genus Dipteronia; species Dipteronia dyeriana. The sequence goes on along the minus strand of CM065296.1, from coordinate 99,435,275 downwards.
CTTCTGATTTTATTGATTACAATTTCCTGTGTTTACATATTATATGTATTAGGTCCGAAAAATAATTACGATCCCAAGTTCACTGGTCCCAGATACAAATTATGATCTGTATAAAAAATTTAAAATCTAGTTTTGTTGCGTGACTGGTGAACGGGGTTCCAACAAGTGGTATCAGAACCTGGTTATTTTTCGGAACAGAAAATTGTTTTCGATGCTATTGTATATATGAATTGTGTAGGCACAATTTAAATTGACTGTATGATGTTTTTATATGTATATTTTTTTTTATTTACAAAAACATGATTGATCGTTAATTATATGGTACTGTGGATTTAGGATTTATGGGTTGTATTATTATTATTATTATTATTATTTTTGGGTTATTGTATTGTAAAAAAAAAAAAATTGTAACCTATATTGAAGACCTGGAAAAATCGTGAAGATGGATTCATGAGATGAAGACCTGAAGAGATTGGAAGATATCTGAAGTTACTAGAAGACCAAGGAATGCCTTGGGAAATTTTTGTAATTTTAGATTCCAATTTTTGGGTTAAATAATTCGAAGTACTCGGTCAATTCATGTATGCTTTATATTATGTAATGATAAAAGCATTGTCATGCATACGTATGTCATTTAGATTAGATGTGCCTACACAAATATATTTGATATGTCATACATGCATCATAGCCTGATATTTTATGTATTTGTTTTTTAATGTGATTAAAATGGATAATATACGTAATTGGCTATAAATAATGTGATTAGTTTTTAATGGTTAGAAAACTTGGTAATTCACATTAATATTAATATAGTTATTAAAGAGTTTAATAAGTTAGATTAATAGAGTCATTTATTGTAATTATGATTAATATGATTAAATACCTAATAATAAATGATCCAAATAAAGTGTTAGGGTTTTAATAGTTAAAACTTGATAAACACTAACAAAATAATCTAACCCTAGTAAATAGTTTACAAAAGCTTAGATTACTCACTAATAGATTAGATTTTTAATTGTTAAAATTCATTAATAATTTATTAGTTAATTAGAATTTGGTTCTAATTAGTTAATGCGCTAGATAACTTGATTAAAATTAGTCTTTTAATCCTGTAGAGTCTAGGTGCACTAACGGTTAATAGAAAACCCTAATTTTAAAATAGTGAGTGGGAGAGAGATTTATAACATATATATCCCGCGGTTTCCATCATTAGTTCAACACCGTGAGATCCGAGTGGGGCCTCGTGACGGCTTTGCTTTCGTCCTCCCTAAGGAGGGTTTCCACAAAGGTCAATACCAAGGTTGACTTCCTAACGGATAGGATTTTTTAGGGTATTTCGGGATTGACCGACCCTAAGGCGGCAATTCTCGAGTTAAGCTTGTGAGATCTGAAATGGTGGGTTACACTCACGAAGGTTTTGATTAAGTTTGTTAATTAAAAACCTGACTGAATGAACGATGGTTGAATGATATGGAATAAGAGTTATTCTAGAATATCATTTGATTGAGAATGTCTCGATCCAACATGTGAAGACTTGACCGACTCTAAGGCGGCACTTCTTTGTAGTATGTTGGATTGTCGTGGTATAGCAACTAGTTTTAGGGTAGTTCTAGTTCGTTAAACATGTTCATGCATCATGTTTAAATTTATGCCAAAGCACTCGCACTTGTTTTAAATAAATGACTGAATGAATGCTTTATTTATTTCAGCAATAATGTTTTTTGCATTACTTCAAATTCTCGCAAACGACAAATTAACCGGTGATAACTACACTAAGTGGAAACTTAACATTAATGCAATATTGGTCACCAAAGACCTCAAGTTTGTGCTTACGGAGGAATGTCCTCCAGCACCTGCTGCCAATGCCACACGAACTGTTCGTGAGACATACGAGCGATAGGTCTCATCTGATGAGAACACCCGAACATATCTGTTGGCTTCAATGACATACGTGCTTATCACAAAGCATGAAGCAATGACTTCAACATTCGAAATCATGGAGTCATTGCAAGCCATGTTCGGGCAGCCCTCCGAGCAAAAGCGACATGAAGCCATTCGTTCTGCTATGCTCGCTCGCATGAAGGAAGGAATGTCAGTTCGGGAACATGTCCTGAGCATGATTTCCTACTTCAACAAGGCAGAAGTCAATGGCGGGGCCATTGACGAACCCAGTCAAGTGAGCATCATACTGACGACTCTTCCGAAGAGTTTCGATCAGTTTAAGAGCAACTACGGGATGAACAAGTTAAAGTTTAGTCTTACACAGTTGCACAATGAGTTTGCTACCTTTGAGTCTTTAATTAAGGATAATAAGGGAAAGACCGGTGAGGCAAATGTTGCTGAACCATCTTCCTCCTCAAATAATAATAAGAAGAGAAAGAGGTCTACTGGGAAAGCAAAGGGTAAGCCCAAACCCAAGAAAGCCCAAAGCAAGAAGAATTCCAAGAAAAGTAAATATGATTTACTTATTCTTGAGTCGTGTTTAGTGGAAGATGATTCTTCACCCTGGATAGTTGATTCGGGGGCCACTAACCGTGTTTGTTCTTTTTTACAATGGACTGATTCTTGGACACAGCTAGAGGAGCAAGCCTTCTCAATGCGTGTGGGGTCAGGGAATGTCGTGTTGGCACGAGCAGTGGGAGTAATTAGATTACGTTTTTGTAATAATTATATATTGTTGGACAATGTATTTTATATTCCTGGATTTACATGGAATTTGATTTCCGTTTCTAAGTTGTTATAACAAAAATATTCTGTTTCTTTTAATAATAAGTCTGTTATTATTGGGAAGAATGATCTGAATATTTTTTCAGGAATTAATGAAAACAATTTGTATGTGTTAAGACCGTTAATACATACTACACTGCTCAACACCGAAATGTTTAAGGTTGAAAAACCAAAAACGAAACGACATAAGATTTCTCCAGATAATGACACGTATCTCTGGCATCTAAGGCTTGGTCATATCAACCTTGACCGGATAGACAGACTAGTAAAAAGCAGACCTTTAAGTGAGTTAAAGGTTAACACCTTACCTGTCTACGAATCTTGTCTGGAAGGTAAGATGACTAAGAGACCTTTTACTGGAAAAGAGCTTAGAGCTAAAGAACCGTTAGAGCTTATACATACAGAGGTCTGCAGACCGATGAATGTTAAAGCTAGGGGTGGTTATAAGTATTATGTCACCTTTATAGATGACTACTCAAGATACGGATAAGTCTACCTGATGCAACGAAAGTCGGAAACATTTGAAAAGTTCAAAAAATTCTGAGCTGAAGTTGAGAATCAATTAGGTAGGACTATCAAGTCACTACGATCGGATCGTGGAGGTGAGTACCTTGACCAAGAGTTTGAAGACTTCATGGTCGAGCATGAGATAGTTTCCCAACTCACAGCTCCCAGTACACCTCAGCAAAATGGTATAGCGGAGAGGAGAAATAGAACCCTAATGGAAATGGTGAGATCTATGATTAGTTTCTCATCATTACCAAATTTCTTCTGGGGATATGGGTTACAAAGAGCGGCATACATTTTGAATGTAGTGCCATCCAAATCTGTTCATAAGACTCCCCTAGAGTTGTGGAATGATCGTAAAGCTAGTTTGCGACATTTTCACATATGAGGGTGTCCAGCACACGTGATGAAGAATAGAACTGGAAAGCTAGACTCCAAATCTGTTGTCTGCCTGTTTTGTAGGATACTCCAACAAGACCAGAGGTGGACACTTCTATAATCCTGAAGATAACAAAATATTTGTATCGACAAATGCAACGTTTCTTGAGGACAATTACATTAGTTACCATAAACCTAGTTCCAAGACCGTATTAAATGAGTTGGAGCCTGGTGAGACTAGTGCTTCATCAACAAGAGTTGTTGTTCCACAAACATCTGAGAGTCAGATGGTTCCTGATCAGGATACACTACCACCTAGACGTAGTGAAAGGTTTATGAGACAACCTGAACGCTATTTAGTTATAGGTGAGGGACAAGGTGTTGTCTCTGTTGATAGTGTGGATGATCCATTGACATTTAAGAATGCAATGAAAGATCCTGATTAAGAGGAATGGCTTAAAGCCATGAATCTCGAGATGAAGTCCATGTACTCTAACTCAGTCTGGGATCTTGTAGACTTACCGGATGAGGTAAAACCCATAGGGTGTAAGTGGATCTACAAGAGAAAGAGAGGAGTAGACGGGAAGGTAGAGACCTTCAAGGAAAGGCTAGTGGCTAAGGGTTATACCCAGAAAAAGGAGGTCGATTATGAAGAGACCTTCTCGCCAGTAGCCATGTTTAAGTCTATTATGATTCTCTTATCCATTGCTGCTTATTTCGATTATGAAATTTGGCAAATGGACGTCAAGACTGCATTCTTGAATGGCAATCTTGATGAGAGCATCTATATGATGCAACCAGAGGGATTCGTGTCTCCAGATCAATAGCAAAAGGTTTGCAAGCTGCAAAGGTCCATCTATGGACTTAAGCAAGCATCTAGATCTTGGAACATTAGGTTTGATGATGTGATCAAAACCTATGGCTTCGAGCATAACGTTGATGAGCCTTGTGTCTACAAGCTCATCATTGATAAGAAAGTAGTTTTCTTGGTCCTATACGTAAATGATATCTTACTCATTGGGAATGATGTGGGAGTGCTGTCTGATATAAAGGGCTGCTGGCTAGCCAATTCCAAATGAAAGATTTGGGAGAGGCAAGTTATGTTCTAGGGATCCAACTTATAAGGGATCGTAAGAACAAACTTATAGCACTGTCTCAGGCATCATATATCGACAAGATTCTTATGCGATTTTCGATGCAGAACTCCAAGAAAGGTAATTTACCTTACAGGCATGGAGTTCACTTGTCTAAGGAACAGTGTCCTAAGACACCTCAAGAAGTTGAGGATATGAGACGTGTTCCCTATGCATCAGCAGTAGGTAGTCTCATGTATGCTATGTTATGCACGAGACCGGACATTTGCTATTCAGTGGGAGTAGTCAGCAGATACCAATCCAACCCAGGATTGGATCATTGGGTTGCTGTCAAGACAATTCTTATGTATCTTCGAAGAACGAGAGACTATATGCTAGTGTATTTCGGGCAGGATTTGATCCCGTTAGGATACACGGATTCTGATTTCAGTCAGACATGGATTCTAAAAAATCCACGTTTGGATCAGTATTCACCCTGGGTGGAAGAGCTATTATGTGGAGAAGGACCAAGCAATCTTGCATTGCTGACTCTACCATGGAAGCCGAATATGTAGCCGCTTGTGAAGCTACTAAATAGGCTGTTTGGCTCCGTAAGTTCTGGTGCGATCTGGAAGTTGTTCCAAATTTGGATATGCCCACCACACTTTATTGTGATAACAGTGGTGCTGTGGTTAATTCCAAAGAACCAAGAAGCCACAAAAGAGGGAATCATATAGAGAGAAAGTATCATCTCATTAGAGAGATAGTGCAGAGAGGAGATGTGATCGTCACAAAGATAGCCTCATAAGACAATCATGCTGATCCATTTACGAAGACCTTACCGACTAAAGTGTTTTCGGGTCATCTAGATAGTCTAGGGTTACGAGACATGCCTCATATGCTTTAGTGCAAGTGGGAGATTGTTGGGGTTTATGCCCTAAAAATGTAATTTGTAAATGGATTTATTAAATAAATAAAAGGAAAAGTTCAATTCATTCTTGTTATGTTGTTTATTTTATAACTTGTGTATTTATTTAACATTCAAGATTGCCGGATAAAATCTCGAACTGTGTATATGAGTGTCATATACGGATGGATACAGTAAGAGACGTGCAATCTAAAGAGTCCATAGATAGCAAATAAAACTGGTACTTTATTTGTGGTTAATCTATAGTTGCGGTCCATTCCGTAATGTACGGTGATTCTATCCTGAATCATTCATATGGAGATATGAGAATGGAGGCTCCTTGTATGGTGTGATCATATAGGACTGGACCATGATCTATATGAATCTCTCATAAAGATCCGTTTACCGATGAGATTCATATATATCAACTAAAGATGGCTATATGTGGGTGATCTTAATCCTGAGTGTCTTATCGACTCCTTCAGGTTAGATCGTGGTCTTTGATATACCATAGGTGAGGTCAGATGCATTTCCTGATCAATATACTCCGTATGTTGGGATTGCGGCTTGGCTTGGCTTGGCTTGGCTTGGCTTGTGGCTGGGAAGGTTTGTACACAATAGTGGAATCCACTCATTCTTGTGAGAAGTAGATGGTATTTCCCTTAAGGGTTGATTCGGGACTTGGACAATATGAGCGCTCTCCTAATTCCGTAAGGAAATATGATTTATTGTCCATTAGAGAATCAATGGTACTTAAAGGATATATGTAATTAGAGGGGTATAACGGACATTATGACCCAGCTCTAATTATGAACTACTGGAGGATCACACCATATGTAATAGCTATATCGATGGACACCGAGTTGTATCGGTCTGTGTAAAAGCGTCTACAGTTGAGAGAGTACAGGTTCGGGTTTTTAGTGGAATAACACCGGAGTTAATAATCAAGGAATATTAATTAAAGAGTTTAATTAATGATTCCGAGGATTATTGGAGCTCAAAATATTGTGGGTCCATTAGGTCCCCTTGCTAGCCCGATCGATTTAGGTAACAAGGATCACGGTTAATTAATTGGATTGTCCAAATTAATTGTGTTACAAAAGTGACATGTATATATTCGAGAATTAATTAAATAATGAGATTATTTAATTAATGAATGTTAATAGTTAAATTAATTAAATAATTAGATTATTTAATTATATTGATAATTATGAATTATGAATTAACTATTAATTGGAGGGTGTTAGTTGATATATGGATTTAAGTAAAGATAAAATAATAGGATTATTTTTATCTTATTAAATCATTTATCTAAGTATTTAAATTTAAGTTTAAATTTAAAATACTTATTATCATTTTTAATATATGAGATATATTTAAAAATGATAATTAAAAGATATATATCAATTAATAACACAAGAGATTGCATTGGATGTAAATTGATGTGTACACATGAAACATTAGTTAAAAGAAGAATTTGTATATACTACATATACTTAATACACATAATATATATATTAAGCAAGCTGTGTGGCTTTTTTTTTTTTTTTTGGGTGAAAAAGTTGAAGGAAGGCGTTATATATATATATATATATATATATATATATATATATATATTTGCGTGATATAACTCTATAAGCTACGATAGATATATATATATATATAAAGAAGCAGCAGTGAAATAGAAAAAGATGCAGCAGTGCGTAGACATATATTTGATATATTTTTAAAGGACCAGCAGCGTGATATTATATATATATATATATATATATATATATATATTTTGTTTCATCTTCTATGTGTTTTTGAAACAGATAGACATCCTTCATTCATGTTTCTGAGACCGTGACGCGTACACATGCAGTTACCAGTCCTGAAAGATTATGAGGAAGATCGAGTGGTTCAGACAGGAGCATAACGTAAAGTGAAGGAGCCTCCAAACGTTGGTATGTTCTTCTGATTTTATTGATTACAATTTCATGTGTTTACATATTGTATATATTAGTTTCGAAAAATAATTACGATCCCAAGTTAACTGGTCCCAGATACAGATTATGATATGTATAAAAATTTTAAAACCTAGTTCCGCTGTGTGACCGGTGAACGGGGTTCCAACAATATTTTATATCCAAGGCTGTCAGTGCCCTATTTACCCTCATAAATATCTCTCTCCACTTTGAAATAATTGCACAAAAACGGATTGGGTTTTATTGAAAACTAACCCATTTGGAATGTCCAAGTCAATAACTAACCTCTTTTTGAAAAATTTGCAAAACTAACTCTTTTTTGATGTGTAAGTACAACTATACCCTTACTTACAACTATATCCATTCTTTTCCTCTTATTTCTACCACAACACCATTCTTTTCCTCATATTTCCTCCTCTCTCTCCACCACAACACCCAATTTCTTTTTCTCCCATTCTCCTCTCTCAATTTTTTAGTAATTATTTACATTCTCCATCTTTGAAAAACTCAAAAATATTTATCCACAACAAGGGTACCTTTGTATTCAAGCTTTGAGGTGAGTTTTTTTAAAAAAAAATTAGTTGAATCTCGGATTTAATTGTATTTGTGTTAATTTGTTGTTGAAATAGTTTACATTTACATAATAAAGCATGGGGTCTTGTGTCAATTTGATGTTGTTGTGATCAATTTAAAGTTTTAACATAAATCTAAAGTATATTTCTATTTTTCATCTCTTTTTTACTTTCCTTTGTACATTAGGGTTGCTTATTTTTGTGAAAATTGTTTTCATCAATATAATATAGCATGGGTCTTGGTTGAATTTGATGTTGGTGTGATCAATTTTAATTTTATACATAAATTTATAGTTTAATTAATGTTTGAATATATTTTTTTTAGTTTAATTTGTTCATTAGGGTTGCTTATTTTTATGAAAATAGTTGACATGAATGTAATGGACCATGGGTCTTGTGTGAATTTGATGTTGGTGTGGTTAATTTTTCATTATTGGATTGAATTTACACAATTGGTAGTATTTTTTTTTAAAAAATGTCCAGCCCAGTTTTTCCTAACAGCGTTGGGAATTCCCAACAGCGTTAGGAATTCCCAACAGCGTTAGGAATTCCCGCGTTAGGAATTCCTAACTGCATTGGGAACTTCCAACGATGTTAGGAAAAACTGGGTTAGGAGTTCTCAACTGTGTTTTGAATTCCTAACGGTATTGGAAATTCCTAACTGAGTTGGGAATTTCTAACGCTATTGGGAATTCCCAACTGAGTTGGGAAATCCCAACACAGTTAGGAATTCTTGTGGCATCAAGATTTTAACTTAATTTGGATTTAGAATGTTTTATAAATTCATTGTACCATGAGTATAGAATATTTATTTAGGAATTTAATCATGGATTTCTTATTCATTTGAAAGGTTTCATGGATAAAGTTCGGTTCGTTGTTTTATGCGATGGGGAATGGAGTGAAAGTGGTGGGAAGTTCAAGTATCAATATGGAAAGTTAAGTCTAATTTCAATTTCAAGGGAAACATCGTATGAATCATCAGAAAACATCATATATGGTCTTATTAATGTCAATCCAAACGAGTTCATTACATGATAATGTTGGAAGTGTTTTATATTGGAAGACACAATATTGTGATTTTGTCTACATTTGCTTGAAGTTTTATGTAATGTTGACAATATTGGATTGTATGGATACACTAGTACATTATTGCATTTTGTGTGTAATGTTAAATGGATTCATCACAAAATTTATGTAATGTTAATAGAGTTGTGTAATGTTAACATTTTGAAATTTATGGATTTTATGGACAAAATCTGCACATTATGTTACTTGGATGTATACAAAATACATGTTGTAACATCAACACCAAATCTGCACAGTTTGTACAAAATCAATGATGCAGTATTTGAATATAAAAATTTGCACAGTTTATATAAATCATACAATAATGTATAGATTACAATAATGCATAGTATTTGAATTACAAAATCATACAATCTGCACATCCAAGTTGTAGTATAATCTGTTGACGAAGTACTGTTAATCTTCGTCGGAAAATATTCTGGAACATTGACTAACAAATCAGTCGACTTCAAGCTTCTGTCCATCAAGTGAATTGAATCAAAGCAGAAATAATAAGCAATTTTTTCGTAGGAAGAAAATAATGAATATCTTACCAAGACAAGCAACCAATGATAGGGTCTGAATTCCTAACGTTGTCGGGAATTCCTGACTTTGTTAGAAATTCCTAACACAGTTAGAAATTCTCAACGTTGTTGGGAACTCCCAACGCAGTTAGGAATTTCCCAACACAGTTAGGAATTTCCCAACACAGTTAGGAATTCTCAACACAGTTAGGAATTCCCAATTCAGTTAGGAATTTCTAACGTTGTTGGGAACTACCAACAACGTTAGAAATTCCCAACGCTGTTGGAAACTCCCAACGCTGTTAGGAATTTCTAACGGAGTTGGAAATTCTCAACATCGTTAGGAATTTCAAACAGAGTTTAATTTCAAAAGCACCTACTTAGTAAGCTGCATACAAACTTCATTACACGAACAATGAACCCAACAATTACCACACAAAGTCTAGAGTCACAATTTGCATATGACGACTTCTATCTAAAGTATATAACAAAATTCATGGCAACATATTTCATAGATGCAAGAATCAAACGTAAAACACCAAACACCTATTGTAAACACCAAACACCTATTATACGAACTAGGAACTCAACAAAACCGAAAACTGAAACTCTATAGTCACAAATTGCTTATGATGGCCTCTATGGAGAATGAAAACATAATTCAATTCACAACAACATCATGACAACACAATTCAATTCATAACAACACAACAACAGTAGCAAAAAGACCTCAAACACCACAAAACGATACCTACAAAGCAAAACCAAAACAAATACAAAAAAACCCAAAACAAAAGCACAAACCAGCGACCAAGACAACCACAGAGGACAACAAATTGCAAATAAGTGAAGAAAATCCAGAGCCAAAAGCTTATGTCCACAAAAACCATAGGTTTCACTGAAAGCAATTAGAATATAAACGATGGCAATGTCCATGCTTTAGTGCGCTCTATTAATAAATAAATAAAACAACTTAAAAGATGAGATCAGAACTGAAAAACTTATTAACACCTAAAGTTCTGTTTAATACACCCTCCAAGAGACACTATGAATAAATTGGTGTCCAAATGTGAGTAAAGTTTCAGTCACACATGAGCGAAAGTAACAAAAGATCAACTATCTTTTGCCCCAATTGATAAGCTTATGAGTCAATTGAAATTCTTCTTCAAACCCTTACCTCTTCACGTGTTGGAACATTTTTGAAAGCCAAAGCTTTGGCTGAGTCAAACAACCTAATTGATAGAAAAAGTAAATCCTACTCAGATTGCATAAAAGGGATCTAGCTGAAGAGATTTGATATATTCTATAATTGAAAAGAATTTCTGATAATTACTGCACATTGAAGTCTATATGAAGATCCTTCTTTTCACTAACCTATATAAATGCTCCAAACAGTACAGATTAGTATAAAAAAATCCAAATCCAAATCCAAACAACAACCATTACCTTCAATCGTCAACTGCAACCTTCTGCCGCCGTCGTCGTCTTCAACCTTCAGCTCTAGACACCTAGTATTCAGAAAGGTTACAAATTTCAGATTAATAAGTAAATTCATAATTCTATAACAATAAGACATAATAACCACACTTAAACAGCCTGCTTGACCTGCAAAAGGAAAATTGCATAATCTGACTTTTAATTTTTCTTCCATATTTGACTATTTGTATTAAATACATAACATATCATGTCTATGTAAATAATGAATGTAATTACCTAGAGCAAATACTCACTAAAATTGTCTCAGAAGGTCCAAGCCATCTCATTGTTTCTTTTCCTAATGAAGCTGAGTAACGTCAGAATTCAATATTTTGACCAACAATGGAATGCAACCATTTGAGCTCCATGTTCCCATCCCATAAAAGGATTGTAATTAGATGAGTCTATTCGCATACCCTTTGGATATACCCTCAACAGATTCCGCTGAGTGAATCTAGAACAACAAATTTATCAACGATTTCGATAAATTATGTAATTAACAACAATGTTCTGCGTTTTCAAAGTAATATGTACCTGACAATAACAGTTCCATGGTTTTTGGTTACAGCATTTTCGAAATGTTGCTCGCTCATGCTAAGGCGTCTGGCTTTGTTTCGAACAATGTCTTGAAAAATGTTGTATAATCTACCTTTCAGCTTCATTGCATGTACGGCAATCAAGTTTCTGTATTCAGGAGCAGCCTTCTCTTCGTTTACTTCTTCGATGAATTCATCGTCGTCTACCTGACCCTACTGCCAAGTTTCAAGGAAACAGTCAAGAGTAAATCAAATTCACCTCTCCTCAGGTTATGGAGAAGGAAATTTCTCCAAGCAATCAATTCCAGGGCGATATAGCATTTCTCCGAACACATTCATTACCATCTACACATTAACATACAATATGTTACAGTCAAGAAAAAATTGTACACATTAAAGCAATGATAGCAGTAGTACTGAAAATTCCAGGATTGAAACTATATATGCTGACCTGAGCAACCTGAGCCTGGAGATTCGACGTCAGGTGGTCTTCAAGAGTTATAGCAACAGGATATTCAGAAGCAACAAATGCATTATCTTTAATAGCAAGTAAACATTTTACGAGATCCACCGGAGAAGTCAGAGTCCTATACAGTTCTTATATTAAAATCTATTAGTATTACTTAAGCTGCTTGAATTTGTATAACATAATGGAATTAACTACTAATAACTACTTATTACCCTCCACGACAGACTTTAACATCATTTTTTTTCTTCGAATTTGTATAGGGAAAGAATGCTTGATAGATTTGTATGCTTGGGGTTCGTGTAATTGAATTGGATCTATGGCCACAGAGCTGGCTTGAACAACATACAAATCTATCAAGCATTCTTTCCCTATACAAATTCGAAGAAAAAAAATGATGTTAAAATTCTTGTTTGTTCTGTTATATTTGCTTTTTCTATGAGTTATTTTGCTCAAGTTGTGGCTATGGGCACGAAGCTTTATTCTAATGCCAATGGAGCAATTGACTATTCAACAGGACAATACAGGTTAGAGATTCAAATGGATGGAAATCTTGTTCTGTCTGCCTTCAGGTTTGGTGGTCATGATTATTAGAATACGAAAACCGTAGGGAATCAAAAGGTGAGTTTCATTTTCAACCAGATTACGACATTTATGTGAAAGATTACTACCATCATATACCGTATGACAACATATAGGATAAAGTTAAATACCAAAGCAAAGAAGCAGAAGAGATTAAAAAAAATAGGGTTCTAATTAGATTATGATTTTTAAAACTATAAAAATTGAAGCATTCACCTTCTACACCATAAAAATTCATCTTCAAAAACAATAATTCAAAGATTTAAGAGGGATTCACCTTGACGACGTGTTGAACCTTCAAAACCCAAATGAAATCGCTGATTTCAACCTTCCGTCGCAAACCCAATCGTCCTCTTTAATCTTCAGTTGACAAGTTCAGCCTTCAGCCTTCACTGACGTCTTCGTCCTCTTCAGCCTTCGTTGACGTCTTCGTCTTCTTCAGCCTTCGTTGACGTCGTCGTCCTTTTCAGCCTTCACTGACGATGTCATCTTGAACCAGATAGTCGCACCGACATCGTCTTCAAGGTTCACAAGCGTCGTCGTCGTCTTCAAGCTCCACAACCCAGTGGCACCGTCATCGTCATGTTGATGTCAGACAAAGAGTGTTTTTTTAGAGAGATTTGGTGAAATTTGAAAGAAATTAGGGATTTTGGAATTTCGAGTAGAAGAGAAGAGGGATTTTGGCTGGAATGTAATTTTTATATTTTAAAAGGGTAAAACTGTCTCAATTGAGTCAGTTTTGTAATTGAGACAGTTTTGTAAGTTTTTTAAAAACAGGTCAGTTGTTAACTCCAGCCTCCCAAAAGGGTTAGTTTTCAATAAAACCCAAACGGATTCATCACATTAAAAAAAAATGAAGTATAATTGTTCTGTACAACATATGCATCTATTTCTCTCTTCACGAAAGACTTATCGAACTTATAATCTTGCTCACCTTCATTGAGTCTTGTCTTTACATCCTTAGCTTGTTCTTAGCATTCTAGAAAAAATAGTTATGTTTCAGCTTTATACTTAATTTTCAAATAATTTTAAATTTTGGGCATGTTACCTAGGTACTGTCTTTCTCATTCTGAAAAGTATAATAATAGCCCTTGAACAAGCTATTTAAGACCATAGTACTAGCATTTATAGGCTTAAGAAATCTCCAGACTATGGTACTAGCGTTTCAACTCTTACATATTGAAATTAATTATAGAATATGCTTAAAAGATGGTTGAATTTACTATCATGCATCCTGAGATGGTGTGATTATACTTGCTACTTCACGTAATGACATGTTGATTGTATGTCAAGGTATGACTACAACTCGGAAATTGAAAATGCAAATGAGTGAGGAATTCGACATGAAGAAGCTAGGGGCTACACAAATTGTCCTTGGAATGAAAATTAAGAGGGATAGGGTAACGGGCAAAATCTGGTTGTCACAAGCAAAATACATTCAAAATATTTTTGTTTTTTGTGTGTGGTGACATTGCATATTTTATCGTTCATATATTCTTAATTCTGCTTATTCACATATCATATCCTATAAGTTTATCACAGGAGTCTATCGAGAAAACAAGATCAACAAAGGGGTTTCAAATCAACACTCACAAGATTGAGTCTCGAACGAATATTGTGAAAAACGTACTGGGGCACGCCTCAATATGTTTTTTAAAACAATGCAAGTGAATATGTGTGTTAAATGTTTAAATACTATTGTTAGACTATTTCTTAACGATTTAAGTTTTTTGGTCAAACGATTATTAACCTAGTAAAAGGTGAGAAATGCATGTTTGGATAAATACGAATAAGAGATTTATTATATATAATAAAATAAAATAAGTACCAAAAAGTAATAATTTAAGTTGTCGAAGAGGTAGTTGATGATTATGATCAATTGTATCTTTCCAAACAAACAAAAATGAATATTCTATTTATGGTCAGGCTAGCATTGTTATATGATACATCCAAGGTTGTCGGTGTCCTATTTACCATCATCAATATTTCTCTCCACTCTGAAATAATTTCACAAATATGACTTCATAACATTCATAAAAAATGAAGAATAAATGTTTTGTGCAGCATATGCATCTATTACTCCTTTGACGAAAGACTTATCGAACTTATAATCTTGCCCACTTTCCTTGAGTCTTGTCTTTACATCCCTTAACTTGTTCTTGGCATTCTGTAAAGCATAGTTCTTAGTTTTAGCTTTATACTTAATTTTCTAATAATTTTAATTTTTGAACACATTACTTGGGTACTGTCTTTTTCATTCTAAAAAGTATTATAATAGCCCTTGAATAAGTTATTTAAGAGTATTGCACTAGCGTTTATGGACTAAAACAATCCTCAAGACTATGGTACTAAACGTTTCAACTGAAGGAGATACTCATATATATATATATATATATATATATATCCATGTTGGTAATGTGCAAGTCTTCTCCATAGTTTTTTATACTATATTAAATATTGTTTGTTTATTTTTATTTTATTCCTTTAAAATTCTATAGATTTTTTTATTGTAATACTTTTAATAATTTTGTAAGAATTTAATTTCTTTATTATTATATTTATTATTAGCATTTTCACTTTTTATTCAGTTATACAATATATAATCAATAAATAGTTATATATTTTTTTTAGATTTAAATAAAGTAAACTAACGTTTAACTATAATTAGGAGGTTATTTGTTGATTTCTCAAACCAGAGGGTTTGATTTGGCTTTTCTTCAAAAGATAGGGGTTATTTACAATTATCTCTAATTTATATGAAAGAAAAGATAACTTAAAATCAAATTTTCGACTTTAATAAAAGATCAATTTTCCTGTTAGTAACAGGAATCGAGGTTCGATAAAAATCATGTGCGAAGCAGGGTTGAACTTTTCCTTCACTTATTAAGCAGGAAATGGGATTTTCCATCCTAGACAGGAATTGGTTTCATACGATGTCGGTCCAGACTATTCTGAGGTTCCTTGACGAAATCTAAAAATTGGATCTCATATCAATAAAAGCATTCTTACTTCATCTCAAAATAATAAAAATATTTATGATTTTTATGTCTCCGGGTTTTTTTTTTCTTTGGTTGATAAAGGAAAAATGAAGAATGTATATAGATAATAGTCGATAGGAAAGTATAATTTTTTTTTAAAAAAACTGGGTTTTGTATTAAAATAAAACAAATTGAACCATATTCTTTTCTTTTTTTTTGGTATTGGTTGAGTTTTTTTTTGGAGTTTTTTTTACCACTTCTAACAATAACTCATGTCATATTTTAGGACCCCTACAGGCACCCAACCCAGGCCGCCCCTAGTTTCTTGAGGTACAGTACAGATTTTTTTAACCTGATAAAATCTTCTTTGCCAGTGATTTCATAAATAATAACACATGAGAGTGGAGGCTGCAAGTCGTGTAAAATTGCGGTTTTGATAATATTATATGAACCTGAATATATTTTTCTATATTAGCAAGAAAAAGACATTAAAATTCTTTTGAGTGATTTAAAGTAATGTCACATAACAAAGTGGTGATGCTTTCTTCTCCAAATCTTCTCTTTTCCAACCACTGACACCTCATGCAAGCTCTCTAAACTAGAGTACTAGACCTTATCATCTAATTTATCATTTACAAGCGGTAGTAGCTCCATCCGATTCTTGGGAGTTCGGGGTGTCCGTGGAGTTCCAGGTGGTGGTGGTTGTTGAGAAAGCATGTGTCTTACATATCCGTAGAACGTACATCCTATGAGTGTAACAGCACAGCCAACAGCATTCATACCCGCGATTGGATTCCGGAATATCAGCCATGAAACCAGCACAGCGACTGCAACCTGTACATAATAAACATAAAAACAAGCACAGCATCATTAGTGAGTTACACCAACAACAAAACTGGTTTGCATTGTAATTCAACATGATATTAACCCCTATCCACAAGCACAGGCGTATATGCAATAATGAAGTAGGGAAAATGTTCATGAAAGATCATAAGCATGTAAAATGTAATGTGAAGAAGATTATATCTAAATTCAAGAATTCTGCAGTTAAACTGGGAATACATGCAAATTATGGGACCATTAATTCATGAAGAAAAAATAGATAATGTTTCCTAGTATTTTGAAAATGCATAATTCTTTAAAACTAGTTAATAAATCACGATCACCACCCAACTAATGGGATGCCATTAAGCAATGTGTAAGTAAATGAAAAGGTATGAAGGATTGGATTTGTCTGCATTTATCTCACCTTAAGATTTCCGGCAACATTAAATGTGACAGCAGTTGTGGAGTGAATCACATAAAAAATGGAGAAATTAAGACAGAATGCCAGCACCCCAGAGGTGAAGATAATGACGAGGGAAGATCCAAGAGTTGGATGGGTCTGAAGCCATTCTATGACCCCATTACCTTCAAGTACCAATGCCGGTATTCCCAAGATCATGGTTGCAAATGGTGCCATGTAGTACACTGTGTTTATGCTGAGGGCATCAACAATCCAGAAGGATTAAAAGTCGCCAAGTCGGTATAAACTGTTTATTTATAAATTATGCCAGAGTTTTATACAAGCACGCAATCACACAAATCCTCACATAGTGTTGCCTAGGAACAAATGTATGCTCTTTCTATCACAACTCATAAGAATAAGTAAACTTTCTTTTTTGTAAGTAGAAAAAAGAAATGAAAAAAATAAATAAAAGATTACTTTGAACTTCATGGACTCTTGTCAGCTATCTGCAACAGTTGCCCACACAAAAAGTGTATGACTAAGTACAAGTACAGATACATAAGATGAGTAAAAATAATATGATACACGTTCTCTTCCCTTTCTCCTGATTCCATTAAATTTCTAGTATAAGAGAAATTATTCATTTATCACCTCCGAATTAAAACCGGTTTCCAATAATAAAGCTATATATGTCTATTTGTTGCATCTAGAATTTCAATAAGCCTCGAGTCAAAAGGGTAAACCTAAATAACATGTTAATGACATTTATGAAAGATTAAAAAAAAAATCTACAATTAGATTTGAGGTATTCTCCAAAATTTTCACCTCTAGTTTCAATAAGTCTCCAAACCCTTTCCGTTGGGAGGAGATTGCCTGGTGATGGGGGAGGTCACCTCCACTCCACTCCACTCCTATATATTTTGTTTATTATTTTATAAATATCTTGATAGTAGAATAGTCATTTCCAGATTATATTGAAGGGTAAGTGGACTGGGGGGAAATGGAGAAAAATGTAGCTAGAGGGGAGATTTTTGAGAATACTCTATGGGGGGATTTTAATAATTTCCCTTAGATAAATAAACAGGAGGGCTTAAAAAGGAGCTTGAGCAGAACAAATTGGAGCATTTTGTGTAAGTTTCTGCTAGGAAATAACAAAAGCACGAAGAATGGAAAGAAACAAACACATAAGCAAGAAAACAAAAACACTACCTGTCAAACTTGTACCCATGTAGCAGAGATTCGGCCAGGATGGTCTTTGTCGAAGTAGCCAAACATCCAAATAAGGCAGCACAAAATCCAAGCATGTTAAAACTAAGCTCTGTGACAGATGTGAGGAGTATTCCTCCAACTATGGGCACCAAAGAAGCCCAAATCCGCCAATCAAAGTATTTTCTCCAAACCAACCACTGCAAAACAACTGTCCAGATATATCCAGATCAGATAATCACACAAAGATACTAAATGCGGAGAACAGAGATAAGAACTTATGTTACAAATTTTAAAACCAGACCTGTAGTTGCCGGAGTAAATGACTTTATTGTCTGCATGAAAGAAACCGGAATGTACCGTAAGCTCACATTCCCTAACACTATGTTGATACAGAACACGAATGACATAGGAAATATCCTTCTCCATCGATCTTCAGGATCAACCACTATCAAGGGTTTAAGTTTCAGCACCTTGATTACCAGATATGCTCCAATAGATGAACATATGAAGTGAATACATGACACTGTGAGAGGAAATTTGAAATCCAATTTCTGTAGCACAAAATGAAAAAAAAAAATGAAAGTTAATCATTGTCTTTCTTAGAGGTCTGACAGCTGTACAAATGAAACAATTCCCAATTATCAATATTTCATAACGGGTGATTATAATAAACAAAAAAACAATAAATCAATATTTACAAATGCATGAAAGAAAGATAAATTGATAAGTAGGCTTGTTGATATAATAGCCATTGTCAAGATCAAATACTAATGAGGACAGATATAAGTAATAATATCTTTTCTTAGAACATTATTTCAAAAATCCAGATTTAAATGATTCAACCAGCTAAAATGAGAGGATACTCATGTACTGATCAACCTTGGTAATTAGAATACTCTTGGCATCTTCCTTTGATACCATGTTAAAAATTAATAATGTGGAATAAGTTGCTAGTTATTGGATCAATGTACAACATAGTCCAATAGATTGAAAGTCCTACTGTAAATTCACCATTATTTTTCAATATCAGTTTTTGTTCGCTCACATGATAATATGATATCCAAAACTTATAGAAGTTTTTACAAGTGGAATCAGGCAAAGCAGTATTTACCAATGAAATGCTCTACCCTACCAAATTTCATCTTTAAACTTCTTTCTATCCAACCTTCAGCTACAAGATTATTCTTATATTCAACTGTTTAATGTGTAGACAACAATTGCCAAGCTAACCATTTAGATTCATGTTTAACAAACCCCTTCAACCTAAGAATCTGAGACTTCCCTCCTTTACACTCTCCATCTCACTTTTGATATATGTCAACATGAACCAATGCAGAAGACATATGTCTAATGAATTAACATACACTGGGATTGTGCATAATAAACCTTTCTAAATCTGTAATTCTGTTCCCATACAAACTCAAGCTTTTCAAACAACTGCTAAGAAGCAAACAAAGCCAACAGCCTAGCCGTAAGTCATTTTCCTCTGTATACAGCTGCATTGTTCTTGTGCATATAGAAGCCAGTAAATGTGATAGAACAAATTTATAAATTATGTAGAGACCAACAGATGCACCATTGACCAGCTCACCATATTTGGCATTTTTTGGATATAATATTCCAAGTACTATGTCTCACTCTATCTGAATCAACAACATAACTATTTTTTTCAATAAATTAATGTACTTTGTGACTGGCACTGACTGCATCTAAAATTTTAAATTTCTGAAACAGCTGGACTCTCTTTCTTTTATTTTTTTTACTTCAGGCATTACTCACAACAAGCATTTTATGAATCGCCAAACCACTGTTCTTCAATCCATATAAAAATTTGAAGTAACAATAGAAATCAAGGAATTAAAAAATTTCAGCTACCAAAACAATTGGCATGGAATTATAGATTTGGAATTGTAATCAAAAGGGCCTACTTTTTCTGAAGACGACGTAGTTCAGCCAATTCCAAATCTATAAACAAAAACCATGCCACCGGAGACAGCCTCATATGAAATTACAAACCCAGAAATCAAAAGACCAAAAAATGTACAAATATGCAGATCATGAGATAGAAAAAATGAGACTACAAGAAGTGAATACATTGAACAAATCACCACCAAAAAAACAAAACTATAACAGTATCAAGCAGATCAACAAAAATAAACAATGAAGAGGTGAGATTTACCCATGAAGCAAATCTGTCAAAGAAACAATGTTACAACAAAATTAAGTTGACCCGTCAAGCATAAAAATTCACGGAAATGACGGTTAACATAAAAAAAAAAAACAATCACATACCAGTATAAGAATTAAATAGAATTAAAAACAAAAACAGACCTGAAAGATCCACTTGTTGGTGATAATCACAGTAACATTGAAAGCCCACCATTGAAGAATGGCCAACAGAGATCTGAAGATAGCCCACTGAAACAAACTCTCTTCCATCTCTCAAAAGAAAACAAACCCAGATCACACCCAACAAACAAAGCCAAACCCACCTCGAATTTCACTGCTTTCTTCTTCTTCTTCTTCTTCTTCTTCTTTTAAAATGAATTAATAAAAATTCAGAACTAGAATTATTACAGCCGCAGAAGCAGCTAGCTGCTAATAAGCTAGAGAGAAAAGTGAGAAATGAATCTATAATAAGAAAAAGAGAGATATAATAAGAATTAGATTTACATTAGAACTGAATTTGTGAAACCCAAATCAGAAATAGGTAATTGAGGGAGGGTGTAACGTAGGCAACTCTTCTTCCACGTGATTCGTCTTTACAAATACTAAAAACGTTTCCCCTCTCTCCCCTTCTCCTTCTCTCTAATGAAATTTTTTATGCTTCAACTCTCCATTGCATTTTAGGTTAAATTCAAAAACCTCCTCAGTACTTTTAACTATTGTTGGATAGACTGAGAGGGACGCGTTTTTCACAGTTTGGTATTCCCTTTGAGAAAATTGTATTTATATAATGGATTATTTATGAAAGAATATAGTGTGAGTCTATGAGATTTAATGAATCTTTTTACTAATTAAATTATCCTTATTAAATTAACATAAAGACTATATACCAAATTTAATTTCATATAAATCAATTTTTATTTAAATTAATTTTAAATATTTGGAATTTATTATATATTCAATATGATATTAGATTTTGCCTAATATTTATGTGCTAGTAATAAAGAATGTGGATTTTGCCTAATATTTATGTTCTAGAGGTTTTCTTTTTGTAATGGGAAATAATTTTAGTTAGAATTGGTCAAAATTAACTGTCGACCGAGTTTGACTATTAAAAAGATAAAAATACCTTTGAAATGTTGATTTTTTTTTTTAAATAACAAATTTAAAATTTCTAAATTCAAAAAAAAAATCTCCAACGTCTATATCGATAATGGAGATCAAATATTTTTTTTTCTTCAAAAAACTAGAGATTCATTAGATCGTTGCCATCAATCTCAATAGATAGACGATGAAGGATCAATGTGGATTTCCACCACATTCGGTGGTTGGATCTCAATGGAAAGGCTTACCACCTCCATCGCAGGTTCTCCATCATGATATAGAGATCCTGATACGGTTTCCATCTTGGTGAAGACCCTTACGATTAGGATTTAGAAACGATCTTTATTATGATAGAGAATTGTAATGGAGATTCCACACCGGTTGAGGTTTGCACTCCTGTATATGTCACCTCTCCTGGCCACTGGAGATCTAATTGTTGTATCTCCATGGATGATAGTATAATGGTGTTAGATTCGGTAGATGTTTTGAATAAATGTATTTTTATATGTCCATCCAATAATTGTTAAAAGTGAAAGGAGGGTTTTGAATTTAACCCTTATATTTTTCTTATTTTATTTAATTAATGAACAAAGTGGGGCCAACAGAAAGAGGGGATCAGGTAATTGGGGTTCAGTGGGTCAAATGATCGCAGTCATTCATTGAATCTATTAATATAGTTTGGCATTGACTTGAAATTTCTACGGTTTTGACGGCAAGGGAGGTTACTACTCGTGTTCATGCTACATGGAACAAGCATAACCATTGTAAATTAATATTGTTAGTACTTACGACTATATAAAATATATTAATTAATGAATATAAATTTTTTATTAAATTTAAGGAGATATTGAATATGATATTAACCACATCACATCCCAAAAATCTTTACAAAGAATGAAATTGTGATGATGCAATGATTTTGAAGCATCTTGTAAGTAAAGATACACTCAAAGCAATAATAATAATAAATAATTTCTTGTTTTTTAAAATGTTTTAGTTTATTAACAAAAATTGTATAAACGACTTCTAGGTCGACTACTCAAATCTTATCCTTAATAAAAGTTTTTTAAAAAAGTACATGGTCCGGATTAATTGATATTAAGAAAAAAAAAACAATCCCTAACTATCAAAGTTTTTAACCATAATATATATATTTGTGGGTTGCATCAGAACCGGTGGTTTTATTCATGGGTCATAATATGTAGGTTTAAATGTGAATTTATATTTGGTAAACGGTTAAAAACTGTTGTCAGTAGGCCATTTGGTTTGACATCATGATATTACGACGACGTTTCATCTCTATTTTGGATATATAGATGTTTCAACTACACTGACCAAAATTTGAATCAAACAAAAAATATATATACTAAACAATAATTAGGTATTTATAAATTATATCAGCTGAAAGTTTCAACCATTTATAGGCAATAGCAATATCAATGAAGAGGGATGAAATTTGGATGAGATAATGTTGGTCTAGTGGTAAATCCTTCGTACCTATGCTATGAGTCCTCCCTCTACAAAATCTGAATTTATGTAATATTAAAAAAAAAAGACGAAATTTGCACCCCTCTACAGAAAGGGTATGTACATCCCATATTAATATTTAAAAAAAAAACATTACCCTTAATTAAAGCTATCAAATTATTATAATAGTTATAAATATATATACTATTACAATATTAATATTTTGAACATTTTAAGAGATATACATAATTATCTTTATGAAAATTGTGAGAAATGTTACATTTTTTTTTGTATGCATGTCAATGCTTTAATGACTCTAAGCTTTTCTTTTTGTAATAGTTCCGAGTTATTTTATAAAGGTTCCGAGCTTTTCTTTTTTGTAATGGATCCGAGCTTTTTAATAAATGCTCTGAGACTTTTATTAAAAGTTGTGAGCTTTTTGTAATTACATTTCGAGCTTTTTAAATACTGACTAGAAAGAAAAAAAAACGCCTGAGGCACTGCCCCTTACCCACCCCCCCCACCCCCCGAGCCGACTGGACAGCTCAACCACCACGAGCTCGACCCCCGAATGCGTCTGCGTAGCGCCACTCCGTCGTCATTTAAGTGATTGTCTAGGTTTCAACGAGACTTTCTCTCTCTAATTCACAACTATATCACTGCAAAATGAAAGAAAAAACTATTGGGGGTATTTTTATTTGTTCAGTATAATAAATGTCTTTTACACATAATTTATTAAAGTAGTTACATTGTTGAAATGTTAGTTCAAAATAGTGTCATTGTTTTTTGAACCCATTGTATTTTGACCATAATATTAACTATTTATTAATTGAAAAAAAATGAATGATTATATCTGGTTAATTATTATTTTTTTTTAAATTTCTAGGGTGTTTCAGTTTGGTTTTTGTTTAAATATTTGAAAATTACCTACTCTACCATCATGATTTTTTAATCAATTTCTTTAATCATTTGTCTTACAAAATTATAATATGTGGATTCCTTTCAAAACCAAATTGATGAAAGAGCAAAAGATTTCATGAAAGCTAAGGCTCCGTCCTGCGGTTGTTTTTCAGTCAGTTTTCGTTTTTATTTTTTAAAAAATATTTCGAAAACGTGTTCGTTAACCGTTTTTCATTTTATTTTTGAAAAAAAAAATGAAAAACAAAACCAATATTAAAAGTGAAAAATTTAAAAAACATAAAATACTTGTTTTTTGTTTTTGTTTTTCACTTTTTTTATATACAAATATATATATATATATATATATATATATATATATATATAAACTATTAATTGTACTGTTATACGTTTGATATGACTATGACAAGACGAGACAAGATTTTTAAAGGATCAAATTGCCCCCTCATATATATATATTTCAGAATAATTTATTTTCAATTAGAACTAAAAGCCTTCATGCAATAATAAATATATATATATACATTATAATTATTATAATTACTAATATTATATAGTAATATATTATATTAATTATATAATATTATATATATAATATCAAATATTATATATTTATATATAAAAATAAAATAAAATAAAACATAATAATATTTAATATATTTTTATTATATATATATTGTAATTATTTATAATTTAAGAAATTAGTTTTGATTAATTCATTTTTTGATATGTTTCTTTGAATTATTTTTTGATGTGTTACTTTTGTTTAATTTAAAAATTACAATACAAAGATTATATTGGTTAATTATGTAATCAATTTGTTTATAGTTGTAATAATATTAAACAAAATACCAAAATTGGTATTTCAATTTTTGATAGTTTTCGGTTAACCTACCATACGCGTTTTTTCCGTTTTTATTTTTAAAATACAGCTTTCAGTATATGCTGGTAAACGCGTTTTCAGAATTCAAAACTGAAACCAAAAACACTGTTTTCATTTTCATTTTCATTTTTATTTTCGAAAAACAATAACCGAAAAACGCTTACAGGACGGACCCTAGATATTTTGATTTTGGAGATCCAAGATTTTTTTTTCCAAATAAATCGAGGTACATCTTCCTTTTCTCTTTGTTTAAAGGATAATATTAACATCCATAGTTAGAACTTAGAGACACTCTCCTCTTCAAACAAGAAATAAAACTCAAATTAAACCGGTTAAGCTACGAAAGGCTTAGAAGGAGGAGCGTTCTCCTTTATTTTTTATTTTTATTAATTATTTTATAATTTATTAGTTTATTACTTTATGGTATTTATAAATAAATCTAGAGAGGACATATTTGGTAAAATATGCGGTGTAATTATAAATTATAATATTTTTAAGAATTTAATATAGATATACATACAAAAGAAAAGGTGTATATATAGCTTTAAAGAGATAAATACCGTCACTGTTTAGATAGTTTAGATATATCAATCGGATAAAAAAAATACTTCAATAATTTTTTCCTGTATGGATATACAAAGAATGCAGATAATATATTGATGCGCTATAATTTGGTTTGACTATCAAAATTCACTACTTGATGTTACTGCCATTGGTGTCTATATGTGGCTCAGTCATCTCTGTTCTATATGCTATGACTCCTATAAGTTAAATTTATGAGTTAAATTTAAGACCACTGCCCAACGTTCTTCGGCCGTAAACAATACTTATTCAGTCTGTTAATGGGCTCGATTTTCAAGTTCACTTGACATCATGTATTTTGATTTTTATGGGTTTAGCTAGTTTACCGGAACTGTAATTGCATAAGATATTTAGGAGGGATATTTTCAATATTTATTAAAAGTCATCATTTATTTGAACCATTGGATTTCAATCAAATGGTTTTGAACTATAACCGTCCATGTATACTAGAATAACGCATTATATATATATATATATATATATATATATATATATAATATTTAACACTTGACATAATGCACCACATTCCTTATCAACGACAGTGATTGACTGGCATAAAATAAGATGCCAAAAATATGCTTTTTGTCTTGTAACGATAATAGACCCACAGGCCACTTCAAGTCTAAAAAACAGACCAACATTTGTTTACCGTTTTCAATCTTGATAGATCATATATGCCTGGTAACATCCCTACAAGGAAGGAATTTGCTACAATTTTCCAGCATTGATGCAAATTTTGACATTTCTTCTTTGGATGCCAAATGGGGATTTAAGTGCACAAACTTGTACATAATAGGTTTAGGTGTGATACAAATGTTGATAACACAATTAAAATTGAATATTGAATAGGGCAATGCTACACTTCCCGATTGATTGTCCTAAAAATATATAATATGACAGTTCAATAAAATAAATAATGAAAGAAAAAATATAACAATTCATTAAATGAATTGGACTGTCACATTAAATTGTACATATTTAAAAAAAAATATTGAAAAGAGTAACATTTCCCTATTGAATATGGATGATGTAACATTAAAGATTTGAAGTTGAGTTACTAGCTATTTGAAGACTTTAAATTTGTTAATAAAACATGGACCGAGGAGTATCCGTGCGGCCCACTCCCAATAGTATAGGCTTGAGAATTGGGCTTAGCTCTTGAACTTGGGTTTTTGTAATTAGTTTTTGATCCGATTGAATTTGACTTGAAAATAATAACTCAATTAGTTCTTATTTTTAAACAATACTTTTGTTCCTATATTTCACAAAAAAATAAATCTAATTAAAATAAATTTAATATAAAATTGGACTATTAAAGCTATTTCAAGGACAATAACTATATAAAAATTGCTCATCAAATATCCCAAAATTCTGAATTTTACTGGTTCTTGAGCAAAATGAAAGAAAACGAAAAAGCAAATACAATAACCGTTTTCGTAGAAAGTTGTTGCAAATGCATTTAGCGTATACAACTAACCTTTAAATGTCTAAACGGTCTTTAGTGGACGAGTTCTAGTGATACTCACGAACACCGCGAGACTCAAAAATGATATCAAAAACCAAATAAAAATGAAAACATGGAAATTTCTTTTTATTTTTCAATATTCGGACTAAAAAGAACACTCCTCAAACATTAAACATCAACTCCTTACATCACACTGGCAACAACAGTCAAATAAAATAGGGATAATTATCCCGGTGACCATCAACTCTTACCACCACTATTAAAATGGTCACCGGATGGGGAATTGGTTTCAAAATGACTATTTTTGATAAACAATGTTACACTAATGATCATTCCATCAAATTCCATCTATTTCCATCAAATAAGTGACATTTTAGTAAATAAGGGGATACCATTAATGTATTTTAGATATTTTTTGGAAATCAATTTTTTTTTTAAATAAATAATTATATTTAATGTGTATATATACATATAGCATATCTTATATATATATATATATATATATATATATATATATATATATATATATACATATATATATATATATATTTCTTTTCAACTTATCTCATATATATATTTTATAATTTTTATCTTAATCTTCTAAAAAAAGAATATATATATATTTAAAAAAACAAAAGAAAAATTGATTTCCAAAAAATATCTAAAATAAATCAATGATATCCCCTTATTTACCAAAATACCATTTATTGGATGAAATTGGATGTAATTGGATGGAATGACCATTAATGTAACATTGTTTATTAAAAATTGTCATTTTAAAACCAATTCTCAATCCGATGATCATTTTGATAGTGGTAGCAAGAGATGACGGTCACCGATGTAATTATCCCAACAAAATATCTAAGCATTATCCACAATTTTTTTTTTTAAAAAAATATCATTCTCCATGTGGAAAATACACACCCAAATTAGTAAAACTGGTGCAAAATGTTTATTATCAAAGTTACTTCAACCAAATCATCTTCAAGCATTATGTCAACAAAACCCCAAAAATATAACAGCGATATCGGTGATAATAACACTCAGAAACAAAATAAACCCATAGTTAATAATTTGGCATCGATCACTAATAAATCGAAGAGTGTAGGATTGACACTTGGGCTTGGCTCTTGGGGTTGGGTTTAGGGTTTAGGTGGATGTTTCGTTGTTGGGTGATTATCGATCGACAATGAGGGTGGTTTGGACGCTTGGATCGGTGGTGTTCGTGGGTGTGTCGGTGTTGGTGAACAAAAAACTTTGTTGTGGTTGTGGTTGTGGATGTGGGTGTTGGTGTTCGAAATATCTGGAGATCCAGATTTAAAAATTAATTTTTTATGTGATGGTGATGATATGCTTTTGTTCGTAGTTTTGTTCCAAAAAAAATTCCTCAAAGTTTTATTCAAAAAAAAAAATCCAGATATGCTTTTATTTAAACAAAAAATTTAGATTTAGTTTTGTTAAAACAATGAGCTGATGAAGAATATTTCTAAATAAGTTGAAGAAAATTTCTGAGATAGTGTTGAAGAAGATGATGATAATCAGGTTTTCTAGATGTTTCAGATCTAGTGGTAGAGATCCACTCGTTTTTTTTTTAAGTTGTTGCTTTTAATTTCTGGGACGTTGGGAGAACTGAATTGGTGTGGTTAGTGAATGATTTAGTTTTTTTAATACATTTTTTTGATAAAAAATAAGATCCGATGGAGATTCAGATCTTTTTTATTATTTATTTTTTTATTTTTAAATTCTTTTTTATTTTTATTTTCTATGTTTTTAAATTTAAATAAAAAATAAAAAAAGAAATATCACATTTCTTCTTTGAGATGGACAGTAGAGATCCATATTTTTTTGTTTTTAATGTTTTATTTTTTGTTTACTTTTTTTTAATATATTTTTCATTATATATATATATATTTAAATTAGTCACATAAGACAAATTTAAGGGTAAAACGGTTTTTCCAATGGGATCAACACACATTAGGGGAATTAAGGTCATTTAATAAGTCTACATGACATAATCTATTTTTTAACGAATTCTGTCATAGAATGACTAAATATTACAACTTTAAAAAATCGTAAACTAAATACAGATTAAAGCAAACTACGGGGACTAAAAGACAATTCCCCCTAACATATAAGAAGTAGATTCTTTACTTGTTTTTTTTTTGTGAGATATATACCCGTAGTCCCATATGCTAACGGTATGAGTTAGGGATGACAATGAGTTGGATCAGATAAGATTAGAGATGTCTCATATTCGAAACCCGATTTGAACGAGTTGCCCTAAACTCGACATCAGATCAGAGGTTTTTGTTTTCTACCCCATACCCAATAGGAAATGACAAGAAGTGTCCCATACCCGACCCGGAATGACCTGTTATATTTTTTTCTAAAAAAAATAAAAAATTATTTTATCATATAATTGATTTTTATGACACTGACTTTAAATTTTAACATTCAATTAAATACATTTAAATTGATATATATTTATACAAACACATTTTTTTTTCTTTTTGATTGCAAATTTAAATATACACTTAAATATAAACATACACCAGAGAAAAATATTTTAACATTTACTTAAATTCATACATAAACTTAAATTTAAAGAACACAACATCTAAGTTTAATAAATTTTAAATTCAAACATAAAATGCAATTAGGTTAAAAGATAAATAGATTAAAGATTTTTTTTCCTTTATATTTTATATTTCAAAAAATAATTATATAAATACCGGGTTAAACAAAGCAGGTCGGGACATAAGAGGTTGGCCGGCTATAACCGACCCGATAAAAAATCAGGTCAAAAAAGTTTGACCCAAACCCAACCTGAGCCTTGCTATAAGAGCTCCAAACCCTCCTGAACGGATCGAAGCCCCATCGGTATGGTACTAATTGAGGATTTTTACCATCTTTAGTACGAGTTGGAGAAACAGAACATGTTGAGACTGTATGAACAGGGATAGGCACGTGGGGCCCAATGGGGCGGGCAAGGGTCCCTCAACCCCACCCCTATACCTTAACCCTTACCCTTTGGGGGGGGGGGGGGGGGGGGGGGGGGGGGGGGGGGTGTTATGGAGCTAGGTTCCCCCGGTTTAGGGGTAGGGAACCTCCCTACCCCAAACCCCATTTCTTTTTATTTTCAATATCAAATTTCTAATTCTCAACCCCGGTTTAGGGGTAGGGAACCTCCCTACCCCAAACCCCATTTCTTTTTATTTTCAATATCAAATTTCTAATTCTCAATTTGAAATGTGGGGTTTAGGGAGCGTTTTAGGGGTAGGGAACCTCCCCACCCCAAACCCCATTTCCCCCATTTCCCCCATTTCTTTTTATTTTCAATATCAAATTTCTAATTCTCAATTTGAAATGTGGGGTTTAGGGAGCATTTTAGGGGTAGGGAACCTCCCCACCCCAAACCCCATTTCCCCTATTTCTTTTTATTTTCATTATCAGATTTCTAATTCCCAATTTGAAAATTGGAATTCATAATTTAAAATATGATCATTCTAAAGTTTGACCCTGCTAAAATATTAAATATAAAAAGTAATCAAAATATTCATTCTAAAATATAAAATTAGTTTAAAGAAATTCAAGACAAATACAAATACTTTTAATAAAGTATTACATAATAAAAGACAAAACAAATTAAATATGGGGCCAAAAAATATTGGCACTATTTGAGGGGTGTGTTGTGCAAATATCACAACTTTACTAATGTATGTTTAAAAGACACCATTTTAGTCGTTGAGACAAAAATACCCCGAAATATTAAAATAGTGAGGAAGTTGTCGTTTTCAAAGTCAGAGAGAACCAACAGTCAAACTGACGGGAAACTAATCGACAGTGAAGTGACCGGAAGAGTTGCGATTGACAAAGGTAAGATTGGTTATTTTTCCTCGTTTTTGTTGTTGTTAACTTGCGTTCCATGTTAGAATTGAGTTTTGTTGATAGGAATTGTAGAAACCGGTTAAAATAGAGATGTGAGAATGGTTGTGGTTTAGGTTAGGGTTTGTGATTTGGTTGAATATCAGTTGAGGAAGATGAAATCTGGGTTATCGAGACTTTTTTCAAGAGAATCGAGCTTATTTGTTTAGTCGAGCTTTTATTTTCTTGAAAATTAGGCTTTGGTAAGTCGAGGTTAATTTGAATTGGATCGAGCCTTTTTCAAAAGGATCGAGCTTTTTTCAAAGGGATCGAGCATTTTAGAAAAGGGATAGAGTTTTTTCAATAGGGTCGAGCTTTTTTTGAATTGGATAGAGCCTTTTTGAAAGGCATCAAGCTATTTTGAAAAGAAATCAAGCTGTTTTGAAAAGGAATCGAGCTTTTTCGAAAAAGAATCGAGCTTTTTCGAAAAGGAATCGAGCTTTTCGAAAAGGAATCGAGCTTTTTTTGAAAAGAAATCGAACCTTTTTTAAAAGGAATCGAGCTTTTTCGAAAAAGAATCGAGCTTTTTTAAAAAATAATCGAGCTTTTTTGAAAAGGAATCGAGCTTTTTTTGAATTGGATCGAGCCATTTTGAAAAGGATCGAGCTTTTTTGAATAGGTTTCGAGCTTTTTTGAATAGGTTCGAGCTGCTTTTGAATTGGATCAAGCGTATTTGAAAGAGATCTAGCTTTTTAAAAAGGATCTAGCTTTTTTGAAAGGGATCGAGTTTTTTTGAAAAGGAATTGAGCTTTTTTGTAAAGCAATCGAGCTTTATTGAAAGGGATCGAGCTTTTTGAAAAGGGATCGTGCTTTTTAAAAAAGGATTCGAGCTTTTTAAAAAAGGATTCGAGCTTTTTTCAATAGGTTCGAGCTTTTTTGAATTGGATTGAGATTTTTTATGTGTTCTATTTAATGATGTTGTATTTCTGTTACATTGCAGATGAGAATTAGGTTGAGGGATTCACTTAAAACTCCTGAAGGATACTGGTACGAGGACAAATTGACTTGACACAACAATTTTGATGCCCTTGCCCATATAGACGACATGCTGAACCGTGTCCCTGTAGAATTTACAGATGAAGACCGTCGTCGGTTCATGGCATAATGTTTCGGGTATTTCCTGATGATACATCGGAAGATGAAATTTTCCGGTGGTATTATCCATCGGTTGCTTTTAAGGGAGCTCCATCATAACGGCCCAACAGATGAGATGCACTTCATGTTAGGAAACCAGTCGGTGAGGTTTTCGAAGGTGGAATTTTACCTGATCACCGGACTACGGTTTGGAGTTGTACCAGACACCAACATGTATACAGCAGTGGAGAATGGCATACATGTGCGGTACTTTCCTGGAGCCGATGAGGTGTCGTTAGAGCAGATTAGGGGTGTTGTCACCGGTGCAGAGTTCGGAAATACGTACGATATTGTCAAGCTCTACCTCTTATATATGCTGAAATGGATACTGATGGGGGTGGATGAGAGATTCAAGATTCCAGTTTGGCAGTTTCGGCTGGTTGAGAAGCTCGATGCTTTCGACGCGTTCCCGTGGGGTGCCCAAGTGTACAGACATTCTATTTACTCATTCAAGCATGCGCTTGACGGGCGAAGAGACGGGTTCGAGAGACGCCAACAAGAAAAAGTACACAGGGTAGAGACCTACAACATATACGGTCTATCTCATGCCCTATTGGTAAGAATTTCGAACTACAAATTGTACTTTATTTTTGGTGTCCAAAATTTTATGGATACTTATCGTACTTATCTTTGATACAGATATTTGCTGTGGAGGTGATCCCTGATTTGGCCAAAGAGGTCGGTGCCCGGAGGGTTACTGATCTGACTCCCCGTATTTTGAAGTGGGAGTTGACCAAACAACCGAGAGGGAAGAAGCTAGCAAAAATTTTCAAAGCCAGGGTATGTATTTATTTTGTTAATGTTTTTATTAGTTAGTATTTGTACAATTACATTGTTCTAACTAATATTTCAGATGTTTACGATCAAGGAACTGGTGCCGACACCAGCTGAGAGACAGGCACCGTACTATGCCTAGCTAGACGAGGGGGGAGCCTGTATGTAGAAGATGACATGGATGATATGCCGCCTCAGGTCCCTGATCAGACCACCTTAGGCGGGATCAGTGGTACAGAGGGTGGTGGTTTAATAGACAGGACCATTGACAATGAGGGATCTGAGCCTGCTGCTGGGGGTTTAAGGCCCAGTGACAGTGAGGGATATGAGACAGACCCTCAACGAGAAAGGCATAGGCATATGCATAGGCGGGTTCGGTTTCCACCCCTGGACATGGTACATCTGCAGAGGATTCCCGTGGGGGCGTTGTACGTGATGGAGAGGTAAGTTGAAAATAGAGTTTAGTGTTTTTTATTAACACGTGGTGATAGTTTTTTACTAACAATGTAGACATGATTTCAGGCTTCGTAGGCAGATATATTGGGCGATGTGCATGAAGCCCTCCGGAAGAGTGACGAGGATCGACAGCGTTAACACTTGGAGTTGTTGGATATGATCCGGAAGAGTGATGAGGATCGTCAGCAGCAACACAGATTGTTACTGGATATGATCCGGGGGCTTCAAGGTTCGACCATGCGTACAAACCGGGATGGCCCCCCACCTCCTAATCTATTATTTAGTCCCAGATGGTCGACTGATAGGTATCTGAGGGGGACAAACATGACAACTCGACGTAGTCAGGACCCGCCTACCGGTATGGTAGGTCCAGAGAGGGAAACTCAGTCGTATACCAGCGAGAGTAGGCTTCGTTCACATACAGCAGTCCTATCTGGGTCCACCCAGGCTCAGCGGTCTCCCCCACCACCCAGCACATCGATTCAGCCACAGCGGTCCCCTCCCCCACCCAGTACCTCTGTGGGGTCGGAACGGTCCCCTCCCCCACCCATCACGTCTGTACCGTCGGAGCGGTCCCCTCCCCCACCCAGCACATCTATGTCGTCGGAGCGGTCCCCTCCCCCGGCCAATACATCGAAGCGTTTAGTTAAGCGCAGATGGCAGTTGGCAGTTGGTGAGCCCTTACACAGATCCATGTCGACCAAAGAGGTTGAGGACACGACCCGATTCCGTGGAACACATTTTTAACCCCCACGGACTAGTGGATGTTGACCAGCTTGCGGCATACAAGGCATTCAAGAGGAACATCAACGGAGAACTGTGAGTCCAACTTTTTATAATAAAAATGGATGTACATTTCTTGTTTATTCAAATTTATGTATAGCTAAGGTAATTCAATCATTAAACAGACGTGATGTGGACGTGCTGGCACCAGTTACCGCATGATGGTTCGTGCGTATGCAGTCCAACTTCATGGACTTGGAGGACACGGTACATACTTATTAAAATTCATATTAAAGTTTGTGTAAGTATTGTTGAATTGTTAAATTGTTAACAATTATGGTGGTTTTATTGTTTGTCAGCATATGAATGCATACCTTCATATTCTTCGCAAGCGTTAACGAGGATTCACCAATGTGTACAACCAGAGGATCAACGTGTTGGATACACAATTTTATGTAAGTAGGTATAAATTTTGGGAAAATGTTCGCATTTTCTGGTTTTGTATTATTAATACGATATTGTCAATGCTTGCACAACCACTTATGTTATACATGTAGGAGGGGATGATGCCTCGTGATTCACACGGTGCTGTGACCATGGCAAGGTGGAATGTGTTACAGTCCCGATGGTTGGAAGAGGACCTTCTGACGGTATGTGGAGCAACCACGAGTGGAAACCGCCCATGGCACGAGGTTGACGTGGTAAGTGTTAAATGATGGAGATGATTTAAAAAATAAAATGTTCGTATATCCTCAGCTAACACGGTATGCAAACTATTACAGGTGTTGATTCCGTGCAACGTTGGGGCCCAACATTGGCTGGTGGTGAGCATCGACCTTTGTCGCGAGAAGATTGATATTTTATGACCCCTGTAGACAGGAAGTCCCTTATCAGATCAGGCACCAGCAGGTCCGGCCATTACGGTGGTTTTTACCCTCCATGTTGAGTGACGCGGGGTTCCATACAGTAATACGAGCTGGTCGTCGGGCGTTCCCTAGGGAAAATAAGCCCTTCTCGGTTAGCCTGGTGCATACTTCTACAGTCCCCCAACAAAAGAAATCGTAAGACATTCTATTTCATTCACGTGCTTATATCTTCACCAATGACAACTCCTGATGGCCTCTCGATTAGACTAACACATACTTGAGGGATCACCCTATCTTCCCCTTGCATAAACTGAACATCATCATTGTTTCTTATAAATGTACAACATGTAGTCCCAGGAACAATTGATAGAGACTGTAGTTCAGCACTGTATTTGTTCTCATCAAACTTCACAATGGTTTGCACGATCGACACCAGTTCGTCGTAACTCAGATTCTTTGACACATACAAACCTTGATTATCGAAACCTAAATACCTCTGATTTCCGTCTGGTAATTGCTCTCATCGGCCGTTGTAAGATATGACTATTCTCACCCTATCCATTGTCCTGACAAAACCAACATCATAAACCATTAATAAGAAAAAAAATATTTCATATTAAATTTACAATTATAAAGGAGTAAACAAAAATCAAAAGTGTAAGATATGAAGCTTTTTTTAACTGATCATTTTGTACATGATCGAGCCGTTTTTGTACATGATCGAGTTTTTTCTAACGGGATCGAGCTTTTTTTGTTCAAGACCGAGCTCTTTTTCTACATAATCGAGTTTTTTTATATATGGCTCGAGCTTTTTTTCATATGGCTCGAGCTTTTTTCAAATATGGCTCGACCTTTTTATTTTACGGATCGAGCTTTTTTTTTTAGGAATCGAGTTTTTTTGTTAGGGATCAAGCTTTTTTTGGGTGGGATCGAGCTTTTTCGGTGAGGGATCGAGCTATTTTTGTGAGGGATCAAGCTATTTGTGTGAGGGATCGAGTTTTTTTTGTGAAGGATCGAGTTTTTTTTTTACGGATCGAGTTTTTTTTCTGATGGATCAAGCCTTTTTTTGAGGGATCGAGCTTTTCTTTTTACGTATCCAGCATCTAATTTTTGGATCGAGCTTTTTTAGAATTTGATCGAGTTTTTTTTCAAATGTTTCGGGCTTTTTTTAAAACCTTTCCAGCTTTTATGTCCAAGATTATAAATTTGTTTTCACCACTACAACTCAACTCGGCCAAATATATATACAAAAAAATATGCATACATGTTCATTCATTCTTTTTAAAAAGTTTACAACTCTAGGACATAAACATAAAAAAATTGAGACAACATGTTCATAAATGTTCATAAATGTTCATACAGTGTTATAACACAGAAATACAAGAAAAAATGGAAATGAAGATCAGAAATATTAATTTACCTTCTTGTGCAATATCTGGAATGGAGCTCGTTTTCTGAAGATAAAATGGAGTAGGTGACTGATTTTCATACAACTTTTTTGGACGACAGCCTTTAAAGAATAAAAAATCGATTATTTAAGGATAATTTCGGTAGCTCACCATAATAGGCGTCTTTTAAACTTAACTTATTATAACGGTGACATCACTGTAAGGGACCAAAAAAAAGGTAACATTCATCGCCATTTCCACATTAAATATTAATATACTAAGTACTAACCAGTAACTAGTAATTACTAACCCGGGTTAATATTATAATATGTTAGTTTTTTTTATTTGTTAACATTTTAAGTATAAATTAAAATTAAAACTATATATATTTGGGGGTAACGGGGGAATAGGTTTGGGAGGGTGTCTCCCCACCGCCTCCTCCATTTACAAAATGGGGGCCAAATTTGTCCCCACCCCTAAAACCCTACAGGAGCCCGTGGAGGATGGGGTTTGATGGGGAAACACACATCTCTATTTATAAAATGAAATTTATTCAATCATATTTCATCAAAAGCAGAAACATAAATCGTTCAAAGAAAAAAAAAAAGTGGAAATATAAATATCATTTCACTATTCAATATCTAATCACCAATGTGCAGGTTCGAATCGTGAACACCCATAGTATATGGTATATAAATTAAAAAGCATAAAGATCTATTGTCATGTGGACATGCTTGAGATTGTAATGGAATTAAAGAGGGATGAGAGAAAATGATGATAGGCCTACCAAGGTGTCTAAAGTCTAAAATGGTTTTGAATGAATAGTTTGGATATAAATAATTTATCCCTTTTTATGAGAGAGAAAGCAAGATATATACCCCTTAAAAGCAGCTAGCTGGTTGACTTTCAGCTTCCAAAGGAAGCCCTTTTTATCTTAGAACCAAAGAAACTAAAGCTGCTTCTCTTTATTGTTCATTTTTTTGGTGGATGAAAAGAAAAGAGTTTGTTGCGGGGGTCCTCCAGCTTCTTCATCTTCTATCTACACCATTACTATCTGTCTCTTAATTTACTTTTCATGACAAACACATGCATGCGTGTATGTTTACATACATCAATTCATACAATGATACAAACACATGTATGCATATATGCAGTTGTAGACTGTATATAAAAAAGATGATTAAAAAAGAGATATAAACGAGTAACTACTTTATAGTTAATTAAGAGACAAAATTAAAGAAATACTGTGAAGCATAGTGTAATATTATATATTAAATTCATATTTGAATGATTGTAATATTTCAAAAAAAAAAAAAAAACAAAAGCTAATATTTGATATTACCAAGTCATAGCTGCTCTTTGTTGACAATTTTAACGCTCTACGCCTCTACTTATAGGTCACACATCCTATATCACTAATGAATGCTTATATTAAAAAGTTTAATTCCTCCATCAGAAATTCACAATAGTAATTGAGCAAAGTGTTTAGTTCAAAAAAGTAGTTGTTATTTTATCAAACCAATAATGGTGTTTTGAGTGATTAGTCCATGATTAGATTTGGCAAAGTGAGTGATGGTCAAATAAATTATAAAGTTAGAATGATTAATATTAGAGGGGCATCCCATATATGGTTGTCAGATGATGGTGTGGAAGTAATATGTTCTTCTTCTTCTTGTGTTGTTTTGGTAGTTTAATTTATGTATTGTCATTTTCGTCCGCCCCATTTAAACCTTTTTCCTTTTTTATTTTCTTAGCATCCAATTAATTCAGTCCATGGTGGTCCTCTTACTATAACTATTCACAAAGAATGAGAATGGTCCCTAATGTGGTAGAGAGACCCAGCATCTAAAACTAAGACAACTCAACCAAATTGCCCATTCAACCCTCCTCCACTACTCTCCTCACACATTTCTTTTATATATGAATGGGATATTATTAACACCAATGCTTGCATATAAGAGTAGAGAGCATTTGTTGGTTTTTCTTACATGAAATACTGAGCAGGTATGAAATCTATTCTAAATAGATATTGGTACTAATTAAAAAAAATTCAATTAATATTGGTATCTATTGGAATCCTACACATAAAATCGTATAAAATTTCTACATCTAATAAATTTTATTATAATCCGTGTCTATATTTATTTATTTATTATGATGCAGGATACTCTCCTAACAAAGGACAACTATAAGACAATTGCTCCAACTATACATGTTTGGGCCCTTATGCCCCAATCTTTTGTTTGCCACTAACATGTTAGAATGGGGATAGAATATAAAAGTTTTTTTTTTTAATTTCTTTTTTACAAGGGTAAATATCCGTAAATATATGCTAAAATTTAATTTAATTTGAAACCCACAACACATAATTGTGAAAAATCTCTTACATATATATAACGAAGAAAAGAAACAAGAATCCCATGAGTTTCAAAGTAAAAAAAAAGAAAGAAAGAAAAGAAGAAGCACATTTTATAAGTAAGCTAATTAAGCCAATTTGAGTCTTCAAGAGACGGTGATATTAATAATAACAGGGTTATATGGTTTTGTACTTTTGTCTATACAATCCCAGCTGGTGGTTTATTCCTTGATGGTCCTCTCTTGGTGAGAGTCCTTATCCAACCTTTCCTCATCACTTTAACTCCTCCACCAGATTCCACCGCCACCTTGCTGGACCTCTTCCACCGGAGGAGCTGCATCAAGTGCCCAATCCGCTTACGCCACCTAAGCGGTGCACGCGGCTTGCCATGCTCTACCACACTCTGACTCTGATTAGTCTTGTTCTTGTTGTTTTTGTTGGTGTTGTTGGTGTTGTTGTTGTTGTGCCTATTTGGGTACTGATGGTGGTCCTTTGACTCTGACCATGAGGAGGACATATTGCTACAATGCTCCTCCATTGACACTACCTTTGAAACTGTTCCTTTTTCCCATGATGCTGCTCCGTCCTCTTCAAACTTTATTGATATAAATGACTCTGCAATTATACAGATTACTCAAAATTACAGACACAAATAAATTTCCCAGTTGCTGTTCTTGATGATATATGTTTCCATTTTAAATATTAAATGAATTATTGGCATCATCAATCATGCAAAAGAATCCAAGCAATTGAAAACATAAATGTTTCCATAGACTATATATATACGTCTCCAAATAGCCACACTCGATCACACTCACTTTACTCTTGTCTCTCTGCCCAGCAGCTATATATAGCTAATAATCTTTGACCATTGTTTTGTCATTATACAAACAATAATTCTGTGGACACGTGATGTTTTTGGTTGCTTCTAACTCTACTTTGATAAAGATGAACACAGCAAGCAAAAACACAAATTGCAATCTAGCTAGCTAGAATATAATTACCAGTAATTAGTACAAAGTAATTAAATTGTACTTGATTAGAATTAAGTTAAGTTACCTTCTTGGCTGCTGCTGCATGCATAGTTTTGACCAGCATCTGATTTCCAATGGCGGAATTCGAAGCGATTGAAAAGTGATCCCAGAGCAAAAATCTTGGGTGGCTTCTTGCTGTTGTTGTTGTTGTGTTGGTGGTGGTGTGAGGATTGCTTTGAAGCCAAGACAAGAAGCCTCTCATTTAAGCAGAGTGGACAGACTCCAACAACATACTCTTTTGGATGAAAATAACAGTATGCATTGCTCTCATCACCTCCATACCCATTATTATTCATCATCTATTGCTAGCTGCTGATCAAGAGGAAGCCAAGAAGGACCTATCTAAGAGTAAGAGAAAATACATATGTCTATCTAGCTAAATCTATCTATATATATGTGAACATAATATTAAGAGATGGAGGAATAGAAGAGAATAATGACTTGTTAGAATATGTGAGTGTTTTTTTATATATATAAATATTTGAGAGAGAGAGAGAGAGAGAATGTTTAAGATGGATGATGGATGATGGATGATGAATGATGAATTAGGGTGGTGGTCCACCAACATATCATTTTTGGAGGAGTGAGTGAGTATGGGACTATGGGTAAAGTTTTGGATATCCATTCCAGGGACATTCCACTGCTTCAAAAATTACATTCATATATAATTGAGATTACATACATACATGCATATATTACATTATATATATATATATACATACATTACTTACATATATACATTCATCCCTTATTATTATTTTTGCTTTGAAATCATCTCCTGTACTTGAGATTTCACTACTCATCATAATTAAAGATCTTTTCTTCCATTATATTCCTCCTATCTATCTTGTGGTTAGGTCTTGCTTGCATATATATATATATATATATATATATATATATATATATATATGGGTAAATATATATATGGGTCAATCGATGTTGATTTTTTTAAATACGGTTTGAAATACAACTTTAACTTAATGATTGAGGTTATCCAATAGTTTGTAAATACAACTGTAACTTGGGAGGGGTAACCCAATACCTTGCGATTCCATGACCAAATGTGAGATTATATTTACAATATAAGGGTTTGTTATATTTTCTTAAAGTATTAATTTTCTGATTGGATATATTATAAGAATCTATTCTAATATTTAGTTAATATAAAATAAAATAAGATTTTTTTTTTAATATAACACTTGGTTACTTGAATCTAAAACATTGATAGACTTGTTAGACATAATAAACACTCTTACCAATGAACCACATTGAATGAACGCTCTTACCACTAAACCCTTATTGGATTATGGTAATAAAATAATAAATTTTAACAATTTAAATCTGTTATCATATTAACTCGAAAGATTTCATTTTCACATAACGTATCTATATATGAGTATATCCATCAATGTTTTGATAGAAAGCTATGGATTTGAATGAGGCAAATGTAAGGGAAGGCTTAATAACAAGAGGGCAAGTGGGTGGTTTGATACTTTGATGGGATCTAACTCATCTAAGTCAATTTTTTTTTTTTTTTGTAACTATCACTTGGGTTTTAGAACCATAAAATAAGAATTGATGTAACCCAAATCACAGCCAGTGTTTGGCATGAATCTTGTAAATGCGGGGTTTCCAAAATTTGTGACTCTCACAGTCTCGCTTGAGTTGGAAACCATAAAAAAAAATTAAAAAAACAAAAAAGAGTAGGCAGTGGCGTAAGTGTAACTCATCCCAAAGCACCATTTGGCATGAATCCTGTAAATGTGGGGTTTGCAAACCATTCCATGAAAGCACATGTATTATTGATGCAGATGAAGTTGCCTCCCTGTGACTACTATTCATTTAATTACAAATATTCCTGCCTCAATTGGTGTCTTCACTTATTATTAATTGTCTAAAGTTTGTTAGTGGTACAGTACAAGCATAGACAAATGGGCACATTTTATGTGCTCGTGTGTTTGTCTGTGTACAAAATAAAATAATATGATGAATATTATGAATACATAGAAGAAGAGAGATTTAAAAAAGAGAGAAAATAATGCTTTATAAGACTATAAGAGTGTCCAGGAAACATCTTAAAATAAAGTGATGGAAAGAACACAGAGAAAGTAGATTGTCACATGGGGGAGAAGAGAGGGTGTTTCCGTTTTGGTTGGCTTGATGTCAACTTTCACATTATCAACAAAACTATCGATGTGGGACTTGTCAACTGTGGGTCTCCCCTTCCGACCTTTGTTCTCCCAACTAACATTTCCAACAATTTAAGTCTCTATTCAATTTTTTTGTATAAATTATTTGCGACGTGTCGAATCGAACGTAGAACATTAAGCGTTTGTCTTGTGATTATAGCATTTTGGGCCTCCAGGTTGCTGTAAATGAGTCCTACATATTAACTAAGCTGGTTAGAGAAAAAGTTAAAATGTCTATAATCTCTACTAACGCTGCTGCTATTAGGTGTATTTTCTTCTAAATTTCTCTCTACCACATTAATACACATTTAGAAGATGCTTTGAACCTTTAATAGTTCTTTATAGTATTAATTAATTTGTCATTAACTGTCTACCACAATTAGCCAATCAGAGCCTAAACCAATTTCACCGATCTTGTCACCTCTAAAACAATTTCAGAGAACAAACAGAAAATCTTCTATGCATCGGATGTGCAATTAATTGTAAATTTATATGATTGTCACATGTGTGTCACATAATAAGCTTTTTGTGCAACATTCTCATTCTCATCCGGTACACATTTTCTCGAGTGCAAGAAGCAAATAAATAAATAAACCATGTGATATCATAAATCCATTTCATTATTCATATTGTTTTTTATGTTATTTATTTGTGACAGTAAAATGGTTTTCAGACTGCTTTTCTTCTACATGTTTTCTTTGGGGAGACTTGAGGGGCATAAAATGCTTGTAGCATGCAAAGCCCTCAGAAGTTGCGGTGTTAAAGCCAAACATTAAAACTTAATTTGGACTTCTTAAGAATTGTAAAAAAAAAAATCCCCTCAAATTCAGTTGTTTAAAAAATATATTATATACTTTTTAAAATAATAATATAATGAAAAATTTATTATTATTATTTAAAATTTGATACAAAATGTATAGAGTCTATCGAAACCTTCTGAAATTAAACATTACCTGCACGGTTTACGTATCTAATCCACAAATCGAACAAAAAACTCTATACATATGTTTATAAAATATACATGATAGTACTTAAACCCTTTACCATAAATATGGAAGGACGACCTAAGCTAAGAGAGAATGTGCTTATAAATAAAAAAGGGTTCAAAGTAAGAGCTGATTGAAGTACAAAGTTAAATTTCAAGAGTATTTTGGACAGTTCACCATAATAGGTGTCTTTTAAACATAAGTTATTAAACTAGTGACATTATCGCAACACAAGAAAAAAAATGTGACAAATCCTCATCATTTCCACAAGAAAAAATATATATAATTCAGCGATAGATAACACATATCTCTATCAAACTTCACACCTAAATAAATAAATAATAATAA
Organism: Dipteronia dyeriana; assembly: GCA_032871835.1. Classification (NCBI taxonomy): domain Eukaryota; kingdom Viridiplantae; phylum Streptophyta; class Magnoliopsida; order Sapindales; family Sapindaceae; genus Dipteronia; species Dipteronia dyeriana. Next base: position 99,392,317 of record CM065296.1, on the reverse strand, counting down.
TAATAATAATCTAATACTAACTTCTGTTTAAACTTTGAAACAATATAATATCAATAATATATGCTTAATCACATTCAAAATTAAATTCAAAATTCTCTCCCTCAAAATATGTTAATTTATATTTCTATATATATATTTATGTTAATTTGTTCATCTCATATTCTCCCCCCCTCCCCTCTTTAAAAGTAGTTTTCAAAACACTTACCAAATTGCATCATCGTTTGGGTGTTACAGCAAATGTAGATTTTAAATCCAATATTTTTTACATTGTTTTAGCAACTGATGAGTAATTCAGTTAATAAAGCAAAGAAAAGTAATGAGAGGTGATAGAATCTTCTGGGTTCGTTTAGAAACTAAAAATATATGGCCAATCAAAGTAACCACTAACCAGTAACCGGATATATTTTCCCATTTTTTTCCCTTGAAATAATTCTCAACAAAAATAATAAACATATAGAATATGAAAAATAATTTTCAAGCATAGTTTTCAAGTACAAAAGTCAAAGAAGAAACAGACAAATAATTAAAAGAAAATTTGAACTTGACCAAGCTTCTGCACAATCACCAGGAAAAAACCAAAAAAATTCATGATTTATATAAATTTGCAAGCTCTTCAGCAAATGCCTTTCTAAGGGCCTCTCTCTTAATCTTGAGGGCTGCAGTAACCAAACCAGTTTCTGGAGTCCAAGGGTTAGAAAGCAATATGATCTTCGCAGGGATCTCAAACTTCTCCAAGCGCACGTTCTTTGCCGCCTGCAAAGTAGGAGATTCAAAACATCATAGGTAAGAAGCATCCAAAATTGTAGCACAAAACAGGATTTTCTTGGATAAATTTTGTTGTTGGGAGCTGAAGATGCAGGATTTATAAATGTTCAAAAATTAGAGAAAGCCAGTCCAAAGTGTATGATTGAGTGGCTTTAAAACCAATGGTTTCTATCCTCTACGGAACCACTGTTAACTGAATTTAACATAGACAAAGTGATGGAAAAGATGATAAAATAAGGAATCAATATATCCAAGAAAATTTGTTAGTGGTCCTGATGCAAAGAGGGAATGTTAAGACGGTTTAAACATAGCAAAGAAACCTATAAAAGAACTGCAGAGATACTAAAAAACGCTCAAGAATAGGAACAGTAAGAAAGATTTGAGGTTCAAAGATTCAGCAGAGATTATTGAATCGAGTTGAACTACAACACAAAGTTACAAAATTGATTAACAAAGGCAACTTAAACCCAAATGATAAACACATCTCTATGTTTTCTTGCTTAAAAAATTAATGAAGTTCATATCAGGAGCTAGCTGCATTGCAACAAAGACTATTTATTCCATGAATTCATGTAATTTCATGAGATTCAAAAAATGATATTACTCCAGTAAGAATGGCACAGAGAAAGCCCAGCCCATTTGGTTGTCACTAGGTTTAAGGTAACTTGCATGAAATTTAGCATTGCAAATTCAAGAGGCAGAAATGATGGATAAAGATACTCTACATGCTTGCTGACTTACTGTTAGCTTTAATTGATCTGGCATTTCTACATGATTTTTTCCTATGAGCCAAATATGGACGCAACAAAAGTGTTCAAACCACTAAACATGAACATGGCCATACCAATTGAATAAGATTTCATTTTATAAAAGATCGGAGACTGCTAGGTGTAAACCCAGCATCTCTAACATCTGAAGTAAAATTTTAGGTGTGAGACATAAATGTTCTCCCAAAAGTGATTGAAAAAACAGTGCCATATAGAGATTTCACTAAAAGCACATGAAAGTGCCCTCTTTGAAGCTTGAAATAAGATTACCTAGCATGGTGCTTAATCAATAATTGCTTACAATTTGAACCTGCAAATCATACCTTTACAAGGGATGCATGCACTTCCTTCACTGTTTCTTCTTTATCACACAACTCTGCAAAATCAGCATATACAATCCCTTGATTTGCAGCCCAGTCTTCCACTGCATGCTGGGCAGCCACCACAAGAGCCACACAGTAACTGTGAAATGGATCAGCATGCAACATAATATTGTCTACATATGGGCTCACACTGAGAGCAGCTTCAACCTGCAGGAAAAAACGTTAGTCCCCAGTAAAGTCTGATGAACAAGCTACAAAGCAGCATGAATACCTTTCCTAATGAAACATATTCTCCATGCTGAAGTTTGACAATGTCTTTTTTCCGGTCAATTATCTCAAGGCAACCATCGCCATGAAACTGCCCTATGTCACCTGTATAGAACCACCTCATTCCTCTCTCATCAACCTTCAAATGACATTAAAGAAAATATGTAGGTACTGTCAGCAAAACTTTTTTCCAGGAAACAGAAACATATCAATAAAAGAAAAAAAGCAAACCAGAAGTCTACAAAGGTAAGTTACAACCCACGAGGAAAACGTACAACATTACAGGTATCAGAATTTTAACTCTTACCTTGTACACTTCTTTTGTTTTCTCTTCATATTTGAAATATCCCAGTGTAACATTTGGACCACCAATAACGATTTCCCCACGAGGCATTGGTGAATCACCGGTTAAATATCCACCTTCAGGCCAATTTATTAACTGAAACAGAGGAAACCTCACATCAATAGAGATTTATAATCAAACAGATGATAAAACCTCAGTGTAATGATAGATTTAAAAGTCCACTACATTATCATAAAGGAGAAATTTTTATAAATAAAGCATTGAAATTGAGGACATCTCATATAAAGAGTGCTAACAGGCTTTTGATAGAATATGATGGATGCTTAAGGGCTTAGAGACCAAGAGAGCCCAGAGAAATTTAAACATCCAGCACATGGTAGATATATGTACATATAAACATGCATACCCGTGTGAGCATATCTCCATAAACACGCAAGCATACACATTGTAACACCCTAGCCTAGTATAGATATTATACTATTTTTCTTTAAGTGCACATTAAGAAGACCTTAATAGCTTGGACTTGGACCATTTTTGTTCCCATGTTAACAGGCACAAAAGGGAGATAGGACATGTAATCCTATCAGTAAAAATTATCAGATGTTGATAGGAGTATAGGACTAAACAATCCCAACACCCTCCCTAGGAAAATTAGCCTTAGGACAATTTTAAGTTTCTCTCTCCTTTTGTATCTCTCTTTCATAAGGGCATGGGCAATTACCAAATAAATCCCTATGTATTCACTTAATTCCAAGATTTTGTGACCTTTTTGTTTTTAACCAAAATGATCCCCAATATTTCAAGAAATACCAAATTAGTCCTTTTGATCAAATAATTGTTAGTCAACTTAACAGTCAAGGAGTATATTAGTCTTATCAAATACTGTATATATAAAAAAGTAACTGAAATTAATAAAGAAATGTTATTAAAAGTTTGTAAAATAAAATAACTATTTAAACAAAATTAATAAGACACAAAAAAAAAATTAAATAAATAAATGGAGGCTATGGTTGAAGGTGGCCTCCGGTAGAGGAGGCAGCCAGATCCATGTCATGGAGGAGGCTGCCTCCAGACCATTGATTGTGGCGGACACCTCCAGGACCTGAATTGTGGAGGAGGTGATCTCCTCCATGACTTGAATGGTAGAGGAGATTGAGACCTCCTTCATGACTACACCTTAATGATTGAGTCGTGGAGGAGGCACTCCCCTCCATGACTTGAATGGCGGAGGAGGCTGCAAGCTCCTCCACAATTTAAATCGAAGAGGAGGCTGGCCTCCCAGTTTTTTTATTTCTTATTTTTCATAAATCAATTTTTGTGTAAAAACTTTAAAATATGATAACTATATTTTGTTACATTGTTATTATATAATCTTTTTGAAATATTAATGTTTAATAATTTTTTCATAAAAAGTAATTAAATTAATTTTCTTACATTATAATTAATTCAATTTTATCAAATCCAATTCCATTCTATATTAAACACATAAAATTATTACTTTTAGTCAAATCTCATATTGCACCAAACAGAGAATATTTCTATATTTAATCTCATCTAGTATAATTCAATTAAATCACATATAATAATTCAATTCTATCTTGTGCACTAAAACGGGCACTAAGAGAATTTTTTTTTAAAATAATTTAAAAGGACTTTTTAGTATTGAAGAAATGTAGATATTTGAAAACTGATCCTTGGCAGAGTTCCCCAAGAAAGTAAATGAAGTTGCCTAACAATCTTATATTAGAATGCACAAATATTATATAATATAATCATTTATTACCTTAATGTACGAGCAAGGAAGCGGAGCACCAACACGTCCAACGGATGTATCATCAAACTCAGAGAAAGTTCCACCAGCACACGTCTCAGTAAGACCATACCCTTGGCCTATTGGAGCTCTGGAAAATGTCATCCAACAAGAGGGTTGAGCTTATGAAAGAAAAAATAATTAGTGACAATTTTTTTTTCTCCATATAACATGATCTTATCGACAAAGTATACAAGGCTACTATTTTCCTATTAATTTTGGGGAAATATGTGTTGACCAGTGGATACTGAGGGGTCCTTAAATTGTCAAAAGTTAATAGGCTATCACATTGTGGTAGCTTGGTTTCTTCTCAATCAAATCACAAGCTTTATAGCATCCTTTAATCAATCAAATGAATATGCCTTCAAAACACTCATTCAGAGTCCATAAGATCCATAATTCAAGATAAAATACAAATAACAAACCAATATAGAAAAAAGAAAAAAGAAAAAAAAACCACAGGTGTCTAAAAATTTGGTTATACATTAAGTGTAAATAGAGCAGCAACAGGAAGTCAACAATGCATAATATTCAAGATTAGGAAGCAGTCAAAAGGAGCAGGTTTTTTAAACAATCCGTGTTATGCTTTCTGTATAAGTTCCATATTAAAATTTGGCAGAACCTTCTGCTTTCATGTTTAAAGGTTCAATCTTTTACTTCTAAATTTGCAGGTTGAGTAGTTGACTCAATCCCTGTTTCAAGTTTAGGTAGGAGACGAAAAAAAGAATTGGTGGCTGAGGATCTAAGCTGTAACATAAGAACTAAAATGAAATATCCGCATGTGTTTTATATATTTGTACCTAAGTTTGAGGAAGGAGACAGCATAAAATCACTTTTTTGTCAAGGTAAGTCCTAGAAATTATTTGGTATTAAGAATCAGTTAACATCAAGAATCCTAAAAATTGTGCAAGTACCGCATTAGTCAGAGGGTTCATAACTTAATTATTAGTATATCAGCTAAATATGCTTAGCCACACTTACCCAAGGCAAATGTTGATAAATCTTTGAGTATCCCCAGAAAGTGGGGCACCACCAGACAGCACAAACCGGATGCGACCTCCCAAAATTGCTCGAACCTTTCTAAACACAATAAAGTTCCACAATAGCTTTTCCAAGCCCCAAGCCCCAAACCAGCTACCATTTATTGTAGATATTCTACGAGAGTATGCCAAGTCAAACAGTGTCTTGGAAAGTCCACCTTTTGCATCTACCTGAAGTATTAGGAAGATTCAGTATTCATGGAAGAGACCTTGTTTCAGAAATCAGGTTTGATACAAAGCACTGTACATTTTAATGCCAAAGTTACTCTAACCTTCTTTCGCACACCATCTCGAACACGGTCAAGAATTGCTGGGACAGCTGCCATCACTGTTGGCCTCAACACTGAGGCATCACCCTTTGTTCCCTTTTTTATCTTGTTTGATGTATCGGTAAGAGTCAGAGGGGTACCATATCCTATGGCACTTCCAACAGCAGCAATTAGATTCTACAATAGAGATAGAAATTAGTTACAAGAATATATAAAATACATACAAAAAATGACCATGTAATAACAATACTCATGAAGATACTATCTTCTAATAATGCAATTTAACCACCGTACAAATGTTCAATACCTCAGCTGCTATTTCAAGAATATGAGCCAGGGGCAGGAATGCCAGATAAACATCCTTGCTTCCCAGGCCAGGGACAATTGTCATAACTGCAGAAACTGTAGCAAGGGCATTGGCGTGTGTCATCATCACACCCTGTACCAAGTCAATGTAATAAATGTAATGGATACTATAATATCTAATCTAACTTGAAAAGGAGAAAGCATTATATAAAATTCAAACGTTCTAACATCATGGAAAGTACTTGTCCCTAACTTTTGACAGTCCATGATGACAAATAATAATTCAATATCATTATATTGCAACCTTAAATCTGGAAAAAAAATGTCGATAGCAATATAGCATTAATTATTATAACAAAATGTAAGAAAAAAATTACTGTAGTTCGCATATGGATATGCCAAACTCAAGAATTTGGTTGAGGTTTCAGCCAGAATGGGTTGATGAAGATGGATAACCTAATCTAAGCTACAAGGTTTTTAAAGAAGAAAGACGGAATCAGTCGATGGTCTTCAAGAAAATAATAAACCATCAAGAAACCAGTTAGAAATTAATAATTAGACAGGATAAACAAGCATGCTCAGAAGTACAAGATCTGCAATTAATAAAGGTACTTCTAAGTCTAACCTTAGGTAATCCAGTACTCCCACTTGTATACATTATAACTGCAATATCAGCAGAAACAGGATAATCGGCATCAACAGGATTTTCTTGGCCAAGTTTCTGTACGTCAGCGAATGAAATAATCTTCCAGTGACCACTCTGCTCAACTGATAAGGCATTTGATGGGATGTCAACATCCAAACATATCACTCGCTTCACAGTGTCAAGTTGTCCACATATGTCTACAAGTTTCTTTAGTTCTTTGCTCCCACAAATCACAGTGGTAACCTCTGTCTGAGAAAAAAAAAAAAAAAATTAACTAAGCCTTGGATAGCGGTGAGTGACACAAAAAAGGAGATAAGAAATTGATTATTAGTGTCATGCTAATTCCAGTAGTCCTGTTCTTCATCTTCATTTCCATTTCATTCGATATATGTTCCAACAAGTAAGATGCAGTATTCAAATGAGTTTGAAGGAAAAAAGCATTTTGCCATAATCTACCTAGATAAGACTGTATTCATAAAGAATTAACAACAAAAAGGATATAAAGTAAATGTACCTGGAAAAACTAATTGTTCAAAGTAGTGATTCAGTCTCCATTACTATTTTTTTTATAGGAAATAAAATTTTATTGCAATAAAAGAAATATTACAAAAGAGCCATATACGAAGAACAAAGGATGTAGCAACACAACCCTATACAAGAATGAACAAGAAGTCCACCTAGGCTCCATTGCTAAAAGTATCAGAATTACATTTCCTCACTTGTATTACAACTAGTGATATAGGAGTATATACCTGTAGTGTATTTGAACACTTGCAAAGGTAAACATTTTTGACAACATTCCATATAACACACACACCCACACGCACACACATAGTTAGATAGAGAGAGAACCTCATTTAAAGAATGACATAGAGCCTCCTCCCCCAAAGATGCATATATGGTCACCACCGTGACATTGCGTCTAAAGCAACCCTGATAAAAGAAAACCACAAAGGTCATGTCATATTACCATAAATGCATAGGCAGGGGACAACGAGTAGTATCTTTGTTAGAAACAACAACAAATTAGTGTCCATAATATTCTGAAACTTTAAAATGGAACTAAATAATCTCCTCAACTTAATATATCAAAAAAGCATGTGGCATGGAAACATATAGCTCAATCACATTATGTGAGTTATATTATGCAGCCTTAGTTACATTAAAAAAACAGTTCAAAGAAAAGTATTTATGATTTCCCAAAAAAAAGTATATAAGATAAACACCTGCAATGCAAGAAACCATTCTTCTCTTGTATCAGCGAAAATTGCAACTCGTTCCTCCTTTTTATGCCCAAGTTGAGCTAAGCCAGAAGCAAAGTTGCATACAGCTTCAAATGCTTTGCCATAAGTTAGCCACTCATACTCTCCCAAGTGAAGCTTCTCAAAGGACCTTCCATCTTCAGTGACTTCAGTCTCCCTTGAAATCAATTTCCTAGTTCCAAGTAGGCATTTTTCTCGGTGCTGCTTGCATGACTGCTCAAAAAGTTCAGCAAGAGTAGAGATACCTTCCCATGATGAGCTCACTGGGGAAGAAAACCGATGATTTCTAATAGAATACCCAGGTTCCCCACCAACATCAACAGGCAATCCTCTTTTTTTTGCATTCTTGGAATTTCGAAGGAGAATTGTAAACACGAGAGGAACAAGGACACCAATAATATAGGCACTCATCTTTCAAAGATTGTATGAACCCAACAGAATCTACAAATTTAAATCCTAAAGAAAAAGAAAATCATTCGATCATTTCAATTAGTCTACCAGGAACACGAAGCAAATGTCACAATTATATGATCATTAAACCAAAATATCAAATGAAATGTTAGGAAAATTCTTTCCAAATGACAATCAACTACCAAGTACCAACATAACACATCAAACTTGAGAACAATTTGGTTGTGGATAAAATAGCATGCACATAAACTGCCATTATAATATAAAACAATAGGGGAATTACGAACAATAAAAAAAGTTCGGTTGAACACTTGATCACCAAAAATAAAATAAAGTTTTTAAAAATTGTTTTTATTATAATAAGTATAAACGAAACCCCTCCCCACCTGAGTGTGAGCAGGATTAAACACAAGACCTTTTGTATAATGATAAAAAAACTTTATAATAGTAGATAATTAGCTTTCAAGAAGTTCTCAAAGACTAAAATGTCACATATACTGATGCATGACAGATTATCTTTGGAAAATTAAATGTAGCTTATTAAACTATCATTGAATACTAACAATGTGAAGAACTTGCAAAACAGAACTATCTCTCAATCCAATGCTTTTCAGGATATGGAGACCAAATTCCGCAACTCTTATTTCTTTCTTCACAAATTAGAACATTTTTTTTTGTGGTGAGAAACAACAATAATTTATTGATATCTAGAAGAACTACAAAGCGTAGACCAACAGTCCACAAAAATTTACATCCAATCTATAAAGAACCAACAACAATGATAATGCAACAATTTGAGAGCACCCTCCCGATTATGTAAAATACAAAAAAAAAAGTATATATATATATATATTAATAATAATAATGGAAACTTTTGAAATTACACACAATGAAGCTAAACAATTCATATATCGCGCAATAACGGGCAGTCTTCTCTTTTAACTTCTTTAAAAAATCTACTAGTCCTCTTTGCCCAAATTAAAACTAACATCAAAAGATGAAGGAAGCTATTTCTCAATCTACTTATTTTTACTAAACTATATATATAAAATGGAAGCCTAAATTACCATCATCTTAGCAGTTCCCAAAGGCAAACCTCCTTGTAAGTTGTAAACTAAATGAATCATAAGCATACAACTAAATAAACTGATAACATGATTTTACATTATCTGAGACAAAATTGAAACGAATCTAGGCAACTAAAAGTAAGGGAAAAAAAAAAGAAGAAGAATTCCATTCCTTTAAATATAAATCTTATTAAACCAAAAACAGAAATATGCAATTTGGAATCCAAAAAATAAAATGAATTTATAGCTTTGAATATATGTGAAGAGCAATATGAGCAAGACAGTGAGCAGAGTATCGGGCAAATTATAAAATTAGAGAGTATTGTTTTCAAAAAGCTCTACTTTTTTATATTATAAGAAGTTTATACCTCCTCCATAATCCTTGACTTGATTAAAGCAAAAAATGAATTTGGAATAAGCATTGAATAACATATTATCGGTGAAGTCAAAGAAAAGATGAAGTAAGCAATACTGAAAAATCTAGTGCTAACACATAAATTTAACAAACAAAAGTTAGATTAAAATGCGCTAACATGAAGAAGAGAAACACGAATCAAGAAACATTTACAAAAGCACCATAATCGATTATACAAGGACCAGCAAAATAATTAATTAACATGATGATAATAATAATAATAATAATAATTAATAGTACCAGTAGATCAGTGAAATCCGAGAGAGAGGAGAATGAAAAACATGAACAGCATTGAGGATTTGAAGAGAGTTATAGAATAATAATGTTTAATGAATGGAGTTTGAGTGGCGGAAAGCTCGAGAGTGCAGAGGTTGAAGTTTCAGCAAAGCGAGTGTATTTTGTTTTGTATTTGGAAAACAATTGGATCCCTCGTGGACCATACACGTCCACTTTTTGGATTCACCAGCTTCCTCCATCTGGACCGTACAATCTGCTGATAGAGAGTGGCGTATTGTGTTTCCTACATGCAAAAAGCGTCCCCAGTCCCCTCGTCTACATTGCTATTTGCTAAGGATATTTCACAATTTCATTCTTTTTTTATTCAACGCTCAATTTAAGCTCGAACAATAGTTTAGACTTTAGAACATTTTATAGGTTTAAATTTTAATGAATTGGTTTTCTTACGTCAATTTTAATATATATATTTTTTAAAATATCAATCAAATTATATATTTTTAATATTATTATCCTATTTTATTGTGTTAATACTGTAATTTAGTAGAGTAAAAAAAAAGTTCTAATAGGATATAAAATGTTGTATCAAATTTAACATATATTATATAAAAATATCTTTATATAATTATAATGAATGTATTAATAGTTGATTTTTATAATTTTAAATAATAAAAATATTATTTCTATTAAATATATTAATTTATATTATTATTTAAATTGAATATATTAATTTATTAACTTTTATAATTTTAAATAACAAAAAATATAGTAAAATTTAAAATAGAGGAAATATCTCTTTTAAATCAAAAGAGATATTTAATTTAAAAGAAAGAGACTAGGGGTGGGCATGGTTCTCTTTCTTTTGACATGTTCTCTATTATTTTCTCTCAAGCTACCACACAAGAAACTAGGGGTGGGCATGGTTCGGTTTGGTTCGGTTTTGATCAAAACCATATTGAACCGACATATATTCGGTTTTTAAAAATGTGAATCGGTTTGAACCTTTTGAATTTGAAAACCGAATTGAACCGAACACCTTTTTTTCGGTTCGGTTCGGTTCGGTTCAATTCGGTTTTGGACCTAATGGGCTTTAAAGGTTTTTTAATATGTTTTTTTAATTTTTTAGGTTTTTAAGTTGCTTTTTTGGCATTTAGCCATAAACTTTTTTAAGAAATCATAATATGTAAAAATTAATTTAAACAAAATACAATCCAATTTTGAATCCGAATCTAAAATTTCAATTGTATTCGGTCTACATACTCAATCAAAATATAAAATCATCATAATTTCTATAAATAGAAGTAAAAAAATGTAGTATATATATGTAGTCCAAAAATAAAACATCATCAACAAACAATCAATAATAAAATTGAACCATACAAAATAATTAATTAAGACAATTCGGTTTATTCGGTTTTGTATGTTCAAAACCGAAACCGAACCGAATTCAATTCGGTTTTTAAATTTGAAATCAGTTTGAACCGAATATAAACTATGAACCGAACCAAACACCCTTTTTCGGTTCGGTTCTGTTCGGTTCAATTCGGTTTCGGTTTTTATGCCCACCCCTACAAGAAACCCATATGTGAGTTTCTTATTTCCCACGAAATCCATTTTTTATTTGCTTTAATGCACAAAAAACTCATACAGGGCTTCAACAGTGTTGCATTTGGCTTTAGATTTCAGTGATCCCTTTTATTTGTCCAGATCTATTTTTTTTTCTCCAGATTTGTTCTTCTTTTTTCTTATCATTTAAAAAAAAAATTGATGAAGATTGGTGTTGTACTATTGTTATTTGAGATTGATGATGAAGATGTTTGTGATTGATGATGAACTGGGGAATTTTTGATGATGATGATTAAAAAGAAAGTTATTTTTTTCTCCAGATCTGTTCAAAGGTTTTTTAGTTTTGAGTTTTTTTATTTAGTTTTTTATTTGAAGAGATCTTAAATCCATTCAGATCTTTTCATAGATTTTTTTTTTTTAAAAAAAAAAATTGGTATGATAAAATCTGGAAATTTCTAAATTTATTCAAATCTGGAAATTTTTCCAGATTTCGTTAAACACACCAGTTCACCAATTAAACACACTACGACATCCAATTAAACACTTCACGACAATCCAATTAAACGCACCATGACAGACCAACCAATTAAACACATAAGGACACCAATTAAACACAGCAGAGCAGACCAATTAAACACACAATGACAAGATCAGGTGTAAATCAATTAAATACATCAGTGCAAGACTAAATTAAACACACAAAGTATAACACAGTTAAAAACACAAGAGTAAAAAAATCGTAGAAGAAGAAGAGAAAAAAATTATAAGGAAAATTAGTTTTTAAAAATAAAAATCAATAAAAAATAAGGGTAATTTTGTCCAAAAGGTGGATTTTTTGGTAGAAACTATAAAAGTACTAATCTTGGGTAAATACAATAAACCTCTTGACTTTTTGGTTACTTATAATTTTTACCCTTTAAAATATTATATTGGAGTACAGTTAGGGGTTGACAAAAAACCAATAAATCGAACCGAACCGATTCAATTGGTTTTTTTTTTCCGATTTTCTTATATTGATTTGTTCAATTCGGTTAATTTTTTTAAAAACTGATTGGATATGTTTTTTCCCCTGTTTGTTATCCCAAACCGAAAAACCGAACCGAAATCCAATTTATATATAACAAAAACCTTAGTTTAAAGTTCAACGGTTCATGGAACTATAAAAGTATAAAACTATGGAAGTATGTCAAAACATATTTTGTTTTTCTTTGTTTTTCACATAATATTATTTTAAACTAGTATTTCAATTTGTTCAAACCTATAATTTAATTTAGTCAAAGGCCCGAAAGGATTAAAATATGAAAATGTGTAATAATTAAAGTCCATGAATTTGGTCCGGTAGGATCAAAACCGAACCGAACCGAACCGAACCGATCTAATTAGGTTGGTTTTTGATTGATTGATATTTATAAATTTTATTGGATTAGTTCATATTTTTAAAAACAGAACTTTCTTGATTTTTTATCTGCTCTATTGAAAAATGAACCGATCCATTAAACATATAAGTACAATGCTAAAATGAGATGCCAAATATAGTATTTCATTATTTTGTGCCAAATTTAGTATTGCCATATGCATTAGAGATGATCTTACATATGTCAATGCTAATGTCAAATTTAGAACAAAAAAGTTGTAAAATGTTATATTTGATACATTATTTTACTATTGTAATACATCATTTTACTATTGTACTCAAATGTAAAATTCTATTTGATATGTTATTTTTATTTTTATTTTTATATTACTTAAAATTATAAAAGTCAACAAATATAACCAATGTGTTGAATATTGGTTATTTCAATTGTAATTTTATCTACCAAATTTATTAAATTTTTATTATTTAAAATTTAGAAAGTGAGCAAAGCGTATATACTATGCTAAATTTGACACAAAACGTAACATATGTTAAATTTGGTACAATTTTTGATACTGTATTAAGGTATGCTTTTTTTGATTTGTGCTTAATTAGAGATACTCTTAGGCACAGTTTGGCATTGCTTCTCTAACTGCTTTTGAGGCCAAAAGTGATTCTGGACCTAAGACAGAGTGTTTGGTAAAATCGCTGGGAAGTACTTTTGGTCACTTTTAGCTTCTCCCAACTGAGTTTTTGAGAAGCTACAAATACATGTTTTTGGATTTTAGCTTCTGCTTTTAGAAAACGCGCTACAGTGATATTAAATGAAATTTTACTAACTTTCTAACTTTGTCCTTACCTTTAATGAAATTTAACAAAAAAAATTGGACTTATATTTTTGTACAAAAAAAATGTTGCTATAATTGTATAAATTTTTTTGGATAATTAATTCAATAAAGTAGAATAAAAATGAAATTAAAAAATAAAGTAGAATAAAATAAAGAAATAAAGAAATAAAGAAATTGGACTAATTAATTAAATAAAGTATAATAAAAAATGAGGCTAATTAATTCAATAAAGTACCATAATTATATAACACTTAACACTAAACACAAATAAACAAGAAAAATGTAAATTATAGCACATCAGTACCATTTAGATATCTATGTCCTTTTAGTAATTTTACACACTCACAACACTTTTTATTTCAGTTTACTAAGCACATTGAAATTGCTTTTAGTTCTCACAGCATTTTTGAAAATCAGTTTACCAAACACTCAGCTGATTCTTCCCACAGCAATTCCAAAAGCAATTCCTCCCCACATCAATTTCTAAAGCACTTCTCCCCACATCACAACAATGCCAAACTGAACAACAATACCAAACTGAACCTTACTATCGTTTTTACTAGCCTTTTTAGCTAAAAGGCCCCTTAAAAGTACCTCGAATAAAATGCTATGTAATTAAAGTTGAAGAAAATTAAAAATTGTGTTCATCCTACCACCCCTAATTAGATTTAACTTTTACTCATATTAACGATATCATTGAGATTTGTTGTTAAGACCAAAGAGAATAGTTTTACTTAGAGTTTTCAACACAAAATAATAACGATGATAATAAATAAAATTAGGTTAACTTACCTTGAAAAAACTTCTAGTTTCTCCTGTTGATATGAATCATACCCTCATATGATGTGTAAACAACAGAGCAGTGGTTTAATTAAAAAAGTCTTTCCTCTCCTCCTCTGGACTTGAGTTAAAGAAGCCTGTTTTTTTTAGGTGATTTGTCTAAGGGCTCGTCCTGTAAACTTTTTTCAGTTGTTGTTTTTCGAAAATAAAAATGAAAATGAAAACAGTGTTTTTGGTTTTAGTTTCAAATTCTGAAAACGCGTCTGATAGCATATACTGAAAGCTGTACTTTAAAAATGAAAACGAAAAAAACGTGTCTAGTAGGTTAACTGAAAACTATCAAAAATTGATTACATAATTAACCAATATAATTTTTGTATTGTAATTTTTAAATTAAACAAAAGTAACACATCAAAAATTAATTCAAAAAAACATATCAAAAAATGAATTAATCAAAACTAAACTCTTAAATTATAAATAAATAATTACAGTATATATATATATATATATATATATATAATAAAAATATAATTGTATAATATATACATATTAAATATTATTACATATATTATAATTTATATTATAATATTACATATGATTTTATAAAATATTATTATATTTTTTATATTATATTATATTATATATATATTATATAATTAAATATATATAATCATAATATTATATATATTATAGAATATTAATATACTAATTATATAAATATTATTATATATATTATAATATAATATATTATAAAATAATATATATTATGAAAATAAATTATTCTGGAATATATATAGGGGCACTTTGGTCATTTAAAAATCATATCCCGTCTTATCCTAGCTATATGATACACATAATAGAACTAAATGAAACAAAATGAAAAACAAAATGTTTTTTTTTATATAAAAAAGTGAAAAACAAAATGAAAAACAAAAACGAAAAACAAAAAACGAAAAACGAAAAACAAGTATTATGTGTTTTTCAAATCTTTCACTTGTAACACTAGTTTTGTTTTTCATTTTTTTCTTTTCGTTTTTTGGAAATAAAATGAAAAACGGTTAACGAACGCGTTTTCGAAATCGTTTTTGAAAAAAAAACGAAAATGGATTGAAAAACAGTTGCAGAACGGGGCCTAATATTCCTGGAGAGTATCTTTGCTTTCTCTCCTCTGGTGGGTCCCTTTTCTTTATTATTAATATATTATTTCCTTGTCCCCCCCCCCCCCCCCCCCCCCCCCCCCCTTTCAAATCAAATATGGTATTTTTCGGAGCTATGAACCCAGAGGATATAGCTCGTTTATTGATAGAGAAGGGCCGGTGAGGAAGCTTGATGAGAGGCTCAAATCTGTCGCTATGGATAGAATGGCCTTGTGTCTGGTTGGGAAAATTATTTCTAATAGAACTATCAACAGGGCAGCCTTTATTAGAGTTATTGGGAAAATTTGGCAAGTTAAGAAGGGTGTGGACGTGGAATCAGTTACTGGGAATATTTTCACATTCCATTTTAATGACCAGGAGGATAGAAACCATGTTCTTTCAGGAGGCCCCTGGAGTTTCGATGACGCGCTAATTATTTTGGAAAAACCTGTTGGCAAGGGTGCTATCGAATCCTTGAACTTTAACCATGCCGAGTTCTGGGTGCAAATACACCAAATACCACAGCTATGCATGACCAAGGAGATAGGGAGGTTTCTCAATGAGATGATTGGGGAAGTTGTGGAAGTTGATGGTGGAGCAGTAGAGGATTGTGTTGGTAAGTTTATCAGAGTCAAAATTCGTATCAACATTGAAAAACCTTTAAGAAGATGTCTGCAGGTGGACATAAAGGGAGATGGTCAGGAAACAATAATATTGCTTAGATATGAAAGACTGATTAACTTATGTTTCAGATGTGGTAGGGTTTGTCATAGAACAAATAAGTGCACTTCTGATGAGCCAATTCTGATGGTTGATGGGGTGGAAAAACCCATTTTTGGTGCTTGGATGAAGGCATCAACACCTTTTCAAAAAAAATAATGTGGCCGGAGAATGATGTCTCTGGATTAACCCAAGTTCGGAAAGATGGGCGAGGAAGGATAGGGAAAAAAATCGATGACTAGTTCATCCATGACGTCCGCCCAGATGATAACCGGAAAACCCAGGAAAAGGTAAAGCCAACTCCGAGTGATGATAACAAGGTAGGCGAAAGAACCTCTAACGACATCCCAATGATCAAGGCAATTGTATTAATGAGTAAAGGAAATCTTAGCTCGGTGGCCAACAAAAATACTTCTGATTGTGTTTCGATGACGGTTAATGATGACTCTTTAATTCCTGGTAATGAGGAAGATGAATCGTTTAAAGTAGTTGGCAGTGGGAAGGAAATAGTTAATTGCTCATTTGAAAATGATTTGAGTTTTGGGCCTGGGCTTGTGGCGGTGGGGAGCCCAAGCCCAAACTCATTTCCAAAAGAAATCACTAAGGTTGACCTGATTGTGGATCAGATTGAGGAGGAGTCAGTGGATAATATTGAGACTACTAGTATGGACTCTATCCAGTCAAGCCCATCAGTACCCCCCAATAGGGCCTTGAACATCCTACATGTATCAACTCTATTTAGAAATAAGATACCTGGCAAAGATCGTGGAAGAGGAAAACTAGACTAATCAAAAGAGGGGAACCTTACAAAATTAGGGATTCAACTGTGTCTACGGCAAGAAAACGTGAAGGGCTGACAGTTCAAGAAAGAAGAAATTGAAGAAAGCTTCAAGAGGGGAAGAGGATGGGAAGGAGGAGACATTGGTTATCAAGAAAACTGGAGACCTGGGAAAGAATATGTCGACGCAGACGAACGATAAAGAATCGAGGGTTGAGATGGTTAAGGAAAACGCGTTGTCTTCAGAGAGCTTGAAGATGGTTACCTTGCATGGGGTTTCATCTGAAGCTAAATGTGATTCCAACTTGTTTCTATCGGTCGACCGGTCTTTACCGGCCCGCCGTCAACAATGAAAATCTTCCTCTGGAACGCCCGGGGATTGGGCAGTCCTCAGGTGTTCAACATCCTGCTGACCCATAAGCAGGAAATAAATCCGAAAATAATGTTTATCATGGAAACTAAATGTCAACATGAGAATTTAGAGAAATGGCGTTCCAAATTGAATTTTTTCAGAAAACTAGTGGTTAATAGCAGGGGAAAATCGGGTGGTCTATGCCTGTTCTGGGGTAAGGATGTGAAGGTGAACCTACTCTCATACTCTCAGGAGCACATTGACGTGATTATTAAACATAGTATGATTAAATGGTGGAGATTTACTGGCTTCTACGAAAATCCGGATAGGGCCCAACAGAACCATTCGTGGATCCTTCTAAGATGCTTTTATGGTATGTTTAACTTGCCTTGGGTATGTATGGGTGACTTCAATGAAGTTTTATGCGATTCTGGGGGTCTGCAAAAACAGTGGAGTTTTATAACTAGTTTTTATGAAGCGATTGAGGATTGCTATTTGGAAGACATGGGGTTCAGAGGTCCCAAGTTTACTTGGTGTAATAAAAGAGAGGGGAGTTCCTTGATTATGGAGAGACTGAATAGAGGTCTGTGTACGAGAAATTGGAAAAACTTATTCCCGATGTTCGGGGTTTGTCATCTAGACTTTTGGGGTTCCGATCACAGGCCTTTGGTGTTAGATTTTTTCGACAGGCATTTTTCGGAGGCTGATGGAGTTAAAAGAAACAGGAGGTTCTTCTTTGAAGAATGTTAGGTGGAGAACAAAGCTTGTCAGGAGATTGTGAAATCGGTTTGGGAAGACGGTGGGAACAACAATGATTTGACCTCAGTTCTTAGTAAAATTGTGAACTGTGGTAGAAAACTGGATGATTGGAACAATAAAATGAGAGCTAAGCTTCCCCAGGATATTTGAAATAAAAGAGAAGCCTTAAGGATGGCCTATAATTATGATAAAATGGATAATTGGAGGAAGATTGGAAGCATTGAAGACCAGCTCGACTTTGCTTTACTCGTTGAGGAAAGATACTAGTGCCAAAGAGCCAAGGTTGAGTGGCTCAGGAGTGGTGATCAGAATTCATGTTTCTTCCATGCTAAGGCCTCTGCCAGAAGAGTTCGTAATAGAATGAAAGGGCTAATCGATGAAGATGGAAATTGGGTTGAGGAGAAGGTGGGTATGCAATCAATTATTTCGCAGTATTTTGAAAAGCTTTTTACCACGAGTAATCCTACCCCTGGAAGATATTGACATGCCTTTGAAGGTGTGCAATCAAGGGTCCCTCGTCATGTCCTGCAATATCTGGATGCTAAATTTTCTGGTGAGGAAGTTAAAAAAGCGATTTTCAGCATGAATCCCTCCAAGGCCCCAAGTGAAAACGGGTTACCTACCCTTTTCTATTGGAATTTTTGGGACAATGTTGGTTTGAGCGTGGTGGAGGCATGTTTGGGGGTCTTAAATAATGGGGAGTCTGTTGGTAGGATTAACAAAACAATCATCACATTGATCCAGAAGACTCCATCGCCCGAGTCTGTTTCGCAATATCGGCCAATAAGCTTGTGTAATGTCTTTTATAAAAGCATCGCTAAAGTCATCACTAATAGGTTTAGGAATTCCCTGGATGGTGTGATTTCTGAAAACCAGTCGGCCTTCATTCCGGGATGCCTCATTTCTAATAACACAGTGGTTGGCTTCGAATGTTTTCATCGACTGAAAAGGAGAAAAAGGAAGAAGATGATGTCTAAGGCATATGAAAGGTGGAATGGATTTTTATCGAGAAAATGATGCTGAAGATGGGGTTCTCGAATAAATGGGTTAATTTGATTATGAGGTGTGTGTCTTCGGTTAATTACGCCTTTATTCTGAATGGCGAGGTGTGTGTCTTCGGTTAATTACGCCTTTATTCTGAATGGTGAGGTGTGTGGAAATATTACTCCCACTAGAGACCTCAGACAAGGTGACCCAATATCCCCATAGCTTTTTATTATATGTGTTGAGGGGTTAACATGTTTGATTCGTAAGGCCTAACGGAACGATAACTTATCGGGTTTTTAGTGGGGAGGGGGCGAGAGTGTCTCCCACATTTTTTTCTTTACAGACGACAACCTATTGTTTTTTAAGGCTGCTGAAGCTAACTGCAAGGCGGTTAGAAAAGTGTTAGATGACTACTCGAAGGCATCCGGGCAAGAGATAAATTTTAGCAAGTCTGTAATGTGTGTTAGCCCGTCTATTCCGAAACCTGATGAGATGAGATGAGATTGGCCGCGATTGTGGGAGTTAATTTGGTGGATTGTCATGAAAAGTATTTAGGTCTCCCTTGCTTTTCTGGTTGAAGCAAAAGGATACTTTTCTCTAATATTGTTGATCGTGTGTGGGGGGAGATTAAAGGTTGGGGTGAAAAGTTGCTTTCGGTTAGTGGTAAAGAGATTCGTATTAAGGCAGTTATCCAGTCAATCCCGACCTATGCCATGAGTCTCTTTAGGCTCCCAAAAGGTTTAATCCATGAGATTGAGAGACTTTGTACCAGATTCTGGTGGGGGAGTACTGAGAAGAACAGGAAAAATCATTGGTGTACTTGGGATCAGTTGTGTAAGCCAATAAGGGAAGGTGGTCTGGGATTCCGAAAGCTCGAAACCTTTGACATGGCACTTTTAGCCAACCAGTGTTAGAGGATCCTAAATAATCCTAGCTCCCTTGTTGCCAGGATTTTAAAAGGATGCTATTACAACAATAGAGAGTTATTGGATGCTCATAAAAAGGCTAATGCCTCATTTATATGGAATAATCTGGTTTGGGGAAGGGGTGGTATTGAGGCCGATACGAGGAAAAGAGTAGGGAATGGTACTTTTATCCGCATTTATAAAGATAAATTGATCTCGAGACCGTCAACCTTCAAAATCATCTCTCCTCCAAAACTGGATGAGGATGCTACAGTCAATAGTCTTATCACCTCTTCTGGTGGTTGGAACGTGCAACTCATTCGACAACATTTTGTGAAATCTGATGTGGAGTCCATACTTTGAATCCCTATTGGAAATGCCAACACGAATGACACTCTTATCTGGCATTACGATGCTAGAGGGAAGTATACTGTTAAAAGCGGCTACTGGTTGAGGCAGTCCTTGGAGCGTGATCAGGTTTGTTCTTCTAATGGTTGGTTGGTGAATTGGTGGAAACGGTTATGGAGATTGGAGGTTCCTTTGAAAATCAAAATTTTTATCTGGAAATCTTGTCATGACTGGATTCCCTCCATGTCTAACTTAGCTCGGAGGGGAATGACAGTTTACGATAGGTGTCTCAGATGCAAAAGATGTGTGGAATCGACTCTTCATGCACTTTGGGACTGTCCAAAGCTAAAGAATGCTAGAGCTGAGTGGATCCCAGCTAGGATGAAGGTTCGAGGTAATTTGGCTGATTTTTTTGACCTCATGCTTGTCTGCTCCACCTCTATGACTGACGATAAGCTGGGTCTATTTTGTATTATTGTCTGGAAAATTTGGTTTCTCCGTAATTCTCTTCTTCATAACTCCCCAAATCATGATGTCTTGAGTGTGGTTGTTTGGAGTAGAAGTTTCTTCGATGAGATTCAAAATTCTGTGATTATGATGAAGAAGATGTCATTTGACAAGCTTCGGAGTCCTGTGACCGTGTGGAAACCACCAGAAGCTGGTGGTTTTAAGATTAATTGCAAAGCTTTGGCGGATACGGTTGAAGCAGAATTGGCTTTGGCATTGTTATCCATGATTCTTCAGGCTTCTCTTTAGCTTATTGCTCACAATCGTTGGAAGCTACCTTTAGTTCCCCAGATTGTTGAAGCTGTTGCAATTCTGAGGGGACTCATTTTTGGCAGAGAATGTGGTTTGTTTCCAGAATCTCTTGAGTCAGAAGCAGCTTCGGTTGTGAAATGGATCAATGAAGGTAGTCATATGGATTCAGATTGTGGTGGAATTCTAGCTGACATCTCTAATCTGATGCTTGGGCATGAGAGGACCATCATCAATTGTGTCCAAAAAACTGCTAACCAGATGGCGTTGGGCCTAGCTAGAAACTCTCTTTTATTGGCTAAGGGTGTCTTTTGGATGGAGGAAGCTCCCCCTTGTGTCTAGAGTGCTGTTGAGGCCGACATGGCCACTTAGTGTTGCTTGGTTTTCCTTTCCTGTTTTTGTTCTATTTTGTCAAAAAAAAAAAGAACAATATAACTTTTTTTTTTTAATTTGACTCCAAACCTGCAAAGAACAAACATTCCATAAGAGACCTAGATATCTAGTCTTAGGAGAAGGGTCTCCGAATGTCATCTTAGCTGACGATATAACTCCAATTTGAGGTGGACAAAATACCAATAAATCGAACTGAACTAGTGAATCAAACCGATCCAATCGGTTTTTCTTCCCAATTTTTTTATGTTGACCAGTTCAGTTCGGTTCATTTTTTTTTAAAACCGATTGGATCTCTATCCCAAATCGAAAAACCTAATCGAGATCTAACTTATATATATATATATATATATATATATATAAACCATAGTTTAATGTTCAACGGTCTATGAAACTATAAAACTATAGAAGTACGTCACAACATATATTTTTTCTTTGGTTTTTTACCGAATTTTATTTTAAACTAGTGTTTTCAATTTATTCAAACCCATAATTTAATTTGGTCGAAGACCCAAACGATTAAAATATGAAAATATGTGTAATAATTAAAACCCCATGAATTTGACTCAGTAGGACCCAAACCGGAAAAACCGAACCGAACCGATATAATTTTATTGGGCTTTGATCAGTTAATATTTGTAAATTTTATTGGATCGGTTTATTAGATCGGTTATATTGAAAAACAAACCGATCAATTAAACATTCACCCCTAACTCCAATACCCAACTGAAACAAAAAGAGGATGACAAAACAAACAAGCAAGTTGGTGAACAATACAGCTTGCAGTTTGAACCTGAAAAATATGTAATGAATACAATAAAATAATTTAACAGATATTAGAATCTAGTCTCAAATGAGTAAGGAAAGTTTTAAGTGTCTCCTTATTGCCGAGATCAAGATTCCTGTGACTTTCAACGGCTTAAACAAAATTACACATGCAGCTTCAGCAGCCCAAATAGAATTACACGTTATCACTAATTGGAATATACAAGCTAATCGTTAATTGAACTGCACATGTTGATACAGAAGGGAATGATTCAGGATCTGATTAATTAGGTTCATTTTTCTTTACCACTGTTGGATCTACGTGCCTTTTAAGATTTATGTTTTTTGACCTGCATGTCCCTCGACCTTTTTTTTTTTTTTTACTTTGTTTATTAATAAAAGTTTTCTGATTTTTAGTTATATATATAAATGAGCTCAGTGAACCTAATATATATATATTAGAATCTATGACCATTGATTTCCAAAGTTGGGAGGTCAAAATAAGTAAAATAATTGTAACAGTCAGCTGTATATATTGCTAGTCAGTGATTAGCTAATCCACACCAAAATATTCAATAAACTAATTAATGGGGCAGGGAATACGCTTTTTAATTACTCATCTAACCTAAGTTCCTCGCTGTGCTAAGCAACAGCAACAAATCCATTGATTAAACATGGCAGGTCACAACTAAACCAATGTGTCAAGCATCACATAAGTAGCCATTATCAGCACCCAGTAACATAAACACTGTAAAGTTTCGCACTGTATATTAAATCCACAAATTTCATTTTCTTCAAAAGAGTTATAAATATAACTTCACTATATTCTCTGCTCCTGTCTAAGTTTGATGCTTATCGGCGCTGACTGCCACTCTGTTTGGTGAAAAAAGAAGAGGAAAAAATCCACAATTTGAAATGACAATGCTAAAGAGGTTGTCGTCCTGTATTATACTTTTATCCTTTTATCCTTATCGTCCATTCATAGTATCAGTATTTTGTGAATTTCCTTGGGATGATGCCCCTGAAAACATTTCCATCATCGATCTCAAAGTTCCCGAAAGATCCTCTGGCATATCTCCAAAATTCACATTAATATTCCCACCAAGTATTCCAGACTCGCCAGATCCGCCTATGTTACTATCTTCTCCTTGCCTGTTTTGAGAAGGCTGCCCCTGGTGCATATTTGCAGCCATGTTCGTAAACATGTTCGCAAAATCAGAGGGTACAGCACCGCCTATGTTACTATCTTCTCTTTGCCTGTTTTGAGAAGGCTGCCCCTGGTGCATATTTGCAGCCAGGTTTGTAAACATGCTTGTAAAATCGGCAGGATTGAAAGGCATAGTAAACGAAGGTGGTATGCCTTGACTTCTGAACCCTGCTGTTGACTGGTCAGATTCTTGATTATTATGACTAGAACTCGTACTCTGAAAAGGAGTGAAATTGTGAAAACGACAACTTTCACACCTTTTTTCCTCTTTGGAATGACAGAACGATAAGTTTCTACGTTCATATTGAAGGATTAAACAGGAAAAGAAATAAAGCATTCAATAAATGAGTTCAGATTGAAGGATTAAACAGAAAAAGAAATAGAGCATTCAATAAAAGCGGTCACTATGTGAAATTTTGTACCTCTGACAAATGATGGATAAAGTTTTATGATTATATTGCCTTTTCATTTCTCATATAAAAGGACGATTGTTGCCCAATCATGTTTTAAGTATGCTAGTGGATAGTATGACTTGCAATATGATTATATTAGACATAGATCGTTATTATAAATAAAGAAAAGTAATTACTACCTGATGATCCTGTAGTCCCCATTGCTGCTCTTCTCTCAGTTTTTGCTCAGCCATCTATGTTTCACAATGACAATGATATAAACACTAATAAAAACATAACAACAATAATAGTAGAGAAGCAGCAGCAGAACCAACCCGAATATTCTCTTTGACAGATTCGTTATATGGATCCAATTGCAACACTGCATAGGTAAAATCTTAAATATTTGAGAATCGATACTTATCAGAACATGCCCATATTATTGCATCAAACAAAGCCTAATTAATGTAATGAAAAATATTCTCATTAAGATTATCACAATCACAAGAAAATGTGAAGGTGAAATCGATTTATCTATAAATTCAACAAAATAACCTAAAGCATGCAGTTATTGATTGATCATGTATCCATATGTTTGAACATACATGTTAGATAATAAATATGTCATCTACTAGGCAAAATAATAATATCACATAAAATGATTAATAAACTTATGGATCACAGTCGCAGTAAGTATTAAAGATCACAAAAGTGATGAATTAAATTTGGCTTTCTATCTTTGACATATTATATAAACAGTTGATATACTTTAAAAATAATAATTCTCATTCAAGCTACAAGACATAACCATGGAAACAGACATCGGTTAGCCTATCATTCATAACTATTATTTCGTGAAGCCAAAATTTTGAATTTTTTTTTTCCATAAACACAAGGCCAACTACTACCATTCAAAAGCATCTTTCCAGCTAACAAACATTGGTCTGAGTGCAAAACATGAAACAAAATACAACTCTTTTTTGGGTTTTGTGGTGGATAGAATGGTTGCAAGTGATCAGCTAAAGTAAATTGGTATTAGTAAACTAATGGAAGTAGCATTAATGCGATTCACATATAACGTTTCTCCCATGAAACATTTTCCAAATCCGTTGTCTTAAAAAATGTGGATCTTTCCAATATATATAAAGCGGATCTCTCATGCGAGAACCCTGATAGTCTTGATTGTCCTTGTTAGAGTCTTAATTGTATATGTAAACGTTTTGATCATATCACAAAACCTGTGAAGACTCCAACATGAACAATCAAAGTTCTTGCCATTGAGAATATATATATAGATAGGTTTTGATCATATCACAAAACCTGTGAAGACTCTAACATGAACAATCAAAACTTCTCGCAATTGAGCATATATATATATAAGGTAATTTTCTAGTGGAAACCATTTTATGTCCACACATCCACACTTTATCGAAATTAAATGAATTTGATGAAATTTATTAAATTTGTTAATGAAATTCATGAACTGTGATAGTCTTAATCGTTTTTGTTAAAGTTTGTAAAGACTTTAACAAGGGCGATCAAGACGGAATTTCATTTTATTAAAGTGTGGACGAGCTGAGAAGATATAAACTATATATATAGTCTGGTAGAAAACATATAGAAACAATGCATATTAACACCACAAAGATACAATATATTTATAATAAGCTACAAATGCATAAAAGCCAAAAGGAACATTAAGATATTGGTATGTCCGAGGTTTACTAGGAATACTTAAATGTCTGCACGAACCTCTTTTAAATCCTTTTTCAATGGCATCACTGTAGTTCCCTTGTGTATAATATGCTAAACCAAGACGACTGTATGCCTTACTATAAGTTGGGTCAATTTCTATTGACTTGAGACAATCACTAATTGCTTCAGTATATTTGTGGATCTGAGTATAAGCAGCTGCCCTGATATCAGTATACAACACACAAAAAGAATCAAACTTAACAAATTCGTAAAATAAATATCTAAAATGATTGAAATTGCCTGTATGCAGGTAAAAAGAGCTTAAATGAACTTTGACAGGCTAAAAATGACAATTTAATTGTGATGATATCCTTTAAATAATACTCTTAAGACAACAAATTATCATCAATGTTATAAAGCAAACAAGAATTATACTTTCTTTTATTTCCCTTCCCCTTATTAAGAGCTGAGATACATGAAATATCAGAGAAAAATAAGAGCTAGGTTTATAATAAAAAATAAAATATGAATACTCATCATAGATGTTTTCAACAAAAAAAAAAAAACCAATCAGAGATTGTTTACTCAAACCATTTGAATACTACTGTCCAATATGTTACATATCATCAACAAATAAGTTAAAATAACATTCAAGATATTCAAGCTTTTAATAATATGGTTTTGATCTGTCATTATGTGAGCATCACTACTAATCTACTATAGAAAGAAAAAAAAAAGAAGAAAGAAAAAAAAAAGAAGAAATAAAAAAAACACAAATAAATACTAGAAAAAAAAAAGGGCTTTCTACAAGCTGTAGCAAAAAAAGTAACTTCATAGAGTCCAAATATGAAGAAATACATATACCTAGTTACTTTATTCGGAACTAAAAACGAGATATCAAAGTAGCTTTGATGGTTTAATAATAATATTATTATTCTTCAATTCCGAGTTCTTAGTTACTTCAACTAGATGAATCTAAGCAATGGAATAATCAATTTATAATTCATTGGACGATTGTATACCTGCTAACACCCAGCTAACACCAGCAATTACTCTGAGATTTGAGACAGATTCAATATCTACAGATCAGAACCTAAGTACTACTCTCGGCCCGAGAAGCAAGCCGAAGCTTCTAACAGCCCAGCCGAAGGAGCTCTTTATTCTATCCCCTATTGCTTGACAGAATCTTAATAGCAAGCAAGCCAAGCCGGTCTATGGATCTAGGTCAACCGGGGAGGGTGGAGTTGGAAGGGAATGCCTGGGGAAGAATTTGTCAAACGGTTTTGGTAAGGACTGAATGATGGAGAGGTCAGTCAACAGGAATGTCTGATCGTTGTAATCAAAGCATAAAATATGTAAAGCACATACCAATGCCTAGAGAGGTCAAAGATTAATAACTTCTTAGGATGTTTAACAGCACCAGCAGGGGTGATGTTGAAACAGCACCAATATGAACTCCTTACCTTTGACAAAAAATGGATTTAAAACATCATGTTGCAAAACTTATTTTAGAAAAATAAATAAATACTTGCTAAATGCTATTTATATTTTCATTCCTTTTCTCCCCTTGTACTTTGGGTAGGAACTACATCAATTTACCAGAATCAACAACAAATTCATCTTACTGATAGTAAAAAAACATTATCCGTATGTGTGTTAGAGAAACCTCATGTGAAGTTAGAGGTGGGAATAAATCCCACATTGAAAATATAAAAGAAAGACAAGGGTTTATATGGCAAAGGATGTCACAAACCAATAGGCTGCTTTTTTGGGTTGTAACTTGTAAGGCCATCCATTAATATACAATCACTTCTCAAAATTATAAAATTTTAACACGGTACAATCCTCATAAACCAATGCACAGTCAATGCAAAACTAATCCCAGCTAGAATTTTCTAATCTAGTTTTAACAATGTGCAAGTTAGTACTACACCTGTTACAATAGTAAACGGCAATATTCTCACAAAGCGCAATAGCGAATGAATACAACTCAATTGCATCAGAGTATAGCTTCAACTGCATGGCTCTGTTACCTAAAAGCAAAGAAAATATAATACAAGCCAATTAGTTTGTACATAGATTTAACAGCATAAGATACTCTTAAGTACATTGTATATTCTTTGTATGTTCTTACATCTATGCCTTAGCGAGTGTCAATGAATTTATGCATGTTTAATGAAATCTAAATGTTTCGATCAACATCGATCAATTTATCCGTGACTATTCAGGCAATAAGATATTTCAAGCAAAAAATATCAATGAAAAGAACACATAACTAAATATATCTACACAAAACATAAAAACCGACGTTCTTAAACTCTCAAAAGACAAGTATGAATTTAAGAACTTACATATTTAAAGTATCAACTGCTAACCAAAGTTAAGGCATATAACCATATAAATACCTTGACTTTTGAATGTCTCAGCTAGGTTCTTCAGATCATACGCCTGAGATCTGGATCCTTCCATCTCCTGATAAGATGGGCCGATAATGTTTTCTTGTTAATCAAGGTATATAGTGGAACAAGAATTGCAAAGGACTTGGATACTAGCATATATAAAACCTAAATACAAAGTTCACATTAAAAGAAATATAGAAATAACCATCTTCCATATACTACTAGCTAGTATTAGACATCAACCAACAAAAGGAGAGAGAGAGGGAGGGAGGGAGGGAGGGAGGGAGGGAGGGAGGGAGTGTTAAATTCATAGGATACAATATGAAGCAAAAAAGAAAAAGAAAAAAAAAAGAATGATAACAATCACCTTCGAGATCATTTTAATGTTGTATAATAAGAGAAAAAGTAATACTACTAAGAATGCAAACAATAGCTAAATCTTTCCGCTTCATAAAAAGATCTAGGCAGCAAATCCCAAAAGAACGAAAAAATTGTAAAACCTTTGAAGTATGCTAAAATCCATGAGCTTTAAAAGGAACGCTTGTAAAAATTACCAACTTCAGACTTCCTCTCTTCTCAATTCTCAAATCCATAACATTACTTCCATCCTTTTAAGCCACAACAACTAGTCTTAAAAAAACTCTCCCTTGAAGTAAATAGCTTATGCCACATTTGTTATAGGAGTTGGTAATTTAAAAGGAAGAGATATAAACAGAGAAATCCTAGATAAAAAAGGCCTGAATTGTATGTTAGAGCCGTCTTGACCTATCTATCTCCTAGCTCCTTTCCAATAACATGTGCTCCCTTCTTCTCTTCTCAAATTTCGCACGGCATTGATCATTTCCATTTTATATTGGCAAGAAATCCGAAGGCTACAGTATGTCTTCTTTTTTTTTAAAAAAAAAAACCCCCTCCATTTTAGCTGCCCTGCAGTCTAAAAAGGTAGGGGTTCAAAATTTTCATTCTGCTCACAGTTCATCCATTCACTCTAGCTATGTAATTTTCAGCATGTGATAGCTATGCAAAGAACAATCCTCAGAGATATTATACCCATGGAAAGTGGATGACCGAACACTAAACCAAATCCCATGAAGCAAAAGTAAAAGGTTATGAATGAGAATCACAAATTTGTAACAAATTAACTAAGCAATTACAGTGATACAGATTCAATATTCATTAGGTGCAAGTATGTAACAAATGTATAGTAAGCAAGACAACAGATCTTACATTTAGAGCAACATGAAATAAACATGATGCTTTCTCCACTTGGGATGTGTCATCACTCCCATCGGGCAAAGTCTTAAAGTAATGAATTTTCTCAAGAGCAGAAATAAATTGCCCAAAGAGTTCATCTCTAGAGGCCCCTGCCAATAACAAAACCACCAAGAAACAATCAACAAGTGGATAAACCTAAAGCGTCAAAATGTTTAAACTTTAAACTGTTCATAAGAATGGCATCAGTAACGTAACAGTAATTGGTAAAACAGATGCAAGCCTAGAACTCATTTGAACAAGGCTTATTGTAGAATATAGATATAGACAACTCCAAACATACATTTAAGGTAATAGTAATTTATTTTAGCAAAGAACGTAAGCCTACCTGTAGAGTAAGGTTCTCTCATCCAATCCACATCCTGGTTTAGTAGAATAACATGAAATGAAGTCAATACTATAAGCCAACATCCATATCACTAAAGAAAAGGCATGTATACATAGAATTGGATGGTAAGAATGGAGGTTTTAGTAATACTATGAAAAAGAAGAAACCCAAAACAAAGAAAGTGAATGGGGGGAGAAAAGGAACCATTGGTTTTGAATCCTCAGAAATGTTGACATCAGCAACATTGTGGTCAGATGAGGAACTAGGAGCACCGACAGCAGTTGCCCCATGACCACTTGCTTCAAGAGATTTGAATATATCAATTAACGAATCAGGTTTCGTTTCGGCATCAGGCGAAGGTGAATCAAGTTTAAACACCTCAGTCAAACATTCCCTAGCAACCTCAAGACCTTCTAGATCAACCCCCGGAGCAGGTTCAACTATCAAAACAAAACAATAACAATAACAATAACAATAACAATTTAACAGCCAGAACAGCAACAATAATTATAAATAAATAAATAAATGTGACTGCTAAATCAATTAGGTGACCATTAATTGGTACTGTTTGTCCAACATTAAAGTCATAAGCAATTAAGCATTACAACCTAATTGTAAGAATTAACAAAAAAATGTTTGAGATAATTATAATGAAGCGGATAGAGTAAATTACTACAATTTTTTTTTTAAAAAAAAACCTAATTGGATAAGATTGTAATTATGTGTTGACATAAATTCTCAATCAAAAAATTGGTGACTGTCTCAAGTAACTATAAGGTGTAGACATGATCATATTTATATAAGCCAATTCTATGGATGACTCAAGCAAGCAAGCTTAATCGTTGATATATAAAAACTAAACAGATTAATCTATGATTAAATGATATTCATATCAATTGGGAAAAAAATTGAAATTCAACATAAGCATATCAGAATAGGGAGATGGTGAGACCAGAATTGAGGAAATCGATGAATGAGCGTACGATGCGGCGAGAAAGTTGAGAATCCGACTTCAACTTCAACTTCAACTCAGCCATACCAACGTTTCTTCTCTCAGTCTCAGTCCTCGCTTTTTTTCTTCTTCTTTTTTTCCCCCTTAATCACAGTTCATAACATAAATGAAATTTGTTTAAGCCTATATAGCACATATATGGCCCCGGGCCCGGTACGACAAGATATACGATAAATCTCTAAAATATACCATACGGGTTATGATAAATCTCTACAAAATTAGGCAGGAATAGGATATGTTAATTAAAATAAAATATATTTATTTATTTATTTAAATAATAATATATAAAAACATAATCAATAATTCATTCCAAACATATTTATAATCAAAATAAAATATACCATATAAGTTATAACATATTGTAAAATCCAAATAAAATAAGGATAATTACCTCGGTGACCATCAATTTGGGCCACCACTACACTAATGGTCATTCCATCAAATTGCATCCAATGCGTGATATTTTGGTAAATAAATGAATATATATATATATATATGATTTTTTAAAAAGATTAAGGTCCCATTTAGCTAAGCTTATTGTGAGTTTAAAAGCTCTTTTGAAGCCCAAAAGCATCTTTCAGATCTGTTTGGATTAGAGGTGTCTACGGTTCGGTTTCGGTTACGAGCCGTCGGTTTTGGTTCCGTAAAATGGTCTAACCGTAACCGTAACCGTAACCGGAGGGGGTCTGTTTGGTTAGATTATATAACCGTCGGTTTGGCAGTTACGGTTCGGTTTCGGTTACAGACTTACAGTTGGTTTTTTTTTTTTTTACAAATGAATTGCCACGTGTCGCAATTCTATTGAGAATCCGACTTCAACTTCAACTTCAACTCAGCCATACCAACGTTTCTTCTCTCAGTCTCAGTCCTCGCTTTTTTTCTTCTTCTTTTTTTCCCCCTTAATCACAGTTCATAACATAAATGAAATTTGTTTAAGCCTATATAGCACATATATGGCCCCGGGCCCGGTACGACAAGATATACGATAAATCTCTAAAATATACCATACGGGTTATGATAAATCTCTACAAAATTAGGCAGGAATAGGATATGTTAATTAAAATAAAATATATTTATTTATTTATTTAAATAATAATATATAAAAACATAATCAATAATTCATTCCAAACATATTTATAATCAAAATAAAATATACCATATAAGTTATAACATATTGTAAAATCCAAATAAAATAATGATAATTACCTCGGTGACCATCAATTTGGGCCACCACTACACTAATGGTCATTGCATCAAATTGCATCCAATGCGTGATATTTTGGTAAATAAATGAATATATATATTATTTTTTAAGAAGATTAAGGTCCCGTTTGGCTAAGCTTATTGTGAGTTTAAAAGCTCTTTTGAAGCCCAAAAGCATCTTTCAGATCTGTTTGGATTAGAGGTGTCCACGGTTCGGTTTGGTTACGAGCCGTCGGTTTTGGTTCCGTAAAATGGTCTAACCGTAACCGTAACCGTAACCGTAACCGGAGGGGGTCGGTTTGGTTAGATTATGTAACCGCCGGTTTGGCAGTTACGGTTCGGTTTCGGTTACAGACTTACAGTTGGTTTTTTTTTTTATAAATGAATTGCCACGTGTCGCAATTCTATTGGTTATTTTTTTTTAAAATAAAATATACCAAAACCGGCTGTTAAATCGCCGGTTTTAAGACGGTTTTTGGGATTGGATAACCGTAACCGAACAGTCGAAAAATCGGTTTCCAACCGGTTTCGTAACCGATGGTTACGGTTCGATTTCGGTTACGGTTTTTGGAAGATGATTTCGATTCGGTTCGGTTTCGAACGGTTTAACCGAACCGTGGACACCTCTAGTTTGGATGTTCCACGATAAGTGTTTATCAAAATTAGAAACTCTTTTAACAAAAGCCAAGTCCAACTAGCTTAGGCTAAAAGAGCTTTCAAAAAAACAGGGAAGCTGAATAAGGTTTAATGAAACTTTTTTAATGACGGATTTACGCTTTGTAGGTATAAATAACAAATCAATAATTTCAATTGTATCCTATCTCACTGCTCTAACACATCCAAACATGATTTTCCCCTTTTTCAGATGAACCCTAACTGTGATTTTTAATCTCTTCAAATCCTTTCAGATGATTTGAGTTTTTAAAACAATCAACTAAATTTCCTTGGAAACCTACCAACTCTCATCGTGTAAACTCCACCATTGATAGGATTTTGAAGAACTAAGCATCAACTCTTCTCTTTTGCTTAGAAAAAATCCATTCAACCAAGTAAGTATTCGATGACCATCTCTGCTTCTAGTTTTTATAGTTTATCTTGTTTGACTAAATGTTTGTATTTGGAAAGTTGGATTTAAAGTGCAATAATTGACCTTAAATTTCTCTGAAACTTTTCAATTGTTTGTTTGAATTTTTACATGCAGTGTATGTGTTTATTTCTGGGTGTTTTAAAAAGGGTTTTGGGTGGTTTGGCATTTAAATGTGGGTTTTTGTTGCTGTAAATGCAAGTGGGTTTTGTTTAATTTTGCATTTGGAGGTTTGGCATTGATGAGAATCGTATTTGGTTTATACAGATGAAATGGGTTTCTATTTTGGTGCCATACTGTCATTTTTTTGGTTTGTTTAGAGTTGGGTTTTTAGATTAAGATACAATTTTTATTATAGTTTTTGTAGAACCTGTGTTTGACTAAAAGTTTGTAGTTAGAAAGTTGGATTTCCTGCCCAAATCCTCCTTCAGACGCATATGGTGCTTTGTTGTGATAATGATATATAAGGTCCAGCAGCTAAGATCCAGTATGGTAATATACAGGATAAGTTATGTAAGTTCCTCAGTTTTTGATTGGCTCATTTCGTTGACAACCACATTTGGGGATTAATGTGTAAGGGTAGTTTAGGCCATCATTGCTCAAGACCCAACTCAAGCTTCAGAAGGTAAATCACTTGCTTAACCTTTTCTGAAGAGTTTTTAGTGCACACACGCACTCTCATGCATGTCTCATGAATGCTTAATTGCCTTAATTGTGTGCCTCTTTGCCATAAATCTTGCTTGGGTGGTTGTTGCATTTAATTTGACCTTAGAAGAGGATTTTCCCTTGACCGCGACCGAGACCGCTCCCTGTGCATTGCCTCTGCCGCGGTATGCACAACGGTGTTCCCAGGCGTTGCACAACGGTGTTCCTAGGCGTTGCACGTTGCTACTACTGCGGCATGTGCATGTTGCATGCACAGCGGTCTCCCAAGCGGAGTTTCCCAGTGTTACACAACTGGCTCTACTGCGGTTTGGACAACTGCCTGTACCGCTGTCCAGACAATGGAGATTCACAGGCGACACACAGCTCGCGCTACCGCGGTATGGACACTTGCCTAGGCCGCGGCACGTACAACGGTCATTACGAGAATCAGTTGCCCTTTGTCCAAAACGACACCATTTCGTGTATGGCTTCTTTATATAATGTCTCTTCTTCTTCGTTGCTTTTATGAGCCAAAAAATCATATCTTTGAGTGAGAAAGTAACTCCTAGAGAGAGAGAGCTTCTAAGAACTCATCTTGGCTCATCCAACCTTCAATCCATGAGCATCTAACATCTTCTTGCATCTTCGAAACATGAATTCTTCTTGTTTTCATTGACTAGGTAATCTCTTCATGACCTAGAATTAATTTTTCCATTACTAGGCTATGTTTACCTAGAAATATCATTAATTACTCATTGATTGCATGCTTTTAAGTTTTATTGCATTTATAACATGCTTGAGTAGTTGTTTGTTGGTTGAGATTTATATTTTGTGATAGCTAGGATTTGTGACCATTTTACCCTTTTAGCTAAATCTCTATGCTTTGCATTTAGATATTGTTTAGGATTTATTGATTGCATTTAGTGATTGCATTATAGTCCTTGCCATGCTTAATGACAACATGTGTTGATTTGACTTTTATGATAGCTTCATAGAATTGCTTGTTCTATTTTTAGCTAAGCTTTATGACATGTCATTTAGCTCTTGATATCTAGGATTGCATTTGTTGCCATCTCATAATCCTAGATAAGCATATAAGGTACCCTAGCCTTGTTTGTTGTTTGAATATCATCATATATTCACATATGGTGTTTGACTCTTCATTGAGGTTAAGCCTTGTGACTAAGTGGATAGTGCATAAGCAAATAGATCAAGAATCACTATTAAGGCCCGTTCGGTAGAGTGAAAGGGTTAGTAACTGGAGGGTGTGACGGGAGGTCAACCTAGGTTGTAAACTTTCATTCAATAGTGGATTTGAGGATATAGTATGGCGCACAAATCAGCCCGTGGTTTTTCCCATTTGGAGGGTTTCCACGTAAACATCAAGTGTTATTTATATTTTCGCACTTTATACATGATGTAGTATGTTTGTTTCATTGGGGTAATTTGTGTTAATATTGATTAATCGAAAAATTGGTAATTGATTCGATTAAAACCTATTCACCCCCCTCTAGGTTATAGACACACACTTTTAGGGAATTTTCAAGCTAGTACCTACTATACCTCTTCTGCCCAACCTCAAATATCCACAAATTGCATCAGCTCCTAACAATACTAGCTCTAAATATACCAAGCTTATGATGACTTTAATACCAAAGATATTACTTCCATGTCTAACACTCTAACTCAATTACCTTGTAGGTTATCCCAAACACACAATTAAATCAACTTAACTGAAGACATACAAGCTAGTAAGAAAGGACCCGTCTGTTGCTCGTTATTTTTTTTTTCTTTAGCTGTGATTTTTTCTTGGCATTCTAGTGTTGTGTCTCCTCTGTTATCCTTGATTTATTGGCTTTTGTTGCTTGTCATTGTGGGCCTTGGCTGCCTGGTTTGGTGGCCCTTGTGATCTTAATATCTTGTTTGTTTGTTATATACACAAATTCTTGTATGTTTGTAATATCACTATGAAGTCGTTGTGTTCTTAATATCCTGTCTGTTTTTATATACACAAATTCTTATATGTTTGTAATATCATTGTGACGTCGTGTGTGTGTGGTATTGTGATTGATATATATATATATATATATATATATATATATATATTGTATAATTTGACCAGTTCAAAGTAGGTAGAATATATATGAATGATTTTTGGTGTGTAAATTAAAAACACAAATTCATAAACTTTTAATTTTTCATAATATACCTATTTAATACTTCTAAGTCTAATTTTTTTTTAAATTATAATTTTAAAGTAGATGGCAAATGACGGTACACAAGGAAAATCAAAAGCGGTGTCGGATCCTCGAACACATGAGATTTGGGTTGATTTGGCCATAGAACAAGTTAGGGTCGGAAATAGAAATGGAACACATTTGAGCAAACAAGGCTGAATTTTTTTTATTGAAAACTTTAGCAATTCGGCGGGTAGAAAATATGATCGAAAGCAACTAAAGAATCATTGGGACATTGTGAAAAAAGATTGGCAACTTTGGGATTCATCGGTAAGAGGAGAGACCGGACTCAGTTGGGCCATGGAAAGACAAACTATTGATGCTTCAAGCGAGTGGTGGGAAGCAAAGTTACAAGTATGTGTCAACAAAAAAATTATTTATTATTATAATTTGTTTATAATTTCTTGAACTAACTTAAAAATTATAACAGAAATATCCAAAAGCTTCTAAATTTTGCGTGAAGGGTTTGGAACATGCATTCAAGTTAGATGAATTGTTTCGAGATGTTACAGCTACAGGAGCTAGGGCTTGGGCACCAACTTCTGGTTTAATGCCTCCTATGTATACAACATCTATGAAGGATAATGTTGATGCAACTAATAGTTTGGATTCTGAAGAAGCTAATCATGGTAAAGAAGTAGAATGTAGCAAGCGAAAAGAGAAAACATTTCAAGCGAAAAGAGAAAACACTTTAACCTCAAAATTATTTAAGCAACTTGAGGAACTTTGTGAGAGTGTTAAGAGTATGAATTCATATATACGAACCGACCCACCTGGTTGTAGTGTTCAAGAGGTTGTTAAGAAGTTATCTACTCTTCCAGAATGTGAACCAATGAGTCCTCTATTCAAGTTGGGTATTAGCTTGTTCACAAAGAAAGCAAATAGAGAGATTTTCATTGCTTTAAAGGAACCTGCATACCAAATTCAGTGGTTAAAAGATCAACAATATTGAATATAAAGACAATGAATGGGTGGTGAAGAAAAATGACACTTTTGTACAATTAATGTCATATTTTGTCAAGAACTAATCTTTTGATATACTTTTTGACTATGATAGTCAAAAAACACGTTTTTGTAAGACATGACACCTTATATATATATATATATATATGTTAACTGGAAATTTGTTCGGGATGAGAAATTCCTACTAAACCCTCGAGACCACTACCACGAAAGTGGTGGTCGGGGTCGGTACTATTGATACATGACCTGTTAAGAGGTAAACGAGAGGCTGGATCTTAGTAACAGTAAATGAGAGCTTTTATTATTGATACTTGCTTCGAAATACAAATCACTCTCTTATATGCTCGTAGTCTCTCTAGGATCTAGGAAGATGACAACTATGTGCTTGTCGAATAGTGGAAACAAAGGTTGCCGTGTTCTGAGTACAGAATTTAGGCCTTCCCCTTATCTTTTCTTTCTCTCTTCTCTATGTTTTTATGTATATCGGTGTATGTGTCTCCCTGTATCTATTTATATTTGATCCAAGTAGGTTTGAATTTGCTGATATTCAGCCACGATTCTATCAATCCGTCCCCTCCTTATCGGGCGGGATCCCTTATTTAAAAGTGGTTGACCCAGAGTGAATAGCGGAAACGATGATATCGTTAACGAAAACGAGTCGATTTCCTTTTAGGGATCAAACACTTGGCTTACATGTATACGGAATTAATTGTTGGTTACCACATAGATATGATCTTGTAAGTTTTCGAGACATGGTGTGTCATGGAGGCTACCCAGCTAGTTGCCTGTCGTCCCGTAGAGCGAGGTAGATCCCTGCTTCGGCTCTATTTTTAGAAGCTTGGGATGGATTTTCCCTGACCTTTGGGGGGTTGAGGTGTCCCTGTAAACATTCTTAGGAAGTAGCCGGGGTGGTATAGGTT
Organism: Dipteronia dyeriana; assembly: GCA_032871835.1. NCBI lineage: Eukaryota > Viridiplantae > Streptophyta > Magnoliopsida > Sapindales > Sapindaceae > Dipteronia > Dipteronia dyeriana. Next base: position 99,354,630 of record CM065296.1, on the reverse strand, counting down.
CAGGCGTGATTCCTCATTCATGTCCAGCAGGGACATCAGGCTTCTGGAGAGGTTGGTGGGCTTCTATCGAATGTCTCTTGAGCTTGGAGACCTCTTCTGGCATTCAAGGGGCGGTTTTGGAGCTAGACCTCAAAGCCGAGGTTCCCTAATATGTGGCCTGGAGAAGCCCGGGTTCCAGTATTCGTGTGGGGGCTCGTTCTGGTCACGTCTAGCTTGTTTTCTGGTAATTGTGAATCCGGGCTGACCTTTCCTGCTTCTACGGGGTGGCATTATGGTTTATTCGAGCTTCATGAACGTTGAGTATGGGCTCTGACTTGTGGCGGGAAAGTGGAAAATTTCTCCTTGACCCCTGACCAAATTTTACTATTAACAGAAGTCCCATCTGACTTGAACACCGCTGGTAGAGTTGAGGTTGGAGTCAGATTCCTTGTTTAATTGAGAAGTTTTTCTGTTATAAAAATATTCAATGAGAGTGAAATTTTCTCATTAATTATCCTAATTTGAATTTGAAACAGTGTTTTATTCGAGGAAAAACGGCTGCAATACGGCTCCTTCCGTGGCTCCAGGTGATTTTCCAGAGGATATCGCCGACATCATTACCCTTAACCTCTATTTAAACTCGGCCTTACCGTCACTTTCTTCATACTTTCTCAAGTCTCAAATTTTCAGATTTCTTTTTTCCTGTTTTTCTCTGCTGATTTCCCTCTATCTTCTGCTTACTTTCAAGTTGTTCTTACCCATTAATGTCGACTTCCTCAGACAGTATTGACGCCTTGGTTGAGGGCACCAGAGGCTCTAACCTAGCTCCTCATAAACGGGTGCGAGGAATCTTCCCCGGTCCGCCAGCGCCGTCGTTCTAGTAGGAACGTCTCTATTGGCTCCGGCTTCTCGAACCAACCCGACAACCCTCTAAACCTAGTTGACCAGGATTCTGATGTTGGGGAGAGTCGACGCTGTCGGGGAGGTTCAGGTTATAGTGGCGGAGTTTCCTTCAGCGGTGACCTTTCCTTTCGAACCCAGGGTCATCCCCAATTCCACCGTTGACCTTTAGTCGATTAGCCGTCTTCGGGATAAATACGGCATCCCTGACATCGTTTCTCTCACCGCCCCTACATGAATTATGACGTTTTCAGCCGGCCCAAAGGTGTACTTCCCATTCATGTTGCAGCTTTCTAGAGCGGGGTGAGGCTCTATTTTCATCCTACCCTTCTGTAGGCTCTTAACACCCTTCAACTGGCTCCGCTCCAACTAACGCCCAACTTTTAGTGGCATCTCGTCGGCTTCCTCGTGCTATGGAAGGAGCAATGCGAGATGAGCAGTATATCTAGAGAGCTTGGGGCAGAGGAGCTCGCTTTCCTTTTCCAGATGGGGAACTTGGATGGGGTTCCTCGAGGTCAATTCTACGCCAAAGCCAAGAACAAATTCAATTTTATCATCTCGGGGCTTCAAGGAAGAACCCCGCTTGGAAAGAGGAGTGGATACTGGTGGGGGGAGACTGGGGGAGCTCTGTATTTATCTGCGGGCATGAGCTCGAGGTCCCTACTGCTTTTAGTGACAAACCCTCATGGGATCGAGACTCCTTGCCCGCTGAGTCTGAGGCTGTGTTGAAGACCATCCTGGCCAGAAATTACCTTAATTTAAAGTTTCCAATTGCTGACCTCTTCGACCCCCGCAGGGTGAACAAGTACTTGCGGATCTCTGATGCTACTCCTTGTAAGTATCTGGCTTTATCACGCTTTTTGGATTGTTTGATGGTTTAGTTCTGATGGTCTTAACCCCTTTCTTAACAGTGTTTGTATGTATTATTTGAATCTGTTGCATAAGGTCCGCTTGTTCCCCATTCCTTTTCTCGGCATGTTCTCGGATCTCAGCTTGCACCTCTCTTCCAGTCTAAATTTTTTCCCTGACTTGCTGTAGGAATTCCACCAGACATCCTCCTCTTATCAAAGCTTCGATATGGTTCCGCAGGTTGTAGCATTCTGAAGTGTTGTGTCCCATGTCCTAGTGAAAGTCATAATATTTGTAGCGATTTTTTTTATCGACCGGGGCTTTCATGGGAGCAGGCTTCTGTAACAAACCCTTGTCCCGAATGGTGAGGTAGACTATTTCACGGGATGCATTTAAGAGAGTGTAATGATTGTACTCCCTCTCATCGCGAGCTATAAAGGCCACTGTCCTGAGAGGTGGTGAAGCTTAAGGAGGAGTTCGTTTATCTGGATACCTTTCCGATCTGGGTTGAGAAATAGGGAAGCGATATGTTGATTTATTAGGGGGTTTGTTCTGGCTTTTCTGAGCTTGTTCGGGTCTGAGAGCTTTCTTCTTATGTCGCTTTACGGCTCTCATGTCATCATGTTCCATCTTGACCTTAAGCTGTTCGTCGACTTCAATCTGCTCCAGAGCCCGATCATAGGCTTCTTGGTAAGTTTCTAGAGGTCTCTTAGCGAAAGTCCGAAAAAGCTTTCCCGCCTACAGGTTCCTTCTGAAGTTGGCGAGGGTTTCTTTCTCGGTGAAGACTCTCATCTGGATGACTTCCTTGTGGAAACACTTGATGTAAGCCCAGAGGGTTTCCCCTCTCTCCTGGATCACGTACTGTAGATGGATCAGGTCCTTCAATTGGGGCTTAACTCCCTGGAATTATGAGCAGAAACCGGTTGATAACTTGGTGAAGGAATCCACGCTACTGGTAAGTAGTTTTCTAAACCAGGTTTTAGCGTAATCCGTGAGTGTAGTGGGGAACATTCGACACATAGCGGCCCTGGTTTTGTTCTGGATCTCCATCTGTTGAAGCTCTCTAAGTGGCTCAGGGGATCTTCAGTCCTAGAGAATCTGTCAGTTGGCATTTTAAACTTAGGCGGGAGCTCTGCCTCCCGGACTCTTTTGGTGAAGGGAGCATTCATTTCACTTAGAGGATCTTTCTTGTCCTCCTTATACTTTCCCTTCTTTATCATTTGGACCTCTTTCTGAAGCTCTGCCAATTGGTCATTTAGACGTTTGCTTTCGGATTTTCTTGAGTTGATCTCGGTTTCATCACCATCAGATCCTTCTGACGAACTGGCAACCTCCATGAAGTTCCTTCTTCGGAGGGGGTTCACTCATGGGCTTTGCTGACTTTCTTCTTCCCTACCCCGGGCTTCCCTCTTTAAAGTCGTTGGGTGGAGAAACTCTCCCCGCTCCCGGGGAAGGATGTCTGCTTGGAATTTGACTTGCCTTGGTTGGTAGCGTGGCAGCGTTTCGGGAACGGGGGGCATGTGCCCTAACCTATCCTGGATCGAGGTTGGGAGTCCCGTTCTATTACGAGTTGGTTCCCAAGGAGTAAGTCCAGGCGATCAGAGGCTGGCTGCCTAACCCCGGGCCTGCTTGACTCTGCCCGATTGCAAAGGTCTGCTTGCTGGATGGTAATGCCCTCAACGAGCAGTCAAAGGCGGACCCTTTCTACTAAGGCCGCCCTTGTTGGTCAAGCTCGACCTTATTTCCCAGAGGGGGGAACTAGAGCTCGCACAGTGGCTGACTGGGCTGGAACCTGGCTATGGAGCCCAGATTTCCTCCTTTACTTCGAGACCTTTCGTGTTGACGCATCAGAAGGTTGTTCTGATGCTCCCGGCTGTCCTTGTGATGAGCGGAGCCTCATGATTCTTGTAAAAAAACAAACTTTTGGATACAAAGATGGTGGTGTGAGAGTTTCCCACAGACGGCGCCAAAAATTGTTAATGGGAAATTTACTCGGGATGAGAAATTCCTACTGACACCCTTGAGACCACTACCACGAAAGTGGTGGTCGGGGTCGGTACCGTTGATACCTGACCTGTTAAGAGGTAAACGAGAGGCTGGATCGTAGTAACAATTAATGGAAGCTTTTATTATTGATACTTGCTTCGAAATAAAAATCACTCTCTTATATGCTCACAGTCTCTCTAGGATCTAGGAATGTGGCAACTCTGTGCTTGTCGAATAGTGGAAACAAAGGTGGACGTGTTTTGAGTACAGAATTTAGGTCTTCCCCTTCTCTTTTCTTTCTCTCTTCTCTATATTTTTATGTATATCTGTGTATGTGTCTCCCTGTATCTATTTATATTTTATCCAAGTAGGTTTGAATTTAGTGATATCCCGCCATGATCCATTCAATCCGTCCCCTCCTTATCGGACTGGATCCCTTATTTATAAGTGGTTGACCCCGAGTGAATAGCGGAAATGATGATATCGTTAACGAAAACTCATCGGTTTTCTTTTAAGGATCAAACACTTGGCTCACACATATACCGAATTAATTGTTGGTTACCACATGGATATGATCTTGTATGTTATCGCGACATGGTGTGTCATGGAGGCTACCCAGCTAGTTGCCTGTCGTCTTGTAGACCGAGGTAGATCCCTGCTTCGGCTATGTTTTTAGAAGCTTGGGATGAATTTTCCCCGACCCTTGGGGGCTTGAGGTGTCCCTGTAAACATTCTTGGGAAGTAGCCGGGGTGGTATAGGTTCAGGTGTGATTCCTCTTTCGTGTCTAGCAGGGACATCGGGCTTCTAGAGAGGTTGGTGGGCTTCTGTCGAATGTCTCTTGAGCTTGGAGACCCCTCCTGGCATTCACGCGGCGGTTGTGGAGCTCGACCTCAATGCCGAGGTTCCTTGATAGGTGGCCTGGAGAAACCCGAGATCCAGTATTCGTGTGGGGGATTGTCCTGGTCGCGCCTAGCTTGTTTTCTGGTAGTTGTGAAGCCGGGCCGGCCTTCCCTGCTCATGCTGTGTGGCTTTATGGTCTATCCGGGCCGCATGAACGTTGATTATGGGCTCTGACTTGTGGCAGGAGAGTGGAAAATTTCTCCTTGACCCCTAACTAAATTTTACTATTAACAATATATATATATATATATATATATATATATATATATATATATATTAAGTAGGATGTTCATGCTCGATCAACAAAAAAATGTTATTGATGTATATTGTGAACTTGTGAATGTTATTGATGTATATTGTGAACTTGTGAATTGGATGTTGAAGTATTTAATGATGTGCTACTGGTTATGTGTTATTTTGTTCAATAGTATTTCATTGATCATTTATTATCACAAATTTTACCGATGGTTACATTTGTTTTAAATTTTGAACCCATGTTATTTATTTGTAATTGTTTGAGATTGACCGATGATAAGCTAGTACCTACTATACCTCTTCTGCTCAACCTCAAATATCCATAAATTGCATCAGCTCCTAACAATACTAGCTCTAAATATACCAAGCTTATGATGACTTTAATACCAAAGATATTACTTCCATGTCTAACACTCTAAGGCCCAGTTTGGCATTGCTGTGCTGTGGGGAGAAGTGTTTTTGAAATTTTCGTGGGAAGAATTGTTGTGAGAAGAATCAGCTAAGTGTTTGGTAAACTGATTTTCAAAAGTGTTGTGAGAACTAAAAGCAATTTTAATGTGTTTGGTAAACTGAAGTAAAAAGTTTTATGAGTGTATAAAATTACTAAAAAGACATAGACATCTAAATGATGCTAATGTGCTATACTTTACATTTTTTTTGTTTATTTGTATTTAGTGTTAAGTGTTATATAATTACGGTACTTTACTTAATTAATTAGCCCAATTTCTTTATTTCTTTAATTATTTATTTTATTTTACTTTATTTATTTATTTATTTTTTATTCTATTTTATTGAATTAATTATCCCTATTTTTTTTTGTATAGTTATGACAACATTTTATTATACAGAAATATAAGCCCAATTTTTTTGGTAAATTTTGTTAAAGGCAAGGTAAAATTGGAAAATCGGTAAAATTTCATTTAATATCACTGTAGCGTATTTTCTAAAAGCAGAAACCCAAATATAAAAGTATGTATTTGTAGCTTCTTAAAAACTCAGTTGGGAGAAGCCAAAAGTGACCAAAAGCACTTCCCTGTGATTTTACCAAACACCATGTCTTTGGTCCAGAGTCACTTTTGATCCCAAAAGCAGCAGGGGAAGCAATACCAAACTGGGCATAACTCAATTACCTTGTAGGTTATCCCAAACACAATTAAATCAACTTAACTGAAGATATACAAGCTAGTAAGAAAGGACCCGTCTGTTGCTCGTTAATTTTTTTTTTCTATAGCTGTGATTTTTTCTTGGCATTCTAGTGTTGTGTCTCCTCTGTTATCCTTGATTTCTTGGCTTTTGTTGCTTGTCATTGTGGGCCTTGGCTGCCTGGTTTGGTGGCCCTTGTGATCTTAATATCTTGTTTGTTTGTTATATACACAAATTCTTGTATGTTTGTTATATCACAGTGAAGTCATTGTGTTCTTAATATCCTGTCTGTTTTTATATACACAAATTCTTACATGTTTGTAATATCATTGTGAAGTCGTGTGTGTGAGGTATTGTGATTGATATATATATATATAGTTAACGAGAAATTTGCTTAGGATGAGAAATTTCTATTAACACCCTCAAGACCAATACCACGAAAGTGGTGGTCGGGGTCGGTACCGTTGATACCTGACCTGTTAAGAGGTAAACGAGCGGCTGGATCGCAATAATAGTAAACATGAGCTTTTATTATTGATTACTTGCTTCGAAATACAAATCACTCTCTCATATGCACACTGTCTCTCTAGGATCTAGGAAGGTGGCAACTCCGTGCTTGTCGAATAGTGGAAACAAAGGCGGCCGTGTTCTGAGTACAGAATTTAGGCCTTCCTCTCTTATTTTCTTTTCTTCTATATGTCGCTCTTCTTCTCTTCTTTTGTCATATCTCTTTTGTGTGTCATGCTTGTCCCCATTTATATATGGTCCAAGTAGGTTTGAATTTGCTGATATCCCGCCACGATCCTTCGAATCTGTTTCCTTCTTATCGGGCGATATCCTTTATTTAAAAGTTGTTGACCCCGAGTAAATAGTGGAAACGATGATATTGTTAACGTGAATGAGATTGTTTCCTTTTAGGAATCAAACTCTTGACTTGCACGTATGTTTGTTATATCACAGTGAAGTCGTTGTGTTCTTAATATCCTGTCTGTTTTTATATACACAAATTCTTACATGTTTGTAATATCATTGTGAAGTCGTGTGTGTGAGGTATTGTGATTGATATATATATATATATATATATATATATATATATATATATATATATATTGTTAACGAGAAATTTGCTTAGGATGAGAAATTTCTATTAACACCCTCAAGACCACTACCACGAAAGTGGTGGTCGGGGTCGGTACCGTTGATACCTGACCTGTTAAGAGGTAAACGAGCGGCTGGATCGCAATAATAGTAAACATGAGCTTTTATTATTGATTACTTGCTTCGAAATACAAATCACTCTCTCATATGCACACTGTCTCTCTAGGATCTAGGAAGGTGGCAACTCCGTGCTTGTCGAATAGTGGAAACAAAGGCGGCCGTGTTCTGAGTACAGAATTTAGGCCTTCCTCTTTTCTTTTCTTCTCTTCTATATGTCGCTCTTCTTCTCTTCTTTTGTCATATCTCTTTTGTGTGTCATGCTTGTCCCCACTTATATATGGTCCAAGTAGGTTTGAATTTGCTGATATCCCGCCACGATCCTTCGAATCCGTTTCCTCCTTATCGGGCGATATCCTTTATTTAAAAGTTGTTGACCCCGAGTAAATAGTGGAAACGATGATATTGTTAACGTGAATGAGATTGTTTCCTTTTAGGAATCAAACTCTTGACTTGCACGTATACGAGATTAATATTGGTTATCTCATAGATATGATCTTGTATGTTATCACGGCAAATCCTAGATATCAATGTTCCAAAAGCAAAGGCAAAAAGAATAAACTAGAGGGGAAAAATCATCCTAAATACTAGCTATCACAAATTAATGCATCTCAATCAACAATCAATACTCAAGCATGTCATAAAAGTAATTTAACATACAAGCAATTTAACATACAAGCAAGCAATTAATATGCAATAAAGACTAAAACCTTAGGTATACATGTCTTAGTAATGAAAACATAAAGATTAGAACATATAGAGAATACCTAGTCATGAACAAACAAGAAACCCATGCTTGTAAGATGCTTGATGATTTGGATTTTAAGGAAGGTTGAGTAAAAATGGCTTCTTGGAGCTTCTCTCTCTAAAGAACAATATCTCTCTCTCAAAAATAGGTTGGGAAGCTCTAAAAACGAATTGGGAAGAAGATGATATATTTATATGAAGCCCAAAGTGAAGCTACGTCGTTTTGGTAAAAACAGGCCAAAAGACTCGATGTGCACTGGTCGAGAAGCGCACGACCAACGACAACTCACTGGACAAGTTACGCTGGTGAGGTGTGCATGACGACCAGCGCACCACCAGCGACAAACCACTGGTATGTTTGCACTGGTGTTGGCACGCATGACGACCAGCGCACCACCAGCGCCACACCACTAGAAAGCTGCGCTGGTGTTGGCGCTGGTGAGGGCGCTGCTCGAGTTGTGCCCAGCTCACCACCTTCACACACACACAATACATGCAAGAGAAATAAGGTGAAGGGAATGCATCCTAATTCCTAACATGACATGACATTTTAATCACGTGAAGCAATCAATTCAACCAAGCAAGAGATAATAACATTAGGCACATAATCAAGACAATAAGCACAAATGCAAAGTGATCAAAACATTCATAAGAGTGAGTGTGTGCTCTAAATCTCTTCAAAGAAGTTAAGCAAGTGATTTTACCTTTGATGCTTGACAAAAGAGCTTGAGCAATGAAGACCTAAACTACCCTTACATATTGATCCCAAAATATGGTTTGTCAACGAAATAAGCCAATAAAAAACCGAGGAACTTACATCTGTGCTTGTTGAATAGTGGAAACAAAGGCGGCCGTGTTCTGAGTACAGAATTTAGGCATTCCTCTATTCTTTTCTTTTCTTTTCTTTTGTTCTATATGTCGCTATTCTTCTCTTCTTATTTCATATCTCTTTTGTGTGTCATGCTTGGCTCTATTTATATATGGTCAAAGTAGGTTTGAATTTCCTGATATCCCGCCACGATCCTTCGAATCTGTTTCATTCTTATCGGGCGAGATCCTTTATTTAAAAGTTGTTGACCCCGAGTAAATAGCGAAAACAATGATATTGTTACCGTGAATTAGTTTGTTTCCTTTTAGGAATCAAACTCTCGACTCGCACGTATACGGGATTAATGTTGGTTATCTCATAGATATGATCTTGTATGTTATCGCGACATGGTTTTTCATGGAGGTCACCCAGCTAGCTGCCTGTTGTCCCGTAGAGCGAGATAGATCCCTGCTTCAACTCTGTTCTTAGAAGCTTGGGATGGATTTTCCCTGACCCTTGGGAGCTTGAGGTGTCATTGTAGGCATTCCTGGGAGGTAGCTAGGGTAGTGTATATTTTGGCGTGATTCCTCTTTCTTGTCCAGCAGGGACACCGGGCTTCTAGAGAGGTTGGAGGGCTTTTGTCTAAGACTACTGTTAAGTTTATCCTCTGAAAGTCTTAACCCGGAGTGTGCCTACTTTGCTTGTCGGGCTTCTTTCGAATGCTTCTTGAGCTTGGAGACCCCCTCTGGCTTTCACGGGGTGGTTGAGGAGCTCGACCTCAGGAAACGAGGTTCCTTGATAGGTGACCTGGAGAAGCCCGGGTTCCAGTATTCGTGTGAGGTTCGTCCTAGTTGCGTCTAGCTTGCTTTCTGATAGTTTCAAAGTTGGACATGCCTTCCCTGCTCCTGCGGGGTGGTTTTATGGTCTATTCGGGATTCATGAACGTTGATTATGGGTTTTGACTTGTGGCGGGAAAGTGGAAAATTTCTCTTTGACCACTGCCCAAATTTTACTATTAACAGAAGTCCCTTTTGACTTGAACACCGGTGGTAGAGTTGGGGTTGAAGTTAGATTCGTTGTTTAATTGGGAAATTTTTCCGTTATAAAAATAATTAATAAGAGCGAAATCTTCACATTAATTACCTAATATTGAATTTGAAACAGTGTTTTCTTCGAGAAAAAAACGGCTGTAAAACGACTCCCTCCATGGCTCCAGGTGATCTTCCCGAGGATATTCCCGACATCATTCCCCTTAACCTCTATTTAAACCCGTTCTTACCGTCACTTTCTTCACACTTTCTCAAATTTCAAATTTTCAGATTTATTCTTTCCTGCTTTCTTTTGTCGATTTCCCTTTATCTTCCGCTTACTTCTAAGTTTTTCTCACCCATCAATGTCGAATTCCCCAGACAGTATCGAAGCCTTGGTTGAGGGCACCAGAGGCTCTAACCTAGTTCATCGTAAATGGGTGCGAGGAATTTTGAGTGACGAGGAATCTTCCCTGGTCCGCCAGCGCCGTGGTTCTAGCAGGAACGTCTCTATTGGCTCCAGCTTCTCGAACCAGCCTGATAACCCTCTATAGCTAGTTGACAAGGATTCTGATGCTGGGGAGAGAGTCGACGATGTCAGAAAGGTTTAGGTTACAGTGGCAGAGCTTCTTTCAGCGACGACCCTTCCTTTCGAACCCAGGGTCATCTCCGATTCCACAGTTGACCCTTAGTCGATTAGCTGCCTTCAGGATAAATATGGTATCCTTGACACAGTTTCTCTCACCGTCCCCTATAAAAATTACGACGTCTTCAGCCCGCCTAAAGGCGTACTTCCCATTCATGTCGCAGCCTTTGAGAGCTAGGTTAGGCTCCCTCTTCATCCTACCCTTCGGCGGGCTCTCAACGCCTTTAACTGGCTCCGCTCCAACTAACGCCTGGCTTCTGGAGGCACCTAGTCGTCTTCCTCGTGCTATGGAGGGAGCAATACGAGATGATCAGCATAACTAGAGAGCCCGAGGCAGAGGAGCTTGTTTTCCTTTTCCAGAATGGAAGCCTGGATGAGGTCCCTCGTGGTCAATTTTATGCCAAAGCCAATAACAAATTCAATTTTATCATCCCTAGAGCTTCAAGGAAAGACCTCGCTTGGAAAGAAGAATGGGTACTAGCGATGGGAGATTAAGGAAGCTTCGTTTTCTTCGGCGGTATGAGCTCACGGTCCCCACTGCTTTCAGTGACAAACCCTCGTGGGATCGGGACTCCTTGCCCGCTGAGTCTGAGGCTGTGTTGAAAACCATCCTGGTAAAAAATTATATGAATTTGAAGTTTCCAACTGCTAACCCCTTCGACCCTCGCTGAACAAGTACCTACGGATCTCCGATGCTACTCCTCGTAAGTATCTTGCTCTATCATGTTTTTGGATTGTTGGATGGTTTAGTTTTGATGGTTTTAACCTCTTTCTTAACAGTTTTTGTTGTTGCTCCAGCTTTTCACGAAGCCCGGCAAGCTCGGACCTCTCATTCTCCTTCCAGTTCGTCCCCGGGAGCTTTCTCGGCTGCTTCGAAGAAAGGGGGGGGGGGGGGTTAACCATTAGGCCTGCTACCTCGCTCGTTCCTGCTCCATCGCCTTCCCAAGTGAAGTCCAAGATGGCTATTCTTACGTCTCGGGTAGTAAATGCTCTAAACCGAGAAAGACCCACTTCCCAAGCCATTGATTCGTCCACTTCTACCCCCTCACCAGTGGTTCCTGCTTCAACTGATGCTCTCCCAGTTATGTTATCTCCTTCTCTTGATCCAGCTGCCTCCTAGGTGGTTCAGGTTCCCAGGGATCCTGAGGCCGGTACTCCCGTGACCGCCCCTTCTCGCCCCTACCAGCAGTCAAGCTCGGCGGGTTATAACGAGGTTCTAAAGTAATTCGTTATGTCCTGTCCAGGTGGCGAGCTTTCTAGGATGACCTCAATGCTCATGGACGTCATGGTTACCAAAGGGTCTACCCTTCTAGCCGAGGTAATCGTCGATTTTACTTCCTCATTCAGTAGCTTGATTAATCATTTCTTAACATGAATTCCCTTTGCAGGCCTTCAAGTTTCAAGTAGCCATGGGATATCAGGTGGCTTCTCTCCATGATTGGGCAACTGAGGCTGAGGCTGAGGCTGAGGCTGAGGCTGAGGCTGAGCGAGCCATGAGGTTGTTGGCGCATGCTCAAACGCTGGTCCAGGAGATGACCTCTAGCTAGAGGGGAATGGAAACCCAACTGCCTAAGCTCCAGTGCGACCACGAGAGGTTGAAGTTGGCCTTTGATCATAAAACTCTCCCGTCGAAGCGACGAGCCAACCAGCAGGATGACTGGAAGGGAGAGGCTCAAGCACTGGATGTCGAAAACCAAGCTCTGCAGGCCCAAGTTACCAAGCTCCTGGCCGAGGTGGAAGCCTCTTTCAATGAGGGGTATTTCTATACCTCCTATCAGGATACGGAAGCCCTTCCCCCTATTTGATCTCTCCAGCATCGCCGGCTGGGATATGGAAGAGGTTATGTCACAAAATACAGAGATGTCTCACTCTGAAAATGATGGAGCATGTCCTTCTATTGGAGAGGAAGCTGGGAAGCGGTTTGAAGTGCCAGATCTGCCTCCTCATGTTTCGACCTTCTCAGCGTCTGGTCCTGGCGAATCCTTGAAGGGGGTCCATCCCGAGGAGCTATAAGGAGACCTTGCTGAATCCCGAGATACTTCCATGGTGCTCTCAGGAGTGGAGTCAATAGAAGGCGGGATTATGCCCAAGTCCGTGGCTAGCCTTCTTGATGCATCCATATTTCATGAGGTTATGGCGGTGATCAATGAAGTCATGGATGAGGACCCTGTTGACCCTGAAGCAACAGAGGCGAATCCCCATGAGGAGGTGGCAGAGGCGGTAAATGCAGCTGACTAGGATGAGCTACCACAAGAGAGGGGAGCAGGGGGCGAGGTTCATTCTGTGGAAGAGGAGGCTGAAGGTCATCAAGAAGATGAAGACGTTTGATTTCTCTCTCTCGTAATTCATTTTGAATTCTTGGAAAAGGGGGTGGGCATCCCATCCTTAACCTGTTTGATCCTTTATCATTTCATTTTCTTTTTTGTTGCCCGGAATCAGGGGTTGGGCTTCCTGCCTAATGTAGCCTTATTGGGAAATAGGCTCCCCCTTACATCAATAAATTTTTACTTTAGATCTAGTTTACACTCTGACTTGCATGTACTTTCTCGATCTCCCTCTAGGTCCAGCATTCATAGCAAATTGACTTATCTTGGGGGGAAATAACAAGATAAGAACACTGTTTAAGCGTGAAAGGAGACAACTAGCTCGGGCTTTCTGGCTACAAAGACTCGTAGCTCAACGTCTTTAGTCGATAGTCATCTAGTTTGATCGTAGGCCTGTTATAGTAAGCAACCACATATCAAGAAGAATTAGTAACCAGAAATAACTAGAATATTTAGAGTTTAAGTAAATCGAGCCCTCCATCCCCGAGCCCATTTAGGGGGCCGTAACCCTAGTAAGGCATCAAGTAAAGAACTGTTTAGCCCCCTCTTTAGGCTAGGGATCAAGAGGGCTTCCGCGCTCTTAAACTCAAATCTTTCTTGGGGGTGGTTTCCCTGGCAAGGCATCATGAGGACTATCTTGCTATTTCCTAATCTCGAGATCTGAATGACAACTACGCTCTTATACTCAGACCCTTCTTGGGGGTGGTAGCCTGACCAAGGCATCAGGACGGCTATCTAGCTATTTCCTGGTCTCGAGGTCTGGATGACAACTATGCTCTTACACTCAGACCCTTCTTAAGGGTGGTAGCCCGACCAAGGCATCAGGAGGGATAGCTAGCTATTTCCTGGTCTTAAGATCTGGATGGAAACTATGCTCTTACACTCAGACCCTTCTTGGGGGTGGTAGCCCGACCAAGGCATCATGAGGGCTATCTAGCTATTTCCTGGTCTTGAGATCTAGATGGCAACTATGCTCTTACACTCAGACCCTTCTTGAGGGTGGTAGCCCAACCAAGGCATTAGGAGGGCTATCTAGCTATTTCCCGGTATTGAGATCTAGATGGCAACTATGCTCTTATACTCAGACCCTTCTTGGGGGTGATAGCCCGACCAAGGCATCCAGAGGGCTATCTAGCTATTTCCTGGTCTTTAGATCTGGATGACAACTATGCTCTTACACTCAGACCCTTCTTGGGGGTGGTAGCCCGACCAAGGCATCAAGAGGGCTATCTAGCTATTTCCTAGTCTTGAGATCTGGATGGCAACTATGCTCTTACACTCAGACCCTTCTTGGGGGTGGTAGCCCGACCAAGGCATCAGGAGGGCTATCTAGCTATTTCCTGGTCTTGAGATCTGGATGGCAACTATGCTCTTACACTCAAACCCTTCTTGGGGGTGGTAGCCCGACTAAGTCATCAGTAGGGCTATCTAGTTATTTCCTGGTCTTGAAATCTGGATGGCAACTATGCTCTTACACTCAGACCCTTCTTGGCTGGGGGTAGTGCCTGACCTAGGCATCAGGAGTGGCGATAGGGCTTCCCCGGCCTACTCCTGGTTTTTGGGTGATAATGTCGATTTTCCAACGTATACCCAATCATTGTGGAACATAGTTGAAGAAGGAGTAAATAAGAAAAGCTGGCTTTATTGATACGAAGGATGGAGTACATTATTGTCGGGGATAAAAAAGAAAACTCGGTGGAGGCCGCCTGCTCATGAGTCCCCTGTTCAAGGGTAGAATTTTCTTAAGTGATCTGCATTCCAAGTATGATCGATGAGTCGACCATTCATATCCTCGAGTTTGTATGCCTCATTGTGGACCATCATTTTAACTTCCTGGTATTCAACGTTACTTTCCTAAGAACTAGGTCCTCTTCTTTGAAGTTTCGGGCTTTAGCCCTTCTGTTGAAGTACCTGGCAATCCTGCTTTGGAAGATTGCTACCTTCTCTACTATTCGATCTTGTTTCTCTTCCAGGAGGTCCAAGCTAGCTCGGGGCTTACTTTCAATGCTCTCTGGTTTAAAATGTTAGACTCTAAAGGAGGTCAATTTATGTTGGATAGGTAGGACTGCTTCAACCCCGAAGGCTAGAGAGTAGGGCGTTTCCCCGGTAGCTGTTCTTCTTATACTGCGGTAAGTCTAGAGAACTTCGAGGAGCTCCTCTGCCCATCTACCTTTCTTCTGCTGTAGCTTTTTCTTCAACAACTTCTTAATGGTTTTGTTTGTGGATTCCATCAGTCCGTTGGTCTGGGGGTGGGCAACCGAAGCAAATCGAATGTCGATTCCCAAGCCTTCGTAAAAAACTTTGAACCGACAATTGTCAAACTGTTTTTCGAGGTCAGTTATAATGGCAAGAAGGGTTTCGAGCCTGCAGACTACATTAGTCTTGATAAACCTCATTGTGTTTTCTTCTGAAATCTGGGAGAGCGGTCCAGCCTCAACCTATCTTGTAAAATAATCTATTACCACGATAGCATGTTTGGCTTGACCCGGAGCGGCCCGATCAAGTCGACTCCCCACATAGTAAAGGGGTATGGCTAGCTAAGGGACGACAACTGCTCCGGAGGGAGGTGACTCAAGTTTGCGGCCTTCTGGCATGCCTCACAGGCTTGCACTAAGCTCTTCGCTTCTTGATGGATGGTTGGCCAATAATATTCCATACGGAGAACCTGATATGCCAAAGCCTCCCCACCAGTGTGGCTTCCACATTCCCCAGAATGAACCTCTCTCAAAGCCCACTTGGAGTCTTCAGGGTGCAAACATAGGAGCAGGGAAGGGATCTTCCCCTCCGGTATAGGTGTTCATCCACCAAGCAATACCAGACCGAGAGCCTTTGACTCTCTTAGCTTGGTCGGGCTCCCCGGGGAGTTTCCCATCATGTAGATAATCCACTATTGGATCCATCCAACACGGTTGTTGGTCCAATGTATAAGCTTTCTTACCTGTCATAATGCTAGGTAGGGGGATCACTTGAAGAGGGACTCCGTGAGGTAAGGTCTGGCCACCATATGCAGCTATCTTGGCAAGCACGTCAGTTCGATGATTCAGTTGTCTAGGTATTTGCTCGATTTTGAATCCTTTAAATCTGCTCTTGAGTTGTTGAACCAATTTCAGGTAAGCGATCATATTATCCCCTTTTTCCTGATAATCTCCGGAGACTTGGTTGACCACGAGGGAAGAGTCACTTTTAACATTAAGGTAATCAACCCCGAGTTCTATAACTGCCTTTATTCCGGCTAGAAGGGCTTCATATTCCGACTCATTGTTCATAACTTTAAATTCAAACCTGAAACAGTGGCAGCACTCAGTTCCTTCTGGGTCGATGAGGACTATGCCCGCTCCTCCCCAGCTTTCCCGTAAGCTCCATCTGTGTAGAGGGTCCACGACTCGCAACCTTTCGGCCAGTTGTCATATTCTGGAATCCTCTCAGGGGTTACGTCTGTTACTGTGGGGGTTGCTTAGCCTGAAGGTATTGAGAGCTCTACTACAAAGTCTTCTAGTGCTTGAGCTTTTATTGCGGTCCTAGGCTTATACCTTAAATCAAACTGGGTTAGCTCTAGGGCTCATAGAACCAGCCTTCCAGAAACATCCGACCTTTGTAAGAATTGATAGAGGGGTTGGTCCGTCACCACTGCTATTGAATGAGCATGGAAGTAGGGACGATGTTTCCTTACCGATGTCACCAAGGCGTGAGCGAGCTTTTCCAACAGAGTATAGTTCTTTTCGGGCTTGGTTAGAGCGTGACTCAGATAGTAAATATATCGCCCCGCTTTCCTTGACTAAAGCCCTGCTTACAGCAGTTTTTGAAACATCCAAGTATATTTGAATCTCTTCTCCAGGACTTGGCTTAACCAGCAGTGAAGGGCATGGTAGGTATTTTTTCAAAGCTTGAAAAGCTTGTTCGCTTTCTTGATCCCATTTCATGTTTCTTCCCTGCTTGATGGCTTTGAAGAATGGTAGAAACTTATCGGTAGACTGATAGATGAACCTTTTGAGCGCTGCTACCTATCTGGTCAAGGCTTAAACATGTTTAGGAGATATGGGGGATTCTAGATCCAGGATAGCCATGATCTTTTTCGGGTTAGCCTCTATGCCTCTCTCATGAACCATAAAGCCCAAAAACTTCCCCGCAGTTACCCCAAATGCGCATTTGGAAGGGTTCAACCTCATCTAGTTCTCCCTTAGGATCATGAAGGTTCTACTAAGGTCATCCAAGTGGCCTTCCGAGGTTGAAGATTTGGTGATCATGTCGTCGATATACACCTCCATTGACCTTCCAATTTCGGGCTTGAACAACCAATTGACTAGCCGCTGATAAGTAGCTTCAACATTCTTGAGCCCATAAGGCATCACCTTGTAGCAGTACAATCCTTGCGATATGATGAAACTAGTCTTTTCCTGGTCTGCGGGGTTCATCATAATCTGATTGTACCCTAAAAATGCTTCCATGAAGCTCATGAGCTTGTTTCCGGAGGTAGAATCAACTAGCTGATCAATTTTTGGTAGAGGAAAGCTGTCCTTCGGGCATGCCCGGTTGAGGTCGGTGTAATCTACACACATGCACCACTTTTTATTTGCCTTTATGACCATGACCACGTTGCCAATCCATTCGGGATAATGTACTTCTCGAATGAAGCCTGCCCGGGTCAGTTTGTCCACCTCTTCATGAATCGCAACATTTCTTTCGGTGTTGAATTGGTGTCTTTTTTGTTTAATGGGTTTGAAGGTCGGATCCACTGCCAATCGATGAGCAACTTATGTCATCGGGATCCCTGGCATCTCAACATGACTTAAGCAAAAATGTCGTTGAACTCTGTGAGGAGCCTGATCAAGCCCTATTTCATTCCCGGCTCAAGGGTAGCTCCGATTTTGACAACCTTCGAGGGATCACCTACTAGGATAGGAATCTCTTCTAACTTATCCACTGGATGGCCGCTGGCCCATTCCCTTCTTTGTTCCTCCATGTCGGGCATTTTGAGGTCGTCTTCAAAGTGAACAGTGGACCTTACATCTCTGAGGCTTAGTGTAAGGGTTGCCTTGTCTTGGATCGTTGTCACCTGGGCGAGTTGATTTGCTAGATCTGTTGGGTTGGCCGATAGTGCGTAGCATTTTCTGGTTGCTTGCTGCTCATCCTGAACTCCCTCACATTGTCTTTTACTGGGAACTTCAGGACGTTGTGGTAAAAAGAAAGGACCTTTTTCAAGGATGATAGAAATGGCCTCCCTAATATTGCATTGTAGGCCGATGGGGTATCCACTACCACAAATTCGATCATGATATTCTACTAGAGAGGTGAGGCTCCAATGATCACTGGTAGGATTTTTAATCCCACGGGTGTAATTGAGTCCCCAGTGAACCCATATAACGGAGTAGTGCAGATATTGTAACACCACTGTTTCAAGTTTAGCTTTTCCAAGGTATCTTTAAACATGACGTCTATGCTGCTACCTGTGTAAACGAGCACACAATGTACCATACAGTTTGCAATCTGTACCGTAATCACCATGGGGCATTATGAGGTTGCACGATGTTGGAGACATCCGCTTCTGTGAAAATGATTTGTGACAGCTGGGAGGGATTGGTTGGTCTCTGATCGATCTTAAAGATATCCTGGCCCTCGTCCATATAAGGAACTTTCCTCGTATGGTTTTTCCTGGAACTGTTGGAGGTGCCGGCCAGAGTAGGCCCCCCGCTGATGGTATGTACTATCTGAATATGTTGCATCAAGTCCGACTGCTTCCCCTTCCTTTTCTCGGCATGTTCTCGGATCTCGACTTGCACCTCCCCTTCAGTCTGAATGTTTTCCCTGACTTGCTGTAAGAATTCCACCAGGCATCCTCCCCTTATCAAAGCTTCGATCTAGTTTCGCAGGTTGTAGCATTCTGAAGTGTTGTGCCCCACGTCCTCATGAAAGTCACAGTATTTATAGCGATTTCTCATATCGACCTGGGCTTTCATGGGAGCGGGCTTCTATAACAAACCCTTGTCCCGAATGGCGAGGTAGGCTGTCTCACGGGACGTATTTAAGGGAGTATAATTATCGTACCCCCTCTCATCACGAGCTATTGGAGCCACTGTTCTGGGTGGTGAAGAAGCTTGTGGGGGAGTTTGTTTCCCTGGATACCTTTCCGATCTGGGTTGAGGAAGTGGAAAACGGTATGTTGATTTATTGAGAGGTTTGTTCTGGCATTTCTGAGCTTGCTCGGGTCTGAGAGCTTCCTTCTTATGTCATCGTGTTCCATCTTGACCTTAAGCTGTTTGTCGACCTCAATCTACTCTAGAGCCCGATCATAGGCTTCTTGGTAAGTTTCTAAAGGTCTCTTAGCGAAAGACCGGAAAAGCTTACCCACCCAAAGGTTCCTCCTGAAATTGGTGAGAGTTTCTTTCTCGGTGAAGACCCTCATCTGGATGACTTGTGGAAACGCTCGACGTAAGCCCGGAGTGTTTTCCCTCTCTCCTGGATCTTGTACTGTAGGTGGATCGACTCCTTCAACCAGGGCTTAACTCCCTGGAATTGTGAGCGAAAATCGGTTGATAGATTGTTGAATGAGTCCACACTACCAGCAGGTAGTTTCCTAAACCAAGTTTTCGCGTAATCCGTGAGTGTAGTGGGGAACATTTGACACATAGCGGCCCTGGTCGTGTTTTAGACCTCCATATGTTGAACGAAACTCTCTAAGTGGCTCAAGGGATCCTCAGTCCCAAAGAATCTATCAGTTGGCATTTTGAATTTGGGCGGGAGCTCCGCCTCCCAGATCATTCTGGTGAAGGGAGCATTCATTTCACTTAGAGGATTTTTCTTGTCCTCCTTGTACTTTCCCTTCTTTATCAATTGGACCTCTTTCTGAAGCTCTGCCAATTGGTCATTTAGACGTTTGCTTTTGGATTTCCTTGAGTTGATCTCGATTTCCTCACCATCGGATCCTTCTGACAAACTAGTGACCCCTGCCCGGTTTCTTCGGAGGAGGAGGTCTGCTCGGGGGCTTTGCTGACTTTCTTCTTCCCTACCCTGGGCTTCCCTCCTTGAAGTCGTTGGGTGGAGAAACTCTCCCCGCTCTAGGGGAAGAATGTCCGCCACGGATTTGACTTGCCTTGGTTGGTAGCGTGGCAACGCTTCGGGAACGGGGGACATGGGCCCTAACCTATCCTGGATTGAGGTTGGGGGTCCTGTTCTATTACAAGTTGGTTCCCGAAGAGTAGGTCCCAGGCGATCAAAGATGGGCTGCCTAGCCCCGAGCCTGCTTGACTCCCCCCGATTGCAAATGTGTGCTTGCTAGATGGTAATGCCCTCAGCGAGCAATCGAAGGCAGACGCTTCCTACAAAGGCCGCCGCTTGTTGGTCAAGCTCGACCTGATTTCCCAGAGGAGGATCCAGAGCTCGCACAGTGACTGGCTGGGCTGGAACTTGGCTATAGAGCCTGGATTTCTTCCCTTTCTTCGGGACCTTTCGCGTTGACGCAGCAGAAGGTTGTCCTGATGCGCCGGACTGTCCTTGTGAGGATCAGAGCCTTATGATTCCTGTAAAATGACAAACTTTTGAATACAAAGATGATGGTGTGAGAGTTTCCCACAGACGGCACCAGAAAGTGTTAACATGAAATTTGTTAATAGGAAATTTGTTTAGGATGAGAAATTCCTATTAACACCTTAAAGACCACTACCACGAAAGTGGTGGCCGGGGTTGGTACCGTTGATACCTGACCTGTTAAGAGCTTTTATTATTGATTACTTGCTTCGAAATACAAATCACTATCTTATATGCTCACAGTCTCTCTAGGATCAAAGAAGGTGACAACTCTATTGAAATTCCCTATAAAGTGTGAGTCTAACCTGGGGGGGGGGGGGTAAATAGGTTTTAATTCGATAGATTACCAATTTTTCTAATTAATCAATATTAACAATTCTACCCCAAGTTCAAATAAAAGACAACAAACATAAAACAAAAACAACACGCATTATATAAGTGGAAACCCTCGAAATGGGAAAAACCACTGGCTGTTTAGAGCGCCACCCTTGATCCTCAAAATCCACTATTGAGTAAAAGTTTACAACCTAGGTTGACCTCCCATCTAACCCTCTAGTTACTAACCCTTTCACTCTACCCAACGGGCCTTAATAGTGATTTTGGATCACTAGCCTTATGCACTAACCACTTAGCCACAAGCTAACTCAACAATGAAGAGATAATGGCAACCTAAGTGAATATGCAAGAATATTCAATATGTAAAAATGCTAGGTCAATACATTCATGCTTATCTAGGATTAATAATGACAATTAAAGCAAATCCTAGATATCAATGTTCTAAATGCAAAGGCAAGAAGAATTAACTAGAAGAGTAAAATCGTTCTAAATGCTAGCTATCACAAATTGTTGCATCTCAACCAACAATCAATACTCAAGCATGTCATAAAAGCAATTTAACATACAAGCAAGCAATTAATATGCAATAAAGACTAAAACCCTAGGTATACATGTCTTAGTAATGAAAACATAAAGATTAGAACATGTAGAGAATACCTAGTCATGAACAAACAAGAAACCCATGCTTGAAAGATGCTTGATGATTTGGATTTTAAGGAAGGTTGAGTAAAAATGGCTTCTTGGAGCTTCTCTCTCCAAAGAACAATATCTCTCTCTAAAAAATAGGTTGGGAAGCTATAAAAACGAATTGGGAAGAAGATGACATATTTATATGAAGCCCAAAGTGAAGCTACCTCGTTTTGCAAAAACAGGCCAAAAGACACGATGTGACTGGTGCCTGTGCGTTGGTCGAGTAGTGCACGACCAACGACGACTCACTGGACAAGTTGAGCTGGTGAGGTGCGCATCATGACCAGCGTACCACCAGCGACAAACCACTGGTATGTTTGAGCTGGTGTTGGCGCGCATGAAGACCAGCGCACCACCAGCGCCACACCACTAGAAAGCTGCGCTGGTGTTGGCGCTGGTGAGGGCGCTGCTCGAGTGGCGCCCAACTCACCACCTTCACACACACACACACACACACACACACACACACACAATACATGCAAGAGAAATGGGGTGAAGGGAATGCATCCTAATCCCTAACATGACATGACATTTTAATCACATGAAGCAATCAATTCAACCAAGCAAGAGATAATAACATTAGGCACATAATCAAGACAATAAGCACAAATGCAAAGTGATCAAAACATGCATGAGAGTGAGTGTGTGCTATAAATCTCTTCAAAGAAGTTAAGCAAGTGATTTTACCTTTGATGCTTGAGAAAATGGCTTGAGCAATGAAGACCTAAACTACCCTTACATATTGATCCCAAAATGTGGTTTGTCAACGAAATAAGCCAATCAAAAACCGAGGAACTACAATCTCCCCCTTTGGCTATTTCGTGACAAAACCACTCACTCACAATGTATTCTCACAACAAATAACAAGAAACAACAAGAGGTCAACAAAAAGAAACATTCTACATTACAAGAGATGCCTAAAGCTAAATCTTCAAATCTTTCATCTCTTGTAGAATGATCATCCCTACAAAAACAGAGAACTACACTTTCCAAGACAAGTGTATGAGAGGGATCAAGATAAATATGTGCGAAAGATTTTCCTTGAGTGAAGTACATGCAACATCAACTTCCAACAACATGGTATTTGGCAAAAGAAAAAAAAGCACATGAGGTTCCAAGAGATGTCAAACCAATTTGCACCAAATTGCCAGTGGAAAACAAGATTTAGAATAACAAAAAATAAAATTGAGCAACTATCAAACTTTACAAGTTGAACAAGCCATGAGCGACTATTGCGCCCTATTAGATTTTTCCGGACAAGATGCCCATATGATAGTAGCCTTGTTCAAAAGTAAAGAGAGAGAGACTATTGGATTGTGAAATCCTTGAAATGGATACAATATCCTTATTGAATGAAGTCTCAAAAGTCACTTGCACACATATTTGCAATCATTTTGAAAGCATTCAATAAATTCACTATGCATAACACTTGAAGCATGGCAAGATCAAGTTTTCAAAAACATGGAGATAAACTTTAGGTTAATCAAATGTACTTCCCAATCAAATTTCCTATTCCAAAAATACATATTTGAACACAAATGAGACATGCGTTTCAAATATGGCAAAAACACACTTATTGAATAAAAAGACATATAATAAGATATGCAACCAAGATACTCAAGCAATTAATTAAAGAGCATAAAATTGAACAATTATTTGCTTATTAAAATGCAAGTTCGCTCTATTTGCTTGAGCTCCCCATATGGGGTCAACCACCAAAAACCATCAATGCATGTGACAAATCCCAATAGACCTACTAAGAGATTTAAAGTTAGTTGAATCTAATGGTTTAGTAAACAAATCCGCTAATTGATCATTTATGCCCACATGTTCAAGTGCAATACATTTGCTCTCAACTAGCTCCCTAATGAAATGATGTCTAATGTCAATATGCTTGGTTCTAGAGTGTTGGACAAGATTTTTTGAAATATTGATGGCACTCATGTTATCACAATAAGGGTTAGAGTACCTTGCTCAAAGCCATAATCAACAAGCATTTACTTCATCCAAAGGAGTTGTGTGCAAGCACTCTCAGCAGCTATATACTCGGCCTCGGCTGTGGATAATCAGATGGAGTTTTGCTTCTTGTAAAACCATGACACAAGATTGTTCCCTAGGAAGAAGCAACCGCCCGATGTACTCTTCCTATCATCACAATAACCTACCCAATCTGCATCACTAAAGCCAACTAAACTAGCATTAGTGTCAAAAGAGTACCATATCCCATAGTTGGATGTCCCATTCACATATCGAATGATTCTCTTCACGGTGGAGAGATGAGATTCCTTGGGATTTGCTTGGTACCTAGCACACACACCAACACTAAAAGCTATATCGGGCCTACTAGCAGTCAAGTATAGCAAGCTCCCTATCATGCCACGATATAGACTTTGATCCACACTTTTTCCACTAGCATCCTTGTTAAGTTTCAATGTGGTACTCAATGTGGCACTCATTGGTGTGTCACAATGCTTAGCATTCTCAAGGCCAAACTTCTTCACTAGGTTCTTGGCATACTTAGCTTGGGATATGAAGATCCCATCATGCATTTGCTTGATTTGCAAGCCTAGGAAGTAATTGAGTTCACCAACCATGCTCATTTCAAACTCATGAGTCATGACATCAACAAATTGTTGAACTTTCAAGTTGTTGGTGGAACCAAAAACAATGTCATCAACATAAATTTGAGCTATGAATAGCTCAACTTTGTGCACTTGATGAACAAAGTCTTGTCAATACTACCTCTAGAATAGCCATTGTCAACAAGATAAAGAGTGAGGCGCTCATAATAAGCCCTCGGTGCTTGTTTCAACCCATATAGTGCCTTCTTGAGGCGATAAACATGATTGGGGTGGTGTGGATCCTCAAATCCCTTAGGTTGCTCAACAAACACCTCCTCTTGTAAGAAGCCATTGTGGAAGGCACTCTTAACATCCATTTGATACAACTTAAACTTGTGAACACACGATATGGATAAGAGAAGCCTAATGGACTTTAATCGGGCAACGGGAGCAAAAGTCTCCTTAAAGTCGATACCCTCAATTTGAGAGTATCCTTGTGCAACAAGTCTAGCTTTGTTCCTTACAATATTGCCATTCTCATATGATTTGTTCCTATAGACCCACTTGGTGCCTATCACATTAGTGTTCTTAGGCCTAAGAACTAGAGTCCAAACCTCATTCCTTTCAAATTGATTTAACTCTTCTTACATAGAAAGTACCCAAAACTCATCACTTAAAGCTTCATCAACCTTTTTGGGTTCAATTTGAGAGGTGTAGCAAGTGTAACTAATTTGATTTGGTAATTGATGTCTAGTCCTCACACCCTCATTCACATTTCCAAGAATGTCACTATTGTTGTGGAGATGTCTAACCCAAGGAGCGGGTTCCTTAGAGTCCAAAGTAGGATTTCTATCAAGAGATTGAGTGACCTCTTTTTCAAGCTTTGATTTCTCATCACTAGAAATCTCATCAATCTTCACCAAGGGAGTATCATCAACCACACTAATCTTCTCATCATGGTTACTAACCTTAGGCCTACAATCATCTATGACCACATTAGATGATTCCATAACACTTCGTGTCTTCAAATTAAAAACTCTATAGGCCTTATTATTTAGGGCATAGCCAATTCATCACTCTTAGCATCAAACTTGCCAAGTTGATCACGGTTATTTAGAATGTAGCACTTACTTCCAAATGAGTAGAAGTAGCTAACATTTGGCTTCCTACCCTTTCATAATTCATAGGAGGTTTGCCTAGTCCCGGGCCTAAGGAAAACCCTATTGCCTATATAACAAGCCGTATTGATAGCTTCAGCCCAAAGATTCCTAGGCACATTGTTGCTATGCAACATCACACGGGCCATCTCTTGGATGACTCTATTCTTCCTCTCTATTACCCTATTTTGTTGAGGAGTTCGAGGAGCTGAGAACTCATGGGAAATGCCAAGACTATCATAAAAGTTTTCAAAGCTAACATTCTCAAATTCTCTCCCATGATCACTCATAATTCTTTTAATGCATTTTATGTGAGAATCCTTCTCCTTTTGAATTTTAGTGCAAAGAATTTTATAAGTTTCAAACGTTTCAGATTTTTCTCTAAGAAAGTAAGTCCAAGTAAATCTAGAAAAATCATCCACACACACAAAAATGTATCTCTTGCCACCGAGACTTTCGGTTTGCATGGGACCCATAAGGTCCATATGAAGAAGCTCTAATGGCTCCTTAGTGGTAAGATACTTACCCTTCTTATGCACACTCTTAGTTTGCTTTCCTTGTTGACAAGGTCTACAAACTCCCTCAATCCTATTTCCAAACTTAGGAAGACCTCTCACAACTTTCAACCTCTCAAGAACTTTCAAGTCTTTGAAATTCATATGACCTAACCTTTGATGCCATAATTCAACTTGATCACAACTAGACAAATTCCAAGAGATTCCATTAGAATCAAGACAATAACAGTCGTCACTTGATCTCTTGCCTTTCAATAGAACATGACCATCTTCTCTTAGAATAGAGCAATCAACTTTTCCAAACAAAATCGAAAGCCCTTCATCACTTAAGTGTGATATGCTAATGAGATTGGCTTGCAAGTCATCTACATAGAAAGCATTAGGCAATGAGGGCAAATCGGGGATGGAAATGTTTCCTTTTTCCTAGAACCTTCTTACGTGAACCATCACCAAAGGTGACAAATTCACCATCCTCCATCACAAGAGTTTCAAAGAAACTCTTGTTTCCGATCATGTGCCTAGAACATCCACTATCAAGGTACCAAGTGTTAGAAGCTTTCGCCTTCAATGCCACTTAGACCACATGGCAAACATACTCATTAGCTCTAGTCCACCTAGTAGCAACATTGTCATTTCAAGGAGCCTTGGGTTCATTGGCTCTAAAATTCCTAGGTGCTTGCATTTTGGCTCTTCTAAGCATATTCTTCTCAATCATGCTTTCAAAATGACACAACTTAATAAATTTAAAACAATTCGGCCTTATGTGACCTTCAACACCACAATAATGACAAATGGGAGTAAAGTAAGAGTTCATACCATATCCTTGCGCAAGCATGGAAGACTTCCATCTCCTTTGAGTTGTCATTTGGTGTTGAGCCGAATCTCTTCTTTGAAACACCCTTTGTGGTTGAGCCAAATTAGCTTCTCTTATTGGTTGTGGATGAAAACTCCTTTATTGACTTTGAGAGCTCCTTGGAGGTTGAGGTCTTGTTTGATTAGCTCTAGCTTTTGGTGGATGAGCTTTAGCTTGAGGATTTGTTTGAGCCTTCAATTTAGCTTGATTTGATGATTCTCCAACATCATGCGAACCTTGAGTCTCTTTATCCTCTTGACTCTTGACAAAGATGGTCTTCTTCAAAGCAATTGCATCATTGCCTTCCACGTACCCTAGACCCGTTTTATCACTAAGACTCTTCCCACATGATAGCATCTTGTCAAGTCTCTCGATTCCGGATGTCATCTTGGCTATCAATTCTTTCGCTTCTTTAAGCTCAATCTTCAAGTTTTCTTCACTCTTTTTAGTGATGACAAGCTCCAACTTTAAACACTCTTATAACTCTTTTCCACTTTTTACCTTCTCACTCAAGTTGGTAATTTTGAAAGTCAACTCTAGATTCTTCTTTTTCAACTCTTGAGCCTCCTTATTCTTTTTCAATCTAGACTTTTCAAAAAAAATTATAAAGTCTACATAGTCCATTTCCTCATCAATCTCAAACCTAGAGTTAGAAGAGGTACTCTCATCACTAGAGTAATCTACTTCTTCCTTGTCACTCACAACTTCCTTGTCATTATGAGATTTTGTGAAGGCAATGAAGTTTGCAACTTTATCTTCATCATCCGAAGACTTTTCTTCCTCTTCTAAGTCTTCACTATCACTCCAAGTAGCCACCATTGCCTTCCCCTTTTTCCTTTTCTTCAAATTTGCACATTCTGGAGTAATGTGACCAAAGCCACTGCATTCATAGCATTGAATGCCCTTCTTAGAGTCACTTTCTTGAAATTTTTCAATCTTCTTGAAGGGAGATTTCTTTTTCACTTCCTTTCCCTTTGATCCAAAACCTTTCCTCTCAAATTTCATGAATTTCTTGAATCTTTTAACCATGAAGGCCATTTCTTCATCTGAGTCCTCCTCCTCTTCTTCAACCTTAGTCGTCTTCAAGGCAATGCTCTTTTGCTTCTTTAGATGAGTGGATGAGGTGTTCCATCTTGACTCATATGCTAGAAGTCTTCCAATGACTTCACTTGGCTTCATATTCTTGTACTCACTATTCTCTTCAAGTGCCGTCACCTTTGATTCGAACCGTGACAGAAGTGACCTCATAATTTTTTGCTTGACTTTACTATCCGAATAGGGGTCACCAAGTTGATGGCTTTGGTTGACAATATCCATCAACTTCACTTGGAAGTCATTGAAGCATTCATGTTCCTCCATCCTAATCATCTTAAATTGCATTTGGAGTACTTGGAGCTTTGAGTCCTTGACTACCTCGGTTCCCTCATGTGCCGTTTGAAGAATGTCCCAAGCCTCCTTTGCAATTCTAGTGTTTTGGACCAACTTGTATTGATTATCGTCCACGGCACAAAGGATGGCAATCATAGCCTTGTTGTTCCACTTGGATGCTTCAAACTCTTGAGTACTCCAACTAGACTTAGGCTTAGGAGCTTTTACACCATCGTCGGTAGTCATTGTTGGAGGAGTATAACCGTCTTCAAGAGTCATCCAAGCACGGTCATCTATTTGGCAAAGATAGGCTTCCATCTTGCCCTTCCAAGTAGCATAATTCACCCCATTGAGCAAATGAGGTCTTGTGCTTGAGGTTCCGTCATGACTATTTTCGTTTCCACTCATAGTGTTTGAGGGTAATGAAGGATATGAAGATGCAATGCAACGCAACACACAAAAATACAGACAACCAAAAAAAAATGCACAAGGTAAGACACACACAATGCACGGATCACCTAAGTATATCTAGGCACAGGCTCTGATACCAATTGAAATTCCCTAGAAAGTGTGAGTCTATAACCTAGAGGGGGGGTGAACAGGTTTTAATTTGATAGATTACCAATTTTGTGAATTAATCAATGTTAACAATTCTACCCCAAGTTCAAATAAAAGACAACAAACATAAAACAAAAACAACACGCAATATATACGAGGAAACTCTCCAAATGGGAAAAACCACGGGTTGTTTAGAGTGCCACCCTTGATCCTCAAAATCCACTATTGAGTAAAAGTTTACAACCTAGATTGACCTCCCGTCTAACCCTCAAGTTACTAACCCTTTCACTCTACCCAACGGGCCTTAATAGTGATTTTGGATCACTAGTCTTGAACACTAACCACTTAGCTACAAGCTAACTCAACAATGAAAAGATAATGGCAACCTAAGTGAATATGCAAGAATATTCAATATGCAAAAATTCTAGGTCAATACATTCATGCTTATCTAGGATTAATAATTACAATTAAAGCAAATCCTAGATATCAATGTTCTAAATGCAAAGGCAAGAAGAATTAACTAGAAGAGTAAAATCGTTCTAAATGCTAGCTATCACAAATTGTTGCATCTCAACCAACAATCAATACTCAAGCATGTCATAAAAGCAATTTAACATACAAGCAAGCAATTAATATGCAATAAAGACTAAAACCCTAGGTATACATGTCTTAGTAATGAAAACATAAAGATGAAAACATAAAGATGAAAACATGTAGAGAATACCTAGTCATGAACAAACAAGAAACCCATGCTTGAAAGATGCTTGATGATTTAGATTTTAAGGAAGGTTGAGTAAAAATGGCTTCTTGGAGCTTCTTTCTCTAAAAAACATCTCTCTCAAAAATAGGCTGAGAAGCTCTAAAAACGAATTGAGAAGAAGATGATATATTTATATGACCCAAAGTGAAGCTACGTCGTTTTGGCAAAAACAAGTCAAAAGACATGATGTGCGTCGGTGCCTGTGCGCTAGTCGAGTAGCGTACGACCAGCGACAACTCACTGGACAATTTGCCCCGGTGAGGTGCGCATGACAACCAATGCACCACCAGCGACAAACCACTGGTATATTTACGCTAGTGTTGGCACGCATGAAGACCATCGCACCACCAGCGCCGCACCACTAGAAAGCTGCGCTAGTGTTGGCGCTGGTGAGGGCGCTGCTCGAGTGCGCCCAGCTCACCACCTTCACACACACACAATACATGCAAGAGAAATGAGGTGAAGGGAATACATCCTAATGCCTAACATGACATGACATGACATTTTAATCACATGAAGCAATCAATTCAACCAAGCAAGAGATAATAATATTAGGCACATAATCAAGACAATAAGCACAAATTCAAAGTAATCAAAACATCCATGAGAGTGAGTGTGTGCTCTAAATATCTTCAAAGAAGTTAAGCAAGTGATTTTACCTTTGATGCTTGAGAAAAAGGCTTGAACAATGAAGACCTAAACTATCCTTACATATTGATCCCAAAATGTGGTTTGTCAACGAAATAAGCCAATCAAAAACCGAGAAACTTACATCTGTGCTTGTCAAATAGTGGAAACAAAGGCGGTCGTGTTCTGAGTACAGAATTTAGGCATTCCCTTCTTCTTTTCTTTTCTTTTCTTCTATATGTCGCTATTCTTCTCTTCTTATTTCATATCTCTTTTGTGTGTCATGCTTGGCCCTATTTATATATGGTCCAAGTAGGTTTGAAATTCCTGATATCCCGCCACGATCCTTCGAATCCGTTTCTTTCTTATCGAGCGAGATCCTTTATTTAAAAGTTGTTGACCCCGAGTAAATAGCGAAAACGATGATATTGTTAACGTGAATCTCAACTCGCACGTATACGGGATTAATGTTGGTTATCTCATAGATATGATCTTGTATGTTATCGCGACATGGTTTTTCATGGAGGTCACCCAGCTAGCTGTCTGTCGTCCCGTAGAGCGAGGTAGATCCCTGCTTCGACTCTATTCTTAGAAGCTTGAGATGTATTTTTCCTGACCCTTGGGAGCTTGAGGTGTCCTTGTAGACATTCCTGGGAGGTAGTCGGGGTAGTGTAGATTTTGGCGTGATTCCTCTTTCATGCTCAGCAGGGACAGCGAGCTTCTAGAGAGGTTGGAGGGCTTCTGTCTAAGACTACTGTTAAGTTTATCCTCTGAAAGTATTAACCCGAAGGGTGGCTACTTTGCTTTTCGGGCTTCTTTCGAATGATTCTTGAGCTTGGAGACCCCCTGGCTTTCACGGGGTGGTTGAGGAGCTCGACCTCAGGAAACAAGGTTCCCCGATAGGTGACCTGGAGAAGCCCGGGTTCCAGTGTTCGTGTGGGGCTCGTCCTAGTTGAGTCTAGCTTGCTTTCTGATAGTTTCGAAGCCGGGCCGGCCTTCCCTGCTCCTGCGGGGTAGTTTTATGGTCTATCCAGGCTTCATGAACATTGATTATAGGCTTTGACTTGTGGCGGAAAAGTGAAAAATTTCTCTTTGACCCCTGACCAAATTTTACTATTAACATATATATATATATATATATATATATATATATATATATATATATATATATAGTATAATTTGACCAGTTCAAAGTAGGTAGAATATATATGAATGATTTTTGGTGTGTAAATTAAAAACACAAATTCATAAACTTTTAATTTTTCATAATATACCTATTTAATACTTCTAAGTCTAATTTTTTTTTTAAATTTAATTTTAAAGTAGATGGCAAATGACTGCACACAAGGAAAATCAAAAGCGGTGTGGGATCCTCGAACACATGAGATTTGGGTTGATTTTGCCATAGAACAAGTTAGGGCCGGGAATAGAAATGGAACACATTTGAGCAAACAAGGTTGAATTTTTTTTATTGAAAACTTTAGCAATTCGACAGGTAGAAAATATTCATTGGGACATTGAGAAAAAAGATTGGCAACTGTGGGATTCATTGGTAAGAGGAGAGACCGGACTCGGTTGGGCCATGGAAAGACAAACTATTGATGCTTCAAGCGAGTGGTGGGAAGCAAAGTTACAAGTATGTGTCAACAAAAAAATTATTTATTATTATAATTTGATTATAATTTCTTGAACTAACTTAAAAATTATAACAGAAATATCCAAAAACTTCTAAATTTCGCCTGAAGGGTTTGGAACATGCATTCAAGTTAGATGAATTGTTTCGAGATGTTACAGCTACAGGAGCTAGGGCTTGGGCACCAACTTCCAGTTTAATGCCTCCTATGTATACAACATCTATGGAGGATAATGTTGATGCAACTAATAGTTTGGATTCTGAAGAAGCTAATCATGGTAAAGAAGTAGAATGTAGCAAGCGAAAAAAGAAAACACTTCAAGCGAAAAGAGAAAACACTTCAACCTCAAAGTTATTTAAGCAACTTGAGGAACTTTGTGAGAGTGTTAAGAATAGGAATTCATATATACGAACCGACCCACCTGGTTGTAGTGTTCAAGAGGTTGTTAAGAAGTTATCTACTCTTCCAGAATGTGAACCAATGAGTCCTCTATTCAAGTTGGGTATTAGTTTGTTCACAAAGAAAGCAAATAGAGAGATTTTCGTTGTCTTGAAGGAACCTGCATACCAAATTCAGTGGTTAAAAGATCAACAATATTGAATATAAAGACAATGAATGGGTGGTGAAGAAAAATGACACTTTTGTACAATTAATGTCATATTTTGTCAAGAACTAATCTTTTGATATACTTTTTGACTATGATAGTCAAAAAGCACATTTTTGTAAGACATGACACCTTATATATATATATATATATATATGTATGTATTAAGTAGGATGTTCATGCTTGTTTATGCTCGATCAACAAAAAAATATTGTTGATGTATGTTGTGAACTTGTGAATGGGATGTTGGAGTATTGAATGAAGTGGTACTGGTTA
Organism: Dipteronia dyeriana; assembly: GCA_032871835.1. Lineage (NCBI taxonomy): Eukaryota > Viridiplantae > Streptophyta > Magnoliopsida > Sapindales > Sapindaceae > Dipteronia > Dipteronia dyeriana. Next base: position 99,322,389 of record CM065296.1, on the reverse strand, counting down.
TGTGTTATTTTGTTCAATAATATTTCATTCATCATTTATTATCACAAAATTGACTGATGATTACATTTGTTTTAAATTTTGAACCCATGTTATTTATTTGTAATTGTTTGAAATATGTAACTACAGAATGAACACCGATTCAGAGGAAGAGATGGATCAAGAATTTGTTGAACAAGCCATAAGAGATGATATGGAATTTGATGAACTTGTTCTTGCAACTGCAAGAACAACAGTGTATTACCACAATAACTTTTTAGTAAAAGAACCATGTAGAAATTCTCCTTATACAGGATCGATGTTTATAATGGAAATACTCAAAGGAAATGATCGGCGTTGTCACGAACAATTTCGAATGGAGAAACACGTTTTTATTAAATTATGTGATGGATTAAGAAGTTATGGATTAACCTCTACTAAAGGAGTTGGGCTTGAGGAGAGAGTTGGTATGTTTTGATGACTTTAGGACATGGTGTTGGGAATAGAAGAATTCAAGAACAATTTCAACATTCAGGTGAAACCGTGAGTAGACAATTTGGAATTGTGCGTAAGAAAATGATCATGCTTGCTTTTGATGAAATTAGGCCACTTGAAGAATATAATGAAGTCCTGGATTACATTCATAGTAATGACAAATATTGGGCATACTTTAAGGTAATTTTGTTTCTACTTAATTTTTGTTTATTTATAAGTAAATTAAACTTATAAGTCTTTTTTTTTATATATATAATTGATAGGATTGCATTGGAGCCATAGATGGAACACATGTTCGTGTGTCGCTTCCGGTGGATGAACAAATTCCATATATTGGAAGGAAAGGATTTCATACACAAAATATTAGGACTGTATGTGGATTTGATATGCTTTTCACATTTGTGTGGCCAAGATGGGGAGGAACTGCACATGACACGTATATTTTTAGAGGCGATAAGAAACACCGAGTTAAAATTTCCTAAACCACCAGATGGTATATTATATTTATTAGTAATTCATTTTATATTATATATATATATATATATGTGTGTGTGTGTGTGTGTGTGTGTGTGTGTGTGTATGTGTGTAATATTTTGAATAATATTATTTAATGACTGAAGTTGATACTGCAGACAAATACTATTTGGTTGACTCAGGATATCTAAATATGAAGGGTTATTTAGCTCCGTATAAGGGTGAAAGATATCATCTTCAAGAGTTTCGTAGTAGTGGTCAACCAAAAAGCTCTCGAGAAACCTTTAATTATGTGCATTCATCGTTACGAATTGTTATTGAACGTTGTTTTGGTGTTTGGAAAGCACGATGGAGAATTTTACAATATATGCCTAATTATAAATTTGATAATCAAGTAGCTATTGTTACTGCTTCACTGGCTTTGCATAATTTCATAAGGAGGGAGGCCATTGTAGATGTTGAGTTTGAATCATGTGATGAAAATCAAGATTACGTGCCTGAACCAGAAGACGAAGAATCGTATATAAATTTAATAATAAGTGAAAATCACATAGGGGTTGTTCGTGATAGAATTACTAGAGAACTAATGCTTTCATAATTTTCTTACTTTATCATTAAGATTTATTTTAGAACAATTATCGTACTTAAGTTGTAGTAAATTATTATGCATGAATGTATTTTTAATTTTAAATGAATTTTATTACGTTATTTATTTTAGTATACACTTTTTAAATGGATATAATTGAAAGAATGTTATATTATCCCATATGAAGTAAACTTTTATTTTAAAAAAATGTACATGTATTATTTAGTCCAATTAAGGTAAAAATGTTACAGTATAGTTAAGAGTAATGCTATACAACCCAAATAATTAACCTTAATTTCAACCCAAAAGATGTGGCAAGTGAGTTGTCATCACCACACACAACATGAGATAATGTGATTAATGAAAAAACCACTTACTACATCATTAGGGTTGAAATTTAGGTTTAATTTTGGGTTGTTTGTATTATTATTATAGTTAAAAGTTATTTTAATTAGTTACAACCAAACAGACTCAAAAGTCTCCATCTTCAAGGGTAAAAATGTCTTATCATAATTAAAAGAGATTTTAAATGTTTCATCCAAACAGTCTCAAAAGCTCTTCTGGAATATATCATCCAAACAGTCACTAAAAAGCTCAGACTTTTACTTCTCTTCTTTTATTGCCAAAAGACAAAAATAAAAGTTATCCCAAACGAATCATAAGACTATAAAATCTAAAAATTCTAAAATATATATTGAAGATAAGGTGAAAAGATATATATATATATATAAAAAATTTTAAGTCAGTACGCATTGATATAACTTCATCAATGCGTTGGATATGAACCATTAGATTTACATACTTTGACTCAAAAGAAAATATTGATTTCCAAAAAAGATCTAAAATAAATTAATGTCATCTCCTTATTTACCAAACTACTACTCATTGGATTGAATGATTATTAATGTAACAGTGTTCGTAAAAAAATGACTATTTTAAAACCAATTCCTTATTTAACAGTCATTTTGATAATGGTGACATAAGTTGATGGTCACCGAAGTAATTATTTTAATTTAAATAACCAACAAAACAACCTGAATGCTATCATATTAATTAATAATTAATTTTTTATAAAAGTATATAACGTTACAGTAATAAAAAAGTGGTATTATTGGCACACTCGTTACTAAATTATTTATATCTCACTTGTTAAACTATTTAGTATTTGTTTTTCCTTTATTAAACTACTTGAAAAGACATACAACTTTTATTAAAAAAAATCTTGTACAAAATAAAACTAATAAAATCTCACTTTCCATATTTCAAAACCTTAATGACAAAAGCTTTAATTATATAGATTATTTCAAATAACTGAATATTTTTGTTTATATTTTATTTCAAATCTCGATATCATATTTAAATATTTATTGATTTATTTTTATTTTTATTTTTATTTTCTTTCAAATCTCGATATCATGTTTACCATGTTTAGTATTTATTAATTTTACAGCTCCATATGATTGTTTTATTTTTCTTCTCAAATTCCAGATCCATATTTGCTATTTTTTTTATCACGGTTTATTTTCTTACAGGTTTATCATGTATACTATAATTTGTATCAATTCTTTTGTAGATTTTATTCCGGATATTCCAAAGTTAGTTTAATATTATTTATATATATATATATATATATATATATATATAAAAAACTACGAAATTGCACCAAAAATTACAACTAAGAACGCATAATTTCTGATAAAACTCAATCATACCAAAATTCTAACTCAATCATTAAAAAAAAATCATTAAATGATTAATATCACCTTCACAATCTGGCCCTAACATTCCAATCGGCTACAAAAAAAAATCGCATCTAATAAATATGATTTTACCATGAAATAAAAAGAAAACTATATATAAAGATTATAGATGAAGTATATTTTTATTTTTATTTTTAAAAAAAAAGATATAGGATGTATTAAGTTTAAAAAATAAATAAAAGGTTGGTCCTAAAAGTAAATCAAAAAAATTAATAAAATTATATAATTTTATATAATTAAACAAAAATTTTAAAAATTGAGGTATACATAGTTGATAGTGAGATGACTAATAAAAAAGAAAGGTTTTGAAAAAGAAACTACTTTAGATAAAGGTATTTTACGTAAACACCCTTATAAAGGGTTTTCAATAACTTTCTCATATAAAAAAAAAATAAGTTAAATATCAGGTTTTGAAAAATGTCAATAATTTTCTACTTTCGAAAAGGTCAAGAGCTATTTCGAAAAAAAAAAGGGTTTAGTGCCGCATTTTATTTCGAAGACGTCGCATTTTGTAACCAAGACTACTTCTTTTTCCAAAATCTAATGGTTTTTACTTGGATGTCACATTTTTTTTTTTGCCAAATTTGAAAAGATGTTGCAGACGTATTTCCGAAATTTGTTGTTATGTACTATTTTTTTTTTGGTGTTATTATTAACTGTTATAATTTGGTATGCCGTAAAATCAAACTTCATCTGATATATGTGGTATTTTTTTTTTTCAATTTTCTCAACGTTTAAAGCTTGCATGTGTGATTGGGCATGTGAAAAAAGGCACGGCCAGCAGCAATTTGACATCTCTAACCAAGATAAAATGGAATTGTATTCTCTAAATCTTTCCAGCAAGCAGACTCAGAAAACCTTTCAGTGAAATGATTTACAGAATAAAGGCATTGTCAACAACATTTACAGTTTGCTCACATTCACATAGGCAGGCTTCTTAAACCTTTCTTCTGGCAAGATAGTAGGTCATTTAAACTTTCCGTTGCCTCCGTGTTCTTCTGGCAACCTGAGACAAATAAAACATATATGCACGTGTTATGCACAACCGCAGAATCACTTCTTCAAGTTACAGCAATTTCATTCCAGATTTTAAATGCCATGCGAGGCTTCTATTGAGCAAGAATTTGGCAATCTGGCATTAATCTTACTATAAATTATTTGGACCCATAATCTACTCTCTTTTTTCATCACCATTAATTAATATTGATAGGTGGTTTCCATTAGGGACAAGAATAATTCAACTAATGTTTTTCCAGTTAAATTCCTATAAGCAAGATAACATATAAATGAAAAAGAACCAAGGCTTACAACATCTTCATCTATATTGATAACTTCTGAGGTTGATGTCTCTTTTGAAGCTTTTTGTCCTGTCTTTCCCTTTGCTGCACTAAGAAATTAAACAGTTACCCACAAATTTACATCAATAAACTCTTTGAAAGATTTAGGATTCCAGGCCTGACTTCAATATTGATACCAAAAGAAGTCGCACAGCTATAAAAGCAAACAATTTAATACAAATCTCCACCCAAAACATTTAAAATCATAACATCCATTAATAAAAATAATCACCAGGCATGAAACAGACTACTTTTGGCAAAGGCAACTCTATGGAGAAATCAATGGTACATAAATGTATTTAGATACTATTACCAGCCAAACGGTGTGTTCTACAAGCAAACTTTCCTCGCTCCTGTTTCGATAAGGTTTTTGGGTGTTGGGAAGCATCATCTCCAGATGTGTCAACTGTTTTTTTTTTACTACTGAAAAAAAGAATAAGATAATGATAGCTGTAACAGGTATGTCTGAGATTATATATAACCAATTTGAATGAATTGACATAAAAATAAGCAAGATGCCTTGATTTACAAATGTTGTGCAAACATATAACCTCAGAAGTCTCAAAATAAGTTCATTAGGTAATAAACCCAGATCATATTTCATGAAAATTTACCAATGCATTAAAGATGGAAAGGATTCTCACAAACCAAGAAACTTATAACACAAAAGGCAGTAAGCACTATGTCTAGTGCTTAGCTGGGTACAGGGACAACAAATAAAGAGAGAACGAGGGTAAAGGCCTTGACCGGGAGGGGACAGAGATGATAAACAGAAACTAAAGGAAAACAAACAAAAGAAATGAGAGATGATAAGTGCCGAGCCCCAGATAGATCTCTCTCTCCCACTATGTTTTGTGAGAGAAAAAGCTCACCATGGTTCCTAATTGACGGGAATGGAGGAAAAAAAACGAAAACTTAAAAATTGACAGGAATCCTCAAACAGCTTTTAATTGACGGGAATGGAGGAAAATACCCTTCAGGCTCTCAAACAGCTTTTCATTGTCGGGAATGGAGGAAAAAAAAACAAAAATTTTAAAATTTGTTTTTATGACTTATATTAATGAAGAGTCAAAAGTCAGAGTTAGTCTAGGAAGACAACAACTAAAAGAATAGACATCAAGCCAAAAAGTACCAGATAAACACATATTTAGGATGCAGTATAAATGATTTGTTAATATATATATATATAAAGCAGTATTTTCCATATCTTTGATGTTTTCAGTGCTATATTTATATAGCCTGCTATTAGCTAATTTAGGGCTCAATTACAGCTAATTACTATCACTAATTTTTAGCATATTCTTAACTTTTAGCTGATGATAATTACATAAGATATTTACAGCAAGAATAGCTAGAATGACTCCTAAAAAACCTCTTGACCAGATCTTTGAAGATTCGGTCAACTCTTGTAAACAACATTCAACACCCCCCTCAAGCTGGGTTGTAGATGTTAATCATACTCAACTTGCTACTTAACTTTTCAAATTTATTCCGTGGGAGAGCTTTAGTGAGTATATTTGCAGCTTGTTAAGTAGGTATGTAGAAGAGCTTTAGGGGGATTTATTCAATTAGGATTCTTGAGGACATTTAAAGACATTTTCTAAATGATAGATTTTATGGATTTCTACGGACTTTTATAAATCCACATGGATTTTCATTGATTTGTTTAGACATTTATCTCAGACTTTTATGGATTTGTTTTGACATCTATCTCAGGCTTCTATTATAGATGGATTGATTGAGATATTCAAATACAATTTATAATAAACACGTAAGAAAATTAACCAACCATATGATAGTTATCTTCACTAAACTACTTAAAACAAACTGAAATATGAACTAAAAAATATGAATTAAAATAAAGCAAATTTCTCATTCTATAAATAGATATATGAACCCAAAAAGAAGTAAATCTTTCATTCACACTATAGTATAAAGAACATTAAATAATATAACGATAAAATAATATAAACAAACAATAATGGATCAATTAAATAACCAAGCAAACAATAATAAAACATTTGTATATTCAACTAATCATATAAACAAACAATAATCAACTAATTAAATAACCAAGCAAAGCTACATATAAAATATTGAAAAAAAAAAGCATAACCCTAAACCAAACCTTGTCACAACTAACCACCCTTTGATCCACGATTTTTAATTAATTCTCTACAATTTCAAATCTTACAAAATTTGATATGGATAATCTAGATATATAGGGTATGCTATAGTAAAATTATCAATTTAATCCATGATCATTTGTATATGAAAACATTTATTTTTTTCTTTTTTCTCGACTCTGTCTAGTAGAAATCAATATTGACATTTGTCTACTCCAAAATTTATAACAATTTTTATACTTATTTATAAATCACGAAATTTTGCAAATTAACATTAGACATAACATTCTATCTAAATAAAAAAATTCATAATTTTCTAGACAGAAAAATCCACCCAAATAAATTTACCAATTCTGGTCATTTGTCAAAATAGAAGGGTTCCAGCAAGATTTTGTATATTTCGAAAGCTAGAGTCCACCAAAATCCTAGGGGAGAATGATAGACTTGTTATGGCTTTCGATATTCATACTTCTCACCATCAAGTCCACCAAAATCCATGACTTAAGAAAATCCTTTAAAATCTTGTCCCAATTAAATACACCTTGATTTTTGTAGACATTTTTAATGTCTCAGTTCAATACACCTGGATTTGGAAAGACTCTTTAAAAGTCCATAGAAATCCGAATTGAATACCACTGAATTAATATAGACTCTTTCAAAGTCTTTAAATGTCAAAATTGAATACACCCGGATTTATAAAGTCTTTAAATATCCTCGAAAATACTAATTCAATACACCCACCCCCCTCCTCTTAGAATACTGTAGTCTATCTTCTCCTTGATAAATTGCCGGTCAATTTCTCTGTGTTTGGTTCTACCGTGATGGACTGGATTCTTAACAATACTGATTGTAGCTTTGTTGTCACAAAACATGCTGATAGATTCTTCCAAAGATAACCGTAGCTTACCTAGAACTCTCTTGACCCAAAGTCCCAAAATTCTGCTTCGACACTACTTCTTGCCACAATTGATTGATTTTTGCTTCTCCATGTGGTCAAGTTACCCTAAACCGTGGTACAATACCCTGAAGTGGACCTACGGTTTGTAATTGAGCCTGCCCAGTCAACGTTCGAGTAGATCATCACTTCTCTGTTTGCTGATTTGCCAAAATAAAAAAACACCTTTCCATGGGTCATTTTGAGATACCTGAGAATCCTTTGAACTACAGCCATGTGTTCCTCTGTTGGACAATTCATGAACTGACTTACAACACTAACCGGGAAGGCTATATTCGGCCTTGTGTGAGAGAGATAAATCAGCCTTCCCACCAGTCGTTGATATCTTTCTTTGTCCACCGGAGCACTATCTGTGTTTCCACCAAGTTTTATAGTAGTGTCCATAGGACAGGCTTACAATTCATCATTCTTGTTTCCTGTAGAAGGTCTAAAACATAATTTCGCTGTGAGCCACTTCCATGCCTAGGAAGTACTGGAGATGCCCCAAATCTTTGATCTCAAACTCCTCGGCCAACCACCTTTTAATCCTTGGAAGTTCTAAAAAATCTTCTGTTAGGATGATATCATCTACATACACGATTAGGATTGTCCGTTGCCCTTTTTGAGAGTATTTGACAAACATGGTACGATCCGATTGACATTGCACATATCCATGTTTCTTCAAAACTTTCAAGAACCTTTCGAACCAGACCGACGAGTCTGTTTCAAGCCATAAAGTGATTTTCTGAGTCTACACACTTTGTTGGCAGTAATAGGAGTTTCCATCCCAGGTGGTATTTCCATGTAAATTTCCTCGGTGAGATCACCATTCAAAAAGGTGTTCTTTACATCCAATTGATGTAAGGGCCAATCGAGACTTACTGCAAGGGACAAGAGAATTTTGACTGTATTGAGCTTTGCTACTGGTGCAAACGTCTCTTGATAGTCAATGCTGAAAGACTGAGTGAATGCCTTTACCACAAGCCTTGCCTTGTACCTCTCAATACTCCCATCTACTTTAGTCTTAATTGTAAACACCCATTTACAGCCTACTGCTTTCTTCCCTTTTGGCAAATCAGATAGTTCTCAGGTTCCATTCTTCTTCAGTGCTTGAATTTCATCAAACACAGGTTGTTTCCATTCAAGGACCTTCAAGGCTTCTTGAATGTTCTTTGGAATAGAGATGTCCAATAATTTTGTGATAAATGCGCGAAAATCAGGTGAGAGTTGATCATAACTTACATACTTGCTCATAGGATATAGTGGGCGATCTCGACATTCTCTGTACCCCCTGCAATGGGCTGCTGCATTCGGATCTGCCTTTGTTTTTGTTTCTGGTCCTGGAGCTGTATGCGAGCCTGCCTCAGTACGTGGGCTAGGTTCTTGGATTGTTGGATTCGAATGGAAGTCTTGGCATTGATTAGAATTTGTCTGACCCCTTGTTTCTCTCCGTTTCTCTTTGCGTTGATAAACAATTAATTCCTTGTTTGTGGCCGGCAAGGATTCCTTGTCTAAATTAGAGACAAGCTGACTTGGACTCCTAGTTGATTTAGGACTTGATTGAATGTTGGAAATATTCCTAGAAGATTGCGGATCAAGAGAGGAATTTTCTGTTTCCAATTCAGTAGGAGAATATGTTTGAACAGGAAATTGAGTGGAAAAAGGGGTCCTAGTTTGATTAGGAGTATTGGCAGGTCCAATCTGAGAAAGAGAAGGGTTGTGGTCATTATGAGAAGATCCATCAAATTAGGAGACATTATATGACCAGGATTTGTGTCTAAAAACAGATATTCAGTTTCTTGGTTGATATTCAGAGTAGGGACATGTAAAACAGAAGTAAGAACCAGTTCCTTATCAATAACAACCGAACCAAAACCAGCCACCTTAGATAGGGTACCATCGGCGAGGCGTATGTTTAGATTTTTGTGTCAAGGAGTGTGTGTGTGAAACATACTTGAATCTACTGTCATGTGATCCGATGCCCATGAATCTACGATCCAAGTCTTGTGTAGTGACTATTTTGCATTTATAGCCATTAGGAAGTAACCTGAATGTGCAACAGACCCAGCACCTACTGTCTGTGGCTGCTGTTGGCTGATGAGTTACTTAACAAGCTCGATTTGTTCCTTGCTAAATAATTCAGAGGCAGCAGTAGACTTGTCACCATTCGTTGTCATGTTGCCACGATTCTCCTTATCCGTTTTAGGCTCCCAATCTGTTCCAGCAAGTTTCCTTGAGATGTCCTGGTTTTTTACAATGATCACACCATGGACGTCCCTTCCGAGGCTTATTGTCACCATGGGCAGCCAACGCACTACTTTCTGCTTGGGTACCACTGGATTTCTCCCCCAACATGACTATCTTCCTGCTCTCCTACCTTTTGACTTCAGAAAAGGCCTCTCGGATAGTTGGGAGAGGTTTGACCGCAAAGATCCGTTCCCTCACTTCATCAAGATTCTGATTCAGGCCGAGAAGAAACTTGAATACCCTCTTCTTCTCGATACTCTTTTTATGAGTTTCTTCATCCTTAGGATCTTTCCACTTGTATTTTTCAAACACATCAACCTGTTGCCACAAGCGAGTGAGTTTAGTGAAGTATAGGGTAACAATTTCCTCACCTTGACGAAGATCATGTAGCACACTTTCCACAGCAAATAACTCTGAGGTGTTGTCATATGTTGAGAAGGTCTCCTTTGCTGCATCCCCAAATTTCTTATGCAGCCTCATAGAGTAAAATTTTTCGCTAATGTCATTGATCATGGAGTTGAATAACCAAGACATCACAAGCTTATTGTCTATGAAGCCAGCTGAGTACTTTGCTGGTTTGGCAATATTTCCAGTTAGATATTCATCATTCCCTTTTCCTCTGACGAAGATGACGAAGATGAGAACTGACTGAGACCATTGGAGGGAATTTTTACCATTTAGCTTGTGACCGGAATTAGCGGAATCATCAAGAAAGATGGGAGAAGTTTCGGTTTTGGCCACGGATAGGTTTGACTACCGAAAAAAAACGGAAAGCTACTGCCGGAAGAAGAAGTAAAGAACTGTCGGAAAAACAGTAAGGGAATTAGGTTTGTTTAATGTGAAATTTTGAATTCTTTATTTTCCATATCTTTGATGTTTTCAATGCTATGTTTATATAGCCTGTTAGTAGCTAATTTATGGCTTAATTACAGCTAATTACTATCACTAATTTTTAGCATATTCTTAAACTTTTAGCTGATGATAATTACATAAGATATTTACAGCAAGAATAACTAGAATTACTCCTAAAAAACCTCTTGACCAGATCTTTGAAGATTCGGTCAACTCTTTTAAACAACATTCAACACACACACACACACACACACACATATTCTTGCATACTGCTAACTGTCAGATTAACATGCTACCACCTTGGATATTGTATGCTACTCTTATGCTGACTGGTCTGTTTTAAAACTGACAGGAGGTCTACATGTGCGAACATTGTACCTTTTTTTGAGTGGTAATCTAGTAATTGGAGTAAGAAACAAAATGTGGTATCCAGATCTTGTGCAGAAGCAGAATACAGTCCAATGGCTCATACAACATGTAAACTTATGTGGTTGAAAAACATTTCTAAAAGAATTCGGCGTGGATGTTAAAGTTCCCTCTGAGATGTATTGTGATAACCAAGCAGCAACCTAAATAGTGTGGAATCCATTTTTTTATGAGCGAACCAAACATATAAAGGTAGACAGTCACTTTGTACAAGAGAAAGTGATGGGAAGAAAAGTAGTTACACCGTACATCAAGTCTTAGAGACATCTTTACTAAGCCTGTGCACAAGGATATCTTTCTACATTTTTGTTCCAAGCTGGGTATTGAAAATATCTATGCTCTAGCTTGAGAGGGAGTGTTAAAACTAAATTAAGGAACCTAGGGGGTCGCTAGCTGTCTGATTGACATGCTATTAGCTATATTATTCATTGTGTGATTTTATTTCCTTTTTTATTCTGGTTGTAGGCCTATATATATCTTGTACTTTTTCTTAAGCAATATACACACAACATTCCTTCTCTATCTTGTCACTAAAGATATATTTCTCTCTGTTAACAAAACTTTAATAAAAAAACATGTTAAAGTATATGTGATAGGGTGTTTTTGATATATGTAGAGCGAAGTTGGTGAAAAATTGTAATTTTGCGTTTTTTAATAAAAATAAAAATATTAGTAAAAGCGCTGACCGACAAGAATAAGCCCTTTTTCCCTAATTTCTTGCATCATCTTCTCTAAGAGGTTAACGAAACATATCTGTAACACGAAAATTAGAAAAAAAGACACCTAAAAGCGCACAACATAGGTACATGTATATGCCATAAAAGAAAGGGAAAGAGAGAAAGAACAAAGAAATCAGCTCCTATAATGAACCACAAATAGAAAAAGGAGGGATTAAATGAAAGCCACAAAAATATGGATAAGAATAAAAGAAAAACAGCATTGCCATGTTCAAAACATTCAAGAGAGAGTATTAAGAACTCACTCATTCTGTAAATGAATGGTATTTATTTCCTCCTCCAACAAAACCTCCTAGCAAAATAGAAAAATCAACAACATAAAATCATAAGGATCTAATCTAAAAGTGAAATTGATAGAAAAATTTAATAGCTATCTACAAGATCAAATAATACAAAAACAAAGATACGCTTGTCAAAGTTGGATTTGATAATACTTTACAACAAATGGAAAATAATATGAACTTAAGAATTAGAATTATATAAATATTGTTAGTGTGCTTAAATACTACTATTGGGTCTGTTCTTAATAGCTTAAGCTTTCGGATCAAGCGGTTACAAATATGGTATTAGAGCCAAGTTATGCTGAGGAGTCCTAGGTTCAAGTCCCCCCACGTGATTGAATTTGTTTTTGTTTTTGAATGTGCTTTGGTGCCAAACCCATAGGTCTTGCATGTGAGGGCGTGTGTTAGAGTGCTTAAATACTACTGCTTGACCCTTTCCTAACAGCTTAAGCTTATGGGTCAAGCGATTACTAATAAATAAAAAAGACAATAATCTGTGGCTTCGAAATGATGAGGCAGCTTTTAGTGAATTAGTTTGCAGCCGGACTAATTTTAGTTTAGTCATTTGACCAATAAAGGCCAATTCTATTGATGGTGTCACCAAATAGTAGATATAATCCAATCTGAGAAAAAAATCCAATCTCTCTGATTCCTATGCTCGAGTCCACATTTGAGAAAGCAATAAAGGATCCCTGGCACTCTTACCCTTTCTGACAAGGAGTCATCACCGTTAATATCCCTGCTCTCACTATCCATGGATAACAATTCAACCTCCCCACTATCATTTGTGATCTGCAAACACAGAAATGCATGAATTCAATGTAAGTCAGACCAAAAGAAAACAAATATAGATAGTAACCACTAGTACGAAAACTTAAGTTGTTAGGAAAGGGTTCAACAATTGTGTTTAAGTACTATCTAACATACCCCTCACGAGCAAGATCAATAGGCCTGCCATGTGGTCCAAACCCAAATACATAACAAATCCATTTAACAAATAATAAATTCAAATACAATCAAATGAGGGGGCTTGAACCAAGGCACTTTGGATAAAACTTGCTTTGATACCATGTAACCAAATGACCCAAAAGCTTAAGCTATTAAGAAAGATACAAAATAGTATTTAAAAACACTTTAACAATAAGAAAAGGCAAAAAAGAAAAACGAAAAGCGAAATAATGGCGGGCGAGTCTAAGACAGTCGATGTGTTTATTTTAAGTAGCAGCTGATAAAGTAAATAACAGCAAGATAACACATCCATTTGTCTCTCAAAACGTATCAACTTTCACAAATTGAAATGAAGATACACGTAATCAACAAAAACTTTAAAATGTAAGACTATTAATGCAAAATCAGTTTGATTTCCTCTATCTATAGATCTTCATAACAAACTTGAAAAATAAAAAATAATAGGTAGATGAATTTCAATCCAACATCAGAAAACTCCCACGCTTTGTTCCGCAAACAATATTTATGAAGAGAGCAAGTCATAAAGGTGCAGAATAATTTTAAAATAGGTGGCCCCATATTGCATACTACTTTCGTATCGAAAATAGAGCCTATTAAAGAGAAAAGGTGAGAGCAAAACCAAATATAACAAATGGCAAAAAAAAAAAGCAATGAGCTTCATATATTAGAAGCAAACTTGATCACAAGTGTCTGACAACAATATATCCCAAATACTTGTAAATTGATGAAAAAATTGTTTGAAGATGAAACAGAAAATATAGTACAGAGCACATATGATTTACCTTGCAACTTGTATTTTGAATTTTAAGGCCATCCACAGAGCCTGAGTAGAAACTGAAAGAAATCATCAATATTTTATATAGAATGACTTCAATTATTTTGTCAACTTATCTTCTTCTGCTAGAAGTACTCACCGTCTATCGGTTGGAGATACTGATTTGTTTCGCTGCCCCAACAAGGCCTCACACTCAGCACTAGATTCCTATACAATTAAAAAAATGGTTAATTGAGAATCAGTAAGGAAAGTAAGCTAAACAAAGTATGGTACGTAATCTGATACGGTATTTACATACTTTTCCACTGCAAGGGTCCCTGAACTTGGCACTTGGGAATTTCAACGGTTCAGTGCTATCACTACTGATTGGCCCCACATTTTCTTTCAAAGAACAATCACTTCCATCCATGTTTTGGGATGAAACTTGTGATTCAGTATGAGTTGGACCAATAGTTACAGAATCACATGATGACCGTAGTTCTTTCTCCATAATTACTTCACAGCTTTTAGATGCACCATTTTCACAGTTGTGTACAGTTGTAATATACTTATTGCACAATCCTACAGTTCCAAGCGCAATTGGGGATACAGCTCGTTTTCGTTTGCATCCCATACTAGTTTCCTGCCTCGCATTTTTCTTATTGGGCTTTATGGCCTCACTTGTTGGCAAATCAAATTGCTTGCTTGCTATCAAGTTGGATGTGCGGTTATCAGTAACATGTAACTGCATGCCTTCCTCATGACAAGGCTGGATGTACACAAACACAATGTCCATCAAAACGTAGAAGGAAAAAAGAAAAGCAAACACAATTCTTAGAAAGATAATGTATAATCAACATAACAAAATGCAGCTTCAGTGAATATACCGGATCAAAATGATATCTGAAAGTATCCACAACTCTCTCAACAAATGTTTGATCAAAATTGAATTGAGAAATACAGTCTGAATTAGCCTGCATAAAAATAAAAATAAATAAAAAATAAGAACATGTTATAAAGTTCCACATTTCAAAACTTTATATCACCTGGCGAACTTGCCTCTTCACCCTTCTTAGCAAGACTAATCTGATATAATGATGATGGTAAAAGAATCAGTCCAGAGAAATGTGAGGAGGAGATGCCATTATGATTTAATTTTTTTAAGAAGGAGATTCCAATGTCAGCAAGAATGTGCAAATTCTGCATTGTGAGAAACTCTCAGAAATCAATATAAGGTAAATCTACAAATTAAAAGAAAAAAAAAAAACTGAGACAATACTTACAGAGGTTTTCTGAGTATCAACAGCATCCACAGCTTTTTTAATAGCAAGAAGAATACAAAGCAAACATGAGATGGCATCATGAACAATATCTCTGTCACCATCAACAATACTAGCATTGACTAATGCCTGCAAGAATGAAAAAAGTGGACTGCAAAAAGGAAAATATTCCATGTAACGTCACCTTTATTAAGTCACAAACATGTGACTAGGCAAACTATGGATGTAAAAAAGAAAAGCTGTCTTTAGATGTAAACCTACCCAAAAAACCGAATAATTTTCACTTTATCTTGACAGTCTTCAGGTGGGAAGCCTGGATCATGTGCAAGAACATGAATCAAGAATACCACAATGTATGCTGGGTAATCAGTAATTGATACCCCCTGCACTGCAGAGTTTTGGCGAATTCGAGCTTCTTTGCTGTATTCCTTGATGAATTCTGCCATATATTTAAAGGACTACAAAAAAAAGTGTCAGCAGACAATATCTGACAAATGAAACAGCTAAGAATCAGTAATAATATATAAAACATTTAAATGAGAGACAGAAACATACATCATCTCGCAGATCCTTCAGAATATCAGAGGTGGCCAATGCAAATGCACATGCATATCTAATAGGTATAACACGCACCTTCAACAACTTGTGTGTTTTATCAATAAATGATCTCCGGACAAACATAGAAGAGTCCTGGAAAATGATAAAAGATTTTTTTTTTATCAATTAGGAAAAATACCAATATTTTAAGTCCCTTGGCAGAAAGGCAAATTCTTAGGTTAAGATCTTGTGTTACTTCAATGTATGGTATACACGTAGCATCATTGACATCAAAATCTTTAAGGAATAGATAATCAAACAATAAAATTAGTAAAGCAAATATATCCCATCGCCACGATCTACACAAGGTCATCAGTGTGAATGCACATTTTATAATTGATAATCCGGAATCAAAATTTCAAGTGAATTTATCTGCTTTTACACCCATAATCTATCATCGAATATTTTTCCCAATCATAGTTTTTCATTTTTGTTATGGTAGCACCAACCAGATAATTCAGACACTAAGACACTGATTGGTTACAAAATTGATCATAGTTTTAACAGACAGAGAGTTCTCATCCAGTCATCCCTTATAAATTATATTTGTTTTTAAAGTCTTCTAGTTTTGTACAGGCCCCTTGAAAGTATTTTTCTGGAGCTATTCCAATTTTTATTTTTTTTCTTTCTGCTTACAGCTTGTTCAACTATACTTAGCATCTTTTCATCATGATTAACACAATTTCTGTTTCTGTACTGGGGAAAAAGAAAAGTCACTGTCCATAGGGTGCAAGTACAAAAATAAAATTACCATATAAAACCAGAATAGGAAAGTAACAAACCTCAGACAATGCTTATAATATATATATATAAAAGGAAGATTATCAGCTGCATGTGATTTCAAACTTACATCTTCAAAATATTTATGTACAAGTTAAGAGTTCTTAAATGCTATTGTTGGTCATTTCCTATCAGCTTAAGCTTTTAAATCTATTGGTTACTAACAATCTAACATGGTTATGAGCCTTGTTATACCAGGGAGTCCTAGGTACGAGTCCCCCCACGTGATTATATTTGAATTTGTTATTTGTTATATGAATTTGTTGTGTGTTTGTGTTTTGGCTCGAGCCATGTGGCTAGCCCATAGGTCTTGCAAGTGTGGGGGTGTGTTAGAGTGTTTAAATACTATTGTTGGGTCATTTCCTTTTAACTTAAGCTTTTGGGTCTGTTGGTTAGTAGAAACACAAAGAAACGAAAAACTCAGCAGAACGGTAAGTTTCGAACTTACTTTAGGGCTCTCTAAAGAAAATAATCTATAGGAATGTCTTTCTCAGAACCTTTGTCTAGCAATCTATATTGAGCATACCACGGAAGTGAAGATTTTCTGTTTAAACTGTAAATTTATAAATTCATATCCAAAGTTAATCTCTAATCAAATGCCTTTAGAAACTAAGCTTCCAATAGATACTTTAGAACTGCTTTTGGCATACTGGTTACTCTTTATGCACAGTTAAACCTGCTTACCCTTGCCATCACAACTGTAGAATAGAAAATCTCTGGACAAATATGCAAGTCCCATCTTCTGGAAAGGCGGAGAACAGATTTTGCAGCAGCTAGTCTGATATGAGCCTCATCACTTTCACTGCATCACATGATATTTACCATGCAAATAAGCATTAAAATAAGTCCACTGATATGTTTGACAAGCAAAAGTACAAGAAGTCAAGAACCTAACCCATGATGCAAACAACAAATTACCAAAGGCAGCATATCTTTGAGAACTGAGGTCTCTTAAGAAGTGTGCATCCATGGTTTGTTAATCTACAATTTTTGTTTTTCTTTAGAAAAGAAACTAAATCGCTTTTCATCATTGTAAAATAAGCTGTTAACCATAAGACTTGAGCTAAAAATTATTGTTTTTCATTCTACTTCTTTTTCCAAGAAAAACCATGTCCCAGGAGTTTAAAATTGTGCAGCTTTGACAGCAGTTATTATGCCCTCGATGCTTCAATAAAAGTCAAAATATGGATAAACTCCAAGTAAAAAGCATAAAGAAAATTCATATCTAGTAATTACTAAATTAAAGATGTTTGAAAGCAAGGATATTGCAGCAAAAGTTAACACACCTAAAATCCCCCAAAGATCTATAGAATCATACCATGAAATGAGATCATTGAAAATGTCAGCCTTATGAAGCATCTTTGACAAAATATCTAGTAATCCACTAATTTTTCGTTTGACATGAGATCCTCGATGTGGCAAAAAACTCTTGACTAGTGTTTTCATCCCGTAAACCTGCAAGGGCAAGAGATTAACTTATCATAGAGAGTGTTATCTATGGTTGTGGTACAATTTGTTCACAGCTAAAAGTGTTCTCTTCAGTTTAATTAGGAGCTTTAAAGCTTCCACCTAAAGTTTCTAGTTATCTATGATACGTCTTTGAGTTTAGATTTGCAGCAATGGAGACAGATCTGGAGGTCTGCACTTTAGGAAAAGTTGTTGGCCGGCGGCTGCTAATTCTGGTGGTGCAGTCAGTGGCCAGAGGCGGACGTGTAGAGGGCTTGGAGTTGACTTCCGATAACATTGACTCAGGTTGTTTGGGTCTGTTTGGATGTGTTTGGGTCTATGGAAGTGGGTAGTAACCTGACTATGATATCAAAATTGATGTAGGACGAACACTAGAAAAATAACTCGATACAAAACTGGGGTTTGGAAGATTGAAATTTAGAAGAAAGGGGGGAAACTATATAAGAAATGGGAGAAATTCAGAGGAAATCTGGAGGGGTGAAAATAGGGAGGAGATCAAAACTCAGTTCATCATAGTCTGCCTCAATAACAAGACATAAGCCTCTCAATTTTTAGGCCAAAAACAAAACCAAATGAATAATCTACCTTTTAGAACAAAAAGATCCCAAGCAACTAACAAAGGAAAACAAAGATGCAAATCACAGATCCTAGTCAAATCAAATAAAAAATAAAGTCAAAGAACCTAATCATAATAAAGCAATAAAATCTCATTCTAATAAGGCAATAAAATATAATCTTCCCATTCTCCATCACCCATTTAAGTAGATTAAAAGATATAAAAGTTTCAAGCCTACACAATCCATTAGTTTAGGTCTCATCCACTTATTTATCTCTCTCAAATCATAAAAGCAAAACTGATTATTTTCACTTTCAATAATGGCCAGCGCCAGTGTGACCTTGTGGCATAAGCCTCGCAAAAATGTGAGGATTATGATTGTAGGAAGCATCTCAGGAAACCAGTTGGACAGCAATATCACCTCCACAAATCCTGATTGTACCTCTAAACATTTTCATTTTGCTAAATTTATAATAAGACGTAATGCACTAATGTTGTAAAGGAATTGTTTACTTTCATTGCGAAACTAAGTTGTTTTGTCTGTAACTAATTTGAAATTGCATGCACATTATATACACCATATTCCCTGTAATTTTGTCCTTGTTTAATCAGCTTATGTATATTTGATAGTCCAGGTCTTGGTGGTAATCAACACCCAAACTAAAAGAAATCAACAGAGTTACAGTAGACTTAAACTAATCATTACAAATTGAGTTCATGTTATTTAAAACACACCTTCAACTTGCTAGAAGCACCATGCCCAGAAGTCTGATTGAATGAAATTAAAAGATCCGATGGTTCCACCTATGCAAATAAAATTCACATTACTTCCAACAATTATTTTATAAGCGTATGGAGCACATGAGAAATCTGAAAGAATATCTCCACCCATGGTATTTTGAAAACGCAAAAACATATAAGCCTATCTGCCTACGTATTATATATCACATGAATTACTTGTATAACGATTTTATATATGTATGGTGTGATATCCTCATCTTGAGTCTCAAAAGTCGAAACAGAGTATTGTGCAATGCAACCCAATGACTGCAGGACAGTTGAAATGTTTCGCCCACTATGTAGAGAATCCACAAGTTTCTGCAAAGGGACAGGAATCAAGTTGGATTATTGTTTCAAATGAGCATATCCAATAAATTAAAAAATCATATAGCACAAATAAACATATGTGCTTTCCTAACGAAATTATTATAAGAATGATGCTAAAACTACAACTGCCAGAGGAGAGATGCTGCACCCTTAGAAGTTCCATGTAAGCTACTGTTATTTGGAAAACAAAAAATATATCACTTTCTTAGATGATAAGTATGTGATCATGTGCCATTGAACAGTATGTCATTTCCCTATTGTTCTTCCAAATGAAGCTGATGTTTGAAATTATAAATAAATGAGAATACGCATTACATTTTGATCAGAAACAACTTGACTTAAACCGAAAGGCAGTA
This sequence comes from Dipteronia dyeriana, assembly GCA_032871835.1. Lineage (NCBI taxonomy): Eukaryota > Viridiplantae > Streptophyta > Magnoliopsida > Sapindales > Sapindaceae > Dipteronia > Dipteronia dyeriana. The sequence continues at coordinate 99,302,292 of CM065296.1, read as the reverse complement.
TTTTTTATCATGACATCTAAAAGAGTAAAATGATGTAAGACTCCATACTTCAATCGAATTAAGGCAGAGACTTCATCACAACATCTCCATATCAAGAGATAGACATTCCACGAGGAAACAAATTAGAAAATTAGAAAATTAGAAAATGTACAGCTAGATCAAGTATGCAATGTAGCATGACCACAATCAAATTTTCTGGAAAATCAACACATAAACCTGTATGAAATTGTATAATATCAATAATTTTAAGGGGGAACTAAAAAAAAAGAAGTAAACGACAGCATGAGTTAGAGCACAGATCAAACTATATCCAACAGTGTTAAGTTATAATAAACTGACGAAAGTATACCTTGCACAATACAGTTAGTGCAGAAGTGCCGCTTAATGAAGCAATAGCAGAAACAGCATATTTGGACTGAGCACGAGTTCCCTCAAGGCACATCCTCTCCAAAAAGGGGTTAAAATCACTACAACGACAAACAAAATTAACTCATATGCATGACATCTAATAAGAACATTAATAGCATCAAAAGTAAAACCAATAAGATGTTTAAACTAAAGTACGGAAAATGTAGAAGAGCTCCTGCAAGAACATAATAAATTAGCTTCTTTTTTTTAATCATAATAAAATAGTGTTTTATATGATAGGAAACAAAAAATATAATATATCCGACAAGTTATATCCCACAAGTTTCTTGAATACAAAGGTTGTAACTTGTAAGGTCTAACAACAGTCCCTACTTTAGATCTTGTTGAGGAAAGTTAGGGCGTGGGATTTTTGGATTTTTTTTTTGGATAGGAAACAGAAACTTTATTCAAAGAGTAGCGAGTCAGTAATCCACCCAACACAACAAACTAAACATAAATAAAAATAAGGTAGTTGACGTAATGCATACTTTATTACAGTTAAAATTTCTTGGTCTCGTTCTTTATTACTATAAGCATGGGTAGTTCTCTTTTTTGAAGCCAACTAGCTTATTTGTTAATACTTCCTGGTGTCATTCCAAGGAGCTGAGATCAAATCCTACCCTAATGATAGAATGGATTGTGAACCTTTTCACCATCTCTTTTATTTTCAATATCCAAAAATACCCCATCCTAACTTTCTTCAACAGGATCTAAATTATGGACTGTTGTTAGACCATACAAGTTACAACCTTGGTATTCAAGAAACTTGTGGGATAATATATCCCAGGCAGGTGGCCCCAAAGATGTTACAACTTAACCTTCTCCTTGGGTTGGAAGCCTATTAAACACCAGTTTATGTTGATTTAAAAAATAGGAAAAAGAAACATTGGCAATATGATAAACCTTTATTTTAAACTATGCAGCTATTGATCTCAAGGATCCCAAAATTCAGTAAAACTTATTTTAAAAGAGAAAAACCTTAAAAAGTAACTATAATGATTCATCCAAATCTGAGTATTTGATCCAACAGCCACTGTTTGACCAAAAGGTTAACCATACACTATCCAAGCTAGAGCTTAAACAAAAACATTCTCCATTAAACAAAGCTTCTTCATTGTCAAACTTCATAGTATGTCATTCTAAGTTTCTAACAAGCACTATAGTTCAGAGTATCACAAGTCAAAACCAACATATAGAGAACTGAATTTACCAGAATTTGACAGAAATATGAGGGCCAGCTTTTGCCAAAACTTCAATCAGCTTATCATCTATCAGATCATTCCCCTCCAACAACTTCTGAAACTGCAGTTCCAAACCTCTCAGAAGCATAGGAAAAACGCTGATAATAGCCTACATCAGATGGAATGGCAAAGCCATCAAGCAAACAATATTAACAAAAATCCCTCAATAAGTTTATGTTTTAGCATGGTACAACTGAAATCTATTTAAATACCATTGTAATGATAATATCAAAGTTTGACACTATGAAAAGCATGCTTTATTTATTACTTTTTATTAAGAACATTATGAGAAGAATGCCGTGTCATGTGAATTGTGATGGATTCTTTCAACCAAACTTTATTTGCTTCTTTCTTCCAGACTCTTCTGCTTGATGTTCAAAAGGCTTGTTAAATATTTTGTTATGTTCATAAACATGTTATATTTTAAAAAAGAACAATATTAATAAAAAAAATGAAAACACATCATAGTTCTCACACGGATTTTACATAATTTGTTCTCATCAAAACACCACTTGACTCTCAAGATTTAAGAACAAGGAAAGAAGTGTAGTTTGATTGAGCCAAGGCCGCAAAGCAATAAAGAGTTGTGGACTTATTTTCACAAAGAAAACCAGATGGTTTAAGCTCTGACTCAAGTTTTATGTAACTATAGGCTCACAGAGTCATATATATCATGCCTCAGTGATCAGTGAGCAGAATGCAAATGACTATTTTGCCATCAGTAATTTTCTCATTCTTGGATGTCGTATTAGGATGAAAATATTGCCATTTCATGCATCAGAAAAGAAAAACATTAGTAAGATCCATTGAAAAGCTATTCTTACCAGAAGAAGTTTAACGGAAGAAGCCTCCAAATGCTTTACACCAAATCCATTGCTGGAAAGATCATCCAAAATACAGCGTACATGCTCTGAATCAAATATATACAAGCACTTTGAGGAGAGCAACTGTAAAAATTTAAAATCTGGATGTTTGTCTCCAATTAATTTAAGAAATTTGTCCTGAAGATTAGAAGAAAAAAAAAATCTGATTATAAACCATGAATATAATTTTTCACTAAATAGAATGAAGCAAACCCTAGCTTTAAAGAATAATGACAACATTTAAATTAATACAATGGAGGATGCCATATTACAAATGTTGATACACATTTAATTAAGTTCATTAATCTGGTTAACAAATCATAAAGAAAAACTATCATTTAATATAAAGAGGGCAACTTTTTTTCTGAAGTACAAAGGTAATCACTTGGCAGTGGACAATAAGCAAATGCTAAGCAATTAGATTTCACTCCAATCCACATAAGCAAAGAGATAGAAAGCATGAAAACAGCACAAATTGTTTACAAATTTTGATAGATCACAGGTTCCCCATTCGCCTAAACTTTAGTTCAGTTTGGTAATTCTTGACAATCAAAACATATTCCACCAGACAGGTCCCCGTAGTCACAAACATGATATAACTGGAATGGTTTTCTCAAATTACAGTAATGCAAACAAACCGGTTACAAGCTGAAATGAGTGCCCTTGATGTCCTGTTTTAATTATGTTTAGACAACAAATCAAGATGTGTTTGTTTATTGGGTCACTCTTTCATATTGCATCAATGTCATGCAATTAAATCAAACCTAATTAAGCCACGTCTTAGTTTTGAAATTCGTAAACAAACTTAGCGACTCCTTAACATTGCTTCAGATGTTGATTGTTTTGAGGCTTCTAATATTGAAATCACATGACTCCTGTGTTTAGAAGCCAGTATTTGGAGACTTTAAAAGTCCAACCCTGCACAATCTGGGATTTTAATCCCAGGCAAGTGGGACCTTCTAGTCCACCTTCCCCCATAGGATGTGGGGGATGGGACCGGAAGTATTTAAAAAAATAAATTAATAAATATATAATATTAAGATAGCATAAATTATTTTATTTTTATTCAAAAATTATAATAGTTAATTATAGTAGTTAATAAAAATAACCTCATTCTCTTATAAATTATTTTGTTTTATTTAAAAATAATTTAAAAGGTTTTATTTTAATAAAAAGTCATTTTAATTTAAATATATATATATATATATATATCTTACTTCAAAAGTAATCTTGTCTCACCCTAATATAATTTCGATAATATTATTTTATTTAGAAATTATTTAAAATAATTTTATTTTATGTAAAAATTAATTTAATCCAACTTATGTTCAATTCAATGCCATGTTGCACCAAACAAAAGCTTGTACTTTTTTAATCTAATCCATCCCATCAAATCCCAATCTCATCAAATCCTAATTCCAAATCATATCCCCTCCTATGCAACACATGGGACCTTAACAGACAAAACTCATTGTATAGTGAGCTCTTATTAGAATTGTCATGAGAAAGGTACACATTGCACAATCAGTGAAGCTACAATTTTCATGGAGGAATAACTTGTAAGCAGCTCTCTATCACTAAAAGAGGATCACCAGATTTGTGTATATACAGCAAACCTGAAGAACAAAAAAAAAGACATAGGTTCAAATTGCTCTAAACCGTTTTCTTAGTGTAACTTGGGAATTTGTTCAATTCCTAAACACCATAGACAATTCTACTAGTAAGAACCCAAACAGAGATTGTTTCAAATTAATAATTCACTGAGAAACTAGTTTTCTGGCAAATACCAAACATAGGCCTGATAAAATTTCAAGAAAGCACCAACGATAAGTTAATTTGTGCTTATTTGGTTGAGCTTTCTATTAACTCAAAAGGTCTACAAATGTCTATTTGAGTTTTTTAGTGTTGTTTGGTTGGGCTTTTGAGATTGTCTATTTTAAATTCTGTAGAGGCTAGTAGAGTTTAAATCTCTACTAGGCAAAAGCTCATGGGGAGGTGCTTCTCCAAATAGACATTTTTTATAAAAAAAGTTTACCAACCAAACAACTATAATTTTATTTTCAAAAACTCTATTTCTAATAGATCTAGTATAAGCAGATCTTTCACCGATAGAGGTTTTCCAAAAGTCCAACCAAACAAGCTCAAAATACACTTAGCTAAATAAACTCTACTCAAAACCACTGTAAAAATAAAAATGAGTAAATACAAAAAGTACTTTAAGCACATTCAATATGACAAATTTAGCATGCTATGCAGGTCATGAAACAAACTTTAAAAGGGCATGAAGGCACCATATTGTCAGTTCAAATAAACACAAGAATGGGAACAAGGTAAACAACGCACTTTTGCACTCTGGCTCCCTTGAATTGTCAGTTGATCCAATAATTCCTCCAGCGCATTGAAAATGTTATTATCTTTCATCTTGTTCAATCTCAGAAAGCACTCTTTTGCTTTGGAAGGATCTGGGAACAAAACTGACATTTTCACAAATGAACTTTCAAGTCTCTTCCGTGTCTCTTCAGGATGGTTCTCCTGAAATAAATATTATCATGCTTCATTAACCAAAACAACCAAATGATGAACCATAACCCAAGCTGCAAGCCAGTAACATACTGAGACATCACCCATTCATGCAATCAATTTGTATATATAACAATAGTATTTGGAAAGAAAAATACAAATACGTATCACCATGACCGACATCCTGAAAAGGCCCAATATATTTTAAGAAAGCAATGTTTGGCAGAACAAAAAAGTCAAATTCTTATAGGTTATATTGATCATCTCCAGTATCATGAAAACGAACAGTAACACATGACATAACTTGTCATAATTACTGATTGAGCATGCTTTTATAAACATAAAAGTCTATTTATAATTAAGTGTTTGCCAACAGTTGTGTACAAGGGCTAAAAAGCTATTATTCTAAGAACCATGAAAGTGATCCTCTCATCAATTTTAAAAATAGAGCAGTATACCTTCTCCTTCTTTCGCAAAGATAAATAAAATTGCATTTCGGTTCGTAACCTGAAAACATACAGAACTGGTGAGCACGGCATTTTTCACGTGATTATAGCAGTAATTGTGTACCAATACGACAATACCTTTGTTTTTGAGATAGAATAGAGTTCAGTGCCTTCAAATGAAGAGGGGTGAAATGAGAAAACAAATGAACCCAGTGCCTTGTCCTCTCCTCAATTTCAAGAACAGGAAACAAATCATCCATAAGAACTCGCTCAATGCTCTGGGACCTGGAAAATTTGATTTATAATTAAATTTGACATTATATAACTCTTATTTTGGTATGATAAGCCATAGGGTGCAAACAAACAGACCTGAACTCCTTACAATCATAACAAAGCATCAAGATTCTACATGGAATCTGTTCAAAATGATTGCATATTGTCATGCGGCCTTCTGAACACTGTTTACAATAATCTCGATATACTTCCAGCAACTTTTGCAAGGCTTTCTTTCTAACAGAAATCTTCATAAAAAAGAAAAACATAGTTGAATGTCAGACAGCTTTTTTGTCTGCTAATAAACAAAAAATTGATGGGATCAATTACCTTCTTATCTCGAATTCTTTCAGTGGCTTCAGATATTAGTTTTGGTGGAACAAGTTTCAGGTTAGATCTGGCAATATCACATGCAACGATCACTGCCTCCATTCTCACTCTATCATCAAAATCTAATAGCCGACTTTCAAGAGCAGCTGCTCAATTAACAAATTATTAGCATAGGTGGTCTGTAAATTAAAATTTTAAGCCTCTAGAATTAGGAAACATAACACACTTAAACAGGAATTCAACTAATAGCTTACTGAGAACTTCATGCGATTCTTTTCCAATCGGATTAGCCAAGTAGAAGGCTTTAGCGCATTGTAGGACACTCATTCTAACCTCAGCTGATTTATCAGAGAACCTTTTCAAAAACTCTATAAAAAGATCATGATATTTTTCTACAATATGGTTTTCTGGCAGTGCAAAGAGGTTTCCAATTAAATTAACAGCTTTTATTCGGACATCAACCTGATCAACCTACATATAAATTCAAAAGTATCGAGGAATATAAAGATCCATATCCAAGAGTAGAAAAAGCAGAATCCAAAAGAACACGTGCAAAAAAGAAGTATCATGATAACAAGAATACTCGATCCATGCTAATAACGAGGGAATCTAAGATGATAGCCATACCAGTAATTCTTGGATCAAGTTTGGGATGATAGCAAGAAGCATCTGAGGAGCACACCGAAAAATTTCAAACATTATTTCATGGTAAAATTCTTTGAGCTCACTCCCTACAGCATCTCTGTCCAAAAAACAAGATGATAAAAACCCACAAACAGAGGGCTCAAGCTGTTCCATACAACTTTGGATGACAGAAACAGCCAGCTGAGAAGCAGCAGAAGGTACATCCTGATAATGAAACAACAAAAAGAATGTATCAATTTTCAGATAGATAAGGAATTCAGTACACTATTCCATAACAAAATGCATCAAATACTCTCACTAACACCAATCACCAAGCTAAAAATATTAAATGTGCAAAAAAAAAAAAAAGGCTTGTAACTACATTTCAAAAAATAAAAATAAAAAGTAGACCATAACACAGCTTATTTTGTCCTTGTACTACTTTGCACAATGTAGTCAAACCTTTTTTAAAATTAAATCATGCAAAGCGCATTATCTAAATCTAATCATATTTTGCCTATTGTTCCATGCAAAGCAAATGATTAAACTATATAGAATTATAGAGCAATGGAAACAATTTCACCACCCTTACCTTCCCCTGCTTTACAAGATTTTGCAAAATTACTTCCAAAAGTGGCTGAGTAACTTCCTCATTTAATATATGTGTCATTATAGACAAGATGTCATTAATCAAATTCTGTTGATGATGTTCACTGCAAAGATTGAAGTACAAGGTTGTCACCATCATTGCTCATCAAGTAAAAATGATAACTGAAACCAATAAAGTTATCATAACACATTTACACAAAAAAGATTGCCAACAGAAATAGAAAAAACACCTATGTAAAGGCAACAACTAGAAGCAAGAGATTAGAATTACACCAATAAATATTTAATCCAATGGAAACTTAAAGTTAAACTTTTCTTCTTCTTTTTTAATTTTCTTTACTACAGTAAAATATAAATCAAACCCTTCCCCACCCTAGTGTGAGTGAGACCCAAACCCAAAACCTCTTGTACAACGACAAGAGACCTTAAACGTGTAGAGATGTAATGGATTCAATAGAGGTTCTCATCTGAGAAAATTGTCTAATCAAAACATCAAGAGTTGCAGACGATACAATTAAGTACACTAAGTGTAGAGATGTAATGGATTCAATAGAGGTTCTCATCTGAGAAAATTGTCTAATCAAAACATCAAGAGCTGCAGACGATACAATTAAGTACACTAAGTATGTAATTATGAGTACAAGACGTATGTAATAATTTCATGGAGCGAAGCATAAAATTATTTTTCTAATCTCACTAAAAAAATTATTCTTATAAAAATTACATAATCCCATAACTTTTGGAGAATAATGGTGATATATATAAAGTTAACCCAAGTGTGCATAGCCAAAAGAAACCATAGTGTCATGTTCGATTATAAATTAATGATTATTTAATCCAATAGCAATAATTCATATTCGTCTAAAAGTAAAATTAAGAATTTTATTATAATTCATTGGGCTTGGGTAGAAACCTACCTCAGCCCGAGCCCCCAGCTTATATTCATGTAATAGAATATATTTGAGTTAACAGATATATAAGTTTGCAGAGTTTGATAGGTCATGTTCAACACATAAAAATGAATGAGATAAAGTTAACAAAATGAACAATTAAACAAATTTTTGATCTTATGAACATGGAAATTCAAAAGAAAAAAATAATAATTAAATACTAAAAGTGATGAGAGAGGAAGGAACTCAACCTGACAATAGAGAAAAAATTATTAAACATTTCAATAATTAAATCATTGCAGTCAATATCCAGCATTATCACAAAACATTTACATCGAGCCACAGTCTCCAATATTTTAACTCTCCTTGAAAAGAATGGGCATGTTGTATCACCTAGCTCCTTAAATATGTTAACAATAAGTTCAAAAATTCCCTGAAATGAAAACAAAAATCAGGCAAGTTGTAGAGATGCACTAGAAGAGAAAATAACTTGGTCACATTGGTATATGTGCAAAACAACACATGCGTCATGGATGATAAAAAAAAATTACCCTAAGATATTTGTCTTCAAAAGGCGGCTCAGGTGCCAAGATCCGGAACATTTCACTAACACAGATGGCTACAAACAGTCTAACATCTTTATCATTTTGTTGAAGTAGGCCATGCTTAATGATAGATTTCCTCAGAGGATTTGTGGCGGCATCTAACTTTTTAAGAGCGTTTTTCTTTGTGGAAGCTTCTGGTGCTAAAGGCTGTTCAATTTCTGAGAAAGCACTTGCAGCTTGCTGCAGAGTAAATTATAAAATAATAAGAAACCAAATTAAACCATTAGTTGGAGCAAATAATTTCAGTTTATCTACTAAACAAATAATTTCAGTTTATCTACTAAGCAAATAATCCAGCGCCCTACAAAAGAGCTCATGAGAAATGCGGATTGTGGTTCAAATTTCCGAGTCCCCTTCAGCTTAAAGGAACCCACATTCTATAGAAGACCAAGCAACACTGGGAAAGGTTAATTTTACTTCAAACAAGTATTGTTATATATATATATAGACACATATGCATAAACGATCATAATTATAATTATATATAACATGTTCTCATCTACCTCCACGTACTAATTTTACTTAATCAATGTCCCCATTGCATGTTTAACCGAAGCAAACCACATTAGACAAACAAATTAGAATTATATTTTTCGACACATTTTATGGTTGGATATATTCTACAGTTTAACTATCTTTTTTATCTAAAAACAATTAATCAGCGACTCACTGCAACCATTAAAATAGTAAAACACAATAATCAGCACAGAACATAACTTGAAAAAATTAAACACAAATAAATTTCACGCAGATTTATACAAAACAATGTAAGAGGAAGAATATGATACTTTGAGCGACTTCAGAAAAAGGCCCTTATTGAAGCGAGTGAGTCGAGCGAGTTGGTTGCCTATTTCGCAGACGAGTTGCAACGATGACTCGTCCATTTGATATTATGTAGTGAAGAGATGAGAAACCCTAGATTAAGGAGCAACGGAGAGTGAGTGAGTGTGAGAGGGTTTTGTTTTGAGATTTTTTCTGGTATTTGGGCATTTTTTAAATTATTATTATGATTTCATGCCCTGACATTTTGTATTTATTTTCTGATTTTTTTTGGGTTGATTTTGCAGGTTTAATTGAAGATTGAAAGAACAGTTTGAAGATATGAAGAAGAAATCGGGAAGATAAGAGATAAATTGGAGAGAGAGGGGGGGTTAGCTGCTATGCTCCTGCATAGGGGTGGCAACGGGGCGGGTCGGATCCGCCCCAAACCCAAAATCTGGTTTTCAGCAGTCGCCCTAAACCCGGCCTGTAACCCGGACGGGTCAAAAAATTCTGCCCTAAACCTGATCCGAACGGGGCAACAAACCGTAATTTTTCTTTTTTAGTTCACCGCCACTTTAAGGGTGCGTTTGGTATGCGGGACGGGACGGGACGGGACGGGACGGGACGGGACAGGAAAGGACGTGACAACTTTCTCTTGTTCCACGTTTGTCACGCTATTAGCGTGGGACGGGACTGGACGGGACAATATGGGACAAAAACCACAAAATCTTGTCCCATCTCAGACCCTCGGCCAGACTTGTCCCATGCATGGAACAAGCACAAAAAAGACAATTTTACCCTCAAACTTCCAAAAATTACATCTATATAAATTAAAACCCCTCTCCTCTTTCCACTTTCCACTTTCCACTTTCCACTTTCCACTTTCCTCTCTTCTCTCATCTCTCATCTCTCGTCTCTCTTCTCTCTTCTCTCTTCTCTCTGCTCTCCAACCCGATCACCAGTCTTCTCTCCAAACCGCCGCAACTCAGCTCGTCGTCGACTTGGTTTCCCAGCGCACGCGAACACCGCCGAATCACGGCGATCTTCCCACCGGAAAACTGCCACCACTAAAACAACACCCAAAATCCCACCATGAAATCAATGGTTAAATCTGGTGATGGTTGGTTTTTGATTTGTTTTCATATTTTTGTTTAGTGTTGACCGTCGATGATGATGATGATGATGATGATTTGTGGGAGATCAATTTTTCCAGATATATTATTTCTTCTCTGTTTGTTTTCTAGATTTTTTGTATTTAATTGATTTAAGAACAAATTAATTATTAGGATGAATTTTGTGGAATTGATTTGGTGTTATTAAGATTTCTCTCTCTCTTTAGACGCCTCACAATCCCTTTCTCAGATCATTGCTGCCATGGCTGCCGTTCCAACTGGTGGCCTTGAAAAAAAAAATTTGTTAGGTTTGGGCAAAATGGGTGACATTTTTAGGAGAAATGAAAAATATTACAATTTCCAATTTTTTCAATTTTGTTTGTGTAAACTTTTTCAAATGACTTTCAATTTTTTACTTTAATTTTATCTCTTGAGAAAAAAAAATTGGAAGATTGGGTTTAAGATCTTCAAAAAAATATATATGTATTTATTTATTTTTCATTATTTTTCTATTTTTTGTAAATCCATTAAATTCCAAACAATTATTTGTAAAATCCAACCAATGACATACAAAATCATTTTTCAATTACAATATTATAAAAATATTTATTTAATAAAATCAAATAAATATTGATTTATTGTGAACCAATATTATATATGTCACTATTATGTGGTAATAAATATTTGACAAAACAATAAGGGTATTCTAGTCATTTATACCTCTTGTCATGTCCTGCCCAGTCATACCAAACGTATATCAGTACAATTAATAGTTCTGTCCTAGACATTCCAAATATAATTTGGAACAGTTGTCATCTCTTGTCTTGTCATGTCCCATCCAGGTGTCAAACGCACCCTAAGTGTGTAGCTCGTGTAACTGTGTAACTGTGTAACTCACTAAAACAGTTGCACTAACACCTTACACAGTTACACCACACAGCTTTCATAAATCTTAGTTCTTCACTCACTAACTCACAGAACCATCTAGATTAAGAGATCTCAATGGTTATGATTAATTGACAATGAAAATCACACACATCAATTTACTTGCCCCACCTTATTAGAATTTCTATTCTCTGACCTGTTTCTACTCTCCTCTCTCATCTCTCCTCTCCGCTTTATCACACTCTCTCTTCTCTGTCCACTACTCCGCAACCCAACTTCTCTTAAGTGTAGTTTCAATGACGAATAGGTGGTATGAAAGTTTTTGTAAAAACAAATTTTCAAAAGTTGTCTTCAAATTTTTTACTAAAATTAGACTTGCCATAGTTATCTCCACAATTACAACCATAGTCTCCACAACCACCAAAACCTCGACAGTCACTACCACAAGCTTTTACATAATTCATGCTCACACGTGAAGAGCAGAAACAAAATGGGTTTACAATTATCTGTTAGCATTATATAACTAAATATAATTCTATCTCAGATTGTATGCATAAGTATGAATAACATGCACATGGAAGCACAACGGAAAACATCCAATTCGTAGAGTCTTAATCCCGAATCCATAATAATACGATAACCTGAAAATAAAATAAGGAAAACAATTAAAACAATAGAGAGTCTTCTACTCTCTTCTCACATTCCTCAGATTGTCTAATGGGGAGACAATTCTGTTATACATTCCCTTATATATATAGTATAACTTCCTAGAATCCTAACCCATAAAGGATTCTCAAAACCCTAATAGGATGGCTAGTCCTAATAGGAATACTAGGCCACACATATACAATAGCCCATATCATATCCTACATATATTTAATGTAGCTAAGGTGCACCGAGCCCAACAAATATTGATCACATTAATAACGGGCTTTATCTGGTCAATTCTCACTTCCTTAAACATTTCAATCAATTCAGTTTTTTACAAACTCAAAATATAATGTAATATGTTGCTCACAATTTTATAAAAATCTTACATTCTCCCACTTAAGCTACATAGACATTATTATTTTAGTTTAAAAAAATTCATTTTAGAAAACGACTCTCCGAACTAACAAACAATTATATGTGGCCACAAAGAATGTTTAAAAGAGTAACACCTTCATTCCCCTTAGTCCAATAGAACCTTAAGTATCCAACTACATAGATCATTATATTTTAGTTAACATAAGACCATATGTAATCAAAATACCCTTAGCTCTACCTACCCGGGTAAAATGGTATGTATGTGTGGTATGAAAATTACATGCAGATGTGATCATCATGCCTATTTCCATATAGGTCTCACTTCGCATAATACGAAGCAGCTTAAGACGAGCAACTTAATGTCTTAAGCATCTTACACTCATTGGCCAAACATTTTGACTATGAGTTAAACCTCCCTTAAGACGGGCAAAAACTTTATGTCTTAGGTACTGTTCACTCATCAGTAGAAACTTTATACTTTATGAGTGAATTGCCCCCTCAAACTAAAAGCTTGAGATTTCTTGCCATAACCAACCATCCGTGTGCACACAATAACAAGTATGGCAAACATCTTAACATGCATATACAATACATTCTCGAGAATATGAAACAAACATGTATAGAATAAATGCAGTTAATCTATTAGAGACAACTCCCACTAACCAAACACATCAAAAATTTCAATTATCTAATACATGATATAACATGCTTCATAAAACCTCCGGAGTCATAATCTTGGTTAGTGTATCAAGGGTTATTTTACATATGGTTATTAGAAACTCGAAACTCTTAAATCTTCTCTCACCACAATATTCATATGGTTAAACCTCTGAGATCTCTTAGCATATTCAGAGAAGATAAATACAGTAAAATTATCACAATCTACTTCAAAATATGATTTCACAATCAAAATTCTTTAGAGTTGCAATATATAAAGCCACATGTGAGCATGAGACGATTAACCTCTACAAATATGATGAAACCTTCATTTTTTTTAAATGACAATCCAACAATACATGCCAAATTGGTTTGAAATCCGTAAAGTTTACTAATGTAATAATAGAATCAATACATATATATTAAACTTACATCAAACTATCATTTGCGGATACATACATGACATTTTTCTTGTGAGAAAGCTCCAATTTACTTAAGGATTTATTTTTTTTTTAAAAAAAAAACTTATGTAAGTTTATCACTTTTACCAAGAGGTACATCAAACAAGTAAACTTGTAATCATACTAACCCTTCAAGTGCTCTATTAATATATTTTCTCAATAGCATTATCAAAATATATTTGTTCGAGATTTTTCACCTCGAAATACTAGAGAAAATATTCTTAATGTCACACACAAATGACAACATAGAGCACATGGAAAATAAACTTACTTACACTGACCCTCGGTTATGTGTAAAGGCAAAATAAAACTTTTAATAAAGTTTTAAAATACTACAACATTATTAAACTAAACACCATTGTCTGGAAACTTGATTAATTATGTCAACGAAGTTTTAAAATATGCAAACTAAATACTCGTTTTACAAGTAAAACCTTCAAGCCATAAATTTGACCATATGACTTTCAACCAATTAGTTTGTAACTATTTGACAACTAAATCAAAACCCTAACTCCAATGACATCCAAAATTATAATTCAACAAACTTGACATTTATTCAACATAAAAATCCCAAACACAAGCTTTATTCCTTAAACGCAAGTCTTTGATATTATACATTCTTAACAATGTCACTCTCTCCCCCTAAGAATATATAATGCCTAGATACAATTATTCTCATAAATAAAATAAGACAAGTTCTATGAATTATTCCCAATAGTTTATAATCTTTACAGTCCTATCCTTATATTTTATGAGATTACTTTTAATTCATTTAATCAAAAGACTTAAAACCTAGAATTTAAAATAATCAAATGTCTTACGAATCAATTATTTTCATTCTACATTCGGTCATATGATTAAAAAGATTATATCTAAACTACAAGAATAATCTTCAATCTAATTCTAAAACCTAAAAGTAGAATTTAGAATACGAGAAGAGTTCGAAGACCTATACAGATTATTATTTATAGAAATCACCATATAACTCGCTAGGTGAAATCATAAACAAGAATCTATTATCTTAAATAAGCTTCAAGATATTAATTTAAATTCTCAGTCTTATTATGAAAATTGTATTTTGCTATACATGACCAAAATCGGAAATATCATCCAATAAAACTTTTAGAGGTTAAAGATAATCTAAATTTTATTATGAATTCATATGAATTCAAATAAAACCTCTTAATCAATTGGCTCATATTAAATACTGAGTTCATTGTAAGAATTTATAATATAAAATGTATCACAAGAAATAACCCACTAAGAGCTTAATTGAAAATTAATCAAATAATTCAAAACATAAATTAAGGGGTATATTTTCTTGCGATAGCAAATTATTTTATATCCTCAGTAGTTATTTTCTTTGACTTGCTATGTTGAATTGTCAAAATTTCCAGACTACTTCTTATGGTGTTTGTACCATATCAACGTTATCAAAATGACAAACAAAAGACATAACTCCATGATAGATTAATCTCCATCTATGTATAAGGCACTAACTCTTAACAAACTTTCGACAGTGGGTTCACTAAACTTTATTTATCATTTAATCCTCATTAAGGTAAAAACCAATTGGAGCGTCTCATCTAATCCACCAAAAAGGTCCATTAACCAACATCTTAATGACATGTATTTAAAACTAGTAGGGTGTTTAAAATGAATTAAATCACAGTATATTCATGCTCACACCGATTTCCATAATCATTATAAATAATGATTTAACCTTCATAGAAATCCAACACAACATCATGATCTGTCTTTTGGACATAGACCACAACGCACATGTTAAAACTTTTCTACAAGTGATTAACTTTTTTTGGGAGATGAGTATCACTCTTTATTCTTCAATGCTCACAAAACTTACACAAGTGACGACTCCCTTAGGCAGATGGTCAACACATGTATAGTTTTGCTTCAATTTAGTTCAAAACCTTAATCATTGATAGTACAACGAATATTATGAAATTTTAACAACTAGTTCACTACGTGAATACATAGCCATCCAACCTCATAAATATTCCAAACACAATTGATTATATCATTTTAACAAACGATCATTATAAAATCTTAATGGTCAGTCCACTACGTAGAAACATAATCATCCAACTTTATAATAATTTCTAATATAATCAATTAATGTCCTCAATGAAATAAACAAATTATAATGAAATTTTAATAGTTAGTCTACTACGTAGAAATATAACCATCTAATTCCATAATAATTTCATAGGTTATACATTTGTAAAACATGAACTACAAATCCAATATCATTACACATAACATAAATTTATATATTTCTCTTAATCAATCCGACACGGTCACACATAATTTTTATTTTAAATTATGCAAAATAATGAGAAATATATAACCTTCTTAAATTTACGTTTAATAGATATTATTTGTGAGCATATATAATATGTAGGCATCATTAAGTGTTGGGCAATTTCATTCAATTAAGAGAAAATATATTATAGGCAATTTCCAAAATTTCAAATATTTATATCACATTATAAATGAATACCTCAAGATGATGAACCTCCTACGAAGAAGAACATCACCCATCACATATGTCTAATATTCACAACATACTGTATAAGTGAATAATCGAGATAATGAACCTCCTACAGAGAAGTACATCACTCATCACATGCATATAATTCCATCATTGCAGTTCTATAGATGAATACCTCAAGATGATGAACCTCCTACAGAGATGAACATCACCTATCACATGTGATAACCCTCTTACGGAGATGATTAAAACATGCATTTCCATCTTTACATTTCAAATTTAATAATTGATAACCAACGAACATCTCAAAATCTTAATGATTAGTCACTACGTGAAACATAATCATCAAATTCACGAGAATATTCTATTAATTATTAAAACTTACCAAATTAATAATCGTTAACCAACTATATTCTCAAAAACGAAATGACTAGTCACTACGTGAAACATAATCACTCGAGTCACGAGAATATTCAAAGCAGATTATTAATTTTAACCTCATCAATAATTGATACCCCGACGAATTTCTCAAAAACTTAATGATTAGTCACTACGTGAAACATACTCATCCAATTTACGACAAAATTCTATCAATTATTGAATCAAAATCATTAATAATTGATAACCGACGAACATCTCAAAATCTTAATGATTAGTCACTACATGAAACATAATCATCCGATTCATGAGAAAATTCTATCAATTATTAATTTTAAATAAACTAATAATTATTATGAAAACTAAATGATTAGTCACTACGTGAAACATAATCATCCGAAATCATAATAATTATTTATGAACTGCAATTATTTTTCATAAAAAATTTGGAAAATTTTAAAATTGCCTCATGATTTTGATAAATTTCAAATTGGCCCCTATATTTATCACAATATTAAATTGGCCCCAAATATCTTTTGAAATTATAAATCTGCCCCAACACATACCCAATTACACATTAATGCCTTGATGTTTTAATAATTCTAAAAGGCCCAAGAAAAATTGCCTAACATACCAACATTCTTACTAATTTAAAAAAGGAACCTAAGCAAATAACAACACATTCCTTATATTTTATCTAATTCTCAAACAACCTAGGACAATTTCATAACAGTCCAAAACCTAATCTAATTTACAAAAATAAGCCCCTAGCAAAATCAAACCAGTGGAAACCCTAGGTTCTCTTTCGGTGCCGCCGCAGCCACCATGCCGTCACCTAAAAGCAACGGCGTATGGCAGCTTAACCAGCGGACGAATGACCGCGATCGATCCTCTCAAACCGATCAGACGAACGGCGGCGCAACATCGAGAGGCAGTCGATCTGACCAGATCGCGATCAAAGACCGACGATCATCATCCTCGTCGCAAAGCTCACACTTTTCGCACAAGAAATCCACCAGAACAGTTCAGACCTGGTGGCTTTGACTGAGATCGACGGTGGGTCTAGATGTGAAACCTATCGACCCAAGTGATTAGTGACCCTGGTTCTATGAGTTCTACACATGGGCACGGGTCGGGTTTGAAAAACCCAAACACTGGTTCAATATGGATCGATCTGATCCAATCGTGAAGAACAACGGGGTCTGAGTGTGAAACCCATCAACCCAACAGACTGAGATCAGTGATCTGATCCAACAACAACCGATATATGTTGTTATCTTAAAATAATTGTCAACATTATTTATTTATTTGTTTATTATTTGTCTTAATTGATTCAAGTAATCAAATCCAAACATGTCGGTATGTCAAAGCATACAACCCCTTCTACACCGAATTCATACCAATAAACATGTCAAAACAAAACAAAATAAAACTTATATTTTAATTTTTTTATTGTTTAACGTTTATTTATCATGGTAGTAATAATAATTCAATCTGATGTATAAAAATAAATAAACATAGATACTGTATCAAAAACATTCAACCTATACAACAATACGATTGACTCTGATACCACTGTTAGCATTATATAACGAAATATAATTCGATCTCGTATTGTATGCATAAGTATGAATAACGCGTACCTGGAAGTACAACGGAAAATATCCAATTCGTGGAGTCATAATCCAGAATCCATAATAATACGATAACCTGAAAATAAAATAAGGAAAACAATTAAAACAATAGAAAGTCTTCTACTCTCTTCTCACCTTCCTCAGATTGCCTAATGGGGAGACAATTTTGTTATAAATTCATTGTGAGTGAGAGTAGGGACCCCTTATATATAGTATAACTTCCTAGAATCCTAACCCATAAAGGATTCTCAAAACCCTAATATGATGGCTAGTCCTAATAGGAATACTATACCACACATATACAATAGCCTATATCATATCCTACATATATTTAATGTAGCTAAGGTGCACCGAGCCCAACAAATATTGATCACATTAATAACGGGCTTTATCCGGTCAACTCTCACTTACTTAAACATTCCAATCAATTCGGTTTTTTACAAACTCAAAATATAATGTAATATGTTGCTCTCAATTTTATAAAAATCTTACATTATCAACAATATTTACTAAAATTTTCTACGAGACTTTAATAGACGACGAATAATTTATGCCTAATACCAAAGGCTTTATAGTTTCAAACTTGAAAATTCAAGAGTAGAAAAGATTTTAAGGTTTTTGCCCATTTTTCTTTTGGATTAATAACAGAGAGAAATTCTAAATTCAATAAAGAGAGAGAAATTCTAAATTCATCTCAAATCTTCGTTCTTAACTCGCTCGAGGGACGAGGGACGATGACAAACGGCGGTAGTGGTCAATATCAGTGAGAGAAGAAAAAGGCGATGGTTCGACTCCGTGAGTGAGCTCCGACGACCAGTGAAGTGGATACGGCGTGGGAACTGGGAAGTGGATACTAAGCAGGGTTCTATTTTTTTCTTCTTCTGTATTTTCCCATTTATATTTAATTTATTTATATATATGTTTTCCGGGTCACACAGAGCGGGTCGGGGGTAAAATGAACTGCCCCATACTTGATCCGGTAATTTAACCTGATCAAGAACTTTGTCCCAAACCCGCCCTGTTACCCATTTTTAGTTTTTACTGCCCTAAATTCGTCCCTAACGGATCGGGGCTCCGCTGGTCTGGAATCTTTGCCGCCCCTCTCACTCCTGCATGATGGAGGGATCAATAGTGTCCATTTAACCAATGTTTAGTTGCCTAGCAGCAGCCCAAACATTATACAATTCAATTGGGGAGAGAACATAAAAAAAATAGTTATCGGAAACATTGAATTTTTATTAGTAACCACTTTTAAAATTTTAATTGTTAATAACCACTTTTTAACATAATATTCAGTGCATATTCATAAATTAAAAAAATATCCATGGATTTAATTTTTTCTTAAAAACTGGAAGCAAACTTAAAATCATTACTACAATCTGTAACAAAACTTGAAATCACGACTAAAAACTTGAAACATGAAATCTTGCTTAAAAACATGAAATCTTGAAACTTAAAATCTTGATTAAATTAGAATGTTGAACTTGAAATATTGACTAAATTGAATTGTTAAAACCTGAAAAGTTTCGGGCTTCTAGGTTTTTAGGTTTTTTCGTTTTTATCTTGAAACTTGAAATGTTGACTAAATTAAAATGTGAAACTTGAAATCTTGACTAAATTGAAATATTTTAGGTTTCTAGGTTTTTGTTTTCTTCCTTATTTTTCTGCAGATCACATCATTGGTAGATAGGGAGCTCGACGACGCTGCTGGATGGTCATGAAGCCCAGGCGACGGCACACCGGCACGTCGATAAGCCGGTGATGTTGTGTGAGAGAGAGAGAGGAGAGGAGAGAGAAAGAGAAAGAGAGGTACATGAGAGAGAGAGAAAGAGAGGAGAGAAATGTGCATGGAGAGAGAAAAAAAGGTTCAGTAAGAGAGAGAAGGACAACGATGATTCACCGACATTCGCGACGGCACCAGCAACGATTCGCCTGCACATCACCGACGGGGAGAGAGAGGAGAGGAGAGGAGAAAGAAAGAAAAAGAGAAAAGAAGAGAGAGTGTGTTTGGGAATGGTTTTTATATGAGGGCATTCAAGTAATTTCTTTAAAAAATGGTTATTAATGAACGAATTTTCGTTTGTGGTTAAAAACGAATTTTCTATATTATATGTGGTTAGTTTTAGCAATTTCAACTTCAATGGGATATCCGATTTGCAACCGGTTGCCCCCAACTTCAATTTTTGTTTTAAAAAATATATACATATTTCAACTTTTTTAAACATAAAAATATTAAATTTAAATTATTAAATTTATAAAATAAAAATAAAACTAGAAAAAATAAGTTCAATAATAAGAAATTATATTAAAAGATTATATTTAATTAAGATTGATTAATTAATTAATTAGATTTTTTATATATAATTTTAAAAATTTGACTTGTAACATAGCTTTGGTAACTACTTTTACAACCCCGGTAACCATTTAACGATTTGAGAAAATTTGACTTGTAACCATTTTCATAGTTTCGGTAACCATATTTACGTCTTCGATAACGATTTTACGGCTTTGGTAACCATTTTTCAATTTTTTTAATTTTGACTTGTAAGTTGTAACCGTATTCACGGATTTGGTAACCGTATTACAACTCTGGTAACCACTTTTCAAAATTTAAATTTTTGACTTGTAACCATTTTCACGGGTTTGGTAACCACATTGTCGGCTCTGGTAACTGTTTTTACTTCTTCGGTTTTTGATTTTTAAAATTTTGACTTGTAACCATTTTCACTACTTTGGTAACCACCTTCACGGATCCGGTAACTATTTTTACGGTTTTGGTAACCATTTTATAATTTTTAAAATTTTGACTTGTAACCATTTTCACGGCTTTTGTATCAACCTTTACGGCTCCGGTAACTATTTTTACGGCTTTGACAACCATTTAGCAATTTTATAAATTTTGACTTGTAACCATTTTTATAGATTTGGTAACCACATTCTCGGCTTTGGTAATTATTTTTACATCTTCGGTAACCATTTTTCGATTTTTAAAATTTTGACTTTTAACCATTTCCATGGTTTTGGTAACCACCTTCACGTATCCAGTAATTTTTTTTACGGTTTTGATAACCATTTTACAATTTTTAAAATTTTGACTTGTAATTATTTTCACGGATTTGGTAACCATCTTCACGGTTTCAATAACCATTTTATAGCTTCAGTAACCATTTTTCAATTTTTTAATTTTTGACTTATAACCATTTTCACGGCTTTGGTAACTACTTTTACGGCTTTGGTAACTACTTTTACGGCTTTGGAAACCATTTTCAAATTTCAAAAATTTAACTTGTAACCATGTTTACAGAGGGAGGTGGACTGACCAGGGGGGAAAAAGCATCACGAATGATCACATGCTGAAAAACCCCAAGGCAGTATCCAGAGGAAGGGGGCCCTTTCATATGTATATATAAAAGAATGCTTCGGGGAGCATACACGAATGGTGAAATAATACAACGTAGTCGCTCTGAAGAGCTTATAATGGTGATCAAATGTTGACCGATACTATTATATTCCATGTAAGGGTAACATATACAAATGATCATGTAGGGTGAATCTAGGCGAATTATGTAGGTTTCTTTCTGGTTTGTCCATTTCTGGACCAGATATGGAATGTGTAGTAGATCGTATATCAAATGTCGAATATCTTGTATTTTCGGAGTCGATTTTTGCATATATTTTTTCTATCCTTCTTGGAGAGAGTTTTATCGTATTTATAGGTTCCAATTGCTTGTTGCCCACTCCCCAGATTATGGATTGATCCTCCTTTCTTATTAGGCGGGATTTTCTGTTGTAGTTGACCCTAAAGAATCAGATGTGGAGGATATCTTGGAAAAGATGTGTTTGTTTCCTATTTGGACTTTATCTCATCACGGTGGCCAAAAGAGTTAACTAATCTTCTCTTAATTGTGTTGATTATATCATTAATACGGTTGACCTCATTAATATGGTTGACTACCTCTATTAATACGGTTGACCTCATTAATATGGTTGACTACCTCTATTAATACGGTAGATCTCAGCAATGGTATCGTAAATGTCATGAAAGTCAACCTTCTCTTCCTATGCTGTTTAGAGGAGAACTATGGTTTTGTATGTCACTTTGGCGAGGTACTTCATGGAGGTTACCTGAGGTGAAGCTTGGCACATCTAGTGTCAAGGTACGCTCGAGTACCGCTCTTGCTACTGAAGACTTGAATTAACCATGTCGGGATCTACAATGGATCTTGCCATAATTGTTTTAGCACTTTTTAGTGATGATGGGGCTTTACGGGCTTCTTCCTTTTCTGCTCGGACAGGTTAGCATTATACCTCGATGAGGCAGGAGGGCCTATGCAAGACAAGTTCGGCACCCTGAAGGTCTCTTGGTGAAAGTAGAGATAATAACAAGCTCTAGGAAGGTGTCGCGAGATACCTCGACCTCGGGGAACCTATGTCCTCCTACGTCGACCTAGCATCGGGCTTCTATCCTGTTATAGGGAGCTTGACGTGGTCATGTCGGGCTTTATTCGGTGAGCCTAGATGCATACAAGATGCTCAGATGGTATGGGCACCTCGCTTTGCTCCTGTAGGATCGCATGGTAGCTCGACCTCGGGGACCTTGATATAAGCCCGAATTTGAAACCTAGCATAAAGGCTGGGAAGTGGAAAATTCTCCTTTGGTCCTTAGCCAAATTTGGCTATTGATAGAAGTTCTCCCTGACTTTTAACACTGGTACATAGTTGGGGTTGAAGTTAGAATCTTGTACTACTTGAAGAATTTTGCATGTCGCTTCTTACTAGTAGCCATTACTTGAAACGAAAATCGTTCCCAACATACTGGGCTCTGGCGAATCAGGGTACCTGTTATTCCTACTTCAGGAATCCCAGTACTTAGACGTAAAAGATCTTGGTAGGCAACTAGGGCCACTTTTACACCCGGTCTTTATAGATAGGCGAAATGTATACGAATCCAGTGTACTGCTCGATCATGTGGGATG
This sequence comes from Dipteronia dyeriana, assembly GCA_032871835.1. Classification (NCBI taxonomy): domain Eukaryota; kingdom Viridiplantae; phylum Streptophyta; class Magnoliopsida; order Sapindales; family Sapindaceae; genus Dipteronia; species Dipteronia dyeriana. The sequence goes on along the minus strand of CM065296.1, from coordinate 99,279,080 downwards.
AAGCTCCTGTGGCTAATCTGGGTACCTAGCATTTCTTTTTCCAGGAATCACAGTACTTAGGCGAACTGGTAGAATGATCCTGGTAGGTAACTATGCCATCCAGATCCTTCCTAGTAGGGTTGGCTTGGCCAACGCAACAGAATGGCCATTTGGTTATCCTGGTCTCATGATCTAACAGGCAACTATGCTCTTACGCTCAAATCCTTCTTGGGGGTGGTCGCCCGACCAAGGCATCATGATTGCTATCTAGCTATATCCTGGTCTCGAGATTTGGATGACAACTATGCTCTTACACTCAGACCCTTCTTGGGGGTGGTAGCCCGACCAAGGCATCAAGAGGGCTATCTAGCTATATCCTGGTACCCGGAGATCGATCTTGGACTTTGGGTACTCCTCGAACGGATTGGGACATCGATGGCTCACTAAGGCATTGAAAGGTCGGTACAAATGGAGAGAAGCCATCAGTGTGATAATTTTCGGGAGCAAACTGATGTTGCTAAGGTCGAGCTTGTGCAAGCCAATAAGGATGGCTATTTGTTTGCAACATACCAGATGGATCAGGATTTACCTCTCCCCTTAAGCGTCATTGATGGATGGAAAAATGAGGGGATCAAAAAGAAACCTGATGAGATGGCTATGTGTGTGACATGTGAGCCCCCAATTGATCTAGAAGTATATATTTCAGATGGAGAAATTGCTCTCTCATGGGAGGTTAAACCAGAAGAAGGAGGAGCTGACCACGGTAGCGAGAGCTGCAGTCGCTCTAAATGAAACCCTGACCAGATCTGAGGCAACCATGGCTAATGTATAGGCAGACAATGAGTGGATACAACATGCATATAATCTGGAGAGGCTCGGGTCCATGCGTCGTGCCTTGCGAGGATTGCTCTGAAGGAGGAGAACAACTCTAGATGAAGTGGTTTAAACTTTGTATAGCAGCGTGGCTACCTTGGAAGATAATGTGGGTGCTTCATTTGCTGAAGGACACTTTTATACCGCTTTCTAGGCAGCTCGAGCTCTCATTCCCTCTGACGTGATCATTATTGGATGATGGATACCCTGAGTAGATCATAGAGAAAGCTGGAAGTTATCTGGATTCGCTCTGACTGAAGCCAGACCTTATTGAGCTGATGGGTGCGTAGACGATAAGAATGACTTGGTACCAATTTCCACCCTCATGCCAATATGCACTAGGGTAGAACCTGTCTTAAAGTTCCCTGTTACAAGGTAATGGATGCATGAGGGCCTTCAAACTTGCCTACCTCTCTATTAAAATCATCCAAGGAAAAGGAGGTTCAAATTGGTCTGGCTGATATGGGCCATTACAGAAGTTTGAGATGTAAGAGAAGCTTCAAACCTGTGTATCTGTCAAGGAGGTTGAGATCTAATCCGACCTTACCAAGGATGGAGAGGTTCATACTGAAGTCATAGTGGTGAGAGAGACCCTGATCGATCCAGCTAAGGAGATGGTAGTCAAGGCTGATTCAAGCTAATCTAACCGAGGTGGTAGAAGCTGGCTCCGAAGTAGCGGTGCTAGGGGATGTCGACCCTTCTTCCAACCAGGCAGTGATACCAAGTAGGAAGAAGCTGCTACTATTGAGGAGACTAACCAGAGAAGTGGATCGGGAATTTGTTAGCTTACTAGAGCGATGGATGGCCTGATACAAATGGAGAGGAGCCACTTGACTGGTACCGGTCTAGAGGAATGCTTGGGATAAAAGGAGTCCCCGCCAATAGTAATAAGGCTCTGGACACTGCTGGAACGAACATGGAGCTCAATGGCTTACTTGCTCTGGTATATATTGAGTGGAGCCACTGGTCTTGTAGCGGTGTTACTGCACTAAAAGCTTGCTTAGGCATGTATGAGGCCTTACGAAAATGTTGGAAGCTTTTGGGAACTCCTCGATCAGATCGGGTTTCGGTGGCTTACTACTAGGGCGATGAATGACCCGGTACATATGGAGCGAAGCCACCGGTCTTGTAACGGTGCTACTGCTCCAGAATCTTACTTAGGCTCGTTGGAGGCCATACAAAGTGCGAAAAGCTTCTGGGAACTCCTCGATCAGATCGGGCTTCGGTGGCTTGCTAAGGCGATGAATGACCCGGTACACATAGAGCAAAGTCACCGGTCTGGTACTTGTCCTGGTCCAGAAGCATGCTTGGGATCTTAGAGGTCCCTAACAATTGAAATGAGGCTCTAGACCTTGCTAGAACGATAACAGGAGCTCAGTGGCTCACTTGGGCGTTGATCGACCGGGTATAAGAAGTGAGGAACCACTTGGCCTTGCAGTAGGGCTGCTACTCTAGAAGCTTGCTTAGGCATGTATGAGGCCTTACCAAAATGTGGGAAGCCTCTAGTCTCTCCTCAATCAGATCAGGCTTCGGTGGCTTGCTAGTGCGATGAATGACCCAATATATATGGAGCGAAGCCATCGGTCTTGTAGCCGTGCTACTGCTCTAGAAGCTTGCTTAGGCTCGTAGGAGGCGTTACCAAGTGTGGGAAGCTTATGGGAATTCCTTGATCAAATCGGGTTTCGGTGACTTTCTAGGGCGATGAATGACCCTGTACATATGGAGCAAAGCCACCGGTCTTGTAGCAGTGCTACTGCTCCAGAAGATGCTTAAGCCTGCAGGAGGCCTTACCAAGTGCGGGAAACTTCTGGGAACTCCTCGATCAGATTGGGTTTCGGTGGCTTGCTAGAGCGATGAATGACCTAGTATACATAGAACGAAGCCACCGGTCTGGTACTGGTCTAGTAGCATGCTTGGGATCTAAGAGGTCCATGACAATTGAAATGAGAAGTGGCTCACTTGGGCGTTGACCGGCCCGGTATAAGAAGTGATGATCCACCAGGCCTTGCAGCGGGGCTACTACTCTAGAGGCTTGTTTAGGCATGTAGGAGGCCTTACCAAAATGTGAGAAGCCTCTAGGATCTCCTTAATCAGATCGGGCTTCGATGGCTTGCTAGAGCGATGAATAACCCTTTACATATGGAGCAAAGCCACTGTTCTTGTTCGGTGCTACTGCTTCAGAAGCTTGCTTAGGCTCGTAGGAGGCCTTACCAAGTGCGGGAAGCTTCTGGGAACTCCTCGATCAGATTGGGCTTCGGTGGCTTACTAGGGCAATGAACGACCTGGTACATATGAAGTGAAGCCACCGGTCCTGTAGCGGTGCTACTACTTCAGAAGTTTGCTTAGGCTTGTAGAAGGCGTTCGAAACGATGCTGGAACGATAATAAGAGCTTAGTGGCTCACTTGGGCATTGACCGACCCGGTATAAGAAGTGAGGAACCATTGGGATTTACAGTGGGGCTGCTACTCTAAAGCTTTCTTAGGCATGTAGGAGGCCTGACAAAAATGTGGGAAATCTCTGGGCTCTCCTCGATCAAATCGGACTTCAGTGGCTTGCTAAGACGATGAATGACCAGGTACATATGGAGCGAAGCCACTGGTCTTGTAGCAGTGGTACTGCTTTAGAAGCTTGCTTAGGCTCGTAGGATGCCTTACCAAGTGCGGGAAGCTTCTAGGAACTCCTCGATTAGATCGGGCTTTGGTGGCTTGCTAGGGCGATGAATGACCCCGGTACACATAGAGCGAAGCCACCGGTCTAGTACTGATCCAAAAGCATGCTTGGGATCTCAAATGTCCCTAACAATTGAAATAAGGCTCTAGACCATGCTGGAACGATAACAGAAGCTCAATGGCTCACTTTGGTGTTGACCGATCCGGTATAAAAAGTGAGGAACCTTTGTGCCTTGCAGCGGGGCTGCTACTCCAAAGGCTTGCTTAGGCATGTAGGAGACCTTACCAAAATGTAGGAAGCCTTTTGGCTCTCCTCGATCAGATCGGGCTTCAGTGGCTTGCTAGGGCGATGAATGGCCAAGTACATATGAAGCAAAGCCACTGGTCTTGTAGCGGTGCTACTGCTCTAGAAGCTTGCTTAGGCTCGTAAGAGGTCTTACCAAGTGTGAGAAGCTTCTAGGAACTTCTTGACCAACTCGGGCTTCGGTGGCTTGCTAGGGCGATGTATGACCCAGTACACATAGAGCGAAGCCACCAGTCTGGTATTGGTCTAGAGGTATGCTTGGGATCCATGGAGTCCCCAGCAACTGAGAGAAAAAATCAGGACCCTATTGGAATGAACCAGAAGTTTAGTGGCTCACTTGGGCATTGGTCGGCCCGCTACACGAGGTATGAAGCCATTAGTCTTCTACTGGTCGTGTTGCTTCAGAGGCTACACAACTGAGTTGGCTTCGCTGATTCATGAGTTGACCTGCTACCGCTACCAATGAGCTTTTGAAAGGTAGATCCGATGACATGAGGGGATCCGTATGACCAGGTAAAAGTCCATTGGATCTGCTGGATAGAAGGTCTACCGGTAGTAGAACAAATCTTTTGTAAGAAAGTAGGAGAGGTGCTACTCTACTGTATATGAGCTCTCGATGTATCGGAGTGGTTCAGCTGTGTAAGAGACCTTCAAGCAGAGAGCTATTGTATTGGAGCTCCATGATTATTTGAGCAGGTTCGATTCATAGGAGCAGCATAATGAACCGGTTCCACCAGGAGTCTCACGTACCATATTTGTTCCACAACGAACAAAACTCGTTAAGTGACAAAATGAGCACCACACGCGATGCATCAACGATATAGACAAGTATGGAGAAAGGACATCGTAAATAGTAAATGATATTCCATGAATAACGAATCTGTTACCTTGATAGTATAATGATACTCATGATTCACAGGCTTTCAAAAAGAGTGTGGAAACTTCCCACAGACGGCGCCATAAAATGTTACCGAAAAATTTATTCGGGATGAGAAATTCCTGTTAATACCCTCGAGATCACTACCACGGAAGTGGTGACAGGGGTGGGTACCTTTGGTACCTTGGTGATTTTGTATGAATATAAAGGATGTATCGATAGGTAGGAGACAAGCCATCATGCCCGTCATGCTTCGTGCATATGGAGGAGATACGGAGATCTCAAGGTTCCCTTGCTGGTGTGAAGGGGCTGATCCTGGTCCCTGGTCTTGGTCCTCGATCGGGGTCGGAACCCGTTCTGGTATCCTAAGCTCGGTCTTGGACTTTGGTTTCTTCCTGTAGTTCCTCGACCTATACGGTGATTAAAGAGGGGGCTTTATTGACTTCTGTGCCGGATACTTACCCGTTTCCATAGAGAGATCACGAGAGAGCTCATCGACTCCCTTCAAATGGGTTTGGGTGGTTTCTCCCTATGTCGACATGCGACTTGGCAGACAGATAGGTGGATAAGGGCGTTAGGTTCAACGGGGTAGGGATCTAGCTCACAGACATACATGCATAATACATGAGATAAATAGGAGAAAAACAAGTCTATGTAGAGGAAGGTGGACTGACCATGGGGGAAAAAGCATCATGAATGATCATATGCTGAAAAATCCCAAGGCAGAATCCAGAGGAAGGGGGAATACCCTTCCTTATGTATATATATCAAAAAATGCTTCCGGGGAGCTTACAAGAATGATGAAAAAATACAACGTAGTCGCCCTAGAGAGCTTACAATGGTGGTCGAATGTTGACCGATACCGGTATATTCCAGATAAGGGTAACACATACAAATGATCATGTAGGGTGAATATAGGCGAATTATGTAGGCTTCTCTCTGGTTTGTCCATTTCTGGACCAGAGATGGAATGTGTAGTATATCGTATATCAAGTGTTGAATATCTTGTATTTTCAGAGTCGATTTGTGCATTTTTTTTTCTATCCTTGTTGGAGAGAGTTTTGTCATATTTATAGGTTCCAATTGCTTATTGCCCACTCCCCAGATTATGGATTGATCCTCCTTCCTTATTAGACAGGATTTTCTGTTGTAGTTGACCCCAAAGAATCAGATGTGGAGGATATCTTGGAAAAGATGTTTGTTTCCTATTTGGTCTCTATCTCATTAAAGTGCCCAAACAAGTTGACTAATCTTCTCTTAATGGCGTTGATTATATCATTAATATGGTTGACTACCTCCATTAATACGGTTGACCTCATTAATGCTATTGTAAATGTCATGAAAGCCAACCCTCTCTTCCTATGCTGTTTGGAGAAGAACTCTGGTTTTGTATGTCACTTTGGTGAGGTACTTCATGGAGGTTACCTGAGGTGACACTTGGCACATCTAGTGTCGAGGTACGCTCGAGTACCGCTCTTGCTACTGGAGACTTGATTTAACCATGTCGGGATCTACAGTGGATCTTGCCCTAATCGTGTTGACGCTTTTTAGTGATGATGGGGCTTTACGGGCTTTTTCCTTTTCTACTCGGACAAGTTGAGAATATACCTCGACAAGGCAAAAGGGCCTTTGCAAGACAAGTTCGGCACCCTGAAGGTCTCTTGGTGAAATTGGAGATAATAGAAAGCTATAGGAAAGTGTCGTGAGATACCTCAACCTCGGGGAACCCATGTCCTCCCACGTCGACCTAGCATCGGGCTTCTATCCTGGTATAGAGAGCTTGACGTGGTCACGTCGGGCATTATTTGGAGAGCCTGGATGCATACAAGATGCCCAGATGGTATGAGTGGCCATGCCTTGCTCCTGCAGGATTGCGTGGCAGCTCGACCTCGGGGACTATGATATAAACCCGAATTCGAACCCTTGCATGAAGGCTGGAAAGTGGAAAATTCTCCTTTGGTCCCTAACCAAATTTGGCTATTAACAGATATATTTATTCTCATTACACTAATTTCTCCCCATTTGCGTCCACCACCGCAAAATAAAAAAAATATATTATACGTTCAATTTCCTCTTGAAAAGAACTATGTATAGTTTCTTTGTAATATATAGTAAAATAAGATTACTTCATTTACTCTTTTTTCACTATTGAATATCAAGGAAATAGATGGATAAACGATGAATGTAAAATTTTGAGATTTAGCCCAACTAATTTTTCAGTAAGAAAGAATCAATTGTTTTGTAACTAAAGCCACTTAATCAACACAAAGTTATGGAAAATCAAATTGCAAAAGTTTTTGGCCTAACCCGTTTTGAATTTTGACACAAAATCTTTGCAATTTGATTTTGTTTTTCATAATCTTTTGCTGATTGATTAAGAAGCTTTAGTTACAAAACAATTGTTATTTCTTACAAAAAAAAAATGAATTGGGCTAAATCTCAAAATTTCAGATTCACCGTTTATCCATCTATTTCCTTTATATTCAATAGTGAAAAAGAGTAAATGAATTAATCTTATTTAATTATATATTATGAAGAAACTATATGTATATTCTTTAAAAGTTTTTTTTTTTTTTTTTACAGTGGAGGAAGCAAATGAGGAGAAATTGGTGTAATGAGAATAAATAAATATATGTTTAACATTAACAAAATATTTAAAGGATAGTTTTGGTATTTTAAAGGGTATTGGAAGTAAACTTATATATACATACATATATATATATATATATTTAATATGGGCATGTGAAGAAAAATGGGTGTAGGAAGATATTTCGTGGGTGGCAATAGAGTCGTGAAGGTAGTTACCAAAGTTGTGAAAATGGTTATCGGAGCCGTGAATGTGGTTACCAAATCCTGGGGGTTACAAGTCAATATTTAAAAAAATTGTAAAATGGATACTAAAGTCGTAAAATGGTTACCGAAACCGTGAAGATGATTACCAAATCCGTGAAAAATGGTTACAAGTCAAAAATTAAAAAATTGTAAAATGGTTACCAAAGCCGTAAAAGTAGTTACCGGATCTGTGAATGTGGTTACCAAAACCGTGAAAATGGTTACAAGTCAAAATTTTAAAAATTGAAAAATAGTTACCGAAGACGTAAAAACAATTACCGAAGCCGAGAATATGGTTACCAAAATGGTTACAAGTCAAAATTTAATAAATTGTAAAATGGTTACCAAAGCCATAAAAATAGTTACCGGAGCTGTAAAGGTAGTTACTAAAGTAAAAATGGTTACAAATCAAAGTTTCAAAAATTGTAAAATGGTTACCAAGACCATAAAAATAGTTATCGGTTCCATGAAAGTAGTTATCAAAGTCGTGAAAATGGTTGCAAGTTAAAATTTTAAAAATCGAAAAACTAGTAATCGAAGACACAAAAACTGTTACCGGAGCCGAGAATGTGGTTACCAAACCCGTGAAAATGATTACAAGTCAAAATTTTAAAAATTAAAAAAATGGTTGCTAGATCTGTAAAATGGTTGCCGAAGCCGTGAAATGGTTACCGAATCCGTGATATGATTACAAGTCAAAATTAAAAAATGGTTACCAAAGCCGTAAAATCGTTACTGAATCCGTAAAGATAGTTACTGAATCCGTAGAAATGGTTACAAGTCAAAATTTCCCAAATCGTTAAATGGTTACCAGAGCCATAAAAGTAGTTACCAAAGTTATGAAAATAGTTACAAATCAAAATTTCAAAATTATATAAAAAAATATAATTAATCAATTAATTTATCTTAATTAAATATAATTTTTTATTATTGAACTTATTTTTTATAGTTTGATTTTATTTTATAAATTTAATACTTTTATTTTTAAAAAGTTGAAATATATATAAACAAAAATTGAAGTTGGGGGCAAACGGTGAAAATTCCATTAATCTCTTAAAGTGTCAAATATACCTGGGGGGTTGAATAGGTATAGACGCAAAAGTTTTCAATCTCTTTTTCTTTTAAAGAAGTACAATTACACAAAGAATCTTTAACAAGTTGATTGACTCAACAATTGAGTATGATAACAATTTAACAAAAGATGAATAAACACAATTAAAGGAAAGTAAAAAGCAAAAAACAACACAAGGATTTTTACGTGGTAAAACCTTAAAAATGGGGAAACATCCACGGGTTGATACCACAACCACCGGTAAACACTTTTCACTAGTAAGATAAAAATATACAATCACTGAAGTGACCACTCCACTTAGAGATCTATCATTCAACTCTACACAATGAAAGAGACGCCACATTGCTTAACTATCTGGATCACCCCGATCCTAGTCAAGACTTCCAATGCTTAGCTATCCAAGACCTCACGTCTCTAGCCAATACTTCCAATGCACAAATCAAATAATCACTCTAAGAAATGTGACTTTCAATGCTTAGCTATTTGGATCACCCCGATCCTAGCCAAGATTTCTAATGCTCAAATCAAATAATCACTCTAAGAAATGAGACTTCCAACATCTTCACAAGGCATATGATCTAAGTGAGTGCAAATGATAGAAACACACACAACATAGTATATATGATCAATATATCCTATGGAAACTAGAAATGAATCAATAAGCACATGTGAAATATATTCTAGTTTATAATCCTAAAAATAATGCAACTAAGTAAATGATGCATGTACATACCAAATACACTATTTCAACAAATATTCAATCAAAGTGACCTAGCAGATGTAGAGACTATTTATCATAGAAAAAATTTCAATGATCACAATAAATAGTCCTAGGATTGAAGCTAACACAATTAAACATCACAAGCATGCGAAAACATTGATTTAAGAAACGTAACTCTACATGCATGTAAATTGAAGCTCAGTCTAGCTCAATTAGAGTCCATAACTCTAATCAATGATCACACATCAAACAAACATATATAGTAGAAGAAAACCCAAGGTAATTGAAAACTTGAAGATAAACACAAAGGAAAAATCAATACCTCAAATGAAAAAACTGTACAATCCCGTTTTTATGAGTGAAGCTATAAGAAACTCAATCAAACGACTCCAAACTCTTAGAAAAAGATAGAAGACTTGCAGATGAGAATTCTTCAATTTGAATCACTTGATTCGGACTTCGGATGAGAAAGTTATGGTGTTTGAGAGAGAGGAAAATTGGAGAGAAAAATTCTGCACCTATGTTTTCAAGTTTTTCTTCTTTTGAATGAAAGAGAGGGAAAATGAGATATTTAAAGGAGAGAGAAGTGGGAATAAATCCACCAATGGGAGAGAGCCACCTCTGCCTTCCCGTGGAGGCGCATGGCCCTCCATGGGGGCAGAAGGTCTCTTTTCCTGTGAGGCTCCACGCGCCTTAACGGGAAAGGGGTACTAGCCTCTTCCCTCCTCCTTTGAGTCCCCTTTCATTTTTTGACCATTTCTCCGGCCTCCAAACTCTGATTTCGAATTCTTTTTTGGATTACAAACCAGGATTCCTTCACGCACAAGGGCATCAAGCAAAATTTCACAAAAAAATGGAATTCAATTTGAAAATCAAAGATGAAAATCATGTACGATAAATATACGTAAAGTTTCTTAACTTCTTAATTTGAACTCGAAACTTAATGAATGAGTAGCCGAAATGACTGAAACTCAATAAGGAATAATTCAAGCATAAATTCAAGTTCAATATTATACAAATACAATAAAATGAACATAAGAACACACAGGTGAAAATTTTGATTCAAGCCAATATTATGTTTTCCTTTTATGTACCTAATGATTATTTTAACGACTTTCAAGTGAGATTCCTTATGATTGACTTGAAACCAAGCACACAAACCAACACTAAAACAAATATCCGGCCTACTAGCAGTTAGGTAGAGAAGGCTACCGATCATGCTCCGATAGAGACTTTGATCATCACTCTTTCCTTTTTCATCTTTGTCAAGTTTTAAAGTAGTACTTATGGGTGTTTCGAAATCTTTTCCATTTTCAAACCCAAGTTTCTTAACAATATTTCTAGCATATGTGGATTGTGTCAACATAATTCCATCACTAGATTGTTTCACTTGAATACCAAAAAAGTAATTGAGCTCACCCATCATACTCATTTCAGATTCACTTGACATGACATTAACAAAATCATCAACATTGGTTTTACATGTAGACCCAAAAATAATGTCATCAACATATATTTGTGGAACAAAAATGTCATTATCATAATGCTTGACAAATAAAATTCTATCAACACCACCTCTTCTATAGTTGTTCTCAACAAGATATTGAGTCAACCTATCATACCATGTTTTAGGAGCTTGCTTAAGGCCATAGAGAGCCTTTTTCAATTTATACACATGATTAGGAGAGTGTGGGTGGGTCTACAAAACCCTTAGATTGTTCAACATACACTTCTTCTTGAAGATAACTATTAAGAAAGCACTTTTGACATTTATTTGAAACAATTTTAATTTCTTAAGACCTGCAATGGACAACAAAAGTCTAATGGACTCAAGACATGCAAATGTCTAATAAAAATCTACACCATCAACTTGAATGTAACCTTGAGCCACTAGTCTAGCTTTATTTCTCATAATCTTGCCACTCTCATCGATTTTATTCCTAAACACCCATTTTGTGCCAATCACATTAATGTCTTTTGGTCTAGGAACTAAGGACCACACTTCAGTCCTCTCAAATTAATTTAGTTCTTCTTGTATAGCCCCAACCTAATACTCATCAATTATAGCCTTATTAATGTTCTTGGGTTCAATTTTGAGAAGTATAGTAAGCACAAGAAATTTGGTTAGCAAGTTGCCTTCTAGTTCTAACCCCTTCATTCAAATCATCTATGATGTCTTCTTGATAGTGAATGTTTCTAAGTCTAGAGTTCGAGGTGTCAACATTTTGTTCATTATCAAGCTTAGCATTTTCTAACCTTTGACCTCTTTCTTCATTCCCACTATCATTGTCACCATTTTGACTAGAATCACCATAAGAATCTTCACTAGACTCATAACTAGTCACATAAATAGGTGTCTTAGTGTTATTCAAAAAAATTATTTAGGTTCATTAACACTTTTATTTTCACACAAATTTAGCATGCCAAAGTCATCTATCTTCATATTGATAGACTTTATAATGGTCTTAGTATTCAAATTGAAAACTCTATAAGCACAACTATTAGTAGCATATCCAACAAAAAGACCAATGTCACTTTTAGCATCAAACTTTCCTAAGTAATCTCTATCATTCAAAATAAAACACTTACTCCCAAAGGTATGAAAGAAACTCACGTTAGGCTTCTTGCCTTTCCAAAGCTCATAAGAGGTTTGTTTTGCACCAGGCCTTTTAAAAACTCTATTAGAGACATAACAAGCGGTATTGACCACTTCGACCCAAAGGTACATAAGGACATTCTTCTATTGAGCATGACCCTAGCCATCTCTTGCAAGATCATTTTGTTAAGGAGTTCTAGGATCTGAGAACTCATGAGATATCCCTAAGTCATCACAAAACTCTATAAATTTGGCATTTTCAAACTCACTCCCATGAACATCCTAATACGACATATTTTCTTGATTTCAATACCTTTCTCATTTTGAACTTGTTTACAAAATTTCTTGAATTATTCAAAAGTTTCGATCTTGTTTCTAAGAAAATAAACCCAAACAAACTGAGAAAAATTATCAACATATACAAAAATGTATTTCTTGCCATTAATGCTTTTGGTTTCGATTGACCCCATTAGGTCCATGTGTACAAGTTCTAAGGGCTTATTGGTACTAAAGTTAGTGCTATTTTTATGAGACACTGTAGTTTGTTTACCAAGTTGACAAGGTTCACAAACTCCATCGAGCTTTTTACCAAGGTAAGGTAGACCTCTAACAATGTTATATTTTTCAAGTTTCTTTAAATCTTTAAAGTCCATGTGGCCTAATCTTTCATGCCTTAATTCAAGCTTGTTGCAATCTTGTGCCATATTACAAGTTAAAGGGTATATATCAAGATAATAGCAATTGTCAAGAGACCTTTTGACTTTCAAAACAATTTGGCCATTTTTATCAAATGCAATGCACACATCCTTGTTAAAGCTAACTTCTTGAAAGATTTCACACAAATGAGTAATATTAATCAAGTTAGCTTGAAGGCCATCAACATATAAAGTATTTTTAAGTTTAGGCAATCCGGGGATACAAATTGTTCCATTGCCTAGAACTTGATTTTTGGTATCATCACCAAAATTCACCCAACCACCATCCTTCATAACAAGTTTCTTAAAGAACTCTTTGTTACCGGCCATATTCCTAGAGCAACCGCTATTTAGGTACCAAGAATAAGATGAGTTGGCTCTAAGTGCATATTGTGCAACATGTCATTGTGTTGTGTCTTTTCTTATCCAAACTTTCTTAACAAGTTTCTAATTCCTACTTTCATTAGCATGCTTTGACTTGCTATTTTGCACATTGACTTCATTAGTCACTTTAAACAAAGCAATATCAACTTTCTTATGCATAGTAGAATGAGGCACTACACAATTTCTCACAAACAAATCATCAACCATATCTTTTTAACTGTTGATCATCATATTCTATGTTGTGTGCTTGGATTTGTTTTTCATTCATGATCACTTAGAAAGTCCTTGTAAAAGACATGAAGTCTTGGCTAGAGTCGGAAGGACTTGGATAGTCAAGCAAGAAATTTTTGGTTAGAGTTGGGAGAACTCGGATAACCAAATGAGAAAGTCTTAGCTAGAGTTGGGAGGACTCAGATAGCTAAGCAAGAAGTATTGTTTAGGATTGAAGGATCCAGATAGGCAAGCAAGGAATCTTCTTAGAGATGGGAGGTCTTGGATAGGAAGTTGCTTTCTAGAGGTGTGTTAGGCATATCTTGGATAGGGAGTAGGTAAGGTGGTTCACTAGCCCAAGGGTAGGATAAAAGTGATAGCTTGGAGAGTGTATCATGGGATTTGGTCACTACTTTAAGTGTATATCTTTTATTCATCATCGTGGATTCATTTTACTGGTGGTTGTGGATTCAACCCGTGAATGTTTTCTCTTCGGAGGTTTTACCACGTAAAAATATTATGTCAAGTGACTTTATCTTTATCTATTTATATTTGTATATGTGTTTGTATAAATCTTATTTATACTATTTCTCCTAAATACCTTTGAATGACAAGATTTGTATAAGTGTGATATGAATACAATGTAGTTGATTTTAGTTGTATAATATCTCTATTCTTGTAAGACTAAATATTGTATATAAGTAATTGTTGATTTAAGTTTTAAGTATTGTTACTTCACTTGCAAATTATTAACTTTTGGCAATTCAAGTTTATTTGATATTGTTTGTCAATAGTCTATATGTGCTCTATTTGACTCATATCTTGTGATAAAGACTATCTAGAAGGGCAAACATTGGTTTGTTTTTAAGGGATTGAAAAGAGGTGTAAAAACCTATTCACCCCCCTCATTTAACAATGATTGTATATTTTTCAATTGGTATCAGAGCAAGTCGTTAGACGTACTTAATGAGAACCAACTCATAGTCATGGTTTAGTGGAAAGATTTAAAGCTATGGTAATTCAATAAGAGGTTATGGCAGAAAGTGCTTCAAACTTAAGGCCTCAATTGCTTAAAAGTCATAACTATGGGTTTTGGAAATTAAGGATGGAGTCCTACTTTCGCTCAATTGATGAAAGAGCATGGATGATAATTGAAGAAGGTTGTACAACTCCAAGTAAGACATTGGAGGATGGCTTAATAGTTTCCAAACCTAGAACTGAATGAGCGGCAAATGAATTTAAAATGGCTAAGTGGCATCACCGAGCCATGAATGTCATCTTTGGAGAAGTTGATGGGCATCAATTCTCCTATATTCAAAATCTTGAGTCCTCCAAGGAAGCTTAGGATACCCTACAAGTTACTAATGAAGGTACTTTGAAGTAAGAAAGTCGAGGCTTCAAATGCTCACATCATAGTTTTAAAGCTTGCAAATGCGTGAGGATGATAAGTTTGAATATTTCCAATTCAAGCTTCTTAACATATCCTATCAATGCCAAACACTTGGCATGCCTATCTCTAGAGAGCGATTAAATTGGAAGATTCTTAGATCTTTACCTAAAAGGTTCAAGGCTAAGGTGACGACCATTGAAGAAAGCAAAGGCGTTGATTGTATATGCATCGACGAATTGCTTGGATCGCTTCAAATGTATGAGTTGAGCTTCAAACCTAAAGTCAAGGACAAAGGTATAGCTCTCAAGGCTATAGATAAAGATAGTGAAAGTGATGATAAAGAGATGTCACTCTTGGTTAGGAAGTTTAAGAAGTTCTTTAGAAGAGGTGCCAAGCCTAATGGCAAATTCTCAATGGAAAAGGAAGTCAAGAAGTCATCTACTCCATTGCATGATAAAGGTGGCCATGCAAAGAACAATAAGAAGGTTCAACGTTTCAAGTGTAAAATGTTTGGTCACTATGCCACGACTTATCCTAGTGAGGAATCTAAAGAAGATAAGAAAGAGAAAGCAGTTGCGGCTTCATGGAGTGATGATAACTCTAGTAATGAGGAAAGCTCTACTGATGAGTCCTCAAGTGAAGAAAAATATGTAAGCAACTTTGTTGCACTTACGACTTCTTTCACAAAGCTAGAGGATGATTGTATGGTTTCCGTAGATAAGGAGGTTGATCCAAGTTATCAAAAAGGTTCAAGCTCTAAGACAACCAATCTCGATCTTATGACCAAAATTAAGGATCTTGAAAAGTGAAGATATGAGGCTTTAAGAGAGGTTAAGGCAAGAGATGAATTGATCAAAACACAAATGGATGAGTATGTTAAGACCTCTCATAGGCTTTTGAGTGAAAAGAGTGATATCTTGAAAAAGCTAAAAGAGGTTGAGAGAGTTGTCTTTGAATACAAGGGGATTGTGTCTTCTATGAAGGTAAATGAGCAAGAATATTTTGAGAAGATTAACATTGCTAGGCAAGCTATCAAAGACTTAGTCAATGGTTCGATTAACATGAAGAATTTCATGAGTCTTGCTCAACCTCAAGTAGAATCTAGTATCTTGAAGGATAAGGAGAAGCTTATGATAACGTTACCTCGCTCAAAGAAGGCTAAGAACAAAAAGATCAAGTAATCTCAAAACAACTATCTTTCCAAAGCCAATGGTAAAAGCAAAGACAAGGTATCTCTACATACTACTATTACTTCTTCAAATCTATAAGGTACAATCTCATCTTTTATTCATATTTTTCATTTTTGTAATACCGTTAGTCGCATTAAACTAAGGAGTTATAAGTACATTGAATTTCGCAAATTAGGAAATGCATCTAGAGATAAGAAGATTGAACTTAAATTGAAGCATGCTAGGGCAGTAGATGTTAATAAGCTTGATGTTCCTAATATGCATGTTAGAAATGTTAGGATTATGCTCAATAGCAAGAGTGTAATAATGTTTTTGACAATCGTTTCATATTAATAAAGTGATTTCTAGTTTTAACAAATCTTATAGCATTTATAGTTTAATTATAATAATTGTCAAAAGTAAATAATCATAAGGTCAAAAGACTATGAGAAAAGAAGAATTGTTCGTGCATCTGGATATGTATGAGGGAGACACAATTCTTTAGTTAGTCTTGAACAATATTCACAACTTAAGATAAAGGTTGAGCGACTTTATCTTGTTAAAGTTGCAGATTCTTTTGCTAGCATTTGAGTGGGATCAAATGTGCTATGATGAGTTTAAAATCATCGAAGTGTGGTGTGCATTGAATAGGATCATAGTGGGATACTTTATCCAGAACTGTCTAACTTTATCCAGAACTGTCTATCTTAATCCTGAGATAAATGATGGACTTATGGTTGCAAGTGTTATCATTTGAGCTATCAATGAGTACGATTATATAACATAGTCTATCATCGATAGTTTGGTGACATTCATTTGTTAATCAATAGAGGACTTCATTTATAGATATGGACATCGTGGCTCTATTTATTAAATGTGAGTAGAATATCATCATATGAATATTTTGAGGTATTGGATATTAAATCTTAACGTTAAATTTTCAATAGTGTCTATTGAAATATGGCTTCTGGACAAGTCAAAATATCCAAGTTCAAAATGTGGTCATATGAGTAAATACGGTAACTAGGAGAGCTATATACGGTAACTAGGAGAGCTATATACGGTCTATGAGCTCTTGGCGATTACTAGTATTCTTCATGAAGATACACTATCTCTATTAAGATTGTTTAGGATATGAATGAGGAATATTTAACTTATTCTATCTTTATTTAAGAGTTCAATTTTAGTTCTTTAGTGGAATGAACTATAATTAATAGATCGGACCTAAAGTGAATCATTTGTTGATTGTGATTAGGTTATGTCTATTGGAGCTTAAATTTAGATAGCCCACCAAGATCCCCAATCTACACGAACTTGCATGGATAATTTAATATATTCTACCGGACCAATTTATGGGTCCGTTTAGCATTGTGTTAAGACATGTTGACTTATTTCTTTTAGTAAGAATGAGTTTAGTTCACATGTGCACATTTTATTAAGAACCAATGGATTTAATAAAATAGGAAAAACAATATATAGGCCCATGTATGGACTTGGGTGGTAAGGCTATATATAATAGCTTATTATATTGTTTTTTATTTTATTATTTAATTAAATCAAAATTAATTAATTAAGTGTTTAATTATAGGTCAAAATATTTTTCCTTGCTGGAGAAGGTCTCCAAGTGTCATATTATTGTTGGTAATATGATAAATATCAAATACTGTATTTAATAAGTAGATAAATTGAACGAATTTAATTATTTAGTAAAATTAGGAAGTATTTGATTTCTATTAAAACTTTAAATTGACAATTTGTCAAATTAGGAAGTTTTGATATAGTCACAATTTAATTTATATTCAATAATTGGTTATTGAATAAATACAATATTGAGTTGGATTAGGAGTCTTGGTGTTGAAAAGAAATCTTCTTTGAGTAAGGATTCTTGGTCACCAAGTAAATCTTCCTACATAGAGGATTATTGCCCACCAAGTAAATTCTCTTTAGGAGAGGATTTAGTCTCATATATATATGGCTTTAAAATTTGGCCAAGCCCTAAAAACTTTTCTTTAAGAGAAATTTCGGCCAACATAGAATTTTAAGAGAGAAAATTTTAGTTTTTGCTCTACATAAAATTCGGCTAACTCATAGAAATAGTGTGTAGAATTCGGCCAAGAATAGAGAAAAGAGTGAACGTTTTTGTGTTCGATAGTGCTCTAGTATCCTTTACTTCAAAAGGATTTTGTGTACTAAAATTGAATCGGGTTCACACGAGTTTCAATCAAATAGATTGATAATTCACAAGTGACCAAACGTTCTTGGGTTTTCTCTAGGAGGATTATTGTGACTATCAAAAGAAAAAGATTTTTTGTTTCCATCCTCAGGTATGCGATTCAAATAAAGGGAGCCCACACTCCTAGGTGATTCACGTTTGTGATTGGATTGGAAGATCTTACGGATTCAATTCGGCACAACATTAGTCGTCACGAGAAAAATGTACGAAATTTTTAATAAACGTCAATTAATCTAGGGTTAAGGTTCTTTCTTTTAAAGGAGTTCTTCTTGGTAGTTGCTAAGTTTTTATTTTATTTTATTTTATTGATGTAATAAAAAATGAGGTAATTTATTGTTTAAAATTTTACTGTAATATATTCAAGTATCAAAGATTCGAAGATTTGAAGAATTGGAAGCAACCATAACAAGTTTGGTATCATGAGTGCCATAGCAACAAGCGTGCATACGAGTTAGCATGCAACTACGATTGTTGTGGTATGGGCTACGCATGGCAGCTCTATGGATGCTATGGGTTGTGCACGACGGCCCTTTATGGTGTCGTGGGGTGTGCATGCCCATGGGAGGCAGCCGAGGGGTGTAAAGAAGGACAAAGGCCGTATGAAGACTTGTTCGCCAAGAAAGAAGTTTTGTATTCCAAACCAATGTAATTTACTTGTTTTTCTAGGATGTACCAAAATTGAAGCTATTTTTATTTCCGTAAATATTATATTATTTGTTGTTGTATGATAACATGTCATATAGAATAGGAGTGCCACTCATATATCTCTTTTGGTATGAACATGCATTGAATGGTTTAGGTATCTAATTGACATCTAAATAACTTGATAAATCATTATATGGAATTCGATCACACGCCTTGAATGGGAGAAGGTGTTTGGAACACCTACGACCTCCGAGTTTAGTTGAGCTTTATGTTTCGTGCGATAACCCCTCAAGGGGTATTCATGAAATGAATTTAGCATGATACTTCCTTACAAGGATAAACTAGACAATTGACTCAAACGATATCTACTCTCAAAGGAGGGATATTCGTGAGGGAATATATTGAAGATCGATAACTTGGTAACACACTCTATGTGATTTTATTAATATCCTCCAAAGAGTTCTTGTTAATAAAATCACAAGGCTAAAATTGAAAACGTTGGTTGTTATGTTAACAATTAGGTGAGACATAGTCCAACTAGTAGATGATGTGAACTCCCAAAGGAGGCATGACATTTATGGACATCGTTGAATTTTATGAATGAATTATTTTATTTAATTCAAGATAAATATTCGAAAGTGCTTTATCATTATTGTTTACTTATATAATTTTTATTATTGTTCAGAAATCATGACCCCATCCCTAATCAATATCCTAAAAGATAATACTTTAAATGGTGATAATTATGTCACGTGGAAAAGAAAATTTGGGTTGTTGCTGCAAGCTGAAAAGCATAAGTTTGTTCGGTGTACCCCTAAACTACCAACTCCTATTAATGAATCTACTGAGGAGCAAAGAGACGAGTATCAATAGTTTAAGACTTCAAATGAGATGGCCAAATGTTACATTATGGCCACAATATTCGACGTGTTGCAATAGCAACATGAAAGAATGGAGACTGTTGCCGATATAATGATGTCTCTGGGATATATGTTTGCTATGAAGTCCAAGACGACTATGAGAAAAGCAGTGGCTACTTTCATGAATCTTAAAATGAAATCTGGACAAGTTGTGAAAGATCACATGATGAAAGTCGTAGCACATCTCAACATTGCTGACCTCAATGGTGCTGAGATAGATGGTAAGACAAAAATTGACATGATTGTCAACTCATTGTCAGATTCCTTTGATCAGTTCAAGTTGGACTACACCTTGAACAATACGGAATACTGATGCAAGATTACAAAGTGGAAAATCCTTGTGAAAAGCAAAGGACAGGAAATTCATACGGTAGGTAAAATTGTTACCGTTAAGACCCGTAAAAAGGTCAAGAAACAATAGAAGAAAAAACAACTTGGGCTAACTAGAAGGGGTTTCGAGAAAGGAATAGACTAAATGAGAATGAATTCAACTTGAGTTTAGGCAACGGGGTGTTGGTGTCTACTAGTGCAGTGGGAGGTATTAGAATTAGTTTAGTTCTTATAGGCATTTAGATTTAATAGACGTTTATTATGTACCTCAATTCAAGTGGAATTTAATTTCAATTTCTTATTTAAATAAAATTGGATATTCGGTTACTTTTAATCGGTTACTTTTAATAAAGCTTTTATTATTAGTAGCAATAACAAATTTGTTTGCAAAGGTACATTGGAAAACGGTTTATTATATTTTCATAGCAATATCTCTCACTTGTTAGACACAGAATCCATGCAACATAATCATAAAAGAGTAAAATTATCAAAAGATGAAACCTACCTATGACATTTGCGCTTAGGTCATATTAACCTTGATAAAATCAAAAGATTGATTAGTGATGACTTAAAGGTTGATGATCTACCAACTTATGAATCTTGTTTGGAAGGTAAGATTGGCCGTTTACGATGAAAGGTATAAGAGCCACTGAATGTTTAGGATTGATACAAACTGATGTGTGTGGTCCTATGAGCATTCAAGCTAGAGGTGGATATGACTACTTCATCACTTTTGCTGATGATTACTCGAGATTTGGCTATGTGTATCTCATGAGATATAAGTAAGATGTTTTTGACATGTTCAAAGCATTTAAAGCTGAAGTTGAAAATTAGCTTGAGAAACACAGAAAAATCTTGAGGTCTGATCATGGTGGAGAATATCTATCTGGTGAGTTTCAACAATATCTTATTGATAATGAGATAATTTCTCTGTTTTCTGTGCCAGGTACACCTCAACAAAATGGGGTGGCAAAAAGGAGAAATAAAACTCTTTTGGACATGGTTAGGTCTATGTTGAGTTATTCAACGCTTCCTAATTCTTTTTGGGATATGCTTTACAAACCGCTATGTACATTCTAAATGATTTACCATCTAAGTCGGTTTCTAAAACACCGCAAGATTTGTGGGTTGGGCGAAAGCCTAGTTTACAACACTTAAGGATATTTGGATATCCTGCACACGTGTTAAAATGAATGACATAAAAGATGAAGTCTTATTAAAAAACATGCATATTTGTAAGGTATCCAAAAGGAACCAAAGGATATTATTTCTATAGTCCTTCAGATGTTAAAGTATTTGTTTCGACAAATGCTAAATTTCTAGAAGATGACTATATGAATAATTTTATGCCTAAAAGTAGAATTGTCCTGAATGAGCTTTTAGGAGATACAATTTCGCAAAAGGTTTCACAACTTAGCCCAATTGTAAGTTCCACACCAACACAAGATCAATAACCTACCATTCCTCATCGTAGTGGGAGGGTTAGTAGACAACCCGAAAGATACATCGATCTAGGAGAATCAGTAGAGAATCTCCCAGATGACGATGATCCTTGCATATACAAGGAAGCCATGGAAGATGTTGATTATTGCCATTGGTAAAAGGAAATGCAATCCGAAATTGAATCTATGTTCAAAAATAAAGTCTGATCTCTTATGGACTTGCCTAAAGGGATAAAACCTATCGAGTGCAAATGGGTATACAAGAGGAAGAGAGGAATGGATGGAAATGTGGAAACCTTTAAAGCTAGGTTGGTAGATAAAGGTTACACACAGAAGAAAGGTATCGGTTATGAGGAAACCTTATCTCTTGTTGCCATGCTTAAATCCATTAGGATACTCATATCCATTACAACATCTCTAGACCTAGATATTTGGAAAATGGACATCAAAACAACTTTCCTTAACATAAGTCTTGATGAAAGCATCTGTATGATACAACCAAAAGGATTCATTGAAAAAAGCCAGGAAGAAATGGTATGCAAGTTGTAAAAATTCATATATGGATTGAAGCAAGCATCTAGATCCTGGAACATAAGGTTCAATCAAGCTGTAAAAGGTTTTGGATTTATTCAAAACCTTGACAAACCTTGTGTATATAAAAGGATTAAATGCGACAAGTTGGTTTTCCTAGTTATTTACGTTGATGATATACTACTCATCGAAAACGATGTAGGTGTATTGACATCGGTAAAAGAATGGTTAGCAAAATAATTTGATGTGAAGAACTTAGGAGAATCAAGTTATATTCTTGGTATCCAAGTCATAAGGGATAGAAAGAATAGAACAATTGCCATATCCCAAGCTTCATACATAGATAAAATCTTGTCTAGATTTTCCATGCAAGATTCCAAGAAAGGGATATTACCTTTCAGACATGGAATCAATCTTTCTAAGGAACAAGTTCCTAAGAGTGATCATGAAGAGCAATTCATGAGTAGGGTTCCATATTCCTCGGCAGTTGGGATTCTCATCTATTGAATGCTCTGCACTGCCAGATATTTGCTTTGTTGTTGGCATAGTTAGCAGGTTTCAATCGAAACCTGGTCCTGATCACTGGATGACTGTCAAACATATTTTCAAGTATCTCAGGAGAACGAGAGATTATATGCTTGTATACTCTGGAAGATATTTAATTCTCGTTGGATATATAGATATTGCTTTCCAGTCAAATTCTGACTAAAAAAGATCAACATCAGGATTTGTGTTTACTCTTGGAGGAGGGGCAATCATATGGAGAAGTATCAAGCAATCTTGTATTACTGATTCCACCATAGAAGCTGAGTATGTTGATGCATGAGAAGCTGTAAAAGAGACTATCTGGCTCCACCAATTCTTGATTGACTTGGACATGTTTCCTGATGTGAATAAGCAGATCACTATCTATTGTGACAATAGTGGAGCAGTGGCTAATTCGAGAGAACCAAGAAGTCATAAAAGAGGGAAACACATTAAAATAAAGTATCATCTTCTGAGAGAAATTGTGCATTTGGGTGATATGACGATTACCAAGATCGTGTCAGCAGAAAATCTAGCGGATCCTTTTACAAAAGCTCTAACACAGAAGAGTTTTGATGGGCATCTAGAGAACATGGGGATGAAAGATATGACACACTTGCTATAAAGCAAGTGGGAGATTGTTAGAATTATGCTCAATAGCAAGAGTGTAATAATGTTTTTGACAATCGTTTCATATTAATAAAGTGATTTCTAGTTTTAACAAATCTTGTAGCATTTATAGTTTAATTATTATAATTTTCAAAAGTAAATAATCATTAGGTCAAAAGACTATGAGGAAAGAAGAATTATTTGTGCATCTGGATACGTATAAGGTAGACACAATTCTTTAGTTAGTCTTAAACAATATTCACAACTTAAGATAAAGGTTGGGCGCCTTTATCTTGTTAAAGTTGTAGATTCTTTTGCTAGCATTTAAGAGGGATCAAATGTGTTATGATGAGTCTAAAATCATCAAAGTGTGGTGTATTTGGGCAAAGGAATCTAGTGCACTAGGTGTATTGAATAGAATCACAGTGAGATACATTATCCAGAACCGTCAATGGATAAAATTTGTCACTTGGAGACTATTGGAGAGTCTATTGATTGGTTCATTCTACATATAATATAGCCCTAAATTTGTATCAAATTCATGTTCGTTCCTCGGGTAAAACCGAGTTTTTTTCTTAACCCTTTTTACAAGCATGCAGGTTTAGTTTGGTTTTGAAGACTGAAAGTCTTAGATAAAGCTAAAGTGGGGAAGAGAAAAATGTACAAGTGGCCAACCAGACGTAAAAGCGACCCCAGGGTGACCAGACTCTTCGTCACCTGGAGGTCGCAATCCTCTCGGCTTAAAACTTCCCAATCAGAGGCAAAAGCGACCCCAGGGCGACCACACTCTTAGTCGCCTGGAAGTAGCAATCTTCTCGGTTTTGGACCCCTGCACTAGACACAGATGCGACCACACTCTTAGTCGTCTGGAAGTCGCAATCTTTTCGGTTTTGGACCCCTACACTAGATGCAAAAGCGACCTCAGGGCGACCATATCCTAAGTCGCCACATGGTCGCTCCTTAGCCAAGAAAAGCTACAAATTCATGGAAATACTCTTTTTTCCCCATACCCAATTCTTTCCCATATATATACCATTACTATTTTGAGACCTAAAGAGGAGGGGGGGGGGGGGGGGGGGGGGGGGAGAGGGAGAACCAGAGATCTGAAAAGAACCTCATCTTTGGAACTACCATTACATCACCAAACCAACCTTGAAGAAAATCAACAAAGACACCAACTTTCCCTGAAATATCCAAACATCTACCATACCCATTACACACATCCACATTCATTTCATATTTCTGGAGCAAAAAGAGAGCTGAAGAGTGCTTGAAGGAGAAGAAGAATCAACACCAGAGAAGGCTCTCAATATAGTTTTATCTAATCTCTTTCTCTTTTATCATTGTGTAGAGTCATGTATTTAATTTCATATATGTTGTATATGGCTCTAAGTTGTAGTATGAACTAATTGTCCTTTGCTAAGGCTTGATGAAACCAAACCTTCTAAATTAATGATATAGACTTCTTATTTTGCCCATGTATGCTTGTATCTTGTATGGATATTTTTGAGTGCTTAATGATTTCATGAGATTGATCAACTTGTGATTGATTTATTGTTGGGTGTTATGAACCGAGGGGTGACGCACTCCATGTGTTTGATAAAATGTTCTCTATATATGACTAGTAAGGTAGAGATACGCGAGGCTAGTGTATAGAACCTTGTTTGTGTACCAAGCTCTTAATAAATTCATGCATATATTCTAGAGTCATCGAGAGATAGGTTTTGGGTATGCTTGGATGTAATTTCTATTGCTCGAGAGAGATTAGGGATTATTAGTGGGTGCACGGGTATACATTTCACAGTTGCATAGTTTGGGTATTTAAGTTAGTCTTGTGTTCGAGATAGAAGGGGGTGAGGTAAATTCTAGGCCTTAGCACTCATCATCACATATTAGCATTCAATATATTATTGTTTGTGTTCATTTTCTAATTTTTAGATAAAACTTGCTTAGTAGTAAAGTAGAATAGCTAGAGTCACAAAAATCACATTTTCTAAATCATTGTTCAAATAGTAGTTAAATCGATCAATTTTAGTAATCAACACCTCAATCACCGTGGGAACGAACTTTAATTATTATGGTACTACACTCCGGCCTCATACACTTGCAAGTGCCCACTTTTGGAGCGAGTCATCTATCTCAATCCTGAGACAAATGATGGACTTACGGTTGCAAGTGTTATCATTTGAGCTATCAATAAGTATGATTATATAGCATAGTCTATTCTCGATAATTTGGTGATATTTTGTTAATCGAAAGAGGACTTCATTTATAGATATGGACATCGTGGCTCTATTTATTAAATGTGAGTAGAATGTCATTATATGAATGTTTTGAGGTATTGAATATTAAATCTTAACGTTAAGTTTTCAATAGTGTCTATTGAAATATGGCTTTTGGACAAGTCAAAATATCCAAGTTCAAAATGTGGTCATATGAGTAAATATGATAACTAGGAGAGCTATCCTATGAGCTCTTGATGATTACTGGTATTCTTTCCGAGGATACACTATCTCCATTAAGATTGTCTAGGGTATGAATGAGGAATATTTAACTTATTCTATCTTTATTTAAGAGTTAAATTTTAGTTCTTTAGTGGAATGAACTAAAACTAATAGATCGGATCTAAAGTGAATCATTTATTGATTGTGATTAGGTTATGTCTATTGGAGCTTAAATGTAGATAGCTCGCTAAGATCCCCAATCCACACGAACATGCATGGATCACTTAATATATTCTACCAGACCAATTTATGGATCCATTTAGAATTGTGTTAAGGCATGTGGACTTGTTTCTTTCAGTAAGAATGAGTCTAGTTCACATGTGGACCTTTTATTAACGACCAATGAATTTAATAAAATTTGAAAAACAATATATAGTCCCATGTATGGACTTGGGCGGCAAGGCTATATATAATAGCTTCTTATATTGTTTTTTTATTTTATTTTATTATTTAATTAAATCGAAATTAATTAATTAATTAATTAGTTAATTGTTTAATTAAAAGTCAAAATATTTTTTTCTAGTTGGAGAAGGTCTCCAAGTGTTGTATTATTGTTGGTAATATGATAAGTATCAAATACTATATTTGATAAGTAGATAAATAAAAGGAATTCATTTATCTAGTCAAATTAGGAAGTTTTGATAAAGTCACAATTTAATTTATATTTAATAACTGGTTATTGAATAAATACACTATTGAGTTGGACTAGGAGTCTTGGTGTTGAAAAGAAATCTTCTTTGAGTAAGGATTCTTGGTCACCGAGTAAATCCTCCTACAGAGATGATTCTTGCCCACAAAGTAAATCCATTTTAGGAAAGAATTTAGTCACATATATATATATATATATATATGGCTTTAAAATTCGGCCAATCCATAAAAAGTTTTTCTTTAAGAGAATTTTCATCCAACATAGAATTTTAGAAGAGAAAAATTTAGATTTTGCTCTACGTAAAATTTGGCCAACTCTTAGAAACAGTGTGTAGAATTCGGCGAACCATAGAGAAAAAAATGATCATTTTTGTGTTCGATAGTGGACTAGTATTCTTTACATCAAAAGGATTTTGTGTACAAAAATTGAATCGGGTTCACGCGAGTTTCAATCAAATAGATTGATAATTCACAAGTGAACAAACGTTCTCTAAGAGGATAGATTTTTTGTTTACATCCTCAGGTATACGATTCAAAGAAAGGGAGCCCACACTCTTAGGTGATTCACGTTCGTGATTGGATTGGAAGATCTTATGGATTCAATTCGGCACAATTTCAATCGTCATAAGAAGAAAAATGTATGAAACTTTTAATATACGTCAATTAATCTAGGGTTATGGTTCTTTCTTTTAAAATAATTTTTTAAAAATATCCCAAACTATTTTTACTCTTTTGCCATGTTTTGTGACTTTTTCCCTACAAGAAAGAATTGGATGAGGAAGTGTGATGGTTATTATAATCTTGACAAAGCATGTGTTGCTAGTAATGTTGAGGAAATTAGTATCAATGATATTTTTATGAATCAAATTGTTGAAAATCTCTACTCTAGGTTCAACATTAAGGTCAAGAATGATGATGATTTTTTATGTTAGTACACCCAAGACCAAATGGGTCAAGGGTGAGTGCGCTTACCATTAGTGCAAGGTGCACATGTGAGTTACCTTTAAGATTAGTGTCAAGTTGTTAATAAATTAAGCTAGCAAGCTTTGTTTCTCTATAACTTGACATGAACTTAGCTATCACACATATATGCTATGGTAGTCGAAATATATTGATTAACTTTACGAGAAGTTCATTTTTTTTTATGTGTTTAACTTGAAATATTAAGTTTTTATTCTCTTGGGATGACACACCAACAACTTGTTGTCATGAGGACAAACAAGTGAAGAAAGCTCATAAAAAGGGCGAAGACTTTGCATTTGATGAAAAATGCTTGCTAAGGTATCTTTATATCATAATGCTTGCATTCTAGGTTTTTCATCTCTCAACTCATTATTTACACAACATCATGTAGCATGTCATTTTGGATAACTAAGTATAGCGTTCATATGGTTCTCACTGACATTTGCTTTCTAAATATCTTATAGTGATGTTGTTTGCAAAGGTCTTATACATGATGTGTGAATTGTTTGTTTGAATGTTGAGTGAAATGTTTTTGAAAAATATGAGCTTCATATTCTTTGAAAGCTACTCTCTTGAGAAGTCATGATCTTAACTAAATCTCTTTGTATTGTTTTTAGATCATGTGCTTGTAAGCCATAAAAAAATGGTTTTCGAAAATGCATTTTGCTTCTCTTATATGTTTTGTTGAGTAAGTTGAGTTTGCTAATATGTAAGTTATGGATACACCTTGAAGTCTTATGACTAGTACATTTAAGATGACCTATGATTAATATCCATTTTGCTTCGGTTACTACATAGAACTCAACGAGTGCCTTCATAAAATCGACTACACACATTGGTTGTGAAGCCACCCATTGTAAGAAAGGGCTACACCATTATGATGAGTGAAAGCCATCATGAAGCATATATGTTTATGTTAGAAAAATCAAAGAAGTATTGAAAAAGAAATAATCAATAAAAAAAAACTCTTTGATTCAAGCCTAACTAAATAATAAAACAAGGCTTAAAGGAGTGTTGAAAATCAAGTTTGCTCGGGTTGAAAAATAGAAATTGAATGAAGAGTCACATGTACACATACGCTCATATATTGAATTTTATTCTCTTAAAAGCAAAAATTACGAATGATAATCGGTTTGACCTTTTATGAAAAAGCTTAAGATGAATAGATGAAGATATGATTTTCATGTTGATTACCAAATTACTCCTCTACATATGCTTGAAGCAAAAATTCACACACACACATACTTTTGTTTATGAGTATTTTGATATTCTAGCAATTTAAGAAGAATTATGAGAGAGATTGAAAATCTTTGTGTATCTCTCATAGTTTGTGGAACTTATTTTGTTAAATTTCTTTTAAAAGTGCTTGAATGTGTGATTGTGTGAATATCATTGTAAACAATATTCTATCTTGATCGTAGATAGAACATTTATCATGGGGAAACATAGTATGCTAGACTTTGTTCTCTTATATGATATGTTCACATGTTTCAAGTTAATAAATGTTGGCATATTGTTGGTTTGTAATGATGAATCTTGAAGATGCAATGTCACAATCCTTGATATGCATGATGATTCTTGGTGTATCTCTCACAGTTTGTGAAATTGCACAAACGCAATTAAATTGTCTTATGCTAACCTAGAGGGGATTGGGATTGGGATTGGGAGGGGAGGGGGGGAGGGTGAATTAGCCTTTTTCAATCCCTTGAAAACGAACTCTCGTTTGTCCCTCTAGTTAGCTTAGATAACAATACTTAAGATAATAGAACATCCTTGAGAAAACAAAATGAGTTATCAAGATAAGTGTTATCAAACAAGCTTACATGTTGCAAGAGAAAAGATTATCAAATAAAACTAAAATATACAATACTTGTATTCTCATTAATATTCGATATGTACAAGTATTCTTTAAAAAAACTATTACAACAAAATATGTTCAATATACAAGTACAAAAAAAAACATTTGCAATTTTGATCACTATAAGTGCTTATTGATCACATATCACCAATATCTTGTCTATTAAGAAATCTATTCATTAAACTTGTAGAACAAGATATACACATACACATACAAATATATGAAAGGGTTAAGAAAAATTGACAAATTGTTTTTTTACATGGTAAAACCTCCGTAGAAGAAACATCTACGGGTTGAATACAATCATCGGGTACTTTTATTGGAAAGTAGATAAGAAATTCCTCAAAAGTGACCAACACATGACTCACTCTCTATTAGACTCTACCCAATCCCTATTGGTAGATTGTAAATTTCTCAAAAGTGATCAACAAATGACTCACTTTCTATTGGAGTCTACTCTAACCAACACCGTTAAGAAGTTGAAAATTCCATTAGAATGATCAACAAATGATACACCGTATCCATGGACTCCATTATATCTTAACATCCCGGGTCTACCAATAAATGTCTACTTTCTATCCAAGGTACCCATGCCTCTAGAAAGTCTCCTATGCTTGATTGTCTAAGCCACTATCCAAGGCACCCATGCCTCTAACCAAGACTTTATGCCTTTTACAAGGACTTCCTATGTGATCATGAATGCATAAATGTAAACAAGCACTCAACATAGAATATGATGGTCAAACATATCCTATGAGAACTAGACATAAGCATTAAAGTTCACATCACAAGTGTAGTCTAGTTACTAATCATGAATGATAAACCTAGAGCATGTAAAAGTACTAAAAATGCAAACAATATCTAGGAACATTCATGATACTAAAACTTGAATCAAAATATGAACACTTAGCACCCAAGATTCTAGTCACAAACACAAAAAAATACTCGAAACATGTGAAAAAGTCAATCAAATTCTCTAGCAAAAA
Source organism: Dipteronia dyeriana (assembly GCA_032871835.1). NCBI lineage: Eukaryota > Viridiplantae > Streptophyta > Magnoliopsida > Sapindales > Sapindaceae > Dipteronia > Dipteronia dyeriana. The sequence continues at coordinate 99,249,114 of CM065296.1, read as the reverse complement.
CTTAGAGCATATTTCATTCACAATATTCAGTTAACCTCAAGAATAACTCTAGGACAACAATCAAGTGTGTTATTCCTTAAGATATTCAATCAAATAAACCTAACACATGTAGAGCATATTTTATCACAAAATTAATCAATTAAAGTTGACAAAATAGTCCTAGATAAGAAACTAGCACAATTCAATCCCAAACATGTGAAAACATAGGCAAAATCAAAACCTAACTCAACATGTAGAGATTTCAATCAATATTCAATCTACCTTCAATAGAGTCTAAAAATATAATTAAAACATATATGAAACACATACAAGCAGTGCAAAAGAAAACCCAAGGTGATTGATCAAGTTTAGAAACAAAACTTAAGATGAAAATCAATACCTCAGTCCCATTTTTGTGTGTGTAGTCACCAAAAATAGAAATGAAAACTCCTCAAACCTCCTTAGAATTGATAGAGGAATGATTAATGAATACTCTCAAATTCGAATCACTCAAAACAAAGATCAAATGAAGAAGATAGAGTGTTTGGAAGGTGAGAAAATGTAGAGAGAAAATTTTACATATTTTTTCCTAAGTTTCTTATTCTTATGAAAATGTGAGAGGGAAGAGATATATAAAGAAGAGGGAATTAAAAAGAGATAAAATACCAAATTTCCCCCTTGCCTACTACCTCCCCAAGATGGTACATGGGCATCTCAGGGCAGCAAGGCCTTGAGCTCGAGATGGCCATGTGCCATCTCGAGGAAGGTGGCCTTTTGCTGTCACATCACTCCCTTGCGCTCCTCTCGCGTTCTTCGATCATTCTCTGGCCTCCAAACTCTGAATACAAATATTTTTTTTGGATAACAAACCAAGACTCTCTCATACATATAGGCGTCTATGAAACTCTACCCAGAAAATAAGAATTTGACTCGATATACGCAGATGAAGACAATGCGCGTAACATGACCAGAAAGTTTCGTAACTCTTGACTCGGAACTCGAAATCATATGTATGAGTAATCGAAATGACCAGAACTCAATAAGGAACAATATAAGACCAAATTCAAGTCCAAATTCCATGTTATACAAACACATACACATATAAACACATATCACACAAGAATTACAAACATGCATTTTTCAAAACTTGTCAGTTCCACACCAATGCATGAGCATTCTAAATCAAGTGTGTGTATGTGTTATACAAAATGAGCACTATGATGCAGAGACATATATGAATGCAATGTGTGTGTGCCTAAACCTTGTCAGAGAAATGAGGTCTTTTAATATACCTTTGTAGAACTAATGAAGCACATTTCTCTTGAAGACTTTGCACTTGCTTGATAGGTTGCCGCCATATCTTATTTGAAGCTTGAATCATCATCAACTTAATAGACAACTAACAAATACAATTGAAACATAGTTTTGATATGGAATAATGTCAACACAGCCAAAAATCTAACAATCTCCCCCTTTTGCAAATTCCATGTCAAAACCCTTATACAAATAAACTAAAAAAAATACAATCATTACAAAGAAGATTGGTCACTTATGAGTTACAATGACTTACAATGACTCACACACTCATTGACTAATCTTCAACATGTCTTGAACTTCTTCCTGATCTTCTCTTGTAGTCACCTAAAATCAACTTAAAGCACAAAACATATACAAGAGAGCTATATATAATTTTGACAAGAATTCAACATTTAAGTTCCAAATAGATCATGCATCTCCCCTTAATACATGCTATCTCAAAAATATTCTAGCCAAAGTCAACATAATATTACATGGCATAAATAAGAGTTCTAGTTTCCAAATATACCAAAAAAAATACATATAGATAGAAGGAAACTAAGTATTCTAGCACATATGATTCTCCCCCTTTTTGACATGAAATAAAGCCAAAAGCATAAGAGAAGAAATGTACCTCATGGCCATACCACTAGCCATTTGTTTCATCAAAGAACTTTGAGTGATTGGTTGACCTCTTGTAATGCTTAAGAGATGGTCTTGTGCATGTAGAAATACTAGCCTCCAACTCTTGAATCCTAGCATCTTGTTGAATCAACTTTTCCTTGAGTTCTTCAATCTTCAATTTTGACTCCTAAACCTCTTTCTTCAATTGTGTTGCCCAATCAGGAAGAGAGTTTCTGCTTAACACATGGCTTGCCTCTTGATTTCCACTAAAAAGTCCTAATGTATCACAAGCCTTTCCCTTGTTCTTGTATGACATAAATGCCACCTTTTTGTCACTAAATTTTACGGGAGGTAATATCACATCTTCCTTTAGTGATTTAACACCATGAGCCAAACACAAATGAGTTATAAACCCCGGTAGTGCTAACTTTTTTGTCCAACCTAGTTGTTAAAGTCGCACTATCTAAGTATGTCATAAGAATTTCCCCAAGGTTTATAGGTCGATTTGTCACTAAGGCATGTACAATCTTGATTTTATCTTTATTAAGCTTGGTAGCATTTGAAGATCCTACAAGATTAGTACATGTAAAGAGATGCCAAAAAGCACTCACCTTAGTTAACTCACTTTGACTAATATAGACTTTATTCTTCCACTCAAAAGACATGTCATCACATAGAGTTCGACCCATGATATTAAGATTTTCTATCACATGCACATCTAGAAAGTCTGACTCAATATCAGTAGGCAATCCAAGAAACTTATTAATAGTCTCTGAATTTGTTCTAAAGACAACACTTCTTATGTCTATTAGTGCATCTTGGTAGGTAGCACTCTATTTATATTCATGATAGAATTCTCTCACAATACTATTATTAACCATACTAAGCATGCTTACCCATGATTCCTAATTTCTCTCAATCAAGCATCTATGAACATAAGAACCTACACATTTGGTCAAGTCAATACCTCTCTCTTGAACTAGTTTCTTAGCTCCCATAACACCTAAAGATTTCACCTTAGAGGGTTTGGTTTCCTTGAAGGATGACTTGGACTTGTCAATGGGCTTAGAAGAATTTCCACTACCGGTTGCTTTAGTTCTTCCTATGGCCTAGTGTAGACAAACACTAAACAAAAATTGAGTGGAAAACAATCAAAGCAAGTTAGTCACATAAAAATATACATATAAAAACATATGATAAGATAATGAATCATCATGCAAGATAAAAACAATAAGCAACATCTCACAAGATGCATTATATCAAGAATGCCAACATATAACAAGATGAAACATGTGAACACATCATAAAAGAGAACAAAGTTTAACATACTATGCTCCCCCTCGATAAATGCTCTATCTAAGATCAATATAAAATAATGTTCACAATGATATTCACACAATCACACACTCAAGTAATTTTAAAGAAATTAAACAAAATAAGCTCTATAAACTATAAGAGATACACCAAGATTTTCAATTTCTCTTAAAATTCATCTAAAATTGCTAGAAAATCAAATATAAATAAGAAAAATGTGTGTGTGTGTGTGTGTGATTTTGCTTCAAATATATGAATAGAAGTAACTTGATAATCAACATGCAAATCACTTCCACATCTATTGATCTTAAGTTTTTCCATAAAAGGTCAAACCGATTGTCATTCAGAATTTTTGCTTATAAGAGAGTAGAACTCAATATTTGACCAGGTGTGTGTATGTGGCTCATCATCCCATTTCTGTTTTTCAACTCAAACACTTTTTGATTTTCAACTTAACTTCTTTAAGCCTTTTTTTTATAGTCTTTGAATCAAATATTTTTTTATTGATTCTTTTCAACACTTCTTTGATTTTTTTTTGTTACAACATAAACATATACTCTTCATAGCAGCTTTCACTCATTATAATGGTGTAGCCCTTTCCTACATTTGGCTGCTTCACAACCACTATGTGTATCCCTTTTTATGAATGTGCTCATTGAGTTCTATGTAGTTGCCGAAGCAAAATGGATACTAACCATAGGTCATCTTAAATGTACTAGTCAAAAGACTTCAAGGTGTATCCATAACATACATATTAGCAAACTCAATTTACTCAACAAGACATGTAAGAGAAGCAAAGTGCATTTTTGAAAACCAAGTTTTATAGCTTACAAACACATGATCTAAGAAAAATATAAAAATATTTACTCAAGATCATTACTTCTCATGAGAGTAGCTTTCAAAGAATATGAAGTGCATATTTTCAAAATATGCCACTCAACACATTATGATTAAGATCGATGTGAACAATATAACTAAAAGATCTTAAAAGAGCAAATGTCAATGAGAACTATAAGAATGTTACACTAGCTCTCTAATGTGACATGCTACATGATGTGATACAAATATAGAATTTAAAGACATACACTAGAAAGTAAGCTTTAGGGTATAAGAGTACCTTAGCAAGCTTTTTCATCCAATGTAAAGTCTTCACCTTTTTTATGAGCTCTCTTGGCTTGTTTGTCTCATTGACAACAAGTTATTGGTGTGTCTTCCCAAGAGAATAAAGACTAAACACTTCAACTCAAACACATATAAAAATGACTTTCACTAAAAGTCTTAATATAAACAACACCATATAGACTTCATTTAAACAACTTCTCTAAAGTTAACCAACATATTTCGACTATCATAGCAATTCTTATGAAATAGGTAAGTTCATGTCAATTTGTAATAAACCAAAAAAAATGAGCAAAGGTTTCACAACATGAAACTAATCTTAAAGCTATTCATATGTGCAACTTACTCTAATGGTAAGAGCACTCACCCTTGAACCCCTTGTTCTTGGGTGAACCTACACAAACATCATCAACATCTTTCTTGACAACAATTTTAAAATGAGAGTAAAGTCCTTCAATGACTTGATCTATTATTATATCATTGATTCTTCTGTTTTCTAGTTTAGTATCACATGCTTTGTTAAGATTAACAAGGTTTGCTTTCTTTTTACTCCAAACATGCTTACCATGCTTTGTAACCATATCATATTTTTCAAATTATAAGGTCTTAGCATGCTTGAATTAAAGTTCAATCTCATTATCTCTAAATGCATTCTCTAATTTGCAATGTTCAATATATTTAAAGCATATGGGTCTAATATGACCTCTAGTATTGTAAAAATGACAAATGGGAACAAAAGGTGAGATTGTACCTTCCGGATTAAAAGTAGCAATAGTAGGAGTTTGTTGAGATACCTTGTTCTTTGACTTCTTCTTAGCCTTAGATATTTTATTCTTAGGAGGTTTCTTGTCAACTTCAACATTCTCCTTGCTTGTAGGAAGTGATACTTCTATGAGCTTCTCCTTGAATTCCAAGCCACTTGTACCTCCTTGAGAATTAGCAAGATTCTTTACTTTTGATATATCGATCGACCTATTGACTAAGTCCTTAATGGCCTCCTTAGAAATATCGATTTCTTTAATATATTCTTGCTCTTTCTTCTTTAAAGTATAAATGATCTTTTCTTTCTCAAGGACTATCTTTTCAACCTCTCTAAGCTTTCTTAAGATTTCATTTTTTTCACTTAGAAGCCTTTGAGTGACTCTCACAAACTAATATACTTGCATGTTGATTAAATCCTCTTTCTTTTCAACCTCACTTAAAGCTTGACTTTTCTCCTTTTCAAGATTGTCCACTTTAGTCAATAGCTCAAGATAGGTTGGTTTAGATTTAGAACACTCTTGATAATTTGAATCAACAACCTTGTTCAAAGATGTTTGACAACTTTCCTCAAGCATGTTTTGAGAGATCGTGAAAGCAACAAAGTTGCTAACCAACTCTTTTTCGCTTAAAGACTCTTCATTAGAGCTCTCATCCTTACTAGAGTCATCATCACCCCATATGGCCACCATAACCTTACCCTTCTTGCCCTTATTTGTCTTCTCACTTGGACACTTCGAAGCGTAATGACCAAACTTCTTGCACTTAAAGCATTTAATTTTGTGATCGCCCTTGGCTTGACCACTCTTCTCCTTCTTTGGAGATGATTTCTTGACTTCCTTCTCCTTAGAAGATTTACCACTTGGCTTGGCATTTCTCCTCATAAACTTTTGAAACTTCCTAACCGATAATGCTATCTCCTTATCATCATCTTAACTATCCTCATTGATGACTTTAAGAGCTACTCCATTGCTTTTAGCTTTAGGTTTTAAGCTTGCCTCATAGGTTTGAAGAGATCCTAGCAATTCGTCGACACTAATGCTATCAACATCTTTACTCTCTTCAATAGCTGTCACCTTAGCTTTGAACCGTTTGGGCTCTTAAGATCTTCCAATTGAGTCTCTCTTCGGAGATTGGTACACCAAGTGATTGGCATTGATTAGCAATGTCTAAAAGCTTAAATTGGAAGTCATCAAATTTTTTATCCTCACTCATTTGCAACATTTCAAATTGAGATGTAAGCATTTGGAGCGTAGATTTCCTTACCACATTTGTTCCCTCATTGGTCACTTAAAGCACATCTCAAGCTTCTTTGGCGGTCTCCAAGTTTTGGATATAGGAAAATTGCTTACTATCAACTCCTCCAAAGATTGTGTTCATGGCTCTATGATGCCATTTAGCTGTTTCAAAGTCTTTCGTATTCCATTCACCTCTTGGTTTTGGAACTATAGATCCTTCTTTAAGCATTTTGTTAGGAGGATGGTAACCTTCCTTACGCCCATTCATTTATAGATTGGATATAAGCTTTCATCCTCAACTTCCAAAACCCGTAATTATACCCTTTGATAAGTGAAGGTCTAGAGTTTGATGCTCCTTCGGACATCGTCTCCTCATGTAGACCCGTTGCTCTAAAAACCGAACAATTAACAGAGTTTTTACCCTAGATCTCGCTATGTTTCGTCTAGCGACCTGCTCTCATACCAAATGAAATTGAACAAACACAGTTCAATTGTCTTAGGCTAACCTAGAGGAGGGGGGGAGGGGTGGGTGAGTAGGTTTTTAGCCTTTTTCAATCCCTTGAAAACAAACTCTCGTTTGTCCCTCTAGTTAGCTTAGATAACAATACTTAAGATAATAGAACATTCTTGAGAAAGCAAAATGAGTTATTAAGATAAGTATTGTCAAACAAGCTTACATGTTGCAAGAGAAAAGACTATCAAATAAAACTAAAATATACAATACTTGTATTCTCATTAATATTCGATATGTACAAGTATTCTTTAAAAAAACTATTACAAACAAATATGTTCAATATACAAGTACAAAAATAAAACATTTACAATTTTGATCACTAGAAGTGCTTATTGATCACATATGACCAATATCTTGTCTATTAAGAAATCTATTAATTTTACTTGTAGAACAAGATATACACATACACATACAAACATATAAGAGGGTTAAGAAGAATTGAAAAATTGTTTTTTACGTGGTAAAACCTCCGTAGAGGAAGCATCCATGAGTTGAATATAACCATCGGGTACTTTTATTGAAAAGTAGATAAGAAATTCCTCAAAAGTGACCAACACATGACTCACTCTCTGTTGGACTCTACATCTACCCAATCCCTATTGGTAGATTGGAAATTTCTCAAAAGTGATCAACAAATGAATTACTTTCTATTGAAGTCCACTTTAACCAATACCATTAAAAAGTTAGAAATTCCACTAGAATGATCAACAAATGACTTACCCTATCCATGGACTGCATCACATTTTAACATCTTGGGTCTACCAATAAAAGTCTACTTTCTATCCAAGGCACCCATGCCTCTAGAAAGTCTCCCGTGTTTGATTATCCAAGCCACATGCTCCAATCAAGACTCATTGGTTGGCTATCCAAGGCACCCACGCCTCTAACCAAGACTTCATGCATTTTACAAGGACTTCCTATGTGATCATGAATGCATAAATGCAAAAAAGCACTCAACATAGAATATGATGATCAAACGTATCCTATGGGAACTAGACATAAGCATGAATGTTCACATCACAAGTGTAGCCTAGTTACTAATCGTGAATGATAAACCTAGAGCATGTAAAAGTACTAAAAATGCAAACAATATCCAAGAACATTCATAATACTAAAACTTGAACCAAAATATGAACACTTAGCACATATTCAAGATTTTAGTCACATACACAAAAAAAATGCTAGAAACATGTGAAAAAGTCAATCAAGTTCTCCAGCAAAAACCTAGAGTATATTTCATTCACAATATTCTATTAACCTCAAGAATAGCTCTAAGATAATAATCAAGTGTGTTATTCCTTAAGATATTCAATCAAATAAACCTAACACATGTAAAGACTATTTTATCACAAAATCAATCAATTAAAGTTCATAAATAGTCCTAGATAAGAAATTAGCACAATACAATCCCAAACATGTGAAAACATAGGCAAAATCAAAACCTAACTCAACATATAGAGATTTCAATCAATATTCAATCTACCTTCGATAGAGTCTAAAACTCTAATTAAAACATATATGAAACACATAAAATAGTGCAGAAGAAAACCCAAGGTGATTGACCAAGTTTAGAAACAAAACTTTAGATGAAAATCAATACCTTAGTAAAACTTGTGCAGTCCCATTTTTGTGTGTGTAGTCACCAAAACAGAAATGAAAACTCCTCAAAACTCCTTCAAATTGATAGAGGAATGATTGATGAACACTTTCAATTTAGAATCACTCAAAGCAGAGATCAAACGAAGAAGATAGAGCCAAAAGACCAAACAGAGATATATAAAGGTGATGGAATTAGAAAGAGCCAAAAGACCAAATTATCCCCTTGCCTATTGCCTCTCCTAGATGGCATGTTGACATCTTAGGGGCAGCAAGTCCTTGAGCCCGAGATGGCCACGTGTCATCTCGTGAAGGTGACCTTTGATGGCCTTTTTCCATCACACCACTCCCTTGCGCTCATTTCGCGTTCTTCGTCTGTTCTTCGGCTTTCAAACTTTGAATACGAATCCATTTTTTGGATTACAAACTGGGACTCTCTCATGTACATGAACATCTATGAAACTCTACCCATAAAATAAGAATTCGACTCGATATACACAAATGAAGACATTGCATGCAACATGACCGGAAAGTTTCGTAACTCTTGACTTGGAACTCGAAATCAAATGTATGAGCAACCAAATGATTGAAACTTAATAAGGATCAATATAAGACCAAATTCAAGTCCAAGGTCCATGTTATACAAATATATACACATATAAACACATATCACACAAGAATGCTTATTCTCAAAGACATAATCCACAAACATGCATTTTCCAAAACTTGTCAATTCCACACCAATGCATGAGCATTCTAAATCAAGTATGTGTACGTGTTTTATAAAATGAGCACAACAATGCAGGGAAACATATGAATGCAGTGTGTGTGTGTGCCTAAGCCTTGTAAGAGAAATTAGGTATTTTAATATACCTTTGTGGAACCAATGAAGCACATTTTTCTTGAAGTCTTTGCACTTGCTTGATAGGTTGCCACATCTTCTTTGAAGCTTGAATCATCATCAAATTAATAGCCAACTAACCAATACAAGTGAAACATTGTTTTGATATGGAATAATGACAACACAAAACCAAAAACCTAACAATTTGTGAAGCTTGTGTTTGATGGATCTCTTTGTAAAATTGCTTGAATGTATGAGTGTGTGAATATCATTGTGAACAATATGCTATCTTGATCTTAGATAGAGCATTTATCAAGGGGGAGCATAGTATGCTAAACTTTATTCTCTTTTATGATATTTTCACATGATTTGCTTTGTTATTTGTTGACATATTGATCGATAAGAATAATTGAATTATGAGATGCATGATATCTATCTTGAAATAATTGCATGAATGTGTTGGCAATAAATATATCATATTTTGAGATTGATAGTAGTTGATATTACCATGAATTCCTTCAATCACGAGGTTGATAGTAGTTGTAGTTACAATCAGTTCCTCTTAGCTTGAGGTTGATTATTTTCCTTCTTGCTTGTGGTTGATAGTAGTTGTGGTTACAACCAATTTCTTCATGTTTTGAGGTTGATAGCAACTGTGGTTGAAACCAATTCCTTCATTATTAGGATTGTTTTTGTTGTTAATTGCATTTATTGATCTTGGTGAAATTCACCTATATGCTAGAAAAACAACATTTATGCATTTGTGATGCATTATCCTTATCATATGTCTCTTTATATTTTGTTTTTTGTTTGCTAACTCACTTTGATGTTTTTCCACTCATTTATTGTTGTGTTTTAGTGAAGCTATAAGAAGAAACAAAGTTTTCGAGGCTATTCCTTCTTCTAAACCCATAGATAGACACAAACCTACTTCTTCAACATCTAAAAAGACCAAAACCAATAGGTTGAAAACTCTAGGTGTTGTGGGGAGAACTCTTTGTGATGATGTTAGTTTTGAGTGGGGAAAGGGAGCTTACATGCCAAAGTGGTTTGACCAAGGTAAGTGCCTTTTGGCATCTTTTTGTATGTGCAAATCTTATTGGATCTACAAATGCTTCCGAACTAAATAAGGAAAAGATCAAGATTGTGTATGTCTTGGTTACTAACAAGCCCTTAAACCTTGGTGATATTTTAATAGAACACATTGAGAGTGTGGCTAGTTCACATAGATTGGACAAAAAAACTAGCATTTCTGGTGTTTCTATCACAATTTTGTATGGTGCATGGTGTTCTTAGGTTGGATGATGATGTGCTTTTGCCTCCCTTAGAAAATTTTGTGAAAACGGATATCTTATATGTCTTACAAAGAAAAGGAAAATGTTAATGACACTTGTAGGATTTTTGGTGAAAATCAAGATTCAAGTGTTGTCAAGTGCAAGCATTCTACCAGATTGGGCTATGCAACAGCAAGTGGGGCTTTTGACAAAGATTGATGAGTTAAACGCTAATGTGGATCAACAAGAGCAAATGATTGAACTTGTTAGGTTTTAGATTTGTGTTGGCTTAATTTCATAACAAAACTTCATTTCTTTGTAATGTTTAGTTGCTTAAGTGGTTCGTGATGATAAGAGTTCAAGGAAGATAAGGAACTTCCCATGATGCAAAGTTCGTCTTCAAGAGGATTGATATTATTCTTGGATGCTAAGGTATAGAGATTCTTTTTCCTCTTGCAAGGCGTAAATGCACACACACACACACACATATCATACATTTGTGTCCCTACATCATTGTGCATCAATTGGTATAACACATTCACATACTTGAATTTGAATGCTCATGCATTGGTATGAAAGTAACATGTTTTGAAAATGCATGATTGAAGACTATGTCTTTGTAGTTTGCATTCTAGTGTGAAATGTGTTTGTCTATTTATATGTTTGTATAACATGGATATTGAACTTGATATTAGTCTTAGATTGCTCATGATTGAGTTTCGGTTATTTCGGTTACTCAAACTATTGATTTCAAGTTCTAAGTCAAAAGTTATGAAACTTTCCAGTCATGTTGCATACATTGTCTTCGTCTTCGTCTTCGTGTATCGAGTCGAATTATTATTTTTTGAGTTGAGTTTCTTATACTTCCATGTTCGTGAGGGAGTTCTAGTTTGTGATCTTCAAATGAATTTGAATTCAGAGTTCGGAGAACAAAGAACGGTCGAAGAATGTGAGAGGAGCGTAAGGGAGGAGCACCATGGCCGAAGGCCATCACATGGTGTGACCCCGAGATGGCGCGTGGCCATCTCGCCCCAGAAGCCTTACTGCCCCATGATGCCCTCGTGCAATCTTGGGGAGGCTCAAGGCAAAGGTTCATTTTGGTCATATGGGTCGTGTCTCTTTTAAATCCATTCCTTCCTTCTCATTTCATGATAAGTTGAGTATTGTTGAAAATTGAAGAGCAAGTGCAGAAATTTTCTCTCAACTTTTTTATTTTTGTTTTTGTGATAACTTCTTCAATTCTACTCCGAATCACTTGATTCAAAAACTTATTTCGAGTGTCTTCAAGAGATCTACAAACCCCAAGTATTTCCAGAACCAAATAATGTCTTGATGTTTCACAGTGATCAGATCTTCAGTTTGAGATTTTATCATTGTTTGGTAAAATCATATTCTTCTTAGTTTTCTTCGTTGATCTTCTTCGCGATTGATCTTATTTGATTAAGAAGCATGACTAGGATTATTTTGATTTTATTTTGTGGGTTTTTCTATTGACTTTCAATTTTAGCATGATTTGTGTTCATTTGATTGATTTTTAGCTAAGTTTGATTTTAACGAAATTAATTCTAGAAAAATAGTGTACTTGTGTGATTAATGTTGATTTCTAGATTGATTTCATTTCTCTAAGAAATAGGTTGTATTCATTTGGTATATCTATTTTCATATCTAAGTTCTTAGATGATAACATGCTTAGGCTGTTTAGATATATTGGTTATTGTTCTTTGAAAGCAGTATCTAGTTATCTTGTTGCTTGTTCATAGATTGTGTTTGATCAACATTGTGTATTTGTTTGTGATTGCATCATTTGCATGCCACTTAGATTAATGCCTTGTGAGAAGAAAGTATTGACAATAGGTGTGAGGCCTATGATTTGTTGAGCAAGTGGAAGTCACTTTCCGTAGAGTGATTCTTTGGTTTATGCAAGCGGATGTCACATGTCTTAGAGTGAGTCTTTGACTTGGAAGTCTCATTTGGAGAGTGATTCTTCAAGTTGAGCGTTGAAGTCTCGACAAGAGGTGTGAGGCCTCATAATGTTGAGCAAGGTGACAAAAATTTCATTTAGTAGGATAGAAGAGTAGTTTCTAGTTGAAGGGGTCACTTGAGAGATTGTACTTGTTTTATCTACTAGTGGATTTGGTTTTGCGGGTCATTGCTAACCCGTGGATGTTTCCTCTTTGGAGGTTTACCACATAAAAATATTGTGTCTTTGTTTGTAATTTTCATTAAGCATTATTATAATTGCATTGTTTTAAAAGAAGACTAAAATTTGAGCATATACATATTCACCCCCCCTCTAGGTATAGTTACACTATAAAGATAAAGGGAAATTCAGAACTACAAGATCAAAGGATCAAAAGCTTAGAGGAAAGACCTTCTTCAAGCAATACAACCATCAAGCATTATGAAAGATCAACTAATAGAAGATTTTTCTTTGGTGGCACTAGTGGCTAGAAAAGATTACATGATCTTGAGGTATCACTTTATTTTTGTTAACTGAAAATTCGCTCAAGGTGAGGAATCTCAATTAACACCTTTAAGACTGCTACCCGGTAGGTCGCAATCGGGGCTTGAACAGAGAAGATGAGAGGAGTATACAATAATGAAAGGGTGAAGTGGGGACTGTTTTATTGATTATAAGAATACAACAATGGTACAATTCTCTCAGTTTCTCTTTCTCACAATTGGTGTTGACGAACTCGTTCGTGTCGATAAGTGGCTATTTTCTGCATGGCAAAAGACGTAAATGGCGAATGTCCTGTTCTGATTCTAGGCCAAGAGGTCTCTGAAATTTAGATCCAAGATGCTTTCTCTGAATTTGGGTGTCGTATTTAACTCTTCCCCTTTTCCTAGTCAAACCCCATAATTTAGACCAATTGTTTGGCCATGTTACCGGAATTGATTGGCGTTGATGGAGGATGTCAAATTACGCGTGAATTGCTCTCGTTGATTACGTCACGTTACCGTTTAAGTTTAAATGGGAATCATTTGACTTGTGTAGTCTCGTTATGACACTTTAATGGTGAAGGGGTAAAACCCTTTTATTCTAGGTTGCTTAGAGGAGGATTTGATCGGTTTATTTTATATATGTTTTTCTCCTCTATTTCCTATGTAATAAGCTTGTCTCTTAAGTAATTTATGTTATTTAATTTGTTTATTGAGCATGTGTAGGCCATTTTCTTTCTTTATGAGGTGTTTGGTGATATTAGAAAAGAATGGAGTTTAACGAGAATATAGTGGGCAATTCTGTCAACTACCACTGTGTAGGTCGCTGCCCGTGCAGTGCTTCAACCTCAGCATAACTAGCGGAGAAGTCCAGACATGCAATCTTTCAGGACCGCGGTCCATACCACTTTCTAGTACAAACTCAAACTGCGGTCTATACTACAGAATGACCACAGAGTACAACGTTTGGAGTACCGTGGTCTGTGCAAGGTGCCTGTACCTCGGTTTAGGGAGCGGTCGTGCGCAATCCTTATTTTCTAGGGATTTCTGAAACCCTACTTGGTGGAGGACCTATATATATAATATTCTTTTTCTCAAAGGATACACACATTCTAGCCTCTCAACCATTATTTTCTTTCGCAAACACCTTACGCAGTTCTCTCATCATCTTTACACATTAGAAGATCAAAGCTTTAGAAGATTTCAATAGAAGACTTGAAATATTCAATGGGTTCCATCTTTCTTCTGCGTTTATTTTCATTATATGTAACTAACTCCATATTGAGGAATCAATGTGTACCTCTATGAATGCTCTTTGTTAGAATTGACTATATTTTAATTAATTCAAGTTTTGATCCATTCAGTTCATCTTATGTCTTAATTCTTGTTAATGCGTGATCATACGTTGGCATAAATTTAGGGTTTTGATAATTTTATATTTGAGGTTGGAGTATTGATCTATACATAATCTTAATTAATATTCAATTGAATGGATAAAGCTGATCTTAGCATTGATCTATGCAAGTAGATTTTGGTTTATTGTTCTTACACTTAATGGGTTATCTATTGAAGTTTGCACCATTAATCTATGGGTAAATTGTAATTGAGAACACTTGATTCATCATAGGATCATACGGTAACAATCACACTAAAGATAAGAACGAACCCTTAACTTGAATAATATTTTTTTCAAAGTCAATTCACAACATTGAGTAGATGCAGTTGGGGAGCTTTGATGACCTGGTGCTTTCTTTCCACTGATCACAGCCAATTCTTTTCAACTGCTTTCTTAAATTTAGTTTAATTTAGTTTAATCAAATTCACACCAATCTTTTGGTTACCATTAATTTAGCTTTAATTATAACTAGTTTTAAATCATTAAATCTCTAGTCCTCGTGGAACGATCCTTACTTGCCATTGCTCTTATCTTCTCGATTCGTGAACATCCGAGTATTGTTTTTATGAACACAATTTCAAGCAATCAGAATTTTGGTTGTGCATCCCGGTGATACGGTACCCTGATTTACCGGTCTACTAGCATGGCGCTTGTTCTACCATGTTGGCACTTTCCTGGTAACATCTTTCTTGCTCCACAGGTAAGATACGTACCCCAGATGGGTTATGAACTGGTGTCGAGGTACTCGGGTAACATATAGATATCATGGTATCAAAGTATCACGTAGAAGGCACAAAGATGCTGGCTCGGCTTGATATCTTACAGTTTTAGAGAATTAATGCTGACATTTTCTTGGATAATGGTATCGAGGTACCCAGGTTGTATGGGAACCTGTCTCAATATTGATCCTATCAGGTACCAATAAGATGGAAAAATCATCTTTGGTCCTTCTTAAAAATTGGCTATTAACATATGTTCTCCCTGACTTGAATTTCTGAAAAGTTTGAGGAATTTTCCATTTTCAATCGGTTATCAGAATCTAGAAGGATATCTCGCATTAATTGCATGGTCCACGTGTCGAGCTGGGAGATGTTACTCATTGGAAAAACAAGAGGATTTTGATGTCTGACGTATATCAAACTTGCCTTTCCCGCTGCTCGAATATCCCATCTTTGAGATCACATTTCCATTACAAGCAACCGTTTCTCCCTTTCTATTTAAACCTATGACCTCTTTGTATCATTCATGCTTCTTCATCTTCTTAAAAAAGAAAAACAAACCTAGTCTTTTTGACTTTCTGTCTTCTTCTTCCCCTTCTTCGACCTTCAATCTTCTTTAACCTTAAAAAAAATCCTCTAAGCCGCTACCATGTCTTATTATAAAAGTGACAGTATCAAACGTATCTTCACCAGTGATAATATCGCTGTCAGGAGCCTAGCCCACGAGGAGAGAGCTCATAAAAATAGCAATGACATAAGCGACGTCCCTAATCCTTAACATCGACGTTAAAATAGGAATGTCACTATTTAGTCGGGCTTCTTCAACAATCCTTTTGCCCCGTCGATGTTATCGGGGAGCGAGTGGAGATTTAGGTGGTGCCAATGTAGGTGGATAACTAGTCGGGGTTATTGCGAGCTCACCACGATGGGTGCTCGCTTTGTTTTACAACTACCGGTGCATCCCTAATTCTACCATAATGCCAAACTTGATTCGGTGCTTGAGGATGAACTTCTTGATTTCCAACGACATTACTATCATTTTACCACACTGGGGGTACGATGTAAACTCCTTCTTACTTGGTGTGCCTTAAACTCACACGACAGCCTTTGAATGCAGAGTCAGGCAAATGTTCAACCCAACACTACGCGAAGCGCTACATGCCCTGCAGCTCTCCCTGTTGCATTTGATAGCAGAATTCTGAAGACACCTGGTTGGTTTCCTCGTGCTATGGAAAGAATACTGTGGACAAGATCACGAGGGAGCCGGGTGTTGACTAGTTGAGGTTCGTCCTCCAGATTGTTAACATGTCCCCTGGTCCAAGAGGGTAATTATATGCTCAGGAAAAGAACAACCTGAAATTTGTGGTACCGGGGGCCACAATGAAAGATGACTCCTGGAAGGAGGAATGGGTGGTCGTTGGTGGCGATTGGGGAAGTTCGATCCATATTGAGGGAACTGAGTTCGAGGTCTGTACCCGGTTTAGTGGGAAGCCCGCCTGGGAGAAAAACACCCTCTTTGTTGAATCAGAGACGATTTTGAAGGCCATCATGGCCTGTTCATATGTTAACATGAAGTACCCTACCTCAGATGCTTTTGAGGCTAAAACAGTAGACTGTTACCTTCGCATCTCCCTTGCTTCCCAAGTAGATAAAATTTATGAATTTGTTTTTATGGTATTCCGTTATTGATTTTACAGATAATAACCTCTCTGTTTTGGTAGTTTCTGCAGTTCCCTTATTGGTCCAAGATGTACTTGAGCAGTCGGATGACCTAACCTTCTCTCTTCATACCTTTGCTCCTATGTCTTCTACTACCAGACCTCTCTTTTCTACCAGAACTTCTCATTCTTCTTGATTTCCTCCTACCTTGGCCGAGCAAGAGGGGCACATATCGATCCCGGTTGCGATACCATGAGTACCTTCTTATTCACCTCATACACCTAGATCCCAACTGACGGAATTGGCAGCCAGATTGGCCAGAATGACGGAATGGACCGCAACTATAGATTAACCATAAATAAAGTACCCAACTTTATTTGCTATCTATGGACTCTTTAGATTGCACGTCTCTTACTGTATCCATCCGTATATGACACTCATATACACAGTTCGAGATTACATCTAGCAATCTTGGATGTTACATATATGCACAAGTTTATGAATTAAATAACATAGCAAGAATGAATTGAACTTTTCTTTTTATTTATTTCATAAATCCATTTACAAATTACATCTTTAGGGCATAAGCCCCAACAACCAAGTCTGACTGTTAGGATCTAGGTGCAAGAGGTGAAGGAGAACGTACTCTTGATACCGCGATTGGGACCGATACAGGTATGTCTTACCCGACCGAGTTAGGATGATTTCTGACAGAAGGAGGAGTTCTAGCAGAAGGAAAAGTTCTGGTATGAGGGAGAGGCTTGGTAGTAGGAGACCTGTGAGGAAAGGCATGAAGCGAGAATGTCAGGTCCTCAGACTGCTTAGGTACCTCTTAGACCGGTAATGAGATTGTAAAAACTACAAAAATTATAGAGGTTAGTATCTACAAAATGAACAAAGTAATATAACAGAAACAGAGCCAGAAACTGGATCTACCTAGGGAAGCAAGGGAGATGCGAAAGTAGCGATCTACCCTTTCAACCTTAAAAGCATCTGAGGTAGGATACTTCATGTTGACGTAGGATCAGTCCATGATGGCCTTCAAAATATTCTTTGATTCAGCAGAGAGGGCATTTTTTTTCCCAGGCGGGCTTGCCATTGAACTGGTGGGGACCTCAAACTCAGTTCCCCTAATATGAACCGAATCTCCTCAGTCGCCACCAACGAAGACCCATTCCTCATTCCAGGAGGCATCTTTCTTCGGGCACCCGGTACTGTGAATTTTAGGTTGTTTTTTGCCCGGGTATATAATTGCCCCTTTGAATCGAGAGACATGCTAGCAATCTAAAGAATGTGCATCAATGCGTCTAATCCCGACTCTCTCATAATCTTATCCTTCTCACATAGTTCCTTCCACAGTACGAGGAAACCAATCTGGTGTCCCCAGAACCGTAAAATCAATTGCAACGGGGTGAGCTGTAGAGCATGTAGTGTCCTGCTAAGAGTAGGGTGAAGAGGTAACCTGACCCTACTTTTGAAGGCCACGCTGTGTATCAGAAGCTCGCTAGGTAAGGGGTGTACACAGCATGCCTCCGATGTGGTATGGTGATGGTGATGTTATTGGAGATTGAGAAGCCCCGCCTCAAGCGATGAATCGAGTCAGCTATTGATCGTACTAATTTATACACCTATTTGAGGTCCCTATTAACTAGCTTTCATTTTTGTTTTTTAGCGTTTTTGTTATAAAATGTGTTTTGTGAGCCTTATGTAAGTACATATTCACTATGGAAGGTATTTAAGCTTAATTGAAGAGTTTTAGAGGTTAGAAGGGCTGAAATTGGAATTGCTCGTTCAGAATACTCAACTTTGGAAAGTCATATCTTCCTCCTTTGATCAAACTACATTTCCCATAACCAAATTTTGGATAGCCCCAGAAGTTTACTTTCCAACGCACTTTACAGATCACAATTCTGAGGTTTTTACAGGAAGTTATGGTTGTTTTCATAACGGTGCGTAGAGCTACACGGTTCGTACCGCGTGAGACTAAATTGCGTACCGCGTGACGGCCCAAAAATGTAATTTTCAGCCATTTTCTGAGGGGTATTATTTTCTTTTCACCCTAAAGTCATTCCCTAACCTCCCCCACTATAAATACCCCATTTTCTCCTTATTATTAAAACTGTTTTTCCCTTCTTCTCTCTCTTTCACACCCAAACCTCTCTTTTCTTCCATCTTCTTCATCTTTTTTATCTTCTTCACCAATGAAGGAGAGATTCAAGCTCCCATGAAGGTTTTTCCTTATTGAGAGCTCACCATACACCTTCACCATCATTTTTCACTTCCTCCATCACAATTTAGAGTAGATTGCAAGGAGAATAGGAGAGGTCTATGACCAATTTAAAGCTAGACATGGAAAAGAGCTCTTAGAGGGTTTTCTTCAAGGGTTGTAACTCTTACACTTGTGCAATATAAGAATTGATTGTTCTTAAATTCATTTGGGTTTTGTTTTGCTCTTTGAATTATGCATGAGTTAATCTCTTATTGTGAAACTCATGTGTGTGGATGGTCAATATTGATATGTATGCATGAATGGATTAGGAGTAGAGTAATTTAATTTAGAAGTTGTGTAATTTAGTCTCCTATGATTGTTTGTATGTTGATGAATGAACCTAAATGCCATGTATTGAGTGATTTGAGTGTTTGAGCATTTAGCTCCAAAGAGTGGAAAACTTGGTTGATTAGGCATTCACATGCTAGATTAGGCTTGGGTTCCATATTCTTGCGCTTAATGGGTCTTTGTATGAAGGCACAATTGCCCTTCCTTGGCCGGGATGGATGATAAATTGATTATGGTAAATTCCTCATTCAAGAGAATGAACCCCTAACTTTAATTGAATAGGCATAATGAATAACAACCAACATTGATGCATATAGTTGTTTGATAAACTTATTTCCATTTTAGTCATCCATCTTAAGGAGTTTAGAGAGATAAGGAGAGAGTTTTCTCTTTTATTGAGAGAGTTGTGCATTCATGGGATTGGAGAACGTTGTAGTCGTCTAGTGGTGAGGACATCTCGGATTGACACCTGAGAAAACCCGGTGTTCGATTCCTGATTACGGATGAGGGGTCTCCTTTCTATCCATTTTGTATTTCTTTCCTTGTATATTTATCTCTTCTTCGATGTGCACTTTCA
This sequence comes from Dipteronia dyeriana, assembly GCA_032871835.1. NCBI lineage: Eukaryota > Viridiplantae > Streptophyta > Magnoliopsida > Sapindales > Sapindaceae > Dipteronia > Dipteronia dyeriana. Next base: position 99,229,210 of record CM065296.1, on the reverse strand, counting down.
TTCATTAGGAATTTGATATAAGCCTAGTACTGTTGCTTTTTATTGTATATGCTTGTCATTGATTGATATGGCCCTTTAAAATGCTTAGAGTATTTGTGTGGTTAGCCACCGGTCGATTGAACCTAGGTTGTGTGTGAAGAACCGAGAGGTGAAACACTCAACGTGCATTTAGTAGATTGGCCACTACGTGTAGAGCCTGCGCGCGGTTTTGCACATATTATTGCTATGTGTGTCTCATTGTTCTTAATGAACTCGAGTGCAGTTCGGGCAATCATCTAGAGATGTTGCTGGTGCATATCGGCATAGTCGATGTTGCTGGAGTGAAGATAATTGGCGAGGATTAAGTGAGCACGACATTCAAATTTTGTTTTGCATGTTGTATGAAATTGTGTGATTGCTATGGTGAAGTCATTTGCTTAGTATGACCATTTACATTCTACATCACTCTATTCCATCCTATCATTGTACATATTGTTTATTTATGTATTTTGTTAGGTTAGTTTAGCATTTATTTTTTCGCAATTCTTTTGCATAAGCAACACACAAGTCCAATCGGAGTGTTGAAATATTAGCTAGAACTAGATACAATCGGTAAATCTTACCTCCCTGTGGAATGATCCCTTGCTTAACGTTGTGCTAGTTTCTGTGACTTGCGCCCTTACGAAACCAAACTTAAATGTTCATATTTGACGACACTACAATGATGTGTCCATCAAATTGACGTCGCTGCTGTGAAAGTTATGTATTTATTGATTGTTGCTAGTTTTGGCTTCATTTTACTACCTTTTATATAACGGTAGAATCGGGAATACACCAGAAGTTGTGAGGAAGAACGAGCACCCCTCTTGGTAAGCTCGAAGCAACCCCGTCCAGGTCTTCTCCTACTCTGCCACCACCAGATTCCTCGCTCAATTCCCCGTCCATATCTACTAGGTATCGGGGTCGTTAGTGAAGCTTATCCCGATGGAAATCTTCCGATTTGATCGACGGTGCTGGAATGCTGGGGAACCATTTCCTCCGTCGTCAGCTCTGTGAGCCCTCTTTCCATGAGCGAGGCTTGTGGAATCGCCATCAAAGATTTTCTCCAAGCTGTGACTTTAAGAAGAAGACATGGTAGCGGCTTACAGGATTTTTTGAAGGTTGAAAAAGATAGAAGGTCGAAGAAAAAGAAGAATAAAAGTTCATGTATTGGCTAGAGACACCAAGTTTGAATACTAAACTGAGCATATTACAAATAGCTTAGTCATGCATCAAACTTAAAACTCTTATCAAACAAGAACAAAAAATATTCTCATATGTGTTACTCATTCACGTATGAGAGCACTCAACTTTGACCATATTGGTCTTAGATGAACCAATACAAACAACATCATGATCATTACACATGACAATATGAATTCTAGAAGACAAATCATCAACTATCTTTTTCATAAAAATATAACTCATATTAAACTCATCATTATTTCCACGCATAAATATTTCATCAAGACAAGGTATAATACCATCATGCTTTTTCACATTCTCATCCACACAGATCTTCTTAACATTCTTTTTCACATGTTTATCATTTTTATGCATAACATTCAAAGTTTTATCAATATCAACATGTTTAGAAGAATGACTAGGAAGCTTTTTCACATCATGCTTCTTAATCCAAACTTTCCTATTAAGTTTCTTCACATGATCATGATCAGTGTGCACATTTTTCAAAGCATCAAAACTATTACCATGTTTAGAATCTTTCAAAGAAGATTTGTTCAACTCACTAGCATGCAAATTATTTCCTAGTTTCCATTGTCTAATATATTCATAACACCTAGGCCTAATGTGACCAACCACATTACAATAATGACAAACCATAATAGATTTAGAAAAATTACCTTTTAGATGTGCATGATTTGGTTGAGAAGTTCTATAGCTCTTCTTGTTTTTGCCTTTGGTTCTGAAAGAAATAGTAGTTGAGTATTTTCTAATCCAAATTTTTTTAACAACATGTTTCTTATTACTACTAACAGCATGCTTTGACTTATTCTTTAGCTTACTCACATTTTCAAACAAGTCAAACAAAGCATTATCAACCTTTTTATGCATAGTAGTATGAGGCACAACTTGTGTTTTCACAAGCAAATCATCAACAATATTTTTCTCAACATACTTTTCCAAGGTCTTCCTGGGTCTAGTTCTAGATCCATACATGGATAATTGTCTATGACCATTCATCAAAGACATATCATACAAATCATTCTCATATTTGCATTTACGAATATATTCATAGCATATAGGTCTTATATGTCCTATCATGTTACAAAAATGGAAAATTGGTACAAATTTGAGAGGGTTACCATTATCTTGAGCATTTGAAGTATTATACCTTCTCACATTATTACCTCTTTAATGTTCAATCCTTGATGCTTTGTCTTTTGCATAAGAAAATGATGATTGTTGTATTTGACCTTGTTAAGATTTTCCTTTGTTGCTCCTTGTTGATGTTGAGGCACCTCTGGTTGCATCCATGGCTTTACCGTTAGAGAGGGTACCTACATTCACCTTACCACTTGCCTTGACAAAAGTAGAATTATTAGATGAATGTGTAACCTTTTCATTCACATAACGTAATCCTCTTTTGTCACTAGGATGCTTACCAATCTTAATGAGAGTTTCTACTTTACTAGCACAAGATGACATCTTACCTATCATCTTGTTAGTTTCATCAAGCATATCACTAAGCATCTTCTCTTGACACTCATGCTTACTAATTTTGACTATAAGCAAATTTTCAAGTCTTTTAGCACTGTCAATAGAATCATCTCTATGCTCAACTTCTTGTTTCAAAATTTTTAGTTTTTCATTACTATCTTTCAAGTTATTCTCTAGACTAAGGATTTTATCTTTAAGCTCTTTATTCTCTTTTTGCTTATTCTCTCCTTCCATGACAAACAACTTTATGGTAAAATCTTATTTTAAATCATCTAGTTCTTAAGCACTTTCCTTCATCTTTGAAAAATACTTTTCAATGGTCTCTTTATGCTCCTTAATGGCTTCATTTTGCTTTTCTTCTCCAAAGACATCTTCGTTTCATTTTCAAGAGCTTTGATTATCACCACTAAATTGGCATTGATCAACTTCAACTTGTTGCTCTCATCATTCTTCCTGACATTTTCACCTGTTAGTTGAAGGATCTTGTCATTGAAGTTTGTTTCATCATGATTTGAGGTAACTTTGTTCTCTTTATAATTGAAGGAAACTTCACTATCTTCGCTACTTGAAGAGTACTCACTTTCCTCACTACTTGAGGAGTCTTCACTACTATCCTTAAATCTTCCTTTATATATAGCCGAGTGAGCAATGTAAGTGCTAGCATATTCATGATCATCTAAGGACTCATTTTCCTCTTCTATATCACTCATCAATCTAATATAGGCTTTCATCATACTTTTCCAAAAACGAGTAGTTAGCACTCTTCAAGAGTGGAGACCTAACACTATAAGCACTTTCCAACATCTAATCACTCATAACAACAACAAAAAATGATTTTTTTATTCACAAAACAACAACACAAACACTATAATATGGATCTATCTAATTACTTCTAGACACCCATTCTGATACCAATTGAAATTCATTTAACCAATTATAGTGTAAAATATACCTAGGGGGAATAGGTATATGCTCAAATTTTTGCACTTCATTTTCACACAACCAAGTTAAGCACACTTAGAGCCTTTAACCAGTAAATTGCTTTACCAAGTCAAAGTAAATTCAATCAAGAAATTTAAAACAATACAAGTTAATGTAAGTAATGAAACAAAAAAAACTGTAAGAATCAACACAAGAGATTTTTACAAGGTAAAACCTCAAAAGAGGAAACATCCACGGATTGAATCCACACCACCGATAAACCGCAATTCACTATGACGAATAAAAGATACACACTCAAAAAGAAATCAACACATGATACACTCTCCAAGCTATCAACTCCTATTCTACCATCAGGCTTAGTGAACCATTTTGCCTACTTCCTATCCAAGATGGGACTATCACACCTCTAGGAAGCAACTTCCAGTCCAAGGCCTCACGTCTCTAGGTAGATTCCTTGCTTGCCTATCTGAATCCTCCCGACCCTAGACAAGACTTCTTGCTTAACAATTCGAGTCTCCCCGACTCTAGTTAAGACATCTTGCTTAGTTATCCGGATCTCCTCGATCCTAACTAAGTCTTCCTTGCTTGGCTATCCAAAACACTTTCCTAGCCAAGTCTTCTTACTCAAGTCAAAGCTTCACTCAATTCAACAAGAAACTTCAACCTTTTGCAAGGTAATGATCTAAGTGATATGCAAACATGCAATCACAAGCAAATAGAGCAAGTAGATCAAACACACTCTAAGAAGAATCAAATTTGCACAAATCAAGCTCATAAGCAAATGTAACTAATTCTTATGAATATGTAATTAGAGATCTAGATTAGGCATTCAAAATCATTCACAAAATTATCTAGAAACCTAAACATGTCAATCAAAGCTAGAATAACAAGTCTTCAATAAAAAACACAAAACCTAGCTTTGAAATCAAGTGATCAAATTGACACTTGAATTCCTCAACATATTCAATCAAATAAGTACTAGATATGAAAAATAAAAATCACAATCAAAATATCCTAGTTCAAGAACATGCGACTAAAACCTAGAAATCAACAATCAAAAAGAAAACACAAAGTTTTTTATATTCAATTTCATGTTCTTAAAAATTAGCTAAAATGATATTCAATCAAAGACACAAAAGTTAATTTTGAAACTCATCCAAACAAGTCCAAAATTGGAATCAAAATCATTCTAAACATTTATCTTTAATCAAATAAGAAGATCTAACAAGTTGATCATAAAAGAAAAATGGAAAGAAAATGATTCACTTACAAACGATGAACATACGAATGGAAATTAGATCACTATGAAAACTCTAGACTTTATTTGACTCTGAAAATGATTGGAACTTGTTCCACTCTTCAAGACCAACAATTTTGGCTTTTGAAAATCTAAAAACGAAGTTGATTTGAGATTCCAATATTTATAGAGGGAAAGTGATATGGAGAGGAGAGAGATTCGCCCAACCAATGAAGGAATGCCACCTCAACCACCCATGTAGGTGAGTAGCCTCCACGAGGGCAGAGGGCATCCTTTCCCATGGGGCCCACATGCTTCAATGGGGAAGGGGTGCAAATGGCACTTTTGCCATCCCTCTTCCCTCACGAACCACTCGCATTGACGGTCTGGATTATATAAGTAAACAATCACGATAAAGCACTTTCCAATAATTATCTTGAATCATTTAAAATAATTCAATCGTAAAATTCAATGGTGATCCAATACCCATAAATGTCACGTCTTCTTTGGGAGTTCGCACCATTTACTAGTTGGACTAGGTCCCACCTAATTGTTAACATAACAACCAACATTTTCAATTTTAGCCTTGCAATTTTATTTACAAGAACTCTTGGGAGGATATTAATAAAATCACATTGAGTGTGTTGCCAAGTTATCGACCTTCAATGTAATCCATCACGAATATCCCTCCTTTGGGAGTAGATATCATTTGGGTTAATTGTCTAGTCTATCCTTGTAAGGAAGTATTTTGCTAATTTCCATTCATGAATACCTTTTGTGAGGTTATTACATGAAACATAAAGCTCAACTAAACTTGGAGGCCGTAGGTGTTCCAAAACACCTTCTCCCACTCAATTATTTAAGGTATGTGATCGAATTTCAAAGAATGATTTACCAAGTTAACTAGATGCCAATTAGATACCTAAACCATTCAATGTATGTTCATACCAAAAGAGATATATGAGTGGCACTCCTATTCTATATGACATGTTATCAAACAATGACAAACATTGCAATATTTACAAAAATATAAATAGCTACAATTTTGGTCCATCCTAGAAAAGCAAGTAAATTACATATGTCTTGGAATACAAAAAACTCCTTTCTTGGCAAACAAGTCTTCATGCGACATTCGTCGTTTGGACTCCCTCGGCTGCCTCCCTATTTTCTCTATGCTTGGCTGAATTCTTCACATAATGAGTTGGACGAAGTTTTTTTTATAGCAATAAAAAGCAAATAAAAACAACTTCTCACACCAAAAATTAAGGCTTGGGCGAAATTATATATATGAGTATATATAGGTGACCGAAAATCCTCCTAGAAAGAGGATTTCTACTTCACCAAGACTTCTATCAAAATTTGGATTCAATCCTCTTAAAAAGAGGATTTATTTTACACACCAAGACTCTTAATGTATTTAGTTTAGGAGACCTATTCCTCTCCTAAGAAGGATTTACTTGGTGGGCAAGAATCCTATCATTAGGTGGATTTACTTGGTGACCAAGAATCCTTTTTTTAAAAAGAATTATTTTCTACACCTAGACTCCTAATCCAACTCAAATAGTATATTTATTCAATAACCAATTATTGAATATAATTAAATTGTGACTAAATTAAAACTTTTTAATTTAACCAATTGTCAATTAGAGTTTTAATAGCAATCAAATACTTCCTAATTTGACTAGATAAATAAATTCATATTATTTATCTACTTATCAAATATAGTATTTGATACTTATCATATTATCAACAGTACTATGACAATAGGAGACCTACTCCTACTAGGAAAAAGATTTTGACTTTAAATTAAATAATTAAATAATTAATTTTCATTTAATTAAATAATAAAATAAAAATAATATATTAAGCTAATATATTTAGCCTTGCCGTCCAAGACCACACATGGGCATATATATTATTTTTCTTATTTTATTAAATTCATTGTGAAATTCCCTTAAACCATGTGTCTAATAACCTATTGGGGGGGGGGGGGGGGGGGGGGGTGAATAGGTTTTAATCAAGTTAATTACCAATTTTTCTTGATTAATCAATATTCAAAATTCACCCAATAAATAAACATAAAACATCAAGTATAAAGTGCGGAAATATAAACAACACTTGATGTTTACGTGGAACCAAAAGGGAAAAACCACGGGCTATTGTGAAAGCCACACACGATCGTAGAAATCAACTATATGAGTAAAAAGTTACACCCTCAAGTGATAATCGGACTCTCACTCTCGACAACCTCAGGCTATGGCCACTACCACTCACCACTTTTGGTTCAATCCCTAGTGATATCCCCTGATACACTACTCTTGGCGTGAGCACCTTCTACTCTACCCCTCAGGCCTTTTACAATGGATACCCAACCAATTGGTTGCAAGGCTTCTCTTGCTTGTGCAACTTCACACCAAAGCCACAAGACTTGACTCAGTGAAGAGTTCAACAACCTATGTGAATATGATGAAATATTCAAACATGCAGATAATGCTAGGCAACACTAAATGCTTATCTAGGAATTTAAGAATGTCACTAAGTACAAATCCTAGATATGAAAGTCTATATGAATGCTCATAAAGACTTAACTAGATATAGATATGCAAGTTTAACATCTAGTTATCAAACAAGGCCATTTCAACAAGAGTTGTCATTAAACATGGCAAGGACAACAATGCAATCACAAAAATGCAATCAATGAGTCATAATCAACAATGTCTAAATGCAATGCATAGAGACTTAGCTAAAGGGAAAATATGTCCTAAATTCAAGCTATCACAATACAAACACAATCATGCAAAAGAACTCATAAACAGATTCAATGAATAAAGTCCTAGAATTTAATCAACTAATAAATGTAATAAAAACATCATCTTGGAAAACATGAACAAATGACAAAGATGAGATTTTTGTTCAACTTACCAATGATGAAGACCCATGCCTAAAGATGCTCAATAATGCATGAAGGATGATGGGTTTTGGGTTTGGAGAGTTAATGAATAACTCTTGGAGCTTCTCTCTTAGAGGAAATACTTTCTCACACTAAAAAATGGTTTGGAAGCTCTGAAAAGTGAGTGAGGAAGAATATGGTTTTGGGAGAGAAAAAAATGATTTATGGGCGTCAGAAGCGACCTTAGGGCGACTTGGAGGCCAGGTCGCCCTGTGATCGCTATGCTCTTTGGAAAAATGCGAGCACAATAGCTTGAGTATCAAGCGACCCAAAACATGACCAAACGACATCCAAACCTTTCGTATAATATACCGTTGGAAAGGTATGGAAGTTAACTTTCTACTCCAATTACAAAAATGATTTGGATGTCTGTAGAAAGAGTTATTGTTATTTGAGTGACCACAAGTCAGATTTGGACATTAATAATAATGCCCAAACTCATGGAATAAAACCATGTGACCAAAGACAAAACTAAGAGAAGAATGAAACCTTCTCAAATTGCTACTCAATGCACTAAAACATGCATACCATTATGCAAGCGTGGACATAACAAAAAACCACACTTAAATCTAGAAATGAAGTGCAAGTGTGTTAGTGAGTAAGGATGCACACATAAGCAATAGACAACACAAAGGCAGGAAGAATCAAATCATGCATGAAGTGTGTGTGTGCACCTAAACTCTTCAAGATGCAAAGTCAAAGTCAAGTGAATATTAAGCTCCAATAGACACAACTCAATCACAACCAATAAATGATCCACTTAGGTCCGATCTATTAATTTTAGTTCATTCCACTAAAGAACTGAAATTGAACTCTTAAATAAAGATAGAATAAGTTAATATTGCTCATTCATACCCTAGACAATTTTAATGGAGAAAGTGTATCCTCATAAAGAATATTAGTAATCAAGAGCTCATAGACTGCCTATAGCTTTCCAAGTTACCATATTTACTCATATGACCACATTTTGAACTTGAATATTTTGACTTGTCCAGAAGTCATATTTCAGTAGACACTATTGAAAACTTAACTTTAAGATTTAATATCCAATACCTCAAAACATCCATATGATGATATTCTAATCTCATTTAATAAATGGAGTCACGATGTCCATATCTATAAATGAAGTCCTCTATCGATTAACAAATGAATACCACCAAACTATCGAGGATAGACTATGCTATATAATCATACTCATTGATAGCTCAAATGATAACACTTGCAACCATAAGTCCATCATTTATCTCAGGATTTAGATAGACACTCCGATTGTCTTCAAGTGAAATTTTTTATTAATAGACGGTTTTGGATAAAGTAATTCACTATGATCCTATTCAATGAACCTAGTACAGTAGATTCTTTTGCCCAAAGACACCACACTTTGATAATTTTAGACTCATCACAACATATTTGATCCCACTCAAATCTAGCAAAAGAATCTATAACTTTAACAAGATAAAGACGCCCAACCTTTATTTTAAGTTGTGAATATTATTCAAGACTAACTAAAGAATTGTGTCAACCTCATACATATCCGGATGTATGACAATTTTTATTTTCTCATAGTCTTTTGACCTTATGATTATTTACTTTTGACAAATATAATAATTAAACTATAAAAGATATAAGATTTGTTAAAATAGAAATCACTTTTATTAATATGAAAAAATTGTTAAATACATTGTGTTATACAAATTTGGCACAATGATGCAGGGATACATATGGATGCAATGTGTGTGTGTACCTACACCTTGCAAGAGGAAGAAGAATCTCGATACCTTAAAATCCAAGTAAGCACATTTTCTCTTGAAGACGAAACTTTGCATGAAAATTTCCTTTTCTTATTTGAAGCTTGTATAAATTACAAACCACCTAAGCAACTAAACATTACAAGGAAAAAGAGTTTTGTTACGGAATCAAGCCAACTCAAATCTAAAACCTAACATTCGAGATTTGAACGATAATAGTGCTCTCCTTCTTTCGTAAAGGAAAGAATGATATAATTGTTCATTAGTGAATCGATGGTACTTAAAGGAAAAGATATAATTAGGGGGTATAACTGACTTTATGACCTAGCTCTAATTATGAACTACTTGTGGAGGATTATATCATATGTAATAGTTATATCGATGAACATTAATATTTTGGTTTGTGTAAAATATCTACAGTTATGAGAGTGCAACCTCGGGTTTTTAATGGACTAACTATGAGGTTAATAATCATAAAATATTAATTAAAGAGTTTTAATTAATTTTTCTCAGTATTATTGGATCTCAAAATTGTGGGTCCAATAAATCCCCTTGCTAGCCCTTTACGATTATTGGTAATAGGGCTCACGGTGAATTGGATGGTCCAATAAATTATGCTTTGAAAGTAACTTGGATATATTCTGAGAATTAATTAAATGATATGCTTATTTAATTAATAAATTATTTAATTGATTAATTAAATATAATTAAATAATATGAATATTTAATTGACATATTAATAATTAAGAATTATGAATTGTAATTTGGAGGTTACAGATTCGAACCTTGACGAAAGCAAAAGGAATAAAATAATAGAGATTATTTTATTTACTTTAAAGAGGTCAAAGGTTCAAGTCCTAGTGGTGACCGAATTAAAAAAGGATTTATAGTCTTATTTTGACTTGGTATAAGATATACTTATTAGGAAACTAACATAATTAAAAATGGAGAGAGGGAGAGGTGCGGCAACCTTAGAGAAAAAAATAATTAAAACCTTCTTTGTGCTTGAGTTGGCCAAACCCTATAAAGAAATACATGGAGTTGTCTTCTCCATCTCTCCAACCTCCATTCAAGAACTCCCGGAATCCGTGATGTAGCCACACAAAGTTGCTAGATCGCGGGTGATTGCTCGGAAGTCTTAGTGGTGAAGGATCGAAAAGAAACGAAGGAGATATCTTCAAAGGTATGAAAACAAATCCGTCCTCATATTCGTGCATACTGAAAAGGTCCAAGATAATTTTAAAAACCCTAATTTTTTCTATTGTGCGACCTACATCTACCTGGATAGTGGCCTACACCATGGATATTCACTAGAATCTTTTACTACCTATGTCCGTTGTTGGTGTCCTTGCATTTGTCACAGTACATACCGTGAAACTTCATCTTTTTTCTCTTTTGTTCTCGTTTTCGCCCGGATTTGTCTTCAAAAGCTTCCATGCATCTTCTCTAAAGAAAACAACCTGCACAACTCACAAAACCTATAAAAACACATACTTTACTTGAGAAACAAGCATATTACATACCAAATGGGTGTGAAAAACATACATAGAAATAGACCGATCATCTACCATTATTTATCATAAATATTTGAACATCACGATGCCCTATTTGCACCTTTATGATAATGGTGTCATTTTTCCTTTTGTCTATATCCCATGTAACCTTTACCGAGAAAGTTATTGGGCTCTATTCTTGGCGAGACATCTTAGGGCCTTTGTGGATGAGGCAAATGCTGGGATTTTTTTGCCATCAATCAGTTCACGGATCCCAAATCTCCTATACTTGTAGCTGGTGCTTGTCGAGGGACCCACATAAATTGTGAAGCTTGGGTTGCCTTAGTAGCTTATTATGTTCTGGTTAATCCATTCAGGAATGTCACTCATGAACCATATGTCTGTTAGGTTTTTGGTTTGTATTTGCATTAATTTCATATCAAAATAGTATTTCAGTTGTATTGATTTAGTTATCTTAATGATGATTCAAGCTTCAAAGAAGATATAACAACTTATCAAGCAAGTTCAAGTCTTCAAAGAGAATTGTGATTCATTGTTCGATAAATGTATATTTAAGACCTCATTTCTCTTACAAGGCTAGGCACACATACCCACATTGCATCCATATGTGTCCCTTAATTGTTGTGCTCATTTTGTATTACACATTCACATACTTGATATTGAATGCTAATGCATTTGTGCTAAATTGATTAGTCTTGTAAATTGCATGTACTTGGACTATGTATATTGCATTCTTGTGTGTTATGTGTTTTTTTTTGTAACATGGACCTTACTTGTATTTGGTATTGTATTGTTCCTTATTGATTTCCGGTCATTTATGTTACTCACACATTTGATTTCGAGTTCTGTGCCAAGAATTAACAAACTTTTTGATCACTTTACATGCATTATCTTTGTCTTCATGTATCGAGTTGAATTCATAATTTATGGTCAATGTATCATAGCCTTCCATGTGTGTGAGAGAGTCCCGGTACGTAATCTGCAAACAGATTCGAATTCGGAGTTTGAAGGCCGAAGAACGGTCAAAGAACGTGGAGGTGTGCGAGTGGCTAAAAGGCCACCAAGCCCTCATTCCCGAGATGGTGCGTGGCTATCTTGGGGAGGAATCCTCAATGCCCCAAAGATAGCTACGTCCCATCTCGGGAAGGGAGGTGGATTGGGGGCATTTAGGCCATTTCCCTTCCCTCTTTCCCTCTCTTTTAAATACTGTTTCCCTTTCTCATGTTTCACAAAAAGAGAATTTGAAAAACTAGAGTGTGTATACTTTGATTAGAGTTTTAAACTCTTTTATAGTTAGATTGAGCATGATTAGAATCTCACATGTTGAGTTAGGTTTTTCATTAAGCCTATGTTTTCACATGTTTGAGTTTTGTATTGTGCTAGCTTTCTATCTAGGACTATTTTAGTCTTTAAGTGATTGATTTTGATAAGAAATAGTCTCTAATGTGTTAGGTTCATTTGGTTGAACATATATTGGATCAACATATTTTATTGAGTCCTTAGAGCTATTTTGACTATCATTGAATATTGTGAGAAAAATATTCTCTAGGTTTTTGCTAGGATTTTGATTGATATCATTTTATGAATCTTGCATGCTTTTATGTTTGTTATTAAAACCTTAAATGTGTGCTTAATGTATATGCTTCAATTCAAGTTTTTTTCAAATGAGTGATTCTAGGATTTTAATATGTTTATGGTGTTTCACATGATCTAGAATATTGTTCATGTTTAGTAACTAGACAACATTCATTTTATGATCTTTCATGCACATGTCTAGTTCCCATAGGATATGTTTGATTGTCATATTCTATGTTGAGTGCTTGTTTGTTATTTTGCATTCATTGATCACAATTAGGAAGTCCTTGTAAAAGACATGAAGTTTTGGCTAGGACATGTGGTCTAGATAGCTAAGCAAGGAGTCTTGGTTAGGATATGAGGTGCAGATAATCAAGTAAGGGAGACTTTCTAAAGTCATGGGTGCTTTAGATTGGATAGAAAGTAGATTTTTTATTGGTAGACCCGGGATATTAAGATGCATGGAGTCCATAGACAGAGTGTGTCATTTTTTGATCACTCTTAGGGAATTTTCAACTTCTTAATGGCTTTGGTTAGAGTGGAGTCCAATAGAGAGTGAGTCATATGTTAATCACTTTTGAGGAATTTTCAATCTACCATTAGGGACTAGATAGACGTCGAGTCCAATATAGAGTTTATCATTTTGTTGGTCACTTTTGATGGATGTCAGGTCTACTTTTCGATGATTGTAATAAAAGCGCTTCAATTGATCAAAATTGTAAATATCTTTGTATGTGTACTTTGATATATGTGTATATGTTTGACCATGATGGTATACTTACACATATTGAATAACATTGAGAATACAAGTATTATTTGTTTTAGTTTTATTTGTTAACCTTTTCACTAGCAATATGTGAACTTGTTTAGTAATACTTGGATTGATAATTCATATTGTATACTTACATATGCTTTATTATCTTAAAGAATTGCTATTCATGCTAACCAGAAGGACAAACATAAGTTTGTTTCATGGGGTTGAAAAAAATGTAAAAACCCTGTTCACCACCCCTCTAGGTCAACTTAAGGAAATTTAACCACGTTTGTACAATTTCATTTGGTATCAGAGCGGGTCGTTAGATGAAACTTAATGAGATCTAGGTTGCACTCACGGTTGACTGCTAGGTTTTTAGAGAAATGGTTATTCAGGAAGAAGCTATGTCTGAAGGAGCTTCAAACTCTAGACCTATACTTCTCAAAGGATATAGTTACGGGTTTTAGAAATTAAGGATGAAGGCTTACATCTGATCTATAGATGAACGAGCATGGATTTCGGTTGAGGAAGGTTACCATCCTCCTAACATAATGCTTGAAGACGAATCTATAGTTCCTAAACCTAGAGGTGAATGGAATGCCAATGAATTTGAGTTAGCAAAATGGAATCATCGAGCGGTGAACGCCATTTTAGATGGAGTGGATAGTAGGCAATTTTTCTATATGTAAATTTAGAGATTGCCAAGAAGGATTGGGATGTTCTTTAAGTCACCAATGAAGGAACCAAGGCGGTGAAGAAGTCTCGGCTCTAGATGCTTACATCTCAATTCTAAATGTTGCAAATGAATGAGGAAGACAAGTTTAATGAGGAAGACAAGTTTAATGACTTTCAATTCAAGCTTTTGAACATAGCCAACCAATGTCAAGCGTTTTGTGTTCCTATCTCTAGAGAGAGGCTAAATTGGAAGATTCTAAGATCTTTATCCAAACAGTTCAAAGCTAAGGTTACGACTATTGAAGAATGCAAGGATATTGATCGCATGTGTGTCGACGAATTGTTGGGGTCTCTTCAAACTTATGAGTCAAGCTTGAAACCTAAAGCTAAGAGCAAGGGATTAGCTCTCAAAGTTGTTAATGATGAAAGTGAAAGTGATGATGACAATGAGATGGCATTGTTGGTGAGAAAGTTCAAAAAGTTTATGAGGAGAGGTGCTAAGCCAAGTGGAAAAGTCTTCAAAGAAAGAGAAGTCAAGAAATCATCATTTTCTAATTATAAGAAGGGTAGTCAAGCCAAGAACAATCAAAAGATGAAATGCTTTAGTGCAGGAAGTTTGGCCATTATGCTTCAGAATGTCTAGATGAGAAGACTAGTAAGGACAAGAAGGGTAAGGCAATGGTGGCTACTTGGAGTAATAATGATTTTATCAATGAAGAGAGCTCAAATGATGAGTCTTTGAGTGAAGATGAGCTAGTAAGCAATTTTATAGCTTTCATGATCTCTCATACCGTGCTAGAGGAAAATTGTCAAACATCTTTGAGCAAGAAAGTTGATTTAAGTCATAATGAGAGTTCAAGTTATAATTCTACCACTCTTGAGCTTTTGGCTAAAAGAGCCTTGAAAAGGAGAAGAATAAAGTCTTGAGTGAGGTTGGAAAGAAGGATGATTTAATCAAATTACAAGTGGATAAGTTTGTGAGGGTAACTCAAAGGCCTCTAGGAGAAAAATATGACGTTCTTAAGAATCTTTGAGAGGTTGAGAAACTAGTCCTTGAAAAGGAATAGACCATTTCTACTTTAAAGAAGGAGCAAGAATTCATTGAAGAAATCGACATTGCTAAGGGGTGACATTAAGGACTTAGTCAATAAGTTGATTAATGTGTCAAAGGTTAAGAATCTTGCTAATTCTCAAGGAGGTACAAATGACTTAGTAGTTTAGGAGAAACTCATAGTAGCATCACTTCCTACAAGCACATATGTTGTCATTGACAAGAAACCTCTAAAGAAGAAAAGATCTAAGACTAAGAAGAAGTTGAATGACAATGTATCTCTACAAACTCCTACTATTGATTCTTCTACTCTGGAAGGTACAATCTCATCTTTTATTCCCATTTGTCATTATTGCAATACTATATGCCACATTAAGCCTAAATACTTTAAATACATAGAACATTGCAATTTAGGGAATGCATTTAGAGATAATAAGATTGAACTTCAATTCAAGCATGCTAGGGCTTTAGACTTTGAGAATCATGATATGATTGCACAGCATGTTAAGAATATGTGGAATAAGAAGAAAGCATATCTTGCTAAACTTGACAAAACAAGTGTTGTTGATGTTGAAAAGAAGAGCATAAATGATATAAATATGGACCAAGTCATAGAAGGTCTTTACTCTCATTTCAATATTGTTGTCAAGAAGGATGTTGATGATATTTGTAATAGTCCACCCAAGATCAAGCGGTTCAAGGGTGAGTGCTATTCCGTTAGATTAAGTTGCACATATGAATAGCTTTGAGATTATTGTTATGTTGTGAAACTTTAGCTCACTTTATTTGTTTTGTTACAACTTGAAATGAACTTAGCTATTTCATAAGATTTGTTATGATAGTCAAAATTTGTTGATTAACTTTGAAGAAGTAGCATTCATGAAATCTATATGGTGATTGATTTTTTGTTAAGACTTTTAGAGAAAGTCAATTTTATAGTTGTTTTGAGTTGAAATGCTATGCTTTTTATTCTCTTAGGATGAAACACCAACAACTTGTTGTCATGAGGACTAACAAGCCAAGAGAGCTCATAAAAAGGGCGAAGGTGTGGCATTTGATGAAAATGGCTTGCAAAAGGTATCTCTATATCCTAATGCTTGTTTTTTTGGATTTTCATCTCAACTCATTATTTGTTATATGTCATATAGCATGTCATATTAGATAACTAGTGTAGCATACTTATGGTTCTCATTGACATTTGCTCTTTTAAGATCTTATAGTGATGATATTCACATTGATCTTAATTTTGATTGTTGAGTGAGATATTTTTGAAAAATATAAGCTTCATATTCTTTGAAAGCTACTCTCTTAAGAAGTAATGATCTTGAGTAAATCTCTTTATATTTCTTTTAGATCATGTGCTTATAAGCCATAAAAACTTGGTTTTCAAAAAATGCATTTTTCTTCTATTGTATGTTTAGTTAAGTAAGTTGAGTTTGTTTATATGTGAATTTTGGATACACCCTGAAGTTTTTTGACTAGTCAATTTAAGATGACCTATGGTTAGTATCCATTTTGCTTCGGTAAATACATAGAACTCAACGAGTACCTTCATGAAAAGAACTACACACCTTGGTTGTGAATCTGCCCAATGTAGGAAAGGGCTACACCATTGTGATGTGTGAAAGCCGTCATGAAGAGTATATGTTTATGTTAGAAAAATCAAAGAAGTGTTGAAAAGAATCAATTAAAAAATCTTTGATTCAAAGCCTATAAAGAAAAGGAAGAAGGCTTATAAAGAATTATAGTTGAAAATCAAAAGAGCTCGGGTTATCAAATAGAAACGGAATGACAAGCCACATGCACACACACCCTCATATGTGGAAATCTATTCTCTTAAAAGCAGAAATTTCAGATGATAATCGGTTTGACCTTTTATGGAAAAGTTTAAAACGAATAGATATTGATATTGTTTGCACGTTGATTATCAAATAACTTCCTTACATATACTTGAAGCAAATTTCTCACACACACTTTGTTTATAAGCATGATGATATTCTTGCAATTTTAGAAGAATTTTGAGAGATATTGAAAATCTTAGTGTATCTCTTATGACATGTGAAGCTTATTTTATTGAGTTTCTTTAAAATTGCTTGAGTGTGTGATTGTGTGAGTTTCTTTGTGAACATTATGCTAACTTGATCTTAGTTGTATCATTTATCAAGGGAGAGCATTATATGCTAAACTTTGTTCTATTTTATGATATGTTCACATGTTTCAAGTAGATGTTTGTTAGCATATACTTAGTTGATATAATGAATCATATAAATGTTATTCTATGGTGCTTGATTTGCATGATGATTCTTTGTATTACCATATTTCTTTGTATTTTTATATGACTAAACTGCTTTGGTTGTTTCCATTCATGTTTGTTTTGTGTTTAGTATTATTCTACACAAGGTCATGTGAAGAACTAAGACTACTGGTGGTGGCAATTCATCTAAACTCATAGACAAGTCTGAGTCATCCTCTAAAGAATCCAACCCTCTAAGGTGAATCCTTTAGGAGTTATGGGAACCAAGAAGTTAGTTCAAGACAGAGGAATTGACTTAAGTAAGTGTGTAGGTTCATATGTCCATCCAAAGCTTAATTGATAGTGTTAACAACCATTTTTGGCTAAGGGACCAAAGAGAAATTTTTTACCTGTTGTTACCTGGTAGGATGTACCTCCTGATACCAGTTAAGGTCTATCTGCTACGACCTAACTTGAGATATCAGGTTCTACACCATTTGAGTACTTCAACATCATTATCTGGAAGAGGATCAACATTCACATCTACAGAAACTACCAAGTACCAAGGCAAACTAGTATCACAGTACCTTCTGCTTAGCACCCTGATACTAGGATGTCTACATGAGGTCCCAATACCTTGAAGCTATCTCACCACCCCTTCAAAGTACATTTTTTATCCGTCAAGTAGGAGGGAAGTTAACCGAAAAGCTCTAACACGATTTATCAAGTGCCACGCCATCAGACTGGTACCTCGAGGTAACTCGTCATCAGTACGGAGAACCAAATTACTTTCCAAGCAATAGTGTTGACCTTTCTCGCCATTAAAACACCATAATAAGACCAAATCGGTCAACAGATTCACCATTAATTCATACGAAAACTTAAACAGAAACCTGTCGCAATCAACAAAGCAATTCCCACCTGATTTGATTCCCTCTATCAACGTAAATCACTTCTGGTAACACGGCCAATCAATTCGTCTAAATTATAGGGACTTGATTGACAGATGAGGGGGAGTTAAAAGGGAAGGTCAAGATCCATGCAAGAGAAAAAAGAATCAAAAATCAAAATCTGAAGTCCCAAAAGGCACACCTGAGATTTTGACCAAAGCTGTCAATTTTGCACCCATAGTTGAATGAGATTATCGCCATTACTGAGAGTATTTTCCACTTATCGACACACACGATTTTTCCATCTCCAATCCTTGTAAACGAGAGAGTTAGAGAGATTTTCATTAACACCATTATATAAGTCATTTAATAAAACAGTATCCCAGTTTACATTTCTCCATATTCTCCCCTGTTTACACATTATTTATACAATCATACTTCTGTGGTCACATTGTCACCTAGGTACGAGGTACCTACCCCGACTGAAACCTACTAGGTAACGGTATTGAGGGTGTTGGTTGAAATTCCTCACCCTGAGTGAATTTTTGATCAACAGAAAGAAATTGGAGCTCATGGGTAAGCACGCTTGGTATGGTGAATGGTAGTATTATTAGGGAATTCTATCATGAGTACAAGGAAAGTGCAACCTATTTAGATGCCATGATGGATGTTAGGGATGTTGTCTTCAGAGTCAACTCGGAGAATATTAATAAGTTCCTCAGGTTGTCCAATAATATTGAGTTGGATTTTCTTGATGTGGATGTAGTAGAAAATCTCAATATTATGGGTCAAAATCTCTGTGATGACATTACCTTTGAGTGGAGAAATCAAGCATTCATTAGTCAAAGTGAGTTGACTAAGGAAAGTGCTTTTTGGCATCTTTTTACATGCACCAATCTCATGGGATCTTTAAATACTATGGAGTTAAACAAAGAAAAGATTAAGATTGTACATGCACCATAAACCTTGGAGAGATTCTCATGTCTTATCTATATTGTATGGCTTTGTCAACAAGGTTGTATAAGAAGTTGGCACTACCGGGGTTTATCACTCAATTATGTATGGCTCGTGGTGTGAAGATACAAGAGGAACATGTGCTTTTACCTCTCTTAAAAAAATTTAGTGATAAACGTGTGACATTTATGTCATACAAGAATAAGGGAAAGGCTTGTGATACATTTGGATTTTTTAGTGCATCTCAAGATGCAAGCCATGTGATTAGCATAAGTTATCTTTCGGATTGGGCTATTCAATTGAAGGAAAAGGTTGAGAAGTCAAACTTGAATATTGAAGAACTTAATGCAAAGATAGCTCAACAATATGCTAGAATCAAAGAGTTGGAGGATAGCATTTTTACAACAAAGGACCATCTCTAAGGCACTATGTGATGTCTACCAACCGCTCGAAGTTTTTTGATGAAACAAGTGGCTAGTGGTATGACCATGAGGTACATTTCTTCTCTTAGTATTTTGGCTTCATTTAATGTTAAAAAGGGGGTGACATTAGATGTGTTAACTTTCTTAGTTTCTTTCAATCTTATATGTATTTTGAGAGAATTATGTGTTAAGTCTCTCATTTTGTTAGTTTCATATTAGTTTTATGTGGAAAACTTGAACTTTTATGGCATGTAATATTGTGTTTTAATTTTGGTTAGAATATTTTGAAATGGCATGTATTAATGGGGAGATACATGATTTATTTGGGATTTAAATGCTTTATTCTTACCGAAGTATTTGTTGCCATATGTGTTTTTCTCTTGGATATGCATTGTGTTTTAAGTTGATTTTAAGTGGCTAAAAGAGAAGATCAAGAAGAAGTTCAAGATTTGTTGAAAACTAGTCTAGGAGTGTGTAACTCATTGTAAATTATTGTAACTCATTGTGACCAATCTGCTTTATACTTGTTTTAGTGTATGTATAGGGGTTTTGACATTGAATTTGTCAAAGGGGGAGATTGTTAGGTTTTTAGTTTGTGTTGGCATTAATTCCACATCAAAAAATGTTTCACTTGTATTGATTTAGTTGTCTTAGATTATTGATGATTCAAGCTTCAAAGAGGATATGACAACTTATCAAGCAAGTTCAAGTCTTCAAAGAGAATTGTGATTCATTGTTCGACAGAGGTATATTTAAGACCACATTTCTCTTACAAGGCTTAAGCACACACACATATTGCATCCATATGTGTCCCTGGATCGTTGTGCTCATTTTGTATAACACATTCACACACTTGATATTGAATGCATATGCATTTGTGCTAAATTGATTAGTCTTGTAAATTGCATATATTTGGACTATGTCTAGGATATTGCATTCTTGTGTGTTATATGTTTTTTTTGTTTTTATAACATGGACCTTGGACTTGAATTTGGTATTGTATTGTTCCTTATTGATTTATGATCATTTATGTTACTCACACATTTGATTTCGAGTTCCGAGTCAAGAGTTACGAAACTTTTCGATCACTTTACATGCATTGTCTTCGTCTTCGTGTATCGAGTTGAATTCATAATTTATGGTCAATGTTTCATAGCCTTCCATGTGTGTGTGAGAGTCTCAGTAAGTAATCCGTAAACAGATTCGAATTCAGAGTTCAAAGGTCGGAGAACGGTCGAAGAACGTGGAGATGTGCGAGGGAGGAAGCCAAAGGCCAAAAGGCCACCAAGCCCTCTTTACCGAGATGGCGCGTGGCCATCTCGAAAGGAACCCTCTCTGCCCCCAAGATGGCTACGCCCCATCTCAGAAAGGGAGGTGGATTGGGGGCATTTAGGCCATTTCCCTTCCCTCTTTCCCTCTCTTTTAAATACTGTTTCCCTTTCTCATGTTTCACAAAAAGAGAATTTGAAAAACTAGAGTGCAGAAAATTTTCTCTCAACTTTCTCATCTCCCAAACAAAATATCTTTTTCGTTTGAACTCTGATTCAATCGATTAAAGATGGAGATTGTTCCTCTATAATTTCTCTATCTTTTTGAAGAAGGTTGAGGTCATTTATTCAAAGTTTTTCTGATGTTTTTTCTTAAAAATATGGGACTGCACTTTTCTACTAAGGTATTGAAAATTTTCTTATCGTTTAATCTGCAAACTTTTTCAATTACCTTGGGTTTTCTTCTTCTATCTATGTATGTTTATTGTGTATACTTTGATTAGAGTTTTAAACTCTTTTATAGTTAGATTGAGCATGATTAGAATCTCACATGTTGAGTTAGGTTTTTCATTAAGCCTATGTTTTCACATGTTTGAGTTTTGTATTGTGCTAGCTTTCTATCTAGGACTATTTTAGTCTTTAAGTGATTGATTTTGATAAGAAATAGTCTCTAATGTGTTAGGTTCATTTGGTTGAACATATATTGGATCAACATATTTTATTGAGTCCTTAGAGCTATTTTGACTATCATTGAATATTGTGAGAAAAATATTCTCTAGGTTTTTGCTAGGATTTTGATTGATATCATTTTATGAATCTAGCATGCTTTTGTGTTTGTTATTAAAACCTTAAATGTGTGCTTAATGTATATGCTTCAATTCAAGTTTTTTTCAAATGAGTGATTCTAGGATTTTAATATGTTTATGGTGTTTCACATGATCTAGAATATTGTTCATGTTTAGTAACTAGACAACATTCATTTTATGATCTTTCATGCACATGTATAGTTCCCATAGGATATGTTTGATTGTCATATTCTATGTTGAGTGCATGTTTGTATTTTTGCATTCATTGATCACAATTAGGAAGTCCTTGTAAAAGACATGAAGTTTTGGCTAGGACATGTGGTCTAGATAGCTAAGCAAGGAGTCTTGGTTAGGATATGAGGTGCAGATAATCAAGTAAGGGAGACTTTCTAAAGTCATGGGTGCTTTGGATTGGATAGAAAGTAGATTTTTTATTTGTAGACCTGGGATATTAAGATGCATGGAGTTCATAGATAGAGTGTGTCATTTTTTTATCACACTTGGGGAATTTTCAACTTCTTAATGGCTTTGGTTAGAGTGGAGTCCAATAGAGAGTGAGTCATATGTTAATCACTTTTGAGGAATTTTCAATCTACCATTAGGGACTAGATAGATGTCAAATCCAATATAGAGTTTGTCTTTTTGTTGGTCACTTTTGAGAAATGTCTTGTCTACTTTCTACTAATAAAAGTACCCGATGGTTGTATTCAACCCATGGATATTTCCTCTATGGAGGTTTTACCACGTAAAAGTATCATGTGTTAATTCTTCCTATCCCTCTCATATATTTGTATGTGTATGTTTGTATCTTATTTTACAATATTCATTTCTAGAAATTCTTGAAAACAAGATTGTCCTAATTTGTGAAATATGTGTTTCAGTTGATCAAAGTTGTCAATATCTTTATATGTGTACTATGATATATGTGTATATATTTGACCATGATGGTATACTTGTGCTTATTGAATAGCATTGAGAATACAAGTATTATTTGTTTTAGTTTTATTTGTTAACCTTTTCACTCGCAATATATGAACTTGTTTAGCAATACTTGGTTTGATAATTCATATTGTTTACTTGAAAATGCTTTTTTATCTTAAAGTATTGTTATTCAAGCTAACTAGAGGAACAAACATATGTTTGTTTCAAGGGATTGAAAAAGGTGTAAAATACCTATTCACCCCCCCCCCTCTAGGTTAGCTTAAGGCAATTTAACCGTGTTTGTTCAATTTCAATGTCTGCATGCTTGTCTCCATGTCTGGTTTCCTCTCTCTTGAGTAAACATTCGTTGAGATGCCCTTCACTGATTAGCCTCAAAATGTGGTCTTTGAGTTTGTAACATTTTGAGGTGTCTTAGTCGCGGTCCTTGTCAAACTTACAATATATGGTGGAATACTTTTAAGCACTTGTTAGCAATGGTCGAGGCCACTACACTAGTCATTTCTCCTGAACCACAGACAAAATGTATTCCTAATTTCCCCCGAGAGGGGTGTACTTAATGAACTTCTCGGTGTATCTTCTGATGTCATTTTTCCTCTCATCATGGTGGCGGTCATTTCTCCTCTATTGACTCTTTTTGTCTTTAAATATTTCCTCATTTTTTAGGAGGCGTTGCTATAGGTTTTGTCCATTAGGTCATGCTCCATGCGCGAGAGACCTTCTTACACCACTTCCTCATCCTCCACCCAGGCATAATCAATAACTATCTATAATAGCTCCTCATAAGTCCTGGGTCTAGTATGTCTAAGATAGAAGGAGAATCAACCGCTTTGTAGCCCGTTTATGAATAGGGTTATTGCAACGACATCGTTCAAATCTTTAACACTTATTGCCTCTGTAACAAAGCGATTCATGTAGCTCCAGATCGTTCTCCCATGTTCTACTTAAAGGAGGAGAGGTGTATAAGTGATTTCTTATACTGTACACTTCCCACAAACTAGCGTATGAACATGTCGTTGAATTGTTAGAAACTATCATTGCATCCTTTCAGGAGCTGATTAAGCCATTTGGACACGAGGTCACCTAGAGTCATTGGGAAAGCTTTGCACTATAGATCAAGGTCTATGGCTTGGACCTCCATCAAGGACTCGAAACAATTGATGTGTTCGACTAGGTCTCGACCCTCATGATACTCCACCATCGTCGGAGGCCTGAACTTGGTAGCAAAACACTTATTTATGATTCTCTATGTGAATTTGCTACCTGTCCACCTGGCCAGCGCACCTCAGTTATACGATCTCATTTTGGAGACTTCTTCCTTAAGCATCTTTATATCCTAGACATTTACATCATATAGGTCTTCCAATTCTTTATTGGGACCCAAGTGCCTATGAATTGAGGAGCTTAATCATCTGAGTCACCTTCATATTCGATGTTATTATGGTGACTTAGAATTTTCCTGGACTAATCCTCTTAGAGTGGGACTTTTTTTATCTCCATTTGTCTCTTCCACAATGTTCTTTGTAACGGCGAAATGGAATGGGAACGACCTAATTTGTTGTGGAGTTTGGGTTTAAGCTTCCAGTGAGAGAGTGCATAGGCATGGTCTGTTTTTCAATTTTCACATCTTCCCCTAGCTTGTCTTTACCTCTATTGCAACATATTCTAGATGTCGATGCATCACTTTCTTCAAGGTCTATACATTTATCCTTTGGTGCTTTCCTATGGGTATCAAGTGTCCTTCCAAGAATTACGGATCAAAGCCTACCACTATGAGTTTCAACCACAAGGTATCATGAGATCAAGATTTGGCCAAGACCTGCCATCAGGGTTTCAAGTGTACAACCACCTGCTACACTAAACCATTATGCCATAGTTACTTGGAGCTGACAATAAATTAACGTCATGTATGGCTCTACTTCTTCATGTGGTGGCAGAGGTGGGTCTTCGCCCATGAGCAGTTTGATTACCACTTCCTTGCCTAATCTTGGCCTGTGGTGGCAACTGCTTGTTTCTTTCCTCATTCTGACTTATCGTGATGCCGTTTTTTACATGAAGGTTCACCCCTTTCTTCTAGTGCTAATTGCTAACGTCGATTTTTGTTCAGTCTAGTCAATAACAACACATTGGCATATCGACACCTGAATCAACCAATGAGGTGTGATTGAAACATCTTTCTGATATATGTACAAGTTCATGAAATTTGTAACATATAAAAGAAAAGGATAAAGAACAATAAGAGACATCAGGATTCGTACTTGGAAAACCATAAGGTAGGAAAAAAATCACGGTCGACGTAAAGATAGAGAAAGAGGGAATCTTTACTATCTAAAAATGGTTACAATTTACAAATGATGTTTTGATTGTGGTGCCTCTTCTTTCTTTGCTTGATACATGTGCTTATATAGGGAATAGGGTGTTACCCTAGTTTTTGGCGTGCAAGTAAAGATTATGATTAGGCGAGATCCTAGAAGAATTGTATCTAGGTGAGATTCTTGGTGAATCGAATCTTCGTGAATTTATGATACAAGGATCTTCATTCCTTGTAGGAGTTATCTTCTGAATCTTCGTATTTATTATTTGATTTGTCAACTGCTGGATTGTTGGTAATTTTCTTACCTAATATAAGGCAAGATTTTATGGAAGACATGCTAGAATCCAATTTGGTATTGATATTAATGATATCTTCTATTCACTTTATGGGTGACGAGCTCTAATCAATTCACCATTTGGGGATGTCCGATGGGCTAGTTTCTTTGATAGGGTGATTTGTTATTTGCTTCCCGACGTGTCAATGCCATCCGTGGATTGTTGAGCTGACTTGGCCTGATGAAATTTGATTCTATGAATTCTTGGCTATATGCTAACATGTAATTTTCTAATAGAAAACAATAGTTATTTTCTAATTGATTTTCTCAAAGGTTTTGTATAATTCAACACTAGTCATTTTAAAATGCCTGAAATCGTCTAGCTTCTAAGTTTGATATTGTCGTATCATTGACAGAACCTGTTTCAAGGTTCGACATTGTAGACTCATGTTGTACATCTTCATCGGTTTGCTTTGAGAAACAAGGCTTATTCAGAATCATTAGACTTGTAGTTTCATTTTAGAGCATCCAAGAAACTTCCAACACAGACAGACATTCAACTAGGATTTTTTTGGACATACAACAGAGCTATATAGAAGCATCTTATCTTTGTACATGGGGAATATGTATAGTCAAGGGACAAATCCTTAAACTCCATGCCTTTACCATCTTTCCACAACTCATATGCCTGAAATTATCAGTACTTAATTCTATGGGTGGACATAGTTTTATGATTCGAGATAAACCTAACTGAACTGAACCGAAATACTTGTTAGAGTCAAATTATCCTATTGAGATGAGTCAATACGATTAAAAAAATTGAGTTTAAACGAGTCATGGATTGTTTTGTCTTGCCAAAAACTGAATCAAACTGAATAAACATTGTAAATATATATATATATATATATATATATATATATATATATTAAAAAACTTAATATAAGTTTAAGGTTTACTTTAAGTAATTATGTGTTGACTTCAATTTCTCGATGGGTGAGAAAGTCAACAACGTTGGATCTGGTTATGACCTGTCAAAAGAGAAAGAGAAATATAATGCAATAGAAGTTATGATGACATGAGTTTACATGGTAAAACTCCAATGATCGGAGAAACGTCCACACGTGGTTGAATGCACAACCAAGCCAAATCCACTATAGAATAATTAATCACACCACTCGGCCTCTCTTGCCTCTCTCTTGCAGTGGTTTCTTTTGTCTCACTCCTTATGTCGTGTGTCCATGTTCAGACTTACTCGGGTTCTTATTCCTTAGCGATGTCTTGGATGGTGTCTTCTAGTTGCCAGTTCGGATGCTCATCTGGCTATCTTTTTAAGGGACTGTCTTACCTGTCAGTGACGTGTACATTCAATAAAATATACATATAACAATACCCCCCTTAAAATACTTTTGCCGAGTAGTTTGTGAATCGTCTGTCAGTAACAAAGAAAACAAAAGATCAAACAAAAGAAAGGAAAGGACATTCAGTGACGAAGGCGACGTATCCGATAGTCGACGAGTCGCGTCTCATAAATGCACATATAAATATCAAACAATAGAAGAACACGTGTCAAGAAAAGAACTGACCAAGGCGTTAGGATTTCAAAATGTCACAATCATTGGGATTTCGTGTGAAGGGATAAAATTGCACATGCATGGTAGCCATTGAGACACGTCATAAATGCAAAACGTTGTTTAAGGATTGTTATTCCTATATTAATAAGGCATTAAAGAAGGGAAAGATAAAAAGCCTAGTCGGAAGGTCGATGAAAATACTTCTGTCAAAATAAGATTCTACTCGGCAAAAGTATTTTAATTGACCTTCTGACTAGGCTTTTTATCTTTCCCTTCTTTAATGTCTCATTAATATAGGAATAACAATTCTTAAACAACGTTTCGCATTAATGACGTGTCTCAATTACTACCATGCATGTGCATTTTTGTCCCTTCACACGAAATCCCAATGATTGTGACGTTTTGAAATCCTGATAGCTTAGTCAGTTCTTTCTATGACATATGTCCTTCTATTGTTTGGTATTTATATGGGCATTTGTAAGATGCGACTAGTCGACTATCGGATACGCCGCCTTCGTCACCGATTGTCCCTTCCTTTCTTTTAATTTTTCTCGCTTCTCGAAACCCTATAGTTTCGTGTCTTCGACCATTTAAGTATTTTTTCAAACTGAAGAGGGTCGTTCCTGTTTATTTTTCACAGAAAGAAACAAAAAACCCAGGTTTTCACACAAAGATTCATCTTGGCTCTTCATTGAGGCTTTTTCCGGTTGCTTTGCATCTGCTTTTAACTTCAGTTCTGATGGATCCTATTTCACGACATTGCCTTTTTGTTATAGCTTTCGAGGTGCTTGAACATGGAGATTTTCAATTGGTTTCTTGTGTTCATAGGATATTGGGGGAAACTCCTCCCGATGAGCCTTATTTTCTAAATGTTGATGTTTTCAGGCTTTATCCGGATGTTCATTTTAGTTCTAGCTCTGAATCTTCTTCCAGTTCTGAGTCTTTCGTTTCTGATCATAGGGTTCATTTACATCTAGGATAGGAAAACATCAGAGTAACCGTACGGTTTACAAACATGGTTCAAGCGGTATTCAGAATATAAGGCAAGTAATTGATGTGAATGATGTTGAATAAGAGCACAGTGCATCTCGAATTCTCTTCTCACTTGATTTTTTGAGTGCGTATGATGTCGAACTGAACGTGGTTGGGGAAGTAGAGATAGACAAGTATCATGCTCGAGTCGATCTGGATGACTCAGTTTTGCTGGTTCCCGCTGGTGATAGGGCCGCATAGAACCCTTCTCCGGGCATAGTGGCAATTTATGGATCATACTCTGCTGTGGTGTGACTCTTCCCCTACGACCTTTCATTGCTTGGTTTCTTACTGAAGCAAGGATTGCTCCAACCCTAAATAGCTATAGGATCCTGGTGTGCATGTGGCATATGTATAGCCGAATGAACTTGTCACCGCCTTCTCCTCAAGAAATTAAACACTTTTATACTTTAAGGCAATCAAGTCGGACTGGAACTTTCTTTCTTTTATCTAACCATCCAGATAGCTAGATTCCCGAGGGGATAAAGGTGAACTGAGGAGTCAATATTTCCTCAGACGTCAAGAAGAAAGGCTTTGTGTGTGGTTTCTCTGTCCTCAAGCAAGTACTGGAAAAAATAGCTGGTCTTTTACCGGAGGGAACTTGGGACTCCAGATCGAGCTCTCGGTTGGGGAAGATCGGGAAGTATTAAAGGTTCCCCATTTCTTTTGCTCTCCTGATCGCTGGAACAAGTCACGGCCCATTTTCACTGATGTCGAGGTTACTAACCTTGCTCGGGCGACCGCGCGCACTCTGGAGAAAAGAAGCAGGTCCTATCTTTTTGATGAGAAGAAAATGATAATTCTCGACTTCTTTACTCAGATTTTGGATTATCGCAGACATC
Source organism: Dipteronia dyeriana (assembly GCA_032871835.1). NCBI lineage: Eukaryota > Viridiplantae > Streptophyta > Magnoliopsida > Sapindales > Sapindaceae > Dipteronia > Dipteronia dyeriana. The sequence goes on along the minus strand of CM065296.1, from coordinate 99,200,522 downwards.
GTAAGTAGAATCTCTTATCGTTTTCATTTTACTCGATTTTGTTTTGTTTCTTTTCTAACTCGTTTGTATTTAGTGTATGACTTAGACATCGTCTACGACATCTAGACTCTCTGGGTGAAATCGACTATTCAAGCGAGTCGTAAGGAAGCTTCTCGCTAAAATAAGGAAGGGATTGCTTCGCCTGATGATAAGTCAGATGAGGATTCCTACGAGGCAGATGAGCAAGTTCCTGAGTATATTCCTGAAGAATTCATTCAGCCGACTGTAGGGGAATCAAGCAATCAGAGTGGCTCTTTTGGAATTGATAGTGCCCCGAGGGTGTCTGAGGATGAAGGTAGGCCGGGAGGGCATCCTAGTGGTGCAGTGTCTGTTAAGCCTAGTTCCCTGGTCAACGAAGTGCCTGCTGAGAAGTTTGTTGTTGAGACAGAGGAAGAAGTTAGGGTACCCCCTGATGTGTAGGTTAATCTTCATCTTGATCTTTTTGATCCCTTTTGAGATATCACAAATGATCATAAAGATCCTGCACCTGACTTCGGCTTCCACCGTACTCAAGCTGAGAAGAGGAGGGCAGTTGATTCCCTTGTTCGATCTCTTCCAAAATTTTCTCGAGTGGTATCGTTCATTGAATTGAGCGATGATGATGTTGATACTAGGGGCTCCTAGAACACTCAGACAGAGACACCTTTAGGGAGAGAGGAACCCCTAAAAAGTTTGAACAGAGATTCTCTACCCCCGAGGTTGAAGATGCAGGGGTGGGGTCCTCGGGCAACCCTTCCTGCCTCACCCGCCAGGATATGCTGAGGGCTATGTCGTCGGGTCAAGCTTTTATCGGTAATGACCCTTAGAGTTGCTTCAGGAGTGGTTCTCCTACAAAACGTCTTCACAACATTTTCAATAGTACGCCCAACGTAAGTCTTCTATTCGGACCCTTGCATTAATGCTCATTGACTTAGATTTTTAGCTTATATTTTTAACTTACTCTTCCCTGCAGATGGTTGTTGAGTTTGCTGATTTTATTTAGACGCAACAATATCAAGATGATCGGATAAGGTATCTTGAAGCTCAGTTAAAGGAAAGTGAGAACAACCGTTCTCGGATTGAGGCGGCCTACCAAAGGGAGGCGAACTCTGCCCTAGATTTTTTCGATCGTTGTTTGGGTAAACAGATGAAGGCTGAAGAGAAAGCTTCCACTGCATAAGAGAATGTTGTATCCTTTTAAAATTTACTCCCTTCTTCCCAGGAGTCAATGCTCAAAGCTTAACAAAAGGCCGAGCAAGCAAAATCATCTTACGAGCAAAAAAATGAAGACCTTGATCGTCAGGCCCTGACTGCCAAATCTCTTTCGAAGGAAGCCCCTGCTGGAACTTGAAGTTCAAGGGGTTGATCGTTTCAAGAAGTCCCTAGCCTATGATGCCCTACTCCTTAGGGAGTTCCAATGAGGGTTGGTCTCAGCTGGTGAATTCTTCAAGGTCAAGAATCGGGTGACTGACAAGACTCGAGCCAACTGGGAGCTATCAATCAAAAACCATATGGACTAGTCCTTAGAGTCTCTTCGAACTCAGATGAAGGAATGGAGAGCTTACTATCGTAACCGAAGTAAAGAGCCTCATCCTATGCATCTGGAGGTCCTATCAGAGCATTCTCTCTCGACCTTTTTTGCTAGTCAGGAGGCTGGTGTGGATGGGTCGAAGCCTGACATTGGACAAGTCCCTGTAATGGATTACAGTGAATGGATGGATGACTCGGTCGACTCAATCGCCTGGACTTCTAATAAAAGTCTTTTCCGTGAATATGAGATGGTACCCGATCTGAGCATTGACAAGAGCTCTAAATCCTCTACCCTATAGATGTATTTGTAAAAAATTATTTGATTAATAAAGTTCCATTGTTTTCACGACTACTTGCCAAGTATCTCATTAACCGGCTATTGCCAATATTCGAATAACTTTTTTTTTTAAAACGCCAAGTATCTTATTTAAATGGCTAACTCTGTTGCCCAGGTAACTTCGCCGAGTATCCTTTTTAATTGGGTAGTTTCGTTGCTATTTTTTAACGCCAAGTATCTTATAAACTGGCAAACGCAATTTGATGTGCCAAGTATCTTATTAAACTGGCTAACTCAATTTCATGTCAATTTTGATCTCACCATTTATCTCAACACCATTCAGTTCAGCAATGTTGAGATGTGCCATGACTTTCATCATGTGATCTTTCACAGCCTGTCCAGGTTTCATCCTAAGATTCATAAAAGCAGTCACTGCCTCTCTCTTAGTCGTCCTAGACCTCATAGCAAACATCTCCTCTAGAGAAATCATTATATCGGCAGCAGTCTCCATTCCTTCATGTTGCTGTTGCAACACGTCGGAGATGGTGGCCATAATTTAACATTTAGCCATCTCATCAGAAGACTCCCACTGCTGATACTCATCTCTTTGCTCCTAAGTAGATTCATTAGTAGGAGTAGGTGGTTTAGGAGTACACAGAACGAACTTATGCTTTTTGGATTGCAATAAAAGCCCAATTTTCCTTTTCCATGTGACATAATTATCACCAGTTAAAGTATTATCGTTAAGGATGTTGATTAGGGATGGGGTCATGATTTTTGAACAATAAAAAAAAATTATATAAGTAAATAATCACGATAAAGTACTTTTAAATATTTATCCTGAATTAAATAAAATAATTCAATCATAAAAATTCAACGGTGATCCAACGCCCATAAATGTCACGCCTCCTTTGGGAGTTCGCAACATTTACTAGTTGGATTAAGTCCCACCTAATTGTTAACATAACAACCAACGTATTAAATTTTAGCATTTGATCGGTCTATTTCTGTACATGTTTTAGGTCCCCATTTCCTATTATTTGTGCTTTGTTCTTGGGTGAAATTAGGTATTTTATATGTTTGTTGAGCATGTATATGTAACATTCCATTCAAGAGGTGTTAGATGTTATTTCGGAGAAAAAATGCAAAAAGATAAATTTTTGGACCAGTGCAGAACAGTCATATTGTGGGGCCAATATCTCTCAGCTCCAATCGAATTGTGTGTCCTATTACCTATGGATTGAAAGCTCCGGAATTCTAGTTTTCGACGCACTTTACGGATCACAATTCTGATATTCCTAAAAGAAGTTATGCTCAATTTAGTAACCAAATGTCAGTGTTGGATAGTCAACCGCGGCCTAGACCGCCGTCCAGGCACAAGACCTAGCCAGTGGTCTACGGAGCGGAAATGGCAGAGTAATACGGCGGTCTGGACCGCGGCGACCTCCGGAGATACCCAGGCCGCGGTTTCACAGATTTTTGGCAGAAAACCACTCCGAATTGGTCCAGAATTGCTCAAAAACTTCCCAAATCAAATTCTAATGATTTTAGAAGACCAAAACATGTTTGAGAAACTTCGAAAACTCAAATTATGAGTCAAATATCATAAGAGGAAATTCAATTTAGGAAAGGATTCTCATTCTTTGTTTCAATTTACTTTCCCACTTGATGGATTTCCTAAACCTAAGAAGAATTGGGGGTTCACAAGGAATAATCACCTATAAATACTTCATATTCTTTGCAATTCAAGGAGGATTTTTCAGCCTACCACTCCATCACCATACACCTTCCATTCATCTTTACACATCGAAGATTGAAGACGAAGAAGAATTCATCGATGGGTTTTATTGTTTCTTTCTATTTTCGCCATGTGTAACTAATTCCATACTGGGAAATCAATGTGAACCTCTATGAATGCTTTTTGTTAAGAATTGACTATATTTAATTAAATTAAGTTCTGATTCATTCAATTCATCCTATGTCTCAATTCTTTATTCTTGTTAATGCATGATCATACGTTGGCATGAATTTAGGGTTTTGATAATTTAATGATTGAGATTGGAGTATTGATCTATACGTAATCTTAATTAATATTCAATTGAATGGATAAAACTGATCTTAGCATTGATCTATGCAAGTAGGTTTTGGTTCATTGTTCTTGCACTTAATGGGTTCTCGGTTGTAGTTTGCACCATTAATCTATGGGTAAATTGCAATTGAGAACACTTGATTCATCCTAGGATCATATGGTAACAATCATACATAAGATAAGAACGAACCCTTAACTTGATTAATATTTTTTTTACAAAGTCAATTCGAAACATTGAGTAAACATAGTATATGAGCATTGATGACCTAGTACTTTTTCACCCTTGACCATAACCCAATCTTATCAGTTGCTTTCAAAATTTTAATTTAATTTAGTTTTAGCCTTAAATCAAACTCAACAATCTTTTTGGTTACTTTTAATTTAGCTTTAATTAGAATTAGTTTTAATCGATAAATCTCTAGTCCTCATGGGAACGATCCTTACTTGCCACTGTACAATATCTTCACGATTCGTGTACTTGGGAGTATTGTTTTTATAAACACGATTTACACATCAAGTTTTTGGCAGCGTTGTCTGGGACTAGTTGAATTTATTGGTTAATTATAGTTTCAATTTTAGTTAATAGATTTAATTAATTAGGTAGTTGAATCATTAATTTTTTATTTTTTATTTTTATTTTCTTTTATTCTATTTTCGTAGTTTACTGTGTGTATACCTTTTGTTTCAGGTTTCAACGGTGAATGCAAGGTAGAAGATCACTGCAAGGAGAATTACTATCGTTGAACGACAACATTGATCGTATTGGACAAAGAACAATGGGAGACGACAGAAATCGCAACATTCAAGAGGTTCCGGATCTACCAGTTATACCTATCAAGACCATGAAGGATTACAGTAGGCTTATAGTTGATAATTACCCTCTATGCATTGCACTGGATGAGGCAGCTAGAAACTATGAGCTGAAAAGTTTCCATTATAATTTGTTGCCTGCTTTCTATGGACTTCCGAATGAAGATGTGCTTAAATTCCTCAGAGAGTTCTATACAACAATTCAAGCTTTTCCAAACACCAAGGTGACAGAAAACCAGCTGCGTATGAGGTGTATTCCCCATGCTCTGAAGGAAAAGGCAAAGACATGGCTTTTGACTTTGCCTCCATCTTCACTAACAACATGGGAAGAGGTAGTAGATAGACTTACTGGTCAATTTTGTTCTCCTCAGAAGACCAGTGAGATCAGGTCCAAGATTACAAATTTCTTTCAAGGGGACCAAGAGTCATTCTATGATGCATGGGAGCGTTACAAAATGCTTTTGTTTGATTGTCCGCAGCATAGATATCAAATGCACCAACTCTGGCAGTGGTTCTACGATGGACTGAATGACGTTTCAACTGTATCCGTGAATAATGCATGTGGAGGATCCATGACTGACAAGACTCCAGAAGAATTGCAAACTATCTTCAAAAAACTTGCTAGAAATTCCTGAGAGAATAACTCTAGGAGAAGGAAGGGGGTTTATGAAGTAGATACTAGTGCCGAGAACTCAATGCAAATGTCACAAATTCAGAAAACTATGGAAGTACTTGTCAATCAAGTGGGACAAATGAGAGAAGAACAACATAAGGGATATGAGCAACCAGGGTATGGTGCAGAAGTTTTTCAAGCAAGAGGTCATGGACCTAATAATGAGGAAGAAGTACAAGTTATGAACAATTTCAACTCTCGACCTAGAAATGATCCTTTTTCAAACACATACAATCTAGGGTGGAGAAATCATCCAAACTTCTCTTGGAGAGATAATCAAGGCACCGAGAACCAGTGGGGAAATAACAACAATTATGGCCAGAGACAGTATAATGCTGGTACCCAGCAAAATCCTGTATCTCAACCCATAAATCTATCATTAGAAGATACAATTAAGTAATTTATACAAACTATGGACCAGAGGATGAATCAACATGATAAAAGATTCCAAGACACTGATGTGAGAATGCAGAATTTTAATGCTTTATTAAGAAAGATAGAAACACAAATTGGGCAACTAGCTGAAGCCAATCAAAGGAATGAACCAGGAAAATTTTCAAGTTATACTGAGCAAGCAAAGGCCATCACAACCCAGTGGAATGGTAAAGATTTAAATAATAATAAACCTACTGAACTATTTAATGCGTCTATTACTGTTTCAGGTTTCTCAAGGAAGAATAATGAACCAGGAGAAGAGGAAGAGCCTAAGGTAGAGAAGGCCAAGGATACATCGAAAATTCACAAATCGCCTATTCCTTTTCCCTCCAAAGTTCAAAGGAACAAGCTCAATCAATCGTTCAAGAAGATCTATAATATCATGTCAAATGACAATGTTAGTCTGCAAACCATGGAAGAGATTCATAAGATGCCAGCTTACATAAAATATTTAAAGGAACTCAACTCAAGAAATAGGATGACTGATTCACACGAGATAATACTAATTCCAGATGAAGCAAGTGCAATACTCCAAAAGAAGTTGCCCCCAAAACTCAAGGATCCTGGAAGTTTCAACATCACCATCATAGTGGGAGAAACAAGGAAAGAGAGAGCCACACTGGATCTAGGGGCGAACATTAATTTGATGCCATATGTTGTATATAAAGAGATGGGGTTGAGTAATCTAAAACCAATCAAAATGGAGCTTTCACTTGCCGACCGATCTATTAGGTATCCTCGTGGAATTGTGGAAGATGTTCTAGTCCAAGTTGGCAAGCTCATTATACCTGCAGATTTTATCATTCTAGATATGGAAGAAGAAGGCACCAATACAATTGACTTCCCTTTCTTGCTCGGTAAATCATTTATGTCAACCGCGAAAGCTATCATAGATGTGCATAATGGGAAGGTTTCCATGACGGTGTTTGATGAGACAATCAATGTTGATGTTTTTAAACATTTGAAACATCCGGTAGGTGTTGCTGATTGTTTCAATATGGAAGTAGTAGATCCAGAAGTTTGTCCAGATTCAACTTCGGTCTTAAAAGAATCTCGAAATGGCAAAAGAAGCAAAATTTCACATTGTGCAAGATATGAGAACATGATTGAACAGTTAAAAGAAGGCAAACAGATGATTATCGCTCTTAACTTTGAATTGACAACAAGGATCACCGAATTACTGGAAGAAAAAGAGTCTTCATTACAAAGGTATGCAGTGCTTTCTCAAGAGGTTGAAAAGCTCAAAGAGGAGTTTGATCACCGGATGAAGCTAATAAAGGTTGAGATTGAACAAAGAGATAAAGCCTTAGAGATTATGAAGATTAAGGAGCTTGAAGACATTGCTAACCTTCAAAGGGCGGAGCAAGAGATCAAGTCAATGGTCATGGATGAGAAGAAGCAATTGGAGGAAGTCAAGATCAATGAGGTGAATAATTATGAGTCAAGTAATTCCATCACCAAAAAGGAAGATCTAATTCCAAAAAGAAGAAGGAGAAACAGAAGGAATCAAGATCGATCATTGAACAACAGCCACCAGAGAGGTAACTTTCATAATTTTATTCCCGTTTTTCACTTTTGTGACAGGAAAGGTCACATTCAGCCAAGATGCTACGAGTATATAAGACAATATAAACAAGGGAGAATGAATCCAACGAATGTGAAGAAAGTATGGATCAAAAAGGCTGAGCTAAGAAACGTTGAGAGTGGTGGAACTTTCAAGTTGAAGAAAATAGGTGATGAATATGAGATTGTTGCATCACCATTAGAGCCGTAGCACTCTCATACGTCTCGCTTAGACGTTAAATAAAGCGCTTGGTGGGAGGCAACCCACCCAGGTTTAATTCTTTTGTTTTTATTTTTGTTTTTATTTTATATTTATTTTCAAGTTATAATTAGGGTGTCACAAGAACCTTTATGGCCAAGATTGAATATTGATAAATTTTTAATCTTATGCCTAATTCAGAGACATTGTTTAATTCAGGTTTAGGGGTATCTTGTGGTTTTGAATGACAAGAACAGGTGCTTCTAATTTGTGCATATTTGAACTGTGCAGATGAAGTTTGGAAACAATTTTGTTCATACATCGCTGGCCAGACCGTGGTATGCAAAGCGTGTATCCTTTGTCAAACTTCAAGGCTCAGACCGCTCCTGAGGCACATGTCTCCACCGTGGGCCCAGCAAGCAGGAATCCACTAGAATTTCTCGTGGCACAAACCGCTTTGCAGACAAGGTGTCCACGCCGCGGCACACAGAACATTGATCCGCTGTGATTCACAGGGCTAAACCGTTTGAGAGGCAATGCTTGAACCGCGGTAGCTTGAGTTAAACGATGCATTTTGAAGTTTTAGATAAGCAATTATAGGCATCATCGCTGCCCAGACCATGGCCCAAGTAAGAGACCTAAACCGTGGTAAGGCATGATTTCACGCACCTATATAAGTGTGTTGTCTGGACTATTATTCCTTCATTGTTCTTCTTTGGCTGCACCCGTTCCTCTTCTCCCTTCACTTCCCTTTTTGTTTCATTTTTAAATTTTCATTTTTATACATTGAGGACAATGTTTATATTAGGTTTGGGGTGTGAAATTGAGTTTATTTTATTGTTTTGAACGATTTGTTGAAATCTGCGAAAAAAGTGCCTTGTTTTGAAAATATTTGAGGCAAATGTTTTGTTAAAACTGTATTCATTGGTGAGGAAATAATTTTTTCTGTCCATGTTGAGTTCTTTTTTTTTATATACAAATCTAACGGTGTAAAGAAAATAAAATTCTAGGTGGTAGTTTAAAAGTTATGAATGTTTCTTCGGCCAAAGGTCATAGGCAATGCCCTGTTTTTACAAATCTGCTCGTAGACTGTTTTCAACGTCAGTTTTCTCATTTTTTTTATTTGAATTTTGAAATATTTTATAAATGAAAAGTGTGTATTTACATGTCTAGTTTCTTGTGGTAAACTATGGTTAACTTTTGTTTAGTAATTTTAGAGATATGCATTAAAAAACAGACGTAGGTCGTTTTAGAAAGTCACCAGTTTTTGAATTGTTTGTCCTCTATTTTTCGATGCTTATTTTGTGTGCTTTAAGAGCCGTAATATATGTTTTATTCACTGAGTTTAGACTAATGTTTTGCCACTTAGAGTAGTGCATTACATTTTTAAAAAATTATGGCATGCTCTCGATATGATGGTGGATAGGATGCTTAGTTGGATAACCATGATTAATAGTGGAGATTACCCTTGTGAGTTCACGAAGCCAAAAAGCGTACATAATTATCATTATAGAGAGAATTCTTTTGTTTCTACTTCTAAACACTCATTAGGTTCTTAGCATTAGAAATTGATCTCAATAGGTTATGCATTAGATATTAAAGAACATTCATCATAAAAAAATATCACATGTGGACTTTGCTCTTGTTTTGGTTGAACCATTAGAAGTGATATAGGCAATGTGTACTTTAACTCATTTAAAAGGCCTTAAATATTTCCTACCTTTATGTGTGTGCTCCATAGCCAATTTTGAAGCCAAACACTATAAGCCTTTTTCTTTCATCACCCACACTAACTACCCTAATGAGCCATATATTAGACATACCTTATAGCTTGGGATCATATTGAGGTGATGAAGATAATTGAAGAGAGTTCAAAATGGGTGATTTGTGATGTGCATGTACCAAGACAAAGCTAGAAGATCAAATGCAAAGAAGGTGCTGGAAGAATTATGTAATTGATGTACAAATTCTCATCTAAAAAAAATATGAAGTAAAAAAAAAGTTTTTTAAAAAAATATAATTGAATGAGATGATGAATCAAATCAAATGTAAGTGAAACAGATAGAGCTTTATTATGAAAGTGATGAGAAATCAAAATCAACTCAAGAAGGAGAATTAACGAAAATTGTTCAAGAAGCCTGGATGCAAGTGGAATGAAGAATTTGAAGAAATTCAATCGAGTATGAAGATTACTAAAGAATTTCTCGATATGATCCTAAGTTTATTTGCTATCCTTTTCCCGTTCTTTCTTAACCTTCACCCAATGGCCCCGTTATAACCAAAGAAAAGACCTGATTGATCTTTTGGGGATGCTAGCTCGAGAGTAAAGGTAAACATATGGTCTATCTTGTTCTTAATGTCTGATTCTATTCATGAGATCCTTTACATAAAATCAAGCGTTCTTTCTACTATATATTCATATGCGATTATATTTTGAAATTTCTTGTACATGAACTCCATTCGCATATGCTTGATGAGTGTATCTGCCTAGTTTTTGTAAGAAATTAAGAGTGACATCATGTGAGAATTAGAATCGAGGCGAATTATATCTATGACATTTGACAAATTCTCTTTTGAAGCTAGAGTGTCTTGAGAATGGGCTTTTCATTAAAACTAGCATTCAAATTTGTGACATAATTTTAGTCTTTCTTCAGTGGCTCTAGCATGTATAGGCTTTGAATGGTACATTTGAGTTTGCATCTTGATAATTTTGTTTTTCGTAGAAATATGTTTGTGGGTAGCATAGCTGTAAACCCTTAGGAGACAAAACTTCTCCTACTAGGGACACCTAGAGGTTTAAAGGCTTGTAGCATATGCTCAATGCTATCGTGTTCCCTATGAAAGTGGCTTAGTTTATTTTTATTTTATTTTTAGATTTTTGTTTGTTTTTAGTTTTTGTTTTTATTCTAGTTTTTCTCAAGGACTAGCAAAATATAGGTTTGGGGGTATTTGATCGGTCTATTTATATACATGTTTTAGGTCCCCGTTTCCTATTATTTGTGCTTTGTTCTTGGGTAAAATTAGATATTTTATATGTTTGTTGAGCATGTATATGTCACATTCCATTCAAGAGGTGTTAGATGTTATTTTGGAGAAAAAAAATTCAAAAATATAATTTTCGGAGCAGTGCAGAACAGTCATATTGCAGGGCCAATATCTCTCAGCTCCAATCGAATTGTGTGTCCTATTACCTATGGATTGAAAGCTCCGGAATTCTAGTTTTCGACGCACTTTACGGATCACAATTCTGATATTCCTAAAAGAAGTTATGCTCAATTTAGTAACCAAATGTCAGTGTTGGATAGTCAACCGCGGCCTAGACCGCCGTCCAGGCACAAGACCTAGCCAGTGGTCTACGGAGCGGAAATGGCAGAGTAATACGGCGGTCTGGACCGCGGCGACCTCCGGAGATACCCAGGCCGCGGTTTCACAGATTTTTGGCAGAAAACCACTCCGAATTGGTCCAGAATTGCTCAAAAACTTCCCAAATCAAATTCTAATGATTTTAGAAGACCAAAACATGTTTGAGAAACTTCGAAAACTCATGAGTCAAATATCATAAGAGGAAATTCAATTTAGGAAAGGATTCTCATTCTTTGTTTCAATTTACTTTCCCACTTGATGGATTTCCTAAACCTAAGAAGAATTGGGGGTTCACAAGGAATAATCACCTATAAATACTTCATATTCTTTGCAATTCAAGGAGGATTTTTCAGCCTACCACTCCATCACCATACACCTTCCATTCATCTTTACACATCGAAGATTGAAGACGAAGAAGAATTCATCGATGGGTTTTATTGTTTCTTTCTATTTTCGCCATGTGTAACTAATTCCATACTGGGAAATCAATGTGAACCTCTATGAATGCTTTTTGTTAAGAATTGACTATATTTAATTAAATTAAGTTCTGATTCATTCAATTCATCCTATGTCTCAATTCTTTATTCTTGTTAATGCATGATCATATGTTGGCATGAATTTAGGGTTTTGATAATTTAATGATTGAGGTTGGAGTATTGATCTATACGTAATCTTAATTAATATTAAATTGAATGGATAAAACTGATCTTAGCATTGATCTATGCAAATAGGTTTTGGTTCATTGTTCTTGCACTCAATGGGATCTCGGTTGTAGTTTGCGCCATTGATCTATAGGTAAATTGCAATTGAGAACACTTGATTCATCCTAGGATCAAACTGTAACAATCATACATAAGATAAGAACGAATCCTTAACTTGATTAATATTTTGTTTACAAAGTCAATTCGAAACATTGAGTAAACATAGTAGGGGAGCATTGATGACCTAGTGCTTTTTCACTCTTGACCACAACCCAATCTTATCAATTGCTTTCATAATTTTAATTTAATTTAGTTTTAGCCTTAAATCAAACTCAACAATCTTTTTGGTTACTTTTAATTTAGCTTTAATTAGAATTAGTTTTAATCGATAAATCTCTAGTCCTCATCGGAACGATCATTACTTGCCACTGTACGATATCTTCACGATTCGTGCACTTACGAGTATTGTTTTTATAAACACGATTTACACACACCAGCCTTGTGATTTTATTAACAAGAACTCTTGGGAGGATATTAATAAAACCACATCGAGTGTGTTACCAAGTTATCGACCTTCAATATAATCCCACACGAATATCCCTCCTTTGGGAGTAGATATCGTTTGGGCTAATTGTCTAGTCTATCTTTGTAAGGAAGTATCTTGCTAAATTTCATTCATGAATACCTCTTGGGAGTTTATTTACGAAACATAAAGCTCAACTAAATTTGGAGGCCGTAGGTGTTCCAAAACACCTTCTCCCACTCACTTGTTTAAGGCGTGTGATCGAATTCCAAAGAATGATTTACCAAGTTATCTAGATGTCAATTTAGATACCTAAATCATTCTATGCATGTTCATACCAAAAGAGATATATGAGTGGCACTCCTATTCTATATGACATGTTATCAAACAATGACAAACATTGCAATATTTACAAAAATATAAACAGCTACAATTTTGGTCCATCCTAGAAAAACAAGTAAATTACATATACCTTGGAATACAAGAACTCCTTTCTTGGCGAACAAATCTTCACGTGACCTTCGTCGTTCGGACTCTCTCGGCTACCTCCCATGGGCATGCGCACCCTTTGCCCTTACCCTTACCCATGGGCGTGTGCATGCCACAAACCCATAAAGGGTTGCCATGCACAGCCCATGGCTACCAAAGGGCTACCATGTGCAGCCCATGCCATAACAAACATGGTTGTGCACTACCAAGAAGGAAATTCTGACGATGATAGACCACCTTCTTGTTACAATCCCAAAACAAAATACATTGAAATTCTATGACCAAAATTGAGCAATAACAAACCACATATAAAACATATATATATCCATACATTCCAATGTAAATATATATATATATATATGCGAATACCTAGATTGTAATCTCTTTCTAAAACATGCATATATACAATAAAAAGAAAAAGATTCAGGAACACATACATCAATTAATCAAGGGTACAACCAGGCTTTGATACCAATTGTAGGGAAAAAACGGTTCAAAATGCAACGGAAGCGTGATAAAAAAAATTAGGGTTTGCGTATAAATAAAAAAAATCCCTTTTAGGCAATGAGAACCTTAACCCTAAATTAATTGATGTATATAAAAAATACCATACCTTTTTTTTGTGATGATTGAACTACCGTCGAATTGAATCCGCAAGATCTTTCAATCCAATCACTAACGTGAATCACCTTGAAGTGTGGGCTCCCTTTCTTTAAATTGTATACTTGATGATGGAAACAAATAAAATATTCTTCTTTTTTAGTTACAAATATCCTCCAAGAGAAAAATCAAGAACGTCCGGCCACTTGTGAATTATCAATCAATTTGATTGAAACTCGCATGAACCTTGATTCGATGTTGTACACAAAACCCTTTTGATGTAAAGGATACTAGTGTACTATCGAAAACAAAAACGTTCTATTTTTCTCTTTTCTCCTTGGCCGAATTCCACACCCTATGTCTTAGAGTTGATTGAATTTTGTCTAGAGTAAAGTACCAAATTTTCTCTCTCAAAATTCTCTCTTGCCAAACAAAATTCTCTCTTAGAAAACTCTTAGGTTGGCCGAAATTTTCGCTCTAAAAATCATAGGGCTAGCTGAAATTCACAAGAATATAATTAGGAGATATAATTCTTTTCCTAAGAAGGATTACTTGGTAGTTAAGAATCCTTTCCTTAGGTAGATTTACTTGGTGGTTAAGAATCATTTTCAAAAGAAATTCTATCCTAACACCAAGACTCCTAATCCAACTCAATAGTGTATTTGTAACTATATTAAAGACTTTCTAATTTGATTAGATAAACAACTCCTTTTATTTATCTACTTATCAAATATAGTCTTTAATATTAATTATACTACTAACAATAGTATAATTTTAGGAGACCATCTCCTATTAGGAAAAAGATATTGACTTTTAATTAAATAATTAATTAATCAACAAATTAATTAATTTCCATTTAATTAAATAATAAAATAAAATAAAAAAAATTTAATCTATTCTTAATAGCCTTGCCGCCCAACACATGTATATGGGCCATATATTATTTTTCTTATTTTATTAAATCCATTGGACCTTAATAAAAAGTCCACATGTGAACTAGACCTATTCTTACAAAAAGAAACAAGTTCACATGCCTTAATATAATTCTAGATGGACCCCTAAATTGGTCCGGTAGAATATATCAAGTGATCCATACAAGTTCGTGTGGATTGGGGATCTTGGTGGGCTATCTAAATGTTAAGCTCCAATAGACACAACTCAATCACAATCAACAAATGATTCACTTAGGTCCAATCTATTTAATTTTAGTTCATTCCACTAAATAACTAAAATTGAACTCTCAAATAAAGATAGAATAAGTTGATGTTACTCATTCATACCCTAGACAACCTTATTGGAGAAAGTGTATCCTCGTGGAGAATATCAGTAATCGTCAAGAGCTCATAAACCGCCTATAGCTCTCCAAGTTACAATATTTACTCATATGACCACATTTTGAACTTTGATATTTTGACTTGTCCCGAAGCCATGTTTCAATAGACACTATTAAAAACTTAACGTTAAGATTTAATATCCAATACCTCAAAACATCCATATGATGGTATTCTACTCTCATTCAATAAATGGAGCCACGATGTCATATCTATAAATGAAGTCCTCTATCGATTAACAAATGAATACCACCAAACTATCGAGGATAGACAATGCTATATAATCGTACTCATTGATAGCTCAAATGATAAGACTTGCAACCAAAAGTCCATCATTTATCTCAGGATTTAGATAGACTCTCCGATTGTCTTCAAATGAAAACTTTTATCTATTGACAGATCTAGATAAAGTATTTCATTTTGATCCTATTCAATGCATCCAGTACACTAGATTCTTTTGCCCAAAGACACCACATTTTAATGATTTTAGACTCATCATAGCACATTTGATCACACTCAAATGCTAGCAAAAGAATCTACAACTTTGATAATATAAAGGCGCACAACCTTTTATCTTAAGTTGTGAATATTATTCAAGACTAACTAAAGAATTGTGTCTACCTCATACATATCTAGATGTATGAACAATTCTTCTTTTCTCATAGTCTTTTGATCTTATGATTATTTACTTTTGACAATTATAATAATTAAACTACAAATGCTATAAGATTTGTTAAACTAGAAACCACTTTATTAATATGAAAAGATTGTCAATTACAATATTACATTCTTGCTATTGAGTATAATCCTAACAGTGTCGTTGTCAGTGATAATAGTATTTGGGACTCCAAACCTGTAGAGTATGTTTTTCTTTACAAGGTTTGTGGTGTTTGCTTCCTTGATATTCAGCTTCTACCCACTTCGTGAAATAATCAAAGACCACAATTGCATGCTTAGCTCCACCCACTGTTCCTGCTGGCATTGGACCATTTAAGTCTAGTCCCCACATGATGAATGGCCATGGGGATGTAAGGCTTCTAAGTTGTTCAGAGGGATGCCGAATATCATTGGCAATCCTTTGGCAAGCACTGTAACTTTTTGAACATCTTTGTGCATCTGAGAACAAAGAAGGCCAATAAAAATCTTGTCTGAGTACCTTGTGTACCAAACTTCTACCCCCAGTATGGTTTCCGCATACTCCACCGTGGACTTCCTGTAGTACCCGGTATACATCTTCCACTGATACACATCTGTAGAGTGTTTAGGAAAAGCCCTCTTCTGTACAGTTCTTCTCTAGTCAGTGTGTATCTTGATGACCGGTACCTGATACGTTTTGCTTCTAAAGGATCTTCCGGGAGTATATATTCTTCCAGATATCTTTTTAGCTGAGTCATCCAACCGTCTAACAGTGTTCGGATTTCTGAGACTTTAAAATTTTTCAGCTTAACTATACTTGGTTTGAGAAGATGTGCAACCAGA
This sequence comes from Dipteronia dyeriana, assembly GCA_032871835.1. Classification (NCBI taxonomy): domain Eukaryota; kingdom Viridiplantae; phylum Streptophyta; class Magnoliopsida; order Sapindales; family Sapindaceae; genus Dipteronia; species Dipteronia dyeriana. Next base: position 99,184,442 of record CM065296.1, on the reverse strand, counting down.
ATATTTTTTGGCCTGATTGTGGTTGTTGTTGATGCTAGTTTGGACAAAGCGTTTGCCTTATCATTTTCTTCTTTAGGGATCTGGACAATCCTGTATTTCTTGAATTTTTGGAGGAATTGTTTTGCTATGCCCAAATAAGCCATCATACCTTCATCTCTGGCCTGATACTCGTCTAAGACTTGGTTGACGACTACATGTGAGTCACTGAATATCTCAACCTCATCTGCTCCGAGAGCTATGCAAACTCTAAACCCTGCTAGCAACGCCTCATATTCGTCCTGGTTATTTGTTGCTTTGAAATCAAATCTCATGGCACATTTAACATCATCTCTTTCTAGGGTGCATACTACGATCCCAACCCTACTTCCATGAGTGTTCGAGGCACCATCGACATATAATATCCACGAGAAACTCTTACCCAACATTCTCTTTGCTTCTAGATTTGGTTCTATGAATTCTACTACAAAATCTTTCAGTGCTTGTCCTTTGAGTGATGTCATTGGCATGTACTGAATATTGAATTCACTCAACTCAATCGCCCATTTAGTTAGTCTCCCTGAAATTTTTGGTTTCTGAAGAATTTTCTTAAGCGGGTAGTTGGTGAAAATCTGGATTGTAAGTGCCTGAAAGTATGGCGTCAGCTTCCTTACTGCTAAAACCAATGCTATAGACATTTTTCTGCCTGTGAATACCTGGTTTCAGCTGGAAGAAGAGCCTTGTTGGTATAGTATACTGGTCTCTGTATCCTGTCTTATGTCTTGACTAGGACCGAGCTTACTGCTAACTCTGTGAGGGATAAGTACAGGTGGAGTGTTTCTCCCACTTTAGGTTTTGAAAGGATGGGAGCTTGCCCTAAGTATTCTTTGATTTTTATGAATGCCTTCTCGCACTCTTCATTCCATTTGAGTCCTTTCCCCTTCTTGATCACTTTGAAAAATGGAGCACATCTATATATGGCCTTCGAAGTGAATCTGCCTAGGGAAGCTAAGCATCTTGTTAGGCGTTGTACCTCTTTTAACGTCTTTGGTGAATTCATTTTTTGAAGGACTTGAATCTTCTCGGGATTCACTTCGATCCCCCTCTGGTGAACTTGGAAACCAAGGAACCTTCCTAAAGGAACCCCAAATAAGCACTTGTTTGGATTTAACTTCATATGATACCTTATTAGGACATTAAATGTCTCGTGCAAGTCCAAAACATGTTCGTCTACCGAGATACTTTTGGTTAACATGTCGTCCATATAGACTTCCATGTTTCTTCCTATTTGACGAGCGAAGATTCTATTGACCAATCTTTGATATATTGCTCCAATATTTTTTAGCCCAAAGGGCATTACTGTATAACAGTACAAGCCCTGGTCGATCGTGAATGCTGTTTTTTCTTCATCAGCTTTATTCATCTGGATCTGATTGTATCCCGAAAAAACATCCATAAAGCTGAGTAATTCATGACCCGATGTAGCATCGACCAGTTGGTCTATTCTCGTTAGTGGAAAACTGTCTTTTGGGCAGGCTTTGTTCAAATCCGTGAAGTCCACGCACATTCTCCATTGGCCTTTATTCTTTTGGACTAAAACCACATTTGCTACCCACTGAGGGTAGTTAATTTCTCTAATCGACCCCACAGCGAGTAACTTCTCCACCTTCTACTTAATTGCCCGACTGCTCTCGAGGTTGAAAGATCTTCTATTTTGTATTAGAGGTTTCACATTTGGATCCACCGCTAAATGATGTGATATTACTCGGGCATCTATCCCCACCATGTCTTCATGACTCCATACGAACACATCTTTGTATTCTCTAAGCAAATCAATATGATCTAGCTTAACATTTTCTTCTAAGTTGGATCCAATTTTGATCTTTCTGTTCGGCTCACCTTCCTTTAAGACCACCTCCTCTGTTGGTTCATTCTTTGACGTTTCTGGTTATTCCCTTGGATCGAACTCGAAAAGCAATTATTCTTCTTGCTTGGTTTGGTCTGGTTAAGTTAAGGTGCATACTTGGTGTTCATTATTATCTATGTCTTTGTAAACTGAGAAATTAGCTCATCTGGCCATCTCTTGCGACCCCTTGACTATTTCTACCCCCTATTCAGTTGGGAACTAGATCATCAGAGCGTAGGTAGTTGTTACCGCCTTGGTTTTGTTTAGGAAAGGTAGACCTAGTAACGCATTATAAGACCAATTGTCCAGATCTACCACCACAAAGTTGAGTAACACTGTTTTCTGGCAAAGGGCTACTCCTTTCTTTACGGGCAGCATCACTGTTCCGAGAGACCTGACCTCGACTCCCTAATCCTCTGAGTGGGGTATGGAAAGGTTGCAAGTCTTTTCGATCCAATCTGAGTTGATCATAAACAACCACATTGAGGATGTCTGTCGAGCTACCATTATCCACTAAAATTCTTATGACTTTTCTATGACCAATTCAGGCACTAATAACGAGAGCGTCATTCGGTCGGACGTCAACCCCATGTAAGTCAGCTTCAGTGAATATTATCGGGTCTCATCCTTCATTTATTCTCTTCGGATCGGGCTCAGTAGAGTTAACGTCAAAATTATATCTTGCTTCCACCGCTTCTCGGATTTTCTAAGTCCGCTCTCGATTACTTCTCCCAGTTGATGGTCCTCCGAAGATGGTCTGTATCACTCTATTTGCCTTTGGACTGGCCCTTTTGTTCCGATTAGAATTATGATCTCCCGTCTTGGTCTCTTTCTGAATTTCTGACCTCTCGTCTTTGTTAAGGATTATATCTTACAGATGTCCTTCCCAAATAAGGGTCTCTATATAGTCTCTAAACTGGTAACATTGGGAGATCTCATGACCGGTTTCCTTATAGAACCTGTAATATTTCGTTATGTCTCGCCGAGCAAATTGCGACTGCCAACGTGGCTCCTTCACCAGATTCTTTTCTTCTAATATTTCCAAGATCTCTTCCTGTCTTTTTCGAAGCAATGTGTAGTTCATATATTTTCCTTGAAATTTTTCCCTGGTTTGGTCAGTATTACGTCCATTTCCCTTGTCTTTGCTCCTCTCTTTGTTATTTCCTGTTTGATTCCCTTTTTGGTTTCGAGACTTTGACTTGGCATCCTTTCGTTCGGATCTCCCTCCATGCATGTAACTATCTCATGTTGCCAACTCTTCTTCTTCCATCAGAGCGTATCCGTCTGCCATATCCATCATATATGCGTATCTAGTTAGACGAGCCCTTCTTAGGTCAAAAGACAACTGCCCATTTTGCAAGTTATTTATGAATACAGCGATTATTGCTTCGTCATTCGTGATGTCGATTTCTGAGACCACATGGCCGAATCTTCCTAGATACTTCTTCAACGACTCGTTTTTCCCTTGTTTCAGCTGAAAAGGTATGCCACCAATTTTTTCCTACGTACATTCCCTAGAAATTGTCTTGAGAAGATTCTGATCAACTCACTGAAACTCCCAATACTTACCGGAGGCAATCTTCTGAACTATTTTGAACCAGTATCCCCGAGGGTTTATGGGAAGTTAAGGCACAACAAAGGATCATTGTGGGCATACTGGGCCATGACGCTCTCATATCGTCTGACATGATCTTTAGGATCTGTATCCTTTTTAAACTGTTCCACGTGTGGCATCTTGAATCTCTCCGGGAATGGCCTTCGCAAGACATTTCTAGTAAAAGGGCTATCAGAGTCATCATCAGACAGCTCATTATATCCGTATCGCCTAATCAACACGTCCATTTGATGCCTGTTGTTCTCTACTTCTCAAGTCAGACTTTGAATCATGACATCTCTATTGCCCATCGGCTTTCTATGATGGTTAAGTTGTCGAGTGATTGTCATACCCGTTTCCTGCTCCTCTTTATTCATCCCCCGAGTCCTACTAGCAAAACCTTGTAAGCGCATGGTCCCATGGCGATGTTTACGGTGGTACCGATCACTATCCTTTAATGACGATGACCGACCTCTATGCTGGTCATATTTACGGTGTCTATCATGTCTCGCCTGACCGTGGCTTCACATTTGGTAAGGTCGTTCTTTTACAGGCGCTTCATGATCCCTATCACGGTTGTGAGCCGTACCCCCCAGTCTGGTTGATTAGACCTGAGTTCTTAACGGCTACTGGTATATCTGGTTCTAGCCCAACTACAACCGATTGGAGCCTAAGAGGTGATGGAGGATTTGGCGGGGTGCGCCTCTCCCGCGGCAATAGATATATTCCTTCCTGCTTCGAATCCGTTAGTAACTGTTGCAGTACATCACAGAAACGACATGTTATATCCTCGTTGGTAGGAGGGACTTGTTGGATACCAGCCAGGGATATCGGTTGGTTCTCGGTGGTTGTGGTGGGATCTTGAGTGGTCCCACCTATATAAGTATTATCTGAAGATTTTTGAATGTCCCTAGAACTGTCTCTGCTACCACTACCAGCCATTGCTTAAACCGGTCGGAGGTTCACCCCCTCCTTCTAGCACCAATTGTTGACGTCAATTTCTCGATGGGTGAGAAAGTCAATAACGTTGGATCTGGTTATAACCTGTCAAAAGAGAAAGAGAAAGAGAATGCAATAGAAGTTATGATGACACAAGTTTACGTGGTAAAACTTCGATGATCGGAGAAACTTCCACGGGCACAACCGAGCCAAATCCACTATAGAATAATTGATTACACCACTCGATCTCTCTTTCCTCTCTCTTGCAGTGGTTTCTTTTGTCCCACTCTGTATGTCGTGTGTCCATGTTCAGACTTACTCGGGTTCTTATTCCTTAGCGATGTCTTGGATGGTGTCTTTTAGTTGCCAACTCAGATGCCCGTCTGACAATCTTTTTAAGGGACTGTCTTACCTGTCAACGACGTGTACATTCAATAAAATATACAACATTATGTATATTTATATATTATTTTAATAAATAATAGATTTATATTTATTTAAGTTAATAAATATTGTATTGACGGAAAATTCGTTCAGAGTGAGAAATTTCAATCAACACCCTCAAGACTATGACCAGGTAGGCTGCATTCGGGGTAGGTACTTCTACCTAGGTGATTTGAGAAATAACGAAGAGCAATAGGTAAGGATAAAATAATGAGAAAGATGATCTTTGTGTGCAATATAGGAAATTATTTTATTGAAAACTTGATCAATATGAATACAAAGGGTACAACGGTGATAATGATCTCACTGAAATCTTCTCAATCTCTCTCACTCCAAACACTGCTGGAGATGGCGAATACATTTGTGTCGATAAGTGGCTAGTTCCTCGGTGGCGAAAGTCTCTCAAAATGGCGGTAGTATTCTGTGCTTCTCTGATTTTTGATAGCTCTCAGAAAATCAGATGTCATATGCGTATTTAACTCATCCCCGTTTCTCAATTAAATCTTTGTAATTTAGACCAATTGATTGGCTGTGTTATCGGAATTGATTGACATTGATAGAGGATATCAAATTATGTGGGAATTGCTCATCCCGTTAATTACATCATATTCCTGTCCAAGTTTAAATATGAATTAATGGCGATACAGTTGACTTATGTAGTCTTATTATGGTTCTTTAATGGAAAAAAAGGTCAACCCTTTATTCTGTGTAGCTTGGAGAAGAGTTCAAGTTCTGCATACTAATGATAGGGTACCTCGAGGTGCTGGTCTAATGGCGTGGCGTTTGACTAATCGTATTGGTGCTTTCCGACAAATTTCCTTCTCGCTTGATGGGTAGGGTATGTACAGTGAAGAGGTGGTGAAACAATGTCGAGGTACTCAGATACGGTTGGACACTCTTGTATCAGGGTATTGGGTGGGAGGTACCGCAACACTAGCTCATATGGGTACCTAGTAATTTCTGAAGGTGATGAAAGCAGACTTTCTTCGAGATAGCAAAAATGGAGGTACCTAGGTGGCATAGGACTCAATATCTCAAGGTAAGTATTAATAGGTGAACTTCATATGTTATCTCGGGGTACATCTTACCAAGTATCAATAGGTGGAAAATTTCTCTTTAGTCCCTTTACCGAAAATAACTATTAACATATTGTTTTATTTAGTTTTATATATATTAACTAAAATATAAATAGAATAATACTAATTTGACCAAATCCTAGACATCTCTCGCCCTTACCACCAACTCATGCCATTCAACTCTCTATTCCTTACTGAAATCTCATTGTAGTGTTACACAACTGAAATCTCTCTATCACCATCTCGTTGAACATTCGATCATGATTTTTATTATTCTTATGCATTATATTTTGAATTATGATGGAATGTATTATGAATTATTTAGACTTCTGTTTATATTATTAAATTAACTATTTTTTTAATATTTAGAGTTATTTAATTATAGATAAACATATTATAATATGAGAATATTTTCTCATATACGTCGTCAAATTAGGGTCCCAAAGGACCATATAGTTAAAAAAAATAGGTAAAATTTTCATTAGACTCATCAGGTCCAAAGCCGTATTAAATAGAACATACTCGAAAAGAAAAAAAAAACATGTTCGAGTTATGGTAAGTCACCCTATCAAGACAATTTAATTCTATTAAAAAAAACTGAGTATAAGTGAGTCATGAATTATATAACCAAAAACTGAATCCATATGACTCGTATCTACACATCATTTATTCAATTGCTAAGTCATCATGATTCATGATCACCGTAACTCATTAAGGGTATAACCAGAAGAAACTTACATATTCAAGAAGACTCGAATGATTGTTTTCACCGTATAAAATGGAGACCCTTTTGCCACTAACGATTAGTAGGAGTAGAGTAATTATAACTAAATTTGTCATACATTTAAAGTTCTTAAATAAACTAATTTTATAATTCTTACTTAAATAGTTAAAAATATTAATAAAGTGAAAATTGTGAGATATGTCATCTTTTTTTTTGTGTGTTGTAATGATGTCACCGCTTTAATAACTTAAATTTAAAATGCATCTATTATGGTGAACTATCCAAATTGCCCTTAAATAATCTATTTTTTATTCTCATTGTGCTTCTATCTACACTTTGAAAACGATAACTCTCATTTATCTATCTCCAAAATAGTTGTCTGAAAATCGATCTACAACCCATCTCTTTCTCCAAAAAACTTGTCTCTTTTTAGATTATGTACAAAAAAATAACATATATTTGTGTTCTTCGTTTATATATTGTCATATATTTCTGTGTGGTTCAACAATGTATCAATTCGTTATGATTTGTTGTCTCAATCTTTGTATGAACATGTATGAATATTTAGTCTCCAGATTCTGTTCGAGACTTTTTTAAAATACTCTGAGCTTTTTTTATTAGTATCCGGGCTATTTTGATATGATTCCGAGATTATTTTTATACTCCTCCGAGCTTTTTTGTTAAGTTAATGTCTGAGATTTGTCTTCGAGCTTTTTTGATATGGTCCAAAAAAAAATTCTAACTCATGGTAAAAAAACTCGAGCCCAAGACAAAAAAGCTCGAACACTTACCAAAAAAGCTCGAGCTTTTTTTTAATGGGTTCGAACTTTTTTACCAAGTGCCAGAGCTTTTTTTTAAAGGGTTCGAGTTTTTTTACCAAGTGCCCAAGCTTTTTTTTACTTGGTTCGAGCCTTTTTGCCAAGTTAAAAAAAAAAAAAAAAAACTCGAGCACTTGGTAAAAAAGCTCGAACCCAGTAAAAAAAACTCAGGCACTTGACAAAAAAACTCGAACCCTTACCAAAAAAGCTCGATCTTTTTTTTTAATGGGTTCGAGCTTTTTTACCAAGTGTCTGAGCTTTTTTTTAATGGGTTCGAGTTTTTTTGTCAAGTGCCAGAGTTTTTTTGCCAAGTGCCATAGCTTTTTTTTTACTTGGTTCGAGCCTTTTTGCCAAGTAAAAAATAAAATCGAGCACTTGGTAAAAAAGCTCGAACCCGGTAAAAAAAGGTTCGGGCACTTAGCAAAAAAGCTCGAACCCATTAAAAAAAACTCGAGCTTTTTTGGTAAGAATTCGAGCTTTTTTTCATTGGGTTTGAGACTTTACTAAAGGTTCTGAGCCTTTTATAATTATATTTCGAGCATATTAAGTACTGACCACTGCGCGCTCGGCTGAGAGCTCGACCCCCGAATGCGTCTACGTAGAGCCACTTCGTCGCCGTTCGAGTGATTGTCTGAGTTTCAACGAGATGTTATCTCTCTATTTCAAAACTATGACTGTAAAATGAATGAAAGAAATCTGATTGTTGAACAACTATCGATGATATTTTTATCCGTTCACCATAATATAAGCTTTTTAAATATAAGTTATTAAAATAGTGATAATATTAAAATTCTACCTCTAAAAAGTACTATTTATTTTTTAACCTTATTAATAAACTAACAAAAAGAAATATTAAAAGAGCAACCCATTATTACTGATTGCTCCTTTTATTTCAAAGTATTTAGTGGACACATGTGACTGACATTGGCAGCCACAAATATCTCAACATCCTAGTAATAAATCCCAACAAGGTTATAGGTCCAAATGTCCAATACAAGATAGCTATACCCGTACAATTATTACAAGCTAATAATATCTGAGTTGTGGCAAGCTGGCCTTGATACAGACTTGTCGGAAAATTCACATAGAAGACTCTAAAATTATTTACAATTACTAAATTTATCAGGAAATAATATATATTATTATTGTCGAAAACCATTTTCATCGGACCGGGAACCTTCTGAGTTTATTAATAATTCTCTAATCATATATTTTGAAATCCAACAAAAACATATATTATTATCATATATTTGTTCTGGCTCTAATCATAACTGTTTTTGAAATTCAAATTAATCAAGTCTATAATATTATAAAATGATGATCATGAAACACGGCAAATTACAGGGAAGATAACAATTAGACATAGATCAGATTAGCCATGACTCTGACTGAACCAACATTTGTTGTAATTGGGGACTATAATAAATTAATAACGCAATAAATATTTGGGTATCACAAATTCTACATTAATGTCAGACAGACTAAGAAATCATACATTTATCAGTCAACACCATAAAGTGTAATTACATTTATGTCACAATCACAGTGGAAGTATAATCAAGTGGAACCAAATTGTCCATGTGTATGTGAGAATAAAAATTTAAACAAAAAAAAAAAAGCAATAAAGACATTGACCTACTAATAGAAGTATGCGGGGCAGAGTCAAAATAAAAGCTCCGAGATGAATTGAAAAATAAACATTTAAATTAATATTAGATAAATATATTAATATTTAAATATAAATAATATATATAATAATAAAATAAATTAATTAATAAAAAAAACATCAGTTTTATAAATCTAAATAGAATACATTGTTTTTTTAACTCTTTCAAATCATATATAATTGAATTTATAGGAACACAAATAAACAAAATGATCTTCAACTTGTTGTCTACATAGACCTTGCTAGAAGCAATTAATAATGAATAGGGTGTTTCTATTATCACTCAACAAAAGTCTCCTTACACCCCTTTATTGAAACATGTTGTTGACAATCTGTATAAATGATCTATTTACGCTTAATTCTAATTTTTTTATTAATGATAATTTTAACCTAAATTAAAATTATTAAAATAAGATAAAAAAGTTTTAAATACATTCCAAACTATTTTTTTGGAAAACAACGTATTCTTCCATTACAAAACCTAAAATACCTTCTTTCTTTCTTTTTTTTTCAATATTTTAAAGTTTTTCTTGATTAGAAAGTGGTGGAGACTGATGCAACCAAAAGAAGTTTTTCTTAAAAGAGTTCTTTTCCATCACACTATTAGATGTAAGCACAATCTTTGATTTTCGAGATAATGCTTACGACTTATCAAATCCATCCAAGAATTTTTTAGAGTTATTGCACTACTGCCAAAGTTCACGACCTGCAAGTAATATTTATTGAAAAATAGCTATTCTGCCACAAGAATCAAACAAAACCATTCGTTATCATTTTGGTGGACAAAGATAGAAGCAAGTGATGCAATTAGAGGAATCTAAATTGTTTGGTTGATGAACATGAATATGTTGAAGGTTGTATAATACATGCTACGAAAATAGTTCCGTTTTGAAAAGAAAATGATGTAAATTTGAAGATCCTGGGAAATATTAAATATAGAAATGAACATTGTTTAGTTGAAAATAAGTAGCATTAATAATGTTCATATGTTTATTTTCTTTTTTCAGTTTGAATATATGTTAAAATTAAAATTAAATTAAAATTCTAAAAAAAATTGGTAATATTAAAATATAATAGAGTACCTTTAGATTTTTTTTTTAATGGAGTGCCTTTAGAATTGGAGTACCAAATGAAATATACAGACAACCAAACACAAGAACACACAAATATACCATCTCCTAGAGATAGTCCCAGAACATGTAATTTTTTAAAAGCTGTCAATTTAAATCTACTACATATGCATACAATAACATGTGTGCGTATGTGTTATATAGGGACACAAATGTTATGCAATGTGTGTGTCTAAACGCGATGCAAGAGGAATGAGGTCTAGATATATCTTTGATGTGCAACAAAGATTGTTCATCTTCAAGACTTCTATTTACTTGATGAGTTGTCATTCTTCTTTGAAGCTTGAATTATCATAAACCTACACAACAAATCAATACGAAGGAAATGTCATTTTGCTATAGAATTATAACAATATGACTCACCTAACAATCTCCCCATTTGGCAAATTCTATATCAAAACACCTATACATAAATCTAATAACACACAATGAAGATTGGTCACAAATTCGCACCCTCACATTACAATGAGTTTGATAAACCTAGACTAATATTCAAAAAGCTTGAACTTCTTCATTTCATCTTCTCTTGATATCACCTAAAATGAACTTGAAGAGCAAAGCATATATACAAGAGAATATATGTAGCACTATACATTCTTGACAAGAATATAGCAATAAAGTTCAAATGGCTACATGTATACTCCCCCTTAATACATGCATAATATCCATCAGAAAAAGAACTAACTTGGTTATTACATGTCATAAGAAGTTCAAAATGCCAAAATAAAACAAAAACTAAAATAAGGTAAAGACAAGCTAAATCATGTATCATATTTCTTCCCCTTTTTAACATGAAATGAAGCCAAAAGGAAAAGGAAAGATACCTCAAGATCTCATAAGACTTTGCTAGCCACTTGTGCCATCAAAGAACTTTGAACAGTTTGATGATCTCATTTATTAGAGGTGGATGCCTTGCTTTAAGAAATGATTTCTTCCAAGCCATTAATCTTTGCATCTTTTTATACACCTTCTGATTTAGCTACTTTATCTTCTCCCTTGAATCCGCAAGCTCTCTTGCATTTGTAAGGCCCAATCTAGAAGATAGCTTGAACTAGATACATTGCTAGACTCTTGTGTATCACCAAAAAGCCTAAAAGTATCATTAGATCCACCTTTGCCTTTGTATGACATAAATGCCACATGTTTGTTACTAAATTTCTCTAAAATATGGTATAAACACATCTCTCTCAACTTTTTCAATATCAAAAGCCATATGCAAATGGGTTATAAACCCGGGATAAGCTAGTATTTTGTCAAATCTAGGGAACGAGCCAAGCTCTCAATATGTTGCATTAAAATATCCCCAAGGTTTATATGCTTGTTAGTGACCAAGGCAAACACAATCTTGACCTTCTCCTTATTCAATTCGGTAGCATTTATGGAAAGTACAAAATTTGCACAAGCAAAGTGATGCCAAAAGTACTCGTTTTGGTTAACTCATTTTAACTAATGAATGCATGCTTTCCCCACTCAAAATCACTATCTTCATAAAGAGTTCTCCCAATTTCATCATGATGCCCCATATTTTCAACATCAAGAAAATCCGATGAAATGTTAGTGGGAATTTCAAGAAACTTATTGATATTTTCCGAGCAAACTCTAAAATCAACACTTCTTATATTCACCAAGGCATTGTCAAAGGTGGAACTACGCTTATAATCATGATAGAATTCTCTAACCATATTGTCATTGACCACACCAAGCATACTAATCCAAGTTCCCCAATGCCTATCAATAATGATATGATGAACATAAGATCCTTTACACTCACATACATCTATACCCCTTTCTAAGATAAGTATTTTCGTTCCCATCACACCTAATGGATTCAACCTAATGGTCTTGGGTTTCTTAGAGGTTGTTGAAGCAGATTTTCATTTTTATATGGGTTTATGAGGATTACCAAGTCCTGATGGTTTAATCTTCCTATAGCTTGAGTAGAAGAAAAACTATCGCAAGAAACAAACATGAGTGGAAAAGACAAAACAAAGTTAGTCTTAAAAAGTAATAAAAGTGACCAAATCAAAACAAATATATATATATATATAAGGGCATATAATAAAATAATGAATCACAATGCATATCAAGGAAATATAAGATAAGTGTCATACATTTTCAAGATCCAATATTTTAAACAAACAATATGCCAATATCTACCAGAACAAATCATGTGAACATATCATAAAATAAAACAAAGTTTAACATATAATACTCCCCCTTGATAAATGGTCTATCTAAGATCAAGATAGAATATTCTTCACAATGACACCCACACAATCACACAATCAAGCAATTTTAAAGAAATTCAACAAAATAAACTCCACAAACTAAGAGAGATACACCAAGATTTTCAATCTCTCATAAGAAGAATTAAAATTGCTACCAAAACAAGTTCACTTAAAATCAAAACAAGTGTGTGTGTGTGTGTGTGAATTTGCTTCAACCATATGTAAAGGAGTACTTGGATTATCAACATGCAAGCCATATCAACATCTATTCATTTTAAGCTTTTCCATACAAAGTCAAACCGATCATCATCTGGCATTTTTGCTTTAAAATAATAAACATCATCATCTGGTGTTTTTGAGGTTGGATGTGTTAGGTAGCTTGGGAGTCACTCTTGGTTTCTTAGTGGTGTTAGAGGCTTAAAATAGTGTATTTATAAGGATCCCCACAAATTAGGCTATTTGATCTATTCTTGAGTTAAGTCTTGTGGCTACAAGGTGTAGTGTATAAGCAAGTGAAGTCTTGCAACCAAGGTTGGTTGGCAAGCATTGGTCTAAAATCACTATAAAGGCTCGTTGGATGGTAGTGGTGGGTTAGTAACAAAGAATGATGTGACTAAAGATCCTAGATTGTAAACATCATTACAATAGTATATTTGATGATCGAAGTGGCTAAGTGGTTAGCCTATGGTTTTTCCCTTGTTGAAAGGGTTTCCACGTAAAAAATCAAGTGCTATTTAATTTTCGCATTTTATACTTGATTTTGTATGTTTATTTATGGGTGAATTTTTAATATTGACTAATCAATAAAAATTGGTAATTAACTTGATTACCCCCCCCCCCCCCCCCTCTCCTCTCCTCTCCTCTCCTCTCCTCTCCTCTCTCTACGTAATTAGACACACGTTTAAAGTTTAATTTCAGATATTATATTCTTATGGTTCTTAATGGCTTTTGATTATAAGATATAGTAAATACCCATGTTAGGTTATAATTTGGAATACAAGTATTTATGCAAATACCATGCAATTTACATACTAACTAAGAGATGATCAATACAACATGCATGGAATACTTACCAGCTTGTTGTGAATATCTTTATCATGTTTAACATATTTAGCTTCATTATTGTCTATGGATTGGAGGTCCTAGGTAGTTTCTTTATTTGGTTTCTTCCAATAATTTTCTGTTGCGTTTTTATTTATTGTTTTTCTTTAGCTTTTATTGATCACATCAAAAACCTCGTTCGTGTGTGTGTGTGTTAAGTGTTATTTTTTTTTATTTTTTTCAGGGTTCGATTAGAGTCCTAAAGCGTCTTATATTTAAGCTCAATATTTTAGTAGGTAATTAATTCTCTATGGGAATGATCCTTGTTTAATCGTTGTACTATCTTTCATGATTCGTGCACTTGTAAGGTGATAAATTTTTGTTGTCTATTTTTATCCCAACACATACATGAAACAGCTAAAGGGGCTTACGATAAAGGGTAGAGAATAGATGATTTTCAGGTTGACAAAAAGTCTGTAAGTTTGAAATAACTCCCCGACAATGGTACAATATGTTTGATGGGTCATACAGTTGAATGGCAACTTCAGATGAAATGCTAACCATTGATGTTACTTCAAGACGGTTAAGTTGAGTTTCATTATACTTTGACTTTATGTTGATGTCATGTTAGTAGCTGATGCAGATTTGGAAGAGACTAACAGGTTGAAAAAAGCAATTGTCGAGTGAATTAAAGATGAAGGATTTAGGTGCAGCAAAATAGATACTTTGAATGAGGATTAGCATAAACAACAGAGAGGTACTCCGTAGCTATCTCAAGTGGAGTACGTTCGTAAGGTGTTAAAGAGGTTCAACATAGGTGATTCCACACCAGTCAGAGCACTGTTCGTTAATCACTTCATAATGTCCAAGAAGTAGTGTCCAGAGACAGACGAGGAAAAGGATTTCATAGCTAAAGCTCCATATGCGATACATGTTCAATCTAGAGGCAAGCAACATTGGGAAGTAGTAAAGTGGATCCTAAGGTAACTGTGGGGTACGGTGGAGAAGTGCCTAACATTTAGATTAGATGAGATCAAGCTAGAAGGTTATGTGGATTCTGATTTTGCTCAAGAGATGGATCATAGGAGGGGCACCACCAGATATCTTTTCAAAATGGATAGTACCGCTATCAGCTTGTTTTCTCAGTTGTAGAAGGTAGTCACATTATCTATAACGAAAGTAGAGTATGTTGCTGTGACAAAAGCTAGCAAGGTTTGTTAGCAGAGTTAGGATTTAAGTAAGTGATGAATGTGTTGCACAGTAACAGTCAAAGCGCAATACACTTGACCAAGAATTCAGTGTTTTAGTTTAGGACTCAGCATATAGGACTGTGTTACCATTTTATCTGGTCGTTAATCGTGGATGGATTGTAGAAGCTTGTGAAGATCGCAAGAAGCAAGAATCTGGCTGACATGTTAACCAAGCCAATCACCGTAGAGAAACTAAAGCTATGCATTTGGGTTTCGGCTTTCCCTAATGACTTGATATAAATACTAATGTAACACAATGTTATTGGGTGTGTAGAGAATTGCTACAGATATAGAGAACAACTGTGTGAGAGATTGAAAGAGAGTGGTAGAAGGATTGAAATCAAACTCATATTAACTATTAATTCATGTGCACTCCATAAATGTAATCTTATGCTGAACCAAATAAATTATAGTATTGTCATTTTCTTCTTGTTGTATTCTTACTATCTACGTGTTATAGTACAGATTCACGTGTTTTTATAGAGTTTTCTACAACAATATACAAGTTCAAGACCACACTCGGTAGTGATATGAAATATGAAAATTTTATACATATCAAGTTGTAAATCATTGTCTTTATATGGCCAAATTGCCTATAAAATCGAGAACTTGACCTTAATTAATTTATATGATCCAGGTCAATGTCAGATGTGACATTATATGTCTTGGATAAGTGTTTATATATTTGTCTTGAATTTATTAAATTCTTCATGCATTTACATCATTCATTTATTGATATAATTGTCGTTTATCTGTGAAAAATCCAGTTCCTTTTGATTATGATCTCTATTTTTTTTCTAAGATTGACAATATGCCTAGTTCAGAATTGTTTTTTTCTCTTTTTTTTTTTTTTGGGGGGGGGGGGGGTGGGGTGGGGGGTGTTGGGTTGGCATGTGTTAAAGTATAATGGTGATTTTTTTTTTATTTAAATGTATGATGGATTATAATATATATATATATAATGAATAATGTTACTTTATTTAAATTTAATATCCAAATGATGTGACAATAATTCAGTTTATTCATTTAAATTGGAATAGATTTACATGAATTAAATAAATTGACCAAATTATTACCACATCATTTAAGTATCAAATTTAGATATTAAATTTAAATAAGATAGAATTACTCATAAATAATTGTTCAATAATTCTCTTTTAAAAGATTCTTAGTTTTAACTATTGTTAGAAGATTATTGTACGGATTATAACATAACATTTATTATTTGATCTCAATAGATTCTAATAAATTAATTGTAATATGTTATTTAATACTTTAAAAATTAAGAATTTGATCGAATTTTTTTAGATAATTTTATAAAATAAATTTAAAAAATTTCCATTCGCCTTCCACAGTGCCAAGCCTTTTCCAACAAAGGTTGGATAAAGCCAAACTTGCCAAGAATACTGTTGACTGAATTGCATGCCGTGTAAAAAGCGTTGATACTCTCTCTCTAGTTATGATAATGAAATTCGATATCGCAGTTTGTATCCTAATTTTAAGAACGATTTTAGAAACTAAATCGTTTAAATTCATTATTATGCTTGTGGCTCGAATATTATTCAAAGAAATGGACGTCCACCAAATTGAACTGTTCTCATTATTATTATTATTATTATTATTATTATTATTATTATTTATTTTTGATATACCACCAACTAAAGATATTACACTTTTACTATCGAACCATAATAAATTTTAGTATATATTTTTATTATTAAGCTAAATGCAATCGATCCAAGGTAATGACAATCGACAAAATAATAACCCATGGCTAAGTTCCAAAACCTTGATGGTAAGATAATGTTGTTCAAGTGGTATGTTCTTCACACTCATAAACAATAGTTATAGGTTTAAGTTATTCGAGAGAAAATTAAAAATAACCATAACTATTATGAAAATTTTGTTTTTAACCATGTACGAAAATTTATTTGTTAATATCCAATTTAAAAAAAAAAATTAGTGTATGTTCATAAATTATAAAAATACCCCTGGATTTGATTTTTTCTTTAAAACTAAAAGAAAACTTGAAATCATGACTAAAATCTGGAACCAAACTTGAAATCACAACTACGAATTTGAAATTTGAAACTTGAAATCTTGTTTTAAAAAATGAAATTTTAAAACTTGAAATCTTGTTTTAAAAAATGAAATTTTAAAACTTGAAATCTTGCTTAAATTGAAATGTTGAAACTTGAAATCTTGACTAAATTAAAAGTTGAAACTTGAAATGTTCTAGGTTTTTAAGTTTTTCGTTTTCAAATTTTGAAACTTAAAATGTTGCCTAAATTGAAATGTTGAAACTTGAAATGTTGACTAAATTGAAATGTTCAAACTTGAAATGTTTTGGGTTTCTAGTATTTCGTTTTCTTTTCTTTTTTTTCAGCAGATCTAATCGCCGGTGGAGGGGGAGCTCGACGGCTTTGCTGGACGGTCTTGAAGCCCAGGCGACGGCACTCCGGCAAACCGTCGACGACATGTAAGAGAGAAAGGAAAGGAGAGAGAAAGAGATGTGAGTGAAAGAGAGAGAGAAATAAGAGAGAGAGCTGAGGGGAGAGAGAAGAGAGGTTGGGTGTGAGAGAGAGAGGAGGCCGGCGACGGTTTGCCGGCCTCCGCAAGGATGCCGGCGGGAGAGAGAAAGGAAAGGAGAGAGAAAAAAAAATATTTGGGGATGGTTTTTATATGGGGACATTCAAGTAATTTTTCAAAAAAGTGGCTATTAACAAATAAATTTTCGTATGTTGTTAAAACAAAATTTCCATAATAGTTGTGGTTATTTTTAGTAATTTTCACAAGTTCTTCTCCTTCATAAATAAAAAATTTCAAAACCCTAGTTTACAAACTAGTGTAGGAAATAAAATAAAAAACTTACATTGCAAAAATGATAGAATTCAAAAACTAGCAATTAAATAACTTATTTTTTGATTCAGATCTAGGTCAATGTCTTTATGGGCACTTGACCCACACAACAAATTTCCATGATAAGATCGGCGTCAAAAATAGTCGCAATGGATTTACACCATTCATTTTATGGATTTAATTGCAGTTTTTAATCTGGTCAATTCGATCGTTATCTCTATTTCCATTTCCTTCGACTAATGATCTTGACATGAATTTCTCAGTTTAATTTGTTGATTTGAAAAATGAAGATATATTTATTTGAAGACAATAACCGGAATAATTTACCAATTTTTTTTTTTAAGGTGTGAGTTGTATTTCTAAACTCTTGTGTTGTCTTTTCCTTTTTTATTTTCTTTTCCTTTTTTATTTTAATTTTATTTTAATAATGTTGGGTTGAGGTAGATAGGTTGCTAAGGAGGTAAAGGAAAAAAAAAAGTTTGAGTTGTTGATATTATTATTATTTTAATATATAGAATATGCTAAATCAACTTAAATTTGTGACTTAAAACTTTGACCTAAAACTTTGACTTTAAAATCTCAACAATCCATGTACTCTTAATCAAAGATTTGTAAATGCATTCAAATCTCAACCATTCAATTAAAAGCATATGAATGGTTGAGATGTAAAAGTTAATAAATTTAATTCACAAATTTAAGTTGATTTAGTTTTACCCTTAATATATATAAATGGACTTTAACGTGTTAAAAGAAAATTTGGATTATTTTGTTATGTTAGTGGACTGGACTCACATGTAGTAAGTGAATTAAATCACAATTCATGTTTATTTATTTACCCATTACCGAGTCAAAGGCAAGAGCGGAACTAGAAGGTTGAAGTGTGTTTGAGAGGGTTTTTCAACACTGTTTTTATTTTAATAACTTGTGTTTAAAAGACATCCATTATAGTGAACAGATAAAAATGCCCCACGTAGTTGTTCCACACCAACTATCTATAATTTAGTCTAGTTTTACTTTTATCATTAACTTTTCATTTAATAGTGAGAGACTTGAAAGAGTAAAGACAAAAGTTACTTAGACGGTTTAGAGTAACCAACCAACTGGATTTCTACAGTAGACAGCGACGATTTCTTGAGCATTTCGATTTTGGTTAAAAACAAGGTATGTAATTTGAACGATTTGATTTTGAATACCGATTTGATTGTGTTTTGTGTTGGGGTTTATGCCCTCGAGATATAATTTGTAAATGAATTTATGAAATAAATAAAATGAAAAGTTCAATTCATTCATGTTGTGTTGTTTATTTTATTATTTGTGCATATATTTAACATCCAAGATTACCAGATGTAATCTCGAACTGTGTATATGAGTGTCATATACGGATGGATACAGTAAGAGACGTACAATCTAAAGAGTCTATAGATAGCAAATAAAGTGAGGTACTTTATTTATGGTTAATCTATAGCTGCGGTCTATTCCGTAATGTACAATGATTCTATCCTGAATCATTCATATAAGATATGGGAATTGAGGCACCTTGTATGATGTGATCATATAGGACTGGGTCATGATCTATATGAATCTCTCACCAAGATCCGTTTACCGATGAGATTCATATATATCAACTAATGATGGCTATATGTGGGTGATCTTAATCATGAGTGTCTTATTGACTCTTTCAGGTTAAATCGTAGTCTTTGATATACCATGGGTGAGGTCAGATGCATTTCCTGATCAATATACTTCGTATGTTGGGATTGTGGTTTGGCTTGTGGCTGGGAAGATTTGTACAGAATTGTGGAATCCACTCCTTTTTGTGAGAAGTAGATGGTAGTTCCCTTAAGGGTTGATTCGGGGCTTGGACAGTATGAGTGCTCTCCCAATTCCGTGAGGAAATAAGATGTATTGTCCATTAGAGAATCAATGGTACTTAAAGGATATATGTAATTAGAAGGGTATAACGGACACTATGACCCAGTTCATTGGGGTATAACGGACATTATGACCAAGTTCTAATTATGAACTATTGTGGAGGATCACACCATATGTAATAGCTATATCAATGGACACCGAGTTGTATCGGTCTGTGTAAAAACGTCTACAGTTGAGAGAGTGCAGCTTTGGGTTTTTAATGGAATAACACCGGAGTTAATAATCAATGAATATTAATTAAAGAGTTTAATTAACGATTCCGATTATTATTGGAGCTCAAAATACTGTGGGTCCATTAGGTCCCCTTGCTAGCCCGATCGATTTAGGTAACAAGGGTCACGGTTAACTAATTGGATTGTTCAATTAGTTGTGTTACGAAAGTGACATGTATTTATTCAGGAATTAATTGAATAATGAGATTATTTAATTAATAAATGTTAATAGTTAAATTAATTAAATAATTAGACTATTTAATTATATTGATAATTATGAATTATTAATTAACTATTAATTGAAAGGGTGTTAGTTGATATATGGATTTAGGTGAAGATAAAATAATATGATTATTTTATTTTTACTAAATCATTTATCTAAGTATTTGAATTTAAGTTTAAATTTAAAATACTTAGTATCACTTTTAATATATTAAATATATTTGAAAAGGAAAATTAAAAGATATATACCAATTAATAACACAAGAGATTGTATTGAATGCAAATTGGTGTGTGCACATAAAACATTAGTCAAAAGAAGAATTTGCATAGGATGTAAATACTTGATACACATAATATATATATATATATATATATATATATATATATATATATATATGTAAGTTCCTCAGTTTTTTGATTAGCTCATTTCGTTGACAACCACATTTGGTGTTTATTGTGTAAGGGTAGTTTAGGTCATCTTTGCTCAAGACCTAGTTCAAACTTCAAAAGGTAAATCACTTGCTTAACATTGTTTGAAGAGTTTTAGTGCACACACACACTCTCGTGCATGTTTTTGATCATCTTGCATGAATGCTTAATTGTCATAATTGTGTGCCTTTTGCCATAACTCTTGCTTGGGTGTTTGATGCATTTTGTTTGCCCTTAGAAGAGGTTTGTCCTCTTGATCGCGGCCGGAACCGCTCCATGTGCATTGCCTCCACCGCGGTATGTACAGTGGTGTTCTCCAGGCATTGCACGCTACTGCTACCTCGGCCTGTGCACGTTGCATGCACAGCGGTCTTTGTTAGGTTTTAGTTTGTGTTTGCATTAATTCCATATCAAAATGATATTTACTTGTAATGATTTAGTTGTTTAGATTCATGATGATTCAAGCTTCAAAGAAGGATGAACAACAAGTCAAAGAAAGTTCTAAGTCTTCAAAGAGAAATGATGCAATTTGGTTATACAAAGGTATACTAAGACCTTATCTTTCTCTTACAAGGCTTAGGCACACACACACAATTCATTCATATGTGTCCCTGCATCAATGGGCACCATTATAAGCACACACATACAATTCATTCATATGTGTCCCTGCATCGTTGTGCACCATGTATAACACATTCACACACTTGAAGATGAATGCTCATGCATTGGTATGGAAATAACATGTTTTGAAAAATGCGTGATTGGAAACTATCTCTATGTAGTTTGCATTATAGTGTGAATTGTGTTTGTGTGTGTATATGTTTGTATAACATGGATATTGAACTTGGATTTAGTCTTAAATCATTCTTGATTGAGTTCGGTTATTTCGATTACTCATACTATTGGTTTCAAGTTATAAGTCAAAAGATACTATACTTTCAACTCATGTTACATACATTGTCTTTGTATTCGTATATCGAGTCGAATTATTATTTTTTGGGTTGAGTATCTTATATGTCCATGTCCGTGTGAGAGTTATGGTTAGTAATCCATAAACAGATTCGAATTCTGAGTTTGAAGGCCGGAGAACGGTCGAAGAACGTGAAGGAAGCGCGAGGGGATTGCACCATGGCCTAAGGACATGGAGGTGTGCAAGCCCGAGATGGCGCGTGGCCATCTCGGCTGCACAACCTTGCTACCCCGACATGCCCACGCGCCATCTCGGGGATGCATTAACAAAGAGGTCCATTTTGGTCAATTGGCTCCTTTCTTTCCCACTCATTTATAAACTATTTCCCTCTCACATTTCATTCTAAGAAGAAATTCAAACAAGTGTGTAGAAATTTTCTCTCTATATTTTCTCATCTTCCAAACACCATAACTTCTTCATTTGAACTTCGATTTGAGTGATTCAAAGTTGAGAGTGTTTGTCTATTCATCCTCCATCTTCTCTCTGAAGTTTTGAGTGAGTTTTATTGTTGTTTTTGGAGTCTAAAATACAAAAACGGGACTGCACCTAAATCAACTAAGGTATTGATTTTCTCTCAAAGTTTTCTTTTAAAACTTGGTCAATTGCCTTGGATTTTCTTCTTCAACATATATTTGTATATTGTGAGTGTTTTGATTTGAGTTTTGAACTCTTACAAAGCTAGGTTGAGTTTCAATTGAAATCATTCATGTTGAGTTAGGTTTTGATTTTGCCTATGTTTCACATGTTTGGGATTGTATTGTGCTTGCTTTGATTCTAGGACTATTTGATGATCTTTGATTGATTGATTTTGTGAAAAATAGTTCTACACATGTATTAGGCTTTCTTGGCCGAAATTCTCACATAATACATGTGCTTATGTTCTTTTGAGTTATTCATGTGTTTTGTTGAATCTTTGATTAGGAACATGCTCTAGAACTTTTGCTTAAATCTAATTGACTTTGTCATATGATTTTAGCATGTTTTTGGTTTGTGTGATTTAAACTTGATCTTGTGATTTATTGAACATATCTTGTGATTCAAGTTTAGATCTATGCATGTATCTAGGGTTGTGATTAATATTGAATATATCTTACATGATCTAGATTGATTATACATGCATGACTAACTAGACTATATGTGATTTGTGCATTCATGCTCATGTCTAGTATTTTACCATAGGATGTGTTGATCATTGCATTCTATGTTGCGTGCTTGTTTGCGTTTTGCATTCATCATCACCTAGAAGCCTTGTGAGAAGGAAGTCTTGAAAATAGGTGTGAGACCTATGGTGTTGAGCAAGAAGTCTTGGCAAGAGGCGTAAGGCCTTGGATTATCGAGCAAGAAAGTCTTGACTAGAGTCGTGAGGACTTAGTTGAGCAAGAAGTCTTGCCTTGGGTCATGAGGATCCAGATAAGGTGAGCGAGGAAGTCTTGACAAGAGGTGTGAGGCCTCGGATTGTTGAGCATAGGGCGACAACTTCTAGAGTAGGATATGAGGGTAGTTTCTAGGTGAAGAGGTCACTTGAGAGATTGTACTTGTCTTATCTACTAGTGGATTTTGTTTGCCAGTGGCTGCTAGCCCGTGGATGTTTCCTCTTCGGAGGTTTACCACGTTATATCTTATGTCAACTTTTCTCTATCCCTATCTCTCTATTATTTGTATTGTGGATAGAACTCTTTATGTATGTTGACTTCCTTTCTATAATATAGATTGTGTATATGTTACAATTATTTGTTGTATCACACTTTACTTATTTTATATATTGATTAATTGTCTTTAATTAATATATATATTGTGATACAACAATCTAGAGGGATAAACTTTTGTTTGTTTCTAAGGGAGTCGAAAAAGGTGTCTAACCTATTCACCCCCCCCCCCCCCCCCCCCCTCTAGGTTAGCCTTGAGCATTTAACCGTGCTTGTATTTTCAGTCTCCCAAGCGGAGTTTCCCAGTGATGCACCGCTTGCTATATCGCGGTCTGGACACTGCCTGTACTGCGGTTCTGACAGCGAAGATTCCCAGGCGATGCACTGCTCGCACTACCAAGGTCTGGACACTTGCCTAAGCCGCGGCATGCACAGCGGTCATGACGGGAATCAGTTGCCCATTGTCCAAAACGATGCCATTTCGATTATGGCACAATATATATATATGTTCTCTTCTCTTCTCTTTGATTGTGTGAGTCCAAGAAGCCATCTTTACTCACCAAGCTTTTCTTGAGAGAGAAATTAACTCCAAGAGAGAGAGAGCTTCCAAGAACCCATCTTGACTCAACCAAACTCCAGTCCATGAGCATCTAGCTTCTTCTTGCATCTTCCAAGCATGGATTGTTCTTGTTTTCATTGACTAGATAATCTCTACATGACATAGAATTAATTGTTTCATTACTAGGCTATGTTTACCTAGAAAAATCATTAATTACTCATTAATTGTTTGCTTTTAAGGTTTTTTGCATTTATAACATGCTTGTGTCATTGATTGTTGGTTGAGATTTATTTTTTGGATAGCTTGGGTTTGTGACCATTTTGTCCTTCTAGCTAAATCTCTATGCTTTGCATGTAGATATTGTTTAGGACTCATTGATTGCATTTTTTGATTGCATTATAGTCCTTTCCATGCTTAATGACAACTTGTGTTGATATGACTTTGTTTGAAAACTAGGATATATTGTTGCATAACTATATCTAGTTAAGTCTTTATGAACATTCATTTAGACATTGATATCTAGGAATTGTACTTAGTGGCATTCTTAAATTCCTTGATAAGCATTTAGTGTTGCCTAGCATTACTTGCATGTTTGAATATTTTATCATATTCACTTAGGTTGTGTTTGATTCTTCATTAAGGTTAAGTCTTGTGACTATGTGGTTAGTGCACAAGCAAATAGATCAATAATCACTATTAAGGCCCATTGGGTAGAGTGAAAAGGTTAGTAACTTGAGGGTGTGACAGGAGGTCAATCTAGATTGTAAACTTTTATTCAATAGTGGATTTGAGGATCTAGTGTGGCGCACATATCAGCCCGTGGTTTTTTCCATTTGGAGGGTTTCCACGTATATATTACGTGTTGTTATTGTTTTATGTTTGTTGTCTTTTATTTGAACATTCAGTAAAATGGGGTAGAATTGTTAATATTGATTAATTCATAAAATTGGTAATATATCGAATTAAAACCTATTCACCTCCCCCCCACCCCCCTCTAGGTTATAGAAACAAACTTTCCAGGAAATTTCAATATATATTACCCCTCCACTTCCGTTTATATATACATGTTGTAAAAGGGTTATTTGTTTTTTGTTTTTTTACTTTGAAAAGTCATAGGCATCAGGCAAAAGGAAAATAAAAAAAAAAGAGTTTTTTTTGGCTTGGTGCGTGAAACCAAAAAAAAATGTTTCGTGTGCAGTGTATGTGTATATATATATATATATATGTATAAGTTTTCATGCTTTATGTGCTTTTTGAAACACATAGAAGAAAGAGTTTCTTCAATTTTATCTACATCCTCCATTCAAGTTCTTGAGATCGTGACGCGCCCACACGCAGTTACCAGTCCCGAGAGATGGCGAGAAAGATCGAGTGGTTCAGACAGAAGCACATCGTAAAGTGAAGGAGCTTCCAAATGTTAGTAAGATTGGTTCAGATAGGAGCATAACGTAAAGTGAAGGAGCCTCCAAACGTTGGTATGTTCTTCTGATTTTATTGATTACAATTTCCTGTGTATACATATTGCATGTATTAGGTCCGTAAAATAATTACGGTCATAAGTTCACAGGTCTCAGATACAGATTATGATTTGTATAAAAATTTTAAAACCTAGTTCCGCTACGTAACCGGTGAACGAAGTTCCAACAAGTGGTATCAGAGCCAATTTTATTTTCGAAACAGGAAATTGTTTTCATTGCTCCTGTATGTATGATTGTGTAAGCACGATTTAAATTGATTGTATGATGTTTTTGTATATATATATATATATATATATATATATATATATATATATATATATCTTTTTACAAAAACATGATTGATCGTTAATTATATGGTACTGTGGATTTAGGGTTTATGGGTTGTATTATTATTATTATTATTATTATTATTTTCTGTTATTGTATTGTAAAAAAAATGTAACCTATATTGAAGACCTGAAAAAAAT
Organism: Dipteronia dyeriana; assembly: GCA_032871835.1. Classification (NCBI taxonomy): domain Eukaryota; kingdom Viridiplantae; phylum Streptophyta; class Magnoliopsida; order Sapindales; family Sapindaceae; genus Dipteronia; species Dipteronia dyeriana. The sequence goes on along the minus strand of CM065296.1, from coordinate 99,158,876 downwards.
CATGAAGAAGGATTCATGAGATAAACTGGAGTGATCTGAAGAGACTGGAAGATATTTGAAGTTACTAGAAGACCAAGGAATGTCATGGGAAATTTTTTGTAATTTTAGATTCCAATTTCTTAGGTTAAATAATCCACAGTACTCGGTCAATTCATGTATGTTTTATATTATGTGATGATAAAAACATTGTCATGCATACATATGTCATTTAGATTAGATGTGCCTACACAAATATATTTGATATGTCATACATGCATCATAGCCCGATACTTTATGTATTTTTTTTAATGTGATTAAAATGGGTAAATACATAAATGGCCATGAATAATGAGATTAGTTTTTTTTTTAATGGTTAGAAAACTTGGTAATTCTCATTAATATTAATCTTGTTATTAAAGAGTTTAATAAGTTAGATTAATAGAGTCATTTATTTTTATTAGGATTAATTTGATTAATAACCTAATAATAAATAGTCTGAATAAAGTGTTAGGGTTTTTATAGTTAAAACTTGGTAAACATTATAATAATAATCTGACCTTAGTAAAAAGTTTATAAAGGCTTAGATTATTCACTAATAAATTAGATTTTTAACTGTTAAAAATCATTAATAATTTATTATTTAATTAGAATTTGTTTCTAATTAGTTAATGCGCTAGATAACTTGATTAAAATTAGTCGTTTAATCCTGTAGAGTCTAGGTGCATTAACGGTAAATAGAAAACTTTATTTTTTAAAATAGTGAATGAGAGAGGGATATATGACATATATATCCCGTGGTTTCCATTATTAGTTCAACACCGAGAGATCCGAGTGGGGCCTCGTGACGGCTTTGCTTTCGTTCTCCGTAAGGAGGGTTTCCACGAAGGTCAATACCAAATTTGACTTCCTAACTGATAGGATTTCTGAGGGTATTTCGGGATTGACCGACCCTAAAGCGGCAATTCTCGAGTTAAGCTCGTGAGATCTGAAATGGCGGGTTACATTCACGAAGGTTTTGATTAAGTTTGTTAATTAAAAACCTGACTAAATAAATGATGGTTGAATGATATGGAATAAGAGTTATTCTAGAATATCATTTGATTGAGAATGTCTCGGTCCAACATGCAAAGACTTGACCGACCCTAAGGCGGCACTTCTTTGCGGTATGTTGGATTGTCGTGGTATAGTAACTAGTTTTAGGGTAGTTCTAGTTCGTTAAACATGTGCATGCATCATGTTTAAATTTATGACAAAGCACTCGCACTTGTTTTAAATATATGACTGAATGAATTTTTTATTTATTTCAACAACAATGTCTTCTGCATTACTTCAAATTCTCGCAAACGACAAGTTAACTGGTGATAACTACACTGAGTGGAAACTAAACATTAATGCAATATTGGTCACCAAAGACCTCAAGTTTATGCTTACGGAGGAATGTCCTCCAGCGCCAGCTGCTAATGCCACACGAACTGTTCGCGAGGCATACGAGCGATGGGTCTCATCTGATGAGAATGCCCGAACATATCTGTTGGCTTCTATGACAGACATGTTTGTCACAAAGCATGAAGCATGGGGTCATTGGAAGTTATGTTTGGGTAGCCCTCCGAGCAAAAGCGACATGAAGTTGTTCGTTCCGCTGTGCTCGCTCGTATGAAGGAAGGTACGTCAGTTCGGGAACATATCCTGAGCATGATGTCCTACTTCAACAAGACAGACATTGACGAACCCAGTCAAGTGAGTATCATACTGACGACTCTTTCGAAGAGTTTCGATCAGTTTAAGAGTAACTACGAGATGAACAAGTTATGGTTCAATCTCACACAGTTGCTCAATGAGCTCACTACCTTTGAGTTCTTGACTAAGGACAACAAGGGCAAGACCGGTGAGGTAAATATTGTCGAACCATCTTTCTCCAATAATAAAAATAGGAAGAGGTCTGCTGGGAAGGCGAAAGGTAAGCCCAAACCAAAGAAAGCCCAAAGAAAGAAGAAGTCCAAGAAAGGTAAATATGAGTTACTTGTTCTTGAGTCATGTTTAGTAGAAGATGATTCTTCGCCCTGGATAGTTGATTCAGGGGTCACTAACCATATTTGTTTTTCTTTTGTAAGTTCCTCAGTTTTTTATTGGCTCATTTCGTTAACAACCACATTTGGGGATTAATGTGTAAGGGTAGTTTAGGCCATCATTGCTTAATCTTGTTTGAAAAGTTTTAGTGCACACACACACTCTCATGCATGTTTTTGATCATCTTGTATGAATGCTTAATTGTCATAATTGTGTGCCTTTTTATCTTAACTCTTGTTTGGGTGTTTGATGCATTTTGTTTGCCCTTAGAAGAGGATTTTCCTCTAAACCGCAGATGGGACCGCTCTCTGTGCATTGCCTCCGCCGCGGTATGTACATCGGTGTTCTCCAGGCATTGCACGTTGCTACTACCGCGGCCTGTGCACGTTGCATGCACTGCGGTATCCCAAGCAGAGTTTCCCAGACGATGCACCGCTTGCTCTACCGCGGTCTGGACACTGCTTGTACCACGGTCCAGACATTTGAGATTCCCAGGCGATGCACCGCTGGCTTTACCGCGGTTTGGACACTTACCTAGGCAGCGAAACGCACAACGGTCATGACAGGAATCAGTTGCCCTTTGTCCAAAACGATGCCATTTCATGTAGGGCACAATATATATATATATGTTCTCTTCTCTTCTCTTTGATTGTGTGAGTCCAAAAGCCATTTTTACTCACCAAGTTTTTCTTGAGAGAGAAATTGACTCCAAGAGAGAGATAGAGCTTCCAAGAACCCATCTTAACTCAACCAAACTCCAATCTATGAGCATCTTGCTTCTTCTTGCATCTTCCAAGCATGGATTGTTCTTGTTTTTATTGACTAGGTAACCTCTACATGCCCTAGAATTTCTTGTTTCATTTTTATGACATGTATGCCTAGGTTTAGCAATTATTGTTCATTAAATGTATGTTATCGAGTTTAATTGCATTTATGACATGCTTGGGTTGTTGATTGTTGGTTTAGATTTATATTTTTTGAGTCACATTTTTTCCTTCTAGCTAAATCTCTATGCTTTGCATGTAGATATTGTTTAGGACTAATTGATTGCATTTTGAGATTGCATTATAGTCCTTGCCATGCTTAATGACAACTTATGTTGATTTGCCCTTTGTTTGATAACTAGGATATAATGTTGCATAACTATATCTAGTTAAGTCTTTATGATCATTCATTTAGACATTGATATCTAGGAATTGTACTTAGTGACATTCTTAATTTCCTAGATAAGCATTTAATGTTGCCTAGCATTACTTGCATGTTTGAATATTTTATCATATTCACTTAGGTTGTTTTGACTCTTCATTGAGGTTAAGTCTTGTGACTAAGTGGTTAGTGCACAAGCATGTTGATCAAGAATCACTATTAAGGCCCGTTGGGTAGAGTGAAAGGGTTAGTAACTGGAGGGTGTGACGGGAGGTCAACCTAGTTTGTAAACTTTCATTCAATAGTGAATTTGAAGATCGAGTGTGGCATACATTTCAGCCCGTGGTTTTTCCCATTTGGAGGGTTTCCACGTAAATATTGTGTGTTGTTATTGTTTTAAGCATAATTGATTTTATTGAATGTTTGTTTATTCGAGGTAAGTTGTGTTAATATTGATTAATCGAAAAATCTGTAATTGATTCGATTAAAACCTATTCACCACCCCCCCCCCCCCCCCCCCCCCTCTCTAGGCATAGACACACTTTTTAGGGAACTTTCATCTTTACAACGGACTGATTCTTGGACACAGCTAGTGGAGCAAGCCTTCTCAATGCCTATGGGGTCAGGAGATGTTGTGTCAGCACGAGCAGTGGGTGTAATTAGATTACGTTTTTGTAATAATTGTATATTGTTGGACAATGTATTTTATATTCCTGGATTTACACAGAATTTGATTTCCATTTCTAACTTGTTAGAACAAAAATATTCTGTTTCTTTTAATAATAAGTCTGTTATTATTGGAAAGGATGGTCTGAAAACAATTTGTAAGTGTTAAGACCGTTAATACATATTACACTGCTTAACACCGAAATGTTTAAGGTTGAAAAACCAAAAACTAAATGACATAAGATTTCTCCAGATAATGACACGTATCTCTGGCATCTAAGGCTTGTTCATATCAACCTTGACCGGATAGACAGACTAGTAAAAAGCGGACCTTTAAGTGAGTTAAAGGTTGACACCTTACCTGTCTACGAATCTTGTCTTGAAGGTAAGATGACTAAGAGACCTTTTACTGGAAAATGGCTTAGAGCTAAAGAACTGGTAGAGCTTATACATACAGACGTCTGTGGACCAATGAATGTTAAAGCTAGGGGTGGTTATGAGTATTATGTCACCTTTATAGATGACTACTCAAGATACGGATACGTCTACCTAATGCAACGGAAGTCAAAAACATTTGAAATGTTCAAAGAATTTCGAGTTGAAGTTGAGAATCAATTAGGTAGGACTATCAAGTCACTACGATGGGATCGTGGAAATGAGTACCTTGACCAAGAGTTTGAAGACTTCATGGTCGAGCATGGGATAGTTTCCCAACTCATAGCTCCCGGTACACCTCAGCAAAATGATGTAGCGGAGAGGAGAAATAGAACCCTAATGGAAATGGAGAGATCTATGATTAGTTTTTCATCATTACCAAATTCCTTCTGGGGATATGCGTTACAAACAACGGCATACATTTTAAATGTGGTGCCATCCAAATCTGTTCCTAAGACTCCTCTAGAGTTATGGAATAGTCGTAAAGCTAGTTTGTGATATTTCTGTATATAATGGGTGTCCAGCACACGTGCTAAAGAACAGAAGTGGAAAGCTAGACTCTAAATCTATGGTCTACCTGTTTGTAGGATACTCCAAGGGGATCAGAGGTGGGCACTCCTATAGTCCCGAAGATAACAAAGTATTTGTATTGATAAATGCAACGTTTCTTGAGGATAATTATATTAGTGACCATAAACCTCGTTCTAAGATTGTATTGAATGAGTTGGAGCCTGGTGAGACTAGTGCTTCATCAATAAGAGTTGTTAATCCATAAACATCTAAGAGTCAGATGGTTCCTGATCAGGATACACTACAACCTAGACATAGTGAGAGGGTTGTAAGACAACCTGAATGCTATTTAGGTATAGGTGAGGGACAAGGTGTTGTCTCTGCTGATAGTATGGATGATCCATTGACTTTTAAGAATGCAATGGAAGATCCTGATAAAGAAGAATAGCTTAAAGTCATGAATCTCGAGATAGAGTCCATGTACTCTAACTCAGTCTGGGATCTTGTAGACTTACCGGATGGGGTAAAACCCATAGGGTGTAAGTGGATCTATAAAAGAAATAGAGGAGTAGACGGGAAGGTAGAGACCTTCAAGGCAAGGCTAGAGGCCAAGGGTTATACCTAGAAAGAGATGGTCGATTATGAAGAAACCTTCTCGCCAGAAGTAATGTTTAAGTCTGCTAGGATTCTCTTATCCATTGCTATCTATTTCAATTACGAAATTTGGCAAATGGATGTCAAGACTGCATTCTTGAATGACAATCTTGATGAGAGCATCTATATGATGCAACCAGAGGGATTCGTGTCTCCAGATCAAGAGCAAAAGGTTTGCAAGCTGCAAAGGTACATCTATGGACTTAAGCAAGCATCTAGATCTTAGAACATTAGATTTGATGATGTGATCAAAACATATGGCTTCGAGCAGAATGTCGATGAGCCTTGTGTCTACAAGCGCATCATTGATAAGAAAGTAGTTTCTTGATCCTATATGTAAATGATATCCTACTCATTGGGAATGATGTGGGAGTGTTGTCTGATGTAAAGAGTTGGCTGGCTAGCCAATTCAAATGAAAGATTTGGGAGAGGCGAGTTATGTTCAAGGGATCCAACTTATAAGGGATCGTAAGAACAAACTCATAGCACTGTCTCAGACATCATATATCGATAAGATTCTTATATGATTTTTGATGCAAAACTCCAAGAAAGGTAATTTACCTTCCAGGCATAGAGTTCTCTTGTCTAAGGAATAGTATCCTAAGACACCTCAAGAAGTTGAGGATATGAGACGTGTACATTATGTATCGGCAGTAGGTAGTCTCATGTATGCTATGTTATGCACAAGACCGGACATCTGTTATGTAGTGAGAGTAGTCAACAGATACCAGTCCAATCCAAAATTGGATCATTGGGTTGCTGTCAAGATAATTCTCTAGTATCTTCAGAGAACAAGAGACTATATGCTAGTATATTCCGGGCAGGATTTGATCCCGTTAGGATACACGGATTCTGATTTTTAGTCAGATGGGGATTCTAGAAAATCCACGTCTGGATAAGTATTCACCCTGGTGGTAGAGCCACTATGTGGAGAAGTATCAAGCAATCTTGCATTGCTGACTCCACCATGGAAGCCGAATATGTAGCCGCTTGTGAAGCAGCTAAAGAGGCTGTTTGGTTCTGTAAGTTCTTGAGTGATTTGGAAGTTGTTCCACATCACACTTCATTGTGATAACAGTGGTGTTGTGGCTAATTCCAAAGAACCAAGAAGCCACAAAGAGGGAAGCATATAGAGAGAAAGTATCATCTCATTAGAGAGATAATGCAAAGAGAAGATGTGATCGTCACCAAGATAGCCTTACAAGACAATCATGATGATCCATTTATGAAGACCTTACCGGCTAAAGTGTTTTCTGGTCTCCTAACTGGTTTAGGGTTACGACACATGCCTCACATGCTTTAGTGCAAGTGGGAGATTGTTGGGGTTTATGCCCCAAAGATGTAATTTGTAAATGGATTTATGAAATAAATAAAAGGAAAAGTTCAATTCATTCATGTTGTGTTGTTTATTTTATAACTTGTACATATATTTAAAATCCAAGATTGTCAGATGTAATCTTGAACTGTGTCTATGAGTGTCATATACTGATGGATACAGTAAGAGACGTGCAATCTAAAGAGTCCATATATAGCAAATAAAGTTGGGTACTTTATTTGTAGTTAATCTATAGTTGCGGTTCATTCTGTAATGTACGTTGATTCTATCCTGAATTATTCATATGAGATATGGGAATAGAGGCACCTTGTATGATGTGATCATATAGGACTGGGTCATGATCTATATGAATCTCTCATCAAGATCCATTTACCGATGAGATTCATATATATCAACTAATGATGGCTATATGTGCGTATTTTAATCTTGAGTGTCTTATCCACTCCTTCAGGTTAAATCGTAGTCTTTGATATACCATGGGTGATGTCAGATGCATTTCCTGATCAATATACTCTGTATGTTGGGATTGCGGTTTGGCTTATGGCTGGAAAGGTTTATACATAATAGTGGAATCCCCTCCTTCTTGTGAGAAGTAGATGGTAGTTCCCTTAAGGGTTGATTCGAAGCCTGGACAGTATGAGCGCTCTCCTAATTCTTCCGTGAGGAAATATGATTTATTGTCCATTAAGGAATCAATGGTACTTAAGGGATATATGTAATTAGAGGGTATAACAGACATTATGACCCAGCTCTAATTATGAACTATTGTGGAGGATCACACCATATGTAATAGCTATATCGAGGGACATCGACTTGTATCGATCTGTGCAAAAGTGTTTACACTTGAGAGAGTGCAGCTTTGGGTTTTTAGTGGAATAACACCGGAGTTAATAATCAAGGAATATTAATTCAAGTGTTTAATTTATTATTCTGATGCTTATTGAAGCTCAAAATACTGTGGGTCCATTAGGTCCTCTTGCTAGCCCGATCGATTTAGGTAACAAGGGTCACGGTTAACTAATTGGATTGTCCAATTAGTTGTGTTACGAAAGTGACACGTGTTTATTCGGAAATTAATTGAATAATGAGATTATTTAATTAATGAATGTTAATAGTTAAATTAATTAAATAATTAGACTATTTAATTATATTGATAATTATTAATTATTAATTAACTATTAATTGGAGGGTGTTAGTTGATATATGGATTTATGTGAAGATAAAATAATAGGATTATTTTATTTTTACTAAATCATTTATCTAAGTATTTGAATTTAAGTTTAAATTTAAAATACTTATTATCACTTTTAATATATTAGATATATTTGAATAGGATATTTGAAAGATATTTATCAATTAATAATATAAGAGATTGCATTTGATGCAAATTGGTGTGTGCACATGAAACATTAGTCAAAAGAAGAATTTACATAGGATGTAAATACTTGATACACATTTTATTATATATATATATATATATATATATATATATATATATTGTAATAGGGTTTTTTGTTTTTTTTTTTACTTTGAAAATTTACAGGCATTTTAGCTTGGTGCGTGAAACAAAAAAAAAAGTGTTTCGTGTGTATATATATAAGGTTTCATGCTTTATGTGTTTTTTGAAACACATAGAAGAAAGAGTTTCTTCAATTTCCTCTACATCCCCCATTCAAGTTCCTGAGATCGTGACGCGCCCACACACAGTTACCAGTCCCGGGAGATAACGAGAAAGATCGAGTGGTTCAGACAGGAGCACATCGTAAAGTGAAGGAGATTCCAAACATTGGTAAGTTTGGTTAGAACAGGAGCATAATGTAAAGTGAAGGAGCCTCCAAACGTTGGTATATTCTTATGATTTTATTGATTACAATTTCTTATGTATACATATTGTATGTATTAGTTCCGTAAAATAATTACGATCCTAAGTTTACTGGTCCCAGATACAGATTATGATCTGTATAAAAAATTTAAAATCTAGTTCCACTGCATAACCAGTGAACGGGAATCCAACATTTTGTTGGGTTATTCATTTTGTTTTGTATGTGTATTGTGGTTTTTAGGGCTTTTAGTGTTAGATTTGGTTTCTAGTTTTTAAGGTCAGACTGGGGAAGACGATGAATAGCAAATACGTTAGTAAAAGTCTCAGAGCATGTTATAAAAGTATCAGAACAATACTGTCTCGACAAAAGTCTCGGATGGTGTTACAAAAGTCTTGGACATTGTTACAGAAGTCTCAGACAGTGTTACAGAAGTCTCGGATCAATAAAGCTTTTGTAACACTGTTAGAGTCTTTAACTTGAGACTTTTACTCAGGACTTTTGTATAAGCTTTCTGAGACTTTTGAAAAGGCAATAGTGTCCGAGTCTTTTATAATAGGTTTCGAGACTTTTGTATAAGTTTTCTGTGACTTTTGAATAGACTATAGTGTCAGAGTCTTTTATAACATGTTCTGGAACTTCTGTATATATGTTCCAAGAATTTTGTCTGAGACTTTTGAATACGCTACACTGTATGAGTCTCATGTTCCGAGACTGTTTTCTGAGACTTATGAATATGCTTTAGTGTCCGAGTCTTTTATAACATGTTCCGAGACTTATGTTATGCGTTCCGAGACTTTTGCATTGCTTACTAAGACTTTTATATTTCTTTCGAGACGTTGTTATATTGTTCTTTGACTTACTGAGAAAAATTTCCTGACCCAAATTTTGTATGGTTGTGAATTGCAAATGAGGAATTTGAGGGCCAGGTTAAAAACTTCACAGGCTGATTGCTATGACACCCACCTTACTCACCATAACCACATGGAAAAGCTGTAAGTAATCGATGAGGCACTTGATGGAATAGTGAAAACTATGGTTGAAGAGCGAGATATGTATCGGCAGTCATGTTTTGGACATTTTCAACGCATGTAGCAGGGAATGGCATTTTTCGGTGGTACTATGCATCGGCTATTATTGGGTGGGTTACACCACGATGGACCTAGTGATGAGATGAGGTTTATATTAGGTCTGCATAACTTTCGATTTCTAGGGTGGAGTTTTGTTTGATCATCGGGTTGAAGTACGAAACCATCCCAGACACTGAACTATATGAGGATGTCCAAAATGGCATGCACCACAGGTACTTCGGTGGTTGAGATGTAGTCACTTTTGCTGAACTTGAAGCAAGAATTGAACGGGGTCAATGGCAAGAGCAAATTGATACAGTGAAGCAATGTCTCCTGTACATGTTGAATTGTGTTTTGATCGGAGCGAAAGAGAAGAATTTTATCCCTATATGGCAGTTGCACCTTATTTATGACTTGGATGCGTTCAATGCGTTCCCATGGGGTTCGCATAACTAATAATTTAATTATTGAGTGTTATGTTTTCAAACTAACCTATCATATTTTCGTTGGATTTGTTGTAGATTTTTGCCTTTGAAGTTATTCCAACTCTTGCCATGTAATTCATGACTCCCAAGGCAATTGAACAACCTTCCCACATATTCTGAGGTGGGAGTTGACTCAACGACCAAGAGGGGAGAGAAACTGGATAAGATTTTCACCGCAAAGGTAATAATCTAGATAGTACACTTCTGAATATAATTCTCATTCCAAGTTTCTGATGTCATGTTTGTTTCTAAGATTAAATTTTAGATGTTAACGGAAAAAAATGCCAAAGTAAGAGAAACCCCATCCATTTCTTTCCTTTTACGCCCTCATGTCGCCACACGAGAAGGACATAGGGGTGTAATAGGCGGATCCTATCAACTTGTTCTGACCTAGGATAATATGCTCATGGGTTTGGTCTTACTTCACCGTCGAGAAATGAAGGAAGACGTTCAACTCCAAGTTTAACTCAGGTGTAGCTCACTTCTTTTTGGGTGTGAAGCGGTGTCAAACCAAAATACTTAACAAGCATTAGCTCCCTCTGAAAAAAAGGTGATCCAACCACACCTTTCAGTACGGTTACCTAGTTACAATTTCACTTCAGTCACTAGGCCTACTCTCGACACCCCCCCCCCCCCCCCCTCTTGTGGTTAAGGTAAGGAAATGGGTTTATGGTACTATTGATAGGGAAATTTGCTCGAGATGAGAAATTTTTGTTATCACCTTCGAGATCACTACCACAAAAGCGGTGGCCAGGGTCGGTACCGTTGGTTCCCGACCTGTTTAAAAGAGAGACGAGTGGTAATAACAGTAAATGGGAGCTCTATTATTAATATATCGCTTTAAGATACAAATAACTCTCTTGTTTAGTCACAATCTCTCGGAGGTGTAGGGTGGTGGCAACTCGATACCTGTCGAATAATGGAGATGAAGGTGACCGTGTTTTAAGATCAGAATTTAGGCCCTCTTTCTATGTGTATATCTGTTGTTTATGATTTTCTGTCTCTGTCGTTCGTTCGTTCGTTCGTTCGTTCGTTCGTTGTTGTTCTCCCATTACCATGCTTGGCTTCACATATATATATCGTCCAAGTAGGTTTTTAGTTTGTGAATACTCTACTGTAATCTCATGAATTCGTTCCCTCCTTATCGGGTGGGATTTGTTATTTAAATTTGAATTATTTTCGGATTCGATGATGTCGTTGACGAAGATAAGTTTGTTCCCTTATTTGAATTTAAACTCTTGACGTGCATGTAAATATCATGTGGAGATGATCCTGTGTGCACTCGTGCCATCGATCTTCATGGAGGTCAACCTGCAAGCTGCCTGTTGCCCCGTAGAGCGAGGTGGATCCATGCTTTGGCTCTGTTCTTAGAAGCTTAAGATGGATTTTCCCTGACCTGTGGGGGCTTTAGGTGCTCTTGTAAACCTCTCCGGGAGGTAGCTGGGGTAGTATAGATCCAGGCGTGATTCTTCCCTTATTCCCAGCAAGGACAGCGGGCTTCTAGAGAGGTTGGCGGGCTTCTTTCGAATGTCCCTTGAGCTTGGAGACTTCCCCTGGAATTTATGGGGCGGTTGTGAAGCTCAACCTTTGAGTCGAGGTTCCCCAATAGATGGCCTGGAGAAGCCCGGGCTCCAGTACTCCCTTCTGGTAACTTTTAAGTCGAACCGGCCTTCCCTGCTCTTACGGGGTGGCTTACCGGTCTTACCGGGCTTCATGATTGTCGATTGAGGGTGAAAAATTTCTCTTTGACCCCTGGCCAAATTTCCCTATTAATAGGTACTACCAGGGGATTGACAAGGTAGGCATTATGTACCCTGAAAATGCTTCAGCAATGACTATACTGAGAGTAGGGGATCTGCCACCGTCTACCGAATATGTTGAGAAGTTGAGAGAGACAGACATCGGTACACCAACTAAATCCAGATCCCTTGCATCTGAGCACTGATGTTGGTACACTGAGTAGTGTCTCTACTGAACCGAGTAGTGTCTCTGCTGCACCTATCAGACCAATTCGTGTCACATTAGTGTAAGCTACTCATAAGGTCGGTCATGATGCACCTTCCATTGGTGTTAACCCTACCTATACAGAGCATGCACTTTGAGGCACTGCAGGTTATACTGACCGATGAGCCCCTGGAGGAAAGGTATATAAGTTGTTATTGCATGAGATCAAATTGAGATAAGAATTTGAATTATAACTTTGATGTATGATTTTCTCCTTCAAACGGTACCAGACCATTTGGAAAGTCGATTTTCTAAATTCTTTAATGCCATAAACACATTATGGGAGGAGGTCCGCGAGAGTGATCAGGCGAGACAAAAGCAACACCTGTATTTTATCCGTATGATACGTACACTTCAGGGGACATTTACTGAGATGTATACAGATAAGCAAAGGGTTTATGAGGCTATAAAGATGATGGGCAAGCAGGACATAAGCATACTGGGGGCCACAAAGACAACTCATCTTGAGGATCCGGATAGTCATGCATGGAATCTTCCTAGAGGCGTGAGCGACTTGGATAGGAAGTTACTTCCTAGAGGTGTGCTAGTCACATCCTGGATAGGAAATAGGCAAAGTGATTTACTAGGACTGAGGGTAGAATAAAAATTGATAGCTTGGAGAGTGTATCATAGGATTGGTCACTTCTTTGAGTGTGTATCTTTTATTCGTTATAGTAGATTACGGTTGCCTGTGGTTGTGGATTCAACTCGTGGATGTTTTCTCTTTAAAGGTTTTACCACGTAAAATTCATGTGTCAAATAACTCTATCTCTATCTCTTTATATTTGTATATGTGTTTGTATGAATCTTGTTTGAATCATTTCTTCTAGATGTCTTTAGATGACAAGATTTGTAAATGTGTGATATGCAAACAACTCAATTGATCATAGTTGTATATATCTTTACTTTTGTAAATTTGACAATGTGTAAATGATATGTTACTAGTTAGTACTTGTTATTTTTAGTAATATATATATATATATATATATGTGTGTGTGTGTGTGTGTGTGTGTGTGTGTGTGTACAAGTACTTGTTGATTTGTGTTTTAGGTATTGTTACTTCACTTGCAATTTATAGACTTTTGACTTGACTTGATTATTTGAGAATGCTTGTCAATACTATATGTATGCTTTCATTTGCTTTAAATGTTGTGATAGAGGCTATCTAGAGGGATAAATATTGGTTTGTTTCAAGGGATTGAAAAAGGTGCAACAACCTATTCACCTCATAGGTTAGATATAGGCAATTTAACCGTTTGTATATTTCAATTGGTATCAAAGCATGTCGTTAGACGTAATTAACGAGATCCAACTCACACTCACGGTTAGGTGCAAAGACTTGAAGCTATAGTGTTACAAGAAGAGATAATGATAGAGAGAGCTTTAAACTCAAGGCCTCCAATGCATAAAGGACATAACTATGGGTTTTTGAAGTTAAAAATGAAAGCCTATATCCGCTCTATTGATGAGAAAGCATGGGCGGCAGTGGAAGAAGGTTACACACCTCCAAGTAAGACTTTGGAAGATGTCTTTATAATTTTAAAACCAAGGAATGGGTGGATGCTAAATGATTTTGAAGTTGCCAAGTGAACCAATTAGCCATGAATGCCATTTTTGGAGGAGTTGATGGGCAGTAATTCTCCTGTATTCAAAACCTTAAGTCCGCCAATGAGGCATGAGATACTTTATAAGTTACCAATGAAGTAACAGCGGTGAGGAAATCGAGGCTTCAAATGCTGACATCACAATTCAAAAACTTACAAATGAGTGAATAAGATGTGTTTGAAGACTTCCAATTCAAACATCTAAACATAGCCAACCAATGTCAAGCATTTGGTGTGCCTATCTCTAAAGAGCAACTAAATTGGAAGCTTATTAGATCTTTCCCTAAGAGGTTCAAGGCAAAGGTGACAACCTTTGAGGAAAGCAAGGATGTTAATTTCATGCATTGAAAAATGGCTTGGATCATCTCAAACATATGAAATGATCTTGAAACCTAAAGTCAAGAACAAGGGTATTAATTGATAGGAGCGATTTCTAGACATATTTGAGGTCCCCATTTCCTAGCTTTTGTTCTCGTTTTCGAGCATATTTAGGTATATAATGTCTTTTGTGAGTCTTGTGTAGGTACATGTTCCCTACAGAAGATTTTGAGCTTAATTGAAGAGTTTTGAAGGTTAAAAGGCATAATTTGGAATGGCTCATACAGAACACACAACTTTGGAAGGTCATATCTTCCTCATCAAACCGATTTACATTTCCCATAGTCACATTTTGGAAAGCCACAAAATTCTACTGTCCAACGCACTCTATATTCTGAGATTTCTAAAGGAAGTTATGGTCATTTTTGTAATGGTATGCAGAGCTGCACAGTTCGTTGTCAAAGCATATCGTGTAAGACCAAATTACGTACCGCATAATGTACCACAAAAATGGTCAGAGAGCTCTAAAAATTGATCTGCGGTACGCCCATGATACGTACCGCTTAAACGTACCACGTAATGGCCAAGAATTACGTTTTTCATCCATTTTCGAGAGGTATTCTTGTCTTTTCACCCCAATGTATTGCCCTAAATCCCAAGTACTATAACTACTATAAATAACCTCATTTCTCACCTCTTTTTAAATAACTTTTCCCCTATTCTCTCTCTTTCACACCCAAACCTCTTTTTTCTTCATCTTTTTCCCCAAATAAGGAGAGATCAAGCTCCTATGAAGGTGTTTCCTCTATGGGAGCTCACCATGCACCTTTACCACCTCTTTAAACACTTCATCCACACAATTGAGAGTAGATTGCAAGGAGATATGAGGCAAGAATGGAAATGAGCTCTTTGAGGAGTTTTCTTCAAGGATTGTATCTTTATTTACTCAATTCTCTTTGTATTTCTTATTTTCTTAATTGTGTATCACGAATTTGAGGATATTGTGAACCTACATTTGCGTAATAAATGTATTGATTGTTCTTAAATTCTTTAGGTTTTGATCTATTCTTTGATTTAAGCATAATTTCTATCATATTATGATATGCATGTGTGTGGAGGGTCAAAATTGATATGTATTCATGAATGGGATTAGGAGTAGAGTAATTTAAATTAGGAGTAGTGTAATTTTGTATCTCGTGGTTGTTTGTATGTTGATGAATGAACCTAAATACCATGTTTAGAGTGATTTGAGTGTTTGAGTTTTAGCTCTAAAGAATGGGTGAAGCTTGGTTGATTATACATTCACATACTAGATTAGACTTTGGTTCTTTATTTTTATGCTTAATTAGCCTTGTTTCAAGGCACAATTGCTCATCCCAAGGCTTGAGTTTGGGTGATGAATTGATTTTGGTGAATGCCTTAATCAAGAGAATGAACCCTTAATTCAATTGAATGTTCTTTATGTCTAACAATCAACATTGATGCATATAGTTGTATGGTAAGCTTATTTCTATTTTAGCCATCCATATTATGGAATTCAGAGTGATTAGGAGAGAACCCTCTCTTTGGTTGAGAGGGTTGTGCATTCATAAGATTGGAGAGCGACGTAGTCGTCCAGTGGTGAGAATATCTCAGATTGACATCCGAGAAGACCCTGTGTTCGATTCCCAATTATGTATGAGGGGTCTCCTTTCTATCCAACTTGTATTTCTTTCATTGTATCTTTGTCTCTTTTTCGATGTGTACTTTCATTCATTAGGAATTTGATATAAACTTAGTATTGTTGCCCTTTTTATTGCATATGCTTGTTATTGGTTGAGTGGCATTTCGAAATGCTTAGAGCCTTTGAGTGGTTAGCCACCATTCGATTGAACCTTGGTTGTGTGTGAAGAACCGAGAGGTAAAGCACTCAACGGGCATTTAGTAGAATGGCCACTAAGTGTAGAGCATGCGCTTGATTTTGCACGTATTGTTGTTATGTGTGTCTCATTATTCTTAATGAACTTGTGTACAGTTTGGGCAATCATCGAGAGATGTTGCTGGAGTGAGGACAATTGGCAAGGATTAAGTGAGCACGGAATTCAACTTTGGCTATGTGTTGTATGAAATTGTGTGACTACTATGGTGGAGTCATTTGCTTAGTTTGACCATTTACATTCTACATGGTGTGTGACCATCTCGGGGAGGAAGCCTTCCTGCCTCCGAGATGTCCATATGCCATCTTGGGGTGGGAAATAGCTTAGGGGCATTTTGGTCTTTTCCATTTCTTTCCTTCCATCTCTTTTAAATACTTTTTCCCTCTCTCATTTCATTCTAAGAAGACAATTTGAATTCATTGTGCAGAAATTTTCTTTAAATTTTTGTCACCTTCCAAACACTATATCTTTTTCGTTGGAACTCTGATTCAATCGATTCTAATTGGAGAATGTTCATCCTTCAATTCTCTATCATCTTTAAGAAGGTTTGAGAAGTTTCGATCAAGTTTTTGGTGGCTCTACACACGAAAATAGACTACACATTGTTTCTTAAGGTATTGAATTTCAACTTGAGTTTTGTTCTTAAACATGTTCAATTACCTTGGTTTTCTTCTTCAATACATGTATGTATATTGTAAAAAGTTTAATTAGAGTTTTAGACCTTTTTGAAGCTAGATTGAATTTAATTGAAATCTTACATGTTGAGTTAGGTTTTGAGTTTGCCTAAGTTTTCACATGTTTGGGATTGTATTGTGCTAGCTTTCTATCTAGGACTATTTTGTCATCTTTGATTGATTGATTTTGATGAAAAAAATATCTATACATGTGTTACATTCATTTAATTGAAGATATTTTGGATAACACATTTGTTTGAGTTCTTAGAGCTAATTTGACTTTAATTGAATATTGTGAATAAAATATGCTCTAGGATTTTGCTAGGATTTTGATTGAAATCATTTTATGATTCTATCATATTATTTGTTTATGTTACTAAAATCTTGAATGTGTACTAAGCGTTCATACTTTGATTCAAATTTTAGTTTCGTGAATGATTCTAGATATTAAATGTGTTTGTAGTGTTTTCATATGTTCTAGGATTATCATTCCTACATATTAACTAGACTACATTTTGCCTTGTGATTATTCATGCATATGTCTAGTTCTCATAGAGTGTTGATCATCATATTCTATTTTGTGCGCTTGTTTGCATTTTTACATTCATTGATCACATTTAGGAAGTCCTTATAAAAGACATGAAGTCTTAGCCAGGACATTAGACCTGGATAGCTAAGCAAGAAGTCTTGACTAGGATATGTGGTCTGGATAGTCGAGCAAGGAGTCTTGGTTATGACATGTGGTCCGGATAATCAAGCATGGAAAGACTTTCTAGAGGCATGGGTGCCTTGGATAGAAAGTAGATTTTTTATTGGTAGATCCGGGATATCGAGATGCTTAGAGTCTATAGATAGAGTGTGTCGTTTGTTGATCACTCTTAGAGAATTTTCAACTTCTTAATGGTATTGGTTAGAGTGAGTCCAATAGAGAGTGAGTCACTTGTTAATCACTTTTAAGAAATTTCCAATCTACCAATAGGGATAGGGTAGACGTCGAGTCTAATATATAGTGTGTCATTTGTTGGTCACTTTTGAGGAATGCCTTGTCTACTTTCCAATAACCAAAGTACTTGGTGGTTGTATTCAACTTGTGGATATTTCCTCTATGAAGGTTTTACCACGTAAACATTGTGTGTCAAATCTCTCTATCCTTCCCTCTTTTATACTTGTATGTGTATGTTTGTATCTTGTTTCTCAAGCTTTATTTCCATATTCTCTTGTAAACAAGATTGCTGTAATATGTGATGTACAAGCTTCAATTGATCAAAGTTGTAAATACCTTTGTATGTGTAGTTGAATCCATTTGTGTATAAGTGCAATAGATTATATACTTGTATATCTTGAATAATATTTTGAATGCAAGTATCAATTATTCTTTGTTTCATTTTTTATCCTTCTCTAGTAATGTATAAGCTTGTTTAACAATGTTTGATTGATAATACTTATTGTTTGTGGCACATATGCTTTATTATCTTAAGTAAATTTTTTCAAGCTAGCTAGAGGGATAAACATATGTTTGTTTCGAGGGATTGAAAAAATATGTAAAAACCTATTCACCCCCCCCCCCCCCCCTAAAGGTTAGCCTAATGCAATTTAATCGCATTTGTACAATTTAACCCCTTTTTAGTCACAAGATAGGCAAAGGTGTATTCCCCAAGCGAGTCACTTAGCAAAGAGATATATTTGCAAGATAAATGCATAACCATATACAACAATTTTATGCAATTTAATTAAGTGAGAGAGAAGAGCAAGGAGATTAGATTTTAAGAAAATGTGTGAGATTATTGCCTGGGATGGAAGACATGCAACATCAACTTTCAAAACATGGTATTTGGCAAAGCAAATATCAAAAGAGTTTCCAAAAGAAGACAAACCAACTTATACTCTTTTTTCATAAGAAAACAAGATATAGCTTTTAAAAACTTTTAAAGCACACAAGCAACATTATCAATTCTTAATAACCAATCAAGACGTGGATATAAAATCATTATTGATTGAATGGATATCAAATCCTTATTGATTATTGTCTTGTTCAATCATTAAAAAGAGAGACAAGGCTAAATTGGATGAGACGTCCTTATTTGTTGAATGGACATAAGGTCCTTATAGAGTTTAGCCCTGTCAATTGCATTCACACACATTTGCACACAAATACCTCATGCATAATATTTAAGTATGTCAAAATCAAGTTCACATGTCATGGAGATAAATTATAGGTCACTTAATTGTACTTCTCAATCAATTCTCCTAGTCCAAAAATGCATGTTTGAACATAAATGAGACATGGATTGCAAACAAGACAATGCACACATATCAAAGAAAAATTCACATAATCATAGATGTGTAACCAATATACTCAAGCAATTAATTAAAGAGCATAAAATTGAACATTTTTTCTTATTTTAATGCAAGGTCACTCTCTTTGCTTGAGCTCCCCATATGGGGTCAATCACCAAAACTCATCAAATAGACCTACCAAGTCCATTGGATCTAGTTGTATCTATAAGCAACATGTTAGCACAATGGTATGTGGATTTATCTTTTCTAATCCACTTAGGTGACACATTGTCCTTCCTAGTCGTCATGGTCATCATATTTCTCCTAGAATCATTGAATCTAGATTTCCTAGGCATATTCATATTTTCTCTAGCCCTATTTCTCTCAATCATGCTCTTAGTTCTACACATGTTAATATAATTCAAGCAATTTGGTATAATATGACCATTAACACACAAAAATGACATGTAGGAATAACGTAAGGGGTCATACCATTTCCTTATGAGAACAAAGGGGCTTTCTCATGTCTTTGAGTTTGCCTTTAGTGTTGGATCGGTTCTCTCATCCTTTGTTGTTGAGTTGGAGAAGATTGGTTCCTTGATTGAACTTGCATGAATTGCTTCTTGTCTTGGTGGTATTTGGGTTGAGGAAAGCTTGCTTGATGTGCTCTTATTGGTTAAGTTTGAGCTTGACTCATTGGTGCCACCTTGACTTGGACATTTTTAGAGCACTTTCCTATTCAATTTTCTTCCTATGATATTGTGGAGAAAGAGGCTCTTTGATGTCCATGCTCTTGACAAACACCGTCTTGATTGGAGTTGAGGTCTTCTTATCATCTTCAAATCCTAGGTCTCTCTTGTCACTTGAGCTCTTGCCAACTCCCAACATATGGTCAAGCTTCTCTGTGCTCGATGTCATCTTAGCAATAGTATTTTTTACCTCCTCAAGATCATTTTCCAATATCACTTTATTCATTTTGAAAAGTGTCATTTCCTCATCTAAATAAGTCACTCTAGATCTTAATTGAATATTTTCTTTTGTTAACTTTAGAACTTCATCCTTTTTCTTCTTCAAACATGTTTGAAGATAGCTAATAAATCTTGATAATTCACCATATTATCACATGCGTTTTCAGAACATGAACTATCTTGGTCCAAGCTTCTATCACTTATGTTATCATGGCTCATTTGTTCAAAGATATCTTCTTTCGATGTTGTTGTTCTTTGGTCTCCATTTTACGAGTCACCCTTCTTGAATCCTTCAAGCGATAAACACTTGGTGACAACTTGAGCATCTTTATGGTAAGAGACCGGAAAGACAAAGTAGTTCTTCTCATAATCACTCAAGTTTGAGGAATGTTCTTCAACAACCTCCACTTTGTTGTTCTGCTTGTGAGAAGTAGTAAAAGTTACAAAGTTGGCCACTTCCTCTTCATCACTTGAATAGTCATCATTTTCTTCAGTGTCATCACTTTCACTCCAAGTGGTAACCATAGCCATCCATTTCTTCGTACTTTTCAAATTTTCATAATCCGGTGAGATATGCCCGATTTACCTACTTCGTAGCACTGAACACCCTTCCTTGAGGAATTGACATGCATATCTTCATTATTTTTGAACTCAGTCTTCTTTTTGAGTTCATTACCTCTTAAGTTGAGACTTTTCTTCTCAAACTTTAAGAACTTCTTGTATTTCTTCACTGTAAGAGCCATCTCCTCATCAGAATCACTAGATCTCTTCTCTTGCTTGGATTTTCTCAAAGCAATCCTCTTTTGCTTGTTGGTTTGAGAGGTAGGCTTCATCGCCTTATAAGCTAACAACTTCCTAATGACTTCACTTCGTCTCATCTTCTGGTACTCATTATTCTCTTCTATAGTTGTAACCTTTGATTTGAACCTTCTGAGGAGAGATCTCATGATCTTTTCCTTGATCCTCATATCAGTGTAAGGATCCCCAAGTTGATAACTCTGGTTGGCAATGTCCATTAACTTGACTTGGAAGTCATTGAAGGATTCATCTTCTTCATCTTAATGGTCTCAAACTTGGCTTGCAACATTTAAAGCTTGGAGTCCTTGACCGTGTCCGTCCCTTCATATCTCGTCTCAAGAATCTTTCATGCTTCATGGGCATTCTTGGTAATTTGGATGAGCTTGTATTGGTTGTCATCCGTGGCACAAAAAATGGCATGCATCGCCTTGTTGTTACTTGGAAGCCTCAAAGTCTTCGGCACTCCATTGGGCCTTTGGCTTGGCCACGATGCTTCCATCTTCGACGGTCATAATGGGTGGTGTGTATCCATCATCAATCACCATCCAAATCTTATCATTAATCACCGATAGATTGGACTCCATCGTCCCCTTCAATGAGGAGTAATTGTCACCTCTAAGCAAATATGGTTCTATGCTCGATGCTCCCTCTATACTCCCCAACTCACTCATAGTGTTTGGGTTAAATGAATGAGATGAATACAACAAACAAACAAAATGCATAAAGCAAGACACACACAGAGCACGGATCACCTAAGAATGTATAAGCACTGGCTCTGATACTAATCAAAATTCTTGTAAAGTGTATGTCTAAATACCTAAAGGGGGTGAATAGGTTTGAATTCAATTAATTACTAACTTTTTAAATTAATCAATGTTAATAAATTTACTCCACAATAAAAACACACGATATGGTTTATATGAGAAACCCTCTATTGGGAAAAACTCACAGGATATCCTTCTAGCTATATACGGTCCATAAAATCCATTATTTGAATGAAAGTTTACAACCTATGTTGACTTCTCTTCACACCATCCACGGTTACTAACCCTTTTCACTCTACCCAACGGGCCTCTAATAGTTATCTTGGACCAACAAGCTTGTACAGTAAACCACTTAAATGAACAGATATAGCAACATAAGTGAATATATGAAAATATTCTAGATGCAAAAATGTTAGGTCAACACATTTAAGCTTATCTAAGATTTAAATATGACAATGAATGCAAATCCTAGATATCAATTATCTAAATGCAAATGTAAATAGATTTAGCTAGAAGAGTAAAATGGTTCTAAATCCAAGCTATCACAAAACACAAATCTCAACCAATAATCAACAACCCAAGCATTTTATAAATGCAATTAAACACAAAGACATGTATTTAATTAACAATAAATGTTATTCTTAGGTAAACATGTCATAAGAATGGAAAGACACAACCTAGGGCATGTAGAAGTTACCTAGTCAAGAAAAACATGAAGATCCATGCTTAAAGATGCAAGGATGATGCTAGATACTCATAAGATGGAAACTTGGTTGAGTAAAATAAGTTTCTTGGAGCTCTCTCTCACTAGGAGTCAATTTATCTCTGAAAGGGTTTTTTAATTTTAGAGCTCTAGGTCTGAATGGGGAAGAAGATTATGAATTTATATGGTTAAAAACGACACAACATGAAAGACCAATATGCCCTAAAAATAGCACAGTGTGTGGGTTACTGCATGAGTAAGGGACACACATGGCCCATGTAAAGAATACCCGAGAATACCAAGCCTCGGTGCGTAATTACTGTGCGATTAAAAGCAAAGCATAACCCGCTCATATGCGTAAACCCGATACTAAAAAAACACACCCAAGCTATTGTGTTGGTAGCCTACCCGTACAATGACCCATGTTATGCCCTGACAAGGGATATCAAACATAAAAATAACACACCAAGGACACAAAGGATGCACACAAGAAAACAATAAGGCATAGTGCAAGATGGGTATACAAGAATGAGAAAAGAGTGTATGTGTGCAACTAAGTCTATTCAAAGAGTTACGCAAAGTGCTAAGTGATATACCTTTGAAGTGTTCTTAAGATTGATGATGTCGTTGAAGATTGATCATGAGCAATAAAGCCTAATCTACCCTTACAAGATAATCCCCAATATGGTTTGTCACTAAAATAAGTCAATCAACAAACGAGGAACTTACAATCATAGATAGATCATTTATCATAAGGGAGTGATCGTACCGATTTTTACACCATTTGAGGTCCCTTTTTTCCTATCATTTGTCTCGTTTTTTAGCGTATTTTGTTATTTAATATGTTTGTAAGCCTTGTGTAGGTACATGTCCCCTACAATGAGGTTTGAGCTTAATTGAAGTGTTTTGAAGGTTAAAAGGGCTGAAATTGGAACTGGTCGTACAGTACACTCAGCTTTTGAAGGTCATATCTCCCTCCTCTGATTCAACTACATTTCCAATCACTACTTTTAGCTACTTTTCAAAAAGTCTCTGATGTCTACTTTCTAACGCATTTTACATATCGCAATTCCAAGGCTTCTAGAGGAATTTATGGTCGTTTTCGTAATGGTGTGCGAAGTTGAGAACTGCCATCCATGGGAAGCTCCACAGAAGAACCAAGCGGAATTTAGGGCAGTAATTTTAATGAGATAAGTCTCCGCTTCTTCCACAAGTGGCCTCTATAGTGGAGGCCCTGTTTTCAACCATTTTAGCCACTATTTGAAGGGCAATCTTGTCCCTTCACACCTCATTTCGCACTCTAACTTCCATACTCTATATACACCTCATTTTCTCCCATTTTTCTATGATGCTAGCCAACCCAATCTCCATCTCCCACCAATTACCAAACATGCATTCTCTACACACCCCACTCAATCAAATAAAATTGACACACATTCACTCATTCTCTACATCTCCCACTTACCAACTTTCATTCATATATTACACACATTTTCACTCTCTTCTCTCTTTAGAACACAACCCCTTCTCTACATCTCTTTCCCTTCCATCTTCTTCTCATAATAAAGAGAGAAATTGCTCTCATGGAGGTTTTTCCTCCATGGGAGCTCATAATACACCTGAACTACCCTTTTTACACTTCAACCACCCATCTTAGTGTAGTTTACAAGAAGAAAGAAGTGGTCTTTGGACCAAAAACAAGCTAGGAAATCAATGAAATCTTGGAGGTGTTTTCTTCAAGGGTTTTCTCCTTTAAACTCGTTTCATTTTATATAACTATTTTTTTTATGTGTATCCCTAATTTGGGAATTTTTTAAACATACGCTGATGTAATATATGATTATTGTTTTAAATTCATTATGTAAACCTACACTGATGGGTGGCCATCTTGGGGAGAAAGGCCATTTGCCACCCATCCCCGATGGGGCACGTGGCCATCTCGGGGAGAGAGGCCCTTTACCACCAAGATGGCCACGTGATTATGCCAAATTGTTTATATATTTGAGCCCTTAACTTCATTTCCTTTGTCTCCTTTTCGTGCGTTTTTACATATCTTATGGTTCATTTGAATTGTTTGCAAGCAATTGGGTATATTTTGGAAGAAAGGATGGAAATCATGGAATTGTGCAGAAAACAGGCCAAATCTAGGAAGCAAAGAAGCATTAGTGTGCTAGTACTATGTGGGTCCTTACCTATGAAATACCAGCGCATCGAGAGATGGCTTAGAGAATGACAATTGCGCAGGTATCTACCCACGCACATCCAGCTCATAACGCTCGCCAAGCACATAAACTAGAGAAGAAGATGAAATTCCCTTATCTTTATAGTGCAAATATACCTATAAGGGGGTAAATAGGTATAGGCTCAAATTTTAATCTTTTTTAAAATCACAAAGCAATTTTAAGAATCCTTAACACAATTCACAAGATGATCACTTCAACAATCCATTTAGAAAGACAATGTAGCAAGTGTTAAAGTGATACAAACACAAGTGAGTAAGAAAACTAAAAATGCTAAGATCAATACTCAAGATATTTACGTGGAAAACCTCAAAAGAGCAAACATCCATAGGTTGAAACCACAACCATCGGCAAACTGCAATCCACTATATTGAATAAGAGTTACACACTCATAAGCAATCAACAAATTACATGCTCTCCAAGCTATCACCTCTTACTCTACATTCGGGCCTAGTGAATCACTTTGCCTACTTCCTATCCAAGATGCGACAAACACACCTCCAGGAAGCAACTTCATATCCAAGACACACTTGCCTCTAGGAAGATTCCCTTGCTTGTCTATCCGGATTCTTCTAATCCTAATCAAGTCTTCTTACTTAGCTATCCGAGTCCTCCCCACTCTTGCTAAGACTTCTTGCTTACGTTAAAACTTCACACACTCTAACAACATACTTTAACCTCTTCCAAGGTAACGATCTAAGTGACATGCATACATGCAATCATGATGCATTCACAATCAAATAGAGAATTTTGATCAATCAAAAACTCTATGAACATGCAACAAGATAACTACATGAGTCTATCAAAAATCAATCACAAATACATCTAGAAATTAAGCATGTTATCAAATAAGAACTAGATTAGAGAAATGGAAATAGAAATCAAATATGAACTAGTTCTTAGAATATGAAATTGAATCTAGAACTTTGCAATCAATCACAAGAATAAAAGTATTTCTAGAAACAAGTTCATGTTAATCAAGTTTAGCAAAAATCCTTCAATTAATCACAACACAAGTTAACTCAAAAATCAATTAAACAAACCAAAAAATAAAATTAAAATCATTATAGCCATTCTTCTTAATCAAATAAGAAAACTAAGGAGAAAATGATTTACCAACAAATTATGAAATCTATGGTAGAAATCTAGACATTGAGAACCATCAAGACATTATTTGGTTCTGAAAGTGCTTGGTGTTTGTAGCTCTCATCAAGACACTCAATTTTGGTTACTGGATCAACTAAATCGAAGTAGAATTGAAGAAGATATCACAAAAACAAAAAATCAAAAGTTGGAAGAAAATTTTTGCACATGTGTTCTTTAATCTTCAAATTTCTTCAACTATGCAACTTGTGAGTGGAAAATAAGGGAAACCAATTAAAAGGCAAGGGAAGAACACAACCTCCCCATCTACCCGAGATGGCACATGGCCATCTCGGGGGCAGAAGGTTGTCCATCCAGAGATGGCCACGTGCCATCCTTGGGATGTGAGGCTTGATGGCCATCGGTCATCGCCTTCTCCATTCGCGTTTTTCGACTGTTCTTCGGCCTCCAAACTCTAAATTTGAATCTGTATATGGATTACAAACTGGGACTCTCCTACACATATTGATGACTACGAAACTAAGACCAGAAATTATCAATTCGACTCAATACACGAAGACGAAGATAATGCATGCAATATGACTGGAAAGTTTCATAACTCTTGAGTTGGAACTCAAAATCAATTTAAAAAGAAATCAAAATGACCAAAACTCAATAAAGAACAATGTAATATCAAATTCAAGTCCAAGGTACATGTTACAAAAATATACAAACACATAACACACAATAATGCTATCACTTGGACAAAGTCCACAAACATGCAATTTACACAACTAGTCAATTTATCACTAATGCATGAACATTCAATATAAAGTGTGTGAATGTCTTATACCAATTGGTGTGCATGATGTAGGGACACAAATGTATAAGATGTGTGTGTGCGCGCTTACGCCTTGTAAGAAGAAGAAAAATCTCGATACTTTACCATCCAAGTAAGTACCAATCCTCTTGAAGATGAACTTTGCATGAGACATTGCTCTTCTTCTTTGAAGTTCATATAAATGATGAACTACCTAAGCAACTAGACATTACAAAGAGAGTTTTGACATGGAATCAAACCAACACAAATCTACAAACTAACAGAAGATTAGTGGCATCAGCTACCTACCTGCGTTATACCTGCGCATTACGTATGTGCCACATCAGTATTTTCAGACCTAAATTTGGAACCCTATAAGTATATCCTATTCTAAAATGAGAAACTCTCTTCCACTCTCTAACACACGCCCACACACCATTTACATCACATTTTTTCTCTCTCAAGATCTAAGAATCATTTTTCTCTCCCAAACATCTTTGGTTTACCCACAAGGCATTAGGAGATTGGAATTTAAGCATTCAATGAAGAAAAACCTCTCTCTATGGGTCTACTCTCACTCTCTTCTCCTATGTAATTGCTTAGAATTAGCATGAGTAGCTAATCACCCACTAGGGGGTTGATATGATTCATTTATGAACTTTGATTATTGTAATGAATTCTATCTCATCTTTTTAACTATCAAATATGTTATATTCATTGTTTTTAATTGATTTCAAAGATATTTTTTCTTAGATTGAACCCTCCTCTCTTTGTAAATTGTTTGAGAAATTATTTAGGTAGAGAATTAGGTATACCCTCTATTTGATTCTCTTGAGCTCATTTGAATGGAAGGATTGAACAAGAGTACCCTCCTCAAGTGAAATCCTAAATTCGAACATATTAATCTTAATCTCTATCTAATCTCAAGTGGGCAACCAATTCTATACCCTCTAGGTTGGTTGCTTGTGAGAGATTAAGCACCAATACTATACCCTCTAGGTTAGTGAATTTTATAATGAGATAAGTCCCTTATTTTCATAGATATACTTTCATGGACAATCATTTATGGGTGGCCAATACTATACACTCTAGATAGGAAACCCATAAGGGATATATAACCAATTTTATACCCTCTAGATTGGTTACAATAGTTTAATGAACATTCATGGAAATTCTTAATTTACCCATTGTTTGCATGTTGAATCCATCAACCTCTTAGTCCATTTATCATTTAGTTTCATTTAATCTTAGAGCATTTTAATTAGTTTAAACTTAGTTTTTAGTTTAGTTAATATCAAATCAACAACCATTACAATTTACTTTTGTTGCCTTTAGTTCTAGAGTAACAATTTGATCATAGTTATATCTCGATCTCTGTGGACAACACCTTAACTTGCCACAATAATTGTTTTATACATTTGAGTGCACAATTACGGTTTTATAGATTTTGTTTTGATATTGTATATACAACAAATGCACGTGTCACCACGCGCCTCCTCGGGGAGCTGAGGTGGCTTGTGGCCATTGCATAGACGATAAATGCACGTGTCAAAAATGTCTTTATTGTCGGGGATCGGCGTATATAATTATAATTTTGATTAGATTTATATTTAGTTAGTTATGTATTGTTTTAGTTTCTTTAGTTAGTTATTATTAGTTTTTTTTTTCTTTTTACTTCTCTTGGTATTTATGTTTCTTTCTGATTCAAGAATCATGGACTATTTTGGCAAGCACCACAACAAGCCAATGTGATAGATGTTTCCCTTCGAAGTATTGAAAAACATGTAGGACAGTTGGCAGAGATTTTTTTTAAAAAGGGAGAAAGACAAATTTCCAAGCCAACCCGAACAAGCAAAGATAGTTCTTAGAAATGGACATGTACTGAAAGATGGAAACAGAGAAATTACTGCAGAAGAAAGGGGAAGAACACAAGGGTAGAACAAGGGTAAATCTCCTAGTTCGAATGCTAATGTCTAGATGTTAGAAGAAGCTTAAAGCGAATGTGTAGAGTTGGTTAAGGAAATAGCTACACCAAATTCAGAGGAAGTTTTTGAGGAGTTGATGAGTGAAGAGTTGGATGAGATAGTGATGACTACAGGGGACGATGAGAAGTTAGTAAGGAAGATCATTCTCGTGAAGCTTGAAGAATCAGGTAGTTCCATTATTCTAGTTAGTATTGGAGATTCTGGTAGTATAGGATGGTGCTTCATGTTGGAAGTACCAAAGAGCCAAAAAATGAAGACCAAAGTTTATGAGTTAGTAAAGGCTTTTGTGTTAACCTTAGAGATGAAAGAAGGTGTTCAAGATGGCATTAAAGAAAAAAAAGCCTTAAAAATGGAAGAAGTAACTTTTGATGAGAAAATGCTTGAAGAAATAACTAAAGATTTCAAGCAAGAAAAAAAGAACAAGTTAGAAGAATAAAATAGAAAGCTACAACTAGAGATCAAACTTCTCAAGGAGGATAATGAGATTTTGAAGAAACAGGTATAAGAATTATCCACCCTTAACAAAACGATTGGAGAACAAATTGAGAAGGTTAACGAAGAAAAAAAGGCAATTTTACAAGACCTAGTAAAGATTGCTAAACTTTTGAAAGAGTTCAGAGAAGAATACGCAAGGAAAACTATGAGGTTATTGATGCAGGTTGAAAGGAAAGCAAGCGCATTCAGAGAAGTGAAGAAATTGCTCGAAAAGGAGGAGGAAGCCTTGAAGATCTTCGAAGTCAAGGAATGTGACTTCATAGTCCAACTTGACAAAATGGAAAGGGAAGTAAAGACCCTTCAAAAGAGGCAACACTAAGGGGTCGTTTGTTTTTTTTACTTAAAACTTAATGGGTCTGAATCATAATTATTAAGTTGTTTTGTTTGTTTTTCTAAGTGGTCAAACAACTTAAAAATCTTAAAAAACAACTTAAAATAAAAAGTAAAAAATCCTGACTTTTCACTTAATTAATAATCACTGAATTGCATTAAATGTAATCCAAAATCTTTTCTTCCAATACTATCCCCCCATATATAACATGTTTCCAATTTCATCATAATTATATATGGTATATAAATATTTTATTTTAATATATTGCTTATTTTAAATAGCTTTAAAAATAAAAATGAACCATAATCACTTCTCATATTGGTGTTTAATATCAATAATTTATTTTGATATTAGGGTGATGTATTTATATATATTATAGTGTTTTGTGTGAGTTTTTATTGCTACCCCTTTCATTTTTTGAAAGAAAAAAATATTTTCTTTTCTTAGTAAAAATGAAGTTTATTTGTAATCGAAGAAGGAGAATATTATCATGTGTTCATATATAATTATTGTTTTTTTATTGTTTTTATTCTATATGTATAATTGTTTAACATAGGTATAAATGTAAAATTACTTATTTTTAGACAATTTTACTTTTAAAAAATAAATGCGTTGACAATACATTCAGATGTGAGAAAAAAACAAACAAACATGTCGTTCAGGTTCAGATTTCAGTCTCTATTCAGTCTTCAAAAAACTTCAAGACTATTCAGTCTTCAGAAAAAAAAAACAACCCCTAAAGGCCTCATGACAATGAATATATAGGGAGTACTTCTCGTCACCCTTTAACTTGTTTCTTTTGTTCCAAGAAAGGGTACATTAAGGCCCATTGTTTTATGTTCCGAAAGTTTAAACAAAATCGAAAAAAAAAAGTTTAGGAGGAACCCAACCAAAGTCAATAAAATTTGGTTAGAAAGAATTTAGTGGATCAAGTTAGAACAAAAGGAAAGGGAAGGTTAGGAGAGTCATTGGCACCCGTATGAGTGATTAAGAAGAATGGACCTCCCCATCCGATTAGACCACCTTCGATTGACCCAAACCTCAATTTGAATGCATTACATTGAACATATTTAAGCATGTTTTGAGTTACGCAATTTAACTTCTCTTTGTCTTCATGTTGCCCTCTATTTTGATTGATGTGAGCTTGTTCATGTTTGGGTAGTTTTGAGTTGGGAGAAAATTTATTGTGTAGCTTGTTTCAAGATTGTGCAATTTGTTTTCATGTTTGTTTGTGAAAGTAAAGAATAAGGCAATAGTGTTTTATGAAGATAATGTTTGTGTGCAAGGAATTCAGTGAAAATGAAAGAAATTCAGAAGAGCAATGGAGAGAAATAAAAGCATATAGGTGGCCAAGATACAGTGCGCGGGTGCCTTACCCGCACACTACTAGTTCTATCCCAAACACCCCGTGCCTCATATAGATAATACATCACTTTGTGCAACAAAGGGTTGAATTCTCTTTCCTTAAGAGTATCAGGCAGCATTGGAGGGATCCAGAAGAGAGTTGGAGGAGAAGGCTCGGGCTGAGTTAGATTCGAAGCAGAGAGGGCTGATGACAACATTACAGAGTCTGAGTCTGATTAGGATTGATCCCTTTATTTGCCAAGCTATTTGAACTATTTGTAGTTTTATTTAGTATCTCTATGATTGAACTCATCTCTTTTTCTGCACTTTTATTTCGTTTTAGTACTTCTTTTGCTTACATAATTTTGGTGGGTATTTATGGATATTTTGGATATTAGATATTAGTTGCTTGATATCTTGAGATGTTGATGGAGCTTATTGATCATATTGTCTTATTTGTGACTGTTTGCATTTTGGTAGATGTAGTGCTCAATGATAGTTTTTCATCTCTTGGAAAGAACCACCAATAACTTGCAAGTCGAGGAGGACGAGCAAGCCAAGAGTGTTCATAAAAAAAAAACAAAAGACCCTATCTTCTAAGAGAGTTCCTACCGTTTTTACCTTTATACTTAATTGTGTATATGTTTTGTGAATGATTAAAATTTTGATGTGAATATCTTTTGTGCATGGGCTGAATTGATTTTATTTGCGCATATTGATCACACTCTTGGAGTTATATTAGAATTTTATTGATTTATCATTTTTTATTGAAGTGATAAGCCGAAGGCTCTTCAGAATATATAGGTGAATGTACAGGTGTTTAAATTGCACTATATTGACTCATTTGGTTTGGGGGTAGCACATATACACATACTTGTACAGGGTTGAGCATATAGTGAAAATCGGTTTGGTGGTTATCATATCCCATTCCGTTCAATTTTGTGGAATGTTAATGCTTGATGTTGGTTAGGATTTACAATTTATGCACATGCGCTTCCTTGAACTATTGTATCTAATTGTTTTTTAATATATAGAGCCTTATTTGAGTCTTTTTATTTTGTGGGCATTGATTGTGCATGATTAGTGTATAGGTTTGTTTTTAGTCAGTTAGGTGTGTGCCGCTAGGCCGAACTCTCTTGTCTTCAACATTGAGGACAGTGTTGGGTTTTGGTTTAAGTGTGTAGACCCCTGTGTTGAGTGGTCTTTTTACTAATTTTGAGTGATCTTTAGTTAGTTTTGGTCCAAAAAAATTCAATTTGTCAATGGCCAAAATTTTCGAGCTTTAACTAGTTTGGATGTGATGCCTTGAGTGTGTGCTTTTTACGAGTTTATAAATATATTTTGAGCTTGTGTAGCAAATCGTTGTCACTCGTGGGTTTTACTTGTATTGTCATGGGCGTGTCCCATCCTTTGCGTGCTTAACTTGAGGGGACTCGGTGCTCTTACA
Source organism: Dipteronia dyeriana (assembly GCA_032871835.1). Taxonomy (NCBI): domain Eukaryota; kingdom Viridiplantae; phylum Streptophyta; class Magnoliopsida; order Sapindales; family Sapindaceae; genus Dipteronia; species Dipteronia dyeriana. Next base: position 99,126,937 of record CM065296.1, on the reverse strand, counting down.
CCTTTTTCTAATAGTTGAGATTACCCGTGAGTTCCCAAACACAAACCTATTAAAAAGCGCATTGAATTTACAATTGTGTTCTATTCTTTAAACATTTTTCTCGTCATGTGCATCACATGACATAGGACTTACATTTCATACATATAGTGGATGCGTTCATTCCCTTGATAGACTAATTATGGAAGTGATTTTAGGCAATATGTGTGTAATTAACCACTTAAAATGCTTAAACACATTTTTTTTATCCCTTATGTGTGCTTCAAAGCCAATTTTATGATCAAACACTTATCTTTCATTTGGAACCAACATAAACCATATAGCCTTAGCCAAACACAAGTCCACCCTTTGTTGCCCGTCATATGGGGTGTGTGTGTTGTGTGTGTGGTTGAAAGATATGAGCTCTAATGTAGAAATATCATGTATTTAGGCAATTATGTAGTTGTGCATGAAATGGCTCAACATGTTAAAGTGCCCAAATTTACACTTATATGCTAAATTATTAAAGTGTTAAATGATGTTGTGTAAAAGCAAAAAAAAAAAAAAGTCAATGCAAAAAGAAAAGGCATGGTAAAAAAAAAGCCTTGTGAAATTTTTATAAAGTACTCACAATATTGAGTAAAATTGAGAAACACAAATGTGTATATAAGCAAATACCTAGTCGCTAAAGTGTAAATAATGTTTAAGAGAACTTTGTATGGGGTGTGTGAGTAAGATTAAGCATGATTAGTGATCTTTGAACTCAAATTTCCTATTTCTCTGTTCACCACATCTAACCTCATGGCCCCGTTATAACCGAAGGGAAAAGTCCTATATGATTTATGATAAGTCTTGATTGGGAAATGTTTGTTGATGTTTGGTCTTCCACATTCATGGCATTGTGAATCATTCTTAAGCTACTTCACAGACATTATCGGTTTTTAAATGTACATTGTATGCAATGCATTAGAATTCTATACATAAATTCCATCATGGCATACCTTGAATGAATGTGAGTTTAAGACTCTGAGCGTAAGAAAGAGAGTGAATTCGGGTTAGGAGTAGAGTCGAAGTGAATTATGCTCAAGGTGTGGGAGTTAGTAGTTCCTGATATGAAAGCACTCTTAGGTGGGGATTTGTGATAGCGCGGGTTTCCCTCAAGTGCCTTCGAGTTGTTTTAGATTATTTGCATATATCTACTTCACTCTATCACACATCCTTGCATCTCATCACCGATTGGACATGCGACTTGTTGAATTATTTGTTTTGAGTCTAGGAAAATTTTAGATAGAATCATGTTTGTTTTGTCTTGTGTCTTTTGGTTTGTATTTTTTTTTTTTTTTTTGCTCAAGAACAAGGAAAGGTTTGGTTTGCTATATATTTTGACCCCAACTCCATTTCCTTTGTCTCATTTTTATGCATTTTTACGTATCTTATGGCTCTTTTGAATTGCTTACAGGCAATTAGGTACATTTTAGAAGAAAGGATCGAAAGCGTAGAATTATGCAGAAAACATGTCCATCTATGAAGTAAATAAGCATCAGTACACTGGTACTGTATGGGTCCTTACCCGCATATTACCCGCGCACCGAGAGATGGTTTGGAGAATGGCAACTAAGAGGGTATACCCGCGCACGTCCAGCGCATAACACGCGCAAAGCATGTAAACCAAAGAAGAAGATTAATGGCATCAAGTCACTGTGCAGGTCTCTACCCGCGCTATACCCGCACACTACGTGTTTCAGACGTGCCACATCAGTATTTTCAGACCTAAATTTAGAACCCTATAAATATATCTTGTTCTGAAACGAGAAAATTCTCTTCCACTCTTTAACACACGCCCACACACCATTTACATCACATTTTTGCCCTCTCTAGATCTAAGAAACATTTTTCTCTCCCAAACATCAAAACCCACCTTCATCTTCATCTTTGGTCTACTCAGAAGGCATTAGGAGTTTGGAATTTAAGCATTCAATGAAAGAGAACCTCTCTATGGGTCTACTCTCACTCTCTTCTCCTATATATTTGACTATATTTAACGTGAGTAGCTAACACCCACTAGAGGGTTGATGAGATTCATTTGTGAACTTTAGGTATTGTAATGAATTACATCTCTTCTTTTAATCTATCAAATATGTTCTATTCATTGTTTTTAATTGATTTCAAAGATAATTTGTCATAGATTGTACCCTCTTTTCCTTGCAAATTGTTTGAGAATTATTTGGGTAGAGAATTGAGTATACCCTTTATTTGATTCTCTTGAGCTCATTTGAATAGAAGGATTGAACAAGAGTCCCCCTCTCAAGTGAAATTTTAAATCTGAACATATTAATCTCAATCTCCATCTAATCTCAAATGGCCAACCAATTTTATACCCTCTAGGTTGGTTGGTTGTGAGAGATTAAGCACTAATACTATACCCTCTAGGTTGGTGAATTTATAAAGAGATTAGTCTCTTATTTTAATAGATGTACTTTCATGGAAAATCACTTATGGGTGACCAATACTATATACTCTAGATTGAAAACCCATAAGGGATATACAACAAATTCTATACCCTTTAGATTTGTTACAATAGTTTAATGAACATTAATGGGAATTCTTAATTTACTCATTGTTTGCATGTTGGATCCATCAACCTCTTAGTCCATTTATCATTCATGTTCATCTTTGATCTTAGAGCATTTTAATTAGTTTAAACTTAGTTTTTATTTTAGTTAATTCAAATCAACAACCATTGCAATTTACTTTTATTGTATTTAGTTCTAGAGTAACGATTTGATCATAGCTATATCTCGATCTTTGTAGACGATACCTTAACTTGCCACAATACTTGTTTTATACATTTGAGTGCACAGTTGCGGTTTTCTAAATTTTGTTTTGATATTGCATAGACGACAAATAAAGGTGTCACCACGTGCATCCTCGGGGAGCCGAGGTGGCACATGGCCATTGGTCCTCTCTTTCCTCTCTTTTTCTCTCTCTTTTAAATATCTCCTTCCCTCTCATTTCTTTCCAAGAAAAAAAATTGAAAAACTCAAGTGCATAAATTTTCTCAACTTGCAAACACCATAACTCACTCATTCGAAGTCTGATTCGAGTGATTTAAGTTGGAAAATCTTCATAGGAGAGTCCTCTATCATCTCAGAGAGTTTGAGGTCATTTGTTCAAGATTTCTGGTGGCTCTTCACCAAAATCCGAAACTATACATTTTCCGTAAGGTATTGATTCAACTCTTGAGTTTTGTTCTTCAAAGCTTTCTATTACCTTGGGTTTCCTTCTATTATATGTGTATGTTACTTGCGTAAACATTGATTAGAGTTAGAGACTCTATTTTATCTAGACAAGCTTTATTAGAAACAGGTATGTTGAGTTAGGTTTTCTTAAATGTTTTCATATGTTTGTGTTTTGTATTGTGCTGGCTATCAATCTTGGACTATTTGTGTTTCAATTAATTGATTTTTTATGATAAATAGTCTCTACATGTGCTAGGTTTTTTAGTTGAGCATTTATTGGATTAACATATTTGATTTTGTATTTAGAGCTATTTTGATTTTAATTGACTATTGTGAGGAAAATATGCTTTAAATATTTGCTAGATTTTAATTGATCATATCTTGTGAATATAGCATGTTTTTTGTTTGTTATTAAAACCTTGAATATGTACTGAATTTATATATTTTGATTAAAGTTTTAATCGCATGAATATATCTAGAAATGAAATATGTTTTTGATGTTTCACATGTTCTAGAATATTATTCATGTATAGTAACAAGTTGTAAATCATTGTCTTTATATACAGCCAAATGGCCTATATAATCGACAACTTGACCATAATTTAATTTATATGATCCAAGTCAAGGTCAATGTCTTATGTGACATATATCTCTCTTGCTTAAGTATTTATGATAAACTGAATTTATTAAAATCTTCATGGATGTACATCATTCATCTATTGACATAATTGTCGTCTGTATCTGTGGAAAATCCGGTTCCTTTTGATTATGATCTCTATTTTCTTCTAAGACGACAGGCTGGAACTTAATTGCCGATTTACCTTGTTTCATAATTTATTATTATTTTTTGAATAAATTTATAAATTAATTTTGTTTGTATGAAAGTGGGTTGACATGTGTTAAAGGATAATGGTGATTTTTTTTATTTAAATTTATGATTAATGTGGATTATATATAATTGTTCAATAATTCTCTCTTAAGGTATTCTTAATTTTAACTATTGTTGGGAGTTTTGCGTCTGAATAGTGGGAGTAATAATTATATATCTGAACCACAAATATATTGTTTTATCTCGATAGGTTTCAACAATCCAATCGTAATATTTCTCGTAATACTTAAAAAACAATGGATCAGAATTTTTTGACGATTTTATAAAATAAATTTAAAAAAAAATCATTCGCCTTTCAAACCTTTTCCATCAAAGGTCGGATAAAGCCCAACCTGTCAAGAATACAGTTGACTGATTTGCGTGCCGTGTAAAAAACGTTGAAATTTTCTGTCTAGTTACGATAATGAAATTCGATATCACAATTTGTATCGTAATTTTTATAATTCAAGAACGATTTTAGGGAGTAGGGACTACATCTTTTAATTTCATTATGATGGTTGTTGATCGACTTAATTTCATTATGATGGTTGTTGCTCGACTATTATTCAAAGAAATGGACGTCCACCAAATTGAACTGATATTATTATTATTATTATTATTATTATTATTATTATTATTATTATTATTATTCGATAAAAAAAAATAAACTCTTACCATTAAACCACGATAAATCTTGGTATATATTTTTATTATTAAGCTCAGTGCAATCAAGTAATGATAATTGACAAAATAATAAACATTGTATATAGGCCAAGTTCCAAAACCCTAATGACGAGATAATGTTATGCAAGTGGTATGTCATTCACACTTTTATGGTGTAGTTGTAGGTTCAAATTCGTCATCTCCTTAAATCCAAAATAAATAAAAAATTCAAAAACCCTAGTCTACAAACTAGTGTAGGAATTTAATTAAAAAAAAATATTTTGCAAAAATTGATAGAATTCAAAATCTAGCATTTAAATAACTTATTTATTGTTTTCGGACAATTTTATTATATAAAACAAACTTGACGCTACTTAGAGGTAAAAAAAAAATTATAAACATGTATAATTTAGGTTTCAAGTTAAGAAAATAAATTATACATGGTATATGACCTCTCTCAATATTTTTTTTTATAGTGTTATATAAATTGATGATATTTATGATAGGAACACTAAAACCCATAACTTTGTGCTACAGATGTAAAAGGTATACCATCGGATCTCATTTCGTTATAGTTAAAATATGTCTATATATTTAGTGAGTTCTCAGTTCAAGTGCAGCATTCCTCAATGGCATCAAAAATAAGCACCGTAATCTTCAAAATTTTCCTTCTCGCTCTACAATTGCACCCTACGAAATCACAAAAATGGATCAGAGTCGGTTATTATGTGCCTGCACTAAAAGTGTTTCCCGCTTCTGAAATCAATTCTTCTCTCTTTACTCACCTTATTTATTGCTGTGCTGATCTGAAGTTCAACTTCTTACACACTCACTTTATCAAAATCGGATGAAAATTATTTCTCCACCTTCACAGAAACTGTGAAGCAAAAGAACCCATCAGTCACCACTCTTCTATCCATAGGGGGTCCAAATGCAGATTATTCAATCTTTTCATCAATGGTCAACAATTCTTTTAATAGAATGTCTTTTATTGACTCTTCAATAACAACAGCTAGGCGTTATGGCTTTGAAGGCCTAGATTTTAATTGGATACATGCGCAAACAGACTCCGACATGTCTGGTCTGAGTATTCTCTTTGAAAAATGGCGAGCTGCTGTCACTTTGGATGCAAGAAACTCGAGCAAGTCAGAGTTGATCTTGACAGCAGTGGTTGATTATTCACCCGATGCTTATTTACTCACTTACCCTATAGACTCGATGAAACAATACTTAAACTGGACTCATGTTGACGCTAAAGACTACTCTACACCTGAGTACTCGGGAAACTTTACAGCCGCTCCTTCAGCCTTGTATGATCCTACTAATATTGTGAATACCAATAGCGGTTTAAGGACATGGATTGAAGCTGGATTCTCAGCAAATAAGTTGGTTCTAATTTTGGCTTACTATGGCTATGCATGGAAGCTTGTGAACTCCGCCGATAATAGTATTGGTGCACCAGGAAAAGGACCAGCCATTTCAAACAATGGAGACATGGAATACAACGAAATCAAGATTTACATTGAGCAATTTAAAGCACGTGTTGTGTATAATTCTACTTATGTGGTTAATTACTGCTCAGTTGAGACATCTTGGATTGCGTTTGATGATGTCGAGGCTATTCGTGCTAAAGTTTCTTATGCCAAGGAGAAGGGTTTGCCTGGTTACAATATCTGCAAGTTTCCTATGATGCAAATTGGGTGCTTTCTCAGGCTGCAGGTTAGTGAATCTAATTCTTTTCCCATATATAGTGATTATTGATCTTTGATCAATTAAGATTTTTTTGTGCCTGAACTATTAATAAAATACAAATTAATTTTTCAGCTCTGCAGGATGCAATTACTATTTCTACACCTCATCCAGATGAGGATACTAAAAGTGGACAAAATAAGTGGCCACATCGATTCTTAGTAATCATTTTGCCTATAACTGCAGCTTTCATGCTCCTGCTAGGCCTTGTGATATTCTTCTGGTGGATGAGAAAGCTGAAATCAAAAGGTAATTAATAAAAGGCATGTATTTTATTTATAAGTGATGAGAGAACATCATTGTCTAATTTTTATTATTGTGAACCAAACTTTAATGTTTCTTGATTGATATAGAGAGTGTGGAACCAGTTCAAGAATCAAGGAGCCAAGTATCTAATGCAGCAGCAGCTGGAGATTTTAATGGCAATTCTCCTACTTTAATAATATATAGTTTAGCTGATATTGAGACTGCAACAGACAAATTTTCAATTGAAAACAAGCTTGGTGAGGGTGGATATGGTCCTGTTTACAAGGTAATATTTTATGTTCCTCATGGGAGATGTATAGAAGATTTGCAAAAAGGGGATCGAGTATAATTATGATTGTATGATTTTACAGGGTGTGTTACAAGATGGACTAGAAGTGGCAGTGAAGAAACTTTCAAAAACATCCATACAAGGATTTGAGGAGTTTAAGAACGAGGTTATGCTTACTGCAAAGCTCCAACATGTAAATCTTGTTCGACTTTTGGGTTTTTGCATTGATAGGGAAGAGCATATGCTCATTTATGAGTATATGTCAAACAAAAGCTTGGATTATTACCTCTTCGGTGAGTTTTTTTGTGCTCGAGATTTATCATTATTCCCCACCAAAGTTGCCTCGTTTAACTTTGATGTATATATAGAGTCTGATCTTTGCAATTTTCTCCTTTGTTAATTGTTCTTAAATGATTTGAGACAGACCCTATTAAAAAGTTTATCTTGGATTGGAAAAAACGCATTCATGTCATTGAAGGGATTTGTCAAGGACTTTTATATCTCCAGGAGTACTCAAGGTTGAGAATCATTCATCGAGACTTGAAAACTAATAATGTTTTATTAGACAAAGATATGAAGTCTAAAATATCCGATTTTGGTATGGCTAGAATTTTTACAAAAGACGGTGTGGAAGCGAACATAGGACGAATCGTGGGAACAGTGTAAATTTATTTCCTCCTATTTTTTATTTTGTACCCAAGTTTTTTTGGTTACGCACATATATAGTATATTTCCCCCTATTTTTTGTTTTTGTATTCAAGATTTTTTTTGTTATGCACATATATACTAATCCATTGTTTTGTATTTAAATATGTATTATACACAGTGGATATGCTTCTCCTGAGTATGTCAAAAAGGGCATATACTCAACAAAGTCAGATGTTTATAGTTTTGGGGTTCTACTCCTACAAATCATTAGTGGCAAAAGGGTCTCCATTTTATACGGTGAAAACAATCATTTGAGCCTTTTTGAATATGTAAGTTTCTTCGACCCTTATTGAGTAATAGTGATCATGATAACTTAGCAATTGAATTAAGTACTGATTGCAAATTGATCACAATTTCAGGCATATGAGCTGTGGAAAGATGGAAAAGGCATGGAGTTTATGGATCCATCACTTGACGATACATATTCCCCTTGTACACTGCTAAGATGCTTGCATATAGCTCTGTTGTGTGTCCAGAAAATCCCGGTTGAAAGACCGTTCATGTTGGAAGTTTCTTCGATGCTCGGAAATGAAGCTAACAATCTAATGATCCCCAATATGCCTGGTTTCACGAAGAAAAATGATAAAGATGTGCAATATGATTCTACAACATCGAATTTGGAAATAGGTTCAGTCAATGATACGACAGTATCAAACTTGGAAGCTAGATGATTTCAGGCTTCTTGAAACGATCGGTGTTAAATTATACATACATTACCTTTGAGACCTCTATAACTATTTAATTCTCTTAGGAATTGAAATGAGAATTTATCGTTTGCTTTTATTTTTAATTATGGATTTTATGTTGTATCATGTATGTAATACATATCATGTGAAATTATGATTTATGGATCAAGTATAGTCTATCAACATTTGCTCTCTTCGCTCTATTATTATAAATTTTTTCTATTATATAAACAAAATCGTACCCTACAATGACTTTCCTACATTGATAACAAATAGTATTGAAATTGATTTTTAGACACTTAAACTGTTAGGTTAATTTTATTATTGGGCCTACCAAATTTGCCTCCCTGAAACTGAAAATTCTTTTCCAAATACAAAAGTTCAATATCCTCCATACAATGTGTCATACCCAAAATATGAACCTACTGACACATGGCCACTATATAAATAAAATATGGTATAGATTCAAGAGCCTAAAAAGGCTATCTGATCCCTTCCAGTTGAAAGGTGCGACCATACTTGGGTTGAAACTCGAAGGTCAGACCTATGCCAACACCCAAAAACCAGATCTGGATCAAAACCCAAAGGCAAGACTTAGGTCCAAACCCAAAGGTCAGACCTTGGCCGAAACCCTCAAGTTAGACCTGGGTTGAAATCGAAAGGCCAAACCTAGACCAAAACTGAAGGCCAGACCTGGGTCGAAACCCGAAGGTCAGACCTAGGTCAAAACCTAAATACAGGTCAAGGCCAAAAAGCAAGGCCATCCAAAGGAGATCTACTTGACAAATAGGTCTCACCAAGAAACACCTATCGGGCAAGTCATACAATAAATTAGGACCAAGTTTCATGTCCTCGAAGGTCGATATTCGGTCTGACAATACTCAACCAGTCAATTGGGATTACATGTCACTCAAACAACGATGAGGCAACATTGAGATGAATACATGCCAGCCAGACATTTGATCAATCCAAAAGGCAAGTGTCAGATAGGCTTTTGGCTACACAACTAGCATCCAGTGTCAAACTAAACACTCGAGTATGGATACTCAGACACCACTTCCTCCAGTATAAATCGATGAACCAACTTCACCTGTAAGGGTAACACATTCTATTCATACATTTTAGTATTGTCATATCATTAAGATTTATCTCTCATACTCAATGCTTACTTGGGCGATGGAGAGCTAAAGTCGATGTCTGATCAGCTCTTTTCAAACGTTCATTTTCTCTAATTTTGTTTCAGGCACAAGAGTTGGCCAAAAACCCACCCGAACTGCCCAAGCTGTCCAAAACCACTGTTTCATCCAAAACACAAACCTTTCATCCCAAACAAATATACAAACCCAACTAGGCTTTAGTTTCTCTTGTTGACTAACAGATCAAACGACCTATGTGGTGGTTTGACTATTGTTATCAGTTTTACCTATAAACAATTAAGGCTAGAATGAGGGGGGATGTTTCTCAACCCTGAGGAAACCATGATAAACCAAGCCCATGAATCCATTAGTTCAAACCATGCTCGCAACAACGAACATTTTGGCTAACTCAACCTATTTCGCCAGTTCAGCCAAGCTTTTATACAACAATTTATGGGAAGCTACCAAAAGAAGATTTCAAAAAAAAATCTTACATTTCTTCCATGTTTCAGTCACAAGCAAATGGTGAATTTATCTGAGATTATCTCTCCCGATTCAACAAAAAGGGAAAAAGTGATTCAATTTGTGATTTTCTCACCCAATCAAACAAAGTTGTTATACGAGAAGAAGATTGCAATGACGTTTCCAAAAGCTATCAGGTTATCTCCCTCGAGCTATCAATATTACCTCCCTCGGGCTATCAATATTCTCTCCAACGGGCGATCAAAGTAAGTCTTATGACTTTCTTATTTGAAAGCCCTCGAAGTATTAAATGATTTCGGATTCTAGCTATCGGGAAATCAATCCCTCAGGTTATAAAAAGCTTTCAGATTCTCTCTATCGGGAAATCAATGCTTCGGATTATTAAAAGCTTTCAGATTCTATCCACTAGGAAATCAATCCCTCGGATTATAAAAAGCTTTTGGATTCTTTCTAACGGGAAATTAATCCCTCGGATTATTAAAAGCTCTTGGATTCTCTCCATTGGAAAATCAATCCCTCGAATTATAAAATATTCTCAGATTATTAAACTCATCGGGAAATCAATCCCTCATACAATAAAGTCAAAGCTCTCAATCATCCTAACAATCAAATCAGTCGAAAGGCTTAGATCCTACTTACTACGATCAATACAAATATCGTAAGAAAGGTTGGTGAAAAGAATGAGTATTGACTCAATCAATGAGATCCGACTTACTACGTTAAATCGATTCATAATCGAGTACAAAAATCTTAAGAGAGGTCAATGAACAGATTGAGTATTGACTCAGTCAATGAGATCCGAATTACTACGATCAATACAAAAAACGTAAGTGAGGTCGGTGAAAAGATCAAGTATTAACTCAGTCAACAAAATCCGACTTACCACGATTAAAGGTTGATCGATTTATAATCGAGTACAAAAATCGTAAGAGAGGTCGGTGAAATGATTGAGTATTAACTCAGTCGACGACATTCAACTTACTACTATCAATACAAAAATCATAAGAGAGGTCAGTGAAAAGATTGAGTATTGACTCAATCGATGAAATCTGACTTAGTTCTGTTAAGTTGATCGGACCATTAGTAGACTACTATAAAACCGTCAGAGTAGTCATGGAAAAATCAAGTATTAACTTAGTCAAACAAGTGTGACTTACTTCAGTTTAAGTTGATCGGATCATAATCGGGTACTATAAAACTGTCGAAGTAGTCATGGAAATATTAAATATTAAATTTGTCAAGCAAATTTGACTTACTTCGGTTTAAGTTGATGGGGTAATGACCGACTACTTGGAGTAGTCTAATAAAATTGCATGGAAAGAATAAGTATTGAATTATTAGAACAAATGTGACTTTCTTCGGTTTAAGTTGATTGGGTCATAATCGGGTACTATAAAACCGTTGGAGAGTTAGATAAGATTGTAAAGAAAATTGCAAATCGCAAAGAATATGACCGAGATTGTGAGGGGTATTATCCAATTTACTCTTTACCATATCAGTTTTCGGCCAAACAGGTTAGATGGACCTCTCAGCCTTTCGGATACTCGGGTCGGATGGACTTTTCTATCTTTCGGTCAATCAGGTCAGAGGGACCTTTCAGCCTTTCAGCTAATTAGGTCAAATGAATCCCTCGATCTTTCGGTTACTCAGGTCGAATGAATCCCTCGGTCTTTCGGTTACTCGAGTCAAATAGACCTATCTACTTTTCGGCGAATCAAATCAGATAGACCTTCGGCCATTCAGGTCAAATAAACCTTTCACCCTTTTAATCACTCATGTCAGATGGATCTCTTAGCCTTTTGGCCACTTAGGTCAGATAGACCTCTTAACCTTTTGGCCACTCAAGTTAGATTGACCACTCAGCCTTTCGGTAACTCAGTTTAGATGGACCACTAAATCTTTTGGCCATATTAGACAACTCGATCAAAATAGCCTACTCAGCAATATGAGCCTACTCGGAAGGAAATCCACTTGAAAAATAAGTCCCATCAAGAAACACCTTTCGGGCAAGTCATACAATGAACCGGGACCAAGTTTCATGTCCTTGAAAGCCGATATCTTATCTAGTTGGCTTTAATTTCACTCAGACAACTGTGCGGCAACATCAAGACAAATACTTGTCAACCAGACATTCAACCAACCCAAAAAACAAATGTCATATAGGCTTCTGGCTGCCAAACTAGCATCCAGTGTCAGCCGAAACATTGGAGTATGGATACTTTGACACATTACCTCCAGTATAAATATATGAACCAACTTTTACACATTCTAATCTTGCCATTTCATTAAGACTTAACTCTCAAACTTGATACTGACTTGGGCGTCGGAGAGCCAAAGTTGACACCCAGTCGACTCTCTACTAACGTTCATTTTTTCCCTTTTTGTTTTGAGCACAAGAGTTAGGGGTCGTTTGTTTTTTTGTCTGAAGACTGAACAAAACATAATTTTTCTAAAGACTAAGGGGTCGTTTGTTTTTTTGTCTGGAGACTGAATAGTCCTGAAGTTTTCTGAAGACTGAATATAGAGTGAAATCTGAACATGACTGACATGTTTATTTTTTTTTCTCACATCTGAATATATTGTCAACGAATTTGTTTTTTAAAAGTAAAATTGTCTAAAAATAAGTCATTTTACATTTATACCTATGTTAAACAATTATACATATAAAATAAAAACAATCAAAAAACAATAATTATATATGAACACATATGATCATGTTCTTCTTCTTCGATTACAAATAAATTTCATTTTTACTAAGAAAAGAAAATATATTTTTTTCTTTCAAAAAATAAAAGGGGTAGCAGTAAAAACTCACACAAAACACTCTATATATATAAATACATCACTCTAATATCAAAATAAATTATTGATATTAAACACCAATATGAGAAGTGATTAGGGTTCTTTTTTATTTTTAAAGCTAGTTAAAATAAGCAATATATTAAAATAAAAGATTTATATACCATATATAATTATGATGAAATTGGAAACATGTTATATATGGGGGGATAGTATCGGAAGAAAAGATTTTGGATTGCATTTAATACAATTCAGTGATTTGTAATTAAGTGAAAAGTCAAGATTTTTTACTTTTTATTTTAAGTTGTGTTTTAAGATTTTTAAGTTGTTTGACCACTTAGAAAAACAAACAAAACAACTTAATAATTATGATTCATACCCATTAAGTTTTAAGTGAAAAAAACAAACGACCACTAAATAGGGACAGAAATCTGAACTTGATTGACATTTTGGTTTTTTTTTCCTCACATCTGAATGTATTGTCAGCACGTTCGTTTTTTAAAAGTAAAATTGTCTGAAAAAAAAAATTAATTTTACATTTATATCTATATTAAACGATTATACATATAATATGGAATAAAAAATCCAAAAATAATAATTGCATATGAACACATATGATCATGATCTTCTTCTTCGATTACAAACAAACTTCATTTTTACTAAGAAAAGAAAAAAAAAAAGAAAAGAAAAAAAAAGAAAAGTTTTTTTTTTCAAAAAATAAAAGGGGCAGCATGAAAACTCACACAAAACACTATATATATATATATATCACCTTAATATCATAATAAAGTATTGCTATTAAACATCAATATAAGAAGTGGTTAGGATTCTTTTTTATTTATAATGCTAATTAAAATAAACAATATATTAAAATAAAGATTTTTATACCATATATAATTATGATGAAATTGGAAACATGTTATATATGGGAGATAGTATCGGAAGAAAAGATTTTGAATTGCATTTAATACAATTCAATGATTTGCAATTGAGTGAAAAGTCACGATTTTTTACTTTTTATTTTAAGTTGTTTTTTGGTAATTTTAAGTTGTTTGACCACTTAAAAAAACAAACAAAACAACTTCATAATTATGATTCATACCCATTAAGTTTTAAGTGGAAAAAACAAACGACCCATTAGCCTGAAACCCATATAAACTGTCTGAGCAATCCGAAACTAACGTTTCATCCAAAACACTAAGGGATCGTTTGTTTTTTTGTCTGAAAACTGAACAGTCCTGAATTTTTCTAATGACTGAATAGAGACTGAAATCTGAACCTGAATGACATGTTTGTTTTTTTTCTCATATCTGAATATATTGTCAACATGTTTGTTTTTTTAAAGTAAAATTGTCTGGATATAAGTAATTTTACATTTATACATATGTTAAACAATTATACATATAATATGGAATAAAAACAATCCAAAAATAATAATTATATATGAACACATATGATATTGATCTTCATCTTTGATTGCAAACAAACTTCATTTTTCTAAGAAAAGATTTTTTTTTTTTTCAAAAAATAAAAAAGACATCAGGAAAACTCACACAAAACACTAGAATATATATATATACATCACCATAATATTATAATAAATTATCGATATTAAACACCAATATGCATAGTGATTATGGTTCTTTTTTATTTTTAAAGCTATTTAAAATAAGCAATATATTAAAATAAAGATTTATATACCATATGTAATTTTGATGAAATTAGAAATATGTTATATATAGGGGATAGTATCGGAAGAAAATATTTTAGATTGCATTTAATGCAATTCAGTGATTTGCAATTAAGTTAAAAATCATGATTTTTTACTTTTTATTTTAAGTTGTTTTTTATGATTTTTAAGTTGTTTGACCATTTAAAAAAACAAACAAAACAATTTAATAATTATGATTCAGTCTCATTAAATTTTAAGTGAAAAAACAAACGACCCTTAACATTGTATCCAAAACATATATACAAAACCAGCTAGTCTTCAGTTTCTCTCATTGACTAACCGATCAAATGGTCTATGTGGCGATTTGACTATTGTTATCGGTTTTACTTGTAAACACAATGCATTACTGTGGCAAAAAAATTCTATAAAGAAAATGGAAGAGCAAATCCATGAGGTTATAACAAGAAAGAAGGAAAATCTATATTATTAAGTTATGAATTAATTCAATAGTTAGCAACAAAAAATTACACGTGTACCGCTATTTGGATTGCTTTATGCATAGTTAATGTGATCAAACGAAACGTTGGACAGATAAAGAAAATTTTACAAATAGAATTTGAGAAGAGACAAAATGGGTAAAGACAAAATAAAATAAAATAAAGTGAAAAATCAAATAAATTAGCCAATGTCATAATTAGATGTCTAATAAGTTTGAGCCTTTGACTCAATCTACAAGGTATCTTTGCTTAAAGAGAATCTGAGTACTTTGCGATGCATCTGTAATATAAATAATAGATGGTTTGGATTTATTATTCCCTTGTCATTGTCGTTTTTGTGTAACAATCAAACAAATGTTTTAGATGAGCTATGAATCTATTATCTATGAATCTATGATAAGAAACCAAAATCTACACAAAAGGATCCATGCACATTCATGTATTTGAAGTTGTCTTTGATGTTGGATAGGCTGGCTTCTTCTTGGAGCTTGAGCCGAAGGCTGACACCTTTGTGGGATTACTTTTTGAGACGGTTGAACCGGTTGAACTTCCTTCCTTGGTTGAACTTGCCTCTTTAGTTGGGGAACTTGGATTGAGGAACCGTTAGGAGAGAGGCTTGCTTCAAGGGTTGACGCACATTTGGTTAAGCCATCATTGAAGGTTGGGGTTGTGCAATGCTTCTTGGTTGCATCTTCAATCTTGCATTCTTCGTAGACACCCGAAACTCGATCTTCCTCCTTAGTTATTGAGAAGGTAATGGTTCGTCGGTCTCCTTTCCCTTTACAAACATTGTCTTGTTCGATGAAAGAGTTTCTTTGTCACTTATAAAACCGAGGCCTCTTTTATTATTTGACTTCTTCTCATAGCCTATCATTTTGTCAAGTTTCTCTAAACCCGAAGTCAACTTAGCAAGGGTATTTCTTGACTTTTCAAGGGTATTTCTTGCCTTTTCAAGCTCCTTCTCTAAACTAACTTCATTTACTTTAACAAGTGTCATTTCCTGATCTAAGTGAGTCACTTTAGTTCTTAGTTGAATACTATCTTCCCTCAACCCAACTATCTCCTATTTCTTCTTAATCAAGCATTTTTAGAGATAATCAATAAACTCTTGATAGTTTATAGTACTACCATTTGAGTTTTCAGAGCATGTCCTCTTTTGATCGAAGCTTCTTCCACTTATGCTTTCATAGCCCATATCTTAAAATGTAGCTTATCTGAATCTTGCTCCTCTTTTGTCTCCATTCTTCAAGTCACCTTTCTTGAATCCTTCAAATGACAAATACTTGGTGACAGCTTGAGCTTCTTCATGGTAGGAGATCGAAAAGGCAAAGTAGTTCTTCTTACAATCACTTAATCTAGAGGAACTTTCTTCAACAACTTCCACTTTGTTGTTCCGTTTGTGAGAAGTTGTAAGTTCTACAAAGTTGGCCACATCCTCTTCATCACTCGAAGAGTCATCATTATCTTCACTGCTATAACCATCACTCCAAATGGAGGCCATTGTCTTTCCTTTCTTCTTATTCTTTAAGTTACCGCAATCCGATTAGATGTGTCTGATTCCCCCACATTCGTAACACTAAACACCCTTTCTTGAAGACTTGTCTTAGCTATCTTTACCATTCTTGAACCCGATCTTCTTCTTAAAGTCATTACCTCTTGAGTTGAGGTCTTTCTAGAACTTCTTGAATCTATTCACGGTGAGAGTTATCTCCTCATCAGAGTCACGATATCTCTTCTCTTGCTTGGATGTCTTCAAAGTAATCCCCTTTTTCTTCTTGAGTTGAGAAGTAAGCTTCATCGCCTCATAGGCCAACAACTTCCCAATAACTTCACTTGATTTCATCTTCATGTACTCGATATTCTCCTCTATAGCGGTCACTTTTGATTCAAACCGTTGGGGAAGAGATCTCATGATCTTTTGCTTGATCCTCAAGTCGGTGTAAGGATTTCCAAGTTGATGGCTTTGGGTTGGCTTTGGTTGACTTCCTTCACGGTTTCATTCCCGTGGAACAGGGCTTTGGAACTCGTGTGAACTTCTGACATTTGACCGCAGGTTTGTTCTATGGGTTTGTTCTCGCTAAGAGAGATCGCTGGAACTTCTGATATTTTGGTGTGACTTCTTTCCACGGCTGCATTCCCGCGGACTAGATGGTTAGGACTCGCGGTAGGTTCTGACGGAATTGCACCGTGGCTTCGCTTCGGGGGTTCATTCCCGCAAGACAGTGAGGTGGAACACGTTGATTTTGATGGAGTTTCCCCATGACTTCGCTTTACGAGTTAATTCTCGTGCGACGGATGGTTGGAACTCACAGAGAGTGTTGAGCACTTTACTTTGCCCTATTTAGCCTCCTTGTTTCCATTTTGGAACGTGCTGATTTTGATGGAGTTTCCCCACGGCTTCGCTCTGTGAATATTAAATTTAAGTTTTTTCTTTTCTTTTTTCTCAATTTGTTGTAGAAGAAATTTTACGTGGATCCAGTTAGACGGTAGAAAAAGAAGAAAATACATAAATAGGAGATTTTTATTTTTTGTTATTTTTCAGGGAGAAGATTTTTATTGCTATATTTTGTACATCAATTCTTTTTCTTTAATATATATTATTCTTTATTTAATATTTATCTTTTCTTTAATGTGTTTTTTAACGTCCAAATCTATCCATTAGAAAAAATCTAAAAGTTGGATGTCCTATATTTTCTTTATATCAATACATACGAATAAAAAAACCACCGTATACCGTATTTATAATTTTTTTTAATTTATAAATAATAAATAAATAACTCTTTTACATTTAAACTTCAAAACCCATCACTAAATTCGTTTAACCATTCAACTCTCTTCAAAACTCCACACTTTGATAGTCGTACACAAAGACAAAAATAGAGGGCAAAAACGACTCAAAACATCTATACACTAATAATCACACGAGAGAACGAGAGGGAATTCAGTATAGTTTTTATTGACGCCATACAAATATCATAAACAATGAACTCCACACCATAGATATCATGAGATCAATGGAATGCCAGATTCCTGAGCAGATGAAGGTTGTAAGGCACGGATTCGAACATCATATTTCCTACGAACAGACACATCATTGCCTGAGGATGAATCTGACCCATCTGTTACAGCTGTGTAACCTGAAGTTTTATCATCACAAGCATTTCCAACATGATTACCACACTTACGACAAAGAAGTTTGGTCCTATGTCGGAAAAAACCCCAGGAGTTTTTGGAAAAGTAGGGAAGGCATTGGAATTCATCAGCCTGAGTAAATCTGCTCTCATCAATTTCAACGAATGATATGATCCCTCGCTTTATGGATTTATTATATTTTGAGCCAATTGTTGAGGTGTTCCGGTTACCAGAGCTAAGGTTCAGCTCATACCCACAAGAACCGCAGCTGCATGAGAAAATAACTATCATGTTCTATTTCTGCAAATATAAACATGGAATAGCAAAAATCACTACAAATTCAGCTGTGTTCAAAAATCATAAGAACTTCTATTCACAATCTTCTCTGTTGGTGCAACTCAAATTGCTATGTTCTATTCTTCTTGGCATTTGTAAGCAAGATTGCTGATTTTCAATCGATCTAATTCCTAACCCCTCCAAAATAAGATATTAACAAGAAGGCATAGCGGAGGTCGGTGACACATTGGAAAAAAACAAGTAGGGCTAAGAGACACAATGAGACAAATTAAAGTAAATTTCTGATATTTTCCCATCTTCTTCATGATCAATGTCAAAATGTTGAATGCTGGGGAGATCAATCTAAAGTGAAAAAGATTATGCAATTTTTTATTCTATAGGAACTGGTAACGAGTCAATCCAACTCCTTGAGGTTTCCAAAGTAGTCTAACAGCATGTTAAAGTCTAACGACCAACTTCTAATTACCCCATCTGCCTATAATTGATTACATCAAAATGAGAAGACGAGTCACAAATAACAAATAATTATACATAAATCCACATAGAATCGTATATTAAGTTTATAGGTCCTGCTTGTAATAAGCAGGTGGTGTATTGTTTTTTTCAGAAAAGAACAACAGTTATGTAAAATATGTAATTATGTACAAGGGTATTTGGTAAAAAAAATTGTACTCATGCACTAACTTTGAAACATTTAACAATATTATATGAATGTTCAAAACAAACAATGTTATAGGACTGCAAAAGATTTATATGAACATTATTAAAACTTATCCAATTTTCTTAATTTGGTCAAAGAAAAAACAATTCCTCTGGTGCCCAAAGCCTAAAATTAAACCAATGAGCAATGACATTTAACAAAAGTATCAATATTTATGCTACACCTGGACATTGCTTGGAGATTGAATCTATCCATTTGCGTAACACATAGCCATTCACCTAGCAAGCTGGTCATGTGTAATAGAGACATTGCCATGAACAAAAAATACAGTAAATGGAAGGACAATGGAGAAACAGGAAGAATCAGAACTCACTTGTGAAAGATAAAAAAGTTCACAACCCTTGAGGAAACACCAAATGGATTAAAAGATACATTTTCTCATTACCACAAAGGAATTTAACAAGCGATACGGTGCTTAGAAACTAACCATGAAATGAATTCATCTAAAAGATACAAAATTTTGAGGAGGAAAATCCCCTTTAAAACTAAAATTGTATTATAAATAACACTTTGATGACCATTTACAAGACAAAGGATTATATTGTAACAAACTAACAAGCTTCCTCAATAAGAACAAGTAAATACCAAGAAACCATACCCATTTTTCATGATTAACATAAATAAAAATCCACAACTACTTCACTTAGAAAAAAGTTGCAACTTATAACATTCATAGGGAAAGAAAAAAGACAGAAACAAACAAGAAGTGAGGTAGTCTTCGAATAATTGATCATAATTTTCCAATAAAAAAAACTTAAAAGTTCACATCATTTACATTAGGATCCGGATCAAAGGGATTTCCCAAGGTATATAGCTTGCAAACATTGTCTTGATACCGGTTTTTTTTTTTCTTATTTATATTATAATTATTTTTTCTAGAAAAAATAAATACTCATAACTCTAGTTTTGGCACCCCTACAATTTAGGTAGTGCTACAATTTGGAGCCACATCAGGACGCACTTAGTTTACTAACATCATAAAGTGCACCAAATCAAAAGCAACTATTAAATTAAACATCCATAGCAGCAAACCAAGTAGCTCACAAGAAAAGTACCTAAGATGCAACAGGCTAATATCTAATTCCATATAAGAATACTGAATTGCAACCCTTCTAAAATTTTGCGATCATCAAACCACAGATACCAAACTGATTCAAGCATACCGATGAATCCACAAAAGTTAAAACCAAAGAGAGTATAATTACTGCCCAGTGTGTTGTAACCATTCAGTAAAATAGATTCGGAAGTATGAAAATTGTGTCAGTTGGTAGTTTTGAAATAATGCCACCAAAGAGCTCTCTGTTACTCTCATTATAAAACATAATAGCTGTGCAAATTAACCACAAAGCAGATATTTCTATGTTCAATTCAATTCAGTAGCTAAATTTCTGTTTTAGCTGCATTAATTTGGTGAATTTATTATAACTACAGACAATCCCCTAGTTTAAATCTATCTTTAAAGCCTTTTTTATTAAACATATTGTCTCTGCTTGCAATCAAACGAAATGAACAAAAGGTGAATTATTGGGACAGACCAAAACCCTTGATTTTATTGGGACATAAGAGTATCAAACTAAATATTTTACAAAACTGATGGAACCCTAAACCACAGATCTTTGAACTAATTCAAGGCTAAAACTAGAAAATCGTATCAATATTATGTGTTTAAACAGAATTACGAGCAGTTCAATCTGCAAGTGACTAGTGTTGGTATTTATGCCGCCAAGTCTTTCACAGTATCATTGAAGATCACAGCTTCTGCATATTAATCAAAAAGAGTTACTAGGCGATCATCAGTTGTTCAATTCAACAACTGATGTTCCGTTTATCTACATAAATTAGGTCAATTAATACACTTAAGATTATGTCAGACTCTTCAATACAATTTCACAATAGTAGTGAATTGCAACTAGATTCCCCCATATCACTAAAATATATGAACTCATAAAATTCAAATTATATGGGAAAAAAAACATCAAAAGGAGAGAGACTGAGAGTACCTGTAGCTAACATGTCTCTGAGAAGAGGAAGAAGAAAAGGAGTGATGGTGATTGCCGTTGACAGACGTAGATTTCTCCATTGTTTTCACTCAAATCAAAGAACTAAGCAAGGTTAAACATAATTACAAAAGTATCGAACATCAATTGTCTTGGACTGAATCAGAAAACAAACCGATTCACAGAGAGAGACTGATAAGAAGATTAAACTATACAGGGGGAAACGAGAATCAATGAAAAGGTTTAGGAGTGTGGCTCCTTATTTGTCCTTTTCTCCGTAACGGAAACAAGAAACGCCCTTGGTAAGCATTAAACAAAGTCAAATTGCAATTTAATCCCCTAAGATTTTGTATGAAGACATTAATAATGTAAGTTCTGTTGTAATGACACAAAAGTACCTTTGATCGAGTTTATCACCAGTAAAGGCTTGTTTGGCGTGCAGGATATAATAATATTATTTTCATGAGATTAAATTTGATTGAATTAGATTTGACTAAATTACTGATATGATGTGTTTGGTGATGAATGAAATTGGATTAAAATATAGCAGTCATGTCTCTTGTTTGGTGTGTTAAGAATTTAATAAAAAATAATTTTATAATTTATTTAATATAATGTGAAATTGATTGATATAAAATTATATAAAATTATTTTTAAATAAGTTGAGTATTTATTTCTTGAAAAATAAAAAAAAATAAAAATATATATTAAATAAAATAATATCTTTCAATTAGTATTTAAAAATATGTTTAAATATTATAATAAGATATATTAAATAAATATAAAATTTTATAATTAAATATAAAATAAAATAAGGATATTTTTTAAAACATGGGACTAAATAGCCCTACCTCATCTATATAAAATGGTTGCATAGAATTTGATTGGTTAAAATAATTATTTAAATTAATTTAAATATATATATATATATGTATTTAATTGTTCATTTGAAAATAATTTAAATATTTAAAATCTATTTTAAACAAATTCATATTTATTTTTATTTATTAATGTTAACAATTATTATTTTATTAATTATTAAAAGATATTTATATTTGAATCACATAAATAAATAAAAAAAGATAAGAAAAATATATATAAAGTGGTGGGACTAATTAGTCCTATTAATATGGGTTAAATTGGATTAAAAAATGCATCTCATGCAAGCAACAAACATAAGATTGGACTAAAACTAGTTCAATCTCAATTATATCCCAAGGAACAAATAACCCCCAATAGCAAAAGGGTAAAATAGTTTTTGCATATTAAAAAAAAAATACAAAGAAAAAATTGTAGTGTTCAATCACAACATTAACCATCACTAAAAAAAAGTTAAATAACAAATTTAAAAAATATATATCCCTTTTTAAAGAGATTAAACTCCTCCTTTCCAAGGTTAAATAATTAAAAAAAAAAACCAAAATAGAGAGAGAGTGAGAGACGGAGGTCCATTCAGGAGATCGATCCATTGTATCTCCTTGATTTGGAGAAGATCTTTAGTTCATCTTTTTTACCGTAGATTTTAAAAAAAAAATTATTATTATTTAAATAAATAATATTAAAAAAATTGATAAAATTAAATAAATTAGCAGTAAGAAGGAAATTTCATAATTTTAATTTTTTCGATAAAAAAATTCATAATTTTAAATTTGATCAACCATTGTCTTTAACAAAGTGATGTGAACAGAAGAATTGATTATAAATATTGTCCATATAAAATTTTAAACAAAACAAACCCATAAATGACTTTAAAATGGTCAACCACATAAATATAAAAATAAAAAATAAAAAAAAGACCTACCAATAGAAACCCAACCAATAAATGACTTTAAAAATGATCTATCATACACATAAATTTTTTAAAGGCTCACTAATAGAAACTCATTTATCATTCTTACAATAACACTATTGGATCAAGAGTGGCAATGGGTTGAATCCTAGTAACACTCGTATTCGACACAAATAATCATCTTTTCTATCTCTAAAAAAAATCTTAAAACTCACTTGATACGAAAATTCAGAAGTCGTTGTTTCGAAGGTAATTAAATCAATAAACTTTTTTTTTCTTTTTTGAAAACCCTTATGTAAGCTTAATTAGTACTTTTATTTCCAAAATGTGAAACAAGTAAGATATATTCTTTTATACAATTATAAAAAACTTATTTTGGGAATTTTTTATTTACTATTTTGTTGTGTTATAATATTGAGTTTAAGTTATTATTTTGATTTTTACAAGTATTTATTAGAGAAAAAAATAATAATCAAGTAAACATATATAGAATATCGAGAACCTCATTTTCTATAGTTCGCATCGAGTCCCGAAAATATCAGGATCAGCCCTCAAGTACTGTTATGTCATTATAGTATAATTGGCATTATTCGTGTCATTATGCAAAACTAGCAAAACCTTAAACTAGAGTCTGGATTGCAATTTGCCCAAAAACTAATAAACAACTTTATTAATTAAAATTGTATATTAAAGTCGGTCATTATCAAAACTATAAATAAAGCAGTAGGTTTCACCACCTCATTGGCTCATTTTAAAAAATAAAATCGAAAGTTTAAAAAACAAAAAATCTATTTGTTGGCACCATTAGGTAGGTGGGTTTGAAAATTCCCTTAAAACGTGTGTCTAAACTTAGAGGGGAGTGAATAGGTTTTAATCAAGTCAATTACCATATTTTCTTGATTAGTCAATATTCAAAATTCACCCAATAAAACAAACATACAACATCAAGTGTAAGGTGCAGAACTATAAATAACACTATATGTATACGTGGAAACCCTCTAAATGGGAAAAACCACGGGCTGTTATGTGCACCACACTCGGTCACAGAAATCCACTATATGAATAAAAAGTTACACCCTCAAGTGGTACTCGGACTCTCACTCTCGACAACCTCAGGCTATGGACACCGCCACTCATCACTCTTGGTTCAATCCCTAGTGATATCCCCTGATCCACTACTCTTGGCATGTGCACCTCCTACTCTACCCCTCGGGCCTTTTACAATGGATACCCGACCAATTGCTTGCCAACCTACCCTTGGTTGCAAGGCTTCTCTTGCTTGTGCAACTTCACACCGAAGCCACAAGATTTTGACTCAATGAAGAGTATATGGTCTAAGTGTATATATGACACTATGCTCAAATGCAATTATGTGTAAGACCACACAAAATGGTTAACTAGATGTAGATAATGCAATTAAACATCCTAGTTATCAAACAATGCCTACATGCCCATACCAAGGACACAATTAGATGTGTAGATAAAATCTAACAACCTAATTGTCAATAAAAGTCCAACTAACACAAGTTGTCACAACAAATAATCAAGGGCAATTTTGCAATCAAGAAATGCAATCAATGAGGCATACACAATGATGTTTAAATGCAATGCATAAAGACTTAACTAGATATGGATATGCAATATTACAATCTAGTTATCAAACAAAACCACTTTAACACAAGTTGTCAATAAACATGGCATGGTCAATAAATGCAATCATTAAATGCAATCAATATGACCTAATTAGCTAGAGGGCAAATATGTCATAAATGCTAGCTATCAACAAACAAACCCAATCATGTTATCAAGACTCATAAATATGTGAAATAAACTAGAGTTTAGGTATTTAATCATACAATAAACACCTAATCTAGAGTAAGAAGAACAATAAAAGATGTTCAATGAAGTTCTTACTTACCTAGTCATGAAACCAAGAACACCCATGCTCATATGATAAAGAATGATGCAAAATGGAGATGGGTTTTAGGTTTGGAGAGTCAAAGAAGCAAGCTTGGTGCTTTCTCTCACTAGGGGAACTTTTTCTCTCACTATCTGAAAATTCTAAGTTCTAGGTCGAAATGGGGAAGAAGATGAAGTATATATATGATTCAAATCAAACTACGATGTTTTGGGAGAGAAAAAATTGATTTTCGGGCGTCAGAAGCCACCTTAGGGCGACCTGGAAGTGAGGTCACCTTGAGGTACCATGCTCTCGGGAAAAACGCGACAGCACAACAGCTTGAGCTTCAAGCAACCCAAAACATGACCAAACGACATCCAAACCTTTCGTATAATATACCGTTGGAAAGGTATGGAAGTATACTTTATACTCTAATTTATAAAACAAGATTTGGACATTTGTAGAAAACGTTATGGTCATTTGAGTGAACAAATGTCAGAAACGGACAACAACAGAGATGCCTTGTTTTTGTGGTCACTTTGGAGATTTTAAAACCAATCCAAACGGTCATGAAATATTACGAATAATATACCGTTGGAAAGGTATAGGTGGTGTCTAGTTTGTACAGAATTTTTCAAAACTCATTTTAAATCAATGTATAAAAAGATATGATCACAAGACCATACAAATGTCAGTTTTGAAAAACATTTAATCATTAAAATACACTCTTTTGAAACAAGACACCTTAATCCATATAACCAAACCAAGAGAAGAATGAGACATTCTCATATGGTCACTCAACGCGCTAAAACAAGCACACCATCGTGCAAGCGCGAACACAACACAATACCACACTTAAATTTATAAATGAAGTGCAAGTGTGATTGTGAAGAGATGCACACATATAAACAATATCAACACAAATGCAAGATCAACAAAGCATGCATGAGGTGTGTGTGTGCACCTAAACTCTTCAAGAGGCAAAGTCAAGTGAATATATCTTTTGCTCTTGAAGTCATGGAAATGCTTGGAAACTTACCAATGAGGTCATAAGCTACTCATTACACAATCATCCCAATATGGTGTAGTTTGTCATGAAATAAGTCAATCATAAAATTGAGATCCTTACAGGGTTCAAGCATGCCTTCTCCTCCAAATCTAAGTCACTGGTAATAGTTCAAACAATTATAAACTTGCATAACTATTCAATAACCATACAAATATGATATTTTATTACTTATAACCTGTCGTATGTAAATTTTTTCAGACGTACACGTCATTGACAAAGAGGATAAAATTGTCAGGTGGACATCCGAATAGGCATTTAGAAAATATCCTACAAGACATCACCAAAGAAGAGAATTCCGAGTAAACAAGTATTGAACAAAACCTACTCAGGGTCAACTGACGTCATATACTACTCGGGGTCAGTTAAAGATGCTCGGGGCTAGTTGATGACATTTTTTACTCGGGATCAGATGGCGTCATTCGGGACCAGCTAATATCGTGTTTTACTCGGGACAAACATGAAGAAAATCGAATAAAAAGCCCAGTACGTAGCTCAAACGAGTCAAGTAGTCAAAATTTACCCAACTGGTTGGATGACCCAGCTGAGAAGGTTCCTGGAAGAAGGCGTGCTCCCGGAAGATCCCCTACAAGCAAAACGTATCAGGTATCGATCAGCAAGGTACATATTGGTCGGAGGAAAACTATATAGAATGGGGTTTTCCCGAACACTTAAAAGATGTGTGTCAGACGAATATGCATGTCGGATATTACAGGAAATCCACAGGGGAGTTTGCGGAAACCATACTGAGAGTGAAATTTTAGCACACAAGGTACTCAAGCAAGGTTATTATTGGCTTACTTTATTCTCAAATGCATAGCGATGTTCGGAGAGTTGCAATACTTTCCAAAGGATTGCTAATGATATCCGACAACCCCCTGAACAACTCAGAAACCTCACATCCCTATGGCCATTTGCCATGTGGGGTTTGGATTTAATCGGCCCATGCCAGCTGGGACAGGGGGTCGAGCAAAACATGTCATAGTAGTCGTTGACTATTTCACAAAGTAGGCAGAAGTTGAAGCATTGGTACATATCACAGAAGCAAATACCACAAATTTCATGAAAAATAATATATTTTATAGGTTTGGAGTCCTAAACACTATAATCATTGACAACGGCACCCAGTTCGATAACCTGAAATTCAGACAATTGTGCAAAGAGTACCGGATTGCCAATTACTATGTCACACATGCCCACCCTCAAACAAATGGGTAGGTTGAAGCAGTGAACAAAATCAGCAAGCACACAATCAAAGCAAAGCTAGATGCCAAGAGAGGAAGCTGGGTTGAAAAGCTACCCGAAGTATTATGGGTATATCGGACGACAACAAGAACTTCAATAGGAGAGACTCCATTCACTTTAGCGTTTGGAACAGAAGCTGTTATCCCCATAGAAACATCATATGCATTACCCCGGGTCAGGCTATATGATGAAGAACAGAATGTTGATATGCTATTACAAAGTCTAGATGAGCTATAAGAGAAATGGAGAAGTCCAGAATACGAAATATGGCATATCATCAAAGAATAACTCGCCATTACAACTCTCATGTTTGGATTAGGAAATTCCAACTAGGAGACCTGGTACTCAGGAAGGTGTCATTGAATACAAAAAATAAAGTTACAGGTTCAATGGCTGATAAGTGGGAAGGCCCGTACAAAATCGAAGGAATAGCTGGTCATGGAGCATATTGGATTGCATGACCCAATGGAGGGGTCTTACCCCGACCATGCAACACCCAATATCTGAAAAACTTTTATCCTTAAATTGTTTTCTGTTTTCCTTTTCTAGTCAGGACAATTTTAGTTATGTCAAATATTAGCTTTGGAACTTAAATCTTTGTTGGTTTTGCAGTTATAAATAAAAATCAAACCCGGATTTCTGAAAAATAAGCATGATAATAAGAACATGCAAATAGAATACTCGGGACCATTGATTCCCGAATAGGCGAATAGGCGGATAAGCTAGAATGAGCATGACAGCCGAGCAATGTCAATTGACCTTAGCAAAAAGGCAAACCCGATGCACCAGATTCTGGAGAAAGGCTTGGGATGCTATCGGAAAAAAATCTAGTGAAATGCGTAGCTGTGTTAAGCGGTTCAAAAAGCTTAACAATTCGACAAACCCTTGCACAAAAAAACTGGGGAGACGTCCTCGGTAATGTGTAAGGACTCGAACATATGATCATGGTGAGCCTTGATGTAATG
Source organism: Dipteronia dyeriana (assembly GCA_032871835.1). NCBI lineage: Eukaryota > Viridiplantae > Streptophyta > Magnoliopsida > Sapindales > Sapindaceae > Dipteronia > Dipteronia dyeriana. The sequence continues at coordinate 99,098,814 of CM065296.1, read as the reverse complement.
TTCGGGTAGTAACCGAGTATGAAACATAAGTATAAATCTGATTGCCTGTTTTAAGATGACCTGGTTAATAATATTAGCCAGTTTAATAAGATACTTGGCGTTAAAAATTATTCGGGTAAAGAAACAGGTTTAATAAGATACTTGGTGAAATTACCCGAACATCAAAAATAGTCATTTTAATAAGATACTTGGTATAAATTTCAATAGCCAGTTTAATAAGTTACTTGGCATAAATTTCAGTAGCCGGTTTAAGAAGATACTCGGCAACAATAGAATCAAGTTAAAGAAGACTCAGTGAAATTCCTAGAGCAATGAATCAGATCAGACCACTCGGTTTTCAGAATTATAGTTAACTAGGAATTTCATTGATAATCTTTACAAAGAATTGTTACAAAGAATCTCTAAAAAAATGAATTTCTATAAAATAAATCAGGAGGATTTAGAACTCTTGCTGATGCTCGAGTCAGGCACCATTTCGTACTCACGGAGCAGACTTTCATTGGAAGGCCAAGCAATCGTATCGACAGAATCATCCATCCATTGGCTATAATCTTCTCCCGGGATCAGTCCGATGTCAGGCACCACACCTTCCATGACCGATTCCTGACTAGCGTAAAAGGTCAAGAGGGAATGCTCGGAGGGAACCTCCAAATGCATGGGAAAGGGCTCTTTACCTCGGCTACGGCAATAAGCTCTCCACTTCTTCATCTAAGTCCGAAGAGATTTCAAGGACCGATCCACGTGATTCTTGATCGACAGCTCTCAGTTGGTTCGTGCTTTTTTAGTTGCCCTATTCTTAATCTTAAAAAACTCGCCAACTGAAACTAGCCATCGCTGAAATTCCCGAAGGAGAATGGCATCGTAGGCAGGGGATCTTTTGAAACGGTCTACCCCTTGGACTTTGAGTTCCAGCCTGGACTCTTTGGATAAGGACTCAACTGTCAAAGCTTTGCGCTCCAACTTGGACTGCTCCGCTTCCTGTTCTGCTTTAAGCATTGAGTCTTGGGCAGAGGACAACAAGTTTTGAAATGACACTGCCTTCTCCTCTGCCAAAGAAGCTCTCTACTCGATCTCCACTTGCTTCGCCAAACAGTGGTCGGCAAACACTTGGGCATTGCCAACTTCTTTATGATAAGCCGATTCGACCCGAGCACGGCTATCCTCACTCTCTTTCAGTTGAGCTTCAAGACGCCTTATTCAATCAACTTGATGTTGCTGCGTCTGAACCAGCTCAGCGAAATCGGCCACCATATACAAAGAAAAGAAATTAAAAGTCTAGCAAGCAAACGGGCAAGGCAAGAGTTAGGAATAAAATCTACATAAGATGCGTCGTTGAAGATATTTTGAAGACGACTCGTCAGAGGCTCGTCCCTGAGATGACTCCAATGATCATCCCCGATAAAAGCCCGGCCAGATGACATCACCCTGAGCATATCCTGGGGAGAAGGATAGGAAGGACCTCCCGAGGGTTCAGCCCTTAGATCTTTAACCTCGGGGGGAGAGGAACCCATGTTCGGGTCAAAAGTCTCCACACCCGCCGATGCTTCGACATGAACACTCGGGGGAATCTCAGCCTCAGCGTCTTCATCACTTGATTCAACAAATGAAACTACTCAAGGAACCTTGAGAGGGCGAGTAGGAGAGTCGACCGCCTTCCGTTTCTCAGCCCGAGAACGGTGGAAGCTGAGATCAGCTGCGGGATCTTCCTGAACATCATCCCGGAAGGATTTAAAAAATGTAGGATCTGTATGTATTTGACCCTCGAAGGTTTTACCTCTATCACCGGTGTCTGACCGCTCGGCAGGCCCTTCACCAAGACCCTCACTTTGCCTCTCCCCGTCATCAGGCAACTCCTGAGTATGATCCGATGGGCCACTCAGACCACTAGACTCCCCTACGGTCGGTCGAACGACTTCCTTAGGGACATATTCGGGGACCTGCTCCTCAGCCACATCAGGTTCCTCATCTGACTCAGGTGGGGCAACGCCCTCTTCGCTCTGATTAGAAGCTTCTTTTTGGCTCGCTTGAAGAATCGACTTTACTTGACGAGCTTGAAGATCGCAGACGATGTCCGAATCATACACTTGAAAGAAAAAAGGGGAATCGAGTTAGTATATATAAAAAAACAAAAAAAAATAGGGGGTATACAAAGATCACTTACATCGCCTGCGATAGCCTTAATCTAGTTGAAAAAGCTGAATTCTATCATCTTTTCCTCATTGAAAAGATAAGTCATGCTTCTCTCCTCCAGAGTACGAATTGTTGCCCGAGCAAATCTGGTCAGCTCAGTATCGCTGAATTCAAGTTTTTTCTTGTTCCATACCTCGGGGGAATAGAAAAAATTGGGAACTTTTAACACCCTCCGAGTTTTCCCAGCCGAGAGAGTGACTGCAAGACCTATATTTCCTCCAACAAAAAACCAAATGTTCTTCCAGTACTTGTTGGACGAAGGAAATCCCCATACGAAGCCCCTCTTTTTGGCTTCATCAGAGGTGTCAACTCCTCGATTCACCTTTGTCCCCTCAAGGACCCAGCAATCTGATGGATTAGACATGAATAAGTAGGTTCATGTCTAACCAGACTGCCTCAGCATATAAAAGTGCCTGATTTCATTCTGAAAAAGGCGGCGACAGGTTCATTCGGCTCCACATGTGCCATATGCACATCAAGATCTTGTAGCTATTCGGGGCCAATTGAGCCGGAGCGTTCCCCGCTTTAGCCAAAAACAAGGCAATGAATGACTACAAGGGAAGAGTAACACCACAGCAAAGCATGGACCCATAGATTGCCACCATACCAGGAGGAGGGTTCCACGCAACTCTATCACCAGCAGGAACCAAAGTAACTGAATTACCCAAATCGAATCGGGCACGATACTTCCCGATCTCTTCTACCCCAACCACGTTCGGTTCGACGTCAAACTCACTCGGGCAATCAATAGAGAAAGAAAGACAAGATTTTTTGAACTCCTCTTCAATGTCCTGCTCTTTAATAGTCTACTCTCTAATTCGGACGTTGCCCGAGTTGTGCTTGTGAACTTCGCTTTTACTTTGATGTTTTCCCATCATTGATCGAAGTGGTACCCTGTGATTAGAAACGACATATTCAGAACTAGAAGAATCATAGTCAGAACTGGATACATAACTAAAATGGACTTCAGGGTAAAGCCTAGAAACATCGACTTCTAAAAAATGAGGTTCGTCCAGGGGGATTTCCCCCAATAATCTTCGAGCGCAAGATACCAATTGAAAATTTCCACGATCTAGCGCCTCGAGAGCTATAATAAAAAGTCGATGACGGGAAGACGGATTCATTAAAACTAACCTTGAATGAAGAAATCTGATGCAAAATCTTCAACGAAGACTAGCAACTTTCTGCGTAAAGAAATATGGGCTGGAAAAGCTTCTGGTTAGAGTCTGAGAATGAACAAACGCAATTCCTCAGAGGAGAATTTAAAAGGGTAATTGCACGAAACACTAGAGTCTCAAGGCAGGAAAAATCAATGACAAAATTTGATGATGTAGGCGGCACACTAGGAGACGCATAGGTCCCTTCTTATAATTGGCATCGAGAAATGAATCGGTAGAGGAAAAGTGTTAAGAGAAGAACTAGCTAAAGGCCGTCAGAACTCCAAAACGTCGTAATCATTGAGATCTCGTGTGAGGAGGCAAATTGAAGTTACAGGGCCATCATTAAGACACGCCATTATGACAAGACATTTACCCTGACGTTACAGAGTCGAAAAACTTAAAGGGTTGATTAAAATATTTTTGCCCAGAACGAAACCCTGTTTGGTAAAAATATTTTAATAGGGTATTGTCGTATATAAATTTTATCAGACGTACACGTCATTGACAAAGATGATAAAATTGTCAGGTGTACATCCGAATAGGCATTCAGAAAATATCATGCAAGACATCACCAAATAAGAGAAGCCCGAGTAAACAAGTATTGAACAAAACCTACTCAGGGTCAACTGACGTCATATACTACTCGGGGTTAGTTAAAGATGCTCGGGGCTAGTTAATGACATTTTTTACTCTGGATCAGATGGCATCATTCGGGACTAGCTAATATCGTGTTTTACTCGGGACAAACATGAAGAAAATCGAATAAAAAGCCCAATACGTAGCTCACACGAGTCAAGTCGTTAAAATTTACCCAACTGGTTGGATGACCCAGCTGAGAAGGTTCCTGGAAGAAGGCGTTCTCCCCGGAAGATCCCCTACAAGCAAAACGTATCAGGTATCGATCAGCAAGGTACATATTGGTCGGAGGAAAACTATACAGAATGGGGTTTTCCCGAACACTTAAAAGATGTGTGTCAGACGAATATGCATGTCGGATATTACAGGAAATCCACAGGGGAGTTTGCGGAAACCATACTGGGAGTAAAAGTTTAGCACACAAGGTACTCAAGCAAGGTTATTATTGGCCTACTTTATTCTCAAATGCATAGCGATGTTCGGAGAGTTGCAATACTTTCCAAAGGATTGCTAATGATATCCGACAACCCCCTGAACAACTCAGAAACCTCACACCCCCATGGCCATTTGCCATGTGGGGTTTGGATTTAATCGGCCCATGCCAACTGGGACAGGGGGTGGAGCAAAACATGTCATAGTAGTCGTTGACTATTTCACGAAGTGGGCAGAAGTTGAAGCATTGGTGCATATCACAGAAGCTGAAGCATTGGTGCATATCACAGAAGCTGAAGCATTGGTGCATATCACAGAAGCAAATACCACAAATTTCATGAAAAATAATATACTTTATAGGTTTGGAGTCCTAAACACTATAATCATTGACAACGGCACCCAATTCGATAACCTGAAATTCAGACAATTGTGCAAAGAGTGCCGGATTGCCAATTACTATGTCACAAATGCCCACCCTCAAACAAATGGATAGGTTGAAGCAGTGAACAAAATCATCAAGCACACAATCAAAGCAAAGCTAGATGCCAAGAGAGGAAGCTGGGTTGAAAAGCTACCCGAAGTATTATGGGTATATCGGACGATAACAAGAACTTCAATAGGAGAGACTCCATTCACTTTAGCGTTTGGAACAGAAGCTGTTATCCCCATAGAAACATCATATGCATCACCCCGGGTCAGGCTATATGATGAAGAACAGAATGTTGATATGCTATTACAAAGTTTAGATGAGCTATAAGAGAAAATGGAGAATTCCATAATACAAAATATGGGATATCAGCAAAGAATAACTCGCCATTACAACTCTCATGTTCGGATTAGAAAATTCCAACTAGGAGACCTGGTACTCAGGAAGGTGTCATTGAATACAAAAAATAAAGTTACAGGTTCCTTGGTTGATAAGTGGGAAGGCCCGTACAAAATCGAAGGAATAGATGGTCATGGAGCATATTGGATTGCACGATCCAATGGAGGGGTCTTACCCCGACCATGCAACACCTAATATCTGAAAATTTTCTATTATTAAATTGTTTTCTGTTTTCCTTTTCTAGTCAGGACAATTTTAGTTAGGTCAAATAGTAGCTTTGGAACTTAAATCCTTGTTGGTTTTGCAGTTATAAATAAAAATCAAACTCGGGATTTCTGAAAAATAAGCATGATAATAAGAACATGATAATAAGAACATGCAAATAGAATACTCGGGATCATTGATTCCCGAATGGGCGGATAAGCTAGAATGAGCATGACAGCCGAGCAATGTCAATTGACCTTAGCAAATAGGCAAACCCGATGCACCAGATTCTGGAGAAAGGCTTGCGATGCTATCGGAAAAAAATCTAGTGAAATGCGTAGCTGTGTTAAGCGGTTCAAAAAGCTTAACAATTCGGTAAACTCTTGCACAGAAAAACTGGGGAGACGTCCTCGGTAATTTGTAACGACTCGAACATATGATCATGGTGAGCCTTGATGTAATGTTCGAGTAGCAACCGAGTATGAAACACAAGTATAAATCTACTTGCCTGTTTTAAGATGACCTGGTTAATAATATTAGCCAGTTTAATAAGATACTTGGCGTTAAAAATTATTCGGGTAAAGAAACAGGTTTAATAAGATACTTGGTGAAATTATTCGAAAATCAAAAATAGTCATTTTAATAAGATACTTGGTATAAATTTCAATAGCCAGTTTAATAAGTTACTTGACATAATTTTCAATAGCCGGTTTTAAAAGATACTCGGTAACAATAGAATCAAGTTAAAGATGATCGGGGCTAGTTGATGACATTTTCTACTCAGGATCAGATGACGTCATTCGGGACCAGCTAATATCGTGTTTTACTCGAGACAAACATGAAGAAAACTGAATAAAACGCACATCGCGTAGCTCACACGAGTCAAGTCGTTAAAATACGCGAAGATATCCATATCAAAGAGAAATTCCAAGAAGAGTAGAATACCAAACAGAAAGGGTTCTAAATCAGACAACAATTTTATTTATTCAAAAAGACTACGTTTTTATAAGAAAATAAGTCATAACTGGACTACATCACTAGAGTCTCATTCGATCTCAATACAAGTCTCCGAAATAGGAAGAATACAGACTACTTCAAACAAGTAACCAATCATTGTTAAATACAAAGATCTTTTATTACTTGTACAAAGAAGATTAAGGTTCTATGGACATATAAATATACTCATAATCTCGTTACAAAACACACAGAAAATATAGAAAAATACAGAGAAAAAAAGAGAGATCGAGAGTTGTAAATCTTTTCAATAGTGTATTTTGGCTTAGTTGATTATTCAGTCACCCATGGACGTTTATCCGGTCATCAGAGTTTTACCACATAAAACTTGCGTCCGATTTTTTTCTCCTTCTCTCTCTCTGAAATCACTGCTAAAATCCAATTCTTATTGATTTTCTCCATACATCCAGAAATCGACGTCAACATAACCAATGAGGTTGGTTTAGAAAATATTATAAAAATATGATTAGTTGGCTGGATATTGCAATTTTTTTTAGATACAATTTATTTATTTTGAATTTCTTTTTAAGTGATTTAGTTTGCATAAAGCTAATAATTAAGGGACTTTTTAAAATAATAATGAAGGGACTTTTAGATTGATTTTGGTGAGTCAATGATTCACTGTTCTTTTCAAGTTGTATTCTACCATTAATTTTTTTATATAAAAAAAACTATTTTTTTTTAAATTACGACCAACTTACTTGATCATGAGATTTGGCTATTCACGTACGGAAATAACTTTTCAAAAGATTAACATTGTTCCCACGTGGTGTTAGTAAAATCCGGTCAAACTTAACATGGAGTGGGTATTTTGATCATTCCATCCAAGTTTTTAATATATTTTAAAAAAGAATTGGAAAAAGAATATTATAAAAAGAGAGAATAAAAAATAGTCACCGGAAATATTAAAATTCCGTTAGTAACCACTTTTAAAATTTTAATAGTTAATAACCATTTATTTTAAAAAAAAATCAATGTATATATATAAATTATAAAAATACCCTTGATTTTATTTTTTTCTTAAAAATTAAAAGCAAACTTGATATCATGAATAAAATCTTGAATCAAACTTGAAATCACGACTAAATACTTAAAACTTGAAATCTTACATAAAAACATGAAATCTTGAAACTTGAAATCTTGACTAAATTAAAATGTTGAAACTTGAAATCTTGACTAAACTGAAATGTTAAAATTTGAAATGTTCTGGGTTCCTAGGTTTTTCGTTTTATCTTGAAATTTGAAATCTTGACAAAATGAAAATGCTGAAACTTGAAATCTCGACTAAATTGAAATGTTACTGGTTTTTTAGGTTTTTCATTTTCTTTCTCTTTTTTCTGCATATCACATCACTAGTGGAGGGGGAGCTCGAAGGCACTGTTGTACGGTCGTGAAGCCCAGGCGACAGCACACCGGCAAGTCGACGATGTCGCGTGAGAGAGAAGAGAGGAGAGAGAAAGAGAGGTGCAAGAGAGAAAGGTGTGTGAAGAGAGAAAGAGAAAGAGAGGTTCGGTGAGAGAGAGGGGACGATTTGCCAGCCTCTGCGACGGCGGCAACTATGATTCGCCGACGGGGAGAGAGAGAGAGAAAAAAAAAGAGAGAGAAAAAGAGAGTGTATGTGTGTGTTTGAGGATGATTTTTATACGAGGAGATTCAAGTAATTTTTCAAAAAAAATAGTTATTAATAAATAAATTTTTATTTATAATTAAAAATGTTTTTTTTTATGTTATATGTGGTTAGTTTTAGCAATTTCCACTTATAAAAAAAAAAAGATCTCCATTGTCAAAAGAATGAAAAATAGAAATGAATAAAGAAACAAAAATTACAAAATAATGATGATAGATAGATCTCTGCTGGAGATAACAAAAATTAAAAGAAACAAAAAGGCTGAAAAAATAAAATAAAATTGATGGGATCACGTGAAGATCCATATGGATGCCCATGGGAGATTGAGGTCGGTCTTCCCCTACTCGCAACAGTCTTATTAGAAAAAGATGTCGTGAATGATCATCTCCCGTTTGCACAAATGTTGCAATTCCCAAACTATGGGAGCTCAAGCCTCCCTCGTTTGCGGCACCATTGCAAATTGGAGGGCGAAGGCATGAACCTCCCACTCCCATGAAAATCCATCTTTAGATCTCTATTGAGATCTAGAGTTGGGTCGTTGGAGATCCAATCTTGTGTTTTTTTTTTAATTGTTTTGTTCTCTTCTTCTCCAACAATAAAGATTCATCCCTCTCTTATTTATTTTTTTTTATTTTTTTTCAGTTTTTGTTTTGTTTTTTTTTTGGTTGACACATGACATTTTTCTGATTTAAAAATAAAAATACCTCTGAAATTTTGACTAACAGTTGAATAGTTGACTAATAGAGAGACATATTCGATGTATTTTTGAAATTTTAATGACAACATTTATAAAAAGAGAAACACGGTTGGTAAAACTCATATTTTGAAAAGAAAAAAAAAAGCAAGGATTAAATTGATAATTGCCCAATTATTTATACTATTTATGGGTCCATTACTCCATTATAGTTAGATTGAGTTTAGATCCCGTCCGGTAGGTGGTTTTCGGTCTGTTTTCATTTTTATTTTTCAAAAACGATTTTGAAAACGCGTTCGTTAACAGTTTTTCATTTTATTTTCGAAAAAAAAAAAAACCAGTGTTAAAAGTGAAAGATTTGAAAATCACAAAATACTTGTTTTTTATTTTTGTTTTTATTTTTCATTATGTTTTTCACTTTTTTAAAATAAAAAAAAAATCATTTTTTTAAAACTATTAATTGTATTGTTATGCGTTTGATATGATTAGGACAAGACGGGACAAGATTTTCAAATGACCAAAGTACCCCTCTTATATATATATATGTGTGTGTGTGTGTGTGTGTATATATATATATATATATTGTAGAATAATTTATTTCCAACTAGAACTAAAAGCATTTATGTAATAATATATATATATATATATACACACATTATAATATATCAAAAAATATAATATAGTATAATATATATATATAGTTATATTTTTATTATATAATAATAATAATAATATATATATAGTAATTATTTATTTATAATTTAAGAGTTTAGTTTTGATAAATTCATTTTTTGATATGTTTTTTTGAATTAATTTTTGATGTGTTACTTTTGTTTAATTTAAATTTTACAATATAAAAATTATATTGGTTAATTATGTAATCAATTTGTTTATGGTTGTAATAATATTAAACAAAATGCCAAATTTGATATTTCAATTTTTGATAGTTTTCGGTTAAATATTATAAATAAATACATGTATATGTAATGAATTTGTTTCCGTTTTCATTTTTAAAATACAGCTTTCAGTATATGCTACTAGACGCGTTTTCAGAATCCGAAACTGAAACAAAAAACTAGGGGTGTGCATAGTTCGGTTCGGTTCGGTTCGGTTCGGTTTTGATCAAAACCATATTGAACCGACATATTCGGTTTTTAAAAAGGTTTTTTAATATGTTTTTTTAAATTTTTAGGTTTTTAAGTTGCATTTTTGGCATTTAACCTTAAACTTTTTTTTAAGAAAGCATAATATGTAAAATTTAATTTAAACAAAATACAATCCAATTTTGAATCCGAATCTAAAATTTCAATCATATTCGGTCTACATACTCAATCAAAATATAAGATCATCATAACTTCTATAAATAGAAGTTAAAAAAATGTAGTATATATATGTAGTCCAAAAATAAAACATCATCAACAAACAATCCATAATAAATTTGAACGTTACAAAAATAATTAATTAAGACAATTTGGTTTATTCTGTTCGGTTCGGTTTTGTATATCCAAAACCGAAACCGAACCGAATTCAATTCGGTTTTTAAATTTTAAATCGGTTTGAACCGAATAGAAACTATGAACCAAACCAAACACCCTTTTTCGATTCGGTTCGATTCGGTTCAATTCGGTTTCGGTTTTTATGTCCATCCCTACCAAAAGCACTGTTTTCATTTTCATTTTCATTTTTATTTTCAAAACACAGCAACTGAAAAACAATTACAGGACGGGCTCTTAGATTCTCTACTATCTTGTTGGCCTTTTTCCTAATTTAGTGATACCTGCCTAATGTTTTTTATACTTTTATGTCACTAGATTAGGAAAATGTAAACAATAGGTTACACCGTCAGAGGATTAGGTCAGGTAGAAGGAGCCTTGGTTAGTTTTGGAAGGAAAAGGAAAAAACAATAATAATAAAGAAATACAAGATTAATGAATCTCGAAAAGAGCCTGCTTGAATTCTTACCTACTTAACAGCATGAAACATGCTTGAAAATCAGTTAAATAAGGAGAAAGAGAGTAATTTAATTTGTCTTTACATAATACGATTTTGTTGTAAAGATGAACGAGCTTGATCAGAATCTAATCTTCAGCATCTTCATCAGTGACAAATTTACCAGTTCCAGGATTCAAAGCGGCGAAGAAGAAGAAGATAACGTTGAATAAAACAAGTGGTTCGATGTCACTGATGGGAATTCCAGTCTCAATGTTGAGCTGTGCTAGAGCACCCTTTCCTGTTATAATTTCTCCAATCAAAGAGAAAGCAATACCAAGCTGTGCCAATCTTCCTACGAACAGCTCGTTTGATTTTGTGAATCCGAAAACGGGACCTAGCAAAATGTACACGTATGTTATTACATTAACAGACATATTTAAACAAAATTTATCGGGTGTATAAACCCCGTATAAAAAAACGTACAAAATTCTGTATATACAGTATATGTTGAAAAGAGGTGCAATTGATTACCTCCTTCCTTGAGACCGAGTGCAGATCTGAAACTTCTGCCGGGAGGGATAACAGCCTTTTCAAGACCGGTAGAGGGAGCTGGGTCATCCACGAATTTGCCGCGATCACCGAGAGCTCCAATGGCTCCGAGGAGTGTGAATAATATGAAAAATAGAAGTAATGGCTCTGCTTCATAGATGGGAATTCCGGTCTCGAGATTCAGTTGTGCTAATATTCCTTTTCCAGTTACTGCCTCTCCCAACAATGAAGCCTACCCACACATACATATATATATATATATTGCAAACAAATTAGGAAAAAAAAATAAAAAACATGCTTCCTTGTATTGCTCATTTGATGCATGTATAAAACAATAAACATCCTATCTCAAGGATAGATTCCAACGTCGAACATTGTCAAATTAATGATTGTATTTTATCATAGTGCTGGCTGCAGTGATAAGACTTTAATGGATTGAATTAATTTATCTAAATTCAAACTTATAAATAATGTAAATTATTATTTTTATCAAATCTTTCCCATAAAAAGTTCATCTTTAGTTGAGATGTATGCTCTTGAACATATCCATATGTTAAACCAATAAAGCATGACATTTTTTTTTTCTTTTACCTCTTTTATTAGCTCCTAAATTAAAGGCAATGCACATAAAGACAATAGTATATGAAATCGTGATAACAAATTCTACTGATTTTCTTTTTCTGGGTAAAATAATTAATTAATTAATTAAGATTTAAGACACTGCCACGCAAGCGAACAGGAATCAATTTAAGTCTACTAGGATTTAACAAACTATAAAAGAAATTAAATACATAAGTGTACTAGCAATCAATTTGAAAGCAAATTAATTAAAAAGTACTCACAGCAAAGCCAATCATGGCAACACGACCCACAAAGAGCTCGTTTTGCTTGGTAAAACCAATTCCTCCAGAAGTGCCAAAAATACCATCTTCAGTCTTAGGCTTTGGCGCTGACACCTAATTAAATAATCATCACAAAGAACACCAACATCCAAAATTAATAAACAACAACACTTATAATTAACATATATAAAAGAGTTGATGAAAGGAAATTGTAATAATTAAGTACGTACCTTCTTGGGAGGGGCTTTGGTTTTTGATTTGAAGAGAGCAAAAACAGTAAAAGTAGCTCGAGAAGAAGCAGCATTAGTGGTGTTATTGTTGTTATTGGAGAGAAAAAGAGAAGACAATGATTTAGGCCTCAAGCTCTGGGCTTGAAATTGGAGTAAAGGGTTTCTGTTGAGGTCTCCTACTTGGACACCAGACATGAGCAGAGTGGTTTGAGACATGACTGTTGATTGATGCTGCTCTTCTTCTTCTTCTCTTTGATTTCTCAAGAACAATTAACAACCAAGCCTTTACTATTATTGTTCTCTTCTATACTCTTCTATACTCTAAACTGATCTGTTTTAAATGCCAATTTGGGGTCTTCCTTGATCTTGAAGAGTGTGGATATGGTGTGAGGAGTTGTGATGGGCAAATAAAGTGTCCACGTCTTCATGATTCTGGTCTTGATAATGTATGTCTCTGTATTCACATTTTCATCTTTAAAACTATACCTCAAAAACACATGGCAAAACACCCACCTCACCCTCATTCACTCACTCCAACTAAGTACATATCTCACATTTTACTTTTTAAATCTCTTTCTTGGACCTCACATTTCGATTTTTACAACTTTCTATAGTTAATTTTTTTTTTTTTAAATAAATCAGTTTGTAAAATGGGTATTTAATTTTGAAAACATGTTTGTAATGTATTTATCATAATTCATTTAAGAAATTAACATGTAAATTACAAATCAATCTGGTCTGATATTAATGTGAAGGTGGTGTATATACGTGCAGAAACAATAATGAAGACGAGTTGAGTTGGATCTGGGAAGTCGATAAAAGACACGTGTCCATATGTCATGGAATATCCTCCTAGTAGGTCTCGATGTCTCGATACCGAGAAAAATAACAAGTCCACCACATTATAGACAGCCTGGGACAAAGATATCTCCGGTTGACAAGTCTTCATTTGACACGTCATTTACAACCATCAACTTTCTTACCTCTTCTTTTGGAGAAGAGATTCCACGTGGCAACATCGCAGTGGATGGGGATGAATCATACATCCCATTACGAGAAAAACTTATACGAGACGGTCTCACCACCATCAAATATGGGATAAACCAATACAAAAGTGCCACGTGAAACTAAACAACAAAACGAATTTTTTTTCCATTTAATCCAATGATGTGCTGCCATATGGCCATTTTTATAAAAATATGAAGACATAAGAAATTAAAAAAATCAGGAAATTTTTTGTCGAAGGAGACCACAAAAACCTCCTCTTCTGACAAGGAGTTCTTCTCCATCAACAGAAGACTCCATCGATGGAGATGAATAGATCCTCCATTGCAATTCGATATGGAAGACTCCTCCAACGAAGGAGGAGGCGGCGACCTCCTATGTTTGCAAATAAAAAACAGGGGTGTGGGTTTCCCTAATTTCTTTTTTTTTTTTAAATAAAATAAAATAAAATAAAAGTGCCACAAATGAAAACATGATTAACAAATTAAAATTTTCATTTTTTTTTAATAAATAGATCTCTATTATCCAATTTCAGATCTCGTGCCTCCCCCGCCATTAGGAAATCCAGCCACTGGACCTCCAGGCTCCATCTATAGAGATCCAATGAGTGGAGATCTAAATTGGAAGATCGATATTATTTTTATTTGTTTATTATTTATTATTTTATTTTAAAACATTATTGAATTTCTATTTTTAAAAGATGATAAATATAGAAATACTTGTATGTCTGTTGAGTTTGACTAATGGTAAAATTATTTTCGATCGTGAAAGAGAAAACCCCTCAAAGAGGTTGACAACAATTTACTCTTAATTTTATATATATAAAGTAACGGTAGACTTTATATTTTTTTTTTTTAAATTCTGCCTCAAATTATGATGTACCGATATTGATATCTCATATACCAAATTATTTGGGACAAACTGATATATGTTATATTTGTGTGTTGTATGTGGATCATTGATTATGTAGAAGTTTTGATAAATATATACACTTTAAGTTAAAGTACTGACGAATTTATATCGGTATACTGACTTAAAAATTTCTATATAAATTTATATATATATATACATTTTCAAATCAGTACGTACCGATATAAATTCATCAATGCGTTGAATATGAACCATTAAATTTACATATTTTGACTTTAAGTGTATGCGTTTGTCAAAACTTCTCCATAATCAATGGTCCACATATAACTTATATTTATATCGGTACGTACCGATTGAAAAATCAATATATATATATATATATATATATATATATATATCATAATAACAAAATCATTTTGACTTACGATCAACAAGTCAAACTTTAATCGATACATCAAATTGATGAGTGAAACTCCTAGTGTCACCCTGCATGGCCCGGCTCGTGACATGGCCACAAGCCCTGCACAAATTGTATCATATAATTATAACTGTATAAAGTAAAAACATACATATTTATTGTAAGTTATATTAAATTTGTACCAATCAATACAAACAGTACCTGTGGTGCAGCACTCGCCACTCGATGCCTCCGCATGTCTACTAGCTGCATGGGAAGGCTCGCCTGTATGTATTACTGGCACATGGTGAGTTCACTTTTACTAATCTACTTTTTAAGGGGTGAGTATTATCCCTTCCATATGAATTAATATGTGTATAGAAATGGATAAATTTATTTTAAAAGATGACAGTGTTTTAATAAGTTTATTCTTCTATAGACATATATCATCCATACAGGAGGAGGAGATAATATTCACCTATTCAAAGTGGGTGGATAAAAATGGATTCGCACTTGATTCCACTCTAGTTTTGTTTTCATTTTTTTTTTAATTTCTGATTTCTTAACAATTTTGTTCTTTATATTTGATTTACAAAATCTTGAGATTTGAGCCCAAGAAGCAGCATCCAATGTATCTTAACTGCTGGACGATGAAATTAAGAGTGATCCAATGAATAATAAAATCCAACTACCAAATTTATCACATTTCAGGGCTATAACTCTATAAGTGGCGCCTTGTCCTAAGATTCCTCACAAACAAACAAACAACATAAAGAAAACCTCCTCCAGAAAAAGAAACTTGAGAGTTGAGACTGCAAATTCAAAATAAATAAATAAATACTAATTAAGCATTAATGTAGCTGCTGGTCATGCAAGGGCGGGAATAAGTACAGCTCAATTTCAAAATACAAAAAAATAATAAATTAATTTTCAAAACAGCAAAAAGCTGAAAAGTTGTCTCTGTGGACTGTGGGTGGTCTCATTCTCTGGAGCTGCACAGCTTCACATTCACACAGTCACTGACTCACATGCTCTCAAGTCTCGTCTATTTTTAATTATTTTAAAAACCCAAATAGGGATAAACAAAACCAAAACTAACAAAGTACTAAACAAGAAATAGAAGCCCGCTCTATCTGCCACATTTGTTGCTTGTTATCTGAGATTATTTCGACTGACATTCAGTTGATTTTTTTTTTTCAGTCTTTATTATAACTCTAAAGCATCTTTTCTTTTTTCTTTTTTTTATTCATTTCTGCTTCCCCATCTGATCTCTAGCTTTGTTCTGGTCTACAGTCAAAGAGGTATTTGATCTGGGTTTGGTATCTTCTGTTTTGTTTCTTTATTTTATTTTTTTATGTCTTTGTTAATATTAATCTGTGTATATATAAATGCTATAATAATTCTTTATTTGTTTTACTTATTGAGTTTAGGAAAGTTTTGAGCTTTATAACTTCGGTGGGTCACTCAAATATGGGTTCATTTTACTGGATATGTACCATGATTTTTACACTAGCCACTGTTTCATAGATTTTTGTTTATCTTCATTTTATGGATTTTGTGGAAGATTTGAAGTGTTTCCATTAGATGGGTAGTTCCCATTTTGTGATTCAAGTAATGGGTATTGATGGTTTCAAAGCTTGGTTGTGTTTCAGGTACCTATTTATGGTGTTTGTTGTGTTATGGGAGTTTGTTATTGCTTCATCTACTACATTTATGCGTCTCGTTACTTTTCTTTTGTCCTTTGATATAATTTCTGCTACATTTGAGTCATTAAAAATGTTATCTTTTGTTGTTGAGTTTGGTTAGTTAAAGGTTTAGATTTGAAGCAAAGCTGAGAAAATGATAAGCCTAGTCATCTTTTTTCTTTAATCTTTGTGATTGTTGAAGAGGTTCTATGTTACTGCTTTATAAGAGTGGAATAAAATACTAATACGGCTTATCAAACGGTTTGCAGATGAGCTAATTGTGATGCTAACTGTTGGTTTGATTATTGGACATCGCGATGGAAAAGCGAAAATGGTTATGGAAGAGGAAGTCTTCTGAGAGAAGCTCTGGTGAAACTGATAGTTCGGGATCGATATCTTCCCATTCTGAGAGATACTCAGATGATCATGGGGTAAGGAACACCTCCCTTTTATCAATTTACCTGCCTTTGCGAAAAAACTGAAATGTTATTCTAAATTCGTTTAACTTAATTACAGGAGAATGTTTGAAATATGTTTGGAATAGCTGTTTGTTTGCTCAAATTATCTCATTTTTTTCAAAGAATTTCATGAGTTTAATAACTGAATCTTTATTCCTTGTCTTTTCAATAATTTTGACCAGCAATGTGTCCATATAAATTACTCTTGCTTTAAAGATGGATTTTAGATGACTTTTGATACTTAAAATCTTCTTCTTCACTAGCCTCCCTATTTTTCTATAATGAGGGAAAGAGATAAAATACTTGCATATACATTCTTGTTAGTTTTGCCTTAAGTAATAATGGTCATTTGTTTATGCAACTGTAAACTTTTGCTGTTTTGTGGCCACTCAAGAGTTTTGTTTGGAATCTCAACACATTTATTGTAAAACTTTATCTTGGTCCAAATATGTTAATTGAATATCATCTTTGTTTGAGAGTTTCCCTTTCTTCCCTTCTAGTGCATCCTATTTGTTTATCTCAAAGCACTACCTTGTTCTTTGTTACTTTCTCTGGATGCTATACTTAGCCCGTAGGATGGAATATTGTGGGTACTAGTTATTTGGCATAGCTATATGGTATATTCTATGATGCTTGAACTTAGTGGTTGTGATAACGAGACAAAACTCAGCCAAGTTTTATAAGCAATAAACCAAACTGGCAGCTTTAATCTTCAGGAGATTAATACTAATTAAATTGATTTTGTTTGTCAACTGAATTACTGAATTGAATCCTTTCTCAATGATAATCCTCTCAATAAGAAATTATTTGACAGAATCTCCCTTTTTTAAAATATATATTTTGATCGGGTAGGTAGGAGAGGGAGAGTTTTTAGGTCCAACAAGAAATCATATAGATATGATCTTTAAATCCTGCTCTTAAAGTCCAGTTTTAGGAGGTGTGGTGAATCCATGGAGAGGACTATGGAGAAAAAGTATAAACAGTTATAATTCTATCAGCAGCAGTAGCGAAAATAAGAGAAAACAGTTGTCAACAAAAAATGCTGAAAGAGTGAAAGGTCAGTAAATCAACAGTGTAGGCTAAGGTTTGAAATGTATGACTAGGTTAGCACTGTATTCATAATTTTATATGGTCTTCAAATCCTTTCATGCTGGTGTTTAGAGAAAAGGAGTGAGCTATTCATGGTTATGAAATGATGGAACATAGTTAATGGGGATGCTCAGTGTACTCAAGATATAATCAATGCAGCCAGATAAAGAAGGTGAAAAGACAAAGAAGAAAACACATATGTCCTATAATTTACTGTCACTTTGGATGCTCCTGGGATGTTGAAATGCATCCTTAGGATTGTAAAACCCCTTTAGAAGTAGAGAAACTGTGTTGGAAATGTCCAAAATAGTAAAATGGTGGCACCCATACTATGTTTTTGTTTCCTATTATAATTTTTTTTTCTCTTTGATTTTTAGCACCAAGAATTAAATTTTGGTTCAGTATTCCAGTGACTCCCCATGATCTGGTCATTTTTATAATTTCATGAGTATGTGTTTTTTAATAATAGTTTTGTATATTTTATAAATGTTAAAGCAGGAAGCCCTAAAGGGATCTCCTAATCACAATGAACAATCACCTGAAGTCACATCAAAACGTATAGCCAATGGGGAAGGTATTAATGAAGGTGTAAAGACTCTAACGGAAAAATTATCAGCTGCTCTGGTGAATGTTAGTGCCAAAGAGGATTTGGTAAAGCAGCATGCCAAAGTTGCTGAAGAAGCTATTGCAGGTATTAGTCATGCAGTAACTTGTGTGGAGATCTCTGCTATTTTCTTTCGATATTCTCATTATGGCCAATAGAGTCTTATTCACATCATGGGGTGGATAATGTCGTTAATGTTTTAGACCCAAAGGCTCATACTCAAGTTTGTGTGATGAACTTTTGCAAAAAGGCGTTTCGACTGTACATTGTTCTAAGCTTCTTTAATCATATCTCATATCTTTTGTTAGAAAGCTCAAATACTATTTTTGGTTCATACTTACTAGCTCAAGTTTTTTGATCTCCTGGTTATCAACAAGATGGCAAAGCTAGTTTTGCTATTTAGTGCCTAGATTTGAATCTCCCAAAGTTATTGTATTTGTTAA
Organism: Dipteronia dyeriana; assembly: GCA_032871835.1. Taxonomy (NCBI): domain Eukaryota; kingdom Viridiplantae; phylum Streptophyta; class Magnoliopsida; order Sapindales; family Sapindaceae; genus Dipteronia; species Dipteronia dyeriana. Next base: position 99,079,927 of record CM065296.1, on the reverse strand, counting down.
CATTTGAATGTGTGTTTGTGTTTGTACCAAGTCCATATGATAAATTTGTGGTTTTACATGTAAGAGTGCACGTTAGAGTTTTAATTATTATTGTTTGGGGCTCTTACTTGTAGACTTAAGATTTCAAGTCTAGCGGTTACCTAATACTATGAATTTTCAATTATATTTAGGCTGGGAAAAGGCTGAAAATGAAGTGGCAGTCTTAAAGCAAAAACTTGAGGCTGCAGTACAGCAGAACTCAATGCTGGAAGATAGGGTGAGCCATCTTGATGGAGCTCTCAAGGAATGTGTTAGGCAGCTAAGGCAAGCTAGAGATGAGCAAGAGCAAAAGATCAATGAAGATGTAGTGAAGAAAACCTGTGAATGGGAGTCCATGAAATCTGAAATGGAGAATCAACTTGTTAAACTCCGGAGCAAAGCAGAAGCAGTTAAATCTGAACCTCCTGTTCACATTGATCCTGTTCTTCTCCACAAGCTAGAGTTTCTGGAGAAAGAGAACTCAACCCTCAAGATTGAGCTTATGTCTCAGTCCGAGGAGTTAGAAATCAGGGCAATTGAGAGGGATTTGAGTACCCAAGCAGCTGAAACTGCTAGCAAGCAACATTTAGATAGCATTAAGAAGGTAGCGAAGCTCGAGGCAGAGTGTCGGAGGTTAAAAGCAATAGTTTACAAGTCTTCATCGCTTACTGATCATAAATCTGCTACTGCCTCCTCAATTTATGTTGAATCTCTCGTGGATAGTCAATCGGACAGTGGGGAACGGCTTAATGTTGTGGACATTGATACCCGCAAGATGGGTGGCTCAGAACCAAACAAAGGTGATTCTAATTGCTCTGACTCATGGGCATCGGCTTTAATTGCTGAGCTTGATCAGTTCAAAAATGAGAAAGCTTTTAATAGAAATCCAAGAACCGCTTCTATCGAGATTAGTTTAATGGATGATTTTCTTGAGATGGAGCGGCTTGCTTCATTGCCCAATAGTGGAAGTGGAAGTAATTTGGAATCAGAAGCTCTTGCCAAGAAATCCATTGATGTAGAAAGTTCACTGAGAACCGAGCTTGAAGCCATGATACACCGGACAGCTGAACTAGAAGAAAAATTAGGAACTATGGAAGCCAAGAATGCTGAACTGGAAGAAAAGATCGAAATAATGGAATCCGAAAAAGCTGAACTGGAACAACAAATAGAAAAGATGGAAGCAGAGAAAGCTGAACTGGAGACAACCCTATCCGTAAGCCAAGAATGTACTGATGCGTCGCACCATCTTTTGAGGGAGGCTAAAATAAAGTTGGAGGACCTTCAAACTGAGCTAAATTTGGCAAATGAATCAAAACAGCATGTTGAATCTAGATTCATTACCATGGAAGAGGAGGCTCATACATTGACTGCTAAGATTGATTCATTAGACGAAGAGATTGAAAAGGAGAGGGCTTTGGCGGCACAAATTACAGTCAAGTGTCAGAAACTGGAGGAAGAGCTACTGAGAACAAAACAGGAAATCGAGCTCCAGCAGAATGCAAAATCAAATGCTGAATTGAAGATAAAGCAGGTAGGTAATTGATTTAAAGTATACAGAAGATATTTTCATCAATTATAGACCTTCCATTTGCCGATCATATATCTGCCTTTGGCAGGAGGACGTGGCAGTAGCGGCTGGAAAACTTGCCGAGTGCCAGAAAACAATAGCATCTCTTGGGAAGCAACTGAAGTCTCTGGCAACATTGGAAGACTTCCTCTTTGACACAGCAAGCATAGCAGAGTTCAATGGAGGAGTATTGCCGGTTTCTAAAGCTGGTACAGAACCATGGAAGTTGCACTCTAACGAAACATTTTCGCCCAAAAGAGATTTGCATTCTTCGAGTATAGCTGCTGAGAGTTCTGGACCTTCAGTAAGTAAGAATGATGGAAATAATCCACCATCTTCGTGTTCGTCTACTTCATCTGCTGTGTCATCAAATAATGTCATTTCTGAGAAGAACCGAAATGGGTTTGCGAAGTTCTTCTCTCGTACCAAGAATGGAATTCAACTAGAACTTTAGCAGTTTAGCCAAGTAAAAGGAAACAGGATATCTGTCTTTTAGAAGGTGCTGGTTAAATGCTGTTTAATCAGCAGTAATTATTTTATTTTGATTTTCCTTAATATACATGAATTGTTGTTGTCTATCAATCAAATCCTGGAATTTGAATTGTTAATCTTTTTCCTTTTCTCGTGTAACTATGATGAACTCATCATTTTTGTTTCTTTTTTGAGGACCGTTATGGCAGTTTTTTGTTTCCTATTGTTCCACTGGTTCAGGTGTTTGATCAATAATACCCGAAATTAATTGGGTAATGATAATATGTATCTTTAACAACTATTTTATTTATATTTATAAAAATAAAAGCATTGTATTTATCGTAACAAGATAAGAAATGCACTTATTAACGTGTGCTTTTATTTTTATTTATGGAAGTACGGTTAATACGAGAAACTCACAATGCAATAAAGTTGGATTTTACACTCGTGAATAATAATTAATAACGGAGTAATTTTATTAAAGTCTCATTTTTTTAGTAAAATGTCATTTATATAAACATTTTTGGTATATTAACAATTTAAGTCTTTTATTATTATTTTCAAATTATATTATTTTAGTCTATTTAATCAAAATATTAATAGTCAACTCTGACTATATATAAGTACGATTTTACTTGTTAAAATGATTTATTCAGTTTTAGAAATAAATAATATTAAAATAGTTTATCAAAATATATAAACAAAAAAAAATCAAAAAAAAAATCAAAAGTATTAATTTTTTTAAAAAGAAAAAAAAAACGAATGGATTATTGTTTATTTTAAACAATAAATTGAAAGTATTATTTTAAAAAAATAAAAACATTTCAAAAAATAAAAATAAAGTTTTTTATATGAATGGATCTCCACCGTTTGATTTGGATCGATCCAATGGTTGAGATCCATTTACTTAAAAAAATTCTTTTTATTTTTTGAAATAATTTATATACTTTTTTCAATTTTATGAAAATACTTTCTTTTTTTGTTTCAAATTTACTAAAATACTTTCAATTTTTTTTTCAAATTTACGAAAATACTTTCAATTTTTTTCAAATTTATGAAAATACTTTCAATGTTTTTTATTTATTTTAACTTTATATTTTCCATAATTCATTAGTTTGTTTTTTCTTGTTTTTAAAATTATATATTTTTAAATTTTTTAGAAAATAATTTTTTGTTGTTAATTTATTTTTATAAACCATTTTAATATTTTTTTAACTCAATAAATGATTTTGAAACGGGTAAAATTATAATTATATATATATATATATATATATATATATATATATATATAGTTAGAATTAACCATTAGTATTTTGATCAAATGGATTAACTTAATATATTTTGTAAAAATAAGAGACATAAATTACTAATGTGATAAGGATGTTAAAAGTAGGGGCTTTTATGAAATTACCCTAATAATAATCGATGCTATTGAATTCCACTATGCATTTGGCTGTACAAGTCACAAGTATTAAAAACAATTAGTGGGGTGAGAGAGGCTCGAACTCTCGACCTCAGGATCACTCAGAAGCTATGAGACCTACGCGCTAGCCAACTGCGCCACCACCCCATGTTGCTGAGTTATCAAAATGTATATATTAGATCTTTCAAAATTGTTTTTGGGTATGATGTAAAAATACGTAAAACTGGAATAGGCCAAGAAGATCGACTGTTTTTATACTCGTCCTATCTTGATGTCTGTCTGACTGTCTCCCAAAAGCAATTACGATCAAGTGTACGGGGAAAAAGGATCATTTTAGCCTTTGAGTTTTATCCTATTATTAAGACAATAATAGGGTTCAGATATATTTAATATTTTTCTTTCTAAAATCAAATAAAAATTAAATGATCTTTTTCTGTTAATATTTTCATCCATAGTTGGTTTGACTGTTAAAACCAAGAGGATAAAATGGTATATGAATATTATTAAATAAGTTAAATATTAAATATTAAAAAAAACTCTCTTATCATCGTCTTCAATTCTTCTACTCCTCCATGACAACCATGGCACCATCATTTTCAATTCTTCTTCTTCTTCATATGACCACCATTCATTTTTTTATTTTTTTTTAAATAATTAAACAAATAAAACTCAACCATCATCACATAAATTAAACTCAAATCCTCAGCCCAGAAAACTCAAATTAAACCCATATCATCATCAGCTCACCAGAATACCAGATTCACCTTTTATCTCCACCAACATCAACACTACCACCACCATAGCCAAACCTATCATCATCACCACCATCACCATTCAGCCAAACTCATCATCATCATCATAAAAACTACTATTACCGCTAGATCAAAACCCAGAAAATCAATCAAACCTAGATCATCATTCAAACCCAGAAACCTAGAACATCCAGATTCATCAAGCCTTCTTCACGATCACCATCTTCATTAAATAAAAATATATTTAAAACAAAATCAAATCAAAATCCATCTCATATCTTTATCATATAAAAAAACAAAAAACAAAAAGGAAAATGGAATGAAAAAGGAAAAAAGATGATAGTGGAGATCGATCTCCACCATCTTAACTCCATTAATGGTGACACTTCACTCAACCAAACCTAGAATCTCCATCTCACTCTCTCCACAATCATCGAAAAATAAGAAAAAAATCGAAACACAAATTGAAATTGAAAAATATGAAAAACACAAACCAAATTACAAATCTTCAAAACCCAAACACACTCACTCACGCGACCACCACCATCCCATCAGAAATCACCATCACCGGTGTCGATCGCCTCTAAACGGAAAAGATCTACACTCGATCTTGTCGATGAATGGGAGAGAAGAGGGAACGAGATGGAAAGACAGAGAGAGAAGATGTGGTAAGAGAGAAGCTGTGATGATTGATGACAGAGAGAGAGAAGCGGTGGTGAGAGACGGGCGATGGTGAGAGAGAAAGAGATGAGAGAAACTGATGATAACGACCGTGAGAGGAGAGAGAAGTGAGATCAGATTTAATTTTTAATATTTAATGATTTTGTATTTTTGTATTTTTGTATTTATTTTTATTTAATGATCTATTGGTGGTAGAGATCCACCCAAATTTGTTTTTATTTTTTTATATATAAATTTATTATTATTATTATTATTAAATGTAATTAGAAAAAAATCTTCACCGTCCATCTTTGGGATAGAAGGTGAAGATCCATCTTTTTTTAATTTTTTTTAGATAATGAATATCTTGAGGGTAAAACGGCAATTATATAGAGTAAAGTTAACAGAAGGGGTAAAGGGTAAATAATACATTTAATGGACGGAAAAGTTAATAGAATGGATATATAATACATTCTTTCTATTTAAGGCGGGAGACTGGTCAATATGACCAAACCATATCCTCGTCTTAATATTAGAGCAAAGGTTGGCGGGGGTTCCTAAGTGTATAACAAGAAATTATCGATTTTCATGCTATAATAAGTGGGCTCCATTTCATGTACTCAAAATCTCAAATCTCAAATCTTAATCTTTGAATAATTAAATTTTGAAGCGTAGAATTTGACTTGTCACCTCACCCTATATATCTATTATCCATATGGATTATGTTAAAACAACTTAAATTTGTAATTAAAAGTTTTGACTTCATTTCAACAATTCATGTTCGACTTGTCACCTCACCCTGTATATCTATTATACATATGGGTTATATTAAAACAACTTAAATTTATAATTAAAAGTTTTGACTTCATCATCTCAACAGTTTATGTGTATTTAATTCAACAATTATAAATACATTCAAATTTTAACCATTGAAATAAAAATACATGAATGGTTGAGATATTGAAATCAAAATTTTAATTCACAAATTTAAGGTGATTTTGTTTAACTTCATATTTTGAAACATCAATTTTTTAAACGAGTTTTATTTTTTAACAAAAGTTTCCCTCACTTTTAAAAAGTATATCAAATACGTTCATTTCACTTTTTTTTTTAAACGGTCAAACATGACAGAATATATAAATTGACCATTTTACCCTTAACTTAAATTAAAGAGTTTAAAAATACAATTTTACCCTCTAACATTTTAAAATTTTACAATTCAACTTTGATATAATCCTATCAAAATCTAACACGTGTCACCAAAAAATTAAAATAAAATATTAATTTTTTTATTTATATAGTTTATCAAAAAAAAAATAAAGAATAAAAAAACTAGTCTAATCTTATCTTAAATCCCTACAAATTAAAAAAACTTATATGTAAAACAAAAAAAAAATAAAAAAATCACCATCTTCGTTACAACCACCACCATCATCTTCGTCAAGCATCAACAACATTCAACCCCCAAAAAGTAAAAAAATTAAATTCATATGGACCCATAACTATACCAGTTCAACCCCAACACCATATTCAACATATTTGACAACAAAAAAATTTATTATGAAGAAATTTGGAAAAAAAATCCACATTTCTAGAGATAATTAAAAAAATGAGATATATTGAATGCAGTTTTCATAAAAACCAACACATTTTTAGTTCATCTTCAAAGAACTTTAAAAAAAAAATCTCTCTAAATCTCGATCGAGATCTAAAACCATGGAAGTGGGTTGCAAATAGGGGAGACCACTCCACCACACACTGCCGCCTGCACACCACATCAAAACCCAGCCACCACACCACACCACAAGTTGTCGCCTGCAAAACCTAACCATCGTGCCAACGCCGCCAGTAAAACCCAAACACCGCGTCACTGCCGCTTGTGAAACCCAGACATTGCATCACCGTCGCCCTATCTTGTTCTCCACATTAATCTCATCTGAACACCACCATCAAATCCATCCCACCTAAACTCCACCCAAACAACACCTAATGAAAGAGAGAGAGAGAGAGATATGAGAACTGATACAAATTGAAAAAATTGAAAAAAGAACAACGAAAAAAAAAATTGAAATTAAGAGATAGAGAAAGATTTGAGATGTGAGAGAGAATTTGAGAAGGGATATGAGAGAGAGAAAATGATTTTTTTTTATAAGAAGAAGATGAGATCGAGAAAGAGAGATGAGATCAAGATATAGTGTTTGAGCGGAGGTGAGAGGGGTTTGGGTGGTGGTGGGTTTGAGTGGCATGGGATGTTTCACTGTTATGGATTCACGTGAGAGAGAGATGATGAACTAGTGTATGTGTGTGTTAGGTTGTGTTGTTCTGGGTGATGATGATAAACTGATGTTGGTGAATGGTGATGCACCGGTGTGTATTTGGTGATGGTGATGAGTTTTGATTAGTTTTATTTTTTAATTTAATTATCGATTAGTTTGAATTAGTTTTATTTCCTTCAAATATATATATATATATATATATATATATATATATATATAATTGATTTTCATTTTATTTCTATTTTTTTGACACATGGCATGTCCTTGATTCAAAGACAAAAATAACCTTTGTTAACGTCGGTTTCTGGATTGTATCAGAAAAGCCAATAAGGATTGGATTTCGGCTATGATTTCGGCTATGATTTCAAATAGAAAGAGAAGGAGAAAAATAAACAAACGCGATTTTTTTACGCTGTAAAACTCTGATGATCGGAGAAACGTCCACAGGTGGTTGAATGATCAACCAAGCCAAAATCCACTATGAAATTATAATGTTACAAGCTCTCAAACTCTCTTTCTTCTCTCTGTATTTTTCTATGAATGCTCTCTATCTTTTTTGACGAGATTATGGGTCTATTTATATGTTTATAGAACCTTAATATGCTTTGTACAAGTAATAAAAGATCTTTGTATTTAATTGCAATTTATTTGCTTGCTTGAAGCTGATTGTCTTCTTTCCTGTTTCGGAGTCTTGTATTGAGATCGAATGGGTCTCTAGTAATGTAGCCCAATTAGGACTTATTTTCTTATAAGAGCATAGTTTTTTTTTTGAAGAAATAAAGTTGTTGCCTGATTGGGAACCTTTCCTGTTTAATATTCTATTCTTATTGGGATTCCTTTTTGATATGGATATATCTGTGCATCTTAATGACTTGATCCATGTGGGCTATGCACTGGGCTTCTATTCAGTTTTCTTCATGTTCATCCCGAGTAAGGACAGTACCCGTTGGTCCGAGTAACATCATTCGTTCCCGAGGTGAAATGTCTTTGAACCAGCCCCGAGTGTCATTTAACTGATCCCGAGTAGTATATAACGTTGATTGACCCTGTAGGTTTTGTTCAACATCTGCTTACTCGGGTTTTCTCCTCTTTGCTGATATCTTGTAGGGTATTTTTTGAATGCCTATTCGGATGTCCATCTGGCAATTTATCCACTTTGTTGATGACGTGTACGTATGATAAAATTCACATATGACAATACCCCCTTAAAATATTTTTGTTCAACTGGGTTTTACTTCGGGCAAAAGTATTTTAATCAATGTTTTCAATATCTTTTCAGTACCCGAGTAAATATCTTGTCATAATGACGTGTCTTAATGATGACCCTGCAAATTCGATTTGCCTCCTCACGCGAGATCTTTAATGACGGCGACATTTTGGAGTTCTGACAGAGAAAGCCAGTTCTCTTTTTGACACGTGTCCCTTGCCTCTTCGTTTTTCGATATCATTTATGAGAAATGACTCACGCGTTTCCCCATGCACCGCCTACGTCATCAATCCTCATCATTATTTTTTCCCGCCTTGAGATATAGGGTTTCGTGCTATTATTTCTTTAAAATCTTCACTGAGACAACGTTGGTTCATTCTCAAAAAAATTCAGCAGAAAGAATTTCTTAAACCCAGATTTCTTTACGCAGAAGGTCGTGATTCTCCATTGAAGCTCTTGCATCAAACTTTATTCAAGGTTAGTTTTAATGGAGCCATCGTTCCGTTATCATCTTTTTAATATTGCTCTTGATGCATTAGAACATGGGGATTTTCAGTCGGTTTCCTACATCAGAAGATTACTGGGGGGAATCTCTGCTGATGAACCTCCATTTTTTGAAGTTGATGTTTCTGGGCTTCACACTGACGTCACTTTTAGTCCTGTATCTAGTTCTTCATCTAGTTCTGATTCTGACATTTCTGATCACAGGATACCTCTTCGAATGATGGGAAAACATCAAAGAAGAAGTGAAGTCCGTAAGCACAACTCGGACGATATTCGGATTAGGGAGCAAACTGTCAATGAAAACGAAATTGAAGAGGCGTTCAGAATATCTCACCTTTCTTTCTCTGCTGACTGCCCGAGTGGGTTTGACACCGAGCCGAATGTGGTCGGGCCAGATGAGATAGAGAAGTATCGTGCCCGATTCGATCTGCCCAATTAGGTCACTCTAATTCCATCGGGTGATAGAGCTACGTGGAATCCTTCTCTGGGCATGATAGCGATCTATGGATCCATGCTCTGCTACGGTGTCACTCTCCCTTTTCAGCCATTCATTGCCTGGTTTCTGGCTGAAGCAGGGATCACTCCGGTAACTGGCCTCGAACAGTTACAGAATCTTAATGTGCATGTGGCACATGTACACCCGGATGAACCTGTCGCCACCCTTCCCGAATGAAATAAGGCATTTCTTTACGTTGAGGCAATCTGGCAAGATAGGAATCTATTTCCTCATGTCTAATTCGCCAGACTGTTGGGTCCCCGAAGGGACAAAGGTGAACCGGGGAGCTGATACCTCTAATAACCCCAAAAAGACGGGTTTTGTACGAGGGTTCCCTACCTCCAACAAGTTCTGGAAGAACAGTTGGTTCTTCACCGGAGGGAGTCTCGGTCTTGAAGTCACCCTCAGATCTGGGGATTCTCGTGTGGTGTTGAAAGTCCCCCATTTCTTCTGTTCCCCCGAGACATGGAACAAGAAGAAAATTGATTACAATGATACTGAGATGACCAGATTTATCTTTTCGTTGAGGCAAAGGTGATAGAGTTTGGCTTATTCAAACAAATTTTGGGCTACCGCAGGCGATGTAAGTGATTTTTGCAACCTTTTCATTGTTATATATATATATATATATATATATATATTTGTTTTGTATTCTGATGCGGTTCCTTTTTCTTCTAAGTGTATGATACGGACATCGTCTGCGATCTTCAGGCTCGCCAAGTGAAGTCAATTCTTCAGGCGAGTCAGAAAGAAGCTTCTCGTCAAGGTAATGAAGGCATCGCCCCGCCTGAGTCCGATGAGGAGACTGATGCGGTCGAAGAGCAAGTTCCCGAAGTTGTCTTTGAGAACGTTCAACCGATCGCTGAGGAGACTAGTGGCCCGACCGATACTTAGCTGTCTGGCGATGGGCAAGGGCAGAATGAAGGTCCTGGTGAAGAGCCTGCCGAGCAGTCTGACACCGGTGATGGAGGTAATACCTCCGCGGGATAGGTACCTATAGGTCCTGAATTTTTCAAAGTCTTCCGGGATGATACTCAAGAAGATCTCACAGTTGATCTCAGTTTCCACCGCTCTCGGGGTAAGAAACGGAAGGCAATCAGCTCTCCAACTTATCCTCTTAAGGTCTCTAGGGTGGTCTCTTTCATCGACTCTAACGATAAAGATATTGTGGCTGAGACTCACCTGAGTGTTGATGTTGGAGCATCGGCAGATGCGGAGGCTTCGGAGCCGAACATTGGTTCCTTTCCCCCCGAGATTGAAGATCTAGGGGCTGAACCCTCAGGGGTTTCTCCACATCCTTCTCCCTAAGACATGCTGCAGGAGATGTTATCTGGTCAGGCTTTTATCAGGGACTAACGCTGGAGCTATTTTCGGGATGGCTCCCTTACTGAATGTCTTCAAAACGTTTTTAACGGTGCATCTTATGTAAGTTATCCTTAACTTCCTTCAGTTGCTTTGCTTGTTTGACATATTTTTAATCAAACTTCTTTATAGATGGTGGTCTAGTTCGCTGAGCTGGTTCAGACGCAGCAACATCAAGCTGATAGAATAAGGCATCTCGAAGCTCAACTGAAGGAAAGCGAGGATCAACGTGCTCGGGTCGAAACGGCTTATCAACAAGAGGTTGGTTCTGCCCAAGTTTTTGTCGACCACTGCTTGGTGAAGCAGGTCGAAGCCGAGGAGAAAGCTTCTTTGGCTGAGGAAAAGGCAACATCACTTCAAAATTTGATGTCCTCTACCCAAGAATCCATGCTTAAGGCCGAGCAGGAAACAGAGCAGTCCAAGCCGGCGTATGAGCAGAAAATCGAAGATTTGGAAAGTCCATAATACTCCGGGGAGCTTTTTAACCCAGCTTCCTTTCTTGGCATCTAGCTTTGCTTTGATTGTGTGCTTGATGATTTTGTTCACTGCTTCAACCTGCCCATTTGTTTGAGGGTGGACAGCTGTGGCATAGTAATTGGCAATCTGGTACTCTTTGCACAGTTTTCTGAATTTCAGGTTATCGAACTGGGTGTCATTGTCAGTAATTATAGTGTTTGGGACCCCAAACCTATAAAGTATATTCTTTTTCATGAAATTTGTGGTGTTTGTTTCTGTGATATGCACTAATGCTTCAGCTTTTACCCATTTCGTGAAATAGTCAACGGCTACTATGGCATGTTTTGCTCCACCCTATGTTCCGGCTGGCATTGAGCCGATTAAATCCAAACCCCATATGGAAAATGGCTATGGGGATGTGAGGTTTCTGAGCTGCTCAGGGGGTTGTCGGATGTCATTAGCGATCCTTTGGCAAGTATTGCAACTTTCCGAACATTGTTGTGCATCTGAGAACATAGTAGGCTAGTAATAGCCTTGCCTGAGTACCTTGTGTGCCAAACTTTTACCCCCAGTGTGGTTTCCGTAAACTCCTCCATGGATTTCTTGTAATATTTGATATGCATCCTCCTTTGACACACATCTTTGGAGTGTTCGGGAATACCCCTTTCTGTATAGCTCTCCTCCAACCAATGTGTATATTGTTGATCTATACCTGATACGTTTTGCTTGTAAGGGATCTTCCGGGAGCACGCCTTCTTCCAGGAACCTTTTTAGCTGAGTCATCCAACATTCGGGCGGTGTTTGGATTTCAAAAATTTCTAAGTTTCTCGATTCAGCTGTGCTCGGTTTAAGGAGATGTGCAACCGGAATAGTCTTTGGTCTGATTGTGGTTGTTGCCGACGCTAATTTGGATAATGCGTCTGCATTTTCAATCTCCTCCCTGGGGATCTAGGCAATCTTATATTCTTTAAATTTCTGGAGGAGCTGTTTTGCAATGTCATGGTAAACTATCATGCCTTCATCCTTGGCTTGGTACTCGAACAGGACTTGGTTGACATTTACCTGTGAATCGTTGAATATCTCGACCTCATTTTCCCCGATGGTTATGCAGACTCTGAGTCCAGCTAGTAGTGCCTCATACTCGGCTTGATTGTTGGTTGCTTTGAAATCAAACCTCATGGCACATTCGACATCTTCTCCTTCTGGAGTGCATACTACGATCCCTGCCCCGCTGCCATGAGTGTTTGAAGAGCCATCAATATACAATTTCCATGAGAAATTTTTTCCTAACATCTTTTTCACTTCCAGGTTCGGCTCTGTGAACTCTACTATAAAATCTTCCACTTCTTACCCTTTGAGAAATGTTCTGAGGATGTAGTGGATATCGAATTTACTTAGCTCGATTGCCCATTTGGTTAATCTCCCTGAAATCTATGGCTTCTGTAAAATCTACTTCAATGAGCAATCAGTGAGCACTTGGATTGTGTGAGCCTGAAAATATGGTCTTAGCTTCCTTACTGCTGAAACCAATGCTAGGGTCATTTTCTCTGCCTGTGAATACCTGGTTTCGGCTGGTAGGATTGCTTTGCTGGTATAGTATACTGGCTTTTGTACTCCATCTTCTGTTCTGACTAGGACTGAGCTTGCTGTCAGTTCTGTAATTGATAAGTACATTTGGAGTGTCTCCACCATCTGAGGTTTTGAAAGGATGGGAGTCTACCCTAGATATTCTTTAATTTTTAAAAATGCCTGTCGCACTCTTCATTCCATTCGAGTCATTTACCTTTTTTAATTACTTTGAAAAATGGAGCACATCTGTCTGTGGCCTTTGAGATGAATCTATCCAAGGAAGCCAAGCATCCTGTTAGGCGCTGTACTTCTTTGAGTGTGCTCGGTGAAGTCATTTTCTGCAGGGCTTGGATCTTCTCGGGGTTGACTTTGATTCCTCTTTGGTGAACTTGAAAATCCCGGAATCTTCCCGAAGAAACCCCGAATAAACACTTGTTCGGATTTAGCTTCATTTGGTATCTCTTCAAGACATCAAATGTTTCTCGTAGGTCTGAAGTGTGTTTGTCTGCTGTGATGCTCTTGGTCAACATGTCATCAATGTATACTTCCATGTTCCTTCCAATTTGCGGAGCGAAGATTCTGTTGACCAGCCTTTGATATGTTGCCCCTGCATTTTTTAAGCCAAAGGGCATTACTGTGTAACAGTACAAACCCTGATCAGTGGTGAATGCTGTTTTTTCTTCGTCGACCTTGTTCATCCGGATTTGATTATATCCCGAATAGGCGTCCATGAAACTGAGCAGTTCATGGCCTGATGTAACGTCCACCAACTGATCTATCATTGGAAGTGGAAAACTATCCTTCGGGCATGTCTTGATTAGATCTGTAAAACCTACGCACATCCTCCATTAACCATTCTTCTTTTGGACGAAGACTACATTAGCTACCCACTGAGGGTAATTGACCTCTCTAATTGATCCTATAACGAGTAGCTTTTCTACTTCCTGTTTAAATGCCTGACTTCTCTCGAGATTGAATGATCTTCTCTTTTGTATTACCGATTTCGCATTCGGGTCTACTGTGAGATGGTGGGATATTATTCACTGTGAGATGGTGGGATATTATTCGGGCATCTATCCCGACCATGTCTTCATGACTCCATGCGAACACATCCCTGTATTCTTTAGTAGATCAATGAGGCTTTGTTTGATTCTTCCTTCCAGGTTGGCCCCGATCTTTATCTTTTTATCTGGCTCATCTTCTTTTAAGGTGATTTCTTCGATCGGTTCAGTTTTGGATTCATTCGGTTCTTCCTTTGGATCGAACTCGAACGACAGTGGTTCTTTGTTTTGATTTGGCTGTGTTATAGTGCAAACCTGTTCATCATTCTTGTCTTTTTATATTGACAAGTTAGCTCTTCGGGCCATTTCTTGGGATCCCTTGACTACCCCGACCCCCTGTTCGTTTTGGGAATTTGATCATTAAGGCATAAATGGCTGTTACGGCATAAGTGGTTGTTACGGCCTTAGTTTTATTTAGGAATGGTCATCTCAATAATGCATTATATGGCCAATTGTTCAAGTCTACCACTACGAAGTCGAGCAATACAGTTCTTTGGCAAGGTGCCATTCCAATCTTTACAGGTAGCTTTACCGTCCCGAGTGACCTAACCTCAACTCCCCTGAATCCTCTGAGTGGGGTATGGAAGGGTTGTAGGTCTTTTCAGTCTAACCTGAGTTGATCGTAAACGGCTACATTGAGAATGTCTGCTGATTTTCCATTATCTATCAGGATTCTCCTGACTTCCCGGTGACCAATCTGGGCACTTATAACCAAGGTGTCATTTGGTCGAACATCGACCCCATGTGAATCTGCTTCTGTGAATGTTATTGGGTCTCATCCTTCCTTTATCCTTTTCGGGTCTGGCTCGATCGAATTTACGTCAAAGTTATGTCTTGCTTCTACCGCTTCTCTGATTTCCTATGTTCTCTCTCGGTTACTAATTCCCAGTGGATGGTCCTCTAAAGATCGTATGTATTACTTGATTGGCCTCTAGACTGGCCCGACCCATGCTGCCACCTCTACAGTACGTCGTGTTAAGGTGAACCATATCTCATACTGCACAGAGGAACAACAGAATACACTGGAGCGTAACGTGGTACGCCGTGTCAAGGTGAACCGCAGCTCATTCCACGTCGCTGACCAGGAGATGCAAGAAACTCCACACGCAGTTCACATACCGCATCAGAAGAAATTATGAATCGTATCGCTTGACAGCAGTTCAAATTACATTATCACGCGATACACCATGTCAAGGCGAACCACGTGACGTACCGTGTTAACCTGTAGAAATTAAATACTCTGTTTCACAAACAGAGGATGTGATTCATTAAGAGCCCCCTCTCTTATCTCTGATTGGGTATGTGAGGGGACGTCCTAAAGGCTAAAAGGGTGTCTTTGGGACCCTTCTACACAAGTGGCTGGGATTTAGAAAAGAGATAAAAAGGAGAAGATAGAGGAAAGAGATCAACACATCAGACCAACTCTTCTTCTCAACATTTTTTGAGGTTCTCTCTGAGTTTTTGGACTAAGTTCTTCAAGGTTTGGAGCAGCTAAGGCATGGTTTAGTCGATCAAAGGAGGCTATTGAAGCCCAAGCTTTAAGAGAAGGAATCTACAACTTAGTTTTATCTCTTTAAATCCTTTTCTCTATAGTTTATTTGTATTGTTCATGGAATGTATTGATGTTAGCTCATCTATGAATTTTTTGTATAGTATGAGCTAAATATTCTAGTGTTAGAACAAGTTGATGCTAAACCCTTGATTTATTTGTGGATGTCTCTTTGATTTCTCTATTTATGCTTGTGGAGTTATATGGATGTTTTGAATGCTTAAAACTTTTGCTTAATTGATCACTTTGTAATTGATTCATAGTTAGATGCTATATACCGAGAGGAGACGCATTTGACAATGCTTAGATAAACATTTACTATGATTGACTAGAAAGTGCTAGAACCACTAGGCTAGCATATAGGGTTCGATTTGTATTCCACATACTTAATGGATCTATATATATTGTCCGGATTGCTTGAGAAAGATTTCGGGTATATATAGATACTATCTCTAATACATCGAGAGATGTTAGAGATTGGTTTAGGGAATACGAACCTATAACATTTACACGTAAGAATTAGAACTCATAAGAGTTAAGTGTGTTATTGGAAAGGGTGAAGCGGATTCAAGTTCTAACACGTTTTTATTACATTTTTCTAGTGTTGTGTTTGATATTATAGTTTGTGTTTGAGATAATTTGCCTTAGTATAACTTTTGGAAACTCATGTTTTTAGATTATTCAAATAGTATGCAAGCCTTTGAATTCCAGTAGTCATAACCTTTATCCCCGTGGGAATGATCCTTAAATTGTCATTATACTACCACTCCGACCTCGTGCTATTACGAGAGTCAACAGGCGTAGTTTGACACGATCAATTACTAACTCTTTTTATTAATAATATTATAGCTCATTTAATTGTAAAATAAAAGTGGAGAGATAGTGAAATAATTCTTTTATTATTATTGGTCATAAAATAGATCCATAATTGATTTTAGATAATTAGATTAGATATGTAAATATGCATTTCTCTAAAATTCAAAAGTGGATCCATAATGAATAAAAATACAGATGTGACACTATTTAAAAACTAAATAATACATATTTGCATTGGAGATGCTTTTATAAAAGCATAAGAGTATCTCCAATTCTATTATGCATTTGGAAAAAATTGAATGTCACATAGGATAGTTAGATAATGAGGTGGAAAAAATCTCTCAAATGCAATTTTCTAACTTAATCATGGAGGTGATGTAGAAAAAAAAAATCAGAGAATATAGAGTTGAGTTTCTATAAATGCTGACTATAATTTTTAACCTTTTACCACCAATAATATTATGAGTAATGCTACATATCACACTTAAAATCACAACAATCCATCACAACACATGTGGCAGTTGATGTATCAATTTGTGAGTGGATACACATTAATAATGATTTATCTCACCTATCATTGTATACATCAGCTGTCACATGTGTTGTGATAAAAAAGTTGTGATTTTAGGTATGATATATAACATTATTCTAATATTACACCTCATTTAATGGTAAACTAAAAGAGAATAGAGAATAAGACAAATGTTATAAGATGATTGGTAAAAAATTGATACATATTTGATTTAAAAATAAAATAAGAGAGAGAGTGAAATAAATATTTTAAGATGATTAGTCAAAATGGGATACATATTTGATTTTAAATAATTGCATTGGAGATGAGAATATGCATTTTTTTTTTAAATTGACAACGTGGATCCATATTCAATATATATGTTGATGTGTCATTAGTTAGAAACCAAAAAATGTATATTTGCATTGGAGATACTCTAATATTCTCCAGAATGAAAGGGTTGTCGGTATGATTTGAAATTCATATATTTTTTCTTAAATGTTTTAATTATATATGTCATATGTGAATTTTATCGCATGAACACATCACCAAACAAAGAGGATAAATTGCCAAGTGGATATCCGAATAGGCATTCAGAAAATATCCTACAAGACATCATTGAAGAAGAGAAAACCCGAGTAAGCAGATGTTGAATGAAACCTACTCGAGATCAGTTAACGACACTCGGAACTGGTTAAATGACGTTTCCACTCGGGCTCAAACGATGTTACTCGGGCCCCGCTGGTATTATCCTTGCTCGGGATAAATATGAAGATAACCGAATAAGAAGCTTAGTGCTTAGTTCACACGGATTAAGTCATTACATACACGAAGATACTCATATCAGGGAGGAATCCCAAAGAGAACAAAATACTGAGCTGGAAGGGTTCCCAATCAGGCAACAACTTTATTTCTTTATAAAGACTACGTTCTTATATAAAGAAACAAGTCCAAATTAGACTACGTTACTGAAGTCACATTCGACTTCAATACAAGACTCCGAAACAGGAAAGAAGACAATCAACTCCAAACAAGAAACCAAATCACAATTAAAATGCAGAGATCTTCTATTACTTATACAAAGCAGATTATGGCTCTATACACATATAAATAGACCCATAATTCCGTTGAAAGAAAGATATAGATAATAGAGCATACATAGAAATAATAGCAAAATTCAGAGAGAAAAAAGAGAGATCGAGAGCTTGTAATATTCTAAATTCATAGTGGATTTTAGCTAGGTTGATCATTCAACCACCCGTGAACGTTTCTCCGGTCATTGGAGTTTTACCACGTAAAAAACTCGTGTCTTGTTTACTTTCTCCTTCTCTCTCTCTTTTTGAAATCTCAGCCGAAATCCAATCCTTGTTGGCTTTTCTGATACAATCCAGAAATCGACGTCAACAATATATATATAAAGGATATAATACTTTGAATTAGTTTTTAATATAATATTTTAAATTAGTTTTTTTTATATAATATGTTAAGTTAGTTTAAAATCAGTTATTTCCTTTGTTTATATGATATATCACACCTAAATTTTATCTTAAAACTTTACAATAAATGTTTTGGTATTTTTTACAAATTTCCTTTTTATTATTATTAATATAAATTTGAACGCTATCTAATGTAATATTTAAAACCTTTTTAAAAAATGCAATATTTATAGATCACATTTAAAGAGATTTTATTATCACTAACTCACATGCTGTATGCTATCTAATAAAAAACGTAAAGTATTAGATTCAATCAGGTTCTATGGTGTAGTGGTTAGCACTCTGGACTTTGAATCCAGCGACCTGGGTTCGACTCCCGGTAGGACCTTTTTTTAATTTTTGAATGGATTCAAAAGTTAATTGGTCAAATATTCAAATCCACAAAATAATTTTCCACTTGGCATTACCTTCTTAATCAACAGTTCAACACTAGTTTATCACCGTCACCTGGGTTCACTCAACTGTCAGATATCGAGCATGTATTGTATTCATTGATTTACACCTAGGAAGCATCGATTCGAATTTATGATACCAATACGTTCATACGACATTTAATACATTTTATATATATATATATATATATATATATATATATAGAGGAATTGATATCTTTAAATATCAACCGTCCTAAAAAGATATTTATAAATAAAACGTAAAATGTTCTGGTTTTTATTCTTTATAAACTTTGTGTTTTTTCTTTTTCTTTCAAAGCTATTTTAAAAATTGAAATCGTTAATTACTTATATGGCCATGTGGGTTTCCATTGTGGATAACCACAGTCAATTAATTGAAAATTTGTTTTCTCAAATTTTATCAGATAAGGTATCTCTATTGTAAATATGTATTTTTGGGTTTCTAACTAACGACACATCAACATATATATTGAATATGAATTCACTTTGTCAAAAAAATATTAAAAAAAAAATGTATATTCTCATCTTCAATGCAATTATCTAAAATTAAATATGTATTCCATTTTAACCAATCATCTTAAAACATTTATTTCATTGTGTTTCCTCTTTTATTTTTAACATTTATTTCATTATCTCTCCTCTTTTATTTTTAAATCAAATATGTATTCATTTTTAACGATAATTTTACAACATTTATCTCATTCTTTCTCATATTTTATTTTATTATTAAATGAGGTGTAATATTATTGATAAGAAAATATTAGAAATCATGATTAACATTTATAAAAGAGTTTCTAGAATTAAAAACTTGACTAAATATTACCTAACTATTTTTTTACCACATCACCTCTAATTGCAACGGAAATGTTTTTTATACCTCATTATCTAACTATCCTATCCTATCCTATGTAACACTCGATTTTCTCTAAATATATAAATATATGATAACATTAAAGATTCTTTAATATACACATGCCATATGAAATCAAAGAATTTGCCTTGGTCAAAATGAAAATATTTATTAATTCTTATCTTATTTGAATTTGAATTCTTAAATAAATCAATAATTAAATGATCACTGTCTGCATGGATATTTTGCTAACGACAATTTCAAAAAATAAAGTTCCAAACAAAAAATATTCCTGTCAGAACTTACCCGTAAGGTATCCAATAAATATCCAACAAGTATCATAAATATAAAAATTAAAAAACATCAGAGTACCTCAAAAAAAAAACAGTACTGAGATGCATCTAAGGTATCCAATAAATATCCAAAAAGTATCATAAATATAAAAATTAAAAAACATCAGAGTACCTCAAAAAAAAAAAAACAGTATTGAGATGCATCTGACACATATCGGTATATGATACGTGGCCTCTTTCAAGTGTCCGTGCTTCATAGATTTACACAACTTGCAGAGCCTTTCTTACAAGTTACAAGTTACAAACCAATAAATCACATCGTGAGCAAAAAAAATAACTTCCTGTACAAAATCAATGACACAAATGTAAATTTTGAGACAAATACAATATTGTCTCTTGGCTTAGTTGCGTTAGTCATTCATGATGATGATTATTATTCATTTGCTGAGGTTTCTTCTCCCTCCTGAAGGCATTGAAGAGATCAATGCCAAGGAAAATATTGAGCAAATTCATGCCTGCCATGCCAAACAGAGCGAGTGGCAACACAATACCTTGTTCGAACTTGTGGGCGTCTCTAATCAGCTTGACGGTGATCAGAATGTGAGATGCAAACCTTGCAACAACGAACGTGATCCAGTTGAGAACCCACTCCACCCTTACTATTCTACTTTTGGCATCACGAATACCCGCCATCCTTCGCACTTTCCTCACATGTAAAAAGATGGAATGCAGCTGCAGTAACAAAATCAAATAGACATAATTGTGCCAAGTTTAAAATTTTGAATCTTCTCAATATTTAGTGATTCTGACACTAGTACGAAGATGAGAACCAAAAACAGCAAGTTATCACTACAAAGCTTAGCTTAAGATTACGTTACCAAAAAGGTTTAGTACTTTAATGAGAGCAGGGAGGAAACTTTACCACCGAATTCGCAGGTACTCAAAAAAACAATCTGCAATGAGAAAACTTAGGGAAGGAAGAAAGAACACGAGTTTCTCACTTCATCTCATTACATATAAATTCAGAAATTAAGAAGTATTCCTAATAAAGCAGACCCAGTATCGAGCACAATTTTGATGTCTACCCTGTGTTAATTTTATTTATAGACAAATTGAGAAATTCGTACGACTTTAAAATTTCAAACCTCTGTTTTCATTTCTATAAGGTAAATCAAGTTACACCTCAGTGGTATGCATACATGCAGATTGAAGGGATGTCTAACCATCTAAACAGTATAATTGTAAAGTATATTACAGCAAGCAATACTAGAACTAGCAGTAATATCAGGCAGTAGGTGATTCAGCAAAGTTAGTTGATGCTGATCTACCAGATGACTCGGTAAAGTCTATTGTTCTCAGATTCTAGAAACAAGTGGTTCAGTTAGAATTGGGTGATTCTAGTCTCTTCTTGTAATTATAAAACCTGTTATCTAACATGCAAGCAATGTATGAGAAATACAGATACTAAAAGCTCCTTTTATTGAATTCCAGAAGTCTCTCTAATCTTTTTCATTTTAAAACCATCCCTCTGTTCCATAATAAGAAAACGTACACTTGAAAATGCCTTCGGATGAACCCATTCAGACTCCAATTTAACTAGATTCAAAACGTTACAATGTTCAACACAAGTATGCACTCATTACACTTGAGGCTTGTTGATTTCAGCGGATTGGATTGTTAGACGCCACATATATATTTTGTATAACAGTTAATTTCTACAATATTTATTTTACTTTGTTTGCCTAAGCATATGCTTAAATTTAATTAAACTTATGAGGCTTAAACCTCAGCATTTCAATCTCAAATATATAAAGTTTGAAATCTTGTTTTCCATTATGACTCTTATTTAAAGCATTGTTCTTATTAATTTTTGAACCGGTGAAAGAAATAAAGGATATATGTGTGTGTGTGTGTGTGTATATATATATACATACACACACAAACAGAAAGAAAAATTTAGTGAGAGAAATAAACATAAAAGTAACAAATATAAAAGATAGGAAGACAGTGAAATGTACCTCACAGATGAGAGTGAGGAGAAGGTAGTTGATGGTGACATTTCGATACAAAGCAAGAGTAAAGCAAATAAGCAGTAACAGATGATGCACCAGGATGGAAGGGATCAAACCACTGTACAATCGGTATTGCAGCATATCCAACTGATCATATGCAAAGTAACCACATGAGAAGCATAAAGCCTGGTATGCCCATTGCCATGTATCATCAACCAACTGTGAGTGCTCAAACATTTCACTTGAACCATTTCTCAGCCACTGAGTAACCAGAATGGATACCACTGCATGAGAAATAGAACTACATTTGAAATTATTGTCGGTAACAAAACAAAGGAACCAAATCATGAAAAAGGTTGCAATACATGTCCAAAAAGTAAAACAAGAGTAACAGGAAATTGGCTACATCTGGATATATAATTTCAAAATGAAAAACTCTCAACAAAATGTCCACAAGCACATATAGATTGACTACATCCTGCCAAGTATAAGGTTTTTTTTTTTTGAACGCTGAAACCATTGTGGGTCGGGGTTCTGCCGGGCGATGAGATTTAGGTTCGCTAAGTATAAGCTCTAAGAGTCTTGCTATCAACAAGATAGACACCAACTACATATCTACAATGTTAACACCAACACTAAGGCCAAGATTTCTAATTGACAACACTCACATGTGCCATGCCACTATGGCCCCATTGGAGTACCCAATAAGAGCTATCAGCTTTTCATAATTAGCCATCTCTATTAATAGAACACCTTAACAATATCTTCATAGTCTTTCTAATACAAATATTACTTTTCCATTTATTCAATTACCACAAATAAACTTGAAAAGCAACATTTCAAAACACAGATGAACATCAATAATAAACATCACTAGGGCATACAAAATTAAGAAAATACAAAACAAAACAAAAAAAATGAAAAAAAAAAAAAAAAAAAAACATAAGGAACCTGAAAGGGATGTAGTGGTGGAGTGGAGAAGAGAGACAGAGGTATTGACAAAAAGAGGGTCACGAGAGACCAAATAGCGAATGACCCAGTTGGCTATTTGGTACAAACAAGCACCGGCGATGATACACACAAGTTCTTTGCGGTTGTTGAATACTATTTCGAACAAAACGGAGACCAGCCAGAGAAGCAGAGTGGACGAAAAGAAGATTCCTGCCTTGTTATTTTGTTCATGGTTTGTGTTTGCCATTGAAAGAAGCTCTGTAATCTAAAGGTACCACCTGATTGTGTGGCTTTTACATTGCTCTTCGACTCTCCAAGCGTATGTGCGACGATAATCGAGGGTTGGGATTGCTTTTGTCACCTGTAAGCTTTGCGAGTTGTCCATTTGGACCAACTATTCGATATACCATATGGTTTGATCATCGATGGAGTCAAGCATTTATTATAGCTATAATTACACTGACATCCCTGAAGTTTAATTTAATTGTAATCAAATTACCAGAGATGGTTGTTCTACTCTCAAACCCAATGGACTTAGCACTCAATCGGTAGACTTTAACAATGAAATTTCTATGGAAACTAATTCACAAATTTATGTCAAATTTTGATAAGTGACTAATTTGAGGTTAAAACTAGGAATTTTATTTATCAAGACAATAGCTCATGTATATGGGTATATCACTAGAAGCGGCTCAAGAGGGCAGTTTAGCTTCCAAAAATTAAGGTCAATTTGTCCTTTAATCTAGCCAAGCCAAAAAATACAACTCATAAAAGAAACAAGGCTCCTCGAATCAAGGAAACAAATTACTTATCAGGCTCAAAAAATAAATAGCACTTTGTCGGTGTTTTAATAACTTATGTTTAAAATGTAACTATTATGGTGAATGGATAAAAATGCCTCCAATAGTTGTTTTACAGTGAGAGTTTTGAAATAGAGAGAGAAAGTTTCGTTGAAACTCAGACGCTACGCTGCCCCCTGGAGCTTTTTTTTTCTGGTCAGTATTTTTTAAAAAAATCTCGATCCTTTGAAAAAAAATCTCTTTCCTTTGAAAAAAAATCTCGTTCCTTTGAAAAAAAATCTCGTTCATTTGAAAAAAAATCTCGATCCTTTAAAAAAAATCCCGATCCTTTGAAAAATATTCTCGATCCTTTGAAAAAAATTCTCGATCATTTGACAAAAAATCTCGATCCTTTGAAAAATATTCTCGATCATTTGAAAAAAATTCTCGATCATTTGAAAAAAAAAATCGATCCTTTGAAAAAATTCTCGATCATTTGAAAAATATTCTCGATCATTTGACAAAAATTCTCGATCCTTTAAAAAATATTCTAAATCTTTTTAAAAAAATCTCGATCCTTTGAAAAATATTCTCGATTCGATCCTGTGAAAAAAAATCTCGATCCTTTGAAAAATATTCTCGATCCTTTGAAAAATGCTTGATTCTTTCAAAAAAAAACTCGATCATATTATAAAAAAAAAACTCGATTTGGCTAATATGCTCGATTTAACTAAACATTATTATCAAAAATAAAATGCTCGATCCTTTGAAAAATAAAATGTTCATACATGTTCATACAAATACTGAATAACAAATCAAAATGAATGGATACATTATTAAACCACATAGAAATATATAAAAATATATAAACGAAGATCACAATTATAAGTTATCTTCTTGTGCAATCTGGAGAGAGACAAATTTTTTAGAGAGAGAGGAGTTATCGTTTTCAAAGTGTAGATGGAAACACAATGAGATTAAAAATAGATTATTTAAGGGCAATTTGGGTAATTCACCGTAATAGATGCCTTTTAAACTTAAGTTATTAAAGTGGTGACATCACTACAAAAAAAAAAAAAGTGACATATATCAACATTTCCACTTACTTTTTATGTATTTTACTTTCTTTTATAGTTCAACTATGTAATACATATACAAATATGGTACAAGATACGGATGTGACACGATATGAGAATATAGGGATACGGTAAATTTTTAAAAACTAAGATACCGATATAATATATATATATATATATATATATATATATATATATATATATATTAAATAATAAAATATGAAAATATATTTAATAATTCGTTCAAAATCAAAACATATTCAGAATCTAAATAAAACATATCACATAACAACATAAATCATAAAAACGTAACATATTTCAAGATCCAAATAAAACATATCACATAAGTTGTAACATATTACAAAATCCAAATAAAACATACATCACATAAGTCATAACATATTACAAAATCCAAATAATATATGAAAAAACTCAAAAATCATATTTTAAATTCCTAATTAACTTCTTTATCATCATTCACATTGTTAAAGGTTCTGAATAATTCGGTCTCTAACTTCGGTTTATCAAAAGAAAGGTTTGGAATCTCAAGTATCCCGGCATTGTCTATGTCTATGGAATCAAAACCAAAGATTCTTTACAATTTCGTTTTGACCCCTAAAATTTTGAAATTATAATTTGACCCTGTTTTATACTAAAATAATTATAATATTGCCACAAACGTATCCTAGACGTATCTCGACATATCCTCCTAGTATCCCTTTGTACTCTTACCATATCCCCCATGTATCCTCCAATAAAAGTTGTGAAAAAGTCAACGGATACACCATTTGACATATCATATACGTATCCTAGAGTATCCGGAGAGTATTCAAACCGGATATGAGTCGGATGAGTTACCTCCACCAAATGGAGTATATGTGCTTCCTAGTAGTTCAACAACTTCTTTAATTATGCATTTTTTTTCTAAAAAGATCTACAATTTAATTGTTTCCTAGTACCAACAAAAAAACTATGAATACTTTCATAATTCCAAAAAAAAAAAAACTTTTTAATAACAAAGTAAGAAAAATAGGATGATTATTTTCCTAACAATAATACTAATTTGATCAAATTTGATGTCTAAATGATATGGATCATTAATTTTCCTATACTATAACTGAATGATTAAAATAATTAGATTTTAATGATACCACATCATTTGAGCTTTAAATTTGGATAAAGAAACATGACTCTTTTTCTAATACCAAAACACGTTAATGAACCTTAGAAGTTAAGGTTATTGTAGGTCATCATATTCATTTATTTATTTATTTATAACTAGTTTTCTACTCGCTGATGCTCATGTTTTCACATAATTTAACTTCAGATTCACTCGCTTTATAAAAAGTTAAATATTGATAACGGGAGTTCTTTGAAGGTAACATTGTTAGAATAAAAAAAACATTCATTTTCAGGTTCTAATGTTATAAAATTTTCTAAATTAGTTGCTCTGTTTTTAATTTTATGTTGTTACAATTTTTGTTTATTATTAAAGTTATAAATTTTTTATATTGATATCGGTATAAAGTATAAAATTTAAGTGTATATATGAAAACTTAAAAAAGATAATAAAATAAGAAGGGGGGGAATTTCAATTGAGTTCGTTTTCATCACCTTTTTACTATTGTTTTTTTCATTTTTACTTCCCGTGTCCCTAAATTTTTAAAAATGCATAAATTTAGTCATTTGACCAAATCTGTAACGATAATATATAAACTTTATCAGTGCGTTGGATGTGGATAATTATATTTATATACTTTGACTTAAAATGTATACACTTGTCAAAACTTCTCCATAATCAGTGATTCACATTAGGAATGACAATGGGTCGGGTTTGACAAAATCCAAACCCAAACCCACAACAATTTATGTTATCCAAACCCTCCCATGAACACGAAAATAAACGGGTTCGGGTTTCACCCGCGGGTTTGGAGGGGTTTGGAGGAAACCCAAACTCGTCCACAAACCCATGAAACAAACGGGTTCATGGGTCAAACCCACGAACCGGCCATTTTTTTTTAGAAAAGTATTTCTATATTATTTAAATATATGATAATTATAATTTTAAAGACTATAAACGTTTAATAGTAGTGAAAATTTTAACTCATTTCAAGTATATTTCTTAGTTCAAACAAGAGTCATAGGAAGCAAATCACTTATATTTATGTTGCGTTGTAATGATGTCACAAATGTAATAACTTATGTTTAAAAGGCACCTATTATGGTGAACTACCCAAATTGCCCATTTAAATTTGTCTTTGTGCTTCCATCTACACTTTAAAAAATAAAAGTTATCTTCTCTTTCTAAAAACGTTATCTGAAAATCGTTCTCTTTATTTTTTTTTCAAGCATTTATGACTGGTTTTACAATGTATCAATCCGTATATGAACATGTAGTTTCCAGAATTTGTACGAGCTTTTTTTTATTCTTTTCGGACATTTTTTTTCATTTTTTCCCGAGTTTTTGTTTCTATTGGTTCAAGTTTTTTTTTATTAGTCCAAGCTTTTATTTTAATTTTTTTTTTCCGAGCTTTTTTAGAAAGAATTCGACTTTTTTTTTTGTATTGGTTCGAGGTTTTTTTTATTGGTCTGAACTTTTATTTTTTTTATTATTTTCGAGCTTTTTGGAAAGAATTCAATCTTTTTTGTATTGATCGAGCATTTATTTTGTTGACTATTTCCTTGTTTTTTTTTTGAAAGAATTCGAGTTTTTTTGTATTGGTTCGAGATTTTTTTTTGTATTGGTTCGAGTTTTTTTTCCATTAGTTCGAGCTTCTTTTTGTATTGGTCCAAGTATTTTTTCCATTAGTTCGAGCTTCTTTTTGTATTGGTTCGAGCTTTTATTTTTTTGACTATTTCCTGCCTTTTTTTGTATTGGTTCGAGTTTTTTTAATATTGGTTCGAGTTTTTTTATTGGTCCGAGTTTTTTTTGTATTGGTTCGAGTTTTTTTTTGTATTGGTCTGAGTTTTTTTTATATTGGTTCGAGTTTTTTTATTGGTGCGAGTTTTTTTTTGTATTGGTGCGAGTTTTTTTTGTATTGGTTCGAGCTTTTTTTGTATTGGCCCGAGCTTTTTTTGTATTGGTTCGAGCTTTTTTTTTGTATTGGTTCGAGATTTTTTTTATTGGTCCGAGTTTTTTTTTATTGGTCCGAGCTTTTTTTCTATTGGTTCGAACTTTTATTTTTTTGACTATTTCCTTACTTTTTTGGAAAGAATTCAAGTTTTTTTATATTGACCCGAGTTTTTATTTTTTTAATTATTTCTGAGCTTTTTTTTATTGATCCGAGCTTTTTTTCTATTAGTTCGAGTTTTTTTCTATTGGTTCGAGCTTTTATTTTTTTTGACTATTTTCCAGCTTTTTTGGAAAGAAATCGAGCTTTTATCAACAACAACATATCAAATTTTGCTTTTGTTATATCGAGTGAGCTTTTTAGTAAAGGTTTCGAGCCTTTTAAGTACTGACCAGAAGAAAAAAGCTATGGGGGTGCTGCCCCCCCCCCCCCCCCCCCCCCCCCCCCCGAATTCGTCTGCGTAGCGCCTGAGTTTCAATGGATCTTTCTCTCTCTAATTCACAACTTTTACTGTGAAAAAATAAATCAAAGAAATCTGATGAAACAACTATTTGGGGTGTTTTTGTCCGTTTACCATAATATGTGTCTTTTAAACATAAGTTATTAAAATAATGACAATGTTGAAATGCCACCTCCAAAAAGTGCCATTTAATTTTTGAGCCATATATATATAAGAATTGAGAATTACAACTTAGAATGAGCGAAATGATTATATTTTATTCTCTATATAGTTTAAAGTGTTTTTTATTGGAGTTTAGATTTATTATATTTTAAATAATAAATATTATATATTTTTTATTTAAACGGGTTTGCGGGTTCACGAGTCACCCATGGGTTTATTTTCTCAATTCAAACCCACACCAAAACCCGTTGGGTTTTTCGTGGGTCATAATTTCGTCCCCCAAACCCGCTCCAAGCGAGTTGGGTTCGGGTAAGTCCCACGGGTTTGGGTTTTATTGTCATCCCTAGTCTACATACAACGCACTGATGTAAGTTATATCAATGTATATTGATCATAACGAGACCTTACACACACACACACACACACACACACACACACACATATATATATATATATATATATATATATATATATATATATATATATATATATATGTTTAAGTATGTATTTAAATTTGATAATGTTAGAGTATCTCCAATGTAAATATGCATTTGGAAAAAATTGATTGTCATATAGGATAAATAATTAAAATGTTAGGAAAACTCTCTCCAATGTAATTATCTAACTTCAATATGGAGATAATGTGGTAAAAAAAAAAGTTAGAGAATATGAAGTTGGTTTTCTAATTCTAGAAACTCTCATAGAAATGCTGATTAGGAATTCTAACTCTTTCCACCAATAATATTAAAGTTTATTTAATTGTAAAATAAAGGAGGAGAAAATGTAATAATTGTTTTATTATGATTGGTCATGAAATGAATACATATTTGACTTTAGATTGCATTGAAGATGTGAATATGCATTTATCTAAAAAAATAATATCAAAAGTGGATTCATAGTGAATAGAAATGCTAACGTGTCACTATTTAGAAACTCCAATTTTCAAGCCTTATATCTTGTGAGATTATTTAAAATTATATTACATATTCAGAAAGAAAAAAAAGAGAGAACTTATTTATGTCTACTGTACAATATGGTTTTACATTTCTCTTTCAATTTGTTGTTTTGATTCTTGCTACTGCCTATTTCCATCTAGTTATTTTGTTTTCTACATAATATCATAGAAATGTTTCAGAAACAAGCCGTTTCGAATAAAAACCAAAACCGGGAATTTCCACATGGGGGGGGGGGGTTATATAAATTAAAATGTAAATTACTGTATATATGTAAAATATGATATATGATTGCCTATTTATTATTTTAATAATATAAATTAACGAATAATTTTTGTTTTCATAATTCTATTTATTTTGCTAGGTTAATTATTAATATGATTTTGATAAATTTATTTTACTAGTTTATTATTTAAATTTT
Organism: Dipteronia dyeriana; assembly: GCA_032871835.1. NCBI lineage: Eukaryota > Viridiplantae > Streptophyta > Magnoliopsida > Sapindales > Sapindaceae > Dipteronia > Dipteronia dyeriana. Next base: position 99,050,292 of record CM065296.1, on the reverse strand, counting down.
ATTCAAAATTAATATAAGTTAATTTGGTTTGACATAAAATTAAATTATAAATATGTAAATAACTGTGAATTAAATATATCAATAGTATGGTGATATTTTAATTAAGCAACTGAAATTTATATTTTATAAGTCAGGAGCTGTTAACATATTATTTTTAGTTATACATACCATTAACTTGTTAAGAATAAGCCTATGTTTTGTAATAAAATAAAAAATGTTTTATCATACACTCTTTAATTATGTAATTGAAATAAAAATTATGAAGAAAATTAGATTGATATGATTATAAATAATATTTTAGATATAAAATAGACTTGTTACATTTTAATTAGTTAATGTCTATTTTATTTATTTATTTGTATCATTACTTTTAACATCAAACGGTATCACAGTTTGTTGAAAAGTATCAAATATGAGATTCTATACTTTTTATTGAACGAAATTTCAAATGATATTATTTAAAGATTGTATGACCTACGAACCTAAAATTCTAACTTTATCCCTCTTGAGAAAAACTATTTCCTATAATTTCCACTTTTGGTTTCTACGGAATATCAGTTAGGCCAAGAAATGTTTCAGAAACAAACCATTTTGAAATAAAAACTAAATGTTAATGCTAGACATCCAATTGTCTGCAAACCATTTGAAGAAGCATATGAACAAGTTTTCAAGATTGCCAACATCAACCCTCAAAACACAGTAAAACGATCACTCTTCTTTGCACGACAATAAATTGGACAACTTAATTGGAGTCTTTTATCATTCATTCATTATCTTCATTAACACAAACATACTTTGCAATGGCAGTTCTTCTTTGATGACAGTGTTCGTAATTTGCAGTCTGGTAAACGGATGAGTCTGCATACTGTGTTGGTAAAGCTTCTCATATGCTGTCCCAATTGTTTTTCTCAACTGCTTTGAGAATGCCTTACTCATCAATTTGTTATTGATTTGGGTATATATGGGTGGGCACTTCTCACAAAGCTGAAGGTGTAGACTATGCTCTAGAGAGCATCCACAATATCAAGGAAGCATAGCCGGAGCTCTGGGAATCCGGTGAGAAGTCTGAAAGTGTCGGATATTCAGGAAAAGTTGCAATTGAAACATATGTGAAAGCTTAGCTTTTAGTCATCTTAAGAGAATAAAGTTTGTAATCACTATCTTGTAGGCATTTTTTTTTTTTGCCATCCTAGTTTGTATCATCATCCCACGACTCTGTGGATTAGAGTACATAAAATTTCTAATAAAATTTTATCTCATTAAAGAAGTACTTGAAGTAAGTAAACACAAGCATGAAAAGAAAATTACATCTATTATCTTAAAAAGAATACCTCAATATATACACAAATGTGATAAATATATTATATCTTATCTACTACATCTTAAGCTGCCAATACCCCATAACAATTTTTAGGTTCACATGAACAAAAGATCCTTAAATCACCAAAAATGATTTAATTCAATAGAGTGATGAAATAATAGGAACAAAATCAGCCTTGAAGTGAATATTTCTTCCCAGAGGATGCTTGAAACTTTGGTTTTCCCACCTGTGGTTGAATAATTAAAATTTGAAATTGTAGGTCATGAGTATGATTTACATGTAATTACGTACATGTATCTAAAATATAATTTTCTTTTCCATTATTCACAATTATGAGTATGTAAAATTTAATAATAATTTTATATAAAAAAAATTGAGGGAATGACCATAATATTATTATTAACAAAAATTGAGGGAATGACCATAATATTATTATTATTATTTGAAAAAAAAAACTAACATGTCCTCCAAAAAATTATTAATTAAATTATTTGTTAATTACAATACTATTATTTTTGTTAAATATGATATATAAAAATATTTATTTAATAAAATAAAATAAATACTGACTTGTCCTATCCAATATGTCAGTATTATGTGGTAACAAACATTGGACATGACAAGAAGGACACTCTGGTATTTTGAATCTCTTGTCTCGTTCTGTCTCAGTCATACCAAACGCGTAGAACAGTTCTGCCCCAGGCCTACCAAACACAATATAGAATAGTTTATACTGTCCCGTCCAGTCCCACCTTATCTTGTCCCATGTCCGTACCAAGTTGTCTTGTCCCATGTCCGTACCAAACGTACCCTTAGAGGCCTTTTATTTAAAAGTGAATATTGTATTAAGGGGTCCTCAATGATACTTTAAAGCTGCATTTTACGGCTTCACCCTTAATTAACCTATCTTGAAGAATGAAGATGCTCTAACTAGGCCTGGCAAAACGGGTTCGTGGGTCGGGTTGGACCAAACCCGACACGACCTATTTATTAAATGGATCGTGTCGGGTCAACCCGTTTATTAAACGGGTTAAACTTTTCAAACCCAACCCAACCCATTTAATAAATGCATAACCCAACCTAACCCGTTTATAATATGTTTGATTTTTTCTATATTAATAATTATTAAAAGTATAATATAAATCTAAACTAAAAATATCCTTAAAAAACCAACATAATAACCAACTAAACCACATCTCAATGTAGACGAGCCACAAAAAGACTATAAAGTTTATACAATCCACATATGATAGAATGTATATATATAAAAAACAAAACAATTAAAACTAATAAAAACGATAAATAAAAACCGATAGTTCAACTGTTGAGGTCTTCAAACTTCGCATTTCGTAAACTATTGGCAATTGCAAGATGAAAGTTAAAACAATGTAAAAATTTGTTATTTATCATTGAACTATGATTGTTGTTGCAAGAATTCTCCCAATTAATTTTAAGTTACACATTTTCCCTAAATTAATCGTGTCAACTTGTCAATCCGTTTATAAAATCCAACCAAACCCAACCCGTTTATTAAGCGGGTTAAATCAGTCAACCCGTTTACCAATCCAAACCCATTTAGCTCTACCCAACCTGATCCAAATTCGTTAGTTCGTATTGACTCGTCGTGTCGAGACCCAAAATACCATACCTAACTCTAACCATTACTCAATACCGAACGGTATCTACGCATATTCCATGTTCTTACATTCACAAGCACTCTTAATATTACTTTCACTACTAGCCGCCGAACCATCGATCACAAATTCACAATCACAATAATAGAAGAATGTATGATTTTATAAAGAAATGGACGGATAAGATCTTTTTCGTTCGTAAAATAAAATAAAAAACTGTGTATCCAAACTTAAAAAAAAAATAAAAAAGCACACAGAGATAGAGAAAGAAATCTCTGAAATCCGAGGTGGCAAGAAAATGGATATATAAGAAGCGCCCACACGGCTGAGAGTGAGCGAGAGAGATACTCTTCAGTCTAGGCACACAGCAGAGACCAATAGAACTTGTGGATATCAAACAGGCCACGTGTGCGAGCAGTGTTTCCACGCTTATCCACGTGGCATCCACTGGGAGGGCAAACGAGATCGCGCGAAATACTAACCTCTTATCAACAAAATCTCGACGCTAAATCTCTCTCACCAATTTTACTCACATCTCTCCCTCTCCCTCTCCCTCTCTCTCTCTCTCTCTCTCTCCACAGTGCGTGCAGTTCAAACGCCATGTCCGCTGTTGCTGCAGCTGCCGCTGCTCTTTCTCTTCCCATCTCTGTTTCTAGACCGACCAAGTTTAATAATAAAAAGGTTTTTTTTATTGAATTTGAATTTGAATTTGAATTTGTAGCCAATTGTAGTTCAGGCGGTTCTTTCTCTTTTAGTTCAATTTTAGCTTATATTATTATATTTTATTAGTTGTTTTTCTGCTACACTAGTCACTAGCTGCTGAATTTGTGGTAAAATAACTTGTTCATAATTTAACGCATTTTTTGTTTCACTTTTTTGTCATGAACATACATATGATCTTTTTGTTTTTGAATCTGTTAATGTTAAAGGTAAAAAAGTTATATTAGTTGATCTCTAGCTCAAATAGTTAAATTGTGATGCTGGAATTTAATAATTTCGATTGTTTCTACCGCAAAATAAGCATATTTTATTTTGAACAAATCAATCACTTATCCACAATAATGGAGTCTCTGGTCGTAAGGTTGGTCAAGGATTGCACGATCAGATTGGGAGATTAGCTGATATAGTGCCATTTGGGTTTATAAGGATGTTTTAAATTAATTAATTAAACTCTCCCCTCCACTACCTTAGGAACAGGAAATTACAAAAAAGAAAAAAAAGTAGGCAAATATGAGTAGCTTTTGTTGATTTATATAGCTAACTGGTTCCTGTTGGTTTTCAGGGTGTTCGAGCTGGATTTCGGGTGTTTGCTGTTTTTGGAGAGGAAGGTGGTCTGGTAGATAAGAAGAATCCGTGGGGCACACTCTTTGATGTGGAAGATCCGAGGTCTAAATTCCCACAATGTAAAGGGAAGTTCTTGGACGTCAACCAAGCCCTAGAAGTTGCTAGATATGATATTCAGTACTGTGATTGGCGGGCACGACAAGATGTCCTCACAATTATGCTCCTACATGAAAAGGTAGTGGATGTTCTTAATCCTCTAGCACGTGATTACAAGTCTATTGGCACTGTGAAGAAAGAGCTTGCAGAGTTGCAGCAAGAACTAGCTCAAGCACATAGACAGGTCTGGAAAGTTAGCGATTTACTATATATACTTCATGACTCAAATAAATTTATAACTGACCTCATTAATCTGAATCCTGTGATTTGGGCGGATTGAAATGTGTCGCATTGACCTGTCTGAACATACATGCATCTTTGAAAAGCTAAAAGAAACTTAAAACTTAAAACTTATTGTCTGTCCCATTGATCTTGTGCTAAGTTTTCAACTTATATCTCATAGCTGATTTACCCATGAACAATAACAGGTTCATATATCTGAAGCAAGGGTTAACACTGCTTTAGATAAACTAGCTCACATGGAAGAGTTGGTTAATGATAGGCTGTTACAAGACAGAAACACCATGGAGTCTGATCAACCATCCCCTTCTCCTAGTACATCTATGCAATCTCTGGATACCGTAAAAGGAAAGTCCCCTCAGAAAAGCTTGAACGTCTCGGGTCCAGTCCAAGCTTACCCTCCCCACTTGAAGAACTTTTGGTACCCAGTTGCTTTCTCCACCGACCTCAAGGATGATACTATGGTGAGTCTGTCAAAACTTTGATTTTAAGGTAATTTAATAATTATCAGCCAAAAATGATATGTAGTCACTTTTATAAAGGTGAAAGTAACAATTTAAATAACTATGGTTCTACTGCCTTATTTATATTTTCATTTGGTTGCATGATACTGAGGCATCTCCATTCTCCACTGTATATCTTTGTATGTTTTAACAAGTTCCATACTTGATGTTAGAGAACAAAGGCAGTGGGGGTCATATGTTGTCTTCTAAAATTAGTTAGTAAAGATGTTTATTACGGTGCTAACTACTTCTCTGTTTCAGATTCCAATTGATTGCTTTGAGGAACAATGGGTTATCTTTCGCGGTAAAGATGGTAAACCTGGGTGTGTTCGAAATACGTGTGCACATAGAGCATGCCCGCTTGATCTTGGTTCTGTGAATGAGGGCCGGATCCAATGCCCGTACCATGGTCAGTATGAATTATAGAAAATGGTTAACATTAATTTTTAACATATATGGGCTTGTAAAGTAAACATTTTTTGTAATACTGACTGCCAAAAAATACTGATGACCTAAGAATTATTTGTTTCTGATGAATATAGGGTGGGAATATTCAACAGATGGAAAATGCGAGAAAATGCCATCTACACGATTTCTGAATGTGAGAATAAAATCATTGCCATGTTTTGAGCAAGAAGGAATGATATGGATTTGGCCTGGTGATGACCCTCCAACAGCTACCATTCCTTCGTTACTGCCTCCTAAAGGATTTGAAATCCATGCTGAGGTATTTTTTTGAGGCATTGAAATGCTTTCAGATATTATGAATGTAAGAATCACATGAATCATGCTTTCAGAATTTTGTGAAATAGATTGTATCTTCTCAAATGTCTTATGTCTTTGAATGGCAGATTGTCATGGAACTTCCCATAGAACATGGCCTTCTTCTAGATAACCTTTTGGATCTTGCACATGCTCCATTTACTCACACTTCCACTTTTGCCAAGGGATGGAGTGTTCCCAGGTTTGTTCTTGCAAATTTAAATTATTACAATTTATTAATAGGAAAAAATTATTAGATTTCTTCATTTTAGGGATCTTTGTATGCCAATTTAACAAAATAAACTGTTTTCTTCTATGAGAGAAAACCAATCAATCACAATATGCAGTAAAAATGTTTGGACAACCTAAAGAAATCATGTCATTTTGTGCTGACTGCTGAATAGCATTAACACCTTTTCATTTTTTTTTTCTTTTCAGTTTAGATGAAAATTACACGTCAAGTAGAATAATTCTTTTGAGTGCCTAAGAAAAGTCAAAAGAATAATTGAACTGACAATTTTTTTTGCTGAGATACAGAAAGTAGAGTGGTCTAAAATTGCTTCCCTCGAATGAAATTTTCCCCACTTTTATTAGTAATTATGTTCAAGGATCCGTTCTTACTTCCGAATGATATGGAAAATAGAAGGAATCATTTTACTTCCATTTGGATTTTAAATGTTCTTTATTGTGTCCTCTGATTGCATTAGTTATCATTGGGAAAATGTTGGGAACAGAAATCTTCTTGAAGTTTTCTGATTTGTGTCATGCATGGTATGAATTTTCAGCCTGGTGAAATTTTTGACACCTGCATCTGGCCTACAAGGATATTGGGACCCTTATCCTATAGATATGGAATTTCGACCACCATGTATCGTCCTGTCAACCATTGGGATCTCAAAGCCTGGGAAATTGGAGGGACAAAATACCAGGCAGTGTGACACACATCTTCACCAACTACATGTCTGTTTACCTTCATCGACCAAAAAAACGAGGTTGTTGTACAGGATGTCACTGGATTTTGCTCCTATACTGAAGCACATTCCTTTCATGCAATATGTTTGGAGGCATTTTGCAGAACAGGTGAAACAGTTGCTCATAATACATCTTTTCTATAAAATCTTTTAGCTGTTGATATTTTCATTTGATTTATATGCTGTGGTCTCGATCACTGATGTTGTGTGCAATGTAGCTGTTTGCTTAAAACGACTTTATTACCATGACAAATTATCAATCAGGAAATGCATTAATCATGGCAGCTGCGGCATTCGATTTTTTTATTTTTCCTAAATCGCTTGATGTATGATGAACACAGGTCTTGAATGAGGATCTACGGCTTGTTGTTGGGCAGCAAGAGCGAATGGTCAATGGGGCAAATATCTGGAATTTGCCGGTAGGCTACGACAAGTTAGGGGTAAGGTATAGGTTATGGAGAGAAGCTGTGGAGCGAGGAGCTAAGCAATTACCCTACAGCAAACCAATGTAAAAATTACGTTCAGTGATCGATCAACTTTCTTCTTCAGACGCTCCAATGCAGCAACTAAACTCTTTTTGCTCAACGGCACGCTCAGTTCAGACCTGCAGATTAGCTGACAAAATTGTGCAGTTTGGGAGGAAACCAGGAGACACCCCGGAAACTGTGAATTTTTTTCTGAGGCAGAAACGATATGGTCTCCGCGTATATTGGTCCGTGTATGTATTATTTTTTTGTACAGTGTCATTTTTTTCTTCTCTTTTTCCATCTTTGATTAATAACCTCCTGGCTTTTGAAGTGAGGGTTCGTGATCTCAGTTTATCGTCATTTCATAGCATAACGCCATAACTGTTCACTGCGCTTTGAAATCCAAGGTTCGCAATTACTTTGCACTCATGTGTCACCGTTGTTCTGCAACGCAAGTGACATTTTTATAGATCATGAATCCATGATAACACATACTTGAAAAATAATCAGTGTATGGAACGCAAGTGACATTATTATTGATCATGACAAAACATAATTACCACATGTACAAGAAAGAAACTGCAAATTACAGAGAAGAGCCACAAAAGGGGCAAAAACGGAAGTCCGGCTCCACGACTCGGTCACAGAAACGGCACCTCAAAGCATCGGAAGAGTGAGCAGTCGTCTTAGGGAAATGAGGAGGAAAAAAGAGATTGCAGTTGTCGCAAAACATGAGAGGATCTTTGGCAGGCCATTTCCACACTGGAACGAAGAAGAGCTTCAAGACCTTATCATATTCGACCAGATCGGCGCTTGAGCCGCAGCTAATGCACTTGCCCGCACCCGATTTCAACACCTGTCGCACCTGTTGATTTACTCCTCCAACAAAGAAGAAGAACATCGTATTCTTTTTGTATCGAATCGAATCTTCAAGATTTTTTTGTTATTATCAGATCGGAGCCAACGAAGAAATAATGGAGAGAGTTCGGGCCATACACAAGACTTCAGTAGAGGGTTCTGGGTTTTTCTACTGTAATATCGTTTTTCAATTTTAAAAATAACAAATTACTAAAATGACCAAAAGTTTTCAAAACTCCAAAATTACCCTTTTTCCTTCCAAAATTAATCAACGAAAATAGAATGCAAACATACGAGTGGACTTAGAGAAAAGTTTAGCGATTGGAAATCAAAACATGAATGTATAGTCTTGATATACCACAATAATCACACCATCTATCTTGGTTAGTTTTACTGTAGTTAATCCGTTAATCGTTATCAAATCAAACATTTTTTTTTTAATCAAGTCAATTTTACACATTTTGTCACCCTCAAGACTTATCCAATAACATCCCATTTACACCTGAAATAGGGGATGATAATCATCATAGTGATCAAGTTACAATCTGTGTTGACTAGGTTACCGGAAATGCTTAAAGCTTTGCAATGACAAATGCAGGCAAATTGGACCTAGCAAGATCTTCCCATTCTTCATCCTTCACCTTAGATAAGTATTCGTCAACCATACTGTCACTGATAATTAGCTCCAGTCTAGATGAAGTAGAAATGTCTTTCAAATTCGTAAACCTTATCAATTTTAGGAAGATAATGAGAAAATGTGATTCGGGTCGCTCAAAAGTGACAAGGAACATATTTTTAGAGTTTCGGGTTACCCCCAACCTGAAGCACCAAACATGTGCTTTGGGAGTTACTCGAGACACAAAAAATGTGTGTTTCGGTTTTCAGGTCTAGGATGACATGAAACACATTTTTATTTCAATTTTATAGAAAATGCACTTCCAAAATTTTTACACATTATTTCTACCAATATATGGATTGTGAGGAAAGAAAGAGTATTTTTTTGTTTTCAATATAAAATCTCTAACACTTTTATACATCCAAAAGAAAAAATTTATTGAAGAGGAGGAGTAATTTTTTTGAAATAATGATAATAAATATGGTTGTTATTATTTAAGTGAGGGTATTTCAGAAAGTTTGGGGCATCAAAGAGTGGCATTTTTTTATGAAGAGTGATGTTATTGACAATCCAACAAATATCTTTTTATAGTCCATTTTAATTTTTTTAGTATGTAATAATTTTATCCCAATTAAAATTACTAAAAAGGATTAAAAAAAATTCTAAATACACTACAAAACAATTAAGCTAGACTACGACATTACTCTTTTTTTTAATCGTTTGTCATTTTACAAACGAGAGTTTCTCCTTACAATCCTCTTTTTTTTTACATTTTTTTTTCTAATGATACTCCATCGAAAAAATTTTAATTTAAAAAAGTTCTATCTCTTTTATTTTTAGCTATCATATTCTAAAAATATTCTATTAAAAAAAATCTAAAAAACTAAATTTTATTTTAATTTGAATTTTGAAAAAAAAAACTAAACTTGCAAATCTATCTGTTCTTTGAGTTCTAGTTTCCCCAATCAATACATAGTTTTCTTGGCATCCAAAACGTACGGTAAAATATATATACAAATTACATTAAGCCTATGGAGGGGTCATTGGTTAGTGTAATCTTAAAAGCAATAACATTAATCAACTACAAAAGTCTCACACTACGGAGAAAATCTCCGATGGAACGATTTCATTGCCACTTGAGATTGTTCCAATGAAATTGTATATTTATCTCGAGTACATAAATATATATTATAAAACTATAATTTGGTGCAATCTCATTGGACGACATCACCAAGTAACAATGAAACCGACCCATTAAAGATTTTCTCCTCTTTATGTAGCTCATGATTTTTTTGTTTACCAAAATCAATAACGAAAATTAAGTTTTCTCTCTGTTTCGATTTTTCCATATTGTTGTAAAATAATAATAATAATAATAATAATAATAATAATAATAATAATAGTAATAATAATAATAAGAGTAATGCTACATTGTCTAAATTTGGTATCCACATCTGATGCCCAAATGATATGGCAACAATCTAGTCTATGCATTTAATTCATGCAAATCTAATCCAATTGAATGAATAGATTGAATTGTTACCACATCATTTAGACACCAAATTTAGATAAATTAGTATTACTCTAATTAATAATAATAATTCATACCAACATTACGGAAAGAGTTAGGGTTTGTAAAATTAAAAGGGTATTGATATTGACACTCATAAATATGATAAGCACACCTATATTTTAATAAAAAAATTAATTATAAAAATATCCTAATAGAAATTTACCAATAAAGATAAATTAGTTTAATTAAAAATAAATCAAATAATATGTACACTCATTAATTACACCCATATCTTCAATTATCTCACTTTATAAAAAAAATACTAAACTCTAATTAAACCCTAATTCTATTTCAAGTATCAAAATCTTCCATTATCATATAACAAAACTTTGCATGATCTATGAACTAATTTTCTTACTTTATTAGTGTTGACGTTGGTTTTTGGATGTATGAGAAAAGCCAATAAAATTTGGATTTTTAGCTGTGACCTCAAAGAGAAAGAGAAGGAGAAAGTAATCGGACGAAAGTTTTTACGTGGTAAAACTCCGATGACCAGAGAAACATCCACGGGTGGCTGAATAATCAACAAAGCCAAAATCCACTATGAATAGAATAATTACAATTCTCGATCTCTCTTTTTCTCTTTGTATTTTGCTATATTCTGTCTATATTTTTTGTGACGAAATTATAGGTCTATTTATATGTTCATAAAACCCTAATCCTCTTTGTACAAGTAATAAAAGATCTTTGTATTTAATTATGATTGTTTTACTTGTTCGAAGTAGTTTGTCTTCTTTCCTGTTTTGGAGACTTGTATTGAGATCGAATGAGACTCTAGTAATGTAGTCCAATTATAACTTATTTTCTTATAATAGCACAGTCTTTTTGAAGAAATAAAATTGTTACCTTATTAGGTACCCTTTATGCTTGATATTATGTTCTTCTTGGAATTCCTCTTCGATATGGATATCTTCGCGTATTTTAATGACTCGATTCATGTGAGTTACGCATTGGGCTTTTTTATTTGGTTTTCTTCATGTTTGCCCCGAGTAGACCACGATATCAGCTGGTCCAGAATGACGTCATCTGATCCCGAGTAGAAAATGTCATCAACTAAAGCCGAGTATCTTTAACTGACCCCAAGTAGTTTTTGTTCAATACTTGTTTACTCGAGCTTCTCTTCTTTGATGATGTCTTGTAGGATATTTTCTGAATACCTATTTGGACATCCACCTGACAATTTTATCATTTTTATCGATGACATGTACATCTGATAAAATTTACGTACGACAATTAGATAATAGACTTCAAAGCCTATGTAACTCGATAATTTAAATATATATATATATAAGTATTGTAACTCGATAATTTAAATATATATATAAGTATTTCATATCACATGAATAATCAATCGGAATTAATTAATTTTCATGCAATATAATATGATTTTTATAGTTGAATGTATTAATTGTATCTAGTATAATGAAGCATTTCTAATAAAATTTGGGTTAAATAATATATATTAATGAATAACTAATCATAAGAGATTTCCGTATAATATCGTGTTGATATCAATAAAATATGGTTGAATATCGTGTTCAAGCATTTCACTTGTTGAAATAATAAATATATATAGGTCCAGCTTGAAATGAACTGCAAAAAATTTAAGTATGAATGTACAACGAGAAAAACTTCATGCATCTGAATATTATCACCACGGCTGTTTGGTGCACCGGTGCTTGAAGCACCACACCGATAAAATATGACGTGTGACAATTTTGTTTAATCCGGGAACTTTTAAGTATCGTCGTGTATGAAGAAGATTAACGATTTTACGAGGATGTGAAATCTGTTGTTATAGATATCAATAACTTAAGAATTTATGAATTCTCAGGCTGTGTTTACGAGATCGAAGAACTTGAGAATTTATCATTTGTAAATTTGGATGTTGTCGTATGTGAATTTCACCAAGCATACACATCATTGACAGGAAGAAGAAAATAGCCAGGTGGACGCCCAAATGGGCATTCAGAAAATATCCTACGAGGTATCATTAAAGAGAAGAAAACCCGAGTAAACAAGTAGCATGGCAAGACCTACTCGAGATCAACTAAATTACTCCGAATCGATTAAAAGTACTCGGGATTAACCAAAAAGCATCTTCTACTCGGGCTCAAACGGATCTATTCGGGACCAACAAGTGTTATTCTTACCCGGGATAAATGCGACCCGAACAAGAAACTTGGTGCTTAATTCACACGGATTAAGTAATTAAATACGCAAAGATATTCATCAGGAAGAATCCCAAAGAGAACAGAATACTGAGCTAGAAGAATCCTCAATCGGGAAACAACTTGATTTCGCTACAAAGACTACATTCTTATAAGGAAACAAGTCCAAATAAAACTGCACTACTAGAATCTCACTCGATTTCCATAAGAGACTCCAAAACAGGAAAGAAGACAAATCAACCTCAAGCAAGTAACCAAATCACAATTAAATACAAAGATCCTGTATTACTTGTACAAAATAGATTAGGGTTCTATAAACATATAAATAGACCCATAATCTCGTCCAGAAAAGATATAGGCAATATAGCATACACAACAAGCAACAGAAAAATATAGAGAGAAGAAAGAGAGATCGAGAGCTTGTAAACATCATATTTTTATAGTGGATTTTGGCTTGGTTGATCCTTCAACCACCCGTGGACGTTTCTCCAATCATCAGAGTTTTACCACGTAAAACTTGTGTCTTCGATACTCTCTCTGAATCTCTTTCTCTTTGAATTAATAGCCGAAATCCAATCCTTGTTGGCTTTTCTGATACAATCCAGAAATCGACGTCAACAATTGGCTCTAGAAGGAGGGATCGAACCTCCGAACTTGTTAAAAGCGATGGCAGGAAGCAGAAGTAGTTCAGGGAATGGCCAAAAATCACTAGGTGATTTCCATGTTGGCAACACCCTGTAGCAAACACAGAAAACCAACCTGTACACCTGGTAGGGATCCAGCAAGTTCCTCCAACCAACAGAGATCTTACGCTGCGTTTCCAAGAGGCCTTGCAGCAATTGGTGACAGACGCAGCAAGAGAAGGGATTGATCTACTGGCTGCAGGAGTACATACTCCCAATCCTTCACCCGTAAGGCTCCGTTCGGTGGTGGTTGGACCAGGAATAACTATGCCAGAAACCAAAAGGAACTCTTCCCCAATCAACCCAGCTGGACAGGAAACACTTGAAGAGGAACAACATCACCAGAGGCTGGACCACAATCAAACAGTACGTGCCAGACATCGTAAATACGACCGGCGCAGAGGTCGGTCAGCATCAGAAGACAGTGATCAACACCATCACAAATGTCATCATGGAGTCACACGAGAGGTCCGGTATCAGAGTGAAGAGTCTGAGGAAAGAATGACGATAACCCAACGGTTTAACCGTCGGGGAAGTCCGATGGGAAATAGAGATGTTACAATCTAGAGCCTAACTCGAGAAGTCGAGAATAACAGGCGACAGATGGAAGCACTGGTAAGACGTTATGGCTGTAACGATCTATCCGACGATGACTCTGACAGTCCATTCACCAGGGAAATTTTACGGACCCTTTTCCCTGAAAGATTCAGGATGCCGCATGTGGAGCAATTCAAAAAAGATACAGATCCAAAGGAGCACGTTAGACACTATAAAAGTGCCATGGCTCAATATGCCCGCAGTGACCCCCTATTGTGCCTTAACTTTCCGCAAACACTAGGAGACACAGGGTCAAGATGGTTTGAGAGACTACCCCCGGCGAGCATCGAAAATTTCAGCGAACTGAGCAGGAGCTTCTCAAGGCAATTTCTGAGCAATATTCACAGGAAAAAGTAGGTGGCCTACCTCTCTCAAATAAAGCAGGGGGAGGACGGGTCATTAAAAAAGTACTTGGGCCGGTTCGGTCAAGCAGTATCAGAAATTGGCAGTGCTAACGATGAAGCAATTATTGTTGCCTTCACTAATAACTTGCAGAATGGATGACTATCTTTTGATTTGAGAAGAGCACAACTGAGTAGGTATGCTGACATGATAGATATGGCAGGAGGATACGCACTGGCCGAAGAAGAAGAATTAGCTACAGGGGGGAACTATATGCACGGAGGAAAGCCCGAACTGAAGGATGCTGAAACCAAGGGGCAGAATCAAAAGGGAAAGCTAAAAGGGAACGACAAGGAGAAAAACAAGGATGAGGGTAATGGGCTTAATGCCGAACGGTCCACAGAGAAATACCGAGGCAGATATACCAATTATACCCCTCTTCGAAAAAAACAAGAAGAAATTTTAGCCATCTTGGAAGAGAAGAATATGGTGCAAGAACCGCAGCGACAATCTCAGTTCGCCCGGAGAGATGCAACCAAGTATTGTAGATTTCACAAGGAAACCGGGCACGAGACTTCAAAGTGTTTCCAGCTCAGATTACATAGAGACTCTTATTCGGGAAGGGCACTTGCGGGATGTAATCTTGAGAAAAGATGAGAGACCAGAAACTAAGAAAGAAGTTAAGGCAGATCACTCTGGACGAAATCAATGGCCCAGTCCCGAGGCCAATCAGGTAATACATACGATTTACGGAGGACCCTTTACTGGGAAAAACAACCGAGAACGAACTCAGGAAATTAGAGAAGCAATAGAAGCAAGGAATAATTTTGACTTAAACTCGGTTGAGCCAGGCTCGAAAAAAGGAAGGATGGGACCCGATAGTCTTTACAGAAGCAGATTCTCATGGCGTAGATGTTCGGCCTAATGATGCCTTGGTTATAAGTGCCCGGATTGGCCATCGGGAAGTCCGAAGAATTTTAATAGATAATGGGAGTTCAGCAGACATCCTCAATGTGGCCGTCTACGACCAGCTAAGGCTAGAACGGAAAGATTTACGGTCTTTCCATACTCCATTAAGGGGGTTTGGAGGGATAGAAGTCAGGTCACTCGGGACGGTAAAACTGCCCGTGAAGATTGGAACAGCACCTTGCCAGAGGACTGTCCTGCTCGACTTCGTGGTAGTTGATTTAGACAATTGGTCGTATAATGCATTATTGGGTCGATCATTCTTGAATAAAACAAGGGCTGTAACCGCCATTTATGCAAAAATGATCAAGTTCCCGACAGAACAGAGGGTCGGGATAGTCAAGGGATCCCAAAAGATGGCCAGAAGAGCAAACCTGTCAGTATACAAAGGCAAGAATGATGCTGAACAGGTGTGCACCATAATGCAGCCAAATCAGTGTAAAGAATCCTTATCATTCGAGTTGGATCCAAGAGAGGACTCAAATGAATCCAAAGCAGAACCAGTTGAAGTGATTAAAAGAAAAACCAAGATCGGGGCTAACCTGGGAGGAAAAATCAAGCAAGACCTCACCAATCCGCTTAAAGAATACAAGATCTTGGGAATAGTCAGCCATGGAGCTCATTGGATTGCTCGACCCAATGGAGGGGTTTTACCCCGACCATGCAATGCCCAATATCTGAAGATTTTATATCCTTAAAATATATATATTTATATTAAATATTTTATTCTTTTTTCTAGTCAAGACAATATTAGTCAGGATAAATATTAAACTATAATTTAAATCTTTGTTGATTTTTTGCAGTAATAAATAAAACTACTCGGAATTTCCGAAAGAAAAGCATCTAGCTCGGGATTTCCAAGAGAAAACATATGATAATAAGAACATATGGAAGAAGAGCATGATAATAAGAACATGCAAATAGAATTCTCGGGACCATCAAATCCTGAATGGGCGGAGACGCTCGTAGGGGCATGCCAGCCGAGCATGGTCAAAATGACATTCGTAAAAAGGCAAACCCGATGCACCACTCTGGAAAAATGCTCGGGACGCTATCGGGAGAAATTCCGGTGAAATGCGTAGCTGTGTTGAAGCAATTTGTTTAAAAAGAGCTCAACGATTCGGTAAACCCTTGCGCATATAAACTGGGGAGACGTCCTTGGTATTGCGTAAGGACTCGAACATATGATCATGGTGAGGCTTGATGTAATGTTCGAGTAGCAACCGGGTATGAAACACAAGTGTAAACTTGCCTGTTTCAAGATGACTCGGTTAATAATAAAGAGCAGGTTTAATAAGATACTTGGCAATTGAAGTCATTCGGGTAACAACCGGTTTAATAAGATACTCGGTTAAGTTACCCGAACATCGAAGAAGCCAGTTTAATAAGATACTTGGCAATTGAAGTCATTCGGGTAACAACCGTTTTAATAAGATACTCGGTTAAGTTACCCGAACATCAAAGAAGCCAGTTTAATAAGATACTTGGCAATTGAAGTCATTCGGGTAACGACCGGTTTAATAAGATATTCGGTTAAGTTACCCGAACATTGAAGAAGCCAGTTTAATAAGATACTTGGCAATTGAAGTCATTCGGGTAACAACCGGTTTAATAAGATACTCGGTTAAGTTACCCGAACATCAGCCAGTTTAATACAGCACTCGACAACAATCAGCAATAAACAGATCAAGACCATTCAATTCAAAATAAAATAGAATGTTATTGCTTCTAAAAGAATGGTTACAGTTCAAAGAATGGTTCTTTACAAGTAAAAAATAAAGAATCAGAATTTTCTATAGTTCTACAAAATTAAGGTTACGAGGATTTCGAGCCTTTGCCAATACTCGGATCTGGCACCATCTCGTACTCACGAAGCAAGCTCTCATTAGATGGCCAAGTGATATCATCGACAGTATCATCCATCCACTGGCTGTAATCCTTACCCGAGACTGGCCCGATGTCTGGGACTACACCCTCAACCGACTCTTGACTTGCATAAAAGGTCGAGAGAGAATGCTCGGACATAATCTCTAAATGCATAGGATGAGGCTCTTTGCCTTGACTGCGGCAGTAGGCTCTCCATTCCTTCATCTGAATCCAAAGAGATTCCAAATACCGGTCCACTTGATGTTTGATTGACAGCTCCCAATTAGCTCGGGCCTTCTCAGTTGCCCTATTCTTAACTTTGAAGAACTCGCCGGCCAAAACTAACCCGCGTTGAAACTCCCGAAGAAGTTTGGCATCGTAAGCAGGGGATCTTTTAAAACGATCCACCCCTTAGACTTCAAGTTCCAACCTGGTCTCTCGGGATAGGGATTCAACTATCAACACTTGGCGCTCCAGATCTTCAATTTTTTGGTCATATGCAGACCTTGACTGCTCCGCCTCCTGCTCGAACTTAAGCACGGATTCTTCACCAGAAGATAGGAGATGTTGAAGTGATGCAACCTTCTCCTCTGCCAAAGATGCCTTATCCTGCTTCGCCAGACAATGGTCGGTGAATATCTGTACAGAATCGACCTCCTGCTGATAAGCTTCTTCAGCTCGAACACGACCTTCTTCACTCGCCTTCAACTGAGCCTCCAGAAGCCTTATTCGATCAGCTTGATGTTGTTGCGTCTGAACTAACTCAGCGAATTTGGCCACCATCTGCAAAGAGATATATTCAGAAATCTGACAGAAGTAAAACAATAGAGGAGTTGGATTTAACTTACATAAGATGCACTGTTGAAATTATTTTGAAGACGTTCGGTCAGGGAACCATCCCGAAAGCCGCTCCAGCGACCTTCCCCGATAAAAGCCAGATCGGAGGACATCTCCCGTAGCATATCCTGGGAAGAAAGGAATAAAGGAACCCCCGAGGGTTCAGCTCCCAGATTTCCAAACTCGGGGGAAGGAGAAGCCCTGTTCGGTTCTAAGGATGGAGAAAGATTTGAAGGAACCCCCGAAGGTTCAACCCTCATATCTCCAACCTCGGGGGTAGAAGAAGCCCTACTCGGTTCTGAAGTGGCAGCATCTACTGATGCTCCAGTGCCAACACTCGAGGCAATCTCATCCGCAACATCTTTATCACTAGAGTCGATAAATGAGACTACCCGAGGAACTTTGAAAGGACGAGACGGCGAACTAACTGCCTTTCGCTTATCACCCCAAGAACGGTGGAAGTTAAGGTCAGCAGCAGGATCTTCCTGCGGATCGTCCCGGAAAGATTCAAAGAAATCGTCACCTGCAAGCACTTGATCGGTCAAGACGTTACCACCGTCGCAGGCTTCAAACCGTCCAACAGGCTCTTCACCCGGGCTCTCACAATGCCTCTTCTTATTATCAGGCAGTTGGGTGTCAGTTGGCTCACTTTGTCCACTTGGACCTGTAGAATCCTGAGTAGAAGGCTGAGCATCCTGATGAACATACTCGGGGATCTGTTCCTCAGCAGTGTCGGTTTCCTCATCAGGCTCGGGTGGAGCAATATCCTCATCGCCCTGACGGGAAGCTTCTTTTCTATCGCCTGCAGAATCAACTTCACCTGGCGAGTCTGAAGATCGCTGACGACGTCCGTATCGAACACTTAAAAAAAAAAGATTCATGTCAGAAAATGAAAAGCAGAAAAATACAATAGAAAGGGCGTCGGGTTATTTACATCTCCTACGATGGCCCGAAATCTGTCTAAAGAAGCCGAGCTTTATCAAATCTTCCTCTTTAAAAAGGTAGCTCTTCTTCTCCAGAGTACGAACAGCTGCCCGAGTCAGCCTCTTCAGCTCAGAATCACTATAATTAATTATTTTCTTGTTCCACACTTCGGGGGGAACAGAAGAAACGGGGAATACTCAACACCTTTCGGGAATCCTCAGATCCAACAGTAACGTTGAGCCCGAGATCCCCTCCAGTAAAAAACCAACTGTTCTTTCAGAACTTGTTGGATGTAGGGAATCCCCATACAAAACCCTTCTTTTTTGGGTCATCAGAAGCATCGACCTCCCGATTCACCTTTGTTTCTTTGGGGACCCAGCCGTCTGATGGAGTAAATGTAAGAAAATAGGTCACCGTCTTGCTAACCTGCCTCAGCGTAAAGAAATGCCTGATTTCATTCGGGGAAGACGGCGAAAGGTTCATTCGACTGAACATATGCCACATGCACATCAAGATTTATAACTATTCAGGGCCAATTGAGCTGGGGCTATCCCTGCTTCAGCCAAAAACCAGACAATAAATGGTTGAAAGGGAAGTGTGACACCACAACATAGCATTGATCCATAAATCGCGAACATACCCTCAGGAGGATTCCATACAGCTCTATCCCTCGCAGGAACCAAAGTGACCGAGTTGGGCAAGTTGAATCGGGAGCTGTATTTTTATATTTCAGCTGGCCTGATCACATTCGGCTCAATATCAAAGCCACTCGGGCGAGTATCAAAAAACTAAAGACGAGATGCCCTGTACACCTCATCAACATCACCCTCGTTAACAGTCTGTTCCCTGATCTGAACGTTGCTCGAACCGTGCTTGTGTACCTCACTTCTGCTATGATGTTTACCCATCCTTCGAAAAGATACCCTGTGATCAGAAATATCAGAATCATAACTAGATGGAGAACTCGATACAAGGCTGAAAGTGACGTCAGGGTGAAGCCCAGAAACATCAACCTCTAAAAATGGAGGTTCATCTATTGGGATATTCCCCAGTAATCGTTTAATGCAAGAAACTAATTGGAAATCCCTACGTGCTAATGCATCAAAAGCGATTTTAAAGAGACGATGACGGGAAGATGGCCCCATTAAAACAACCTTGAATTGAGATTGATGCAAGATCTTCAAATGGAGAATCGTGAACTTCTGGATAAAGAAATCTGGGTTTAAAGAAATTTTTGCTGAAAATTGTTGAGAATAAACCAACGATGTCTCTCAGCGAAGAATTTAAAAAGGAGACGGCACGAAACCCTAGGATTTCAAGGCGGAAAAAACTTATGATGAAACTCGATGACGTAGGCGGCATTTTGGGGAGACGCAAAAATCATTTCTCATAAATGATATTGAAAAACGAAGAGACGAGGGACACGTGTCAAAACAGGAAGTAGCCATCGACCGTCAGAACTTCAAAACATCTCCATCATTTAAGATCTCGCGTGATGAAGCTAATCGAAATTACAGGGTCACCATTAAGACACGTCATTATGACAAGACGGCTATTCTGACGAGTGAAAATTAAGATGATTAAAATACTCTTGCCCGAAATGAAATTTACTCGGCAAAAATATTTTAAGGGGGCATTGTCGTATGTGAATTTCACCAAGCATACACATCATTGACAGGAAGGAGAAAATAGTCAGGTGGACACCCAAATGGACACTCAGGAAATATCCTACGAGGCATCATTAAAGAGAAGAAAGCCCGAGTAAACAAGTAGCATGGCAAGACCTACTAGGAATCAACTAAATTACTCCGAATCGATTAAAAGTACTCGGGATTAACCAAAAAGCATCTTTTACTCGGGCTCAAACGGATCTACTCGGGACCAACAAGTGTTATTCTTACCCGGGATAAATGCGACCCGAACAAGAAACTTGGTGCTTAATTCACACGGATTAAGTAATTAAATACGCGAAGATATCCATCAGGAAGAATCCCAAAGAGAACAAAATACTGAGCTAGAAGAATCCTCAATCGGGAAACAACTTGATTTCGCTACAAAGACTACATTCTTATAAGGAAACAAGTCCAAATAAAACTGCACTACTAGAATCTCACTTGATTTCCATAAGAGACTCCGAAACAGGAACGAAGACAAATCAACCTCAAGCAAGTAACCGAATCACAATTAAATACAAAGATCCTATATTACTTGTACAAAATAGATTAGGGTTCTATAAACATATAAATAGACCCATAATCTCGTCCAGAAAAGATATAGGCAATATAGCATACACAACAAGCAACGGAAAAATATAGAGAGAAGAAAGAGAGATCGAGAGCTTGTCAACATCATATTTTTATAGTGGATTTTGGCTTGGTTGATCCTTCAACCACCAGTGAACGTTTCTCCGGTCATCGGAGTTTTACCACGTAAAACTTGTATCTTCGACACTCTCTCTGAATCTCTTTCTCTTTGAATTAATAGCCGAAATCCAATCCTTGTTGGCTTTTCTGATACAATCAAGAAATCGACGTCAACAGATGTATAATAATTTAAGAGGGTTTATAAATAAATGGGTGAATTTATAAGGAGCCAACAAATTTATGGTTTTATTATTTTTAACCATCAATTTATTTTTGATTGTTTTCATCACTTTTGACCATTTTTAGATAAAAATACCCATAAATTTTAAATTTGGAAAAAAAAATACAAAAGAAAAGGAATGGGGTTCACCGTTTTGTTTTTTATTATTTAGGGTTACGTTAAATAATAAAAGAAAAGAAAGAGAGAGACAGAAAGAGAAAAAGAGAAACTCACCGAACCTCTCACCGTTGCCGCTGTTTTTGTCGAATCCATCGGACCTCTAGCTGTCGATGCACCTCTCGCCTTCGCATTTTCTCTCACCGAATCCGCTATTGTAGGTTGTCGAATCCGCCACTGTTGACGTCAAACCTCTAGCGGAATCAATTGCCCTTGGGCATTGATGCCGTCGCCGTCACCGTCACCTTCCTTTGTCGATCTTCAAATCTAGTTAGTTTCACCAACGAATTTTGGAAAAACTCTCTTATTTTTGTTGATCTAACAACAAAAAATTCATTTAAAAAAATCAATTGATTGCATTTAAAAAAAAACAATTGATAATGATTAAGTCATGTTAATGGCTGTTAAAGTCTATCGGCTTAATTTATATATATAATTGCAATGACCAATGGAATATGCTGTGAAATTGTTTGGTTTATTTTGAGTGACAAAAGCAGTATGTGTTTGTGTACAATTTGACAAGTGAGAAGAAAGGCCACGAATCATTCCTTCACGTGAGGAAGTAAATAATACCGTAACTACCAGAAAAAAAAGGAAAAAAGAATGCAATGACCAATGGAATATGCTGTGAAATTGTTTGATTTATTTTGAGTGAGAAAAGCAGTATATGTTTGTGTACAATTTGACAAGTGAGATGAAAGGCCACGAATCATTCTTTCACGTGAGGAAGTAAATAATACCGTAACTATTAGAAAAAAAAAAGAAAAAAGGAAATAGGAAAATAGAAAATGAATCAAACTTCATTTGTGTAAGCATTTTCTAGCTTTGAATTTTTCATTTCTTAATTATGAGGAAGTGAATGATATTGTAACTACTGAAATCACACTCGCACTCTTATGTTTAAAGTGTAATACATGAAGAGCTAGTTTTATGCTCAAAACCTGCTATGTACAGGCATGTAACTGATATGTAACTTTTTTATATTGACATGTATCTTGTAATTTGTATTGTGTCGTATGAAATTTTATCAGATATACACGTCATTGATAAAGAGGATAAAATTGCCAGGTGGACATCCAAATAGGTATTCAGAAAATATCCTACAAGACATCATCAAAGAAGAGTTGCCTAAGTAAACAAGTATTGGACAAAACCTACTCGGGGTCAACTGACGTCATATACTACTCGGGGTCAGATAAAGGTACTTGGGGCTAGTTGATGACATTGTCTACTCGGGATCAGATGACGTCACTCGGGACCAGCTGACATCGTTTTATACTCGGGACAAACATGAAGAAAACTGAATAAAAAGCCCAGCGCGTAGCTCACACGAATCGAGTCATTAAAATACACGAAGATATCCATATCAAAGAGTATTTCCAAGAATAACATAATTGTCAAGCAGAAAGGGTTCCTAATCAGGCAACAATTTTATTTCTTCAAAAAAACTACACTCTTATAAGGAAATAAGTCCTAATTGGACTACATTACTAGAATCCCATTCGATCTCAATACAAGTCTCCGAAACAGGAAAGAAGACAAACTACTTTGAACAAGTAAATAATCATAATTAAATACAAAGATCTGTTATCACTTGTACAAAGAAGATTAGGGTTCTATGGACATATAAATAGACCCATAATCTCGTCACACAATACAATACAACAATCATAGACAAATACAGAGAGAAGAAAGAGAGATCGAAAATTGTAATTATTTTATTCATAGTGGATTTTGGCTTGGTTGATCATTCAACCACCCGTGGACGTTTCTCCGGTCATCGAAGTTTTACCACGTAAAAACTTGCGTCCGATTACTTTCTTCTTCTCTTTCTCTTTGAAATCACAGCTAGAATCCAAATCTTGTTGGCTTTTCTCATACAACCAGAAATTGACGTCAACAATTGGCGCTAGAGGGAGGGGCGGTTGAACCTCCGATTTAATTAAAGGTAATGGCAGGAAGCAGAAGCAGTTCTGGGGATGTTCAAAAATCTCCAGATAACTTCCATGTTGGCAATAGCTCGCGAGATCTCGCTGTAACCACGGAGAAACAACCAATATCCCTGACGGGGATCCAGTAAGTTCCTCCGACCAGCGAAGACCTGACACAATGCTTCCGAGAGGCGCTGCAACAGTTGGTAGCAGACGCAGCGAAGGAAGGAGTTAATCTACTGGCTGCAGAAGAAGCGTAACCTCCTAACCTCCCATATGCAAGGCTTCGTTCGGTTGTAGTGGGGCTAGAACTAAATGCACCGAAAGCCGAAAAGAACTCGACTCCAATTAATCAGGCAGGACGGGGAACATCCGAAGAGGAACGACCACACCAGAAGCAGAACCATGATCAGACAGCCCGTGCTAGACACCGTAAACATGACCGGCACCGGGATCGATCGTCATCAGAAGATAGCGATCGACACCATCGCAAGCGTCATCACGGAACCATACGCTTATAAGAATCAACCCTTGAAACTCGGTATCAAAGTGAAGAGCCAAAGAGAGGAATGACAATCACCCAGCGGTTCAACTGTCATGAAAGTCCGGCGGGAGATAGAGATGTCGTAATCCAGAGCCTAACTCGAGAAGTCGAGAACAATATACGTCAAATGGATGCACTGGTCAGACGTTATGGGTACAACGATTTATTTGACGAAGATTCTGACAGTCCATTCACTAGGGACATTCTGTGGACTTCATTCCAAGAAAGATTCAGGATACCACACGTGGAGCAGTTCAAGAAGGATACAGACCTAAAAGAACATGTCAGACGCTATAAAAGTGCTATGGCCCAGAATGCCTATAGCGATCCCTTACTATGCCTCAACTTTCCACAAACTCTAGGAGACACGGGCTTAAGATGGTTCAGAGGATTACCCCCAGCAAGCATCGGAAGTTTCAGTGAACTGAGCAGGAGTTTCTCAAGACAATTTCTGAGCAATGTTCATAGGAAAAAATCAGTGGCTTACCTTTCTCAAATAAAACAAGGGAAAGATGAGCCGCTGAAGAAATACCTGAGGAGATTCGGCCAAGTGGTATCAGAAATCGACAGTGCAAACGATGAAGCGATAATTGCTGCATTCATCAACAACTTACAGAATGGACGGTTATCTTTTAACCTGAGAAAAGCTCGTCTGACCAGATACACAGATATGATGGATATGGCGGAAGGATATGCACTAGCCGAAGAAGAAGAGTTAGCCACTGGAGGATGCTACATGCATAGAGGAAAACCCATAAAGACGTTGAGTCCAATGTGCGGAACCAAAAGGGAAAATATAAAGGAAACAGTAAAGAAAAGAGCAAGGAAGGGGGAAACGGGAGTAATACCGAAGAGACCACGGAGAAATACCGAGGTAGATACACCAACTACACCCTTTTTCAGAAAAAGCAGGAGAAAATCCTGGCCATACTGAAAGTAAAGAATATGGTACAAGAGCCACGACGACAGTCTCAGTTCGCCTGGCAGGATACAACCAAATACTGCAGATTCCATAAGTAACCGGTCATGAGACTTCCAAGTGTTACCAACTCAGAGATTACATAGAAACCCTCATTCGAGAAGAACATCTATAGGATGTAATCTTGAAAAGGGATGAGAAATTAGAAACAAAGAAAGAGATTAGAGCCGATCATAGCTCTGGTCGAAATCAAAGGGCCAGTCCAGAGGCCAATGAAGTAATACATACAATCTTTGGAGGACCATCCACTGGGAGAAGTAACCGAGATAGAACACAAGAAATCAGAGAAGTAGTAAAAGCAAGACATAACTTTGACGTGAACTCGGTGAAGCCAGACCCGAAAAGGGTAAAGGAAGGATGTGACCCAATAATATTCACAGAAGCAGACTCACATGGGTCGACGTTCTGCCAAATGACGCCTTAGTCATAAGTGTCTGGATTGGTCACCGGAAAGTTAGAAGAATCTTGATAGATAATGGAAGTTTGACAGATATTCTCAATGTAGCCGTCTACGATCAACTCAGGTTGGACTAAAAGGATCTACAACCTTTCCATACTCCATTCAGAGGATTCGGGGGAATTGAGGTCAAATCACTCGGGACGATAAAGCTACCTGTAAAGACTGTATAATGCGTTGTTGGGTCGGCCATTCTTAAATAAAACTAAAGCTGTAACATCCACTTATGCCTTAATGATCAAGTTCCCGACCGAACAGGGGGTCAATGTAGTCAAGGGATCCCAAGAGATAGCCCGAAGAGTTAACCTGTCAGTATACAAAGACAAAAATGATGAACATGTTTGCACTATAACGCAACCAAGTCAAAACAAAGAGTCGCTGCCATTCGAATTCGATCCAAGGGAAGAGTCGAATGAATCCAAAACTAAACTGGTCGAAGAAATTATCTTGAAAGAAGATGAACCAGATAAGAGGATCAAGATCGGGGCCAATTTGGAAGGAAAAGTCAAACAAAGCCTCACTGATCTGCTCAAAGAATACAGGGATGTGTTCGCTTGGAGTCATGAAAACATGGTCGGGATAGATGCCTGAATAATATCTCACCATCTCACAGTAGACCCGAATGCAAAACCGGTGATACAAAAGAGAAGATCATTCAATCTCGAGAGAAGTCATGCAATCAAACAGGAAGTGGAGAAGCTACTCGCTGTAGGGTCGATTAGAGAGGTCAACTACCCTCAATGGGTAGCTAATCTAGTCCTCGTCCAAAATAAAAATGGACAATGGAGAATGTGCGTAGATTTCACAGATTTGAACAAGGCATGCCCAAAAGACAGTTTTCCACTTCCAATGATAGATCAGTTAGTGGAAGCTACATCAAGCCATGAGTTGCTCAATTTCATGGACGTCTACTCGGGATATAACCAAATCCGGATGAACAAGGCTGACGAAGAAAAAACAGCATTCACAACTGATCAGGGTTTGTACTATTACACAGTAATGCCCTTCGGGTTAAAAAATGCAAGGGCAACATATCAAAGGCTGGTCAACAGAATCTTCGCACTGCAAATAGGAAGGAACATGGAAGTGTTCATTGATGACATGCTGACCAAGAGCATCTCGGAAGACAACAATACCTCGGACCTGCGAGAGACATTTGATGTTTTGAGAAGATACCAAATGAAGCTAAATCCGAACAAGTGTTTATTCGGAGTTCCTTCAGGAAGATTCCTGGGCTTTCAAGTTCACCAAAGGGGAATCGAAGCAATCCTGAAAAGATCCAAGCCTTGCAGAGAATGACCTTACCAAGGACATTAAAAGAAGTACAACACTTAACAGGATGTTTAGCTTTCTTTGGAAGATTCATCTCAAAGGCCAAGGATAAATGCGCACCCTTTTTCAGAGTAATCAAAAAAGGAAAATGACTCGAATGGAATGAAGAGTGCGAGCAGGCTTTCTTAAAAATCAAAGAATACCTGGGGCAGACTCTCATCCTTTCAAAACCATAAATGAGAGAAATACTCCATTTATACTTATCAATTACAGAACTAGCAGCAAGCTCAGTCCTAGTCAGAAAAGAAGATGAAGTACATAAGCCGGTATATTATACCAGCAAGGCGCTTTTACCCGCTGAGACCAGGTATTCACAGGCAGAAAAGATGGCCCTCACGTTGGTTTTAGCGGCAAGGAAGCTAAGGTCATACTTTCAGCCTCATCCAATCCAGGTTCTCACCGAATGCCCATTGAAACAAATTTTACAAAAGCCAAAGATTTCAGGAAGACTAACCAAATGGGCAATCGAGCTAAGTGAATTCGATATTCAGTACGACCACATGACATCCCTCAAAGGGCAAGCAGTGGTAGATTTTATAGCAGAGTTCACAAAGCCAAACCTGGAAGCAAAAAAGATGTTAGAAAAACATTTCTCATGGAAATTGTATGTTGATGGCTCTTCAAACACTCATGGCAGTGGGACAGGGATCGTAGTATGCTCTCAAGAAGAAGATGATGTCAAATGAGCCATGAGATTTGACTTCAAAGCAACCAACAGTCAAGCTGAGTACGAGGCGCTACTAGTTGGACTCAGAGTCTGTATAGCTCTCGGGGCAGATGAAGTCGAGATATTTAGTGATTCACAGCTAGTTGTCAACCAAGTCCTGAACAAGTACCAGGCCAAGGATGAAGGCATGATAGCCTACCGTGACATTGCAAAACAGCTCCTCCTGAAATTCAAAGAATATAGGATTGCCTAGATCCCCATGGAGGAGAATGGAAAGGCAGACGCTTTGTCCAAACTAGCGTCAGCAACAACCATAATCAGGTCAAAGAATATCCCGGTTGCACATCTCCTCAAACCGAGCACAACTGAACCAAAAAACTTAGAAATTTTAGAAATTCGAACACCGCCAGACGATTGGATAACTCAGCTGAAAAGATTCCTAGAACAAGGCGTGCTCCCGAAAGATCCCCTACAAGCAAAACGTATCAGATATCGATCAGCAAGGTACACATTGGTCGGAGGAGAACTATACAGAAGGGGGTTTTACCGAATACTCCAAAGATGTGTGTCAGAAAAGGATGCATATCGAATATTATAGGAAATCCATGGAGGAGTTTACGGAAACCACACTGGGGTAAAAGTTTAGCTCACAAGGTACTCAGGCAAGGTTATTATTGGCCTACTTTATTCTCATATGCACAGCGATGTTCGGAAAGTTGCAATACTTGCCAAATGATTGCTAATGATATCTGGTAACCCCATGAACAACTCAGAAACCTCACATCCCCATGGCCATTTGCCATGTGAGGTTTGGATTTAATCGGCCCGATGCCAACTGGGACAGGGGGTGGAGCAAAACATGTCATAGTAGCCGTTGACAATTTCACGAAGTGGGTAGAAGCTGAAGCATTGGTGCATATCACAGAAGCAAACACCACAAATTTCATGAAAAAGAATATACTTTATAGATTTGGAGTCCCGAGCACTATAATCACTGACAACGGCACCCAGTTCGATAACTTGAAATTTAGTCAGCTGTGTAAAGAGTACCGGATTGCCAATTACTATGCCACACCTGCCCACCCTCAAACAAATGGGCAGGTTGAAGCAGTGAACAAAATCATCAAGCACACAATCAAAGAAAATCTAGATGCCAAGAAGGAAAGCTGGGTTGAAAAGCTTCCCAAACTATTATGAGCATATCAGACAACAACAAGAACGTCAATATGAGAGACTCCATTCACTTTAGCATTTGGAACAGAAGTTGGTATCCCCATAGAAACGTCATATGCATCACCCTAGGTCAGGCTATATGATGAAGAACAAAATTTTGATATGCTATTACAAAGTCTAGATAAGCTAGAAGAGAAAAGGGAGAAGTCCCGAATACGAAATATGGCATATCAGCAAAAAGTAGCCCACCACTACAACTCTCATGTTCGAGTTAGGAAATTCCAACTAGGAGACCTGGTACTCAGGAAGGTGTCATTGAACACAAAAAATAAAGCTGCAGGTTCTCTGGCTGATAAGTGGGAAGGCCCGTACAAAGTCGAAGGAATAGTTATCCATGGAGCATATTGGATTGCACGACCCAATGGAGGGGTTTTATCCCGACCATGCAATGCCCAATATCTAAAGATTTCTATCCTTAAATTATTTTTTGTTCTTTTTTCTAGTCAGGACAATTTTAGTTAGGTCAAATATTAGCTGTGGAATTTAAATCTTTGTTGATTTTGCAGTTATAAATAAAAATCAAACTCAGGATTTCCGAAAGATAAAGCATACGATAATAAGAACATATGGAAGACACGCATGATAATAAGAACATGAAAATAGAATACTCTGGACCATTGATTCCCGAATGGGCGAAGAAGCTCAAAGGAGCATGCTAGCGGAGCAAGGTCAATTGACCTTAGCAAAAAGGTAAACCCGGTGCACCAGATTCTAGAGAAAAGCTCGGGACGCTATCAAAAAAAAATCATGTGAAATGCGTAGCTGTGTTAAGCGATTCAAAAAGCTTAACGATTCAGTAAACCCTTACGTATAAAAACTGGGGAGACATCCTCGGTAATGCGTAAGGACTCGAACATATGATCATGGTGAGCCTTGATGTAATGTTCGGGTAGCAACAGTGTATGAAACACAAGTATAAACCTACTTGCCTATTTTAAGATGACTCGGTTAATAATACTAGCCAGTTTAATAAGATACTTGGCGTTAAAAACTATTTGGGTAACGAAACCAGTTTTAGATACTCGGTGAGGTTACCCGAACATCTGAATTAGCCAGTTTAATAAGATACTTGGCATAAAGATTGCAAGAGCCAGTTTAATAAGATATTTGGCATTAAAAATTATTCGGGTGACAACCGGTTTAATAAGATACTCGGTGAAGTTACCCGAACATCAGAATTAACCAGTTTAATAAGATACTTGGCATGAAGATTGCAACAGCCAGCTTAATAAGATACTTGGCGTTAAAAATTATTCAGGGAACGAAACCGGTTTAATAAGATACTCGGTTAAGTTACCCGAACATCAGAAATAGCTGGTTTAATAAGATACTCGACAACAATAGAGTCAAGTTAAAGAAGGTGAAATTCCTTGAGCGATAAATCAAATCAGGACCACTCGGTTCAGAAAAGCTAAACTCAGAATTTTATTAATCTCTCCAAAGAATCATTACAAAATTGTTACAAAGAATAAAGAGAATCTTTACAAAAAACTTGTGAAAATTCTACAAAAAAATCAAGGTCAGAAGGATTTTGAACTTTTGCCAATACTCGGGTCAGGCACCATCTCGTACTCGCGGAGCAGACTTTCATTGGAAGGCCAAGCAATCATGTCAATCTAATCGTCCATCCACTGGATGTAATCTTCTCCTGGGATCGGTCCGACATCAGGCACCACACCCTCCACGACCAACTCCTGACTGGAGTAAAAAGTGGAGAGGGAGTGCTCGGATGGAACCTCCAAATGCATGGGATGGGGCTCTTTACCTCGTCTACGGCAGTAAGCTCTTCACTCCTTCATCTGAGTCCGAAGAGATTCCAAGGACCGATCCACATGATTCTTTATCGACATCCCTCAGTTGGTTCGGGCTTTTTCAGTTGCCCGATTATTAACCTTGAAGAACTAGCCAGCTAAAACCAGCCCTCGCTGAAACTCCCGAAGGAAAAAGGCATCATAGGCAGGGGATCTCTTGAAACGGTCTACCCTTTGGACTTAGAGTTCCAGCCTGGCCTCTTTGGATAAGGATTCGACGGTCAAAGATTGGGGCTCTAAGTCTTCAATTTTCTTTTCATATGCCGACTTAGACTGCTTCGTTTCCTGTTTGGCTTTAAGCATTGATTCTTGGGCGGAGGACAACAAATTTTGTAGTGAAGCTGCCTTCTCCTCTGCCAAAGAAGCTTTCTCCTCGGCCTCAACCTGCTTCGTCAAACAGTGGTCAGCAAACACTTAGGCACTGCCGACTTCTTTCTGATAAGCCAATTCGACCCGAGCACGGCTATCCTTACTCTTTTTTAGCTGAGCTTCCAGATGCCTTATTCGATCAACTTGATGTTGCTGTGTCTGAACCAGCTCAGCGAACTCAACCACCATCTACAAAGAAGTTTAATTAAAAATCTAGCAAGCAAACGGGCAAGACAATTGAAGAGTTAGGAATAACCTGTGTAAGATGCGCCGTTGAAGATATTCTGAAGATTACTTGTTAGAGGCGTGCCCCTGAGATGACTCCAATGATCATCCCCGATAAAAGGTCAGCCAGATGACATCGTCCGAAGCATATCCTGGGGAGAAGGATAGGAAGGATCTCCCGAGGGTTCAACCCTTTGATCTTCAATCTCTGAGGGAGGGGAAACCCTGTTCGGCTCAGAAGTCTTCGCATCCGCCGATGCTTCAACAACGCTCGGGGTAATCTCAGCCCCAATATCTTCATCACTTGAGTCAATGAATGAGACCACCCAAGGGACCTTCTGAGGATGAGCGGGAGAGTCGACCACTTTTCTTTTCTTAGCCCGAGAATGATGGAAGCTGAGATCAGCAGCAGGATCTTCCTGGAAGTCATCCCTGAAGGATTCAAAAAATTCAGGATCAGTATGTACTTAACCCTCGAAGTTTTCACCTCTATCACCAGAGTTTGATCGCTCGGCAGGTCCTTCATCAAGACCCTCACTCTACATCTCCCCGTCATCAGGCATCTCCTCAGTATGATCCGTTGGGCCACTCGGACCACTAGGTTCCCCAACGGTCGGCCTACGACTTCCTCGGGAATATATTTGGGGATTTGCCCCTCGGCTACATCAGTTTCCTTGTCAGACTCAGGCGGGACAATACCATCATTGCTCTAACGATAAGCTTCTTTTCGGATCGCCTAAAGAATTGACTTCACTTGGTTAGCTTGAAGGTCGCAGACGATGTCCGTATCGTACACTTTGAAGAAAAAAGAGGAATTGCGTCAGAATACAAAAAGCAAAAAATAACAATAAGAAAGGAGGGTTACAAAGATCACTTACATCGCCTGCAGTAGCCTGAAATCTGGCTGAAGAAATCGAGCTCTATCATTTTCGTTTCATTGAAAAGATAATACCTGCTCCTCTTCTCCAGGGTATGAACTGTTGCCCGAGCAAGTCTGGTCAGCTCAGCATCGCTGAATTTAAGCTTTTTCTTGTTCCATACTTCAGGAGAACAGAAAAAGTGGAGAACTTTCAGCACCTTCCGAGTTTCCCCTGCCTAAAGGGTGACTTCAAGACCTAGATTCCCTCCGGTGAAAAACCAAATGTTCTTCCAGAACTTGTTGGATGAAGGGAATCCCCATACAAAGCCCCTCTTTTTAGGGTCATCAGAGGTATCAACTTCCCGATTCACCTTTGTCCCCTCGGGGACCCAACAGTCTGGTGGATTAGACATAAGGAAATAGGTCACTGTCTTACCAGACTACCTCAGTGTGAAGAAGTGCCTAATTTCACTCGGGGAGGGCAGCAACAAGTTTATCCGGTTGTACATATGCCACATGCACATCAGGATCTTGTAACTGTTCGGGGCCAGTTGAGCCGGAGCGATCTCTGCTTCAGCCAGAAACCAGGCAATGAACGACTGAAGAGGAAGTGTGACGCCGCAGCAGAGCATGGATCCATAGATTGCCACCATACCCAGGGGAGGATTCCATCCAACTCTATCACCCGTAAGAATCAAGGTAACCAAGTTATCCAGGTCGAATCGGGCACGATATTTCCCGATTTCATCTGCCCCGACCATATTCAGTTCAGTGTCAAACTCACTCGGACGATCAACAGAAAAAGTGAGACGAGGTACTCTGAATGCCTCTTCAACATCGTTCTCGTTAATAGTCTGCTTCCTGATCCGAACGCTGCCCGAGTTGTGCCTATGGACTTCGCTTCTACTTTGATGTTTTCCCATCCTAGACCAAAGTGGTACCCTGTGATTAGAAACGACAGATTCAGAACTAGATGAAGAATCAAAACTGGATACAAAAAAATGGACGTCAAGGTAAAGTCTAGAAACGTCAACTTCTAAAAATAGAGGCTCGTCCGGGGGGGTTTCTCCCAATAATCTTTGAGAGCAAGAAACCAACTGGAAATTCCCACGATCGAGCGCTTCGAGAGCAATAGTAAAAAGTCGATGACGGAAAGACGGATTCATTGAACTAACCTTGAATAAAATCTCATGCAGAATCTTCTCAACGGAGAATGAAAAGTTTTTGGCGTGACAAAATCTGGGCTAGGAAAATTTTCTGGTATTTAGTTTTTTAAAATGAACCAGCGCGACCCCTCAGTGAAGAATTTAAAGGGGTAATAGCACGAAACCCTAGGGTCTCAAGGCGGGAAAAATCTATGACAAAATTTGACGACGTAGGCAGCGCACGGGGAGACGCGAAGGTCATTTCTCATAAATGGTATCGAAAAATGAAGAGGCAAAGGACACGTGTCAAGAAGAGAACTGGCTTTCGCCGTTAGAATTCTAAAACGTCGCCATCATTGAAGATCTCGCGTGAGGGGGCAAATCGAATTTACAGGGTCACCATTAAGACATGCCATTATGATAAGACATTTACCCTGGCACTCAGAAATAAAAATTCAATAATTGATTAAAATACTTTTGCCAGAAACGAAACTCTATTCGGTAAAAATATTTTAAGGGGGTATTGTCGTATGTAAATTTTATCAGATATACACGTCATTGACAAAGAGGATAAAATTGACAAGTGGACATCCGAATAGGCATTCAAAAAATATCCTACAAGACATCATCAAATAAGAGAAGCCCGATTAAACAAGTATTGGACAAAACCTACACGGGGTCAACTGACGTCATATACTACTCGGAGTCAGATAAAGGTACTCGGGGCTAGTTGCTGACATTGTCTACTCGGGATCAGATGACGTCACTCGAGACCATCTGATATCGTTTTCTACTCGGAATTGATTTTTGATGTGTTACTTTTGTTTAATTTAAAAATTACAATACAAAAAAATATATTGGTTAATAATGTTATCAATTTTTCATAGTTTTCAGTTAACCTACCAGACGCGTTTTTTTCATTTTCATTTTCAAAATACAGCTTTCATTATATGCTACTAGACGCATTTTCGAAATTCGAAACTGAAACCAAAAACACTGTTTTCATTTTCATTTTTATTTTCAAAAAACAACAACCGAAAAACGTTTACAGGACGGACTCTTAATGAACGCGTTTTCGAAATCGTTTTCGAAAAATAAAAACGAAAACGGACCGAAAAACAGCCGCATGAAAAGATTTGAAAAACATATTTTTGTTTTTGTTTTTGTTTTTGTTTTTGTTTTTCAAACAAATTAACAATAAAATTATTTTTTTTACATTTCTATTCTTCTTCTTCCTCTGCATATGTTATTCTTCTTCCTCTGCTTCTCTCTTCTTCTTCATTAGTCTTCTTCTTCACCACCTCCTCACCCACTTCCGATTTACTCCTTCACCGTCGATCTCTTCTTCTTCTTCTTCTTCTTCTTCTTCTTCAAATTTGGTATGTTAATGATGAATTTCTGGTATTTTGTTGGTACTTTACTGATAAAATGATGAATTGTTAGGTTATGAAATATTGGTCTCCTCCTCCTCCTCCTCCTTCACCGTCGATCTCTTCTTCTTCTTCTTCTTCTTCTTCAAATTTGGTATGTTAATGATGAATTTATGGTATTTTGTTGGTACTTTACTGATAAAATGATGAATTGTTATGTTATGAAATATTGGTCTTCCCTTCTTCTTTCCGATCTGCTTAATAGAGGACATTTGGAACATATTGATCTTCCCTTCTTTTGTACGATATGCTTGAGGGAGGAAATTTGGATATTTCCAGATTTCTTCAATAAAAAAAATCTGGTATTTTATCAGTATTTTGCTAATAAAATGATGAATTGTTGTGTTATGTTAATATTGATCTTCTTCTATATTTTAATTTTTTTTTTATGGAATACAGATCTTGAAAGTGGGTTTTAAATATCAAAAGATTTTATATGTAATATTAATTAGGGAATCGAGATTTTGATGGAAGATTTTTCTCCATGTGTTGCAAGTCTTGTTACTGACCTTAATCTTGGGTTCTACTTTTGTTAGATGCAATACAATTCTTCCTTTATAGTAGCGTGAACAATGTTCAATAATAGTGTTGATGCAGTTCCACTCAAATACATATGCAAAATCTCTTCATCATCTCAATTGTTTTGGTTGACTAATTGTAAAAAATTTCATTAATTTACCGGACGCGTTTTTATTGTTTTTATTTTTGAAATACGGTTTCCAGTATATACTACTAAACAGGTTTTCAGAATTTGAAACTGAAATAAAAAATACAGTTTTCATTTTTATTTTTATTTTTAAAAAACAGCCACAAAAAAAAAACTTACAAGACGGGTCCTAAAACACCATGAATTTTAACCAAGCTATATATAATCCATCGAGCCAAACTGAAACTACTATGTAATCAAAGATAATCATAAGAAGCCAAATAACAAAATCCATCAACTGGATTAAACATAATTTAAATCTCAACTAGCTTTTAGTTAGTAAATAACTGTTTAAACAAAAAGAAAAATTTCCAAACCTAGAAAGAACCGATCAAAAAGTGTAAGCAGTGTATAGTCTAAATATTCCAAATTATTAAGGTTCACAAACAAATGCATCAATTCAACGTCATGTTCATTAGTAATTCTTGAAAAGGATCAGGACAACAAATGTAAAAAAAAAATAAAAAAAAAATATTATATGATTGATCCATTTATACAACAAGTATTAACATACAATGAAAATGAAAATCCAAAACGAAATATAAAATGAAAATCCAAAAATACAGAAACAAAATAAGCAACCTACAATGAAAATGAAAATCACTAGATATGAACATAATTTTAGAAGTTGAAGTTCATGACGGTACAATGAAAATGAAATTTTCTCCCTATTTCCTAAACTAACTGTTGTGTAATCAAGGATAAACAACCAATTTTTTTTTTTAAAGAGACCCAATTTCTTAAAAATTAACTATTCTAGTATCAATGCCAATTAACTCGTCGGCAGCTGAAGAAGGTGACGACAAACGAGGGCGTGTGTGTCGACGAGTAAGCACGACGATGCAGACAACGACAGCAGCGACTTCGACGAACGAGAAGCGAGACCAGTGGCGGACGGTAGCTTGAAATATTCTACAAACAAAAAATTTAGCAAACCCACAAATGGTCTCATTTTCATTCAATCCCAGGCTGAAAAATATAAGAACCATTTGTAATTACAGAGATAATTATAAATGAAAAAAAAATAGATCATTTTTTTCACCACCTCGACCCATCCGCGACCCCTCTAAATGGGTTAAGTAAATAAAAAAGAAAGGGTAATTTTGTCTATTCATGTCTAAATGTGATCAATATAATCAAATATAAATTTGTGGTTAAAAATAATAAACCTATAAATATTTTGATTATTTCTTACAATTTCCTTATAAATAAATATATTATTCATTAGAGTAATATTATTTAGGGTAATTTCCCTAAAGTACCTAAGTGAAGATATAATTGTGAATCTGCAACTATACACACTGATGAACCAAAAATGATGAGAAGATTGCCATCAAAACCCAATTATGTGTATAATTAAGTAATAAGGTCGTGAGTGGCGATATTATTCCTCTAAAACTATATGTGAACCCCAAATTTATATATTTTTGATATTCCAAAATTATCCTTAAGTTAAATTATCAATATTTTAGTCAAAATATATTATAATTTTTATAACTATTTTTTGTGAGAAAAGATTTAAATATCATAGCAACAAACAGTGGATTACAAAATAGAGTTGAGTGTATGCATTTACAATTTGGTTAAACTCTCTCCAAATGAATCAGATTTCAAAAATGGAGCTCAACAAATTCTAAAATGTCAGAGAAGTTGATTTAGTTAAATAGTTAGTTAATTTCTTCATGCTTGCTTGCTGCACTGTGTTCTTCGAACCTGATTCCTTAAAAACTCGAAATAAACCTGTATGGAGGTAATAGAGCCAAGTCTAAATCATAAAGCAAGGCCATAGCTTCTACAATATTTATATGATAACAAAAGGAGAAGCATAAGCTGCCATAACCTCACCCTTGCTATCTCAAATCACAAATATCAAATAGTTGAGATGTGGCTGTCTAGATTTGAACAGATGCAAGAGGCTGCTACGTCTTCTATTAAAATGTTAAAGGAGAAGGACTACTGGTGTGGCTCCTGTAATAATTTTTTGTTTTAAATTTTCCAAGATTAAATGAGAAGGGTATATTTGGTTAT
The DNA here is from genome assembly GCA_032871835.1 of Dipteronia dyeriana. Taxonomy (NCBI): domain Eukaryota; kingdom Viridiplantae; phylum Streptophyta; class Magnoliopsida; order Sapindales; family Sapindaceae; genus Dipteronia; species Dipteronia dyeriana. The sequence goes on along the minus strand of CM065296.1, from coordinate 99,013,045 downwards.
TTATGGGGTATGTTTACTGGATATAATCTTTTAAAAATATTTAATGGGGTACATGTATAGAAAGGGGTATACATACGGTTTTTTATAGATGTATATGTTAATACTCTAAGGTCGTAGTATAGAGTCAAACATGTATTTAATTCAATAATATAAGCAAAGGTCCACTCCACTTTCAAAGTTTGATCAAGTTAATTAATCGGATTTGATCGGTTCACAATCATATATGTATAATTTAAAATAAGTAGAGGTTGGTCGGTAGTAAACACCACACCTATATTACACTACAATGTTACGGGATTCAATCTTCTATCTCTCTCAAAAACCCTAAATTTATGTACTAGTACAATACTTTAACAAAAAATTAAATATTTAACAAAATCTTATTGCATATACAAATTAAGCTATGTCAACAATAAATTTGGCCAACTTTTTTTAAACTGACACCTTACTTTAAACTATAAAATATAGATAGCTTAATAATAAAAAAAAAAAAATACTTGCCCATCTTGTCATTTCGAAGCAAATGTTGAAAATAATGTATTAATGGAAAAAGAGAACGGGCAATAGTTATGTTAGAAAAAGGTTGGCAGTTGGGCAAATAGGAAATGGCGTATTAATTAAAAGTAAAGAATATTCAATTCAAAGGGTTCATGAATCATGAATCATTTGTAGTAGTAAAAACAAATTGAAGATGGTTAATAATTCCAGTGTTACAAGGGCCAAATGCGACTGTTAAGCGGTTAGTTGCAATGAAAGGAATGCTTTTATTAGTTTAAAAGTTGCTATGGCCTAAGAGATTTGTCTTGTATTCACTCCACAATACACAAACAATTCTGTGAATCCTGTTTCCCGTAGGAGATACAAGGAAAGCCTCAATGTCTTTTATATATGCTTGACCATCGCCATTTGACGTTCATCTTGATTAGCCGATACTCAATTTTGCAATCAAAGAAACTGCAAATGAATAGCATTCCCACGGCACAGTCATTCATGAAAAATAGATTACAATGGTTGAAGCCATTAATGCTTTCCCTAATAGTTTTGGACAAAAAGAAACATTTACTAATCTGAAATGAAAAAGAATCAAATTCCAGAGAATGAAATCAGGAAAGAGAACTTAATTCCTTAAGTGAGAGGAGGGGAAGGAGGGGAATTAAGTTCAACTCCACATAATTTGATTCCCAACTATTTTAATCAACATTGTAATCACAAATCATGAATTATCACAAATCATGAATTAAATTCTCTTTTCCTCATTAGGATTCGATTAGTAAATGCACTGAAAATGTTAAATGTTATATTACGCAAGACAACCGAGCACCATAATTCACAGAGAAAACCTGGAACAAAGTTTTATATCCCTTACAACACAACGAGTATCATGATATGTAGTAGAAGCTTGGCATTAACGTCGTAAGTGCCAATGAATAGGATTTCACTAGTATATACAATTCTCTAACTGAAAACTCGTTGGTAAATCATCATACGGGTTTCCAAACTGCAAGCACCTCTTCGAACATCTCCATCATCAGTTCCCGGTCTGCTTGCCGGAAAAAGTTGGTGATTTCATCTTTAATATCATATATCTTGCCAAAATCAAACAAATACATCAAGCATCCTTTCTTCAACTTGTTCAATTGGTATAGCCAGGCCTCCTGCAGTCTCTCAAGGACATTTTTCGAGTTGATATCTTCCAAAAGGCTATCCTCACAAGCATCTTTTAAGTCTGCAATGTCGTATTTGTTCGCTGCCCCCATCAGTGCCAGTCTGTGTTTCCAGAAATCTTCTTGTTCTATGGTTCCATACAAGTAGCTGAGAAGGGTCATGCATGATTCCTGTGACATGTCTTCTATGTAGATTGTTGAAGATTCTTTTTCCCTGAGGTCATGAAGGAACATGCTCTGGAAAACCGGAGAACTCGATGACAGGATAGCCTTGTGAGCTTTTAGAGTGCCCTCAGCAGTGTGGATGGTAACATCTGTATGGATATGCTCATTAAGCATACGAGAAAGGCATCTAAGAGCGTTTTGGGCTGAAACTGATTGCATTATTCCATCACTGGGCCATATAGAACCTGCTTCCGCACCCTAATTTTCACCAGGATAAAAAATAATTTATGGAGCTCTTAGAATGTGTTGAAATTCAAGCTTAGTAACAAGTGTGCAAGAGGGCAAACAACAATACTTGCGACATGATCCTTTTAATTTAGAAAAGATTACTAACAAGCATTTATTATACACCAACACAACCACTTCTAAACTGATTGTAAAGGAACTCACATTCAGAGGGCAGATCTTCAGGTCCAGAAACTCAACATCAATGATAAAGCGACCAAGGAAGGTCGAATCAACAGGCCAGACAAAGTCTTCGCAAGTCCTAAGCAATCTTTCATGAACTGCAGCATGAAGATATAAGATTTAAGATATTATAAGCATCTATAACTAATAGTCGGTTGCAAATATCAGAGTAGGACTCACAAAAACCAATACTAATTATCTCCCTTTCCCCACAACCCTCATAACTAGCGACCCCCGCCCCACCCCGCCTGCAAATTTGGAATTTGGAAAATTGAATAGCTTTTGGTGATAACTACAAACCGCTGCAGGGGAATTTTGCTTGAGATGAGTGGAAATGGGAGTGGGTGGAATCATTTTGGTTCTTTTTTTTTCAATGAAATTTGTGGACTCTTGGATCTGGGAGCCGTCACAGTGATTCATTTAAGTTATGTTTTATACCTATTGTAAGGTTTGATTTTTCCTTACTGCTGGAATGGTTTTCATAGTAATGTTTGATAGGTGGGTTGAGGATCTACTAAAGGAACCAATTCCGCACAAATTAGAAACCAAGATCAAAGTGCAAAGTCTTCATAATGGACAGCCCAGTCTCCCAAACCGAGATCCTCTAACTCAACAGCAAAAATCTGTAACTTCAGACGTTGAAAACAAAGGTAGAGGAGACTGCGTGGATGTATCCACGGAAAGGTTGAAGAAATCTCCATGGCCATCTTACTTTCTAAATCTTTATTTTATTTTCAGATTTTTGCATATACAAATTTTTTTAAAAAAAAAAATCATTATATTTTATCCTAAATTAATTAATCATAATTTTGTAAAGATCATTCTTAGGGCAAGTTTCATATAACCTCTGCAGATCAATGGTATCTACGTCTTTTAAAACCCAAGTAAACTAATGAAAATCGTAACGGCAGTTACATGACAAGGGAGGGTTTTAAATAAAATGAAAGATGTCTACCTATCCAACATTTTTTCAATGGTGAGATGAGGTTACTGTATTTTACCCAATTATATTAATCCCAAAATCCTAAATTAAAAGCCATGAACCAACACCAGTATTTGAACTTGTGATCTTTAATAAAATTAGATAAGAATTGCAGAGAGTCAAGACAAGTCATTCAACCAGCTGAATTGCAGTGAATCAATAATAAAAAGGAAATGAAAATATAATAAGATATTATTGTTCTGCCAAAAGTATAGGCTCCTTTTTCATACAAAATCATAAAGCTGTCAAAAACCAATTCAAACAGTAAAAAAAGTCAATGGATAGTTAATCGCGTCCAATTTGGACAATGAAATGAAAATACGAATTCAACTGTCAATTGTAAACAAAAAAGAAAAGAGTAAAGAATGGCATACTTGGAGAGATGTAGGGTCTTCGGTTAGCGGCAGCAGTAGAAACTCGAAGAACGAATTTAGCAAGCGGAGGCTGTTCTTTGGAGACTCGAGAGGGCTCTGGAAATAGTCGAATGTACAGATACCGATTCTTTTCTATAGATAAGTGCCTATAATACCAACAACAACAACAAAAATCCAAATTCAACACAACATATCAAAAGTTGAAAAGTTGAAATCGTAATCTGTAAGAGCAGTAGTGAAGTTAATAAATTACCAGTTCCATATGCCGACCTTAAAGGGATCCGATTTTTTGTAAGAGCAAGGGCCGAAGTTGTCGATTCTCCACTGAGCTAACCTTGAGATGGTTTCCACTCGAGAATCGCCCATTTTCTTTCTTCCAGTTTTCTCTGTATTGCAGACTCTGAAAGAGAGAGAGATGAATATGTGAGCTGAGAGACATGAGACACGACGACTTGTTGTTTAAGTTGTTTGACGCACTCAAGAAAGTTGTGTAAAAAAAGTGCCTTTCGGGAAAATATCTTGGGATACTATCAGTTTAGTCCCTATATTTTTTTGAATTATCTCTTTTTTTACTCACTTATTAATTCTTTACTGGATTGGTCTCTATATTTTTAAAAACCACTCAATTTTGTCCTTCCGTAAGTCAACTGTTTATCAAATTAAACGGTTATAAGGGTATTTTTATCTTTACACAGTGATATGTCACGTGTCAACACACACAAAAATAGAAATATATATACTAAAAATTAATTTAATATATAAATATAAATTAAAAATGTATAAAAAAAAGAACAATTACAAAATTTAAAATAAAAATAAAAAATGTATATATCTCTCTCTCTCTAAAACCTAAAACTAATCACAGTAAAAATCATTTCTTGGAGTGGTGGTGGCTGGAAATTAGTTCTTTATTAATCATCTCTAATAAAAACCATCTCTAATAAAAATCATACACAGCCACCAACAAAACCCTAAACCCAATCAACACCAGATTGAATAATCTCTCTTTTTTTCTCGCTCTCTCTCTCTTTCTCGATATCTCTCTAAATCCAAAATCCATCTCTCTTTCTAGAGCTCTCTTTCTCTACCCACATCTCTCTCCTTTCTCGGTCTCTCTTTGACCTCCATGACTTGAATCCATCTCTCGTCGGTCGCCAAGAAACGAACCAAGATCTGGTTCGAGCCAGAACTGGGTTCTAACCAAAAGGAACCCATATTTGGTTCTAACTAGAACTAAGTTCTAACCGAAACGAGTTGGTTTTAAGAACAATGGGTGCGGTGTTTGGGTTTGGGTTTTGTTTGGCCGCCGGCGGTGGTTGGATTTAGGAATGGCGGTGGTGATGGTGATGGTGACGGTGTTGGCCTGGTAGGTGGGTATTGCATGATGTGTTTAGGGGTTGTATTGGGTTTTCTGGGTTTGGTTTTGGTGTTAGGAGGTGGAGGGTTTGGTTTCGACCATGATGGTGGTGGTAGTGGTTCGAATGGTGTTTTTAGGTTTTCGAGGTTGATGATGGATAAAGATTGGTTTGGTGGTTTGGTGGTTGTTGATGATGGTGGTTTGGGCGGTTGACTAGGATGCTTTGATAAATTTTTGGTAAATTTCTAGGTTGCTTCTAATTAGGGTTTTATTTCTAGTAAATTTCTAAAGAATTTTTTGATAAATTTTTGGATTTCATTTCTGGGTTGCTTCAATTTAAGTTTCAGGTTGTTGTATGGTAGTGGCTATAATTGTGATTGATTTCGATTTTAGGGTTGGGTTCAGTGGTTGGATTCGAATTAAAGATGGTGGTTAATTTCGAATTTGGGTGGTGGCTGGGTTCGAATTTAGGTTTGGTTTTGAGTGGTTCAAATATAAGAACATAATTTTTATATTTCTTTTCCTTAAAAAAATTAAAATTAATAAATAATTATAAATAAAATTAAGAAAATAAAAAGGTTTATTTTATTTTAAAGTCAATGGTAAAAATATTATTTAGCATTTTCTGTGACTATTAACCGTTACAATTCTAAATTGAATGATTTTTAAATATATAGAGACCAATTCAGTAAAAAATAAATCAATTAATAAAAAAGAGATAATTTAAAAAATATAGAAACTCAAATAATAATATCTCAAATATCTTTTTACTTTAATAAAAGGAGTTTCTACCTTTTATGTTACCTTATCTTTTGCCACTCAAGCCACAAATTCCTAATAGAATCATTAATGTGTAAAAAAAAATACGAGAATCAATAAAACTGTACAAAAAAATTATATGGGATCCCGTACTAGAAAATCGATATGAGTTTCGTCATAATCTTCCATTTGAAAGTTACTATTTATAATTATTGGAAAATTACACCAACTTCCTTTGGAAATAAGTTGGAAATTGGAATAAAACTTTTAAACTTTAAATAAAACTTTTAAACTTTAAAATAAAGTTTGCAAAACTTGTTAGGTATGTGCCCTTGAAAAGAAAAGAGATTTTTAATTATTATTTCTGAAAATTAATAATAAGGATAATCAGTTAAGTTAATTAAAAAATATGTTTGATTCGCGTGGCGATGAATACGAATCAAAATCAAACGTACTGTGTACTAAACAACTATTAAAGTTCCAATCAAAGTGTGATTGTGTGAATCAGGACAATTCATAAAGATAAGGTTATAATAGCATAATACTTGTAATATCAACTTCATGGAATGGAATAACAGGTGTCTAATAACATTAATGCTAATCAGTCCAAATCCTATACAAATGATGTGGCGATTGATTTATCCATTAACCACATCATCATATGATTTATGTGTGATGACAATTTACTTCCCATATCATTTAGGTTATAGAGAATTACTCGTCTAATAATGATACCGTATTTCATGATGGGGTGGAAGCAGTTTGATTCGGTTTTGATCAAACCGTACTGAAACGATATATTTTCAGATTTTAAAAATATGAATCGGTTTGAACTGTTTCACTTTTATCTCGATTCGGTTTTGGATCAATTAGGTTTGAAGAGTTTTCTTTTTTAAAGAGAATCACGTTTAATATATATATATATATATATATATATATATATATGGGTGAAGCCGGACCTAATTTCGGGGCTACCAAATTAAGTATAATTATTTTAAAAGTAAACTCTATAATAAAATAAAATTATATTAATTGAAAATTTGTTTGAACACATGAAGAAAAATAAAACTCTATATAAATCTCTTTTGTTAAGGAAATTTAAAAGAAAAACAAAATTTTACGTGTTTCAGTATCAATAAAAGATAGTGAATATTGTTTCTTTTAAACTTACTTAATCAAATTATAAGATTGTTATTGTAAAAAAAAAAAAGAATTATAAGATTCAGGGTCGTTTTTAGATATTTTGGGGCCCGAGCGATTTTTTGATATTAACATAAATCTGGGTCCTATATAATTAAAAAAATAAATAATAAATAATTGTTCATTTACCAAATACATTGTATTCCATATAAATTAAAACAAAAAAGATTTATCGTATCTAAAAACATAAAAACAAAACATTGTTTACGTTTCTATTCTTCTTGCTTTCTAAAGTGCAAATTCACTAATTATACTACTACTATCAAGACTTTTTTCTCGATAGATAACATAGTCAATCCACTCAATCTATCTTGTGACATTGTTGACAAAAGATAATTTTTAATCAACTTCAATTTTAAAAAGCTGCTCTCCGTAGTAGCAATTGTAATTGGAACAATAAATTTTAAAATAGATTATGGAACAATATTCTTCAGCTTACTAAAGAGTCCTGAGACTCTATGTAAAAAGATTAAGAGAATCAAAACAAGAAGATTCAAAATAGCACCCGTAAGACCGTAATCTACATGACTATATTACATGATGAATTATTTCAAAGCAAAACATGGTAGTATTTAGAAGAACTAGGGAAAAAAATTAAACTCAAATTAATTTAAACCTATTCAGTGATTACATAGAATACAACACACACATTGTTCTACTATTGTAAAAAAAATAAATAATTCAAAGATGAATCAAAATCAACATGTAGAAATTAATTGAAAACAAAAACCATACATTTAAATCTTCAATTCTTCAATATTGACAAAGAACAACACACTAACACAAAGCAGGAAGGCGTAAGCCAGAATCAAAACGAAGCAAACAATATATATATATATATATAAAAACAAAAAGAGTAAGTAAAATGAGTAAAGAAATTTGTTTTTGTTTTAAATAAATTAGTGGTGTTTAGAAATCAGAATAAGTGAATCACAATGACTAAGTTTATTGGGCATTTGGAAGGACTAAGTTTATTGAGCATTTGGATTGCGGGCCTGATTTTTTGTTTTTAATTGAATTGATTCATTACCATATTGGGTTGAATCAAGTCTTTATTTTGAGCTCTGTTTATATAGAAATATATTGGGTTCTGAGGCCTCAAAGAAAAAGAAAAAAATTGAGTTAGTTGGGGACCCTAGTAAAATGCTAGGTTTGCTGGGCCCATGGGCTGACCCTAATAAGATTGTTAATAGTTTTTTTTAATAATTTTTTTTTTGTTATATCGGCCCACAACCCATAAATATATATATATATATATATATAGGTTTTCCAGTCAGTATATAAGTTATATCAGTGTGTTGCATGTGAACCATTGATTATGGAGAGGTTTTGATAAGTGCATACACTTTGAGTCAAAGTATGTAAATCTAATGGTCCACATCCAACACACTGACTTGAAAATTTCTGTATATATAGAAAATTTCAAGTCGGTGTGTATTGATGTAATTATATAAGGACATTAAATGTAAGTCACTCATTTTACATATTTTGACTTGGTATGTATATACTTATCAAAACTTTTTTATAAATGAACGGTTCAAATTCAATATTTTTATATAATTCCATCAGTATACACTTATATATATATTCAAAAAAATTTAAGGGAAAAAGAAAGCTCGAACATATAATCTTATAGTACAAATATAAAGGATTTACTATCAAACTAAAATCATCTAGTCAGATGATTATATTCTAATAAGGAAATAGAAAAGTAAACTTGGGTGGAAATATGGTATATTTGTCGCTATAAATTCTATAATATATTTTTGTTTATGCTTGTCTAAAAGCATAATTTTATTAACTAATATTAAAATATCTCCAAATTAATCTTAAAAAAAATATTCGTTAAAATTAAACAAGTGGAATCATATATTTTAGCAAGTCGAATCATATATTTGGTTATAAGGGATGCTTCAAACTTCTCCCTCTTAAGTTATTAGTATATTGTTTTTTATATCACATTATCATTAATATTTAACATCTATATATTTTTTATCTTTTTAATTAAATTCAATTAATATATAATAAGTTTTAATTTATAAATTTTATCATCATAAAAATTATACCATTAAAAATATCTTATCTAGATCTTTAAAATGTGACTAATATTGAATATTTAATTGTTGACGTTGATTTCTGAATTGTATCAGAAAAGCCAACAAGAATTGGATTTCGACTGAGATTTCAAAGAGAGAAAAGGAGAAAGTAAACAAGACACGAGTTTTTTACGTGGTAAAACTTCAATGACCGGAGAAACATCCACGGGTGGTTGAATGACCAACCTAGCCAAAATCCACTATGAATTCTTGAATATTACAAGCTCTCGATCTCTCTTTTTTCCCTCTGAATTTTGCTTATTATTTCTGTGTATGCTCTATTGTCTATATATTTTTCTGGACGAGATTATGGGTCTATTTATATGTTTATAGAACCCTAATCTGTTTTATACAAGTAATAAAAGATCTATGCATTTAATTGTGATTTGGTTTATTGTTTGAAGTAGATTTGTCTTCTTTCCTGTTTCGGAGTCTTGTATTGAAGTCGAATGGGTTTCTAGTAGTGCAGTCCAATTTGGACTTGTTTCCTTATATAAAGGCGTAATCTTTTAATAGAAATAAAGTTGTTGCCTGATTGAGAACCCTTCCAACTCAGTATTCTGTTCTCTTTGGGATTCCTTATTGATATGGATATCTTTGTGTATTTAATGACCTAGTCCGTGTGAACTAAGCACTAAGCTTCTTATTCGGTTTTCTTCATATTTATCCCGAGTAAGGATAATACTTGTGGGGCCCGAGTAACATCGTTTGAGCCCGAGTGGAAGCGTCATTTAACCAATCCCTAGTGTAGTTAACTGATCCCAAGTAGGTTTCATTCGACATCTGCTTACTCGGGTTTTCTCTTCCTCAGCAATGTTTTGTAGGATATTTTCTAAATTCCTATTTGGATGTCCACCTGGCAATTTATCCTTCTTGTTTGATAACGTGTCCATCCGATAAAATTCACATATGACAATACCCCCTTAAAATATTTTTGCTGAACAAGGTTTGTTCGGGCAAAAGTAATTTAATTAGTTATCAATATCTTTTCAGTATCCGAGTAAATATCTTGTCATAATGACGTGTTTTAATGGCGACCCTACAAATTCGATTTGTCTTTTCACGCGTGATCTTTAATGACGGTTACGCTTTGAAGTTTTGACGGCTGAGTCTAGTTCTTGTTTTGACACGTGTATTTTACCTCTTCATTTTTCATGACTATTTTTGAGAAACGACCTATGCGTCTTCCCATGCGCTGCCTACTTCATCAACCCTCGTCATCATTATTTCCCTTTTTGAAAACATAGGGTTTCGTACCGTTTTCTCTTTAAATTCTTCGCTGAGAGACGTTGTTGGTTTATTCTCAACGATTTTCAGCAGAAATTTCTTTAAACCCAGATTTCTTTACACAAGTTCGCGATTCTCCGTTCTTCCCGTCATCGTCTTTTTAATGTCGCTCTTAATGCATTAGAACGTGGGGATTTCCAGTTAGTTTCTTGTTTTAGAAGATTACTGGGAGAAATCTCTGTAGATGAACCTCCATTTTTAGAAGTTGATGTTTTGGGGCTTTACCCTGACGTCACTTTTAGCCCTGTATCGAGTTCTGTATCTAGTTCTGATTCTGATATTTTTGACCACAGGGTACCTCTTCGAAGGATGGGAAAACATCAAAGTAAAAGTGAAGTCCGCAAGCACAACTCGGGCAATATTTTGATCAGGGAGCAAATTGTCAACGAAAATGACGTTGAAGAGGAGCTCATGGTGTCTCGTTTTTCTTTCTCTGCTGACCGCCCAAGTGGGTATGACTCAGAGCCGAATGTGGTCGGGGCTGATGAGATTGGAAAGTATCGCTCCCGATTCGATCTGCCCAACTCGGTCACTCTGATTCTAGCAGGTGATAGAGTTGTGTGGAACCCACCCCCTGGTATGGTGGCAATCTACGGATCCATGCTCTGTTGCGGCGTCACTCTTCCCCTTCAGCCTTTTATTACCTGGTTTCTGGTTGAGGCAGAGATCGCTCCGGCACAGCTAGCCCCAAATAGCTACAAGATTTTGATGTGTCTGTGGCATATGTACAGCCGTATGAACTTATCGCCGCCATCCCCGAATAAAATTAGACACTTTTTTACACTAAGGCAAGCGGGAAAATCGGGGACCTACTTCCTCATGTCCAATTCACCGGATTGCTGGGTCCCTAAAGGGAAAAAAGTGAGTCGGGGAGCTGATACCTCTGATGACCCTAAAAAGAGGGGTTTTATATGGGGATTTCCTACATCCAATAAGTTCTGGAAGAACAATTGGTTTTTTACCGGAGGGGGTCTCGGGCTCAAATTTACTGTTTCAGCTGGGGGTACTCGAATAGTGTTGAAAGTCCCCCGCTTCTTCTGTTCCCCCAAGTTTTGGAACAAGAAGCAAATCGAGTATAGTGATGCGGAGCTGAGCAAAATTGCTCGGGCAGCGGTTCACACTTTGGCAAAAAAGAGCAAGACTTATCTCTTCGTTGAATCGAAGATGATTGAGTTCGGCTTCTTCAAAAAGATTTCGGGCCAAATTAGGCGATGTAAGTGATTTTTGTAACATCCTTATTGTTATAAATTTTGTTTTGCATTCTGACGTGGTTCCTTTTTTCTTCTAGTGTTTGATACAGACGTAGTCTGCGATCTCCAGGCTCGCCAAGTGAAGTCAATTATTCAGGCGAGTCGGAAAGAGACGGCTCTTCAAGGTGGCGAAGGCATCTCCCCGCCTGAGTCTGATGAAGAGACTGATGCCGCTGAGGAGCAGATTCCCGAAGACATCCCTGAGAAAGTTTTTCAACCGACGGTTGAGGAGACTAGCGGTCCGAGTTGCCCGATCGATACTTAGCTACCTGTCGATCGGCAAAGACAAAGTGAAGGTGTTGGTGAGGAGCCTACCGAGCAGACTAACGCCGGTGATGGAGGTAATTCTTCAACGGGATAAGTAGCTATAGGTCCCGAATTTTTTAAAGCCTTCTAGGATGGCATTCTGGAGGATCTTGCAGCTGATCTCAGTTTCCACCGTTCTCGGGGTGAGAAAAGAAAGGCAATCAGCTCTTCAACTCGTCCTCTCAAGGTTCCTCGAGTGGTTACTTTCATCGATTCCAACGATGAAGATATTGTGGCTGAGGCTTACCCGAGTGCTGATGTTGGAGTATCGACGAATGTGGGGGCTTTGAAGCCGAACAGGGGTTCCCTTCCCCCCGAGGTTGAAAATCTAGGGGCTAAACCCTCGGGGGTTCCTTCACATCCTTCTCCCTAGGATATACTATGGGAGATGTCAACTGGTCGGCCTTTCATCGGGGAAGACCGTTGGAGCAGTTTTCGGGATGGCTCCCTAACCGAACGTCTTCAAAATGTTTTTAATGACGTATCTTATGTAAGCTACCCCGAACTCCTTTAATTTTTTTTTTTGCTTGTTTGCCAAATTTCTAATTGTATTCTGTTGCAGATGGTGGCCGAATTCGCTGAGCTAATTCAAACACATCAGCATCAAGCTGATCGAATAAGACGTTTGGAGGCTCAGCTAAAGGAAAGTGAGGATAGCCAGGCTCAAGTCGAAACGACTTACCAACAGGTGGTTGGTTCTGCACAAATTTTTATCGACCATTGTCTGGCAAAGCAAATGGAGGCCGAGGAAAGAGCTTCTTCGGTAGAAAAGAAAGCAATATCACTTCAGAACTTATTGTCTTATGCCCATGAATCTATGCTCAAGGCCGAGCAAAAAGCGGAGCAGTCTAAGTCGGCGTATGAGCGGAAAATTGAAGATCTAGAGAGCCAAGCATTGACAGTCAAATCCTTATCCCGAGAGGCCAGGCTGGAACTTGAAGTACAAAGGGTAGATCGTTTCAAGAGATCCCCTACCTACGATGCTTTTCTCCTTCGGGAGTTTCAACGAGGGCTGGTTTCAGTTGGTGAATTCTTTAAAGTCAAGAATCGGGCAACTGAGAAGGCTCGAACCAATTGGGAGCTGTCAATCAAATATCATATGGATCGGTCCTTGGAGTCTCTTCAAACTCAGATGAAGGAATGGATTTAGAGATTCCATCCGACCACTCCCTCTCAACCTTCTATGCCAGTCAAGAGTCAGCCGTGAAGGGTGTGGAGCCTGATATTGGGACGATTCCAGGAGAGGATTATAGTCAATGGATGGATGACTCAGTCAACACAATTGTTTGGCCTTCAAACGAAAGTCTGCTCCACGAATACGAAATGGTGCCAGACCCGAGTATTGGCAAGGGCTTGAAATCCTCACAAACTTAATTTTTGTAGAATTGTAGGAATTTTTTATTCTTGATTGTGTAAGGAATTTGTAACCCTCTAAATCAATAAAACTCCCAAGTTTTTCTAAATGATTGATTGGCTTTGATCACTTAATTTTCTGTTCATTGCCGAGTGCTTCATTAAACTGGCATGTTCGGGTAACTTAACCAAGTATCTTATTAAACTGGTTCTTTGATGTTCGGGTAACTTAACCGAGTATCTTATTAAACTGGTAGTTACCCAAATAACTTTAATTGCCAAGTATCTTATTAAACTGACTCTTCGATGTTCAGGTAACTTAACCAAGTATCTTATTAAACTGGTAGTTACCCGAATAACTTTAATTGCCAAGTATCTATTAAACTGGCTCTTTATTATTAACCAAGTCATCCTAAAACAGACAAGTTTATACTTGTGTTTCATACTCGGTTGCTACTCGACCATTACATCAAGGCTTACCATGATCATACGTTCGAGTCCTTACACATTACCAATGACGTCTCCCAAGTTTTTATTTGCAAGGGTCTGCCGAATCGTTAAGCTTTTTGAATTGCTTAACACAGCTACGCATTTCACCGGAATTTTTCCCGATAGCGTCCTAAGTTGGTGCATCGGGTTTGCCTTTTTGCGAAGGTCATTTTGACCTTGCTCGGCTGGCATGCTCCTTCAAGCTTCTCTGCCCATTCAGGATTTAATGGTCCTGAGTATTCTATTTGCATGTTCTTATTATCATGCTTGTCTTCTATATATTCTTATTATCATATGCTTTCTTTTGGAAATCCCGAGCTCGATGCTTTTCTTTCGAAAATCCCGAGTGATTTTTTATTTATAATTGCAAAGTCAATAAAGTTATAAATTTCAACTAATGTATCCTAACTAAAATTGTCCTAACTAAAAAATAGAAAAAACAATTTAAGGATAACAAATCTTTAGATATTGGGCATTGCATGGTCGGGGTAAAACCCCTCAATTAGGTCGTGCAATCCAATATGCTCCATGACTGAATATTCCATCGATTTTATACGGGTCTTCCCATTTGTCAGCCAAGGAACCTGCAGCTTTATTTTTTGTGTTCAATGACACCTTTCTGAGTACCAGGTCTCCTAGCTGGAATTTTCTAACCCGAACATGAGAGTTGTAGTGGCGAGCTACCTTTTGCTGATATGCCATATTTCGTATTCGGGATTTCTCCATTTTCTCTTCTAGCTCATCCAGACTTTGTAATAGCATATAAACATGCTTCTCTTCGTCGTATAGCTTAACCTGGGGTGACGTATATGACGTTTCTATAGGAATAACCGCTTCTGTTCCAAACGCTAAAGTGAATGGAGTTTCTCCTGTTGAAGTTCTCGTTGTTGTCCGATACGCCCATAGTACTTCGGGAAGCTTTTCAACCCAGCTTCCTTTTTTGGCATCTAGATTTTCTTTGATTGTGTGCTTGATGATTTTATTCACTGCTTTCACCTGCCCATTTGTTTGAGGGTGGGCAGGTGTAGCATAGTAGTTGGCAATCCGATACTCTTTGCACAGATGTCTGAATTTCAGGTTATCGAACTGAGTGCCATTTTCAGTGATTATAGTGTTTAGGACTCCAAACCTATAAAGTATATTCTTTTTCATGAAATTTGTGGTGTTTGCTTCTGTGATATGCACTAAAGCTTCAGCTTCTACCCATTTTGTGAAATAGTCAACAGCTACTATGGCATGCTTCGCTCTGCCCCCTGTCCCAGCTGGCATTGGGCCGATTAGATCCAAACCCCACATGGCAAATGACCATAGGGATGTAAGGTTTCTGAGTTGCTCAGGGGGCTGTCGAATGTCATTAGCAATCCTTTGGCAAGTATTGCAACTTTCTGAACACTGTTGTGCATCTGAGAATAGAGTAGGCCAATAATAGCCTTGCATGAGTACCTTGTGTGCCAAACTCTTACCCCCATTGTGGTTTCCGTAAACTCCTGCATTGACTTCCTGTAATATCTTATATGTATCTTCCTTTGTCACGCATCTTTGGAGTGTTCGGGAATACCCTCTTCTGTATAGTTCTCCTCCAACCAATGTGTACCTGGCAGATCGGTACCTGATACGTTTTGCTTGTAAGGGATTTTTCGGTAGTATACCTTCTTCTAGGAATCTTTTTAGTTGAGTCATCCAACCATCTAGCGGTGTTCGGATCTTTGAAAATTCTAAGTTTCTTGGTTCAGCTGTACTCGGTTTGAGGAGATGTGCAACCGAAATAGAATTTGGCCTGATTGTGGTTGTTGCTGACGCTATCTTGGACAATGCGTCTGCATTTTCATTCTCCTCACTGGGGATCTGGGTAATCTTATATTCTTTAAATTTCTGGAGGAGCTATTTCGCAATGTCACGATAGATTATCATGCCTTCATCATTGGCTTGGTACTCGTCCAGGATTTGGTTGACAATTACATGTGAATCACTGAATATCTCAACCTCATCTGCCCCGAGAGCTATGCAGACTTTGAGTCCAGCTAGTAACGCCACGTACTCTGCTTGATTATTGGTTGCCTTGAAGTCAAACCTCATGTCACATTCAACGTCATCTCCTTCTAGAGTGCATACTACAATCCCTGCCCCACTGCCATGAGTGTTTGAAGAGCCATCAACATACAGCTTCCATGGGAAATTTTTACCCAACATCTTTTTTGCTTTCAGGTTCGGTTCTGTGAATTCTGCTATGAAATCTGTCACTGCTTGCCCTTTGAGAGATATCCTAGGGATGTAGTGGATATCGAATTCACTTAGCTCGATTGCCCATTTGGTTAATCTCCCTGAAATCTCAAGCTTCTGTAAAATTTTCTTCAACGGGAAATCGGTGAGAACCTGGATTGTGTGAACCTGGAAGTATAACCTTAGCTTTCTTGCTGCTGAGACTAGTGCCAGAGCCATCTTTTCTGCCCGTGAATATCTAGTTTCAGCTGGTAGAAGTGCTTTGCTGGTGTAGTACACCGGCTTTTGTACTCCATCTTCTGTTTTGACTAGAACTGAGCTTGCTGCCAGTTTTGTAATTGACAGGTACAGTTGGAGTGTCTCCCCCATCTGAGGTTTTGAAATGATAGAAGCATGTCCTAAGTACTCTTTAATTTTTAAGAATGCATGTTCGCATTCTTCATTCCATTCAAGTCATTTCCCTTTTCTAATTACTTTGAAAAACGGTGCACATCTGTCTGTGGCTTTTGAGATGAATCTTCCTAAGGAAACCAGACATCCTGTTAGGCGCTGTACTTCTTTAAGTGTTCTCGGTAAATTCATTCTCTGCAGGGCCTGGATCTTCTCTGGGTTGACTTCGATTCCTCTTTGATGGACTTGAAATCCCAGGAATCTTTCTGAAGGAACCCCGAACAAACACTTGTTCGGATTTAGCTTCATTTGGTATCTCCTTAAGACATCAAATGTCTCTCGCAGATCTGAAGAATGCTTATCTACTGTGATGCTCTTGGTCAGCATGTCATCAATGTATACTTCCATGATCTTTCCAATTTACCGTGAAAAGATTTTGTTGACCAACCTCTGATAAGTAGCTCCTGTATTTTTCAGTCCAAAGGGCATCACAGTATAGCAATACAAACCCTGATCAGTTGTAAATGCTGTTTTTTCTTCGGCAGCCTTGTTCATCCTGATCTGGTTATACCCCGAGTAAGCATCCATGAAACTGAGTAGCTCATGGCCTGATGTAGCGTCCACCAACTGATCTATCCTTGGAAGTGAAAAACTATCTTTCGGGCATGCTTTGTCAGATCTATGAAATCTACGCACATCCTCCACTGTCCATTCTTCTTTTGGATGAGGACTACATTAGCCACCCATTGAGGGTAATTAACCTCTCTAATTGATCCTACAGCGAGTAGCTTTTCTACTTCCTGTTTGATCACCTGACTTCTTTCAAGGTTGAATGATCTTCCCTTTTGTATCACTGGTTTTGCATTCGGGTCTACTGTGAGATGGTGGGATATTATTCGGGCATCTATCCCGACCATGTCTTCATGACCCCAAGCGAACACATCCCTGTATTCTTTAAGTAGATCAATGAGGCTTTTTTTGACTCTTCCTTCCAGATTAGCCCCGACCTTGACCTTTTTATCCAAATCATCTTCTTTCAGAGTGATTCTTCAATCGGTTCAGTTTTAGATTCATTCGATTCTTCTCTTGGATCGAACTCGAATGATAAGGGCTTTTCGTTCTGACTCGGCTGTGTTATAGTGCAAACCTGTTCATTCTTGTCCTTGTATACTGACAGGTTAGCTCTTCGGGCCATCTCCTGAGATCCCTTAACTATCCCGACCCCTTGTTCAGTCGGGAATTTCATCATTAAGGCATAAGTGGTTGTTACGGCCTTAGTTTTATTCAGGAATAGTCGTCCCAATAGTGTATTATATGGCCAATTCTCCAAGTCTACTACCACAAAGTCGAGCAATACAGTTCTCTGGCATGGTGCTACTCTAATCTTCAGGGGTAGCTTTACCATCCCGAGTGACCTGACTTCAACTCCCCTGAATCCTCTGAGTGGGGTATGAAAGTGTTGTAGGTTCTTTCGGTCTAACTTGAGTTGATCGTAGACGGCTTCATTGAGAATATCTACTGAGCTTCCATTATCTATCAGGATTCTCCTGACTTCCCGGTGACCAATCCGGGCACTTATGACCAAGACATCATTTGGCCGAACATCTATGCCATGTGAGTCTGCTTCTGTGACTGTTATTGGGTCTCATCCTTCATTTATCCTCTTCGGGTCTGGCTCGACCGAGTTTACATCAAAGTTATTTCTTGCTTCTATTGCTTCACTGATTTCCTGAGTTTGTTCTCGGTTACTTCTTCCAGTGGATGGTCCTCCAAAGATCGTGTGTATTACTTGATTAGCCTCTAGACAGGCCCTTTGATTTTGACCAGAGTCGTGATCGATCCTGATCTCTTTCTTTACTTCTGGTTTTTCATTTCTTTTCAAAATCACATCTTGTAGATGTCCTTCCCGAATAAGGGTTTCTATGTAATCTCTGAGCTGGTAACACTTAGAGGTCTCATGACCAGTTTTCTTATGGAACCGACAGTATTTGGTTGTGTCTCGTCGAGCAAACTGAGATTGCCGGCGTGGCTCTTGTACCATATTCTTTGTTTCCAGAATGGCCAGGATTTCCTTCTTTTTTTAAGAGGGGTGTAATTGGTGTATCTACCTCAGTATTTCTCGGTGGTCTGTTCGGTGTTACGCCCATTAGCCCCGTTCTTGCTTTTTTCTTTACCATTTCCCTTCTGTTTTCTGTTCTGGTTCTGGCCTTTAGACTCAACATCCTTCTGTTCGGGTTTTCCTCCGTGCATATAGCATCCTTCAGTGGCCAATTCTTCTTCCTCGGCCAGTGCATATCCTCCTGCCATATCCATCATGTATGCATATCTAGTCAGTGGGGCTCTCCTTAAATCAAAATATAGCCGACCATTCTGCAGGTTGTTGATGAACACATCAATTATTGCTTCATCGTTTGTACTGCCAATTTCTGACACGGCTTGACCGAATCTTCCCAAGTATTTCTTCAGTGACTCATCATTCCCTTACTTTATTTGAGAAAGGTGAGCTATTGACTTTTTCCTGTGAACATTGCTCAGAAATTACCTCGAAAAGCTCCTGCTCAGTTCACTGAAACTTCTTATGCTTGCTGGAGGCAATCTCCAGAACCACCTTGAACCCATGTCTCCCAGAGTTTGAGGAAAATTGAGACATAGTAAAGGATCGTTGTGGGCATACTGAGCCATGGCACTTTTATAGCGTCTCACGTGCTCTTTTGGATCAGTATCTTTTTTAAACTGCTCCACGTGTGGCATCCTGAATCTTTCTGGGAATGATGTCCACAGGATTTTCTTGGTGAATGGACTGTCAGAATCTTCATCCGACAAATCATTATACCTATAACGTCTGATTAGTGCATCAATCTGACGTCTATTGTTATCGACTTCTTGAGTTAGGCTCTGGATCATGACATCTCTATCTCCTACCGGGCTACCCCGATGGTTGAACCGTTGGGTGACTGTCATTCTTTCTGGCTTTTCACTTTGATGCCGAGTTTCTGGTATGACTCTGTGATGACGTTTGTGATAGTGTCGATCGCTATCTTCCTATGACGACCGATCCCTGTACCGGTCATGTTTGTGATGTCTAGTACAGACTGTCTGATCCTGATCCTGCTTCTGGCGTGGTCGTTCCTCTTCAGGTGTTTCACATCCAGCCTGCTTGATTGGTAAGGTTCCGACTCCTGGTGTATTTATTCCTGGCCCTACTACCACTTAATGAAGCCTTGCAGGTGGGAGGTTAGGAGTTGGTGCTTCTATATCCAGTAGATCAACTCCTTCCTTTGCTGCGTCTACCACCAGTTGCTGCAACGCTTCCCAAAAATGTTGAGTCAGATCTCCGCTGGTTGGAGAAACTTGCTGATCCCCGCTAGGAATGCAGGTTGGTTCTCTGTTGTTGCAGTGAGATTCCGTGAGGTACTGCCAACATGAAAGTTATCTGGGGATTTTTGGACATCCCCGGAATTGTTTCTGCTTCCTGTCATTGCTTCTGATCAAGTCGGAGGTCCAACCCCTCCTTCTAGCCCCAATTGTTGACGTTGATTTCTTGATTGTATCAGAAAAGCCAACAATGATTGGATTTCGGCTGAGATTTCAAAGAGAGAGAAGGAGAAAGTAAACAAGACACGAGTTTTTTAAGTTGTAAAACTCTGATGACCGAAGAAACATCCACGGGTGGTTGAATGACCAACCTAGCCAAAATCCACTATGAATTCTTGAATATTACAAGCTCTCGATCTCTCTCTTTTCCCTCTGAATTTTGCTTATTATTTATGTGTATGCTCTATTGTCTATATATATTTTTCTGGACGAGATTATGGGTCTATTTATATATTTATAGAACCCTAATCTACTTTGTACAAGTAATAAAAGATCTATGCATTTAATTGTGATTTGGTTTCTTGTTTGAAGTAGATTTGTCTTCTTTCTTGTTTCGGAGTCTTGTATTGAAGTCGAATGGGTTTCTAGTAGTGCAGTCCAATTTGAACTTGTTTCCTTATATAAGGACGTAATCTTTTTAAAGAAATAAAGTTGTTGCCTGATTGAGAACCCTTCCAACTCAGTATTCTGTTCTCTTTGGGATTCCTTCTTGATATGGATATCTTCGTGTATTTAATGACCTAGTCCGTGTGAACTAAGCACTAAGCTTCTTATTCGGTTTTCTTCATATTTATCCCGAGTAAGGATAATACCTGTGGGGCCCGAGTAACATCGTTTGAGCCCGAGTGGAAGTGTCATTTAACCAGTCCCGAGTGTCATTAACTGATCCCGAGTAGGTTTCATTCGACATTTGCTTACTCGGATTTTTTCTTCCTCAGCAATGTTTTGTATGATATTTCCTAAATGCCTATTTGGATGTCCACCTGGCAATTTATCATTCTTGTTTGATGATGTGTTCATCCGATAAAATTCACATATGACATTAATAATGACATATTAATAATTTGTAAGGTCATTCAAATGATTTTTATATTCATCTAAAATTAATACTAATTTCACATATACGAAATTAGTACATTAGAAAAGTTATTATTTCTAACTTGAAAAAAATGAAAAAAAAAATTTGAGTACTTTCGTTCAAATAATATAAATCTATTTCTAATCGAAGATTCTATTTAGAGATCTTTTTTTTCACTCCACAAATTACTATATTTTAAACAAATAAACATTTTAAAAGTACAATATGAATAAACACTTTTTTTATTATTATTCGACTCGTTTCAAATCGGTTTTGATTTGTATGGACACGTAGAGATATGGTGATATTTGTGTTAAACTTAAAATAATTGTATCTTATTCGTGTTGAGTGTTGACTAGTGGTGTAAAAATGGGCCAGCAGGCCCAGGGAGTTCACGGGCCGTTCTTGGAACGGTCCGGGACGGGCCTCGTGCCTGGCCTCCTCCCAGAGGCCCGGCAGGCCTGCCCGCCTGGCACGCCAATCCGGCGTGCCAGACCTGTCGGACCGGCCCGGCTAACCGGTTCGCCGGTCCGTTCGGCCAATTTATTTATTTATTTATTTATTTTCAAAAAACCTCCAACGGCTGGAATTGATTTCTAGCCGTTGAAGGAAATTAAAATTACCAAAACCCCCCCTACAATCTTTTAAATTACATTTTGACCCACAAAAGAAATTTTTCTTTAAATACTTTCATCCATTTCATTTTCCATTAACTCTCTCTATCATTCTTTTAATATCTCATTCTCTCAAATCTCTATCTCTAATATATTCTCCAATTCTCTAAACTTTTTCATTCATTTTGGTTATTACTCTCTCTACAAAATTCTCTACGTTTTCCACCAACACACAAAATTTTAAAGGTACAATTTTGTTATTACTTTTGGTCTAACATATTCTCATAGTAAATTTATATGTTTATGTTTAGATTTGAGTTACTTAATGAAAACATTATCTATTTAGTTTGTTAGTTTATCAATTTTTGGGCTTTAATGTTAATATTATTTGTTTAGTTTATTAAGATTTTTAAGTTTAGTAGTAATTTTAATATTTGTTATTAATAAATTTAGAAAGTTAATTTGTATTACTGAAATTATTTTTTGTAATAAGTAAATGATGAATGTTAAGTGTAGTAATTACGTTTGATATTGTTTTTTTCATAAATTAAAATTTTTCATTTGTAGATTATGATAGTAAATTTAAGAGTAATGGTTCAAATCATCAATTTTATGTTAGTATATTATGTTAGTAAATTTATCAATTTTATTTGTAGTAGTGAACTAGTGAATTTAAAATTTTATGTTAGTAAATTATGATTTTTTTTGTTTATTTAATTTGTTTTTTAAGTAAATAAATTATTGTAAGTGTCGTATTAGTTATAGTAATTATTGTTAGTAAATTAAGATTACTGTTAGTAAATATTGATTTTTAATTTGACTATTAACTACTATAGTGCTCATATTTTTATTCAGATAATGGATCCTAACCAGCAGCCTTATTTTCCGGACGGTTTGAATATGCTTAACGATGAATTTGATATTTCAGAACCGACCCATACTCAAGTAGGACCTTCTGGTTCCGGAGTTACACCAACATCACGTCCCAGAAAATTAACATCAGATGTGTGGCAATGTTTCAACATAGTCCAAATGACACTCCCAAACGGGGCGTCTGGCCTCAGAGCTAAATGTAAGTTTTGCCATAAGAATTATGCTACAAGTACGGGGGGAACCGGACATTTGAGACGGCATATGCACAAATGTATGCCTGCACATGGACAGGTAGATACTACAACCCAGACACAGCTTCAACGGTACCCAGACGGGTCCGTTACGACGTGGCAGTTCGACGTCATGCACGCTAGAGAGTGCTTGGCACGATACATTGCACAAACTGATCAACCGATCAGTATTGGTGAGAGTCCATTTTATAAAGAATTAATCACATCTGCATATAACCCCCAATATGAACCTGTTTCTAGAACCACCACTAGAAATGGTTTGATATGATTGTTTGAAACCGAAAGGGATGACTTAGTTGCTGAAATACAGTATTTAAGTGTCTCTGTTGCATTAACTTCTGATATTTGGAATGCATGTTCCAAACAGGACTATTTATGTGTCACGGGACACTATTTAGATTCTGATTGGAGGATAACAAAAAGAATTTTTGGTTTTCGTCCTATGGATTTTGCACATACCGCAGAAAACATTTTAATGTCATAATGGAAGTTTTAGAAACTTATGAAATCACGCATCGCATTCTTTCAATCACATTTGATAATGCATCTGCAAATACTAGCTCTATTGTATTGTTTGTTGCAAGAAATATCCCGCAAGATGGAGGTTATTTCTTCCATCAACGGTGTGCATGCCATATTATAAATTTAGTTGTACAGGCTGGTTTAAAGCAGGTAAGCTACCAAATAGATCGCATCAGAGATGCCATTTCTTGGATTTGCAGTTCTAATCCTAGATTCAGTGAATTCTAGAGACATTGTAAATTAAACGGTCTCAAACCCCGACGATTCCAAACTGATATGCCGGTAAGGTGGAACTCTACTTATTTAATGTTGCAAAATTGTTTGGAATATGATACAACCATTACATGTTTTTATAACATGAAATTGACCGAAACAAGACAACTTAGTCCAAAATTACTTTCCACAGACGATTGGTATGTGGCAAAGATTTTTGTTCAATTTTTAAAGATATTTTACAATGCCACTGTAACTCTTTCCGGGGTATATTACCCCACATCTTCCCAGGCAATCCATCAGATAGTGAAAATGTCTGAACTGTTAAACAGTTATAGAGAAGATGAACATCTAGGCGCTGCAGTTGTTGTCATGGAGACAAAGTTGAAAAAATATTGGGCTAACATTCCCTTACTTTATGCCTTAAGTGCTATAATAGATCACAGGGTTAAATTATCTGGTTTAGAAGTTTTGCTTGAGTTTATTGGTATTAATTTGTCAATAGATTATTCAGAACAAATTACTGACATTCGAACTAAGTTGTTTGAGATTTTTCATATTTATGATACCAGGTTTGGCAACATTGACATCCCCCAATCAACACGACCGGAGACAGAGCCGAAGCAAACAAGTTGGAGCCTTCTGAAACGAAGAAAAAAAGACAAATCAGCAAGTACTTCTTCAGGGCAAAGATCTAGCTCATCTTCTTGTGCCGAACTTATTAGGTACCTTGAAGCACAGTTCGATGCTGTTAAAGACAATGAAGAGTTTGATTTGTTGTTATGGTGGAAGACCTATACGTACATGTATCCAGTTTTGTCACACTTAGCACGTGACTTACTGGTTATTCCAGTGTCAACGGTGTCTTCAGAACAAGCTTTCAGCACCAGTGGACGCATAATTGAACCAAGAAGAAGCTGTTTGTCTCCAGAGATGGTGGAGGTATTAACATGCCTTCGGGATTGGGAGCATGCTAAAAAAAGGTTACAAAATCTAACTGTAGATAAAGAACTTAATCTAAATTTCGACAATCTATATATTGATGACCCTTCAGGTAGTGGCCAGAGCCAGAACTAGGTTATACTTTTACATATGTATTTATTATTTACTTGTAAGTTATAAAACGGTTGCACTCTTTTTCCCTTACCAAGTTTTTATCCCACTGGGTTTTTCTTGGTAAGGTTTTTAATGAGGCAATCATGTAGATATGTATTACTGAATTCCATAAGTGAAAAATAAATAAATAATTAAAAAATTGTCCGTTCTCTTTATTTATTTCAAATCCTAATAATTGTTCGTTCTCTTCATTCATTTTAAATTCTAAACCCTTAACCATAAACTATAAATCCTAAACCCTATACCTTAAATCCAAAAAAACGTAATTTAGAAAAAAAAAATGGACCAAAAAACTAACCCGCCGGACCAGGCCCGTTAGGCCTGGCCCGACCGGCCAGCCAGAGAGGCCCGACGGCCGACCTGACACGGCACGCAGGCACGGCCCGCCTGAGGCAGGCCGGCGTGCCGTGCCGGACCTGCTTCTCTGGAAACGGGCAGGCCCGGCTCGGCCTGTTTCCAAAAATGGACTGGCCAGGCCGTCCCTAATGGGCCGGACCAGTCCATTTTTACACCTTAGTGTTGACCAAGTTAACCGTCAACCCGCATCGCCTTGTGTTAGAGAAAAAAAAAGTATGGTTCATCTACACAGGGAAAAAAAATAAAAACCTTCTCTACCGCTGGAATCTGGACAAGTATCACACCGATAGGCGATAGATAGAGAGAAATGGAAACACCAACGACAAAGTTAGCTAAAGAGGCACCGACGATCTTGTGGAACAAGAGCAAGCGCAGGTTCGAAACCGAAGACAAAGAAGCACACATAGACTACGTGTTGAAGGAAAATGGGACCGTCATGATCATGGATTTGGTCCACACCTACGTGCCCACTTCTAAGAGAGGCCTTGGCTTGGCTTCACACCTCTGTGTTGCTGCCTTTAATCACGCCAAATCACACTCCATGTCCATTATTCCCACTTGCTCTTATGTCTCTGTAAGTTCTTTTTTTTCATTTCCTTTCTGGGTCTCTTTTTTGGTTTCTTATATTCATCGCGGTTCAATTTTATTGGGTTTTTGGTTGGTTTAGTTGATTGTGAATGAATTTTATGAAATGAAATTGTTTGTGGACGAGTCTCAAACCGATTTTATTGTTCTTCTTGTTGACTATTAGTATACAGATTAATGTTCACTGATGAGTTTGGAGTTTCTCTGATTTATTAATTAAGTGGTAATTGATAACCAACAGTTGGTAATATTTTTCAGAGGTGGAAAATGCATTTGATTGCATTCTCCATGTTGAATCACACTTTTTTCACTTGCCTAACCAGATGGCTAAGTGATTGTTTTTGTGCAATAGATATTATTGATGATGAGTTGCATGATTACAACACATGTTCAAATTCTAATTATTGACTTATTTGATTTACAAACTAGAGTGATTCCCACTGTATATATTGTTGAAATACAAGCTTTAGGGCAGTAGGGCACACTGGGGCTAGGATGTTTCAAATTAGACTCTTAATTTCATTTTAAAATTTTACTGTGGATAATTTACGAGACTGCAAATCTCTGACTGGGTTTGCATATGTATAATGTTATCACAATAGCAAGTCGTTGGCATGTCTTTGAAATAGAGGAGTTCCATCCATCATTTGTCAGAGAAAGGCAATTTATCGATCTCTATTGCCTATTGAGTGTAATGTTTACCTCAACTTTTCTAATTTTGTTTGATGAGATATATTCAGAAGTTAAGCAGCTAGGTTTTTCTTGATTGTATGCCATCAAATAGTTAAATATTAGAGGTACATCAATTCATTTGCAGTTCTTGGGGCAGTGACAATGCTAAGTCACATAATCCATTTCATCTCAGTTGCTCTGTTGGCTACTTTTTCCTACTTGTTTGATTTGACTGCATCTAGTAGAATCATGCCATACAATCTAGGAAACTCAGTTCATGATCATCATTTTTAACAAATTTCTTTCTATTAATCTCCTTTCATTTCTTGTGTTGCTTTGTTGCTGCATCCATCATGAATCTAAAATGAAGCTTTTAGAAGGGCCTGAAATGGTATAAACTTTTACTTTACTGTATTTGACAGGATACATTTCTTCCGCGAAACCCATCTTGGAATTTCCTCGTGTACTCGGAAGATCTGAAATCTAATATATGAACAACTTCCGCATTTGGGGGCCCATCTTTGTATTCTCTTGCCTCAACAACTGTTCTTTCAATAAAAGTATACCACTTTGAACTGAAGCATTAATGCTCATTGCTTCTGGCAAATAATTATCTTATGAAGCTTTATAAGTTGTAGCTAAAGCCTATGGTTTACCTGTTCATTTTGGTTATTATAGTTTGCTCAATTGAACGAGGAAAATGCATAACCTCCTACCCCTCATCGGTTGCAACTTTCAAGACCATCCCAAATCTAAACATGGTTTGGCAGCGTTGGGTCCTGAATCGGGCTCAGTCCAAGCACTACTGTATATATCGGGCCGGATCCAATAGGTCTAAGCTGATTGCCAATCTAGCACATAGAATCAAGGCTGGATCCGACTCAGGCCCAATTAGATATGGGCCCTTTATAATAATTAAAGATTTGGGTCCTTTATTTGATGGGATTGATGCAGAAATAAAATCGGGTTATTACCGGGCAAACTTTACTACGGTTATGAAATTTCAAATTTTAAAATACAAATTTCTTCAACCAGTCGTATTTGATCATCTCCCTTTCTCAACGTCATCGGTCAGATTTTGAAAAATTAAAATCAAATTATGTTATAATTTAACATAAAATAATTAATTAATAATTTGATAAATGAATAGAGGGATTAATTGATAATCTGATAAGTAGGTGGAAAATTACTTTTTAAAAATGAGTTATTACGATTTATTTCAATATTTAATGAATATTTTTAAATACCATTATTTCTTCCAAAATCAAATATTCTATTTAATATTGATTTGATTTATAAAATCTTTTAAAATTATTTTTATTATTCTTATTGATTTTTTTTCCTAATTTAAATATTGATTTAATATATATAATTAATGAAAAATAAATAAAATAAAATCCTAAACTCATATATTTTAGTCATTTTTAAGTTTTTAACTAATCTCTAACACTTTTATAATAAAATTATCAAACATGTATATATTTAGTTTCAGCTATACAATAATTTTAAAAATACAATTAACCAAACATTTCACAGCTGATTATTCTTTCATTAAAACTAATAATGATTATTATAAAAATTCAACAATACCAAACTAACCTTTAGTTTACTAGATTGGAACCTCCTTAATAAAAATTAAACAATATTATTCCATCCAAGAACACAAATTTGAATCGTAAGCATTTTATTCCATCACAACATTGTCAAGACAAAAACATTGTTCAACCGAATGAATTTGACATCATAATGCTATACTAATCCACCATTATTATATATACATTTCCAACACATTCAAACATAAATAAAACTAAAACAAGACAATATCTCAATTCTTTGAGGGCATAGTTTATATTTACACTTGACATTAAAAACTCGGCTACTTTGAGATAATCGATCAGCCAGGGACAAAATAATCCATCTTTTCCACGGGCAGATTCAAAACTGATGTTTCCACCTTCACAAAAAGACAAAAGGCCCAAACAATTAGCTATGGTAATGTACTAAATAAAAGTCTGATTTAAAATTATGGTCAAACGTCATTTACTCATAGTATAATAACTGACTACCTCCCTCTTTCTCCAACCCCCACAAGAACCACAACTTATACAAGATGCACATCACCCTTCACCCAAAATATAAAGTAATAGGGTTGTGATTCACACATTCATGTTAATGCCTTATTCGCTAAAAATCTGCTGCGAGACTCAATAACACATACTGATCAGATCACCCAATCTTGAGGAGATCAGAACTATCAACTAGAGGAACAAAGAAGTGAGATGCATGATGAAAATGACCCTTAACCCCACTCCTTTTTCGCAATGAATGATGTGGATGTTCATGTGAAAAGAAATTTAAGAAACATCATCTGTGTGGGCTTGGCTCATGCAATTGCCCTCATAAATATAGATTATGAGCAACTATTTGCAAATGAGTACTCAACAATAAGAGGGTGTTGTGGGATGCGCAAGAATATCGTCCGTCTTCTTATTGAAAAAGTTGAAGCATTTTGGGGAGGGAAGAATGTGAAGGTGGTGTTGTTTTGTAGAGTGTTTGCTGTCTTTTAGGTAATTTGACAAGAGAGGAATAAGAGAATTCTTCAACTGCGAGGCTGTCAATTGTGATTTGTTGATTTTATGTTTTTTATATTGTAGCTTTTGTTGATCATTATAGTTGTAATTTTGTAGACTACTTGTCCATGTGTATTTGTACTCATTTTTTTATCAATAAAAAAAAATATTAAAAAATCCTCAATGATTCAAGTAGCTTGTGAGGCAAGATCCAAGTGAAAGATAATATTTACCTCTTCAAATGGAACAAAGACAAAAGGCGTTAGACCCCTCTTGTGTGAGACTGCAGGCACATCTGGGTTGTGCGTTTCATCATCCTGCCACCCTTCGACAATTCCAAGAATATCCTCATCAGGACCATTGACCTCATCATCATTCACACCACTGGTAACAAGCGAGAGCAAATCCATGCGATTGTTAGCCCCAGTTGTCGTTCCCCGTAATCTACAAAGTACAAAAGAATGCAGTGGTGACTTACAAAAGAAAGCTTTTGATTGGGCAGAACATAAAATATCTACAATTTCATAGCTCAAACTGGATGTGCTTCAATATGCATCTAACTGTAACAACATGAATGCAGTCTATAAACAGCTATTTTTTATCGTTCATTTCTTCAGCGAGATAGAGTCTCAACTTCATTGGAATTGTCAATTTACATCAAGAGTTGCATTCATGTACCAAAAGAGAATAATTTGAATTCCATACAACGAAAGGTAACCGAGAAAAATTTCATCATAGTAATGCTATTTATACTTTTTGGCCGACATCCACCCCCCACCACCCCCAAAAGAAATAATATAGAAATAAATAAATAATGAAGTAAAGATAAATTAATAAATACTTTACGGTCGAAACATTCTCATCCCGAAGTGTACCAACTACCAAGACAACTACTCATGTGAAAATGACTTAATTTGTTCTATAATTGAAGCTGCACTTTGAATAAGGAAAATTAGAACAGCTAACGCCAACAAAGTACAGTCGTACAGAGAAAATATGATTATTTTCTTTTTACATAGCCTTAAATGACAGTCAACTGAGGCCAGCCAATGTAATACCTTAAGCGGATTCTTAACACAGTAGGACGCATCCCAGGGTACAAGACAGCAGCTTCCACCTGCAACAAGTCCACATAAGTACCCTCAA
Source organism: Dipteronia dyeriana (assembly GCA_032871835.1). Taxonomy (NCBI): domain Eukaryota; kingdom Viridiplantae; phylum Streptophyta; class Magnoliopsida; order Sapindales; family Sapindaceae; genus Dipteronia; species Dipteronia dyeriana. The sequence continues at coordinate 98,983,313 of CM065296.1, read as the reverse complement.
GATACATATCCAACAATGGAGAAATGAATTGAAAGTAAAAAATGTTAATTGAAAAACATGCATCAGATGACATTCTATTATTAATAGAAATTACATAGGACAAAAACAAACTGAAAAGTTGCAGAATACAATATTGTATGGAACCGGCAAATGATGTAACCTAACCTTGTCATCTGACAATGTGTAATGGCCACTAAAAACAGACTCTGCTTTAGAAGCACGAAAGTTCATGTATTTTGCCACATCCTTGATTTTTTGAGAAGAATTCTAACATTGCAAACAAAGAAAGAGAAAAACAGCAATCAGCTACAGAATAACAAGATTATTTCCAAACTGCATACATACCATTGGTCAAAGATTATATAACCTTGTACAGGAATCTCCCAGATGGAAAAAATCTCATGTACCGAAAGTAGCAAACCTGAAAGAGCATTTAAGACAGAAAAGAATTAAGAATATTTGCACAATAAAACTCATGTCTAAATTATCTACTTTAGTTCAAAATTATCCAACTCCTAAAACATGCACAGTATGCAAGCAACCGGAAAATATTAATAACATGCAGTCTTACATCCATCCTACATTTCATCATTCCATAAATGTTCCAAGACACTAAATAAGAAAAAACATGCAAAAATATGTAAATATAAGTGATGCAGGACAGAATTTGGGATCTATTTGTAATGAATTGTAGGCTATTTTTTATGGCCGAGAACAGTATTTCAAGGTTAGATACAAAAATAACAGAAATATAATAATTTAGGCATCACGCCTAATGTCCCTTGGCATCACACCATGGGTTGATTGCATATCACAACCTTTAGGAATCATTCCTGAACAAATCAATCACTCCTAGGTTTGTTTCCATCTCAAAAGGTTTGTCTGCATCTCACAAACTAAGAAGACTCAAACTTTATAATCACTCTTTCATTAACCTTACAGAGAAAAACGTAGACTCCTAAAACGCTAAAACGTTAAAAGACACCGTTTAGAGAATAGAACCATTGAAGACCCTAAAACAAGAATGCTTTTAAGACTCTTTTGACTATAACTTAGTAACACTCTTTGAAAATAATTCTTAAGACTTTTAAAATATAAATCCAAAGACACTTTGACCTGACATTAACGACTTTTAAACAATCTTCTGGACATTCAAACTTCTTCTTAGTTGTTGGCCATGGACTTTGTAATTCGTTCTTCTTCTGACATCTTTGTTAACTGTAATATTGATTGCCACTTGTCTCTGACAATAAGAAGATACAAACTAACAGATGTGCATTAACTACTAAAGCTTCATTAAGACATCACATATAAATTATTACTGTCCACTAAAAGGCCCAAGAAAGGTCAAAATAATGTGGAAAAAAATAATCCCAAAATATAAATGCTTGTAGCTCTTATCAGAAACAGATTCAACAAACCAATATGTGAATAACAATTTTGCAACTCAGCTTCAAGCACAAGTATAATAAAAACAATCCAGTGGTTTGAATATAGGGCAAATTGTTTCTAACATTGTTACAACAGTATATTACAATAGGGAAATTGGAGTAAGCAAAGTATGGGGTGAGCGAGAAATCCCTACTGGCAGGAACAAGGATAAATTTTTAATTCATTCATTTTTTTTTCCTGATACTCATATATTCCTCAACCTTTGTCCTCCACACTCTAATGTTCTAGTTTCTCCCATTTTATAAGTTATCCACACATTTTACCCCACCAGTATTAATAGATCTTCCATCCTCTTTCTCATGAAGCTTTCATTTGTATGCCTTCTTTTTGTATGGCTAATTATGTATGCTTGGCATTCATACAAACAGACAACACTTTTTAATGAAAAAATAATAATTTAAAAATACTGTGAAAAGATGATATATAGGCTATAACTACAATAAGGAGTATACTATGTGAACTGGATTGGTAATCTTCCATTCAGCAACTCCTGCGCGAATATAGGTATTCCTACTCACATAGAGACCTGAGATTTGAAAAGTCAATTAGTTTCAAAATAATGCGATCCTCGTTTAAAAGTTAGACAGAAACAGAAATAAATTTTGTTGAAAGTTGAATAAGAAATGCAGCACATCTCACCATCTGTACGGATCCGTGGCCTTAAAAGCCACATTTTCCTCCAGGAACCATCATATTTTGACTGCAATATCTTATAGTTTTCCACCATTCCAGAAACCTTCATAGAACAGGTCACAGTTTTAAGCTTGAATGATTTGCACATTATAAACTACGAAAAGATTTATAACTGATACCAAGTTTACCTGCCAAGCTTTTAAGCATGCATTACGCCAAAACACAGGATTACGAACAGTATACCTCCATTTTCGGCAGACACAAGATGCCCTTCCTAAATCATATGAAGTCATTCGTGCAAAAACCTGAATATCAATAATTCATTATAGCTTTCTACAAACTTGAAATAGCTAATAATTACAGCCTACAGGTTAAATAAGTAACCTGTTCAAAAAAGAGAAAAAAGAAAAACAGAAAGCGAAGGAATACGAAACGTATTCAATTTCACTAGACTAGGAATCAACAAGGCCAAATGAAAACATCAGGCTCGATATCTAAACATTAGGAAATATCCAAAATCATTATTTCTTTCCTTTACCAACAAGTTTCTCAAGAACCTAACAGAAACTATAAACTACAAAGAAATACAGATCAAACAAATAAAAGTTACACATTTAATGCTATCTCTTTGGGAGATATGTGAAATTAAAACCCAGGAAAACCATTACTCTCCATGCAATACCTCAAAAAGAAGCTCATCCGGCAAATAACGGTGTATAGGTGCTGGATCAACATATGGTTTTCTACTAATGCTTCCATATGGTGCAACAGGCCTCACATTGATTCCATAGAGATCTGAAAACAATAAGAATAAAGGCTGCCTTTAGCAGAATCGAATTTGGGAATGGAATCAGGTAATAGCGTGTCCAGTTCAACTCAAGCCCAATTCAAATACTGGCAAATGGAGCCTAATAGGGTTTCACTTTTCTAAGAATCAATTAACAAGAAGCAACAACGCATTAACCATAAAACAAAAACAAAAAATTGAAAACAAGCTCAAGTAACAGTACCAAGCCATGGCCTTCGTGTTACAAAATACTGCAGGTTCTTCACGCGTAGAACCGATTCTAGCTCAGCAGGACCTGTTAAGCCAAAGTCTGAAAGAAAATGATTTGATTCCATCGAAATAGCAATTTAGACACGTTAAATTTCAAGAAATTATTCAACAATTTCGAATAATTGAAATATTAAAACAGCGAAAACAGTTTACGATTAATTGGTGTAATTCAATTGGATCGAATAGAAGTAGAAAATTCGTCAAAAGCATACCTGAAGAAGCCATGGCCATGAGTCGGTTCTTCCTCGGGCCGACTCTGGCAATGACGACCTATCAACCTGTGGCCCCCACATTCAGAGTTTCCTTTCTGGGTGGGTCCCATCACTTATCTTCTCGGTTGCTCGACTGCCACGTGGTATTTAACTGACGCGGTCCAAGACCAACTGTGCATTTTACAGTATTTTTGGAGAGATAAACTTGTGTGGGACGGTCTTACCGGTAGATGGTTAGACCGTCCAATCAAGTTGTCCAATATTTATTAGAAAGGAAAAAATTTGGGCACCGACCAGTACCTAGTTATAATGACCCTCCAATAGGATGTTGCAACATGACAAAAACTCTTTCACTTTTTACCATTTTCTCCTTACCTTGGGTTACGTGGCAACCAACCATTTGTTGATCAATATAGTTAGGTACTGACCAATCAGTACCCAAGCACTGTCCTATTAGAAATATAAAAATAAGATTTAAAATATTAAAATTATATAAAATTATGAAATTTCATTGGAGGTTTTACCACCTGAAACACATTCGTGAAGTGAATAGTGAACAGTGAATAGTCAAAATTACAAAAATACCTTTTTATGGAAGAAGAAAGAATTTAGAATATATAGAATTTATTCGTGCAAAATCGATCGATGAAGAAGAAGAAAGGAAGAGATCAGTTTAACCCAAACCCAATCGATGAAGAAGAAGAAGAAGAAGAAGAAAAGAAGGGATCGGTTTAACCCAAACCCAATCGATGAAGAAGAAGAAGTGATCGTGAGAGAAGATATATGAGGAGATGAAGAGATCGTGATGATCAAGATGAAGAGAAAGAAAAAATGAGGAGATGAGAGACTGATGAGAGATCGTGAGAGAGAAGAGAGAATAATTATAAAAAATTGTTTAATTATGTTTTTGTAATATTACCCTTTTAAATATAAGGGTCAACGTTATTTTGGACGGAAAAAGTCACGGTAGGGGTATAATATACATTATTTCCATTTTAGGGGGATTAATGGTTAATATGGTCAAATCATGTCCTCACCTTAACAATATGGTTAAACTCAGGGGGCAAAATGATATTTTTCCTGTTGATAAACAACATAAACTTATTACCGAGTGGTGGTGCGTGAGGAACGGAGGAGAAGTGAGGTGCCACTTGCAAGCGATGAACGATGACAAAAAAACTACGAGAAGTCACGCATGTGGTACGAGAGCTTAAGCTATGTTTGAGATTGTTTTACTTATGGAATAATCAGCTTATAACTTAACTTAACTAATAATTAACTCACTAAATAAGTTTATAGGTGTTTGATAAATTGATTTTATAAATAATCAACTTAAGAAAAAAACAAGGAAAATGTGTTTGGCAAACTTTAAGTGATTATGAAAAATTACTAAATTGGGCATGAGTGCTAAAATGTAATATATTTGAAGTTTTTTTTTCTTCATTTTTTCCTATTATTATTTTTATTCATTTATATATCTTTTTATTAATTTATTTTAAATTAATAAAAATCATATTTAAATTTAAAAAATGAACTGAGTCGACTTGTGCTGAGTTGACTTACCTTACTAGATCAACACTGAAGCTCGGCATCTTGCTATGTCAACCTCTCCGATTTCGCCTTCCTCTGCCGGTCCACCAGATTATTGTCCTCAACGCGTCCCCAGCCTCCATCACATGGCCGCCGATCTCTTCTCCATTTTCGCGACGGAATCGCGATGGAGGAGGAGGAAGCCTCCTCCATTTTCGCAACAGAATCACGAGATCTGATGACTGAATCGTTGCGAAGTCGACGACGGAGAAGGGCAGTGAAGGGCGGAAGTCGAAGTCGACCGGCGAAGGGAGGTTATCCTCGTGCCAATGTAGGCGGCGACGATGGTGGCCACCACTGTCACTGGTGACAACGGTGGCTATATAATTTTTTTTATTTAAATATTATATTTAGATTTTTTAGTTTAAAAATAATGTTGACATTTTGAAAAAAAAAAATAATAGATATATTAAAGGTCAATGCTGTCTTTTAAAATAAATAATGAGGACAATATGGGAATTTTACAAATATTGAAATTGTTTCTCCAATAAGCGGCTTTAAAAGCAATCCATATTAACTTCTCAAAATCTGATTATTAGAGGAGCAACTTATGAAATAAGTAAATTATAAAGTGTTTATACTGTATTATGAAATAAGTGATTATTTTATAAGTTTAAGCAACCTCAAATATAGTATTAGTCTTAGCGTGTGCACTCGCTGAAGACCAGAATTGAGGGTGGGTATACATGGCCCATTCTTTAGCAGCCCATATTGTGTTGGGCCGTCCCATCCCAAGACATGATTTTTTTTTTATTATTATTTTGTTTGAACCATGGCCACTAAATGACCCTACTCGAATCAGTCCGTCACATGTCAACAATAAATTTTAATTGATTTTTATTTTTGTTACAATATATAAAATTACTATTTTACTCTATTTTTTTTTTAATTTAATGTATATGTAAAAATGACTTTTAAATCTAAATTTAAAATATATTTTAATTATAATTAAATCGTATCATGTGTTGCTTGTCAAGCCTAACACCTTAGCCTAACCAAATCATATATTGTGTTGTGTCGTAAGAAAATCCCATTGGATCGTGCCGCCGTGCTCGTATCAGCCAGCCCGACCTAATTTACACCTCAACTATTAACATTAATCTCATGATATTTTTTATTTATTTTGTTTTAAAGTAGTTTTTACTATTAACAAAAAATATTATCGTAGTCTGGAAACCTTTTTAGAACAAGATGGTTGGACGGTGGTGGTGACTAGGGGTTGCCCTAGGAATGTACATTTATCTCCAGGGTTCTAAATCCCCGCATCCCTATCTCTATTTGGGGATATTTTTTTAGGGGAAATTGGAGAAATCAGGGGGAGGGGGAGGGGGAGGGGGAGGGGGGGATCCTCATTTCTCCATTTTCTCCACAATTAAATTGAAATGGGAGATGTTGATGGAGATTCTCATTTCCCTATTTTTTCCAAAAATATATAAATATAATTATAATATATATTTAAATTATTTGAAATATTTTATGTTGAATTCATAATGCATTGATATTTTTTATTTGTAATGAAAGGTTTGTTTTTATTTAATTTAATTTATAATTTTTAGTTAAATAGGGAAATGGGAAAATAGGGGAACAAGGGATACGAGAAAACAGGAGAAAACAGGGAAATGGGGAATTGGGGATGGGGATGGGGATGGGGGGACCTCCTCCCAAACATCCCCATCCCCATTCCCATTTTCCCCAAATGGGGAAATCAATGGGGGGGTGGATAGGGGGAAGGGTCTCGAAAGTGGGGATGGGGATGGGGATGGGGGGACCTATATCCATCCCCATTCCCCAAACATGCATCCCTAGGTGGCCCTAGGGTGGGTCAAGGGTAGAGGTGTCCAAGGTTCGGTTAAACCGTTCGAAACCGAACCAAAACCGTAACCGTAACCGTCAATCCCAAAAACTGCCTCAAAACCGACGGTTAAACCGCCGATTTTGCTATATTTGATTAAAAAAAACTAACCAATAGAATTACGACACGTGTCAATTCATTTGAAAAAAAAACCAACCGAACAGGCTTGTAACCAAACCATAACCGCCAAACCAGCGGTTACATAACCGAACCAAACCGTCCCATTCCGGTTACGGTTACGGTTAGGTCATTCTAAGGAACCGAAACCGACTGATCATAATCGAAACCGAACCGTGGACACCTCTAGTCAATGGTGGGTGCCTGTTCAGGATCCGCCATGCCTAGGGGTCCCAAACATATGAAGTGAGTTGTTATTAATGGTTAAGTTGCAAAAAAAAAAAATCCAAAAAAAGATCAAACAGTACAAAAAAAAAATAGAACATGTCCCAATTCGTTTTATTTTAGTATAAAACCTAATCTTTTAAATTTTATACATTCCTATCGACTATTATCTATATACCGAAGATATAAAAATTATAGACTTTTTTATTTTGATTTTGATTTTGATTTTTAGATAGAATAAGTATGATTTTATTGGTATGTAATCTATCTTTTAGATTTCGTTTAAAAACCTTGAAATAGTTAGAACTCATAACCGACACCCGTGGTGACGGGTTTGGTGTGTGGAGGAATCTCCTCCAACGGAGATTTGAGTTTTTGTTTAAACGTTTTAAGTGTTGATGGTGAACTTTAAAAAAAAATGTTGGGAAGTGAGAGATTTGACACCAGGAAATTTTATTTATTTATGTTTCTACTATTATAATATAATATTAATGCCACCGTTAATTCTAACGGTCAAAACCTAAGTTAAGGATAACGTGTTGAGTAATTTTGGAGAAACTCGACTATTACTTCAATTGATATAAATTCATGGAGTCATGGTACCTTAGTATTGGTTTGTTAGTTTTTTAAAAAAGTTATTTGTTAATTTGCTATGTGAATAAAATCTATAGCATTCATTATTTCACAGCAGAGAAAAAACCTATGCCATTCATAATCTAATATATTTTCACAGCAGAAAAGACAAAATTAACAGTTTTTTAATGCTGCTCTACCCATAGATTAGATAAACATTAACAACCACTCAGTCTCCTTGAAAAATATAATATACTATACTATACTATACTACTAATTATCTTAAGCTTCACACTAACAATAATAATAAATTAATAATGTCACTCTCAAAGGAAGTAAAAGTAAAACAATACAACGATTATCCGTTTTAGTCCCTATAGTTTTTTAAACGAGATTTTCTTTACCAACGTTTTTTTTTTTGAGCTTATGTGGTTTTTACTTTTTAGTCAAATTTAATGGTTTCAGAAGCATTTTTATCTTAAAACGCCAATTTTTTTATTTTTTTTTAAAAGACATGCATGTGTACATAAGTGAAAAACACTTTCAAAAAAATAAAATGAAAATGGAATAATAAAAAAAAATTAAATAATATTTTTTAAAGAAAAACTATAAATTATTTTCCACCTTGATGGAGGTTACCCTTATCCACTAATACACTTCATTTATTATTATCGTTATTATCATTATCATTTTCATCATCATTGTCACGATCATTTCTTATTTTAAACTTAAATCCAGTATTTATAAATAATGGTTTTATAATCGATGAATAAATATCTTAGTTGTTAAAATATTTTAACTTATTTAAAGATAAATTTGTATTTTCTATCATACAATTAAAATTTAAAGATAAAATAGCCTCTCTTTTTTCCGTTTTGTGTTATAATTGACTATAAAAAATTAAGTCCATTTTTACTCACTCTCTCTTGAAGGGGGTGAGCATTACCCCCCTCTCGCATGAGAGAGGGGATAAATTTATCTAAATACTATCATATTTTGGGATAAATTTACCCCTCTCTGGACACATATCATCCATACATGAGAGGGTAATGATCACCCCCTTCAAGGGGAGTAAGCAAAAGTGAACTCTAAAAAATTTGGTCGGAGCAACCCAAATATAGTTTTATATATTAAAAGAAAAAATCGATACCACCGGAATTCAAATAAAACAAATGGGACATTATTGATTTATTCTCTATATTTTTTTGAATTGTTTTTTTTTTAACTCACTTATTCATTTTCCAATGGATTGGTCCCTATATTTAAAAAACCGTTCAATTTCATCCCTCTGGCCATAATTTTAACAGTCAACCGTGATAGAAAATGTAAAATGGCTAATTTACCCATAGTTTCAATTTATGGGCTAAAAGTACCATTATGCCCTTTAAAAACTCAATAATTATAAATAATATATATATATATAATTGCTAGATGGATCTTGACCATCCATCTGAAATATGGATAGTGATGATCAAATCCCAACAAAAAAAAAAACTGTAAAAAGAACAAACAAAAAATAAATAATTGGAAAAAAAAACCCAAACATTGAGTGGAGTCGTGGAGATCCTGATCTCAAATCTCAAATCATCAACACCATCACAACACAAAAACCATCTCAAATCATTAACAAAACCATCTCAAATCATCAATAAAACCATCATCTAATCATCATCAACAGTTCAACACCATCACAAGCCTTTCATCAATGGAGAATTGGACAAGTCTCCATCTGGTGATCAAAATTGTCACTGAAAGTAAACCCCAGTCTAGGAGCCCACCAATTCTTAATTAAAAAAAAATCAACAATATTCATCTTCCACATAAATATTACCAAAACTTAGCCACTCAAACCCATTGAAACCTGTCACCCCTATAATTTGTCACTGAAATCCATCCCATAACCTGTCGCTCAAACCGACCACCGATTCAAACTGATCGTCGACCAACCCAGCTCCGTCGTCGCCACTGCCACCGCTCCCCAACCCAGAATCTTTGAACCCACCTAAACTCTAGCCACTCAACTCCACTGACACCAAACCCATAATCTTCGAACCATAAGCCTTTTGCTCTGCAACTCTCTATCACTCATGCCCCAACAAATATCAAACACCAACAATACAAATCATGGGGCGACGAGGGTATGTGTGGTTGGTAGGGTTCGATCTGGTGATGGGAGGGGAGACTAGCGTTCACTGGTTTCGCGACGGACGGTGGGCGACGGGAGATGGATTGGAGCAGTTTCTTTTGGGTTTTCATAGAGGTCAGAGAGAGAGCGAGAAAGGAGGGAGATCAAGAAAAAAGAGAGGTGGCTGGCCTTGAGGATGAAAGAGAGAGAGATGACTAGGTTTTATAAAGAACGAAAAAGAGTTGATTAGGTTTGATCCAGCCACCACCACTACAATATCACCAAAACCATGAAACCCAAATTCTGACCACCACCACCGAACCCAATGTTTGGGTTAGATATTTTTTTTTAAAATTTTTATAATTGTTCTTATTTTATATAATTTTTAGAATTTATATTTAGAATTTTTTTATTTATTATTTGATATATGGTTAAATTTATTTGTGTATTGACATATGATATAGTATTGTGTAAATATAAAAATACCCTTGAAACTTTTTAATTTGACTAGCAGTTGACTCATAAAAAGATAAAATTGAGTAGCTTTTTAAAATATAAGGACCTATTCAATAAAAAAAAAATTAAAATAAATTTAAAAAGATATAAGGACTAAATCAATAATACCTCTAAAAAAGGTTTCTAAAAATGATAGTCTCCCAAAATATTATTTTAATAGGACTCATCGAAAGTGGTGGTCCCGAAGGCTGATGCGATTCGACGCCTTAATCAACTGCTCTTCATACATTTTCACCCACGTGATAATTCTCTTATCTCCACGTGCTTAAATTCCCGTTAATTAATATCTCTTTCTTGTTCATCATCTTCTTCAATTCGTTGCAACTTTTTTCTTTCTCTCTCACAGTCCCAAGTTCCCATCATGAATTTTCGAAAGCTCTCGCTCACTTTCTCAATATTTATAACTTTAAACTTGTTAGTTGATAATAATATATTTATACATGTCAAGTCTCTAACTCCATCTGTTTCGCATAACCAATACACTTCTTTTTTTGATATCGACACTCTCACTAGTACTTCAAACACTCTTCTCAGTTCTAACGGCAACAGCAATCGATCATCGTTTTCCCCGTTATCGAGCTGTCAGGTATGGAGCCGGGTCTGCTCCAAGCAGATCATGGGTCTGGCGAGGCGACCCGAAACTGTTGATTGGTTGAAGTCTGTGAGAAGAAGAATTCATCAGAACCCAGAACTTGCTTTTCAAGAAGTGGAGACTAGTAAGTTGATTCGGTCTGAGTTGGATCGGATGGAGATTCGATACAAGTACCCGTTGGCCAAAACGGGTATTCGGGCATGGGTCGGGACTGGAGGCCCGCCGTTTGTTGCCATCAGAGCTGATATGGATGCACTCCCAATTCAGGTTTTTTATTATTATTATTATTATTCTGGGTAGCTAAAACAACATTTCATATAATCATACATGATACATATGGATAGATAGCATGCATGTAGTTGATAGGATGGTGGATGGAATTTTCAACCGTTTTACTTTTATTAATTTTAGTTACATTTATTTTGAACTTGTAATTTATATATAAATTTAGGCAAAACGAAATTAAGAAAGTAAAAAATAAATATTTCTCACATGCAATAAAGATTTGGGGTTATCATTTGAATTCCTCTTTTAAAGTTGAAAGATGTATTTTAGATTTGTCTTTCGTATTATTCCTTCAATACTTAGGATGTATGTATAAGATTGACTAAGATTTACTTATGTGTCATATTGACTATAGGTTAGATTGACTAAGATGTACTTAAATTTTGTCCGATATATAATTAATAATAGAAAGAAATATATTTAAATGAGAATAAAGACTAATACAAGGGTGTTGGTAGTGGCTAGGTGATATATATATAACTTTTTATTTTAATATATATCGATATAAATATAAATATAAATATAAATTTTTTAAAAAAAACCTCATAATTATTATATTTTAATACATTGACCCTATAAAAGAAATTAATTTTTTTACCTCCGTCTCTCGGTGAGAGTGGTCCCGTCACAAACAATTTTATTTAAATGTATGAGATTCTATCATTTTTGGCCACTTAAAAGTTGTGTTATTGCTTAAAAAAAAAATAGCTGTGTTATTGGATGAGTTGTTTGAAGCAACTAATTATTTGTTAATTATGTGGTTGGGTGGGGTTATTAGGAAGCTGTTGAATGGGAGTACAAAAGCAAAGTTGCAGGCAAAATGCATGCCTGTGGACATGATGCACACGTGGCTATGCTCATCGGAGCTGCCAAGGTCTTGAAGAGTCGCGAACACCTTTTGAAGGTACCATTATAACTTCTCTATCTTTTATTTTTATTTTTTATAAACAAATTCCTCTTTTATCTTTAATTGTTACATTAGCTTAGAGAAAAGAGAATATCTTCTATAAACTAAATATAAATACTAATCGGTACTATTAAAAGAAAATCTTTAATATACCAGATCGATGTTATCATTTATACTGATCGGTACTATTAAAAGAAAATCTTTGATATACCATATCTGTCTACCATTTATTAATGATTTAACATGTATTGATGTTGGCTCTTAAAAATCACACAAAAATTTAATTTTCTTTTCCCACTTTCACCAACCGATTATTTAATACCATTTTAGAATCGATAACAACAAATGTCAAATAACTCGAATCTTCAATTGATACAAAGATCCCCCTTTTCTTATCTCTATTTCTATTTCTATATTTAAATATTTTTTTTTTTAATTTTCTTCCATAAATAATTATTGAACTGAATTTTAACAAATATTATTTTAATAACATTTGTAATTTATAATTTTTATTTTAACTTTTATAAAAATATAGGGTTTTTATTATTACATGAATATGTTGTAATTTATTACTTTAGTTTTATTACTAAAATTTAAACTAATTTTCTCACATTCATACACTAATAAAAAAATCTCTGTAAAAAAAAAACTCTCTCATATATTTTCATCAAACAATTTTCTACCTAATTTGTAGGGTATAACATTTTCAATTAAATTTCTCTACCTAAATATTTCTTTTCTAACTTTTTCAATTAGATTTTTATCATCTAATTTTTTTCATCAAAATTTATTACATGTTTTATTTGTTACCTAATTTTCTCAATCAAACTTTCCACAATAATAATGCCTTTAAACATTATACAGTCATCTTATGTTATGTTGCTATTATTTAAATCTTTTGTTTGCTATCCTTATTTTAATATGTTTATGTTATTGTAATTTTAATTTGAAAGTTTTAGTATCATTATGTTTCGGTCTTTATTTTATTGTTAACCAAGTATTGAGCTATGAAAAATTATTAAATAAAAATATTACTAATAAATATTCAATATTGTTCTTATTTTAGAAATCTAGATGAAACATTTCCAATGGTATAATTCTAATGATAATAAAATTTATTACTTAAAACTTATTATGTACTAATTAAATTTATTTACAAAGGTAAAAATGATATAAATGTAATATAAAATATTAAAAGTGAGTTTAGAATTGGTAGTCTATATTTAGATTATCAGTCTTTCAAACTCTAAACAAAATTTCTTGGAAACATCTATTTAGAATATGGTGTGAGGATTTGATACTCTATTCTGGAATTTATACTCTAAAACAGGGCTCTTATGCTATTAATTATCTTTTTAGCACATGGGTATAACGATATTGCATAGTACATTAGTACATATGTGATATGGGAAGATGCTTAGAAATCGATTATTATTGCTTGAGGACAGAATGAGATTGGTCAAGTGTGGTAAAACTCATCATATATATAACACAGATATGATGGGTTAACCGAATTAATGTAATATTATATATATATATATATATATATATATAGTAATGTTAACTTGTGTTCTAAGAGTAAAGACACATGTTAACATCCATAAAATTACTATAAAAGGACAACAATAAATGTTTTAGACTATAAATGTTTTTATATTGTATTGATTGAGAGAATAATTATTTATTTTTATAGTAATTTTATGTTTGTTAGAGCATTTCCAATGATATTTTCAAAAGTAGGATAGTAATCAAAAGTTGATTATTTATTCAAAAAAACACCGTTCAACATAGTGATTAAAATTTAGCAATAATAGTTATCGATAATCAAATCGTCTTTTAAATAATCAAATTTGAAGATTGAATTTCAATCATCAAATGCAAACTCAACCAACAATAAATGTTAGTGTAATTTTATCCTTTCTCTCTCATCTATGACTTTTTTTTTTCTTTTTTTTTATGATTACCTATGTATCTTATCATTGTTTCGATCCAAAAATTTTAATCAGGTAAAATTCGTATCTTCATTAAAAATAGATCAATACCCATATCATAAACCTTATCTTATCTTTTATAGGTTTTTTTTTACCCTTGAAATAAAATGAATGGTAACAGTAAAAAATGAAACGAGATTAGATTTTTGATTTAGATAAAGTGTACTACTATTGTGTACTATACAATCATCAAATTTGACGATCTTTAAAAATAATCATCAAATACTAGTAATAACTTTTAATAATCTAAATTTATTTATACAATTGAAGATGCGATTAGGGCACGTGTTAAGAGTAGATACTAGTTTCAAGAGTGGAAGGGCTGGAGGACAACGTAGCTATTATAGACTTGTAGGAACCTTTATGCTTTGTTTTGGCTAAGACATAACTCGTTTACTATGAAAGAACAATCACTTGAATAAACTTTTTTTCCTCCTTTTTTTTTTTTTTTTTTTTTGGGTAAAGCAACATTCGGAGAATTTCAGTGGGGGTATCATATTCTGTGAACAACATATTATACCAAAGAAAAAAAAAACTTTATGTTGTTTGTATGATTTTATAATTGTGCTCTTTGAATTTCAGTTTCATGCTGTACCTGCCTATATGGAATGAATTAATATAATGTATGAGATGGAACCAAAATAAGATATGTGAATGTGAGCTAGCACATGGTCTGTCTCGACTTGGTGATAGTAGATACATTGAAATCGAAATCATTTGCAAAACAATTTGGATTTGGATTGATAAAGAGAGACTATATATATTTTATGAATTTAGATCCTCTACTGATCTGATTTTTTTCCTGACCTTTTTAAAACATTTGGTTGGTTGTGGAAACCAATCACATATTGACCACACATTCATTATAATGCTTATGTGTCATAAGATTAGATGAGGTCAGAAAAAAGATCAGATCAGTAGAATATCCAAACTGAGCTGATATTTATCCTGATCTAAATAGATCCGATGATTTGTATAATTGATGACTGAAATTTATTTCTTTTCATCATCTTTAAATATAAAATATCATCTTAACTGTTTTACATCGGGACAAAGATCAGTTCAACAAAATATTTCTTTTCATTATCTTTAAATACAAAATATTATCTTAACTGTTTTAAATCACGATAAAGATCAGTTCAACAAAAGATCAAAATCCATTACATATAGGCTTTGCTGGATGCAGAAAGAATATGTTGAAATAGAGAGTAAAGTAGGATTGATTTGAACAAGAAGGTAGAAATTTAGGGATGCACGTTTGAAGATTGGGGATGGATATAGGTTCCCCCATCCCCATCCCCATCCCCATCCCCATCCTCATCTTCACTTCCTAGACCCTTCCCCCTTCCCTCCCCCCCCATTTCCCCATTCCCCTATTTCCCCATTTGGGAAAAATGGGGATGAGGATGTTTGGGGGAGGTCCCCCCATCCCCATCCCTAGTTCCCCATTTCTCCCGTTTTCTCGAATCCTCCGGTCCCTCATTTTCCTATTTTTCTATCTAACTAAAAATTATAAATTAAATTTAAAAAAACAAACATTTCATTACAAATAAAAAATATTAATGCATTACAAATTCAACATAAAATGTTTCAAATAATTCAAATACATATTATAATTATATTTATATACTTTTGGGAAAAATGAGGATTTCTATCCCCATCCCCGTTTCAATTTAATTGTGGGGGAAATGGGGATGGGTCCCCCCATCTCCATCCCCATTTTAATTTGGGGATGTCCAAATAGGGATGGGGTGCGGGGTTTTGAAGCCCCGGAGATAAATTTCCATCCCTAGGTAGAATACTTTCTCCGTCACTATTTCATATTTTCATATATGGGAACTTCCCATATGCTCTATTTGCTTGGTGACTTTTGCTTCTTCTTTTTTTACCCGACGTATTAACTCTTTTGGCCTCCGGTGGTTGAATCGGATGTTAAGTCTGTTGTTGACTTGGTCAATGATGAGTAGTGCCTTTAGCTGATATTGATTCAATTGTTAATGACATTTTATATTTTACCATTAGGTATCCTATTAACATTCGTATATGTCTATGAAAGCAAACATGGTTGTACCAATCATATGTTGGTGTGAGTGGTTCGGCGCTCTCATCCCTTAAGCAAGGTCGTGGGTTCAACCCCCCTTGTGAACAGAGCTACACATATTGGTAGCACTGTACTCCTTAGTGGACCGACCCGCTGTGAGTCCGGATTAGTCGGGGTGTAGACAGAGCCGATTGCACCGTATGGTGGATCCGTCCCACCCGAAAACCGGATGGTGTAAACTAAAAAAGCAAACATGGTTGTTCATAGTTTGATACGGTTGACTTTGTCCTTTGTTGATGACTTTTTTGGGTCGGAGTCGGTTGCGTTGAGTGTCTTATTACATGGGTGGAGCTCCATATGGGCTTGGCTGGGCTGGAAAAAAATATGTATAAAAAATTAAAATCCATCTATTTTTTACATTATTTTTCTTCAAAACTTTAATGAATTGAGACTTATTTGACACCAACATTTATTTAATTTAATAATAAAAGTGAGTAATATATATATATATAATTTAAAATTATCTTATTATTAGATAAACATGAAAGCAATGAATGTTTAAAAATCATATATAAAGGGAATCTCGTTCAGTCTAGTAATAATTCATTTAATTTTTTATTTTCAATTTTTCCTATTTCTCATTTTTTTTAATGGTTTAGCTTTAAAATTTTAGGTTAAACACTCCCTAAACTCCAAAATTTCTAACTTATTTTCTATAATTTTACTCAATAAATTTCAATTTCATAATGGTGTCGAAAGTTTGGACATAAAATGGTTTGCATTTGATAATTATTCTTTAATTTAATTTTTGTAATGAAATGAAATCTATTTGAAAATCAAGTTTGATTTTTTTTAGCTCTATAACTATTTTTTCTTTTTTCTATTTTTATTGTATTTTTGAGATGCTCTATGTCCAATAAAATTGGAAAAAGTAGTTATAGTGCTCCAACATTTTTTATTTCTTTACAATAAAAATTTATGAACTTTTCAAATATTTTTTTTCTAAAAATTCATTAATATATATATATTTACTATTTTGATAAACTTTTGATTTGAAGAAGAAAATTATTTAGCTCAGTCCGAAAAATTCTCTGCTATGCCCCTGAGTGTGTAGGCTTCGGTCCTAATAGATTGTCTAGGAGAGTGTCTGTTTGTCTTTTTTTCTTTTTTCCTAAAAAAATAAAATCTTTTGGCTTTAAATTTTTAGAAATACTTTAATATATCGGAGTAAAAAAAAAAGATAATTTTGCCTTCTAAATTATATTTATCTTCCAACTTTACCCTAATGTTAACAAAACAATTGAAATTCATAACGTGTCACAAAACTTTATTTCTATTTTTTTATTTTAAAAAAGAACTATATAACCCTTAAAAATAAATATACAAATTTGAATTGCAATTTTTTTGAAAATAGTTTTTTTTTTTTGAAATATGAAAAAAGATCTTAAGAATAACTTTAAAATATAAAAATGTGAAAAAAAATAAAAATAAATAGAAACTTAAAATTAATTTAAAAAGATAAACATATGAAAAAAAAAATTATATAAAAAAGCATGAAAAATGAAAAAAAAAACAAAAAATAACATAAAAAGATTAATTATATATATAATGAAAATAACATACAAGTTTAGGATTTATGTTAATATATATATTTGATCTTTGATATTTAAAGACAACAATTCAGACATTAGAAAATAAATTAAGTAATTAATAATAATGATTTTTTTTATAAATAATAATAATAAATTCAGAAAAGACCTATATACATTTTGGGAAGGCAAGGTGATGTTACTTGGTGGCAAGCCGCTCACGTCTACATTGAAGAGGTGCCATCTTCCCCAATTTCAAAATATTGTAATATTAATAAATAAAAAAAGCTCAAGGGTTGTTAGTTTTTTTACTATAAAACTTATTACCTTTTATTACTTAAATTATGATAAATAGATTTATTTGTTTTTCTAATTTAAATCTTAATTTAAGATGTATATATCTTATATAAATTTTTTTTTTTTTTTTACTTTTTACTTAATTAATAAGTCATAATTAACATATTGATGGTCAACCTCATTAATTACTAAAAATACCCCTAAATAAAAAAAAATTCCCAAATTTCCTAAACAACTCAAACCCTAAACCGAAAAAATCATAATGTTATTAAATCCTAACCCTAAATTCACCTAGAAGGAGGAGGCGCAACAGCTGCCACCGCCTCCGCCTCCGCCACCCTAGGATTTGATCGGAATAGGGCAACCTTCCTTGCCTCCGATAGGATCGATTGAAAGAAGGCTGCACGACCAATGGCCTGATCCGGTCCTTTCGGTTCCGCGACTACTGGATCCAAGAAGAACGCTACTTTGATTCCCTAATTGAAGACTTTTCTCTCCTCGATCTTGATAATCTCTTAGACGACGACGACAACGACTTCCATGAGTATTTCAGGAAGAAGAAGATGAGGTTTCGATGGAGGCATCACAATGGAAGACGGGTCGAGCTCCGTTTGAGAAGCATATGTGTATGGAGAAGGCACCTTACTTCAATTGAGTCCCATAAGAGGCAATGAGGAGTCGCCTCCTCCTCCACGGTGAATTTAGGCTTTGTTAGGTAAGAGGGAGAGATAGAGAGAGGGAGAGGGGTGGGAGACGGTTTCAATTCCTTATTTGGTTGGAGAGTCAAGTGAGAGGGGAGGAGAAGAGGAGGGATCTCTCCTCTTTTCCGGCCCACCAAAAGTACCAAAAGCACTTTTATCATTCGGCGGATAATAAAATAGAGGGTATAATGGGAGGAAAATGATAATAATAACCCCCAATTTTTTTATTACCCTCCAATTTATAAAAATGGTAATATAGTCAATTTATAAATTATATATCAATCCATCAATTAAACTCTCTTTTCAATACCAAACAACATGAAGGATATATGATATCCTCTTCATCCCTCATACTCTCTCCTTCTTAATTCATCCATCCCCCTACTCTCTCTTCCTTGTATAAAACATGGCGATAGAGTTACATTAGTTAAGGTTAGTGTTTAATAAAATTATGATTTTTTTTAGGTTTAGTGTTTGAGTTGTTTAGGATATTAGGGATTTTTTTCTTTTTATTTTATTTTTTAAAAATAAAATAAATAAATAAATAATTAAAATAAAATATCCTAAAAGATAAATGGCTTGTTAAAATGGTGTAGAATAATAAAACCGAACCCACTTAATATTTAAGTGGGATAATCTCAAACAAAATATTTTGTAAGGAGTTGAAATAAGGTCATTTAATACTTAAAGATAAAAATAAATAAATAAACACCACCCTAAGCATTTAGTGGAGGACCGGTGAATGCCCATCCCACATTGGTTCAGCATTTCCTTCACGAGTGCCGTCGTGTCTTTTGAATTGATGCACCTTAAAAACATTTTGGATTGTCTATTATATTTCAATATATATATTGTTATTATTATTATTTTTTATAAAATGTTTGAAATTTCCATCAAATGTAAACACGTCTATATAAGTAATATTTAAAAGAAAAAATAAAAAAGTAAACACGTCTATATAAGGACAATTTATGTTAGGCACTTAGGCCTATGATATAGTTTATAGTTTATAATTTTTTTTTGTTTGGTTTGTTTTAACACGTATTAGTAAGTTGATGTCTATATAGGTGAACGAGTCTTATATTCAAAATCACAAGGTTGGGTGCTAATAAGATGCTCAAGTAATTTATTTTTATTAAGAAGCTTAAGACTTTGAAATACACCGGGTTAGGGATCTAGGGAGATTTACTACCTACTCCCGTAATCATGGGATATCTACCCCAATAGTGAGAAAACCCCGACTTGAACTTCCACTCCCACACAAACATGGAAAAGGAAATACACCCCGTAAGACGAAATTGGATCCGTTGGTAAAATTACAAAAGGTGAGAGACCCCACCCCTATTATGTGAGTTATTTATTTTATCGTACTTGTAGTAGTTGATATAGCTAGGTCCGAACAGACATACAAATAAAAAAATTCTTAATTTAACTTTAGATACCACATGCATTCGACCTCCTCATTAGCCAGGAACCGTAAACTGATTTTCCTTGTTGGGATATGACAGGGAACCGTAATACTGATTTTCCAACCAGCAGAGGAAGCTGGCAATGGTGCAAAACGGATGATAGCAGACGGAGCACTGGAAGACGTAGAGGCCATATTTGCTCTTCATGTATCCCACGAGCATCCTACAGGTCTTATCGGTTCAAGGCCTGGTCCTTTGCTTGCTGGCTGCGGCTTCTTTCGAGCCATTATTAATGGAAAAAAGGGGCATGCTGCCAATCCCCACCACTCAGTCGACCCTATGTTGGCGACCTCAGCTGCTGTGATTAGCTTACAAGGCATTGTGTCTCGCGAAGCAAATCCACTCGACTCACAGGTCTAACATTGCAATCAACCATTGTTTCGGATTTTATTAATATTGCTCATTCTGATGATTTGCCATCCGCAACCTGCAGGTCGTGTCTGTGACCTCATTCAATGGAGGCAATCATCTCGACATGATACCCGAAACAGTGGTCATTGGCGGTACCTTCAGGGCTTTCTCCAACATTACCTTCTACCAACTTCTTCAAAGAATAGAACAGGTTTGTCATGAAACTAGTCCTCAGACTTCAGAATCCAAAACAGTCTTCAAGTACTTTCAATCGCTAACCGTATTGGAATTCTCTGAAACAGGTGATTGTGGAACAGGCAAGTGTTTTTAGATGCTCGGCAACAGTGGACTTCTTCGAAAAGGAGTATACAATCTATCCGCCCACAGTTAACGACAATCACATGTACGAGCATGTAAGGAAGGTGGCTATTGATTTGGTGGGTGCAACAAATTATAAAGTTGTCCCACCAATGATGGGAGCTGAGGACTTCTCCTTTTACTCGGAGGTGGTTCCTGCGGCCTTCTTTTATATCGGCATCAGGAACGAGTCCTTGGGCTCAATACACACAGGTCACTCACCATATTTCATGATCGATGAAGATGTTCTTCCTATAGGTGCAGCAGTTCATGCAACTATAGCAGAGAGATATCTCAATGAAAATGGATTTGGCTGGGGAAAGTAGGGGTAGCTTGTGCCACTAGATTCAAGCAAGTTTCAACTCCAAGAGCAAGAATTGTACCAAGGTGTGCTCCCATTTTTTTTGTGAATCAAGGGGAAGTAGTTCTTATTTTTGGTGTATTTTGGGGTTTGGAGACATGCAAGTGGCAACATTTTCAATTTGAATTGTATATAATTGAGTTGAGGATCCTCTGCTCCTATCTGTGGTATTAAGTCGAGTCCCCTATTTGTAGTTTTTACTTTAATTGCTTTTACATATTTAATTGTTTTTAGCCATCCTGAATTTTTTGGGGCAAAAATGCCCTTAAAACCGACCCTTTTGAAAGGAAGAGAGAAATAGACAAAAAGACGCGAGAAGGTTTCATTCCATATTTCAGCCATAACCATATCCTAATGTGAAAACTTCAACTCTTCAAGCATTTTCTTTTAAGGAACTTTGGGAGAGCATACACAACAAACTGCTTTTCACCATTTCGTTCTACTGTTTTTGTTTTTTCTCATAGAGATTCCCAGTTTATCCTCATGCAACTACCAGAAAATAAATATTTGTTGCTTTTGCATAACTAGCAGCAACTTGTTAGCCCGAGAATTCTCACCTCTTCTCACCACATAAACATCTAGCAGCTTGTAGAGCAAAATATGTGAGAATGATGTCAGCACCAGCCCGCCGAAGGCACATCAATGATTCTAACATAACCTTCTCCTCATCAATCATCTTCAAAACTCCACCAGCCTTGATCATCGAGTATTCACCCGAAACCTGGTAATCACCAAAGAAGTGATTAACACAAACTCAAACAAAAAGGCAGCTGAAATTAAAGTAAAACCAAAAGGAAAGTGAGGATGGACTTTGGATTAATAAATTAATAAAAGAAACAAAACTTTTTAATGGAGATTCAACAAAACCTAACACAGTCAATTTCACTGCTATACTGTTGTATTACAAGGATTAGGATCTAAAAATGTCCATAATATTTACCACCTTATGTCGATCATATGTTTCTTTTTATCTTCCATCCTAAGGCTTCTAACAGGACATAATTTTCTATATTTATGCAGCGGGGATGACAAAAAAGGTATTTTGATTATTGTATAATTCAATTATTGTTCAAGAACTATGTTAGTTTTGAAGAACAATGATGAAAAAACATGAACTCTAAGAGTAAACTGATATTATGGCATCCAGCAATTGAAAAATAGTTATTGAGAACCTGATATGCTGCAATTGGCAGAGGAGATTTATCTCTGAGTAGTCTTATAATATCCAAATAAGGAAGACCCGGTTTCACCTGTGACCAAGTAACTTTAGCATCAGACGAGATTCTATCACATAGATATTCACAAAGTTCTAAACACAGCAATACTAACCAAAAGGATGTCAGCCCCTTCAGATTCATCTTCACAGGCCTCAACTAGAGCCTCTCTGTAATTTGCTGGATTCATCTGATAACTTTTGTTTACAAGCCAAACAATATACAAAAGTGAGCATTAGAAGCACTAACTATCAAAATGTACCATACATTGTATGATCAAATGCATACGTTTTTTTGTCTCCAAAACGTGGATTGGAGTCTAGTGCCTCTCGAAATGGACCATAAAATGAACTTGCATACCTGTTTGCAAGACAGTAGAGATTTGGCATGTTAAATACCATACAATGATTGCATTGAACCAAGTGACCATAAATAAGTAGGGACATCATCCACCAATCTTATCTATTTTGTCAAAAAAAAAAAAATAGTCTTATGCAATGGTTTTGGTCAAAATATATTGACAAACAGAAAATATGCCACAAGCAACTCATAAGATGTGATTATGCATGAAATATGTAATAGCATGAAGAAGAAGATAAATACATCAAAATGGACCCAAAACAAAAGAATCATCTTAAGAACAGAAAGAGGACAGGAGGGATAAGAGATCAAATCCATCCAATCAAACAATATTTTTATAAATGCTAAGTCACTCTTCCAAGTTACTGTTAGAACCATGGAATGCTGCCTTCCACACCAAATAATATTTGATGATACCCCAGATATAGTAAATAATCATGAAATAGTCGAGAAAATCAAATTCCCTAAAGGGCAACAAATGAAATTCTCCAAAGGCATCAATCAGTAAATTCTCCTTCTCACTTCCCATTTCTTTTATACCATGTTGATTCTTGTTTGCTTGCTCTTATCATTCTTTCTAGGTACACATTCTTTTCTTCTTATGGTGATGTAACAAATTTACAAATATTGTTTGTTTTTAGTAACTTTTGAGTTTATTGCCCTTCAAAATCAATAACTTAAAATATTTATAGCATTCCCTCTTATTTTCTTTAATATTCTATTCTAAACACAATTGCAACATTTTTCTTGTTGAAATGTAATATTCTCCGCAAAAGATAACACACTTATACTCGGTTTATTCATAAAATATGTGGCATGAATTTGAAAATGAAATATTATAAGAAAGATAAATCATATAATTGAATTACTTTGCTGTATAGGACATGATAGAAACATGCTGAAAGCCTTCAGCATCAAGAGCTGCCCGAATTGCTCCTACGCGACCATCCATCATATCACTGGGACTCACAACATCTGCTCCAGCTCGGGCCTATTAATATAGAAGTAACAACACCAACATAATCAAGAACTAATCAGGTTAAAAAATGCAGAACCAACGTCACAAGTGAGAAACAGATATATGTTGGGGTGAGTACTAGTGTACTACTGTAATTGAAACATCCTTTTCCTCAATATCAGTGACCTCTCATTCGTTTATTTTTTTCAAGTGATTACCAAAAAATGCTCCAAACCGGCTTTAGGAAATCAAGTTTGAAACTAGGGACCTAGCAAAACCCTAAATATTTGGGAAACAGAAAAGTTGTGACATTTTGCATGGTAGGTAGCCCATGGGAATCGGACCCAGACTTTGTGGGAGTAAACCACAAGGTCAACCACTCAACCAACCCCTCAGGACTACTATCAGTGACCTCTAATAAGATTTTGATGCACAATGGTCGACTATCTTTGAACAAATAGTAAACTTTGCTTACTGAAATCAATTGATAAAATTTGCACACCTACGCAGTTGAAAACAATCGGTAAATACGTGCGGTTTTACTGCAACTTGAATAATAATAAGTGTTTGTTCAAGAAATTGTTTTACAATCTGGTCGGAATAAATGCCACATCAACACCCAAGGGGTGGTCAATCAATCTTCCAAACATCAGGGTAGGTCAATTATATTATCAGAAACTCCAATTAGCTAAAGTAAATTTTATAGCGGAATTTCTACCCAAATTACCTGGGAAACAGCTTGTTTACATAGTTGATGTACTGTTTCATCATTCATTATGACTCCTACAGAATATCATGGAAAGTAGGAAGTGAGTAACTCAACATCTGCAATCACATAAAACTACTCACTCTACTAATTTTAAGAAGAATTCTCACCATGAAAGAAATCACCTAACCAACAAACTTGAGGTTGGCTAAATTTAGAGGGCCAACCTTTGGCATCGCATTACATTTGATAAGGAGCACTGTATTAAAGCAATGCTAACACAAGTGTTTGGCGACTTCTTTGGATTGTATTAATTAATACAAAATGATTGCTCTAATACAGTAAGAGGATGGGTGGTATCGGCTTGTATTAGGCATGCTTACTTCATTTTTGGATCCCAACTTTTGCTTATTTCACTCTATTTTTTTTATAGTAGATTAAATTATTGTTTAGTAAATAAATAGATAAGTTAATTTTAAAAAGATATTTTTATTCATGTGAAGGATATTTAAAATATTTAATATTTACTATATTATATTTTTTACGATTTAACAAAAATATAGTATAATACAATACAAATATACAATCGCATACCAAATATTGTATAATACAATCTATTATGACATAATACAGTCTTAACCAATACAATACGGTGCAGCTCACCAAACCGTACAAATTGAAATTTATTCTAGCAGAAAATAATCTGCAACTTTAACACTCCTAAGATTTTGGTCTGGATTGTAGTATTTTATCTCCAACAAATCTTTACCAAATTATTATAATTGAATCTGTTAGCATCTTTTCCTCTACCCTCACTCTCTAAGTCTCTAAAATACACACACAAAGCACAGTAATAAAGGCACAAAGAAATGGCCTTAAAGAGAGAATAGGGATGAATGAAGATGAGTATCAACCCAATTAAAAGAGTGATAAAAACTCTGTAATTAAGAAACCCATGATGTCTAATCATATCCTACACTTCTACAACAAAATATAAAACGCGTAGATATTGTCAACACTACTATAGCTGTCCATAACATGAGACTTAGATTTCTTAATTGGATAATTTTTTTGAGAAAGCTTCTGTCACACTTTGATATAAATATAATAACAACAAAATACAAACTTACCATCTTCTCTGACAATACCATCATGCCCATCAGAGGAATATGGATCTAATGCAACATCAGTGTAAATAACCTAGTAAAAGAAAAATTAGTTAAAGATATTGCTACTATCCCCTATATAAAGAAACCTGACCTGGAAGGATAATCATAATGCATATAGATTTGACTTACAAGATCCGGGAATTTGTCCTTGAGCAGGCGTATTGTGCGAGGCACTAAACCATTATCATTGTAAGCTTCATCACCACTGGGAGACTAAGATGCAAAAACCAATTACATTACATAAACTCTATTTTACAAAAGAGAAACCTAGATGGAGAATAGAAACCTTCAGAGCATCTGGAACTTTGGGGAAGAGCACGATACTATTGACACCAACATCCCGAGCTTTAGCTACCTGAATCAACGAATGCTAAGTCAAAAACAATTTGGCAATTCTGTAAACAGATTCCAAGTTCCAACTCAAAAACATTAAGAAATGTTCTTTTGCACTTTTATAGACATTTCTTTTTGCCAGAAGCATTAAAAGTCCCTCTCTCCATAATGAAGAAATAACAAAGTAATCTATAAGACACAATATAAGATTTGGTAAAATTGATTCAGAAAAAAACAAAATTTAATTCAGTTTTCCTTTCTGCTTGCAGATTAGCAACAGCTGAATCACCTCTTTCACAAGTCCATGTCTCCATCCAAGTCTGTAACATCCAGGCATAGCTCCAATAGGTGTGTCCTCTTCACCTGTAAATCTCAGAACATATATCATGCAATGTGATAAAAGCTTGTGGTCACACACACAAAAAGAGCAATCTTCTTGAATTTTCTACGGTAGTTCCGTAGTAATACCAACCTTCATGAATAAAGAGTGGGTAGACAAAATTTGCTGGTGAAAGAGATGTTTCTTGGAATGATGCTCTCAATGCAGGAGACTTCCTATTACGACGAGGGCGCCGACTAAGAGGCTGACACAAAGAAACATCAATGAGCAATTGACAATGGGGGAGCATGCAACAATATGTAACTAACACCGGCCAAAATTGTTTGACCTTACACAATCCAGTTCAACACAAAGTAATAAGACCTGCTTGGCCTTAATAAAACTACCCAAACATACCCCAATTATATCCTAAACATAACACCTTCAATTTATCACCATCAGTTTGGAATTTCAACAAACAACAGTTAGCACTAACTGCAAAGATTCACTAGCAATATGCATTCACTAGAGTCAAAGCCAATCCAAACAATCCCAAATACAGCTAGTTTAAACTATATATAACAATCAATCACGCACATAACTACACATAAGAAAAAAAAAAGTGAGAAAAATGGATTAGATGCTCACAAGAGAAGGAACCAGAGGTGTTCCAATTGGAGCGGCGGGCTTGGGTGGCACAGGAGGCGCTTCCGGAACATTCCCCGCCACAACAGCCGCCTCACATTCAGCATCAGTAAGTCCCAATTTCTTCATTATCCCATCGCGGGTTTCGCTTGCTTTAACAACAAAAAGACGCCGAGTTTGATGCGCTTTGACTGTCGTTGTTGTAACACAATTGAACCTTAAATTCACTGATGATGATGGTTTAAGGCCAACGTAGTTTTGGCAACTCAAAGGCTTGACTGAAGGAGAAGCTGTACACGGCGCGTGAAGTATCGTTGAAGCCATAATTACAGTTGAGCTCTGTGCCATACACCAATTGATCTTATACTCGTCGTCAATTTAACAAGTACTGGTAATAATGTTATTAATTATTTTCTCTTCAAATAGGGAAGCTCTTGATCTCTAATCTCAAAAAATCTATGCGACTTCAACCTGTTTGGTTGGTGAGAATTGAGAAAGGAAAGCAAATCAGACATAAAAATCTTACGTGGTTTCAAGCGGCTTATCTGAAGGGGGAATATTGAAGGTAGCCAATAGGAAGAGAGATCGGGCGTAGACGCAC
Organism: Dipteronia dyeriana; assembly: GCA_032871835.1. Classification (NCBI taxonomy): domain Eukaryota; kingdom Viridiplantae; phylum Streptophyta; class Magnoliopsida; order Sapindales; family Sapindaceae; genus Dipteronia; species Dipteronia dyeriana. The sequence continues at coordinate 98,955,715 of CM065296.1, read as the reverse complement.
ACAGAGGATCTCTGACAAATCACAGCCGGTTCAAATTCGACCCCAACTCTCGCCATTGCGATTGGAATACACTCGCTCTCTTGACCTCCACTTTTCTTTTCCTGGCATGGAATTTTAGATCATGGGCCGGTACAGTCCAAACTGGATGGGCCCATAATCTTTTACTTAGGTAGGCCTGTGTTATTTAGCACTTCTTTATTTGTATCGTGAACTTATGACACCCCGATATGTAATAGCAAAATTACCTTTTTAAATGAATAATAAAAAAACTATGTCTATTAGCTATATGAAAAGACATAGTCTGGCTCTACATTATAACATCAATTTTCTTTTGTTTTAGTTTCTTTGAAAATACTATTACATATATATAACTATGAGCATACTTATAGCACAATTATTCACATCATCACTTTTTATCAAAAAAAGTAGTGTACTTGAATCAAATAATACTTACATGACAAAAAGTGATGAGGTGGATAAATATGTCATAAATATGCTCATAGTTATATGTTTACCAGAGTTTTTTTTTTTTTTTAATTATAACATCCATTTTCTTTTATTTAGTTTCTTTGAAAGTAAAATTATAATTACAACCCTTAAAGTTTATGTATGTATTGAATGGACAGGATTTAGTAAGATTTCAATTGTTACGTATTTTAGATTTGCATTGAACGTCGAATGACAAGTATAACTCTTCGATTTTTTAGGATTAATTAATAACAGGTCTTAAAAATAGTTACACAGACACAATAGAGACTGTATAGTCATGATTTTTTATTATTTTAAATTGTAAAATGGGATTGGGATGAAAATATAATTTTCTATGTATTTAATATGTTGGAAAAGAAAAGGGAATTATATAGGGTTGGGAATGTAATTTGTGTAAAACTTTATGACTTGGAGATTATACAATGGAGGTGTGTAAAGTGAAAGACAGTAAAAATTAAAATTAAAATAAAGTCCAAACAGTGGCCTGGACTGATTGAGGAAAAAGAAGAAAAAGTTGTCCAATAAAATATGAGGATAAGACTAAAGAGTGCAAAAGGATAAAAGGGAATTGAGAGACATTAAAAATTAAAGCAAAAATAGAGTGCAAGCGGTGGTGATTAAGAAAGAAAAGGTTGGGTTCATTTCTCTCTCTTTTTAATTAGAATTTCTTTCTTTCAATTTTATTGCTTATACATTTCAATTATAGCACCCTTTTATTTTCTTTTATTTTCTTTTAAAGTCAAATGATAAATACAACCCTTAAAGTTTATCTATTGAACTACAAAAAAAAGTTGTATAAACCGGTTAAAAAGGAGGGCTAGATATGTAATTTGAAAATTAAATTTCTTTTATAATTTGAAAGAAGTACAATTCGATCTGATCTCTAATTGACGTACCCAAACAAAAATCCAAGCTCAAACACATGACACAATATCCAGTTTGATAAACTTAGCTCATATGATATTAAATAAAAAATTAAATAATTAAATCATCCACATGTTATTATGGGACACATAGCTATGCATGATGCAATGAGGTGGTAAAGAGAATTGGAGGTGTCAAAAGCCGGTGAGAGGTGACAATAATATACAATAAAAAAATAATAAAATAAGAAGAGAGGAAGGTGGCAAGCAGTTGGATAAGGAGAAGAAGAATAGTATAAAATAAGAAAAGGAAATAAAAGAAAGAAAATTGAAGATGAGAGAGAGAAGGGTCATTCGACCAAAATAGAAAATCAAAATAGAGAAAAAAAGAAGAAGAAACCGATGGAGAAATAAAACTGAGATTAAAAATTAGGATGAGAGAGACCAAGATTTAGATAGAGAAAGAGAGTTGTTTTGAGAGACAAAACAGAGGAAGAGAGAAGTAAAATAGAAATAAAAGAAAATAGAGAGGTTCAGGCAAATAGAAGAAAAGAAGAAGAAGAAGTTGATAGAAATAATTAGAGAGAGAAAAAAAAGGAATAGCTGAAGGAAGAAGAAATAAAGTTATAGATTAATAAATATGCATTAGATACATACCAGATAAGTGACTTCAGTTCGACCTATAAGTTTGGGATACTATAAAGTTTATTGGATTGTCTTAAAAGATACTAAATCAAGTTTTATGTATTTTAGGGTGGATCCAGAAATATATGAATTCAGAACACAACCTGTCCTAAAACAGAATTGAGTATATGAGTTATGTGGGTGGATACTTTTATTAAAGTTATTTGACAATGAATGATCAAAGTTACCAATGGAGTGCTATTGGTTTTCTTCTCGAAGATGTTAAGAGTCTTATACATGGAGCTGAGGTTTTTAAATACCAGGCTATTTCCCGCATTGCAAATGGGGTGACCCATAACCTTGCCTCAATGGCTTTGTCCACTAGAAGAAATGAAGGATTCAGATGTGAACAGATGATTTTCCCAGTTGTTTTGTTTCTTAGTTTCTCTTTCTTAGTTTCTCTGTTTTGTTTATATATATATATATATATATATATATATATATATATATATATATATATGACAACAACAATTTAGTGTGTGATTTATGTTTTTGGGATTGAATTTTGTGTTTTGGATGTTGAATTGTGTTGTAGGCTTGTTTTGAGGGAAATCCATTCAAGACAGTCTCAGGACCTTTGAAGCTCTTTTGGCGATGCATGAGATCTAAACCTGTGTAAGTAGTGTTTAATATCTGATTCTGATATGCTCTTTTGATAGATTTATCATAAATTTTTTTGGCTCTAAATTTAGGTTTCTAATTGGTAATTAGTGTCAATGACAAACAACCTCTTGAATTGTTTTATTTTTCTGTTTGATTATGTAAGACATCTAAAGTAACATAATATACATGATAAGCATTGAACACTTTAGATTTAGGGCATTGCAATCTGGTTAACGAGACAAAGGAAGATGTTATATACCTAAGTATATTATAACTTTTATCATCAAATTATAAGTTATTGATGAGGTTGAAATCTTTTTAAATTTTGGTCTGTGATGGTTGACACTTGATAGATTATGTGATACATATATTGATTGTATCTTTGTTATATTAAGTGAGTTACACAAAGCATGCCATTTTGGTTCTTTGTAATTTCTATAGCAAACAAATTATTCGATTTTGTTGTATTTTCATTATTTTATTCACATGTTTAATTGGGATGGTTTCTTTTATAAATTCTTAGAGTATCTTATTTTTATAAAAATCGTTTGGTTTTCATTCAGATGCATCCATCTTTGTTAATTGTTATTGCTAACATAATACATAAACAGAGTTGTAGAGGCATGCAAAATAGTTTCACTTTGCTGAGTATCAAATGTCTTAAATAACTTACAAGCCGGAAAAAAACACAAGAAATTATAATTTTAAATATAATTGCTTTGTAAAAAAACAATATATAAATGCAAATGCATGCCTTGCATGTGCCACCAAACCTATTATATATAAAAAACTTATGTAAAAAAATACCCAAGATCAAAAGAAAACTGTATATGCTAGATGATTACTTGATTCGGTTTATTTTTTCAAATCAAAACCAAAATAGCTCGGTTTTCCTTTTTTTTAGAATCGGTTTGAACATTAATAAAGTTGAAAACTGAAGAAAATATGTAATTTCAAATATATTTTATTTGGTTTAGTTCAGTTTCGGTTAGAGATGCTTTTGTAACATTGATTTTTTTTTTTGAAAAGGAACATAGAGTTTGGAATGGAAAAAAAACAACAAAACTCAACAATAGGTAGGAGTGAGCGTTGATTAGATCGGTTCAATTTTCTATAGAACCGATAAAGTCATATTTTTGAGAAAGTGAATCGATTCAATCAAATTGACAGTTGCCAACCTATCAAAAACCAACCGAATTGGACCGGTTCAGTTCGGTTCGGTTCGGTTGTTTAGGTTATGGGACCAATGGGCCAAATTCATGGTCTTTATTAATTTCATAGTTAATCCATGTATTGGCTTATTGGGTCAAATTTGACTAAATTGAAAATGGAACACAAAATCTGTTGCCAAATTATATACAAAATCTGTTGCCAATGCCAATACAATATCAAACACCAAATAAAATAACATAAATTATATATTAAATTGAAAACAACACAACCATAATGGTTAACATTATATAAACACTAAACATTCCTTTAAAAGTCTAAAACCGCATAATAACAAATTAACAATCCATATACCAAGTCTAAAACTTGATAACTAAACAACTAAACAAATAAACAATCCTTCATTCCATAAACACAAATAAATCCATACTCCATGTAGTGGGCAAAAATTGGACCGGGAACTTGACTCAAAAAGCCCATTCGTTATCCAAACAAAATCCCTCACATAAAGGAGAGAAACGTTGAGCTAATCTGGGCTCACTATATATATGACACCCTTTTCCACAGAAAAGGGTCTTGATTTCTACATTCTACTCTCACGAAAGCTCTCTATCATTTTCACTTCTTAATCTCATCAAACATTCATTGCAGCCCAGACCCTCCACGTTTATTGCTAGACACCACCCTAAGCAAGGTCGACCATACGACTCACAAATCCACAATCGAAGATCCCAGAAGTCAAGCAACCAAGATCCAAACTAGGCTTAGATCGAGTGCGCCCGAATAGGGGCGATATCGACCAAAACGATTGACCATTTCAGTCGAACAAGATATATCGATAAGTTTCTCGATAGTCGACATCGAGCAAACCGGTTTGTATTCTTTCTAGTTTCAACTGTACAACAGTATCAAACAAAAACTAACTTGAGCGTCGGAGAGTCCCACAAAGGGAAAACCCCCCTTTTTGTGGCTCAACACCCTTTTTTTTCCTCTTATTTTATAGGTTGTCAGTGCCCACCTCAACAAATCAAAATAATTGTAGATCCGATCGACTACAGTTTGGTGCCCACTGTGGGGCCCTGACAATCTTTTGATCGTTACACAAGGTAGATCGAATCAACTATTAGTTCCTCGGTTTTTGATTGACTTATTACGATTGACAAACCACATTTGAGGATAATTATGTAAGGGGATTTTAGGTCGGCTTTGCTCGTGATCAAGTTCAAGTTTCAAATGTATATCACTTGTTTAACTCTTTGAAGAGATTTATTTGCATACAAACACTTACATGCATTTGTATTGACATGCATTTATTCCTTGTTTCTCATTGCTCATGTATGCATTTCTTCACAATCACATTTGCACTTCATGTATGTTTTTTTATTGCATTTCTATGATTGCATTTATGTTTCCATGATCATGCATTGCTTTTAATCATATGATTACTTGTTGTGTGCATTGAGTTAGATTTGGTTTGGTTATTTTGAGCAACATGTCTAGTTTCAAAAGAATGGTTTTCAATGATTTAAGTATTTTTCAAAACTGACATTTGTATGGTCTTGTTACCATAACATTTTATGCATTACTTCAAAATGAGTTTTGAATTTTTTTTACAAACTAGACACACATACCTTTCCAATGATATATTATTCGTAATATTTCATGATCGTTTGGATTGATTTTGAAATCTCCAAAGTGACCATAAAAACAAGGAATCTCTGTTGTTGTCTATTTCTGACCTTTGGTCACTCATTTGACCACAAATTTTTCTACAGTCATCCAAATCACATTTTATTAATTGGAGTAGAAAGTAGACTTCCATGCCTTTTTAATGGTATATTATACGAAAGGTTTCAAAGTTGTTTGGTCACATTTTGATATGTTTGAATTTCAAGGTGGAGTGTTGAGAGAGGATTTCGCTCAACTTTTCACCCTCTCCTGGTGCGAAACAAGTAGTGAAAATTTTGACAGTGATTTTCGCTCCATAACTTTTCATCCCCTCCTGGTGTGAAACATGTAGCGAAAAACCTGATTTGGGCTAAATCGTCTTTTCTTGTGCAGCTTGTTTTTACACCTTATATATATTATCTTCTTCCCAAATCAGACATAGAGCTCTGAAATTGAATTCCCAAGAGAGAGAAATTGAATCCTAGAGAGAGAGAGCTCCAAGAACTTATTTTTACTCAACCAAACTTCAAATCACAATCATCAAGCATCATCAAGCATCTTTCAAGCATGAGTTTCTAGTTTGTTCATGACTAGGTATTCTCTACATGTTCTAGACTTTATAGTTTCATTACTACGACATGTATACCTAGGTTTTAGCTTTTATTGCAAATTAAATGCATGCTTGTGTGCTTAATAGCTTTTATGACATGCTTGTGGCATTGGTTGTCCATTGAGAGTATTGATTAGTAATAACTAGAATTTAGGACGGTTTTATCCTTCTAGCTAATTCTTCTTGCCTTTGCATTTAGAACATCGATATCTAGGATTTGTTTTTCTTGTGATTATTAATCTTAGATAAGTATGAATGTTTTGACCTAGCATTTTTCCCTATAGAATATTATTGTATATTCACTTAGGTTGCCATTATCACTTCGTTGTTGGTTAAGCTTGTGGCTAAATGGTTAGTGCACAAGGTTAGTGATCTAAAATCACTATAAAAGGCCTGTTAGGTAGAGTGAAATGGTTAGTAACCGTATTGGGTGTGACGGGAGGTCAACCTAGGTTGTAAACTTTCATTCAATAGTGGATTTTGAGGATCGAGTATTCGAGTGTGGCGCACTGAACAACCCGTGGTTTTTTCCATTTGGAGGGTTTCCATGTATATATTGTGTGTTGTTATTGCTTTATGTTTATTGTCATTTATTTGAACACTTGGTAGAATGGGGGTAGTTTTGCTAATATTGATTAATTCATGAAATTGGTAATCAATCGAATTAAAACATTTTCACCCCCCTCCTCTAGGTTTATAGACACATACTTTCTAGGGAATTTCAATTGGTATCAGAGCTGGTGCCTAGATATACTTAGGTGATTCGTGCTCTGTGTGTGTCTTGCTTTATGCATTTTTTTTGTTGCTTGCATTTTATGTGTTGCACTACGTTTGCATCTCATTCATTCATTACCCTCAAACACTATGAGTGGAAACAGTGGTAGTCATGAGGGAGCCTCAAGCATAAGACCCATTTTGCTCAATGGGGTTAATTATGTTTCTTGGAAGAGCAAGATGGAATCCTATCTTTGTCAAATAGATGACCATGCTTGGATGGCTATTGAAGATGGGTACATTCCTCTAACAATAACCACAGAAGAGGGAAATAAAGTTCTCAAGCCCAAATCTCAATGGAGTACACAAGAATTTGAGGCATCCAAATGGAATAACAAGGCCATGCATACCATCCTTTATGCCATGGACGATAATCAATATAAGTTGATCCAAACCACCAGAAATGGAGGCTTATGAGATTCTTCAAACGGCTCATGAAGGCACTGAAGTAGTTAAGGACTCCAAGCTCCAAGTCCATTAAACACAATATTAGATGATTATAATGGAGGAGGAAGAGTGCTTCAATGACTTTCAGGTAAAGTTAATGGATATTGTAAATCAAAGCCATTAACTAGGTGATCCATACTCAGATAGAAGAATCAAGCAAAAGATTATGAGGTCACTTCCTAAGAGATTTGAGTCTAAGGTAATAACACTTGGGGAGAATAGTGACTACAAGAATATGAAGCCTAGTGAAGTGATCGGAAGACTTCTAGCTTATGAATCTAGGTAGACTTCTACACCAACACCTCTAAATAAGCAAAAGAGCATTGCATTGAAGACCTCCAAGGTTGAAGAGAATGAAGAGGATGACTCAGATGAGGAGATGGTCCTCATGGTAAAAAAGTTCAAGAAGTTCATGAAGTTTGAGAAGAAATGATTTGGATCTAATGGAAAATAAGTATAGAAGAAGAGTCCTTTCAAGAAAATGAAGAGATCACAAGAGAATGACTCTAAAAAGGGCATTTAATGCTTTGGATGTAGTGGCTTTGGTCACATTGCTCCGGAATGTGCAAATATGAAGAAAAAGAAGAAAGGAAAAGCGATGGCAGCCACTTGGAGTGATAGTAAAGACCTAGAAGAGGAAAAAAAGTCTTCAGATGATGAAGATCGAGTTGTAAACTTTATAGCATTCACTTCATCTCATAATGGCAAGAGAGTTATAAGTGATAAAGAAGAAGTAGATGACTCTAGTGTTGAGAGCAACTCATCTAACTCTAAGTTCGAAATTGATGAGGAAATGGACTATGTAGACTTCATGAAGTTCTTTGAGAGCTCTAGATTGAAGAAGAAGAATGAGATTCAAAAGTTGAAAAAAGAGAATCTCGAGTTGACTTCTAAGGTGAGTCACTTAAGTGAGAAAGTGAAGATTGGAAGAGAGTTGGAAGAAAGCTTGAATGAGGAGCTTAGAGAGGTAAAAGAATTGATTTCCAAGTTGACCTCCGGAATCGAGAAACTTGACAAAATGTTATCAAGTAGAAGAGCCCTTGTGATAATAGGGGCTTAGGATATGTGGAAGACATGGAAACCACTTCCTTAAAGAAGATTACTTTTGTCAATAGTGAAGAGTTAAAGAAAATCCAGGGCCCACAACAACCATAAAAAAGGGTTGAAGTTGGAGAATCTTCAAAACAAGTTCAAGTCAAGGTTCCAACAAAAGTTCAAGACAAAACTCAATCACAACAAGCTAGTATACATCAAATAAGGCCTCAACCTCAAGTGTTCCCCGAATCTCAACAAATGACCTTTCATGCTCAATCAAGAAGGGATGCAATCTTGGCTAAATCACAAAGAAGAGAGTTGGCTTTACACTAAAGATCAACTCAAAGGAGAATGGAGCCTTCTATGTTTGTACAAGGCTATGATATGAATTCTTATTGTGGTGTTGAGGGTCATATAAGGCCTAATTGTTTTAAGTATCTTAATTTTGTAGTATTGGAAGTATGATTGAGAAAAATATGTTTAGAAGAGCCAAAATGCATGCACATAGGAATTTTAGAGCCAATGAACCCCCAAGGCTCCTAGAAATGACAATGTTGCTACTATGTGGACTAGAAAAAAATGAGTATTTTGTGATGTGGCCCAATTGGCCTGAAGACCAAAGCGTCTAACACTTGGTATCTTGATAGTGAGTGTTCTACGCACATGACCGGAAACAAAAGTTTCTTTGAGACTCTTGTTATGGATGATGGTGGATTTGTCACATTTGATGATGGTTCACGTAAGAAGGTTTTAGGAAAAGGAAACATATTTATCCTCGGTTTGCCCTCATTGCTCAATGCTCTTTATGTAGATGGCTTGCAAGCCAATCTCATTAGCATATCACATTTGAGTGATGAAGAGCTTTCGGTTATGTTTGGAAAAATTGATTGCTCTATTCTAAAAGAAGATGGATAAGTTTTATTGAAAGGTAAGAGATCAAGTGACAATTGTTATTGTCTTGATTCCAATGACATCTCTTGTAATTTGCCTAGTTGTGATCAAGTTGAATTGTGGCATCAAAGGTTAGGCCATATGAATTTCAAAGACTAGAAAGTTCTTGAGATGTTGAATATTGTGAGAGGCCTTCCTAAGTTTAGGAATAGGATTGAGGGAGTGTGTAAACCTTGTCAACAAGGGAAGCAAACTAAGAGTGTGCACAAAATGGGCAAGTATCTTACCACCAAGGAGCCATTAGAGTTTCTTCACATGGATCTTATGGGTCCCATGCAAACTGAGAGTATTGGTGGCAAGAGATACATTTTTATGTGTGTTGATAATTTTTTTAGATTCACATGGACTTATTTTCTTAGAGAAAAATCTGAATCTTTTGAAAAATTTAAAATGTTATGCACTGAAATTCAAAATGAAAAGAATTCTCACATTAAAAGTATTAAAAGAATTATGAGTGATCATGACAAAGAATTTGAAAATGCTTGTTTTGAAAATGCTAGTTTTGAAAATTATTGTAATAGTGTTGGCATTTCTCATGAGTTTTCAGCTCCTTGAACTCCTCAACAAAATAGGGTTGTAGAGAGGAAGAATAGCATCCTCCAAGAGATGTCTCGTGTGATGTTGCTTAACAACAATGTTTCTAGGAATCTTTGGGCCGAGACCGTTAATACAACTTGTTATATAGGAAATAGAGCGTTTTTAAGGCCCGGTACTAGGCAAACCTCCTATGAATTATGGAAGGGTATGAAGCCAAATGTTAGCTACTTCTATTCATTTGGAAGCAAATGCTACATTCTCAGTGACCGAGATCAACTTGGCAAGTTTGATGATGGGATTTTCATTGGATATGCTCTAAGTAGTAAGGCCTATAGAGTGTTTAACTTAAAAACTAGAAGAGCCATGGAATCATCCAATGTTGTCATAGATGATTATAGGTAAAATTTGAGTAACCATGATGAGAAGGTTAATGTGTCTCATGATTTACCTTTAAGGAGTGTGATGAGACTTCAAGTGATGTAAAGTTGGATCACAGTGAAGAGAATGATGAACCTTTTGATAGAGATTCATCTTTGGACTCTAATGAACTCGTTCCTTGGGTTAGGAGACTCCATGATAAAAGTAGTATCATTTGAGATGTTAATGAGGATGTTAGGACTAGACAACAAATGGCTAATCAAATTAGCTATTCTTGTTACACCTCTCAAATTGAACCGAAAAAGATTGATGAAGCCTTGAATGATGAATTTTGGGTTCTTGTCATGCAACAAGAGTTGAATCAATTTGAAAGAAAAGAGGTTTGGACCCTAGTTCCTAGACCTCAGAATTCTAATGTCATAGGCACCAAGTGGGTTTTTAGGAACAAGTCGGATGAGAATGCTAACATTGTGCGCAACAAGGCTAGGCTTGTAGCACAAGGATATCTTGTTACACCTCTCAAATTGAACCCAAAAAGATTGATGAAGCCTTGAATGATGAATTTTGGGTTCTTGTCATGCAACAAGAGTTGAATCAATTTGAAAGAAAAGAGGTTTGGACCCTAGTTCTTAGACCTCAGAATTCTAATGTCATAGGCACCAAGTGGGTTTTTAGGAACAAGTCGGATGAGAATGCTAACATTGTGCGCAACAAGGCTAGGCTTGTAGCACAAGGATACTCTGAAATTGAGGGTATCGACTTTGAGGAGATTTTTGCACCGGTTGCCCGTCTTGAGTCTATTAGGCTTCTTTTTTCCATATCATGTGTGCACAAATTTAAATTACATCAAATGGATGTTAAGAGTGCCTTCATAAATGGTTTTTTTTACAAGAGAAAGTGTTTGTTGAGTAACCCAAGGGGTTTGTGGATCCACACCATTCCAATCATGTCTATCGCCTCAAGAAAGCTTGGTATGATCGCCTCACCTTTTATCTTGTTGACAATGGCTACTCAAGAGGTATTGTTGACAAGACCTTGTTCATCAAAGGTAACAAAGATGAGCTTTTCATAGCTCAAATCTATGTTGATGACATTGTGTTTGGTTCCACCAACAAATCCAAAGTCCAACAATTTGTTGTGGTCATGTCTAATGAATTTGAGATGAGTCTTGTTAGGGAGCTTAATTACTTTCTAGGTTTGCAAATTAAACAATTGGATGATGGGATCTTTATACCCCAAGCTAAATATTCCAAGAACATAGTGAATAAATTTGGCATTGAGAATGCCAAACATTGTGACACACCTATAAGTACGACATTGAAACTTAACAAGGATGATAATGGAAAAAGTGTGGATCAAAGCATATATCGTGGCATGATAGGTAGCTTGCTTTACTTAACTGCAAATAGGTTCGATATAACATTTAGTGTTAGTGTGTGTGGTAAGTACCAAGCAAGTCCCAAGGAGTCTCATCTCTCCTCCGTAAAGAGAATCATTCATTATGTGAATGGGACATCCAACTATGGGATATGATACTCTTTTGACACTAATGCTAGCTTAGTTGGCTTTAGTGATACAAATTGGGCAGGTAATTGTGATGATATGAAGAGTATATCGGGCGGTTACTTCTTCCTAGGGAACAATCTTGTGTCATGGTTTTGCAAGAAGCAAACTTCCATATCCTTATCCACAACCGAGACCGAGTATATAGCTGCCGGGAGTGCTTGCACACAACTCCTTTGGATTAAGCAAATGCTTGTGGATTATGGCTTTGAGCAAGGTACTTTAACCCTTTATTGTGATAACATGAGTGCCATTAATATTTCAAAAAATCCTGTACAACATTCTAGAACCAAGTATATTGACATTATACATCATTTCATTAGAGAGCTAGTTGAGATCAAATGCATTACACTTGAACATGTGGGCATAAATGATCAACTAGCGGACTTGTTTACTAAACCATTAGATTCAACTAAGTTTAAATCTCTTAGTAGGTCTATTGGGATTTGTCATATGCATTGATGAGTTTTGGTGTTTGACCCCATATGGGGAGCTCAAGCAAATAGAGTGATCTTGCATTTCAATAAGCAAATAATTGTTCAATTTTATGCTCTTTAATTATTTGCTTAAGTATCTTGGGTGCATATATTATTATATGATTTTTTTTTTCAATAAGTGTGCCTTTACCTTATTTGAAATGCATGTCCCATTTGTGTTCAAACATATATTTTTGGACTAGGAAATTTGATTGGGAAGTACATTTGATTGACCCAAAGTTTATCTCTATGTTTATGAAAACATGATCTTGACATGCTTAAATTGATATGCATGATGAATTTATTGAATGTTTTGAAATGGTTACAAATTTGTGTGAGAGTGACTTTTGAGACTTCAATCAATAAGGATCTTGTATCCATTTTAAGGATTTCACAATTCAATAGCCTCTCTCTCTTTACTTGTTGAACAAGGCTATTATCATACGGGCATTTCTCCCAGAAAAATCTAAAAAGGGCGCAATAGTCGCTCATGTCTTGTTTAGCTTGTAAAGCTTGATAGTTGCTCTTATCTTTTGTTAAGCTATATCTTGTTTTCCATTGAAAAATTGGTGTAAATTGGTTTGACTTCTCTTGGAATCTCATGTGTTTTTTTTCTTTGCCAAATACCATGCTTTTGGAAGTTGATGTTGTATGTATTTCATTCAAGGCAATCTTTTCACATATGTTCCAAAAATCAAACTTCCTTGAATTTCTCTCTCTTAATTAAATTGTATAAAGTTGTTATATATGATCAAGCATTTACATTGCAAATATCACTCTTTGCTAAAGCATCCCGGTTGGGAAATACTCATTTGCTTATCTTGTGACAAAAAGAGGGAGTAATGTTGGATTTAGGGGGAGTTTGTGTTGCTTTTGCATATAAGGGGATAATGCCTTTTTAGAGGGAGTTCACTCTTTTAGGGGGAGCATTTGCATGTGCATTGTTGATTGCATGTCACTTGTTTCTATTTCATGCAAATTGCGCTTGTTTGTATTTATCTTGATCACCTCACATACACTTGTCTTGGAAAGTGTAGTTCTTTGTTTTGTAGGGATGATCATTCTACAAGAGATAGAAGATTTGAAGATTTGAAGATTTAGCTTTAGGTATCTCTTTGTAATATAGAATATGTTTGTTGACCTCTTGTTGTTTTTATTTTTGTGAGGATACTTTGTGAGTGAGTGATTTTGTCACGAAATAGCCAACAAAATAATTGTCAACACCCTTTTTTTTTTCTCTTATTTCATAGGTTGTCAATGCCCACCTTAACAAATCAAAATAATTGTAGATCCGATCGACTACAGTTTGGTGCTCACCGTGAGGCCATGACAATCTTTTGATCGTTACACAAGGTAGATCGAATCAACTGTTAGTTCCTCGGTTTTTGATTGACTTATTTCGATTGACAAACCACATTTGGGGATAATTATGTAAGGGTAGTTTAAGTCGGCTTTGCTCGTGATCAAGTTTAAGCTTCAAAGGTATATCACTTGTTTAACTCTTTGAAGAGATTTAGTTGCACACACACACTTACATGCATTTGTATTGACATGCATTTATTCCTTGTTTCTCATTGCTCATGTGTGCATTCCTTCACAATCACATTTGCACGTCATTATGTTTTTTTCTTGCATTTCTATGATTGCATTTATGTCTCCATGATCATGCATTGCTTTTAATTATATGATTACTTATTGTGTGCATTGAGTTAGATTTGGTTTGGTTATTTTGAGTAATGTGTACTAGTTTCAAAAGAATAGTTTTCAATGATTTAAGTATTTTCAAAAATGCCCTTTGTATGGTCTTGTTACCATAGCATTTTATACATTGCTTCAAAATGAGTTTTGAATTTTTTTTACAAACTAGACACCCATACCTTTCCAACGGTATATTATTCGTAATATTTCATGACTGTTTGGATTGGTTTTGAAATCTCCAAAGTGACCATAAAAACAGGGCATCTCTGTTGTTTTCCGTTTATGACATTTGATCACTCATTTAACCATAACTTTATTTACAATCATCCAAATCATATTTTATTAATTGGAGTAGAAAGTAGACTTCCATACCTTTCCAACGGTATATTTTACGAAAGGTTTCCAAGTTGTTTGGTCACGTTTTGATATGTTTGAATTTCAATGTAGAGTGTTGAGAGCGGATTTCGCTCAACTTTTCGCCCCCATCCTGGTGCGAAACAAGTAGTGAAATTTTTGACTGTGATTTTAGCTCCATAACTTTTCTCCCCCTCATGGTGCGAAACATATAGCGAAAAACCAGATTTGGGCTAAATCATCTTTTCTTGTGAAGCTCGTTTTTACACCTTATATATATTATCTTCTTCCCAAATCAGACCTAGAGCTCTGAAATTGAATCCTCAAGAGAGAGAAATTGAATCCTAGAGAGAGAGAGCTCAAAGAACTTATTTTTACTCAACCAAACTTTAAATCACAATCATCAAGCGTCATCAAGCTTCTTTCAAGCATGGGTCTCTAGTTTGTTCATGACTAGGTATTCTCTACATGCTCTAGACTTTATGGTTTTATTACTATGACATGTATACCTAGGTTTTAGCTTTTATTGCAAATTAAATGCATGCTTGTGGCATTGGTTGTTAGTTAGGAGTATTGATTAGTAATAGCTACAATTTAGGATGGTTTTACCATTTTAGCTAATTCTTCTTGCATTTGCATTTAGAACATCGATATCTAGGGTTTGCTTTTCTTGTCATTATTAATCATAAATAAGTATGGATGTTTTGACCTAGCATTTCTACATATATAATATTCTTCCATATTCACTTATGTTGTCATTATCTCTTCATTGTTGATTAAGCTTGTGGCTAAGTGGTTAGTGCACAAGGTTAGTGATCCAAAATCACTATAAAAGGCCCGACAGGGTAGAGTGAAATGGTTAGTAACCGTATTGGGTGTGACGGGAAGTCAACCTAGGTTGTAAACTTTCACTTGGTAGAATGTGGTAGATTTGCTAATATTGATTAATTCACGAAATTGGTAATCAATCGAATTAAAACCTATTCACCCCCCTCTAGGTTTATAAATAGACACTTTCTAGGGAATTTCATCAACGATGACGGACGCAAGAGATTTTGAGGCAAGACTATCCTCCTTAGCCGCACAAATGAGAGAAATTTGAGCAGATTGCAAACTCTCGAGAAAGAAAATGAAGAAGTTCGAGCAAATACCCGAAAGCTGCAAGCAAAGCTCGGTCAAATCGTGCGATTGAACTGAATGGGGATCATGAGACTTGTATGAGATAAGAAAATCGACCCACTAGAGTACCCTTTAGTCCCCCTTTGGTGAATCTCAACGAGCCACTTTTGGCAGTAGATGCAAACATCAATCAAGCAAATCCCTCTACCACATTTAGAACACAGAGAATGTCGAACCAGCAACCACATATAAACATGAATACAATAAAACCTAACCCTTTTTCTAACCCCGAAGTTGTTAGTAGGTTCGCAGAAAAAGATGCCATGATCCAAAGGATCCCAGGAGTACCTGCTCCAATAAAGCATAGCGTAGCAAACAATTTTGTTGATTTGCCATTTGTGGACGAGATTGCATTTATGGAGATGCCAAAGAAGTTCAACTTTCCAAATATGAAGCAATATGATGGGACCTATATGACTACATTGTGCAATACATACAACGAATGTTTACAGCAGCAATCCCAAGGGACCAAAAAGATGCCTGCATGTGTAAAGAGTTTGGATCGAGTCTGATAAGACCGATGCTCTAGTGGTACACAAATTTGTCCAATGATTCTATTGTTACACTTACACAGCTTACATATACATTCATCGAACAATTCACGAGCAGCAGAAAGCTCGAAAAGCAATCGGACGATCTTTACACCATAACCTAGAGGATGAGAAATGCTGTGAGACTTTGTCGATCGATTCAACAAAGAAAATGTGTTAATTCTTAATTGTAATCATGTCACTGCAATACGACTCAGACCTGTATAAGGAGTTGACGAAGTATCCTTGTCGAACAATGGAGGACGTACTAGCAAAAACATGGGCATAAATAAAATGGGAAGAAGACAAGGTCAATTATCGATCGGCTGCCCAACCTAGAGAAAATAGGTGGGACCAACGAGTTAACAGAAGGTTGAATGACTGAAGAAACAATGGTGAAAGGGAAATGTCAGATAAATGAAGACGACCCTATGACAAACTAGCTTGAAGCGATGGTAGGCAGAGGCCACGAGTCCCGAAGTACACTTTGAGCATCGAACCATCGGATGTTGTAAACGTCTTGCAAGGTATGGGAAGCACAGTGAGGTGGCCACCTAAAATGACCTCACCACCAAAACATCAAGTTTCGAATAAGTGGTGCGAATTCCACGGGGATCACGAGCATTGCACAGAGGACTGCATCAAATTAAATTGAAGTCGCCGAATTACTCAAGCAAGAGCTACTAAAGGAGTTCCTTATAGATAAAGGAAAGGCGACCCAGGCACAGCGAGACGAGCGATTAAAGACGAGAAAAGAATTCACCTCCACGACATCCCCATCCTGAACGGACAGTAAACTTCATTTCGGGGTGGTTCCGAGGTGAGTGGAATCTCCTACTCCGCTGTAAAAAGGCACACTCAATAGTTATCCCACATAGAAGTATGAACTTTCAATCGAAATAACTCTGAGGTCGACCAGGTGATTTCGTTCCACTCTTCTGATAGCTCGAGTTTCTTTTCTCCACATCATGATGCACTTGTCATTTCATTTTTTTTTGCCAACTGTCTAATCAAGCTACGTTTGGTCGACAGCGGCAGTTCTACTAACATTCTTTTCTTGAGTGCTTTGAGAGAAATAGAGATCAAGGAATCGAGTGTCACTCGTCGTTTGAATACAATAGTTAGGTTCAGCGGTGAAGCCAAAGTACCATGAGAGAGATTATCCTCCCATTTTACATGGAAGGAGTGAATATACAGACCAAATTTCTCGTGCTCGAACATCCTTCGACTTATAATGTCATTATGGGTTGACCATGGATCTATGAACATAGAGCAGTACCATCAACTCTCCATCAAAATATTTAGTACCCAACGAAGTGGGGTATTCATGAAATCAAAGGGGAGCAAAAAACATCCAGGGAATGCTACCAGACCTTCCTAAAGGAGAAGAAAAAGAATTTATAACAATTACAGGAACTGGGGCACGAACTAGACCCTGATGAGCCGCAAGTAGAGAAACTTAACAAAGTGCAGATATATCCAGACATTCCTAAGCACAACAGCTAGATTGGATCAAGGCTCGATCCAGAAATCAGAGAAAAATTGGTTGAATTCTTGAAAATGCATCATAACTTGTTTGCTTGGACCCGTGTGAATATGGTAGGGATCGACCCCGAAGTGATGGTGCATCTGCTCTTAGTTGACTCAAACCATCGAACAGTAAAGCAGAAAAAGAGGAAATTCACCCCAGAACGAAACAAAGTGATTAACGATGAGGTGCAAAAATTGATTGACATCGGATCGGTATGAAAAGTTAACTACCCCGACTGGCTAACGAATGTCGTAGTGGTGAAAAAGAAGAACGATAAATAGAGAGTTTGTATTGATTTCACTGATTTGAACAAAGCCTATCAGAATAATTCTTTTCCACACCCCCACATCGACATGTTGGTCGATGCAACAACGGAGCGCAAACTACTGAGTTTCATAGATGCTTTTTCATGTTATAACTAGATATTGATGCATCCAGATGATCAGGAAAAGACAACGAAGTAATGTATTTTTCGTTATAAGGTAATGCTATTCAGACTTAAAAATGCAGAAGCAACGTACTAGCAATTGGTGAGCAAAATGTTCATGAAAATGATCGGGAAAATAATGGAGGTCTATATCGATGACATGCTAATCAAGTCACTAGAAGCTGAACAATATTTGGAGCACCTCAGGCAGTCGTTTGAAGTGCATTTGGTGTTTCCTCATTGAAGTTTTTAGGGTATCTCAAAACCCATAGGGGAATAAAAGCAAACCCATAACAAATCCAGTCGCTTTTGGGAATCAAGTCCCCGAAGTGCGTGAAAGACATACAAAAATTGTCAGGTCAAGTTGTTGCACTTGGACGATTTATTTCTTGATCTACGGAACGATGCCATGGATTCTTTGAGACACTGAAGAAGAAAAAAGTGTTCGAATGGAATGAGGCGAGAAAACCTTGAAAAAACTAAAAGATTACCTTTCCTTACCACATTTGCTTTCAAAATCGATCGATGAGGAGCAATTGTACGTATACTTAGCAGCGTCTGCGACAACAGTGACTTTTATTTTAGTCAAAGAAGAAGATTCGAGGCAGTTTCCAATCTACTATGAAAGCAGGTCCTTGTTCGATGCAGAAACCCGCTATAACCAAATGGAGAAGCTTGCCCTCGCACTCGTTATTGCCGCTAGGAAGCTTCAACCGTATTTCAAGTGCCATCCAATGGTCGTTCTGATGATTCGTCCATTGAAGAACATTCTCCACAAACCCAAATTATCCAGTCGATGACCAAGTGGGCAGCGGAACTCAGCGAGCATGACATCACCTAACGACCAAGAGTTGCTATCAAAGCCCAGGTACTAGTTGATTTCGTAAACGATTTCTCCCCTAACTTGCCTGAACAGGTCAAGAAAGAAGTAATCCTTGTGATCGGCAATCTGGTCAAGGGACTGTGGGAGCTATCGGTCGACGGTTCGAGAAATTCTAGAAGAAGCGGACTTAGGATCGTATTGAAGTCACCGGAAGGGACCCTAATCTAACAAGCTATCAGTTGCAGTTTTAAAGCAACCAACAACGAAGCCGAGTATAAAGCACTCATCACGGGAATGTCCCAAGCCATAAACATGGCTGTAAAGAGAATAAAGGTCAGTTGTGACTCTCAATTAAATGTGTGATAGGTATAGAGGACGTACAAAGCAAATGACCCTAAAATGACAGCCTGTCTCGGCCTCTTACAAGAAGTGAAGTTGAATTTTGAAGAATTAGAGATCGAACAATTTTCTTGAGCAGAAAATTCTCGAGCGGATTCCTTAGCCAATCTCGGTTGGGAGTCCTAACGACGAACAACAAATTAATTCTAGTCAACTATTTACAACGGTTTGGAAAGATAGGTTAAGAGCGAAAATCTTGAATATTGGCTATGAACCTAGCTGGATGACCCCGACTGTCGACTACCTCGAGCATGACATTCTTACGACAAATAGAAACAAAACAAGAAGAGTCCGAGCCAAATCAGCTAAATTCAGCATCATCGCAGGTAAACTCTACAAACGACCCTTTTTAGGTCATCTCTTGTGTGTAAGACTTTCAGAGGCTCGATTGGTGCTCGAAGAGCTTCACACGGAAACGTGTGGAAATCATTCGGGTTCGAGAAGCCTGGTACATCAAGCGATTACAGTTGGTTATTACCGGTCGACAATAAGATTAGATTCGCTTGAATTCATCAGGAGGTGCGATAAATGTCAGCAACATGCACACGTGTCCAATCAGCACCCCGAAAAACTAAGTTCGACAATATCCCCCTGACCTTTCATGAAGTAGGGGATGGTCATCGTCGGGAAGTTACCAACTTCGAAAAAGGAGGCAAAGTCTATGTACTCATGATGACTGACTACTTCACCAAATGGTTTGAGGCAGAATCGTACAAGAATATAAAGAACATCGAAGTAAAAGGCTTCCTTTAGAAAAATATAATTTACAGGTTTAGCGTGCCCAAAGAAATAGTAGCAGATAACAGATCCCAGTTCATATAATTTGATTTTTAAGATTTTTACGAGGAATGGGTAAAAAAGATTCATTTCTCAACACCACAATATCCCCAGTCGAATGGCTAGGTCGAGTCAACAAATAAAACCATAATGGGGACATTGAAGAAAACCTCGAGTCAGCAAAGGGTCTATGGGCCGAGAAACTACTAGAGGTGTTATGGTAGTATAGAAATACAGCTAGAACATCGACCGATCCATCCCCTTTTCTCCTGAATTCGGTTCTGAGGCGGTTATCCCAATCGAGCAACAAGAAGTTTCCTTGAGAGTCGAGCATCTCAATAAAGCAGAAAACGAATCACTCATGACCCTCGAACTCGATCTACTTGATGACAAAAAGGATAACGCTTTACTAAGAGCTTGTTTGGTTGGACTTTTGAAAAATCTCTATTGCTAAACAATCTACTTATAGTAGATCTATTAGAAATGGAGTTTTTTTTTTTAAAAAAAAAAATTATAGTGATTTGGTTGGTAGACTTTTCTAAAAAAAAAAAATCTATTTGGATAAGTATCTCCCATGAGCTTTTGCCTAGTAAAGATTTAAACTCTACAAGCCTCTACTCAATTTAAAATAAACAATATAAAAAGTTCAACCAAACAACTCTAAAAAACTCAAATAAACGTTTATAGATCTTTTGAGACAGTAGAAGGCTCAACCAAATGAGCACTAAGAATGACGAAATATCACTAACGGGTTGCTCAACATTATAACAAGAATGTTCGTATTCAAACTTTCACCGAAGGAGATTGGGTGATACGCTGAGTTTTTCAAAACACAAAAGAGCCAGGTTCATGTAAATTCAGCTCGAACTAGAAGGTCATTACCAGATAACAAGAGTGGTTGGACTTGGGGCTTACAAAATTCAAGCACAGATGGTCGTGAAATCCACAACAGTTGGAAAACGTTGCACCTCAGAAGGTACTACTTCTAACCTAAATAAATCTGCTCGATCTCTTCATTTTTAAATTTAAACTAACTTCTTATCGAGAGCGATGATGATCGACACTGGCAATCTAATCTCATCTAAGCTCCAAAACTTAGAAAAAACCTCACTAGCAAAGGTTGCCTAGCACGGCCCACAATTACAGGCCATACCCGGCCTCCAACCTAGGCAGGACGTGCCTGCCCGGCTCGGCACGCCAGGCCGGTGTGCCAGGCCCAACCGTCGGCACGGCGGGCCGGCACAGTGGGCCCAGTTATATATATATATATAATTATATTATTAATATAATTTTTTTTAAAAAAAAAAAATTAAAGTGGGCCGACCCGTTTGGCCCGCCTAGCAGGGCAAAAGGGCCAGCACAGCACTGCCCGGCCTGCCATGGCCGTGCCCACGTGCCGTGCCGGGCCCTGTTTTCCAAAACAGGACGGGTCTGGCACGGCACACCCAATGGGCATGGCGTGCCAGACCCGGCCTGTTTTGGAACACAGGCCCGGCCCGGCCCAAACTTACAACTCTACTCCAAGTCAAGCTTTGATTAGTCATTGTATAATATGTGTTTGACGATGGATTTAATAAATTTGTTCGATATTTATCCACTGAGAATTCATTCAATATTTGTCTATTTTAAAAGTGACGACAACATTTAAGAAACAACGATAGTATAAACATCCAAACAAAAAAATATACATACTATCGAGAGACGACAATTACATCGTCCGCACCTCTCGATTGATTGAAATATTAGATAAAAAAGAGAAAGTTAAAGAAATTTGTAAATTGATCTACAAAATGAAAAAATCCTTAAACTTCATCTTACTCCACACCACCATCTACATATTTGCCTAACTAGTCAACTAAGTCGGTTTCATTTTTTTGCTTCTCAGCTCGCTTGATCTCTTTCAACTTCTTCCAGGACTCCCAAACCTTGATGTCCTCATCTGGTCTCCAAGAGTCGGTCTCCCCCTGAAGATACCGATACATTAGCTCACCTATAGTTTGGATGACGGCTTCATCAGCAGCCTTATCCAGCTTCTTGAGAGTGTCAACATGCATTTCATCAGCATCAGATAACTTCTTCTCTCTTCAGCAGAGTTGCTCTCAGTGGAGCATTATCTTCTTCAACTCTAACGAGCTTTTCAGATGACTCTTTGGAGATCTTTCTAGATCAGATTTTGCCTTATCAACCTCCTTCTTTAGCTTTGTATTTGAATAGTTAATTGTGGAGACCTTCTTGGACAAGAACTTTAAGTCCTTTCTCAAAAAGAGTTAGGATTGAAGAGCCTACAGATAAACAATGAGAAGCGATCGATCAAAATGATTTCAATTCGAACTTGGAAATAAAGCTAAGTATAAAAAACTAAACCTGGAAAACACCAGTGAGACCCCAGTCGACTACTCGACTAGCCCATATCTGGGAGAAGTGAGCTTCGTCCTCTAGAAAAAGAAGTTGATCGACCCCTTTGAGCATCGGCTTGGATCGAAGTAGACAGAGATTTTCAATGGAAACCTGGCAGTTACAGAATTGCTCGAAGGCTTTTTTTGACAGGGTCACTTCCTCGATTTATCAGCAGCAAGGGTGATAGGTTCAGTTGGGTGGACCGTCTTATCTTTATCGATAGATATAACCTCTGGTTCATTCACAACTTTCTTTCCTGCTCATCTGCCTCTTCAGATCTTTTGCAGGAGAAAGAAGCGGATTCAAGTTTGACATCGTCACTGCTGTGAAAGCTCGCTCGACGTCAGTAATAGGCTCGATAAATTGGATGCCACGTAAAATCTCAAACCCGTACTTATGCAAGCATATATGGTTAAATCTTCAAAGCGAGGATAGGGATTACCTAATTGTTCAAACGTAGTATGTGTTCACATAGAAATTTTCCTTAAACTCTCTTCATGTAGTAGATACTTCCAACTCTTCTCCTTAGGATCAATTGAGAGTATCCTCTAGGTCCTTGCAGCTATCATATATCTACCATTTTCTGAGTCATGCTCCTTCAGTTGGTAAGTATATAAAAAAAATTCAAAGGTAAATTCCAAGTTTCTTCTCTCAATCAGAACCTCGAGACCTAGCAGTATCCTTAAGCCATTATGCACCAATTGTATAGGGGCGATGTCGAAGAAGTTGAGCAATTGTCGAGCAAACAGCGAGATAGGAAACCTGAGACCTATCTTGAAGGGTAGATAGTAAAAACACATCCACCCTTCGATCGACCAATATGCCTGTTCAAATGGTGCCGCTACTGGTAAATTCATCGACTCCGGGATCCCGAGTTGATACTCTAAGTTCTTAACGTCCTGAGGAGATAACCTGATGCAGGATTCTCAGTAAGGAATCTTCCCGTTTTACTCCCAGAACTTGATGGAGGCTCCATGTTCAACTCGCTAGGTGTCGCAACACGACTCACGAAGACAATTTGAGGTCGATCGACATCCACCTCGCCAACTCTCATCTAAGTTAGGGGCCCAGCAATGAACACCCCATAATGATTATTCGACTCAGATAACGAATCAGATTGGTCATAAGCAATATCGGTCCAGAGAAGGGTTCGAAGAGTCGTCGCTTCAAATCGACATAGCTCTAAACGTTGTCAAAAAAAAAACCCAATTTTATCGAGAAGTGATCGAGCTACCATATAATGAGTGAGGCCATCAATAACAAAAAATGTCGTAGAATGCGTACGATCATTGTTGCTACACAGGCTATTCAATCAATCATTTGTCTCGATCTATCAGTCGAACAAATTGAAAGGGTTTTCCAACTTAAAGAAGTGGCTTAAAGCATTACGTGGAATACTAAACGCTTACAACCTGATGTTCGATACAAGGCCGTCCAGAAAGGCTTTATTTCTTACCGTAGAATCACAAACAATTTTTTAACAAAACTTGAAGAATTTTCAGATCAAATGAAAGGAAAAAGAAGAAGAAACTTCAAACACATTTCAAATAATAAACTAGAAAACAAAATACTCCAGAAAACAAACAAGAACACCCTTTTCAATAGATAAAACGAAGATTCTGAGGAAACTTACCATAAGTCTATAGTGGATACTGAAAAAAAGATCAAAGGATAGTTACAAATGCTCGAAGAACAGGAATGGAGAAATCATGGGTTCTCTGAAGCAACTCTCTCTCTGAGAAAAACCGCTCATGGCCAAAATTGAAACGAAAGTGAAGAGTCTTGGGGTTTTATAAAACCCATAATGGACACGTATCATGAATCTATGGGACGCGTTGTTCCAATTAACGTCAACAGAAAAGACGTCTACCCACCCAGTGCAAATTTCAAAAGGCACCGGGTCGAACCGGTTCAATTTAAAAACCTCGATAAATGTACCCATCATGAAATCAAACCACGTCGGCCCTAAAAATTCTAGGCTTAGGGAGTTAGGCCATTACACCTAATAAAAAGTCAAAATAATACTCGCTGCTCGATGGTTGACATCGACCAAATCTCCATGCACTCACACATCGACCATGAATTGTATGATAATATCAATCAAGGGCATTGCCCATTGTTCGAAACATCACTAAACTAAAAGTCAAGCAAATGTATATTGAAACTCGAGTCATCGTACCATAATCAACTCTCCAGCTCGTAAACTTTGAGCTTGAAAAGTGGAAGACAAACTGTAGTGGGTAAAAATTGGACCGTGAGCCCAACTCAAAAAGCCCATTCATTATCCAAACAAAAGCCCATCGGGCTAAGTCAAAAGGATTGACTCAAATCCAACAACTGACACGTGGTATAATCAACTCATAAATGAGTTGATTATGATTTGACGTTATTAACATCTGTCTTTAAGTTGTCCGATTCAAAATGAATCAAAACGGACTCTGTGATTTACGCCCTCACATGAAGGAGAGGAACATTGAGCTAATCCGAGCTCACTATATGTATAACACCATAATATAACATAACATAAAGTGAGCTCGGATCAACTACACTCCATAATATAACATAACGAAAAAGCTGGAAGTTTTACATATCCTTTTTAATCTCATGCTATTGAGGATTATTAATTTGAGATCTTCATTTTCAGCTATCAAAATGAAGGGTAACTTATCATTTGCTTCAGAATAATGTTTTTCTTTGCTATAGCTTAATTTTCTAGGTAACCTATGAAATCAAATGTTTAGGTTTAAGAATTCAAAAATTGTACAAATTCGAAATACATATTATAAGCATACATACCAAATCCAAAAGTAACAACCGAGATCCAAGTCAAGTGAAATCAACCAACAAAGAAGTGATTAACAAATAAGAGAAAATGGAAATGAATAGTTGAATACATACCTGAAATTAAAGGAGCAAAGGATGAGAAACTTCTCAACCGGGAAAGAAGTCATCACGACTCATGAGTTGAAGACGACCATCGACAAGCACCGGAAGATGACCAATCGACGATGAACAGTGGACAAGACATAAGGTGGTAGGTGAAAGTGTGTAAGTGTGAAGAGTGAAGAGTGAAGACTTAAGAGTGAAGTGTGTGGCTGCTAAAGATTTAGAATTAGGTTTCTTTTAATTTATACTTCGGTTACCGGTTCAGTTTTTCGATATTGGGTGCCAAACTGAAAAAAATCGATCCAGTCGGTTTTTTTTTAAATGGAACCTAACTTAACCGATCAACCAACAAAAATCGAAAAAAAACCAATTGGACCCGTTCGGTTTTTCGGTTTTTCGGTTCTATTCGGTTGGCCAGTATTGTGCCCACCCCTAACCATAAGGGTTGTCTTGGTGGCCCAGGGGCTTGGAATGAAACCCAAGTCCTTGGTTCAACTCTTGGCTATTCCTTTGAAGCCAGTCCTTAGGGCGTTAACTCTGTTGGTGAAAGGAAGAGTATGAGGCTCCACGTTAGCAGTTTGAATCCTATCCAGATGAGGACAAGTTCTGATTTATTTAGTTACATCCTTGTGGGGCCATAGGTGTGGGTCGGGGTTTACGACAAAACCCTATGCTTTTTTTAATTAAGAGCTCTTTCAAGTATAAGAGGGTGGTAATCGAGCCTCTTGACGAAATCGAGTTCAAATTCCTCTTCAAGTAAAAAAAAAAACAATATATGGGAATTTTTTAAAACCAAATGAAATTCATCACATTAAATTCTAACGAATATGTGGTAAAATTTCGTTTTTATGCATCCTTGCTATTAAAAAGATTATGTTGCCCTTAACGAATTACTTGTCATATATATTACATGATGAATTGAAAACATATTACATGACAATATATCATGTAATGTTCATCATAAATCCAGAAATTGAAGAAATATGTTATATGATGAACTATAAAATATTACATTGATGACTGTTATACAATGTTCATTAGAAACCCAAAATTTTGAAAAACTTCAAAATTGATTTTGAAAACCATGACATAACCTAAATTAGTATCAAAACCCATGAAATATACACCAATACAAACAATTTTACCTATTTAAATAATTAAAAACTCACATAATGGCGAGTAGAAGGAAGAAAAAAATATTTTGGAGAGATTGAGTGAAGAACTAGGGGAACTAAGAGTGAAGGAAGGTAGAGAGGAAAAATAATCTCTAGGGGTATTTTCATCACTTTCAGGTTAGTTTTGAATAGTTTTTAGAAGTTCTGGTTAAATAATGTTTTATTTTAAAAACAAGTTAAAAGTGAATTTTGATTTTAAAAATGAGTAATGCTAGGTTTTCTATAAAAAAAATCCAAATTTCTTCCCAAATGGTGTTGTCACGTGATGTGTCAACATCGTATTACTGACCACATAATCTCATGATTTATAAAATATTGACACCTCACGTGCCAACACTATTTGAAAAGAATTTTAGGGAAAAAAATTGAAAAACCTAGCATTACTCTTTAAAAAAAAAAATTAGATTTGTATATTTCGTTGATATTTATATTAGGGTTCATTTGTCAAACAGCAAATGCAATAATACCTATTTGATGTCAAGCATCCATAGCCATCAGTAGACATGTGGATTACCACTCAACACATTTCAACTCCGTATTGTTTTTCACTTTCTTGTTGTAGAGTAGATTGAACCAAAAGTGATGTTTACTTGTTAAGTCATTTCTACAAAGACAACAAAACCCAATAAACAGTCACCCAACCCAAATGACTAGACAGACTATATTCAGTAATGTCAATTATCACACAACAATAAAAAATAAACAGTTTAGAGTATCTTTAATATAAATATACTTTTTTTTTTAGTTTCTAAATAGTATCACATCAGCATTTTCATTTATTATGGACCCATTTTTATTTTATTTTTAGAAAAATGCATATTCACATCTCCAATGCAATTATCTAAAGTCAAATATACATTCATTTTACGATCAATTATAATAAAATAATCATTCCACTCTCTCTTCTCTTTTATTATAAAATTAAATAAGGTTTAATATTATTGGTGGAAAAAGTTAGAAATCCTACTCAGCATTTCTAATAGAGTTTCTAGAATTAGAAACTCAACTCCATATTCTCTAACTTTTTTCTTGCCACATCATCTCCATATTGAAGTTAGATAATTGCATTGGAGAGAGTTTTTCTAACTTTTTAACTATCTATCCTATGTGGCAGTCAATTTTCTCAAAATGCATATTTGCATTTGAGATGCTCTTATAAATCAACCCAAAATACACGATAGACAATTAAGTTCGTAATAAACAATGGAACTATTCCATGCTTGATTATGTAAGTGTCTCATATTATGATTGGCTTATTTCTTTGACAAAATCACATTTGGGGTCACATATTGTAAAGGGTAGAATAAGACTTGAAGATCTCTCATTGGGCTCCAAGTGCATCAATGAAAGGTAGATTACTTGACTCTACTTTAATTTGAAGAGATATAGTTGCACACATTCACTTGCATGTATTATATTTCTATTTTCATGCTTCTTGAATGATGCATTTTTATGTCATTCATCACTTCCACACTTGCACATTTTTGCATATAGGATAGTGTCTTGAATTTGTCTGGAAAAGAGGATTTTCCTCTTCACTGCGGTACAGGTCACTAGCTATGCAACAGTCTTCGACGCGATTCCAACAACGGTTGGTTCTCGAAGTGGCATGCTTCAGGGACCGCAGCCTGTGCATATGCATGCACAGCAGTCCCCGCCACGCTGTTGTTCAATCAGTGCACTGTTTGCATGCACCGCGGTCTGGACAACTTACCCAAGTCGCGGTCTAGCCAACGGTAATGACGGGATTTGCTTGTTGTTTTCAAAATGGAATCATTTCGTCTAGGGCTCCATATATATACATATATATAGGGGTGGACGTTGATTGGACCGGTTCAGTTTTTCATAGAACCGATAAAAACCCGATAAAATCCAGTTTTTAAAAAAGTGATCTGATCAAATCAAATTGACATTTACCAACCGATAAAAAACCAACCGAATTGGACCGGTTCGGTTCGGATCGTTTTTTTTTGTTTTGGGTCTGATGGACCAAAATTTAAAATTTCATTTATTACATATTTAGTTCATTTTTTTGAACCTATTGGACCAAATTTATTTACATCACAATAAAAACATATTAAAAAACATATTAAAAAACTACAAAATCCAATACAAAACTGTAAACACATTTCAAAATACATGTCATCCAAATTTTTTGTTGATAGCTAATACAATAGTAAATACCAAACAAAGTCAAATCACATTTTAAAATCCAATAAAACATACCTAATAATTGAAGAGTCAATAGTGGAAATTAGAATTAGTTTTTTTTTTTAATTTATAGTCGGTTCGGTTATCCGTTTTTTGGAACTAAACCGGACAAAAACCGATCCAACCGGTTTTTTTAAAATTAGAACCGAACCGAACCGATCACCCAATCAAAACCGGTAAAAAATCAATTGGACAAGTTTGATCCATTGGTTCGGTTCGGTTCGGTTCATTGGTTTTTTACCCACCCCTACATATATATATGTTCTTTTCTGTTTCTTACCTCTTAAGAGCTTCAGAATCAATCTCATCTCATTCCTCTTTGAGCTTTAGAGTGACTTGCAAAGAAAGAAAGCAAGAAGTCATTTTTATTGTCCAATACCCAATCACCCATCATTCATTCATGATTCAAGCATCATCTAGATTCATCTAGGATGTTTCTTAGTCATCTACATAGTTGACTTGGTAAGTAGAACATCATCTTCATCTATTTTCATGTTCTTGCTTAATAAAAGTTGAGGTTTTTGCATGATGATGTTTGGGTTGTTGTATTGTGATAACTATTGTATCCAGGAATGCTTTGATTTCATATAGCTAAGTTGTTATGCATGTCATATAACAACATGATATCTATGAATGGTTTAAATGTCATCATTAATTCCTAGATAAACATTAAATGTGTTAACCTAGCATTTATATATTTATAATATTTTCATATTCACCTTATGTTGCATATATCTTCTCATTAAGAGTGAAGTCTTGTATTTACCGTGGATAGTATACATGCAAGAGCCGATTATTACTATTAAAGGCTTTGGGGTAGCAAAATCGGATTAGTAACCGTATAAGTGTGATGTGGTCAACCTATGTTGTAATCGTTTTTACAAATAATGGATTTGAGGGCTCGATTGGCTAGCTATAAGCTAATCCCGTGGTTTTTCCCTTGTCAAAGGGTTTCCATGTAAATTCACGTGTCATTTATTTTTCGCATCTATACTTGAATTTATTGATTGCTTGTTATGGGGTGGTTATCTTAATTAATATTGATTAATTGAAAGGATTGATAAGTGATTTGATTATAATCTATTCATCCACCCTCTAGGTTAATTAAACTCACATCTTAGTTAATTTCAAATTCCACTAGTCAAACACCACCTAAGGTGGCGTTTGGTTATCATTGTGGAATGGAAAACTGGTTTCTTTGTTTGTTTGAGATTTTGGAATTAGTATTATTTTGTTTGGTTATCAACTGAATAGAATAAAATTAACTATATTTTAACCAAAATACCCTTAATTACAAAACATTTATAATAATGTGATATATTATGGATAATAATGATAAAATATGAAAGTATATATAATATTATATTTATGTATAAATATTATATATATTATTATAAAATATATCATATTATATATATATATATTACAATATTATACTATAATATACACATATATTGCCTAATAATATATATAATATAAATAATATTATATGTATTTTAATATATATTTATTATTAATATAATATATAATATTAATATTATTATATATTATAAAATATATTATATATATTATTATAAATATTTTAATTTATATTATATATAATATATATTATATTATATATTAGTAATATAAATATTATTAATATTTGTTAATAGCCAAATTGGGCTAGGGACCAAAGGAAAAAATTTCACTCTCCTAATCAGGGTCCAAATCCGAGATTACCTAGCATGGTACTAAGGTTCCCAGGGTCGAGCTATTGGACAACCCCCAAAAGCAAGGAAATGTCATCGTGCCCTAGGAACACCCTATGTGAAGCCCGACATGATCAAATCGAGCTCCTTACACCGAAATAAGGACTCATGGCAAGACCGATACAGGACGACCCCGGCTCCCCGAGGTCGAAATTACCTCGTAGCCTCCCCAGAAGCCCGCCACCCTTTCCAGACACATAGAGAGACCTATAAGGCATCAGACCCGTACTACAGTATCGCTCCGTCTCGTCGATGGAGGAAGCATATCTATTTATGCAGGTAGGAGGAAGCTCGCAGAAGCTTTGTCATGGCTAAAATGGTCATTTCAAGCTCCAAAAAAGACCTGAAAAGGTCAGATCGAGCTCCTAATATCAAGACAAGAGTACGGATCGACCTCGCCTTTCGAAATAGTGAGCGCCATATTCTGTGACCTCCATGATGAATATCACCAGGGTAATATACATGATCACTTTCACTCTCCAAATTACATTGAAACACTGCGTACGTGTAGGGCAAGTGATTGAGTCCAAAGAGGAAACAAACTTATCCTCCATCCAAGATATTCTCGAATCCGTTATTAAGCCAAAGTCAATGACATTTAAAATGCATATCCTGCCCGATAAGGAGGGATTTGATTCAGAAAATAATGGCAGGAGAGTCACAAGTTTAACCTAGTTGGACAGTGTATAAATAAGCTCGAGCATGCACGAATAAAAAAAGGAGAAGACATAGAGCCAGAGACATATAGGAGAGGGTTCTGACTCGGTCTAAATTCTGTTATCAGAACATGGTCATCATAGCTATCTACTTCTCGAAATGAACGAAGCCACCACACTTATTGTACCCAAGAATGACTAGGAACATTTGAACGACTTCTGTGT
The DNA here is from genome assembly GCA_032871835.1 of Dipteronia dyeriana. Classification (NCBI taxonomy): domain Eukaryota; kingdom Viridiplantae; phylum Streptophyta; class Magnoliopsida; order Sapindales; family Sapindaceae; genus Dipteronia; species Dipteronia dyeriana. Next base: position 98,924,448 of record CM065296.1, on the reverse strand, counting down.
ACCATACGATTCAATAATAAAATTAGTGTCATTTTCCCTTACGTGTCTTAATATTTCGTAATGTTATTCTTTATCGTTTTCACCATCAAATATGTGAATCTGGTACCAAAGGTATCAACCCCAGCCGCCACCTCCATGGTAGTGGTCTCGAGGGTGCTAACCTAAATTTCTCACCCCGGGTGAATTTTTGGTTAACAATATATAATATATATATATATATATATATATATAATATAAATATTATTATATATTATATATTATATATTAATATATAGTAATATATATATACCTTATATAATACATATAATATGTATAATAATATATATATTATGATATATGTAATATATGTTTATATATAATATATAATACATATATATATATATATATATATATATATATATATTATAATACTTATATATATACATCATTATATATACTATAATTATATAATATAATATATATATATATATATATATATATAATATAATATATAACAATATATTATTTTTGGAAAGAAAAGTATTTTTATAATAGAGTTCGGACATAGAAGAGTATTTATGGAATAACAACTTTAATTTAGAATTGAATTGAAATTAAATTCTATTGATTTTTGGATGGAATATCCATTCCACCAAAATAGTGGAATCAACATCCAATGGAATCATCATTTCATTCCATTTTTACAAACAAAACATTAAGAATGATTTTCATTCTATTCCATATAGAATAAGTGTCTTTGAATATTTAAGATTGTGTTTGGTAGGAATGAAAAAGGACGAAAGAAAAGGATAAAAGGAAAATGGTAAGGCGAGAGAAAAATAGAAGGAAGGATAAATTGAGTATGACTTATTTTAATCCTTCTAAAAGTTGATAGAAAACAGGGGGAATAAAAGGGGAATGGTTTATAGGTTTAACTGAAAATACAAAATTACCCATCTTTATTAATGATCTCTATATATTGTAAATGTAAAATAATAAAAATAATTAAAAAGATTTCTAAGTTGTCTTTTCATCAACAATACCAAACAAAGGAAATGAAAAATCGATTTCCAAACTGCTCAAGGAGTCTTTTCTTATATGTTTTCTCTTTCCAAATTTTTCTATCATTTCTTTTTTTTTTCCTTCCTATCAAACACACTGTAAATTTCTTGTTTACATGATCAAATCAGGGATGAAAAGTCGGCATGATCATGACCGAATTCTTCATGCCAGGATGAGCTGGCTGCTACTACGATTTACTCAGACGAGTCGCGATAAATCAACAATTCTAATTTCCACCAGACCCGATGCTCAGTCAAACAAAGGTTTTGATTTAAATTAGCTACAAATTTAGACTAGGAATGCAATGCCAAATTGCACACAAGTAAACCGGACATCAAACTATATAGAAACAGGCATCTCAATTCCATCTATGGATGATAAATAAATGAATCAACGAGACTAATTAAACCTCAAATTTGATTCAAGTTGTTGCAAAGTTCCTAGGTTGAACAAAAAAGAAAACAGAAAATACTACTCTTACAACCATGCTATACCGAAAAGTATTAAAGCTACAATTGCCGAAAATGCCTCCCCATTTTATTGATGGAAGTAGATTGTCAAGGGAAAAGTCTAAAACCTAGCGGGGATTGTGGGGAAAGGGGAGGGACATCAGGCATCTCTGTGTACTCCAAAGAAAGAAGGCTGCCCTTTCTGCATAGGAATATAAACAACAATCTATATTAGTAAATTGTCACTCTGACCTTTGATTATCTACAACAGAGAAAGATTGTGAAGGGTGGATAACTTAGTGACCTTTGATTATCTGCAACAGAGATATATTGCGAAGGAAGGATAACTTGCCTCTTTAGAGCTCATCTTTTGCGGTTTCATCTTTTACTGGTTCTTGGTTAGCAGTTTTACTATCCCTGTTCTTTTCAATGAAGTCAATGATGTCGTCTTTTGTTCTGTCTCCTTCATAAGGCACTATCTTTCCACTTGCTGACCTGAAGTACAAGGTTGGGTAACCTTGCACCTCAAAGGTGTCATTTGGAATATCATTTGCAGTTGCATCCTTGAAAAATACAGAAGAAAAATTTGTCAAAAGATATTTGTTTTCAAATAAGATTAAATTTATAATTTGTGTAAACAAGCATATACAAGTTGAAATACAATGATAAGTCAAAACTAAGTCAGACCAATGCAGAATTAAGCTCAAAGCAACCAAGTTTTGCAATGTGAATTGTAATGGAGTAAGATCTCAAGACCCCCATCCGACCAAATGAATCTCATTGTAGTGATGAATAAGAATTATGATCTTGATGAAGGTAACTTACAAGTTTTCCAATAACAACATCAGCATCTTTTTGATATGAGATGGCAACTTCATCCAAGATTGGTGCCAGTTTCTTGCAATGTCCACACCAAGGGGCATAAAACTCAACCAGAACTGCAGAGAGAAAAATGTCACAATATATGATACAAACATAAAAGAATGATAAATTGATAAGTAGTTTCATCTCAACAATCCCTTAATCACAAATATCAGCTAAATAATTACTCGAGTCCTCAGCTCCTAGCTTTAATCAAGGGGGAAGAAAAAAAAGAATTAAGGCAATTTTTTCATATCAAAATGATTTTGAAGGCAACGATGACTCCTCAACTCTCCTTACATAAATAGTCAACTCTCCTTACACACTATTTATAAGGAAAATTTGTACCTTAATACTGAAAACATTTTTGAATTCTGGCTACATGTAAACTCATTATTCGCTTCATTTGCAGGAGACACTCGCACAAGTGCAAACATTTAAAGTCCTCAAAAAGACCCAACGATGACTCCTCAACTCTCCTTACATAAATAGTCAACTCTCCTTACACACTATTTATAAGGAAAATTTGTACCTTAATACTGAAAACATTTTTGAATTCTGGCTACATGTAAACTCATTATTCGCTTCATTTGCAGGAGACACTCGCACAAGTGCAAACATTTAAAGTCCTCAAAAAGACTGATCTAGGTCTAGGTCAATAAGAGTCTACCATCACAAACCATTCCATAATAAGTCATTATGTCTCATGACGAATAAACCATTGAAGTCGAAGATTCTTAAAACTGAACAAAAGAACCTATCAATATGTACATGTATATAGGACTTAGAAAGCTAAGCAAGCAAAGTATTGATCGTATGAACAATGGTTAAGAAGCTTCATGACCAAAAAGTTCATCTTTCCAAACACATTGCATCATGTAACAAAAGAATACTAATGCCAAGAATTATTGAACACTTGTCCAATAAACCACCAGAAAAGGCAAGAGTTATCACAAGGGAAATAGTAAAACAGTAAGATATGTGTGTGTGTGTGTGTGTGTGTGTGTGTGTATATATGTATATAAACAGTAAAAAATAATGAATTGAATGAACTACCAGGTACTGCTTCAAGAACAAAACTAGATTCATACCATTTTTTCCAGAGTTAAAAACTATGTCCTGAAGGTTGTCAGCAACAATCACTTTCACAGGTTCATTGTTCTCTTCAGGGACAGGCTCAGATTTTTTGTATGGTAGAGCTTTACCTTCCTGCATGAACATTCTTTTGTTATATAACACTAAAATAATATTTTTATCGATGAAAATTTCCAAATAAATAAATAAAACAAAACCTCCACCTCACCTATATTATATATGAACATTAGAAGTTTTAATTTATCATTATGGAACAAGTGCATTGAGTATCACCTTGAATTCCTTCACCCAAGGTGCAAGGTGATCAGGCTCCAAATTAGGTTTCAAATACTTCTGTCCATCATCAGTCTGTATAACGATGAGAGGAACTTGATCTTCTTTGAGTCCAAAATACTGTTATTTCCAACCCATGAAAAACAATTCAAATGTCAAAAAAATATATCAAATTCAAAACATCAAAAACTAACTGCCAAGAAATATATATATATATATATATATATACACACACACGCACTAACCTGGAAGGCACCTTGACTAGCCTCAAGGTCACCCAATAGAAAACTAATTCCCTCTCCTTTGTATTGCACAGCAACTTCATGATATTTTGATTTAAAAGAATCACCAGCTTCACTGCTTATGTTCAGGAACAACATTGCCTACAAATTTCAAATTTAGGAGAGAAAAATAAAATGAATCCATCTAAATGTAACTAGTACCTCCATAGTGCATCACAGTTATATCAAAACATGGTATGGAATTATTTTTTGAAGGAAGATGCAGAAAACTGCAGTTAAAGACAACTTGCACTTTCCACTAGAATAATACCGAGCAATTGTCAATCATAATAATCTTCCGGTTAAAGTTTTATGAATGGTATGCCTGATATGTATGAAACCACAAATCAAAACCACCCTGAAAAAACTATTCCAATTTCTACACCCCCAATCCCATCCAAAATATCTTTCCATATAAAACACAAAAAATCAAACAACTATCCAAAACAAGTACAAAGGCACACGAAAACCGTTTTCCAATTACGATGGATAAATTGAAATAGATCCTATTGTAATAAAATAATTTCTTTCTTAACTGACAGGAAAAAAGAAATTAACGTTGGTCCAGAGAATATATTTCTGTAGAGCCAAAATTCATTAAGAAGAATCTCCTTGGTGGAAATTATAATTTTTTTTTCTAGTTCCCTTTAACAATGCATACCATGAAGGCATGTGGACTTTAGCGTTTTTCTTTTCTAAGAATCATTACATCAAGATTCAAGATTACTCTCAGATCTTGTCTTGGACAAAACACAAATAAATAGTTATAAGCAACAGCAGTAGCAAGTTACAGCCACATATTAACCACAGATAGAAAGCCCAAGCAATTAATTAAATACCTATCCATTTCTTACAACATAGAGAAAATAAATTATTTTGTGCAAAAGAATTTTAAAGAAAAACATTGTTAGATGGCATGCTGTCATTTACCATAGAAGACGAACATCATCAATTGAAATATAAGAATAAATAATCAGTAAACAAAGATATATGAACCTTGGATTTCATTGTTTACCTTAGCATTGGGACTGTTAAAGAACTTGACAACGAAAGGATGATTGCTTGGATCATTATTAAATAAAGTCACGATTGGAATGCTGGATTCTTCAACAAACTTCTCAATAGCATCCACATGAAAATCCTGCAAGCATATAACTTTTCAGTAATAACACCTAGTGATGCTTCAAAAACTCTTTATAGATACTCGTATGATACAGAAAATACAATTAAGAACTTAAAGAAGAAAATTCTAACATACCTTAAAGTCGATAAAAAGTTCATCAAATGGCTTGAACAACCTAATGATGGGTCCAGATACTGATTGCTCCCCACGAGGAAGGAGTTTAGCATCCAGAGTATGACCAAACTCATATTCAGAACGCAGCTTCTCAGCAAGAGTCGTGTAGTTTTCAAATTCCTCTCCTGAGAATTTTGTAAACACACCAACCTACAAAAGAAAGCATAAATATGAATGTTTACAAACTAGGCCTCCTTAAGCTGAAAAAATAACAACCAAATGTATTTTATGTAGTACTTACCACAACTACTTTCTTCTCATCAATAAAACTAGCAGCGTCTTCTACAGACTTTATTTCAGCAGAGGCCGGGCCACTTTGTTTCTTCAAATAAGCAACAATACCATCTGCTTCACGAGGACCTTTGTACTCTTGAACAGCATTCCCTCCATCTCTAAAAATCTTAAGTGTGGGGAAACCCTTTACCTCATGTTCACTTGCAAGAGCTTTGTTCACTTCCTCATTGGCATCAACTTTTGCGAGAACAATCTGAGGGTCGTGACTACTCAGTATAGATGCAGCCTTCTCATACTGCACATAACAGAACATACCCATTATTATCGGTTGACCAATCACAGACATCATCTTTAAGAAAGAAACAATCGAAGGACACAATTTGTGAGTAAATGTGAGAGTGTGTGCATCTATATCTCAGTACCTCTGGAGCAAGCTTCTTACAGTGTCCACACCTGAAGTCAAAAACAACATATACAGAAACATCAATCTCAAAACATGGGAACTGTTTTAACAGAATTTAGATAGAACGTAAATCCATAAATATAACTGATATGTAAACGCTGCCAGAGTGCCAGCAAGACGTTATTTTTCCTAAGTCTTAGTCAACAATGAATATAATCAACTAGCAGAGATTTGAATCCTAGCTTGGTAACCCAGATTATGCAAGCCTAATTCCTGCATATCCATTCAAGGGTTTCTCACATTTTTTTTGTTCATTGCATTTAAAGCTTTTTTTTTTGCAAATACAAAATAGAAAGGTAATTCAACAATCACCACATCTTAACTTAACAACCCGCAATTTTTTTTATTTTTTTATTTTTTTAAAAGAAATTGTTACTTCCATATTTATATCCAAACAATAGCTTCTGCATGCATCAAATTAATACAAGGATGAAACTGAAAACTCATAGTCAAGCTAAATTGAGATCCACTGAAAATCAAAACAAGATTAAACAGATCCTTGAAAATAAAAATAAAAACACAAATAAAATAAATAAATAGATTCGAAATCGAAATTGAAATCGAAATCGAAATCGAAATTGAAATCAAAATCGAAATCATACCATGGCGCGTAGAATTCAACGACAACGAAGTTGTTCTTACTGATAACGTCAGTGAAGTTAGAGTGATCTAAAGTTAATACGAACTCCTTGGACTCAGTACTCTCTTCAGCAGAGATCGCCGTGAAAAAACACGCGATCGCGAGAGGCAAAATTAACCACTTAGACTCCATTTTATCAAAATTTTCTCTACTGTGGAATTTGAGATGTGTGAGTTACGACGTACGGGGTTTTATGGGGAGCAGAGTTAGAGAAACAACGCTACAGACATGGTAAGCTCACGTGACCTCACTCCATGTGTAAACTCGCGAGTATGGTTTATTGGGATGTACTCTCTCTTTGTGTGGTTGATAATCGACGTGGCGCTTTTTCATTGGGTGAGTTCCGTCACACCTCTGTTTAAATGGAAAGTGTCAATGTGTTTGGCAAGTGTATTTGGAATTCAATTCTTAGATTTATTACTAACTAGTGCCCAATGAATTTGTGCCATGTCATTTCTAGATAAATATTGAATTTTTGTGATTTAAGTCTAAATTTTTCTCAATAAAGAGTCCTAAGTAAACGGTTTCGAGTTTTAAGGGATTTTATTTTTATGTAATTACATTTACAATATTAATTATGGGTTTCCAATTTCTCAAAAGAAAATAATAATAATATTAATTATAGGTATAAACAATGTGATAGTGATTGCAAGTGCTATAAACAAAATGACGAAATGTGATAGTGGGAATGTGGGATCTGATTTTTTGTAGTATCGACTGACAGGATCCAGTGATCCTAATTCTTCAATTTATGATCTACGAGCCTGTGTGTAGACCGTTGATATTTGCAGAAGAGGGAGTGGTCGACTGTGATCATAAAATGAGAATAGATCTTGTTGCTGCAGATTTTTCCTTAGTTAGATTCGTTGACCATTGAAATTACCTGATCTAGTGATCAAGTTTTAATGTTAATAAAAGAGATCGGCCATGTTTGATGTTTGTTTAAAGGTTACTTGTATTAACAATCTGTCTGACTTTTATGTGAAATTGCACATAATTGTCGCTTTTATTTTAAGTGCACAAGCATCCTTTGATATTCATTCGACTGCATTCAATATATATACCAACTGTGAGTATAACCATTCGAATATATGATATTATAAGGTTAAATGAATACTTAAGTGGTGGTTAAAAATCTTGAATTAACAAATAATAATTTAACATTAAATTAATTAATTAAAAAATAAGAATAGTGATATGTGATCGTTTCTATAGAAGAAGATTAGAGCATTTTCAAGAGTGATAAATATAATAAAATATATATTTATAGTTAAAAACAATAAACCAAAAAAAATGATTTTTTTTACGGTTTTCTCTATTAATAATAATATATAATATAATATAATATATAATATAATATTATACTCTGTTCCGTCTTTAACTGTCTTAAGATTTCCCTACCAACAGCCTCAACTTAACGGCCTAAACAGGGTACTCACATATCAACAAACCAGAGATAGACAGGGACCTGGAATCAAAGTTGCAGCATCGTTTATGATGTTCAGGATCCTCGAATAGAGACAAACACAAAGCATACTTAGATCATTAGGAATTGTTTATCATCTATTAGAGAAATATTGAAGATCAGGAGGAGGGAATTTTAGAAATTCATGGAGTTATAACACATTGAGATTTTATTCGATTTCCGATTGATTTTACAAATAAAGAACTTCTCTCTATTTATAGAGGGGAAAGGAGAATCTCGTCCAAACCTACAATACAAGTGACAAAGACAACTTGTCATATTGCCTAATAGGAGGCAGACAAGCATCAACAAATATGATAATTATACAATTCAACCAGACAGATGGCAGACAAACATTTTCATGAATTATTACAAAGGACAAACAGTGCAAACTAATTATTACATTCGTAAATTAAACCAGCCGACAACACACAATATACCCACATGGATAAGATCATATCAGGATAAGGTCACGACTGCTAATATTGCAATTGGAGTGATCTTTATCATCTGAGTTGAGGGCCTCACAGATAAAGCAAGGCCATGTGTCAACTTGCATGGGGTCCTGAGAGTCAAGCTGATAGGAGTCTTATAAAGGATGTCAGCTCTGAGTAGGGTCTCTTGGGATTTCTAGAAGTATGAAGAGCACATATGTTGTGTTGCCATTAGTATCACAAAGGAAATTGAGAAGATATATCTAAAGATTGTGAGGATATGATTTTTCATAATCATAAGTGGTGTATCACTCATAACTGGTGTTTGAGGTCTATCACGATGTGGTCTATGGAAGATCCAAATGCACGATGTTGTGGCATCTGTTTCAGGATCTAGCTTCCATAAATTATATTGACCCATGAGCTTAGTAAGCTCATTTTTCCAATTCGACAAAGAGTCAAACCATTGTAGGAAAATTCTCAGGAGAGATTTCTGATGAGCCGGTTTTGGATGTGGACATAAAGGGCTTGGAGTGTGAAGACAATAGCATGATGATGTAGAACAGACATACACCATAAAAACCACAAGACTTGAGGAGAAAAATAATAAAAGGGTGGTAGAAGAAAAGGATCAAGGAACGGTTTAATGGGATTAACGAGAAGATTGTGAGAGAAGATTAATAGACATACACCATAAAAACCACAAGACTTGCCGTATTAATCAATCAGACTATGAAATTGTTAGAGAAGATTGTTATGGGAGTCTTTGTCTAAAGAGAACAGCAGAATGTCATCAATATATAGCAATGCTGAAGAATAGAATGAAAGATTCTGGTGATAGCTTTCTGGAATAAAGATGGAGCTATTTCCAGACCAAATGGTAGGACTGTCAATTGGTACTGGGCATTAGGGATGAAAAAGGCAGTTTTATACATTTCTTCACGATGGATACCTATTTGCCAAAAGACTCCTTTGAGATCGAACTTGGAAAAGATAGAGGCACCGGAAAGTTGAGAGAATAGGGTGTTGGTTCTGGGAATCAGAAGCTTATCATCACAGAGGAAATGGTAGAGAGACTTATAGTCAATGACTAATCTCCTTTTTCCTCTGATCTGTTATTAGCGTTTTTCAACATAAAACGCTTGACATGCTCATGGTGAATAAGTAGGTTCAAGCAAACCTTGGCGAAGCAGTTCATCACATTCTTCATTGACCATTTTAAGATATGAAGGCATCATTCCGGAATGATAAGCTTTTGTAGGATAAACATCTTCATTGAGTTTGAATTGTAGCCTAATAAAGAATTCTGAATTTTTCCACAAAGGTTTTGAATGCTTGAAATCAACATGGTTGTTTGTGCAGAATTGCAGCAATTTCTCTTGAACTTGTTTGAATGAGGGTTGGATTTCAACTAATGGGAAAATTTTGGTATACTGGAAAAGGGTTTGAAATCTCTCTTGTATCTGATTCTGTTGGGGAGGATTCTAAAAGATTTACATTGACAGTAGACATCCCAGTAAATTAGGATATCTTCATCTAGTAATGGTGTTCCTATGACACGAACCCATAGGGTGCAGGATGGGAAAATCTTAATACCAATCTTATTCCTTGAAATCATATTAGTATTAAATATTTGTCCATCTGCTACTTTGAAATAGCGAACATGGGATTTCCAGGTTGTGGAAGGAAGGATTTTAAGGTTCATCTTTATGTTGTGTGAGCCAGTGTCAAAGTATGCAATGGCATCAACTGGCTTGGAAAATTTTTCAGACTGGATTTGGATTAGAACTTAGGGTCCTGGCTAAGGTTCGATTTGTACGGCCTGATAAGACTCTAGGATGGTGTCTGTATCTGCAGAATCGAAAAATTCTGAAGTGAATTCTGAGTTTGAGTCTTGAAGCACAAAAGTAGTGTCTCGATCCACATTCTCATATTCAGAGAAGATGGATTCAATGTCTGCATCAGAGGGGACTTCTCCCACGATTTGTTAAAGTTGATGAACCAGCTTGGCTCACTTTGCTTTGTTGTTAGGACATTTTTTTGCATAATGTCTTTTCTTTCCGCAGGTGAAACATTTGTAGGATTTGTTATGTGCACGTCTGACTTTCTTTCGGTAATATTTGAACTTTTTGTTCGTTCTATTCTTGAAAGAATGATGGAAGTGCTTTTTCTTTTTTGTCTTGCAAGTGCACATCTTTGAGGATTTGCATTTGATCTGGTGCGTAGGTTGTTTGCACTGCCTATCATATTTCTTTCCTTCTTTTAACATTTTGGAGAAGACTATTTGTGTTGCACAGAGCTTGTCCAAGGTGTTTAATGAGAACATGTGAATTTCTTCCAAAGTAATATCTTTGAGGGTTCGACCTAAAGTATCGATCTTCCTTTGTAATTCATTCTGAAGTTCAACAATAACTGAATTCATATAAACTTATTGGAGACTTTCATCATTGACACCGCCAAGAGTATAGTATCTAAAGGACACGTGCCTGTAATGGAACTCTAGATCTCTTTTGTTGAGAGAGCAGCAACACATTTCAAAATATTCCTGTCTAGATTGGTTGTAAAACTAATCGACGTCTCCGCTGAATTCTTTAAAGATGATTCCCATGGCTAATGAGACAGAGGCAGATCTAACAAATTGCAATTGACGATAATCTCCAAGGGTTTGATACCAATCTCGGAGAGATCTCATGAACCTGAAAACGAACTCTCTCAGAATGGTTTCTAGGTTCTGTTCAGATTTGGCAATTTATAAATCAAGTCATGCACTCATTTCAGAAATCTTCTTTCTCCTTTGGTTCGGAGAAAAATCTTCTAGGTTGAACCAGGGTCCATTGGTTGGTTTAGAAACGTGAGGTTGTTCAGAATTGTAATTTTCTAATGGTTCCTCAACAATAGGTGTAGGTCCAGTGGATGCCTCGTCAGGAGAATCAAAAGTCTGAGTAGAAGGTTGGGGACCTATTCGTGATGCCATAAAGACCTGGGTTAGGTCTACGACAGCATCTGAGCCAGACTGATGAGAGGAAGTGGAAGTATCAGTTTCTTTAGAGAATTAGGTAGACTCACTAGAAACAGATTCAGTCTCAGCTGACGAAGAATTCTGCAGCGATGTATAAAGAACTGGATTATACTGACATGAGACAAGCTATTTTTTCTTTTGAGATGCTGATGGCTTTTTGATTGGTTTCTTGGGCTGTGAGGATGTAGATGGTTTTGTGGAGGAAGACAAGGGATGATACTTTCTAAAAAGTTCTCCAGTAGATTTGAAATATTGGGATGATTCAGAAGGTCTTGCTGAAGGTGAATATGAAGGGGATTGAGTAGGAAAGATCAGAGACTGAGTATAAGGGTATGGTTTTGGTATATATGGTGAAGGGGCAGAGTTTAGATGATCCCTGTTCATTTGTTCTAGTTGTTCCCTGAGTTGTCTAATTTCTCTTTCTTTTTTGTCAAACTCTAAACCGAAATATCCATGATTGATATAACGGTGAAGATCTACATCTAGTTTGGCAATTCTGGATTAAAGGTTAGTAAACAGGTCTTTGAGTACTGCATCTAAGCCTTGAAGATGATGGTCACGTTGAGAGAGTGGTGGGTGATCCGATCAATCTTTTGATCAATAGAGTAAAAAAACTCTGTTTTGTACTCTGGCGTTGTGAGATTGTCAATTGATTACTTGTTCAACTTGTGAGGGCTGTTTCAAAGATCCATCAAGGAGAACTTCTGTTGTTTGGATAAAAGGTCGGAAAAACATGTTTCTTTTTGGATTAGAAGTGGGTTCTAAAGGAGAAAAGTCTTGGTCATAGTTGGAAGCCATGAAACATGGTATATGTGGAGGGAGAGGTAAAGTAATCATCTCCGGTTTCATAGGTAAGAGGCCTTCTGGTTGTAGGATTTGCAAAGCTTTATCATAAATAGGAAGAGGTTTATTTTTGATAGTATATAATCCTATCCAAGGGTTGTTTGGGTCATCAGGTTTACGTGGTCTTATGAACCTTTAAACATGTTATGCATTCACTGTCAGCATCACACATGTTGGAATCAACATCCCAAATAAGGTGACCATTAACTTTATCTGTGTAGACTGGGGTTCCATCAACTTGAAAGCTATGGATTGGAATGTCATCTTTGGAGGTAACTGGTTGGATTAAAAGTGCTTGAAACACCGGAGGGGTAGTGGAGAATGCTTCTAATTATGTGATAGTTTCATAAACTATTTTCTTGGAACCATATCTCTGCTTAACATATTTAGTGTCAGAAGCAATGACTGGGGTAGTGTTCTGAATGCCTTCTTATAATTGGTTACCCATTCAAGTGGCATAACCTCTTTGAGCTTTTCTCTGGGCAGTTATTTGGGAATCTAGATGATGGTAGGAATTTCATCTTCTCTCTCTCTGCCGTGATAAAAATCGTATCTCTAGTATGGCCGAGGATAGGTAGATCAAAAGCATGATCTGGAAGCCGGTAAGCAATATGGTGATGAAAAGTAGCCATGTATGAATTTGGTAGCATAGGTGCTCCTAAAATCTGAAGTTGTACTTTGGGACAGTTATGGAGATTATGATCCCTGAGGGGGATGTTGAAGTTGGGATAGTATGTAAGAGAAATACTTTATGCATTGAGGGTAGACAGACATGTACCAATGACCGCATGCTCATATTGTTTATAGATGGTGGGTAGTATAGTGATCTTAGCAATGATAGGTAAACCCTTTCTACCATGTAGGGTGAGGATAATTCGAACCGCACCTATGTGCAGATGGGAGTATCCTTCTTTGATCCATTGGTCGATCATTTGCTGATCTATTTGTAGATCATCATACTGCTCGCAGATGTGGTTGAAACTAGACAGTTGTCTAGTTCCATTGACTGGGTGTATTCCTTGATTGGAGGAGATCTATATTGGATGAAGAGATTTATTTTTCTGGCAAGGGATTTGTTTCTTTTGAAGATCTTGTAAGGATTTATAAGAGGTAAATAGGTTTCATCAATCTGGGTGGACTCTGGGATGTGGATATATTCAACGAGGTTTTGTATTTTATTAGACTGTGTTTTCCTAACAGAAGGTGGAAGAAAAGCAGAAGAAGAAAGTTTTACCGGTGCTAAAACTGTAGAAGTCGATGAATTGTTATCTGTGTTTGCCATGAGTATTCAATTCCCTTTCTCCAATAATTCCTCTATTTGATTCAAAACAGTTCAACTCTTCTCCTGGAATCCAAGTCTAGAGATTACTTTTGCCATCAAAAAAGGCTTTGATACCAAGGCAAGGGGCAGGGGACCCTGAACCGTCTCTAACAGTCTTAAGTTTCCCCTACCAACGACTTCAACTTAACGGCCTAAACAGGGTACTCACATTAGACATGACCACGGTACGGTTCGAACCGTGGAACCGAACCGTAACCGTGTGAAATGAAACGTAATCGAAACTATGGGGGAGGCGGTTAGGTTTCGGTTCCGGTTCCGGTTCCTCCTCTGAAAAACCGCCATGGAACCGAAGGTTCGGTTCCGGTTCGAAACCGTCGGTTCCAGCAAATATATATATATATATATATATATATATATATATATATATATATATTTATAATTTTTCTTATGCTAAATTGTAAAAAAAAAAAAAAACCGAACTGGCGGAACCGAAACCGTCGGTCGAAGGTTTCGGTTTCGGTTCCAGTTCCGGTTCCGGCTCCTTCCGAAACCGGTTGGAACCGTGGGCATGCCTAACTCACATGTCAACAAACCAGAGACAGACAGAGACCTTGAGCCAAAGTTCCAGCATCGTTTCTGATGTGCAAGATCCTCAGCTAGAGGAATATATATATATATAATATTATAATATACATTATATTATATATAATTATAATCTGTATTATATATTATAATATATATTATTATTAAACATGTTTGTAATTTTTTTTTTAAATTAAATGGTAAAGTAGTTTTTTGCGCTTGTCAATGTCATAGGACAACCTTGTCCTAGGGTTTTAGGGTGGATAAAATTTGATATTTTTTTCCCATATTGTCCCGTCCAGTCCTATATTAAAGACGTGCCAAAACGTGGGACAAAAGAGAAGTGTTCGATGTTATCCCATCCTGCCTACATACCAAACGAACTTTTAAGGATGAATGTTGTTGTAAGGGACCATCAAATGAGTATGTGTTTAAAGAATACCCCCTTAAATTACCTATTTATAATTTCTTATTATTATTTTATATGGGACTTACTTATTATTTATTATTATTTTATATACTCATTATCCATATTTCTTTTTTCATATATGAGTTCATTTAATTAAAGGAGATTCTAATTAAAGAATCTCTTGGAGTAGTAAAAATCGTAGGTTCTCCCTAAATTAAGCCAACGGGTTTGATTAAAAGATATGTTGAGGATGCTTTTAGCCACGACTAATTGTTTGGTCTTCCTCTTTTGGGGGAAATAAATACAACAAAACATTTATTGATGACTTTAGTCGAACGGTATATATATATATAAGTGTGCACCGATAAAATTATATAATGATATTAAATATGAGTCATTTATTTTATATATTTTGATTTGACATGTATATATTTATCAAAACTCTTTTATAAATGAATAACTTTTATTCAATATTTTTATATAATTCTATCGATCCACACCGATAATGAAAATGACTATATGTTAAAGAAAATGGTATCCCATTGAGGGTGCGTTTGTTTATGTATACTCTAATACAATATCAGTGTTAGATGGTCTCTTTGTATTGCACTAGGTAATGTGAATAGTAGCTTTTAATACATCCCAACTGTATTAAGTAGTACAGTGGTGAAACATAAGTTTAGGTTATATTAGATTTTTTTTTTCCTAATCAAACAACCAAACAATCTCTCTTACAGATCAAACAATATCTTTTTTTCTTTCTTTTCTCCAGATTTACTTTCAAGTGGAAATTACTAAAAATAACTATAACTATTATGAAATTTTTTTTTTTAACCACATACGAAAATTTATTTGTTAATAGCCATTTTTTTTTGAGAAATTATTTGAATGCCTCCATATAAAAACTATCCCCAAACACTTTCTCTCTTTTCTCATTTTTTTCTCTCTCCTCCCTCTCTCTTCCCGATCTCTCTCTCTCCTTTCGTCTCTCTCTCCCGCCGGCGAACCTTCACCGGCATCCTTACGGAGGCCGGCGAACCGTCACCGGCCTCCTCTCTCTCTCACCCATCCTCTATTCTCTCTCCCGCAGCTCTCTCTCTTCTTTCTCTCTCTCTTTCACTCACATCTCTTTCTCTCTCCTTTCCTTTCTCTCTCACATGTCATCGACGGCTTGCCGGAGTGCCGGAGTGCCGTCGCCTGGGCTTCACGACCGTCCAGCAAAGCCGTCGAGCTCCCCCTCCACCGGCGATTAGATCTGCTGAAAAAAATGAAAGAAAACGAAATACTAAAAACCCAAAACATTTCAAGTTTGCACAGTTCAATTTAGTCAACATTTCAAGTTTCAACATTTCAAGTTAGGCAACATTTCAAGTTTCAAAATTTGAAAACGAAAAACTTAAAAACTCAGAACATTTCAAGTTTTAACTTTCAATTTAGTTAATATTTCAAGTTTCAACATTTTAATTTAAGCACGATTTCAAGTTTCGAAATTTCAGTTTTTAAAACAAGATTTCAAGTTTCTAACCGTGATTTCAAGTTTGGTTTTAGATTTTAGTTATGATTTCAAGTTTGGTGTCAGTTTTAAAAAAAAAAATCAAATTCATAAGTATTTTTATAATTTACGAATATACACCGAATTTTTTTTAAAAAAGTGACTATCAATAAATAAATTTTCTTATCCGGTTAAAAACAAAATTTTCATATCCGGTTAAAAATAAAATTTCCAAATTGTCATAGTAGCTGTTATTTTTTATTCTCTCTACTTTCAATCAAACAATCTCTTCTTGCAACAACAAATCCACCCACCAACTCCTCCACCTTCGGCACCCAAATCTACTTTCATCAAACAATTTCTCAACTTCCCACAACCACCAACTCCTCCACCTTCAGCCGACCCACCTGCCAAAGGTCGCTGCTTTTCTCCTGATGAAACCGCCGCCTTGCTTTCTCCTCATCCTCCTCCGCCGTACGTGGGTTTTGGGTACGAGGATGAGTTCTATCAAGTAGTACCCAATATTGAAGCAGAGAATAAGGAGGATTTGGAGTTGAAAGAGAAAATCTTGAACTTGGAATCGTTTCTAGAGCTGGAACCGACGGCTGCGGCAACGATAGAGGCGGTGACGACTCGGGCGAGTGGAAGCGGCGTCGAATGCGACCCGGTGGATCTTTGGGTGGTAGTGTTCGATGTTGAAGATGAATAAATGTTGATGATGGAGTTTGATGGTGGTGATCAACGAAGATGATGAATGATAATTGATGATGGGGTTTGAATGTTTGATGATGTTGAATCGGTGTGAGGATAGAAACTGAGAAAGAGATCTGAAATATATGATCTTTTTCATAAATTAATTAATTTTAATTTTAATAATAGAATTTTCAATAATTTAAAATTTAATACTGACTAATACAATTCATTACCAAACATAATATAAATCCAGTCTACTTCAAACCAAACCAAACCAAAGATAACTATAATCCAGTTCAGTCCAGTTCAATCCAATGCAGTCCAATCCAATACAGTTCAATATAATACAATTCAATCCAATACAATATAGTACGGTGTACCAAACGAGCTACGACCGTTTGTATTTAAACAGTTTAAGGGTCAAATTGGTAATAGTATAGCTTTTAAAATAATCATTGCTAGCTGTGTTGAAAAAATAATTTGTTGTGAAGTTAACGTTGTTGTTAAAATTGTTGTGGATTAAAAAACAGTATTAATGTGTTTGGTAAACTTTACCTTTAACTGTTCTGATTTTATATAATGACTAAAACGGATATGAAATTGAATTATCAAGCTAAACAAAAAAATTCTTTTCACATCTCTCAATTTCAAACTCCCATAACAATCGAAAAATCTAGGGTTTGATAGTCTAAATAAATAAATAAATAAGAAATTGGGTGCTTCTTCCTAACTTCTTTATTTTCTTGTAACTATAATATAATTTTTATCACTTTTTTTTATATACTTTTTATTAATTGTATTTTTGGGTGAGTTTGTGATGGGAAAGAAGAAGAATGGTAGAGAAAAAGAAATAGATTTTAGGGTTTGTTATGAGTTCTAAGTTTGGGTATTTGTTTCATAATTGAATTGAGAAGATGAACAAATTGATTTTAAAAATCTTTTAATCAATCTTATATTTAATCAATGATGCACAAATAAAATTGAATCATATGAAATTAAAACTAAGTTATATTTGTATTTATGTTATATCAATATGGATAATTTAGTCTTTAAAAAGATTCATTAAATCAAACAATTGATTCTATCATAATCGCTTTGCAACATGTTTTTTAAAATTGTTGTCAAATCAACCCAGATTCTCAAATAATCGCTTTTGAAAATTTTAACAAACATTTTTTTATGTCAAAATGATTAAATAATCGGATTTTAATTTCTAAAATGCAATACCAAACGTAATCTTAAAGGTAGTATTAACATGTGTTCTTATGTCAAGTGTTTAACTAAAAATTTGCTAAAAATGGGAATATTTATTACAAGGGTCGAGATATATTAACTTCAAATTTGAATTTAATTTGTAACTTCAACATTCATCCATTTATTTCCACTCAATCCAATGGTGGAAAAAGTAAATGAATTAAAAATTAATTACAGCATTTGGATTAAGTGAAAATGGATGGATGAATATTAAAGTAACAAATTAAAGTTAAAATTTGAAATTGATATGTAGTAAAACAATAAATGTAATAAATGTTTTTCCTTTTGGGTAAATTTTTAGTTATTAAGAATGTTCTTATTGCTTAGGTTATGTTTGAGATTGTTTTTTTATTAAGAAATAAATACTTATGTATCAAGTTTAGGTGTTTAATAAACTTTCTAAAAGCGACTTATTTTACCATTTATACCTTTAATAAACAGCTTTTGAGAAACCGGCTGGTGTTGCTTTTTGTAGCAGAATCTAGCTTCTTGCTTATGCATTGTCAAAACTACCCTCACTATTTTTAATAAAAGACAATGTTACCCTTATATTTAATAATAATCTAATAAATAACTACAAAGTAAAAAATATGAAAAATATAAAAAACTGATCAGAAATGGTGGCCACTGCCAGAAGAGGATCAACATTCTCCGACGACCCAGCTTATCCTCCAGTAGAATCTACGGCGAGAAATGGTCGTAGATCTGACGAGATCAATGTTGTTGTTGATGATGATGGATATCTGAGATTTGAGATCTGAAGGCATTATATGTCCGCCGCCTTTGATGTTGTTGTTCTTTCCGGTAGGAATAATGGCGCAACACGTGAAGAAGAGTTTAGTGACTCGGACGGCTGCGATTCAGTGAGTGGGTCGTTGATGCTCCTAGCCGATCTGAGTCGTTACGGAGGAGGGAGCTAACAGAGTTAGAGATGATGAAATCGAGGGAGACTCTTCTGTGTGAGGGGGAGAAGTGAAGGATAGAGACAGAAGCCAAGCTGACTCAAATACTTGTGTAAACTCACAAGATGATCCATTCGGCGGCGAGGTCGCCAGAAGAAGGCGGCCCAGCTTCCACCAGCAGCATGTTTCTGTCTAAAAGGAAAAAATAGAGTTGGTAAGGGTTCGTTCTGTAAGCGTTTTTCAGTTACTGTTTTTCATTTACTGTTTTTCAGTTGCTGTTTTTCGAAAATAAAAAAAAAATGAAAATGAAAACATTATTTTTTGTTTCATTTTCAATTTCTGAAAACGCGTCCGGTAGCAAATACTGAAAGCTGTATTTTGAAAATGAAAACGGAAAAAACGCGTCCGGTAGGTTAACCGAAAACTATCAAAAATTGAAATATCATTTAGTATTTTGTTTAATATCATTACAACTATAAACAAATTGATTAAATAATTAACCAATATAATTTTTGTATTATAATTTTTAAATTAAATAAAAGTAACACATCAAAAATTAATCCAAAAAAACATATCAAAAAATGAATTAATCAAAACTAAACTCTTAAATTATAAATAAATAATTATAATATATATATAATAAAAATATAATTGTATATATTATATTAAATATTATTACATATATTATAATTTATATTATACTAATATATATATATATATATTATTTTATATATTAAAAATTATTATATTTTTTATATATGAAATATTATTATATTTTTTATATTACATTTTTATATATAATTATCCTATGTAAATATATAATATTTGATATTATATAATATATTATTATATATTTATATATATATATATATATAATATATATAGTATTAATATACATATATATATAATAATGTCATAAATAATATTTTATTATTATATCGAATAATATAGAATAAATAATATAATATTTTATATTTTATATTATTATTTTACAATATTATATATTAATTTACTAATTATGTAAATATTATATATTAATATTCTATAATATTTTATATTATAATATACATAAAATATATTATATATAATATTATATTATAATTATAATATATATATTTAAGAGGGGTATTTTAATAATTTAAAAATCTTGTTCCTTCTTGTCCTAGTTATATCAAACGCATAACAGTACAATTATTAGTTTAAGATTTTTTTTAATATATAAAAAAAAGTGAAAAACAAAATGAAAAACAAAAACGAAAAACGAAAAACAAGTATTTTGTGTTTTTCAAATATTTCACTTTCAACACTAGTTTTGTTTTTCGTTTTTTTTTTTTAAAATGAAATGAAAAACAGTTAACGAACCCGTTTTCGAAATCGATTTTGAAAAATAAAAATGAAAACGGACTGAAAAATAGTTGCAGAACGGGGCCTAAGGTTCCTCTGTTTCAATTTGAAGTTTTTTTTTAATTATTTATTTTTAATACATAATTTATTATATTATTTGATTATTTTTCATTTGATTATTTTTCATTTTGTTTAATATTATCTATTTTAGTAATTTTATCAAGTAAATTTTCCATACTTTCAAAAATATTTTTTTTTTAAAATCTGTTTACCAAACACATACCCAAATTTTTTATATATAAAACTGATTAATTATAAAGTTAAACTATAAACAAGATTATTTCTAAAGTAAAATAATCTCAAACATAGCCTTAATATATATCCTACATATTTCAATTTTCGTATACTTTCTACCAATAAATTGGTAAAATAGTTTAAATGCATTTTATATAATTTTAAAATTAAAAATTCTTTCGTAGATAATCCAAAGTCCAAACAGCTCTTTTTTAAAAAGTTGATAATCCAATCGGTTCTAAAAGTTACTATCATACATTATTTGGGAAGAGAAAATAAAAAATAGCCATAGAAAACATTAAACTTTTATTTGTAACCACTTTTGAAATTTTATTTGTTAATAGTTACTTTTTTAAAAAAAATTCAATGTATATCCATAAATTATAAAAATACCTATGAATTTGATTTTTTATTTAAAACTGAAAACAAACTTGAAATCATGACTAAAATCTGGAACCAAACTTGAAATCACGACTAAAAACTTGAAACTTGAAACTTGAAACTTGAAACTTGAAATCTTGTCTAAAAACATGAAATTTTGAAACTTAAAATCTTGTATAAATTGAAACTTTGAAACTTAGAAACTTGAAATGTTTTGGGTTTTTAAGTTTTTCATTTTCAAATTTTGAAACTTGAAATCGTACATAAATTGAAATGTTGAAACTTGAAATCTTGACTAAATTGAAATGTTGAAACTTGAAATGTTCTGGGGTTTTAGGTATTTCGTTTTCTTCTATTTTTTCCTACAGATCTACTCACCGGCGGAGGGGGAGCTCGACGATGTTGCTGGACGGTCGTGAAGCCTAGACAACGGCACTCCGGCAAGCATCGACGACTTGTGAGAGATAAAGAAAAGGAAAGAGAAAGAGAGTTGAGTGAGAGAGAGAGCTACGGGGAGAGAGAAAGAGGTTCAGTGCGAGAGCGAGAGGAGGCCGACGACGGTTCGTCGGCCTTCGCGGGGACACCGGTGATGGTTCAACGACACATCACCGATGTGAGAGATTGGGAAGGGAGAGAGAGAGGAAAGGAAAGAGAAAAAAGAAAAAAGCGATAAAGTGTTTGAGGATGGTTTTTATATAAAGACATTCAAGTAATTTCTTAAAAAAATAGCTATTACCGAATAAATTTTCGTACGTGATTAAAAACAAAATTTCTATAATAATTGTTATTATTTTTAACGATTTCCACTTATCCTACAAAAATAAAAAACGAGCTTCGAAAAGTAGATCAAAGGCTCGTGTATGCGCCGTGTAATATAAGAAAAGTATATCAAAGGCACTAAAGATTTTCGTGGAAATGGAACGTTTTGTCCCATTGACACGGCATAGCCTGGTATAATTCAAACAAAAATTTCCAGCCGAAATAACTTCCTATTAAATAATCAAATCGATTAGTCAAAATTTTGAAGATTCTTCACTACACATCTATAATCAACTACAATCCTCCCCATACTTTCCAGCTACAACCAAGACATCCTACCTCACGACCACAAATCAACGAATAAATGAATTTCTGTACAAAATCCTACCTATGGAATTAAGGGGTTAAATGCATGACCAAACTTTTTAAGTTATAAATTTCAACCTTCAATGATCTCCACGGAACCATGTTGCTTTCCTGCAATGTTTACCTTTTGTCGTGAAAATCTATGACCCCCTTTTTTCCACATCTTCATTAAGTCCTCCTTAATGCCTAATATTCACTTTCTATAGTTCCTTGTGTTCCCTGGCAATCTAAATATAGGAGATTTTGCAGCACTGTACACAAACAAGCAGGGTTCCATTCCTGAAAGTACCCATTTTGTCAGATTGAAGCCGGAAACATTAAAATTATGCATTTCTATGAACCTCCGACATATTCAAGTCTCACTTCCTCGTGAGCTTTCACAACTTCTGAACTGAACTTGTTCAATGCCTCGAAAATGGGGATCAAACCAGCCTGCAAATTACTTGAAGCTGCATTATGAACTAGTTTAATAGTTTCCTTGTGTCTGGCTCTCTCTTCTTCTAATCTCTTCCTCATTGAATCCAAATCCACCTTCAAATCATCAAGAGGTGAAACCCCACTTTCAGAGACCTTAGACACAGCTGTTTTATCTGACAATGCATCTTGGTCATGTTCTATTTTACCCCTCTCTATGCGTAAAGTTCCAAGCCGTTTCTCAAAATCCTTTGAGAGATAGTCCGCTTTGATCCTCTGACGTTGCTCCTCATCATGCCTTTCCCAAAACTGATGTAAAGTAGAAGCAAAACCACTCATGGCACCACACACCTCTTTTTCAGAAATTCTAGCAATTGCTTGGTACCAATCATTGCATATCACAAAGACTGGTGGAGCACCAATACGACTTGGGGAGAAAGGGGCAGGTCCATCTGGAGTTTCTTCAGGTTCATCAAGAAGGCACTTTAAAAGCCACTCATTTAAGGACTCAACATAGGATTTTTGGGTATAAACCCAGTTATTAAACAGGGTGCACCATTTCCGAAGCTCCATCTCAAGATGAATTGTAGCTTTTAACCCAGAATCCGTATTTGCTTTAAGAGAGCGAACTTTGCTCTCCATGATAGCTTGGAACTGTTTCTGGTGGCATTTAAGCATGGACCTCCACATTCTTATCAGTCTGCAAACAACAATGCCGATTATGAACAAACAACGAAACACACACAAAAAATAATCAAACAAACAATATAATGCAGGAACTTAGATATTTTACATTAAATTTGGTCATTTCCCCAAATATGTTTTAACTCCAGAACAAAAGAATCAAGTTTTAACTGTTAGCAAGTTTCCAATATATCTTGACCGGTCATCATTTGACAAAATCCAAGATTAATATGCACTTAAAGAACCCCAACCATTTCCAGCTGACGAGAGAAAAGCCAAATATTATTTTACGAGGTTGGACTAACTCAACTAGGGCAAACTCTTCCACACAAGCATATATGTTTAAAAAAATCAGAAATCAATCCAGCAATAATAGTATATAAGTATGCTGCTATCTTCACAGTTTTGAACCACACATGTACTTCTTACCAATTCAAAATCTGTTAGTATGATAAGCAGCAGGACTAATTAAAATAAGGAAATAATCAACAACACGACTATAGTACCCTCTTAGGTCTGAATTACACAAATAAACCAAGGTATTAACCATAAGTGCGGAAAACTGAACTTGTTTCACCTTGCAAGATCCTCAAGAAGGCCATCTAATAGTACTCAAGTGAGATTACACTAACCTCTCTTGAGGTTTTCCAATTACAGGCAAAGGCAAGGTTTGCAAGTTATTACACCAACTCCCCCAACTTTAGTGCACATTAATCAAACTGTTAGCTTGAAAGACCAAAATACACCATGTCAAATCTCTGATCAAGGTGGCCTCCTTGCCACTGGAGATCCAGATGCATCTCCTCTACATGGAGATCTGTTGGATCTACAACCAACAAATCTCCTCCAAGTGTAGAGGAGATTTTATTCTCCTCCATGCATAAAGAAGATTGGTAGGTGGACAAGAACCAGATCTAATTTCTAGGTTTTTTTATTTTTTTATTTCTATTTTTTTTACATTAAATAATTTATAGCATTCATTTTAATTTATTTTTAATTTTGTATAAATGTGATTACAAGTAAGACAAATTCAACATCAATCCACAACCAAAAAATTCATGAACCACCAACGGAATTCATAATCACAAACAGATTCAACATCAATACACAACCACAATTGGTTCAACAGCAAAATCCAATTTCTAAAGCATCAATGGAATATCATTGGATCATCGCTCTGTCTTTCGACATCATCTGAGAGCAGGCAGAACTCCCATTTAATACTACCACTAGACCCACGTACACTTGAACATGGGTCTGATAATTCAAGGTGAAGCAGACTAGTGGGTCTCTTGCATTGTATTCTCAAACAAACAAACAAAATCAATATTTTAACTGAAATTATTAATCGTTTCTCCATATCTCAAAGGAAAAAAAATGACCTTAAAACATTAACTTGTAGCATTGACACTCCCTAAAGGCAGAAGTTAGTATAATTAGTATTGAAAAAAATATACCCTTGATGTGTTCAGTCAAAACGAAAGGTCATTAACAACAAGAGTTTTGTATAATAATATACGAACCTTGTCTCTTCTTGTAACTATGGCAAACTTCAATGGAGATTAGTGTAATTTCACTTAGTAACTTATATCACATCATAGCTTGTGGACTCCCACTATGCATCCGTCATAGACACGATCACAATTTGGGAGCCATATGGTTTTGGCAGGACAGTGTCAAACAACCCCAACCCAAACCTGTCCAAGGTCCCAAAAATAAAATAAAAACAAGCAAACCACTACCAGTAGGATCTAAGTCTTGAAACAACGGTTTCGTATTTTTGTGATTGAATACACTAAAAGAAGACTTTAAAAAGTAAGTTAAATCTCCTTCTCTACCCCGATTTCTCTTTGGTCCTCTATGCCCTCCCATGCAAAGTAAAAGCTAATGTGTGGGTGATCCACACCCTACCTACCGATAAGATAGAGAAGAGCTAACATGTCTAGGGATTCTACTTTATAAATATAAGTTCTGACTGTGGACCCAATAAGAACCAAAAAGATTAACATTAGCTGAGATGAGAAGCAAAGTTAATTTATACCCATGAACTAGTTCAGTGAGCTGTGGCTGTAACTCTTCATCTCTCAACTTATGTATCCTGCTTGATATGGTATCAACGGCTTTGATACAAACATTTATTTTGGTCAGCAGCTTTCTTATTGAAGCCTGAGTAGCATCAACCTTGCTGGACTCCGCTCCTTGGTCATCCAACGTTCTTAGTTCCTTGCATTTTTTTTCATAAATAAGCCGTAGTTTTTCTTCATCCTAAAATCAGCAGAAATATACATGTTTAACAATATTCTAAAAAAACTAACACGCAAAAGAACTTGAAATCAAACAATTTAAACCTAAAGCACTGAAGTTCGCAATTGTCATTTCTGGGTCACATTTGATATACACAACCTTGATTAAATTGTTATCCAGGATCAGCTTTTGAATCATCATAGTTCAGTTGTATCAAATGATTATACAATCAAATGGACTCGTTCAAGATATTTTAAGAACATTTTAAAAAAATAAAGATTCAAAAAGAAATATGAGTGGAGAAATTAGTTGTACCAACCAACTTTGATTCAACTGAATCAGATTATTTCAGGGCAGTTCAAGCATGGCAAGATGAACTAGAAAACTTAAAGAATCATTCAGAAAGCAAGAATCAGAGCTGAAGAGATATGTGGGAAATTTTCCAACATCATTTATGCATCCATACCTTTACTTCCTTGTATAGTTTCTTCTCCCATTCATAAAGTTTCTCCAAAGTTGATGAAAGGTTTCCAGACTTCATGTCAAAGCCTTTCCCGGTTTCCCCACAGTATTGTTTTGCTATCTTCATTGTACTAGAAGTTAATCGTATTGAAGATGTATGTGAAGGGTGTGAAGATAACAGTGAAGGTGCTACCAGATACAGGATCCTGGAAAAGATAACTGCATATAACAAGTAAGTTTGAATAAAACGCATAGTACAGGGTATCAATTTTAGTATAATCTAGCATAAAAGTTCAAATCATGCTTATTGCTTCAGCCTTTTCATGTAAGCAGCTTCA
The DNA here is from genome assembly GCA_032871835.1 of Dipteronia dyeriana. NCBI lineage: Eukaryota > Viridiplantae > Streptophyta > Magnoliopsida > Sapindales > Sapindaceae > Dipteronia > Dipteronia dyeriana. The sequence goes on along the minus strand of CM065296.1, from coordinate 98,898,153 downwards.
TTATGGAGCTTCTATTTCACGACAGTTGATAGATCAGTCAAGGAAAATTATTTATCTAAAAGATAAAATGACATCTTATACTCTTTACATTTTATTTGCTCCCTTCCAAAATTGTAGCTAAGTAGCTCATTACAATCATTTATTTCCAGAGAGAAATAACCAGCCAAACAGGAGGGGCACCCACAAAAGGTGTAATTGCAGATTAAGTATCTTCATATTATCGAGTGAAATGAAAATGTTTCTCCCAAAATAGTTCCACAGAAAAAATCTTGCAGTGACTCGTTTTTTTTTTCAAACTCCCGACAGGCCGATACCATCCAGTTAACGGTGCTGATATTGCTTACAGGATTTGGGTCAATGAGTCAACATTCTCCATTATTTGTGTTCAATCACAAGCCCCAATTCTGGGTTAATTAGAAAGTTCTACATAGAAATTTAAATGATGTGAATGCAAGCAAACACAAGAAAGAATGCAAGACAGCCATATCTAGCATTGTATATGGATTGGTAACCAATAACAAAGTACTAGCAAACAGAAAAAACATGAAACAAAAAGCAGCTACTCCAAGCGGATTGGCAGGAAAAAAGTATCCCAATAAATAAAATGAAACATGTGAAATAGTTCTTGAAAGAACTTGACAAACACATGGTCCCAAGTCCCAACAAGCAAACAGAACGGAGTCAGTAACAACTTACAGAATCAAGTTACAAATAATTCTTGAAACATGCCGGAGAATAATAATATAATGCATTCAAAAAACAATTCAGGAAAAAATAAAAAATAAAAAAAATCAACAACATAATCAAGCAAGTGACAACTACAAATAAAATCAGAACCAGCAGTACAAAATTTTACAAAGCTAATAAGAGCATTTAACATGCACAAGGGTACAGCCACAACAACAGAAAAAGGACCTTAAGTAAAATCAAAACACATAAATGGTTAGAATCCTACCTTTAAGTGGAGCAGGTCTACGGCGATAAGGCAATTTGCCCACCTCAAGCAAAACTGCAACCTCTTTCCCAAAACTAGATGCAGTCTCAAACTCATCTCTAATCTCCTGGACAACCTCATGAAGATCCCTTGTACCGTGAACAGACAATGTAGATAAACTACTGCGGTGGGAAGAGTCGATTTCAACTGTAGCTATTGGTGAATCCTGATCAACCTCAAAACTGACCCCTTTTTTTCTCGAAATAAAATCCTCCTCTTCGGAACTCTTTGACACAATACTATCAAGACAACTATCACTGCTGCTCTTAACCTCTTTAAGACCTGGTTTTTCAGTGTCTTGTGATTCACTCTCACTAGTATGGTTTTGCATTGGCACCGATCTTGAAGTACCCTCACCAAAATTCACGTTCACTTTCACCTTCGCATTCGCTTTCACATTCACATTCATTTCCTCCTTATGTTTGGTTTTTTCCTTTTTAAAAACTTCAGGCTCTGTCTCATCTTCCAACTCCGGAATTCCTTCTCTCTCCCTCACCACCGTGGAGTCCGGGCTACTCGTGCTCGACCCGTAACCGTATTTAAAGGAACCCGGATACATACCATTGTAATTACTAGTATTCTCATATGTCTCGAACACATTGAGATAATCCCATGTCGAGACCCTAGGCGGAGATGGTGGACGCGTCTTAGCTGGTGGACTTGTCTGTTGTTGCTGATTTACAGATGGTGAACCTATTGAAAACCCGAAATACCCGCCATTTGGATATGGTGGTGGCGGTGGTGGTGACGGTGATGCTGAGTAACCCGAATGCCCGTACCCGTACCCGTACCCGTAACCAGGGTCAGCGAACTGTCTCTGGGGCTCCTCGTATACAACCGATTTCGCCGGCGTTGCAGATTTTTTCATGTAATACATATTGAAATTTCCGTTTGGAGGAGGATAAACCCAGTTTTGCTGACCATAATTATTATAATCATTAGAATAATAGAAAGGAGGAACCTGGTACTGTTGATGTTGTTGCGGTGCATCTTCTTCTTCTTGACTATCTTCGATTTGGATATGACCCGAATCTGAATCCGAGTCGGAATCGGATCCAGAAGACAAATGTACATGTGAATGTGAATGTGAATCGTCTTCCCCAATTACTTTGTCATCAACAGAATGAGAAATTGATGTAGAAGAGGAAGAGTTGAGATTCCTTCTCTTGGAAGAAGACTTTCCTTCGTCGGACGGCAACGTGAGAACAGGTGAATCCGGAGAAGATCCGGCACCGATCACGAGCTCTTCGTCGACGAATTTTCGAAATGCTTCACCGACATCTTTCAACGAGTAAAAGTACGACACGTGCGCTGCCGCGAATGCGTAGCGGTGCTCGGATGCAGCTTTAACAAGTTGCTTGCGTTCGCGACAGAGAGTCACGAGAGGGAGGTCATCGACTTTGGATCCTCCGCAGCCCATTATAATATCGTACAATAACAAAACAACTTCCTGAGATAGAGAGATCACGAGATCGACGACGAGTGATTCGCAAACCAGTACTATTATTCATGGTGCCTGTTGTAATCGTCCGTACAAACAAACAAACAACAAGAAGAACATTGAGAGAGAGGGAGAGAGCGAGCAATAGTCAGTAAATAACACTAGATCCGAAGGTGATTTCACTTGACTAATAACCATGAAAACCAGACAATGAATGAACACACACAAAACTACACAAGGAAGGCTAAGGAAGAGAGAAATCTGACCGTTGAATTGGATGAGAGAGAAGGATAACCGTCCATGCGATTGGAAATGATGATGAAACTGAGATTCGGCTTTTATTATTATTGTATGCTTCTTCTTCCTCTTCTTCTGTTGACAATAATAAATATTAATGGTCGTGAAATGACATTAAAAAAAAAAAAAGAGAGAGGAGAAAGTGAGTGAGTGCATGGAGATTTGTGAATGTGTTGGGGATGTGTAATAATGATGGATGGAGAAGAGAGAAAAAGAGAGAGAAGAAGAGACCTGTTGTTCGGTGCAGCAGAGATTGTTCAGACACCGCGGCAGAGTTTTCAGCAGGAGAAAAATGGTCGTGGAACCCGCCATTGGGAACGGACCTTGCCATTATTACTCTTCCTTGCTTTGCTTAATTTTACCCCCTCCCCTGCACAGTAATTGCCACTCCACGTGATCTTTCACTGTTTATTCTCGTGCCTCTGGCCCCCTGGCCTCTACTCATAATATTAATTATATATTTATATTGGACAAATTGCTATCATACCCCAATGTTTGGTATAAATACAATAAAAATGCCAGATTTGATGTTATTACATATAAGTACCATTGACTGCGTTGACTGCCATTGGGATAACAGTGATCTTAACGGTTGAAGGGTAAAACGGTCTTTACATTGTAATATCCAATCAGAAAATATTATATTGCCCAACTTTTAAAATAATTAAATAAAAGCTAAGAAAAATGTAAAAAAAAAAAAAAAATTGAAAATTTGTCCGATCTTCACCGGCGGAGGAAGTAGATCTCCGACACCAACTTCCTCACCTATACCATCCAACTTCATCCCTAATTCCCTATCTCCTACACCAACACCATCCACATCTCCAAATCTATCCCCATTTCTAGCTCCATTATCAAAATCTTGAACATCAACATAACAAACTTTCTAAAAATAAAAAAAAAAGAAAAAAAAATATAAAATATGTTTACTTAGTGATTTAGGTGGGGTTTGGGAACCATGGAATGGAAAAGATCTGGGATTCATGGAGTTTAAAAAAATGAAATGGTCCATGAGAAGATCCATGGAGGAGGTCCACTATCCATATACACAAATATATTTGCATTGTTGTTAATCGCCCAAACACATGCCTAACATTTATTTGATTATTGATGCCAACATTTAATGTAGTTTTATTAGATACCTTTAATTGAATGATTATGGAAGCAAGTAATATAAATTATCATCTACTTAGCTCTTTATTATTGTTAGCATCTAGTATCCGAATATAAATTTACTATAAAGGTCCAAATTACAGATAAAATAAAATAAAAATACTATAAGGAGTGCTAACATCTTAGAACTTGAATATAAAAAGTAAAACAAAAAAGTAATAATTATTGGGTAGTATTAACCTAAAGGGCACCGGTTAAAACCAAAAAAATTAGAGCATTTCCAATGTAAATGTGCATTTTTGAATTTCTAAATAGTGCAACATCAACATTTCTATTCACTATGTATCTACTTTTAAGAAAAAATTAGTGAAATGCATATTCACATCTCCAATACAATTATTTAAAGTCAAATATGTATTTATTTTATGACAAATCATAGTAATACAATTATTATATTCTCTCTTCTCTCTTCTCTCTTATTTTACAATTAAATAAGTTTTAATTTTATTGTTGGAAAGAGTTAAAAATCCTAATCAATATTTATAAGAGAGTTTCTAAAATTAGAAACTCAATTCCATATTCTCTAACTTTTTTTTTTACAGCATTATCCCCATATTCAACTTAGATAAGTGCATTTGAGAGATAGGGATGACAAAATAACCAGTGGGGATGGGACCCCGTGGGGACCGGTACTTATAGGGTGGGGATGAGTTTCAATTTTGTGGGGATGAAGCAAGGATGGGAATAGATTACAAAACCGGCAATAGGTATTGGGCAGAGATGGAATTTATAATCCCCGCCAGGCCATGCCTCTCTTAAAATATAATATTTATCTATTTTATTATTTAGTTCAATGTTTATGTTTTAAAATAATTAATTTTATTTGTTTAGTTTTGAGATTTATATTTATGATATGATTTTCAATAGTTTTTTAAAATTATTTTATATATTATATGATATTCATTGGGATATATATTTTTTATTTTAGTAAATAATTTTTTTTTCAAGATTTTAATAAATAATTTAGATAAATGGATTAAATGGGGCAAATTGGGTGGGGATGGGGAAAGTATACCCCACCCCACTCCACTCTATCTATTGAGAGATTTTATGAGGGAATAAGTTTTTAAAAAATAAATGGGGCGGGGTGAGGAGGATCATCCCACCCCGAACCTGCTCTATTGTCATATTTATCTAATGTGACACTCTATTTTCTCTAAATGTATAATAGTAATTTGTTCAACTTTAAAAGTTATTTTATAGTTATTATTTAGGTAGATCTATAATTATTAAAACATTTGGGGTTCCTTTAATGTTTAATTATTTTTTATAAGCGTAAATACAATTTTACCCATGTACCACTCTTTAATTGTTAAATTGAACGTTAATCAACTTTTTCTAAGAAAGATGTGTTCAGAATATACATGCAATTTCGTCAAAACTCAGTGAAGGTTTGTCCATTAAACCTTAATCAATATGCTAAAATGAAAATTTTGAAATTAAACCAAAAAAAAAAAATCTTATCCGCTTTTTGTGGAGGTAGCCTCCCAGATAGCAGAAGACTCAACATCGTTTGCCGCCATTTACAGAGGAGGAGCCGAGGAGGCTTTTATTTGAAAAGGATATTTTAAAAAGTTGTTATATGAAAATCCTTAATTAAGCCGGCGAAGTACCTTCTCCGATTTTAGATTATTTTTCATCAAACTAACACTTGCTAGTTGCTAATGTACAGAATATTTTATTGCATTTGTCTTATAATATATCAATGCAGTGTTTTTTTTTTTTAAATAATAATAATAGTTTGAAAGTATAAAATTTGACTTTACGGTTGTCATTAACTATACGTCATTTAAAAGAGTTGCTAACGTTAGATTATTTAGCGTCCGTTTAGAAGAACTTGTCTACGGACTAAATGAGTTTTTTTAATTAAAAAAGTTCTTTTAAAAAAAAATGTATCGTTTGGTTGTAACTCAATAGAGCTTTTAGATAATTAAAAAATTGTTTTATATCTACTTGGAGAATCTCAAATTTTAGACTTTTCTAAGTAGATCTTTTTAAGTTTTTTTAATTATACTAAAAAGTCTAATATAACTCTATCATTTAAAATAGTTTTTAAATATTTTGATAATCTTACCATTTAAAAAAGTTTTTTCTAATTGACAACCAAACGACCAATATCTTTCTATTAAAAGCTATACTTAACGCTTTCCTAAAAGATCTACTTGAAGAAACTCTCTCAAACGGAACCTTACTATATAATCATATGATTTACAGAATATTAACAATTCGTGTATCACATCAATTTATAAAAGATTTTGAATTTTTTTTAAGAAAGAATAGGATTACTCTTAAAAGGTAATTCGTAAGCCTAACCATTTAAATATTGTGTTTTATAAATATTACATTTGTGACTTAAGTAACTTATGTGCTGGGGTTAATTACAATGACACACCCTAACGTTTTACAATAACATATAAATATTATACTATTTCATACATTACAAGAAAATACCATTGACTAATAGTTGAACGGTCCTACGCTATGAAATGACCAAAATATCATTTTTTAACGAGTTTATCAATTGTGATAAAATTTTATTTAAAAATTTTTAAACATTTAAAAGTTAATTAATAACAATAAAAAATGATTATACTTAAAAAAAAAACAATAAAAGTTCAAAATAATAAGAGGGGTTTGAAGTATAACAAACCAAGAATCAATAACTTAGACTTTTAGGCATCATTTGGCACATCGGAGTGGACAATTTTAGTCTCAATCTGGTGTTTGACAACATTTTGGATTTGAGATTAGTAATCCCAGAAGCAAATTTAGTCTCATGTTTGTAGGACAATCCACATTTACTTGTCTTGGGATTATTTTCACCAACCTAATTCATCATCAGTTTCTCATCGTTCAACAAACAAACCCAAATTGAAACCAAACCCAGATCTTCAAGACCGTCGTCGCCGCCGCTGCCGCCACCACCCAACACCGTCGCCACCGACACCACAACCAGAAAAAACCTCATAACCTAGAAACACCACCACAACCACCCAGATTCAAACAAATTCACAATCACTTCACAAATCAAACTTAATCCATTAAATGAAAACCAAAACAAAATTAATGGAAAAATAAAACCCGATATGAGGTGAGAAAGAGAGGATGAAGGAGTGAAGAGATGAGAGAAAGAGAGGATAGAGTTTTTTATTTTAATTTTTTAATTCTGGGCACTTGTTTGAGCATGGTGGTTGCCGACAACCTTGGTGATGGAGGAGAGGAGGTCAGCGACCTCTTTGATGTCAAGTAGCAATTGACCTTCGTAAAGGTGGCCGACGATCTTTTCATAGATTCTAAGAGAAATCTGAGAGTTGAGAGAAGAAGATTTTGATAAGAGTAGAAGGAGATCTGGAGAAGACCAAGAAAAATAGAGCAAGAGAACAACAAAAAGAGAAAGATAACGAGAAAGAATAAGAGATCTGGAGAAAAGTAGAGAAAAAAAGAAAAGAAAATGAATTCAGGCAAATTCTAATTATATAATATTATATGTTGATATATTTTAAAAAATATTATATTTAGTCCAATCCCATATTTCACTAAACAAAATATAGTATTAATTCAGTCCAGTCCAGTCCTGTATTTCTCTAAACGCTGTATAGTATTAATTTAGTCCAGTCCAGTCCAGCCTAGTCCAATCCCATATAATCTCAATCCCATCTTAATCCAATATAATCTCATAAAATAGCTCAATCCAACCTCATGCACCAAACGTGGCCTTAGGAATTGTAGCAGTCCATTTCATTTTCATCAACTAGCAACATAATGATTATAATGATAGCCACATTGTGAGGAAATCTTTGATATTTGTAACTATTTCTCCTAAAGATTAGACCAAAACTACCAAGTGAACACTTAAAAGCCACTCATTCTCTCACCGCCAAATCCCTCTCACTCAAATGGTCCAAATCCAATAGAGGAGATTAAGAGCAAAGTGTCACGGGCCGCAAGCTTTCAAGCCCAGGAGTCCAACAAAGGCCCTTACTCTACCCAGCTCCTAGATGATTCTACAGACCTCTCCATAATTTCAACATTGGTCAAGCTTTTGGAAGTCTCTAGCAACTCAACCATCTCTACACCATTATTGTACTTATCTAGATAGGTGTAGAATAATCTAGAACATTGTAAAGACATGTAAATACATGTAGAGTATTCTAATTAGGTGTAGAATATTCTGGAGACTTAATCTCCACTATTAGGCTAGATTAGTCTAGAACATTCCTTAAGAAGGTGGCTCACCTATAAATAGCCAACCCCTCTCATTTGTAAACCATCCTAGAATTCTTTCATTAATACAACTCTTCCTTTGAGAGTATTTGTGAGAATTCTAGTGATCCAGAGCATCGTGGTCTTCCTTCGTAAGTCCCACCGATCCTCTGTCTCCGGGCTCCCCATTTCAACCCTCTCCCTACTCTTCCCACTCTAAATCGCTTCCGCATCTTCACACTTGGCAACGTTCGTCCAAAAACCTGCCTGAGTGTCCCTCTTACAGGCTTACTTAGCAACATTCTCACAGAATTTGCCTAAGTGCCGCACGGGTGTGCCTAGCTGGAATCCTTACCCTGTGACAAGTGGTATCAGAGCAGGTCGGTTCCAAACAACAGGGTTCGGAGCTCGTTACTAGGCAATCACAGCTAGCACGAGTCATGCACTCCGATAGCGAAGTTGCCACCATAAAGCAATCACAGCTAGCACGAGCCACGCCCTCCGGCTAGCCCTCCAATAGCGAAGTTGCTCGATTTGAAATCCAAACGCTTGTTCGTGGCGACCAACGCTCCCACAACAAGCAAAGCAAGTCCAAGGCACTCTCCATCCAGGCGAAATCCCTGCCCGAGCCATACAGGATGCCATCCGTAACACGACTCGAGGAGACACCCAGTTAGGGATGCACATTTGGGGAATGAGGGTGGATATAGGTCCCCCCATCCCCATACCCATCCCCATCCCCAATTCCTAGACCCTTCCCCCATCCCCCCCATTTCCCCATTTGGGGAAAATGGGGATGAGGATGTTTGGGGGGAGGTCCCCCCATCCCCATCCCCATCCCCATCCCCAATTCCCCATTTCCCCGTTTTTTTTTCCTGTTTTCTCGTATCCTTCATTCCCCCATTATCTCATTTCCCTATTTAACTAAAAATTATAAATTAAATAAAAAAAAAACAAGTCTTTCATTACAAATAAAAAATATCAATGCATTACAAATTCAACATAAAATGTTTCAAATAATTCAAATATATATTATAGTTATATTTATATACTTTTGGGAGAAATAGGGAAATGGGGATCTCCATCCCCATCCCCGTTTCAATTTAATTGTGGGGGAAATGGGGATGGGGAGGGGTCTCCCCATCCCCATCCCCATTTTAATTTCTGGATGAAAATCATCCCCATCCCCATCCCCATCCCCATCCCCATCCCACCCCATTTCCCTATTTTTTCCCAACAAAAAATCCCCAAATGGGGATGGGGGTGCGGGGATTTGGGGCCCCGGGGATAAATGTGCATCCCTACACCCAGCTTTCCCTCCTCTCCACAAGACGTAATGCCCAGGGACTTTCGAAAGAGCAGGAAGCGTGCAAGCCATGGGAGGCGATCAAAGGCACCGAGAGAAGGCACCCGAGATGCTGGATCACCTTCAAAGCTAAGCAAGCCCACTTGCACCTAGCCAAGGATGCAGCCCACCGAAAAGCTTGAGGAGTCACCCAGTTCTCCCAGTTCTCCATAGAATCTGCCGACCGTAGGCGTTCGAAAGAGCAAGAAGTGCACAAGCCATGGGAAGTAATCGAAGGCACCGAGAGAAGGCACCCGAGATGCTGGATCACCTTCGAAACCTAACCAACCCACTTGCATCGAGCTAAGGATGCGAGACTCGAATTCGGTCTCTCAAGGGAGGCTTCCCAAGTCGAAGACCTTCCGCACGAATGACCCAACTCCAACATACTCAGCGCCCACACAACGAGGACGTTGCGAACTGAAGTGGGGGAGGATGTCACGGGCCGCAAGCTTACAAGCTCAGGAGTCCAACAAAGGCCCTTACTCTACCCAGCTCTTAGATGATTCTACAGACCTCTCCACAATTCCAACATTGGTCAAGCTTCTGGAAGTCTCTAGCAACTCAACATCTCTACACCATTCTTGTACTTATCTAGATAGGTGTAGAATAATCTAGAACCTTGTAAAGGAATATAAATACATGTAGAGTATTCTAGTTAGGTGTAGAATATTCTGGAGACTTAATCTCCACTATTATGCTAGATTAGTCTAGAACATTCCTTAAGGAGGTGGCTCACCTATAAATAGCCAACCTCTCTCATTTGTAAACCATCATAGAATTCTTTCATTAATACAACTCTTCCTTTGAGAGTATTTGTGAGAATTCTAGCGATCCAGAGCATCGTGGTCTTCCTTCGTAAGTCCCACCGATCCTCTGTCTCCAGGCTCCCCATTTCAACCCTCTCACGACTCTCCATACTCTAAATCGATTCCCCATATTCACACTTGGCAACGTTCGTCCAAGAACTTGCCCGAGTGTCCCTCTTACAGGCTTACTTAGCAACACTATCACAGAGTTTGCCTAAGTGTCGCACGGGTGTGCCTAGCTGGAATCCTCACCCCGTGACAAAAGGGTGAGATTGGATGTGGTGAATTGTGGAGGAAAATTAGATGGTTGGGTTGTGCGACAGAGGATGGAGGGAGACAATCAAGTGATGCGGCAATGGAGGAGGCAGATGAGGGAGAGAGATGATCGAGTGATACAATGCGAAGGCTTGTGGTGGATATAAAGATGGATAAAGGAAGATGTACTCCATTGTTCAATCAAATCTGAACTAGATCTTCGGTCTCCAATATGTTTTTTTGTCCATCGAAAGGACTTTCTTTCCGTTATCGATTATCACGGTCTAACCTAACTCAAAATGGTTAAAGGTGTATTAATGTAATAAATACAAAAGGTACAAATTTTGTTATAATAGTGCAGAACGTCAGGGCATATTATTGCCATTAATCGTTGTTTTAATATGGGAGACCGTTTAGGAAAATAGCTTAAAGAAAAAGAACAAGACATAGTTGTTAAAGGAAAGGGACATGGGGACGGGAATAAAAAGCGAGTTGTTGTTAAGTAGAGATTTGATAGAAACCCAAACAACACTTTTCTCAATTGGATCACCAATTTCATACCCACCATTACTTTTTTTTCTTTTTTCTTTTTTTCTTTTTATTAAACAAGAAAAATTAAACAAGTTTGTCTACTGATGCTGAGTTCTGACTTCTGACCATGCATGTGATCCATGGCCAAAACTATCCATATATATAATAATACTGTATATAGATCTCTGCCCACAACTATTCCATTATTAAATCAAACCTTTAATTTTGGGATCGATCTTTACTTACTATTGTATTCATTTTTTCACATAGAAATTTTCTTGTTTAAAATGGTCATCGTGGCTTATTCATGAGAAGAGATACTATAATTTAATAATTTGATCATGTTTCCTAATCGGAAGCAAAAATAAAGATAATTTAATTCCTTAGCTTAGAGGGGGAATTAAAATAATTCCTTATTTGTGTGTGAAGTTGAGTTGAATTTATAAAGAAATAGGTAAAATGACCTTTTTTTTTTCAATATATTGGGAAATTATTATCAAATGTCTCTATATTTACAATATTTGTTAGCATGTTGATTTAAAGTTATTGTGGATATAATTCAAGTTTTATCACGTCTAAAGTAGATTTCTAAAAGACTACTTTACTTTAATTTCGTCCTCATCTATATAAATTACTAAGCAAAAATATTTATATTATGAGGTAATTACAGAATCTACTTGTGGTTTACTTAATTATATATGGTAATAAATTTTCCAAAAACTGACATTAATCCCCCATTAATGTTTGACCATTAATTTTATCGATTCACCGTTTCGAACAAGAAAAGGACTTGAATACAACTCACTGTTAATTTAAAGAAATTTCATTTTTTTTAATTAAAAAAAAATGGGTCTCAATGGTCCATCTGAGGACTCTGGAGATATATATATATATATTTTAAAATTTAAATTGAAAAACAAAAAATTTTTAAAAAAAATCAGGGGAACGTACCACACCAGCACGATCAGGAGCAGGAGCAGGAGCAGAGGAATTCTCGTGAAGTGTAAAACCTCATTTGTAAGAGTTCATTTTTGCTCACCCCCTTGAAAGGGGGGTGAAAGGGGGGGTGAGCATTATCCCCCTCCTACATGGATGACATATGTCCATGAAGGGGGTAAATTTGTCTTGATACTAACATATTTTTGGAACAAATTTACCCCTCCCTGGACACATGTCATCCATGTAGGAGGGGGGTGAGCAAAAATGAACTCCATTTGTAATTCGAAAAGAACCAAAAAACAAATCAATAGTGACCCACTTTTGACTTAATTGGTTTATACTTTATAGTTTACTGCACTGAATTAATCAAATGGCATATGGTTCGTGAATCGATCGTGATCATCTTCCTCCATTGGAGAGAGAGAGAGAGAGAGAGAGAGAGAGAGATGTTCATATAAGTGTATACTTATGGATTTTATAATCAAACTAGTTGAATCATGCGATTCATATTTAATTCACTTGTTTATTTACATAAATACGCTATTGGGATCGACATAACAACGATCCCACCTTTGACTCAACAAACTAACACTCTCTAACTTGAGAACCCGCTCGTTAGAGAGTGATCGACAAACTGGTGGTAAGTAAAAATGGCTCTTAGGCCCAACAATCGGGCCCGCGTTGTCTTCACCAAATGAATCCGGGTCAAGCCCTGAGGCGAAGGTTCGACTTGAGAACATGATGGTTAAAGTAACAACCATTTGACTAGATCTGGTTTCAGTTGCCACCTTATAACAACTAAAGAAGATTTTGTTCGAATTCAAGACAGAAGATCTCATCAAATCCGAACACAATCAACCTGATCTTATCCTCCACGATCCTTTGTGAAACCATCCGGAAAAAGCTATAAATAGAACCCCTTCTCCATTGAAGGGATTCTGAATTTTCTAGATTGAAAAAAGCTTGATTGCGTGTTAAAACTCTGCCTAGGTCAAAGCTTATTCAACTGAATCTACCCAGTTTCTACATTCCTCACACTCAATCAACTAATTGTTTCTCTCTAATCCTGATATTAAACAAAACAACGCGCAACCAAAGCAAAATAAGGCCAAATTCGGGGATTATCCAATTATCCTTCACATATAGTTTTTTTTACAGGGTAAAGAAATAGTCGACAACCTTGATTCGACAAGGGTCAGACCAAGTTGCTTGGGCCTAAATTACATCTAGCTCAACCTACATTAACTGTAGATCGATCATCTACAATTTGGTGCCCACCGTGGGGCATTTTGTAACTTAATCATGAGCCAATTGAATTGAGCCAGATGTCAGGAGACGGAAATCCACCAACTGTCGAAGAGTATATCGTTGTGCTAGCTACTCAAATGACCGCGAATGCTAAGAAGTTGCCAGACTCGAAGCAAAAAATACAGTGGTCCTGACCCGCAACGTAGAACTGCGAGCAATGATAGAGGATGCACCTAACAATGTGCAATCAATGCCTCCGGTGTAAATGGTAGACACTAGACCTTATCGATAAGACAACTCCAACTATAAAATGGTACGTTAACTTGCCTAACAACTCAATTACTTCTTTTGCGTAGTTTACAGATACGTTCGTGAAGCAATTCGTGAGTAGTTGAAAGCTGGAAAAATAGTCGTCCGACTTCTACACCATACCCTAGAGGCACGACAAAAACCTTAAGAGTTTTGTCAGATGCTTTAACAGGAAAAAAATGTAGATCTCGCACTACAACCAGGTGACCGTCACTTCCACGTTTAGAAAAAGGCTCAAGTTCGACTCTGACCTCTACAAAAAACTCACTAAATACCGATGCAAGACAATGGAAGACATATTAAGCATGGGCTCAGATAAAATAGAAAGAGGATGAGGTGAACAATGTTGTACTAGCAAACAACTACGTCAACAGACAAAACGATCGTGTCGATCGAAAGTCAGCAGACATGCGTGTCGAACCCTATCCAACAGGAGATCGAGGTAGCAACTAGTCTCACTGCAACAGATCAGACAACAGACAGTCGTACAGATAAAATCAGCCTAGGACAATTCGTTCGCGCATACCCATCCCGAAGTACATTCTTAACATGGAACCTGTCGATCTCGTGGCAGTTGTGAAGGAAAATGGGGAACACGATCAAATGGCGAAGGAAGATGAACGCTTCTCAAAACATCGAAACACCAGGTTTCGATACGAGTTCCATAGAAATCACGACCATCGAACAAAAGACTGCATAACACTCAAATTGGAGGTAGATGAACTCTTGAAACAGGGATATCTACTAGAATTCCTAACTGACAAGGGGAAGGAGACCCTCTCTCGACATGACGAAAGGTAAAAACCTTGTCGAGATGAGAGTCCACCAGAGCCTCATTGACAAGAAAAAATCAATAATTTCAATACAGATGGATTAGAAGTTCGTGGCGTGACCCTTTCAGTTGTAGGAGACACACTAGACAAGTGTCAAACTCATAGATCAAACCCAATAGAGAGCATAAATCAAAGATTGGTGATACCTTCAACTTCAAAGCACATGACAAATCAGATTTATTCACTCGTCACCATGATGCTCTATTTATTTCATTACATATAGCTAACTGCTTAACTAAAAGAATATTAATTGATAATAGCATTTCTTGCAATATTTTGTTTTACAGTGCATTTAGGGAAATGGAAGTCGAAGAATCTAAGATAAGTCATCGATCGACATTATTGATTGGATTTAATGGCAAACAAAAAAGCACTCTAGGCGAGATCATACTAACAGTTTAAGCAGATGGAATGAACCTCTACATTAACTTCTTGGTGCTTGACAACCCATCTTCATATAATGATATCCTATGAAAGCCCTAGATACATGAAATGAAGGCAGTTCATTTGACCTACCATCAGCTGAACTGGTTTCCCATCAGGTAGGGAGTCCGAGAGAACAAGGGCGAGCATAGAATCGCTAGAGAATGCTACCAAAACGCCATGAAGAAGAAGAAAGAGTTGTAGCAATTATAGGAATCTACACCCGAACCAACCCTAAAAAAACCAAAAATTGAAGAGCTCGATGAGGTGTCGATCCATCCAGATCATCAAGAGCATAAAGTGCTCATTGGTTCGAGGCTACATGAATGAATCCGAAAGCAGTTGGTTGACTTCTTGAAGGATTATCACGACTGTTTCTCTTGGTTGCAGTCCAACATGGTAGGAATCGACTCATAGGTAATTGTTCCCCGTTTGAAAGTATACCTCGACCACCATTTAGAAAATAGAAAAAAAGGAAGTTCGCACAAGAGAAAAACAAGATAATCAACGAAGAAGTGCAAAAACTGATAAACATCGGATCGGTTAGGGAAGTCAAATACTCAGACTAGCTAAAGAAGAAGAATGGAAAAAATTGTGCCTGCATCAACTTCACGGATCTCAACAAGGTGTGCCCGAAAGACCTATTTCCTTTTCCACACATCGACATGTTGATCGACGCCACGGTAGGACACGACCTGCACAGCTTTATGGAAGCCTTCTCCAGATACAACCAAATCCTAACGCATCTGAGGGACCAAGAGAATACCACTTTCATTATCAAACGAGGTATTTTTTGTTACAAAGTAATGTCATTTGGTTTGAAAAATACAGGTGCAGCCTATCAACGACTATTCAACAAGATGTTTACTGAAATGCTCGGATCGACGATGGAGGTCTACATCGATGACATGCTGGACAAGTTCTCATCGCTCAACAACATATACACCACTTGAAACAATCATTCTACGTGCTCGACAAATATGGTATGAAACTAAACCTTGTTAAATGCTCATTTGGTGTGTTCTTGAAAAAATTTATAAGTTAAATGGTGATCCAAAGAGGAATCGAAGCCAGCCTCGACCAAATCAGGTCGATCAGAGGAATAAAGCCGTCAAAATGCATCAAAGATGTATAGAAACTCACCGGTCATGTGACAGCCCTGAATCAATTCATCTATAAGTCTTTAGAATATTGAAAACCTTTCTTCAATACCTTATGAAAGAGTAAAGCATTCAAATGGAATGAACAGTGCGAGAAAGCGTTACAAGACCTGAAAGAGTACCTAGTCTAGCCCCCTATTGTTGAAGCCTAAAGATAAAGAAATATTATATCTACATTTGGCATTGTCCGACAGTGTGTTGAGTGCGGTGCTTATCAGAGAAGATGGAGGCTCACAACATCTAGTGGACTATGTGAGTAAAGCTCTACTCGATTCCGAAACTAGGTGAAGCCAACTAGAAAAATTGGCCTAGCATTCGTCGTGGCGGCTCAAAAGCTAAAATCGTATTTCCAATGTCACCCAATCACGGTATTAACTTCATTCCCATTAAAAATTGTATTGGATACGCCTTAACTTTCAGGTTGATTGATAAAATGGGTGGTCGAACTCAGCGAGTACGACATCACCTTCCAGCCATGGATAACAATGAGGTATTTACAGATTTTACTACAGACTTCACCTCAAACGAAAATTTACAAGCTGAACAATAACTAATGACTCTCACGGAGTATCCCACCTTCTTCCGGATTAAAAAGCCTTCACTATGAAGAATGTAGAAACCAATCTGGCGTAAAGAGCTTGTCAAATAGAGCAATCACGGTTGGGAAATACTTGCCCACAAAGCGATCTGACTCCAAGAATCACGTGAGGACTTGCGACAAGTGTCAAAGATTCACCAAAGTATCTCACCTCCCTTCAAGAATGTTGAACTCAATTTCAACCACATGGCCTTTTATGAAAAGAGGAATGAACATTATAGGTAAGCTCCCAGCAACCCCAAACGGAGTAATCTACATGCTCGTCCTAACAGACTACTTAACCAAATGGGTCGAAACATGAACGATCCAGCACGTGCGAGACATAAAGATAGAAAAATTCGTATGGAAAAATATAATTTATAGGTTTAGTGTGTCCAATGAGATAAAGACCGACAATAACGCTCAATTCATCTTATTTGAATTCTAAAACTTTTGCGATAGGTATTGAATAAAACTGAGTTCTCCGACTCCTCGCTACCCCAAAGCTAACGGACAGGCGGAGTGGACTAATAAAATAGTCATCAACACCCTAAAGAAGCACCTCGAAAGTGAGAAAAGTGAATGGACCGACCTAAAATACTTTGGTCATACATAAGCACTGCTCTTCATTCGACAGGAGAGACACTTTTCTCACTCGTAAACAACTCTGAAACGGTAATCCTGATTTAAACAAGGCTTGCAACCTTTCAAAGTGAAAACTTATTCGAAGAGCAAAACAACCAACAACTAGCATATTAACTTGATCACCTCGACAAGCATCAAGATCAAACTACATTGAGAGTGTAAGCCTACAAACAGCATGTAGCTCGACATCAAAACAAAAATGTGAGAATAAGAAACTTCAAAACCTGAGATTGAATGCCAAAGAGAGTCTTCCAAAACACCAGATAACAGGGAAGAGGAAAAATGGATCTGACCTGAGAAGGATCCTACCAAATAACAAATATCAAGGGACGATGAGCATACAAATTACGAGACCTCGACGATCGAGAAATCTGTAACAGCTGGAACGCCCTACATCTAAAATAGAACTATTTCTAACTCATCTTTTCCACTTTTCACTATTTAATTATCAAATTCATATTCTAGAAAATAGATACTAACAATTCAACAAACAAGAGCAATAACGACGACTTAAGTTCAACTAAGTACAAGTTGAGCTCATAAAAAATAATTCTTTTTCAAAAAGTAATTCGAATATTTAGAACTAAGAGCAGTCTACATCGACAAGCCTAAAAATAAGATATCTTGCAAGAACTTAATGAGTTTCAACCTACTACAAAGCTCGACACGCAAGGATCAACTGAAAAATCAAGCCCTACTTTCAAGGGTATCTAACGACAAACAACATTCTGCATTCAAGGATTTACTACAATTTCCAATGTCCACATTGGACTTAGCACATTGAAAATTGAGGGAATATCCTTAGGGAAAAACCCTGGTTATTAAGAATACGTGGATACGCGATAATTTGTCAAATTTAGGCTTTCAATTCAAAGACATACGGCCAAGTCGACCTCACACATGTAAATACAAATTCTCCATGTAATTATTGCAGACCGTCAATCAACCCCTGCCTTATTAATAAAATTCGATTTCTTGATCAAATTAGTTTGTTTCACTTTACTCATACTCTGTACAAATGTCCAAATTGACCACTAAATTATACCTATTGTAGGTATCTAGTCTTGTCGACCTATACCTTCCATTAAAGTCCCCGTCGATCTCTAAATTATAGCTATTTCGGGTATTTCGTCTTTATAAGATCTATCTAACGACAAAGTATCCTATATAGTTTAAAATGGAAGTCGACCCTCGATTGATAGAAAATAATTAAAACAAGACAATAAACAAAGCAAAAGCGCACAATTGAAAATCAACACCAACTAAAACGGTCGAGTCAACCTCTATTCATCAAATTGAGTATAAAAACATTGAAAAGTGCCTACGAATTAAATACATATAGAGTCGACAAGGGAAATTATAAATAGTAATCTTACTCGACATATAAAAAATATATAATATAAAAATGATTGACAAAAGTCAGATTATCCTTGATTAAAGCTAGTATTGATCGAGACAGAAGAGCCAGGCCTTAGTCGAACCATCTACATCAACATCTGCTTCAACTATAACTTTTTCTAGAGGCTCATTTTTAGTCTCTCTAACGCCCTTGATATCTGCAGTAGTGCAATATCCTCAATTGGTGAACCCGCAGCCATAAGACGTTCAGTCTCCTCTCAATCATCGATCTCTTCCTGAGGAGTTCACTCAATATGCTCATTAGCCAAGTATTGCCTGAAAAAAAATTACTCTCCCAGCACACATAACCTCAACCGCAATGGTTGTGAGTCGCTGCTCTAACCCGGTACGCTGCTCAACGAGGGCCTCATTCGTTCTCTCAAACTCTTCACATTGTCGATCTCTTTCGGTGAGGGTCTTCCTTAACTTCATAAGCTCCTATTTTATGACGGTAGCTCTATCTAACTTTTTCGGGGACTTATTCTCGACTTCTCTCTTGGTCTTGTCGAGCTTGTTGATATCTGTCCAAATAAGGTCATTGGTCTTTTGCAGCTTCATGAACCTCTTATTCACTTGCAATTGCATATGTAGAGCCTGCAAAACGAGAAAGAATCATGTCAGGAAGATTTAACATACTTAATTGATAAATTTTTTGGAAAGAAAGTTCACCAGGAAAGTAGTGAGCAAACCAGCATCGACTGCATCCGTCATCTTCATTCCCTTGAGATGCTCTTCTTCAGTTAAGAATAGAAGGTCGTCCGACTTCTGTGAAAAGTTGTTTGGCTTTTTTAAAAGTCGACACTCCCGACGGGAGGAACACCAAGGTCGAGTCAGTCCCTTTCAACGTGGCATCAATGAACTTTCCTTTGGGGTCGACTTTGTAAGTCTTGCTCTTTTTCATTCTTCTTAGGGGGCTCTACTCCGAACAGAATTCTAAGGTTGGCTCATTGACCACTACAATCGACTGCTCCTTCGATGCATCGGCTGTAATTTTCTTTTTAGCCATCACCTCCACTCGTCTTTTCTTTACAACCTCCCTCTAAATCTTCACTGCCTTATCTGGATCAAGCATGTTAAACTTCACGCTCGACATCAACTTATCTGTAAAACGATTTTCGATGTCAGATATATGAGTTAAAAATGTCGTACCACATAGAATTTCAAACCCTCTTCTGGCCCAAACGCACGATACAATATCCTCTATAAGAGGATATGATATATGTGACACGTTCCAAGTCGAATGGAGCCACAATGTGATGACTCTAAGGTTAACTTCCACTAGCAACTTTTTCCAACTCCTTTCCTTAGCATATGTATCGCTAAAACCGTATTGGTACGTTCTATAGCGTTCGAACACTCTATTTTAATCTCCCCGTTCATTAAATCTACAAGAGCAAAACATGTTCGTCGATACTCAAACAAAAGTAAATGAGGAGAACAACATTAGAAGTTAGCACTCACCAGCTCGACTCCACAAACTTGGATACCAACATCTTTCATTTCCTTCAGGACCATTTATCAAAGACCCCTTTGAAAAAATTATTGGAACCCCATTCAACGGTTACACAGCGAAACTAAGTTTTAAAATTTTTATACAGATCATATATGTATCTGGGATCAGTGAACTTTGGATTGTAATTATTTTTCGGAACTAATACATACAATATGTAAACACAGGAAATTGTAATCAATAAAATCAGAAGAAGAACATACCAACGTTTGGAGGCTCCTTCACTTTACAATGTGCTCCTGTCTGAACCACTCTTACCAACGTTTGGAAGCTCCTTCAATTTACGGTATGCTTCTATCTGAACCACTCGATCTTCCTCGTAATCTCCCAAAACTGATAACTGCGCGTCACGGTTTCAGGAACTTAAACGGAGGATGTAGAAAAATACTTGAAGAAACTCTTTCTTCTCAATTTGGTGTATTGATTTAAGGCACACATACATTGCATCTCATGCAAAATTTATGTTTTCTTTTTCTTTTTCTTTTTACGTGTGTATCAGGTACACACAAAAAAAAACTTTTTCTTAAAAAAATTCACGCCTGCACACACCTTTTTTTCAAAAAGAATATATATATATATTGTGCCTCACGCGTCCACTTGCGTGTGTGTGTGTATATATATATATATAAACTTTGTTCTGCGTTTTTATTTGTTATAAAAAGTCAACACACCCTTTTTTTTTTCTTTACAAAGCTGCACTTGCATTTATATATATATTTATATATTCTTGTTTGTATCCTATACAAACACTTATATATGTTTACACACCAATTTACATTCAATGCAATCTCTTGTGTTATAATTGATATATATATTTTAATTATCCTTTTCAAATATATCTAATATATTAAAAGTGATAATAAGTATTTCAAATTCCGTATAAATCCAGGAATATAAAATATATTGTCCAACAATATATAATTATTATAAAAACGTAATCTAATTACGTCCACTGCTCATGCCGACACGACATCCCCTGACCCCACACGCATTGAGAATGCTTGCTCCTCTAGCTGTGTCCAAGAATCAGTCCATTGTAAAGAAGAACAAACATGGTTAGTGGCCCCCAAATCAACTATCCATGGTGAAGAATAATCTTCTACTAAACACGACTCAAGAACAAGTAAATTATATTTACTTTTCTTGGACTTCTTCTTGCTTTGGGCTTTCTTAGGTTTGGGCTTACCCTTCGCTTGTATGCCTCTCGAACAGTTCATGTGGCATTGGCAGCAGGCGCTGGAAGACATTCCTCCGTAAGCACAAACTTGAGGTATTTGGTGACCAATATTCCATTAATGTTAAGTTTTCACAAAGAGTAGTTATCACCGGTTAATATGTCGTTTATGAGAATTTGAAGTAATGCAGAAGACATTATTGCTGAAATAAATAAAACATTCATTCAGTCATTTATTTGAAACAAGTGTGAGTGCTTTGGCATAAATTTAAACATGATGCATGCACATGTTTAACGAACTAGAACTACCCTAAAACTAGTTACTATACCACGACAATCCAACATACCACAAATAAGTGCTGCCTTAGGGTCGGTCAAGTCTTTGCATGTTGGACCGAGACATTCTCAATCAAATGATATTATAGAATAACTCTTATTCCATATCATTCAACCATCGTTCACTCAGTCAGGTTTTTAATTAACAAACTTAATCAAAACCTTCGTGAGTGTAACCCATCATTTCAGATCTCATGAGCTTAACTCGAGAATTGTCACCTTAGGGTCGGTCAATCCCGAAATACCCTCAGAAATCCTATCTGTTAGGAAGTCAACCTTGGTATTGACCTTTGTGGAAACCCTCCTTAGGGAGGACGAAAGCAAAGTCGTCACGAGGCCCCACTCGGATCTCACGGTGTTGAACTAATGATGGAGACCGCGAGATATATATGTCATATATCCCTCTCCCACTCACTATTTTAAAATTAGTGTTTTCTATTAACCGTTAATGCACCTAGATTCTACAGGATTAAACGACTAACTTTAATCAAGATATCTAGCGCATTAACTAATTAGAAACAAATTCTAATTAACTAATAAATTATTAATGATTTTTAACAATTAAAAATCTAATCTATTAGTGAATAATCTAAGGTTTTGTAAACTATTTACTAAGGTTAGATTATTATGTTAGTGTTTACCAAATTTTAACTATTAAAACTCTAACACTTTATTCGGTTCATTTATTATTAGGTAATTAATCATATTAATCATAATTATAATAAATGACCCAATTAATCTAACTTATTAAACTCTTTAATAACTAGATTAATATTAATGAGAATTACCAAGTTTTCTAACAATTAAAAACTAATCTCATTATTCATAGCCAATTATGTATATTGCCCATTTTAATCACATAAAAAAAATACATAAAATATCAGGCTATGGTTCATGTATGACATACCAAATATATTTGTGTAGGCACATCTAATATAAATGACGTACGTATGCATGACAATGCATTTATCATCACTAATATAAAGCATACATGAATTGACCGAGTACTGTAGATTATTTAACCTAAAAAATTGGAATATAAAAGTACAAAAAAAATCCCAAGGCATTCCTTGGTCTTCTTTTAATTTTCGAGTCTTCCAGTTTCTTCAGATCACTCTAATTCATCTCATGAATTCAAAAACGGAAAATCTGCACGGAAGGCACTAGGCAACACTTGCCAACGGAACCGTGCGTGAACAGTACCCTATGAACAGTGCCCACCGTGAACAGTACCGCCGTCACGCGTGTTTCCAGTTCTTCGTTTACAGGTTACAATTTTTTTTTAATTTACAATACAATAATAGTAAAATAAAAACATTATAATAAAAAAATTATACAACCCATAAACCCTAAATCCACAGTACCATAAAAATTTACGATCAACCATGTTTAAATTAAACAATTTAATTATAAACATTCATACGATCATAAAGACGGTGCCTACACATTCATACATACAGGGGCATCGAAAACAATTTCTTGTTCTGAAAAATAAATTGGCTCTGATACCAATTGTTGGAGCCCTGTTTCACCGGTCACGCAGCGGAACTAGGTCTTAAAATTTTATATACAGATCATATCTGTATCTGAGACCAGTGAACTTTGAATCATAATTATTTTCGGAACTAATACATACAATATGTAAACACAGGAAATTTAAATCGATATAAAGAGAAGAAAAACGTACCAACGTTTGGAGGCTCCTTCACTTTACGTTATGCTCCTGTCTGAACCACTCGATCTTCCTCACTATCTCTCGGGACTGGTAACTGCGTGTGGGAGCGTCACGGTCTCAGGAACTTGAATAGAAAATGTAGAGAAATACCTGAAGAAACTCTTTCTTCTCAATTTGGTGTATTTATTTCACGCACACATAAATTGCATCTCATGTAAAAAAATAAAAATAAAAAATATTTTGCGTCGCCTGTTCAACACTTGAACAGTTTTTTTTTTAAAAAAAAAAAATCTCACCCAGCTACTCACAAATCTATATCTATATATATACGCATTGCAGCTCACAAATATATATAAATATTTATATTTATATTAATTTATAAAACTTATATATCACATACATATATCTTTGTTTGTATCATATACAAACACTTATATATATATATATATATATATATATATATATATATATATATATGTACACATCAATTTACATCCAATGCAATATCTTGTGTTATAATTGATATATATCTTTTAATTATCCTTTTCAAATATATCTAATATATTAAAAGTGATAATAAGTATTTAAAATTTAAACTTAAATTCAAATACTTAGATAAATGATTTAGTAAAATAAAATAATCCTATTATTTTATCTTCACCTAAGTCCATATATCAACTAACACTCTCCAATTAATAATTCACAATTATCAATATAATTAAATAATCTAATTATTTAATTAATTTAAATTTTAACATTCATTAATTAAATAATCTCATTATTTAATTAATTCTCGAATATATACGTGTCACTTTTGTAACACATTTAATTGGACAATCCAATTAATTAACCGTGACCCTTGTTACCTAAATCGATCGGGCTAGCAAAGGGACCTAATGGACCCACAGTATTTTGAGCTTCAATAATCCTCGAAATCATTAATTAAACTCTTTAATTAATATTCCTTGATTATTAACTCCGGTGTTATTCCACTAAAAACCCGAAGCTGCACTCTCTCAATTGTAGATGCTTTTACAAAGACCGATACAACTCGGTGTCCATCGATATAGCTATTACACATGGTGTGATCCTCCACAGTAGTTCATAATTAGAGTTGGGTCATAATATCCGTTATACCACTCTAATCACATATATCCTTTAAGTACCATCGATTCTCTAATGGACAATAAATCCTATTTCATTACGGAATTAGGAGAACGCTCATATTGTCCAAGCCCCGAATCAACCCTTAAGGGAACTACCATCTACTTCTCACAAGAAGAAGTGGATTCCACTATTGTGTACAAACCTTCCCAGCCACAAGCCAAACCGCAATCATAACATACGGAGTATATTGATCAGGAAATGCATCTAACCTCACCCATGGTATATCAAAGACTACGATTTAACCTGAAGGAGTTGATAAGACACTCAGGATTAAGATCACCCGCATATAGCTATCATTAGTTGATATATATGAATCACATCGGTAAACCGATCTTGGTGAGAGATTCATATAGATCATGACCCAATTCTATATGATCACATCATACAATGTGCCTCAATTCCTGTATCTCATATGAATGATTCAGGATAGAATCATCGTACATTACGGAATATACCGCAGCTATAGATTAACCACAGATAAAGTATCCAACTTTATTTGCTATCTATGGACTCTAGATTGCACGTCTCTTACTGTATCCATCCGTATATGACACTCATATACACAGTTCGAGATTACATCCAGCAATCTTGGATGTTAAATATATACACAAGTTATAAAATAAACAACACAACAAGAATGAATTGAACTTTTCTTTTTATTTATGTCATAAATCCATTTACAAATTACATCTTTAGAGCATAAACCCCAACATTAACCACAGTTGCCACGTATCGTAAGCGCTACGATTACCAGTAAACCAAAGTAACTGCCTAGTTAATTTGAAATTCAACTTGTTAAAGAGTGCATCAAAAACGAGGTGATACGTCAGCCATAGGGAGTTGAACCAACTCAGACTTATCAGTTGACATTTTCATTTCTCAAGGCGTACGAGAGCTCGACATTTCATCATTACAAAAGCCAAGATTCGTTGGATAAGGTCCAAGCATACGACTCGTTATATTCGACTAAGTGTTTGTCAACGATCGACATAATGACAGTCCTATGTTCTACTCAATAAGCTAACACTTTCTAACATGGGAACCCTTTTCTTAGAGAGAGGGGGACAAACTGTGGTAGCTAAAAATGGCTCTTAGGCCTAACACTGGATCCCATGTTAGCTTCGCCAAATGAATCTTGGTCAAACCTAGAGGTTAAGGTTCGACTTGAGAACCTGGTGGTTAAAGTTACAACCATTTGACCACTTCTGGTTTCAGTTGCCACTTGGTAACAACTGAAGAGGATTTGGTTAGAATTTAAGATAGAAGATCCCATCGAACCCGGACACGGTCAACCTGATCTGATCCTCCACGATCCTTCGTGAAACCATCTCGAAGAACCTAGAAATAGAATCCCTTCTCCACGGAGAAAGGATTCTGATTTTTCTAGATTGAAAAAAACTTGATTGCATGTTGAAACTCTGTCCAGTTCAAAGCTCATTCAACTGAATCTACCCAGTTTTTACAATCCTTACACTCAATCAACTAGTTGTTTCCTTCGAATTCTGATATTAAATAAAAAAACTCTTAGTCCAAGCGAAATAAGGCCAAATTCGGGTTTAACCAATTATCCTTCATATTTCGTTTCTTTTTGCAGGTTAAAAGAGCAGTTGACAACCTTGATTTGACAAGGGTTGGACCAAGTTGTCATTAATGGTCTGTTATTAAAATTCTCTTTGGTACCATCACAAGTAATAAATGCAACTCAACAAAGCTCTCATTATCATTTGCCAAAGATGACATCATGTTAGACATAAGGCCACATCAATAAGTCTTTTGTGCTACCTTAACTAGGTATGGCAACAGGTCGGGTTCAGATGGATTTTATAAAATCCAAACCTTCACCCGCTAAAATATTCCTCACCCACGCCTAGTCATGACCACGGTTCCGGTTCGGTTTGGTTTGGTTTGGTTCCGGTTTCGATTTCAAACCGTCAGTTCGGTTCTGAACCGTCGGTTTCGATTTGGAACCGTTGGTTTTGGTTTCGGAGGGACTTGGAATCAAAACCAGAATCGGAACTGCCTTCCAATCGGTTTTAATTCTGGTTCCGACAGTTCAGATGGTTCAGTTTCTTAACAAAATCAAAATCAAAATCAAAATCCCCTTCATGAGTTCATAGCTTCATTACACAATGACACATATCACAAATCCCATATTCCCAGATCCCCTTCATCACACAAATCAAACCCCAACATATGTTTTACAAATCAAACCCAAATAACAAATCAAACCCCCAAATCTCTTTTACTCGTGTTTCATCACAATATCACACAAATAATCACACAAATCAAACCCAAATAACAAATCAAACCCCATATTCAAAATCATCCACCAGTCCACAACCACCAGCCAGAGATCGAAGAAAAGATATCAGGGAGAGAGAGAGAGAGATCGAAAGGGGAGAGGGTTTTTGGGAGAGGATTGCCAGTGAGAGAATGATCAAAGAAGAGGTCGCCGGTGACGGGGCGAGAAACAGAGAAATGGTCGGTAAGAGATCTTCGTCACTGTCACTTGATCCAAGATTTTCTGATTTCTAGGTGGAACATTTGAAGAAAGGAAGAGAGAAAAAGAAGAAAGAGAGAAAGAGAGATATCAAAGAGAGATGAGAGATCGTGGAAACCGAAAAGGAAAAAAAAAAGAGAGAGAGAGAGAGTTTTATCTAAGAATCTGAGATTTTAAGAAAGAAAGAGTCAGAGAGAAATCCATGTTTGAAAAGAAAAAAAAATGGTCTTGAACTGTCGGTTCCAGAACCGGAACCGAACCGCCGGTTCCAGGTCAATTTTTTTTTTGTGAACCGGAATCGAACTGTACTGTTTGGTTCCGATTACAGTTCATTTCATACTGTTATGGTTCGGTTCTACGGTAAAACCAAATCGTGGTCATAACTACCCACGCCCACCCTCAAACCCGCGTAGATAAGCTGGTTCGCGTGAACCCGCGAGTTCGCGGGTAGGCGTGAACTCGCGGGTTATAGTTGCACCCATACCCTCACCCGTAAACCCGCCAACCAATGCGGGTTCACGGGTGGGTGCTTCACCCGCGGGGTATCCACAACCCGTAATCCACGAACTCGTGAACCCGCGATTTGTCAATTGTAAATTTCCACACATAATCACCTATTTGATACTTAATTGAATTAAATTAAATTTTCATCTCTAATTCCCTACTTGATACATTATAAAATAATAATAACCATAAAAATAAAATGACAAAAAATAATTCAAATGTATATATATGTATGTTTATATACAAGTATTTTATTTATTCGAGTTCACGGGTTCAACCCGTATGTTCGTTTTTTCAATCCGCACCCGTCAACGAACCTGTCGGGTTTTCATTAAACGGGTTCGCGTGTCGTAAATTCAACATCCACACTCAACCCTACAGGGTCGGGTTCGAACAGATGTCTGTGGGTGCATGTCAAATTGTCATCCCTAACCTTAACTCTAACTCAGTTATA
Organism: Dipteronia dyeriana; assembly: GCA_032871835.1. Classification (NCBI taxonomy): domain Eukaryota; kingdom Viridiplantae; phylum Streptophyta; class Magnoliopsida; order Sapindales; family Sapindaceae; genus Dipteronia; species Dipteronia dyeriana. The sequence continues at coordinate 98,870,253 of CM065296.1, read as the reverse complement.
TACTAATATCCTCAATCACAATGATTTTATTTTATATATGCGTTAATTTAAATATGAGATCTTAACGTCATTTATAATATAAATCATAAGAATTAATCTTGTGAAGAACTTATGACATTGCGACATAAATATGAGCGTAAGGAAGAAGAGGACAAGAATCATTTATGCTCAAACATCGAGGATTCTTGCTTATCCGGCTGTCTTTCATTTTCAAACATTGCATAAGGAACTGTAGCCACAGATATAGTTAAAAAATTTAAGAAAATTTGCGCTAAAATCACTAACTTATTTAGATACAAAAGCGAATTAGTTTCTTTTAGTTATAATTTCCAAACCCAAGATAACATGGGTATAAAATTTTTGAGTTTTTTTCTGTGAAAAAATAAATTTTAAATTAAAAACTTGAGATTTTTTTTTTACGAAATTCTTTACGGTAACCTTGAGAAAAACTTGCAATGTTTGAATTTTAAAATCGTAGTAGCCGTATGACATCATCAGCAAAAGGGGGGACCACAGAAGATACAAATTTTCCAGAGTTGAATTGAATTGAAACATTAAAACCATCAAAAAGTCTGTGCCAATTAATTTATTCAACAATCTGAACGATTCGCTTTCGCATGGGATTCAAATTCAGATCCGTTGCGTGGCGTGGCGGCTCCATGTGCCTTCTATTTTATTACTTCACGCGTTAAACAAATAGAATATGCATGCTTGCTTTCTTACTTGTAACTTGTCAAACAAGAAAAATAGTATCAGTAATCTGATCAAGACAAGATCTGGTTGATCGAATAATTTGCACATCACATTTGTACTATGAACTCGTGGGTTCGAATACGTACCTTACTTCTAAACTATTATAATATCTTTTTTAAAAATAAAATCGATTTTATACCCTTTCTATAGTTTGTCATACATTCCCCAAATCCTGAAATACGGAGTCATTTAGAAAGGGTGAGTTATGGTGGTTGAGCAATTGTTGTGTCGATTGGTTTAAGTTGAGAAAAGATTTGAAAACATGATGATGCGTTGTTCCGTCAAGAGCTATTATTACCCAAACAAGTTGAACAACAAACCCAGTGTGCTTCCTAACTAGGATCACACCTATCATATCCTTCTCTTTTAACTTTATATAAAGGAGTGTTGAAAAGGTTAAAGGTTAAAACTTAAAGTTAAAGGAGAGTTGAAAAGGTTAAAGGTTAAAGGTTAAAGGTTAAAACCACATTTCTGGCTTCCATGTCCACATAGCCCTAAACTCGGGGATCTTTGTACAATTTAATGCCCCACTATATAAAAACATGTATCATGTTCATCTTATTTCTATTTTCATTCATTATTTTATGAAAAAAAATAAAAATAAATTAATATCAAACTTTTATATAATAATTGTTTAGTGAATATCAAAAATCAAAATACATGTGAATTCAATTTATTTTCAGAAATACAACACAATTAAAATCCTCATGGGGTGTACTTACCAAACGATATACATATAAAATAATTTTCAAGGCTTTAAATATAACAATTTTTAATCTTATAGAAATAGACATGTTTGATCAAGGGTTGAAGCAAGAGAGGCCCCAATCTCCCTATTGAATTTCAATGTAAACAGATATGCATAAGTGATACGGAGAATTGTTGGGCCTATTATAATTGCAATACATTAGGTGTTGATAGGCATAGCTCGGTGGTAAATACATCTCTCAACTACCGTTGAGGTTCCTGAGTTCAAATCTTCCCTCCCCCTATGACTCGAATAAAAGTGCAATGCTTTCTTCTTCGGAGTAGATATGCATACAGGAAATTACTGCAAAAGCTCATCATAGAGTACTTGATAAAATCTAATAGTTTGTGATCTATATAATATTCCAACTAATAGTTCTATCTAAAACTATCCAACTCTGTACATCAAATGCCCAAGAATAGCCTTCACAACATGCAAGTTTGATCGAATGATGGCAACGCATTACAAAGGGACTGAGACTCTATTCCCACCCACGAAACATGCACTTATTTGTCATACGAGTCATTCTATACTACTATACTGGTTCAGTATAGATAAGTGAACAATTTATGTTTATTAGATTTCAATCCAATTATTCAGAAAAAAGTCAACACTATCAGAATTTAAAAAATAATAATAATAACCAAAAATTTTAAAAGAATCCAATGGACTCTCATAAGACATAACTAACTAGTATTCAATATTCATAGTGACTTGTTAAGAAACAGCATCAAGGAAGCAGAGGCTATGAATAAAAATACAGGCCTTAAATCCAAAAAAAAAGAGCAACACCCATCAACTATACAAGTCATCTGATTCGGAGCACAAGAAAGGTGAAAACGAGAAACAGAAACATATGAACAACACCCATCAAATACTTTTTACATTCTAAATTCAACGGCATTGCTACACTTAATCACACAAAATACACGCCTGAAATCGAAAAAAATATGAGCTGCATACACAAACAGTGAGACTCTACTTCTACACTAAGGTGGTGTTTAGTTGGGTGGAATAGAATATAATGGAATGGAAAGAAATTCATTCCATTTGTTTGGTTTGTTAAATTACAATGGAATGATGAGCATACCATCCAAAAACCAATGGAATGCCCATTCCATTAACACCTTTTCTCTTCCAAAAATAACTCTCTATGTCCCAACTCTATTCCAAAAGTACCTTCATTTCTAAAAATAATATATATATTATATAATTGTATGAGATATATATAATATATATATTTTTATATTTAATAATATTAATATTAATAATATCAATATTTCTAATATATAATATATATTATTATTATATAATTTATACTTTTATATTTTATTATTATTATCAAAAATGAACATTATAATTTCTAATTATATATATTATTATATTATATATAATATATATACACATTATTTAATAAATTATTAATATTAATAATATCAATATTTCTAATATATAATATAAGTATAATATTATATATACTTTCATATTTTGTTATTATTATTATCCATAATATATAATCTTATTATAAATGTTTTGTAGTTAGGGGTATTTTGGTCAAAATACAGTTGATTACATTCCATTCAGTTGTTAACTAAACAAAATATTACTGATTCAGCTATTGACTCCAGAGTCCCAACCAAACAAAGAAATCAGTTTTCCATTCCTTTTCATTCCAATTTCCATTCTCATTCTCATTCCAATTCATATTCCACCATAATAATCAAACGTCATCTAAGATTGTTAAGAAATTAACAGTATCATCACAAAATTTGCAGTCCCGTGCAAAGTTTGTCTAAATTAGATGTCAGTAAATCATATTTCTTTTCATCAACTGTATGAAAAATGTTTAGTACAAATACCACAATTCTGACTCACTAAAATCTGCAATCTACATGAATGTTTTATACATTTCATCTGCGTGGAGAAGCAGAATGATGTGGTACACCACCTACTAAGATAAATTAACAGTGCATTGAGAGATTTGTGAAGCCACAAAGCAGTGTTGGCATTCAAGTAGAGCATCAAGATTCAAGAATGAATCTTTTTGAGTAGCCGACACAACTTGGTCCAATAATTTTGGAATGAATTAAAGCAAGCAAGATCCTTGGAGATTCTAACAACCAAAAATTGAGACATTTCTAGGGTTGTCTTCTATTCATCCATCCTTTGATTATAATTTTTTATTATTTATTTTTGAACTATTACAATTTGGGGTGTAAGGTGGAGGACATGACTCGAACCCACAAACTCATTAATGTGATTGTTCTCCCTTTCTAATTATAATTCTCAATCAGCTATATTCACCAATATTTTTAATATCACTGCAGTTAAACAGTTGAATTATTTATGGAATGAAAACAAGATGGTGTTAAAAAAGCTGAAATTATTCAGGGCTGATTGTGTGGAGTGTATTCAGTTGCCGTACAAGTTATTCCTATTTTATCGATTTGCCAACTTTTCACTGTAGCAGATGTTGAGGGATTAATTTTGTAAATAGTTGAATTGTTGACTTTACTTTTTAGGCTTTGATTGTATTAGCTGTTAGGATCCGGGTGTAATAGCAGTATATCATTTTTGTTTATAATTTCGTTACTTTGGTGTCGCCGTGTAGCCCTGTAGGCCTAATATAAAAGGTTGTATTCTTATTCATTCAACTTTTATCAATCGAAATTTATTTCATTTTCCTCATGATATCAGTCGTAGGTTTTACCTGGAGTGTTCGTCTAGGTCAAGTACTCAAGTGGCATGCCCAATACTTATATACTATGGTTCCAAATTCCAATACTATATACTATAGTTGGAACTTTTTCCTGAAAACTTAAACTTTTGAATTTAGTGGTAATTAACGTGTTATTAGAGCTACACGATAAACTTTAAAAAATTAAAATTAATAAAAGACAATCCAAAGGAAATTGAAACTTCTTAAGCTACCAATAGAACCAGATGTCCTTGTTTACCTAGCAGATCTCCATAGTTTGCCAACAGTGCATTCTATGAGTAAAAAATCAGTAATGCTATGCTGCTCAATATCATGTCCAAATAATGTGGTGGATGATGCGTTAATACATTTCATTTGCCATATCATTTGGTCATGATTTTGGACAGTATAGAATTACTCAAAAATAATTGCATTGCATTGTTCATTGCGGATTTTGATCACCTTTGAATCATTTTCAAAATATGACTAAGAGTCGGTTTAAATTAAGAATCTATGTATCCACAATGATCAGAACAAAAATTTTAAATTCCAATTTTAGGTTTAACTTAAGACCAGTGAGGGAACAGCACCAGTTACAGGTATACCCTAAACTGATTGAACTCAGTCTAGTAATGTAATGGACTCATGGAAGCTGATGCTACCACACCATGCCCATGAAAACATTTAACTTCGACATTTGAGACATTATATATGCAATCAAAACCCTTAATTTTAACATCACTTCCTATGTTAGAATAAGAAGATGCAACAGGACCTTATATTTATCCTCAGGAAACACCTCAAATAAAAAAAAATACAAAAAAAAGGCAATATTGATTATGAATAGTGCAAATAAAAGATGCCATTACTATAATAAAAGATTCAAAAATCCAAGTTAATTTCCGAGGAGAGATGTCAAAATTGCCAAAACAGCAATCACAATCATGATATTTAGGAAATAGTTAGACTGTAAAGGCTTATCTGGGCTTCCACCAACTGCTTGATATTCTGCTCGTATCTTCTGCTTCATAGTTTCTGACAGCTCTCTCTGCAAATTCAAATAGGTAAATACCAATTGAATTTTATTTGTTCTTCTTCATTTAGACTTCCAAGTTTTAGATGTGAGTTCACATGATTTGAAAAAAGCTTCATCTTGTATTATTAATAGCCACGGCACAAGAAAAACATGATACTTGTTTTTTTAATCCTGCAGCAAATCATAAAGAGCTGAGAAAATAAACAGTTTGCATATGCACAAGTTGCCCCATAAGAGTTTTTCACACAAATAAAATGCAAAAAAAATTGGACAATAGCAAAATGTAGAAATAAGTTCTTCATAGTTACAACCTTCCCTGACGAATACTCGGCGGCTACAAACTTCTCTGGTGTAGCTCCTGTGGGACTGTCAGCTATCACAAGACCCTATCACCCAAATTCAACAATCAGTTTAAGAAAATATTAAATGTTACCATTATCCTTTGAAAATGGTTTAGTAATGTAAATTCCTTGAAGTTAAGAAAAGACTAGCAACCAATATTGACAGTGAGATAATAATACAGTATTTGGTCAAGCTGACCTCCAAACAATAATTTAAACGTGCTTGATAAGTTTGCAGTTACTTGGCAATCTAAATATGCAGGTTTGCATGAAAAGCCATGCAAACTATATCATGGAAATAGTTCAAATAAATAAGCTAATATGACAAATAATATCTTGAAGCATCTTATAGGTGAAAAAATAGGATTACATAAGCTATATTTGTCTTTAATCTAGGATATTTTCAAAATATTAAAGAACAATAAAAATGCTAAGCAAACCACTAATCCCAAAAGCTTAACCTTGAATTGTAGAAAATGGCCAAAAAAATAGTATTAAACTCTAACACACTCCTTCACATGCAAACCAATAGCCTTGTGGTGCAAATAAAGCCCAAATATAACAAAGGTTTATATGAACAAACAAATAACAATTAGATGATGGTAAAAGAAACTCTAATACCATATTAAGTATTAAGTAACCGTTAGATGCAAAATTTAAATCTTGTAGGTGAGGACCCAAAAGATAGAATTAAGATCTAAAAAGGAAAATTTTCCTAATCAGAAGCAAGTTGACACTACTATAAAACATAACATGTACTAGTTAAACCAGTTATATGAAATTTTCATTGCTCAGAAAAGCACTGAACACAAGCACTAAAAATTCAGCAAACCTCTGGAGGATCAAATTTGGCCCCAAGGTTGCTGAGCTTGGCATGGGCTTCAGCATAATCCTTAAAGAATAATTCCTGATCCTCAGCATATTTCTCAGCATATACCTGCAAGGCATGTAATGTTCATTAGCTACAAAAGATAACTATATGTCACTTTCTTACAAGAAAATTCATTCCTTTTTACCTTAAATGAAGGATCTTCAAAAAGAACAGCATCGGTAGGCAACACAAGTAGATCTTCATCCCTTCTTTCTTTAATATCCTGCATACATAAATCACAGTCAGCAAGCTCAATATTGCATCCCCCCAACCCAGCCAAGTTCCACTATATTACGAGTATACACAGAGACTGTGATCTGACTTCAAACCTTGAAATAGGAATTATCAAATTTCAACCATTGTGCTGTCCAGGACTGACCTCCAGGTGCTCCGGGTCCATTTTTCTGTCAAACATTTTTTGTTTAAATTGTTAGTCATTCACTCCAGCTACTTAGTGTTAAATAGCACTTAACTCTTAGGTTGTTATGATATCCGCTAATAAACATTTTCACAAAAAAAGACCTTCATGGAATTTGTTTAAGTTTATAAGTTTTTATACCGTGTACTTTGTTTCTGGTTTTCCCCAACCACTGCGTTCAGGTCTAGATCTTCCAAGTGTGTGTGCACCAGATAAGGCAACAATGTCCTACAGATCAGAGGTATATACTGAATATCATATGCATATTGAGATAACATATCAACAAAATCCACCTTACAGTTAAAGCTACCTTGTCATTTAATCCCATTCTGTAGAAAACTTCTCTTAAATGATCAGCAGGTGAAGGGGGACCAGCAGCTAAAAGTCCAATGATACTTAAAAATCAGTTGCTAGTTGAAGCAGAAGTGGCTCCACAAGCAGCAGAGGGTAATTAACAGGGAAAAGAAAAAACTACTCTACTCTAGAAATATGCTGAAGTAACCTAACAACCTAAGATTGGAAGCTCAACATACAAGATATCTGTGCACACAACTTAATCATACACTTCAAAGGTAGACAATATAGACGAATATATGAACTCAAATCCAATTACTGTACAAATGTATACCCGGTTCAGTAATGGGTGCCATGATCAATATCAAACAATACACAAGGTCATAGGCTCCAAGGCTCCAAGTACACTAGAAAAATTATGCAAATACCTCTGAATAAGTACGTTTTGAGTCCTAGAGTAACAAAATTACGAAAACAACATAAAACTTGTAATGTGTTTCAATTCTTCTTTTTTTTTCCTTTTTTAAGCTTCTCTCCTGTTGATGTCCACATGATTTTTTTTATTTTAGCGGATTTTTACAAGTACAAATTCACAGTCCTAGAGAAATTGCCGCAAGAGAAATTTTTTCCTATATATATAAAGAAATTATCTCTTGAGCACTGTCCTGAGTTTTTAAAATCAAGATGAGGCTTGTGAGACGATAGTGAGGCAGTAGAAGATGGATCTAATAGTTGATAGTTGAGTCAATTTGTTCGGATGAGATAAGGACTATATATATTTATAATTTAGTCCAATTCACATAAGAGCCTAAATATCTTTATTATAAAGTCTAAGACTCATCCTTTGAGTTATATGCATTGGCTTCTATAGTACAAAACACATAGCCAATCCATGTGCTTAAATAAAAACAGGTCAAAAGGTGCACTCACCAAGATGTCATGGACCAGAACATGCATGTTCATATTTATCATGCAATCATTATTCATTCATCACAATTCAAAGGAGTTATTCATGGCATTAACCCACTACAACTGTTGTTATCTTATATCTTGTCACACCATGGGTAAGATACACCACAACAAATAGTATATACATATATGGTTCACTAACCAGGAAGTCTTCCTTCTTCAGGGCACTGCTCAGGTCCCGAGACATCTACTCTTCCATACTTCATGGGGATTTTCGGTCCTCCAGCTTCCTGAATTTCAAAGAAATGGATAGTATATTTAGACAATAAATTATTTAGACTAGTTGTGAAAACAGAATAACAGTTAGTGAGACCTCTATGGCAGTAGCACTGGCCAACTGGAATAAGTCTGCATAAGTCACAGCAGAGTATTTGTCCTTGATAGATTGGATCAGTTTCAACGCATTCACAAGACCTAAAATACCAGCTCATGAGACAACACCTTTTGTCAAACCAACCTCATTTACATAATGTTTCAAACTATTACCAGCATTGGCTGCATGATTAAGCTCAACTTCAAATCTAAGGCTTCCATTAGCTCCACCCCTTTGTGGAAACTCCTCAATGTTCTTGTTATAAGTACCAGAATCATGCCAACCCAGGCGTACCTGTAAATATCAGACATGAGAAACCTTAAACCACATCTCAATTTCTCCAACTAGACTCTGTAAATATTTATTTCATTCTCATCTAGCTAACATATTAATGCGATAATAAAACCAAGCACAGAACAGCAGCACAAAGCACTTAGAAGCACGTGGGAAGCATGAAAATGCACAGTTTAGGAGATAATTGACAGGGAAAAACACCAAAACCAGCTGTCCAACTTAGATACTGTCATGCCTTGTCTTGCCATTTAGTCCAAAGTTACAAGTTCAGATAGCAAAACTTCCAAAAGGATTAGAACTTAATCTTTATACCATTTCCATATGCAATGTTAAAATAAAATTTGTTAATATTGGGCATATCTTACAATCACACAAATTTGGCTATGTCTACTAACTGTCCAGTCCGTTGAAAAATAAACTTGATCTCCAGCCAACCACTTTCCAGCCAACCACCTTCCTGCCACCTTTCTAGAAACCGGCCATCACTTGGCTTCAACAACCATCCAAAATTTTCAACAAGCATTATTGTTTTTGTTTTATATCATCTCATTTTCCTATATAAAGGGATGAAGATTATGTTGTAAGTGTGTGGAGTGGTGTAAGAAATCTAGAGAGATAAAAAAGCTTTTCTCCTTTCATTGTTTGTGTTTGTTCGGAATTCTCTCCCAGAGGTGCACCACAAGTGACCTCAACCATACCATCCCACCAACAGTGGTATCAGAACTCAGGAGAACCAGAAACTTGAAGAACAGAGGTCAAAATCGAATTGGCCCAGAAATCAAAGTGATCAAAATCCATTTTTGATCACAACAGAGTGTTCTACTCATCGTCAGGGTTCAACGGTGAAAACGCCACTCAAATCGAAACACCAGATAGGCCGCACGTGCCGCCTGAAGTTGGAGAGTGGTTACACGCGCAGCAACAGCACCGACGCGTCACCAACACGCACCGGTTGTCTTCCTCGCCCGTCTATAGGATCCGACCCGAAGTTCAATTCATCAACCCGGTACTGAATCCGACCCGAAATCCAACCCAATACCCGACCCAGAGTCCGACCAAAGATCCGTTAATGTTCACTGTGCTGACGTCACTAACGCCGTTATAACGGCTGGAATATTCCGTCAGTCAAAGGGAATATTCCGTCATCTTTGGTTGACTTTTCCAAAAAAGTTTGACCGCTTGTTTCGGACGTTTCCAAACTCGGTTTTTGACAAACTCGGACCGGTTTCCAAGGTATTAGACCATTCTGGACACAACCTTGCTCTCGGTTGTTGCAAATTCTGACTCCAGATTTGTGATCTATACACTTCAAGTCTCGATGGCCAACGGTAACGCGCATGTTGTCATCCCAAAACTCACCAAAGACAACTATGACAATTGGTGCATACAAATGAGAGTTCTACTAGGCTCTCAAGATGTTATGGATATTGTGGAAGATGGATATACAGAAGCTGAATCCAAAGAAGTTGAAGGAACTATGACAGAAGGTCAAATATCAACTCTCAAAGCCAATCGAAAGAGGGATTGTAAAGCAAAATCCATAATCTATCAAGGTCTATATGAAGCAACGTTCGAGATCATAGGCTCATAGCATCCGTTCAGTCATCAAAAGAAGTCTAGGACACCCTTCTCAAAACCTACAAAAGTGTTGCCAAAGTGAAAAGGATCCGTCTTCAAACTCTACGAGGTGAGTTCGAATCCCTACGAATGAAATCTAATGAATCTATTGCTGAGTTCTATACACGAGTTATGGTCGTTGCGAATCAGCTAGGAAGAAACGGAGAAACTCTCACAGACATGAGAATTTCAAAGAAAATTTTACGATCATTAGATCCAAAGTTTGACTTCATAGTTGTGGCCCTGGAAGAGATGAAAGATCTGGAGACGATGTCTGTCGAAGAACTTGTGGGATCATTGCAAGCCCATGAGAAAAAAGTCACAAGAAGAAGTGATGACAAAGTATTGGAGCAAGCTCTCCAGTCAAAGCTCTCCCTCAATGAAAAAAAAGATATGAGCAACGGGGGACCTCACAACAAGGAAGAGAATGACGTAGAGGATCTCGTGGAAGAGGTTCAGGAAATGCTAAAACCAGGAGTAGAGGCAGAGGAGGAAGAGACGCAAACAGAGGAAGACGTGGACAACAGAACTATGTCCCACGAGTAAGAGGACGAGGAAGAAGAGGCGGGTACAACAACCGTCCGAACATTAACAAAAGAAATGTTCAATGCTATAACTGCCACAAATATGGCCACTATAGCAACGAGTGCAAAAGCCCGCCAAATGAGGTAAATGAAAATTCTAACTTTGCAGAGAAATAGCAAGTTGAAGGAGAATCGTTGATGTTGATGGCACACAACTCAACATATCATAACCAAAATGTTTGGTTTCTTAATTCTGGAGCCAGCAACCATATGACTGACAGAAAAGACTTATTTACTGAACTTGATACGAAAGTTCAAAGAGAAATCTCATTTGGCAACCTCTCTAAAATCCTTGTCCATGGAAGAGGAGATGTCATGATCAAACAGAAGAATGGAGATCATGCTTTCATCTCAAATGTCTATTATGTTCCAGACATGTAGACAAACATCCCAAGTCTCAGACAACCGTTGGAGAAAGGCTACCACATTAGCCTTCAAAATAAGCAACTCACCATCATAGATGCTCGAGGAAAGCTGGTTACCCGAGTCCAGATGACGAATAACAGGATGTTCCCTCTCGCAATTCATCATGATACGCCAAGGTGTTTGACAGCCATCATCGATGACAAAGATTGGTTATGGCATCTAAGGTATGAACATCTCAATTTTGAAAGTTTAAAGCAATTGGGAAGTAAGAGAATGGTGAACGGATTGCCAAGCATCCATCACCCAAATGAGATGTGTGAAAGTTGTGTTCTCAGTAAACAACACAGAAATAGCTTCGGAAAAAAAAGCAAATTGGAAAGCAACCATGCCACTTGAGCTCGTTCACACAGATGTGTATGGACCATTGACGCCAGTATCAAATGGACAGAATCAATACTTTCTCACCTTCATTGACGACTACAGTAGAAAGACTTGGGTTTATTTCTTGAAAAGGAAGTCTGAAGTATTTGATTACTTTAAAGAGTTCAAAACTCTTGTGGAGAAGCAAAGTGGCTACTACATCAAAACACTGAGATCAGATCAAGGTGGAGAATACACTGCAGGTGCTTTCCAGGAATTCCTTAAGCAACAAGGAATCAGACATCAGTTTACACCAGCTTATGCTCCTCAGTTAAACGGTGAAGCTGAAAGGAAGAATCGAACAATCCTTAACATGGTCAGAAGCATGTTAAAGGATAAAAACATGCCTAAGAGTTTTTGCGCTGAAGCAGTCTTGTGTGCGGTATATCTACAAAACAGATGTCCTACGAAGAGTCTTGATACAAAGACACCGCAAGAAGCATGGAGCACTCACAAACCAAGTGTGAGCCACCTTAGAGTTTTTGGCTTCATTGCCTACATCAAGGTCCCATAAGCAAGAAGAACGAAGCTTGAAGATAAAGGAGAAAAGTGTATCCTGGTTGGATACGGTGATAGAACTATGGGTTGCCGGTTATACAACCCCATCACCAGGAAGTGATCTTCAGTAGGGATGTCATTTTTGAAGAAAATGAATCCTGGAATTGGGATCAGAACAAAGCTTCCAGAAATGCAGAGTTGATATCTGAAGAAGAGATAAGAGAAGTGGCTACAGAGCCACAAATACCCGGAAATCAGCAGACTCCTCAACATGGTTCCCCTTCACCATAAAGGTATGATGCTTTATTATCGATTGAACGTGATTTTTCAAATATGATGCCTAGAGGGACACGTAGCCTAGAAGATCTGTATGAAAATACATAACAGGTAGAAGAAGACATTACTCTGTATTGTCTGCTGATGACAAGTGATCCAGTTAGCTTTGAAGAGGCTAACCAAGAAGGAAAATGGAGAAGTGCAATGGATGAAGAAATTCGATCCATTGAAAAGAACAAGACATGAGAGTTGACTAATCTCCCAAAAGGCCGAAAAACCATCGGAGTGAAATGGGTCTACAAGACCAAAAGTTATGCGAAAGGAGAAATCCAGAGATACAAGGCCAGACTTGTAGCAAAAGGCTATAAACAGAAGGAAGGAGTTGATTATGGAGAAGTATTTGCTCCGGTTGCCAGACTAGAGACCATCAGATTGCTAATATCATTGACAGCCCAGAAAAGTTGAAAAATTTACCAATTTGACATAAAGTCAACATTCCTGAATGGCTTTCTTGAAGAAGAAATCTACGTTGAACAACCACCTAGATATGTGAAGAAAGGCAACGAAGATAAAGTTTGCAGACTGAAGAAAGCTTTATATGGTTTGAAGCAAGCACCCTGTGCATGGAACATGAGGATTGATGATTACTTCCAAGAGAACGAATTCGAGAAATGTCCGTATAAGCATGCACTATATTTGAGGAAGGAGACTGACGGAAGCTTGTTATATGCATGCCTATATGTTGATGACTTGATCTTCACCGGCAACAATCCAGCCATGTTTGAAGATTTCAAACGGAGAATGGTGAAAGAATTTGAGATGACTGACATCGTTCTAATGGCTCATTTTCTTGGTATTGAAGTTGTGCAAAGCGAAAAAGGTATCTTCATCTCCCAGAGTATCTATGCAAAAGAAATTCTGAAGAGATTTGGTATGGAAAAATGTAATCATGTCACAACTCCAGTAGAAACAAGATTGGAGTTAAGAAAGAATGAAAGAAGAGATGTTGATCCAACCTATTTCAAGAGCTTGATTAGCCTGAGATACTTGACGTGTACCAGGCCAGATATACTTTATGGAGTTGGACTAGGCAGCAGATACATGGAGACTCTAGACCAGTCTCACCTAAATGTTGCAGAGAGGATACTTCGCTACATAAAAGGTACAATTGATGATGGTATATTTTATACCAAATGTGAAGATTGCAGGTTGATTGGCTATTCAGACAGTGATTGGGGAAGAGATCTGGATGAACGTAAAAGCACGACAGACTTTATGTTTTTTATGGGAGATGCAACGTTCACATGGTCACCCAAAAAGCAAGCCATTATGACACTGTCATCATGTGAAGCTGATTACGTTGCTGCCAGCTCAGCTGTTTGTCATGGTATCTGGATCAGAAATGTGTTGCAGTACTTGGGATTAGAGGTCTACATCGACAATCGGCCAGCGATTGCGCTAGCAAAGAATCCAGTATCCAATGAAAGAAGCAAACATATTGATACGCGGTATCATTTCATCAGAGAGCATGTGAAGAATAAGGAGGTGGAACTAGTGTCTTGCAGGACATATGATCAAGTTGCTGATATTTTCACCAAGCCGCTCAAATATGACGTGTTTTCAAGACTAAAGACAATGCTTGGTATGGCGAAACATGGAGAGTCAAGTTTAAGGGGGATGTTGAAAAATAAACTTGATTTCCAACCAACCACTTTCCAGCCAACCACCTTCCTATCACTTTTCTAGAAATCGGCCATCACATGGCTCCAACAACCATCCAAAATTTTCAACAAGCCAGCTCCCAACTGCCATCAACCAGCTGATTTGCTTTTATCGTTTTTGTTTTTTATCATCTCATTTTCTTATATAAAGGGATGAAGATTATGTTGTAAGTGTGTGGAGTGGTGTAAGAAATCTAGAGAGATATAAAAAAGCTTTTCTCCTTTACTTGTTTGTGTTTGTTCAGAATTCTCTCTCAGAGGTGCACCACAAGTGACCTCAACCATACCATCCCACCAACACAATCTTCCACCTCCATTTAACATAAGTGCAACTGCAATCCTTTTCCCTTCTGCATCACTCAAAGAGTTGGATAAAAGCGTTCACGAAAGCTTATAAATGGAAGCAAAAATACATATCCATTATACCTTTTTTATGATTAAATTTTACAACAAAACTGAGCATGCCATGAGTCCTCCTTTACAAACTCATACGTAATTATCAGAGTCAAACATTTCACCATGGTAAAAGAAAATAAAAATAGTAATAATAAATAACAACAAAGGATTCAGTGAGATTCACTAAATTATATTTTCAAAGCTAATTCCAAATATGGAACACAGGGTCAGTAAATTCATAACTAAAATGAATAAAACTGAACAAATGGAAACATTTAACAACACGATTGAGCTCAGCATCATATGCATTTTAGAGAGATGAAATCTTAACAGAAAACATCAAGTGCAGTTGGAATAGCAAATAATTGAATATAACGGTGATTAAAGAGTAAGATATAAACCAAAATCGGATGACAAAACGTGGATTTGAGAAGCTCCTTGATATCTTCTCTCGCACTCTTCAATTGATCAGGATCAGAAGCTGCAGATTTTGGTGAAGCCACTGTGCTAAATCCTCCATTCCTTACAACAACCGACGATCTCTTCTATAATCATAAACAAAAACGCATTAATCGATATAAAGAACATTTATCCACACAAATAAAAACATTAATTTGATTAACAACTAACAAGTAAAATGTACCAGGTTAGGTAAGTGGTGAGATATGAGAGTAGAAGTTCTGAGACATTTGAGAGAGGAAGAGGTAGAGAGAGAGGAAGCAGAAGAAGAAAAAGAGGAGAGAGAAATCTTGGCAGCGGTGGAAGTGGAGGAGAGGAGGAGAGAAGAGGCAGCGCTGCTCAGAGAAGAAGCCATCGCTACAGGTGATTGTGCCGTTAGTGACAGCCTCTCTGCCATTCGGTTCTCTTCTATCTTGTCCTTTTGTTTAGGATTAACAAGGCCCAATGAGTCAATGACACACGCACGCCACACCCTCTTTTCTTTGTGTTTGGAAACTGGGATATGTTTGCTTATTTAACGGACTAGTCTGTCCCTTGTCTTTCTCCGAGTCAATTTTTTTATTTTTTTCAAGTACTGAAATAAACTCTTACACCGAACAATGGTTTGGGATTTATCTAAATATGCCGGAAAAGAAAAGAAAAGAAAAAATTATTGATTTAGTTCCTATATTTTTTTAATTGTTTTATTTATTTATTTATTCAATTTTTATTGGATTTGATTTATCTTTTTTAAAACCATTCATTTTAGTCCCTATGACCATATTTTCAACGGTCGATGGTCATACAAAATACAAAATGTTAAATGACTATTTTACTTTTAGACATTTATTTTATTTTAAAAATAAAATAAATGAAAACTTATAAAAAAACGAAGACCAGTAACACCATCAACAAATCGCCATTAACAAAATCATCTACCTAAACAATCAACAAACCCAGATTCCAACCAATTTCCAGCCACCACCACTTTATTCATCGATTCATCATCTACACCATCATATATTCATCAATTAACAAAATTGTCATCAACATCAACAAACCCAGATTCCAGTCGATTTCCAGCCACCACCATTTTATTCATCAATTCATCATCTACACCATCATCTATTCATCAATCAACAAATTTGCCATCAACATCAACAAAACCAGATTCCAGTCGATTTCCAGCCACCACCACTCTATTCTTCAATTCATCATCTATTTATTAATCAATAAAATTGTCATCAACACCATCATCTATTCATCAATGAATAACCGATTTCCAACCACTACCGCTCCAACAACACCCACACAACCAAACCCAAATTCTAACCACCAACACCACCTCAAGACCCGATACCGAACTGGACCGCAATCATCACAAAACCCAAAACCGAATCACACCTCCATCACCAAATCGAACCCAGAACCACCACCGAAAAACAAATTGGTTCACCACCAAATCGAACCTAGAACCACTTGAAATCCAAATAGCCACCAAATCCAAAAACAAACCCACCGGCCACCAAACCCATAACCACCACCAGCAACCCAACCCCACGAATCCAACCTCTCAAACCCACGAATCAGCCATCAAGTGATCGAGAGAGAAAGAGAGAGATGAGATTGAGACACGAACCTAGTCATCGAGATCGCAAGAGGGGAATTGTTCCTTGACTTTGGACTCTTGAATTGAAGAAATGAATTGATAAGATTTTGTGTTTAGAGAGAAAACGAAGAAGAGAAAAATGTCAGGTTTATTGGTTTACTGATTTTAATTTTTTAATTTTTAATTTTAACTTTAATTTTTATACATTTTTTATATTTGTATTTATATATTAGTTTAATTTTTATTATATATATATATTCTATTTATTTATATGTTGACACATGACATATTAACGTTAAAAGATAAAAATACCCTTAGAACCGTTTAATTTAACTAACAGAATGACGAAATTAAATGGTTTTGGAAAACATATGATCTAATCTAGTGAAAAATTGATAAGTGAGTAAAAAAAACAATTTAAAAAAACATAGGGACTAAATCAATAATATCCCAGAAAAAAATTACATATACTATTGAACATTTGTTGTCTGTTGTCATAATGGAAGATGTCTAATTTTATAATAATTAAAAGAAAAATATTCACAATACTTGTAAAATATGATAGGAGTCGGTCATTTTGTTACAGCATCTCCAATGTAAATATGCATTTGAAGAAAATTGGCCAATACATAGTTGAAAAAAGTTAAAAAAAAAAACTCTCTTTAATACAATTATCTAACTTCAATATGGAGATAATGTAACAAAAAAAAGTCAGATTATGGAGTTGGGTTTCTAAGAACATCTTCAATGCAAATATGTATTTTTGAGTTTCGAAATAGTGACACATCAGCATTTTTATTCACTATGTGTTCACTTTTGAATTTTATTTTAGAGAAATGCATATTCATATCTCCAATGCAATTATCTAAAGTCAAACATGTATCTATTTTATAATCAATCATAATAAAACAATTAGAGCATCTCCAATGCAAATATACATTTTTGAAATATTGTCGCACCACCCACTTTTGAAAAACAAAATAGAAAAATACATATTCACATCTCCAATACAATTATCTAAAGACTAATTGGCACTAGACCCCCCTGAATTATATGTGAAATCGTAACTTGCCCCCTAAATGTTTTTATTTGGCAGTAAACCCTCGAACTGTTGGAAATTGGCAATAATAGATGGAATAGGGACGGAACCCTTATGCCGTCCATTTTTTCCTTACACGTGCATAATTACAAAGGGCATTTTTGCTTTTTCACTGTTAACAAATCAGGAATAATTTTTGTAATTAAAAATATAAAAATTTAAATTTAAATTTAAATTTAAATGTCTCCATCTAATTAAAATGCACGGCTGCTTGGGTTTCAAAATCTTCAACATCATCATAAAAAAACAAAGAACAAATTAAAAATAAAATTAGTTCCAATATAATTAAAAAAAATAAAACAAGCATTCATTCAATCCAGAACATCATCTCAACCCAAACATTCACTCATCTTCTCCACCATCATCTCCTCAACACCTATCTCCAACACTACAAAACCTAGAACCATCTCCTCAACACCCATCTCTACCATCATCTCCTCAACACCCATCTCCAACACCACAAAAACAATCACTCATCTTCTCCACCATCATCTCAACCAAAACCCTAGCCACCACCAGTCCATCGAAACTCATACAATCTCACCATCGTCTTTCTCTCCCACATCTCTCTCACAACTGCCTATCTCCCATCTCTCACTATCTCGATCTCTCATTTGACGGTGAGTTTTGAGCTGTCACCTTTTACCCATAAGTTGATAAGCCAACTCAACAGATAAAGATTCACCGGTTATAACGGATATGGTGGATGAGCCATCGGGTCTCATCAACTTAGCTAAAATAGAAGAACTGAAAATAGGTTGTGCAATTGAGAAGAAATATTAAAATCATGGACCCCGTTAGACTCAGATCCGATCCCTCTCTATCTCATCTGTTTATTCTCTCGATCTCTTTTGGAAGGTTAGATATGTGTTGTTTGTTCAATTTTTTTTAAAACAAAAAGTTGTTTTCAAATCTATTGTTCAGTTTATTAGTGGCTAGTTCATGTTGTTTGTTTTCTAGATATGGTGTTTCTGGAGATGGGTGTTGATTTTGAGGTTATATGTTATGGATTTTGTGGTGTTGTTGATGAATGATTGTGGTGGTTTTGATGAATGATTCTAGGTTTATTATTATTGAGATAGGTATTGTTGATTTTGGTTTTGTGGTGTTTTGGTTTGGGAATGTTTGATAGAGATTAGCAACTGATTTGTAAATCTTTGGAAACCTTTGGATCTTCAAACGAACAATTGAACTAGAGAGAGAGAGAAAGCTTGAGGCGGTGGTAAGAGAATGCATATTAGTTTTATTTTTAAAAAAATATTCCACTTTTGCTCTTACAGATGAAGCACACGTGACAATAAGATGGACAGAATAAGGGCTCCGTCAATTATTGCCAATTTCCAACAGTTCGAGGGGTTTATCGTCTGAAAATATATTCATAGGGTGGTAGTTTGCGATTTTACGTGGAGGGTCTGGTGCCAAATAGTTTTATCTAAAATCAAATATGTATATATTTTCTGATCAATCATAATAAAACAATTATTACATTATCTCTTCTCTTTTATTTTACAATTAAATAAACTTTAATATTATTTGTCTTTCTCCAAGAGTCACTTTGTTCATTTTGTTTTTAAGTGTTGAAATAAACTTTTACAGAATCTATGGTTTGGGATTTATCGGGATCTGTCGAAAAAAAAAATTACATGTACAGTTTGAATGTCTGTTGTATGTTGTCATAATGGAAGATGTCTAATTTCATAATACTTAAAAGAAAACTATTCACAATACTTGTAAAATACGGTAGGAGACGGTCATTTTGTTAGAGCATCTCCAATGTAAATATGCAATTGAAGAAAATTGACCAATAGATAGTTAAAAAGGTTAGAAAAATCTCTATAAGAACATTTCCAATACTATTATGCATTTGAAGAAAATTGAGTGACATGTAGGTTAGATACTAAAGAAGTTAGAAAAACTCTCTACAATATAATTTTCTAGGTTGAATATGAAGATGATGTGGTAATTTTTTTTTTTTTAGAATATGAAGATGAGTTTCTAATTCTATAAACTCTCATAGAAATGTTGACTAAGATTTCTAACTCTTTCTATCAATAATATTAAAAGTTCATTTAATTGTAAAATAAAAGGGGAGAGAGAATGTAATAATTGTTTTGTTATGATTGTTTAAAAAATAAATATATATTTGACTTTAGATAATTGCATTGGAGATGAAAATATACATTTTCCTTAAAAAAAATTCAAAAATGGGTCTATATTGAATAGAAATACTGATGTGACACTATTTAAAAACTAAAAAAATACATATTTACATTGGAAATATCCTAAAACAATTATCTAACTTCAATATGGAGATGGCGTGGTAAAAAAAAAAAAAAGAATATGAAGTTGGGTTTCTAAGAACATCTCCAATGTTGTGCCAATACTAAAATTTAGCATTGAGTGTAAAAACTTTCCTCTAATGCAGTGTCAAATACCATGCTAAATTTAGCATACACAGTATAACATATGCCAAATTTGGTATAACAATAAATGTCTATTTTTAAATTACAAAAATATCATTATTTATATATTTTATATATTTTATATAATTTAAATTTAATGCACATTAGTGTTATTTCAATCCAATTTATTTCATCAACAACAAATTTTAAGAAATTCTGTGGTTATTCATTAATGCATTAACAATATTAATTAACTTTTATAAGTTTAATCAATAAAATATAGTATTTTAGTTTAACTTTTAGCATTGTGCATTGGAGCATAATGCTAATTTGTTATGCAAAATATAGTATTTGACTCTTTTTTGTGCCAAATTTGGCATCGTGAATAGCATTGAAGATGGTCTAAGAGCATATCCGATGCAAATTTGTATTTGAAAAAAATTGAGTACCACGCACGCAGGATTGATAGTTAAAAAATTAGAAAATCCATCTCCAATGCATTTATTTAACTTTAATATGAAGATGATGTGACTAAAAAAAGGTTAGAGAATATGGAGTTGAATTTTAGAAACTCTCATAGAAATGCTTACTGGGATTTCTAACTCTTTCCACCAATAATATTAAAGCTTATTTAATTGTAAAATTAAAGAGGAGAAATAGTAGAATAATTGTTTAATTATGATTGGTCATAAAAGGGATGCATATTTGACTTTAGATAATTACATCGGAGATATGATATGCATTCCTCTAAAAAAAAAACCAAAAACGGACCCATAATAAATAGAAATGTTGATGTGATAATATTTAGAAACTAAAAAATGTATATTTATATTGAAGATGCGTTTGATTCGAGAAACTCTTTTAAAAATATTGAGTATGATTTTTAACTGTTTCTACCAATAATATTAAAACTCATTTAATTATAAAATAAAATAGGAGAAAAAATGCAATAATTGTTTCATTGTGATTGATCATAAAATAGATATATATGACTTTAGATATTTACATTAAATATGTGAATATGTATTTCTCTATTTTTTTAAAATGGGTATAAATAGAAATATTGATATAATACTATTTAGAAACTTAAAAATACATATTTACATTTAAGATTTCTTAATTACCTTGCGGATCAACTTATAGATATTCTCCTTCACTAACATTAACTATAGCACAATGAGATCCACCACGTTTTAATTTTAAAATTTTAATTTATTCAATGGTTTCTCAATTGTCAAAAAGACAAAAACATATCATATTCTCTAATAGGAATGATCAAAAGTTTTACTTGCACTCCAAGTTGAGAAATATAAAAGAATCACGCAAATCGGATTATCTTTTTCACACCTCTTGACAGAATACAGGTTAATCTACTATACAGTGAGTTTTGGTACATAATTTTTGTACATTTTTATTTTGTGAATGATTATACACCATTATAAAGTAAGTTATGTAATTATAAAATAATACTGTCACTTATAAGAGTTTGTGCGGACGTTACAATTTGCTAGCTATATAGTCAATCTATTATGGTTTTTTTTCTTCTAAAAATACCATATCTAATAATTTATAAATCCTTATTTATACAAAACTTGTAAGCCGTTACAAATGTTATATCATCGGTGCACTTATCATGATTAAATTGTACCCAAGGTTTTTGAGAATTTCTGTCGATGTGACAACTTATCAAGTATATGGCCCCCATCAAAAGAAGAAGAAAAACATGATCTGTTTGGATATTTGTAAATATTAAGGCACGGTTGGGCTTGAGGGTCGGATACTGTTCGAGCATTAAATTTTTTAATAAGGCTTGGCCCTGCCTATGAGCACTCTCCCTTCATTTTTTAATTTAATTTGTTACTGTGTTTAAATTATTATTTTTAATAAAAAAATTGTAAATTGTAAATTAATCGTAATAACTTTTAATATATATATTTCATAAGAGACTGTCTTTATTTTTAAATTTAAAAAATAACAAACATGTTGATATTTTTATTAAGATTAACTTTAGGTCTTCCAAAAACACTTAAGGTGTCAACATCACGTCACTCAATACATAATCTCATGATTTATAAGATGTTGATATCTCACATACCAACACAATTTGAAAAGAAATTTGAAAAAAAAAATCGAGAAGACCAACATTACTCTTCTATTAATATAATTTTAAAAACTAGAAAAGACTAAATGAATAAATATTTATTCTCTAATTATATTTATATCATTTTTCAAAAAAATGTTGAGGACTTCTCAATTTTTTTTTTTGACTTAATGGTACGGATGCCCCCTGAATTAATCGCCAATTGCCCATTTACCCTCTGAATTCTTAAAATGGTCACTAAAACCCCTGAACTATTCGAAATTGTAAACGTTGGACGGAATCCACACGAAAATGACTTTCTGTCTCTAATCCGACTCACGTGACTTCCATGTGACACTGTTAGAAAGGGTCAAATGGGAACTAAATTTTAAAAACTCAGAGGGGTAAATTGTTAAATATAGGTTTGTGAAATTGTAAAATCCCTAAATTATCTCGATTAGGGTTTTGTTATTCAACATTTATTGTATGGGATTGAGATTGAATTAGCTTTTTTCTTCGTAATTGTTGCTTGGTTGACGAGCGGTGTTGGAGAAATGGTTGGAGCAAGGACAGATGATGGTGAACAACCGCAATATGGTAAGTGTTCTTTGAGATTAAATCGTCACATTTGTTTTATATGTTGTTGAGGTGTGTTTCACGATGGGTATGACAACTTGAGAAATTGAATTGAAGTTGTTGTATATGTTTTTTTTTGTTGGGATATGTATGGATTTAAAGTTATTGAAGATGTCGGCTTTATAGCACTTGAGAAATTGTATTCAAATACGTTGTCCATTACAGAACAAACAAAAAATATAAAAGGGAGGGACCACTGCTTAAATTTAAAAGTTCTCATGTCAGACCCCACTGACAACTTCACATTCATTTTCAACTACATGAAGTGTGTTAGCTTGTTTTTGAATGTTTTTTCCCAACCCTCTTTCCAAGTTTATTGACTTTGTTTACTTTGACAATTATTTACTTAGGTTAATTTTGTTTTGATTTCATTTGTAGATCTCGATGACATGGAGATATTATTCAGCTTCAGGATGCATCACGGTGGAGGGTATGATGGAGAAATGGAAAACCATATCGGGGGGGGGGGGGGGGGGGGGGGGGGGATTATGTTTTTCGATTATTTGAATCTTGATGAACTGTCTATGTTGGACCTTGATGATATTGCCTTAGAGTTAGGGTATAAGCTACCTGTTGGGTTTTGGATTCAGGTGTCAGGGTGTGGAAAACCCTTAAATATAAATTGTGATAAGGCATTGTTGTCGTTTGGGGATAAGATTCCCCATAATAGGGTCTTAGATTTGTTTCTAGAGCCTATAGAAGCATTACAAACAATTAGGGGAGATGAAGTGATTCACTATCAGCACTTAGAGTCTCATAATGATTATGCATAAGCTGATTTGCTTGTTAGTGGGCTTAATGAAGAGAAATATTAATGAATTAATGGAAAAGGTGGTGAAAGAGATAACTTGCAGAGGAAAGATAAGGGGAAACATGTATTAGAGGAGGCAGAAAGTGAAATTGTTGACAGAGATAACTTACAGAGGAAAGATAAGAGGAAACAGGTATTAGAGGAGCCAGAAAGTGAAACTGTTGAGAGAGATAAATTGCAGAGGAAAGATAAGGGAAAACATGTATTAGAGGAGGCAGAAAGTGATGGTTCTGAAGAAGTAGAAAATTATGGTGGGGATCAAGACTTGGTGGATTCTGATTATGTGCAAGAAGAAGAAGATATAGCAGCTGATACATGTGTGGATCCTATATGTGGTTGGGAGTATTTACAATTTACAGATATTCCACATCCAGAAAGTGGAGATGCATCTGATATTGATGAAGGGTCAGAGGAGTTGAACAGCTTGGATGAATCTGATAATGATGAGGTTCAAAGAGGGCCTGTTAGCCAATTTAGGAAGAAAATGTTCCATGAGTTCAATCCAAGTCGTGACATGTAAGATCCAAAGTTTGTGATTGGTATGGAGTTTGGTAGAGCTGATGTGTTTAGAAATGTCATCAGGGCACATGCTGTGAAAAACAAGAGAGTTGTTAGATTTAAGAAAAATGATCCTAATCAGATTAGGGCGATTTGTGAGAATGAGGGTTGCAAGTCGTTTGTCTATGGATCTTGGTTAACTGATAAAAGGACTTTCAAGATAAAGTCGATGGGTGATGAACATACATGTGCAATGACATTTACGAATTAGTTTGTTAATTCCAAAATGATAGCTAACAAGTATGTAGATCAATTGAGGGTGAACCCTAATTGGAACTTTGCTAGAATGTCTCACCAATTGAGGGTAGATACTAGTGTGGATGCTACAGTTTGGCAGTACTATCGTGTTAGGAAGAAAGCTAAAAAAATGATTCAAGGTTCTGTTGCGGAGCAATACTCCAGAGTTCGGGACTACGGTGCAGAAATTCTAAGGACAAACCCAGGAAGTACAATTAGTTTGAAGTGTTATACAAGAGAGGGAGAAGTAAATCCTAGGTTTCAAAGGCTATACATTTGCCTTGATGCATTGAAGAAATGGTGGAAAGAGGGTTGTAGGCCAATATTAGGCTTGGATGGATGTCACACTAAAGTAGTTCACAATGGACAACTTCTGACAGCTGTCGGGGTTGATCCTAACAACCAAATGTATCATGTAACCTATGTTTTGGTGGAGTCTGAGTGTAGGGATACATGGGTTTGGTTTCTACAGCTGTTGACTGTGGATTTGGAAATCAACAACTCATATGGGATGGTATGGATTTTAGACAAGCAAAAGGGATTAATAAAAGCCATTAGTGAATTATTTCCACATTCTGAATATCGATTCTGTGTCAAGCAATTTCACAACAATTTCAAAGGTGAACATATGGGTTTACTGCTAAAACAGATACTTTGGTGTGCTACAAAGTCCACAACTGAACAAGAGTAAGGATTTGGGTTTCCTTGTATTTCAAAGTTATTTGAATTTGACATTACATTCATTATTTTATGCTTTTTTTTCATTGAATTTTTCTTCACATATGTAATATATTTTTTTTTCACTGGGCAGATGTAAAAGGAGTATGGAGAGGATGAGAAGTGCAAGTGAAGATGCATACAAATGGTTACAAGACAAGGATCCTAAACACTGGTCATTGGCCTTCTTCACAAACACTGCTTTATGTGACATGTTATGCAATAACATGTGTGAAGCTATCAACTCAGCAATTTTAAATGCTCGTGGCAAACCAGTGATCTCTATGATGGAGATGATCATGAACTACTTAATGAAAAGATTTGTGAGGAAAAAAGCTGAACTGGAGAGGTGGAAACATGAAATAGGTCCTAAAATGTTCAATCTTGTTGAGAAGGTTAAGTTCGAGAGTTACATTTGATGCCCAGGATACTATGGAAACCATAAATATCAAGTCAGGGGTTATAGAGATGAGCAGTGTGTTGTGGACATCAAAAACAGGACTTGTGCTTGCAACAAGTGGCAGCTGACTGGGATTTCATGTATTCATGGAATGTCAGCCCTATTGAATTCCAACCATGACCCTATTCAATTCGTACACAATATGTACAAGAAGGAAACATTTATGAAGGCATATAATCCGGTCATATATGGCGTAAATGGGCCAACCATGTGGCCAAACACCAATGAGAAACCTGTTCACGTTCCAGAATTCAAGAAACAAAGAGGAAGGCCAAATAAGGCAAGGAATCTTCAATCTGACGAGGTTAGGGTAGGAGGGAAACTCAAGCTGATGAGGAATTACATAAGGATTAAGTGCAACAAATGTAATCAACAAGGGCACAATAAGACCACTTGTGAGAAAAGGAAAGGACTTGGCTCTAAAACTGAACCTACTGATGTTGCTGAATCTACACAACCACGCCAAGTTACTGAAGCTACTGATGCTGCTGAATCTACACAACCAAGCCAAGGAACCAAGGCAACCAAGAGGAAAAGAGCCAACCAATAACCTGATAGATGTTGTTGCATTTGGGTTTTTGTATGCCTAATGAAAAGGCTAGTTTTTGTAGTTATGTTATTACATATGCTTTTGGGATGTATTCTGAAACTGATATTTACATTAGATAGACCAGTTTATATTGTAATGTTTACATGCCTGATGAAAATGCTAGTTTTGTTGTTATGCATGATATGTAATGTTTGTTACTGGTTGGTACTCAATCCTTTATATAAAGTTAACCATGGAATGCAGTGACCTGCATTTTCTTTTTAGTATATTGTTTTTGATTCAGGTATACTAGTTTCAGGTATATTGGTAGGTACATTGTGGTATGTTGCAAAAATATTTAGGTAGTAGTTGATGTCAAACTGCCAAAGTTAAACATGAATTCAATCCAAGTAGAAAGAGTTGTTCATACCAAATTGTAACTTTCATTGCTATCATTGTTAAAAATTACACTTGTTGAACACAAAACTGCAACAACTTGTTACAATCTCTAGGCCTTCAACTACAAAATTCGCAGACAATTATTCATAACAACAAACAATATCCCTATTGCTAAAACTAAAACATCAATCGACTTTCTAAAACAACCGACACCATTTTGCTTTTTTATCTTTCTTACAGAACTAACTTCATCATCTACAATTGCTAATACATTACTGACATACGTAGAGCTTGTACCAATGCCTTCAAAACCATTTTCTTCCCCCAATCTCATCTCCAGCTCCCTTATTCTTCTAAGTAACCCGGGAATAATCTTCTTGGACCTTGCATAAATAGGAGGGTCATACCAACTGAAGAATCGACATCTGACATCACCCTAACAATCACAAAACTCATTTACCGATAAGAAATTATAGAAAGATAATTAACCTATTTAAACACCCATAAACCTGACAATTTGAACAGCTCCAGAAACGTCTTCCCGGGTTTGAATATGTCCAAGATGTGTAACACTTTGCGCTTCTTCCACAGAAACACCTTAGGTAAAAATCCCTAACATTGAATCTTCTATCACTCATTTCTGCCCTAGAAAACAAAGATAAAGAGAAGGATATTTAGACGAAGCATAAGTCGTCGTTATATCCTCTGAGTTTTTAAAATTTAATTCCCATTTTACCCTTTATAACAATGTCACATGGAAGTCACGTGAGTCCGATTAAAGATGGGAGTCATTTCCGTGTGGATTCCGTCCAACGTTTACAATTTCGAATAGTTCAGGGGATTTAGTGGTCATTTTAAGAATTAAGAGGGGCAAATAAGCAACTAGCGATTAATTCAAGGGGTATCCATACCATTAAGTGTTTTTTTTTTGAAATACAACTACTGTCGGGATCCAGTGAGATTAATCAGACTCTATAAAAACGATTTAGAATACTACTCTTACTATCGAGGAGATGTTACATATGAACTACAACTCTCACAATCAGAAAGAGTTGCTCCCACAAATCGGGAGAAAACTTCTCACATATTCTTGTAAAATATATTTGGTGGAACTCGAACCTGTAACCACTAGATATGAAAAAGAGGTATACACAACTATCTCTACTAAGAAGTCATATCCGCTGACTTCTCAAAGGGTTACCTATCATAGTTCGTCCATCTATATATTCACCGTTTACGGGAAGCTTGAAATATAGTTACATGACATGGAATGCCGTGCGAACTTCAAATTTGGTGCATCTGCTGAACCAGTCTCACAGCAGAAATACCAAATTAGAAGAAAAATAGGTTTAACCGTTGACTAAATTGATAGCTAAAAGCACACGTGTCTTCCTGCATTATGTAAATTTATGGTGGCATAATGGCAATTGAACGTCAAAGATGTTTCCTTATAGGAGACGTCATCAATGCGTGTCTTGTTGAGTCTTCTCTCTCTAATATTGAGGATGATATTCACATTTCAGATGCAGACGACAAACAAACTCGCAGTTCACAGGCAACTAACTGCTGGGGCCTGAGAGTGGTTGTTGATTGTAGTCTTGTAGGTAGCCATATGACGTATCCAGTATACGAAATTTCTTTTATGAGTTCTACTTTCAATTGTAGTCGCAGTGGACTGTGGACCACACGCTCCACCGATACGGTCCGATGCTATGTAAATTTCATTTTCACACGAGATAATTTTGTTTATGTTCATGTCTAAATAGAATTAAGTTATACTTTGCAGATTGCAAGATCCCTCAAATCACTCATGTGCACAAAGCGTTAATCATGGGGTCCATTTTAGTATATTAGATCATGTGTTAGTATGTTAAATTGTATTGAATTATATTGTATTTTATATGATTGGATTGTACTGTATATGATTAGATTGTGTTAAGTAATATCATATGGTATTGTGTTGGATAATTTGTTTGATTCAAAATTATATTGTATTAATATTTGTATTTTAAAATAATTGTATCATTAAAAGATATATAATAAACATAAAATGATTTCAGAATTTTTGATAATCAAAATTAAAATTTGTTAATAAACATATTAAATAAACTGTAATTTTTTTTAAAAGGAGAGCATGACTCCCATAACAAAAAGAAAAACTAAAATAAACTATATTTTTAAATAATTAACTAAAAAAACATAATTGAAGTGAAAATAAGAACAAATGAGGTGTGCTTCTCTGTTAAGAATATGAGGCATGGCTAAGGATGATAACAGATCGGATCGGATCGGAGGTGTCTCATATCCAAAATCTGATTTGTACGAGTTGTCTCAAACTCGATCCGCATCTCGTATAGGTTTTTGTTTTCCGTTCCAAACCCGATCCGAAATGACAAGGGGTGCCACAAACCCGAACCGAAATGATCCACTTTTTTCTTCTAATAAAATAATCTCAAACCACTAAATATCCAAATGATTTTACCATACAATTGAATTTTAGGACATTGATTTAAAATTTAACATTCAATTAAATTTTTGTGTTATTGGCACTAGTCTCCCTTGAACTTTACGCGAGTTTGCATTCTATCCTTATGAGATTTTTTTTAGACATTAAACCCCCTAAACTCTCATTAATTGGTAAATAGTTTGTTTTATTTTTCCTTGAACGCCTGTTAGATGGGGCATTTACACTCAGGTTTTGCCAATAAATGAAAGTTCATGGGGTTTAACTTCTAAAAAAAAGTTTATGAGGTAAAATACAAACTCGGGTAAAGTTCATACAAGACTAACGCCAACAACCCTAAATCTTAAAGGACATTTAAATATAATATACAATTTTTTTCCTATTTTTATTGAAATTTTAATTATACACTTAAATACAAACATCAGTACTATAGAAAAACATTTCAACATCCACTTAAAATTCATACATAAACTTAAATTTAATAGAACACAACATCTAAGTTTAATCAATTTTAAATTCAAATATAAAATGCAATTACGTAAAGAGAAAAAGATATTAGAAATTTGTTTTTCACTTTATATATATATATATATATATATATATATATACGGGGCTAGTTGGGACATAAAAGGATTGGCCCATAACCGATCTAACAAAAGATGAGGTCAAAAAAGTCATACCCGACCCGAGCCCTGTTTTAAGTACTTCAAACCCTCCCTGAACGAATCAAAGCCCTGTCAATATAGGGCGGGTGATTTTTACCATCCCTAGACGTGGCCTTCGCTATTGAATATCGTTAATGAAATTTTCAGAGTATGCTACACTGTTCTTAATAAAAAGGCAAGTCTCCTATTTGACTGAAGAGGCAATGACATTGCCTCTTCCTTTTAAAAGAAGGTTATCAACCACTCAGTTGGCCGCCTATGTTTGTAAAGGAGGCTAGTTAGCCCATCGACCAAAGCCCATCAACATCAAGAATGAGGAAAAGGTACAATGACCACCGTAAAAAAAAAGAGGTTGCCTCCCCCTCGATGAAGAAGGTTGACCTATTTTTTATTTACTTTTAAGAAAATATTTTTAATATATAATTATTTTTTAAATAATAACCTATATACATCACTATTGAAGGTCAAATAGGAAGAGGATGAGGTGAACTATCGACCATCAACCCAATCACCAAAGGACTACACATGTCATCAACGCATAGATAAAAGGTCGAACGATTGACAAAACAACAATGAACGAGATGGGTCGAAAGAAAAGAGACAACCATACGATAGGCCACCTCGAAATGACAACAGAAAAGAACGCGAGTCCCCGAGTACACTTTGAACATTAAACTATCGGAGGCAGTAAACGTTTTAAGAGTTATGGGAAACTCAATAAGATGGCCACCTAAGATGTCCTCGCATCCGGAACATAAGGATTTAAACAAATGATGCGAGTTTCACGGAGATCATGGGCATCAAATGGAAGAGTGCATCACTTTGAAACTCGAAATAGCATAACTACTAAAGCAAGGGAGACTAAAAGATTTCTTGACCGAATAGGGGAAAATCACTCTAGCACAACAAGATGAACGACACAAAGCTAAGGGGAAGGATTCCCCACCAGAACCACTGCGTCCGGTGCAAACTGTCAACTTTATATTAGATGAGTATGAGGTAAATGGAATATCACACTCCACAACCAAGAGGCATACTCGACAGGTATCAAATTCAGAGGTGAGGCCCTTTCATAAAAGCGATCATTTGGTCTTATATCTTTTAGCACAACTGATAGCTCGAATTTATTTTCCTCGTATCACAATGCATTATTTATTAGTTATATATAGCCAACTGTTTAATCAAACGTTGTTTGGTCGACAATGGTAATTTCACTAACATTCTTTTCTTGAATGCTCTAAGAGAAATGCAGTCAAAGAATCTAGAATTACACGTCGCTTGACTACTTTGGTAAGATTCAACGGAGAAGCCAAAAGTACAATGGGAGAGATGCTCCTCCCGATCTACGCAGAAGGCATAAACATTCAAACAAAATTCCTCATGCTCGACTGTTCATCGCATACAACGTGATAGTCGGTCGACCATGGATTTACAAGCTTCGAACGGTCCCTTTGGCTCTTTACCAGACGATACGTTTCCCATCCAAATGGGGGGTCTGAGAGATCAAGGAAAAATAGAAAACTTCTAGGGAATGTTATCAGACGAGTTTGAAGGACATAAATCACATGTTGTAGCAATTACATAAGCCCGGTTCGGAGCTTGACCCTGATAAACCACATGTCGAGGAACTCGATGAGGTCCAGATACACCCAGACATCTCAGACCACAAAGTATAAATTGGATAAAGGCTCAACCCCGAGATCAGTGAGGAGTTGATCGATTTATTGAGATAACAACGTGATACATTTATGTGGACGCATGTGGATATGGTCGGTATTGACCCAGATGTCATGGTTCATTGACTCTAGGTCGACCCTGATCATCGATCGGTGAAACAGAAGAGACCGAAGTTCACCCCTGAAAGAAATAGAGTCATCAACGAAGAGGTTCAGAAACTGATCGATATCGGATCAGTCAAAGAGGTTAACTATCCCAACTGGCTAGCAAACACAGTCGTTGTAAAAAAGAAAAATTGGAAGTGGAGGGTCTGTATCGACTTCACCGACTTGAAAAAAGCTTTCCCGAAGGATTCATTCACTCTCCTGCATATCAACATATTGGTCAATGTAACAACGAGACACGAGTTGTTGAGTTTCATGGACGCCTTCTCAAGCTACAACCAGATCCTAATGCTTCCAGACGACCGGGAGAAAACAGCCTTCATAACGGAGCGAGGTATTTATTGTTATAAAGTAATGTTATTTTGCCTTAAGAATGCAGGTGTAACATAATAACGATTGGTGAACAAGATGTTCACGGAAATGCTAGGAAACACGATGAAAGTCTACATCGATGACATGCTAGTCAAGTCGCTTGTAGCTGATCAACATCTTGAACATCTAAGGCAATCATTCGAGTTACTTTACATGTATCATATGAAACTAATTAATCCTATTAAGTGTGCGTTTGGTGTCTCTTCAGAGAAGTTTATAGGTTATCTTATCACACACAGGGGGATCAAGGCAAACCCTCAACAGATTCAATCGATCCTGAAGATCGAATCCCACAAATGCATCAAGGATGTACAAAAATTGACTGGTTGTATTACGTCCCTAAGTCGATTCATTTTCCGATTCCTGGAGAGATGCAATGGACAGAAGAATGCAAGAAAGCTTTGCAATGACTAAAAGTCTACCTCACCACTCCATATTTCGATCTCAAATATCGAGCAATACGTTTTGTCAATTCCATTTATTCTCTTCTTCCTTGGATCAAACATAGCTGACTTGAGCGTCGGAGAATTTGTCAATGGACCACCCCCACTTGCGACTCTCCACCACTCTTTTCCTTTTCTTTTACAGGTTGCCAGTGCCCACATCGACGATCTAAAATCTGTCAATGGACCACCCCCACTTGCGACTCTCCACCACTCTTTTCCTTTTCTTTTACAGGTTGCCAGTGTCCACATCGACGATCTAAAATCAACTATAGATCCGATCGATTACAATAAGGTTATCTTAACCCAAATCTCAATTAATGGTGTGTCAGTTGGTTTCACGTGACATATGACAAGTGATATAATTCATCATTAATGTATAGAACACACCATTGGTTTTGATATATATATATATCCCTTTTAATTTATTTTTCATTTTTGAAAAGAATAAGTATTTTTTTTTAAGAATTCAAGAATAAAAATACAATTTTACAAATCAATGATCACCATTTCATTAATATGGATTTTTAAGACCTTGAACATATTTAGTAGTTTCATTGAAATAATTAAAACCGCACACAGTACGAAATTAAGCATGGTGGCCTAGTGGACCGAATTGGAATTCACACGGCAGTGCAACTATGCAAGAGAGGCAGAAAAGCATCAAAAAAAGAAGTTATACACATACTCCAGGTGTCATAGCATAAGGTGCAATAAACGCGCGTATATGAGTACGAGGCGTAGCCATCACAAATCACTATTCACAATTCACACAGCCGCAGAAAACGTCAGTTGATAGGCCAAAAGTCAGGACCAGACACACCAACTTCAGTGACGTGTATATATATCTATATAATAGAAATTTAACGTTTTCATTGGAAACATATGATATATATCGAAAGCTGCTTTTACATTCATTATTATTGTCAATAAATCACAAACATCACCGCATTTAAAAGTCGAATCCACACACTAGTCTATCTGTATGTCGATTGTAAGCGCGATAATGGGGACTGAGGAAGAGAAGAAGCTGTTGTTCGATGGAGAGGCGGCGACTTCGCTTGTGAAGGAGCTGAGAGCAAGTTTTACTAATGGAAAGACCAGAAGCTATGACTGGAGAGTGACTCAGTTGAAGAGTATGTTGAAGATGATTGGCGAACACGAGCAGGAGATTGTCACGGCTCTTCGAGACGATCTCTCCAAGCCTGAACATGAATCCATCGTTTATGAGGTTACGTCGTTACGATATCCTCTGATGGTTGATTTGATTAATGTTTTATGAAATTTGTCAACGGATGAATATTGATCGGAGTCTGTTGTTTAATTCGTTTTGCTAATTAAAAACTAATTTAAGCGTATTCGATTGATTGATTACTATAAATTTTGTTTTATATATATGAGTTCTGGATTTTGTTTTTAATGATGAATATATTTGGTTAAATTCCTGGACAACATTCATGAGTATAAAATCAATGAAATTTGTGCAGCTCAAAATGGATAAATGATGCTTAGTTTAGAGAAAAGAAAATCCTAACCACTTTCTTTTATGACATCATAGGTGTTATTTATTGATGTCTAATTAATGCTCAGATGTTGGAAATAGTCCCATTTGATAAAACAGGTTCGGTTCTATGCTGTTTATGTTTACTTTTTTATGATTTAAGTACCAAATACGTGTATTAAGCTTATCACTCTTTTAAGATTAATGTCCCTGCTGTCTATTTTTATAGGTTTAGAAGTTATTCTATAAGTTTGTAAATGGAAGAAAATTTGAGTGATTTAGACATTTATTTTGTTAAAGAACACTAGCCTGAAGAGTATGGGTTTACATTTGATTATTGGATTGATACTGTAGTATCTACTTCAATCTTTTCTTTTCCCTGGGATGTACTCATTTGTATTGGATGGGATTGATTAATGATGATATTCTAGATGTCTAATTTCGTTGGAACTGGATTGTTAGTTACTTTTGGGAAAGATTCTTGAAAACAAAATTTACTGAGAAAATATACCGTAAAGGTATAATTTTAAGCTGGATTGTGGAGTAACTGTAATTATGGGGCAAAGCGACCTCAACCACTTATTTGGTTTGTGTATGCATTTTTTATTTATTTATTTATTATTATTATTTTTTTATTATTAGAATATATTCATTCTTGTGTGCTTTACAAATGAATATTGATGTCTCAATAAAAGTTTATAATATAGAATATAGAAGGTGGTTAGGCACTCTCCTAGTGTGAAGAGGTAATGCATGTGATAATTTTTATGAGTAGATATCAGGAGCATTAATGACGCACTGACTTGGCTTTCAATAACAATGTTCCAAATCCTTTTCAGTTTTCCTGGGCTCTTGGCTAGAAAGTTTCCTTCTTTTGTTTTACATCTTTGAGTGGTTGCTGATGGCTTTTTCCACTTGATGAGGAATCTTCTTTAGAACTCTGTTTTCATGAATTTATGACCAATCTCGGAAAATTGAGATATATTTGTCTTTGTTTTTGTTTTTTGTTTTTTGTTTTTTGTTTTTTAATTTGGACTAATTTAAGTTATCATTGTTACACTCAATTACTAGTAATTCGAACATTCCCAACTAATTTGGAAAACATATAGGAAAATATGCAGATGAATGGAATAAAAATTTTGAAGTGGGAAGAACGAGGATAGATGTTGTCCGAGAGTCGATAGTAAATAATAATGGAATTTGACAGAAATTTAGGAGCTAGTATTGATAGTTGGGACTTGGGAATCAGGATGTTTATGTCAGAACAAATTGTAATAATTACTAAATTCTATTATTTGCAATGAAAATGTTATTTCCAAATACTTCAAGAACTTGACTAAATGTTTAGACTAGATATTGATAGTTTCCAAGTCCTAGTTTGAGATGCTGGTGCTTGGTACACTTTAAACTGGTTCCTAGCTTGTTTATTTAAGCTGTAGACACCTTAAATGAACCATATGCACTTGGATAAGCTAATAAGATGCAACAAATGTTCGAGCTAAGATTGAAAGACAAGTGGGATATCAAATTAATATGACCGTTTATCCTTTGAAATCGGTGTTTCTCTAATAACAGGTTTTATTTGCAGTAGAATTTCTCTTTCATTCTAATTGTATATCTTAGTGGGTAATCCTGGATATACATCTTATTTTGTAGTAAACTTAATAATCCTTGAGCTGTGATCCCAAATAAAATTTTCTCCAATATTGATTTTTGTGGCTCTTTATGCAGATAGCTATGTTAAGGAACTCAATCACATTGGCTCTCAAAGAAATAAAGCATTGGATAAAACCAGAAAAGGCAAGTTTGTTTCCCGATTGCTCTAACTGAATGGAAACTTTTATTATGATACTTTTGACAGATGATTATAATGAAAAATCTTGCTTGCATTGCAGGTTAAAACTTCTTTAACCACTTTTCCTTCATCTGGTGAAATAGTTTCTGAGCCATTGGGTGTTGTCTTAATCATCTCAGCATGGAACTATCCTTTCTGTATGTTATACAACTTGGTGAATCTGTTTACATTTAATGCTTTACTACCAATATACAGTATATCTTAGCTTTCATATCTTGCATTTTTCAAATTTTAAGAGTAGTAACTAGAATTTTCAACTCTTTCCCAGTGTTGTCACTTGATCCAGTTGTTGGAGCCATTGCAGCTGGTAATGCCCTTGTTCTAAAGCCATCTGAAATTGCTCCGGCCACATCTTCATTGCTTGCAAAACTAGTAGGGGAATATATGGATTCCTCTTCCATAAGGGTCATTGAAGGGGCTGTTACTGAGACATCTGCACTGCTGGAGCAAAAATGGGACAAAATATTTTATACAGGTTCTTATTCATTTTCATTTACTTACCCTTTTTCTTGCATGATCTAAGGGGTCTTCTTTAATATGAATTATGATTTCATAAATCATAATCATTTTTCATTGTGGAAACATGTATTTTGATGTCAAGCTAGAGAAAGTTTTTGTTTTATTGTGTGTGCGCGTGTGTATTTACTTTCTTAAATTGCTCAAAGTTTATTAGGGTTAAAAAAAAAATCGCTCAAAAGCTTCATTTTGAGTAGTCTTGAGTACAGGTTGTTTGGTCTCACTTAAATTTTCCAAGTTCGTTTGTGTAAACTAATTTCAGTAAATACACATATATAATAACGAAGTGTGGATCGATATGGTTTGAACATTCACATGCAAGACAAGTCTCCGTTGTGAGGTATTGAATTGGTGCGGTTCAAAGGTGTTAACAGAACAAGCAGAACAAAAAACATGAAATGTTACAACTATATAAGAAAAGACTGTTAAAAGTATGGACAGTGGTCATAATTTAATCGT
This sequence comes from Dipteronia dyeriana, assembly GCA_032871835.1. Classification (NCBI taxonomy): domain Eukaryota; kingdom Viridiplantae; phylum Streptophyta; class Magnoliopsida; order Sapindales; family Sapindaceae; genus Dipteronia; species Dipteronia dyeriana. The sequence continues at coordinate 98,833,549 of CM065296.1, read as the reverse complement.
GACCAAAAATGTTGGTGCTAGAAACTCTTTTGTTTATTTTTTTGGGGTCACTGTTCTAGTTTGGGCATTTGTTCATTACAAAATAGTGGAATTCCTTACTTTCTTGATCTCTAGGATCCTACTTTGCATCAATGCTGGTCGATACATTGTCAACCGATGCATCAGGAGAAAAGAACGTTGGAGACAACTATATGGTCGTGTATTGTTTGGTCTATATAATCAATAATCATTTAGTTTGAGCTTTTAAATGCAAGACTAGCAGATCTCCTGTTTTGTGTTGAATTGGTGTGGGTCAAAGATGAACTGGAACAAACTGTATTTGTGTGGATCCATATAATCATATAGAGGAGAAAGTTCTTTGCTGCTAGAATAAAATTCACCTTGGTGTTTTAGATGATATATTCATACTTAAGCCCTGTATATGATTTGTTATGTTACAAGTAATCCATGACTGTAGGCAATGGAAGAGTTGGACGCATTGTGATGGCTGCTGCTGCAAAGCACCTTACACCGGTTCTTTTGGAGCTTGGAGGAAAATCTCCAGTTGTTGTTGATTCAGGCATCAATTTACAAGTATAGAACTTCTCTGTTTCAGTGAATCCAGAGTCGATATTTCATAATTCATTTTCTTGCTGCAAATATTATTGTCTGCCTTCTCAATGTTCCATTGTCTCTGGATTACATAGGTTGCAGTTAGGCGGATAATTGCAGGCAAGTGGTGCTGTAATAATGGGCAAGCATGCATTTCACCTGATTACATTATAATTACAAAAGATTATGCTCCAAAGTTGGTAAAGTTCCCACACTTGCCAAAAAATTCTGAACTTTTCTTTGTTTCTTTGGTTTTCCTATAAAGCTTTTCCGTTTATCCAGGTTGATACACTGAAAAGTGAATTGGAGAAATTTTATGGGAAGAATCCGTTGGAATCAAAAGACTTGTCTCGCATTGTGAACTTCAACCACTTTACTCGCCTGGTGAAATACTTAGATGAGGACAAGGTTTCTGGTAAGATTGTCTACGGAGGTGAAAGGGACAAAACCAACTTGTGAGTTCTACTGCGCATTTGTTTGTTCTCCTTTTCAGTTTATGTCTTTAATTGGCCCTATTATGACAATAATGATTCTTTCCTTCAACGATAGGAAGATTGCTCCCACTGTTTTGCTAGATGTTCCACGAGACTCTCTGATCATGAGTGAAGAGATATTTGGTCCCTTGCTGCCCATACTTACGGTACAGACATGAGGATCATATTGCAGTAGTTCTTTTCTTTCTTTCTCTCTCAAGGGTCAATTGTTTTATGATACATTTTTTTGTCAAGTATGAATTAAGTGATTGATCATAGATAGCCAATAGTTCTACTGCATCTGTTTTCTTTGGACTTAACATTAGTAATATAATTAATTTCATATATCTTTAAAGTATATTACTTTCACCATATCTTTAAGAGTAATGCTAAAATGCCCACAATTTCTGTTCAAATTCATCCCCAAATGATGTGTCATATGAATTGTAACTAACACATTACTCTCCACATCATCTCATGTTTTACATGGTGTTGACAACTCACATGCAACATGATTTAGGCATGAATTTGGACAATATAGCATTTTTGATTATTCATCTTTAAAATAATTAGGAAGTCAAATAAAAGTATGGCACTTTTGCTGAGTGAAAAAGTTTAACCTTCCTGTATTGTGTGAATAAAATCAGCTAATTGAGGAGGTAACAAACTAACAATCCACTTAAGGAGTTTGCTGATAAAAAAATTGTCTTGCGTAAGAACTAACAGATTAATATTTACAACAGTTTAACAAGGATAATGAGAATTATGGAAATATTTACATTAAATAATCTGCATTTTATGTTTGAAAAAGTGAACATCTATAATATTTGTTTCTTTTGATTTGAAACAGGTTGACAAAATAGAAGATAGCTTTGCTATTATAAACTCAGGAACAAAGCCACTTGCAGCATATTTATTTACCAACAACAAAGAGCTAAGACAGCAGTTTGTGTCGACCGTATCTGCAGGGGGTTTGGTTGTCAATGACACTACTCTACATGTAATTATACTCGAATTTATAGAGACGAGCTGCATTAACATTCTAGCATGTCTACATGTAGAAGTGGTGATATTCTCTATGATTAGGCTAAAGTAGAGATATTCTACATTCATAGATAATAGTTATGAATTTTTATTTTTATTATGAATTTTTTTCCTATTATCATTGTTCCTTAGATGAACATTTTTCTTAGAAATTGTTATATTTTAGGATGTCATTCATATTACGACTTCATTGAGTTACCATTGTTATATTTGTACATTGACATCATTTAGAGATTGTGTGTCACTTGTGCAAAATCAGTTTAGACATTGACAATAATTTTAAGAGAAAGGTGACGTGTCATTAGATTTATTGCGGTTTATGCCTTTGGCTAGGCTAAATGCTAGCAATGACCTTAAAACATTTTTTACATAAGCAGGCATTCTCTGAGGACTAAACATTTTATGTTGCCATCAATAATGACCCATAGTGGATAAAATTAGGGAAAAAAAGAAAGAAAGAATGCATTGTGTTCCCATCTACTTATTTATGTATTTTCATTTTATTCTCATTTTGACCAAATTGGGAATCTAACTATAGAATATGTAATTAAACGCTATAGCTTGCTGTACACACATTGCCATTTGGAGGAGTTGGTGAGAGTGGAATGGGAGCTTATCATGGGAAATTCTCTTTTGATGCTTTTAGCCACAAGAAGGCAGTTCTATATCGAAGTTTTGCTGGCGATGCAGCTATCAGATATCCACCATACACTGGGGGTAAGCTAAGATTAATGAAGGTTCTGATGACTGGTAGCATATTCAGCATAATCGGTGCTCTGCTGGGATGGTCCAAGGTTTAAATAGATCACCGGATGTCTTTCTCTTCACTGTAAGTTCTGTTTATAGTTGTCTCCATTGTTTCCGCTACTCAATTAACTCTTGAATAGACATTTTTCTTTGTGATCTCAGTTTGAATGATACTGATTGGTTTGAAATGAAAGTGGAAATGATACTGAATACCTATGTTTACTTTTGTTTGTTTGATTATTTTTTTTAAACAGTATTTTTAATATGTTCTCTAGAGGATAATTAGTTATTAGACTTCTTATAACGAAATAAGAAAGGTTAAGGACACCCCATACTACTCACACATCTTGAAAGGAGGTTTAATATAATTTAAGTTTAAAAGTAACAACCAACTATGATATTGATTTTTGTTTATGTTTATGATATCATATTCATTTTCTTTTCTAAAACCCAAAATTTGAATTTACATTTTTGTCTTTGTATGTTATTTGAGAGAAATGGAAATTGATGAGATGAGATGAACCGGTGGTAAGTGTCTTACACCCACATCAATGAAGTTGTTTGATTGAATCATGTATCCTACTTAACCCGAGAAATAAAAAGCAAAATGTATTGCGAAGAAAATTCTATTTCGAGTAGAATACTAATGTTCTTGGAAGAAGCACTGCACTAGTTTCCTTGAGTTACGTAGAAAACCCAAGAAATGATTTTGTTGGATGACTATCTTGAAACTAAACACAGTCAAAAGATCCTTCACTCTAAATTAATAAACTAAAGAAAAACATTAATAAGCTGAATCCTCTAGAATACTAAGAACATCCGACCGCTGTTCATCTGTAAGTTCTTTAGGAAACTGAACCAGGAATAGCAATTTCAAGTCCCCCCTCTTACCTTGCAATTTAGTTGGCATGCCTTGGCCTGGCATGATCCTTTCCTCGCCCGGATGTATGATATTGTCGGTCGTTAAACTGATCCTCTCACCGCCGAGAAGAGGGACTGAAATGTCGCAGCCTGTTAGAGCTTTTACTAGAGGGATTTCTATTGCCAATTCCAAATGATCGCCTTCTCTCCTAAACATAGGATGGCGTTTCTCTGCAATCACAAAGGCTATGTCAGCAGGGTAAGCACCCGGTACTTCATTTCCCATACCTTCAAAAGTTATCTTAGTTCCTTTTTTCCATCCTGGCTTCACTTTTATTGTTAGCACTTCCACTTCTTGAATTATTTCCCTGCAGTCATAAACAAACACGGTTGAGCGTCAATCACTTTTATCTAGGATGTAGGAAGCACTTGAAGATTTTTTTTTTTTTGAAGTAACAATAAATTCTGATACCGAACGATCGGTCTAAGGTCTACCGGAATCTTCTGAGATTAAAAACTATTTTAAGCATTTGAGCATCTTAAGTCCCAAATGGCTCATTGTATGTATTGTGTTGTATTTTCTGTTCTTTTTAATTGCACCCTTAAGCAGAAGTTAAGTGAACAGTTTGGATAAGAACATTCACACATGTAATATGTTGGCTGTTGCTCAATTAATTTAAAGACGCTTTCTTGAAAATTCTTGCATTTTTCTTTATGCCTGTGAAAAGAATCTGCCTACACTTAGTAATGTTTGACCACGAAATACTAATCTAATCACAATAAAATATAATGGAAGAGAAAAGACAGCCAAAAAAGAAGGGCTAGTAAACAAACCCTGAGTCTGTAATGACATCTCTAGTGATCTTGATCTTCTTCGTGCACCCGAAGCACAACTCCTCGAGCGTGCACTCGAGCTTCTTCTCAATAGGTGGAGGTTTAACCATCCCCATTGAGTTTGAAAACATGATTGGGGTGGCGCTCCTCCTGCTTGCATTTCGTGACACAGGCGCAGCCATGAAAACGTTAGAATCGTTGCTTTTCCGACATGGGTTTCTATATAGAGAGGAAGGTGTTGGAGAAGGACTTCTTCGGCTACCACTTCTCGAGAGAGGAGAAGGTATAAAAGGAAAGCTACCATCAACGCTCCGGTGCTTGGAGGAACCTCTAGGAGCCGTTGGATTGTCTCCTCCAACACATCCAAAGCAGTGGACTCCATTCATGGTTTCTTCCTGTTGATCAATTCCCTCACCAACGTTCTAGAATCAAAATGAAAAAACTGTTTAAATGTGAAATTATACGGATGTAGACAGACATGCATAATAATAAGTTTTTTTTTTTTTTTTTCGAAATATATTCTATGACATAAGTTGAAGTTTTTAAAGCCTTGAATGATTTAATAATCCCAAATAATAATAATAATAATAATAATAATAATAATAATAAACTCTAATGGGTTGTCTCATGCATAGTATGGTGGTAACCACACCTCGTAATAAGTTCGAAACCCCTCCTAAAAAATCATCCTAATGGGGTTTCTTTCGAATGGATGTTTTTATGTATGAAATAGATAAAACGGAATAAATGAAACCACCCTAATATGCAGATGGAGGTAGAAAAAATGTAAATACCTTAGAAGTAGTTTCTTGAAAGTTGGTGTCCTTTGTGAAAGAAGACTTCTTGTTACGACGCCATCGCGTGATTAATAATTTGTAAAATTTAATGATCGTTCCAATGCTTGAAGCTTTCTTTTTAGTCTGCTCAGAATCAGAAAAGGAGGCACATCTGGGTATGCCAGGCTGGGGATAATGATCTACCATGAGAGAAAGGTAGAGGATGATTGGCAAAGTAGAAAATAGATGAGAGAGAGATGGAGAAGACTGACTTGATCAACGAGAATGCTTGGTTAAGCTTAATTAATATGATGCCTGTTGTGAGGCCTATTATTAGCTCAATTAGTTACCACAGTACACATTCGTAATAAAGAGATATTATTTACTTGTTTAGATGAAAATAAATAAATATAAAATCATAAACTTCCATATTCAAAGTTCCTATTGAATGAATGCATGGAGTTATTATTATTTATTTTTTTAGGATCCTGATACTTTCATATACAATCAACGCAACAGCCAACAGCAAATAAGATCTATAGTTATAATTTTTTTTTTTGTTTTTAGTTATAATTTTGGTTTTTTTTTATCCTCATTTTGAGGACAGCTCAGTCAGATTGTACTCTTTTTATATATCTCTTATAAAATAAAATAACAATAATAATAGTTAACTAGTTATTATAATTATGACTAATTTCCCAAAAAATAATAATTCTAAAGAGTGTTATCAAAATATTGTAATCTTCACTGATGGCATGTTTTGAATGAAATGAAAAGTTTATAGAAAATGGAATCAAGAAAGGGATCTTTATTCTTTATGAAGGAAGGGGGAATTAAGTTTTCTTTCCAGCATAAACTTGAACATATTAACTAAAAGCAATGCTAAATTTCTTTTAAAAAATCAAAATTCCTTCCAAAATGGTGTAGACACGTGAGATGTCAACATCATATCACTCGTCACATAATCTCATGGCACGCGAGGTTTATAATTCATGAGATTACGTGGTGAGTGATATGCTTCTAACACCTCACGTGCCTATACTATTAAGGAAGGAATTTGAAAAAAAAAAATAGAAATTCTAACATTACTTATTTATTAAAATCAGTTAAAGAATCAAATTATACGGGTCTTAAATACAAATAAAAAATTAATTAGTTAATGCTTAAAAAAAACATCCTCCACCCATAAAAGGAATCCAGTTCCATTTCTGATTCTCTTTCGTTATGAAAATAGATTCTCTTTTATTTCATTCTTAATCATTAAACTTGTTATTAATTTCTTATTTGTATGTGATAACCATATAATAGTTTGATAAAATGTTATTTATCCTAAAAAACAGTTTTTTATTTTTGGGTCCATCTCTCTTGTTTCAATTTTCATCTTTAGATACACAACCCAGAGATAAAAAATAATCAATTTGAGAGAGGAGGGACGAAAAAAAATAGAGAAATAAATTAACATTTTAGAGATATAAAGGGAATGATTTTCATATTCGAAAGAAAAAAAACATTTACTTAAACTTCAGAGCAAAACATCACCATGTTCTTAATTCCTTTTACTCTAATATACAGAGATATATATTATATAAACATAAAATGATTTTATCATTTTAACTTGATGTGGGACACAAGTCTTTGTTTGAGATAATACTTTTGTACTTAAATGATTTGCTATGACTAAAGCAATAAATTTGTTGTAAACCAAAAGAAATCTTTTAAATAATTACAACAAAATTGGAGAGAAGATAAATTATGTACAGATTTTTGAATGATTTTTGGATGATTTTTACATTAACATTGTAGTACTCACATTTTCTATCGATTGGAAAATGCCAAATATATGTTACAAATGTCAAAAGCTCGTCCCACCATTTTTAAAACGTATGTTCATCTATTGCCATCATTTATAAGCATATGTCAACATGTGAATTTGTTACCACCTGTCTATTAACAACCCACATCATTCTAAATCGATGATTACTCCATAATTTCATAACACTCCCATTTATATTTTCACAATTTTTATCAGTGGATCAGAATATGCAACGATCTTTTTGTCACAAATAGTGTTTGATATGTTTAAATTGTCTCGTTAAAAACTTTGTTGTTAAACCCGGTAGAATAAAACCAGATAAAAGTAAAATAGAATACAACACTCATTTATTGTGAATATGTTCCCCATAATTAATGAAACTTCAATATCAACAATATCAATATTGTAATTTACTAATTTATAGAGTAGACTCATGTCAATTTCATATATTAGTTTTCTGTAACAAAATAGACCGCTGTATACATTCATTTTTTTTAAAAAAAAAAGTTGCAATGGATGAGAAGTTGAGTAACTTAACAATTTCACTACAGGTTTAGCTTGGCTAAGTTATAAAGTATTACAATATGTAAGCAGGCCATACAAGCCAGCCCAGCCTGGCCTGCTGGCCTCATACATGAGGCCTCATAAGGTATGGTTGGACCATGCCGGCTGGGCTTGGCCTGTTAGGTACAGCCCATTTTACCTCCACCATCTACAAAATTATTTTTAGATTATATCTACTCAACATCTGTTTAACGGTCTTATTTTAATTCATGAATATATAAGAATTTGGAAGAAATATGTTTGGTTATGTCTTCTTAAGTATTTCGTCTATGGCAATACAAGTCAGGTTATCTTTAAACATTGGAGTTGGAAATTTTGTTGCTCATGGTAACACGTACTATGTAAATGATGAATACCATATTTTAACTATATACATTCTCAACTTGTTTCATCTAAGATAAGAATAACAAAATAACTAGATGTAAAAACAAATGTCTGGAGCGCTAGGATATTGTGTACTATTATAAATAAAAATATCTTGTTTGTGAAAGTTTGATTGGGGTCAGATAGATAGTCGATATTAGTATAACCAATCAAACCAAAATTATTATTAGATTTCGTTTAAAATAACTTCAAATTTGTTGTTTGACGAATGTAACCAAACAAAAAAAAATGATCTCATTCTAGTCTCATGGAGTTGGTGTTGAACTAAATTTTGCTAGTAAATTTTCCTCTCATTCTCGATAGCCAAATTTACCTTTTCCAAGAAGCATGTGTATTAAATAAGAATGGCTGAATGGGTACCGGTACCACTATTCAGTATGATTTGGTGGTAAAAATTGTTGTTTGTAGTACGTAAAAACAATCTGGTTCGAATATGTAGAAAATAACAAATATAAACGAAGATTAGGGAATCATGTTAGAACTGAGGTCCGTGTTTCACACGGTGTCCTTAAGACAGTTTCATCGGGCAACACTGTATGTGTGTTAGACAATTGTTTTTCAGGATACAACGGTTCAACAGTGGTAGAGTTAAACACTATCCACTACCAGCAAACTCAAATTGAGTTTAATCTTACCAAGAAAACAGAGAAGACAAAGAATTTGGTGGCTCAAAATATTGTATATCCTGGGATCGTTTTATAAACGGAATACTAAGGCTTTTTATAGCCAAACCGAAACACTAGGGTTTAGGGATTAATTTGGAATTATCTTGGTGAATACGTTTTTGATTTAATAAGGTCAGTTAGACTCTCACGGTCCAATCGGAACTGTATTCGTGTCCGCAGATCGCGCCCACACACGAGTCGTGCATTCGAAGGTTCGAGGTCCATGTTTTTCTCTAATGATCCTATGACATATGTTTTTTTTTTCCTTCGAAATAGATCCTATTACATAAGTTGAAGGTTTAAGCCTCGAATGATTTAATAATAATAATAATAATAACAACAATAAACACTAATAGGTGGTCGTATGCATAGCTTAATGCTTAACATCTCCTATAGTCTTTTTTAGAGACCCTCTTATTTAAGGGTGTATATTATTGCAATGGACCATTAAGGGAGTATTGTTGCAACAATACTCCTTTAAATGACCACTTTAATAATTTTTTTATATTATTTAAATATTAGATATTGTGTTTAATAAATATTAGATATTGTTTGGCTCCTTTAATAATATTAAATAGGTGAAACCCATTTTAACTTTTTAAGGGGGTCTGAAAACACCCCTTAATTAATAAAGTGAACTCCGCCATAACACAATTAAGGAAGTCATTTATGGACCTGTTGGAGTTGCCAAGAATACACATACTCACTTAATTAAGTTAAGGGATGTTTTCAAGTGAGACTGTTGGAGATACTATCCATTAGGCTATGCATGACCTAATGTTTGATTAACCAAAATAATAATAATAATAATAATAATAATAATAATAATAATAATAATAGTTAATAGTTAACTAATTATTATTATTATAACGGGTAATAATCATTTTAGCCCCTACAGTTTGCTATATTCTCCACTTTCCCCTCTAGTTTCAACCTTCTCAACTTTCCATCCTCCCATACATAAATGCAACTCAATCTCACTATATAAATATAGGTAGGGGGTGGGTAAAAATCCATTAAACCGAACCGAACTGATTCAATAGGTTTTTTTCTGTTTTTCTTCAAGAACCGGTTCAGTTTGGTTTAAATTATTAAAAACCGGATTTTTTCGGTTTGGTGGTTGAAACCGAGAACGGAACCGAACCGAACCGAACCGAAAACCGGGTATATAAAAAAAAACCCTACTTTTTTCAGTTTGCTCTCTCTCCGCAAACTTTACCTCTCACCTCTAACCCTAAATCTCTCAACTTCGCCTCTCTCGTCTGCCGTCTCTCTCATCCGCCATCTCTCCGTCCGATGTTCCTTCTTGGATCGACGAGTCTTGGTCTTGCTCGACTACTTATCTCTTAAATTGTCTCACTCCATTTTTCTCTACTCCATCAAATCTCATGGCTTTGACAATCCCAAACTCTCTCAACAACGCTATGATTCTCTTTTCTTCCTCAACCGACCGTAAGTTAAAATGAATTGTTATGTTTCTCTTAAAAATTAATTATATATCAGATTATGATCTTTTGAATCTCTCTAATTTGTTGTTCTTGGTAGTCCGTGGTCCCTATTAAAGGCTATAAATTTTGCATTGAATCAAAATGTTAATAATGCACATCTGGGTTGTCAAGTTATATTAGAAAGTTCAACTTTCTACTTTCATCAAAACTAACTAATTAATTTACTTAAAATGATTAACAGTACGCTATGTGGTATGTGGTGCAGGTTTGAAGTAGAAGATTTGATACTCTTTTGGTTTCTGTTAATCCTACCAGATCGTCTTTGTTATTAAAAAATTCAAATGGATGTTACTTGGATTTTGAATGTTAAAGCTTCAACTGTGCTATGTGAAAATGTAGTCATAATCATCTACTTTTTGTTTAGTTCTCTTTCTCTCTCCCCCATCTTCTGTTTCCTACTTCTATAAATTTTAAAATATTTTTATATTGGATAAAAGTAGTTTGGATACCATTTTAACACAACAAAAAAGAGAAATAAATTAAGGGAGAAGCAGTATCGATCTTAAATCTTAAACTAGAAAAAGGAAAAAAAACTAAATGGCCAATTTATGCAATCTTTGATACTCATTCTCATGATGTGCCAATTATAGTATTATGAATGCAGGGCTAGCTAGTTGTATATGAAATCAATGGGTTTCATCAAAGTTTTCTTGTTTTCAAGATGATCATGTATATGAAATCAATGGTTTTCATCAAAGACTGAAAAGAGGAATATTTTATAAATTAAAGCCTAATAATTGGGCCCAATCGGCCCAAAACAAAAAAAAAACCGAACTGAACCGAGCCGGTTCAATTCAATCGGTTTTTGATCGGTTGACAATTGTATATCGGATCTGATCAGATCATTTTTTCAAAAACCGAATAGTATCGGTTCTTAATCGGTTCACTCCAAAAGCGAACCGATCCAATCAACGCCCACCCCTAAATATAGGTACGTAGGGGGGGAATGGAGAATGTTGAAACCAGAGGGGAGAAAGTAGAAAATAAGAAAAACTACAATGGGAGAATGATTATTTCCCTTATTAGGACTAATTTCCCCAAAAAAAAAAATCTAAGCAGTGTTTTCAAAATATTACAATCTTCACTAATGGCATGTTTTGAATGAAATGAAAAGTTCATAGGAAATGGAATCAAGAAATGGATCTTGATTCTTTATAAGGGAGGGAGAATTAAGTTCCCTTTCCGGTATGAACTTGGACATATTTACAAATCATAAATTTAATAAGTAAAAAAATAATTTCATTACTTGATTACTGAAATCAGTTAAAGAATCCAATTATTTGGTTCTCAAATACAAATAAAAAATTAATTAGTTAATCCTTAAAAGATAAAAGCTAAAGGAGAAAAAAAGCTCGGATGATGCAATTTTGTGTGTGCGTGTGTGTGTGTTTTTTTTTTTGGAAAATGGATTACATCTTATATGGCACCTCCTACCGTTGTATTGTGTAATGCGTATGCAAGTGTATTAGGTCAGTTATTATGGATTAGCAAGTACAATACCCAAATCACTACCAAACACATGTATTGGATTATTTAATACAAAATGGGTTTCTTATCCAATACAATACAACAAAACAAACATGGTCTAAGTGATTTGCTAGGAATAAAATAATAAATTTATTGTAAACTAAAAGAAATCTTATAAATAAACACAGCAAAAAATTGGAGAGAAGATAAATTATATATAGATTTTTGAATGACTTTTGGATGATTTTTACAAAAGCTCGTCCCACTATTCTTAATGCATATGTTCATCTATTGCCATAATTGATAAGCGCATGTCAACATGTGAATTTGCTGCCACTTGTGCTATTAACAATACACATTACTCTAAATCGGTGATTAATCCATAATTTCCTAACACGCCCACTTATATTTTTACCATTTTTATCCGGTGGATCAAAGTATTCAATGATTTTCTCATCATAAATTTTTTATCGGTAAACTTAGTAGAATAAAATCAGATCACAGTAAAAAAGTATACAATACACATTTATCATGAATATGTTTCCTCTAATGAAAACTCCAACATCAATATTGTAATTTATAAGATATTGTGTGCTATTATAAGTAAAAATATATATCGTCTGTGAAAGTTTGATGAGGTCGTATAGATAATCGATATTAACGTAACCGATAAAATGTAAATTATTATTAGATTTTGTTTAAAATAATTTTAAATTTATTGTTCAGTGAAGGTAACCAAAAAAAAAGTTTGATCTCATTCTAGTTTCATCGAGTTGGGATTGAACTAGTAAATTGTATTATTATTCTCAATAAGCCTATTTTACTGTTTCCAAGAAGCATATGTATTAAATAGGGATGGGTACATGTATCAGTGTTCAATCTAGTTCAAGTTGTAGGTGCTACCAACAGATAGTATATGAATAGAAAATAATAATAATAAGAATGGGTAATTTCGACCTTTTGTTCTGTACGCACGCGTACCTAAACACGGTTTCTCTGGCGCGCTCCCGCAACGAAACTTGCAAAGATGACCAAAATATGACAATATAAAAGAAAGCTTCTGTCGAGTGTCTATTTGACTATCTCTAAAAAGAAAAAAGAAAAAAGGAAAAAGAGTGTCTCTCTCTCTCTCTCTCTCTAAAAAACAACTGAAGAACACGACCAAGTAGACTCCATTCTCAGTCGCACATGATTGAAGAATTTAGTCATTTTTGATAATAAAAATCTAAAACCCTTTGTTGTTAACTGAACCCGTTAAGGGTGAGATCTAAAAGATGGAGGAGAAAAACAAAAGAATGATTTTGGTCTTCTTTTTGCTAATCTCTGCTACTTTCCAAGTCTGTTTCTCAGCCGCCAGTCAGAGTCAACCTCCACCCAAGACAAGGTCAACCCCATCGACGGCTGCCAATCGTTTTGGCTCTTCTGCTGTATTTCGTGTCACTGGAAATGTTTATCCTCTTGGGTATGTCTATTTTTCTTTGGAGATGGCTTGAAATGCTGTTTTAAGTAGATTTTTATTTATAATCTTGATTTCTCTTGGTTTGCTTTGGTGGGGTTGATAGTTAAATATTTGTCTAGTTTAGTTTCTATCATAAATACTGGAATTGAAGGTTTGTCGGGTATTGTCTATCAAGTTTTCATTTGTGTTGATTTGATATTTGGGTGCTTTTGTGTTTGTGTAATATCTTTGGTAGAATCCTATCTGCATCTTTGTCCATTATTTTATTTGTCTCTAAGGATTGTTCCTGGAAAATTGAAGGGCCTTAATCTGCTGTCTCCATCTGTTTACTCCAAAATATTTTTACCTTGACTTTTTCTGTTTTCTGTAAGTTTTTGAACAGATCTATGGAACTCCTTGGATTCATTTTCCGTAATTTGTTTTTTTATTGCCTTTACTTGGCTGAAATTCCTGAACTTGGAGTCCGTATAAATGCACAGTTTTTCCCTATTCAACTTGAATTACTGCATTACATAATTCAGATTCTTGTTATCCATTTCTCATTTGCATTCCGCTTTGTAAATGGTTCCCCTTGGGCTTGGTTTGATGTCTTGTACACATTTATAATAATTACTTGAAATAAACCAAACCCTCCCACATCCGCATCCTCTCCTATTCGGTTGTTTAATCATGATGATCGGAATACAAGGAATTCGATTGTTCTTTCTAGTTCTGTTCCACCTTTGATCTGTAAATATTCGCTCATTCACATTTTCTTTCTGCAAAAATTAATTTCAATCTGCAGGTACTACTCTGTGTCTCTTGAAATAGGCAACCCGCCCAAGATTTACGACCTTGACATTGACACTGGCAGCGACCTCACTTGGGTCCAATGTGATGCACCTTGTAAAGGTTGCACCAAGGTAAGTTTGTCATCAGATAATCGTACTAATGCCATAATTCAGCCCTATCATGGCCTCACCTTGTGTTTATGTGTTGGAAAATGTTTTAGCCTCGTGATGCACTCTATAATCCCAGAGGCAATCTTTTGCCTTGTAAGCACCCCCTTTGCAGTAACATTCACTTGCCAGCAAACCTTCACTGTGAGACATCAGATGACCAATGTGACTACGAGGTCGAATACGCTGATCATGGTTCATCCCTTGGTGTGCTGGTTAGCGATCACATTCCTCTAAGACTCACCAATGGTTCTATCTTTGGTCCCCGTTTAGCATTTGGGTGGGTAACTTCAGTTTACTTTTTCCAGTTGACAACTTCTGTTGTCCAAATTTTTCCATGATTTTAATAGTATTTAATGATTCAATATAACAAATTGAATGTTTAATGGTGTTTAAATTATTTTTTTACTGTAGAATATTCATAATGTGGTTGAGAAAACTCAAATTAATCACATTCTAAAATGGCTTAAGCTTGAATTTAAATCTTCAATGTGTAGTTCTTGGTTCTTTTTATTAATTTGCGATATTCAATTCCAGATAAGTGTTCATTTGATTCTTCGTTGATCCTCTTGGTTGCAGGTGTGGATATGATCAAAGATACCCCAGTTCAAACCTTCTACCTCCTACAGTTGGAGTCCTAGGCCTAGGCAATGGTAAAGGGGGCATTATATCACAACTACATGGCCTGGGTGTAATACGAAATGTGTTAGGGCATTGTTTAAGTGGGCGTGGGGGAGGCTTTTTATTTTTGGGAGAAGATCTTGTCCCGTCTTCAGGCATCAGCTGGGCTCCAATGTCGCGCACTAGATTGGAGTAAGCAATCAGTTCCAAGCTTCCCTCTCGTTTGACACTGATATCACCAACTTACCCCTAATACTAATGTGATTCCATATTTGATGGTAATATTTTAGGAAACACTACTCCGCCGGACCAGCAGAACTTCTATTTGGCAGAAAGCCTACCGGAATAAAGGGTCTTCAAGTAGTTTTTGACAGCGGCAGTTCATATACTTACTTCAGTTCCGAAGCTTACAAAACCACCCTTGATCTGGTGAGGAATCTAAAATACAGCATTGCTCCATAGTGGTTATGTTGGGCATGGGAACATTTAGGAAAAACTTGGTTATGAGTAGTAAAATTACTTATCCGTTTCTCAGGTGACGAGAGGTTTAGATGGAAAGCCGCTGAAAGGTACAACAGAGGATGGAGCACTCCCTATCTGCTGGAAAGGTACAAAACCTTTCAAAGCTGTTCGGGATGTCAAGGACTACTTCGAGCCTTTGCTGCTTAGCTTTATGAAAAATGTACAGCTGCATCTACCACCTGAAAATTATCTTATTGCCACGGTGAGCACATCTATAGATATACTTGTTTTATTATTATTATGAGGAAGAAAGAGTGGTGAAGCACTTGGAGGAAGCATGCGTCTAATAATATATTTTTTTTCACTTTCAGAAACATGGAAATGTATGCTTGGGAATCTTAAATGGCTCTGAAGTTGGGCTGGAGAATTTCAATATTATTGGGGGTAAAAGATACAGCACAAATTGCCATCTCTTTTTTTTATTATTATTATTATTTAGTTTCAAATTATACTTTTGGTAAATATGATTTCCCTTTTCAACTTTGCTGTTCAGACATATCTTTGCAAGACAAAATGGTGATCTTCGACAATGAGAAGCGACAGATTGGTTGGGTATCCGCGGACTGCGACAGGCTTCCCAAGTCCTAAACCAATCACCTATTACTTTCTTTCATTTAAAAAAGGCATCCGGGAATTTCTCACCAGCATTTTTTTCCTCCTGTTTATTAACAGTGTTGATCGCGATTACAAAGAAAGCTTTTGGCAGCCTTATGCAGCAGATTTTGGCATCTTAGAAGAGAATTACCATGCTACTGCTGAGAAGTCCCAAAAGCCTCTTCTCAGAAAAAATTATGAACTATGATGCAAAAAAAAAAAAAAAAAAAAAAAAAAAAATCGGTACAGAATCAGTATTTTATGTTCTTATACAGAATAGGAGATACATATATTTGTCCAGCCCTATATGATTGATAGTTTTGTAACGTTAGGTAGAAAGTATCAATGGATTTATAATATGGAAATGGTGAGAAAAAAGCGGTTGTTATTAAAAGAAAAAAGAAAAATGAAAAAGAAAAAGAAAATCCTTGTACATGGATGTCCATTCTTTCCATAAAGTTAGTTTACACGAGTATTCCATTTCCTGAAAAATGCATCTTCAAGATAATTGCCTCTACCAAATAGTGGAGAGAAGTTGGACACAAAAAAATTGTTTACAATTGCCGCGACTGTACAACGCATTTTACCTGCAAGATGTGGCAAAGTTTGGTTAACAGACTGCACTACAAGAAATGTGTCTTTAAGGATCAAATTACTGTGAATGTTCTAAATTTCTATTGCAATGGAACTCGCGACTCTTACCAAACCCCGGCGAAAAAAAAATACGGGCAAATAATATAGTGAACATCTGTCAAGTAAAAACTCCCAACTCTTGCCCAGAGATCAAAAGAGAAACCATACAAATACAAAGCTCCAGTTAGGCTGTCTGATAACTACAATCATCATAATTTCTAAGCCTATCCAGATGCATAAAATTATGCTATTCACAAACCTTATATATTCCCAGATAGTTCCAGACCACATTTGAAAGTAACCTCTTAACCCCTACATGCGACAATATCCCGAATCCCGATATCCGATATACCAAGGTAATGGTGTACTTCGGAATCTGAAGATTTTGGAATTTAGAATCAGATTTTTTCAAAATTTGTCCCATAGGGAACCTTTCATCCGCATCAGATTCAAACCAGCTTGGATTTGTTACAGGCTGGACGGAATTCAGATTTTATAATTTTTACTTAAGTGGGGAATTAAAAGAGCGTTGAAAATTAACAAAATTAAACCGGAAAATAAAGAATGTAAATGGTCGTTTGTTTTTTTATCTGAAAACTGTACGGTCTTGAAATCTGAACCTGAATAACATGTTGGTTTTTTTTTTCTCACATCTGAATGTATTATCAACAAGTTTGTTTTTTTAAAATAAAATTGTCTGAATATAAGTAATTTTACATTTATACCTATGTTAAACAATTATACATATAATATAGAATAAAAACAATCCAAAAATAATAATTATATATGAACACGTGATCTTCATCTTTGATTACAAACAAACTTCATTTTTCTAAGCAAAGAAAATGTTTTGTATTCAAAAAATAAAAAGGACATCAGAAAAACTCACACAAAACACTATAATATATATATCACCATAATATTATAATAAAGTATCGATATTAAACATCAATATGTACAGTGATTAGGATTCTTTTTTAATTTTAAAGCTATTTAAAATAAACAATATATTAAAATAAATATTTCTATACCATATATAATTTTGATGAAATAGGAAATATGTTATATAAGGGAAGATAGTATCGGAAGAAAAGATTTTATATTGCATTTAATACAATTCAGTTATTTGTAATTAAGTTAAAAGTCATGATTTTTTTCTTTTTATTTTAAATTGGTTTTTAGAATTTTTAAGTTGTTTGACACTTAAAAAAACAAACCTAAGTCGATAATTTGGTAATTTAATCCAAAAATAAAGAAGGTATTTAATGACAATGCACTTTAAGAGGAACGACTAATACAATTGCGATTGTCTACATCATTTTTAATGTTTGCTTCTTCAACCATACATGTCTAATCATGAAGACCTACCAAGCAGGCAACTATTTTCTTCCAAGTTCTAACTACCTGGCCCTACAACGTGGCGTGATTTGCATTATTGAGTAAGGGATTCTCAAACATTCAAATTTGTCTACGTTATAATTAAAGACAATGACAAGAACAGGTAGCTACCAGTCAAGCCATGCAAAAACTCAACAACACAATGTGACCCTCCTTCAAAATTGATAAACAATTCATCTCTTATTCTCCTTCCTGTTCGCAATCACCACTATATATGTTTTTGCATGTAGTATAAAATTATTGTCTATTTGCATGATTGCAAATTACCCCTATTGATGTGCCAAAGTTTAAATGATTAAGAGTGATTTGAAACAAACTCAAACTAGATCTATGAAAAATATTCAGTTTGTTTTCATTTTTCCTCCTCACTCAAATAAATTTAAATTTCGAATTTTTTCTGCACAACTTTCTGAAATATATATAATTTTTTATAAAAATTGTATTTTCAGATTTATTCCAATTCAGATTCCTATTTTCGAAGTCGCATTTCAAAAATCCACTTTTTTGGATTGGATTCAGGCCGGACAATCCGAATCCAAATCCGATTTACACCACTTTACCAAGGTTCTAGCATTTCATTACTGCAGTAGTGCAGTTGGGTTTTTCTGCAAAATTGTGCGACTCATGAGCATTAAGAATCTTGCGTTTGTTGAAAACCAAACCACAGCTTTGCCTGGCTTAATGGTGGTGGACCAGTAAATGCCTTCTGTTTAGGGGCGGGTGTCGGTGCAGGTTGAGGTTGAAATCAAAAAGGATGCAAGAGCTAATTGCATGGGGAGTTAGTTACTCATAGATCGTGGACTGGTCTGGTAAGCTCACAAGTTTTACATCTATAGATTTCAAGGAAGCATAGATATGGAACCAAGACACAATTAGAAAAGAAGAACAAAAACAAAAGCATTTAAATAAAAAACTGAGTGATGCTTACCAAGAAAAAACGACTGAAACTAACCTGACTGGTAAGAAACTCCATTAGCATATATATAGGTATGACGTGTTAAACTTCACATACTACAAGACATGATTTGTACACTGCATATATGTAAAACAACCAATATATCAGGACATGAAAATTTAAAGTATGAAAAATGTGAAAAACCATGCAATTGAAAGTCATGTTTCACTATAACTTCCAATATAAAATTGACATTCATCAATCACCGAAAACAATCATTCAAATAACTGTCCAGATAACATTAAACATCCAAGATGAAAAACAATTAAACAAAAGGTTAAGCCTCATCCTTTAACCTATTTCAAGCAAACTACAAAAGATCCAGCCAGATTATATATTTAAAAAAAACAAAAAAAACTCGAGATGTATGGAAACTGTTAGAATATTTCAGTTTGGAAAAAAAAGGAGAAATATATCACCTTTGCGTGGCAAATTTTTGTTATGGCCTCGACATGAAGATTCTGCAGTTCTTCAAGAGTTGCAACATCCAAACCACCAATATCTTCACCCTGAAGAATAAAAATGTCATCTTAAACCTCCAACAGAGATTACTTAAAGCAATAACCAACTCAAGACAGATGACAGATCCATTAACTAATTATCCATTCCAGGTTACTAAATCTCAAAGTTATACAGTATGCCAAAGCAGTAAGCACTAGGGATGGGGGGGTGGGGGGAGAGTTAATAAATATCCGGGGTGGGGGGAGAGTTAATAAATATCCATCTTCACCATTGACTCATATACAATGGTCCTTATATATTTTTCATATTGAGCTTAAACATGAAAAGCCATCATACAGGGAAGGTCCAGCCTAAGCAAGATCATATGGGAGGGGTGACCTGTGTATGGCATGAACCATTAGCTTTTCTTCAAAAAAAAATTCTTTGTTGCTCTCTTTTTCTTTTCTCTTTTATTTTCTGTTTCACAAAGAGGCTGTTCTTCGGTCTCCAAAACACGCACTTGTGCAACTAATACATGGCTGTGCAAAATTTGTACCAATACTAAAGAGTTCTTTTTTCCATTTTATAATTTTAGCCAAACTTATCCTTAAAAAAAAAAGGCTTCAAGAAATTCCTTTAAATATGTGAACTAGAATTCACATCATAAATTTTTAATTGTAAACTCCAAAGATTGTTCAAGATTGATAAGTTCAGTTAATACAGACTCCACTAGACACCAAACTGGTTTACACAAACAAAATACTAAGCATCAAACATGAAACCAGCTGTAGTGTTTGTTCTTAACTTATATGATATGTATTCTGTATCTTTCTCAATATCAGGATATGCACTAGGGAATGAAATGTTTGTTTATATTACATCCACCAAACTAAAATCCAAACATCAACTTGCAAACCACTTTATATGAAGCATTGAATCTGTAGCTACTAGATCACTTTGTATAAAGCCTGTCCTCCATCAATGAGGAATTCCGCGTAAAAGTTAAATAAAACAGATTTCCTCCCAATGCACAGAAAACACAGGCATCAATGATATGGCTCAATTAACAAATTAAATTAGACACATTCAAACACAAAACTGTGACGAGAGTCTAGTGACTATCCAGATAGAATGCAGTTAACAAGTTTTATAAACCATCTGAAATGATCAAGAAAAGAAAATCGGCCAGAGCAGACAAGCATTGCAACTCTTTCCAATAGTTTTTGACAATTCCGTAGATTTGTAATTAGCTATTCAAATAACAACAATCCAGAATAAAGGTTGCATAAGACACACACTAAAGATACCTGAAAGAAATCAATATATAATCATCAAATTCTTAGAAATTGCTGAAGAAAGTCCATACCTTCATTCTGGATACAATGCTTTCCAGTTCTTTACATTTTCTTCTCTCGTTCTGATAGTTAGCCTTTAACTCTTCAAATGAACTTATACCATCCTCATTTTGACAGTTTTCATCCTCTTTCGACATTATAAATGAGTGTGCATTAGATGGCAGAAATCCATTTCTAACTCCGATTTGTGAAATTTTAGATGCATGGTCCGCCCCTTCAGAAGACATGTCCTCAGCATTAATGCCAGACTTTCTCATCTTTGCAACCAGCACCCACATATTAGCAAGCTCGTTTTCTAAATCTTCTTCCCGCTGTTTTGCTTCATTAACTCTTCTTCGTAGCTCAACTTCTACTTGTTCTCTCTCAGATAGGGCATCTTCCAGAGATGCTTCTCTTTGGTATCTGGCATTAAGCTCTTTCTGCAAGTCATCAACAACTCCATCCTCTGGTTTTCGTCGTCCATCAGATCTTGCACCATTAGTGTAATTTTGCTTGAACTCATGTGAACTAGACCTTTGATAGAAGCTACAATATGCCTCTTTTGCAGCAGCCAGTTCACCAGTCAGTTTCGCATTTTCGTAAGAAAGTCTGGTTACCTCTTCAGCCAAGTTTCGGAGTTCGACTGCTGCAGATGAAGCCAACTCTTTCGCATATGAAGCTTCCTCTGCCAGTTTCTGACTCTGAATTTCAAGCCCATCCTTTTCTTCAGTCAATTTCACCTTCTCTTGCTTCATATTCTCAATCTCAGCAGCCTAAAAAAAGAAAAGAAATCACATGAATAGAAACATTTTCAACAAAAATTGTATTCCAATTTGTATTGAGAGTTTTGGAACATAATTTTAGGGACTGAAAATGTTGAGCATGTAACGCAGAAAAAAAAATAAATATATATATATATATATATACATAAATAGTGTGAAAAGGCAACCTGCATAAGAACTTGGGAATTCAAAAAAGTATCATTGTTGCAATTCCTAGAGTCCTCCTGGGAAAATACTCTATTTAAGCTCATGACACTCGTGGGTGTATGTTCATCAACATAAGTTTCTTCACAAGAGCCAATCCCATTCCTCCCTTCAGATCTTTTTCCTGATGGCTCTTCAGAAGAAGCTTTCTGTGCCCTATCTTGAGGACCACGAGACCTTTTATCCGATAATGAACTGATTTGTTGCCTTAGTAGAAGAATTGTTTGTTGCATTTCCTCATTCTCTGACAACTATTCAAAGTAAAAAAAATTATAAGAAATCTAAGAACTCCCAGCATGAAAAAGAGACACACAACTGAGGAATTCTACCTTCATCTGTAGCTGTTCCTGAAGTATCCTATTATCTGCCGACTTAATCTTGAATACTCAAAAATGTAAACGAGATCAACTTAGTAAGATATTGTAGGCATTTCATATTGAACAATCACTATTAGATAGGATTACAAACCTCAAGTTCAAAAGTTTTTTCGTTAAGCTGAGTAGTAAGCTTGGACAAAGCCTACAAAAGAGAGCAACAAACAAATTAAGAAACAAAATTTTCATCACCAAGGATAAACAATAAAAAACAGAGAGTTACCACCCACAAAAGGAGTTAACTTTTGGTTATCTCTGTCCCACATTGATGTCCATGTCGAAATTCTAAGGATCAATATTATTAAGTTTCCACTTGAAACATGAATAGAATACACAATTACTCATGAAAGCTGATTCACTAGTTAATTTAATACTTTTGGCATGGATTATCATAACATTACCTTTTTTTTACCACACAACTCACTTCATTCCACATCATGCACAAATTAAAATCAACTAAATTCCACTCGAAGGTTGGTGTGAAAGGGATTGAATTTGATCCCTAGACCTGTTCCTTCATTAAATGAAGTTAACCAACTAAGATATTCCCTTGGGGATAGTTTTGGAAAGCAAAAAATTCAAAAGGAACGCAGAATGGCATCAATACTTAATTATTCTCATGAGAAATTTAATGAGGTCTTTCTCAAAGAAGACATTCTCAGTGGATTGCAGCTATCATTATTATTGACTGACAATGCAGATAGGAAATTCCACATTTACCCAATAATCTACATGGAAATTGGATCATTCAATTAGAAAATCCAATTAGGAAGAATATTTATTTTTACTCATCAATCAGTAGCATCACTGAAAACTTTTATGCATCAAGCTACTTTGTCAACCTAAAACTATTTTTTTGTGATTAATGATTTAATTTATGAGAATACCACTTTCTCTAATTTCATTTAAAATCGATCTGTCAGAGATATACCTGTGACATCTCCATGGTATTTAATGTATGTGGAGTCATCTCAACTGATCCAATCATACGTTGCTCCAAGACACGTATCTGAAGCTTCTTTTCACTAATTTCATCCTTCAACTTGTGCATGTGTTCCTACATCAACCATCACAGCCACCAATTTTCACCCATTGAATAGCAAATTAGCACTGAACAATATTTACAAGAAAAAACGTTGATTGGTAGCTTACCCTAAGATGTGAATCTTCAGGGTTGCTAGCTAATTGCTCGGACAGTCTTTTCAGTGAGCTAGTACACAATGCCACTTCCCCCGCCAACATTTTTACCTGCTCATGAAGAAGGTCCATTTGATCTGTGATTGTAGTCCCAGTCTGTCAAAAAAGAAGATAAGCA
Organism: Dipteronia dyeriana; assembly: GCA_032871835.1. NCBI lineage: Eukaryota > Viridiplantae > Streptophyta > Magnoliopsida > Sapindales > Sapindaceae > Dipteronia > Dipteronia dyeriana. The sequence goes on along the minus strand of CM065296.1, from coordinate 98,810,252 downwards.
AATTAGGTTAATATAATAACTTGAACATATGCTATGCAGCACCTTTACCCCTACTCAATTCATATCAATTATTAAATAAAGAATGTTAAGTTTTTGCATGTCAAAAATCAAACGAAAATTTATAACAACATTGAAGAAAAATGGTGCTGGTACTGATTGCTTAATTGAATTAAAAGGGGGATGGGATATATGCCAGCATAAGTTAAAGAATACACCAGCGGAAACTAGAAACTTCCATATCTAAGACCAGAGGGCCTTTATACACCAACAAAAGGAAGCCAATAAACCAGTATAACAATGAAGACAAAACTAGGACTGCAAGCTCACATCCTAGAACCAGAAAGGGAATATCAAAAACACTTTAAAAAGAGAAGAACAAATTATCAATCAACTAAAACTTGTCTTCTCATGCTACTTAAACCTCTCCAGTCAAATTTACATACATGCCTAACAACTGAGTGCCGAGTCTTAGCTTATATCTCATGTATGTTGATACAATATTCACCTTTGGCGATACAAGGCTAAGGCTGCAACTTAATCACCACTTTCCTTTGCCAATTCAAGTTATAAACATTTTATGCCAGCATGAGATTTGCCAATTCGACAATATTGTAGGTGGTGTTAGTCTATTTCAGCTTTCAAAGCAATCAAAATTCACAAGATGAACACCTCCATGCTAACCAGAGCATCTATTAGCATCAGTATATTCACTTCTCAGAATAAATCATTTTAGACCACATCATTTGTTTACTCCAATGAACTTGCAAGCATACAGTGCAGTAGTGTTCATAAATATGAGGAAAGACCATATGGGATTAGGAGACTTATAAACCCCACTTGGTAGTAAATAAGATTTACAATCATAACATGAGGAAAAATAAACATTGAAAACAATCCATTTTCAAAATTATCAAGACCCTTTTATTTCACTGCCTTGTAACATCCACATGCAAGGACAAAGTGGATATTCACCCACCCATATTACCTTATAATATAATAACGGATATTCACCTAATGATTTTCCACGAACATGTTCCTAAGAACTGACAAAAAAATAATTTTTTACATGCTTAGGAGAGAGCCCTAAAACAACGCAGGAATGGGAATAATCACATAAACTACATGAACAATGAATTTTAAAATTAACATCTGATGCGAAGATACAATACAATAGGGACAAATAAGTTCAGTGAATGATACATGCAGATTGGGATCCAAACCTATACCATAAAAGTTAGCTATACAGTTTCCAAAGTTAAAAAGAATATACTGGCTTTCTTCAGGATATCTATTAACATATTCAAGCGCAAATGAAGAAGCTAGAGTTCATGTTCATCTCACCGGAGGCAGACGGCGACCTGTGACAGTTGCACCAAACAATTCACCTGCTTGAGTTCTTTCCGAAAACAAATCAACAATAGCAGAATCTTCTCCACATTTACTGATTGATTTTCTCCCACCAACCTTCTTGTCATTGAACATAACCCTATTTTGTACGGATTTTGAGGAAGATGCAGGTGACCCACTAGTGGAGCTTCCATTGTCAGCATTTGGTGACAATCCAGCCAAATTTTCAGGCTTCTGCTAGAGAGATTTGACATTCAGTGGAAATTATAGAACTGAATTTGCTGAGCTATGCTCTTGCAGAAAAGAAAAGTAAATTTACAAAAACAAACCATTCTAAAAATGATTTCTTTGAATTTTTGTTCATTCAAAATGTTTTATACTGGATAGTGGAAGATTGACAAAACATCAAAAATTAAAAGTTTCCACTAGCTAACTCATTAAATAACTATTATCAATTTATTTTTATTTTATTTTTGCCAGATAAAATCATTAGATAACTATTTATGTTTGCAAATTAGTATAACTTAAAAACAGAGAAATTTTCCAGTAGAAATTATTCATTAAGATGACATGGTTGTTGCACACTATAAAAATGTTTAAAATTAGTTCAGGAAACTATAGATATCGGTAGCTGTAGATTGATTGGGTATTGATTGTATTTTCTTTTTCACTCTAGGTCTAGCCCTATATATTCATGTACAAGGCTCAAAAAGATGCAGCTTCTCACTTTCTAAGCATGTAACACCATGATTCCAATTGAAGGACCAATTTTACCGTAATTCACATGCACGTCATAACATTTCAGTGGTTTCAAAACCTTTGAAACAACCAACTACTTTCCGTAAAGTACATATGTTTCCATAATTTAAATGTTAGTTATTATGCTGATTTCTAGAGATTATAGTTTCTAATTTTATTCTCCTTTATTGTAGCTTTATTGTCTTCCCTATTTTGTTCCCTAGATTAGTGGGATGTAATTCCTTGTATAATCCTTGACAGCTTGTATACATAAGTTAGTATACAGACCAATAAAATTAAGGCAATCAAGCCTATTTCTACATGGTATCATAGCACTCTCTGAACCCAAGCAAACCCTAATTTTCTTGTTGCTCTTTCCGACAGCAAAACACCAAACAATATATTTTATTCTCTATTCTACTGCTCTTTCCGACAGCAAAACACCAAACAATATATTTTATTCTCTATTAATCAGTCATGTCAAACGACTCTAAATAGGCTGTTTCCGATTCAGATTTCCCGACAAACAGCAAACGAATGATCAGTCAGCAACCATCCTCCACTATAGCAACTGGATCCTTGGTTCACTCAGGTAATTTTCTACTAGCCATGAATGCAAAACAAGTGTCTAGTCAAACCTGGATAATTGATTCCGGTGCCTCAAACCATATGACTGGTGATTCCAGTGTATTTAAGACATTCTCACCCTGTGTTGATAATCTGAATGTTCGTACAGCAGATAGAACACTATCAAAGGTGATTGGAATTGGTTCAATGGTTGTCACTAAGGATTTGGTCCTGAAATCAGTTTTGTTTGTTCCTTAATTAAATTGTAGTTTGTTGTCTGTAAGTAAGCTAACCCAGGAACAACAATATACTGCTAATTTTTCTCCTTATGCATGTATTTTTTAGGACTCGGATTCGGGGAGGACGATTGGCAGTGCTAAAGCCTTGTCTGGACTCTACTTTCTCAAAGCAGAATCCTACGTGAAAAGGCAATCGGATCCAGCAACATGTGGGGCTGGTTGTGAGGTGTTTTCTAGCTATCAAAGTCTCTTGTCTAGGTCTAGTGATGATAGGCATGTTATGGTCTGGCATTATCGCTTAGGTCACTTGAATTTTGCCTATTTGTCCAAAATGTTTCCCTCATTATTCAAAAATAAAAACCCCAATTTGTTTCAATGTGAAGTGTGTCAATTTGCGAAACATACTCACAATGTTTATCCTGTTTCAACTTATCGAGCTTCTAAACCTTTTTCAATGATTCATAGCGATATTTGGGGACCCTCTATGATGTTTGGGGACCCTCACGGGTTCCAAACACCAAAGGATCTAGATGGTTTGTTACATTCGTAGATGATCACACTAGGATCACTTGGGTATTTCTCATGAAAGAAAAATCTAGAGATACACGTATTTTTAAAATTTTCAAAAATATGATTCAAAATCAATTTAACACGTATTCAGATTTTAAGGATCGATAACGGGAAAGAATTTTTTAATTCAACTCTCAACAATTATCTTTCTGACGAGGGTATCATTCACCAAAGCACATGTGTTGATACCCCTCAACAAAATGGAGTTGCTGAAAGGAAAAACCGTCACATTTTAGAAATTGCCTAATCTTTACTTTTTTCTAGCAATGTTCCTAAAACTTTTTGGGGTGAAGCAGTTCTTACTGCTATATTTTTTATTAATAGAGTTCCTTCAAGCATTTTAAATTTTTCTACACCTTGTCAAGTTTTTAAAAACACTTTCCCTCATACCCGACTTGTAACTGATATCCCTTTAAAAAAAATTGGGTGCACGGTTTTCATTCATGTGTATCCATATTACCGTAGTAAATTGGACCCTAAATCTGTTATGGGAATATTTATTGGAGACTCTCCTTTTCAGAAGGGATACAAGTGCTACTAACAAGAGACTAGAAAATTTTACAATTCAATGGATGTTACATTTTTTGATAACAAGAAGTTTTTTTCAAAAACCGATATTCAGATGGGGAAACGAAATCAAGAAGGTAAATATTAGTTTTGGGATACAAATCCTGATCAAATTATTTCTTGTCCTATTAAAATTGGTCCTCTCCATGATAATAGGAATTCCAATCCTAGTCAATCTCTCAATCCAAATCAATCTGATCAATCTCCTAAAAATCAGCCACAAGATCTTCAACCCTCTCTTAGAAACTAGACCTCCATCAGTCCTAGTCTCCCTAGGAATCTGCTATCACATATTACCAATTTTCCAATAAACCAACTGCCAGAAGTCAACCTTGAATCTCCTAGAAATCAGGCCAGTTGTGAGGATAATTCAAATCAGCCCATAGACACTAAAAATCAATCCACACAGCCTACTAGTCAGCAGCCTCTAGAAAGTCAAATAGACTTTAGTCAGTCTGCTAATCCACCTCATGTGCAAAAAGACCTGATTGTCTATCACAGAAGAGGGAATATGTGAGAAACAATAAATCAGACAGATTTTAGCTCTATCCAGGAGTCTGAACCGAATTCTATAGTCCCAGAAACTGACTCGTATGATACAGTTTTAGAAGGAGTTCAAGATCAGCCTATTGCAGTGAGAAAAGTATACCGAGAATGCAGAAATCGTCTGTTGTATCCTATAAGCAATTATGTTTCATATGAAAGACTTTCACCTCAGTTCCGGGCATTTGTTACCAGACTTGCTGATATTCCAATTCCAAATAATATTTAGGAGGCTCTAAAAAACCCTGTATGGAAGAAAGCAATTATGATTGAAGTTCAAGCCTTGGAGAAGAATGGGACATGGGAACTAATGGAATTGCCAAAAGGAAAAAATCTTGTGGGATGCAAGTGGGTGTTTACAGTCAAAACACGAGCTGATGGAAGTGTTGAAAGACTCAAGGCAAGGTTGGTGGTAAAAGGGTTCACACAGTCATTCAGAATTGACTATCAGGAGACTTTCGCACCTGTGGCAAAATTTAACACTATTCGAGTCTTACTATCTCTTGCTGCTAATCTCGACTAGCCCTTGCATCAGCTGGACGTGAAGAACGCTTTCTTGAATGGGGATTTGACAAAAGAGGTCTATATGGAGGTATCACCTGGACTAGAGATAGCTGATACTGTTAATAAAGTATGCAGACTCAAGAAATCACTATATGGCCTCAAACAGTCCCCTAGGGCTTGGTTTGAGAGATTCACTTGCGTGTTGAAGAAACATGGGTATTTCCAAAGTCAATCGGATCACACCATGTTCATCAAATACTCTCAGAAAGGGCAGCGAGCAATTTTAATCGTCTATGTAGAAGATATCATCTTAACTGGAGATGTTCTTGATGAAATACCAAGAATAAAGGGCTGGTTAGCTGAGGAATTCGAAATCAAGGACCTGGGCAGGTACTTTCTTGGTATGGAGGTGGCTCGGTCAAAGAAGGATATTATGATTTCACAACAAAAATGTGTTGGATCTACTGCATGAAATAGGAATGCTCGACTGTAAGCCGGCTGAAACTCCTATGGATACAACCATGAAACTTGGAGTTGACACTAAAAGTGCACCGGTAACAAAGGAAGACACCAACGGCCTGTGGGAAAGCTCATATATCTCTCACAAACTAGGCCGGACATCGCTTTTCCAGTAAGTGTAGTAAGTCAATTCATGAACAATCCTACTGAGGAACACATGACAGTTGTACAAAGATTCCTACGGTACCTGAAATTCACACTTGGAAAAGGACTGTTTTTCGCAAAAACAGCAAACAGGGTAGTAACTCTATACTCAGAGCAAGATCTATCACAGATAGGTCTACATCTAGGTATTGTGCGGTTGTTTTGGGGAATTTAACCACATGGCGAAGCAAAAAAACAATCGGTTGTGGCTAGGAGCAGTGCTGAAGCAGAATTTCGTGCTATGGCACATGGAATATGTGAGGGGTTTTGGATCAAAAGAGTTCTAACCGAACTTAGGGTGCCTATGGAGAAGCCTATAAACATGTTCTGTGATAATCAAGCTATAATAAACATTGCTAAGAATCCGGTTCATCATGATCGAACCAAACACATCGAAATAGATAGACATTTTATTAAAGAGAAGTTGGAAGCTGAAATTCTAAAGATGTCCTACATTCCAACAGGCCAGCAAGCAGCAGACATATTAACTAAGGCAGTAAGGCACTACCTCGGAACAAATTTGAAGAGTTAAGTGTCAAGCTGGGATTAATCAACATCTACGACCCAGGTTGAGGGGGGGTGTTAGTTATTATGCTGATTTCTAGAGATTATAGTTTCTAATTTTATTCTCCTTGATTGTAGCTTTATTGTCTTCAGTATTTTGTTTCCTAGATTAGTGGGATGTGATTTCCTAGATTAGTGGGATGTAATTCCTTGTATAGTCCTTGACAGCTTGTATATATATGTTAGTATACAGACCAATAAAATTAAGGCAATCAAGCCTATTTCTACATTAAAAAACCATATCTGGATAGTTTCACACCATAGAAATAAAGGCAAAAAATCCAATTGTTAACTCTACTTCAGACATTAAAACATACTATATTGTTCAAGCTATTGTTAACGGTGTGGAAATAAACAATAAAAAATTATGATCAACTGCCAGTAACTTTTACCAAGAATTTACATGACAGATATAAATGAATGGAATAGTCTATACCCATCGACGAAAAGTACAAAGAGACGAAGAAAGAAGCTATAGCTTGAGCAACATCGTTGGTTGGACAGTGGGTGTCAACAACTTATTATTTGACAACCACTATAAACAAAGGAACTTCATTTTTTTAATAATCTGAAGAGAAATGGGCAGAGCTGTACAAATACGAACTTACTCTCATTTTAAACCAGCCAAGCATTCCACGCCTCTGACTCCTTTTGTAATCTTTAACTAAGTCATCAAGATTAGTGACATCATCCCTTGCTTCCACTGAAAGGTCAGATGTATAGCTCCCAGCATCATCATTGCCCGTGTATTCTCGTTTTCTATCCGGCAAATAAGCTAGCTGCATCACCAGTGGAATAAAGTGTAAATTCAGGGAAGATGTAGCCACTAATTGGCATTTTAAGGTAATTAGGTATTCATGTCAGATAAAAGATCATACAAATTCACGATTTCCATACACTGGCATCCTGTTTTTATCAGTGATATATAATAAAATTACTTTTCATGCAAACTAAAGCTTAAATGACAAAGTTTAGACCTCATCTTCTCCGAAAGAATGCCTTCTTCTGTGGCCAGGCCTTTCTGGAATGCTTGATGCCATGGAATTTTTAGTTGAAACCAATATTAATTGGTTCAATCGCTGAATTCTTCCCATCAGAGCTGCCTTATCCTGTTCCTCCTCCTCCAACCTTGACAGCAATTTTACCTGACCAGCCTCCAGCTTTGCCACCACAAAATAATACATATTAGAATGAAAGTGACTAAGCATACTATGACAGAACCCATAATGAAAATAAGCTAACGAAACAGTTTAAAGCTAAGCATTATTTGTCTTTATAATGACGGCTGAAAGAAAAGAAACCGGGAATAGACAGTGAAAGTAACATGTCAACATTACATAACATTTTCCATCATACTAAAGTCCTCATTTTGTTCATGATCAGCTTGTAACAGATCAGATATCCCTCACGTCACAGCACAAACCTGAAGCTTCAAATTAACCAGATCTTCTTGGTTAGATGCACCCACATAAGGATTCTCCATCATTCCACGCTTTAATTGCTGGAGTTCTTGCTTTAAATAAGAAATTTCTTTCTGGTACTTCTTAATTAGAGACTTCTCATCCATAATCTGAAACAAAAAAATATTTAATGAAATGATAATAAAGATGAAGCTGCCAATCTGGGATAAAATACATAATCACACTTTATAATAACAATGGAATACCTTATTCTGAGAAGCCTTAATTTCTACATGCTTGCTCCGATGGGCAAACTTTAACGTATTGTGTGTCTCTTCACTATTACTAGAGGCAGGTGTCACAGTGCAAATAAGCTACAAGAAGGTTTAAAGAGGAAAAACAGAACAATTATAAAGTGGATGTCTGAAATCCATGATGATACTAATCAAAACAGAAACACGACCCTCTTTGAAAGTAGCAGTAGTAATAACAATAGTAATAGTAGTAGTAGAAATCGTAAATTCGTAATAGTAATAGTAGCAATAGTAGTAATAGTAGTAGCAGTAGTAGTAGTACTAGTAGTAGTAACAATAATAATAATATTAATAATAATGATAATGATAATAGTAGTAGTAATAGTAGTAGCAGTAATAGTAATAGTAATATTAAGCACCTAACTATTCAGTATTCACATATAGCTATTTCACAAATCAAAAAATTGAATAGCCATCATATGAATACAAAATAATCTAAGATGTTGAAGTGAACTCACAGAAACCCGTCCATGGCCACTGAGGGATGACTGCAATAAACGGGTGAGTTTTGAATCTCGATAGGGAACATGAGTTGACTTTCCATCTGTTAATTTAGAGATCACCTGCAATGGAGGCAGTAAGACTCTTGAGATATAATTGAACAGGAAACGTGATTAAAATATATGAAAGTTGAATTAGCAATCACTGGGACATGAAAAGAACTACAGCAAAGCATTCTAAATCTTCAAGGCTATGCAACAATAAATTTTAAAATTTCACCAATACCACATCATTTTTTTTCATGTTTGTCAATATCATTTCTATAATTACAGATAAATGACCCATATCAGCACAAAGCCAATTCAGCTGGGTTTAGATTAAAGTCGACACATTTAAGTGGAAGGAAAAAAGAAGAAGCCAAAATAACATCATCTTACAGTGCCAAGAGTAAGCAAGCTTTTATTTATATATGAACCCTCTTTTCTCCGCAAACCGGTTGTTTCAGTTTTAGAACTTTCAGATCCAGCAAGATCAATCAAGTTCTGCAACAAAAGAAATTTGAAGGCCAAAAAGAAAAAATGTATCATCATTTTGTAGAGCAGAATCCATAGAAATCTCATTGACAACCAAAATTATAGTCTATGAGCAAGGTACTACCAATTGGGACAAAGTCACGTCTTCCTCCCCTTGATTTTCCCCACGCGGACTGCTCTCAATAGTCTGATAGATAAAAATTAAATCATTAAAGAAAAGTTACAGCTATAAGAAAAAAGAACAAAAAAAAAAAGCTCATCCAAAGGATGGCAACCATCATAGCTTAGCAAGCTAGCTGACACAATCTTGACAATGAATAATATCATACTCTACAATTAAAAAAAATGTAGGTTCAACATCACGAAGCATAGCTAAGATTGTTTGTTTAGTATAACAATAGGGAATGACATTTGGAATTTTTTTTAAGAGAAAAAAAGTAACATACTTATTGATACAGGTCCTTAATGGGTTCTAGTAGCACTTTAGTCTTGTAACAGTTGCAAATGAAGCCCAATCAATTGGTGTTACACAAACAAAATCAACTATAGATACCAATACAAATAGATCTACTCACAAATTTGGGATTTTGTGATCATAGGATCAATTTTATTAGCAATGAAGGCTTACGGAACCAAATGTACAGCCAAGTAATTGCCTATGAACAATAAATCCAAGTTTTCCTTCCAAATAAGAGCAGGTAGCTGACTTGGTGAATTTTTTATCAGATTCAGGGATTTTATCACGACCCGACATGTCAAAAATATCATAACAAAAATCTGTAAATAATTAAAATAAAACCAAAATCTTGGAAGATAACAGCTGTCCAGATGCTAGATCATTCATCAGTTTAAGCTCAGTCTTATGACATTTAGGGTGCATTTGGGGTTGTTGTAGATTATGAAATAATCACTTGTTTTATAATCTATGCGCATAAAGGTGTTTGGTAAACATTCAAAAATCCGCTTATTTCATAATTTGCTTCTCCAATAATCAGCTTTTGAGAAGTTGAATCGGGCTGCTTTTGAAAGCTGATATTGGTGAAGCTATTTCAAAACTTGTAAAATTTCCATATTACCCTCATTATTTATATTAAAAGACAACAATGTCCTCAAATATATCAAAACTTATTGTTTTTATAATATCTGTCAATTTTATTTATTTTTTTGCAAACAGTCAAAAAAAATTGTGCAAACTAAAAAAGTATAAATATAATATTTTTATTTTATTTTAGTAAATAAATAAATAAAAGTCTGTGGCCACACGGTGGTGGTAGCCAACGTTGCCACCAGCAGCCATCACTGGAGCCTTCTTCGGTGACTTCGAAGGCGCCGGAAGATTCCGGTGCTTCCTCTGGCAACAGAGAAAGCAGCTGGATGTGGAGGAGGTGAAATCGGCTCCTCCAACGAATGGAGCAGACGATCAGCTTCTCCTCCAATGCCGGAAAAGGGTAGATCCTCCTCCGGAGCTGATCGGCTGCTCCATCGAATGAAGGAGTTCGTGTTGGCCAACGAACTCTTCCGTCGAATGGAGGAGTTGTGGCTCCTCCAACGCTGGAGGAAGTCAGATTCTCCTCCGACGACGCTGTGTCGGCATCGGCCGGAGGAGGAGGTTTCGACCTCCTCCAGCAGTGAAGGAGGAGCCGATCGGCTGCTCCATCAAATGAAATTCTCACCCTAATGCACTCTTACAATATGCCTTCATTATAATTTGAATGAAATTCCACTTCCCATCAATTCCTCAACATGATGAGACACAATTAGAATGGGTTAGGTGATACTTAGGTATCAGCTATAACCCTCCAACTTTTTCTGATCACCAGCACTGAATTGAATTAAAGGCGCCATCTGGATCAACCATCACAGCACCAGAGTATTCTATTACCCAGACAACCTCCGTATTCATGGCTCACATTTCTACTCATTCTGTAAGAAAAAATTAATTTCCCATCCTAAAAAAAAATCATTATTTTCTTCTTAAGAGTTGAGACATGCAAATGATTATGGATGTTCACAAAGGACGTAAAACTGTCGATTTCCCCCTCGTTTGCTATATTCATCAATAAAATTATCCATCAAAATTCCGCCAAAAGTAGCCCAAATCCAAATCTATTCAAATATGGGGAAAAGACTGTTTTCCCCATTCACACTTTTGATGCTTGTACAAGGTCAAATGTAAAACAAGCAAAAGTACACCGGTCTTCTTACATAAATGAACAAAAAAAATGGTATATCCAGAGACTAGATATAGAACCAATATAAGTGTACAAGTTCAAATTGAAATTAAGAAAGAAATACCAGGGTGAATATAGTGTGGCTCCGACTGCTAAGCAGATTAAAATTATTTGAACCCACATGCCTATGTGCTGCAACAGTATCAAATATGATATGTAAGAAGAGTTATATATACTAAATATATTATTAACAATATCAGATACATACATGCATGCATACATCTATATAAATTTAGAGATGCAAACAGTAGCACCACATAGAGGGAGGGAGAGAGACAGAGAGATCAATGTTAAATGTAAAATGAAGATAGGAACTTTAACTTTAGGGTTAAAAAGCAACAGCATAAAACATGCGAAACTGTCAAATAGGTGCTAAATATTATGCTACAGAGGAAAAAAACATTAAAGGAAGAATAAAAAATGCAAAATGCAAAATGCAAAATAAACCAATACCAGCCAGTCTACAAAAGGATAGTAACTGCGTCATGTACCTTCTCCAGACGCTATCAGGGAAAGAGCATGAGCTGGTGACAAAACAACCTCCTCTTTGATTCCTTCAACATAAGTTCCCTATCAACAATAGATACCACATATTTAAATAACAATGTTTCTGAGATTACTTCATCCAACATAATATAAACAGGAGGAAAGATCTTAAATAGCTCAGACTAATATACAGTTTGCAACTAAAAGTTAACGTTAAGCAAGTGATTGAGTGAGCTTGTGATAGCGAGAAAAGGTACTACTCCTGACCTGAACTTGGCACGGAACCGAATATCAAAGAAGAGGCAAGAGCTCTTTTTTGGGAAAATAATACATTATCCCACTTAAATACATAGGCAATCATACGGACACGAAATAAATATATTAATAAAAAAAGAACACAAAGAAAATGCATATATAGTACTTGCCCGATTAGGTGCAGTAATCTGCACGAACTTTTATGGTAGTAGTCAAAACGTTTCAAACTCGTTAAATGACAATTTCAACAAGTGTATTTTTGTATTTTAGCGGATTTGAAAAATTACAAATTAGCTATCCGCACAGATTTTCATGCCGATAACCGCACCTGAAATTCCTATATAATACATTCGTGTGTATATACATATATATAGAGAGAGAGTAATAAGATGATCCATATTCTATGAGATTACGAGTTATTGTCTTTATAGCAGATGTGGAACATTACAATTTTGCTATCCACACAGAATTTCGTGCAGATAACCGCACATGAATTCATATATAACACATGCGCGCGTGTGTATTCATACATACATATATATATATATATAGAGAGAGAGAGAGATAGAGATTAGATGATTCATATTTTATGAGAATAAGAATTATTGTCTTTTTAGCAGATTTGGAACATTACAATTTTGCTATCCGCACAGAATTTCGTGCAGATAACTACACCTGAAATCATATATAACACATGCGCACGTGTGTATACATACATACATATATATATATATATAGAGAGAGAGAGAGAGATTAGATGATTAATATTCTATGAGAATAAGAATTATTGTCTTTTTAGCAGATTTGGAACATTATAAATTAGCTATCCATGCGAGCTGCAGAACTTCGTGCCGCTCCTGAAATTCATATATACTACAAACGAGTGTGTCTATACATATATATATATATATAGAGAGAGAGAGAGAGAGAGATTAGATGATTAATATTCTATGAGAATAAGAATTATTGTCTTTTTAGCAGATTTGGAACATTATAAATTAGCTATCCATGCAGAGCTGCAGAATTTCGTGCCGCTCCTGAAATTCATATATACTACAAACGAGTGTGTCTATACATATATATACATATATATATATATATAGAGAGAGAGAGAGAGAGATTAGATGATTAATATTCTATGAGAATAAGAATTATTGTCTTTTTAGCAGATTTGGAACATTATAAATTAGCTATCCATGCAGAGCTGCAGAATTTCGTGCCGCTCCTGAAATTCATATATACTACAAACGAGTGTGTCTATACATATATATATATATATATATATATATATATATATATATATATACAGAGAGAGAGAGAGAGAGATTAGATGATTAATATTCTATGAGAATAAGAATTATTGTCTTTTTAGCAGATTTGGAACATTATAAATTAGCTATCCATGCAGAGCTGCAGAATTTCATGCCGCTCCTGAAATTCATATATACTACAAACGAGTGTCTATATATATAGAGAGATAAAATGATTCATATTCTATGAGATTAAGAATTATTGTCCTTTCAGTAGATTTGGAGCATTATAAATTGGTTGTCCGCCACGCAGATAACTACATTTAAATTTTTTTCACAAATAGTACAATATATATGTATATGCATATATATTGTACTATTTATGAAAAAAAAAATGTAGTTTTCTGCACAGACAGAAAGAGACAGAAAGAGAGAGAGAGATAAGATAATTCATGTTTATGAACACAATGCATCTTTCTACAGAAAGAAGTTTCATTTGCAGAATGGTTTATTATCTTCCTTATACAAGAAATAAATTAATAAAAGCTGGCAATCAGACAGCTACATCAACAGACAACAGGAATAAGCTTGCCAGGGAGGATACTAAAAAAAAATTCCCAATTCTTACCCTGAAGCCCTCAGTCATACATATAGGACTCATGAGTCCCAACAAAATTTATCAAGTCGATTGAGACTTGTGCAAGGAAAATTTGCATTACAAGAAATATCACATATCATTCTCTCATCAATCCAACTGACAGAATAAAACCTAAATATATGTAAATGATCATTCAAAGAAACTCTTTCTCCGGCAAGATCTGCATACAAATTTGCTATCATACATTATAAACATTGGAATTCAGATTAATGACTTGGGTGGATACAGGCCGAATGGGATAAGGTTAACAACATAAAAATGAAAAAGGTGACACAACTCCTGTATATAGGGTGTGTTCAAGTGAACAGCTATGCAGAAACAAGGAAAAAGCTAATTAAACCAAGACTAGATAATTTAAGAACATCACAAAGTAAATACAGGAAAGCAAAAGATAAGGATAGCCATGCTAACAGGCTAACAGCAATTTCACAACACAACCTTTAGCTTATGCACAGCAAACACAAACTCCATAAATTTCCAGCCATGCCTCCAACACCAGATGAGACGTTATTAAAAAACTGCACATCCTAATTTACACCTCATTTTCCTATAATATGAAGAGTCATATCTTGGAAGATTACCAAATGCCCTCAACATCCAGATAAGATAATAAACTCGTATAACTCTAATGCTGTTTATAAATAGATGCTCTAGGTAAAATCATAGTTTTAAAATTCGAACTGAGGCGGCCGCCTCAAGGCCGCCTCAGCCCGCCTCGCTCAGTTTTCGCGCTGAGGCGACCGCACCATCACTGAAGAGGGAAAATCCCGCCTCCCACGCCCTGAGGCGTCTGCCTCTGACCGCCTCCCACGCCCTGAGGCGTCCGCCTCTGACCGCCTTCCTTATTAACCATTATCATAATTTTTAACTTTTTTTTAATTCTTTTTAAATTATTTTCCCATTTTCTACGATCGCCTCGAGGCAACCGCCTCGCCTCACAAAGGCCTTCCCGCCTCGCACCGCCTTTCGAGTTTTAAAACTATGGGTAAAATCATATTAAAATAGCATGTCGGCTAGAATTTTTTTTAACATTTCATATGGCAGTCAGATGACCTGCCATATAAAAAGTTTAGTGATCAAAACAGACTATTTTATATCAAATTTCAGGACACTAACAAAGTTGAAATGGTGGGTCAAATTCCTTTTCTTTCATATAAGTTACTTATTTTTGTTGTGACATGTCAACAACAAGAATTAACTAAATGTGCATCTATTCTTAAAGAACAAAACAAAAAATAAACTAATTGTAGGAAGATGCAAGAACTTCAAACAATATCAGATATTAAAGAAATGTAGAAGATATTATTACTTGAAGCTAAGATTTTGGGTTAAATTGATCAAGGAAGCTAAGATTTTGGGTTAAATTGATCAAGGAAGCTAAGATTATGTGGGTGGCCCCGACTTCATGTGGCTCATTTCTAATGGAGAATATCCATGCCTTTGGAAAAGGAAACAAAGCTAAAGTCATATGGAAATGTTCCGCTCTTGCTTTGTTGTGGGTAATTTGGCTAGAGAGAAATAGTAGAATCTTTGAAGATAGACAAGAGGAAGACATTAATTGTTTATGGGATAGAATCAAATTCTTGGATTCTCTTTGGGTTTCAGTCTCCAAAGAATTCCAAGATACTTCATTTTTTTCATACTTTTAAATCGGGAAACAGTTTTGGGGTAGCTTTGTTTTTATTTCTAGTGGGACTATATTCATAAAAGTCTCTATACTTGTTTTGTAGTCCAAAAAAGGTTTTTGAGTTATGGACATCTTATTCACCTTTGTTTCCTAAACTTTAATGAAATCGTTACAGTTTCTTATCAAAAAAATTATTACTTAAAGCTTCTTTGTTTAATATAAAGTCACAGAGCATAACTGCAGCAAACTTGAGATTCAATATTTAGAAAACGTCAGTACTAACAACATGCTTTGCATTGTAAGTAATGGTAAAGTTGGGAGTGTGGAACAACACCTGAGTATCCTCTCGTATTCTTAGGTTCTGCCCTGTTGGATCAAGCAAGTCATTAATGACCTGAAAAAAAAGATCAAAAACAAAAATTTTGAGCAGCATGAACTGATCAGGAAAGACACTGTCATTTGCTTCAATTATTTAGAGAGATGAATCAATTATTTCAATCGGTGAATACAATAGCATCTGATTCAAACATTTCACATGTAAAATTAGGCATCATAAACATAGGAGAAATCAGTCAATAATCCATACTGAAATGCTAGAAGAATAATTCATAGAAAAACTATTTTTCTTTTAAGTGGTTTAAGTTGTGTTGAATTGTGGAAAAACATTGCAATGCAGAATGAAACCTAACAAAATTGAGCTTCCAGAAGCTTTAAATTTTATGCAGAACCACAGAAGTAATCTTACATGTATCCCACATGATCATTGATGATGGTTTCAGAATTTAAAAGGGTGAATTTTCTTTTTCTAGCTCAGAAACACAAACTATGAATTATTTATAAAGAAAAAGAAGATACAAAAGGTGGACAAGCTATCCACAAACCTAACTCAGCTAAACATTGCTCAAAATATACAATTCCTCCCAAAGAGTACTCAAAACTCTCAACAGAAACACAAACAAAAAAAACCTCCTGTGCAGGACTCAAAACAGGCAACAACAGTATCAAGTAACTGCTGCCTCCCAATTCTGCTGTATAAGAGAGAAAGGAACATCTTCAAAGTCTGAAAAAGCAAATGCTCAAAAGAGATTCAAAAGTAAACTCCATCCCTTAGAGAATGAACTCCCTCCCTTTCATACTCCTCAAGACTTCTTGAACTTAAGAAAGTGAAATATGCTAAATACAGATGCAAAAACAAGCAACCCAACTTCACGTTCTCATGGCTTGGGAAGGAGAAACAAAGAATATAATCAGTATAACAAATTTATTGTAGATGAAGACTTCGAAAGCAGCATTTGCCTCAAGTTTGATGAGGTTTCGAAATGATGTCCCTAGGTTTTGGTTGAATTCAAGCGCGTCAAGGAGAAGCCTTGTAATAAAATGAAGCAAAATTGGAAATGCAAGGATGTAAATACGAAACTCTTTCCTGAGAGGGTTTTAGACTTTTAGTGGCTCCATAGTATGTGGCTTCATAATAATAGTTTTAGCTTAAACTTCATCAAACTTCCAGAACACACACATTGCAACACAGGAATCTCCTATTCAAGTTTCAACATTAAATCCCTACTTTATCAGAAGATACGGAAAATTTCCACATGAAGAACATAAAATATATGAAAACTGCAAATTAATATTAAAGACTTATAATAAGTCGATGTATGGAACATAGGATTTTTTTTTATAGGAAACATAAATTTATTGCAAAAATAGAAAAATAACAAAAGAGCCCTGTACAAAGAACATAGGATGTAGCAACACAGCCCTATAAAATATGGAACGTAGGATTGATATCCAAATTAGATGAGTTTGAATATTCTAGCCTCATGAATCAGTCCAATCTTAATAAACCAAATCCTAAACAATCGATAGTTAATGCACAAGTATTGTACCACAACTAAATTCATCACAGGAAACCGTTTTCATACACAATTTTGAATCACAATTGTGAACAATTCAGAATTTTTGTTATATATTCTTCTCCATATTGGAGGTAATTTATAGGAAAATACAATAGATACAATAGGAAACAACAATCTACAATTAAGCTAATTGATCCTAATTGATCCTCTAATTGATTCTAATCAAATCAGTCAAGTCAACTATACAATCTCCTACCCCTCAAGTTGGTGCATAGATGTCACTCATGCCCAACTTGCTAATTGAGTCATGAAAGTTCCTTCCATTAATGGTCTTTGTAAGGATATCTGCAAGTTGATCTTTACTTGATACATGCGGAAGCTCAATTATTTTCCTTTCTAATTTCTCTTTGATGAAGAATCGATCAATTTCCACATGTTTGGTACGATCATGTTGGACAGGATTATTGGCAATCTGTACTGAAGCTTTATTATCACAATATAGCTTCATATTATCCTTTGGGTGAAATCCCAAATCCCCTAATAAGTTTTTCAACCACAGTAATTCAGTAATTCCTTGGCAATCCCTCGGAATTCTGCTTCAGCACTGGATTGTGACACCACGGTCTGTTTCTTACTCCGCCAAGTGACTAGGTTACCTCCTATAAAGGTAAAGTAACCAGAAGTAGACCTCCGATCACAAGCATTCCCAGCCCAATCAGCATCTGTGTATCCCTTGATGTCTAGATGTCCATTCTTAGAGAACATTAATCCCCTGCCAGGAGATCCTTTTAAGTATCTTAGAATCCGAAGTACTGCATCCATGTGACTCTCAGTGGGAGCATGCATAAATTGGCTTACCACACTCACCGCATATGCAATATCAGAACAAGTATGCGATAAGTTTACCAACCAGCCTTTGATATCTTTCTTTGTTTGCCGGGGTTTGATCAGGGTGATCTGGACATTCACATAACTTGTGATTTTGATCCATAGGAGTATCTGCTGGTTTGCTAGCAAGCATCCCAGTTTCTGTAAGCAGATCAAGAACATACTTTCTCTGACTAAGGAAAATCCCATGTTTTGACCGAGCTAACTCAATTCCCAGAAAGTACCGTAATGCTCCTAGGTCTTTCATTTCAAACTCTGTGGCCAAGTGACTTTGAAGATTAGTCATCTCCAGATCATCGTTTCCTGTAACAATTATATCATCAACATAGACGATTAGTATAGTGATTTTGTCACCCTTTCGTTTGAAGAATAAGGTTTGATCAGAGTTACTCTGCTCATATCCAAATTTCCTCATGGAAGTACTGAATCGTCCGAACCAGGCTCTAGGTGATTGTTTTAGTCCGTAGAGAGACTTTTTTAGTTTACAGACTTTACCAGTTTGAGAATCAAAACCGGGGGGGAGATCCATATAAACTTCTCCACTGAGTTCCCCATGTAAGAAGGCATTCTTTACATCAAATTGTTTCAAAGGCCACTCCAGATTAGCTGCTAGTGAGAGAAGTACTCTAACAGTGTTCAACTTTGCTACCGGGGCAAAGGTCTCCTGGTAGTCAACCCCGTAAGTCTGAGTGTACCCTTTGGCAACCAACCTAGTCTTGTATCTTTCAATTGAGCCATCTACCTTGTGTTTGATGGTATATACCCATTAACATCCAACAGCCTTCTTTCCTTTAGGAAGATCCACTATCTCCCAGGTACAATTTTTTTGTAAAGCTTTCATCTCTTCATCCATGGCTCGAATCCAATTTTGGTCTGTCAGTGCATCCTGCAATTTACTAGGAATAGATACAGAGGATAATTGATGTGCAAAGGTTTTAAATGTTTCAGATAGTCTGTGAGTGATGTAATTAGTAATAGAGTAAAGAGCATTACTATCTGCTGGAGGTCGTTCGGGGGAAAAACCAAATCGTACAGGTGGTCTATGTTCTCGACTAGGATACCGTCTAGTAGCTGGACTGGGATCAGGATCTGTGTGATTGGATATATCATTAGATAAAGAGGAGGGTTCAAGAGTTACCTCAGGAGCATTTTCAACCTTAGAGTCTGATTGACGATACGGTGATGAAGAAGAGGAAGGTTGTACTACCTGTATGAGAACTGACTCCCCCTGTTTCTCTTTCCCTTTATTCCTTCTTTCATACACTCTCAATGTTGGTTCTATCTTTTCTGTGAGACTATCAGGAATCTTACTTTCCAAAGATAGATTTTTTTCCTCGAAAGATTGACTTCTCAGACTAATAGGTATACCATTGTCAGCAGTTTTAAGAAACTTCCCTTCATAGTTCAGATTCTCCCCCTGAAGAGAAGTCTCCGAGGTAAAATATGCCTCATTCTCCCAGAAAGTAACATCCTGTGACACAAATACCCTACGGGATGGAGGATGATAACATTTGTATCCTTTTTGTGAGCTAGAATATCCTATAAAAACACACTTAAGAGCACGTGGATCTAGCTTTCCTCGATGAGGAGTATGAACATGTACATATACCACACAGCCAAAAACCCGAGGAAGAATATGCAATGCAGAGTTAACATCACAGTAATGAGACAAGGATTGTAACGGGGTTTGAACAGATAGAACACTGGATGGCATACGATTAATGAGATATGCAGCAGATAGTACTGCATCACCCCAAAAAGATTTAGGCATATGCATTTCGAGCAGTAAAGATCGTGCAACCTCTAAGAGATGACGATTTTTACGCTCAGCAGTACCATTTTGTTGTGGGGTATGTGCACAAGATGTTTGGTGAAGAATACCGTTTTTCAAACAAAAAGCTTTTACATTATGATTCAAATATTCACCACCATTATCTGAGCGTAAAACTTGAATTTTCTTATGAAATTGTGTGAGAATCATATGATAAAAGTTTTAAAAAACGTCACATACATCATTTTTATTTTTTAAAAGAAAAATCCATGTCATACGAGTACAATCATCAATAAACGTAACAAACCAACGCATACCAGATATAGATACAACGTTAGATGGACCCCAAACATCAGAATGAACAAAAGAGAAAGGCATAGATCTTTTATTATTATTACTATGGGGAAAAACAGTGCGATGATGTTTTGACAGAACACATGTCTCACACTGTATATTATTGTGCTCAACAGTTTTAAACAACGAAGGAAATAAAAATTTGAGATATTCAAAAGAACAATGACCTAGACGCCTATGCCAAAGGAAAATATTACTGTCGTTGTTGGTTCTAACTTGTGCTACTTTGTGAGGATGACTGGAAACATTGTCTGCTGTAAAGTAGTACAACCCTCCTTTTTCCCTACCAGTTCCAATCGTCTCCTTGGTTGTGATGTCCTGAAATACACAATGAGAAGGCCAGAATGTCACAACACAGTTTAGAGATTTAGTGATTTGACTGATTGAGAGTAAGTTGTTAGATAAAGTGGGCACATGTAAAACAGATGATAAATATAAGGATGGAGTTAGTGATATGGATACAGCCCCATGAACCGGGGTGGGTGTACCATCAGCATATGACACATTTTTTGTTTCGGTCGGAGTACGATGACTAAAGTTTTGAGAGTTAAAAGTCATGTGATTTGTTGCACTAGAATCAATTATCCAGGTATTATTACTAGAAATTGTAGAAACACTAAAAGCAGAATGAAATGTACCTGAGTTGAGGAATTGAATTTTGGAATCACATATATTACCCTGTGGAATGGATGAGTTGCTGGAGGAAGACGCAAGAGAGGCAGTTCTAGTTCTTGGAGGCCCTTTCTTCTTTTTTTCCAGGTACCACTCAGGATACCCATGCAATCTCCAGCAGGCATCTCGGATATGATTCTTCTGTCCACAGTGAGTACATTTTCTTTCTCCTGAAACCCCTTTATTGATTAATAGAGCAGAGTTGTCGCTTATTTGTGGGGAAGCTAGCATAGTGGCTTGACGCTGTGCCTCACGACGGATATAGGCAAATGCTCCTTCAACACCAGGAAATGGATCCATACGTAACACATCAACTCGTACTTGTCAAATTCAGGGTCTAGTCCTGCAAGAAACATGTATACTCTTTGTTTTTCAATGCGATCATTCAGTCGAACCACATCTGTAGCATCAGTCATATCATTCGGGCAACGTTGATCTAACTCCTGCCAGATTGTGTTCAATTCCCCGTAATACTTAGCAATAGGTCGCCCAGATTGACGCATATGGAATGCTTTGCTGTTGAGTTCATAGATGATGGATTGATCTGTACCATCATAGTAAGTACGAGCAACTGCTTCCCAAATGGCCTGAGCAGTAGGTAATCGGATAAACATCCCCATAATTTTAGGAGTCATAAATCCAAGGAGCCATCCTTGCACAAGAGCATTATCGGCCAACCATCGCCTATAGGTAGGACTGGTGGTGGCAGGCTTAACACATTCCCCTGTGCGAAAACAGTATTTATCTTTTCTAGCCACGAAGATCTCAACAAACTTGGACCATAAATGGTAGTTTGATCCATCCAATTTAATCTCAATCTTAGATGAGTTATCATGAGACTAAATTTGAGGAAGTATTGGTGGTGGAATTGTGTGGCTAGATACGTCTGATTCTTTGTCTCCGTTGCCCATAGTAGTGGTAGTATAAAAGTATCAGCGGAAGCAAATGAAAGAAAAAATTTGACTTTTACTCTTTTTTTTTCTTTTTTTCTTTTTTCTTTTTTACCGGTAAATATATATATATATATATATAAACAGAAATTGGGCGAAGTGGGTCGTTGATGGAGGAGAAAGGAATTGAGCGGCGACGTGGGTCGCTAATGGAGGAGAAATCAGGCGACGTGGGTCGCTAATGGAGGAGAAAGAAAGCCGACACGGGTCGGGTCTGCGAT
Source organism: Dipteronia dyeriana (assembly GCA_032871835.1). Classification (NCBI taxonomy): domain Eukaryota; kingdom Viridiplantae; phylum Streptophyta; class Magnoliopsida; order Sapindales; family Sapindaceae; genus Dipteronia; species Dipteronia dyeriana. Next base: position 98,788,043 of record CM065296.1, on the reverse strand, counting down.
GAAGAGCAACCGGTTTAGAGGCGACGTGGGTTGCAGCAGGAGAAAGAACCGATGTGGATCGGGTCGGGTCGCGATAGATTGTGAGCAGATGGTAAGGCTGAAGACGATCGATGTTGGGTTGAAGAAGACCGACGAGGTTGATACGACGCCGGCGACAGTTATTCCGGTAAGACACCAAAAAACAATAGGTAGCAGTCCTATTGCATTAGGAAAGAAAAAAGAAAAAGAAAAAGAAAAAGAAAAAAGAAAAAAGAAAAAGATAGAAAACTATAGAAATTTTTATTTAGAAGAGTAGAAACAGAAAACCTAAATCCTTAGGCTCTGATACCATGAACAATTCAGAATTTTTGTTATATATTCTTTTCCATATTGGAGGTAATATATAGGAAAATACAATAGATACAATAGGAAACAACAATCTACAATTAAGCTAATTGATCCTAATTGATCCTCTAATTGATTCTAATCAAATCAGTCAAGTCAACTATACAATCTCCTAATTAATGATAATATTCTAACAAAGTCAACTATACAATCTCCTAATTAATGATAATATTCTAACAACACTTTTTTTTACCTCTTTCGAGGCATTAACATGCACTAACCCACTTCCATTCACATGTTAGTATCATCTCAAAGGCTCCTTCCTAATGTATATATATATATATATATATATATATATATGTATATATTGAAACTGCTCCTTCCTAATATTATCACCCTGCAAAATGGAGGAAAATGTCCTCTTAATACCTCACATGCATATATCCCTTCACTTCCAACTTATGCTCAAAATCAAAAGACAAACACGGTTTCATGGTCTTTTTGAATCCTAATCCATTCCTAAAACAAAGTTCTCAACTCCATGACTAACACAAAAGTAGTTCCTTAAAGAAGCCACCTCCATGATACTGCTTAAAACTCGAGACACTATTTATCTCAACAATGGAGACAACTAACTCATCCTTAGCCCAATCTTTGTTCTTTTCATTCTTTGACTGTAAATTCATTCATTACCATGATACTATCTAATATCCAACTATCATCAAGACTCATACCTTCACTTTAAATCTATATAACGTACTAAAACCATAGGGATACATAACAACATCCCCAGCAAGACAAACCAAACACAACTTTTCCTACAACAATGTGTTCTCCCTTTTGCTTTAGGAAACTCCTAACATGTCAAAAGTCATCTTGAGAGGCGAAACATTTCTTAACTCGATATAACATGATAAAAAATAAAATAAAATCATAAGATTCAAATAAGAAGTTGAGCCTGACCTCGTTGTAAATTTCTAGGTATGAAACACGAAGAAGGAACTCCCGTCCAGGTGTCTGAAATGTTACAAACAATATCACACAATAAAAAAATTTAAAAAAGGTCCTACAGAAGTGAATCAACTAGCAAATTAATCTCTACCTCTTGTATTATTCCAAACACATCCTTCACAGCTAGTGGAATAATTCCAGGTGACTTTTGTTCCCCCTACATACAAAAATAAAAGTACAAGTTCACATCAAACCAGTTTGCATTAAGAATAGGACAAACAATATGCAAATTGTGGGAGGATCACCAGTACAAAAAAATCAACTAAACTAGGTACTTATTCAAAAGATAAAATGTTAAAAATTGAACAATGCACTCTTATTTTCAGAGAAAGAAAAACTACATATTAAGAAAAAAGATGTACAAAAAGGAAGGCAAGAAATCCTTATAAAAAATACAACAATTGTCCAACACTGTGACTTAAAAAGAAAACTGCTCAATATGCACACTCAAAGTGGCTGAACCACTGAAGCACAAAAAAGAAAACTGCTCAATATGCACACTCAAAGTGGCTGAACCACTGAAGCACAAAAAAGAAAAGCAAAGCAAGAACTGGAACACAAAACTGAAAATAAATAGCCACTCCTGCCTCCTGATTTTGCTGAAGAAATAATAAAATAAAATCCTTGAACTATGGAGACAGATGTCCAAAGGGAGTCCCATGATGAGTTTTGTCCCATTAAGACTGGCAATCATCTCTTGGGTGAGCCAAAGAATTATTTTGTTTCTTTCCATTCAAACCAGTCAAAGACAACACTGTTCTAAAGTACTCTAGCTCTCCTTTCACCCTCGGAGACTTCTACCTTATCCATAAAAACTGACCCACAGCTAACTGGCCTGGCCAATAACAGATTGGATAAGAATACAAACTTATTCCATAAAAAGGAGGCCACCAAATAGAAGCATAAGTATAAAATAAACCATAAGAACAAATGACTGTGGGTATTCAGAAAAAAAAAAATGAAAGAAATGCATGTAATGGAACAGTATTTATAAGATGACACAAGGAACTAATTTGTACTATCATACAAGGGGCACAGGAAGACTAGGGTGGTTGGAGCTAGAGAAGCTTCTAGAAAAATAAGACTTCCAATTTCTGATCTGATGTGATTTAGTTAACAAAATTTGATAGAGTTTCTAAAAATGTTGACTATCTCAAATAGATAACCCCTTGGTTCAAGGAATATTTAGTTGATTTATTTTTGTTTCGATAGAAAATATTTAGTTGATTATCAAAGATACAGATTTTGATTTGTATAAATTGAAAGGATTGTTGGTAAAAGATTTTTTTTTTTTCTTTTTTCAAATACCCAGAAATCCCACGACTTTTGTTTGTTCACCAGACTCTAAACTAAACTTCCGTCAAGAAACTGTGATATGTAAAACCCCAGGTAAGTAGTTCACGATATGCAAACAAATTTGGGTACCCACTGCTTGTTCCTCAATGATGATGCCTACACAATCTTAGACTATACATGAGGCCCCCACACGCAACTTGTTCGAGCTTCTTATCTCCAAGTCACCCTTTTTTGAAGTTCTTTAAAACCTGATTATTTCTTTGAAATACTTCAATATTAATTTTCAACCGTCTAGTTAAGAAATGCTAATCTGTGCATAAGATATAAAATAGTGTGAATATAGAAATGAAAAGAATAGTTTTCAATAACAATAAACAGTCAACACTGAGCCTAAATCAATGAATAACAAGTTGTACCAAGGCCCATAAGCACAAAACCACAGCTGTTCTTCGGCAAAAACAACAAATGCAAATTTAAGAGAGATAATTAATGTGCTGTTTTTATATATTTCTTTTTGGGCTAAGCCAGATGACCTCAGGTTACTTACATGCATAGTATGGGTCTTCCCACTACTAGTAACACCATAAGCAAAAACAGTTCCTGCACAGATAGTGTAATAATTAGTGAATTACTAAGGACTATTATGCAATGACAAATAAGTAACAAACATAACCAGTTTTTCAAAAGTTTTCAATATATATTTTTAAGTATTAACAACAATCCATACACCGAAACTGCACAGACACTATATCAGCATCCATTATAAAGCATGATGAATAATAGATAAGGAAACTCATCAAATTGCCATATTATTGATTAGGGAGGGCCTCATGCAATATTCATTTTCTAGAAAAACAACAAATAACCAGATTATTGATTTACCATTTATCCCTTGCATGGCTCCACCTACAACATGCTGAGCAGCAACATCATAAACGTGTCGAGTTGTTGTTGCTGGACCAAACACCCTATCTGCAATACAAGCGACAAAATTCAGCAACAAAAAAAAAAGGAAAAAGGAAAGGACTTCTATGAGTAATTCGGACAACTAAAGTAGAACTTTTAATAAATAAAAGACAATATATACTGAAGCAAATTCCCCGTATCACAAGCTTTGGCCTTCAAACATATTGAATGGTCAAATAACACTTGTGTCCAAGATCTTGTCTCGTCATAACGCTATGTAGTATTAGATTACGTGATTCAGATAGTTCTGGGATCTAGAACCACCTTAAAATTGAAATGTGACATATACCATACTGACAAATATTGATAATTCAATATGACAAATTCTACAAGACTTCGAAGGAACCAACTTGGTCATGTGGTTTATACTTAATATTGTCTAATATGTATAACTAGCTATTGTGTAGAACATTAATCCTAGCAACAAAATTCCATTTTCCTAGCAAGAAAAAATATTTAATAAATAAGATTCAAGCATACACCGATTGTTTATATAGATAAAGTAATGACAATGATTAACTAAAAAGTGGGAAAAAAAAGGTACTAACCAAAACCATAAGCAATAGAAGGGTTAAACTCGTTCCTCAAAGTAAAATCCCCATCTGCGTACCAAGCTATCTCGTCCCCTTTGTTAATCTCCCGTGGACTGTATAAAACATCAAACTTCTGAGCCTCTCCCCTCCAGAATCAAACAAAAGTCAAACAAAGTCAAAGACAGGAATGATTCAGGTACCTGAGAGGACGGAACCTGACAGTGACCACAACATTTTCTTTGGGCCGGTCAAGAGGCTGCGTGGGCGGGCTGGGACTGGGAGTTGGACTGGGACTTGCTGATGCTGCTGGAGAAGCCGACAGTCTTGAAAGAAGCCTCGACGACGTCGTAGCAGGAGTCAATGACCGTCCGGCGGGTTTTGATTGCGGGACCGGCGGCGACTTGCGTGAACGGAAGGGAGATATGGAGGACTTGCGGGACCCACCTGTTCCGAACATTTCCGACGAGAAGAGAGAGTGAGTCCGTTGGAAGTGGGAAGTCACATGCCGGCACGGCAAGGGCTGTGTGTCTGTGTGCGCGCTCTGTGCCGCCTTTGCCTTTTTGGACAATCTCTAGGCTCTGCTTCGCTCCCTCCAAAACGAGACTATTTTTATTAGAGAAAATTTGACGATGATTCTTTGAATTAGTCTTTGCGTTGTCTGTCTGGTGTTTTGTCTATATTTTATTATTTTATGATGAGAGAGAGAGAGTGTGTGTGTGATGAAATGTCTAAAACCACCTTCAAATTCATTACTTGTCTTCTTCGTTTTGCTTTTAGGTGGGGTTTGGAGCCTGGACAAATATTATATTCAAATTTGGACATCTTTGAAATTTTGAAACCAATTGGGGATTTAACGCCAACATCCACAATTCACGTCTCCACTCTCCATTCTCCAATAGGCGGGGGCGGCTCTTGAAATTTTGTTTTCCATACTTTCTTTTGTCTCCAGTAATGTTTTTTTGTTTTTGTTTTCTTTTAAAAAGTAATTATTTGAAATTTTTCATATTTTTCAAATCTGAAAATGTTAACCATAATTAAAAATAATATTCTAAAAAAATTTGTGATAGTATTATAATATACATTCGGTGCAATTGTTTTGAAAATATATTTTTGAATCATTGCAAAAGTTAAAACAATTTTGTGTACTTAAAATTCTTTTATTAATTAAAAAATATAGGAATTTTTTTATTTTTTTTTCAATTAATAAAATCAACTCAAAATTAATTGTTGTCGTTACATGTTTGTTTAAAACATATATATAATAAAAACGGATATTTTATTAGTCTTAAGAAAAGTATATATATCTAAAAGTTTTTGATAAACAAATTAATAAATTAAGCATATTTATTTACAATTATGTTTGAAAGGAGATGACATTACAAATTAAGGAGGGAAGGAAATAAAAGAAGAGAAAAAACAAATATTTTAAATGATTGTTGTTTGATGTTTATAAATAGAAAGGAAATGAAAAAAACAACACAATGTGATAATATTTATCATGCAATATTTTAATAGAATTGGTTTTACAATATTTTTCTATTAGGCACACAATACATATATATTTATAGTATACCAATACACATCATCACAGTTACACTTTTACCTTGTGTATTATTATGATTGAAGTTATGTTACTTACATGGTAAAAATACAGTGATGTGTATTAATATGTTATAAATATACCTATATTATAAGCCTATAAGAGAAAAATTAGTTAATTTTAGGATATTGGCAAAATTCATTACCTTTTTTATTAATTTCTCTCATTGTTCGTCTAATTTTAGTTGGAAAGCAAATTGGGTGAAGCAGTAAGAAAAATTCCCTCCCTTCCTCTCCTTATCATTCCATTTCGGTTTCATTTAATTATACAAACAATAGATAAGAAATTCTTCCAGAAATCCTCTCATTTCCTTTCTCTTCATTCATATTCCATCAAATCAAACATAATGAGGTTTCATATACCCAATTGGTACAAATGGAAAACAAAAGTGCAAAAAGTTAAGGGATTGTCCTGTAAATATTGTTCGTTGATTGTTTTTCAAAAAGAAAAAAGAAAATGAAAATAATGTTTTTGATTTCAGTTTCGAAATCTAAAACATGTATTATGAAAATAAACAAAAAAATGTAAAAATACATCCAATAGATTAACTAAAAATATATTTAAAAAATGTAATATCAAATTGACATTTTGTTTGACATTATATCCTAAAATTATAGAACAAATTGGTTATATAATTGATCAATGTTATTTTTCTATTGTAATTTGTAAATTAAAAGAAAAAAAACAAAAGTGGATCAATAAAAATTACAAATAATAATCGACTAATAAAACATTCAATGCTAATTCATAATTTATAAATAGATATTCATTTTATTAAATATAAAAAATAGTTGAAAATTTAAGAAATAAAAGAAAATCATTTGTCTGGTATACATTAATAATAATAATTAATGTTAAGATAATATTTAAAATAATATAAAATGTTATATAAAATCTATAATAAAAAAACAATAAGATAAGAGATATTGTCTGCATTTGTCCAAGAAGACGTACGTGTAGATTTTTTTTTCTTTATCTTGGTTTTTTTACATTGGAGGAAGATGAATAATTTTTTATATTTTTTTTCCTTGGTAGCCTTTGAAGAACATATTTGTTTTCCTTTCTTTGTTCGTTTGTTTCTTTTTATTGGAAAAAGAATTTTTTTTCCATGGTCTGTGGTTGAAGAAGAAGAATATATCTGTTTTCCTGGTCTAGGTTTTTTAAAATTGGATGAAAAAAGAAAGAATTGTTACAAGTCAATGTTTGAAAAAGAACAATTAATTTTTTTATGGTATGTGTTTAAATCAAAAGAAGAAGAAAAGAAATAAGAGATTTTCGTTGTTAGCTCGGTGTTGCCGAGGTGAGCTCCTTCGACGTTAGAGGAGCAAATCGACTGCTCCTCCAAAGTTCGCTCATAGAGTCGTAGTAGGAGAAGAATAAGAAACAAAAAAGAAAAAAAATTGTTATTTAAAATAAAAAAACAAAAACGAAGAAAACATGTATTTTACGTTTTTCAAATATTTAACTATTGATATTGATTTTGTTTTTCATTTTGTTTTATGTTTTTTAAAAATAAAATGAAAAACGTTTAACGGATGCGAGTTTAAAATCATTTTTGGAAAACAAAAATGAAAACTCACAGTTATAGAACGGGACCTAAAATGATGTTTTCAATTTTTGTTTAATAAAAGTGAAGAACATGTTTTATGTTTTTCTAGTTTTCTTTCAAAAACAGTAAATACGTTTGTTAAATGTTGCAATGCATTTAATTTCATTTTCTAAGTTTTGGCTTCCACAAGTAATTCAAAATCAATTTTCCATTTATTTGATTTAAATTGATGTGGTCGTTGGTTGGTATTGCAAAATAATTTACATAAAGCTCATCAAGTGATTTTGTACTTCTCTCTCACGTTTGTGACATGGTTTCTACTTTCGCATCTCATATTTTTCAAATAGAAACAGAAAATGGGGACCCCTTCTAAGATTTAAAACATAATTTTAAGAGCATCTCCAATAGTCTATCTTGGAGACTCCCTTATTTAAGGGTGTATATCATTGCAATGGACTATCAAGTGAGTATGTGCTAAAAAAACACTCCCTTAAATGATCCATGTAATAATTTTTATTATTATTATTTAAAAGTTAGATATTATGTTTAATAAATATTAAATATTGCTTGATAGTTTTAAACAGATTTTAATGGTAATATTTCTCAATCCAACTTCATATTATTGTTAAATAAATCAAAAATCAAAAACCTACTCATAAACAGATTTTAACAGTAATATCCATCAATGCAAATTCATTATTTTGTTATAAAAATTCAAAAACATCTCAGTTTTAAATGACCCGTGTAATAATTTTTTACTATTATTTAAATGTTATGTATTGTGTTTAATAAATATTAGATATTATTGTTATATTTTGAATTGGATTGTCTTCTATAAGTACGGTGGATTGAGGTGAATACTCATCATGTTGATCAATAATTGAATATTGACCGTTGAGTACATTGGTATTATAATCATCATTATGTTCCATTTACATCAACCGTAAAAACTTAGAAAAAGTGGGAAATTTTATGATGAATAGTAACCAATTTATAGTGAAAAAAATAAGAGTTGTTGATAATTCAAAAAAACAAAGAGTCGTTAGGATTCTTCAATGTAAAAAAACAAAAAAAAAAAACCTAAAAGATATAAATAAAAGAGTTGTTAGGATTTTAAAGAGATGTCATCTTAATTCAAATTCAAATATATAGAGTTTTTCAAGAAAATAAAATATTCTTAAATAGGTAGAGCCCACTTTAAGGGGGTCTGGAAACACTCTTTAATTAAGGGAGTTAATTGCTCTTGAACACAATTTAATGAGCCATTTAGGGAGTTGTTGGAACTGTAAAAATATAAATATTTCCTTAATTAAACTAAGGGATATCTTCAAGGGGGCTATTGGATATGCTCTAAACTGATTATTTCAATCATTTTTAGTTTAAAAAAATATATAGATGTTACATGAGATATTTTTATACTCTGTGGTTATAGATTGAAAAGAAATTTTATAACTTAACGGTTAAACTTCATATGTAGTAAAAATAAATTTAATATAATGGTCACTTAATAATTTTCTCGAATTTTTATCTTTCTATTGGTCAAAGTATTATCTAGGGATAGCAATTAAACCCGAACCTGTGACACCCGTTCGAACTCGATCCTTTAGCTAAAGGTTTGGTTTATGATAATAGAACATGTTGTAACCGGGCTTCAGACATTATTTCTTAGGCTCAAAAGTGAAAAATGAACTGGTTTCTAGAGAATCTCATGGGACAACCTTCGTCTAGTTGTCCTGCGATAGAGGAAGTATAGCATTCTAGAGCAATTCACGGGACATCATTCGTCTAGTTGTCCTGTAAAATATGTCTTGCAACTTCAGATATTAAATCTCAGACTCAACATAGTTATATCAAAGGTTGATTCACAGGCTTACGATATAATTTCCAAGGTTCGACCTAAGTATTCTCGAGCTTTTGATGTTACTATTTTGAAACCTGGGATAAAGATGTGAAGCCCGATATAAATTTTTAAACCCCGAGACTAACATCTCAGGCCATGGCGGCTATGTTTTCGATTAAATTTAATTTTTCTGATATTTTTAATGAATATTTTTTTGATCAAATGGTTGCTTTCCACAAGCGGTAGCTCCCGTCGGGATCATCTCTCGCGATATAAAGTTAGTTCATGAGACTAATTCATAGTTCGTGAGAGTAAGTCAAACAACCCCTAAGCATTATACAAACATTAAGTAAGTGTCACATACCTATTATAGCGGAGTTGGTAGGGGGAGAGGTATTCGACTGCGCGATGCTCTCAAAAAACAACGTAAAGTTGTCCGTCGAAGACCCATCCCTTATAGACGGACCCGATCGATAAAAACTGTGTGGGGTCCATACAATTGGATGCACAAATGGTGCACTATTAGGCTCGGGATACAATGCTGAAGCCTGGAATCTCCCATTTTTTAGCCCTAAAAATAGTCAAACGAGAAACTTGGACTTTTTATACAAGTGACGAGAAATTATTGGTTATAATTTGCAACTTCAAGTTTTGAGGCTTGAGATGAAGCTGTGAAGCCGAAATACAAATTTTTTTTCAGCCCGAAAATTAGAGTCAATTGGTGTTGTTTGACTTATAAAATTTTTTAATTTAATTTAATTTTCTGACATTTTTAATTATTTTTATGACACAAATGTTTAATCTCGGGTTTTAGACATTAATTCACAGGCTCAAAACACTATGAATTGTTTGTCTCATTGTTTTGGATTGGGCCCAACAACACTTCAATCTCCATATTTTGGTTAGGACCCAATTGGCCGACATTTGGGTTGAGTGCTAGCCCAACCGCCTTCTATTTATCTTTCCATCTAGACACCATTATGACCTGTAGCTATTGGGCAACCATAATTAGTTTCCCTAGAGATATCCTCCACAATAATTCCTTTACTCATGTTGTCAGTCCCCATACATGTTTATCTGGAAACAGGCGACCTTGAGTCCCCTTCTCTACAAGTGTTTGGGTATCTCCCGTTCGCTAGTTGTCGGAGCTGCTTTTCAGTAAATTAACTTTCTTACTCCTCCAGTTCTCCACATTTTGTTTAATAGTGGATGGATTAGAAAAAGAACCGGTACTCCCTTTCTTCTTTCCTCAATCCATCTGATTAGACCTTCCTTTACCAACGTAAGGACGTTTTGGATGGGTCGCCGCTTAGAGCCACATCCTGTTAGGTTTTAGATTATGTTGGTATTAATTCCATATCAAAATGATATTTCCTTTGTATTGTTTAGTTGTCTAGGATTCATGATGATTCAAGCTTCAAAGAAGAAATGACAATTATTCAAGCAAGTTCAAGTCTTTAAAGGGAAAAGTGCTTCATGATTCTACAAAGGTATATTAAGACATTTTTTTTCTCTTTCAAGGCTTAAGGCACACACACATATCATACATTTGTATCCCTGCATCGTTGTGCATCAATTGGTATAACACATTCACACACTTGATATTGAATGCTCATGCATTGGTATGAAAGTGACATGTTTTGGAAAATGCATATATTGAGACTATGTCTATGTAGTTTGCATTCTTGTGTGAAATGTGTTTGTTTGTTTATAAGTTTGTATAACATGGATCTTGAACTTTATTTTATCCTTAGATTGTTCATGATTGAGTTCTGGTTACTCATACTATTGATTTCGAGTTCTAAGTCAAAAGTTATGAAACTTTCCAGTCATGTTGCATACATTGCCTTTGGCTTTGTGTATTGAGTCGAATTCTTATTTTTTGGGTTGAATTTCTTATACGTCCATGTTCGTGAGGGAGTTCCGGTTTGTAATCTTCAAACGGATTCGAATTCAAAGTTTGGAGGCATAAGAACGGTCGAAGAACGAGAGAAGAGCGTAAGGGAGGAACACAATGGCCGATGGCCATCACACCCCGAGATGGCACGTGGCCATCTCGGGCCAGAAGCCTTGCTGCCCCGAGATGCCCATGCGCCATCTCGGGAAGGCTCTAAGGTAAAGGGTCATTTTGGTCATTTGGGTCTTGTCTTTTTTAAATCCATTTCTTCCCTCTCATTCATAACAAGTTGAGTATTGTTGAAAATTGAAGAGCAAATGCAGAAATTTTCTCTCAACTTTTTTATTTTTGTTTTTGTGATAACTTCTTCAATTATACTCCGAATCACTTGATTCAAAAACCAATTTCGAGTTTCTTGAATAGATCTACAAACCCCAATCATTTCCATAACCAAAATATGTCTTGATTTTTTTACAGTGATCGGATCTTCAGTTCGAGATTTCATCTTTGTTTGGTAAAATCATATTCTTCTTAGTTTTCTTCTTTGATCTTCTTAGTGATTGATCTTATTTGATTAAGAAGCATGAATATGATGTTTTGATTTCATTTCGTGGATTGTTTTATTGATTTTCAAGTTTAGCATGATTTGTGTTCATTTGATTAATTTTTAGCTAAGCTTGATTTTCATGAAATTGATTCTAGAAACATAATGTACTTGTGTGATTAATGTTGATTTCTAGATTGATTTCATTTCTCTAAGAACTAGGTTGTATTCATTTGGTATCAGAGCGGGTGTCTAGACGCACTTAAATAGATCGACTTGATTGAGTAGCACATATGAGAATATTTTTCTTGTTTTTGTTTGATAAGAGTTCTAAGTTTGATGCTTGACTAAGCCATTTGTAACATGCTCGGTCTAGTATTCAAACTAGGTGTCTCTAGTCAATAAATTAAATTAATATTCTCATACTTTCACTATGTTGGTCAAAAGAAGATCTATCTAAGTGCGTCTAGACACCCGCTCTAAAACCAAATGAATACAGCCTAGTTCTTAGAGAAATGAAATCAATCTAGAAATCAACATTAATCACACAAGTACACTATATTTATAGAATCAATTTCATAAAAATCAAGCTTAGCTAAAAATCAATCAAATGAACACAAATCATGCTAAACTTGAAAATCAATAGAACAAACCACAAAATGAAATCAAAATCATCATATTCATGCTTCTTAATCAAATAAGATCAATCACAAAGAAGAAATCTAAGGAGAAGATCAAAGAAGAAAACTAAGGAGAAGATCAAAGAAGAAAACTAAGAAGATGATGATTTTACAAAACAATGATGAAATCTCGAACTGAAGATCTGATCGCTGTGAAAAATCAAGAGATCCTTTGGTTCTAAAAATTCTTGGGGTTTGTAGATCTCTTAAAGACACCCGAAATTGGCTTTTGAATCAAGTGATTCGTAGTAGAATTGAAGAAGTTATCACAAATTGGTATCGAAGCGGGTCACTTAAAGTAGTTAGTGTGACACAGGATCTACACGGTTATTAACTATCCATGGATAACAACCTTTAGTCTATAATTGTTTGTATGTTTGTCCTCTTTTGTTGATTGTAAAAAAATTTCTTCTTGTTTTATATTTCATTTGTCTAATAACAATTTTATTGATAAGCTTGAAAAGAATGTTAGTGACAAAAGTAAAGATGAATAAGCTTTTCCGGAGGATGATCGATCTAGAGACGATCACTTGTCTTTGCAACTCAATGAAAAGGATTGCATGACAAAGATCACCAACTTCTACTTGATGGCAAGAGTTGAAACTCTTGACAAGGAAAAAGATAAAGCATTCAACGAAGTTGAAGTGAAGAATGAAGTGATCAAATGTCTACAAAAGAATATGGTTGAAAAGGTTCTTGTGTTAGCTAGTTTAACAAATGATTTTACTAATAATTTGTTTTTATTTCTTGAAGGAAATGATCAAAGGCAAGGAAGGGAAGTTGGCAATCATGAAGGACAAAGAGTTTGGTAATCTTCATTTAGATTCAAGTGACTTCAACATTGTAGATGAGCAAGTGGAGTCTCATACAACTAACGACAAATCACTAAGAAACAAAATGATTTCAAAGGCCAAGTCTTCCAAGGTGATGTGCAAAATCAAGAAGAGTAAGGAGTCTTCACCATCGGTACACTCTCATCTAAATAGTAACATCTCGAAATTTATTATAGTTTTCCATTTTTGCCATGTTGCCATAAGTATATTAGGTAATGCAAACTAGGGAATGCGATGCATGCTAATGAGATGAGAAAATGTTCTTTGAATATTTCTTGCATGATAACACTTTGAATTTTGTGTGTGATAATGATAATCATATGAAGAAAAATGTTGAGAAGATTTGGGTGAAAATGAGTGTTTCACATGATCATATGCATAGTCTTGATAATATCTTTGTTGATGGCAATAATGATGTGTTTGACATGAGTAATATCTTTATAGAGAAGATTGTTGGTGATTTATCTTCTAGATATAATATTGTCATGAGAAATGATCATGATTTTTGTGTAAGTTCACCCAAGAACAAATGGTTCAAGGGTGAATGCTCTTACCTCTAGTGTAAGTAGCACATGTGAGTTAGCTTTAAGGCTACATGTCAAGTCTTGACACGAACTTAGCTATCTCACATAATTTTGTTTTGATAGTCAAAATCCATTGATTAACTTTTGAGAAGCTGCTTTTATGAAATCTATTTGGCGATTATCTTGTTAAGACTTTTGGAGAAAGTCATTTATATGCTTGCATTGCATCATGTAGCATGTCATATTAGAGAACTAATATAACATTTATATGGTTCTCATTCAAATGATTCTTGTTGATATTTGCTCTCTAAAGATCTTTTAGCGATGTGTTCACAGTGATTTTTTTCATGATGCTTAAAATGCTTGTTTGAATGATAAGTAACATACTTTTGAAAAAAGTTATATGAACTTCATTTTCTTTGAAAGCTACTTTCATGAGAAATAATAATCTTAAGTAAATATCTTTGTATTGCTTTTAGATCATGTGTTTTTAAGCCTTAAAACTTTGTTTTCAAAAGTGCACACTTTGCTTCTCTTATATGTTTAAGTTTGAGCAGTTGAGTTTGAAAATGTGTAGATTATGGATGCATCTAAAAGTTTAATGCTTAGTATATGATAGATGACCTATAATTAGTATCCATTTTGCTTTGGCATCTACATAGAACTCAACGAGCATCTTCATGAAAAGGGCTACACACCTTAGTTGTGAAGCCGCTCAATGTAGGAAAGGGCTACACCATTGTGATGAGTGAAAGCCGTCATGAATAATTTATGTTTATGTATGCAAAATCAAAGAAGTGTTGAAATATAATCAATAAAAGAAAATCTTTGATTCAAAGCCTAAAAAGAAAATGAATAAGGCTTAAAAAGGAGTATAGTTGAAAATTGTGATTGTTCGGGTTGAAAAATAGAAATGGAAAAACAAGCCACATTCACACACACGCTCATATGTTGAAATCTATTCTCTTCAAAGTAAAAATTTTCAAATGATAATAGGTTTGACCTTGATTGGAAATGCTTTAGATGGATAGGTGTTGGTGTGGTTTACATGTTGATGTCACAATTGCTCATTTTATATATGCTTGAAGCAAAATTCACACACACTTTTGTTTATAAAGTATTTGATATTCTAGCAATTTTAGAAGACTTATGAAAGAGATTAAAAATCTTGGTGTATCTCTCATAGTTTATGGAGCTTATTTTATTGGATTTCTTTAACATTGCTTGAATGTGTGAATGTGTGGATTTTATTGTCAACATTATCCTATCTTGATCTTAGATAGAGCACTTATCAAGGGAGAGGTGCGTTGGCAAAAGCCATCAAATAGGCACCCACCAGAGATGGCGTGTGGCCATCTCGGCCACAAACTCTTGCTGCCCCAAGATACCCACGCGCCATCTCAGGGAAGCATTATCAAAGAGGTCATTTTGGTATTTTCATGCTCTTTTGCTCTCTCTCCTTTATATATCTCTTCCCTCTCTCATTTGAATCCAAGGAAGAAGAAAATGTAGTGCAGAAAATTTTCAGGTTTTTTCTCTCAACTTTGAATCACCATATCTCTCTCATTTCTTATCTGATTTAAGTGATTCAAGTTGGAGAAGTTTCGTATTAAATTCCTCTATCATCTTCAAGCAACCTTGAATTCATTTGTTCAAGTTTTCTGGTGGATTACACCTTTTTCGTGACTGCACTCGAATTTGACCAGGTAATTGTTTATCTTTTGATTTCCTTGATTCTAATGTTCAAATACCTTGAGTCTTCTTCCTACTTGTGTGTATTTGACTTGAAAAAATATTTATAAGTGATAGATCTTCAATTAAATGCTAGTTGTACTTAATTATAAACTTGATTGTAAGTTCGGTTTCAATCAAACCTATGTTTTCACATGATTATGAGTTGTATTGTGCTAGCATCTTATCTAGGACTATTTGTGCTTTGATTGACTTTATTTTCATGACTAATAGTCTTATCATGTGCTATAATTGTTGAATAGATCTAGGATTAGCACATTTGATTTTATATTTAGAATCTATTATGGTTTAATTGATTATTTTGTGAATATATACTCTAAATGATTGCTAGAGATTTGATTGTTCATATCTTGTGTTTCTAGCATTTTTGTTTTAGTTATAAAGTCTTGAATATGTGCTTCATTAACATGTTTATTTCAAACTTTAGTAACATGAATAAAATCTGGGTTTAAAGTGTGTGTTTGGAAATTTGGCATGCTCTAGATTTTTATTCATGTATAAGATCTAGACAATCTTGTTTTCTGAACTTTATTGTCTATGCCTATATCTTTATAGAGTGTATCTAATCCATACATTTCATATGCTCATGCATCATCTTGTGTGGTGTCATTTTTGGATTATAAACTAGAAAATATACTTTGTGTGCTCATTGATTAATTCTAGTTTCCATAGAATTTGTTGATCATCATTTTCTGTGTTACGTGTTTGTTTGTGTTTTACATTCATAATCACTTAGATGTCTTGTGAAGAGGGAGTATTGACAATAGGAGTGAGTCCTATGATTTATTGAGCAAGTGGAAGTCACATTCCTTAGAGTGATTCTTTGGTTGTGCAAGCAGAAGTCACATGTCTTAGAGTGAGTCTTTGACTTGTGCATTGGAAGTCTCATTTGGAGAGTGATTCTTCAAGTTGAGCAAGGAAGTCTTGACAAGAGGTGTGAAGCCTTAGAATGTTGAGCAAGGTGGTGACATGTTCATTGAGTAGGATAAGAGGGTAGTTTCTAGGTGAATGGGTCACTTGAGAGATTGTACTTGTCTTATCTACTTGTGGATTATGTTTGCCGGTAGTTGTGGAATCAACCCGTGGATGTTTCATCTTCGGAGGTTTACCACGTAAATATCTTATGTCAACTTCATTTATCCCTATCTCTTATATATATATATATATATATATTTGATATTTTGTATATTGTCATATTTGTAATTGACTTCCTTACACAATATTGTTTGTATATGTTAGATAACTTTGTATCTTGTGATATTCCATTCAAGTTGTAAAAACTACATTGTAATACTCTAAGTACAACTTATGAAATGTTGTTCTACATTGAATATATTTGTTCATAAGATATATTGATTCTTGTTGTATGTTTTGTAGACTAAAAGTGGTGATTTGAGCATATTTGAACATATTATTCTCTCATAACAATCATATTGAATGTTAATTTGTATGCTCATCAATATTTTGTCACAAGTCTCAAAAGAATTTTTTAAAAGTGAGAGTCAACATATTCACCCCTCCCCCTCCCCCTCCCCCCTCTAGGATGTTTAGTATAACCTTGTAGGTATTTTTCACATCCCAAGCCGTAAACTAGCCTCTGATTTCATGTCACATTCATCTTCTTCCATAGAGCATTCTCTCATTGTGTGGCCAAGCCTACCACACTTAAAACAGTAATCCAGTAACCTTTTGTATCACATAAGCATCGTAGTGAGCTTACTAGAACCAAGTATATCCACCCTCAAGCTTTGTTTCAGTGGCCCGTCGGCTACAAAAACAACCCGAACACACAAAAACCGGCCAAAATCATTTTTTCGGCCTCTAAATCAATATCACGGACCTCCCCAATCATATTCCCCAAAAATATTCCAATCTCCCCCATCATGTAAATCAGAGGCATGTTGTGAATCTAAACCCATAATGCAACCTGATTAAATTTCATCTATGTTATATCTCTGATTCCAAATGGATCCTCAAGGATTATAATCGCCTTAACAAAATAGTAAGGGCCGCTCCTAAGATTCTTTGTCGGTCTTCTCCATTCTTTAAATGGAAAGCAAAGACAATTCCCTTAACGGTTTCAATCTTTTCACCACCATTCACTCGCTATACTCCTGTCATAACATCAATGAACACTTCCCTATTAACCAACTTTGTCGCCATAACCTTCCTTATCAGGCAGAGTGTCAATCATTGCTCTCTCTTACCTAGTAGTTTTTTTTATCAAAATGTAAGCCTTAGAGTCGCACATCGGAAGGGATTTTTAAAACTTTTTAAAAATATTTAAGCGACTCTATGAACTAGTATGATATAAACAAATAAATTAAAGGTAAGCTTCAAAATCATAACTACAGGCTAACTTCATTGCTCTTTCGCTTCTTGTTATTGCTTTTCGATTTGTACCACCGAATCTTCCTCGCTATCTCCCAGGTTCCAACAATTGCGTATGGCACATCACAGAATTCAGAAGGTTTAATGAAGGTAGAAGAAACACACAAAACAACTCTTGCTTTGTGTATGCTTGGAGTTCAATCACCCTAGAAAAAAATACCAAGAAAACTTGAAAAAAAAATACCAAGAAAACTTTTTTATTTCTATGGTCGCACCTCATTTTTTGTTTCATCTTTTGTTTTGTTATGTTTTCACGTGTAACTTCTCTTTTTTCATTTTTAGTAATATATCTTTATATATTTTAAAACAAGATACTAATCCATTTCTAAATATATCTATATATATTTAAAATAAGATAATTAGTATTATAGTGACCAAGTTGGTATAAGATTCTAAATCCTACATAACCCTAGTTCACTAAACCTTTTGCTCTTGATCTGGGACATGAATCCCTCTGGTTGTATCATATAGATACTTTCATCAAGATTGTCATTCAAAGATATAGTCTTGACATCCATTTGCCAAATTTCATAATTGAAATAGGTAACAATGGATAAGAAAATCTGAATAAATTTAAATATAACTACTGGCGAGAAAGTCTTTTCATAATCAACCCCCTTATTTGTTGTATAACCCTTTACCACAAGCCTTGTTTTGAAGGTCTCTACATTCCCATCTACTCCTTTCTTTCATTTGTAGATCAACTTATATCTAATGGGCTTTATCCTATCTGGTAAGTCTACAAGTTACCAGACTGAGTTGGAGTATATGGACTCCATCTCGAGATTCATGGCTTTGAGCCATTCTTCTTTGTCATAATCTTCCATTACATGTTTAAATGACAACGAATCATCCATACTATCATCAGAGATGATGTCATGTGCCTATTCAATACATAAATAGCGATCAGGTTGTCGTACAACACTTCCACTACATTAAGGTGGTAGTGTGGTTTGACTAGGAATCGTCTGACTTTCAAACGAAAGTGGAACAACAACTCTTGTTGATTGAGCACTGGTCGCACTAGACTCTAACTTATTGAACACAATTTTACTTTGAGGTTTATGATCATTCATATAGTTCTTCTCAATAAACATTATATTTGTCGATACAAACTTTGTTCTCTTTAGTACTATAGAGGTATCCACGCATAGTCTCTTTGGAATAACCTACAATAAGCAGACCATATATTTAATGTCTAACTTTTTCAATACAATTACTAGACATCCTCATATGCGAAAATGTCACAAACTAACTATACGACCAGTCCACAACTCTAGGGTAGTCTTAGGAACAGATTTGGATGGGACTACATTCAAAATGTAAGCAACTGATTTTAATGTATATCCCCAAAAAGAGTTTGGTAATGATGAGAAACTAATCATAGATCTCACCATTTCCATCAGAGTTCTGTTTCTCTTATAGGAGTTGTGAGTTGGGATACAATCACATGCTCAACCAAGTAGCCTTCAAACTCTTGGTCAAGATACTCACCTCTACAATTCAATCGTTGAGCCTTAATTGTCTTGTCCAATTGGTTCTCAACTTCAGCTCGAAATTCTTTAAATTTTTTGAAAGTTTTCGATTTCTATTGCATTAAGTATGCATGTCTGTATATTAAGTAGTCATCTATAAAAGTGACATAATACTCATAACCACCCATTGCTTTAATATTTATTGGTCCGCAGACTTCTGAATGCATAAGCACTAGTGGTTCCGTAGCTCTAAGCCATTTTTCAGTAAAAGGTCTTTTGATCATTTTACCTTATAAACAGGATTCTCAAACAGGTAAGGTGTCAACCTTCAACTGATTTAAGGGTCCGTGTTTTACTAGTCTGTCTACCTGTCAAGGTTGATATGGCCAAGTCTTAGATGTCATAGATACGTTTCATTATTAGGAGAAACCTTATGTCATTTTGTTTTAGGTGTTTCAACTTTAAACACTTCAGCATTGAGCAGTGTTGTATGTATTAACGACCTTAACACATACAAGTTGTTTTCAATTAAACTTGAACACATACTTAATCCATTTCTAGAAACAATAGTAGAATTATCAGTAAAAGAAGGGTTAATAACACCAATATCCCCTGAATTATACGTGAAATCGCATGTTACCCCATAAACTTTTTTTCTTGGCATTAAACCCTTTGAACTTTTATTTATTGGTAAAAACTGACAGAAAGATGACGGACGTTTGAGGAAAAATACACTTGTATACTCTGATTATATGCATAATTGCATTAAAACTGGAAAAATATAATAATAACAACCATACACCCTTTGACTCATTGACTAATTGACTAATTGATGTGTTGTAAATTCGTGCTTTATAAAAACAATACTCGCAAGTGCACGAATCGTAAAGATATCGTACAACGAAAAGTAAGGATCGTTCCCACGAGGAAAAGTGATTTATTTGGTTAAATCTAATTCTAATTAAAGTTAAACCGGAAGTAACCATAAGATTGATGTTGATTGATTTAAACTCAAAACTAAATTAAATTAAACTAATGAAAGCAATTAAAAAGATTTGGTTGTGATCAAATGTGAGAAAGCACTGGGTCATCAATGCTCCCCTACTATGTCTACTTAATGTTTCGAATTGACTGTGAAAGGTATTAATCAAGTTAAGGGTTCATTCTTATCTTAAGTATGATTGTTACCGTATGATCCTGGGATGAATCAAGTGTTCTCAATTACAATTTACCAATAGATCAATGTCGCAAACTACAATTGAGAACCCATTAAGTGCAAGAACAATGAACCAAAACCTACTTGCATAGATCAATGCTAAGATTAGTTTTATCCATTTAATTGAATATTAATTAAGATTACATATAGATCAATACTCCAACCTCAATCATTAAATTATCAAAATCCTAAATTCATGGCAATGTATGATCATGCATTAACAAGAATAAAGAATTAAGACATTGGATGAATTGAATGAAGCAAAACTTAATTTAATTAAATATAGTCAATTCTAACAAAGAGCATTCATAGAGGTTCACATTGATTTCCCATTATGGAATTAGTTACACATAACGAAAATAGAAAGAGAAGAGAAAGAAACAATAAAACTCATTGAGGCCTCAAAAGGATTCTTCAAATCTTCAATGATGAATTCTTCTTCATCTTCAAATCTTCGAATGCACAACAATGAATGAAATAATTGTTATGTGTTTTGAAATATATTTTTGAAGTGATATTTGCTGCTTCCTCCCTTTGAAAAAGCTATCACTATGTATAAATATGTTCTATTTTAAAATAGGGTTCATAATTCCCAAGTCAATAAGGAATACGCATGACCACTCCCTAGACCGCGGCACAGACAGCTTGCCCAGACCGCGGTGGATGAAGCGAAGTGCTCTCTATGATGTTCCGCAGTGGAGATGTTGGGGTTTATTCCCTAAAGATGTAATTTGTAAATGGATTTATGAAATAAATAAAAGGAAAAGTTCAATTCATTCATGTTGTGTTGTTTATTTTATAACTTGTGCATATATTTAACATCTAAGATTGCCGGATGTAATCTCGAAATGTGTATATGAGTGTCATATACAGATGAATACAGTAAGAGACGTGCAATCTAAAGAGTCCATAGATAGCAAATAAAGTTGAGTACTTTATTTATGGTTAATCTATAGATGTGGTCCATTCCGTAATGTACGATGATTCTATCCTGAATTATTCATATGAGATATGGAATGGAGACACCTTGTATGATGTGATCATATAGAATTGGGTCATGATCTATATGAATCTCTCACCAAGATTCGTTTACCGATGAGATTCATATATATCAACTAATGATGGCTATATGTGGGTGATCTTAATCCTGAGTATCTTATCGACTCCTTCAGGTTAAATCGTGGTATTTGATATACTGTGGGTGAGGTCAGATGCATTTCTTGATGCTCTGTATGTTGGGATTGCGGTTTGACTTGTGGCTGGGAAAATTTGTACACAATAATGGAATCCACTTCTTCTTGTGAGAAGTAGATGGTAGTTCCCTTAAGGCTTGATTCAGGGCTTGGACAATATGCGCGCTCTCCTAGTTCCGTAAGGAAATATGATTTATTGTTCATTATAGAATCAACGGTACTTAAAGGATATATGTAATTAGAGGGGTACTATGGAGGATATGTGAGAGGTAGATGGTAGTTCCCTTAAGGCTTGATTCAGGGCTTGGACAATATGCGCGCTCTCCTAGTTCTGTAAGGAAATATGATTTATTGTTCATTATAGAATCAACGGTACTTAAAGGACATTATGACCCAGCTATAATTATGAACTACTATGGAGGATCACACCATATGTAATAGCTATATCGATGGACACCGAGTTGTATCGGTCTGTGTAAAAGCGTCTACAGTTGAGAGAGTGCAGCTTCGGGTTTTTAGTGGAATAACACCGGAGTTAATAATCAAGAAATATTAATTAAATAGTTTAATTAATGATTCCGATGATTATTGGAGCTCAAAATACTGTGGGTCCATTAGGTCCCCTTGCTAGCCCGATCGATTTAGGTAACAAGGGTCACAGTTAATTAATTGAATTGTCCAATTAATTGTGTAACAAAAGTGATACGTGTTTATTCGGGAATTAATTGAATAATGAGATTATTTAATTAATGAATGTTAATAGTTAAATTAATTAAATAATTAGATTATTTAATTATATTGATAATTATGAATTATTAATTAATTATTAATTGGAGGGTGTTAGTTGATATATGGATTTAGGTGAATATAAAATAATAGGATTATTTTATTTTACTAAATTATTTATCTAAGTATTTGAATTTAAGTTTAAATTTAAAATACTTATTATCACTTTTAATATATTATATATATTTGAAAATGATAATTAAAAGATATATATCAATTATAACAAAAGAGATTGCATCGGATGCAAATTGGTGTGTGCACATATATAAGTGTTTGTATAGGATACAAACAAGGATATATATACAAGAGATATTGTTTTTACATTAAAAAAAAGGCACAGCTGCGCTGCACATTTTTTAAGAAAAAGATGCAATATATATATATATAGTGAAAGCAAAAAGCAGGTAAGTGAGTAATAAATATGTATTTGTGAAAAGACCATTGCATTAAATACTGATGAGCATAAAGAAAAATGTTTAGTTATTGACATACAAACTCACAATTATAAATTTTTGGAAAAATTCAGTCCGTATAAACTGGTATATAGAGTCCATTATAGGGTATTAACTTCAGGACTTATACCAAGTTATATACCACCATCAGTTCCTGCTGGACAGACCATATGTTTTAATGCATCACCATCGGTAAACGTACTTGTTCCTGTTCCGATCAGATGGGAAAATATTAAGTTTCCAGATGACCGGGTCAAAGAGAAAGTTGACCAACCATCTTATAAACCACCAATGAGGAATTTACACGATTGTGTAACTGAACAGGATGGAACATTAAGAATATCATTCAGGAGAAGTTTATCAATTAGAGAAACAGATAGTGACCATTCCAGATCTCTGAGTGATATTCAATCAGCTGGAAACTCCCTTTCCAGCTCATCTAGAAGAAATATTGCCAGACAAATCCCTAGTCTAACTTCCAGAAGAATTGATAAACAACCTATGTTTTCCACACCAAACTATGACCCAGATGATGATTCTGAGCCCATCAACTTAAGGCCCAGAAGAAGACCCGAATCCAGACCCATTACACATATGCCACATGTTTTAAAATCCCCAGACCATGCAACCCAACCAATTCATACACATGTGACACATGTCCAAAAAACCCAAGAACAAATTGCCCAACCAATTCATTCATATGATCAAGGACAAACCTCACTAACACCATCTCAGGTCTTAACTGAAATATTAGAACCAGAACCCCCTATTAGAACTATTAATGTTATCAGTAAAGACAAATTTGATTTCCTCATAGCAGATTATCATTCTACCCAAAATCAAGCCTTAAGAGAAAAATATGAAAAGAATTATTCGGTTAATAAAAGAAAACAATTCCATGAAAGATGGTTAAATGCCTTGAAGATTTTAATTTAAATATTTCATTTTTTGATTGGTATATTGATAGAAAAAACTATGAACAGACCTGTTCGGTCATTAATCGACAAAACCTCAGATCTTATAAGACTAAAAAAGGAATCGAAAAACAAGTACACCCCCCTCCTAGAGATTTCGAAATCAGTATGCCTAATGATGACCATCCAACAGAAACCAATATAACAAAATGCACCCCTTTTATATTGTTTGATGAACCAATGTCCCAAACCACGACTTCATCTTCTCACCAAATTGGTTTAGTTATGAGACAAGGGAACTACACCAATTTCTTCCTTAATTACATAGGAGAACATTTAGAAAAAATTGACCTTAACCTGACCCAGACTAGCGTCTCTCCAATTAGAGAAGAAGTGCCTCCTCAAGTCTATGTCCCCTATAATATGCCTTCCTCATCTAATAAAGGAAAAGATAAGATCATAAAATCAGAACATATCCTATTCCCAGACCACACGGGAATTGAAAAATGTTTTGACAATCTAACTGATGAAGCAGAACTTTTAAGAACCCTAAAAGAAAGATTAGGAAGAATCCCACATCCTAATATCCAGACCATTGATAAAAAGGCTCCTTAAGATTCTTCTGAGGAGGAAGATGAGACCATAGATTTTCAAGATTTTATACAAAGAATTACAACAAATGAAAAGACAGATAGTTATAATAAGACCAAATATTTTCAAAATACCAAACCATATTATCCTAAACCAACTCCCCCAGATTTACAATATGAAGAAACGGTTCCCTATAGAGCATACACTGGAAATGCATGTTACCAATTTAATATTTACGGACTATCTGAATACCAAATAATTACAGTATTAAGACAAATGCATACTATATGATACATTTATATTAAAAAACAAAACATGTCACATTCTGATGCCGTTACCTCACTAACCACTGGTTTTGAGGGACAACTATTTGGATGTTGGACACACACTCTAGGTCAACTAGCTAAGCAATCTATTATCGGACATACTAAGACAGTTACAATAAACAATCCTACACAGACCAATGACCCAACTGCTTTTGAATCTACATCAACACAAACCCAGACCACCACTACCATATCTGAACCAGATGGTATTGATGTTTTGTGCTATACTATATTAATGCACTTTGTAGGAAACCCAAATATTAACCAAGGAAAAGAATTTTCAAAAATACAAAATTTAAAATGTAAAAAGCTGAACGATTTCAAATGGTATAAGGATATTTTCCTGACAAGAGTTTTCCAAAGACCTGATAATGCTAATTCCTACTGGTACGAAAAATTCATTTCAGGATTACCAAAGTTATTTTCTACCAAAGTAAGAGACGAAATGGTTAGACAAATGGGCTGGTCTGACTGGTCCCAAATAGATTTGAATACTTGGACTTATGGAGAAATCATAACTTCTATAAATATTGTGGCCATGCAATTATGCAATGATCTTAGACTTAAAAGCCAGTTTAAAAAACAAAAACTAACAACTAGAAAAGAACTAGGCTCATGGTGTGAACAATTTGGGTTTGACAAATTACCCTCCGTAAAAGGTAAGAAGAAGAAGAGACCTTATATAAATTATAGTTGGGCAAGGAAATACAAATACAGAGTAGATGTAAATCGTAAAGCTGACAAGAAAGGAAACATAATTTGGTCTCCTAAGAAAGGATCATGGCCCCCCAAAAGGAAATCTAAGAAACACTATAACAAGAATTCGTATAAGAAATCTAACAAATGTTTTAAGTGTGGCAAAGAAGGACACTATGCCAATAAATGTCCCGAACAAAAGAAAAAAATAAATAGCTTAGATTTAGATGACCGGACAAAAGAAAAAATCATACAAGCTTTATATATAGACTCAAAGACTCATAGTTCATGTAGCTCATCCTCCTCAGACAATGAAGTTTTAATAATAGACGGATCTTCTTTAGATTCAGAAACATCATCCTCATCATATAGTACTGAACCAGAAACCCAACCTTGTTTCTATAAAGAAATTAATGTCCTTGATAAATATGACTATTCCCTTATGATTAGCATGATAGACAGCATCAAAGACCCCATACAAAAAGCCCAATATATTAGACAATTACAGAAAAGAATTACAGATCAACCTTCTACAAGCAATAACAATAAACCATTAAATGAGACTAAACCTTTCAAAAATGCCCATTTTGAAACACTAGATTTCGAACAAAATGTGTTAGGAAAATTTAACAGTAAATCAAGAAGAATAACCATTCCTGACTGACAAAAAGAAATCATAGGCATCAAAGAAGAAATAAAAATCCTAAAAATTCAAGTACAAGAATTACAAGTAGCAGATGCTGTTAACAAACAATTTATAAAAATATCCCATAAAAAACAAGATATTGGATTTAACAGCTCCGATGAAGAACCTGACAAGGAACCTGAAAATCATGAATCACAAGATCTTTTAAGTATAAGCCAAATTAATTCCATACAAGAAGTAAGAATACAAAAATGGTATGTTGAAATTGATATTAGAATAGCTTATAATTATAATATGCGTGCCACTGCACTTATTGATACAGGAGCAGACTTAAATTGCATTATAGAATCTTTAGTCCTCACAAAATATCTTGAAGCAACCACTGAATCACTATATGGCGCTAATAAAATAAGACTAGACATCAATTACAAACTCACGAATGCTAAAGTTTGCAATAATGGAGTTTGTTATAATAATGACTTTATTGTGGTAAAAACCCTTTCACAAAATGTCATTTTAGGTCTACCCTTTCTATACTTAATATCACCATTTAAAGTTATTACTGAGGGCCTTGTAACTGAGTATTTGGGAAAGGAAATCCTATTCCCTTTTCTCTTCCCTGTCCTTGTTAAGGACCTAAATACTTTAAGGAAAGAAAATATTCATTCAGAGCCTATTAACAATTATATTGCCACCCTAACCATAAAACAAAATCAATTGGCATTTCTAAAAGATGATTTAAATTTTCAAAGACAAGATGAGAAGATCAAAGAACCATTAATTCAAGAAAAAATAACATCTTTTAAACAAAAACTAGAAAAAGAAGTTTGTTCTTCCATCCCTAATGCTTTCTGGGATAGAAAGAAATCTCTCCCATATACCAAAGATTTTAATGAAAATGGAATCTCCACAAAAGCCAGGCCAATACAAATGTATTGAAGCCTAATGGAATATTGTAAGAAAGAAATACAAGATTTAATTGACAAAAAATTAATTAGAAAATCTAAATCCCCATGGAGTTGTCCTGCTTTCTATGTCCAGAAGAACACAGAAATAGAAATAGGAGTTCCTAGGAGTTCCTAGACTAGTCATCAATTATAAATCTTTAAATGATGCTTTATTATGGATCAGATATCCTATTCCAAATAAATCTGACTTATTGAAAAGATTATATGATGCAATCATTTTTTCAAAATTCGACATGAAGTCAGGATTCTGGCAAATCCAAATTGCTGAATCAGACAGATATAAAACGGCTTTTACAGTCCCATTTGGACAATATGAGTGGAATGTAATGCCTTTTGGTCTGAAAAATGCTCCTAGTGAATTCCATTTCATTATGAATAATATTTTTAACCCTTATTCTGAATTTTCCATTGTCTATATTGATGATGTATTAATATTTTCAAAAAACATTGACCAGCATTGGAAACATTTAGAAATCTTTTATAAGACTGTTAAACATCATGGACTAGTTATATCTGCTCCCAAAATCAACCTTTTCCAGACGAATATTAGATTTCTGGGACACAATATTAAAAGAGGAACCATTATTCCTATTCATAGGAGCCTAGAATTTGCTGACAAATTTCCAGACGAAATTAGAGACAAGAAACAACTCCAAAGATTTTTGGGATGTTTAAATTATATTTCAAATTTTTATAAAGAACTTAGTATCATTTGTAAACCACTCTTCCAAAGACTTAAAACAAACCCCCCTCCATGGACCAATGAACATACTAAAACAGTCTTACATATAAAAAAATCATGTCAAAAGACTCCCGTGTTTGACCATTTGTCACCCTGATGCTCCAAAAACAGTAGAAACTGATGCATCAGATATTGGTTATGGTGGTATTCTAAAGCAAAAAATAAATGACCAAGAAAGATTAGTTAGGTATATTTATGGTTCTTGGAATGAGACACAGAAAAATTACTCAACTGTGAAAAAAGAAATATTATCTATTGTTTTGACCATTCAAAAATTACAGGATGACTTAATAAATCAGAAATTTTTATCCAGTCAGCCAAATTTATTTTAAAAAAGGATATAAAAAATCTTGCCTCAAAACAGATTTTTGCTAAATGACAAGCACTTTTATCAGCATTTGACTTTGATATTGAATATATAAAGGGATAAGAAAATAGTCTTCCTGAATTTTTGACCAACGAATTTTTACAGGGAGAAAAATGACGAGTACCAACAGAGGTCGAGGTGGTGGCCGAGGAAGAGGCTCCACCAGATCTGACTTATCAGATGACTTATCGACTTATCAGTCGACTTATCAACCGACTTATCAATCCTCCCCTAGAGGAAGCCACAAAGACAAATACACTATATCACTATTATCACAACCCAGATCCCCTCATCAACTACCTATACAGTTTCCTCCATTACCTCCTGCTGGGCCTTCGTCTAGTCGTAGCCCAAGCCAAAGCCCAGTCCACACAACAAACCCTTTTTCACCATTGGCCATAGATAGTACCCCGTTTAAAAAAGTACTATCATCAAATATCAGCCCACACTCGAACAAACAAGACAAAATCCAAGCACAAAAAGAAAAAGCCCAAATACAAGCCCAAACACAGGCCTCGACCCTTCCAAAAATAAATCACCCCACATATGCATATATCAATAAACCTTTCTTTGATATGTTTTTTGTTATGGAAGACCCATTCTTGCATGACTATTACTTCAAAGAACCCAAAAAGCTGGCAGATGATATCATCAACCCTCTTTTTGGCAGGATCCCAGAAGATCTGACAAAAAGACACATATTTTATGAATTCATCATTGTTGACACAGATTCAATATTCATTTCTGACGTTTTTGACAAAATTGACAAAGAAAAGCTTATCTTCAGAAAAATCAAAATTTGCAAAATAATCACTCTAGAACAATGGGGTGGAGACCCAAATTCAACCAGAAATTTCAGTCGTATTTTTCATGTCTCTGAATTCTCATATTGGGATTACAAAGATGCTTGGACCAAATTTTTCTATGGACAAAACCCTGGAAATTCCCTTTCATAGTTCCTCTATTTTGATAAAAACTTTCTTATTGACCTACCATTTTGGTTCTTAGAATGGTGGGACAAATTTGGACCCATTATTGACCTCCTTCCTCCTCCAGTAAAAGAAAGCTTTTCCTTATGGACATCAAATGTTAACAAACTAGACTCCTGGGAATTCTACCCAGATCTATTTTTGTTCTTTGTCCAATTCAACTTAACCTGGATACTCATGCTTGAGTATTCTATCCAGGAAAAATTGATTGGCAATGTTAATGTTCCTTATTTTGGACGACAAACAAAGATCAAATGGTGGAGTGGCATGAATCTTGCCAATTTGGGAAAAGACAAGGTTACTAAATGGTTATCTGACAATCCCACATTTTGCACAAAGGAAAAAGATCAGTCTAGCTTCTTAATGGCAAAATCTCAGAATCAGGCCAGAATTGCAGCAGCTTCTTCTCCAGATGAATTAATGAAGATTGCTGAGGAAATGAGGAATACAATAGCTAATATGTCACAAGCAGGATTAGAAAACAGTATTGACAATGAAGGATCAGATAGGGACCCATTTGACAGCAATGATCCATTGACATATTTTGGTCACGACCCATAAAGCAGCCTAACACGACAGTATAACAATTATCAGAAGACATCGTGGCAGACCAAAGTAAAGTTAACAAAAGCAAGGATTGACAAGAAATCTCATCCCTTTCCATATCATGGCCGACAGGCTTATCATCCAGCTGTGCAGATAGACTCATCATCCAGCTATGCTCAATTATTTAGCTAACTATGGTTGGCCGACACATTACCATGGTTTCTTTATGTAACTAGAGTTACTTTTCTCATCTATATATACGTTTGCTAGTTTCATTCAAACATAAGTTCAATTTATCATTCTCTATCAATTGCTCTGCGAAGCAATATCTTTTCTTTCCTTCTGTTTTGTAAAAAATTTCTTGAATCATAAATAAAGTGACTATTTCTGTAAAGACATCTTTGATGTCAGACTATTGTTCTATAAGCACTGTAAGACACTATTTCTCTATCTCTTTTATGATCTATTGTTGTTATCTGGTCTGAGTATATAGGCTGGATTACACCGAATAGGATACACGTGGGTATAACAACGTCACGTACTTGACAGGACCATTGTTTTATTATACTGTATTGTTGTATATGTGACCAGTTGCCTATTGTATTATCTCTATGTTTTCCTTTATGTTTCTTATTGTGCTGTATTTTATCATTTAGTTTCTATTATATATCTTCGTGTTCCGTTATATATATATATATATATATATATATCTGTGACAGCAAAAAGCAGACGAGTGAGTAATAAATATATATTTGTGAAAAGAGCAGGCGGCGAGATATATTTGTGCAGGTGTTATATATATATAGATGTGTAAGCGTCATATATATATATATATTTGATATACATTGTTTTTGGAGATAGGGAACCACATCTGTCAATATATTTTTTGCATGAGATACAATTCATGTGTGCATGAAATCAATACACCAAATTGAGAAGAAAAAGTTTCTTCAAGTATTTCTCTACTTCCTCCATTCAAGTTCCTAAGACCGTGACGCGTCCACATGCAGTTACCAGTCCCGGGAGATAGCAAGGAATATCGAGTGAATCAGACAGGAGCATATCGTAAAGTGAAGGAGTCTTCCAAACGTTGGTAAGATTGGTTCAGACAGAAGCATATCGAAAAGTGAAAGAGCCTCCAAACGTTGGTAAGATATTCTTCTGATTTTATTGATTACAATTTCTTGTGTTTACATATTGTATGTATTAGTTTTGAAAAATTATTACGATCCTAAGTTCACTGGTCCCAGATACAGATTATGATATGTATAAAAAAAATTAAAACCTAGTTCCGCTGCGTTACCGGTGAACGGGGTTCCAACAGGAGACCGCTCTGGAGGCATGACCTTGACAGCGGTACAGACCGCGATTATTGAAGATGACACGGTTGTGATTCTCCGCTCTTTAGACCGCGGTGGAGGAATTGCTTGGGCAGCGACCTTCGCAATGGTAATTTATAAAATTGCCATTCTTTGCTTCAAATCTTCCAAACACAACATTAAAGTCCAATGTCCTGAAACATGCTCAATCACACAAATTAAATACCTAAAAATGCTCAAGAAACAAACAATTGATAGGCGGAAAGGGGATTAAAAACATATACAAATAAAGACCGATCAAATACCCCCAAACCTATCTTTTGCTAGTCCTCGAGCAAAACTAAGAAGATAAAAATTGAAAACTAAACCTAAACCTAGAAATAAAATCCTAACTAAGTAAGCAACTTTTGTAGAGAACACGATAACATTGAGCGTATGCTACAAGCCTTATAAGAAAAATACCAATCATCTAAAATGCGATTGAACTGTGCCCAAATCGAAACAATACATGCAAAAGTCAATAAGTAAAGACTAAAGTTAAGTCATGAAAACTTGATGGCATTGCTCAATTTTTTAACGGAAAGCCCATTCTCAAGACGTTCAAGTTTTAAAGTCACATTCGCTAAACACCATAGATGCAATTCGCCTTGACTCTAAATCTCACAGGATGTCACTCATTAATTTCACACAGAACCTAGGCAAATACACTCAACAAGCATATGCGAATGTAGTTTATGCATAAGAAATTTCAAGATATAATCGCATATGAATATATAATATAAAGAACACTTGATTTTATACAAAAGATCCCACGAAAGAATTAAGCACTATGAACAAGATAGACCCATTATTCACTTCTACTTTCATAGTAAGGATAATCAGTAGATCAGTTAGACTTTAATTAAGGTTGTAATGGGGGCATGGGTGAAGGTCAAGAAAGAATGGGAAATTAGGAATTCAAAAACCTAGGATCATACCATGAGAGTCTTCAATAACTTTACGGCTTCGTACAGATCTCTTAGTCCTCGTCATAAATAAGATAATCATCTCTTGCCACTATCCTATTTTTTTTCAAAATTCACCATTCTCTGCATATCAAAACTCCATTTTTGAGTATATACAACTTTGTGATCTAATTTACTCATATGTACTCAATAAACTCTACTTTCTGATTCTCATAATTCTTTTTTTATTTTTGTATTTTTTTTATTTTTTATTTTTAAAATTGAATGAGAATCAGAGGATTACATGTACATGGAAATCAGAATTACCAACTTACTTTTTGGATTGAATGCAACTCTTTTCCTTCATTGGCCTCTGATCGAAATATACATAAATCACATGTAAAAATATAACTTCTTCTTCACATTCACAATGTATGATTCCAAGCTATAAGGTATGGCTAAATTATGGCTTATTGGGTTAAGGTTAATGTGGTGATGAAATAAAAATGCTCAATCAGTGTTTGGTTTCAAACCGGGCTATAGAGCACACAACATAAAGGTGAGAAATATTTATGGCCTTTTAAGTAGTTCAAGCACACATAGTCTAATCATCACTTCCACTTATTCAACTTACCCGAGATCAAAATAAACACGTGACTTCTTTTAATGATGAAAGTTCTATAATGCTCAATGTATACCCTATAGAGATAAAATCTAAATGCAGGAGTAGAAACAAAATATCCCTCTAAATTTATCATAAATATACGCTTTTTGGCTTGGTGAACTCACAAGGGTAATCTTCACTATTAATCATGGCAATTCAACAAAGCTTCCTATCCACTGTCACATCAAGAGTATGTTATAAAATTTTGAAAATGCAATGCACTACTCTAAGTGGCAAGAAGTTAGTGTAAACTCAGTGATTAATGCATATTATCTTTAGGGCACAGATCAAAACATAATATCATGGATCACATCACCCCCAAACCTAAACTCAACATTGTCCCCAATGGTGACAAGCGAGAAAAGAAATGAGTGGAAAAAGAATTAAAGAAAAGTTTTGCTAAATTCTAAATTCAAGTTAAATCCAAAAACATAAAGAAAGCAAATTGAGAGTTAAACAAAATAAATACTACAATTATTCAAAAAGAAAACTAAAACAATAAAAAGAAAGAAAGAAATAAAGAAAGATGCATATCCTTTAAAGTCCTCCGTCCTCATCTGAAATATACAGAAGCTTTGTCCCCTGATCAGAATCACGGTCATGATGATGCGGCTCCATAGGGTCTCCCAATCCAAAACTATGTGGATCGTACCAGAAGCTGCCTCCTGCCTAAAACTCAGGTGGGGGAACTGGAGGCTGGAAACTCACACTTTCTTTGTCATCACAGAAAACTGGCTAACCATAATACGCAGCTCAGTGATGCTCTCTTCAACAGTGTCAAAACGCGTGTTCATCCGCTCATTCAATCCTCTAAACTGATTGTCCACGTGCTCTCGCACTGCCTGAAACAAAGAATCGAAATAAGTATTTCCCGGTTCAATAGCCTCTGCCGAGCAGCTTACAGAACGTATGTATGATCCTCAGGTATAGGATCGACAACCTCCATCTGTAGTTGCGCCTCTCTCTCTTGGCGGGGACGTTCATTTTCTCCATACTGTCATATCGTAGGTAATCCCCGATTGTGACATAGCTTGTTCCACACTGTTAATAGTAACATACTAGGCACATGCTCCTCTAATCCGGCATCCACCTCAATACTCGTTGTTCTGCAAAAAGCTGTAATTAAACAGGGGAATACCATAGATGACCCATCTTTACAACCACTGTTGTAGATTGCTCTAAAAATATTAATTGGCCGGCCAATCACCAGTCGATGTAACAAACGGGCGGGCTCAAAGAATAGCTCGGTGCGATGTTGTGTCGGTCTCAAGGTGTACGAGATGAAGATGTTCCAGAATGCAGCGTCCACTCTCAAATCCCTCTGATATAGGCAAACCATCTGGTTCCATTCCGCCCTGCCATCCATCCTAAGTACTTCTGTCAACCTTTCCAAGTGCTGATCAATATCACCAATCGTATTTATTCCACTATTACTGTTGACTCGCACCTCCGGAGTTGCGAAATACTGGTTAATTACATCTGGTGAAATATGGACCAGAACTGCCCCTCATTTGAGAAATCTTTCCAGAATCATGCTAGCGTAAAATTCGACCACGATACTCCTATTTGGTTTCGGGGGCCTCTGAACAAATCCTGCACACCGACGGGTAGCTACAATCTCTAGCACAGGAGTCTCCCCAAAACTGGGCACCTCAATGCCATTCTCCACAATCCAAGGTCTCATTTGGAACTTAGACACTCGATCTCTAAAATCCTTATTCTAAGCTAGTTATGAAGAAGCAACCCATTTTCCTCTGGAAGTGCTGCTAACCCGAGGCCTTTTACCCATATTCGTTCTAGCCATCTGCACACATAACACAAGCAAACAATTCAAATTAAGCAGAATTTATATGAAGTTCGATAGCAATTCAGCTTAAATATAGCCTCGAATTTTCAAATAATCACTTTGCTCTCATATCATACACTCCACAAGCATTCCATAATCAAGAGAAATTAATTCAACTCAAAGGCAACATAACAAACACACATTGGACAAAAAATAAACTTTTCTCCTAATAAAATAAAATTCGGAATTCCAAGCACATCCAAATAGAGATTTCATTCAATAGACTTAATCATGTAAGGTTTATCAATATAAACAAAGCCCACTAGCCAAGAATGCACAAAATTTATGTAAGAACACTCAATCACCACAAACCGTTCTTAAGTACACATACCTTAAACTTAGATCAAATTATGCCTAAAACTAAAATAAATACATGAGAAAAACAAAAGAGAGACATACCTTTGATCCTTACAAAAGATGAGTGAGGATTAGAAGGAAGTTTAGTGAAGAAAAATTGAATGAAACAAGAAGAAAAGTGGAGGGAGAGAAGAAACGTGCGCAACAAAGAAGAAATAAGGGGGCAAAAACAGCCCAGATAGCGGACTTATATAGGTGCGTAAATTCCTGCCCTACCGCGGTCTGGGCACATACCTGGAAGGCAGTCTAGGCCATGGTTATGCCTTATTTTGCTTACCTAAAGCTAGGAAACGCACTGTTTTACTTAATGTACCGCGGTGTAGACCGCGATATATACATTGCATCTTAAGCGGTTTGGACCGCAGTGTTTCACAGAGGATCATCGTTTTGTATGCCGCAGCGTAGACACCATGTCTGCAGAGCGGTTTATACCGTGAAAAAGTCTAGTAGATACCTGCTTGTTGGGCCACGGTATAGGCATATGCCACGAGAGCAGTCTGTATCACACTAATTGGCAGAGCCTTCATGCGTTGCGTACCACGGTCTAGACATATGTCTAGAGAGCGGTCTTGCCAGCGGTGCATGAACAAAAATGTTCTCACACTTCATATGCATAGTTCAAATACGCACACATCAGAAACACCTGTTCTTTTCATTTAAAACCATAAGATACCCCCAAACCTGGGTTAAACAACGTCCCTGAATTAGGCACAAGATTAAAAATTTGTCAATATTTAATTCTGACTATAAAGGTTCTTGTGACACACTAATTATGACTCGAAAATAAAGAAAAATAAAAAAAACAAAAGAATTAAACCTGGGTGGGTTACCTCCCACCAAACGCTTTATTTAACATCTAGGCGGGACGTATGAGAGTGCTACAACTCTAATGGTGATGCAAAAATCACATATTCATCACCTATTTTCTTCAATCTGAAAGTTCCACCACTCTCAACGTTTCTTAGCTCAGCCTTTTTAATCCATACTTTCTTCACATTTGTTGGATTCATTCTCCCTTGATTATATTGTCTTGTATACTCGTAGCATCTTGGTAGAATGTGACCCTTCCTATTACAAAAGTGACAAATGGGAAGAAATTTATGAAATTTACCTATCTGGTGGATGTTGTTCAATGATCGATATTGATTCCTTCTGTTTCTCCTTCTTCTTTTTGGAACTGGATCTTCCTTTTTGGTGATGGAATCACTTGACACATCATTATTCACCTCATTGCTTCCTCTAATTGCTTCTTATCATCCATGACCATTGGCTTGATCTCTTGCTCTGCCCTTTTAAGGTTTGCAATGTCTTCAAACTTCTTAATCTTCATAATTTCTAAGGTTTTACCTCTTTGTTCAATCTCAGTCTTCATTAGCTTCATCTGGTGATCAAACTCTTCTTTGAGCTCTTCAACCTCTTGAGAAAGTACTACATATTTTTGTAATGAAGACTTTTTTTCTTCCAGTAATTCAGTGATCCTTGTTTTCAATTCAGAGTTAAAAGTGACAATCATCTGTTTGTCTTCTTTTAACTGTTCAATCATGTTCTTATTTCTTGCACAATGTGAAATTTTGCTTCTTTTTCCATTTCGAGATTCTTTTAAGCCCGAAGTTGAATCTGGAAAAACTCATGGATCTACTACTTCCACATTGAAACAATCAGCAACACCTATCGGATGTTTCAAATGTTCAAAAGCATCAACATTGATTGTCTCAGCAAACACTGTCATGGAAACCTTCCCATTATACACATCTATGATAGCCTTTGTGGTTGACATAAATGGTTTACCGAGCAAGATATGGAAGTCAATTGTAGTTGTGTCTTCTTCTTCCATATCTAGTATGATAAAATCTGCAGGTATAATAAGCTTGCCAACTTAGACTAGAACATCTTCCACAATTCCACGAGGATACCTAATAGATTGATCGCAAGTGAAAGCTCCATGTTGATTGGTTTTAGATTACTCAACCCCATCTCTTTATATACAACATACAACATCAAATTAATGCTCGCTCGTAGATCCAGTGTGGCTCTCTCTTTCCTTGTTTCTCCCACTGTGATGATGATGTTGAAACTTCCAGGATCCTTGAGTTTCGGGGGCAACTTCTTTTGGAGTATTGCACTTGCTCCATCTGGAATTGGCACTGTCTCGTGTAAATCAGTCTTTCTACTTCTTGAATTGATTTCTTTGAAATACTTTACGTAGGCTGACATCTTATGAATCTCTTACATGGTTTGTAGACTGACATTGTCATTTGACAGGATATTATAGATCTCTTTGAATGATTGGTTGAGCTTGTTCCTTTGAACTCTGGATGGAAAAGGAATAGGTGATTTGTGAATTTTTGATATATCCCTGAACTTCTCGACCTTAAGCTCTTCCTTTTCTCCTAGTTCACTATTCTTCTTTGAGAAACCTGAAACATTAATAGAAGCATTAAATAGTTCAGCAGGTTTATCATTATTTAAATCTTTACCATTCCAATGAGCTGTGATGGCCCTTGCTTGCTCAATATGGTTTGGATATTTTCCTGGTTCATTCATTTGATTAGAATCAGCTAGTTGCCTAATTTGTGTTTCTATCTTTCTTAATAAAGCATCAAAATTCTGCATTATCACATCTATGTCTTGGAATCTCTTATCTTGCTGATTCATCCTCTAGTCCATGGTTTGTATAAATTGTTTCATTGTATCTTCTAATGATAGATTTGTGGGTTAAGATACAGGAATTTGCTGGGTACCAGCATTATACTGTCTCTGGCCATAATTTTTGTTATTTCCCCACTGATTCTTGGGGCCTTGATTATCTCTCCAAGAGAAGTTTGGATGATTTCTCCACTCTGGATTGTATGTGTTTGAAAAAGGATCATTCTGAGGTCGAAAGTGGAAATTGTTCATAACTTGTACTTCTTCCTCATCATTAGGTCTATGACCTCTTGCTTGAAAAATTTACGCACCATACCCTGGTTGCTCATATCCCTTGCGTTGTTCTTCTCTCAGTTGTCCCACCTGATTGACAAGTACTTCCACAATTTTCTACATTTGTGACATTTGCATTGAGTTCCCGACACTAGTATCTACCTCATAAACTCTCTTCCTTCTCTTGAAAATTCTAGCAAGTTTTTTGAAGATAGTTTGCAATTCTTCTGGAGTCTTGTCAGTCATGGATCCTCCACATGCATTATTCACGGAGACAGTTGAGACGTCATTTAGTCCATCATAAAACCACTGCCAGAGTTGGTGCATTTGATATCCATACTGAGGACAATCGAACAGAAGCATCTTGTAATGCTCTCATGCATCATATAATGACTCTTGGTCCCCTTGACAGAAATTTGTAATCTTGGACCTGATCTCACTGATCTTCTGAGGAGAATAAAATTGATCAGTAAGTCTATCTACTACCTTTTTCCATGTTGTCAGTGAAGCTTGAGGCAAAGTCAAAAGCCATGTCTTCGCCTTTTCCTTGAGAGCACGTGGAATACACCTCATACGCAGCTGGTTTTCTGTCACCCTGGTGTTTGGAAAAGCTTGAATTGCTGCATAGAACTCTCTGAGGAATTTAAGCACATCTTCATTCGGAAGTCCATAGAAAGCAGGCAACAGATTGTAATGGAAACATTTCAGCTCATAGTTTCTAGCTGCCTCATCCAGTGCAATGCATAGAGGGTGATTATCAACTATGGGTCTGCTGTAATCCTTCATGGTCTTGATAGGTACAACTGGTAGATCCAGAATCTCTTGGATGTTGTGATTTCCGTTGTCTCCCATTGTTCTTTGTCCAATACGATCAATGTTGTCGTTCAACGGTAGTAATTCTCCTTGCAGTGATCTTCTACCTTGCATTCACCGTTGAAACTTGAAACAAAAGGCAGACACAGGGTAAACTACGAAAATAAAATAAAATAAAATAAAAACTAAAAATCTAAAATTAATGACTCTACTACCTAACTAATTAAATCTGTTACTAAAACTAGAATTAACCAATAAATTCAACTAGTGCCCCGGTAGCGGCGCCAAAAACTTGGTGTGTTGTAAATTCGTGTTTTATAAAAACAATACTCGCAAGTGCACGAATCGTGAAGATATTGTACAACGGTAAGTAAGGATCGCTCCCACGAGGAAAAATGATTTATTTGGTTAAATCTAATTCTAATTAAAGTTAAACCGAAAGTAACCAGAAGATTGATGTTGATTGATTTAAACTAAAAACTAAATTAAATTAAACTAATGAAAGCAATTAAAAAGATTTGGTTGTGATCAAAGGTGAGAAAGCACTAGGTCATCAATGCTCCCTTACTATGTCTACTCAATGTTTCGAATTGACTGTGAAAGGTATTAATCAAGTTAAGGGTTCGTTCTTATCTTAAGTATAATTGTTAGTGTATGATCCTAGGATGAATCAAGTGTTCTCAATTACAATTTACCCATAGATCAATGGCGCAAACTACAATCGAGAACTCATTAAGTGCAGGAACAATGAACCAAAACCTACTTGCATAAATCAATGCTAATATTAGTTTTATCCATTCAATTGAATATTAATTAAGATTACGTATAGATCAATACACCAACCTCAATCATTAAATTATCAAAACCCTAAATTCATGCCAACGTATGATCATGCATTAACAAGAATAAAGAATTAAGACATTGGATGAATTAAATGAATCAAAACTTAATTTAATTAAATATAGTCAATTCTAACAAAGAGCATTCATAGAGATTCACATTGATCCCCCAATATGGAATTAGTTATACACAGCGCAAATAGAAAGAGAAGAGAAAGAAATAATAAAACTCATTGAGGCCTCAAACGGATTCTTCAAATCTTCAATGATGAATTCTTCTTCGTCTTCAAATCTTCGAATGCGCAACAATGAATGAAATAATTGTTATGTGTTTTGAAAGATATTTTTGAAGTGATATTTGCTGCTTCCTCCCTTTGAAAAATCGATCACTATGTATATATATGTTTTATTTTAAAATAGGGTTCAAAATTCCCAAGTCAACAAGGAATACGCACGACCGCTCCCTAGACCGCGGCAAGGACAGCTTGCCCAGACTGCGGTGGATGAAGCGAAGTGCTCTCTGTGATGTTCTACGGTGGAGATCGCTCTGGAGGCATGACCTTGACAGCGGTACAAACCGCGGTTATTGAAGATGACACGGTTGTGATTCTCCGCTCTTTAGACCGCGGTGGAGGCATTGTTTGGGCAGCGACCTTCGCAATGGTAATTTACAAAACTGCCCTTCTTTGTTTCAAATCTTCAAAACACAATATTAAAATCCAATGTCCTGAAACATGCTCAATCACACAGATTAAATACCTAAAAATGCTCAAGAAACAAGCAATTGATAGGCGAAAAGGGGATTAAAAATATATACAAATAATGACCCATCACTAATGTCTATAATAATATTAATAATAATAATAAATTTTAAAATCTGAAAAAAAAACATCTTTAAAATTCTCACCATCCATCTCATAGATGGACAATTGAGAAATATTTATTAAAACAAATTCAAATTAAAAAAATGCATTTTTAAATAGGTTGATTGAATTTCAATTACAAATAATAACAATTACAATAATACTAATAATAACAACAACAACAACAACACCATCTTCACAAATATTTCCAAACACTCATTAATCATCATCATCATCTTCAACCAACACCAACACCCAAACCTTAGCCACCGCCACCATTCAAATGCCCCGCGTCTTCGTTCTCTCTCTCTCTCTCTCTCTCTCTCTCTCTCTCTCTCTCTCTCTCTCTTCACATCTAGTTCATTATGTGCTCTCGCTCTAAAGAGCTGGTTTCAACCATCGCATATCGTTCAATCTCCTTCATCTACCGCCGCCGCGACTCCTCTCTCTTTTCACATATGGTTCATCTCTCTCTCTCTCTCTCTTTGTGAATTCATCTCCATCATTCTCTTTCATTTTTGATATCCGATCTATATTCTCTCTGTCTTCTTTCTCTCATATTTCATGTGATTTCGTGATTGGGGTTTGTTGGTGGTTGACTGGTGCACTTTCGGGTTAGTGGTGGTGCGATTTCGTGTTTGGATATTGGTGGTGGTTTGACTAGTGCGATTTCATGTTTGGGTAGTGGTACGACTTTGTCCATGTGTTTGGTCATTTGGTTGCGACGATTTTGATGAAGTCCCATCTGTTTCTCCATTGATGGAGATCTGAAGATCCATCAAAGTTCTTCTCTTTTAATTTTAATATTTTGTTGTTTAAAAAAAATAATTGGATTTCATTTATGGATTTGTGAAATGGATTTTGTTTTGTTTGGTTGCTGAATATTCAAGGGAAATCCTTGAATATTTTTTGTTTGTTTGTAGGTGTTGGAAATTTAATTAATGAAGATTGATGAATTTGGGATGATAAAGATTGATGAATCTGGGATTGTAAAGATTCATGATCCCTAACAATTTCATTTAAAAAAAAATCATTTAATTATTATTATTATTATTATTATTATTATTATTATTACTTGGACATTAGTTGATGAGTCAAAGGGTGTGTGGGTGTTATTATTATATTTTTTCAGTTTTAATGCAATTATGCATATAATCATGGTATGTAAGTGTAATTTTTCTCTAATGTTTGTTACCCTTCTGTCAGTTTTTATCAATAAATGAAAGTTCAAGGGGTTTAATACCAAGAAAAAGAGTTTAGGGGACAACAAGCGATTTCGCGTATAATTTAAGGGTCTTTGGTGCTATTAACCCTTAAAAGAAATAGAATAAAATTGTTTTAACAACTTAGATACATAAATTAAATTTCTGGTAAATCCAGGAATAAAATAAACATTGTTAGGGATGACAAAATTACCTATGGGGACAGGGTCCCGCGGTGGCCCGTACTTTTGGGGTAGGGATGGGTTTCAATTTAGCGGGGATGGGGCTGGGATGAGGATAGATAGTCTAACCCGCAATTGGTATGAGGTGGGGATGGGTTTTATACTCCCCACCCGCCCCGCCCTGCTTAAAACAATACTTACTTAAACTATGTAATTTCAAGAAAATAAATATATCTAATATATATATATATATATATACATTAACCCTAACTTTACATCTCTTCAGTGTTATTTAACATAAATTGACAATACAAAATACTATTAAAAAATCCCTAGCCGCTAACTGCAACTCTAAGTTTTTAATCCTCAAACAACTAGAAGCTCATCGTTCAAGCTTCAACCTCAAACACAAAAGAACATACAATAAGTTTTTTTCTCAAATAACTTGACGTACAGTAAGTTTCTTTCTCAAATAACTTTTAAAATTTAAAGTTTAAAAACAATAGTTTTTTTTCTTCAAGTTTATTATTTCAATGGTTAGATATATGCTATTTTAATAAAAAAAAATTATAAATGGAGTAA
Source organism: Dipteronia dyeriana (assembly GCA_032871835.1). NCBI lineage: Eukaryota > Viridiplantae > Streptophyta > Magnoliopsida > Sapindales > Sapindaceae > Dipteronia > Dipteronia dyeriana. The sequence goes on along the minus strand of CM065296.1, from coordinate 98,745,866 downwards.
ATGGGTGGGGATGGGGAAGGCACTCCCTGTTGTACCTCACCCCGCCCCAATCCGCTCCATTTATGGTAGGGTTTTATGAGGGGATGGGTTTTTTAAAAATAAATGGGGTGGGGTGAGGGAAGGTCACCCCACCCCGAACCTACCCCATTGTTATCCCTAAACATTGTTCAAAATATTAAAACAACTATTAAATTGAAGTCTAACTACTCCCACTGCTTTTGCTGACATGACTCCCCAAACCCAACGTGCATCGAGAAAAATCCACTTTCGCCTTTTGTTTCTTGAAGATCTCCTTAAGGTACTGCGGACAGTTCCTTTTCCAGTGACCGATCTTATTACAGTGGAAACACTACTCTTTTGCTTTATCGATCGATGTGCTCTTTTGCTTGCATTGGTTTGGTTTCTTCTTGAACTTCGTTTTAGCCTTGCCAGCAGGCATCTTCCTCTTCTTTGACCCAGAAGAAGATGGTTCGACAACATTTGCCTTACCGTTCATACCTTTGTTGACCTTAGTTATGGACTCAAATGTAGTGAGCTCATTCAGCAACTAATTCAAGTTGAACTTCAACTTGTTCATCTCATAGTTGCCTTTAAACCGATCGAAAATCTTTGAAGAGTTGTCTGTATGATGCTCGCCTGGCTTGCCTTATCAATGGCCTTTCCATTGACCTCAGTTTATTGAAGTAGGACATCATGCCCTGGACTGCTGAACATGTTCTCGGACCTATGAACCTTCCTCCATCCATGCAAGCATTGCAGAACGAATAGCTTCGTACCGCTTTTGCTCGGATGGCTGCCCGAACGTAGCTTGTAATGACTATATGATTTCGAATCTTATATCATTGTCTTGTGCTTCGTGACAAACACATCTATTATACTAGATAATAGATATATTTGTGTCTTCTCATCAGCTAAGACCCATTTCTAGTATGCCTCGCGAACATTTCGTGCAACATTGGCAATAGGCTCTAGAGGACATTCCTCAATAAGAACGAATTTCAGGTCTTTAGTTACCAGGATTGCGTTAATATGTTTTTTCCACTTGGTATAATTTTCTCCGATTAATTTTTCATTAGCGGGATTTGTAAAAGTGCATACGACATTACTGGAAAAACAAATAAAAGAATTCACTCATCCGGTACCTTCATTACATGTAAATGTTTGGAATAAAATTAAACATGATGCATGAACATATTTAATGAACAAGAAATAAACCTTAAAACTCCTGTTACTCTACGACAATTCAAATGCAAGTGTCACCTTAGGGTCGATCAAGTACTTGTATGTTGGAATGAGACCTTCCCATTCAAATGATATACCAGAATTACTCTTATTTTTATATCATTCAACAATCGTTTGTTTCAATCAAGATTTTAATAAACTAATTTTATTAAATCCTTTGTGAATGCTACCTATCATTTCAGATATCATGAACTTAACTTGAGAATCGTTGCCTTAGGGCCAGTCAATCCCAAAATACATTCAGAAATCCTATTCGTTAAGAATTCAACCTTGATGTTGACTCTCATGGAGACCTTCCTTAGGGAGGATGAAAACAAAGTTGTATCGAGACCCCATTTGAATCTCACGGTGTTGAACTAACGATAGAGACTGTTGGACTATTGTAATATATACTTATCTCATTCACTATTTTCTGGTTAGGGTTTTCATTTATTAATGCACCTAGATTATACTAAGAACTGACGGCTAATGTAACTCTAAGTGTCTAGGGCATTTTAGTAAATTAGTAGAATCTCATTCTATAAACTAATTATTAAACTATCCAATTTTTTAAAAATTAAAAAATCTAGTTTATTAAACTAATTCTAGTCTATGTAAACCAATTTACTAAGACTAGAATTAATAATGTGATTTATCAAGTTTTAACGGTTAAAACTAAAACACATTTTTTCAGTTCAATTATTATTATGACCTTAATCAAATTAATCTTAAAAATAATAAAAGGACCTAACTAATAGCCCATTATGTGAATTACCAATTTTATTAATCACATTATAAAAAAACACATAATATGATAGGCCATTATGCATGTGTGACATTTATTAAAAAATGTATATGTAGACACTACTAATCTATATGACATGTATATGCATGATAATACTTTAATTATCACATAATAAAAAGTATAAATGAATTGACCGAGTACGATGGATTTATCTAACTTTAAAAAAATTATCTAATTACAAAAAATTATCCAAGACATTCCTTGATCTTCGTGTAATTCCAATATCTTCAAGTTTTGTGTTCTGTATCTTCTATGTCTTGCGGGTCCAAAAATCAAGTCCAACTTGATTTATTTTTAATGGATTCATCTCATGGATTAAATCCCTTAAAACCCAAGTGTTACTCTAACACTTTACCGAGGTCCGAAATTTCCAAAAATCGGCCCAAACACACACGTGACTGCTGCACAAAACACACAACAATTGAATGTTGCAGCAGTGTTGTTGCGCAACACTTGCACATGTGATTGTGTGGCATTGCACATAACACTTTATATTGCAGCATTGCAATTGTGCACAATTAAAACACAACAATTATGCAGCGGCAGAGACGAATGTATTTGTAAAGTTACTTGGGCAGTAAGCCAGACAAAGGGGTCGTTTGTTTTTTCCACTTAAGACTTAATGGGTCTGAATCATAATTATTAAGTTGTTTGTTTGTTTTTTTAAGTTGTCAAATAACTTAAAAATCCTAAAAAACAACTTAAAATAAAAAGTAAAAAATATTGACTTTTAATTTAATTGCAAATCACTGAATTGCATTAAATGCAATCTAAAATCTTTTCTTCCGATATTATCCCCATATATAACATATTTCCAATTTCATCAAAATTATATATGGTATAGAAATTTTTATTTTAATTTGAATGTTGCATCATTGCATCGCATTTGCAGCAGTGCATCGCACTATTGCATAGCAATATAAAAAATTATATGTTTCATGTCTCCTGCACATATGCATAACAATTGTGCTTCACAGCAGTGCGTTGCTCAACACTTGCACACGATGCTGCATGTTTGCGCATAAGATTCACACGGTCATTGTGGTTCGCATTCCAGACCGTTATTCTTCGTTTATTTACATCAATAAAAAAACTAAATCAAAACAACAAAATAAAAAAAATTGCAACACAGAATTAATATTACAACAACAAAAAAAATACTACATTTAATATCCAAAACCCTAAAACTCACCGTACCATATAATTAACGATCAAGCATATTTTTTTAAAAAAATAATAATTAAAACATCATACATTAGATAGATTGTGTTTACACATATATACATGCAATTAATCAAAAGAAAGAACGATTTATTCGAATACATCATACTAGACACTGAGACCAATTGTAAACCTTAGAGTTGCACATCAAAAGGGATTATTAGAACTTTTTAAAAATATTTAAACGATTCTATGAATCGGTACAATTCTATGAATCGGTACGATATAAACAAATAAATTAAAGGTAAGATTTGAAAAGCATACATACAGGTTAACTCCTTTGTTCTTTCACTTCTTGATATTGATTTCCGATTTGTACCACCGGTCTTCATCGCTATCTTCCAGGAGATTGAATGGAAGTAGAAGAAATACACAAAAAAAACTCTTGCTTTGTGAATGTTTAGAGTTCAGTCACCCTAAAAAAAATACCCAAAAAACTTCTTTTTTTCTATGGCCGACCCCCTCTTTTTGTTTCATCTTTTGGTTTACTGTGTTTTCAAGTGTAACTTCTCTTTTTTTGTTTTTAATAATATATCTTTATATATTTTAAAACAACATACTAATCATTTTCCAAATATATCTATATATTTAAAATAAGATAATTAGTATTTTAGTGACGAAGTTAGTAAAATATTCTAAATCTCATATAACCCTAGTTCACTAAGACTTGAACACTTGACCTGGTTAGGAAATAAAATAATCTTATTATTTTATTCTTTGTCTCAGTTATGGCTTGAACTTGTAACATTCAATTAATAATTAATTATTGAATAATCTAATGATATTATCAATTTAATTATTAATATATTAATTAAATAACACCATCATTTAATGAATTCCCTGAATAAATTTCTTGTTACTTTCGTAACATAATTAATTGGACCATCTAATTAACTAATTGTGACCCTTGTTACCATCAAAGTTCCAGGCTAACAAAGGGACCTAATGGACCCACAGTCTTGAGCTTCAATAATCGTTAGAAAAATTAATTAAACTCTATAATTAATATTTCATGATTTTTAACCTCGGAGTTACTCCACTAAAAACCTGAGGTTGTACTCTCATAACTGTAGTTGTTTTTACACAAAACAAAATTCAGTGTTCATCGATATAGCTATTACATATTGTATGATCCTCTACAAGTAGTTCATAATTAAAGTTGGGTCATAAAGTTCGTTATATCCCTCTAATTATATCTTTTCCATTAAGTACCATCGATTCTCTAATGAACAATTATATCATTCATTCCTTTACGAAAGAAAGAGAGTGTTCTTAATTGTTCAAGTCTCAAATCAACCTTTAAGAGAACTACTTCTCTACTTCTCATAAGAATGAGTAGATTCCACTATTGTGTACAAACTTTTCCAGCTTTTCCAGCCACAAGCCAAACCACGATCCAAGATACGAAGATATTGATCTGGATGTTACTTTGATCTCACCCATGGTAAATCAAAAATCACGATCTAACTTGAAGGAATCAGTAAGATACTCAAGATTAAGATCACCCATATACAATCATCATTTGTCGATATACATACATACATATATATATATATATATATATATATATATATATATATATGAATTTCCCCATGTAACGAATGTTGGTGAGATATTCATATAGATCGTGACCCAGTCTTATATGATAACATCATATAATGTGTCTCTATTCTCATATCACTATATGAGTAGTATAGGATAAGATCACCGTACATTATGAAATGAACCGCAACTATAGATTAACCATAAATAAAATACCCAACTTTATTTGTTTTCTACGGACTCTTTAGATTGTACGTCTCAAACTGAATTCCTCTGTATATGACACTCATATACTAGTTTGAAATAACATCTGGCGATCTTGGATGTTAAGCACATATGATATAAAAGTAAGAGACATACAATTAGAATAAAAAGACTATTTTTTTTATTTATAATTTATCATCATTTATAAAATACAAGCTTTAGGACAAAAACTTCAGCACAATAGTGGACATAGGTCATAAGACCCTTATTCTCTTTAATGGAAAAGCCATTATCATCAAAATTCATGATAGCTTATATAATCCAATAGAGAAAACGGTATAAGACAATGTTTGAACTTCCTAGAAAGGACTTATCCCGGTCACTCTCACTTTAGGCTCAAAAAACCGATGGGTCCGTCCTGTAAGCGTTTAACAGTTGTTGTTTTTCGAAAATAAAAGGGTCCGTTCTATAAGCATTTTTCAGTTGATGTTTTTCGAAAATAAAAATGAAAATGAAAACAGTGTTTTTGGTTTCAGTTTCGAATTCTGAAAACACGTCTAGTAGCATATACTGAAAGGTGTATTCTGAAAATGAAAATGGAAAAAATGTGTCTGATAGGTTAACAGAAAACTATCAAAAATTGAAATATCAATTGTGGCATTTTGTTTAATATTATTACAACTATAAGCAAATTGATTACATAATTAACCAATATAATTTTTGTATTGTAATTTTTAAATTAAACAAAAGTAATATATAAAAAATTAATTCAAAAAAACATATCAAAAAATGAATTAATCAAAATTAAACTCTTAAATTATAAATAAATAATTACAATATATATATATATATTATATAATAAAAATATAACTGTATATATTAATATAATATATAAAATATATATAAAATAATATATTATAATATAATATATATTATTTTATATATTAAATATTATTATAATTTTTATATTATATTATAATATATTTTTATATAGAATAATACATAATATATTTTATTATGTTTTATATATATAATCATAATATTATATAGATTATAAAACATTAATATACTTATTATGTAAATATTATAATATATAATATTTTATATAAATTATATATTATAGTATTTTATATATAAATAATATATATTATTTTATATATATTATTACATGATTGCTTTTAGTTCTAGTTGGAAATAAATTATTCTGGCATATATATATATATATATATATATATATATATATATATATATATATATAAAAGAGGGGTATTTTAATCATTTAAAAATCTTGTCATGTCTTGTTTTAGTCATATCAAACGTATAATAGTACAATTAATAGTTTTAAAAAATGATTTTTTATATATAAAAAAAAAGTGAAAAACAAAAACAAAAATAAAAAACAAGTATTTTGTATTTTTCAAATCTTTCACTTTTAACACTGTTTTTTTTTCATTTTTTTTTTCGAAAATAAAATGAAAAACGGCTAACTAACGCGTTTTCGAAATCGTTTAAAAAAAAAATGAAAACGGACTGAAAAACAGTTACAGGACGGGGCCAAAATGAATATGAAAACAATATTTTTTTGTTTTAGTTTCGAATTTTGAAAACACGTCTGGTAGGATATATCGAAAGCTGTATTTTGAAAATGAAAATGGAAAAAACGTGTCTGGTAGGTTAACTGAAAACTATCAAAAATTAAAATATCAATTTTGACATTTTATTTAATATTATTACAACTACAAAACAAATTGATTAAATAATTAACCAATATAATTTTTGTATTGTAATTTTAAAATTAAACAAAAGTAACACATCAAAAATTAATTCAAAAAATGAATTAATCAAAGCTAAACTCTTAAATTATATATAAATAATTATAATATAATATTTTTATTATATAATAATATATATTTAATATTATTATATTATTACATAAATTATAATTTATATTATAATAATATATTATAATATTATATATATTATTATATATATAATATATTAATATTATAATATATATATATATATATATATATATATATATATAATTGCATGAATGCTTTTAGTTTTAGTGGGAAATAAATTATTCTGAAAATATATATATAAGATGGGCACTTTGGTCATTTGAAAATATTGTCTCGTCTTGTCCTAGTTATATCAAACGCATAACAGTACAATTAATAGTTTTAAAATATATATATATATAAAAAAAGTGAAAAACAAAATGAAAAACAAAAACAAAAACAAAAACAAAAAACAAGTATTTTGTGTTTTTTAAATATTTCACTTTTAATACTAATTTTGTTTTTCATTTTTTTTTTCAAAAATTAAATTAAAAAACAGTTAACGAACACGTTTTCAAAATCGTTTTTGAAAAATAAAAACGAAAACAGACTGAAAAATAGCTGCAGAACGGGACCTAAAAAAAAACTAATTGATAGTTATGTCCTTCCCATCTTTCTAACTTGTCATATTTTCTTATTTTAAATTTCATGTTTTTTTTTCAATTATAATAGATAAGGATACGTGCTTGGAGACCCGACGACCGGTTCATTTATTAATGACAATTCACTTCTCCTTTTTGCCAACAACTCATACTCATTTCGACTGTACTCTATAATGTACTACAGTACACTACATCCATATATCTCTCAGCAAATAAATGCTAGTAAGTGTTGTATTATATAACTCAAAAACATATAGTATTGTGGTTTTGCAGTCACTTAAAGAATATTGTGGAGGAGATTATGTTAACATCAGTCCAAGCAACGCAGAATGTACTATGACCATGAATACATACAATGAGGTTAGTCATTCATCAATACTATCACTTTTAAAGGAATATTTAATCATCATTAATTTCATTTTCAGATGGTTCTTCAAATAAATGTTCTGAATATTTTGGTGCCCAACTGCAAACTTGCAAAACCTAGAAAAATTGAAGGGAGAAGATTTCTCGCAGATTTAGACCCTATAGATATCCATTTTACAGAACTAAAAAATGGAAGTGCATACTGGTGCCGAGTGTTCTACTGATCTTATCAACAACTTTTAATACCTTATGACACGACAATTATCATTAATAGCGAGTCAAAATTTATTTTGTTGTCTCTTTAAACAATTACCTATCATTGGATTAGTTGCACACTAAAGTAAACACTCAGATTACCAAAAATTCGTTATTCCAAAGAAATAAGTGAATTTATCGTAATAAGAGATGATAAATGTTGTAATTTCTTTCAGGAATATAATCATGCACTGTATGGGATATGGGCTAACGACAGAAGAGTTAGAGATGCTCTCCAAGTTAGCGAGAACACAACATGAGTGTGGAAGAGGTGCAATGTTACCTTACCTATTCAAAGAATGTTTTAAGCAGTGTGCCTTTTCATCGGAATCTCACCAAGACCAGCCTTTGGGTTCTCATATACAGGTCATATAATTAACACCTCCAACTATCTTTGCAATTATTTTATTTTTTTTCTCAAGATGGTATTGTTTATTTTAGGCAAACCATCAATGCTGAAATTTGGAAAATGTTTTTCAGTGGGGATCATGATTTTTTAGTCCCAAACATTGGAACTGAAAACTAGATTCATCTTCTTAATTTGACTACAAATGAATATTGGCGACCTTGGTTTGTTGATGGTCAAGCCTCCGGGTACGTGTGCTCTTAGGTCACCAGATTGTTTTATTTGATGGCTTTGAATTCGAATGCTAATTAAAAAAATGTCTCACGATGCAGATACACTGAGAAGTTTGTGAGTGGTGACTATGGTGACCTTACATTGATTTACGCAACAATAAAGGCAAGAACAAATCATCAACTTTAGCTATGTTGTTGAATAAAAAACAAATCTATAATTCCCTAGTAACTTGACAGTTTGTATGGTTTGATTCTTTTATGCGATGAGTATTTTCCAGCTCTCGGTTGGTTTCTGTAAAGAGCTTAGTGCCATGATTTCCAAGTTTTGGTGCTCTCTGCCTTCCAAAGTGTCGTGGAGGTCTCGGGTTTAAAGACTTATCCTTGTTCAATTAGTCTCGGATTTCCTTCAGGCCATTCTCAAGCCTGAATGCTCCCAATCTTTAGAGGAGCTTCATTTGGGTGAGGTCTCTGCTTGTGAATGGAGTATTAGGGCTGTCAAGGATCAGTGGTTAGCCAGACCCACCTCTTTCAAACCCGTCACTTTCGACCCTGGTGGAGATTTAAGGGTCTCTGCCCTTATTGACTGGAGCCGCCATGGTTGGGACTTAACAAAATTGAATCATACTTCCCTCCCCATTGACCAGGAGGTTATGCTTTCCATCCCTATCGCACTTTGAGAAGCAGGGGACCTATACTGTGAAAAGTGGGTATATAGTGGCTTTGGAGGAGAGAATCAACGAGTCTTCTTCAAATCCCGCGTCGTCCGGCATGTGGTGGTCTTCTCTGTGGAAACTTAATATCCCCCCTAAGGTTAGAATTTTTATTTGGAGAGTTCGCTCCAATGCCATCCATTCTCTGAAAGAGAAAGATTGTGGAACATCCCTTGTGTAGACCCATGCCCTTTTTTGGTGCTTGGAGACTAAAAAGGTTTGGGGGTGTACTAGGTTTGACGGGTTCTGGGATCTCCCAGCGATGGATGTACTGGTGGGAATCTTCACCTGGGTTGGTACTTGGTATGGTTGATATGGCTTCAATTTGTATTACCGCAATGCCATTCTTAATGGGAGTAGGCCTTGGCCACTTGGGCAGAGAGTTTTCTTATGGAATTTCAGGGCACTCTTCTGGTGTGGCAATTTGTAGGGGTGGCTGGGCTGTTGGTGTGGACTGTGGGTGCAACGATTAGGGACGACAAGGGAAGAGTCCTTGCGGCTATATCCAAGCCCCTTACAGTGCCGAAATCGGTGGATTCATTGCTCTCTACTTGCCAAGTCTCTCTGTTTCTCTATTCGGATCGCGGAGGTCTCTAATCTCGACGGACATCTTCTTATGTGATGCTAGTTTTATTATCAATGATATTAGAGGCCTTTTTCGAGAAGTTGGTATTTGCCTGTGTCAGGCCATTCCCAATTCGGCCAATGCCTTTTTTTCCTGTGTTGTAGTGCTTCTGTTGTTTCTTTTCATTTATCAAAAAAAAGAAAAGATTCTCTTAGCTCCGGAGTACAAGCCCAAGGAATGTTATCAGATGATCGATCGTTTCTTTGCTTATTTCTCTCTATGATAAATCACGAGTCTAATAATTTGTTTTTTTCTTTTTAATATAAATCCATTATATATTCCTTGTTTTTTTTTATCTTGAAATTAAACTGTAATCGGATCTGTCTCTAATTTCCGTAATACGCTACAAAATTATGGGGTCAAATTCTCATATATACTACAATAAATTATTTACTATCATTGAGATTTTGAGTGTTTCTTGCATGTAATAGGCTTAAATGATGTTGTCAATAAAACTTTAGTTGATTAAATATATACGTTAAATATCAATTGATCAAAGGAACAAAATGCATGTTTAAAAATTAAAGAAAATAATGTACAGTACTTTGATTATTTCAATCCTGGTTTCTCGCAGTAAGAATAGAGAATTTAAACTCACTAGGACCATAGTCCCAACCAAATTTGTAAATTGGTTTTAATCAAATAAATGAATTATAAAATTGAAATTATTAAAAAATAATATAAATCTATAATTTAAAAATATTTTTAGATATTATTACTTTAATATCATTATATTTAGTTTAATTTTAAGTTTCACCGAATATGACATAATATTAATTCAGTCAAACCTCGTATTTTTCCAAACACAATATTTAGTTAAATCTATTCTAATCCATTCTAATCTCATCTCAATGATATCTAATCTCATCTCAATCTTATCCAATCCCATAAAATAATTCAGTCGTGCCTCGTACTCCGATCGAAATCTTTAGGGCAATAAATTGCAAACGAAGTGGATTACTTAACACAAACTTTGGATTGTCTTAACTATGCGTTTGACCGGTTATTAATTAAAAAAAAAATCATTTAAAAAAATCTCTGCAAAAGGTCTTAACAACCGGTCGTATGTTGAATTGTTGATTGAGAAAACATAAATTTGCAACCTCAATGCCCCACCGATCACTTTGTTTGGTTTTCAAGAATTAAGAAACTCAGATAAAAAAAAATGATCACCTGACATCGATACTCATTTAACATTGCTCAACTGATCAGCTTACTCATATAAGCTACAAGTAAATCCATTACCAAATTAACCCCACACTCAACCATCAAAATTTTAAAGTATTTTTCTGCATGGCACATCGCCAAGGGCAATTCTACATGTACTAATAAAATGGGAATACAGTAGTTAATGATACCAACAACTTCCACGCTTAAAAAAAAAGCGTGACCTTTTTCAACTGCGATAGCAGCAACTGCATATGAATGAGATTTCAGACGAGATTCGTCTAAGCAGTTGCACTGGCCAATTCTTTAGCAGAAGTTGCCAGAATGATTGTCTGGGGCTGTAAACACATATACAAAAGATCAGAATAAGTTTTAAAATGTTTCAAATAAGAGAGGCAGGATTAATAATTGCAGAACATAATATAAAAACTAGTCTGATTTATTTATGATAATCTCTCTCCTTAAAATGACATACTTGTTTACTAATCCCAAAATTTGTTCTGAAATTTATCCCTATATCTAAATTATGGATTAACAGTATAAACTAAAACTTCAAAGCGACTGTCAGATCCAATGAACATAAAAGGCAATTTATCAGAAATTAGCATGATGTCTTTAATATAAAGGTTCTAGTATACCTGAAAACTATTCAATGAGACCACAATAAAGACTTAAATTCAAACACAAGGACTCAACAGACCTGAAAACCATTTAAAGGAGAACATTGCAACAACCACTACAAATAAGACCTATGCGAATCCAAAAGGTGAAATATCACTAACTTCATCGTCATTTTGCTCAAGTTTCCCTAAATATCCCAAATTGTGAAGTAATAATTTGAAATAAGTAACCTTTTTTTATAGGAAACCACCCCCCAAAAAAGAAAGAGAAAAAGAAAAACATGATAATAACAAAATCAAAAGGAGGACAAGCAGTCTGTAAGCAAGGTAAAAACAAAACGAACTTGTCTTTATATTCAGGGAGATCACTTTCTTACCGCTTGTAACTCCTGTTCATGCTTCGGAATAAAAGCTGTGTCAACCTTGCCATTTTTAAAGTCCTGTGAACATGGCAAAAGTAAGGCAGATTAGATTGACCCAAAAATTTCAAAATATCAGCTCTCTCAACGTCTTATGTCCTCAGATGATAACTTTCTTACCTCAATATCAAGGATAAGCTTATGGTATTCAATGGTTGTAGGGATACCTGAGAGAGAGAGAGAGAGAGTATTAGTTGGGAAACATAATTGAAGGAAATGCACAAAGTTGCAAAATGAGACAAAATGGCACAGGGTCACAGCAAAGCATAGTGATGGTTAGCTACAGTATCTATATAGAAAACAGTTATTAACATCATATGAGAATTGTGTTTAGTAATTGAAGCTATCTTTTCTTATACACTGCAAAGAAAACGAGACACTACCACTTCAAGTACATGGAATTACCTGTAATGATAGTGTCATTAAGAGCCCTCTTCATGCGCTCAATTGCTTTTTCTCGTGTTGGAGCCCATACGATAAGCTACAATAGAATAACCAAATAATCCCATCAACCATGCCAGCTTAAACTTTCATGTTATATAAAAAAGTAGTAGGGTAACTTCAGAGTATCACACTACAAATTAGCTTTTGCATATTGTCTGAGCAAAGGTGATAAGAATAGAAGAACAAAGAAATACATGAGAACATTCTTCGTACTGTATTTAGAAATATCCTAGAGATACATCAAAATAAAAGGTAAGATATTTAATGTCGGAAAATAAAAATAAGGTATTAGGAGTGGAAACAATTACTCCTATGCATAAGCAAACATCTAACTTTTGAACCCTAAAATATGATTACTGTTTCTCATTCTTATATTCATCAACTTTCAATTTCTTACTTTGTCACTAATTCCATTTGTTAATCAGCCAAAAAAGTAGAAAATTATTTTTGAAAGCCTAAATTAAAATCTGAAGAGAATGATTACCAATTAAAATCTCTGTCACTGGCTCACTGCAATTTCTTATGATATTGGAGTGTGGTTTAAGTTTAACAATGCATGACTTTAGGGCATTTTACAGCATGAACCCAGTCCACATCCCAGAAAAGGAAATATGACAAAATTTCTTCCACACTGCAGTACTTCCCATCAGATCTTCATGAAGGTAACACAAATACAAATTCTAATTTCTAATGACCTAGATAGCATTTGAGTGAAAAACTGACAAACATATGTTGCCTAACTAGATAAAGCAGTGGGACTTATGTCTAAGAAATACATAAATATTGAACCACTCAGATTGGTTTAACCAACAAAAACAGCTAATTCATTAGTAAATTGAGTGTGTTTGGTGTACCAGACAAGGGAGGATTGAACTATTTTTAATCTTCCCTTGCTCTTGTCGTGTGTTTAGGGTGCGTTTGGCACAAAGATGGGACAGGACAAGGTGAGACTGGACATGTTGTTAAACTGTACTATTATGCGTTTGGTATGGCTGGCCAAGACGGAACAAGAGGTTCAAATAAGAGTACCCCTTTTATATATATAAAAACATAGACTATAATATTATAAAATATTATTATTATATATATATAACAATATGATATTATATATATATATATATATATATATATATATATATTATAAAATATATTACAATATATGTAATATATAATAATAAAATATAATATAGTATATATATATATATATATATATATTATGATACCACTTGAGGGTGGCAGGGAGCTCCACGACTATTCCACAGACTGTGTTTTCACCTAGCTTTCCCCACAAACGGCCTTTTCCCGACGGCCTAAACAAGGTACTCACATATAGAAACCACTAATCGGAGATAGGTGGAGACCTTAAGCCAAATCTGTTCTGATATGCAGAATCCTCAGAAAAGGCAAGCATAGAGCATACTGAGATTTCACAGAATTATAGATCTTAGCATAATAAACTTCTTGAAGATCATAGAAAGAGAGAGAAAACTTAGAAAGCCATGGATTTGATAAACACACCGAAATCTTTATTTTTTCTTCGATTGATTCTACAAAGAGAGCTTCTCAAACGGAGAGGAAAGAGCTCTGAGACAAGATAAGGCCAAAGTTTATGGCCGACAACATATCTTACAAAAGGGAAATAATTAAAGCATTGTCAAACAGGTGACAGGCACTTGGCAAAACATCAGACAAAGCTAACAATAATTAGATAAAGCTGTCAGGCAGCTGGCCAACAGGATATAGCTATAATAATTAGACACACAAGATAAAGTGCTTGATCTAGGATAAGCATGAAGACGGGTCATGGGCTGCTGAGATTACAGGTGGCATGGTCCTCACCATCACAGTCAATGGCTCCGCAAATAGAACAGGGTCACGTGTCAAACAGATAAAGATCTTGTGAGTCTGGAAGAAAAGATTGTTGGAAAGAATGCCAGCTTTGAGATGGGTCCCTTGGGACACCTGGAAGGATATAAAGAAGGTCTGTAGTGTCACCATTGACGTCACAGAGAAAGTTGAGGAAAGGGATCTGGATGCTAAGCGGGTATAGTCTTTCGTAGTCATACGAAGTATTCCATTCGTAGCTGATGTTAGAAGTCCACAGGAGCTTGGTATGTGGATTGTAATGGTAGGGTCTATGGAAAATCCAGATACAACATACCTTGGCTGCTACTTCTATATACAGCTTCTAAAGGTGGTAATGTCCCATGAGTCTAGTAAGTTCATTGTCCCAAGTGGACAGAGGATTGAACCATTGAAGGAAAGTTCGAAGGTTAGCATTATAGGAGGTTGAGTCCTGAACTAGGCCATATAATGCTTGAAGGGGAAAAACTATCGCATGATGATGTAAGACGGATAAACACCACAAGTACCATAAAACCTGAGGAGAATAGTAGTAAAAGGGGGGAGATACAAAGGGGTCAAGGAACGGTTTGGAGGGATTGGCTAGACGGTGTCGACAGTCTTGGGCATTGACCTGTGAGAGATAGACTGGAAGGTGTGCTTTGGAAAAGCATTGTATTTGTTGGACAGAGGGAGATTGACCTGGTAGTAGGGTAACCATTAATTTCGGGGGAAAAGTAGACGAGAAGGCATAGCTAGTGAAGACGCTGAGGAAGAGGCTGTAGAGGTTATCATGTAGAGTAAAAGGATAGGTCCAGCTCGGGAGATAAGGGTGATAGAAGGGGGTCTGGAGAGCATATCAAGGATGATGTTGTGATGTCCTTTAATGTGCTTTACAGTGAAGTCATATCTCGAAAACCAGTCTTTGAGCCTTAGTAACTGAGGGTTTGGAGGGAGTTTGTTGCGGAACTCGAGGACCTTTGGAAAGGATGAATTGTCTATTTCTATTACGAAGACCTTAGTTCTGAGGTGGAAATCAAATTTGGAGATCCCATTTTTGACCGCAAGTATTTCTTTGTAGATTGTGTGGTAGTGCTTCTGTGCATCTTTGAACTGTCCACTAGCATGACCGCAGTAGTGGCGTTTTCCTTTGATTTCTTCAATAAAGATGGCGCCCCAAAAATGATCACTAACATCTGTCTGGAGGACGAGTTGACCAGTGGAGGGTATGTGCAGAGGAAGTGGTTTCTAGGAAACGTTCTTGAGATGGGTAACCGCTTCAGAATGGGAAGCATTCCAAAGAGGTGGGCCTTTCTTAAGAAGACGGGACAGTGTTGTAGTGTAGTGACTGGACTGAGGGATAAAGTCTCTGATGTAATTGACGATGCCAAGGAACTGTTGGACTTGCCTTTGGGTGAGGTCAGAATCAAGGAAATTAAGGAGTTGCTTGGCTAGATGGGGGCCAGGGAGATATGTTCCTTCCTTAATCTGTATGCCTAGGAATTCAATTTCAGTGACTCCAATAGAGCTTTTCTTCTCAGAGAGCATGATTCCATATTGGTCTATGATCTCAAGGAATTGATGCAAAAGCTTGTCAAGAGAGGCATGGTCTGGTGAGAAAACAGTATATCGTCAATATAAAGTAAGGCAGAATGGAGAATATGACGGAAAATCCTAGTGATGGCCTTTTGAAAGAGAGATGAAACAGTCTTCAGACCAAAAGATAAGACAGTCCATTGGTATTGTGCATTCGGGAGGCAGAAAACCGTTTTGTATCTATCTTCAGGTGGATCCCTATTTGCCAGAAAGCTCCCTTTAGATCAAATTTAGAAAACACAGTTGCACCAGGTAGTTGAGAAAATAAGGAGTTTGCCCTAGGAACAGGGAACTTGTCGTCATGGAGGAACAAATTGTGGGGTTTGTAGTCAATGACTAGTCTCTTCTTACCTCTATGCTGTTCCGAACGTTTGTCAGCATAAAAGGCTTGGCATGCCCACGGGGAAGAGGTGGGTTCGATCAATCCTTATCGGAGGAGCTCTTCGCATTCCTCATTGGCTAGCAGAAGATTTGTGGGGGACATTTCAGAATGGGAAGCTTTGGTAGGGTTGACGTCTTCGTTGAGCTTGAAAGGTAGCTTGATGAAGAAGTCAAGATTTTTCCATAAAGGCCTGGGATGACTGAAATCAGCATGGCTGTTTGTGCAAAAGGTGAGAAGTTTCTCCTGGACCTGTTGGAAGTCAGAGTTGATGGCAGAAAGCGGAAAAATCTTTGGTATGTTGGAGAAAGGTTTAAATTCTCGTTTGAACCGAATACTAGTGGGAAGGATCCTGATAAACTTGGATTGGCTGTAAACATCCCAACCAATAAAGATGTTTTGTCTGGTAGAGGGGTACCAATGACATGAGTCCATAGGGTGCATGAGGGGAAAAACTGGATACCGATCTTATACTTAGAAACCAAGTTGGTGGTGAAGATCTGGCAATCAGCTGCTAGGAATTCATTATCCTTTTCCTTCCAAGCCTCTGGAGGTAGAACCCGGGGGTTCATCATAGTGGAATGGGCGCCAGTATCGAAATAGGAGATGGCAGAGATAGGTTTGAAGAATTTTTCTGCGGGTATCTGGACCTGAATTTGAGGGCCTATAAATAGGCTACTTCTCTCCGTTGCTTGGTATGCCTCTGAACGGAGGTCAGGTTCGGAGAAGTCAGATGATTCTGAAGAGAAACCGGAGTCATCTGTATCTTGTACCATGAAAGTAGTATACAGGTTAACGTCATCTCGTTCAAGGTTTGTATTTTGTATTCTACAAGGTGTGTCTAATTATTATATCTCTATCCCGTTGGCCAGCTGCCAGACAGCTTTATCTAATTATTGTTAGCTTTGTCTGATGTTTTGCCAAGTGTCTGTCACCTGTTTGACAGTGCTTTAATTATTTCCCTTTTGTAAGATATGTTGTCGGCCATAAACTTTGACCTTATCTTGTCTCATAGCTCTCTCCTCTCCTCTTATAAGGTTTGAGAAGCTCTCTTTGTAAAATCAATCGAAGAAAAAATAAAGATTTTGGTGTGTTTATCAAATCCATGGTTTTCTAAGTTTCTATCTCTCTCTGATCTTCAAGAAGTTTATTATGCTAAGATCTATAATTCTGTGAAATCTCAGTATGCTTTATGCTTGCCTCCTCTGAGGATCATGCATATCAGAACAAATTTGGCTTAAGGTCTCCACTTATCTCCGATTAGTGGTTTCTATATGTGAGTACCCTGTTTAGGCCGTCGAGAAAAGGCCGTTTGTGGGGAAAGCTAGGTGAAAACACAGTCTATGGAATAGTCGTGGAGCTCCCTGCCACCCTCATGTGTATATTATATATGATATATTAAACATTATTATTATATATAGGATATATATATTATAATAATATATATAATATAAATATAATATATATAATATAATATTATATATGTAATTATAATATATATATAATATATAATATATAATTTATTGGGCATGATTGTAATTGTTTGAAAATTTAAAGGGTAAATTGGTCTTTTTGACACTTGTCCCATGTCATGGGATAAGTTGTCCTAGGTTCTTGGGTAAGACAATTTTTTATGATTTTTGTCCCATCTTATCCCGTCCTGTCTCATGCTAAGGACGCGCTAAACGTGGGATAAGAACAAACTGTCCCACGTTGCCCTGTCCTGTCCCGCGTACCAAACACACCCTTAGAGTCCAACTAGATTGAAGAGAGCTAATTTATTAGTACATTAAGGGTGTGTTTGGTGTACCAGACAAGCGAGGATTGAACTATTTTTAATCTTCTCAAGCTCTTGTCGTGTGTTTAGAGTCCAACTGGATTGGACTCTCCAGTCTAGTTGGACTCCAAACACATGATAAGAGCAAGTGAAGATTAAAAATAATTCAATCTCAGTGGGTTTATATAATCCCACCTAGGCAGGACTAAATTTACTTCTTTTTTTTTTGTTTCTTTTTTTTCAATTATAATGATAAATAAATTTTATTTAATAATAATATTAAACTATAATTTTATATAAAAATGTTTGTTGGTTACTTTAAATTAATAATATTCAAGAAATTTTTGCAATAGGTTGTTACAAAATTTTCACAGGATTACAATGGATTGAGATTATTTCAATCATAATCCCTCCCAAAAGAATTTGAGAATCTAAACTCGTCGAGTCTACCATAATCTCACCTATGTTTTTATTTATTTATTATTAAAATTATAAAATTGAAAAACATGTAAATTTATTTAAAAATAATATAAATCTATAATTTAATAATAATTTTTGGATATTTTTAATATAATAATGTATAAATTAAAATAATTATTTTCTAAAAATATTAGTATTAATTCAATCCGGTCTCACGTTTCTCCAAACACAGGATAATATTAATTTAGTTCGGTTAAATCCAATTCAATCTCATCTAATCTCAGTTCCATTTCAACCCTATCCAATCCCATAATATAGTTCAATCCGATCTCGTACACCAAAAGGGACTTGAATGTGCATGAATACTAGGCAAGGTAAATTGAATACACATTTGACATAGATAAAATAAGACAAACCTTTGCAAGTAGGGAATCATAGCTTGGAGGAACCACATAGTCAGGGTAGACATGACTATCCATTCTGACAAATGGCCCACCAGATGGTAAGTATGCTGTTATTCTCCCTGTCGTGAAAAAGGAGAAATGTAAGAGAATTTAGGAAACGAGTAAAATGATGTATGCAAACTTGTTGCACTTCTTTCACATTTACATTTATCGATTTCCTGAAGAAAAAAAAAATCACCGAAAGAAATAAATTGAAAATTATGATGATACTTTCATAACTAAGGATTAAAGCATAGTAGAAATGTGATGGGGCATAAACCAAACAAAACAGACAAAACTAGTAGCTTGAAATGATTTAATCCTGTAAGTGCTACCAAAGTTTAAGCTAATAGAAAAGATCCAACAATAAAATTTAAACACTACCACCCACCCCACCCCCACACCACCTCCCACCCCCCACATGCAAGACCAATGGGTTTGCCACATAGTTTATGATAATATTGGCTCGGCGATACCTTGTCAATAACTGCTAGACCAAAAAGCTTAAGTTATTAGAAAATGGATCAGTATTTAAGCACTCTTATCTGCAGGCCATAACACCATCAAGTCACCGGAAAATTCCATCTATTTCCAAATAATGAGTTTGGCAACCTTAGAGAAGGGGAAAGCAGACAAAAGAGGAGCCAGGTTCAAGAATAGATGTTCATGTGAATGAAGACACTACACACAAAGAACCATACCTGGCCCAGGTCGAAATCCTTTAAAAGCATCTTCAGCATTGATACGACATTCAATTGAATGTCCTCTGAGCACAATTTCTTCCTATAGAACAACACCCGCAAAAGGTCAACTAGATTGGCATTATGATGAGAACATAAGCCTCACATATCACATTCTGGATACCTGTTTGTAGCGGAGTTTTCCTCCCATTGCTACGTGAATTTGTTCCTCAATCAAGTCAACAGAAGAAATCATTTCTGTTACAGGATGCTCAACCTGGGTTTTTTTTTTAAAAGGAATTTGCTCTTTAGCATGTCATTATTCCCCATATGCATATAAGTTAATGAAGACATATATTCACACCACATCCCCATATCAATTTCATTAACCTGGATACGGGTGTTCATTTCCATGAAGTAGAAGGAACCTCTTTCATCCAAAAGGAACTCAACCGTCCCGACACCAATGTAACCTATGGATGCTGCTGCTGCAACAGCTGCATCACCCATGGCTTTTCGTAAATCTGGGGTCAATGCAGGAGAGGGTGCTTCTTCCAAAAGCTTTTGATTACGTCTCTGCATGTCATTCAATAGTACTTGTTACTTCAATTAGCTAGTTTAGTACCAAAAGAAATGAAAAGAATGACAGTATGGAACAATAAAACACTCCCCATTGGGCCATTAGTGAAAAAATGGAAGTCTCCAACGTTATAAAGACAAACAAACATGAGTGAAACCTTCCAGTTCAGTACCATACCATGCTCAGGATTATTTGTAACCCAGTGCAAGGAATGTACCTTCATTCTTCACTAAGGGGGTGTGGGGACGCGATGGAATAGAATATGGTTCCATTTTCAGAAATAAACCATTTTTTTTAGTTCTTTTATACCGCAAAAATTTCCAACCTTTCTTTTTTGACCATGCTCTAAAGCCGGGACTATTGTTGAACTTTTAACCTCAGCTTACACAAGAGTTGCCCAATAAATTCGTTGATTCAAAATTGTGGGAGATTTTGATATCAAAGATGATGAATTTCTTTCTTACTTTATTTTTCATCCCTATCACTACTTATATATCCCTTTATATTGAATTGAGGATACAAAAAAGATGGAATTGCTTCTAACAAGAAATCGAAACACTTTTCAATATAGGAATCTGTTTCTAATGGATTCAATGGTTTCAACGGTTTCAACGTAAATAAAAGAAAAAGGAGAATAACATTCAGGTCCTAATTTGAACACATGACCTCGTAATTGGAACCAAAATTACAACTTTGTTTTCAGCAGAATTTTGTTTATCAAAAAGATCTATAAGTATAGACAAGTAGCTGTCCTCAACAACAAGAAGAAAGGGGACAGCTCCCAAAATCCAAAAGACTAGGCCTATACAAAAGGAGCCTACACAAAATCTCTAAAAGAAGGAGAACCAAGTACACCACTTCGAGTTCAAATTTATTAGATTAACTAAAGAATTTATGTCACATGAAAAATAATTACTTATTTCTTTTTGATAAGAAGAAGAACAAGAACAAGAAGAAGAAAAAGAAGCACATTACAGGATCTGAAAATTCAAATTGTGACTTGGTAATTATTATTGCTATCAACTTGTTAATTCCATATCTTCAGAATAAACTGGTAAAGGGCTATAAAAAAAATCAAGTCTGCAAGATCACCCTCATAAACAGATTTACTCTATCTTAAAGGGATTTTTATACGGAAATCTTAAACACGAGAAGTTTTATCTTGTAAATGATAATGTTTTACAGTTGCTGATCCCGAAAATATAACCTAACCCATCCAATACAGTGTAAATTAGTTCTCAAACTTTAAACGTTTATTTTGCCAATGAATTCAAAGATGCGCTTATTAATGATGAATTCACAACTCTAGTTCAACTATATCCATATCCAAACAACGGTAACACAGTCAACTAAAACATGTAAGAAAGAAGACATTGCCTTACAATTTTCAAAATGATTATCACTCCATGGCTCCATGCTTATACTATTTTTTTTATAAGAAACTGAAAATTATATTAAAGAAGACTCCACGCTTAATTTCTTATATAACCACCTAGATGCTTGTGACCAGCCTCTGAAACAGGAGCAAAGCACCCTTTTTACTTCTTTTTTCAATTTGTTACATAATCCAAGTTATTGTTGTTATATGGTTCGGCATCTCAGCTCATGGGCTTCAATGAAATGAAATTAAGAGGGTTTTCAAGACTTCCTAAGAAGTATTTTTATTCTATTTTCCTGTGTTTCAACTTTCAAGTTTTAGATTTGAGAAAAAATAGGACTGCACCTGCCCCGCTCACACTATGCTACACTGAAGATTTTCTCTTTAGATTTCTTAGTATTTGTGTCAAAAAGCCAGGACATGTGTTAACGTTTTCCCTAAATCAATATCAAGCATCAAATTAACAGCAGTTCTCTAAGCAGCATGCTTTGATCATTGATAAAATGTAAAATAGGCACCATTTTTCAGCTATAAGTTACAGAGGTGAGTTTTTTTTTTTTTTTGTACAGATTATTAATGCAGGGAAGGCAAACCATAATTGGCGAAATGTTACTGATTATGTGATTCTGAGAATGAATTTTGGTCATAGGAACTTCTTGATATCAGTTCCATTAACAACTCATGAATAATATGCCCTGATGCTATTATTTGGATCGGATGCCTATGTCCTGCAAAGAGAAAGTGTGAGGAATTGCCTGCAATTAAAAAAACTTCCACATGATGTACATCCCATGCATGTGAACTGTGAAGAATCTTACAAAATCTTACCTCATGTAGGCCGATATTAATATGACTTACATAGAGCTAAAAAGCCCATCCTATCAAAAAAAACTAAAAGCCTTAAAGCTACATCACAACTGCAATTACAATACCTTAATAAGCAGTTAAGCACTCCACAGAACGGGACTAAATCGGAAATCCTCTTAGTTTACTGACTCAGAGTTATAATAACCAATAGAAAAACACCACCTTCACATTTTTTTTTTCTCACAGAGCTTTAGAATAATTATTTTAAAAGTAGTTAAGCATAAAATGAAAATGATTATAAAAAATTACCTGAATGCTGCAGTCACGTTCACCAAAGTGAACAACATTACCATATTTATCTGCAAGAACCTGTAAAAAGATATGGTACACATGGTAAAATAATAGCAGCATTACAACTGAATGCAAGCTACACATGTCCTACTTTATAGGTAAAATTTCTAACACGTGATTTTGACGAATCTTAGAATTACAAGAGGATTGTGAAAATTTTAAGAAATTAATGAAATTTTTGATGAATGTTAAACCATAAAAGTCTCTAAAATATGCCCGTATAAAAACTATAAAACAAACAACTACTACCTGGAACTCAATGTGCCTTGGATTTTGAATGTATTTTTCCAAATAAACTCCATCATTTCCAAATGCAGCAGCAGCCTCACTCTTAGCTTGCTGCAAAACATATAATTAAACAAACTCAAACCATAGCAAACCTTCCTTATACAATGCAAAAAAGTTTGCAGCAGACTATGACGGTGTATGCTATCTACTTTCTAAGGACTAAGGACAAGGGTCCTTTCCTCATCTGAGCTTTTGCATTATTTGTTCTAGATCTTGTGATTTGTAAATAAATTTAAACTACCCAATTTTAAAGTGCTTAAAACTCAAATGAAGAGAGGATCCAAATTCATTTTGAAAATAAAAATAATCAATTAAATAAGAGGGAAGGAAACCGTCATGACATCAATGAAGACACTACCACAAGCAAGTAAAATATAGGTAGAACAATGATGCATTTCCTAAATTATTAAAAGACCAACTTTCAAGTGATGCGACAACAACACCAGCAGCAGCACCAATTCATGAACTAAATAAAGAGAGGTGTCAACTAAAAATCCATGTCACTTCCAAAGCTAAGGCTTCTGTAATAACTTAATCCAGAATTTTAAAAGAAGAAAATCACAACACTAATACATTTACATATTTACACTAGTATTGTTAAGAAGAATTAAAATTGTCTTTCAACGAGACCAAACACACAACTAATTAACTAAATAGAGAAAGGTGAACCAAGAACCCATGTCACTTCCAGGATTTTAGAAGAAAACAATCACAAACATTTATACAACCACATATTTATACAGGTATAATTAAAAAGAACTGAAATTGTCTCTAGCAAAGGGGCCAAACATAACACTACATTTGCTGCGTTCTTTATAGAGTGGCATTGCCACATTTATCTTGTTCTTCCTTGAACGAAACTTTTCTTCTGATAATTATTCCCTCTCAACTTTCTGATAGAGCATCATTAATATGTTGTTTCAAACTCAGATCCACATTTCAAAATCCTTGTAACCAAAATTTATGTCAAGAACCACTGTTATTCATTTTCTATCATTCCTTAAATTGAATATTTTCATTGTAAAAGTAATTTATTGTCATTTTATATTATCAGAAAACAATAGTAAAGTAAGAGAAAGGGAATACAAAGAAAAGAAGCTGATCATCATGCAACCCAATACAAAAGAAGCCGCCACAAAGCAAACCTAAAGGACCTTCAAAAAACAGTCCACAAAAACATAATATAGATATACTAAACTGTAGAACAAAAGAAATCCCCAAATTACAGAAAACAAGACTGAATTTATTCAAAGATGAAAGACCCCACATCTAGGGCAAGTCCATATTCTACTGATATACAACAAAGTTGTAGCAACTAACAATGCATAATGACTAATAATTAAATATAGTTTGTTTATTCTTATAAAGAAAGAAAACAAAAGGATGACTTAGCCATTCATACCACACAGATTGCTTGTAAAATTATATACTTCTATAAACAATATAGACAACTAGATCTACAAATTCTCAACAGTGAAGACAGGACAGAAACGCACAAAACTATAACCATTTGGAGAATTAAAAAATGATTATTCTTCTAAAGTTAGAGTGAGAAACAGAAGAAATTTAAATGGGAGGCACACCATGAAGTAACATCATGTAAACAACTCGCGTTACTAGCCATACCTGAAGCAACTTCACAAATTCATCAGGTTCTTTAGCAAGACGCATTCCACGTCCTCCACCACCAGCTGTTGCCTAAAAGAAATAAACGTTTGACGAATCAGTGCAGTCCAAAGATAAAATTTCAGTGCATCATTTGATTGCATAGAAGTACTCAGAATAGATATAAAATTCTAGAATCTTGGAATATCTACTTCAAATCAATATTACATATTTTACATTTTCAGTTTTCTCCCAATCAAATCAAATTTTATACTAAAAGCAATTTTGTTAATCAAGGAAGTAGAAATGGGTGTTAATTGTAATTTGAAAAGTCAGAACAAGGCAGTTTAACTAGCAAAAAAATAATCCTATGAGCGGAGATCATTAACCTTGATCATTACAGGAAAGCCAATCTCATGTGCAAGCTTGATTGCTTCCTCTGTGCTCTGCAGTAACAATTAATGCAACAAAGTTAACCTAATAATAGCAAATTTTCCATAGTCTCTACTTGATGCCAAAGTTTATACCTGTAATAATCCATCACTCCCAGGTACAGTAGGAACACCCGCATTCTTCATCGTCTCCCGGGCAGTTGCTTTGTCACCCATAGTGCGGATACTATCAGGCTGCCAAAGTGTAATGAGAACTTTAACATTTTTATTTTTGTCTACATATGCTTCCATGGAATTTTGAAAAGATATTTCTTATTGCAATTATCAAATTCAATAAGAGCTGAAACTGCAAATAAACTTCGGCAAGATACTATAGTATATGCGCAACAATCTTAATAGACAAATTACATACACAAAAATAAAATCTACCTTGCATAACTCTTTGCAAAAAAAGCTATATTCAAGAGAGTGGCAAGCCGGCAAAAGGGTTAAATAGGAGCAAAGCAATGATTGTAAGATAGACAAGTCAGAGTCAAGGACATATGTTAGATTTTATGAATTGCACATCAAAAACAAATCTTTATTGGGCTCCAAATCAGTTGGTAATTTTCCACATTACAGTATATAGAGAAACATCAGTCTCGGAGCAAAATGAATTATAGTTTCCGATAAGACAAAATGAGGTGAACAGTTTGTAGATTAGGGATCTTTAAAATTTTAATGTATTGAGTTCTTGTTTTTACGGACAGTTTGTTCACATGTAAGTCCTCCTTTTTTGCGCTAATACTGCCTAATATATTGTTTTCCTTTGTTTCTGGTAAAAAACAAATAAATATTAAATTTATTGAGAAAAGAACCTTAAGATTGATACTACTTAGGTTTTCAATTCATAGAAAAAATTTTATATGTGAAGTAATTAATTGCAGTGAATAGTGATATTCAGGCAATTGTGAAGCGAACCATAATTGTGAATTGTAACAAAACAGTAACTGTGAATAGTGACGTTAACAGCTTGAGGTTTGGATCCTAAAAGTAGATCAAGAAAGTAGAAGTGTAGAACCAAAACAAGAATATCACTTCAAAGGCATAAAATATTCTACAATTTTTATAGTGAACCAATAATTCTAAACTACATGAAATGATGAACATAAGACTACTTCACTCTAAATAATATTGAAAGTCCTAAAACCACAAGAAAGAATTTCACATTATCAACCAAAGTATGAATCCACTGACGATCTAATAATAAAATCAGACTCAATATCAGACTCCAATGGGTTCCCAGCAAAAGCTGAAAGTAGTAAACACTGCACCGATCAGAACAGTTAAAACAGGAACAACACAAAAAACACCCTAATAACTACCAATTGCACTTTTGCATAGACCCAAAAAGCCTTTTTGTTCTTGCAGCACCTATGGCTTTAATTCTAGGCTTCCAAAAATCATATGCATAATTTTCACTTGACTGGAAATAAAGCAAATTGTAATATTGACTCTAAATACTTACAAAAAGGGAATCAGTCCGTCAAAGCTTAAGCTAACAAGTAAGAACCCAACAATAGTATTCAACCTCTATTACATCTTCTCATATACAAGGCCACATTTTTAGTAGACACTAGACAGGCTTGTAATGCAGATCCATACACAAGTCTATTTTACTCTGCATTGAAATTGCAATTTATTCATTAGAATAATAATTCTTAGGGTTTGACAACAAACCATTGAGTCAAAATTATGCTATGATAACATGTTTAAGTGACTAATGAACCCAAAAGTTCAAACTCATAGGTAACCACCAATATTTAACCTCACACAAGGATTGAACAGCTATAAAAACAAAAGTAAGATTCTAGATTTGAACAGTTTTTTCCAATTGACCAGCCCCTCGATACAAAATTACACAAAAATAAAAAATAGAACATCCACATCATATAACATCTGTCCTAATCCCATCTTTTAGTAAACATCCATTTGATGATGCGATATTGAAAGTCTGAACGCCTTGAAAGCATATCTGGTTTTTGAGGACATAACACTGCACACCTCATGTGCACCAGAATTTCAGCTATCATACTTACACCAGTTTTATGATTTGCGAAATAAACTAGAACAGTAGTCCCTAATTCAAGTTACATGACATTTAAATAACAAAAAAGCAACATTAAATTACTTACTCTGATATTGACAAATAAAATAAATAATTGGATAGAGACAAGCTCTTGGAAGACAAAAGACAAATTTCACTTTTTATATGGTACAAACCCATTATTTGAAGTACTTACATTTGGTCCAATAAAGTTGATTCCATGTTCTCTGCACATTTCAACAAACACTGCATTCTCAGCTAGGAAGCCATATCCAGGATGCAACATCGTACATCCACGACTGATAGCAGCAGATAGAACATTTGGAATCAACAAATACCTGTGGAAAGGCAATTCAGTATACAAGTTAAGCCATGATCATCCAAGCCAGGAACCAAAAAGAATCAAAACAAAACTTCAACCTGATATTCAGAAAAATGTTCAGTGCGAACATTTTCTTTAAAAATAAGCACCTTATTAAATTTGCAGTAAAAACTTGGTTGGATGACACAATATTCAATTTAGTGTTTCAAGCTTCAATTGGTTCCAACCATAGATAACTATTGCGCATTAAAAATAGGTACATGTAAGATGTAATCTCTACCATTAAAAAAGATATATCATAACTATAAGTTGAAAAACTTGTGTAATAATTTCTGTAATTATATATATTTTTTGTCTTATTCTCCTTGGTGCACACTGATATAATAATTTTAATTTCTCAACTATCAGCTGTTAGATTCATCTACATTGATTTAGTCAATATTCGCTTATACTTAATCAATGGCTTACATGCATGCTCACATGCATTGCACTGACTTTATTACATTAGCGCACACCAAGGAAAGAAAAAAAAAACAATCCTTTTCTTTTCTACTCGGTGCACACCTGTAAATATGTATAGGAAAAAAGAGAAAGAAAAAAACAACTAACTAAACAGTAAGTTATATATAGAAGTTAACCTTATTACAACATTAAATATATAAATTTGAACCTGTTTGTTTTAAAATAGGTAAAAGTTAATAAAATAAAATTCATTAAAATTAAAAATAAATAAATAAAACAGAGGCTGTCAAAAAGAAGGCCTTCTTCCCCCCAAGAAAGGAGAGTGTGTGTGTGTGTAAATGTTGGGGACTCACGATTGACTGCTGGGTGCTTCACCAATACAAACCGATTCATCAGCCAATTTGACATGAAGTGCGTCCTTGTCTATGGTGGAGTAAACAGCAACGCAAGGTATCCCCATTTCATGAGCTGTTCGAATAACGCGAACAGCAATCTCACCTCTATTTGCCACCAGAATCTTCTCGGCACGACAAGTAACGTTGAGAGCTCCACCGTTTCTTTTGGAATTACCGCTAACTCGAGCGGGCCGAGCACTTTGCCTGGGATAATTGATCCTACTTCCATTCATAAAGCTACATTGAGAACTCCTTATTCCTCTACTTCTTCCAACCAATAAACCCTACCATTGGACACATTGTCACATTTAAATTCATTTCAAAGACCCATTTTAGCTATACAATTGAAGAAAAGCAGATATATATATATATATATAGAGAGAGAGAGAGAATGAGATACTTACAGGTACGGAAGGAGTGGTAATGGATTTGCACAGAGTAGTCATTGAGGCATCCATTTTCAATGCCTTTGAAAAGCAAGAAAAAAAATTCACGTAAAGGTTAATAAAAAAGAAAAATGATCTAAATAATATATCTCCTCTTGAATGATATCAATGGAATCAAAATTAGTGAATTCAAGAGCAATAAATACAAGAAGCAAAGAATGGCCAAAACATAATAGATAATGCATATTTTACAGAGAAGTAAAGGGTTGCAGTAGTCGTGGTACTTACCAATGCCGCAGCGAACAAAGGGTGAGCCGGTGAGGGAGAGGAGCAACCAAGCAACGACGGCGACGGAGAGGAGTTAGGTTTGGGAATGTCGAGTGTGTGAGCTGCAGACTGATGGACTGATAGTCTGACGGTGTAAAGTGGGGTTAGGCCGCGTAGTATAGCAGATTTAAAGGGACAAGTTGTCGATGTAAACGAGGTGACCCAGTGCTTGAATGCTCCGCCCAAATGGTTGCCTTCTCCTCCTCTTTCTCTACGGTTCTATCTTTACAATTGTTCTCACATTCTCCAATTATGCCATGCCACACTTTCATCCACTTTTTCTATTTATCCACGTGTCACTGTTTTTATTTTAAATGAAAAAAAAAATTGAAATACAAATTTAGAATTCATGGGTTTGATGTAGGAAGTTAGATAATCTAACACACACCAACAACATTAGACATTGTCACGTTGCCATGTCAAACTTACATTTGTTTATACATCATTTGTACTTTGGAAAGTTTCTCCTTTCTTTTTCTTTTGCTTTACAGCCACTGAAACGACTATTTCAACAAATTTGTTGCAGCATTTATACACTATCTAATTTACAATTGTTTTCTTTAATACTACACCCAAATAATTGCCCCAACAATGAAATATAAAATTGTTTGTTTTATGCGTGAAATTTGATCAACAACAATTTAGATTAAACAGCTCTCATTCAAATTTTACATTGGATTATTCTCCGGTGAAATTGTAGTTTATATCTCCTTTACTCTCTCTCTCTTCATTCTTTGCACTTTTTTTCCTCTTTTTTTCCTTGATGAGTTTCTCTCTTTATAGAGTTTCTTTGTACAAGTTTGTTTGGTAAGAGGGAGGGAGAGAGGGAGGGAGGGAGAGGGTTGGAGGGGTAGCTTCAATCCTTTGTTTGGTTGGAGAGACAAAAGAGGGGAGGGGAAAGGAGAGGAGGAGAGAGTTGTCATTCTTTTGGGCCTATAAAAACCAATTCACCCAATGATGGACGGATGAGAGAGGAGAGGAAAATTTTGAGGGAAATGATAATAATACCCTCCAATTTTTTATAACCCTTTAATTTATATAAGAGCAATATAGTAAATATATAAATTATATATCAATATATCCATTCAATCCTCTTTTCAATACCAAACAGCATGAAGGATATAGGTTATCATCTTCATCCCTCTTACTATCTCTCCTCTTTAATTGATCCATCCCTCATGCTCTCTCTTCTTCTTACCAAACATAGCCGTAAGGATCCTTTAGAACACGTGTCAAAGTGAAAGTTACTCTCTAACTAGAATCCAATGACCTTATACCTTTTCTCCCAAATTTCCTTATCTAAAATGAATTTGTACCCTAGCATAATATTTTCAATATCCATGTGGCTGGCCTCTGCAACAGCTTTAGCTTGACGTGCTTACATATCGCAAACTACGTCTGCATCAAATACTTAAAAAGAAAAAGGAAAAAAAGGAAATGGGGTGAGCAGTTTAAAGCGACGACAGAAGTTTATGAACAAAATTGATAAGAACAAGACACTTACATCGCTTGCGACCAACTAAAAGTTGAGGGAACAATTCAACCTTGATCATCTTTGCATAATAAAAAAGGAAGGGTCTACCCCTTTTCTTTACAGATCGAATAGCAGCCATAATTAAGTTGATCAAATCTTTGGTGGATAAAAAGGGAGGAGTCTTGTTCCAACTATTTAGAGAAGTGAAGAACTGAGGAACCTTATGTTCCACCACCCCCCATCCCCCTCCCCCTCCCCCGATTCGAAAGAGACAGTGTGACCCTAGTCACTTTCAACGAATAACTAGTTGTTCTTCTATAACTTGTTTGAATAAGGGAAGCCTTAGATGAAGCCTTTCATCGTCTCATTGGTAGCAACCTCAACTTCTTTCTTGACAACCACCCATTATAGGATTTAGTGGTCAGGTTGGCTAGAAAACAGGATAAAGGTGGACATCTGATCGGATTGTCTAAGTGTGTAAAAATGCATGACCTCTTGAGGAGTTAGAGCAAGCAATCCTAGTCTCTGCCATATGTGCCACAAGCACATTAGGATCTGATAACTGTTCGGGGCAAGTTGAGCCAGAAAGATCTGGGCTCCGGTAAGAAAATGTGAGATGAAAAGCTGAAGCGGAAGAGTTACTCCATAACTTAGTATAGCGTCGTAGACTGCCACTACCCTAGGTGGAGGGTACCAAGCGGATTTGTCTCCAGCCATGATTAGCCTAATAACATTTGTGTTCAGATTAAATCTGCCAATATATTAGCGTAGTTCTCTTTCGCAAACAACATTCAACTCGTAATCGTATGCACACACTGGCTACACTGAGAAATGTATATGAGCCTCTCTATGCTCAATTTCAACTTATGACTTATTTATATCCTGATGTCCAACTCTAATATCTTGGGGAAGGCTAAAAAGTCGCCATAAGATCCCTAGCTCTCAATGTGTACTGACGTGCTTGGCCATCGTCATAGCTGGGTAAGAATCACTGTCGGTGGAAACATAAGGATTAGTTTGAGAGATGACATAATTTGGATTAGTTTGAGGAACATCAACATTCGTGTCAGATTGAAAAATGTCAATGCCAAAACTAGGGACATCAAGAGCTAAGAAAAGAGGTTGATCAGAGGTCTATTGACGAAAAGCTTGAATATGCATTAGCTTCTCAAATCAATCGACTGCAAGGGCATCTTCATGTTTGATTGCAATCATCATATTAACAGAAAGGTAATGTCTATCTTTAGGATCCAAGGAAACTCACCTGAAATAGTTATCTGGGCAACAACGGTTGAAGAAACAGTAACGAAATAAACAACGATCTGAGATTTTAGGCAAGATATTTTGGGTTTCTCTTTGAAGATTCGGGGTTTATGAAAGAATTCAGGTATGAGAAGTTAGCGAATGAGAAAACAATGAAATGGACCTAGCCAAGTATACGAGAAATTTAAATACTAGCGGAAATTCGTTTTAAATAAAACCCTAGATTATGTCATAAAGAAAGGAAGCGGGAAAAAAATAAGACGTAGGCGGTGACGTGGGAGTCAGAGCAGGTCACGTCTCCTTGAAAACGTTGGACGTACCTGCCCATATGAAGACAAGTGTGGTGATGAGAAGACTTCGAGCCTCCAAACGTCACTATTAGGGAATTTCGATCATTGAAACAATCAAATATTTATGGACGACATTAATACACAGTATTAAAGTTCCAAAATTAATGGAAACCATAATAACCACATTAATGAGGATAATGACAAAATCAAAAAGGGAATCTTGTTAAATACCTTTCGCTGAGTATGATTCAAGTTAGCAACAATGAAGATCACGGTGAGCACATCTATTCGAGATTGATGTCGAGTGCGATCAAACAAGGTACTTAGCTCATATATTTTAAGAGGTATTGTTGAGTGTTAAATTTGCCCAAGTGACATGCCACCCAAGTAGAGCAGGGGAAACAGAAAACCCACTAAGCCACTTTCACAAAAGTTATCTGATCGATGAAAGGAGTGCTGACCAGATACACGTTATTGGATACATACACCTCATCATAAGAATCCATATGAAAATATAGTTGCAAAATTAAGAAGCCTTACTGAATAAGGATTCTGTTCGCCAAAAAAGGTAAGTGCCCATAATAAAATCTCTCACATCGAGGATTGCTCATCCAAACCAGGCAATCACAAACCGACCTAAACACGGCGACCATCATGGAAGTTTTTTTTTTACCAAGATAGAATTCAAGAGTCACACTCCAAATAGGAAACAAAGTGATCCTATCCGAAATGTAAGGAATCCAAGTCAAACACATACTCAACTACCGTGATGGTTTCGAATAAAAAATAGATCAAGACAACACAAGCAAGAAGACTCCCAATAAGATTATGTAATTTTCTGATGGCACACCAAAAACCCTATAGAGCACCATATATATGTAATTGTAAAACCATTGTAAAAGATATAGTAAAATCGATATTAGTAAGAGAGAGACTAGATGGTGTAATCTATATTGTCCATATTGAGTTTACTTTTCGTCACCAAGCGACAACCCGTTGACGTTTCTCTGTTACCGAAATTTTACCACGTAAATTCGTTTTCATAATATTTCTTATTTTCATTGTGTTTAGCTTACGAATTGAATAATCCACATCGTTAACCGATTGAATTCCTATAAGACCATAAATCGCCGTCAACAAGAATAAAATGAATTCATTCATTTCCCCCTCCAAATAACATTGATTTCCTTTCTTTTCTTTTGTATTTATAACAATCCAGCCAGCAATAATTAAAAACACTTTATTTTCCTTTCTTTTCCTTTCCTCGTTTACATTTATTTTCCTTTCTCTCATATTTCATCAATCCAAACACAGTGTAAAGGGAAAGAAGATGACATTACAAATTAAGGAGGGAAGGAAATAAAAGAAGAGAAAAAGATAATATTTATATAAAAAAAAAAAGTAAAAAGAAACAACACACAACGAGAATATATATATATATATATCTGTTGGTATCGAGGATCCCAGACTTCGTTCAGGCACCCATCCGTCTGTCCTCCCCAATTGCATGACACACCCATAACCAATAAGTTGATTTATGGCATATTTGTTAGTTGTTGTGGAGTATGACAGGTGGAAAATCCCGGTCAACACCCCCGACCACACGAAGATGCAAACGGGTAAATCAGAACTCCCATTTGCACTATGAGAATATTTAGCATGCAACATTTATAGAGTTAGTTTCACAACTTTTCTCTATTAGATATACAATACATGTATATTAATGTTATATCAATACACGTCATCACACTTTTACCATATGTATTATTATGATTGAAGTTATATTGTTTACATGACAATAATATGGTGATGTGTATTAATATGCTATAAATATACCTATATTATGTGTTTATGAAAGAAAAAATTGGTTAGTTTTAGGATATCGTAAAAATT
The DNA here is from genome assembly GCA_032871835.1 of Dipteronia dyeriana. NCBI lineage: Eukaryota > Viridiplantae > Streptophyta > Magnoliopsida > Sapindales > Sapindaceae > Dipteronia > Dipteronia dyeriana. The sequence continues at coordinate 98,711,809 of CM065296.1, read as the reverse complement.
CATTACCTTTTTATTAATATCCCTCATTTTTCTCTAACTTAGTGTAGTTTTCCTATTGTTGTAACCATTTTTTGGTTTAAGAGTTGTTAGGGGATTTTGTTAGTTGAATCTGACTATATTGTAGAAAATCATATATTTTTTAGCAATGATTTTTGATTGAATAATTGCTTAAAATGTTTATCTGGGTTGTATTTTGCTTACAATTAGATTCAATTTTGGAAAGTAGATTTGGAACTTCTACATTTTATCGGGTTTGTGGTAACCCACGGGTGCCACACCCATCCAAAAATCCTCTAAAATTTATAGATTCGTGGGTGAGTTTGAATGTTGCTAAAATTCGCGGGTGACACCCAAACCCGAATACGCTACATTTTATGGGTTTGTGAGTAGATATGGATGTCATTTTCTTTTATGGGTTTGGGTTTTTCAAAACCCACTCGAATCTGACCCGTTGCCATTCATAGTACCTAGACCTAACAATGGGTTGTGTTATTGTGAATTCATATCGTTTAATGTTTGAGTTGTGTTAAAATTACTCAACCGGAACATGACCCGTTAGTTTAATGGGTTGAAATATACAAACCCGAAACCATTTGTTAAATTAATGGGTCACCCGATCCAGACTGTTGTAAAATATTATATTTGAGATTTATTAAAAAGTCGAAAATAAATAGTACTGAAGCATGATCAAACTTATACAATTTAGTTCACCAACAATGTTTCGAAAACATCTATTTTTTTATAACAAAAATATAAAATAAAAAACTTGAAAATGAAATCTTCCTCTTGAATCTTCAATACATTGCGACTGAGAATCTCAATTCTCATTTAGATCTAAAAGGTTAAATTACATGTGTTAGATGTTTACACCTAACAGATTCGGTATTCAATCAAAATAAATATTTAATTTTACATTAAAAAATTTACTTATTAATTAGGAGGGTATATTGTTTATATAACAACAAATATATACTGAAGAGAGTATGCTATATATTTACATATATACATATATCATATACCTTTAGAAAAAATTGTCAACAAATGAGTTGGTTTTAGAATATCAAATATCAATTGTCAAATAAATTTAAAAGTCTTGAAATACATTGCATGAAACGGTGACTCCATAGTAATACAAAATGTAAGAAAGAAATCATACCTAATTAAATTTATTAGGATTAAATTGTTGGTAATTGATTTTAAGAAAGTTGAAGAGAGTGTTAAGGTTAGAGTTATAATATTGTAATATAATTAATTTATGGTTTTAGAGTTTATGATTTCAAAATAGATAAAATTTTGGAAATTTTCCTCTTTTTAAAAAATATGCTCTTAAAAAGAAAATTAATCAGTAAAATACATTCAAACAATAATTATAGAGATATTTTTTTTTATAAATTCTATAAAATAGCTAGATTTTTGTAATATCTTTCATAAATGTAATGTATTACAAAAATCGTTATATTAACGAATTATCAAATTAAAAGTTTTTTTTAAGGATGAATTCAAATCTGACCCATTATATTTCGTATTTTAATAGGTTGACCCATTAGTAATCCGATCCGATACATTAGACCCATCAACTTTTAATTTCAAATGAGTTTGGATGAAGGTTTTTACAGACGGTATTAAATTTTAGAGGGGTGCATTGGATTGAGATTTTAATGGACAATTTTATGGAGCTAGGATTTTATAGATTTACAAGTCTATTATGATTGTTAGGATTATTAGGATTATATTTTTAGGATTATTATGATTATATGGACTAGACTTTTAGAATTATAAAAGAGTCTTTGGACTTTATTTATATACTATTATGATTATCTTGATTTTATTTCAAGACTTTTTGAACTTTTATAAATATGGATTTTCAAGAGTCGACTGTAGTATTCAATTTTCTCTACACATTAACGAATACCCATACCCAATATAACACCTAATATGAATGTGTGTCTGTGATTGAATACCCCTAACTTATAATTTCAAGATTTCCTTACTATAGAACCTATATATATATATATATATATATATATATATATATATTAGTAAAACAACTATATGTTTATCCATACTAATCATTACAATTTATATATAGATAAACCATTATTTACACCTATAAAAGGAGCATGAACAATAATAAAGATGTCACGATTAAGAATCATTAGTCAACATCTATTATATGAAATTTAAGTACAAAAAAACGAAGTAAAATTGTTGCACTACTCCACCATCTTATCTCCAATATCCGGTCACCAATTATCCATTCGTGGACCACAACTCGTCCAAGCTGAAAATCTTATGGAGTATAGAAGATATGATGAGGTATGGAAGTTGAGGAAACTGAAAATTTGATGGCGGTGTCGAGGTTAAGGAAGCTGAAGATGATTTTGAGTGATAGAGAAAAGTCTAGAAAGTATTGAGGGAGATGACAAGACAATTTTGAGTTCAAATTATTTATAAATATCACTAAAAGTCTAGAAAATCTATTTTGTCTTGAAATCCTAAATTTTTTTATCTCAATCCAATACCACCAGACAATTGTTGCCTCTTGAAAGTCTATATCAAATACCACAAGACAACATGAACTTAAAAAAAAAAACCTTAAAAGTCTAGATTCAATACCACAAGATAATATAGACTTTTTTAAAAAATCTTAAAAGTCTTGATCGAATACCGCCAGACTTACCTAACTTGTTAAAAAGTCATAATCCAATACCACAGGATTTTTACTTTCCCAAATTATCTAATAAAATCTTGAACCAATACACCTTTTAAATTAAATTTTATCATTGACAGTGTTCTAACAGGTCACGTAAAATTCTACCGGTCCTACTAGTACCGTCAATTAGTAGCAATTTTTGTAAAGGTTGACTGGAACTGTAAGGGTGAGTTTGGTACGCGAGACATGACAGGACAAGGTGAGACAGTTTGTTCTTGTCCTACGTTTAGTGCGTCCTTAACATGAGACAAGACGGGACAAGATGGAACAAAAATCACAAAAACTTGTCCCACCCAAGACCCTAAGACAAATTGTCCCATGACATGGGATAAATATCAAAATGACCAATTTACCCTTTAAATTTTCAAACAATTACAATCATGTTTATAATATAATATATTAAACATTATTATATATAGAATATTTAATATATAATAATATATATATAATATTATAGTCTATGTTGTTATATATATAAGAAGGGTACTCTCTTTATTTAAATTTTTTATTTCGTTCTGTTACAGCCATACCAAACGTATAACAATACAGTTTATAGTTCTATCCAGACATTTCAAACACAACATACAATAACATAACATTATAGTTTATAGTTATATCCAGACATTTCAAACACAACATAGAATAATATATCCTTTCCAGTACCGTTCAATCTCACATTTTCTAGACTTGTCTGGAGTAAATTGTCCACTCGATTATAAGCAGGGTGTCAGGGGCTGTGAAAGTGTGAAGGTGATTGGCGCCAATCCATCACACTAATCACAAAATTATTTAATTATTCAGAGAGGAGAGTAGCCGAGAGTGAGAGGCGAGATGACGACGGAGGAGCCAATTTCACTCATGGACATTGACGAAGACGACAACCATAACCACACTCTCAAACCTAACAACAAGGGCAAAAACGTCGTCGTTCCCGACACCAAAGCCATCCCTTGGGTCGAAAAGTACCGCCCTCAGTCTCTTGCTGATGTAGCCGCTCATCGCGACATTGTCGACACCAGTAATTTCTCTCACCCTTTCCCTTTCCTCTCAGCTTCTAGGGTTTACATTTGCTTAATTTTTCCTTTATTCGCCCATTTGGTTCTCAAGAAAGTTCAGGAAAAATGCTTGGGAAGGAAATTACATTTTCCTTCGCTCGTTACTTTAGGGCTTATGTGCAGCACATCATGATATTTTATGCCTTTTTATTTTCGAATTTAGCTTTAAAAAGAGGAGTGGATTATATTTCATTTTGAAGCATAACACAATTCTATACACAATTATTCATTAGAGTTTGTAAATTTTGTTTATAATTGTTCGGGAAGGAAAAAAGGAGAAATTTTAGATTATGTTTGTTGGCTCTTCCATGTATTCGATTACTTTTTATATGTAATGGTCTGCCAATAGTCGACTGAAGTATAAATTTAAATTATTTTCTCACACTTCTCTTTTATTTTTGTTGCATTATTGGGTTTAAATAGTTGATAGGCTGACCAGTGAGAACAGACTGCCCCATCTCCTGTTGTATGGCCCTCCCGGAACAGGAAAAACATCTACCATTCTAGCTGTTGCCCGGAAACTATATGGCACTCAATACCACAATATGATCCTGGAGCTGAATGCGTCAGATGACAGGGGAATTGATGTTGTGCGACAACAGATCCAAGATTTTGCTAGCACTCAGAGCTTCTCGTTTGGGTAATGCTAAAACCCTTGTGTGCACGTGTTTTGTTCCAGTTAAAATTTCATGATATCTTGGTTTGATACCCTGTAGATTCTAATTGTTCGAAATTTCAGAATTTAATCTAAGCCTGCTAGTGACATAATGTTGTCAGTTTGCTTATGCATGCCTTGAATGTCTCACTCAACCCAAGTAAAATAACAAATTGTCTCTTTAGTCTTGCACTGAAAATTTTAAAGTTCATTTGTATCTAAATACTGTTCAATTGTTATCAACTTAATTGCAAAATTAGGTCAAGGACTTTAGTGGTAGTTGTTGCTACTCAGTTTGAAGTTAAATTTGCTCAGGAGAAAATTGGAGGAATAAATGTTAGCAAACTTTTTCTTTCTTTCTTAAAAATTAAAATTGACAAGGAATGTAAATTCTTGACAGATTCATAGTGGTCATTCTGGTTGTTTGAATTTTCAGAACATTCTATGAATTCAGTTGGCCATTTCGTGGTTGTATTCTTCTCCTTTCTATTGAATTCTGTCGACTTTTGAGCCAACTTCACTAAACCTGTCATAATTTCCTCTGGATAACCTAATGACATAATTCTTGCATAATAATTTGGCCCTCACAATTAAAATGGGTTTCTGTAAACTAGAAGCTTAATTGATTAAAGTAAGAATTTCAAAATCCACTTGATACTTAAATTAAAGGCTATGCTATGAGGCACTCCAGTGTCACATTTCAACACTTCCAAAGATGACCATATAAACTCCTTTGTTTAAATGTCATCTTGTCATGCATTAGAGAATTGCTTAGTGATACTAAAGTTTCTTTTTTTATCACTCAATAATTATGTCTCTCCATTTAATTTGGTATAATATTTGCCTAGCGATGCATTAATCATGATTTTGTAATAATGATGGTTAATTGTTTTGCTTGACAAGTCTCTATACAAATGTACTGTAATAATGTTGACAATTACTAACTAGTTCTGCATTTACAGTGCAAAGTTACCAGTGAAGTTGGTCTTGCTTGATGAGGCAGATGCGATGACGAAGGATGCTCAGTTTGCCTTGCGTAGAGGTATGAATTGTTTATCAGTTCAGTATTATTTTCTTCTGATAATTTTCTTGCACATCATTTTATTTCTCTTATTTGTGCATATTTTTGCTGTAGTGATTGAGAAATACACAAAGAGCACCAGGTTTGCGCTTATCTGTAATCAAGTCAACAAGATTATTCCAGCGCTACAGTCTAGATGTACTAGATTTCGTTTTGCGCCTCTTGAACCCATTCATGTCTCTGAGCGGCTTAAACATGTTATAAAGGCTGAAGGGTAAGTATTATGATTTTGTTTTCCTATTATTTAGATTCTCATTATGCTTCCTTTTAAATTCTGGATGGTATGGGTGTCTTTGTTCATTATTCTTTTTTCTCAATCATCAATTCTTATCATCATGCATTTTCAGCTCTAATAATTTAAGCATGTCGTTGCACATTGGTTCCGCTTGATGGAGGCAAAAGTTGGTTGAATTAAATAACCAATACTTCCTCCTTTTGTTTTCTGGACCTTTTCCATTCTGAGGATTAAATATGAGTCTTTTATTATTATTATTGTTGTTGTTGTTATGTAAAATTCCTTACTAGTCTTCATAGTTTATTTCCTAAAACACCTGATTTTATTTTTAATATTTATATTTATATCTACATGTCTTGTTTGCGAATTTGAGAGCCTTATAGGACTTGATTTGATATCAATTGCTTGGGAAGTGGAAAACTAAGGATTTTCTTGGGATTCACTTCATAAATTGGAGGACATCGGTAGCGGGATTACGTTATCAAATTGATGAAGACAAAGGATTTTAGCGACTTAATCTCTGGTTTGGATTTGCAATAGTACTATGATAATTTCATTATTTTTGTGGTGGGGGGCAGAGGGGAGAGGGGATCTGATTTTTGTAAAAATCGTGATATGGCTGTAGCTTATTTGGACTATGTAGTAGAAAACTGAGCTATGATTTAACTTAACATTCTCTTTTTCTCTTTGGATCAGACTCGATGTTCCTGAGAGCGGCTTAGCGGCACTTGTACGGCTTAGCAATGGTGACATGAGAAAGGCCTTGAACATTTTGCAGGTTTAAGATCATTATCATTTGGTTTGGATATGGTTATGCTTCTGTGTTTTAGAGATGTTAATTAAGGATATAATCAGTGAATAACTGTATTCTAATGCCATTGAAGCCGTGTAATCATATCGAACTGTTAGTTAAATGACATGCTGCAATGATGATTGTCATAAATCGTGGTATGGTCAAATACTTTTTCCTTTGGAAAGATTCTCAATAATCTATTTTTTGATACATGCAGTCAACACATATGGCTTCTCAGCAAATAACCGAGGAAGTTGTGTACCTGTGCACTGGAAATCCGTTGCCCAAAGACATTGAGCAAATATCTTTCTGGCTTCTAAATGAATCATTTGCAGATAGTTTCAAACGTATTTAACACTCACTTTCATTTATTAGTTTTTGTAATTCTGCTGCTGGCAAATTTCATGCTTATTTGTAGCTTTCCATCCCTCTGTAGGAATATCTGAAATCAAGACAAGGAAAGGGTTGGCCTTGATAGACATCGTAAGGGAAGTGACAATGTAAGTGCTACACATTAGATGTCCACTTCTTGGAATAATTATAATTTCTTGTTTTAAAATCTGCAACTTTAATCTGATAGGTTTGTTTTTAAGATCAAGATGCCATCCGAGGTTCGAGTTAGGTTGATTGATGATTTGGCTAACATAGAGTAAGTACCTATTTTGTGCTATATGTGATCTTCCTTGTTTTTGATATACAAATGGATGCTGTAGGTAATTAATAGATACACGTTTTTGTTTCATTTCCCCTTTCATGTAGTTTTTAGTTTTTTGTATATTTTTGTATCTTTGGATCTTTTTTACCATGAGCTTCTGTACTTGATTTTCGTTCAGTCAATAAATTCTTTCCATTTCCTATTAGAAATTTTAAAAAATTAGATGCCAAAAGTAAACATTGTTTTTACTTTTAAGGCATAATGTATTTACAAGTAATAGTGATACAATAACTCAATACAGAGAGACGCATAGTATGAACTCCTATCGGAAAGAGAAGTGAAGTAGCTCATAGGGAACAGAATAAAATATGATCTAAGATATGGTTCAAGTTAAAGTGCTGGAGGTGGGGGTGGGATTTCACTATACTGATGTTTTGCTGATACCTATTATCACTGAGTGATTGGAATTGAAAACCTTTGATTCTTGCAGATTCTTTAATCTCAATTTTATGTAGTTAACTGTATTTCAAGTTCCACAGTGGAAAAATAGCAAACATTGGGAATGCAAGGAAATAGCTGTTCATTGCAATGCTTTGTTTTTTGTACGAAAAGAAAAAACTGTTGTGTGGTGTCCAGTACATTTTTGCATTCTGCTGTCCACCAATATATCCTTAGGTAAACAAGACTATTAGCTCTTCTGATACATATGTGGATTATACTTATAAAGATTCATTATAGGCCTAGTGAACATACACAGTAACTGAGATCAGTTATAATTATTACTTGAAAGCACTTTTTGTGATATTGAAGGCATCCTTGCTTCATATTGTTGTTTATAATTCCTTTTGGTGTAAGAGTTACATTTGGACATCACGTTAATCATCATCTCCTGCTTTTGCTCATGAGTTTAGATAACTTCAGCTTTCTAGTCTCTCATTTGAGTAAAGGTCCCCCTTTTGCTTGTTTGTCAGCAGCAATTTCCTTTGTTGGTTAAATGCTCTAATAATGTGATTGCAGGTACAGGTTGAGTTTAGGTTGCAATGATAAGTTACAGCTTGGATCACTCATTTCTACTTTTACACGCGCTCGAACTGCACTTGTTGCTGCTGCTGCTGCAAGATAGACAATTGTTGTGAAGTTTGGGCATGTTTCCGTACCATTTCACACTGAGTTACATTATTTGTAACCCATAGTGAAATTAAGTGTTGGCCTTAGTGTTGGCAAGGAAGATTGCCATTTCCTTTCCAGCTCGAGATAATTAAGTGTTTGCCTCAGTAGTGACTATGAAGTGTTAGTGGTCGAGATCTAACTGGATTGGAGTTGGACACTTAAATGCCCTTGGATTAGATGGAGCTTCTCTCATCTTTGCCCAAATTTTCTGAAACTTGCATACTTTTATAGTCGCTGTAGTTCTTGTAAATCGGATCAAAATCCAATCGTCATAACAATATCAACAATTAATTATATCTTAATATATGTTCTGAAATAGTAATAATAATAATGGAATAAAATGAAATAATTTAAAATCCAATCTTCATAACAATATCACAAATTAATTATATCTTCATATATGTTCTGAAATAATAATAATAATAATGGAAAAAAATGAAATAATTTTACAATAACATAAATACTTTTTTGCATTTCATCATTAAGGGTTTTTGTAATTATGGTTCTCCCTTACGACTTCAGATTATCAAAGTGGCAAAAGCAATGATCTATTTATTTTTGCACTGTTAAACTTTTTTTTTTCAAATGGATGACATCATTTTTTTGACACTATTAATAGTTTGAGAGGATAACAATATATATTATCTGAGCTCACGGCTTCATCACATGGGTGGGTTGCATTTTCTCCTAATTGAAGCTATAAAATCTAAATTCCACTATATATATTTAACAAAATCACTTGGACATGCCTAATCTTTTATAATATGCTTGGAAAATATAGGATAAATGATCAATTTTATAAGATGGAAACATATTTACATGCGGTTAGAAAAGGCATGCCAATTGGCTTCCCAATTTTTCCCAATAACCCAAACTACATTACTACCTCAATAATAATAATAATAGAAGAAGAAAATATCCAAAATAGAAAAACGACCACATCATCTCATACACATGCTGTACAGTGTACACATGCTACTGCCCTAATGCAAATACAACATACACCGTCGGATCACCAACAGCAGATGCCTACATTTTGATCTAACCAGTAACTAGCTAGCATGTTTTTTTATCTACTCGCCCGCACATGCACACTCACTGACTTTGGTCTCGTGTTACCGTGCGAACCGTTGATTACCGCATTTAAAATGGCTTCTGATTCTGAAGGTACATGAACATATCCTGCAACGGCGACATATGATTATTACTCTGAAACTGTGAATTGAAACTCAAGTCCATGGTAGAATCCATGTAGTTATAAGGAAAACCAAGGCTGTTTTGATTTTCCCACGGTTTCCATTTGGGCTCGCTTTGTACCTCGCACGTGAATTCCGGAGACACCACGTGCTCCGAACAGCTCGAGTCCGTGTGTAACTTCGGCACCGAATCTGACGTGTCGAAGTACACGTAATCTCCCGTCGCCGCCGGGTTCGGCGGCATCGCAGACGTGTTGTCCATGCCAGTTGTCGTCATAATATCCGGTTTCTTGTCCTCGAATTCCGACATATCGGCTTCTTTACGGTTGGCAGCGGCGGCTGCAGCAGCGGCTAGATTTTGCTTCTCGATACTTCCTTTCTTGTTGTATATGCGACACAGCACCCAATCATCCAGCTGCCATACATTGACCAAACGAATCTGAACGGTTAGATTTAACAATCACATAAGATATGATTGGTGATTCATGATTGTTCAATTTCTTATCCTATCAATCAATATCTAACTAACTAGGTGTGTTTGCTACTTGTCCGGTGAGGTCAGTCACATGAACAAAGAGATAAGACGGAATATTTTCCTTAATTGGAAATCAATAATTGTGTGAATTTGCAAGTGTGACAAGTTCATGTCCCCTTTACAAAGTTGTTATACTCTGTATATCACACGTATAACATTCGCGTGGACCCTAAAACTACGTGTGGGGTCATGTGTGGTCGGGTCTAATCATCCGATTAGATTTTTGATTTTGCTAGCGTCAAAATATTGATTTAACACAACATATTAACGAAACCTTATCTTCTCATGACAATTCAATTTCAAAGGCTCAAAGCTCTGTTGGCCGCCAATTAAGAAAATTAACAGATTTAAGGACAAAATGGTCATTTCATTAAAAATGTCGACGACTTTAATATTAACTTACCCTTAAGCTATTCTTTTTACGAGCAGAACGATCGACATCGGCGAGGCGATATTCATGCATAATCCAGTTGGTTTTCTCCCCTTTGGGAGCTTTTCCGGCGTAAAATACCAAAGCCTTCTTAATTCCAACCGGTTTCGGCTGCCCGATCGGTTTATCTGCTCCGGTCGCCTTCCAGTATCCACTCCCTGCCGCTCGATTCGGTCTTGAACCGTTCGGATACTTCCGGTCCCTCGGCGAAAAAAAATACCACTCTTTTTCACCGTACAAGGACAAATCTGTCGACAGAAATTTTACAATTATATTAACTTATTACATCGATCACCAAATGAAAAATAATTTCTTTAAATTACAATAAAAAATTTGTAATACCTGGGAGTTCCCATGGATCGAACTTGTAAAGATCGATTTCTGCGATAATCGGGACGGCGATTGGCTGCGATAGACATTTCCGGCATAAATAATGCATCACGAGCTCCTCGTCCGTTGGATGGAATCTGAAACCTGGAGGTAATTGTAGCTCAGCTGCCATTTTGACCGTTTTGCCCTCTTAGTCGAAAGAAATAAAATCTCCAAGTGTTGAAGAACAATGACGGCGCTTGAAACTTAGAACGCAGGGGAGAGAAGTGAATTTATAGAGGGAAGAGGGTGGACACGTGGCGAAAATGGCGGATGGGGAGTTCTAGAAGACACGTGGGCGATAAGGTTAAAATTAGGAGTTGGGGGTTTTATGGGGAAGGTCGATGGACACGTGTCGAGCATTTAAGTGGCGTTGGTGCGTGTCCATAGGCCACATGGAGATGGTGATTTTGTCACTGCTTACGACACTTGTTTTGGACTGGTGTGGTCTAACATGTCGGTTCGCAGAAACACTCGTCTCGGGATTCGTGTGGGGTCGGCGGGCTTTGTTTCTGCCTTTCTTATTTTCTCGGTGCCAGCGCCGATAGTTTAACGGTGATAAGATGTACACCTCATCCTACACGTGCGCCTGTAACCGTCAACTTTTTATGTTTTGCCACCGTCTTTTTATTTTTTGATACAGAAAATTAAAGGAGATCAAATATATCTGTTACATCTGTATTTATATATATATATATATATATTCTTTGATTCTTTCTGTAAAATTGTAACACATCTGAATTTCTCGTACCTTGTTATCAAATGGCGAAGCCACATCGGGTTCCGGGACCATGGTTTATTTGTTTTTTTTATTTATATATATATTTTTTAATCTTTTATTTTTAAACAATTTTCTATATTGAATTCCTAATCTATAAATTTGAAGATATTGATTTTACATTACTTATCTGGTACTCTATCATCTATTGGAAATAGACGTGGCAACTAGAGTGATATATGTGAATATTACAGTGTTACACAATAATTTGGTGTTATGAAACGTGAGAAATACTCAAATCTAACTTTAGTATTGACCGTTGGATATTTTACTTGACGAACCTTCATTTTATATATTTGAATAATAATTTTATAAGGATTTAGCTAGTTTTCTACATTATCCCGAGGTTTTTTTTTTTTTTTTTTCAATTTTTTATATAATTATATTGAAATCTAATGACTAAAAATTGATCCGGCAAGTTTACGGTTCGTATATAGTAACCGAACCCATTTTATTTTTAAACAATTTTCTATATTGAATTCATAATCTATAAATTTGACGATAATTTTACATTACTTATTTGATAGTCTATCATATACATCATCTATTGAAAATAAATGTGTCAACTAGAGTGATATGTAATTTGGTGTTTGGGAACGAGAGAGAGAGAGAGACTCAAATCTAACTTTATGGTGTGGGTGTATTGAGTATTCTACTTGACAAACCTTCATCTTGTATATTTGAAAAACAATGTGTCAACTAGAGTGTATATATATATATATATATATATATAACAGTAATTTGGTGCTTGGGAATGAGAGAGAGACTCAAATCTAACTTTATGGTGTGGGTGTATTGAGTATTCTACTTGATAAACCTTCATCTTGTATATTTGAATGATAATGTAATAAGGATTTAGCTACAATATGGGTTTTTTCTTCCAATTTTTTTAAATTCTTAAATTTTATATATCATTATATTGAAATCTAGGACTACAAATTGATCCGGCAAGTTACGGGTAACCGAACCCATTTTATAAATAATTAAAACAAGTGTAAATATAATCATTTTCTCACCTTAATTATCATCATTTCTATAATTTATTGATACATATATAATATAACAAATCAATCTAAATTATTTTAATTATTTTAATTATTTTTTATGTTTTTACTTTACTAAAAGCATAATTAATCAAGATATTTGATTTAGATTATGACAAGATGCTGTAAATATGAGATTCAATTATATTAATTAACACACTCACAACTAAGTGAAATACCTTTAATCATTTTTCTTTTTTTTTTTAATATGGATTTTTTATATATCTATATATCAATTGTAAGGACAACGATTCTAATTTAATATTTATTAATCGAATGAATAATTTTATTATTGAGCCATGTCTATCAATAACATATATTTCTTTTTAAATGTTACTTCAATATAGATTTCTTTTTAAATGTTATTTCTTTGATAATCGGATACATAATTCATTGAAAAATTGTCTTAATGAAAATGTTTATTTTTGTTCGTTGATGTATTGTTTAATATATTCTATCGTTTACAAACTTTTATTCAAATTCATAAATTAACTCTTTTTTTCATATATGATAAAATAACAATTAAAAGCTCCAATAATGATAATTTTTTTATTTTAGTCTTAAAGTATGATTCTGGTAAACGGTGGAAACAGAGTCAGAGAGAGACATGCATATTTTTTCAATTTTCTGGTCCAGTTTCGAATGTTGATAGTTTCAACTGTCTACGTGAATGAAGATAAAGATAGAGGAAGTAACGAGGTAAGAGCCGAAACCGCTTTGATTCCTCAATTTTTTTATTTATTTTTATTTCAATAGTTCCTTGTGTGGCCATCTCTAATAGAGACGAGGTATAATCATATTTAGATCTTAAATAATGTTGAGAGTATTGTTTATATGTACTTTTCATCCGGTAGTATTAAGAGTGATATTTTTATAATAAATTTAATTATCCTTATTTTATAACAATCGGTCAATAAATTATAATTTATAAATCTTAATGTTGATAAAAATAATACTATTGTAAATTTCTCAATGAAATCTTTAAAATAGTACTAATATTTAATATTTTTAAATTATTTCAAAATTTGATAATTATGATAATTTTAATTTTTAAATAAAGAAACATCGTAAATTTTAAATTTTATAGATTAGAATACATTTAACATAAACACTCTGTTGTCATACCAATCGACTTTCGCGTATAGGAAACCTCTGATCCCATCCGTTGTCACTCACTTGCTTCAAGTGAACCACTGAATCGTGAATATGCCAGCTTGAACCGGTAAAGCAACGATAAGATCCCTTGAAATCCGAATAGGATTTCAAGGATATTCTCCTACAATTCCCCAACGTCTAAATGGTTATGGGAAGTCTATAAATAAGACCATTCATTCACTGGGAGGGGATTCTGATATATATATATATATATATATATATATATATATATATATATATATATATATATATATTATTAAAGTTTTTGCATTCCAAAACTCTGGCAAAATTAAAACTCTGGCAACCGGAATATTCCCACTAAACGAATTTCGATTACCTTATACTCCTTTGTTAAGCTCAAGCTCACATAAGGTCTAAAGATCCAACAACCGTTTTTCCTTTCTTCTTCTTTGGTTTCTTGTTCGTTTTCATCTCTTTTTTATATATTTTTAGAGTCGACGGTCAGTCCGATTTGACAAAGTTGATTGGGTCTGACTCGAATTCAATCCGATCCACTCTAAGTGTAGATCAACCATCTACAACCATCTATATTCCTCTTGACTTGGCCGCCCCCTTGCTTCAAGTGAACCACTGAAATCGTGGATATCACTTTACCAGTTTGAACTGGTAAAGTAACGATAAGACCCTTTGAAATCCCGTTGGAAATTCAGGGTTATTCTCCAACAATTCCCCAACATCCAAGTGGTTCTAGGAAATTTATAAACGGACCATTCCCTCATTAGGACGGGATTCTGATCTTTTTTAAAAAATATTGCTAAAGTTTTTGCGTCCAGAAATCTGCCAAAATACAAACTTCGGCCACTTGACTTGGCAGCTCACCACCCACCAGAATTTCCACTTGACTTGGCTGCTCACCTATTTCAAGTGAACCACTAAAATCGTGGATATCAATACCAATTTGAACCGGTAAAGCAACGATAAGATCCCTTGAAATTCGGTTGGGATTTCAGGGATATTCTCCAACAGTTCGCCAACGTCCAAGTGGTTATGAGAAGTTTATAAATAAGATCATTCCCTTAGTGAGAGGCGATTCTGATCTTTTTTTTTTAATATTGCTAAAGTTTTTGCATTTCGAAACTCTGTCAAAATACAAACCCCGGTTACCGAAATATTCTCACTAAACGTATTTCGATCACCTTATACTCCATCACTCAGACCAAGCGCATATAAAGTCTAAAGATCCAACAATTCCGTTTTTCCTTTCTTTTTCTTTGGTTTCTTGTTCGTTTTCATATTTTTAGAACAATCAACTAGACCGATTCAACTGATTAGACCAAGTTGTTTGGACCTAACTTGAATCCGACCCGATCCACTCTAAGTGTAGATCAACCATCTATAACCATCGGTATTCCACACCCTATTTTCATTTCTTGTACGGTGTAATTTATAAAACTTGGCAAAGTTGTCAGTGTCTGTCTTGATCAAAGGCGAATCAGGACCTGCCACGTAAAGCGTTAACTTCCTGATAGGTAACTGCCCTCCACATTGGCAATGACCATAGAGGATCTTTCATATTTCATAGCTGTTTTGTTGTCCAATGTAGGTACTTAAGGGTTGGGTGACCTACAATCGGAGTTGAAGACTTCTTTGTTTAATCACTAACAAAAGAAAGTGCTTTGTGTGGGTGATGTGGCGTCTTCTTATTAGTTAGATCTTAATCAACTTTTTATTACAGTAAGAAAGTGCTTTGTGTGTCTTTTATTTTGATTTTGAAATTTTACAACGGTAATTAAATTTGTCGAATTTCATTTCGTTAAAAAAAATCTCTCTCTTTATATATAACATACAATTCTTTTATTTTTTAAGCTCTACTTAATTTAAACTATAATTGAAAAGTGATTCTAAATACTGTCTACTGGAATGAGAACTAATGATTAAAAAAAATAAAAGAGTTTATTTATTTATTTTATAATTAAAATAACTATTTTCACATATATAGAAGTTCTTCCAACCGACACTTCAGTTTTTCTTAAGGAGATTTTTAAAGTTTTTGATAAAATAACACTTTCAACTTTTTTTTTTTTTTTTTTTTTTATAGATTTATCACTTACAAGTTTTAAAAGCTATTTTTAAAAGTTATTAACTGCCATAATATATATATATATAAATTTAAAACTATCCTAATTTTCAATTGGTTTTAGAATACATTAAAATTAGACAATCCAAAAATTTAATCCATATTTCAACCTATATAATGTGGTAAATAATTTTTTCATTAACCACATCATCATATGTTGTATGTGGTAATGACAACTTACTTATCATATCATTTAAGTTAAAGTTTAAATTAATTATTTGGATTACAATATCATTCGAATTGATGATTTCCGATACAAATAGTTCTAAAAAAAAAAAAGACATTTGTTTAGACCGTTGAGATCAGTAATCTGATTATGATGGCTGATTGAAATATTATTTGTTTTCAAATTTGTGGTCGGGCAGTCATTTTCATTACCCGTAACTCTGAAATAATTTTTCAAAATTTTAAAATTAAAAGAAAGAAAGAGAATATATATCACGCGAGACATGCTAATTGAAATTAAGAAAAAACATGCCCAAAGAATGACCGGTACAGCATGAAGAGTTTGAAAAGTTTGCATCCATTGTGAAAGCTACCACATGTGTAATAAACGACAATATCAGTTTTTTTTTTTAAATAAAAAACAATAAATATAAATCAAATTCTTTAAATGTTATAGGATCAAAAAAATTAATTTTATGATAAATAAGTTACCATCGTCATACAAATTATGGAGTGATTTGGTAAATGATAATATAAAAGACAAATCATTTACATCATTTAGGTTGGTGCATTAGTGAACAATAAAATTTAACCATATGATATATCTATACAAAAAAAAAAAAACCATAAAATTTAAGGATTTGGATCTCCCCTTACTTTAATCTTGTCCTCATCTAAATCAATAATCTTGATTAATTCTATATTTTTGGTAAAGTAAAAACATAGAAGTTAATTAAAATAATCCAGATTACTGATTAGCTTTATTAGACACGTATCAATAGATTATGGAAATGAGGATAAAGAGCAAATCCATATCCCAAATTTAAACTTAAGACATCCTAAGTAAGAAATTTTCTCAATTGAACTGAATACTACCTATTTATATAAACATCCATAATACTATCAACAAAATCATTCTAGTGATTTACTGACAATTTCCTTATACAGTTATATTTACATCGATAGGATTGTGATTCATGTAATTAATGTCCCTCTTCTTCGACCCATAAATTCTCAATGTATTGTGACTATTGTCTCAATTTTTTTTATAAGTATTATATGAATTCAGGATTAGGAGTGACTGTAATCCATAACCTTACGGTGGTATAATATAGATGTGAAGGGTATATCACTGGACCTTAGGACGGAGCCAGGATTATATTCTAGAGAGGGCGACGTGGAAAAATATATATTAAAAATGTTGTTTATATTTTAAAACATTATTGTTTTCATTAATTAAGGACAATCACCATAAATATATGTATTATCCAGTAAAATTGTCTTAAGAAAACCGTGTAAAACACGACCCTAAATTTCTCTAAATTGCTTCATAACGTGGTGTTTATTGGTTTATTACTTTCTGTCTTCTCCATATTCGAAACATAATTGTTTTTTTTTATTTATAAACAATAGATATTCCAACTCATATATCAACTTGTAACTTAGACAATTTAATAAATATAAATACGATGAATGAAATAAATCACAATTAATATGTATCAATTAGTTCAACAACAAACAACTAGCTGGAATACAAGTTGAAATATAAAGTTGAAAGTATCTCTAGTATTACTTTAAAAATAAAATAGACTAAAATTTATGGTCATCGATTCAAGATACAATAATAGTGTTTAATTGTTAGTAAACAAATTGAAATTTAAACAATACTTCAAAAAGAAAATGAAATTTAAACTGTATTTATATTTTTCTAAAATCCAAATGTTTTTTTAATTAATAAAAATTATAAAATTTTTATTGATACAATTTCTTAATAATTAAACATAAATATAGTACTATGTTTACTTGACATGTTTTAATTATATAAATTAACACATTTTTTAAATTGTAAAAACTAAGTAACGTTTAAAAAAAAAGAAGGCATGGTATTGCCATATTAGAGTGAAATAAGTAAGATTTGGAATAAGTAAGATTTGGAGAGAAGAAAAATATTCTACGAATTTCATAAAATTAGTATTGAGTAAATGTGATTTAAAAAATTACAATTGACATATCAAACTTTATATGTTACGATTTGATTTATATTTTAGATATAAAGAAAAAGTAATATTATATTTAGAATGAAACATATTATCTATGTGGTTTTAGCTGTTAAGATAAAATTATTAACATTGTAATCTATAAAAGAATTAAAAAAAATCTAAATATGAGGTAGAAATAAAAGTAAAAATATAAAATATATGAAAATTTAGGGGACAAATTTATAAAAGTATAGAACTCGAGGGGCATGGAAAAAAGGGTAAAACCATAAAACTCTAAAAGGTTAATGGAAAGGGGGTGGCTGCAGCTCTTGTCCGGGACTGAACCAACCTCATTCCATTATGTATTGTTTCAATTATGTGTAACCATTTAACAGTTAAAAGAAATATCGATAACCATTCAACTTTCCAAATAGATGAGTGAGTGATAAATGATCACACTTTAAATTGTAGATTGCAATGAAATGCATAAACCAATATAAAGAAGGGAAAATTGCATTAACTCTAATGAGTTTAATCAATATTGTACTCATATGTAACTTTTAATAAAATTATACAAACTTCCCCTATTATTCACGAGAATTTCATTATAATAAAATTAATTAACTAACCCTTTTTTTTATATAAACGGTTAGGGAGTTTATTACATATAGAACCTAATTAATTCACTAACCGTTTTTTATTTTAAAAAAAAATGTATTTTTAAGAAAAATTAAAACAAATCGATAAAAATGTTTTTTAAAACAAAAAACAGTTAATTAGTTATGTTCTATTTGTAATAAAATCATTAATCGTTTAAATTAAAAAAAAGTTAGTTAATTAATTTTATTATAATAAAATTCTCAAATATAATAATTATTATAATAAAATAATCAATTCATGGGTAATTTAGTTATTTTAAATTTTTAGGTTAATTAAACAGTTAATCAATGAATAGTAGGGGAAGTTTGTGCAGTTTCTTCAAAAGTTACATATGAGTGCAATATTGATTAAACTCATGGAAAGTTTGTACAATTTACCTTAAAAAGAAAGCAAAAGATAGCCCTCTCAACCTCTCGTGACACAGTTCTATTAGTAGATGAAAGAATTTAAGATTGAGATAAATAATTCCAAAATCAACTATTCAAATCTTATCGAAAACGAAAAGCTTTAATATATATATATATATATATATATATGGTATAGTTAGGACGGTTAAGTAGCTGGATAGGTTCCGTTAAAAGAAAAATGATAATTTTGGAGTAGTATTCAAACATATGATATATAGTGGGTTGATTGTCCTTGTCCTTTATATGAATGTGGCTCCGCCATTGGTGAGATCCACTGAACCTGGGCAACCTTTAATGTTGAGGACCACAAAACTCCTCACTGTCAAGACTTTGAAAAGGCTGACTGAAACTGAGATTGACATTTTTTTTAAATCAGACACCAAACAGATAATCGGAAATCAGAAATCGGAAAAGGAATCAGGTACCGTATAAAACTTGCATAGTTGCAGTGATGTTATGAGAGTTATTTTCTTTAAGGGTTTTTTTTTTTAATTTTGTTTTCTTTATATAGATTTTCTATTGAAATAAAAGAAATCTATTTAGATTAGTAAAAATTGATTCAGTAATATACCTATTATATATAAATTAAAGATGTTGGAAGTAATAGATGTTAAGTAGGATTGTACTTCTGTATATATTAGGATTTATGTTTACTTATCAGAGTAGGATTTATGTGTACTTATCAGAGTAGGAATTACGTGGTTGTAATTAATTTACTTTCCTATTTTCTTTAGGTTTTTTAGATTTGGGTGAACACTTCTTGTAATGTTATATATATGTTCATTATCAATGAAAAGGTGTGTGTGAATTCAACACCAAAACCAATCTCTATCTTATATGGTATCAGAGCAGAATCGATCCTTACTCTAGAAACAATTTTCTCTTCTCTCTCATTCAGTCCAATGACAATAACCACACCTGCACCTGAAAGCGGCTCCTCCGCAACACCTCCCACGATCGTCAACATCACACCAGCAACCTCCACAACACTTCGCTCGAATGAATTTCACCTCATTACCATCAATATCTCTGCTCAGGCTCCTCTCAAACTCACTGCCAACAAATATATGTCCTGTAAAATTCAGTTTCAGACTCTTTTCATAGGATATGATCTTCTTGGTTATATCAATGGCTCAAAGCCATGTCCACCGGCTACTCTAACTATCAAAGATGTAGAATCTCCAAATCCGGCATACAATATCTGGATTCGTCAAGACCAACTCATCCTGAACGCGATAATTGGCTCCTTGTCTCCAACTATTATCTCATTTGTTGCCAGAGCTAACACGTCAATGGAAGCATGGACCATACTTGCCAACACATACGCCAAGCCATCTCGTGGACTCATTCAACAAATCAATGCACTTCTCCAGCACTAAAAAAAGGTAAACAAAATATCACCGATTTTCTTCACTCTGTTAATGCCCGTGTAGATGAGCTTGCATTACTTGGTGCTCCGGTGGACGATGAGGATCTCACTGATCGAATCTTAGATGAACTTGATGATGACTATAAAGAACTGGTTCGTGCGGTTCAAGCTCGTGATAATCCCATCACCTTTGATGAACTCCACGAAAAACTTTTGTCATTTGATGCTTCTCTTCAGAACAGCAAAAAGGAGACGACTACCTTCCCTGTCACAGCAAACTCAACCAACAGAACCTACCATAACAACTGGCGTCCACCAACTCCAATTGGCGTCCTTAATCTACTAATAACTTGGGCTGGCGCCTGTCGCCCAACAATGCTGGCCGACCTCAACCTAATTCCAATTTCAGTGGACAGAACCGTGACAATCAATTCTCCCCATGACCGTACCTTGGTAGCTGCAGATGTGTGGCACTCAAGGTCACTCAGCTAAGAGGTGCACCACTTTTCAAATGGTCCCAATTCAGTCTCCTGGATCTGACCCACCACCGCCACACTCCTCCTCCCTAACTCCTTGGCAACCACGAGCTCACTTCGCTGCAACTAACTCCTCCAATAATCCGACATGGCTTCTTGATAGTTGTGCTTCCCACCATGTCACTGCCGACTTGGGTAATCTCTCTCTGCATGCACCGTACAAAGGTTTAGATGATGTCATGATTAGCGATGGCACAGGTCTTTCCATCGCACACACTGGTTCCACATCTCTATACACACATGCAAAAAATTTTACTTTAAATGATGTACTATGTGTTTCTGACATGAAAAAGAACTTAATCTCTATATCTCAAATTTGCGCCGCTAATAATGTGTCCGTTGAGTTCTTATCTTCTTGTGAAGGATCTTCGTACGGGGCAATTCTTCTGAAGGGCACAACCAAGGATGACGTCTATGAATGACCGTCTGTCAAACCCGAATCTACCCCAATTCTAGCCTTCTAAAGCATAAAAACAACTTCATCAAATTGGCACCATAGATTAGGTCATCCGGCTTTTCCAAATTTACAGCATATTATTTCTAATTTTAGTTTAGATTTGTCGTCGTTTATGTCAAAAGAGGTTTTATGTCATGCTTGTCAATGCAATAAAATTCACAAGCTTTCTCTTTCTGAATCATCTCTTGTTTCCTCTCTACCCCTAGAAATCATATTTTCTGATATATGGACCTCCCCAATTATTTCTCATAATGGTTTTAAATACTAAGTAATTTTTTGTTGATCACTTCACTAAATATATATGGTTTTATCCACTGTGAAAGAAATCTGACGTTCATCAAACTTTTATTCATTTTAAATCCATTGTCGAAAACTATTTCAAAATCAGAATCACCACTTTTTACTCAGACAATGGAAGGAAATACATGTCACTCAAAAATTATTTTTCTGAAAATGGTACTTCTCATCTCACAACTCCACCACACACGCCTGAGCACAATGGGTACTCGGAGAGACGTCACAGACACATCGTCGAGACTGGTCTTACATTACTAACCCATGCCTCTATTCCCTTTGAATTTTGGACCTATGCCTTCACCACATTTGTCTACCTAATCAATAGGATGCCAACCAAAACTCTCTCCCTTGTGTCCCCTTATGATTTTTTTTTGGTAACACGCCCAACTACTCTAAACTTAGGATTTTTGGTTGTTTGTGTTATCCGTGGCTTAGGCCATATTCTTCTAACAAACTTGATCCTCGCTCTAAATTATGTGTGTTTATTGGGTACTCATTATCCCAAAGTGCCTACTTGTGTCTTGATCCCTCTAGCGCCAAAGTGTATGCCTCCCGTCACGTTCAGTTCGTAGAGTCTATTTTTCCATTTAAAACACTGCACACTGAGTCGCACCGACCAACCTCCACCTCCATCGAGTCCTGGGTTCCTTTACCTCTCACTGTCAGGTCTTCATATCAGCCGGCTTCATCATCGATCGTGCCCTTAGCAGAATCACCACCGTCCGCTGACCTTCTTCCTCCTCAACAAGTTGACTTGCGACAGGTCCCATCGATACCAGCTTCTGTCGTCCAAGAATCTCCACATACTACAGCTGCTACACCAGTCGACTCTCCTACTGTTGTTATCCCATCTGGTACACCCACCACTGCCTTTATAGAGCCGGAATCTGTCCCTTTGGTGACGGTCATCTCACAACAGTCACCACCTTCGGTCACAGCCCCTCCATCGCCGAACAGGCATCATATGGTTACAAGAGCTAAGAACAACGTTCACAAGCCGATACAGAGGCTCAACCTTCACACACTCCTACAGAACTCGACAGACCGTGAACCTACAACAGTTGCACAAGCTTTAAAGGATCCGAATTGGCGTAAAGCCATGTCAGATGAGTGTGATGCATTGATCATGAATGGCACCTGAGAGCTAGCGCAACCAGATTCAAATATTAATGTTATTGGCTGTAAGTGGATTTTTCGAGTCAAATGAAAATTCGATGGCACAACTGACAGTTTCAAGGCACGCTTAGTTGTAAAAGGTTTCAACCAACGACCAGAGGTTGACTATTTCGAAACATTCAGTCCAGTAATCAAACCCACAACAGTCAGACTCGTCCTTAGCATTGCCATCAGTCAGGGTTGGTCTCTTCGTCAGTTGGATATCAACAATGCCTTCCTACAGGGTCGACTTACTGAAGAAGTTTACATGACTCAGCCTCCTGACTTTGTTGATTCTGATCACCCAACTCATGTCTGTAAACTTCGAAAAGCGATTTACGGTCTCAAGCAAGCACCGAAAGCGTTGTACCATGAGTTGTGCCAATTTCTGATTGCATTTGGGTTCAAGAACTCTCAAGCAGACACATCCCTTTTTATTCTCAAATCTGGTGGTAATCTTTTATATCTACTAATATATGTTGATGACATCATTCTCACAGGTAATTGTTCATCTCAGGTTATGCAATTTGTTGGTATCCTTGTCAACAGATTTTCACTGAAAGATCTTGGTTCTCTTTCTTACTTTCTTGGAGTTGAAGTAATTCCGCACAAGGATGGAATTTTACTGTCACAAAAGTGGTACATTATGAACCTTCTTGCTCGCAATAACATGTCAGGTGCCAATCCAGTCCAAACTCTGCTGCCCACTAGTCCTCCGATCAGTCTTCACTCAGGCACGCCTCTAGAGGATCCCTCTCCTTACCGAACGGTGGTTGGTAGTCTTCAGTACCTATCGCTCACTCGCCTTGACATCTCCTATGCGGTCAACAAATTGTCTCAGTTCATGCACCAACCATCGACTGATCACTGGGAGTTAGTCAAACGTGTGCTCAGGTACTTACGGGGCACCTTAGAAGAAGGTATACTTATCTATCGTGATTCTCCTATCTCTCTTCATGCATTCTCTGATGCTGACTGGGCTGGAAACAAGGATGATTACTCCTCCACCAGTGCCTACATTGTCTATCTTGGGCGTAATCCGATCTCTTGGAGTTCAAAGAAGCAACACACCATTGCACGCTCATCTACAGAGGCAGAATATCGCACAGTTGCATCCACTGTAGCCGAGCTCAACTGGATATGTTTTCTCTTAACAGATCTTGGTCTTACACTGTCCGCGGTTCCGAAGATTTATTGTGATAATGTGGGTGTCACTCAGCTATGTTCCAATCCAATTTTTCACTCTAGAATGAAACATGTTGCAATAGATTTTCATTTCATCCGTGACCAAGTTCAATCCGGTTTACTACGAGTTGCACATGATTCGTCCAAGGATCAGCTAGCGGATGCTCTTACAAAGCCACTTTCGCGGTCCGACTTTCAGAAAATCAAATGCAAGATTGGACTCTCTAGCTGTGGCCCATCTTGAGGGGGCATGTTGGAAGTAATAGATGTTAAGTAGGATTGTACTCCTGTATATATTAAGATTTATGTTTACTTATCAGAGTAGGATTTCTGTGTACTTATAAAAGTAGGAATTATATGGTTGTAATTAATTTACTTTCCTATTTTCTCTAGATCTTTTAGTTTTGGATGAACACTTCCTGTAATATTATATATATATATGTTCATTATCAATAAAAAGGCGTGTGTGAATTCAACACCAAAACCAATCTCTATCTTATAAAGGAGGCGTGGGTTCGAATATGTTTTAATCTTTAAATCTTTAAATTTTAAATTATTATAATATTTGTAAAAAATAAAATGAGAAAGGAAAAGCGTCTGATGCAGCTGTATCTTTGAAGACGTTAACAGTCATGATAATTGACAAAGGACATCGGCATTTGGCAATTGACATTTATTGTTGGGAATTAACAGTTAATCTATGAGATAAAGAAATTAATTAGCATTGTTTAATGAAAAATCAAGAGTGAAATGATGAGATTAATGTGGCTTAGAAACATCAAATCATCAATAATTAACAAGAGGGCGGGCGTGACTTTGTCTTTTCATACAGTATTATTTGTCTACGTTAAATGAACATGGTGCGGAATATATGCTTTTCACTTATTTATTATTTCAAAATTTTGACTTTGCCGCCGGTTGCTCTCCGGTTTCCTTTCTCTTCCGCACCCTAAAGCACTTATCAGCCACCCGTCAACCCTTTACGTGGATATTGATACAAGAAAATACGGTACGGTTTCAGTTATTATACGATTGATTGTTGGGTTAGTTTTTACTCTTTAAATTTCAAGAATTTAAAAACTAAAAAAAAAAACGAAACTAATACATGCTAGTTATATCCACTGATACAATATTTAGAGGGTCAAACCGTGTTTATCTACCTGTTTAATTATACCACTGAAAACTATAAAATTAAATAATAAATAAATAAATATATATATATATATATATATATATATATATATTTTTAAAAAAGTTAGTAAGCCATGTCCCTTGCCGACGCCCAGCCTCTATGTCCGCCGCTGCCAATAATGTTGATGGAATCATGGAATTGTTAATTTTGTTAAAAGAGTTCATCTATATTAATTTTAATTTTTGATTTTAATTTATAATTTTAATATTCATCCATCTATTTTTATTAAATTCAATAATAGAAAAAGTAAATGAATTAAAGATTAATAATAATTCTTGAATTAGAAAAAAAATGAATGGATGAATATTGAAGACACAAATTAAAGTTAAAATTTGAAATTGATATAAAATAACCATCGTTAAAATATGTCCTAAAAAAATTAAAAAGGAATAATACAAATTTATTATTTTTTTCTTATTAACAAATAAAAAACCATGTCTCACTAAATATGTTTATATATATATAAATTTTCAAATCAGTTCACGCTGATATAAATTTATCAATGGATTGGATGTAAACTATTAGATTTACATATTTTGATTCAAAACTTTTTCATAATCAATAGTGAAAACCACTATATATATATATATATCACATCTATTTTTTTTTTAAATTTTTTGATCTAAATAATTTTTTGAACATTTTTCAAATACTAGAACTGTTTTTTTTTTCAATTTTCCTACATTTCTCCCATTTTTCCGATGCTGTTATATTTAACCAATTCGGGATAAATAATTCTAGTGTTTGAAAAATTCTCAAATTTATTCAATGGTATATTTCATTAAACTTATCATCGATAAAATAATTCAGATCAAAATTTATAAAAATAGATATAATTTCTATAAAGTTCTTACTGAAGTTAAAATAATATATACCTCATTTGATAATTACTATATATATTATGGTGGTGAAGATTCGAACCGCTCTTATACCCAGCTAAATTGGGTGTGAATATATATATATATATATATATATATATATATATATTTCAATTTCATACGCTCTTAAAAAAAAAAAACCCTTTTATTATATGATGCGGGTTGTGCGTCTAACTTATTATTTGTTTTTGTGATGAATAAAGTGGTCTTCGAAATGATGACCTAGAGTCTAAGACATTGGCAACTCATAGATTTAGACCCAAAACTGAATCAAGTAAACCAGTTTTCTATGGACTTTCAAAAGGTGTTGTTGGGCTTACCCCACGTCACGAATTTGTTGGGGAGCTTTTGGATTGGTCCACATTTTGAATCAAATTTCTCGATTTATTTACATAAAAATGTTAAAATATAAAAATAAATAAATAAAATTCCAAATTAATATTAAATTAGTAGTACATAATATAGAGCAAAACAACAAAGGGTGATGTTGCAAGGTCCTGGAGCGTTTTTAACCGTCGAATTTGTAAAACACCTTTATTAATAATTTTCCTTTTTTGTCGTTTTTTGACTAAGTCTACTCCCACGCATGCTCATTTCCACTTGCATGTTGGTTGTATTATTATATTGTTTTTATAATTAATTTAATTTGTCGTCTTGTGACAGATTCTTAGTCATGATAAAATACAAGACACGATCCAATTTCCACTTCCAAGACTAGTATAGTGTTGTTATTTTTTCTTTTAATTTAATAGGATCGATTGATGTATGAGGCTTTGACAAGACATGTGGCTGCAGTTGGTGTTCCAATGGCGGCGCAGACATTTCTGGATTGTGCTTCCTTGTAATGGAAGCAAACTAAGTTGAAAACCAAGCTCAGGCAATTAGGGTTCCAATTTCCAAATGATATCAGATACATGTATAATGTATTAACTAAAAGCGATGATAAGATTCAATACATTTTATTACTATTATTCGGCCCCATAATTTCACGTTTTCATAGATTAACGAGGTATGTTCTATGTTGCTGTTGTGACAATACTAAACCTTTGAGAATTGTTTCATGATCATTTATTTACAATGAAATGTGAATTTTGTTCACATTAGATGAACAAACTAAAGAGCCTTACGTAGCTGTGAAACCTCAGTGGTGCATATGGGGCAAATCTTCTTAACTTGAAGCCACTTGCTGATACACTCTGCATGATAAGGATGCTCACAAGGAAGAAGAGCAACCAGTGATTCTCCTTGTTCATACTCAACTTGACAAACCACACACCGGTCTATACCCGATTTGCTGCTCCCACCAAGAGTGGGAGATTTGCATGGATGCAAGCATCTCGGGATTTCGTTTAATGATAACCCTCGTTTCTCTTCTCCGATGAATTCTCCAAGCGCAATCAACTCTTCGTAGGTTAATTCATCTACATCGATACCATCTTCGTCCATCTCAACATCATCATCATCAGCATCATCGGAGTTGCTATCTACTTCCTCGAGAAATTGTAATTCAGCTTCAAAACCATGGCTTTCATCGGAAACTTCATCACTCTCGTCCTCTTCATCGGTCTCACTTTCGATAGTGGCGAGCATTGAGATGAATTCCCTTTCTTGTTCTTGCAACGCCATTGCCATAGCGAAATCTGAGCTAACTTGATTGAGTTGGGTGACAGGCGGCCTCCTGGATGCCTGTTTTCTCTCTTCATCATCCATTGAGTGATGCAATAGGATGCAAAACTATCCCCTTGATTGATATCATATATGAGGGAGATTGATGAAGGGATAAATTAAAAAGAAATCATTAACTTTCATGTCAAGAAATGGAAATCGGAAAACCATACCTGATATGCTTAGATTCCTGCAACAAAGTTTCCAACCTTCAAGGTTGGTACACAATAAATTGAGTTTTCTTTATGGAGAACACAGCTTTCATGCAATTCAAAAGAAGAAGATCTCCTAATGAAGTTAACATATTCCTTATCCCAGAATTGAAACTACCAACAATTCTCCCTACTTCTTGCCTAATTTCTAGGCAATCCCAGATATTCAATGTACATTTATAAATTATATAGAATTTTCTTAGACATTTTGCAGATTTCTTGGAATCTATTCCATAGATGATAAGAAAATCAGCCAATTCTTGATTTTCCAACATCTATAATCTGTGGAATTCTATCAATGTTAATTAATGAAACTCATGGTCCTAAGGATCCAATGTCGCATAAAGTTTAATTAAAAACAAAGTAACATGGCCTTTTCGATATCACTTCAATGAGCCGGTGACCTGCAAAAGGGCAACTTTAATGCAAAGCAACAAAAGATCATATGCAATGTACGTTGTATAATATTCCTGATTACCCTCTTGTAAATTTTAAGCCTAAAAGGGATCGATACCAACCTTACCTCATCTGTACTGTACCCAGATTCTCTGGGAAAACAAAGCTTTAAAGCAATACGCAAACCTCTCTGCTAAGTTAAGATTTCCACGTACCTAATCTTTGCCTCATCACCTCCAACTCCAATAAAAATTACTTCTACTCGTCTGTGTTTTCAAGTAAAACATGTTAGATAATGGTTAATGCTACCACTATCTTAAAGCTGAATTTAAGAGTAACACAAACAAATGAGTCAGTACTCTCTTTTTCAAAATGTTTATAGCATTGTTAGAAATTTCATAAATGATTTTCAAGATAGGTTAAGAACTGAAAAAAAAAATATGTTAATGAAATAAAATTCTTATTGAAACTTCAAGAAATTATGTAACAGTGTAAAAACATGGAAGCTGTGAAAACATATTTTCAGGTAGTTGAATAACAGCATCATAATCAAGTTTTGTACTGTCAGTGTTGCATAGATCTAGATGGGACTCATGTTTGTTGATGTACTGCGATAAATGGCTCTTCCCCTACTATTTGTGCCTTTCTTCACAAACTTTGATGTGTGAGTTACCCTGATATCATGAACTGTGCTACTAGGATTGTGACGATTGCTTCGTTTTCTTCTATGACCATGCATTGAATCTGTATAAATTCCTACACGAACATGGTGACTTCTAGGCCGCAAAGACTTCCTCAAGTGAACTCCTCTATAATCTATTTCTCGGCGAGACAGTGACCTACTTCTAGGTGCGTCATATGAAAAGCTTCCATCATAATATTCTTCTTCGCCAGAATCAAACTCCCCTTCAATGTTCCTTCTGCGATTTCTTCTGTTGAGTTTTATTAACTTAACCCACAAGAAAGTGCAACAATACTCCCAAAAAGAGAACCAGGAAACCAAGCATGCCCGTAAAATTCTGCAGAGGCTATGACCAATGCACCCACAAATGCCCAGCTTATACAACAAGTAGAAGAATAAGAGAACTGCAGATCACCAAAGAAAACAAGTGATGAAAATGAGATGTATAACATTTGACATAACTTAAATAGCTAAAGTTTTAGTCCACATTTTCAGTTCACTAAACTCACCAACGTAGGATAGAACCAGCACCATGGCCATCTTCAGCAGATTGGCCACACAAAAATTTTCGATGTAGCAAATAAAATCCCATGTTGACCCACAAACTGAACTGAACAACCATCCAAAATAAACTCAATTAATACAAATTTATGTTCAACTGGTAAAGTAAATATTACATAGTATGCCCAACCAAGATGCACATTCTAATAGAACAAGACGAGGTTTGCTAAGCGGTAAGTCTCTCGCAACCACATCCAAAAGGTTATGGGTCCCATATTATCGTAATAGTTCAAAAAAAATAAAATTTGCACATTCTATGATACAACGTACAACTAATGATATTTACCTGCATGACTTTCCGGAAACAAAATCCAGTGGGGACTCAAAAAGATTGCCGATGGCTTTAAAAAATCCAGAAAAAAATGAACTGATTGTATTACCCATCAAGTTGAGACTACAAAAGCCAGAGATTGTGCTCTCTGATTCTACCTCCTGAAATTGGAAAAGAAAAGAAATAATGAAAACAATGCTCCGCCATTTACCCTGGACAAAGAAATAACATATCCAATTGCAATAAACATCTGATCATAACCTTCATGCAGTTTGTAATTTGTATACAGTCAATTACAATTGTTGATTGTATTTCAAAAATTAAAGACTAAACATTACTTATTTTCCTTAACAATTATGTTCAATGAATTGTTCATAATGTATCTAAAATGAAACCGGAGATTTTTTTTTTTTTTTATAAAAAAATCCCACTCAGTCCAAACAGAACATAAATAATTGTGCTCCAACACCATCACACAAAAAATGAACCAAAAAAAAAAAAACACAACTGCTGTTGTATTCCTTTGGTTAGATTGCTTAACATTGATTTTAATTTAATTATCACACACAAAATGAATGCTATGCATATAACGTGGACAGGAATTCAAGAGCATTGGAGACCGTGAAATACATTGGTGCTTGTAATTCTTACAAATTATACAAAATGAATTTCAGTTTATGCCAAACATTAAATTCTGATCAGTGAGTTGTGACAGTGTGTGTGAGAGAGAGACAGAGACGTACGAACCACTTTTACGGCATTTGCATGATTGAAAAGACGAAGTGGAGTGCAATGAGGGACGGGAGGTTTTCTTTCACTTGTTAAACAGACAACCGTCTTATATTTCGTTTTATACAAAACTCTTCGGCTTTCTTTTCTTATCCTCTCAATTTTTATTTTTATTTTTATTTTTTTAATGTTGTATAGTTAGTTAATACGTATTAAGGAAGTATTATTCACTCTAACCACATGGATGATATTATGCGATGGGGGTGTTGAGTCATGTATTTTCATACATATGCACCAACACATACAGTTTTCTGGGACCATCATCACGATCACCAGATTGAAGTCTTTTTCGACACAGACGCAACAGCGAGGAATGATATCCACCATAGATACTTTGGTGATTGGGATGTAGTTAAGATGGAAGCTGTTACTGCAATCGGGTTTTTTACTATCCAAGACCTATAACTGTTAGATACCATTATTGATACCCTATTTAAGGTTTTACTACTATACATACATGAATAATTCAAATCTGTTGGTATTGTCTTCCCAACTTTGTGAAGGTATTCAATTGACATATTTGTGTATGAGCCTGGCTATAGCTTTAAACGAAAGCCACTTGTATACCTTCAAAAAGTTGGGAATACTACACCCAGGCAAGAGATGGTGATTATCTGATAAGAAAACCACATCCATCCAAATAAATATTACATGCCTTACCCAGAAAAAAAAAAAAACCATCATGTGAATAAAATATCAAACTTGGTCATGAAATTATATATAGAGTACAACAATTTGCAACTGCTATGAAACCTGAAGGTTCGAATTCAACTACTGTCTACAGTTTGCAGCAAAGAAACAACCATAGCCTCAACAATAATATGAAAGGGTTGGCTTTCAGCTCATGGCCACTGATCAATCCATCCTTCCTTTCAAGATTCTTTCCTTTACTTCAGTCGGGGTTCTGCATTGTGAACATAACAGGTTAATATGGCAACAACCCAGACTTACGGACTATGATATCAGTTAACACCAATGGTCTAACCAAATACAAGAAAAAAAGAAGAGGGTAATTTATAGGATCAGAAGCAAAATCTCCATATCTTGGATTCACTTGGCAACATGGAGCTTTCTTTTTCAGATGCCTGATCCGATGGAAACTCAAGAGGTCCATTCTGTTTACAAATGATTTGGAAGAATAGTATTCCAGAAAGTGGATTCATGTTACAGCCAATGGTATTAGAATACTATTACTAATTTATAAACCACTATTTCAAATTTTCACCATTATGGAGCTAACAACTAGAAATATCCTTGGGGCCCATTTACAATGGAAGTATTTGTATATGGAGTTCTATCAAGAAATTATTGATATGTTAGTTTTCATGGAGCAAACAAACACACCCTCATACATAAATAAATTTATTTGAGGGAGGAAACGTAATTACCGAAGGAGAAGACAATGAATAGACTTGAAAGCTATGAAAGTTTATTCTCTTCCTACATTTTCAGTAACCAAAAAGATTATTACTTGAAAGCCATATTTGTTTAGGTCAACAAGCAGACAGTGACACAGAAAACCATATCGAGGAAGAAAACTATTAACTATTAAGTTTCTCCATAAATAAAATCAAATAACTTGTTTTAAGTGTCTACATTCCTGTTTTACAAAATAATCTCAGATCTTTTTCAGCATTCCAAAAATACCCTACCTCCTAACTCTAGATGCTAGATGCAGGAATCAGAGAATCAGAAAACATGCAGATAGTTTGAACCAGTTCCAATGATTTTCAGAAACCTAGTGGGAAACTAACTACGCTTAGCCTCACATGGGCTCTCCCCTGACAAGCTAACTAAAGTAGCTTCAATGAAAACCAAGTAACATCATTTTACCTTCCCACCCAATATTTCTACTACTACCACATTTTTTATTTTATTTTTTAAAAAAACATTGCTTAAAGCAAATAAATAAGCATGAAGGATATAAGAAATGTCACAAGGCTTACACAACATAGACATGTCCTCCCCAACCACTTAAACAGTCACGATCAAAAGATGCTTGCAAAGCTTGAGATACAGTTTCAAACAGCTCCTCAGGTTCCTGAATAAGAATTAATAAAATCAGTAAGTAAAGCACATTTATTGAAAAGGGAAAACACGTTTAACAAACAAGGGGAGCATCAACCATCTCGTCAATGCAGCAATCATCTGTTATAACCATGTATTCCCTACCCCCGTTTCCTTTCTAACTTGTGTTTGTTTTAAGATATCTTTCACATCAAGCATAACCCCCGTTTCCTTTCTAACTTTTGTTTGTTTTAAGATATCTTTCACATCAAGCATAACCTCCGTTTCCTTTCTAACTTGTGTTTGTTTTAAGATATCTTTCACATCAAGCATCAGACGATATAGACTTCTGAGTACATAAATAAAATGGAAAAGTATTAGCCTCTTTGCCATGCTTAATATTGTGAGTAACAAACCTCGGTCAATTTGAATGACCTCACATGTCTAACCTCTGATCCACTTCAGTATCAAATCCAACAGTATCCACTGATATTAATTCTACAAGGACTACATAGTGTTTCCAGATCTTTATACAGCCTTCTCACATAATGTAGTGCACTATGGTGTCACAATGCGATTGTGTGCTTGAAATCTATGGTTCACCTAGTTTTTCCAAGTTCAGGAACAAACAAAATCATAAACTGAACCCAAGCATCTCACTAGCAACAATTTCTCATTCATCATATTGATAGTACATATAACGATAGTGTACTGTGCGTATGGCATTTAAGTGTTTAACACTGACAACTGCATTAAGATAGAGATAAGTGCATTTGTAGCATTTACCCATGCACAGATTCATTAAACCCACTGAAGGTCTTCCACCACGCCCAAACTATTTCATTTCTCATGCATTCATTTCTATAGTACATCTAATGTATAATTTCCCATTAAATATAAACCCAAAACCTAGCTTAAAGAAAAAATAAAATAAAAGGTATTTTGGGTTACCTACCAGGTCAGGCTTAAACATTGCCTCACAAGCACCATAAAGAGATTCTGAAGCAGATCCAGCAACAACAAAATCTTTTGCAAGCTCCCTATGTTTAAGACAGAAAATAACAAGAAGAAACAGTCAGCACCACATCAAAATGGATTCTTTAAAGAATTTTTTTCATAGTGTGAATTAGGTTGCATATTGGTTTATGTAAGCATGATCCAAGTATTCTTACATGGGACTATGCTTTTTTAAGGTTAAAAATACAATCATGTCAGCAAGACACTCAATTTTGACTATTGGGCATGTAAAAGATGATGAAAATGAACTACATAAAACTGAAGTTGAGAAAACAAAAAGGCAACTGGTCACAGATTGAAACATGGGCAACTAGAAAGATGATAGGCTAGCCTACTAACGACAAAATTGAAGTGTGGATAACATAGAAATTTTGCAGCTAAAATTTTTATTCGATAATGTCAACTGTTATAAAAATCTTACTTTTTTTTACATCAAAGGAAAATGATTCAACTTTTATATTGTAATTATTTACATGAACAGGGGAAATTATTTCATACAAAAGGAACAGAAAAGGAAACCATGCAAGGCAACGGAATCACATATATTAAACTGGCAACGCTTTTCAACTCATTTCACCCTATAGATTTCCAATTAGATTAACATGAAAACCCAAGAGAACGATTAAACTAAAGTACAAATCCTGCTTAAAGAGGGTCCCCAAGAGAAAGAAGGCATACAGCTACTGACATGATCAAATATGAATTTTTATAAAAACATTTTTGGGTTCATTTTAACCAACTTGATTACCTGTGTAACACTATAGTGGACTTTCTACCATTTCCATGCCAAACTCAACAGACAGTACACTTATTAGATTTGCCTAGATAAAAAAAATTGAAGTAAAAAAGAAAGCAACCACAGAAAAAGTATTTAAAGTATTAAAGAAAGGTTGGCAATTCCTTAACAGAAAGGAAAAAAGAAACAATGAATTTAAGTATTTAACCAACATACTTTGCTCCGATTGCATCCGTTGTGCAGATAAAGGGCTTGTCTTCATCTCCTAATCCAGCAATAACAGGTTGGCAGAAGTATGGACCAAACCTGAAAAAGATTAATAATAAATATTATCTTTAACTAAAATTGCAAAACGAATAACTTAAGCATCTAATCTACGATAATATACTGAGATAAAACATGTTATAATTATAAAATATAGTTCAATGTCTATATCACAATACGAAAACCCATTTACTATGCAACTGAGATATCAGTAGCGAACAAACCCAAAAACGTGTTATTCCTTGTTACCAAAAGTTTGGAGAGGGGGGTAGGGTCTTCCAAAATAAAAAAAATGTTACACAAAGTTTCAATCATTATTTGTGAGAAAAAAAACATTATGGTTGGTAAGTTAAAAAATATTGCAGAAACTTTTACTTAATGTTATACGTTATATAACACATTGATGCTACTGCAAAAGGCATACGACCGGATGAAAGTTACGCATTAGAATTTTATAATCTTTTATCTTGTCGAATAAAATTAGAATTACATTTTAACAAGAAAATAAGAAACTGTGCTACTATACTATAAATCATGAAAACATGAAAAACCAGCAAATACCTAACTGTGACGATTCAACCATAACCCAAATACAAACATCACATAAAAAAAACAGGCACTTATACAAATGAAAAACCAAGTGTTAAATAGTGAAAGTAAGCTAGTATAGAGTCAACAAACCTTTTCTCATAAAGAAGTGCAGAGACCAGACTAGCAAAGGTTTCGGGCTTCATGTTCCTTTCTTCTCGCAGCTCATACAGTTTATGACGAAAAACCAGCCGTTGATACCTTCTCAGTTCAAATTAAGCACAAAATTAGTTTAAAATTAAAAAAATAAGCTACAAATAATATAATTTTAAACAATAATTAAATAAATAATATTACAGGGTTTGAGCGTCAGTGGCGAGTCCAGATATGCCAATAAAGAGGCGATCGTGAATTTGGTAAATACGCTGGAAATCGGTGGCAATAGTCTGTAGCTGGACACCGAGGCGGCGATCGCTGGCGATGGCGAAGCAGTTCTTGCCAACCATGGCTACCAGTGCACTGCCATTGTATTCAAAGATCTGTATATCAATAATATATCATCACAACATGATGTTTTTTTGGTTGCAAAATAAGGTTTGAAAAGAGTGACAGAGAAACATACCGACATTGGAGCAAGCTAAGCAGAAGTAGAAGAAGAAACAAACGTTTTCTTTGAGACCAAGTAGCCAAAAAACCCAGTACTTATTTCAATCAATCGAAATCGGATGTCTTGCAGCAGAGGTTAACTCTTCTTCTTCCTTTTGATTTGGACTTGGCCAAATCTATTCTCAGCGAATTAACAACACCAAATTACAATCCAGTACTATTTCATAGGGAACAAATACCTTCACATCCCCTACATTATGATCACATTGCAGTGGATTAGTGAATGAATGGAAGAGTTTAATGGATGGAAGGACAATATAGACATTTTAATAATTAAATTAGAAAATGAAAAATATAGTTAATTATGATTAAGAATATGTTTGGGATTCTTATAGCTTAAAAAATAAGTACTTATAACTTTTTTTTATATAAAAAAAGTAGACAAGTATTTGGTAAAGCTCAATTTTAAAAATTTGTTATGCTTTTGAAAAAGATGAAAAATGTATTAGATAAAATGAGTAAAATAGGCATCATTATACAATATAAGTTCAAATGATATAACAATTTATATTACTAAATGAAATTATAATAAATCTAAAAATTTAATAACTAAAGTATTCATATATATATATATATAAACATTGGAGGTGGCCTCTCGACAACATTGACATCAACGTTGCTTAACTTTGATATATCTGAAGGCGGACATCCACCTTCGACATTGGAGGAGGCTCTTACCTCTTCCAACGTCGGACTACTCCTCTTTCAACGACACTAACACCAGATTCAGAGTCGTCAAAAGAGGGATCAACCTCCTCCTACAATGGATGAGTAGAGGAGGTAGGAGCCTCATCCGTCACTATATTATGGAGGAGACAAGCCTCTTTCGTGGCAAGAATGGTAGAGGTGAACTCCTCTACTATTAGAGAGAAAATCGAATCAACCTTCAACAATGTTGTCGAATGATGTCGACTCTCTTTTGGCCTCTTCGCCAATGGTGGCAAGTCAATGGGAAGCCACCATGGCCACCAACAAATAAAATAAATAATATTTTACTAATTTTAAATACAAAATAATCATAATTTTTTATTATGGTTTTAAATTTTCAAAATTTTAAATATTAATATTAAATATAACGGCATCATTTTTCTTTTTCTTCAATAATATGTTTTCAAAAGCAAATCCAACCAACTTCTCAAAAACTAATTATAAAATAAGCGAATTTTTAAAAAAATTACAAAACATCTTGTCGTATGTAAATTTTATCATACGCACCCGTCATTGACAAAGATGATAGAATTGCCAGGTGGACATCCGAATAGGCATTCAGAAAATATCCTATAAGACATCACCAAAGAAGGGAAGCCCGAGTAAACAAGTATTGAACAAAACCTACTCGGGGTCAATTAAAAATGCTCGGGGATAACTGATGACATGTACTACTCGGGATCAGATGACGCCACTCGGGACCAGCTAATATCGTTTTCTACTCGGGACAAACATGAAGAAAACCGAATAAAAAACCCAGCGCGTAGCTCACACGAGTGAAGTCGTTAAAACACGTGAAGATATCCATATCAAAGAGGAATTCCAAGAAGAATAGAATACCAAACAGAAGGTTCTTAATCAGGCAACAATTTTACTTCTTCAAAATGATTACGCCTTTATAAGGAAATAGTCCTAACTTGACTATACCACTAGAATCATATTCAATCTCAGTACAAGTCTCCGAAATAGGAAATAAGACATACTACTTCAAGTAAGTAACTAATCATAGTTAAATACAAAGATCTTTTATTACTTGTACAAATAGGATTAGGGTTCTATACATATATAAATAGGCCTATAATCTCGTCACAAAACACACACAGAGAACATATAGAAAAATACAGAGAGAAAAAGAGAGATCGATAATTGTAATTATTCTATTCATAGTGGATTTTGGCTCGGTTGATTATTCAACCACTCATGAACGTTTCTCCGGTCATCAGAGTTTTACCACGTAAAAACTTACGTCCGATTACTTTCTCCTACTATTCTCTTTGAGATCACAACTAAAATCCAAATCTTGTTGGCTTTTCTTATACATTCAGAAATCGACGTCAACACACCTCATTGCTCTCATTGCTCTCATTGCTCCAAACTTATTCATAAGCTATAACAATTACAAGCTCACCCTGGAATAAAGAAAAAAAAAAGTGAAAATAGAAGGATATGGTCATTCTCAATTTACAAAAACTAAAAATATTTCCTGGTGAAAAATCTTATTTTAATGGTTATTCTTGGATTTCACTTTCTCACAAATAAACCTTTGAAGACCAAAGTACCCTTATCAGAGTATTTCTTCCCTTTCCACTTAAATCTTACGAAATGACCAAATTGCCAATTAAGAATTCTAAGGTACAAATCTACACTTCCGTATTTATACCCTCAATCTACCTTGTTCGTTCCTCCATCCATTTCTAGACACCATTAGGGGTGGGCATGGTTCGGTTCGGTTCGGTTCGGTTTTGATCAAAACCATATTGAACCAACATATATTCGGTTTTTAAAAATGTGAATCGGTTTGAACCGTTTGAATTTGAAAACCGAATTGAACCGAACACCTTTATCTCGGTTCGGTTCGGTTCGGTTCTATTCGATTTTAGGCCTAATGGGCTTTAAAGGTTTTTCTATATGTTTTTTTAATTTTTTAGGTTTTCAAGTTGCTTTTTTGGCATTTAGCCTTAAACTTTTTTGAGAAATCATGATATGTAAAAATTAATTTAAACAAAATACAATCCAATTTTGAATCCGAATCTAAAATTTCAATTATATTCGGTTTACATACTCAATCAAAACATAAAATCATCATAATTTTTATAAATAGAAGTAAAAAAATGTAGTATATATATGTAGTCCAAAAATAAAACATTATTAACAAACAATCCATAATAAAATTGAACCTTACAAAATAATTAATTAAGACAATTCGGTTTATTCGGTTCGGTTCTGTTTTGTATGTCCAAAACTGAAACCGAACCGAATTCAATTCGGTTTTTAAATTTGAAATCGGTTTGAACCGAATAGAAACTATGAACCGAACCAAACACCCTTTTTCGGTTCGGTTCGGTTCGGTTCGGTTTCGGTTTTTATGCCCACCCCTAGACACCATTCATCTTCAACTTCATCCCCCCTAACCTAAAGATCCCCTTCATCCCCCTTCATCTTCAACCTCCATAACCACCCCCACTTTCACCTTCATTACCATCTTTAACTTCAACTATTCGTGAATTTGTCTTAGACTTCTCACTATTTACCATATGCGAGCTTCATCGTCAGCTCCATAGGAAGTGGGTCTTCGACTTCCTATTTCAATTTGTGGTTCATCTTCATTACCACCTTAATCTTCGACTATCCGTTAATCCGTCTTCAACTTCTCACCAGACACCATTTTTTAGCTTCGTCGTCGGCTCTATAGGAAGTAGGTCTTCAACTTCATTCTTAATTTGTGGGTTTTTGTGCTTCAACGGGCTTCGTAGGTCTGTGTGCTTTGTAGGTCACAGACTAGACTTCTTCACCATTTCCATTTGAAGATCAAATGGAAGGTAAAATTAATGCCCTAAATTTGTTTAAATTCTTCACTAAGAATGTGTACTGCTGTTTTTATTCTTATTCTCATCATTGCCAAGTATCTATGTGAATCTACAATATATGCAATGATGTAATTTTGAAGACGTTAAACACGTATTTTGGTTTATTGGTTGATATGGAATTGAAATTTATGATTTTCCTAATCAATTTGACATGAAAATTTGTATTTTGATGTGATTCATGCTAATTTGTCAAACATTTGGGGTACTGGAACATCATGAAGTGTGGGAAAATGATAAGAATTTTCGATATAATTATGTTGATTACATGTAGAACTTTTAAGCAGTAACTTATAGTGGACGACATTGCAGTCTAAATTTTGGACTGCAAAACAAAAAATTCATGAGTTCCTAAAAATTACAATACATCACACGTAAAATACAATAACAACTTAGTTGATAAGACAATTCTCAACGGAGGTGACACCTTAGGGATTTGAAGTTCTCCTTTAA
This sequence comes from Dipteronia dyeriana, assembly GCA_032871835.1. NCBI lineage: Eukaryota > Viridiplantae > Streptophyta > Magnoliopsida > Sapindales > Sapindaceae > Dipteronia > Dipteronia dyeriana. The sequence continues at coordinate 98,671,749 of CM065296.1, read as the reverse complement.
ATGGGAGAAAAGATGATTCTTAGCTTGAGATTTCGATAATGAGTTTGAAGATCTCATGACATATACCGTTTTTTGATGGTTAGAAAAAGCAACATCGCCATCATTTGTTTCATTCCTCCAGGTTTGGACTTCAACATTGATATTTACGAGATCTTCCAATTTCTCATGTTGCTCTTCATCGGACCTAACATCTTCTTCGTCATCAAATATATCTTTAACAACCTATACCACCTTCCCACTGTGTAGTAGTTTTTCACACATATAGTCCGGGGTAAATGACTTATAGTAATCCGTCTCTTTTTCCTTTAGCTCAACTTCCTAATCAGACAATGACATTTGCATGTACGGAACAAACAATGTTATGGACATTATACAATTCAGTATTACAATAGAACTAATAAACTAAAAACGAATGAAATTCACAACTTGATGTGAACTTGGTTTTGATTTTCAAGACCCTTTTATTGAAATCCCCTTTCTTAAACCTTGGAACCGATGACATTTTTCAAATGAGGAATAGTCTCAAAGGCCCATACCTATACAATAAAAACAATCGAACAGTGGTTTCAATTCTCATCTGATACAATTCAGGTGAGCAAATGGCTCACTGATGACTTTCAGAGCAACTTTTGTCATTTCAGTATACCCAAAAACATTACATAACCTCTGTGTTTCATCTGGTGCTGCTCATGCCACCGTGCAACCATCTGGGCTCTGAAGATAAAAGATGTTATCAGAATATATTCACGAAGCCAAGTAAAATGTTGATATAAAACATAAGAAGAGACTATTTTACATGTGCCATAAAAGGACTCTGGAGGTATGTCCAGTAAGCTCTGTTGTCTTGACCATAAATGGGTACTCCCTATGAACGGTTCCTCCCTCAAGGAATAAACGTAACACCCCTTAAATTAAGCACTAGTTCTCACAACTTTCTCCCCGTTTTTGTCACGAGATAGGTAGAAGGGAATCTCCCCTAATAGGTAAGCATCAGTAAGGAAAGCTTATAGTACAAACACATATGCATAATCATATACGTAACTTTATGCAACTCAATTAAGTGAGAGAGATTCAAGGAGTTTTATTTTACAAAAATGTGTGAGATTGTTGCTTTGGATGTAAGACATTTAACTTCAAAGTTCAAGCAATGGTATTTGGCAAAGCAAGCATCAAAAAAGTTTCTAAAAGAAGTCAAACCAATTTGTACCATTTTGTTATAAGCAAACGAGATATAGTTTTCAAAAAAGGTTTTAACACATAAACAACTATATCAATCCATAAGGGTCAAACAAGACATGGATATAGAATCCTTATTGATTGAATGGTGGTTGTTGTCTTGTTCAAACCATTAAGAAGATAGACAAGACTAAATTGGATGAAACATCCTTATTGATTGAAAGGATTCAAGATCTTTATTGAGTTTAATCTTATCAAATGCTTTCATACACATTTTGCATATCAAGCAAACAAAATCATTTCATGCATTTCATTTTAAGCATGTCACAAAAATCAAGTTCACATATTATGGAAATAAACTATAGGTCATTCAAGTGTACTTTCCAATCAACTCTCCTAGTCCCAAAGTGCATGCTTGAACATAAAAGTGATATGGATTGCAAACAAAACAAGATTACACACTTATTTAATAAACTGCCATTTAAACATATATGTGCAACCAAGATTCTCAAACAATTAATTTATGTTAATTTACGCTAGAATCTCAATCAACCAAAAGGAAACGTGTTGAAAGAAACCAAAAAAACCTACGATTAACTAAAAGTTATGTTTTGTGAGCACCAAGATAGACAAAACGCCTATATAAACTTTATTATAGGATAAAACCCTGGCTACCGTTTTCTTGGATCTACTACTTCTCTTTTCGATCTTCTTTGTCAAAAGCGAGTCTAATAGGCACAAGGTATGTTATAGCTATTTATTGTTTCTTTTTTGAATTTCTTGTATCCGATTATAATGTATATAGCTGCAATTTCTTTCTCTTGGATTTTTTAAATTTCTTGTATTTTTTCGATTATAATGTATCTAGCTGCAGTCTCTTTCTTTTTTCTTCCAATGGGGACGAGAGGTGTCTTGCTCAAGTATCTGAGAGTGAACCTGACTTCGGTCCCCCAAAACCATACCTCCGTCGCTGGCATAGATACGCGTATCTCCTCGGCCTTTAATGTAATACTTTGTCATTTCTCGACCGAAGAAGTTTGGGTCTCCTTCAAGGTCTCCGATCACGACTTCCTGGAAGTTAATCCTTCTAAGGTAACTAAATTACTAAACTTTTCATTTCTTTTTATTTATTTATTTATATTTATATTTAATGTTGAAATAGAACCTGATTTATGATTAATATTCCATATGTTAATGTGTTGAAAATTTATTTTTCTATTAATTATATATATATATATATATTTGTATTTTTTCAGCTCCGGATTTGCTGTAGAGAATATATATTCTTTCCTTTTTAATGGCTTTGGGGCGAGGATGTTTGGTGAGATAGCCTGGAATATAAAATGTACTTATACTTGTTTTTTTTCCTTTTAAATGGCTTGCTATTTTGCTATATTATTATAATACAAAATGACATGTGACTGTTTAGACGGTGAAAACGACCCATGGTTAGATAGTTCGGACACTATGAATATCGTGATGGCACTCAAAGAAGATATATGGATTAATGATTATCCCAAATTTTAAGATTATCTACATGGACAAATTATAGACACCGGTTTGGTTAAGAACAAAATAAAAGTCATTCATTTATTTTTCCGATTATAATGTATTTAGCTGCAGTCTCTTTCTCTTTTCTTCCAAGATGGCTACGAGAGGTGTCTTGATTAAGTATCTGAGAGTGAACGTGACTTCGGTCCCCCAAAACCATACATTCACCGCCGGCATAGATACTCGTATCCCCTCGGCCTTTAATGTGATACTTTGTCAGTTCTCGACCGAAGAAGACCGGGTCTCCTTCGAGATCTCCGACCATGACTTCATGGAAGTTAATCCTTTTAAGGTAACTAAATTACTAAAACTTTTAATTTCTTTTTATTTATTTATTTATATTTACTTTTAATGTTGAAATAGAACCTGATTTATGATTAATATTCCATATGTTAATGTGTTGAAAATTTATTTTTTTATTTATTAATTTTTTCTTGTATACATATTTGTATTTTTTTCAGCTCCAAATTTGTTGCAGAGATTATTTATTCTTTCTTTTAAATGACTTTGCAGCGAGGATGTCTAGTGAGACAGCCTGGAAGATAAAATGTACTTATACTTGTTTGTTTTCATTTACTTATACTTGTTTTTTTTCTTTTAAATGACTTGCTATTTTGCTATATTATTGTAACACAAAATGACATGTGACTGTTTAGACGGTGAAATCGACCCATGGTTAGATAGTTCAGACACTATGGATATCGTGATGACACTCAAAGAAGATATATGAAATAATGTTTATCCCAAATTTTAAGATTATCTACATTGACAAATTATAGACACTAGTTTGGTTAAGAATAAAATAAAAGCCATTTATTTATTTTTCCGATTATAATGTATCTAGATGTAGTCTCTTTCTCTTTTCTTCTAAGATGGCGACGAGAGGTGTCTTGCTCAAGTATCTGAGGGACCGTTTGGTATGGTGGCATCTTTATATGGGAATGAGAATCTCAAAGCATTCCCATGTTTGGTAGCAGGTTTGAGTTTTTTGTTTCCCGGGAAAGTGAATCCAATGAGAATCACATTACCCCTCAGAGGGGTAATGTGATTCCCATCAAAATAGGTGGGTTTCAGATTACCTCCATCTGATTCCCACAGTGGGACCCACCATTATTAGAAAAAAATATTTTTATTTTATTATCTTGCTCTCTGTTCTTCACGTTGCTTCTCAGTAATAATACCAAAATTCCCCAATTTCCTTTCTAAAATCCCTAATCAAAACACAATCATAACTCACAAATAATCTTGTATTAAACCATTATCAAATCAACCTCTCAAACATCATCACCAACACAAAAAAGAAAAAATAATTTGCAGAAAGGAAAAATCTTGGGTTTCAGATGATGAGGACGTCGGCGGCGAGCTTCAATGAGGACGACGGCAGCGGCGATCTTCGACGACGAAGACGACGACGACGACGACAGCGGGCTTCGAAGACGATGGGCTTGGCTGAAGAAGACGACGGGATGGAGGCAAACATGACGGTGATCTGGAGAGAGAGAGAGAGAGAGGAAAGGAAAAAAAAACTAGAAATGGATCTGGGTAATTTTTGTAAGTATATATAACGATTTTAATTTTATTTTATTTTTATTGTTTTTTAGTTTTTAATAAAAAAATAAAAAACAAATTCCCATGTACAACCAAACACTGTTACTTAATATTCCTAGGAATCCGATATAATATTCCCATACATGACCAAATACATACATACAACTTTCCCAGTAATCACATTACTGGGTTTCACTTTCCCAGGAATCACATTATTTTGATTACCCCATACCAAACGGCCCCTGAGAGTGAATGTGACTTCGGTCCCCCAAAACCATACCTCTGTCGCCGGCATAGATACTCCTATCTCCTCGGCCTTTAATGTGATACTTTGTCATTTCTCGACTGAAGAAGTTTGAGTCTCCTTCGATGTCTCCGATCATGACCTCCTGGAAGTTGATCTTTATAAGGTAACTAAATTACTAAAACTTTTAATTTCTTTTAATTTATTAATTTATATTTATTTTTAATGTTGAAATAGAACCTGATTTATGATTAATATTCCATATGTTAATGTGTTGAAAATTTATTTTTCCATTAATTTTTTCTCATATACATATTTGTATTTTTTTCACCTCCGAATTTGCTGCAGAGAATATATATTCTTTCTTTTTAAATGACTTTGCGGCGAGGATGTCTAGTGCGGCAGTCTGGAAGATAAAATGTTCTTATACTTATTTTTTTCCCTTTTAAATGGCTTGCTATTTTGCTATATTATTGTAACACAAAATGACACGTGACTGTTTAAGATGAAAACGACCCATGATTAGATAGTTCAGACACTATGGATATTGTGATAGAATTCAAAGAAGATATATGAAACATTGTTTATCCCGAATTATAAGATTATCTACATGGACAAATTATAGACACCAGTTTGGTTAAGAACAAAATAAAAGTCATTTATTTATTTTTTCGATTATAAAGTATCTAGTTGCAGTCTCTTTCTCTTTTCTTCCAAGATGGCGACGGGAGGTGTCTTGCTCATGTATCTGAGAATGAACTTGACTTCGGTTCCCCAAATCCATACATCCGTCGCCGGCATAGATACTCGTATCTTCTAGGCCTTTAATGTGATACTTTGTCATTTCTCGACCGAAGAAGTTCGGGTCTCCTTCGAGGTCTTCGATCACGACTTCCTAGAAGTTGATCCTTCTAAGGTAACTAAATTACTAAAACTTTTCATTTCTTTTTATTTATCTAATTATATTTAATTTTAATGTTGAAATAGAACGTAATTTATGATTAATATCCCATATGTTAATGTGTTGAAAATTTATTTTTTATTAATTATTTCTTATATACATATTTGTATTTTTTTCAGCTCCGAATTTGCTGCAGAAAATATCTATTCTTTCTTTTTTAATGACTTTATGGCGAGGATGTCTGGTGAGACAACGTGAAGGATAAAATGTACTTATACTTGTTTTTTTCATTTACTTATACTTGTTTCTTTTTTCGTTTAAATGGCTTGCTATTTTACTATATTATCGTAACACAAAATGACATGTGACTGTTTAGACGGTGAAATCGACCCATGGTTAGATAGTCCGGACACTATGGATATCGTGATGGCACTCAAAGAAGATATATGAAACAATGTTTATCCCAAATTTTAATATTATCTACATGGATAAATTATAGACATTGGTTTGGTTAAGAATAAAATAAAAACCATTTATTTATTTTTTTCGATTATAATGTATCTAGCTGCAGTCTCTTTCTCTTTTCTTCCAAGATGGCGACGAGAGGTGTCTTGCCCCTGTATCCGAAAGTGAACTTGACTTCAGTTCCCCAAAACCATACATCCGTTGCCGGCATAGATACCCGTATCTCCTCGGCCTTTAATGTGATACTTTGTCATTTCTCGACAGAAGAAGTTCAGGTCTCCTTCAAGGTCTCCGATCACGACTTCCTGGAAGTTGTTCCTTCTAAGGTAACTAAGTTACTAAAACTTTTCATTTTTTTCTATTTATATTTATTTTTAATGTTTAAATAGAACCTAATTTATGATTAATATTCCATATGTTAATGTGTTGAAAAATTATTTTTCTATTAATTTTTATCTTATATACATATTTGTATTTTTTTTCCAGCTCCGAATTTGCTGCAGAGAATATATATTCTTTCTTTTTTAATGACTTTTCAGTGAGGATGTCTGGTGAGACAGCCTGGAAAATAAAATGTACTTATATATTTTTTCTTTTAAATGGCTTGCTATTTTGCTATATTATTGTAACATAAAATGAGATGTGACTGTTTAGACGGTGAAAACGTCCCATGATTAGATGGTTCGAACACTATGGACATGAGATGCATTTTGAATTTACTTTTTATTTTAATGTCAGGATGAATATAACAACTACTTTGATATTATGAAGGAAAAAAAGATGGAAGCTATGATGGAAGAAAGTGTGAGAGAGAACTATTTAATAAATAATTTGACCAATTTCTCGGGAGTAAAATGAGTTTTTCATACAAATAATTTATTTTTCTATTAATTTTTTCTGTTTATATATGTTGACTTCGATTTATGGATGTATAAGAAAAGTCAACAAGATTTGGATTTTAGCTGTGATCTCAAAGAGATGAGTAGGAGAAAGTAATCGGACGCAAGTTTTTATGTGGTAAAACTCCAATGACCGGAGAAACGTCCATGGGTGGTTGAATAATCAACCGAGCCAAAATCCACTATGAATAGAATAATTACAATTCTCGATCTCTATTTTTCTCTCTGTATTTTTCTATATGTTCTCTCTGTGTGTTTTGTGACGAGATTATGGGTCTATTTATATGTTCATAGAACCCTAATCCTCTTTGTACAAGTAACAAAAGATCTTTGTATTTAACTATGATTGGTTACTTGTTTGAAGTAGTATGTCTTCTTTCCTATTTCGGAGACTTGTATTGAGATTGAATGGGATTGTAGTGGTATAGTCTAGTTATGACTTATTTCCTTATAAAGGCGTAATCTTTTTGAAGAAATAAAATTGTTGTCTGATTAAGAACCTTATGTTTGGTATTCTATTCTTCTTGGAATTCCTCTTTGATACGGATATCTTCGCGTGTTTTAACGACTCGACTCGACTCGTGTGAGCTACGCGCTGAGTTTTTTATTCGGTTTTTTTCATGTTTGTCCCGAGTAGAAAACGATGTTAGCTGGTCCCAAGTGACGTCATCTGATCCCGAGTAATACATGCCATCAGTTAGCCCCGAGCATTTTTAATTGACCCCGAGTAGTATATGACGTCAACTGATCTCGAGTAAGTTTTGTTCAATACTTGTTTACTCGGGCTTCCCTTTTTTAGTGATGTCTTGTAGGACATTTTCTGAATGCCTATTCAGATGTCTACCTGGTAGTTCTATCCTCTTTGTCAATGACGTGTGCGTCTGATAAAATTTACATACGATAATACCCCCCTTAAAATATTTTTCCCGAATAAGGTTTCGTTTCGAGCAAAGGTGTTTTAATCAATTCTTACATCTCTTTAATGCCAGGGTAAATGTCTTGTCATAATGGTATGTCTTAATGGTGACCCTATAAATTCGATTTGCCCCCTCACGTGAGATCTCAATGATGGCGACGTTTTGGAGTTCTGACGGCGAAAGCAAGTTCTTTTCTTAACACATGTGTTTTGCCGCTTCATTTTCGATACCATTTATGAGAAACGACTTACGCGTCTCCCGGTGCGCCGCCTACGTCACCAAATCTGTCATTGATTTTTCCTGCCTTGAGATCCTAGGGTTTAGTGTTATTACCCCTTTAAATTCTTCACTGAGGGGTTGCGCTGGTTCATTCTCAAAAACTCAAACCATAATTTTTTCCAGCCCAGATTTCTTTGCACAGAAAATCGCCATTATCCGATGAAGATTTTACATCAGTTTTCTTCGTTCAATGTTAGTTTTAATGGATCCAACTTCCCATCTTCGACTCTGTACTATAGCTCTTGAAGAGCTTGATCGTGGGGATTTCCAACTGGTTTCCTGCGTTCGAAGATTATTGGGGAAAATCCCCCCTAATGAACCTTCTTTTTTAGAAGTCGATGTTTCTAGGCTTTACCCTGACGTCCACTTTAGTTCTGTATCCAGTTATGATTCTGATTCATCTAGTTCTGAATCTGTCGTTTCTAATCACAGGGTACCACTTCGATCAAGGATGGGAAAACATCAAAGCAAAAGCGAAGTCCATAATCACAACTCGGGCAACATTCGGATCAGGAAGCAGACTGTTGACAAGAACGATGTCAAAAAGGTGTTCATAGTATCTCGTCTCTCCTTCTCTGCTGATCGCCAGAGTGGGTTTGATGCTGAACCTAATATGGTCGGGGCAGATGAGATCGGGAAATATCGTGCCCGATTCAACCTCGATAATTCGGTTACTTTGATTCCTACGGGTGATAGAGCTGTGTAGGAATCCTCCCCCGGGCATGATGGCAATCTATGGATCCATGCTCTGTTGCAGCGTCACTCTTCCTCTTCAACCGTTCATTGCCTAGTTTCTGGATGAAGCAGGGATCACTCCGGCTCAACTGGCCCCAAACAGCTACAAGATCTTGATGTGCATGTGGCACATGTGGAGCCGAATGAACTTGTCACCGCCGTCCCTGAGTGAAATCAGACACTTCTATACACCAAGGCAGTCAGGCAAGACAGAGACTTATTTCCTCTTGCCAAACCCATCGGATTGCTGGGTCCCCGAGGGGATAAAGGTGAATCGGGGAGTTGATACCTCTGATGACCCCAAACAGAGGGGTTTTGTATAGGGATTCCCTTCATCCAACAAGTACTTGAAGAACAGTTGGTTTTTTACCGGAGGGAATCTCGGTCTTGAAGTCACCTTTTCGGATGGGGAAACTCGGAGGGTGTTGAAAGTTTCCCATTTTTTTTGTTCCCCCGAGGTATGGAATAAGAAAAAGCTTGAATTCAGCGATACTGAGCTGACAAGACTTGCTCGGGCAACAGTTCGCACTTTGCAGAAGAGGAGTATGATTTATCTTTTTAATGAGAAAAAGATGATAGAGCTCGACTTCTTCAGCCAGATTTTGGGCTACCGTAGGCAATGTAAGTGATCTTTGTAACCCTCTTTATTATTATTATTATTATTATTTTGCTTTTTATATTCTGACGTGATTCCCCCTTTTCTTCTAAGTGTATGACTCAGACATCGTCTGCGACCTTTAAGCTCGTCAAGTGAAGTCGATTCTTCAGGTTGGCAAAAAAAAGGCTTCTCGTCAGAGCACAGATGGTATTGCCCTGCCTAAGTCTGATGAGGAAACTGATGTGGCTGAGGAGCAGGTCCCCGAGAAAGTCGTTCGGCCGACTGCATGGGAGTTTAGTGGTCCGAGTGGTCCAACAGATCATACTCAGGAATTGCCTGATGACAGGGAGAGGCAAAGTGAGGGTCTTGGTGAGGGGCCTGTTAAGCGGTCAGACATCGGTGATGGAGGTAAAACCTCTGAGGGACAAGTACCTACAGATCCTAAATTTTTTGAATCCTTTCGGGATGATGCTCAGGAAGATCCCGCAGCTGATCTCATCTTCCACCGTTCTCTGGCTGAGAAACGGAAAGCGGTCGACTCTCTTACTCACCCTCTCAATGTTCCTCGTGTAGTTTCATTTGTTGAATCAATTGATGAAGATGCTGAGGCTGAGATTTCCCCGAGTGTTCATGTCGAAGCATCAGTGGGTGCGGAGACTTTTAAGCCGAACAGGGGTTCCTATCCCCCTGAGGTTGAATATTTAAGGGCTGAACCCTCGGTAGATCCTTCCTATCCTTCTCCCCAGGATTTGCATAGGGCGATGTCACCTGGCTTGGCTTTTATCAGAGATGATTGTTAGAGTCATCTCAGGGACGCGCCTCTGACAAGTCGTCTTCAGAATATCTTCAACGACACATCTTATATAGGTTTTATTCCTAACTCTTGCCTTGCCTGTTTGCTTGTAAGATTTTTAATTTTGTTTCTTTGTAGATGGTGGCCGAGTTCGCTGAACTGGTTCAGACGCAACAACATCAAGCTGATCTAATAAGGCATCTTGAAGCTCAGCTGAAAGAGAGTGAGGATAGCCGTGCTCATGTTGAAGCGGCTTATAAAAAGGAGGTGGGCTCTGCCCAAGTGTTTACCGACCACTATTTGGTAAAGCAAGAGGAGGCCGAGGAGATGGCTTTTTTGGTAGAAGAGAAGGCTACGTCACTTCAAAACTTATTGTCTTCTGCCCAAGAATCAACGCTTAAGGCCGAGCAGGAAGCGGAGCAGTCCAAGTCAGCATATGAACAGAAGATCGAGGACTTGGGACACCAAGCTTTGACAGTCGAGTTCCTATCCAAAGAGGTTAGGCTGGAACTTGAAGTACAAAGGGTTGATCATTTTAAAAGATCCCCTGCTTACGACGCTCTTCTCCTTTGAAAATTTCAGCAAGGGCTAGTTTCAGTTGACCAGTTTTTCAAGGTTAAGAATCGGGCAACTGAAAAAGCCCAAACCAATTGGGAGCTGTCGATCAAGAATCACGTGGATCAGTCCTTGGAATCTCTTCGGATTCAGATGAAGAAGTGGAGAGCTTACTGCGGTAGTCGAGGTAAATAGCCCCATCCCATGCATTTAGAGGTTCTATCTGAGCATTCCCTCTCGACTTTTTACGCCAGTCAAGAATCGGCCGTGGAAGGTATGGTGCATGATGTCGGACCGATCCTAGGAGAAGAATACAACCAATGGATGAATGATTCGGTCGATATGATTGCTTGGCCTTCCAATGAAAGTCTGCTCCGCGAGTATGAAATGGTGCCCTACCCGAGTATCGGCAAGAGTTCTAAATCCTCACAACCTTGATTTTTGTAGAATTTTCATAAATTTTTGTAAAGATTCTTTTTGTTCTTTTTTTTGTAACAATTCTTTGTAGACTAATGAAATTCCGATTTAACTAATTCTGAAAACCGAGTGGTTTTGATCTGATTTATCGCTCAAGGAATTTCACCAAGTATCTTATTTATCTTGATTATTGTTGCCGAGTATCTTATTGAACTGGCGAATGCAATCTTTATGCCAAGTATCTTATTAAATTGGCTAATTCTGATGTTCGAGTAATCTCACCGAGTATCTTATTAAACCGGTTGTCACCCGAATAATTTTTAACGCCAAGTATCTTATTAAACTGGCTATTGCAATCTTTATGCCAAATATCTTATTAAACTGGCTATTTCAATCTTTATGCCAAGTATCTTATTAAACTGGTCAATTTTAATGTTCGGGTAACCTCACCTAGTATCTTATTAAACTGGTTGTCACCCGAATAATTTTAATGTCAAGTATCTTATTAAACTGGCTCTTGCAATCTTTATGCCAAGTATCTTATTAAACTGGTTAGTTATGATGTTCGGGTAACCTCACTGGGTATCTTATTAAACTGGTTGTCACCCGAATAATTTTTAATCGCCAAGTATCTTATTAAACTGGCTAGTATTATTAACCAAGTCATCTTAAAACAGGCAAGTAGATTTATACTTGTGTTTCATACTCGGTTGCTACCCAAATATTTCATCAAGGCTCACCATGATCATATGTTTTGAGTCATGAGAGTTGTAGTGGCGAGCTACTCTTTGCTGATATGCCATATTTCGTATTCGAGATTTCTCCCTTTTCTCTTCTAGCTCATCTAGACTTTGTAACAGCATATCAACATTCTGATATTCATCATATAGCCTGACCCAGGGTGATGTATATGACGTTTCTATGGGGATAACAGCTTCTGTTCCAAACGCTAAGGTGAATGGAGTCTCTCTTATTGACGTTCTTGTTGTTGTCCAATACGTCCATAATACTTCGGGAAGCTTTTCAACCCAACTTCCTTTTTTGGCATCCAGCTTTGCTTTGAGTGTATGCTTGATGATTTTGTTTACTGCTTCAGTCTGCCCGTTTGTTTGAGGATGGGCAGGTGTGGCATAGTAATTGGCAATTTGGTACTCCTTATACATATGTTTGAATTTCAGGTTATTGAACTGGGTGCTGTTATCAATGATGATAGTGTTTGGGACTCCAAACCTGTAGAGTATATTCTTTTTCATGAAATTTGTGGTATTTGCTTCTGTGATATGCACTGATGCTTCAGCTTCTGCCCACTTCGTGAAATAGTCAACAACTACTATGGCATACTTCGCTCCACCCTCTGTCCCAGCTGATATTGGGTTGATTAAATCCAAACCCCTCATGGTAAATGGTCATGGGGATATGAGGTTTCTGAGTTATTCAGGGGGTTTTCGGATATCATTAGCAATTCTTTGGCAAGTATTGCAACTCTCCGAACATCGCTGTGCATCTGAGAATAAAGTAGACCAATAATAACCTTGCCTGAGTACCTTATGTGATAAAATTTTACCCCCAGTATGGTTTTTGCAAACTCTCTTATGGATTTCCTATAATATCCGACATGTATCTTCCTCTGACACACATCTTTGAAGTGTTTGGGAAAACCCCCTTTTGTATAGTTCTCCTCCGACCAATGTGTACCTTGCTGATCGATACCTGATACATTTTGCTTACTAGGGATCTTCCGGGAGCACGCCTACTTCCAAGAACCTTCTCAACTGGGTCATCCAACCGTCTGATGGTGTTCGGATTTCTAAAATCTCATAGTTTTTTAGCCCAATTGTGCTCGGTTTGAGGAGATGTGCAACCAGAATAGTTTTTGGCCTGATTGTGGTTATTGCTGATGTTAGTTTGGACAAAGTGTCTGCCTTTTCATTCTCTTCTCTGGGGATCTAGGCAATCCTATATTCTTTGAATTTTTAGAGGAGCTGTTTTGCAATGTCACGGTAGGCTATCATGCCTTCATCCTTGGCTTGGTATTCGTCCAGGACTTGGTTGACAATTACCTGTGAATCGCTGAATATCTCGACTACATCTACCCCGAGAGCTATGCAGACTCTGAGTCTAGCTAGTAGCGCCTCATACTCGGCTTGATTGTTGGTTGCTTTAAAGTCAAACCTCATGGCACATTCGATATCATCTCCTTCTGGAGTGCATACTACGATCCATGCCCCGCTGCCATGAGTGTTTGATGAGCCATCAACATATAATTTCCATGGGAAATTTTTACCCAACATATTTTTTGCTTCAAGGTTTGGCTCTGTGAACTCTGCTATAAAATCTGTCACTGCTTGCCCTTTGAGGGATGTCCTGTGAACGTACTGGATATCAAATTCACTTAGCTCGATTGCCCATTTGGTTAGTCTTCCTGAAATCTCTAGCTTTTGTAAAATTTGTTTCGATGGGCAGTCGATGAGAACCTGGATTGTTTGAGCCTGAAAGTATGGCCTTAGCTTTCTTGCTGCTGAGACCAATGCTAGAGCCATTTTTTCTGCCTGTGAATACCTGATCTCGGCTGGTAAGAGTGCCTTGCTGGTATAATACACTGGCTTCTGTACCCCATCTTCTGTTCTGACTAAGACTGAGCTCGCTGCTAGTTCTGTAATTGATAAGTATAAATGGAGTATCTCTCCCATTTATGGTTTAGAAAGGATGAGGGCCTACCCCAGGTACTCTTTGATTTTTAAGAATGCCTGCTCCCACTCTTCATTCCATTCGAGTCATTTTCCTTTTTTGATTACTCTGAAAAAGGGTGTGCATATGTCCATGGCATTTGAGATGAATCTTCCCAAGGAAGCTAAACATCATGTTAAGCGTTGTACTTCTTTTAATGTCCTTGGTGAGGTCATTCTCTGCAGAGCTTGGATCTTTTCAGGATTGACTTCGATTCCTTTTTGGTGAACTTAAAAACCCAGGAACCTTCCTGAAGGAACTCCGAATAAACACTTGTTTGGGTTCAACTTCATTTGGTATCTCCTCAAAACATCAAATGTCTCTCACAGGTCTGAGGTATGCTTGTCTGCCGAGATGCTCTTGGTCAACATGTCATCAACGTACACTTCCATGTTCCTTCCTATTTACCGTGCGAAGATTTTCTAACAAGGTGCCACTCCAATCTTCACAGGTAGCTTTACCGTCCCGAGTAACCTGACCTCAATTTCTCTGAATCCTCTAAGTGGAGTATGGAAAGGTTGTAGATCCTTTCGGTCCAACCTGAGTTGATTGTAGACAGGTATATTGAGAATGTCTGCCGAACTTCCATTATCTATCAGGATTCTCCTGACTTCTCGGTGACCAATCTGGGCACTTATGACCAGAACATCATTTGGCCGAACATCGACCCTATACGAGTCTGCTTCTGTGAATATTATCGGGTCCCATCCTTCCTTTTCCCTTTTTCAGGTCTGACTCGACCTAGTTCACGTCAAAGTTATGTCTTACCTCCACTGCTTCTCTGATTTCCTACGTTCGCTCTCGGTTACTTCTCCCCGTGGATGGTCCTCTAAGGATTGTTTGTATTACTTCATTGGCTTGTAGGTTGACCCTTTGATTTCAACCAGAGTTGTGATCGACCCTGATCTTTTTTTTTTTTGACTTCTCATCCCTTTTCAAGATTACATCCTGAAGATGTCCCTCTAGAATGAAGGTTTCTATGTAATCTCTGAGCTGGTAACATTTTGAAGTCTCATGATCGGTTCCCTTATGGAATTTGTAGTATTTGGTTGTATCTCGTCGAGCAAACAGAGATTGTCGGCGTGGCTCTTTTACCAGGTTTTTCTCTTCCAGTATGGCAAGAATTTCCTCCTGCTTTTTCCTAAGTAGGGTGTAGTTGGCGTATCTACCTTGGAATTTCTCCGTGGTCTGTTCGGTATTACGCCCGTTTCCCCCGTCCTTGTTTTTTTCTTTGTTGTTTCCTTTATGTTTTCCCTTTTGGTTATGTACGTTGGACTCAGCGTCCTTTTTGGGTTTTCCTCCATGCATATAGCATCCTCCGTGGCTAATTCTTCTTCTTCGGCTAGTGCATATCCTCTTGTCGTGTCCATTATATCTAAATATTTGGTTAGACGGGCTCTTCTCAAGTCAAAATATAGCCATCCATTCTGTAGATTGTTGATGAATGCAACAATTATCACTTCGTCGTTTGCACTGCCAATTTCTGATATCGCTTGACCAAATCTCCCCAGGCATTTCTTCAACGACTCATCTTTTCCTTGTTTTATCTGAGAAAGGTAAGCCACTGATTTTTTCCTGTGAACGTTGCTCAGAAATTGCATTGAAAAACTCCAGCTTAGTTCACTGAAGCTTCTGATGCTCGCTGGGGGCAATCTCCCGAACCATCTTGAGCCCGTGTCTCCTAGAGTTTGTGGAAAGTTAAGGAATAGTAAAGGATCGTTGTGGGCGTACTGGGCCATAACACTTTTATAGCGTCTGACGTGTTCTTTAGGTATGTATCTTTCTTGAGTTACTCCACGTGCGGCATCCTGAACCTTTATGGGAATGAGGTTCGTAAGATTTCCCTAGAGAATGGACTGTCAGAATCGTTATCAGAAAAATCGTTGCACCCATAACGTCTGACCAATGCATCCATTTGACGCCTATTGTTTTCGACTTCTCGAGTTAGGCTTTGAATTACGACATCTATGTATCCCACCGGACTTCCATGATGGTTAAACCGCTGAGTGATTATCATTCCTCTCTCTGGCTCTTCACTCTGATGCCGAGTTTCACGGGTTGATTCTTACAGGCATATGGTTCCGTGATGACGCTTACGACGGTGCCGATCGATATCTTCTGATGACGACCGATCATGTTTACGGTGTCTGGCACGAGCTGTCTGGTCATGGTTCTGCTTCTGCCGTGGTCGTTCCTCTTTGGGTGTTTCACGTCCGGCCTGATTAATTAGAGCAAAATTCCTTCCGACTTCCAGTACATTTAATTATGGCACCACTACAACCGAACGAAGCCTTGCAGATGGGAGGTTAGGAGGTTACGCTTTTTCTACAGCCAGTAGATCAACTTCTTCATTTGTTGTGTCTGCCACCAACTGTTGCAACGCCTCACGGAAGCCTCATGTCAGGTCTTTACTGGTCGGAGGAACTTGCTGGATCCCCGCCAGGGATGTTGGTTGGTTCTTCGTGGTTGCAGTGAGATCTCAAGAACTACTGCCAACATGGACGTTATCTGGAGATTTTTGGACATCCCCAAAACTGCTTTTGCTTCCTGCCATTACCTTTAACTAAATCGAAGGTTCAACCCCTCATTCTAGCACCAATTGTTGACGTCGATTTCTGGATGTATAAGAAAAGCTAACAAGATTTGTATTTTAGCTGTGATCTCAAAATGAAGAGTAGGAGAAAGAAAACGGACTTAAGTTTTTACGGTAAAACTCCGATGACCGGAGAAACGTCCACGGGTGGTTGAATAATCAACCGAGCCAAAATCTACTATGAATAGAATAATTACAATTCTCGATCTCTCTTTTTCTCTCTGTATTTTTCTATATTTTCTCTCTGTATTTTTCTATATGTTCTCTGTGTGTGTTTTGTGACGAGATTATGGGTCTATTTATATGTTCATAGAACCCTAATCCTCATTGTACAAGTAATAAAAGATCTTTGTGTTTAACTATGATTGGTTACTTGTTTGAAGTAGTCTGTCTTCTTTCCTATTTCGGAGACTTTTATTGAGATTGAATGGGATTATAGTGGTATAGTCCAGTTAGGACTTATTTCCTTATAAATGCGTAATCTTTTTGAAGAAATAAAATTGTTGTCTGATTAGGAACCTTCTGTTTGGTATTCTATTATTCTTGGAATTCCTCTTTGATATGGATATCTTTACGTGTTTTAAGGACTTGACTTGTGTAAGCTACGCGCTGGGTTTTTTATTCGGTTTCTTCATGTTTGTCTCGAGTATAAAACGATATTAGCTGGTCCCGAGTGACGTCATCTGATCCCGAGTAGTACATGCCATCAGTTAGCCCTGAGCATTATTAATTGACCCCGAGTAGTATATGACGTCAGCTGATCCCGAGTAGGTTTTGTTCAATACTTGTTTACTCGAGCTTCCTTTATTTGATGATGTCTTGTAGGATATTTTCTGAATGTCTATTCGGATGTCTACCTGACAATTCTATCCTCTTTGTCAATGACGTGTGCGTCTGATAAAATTTACATACGACAATACATATTTGAATTTTTTTTCCAACCCGAATTTGCTGCAGATAATATTTATTCTTTCTTTTTTAATGACTTTGGGGTAAGGATGTCTGGTGAGATAACCTGGAAGATAAAAGGTACTTATACTTTTTTATTTTTATTTTTAAATGGCTTTTTATTTTGCTATATTATTGTACTACAAAATGAAATGTGGCTGTTTATACGGTAAAAATGACCTATGGTATAGTTCGGACACTATGAATATTGTGAGAACACTCAAAAAAATATATGAAACAATGTTTGTCCCAAATTTTAAGATTGTCTACATGGACAAGTTATAGACACCTATTTGGTTAAGAATAAACTAAAAGTTATTTATTTAATAATAATTAATTAATATATTAATATATTAATACGAATTGTAGGTGATCTCAAAACCGATGAAGATATGAAAAAAAATTGAGGATAAAAAAACAAAAGGTTATTAATGAGCATAAAAAAATGCCATATTAGTAGAAGACGTAAGAAAACTACTACATATTATGGAGTTCATAAGGAGAGAAGAGGTGTAGGTGGGGGTGTAGGTGTATCTTAATTGACCGATTGTCGTTGAGTTTTATATTTCTCCTACCTTTTACACTTTTCTTTTTTGTAATCCTTATTTAAGTTAGCTTTTTAAGAAATTTTCTTTTTTTGTAATCCCAAGTGAATTAATAGGACATTAGCGGTAAAGAAAAAGTTTTTAATGAACAGAAAAAAAGACCTATTAGTAGACGTAAGAAAACTCCTACATATATTATAGAGTTAGTGAGGAGTAGAGGGACATTAAATATAGATGACGGTTTTACATTTAATACGATTTGTATTTTTATACATATGTGTATTTTTTTTTTCAATCTAAATTTACTGTAGAGAATATTTATTGTCTCTTTTTCAATGGCTTGGGGTAAGGATGTCTAGTAAGACAACCCGGAAGATAAAAGGTGCTTATATATTTTGTTTCCTTTTTTAAATGGCTTGTTATTTTACTATATTATTGTAACACAAAATGACATGTGATTGTTTAGACGGTGAAAAGTATCCATGGTTAGATAATAAATAGTTCGGACACTATGGATATCATGATGATACTCAAAGAAGATATATGAAACAATGTTTGTCCTAAATTTTAATACGTGGACAAGTTATAATAAAAGTTATTTACTTAATAATAAATAAATAATATATTAATATATTAATACGAATAGTAGGTGATCTTAAAAACGATGAAGACATGAAAAAAAAATTTAGGATAGAAAAACAAAAGGTTATTAATGAACAGAAAAAAGAACATCGTACTTATAGGAGGCGTAAGAAAACTACTACATATTATGGAGTTCGTACGGAGAGAAGAGGTGTAGGTGTAGGTGTAGGTGTAGGTGTAGGTGGGCATTTTCAATTTTTTGTTTAAATGTCTTACTTTCGTTGAGTTTTATACTTTTCCTACCTTTTATACTTTTCTTTTTTGAAATCCTTATTTAAGTTAACTTTTTAAGATTTTTTCTTTTTTGTAATCCTAAGTGAATTAATAGAACATGTGGGGTAAATAAAAAGTTATTAACGAACAGAAAAAAACGGTCTACTAGTAGGTGTACGAAAACTACTACATATATTATGGAGTTAGTAAGAAATATGAGGCATTAAATATAGATGACTATTTTAGATTTTAATACGGATTATATTTTATACATATTTGTATTTTTTTCCAGCTCAAATTTACTGTAGAATAAAAAAATAATGGCTTTGGGGCGAGGATATCTGGTGAGACAGCCTGAAAAATAAAATTTACTTATATTTTTTTTTCTTTTTAAATGGCTTGTTATTTTACATTGTAACATAAAATGATATGTTGTTGTTTAAATGGTGGAAAGTATCCATGGTTAGATAATAGATAGTCCGGACACTATAGATATCATGATGGTCCTCAAAGAAGATATATAAAACAAAGTTTGTCCCAAATATTAAGATTATCTACATGGACAAGTTATAGACTCCGGATTGGTTAAGAATAAAATAAAAGTCATTTACTTAATAATAAATAAATAATATATTAACACGAATTGTAGGTGATCTCAAAAAACGACAAAGACATGAAGAAATTTTTTAGGACAGAAAAACAAAAGGTTATTAACGAACAGAAAAAAGAACGCCGTATTTGCAGGAGTCATAAGAAAACTACTACAGATTATGGAGTTCGTAAGGAGAGAAGAGGTGTAGATGCATGTGGGCATTTTCGACTTTTTGTTTAAGTGTCTGACTTTCGTTGAGTTTCATATTTTTCTTACCTTTTACACTTTTCTTTTTTGTAATCCTTATTTAAGTTAGCTTTTTAAGATTTTTTCTTTTTTGTAATCCCGGATGAATTAATAGGACATTTGGGGTAAAGAAAAAGTTATTAATGAACAAAAAAAAAAAAACGCCTACAAGTTGACCGTAAGAAAACTACTACGTATATTATAGAGTTATTAAGGAGTACGAGACATTAAATATAGATAACTATTTTACATATTTGTATTTTTTTCAACCTGAATTTGCTGCAGAGAATATCTATTTTTTTTAATGGTTTTGGGACGAGGATGTCTGGTGAGACAGTTTGGAAGATAAAAGTACTTATATATGTTTTTATTTTTAAATGGCTTGTCGTATTGATATATTATTATAATACAAAATGACATACGATTGTTTAGACAGTGAAAACGATCCATTATATAGTTCGGACACTATGGATATCGTGACAACACTCAAAGAAGATATATGAAACAATATTTGTCCCGGATTTTAAGATTATCTACATAGACATGTTATAGACACTTAAGATTAAAATAAAAGTCATTTTCTTTAAATAAAATATTAATATATTAATACGAATAGTAGGTGATCTCAAAAACGATGAAGACATGAAGAACTTTTTGAGTTTTTGAGGACACAGAAACAAAAGGTTATTAATGAATAGAAAAAAGAATGTCGTTCCAGTAGAAGGTGTAGAAAACTACTACATATTATGGAGTTCATAAGGAGATAAGAGGTGTAGTTGTATGTGTAGATATAGGTGGGCATGTTAGACTTTTTGTTTAAGTGTTCGTCATTCGTTAAGTTTTATACTTTTCATATCTTTTATATTTTTCATTTTTGTAATCCTTATTTAAGTTAGCTTTTTAAGATTTTTTTTTTAATACGTAGTGACTTAATAGGACATTTGGGGTACAGAAAAAGTTATTAATGTACAGAAAAAACTGCCTACTAGTAGGCATAAAAAAACTACTACATATATTAAGGAGTTGTTAAGGAGTAGAGGGCACTAAATATAGATGACTATTTTTTATTTTAATACGGATTGTATTTTTATGCATAATAATATTTTTCAGTCCAAATTTACCGTAGAGAATATTTATTCTTTCTTATTTTTAATGACTTCGGGGCGAGAATGTCTAGTGAGAAGACAAAGGTACATACTTTTTTATTTCTTTTTAATTGGCTTGTTATTTTACTATATTATTATACTACAAAATCACATATGGTTGTTTAGACGGTGAAAACAGATCGTGGTTAGATAGTTTGGACACTGGATATCATGATCTACTCAAAAAAGATATATTAAACGATGTTTGTCTCAACTTTTAAGATTTTCTACATCGACAAGTTATAGATATCGGTTTAGTTAAAAATAAAATAAAAATCATTTATTTAATAATAAATAAATAATATATTAATATATTAATACGAATTGTAGGGGATCTCAACAACGATGAAGAAATGAAGAATTTTTGAGATAGAAAAATAAAAGGTTATTAATGAACAGAAAAAAGAACGTTGTACTAGTAAGAGACATAAGAAAAACACTATATATTACAGAGTTCGTAAGGAGATAAGAGGTGTAGGTAGGCATTTTAGACTTTTTGTTTAAATGTCCGACTTTCGTTGAGTTTTATATTTTTCCTACCTTTTACACTTTTCTTTTTTGAAAACCTTATTTAAGTTTTTTTTTTTTGTAATCCCAAGTGAATTAATAGAACATTTGGGGTAAAGAAAAAGTTCTTAATGAACAGAAAAAAAGGGTCTACTAGTAGGTGTAAAAACTACTACTTATATTATGGAGTTAATAAGTAGTAGGGGGTATTAAATATAGATGACTATTTTAGATTTAATATGAATTGTATTTTTATACATATTTGAATTTTTTTTCAGCCCGAATTTACTGTAGAGAATAACTATTATTTCTTTTTTAATGGCTTTGGGGTGGAGATGTCTGGTGAGACAACTTGAAAGATAAATAGTACTTATACTTTTTTTTAAATGGCTTGTTATTTTACTATATTATTGTAACACAAAATGACTTGTGGCTGTTTGGACGGTGAAAACGACTTATGGTTAGATAGTTTGGACGCTATGAATATCGTGATGACACTCAAAGAAGATTAATGAAACAATGTTTGTCCCAAAATTTAAGATTATCTATATGGACAAGTTATAGACACCGGTTTGGTTAAGAATAAAATAAAAGCTATTTATTTAATAGTAAATAAATAATATATTAATGTATTAATACGAATTGTAGGCGATCTAAAAAATGAAAAAATGATGAAGACATGAAAAAAAATTGAGGACAAAAAAACAAAAGGTTATTAATGAATCGAAAAAAGAACGTCGTACTAGTAGGAGACGTAGGTGTAGCCGTGTAGGTGGGCATTTTAGACTTTTTGTTTAAGTGTACGACTTTTGTTGAGTTTTATAATTTCCCTACCTTTTACACTTTTTTTTATCTTTATTTAAGTTAGCTTTTTAAGAATTTTTCTTTTTTATAATTTCAACTGAATTTACATGACATTTATGAACAGAAAAAAAATCTACTAATAGGCGTGAGAAAACTACTACATATATGGAGTTAGTAAAGAGTATGGGACATTAAATATAGATGACTATTTTAGATTTTAATTTTTAAGTGCCATATAGTTTATTATCATTGTTTAAAATTGCTTTTTGATGGTGGCCTTTTGCTTCTAGAGTCCAAAAGCCACTTTTAGACTTTTAGTAAGTTTGGATGACACTGCAAAGTGAATTTTAAATTTTATTCCTTTTCCTAGTCTTCCTGTTAATGAAACTTTTAAAATGTTAATTTCACCTTTATTCTAATGAATAACAAAACACAATTTCCTCCTACTGTATATCCTTACCTTTCACTTTTCTTTTTTGTAATTATTAGTGTAATATGTTAGTAGATTATTTGGTTATGATAAATTATAATTTAGGGCGTAGATTAAGTATTTAGAGTTAATTCTTTAAAATAAATCACAGATAAACGTATAGACAAAGTATTTGTAAAATATGATTCTAAAAAAATAAAAAAAGATTACCAATAAAATGGAATTCAAAGAAAAAAAAGGTGATAAAATACATATTACAGTGTAGACAAAGTTATTTAAGTTAGAGCTTAATAGCTGATGTAGGACAAAGATGAAGGAACCGCGGTCCATGTCGAACAATTTCTTTATTTTATTATTTTGCTAATTTGGGTCTTTTCTTGTTTAGTAAGTTTATTTATTTTAGTTTGATTAGGAATTAAATTTAGGTTTTGAAAATAAATCAAACTTACCTTTTGGGTAAGATTTGATCTTTGTTTTCTAGTCAAGTTAGAAGTCATGAATCCTAGAAGATTTTGATTAGTTTTGATCTTTTCTTGTTTTAATCTTTTTTTAGGAATGTCGTATTCGAGTCTTATTAGGATTAGTTTATTATAAATAATCTTATTATTTCCAATTATTGTAACTTTTAACCTTTGATTGATTTTAATAAAATCGTTCATTTGGAACATTTATCTGTCGTGGATTCGACATGCTCTTTGAGGATTCGAGAGCACCATTTTCTAACGACGATTAGGGAATGATGGCCCCTGCATGGCGGTCCATGCTTGGGTAACTACCAGTCGCCGCGTCAAAGTTCGTCTGAGTGTGCCTCAGGGTTCGACAAAGTGATCATTCTTATTTTCACCATACCCGCTGCATCAATTGGTATCAGAGCGACCGAGTCTACCTCTGTGCTAGGCTCAGTGTCCACGGACCACAACCAACTACCTTCCTAAACACCATATATTCACCCTCCATATCCCCCATAAAAAAAATAGAGAAACGAAATTGAAAAAAAAAAAGAATGAGAGTGTTTGTGTGATAGTTCCGAGAATTAACAATCAACCTCAGAGACAGCAGAAATTGTGGATCAACCCAACAGTGTTACAATTTGCAGATCAACCTCAACAGTGCCAGAAATTTCAGATCAGTCTCACAAGTTCCAGATATTTCAGATTACGTCCACCATCACACACACCTGAAGCCGCGAGTGAATTAATTTTTCGTAAGCAGTTCTCGAGGTTCAAAATTTGGTACGTTTTTTTTTCGGACTCTGATTTCGGTTCTCAATGGGTTTCAATGGTTCTCTTGGTTCCAATAATTATTTTTCGAGCTACAGTGATTCTCAACCAAGACTTCAATTTTTTTCTGGTCATATGAAAACTGAAGAATTTATTAATTGGTTGAAAGAAGTTGAAGAATATTTTACATATCGTAAAACTGAAGAAAGTCTGAAAGTTTTATTGGTAGAAATTTATTTGAAAAACGATGCATTAATTTGGTGGGAAGACTTTCAAAAGGATCGGAAAAGATTTGGAATGGATAGGATCCAATCATGGCCTGTGATGAAACATGTAATGCAGGAGGAATATTTTCCAATTGATTATTTCGAAGATTTTTGTCATGTAGAAGATGCGGTTGAAGATATTTTGTATGAAGTGAAAATTGACAAAGTAATTGAAGATGAGTCTTGGATCTTAGAAGTTGAAGACTGCGATCCAACCATTGATATTGATGGCACTTTAGATGTGGTTGAAGCAAAACTGGAAGCTAAATCAATTTCTGTTGATAAAGTTTCCAATGGTGATAACTTATTTGAAAATCCACACAATTTTTATTGGGGTAATTTAAAGATAATTTTTCTTGATTTGGATTTTGAAGATCCAACATTGTTCTTGCCGTTTGAAGTATATTTGTTCAAGCCAGTGATCGACAAGATGTTACATTTGAAGTATTATTCACCGAAACAAAACCTTGTCAAACTCGAGGACGAGTTTATTTTAAGAGGAGGAGAATATTATGTGGGATGGGAAGAGCTAGCAACAAGGAATCACTATTGTCCAAACCTCTACAAGTGTCCAGCGGTCCAAGCCGCCACCAATAGGCATCACCAGTGGCGAATAGCTTGGACATCTTCTGCATTCACTTGGACGATTGTTGTGGTGCCGTTGTGGATTTGGGATGAACTACAGAGAGATTTTTCGGTTGCCGTTTACCACTCCCACAAGACAAATATGGGTTCTTCTTTGTTTACCTATCTTTCTACGTATTTCAACCGAACTCGAGGACGTGTTCTTTTTAAGAATGGGTGACTGATGTAGGACAAAGATGAAGGAATCGCGGCCCATGTCGAACAATTTCTTTATTTTATTATTTTGTTAATTTGGGTCTTTTCTTGTTTAGTAAGTTTATTTATTTTAGTTTGATTAGGAATTAAATTTAGGTTTTGAAAATAAATCAAACTTACCTTTTGGGTAAGATTTGATATTTGTTTTCTAGTCAAGTTAGAAGTCATGAATCCTAGAAGATTTTGATTAGTTTTGATCTTTTCTTGTTTTAGTCTTTTTTTAGGAATATCGTATTCGAGTCTTATTAGGATTAGTTTATTATAAATAATTTTATTATTTCCAATTATTGTAACTTTTAACCTTTGATTGATTTTAATAAAAACTTTCCTTTAGAACATTTATCTGTCGTGGATTCGACATGCTCTTTGAGGATTCGAGAGCACCATTTTCTAACGACGATTAGGGAATGATGGCCCCTGCATGGCGGTCCATGCTTGGGTAACTACCGGTCGTTGCGTCAAAGTTCGTCTCAAGGTTCGATAAAGTGATCATTCTTATTTTCACCATACCCCGCTGCGTCAATAGCTTATGCTTCAAAAGAGATTTTGGTTTATCAAATTTGTATGTGATAAATTATGACTCTAAGAAAATAAAAAAGATTGCCAAAAAATACGAAAATTAATTCAATTTCTTTGATATTCAAATAAAACAAAATCATATGTCTGCCAAAAAAAAAAAAAGATACGCAAGAGGAGAAAAGAAGTACTCTGCCAAAACAAATAAAAACACAAATAGAGAAGAATAGACACGAAAACCGTGTAAAAAATGCATCTTTATGTTATAATATTAAGCCATTATTAACTGCTTAATTTGTGTCGCCCTCCATACTTGAAATGTTAATTCAGTTGAAAATGCATTATATAGGTGAGTAACGCCTCAACCAAATTGTAGTATTGTACGTAAAGAATAGTTCGGATAACAAGTTCCAATTATACAACACAAAATTGTCTTCTTTATTCCACCTAAAAAAGTTTTAAGGCCATACATGCTTAAAACTGATTAGCCAAAAGTTGCACCTTTTTAACATTGGTTACACCCATTCAAACTGTAGAACATATCAAGTAATTCAAGGGATATTTACTTGATGCTGCTAAGTAGCCTAAGCCCTAAGCCGGTGGTGTTTTTTTTTTTATTTAATGTCTTATAAGATTTTAATTTTTTTAGACATATGGATCAGTGTTATAAATTAAAATACTATATATATATATATATTCATTTTTTAAACAATTGGAGTTGGTTAGGTTGCGATAGGGTTTATTCAAAATTGAGAATTTTAAAAAAATTGAATTTTAGGGTTTTATTGTGTGGATAAAATTTTAATTGTATTAATTGTGATAGGATATTTATAGAAATTTATTAAAATACATTACTACATCACCTTTTTAATAAGATAAAAATAAAAAAATAAAAAATAAATTAATTTATTTTAATTTAAGATATATAAAACAATAAATTTTAAGGAAGAAAAAACAATCGGTATATCAGTATCTCATGATTATCTATTGTAAAGGATGGATGATTGTGTTTTGAAGCCAAAATCCGAGAAGATCCTGTACAGCCTAAGTGACGTCTTTCTCAAGGCAAGTGAAAGTATATTACAAATGCTGCAAGAGGTGGCCATATCTTACAAAATCTGATGTTGCCCTTGAATTTGATATCTTAGTTATTTTCTGGAATTGATTAATTGACATTGGATATAGTCGGTCTTGGTTTTTGTCTTTGAGTTGCTAAGAGTCCGTCCTGTAAGCGTTTTTCAGTTACTGTTTTTTAAAAATAAAATGAAAATAAAAACAGTATTTTTGGTTTCAGTTTCGAATTCCGAAAACGCGTCTGGTAGCATATACTGAAAGCTGTATTTTGAAAATGACAACAGAAAAAACGCGTCTGGTAGGTTAACTGAAAACTATCAAAAATTGATTACATAATTAACCGATATAATTTTTGTATTGTAATTTTTAAATTAAACAAAAGTAACACATCAAAAATTAATTCAAAAAAACATATCAAAAAATGAATTAATTAAAACTAAACTCTTAAATTATAAATAAATAATTACAATATATATATATATATATATATATATATATTATATTAATATATATATATATATATAATATGTATATTTTAATAATATATTAAATATTTTTATATTTTTTATATCATATTTTATTATATTTTTATATATTTTATATTATATTTTATATATAATATTTTTATAATATATATAATTATAATATACTATTTATATAAATATTATAATATATAATATTTTATATAATATATATTAGTATATTATAATATTATATATATAATAATAATTATAATGTATATATATATATATAGA
Organism: Dipteronia dyeriana; assembly: GCA_032871835.1. NCBI lineage: Eukaryota > Viridiplantae > Streptophyta > Magnoliopsida > Sapindales > Sapindaceae > Dipteronia > Dipteronia dyeriana. Next base: position 98,644,608 of record CM065296.1, on the reverse strand, counting down.
CACTTTGTTAATTTAAAAATCTTGTCCCGTCTTTTATCATAGCCATATGAAACGCATAATATAACAAAATGAAACAAAATGAAAAACAAAATATTTTTTTTACATAAAAACGTGAAAAACAAAAACAAAAAACGAAAAACAAGTATTTTATGTTTTTAAATCTTTAACTTTTAATATTGATTTTGTTTTTCATTTTTTTCTTTTCGTTTTTTGAAAATAAAATAAAAAACGGTTAACGAATGCATTTTCGAAATCGTTTTTGAAAAATAAAAACGAAAACGGACTGAAAACAGCTGCAGGACGGGACCTAAGTCTTAAAAGCCAAAATCTGAGAACATCCTGTACAACCTAAGTGGTGTCTTTGTTAAGGATGTGGGTTCCAGTTTCACCTGTGGGTTCCAGTTTCACCTGTGGGTTTTGGGGTATCCATACCCGACTCATGAACCTGTGAAAAAAAAAACATTACAATATTTTTTATAATTATAAAAAATATTTAAATATTAATGATTAAAAAGAACTTGAAAATAAGATACACCTTCAATTTGGACAGAGAATTAGACTATTTTTATGCAGTTATGTTAATTGGTAGTCATATAAACCATTGTGCAGTATTATGTTTCTATTTTCTTTGTAAATATAGATGTAAAAGAAATGCATGTATGTATGCCCCTAATTTTTTCCAAACCAATTATTGACGTCGATTTCTGGATGTATGAAAAATAGCTAACAAGGATTGGATTTCAGCTGTGATTTCAAAGAGAAAGAGATAAAAGAGTAATTAAGATGCAAGTTTTTACGTGGTAAAACTCTGATGACTAGAGAAACGTCCACGGGTGGTTGAATGATTAACCAAGCCAAAATGCACTATGAAATTATAATATTACAATTCTCGGATCTCTCTTTCTTCTCTCTGTATTTTTCTATAATTGCTTGTATCTCTTTTTTGACGAGATTATAGGTCTATTTATATGTTTATAGAACCAAAATCTGCTTTGTACAAGTAATAGATCTTTGTATTTAATTATGATTATTTGCTTGAAGCGGACTGTCTTCTTTCCTGTTTCGGAGTCTTGTATTGAAATCGAATGGGACTCTGATAATGTAGTCCAATTATGACTTGTTTCCTTATAAGAGCGTAGTCTTTTTAAAGAAATAAAGTTGTTGCCTGATTGGGAACCCTTCCTGCTCAGTATTCTATTCTCATTGGGATTCTTTTTTGATATGGATATCTTCGTGTATTTAATCACCTAATCCGTGTGAGCTAAGCGCTGGGCTTTTTATTCAGTTTTCTTCATATTTGTCCCGAGTAAGAACAATATCCGCTAGTCCCGAGTAACATCATTTGATTATGAGGAGAAACGTCATTTAACCAGTCCCGAGTGTCGTTAACTGATCCCGAGTAGTATATGATGTCGATTGCCCTAAGTAGGTTTTGTTCAACATCTGCTTACTCGGGTTTTCTCTACTTTGGTGATGTCTTGTAGGATATTTTCTGAATGCCTATTTGGATGTCCACCTTGCAATTTATCCTTAATGTTGATGACGTGTACATACGATAAAATTCACATATGACAATATTTTTGGTGAACAGGGTTTTACTTCGGGCAAAAGTATTTTAATTAGTTTTTCAATATCTTTTCCGTACCTGAGTAAATGTCTTGTCATAATGACTTGTCTTAATGGTGACCATGTAAATTCGATTTGCCTCCTCACGCGAGATCTTTAAATACGGCAACGTTTTGGAGTTCTGACGGTGAAAACCAGTTCTCTTTTTGACATGTGTCACTTGCCTCTTCGTTTTTTGATATCATTTATGAGAAACGATCTACGCGTTTCCCCGTGCGCCTCCTTTGTCATCAAACTTCATCATCGTTTTTTCCCTCCTTGAGATCCTAGAGTTTCGTGCTATTATTTCTTTAAATTCTTTACTGAGTGACAGCATTGGTTCATTCTCAAACATTTTCAGCAGAAAAAATTTCTTAAACCCAGATTTCTTTACGCATAAAATCACCACCTCTCCGTAGAAGATTCTGCACCAGTTCTTTATTCAAGGTTAGTTTCAATGGATCCGTCTTCCCGTCATCGACTTTTTAATATTGCTCTTGATGTATTAGATCGTAGGGATTTTTAGTTAGTTTCCTACATTCGAAGATTACTGGGGGGAAATCCCTGCTGATGAACCTCCATTTTTAAAAGTTAATATTTCTGGGATTCACCCTGACATCACTTTTAGTCCTACATCCGGTTCTGATTCTGATGTTTCTAATCACAGGGCACCTCTAGGAAGGGTGGGGAAACATCAAAGCAGAAGTGAAGTCCACAAGCACAACTCGGGCAACATTCAGATCAGGGAGTAAACTGTCAACGAGAACGATGTCGAAGAGGTGTTCAGGGCGTCCCGTCTCACTTTCTCTGCTGATCGCCTGAGTGGGTTTGACACCGAGCTGAATGTGGTCAGGTAAGATGAGATAGAGAAGTATCGTACCCGATTCGATCTGCTCAATTCGGTTACTCTGATTCCATCGGGTGATAGAGCCGCGTGGAATCCTCCCTCAGGCATGGTGGCGATCTATGGATCCATACTTTGTTGCGGCGTCACTCTCCATCTTCAGCCATTCATTGCCTGGTTTCTGGTTGAAGTAGGGATCGCTCCGGCCCAACTGGCCCCGAACAGCTACAAAATCATGATGTGTATGTGGCACATGTACAGCCGGATGAACTTGTCGCCGCCTTCCCCGAGTGAAATCAGGCATTTCTTTACGCTGATGCAGTCTGGCAAGACGGTGACCTATTTTCTAATGTCTAATTCGCCAAGCTGTTGGGTCCCCAAGGGGATAAAAGTGAATCAAAGAGCTGATATCTCTGATTACACTAAAAAGAGGGGTTTCGTATGGGGATTCCCTACATCCAACAAGTTCTGAAAGAACAATTGGTTTTTCATCGGAGGGAGTCTCGGTCTTGAAGTCACCTTCAGATCTGGGGATACTCCGGCGGTGTTGAAAGTCTCCCTTTTCTTCTATTCCCCCGAGATATGGAAAAGGAATAAAATTGATTACAGCGATACTGAGTTGACCAGACTTACTCGGACAATAGTTCACACTCTGGAAAAGATGAAAAAAACTTATCTCTTTACTGAGTCGAAGATGATAGAGTTCAGCTTTTTCAAACAGATTTCGGGCTACCGTAGACGATGTAAGTGATCTTTGTGGCCCTCTTTCTATTATTATTTTTGCTTTTATATTCTGACACGGTTCCTCTTTTCTTCTAAGTGTACGATACAGACATCATTTACGATCTTCAGGCTCGCCAAGTGAAGTCTATTCTTCAGGCAAGTCGAAAAGAAGCTTCTCGTCAGAGTAATGATGGCATTGCCCCACCTGAGTCTGACGAAGAACCTGATGCGGTCGAAGAGCAAGTTTTCGAATATGTCCCCGAGGACATCGTTCAACCAACCGCAGGGGAGACTAGTGGTCCGAGCAGCCCGACAGATACTCAACTGCCTAATGATGGGGAGAGGCAGAGTGAGGGTCTTGGTGAAGGACCTGTTGTGCGGTCAGACACCGGTGATTGAGGTAATTCCTCCGCGGGACAAGTACCTTCAGGCCTTGAGTTTTTTGTGTCTTTCCTGGATGAGGCTCAGAAAGATCCCACAGTTGATCTTAGCTTCCACCGTTATCGGGCTGAGAAGCGAAAGGCAGTCATCTCTCCAACTCGCCCTCTTAAGGTCCCTCGGGTGGTCTCTTTCATCGACTCTAGCGATGAAGATATTATGGTTGACAATGCCCCGAGCGTTGATGTTGGAGCATCGGCAGATGTGGAGACTTCAGAGCCGAACAAGGGTTCCCTTGCATCGGCGAATGCAGAGACTTCGGAGCCCGAACAGGGGTTCCCCTCCCCCCGAGGTTGAAGATCAAGGGGCGAAACCCTCGGGGGTTCCCTCATATCTTTCTCCCCAGGATATACTACGGGAGATGTCATCCGGTCAGGCTTTCATCGGGGAAGACTGCTGGAGTTGTTTTCGGGATGGCTCCCTGTCAGACTGTCTTCAAAACGTCTTTAACGGTGCATCTTATGTAAGTTATCCTTATCTTCAATTGTTTTGCTCATTTTTGCTTGCTAGGTTTTTAATTAAACTTCTGTGTAGATAGTGGTCGAGTTCGCTGAGTTGGTTCAGACGCAGCAACATCAAGCTGATAGAATAAGGCGTCTCGAGGCTCAGTTGAAGGAAAGTGAGGATAGCCGTGCTCTGGTCGAAACGGCTTATCAACAAGAGGTTGGTTCTACCCAAATTTTTACTGACTACTGTCTGGCGAAACAGATGGAGGCCGAGGAGAGGGCTTCTTCGGCAGAAGAGAAGACTATATTATTTCAAAATTTATTGTCTTCTGCCCAAGAATCAATGCTCAAGGCTGAGCAGGAGGCGGAGCAGTCCAAGTCGGTATATGAACAGAAGATCGAGGACTTGGAACGCCAAGCTCTGACAGTCGAATCCCTATCTAAAGAGGCTAAGCTGGAACTTGAAGTTCAGCTGGCAAGTTCTTCAAAGTTAAGAATAGGGCTACTGAGAAGGCTCGAATCAACTAAGAGCTGTCAATCAAACATCATGTGGATCGGTCCTTGGAATCTCTTCGGACTCAGATGAAGGAATGGAGAGCTTACTGCCGTAGCCGAGGCAAAGAGCCTCATCCCATGCATTTGGAGGTTCCATATGAGCACTCCCTCTTGACTTTTTATGCCAGTCAAGAGTTGGTCGTGGAGGGTGTGGTCCCCAATGTCGGACCGATCCCAGGAGAGGATTATAGCCAGTGGATGGATGACTCAGTCGACACGATCGCTTGGCCTTCTAATGAGAGTCTGCTCCGTGAGTATGAGATGGTGCCCGACCCGAGTATTGGCAAAATTTTGAAATCCTCACAACCTTGATTTTTGTAGATAGGATTTTTGTAGACTAATAATTCTTTGTAAAGAATTCTTTGTAATAATTCTTTTGTAAAAGAACTTTGTAACCATTCTTTTGAAAGATCAATAAAATTCTGAGTAACTTCTAAACCGAGTGGTTTTTAATCTGATTCCATTGCTCATGAAATTTCTTCTTTGACTCTTGTTGCTGAGTATCTTATTAAACCAGCTATTTCTGTTCGGATAACTTAACCGAGTATCTTATTAAACCGGTTTCATTCCCTGAATAATTTTTAACGCCAAGTATCTTATTAAACTGGCTGTTGCAATCTTCATGCCAAGTATCTTATAAAACTGACTAACTCTGATGTTCGGGTAACTTCACCGAGTATCTTATTAAACCGGTTGTCACCCGAATAATTTTAATGTCAAGTATCTTATTAAACTGGCTCTTGCAATCTTTATGCCAAGTATCTTATTAAACTGGTTAACTCTGATGTTCGGGTAACTTCACCGAGTATCTTATTAAACCGGTTGTTACCCGAATAATTTTAATATCAAGTACCTTATTAAACTGGCTCTTGCAATCTTTATGCCAATTATCTTATTAAACTGGCTAATATTATTAACCGAGTCATCTTAAAATAGACAAGTAGGTTTATACTTGTGTTTCATACACGATTGCTACACGAACATTACATCAAGGCTCATCATGATCATATGTTCGAGTCCTTAAGCATTACCAAGGACCTCTCCCCAGTTTTTATGCGCAAAGGTTTGCCGAATTGTTAAGCTTTTTGAATCGCTTAACACAGTTACGCATTTCACCGGAATTTTTTCTGATAGCGTCCTGAGCTGGTGCATCGGGTTTGCCTTTTTGCTAAGGTCAATTGACCTTGCTCAGCTGGCATGCTCCTTCGTGCTTCTCCGCTCATTCGGGAATCAATGGTCCCGAGTATTCTATCTGCATGTTTTTATTATCATGCTTGTCTTCCATATGTTCTTATTATCATATGCTTTCTTTCAGAAATCCCGAGTTTGATGCTTTATCTTTCGAAAATCCCGAGTTTGATTTTTATTCATAACTGCAAAATTAACAAAATTTTAAATTCCACAGCTAATATCTAACCTAACTAAAATTGTCCTGACTAGAAAAAAGAACAAAAATGATTTAAGGATAGAAAATCTTCAGATATTGGGCATTGCATGATCGGGGTAAAACCCCTCCATTGGGTCGTGCAATCCAATATGCTCAATGACCAGCTATTCCTTCAACTTTGTACGGGCCTTCCCATTTGTCAGCCAAGGAACCTGCAACTTTATTTTTTATGTTCAATGACACCTTCCTGAGTACCAGGTCTCCTGACTGGAATTTTCTGACCCGAATATGAGAGTTGTAGTGGTGAGCTACTCTTTGCTGATATGCCATATTTCGTATTTAGGACTTCTCCCTTTTCTCTTATAGTTCATCTAGACTTTGTAATAGCATATCAATATTCTATTCTTCATCATATAGCCTGACCCGGGGTGATGCATATGACATTTCTATGGGGATAACAGCTTCTGTTCCAAAAACTAAAGTGAACAGAGTCTTTCCGGTTGACGTTCTTGCTGTTGTCCGGTATGCCGACAATACCTCGAGAATTTTTTCAACCCAGCTTCCTTTCTTGGCATATAGCTTTGCTTTGATTGTGTTCTTAATGATTTTGTTCACTGCTTCGACCTGCCCATTTGTTTGAGGGTGGGCAGGTGTGACATAGTAATTGGCAATTTGGTACTCTCTGCACAGCTGTCTGAATTTCAAGTTATCGAACTGGGTGCCGTTGTCCGTGATTATAGTGTTTGGGACTTCAAACCTATAAAGTATGTTCTTTTTCACAAAATTTATGGTATTTGCTTCTGTAATATGCACTAATGCTTCAGCTTCTGCCCACTTCGTGAAATAGTCAACAGCTACTATGGCGTACTTCGCTCCACCCCCCGTCCCAGCTGACATTGGGCCGATTAAATTCAAACCTCATATGGCAAATGACCATGGGGATGTGAGGTTTCTGAGCTGCTCAGGGGGTTTTCGGATGTCATTAGCAATCCTTTGGCAAGTATTGTAACTTTCCGAACATTGTTGTGCATCTGAGAACATTGTAGGCCAATAATAGCCTTGCCTGAGTACTTTTTGTGCCAAACTTTTACCCCCAGTGTGGTTTCCGCAAACTCCTCCATGGATTTCCTGTAATATCCGATATGCAACCTCCTCTAACACACATCTTTGGAGTGTTCGGGAATACCCCCTTCTGTATAGTTCTCCTTCAACCAATGTGTACCTTGCTGATCTATACCTAATACGTTTTGCTTGCAAGAGATCTTCTGGGAGCACGCCTTCTTCCAGAAACCTTTTTAGCTGAGTCATCCAACCTTCTGGCGGTGTTCGGATTTTTAAAATTTCTAAGTTTCTCGGTTCAGCTGTGCTCGGTTTGAGAAGATGTGCAACTGGAATAGTCTTTGACCTGATTGTGGTTGTTGCTGACGCTAGTTTGGACAGTGCGTCTGCCTTTTCATTTTCCTCCATAGGGATCTGAGCAATCTTATATTCTTTGAATTTCTAGAGGAGCTACTTTGCAATGTCATGGTAGGCTATCATTCCTTCATCCTTGGCTTGGTATTCGTCCAGGACTTGGTTGACAACTACCTGTGAATCACTGAATATCTCGACTTCATCTGTCCCGAAAGTTATGCAGACTCTCAGTCTAGCTAGTAGCGCCTCGTACTCGGCTTGATTGTTGATTTCTTTGAAATCAAACCTCATGGCACATTCGACATCATCTCATTCTGGGGTACATACTATGATCCCTACCCATCTGCCATGAGTGTTTGATGAGCCATCAACATACAATTTCCATGGGAAATTTTTTCCTAACACCCTTTTTGCTTCCAGGTTTAGCTCTGTGAACTCTACTATAAAATTTGTCATCGCTTGTCCTTTGAGGGATGTCCTGGGGACGTAGTGGATATCGAATTCACTTAGCTCGATAGCTTATTTGGTCAGTCTTCCTGAAATCTATGGCTTCTGTAGAATTTACTTTAATGGGCAGTCGGTGAGAAACTGGATTGTATGAGTCTGAAAATATGGCCTTAGCTTCCTTATTTCTGAAACCAATGCCAGTGCCATTTTCTCTGCCTGTGAATACCTGGTCTCGACTGGTAGAAGTGTCTTGCTGGTATAGTATACTAGCTTCTGTACTCCATCTTCTGTTCTAACTAGGACTGAGCTTGCTGCTAGTTCTGTGATTGATAAGTACAGATGGAGTGTCTCTCTCATCTGAGGTTTTGAAAGGATGGGAGCATGCCCTAGGTATTCTTTAATTTTTAAGAATGCCTGCTCGCACTCTTCATTCCATTCTAGTCATTTCCCTTTTTTAATTACTTTGAAAAAGGGTGCGCATCTGTCCGTGGCCTTTGAGATGAATCTACCCAAGGAAGCTAAGCATCCTGTTAGGCGCTGTACTTCTTTGAGGGTCCTCTGTGAAGTCATTTTCTGCAAGGCATGGATCTTCTCGGGATTGACTTTGATTCCTCTTTGGTGGACTTGAAAACCCAGGAATCTTTCTGAAGGAACTCCGAATAAACACTTGTTCGGATTTAGCTTCATTTGGTATCTCCTCAAGACATCAAATGTCTCTCGCAGGTCTGAAGTATGCTTTTCTGCTGTGATGCTCTTGGTCAACATGTCATCAATGTATACTTCCATGTTCCTTCCTATTTGTCGTGCAAAGATTCTGTTGACCAGCCTTTGATATGTTGCCCCTGCATTTTTTAACCTAAAGGGCATTACTGTGTAACAATACAAACCCTGATCAGTGGTGAATGCTGTTTTTTCTTCGTCGGCCTTGTTCATCCGAATTTGGTTATATCCCGAATAGGTGTCTGTGAAACTGAGCAACTCATGGCCTGATATATCGTCTACCAACTAATCTATTCTCGAAAATGGAAAATTGTCTTTCGGGCATGCCCTGTTCAGATCTATGAAATCTACGCACATCCTCCACTGTCCATTCTTCTTTTGGACGAGGACTACATTAACTATCCACTGAGGGTAATTGACCTTTCTAATTGATTCTACAGTGAGTAGTTTTTCTACTTCCTGTTTAATTGCCTGACTTCACTCGAGATTGAATGATCTTCTCTTTTATATCACCGGTTTTGCATTCAGGTCTACTGTGAGATGGTGAGATATTATTCGGGCATTTATCCCGACCATGTCTTCATGACTCCAAGCGAACACATCCATGTATTCTTTAAGTAGATCAATGAGGCTTTGTTTGACTTTTCATTCCAGGTTAGCCCCGATCTTGATCTTTTTATCTGGTTCATCTTCTTTCAAGATGATTTCATCGACCGGTTCAGTTTTGGATTCATTCAGCTCTTTCCTTGGATCGAATTCGAATGACAGTGGCTCTTTGTCTTGACTCGACAGCGTTATAGCGCAAACCTGTTCATTCTTGTCTTTGTATATTGACAGGTTAGCTCTTCGGGCCATCTCTTGGGATCCCCTGACTACTCCGACCCCCTGTTTGGTCGGGAATTTGATCATTAAGGCATAAGTGGTTGTTACGGCTTTAGTTTTATTTAAGAATGGCTAACCCAACAACGCATTATACGAACAATTGTCTAAGTCTACTACCACGAAGTCGGCCAATACAGTTCTCTGACAAGGTGTCACTTCGATCTTCACAGGTAGCTTTATCGTCCCGAGTGACCTGACCTCAATTCCCCCGAATCCTCTGAGTGGAGTGTGGAAAGGCTGTAGATCCTTTTGGTCCAACCTGAGTTGATTGTAGACAGCTACACTGAGAATGTCTGCCAAACTTCCATTGTCTATCAGGATTCTCCTAACTTTTCGGTGACCAATCCGGACACTTATGACTAAGACGTCATTTGGCCGAACGTCGACCCCATGTGAGTCTGCTTCTGTGAATGTTATTGGGTCACATCCTTTTTTTACCCTTTTCAGGTCTGGCTCCACCGAGTTCACATCAAATTTTTGTCTTGTTCTACTGCTTCTCTAATTTCATGTGTTTTTTCTCGGTTACTTCTCCTAGTGGATGGTCCACCAAAGATCGTATGTATTACTTGATTGGCCTCGGGACTGGCCCTTTGGCTTCTACCAGAGCTGTGATCGGCCCTGATCTCTTTCTTTGTTTCTGATTTCTCATCCCTTTTCAAGATTGCATCCTGTAGATGTCCTTCTCGAATGAGGGTTTCTATGTAATCTCTGAGCTGGTAACACTTGGATGTCTCATGATCAGTTTCTTTATGGAATAGGCAGTATTTGGTTGTATCTCTTCTGGCAAACTGAGACTATCGTCGTGGCTCTTGTACCATATTCTTTGTTTCTAAAATGGGCAGGATTTCCTCCTGCTTTTTTCGAAGAGGGGTGTAGTTGGTATATCTACCTCGGTATTTTTCTGTGGTCTGTTCGGTATTACGCCCTTTTCCCCCGTTCTTGCTCTTTTCTTTGCTGTTTCCTTTCTGTTTTCCCTTTTGGTTCTGCACCTTGGACTCAGCGTCCTTCTCGGGTTTTCCTCCATTCATGTAGCATCCTCCAGTGGCTAATTCTTCTTCTTCGGCTAGTGCATATCCTTCTGCCATGTCCATCATATCTGGTCAGTCGGGCTCTTCTTAGGTCAAAAGACAATCGTCCATTCTGTAGGTTATTAATGAATGCAGCAATTATCGTTTCATCGTTTGCACTGCCGATTTTCGATACCGCTTGGTCGAATCTTCCCAGATATTTCTTCAGCGACTCATCTTTCCTTTGTTTTATTTGAGAAAGGTAAGCCACCGATTTTTTTTCTGTGAACATTACTCAAAAATTGCCTTGAGAAACTCCTGCTCAGTTCACTAAAACTTCCAATGCTTGCTGGGGGCAGTCTCTCGAACCATCTTGAGCTCATGTCTCCTAGAGTTTGTGGAAAGTTGAGGCATATTAAGGGATCGTTATAGGCATACTGGGCCATGACACTTTTATCGCGTCTGACATGTTCTTTTAGGTCTGTATCCTTATTGAACTGCTCTACGTGTGGCATCTTGAATCTTTCCGGGAATGAAGTCCGTAAAATGTCCTTGGTGTACGGAGTGTCAGAATCCTCGTCAGATAAATCGTTATACCCATAACGTCTGACTAGTGCATCCACTTGACGCCTATTGTTCTCGACTTCTCGAGTTAGGCTCTGGATTATGACATCTCTGTTTCCCACCGAACTTCCCAGATGGTTGAACCGTTGGGTGATTGTCATTCCTCTTTCAGGCTCTTCACTTTGATACCGGGTTTCACGTATGAATCTGTGATGACACTTGTGATGGTGTCGATCGCTATCTTCTGATGACGATCGATCCCTGTGCCGATCATGTTTGCAGTGTCTAGCACGTGTTTTCTGATCCTGGTTCTGATTTTGGTGTGGTCGTTCCTCTTCAAGTGTTTCACGTCCAGCTTGATTGATTGGAACAGAGTTCCTTCCGGCTTCCGGTGCATTTAGTTCTGGCCCTACCACAACCGAACGAAGTCTCACAGGCGGGAGGTTAGGAGTTTGTGCCTCTGCAGCCAATAGATCAACTCCTTCCTTTGCTGCATCTGCCACCAATTGTTGCAACGCTTCTCGGAAATGTTATGTCAGGTCTCCACTGGTTGGAGGAACTTGCTGGATCCTCGCCAGGAATGTAGGTTGGTTTTCCATGGTTGCAGCGAGATCTCGCGAGCTGCTGCCGACATGGAAATTATCTAGAGATTTTTGGACATCCCCAGAATTGCTTCTGCTTCCTGTCATTATCCTTAATTAAATCGGAGGTTCCGCGACAGTCCCACCTTCTTCTAGCGCCAATTGTTGACGTCGATTTCTGGATGTGTGAGAAATAGTCAACAAGGGTTGGATTTCAGCTGTGATTTCAAAGAGAAAGAGAAAGAGATAAGAGAGTAATTAAGACGCAAGTTTTTACGTGGTAAAACTCCGATAACCGGAGAAACGTTCACGGGTGGTTGAATGATCAACCAAGCCAAAATCCACTATGAAATTATAATATTACAATTCTCGGATCTCTCTTTCTTCTCTCTGTATTTTTCTATGATTGTTTGTATCTCTTTTTTTGACGAGATTGTGAGTCTATTTATATGTTTATAGAACCCTAATCTGCTTTGTACAAGTAATAGATCTTTGTATTTAATTATGATTACTTGCTTGAAACGGACTGTCTTCTTTCCTGTTTCGGAGTCTTGTATTGAAATCGAATGGGACTCTAGTAATGTAGTCCAATTAGGACTTGTTTCCTTATAAAAGCGTAGTCTTTTTAAAGAAATAAAATTGTTGCCTGATTAGGAACCCTTCATGCTCAGTATTCTGTTCTCATTGAGATTTCTTTTTGATATGGATATCTTCGTGTATTTAATGACCTAATCCGTGTGAGCTAAGCACTAGGTTTTTTATTCAGTTTTCTTCATATTTGTCCCGAGTAAGGACAATACCCACTGGTCCCGAGTAACATCATTTGATCCCAAGTAGAAACGTCATTTAACCAGTCCCGAGTGTCGTTAACCGAGTTCCGAGTAGTATATGATGTCGATTGACCCTAAGTAGGTTTTGTTCAACACTGCTTACTCGGGTTTTCTCTTATTCGGTGATGTCTTGTAGGATATTTTCTGAATGCCTATTCGGATGTCCACCTGGCAATTTATCCTTAATGTTGATGACGTGTACGTACGATAAAATTCACATATAACACCAATCTTTTACTGAAATATATAGCTGAAAAGGATTTTACAACTACTAATGCCTTCGTTATTCTTTGAAGCTATGAAGTATATGGGGATGAACCATACATGAGATCAGCAAACGATATTGCATATCAAGTTGCATTGTTCATTGCAAAGAAAGGAAGCTATGTAAATTACGAAATGGTATGATAACCTCTATTGCTGCTCACCATTATTGCTTTTAGACAGATCTTAAATCAATGTTGTTAGAGCATAATAATACAGTTTGAGGCCTTACCTACGAACTTTTGCAGACATTCATTCATATACTTGCTACTAGGCTGCTAGCATAACAGCCTATCAACGGTAGCTTACTCTTTACAAACTTGTAATGTATTCCCTCTTCTATATTATCATAATCTGAAATATAATAGAAATCAAATATATAACTCTCATGTAATATACCATAGAGTGCTTAAATATTATTATCGTACATTTTCCTATAATCTATAATCTTAAGCTTTTGGGTTTATAGGTTATAAGGTAAGCGAAAAGATTAAATATCAGTGGTAAATTATTTATAAGGAGAAATTTTTTATCCAGTTATGTTAAGCCACACTTTGGTACCCATCATCCATCTTAATCGTACCATGAACCATTGCATTTCACAGAGATCATACTCTCCACATAACAACCTCATTTCTCTCTCATACACCATTGCAAAACAGTAAAGTAAAAAAAATAAAAATTGATATATATATATATATATATATATATATTTACAGCTGCTTGCATTTAGAACGGCCGCCATCTCTCTATAGACCGAAACCTGTCTACGCAGCCCATAAAGCATGTATGGTGGATTCCGCTTTCCTTGCACACAATGGACAACACACTTCGACAACTCAAGTTTGACATAGTCGGGATCCAAGTATTACAGATTTTCCATATAAATATCTTTACATTTACAGGAATCGTTGATTTCCAAAGATACTTCCACCAACGAATCAAACCACTCGAGCTAGAAGTGCTCGGCTCCTAGGGCCGGCCTTGGGCCTTTCTGGAGGGGCAGCCATCCCGGGCTCCTTTTTTAAAGGGGCAAACATTTACTTGTTTTGAGTTATATGAAGGGCCTATTTTTTCCATTTCATGCAAAAACAAAACCAAAAACAAAAAATCCAATCGTTTGTTTAAAAAAAAAACCTAAGAACTTAGAAAAAGAGATAAATTAAATTTAGGCCCAAACAAACAGAGGTCCAAAGGGCACAGTCCAAATATTCTTTATATTTTTTTAAAGCCCAATTAGATTTTTGTTTATTCAGATAAACTAGGGTTTTTCGAAAATAAAAATAAAAATGAAGATGAAAACAGTGTTTTTGGTTTAAGTTTGGAATTCTGAAAACGCGTCTGGTAGCATATGCTGAAAACTGTGTTTTAAAAATGAAAACGGAAAAAAACGCGTCTGATAGATTAACCGAAAACTATCAAAAATTGAAATATCAATTTTGACATTTTGTTTAATATTATTGCAACTATAAACAAAATGATTACATAATTAACCAATATAATTTTTGTATTGTAATTTTTAAATTAAACAAAAGTAACACATCAAAAATTAATTCAAAAAAACATATCAAAAAATGAATTAATCAAAACTAAACTCTTAAATTATAAATAAATAATTACAATATATATATATATATATATTATAATAATATTAATATTAATATATATACATATTATAATCATATATAAAAAATAATATTATATATATTATTTTATTATATAATAATATTATATATTATTGTATAAAAAAAATATTATATATATAATAATGTGTAATATATTATATATGTTAACGGGAAATTTGCTCAGGATGAGAAATTCCTACTAACACCCTCGAGACCACTACCACGGAAGTGGTGGCCGAGGTCGGTACCGTTGATACTTGACCTGTTTAGAAGTAAACGAGAGGCTGGATTGCAACAATACAAATGGGAGCTTTTATTGATTATTTGCTTCGATATACAGACCACTCTCTCATATGCTCACAGTCTCTCTAGGATCTAGGAAGGTGGCAACTTTGTGCTTGCCGAATAGTGGAAACGAAGGTGGCCATGTTCTGAACACATAATTTAGGTCTTCCCCTCTTCTTTTCTTTTCTTCTATCTATCGTTCTCCTTTTGTTTTTTCGTTTGATTCCCTCTTTCATATCCCGCTTGGCCCTATTTATATATGCTCCAAGTAGGTTTGAATTTGCTGATATCCCGTCACGATCCTACGAATTTGTTTCATCCTTATCGAGGGGATCCTTTATTTAAAGTTGTTGACCTCGAGTAAATAGCGGAAACGATGATATTGTTAACGAAAATGAGTTTGTTTCCTTTTATGAATCAAACTCTTGACTCACACGTAAACGGAATTAATGTTGGTTATCACATAGATATGATCTTGTATGTTATCGCAGCATGGCTTTTCATGGAGGTCACCGAGCTAGCTGCCTGTCGTTTCATAGAGCGAGGTAGATCCATGCTTCGACTCTGTTCTTAGAAGCTCGGGATGGATTTTCCCTGATCCTTGGGAGCTTGGGGTGTCCTTGTAGACATTTCTAGGAGGTAGCCGGGGTAGTGTAGATTTAGGCGTGATTCCTCTTTCATACCCAACAGGGACAACGGGCTTCTGATGAGGTTGGCAGGCTTCTGTCTAAGACTACTGTTAAGTTTGTCCTCCGAAAGTCTTAACCCGGAGGAAGCCCACTTTGTTTGTCGGGCTTCTCTCGAATGTCTCTTGAGCTTGGAGACCCCCTCTGGCTTTCACGGGGTGGTTGAGGAGCTCGACCTCATGAACCGAGGTTCCCCGATAGGTGGCCTGGAGAAGCCCGGGTTTCAGTGTTCGTGTGGGGGCTCATCCTGGTCGCGCATAGCTTGTTTTTTTATAGTTTTGAAGCCGGACCGGCCTTCCTTGCTCCTGCGGGGTAGCTTTATGGTCTATCCGGGCTTCATGGACGTTGATTATGGGCTTTGACTTGTGGCGGGTAAGTGAAAAATTTCTCTTTGACCCCTGACCAAATTTTACTATTAACAATATATATTATAGAATATTAATATACTAATTTTATAAATATTATAATAAATAATATTTATATAGTAATATATATTATTATAATATATATTATTTTATGAATGCTTTTAGTTTTAGTTGAAAATAAATTATTCTGAAATATATAAATATTTTTATAAGAGGGGCACTTTGGTCATTTGAAAATCTTGTTTCGTCTTGTTATAGCCATATCAAACACATAACAGTACAATTAATAGTTTAAAAAAATAATTTTTTTATATAAAAAAAATGAAAAACAAAAACAAAAACAAAAAACAATTATTTTGTGTTTTTCAAATCTTTCACTTTTAACACTGATTTTGTTTTTCGAAAATAAAATTAAAAACGGTTAACGAACGCGTTTTCGAAATCGTTTTTGAAAAATAAAAACGAAAACGGACTGAAAAACAGCTGTAAGACGAGAAATTTTACACCGTTGTATTTTCACCAACCAAACTTTAAATTGAGGGACTCGTCAGTCGACGATCTTATAGATTCGAATTGCAGTATCCCTCTCCCACTGTACATTGCGTCCTCGCTCATGGAAACCACATTTACTAGCGTAATTTGTCATCTTTCATGTCTAAATCATAACAAATATATTGTTTGAAACTTGGACTTAATTTCAATTATTAGTTTATTCATGTGCTTCGATGAGAGTAGTTAGATACTAATTCAACATTCAAATTAATAAGATAATAGGTAGCTAAATATCACAAGTAATTGGCACACTAGCCAAAAAAAAATTGTCACCTTGACATGCACTAGTTAGTAGTTTCAAGCAGAAGCAGATGGTTCGTGTCTTCAGATTTTTGCTTCTTGGAACAAGCAGTGTTTTATGCCATGAATCATGATATAAGTTCTTGATAGACAATATAATAAAAAATAATTTTGAATGATGAAACAATTGAAGAGAATATCAAATTGATTAAATGACTCGATCCAAAATTTTTATTTATTTTGTATAGAAGAGAATAAAGTCAGTTGGATTTGGATTCTTATAAAGTCACCACAAGTACTTGTTAAAATTTTGTGTTACGTACATGACATATTACTTTTTCAAGCTTGAATGGTTGATATTAACAATTGGCACTTCAAAGGTAAGAGTCATGGTGTGTGTATAAAGGTATGGTCTAGATTCTAGTGTTAGATTTCGTATGTTTTTTTCGTACAGAATTTGACTCTGTAACGTTATAACTTATAAAGTCAAAATTCCATATGAAAAAAATGTACAGGATCTCATACTAAATAATTATTAAACTTTCAAAGATACTGTGACACGTGACATTATCATACTAAACCTTAGAACTAAGTTTTCCATCCAATTAAACCATCTATTTAATTACTATATATACATATATGATGTCATAATTATTACATTTCATACTTTAGTACAATTCAAATGTCATCTAAGTTCCAATATTAGCATTATTCTTGAAGTTGCGTTTGTTTAACAAAATTCTGATGGGAGGTAATCAATTATAATTCAATTGTCAATATTTTACTAATAAAAACAATATAGGACTAGATTTATATTGAGTTTTGATAGTAAAAGTAATTTTCATTATATAAATCAAATAAATATTTAAATAGAATATTTAAAATTAAAAAGTAGTTTTTTTAAGAAATTTAAAAAAGCAGTTAAAAAACTACTTAACCTATAAATTTGTTGAAGTTAATCAAAATAAGTTACATAATATATATATAAATAATTTAATAAAAAAAATATCTAAATTAAAATTAAATTTATGTCACATTAAAATGATGGAGGATGCTTTGATAATGATGGAGGAGGTTTAGATTCCACTGGGTCCGGTACTCCGGTGGACGGAAAGCCTCCTCAAATCGGTTTCTTTTGATAACAAAATGATAAATATATATTTTTTCCTCATAGGGGTGTAAATGATTTTATTTTGATTTTATTTTTAAGAAAGATTTTATCTTGATTTAAATAAGGATATTTTTCTTAAATGCTGTGAAACAGACTACACATAATTGAAAAATCACAGGGCAAATATGCTTGATTATAAAGTAATCACTTTTGATAATTTTACTAAGGATAGTGTAAAAATTTGAAATTTACTATAATAAGAAACCTTAATTAAATACATAATCACTGAATTGATTATCTTATTTCAATTTGTACATTTATTGAGCTTATTATTATAAAAAATAAAAATAAAAATAAAAAATTGTTAACATATACCTTTAAGGTACGGATTAACACTATCGTTTTTACTAAACATCCTTTCATGATAAATCAACGCGTTCATTTTATTTATTAAAAGATCAAGAGTGAGTAGAGAATAGGTTGTTATAGACTTGCATCATATAGTATATAAATATGCAAGTGATTTGGGTAGTGAAGAAAACACATGAGTGGTAGTAGCTGTTATGTTCACAAAGCCTCTCTGTTTTTTTTGCGTGAGTGATCATATAATATTGTCGTCGCCGTGGTTGCTGTTAGAGAGAGAGATGGAGATGGTGAAGAAGATGTTAATGAGTTGTTGTTGGTTGATGTTGGCGGTGGGATCAATGGCGGCAATTGAGAACAGTGCAAATGTGAGCTACGATGCAACTTCTTTAATAATAAATGGTCAACACAAAATTCTCTTCTCTGGTTCTATTCACTATCCTCGTAGCCCTCCTCAGGTACTCTCTTCCATTTTTTTCATTATTCATTCGAATTTCATTTGTTATGAGTAGGTAAAAGATATTCTGTTATTGTCTGAGGCCATATTAACTACAATTATAATCCCATTTTCATCTTTAATACACCAATTTATTTATTTATATATTATAATGATCCGGGAGACTCAAATCCAAACGCCGGTGGTGTGAGCGTGAGGAATATATTTTTATTTGTATCACATGATGAGAAGGGCAATGTTAACCACCAGCTAAGCAGTGTGCCGTGGAGGGAAAATCAACGATGAGAGAGCATATATTTGTAATTTATTGCTTCTTGTACGCATATAAACACAACACCTAAACAAATAATCTGGATTCATGTTAAAGCTGTTTTGCTTAAACAAATAATCTATTTTTCTATCTTTTTTGGTTTTGTTTGTTTGTTTGTTTGTTCGTGCGTAAATGACACAAGAGCATTCTCTTTCGCCCTTTAATAATAGATATCAAATTATCTATTAAGACAAACTTCCTCTTGCATACGTTGCTATGCCCTTTAATAATCCAAAACTCAAAAAATAGGAGATTGATATTTGCTTTTTCTTACTGCAATAGGCAAAGTCATCACATGTCCCTTTTATTGAGGTTTGATCTTGATTCTCTCAATCAACTGACTATAATAATAATCAAATCAGAAATCAATATTTTCTGAAACCAAATTTCTACAAATAGAAATATATTATACCCATCAAAATAAACTATTCCATACCATTTATATGTAAAAACTTTGGTTTAACTGAATATTAAACATATTAACATTTTTTATTACTGTTGTTAATATTTTAAATTTATGTTTTTTTATCGATCTAATTTCAGTGATGTACAATACTCGGAGCATTGGTGTAACTAATCAGTTTCAACATGAGTGTAATGAATAGGTTGCATATAGGAATCGACTATTAACATTAATCCCGGTCTCACAGGAGTACTATGTGGGTTTTCTGAGGGGAAATCTGATAGTGAGGACGTCCCACAAAACATTTTCACCACTAACAATTAACATGCTAACAAAACTATAATTAATAATTTCATAGACAGGACTGCATTTGTTGCAAAAGTTGTATGTTTCCTACTTTTTTGGAGAGTTCACATGTCTTCATTTTTCTGTGGTTCAGAGATTATTACTGCTGGTTGAGTAGTGTAGTAACAGAAACATTAAAAATGACCCAATTAAAGAAACTAATGGAAGAAATGTGATTGATTGCACAGATGTGGCCATCTTTGATAGA
Organism: Dipteronia dyeriana; assembly: GCA_032871835.1. NCBI lineage: Eukaryota > Viridiplantae > Streptophyta > Magnoliopsida > Sapindales > Sapindaceae > Dipteronia > Dipteronia dyeriana. The sequence continues at coordinate 98,624,952 of CM065296.1, read as the reverse complement.
GAAAGCCAAACAAGGAGGGATAGACGTAATACAGACCTATGTGTTTTGGAACCTCCATGAACCCAAACAAGGACAGGTTTAATCTAATAACATCTCTTCCCTCTATCTGCATTCTACACAACACAACAGATAAAAAAATGTTAGTTGTAATTGGTGTTTAATTACTGTGATGTGAGTTGCAGTATGACTTCAGTGGAAGAAATGACATAATTGGTTTCATCAAGCAAATCCAATCCCAAGGCCTCTATGCTTGCATTAGGATCGGACCTTTCATCGAGAGCGAATGGACTTACGGGTACCATTAACACTCCTCTCTCTCTCTCTCTCTGTATATCAAAATTCAAAAGCCAACATGCAATGCAAGGCAATCAATGATTAAAGTTGCAATGGTGATGATGCAGGGGTCTACCATTTTGGTTGCATGATGTTCCAGGCATTGTCTTCCGATCTGATAATGAACCCTTCAAGGTTGAGTATCGCTTTCAAAGAATAGTAAATACGGTATTCAAACCTATCTGATCACTAACATCGTTTTCACTTTGTTCATTGCAGTACCACATGCAAAAATTTGTAACCATGATAGTTAACATGATGAAATCAGAGAATTTATATGCTTCACAAGGAGGACCAATCATACTATCACAGGTTAAGTAGTTCACAGTGTTATTATCCGCCAGTTTCATAAATTTCAACTTCAAGACCCTAGATAAAGTTGTATACAATTTACATACAGATTGAGAATGAGTACCAAACAGTTGAAGCAGCTTTCCATGAGAGAGGACCACCTTACGTCCAATGGGCGGCAAAGATGGCTGTGGGGCTTCAAACTGGTGTGCCCTGGGTTATGTGCAAGCAAGATGATGCACCGGACCCTGTTGTTAGTTTCCTTTTCTTTACAATATATTTCCTGCACCTAATACAAATGCCCTGCAAATGTGTCAAAGCAGCTGGAAGGAAGATTTTTGCCTGCATTAATTTCTCCAACCACCCGATTTGTTAACTGTTATATCATCTACTTAAAGCTGCGATTTTATGAGGGTATTTTTAGCATTAACTTTTACTTCCAATGAATTAAACTTGAAATTCACAGATCAACGCATGCAATGGTATGAGATGTGGAGAAACATTTAAAGGACCCAACTCACCAAATAAACCTTCAATTTGGACAGAGAATTGGACAAGTTTGTAAGTTTTCTCCCCCTATTTTTATGCAGTTATCATATAAACTTTGTGCAGTAGTATGTTTCTATTTGTAAATATAGATGTAAGAGAAATGCATGTATGTATGCCCCTAATTTTTTCCAAACTAATCTTATAGTGAAATAGCTGAAAAAGATTTTACAACTACTAATGCCTTCATTATTTTTTGAAGCTATGAAGTATATGGGGATGAACCATACATGAGATCAGCAAACGATATTGCATATCAAGTTGCATTGTTCATTGCAAAGAAAGGAAGCTATGTAAATTATTATATGGTATGATAACCTCTATTGCAGCTCATTATTGCTTTTAGAAAGATCTTAAATCAATGTTGTTAGAGCTTAATAATACAGTTTGAGGCCTTACCTACCAACTTTTGTAGACATTCATTCATATACTTGCTACTACGCTACTAGCATAACAGCCTATCAACGGTAGCTAACTCTTTACAAACTTGTAATGTATCCCCTCTTCTATATTATCATAATCGGAAATGCAATAGAAATCAAACATATGATAGAGTGCTTAAATACTATTATTGGACATTTTCCTATAAGCTTAAGCTTTTGGGTTTATAGGTTATACTAGGGAGTCCTAGGTTTGAGTCCCCCCAAGTGATTATATGTGAATTCGTTATTTGTTATCTGAATTTGTTAAGTGCCTATGTTGGGCTTGAGCTGTGTGGCAAGCCCTGGTCTTGCACGTGACGTGAGGGGGGGTGTCAAAGTGCTTAAATACAATTGCTAAGTCCTTCCTATTAGCTTCACCTTTTGGGTTTGTTGGTTACTGACAAAAACTAAATTGCCCTAACAGTATCATGGAGGAACTAATTTTGGAAGAACAGGTTCTGCATTTATCCTGACAAGTTACTATGACCAAGCTCCTCTGGATGAATACGGTAATTTTTGAGTTTTATCAAAACACACAATTGAATGTGTCTTCATACGAACTAAACCTTTTCAGTTTATGACTGCAGGATTAATCAGGGAACCGAAGTGGAGTCACCTTAAAGAATTACATGCTGCAGTAAAGTTATGCTCAAAACCTTTACTTACTGGAGCACAGAAAATTTTTCCTTTGGGTAAACTACAACAAGTAAGAACATTCAAAAGAGCTCCATGGTATTTAGTATCTTTTGAGTAAATTCTAAACATAAGAAAAACCTTATAACCTAATTTCCTTCGACAAGACTAAAATTGTTTGGATGCTTTTAGGCCTATGTCTTTCAAGAAAATTCAGGAGAATGTGCTGCATTCCTAGTAAATAATGACAGCAGAAAAGATAGCACGGTCCTCTTTCAAAACATTTCATATGAACTACCTAGAACGTCAATAAGCATCTTACCAGATTGCAAGACTGTAGCCTTCAACACATATAAGGTAAGGCTCAAGCCACACTGCTTAGCTTCTTGTGAACGAAAAGATTAAATATCAGTGGTAAATTATTTATAAGGTTTATTGTATCATTAGCATTTCCATTTGTCTAACTTTACTGCATTCAAGTTCAGTAATAACATAACCAAAACAAATTATAATTACTCTCTATGATATAAACATCAGAGAATCTACTATTATTCACTTGCTCCTTGAACAGGTAAGCACACAATACAATACAAGGACAATGACACTGAGCCAAAGTTTTGATTCAGTTGAAATATGGGAAGAGTACAGGGAAGCTATCCCTGACTTTGGCAAGACTTCATTAACAGCAGAAACATTGTTGGAACACTGGAACATAACTAAGGATGAAACTGATTACCTTTGGTATACTTTTAGGTAATGACCGTTGAAGCAGCTGGTATGAACTAAAAGTTTTCTAATTGTGCAGCTGAAACTAATAGCCAGGAGAAGAATGAATTGACTAGATTTGATTGAACAGTATTATCTAATTAAAATGATTGCAATATATTGTGTAATGCAGGTTTCAGTATAACTCCTCTGACACTCAACTATTAAATGTACAATCCCGTGGCCATGTTCTACATGCATTTGTCAATGGGGAGTTCACCGGTAATTCTGATATCTGTTAATATTTTCTGTTATGATTTAAAAAGAATCCAGAATTTGGATGCTTTATGTTTACAACTATATATTGCATTTAATATAGTTTGAGGGTCACTACACTTTACAATTTTTCAGATATTCTCTCTCGGTGCTTTAACTATGAGAGCAATACACTGTCTCATGTTTGTTGAAATTTTTGTTAGTGATATATTTCTTTACTTCCTTTTTATCTTTTTGGTTATAATATTTACTTCACCAACCTAAATATTGGCTTCACTGTGATTTTCATTAGGATCTGCACACGGAAGTCACGACAACTCTAGTTTCACCCTACAAAATACAATTCAATTGAAGAATGGAACAAATGATGTTGCCTTACTTAGTGCAACGGTCGGACTACCGGTACTTTCAATATGAATTCTTTTTTCTTCTCCACTATTTTCAATGCATTGATATTGTGGGGTATTTACCTAATAGCTTAAACTTTTAGGCCTAGCATTTACTAATATGGTATCAAAAACAGTTGCTTTGATTTGCAAATGCATACCCTATCATCTTCATACAAAATTAACAGTGATTTTGATTGTTATCCAAAGGATTCGGGAGCACATCTTGAGCGTAGAGTTGCCGGAATACATAGAGTGAGGATTCAAAACAAATATTTCACCAACTATAACTGGGGATATCAGGTAACTACCTTCTAGCACGATATGTAGCACCCATTGAAAATCTTCACATCCCCGTTATTCTATATCTCAAAGAACTTTGAAGATAATGAAATTTATAGAATCTTGAACTTATATTTACTGTATATTTTGTTGAAGGTTGGGTTAATTGGAGAAATGTTACAAATTTATACAAATCCCGGATCAAATAAGGTTGAATGGAGTAAGTTCAGAAGTCCTAGTCATCAACGACTCACATGGTATAAGGTATCTAAAATGTTTTGCTAATGCTTAGTGAAAGAAATTGAAAGAAATCCAATATAACCATGTGCAGGACATATCAAAACACAGTGATCAATCATAAATGCAGTCCAGACTAACCTTCTATTTTAATGCTTATTGGCAGTCCGTCTTCAATGCACCTGCAGGAGAGGATCCTGTCGCATTAAATCTTAATTCCATGGGAAAAGGTGAAGCTTGGATTAATGGCCAAAGCATAGGTCGATATTGGGTCTCCTTCAGAACCTCTAAAGGGAATTCTTCACAGATATGGTATGTCATGCAAGTAACTTCTGTCCAGAGTCTCTGCAATATCTTAATTATAGGGTTTCAAAATACTTCAAACGATAATTTTATATCAAACTAAGTATTTTGCAATCATAGAAATATGATGTCCTCACTAAGAAATATCATAACTGACTTCTTGGAGAAAATTTCATATCAATAACATTTTATGTTACAATAATATTTAATTTTGACCTTTGTACTTATACACTCTCATTATAAATGTTCCTAAAAGAAACTAGTACCTAGCCTTTAAGAATTATCTCCCCGGAACAGAAAATTCACGGCTCTGAACTATGTATAACTTGTTGGTACCTACCCTGTTCTCAGGTACAACATACCTCGACCTTTCCTCAAACCCACTGGCAACCTATTAGTTCTGCTAGAAGAAGAAGAGGGCAATCCCCTTGGCATTACTATAGACACTATTGCAATATCAAAAGTATGTGGGCACGTAACCAATTCGCATCAACCACCAGTGAGATCTTGGGTGGCACAAAACCTAAGAGGAGATACAAAAATAAATATGCCTGGCAGAAGGCCTGGCAGAAGGCCTAAAGTTCAGCTCAATTGTTCACAGGGAAAGAACATTTCTAAGATCTTATTTGCAAGCTTTGGAAACCCTGAGGGTGATTGTGACAGTTATGCCACTGGAAGCTGTCACTTGTCGACTTCTAGAGCCATTGTAGAAAAGGTAAGTTCGTCTAATTATCTTTTAAACTCATTACTTCTTTGTTTGGATGTCAAGAATATCAGAAAAATGTGAGATAAATATCATGGAATCTCAAATAAATGGATAACAAACCAAGTTATTTAATTACTACACTTTCTAGTAATCTTTTTTCTATGCAAAGCATAGTTGGCGACTGGAATTTTGTATATTTTCCTCCACCTTGGTAGTTATATTGAAGATTATCACAGAGAACAAAACTGTAGAATAGGAAAAAAAAATCAAAAGAGCTTTTGGCATTAAAATAATAATAATAATAATAATTAAAAAAAAAAAAAAAACTCTTTCCTAGTAGAGAAGTCATACCAAACACATACATGACCACACATATAGCATGATTGTGGATTTGTAACTGAATTCAGTACAAGAGGGAAAAAAAAAAGAACAATAACCTACAGTTGTTGTACAATAAAGTTTTCATTTAGATACTAGATCATAATATTTCCCTATCTCAAGGTTTTCCTCATAAATGTGTCTGCACTAATGTACATGTTTCATGTCTGCACAACTCAAGAATCTGCATTTCATGCATTTTGAAGTAATGTGAATCATTGAATAACATCATGTGTATTTGCTTTCATATTGACTTCCATATTTTTATTGTATTTGCTTTCATATATCAGGCTTGTATAGGAAAGAAGAAATGTTACATTCCCAATTCAAATCGATATTTTGGTGTTGACCCATGTCCGGATATCCCTAAAGCTTTGTTGATTGATGCACAATGCACATGACAGTGGGCAGTTCTACAATCTACACCACTTCTTGGAAGGTTGAATGAGCATTTGAATTTACCATTAACTTTCGATTCATACTTGTATGTGTAAGGAATTATTGTAAGTGCATCATCATTGAATAATAATGAAAATGTATTTTAAAAATCAGTTGGTAAACTACACTTTTTTTGAATTATTAGTTGAGTAATGCTAATAGTCAGGAGAACCTTCCCATAAGAAACAGCTGACACAAGATACATGAAGCTCAATAAGCCAGGACTCACAGTTGAGAATGGCCAGATATTGAAACAAGGATCTAACAAAAATATGGAACAATGAAAAATATTGAAAGAAAGTGAAAGTGAATAACCCAGCAACTCTATAATAATATCAAAACAATTGTACACAATCATTTAGTATTATATCTCAAAGAAGAGAATGACTTTATTACGAGAAATAAATCAAAATAAATAAACAAAGCAATTTACAAAGGCAAAAAAGAGAACATATTAACTTGTCAAGGCAAAAGAAGAGAAAGAGAGAGAAAGAGATAAAGACATTGAATATTCTTGGCCATCTAAATTTTAAATCAAGCCTATGTAACTGTGAAAACAAAAGGTAACAAGAAAGGTGATACTGATACATTTCAGGAATACTACAATACATAAAAGACCAGAGTACAAACCTAGAAGGCCTGAGCATTTCTTGGATGCAACATGTAAGAGCAGTGCAGTTCCAGCATCAACTTGCAATCATCAGCCCAAATTCCACAATCTTGAGAGAGCTTCTGCAGATCTTGACTACAGGGTTAAATTTCAAATAGCTGGTCTGCAAGAATAAGGTTTCAATGATTTTAATTATAGCTTTAGCTACCGTTGCATGTTTCTCTATCCTTTCTCTTAGTAGATTTATTCACTTTGATATCACATAAATCTGATGGTAGGATAGCTTTTTGTGAAGGTAATTCAGCAATGAAAAGTAGTGTCTGAGCCCAGCCAGCATATTTTCCATATTTGCTCACAAATGCTTCTTCCACAAAGCTATAGAGCTTAGGTGTCAAACGTGTACCTGCAAGCTCGGGGATGAGGTATTTTGTAGCAATCTTGCTCACCCCAACAAGAAGAATGCTTCCATATCAGAACTACATAAATTTAAGAAAACCAAAATAAAAATTAAGAATGCAGTGCAAATTATTCACACAAAACCGAATGCAAGAACAATGTGCCATGGCCAGCTCTTAGGCCTTGAATCTTTCATGTAAAAAAATTTAACAAGTTATCACTAAAATGAACCATAATTATATGGTGTAGAACACATGTGAACGGCTTGCTAGAACTGGAAAATGTAACAATTGCATAATAGCATGGCAAATGCACTTCATCATAAAATGCTTTCCAGAACCTCAACGGTTAGCAATCAAGACATATCTTGAGCAGTATTACTACTTTTGGCAGTTCAACATTCTCTCAATCTTTTCAAAAATAAAAACATGCTCTCAATTGAACATGCATAACTGGTACCTCGATGATAACAATAAAGCTTTTGGAAGATACTAAGTAGGACCTAGATGAGAACAATAAAACTTTTGAAAGATACCCACAACATAGACCCCTTGTTCCTAGCATACATACATACATACATCATATTTTGCACCGCGAGTCAAAAGGAAACCAAATTATGCTTAGTTCAAGCCGAAAACTCTAACAACCCTAGTTAGGAAAACCTTCAATAATCATTCACACGTTCAGCTTGATCAGTCATGACATTGCCTGAATCTATGAAAAACATAAATGATTGGTAAATACAAAACCACCAATTCAAACAATGTGCAGCGATAAAAATACAAACTTGGAACTGGAACCTTATTGAGACAATATGTTAGAAAACTTTACTAAATTATATTTCACAATGTCTTTCAATTAGAGCTTTATGTTTATATATACAACTTGAGCTTAATGATATTGAAAGAGCTGGATTGCCACAGAGTTTCTACACTGCCTTCTTGGTTAGTTGAGAAAGAAATTTTGAGGTCATGACTTTGACAGTGTTAATAGATTATATTCAAGCATTCTTGTTACTTCTTTTTTACATCAATAAACTATATTTGTTTCTCAACAAACAGTATCTATATGACTATATATTAATGTCATAGTAGAAAGTTTTTTTGGCATAAGCAAACCAGATTTGCAATTAAGGAATTTCCGTGACAAGCTAGGAGTCTTGTTATTCTTTAACCCAACTATATTGATATTAATGAACCAAATGACAAATTGCAAGTCAACTTAACTAGGCATAGGCAGATTTGATCATATGCACCTAGATTATAGTAATATAGGTAGGGTAACAGTAAAACTTTTCTCATGATGGACTTGCATAAGAAACTTTATATTTGTTAAAGTTTATGCTCCAAAACACTTTTTTGGCAACTTTAATCATCATAACTTTTAGTTAAATGAGTAATCTTTCCAAAGGAGAACCCCTGATAGTTGGACTGATATCACAATCAACCAACTAAACAAAATGAAATTCAATCTAATTTGGCTACATTAAGGTCTCATCAAAATATTGTCTTGACAATAACATAGCTTTTATGTGACAAAATTGTTAAAACTTGTCAGCATACCTGCCAGACGTGTGTATCAACAGGAATGGCGTGGTGCTGATCCAGCGAAAAGAGCGATATGCATGCTGCCACCTTGGGACCAACTCCAGGTAAAGTACAGAGAGCATCAACCGCTTCCTGGAGATCCAATTTACGCAGAGACATAAGCCATTCTGCACCTCCACCAGGTTTTGATTGCAAAGCATTTACTGTGCCAGTCAAGTATTTGGCCCTGGTCACAAATATAATGTCAAGACATATACAATATATACAATGTAAATTCAAAGTGAAATCGTGATTAGATGCTGCAATGCAAATATATATGAGCCCTTTTGAGTCTGGCAATGTATGGATTTCGAGTCGGCCGTTATGTATATTGTAAGTGGTAATAAAAAAAATGTCACCCACCTGTAACCAAAACCAGCCTTTCTAAGGTCAGCCTCAGAGACCATGGATAACATTTCCACAGATGGAAACTGATGAAACTCGAAACCCTCAACATGACCCAAACGAGTACCCAAACTTGAAATAAAGTCCACCATTTTAGTAATCCTAGCTATGTTATTATTGGAAGAACACAAAAACTGAAGCAAACACTCAAATGGGTCCTGCCTTAGAACCCGAGCACCGGCCAAATACTTAGCCAGCTCAGCAAAACGAGGATCGGAAGAGGAGAAAACCTCCCACAGCTGAGCTAGAGAAATACCCGCATTGAGAAAGTCCAGGAGAGCTGATTTGGCGTCGGCTTCCGACGGGGACTGGTGGATTTGGTAACAAACGTCGCCGTTTAGATGGTGCTTGAGAGATATGAGGTGGGGCCCAATGGTGCCGCTGAACTGGAGATGACCCGTTTGTTTCCAGCGGAAGGTTTGACCAGTGGGGAAGGTGAGGGGCAAAGAGAGCTCCGATTGGCTGATATTCAATGGGGCCCATTTGGTGTTGGTATTGGTGCACAGGGGAGGCGCCGCCGTGCCTCTGGTTGTCTTCATTATTATTGGTGGTTTCCTCAGTGAGTGCATCAATTGATTCTTCTTACCCTGCCCAAACGGAAACAGCCATCCCTGACCATCCCAATGCAAATATAAATACATATTTTTGAGAGAGAGAATAAAAAGTAAACGCAACTAGTATGAAAATTCTGTGTTTAACTAGATACGAAAATTTATTTGTTAATAGTTACTTTTTAAAATATCCCTAGATTTGATTTTTTAAAAAAATTGACACTAAACTTGAAATCATGACTAAAATCTAGAACCAAACTTGAAATCACGGTTAGGAACTTGAAACTTGAAATCTTGTTTTAAAAACTGAAATATTGAAACTTGAAATCATGCTTAAATTGAACTGATGAAACTTGAAATCTGAAATCTTGACTAAATTGAAAGTTGAAAGTTGAAATGTTCTGGGTTTTTAAATTTTTCGTTTTCATATTTTGAAACTTGAAATATTGCCTAAATTCAAATGTTGAAACTTAAAATGTTGACTAAATTGAACTGTACAAACTTGAAATGTTTTGGGTTTTTAGTATTTCGTTTTCTTTCCTTGTTTTCAGCAGATCTAATCGTCAGCGGAGGGGGAGCTTGACGGCGTTGCTGGACTGTCGTGAAACCTAGGCGACGGCACTCCGGCAAGCTGTCGATGACATGTGAGAGAGAAAAGAAAGGAGAGAGAAATAGTTGTGAGTGAAAGAGAGAGAGAAAGAAGAGAGAGAGCTGCGGGAGAAAGAAGAGAGGATGGGTGAGAGAGAGAGGAGACCGGCGACGGTTCATCGACGGGAGAGATAGAGATCAGGGAGAGAGAGAGAAATCGGGGTGAGAGAGGGAGGAGAGAGAACAAAAATGAGAAAAGAGAGAGTTTTTGGGGATGGTTTTTATATGGGGGCATTCAAGTAATTTCTTAAAAAAGTGGCTATTAACAAATAAATTTTCGTATGTGGTTAAAACAAAAAATTTTATAATAGTTGTGGTTATTTTTAACAATTTTCACTATTTTGAGTTCTAAATAATATTATGGCAGCATTTTTATTTATTATGAACCGAACTTTAAAAAAACATTTAGTGATATAGGTAATTGTATATTTACATCTCCAATACAATTATCTAAGTTAAATATGTATCCATTTTTATGACCAATCATAGTAAAACAATTAGTTTATTATCTCTCCTCTTTAATTTTATAATTAAATAAGCTTTAATATTATTAATGAAAAGAGTTAGAAATACTAGTAAGCATTTATACGAGAGTTTCTATAATTAAAAACTTAACTCCATATTCTCTAATTTTTTCTATACCATATCATCTCCGTATTAAAATTACATAATTGCATCGGATAGAGATTTCTAACTTTTTAACTATCTATTCTACATGACATTCAATTTTCTCAAAATACATAATAGCATTGAAAATGCTCTAATAAATGGATAATGGTAGATATTCATCTTTTTTATCTGATATTTACATCCAATTTGATGTGATAGTTTACATGATACTTTCTTATAAGGTGCAGCATCATCACATTATCACATCATTACACTTTTAATTTTTTTTTCAAACCCTAATTTTTAACTCCATTCAATTTGTTCATAAATTTATATAACAAAAAAAATCTCTATAGGAAACTCTAGAAGTTGATAAAGATGTACCATGTAAGGTGCCACGTTAAGTTGGATGCAAATGATGTATAAAAGTGTTAGATGCTTATTTGTTTAACATTATCCATAATAATATATTAATGATGTTGGTTCCGGTGAAAAACCTATCAAACGAGATTGTGGATTCAAGTTCTTCTCTTCCAAAGGATCTCGAATCTTATATTATATAATAACAATAAAAAAATAGTTTTGATATGGTTGCGATATATGGTAATTATAAATGTTAATATTTTTTTTATTTTTAAAAAATATATAATCACTAATGCTAGACAACCAAATTTTAACCCAAATAATATGGCAAATGGTTTTTTGTTGTATGCGACGATGACAACTCACTTTCTATATCATTTGGGCTAATTATTTGAGTCATATAACATTACTTATATATAATTTAGTAATAATATTTTTTTTTTTACTTTTAACGTGGTTATGACACGTGACAATCATAAATGTTATTAATTTTAAACATATATATATATATATATCAAATATAATATAATAATAATATATTTTTAGTTACTTTTGATATAATTATGGCATATGACATTTATAAATATTTTATTATAATATAAAAATAGCTACTCTTATAAGTAAAACATATTTTTAAATGATATTAATTTTTTTTCTCATATTCTGATATAATAATCTAATAGTATTATTGTTATAATATATTATAAAAAGCTGCCATGTGGCAATAAAAAATGGTTTTATTTTATACTTGCTTTTATTTATTTTTTAAAATAAATAAATGTCTTCATATTCTAATTTAACAGAAAGTATCATTTTCTCTCACAGGGTTTATATATATCGATCGTTTTTCACCTGGAATAAAAAGAATTTATAATATACCCTTTCTATCGTATTTTTCGTCCAAAATTAGGTTGACCGTTAAAAGCAAAAGAGCAGTTATATAATCTTATCGATGTATCACCCAAACCTAACAAAAAATTACATTTCATAAAAAAATAATAAAAAAATAAAACATAAAAATCAAATATATATATATACATCTCATTGTAATCTCTCTCTCCCCTCATAAAACTATTTCTCTCACTCTCATCATGATCATCATTTATCTCCACTAAATTCATCGTTCTCTCGTTCTCATTGGTCTCTCTCATCATGTCAATCTCTCTATCCCTCACAACAAAGAACACAGCAAACTTCGATTTCGATTTTGGTTTTGATTTGGGGTTACGGTGGTTGGGATTGATAGGCGATTGACTGGGTTATGGTCTGGTGGTTGGGTGTGATACCGACTGATTGGGTTGTTGACCGCTGGAGATGAGCGACCACCGGAGACAAGGCAACAACCGGTAATTTTGACTCTCCACTCAGCACAAGATCCAGAAACCCCCAAACACCAAAGTCAAACAACACACAAACAGAGGATGAAGTAAAGCTTTAAAAACCTCCATTAACCAACTCTCTGTATCGCAGCTCCGATTCTTGTCTCTACAACCGAATTTTGTTGTGTGAATTTCTTGATGAACACTTCCGCTCGCTAGTTCAACTCCTCCTGACTAATCGATTTTTTCTCGAAATCCTTCAAATTTGTTTCGCTTGATCGAGTTTGTTGAGATGGGTTGGTCTTCGGTTCGACGGAGAAACCGGGTTTATCTTCTTTGTCGACTTCTATTCCATCTTCATCACAATCCAAACCCAAAATTTGCTTGAAATAGAGTTTTTCGGCTACGATTTGGTTGTTTATTAGTGGTGATGACAACGACTAGGGTTTGGTCTTTAAGGTGTGGTGGTGGTTAAGGTTTAGTGTTTGAGTTGTGATGGATTATGTTAGGTTTGGGTGTTGGAGATAGTGGTGGTTTGATGTGGAAGATGATGATGATTTGGAGAAGATTATTTTTCTTAATTTGATGGAGATTGCACCAAGTCTCGTGAGTTTGGTGAAGATTTTTTTTATTTATCTGATGAGTATGGATCTCTCGAGATTAAAAATTTTAGAAGTTTTTTTATGGTTGGATCGGTTTGTTGTTGGTGATAAACTGGTGTGTAGTGTTCACAGTTCATGATGGCTTTTTGGATTTCAAGTGGTGGTAGTTTTGTGTTTAGATGGTGGTGGTGGTGTTCTAGGTTCAGGAGGATAAAATGGTCATTTGATTCATTTTTAATGGTTAAAGAGGCATATAACATATGAGTCATTTTTAACGTTTATTTGATTTTACGGGGAAAATGGTCAATATGATCAAACCCTATCCTCTTGGCAAACTTCACGGGTAAAATGATGATTTCCCCTAATTTAATCATATATAATCATATTTTGTACATAAGGTTGACATGAGTCATTCTTAGGGTTGTATATTTTTTCTCGAATCCCCGGTTTCTAGCGTCCTCATATCTATTTAGGGAATTTTTTTTTAGGAAGAATGGGAAAATTGGTGGAGATGAAGATGAAAATCATCCCTAAATTAAAATAGTGTTCATTTCCCCATTTTCCTTTAAATATTTTAAAATGGAGATGGGGATTGGGATGGAGAAGGCCCCGATCTCCATTTCTCTAAAATATTATAATTTTTTTTTTATATATATACATATTAATTTTACCTCCCCATTTTCCCAAAATATTATAATTTTTTTATTATTTAAAAACCTAACTATATAAAGAACACACACTCTTTGAAAAGTTTTGTGTTACTTAAAACTTTGAATTATTTAAATACTTTATTTTGTAATGAATATGAATTTTATTTGATAATGAATACGGATTTTGTTTTGTATTTATAATGAAATGTTTTTTTTTTTACTATTTATAATTTTTAGTCAAACGGGGAAATGAAAAAATGAGACAAAAAAACTGGAAAAATGGGAAATTGGGATTGAGGATGGAGATACCTCCCATCAAAATTCCCCATCCCTATTTTATTTGGGGGAAATGGTGGAGGGATAGGGACGGGTTTAGGAAGTGGGGATGGAGACAAGGGGACCTATATTCATCCCCATTTCCCTAATGTGCATGACTAGAGCCGGTAAAATTGACCTATAACCCGCCAACCCGACATGAACCCGATGTCAATAAACGGGTTGGGTTGGCTTCTTAACGGGTTTGGATCATAATCGAGTCGACCCGTGTAACCCGATTATTATATGGGTCAGGTTGGGCCGGGTTTGGTTAAACAGGTTTGCGGGTGACCCGTTTAACCCGTATAGTCATATAGATATATTTATAATTATCATTATTACAGGGGTTACAAATGAATTTTTATATACTATATAACCATTCTTTAGGTTTCACGGTTTCAACAACAATCACTAATTTTGTTTGCACTATAGATGGTTGTTTTTGTCTTTCGGGATTATTGTATTTAATTATATATTTGTTGCATCATTTGATGGTATTAGATTGGATTGGATTGAATTATTAAAAACTATTACTCTAATAGGTTGGATGTATTTGTGGCAGGTTAGAAAGATACAAATTTAATATGATTTTTCTAAAACATGTTAGGTAAACGGGTTCGTATTGAACGGGTTAAACGGGTCAAACCCGACCCATCATTACCCGATCAGATTATTAAACGTGTTACGGGTCAACTCGTATAACCCGTTTGGTTAAACGGATCGTGTCGGGTTTTAAAAGGTTAACCCGTTTAATTAAACGGGTCGTATCGGATTAAGATTAATATTATTAAGGTCGTGTCGGATTGAGGTCAACCCGACCCATAAACCCGAATTGCCAGCCATATGTGCATCCCTAGGGATTTTAATTAATGTTCGACCTTTATTGTTTTTTAATTATATATAAAATTATAAAATCATACATGTGTTCTTGAGGGAGCTCGAATTAATGGTTATATTTGACTCCTATTTTGATAGGCTTTGGAAATTAATATCAATTTTAATTAAAATTAAATCATGTGATTAATATTCCAATTAACCATCAACAATTAGCTCAAAAACCGGAATAATATTCCATGCATTGATATTAATTTCAATTACAATTAAATCCTGACATTAATCTTCTCATTAATCTTTTAGAATTCTACTCTATAATTAGTTTAAAAATCATTCAAATTCTCTTTTTATTCATAAGCATGACTTTTGGTGTGTGGGTGATTTTAATAATATCTGCATCTTTTGGCTTTCAACCTATTTTTTTTTGTTTATAAGATATCCTATTAGAAATCTAAAACCAAAACCAAAACTGACATGAAATCCTCTTGATGTATTAATCTTTTCATAGTTTTATGGAATTGGTAAGCACGAAAATCTACAGTTTTTTTATTTGTTATTTTTTCTTTTCTTCAGCTAATTATCTGATTGTATAAATGGTTTCTTGTATGTGGCAGATTCAATTGGATCTTTGCAAGAATGTCTTTGGAAGTGAAATGTTAAGTGTAAGATTTTTGTATTTTCATCTGATTCTGATGTAATCTGTAGTCTTAAAAAACACTACATGATGTTTACGTAGATTAAGCATAAAAATTTGTAGTAAAAAAATGTGTAGTATTAAATACATAACGTATATTTTGATGTAATCTGGATTCTGAAATGAATGATAATTATATAAGCTCTCATATTTTTTTTTGTTAGACAATATAAGTGAGGTATGATTATTTCCCTCCATTCAACGTGTGTTGTTTATTTATACATTGATGGTTTGTTTCTTCAATATATATATATTACAATTTTATTTTTGGCGATGAATTTGGTTTTGATTAGGAGAAGAAATCATGATTTTGAATGGGTGGGTGAAAAATTCGTTTTTAACCACATACGAAAATTTATTCGTTAATAACCACTTTTTATAATTAATTTCAATGTATATCCTTAAACTACTAGAATACCCCCAATGTTTATTTTTTGTCATCGTTTCCACTGTCTCTACCCTTCTCTTCTCATCTTCTTCTTAGACCAAAATAACATTATTCTTCTTCTGCAAATTGAAGATAGAGGATTTGTTGTATACTGCAATTCGACTAGGTTTTGAAGCTTTGTTGAAGATTTGAAGCACATCATTGTTAAAGATTTAGAGATTTTAAACAAGTTTTTCGATTTGCTCGAAATCGATTGTAGGTGTGTGATTATCTTCCATTTCTGTTAGTTTGAGTTCGGAACAATTAGTATAACATGATTTTAACCTTATTGCAGCATTGTTGTATGGTTTTGTGAAGCATTTGATGAATTTTTATTTCACGTTTTTTCCCAGAACATTTTAAGTTTCATTTGTTCGTAAACTTGAAATGTTCTATAAAAACTGAAAACATAACTTTAAATATGCTATAAAAATACGAACTGTTGCTGAAACTTGAAATGTAGAGATGTTTACATAGATTTAAAGCATGATTTCAAGTTTACACCCCATAAAACGAGAAATGTTTGAAGCATATGTGTAAACATCTACCATTTATGTTAGTTTGACTTTGAAACAGTTAGTATAACATCATTTAACGTTATGTCATTACTGTTGTGTGGTTTTATAAAGAATTTGAAGACTATAATTTCAAGTTTTTATTCCAGAACATATCAAGTTTTAGTTGGTCGTAAACATTAAATGTGCTTGGAAAACTCAAAACAGAACTTGAAATGTTTTGTAAAACATTAAATCTGACATTATTTTTTACAATTTTTTTTCTAGGTGAATGGATTACAGGGTGATAATCAACTATGGTGGGCAGTGGGATGATTTACGACATGTGGGTGGTGATACATTTGTTGAGGTGGCTATAATCGCAAGACATGGACTGTAGCAAGCGTAGAGGCTAAAGTTTTCGTTAAGCTCTATGGAGGCTTGAACAAGGCCGTCGACGAAGGTAGCCTGCAATGTTCTCTCAGGCTAGAAGTTCATGGTAAACAAGCTATAAAAAAGCTCAACTGCTGACAACAACTTCTTCGTAGAAATATGTAAAGGTACCATGGATTTAGATTGAGACATAATGTAGTTGTGTGTTTGTGAGAGAGGGAGGTAATGCAAAATAAAGAAAGAGAATGCGAGAGTGAAAAACAGAGTGTTATTTATGGGTGGGAGAAGAGTTATAACATATATAATTATCTTCTTAAAAGTGATTTAGATGTGTTAATTTGGTTATGTTCAACATGTCAACATGGAATGTAACAGAGTTACCAATGGGAACTTGGTCATTTTTTGGAGTTTGCTAGTCTTGGTCATTTTTTGAAGTTGGGGATCAACTCCCCCCCACGTGAACTTTTGATTTACTAGAAGATGACCTCAATGAGATTTTCTTCGGTCGGTCTGTTCCTAGCTCTTAGTTTTTTTTGGTTGTACCGATTAATGAAAACGAAGAACAAATGACTACTTTATGTAAAGTATAATTTAAAAATATTAGAGAAGAAATGGTAGCATTATACAAGGTTGGAGATACACCTTTGGTGGTGGCAGCAGAACAACCTATACATCCACCAAGCAACATCGGATCTGGTGAAAAATTACCATCGAAAGGATCTGGTAAGAGTATACACTCAGAAGTTGCAAAGAGTGATGTTATAATCTCTATCGATTCTAAAATAGTTGATGTTTCAGTCACTGTCAATTCTAAAATGGCTGATGTTCCAGCCTTTGTCGATTATAAAATGGCTACTGTTCTAATGACAGTGGAGTCGATACCAAACTGGATATGAGTGATCTTTCAGCCGAAATTGTTGGTGCCAAACTAGACGACATAAATGTTCTGGCCAACACGGGTAGTCAAGGATTCAAAAGATGCTTCAGCACAGGATCTTGGTGCCAATATGGCCAAGACGACTTTGAATGACGAAATGGACGCAAGTGTCGTTCAGACACGGTGGCTTAGGTATGTTTGGTAATAAAGTATTCTCTGAAGTAGAAATTATAATATGCAAATTTTTATGTTCTTGAATAAGTAAAAATAGTTATGTAAAATAAACTGAATTCTTTTGATAATATATTCTAAAAAATAGAAAGAAGAATGTTAAAAGATAACAAAGATTCAATTGAAACTTACCTGAAGAATCAATCATAATTTTTGTTGGAAGGTCGGTGCCTCTGATTGTGACGAGGCCATTGGGGTGATAATTTTCAGCACTATAGAGAAAATGGTAGAACACATCAACATTTAGAGCGTATGAATAGGGACTGTAGCAGGCGTAGAGGCTAAAGTTTTCGTTAAGCTCTATGGAGGCTTGAACAAGGCCATCAGCGGAGCTAGCTTGCAATGTTGCTCTCTCCGGCTAGAAGTTCATGGTAAGCAAGATTATGGAAAAGCTCCACTGCTGACAGAAGCTTCTTCGTAGAAATCTATAAATGTACCATGGATTTGGATTGGGACATAGTGTAGTTGTGTGTTTGTGTGAGAGAGAGTGAGCTAATGCGAAATAGAGAGATAATGCGAGAGTGAGAAACAGAGTGCCGAGGGAGTGTTATTTATGGGTAGGGATTGAGAGATTTATAACATATATAATTATCTTATTAGAAGTGATTTAGATGTGTTAATTTGGGTTGATATAAATTCTAAGGGAAAATTCATCGTCGTCGTTTGGGAAGTCTAAAATGGGTAATAATGGGATTGCCTTAGTAATTGTATCAAACAAATGTAAATTTCTTTGTTGTATGCCTTGAATGTTCTGATGCCTAGAGAAATTACCAGAAACTATTACACGTCATATTTTATTCCGTCACGGTTTGTTATACCTGTATTTTTTCCATTTTAACTTGAATATTCTGATGCTTGTATTTTTTATTCACATCATCTTGTTGCTTGCCTGACTCTATTGTACACAAGCTTAATGTCGTGTTGCTCCCTCATTTTAGTAATTATATCTTTAGAATGGATGGTGCATCTTGGATCAGATTTTTTTTAAAAACAGATCATGTATTACAAATGAACTTACTTGGTTGAATTGCATGTTATAGTTGTCATCATTACTACATGCGTGCTTCTTAACGAATGACTTAAGTCCTATTTTTCAGCTTCCTTGTCCGAATAACCATTCACAATTACTATTTTTACATGCTACGATGAATCATGTCTTCGTAATTCGCCTAACCTTCCATTCAAACCTCTCTGTCAGTGCATACAACCCTAAATCCCGCTTCTGAGTTTTCTTGTCCTTGAAAATATGTCATTTGTATATTGAACCTTGGTCTCGGTTATCAAAAAAGTTCTTTGATCGAATGGGTTAAATTGAGTAGAGTTCTGACCCTGGTATTGTCCAACGTGATGCCATAGAAGGTGCAAAATTGTTGGTTGCTCCACTATCCCCTCGTTTTTCTCCAACATCTATTGGCGTTTGTCTAGGACCTGTTCTTTTTTCTCCATCACATGTGGCAGCTTACCCACTATATTGAGGAACTTTCAAAAATCTTTAGGAATTATGATCAACACTAGTGTAACCACCGATACCATACTCATCCTCCTTATCGACAGTTTCACAAACATCTCAGTCATCCAACTTTGCATACTTATTAGTTGATGCTAGAGTCCCTTGATCATTTCCTCTTTATGTAATTCCAGGTGAAGGCATATACCTAAGCAGGTTGTTGCTACCGCTCACTGATTTGTAACATGGAGCACCAGTTGAGGAGTGTTGATCACTGTGTTTAAAAGGACACGGTGTACATGCTACATTAATTGTTGTATGTGTTTCATTCCTTAGAGTTTGAAATTCATTTTCATTTACCGTTGTCGGTACAGATTTATTGACCACTTCGACATGAACTTCAGGCCAATCTGATTGTGTATGAGTAAGCACACAAGTTATATCATTGTTAGTCGTAATGGATAATGTAAATCTCCAGTCTTCGTTTTAAGTTGTGAACTTATCTTGAGTTCAAATCTGTCACTACTAACCCTAATTCGTTGGTATATCCTTTCCGACAATTCACTACATATTTCTTTCACCTAATATAGTTAGACAATATGCAAAAGAAATCGTACCAATAAATTGGTTACCCTTCTAATGTTCAATGCAATGCACTATCGAGTCAGTCATCGTATCCGTTGACCTTGAAAAATAGTATTAAAGTCATTAAGATAATGAAACTATATATATATATATATATATATATATATATATATATATATATTTATATATATATGCTATTCCAATAAAAAGATCAAATTCATTTGTTGATTTCTTATAATTATACAATATCAAGTAATCACAACAGCATCCAAAAACAACATAAAATGCCATTCGAATTTGATTCAAAGGCACACATTTGTAGCATGTTACAATACAACTCCAAGTCACATATCTTACATTGATTCCACATTACTAACAAACAGAATCAATTTGACATGGAAAAACTCTAAGTCTAAGTCACATAACTTTCATTGATTCCACATTACTAACAAACAGAATCAATTTGACATGGAAAAACTCTATTACTTGTGTGTTGATGCAGTCACAATATTGAAAATATTTCATCTCTACTCTTGCACATTTTAAAAAATCATAAACATTGTGAAACAAATATGAACATATCAAGAATGCAAATGTTCTATTAACAAATTTGAATATACCCTCCTAATTTTACACATGTTTTGAACTAATATAAACATCTACAACAATACAAAACAAGATTTTCGTTATCTCAATTCAAATTTTCCTTTGATGATATGGAAAGAAATAGAAATAAATAATTTCATTCTCAATGTCTTTCCTATCAACTCCGTACATAGAAATTATCCAAATAACTCTCAATCAAATTAGTGGTTAAACTAGTTAGTATCAAGTTAAAATTTAAAAATCTATCTACTCCGCAACATTGATCTTCTAAAAGTCAGTTATCATATCTCATTTTTAAATTTATGTTTTAATTTTAAAATCTCTACTATGATAATAATATTAATTCATGTCACGTTTAAAATGAAATCCAAAGCTATCTAATGAAACAACTGATAAGGTACAAGGAAGAAGATACTCAAATAGACCAACCCAAAGAAACTAAGTGCCCCAATATTATAAATGCCTATATGTGTTCAAACATTCAATACTCTGCTCATATTTGATCAGTTTTTGAGTTTCAACAAACATAAAAACTTAGAAAATCCCAAAAACAACAACAAACCAAAAACACAAAGATAATAATAAATGTTAGTTCCTCGGTTGTTTGATTGACTCATTTCGTTGACAACCACATTAGGAGATTAATATGTAAGGGTAGTTTAGGACATCATTGTTCATGACTAAGCTCAAGCTTCAAAAGGTAAATCACTTGCTTAACCCTGTTGAAGAGTTTTTAGTGCACACACACACTCTCATGCATGTTTTGATCATCTTGCATGAATGTTTAACTGTCTTATTGTGTGTCTTACTTGCCATAACTCTTGCTTGGGTGTTTGATGGATCTTGTTTGCCATTAGAAGAGGATTTTCCTCTTAACCGCGGTTCAGACCGCTCCAGGCATTGCACACTGCTGCTACCGCGGCCTGTGCTTGTTGCATGCACAACGATCTCCCAAGCGGAGGCTCCCAGGCGATGCATCGCTCGCTCTACCGCGGTTTGGACACTTGCCTGTACCGCCGTCCAGACAGCGGGGATTTAGTTGTCCTATGTCCTAAAAGATTTCGTTTCATGTAGGGTATAATATATATATGTTCTCTTCTTTTTTTTCTTTTTCTTTTTGTTTCAAGGAGTCCAAGAAGCCATTTTTATTGACCAAGCTTTTCTATGAGAGAGATATTTAGTTCAAGAGAGAGAGAGCTCCCAAGAACTCATTTTGACTCAACAACCTTCAATCCATGAGCATCTAGCATCTTCCTGCTTCTTCCAAGCATGAATTCCTCTTGTTTTAATTGTCTAGGTAATCTCTACATGCACTAGAACTTGTTGGTTCATTATTAGGCCATGTTTACCTAGGAATAACATTTATTGCTTATTGAATGTATGCTTTTATGTTTAATTGCATTTATCACATGTTTGGTTTGTTGATTGTTGGTTGAGATGTCTGTTTGTGAAAACTAGTATTTAGGACGATTTTACCCTTCTAGCTAAATTTTTATGTTTCACATTTAGATATTGTTTAGGTCTAATTGATTGTATTTGTTAATTGCAATGATTGTTCTTTGCCTTGTTTTATGACACTTTTGTTGATTGGCTTTTGTTTGATAAATAGATATTAGACTCTCATAACTATATCTAGTTAGGTCTTCTTGCAATTGTACTTAGACATTGATATTTAGGAATTGCATTTATTGACATCTTTTAATTCCTATATAAGCATTTAGTGTAGCCTAGCATTACTTGCATGTTTGAATGTTTTTATCATATTCACTTAGGTTATTTTTGACTCTTCATTGAGGTTAAGTCTTGTGACTAATTGGTTAGTGCACAAGCATGTTGATCAAGAATCACTATTAAGGCTTTCTGGGTAGAGTGAACGGGTTAGTAACTGGAGGGTGTGACAGGAGGTCAAACTAGGTTGTAACTTTCATTCAATAGTAGATTTGAGGATCGAGTGTGGCGCACATATCAACCCGTGGTTTTTTCAATTTAGAGGGTTTCCACGTAAATATTGTGTGTTGTTATTGTTTTATGCATAATTAGTTTTAATTGAATGCTTTATGATTTGGGGTAACATTTGGAATATTGATTAATCGAAAAGTTGGTAATTAATTCAATTAAAACCTATTCACCTCCCTCTAGGTTTAGGCACACATTCTAAAGGGGATTTTCAATAAACAAAAGAGATAAAAGAGAATGCCAAGTGCTAACTAAAATCAAACCATATACACACATAAATAACAAAAGAACCTCCTGATTAAACATCTAGTTTCGTCTCACAAACATTTAATCGAATATATAGAGTTCACAAACATTTAATCAAACATTATATTATGAGAAAATAATCGGAGAGCAATATAGAATTAGAGGTACAAAAAGGTGAAAAACAACAACATTGTAGAACAAATTTATAATAAAATAAGAATCACCACAAAACAAAAGTGAAGTTGGAAATAAAATAAAGCATACATAAACTCTTGCCTAACAAGTTGTAGAGTTCACTTTTACAATTTGTTTTTTCTAATCCAAAGAAAGAGAAATATTGAGTGTTGAAGAAGAAGGCAGATGAAGAGGATTGATCGTTAGTTTGGAAGAAGGGAAAAAGAAACCAAGGGGGTGTATTGGATTGAGATTTTAATAAACAATTTTAGGGTATTAAGATTTTATGGATGAGGGATTTGCATAAATGGTCACTACCGGTTTGCATAAACCAAAAATAACCTCTGTTTGAATTTTTTGCATTTTTGTTCCTTTTAGATTTGATTTTACTGAATTACCCTTAAAAATTCATTTTTATCATTTACCGTTTAAGGGATGATATTACCATATTACCATACTACCCTTCACACAACTTTCCCAATTAAAAGACCCCAAACAATCCATCGTTCATCCAAACTTCCAGACAAAATAAAATCAAACCTAGCAAGACAGCACAAATCCATCGCAAACCTAGGGACGATCTTCTAGTGTGGCCGGCAAAGGAAGGGAGACTGACAAAGACATCTCTGGTGGTAGGATGGAGCAAGCAACACCACCAGTGTGGCCGATAAAAGAAGGTGAAGACATTTCTAATGGAAGGAAGGAGCAAGCAACACCACCGAAGGTGGTGGTCACAAAATCAACGAGAACAAGCTCCTCTCCAAGAAAAAAAGGTTATTTTTTCTTCTTTATTTTGTCTAATTGTTTGATTTATTCCAGAAAAATCTCAATTTTTGTTTTTATTTGCTTTCAATTGATGATTGCTTTGACATGTGTGAATGGATTCCGACTTAAGTTTGTAATATTGTTTCGTTAAAGTGTAAATAGTGGCAAACCTCTTGAGTTTTGAGTTGTTAATTGTTGTTCTTGTGCCTTATGCTCAGGGTGGTGAATGTAAATTGGAACTCATAATTGCAAATGTTCTTGTTGACACTCCATGATTTAATTAAATTGTATGCATTTTATTACCTGATTTCATTAAAAAATTATTTTAGAATTGTGTTGTGTAGCCCACTAGTTCGCCTTTAATTGACGTAAAACTCGTTACAATTCCTAAATCAGAGTATTGATTCCTCTTTGTGATTACTACATTCGATTTAGGGCTGCATTTCATTTATGCTTTTTGTCAGCATGTCTTTGAGATTGGGATTATATGGCAATATGGCATGATTACTTGTCCATGTTTGAAAACTTTTGAAGTTCCCATCAGCACAATTTTTATCTATTAAAGATATTGATCACAAATGTTTTAGGTGAGTAGATTTTTGGGATATGTTATTGTTTTTTTTTTTTACAAAGCTCTCATCATGTGTGTTTTCTGTTTTCACAGCACTAGCATATTGGTATTGTTGCCATTGTGTCTGCATTTGCGCACTGTATTAGTGTCTTAGCAATTTATATCTTTAATTTGTTATGCAATCATGTTGGGTCAATGACTCTACAAACGTGACATTCTATTGTTATTTGTTTAGCCAAAATTTCTGAATTAATCAGTTGATAGATATTTGTATTAAGTGATATATATTTGTATGATCTGGAGAATAAAAGTTCAAGTAGCTACCTGGTGTGGTCTTCTGATTAGCAATGATTATTTTGTGTTTGAGCATAGACTTAGTACCTTTGTAAACTGAGTTGTATTTTAGCTTATATAAATTTCATTCATTATTGTTATGATGGGGAATTGTTCCCTACTTGCTTAATTAGTTTTACACATTTTTTAATTTTTTCAGCGTATCCTGCTTTTTACACTATCAACATAAGGAGGTAAATGTTATATATTGTAATTTGATAGGAGGAACTCAGGTAGGCCATGGTTGGGATGTGAAGAGTGTTGACCGGCACGCTACAAAATCTCTTCTAGTTTTGGGTATGTAATATATTTTCCTGCAAACTTTGTAGAGGTTGTGATTTCAGTGGCTTTTGCCACACTTGTGTTTAATTGGTATCCTTTCTCAGGTGGGAAAAACAATCTTGTGAAACTCTGGAGGGCTAAATGTAGAGAATAAAGAATAGTAAATGAGTTGCTTTGACTTTGCATATACCAAAGCTTTTATAAATGTAGAGAATAGGTGTCAAATGGGCTAATAACATTAACATATAGTTGACGACTTACTTATAAGTTATATCAAGTCTGGTTATGTGTTTGTTTCTCATCTGAGTTTCTATTTCAATATTTTTTACATCAGCTTTTAAGGCTAAATAACTTGAATGTCAGGATTTTTGTTCCTCTTAATAGTTTTAGAATTGCTCTGTTTTTTTTCTGTAATTAAGGGTTATTTTTTATGTTTTTGGTGGTTGTTAACAAAACATCGTCTTGTTTTGATAGGTATATCTTGCTCAATATTAACATAACTTCTTCTTGTTTTGATAGGTTTTTGGGCTCTGTGATCTGTTGTAGAGCTCTTGGCAGTTTGTTGGAGAAGTGAGGTTAAAGCTTGAACTGAACGTGAAGATAGGAGCAGGATATACTTTAGAGAACATGTGGATTCATCTTTTTATCTTTTGCCTAGGTGGATGCTTTTTGTTAGTCTTTGTAGACATAATTTTTGACATTTGTATCCAATTATCAATTAATATTCGCGTTTCGTTTTTTGATAGTCCACAGTAGATACTTTTAAGATTCTTATAATGCATGTTACTCATTTGTGTTGGTCCTTTGGGTTCTCGTGGGCCTTGTGGTCTTATGAGGTATACATTAATTGTGATTATAAGTTTGTTTTGACATCCTAAATCACCATGATATCTCACAAGTGACATACTTGAATATGCCCATGTCGGTATGTCCTTTGTGTTCATAAAAGGGATATGAAATTCACTTCACAATTCAATTCCAAATATTATTTACTTCAATACTTTCGTTTTTAAAAAATTCTAAGACCTATTTTGAACTCGGGTTCTTAATATTGTAAGCCCGAGAATCAATCTTTTGAGCCAGATAATTAAGTTTTTGATTAAATTTTATTTTTCCGACACCGCGGGTGAGTTCTCACATGATTTGACTATAATATGGTGTTAGATCCCGCATCTGAAAGCGATTTAAGGAGACCAAGTGCACAACTCATAACTTAATGTCATAACTACATTAAGTGTATGGAGTAACTACTACTACTACTACTATTATTATTATTATTATTATTATAACTTAAGTCATGCACCTACTTCAGATTATGTCTCCTAATTAAATTAGACCCATAATGGGGATATTTCATTTTAAGCCCGGTAATCATTCACTTGAGCCCTGGTTTTAATCATTTGAGCCCGGTAATTAAATTCTCACTTGACATTACTACACTATTATTATTATTATTATTATTATTATTATTATTATTATTATTATTATTATTAGTACATTACTGTAATAGTGTTTGTTTAGATTTTTGTATGTACCTACTTTAGATTGTGTCTCATTAAATTAGACTCATTATAAGGGTATTTCATTTTAAGCCTGGTTCTTCGTACTTTGAGCCCGGAAAACAATCGTATGAGCCCGTTTGTTGATCTTTTTAGCCAGTGATTTTGTATGTGTTGAATTATTACTATTATTGTTATTGTTATTATTATCGTACTGGATCATGCTTGTTTTGATATTTGTATATCATACCCTTAAGCTGCATAATGTTTCCTAAATTAATTATACTCCCAATGGTCATATTTCATTTTAAGCCCGGTTCATATTATTGTAAGCCCGGGGATCAATCTTTTAAGCCTGGGTTTTAATCTTTTGAGCCCGGTACAATCATACAATGTTTTAAGTATATGTTTCCATATTGTTGGTGATTCTTTAAATAGGTTTCTTATATTGGTAACCCTGTTTTGTAGTTCGTTGTGGAATTTTTTATGTGGAATATTGGTTTATAAGGGATTAAAAAGCCCTTGCAAATGACAAAATTTTATATGATGTGTAGTTTTATACAATTTTGTTTGTCTCAAGTTGATGCTTCTAGTATTTTGTCTTGTTCTGTTCATAATGCCTGTTACTTTTGTGCAATCATATATGTAGCATGAGTTTCCTTTGCCAAACTTGATCTTTAAACTCTTGAGATTCTTTTAAGTGATTGGGTTGACTACTTATTTCATTTTTGTCTTCATACTAATCATACTATTCGTCACGACTGGCTTCAAGTCTCCTCCTTATTTTGACACTTCTTTGTTTTGTTGGTAACCAGATGCCTAAGGATCTTAACGACAAACACTGGCGGTTCCCGGACTATAATACATGGGTTCGCTCAAGAATAAACAGTAATAGCAAAGGTAAGATTATTCAAGTTGTTAAAGATGTCCTTAGTAAGTGTGGAATGTTAGAAAGGTTTAGGAATGGACCTTTTGGGCATTATTTGGATTTGCCACAACCCGTTGTAGTTCACGGCATGCTTATTTACAACCTTCTTTAAAAAGAGATTATTCATCTGAAAGGAAGAGGGGATGAAATGTGGTTCAGCTTGGGACAGAAGAAAGTTTGTTTCGGCAAATAACAGTTTTATGTATGTAGTGGGTTGAAAATGGGCGTGATGCCTGAAGGGTTTTTAAAGATGAAACCTGATGTAGAGGCTTATTTTTATACAAAATATTTCAAACATACGCCGACACCAGAAGTCTTGGAAAGCATTTTTCACAAGGAATGGAAGCAGGCGGTGAACACTTGTTAAAGATGGCGTACATCTTAATGGTATGCCAATTCTTTGGCAAAGATGACCAAAGGAGCGCCATACCAGGTTGGTTGATAGTTTTAGCTGATAATGAACAAGCTTTTACAAATTTTTCGTGGGGAACATATATCTTTAGTATGACATTGTTTTGGCTTCACTCTTCAATTGAGAAACCACTTCAAAGACTGAGAGGGAAAAAGCCCTATACATACAACATACATGGATTTGCTCTAGCATTTCAGGTATGCGTATCTTATTTTATGATCCTTTCAAGAATACAAAAAAATATTTGTATAAAAGTTGGCATTGTTTGATTATTATTATTGTATAGGTATGGGCCATTGAGACTATACTGCGGTTGACAAATGTCGTCGGTACACGAATTGGCTCGGGGTTTCCAAGGATAAACAATTGGAATTTCAATAAAAAAGCCGTGAAGATCGAAAACAAGTTCATATCAGGGGGGTGTGTATTTCATTAATTTTTCTCTCGTCTCTTGCAATATATAAAATTGTATATTACATAAATGTTATTAGTGAATATAAGTTTAGGCTATAACATTGTTTGTTTCCTAAATGCAGATATCATTGGTAAATTGAGAAGTTGACCCGAAGGAATTGGAGACGGATTACTACAAGTCATTGGACCCGGACTATGTGTGTGGAAAAATACTACACAAGGGTAAGGTGGTAGAGGTTGAAGATGTAATTATTGACGAAGAGGATGTTGGTTCTGATGAGGACCGAGATGAGAAATTGGAAGATCCCGTAAATATCAATGATGGAGATGCTGCTTTTTCCAACCACCAAAGAACAACATCGGTCCTGAGATCTTCAAACTCAATATCATAACCCCCAGCTAAGAAACAGCTTTTCCCCCCTAAGGCAGAACTTTAAACTCTGAAGGTATCACCTTCGTTTTAGTGTTGTGTTACATGTGAGGTATTGTAATTTTGGGAACTTACAAATTTTTTGATTTGCAGTCTAAAATTCAGACTTCAGTGTAGTCAAATATCGTTGAACTCTATTCAGTTATGGTTGTACTGCTTAAGGAATGTGAAGAACGGATGACTGCTTTTTATGGAGCAAAATTTAAGGAAAGTGAAGAACGGATAACTGGCTTCTGTAAAGCCGAATTCGTAAGTATTTGAGAATAAATGGCGACATTGCACAAGGTTGGAGATACAACTGTGGTGGTAACATCCGAACAACATATTCATACATCAAGCAACATCGGATCGGGTGAAAAATCACAATCAGACAAGTATGGTAAGAGTGGTATACAGTCAGGAGTTGTAAAGAGTGATGTTCCATTCGCTGTTGATTCTGAAATGCTTTATTTTCTAGGCGACACCGGAGTCGATGCCAAACTGGATGAGAGTGACCTTCCAACCAAAATTGCTGATGCCAAACTAGACAACACAGATGTTCTAGTTGAGGGTTCAGGAGAAGCTTCAGCGCAGGATCCTGATGCCAATGTGGCCAAAACTGCATTGAATGCCGAAATGGAAGCGAGTGTCGTTTCAGACGCAGTGGCTCAGGTACATGAAACTTATTATGGAATATGTTAACATGTATTGTATGACTTCAAAATAGAACACTGTCTACACTGTTATTTATTCATGTTTTCTCCCTTGTATGCTTCTTTCTTCATTTGTTTCTCTTATTTGCTATTATTATGCACTTACTTTATAAATAGTGCATATTTCATGATTGTAAAGTTTTCGTGCCCCATTTAACCCTAAATAAATATGTTTATAAATTTAAGATCCTAACAACGATGTCGAACCGATAAAGAGTGATATTCCAACCACAAACTTGAATGTTGGAGATGAGCAACCTCAGGTATATGTCGTATGCATATATTTGTCTTTGTATCCCTTGTATTATATATACTAAATATTCTGGGTGCAGGTATTAGTTGAACATGTGTTATTCAACCAAACTGAAATGGATGAGATCAACAATTCTGTTATACTTGCCACACAACAGCATGTGCCACTGTCAAAGGTTCAGGTTCAGGTTCAAGTTCAGGTGATAGTTGTCGATGATTACCCATCTCCGATAGTGAACATGTTGGTTCCCAACAGTGACCAAAGTGTGATAGCTCTTGACAAGGCTGGCCCTAATGTTGAATAC
The DNA here is from genome assembly GCA_032871835.1 of Dipteronia dyeriana. Lineage (NCBI taxonomy): Eukaryota > Viridiplantae > Streptophyta > Magnoliopsida > Sapindales > Sapindaceae > Dipteronia > Dipteronia dyeriana. The sequence goes on along the minus strand of CM065296.1, from coordinate 98,595,115 downwards.
AAGGATCAAGATAAGATTAGGATTCGAAAGCGGTCAAGGTTTCTTGGGAGCCCATGGACTGATCCAATGCCCAAAAAGAAAAAAAAGAAGTCAAGTGAGCCGGAGGAACTATCAACTCAGGCTGAATCTAATTAAAATGAATTTGCATCTTTTCTGGCCAGTAAAGACCCAACTAAGTAATAGTCCCCTCGTTGTCTCCTTTATATTGATATTTTAATGTGTGAACTTTTGTTCCCAATATAACGTAAGTTTAACCATAATTTAATAACAGGGTATATGTCGGACAAATGCAACAGTATATGTTTCGTCAAGACTTCAAGCAGATAGTGGACAAGAACGAATGGATATCGAACTTGGTAGTTTTTTTAATTATTTATATATTGTTTTAATAAGGATTTATGTCACTAATTAACTAATGTTCATCGGTCGATTTACATAGCACATTGACAGCTACATGGATATTTTATGGAGGAGACGTTCGATAGAAAATGTTAACTACTTGCAGAATATCACATTTGCCACATGCACATTTTTCGTAAGTTTGATCTATTAAAAAAAGTATGGTATATTGAAATGGTCTATTGAAATGGAGACATTTACTCAAACCATTATACAGGTTCTATTGAAAAAAGTTTGGTCTACTTAAATGGAGAGAATACAAATTGAAAGGGATGTAAAAGAAATTGAGGCGGTTCACGACAAACCGAAGGGCAGAAAGAAAAAATCTCCTACTCAGGTTTTAGAAGTTTGGGATGAATAATCGGGGTTTGTACCTTTAGAATTCGAGCCCGAAGAATATTTTTGCACTTATATTCGTGGTGATGATTCTTTATATGAGTCTTGGTGGACAATGGAATCAGTAAGTACCCGATGAAACTAGCCTGGATTTATTGTATGCTTAGAATTGGTGACTTCAAAACAAAATTGTTGAGGATGAGGAAAATTCTAGTTTCTATTTCTTTGATCACATGTCAATGGATTAAATATTTATTTTTAGTCATAACCTTTGTCTTGTGTATACAGGTGTTGATACCATGCAACACCAACGGGCACTGGGTTATTTGCCAAGTATTACTGAAAGAAGGAAAGGTAAACTTGTTTGATTCAATGTGGGGCCGCAACAATAAAAATGTCCGGTTAAGAGAAATTAGTTGCCTTCTTTATCTGTTGCCCTCCATTTTGCACCGGACAGGATACTGTGAACGATTGGGAATCAAACCGAGGAATAATGCATTCTTGGCAGAAAACATCGACCAAAATTTTCTTCCGCAGCAGGCTGACGAGTATTGGTTTTTGATTAGTGTAACTGATAGAATGTCTTCATTCATCATTTATATTTATTTTTGTCCATTAACATTTTACAGTACAAATTGCGGTCTGTTCATGCTTAAATACGCATAACTTATACTCTCTAGTACCTCTCTACCGTGGATTAACAAATTTAGCCAAAATGATGTACCTGCCATTCGTGAGGCAATGTCATTGGATTTGTTTATAAATGGAGTTATAGAAAGGTAGTTATAAAATGTGGTTCTGATTTTGATTAACAAAAACCACTGGTATGGCATTGGTGTATAGAAAGAATATTTTGAGCTCAGTGGCAAAGCGCCTGTTTTCTTGGCCTTATTATTTTTTGTTTTTAAATTTATTAAGGTTGGCTGGTTTAGTGGAGGAATTTATTTTTTCATGTGCTGTAATCTCTTTATCTTCCTCCTCATTGCATAATACTTCTTTACAATACGGTAATGTAGAAACTGTTGTGGACTTTATGATTCAGACTCTCATCATGTTCCAATCAATATGAATTATAAATTTCTAGCATCTATCTCGTGACCATGTTCTATTAGATGGTGTTGGATTGTAAGTTATTATGGAACACTGCTCTTGATTTGTCTTCAATTTAGTTTTCAGACATTGCAGTCATACTTTGGGCTTGATGAGGAGTATTATTGTGTCACATATGGCATGCTGTGTTGAAATATTACTTTTACTGTAATTGTTATTATTATAGTATTGGATAGTGCTTATTTAGATATTTATATACCATACCCTTTGGATAATGTGTACAAAATTAATTAGACTATCAATAAGGGTATTTCGTTTTAAGCCCGGGAATCAGTTTTTAGAGTCCGGAAATCAATTATTTAAGCCTGGGATTTTGTAACTGTATCCACCAACATTTTTTTATTATCATTTTACTGGATCATACTATTTTATATTTTGGTATGTCATACCTTCATTTGGGATAATAACTCATAATCTAAATAGACTCTTAATAGGGGTAATCTTTTTAAGCCCGGTTTTAAAATATTAAGCCCGAAAATCAATCTTTTAAGCCCGGTTCATATTATTGAGCCCGGATTTCTGGAACTACATTTTCTAGCTATTAATTTAATATATTATTTAGGGATATATTGGCATGACATGCCCTTATTGTGTATTAAAATAGCTGTGTCCCACTATCATCTAAAACCCTAGATCCCTAAAGGTGTGGAAAAACATAGGTTTGAGGGTGATTTTTTTCATTTTTCATACAAGTCTAGTAGCTCAATTTAAGCTTTTCCGACCCATGTTTTTTCAAGCAAATGCCATTGATATGTTTGTTGTTGAGTATGTGTGCATATTAGGCACTTTGGAACACTTAATGGCATTAAGGAGGAATTTTCCAGGTATGTCGCGGTCATGATATCGTCATGGACGACCGCGACAATTCCACGTGACAAAATCAAAAAGTTGTTGTCGCCTAAGATGTAGCTGGTGTGTCGCTGATGAACAAACGCGACAATGAAATGAGCAAGGAAGTGGTATGTCGTGGTCTATGTTTCCGTCATTGAAGACCGCGACACAACCACGTGACAAATTATAGGGATTGCTGTCGCCCCAACTGTCGCGTGGTTGCACAACCGGGACACCAGAAACCAGGGCTATGACGAAAAGGCGGTGTGTCGCGGTTTGGGTTTCTGTCATGGAAGATCGCGACACAACCACGCGACAAATTCTAAGGATTGATGTCGATCGACAGGTCGCCCCAACTGTGGCGTGGTTGCACAACCGCGACACCAGAAACCAAGGCTATGACGAAAAGGTGGTGTGTCACGGTCTGGGTTTCCGTCATGGAAGATTGCGACACAACCACACGATAAATTCTAGGGATAACTGTCACGTGGTTACACAATCATGAAACCAGAAACCAGAAACCAGATCTATGACGAAAAGGCGGTGTGTCGCGGTTTGGGTTTCCGTCATGGAAGACTGCGACACTTTGACCGCGACAATCACTTAATATAAAAGCAACAGTTCGTGCAGGACAGTTCGTCACCACACTTTTCAAAATCCAACCGCGACCTCTTTTCCCTCCACTCGACATTGAAGACTTCCAACCCACGTAATCAATATTTTCTTCTTCTTTTCACTTGTTTTTAGCCCTTGTTCGTCCCAAATCCTAGCCCTTTCATCTTTTACACAACTAGGGTTGTTTGGAGGAAATTTTGGATTGTTTAGGGGTTGATAAAATTGCCTGCATATTTGTGTGAATTGAATGGTGGGTTTTGGTTTAGTTGATTGGAGTATATATTGTATTGATTTTGTGTTTTTGGAGGGGTTGAGAGTGAAATTGGTTGAATTTAGTTGAACTAGGGAATAATTGGGTGTAAAATTCGGGATTATTTTGTGTTGAATGCTTGAATAGGATTATTTTGCATACTTGTGATTGTTGTGGTGTTTGGTGGCATCCGTGGTGTATCGGATTACTGGGGTTGTTAAATTGTGCCAAGGTGTACCAATTGTTTGATCCTCATTTGAAGCGACACGGTTGTTATTGAGAAGTGCAATGGCTATAACCAATCAAACTGCTAGGGTAGATTCCAGCCGAACTAAAACCGGAGATTCCAGCCATATGGGAAGGTCGAGAAGGGGTCAAGACAAAGGAAGGAGGCAAATTCCACTTTGTGCAGAAAACCCCGATTTCCCAGCCAGGATAGCGAAGTTTAGTGGGATGAAGTTTATACCTGAGAGAGGAATCAACTTGACCGAATTGCATGAGACTCCGATCCCTGAGATGGTTGAAGCTCAAGGTTGTGGCACTTTTGTTCAGAGGCCTGTGAAATATTGCCCTCAGATTGTTAAAGAATTTTATACAGGGGTAATTGAGAAGAATTACAACTTGGGAAGTTCGGTTTTGGTTCGTGGTAGGGAAGTCCGCATCAACTCTGGGGACATTAACAGGTATTACATGACTGAACTTCCACACACAGTTGTCATGTTTAAAGGGGTTCCCCGGTTTGAAATTTTCTCTAGAATGAACATTGACCTGGGCAATAGTTTGGTAGCTCAACTGATGGAGTTTTGGAACTCCAGGTCCAACCCAATTAAGCAGAAAATGTTGCTTATGGAAATAGATTTATGACACATCTTCATTTCCCATTCATTGAGGCCATGCGGACATCGTACTACGGTGGCTTATGAGGTAACCACCTTGCTTTACTACCTTAAACATGGGCACCCTTTAGATGTGGGGGTTATTGTGAAGATGGAGATTCACAAGTCAGCAAGGGACATCACAAGGAAAGAAGCAATGGTGTTTCCTTGCCTTATCACATTTTTCAGCCAGGAGGCAGGTGTAGATATGTCTTCTGATAAGTTTATTGAGACTTGACCTGATTTTGGAATCCGCACATGGTATTCACTATTTCCAAGGTGAGGTTTGGCAAGACCCGACAGAGGAGAGGGCAGTCGACCTAAGAAAAAAAGTGGAAGAGTAGTTTCAAATCAGTTGGATGAAGATAACCTGGAGCCCGATCACGATGAGCATGCAGATGATGTTGATGATGAGAGGCTACCTGAAGATGATAGTTCCTTCCCCGCTTTGGAGCGATTGCTAGCAGCTACCAAACTCTCTAGAGAACAGCTAGCTGATGTAGCTACAATAAATGTAAATGCCATTGGAGATGCCCATCACTCAATCCTTCAGCACATGCAGTGGATGGAACAGCGGATGATGGCTAAGATAGATATGGTGGATGCAGGATTCAGACAGAACATTTCAGATCTGAGGCAGGAGCTCCATCTACGGCCATATGAAAGAAAAATGAAGCTGGTTCCCTACCCATGGCATCCATATCCAGCTCCTGGGTACCAGCCTTCACATTCAATTCCAAGTTACAGACCTCCGTATCCATGGACCCAAAGTACGGGTTCGGCTTTCGGTTAAGGATTTCAGCCTCAGTTTCCAATTCACCCGACCGGCGTACCAGTAGTATCAGATGAGGAGGCTATTGTCCAGACCGTCATGGAGATATCGAGAAAGGAAGCAGAGGATAGAGCAACAGCAACAGCAACAGCCGGGTGAAAGGGGAAAGAACCGATTCCCGGATCCTCATGGCCACCACCACCACCATATTACTAGTTTCGTTCTGATTGGTTTAGCTATACTTGTTTTCTTTCGTTATGCTTTGAAAGCAATTTCTGATATTTCACATGATATCCACGGGAGACTTCTCACATGATATGACTATCCTACTTTTGATATTTTAAGCCCGGTAATATGTCTTTTGATAATATTATTATTATTGTTCTAGTTGATAGTGCTTGTTTAGATTTTTGTAACCCAATTACCTACTTTGGAATATGTCTGCTAATTAAGTTAGATTAAAATATGGATATTTCATTTTAGGCCTGGTTCCTAATATTTTAAGTCCGGTAATATGTCTTTTGAGCCTGGAGATAAATTTTATAAGCTCGGTAATCAAATTTTCGATTAAACTCTATTTTTCCGGCGTTATATATTATTTTTATGGTACCACGAAAGACTTCTCACATGATATGACCATCCTACAATTTTAGATCATACTTCCGGAAGCAATTTCTTGGGACCAAGTGGATATCTCATTAATACCTAAGTGTCTAGAGTAACAACAACAACTACTACTACTATTAATTTGTTAATAATGTTATTATTATTATTTTTATTGTTCTAGTGGATAGTGTTTGTTTAGATTTTTGTAACCCATTTACTTACTTTGGAATATGTCTGCTAATTAAATTAGAATAAAATACAGATATTTCATTTTAGGCTCGGTTCATAATATTTTAAGCTCGGCAATATCTTTTGAGCCCGGGAATAAATATTTTAAGCCCGATAATTAAATTTTCGATTAAACTCTACTGTTCTGGCGTTATATATTATTTTTATGGTACCACGGGAGACTTCTCACATGATATGACTATCATACAATGTTAGATCATACATCTGGAAGCAATATCTGAAGACCAAGTGCACATCTAATTAATACCTAAGTGTTAGGAGCAACTACTATTACTACGATTAATTTGATAATATTATTATTATTGTTCTAGTGGATTGTCTTTATTTTGATTTTTGTAACCCATTTACCTACTTTGGAATATGTATGCTAATTAAATTAGAATAAAATACGGATATTTTATTTTATACCCGGTTCCTAATAATTGAAGCCCGGTAATATGTCTTTTGAGCCCGTGAATAAATATTTTAAGCCCGATAATTAAATTTTCAATTAAACTCTATTTTTCTGGCGTTATATATTATTTTTATGGTACCACAGGAGACTTCTTACATGATATGACTATCATACAATTTTAGATCATACATCTGGACGCAATATCTGAAGACCAAGTGCACATCTCATTAATACCTAAGTGTTAGGAGCAACTACTACTACGATTAATTTGATAATAATATTATTATTTTTCTAGTGGATAGTCTTTGTTTTCGATTTTTGTAACCCATTTACCTTATTTGGAATATGTCTGCTAATTAAATTAAAATAAATTTTTTGATTAAATTATATTTTTCTAGCATTATATACATCATTTTTATGGTACCACGGGATAGTTCTCACATGATATGACCGTCATACAATTTTAGATCAAACATCTGGAAGCAATTTCTATAGACCAAGTGCATATCTCGTTAATACTTAAGTGTATGGAGTAACAACAACTATTATTAATTTGTTAATATTATTATTATTATTTTTACTATTGTTCTAGTGGATATTGTTTGTTTAGATTTTTGTAATCCATTTACCTACTTTGGAATATGTCTGCTAATTAAATTAGAATAAAATATGGATATTTCATTTTAGGTTCGGTTTCTAATATTATAAGCCTAGTACTATGTCTTTTGAGCCCGAGAATAATTTTTTTAAGCCCGGTGATTAAATTTTCGATTATACTCTATTTTCAGGTATTATATATTATTTTTATGGTACCACGGGAGACTTCTCACATGATATGACAGTCATAAATTTTAGATCAAACATCTGGAAGCAATATCTGAAGACCAAATGCGCATCTTATTAATACCTAAGTGTTAGGTGCAACAACAACTACTACGATTAATTTAACCCCGGTTTTTCAATTTTCGATTAAATCCTATTTTTCCGTCGTTATATATTATTATTATGGTACCACAAGAGACTTCTCACATCATATGATTATCCTACAATTTTAGATGATACTTCCGAAAGCAATTTCTGGGGACCAAGTGCACATCTCATTAATACCCAAGTGTATGGAGTAAGAACAACAACAACTACTACTACTATTAATTTGTTAATAATAATAATATTATTATTACTATTGTTCTAGTGGCTAGTGTTTGTTTTGATTTTGGTAACCCGTTTATCTACTTTGAAATATGTCTGCTAATTAAATTAGAATAAAATATGGATATTTCATTTTAGGCCCGGTTCCTAATATTATAAGTTCAGTACTATGTCTTTTGAGTCCGGGAATAAATTTTTTAAGCCCGGTAATTAAATTTTCGATTAAAATCTATTTTTTCGGCTTTATATATTATTTTTATGGTACCACGGGAGACTTCTCACGTGATATGACGGTGATACAATTTTAGATCAAACATCTGAAAGCAATATCTGAACACCAAGTGCACATCTCATTACTACCTAAGTGTTAGGAGCAACAACTACTACTACGATTAATTTGATAATATTATTATCATTGTTCTAGTGGATAGTGCTTGTTTAGATTTTTGTAACCCAATTGCCTACTTTGGAATATGTCTGCTAATTAAGTTAGTCTAAAATATGAATATTTCATTTTAGGCCCGGTTCTTAATATTTTAAGCCCGGTAATATGTCTTTTGAGCCCGGGAATAAATTTTATAATCCCGGTAATCAAATTTTCGATTAAACTTTATTTTTTTGGCGTTATATATTACTTTTATGGTACCACGAGAGACCTTTCACATGATTTGACTATCCTCCAATTTTATATCATACTTTCGGAAGCAATTTATGGGGACCAAGTGGATATCTCATTAATACCTAAATGTCTACAGTAACAAAAACAACAACTACTACTATTAATTTGTTAATAATGTTATTATTATTATTATTATTGTTCTAGTGGATAGTGTTTGTTTAGATTTTTGTAACCCATTTACCTACTTTGGAATATGTCTGCTAGTTAAATTAGAATAAAATACGGATATTTTATTTTAGGCCCGGTTCCTAATATTTGAAGCCCGGTAATATGTCTTTTGAGCCCGTGAATAAATATTTTAAGCCCGATAATTAAATTTTCAATTAAACTCTATTTTTCCGGCGTTATATATTATTTTTATGGTACCACAGGAGACTTCTCACATGATATGACTATCATACAATGTTAGATCATACATCTGGAAGCAATATCTGAAGACCAAGTGCACATCTCATTAATACCTAAGTGTTAGGAGCAACTACTACTACGATTAATTTGATAATAATATTATTATTTTTCTAGTGGATAGTCTTTGTTTTGATTTTTGTAACCCATTTACCTTATTTGGAATATGTCTGCTAATTAAATTAAAATAAAATTTTCGATTAAATTATATTTTTCTAGCATTATATACATCATTTTTATGGTACCACGGGATAGTTCTCACATGATATGACCGTCATACAATTTTAGATCAAACATCTGGAAGCAATTTCTAGAGACCAAGTGCATATCTCGTTAATACTTAAGTGTATGGAGTAACAACAACTACTATTAATTTGTTAATATTATTATTATTATTTTTACTATTGTTCTAGTGGATATTGTTTGTTTAGATTTTTGTAATCCATTTACCTACTTTGGAATATGTCTGCTAATTAAATTAGAATAAAATATGGATATTTCATTTTAGGCCCGGTTCCTAATATTATAAGCCTGGTACTATGTCTTTTGAGCCCGAGAATAATTTTTTTAAGTCCGGTAATTAAATTTTCGATTAAAATCTATTTTTCCGGTACCACGAGATACTTCTCACATGATATGACGGTGATACAATTTTAGATCAAACATCTGAAAGCAATATCTAAAGACCAAGTGCACATCTCATTAATACCTAAGTGTTAGGAGCAACTACTACTACTACGATTAATTTTATAATAATATTATTATTGTTCTAGTGGATAGTGTTTGTTTTAATTTTTGTAATCCAATTACCTACCTTGGAATATGTCTGCTAATTAAGTTAGACTAAAATATGGATATTTCATTTTAGGCCCGGTTCCTAATATCGTAAGATCGGTAATATGTCTTTTGAGCTTGGAAATATTTTTTTTTGCCTGGTAATTAAATTTTCGATTAAATTTTATTTTCCCTCAATTATATATTATTTTTATGGTACCACGGGAGAGTTCTCGCATGTTAAGACTATCATACAGTGTTAGATCATACATCCGAAAGTAATTTTGTGGAGACCAAGTGCATATCTCATAAGTACATAAGTGTATAGAGTAACTACTACTACTACTACTAATTTGATATTATTATTATTATTGTTCTAGTGGATAGTGTTTATTTAGATTTTTGTAAGCCATTTACCTACTTTTGAATATGCTTGCTAATTAAATTAGCCCAATATATAGATATTTCATTTTTAGCCCGGTTCTTAATATTTAAAGCCTGGTAATATGTATTTTGAGCCCGAGATTAAATTTTATAAGCCCGTTCATTAAATTTACGATTAAATTCTATTTTTTTGGTGTTATATTTTTTTTATGGTACCACGAGAGAGTTCTCACATAATATGACAATCATACAATGTTAGATCACACGTTCGAAAGTAATTGTGTGAGCCCGATCCTAATCTATTGAGCCCGGGATTCTCTATATATTTTAAAATATTACTATTACTGTTATTGTTATTATTATAGTATTGGATTGTGCTTGTTTAGATATTTATATGCCATACCCTTACATTGGAAAATGTCTACGAAATTAATTAGACTCTCAATTGAGGTATTTTGTTTTAAATCCGTTTCTTAATATTTTAAGCCCATAAATCGATCTTTTGAGCCCAATTGTTAAATTTTGGATCAATTACTCGGGCTCAAAAAAATAATAGTCATAAAATATAGTTGCAACACCGCAAAAATAATAGACCACCTGTTTGCATATTTATTCCAGAAAACATAAATACCATGTTTTTTTTAGATACACTTCAACACCTATTTGCAACACCACAAATATTCGCCACCACCTATTTGCAAATATTAAAAATAACATAAATATCAAGTTTTCACATAAATTGTATACAACACAACACAACAAATATTCACAACCACCTGTTTATAAATACTATGAAAACATTAATATTAGGTTCACATACACCACACTTCCACAAATATTCGCAACCACCTACTTTCAAATATTCGAAAAACAGAAATATCAAGTGCTTTGATACAACACCACACCACACCACACCACACCACAAATTATCACAACCATCGGTTTTTAAATATTCCGAAAACATAATACCAAGTTCACATACAACACCACACCACACCACAAATATTCGCAACCACCTGTTCACAAAACATAAATACCAACTTTTCACATACAACACAACACCACAAGTTTATAATGTATACATAAAAAAAAACTTAAACTTAATAAATCCTCACATATGGATCCCAGCAGTGATACAAATAATAATCATACATACTTAAATTAATCGTCCAAAATGAGTTTTGAAAAAATATACCTAACAATTAATGAGTTCATCGTCTGTGTCATCCGAACTGGTGTCGGGTGGCTTATTTGGGCACTTCAGTCTATTATGTCCTTCTTGCTTGCAAACGCTACAAGCACGTGTTTTTTTCAATGGTTTGCTAGTGCTACAAGATGGGTTTGGGCAGCTTCTTTTGTTGTGTCTTTTGCCACCACAATTCGAACATAGTTTTTGCTTTCGAAACTCCCCAGCTGATGGTATCATTGACTTCTTTGGTCTTTCCGTCAAACTTTTTTTCTCCCATGGCAATATAATGCGATGACGAATTTCATCGGGAATGTTCCATGTCTCTGGTTTTGGAACAGGGTTCACAATCATACTATAAGAATGTTTTAGCCATCCGGTTGTGTAAAAGTCAGAACACATTGCGGTCATGGGCATACCTTTCAACCTAATACAAAGCACACGAACAAACAGATAACAAAATAAAATAAAACATTCAAATAAAATTATAAAACACACGAAGAACACAAAGTATACCTGGCAACCGCCATGACAGGAATACACGGTAACTCATCCAGATCCCATTGACGACACGAGCAAGAACATTGTTCCAAGTCAACAATTGTGTCAGTTCATTTGTCGTCTACCTTGAATCTATTGCAATCAATGGGATGAACCTCACATCGTTGCGATTGTAATACCCTCTGTTTGATGTGATCGTCTACATACCGAGTCAAATATGTAGACATTTCATGAGCATTTGTCCTACGGTCGTGGAACCATCTTTGCAACAAGTCTCTAATGAATTCATCAATATATGCGATTGGCAACTTCCGGATTGTAAGTAGACATGAATTCATTGACTCAGCAATGTTGGTGGTCATCATTTTGTACCTCATTTTGGGATTACGTACACGTGAAATTTTCTCTATCCCAATCTCTAGGAGATTATCGTAGCACTTACGGTGGGTGTCTTTCAACTCAGTCATTTCACGTTCAAATTCCTCGATACAATACGTATAAGTAGCGCGGTAGTAAAGCTTAATCATATCATCTCGTTGCTTGCACATTTTTCTTAGATTTTGTGCCAAGTGGTATGCACAAAACCCATGTGTTACATCAGGGAATTTTTTTGCCATCCCACCAATGATACCTGTGTGTCGATCCGAAATTATCATCACACGTTTGGGATCCACTATCATATTGCGTAGTTGACTCAAGAACCATGTCCATGACTCAGTGCATTCAGAATATGCAAACCCAAATGCCAAAGGGTATATCATCTTATTTTCGTCCTTGCATGCCGCAACTAATAAAACACCCCTGGTCTTAGCCTTCAAATGGGTAGCATCGATGGCGATAACCGGCCTAATAACTTCATTGAATCCCACTATAGAAGCCCCGAGTGACATGAATCCATATGCAAACCAATTTTCTGAGTCGGTCTCAATCTTAGTTACGGTTCTAGGGTTGGATTGTTCCAACATGTAAAAGAATTCCGGCAACCTTTCAAAAGATTCCCACAGATCACCGAATGCCGTATTCAAAGCGTGGTTCTTCGATCTGTAGGCTTTGTTGTACTTGAGATTAATGTTGTGCTGCTCCCTCACTTTAGTAATAATATCTTTAGGACTGCTGGTGCATCCTGGATGAGACATTTTTCTTGCAAACAGTTCCCCTATTACAAAGGAACTTACTCGACTGAACTGCATATTATAGTTGTCACCATTAATACATGTGTGCTCCTTAACAAAGGACTTAACATGCCAATAAGTCCCATTTTTCAGTTTCCTTGCTCGAATAACCCATTCATATTTACTATTTTACATGTTGCTGCGATCTTGTCTTCGTCGACCGCTTAACCTTCCACTCAAACCTCTCTGTTAGTGCATACATCCCTACATCATACTTCAATGTTTTCTTGTCCTTGAAAATCTGTCCTTTGTATAATGGACCTCGGTCTCGGTCTTCAAAACAGTTATTTGATCGAGCAGCTTGAATTGAGTACAAGTATTGTCCACAGTGATGCCATAGGTGTAGAAGTGTTGGTTGCTCCACTAGCCCTTGGATCTTGTCCAACAACTGTTAGTGTTTCTCCATCAACCGTTGTCGCTTGCCCATAACATGGAGCAACATTCGGAAGATCTTTATGATCATCAATAGTATAACCACCGATACCATACTCATCCCCTCTATCGGCTGTTTCATAAACATCCATGTCATCCACCTTTGCCTTTTTGTTAGTTGATGCTGGAGTCTTCTGACCACCCTCTCTAGATATAAATATAGGTGAAGGCATAGACCCGAGCGGGTGGTTGTTGCCGCTCATTGATTTGTAATATGGAATACCGGCTGGGGAGTGTTGATCAGTACGTTTAAAAGGAGACGGTGTACATGCTACATTGATTGTTGTATGTGCTGCCTTTGTTGGAGTTCGAAATACATTTGTAGGTGGTACAGATTTATCGACCACTTCGACATGAATGTGGTCGATAAGGGAGCTCATGTTTTTGCTCCAGATAAGTAAAGCAAAATTGTGGATCCATGACGAACAAGTCCTACAACGTCAGGTTGTGCTTATTGAGCTAGCAGCGGTTTGTCTTTTCAATTATCATCACATGGTTGAAAGATCACTAATTAGAACAAGAATCATATGACTGCATTTCAAAAGCCTTGTATCAAAACTACTCAAAATTCAAGATACAACTTCACCCAATCTCAACAAAGGATCCGAACGCATAATTTTCGAACGTATAATACAAATTACAGATGCAAGTCACAGAGTCCAACCCAACAACATCAAGGGATGAATTCACAAAATGCAAAACAAAGAAAAAACACTTTCCCATTTTACAAAACAACATCAATTAATCAAAGCAAATTAATAAAAATGAAGCTAAACCCACGTACATTACACCCAAAAGCTGCAAGAAATAACATTTATTAAACTGCTAACTCCAAAGTGACAAATCTAAAATGGCATGAAGATAACTCAACTACTCATCATCCTTAAGCCCGGCATCAACTAAAAAAAAAAAACAGAACTCACTGTCACTTTTGGATGGCTTACATGCCAGGAGTTCAAATTCAGGTTTTGGATAGTTACATTCACTCCAATTATGTTTCATTGTCACTTTTGGATGGCTTATGTTTTGGGATTTTTTTGTTCTTTTTATGTTATTATATTATCATGAATCTGGATCTAAAAAGCAAACTTTTGACCTTCTTTTGTATCTAAACATTAAATACAAAATCCATTTACATTCACTGCACTTTAAAACATAAATACAAAAGACGGTCAAAAAGCCATTCACTGCACTTTGAAATACAAAAGCCATTTATTGTCACTTTGAAAAACAAAAGCCATTTACCCTGAATACATGCCAGGAGTTCAAATTCAGAACAAAAGATATAATATCTAAACATTGCAGTGAATGTAACTATCCAAAGCATAAAAATTTCTTCTTCTTCTATCAAACATAAATAAAACTTCAGGTTTAAAACACCCATTCAATAATCACAAATTCAACAAGTTCAAAGATGAAGATTGACATTCATACCTTGTTTTCGATTTTGTGCTTCTCGGAATCCTAGAGGACATAGAATCAGGACCGAAGACGAAGTTGAAGATGAAGGTACTTGGTGGGTGGTTGTGGAAGTTGAAGATGAAGGTCGATGAAGATGGTGGAAGTCGAAGATGAGGGGAAGGTCGATGAAGATGGTGGAAGTTGAAGACGGATGAAGGTCGATGAAAGGGGATCGAAGATGAGGGGTATGGGTGTCACGTAGAGGTGTCCACGGTTCGGTTTCAGTTATGAACCGTTGGTTTCGGTTCTGTAAAATGGTCTAACTGTAACCGTAACCGTAACCGTACCCGTACCCGTACCCGGAGGGGGACGGTTTGGTTCGGTTACGTAACCACCAGTTTTACAGTTTTAGTTCGATTTCGGTTACGGCTGGTTTTTTTTTGCAAATGATTTGCCACATGTCGTAATTCTATTGGTTAGTTTTTTTTAAAATAAAATATACCAAAACCGACGGTTATAACCGTCGATTTTGAGACGGTTTTTAGGATTGGATAACCGTAACCGAACCTCGGGGAATAAGTTTTCAACAGGTTTCGTAACAGACGGTTACGGTTCGATTTCGGTTTCGGTTTCTGTTACGGTTTTTAGAAAACGGTTTCAGTTCGATTTCGAACAGTTTAACCGAACCGTGGACACCTCTTGTGTCACGTTTGAGCCAAAAAAATCCTCTTTTTTGTAGCTCTGGAAATTGGAAATGAATTGCTGGTGTAAGTGTTCAAGGGTGAGGTAGATGGGTCAATTAGGACATTGAATGGACAATTTCGTAATTTGGCTTATTTTTAAGTGGAAGGGTATTTTAGTCTTTGATGGGTTATTTAGGAGAAAGTAAAATCAAGAATGACCATTAAAGGAAATTTTTCAATCAGTGACTATTATTGGTTTTTGAAACTTAAGAATGGTTATTTCCATCTATTTCCACTTTATGGATTTGTATGATTTTAAAGACTATTATAATTATATGTACTAGAATTTTAGGATTCTAAAAGAGTCTTTAAACTTTATCTATAGACTATTAATATTGTATATACTTTATTTTAAAACCGAAACTGCAGAAATAAAAACCCGAATTTTGGATCAAACTATAAAACCCCAAAATTAGAAATCATTCGAAACCATAAATTTGTTTCTTTCATAGAGAGAGAGAAGTCTCTATCGTTTTCACCTTCAAAATTTTTGACTTTTCATTTTTATTTGTTGGTTGATGAAGAAAATTTGCAAGTCAAAAATACTTTAGTTTAATCCCATGACATTGTTTTTTTTTTAGTATTACAAGAATTATTACTCTCATAACGGACAGTAAATACTCCTACAATCCGGGAAGTAAACTCTCCACACATGTTTGTAGAATGTGTATGGTGAGATTTGAACCTCTCACTACTTAGGTGGAAGAGAGGTACACTGCCAACTTTGCTAAGAGGTGATGTGCTTTGACACTGTTTAATTTTGTATGCAAATCAACATCATTGTCATTTGTTCACCATTGGAGACAAAACACTCTCAAAACATCAACTTTTCCTCTTTTTTTTTTAATACATTTTTTACAAAAATTAATTAACCATCACAAACCCAGATCAATCAACCATCACAAACCCATCTTCATCAATCTTTGATTTTCATAAACCAAAATCCCTCAAATATCTAACATCTATCATCCAATAAAAGTAACTTCAATAATCGATCCCTCCACTTAATCCAAGGCAAAAAGTAACCTCATAAGCATCAAATAAGCAAATAAAACTCACCAAGAATGTCATCCCCAAAATAATAATAACAATGATTTTAAAAAACCCTCCTAAACTCTCATTTTTTAATAAAGTTATAAGTTGACAAAATCGATTATGCCATCAGTACTTGCAATAAACAAGCCGACACATTATGATTGATTTGAGGGATGAATGAATTTATTAGTTTTTTGTGTTACATGTTTTATTGATTTATTTTGAGCTCTCTCTTCATGCTTGAATCTCCATCACAAAGTACAAGTCTACAACAACATATTTACAAGTCTACATGGTGTGACCATCGCCTTATTTGTTTGTAATAGAGGGCTGAGACGAGAGCCTCGACGATGAAGATTTGGGATGAAGATCTGATGGGGGTATGGAATTTGAGGAATAAAAAGATGATTTTGAGCGAGAGTGAACAAGTCTGTAAAGTCTGATGGGAGAGGGCAATACAATTTTGGGGTCTAGCTATTTATATCTATCAACAAAAAGTCGAAATAATCAATTTTGTCATGAAATCTTATAAATCTTGATCTCAATCCAATAACACCGGACAATTTGCTATCTCTTGAAAGTCTGGATTCAATACCACAAGCTATTATGGACTTTTAAAAAAATCTTAAAAGTCACTATCGAATGCCACCAGACTTACCTAACTTATTAAAAAGTCTCAATCCAATATCACGTGACTCTTACTTTAGAAAATTGTCTATTAAAGTCTCAATCCAATACCACAAGACTTTTAATTTATAAAATTGTCTATTAAAATCCTAATCCAATACACCCCCTAAATGTAGATTAGGGTAAGTGTAGAAGGGTAGTTTGGTCCCTTAGAAATTTGATGGTCATTTAGGTCAATTCTCATGTTTTAAGTGGAAAGGGTATTTTAATCCTTGATGGGGTATTTGTGAGAAAATGTAATACAAGAATGATCATTAAAACAAGATTTTCCATCTAGGGTTATTTTTGGTTTTTGAAAACCGAGGAAGACCATTTTGTTATATTTCCACGTAAAGATATATAAGATAAACAACAAAATAATATTAATAATAAAAGAAATTAAAAAGAAAAGAAAATAACAAAAATAAGTTGCCTGCATACTCTAATTGATGGAAAAACCAGTATTAAGATAGGGGCACTTTTTTGTTTTTAATTTTTTTTAAAATCAAATCAAATTTATAAAATTCAATTCTAATCGTGGCTGCAGTAAAATTTCGTTTTAAACAAACTTAACAGTGAATTTTGGTTTTAAAAATAGGTTAAATTTGAGATAGATGGAAATTAATACATTGTACTAAAATACTAAAAACATAAAAGTTTTAAATGAAAATAATCAATAATCTATTAAAAAAATCACTTTTTTTCACATATAAATATCTAACAACAAAGGTACAAATTTACAATAAAGAATATAATATATATGAGTCATATAAAATTGAAAATATTTTATTAAAACTTAGTTATTTCATAACTTACATCATATAAATCATAAAAATTTTAGTATCAAAAAATAATCCTAGATAGTTCAAATACATATTTATCCATACAATATTGAAATCATTATATATATATATATATATATATATATAATTACGAACATAAAATATGTAAACTTATTGAATTCTTTATAAATAGAAATTTGTGTAAAAATATAATTGAAAATCCCAAAACTTGAATAACCATAGTGGAAGAATACTATATCAAATGAACAAAAAATAAAATAAAAGAGTCATCCATTTTTTATTTTACATTGATCAAGTAAAAATAAGTTAATGTATTCACCGATATTATTATTTTACAGAAGTTTTTCCGGGATATTTTTGTGAAAAACATATTACATCATATCCGCATCCATAAAATACGATATCAAAGATATTTCAAACATTGTTTAGAGAAAAAGAAAGAAAGAAAGAAAAGTTAAAAAGAAGGCGCACACACAAAGGCAGCTAAAAGCAGAGAGGAGAAGAGCAGAGAGTGCCCTATTCTCTCTCCTCAAGACATCGCTTTGATCCAATTCCCACCAATCACAGACCCCACATTACACTCTCTCTTCACTCTTCACCACCAACAATGCCACCTTCTCCATCCTTCCCTTCTGGTTCTCAATCCCTCTCTCTCAATTTTCATTTACATGTAACACCCAGGTTTTTCATTTTCACTTATTATTTTTTATTTTTCTCTAATTGAATTCGAATTCCGGTCTGCAGATACTCGAAAATGGAAGAGGCGGAAGCGAGACATCACGCGAAAGCACAAACACGAAGACGACGACGTGGAGGACGAAGACGACGAACCAGACAACAACAACAACAACGACGCCGACAACAGCGACGACCTCCAACTTCCCGCCGCACCAGATCCGGCTGGGAACGATACCGAAGTCTTGATCGACGGCGGGACCCGCATCTGTGACTTCCCTTCCGCTGTCCGCCGCGTTGTGAACCGGCCTCACTCCTCCGTCACGAATGTCGTGGCGACTGAGAGAGCAAATTTGTGTGGGGAAACTAGCAGCACTAGTGGTAGTAGGAGTTCCATGATGTTGGAGAATATATCGTATGGTCAATCGCAGGCCTTGTCGGCAGTGCCTGCTGATTGTGCTGTGTTGGATCCTGAGAGGAGTGATGGCGGGAATTCAGCTTTTGTGATTACTCCTCCGCAAATTATGGAAGGAAAGGGTGTTGTTAAGCGGTTTGGAAGTAGGGTTCATGTGGTTCCTATGCATTCAGGTTCTGTTTCTTTAGATGTGTGTTTTTACATATTAGCTAATAGCAGTTGCAGCATATATATAATTGCATTTTAATATATCAGTATAGTTATAGTTTAATTTTTTTTTAGGAGAGTAAGAGTATGAATAAGAGTGTTTAGTGGTGTTTTGAAGTACAGTTATAGTTTAAAGGTGTTTTTGTGTACAGTTATAGTTTAAAAAAAAATAGGAGATCAAGTAACAAAGAGTAAGAGTGTTTATTGGTGTTTTTTTATACTAGCTTATAACGTGAAAGGGTCTAATGTCTGAAAAAAGTTGAGCATTCAAAACTTGTTTGTGGATTTGAACACATCTTTGGGTTTTAAACAGAGTTAAAGCATTCCAAACTTGGATGTCTTTTCAGACTAAATGGTTCAGAGTTTAAGCATTCAAAACTTGCGGATGTCTTTTTGGACTGTATGTTTTTTTTTTACTAAAGAATTTTTCGTTAGATTTAGTGTGGATTTGTCATCTTTTGAGTTACATCAAAAAGGTGTTGCCTGTCATTTTCTTGGAGCGGGGATGGGGTTTAATTCTTTGACACACTTTCATACTAATTTCTCTACCTCTTTTGACCTCATTGGATATTTGGAGACACATCATGTCGTTCTACATTCATATATTTGTTATTATTTTAGTTTGTTGTTTTGGGGTCTTCTTGTGAGCAAACACATCATGTTGTTGGACATGTATATATTTGTTATTAATTTTAGTTTGTGTTTTGGGAATCTTCTTGTGAGCAGATTGGTTTTCACCAGCAACAGTGCATCGATTGGAGAGACAAGTGGTGCCTCATTTCTTCTCTGGAAAATCATTAGACCACACACCAGAGAAATACATGGAATGTAGAAACTATATTGTTGCCAAATACATGGATAATCCAGAGAAAATGCTCACAATATCAGATTGCCAAGGATTGGTAGATGGTGTTAGTCATGAAGATCTAACTCGAATATTTCGGTTTCTTAATCATTGGGGAATAATCAATTACTGTGCAGCTGCAACAAATCTTGAGTCTTGGAATAATGGGTCCTACTTGAGGGAGGATACAAATGGTGAGGTTCATGTGCCGTCAGCTGCTTTAAAGTCCATTGATAGTTTGATCAAATTTGACAAGCCCAAGTGTAGGCTCAAGGCAGTTGATGTTTATTCATCATTATCTTGTCATGATGGGGATTTCTTTGACTTGGACAATAGAATTCGAGAGCGTTTATCTGAACATTATTGCAATTACTGTTCTCAACCAATTCCAGTCATGTACTATCAGTCCCAAAAAGAGGTAGATTGCATGCTCTCTCATTCTTACAGTCTTTACAGTGTTTCATGTTACTGTATCTTTCAACCATCCATAAGAGTAGTAATATTGCCCAAAAAGATGAAACTTTAGAAAATTATTAGCGGGTGCAATTCTCAGACTCTCAGATGTTTTAATCATTGTTGAAGTTAGTTATGACCACACTGTCTATAGTGGCTTAACATGTGTTGCATATTGCTTTAAATGGTGCAGAATCACTCTTAGCTTGAGTGTTATTAAGAGTAATCTGAGGCATAATAGTTGTCCTATTATTTCATGTCTTTGAAGTGTAAACTGTAGTCTGGTATGGTGTTTTGGACTATCTTGAACACATTAAAAGAGTTTGTTTGTGGAATATTTTCTATGTGTAGTATTTTGTAGGTTTTGCTTGCTAAAATGTCATCATCATAAGGGTGGGAATGTTGAAATTTCCTTTATAACTGACTATTACCAAGGCAAAGATTAATTATGGGTGGAATGAGTCTTGGTTTTGTAAATTGATTGTGTTACACAATTTGTGACTGATAATGAAAGAACATATTATACGATGTTATTTTCATCACTAATATTTTGGCTTGATAAGGAATATTGACATTGCTGTTGAAGAGGCTTAGATAAAAATACTTTGATCTCTTGCTGTGTCTTCTTTTTGCAGTTCATTATTGTAGTGCCTTAAATAATCCACCCAAATGAAGCAGCTTAGCCAGTACTTGTAATGTAATGTGTCCTTGTTGTTTAGGAATGACATGAAATCTGACTTAAGTTTCGGTTGTGTTGTGGTTTTTTTGCTGAATGAGGGTGCTAGGTTTTATTTATTCAATTGCCAAATAGAGAGGAGTTTCACACACACACCGATGCACTATTAAGTTGGGATTTTATCAAGCAAGTTTGGTGGTTCTTGTTTTAACATGTTGAACCCCAAAAGTGCAAGCAGTGGGTTTTCGGTTGGCTTGGCTAGTCATGTCTTTACTTTTATTCAATGCTTTAAAATTCGAATTGAAGCGACGCCTCTGCCGCCTCATGACCAAAAGCCTTACCTGGCAATTTTTAATTTCTTTTAAGAAAAAACCGACTATATAACTCTAAAAACCTTAACTTCCTATTTAGATCAAAATGTTGGTACTTTTTGTCCAAACTCTCACATATCCAAGATTCCAAGACTCCGAGAACCAAGACCATCAAACCTTAACTTTTTTGTAGACTATTGCCTATTTCAAGCCGTTAAACATCTCTTCTTCTTTTTTTTTTTTTAAATTTTATGTCATGCCCCTTTTTTTTGGGTTCTCTATGTTATTAATGTTGATTGTGAACAATTGATTAAATTTTGTGGATGATTTTCTATTTTACACTGTTTGGTTTGATGAAATAAGAGAGAAAGGAGAGGAAAGAATATGGATGGATTTCTTATCTCATGTTTGGATCGTCAAATGAAAAGGAAAGAAGGAAATGATAAGGATGGAAACGAAGGGAATAGTCTCTTCTTGTCTCACTCAATTTGGATTCTCATCAAAATTGGACGGAAAATGAGGGAAAGGTTTAAAGGAATCAAACGTTAATGAATTTTTTTAGTATCCCAAAATTAACCCTATTAATATTGTATTTGTTTCCTTTCCTTTCTATTCATAACCATCCAAACAACAATCATTAAAATCACTATCATTTCATCTCCTCTCCTCTCTAACTTATCATTTCCTTTCCTTTCTCTTCTGTCAATCCAAACATAGTGTTAGTGTTATTTTTTTTTTCATTATTTATCCTTATCGAATTGAGGCGACTGCTTTGCCTCGCACATTTTTAACATTGTTTCTATAGTGCTATTAGCATGCTTGCAATTGACTTTGTAACAATGAAAGTTTGTTAGAAGCATGATTATATCTTAGAAATCTTTGAAAATTAAATGGTAATATGATTGGATCAATAACCACAAGTCAAGGAGCAAAAACTCTCAAACATGGGCTATCCTTTGCAAGTTATAGGAATCATGCCTTTGAAAGTCTTTAATCTTACATAAATTTGTTCTGAATTAATTACTATTTGTTGGTTCTAGTAATGGCTGATTGGCATCCCATGTAACAGATTGATATACTTCTATGCTTTGATTGCTTCTATGATGGAAGATTTGTTATTGGCCATTCAAGCTTAGATTTTATGAGAGTGGATTCAGCAAAAGATTACGGTGATCTAGATGGAGAAACTTGGAGTGATCAAGAAACATTTTTGCTTCTTGAAGCTATAGAAATTTATAATGAAAATTGGAATGAAATTGCCGACCACGTTGGTTCCAAATCAAAAGCACAATGCATCCTCCAATTTGTCCGCCTACCTATGGAGGACGGACTACTGGAAAACATCGAAGTTCCCAACATGTCCCGGCCATCCAATTCAAGGAGAGATATTCGTGAAAGATTGCATTCAACTTCGAATGGGGATCTGCTAGGTTCTTAAATGTTTATGGTTTTTGTCTCATCAAATGATGAAGATGATAATATCTATGTAACACTCTGTGTCTTTTGTTTCTCTTTGTATTAGCAGGATCATGTCTTCAAGAAGCTGATTCAGAAAGCCGGCTCCCATTTTCAAATTCTGGGAATCCGGTTATGTCCTTGGTAAGTGACTTTGTAGACATTTAAATATTTTATGTTTGTGTTCTTAAATGATTTTTTGGGTTCAATGTGAATTTTGAGATAATTTATTGCATTTGATATTGATCTGTGTGGTCCATCAGGGTATTGTTATTATGACATTTTGAAAATTATATCTCTTGGCTTTAATATTCTGAGTTCTGTTACATTTACATTTTTTTAAAAAATAACTTGAACTTTATTTAAGTTATTTAACAAATATTATAATAAAAACGGAAATGACAAAGATTTGCAATCTTATTACACGAGAAATTAAAATTTGTCATATTTGTGATTTGGGGCTTTAAGTTATGATTCAATAATGAGGATTTGCACTTGATATCTCGGTCAATTGATTGTATTGTCCTGATTGATTTAATTATATTGCAATAAATCTCTATGGGTTTTGATATCATTTGGTTGTTATCATTGATAAGAGGAGTCTTAAAAAATGATTTAGCTATTTATGAGAACAGTTGAATTGTTATAGGAGGTTTGAACCGAAACGTAGGAGTATTACATATCTCACTTATTATAGAAGCTTTGCTTGCATTCAATGCATGATGAATTTGAAACAAGAATCAATATTGAAGACTAAAGTACTAATCAATTTTCATTTTCTAAAGTAACTCCATGTTCATGCATGCAACTAGGTTGGCAATTTGCAAGCCCAAACCCGTAAAAAGCCTGTAAAACACCAAAGGGCTTAAACCCTACCGAAACCCGCAATAATATGCATGTGGGTAGGGTTTGAAACCGACCTGCAAAGGCCCGACTTTTGCTCAAACCATGTTTTCGCATGCATTGTTACTCATTTAATGACCTGGATTTGGATTCGAATTTTTGTCCCATGTTTTTGACCTTACAAGAGACGGACTGAGACGAGTGTTGTTCGATACCAAGAACTTTGTACTAGTTACGCTCCTCGTCATTGTTGTAAAAATCAGCCCAGACTGCCACCTAGGCACTGTCTAGTCACTCGGCAGCTGCTCTGATTATGGCTAAATATGCTAGCCTAGGCGGCGTTGATGGCCGGGTTGGAGGTTGGAGAATTAAGAAGAAGAAAGGTTGGTGGTGGAGGAAGAAGAAGAAAAGAAAAGAAAGTAGTTTCCGGTTTGTTTTTTAAATAAACCCCAAAACGATATTGTTTTGGGGTTGTCTTTTAAAACCTCAAAATGACGTCGCTTTGAAGTTTACTTTAAAAACAACCCCAAAACGATGTAGTTTTGAGGTTTATTTTAAAAAAAATACCAAAAGGATGTTTTGGGTTAGTTTTAAAAAACCTTACACTCCTTTCTTCTCCTTTTCTTCCTTCCTCTTTTCTTCTTTTCCAGCTTCCAGCCTCTGCCTCAATGCCCTAGGCGCTATGCGCCGAGCCACCCCCGACTAGCACTTATCGCTTTTACAACTCCTATTACGGTTTATCATGAGAGCCGGCAAGTTAATACGGTAGGCCTCTACGTACCGGTTTACGGATCCAAAATTTGGATCCGATTGCTGGGTGACAGAGGCCCACTTGAAAGCAGAGACATTGTTGCGTTTCAAGAAGTGTTCATCCGCCATATCCATCATAACCTCAGTCATGGTGAGCACTGAGTAGTGGCGACTGTGATAATAAACAACGATAACAAGAGGTGGTAAGAAGAAACAAGAGCTTCAAAAGTAAGAACAAAGAGCGAATGTGAGAAAAAAATTATAAGTGTAATATATTAAAATATCAACTTGTCCTCCAACAGATAGGACAATGAGTAACAATTTTTATAGATTACATAAAATCTTTTGTTTTAAGATGTTTTTAATATATTACATTGATATTTTTTTTTCCCTTTTTTTTTTTAAGGAAAAAGAATTGCTTTAAATAAAGTAATCTTATTAGCTTTAGGACAAGTTATTTGGATATTAAGGTACAATTTTCATTTATATTTAATTATTAAAAAATAATTATTAAAGTTGTTTGCAAACTTTACTTCCTAGAATCCGGTTTTGGTAATCCGTTTCCTTGTAGGACAAGGAATCTATAAAACTAATAACCAATAGTTTCCATTTGTGTTCTAGTAAGCTAGGAGCTAGTCGGACGGTGGCTTAGTGCCTGAGTGCCGCTCGCCGCCTAGGCAGTCCCACTATCGCCTTCAAGTGGAGAAGAAGAAAACAGCTAGGGTGAGAAGAAGAAGACAACAATATTCACTCATATAAGAAGAAGAAGAAGAAGAAGGCTCTCATCATGGTAGAATAAGAAAAAGACAATTAGAGTTTTTATTTTTTGAAAATGAAAAAGAAAAAGACCAAAACAACGTTGTTTTGGGTTTCTTTTTAATGAAACCCGAAACGATGTCATTTTGGGGTTTTTTTTTTCAAAAAATAAAAAACCCTAGCTGCCGCCTAGACCGGCTGATTAGGCCATAACCGGGGCAACCTAGCTTCTAGGCAGTCGCTTTAGGTGCTTTTTCAAACACTGGTTTCCATATTCATTCTACTCGCATTAGCTCTTTGTTCTTGTTTTCGAAGCTCTTGTTTTTCTGCTTACAACCTCAACCACCTATTGTAATCGTTGTTTGTTTTCACAGTCGCCACTACTCGGTGTTCACTATGACTGATGTTATGTTGGATGTAGCAAAGGAGCACTTGTTGAAACACAATACCTTCTTTGCTTTCAAGTGGGTCTCTCTCATCCAACAATTGGATCCTAATTTTGGATCCGTAAACCGATACGTGGAGGCCTACCGTATTAACTTGGCAGTTCTCATGATACACCATAATGGGGAGCGTAATTGGTATAGAGTTATTGACATCGAACAACACTTGTCTCAGTCTCTCTTGCGAGGCCATTACACATAAATTCGAATTTTTGACCCATATTTTTTACTTCTCAAGAATTTTTGTGATGGACCGGGGTCTAAACCCCTTATTGACCCGCAACTAATGCGGGTTTTGAAAAACCCGCAAATTCCGGGTTTTTATTGATGCGGCCTAGGTTTAAACTCGGACCGCATCATTCGGGTTTGGTCTAGGTCCATCAAACTCTAACCATTTTGCCACCACACCGCCCCCCCCCCCCCCCCCCCCCCCCCCCCCCCCCCCCCCCACACACACACACACACACACACAACCTTGGTTTTTAGCATATACTTAATTCATTTTTTCTTTAAAGAAACTAATGGAGAACTGGGTATGATATTTCCATTTTTGTGAAAAAAAAAACTTCTTAAGTTATTATGCTTGTATGCCTCTTAGGTTTTCCCTTTCAATTTTTCGGTTTGTAGTCTAAATGTTGTTGAAAAATATTTAAATTTTTTAAACTAAAAACGATAACAACCTGTATATAAACTACCCGGGCTATTATGCTAATTAGCTCTATTAATGTGGTCTTATATATCCAAGACCATTTTACTCGATTATACTCTTTTGGTCTTTTCTCTTGTTCTTACCCTTTTAATTGTGGCAGCTGTGGTAATCCTTTTGGTATTTCTATCAAGAAAAGGAATATGGTTTAGACTTTAGAGATCCCATTATAAGAATCATACCCTTAGATTTTGACTCAGGGCCTTTGCAATGATCTTTTGTGCACGTTCTTCAAACTCTAGTCTATCCAAACATTAGCATGTAATCTTTGTGATCTGCCCTGCTGCCATATTGTTGAATTTGATGAGGCATTCTATCTTTTCTTACTATGAATCTCTCTCTCTCTTTCTCTCTCTCAGGATTTTCTTACTTCAGAACTAATTGTCAAAATTTTCCTTCGTGAAATCAAATGATTTTAGTATAGTGAATTTAGCTGACAGTGGATCCTTGTCTATGGACCACGACAAGGTCCTCTTCATCAATGGTCGCTCTTGACTGTTTTTTAAAGTATTTTTTTCTTTCTTTACCAGAGACATCTTATTTGAAATGTTGGATGCGGGTCTGATTTTTAATCTACGTTCACCTATGGACCTTCATTGATGTCATTTCCGTGCGTTTTAAATCTTGTCCAACTCAAGCTCTTCCTGTGAACTGCAGTTTTTCTGTCTTACAATAGGAAACAGATTGACTTTTCTCTTCCAACTTCAGGAATATTTATTATTTTTATTCTAATTAGAAATGGAAAGTATATTACAAGAAATCTTGCAGGAAGGGTATGAAGGGATGGGCGTGTTAGTGTTTATTGTAGAAACAACTTCTAATGGAAGAAAACCATAAGGATCGCTAAACAATTTGGAAGAGGTTGGGGCGTTGGGCAGATTAGTTGGCCAAAAAAAAGTTGGAATGAACTTCTTGCTGCTTAGAATTTTATGTGATGATTAGTCAATCTAAATATCCAAGAGGAAAAGAGTTTATGAGATAATGGTAGAATTCTAAGACAAAGGTGACTTTTTTATGTCGTTGCTCATTTCAGTTCTTTTATCTAACTCGTGTGAAATTTTCTAGGTTGCCTTTTTGGCCTCTTCTGTTGGACCGAGAGTTGCTGCAGCTTGTGCCCACGCATCGTTGGCGGCGTTGTCCGAACAGATGGAAGGACTAGGACATGGTAATAGGTTAGTGTTTCCTTTTCATGTTTGCTATTACAAATCAAGAATCTCCTACATGTGTGCTTCATCCTCTGTTAAAATGATGTTCTACGGTTTTTGCATGTAGGATTCTTATGAGGCAACTGGGATAGAGATCTTAGAAGTTTATATATATGTATTGACATTTTGACTGTCCGCAAAATGTTTTTTTGTTAGTTTTTGTAGGCAGGATTCTTATGAGATAATTGTCTACACAGTACTTTTTAGCTTTAGTTACTGGCCTTGATATCGTAATAGTTTTTGTATATAGGATTCGTATGAGATATATATGCCTGTACATTTTTCTAGGCTTAGTGTCTGTTTATGTTATAAGAAAAAGGAGTTCTGTATATTTATGAGCACATTATGATTTCTGATTAAGATGGTAAGAATTATATGCAGAACATAGGTTTCATAGTTTTGATTGACCGCAGATCTTCTAGACCTCTTTCATTGAAATTTATGCTTGTATTTTGAGTTATCTGTCAAATCTGCATTCAGAATTAAAGATTCTATTTCATATGTAGGATGAACTCGGAGAGCATGCATAGTAGAGAAGGTGGTTTACATGGAGAACTTGCAAATGCAGTTCAGGAAAAGGGTATGCTCTAACTTTTAACTTCTTCCGTTGACCCAGATTTTTAATTAAATTGTTTGGAATTTTTGTATGGGTTAAACTCCAGAAGAGAACTCAGCAGTCCATGGCTCACGGGGACAAAATGGGGCCGAGGTTGCTGCACTATCCGCTGACAATGTTAAAGCTGCTGCCAAGGTTGGTCTTGCTGCTGCTGCAACAAAAGCAAAACTGTTTGCAGATCATGAAGAACGGGAAATTCAGAGGCTATCTGCTAATATCATAAATCATCAGGTATTAATGTTCTTAATTCAAGTATTCTTGATTTTCCTTTTTCCCAAATCCTATGATATTTCTTCCTTGTAATGTGTCACCTGTGGTTAATTACAATAATGCTACTCAACGCAAAAAATGAGCCCAAAAATCAATCCAAATGATTTATCGTTGCCATATCACCCACCACAACATCTCATGACTTAATCACTTGCCACATCATTTGGGTTGATTTTTAGGCTAATTTTTGGGTTGTGTAGCATTTACTTGGTTAATTATTAGCCTTTAGTTAGTATGTGATGAATGATGATGGTGTCAAACTGGGACTGTTGCCTGCTTGCTTTAATTTCTGGTACTGGAGAACATATTCAGTCACTATCTTTAATTTGGAAGATCTAATTTGGAATTTTAGACCCAGGGTTTCATCAATGTGTTTTCGATGTTTTTGTCCCATTGGTACTAGATAGAGTTATGGACTCATCCCCAGTTTCTATATTGGGGTTTTTATGTTTCTTGGCTTTAAATTTCTAGGATTACATGGCCTTCAACCTGAATCATGGCTGCTTATGGGGGAGTCCATTTGATAGAGTATTGTACCTATACCTGACTATTGATGATTCCCATAAGGCTCGTTTGGTATGCCGCACTTGATTTGTTTGGATTGGATTAAATGTAATACTGTGCTTTGGTGCCGTAAGAGATACGATTTAGTTAAATAAGTTTTTGAAGAAAATAAAAATATTAAGAATTAGTTTGACTATATTAAATAATATTTTATAAAAAATTAAAGATATTAAATATTATTTTTAATGAATATTTTTAAAATGATAAAATATATTTAAATTAAATCATTTTACAATAAAATAACATTAATTTAATTATTTTTTAAATTAAATGTAATTATATTTTATAAAAAAATTATATATTGTAGTCCACAAACATTGGATAATGGTGGGTTTCACCATATCCAATGCTCGTGGGATACAAAGTTCCTTGGGGAATGGTAAATCCAATCTCTACTAAGCTCCAAACACTGGATTACATGAGATTGAACAAATCAAGTTCAATCCCATGTTATGTACAGTGCTTCATACTTATGGTTTTGGTTCTATTTTTTATTTATTTTTTTCTCAAAATTCTTCATAATAGCTTGCCTCAATGTGTTGAGAACTACTGTTCTGGTCTAGTGGTTTCAGCTATTCATGTTTGGATAAAAGCTCTTCAAATCATGATGCAGGATACTTGTGGGTTTCGTAGGTTATAGAGGTTCCGTCATTCTTCTGATTTTATAAAATTTCTTTTTTTCTAGAATCCTTTGCATTGGCAGCTTGTCTGCTTATGAACCGAAGAAGAATAAGATAAGAGATAGAAAGTAAACTAACATGAAGCCGCCAAAGGCCTATTAGATTGAATAATCTGTTCATTGGATTTTGTGCCTTGTATGATCTTTGAGAACTGAAGTTTCCCAAAGAGTTTTTAACCCCCCTCCCCTCCCTATTCCAAATGGACATTCCAAAGAGGTAGCATGGGTAACAAATTTGTATTAATTCGGCAGTCTGATCGTGCAATCATTTCACTCTATAGAAGTGCATCTGTTCTGCATCCTTCTAGCAAGTGTAATTGTGAATTTTGTTTCATGTACCCCTGGTCTGTAAACACTCAGGATTTTGGTGGCTTTTGCTTATCTATGACAGCTTCTTTTATGTATCAATGATCCATGTAATGATTCTTCTTTCTTTTATTTATTTATGTTTTTGTGATGATTTCATCATACCTTAAACGATTTATTGTGGATATAGTTGAAGAGATTGGAGCTCAAGCTGAAGCAGTTTGCAGAAGTAGAAACCTTACTAATGAGAGAATTTGAACAAGTTGAGAAGACAAGACAGAGGTATGCTGCTGAGCGGGCCCGTATTGTTTCAGCTCGGTTTGGATCTGCTGGTGTCCCTCCGCAAATGAGTGTACCGGGCGTTGCTCCTTCCATGGTTAACAACATCGGCAATAATCGGCAACAAGTAATCTCAGCCTCACCTTCCCAGCCAAGTATTCCAGGTTTTGGCAGCAACCAGCCAGTTCATCCCCACATGCAGTTTAGGCCGCAACAGTCCATCTTTCCTATGGGGCCAAGGATGCCGCTGGGATCTTTGCAAGCATCATCTTCAGCGCCTTCAAATGTTATGTTCAATCCTCCTGGGAATGCCCAGCCTACTCTGCATCATCCGATGCTGAGGTCTGTGTCGGGTACTGGTTCTGGTCATGGTTGAAACAGAGAACTTGATGTATATTTTGAGAGTCGTACAGTTCAATTCTATGGGTTGTTGCTGACTTTCTGCACTGCAAACAGGAGTGAGAAAGGAAATATTGATGAGCCGTGGAGTTTGATTAGCCTGAAAAGTGCTCACTTGTGATCTCAAGTATAGATAGAACTTACCATTGGCAGTTTTTAGGTCTTGTAAACAGCTCACAATGAAGGTGGCGTCTGAATCTGATTATGAATTCTTGCAATGGAAAAAGTTGATTTTGTAAAACGGCTTATGTTAGTTCAGGAATGTAAAATAAATATGGCATTGGATGTAGGTTCATTTGTGTTTAAATCTTTGCTTGAATTTTCTGAAAATACTACATGAAGCTCTTTACTACAAATCCATTCCTTATCATGATAAAGCTTTCCATCTCTTGGACATGGATTATAAATTGTCTTTCAGGCTCTAGTGCTCTACTCTATTGTAATATGGATAATTGGATACTAATCGATCATATATCACAAAATGCAAAATGCTGGGCATTTCAATATCACCAAGTTTTTCTTTCACTTGTCTTCCAAGAGTATCGAGGGGTAATCATAATAAAGCTTTTAAGGCAAATTGCACCACATTTCCTGAATGAGTTGGTGGGAATCAAAATAGTACTTTTGTACTGATTTTCAACTATAAATTTGAAAAAAGCCCAAGACTTATTTTATATTTACTTTTATAGGGTATTTTTAAGACTCAAATCAACGTTCCAAAAATGGTGTTTCAATTTGTGTCTAACCAATCAAATTGGAACATGTCAGTGGTGTTAATTGAAGTCGGATCTGGCGTGTTTGGCCTGTTAGGCCCGTAAAGAAAGTTAGGTCATGCCTAGCACATGGCACGACACGCCTATGGGGCGTGCCTAGTATGACATGACCCAAGGCACGTGCCGTGCTGGTCCTTGGGTTCCGGCACGCCAGAACCTCGTGCCATGCCCAATGGTCGGGCATCAATGTTTCTAATGGGAGTTCTGTGTTTTGTCAAGGAAGATGATCGTTTGTCTGAGAGAAAGGAAAAAAAAATTAACGAAAACAACATTATTTTTTTAGCCAGCAAAAACAAAAAAAAGCAAGAAAATCTTAGCCGTCAATGTTTCCATTGCCACGTGTCAAAATCCTGAGATAGGTCAGGAAAAAGGTCAGCCATGTAGTGGAGCCAAATCCTTGTTTTCATATGCATGTAAATATATAATATTGAAATAAATAAATAATTCATCATTTCATAATTTTATATATTTTTTATTTTCTTTGATATTTTATCTTTATTTATTTTTTGAATTATTTTATTAAATAAATCTAACTATTTTTACATTTTTTATTAGATTAAAATAATAAATAAGATAATCAAATTACAATTAAAAATACTTAAGATAAATTATTAAAACAATATTATAATAAATAAATTTAATACTTAAAAGTTTAAATCTTTAAATAAAAATTAAATTGAGCTTGGGGGCCAGCGCCTTAAGACCCCTCGGGACGGTACATGGGCTAGCACGACACGTTTAGACCTGTCTACTTTTAATTATTATTTTTTCAACTTCTATAAATGTTGAGAACATTTTTAAACAACTGATTTTAATCCGTATTTTTACCGTAAACACATTTTTGGTGGATGCTATTAAACTCTAATTATTTAATCGGTGCTAATCATTACAAACTTAAAATTCATAAAGAAAGAGAAATAGAAGCAAAACTTATATAGAGAGAGAAGCTTATATATTTATAAGTCAAAATATGTAGCCATTACTAATTTACTTGTATGAAAACACAGCTTCAATAGTACAAACCTAGTTTCAAAAAAAAAAAAAAAACAGTACAAACTTAAAAAATGAATAATACACAGGTCACAACGCAGCGATGAAGAAGCTACAATTGAATCTTAAAACTCAGATAACTTCATAATCATAGGTGGTGATGATGATGATGATTCATTTGATCTGAAAAATGATCTTATGGTGGCAGTGGTATATCAGCCAAATCCTCTCTGTAATGTAAACGGTCCATCGGTCCGGTAGAGTTACCAAGCCCATTCTCCATTTGGACTTGTGCAACTGGGTCATCTTTGGGTTCAATAAATGTTACAACGGTGTCCTTCCTGAACATTAGATAAATCACAGCAATCAAATACACAGCCATCAAAGGAAATACTAGGATTCCAATGAACACATTTCCAACTTTTGGTAGATTGTTGTGAATTATCCAATCCACAAATGCTGTGCTTAGGTAATAAAAATTGATTCCAATGATTGCCAGCCCCAGAATCCATGAAATCACTATGACCTGCAAATATAAACCCATTTTTAGAATATTTATAACACAGTATATTTTTATGACTAGCTTGAAAATATATTCAAGTAAAAGTGCAAGTGCAACTTACAATAATCGAGTTCTTGTGTGGTCCCATCTTGGTGCTACTGCTACTGAATTTAAGAAGTGGAATAAGAGCAAATGGAAGCTCGAATGAAAGTATCATCTGCACAGCCCATATAAATAAATATTACAAATATTATTATTATTATTATTATATAATGTTTATGAAATTCATCATATATATATAAAGATATATCTAACCGAAGCAATGACGATAAGTCTGCCTGCTCCTTGAGGTCCACCAATAATGGCGACAACAAGACTAGGTATAATGGCAATGCACCTAGTCATCAAATTCCTCAGCCATTTCTTCATCTTCATGTCCAAGAAACCCTATTTATATCACACACATCAATTCACCTCCTAAATCTAAGTAAATCTTCATTGATTATTATTCATTATATATACAAATTTGAATGACCTGCATGATAAATTGTCCTGCATAAGTGCCTGTGATGGCAGAGCTCTGCCCGGAGGCTAACAGTGCAATGGCATAGATGGTGGAGCTGAATTCCCCCAACAGATTCTGCACATATATAATAAGATCATTATAAATTTAAATAATTACGTTTATTTACCACCCTGCTGTGTGGTGACTCGAACCTAGAACACTAATATGTTTTATTGATAAAATGAAAGTTGATAATTAATAATGATTAAGACCTGGAGAAGGAAAGAAGCCGAGTTAAGTGTGATGTTACTGCATTGATCTGAAAGATTAGGGTCTGAGCAGACAGTGCCCGAGACTGAGATAACTGCTACATTTATCAAAAATGCTACAAGCAATGCCAGTCCACTCTCTATTAGGAAAAATCTACAAGCATCCTGTACAATAAATTATTCGAACATTTTAATTACTACAACCAATTACCAAAACAATAATCAAATTGATTGTGTTGATGAGAATTTATTATGTATATACATTGATGCCACGGACAGAATTGGGCACTTTTCTTGAGAGCACGAGAGCTGAGTGTAGAAACAGGTTGTGCCTGCATGTTGTTAACATTGTTCAATGTTTCAATCATCAAATCATGATTTATCTATGCATCGATTTTATAACAAATTTAGAAAAGAATGTCTAGTTTTCACTCCAGAAACTATACAGTTACTGTATTATAGCTAAGCCGTAAGTACTCGAAAAATAAAACTTACGGCATGACAAGGGCACCGAGTAGGGCGATGGCATCCCCAGTGGCCCCTTGGCCGTTGAGCCTGGGGATAAACAGGCCCTTTAGAACATCAGCAGCAGGAGGCTTCACATAGCTCATTTCACCAAAGAAACAACCAGCCATTACAAATACCAACACTGCAATCAACATTTCCAGCTTCCTCACCTATCAATTTCAATATAATTAAGTTAGAAATTAATGTATCGTTGAAGAAAAGCTTAGACGTCAGTTGTGATAGCTAGATAAACTGACAATAATAATAATAATATGATACAAATTAATATAGGGTACAAATTTGATATGCTAAAAATATAGTTAGTTTGGCGTATTAAAAGTTGATTTAGCTATCTTGATAGGCAAAAACAAAAGTGGTGGTTTGACAAGAAGGTTAATCGAATAAGCATGTAATTAATTATGTACATACCCCATATCTCTGCAGGCCAAGAAGCAGCAGAGTGCTCAAGCCAGTGAGGAGAACTCCAACCCATACCGGGATGTGGAACAGTATATTTAACGCGAAAGCTGTCCCGATCACTGAACAAGATAAATATCGTATTTAGAAATTATCCGATCAATACTTACTATTTAACCTAAGAATGGTATGTGTATATATATATATATATAATATGAAACGATTAAGAAATATTTAGTCATGCCTTCTGGAATATCAGCAGCTATGACAGCTAATTCGGCCAGCAACCACAGACAATATTTTACAAATATTCGGTACTCAGCCTTACATAATTCTGACAAGTGATTGCCTGAAAATCCCAACAAGGAAATTAATTATTATAACTTGAATATTAGTGAATAAGTAATTAAAGTAGAAGTAGTCTATATATATTTTCTGTTCGAGTCTTTTACCAGTGCTTACACCAAGATTTGCAGCAAGTGACTGAATTATGAGAGCAAATATCATTCCAATGAGAACGACCCAAAGGAGCTGAAAACGATGATTTGGTGTTATTTATTTATTGATCTTTTTCAAACTTCAAAAATGATAATATGGTACCTCAAATCCATGACCAGCTCCTGCTTGCAAGTCGGTTTCCACTGAAAAATAACACCATTAAAAAAAAAAATCATAAGAGATAGACACGTAATGACAAAACCATGATTTTAGCTTTAAGGGTGAAGATAGAAATAATATATTAATATATTCAAGAAAAATATATTAATATATAAAAACGTAATATAGTTAATAATAATAATAATAATAACAATAATAATATTGATACTAATTTTACGAATCAAAATAGAAGTCAATTCTATTATGTATTTAAAAAATCATCTATAATTAAATTTATTTAAATTTTATTGTGATTTACATTTTAATATACACAGTGATAGAATTTTTGAGAAAATGATATTCCATCTTGTTATATAGATGAAATATCTCTTTCAATAGTTCGTAATTAATAAATATAAAATTCATATAAAATATTTAAAATATCATTGTATCATTAATATATTTTAAAAATAATTATTTATATACTTATAATTTAACTTTATATTATTCATGTCAAATTAAATTAACTTAAAAATATTTTTGAACAAATTTAAATAACAAACGAGTAAAATAAATTTATCAACAACCTAACCAAATAATAAATATATAATAACATAAGCTTGAAAAATAAAATTATTTATTAATTTATAATCTCAAACCTAAATCTTAGATGTTTATAAAAATAATCTTAATGTTCAAATAAAAAAAACTATGAGTAAACAAACGATGTAGTTTCAACAAGGTGGATATTGCATAATAAAATAGTAAAGAAAGTCTTAATTTGTTCTGATGAGTAACTAATAAAAATAAAAATAAAAATACATATATATATACTTACATACATACATACATACATACATACATACATACATACATACATATATATAGCTATTATAGGGCTCGATAAATAAATGACACTATTTGATAGGGGTGTTGTGCAAATGTCACCAGTTTAGTAATGTAAGTTTAAAAGACACCATTTAAACTAAACAGACAAGAATACCCCCACAAAATTGAAAAAGAGAGAAAAGTTGTCATTTTGTGTTTATGAGAAAAGCAACAGTGAGAAAGAAACCGAGAAAGAAACTGACGACAACGAAATCGACGGCGAAGAAATCAACAGCTTATTGACCGGAACGGGAATACAGTACATTTCACAGCGAGTGACAAAGGTAAGTTGAGTTTGTTTTATTTATCGATTTGTTGTTCATAACTTATAATTGCATTTCAGACTTGTTATGTTGAAAGAAATTGTAGATTAGAGTTGACAGTGGTTGTGGTTTTGGTTTGAGTTTGAAATGAGGTTCAATATTCTGGTCTGGTATCAAGGATTTTTTTTTTTAAACAATAACAAATCAAGAATATTTCAAGCGAGATCGAGGAAATTTTTTAGAAAGATTCGAGAGGTTTTTGAAAGTGATCGAGAATGTCTTTGAAAGTGATCGAGCTTTTGTTAAATGATCGAGAAAATTTTTCAAAGAATCGAGAGGTTTTTCAAAGGATCCAGACTATTTTGAAAGGATCGAGATTTTTGGAAAATGATCGAGAAAATTTTGATAAAGATCGAGAATGTTTTTCAAAGGATCGAGATTTTTTAAAATGATCGAATCGAGAAGATTTGTCATCCAATTGAGAAGAGTTTTCAAAGAATCGAGATGTTTGTCAAAGTATCGAGACTATTTTCAAAGAATCGAGAATGTTTTCAAACGATCGAGAATGTTTTTCAAAAGGTCCAGATTTTATAAAATGATCAAGAAGATTTTTCAAAGGATCGAGAGGTTTTCAAAGGTTCGAGAGGTTTTTCAAAGGATCGAGACTATTTTCAAAGGTTCGAGAATATTTCAAAGGGTCGAGATTTTTTAAATTGATCGAGAACATTTTAAAGAATCGAGAGGTTTTTCAAAGGATCGAGACTATTTTCAAAGGTTCGAGAATATTTTCAAAGGGTCGAGATTTTTTAAATTGATCGAGAACATTTTCAAAGAATCGAGAGGTTTTTCAAAGGATCGAGAGTATTTTCAAAGGATCGAGAGTATTTTCATAACGATCGAGAATGTTTTTCAAAGGGTGGAGAACTTTTTCAAATGATCGAGACAAATTTGAAAGGATCGAGAACTTTTTATACAAATCGAGAACTTTTTCAAAGGATCGAGAATATTTTAAAACTATCGAGAATTTGTTACAAATGATCGAGAATATTTTATAGTTTTTGTGTAGTTTACTGATGTACTGTGTTTGTGATATTGCAGATGACGAGCAATATGAAGGAATTGCTTAAAACTACAGAGGGAGATTGGTTCAAGGGAAAATTGACCCGACACGACCATTTTGAAGCCCTCGTCCATATAGATGATGCACTTAATCGGGTCCCTGAAGAGTTTGCTGTTGAGGATCGGCGTCGGTTCATGGCCTTCTGTTTCGGGCATTTCATGTCTATGCACCGGGAGATGAAGTTTTCAGGTAGTGTTATTCATCAGCTGCTGTTGAGGGAGTTGGACCATGACGGGCTGACAGATGAGATGCGGTTCTTGTTAAGTAACGATGTGGTGCGATTTTCGAATGTGGAATTTAGCCTCATCACCGGGTTACATTTTGGAGTCGTACCGGACATGAGTATGTATGTTGCAGTTGAGAATGACATACATCAACGGTACTTTCCTGGACATGATGAGGTATTGTTGGATGACTTGAGGGTTGTTCTTACCCAGGGAGAGTTTCAACAGGCGTACGATGTTGTGAAGTTGTGCCTCATTTACATGTTGAACTTGATACTGATGGGGGTGGACGAGAGATTGAAGATTCCAGTTTTGCAGTTTAGGTTGGTAGAGGACCTCAATGCCTTCGATGCTTTCCCGTGGGGTGCCCACGTCTATAGGCATTCTATATTTTCATTCAAACATGCCTTACCACGACGTCGTGAGGAGAGACGGCAACAGTCACAGGGCGATGTTGGACATTCCGTGGAGGGGTACAACATCTACGGTCTATCACACGCCCTTTTGGTAAGAAATTTGATTTCCAACATGTACATTTAATTTTGACTCAAAAATTATTTTGGATTATAACTGTACGTATCTGTGATGCAGATATTTGCTTTTGAGGTGATCCCCCAACTGAGTGTCGTTTTCGGGACTCGAAGGGTTACAGATTTTTCCCCTCGGTTGTTGAAGTGAGAGTTGACGAAACAACCTAGAGGGAAGAAGCTGGGGAAGATTTTTAGTGCTAGGGTAATTTTTATTTTTGTTAAGTAATTTTTTTTACTTACGATAAGTAACAATGACATGACATTCATCTAAATACGCTTTCAGAAGTCGGCGATGACGCAAATTGTGCCTACAGCTGCTGAGGCGGTGGCCCCGTACTTTGTAGGCCTAAGTGAGGGGAGAGCCCGTATGTGAAGGATGACAGGGTTCACCTTCCTACTGTCCCTGAGCCGACTACAAGTGCAGTTCGTCCCGAGGAGAAGGGTGAGGGTGGGAGGTGTACTGAGACGGAGGCTTCAGACCCTACAAGTCCGTATTTCAGAGGCATGGACAATGGCGAATCTGAGCCTTCTCACCGGCGAGTGAGGCAAATTTGGTTTACCACCCCAAGAACTGGTTCCTCTACAGGGGATTTCCGTGTAGGCGTTCGACTTGATGTGGAGGTAAGTGGAGATGGTAGTTTTCTTTTTAGTAACAGGAGTTGTTGATTGTTTTCGTATTAAAAAAGTTGCATGATTTCAGGCCTGTTTAGAACAAAACTTGAAGGAGTTACGTGAAGCCCTTCGGAAGAGTGAGGAGGATCGACAACAACAGCACCGAGAATTGCTCGATTTGTTTCGAAAGAGCGAGGAGGATCGACAACAACAACATAGGGAGTTGCTTGCATTGATCGGGGGCCTTCAGGGCTTCAGGACCCATACAGAGGATCCACATACTGGAGGGGCATTTCTGGATAGTGGGGCTCAGTCTTCCTCTCCCGCTCAGACCGATTCGCAGGCTCTCCCGCCACCTCATAGCGAGCTCCAGGCTCCACCAACGTCCGAGCAGCAGGCTCCCCCACTACTTTCTAGCGAGGAGCAGACTCCTCCGGCACCGACGTCCGAGCAGCAGACTCCCCCTCCACCTCTGACCGAGCAGCAGGCTCCCCCTCCCCCTCCACCTCCACCTCCACCTCCACCTCCACCTCCACCTCCGACAGTGGAGCAGGCTTCCCTGGCACCGACGTTCGAGCAATAGGCTCCCCTTCCACCTCCACCTCCACCTCCACCTCCGACCGAGCAGCAGGCTCTCTTTCCCCCTCCACCTCTGACTGTGCAGCAGGCTCCCCTTCCACCTCCCCTCCACCTCCCCTCCACCTCCCCTCCAGCAGCAGGCTCCCCTTCCCTCATCCTCATCTGAGCACACCCCGTCGAGGGGAGTTCGAGAACCCAGACGTGTACTGAAGCGCGGTTGGCAGTTGGTTAACCCGTACACAGATCCGTGCCGACCTAAGAGGACGAGGGTAATAGTAGAGGGACCTGACCACGTATTTAATCCCCAGGAACTCGTGGACGATACCCAGTTGAAGGCGTACTGAGCCTTCAAGAAGAACGTAAACGGGGAACTGTAAGTAAAATTAATTGTCATTTAGGTGGCCGTTTTTCTTTTAATGCATTATATAAATGTGTAGCTGATGGAACATTAATGCAGACGTGATGTCGATTTGCTGGAGCCTGTTGATGCTGCATGGTTCCATCGGTTGCAGACCAACTTCATGAATGTTGATGATGAGTTATGTGGGACCGTAAATCCGGATTTTAATATTTGTTTTAGATGTGTAAGCATCCTAACATATCTTAACGTGTTTATATTCTCAGCATATGGATGCGTACCTCCATATTCTTCGGAAGCGTCAACGGACTTTCCAGAATGTGTATAGTCAGATGGTTAACATATTGGACTCACAATTTTTTATAAGTATTAAAATTAATAATGATTATGCATTGTTTTATGTGTGTATGGAAAACAATTAAAAAATTGTGTTTTTGTTTCTGCAGTTCTTTATGGAGCACCAGTACAAGAAAATGATATCTCGCGATTCTCGCAGATAGATCACTCTGAGCCGTTGGAATGTTTTAAGGTCTTGGTGGAAGGATGACGACCTCACAACGGTCCTTGGGGGTGCTCCGATTGGATGCCGTCCGTGGCACGAGGATGACATGGTAAGTGTTACTTCATATGGTTTGTAATTGTATATATAAATGGCTTTGTACATCCTAACAACTGTTGTTGACGTTTTCAGGTCCTGATACCGTGCAACATTGGGCGTCAACATTGGCTGCTGGTGAGTGTGGACCTCACATGCGGGAATATGTTCATAGTCGACCCCTGAAGACAGGAGGTTCAAGCTCATATCCGAAAGCAGCAGGTAGCCCTGTTGAGCTACTTTGTGCCCTCGATGTTGCATCAAGCCGGGTTTCATAGTAAACGAGTGACAGGACTGCTGAAATTTGAGAAGACAAGTAAGCCCTTTGATGTCAGCGTCGTGTCGGGAAAATATATCCCCCAGCAGAAGCAATCGTAAGACATTACGTAATAGTCACTTTAAGATTGTATTAATATAAACCTAATGTTTTATTAACGCTTGTTAATGTGTCCAACTTTAGGGATAACTGTGGTCCCCACAAGTAGAGATTGATTGAGTACATACTGGCAAACAAAAAGCATTTCGATTGGTCTGAAGGCGATATGGGAATCATTCGGGAGAAGATGGCGGTAGAAATATTTGCAAACTCCAGGCCCATATAGATTGCTGTAGTAATTCATGTATATATGTACCAAATCTGTTTTATATGTTCCAATTACTTTGTATATTTACAAATTCTTTTGTATATGTACCAACAGTTTTACGGCTGTTTACCAATTCTTTTGTATATTTACAAATTCTTTTGTATATAATTTTTTACATTTGTATATATACCGAGAATATTTAAATACAATTGCATTTCAGTTACTTAACAAGTCATACGAGTTCAAATTTTAACAATGTCATTATCATAACGCCTCAATTCATTCCACCGTCCCACCGTCTCTAGTAGGGCACGTCTCTGTTGTGACCAACAGTATGACATATACTACACTTGCATCTGTATTCCTCAGGAATGACTCTGCTCGGATCTTCATCAGCAAAAATTAGGTTAGAATATCTCCTCAAATTATGCCCTGGTTGTCGTCATCGTCTACAATTTTGTGTGGATGTTCTCTCTGAAGACGAGATACAGCGTGAATCCCTCGGGCGGCCTGCTTGTCTCCTGTAGCTTGGATTTAAAACGACTCTCTCAGCGATGTTAGATGGCACAATCCAAGTGGAAGGATGTCCAACCGGCATAATAGGAACCGAGTACGCATCAATAAGTGTTTATCGCTTGTAGTAGTCCGCACAGAGGGATACGAAATCCATGTTTCAGTCCCTGTAAAAACATTGAAAACGATGATAAAATTGTATGATGTTTAAGTAATATTAACCGTATACAAAATTGTATGATGTACTTTGCGGCAGCGAGAGCGTGAGAACATGGAAGAATGTCCATTTGGAATTTGTTACATGTGCAGGTCTTCTGGGCTAAGTCTACGGTCCACTGTTTTCCAGCCCGTTTCACCAAAAATATGTTCCAGTCTCTGGATTAACAGTCAAAAAATTACACTTTTTAACACGTTTTAGGATCAGAAGATGTGATGCGTCGGTCAACTGATGACGCATGGATTGTGCAGCCCTATGACGATCGTGAAACCAACGTTGTAGCATATTCCTAATAAACTCTGCCAAAGTCAACATAGGCAGTTGCTTTACAAATTTAAGGCATGAGTTTATGCATTCTGCAACATTTGTTGTCATGACCCTATACCTTCTGTCGGGCCTGTGAACACGGGACCACTTGTGTGGACCGACATCAATTACATATTCATATGAATTCGGGTGCAAGTTGCATAACTCTTCCATGTGCCGGTTATATTGCAACTCGGTATACGCTCGGGCTACTTTATCCATTATTGCGGCCACATCATTTATATGATATCTCTTCTTAATATTTTCATAAAAGTGCTAGCAACATATGATATGAGTGGCATAAGGGAACACTTTAGAAATCCCTGCTTCAATGCTTGCATGTCGATCAGAAATGAAAACCAAATCATCTATATGGCCAATGACACCTTTTAAGGAATCCAAAAACCACTCCCATGATAGGTTGTTTTTCGAGTCACCGTACCCAAAAGCAATTGGATAAACCTGTTCATTCCCATCTTGTGCAGTTGCAACAAACATTGTGCCCCCGAATCTACCCTTTAAATGGGTACCATCAACGGCAATAACTGGAAGCATACACCTCTGGAATCCTCTGAGTGAGGTACCCAACGACATGAAAAAGTATAGGAATTTACCATTTTTATCGCACTGTAAGTCCTTAATCATTCCAGGATTTTGTTGTTCCAACACGTAACCGAATGATGGCAGCAGTTGGAAGCTTTCCTCATGCGTTCCATAGGTAAGTGACAATGCATAATCAAGGGCTTGATGTGCCTTACTGTACATTATTTGGATGCCATATATTGTTTTCAAGTCGACGATTATGTCCTTTGGACGCATTAGTC
Source organism: Dipteronia dyeriana (assembly GCA_032871835.1). NCBI lineage: Eukaryota > Viridiplantae > Streptophyta > Magnoliopsida > Sapindales > Sapindaceae > Dipteronia > Dipteronia dyeriana. The sequence continues at coordinate 98,552,323 of CM065296.1, read as the reverse complement.
GACCATCCTGTTGCTGCAATCTAGGTGCAACCACTTCTCCAATTATGACTGCACTAGCTTGTCGATGCCGGCGGTGAATCTCCTCCAACAGACAAGTGTGTTAGTTGATAAAACTTCGTACTTGAAAGTATGTTGCTTCATCTCTCATAACCGCTCATATATTCCATGTACAGTTGTCCATCAAACAAACCAGATGTAATGTTGTCTTATTGGACCTTTTCACCTTCCACTCGAAGTTGTGCTGTATTGCAAAATGGCCAGCCAATCTCTTCAAATCCTTTTTAGTAGGAAAAAAATGACCTTTATATATCATGCTGGTAGGTTCATCTTCTACCAAGTTCCTGATTCCACCCATACCAAACGAGTATGATTCTGCTCCTGGAATAACCCACGTTCTGGCATTCTCAGACTCAGTTGGAGTTACATCAGGCCGGACCTCAGATGTCCCAGCTATATCTACTGCAGTGGAACTACATCTATGGACACGTCTTGCACGTCTTCCCGTTTTGAACGGTTCTTCATCTTCCTCAATGTTTGGTACATTATGTACCGGATGCACATTTGCCTCATTAGCCACCTCATGGATTGGTAGGTTATGAGGTTCATTGTTCCGCTCATTGTTCATGTCATTGTACATCTCATTGTATTGGTGGTTGTACTGCCCAGCGTTTATTTCAATTGGACAACTGAAATCATCGTCCAGTTGAGCTCCAACTATATCACCATGGTCGGCTACTTTCGATGGGACACAACATAGGTTTTCCCTACCGTCATTCCCACTTCTTTCTGTCAACAACTGGTTGCTTCCGCCTGAAGATCGAAATTGTTGAATGTTATCATGACGAGTTATTTTTTCACCGATGATACCTCCTGTAGCCTTCTCAATTAAACTGACACATACTTGAGGGATTACCCTATCTTTCCCTAACATAAACAAAACATCGTCGTCATTTCTTATAAATGTGCGACATGTTGTCCCGGGAACGATTGATATTGATTGTAGATCAACAATGTATTTGTTCACATCGTACTTCATAACGGTTTGTACAATCGACACCAGCTCTTCGCAAGTCATATTTTTGGACACATACATTCCTTGGTTATCGGAACCAAGAAATCTCTGACTTCCATTAGCTAATTGCTCCCATCGACCGTTGTAAGATATTACTAATCTAACCCAATCCATTGTCCTGTAAAAATCATCATCACTATCAATTATTAACAGATAAAACAAAATTAATTTTACAATTACTAACAATTACAAAAATTTCAAATGGATCGAGTACTTTTTATAAGGGATCGAGAACTTTTTCAAGGCTGGGTTCGAGAATAATTTACAAAGGATCGAGAACTTTAAAAAAGGTTCAATTCGAGAAATTTCATTGAGAATATTTGTCAAATTATCGAGAACTTTTTATAACGGTTCGAGAACTTTTAACAAGGGAACGAGAACTTTTTCTAAGGGATCGAGAACATTTCTAACGGTTCGAGAACTTTTTTAACGGTTTGAGAACTTTTTTAACGGTTTGAGAACTTTTTTAAGGGATCGAGAATATTTTCAAATTATCGAGAACTTTTAACAACGGAACGAGAAGTTTTTCTAACGGATTGAGAACTGTTAACAACGGAACGAGAACTTTTTAACGGTTCGAGAACTTTTTAAAGGGATCGAGAATATTTTTCAAATTATCGAGAACTTTTATCAAGGGATCGAGAACTTTTAACAACGAAACGAGAAGTTTTTCTAATGGATCGAGAACTGTTAACAACGGAACGAGAACTTTTTAAACGGTTTGAGAACTTTTTAAAGGGATCGAGAAAGTTTTTAAATTATCGAGAACTTTTATCAAGGGATCGAAATCTTTTCTCAAGGGATCGAGAACATTTTCGAAGAGACCGAGAACTTTATCTAAGGGACCGAGAACTTTTCCTAACGGATTGAGAAAGTTTTTAAGGGATCGAGAACTTTTTAAAGGGATCGAGATTATTTGTCAAATTATCGAGAAATTTTATAACGGTTCGAGAACCTTTGTCCAGAGATCGAGAACTTTTCCTAAGGGATCGAACATTTTTTGTCGAGCATTTTTTTCAAATAATCGAGCTTTTTTCAAACTAAACAGCAGCTCGATCCAATATAAAATAAGCTTGATTCATCTTTAAATATTCTCGGTCACACAAGAAAAAAGCATTCTACTGCAGAATTTGAAATGGATACATTGTTAACCCACACAGAATTGAATGCAAAATATCTGAAATGCATAAAAGAAATTTAAGTGAAGATCATAAATATTTGTTACCTTCTACTACAGAATCTGGAGAGAAAGTCAAGTTTTTCAGACAATCTTTTTGGGGAGATACCAACGAGTTCAGAAAGGGTCTTTTAAAAAATTAATGTTTAGGGGTAATTTGGTCAGTTCACCATAATAGGTGCCTTTTAAACTCAAGTTATTAAAAGGATGACATCATCACAACAGACCTTAAAAAAAGTGATATCTTTCACCATTTTCTCGCTATTATATAGTTCATGTATAGTTGCGAGGGCAAATACAAAAGAAAGTTATTTTCTTTTTAGTTTTAATTTCTTATAAATTTTTAAATCTTTAAATTTGTTGAAACTTAGATTGAAATCCAATAATTAAATATTAGTCACGTAACTATACAATAAATGTGTAGTAGTTGAACTTATATATAAATTAGATTAGGAAATAATTTATGAAATCATAAATAATAAATATAGATTGAGTTTATCTTGACAAAATAAATAAATTATATTATTAATAAAGTGGAGGGCCAGGTTGCAAGGTTGCAATTATCCTATTTATACAACGTGAGTCTTAGTTTGCTTATAATAAACATCATTTTCTTCCCTTTAATTTGCCTTTGCCCCTGCCGACACATAATTAAACAGAGAAAGAGAGAGATAGAGACATACAGTTGCCCGGGTCAAGATAAGCAAAGGAAACAAAGAAGCCAGGTCCAACAAATGCTAGAAACTTTCTCCAGCCAGGTTTCTGTTCATCAACAATTTCAAACAACAACCTCAGCTGTTGATATATATACTAAACTAGAAGATCACTATAACTAAGTAATAAAAACGAACGAAAAGAAGACCTTATGATTTGGGTCATCAAAGGTTTTGTTGTCGGGTGATGGAGTTCTTCCATCGACATTGATAGTAGCTATGCGGTTGCTTCCACTGCCCCATGATCCATTCACTTGTTGCTGTTGAACGTTTGCCATATCTCTCTCTCAACTCTCAATATGAATTATCAAATGTCAGCTGTTTACAGATACAGCAGAGATATATGAGAAATGCAATTGATCAAGTGATGCTCTTGTATTTATAAAACATTATATTGTCTTCAAGCTGCCATTTGTTTAATATAGGACAGCTTACCGGACCATCCTTTTCACTTTCTCTACTCACTTCCTCCACCTTTAGGTATATACATATATCACCATTATAACAACCTTTTCGATATATTTTGGTTTCATCATCTCAATAAAAATCAAATATGAAATTAATGAGGTTCTATTTTTTATATAATAAAAAATTTACAATTTTTTTTGGCATCAGATGAGTTAGGGATCTGTCGGGAATTAACGAGATTGAACAATGTTCAGAAGTCCACTCCCTCGGAAAGATGTAAAAACGTGTCGGCACAGCCCCCTAAGGCTCGATGTGTCAGCCTGTAAGGCCTTAGCATGTCGTGCCAGGCACGGCCCGTTAAGGAGACAGGTGGCACGACATGGCCTCAATGGGTCGTGCTGGCACACCGGGCCGGCCTAACGGGCATTAACAAGCCGATCTAAATTCAATTTTTTTTTATTTTTTATTTTTTAAAATTCTAGCGGGGCCCGTTGTGCCGGCTGTTAGGCATGCACGAGGGTCGGATCGTGCCGTGTATGGAACGTGCCATCGTGTCGTGCCAGGCACGACCCGCCTCCTTGGCCAGCCTTAACGGGCCGAGCACGCTAGGTCCGACTCTAATTGCCACTTTTACTCCCATAACACTACGGAGAAAACTTAATACGCATACTTGTTAGATGTAAATTAAAGGTGGTAGTTAGGGCTGGGCATAGTGTGCTATGGCACGTGCCCTGTGGGACCGAGGGGTCGACCCGCTGTGCCGCGCGCGGCACACCATCCCGACATGTGTGCTGGCACGGAGGGCTGACTGTTGGCCCGCCAGAATTAAAAAAAAAAGGACAGCCCTTTAAGACCCGTTGGGACAACACACGGGATGGCACTGAACGACACACCAACACGACCCATTAAGACCGTGCCATGCCGACACGACACGAAAACTCAACGTGTCGGCACGGCATGTCAGCTCACGTTAAAGCGGTCCGGCCTTAAGGGGCCGTGTCGACACAAATTTACAGTTTTAATGTAAATGATGAGACTCAAGTACGAGGGAAGAGGCAATTCGTACCACTCGTGTTAAGAGGTGATGTGTAATAAATTTCCATTTTAATTCTACCACTATTTTCTAAACTACTTAACATACAAATTAAAAACTTTATTTTTAGTTACATGTCGAGTTAAATATATCATGCACATCTGTATATGCACCGTTTGATTTTGGCTTAGTATTATTGTAATTCTTATAAAAATATTTCAACAAAATATATAAGAGAGCATATATATATATATATATATATATTCATTTTCTTCTCAGTGCGTACTGATATAACTTATATAAGTGTATTGTATGTTGACTACTGATTATGGAGAAGTTTTGATAAGTGCATACACTTTTAGTCAAAGTATGTAAATCTAATTGTTCATATACAACACACTGATGAATTTATATCAGTAGGTACTTACTTGTACATATATATATATATATATATATATATATATATATATACACACACACACTAACTTTCTAACGCGAGATCACTAATTCCCATTGGTGAGAATTAGTGACTCGTACGATTTTTTTTCATACGGGTTCCCGCACTTTATTATATATACAGTAACTTTCTAATGGAGGACCTACCGGTGGGAATTAGACTTGATAATTTTCCTTATTTATATTCTGTTTTTTGGTTTCTTTCTCGAATTTAAATCCTAATTTTAATTTACAAATTTATTAACTTTGTAAATGATTATATAAAAATACTGTTACGGTCAAGGTAGAAAAGGGCATATTAGAAAGAATTTTTTTATATAAATTCTTTGATCTATATACCTTATAATTAATTTTAATTGAACATGTTTTCCCAATAAAAAAAAGTAGTAAAAGTTGAGTAATAATTAGAACAATTTCATTATTTAAAAAAAAAACAAATTTCAAATATAAATCAACCTTAAAAAATATTGAAAAGTAGATCTAGAATTTGACTAATTGACCTCTAAAACGAAACCTTGGACCATTAAAAGCATAAATATAATTTGAAGCCATTGGTTTGAAACCATTAACCATGTATGTGATGTTGGAAATGGTTTTTTATTATTATTACTTATATTAATTTTATAAAAACCATTTCTTATTGAATGAGATAATTATTGGTTAAATGTCCTAACTTTTCATAACAATTATATCATTTTACATAGGGGTTTTTCTTTTATAAGGTTGTATCATTTCTTAAAAGTCTTGTCTTTTCTTTAAAGGATATACCCATAAGAAAATGGTAAGTGTCCCTTCGAACGGGTATGAAGATATCTATAAATATGGATACCCTCTAGTCATTTGAAATTAAAATTTGTTGCAATCTTGTTTTCTATGTACAAAATAAATAATGTCTAAAACTTTCGAGTACAAAATACCGATTTGCGATGGACGGTTCTTCAAGTTTGAAGTACTGTTACTTGAAGACCTAAATCCGCTCTATCTAGGATACAATTGTTCACAACCTTGAACACCATTTGTGGAGAGAGTAAAATTGTCTTGTTGGGGATTTGAACCGATGATCGTGGAATCCTTATGTCTAAGATACACTCATAACTCATAACAATTAATAACGTTTATAACAGAAAAATAGATAAGAGAAAATAAACCAATCACAACACAAGATATACGTGGAAAACTGATGTGTGTTAAACCGTAGTTATAAAAACAATACTCGTAAGTATACGAATAGTGAAGTTAAGTATAGTGGTAAGTAAGGATCGTTCCCGCGAAGACTGGAGATCTATCGGTTAAATCTAATTCTAATAAAAGTTAAACTGAAAATAACCAAAAGATTGATGAAGATTGAATTAAAACTAAAACTAAATTAAGTTAAACTAAAAAAACAATTGAAAAGCTTTGGTTGAGGTCAAGGTGAGAAAGCACTAGGTCATCAATGATCCCCAATTATGAACACTCAATGTATGAAATTATTTTGTAAGAAAAATTCAATCAATTCAAGGGTTCATTAGTTATCTTTATTATGACTATTACCGTATGACCGCAGGATGAGTCATGTATTCCCAACCACTATTCACCCTTGGTCTATGGTGTGAACAACGATTGGAAACCCGTTATGCATAAGAACTAAGAATCAAATTCTATATTTTGCTTGGTCTATGCTAAAGATAAAATTCATTCATTCAAAAGAGCATTAATCAAGATTAATTTTGGTCTATACTCTAACCCTAATTCTCAGATAGTCTTAACCCTAAAATCATGTCAAATAATTATCCACCTTTGGTCTATGGTGTGAATAAATATTAAAACTAATAATGATTAAGAAATTAAGAACATTGAATAAATCAAGAATTGAATTCATGGAATAATAATATTAATCCAAACATGAGCATTCACAAAAGGTTCACATTGATTCCCTAGTCATGAAATTAGTTACACATCATGAAAATAGAAAAAGAAGATAAAGAAAAGATAAAACCTATCTTGGCCTTCAATGAGTTCTTCAAGTCTTCAATAATAAATTCTTCTTTTTCTTCGAATCTTCGATATGTAAAGATGAATAAAAGTTGTGAGGTGATATATGGTTATGAAGTGGTGGTTGTAGGTTGTGTATCTGTTGTCCAGGTCTTAGAAAAATAATATAAGAAGTATATATAGGTCATCTTCAAAGTAAAGTTCAGAATTCCGTAAAAAAACAAAGAATGTGCATGACTGCTCCTTGGACCGCGGCATGGGCACCTTGCACCGACCGCGGTAGACAAGTCATTGTGCTCTCTGGACGTTTCCACATCATCGACCGCTGTGGAGACTCTACTTGGGCAGCGACCTACACAACGACAATTGACAGAATTGCCCTTTTTTGCCTAAAATTCTTCAAACACAACACTTAGAACCAGAGATTTGAAAATGCTCAAACACACAAATTAAATACCTAAAAAGGCTTAAGAAACAAGCAATTGATTGAAGGAATGAGGATTAAAAACATAAACAAATAATGAACGATAAAATACCCTCAATCCTATCTTTTGCTAGTTCTCGAACAAAACTAAGAATTTTTTTTAAAAAAAAAACTAAACCTAAGAAAGTGAAAATCCTAAATAAGCCACTTTCGTAGGGAACACAATAGCATTGAGTGTATGTTACATGCCTTTAAAATACCAATCATCTAAAATTTGTTCGAAATGTGCCCATATTGAAACAATGCATGCAAAAGCCAATAAGTAAAGACTAAATATAAGTCACAAAATTGAATGCATTGCTTGATTTTAATGAAAAACCCACACTCAAGACGTCCAAGTTTCAAAGTCACATTCGCTAAATGTCATAGATGTAATTCGTATCGACTCTAATTCTCATAGGATGTCACTCATAATTTCACACAGAACTTAGGCGAATACACTCATCAAGCATATGTGATAGAAGTTATGTACAATAAATTTCAAGTCTTGATCGCATATGAATATATATTAGAAAAAATGCTTAATTTATATGCAAAAGATCTCATGGAAGGAATCAAGCATTATGAACAAGATAGACATATGATTCACTTTTACTTTTATAGCAGGGATAACTAGCAGATCAGTTAGACTTTCATTAAGGTTGTAATAGAGTCATGGGTGAAGGTTAAGAAAGAATGGGAAATTAGGAACTCAAAAACCTAGAACCATACCATGAGAAGCTTTAACTACCTTTATGGCTTTGCTCAAATCTCTTGGTCTTCAATTATTCCTTGGTAAGTGGAATTTTGCCACTTATTACTGTCCAAATCTTTAAAAATCACTATTCTCCTTTATTTCAAACTCCTCTTGAGTAGATACAACCTTGCAATTTATCTGACTTAATTGCATTCCTTAACAATCTATTTCTGATTCTCTCAACACACCATTTATTTTGGTAGCAAATTTTATTGTACCTTTTTTTTTGAGTTGAGGAATGATTTTTGTAAAATCGTGTTCATAAAACAATACTCGCAAGTGCACGAATCGTGAAGATAAGCACAACGGCAAGTAAGGATCGTTCCCATAAGGAAAAGTGATTTACTGATTATAACTAATTCTAATTCTAATTATAATTAAATCAAAAGTAACCAAGATATTTGTTGTGAAGAGATTGTTTGAAGATTGAATTAGAATTAAATTATCCTATGAAAGCAATTTAACAAAGGATTGGTGTTGTGATCAAGAGATGGAAGAATTAGGTTATCAATGCTCCCCAATTATGTTTACTCAATGTTTTGAATTGACTTTGATAACAGAATATTAATAAAGTTAAAGGTTCGTTCTTATGTTAAGTATGATTGTTACTGTATGATCCTGTGATGAATCAAGTGTTCTCAATTACAATTTACCCATAGATTAATGGCGCAAACTACAACCGAGAACCCATTAAGTACAAAAACAATGAACCTAAACCTACTTGCATAGATCAATGCTAATATCAGTTTTATCCATTCAATTGAATATTAATTAAGATTACGTATAGATTGTTGACAAATTGGTTCAACTTCCACCTTCCATCTACCACCTACATTGTTGACAATGTGGAAACCAAACCACCGGCCACATTCATGGCAACAATTGACCACTATGTTGAAAATAGGGGAGGGTTGTCTCTGCCTTTCTCCTATAAATAAGACCTATAGGAAAGCAAGGAAATAAAAGGCAAAGCAGTAAGAAACAATTCTATATTCTGTGCTTCCAGAGAGAGTTATTGAGAATTGAGAGAAAAACTCTGTTTTGTATTATTTCTGAAATAATGTTAGTTTGCTGCCTCCCGTGGACATAAACAGTTGCCGAACCACATAAATATCCGTGTTTGTGTGTTGTGTGCACTTTTCTGTTTAATTTCTGGCAATTTCGTTAACAACTTGGTATCAGAGCTTTGGTTTTTTATAAAGTCCATAAATTTTGAAGTGCTCGAATCGCTATTCGAAGGATACCATTGTGTTCCTCTCAGAAATATGATTCCAACGCCGGTAACCGCATAAGAAACGAAGCTCTAACGAACTCTCTAGCTCCGATCAAAGTTCGGTCAACATTGAAAAATTTTCCAAATTTTTTTCTACAATTTTTCAAGGAAGAAGATGACACTGTAGCAGCCACATCACTCAACACGTCAGCTGCCACATCATCACACAGTCAACACCAGTCAGCCACCACATCATCAATAGCCAGCCACCACATCAGTCCACGTCAGCGATAGTCATCCACCACGTTGGCGCAGTAAACAGTCACGTTAGATATACGCCATGTCAGTGACACATAGCCAGTCATAGAATATTCCGTTTCAGTCAGAATATTTTGTTACCTAACGGAATATTCCCGAGTCAACTCGATCCAGAAGTATTTTTTTTACCCAACTCAATGTAATTTTCACCCGTTGTTGACCGAGTCGGACCTATTTCCAACTATTTCGACCACTCTGGACGCAACTGTACCATCATTTTCAGCTAATTCTGCTTGTAAGTACTGTTTGTGACTTACTCACACGTTAATAACTCTGTTTTTGGGCATGATCGAAGATCCAAAAGCTGGAGAAAACTTGGAACAATCAACTGATGCTCAAACCCCAGCCTCAACTAGGAGAACTTGGCAAAAACTTTGTCATTTTCGGTATAAGAAAGGTATTCCTATGATTGAGCATTTGAATAATTACAATATAATTCTCATCGATTTACTAAATTTAAATGTTGAAATTAGCGATAAAGATAAGGTATTGTATTCATTAAATTCTCTACCTGATAGCTATGAACACTTAACCACTACTCTGTTGTGTGGAAAAGATGAGGTTAAATTCATAGATGTTTTTAAATTTTTGGTGAATAATGAGTATCGAAAGGAGGATCAACTTAATCACGGAGACTCAACACCAGAAGTATTGATTGTTGCCTGAGGTGGGACATACAACAAGAGATCTGGAATACTCAGTGAGCATGGTAAATCTCGCTCAAAGCCAAGAGAAGAAAAAACATCCGATCGTCCTGCGAAGGACAAGTGTGCCTATTGTCGCCAGAAAGGTCACTGGAAGAAAGATTGTCTAAAATTGGACAATTCTAATGTGAATGTTACAGATAAAGCTGATAATGAAGAGGATTCAGCTTTTACAGTTTCGTCATCAGACAACCATTCTAATAGATGGATTCTAGATTCTGGTTGTTCCTATCATATGTGTCCCAACATGCAGTGGTTCTTAAGCTTTCAGGATCTTGATGGGGGAGTTATGCTTATGGACAAAGACAAAACCTGTCGGACGAAAGGGATAGGAACTATTCATTTGAAGATGCACAATGGTACAACCAGACAATTGACAGACGTCAGGTATGTCCCTGATTTGAAGAAGAACCTCATTTCACTGGGGGTTTTAGTCTCCAGCGGTTACAAGGTGACCATGGAAGGTGGAGTCCTGAAAGTTGTACGAGGTGCATTATTGGTAATGAAAGGTACTCGACAGAGAAATCTATATTTTTTGGACGGGTACACAGTCACAGGGAGAGCAGCTGTCTCCAGCAGTTCCAACGATGAACCATCAGATACTTCCCGACTTTGGCACATGCGCTTAGGGCATATCGGGGAGAAGACTTTGCAAGGTTTGGTGAATTATGGTCTCCTGAAAGGTGCCAAGACAGGTAAACTTGATTTCTGCGAGCATTGTGTCATGGGCAAACAAACAAGAGTCAAGTTCGGCACCGCCATTCATCGTACAAAAGCAACACTGGATTACATTCACACTGATGTTTGAGGGCCTTCTAAAAATACTTCATTGGGAGGTAAAAATTATTTTGTGACTTTTATTGATGATTTCTCTAGGTATGTCTGGGTATATACCATGAAGTATAAGGATGAAGTTCTAGATATCTTTCGTCAATGGAAAAAGATGATTAAAACCCAGACAGGCAGTAAGATCAGATGGCTCAGATCAGACAATGGCGGAGAATACAAATCAGATCCTTTCATGAAATACTGTCAGGATGAAGGGATTATCTAACATTTTACAGTTCCCCGTATGCCACAGCAAAACGGCATAGCAGAACAGACGAACAGTATTTTGGTGGAGAAAGTTCGATGTATGCTATCTCAATCTGGCCTTAGCAAGGCATTCTGGGCAGAGACTTTGATGTATGCCGCTCATATTGTCAACAGACTACCAACTTCTACACTTAATAGGAAAACTCTCAAGGAGGTATGGTCTGAACAAACTGTTTCTGATTATGACCGATTATATATATTTGAATTTCCAGCATACTTTCATGTTACTGAATCCAAACCGGATCATCGAGCCAAGAAAGCTATTTTTGTGGGCTTTAGTGAAGGAGTTAAGGGATTCAGACTATGGAATTTCGAGTCAAAAAAGATCATCGTGAGTCGAGATGTTACCTTTGACAAATCTGCGATGCTGAAGCAGACATCTCGAGACACAGAATGAGAATCCAAATTCTCTGCGACAGGGTGGAGTTTGAGACTCCCAAGAAGTCAGAAAAGGCTTCTCCGATAGTCAATCATCCTGATAATAATCTTGATAGCCAGAACAAAATATTAGTTGAGGTGAAGGATATAGCACAACTATCTGAGATCAGACAACAACCTGAATCTATTGCCACCAGCAGATCTTGTTACATAGACATGGAGGATCTTGGAGAGGCCAAGAAATTCTTGGTATGGAGATCAAAAGGGACAAAGCGAAGGTACCATTTGTTTGACACAGACTCAATATTTAAATGCTATACTTTAAAGGTTTGGTATTGATAGCAAGTCTAAACCTGTAAGTACACAGTTAGCTCCACATTTCAAGCTGAGTGCACTGATGTCACCGACTACTGATGATGCAAAGAGGGAAATGGATCATGTTCCTTATGCAAATGCAGTTGGTGCCTTGACATATGCGATGGTGTGTACTAGACCTGACATTTCACTCGCCGTAAGTATGGTGAGCCGTTACATGCACAATCCTGGTAAGGGCCACTAGTAAGCTGTGAGATGGATTCTACGGTATATCCAAGGTACTGTAGATGTTGGTTTGAAGTTCGAGAGAGATCAGACGATTGACAAACATATCGTAGTATATGTTGATTCTGATTATACTAGTGATTTGGATAAGCACCGATCTACTACTGGTTATGTGTTCACTATGGCAGGAGGACCAGTAAGTTGGAGATCAACTTTACAGTCAACAGTGGCTTTGTCTACTACTGAGGCAGAGTATGGCTGTAATAGAAGCTTTCAAAGAAGCCATTTGGTTTCGTGGTTTAATCAAGGATTTGGGCATTGTTCATGAAAGTGTGGAGATTTTTTGTGACAACCAGAGTGCCATTTGTTTGGCAAAGAACCAGGTCCATCATGTTCACACCAAGCATGTAGACGTCCGTTACCACTTTGTTCAGGAAATAGTAGATGAAGGGAACATTCTACTCTAGAAAATTGGAACTGTAGACAATCCTACATATATGTTAACAAAGGTGGTAATAGGGATCGTGTTCCAACATTGCTTAGACTTGATCAATATCTCTCGAGCTCTTATCGCCTAAGGGCGTAATGGAGGCATCATTGATTGATGGATTCTCGCCAAGGTGGAGATTGTTGACAAATTGGCTCAACTTCCACCTTCCATCTACCACCTACATTGTTGACAATGTGGAAACCAAACCACCGCCCACTTTCATGGCAACAATTGACCACTATGTTGAAAATAAGGGAGGGTTGTCTCTACCTTTCCCCTATAAATAAGACCTATAGGAAAGCAAGGAAATAAAAGGCAAAGCAGTAAGAAGCAATTCTATATTCTGTGCTTCCAGAGAGAGTTCTTGAGAGTTGAGAGACAAACTCTGTTTTTTATTATTTCTGAAATAATATTAGTTTGTTGCCTCCCGTGGACGTAGGCAATTACCGAACCACGTAAATATCTATGTTTGTGTGTTGTGTGCACTTTTCTGTTTAATTTCTGGCCATTTCCGTAACATAGATCAATACTCCAACATCAATCATTAAATTATCAAAACCCTAAATTCATGCCAATGTATGATTATGCATTAACAAAAATAAAGAATTAAGACATATGATGAATTGAATAAATCAAAACTCGAATTAATAAAAAAATCGTCAATTCTAATAAAGAGCATTCATAGAGTTTCACATTAATTCCCTAATATGAGTTAGTTACACATGATGAAAATAAGATAAGAGAAAGAAAAGATAAAACTCATATTGGCCTTCAATGAGTTCTTCAAGTCTTCAATGATGAATTCTTCTTCGTCTTTGAGTATTCGATGTGTAAAGATGAATAGAAGGTGTATGGTGATGGAGTGGTGGGGGACGACCCCCTTGATGGCTTAGGACCCCCCTTGATGGCTTAGGACCTCCCTTGACTTGTATGTCTCGCAATTAGGGTTCACATGGGGTTTAAATAGGTGTAGATGCTAAGCCATGTTCTTAAACAATAAGGAAATCAATTCCCATATAGAACTCTACCTTTGTGGGATTTTATTTCTATTCTAATCCAATAAAACGATTACTTATTGAATGAATATTAGGATTAGGTGTCAAAGAAGGAAATATCTCCCGTTCTGACAACTTGCAAAATAAATCTCGTAATTATTCACAGAATTATGACTGTTTTGACCATCAGATACTAAAATGGGCATAAATTCTTCTAGGAATATCGAAATTATGATCCGAAAAGTGCACCGAAAACTAGAATTTCGGGGATTCAATCCATAGGTAGTAGGACACATAATTTGATCGGATCTGAGAGATATTGGCCCCGCAATCTAGCTGTTCTGTATTGCTCCGAAAATCAACTTTTTACTCTTTTTCTCCAAAATAACATTCAACACCTCTTGAATGGAATGCGACCTACACATGTTCACCAAACACATAAAATACCTAATATCACCCAAGAACAAATCACAAATAATAGGAAATGAGGATCTAAAACATGTATAGAAAAAAACCGATCAACTACTCCCATACCTATCTTTTGCTAGTACTCGAGTAAAACTATAATAAAAACAAAAATTAAAACAAACAAAAATCTAAAAATAAAATAAAAATAAACTAAGCCACTTTGGAACACGATAGCATTGAGCGTATGCTACAAGCCTTTAAACCTCTAGGTGTCCCTAGTTTTATCTCCTGAGGGTTTACAGGTATGCTACCCACAAACATATTTCTACGAAAAGCAAAATAGTGAAGATGCAAATTCAAATGTACCATTCAATGCCAATACATGCTAGAGCCATTGAAAAAAGACTAAAATTATGCCACAAATTTTAATGCACTACTTAGTTTTAATGAAAAGCCCTTACTCAAGACACTCTAGCTTCAAAAACACATTCGTTAAATGCCATAGATATAATTCGTCTCGACTCTAATTCTCATAGGATGTCACTCATAATTTCTCACAAAACCTAGACAAATACACTCATCAAACATATGCGAATGGAGTTATGCACAAGAAATTTTATGATATAATCGCATATTAATATATAATGGAAAGAACGCTAGATTTTATACAGGATCTCATGAACGGAATCAGACATTAAGAACAAGATAAAGCACATGTTTACATTTACTCTCGAGCTAGCATTCCCAAAATATCAATTAGGTCTTTTCTTTGGTTGTAATGGGGCCATTGGGTAAAGGTTAAGAAAGAAAAGGAAAAGGATAACAAACAAACCTAGGATCATATCGAGAAAATCTTCGGTAATCTTCATACTCGGTCGAATTTCTTCAAATTCTTCATTCTACTTGCATCCAAGCTTCTTGAACAATTTTCATTCATTCTCCTTCTTGAGTTGATTTTGATTTCTCATCACTTCATTGTAAAGCTCTATTCCTTTTTACTTACTTTCATTTGATTCATCATCTCATTCAATTATCTTTTTTTTTTTCAACCCCTTTTTAACTCTTTTTTTAACCTTTTTTTTAGATAAGAATTTGCACATCAATTACATAATTCTTCCAACACCTTCTTTCCATTTCATCTTCTTGAATTGAGCTCCTTAAAGTACCTTGCGTTTGTTGGCATCTTATGAATCTCCTCCATGGTTTGCAGACTAACATTGTCATTTGACAAGATGTTATAAATCTCATTGAATTTTTGGTTAAGCTTGTTCCTTAGAACTGTGGCTAGAAAAAGAACAGGGGGAACATAAGGATTTGGAGATTTATCAATTTTAGATGTATCTTTGAACTTTTCCACTTTAAGCTCTTCATCTTCTCCTGATCCACTATTCTTTTTGGAGAAACCTGAAAAATTAATAGAAGAGTTAAAAATTTCGGCCATTATATCATCATTAAAATCCTTACCATTCCAGAGAATTGTGATGGCCCTTGCTTACTCAGTATGGCTTGGATATTTTCCTGGTTCACTCATTTGCTTAACTTTAGCCAGTTGCTCGATTTACGTTTCCATCTTCCTTAATGAAGCATCAATATTTTAAAATCTCACATTATGATCTTGTTAGGAATCCTGAAACTATTTTTCTTGTTGAGTCATTCTCTGGTCCATAGTTTATATAAATTGTTTCATTGTATCTTCCAATGACATGTTCACGGGCTGAGACACATGATTCTGCTGAGCACCGAAATTATATTGTCTCTGGCCATAGTTGTTGATGTTTCCCCATTGATTCCTGGTGCTTTGATTGTTGGTCCAAGAGAAGTTTGGATGATTTCTCCACCCCAGATTGTAAGTATTTGAACAAGGATCATTCCGAGGTCTCGAATTGAAATTATTCATGGCTTGAACTTCTTCCTGATCACTGGGTCCATGACTCCTTGCTTGAAATGCTTTCATACCATACCCTGGTTGCTCATGTCCCTGGCATCACTCTTCTCTTATTTGTCCCACCTGATTGACAAGTAACTCGATAAACTTTTGCATTTGTGACATTTGCATTGAGTTCCCGACATTAGTATCTACTTCATAAATTCTCTTCCTTTTCCTATAACTCTTCCCTCTAGAATTTTTGGCGAGTTTTTGAAGATCGATTGCAACTCTTCAGGAGTCTTGTCAGTCATGGATCCTCCACATGCATTATTCACCAAAATTGTTGAGACATCATTTAATCCATCATAGAACCATTGACAAAGATGGAGAATTTGATATTCTTATTGAGGACAGTCAAAGAGAAGCATCTTGTAACGCTTACAGGGTTCATAGAATGTCTCTTGTTCCCCTTGGAAGATATTAGTAATCTTGGACCTGATCTCACTAGTTTTCTAGAGAGAATAGAATTGGTCAGTAATCTTCTCTACAACCTCCTCCCATGTTGTCAAAGAAGCTGGAGGCAAAGTCAAACGCCATGTCTTTGCCATTTCATTGAGAGCATATGGAATACACCTCACACAACTGGTTTTCGGTCACTCCACTGTTTAGAAAAGCTTGAATTGCTGCATAGAACTCTCTGAGGAATTTAATCACATCTTCATTCGGTAGCCTATGGAAGACGGGAAACATAGTGAGAACTTTTCAGTTCATAGTTCCTTGCTACCTCGTCTAATGCAGTGCACAAGGGGTGATTATCAACAATGGGCCTGTTGTAATCCTTCATGGTTTTGATTAGGATAGTCGGTGGATCCGAAACCTGTTGGATGTTACGTTTTCCATCGTATGCCATTGCTCTTTGTCTAATACGATCAATGTTGTCCTTCAAAAGTAGTAGTTCTCTTTGCAGTGATCTTCTATCTTGCATTCACCGTTGAAACTTGAAACAAAAGACAAACACACAGTAAACTACCGGAGCAGATAGACCGATCAAATCACTGCATTTTCGGGCTTGGAAGCCATTGAATCCCTAACCCTACCTGATGTAAGTAAACTTCCTAATTCACCAATCTCCGAGTCAGCAAACCTTTCAACAATAATGCTATGCTACTGTGCTATTACTTGATGGTTAGATCGATGAAATCCAGTGCTTACGGGAATCATGATGTGGAACTAAAAGGTGGGTGTTGTAGGTGTGGAAATACGAATCAAAACCTTCCTTCGAGCATGTTCTTGTTCTAAGGGCATGGCTCTCCCACATCTTATTCAAAAACTTCTTTTATAGAGGAAGTCAGTCCGGTCTAACTTCGTTACCTTAGCCCGGTCAACAGCCTAGTTTCCTAGACCTCTTTTTATCTCGATATTGAGGCAAGCCCGATACCCCTTATTGTGTTACTGATTCTGTTGCCCAAGAACAGAACAATCAAACTGTTCGTAGCTCTAATTGCGTGATCGGCTGTTAGGACGATGGAGACGATAGAGAGTCCTCTAGCCCGGTCCCGTCCTTGTATTTTGATTGTTCTTACCGAGCTAGCGAATAGAAAGTCTTTCCTTCTGGGGTTAGAAACTAATATAAATTAACGACTCGACTACCTGACTAACTAAATCTATTAGCTAAAACTTAATCGAGAACTAACCAAAATTTCAAATAGTCCCGACAACGGTGCCAAAAACTTGATGTATGTAAAAACGTAGTTATAAAAACAGTACTTACAAGTGTACTAATCGTGAAGATAAACACAGTGGCAAGTAATGATCGTTCCCACGAAGACTAGAGATTTACCGGTTAAATCTAATTCTAATTAAAGTTAAACTGAAAATAACCAAGAGATTGTTGAAGATTGAATTAAAACTAAAACTAAATTAAATTAAATTAAAATAAGAAAATAGTTGAAAATATTTGGTTGAGATCAATGTGAGAAAGCACTAGGTTATCAATGATCCCCAATTATAAACACTCAATGTATGGAATTAATTTGTAAGCAAAATTCAATCAATTCAAGGGTTCATTCTTTATCTTTATTATGACTATTACAATATGACCGTGGGATGAGTCATGTATTCCCAACCACTATTCACCCATGATTTATGGTGTGAAAACATCGGAAACCCGTTATGCATAAGAATTAAGAACCAAATTCTATACTTTGCTTGGTCTATACTAAAGAAAAAATTCATTCATTCAAAAGAGCATTAATCAAGGTTCGGTTTGGTCTATACTCTAACTCTAATTCTCAGATAGTCTTAACCCTAAAATCATGTCAAATAATCATCCACCCTTGGTCTATGGTGTGAATAAATATTAAAACTAATAAGGATTAAGCAATTAAGAACAATGAATAAATCAATAATTGAATCGAAGGAATAATAATATTAATCCAAAACATGAGCATTCAAAAAAGGTTCACATTGATTATCTAGTTATGAAATTAGTTACACATCATGAAAATAGAAAGAGAAGAGAAAGAAAAGATAAAGCCCATCTTGGCCTTCAATGAGTTCTTCAAGTCTTAATAATGAATTCTTCTTCGTTTTCGAATCTTCGATGTGTAAATATGAATTAAAGTTGTAAGGTGATATATGGTGATGGAGTGGTGGCTGTAGGTTGTGTCTCTGTTGTCTAGGTCTTAGAAAAATAATATAAAAAGTATATATAGGTCCTCTCCAAAGTAGGGTTCAAAATTCCCTAGAAAACAAGGAATGCGCACGACTGCTCCCTGGATCGGTACGGGGACCTTGCATCGACCATGGTATATAAAGCATCGTGCTCTTTGGACGTTTCCACGGTATCGACCGCTGTGGAGACTCTGCTTGGGAAACGACCTACACATCGGCAATTAACAGAATTGCCCCTTTTGCCTAAAATTCTTCAAACATAACACTTAGAACCAATGACCTGAAAATGCTCAAACACACACATTAAATACCTAAAAAGGCTCAAGAAACAAACAATTGATTGAATGAATAGGGATTAAAAACATAAATAAATAATGACCGATCAAAAACCCATATCGGGTAAAATCCTTGTCTTCATATGCACGTAAATATGTAATACTGAAATAAATAAATAATTCATCATTTCATATTTTCATAATTTCATCTATTTTTTATTTTCTTTGATATTTTATCTTTATTTATTCTTTGAATTATGTTATTAAATAAACCGAACTATTTTTTACATTTTTTATTAGACTAAAATAATAAATAAGATAAAAAAAATTACAATTAAAAATACATAAGTTAAATTATTAAAACAATATTATAACAAATAAATTTAGTACTTAAAAATTTAAATATTAAAATAAAATTGAAATTGGGCTTGGGGACCGGCCTCTTAAGGCCCGTCGTAACGACATGCGGGCTAACACGACACGTTAAGGCAGCGGACCTTAACAGGCCGAACCTTAAGGGATAGTGCCGGCATGAATTTACAGCTTAGACATGTCTACTTTTAATTATTATTATTTTCAACTTCTTTTATAAATGTTGAGATAACATTTTTAGACAACTGATTTGAGTTCATATTTTTATCATAAACACATTTTTGGTGGGTGCTATTAACACTCTAATTATTTAATTGGTGCTAATCATTACAAACTTAAAATTCATAAAGAAAGAGAAAGAGAAAGAGAAGCAAAACTTATAGAGAGAGAAAGAGAAGTTTATATATTTTTAAGTCAAAATATGTAGCCATTACTAATTGGGTTCAAAAAATTAATGGCACCTTTTTAGGTGGGTTGTTGTGTAAATAGTACCACATTAATAAATTATGTTTAAAAGACATCATTTAAAGTGTGGAGACCAAAATACTCATGCCACCACTTCCGTTGTGAAGAAAGAGAGAAAAAGTAAAAAAAAAAAAAAAAAGTGAATTGACAGCTTCGTGTTCACGGCGACGGTACCGAAACTTGGAAACCAGTTCATCGTTGAATAGAATATTGCAATCGATCGAGGTTAGTTGAGCATTGAATTTGTATCGTTTTGGTTGTTGATTAATTGAATGAAATGTTAAATTAGGTTTTATTTGTGGATTTGATAATGAAAATGGGTTAGGTTATGGTTTTGTATTTGTAAAAAAATTGTTGAAGAAGATGAATGGAGCTTCGAGCTTTTATACAAAAGCTCGAAGCTCTTATACAAATGCTCGGATCGAGCTTTTGTAAAAAATCTTCAAGCTTTTATATAAAAGCTCGACGCTGTTACAAAAGCTCGATCTGAGCTTTTATAACAGCGTCGAGCTTTTATATAAAAGTTTGATTCGAGCTTCTGTATAAAAGTTTGATCCGAGCTTTTGTATAAAAGCTTGATCCGAGCTTTTATATAAAAGCTTTGAGCTTTTGTTTAAAAGCTCGATCCGAGCTTTTATATAAAAGCTCGATCCGAGCTTTTATACAAAAGCTCAAAGCTTTTATACAAAAGCTCAAAGCTTTTATACAAAAGCTCAAAGCTTTTATACAAAAGCTCGATCCGAGCTTTTATAACACCTTCGAGCTTTTATATAAAAGGTCAGCTCGAGCTTTTATAAACCTCGATCCGAGCTTTTACAAAACATCGATCCGAGCTTTTACAAAACCTCGATCCGAGCTTTTACAAAACCTCGATCCGAGCTTTTTTTCAAAATCTCAAAGTTTTATACAAAAGCACGGAGTGAGGTTTTATAAAAGCTTGGCTCCGAGCTTTTATATAAAAGCTCGACGCTTTAATATAACCTCGATCCGAGCTTTTGTACAAAATCTCGAAGTTTTTATACAAAAGCTCGGAGTTTTATACAAAAGCTCCTAGCTTTTATACAAAAAGGCCAGAGCTTGATGATAAAAGCTCTTTGTATAAAAGCTCGGTTCGAGCTTTTATCTTCAAACTCCGAGCTTTTGTTAATGTTAGAGCTTGTTATTTCTGAGGATTTCACAGGGCCAAAAAATTAATTATATTGTTGTTCAATTTCAGATGACGAATCGGTTGAGGGAGTCGCTTAAAACTCTAGTGGAAGAGTGGTACGAGGGCAAAGTCACTCGACATGACCATTTCGATGCCCTTGGCCAAATAGACGACACCATTAACCGGGTCTCTACAGAATGGGCTGAGGAAGACCGACGTAGGTTAAGGGCGTCATGTTTTGGGCATTTATTGACCATGTCCCGCCCGGTGAAGTTTTCGGGTGGTTTTATCCACCAGCTACTTCTGTGGGAGGTGCATCATAATAGGTCCTCAGACGAGATATGGTTTATGTTAGGCAATCATGAGGTGAGGTTATCAAAGGTAGAATTCTGCCTAATCACCGGATTAAGGTTCGAAATAGTACCAGATACGAGCAGTTATGTTAGCGTGGATAACGACCTACATCATCGGCACTTTGGTGGTAATGATGATATTTTGCCCTTCGAGTTGAGAGATGTCCTGAGGCGAGGTGATTTTTAACAGGCATACGATAGTGTGAAACTATGCCTCATCTATATGCTGAACTGGATACTTATGGGATTGGACGAGAGAGTCAAAATTTCAGTTTGGCAGTTACGGCTGGTGGATGATCTAGACGGTGTTGACGCGTTCCCGTCGGGTGCACACGTGTACAATCATTCCATAATTTCAATCAAGCATGTGTTTGACGGGCGACGGGAGCGGTTCCAGAGACGCCAGCAAGCAAAGGGACGTGACAAATATATGGTAGAGGCGTACAACATTTATGGTTTATCTTACGCTCTTTTGGGAAGCGTTTTATGAATAAAATCATTTACGTTTGTATTCATGTATACGGAATTTGGAAATAACATATATTTATTTGTATATTTTTGCTTTCGAGGTGAGCCCTGAGCTTAGGACCCAATTCGGGACTCTGGTGGCTACCGATATGTATCCCCGAATTCTAAAATGGGCGTTAAAGATACAATCGAGGGAGGATAGACTGTTGAATATATTCACAGATCATGTAAGTGTCTAACTTGTTAATGTTAATAACTAAATTCAATTACACACGTTCTAACAACGTTTTCAGATGTTTGCAAGGACGGAATTGGTGGCCACCCAAGCTGAGAAGGGTGAACCCTATTATGTGGGCATAGCGGAAGCGATATCGGATCCTTTGGGTGGCGGACAAGAAGGTATACAGGATTCAGTGAGGGTGAGTCCGAGTGAGCACGACGTTTACCGGAGGTAGAACAATGTTATGTCAGTGAAGAGATGCATACGGACACAGAGTTACCCCGTGAAAGACCTCGGAGGCAGCGGCGCGTACGATTTACGATGAGGAGATGGTGTAGGGGCACGCGAGGTATGTTCAAAATGTTTTTCTTCATTTATTTGTTTCAAACGTAAGTACGTGTGCATGACTGACATTGTGTACTTTTTTTCAGGACCGGCTGGAGCTTAGAATCCAAGCATTGGAGGGTTCAGTCCTAGCTTTACGGGATGATTTACGAAAAAGTTATGAAGAACGAAACAGGCAGCATCAGCAGCTGATGGACTTAGTCCAAGCTTTGTGGGGATTGACATCACAAACAGCAGGAGAGGGCCCACAGTCCCATGATCGAGATGATTCATACAGAGACTTCGTGGGTGGATGTAATCCTGTCGACAGAGCATACCCGGCCAGAGACGTAGGTGGTACCCGACTAGAGACATATGGTACTGTACCCGATACACAGGTGGCCGAACCTGATACACAGGGTACCGATATAGACACTGGAGGCTCTGACGGACACCAGGAGACTCGTACTGATAGTACACCTGAGTTTCCCTGCTTCTGAAGGTGCAGGAGACTTCGTTGGAACGAAATCGCTGTCTTAGGGGTCTTTCACCGGACTTGGCTCTGCAGTTACACCGCATAAGTCCCCTCCTCCTCCCACTGTCATAGCCGCATCATCCCACGGGATCCCTCATCCTCTCGTGGTCACACCTGGTTCATCCCACGAGATCCTTCTGTTGGAACCCCGTTCACCGGTCACGCAGCGGAACTAGGTTTTAAATTTTTTTATACAGATCATATATGTATCTGGAACCAATGAACTTTGGATCGTAATTATTTTTCGGAACTAATACATACAATATGTATACACAAGAAATTGTAATCAACAAAAATCAGAAGAAGAAAATCTTACCAACGTTTGGAGGCTCCTTCACTTTTCAATATGCTCATGTCTGAACCACTTGATCTTCCTCGCTATCTCCCGGGATTGGTAACTGCATGTGGGCGCATCACGATCTCAAGAACTTGAATGGAGGATGTAGAGAGATTTGAAGAAACTCTTTCTTCTATGTGTTTCAAAAACACACAAAACATGAAATAATATATATATTTCTAAAGCTTGCTTCGTTCTTCACGAATATATATATATATCTGTTCTACTGCTCTAGTTTTTGCACTAATATATATCTCTGTTCTACAGCTCTCAATTTGAATTTTATATATCTAAATATATATGAAAGCTGCTTCTTTCTTTTACATATATATATATATATATATATATATATATATATATATATATAAACGCTGTTGTCCCATATCAAATTAAAAACCGTTTGCTTGCTTGCAAATATATATTTATATATGTATTAAGTATTTACATCCTATGTAAATTCTTCTTTTAATTATTGTTTCATGTACATATCAATTTGTATCCAATTCAATCTCTTGTGTTATTAATTGATATATATATCTTTTAATTATCATTTTTAAATATATCTAATATATTAAAAGTGATAATAAGTATTTTAAATTTAAACTAAATTCAAATACTTAGATAAATGATTTAGTAAAAATAAAATAATCCTATTATTTTATCTTCACCTAAATCCATATATCAACTAACACCCTCCAATTAATAGTTAATTAATAATTCATAATTATCAATATAATTAAATAATCTAATTATTTAATTAATTTAACTATTAATATTAATTAATTAAATAATCTCATTATTCAATTAATTCCTGAATATATACGTGTCACTTTCGTAACACAATTAATTGGACAATCCAATTAATTAACCATAACCCTTGTTACCTAAATCGATTGGGCTAGCAAGGGGACCTAATGGACCCACAGTATTTTAAGCTCCAATAATCATCGGAATCATTAATTAAACTCTTTAATTAATATTCCTTGATTATTAACTCCGATGTTATTCCACTAAAAACCCGAACTGCACACTCTCAACTGTAAACGCTTTTACACAGACCGATACAACTCGGTGTCTATCGATATAACTATTACACATGATCTGATCCTCCATAGTAGTTCATAATTAGAGCTAAGTCATAATGTCCGTTATACCCCTCTAATTACATATATCTTTTAAGCACCGTTGATTCTATAATGAACAATAAATCCTATTTCCTTACGGAATTAGGAGAGCACTCATATTGTCCAAACCCCGAATCAACCCTTAAGGGAACTACCATCTACTTCTCACAAGAAGGAGTGGATTCCACTATTGTGTACAAACCTTCTCAGCCACAAGCCAAATCGTAATCCCAACATACGGAGCATATTGATCGGGAACTGCATCCGACCTCACCCATGGTATATCAAAGACCACGATCTAACCTGAAGGAGTCGATAAGTCACTCAAGATGAAGATCACCCACATATAGCCATCATTAGTTGATATATATGAATCTCATCGATAAACGGATATTGGTGAGAGGTTCATATAGATCATGGCCCAGTCCTATTTGATCACATCATACAAGGTGTCTCCATTCTCATATCTCCATATGAATGATTCAGGATAGAATCACCGTACATTACGGAATGGACCGCAACTATAAATTAACCACAAATAAAGTACCCAGCATTATTTGTTATCTATGGACTTTTTAGATTGCATGTCGCTTACTGTATCCATCCATATATGACACTCATATACACAGTTCAAGATTATATCCTATATGGCAATCTTAGATGTTAAATTTATACACAAGTTTATAAAATAAATAACATAATAAGAATGAATTGAACTTTTCTTTTTATTTATTTCATAAATCCATTTACAAATTACATTTTTATGGCATAAATCCCAACACCTTCCTCCTCCCACCGACACACCCCGCATCCTCCGTATCCCCAGTAAACGTAAGCACGGGTGGCAGCTGGTCATCCAATACACTGACCGACTCGCCCAAAGAGGCCTAGGACAATACCGGTAGCATCAGAGCATACATTCAATCCTACAGCGTTGGTAGATGCTGGGCAGTTGGAGGCCTATAAAGCATATAAGAAGAACAGTTCAACAGGGGTGGAGTAAGTATCAGATGTTTTACTTTATTTATGCACCAAAGTTAATCTGTTTAATTTGTCTGATATTAAGAAAATTGGTTTATACAAGCGCGATGTTGATATCATGGAGCCGGTAGACGTGGGTTGGTTCCACAGATTCGAAGAGAACTACATGGAGTTGTTTGACTTGGTAGGCTACAAATTTTTTATGGGTTTGACTTTTTTTACGCTTGAATTGTAACAGTGTTTCCACATCTTTTTACAGCATATGGACGTGTATCTAACCATCTTACGGAAGCGTCAACGAGCATACCCCAATGTTTACAACCAGAGGATAAACATTTTGGGAACTCAATTCTTTATAAGTGTTTGTTGGTTTGTGCGTAATTATTTATCAATGAATTAATACTCACTGACAATGATAATTTGTTTGTCCACAACCATTATTGGAGTACCAGTGGGAGAAAATAATTCCTCGCGGTGATGATGGTGAAGTCAAGACGCTGGGGTGGAAGGTCTTGTAGTACAGGTGGTCTACGGAAGACCTTATGACGGTATGTTGATTTCTCCCAACAGGAAGCCGGCCCTGGCACGATGTTGACATGGTAAGTGTTATAAACACTTACAATATTTTATTTCTCCCATAATTGTGGTGAACATAAGTTGTGTTATTCCTTGGTACAGGTTCTTATTCCTTACAACATCGGACACCAGCATTGGCTTGTGGCCAGCGTGGACTTGACTGCCGGGATGATACATATCCTAGACCCATTCAGACAGAAGGTCCTGGTCAACATAAGGAAACGCCAGGTACGACCACTCAGGTGGTTTCTCCCTTCCATGTTGAATCAGTCTGGGTTTCACGATGACAGGCCATCCGGTAGGGAGAAGTTCAAGAGGGAGAATAAAAGGTATTATTGTATAATAGTACATACACATGATCCAATAAAATTTATTATCTTTGTAACGTGTGTCTATGTCGTGCATTGCAACGGTAATTGTGGGGCGCATATGTTGAGGCTGATAGAGTACATACTGGCAGACATGATCCATTACGATTGGACCGAAGACGATATTCCCAACATACGGGAGAAGATAGTAGTGGAGGTGTTTTGTAACTCTCAACCACAAATACAAGTCATGAATATTGTAGAGTAGTGGAGTTGTATTAAATAATGTAATAATATTCATTCATTAAAGTATGTAAATTATGCATATTTTATGACATCGTTTACCATTGACAAATTTTACATCTCGTTCTTCAATAGGAAACTAAAAATTATCATCCCTATTTAATATGAAAATAATAACGCAACATTTTCACATCGTGCAATTACAACTAATAAATCTTTCCAAATGCGCTCAGTTATACTACATAGGTCCATTATCAGAGCAAGTATGTTTGTTGTGTCCAACTGAATGACATATACTACACTTGCACCGGTATTCTGGCGGAACAATTCTGCTCGGACCATCATTAATCAAAGGTGGATTATGGCATCGTCTAGCATTATGACCTGATTCTCCACATCTTCTACACGATTTAGTGGTTATCCTTTCCGAAGACGAGGCATGTCTGCACCCCCTCGGACGTCATGCTTGCCTCCTCGATAATGGATTTAACATCACACGATCAGCAATGTCAGAGGGGACTATCCATTCTGACGGATGGACAATAAGCATAATAGGAATCGAGTACGCATTGATTAGTGTCTGTCTCTTGTAGAAGTCCTCACACAGAGATGTGTAATCCAAGTTTCGCTCCTTGCAACAACAATTACATGGGGTGTCAAATTCATTTGCAAGTACCCAAAATATATTACGTAAAAGTACTATACCCTGCTGCTGCAAGTGCGTGTGAACATGGAAACATGTCCATTTGGAATTTGTTGTACGTGCAAGTCTTCCGGGCTAAGTCAACAGTCTACTGCTTCTTGGACCGTTTGAAGGAGAATATGTTCCAATCAACTGGATTGTGGGTCAAATAAGCACACTTCTCAACACGTTTGAGGATCATAAGATGTGTTGAGTCGGTCAACTGATGATGCATGGACTGTGCAGTATGATGACGATCATAAAACCACCTCTGTAGCATATTCCTAATGAACTCTGTCAGTGTCAGCATGGGCAGTTGCCGTGCGTATTTGAGGCATGAGTTTATGCATTCAGTAACATTTGTTGTCATGACCATATACCTTCTTTCTGAACAATGTACGCGGGACCACTTGTGTGGACTAACTTCAATGACATAATTGAATGCATTCTCGTGCAGGTCACGTAGCTCTTCCATATGACGATTATATTTCAACTCAGTGTACGATCTAGCTGTTTTATCCATTATGGCTGCTACATCCTTTCTATGAAATTGCTTCTTCACATTTTCAAAAAAAGTTCCAGCAACATATAGTATAGGTTGCATTAGGAAAAACTTTAGAAATCCTAGCTTCAATGCTTGCATGCCGATCGGAAATGAAAATCGGATCATCAATATGGCCTAGGGCACCCTTCAAGCAATCCAAAAACCACTCCCATGAAAGGTTGTTTTCTGAGTCACCATACCCAAAAGCAATTGGATACACCTGTTAATTCCCATCTTGTGTTGCAACAAACATTATGCCCCCAAATCTTCCCTTTAAATGGGTACCATCTACAGTAATAACTGGACGCATACACCTCCGGAATTCTATGAGTGAGGCACCCAATGACATGAAAAATAGAGAAATCTACCATCTTTGTCGCACTGTAAGTCAGTTATTGTCCCTGGATTTTGTTGCTCTAACACGTAGCCAAATGATGGCAGTAATTTGAAGGTTTCCTCATGTGTTTTATAGGTCAGTGACAATGCATATTGTAGGGCTTGATGTGCCTTACTGTACAAGATTTGGATGCCATACATTGTTTTCATATCGGCGATTATGTCCTTTGGACGCATTAGTCGACCATCTTGTTGTTAAAGTCTAGATGCAACCACTTCTCCAATTATGACTGCACTAGCTTGTCGGTGGCGGCAGTGAATCTCCTCTAAAGGACATGTGTGTTTGTTCACAAAACTTCTTACTTGGAAGTATGTCCCTTCATCTCTTCTAACTGCTCTTAATTTCCACGTACAGTTGTCGGTCAAACAAACTAAATGTAACGTTGTCTTATTTGACCTTTTCACCTTCCACTCGAAGTTCTGTCGTATTGCAAAATGCCCAACGACTCTCTTCAAATCCTTTTTAGTAGGAAAAAATTGCCCATTATATATCATACTTGTAGGTTCTTCTTGAACCGAGTTCATGCTTCCACCAATACCAAACGAGTATGATTGTGCTCCTGGAATAACCCATGTTCTAACATTATCAGAATCACATGTAGTTAAATTAGGCCGGGCCTTGGAAGTCCCAGCTACAGCTGTTGCACTGCAAGTAAATCTTTGTACACGTGTTGCACGTCTTTCTGGTTCGACAACCTCTTCCTCTTCCTCTTCCTCATTATTAGCTACATTATCAACCGGATGTAAATTTTCTTCATCATTCATCTGTTGTGTCGGCCTAACATTCGGTTCACTGTTTTGCTCATTGTTTATGTCATTGTAGAAGTCATTATAATAGTGGTTGAACTGCCCATCATTCATCTTAATTTGACATCCAAACACATCGTCAAATTGGCCACCGACTAATTCACCGTGGTCGGCTACTTCCGGTGGGACACAACACAGGTTTTCCCTACTTTCTGTAAACAACTGGTTGCTTCCGCCTGAAAATCGAAATTATTGGGTGTTATCACGAGGAGGGATTTTTTCACCAATGCAACCTCCAGCTACCCTCTTAATTACACTGACACATACTTTAGGGATCACCCTATCTTCCCCCGGCATAAACTGAAAATCATCGTTGTTTCTTATACACGTGTGACATGTAGTCCCAGGAACCATTGATATACATTGTAGATCAGCACTGTATTTGTCGATATCATACTTCACAACGGTTTCCACGATCGACACCAACTCTTGGTAAGTCATACTCTTTGAGACATATATTCCTTGATTATCAACACCTAAAAACCTCTGACTTCCATTAGGTAACTACTCCCATCGACCGTTATAAGAGATGACTAATCTCACCCGATTCATTCTCTTGTCAAAATCAATATCCCAAACCATTATTAACAATAACAATATCTAAATTCAATTTCAAATAACAATTAAATAACCAAATGAATGTTATAAAAAAGCTCAAAAATAATAACAAATGTCGGAATTAAAAAAAATCATTCGGAACAAAAAATACTAGGATAATCAAAGTACAAGCTCAAGCTCAAGCCAATACACTTAAATCTCAGAAAAGCAAAAAAAAATCTCGATCCAATACAATAACATCTCGGATAAGCATAGTACAAGATTTCATACCGAGTTTTTATATAGCTCGGATCGAGCTTTTTATATAAGCCCCGAGCTTTTATAAAACCTCGGGGCTATTATATAAAAGCTTGGTCCGAGCTTTTATAACAACTGCAAGCTTTTATATAACAACTCAGATCGAGCTTTTAAAAGTTCGCAGCTGTTATAAAAGCTTGGACCAGTCTTATAAACTCGGAGCGAGGTTTTTTTTTACACCCGAGATTTTATAACAAACCTACAAACTCGACCTATATTCTCGTAAAGTAAGAAAATAAACTTACTGCACTTTCTGGAGACTAAATGTTCATACATTTGTTGCATACATCTTAAATCACTCGTAAAAGTATGACAAAACATTAGGGAGATCACAAAAATCAGTTACCTGCAGATTTAAAAAACACACTACTTTTTTGTGGAGATGAAAGCACAAATACAACTTTTCAGGGTATTTTTGGTAGTTCACCATAATAGGTGCATTTTAAACATAAGTTATTAATATGGTGACATCATCGCAACTCATAAAAAAAAGATGACATTTCTCACCATTTCCACTTACTAATTTACTTGTATGAAAACACAGCTTCAATAGTACAAACCTAGTTTCAAAAAAAAAAAAAAAACAGTACAAACTTAAAAAATGAATAATACACAGGTCACAACGCAGCCATGAAGAAGCTACAATTGAATCTTAAAACTCAGATAACTTCATAATCATAGGTGGTGATGATGATGATGATTCGTTTGATCTGAAAAATGATCTTATGGTGGCAGTGGTATATCAGCCAAATCCTCTCTGTAATGTAGACGGTCCATCGGTCCGGTAGAGTTACCAAGCCCATTCTCCATTTGGACTTGTGCAACTGGGTCATCTTTGGGTTCAATAAATGTTACAACGGTGTCCTTCCTGAACATTAGATAAATCACTGCAATCAAATACACAGCCATCAAAGGAAATACTAGGATTCCAATGAACACATTTCCAACTTTTGGTAGATTGTTGTGAATTATCCAATCCACAAATGCTGTGCTTAGGTAATAAACATTGATTCCAATGATTGCCAGCCCCAGAATCCATGAAATCACTATGATCTGCAAATATAAACCCATTTTTAGAATATTTATAACACAGTATATTTTTATGACTAGCTTGAAAATATATTCAAGTAAAAGTGCAAGTGCAACTTACAATAATCGAGTTCTTGTGTGGTCCCATCTTGGTGCTACTGCTACTGAATTTAAGAAGTGGAATAAGAGCAAATGGAAGCTCGAATGAAAGTATCATCTGCACAACCCATATAAATAAATATTACACAATATTATTATTATTATATAATGTTTATGAAATTCATCATATATATATAAAGATGTATCTAACCGAAGCAATGATGATAAGTCTGCCTGCTCCTTGAGGTCCACCAATAATGGAGACAACAAGACTAGGTATAATGGCAATGCACCTAGTCATCAAATTCCTCAGCCATTTCTTCATCCTCATGTCCAAGAAACCCTATTTATATTCACACACATCAATTCACCTCCTAAATCTAAGTAAATCTTCATTGATTATTATTCATTGTATATACAAATTTGAATAACCTGCATGATAAATTGTCCTGCATAAGTGCCTGTGATGGCAGAGCTCTGCCCGGAGGCTAACAGTGCAATGGCATAGATGGTGGAGCTGGATTTCCCCAACACATTCTGCACATATATAATAAGATCATTATAAATTTAAATAATTCGTTTATATACCACCCTGCAGTGTGGTGACTCAAACCTGAAACACTATTATGTTTTATCGATAAAATGAAAGTTGATAATTAATAATGATTAAGACCTGGAGAAGGAAAGAAGCCGAGTTAAGGGTGATGTTACTGCATTGATCTGAAAGATTAGGGTCTGAGCAGACGGTGCCTGAGACTGAGATAACTGCTACATTTATCAAAAATGCTACGAGCAATGCCAGTCCACTCTCTATTAGGAAAAATCTACATGCATCCTGTACAGTAAATTATTCAAACATTTTAGTTACTACAACAAATTACCAAAACAATAATCAAATTGATTGTGTTGATGAGAATTTATTATGTACATACATTGATGCCACGGACAGAATTGGGCACTTTTCTGGAGAGCACAAGAGCTGAGTGTAGAAACAGGTTGTGCCTACATGTTATTAACATTGTTCAATGTTTCATCATCAAATCATGATTTATATATGCATCGGTTTTATAACAAATTTAGAAAAGAATGACTAGTTTTCACTCCAGAAACTATACAGTTACTGTATTAAAGCTAAACCCTAAGTACTCGAAAGATATAACTTACGGCATGACAAGGGCACCGAGTAGAGCGATGGCATCCCCGGTGGCCCCTTGGCCGGTGAGCTTGGGGATAAACATGCCCTTTAGAACACCAGCAGCAGGAGGCTTCACATAACTCATTTCACCAAAGAAACAACCAGCCATTACAAATACCAACACCGCAATCAACATTTCCAGTTTCCTCACCTATCAATTTCAGTACAATTAAGTTAGAAATTAATGTGATAATTTCATTAGAGAATTAATGTCACAATTTTTTAATTTATTTTTGGGCAGCAACAAAACATTGGTCACGAGGTGTCAGCTAAGTTGACCAGCAGATGATAAGAAAAAAATAAAAACACAAATGGGAATTAAAGAATCTGTTCGACGGTGAATAAGAACAAAACAACATGCATATGAAGACAAGCATCTATTGTTGAAGAAAAGCTTAGACGTCAGTTGTGATAGCTACAGATTGTGATAAACTGATGATAATAATAATAATATGATAAAAATTAGTATAGGGTACAAATTGGATAAGCTAAAAAATATAGTTAGTTTGGCGTATTAAAAGTTAATTTAGGTATCTTGATAGACAAAATCAAAAGTGGTGGTTGATCGGAAGGTGGGCAAATTGCATTAACTACCTTAATTATATACATAATTACATTAGAACTAGTGATCTTTACATAATAACGTAAATATATCTTTGATCCGCTAACTAACGGTTGATCAAAAATAAAAAATGGAAAATATCAGTTTTTCCATTTCCCTTACCCTTGTATTTATAAGGATAAATTACGCTAACTTACCTCAATTATATGTATAATTGTACTAAAACCCGTGAAAATATCAAAATAACACAAACATATCTTATGATATGTTGACTAACGTTGACCACCGTTAGTTAGTCACAAATGAGAAGAATTGTCACTTTTGTCCTTATAAAAATAATACTTAATTATATAAAATCAGTTAATTAATTAAAAATAAAAATATTAGAAAATATAATATATAAAAAAGGTATCGTTGTAGATGTTTGGAAGGATGATGATGTTAATTATTATTATTATTTATTTATTTTTGATGATGATGATAATTTTTTTAATTAATTTTCTTTTAATAAGTTATTTAGTTTTAAATTTTAATTAATATAAAATTCTTAAAGCAACCATATCTGTTTTTAATTACATTTTATATTTAAAGCAGACATGACTGTTTTAGTATTTAAAGCAGGCGTGACTGCTTCAAGAATTTTATATTAATTAAAATTTAAAACTAAACAACTAATTAAAAGAAAATTAAATATCATTTTTAAAAATCATCATCATCATCAAAAATAAATAAATAATAATAATAATTAACATCATCATCATCCTCCTCAACATCCATAGCAATACCTTTTTCATATATTATATTTTCTAATATTTTTATTTTAAATTAATTCACTGATTTTATATAA
The DNA here is from genome assembly GCA_032871835.1 of Dipteronia dyeriana. Taxonomy (NCBI): domain Eukaryota; kingdom Viridiplantae; phylum Streptophyta; class Magnoliopsida; order Sapindales; family Sapindaceae; genus Dipteronia; species Dipteronia dyeriana. Next base: position 98,518,845 of record CM065296.1, on the reverse strand, counting down.
TTATGTATTATTTCTATAAGGGCTAAAGCAACAATTCTTCTCATTTGTGACTAACTAACGATGGTCAACGTTAGTCAAAGGATTAAAGCGTACGTTTGTGTTATTTTGATATTTTCACGGGTTTTAGTACAATTATATATATAATCGAAGTAAGTTAGTATAATTTACCCTTACAAATATAAGTGAAAGGGTAAAATTGGCATTTTTCTTTTATTGTGGTTGACTAATGGGGTCAACCGTTAGTTAATGAGTCAAAGGTATATTTATGTTATTATATAAAGACCACTGGTTTAATGCAATTATACATATAATCAGGTACTTAATACAATTTACCCTCAGAAGATTAATTGCATAAGCATGTAATTAATTACGTACGTACCCCATATTTCTGCAGGCCAAGAAGCAGCAGAGTGCTCAGGCCCGTGAGGAGAACTCCAACCCATACCGGGATGTTGAACAGTATATTCAACGCGAAAGCTGTCCCGATCACTGAACATGATAAATATCATATTTAGAAATTATCCGATCAATACTATTTAACTGGTACTGACAAGATAATTAAGAATGGTATGTATATATATAATATATGAAACGATTAAGAAATATTTAGTCATGCCTTCTGGAATATCAGCAGCTATGACAGCTAATTCGGCCAGCAACCACAGACAATATTTTACAAATATCGGGTACTCAGCCTTGCATAATTCTGACAAGTGATTCCCTGAAAATCCCAACAACGAAATTAATTATTATAACTTGAACAATCATAATTAGTGAATAAGTAATCAAAGTTGAAGTAGTCTATATATTAATTATTATTATTATTTTTCTGTTCGAGTCTCTTACCAGTGCTAACGCCAAGATTTGCAGCAAGTGATTGAATTATGAGAGCAAATATCATTCCAATGAGAACCACCCACAGAAGCTGAAAAAATATGTATAGAGAAATGATGATTGGGTTATTTATTTATTTTTGACATTTATATTATAAGGTGATCAAAGGGTCTTTTTCAAACTTCAAAAATGATAATATTGTACCTCAAATCCATGACTAGCTCCTGCTTGCAAGTCGGTTTCCACTGAAAAATAACACCATTAAAAAAAAAATCATAAGAGACAGACACATAATTAAACAGAGAAAGAGAGAGAGATAGAGACATACAGTTGCCTGGGTCAAGATAAGCCAAAGAAACAAGGAAGCCAGGTCCAACAAATGTTAGAAACTTTCTCCATCCAGGTTTCTGTTCATCAACAATTTCAAACAACAACCTCAGCTAGTCAGCTGTTGATATATACTAAACTAGAAGATCACTATAACTAAGTAATAAAAACGAACGAAAAGAAGACCTGATGATTTGGGTCATCAAAAGTTTTGTTGTCGGGTGATGGAGTTCTTCCATCAACATTGATAGCAGCTATGCGGTTGCTTCCACTGCCCCATGATTCATTCACTTGTTGCTGTTGAACGTTTGCCATATCTCTCTCTCTCAACTCTCAATATGAATTATGAAATATCAGCTGTTTAGAGAGACAGCAAAGATAAATGAGACATGCAACTGATCAAGTGATGCTCTTGTATTTATAGAACATTATATTGTCTTCAAGCTGCAATTTGTTTAATATAGGACAGTTTACCCGTCCATCCCTTTCACGTTTTCTACTCACTCTCCTCCATCTTTAGGCATATATACATATATCACTATTATAATAACCTTTTCAATATATTTTGGTTTCATCATCTCAATAAAAATCAAATATGAAATAAATAAGGTTCTATTTTTTAAATAATAAAAAATTTACAAAAATTCTTGGCATCAAATGAATTAGGATCTATCGGGAATTGACAAGACTGAACAATGTTTAGAACAATGTTTAGAAATCTACTCCCACATAAAGATGTAAAAACGTGTCGGCTCGACCCCTCTAAGGCCCGACACGACAGCCTGTAAGGCCTTAGCAAGTCGTGCATGGCAGTCCCGTTAAGGAAACGGGTGGCACGACACGACCTCAATGGATCGTGCTGGATCGACCCAATGGGCCTCAACAGGTCAACCCCAATTCAATTTATTATTATTATTATTTAAAAAATTCTAGCCTAGCCCACCGTACCGGTCATTGGACATGCACGAGGGTTGTGTTGTGCCATTCTGGCACGGCGGGCCAATCCCCTCGACCTCGTACGGAACATGCCATCGTGTCGTACCAGCCTAGGCACACTACAATAGCGTGTCGTGCCAGGCACGACCCGTCTCTTTGGCGGGCCTTAACGGGTCGAGCACTCCAGGCCTGACCCTAATTGTCACATATTTACTCATACAACGAATGCAGAGAAAATTTCATACACATACTTGTAAGATGTAAATTAAAGGTGGTAATTAGGGTCGGGCATGGTGTGCCCAACCCGTTAAGGCCTGGTGTGCCCAACCTGTTAAGGCCCGCCAAGGAGGCAGCCTGTGCCTGGCACGACACGATGGCACGTGTCGTGGGGGTCGAGGTGCCCACCCTACAGGCACGGACGGCCTACTGTTGGTCCGCTAGAATTATAAAAAAAAAAGAATTGAGGCCTTGGGACACGGCCCCTTAAGGCCTGTTGGGACAACACACGGAATGGCACTGCACGGCACGCCAACATGACCCATTAGGGAAGTGTCGTGTCCAACACGACACGAAGATACGTGTCCTTTTGAACGGGGTACGAAGATATCTATAAATATGGATATCCTCTAACAATTTGAAATTAAAAATTGTGGCATTCTTGTTTTCTATGTACAAAATAAACGGTGGTCTAAACCTTTCGAGTACAAAACACCGATTTGCGATGGATGGTTCTTTAAGTTTGAAGTGTTGGAAAAAATTCCATCATATGGGGCCACACATGTGAATATTAAATGTGTTGTGCTATCTTTTGGTTAAGCCTAAATTAAAGTGATCTAATTAAGATTTAAAGTTTTAAGGCTTAAGGGTATAATTGTCATGGAATTAATGTGTAGATACCATGGTGTTATTTCTAATTTGTTGAGAGGCCGAATTAGAAATAACCAACATATAATAATTTGATTATTATATATATATTTATGGTTATGGTCCCCAAATTATACGATACTTTTGTTTTCTCTGTATCCCCATCAACATAGCAAAATAGAACACGGTAGGATTCATAAAGGTCATGATAATTTGGAAGATCACAACCCGTTTATAAATCTCCAGCAATGGATTCAGGTACACTTCCCTTCCGCTTATCAATTATCTCTACTTTTCTCTTGAATTGATATGGATTAGTAATATGTTTATTAAGGTTTGATTAAGTATGTATAGAAACATGTTTAGATTAAACATTCGGATTAATTTTATGCTTAAGCATGTTATTTTTGTGTCAATCGAAATCCTTACATGAAGTACTATTACGTAAAGAACTAAATCCGTTCTATTTTAAGAGACAATTGTTCACAACCTTAAGCACCATTCGTGAAGAGAGTAAAATTGTCTCGAAGAAATTGTGAGTATCATATAATTTCTTGTAATATTTAAATAATATAAGTTATGCAGACATAAGTACATAACACAGCAATAACTGAATAACATCATGTATAACATCATGTGATGACAAAATTTAAAGTAAAGTAGTAAAAAATATATAAGATATTCCGTGCAATTGAATAAAGAAAATATTCGTGACCAAAAATATGGGAATTAAATAGAATATAAAGTATAATAATAATAGAAACACTCAACAGGCAGTAGAAGTTATATTAGCAATAACACGACCCATGCCACTTCATTTTCTATTTCATCACTTGGATGATTCATGCCTTGCCTCTCTAATTTCATGTATCATATGTGATATGTATTTGGTCACATTCTGTTCTCTTTTTTAACTTATTTGTTCAATATATCTCTATATTTTATTATATATTTTCTACATCAAAACCAAAATTACGTGAAGAGAACAAAATATGCATGTTTTCATGACATCCATGTCGAGTAACCGATTACATATATATTACATCTAATAAACCGTCTAATAACAATAATGTACATTTCGTATCTTCTTCTTTCCAACTAAATAAAAATAATTGTTTCCAACAATTTTTTTTTAAGAATAATGTTAAACATCTCACTTAAAATCATGTGGTATGTGAGGTGCCAAATTATGAGTGGATATGTATTAACTTTATCTCACCTACCGTATGTATCCAATCACTGTTAGGTTTTGGCTCGTATTCTCAAATGAACCCAATATTAACCAAACAAGACTCAACTGATGTGGAGCTTCCTGGAGACGTGAGATAACATTTGGAAGTTGAAAATGGTGTTTGAGGGAGGTTTGAAGACGAAGAAGAACAAATGAAAATAGGAAATGTGTTTTCTTCTAAAAGTTCTTGTGCTAATCAGATTAGGAAAGTCATGTACTTAAAAGAAACAATAAGACTTGTCATAAATAGGAAATAGTATCTATTTGGAACAAACAATTCTTGTACGTTTAGGAGCAGAATTTCCTTTTATGTTAAACTCCCTGTAACTAGTATAAATGGACCTTGTATCTAGGTTATTTTGTGTATGGAGCAAAAAGAACACCATGTAACATCAGATAGTGGAGAGATTCGGGAGAGAGACCCGTGGGAATATCTGGGGAGGGATCAAAGGGAATATCAGTGGATCATGGGTGATATTCAGGGAAGACCTAGGGGATATTGTGGGGTTCTTAGTGAGGATCTTGTGAGCGTGGTTTAGGGTTTGGGTGTGAGAGAGAATCTCACAATATATGGTTGTAACAATTTATCATATAGTGGAATTTTCTCTATCGTCCTGACAGCTCGTGGTTTTTTACCCGATTTGGGTTTTCCACTTATATCTTGTATTGTGATTGGTTTATTTTCTCTCATCTATTTTTCTGCTATTGACGTTATTAATTGCTATGAGTTATGGGCATATATTAGGCATACCGATTCCGTGATCATTGATCCAAAATATCCAACAATTGGTATCAGAGCCTTGGTTCAACGATGGTGGTTTACAAGTCTTTACGGGAGATCGTATGGAGGACTTGGTGGTAATGGGATGATGATTCATGGTTGCTTAGTATGTAGCAAAGAAGATATGTCTTGAAAGCGGTTTCAAACTCAACGGGTTTGATGAAAAGAAAATAGAGATTGTGGAGAACTTTTTTTGGGCTTATAGCGGTAGGTACAAGTCATGGGGATTCAAACTGGGTTACACAAGGTGCTAATTGAATATTAAAAAAAAATTGAACGCTCAAAGTCTCTGGTGGTGGTGTGGGGCTTATCCGGCAAAGCACTCCTCGTTCTAGTAGCAAGTCTTGCACCAGGTATGTGATGCAAGGATGAAATGTCTTTCACAGGATTGGATGATGCAAGGACATGTTTATCCTTTTGGCATTTTTCCCCACTGGCCATGGAAGAGGATATGTTGCTGCTAGTGGTCCATAATTATCCCCAAAACATTGGTCAGAAAGTGATGCAAGGTGTATGGTGGACAATGATGTCGATAGCTGACCAACTCCCTAGTAATCTGACGTGAGGAGTTGCATCACAATTTCAACATGTTATTTTTCGACATGGTGCCAGAACAATGAACATAAAGCAAAAGGAAGAAAAAAAAAATATTATGATGGTTCGTTCCTAAGTGGATATACCTTATGGTGGGGTATGTTGATTCTTGGTGATGAGAATTATGGTTGTGAACAAAGATCTTGAGAATTCAAGCCTAAGGGGAGAATTATTAGGTTTTGGCTCGTATTCTCAAGTGAACCCAATATTAACCAAACAAGACTCAACTGATGTGGAGCTTCCTAGAGACGTGGGATAACGTTTGGAAGTTGAATATGGTGTTTGAGGGAGGTTTGAAGACGAAGAAAAACATATGAAAATAGGAAATGTGTTTTCTTCTGGAAGTTCTTGTGCTAATCAGATTAGGAAAGTCATGTACTTAAAAGAAAATGATTTATTTTAAACAAGAAGACTTGTCATAAATAAGAAATAGTATTTATTTGGAACAAACAATTCTTGTACTTTTAGGAGTTTGATTTCCTTTTATGTTAAACTCCATGTAACTAGTATAAATAGACCTTGTATCTAGGTTATTTTATGTGTGGAGCAAAAAGAACACCATGTAACATCAGAGAGTGGAGAGATCCAGATGAGAGACCCGTGGAAATATATGGAGAGGGATCAAATGGAATATCAGTGGATCAAGTTAGAGATCCGTGGGTGATATTCAGAGGAGACCTAGAAGATATTGTGGGGTTCTTGATGAGGATATTGTGAGTGTGGTTTAGGGTTAGGGTGTGAGAGAAAATCCTATAATATATGGTTGTAACAATTTATCATATAGTGGAATTTTCTCTGTCGTCCTGACAGCCCGTGGTTTTTTACCCGATTTAGGTTTTCCACGTATATCTTGTGTTGTGATTGATTTATTTTCTCTCATCTATTTTTCTACTATTTACGTTATTAATTGCTATGAGTTATGAGCATATATTAGGCACGACGATTTCGCAATCATCGATCCAAAATCTCTAACAATCACCATTTAACATTTCAAGTGTCACTTATACTTCTTCAATAACATAATTGAGATTAATCGAACATAAAAAAAATCTTATATTTTTAAATATATCTTAAAACATGACAACCTTCGACTTTACAAACTTTATGTAGAAAACTCAAGGGATATATATATATTAGTGGTTTTCCGGTCAGTACGTACCGATATAAGTTATTTCAGTGTGTTGCATGTAGATCATTGATTATGGAGAAGTTTTGACAAGTCCATACACTTAGAGTCAAAGTATGTAAATCTAATGGTCCACATCCAACGCACTGACGGAGTTATATTAGTGCGCACTAACTTGATAATTTCTGATATATATATATAAGTCCGTACGTATTGATATAACTCCATCAGTGCGTTGGATGTGCACCATTAGATTTACATACTTTGACTCAAAGTATATACACTTGTCAAAACTTCTCTATAATCAGTGGTCCACATGTAACGCACTGATATAATCAGTACGTACCGAAGAGAAAATGACCATATATATATTAAAATATAAATATTAATTGTTTAAATTTATTTTAAAACGTAAATATTATAAAAGAAGTTTTTTAAAGGAAAACAAAAACTCAATGAAAATATGTAGATTCTTTTTTAATTCCTTATATCAATGCTTAAAATATTATTGATAATAGTGCTAATAATGTAATAAAGAAAATATGAAGTAGTTATCGAACATATACTAGAAAAATTAAGAAAATGAAATTTTAACTGATAATTTTGTATTTTAAGAATTGTAAATAAAATATTTTAGGTTAATAGCACCGATGCCTCCTATACTTATAGCGCAATTGCATAATACCTCTGAATTTTTTTCTTGGCACTTAACCCCTTAAACTTCTATAAATTTGTAAAAACTGACATAAATGAAACGGACGTAAGTGGCAAATTACACTTATATGTCCTGAATATATGAATAACTGCATTAAAAGTAGAAAATAAAACAATATCACACAAACACCCTTTGACCAGTTTGATTAATGCCCAAAAAATAAAATAATAAACTTAATAACATTAATAAATTTTGAAAATTATATTATAAAAACCTAAATATTAAATAAAAAATAAATTGTTTCTTCATTTTTTTCCAGAAACCAGAAACATCCACACCCAAACCAACACCATCACCACCACATCCACACCCAAACCAAATCACCGCCCAAACCAATCCACGCCCAAACCACCACCACATCCACCCAAGCCCAGATCACCGTCCAAACCAAATCACCTCCCAAACCAACACCATCGCCACAACATCCACACCCAAACCAAATCACCGTCCAAAACAATCCACGCCCAAACCACCACCACATCTACCTAAGCCCAGAAACATCCATACCAAATCACCACCAAATCCACACCAAAATCACTACCAAACCACACCCAACTCATTTCAGTCCAAACACATCATAAGAGAGGAAGAGAGAAAAAAAGACGAAAGTCGCGGCGGCGGAAGGAGATGAAGAAGAAGGCTGCGACGACTTAAGGAGACAAAGACGAAGGCCGGTGCGGCGGTGGTGAGAGGAGAGAAAGAGAGGCGACGGTGAGAGGTGAGAAATGTGAGAGATCTGGATGATTTATATATATATATATATATATATATATATATCACATAAATTAATCAATATTAGTTTTAATAATATGATTTTTAATAATATAAAATTTATTACAATCTAATACAATACATCACCAAACACAACAATAATACAATCCAACCCAAAACAATATAAACCAAACACTACAGTAAAAAAAAATCATATTTATTCCAAACCCATATTTATTCTCTTCTTGCAACAACCAAATCCCGACGCAAACCACAATCAAACCATAAAAAATCATCACTCATCAGCTCCACCATTCATTTTAAAAAATAAAAATAAAAATATGGGTAGTTTAATTAATTTTTGTTTAATTAGAATTATGGATAGTTTAATTGTTTAATTGAAATTTGAAAATCTAGGTTCTATATATTATAATATATTGACAATAATTATAAAGAAAAATAAATTAAAAATATGAGTAGTTTAATTAATTTTTGTTTAATTGGAATTATTGGTAGTTTAATTGTTTAATTGGAATTTAGAAATCTAAGTACCACATATTTGTAATTTAATTTTTCTTTATTATTATTGTTAATATATTATAATTTTTATTTTTAAAAGTTCATTAATATTATTAATATTATTATTTTCAAAGTTTATTATTATTTAAAAAAAAAATTAATGTTATTAATATTTTTATTTTTATTTTTTTGGATATTAGTCAAACATTTCAAAAGGTATTTGTATGATATTATTATATTTTTTCAGCTTTAATGCAATTATTCATATATTCAGGGTATGTAAGTGTAATTTATCACTGACATCCGTTTCAAGGGATATTATACAACTGCGCTATAAATATAGGAGTATCGGTGCTATTAACCCAATATTTTATTATATAAATTAATATTTGAAGGATTGACAAGTCAATTTGCACCTCGTCTATAATGGATATGGATGATTCTGACAACAACAAAAAAACAAAAAAAAACATTTAATACTAACCAAACGTTTTTGCTGGGGATATTATTATTCTTTGGTAATTACTGCCTGGAGACAGGGATTTGGATGAAATATCATACAAGAAGTGACAGTCTTCTGCAATATTTCAAAGGGTCGATCTTGACCCTTGACGCGACTCAAGTTTAGTCAAGTACTGACCCTTGAAAATACTAGATGCCATATTATGTTGTTTTTTTTCTTACACAGTCCAAGGCAGCAATCCAATTGTTAAATGACCATGAAGTAGCATATATTCACATCCATAATGTGATAATTTATACTAGATTTATCTACAGTTTGGTTTCGATTTGAATTCCTATTTCATAAAAATATCAAACCGAAACCATAACCAGATCGGACGGTTTAGTTTCGGTTTTGTAACCGTCAGTTTAACGGTTACTATTTGGTTTCGGTTCGAAACCGTCAGGTTTGGATCGGTTTCAGTTCAGTTTGGTTCGGTCAATTTATTTTTTTTCAACGAAAGTGTCATATGAAAAATTGATATATATTTGTAAAACGGTTGCACTCTTTTTCCCTTACCAAGTTTTTATCCCACTGGATTTTTCTTGATAAAGTTTTTAATGAGACAATCACGTAGATATGTAATACTGAATTCCATATGTGAAAAATAAATAAATAATAAAAAAATTGTTCGTTCTCTTTATTCATTTCAAATCCTAATAATTGTTCGTTCTCTTCATTCATTTTAAATTTTAAACCCTAAACTCTAAATCCAAACAAACGTAATTTGGAAAAAATATTGGACCAAAAGACTAGCCCGTCGGACCAGGCCCGTCAGGCCTGGCCCGCCAGAAGGGCCCGGCGGGCCGACCTGGCACGGCACGCAGGCAAAGCCAGCCTGAGACAGGCCGACGTGATGTGCCGGGCCTGCTTCTCGGGAAACAGGCAGAGCCTGGGCGGCCCGTGACACCGTCTCGTGTCAGGCCCAGCCAGGCATGTTTCCACTATGGATTGGCCAGGCCGTGCCTTCTAGTATATTTTTACACCACTAATTACTACCGTCTAATGTATTTCGGTGTAAATATCGTTTATTCAATTTGATAATATCCAAGATTCAAGTCGTTATTTAATATATATATATATATGTATATGTATTCAAATAAAAAGAAAATTCTTGTACAATTTTGACATTGAGCGAAAAGAATTTTTTTTTTTTTTTTTTTTTAATATGAGCACATCTAAGATTTAAAGGATCTTACTAATATAATAGGTTATCATTATATTTTATATTATCAATTGAAGTCTGAAGACCAATATTTTGTTTGAAGCCGCCAAAGTGGAAGTTTGGTTCACCTCAGTTAGGGCACCGAGTGTACCACAGTACCAGCCAGCCGGTTCCAAGTTAGAGTCCATTTTCATGGCATTTAAGTAATTAAATAAATAATTAGATAGCGATCATTTCAAAAAAAGAGAATTTGTATTGACGATTCATGTTTTTGTTTTTCTTACATTTCTTTTTTTTTAAAACAAAAAACACGTCGTTTTAAAAATTTAAATCTTAAAAAAATTCTAAAGATACACCTTTCTTATTTTAAAAGTATCCCTTTTATCTTTTGATATTTTATTTTTTTAAATAAAATTTATTAAAACACTCCATTTTTTTAATCTACAACTATAGTCACTATTAACAACACTTATCAGATTACGGTTAAAAGAAGAAATATATATATTGGCGATTATGATCTTGATGAGAAGTTAATTATATATATCACATTATATAACGTAATAATATTTCTCCTTAAAGTTTTTGGTTGACGATTTTGAGCCACATCTAGCTAGGACAGAGAGATATATCAACGATGGATAACAATTTCCAAGTTTTCAAGTTATCAACCGAATGTTTTGATGTGGCTATATTTGTAAATTTATAAATTTTTTTTCTTTTAATTTTATTGGATTTTCAGCCGAAGATTTGACATTTGCCACATCTCATGAAGAACTTTAAAATATTAGAAAAAAAAGAAAAGAATATAAAACGGTGAAGAGGAAAAAAAACACGAAGTAGTAAAAAGAAGGAAGTTGTTTTCTAACAAAGAACTAGTTTGTAGTGTGTTTAGACTTTTTTTTCATTAGATTGTTCCACGTGTTTGTTTTGTTTTTCTTTTTAAATTTCAGATTCATGTTTGTTATTTTTTGCTCTCATTTTATTTTCTTTTAGAGTTTTTATGCATTCAATGATTTGTATCCACACCAAAAATCGCAACGAAGAAAACCTAATATCTAACGAAACGAATCCAAACCGAAATCCTAATTCAATCGCTAAAAAAATCATGAAACGATCAATATCACACTCACAATCTACCACCAACAATTTAATCGATTACAGGAAAAAAAAAACCCGTTTAATAAGGATGGCTTCACCATGATAATAAGAAGAAAAAAAAATGAATGTGAGAAAACTGTATATAAATATTTAAAAAGTGTAAAAAAAAAATTGAAAATATATGTGGTGTATTAAGTTTGAAAATATGTAAAAAGGTAATTCAGGAAATAAATTAAAATATTTAATAAAACTATTTAATTTTATATAGTTAAATTAAAATTTTAGAACTTGGGACATAAATAGTTCAGTAGTGGGGTGTCAATAGCACCACTCTATCTATTTACATTCCAATTTTTTTTATTAATGACAATTTTAACCTGAACTAAAATTACTAATCTTACTAATCAAGACAAAAAAAAATATAAAGACACTCTAAGCTAATTAAATTATTAAAAAAATATCGCTCCTAAATCATTAGATTAAATATTATGTATTAAACTCTCTCTCCTAAATATATTATTACCATATTAAACACCATCTCCTAGTTACTCTCTCTACATTTTTTTTTAAATCCTATCTCCATATTTTCTCAATTAATAGTTAAATAAAAAAAACTTATATATATATCTATATATATATATATATTAAAAAGTCAATTTAAAAAAAATAGATACATGAAAAATTGATTTTTTACAATTATATTCAATTAAACTCATAATTTCTAAGACCAATGAAAAATTCAAAACAAGGTATTTGTTTTTTAGTTTTCTTTTTTTAAGTCTTGCTTGAGAAGGAATGGAGATAGAAAATTATATATATATATATATATATATATATATATATATATATATATATATATATATATATATATATATATTGTAGGAGAAAGAGTTTAATATGGTAATTAAAAATTTATGAGAGATTGTTTAATATGTAATATTTATTCTAATGATTTAGGAGAGATAAATTCATTTTTTTTAATAATTTAATTAAAAAAATTACTTCTCGGATGAATCCAAAGGTTACGATGGTTCGTTCTAACTTTTTTTAAAATAAAATAGAGTGTCTTTAGAATAGGAATGTCAAAAGATAAAAAAGATAATCTTGGAATAAAAAGAAATGTATTTTGAATTTTTTAAACTTTAAATTTTAAGAATGGATTGTCTTTATAAGAGTAGTGTAAATAAATAAAAATTGGATTATCCAAAAAATCTTTCTTAAATAAAGTATAAATACATAATTGTTAAAGTATAAAAAGAAGCTCTCTTAAAAAAACAAGAAAAAAAAAATCGATGGGTAGAAGTTGGGCAATTATTATTTTTACCTCGAACAATTGACCTAACATTTCTTACCCTTGCATTTTCAAAATTATTCATTTTCCCCCTGCGGATAGAGAATGGTTAAAAACGTGGGTGTCGGACACAAACATAAAGCATAAAGCAAAATAACCCCTAATAATTGGTTAAAAAACTGAGATAAATACCATTAACAAAAATTAAAAGAAAAAATAGGGGTAAATAAGTAAATTACAAAAAATATTTAACAAAATTATTAAATAAAAAAAGTACACAAATATAATAATCTCTCTCTTCTCCATCATCGTCAGTATCTTCAGCACCAAACCTAATAATAACCTATCGCTTGCCTATGCCTAAAATCTTCGTGGGCCTCATCGGTTCATCCTTATTTAGAGATGTTCACGGTTCGATTTCGGTTTTGTGGGAAACCCAAACCATAACCGTAACTGACATAGTCGGTTTGGTTTTCGAGTTTTAACTGCCGGTTAGACAGTTCGTTTACGGTTTTGGTTTCGAACAGCCACATGTCAAATTTCGATTGGTTGATTGTTTTTAATTTTTTTTAATGAAAAACCGCGGGTTTTTAGCAGTCTTATAGGATTCAAACTATAACCGAACAGGGATAAAACAGGTTTTCAACCGGTTTTGTAACTGCCGATTTCGATTACGGTTTTGACCGTACGGTTACGGTTCTGAACCGTGGACACCTCTATCCCCATTTGACGGTAAAAGTCCTCAAAAGATGAAAATGGTGATTTCGACGATGGTGAATTTCACTTCCAAATCTGGGTGGGGATGAGTTCCTCCTTCCCCAAAATGTTAATTAATTAATTTCAGTCATTAAATTATGTTATTATTTTTAATTAACTTTATTTTTTTATTTCTAAACCAACCTTTTCTTTCATTTTAAATTAACTTTAAAAAGTCTTCCTGAAACGAGGTTAAATGAGGTCAAATGGAGATGGAGAAATAGGGAAAATGGGGGATTGAGAACTAGCCAACTAGGGGAAATGGGTGGTTGTGGTTAACCAAGAGGGAAGAGAGGGAACGATACTGGAGACCTGAAAAATTGACACTCCCCCAACTATCTAAACATGTTAATGTCTTAACTCCTAAGTCCTAACCAATAGAAATTAGAAAGCAATCTTACTCAAAATTGGAAGTAAGTGATGTTTGATCTTTTGAAATGGTCCTCTTTTTTATTAACATTTGGAGATACTTTCGGTAGTTTCGGCATATATCATATTAAATTAGTAAAGGAGATCTAATATTTTAGTTCATGGTCGGCTGTTTGTCTAGCTATTTTTTCTTTTTTTCTTTTCTTTCTTTTAGTTTTTATATATATTTATAAAACGTGTATGATGAGATTTAAATAGATAAATTCGTCTTCACTGAAACGAAAGAGAAGGAAACTATTATATGTACTAAGATTTGATGTGTTTCACTCGGCTATTTAAGAATCTTAGATACAGATATTGTGGAATTTCTTTTGTTAGACATAAAATCAAATAAATAAAAGAAAAAAAATTAATTACAGAATAATCAAATTCTTTATTTGTTCACACTTCATAGTTCATACATGATTATTTAATTTTATTTTCTCAATGTTTGGCTAAAGGACATACAAATTTTGGGTTGTAATGATTGTATGGACTTTGAAGATTTGGTGGGACTTCACATCAAGCATCTCCAATTCTCCATAGCATATGAAGTTGACTGTTGATAGTGTGAGCCATGCTGCTCTTCCAACAAGATGGATGCATATTTTGGTCAATTTCCATGGGTTTCAAAGTAGTTAAGTAGGATAATAAATAATGATGTTTATTTATTTTTGTTATTAATTTATAATATAATTTCACTATTTTATTTTACATTTCAACTCAATATTAAAATGTAATACATCACTTAATTTTATTTTTATTTGTAAATAATCACTTTAATTTGATAATCTGTCATATCTCCTATAGTCAATGACCTCCATTCTAATAATACATATAATATAACTAGTTGATTAGCTGTAGTAGAGATAGAACTTAATTAAAATAATATGATATTGCATACGAAAACGATTATGATTTACCAATGTATTGTGATTTTTTTTTTCATTCTTAATTTTTTCATTATTTGTTTTTCTTAAATTTTTTTGAATTTTTAAAAATATTCAATAAATTGTTTTGAAAGTACATTTTTGTTTTTCTTCAAAAACAAATTCTAAATGAGTATTATTTTTTTAATTGAAAATTATAATAAATTAGGCGACTATCCAATTTCCTTTTAAGGTAAATCTACTAAGGGAGTGCCATTGTGCCAAGTATTT
Organism: Dipteronia dyeriana; assembly: GCA_032871835.1. Taxonomy (NCBI): domain Eukaryota; kingdom Viridiplantae; phylum Streptophyta; class Magnoliopsida; order Sapindales; family Sapindaceae; genus Dipteronia; species Dipteronia dyeriana. The sequence goes on along the minus strand of CM065296.1, from coordinate 98,503,827 downwards.
ATTTTGAATTTACAATCCTGTTATGAATTGAAGTCATATTCTCTCTTCAAATTTTAAATTTATACTTGAAATAAAAATAAAAAAGTTTTTTGGAATTCATCCAAAAATAAAGAAAGAAAACGTTGAAGAACTCTGAAAATCCTTTTGACTCTATTAGAAAAGTAGTCTATTAATTTATGCATCAATTCTTAAATACATATTTCATATTTGGAACAATCCAAAGTTCCAAACAAAGAGGAGTGGATAAGCTAGCAGATAGCACGTGATCTGCTGGTGATACCACGTGGGAACCATGTGTACATTTATTTACAGATTAGCTCAACGTTTTAGAAGCAAATAATTAAATAGGATAATGCTACACTTCCTATAAAATTATCCTAAAAATATGTACAATTCAATGTGGCTGTCCAGTAAAATAAATAATGAAAGAAAAAATATGACAATTCATTAAATGAGCTGGACTGTCACATTGGATTATACATATTTTGGGGAAGAGTAGCATTTCCCAATTAAATATATTGTATGATCATTTCAAAAAATATACTAAAATGATATTGTATGATTCAGCAGGCTAAGTCTAGGAATACAATGAAATTATGTCTGGATAAGTTGATTAGGCATTATGAATGTTTAGTCTCTTTCAAGGTTAGTTATAGTGTGTGAGTGTGTGACTATACTTTATTTTTTAATTTAATTTAATTTATTTAATCAAAGAAGCTTCATTAAACAGAACAATAACTGGTTACAATATCTTATCAAAAAGAGTAATAAGTGGGTACAATATAGTGTGACGTTAAATTTGAATTAATACCAACGTAATTAATTTGCTCGTCTTCTTCTATACATATTATGAATTTATGTCAAGTAACGTGGTAATTTGATGTAAACATTAGGTATTATGAATGTTTGACTTGTGAATTATCAATAATAAGGACTATAAATCTGAAGGAATATCAAAGTATAATTTTGATACTCTCTCTCTCTCTCTCTCTCTCTCTCTCTCTCTCTCTCATGTAACATGACAATGCCTGCTGAGGTTTCATTATCAAGTGGGGATCATCTTCTTAAATTTCTAACCACTGGGAATCAACAGTTGAAAATTCATCCTTGTTTCTAACAAATGATTGACAAGGACACATACAAAAATCTCAAAAGCCTTCAATTTCAGGACTGATGTTACAAAGTTTCATCAGTATTCAAACAGCAGAAACTAAAAGCAACCAAATTATGCACCAAATTTCCTCATAAGTGTGTGTGGACAAGGAAATGAGAGAATATGCTAATGAAAATTACTATTAAGACTTTCTGGCAATGCAAAATTGAGTGTGGCTAGCTTTTACAGTGAAGAGCCAACTCACCTGGTTATGTCTTTACAACCAACAATGACCTGAATGATGGCATGGAGCGCCGAGCACTTGTGGCCTGAGCAGCTTTTCAAGTGAACATTTTGAGAATTTTAACTGGCTAGTACCATTGAAACAGGGTGATGCATATGAAAATTTGATTCAGCTCAACATTCGCAAGTTTAATATCTGAAGGAGTGATCCCAGAAAGAAACCTAGCATTGAAGTGCTTCCACCTCCTAATCAATTCTTTAACAAGTATAATGAGCTAGATAATCATTAACAACATCAATAAGAAATGAAATCATAGAAAACTTAGTAAACGATCCTAGATATAAGATGATTTGCTGTTTAAGCTTGCTTGGGAGTGGTTTCACTAGTGATTCTCCCGCATACATGGCAGGAAACAACAGCCAAACTATTACAGCTAGTCATACAATAGTTATTTGATCTAATCCTGACATAGTACCTTGAAAGAATCTGGACATGTAATTTATTCAAATGCACAAATATTGCTTCGCAGTTGAAACATGCATGTTCAGTAACATAGCTGATTTCTCTTTACTGCTAGAACCTACATAAATGAGTTATGGTTTAGTATGATATGCTTGACAGAGAGAATTGCAGATACATGAACAATCGGTCCATCACATAGATGTACAAGTTAATGCTGGTCAGTTTAGTTACAGATAGACAGAGAGCAGTTACTGTTGGCTCCGAGAACCGGAAACCGGTATCCGCACAGCAGAAGGGTAGTGGGCCCAGTTTCAAAAAATTTCATAAAAACAAAACAGTTTTAACCGGATCATTGTGATTATATTGATTCTAATATTAAACTATAAATAGTAAGGAAATAAATAATTACCCTTGTAGACTTTTCGTGATTCCATCGAACCAAGTTCTTCCCAAGTTATGTACTCAACTCTTAAGGCAACAAGAAAAATATTGAGAAACTCTCCCACAATATTATTTAGAGGCTTAGAACAAAAAAAATAATTCTCTTTAATTTAACTATCTCTCTTTCATCTATGTTCCTCTATCTCTAGTAAGAAAAACAAAACAAGAAGCCCAAAAGAACCACCTTCGGCTTGTTTCTCATGTTGTATTTAAAAATCCAACGAAAGAGAGTGTGCAAGATTGTCAAAAAACATACTAGGGTGGGTGGCCAAAAAACATAGAGTAGTAGGTCCCGTCCTGCAGCTGTTTTTCAGTCCGTTTTCATTTTTATTTTTCAAAAACGATTTTGAAAACGTGTTCGTTAACAGTTTTTCATTTTTATTTTCGAAAAAAAAAATGAAAAACAAAATCAGTGTTAAAAGTGAAAGATTTAAAAAACACAAAATACTTGTTTTTCGTTTTTCGTTTTTGTTTTTCATTTTGTTTTTTACTTTTTTTATATTAAAAAAAATCTTAAACTATTAATTGTACTGTTATGCGTTTATATGACTAGGACAAGACGGAATAAGATTTTTAAATTACCAAAGTGCCTCTTATATATATATATATTATAATTATTATTATATATATTTTATGTATATTATAATACATAATATTATATAAAATATTATATATTATAATAATTACATAATTAGTAAATTAATATATAATATTGTAAAATAATAATATTTAATATTATATATATATATATATAATATATGTATAATAATATATTATATATATAATATCAAATATTATATATTTATATAGGATATAATGTCATATATTATGTATTATTATATATAAAATATAATAATATTATTAATATAATATATACAATTATATTTTTATTATATAATAATATATAAAAAATTATAATTATTTATTTATAATTTAAGAGTTTGTTTTGATTAATTCATTTTTTTGATATGTTTTTTTGAATTAATTTTAATGTGTTACTTTTGTTTAATTTAAAAATTATATTGTTTAATTATTTAATCAATTTGTTTATAGTTGTAATAATATTAAACAAAATACTACAATTGATATTTCAAATTTTGATAGTTTTTGGTTAACCTACCAGACGCGTTTTTTCTGTTTTCATTTTCAAAATACAGTTTTCAGTATTTGCTACCAAATGCGTTTTCAGAATTCGAAAATGAAACCAAAAAAACTGTTTTCATTTTCATTTTCATTTTTTTTTTTCGAAAAACAGCAACTGAAAAACGTTTACAGGACGGACCCGTAGTTTTCAACATTGTCTGTATAATGTTTGAAAAACAAAAACTCATTGGTGTTGTTTTGATTAGAGATGCACGTTTTGGGAATAGATTTGGATATAGGTCATCCCATTCTCATCCCCACTTCCCAGACCCTTCCCTGATCCCCACATTTCTCCATTTAGAGAAAATGGGGATGATGATTTTTGGGGGGAGGTATATCCATCCCCATCCCCATCCCCATCCCCAGTTTCTTATTTTTTCTGTTTTTCTTCACCTCCCCATTTCCCCTAGTCCCCCATTTCCACGTTTCCCCATTTAACTAAAAATTACAAATTAAACTAAAAAAACAAACATTTCGTTACAAATACAAAATAAAATCCATTAATGTATTACAAATACAAAATAAAGTGTTTCAAATAATTCAAAGTTTAAAACTAAACCAACTTCATATGTGAAGTAATAAAAACTGTTTTTTAACAAAAAAAACTGCACATTATAGATAATCTAAAGAGATTAACAGCCAATTCATTGTTAAGTACTTTGAAAAATCTCAAGTGTTAGGTTTTGAAGGTAAAAAGAGTAAATATGTTTATATACCTAGGGTTTTAAAGAATAAAAAATAAAAATAAAATATATATTATAATTATATTTATATACGTTTGGAGGAAATGGGGAAATAGGGATGAGGAGGGATCCTCCCATCCTCATCCATATTTCAATTTGGGGATGATTTCATCCCCATCCCCCCCATTTTTCCATTTTTTTCACCCAAAAAAAAAAATCCCCAAATAGGGATGGGGCGCGGGGATTTGAGGTCCTGGGGGAAAAATGTGTATCTCTAGTTTTGATATATATATTATGCCATTGAGGAAAAATGAGATACATTGACAATACTTGAGTGCTTTTGTGTAGGGGTGTGCAATTTCGGTTTGCTTTGGGTTGGGTTGAAACTAATGGTGTCCACGGTTCGATTTCGGTTCGGTTTCGGTTTCGTGGAAAGGCCGAACCGTAACTGTAACCGAAATGGGGCGGTTTCGGCTATGGCGGTTTTCGGTTACGGTTCGGTTTCGGTTTGGTCCGATTTTTTTTAAAATGCCACGTTTCAGCAATTGATTAGTTGTTACGTTTTTTTTTATCGAAACCGACAGTTTTTGGATGGTTTTTCAGAATTCCTAACGTAACCGAACCATCGAAAATCGGTTTTCAACCGGTTTTGTAACCGACGGTTTCGGTTACGGTTTTGAGAGGACGATTTCGGTTCAGTTTCGAACGGTTTAACCGAACCGTGGACACCTCTAGTTGAAACTCAATATCAAACCAAACTGATATGTATCGGTATGATCATATTTCAATCCAAACCAAACCAATGTGTTTTGTCAAACCGATTCAAACCAAACCAAAAAAATTCGGGTTGGTTTGGGTTGATTTGATTGTTTAGGTTTGAACCTAAAAATCATTTTTTGCATTATTATATAAAAAAAAATAAAAATATTATATAATTAACAAATTAACAATAAAAGGTACCATACCAGAAAAATAAAAAATAAAACATAATAAAACTCATATTCTAAAATGTAATGGAAGGGATGAGTATCTGTATTTTATTTATTAAAAAAATATAATATATAAAAGAAAGATAAGTAGTACAATACCAAATGGTTGATGATAATGAATGAAAAAAAAAACTTATTTATATGAGAAGCAAACAAGTATAAATAAAATTAACAAAACCTCATAAAGTATGTAAATATATGGATTGGCTTGGGATATATGAATTTTATTTTTAACAACCCAAACCAAACCAATCTTTGATCAATTTGGTAAATGACAAACCGATTAATACATTTTTTATATGCGAAACCGAACCAACCCATAAAGTTTGGGTTGGGTTAGATAGATTGGTTCGGTTTGACAGTTTTTTACACACCCCTACTTTTGTGATATATATAGCATGTCTTTGGCCATGGAGAAAAACGAGATACACATTGTATCTCCTGCAATTATTCTTGAGTGGTTAAACCACTCGAAGATAAAAAAAAAAATAAGAATTAATAGATCTTAATGACTGTTAGGTTTTGGCTCGTATTCTCAAGTGAACCCAATGTGAACCCAATGTGAACCAAACAAGACTCAACTGATGTGGAGCTCCCTGGAGACGTGGGATAACGTTTGGAAGTTGAAGATGGTGTTTGAGGGAGGTTTGAAGACGAAGAAAAACTGAAGAAACGAAGTCTATTGGGTTTCACGGCGTAGACCGCGGTGCAGACAGGCCCCTAGACCGGGCACAGAGAGCAGTCGTGTCCAGGCGATCAAGTGCGGCGTGGACCGTGACGGAGGTAATGGCATGGACCGTGGCACAGAGAGCGGTAGTTGACAGTGGCTTTTCGCGGTATAGGAAGCGGGGTGCACACCGCGACCTAGACCGCAGAAACGACGTAACTTGCTCAAATAGGAATGTCGTGTGGAAATAGGAAAGTATTTTCTTCTAGAAGTTCTTGTGCTAATCAGAAAAGGAAAGAGTTTGTCTTCATGAAGAATAGGAAATTCCTGCAACAAGAAGACTTGTCATAAATAAGAAGTAGTATTTATGTGGAACAAGTAAGTCTTGTACGTTTAGGAGTAGGATTTCCTCTTATGTTAAACTCCTTGTAATTAATATAAATAGACCTTGTATCTAGGTTATTTTGTGTGGAGAAAAAGAACATCATGTAACATCAGAGAGTAGTGGAGAGATCGGGGTGAGAGACCCGTGGGAATATCCGTGGAGGGATCTAAGGGAATATCCGTGGAGGGATCTAAGAGATCCGTGGGTGATATTTAGGGGAGACCTAGGGGATATTTTAGGGTTCTTGGTAAGGATCTTGAGAGCGTGGTTTGGGATTTGGGTGTGAGAGAGAATCCTGGAATATATGGTTGTAACAATTTATCATATAGTGAAATTTTCTCTGTCGTCCTGACAGCCCGTGGTTTTTTACCCGATTTGGGTTTTCCACGTATATCTTGTGTTGTGATTGGTTTATTTTCTCTCATCTATTTTTTCTACTATTGACGTTATTAATTGCTATGAGTTATGGGCATATATTAGGCACGACGATTCCGCATTCATCGATTCTGGGAAATAATCCAACAATTGGTATCAGAGCCTTGGTTCGGCGATGACGTTTTTACAAGTCTTTAGGGGAGATCGTATGGAGGACTTGGTGGTAATCGGGATGATGATGATGATAGTTGCCTAGTATGGTTTAGCAAAGGAGATACGTCTTGAAAGCGGTTTCGAACTCGGTGGGTTTGATGAAAAGAAAAATAGAGATGAAGAATAACTTTTTTTTTTGGCTTGTGGTTGTAGGTACAAGTCATGGAGATCCAATCTGGGATACACAAGGCGTTTATTGAATAAAATAAAAAATTTGAAACGCTCGAAGTCTCTGGTGATGGTGTGGGGCTTATCCGGCAAAACACTCCCCATTCTAGTAGCAAGTCTTTCACCAGGTATGTGATGCAAGGACGAAAGGTCTTTCACATGATTAGGTGATGTAAGGACATGTTTATCCTTTTGGCAGTTTTCCCCACTGACCATGGAAGAGGATATGTTGCTACTAGTGGTTTGTAATTGTGCACAAGGCATTGGTCAGAAAGTGATGCAAGGTGTATGGTGGACAAAGATGTCGATGGCTGACGAACTCCCTGGTAATCTGACGTGAGGAGTTGCATCACAATTTCAGCATGTTATTTTTCGACATGGTGCTGGAACAACGAACACAAAGCAAAAGGAAGAAAAAAAAAATCTTAGGATGGTTCATTCCTAAGTCGTTATACCTTGTGGTGGGGTATGTTGATTCTTGGTGATGAGAATCGTGGTTGTGGACAAAGGTCTTGAGAATTCAAGTCAAATGGGAGAATTGTTAGGTTTTGGCTCGTATTCTCAAGTGAACCCAATGTGAACCAAATAAGACTCAACTGATGTGGAGCTTCCTGGAGACGTGGGATAACGTTTGGAAATTGAAGATGGTGTTTGAGGGAGGTTTGAAGACGAAGAAAAATTGAAGAAACGAAGTCTGGTGGGTTCCCGGCATAGACCGCGGTGTAGACAGGCGCCTAGACAGCGGCACAGAGAGCAGTCGTGTCCAGACGATCAAACGCGGCGTGGACCATGGCCGAGGTAATGGCATGGACCGTGGCACAGAAAGCGGTAGTTGACAGTGGCTTTTCGCGGTATAGGAAGCGGGGTGCACACCGCGACCTAGACCGCAGAAACGACGTAACTTGCTCAAATAGGAATGTCGTGTGGAAATAGGAAAGTATTTTCTTCTAGAAGTTCTTGTGCTAATCAGAAAAGGAAAGAGTTTGTCTTCATGAAGAATAGGAAATTCCTGCAACAAGAAGACTTGTCATAAATAAGAAGTAGTATTTATGTGGAACAAGTAAGTCTTGTACGTTTAGGAGTAGGATTTCCTCTTATGTTAAACTCCTTGTAATTAATATAAATAGACCTTGTATCTAGGTTATTTTGTGTGGAGAAAAAGAACATCATGTAACATCAGAGAGTAGTGGAGAGATCGGGGTGAGAGACCCGTGGGAATATCCGTGGAGGGATCTAAGGGAATATCAGTGGATCAAGTAAGAGATCCGTGAGGTGATATTTAGGGGAGACCTAGGGGATATTTTGGGGTTCTTGGTAAGGATTTTGAGAGCGTGGTTTGGGGTTTGGGTGTGAGAGAGAATCATGGAATATATGGTTGTAACAATTTATCATATTGTGAAATTTTCTCTGTCGTCCTGACAGCCCGTGGTTTTTTACCCGATTTGGGTTTTTCACACATATCTTGTATTGTGATTGGTTTATTTTCTCTCATCTATTTTTTCTACTATTAACGTTATTAATTGCTATGAGTTATGGGTATATATTAGGCACGAAGATTCCGTATTCATCGGTTCCGGGAAATAATCCAACAATGACAACCACTCTATTAAACAATAACTCAATAAGTGGTGCACTCTTATTTAAAACAATACATAAAGTACTTTATGTATACTGTATAGATGATTAATTCCAAATTAATCACCGAGCCTCGTTATATCTTAATATTCAATACAATGTTATGGAGATGGTATGGAGACACATGGACCTATAATTTCAACCTCCAATAAATCTTTAATAATTAATTAAACTCTAAAATTAAATATTATATTTATTAATTCGAGATTTATTTCCTAAAAAAACTGGAACTGAACTCTTGTCATTATAGAATTAATTACTCGAATAGGAATCGAATAGTCTATTGATATAATCACTACATATAGATTAATCATCCATAAACAATTCGTAATATGAGCTAGGTTCAGATCCGTTGACCTCTCAATCACATCTTTATCCTTGAGTGTCTGTGATTCTCTAATGAACAATTATTTATGATCTTATCATAAATTGAGCGTTCTATTATTCAAGACCCGAATCATTTATTCAAGAGAACTGTTTGTTTGCTTCAATTAAGAAGGAATAGATTTCATCTTGTATATTATCATTCCCAACTAAATATATCATTATGCCTCCAAGATACAAAGTTTTAAGTTTGGCAAAATGAGCAAATCATACCGAGTAAGTCAAAAGACACAACCCTACAAGTAGGAGTATGTTAAATACTCAGGATTAAGATCGTTCAATAAATGACCATTTTTTTAATAAATGGGAATATTTTGTTTCAAGACAGAGATTATTAAATATTCCAATTTATCGTGTTCATGTCCTGTATAATTTTATTATACAAAATACCTTCATTCTAATGTCACCACATCAACGGTTCTGATAAAACTGTTTCATTCTTAATGGGACTGAACCGTACTAGTAATTTTAATCAATTAAAGATCCTAACTTTAATTATCAATTACATACAATTAAGATTATTATATTAAGCATAATCTTCATATATATATATAACAACTTATATACTATGTTTAATATTACATTTAATAATCATGGAATTTTATATTTTTAATACAATATTAATAATATTAAATGTATATAAATATAAAATGAAATGTCAATCCAAATTTCAGCGAATAATTAACTATATTTGTTTTTAGGGCACTTTTCCCAACAGTTACTTGATCTTGCTAAATTAACATACTACAATAACTGTCACCAACTAACAAGATCATTAGGAGTGTGCAAAGTTCCAATAAAAAAATGTAGAAGGTCTTCAAGCACTTACAAATTCAATAAACTACCACGCTCGAAACAGTAAATGTCCACAGCAGCCACTCTGGCATCACTCAACTGATATGCACTCTCAACAGACCTTCTCGCCATAAGATAGGACGAGTTCATCTCTGATGGAAACAGAGGCCACATCAAGTGAAACATAAAAGGCTTTGATTTAGGTGATTATAAGTGTTTTAATCAATCTATTCTAAGGTCCAGTTTGACATTGTTTTCCCAACTGATTTTAGGGTCAAAAGTGATTCTGGACTATAGACAGGGTGTTTGGTAAAATCGTGGGGAAGTGCTTTTGGTCACTTTTAACTTCTCCCAACTGAGTTTTTGAGAAGCTACAAATACTTGCTTTTGGATTTTGGCTTCTGCTTTTAGAAAATGCACTACAATGATATTAAATGAAATTTTACCAACTTTCCAACTTTATCTATACCTTTAACGAAATTTACCAAAAAAAAATCGGTTTACATTTCTGTACAAAAAAATGTTGTCATAACTTATAACTATAAAAAAAAAATAGGGATAATTAATTCAATAAAGTAGAATAAAAAAGAAATAAAAATAATAAAGTAGAATAAAAAAGAAATAAAAATAATAAAGTAGAATAAAATAAATAAATAAATAAATGGGACTAATTAATTCAATAAAGTACTGTAATTATATAACACTTAACACTAAATATAAATAAAAAAAAAAAAAAAAAATATAGCATATTAACATCATTTAGATGTCTATGTCCTTATTATTTCAGTTTACCAAACACATTGAAATTGCTTTTAGTTGTCATAGTACTTTTGAAAATCAGTTTACTAAACACTCGGCTGATTCTTCCAACAACAATTCCAAAAGTAATTATCCTCACAGCAATTTCAAAAGCACTTCTCTCCACAGCACAGCAATGCCAAACTGGACCCTAGTTACTTAGCCTATAAAAGGTATGATGAGTAACAAAGGAACCTTCAAGTTGATCAGGACTCATATTCCATGATTGCTAAAGCCTAAGAGCTTCTCCAACCCATCATCAAACACCACACCAATCTCTAAATCCCACCACAAATCACCTCCAACCCGCGCCATTCTCCGTACAAAACTTCATGTGGTGAACAATGTCACGCAATAGATTGCGCGACACTGTTGTTTTGCGCAAAACAATTCTGTTTTTTTTTTAATCCAAAACTTTTAAATAATCATATTTTAACCCCATTTAATAAAATGTATTTTGATTATATCCTTCATTTCAAGGTTTTATTTAATCACAGTTTTACCCTAATAAATTTAATTTATTCAAATTTGGTCCTTTTTAATATTTAATGATTTTTTTGTGAATTAATTATTATTGTTATATTTATTTATAATAAATTAAAATGTAGTGTATATTTATAAATTTAAAATGCAATTTTTATAAATAAGTAACTTCATTCAATACAACGGAAATTAAAACAAAATACATTAAGAACAAAATACAAACTTCATAATGAAGAGGAAGAGACAATTTTGGCAGCTCTTGGTGCGATGGATGCAGTAGAAGAAGAAATGATTGCCCAATATGGACAATTCCAACAGGCCATGGCTCAGTATCTCAATCAACAAAATAACCTAGTGCGACGTGGAGGCTCAATTCCTGGTCATATAGTCATCAATCGAGACCGGGAAAGTGCTGATCGTCGTTTGTTCTACGGCTATTTTGTCGAGAACCCTCGGTACAACGATCAAATGTTCTGTCGACGCTTTCGAATGGGTAGGAGTTTATTCATTCGTATTGTTGAAAAAGTAGAAGCTCGTGACAACTATTTTATGCAACGAAGAGACAATGCGGGTAGACTGGGTTTATCCGCGCTTCAGAAAATAACAGCAGTATTTCGGATGTTGGCATATGGTTGTCCAGCAGATGCTATTGACGAGTATATAAAAATAGGAGAGTCCACAACAATTGAGAGTTTGAAGAGATTTTGTCGTGCTGTTGTGGAGGAATTTGCAGGTGAGTATCTTAAATCACCAACCGCTACTGACGTTGTAAGACTACTTCGTATTGGTAAAGATCGTGGTTTTTCAGGAATGTTGGGTAGTCTAGATTGTATGCACTGAAAGTGGAAAAATTGTCCAACAGCTTGGGCAGGGCAATATGTAGGTCGTAGTGGATCCCCAACTATTATTTTAGAGGCTGTTGCTGATTATGATCTGTGGATATGGCATGCATATTTTGGTTTGCCTGGTACGAATAATGATATTAATGTGTTAGAGGCATCCCATCTTTTTTCCAACCTTACTCAAGGTATTGCTCCTCCAGCTCATTATGTCATTCAAGGAAAAGAATATAATATGAGTTATTATTTAGCTGATGGTATATACCCAAAATGGTCTACGCTTGTACAAACTATTCACGATCCACGTGGTCCCAAAAAAAAATTATTTGCAATGCAACAAGAAGCCTGTAGAAAAGACGTGGAACGTGCATTTGGAGTTCTCCAATCACGATTTGCAATTGTGGCAGGACCGGCGCGTTTTTGGCATAAACATATTTTACATGATATAATGACTACGTGCATTATTATGCACAACATGATAATCGCGGATGAGCGTGATATAACTGCATCAATTGAGGATCATATGGAAACACCAACTCCAAAAGTTGAGATGGTGTTAGATGAAAATACCTGATTTCAACAATTTCTAGCTCGACATAGAGGAATCAGGGATAAAGACGCTCACATTGCACTCCGAAATGCGTTAATAGATCATTTGCGGGATGATTATACTAATTCAGATAATTAGATGATGATCAATATGTACTTTTATTTTTATGTTTTTTCTTTTATATTTCCTGAAATGTAATGTTCAAGTTATTTCAATAATAAATTCAAAATTTAACCTAATCAATTTTTTTTTTTATGTATTAATTTCACATTTTCTTATTATATTGTAATATTATGTTAATTATGGGGTGAAATGTTAATTGTGAAGAAATATTAAAAAAAAGGAAAGAAAGAGAATATTATGGGGAATATTCTCTTTAATGTAAAGTTTGGTGCAGTGGGTTGAAGATGGAATAGTAAAATAGTGCAACAGTTGCACTATTTTAGTGCAAATTTTGCACCATTTTAGTGCAAATTTTGCACCAAATACACTATTCGGGTTGGAGATGCCTAAAGGCACCGAAAACATTTTAATCAGACCAAAGTAGGAAATCTGTATGCCAAAGAAGGAAACTATTTGGCTGAAGCATTCATAAACAATTATGAATGTAATAATCACACTTACAACAAAAGAATTTTTTCCTTTTCTTTGAATCCAGTAAATAAGTCTGTCATCTTCTAGAGTAAAATTCCCTACAGCATATGGACTGCCTTGACCAGATCAAATCTCATAATAAAATTGATCGTTGTCAGTGGAGATTCTATGCATTTCATGCTTTATAATCAACTAAAACCAAATGGTGCTGCTTGAATGATAACTAACATTAGCATACTTCCCACAAACTACAAGAACATTTTACGGGTCATAATTGGTTTCACCTGTGCCACTTCTTTAAATCTATTCGCTATACCATTCCTTACTCTTCTATGCAGTTCATCGTCGAGCAGAGTGGACTCCCCTGCTGCATCTAGTGCATCACAAACCAACTTGTATGTGTATTCTCTAGGAACTGAACCCCCATCAACCAACTCAATCAGGAAATTCATGGCCTCCAACACCCTCCCAGCTTCGCACAAAGCATGTATAATCGGAGTATACGAACTTGAAGTGGGTACCCCATGATTCATATTTTGCATCCTCCTCATCATCTCAACAGCCTTATCAGTCTCATTAACAGCACTGTAGTACCTAATAAAAGAATTATACGTAACCCTGTTCGGGACACAACCCTTTTTACCCATATCATCGAAAAGTTCCAAAGCCCTCTCAATTCGGCAAGTCTTGCAACAACCGTCAATCAAACAATTATAAGTGACAATATCAGGAACAAAACCCTTAAATAACATTAAACGAAACAAGTGATTAGCCTCCCACAATCTTTTCCTAATAGCCTTTTTACACCCGGTTTGCATACTATTCTTACAATAAGAACTAATCAATATAGTATAAGTATATACATCCGGAGGACACCGAAACCCCGGCAACTCCATTTGTTCAAACAAAAATCTAGCCTTGTTAAAGTTTCCAACTCGACAAAGAGCATTAATAACCACATTATAAGCATAAACATCAGGTTTGCAATAAAATTGCTTCAAACGATAGAACGTAGCCAATGCTTCATTAGCAAGGCCTTGTTCACCTAGAACTTTTATCGAACACGTAACGGTCGAAGTAGTCACGAGCTGAGAATTTGGTCTTGTTGACATTTGTTTGAGAAAATCCCAAAGACCCTTTGTATTATTTCCTTTAGCGAATACAATAGCCATCTCTCTACAAGTCAACTCAGTGTGATCAAACCCGAAAAAAGACTCGACCCAGTGATAGAACTCAAGGGCTTTGTTGAGGCCCAGAGTGACTTTGTGCGGATCTCTATAGGCTGCAGGGCCAAGAAGAAGTAGATTATTGCGGATATTGAAGGATTCTTTGTTGAGGTTACGTTGTTTCAAAGGAGTTCGGTGTCGAAAACCGTTTTGACAACCGATGGAGCGAGGAGAGTTAAAGAAGAATCTGGGGATGGATTTTAGGACATTGGAGACTGATTCGACTGTGAATGGGTTGTGGGTTGTTGAAGCTGCGACTTTTGCATCAAATGGAACATCTTTCAGCAAAAGTGGTAGTAGTTGGTGTAACAGGCTAGTGTTCTTTGCCATGGAGTAGAGAGGTCTTGACGATGTCATGTTTGCTTTTTTAGTCAAATCGATGAGGTTTTCAATTTCAAATTTCAACGGAGTGGTGACTGTGGAAGTGTGGAGTGTCTCTAAATTTGAAAATGAAGTGTGGAGTGTCTAAATTATAATGTAGACATGGGCTTTGTAACGCAAACATAGACTTACCTCATGTCTTAACATAAAAATTCTATGGGTAGTATTTATTGTCAAAATATTACTCTACGCCCCTTTATTTTAGAATAAATTACACATCACGTTTATTTTAATTTTATATATATATATATATATATATATATATATATAAATGTTTGTTTTAGATTTAAGTTTGAATAATTTGTTATTATATAGGATTTTTATCTTATCCAATCTCTTTGTTATCTTTTAAATTTCTTGTATTCTTCTATAAAAAGGACTTGCTCTGTCAATAATAAAACGAAGAATTGATTTGGTTATATGCTATGTGTTAGTCTTTTATGACTTTTGGGAGGTTCTGGTTTCTCTCAAAGCAAACCAGCATTTTATTTTTGATTCAAAGAAACATGCTTGTATCAGAGCCTAGTTATAAAGCATTTCTGTTAGGTTCATATCGAACTACCATTCCGTTGTTCAGAGCAATGAATTTTGTCGGCAATTAATGGGCTAGATTAGGATGTGTTAGTATTATGTATGGACATATTACCGTATCAAATACTGATAGTCGAGTGACGGGTAAGTGTCGATTTGTTGACCGACGAAGGCATTGGTTCAGAAGCGTAGTGAAATGTTACGATCACGTTTATTTCAAAAAAAAAATTAAAAAAATAGATAAATGGTTGTTTTATATTTAAATTTGAATAATTTGTTGTTATATATGATTTTTATCCTATCCAACCTCTTTATTATCTTTTAAATTTATTTTATTCTTTAATAAATAGAACTTACTCTGTCAATGATAAAATAAAGAATTAATTTGGCTATAAGCTATGTGTCACCAGGTTTAATCTATAACACTTGAAATCAATTTTTATAAAAAATCGACATTGACTTTTCTTGCTATTAGTGTGTCCAACACTTTAACGGATAGAAATATAATTTGGTCATTTCTCAAAATTTTAAATAAAAATTGAAGAACCTCATCCATAAAATTCTCTACAAGCGCATTAAAAAAAACAGAGGAGGAGGATTAAATTCAAAATACCCATTAATAACTTATTAGAAAGAGAACAAAAAAAAAAGAAAAGAGTGTATACTATTGAATTTGATTAGATGAACATACCAAACCATGGTATGTCAAATTGTCAATCCTCCACGTACAACATTCCACCTTACCATATCAATAAATCATCTGTATCGATAGGGACGAATTAGCTTAGAGGAAAAGTTGGAATATTTATTTGATACAGCAACACTAAAGTCTTGTTGAAAAAGGTGATGGCTTTTATATTGCATAGAATATTAAGACATTTGAGTCCTTTTTTTCCGTTACATTTTGACATTTCAACTTGCAAACTTTGAATTTTACAAGAAAAGGCTCACAATTTGCTCTTAACATTACAACTTACAAGACCGGTCTGCCTCCACGCGTCCAATTCCAAAGCAATCTCTTTCATCGAAATAACCAAAATCAGTAAATTATATATGAATATATATTTTAAAATAAAAATAATTGAAGGTAAAAATCTTGGCTGCATTCGATATTCGGAATTTCGGATACACGATGTATCTCTCATTTCGATGTTGCCACGTAAGCTGCACTAAGTTTTTGCCCATCTGAGGGGCTCAAAATCCAACCAAATAGAGCAACACTATACAAATACAAGTGAGTCCGTTCAAAAAAGCCCGAACCCGGCCCACTCCGCATCACTCATGGGGCGGGGCGATGACTTATACGACGAGAAAGATGACGATGCCGGAGATGCACTCAACTGCGAAAGCGACTTCCTGCTTGACACCGACCACCGTGACAAGCTTTCAAGGTCAGAACTGTAACTGGGTTCGGATTCGGGTCTACCCACATTGACCCTCCTTTTGCTTTCTCTTTGTCTAAGAAAAGGAGAGGGAAAGCATCCAGATGAAACATATTCCGGTCGGATCCTGGTGGGTTGGTCGAACGGCCAACGTTCGGATCGGGTACGTGTGGTGGAGCGGAATGATTGGGTCCGGGCTTGAGGCTCAAATGGTGGAAGAAACTGGAACCCGGCTGGTGGAGGCTTGAGTTTTAGTGGTGGGGTTGGTGACTTCTTGTGTTGGTGGGCAGGCGATTCCGGTGGTGATGAGTTGGGTGTTTGTTTATGCTGATGGTGTTGGATCTTGGGAACACCGGGTCGGATCTCCCACTTGAAAGGAATAGTACCCGGTTTGGTAAACGAGTCGTCGTCTATGGCCATTATAACTGAAAATAACTAACAAAATGAACCTCTTGAATAAATTAATTCATTGTGGTGTGGGTTAAACTTGTATTTATATAATCATATAGGTGGGTTTGGGAGTTAGAAATGATTATTATACGGCGGGATTGAAGGGCATGGCCCTTGGAGTGGGGTTAGTGGGCCATATTGTGAAAATGGAGTCCATTTACGTAATATGACTTGTCTCTAAAATGCTCCCCTACTTTCAACACCAAATTGAAACAAGACAAATCTTGTACAACCATTTTCAAGCCTACACTTATTAAACTCTACCAAACTATTATTGACAAATCTACTTTTTACTTCCAATTTTAAATTTTAAAATTGTCGTAACAGGAGGATCTTACAATCTTCGTTCAATTATCGATGTTCAAATCTTGACATGTCCATAAATCTGTATCAAGTATGGAGAGACCTTTCCGATTTCTTCAAACTATGTTGTAATGTTAGTTGATCACATTAGGTCTATTTTTTTTTTTATTTTTTTTTAAGTAATAAAAAGTCTATTTTCTCATCTTTCCCATGTTACCTTCCTATTTGTGGGTCATATTACACTGCTATATTTGTTTGTTTCCTTAGAGAATTACACTAAAGACAAAAGTAAAGAATTTTAATTTTGTAGATGAAGTTTTTTAAACATTGATTGTAAAAAAATAAAGAAAGAGATATGAACCTGCGGTTTTCCTTTTTTGTTGCTTGTTTTACTTTTAGGCTAATTGACACATATACCCCCAGACTATACCATGATTCGTATGTTACCCCCTGAATTTATTTTTTAGATACTAAACCCCATGAACTATCGAAAATTGGTAAAAGTGAATGAAAACCTAACGTCATCCACTGTTCTGTCATAGTAAATTACACTAAGCACCATACTTATATACATAATTACATCAAATCGAAAAAAAATATAATAATATGATATAAATATCCCTCTTACCAAATTTTTAAAAATCATATTTTAAAAATAAAATTTTAAATTTTAAAATTGAAAGATTGGTTAAATAATAACAAATTTCTAAACTTTTTGATAAAGAAATTAAATAAATAGAGAAATGAAAAAAATAAATTGATTTGACAATTATTTAAATTATATTTTCTTATATTTAAATATCTCTAAATATAAAACCCAGATGAATATATAAATTATTTAATACGAATTATCATTTAAACTATCTTTTTTTATTAAAATATCCGTAAATTTCACTTGTTCATTTACAATAACATGAGTATTTAAATAAAAAATAATTTAAATGATAAATCCCCATAAATAATTTAAATATCCATTGTTATAAAAGTTTTGGGGTTTAATGGTGAAAAAAAAATAAGGTGTAAGGTGCAAGGATATTTAAGGATATTTATATAAAAAAGATAATTTAAATGATAATGGCTCAAAAAGTATAGGGCATATAAAGTATTACTATTATTATTATTATCATTATTATAATTAATTTATTAGTATTATTTTTATTTTTATTTTATTATCATCATCATTATTATCATTTTATTTTTTATTTTTGTTATTGACATTATCAATATCCTTGTTATTGTAATTGAACAAGTGATATTTAAGGATATTTAAATAAAAAAGATAATTTAAATGATAATAGCAAAAAAAAAGTATGGAGTATTTAAATTATTATCAGTATTATTTTATTATTATTATTATTATTATTATTATTTATTATTTATTTTTTATTTTTTTACATTAATAATCTTGTTATTATAAACAAACAAGTAATATTTAGATATATTTAAATAATAAAGATAGTTTAAATGATAATTCGTATTAAATAATTTATATATTCATCTGGGTTTTATATTAAGGGATAATTAATGGCTCAAAAAAGTATAGGGTATTTAAATTATTATTATTATTATTATTATTATCATTACTATTATTTTATTAGTATTATTATATTATTTTAATATTTTAATTATTATCACCATTATTATTATCATTTCATTTTTTTTACATTATCAATACCCTTGTTATTGTAATTGCACAAGTGATATTTAGGGATATTTAAATAAAAATGATAATGACTAAAAAAAAGTATAGGGTATTTAAATTATTATAATTATTATCATTATTATTTATTTTATTATTATTATTATTATTATTATTATTATTTAATTTTTAATTTTTGTTTTTTACATTATTAATAATCTTGTTATTGTAAACGAACAAGTAATATTTAGAGATATTTAAATAATAAAAGATAGTTTAAATGATATTTCGTATTAAATAATTTTTATATTCATCTGGGTTTTATATTTAGGGATATTTAAATATATAAAAAGATAATTTAAAAAAAATCAATTTTAATTTTTTTCTTTCTCTATTTGTTTTTCTTTATCAAAAAGTACATAATTTTATTATTATTTAACCAATCTTTCAATTTTAAATTTTAAATTTTTATTTTTAAAATATGATTTTTAAAAATTTGTTAAGAGGGGTATTTATGTCATATTATTATATTTTTTTGATTTGATGCAATTATGTATATAATAAGGATGCTTAGTATAATTTACCATGACATAACAGTGGATGACATTAGATTTTCATCTATTTTTTTCAATTTTCGATAATTCAGGAAGTTTAATCCCTAAAAAATTAATTTATGGGGTAACATGCGAATCGGGATATAGTCTGAAGGTATATGTGCCAATTAGCCTTTTTTTTATTACCTCATGTAAAAGTGTCAACTTAAACTTGAAACATTATCGGACCGTAAAAGCATCATTTACTACAAAACTACATCCAACGATGATATATAAACGTTGTCATCGTAGACATATACATTAAATTAAAATCATAAACACTAAAATTACATTTCTCATACTGATACTAAACTTTGAACTTCAATAGCCTAATAATTCCTTCAATTTGTAGCTATAAACTAGAAATTTTTTGCGCCCCACTTAAAATGATTGTGATTACTGAGGTTTGACCATGATTTTAATGGTGCATATCCACTGATGGTGTGACAAAGCCTGTTCGCAACGGTAGGATGGCAGAGTTTAATGGGTAACATTCATTATGTAAACGTGAGACAATTTTGAATTTTGAAATCGAATGAAATCATGGTTTTCACTTATCATGGGGACAAATGAGTTTCTGTAACAGTGATTTGTCCTACCTTCCACTAGTTATTGCAATTATGGCAGAGTTTAAAGGGTAATTAGCATCAGCACATCAATGAACGGCTTCTTTTTGAGCCTTTTCATGGTTCAATGACAAGTTACAAGATTTTCAAATAGAAGTAAAGAAAGACCCTGGTTTTAGTCAAACTGAGGCTACTCTTTTGTAGTTCAATATAGGGCTTATGGCATATCCAGAAAACATCAATGGAGCTCAAAGACTGCATTAAGGGATTGAATTTAGAAGAAAGAACCGAGAAACCAGCGATTCCAAAGGGTGCAGTTAACGGCTGCACAGCCGTTTATCAAGAGAATTTTCTACTGCAGTTGTGATGAACTCTCTAGAATTAAGCCACTCGATTCTATCTGGGTCTTCAGCGACCTAACTCACATAATTAAGACCTAACTCTCATAATTCAACTCTTCTGGCATGTTGCATAGAGCTAGCATGACATGGCTGGCCACATTCAATAGCTGCAGGTACTCATCTGCACCATCAACTAGACACTGCAATGCCACATGACCAAAGGTCAGAATTATGCACAATATATGTCTCTATGATCCAATTAAAAAATTCTATGGAAGGAAATTATCTTGATGAACAGCTAATGGATTACCAAGTAATCCTCACATTTTTTGGAAAGAGAAAAGAAATATGAGACTATTCAACATGTATCGACTTGAGTACTGCTTGAAAGCGACACAATCTAGATTGCGAGACTGAAAGACCATACATATTATCACTAACAGTATTTCAATTTTTACTATAACTTAAACCAGCACAAAACTCTGAGGCAAATAACTGAAAGCAGGGTCATAAACAATAGAATTAGGCTTCTAAGAAGGTAACCTTATCAGCTTCAGCTAAGCGCTTGCATATTCGAGCCTTCTGCTCATCGGATATATCTTCTGCTTCAACAACTACATCAAATATCTGGACTAAATATTATCAGTTAAAAATATATCTCAATGCTGACCAGACATATATAATCCATACATAAGGCAAAAATGGAACCTGAGAAAGAAGCAGTGAGACTGGATATCCCTCTGCAATAATTTTATTAACTTCCTTGTTAGCCAAATCAAAATCACCACTTCTGCAAGCTGTAAAAAGTGCCTCAACAACATCTTGTGGAATGACCTAGTAATAGAAACATTATTAGTCAGGACAAGACAGGGATTCTTAAGCAAAATAAATGTCATCAAACTACTGCAGTGCAATATGTTATTGAGTTATAAGTATATTTTACATAACACATGGTTGTGCCTTCATGATACAATACCAATAAAAGAAACTCAAATAAACACCCATTTATAGCAACTTGTTGAAAGTTTTATGCTCAAAAGTCAAGGTCTCTTGGCCCTGAGAACAATCTCTTGTTGAGATCTGTCTCCAATTAAGAAAAACCATTGCTAATAGATTTAGGATTTCTCTTCCATAAATAAATTTGTGATTTCTTATTTGTCCTAGCTTAAGCTCAAACACATTCAAACCCATAACAAATTCAATCACGTGGGTGGAATCAAACCCAGTACTTCCTAGTATAACCTGACTTTGGTACCAAGTTAGTAACCAACCGACCCAAAAGCTTAAATTAATTGAAAAGGGCCCAACAATATTATTTAAGCACTCTAACAATGCTCTAGCATGAGAAACTCTACTATTTTTGTACTTGTGAGATTGTGAGGAGCGTTCATTGAGAGTTTTCTTGAACTCTTGATTTTCCTTCACATAGTGGAAATAGGCATATTGCTGAACCACGTAAATTGTTGTATTCTTATTTATTTTTTCCTTTTTATGTTTGTTTAATCTTTCTATGAGTTTTATTGGTTTATTGGTTTGGCATTTCTTGCCTCTCGCTTGGAGGTTCCGGTTTTATATTTTCGCACTTGTTTCAAGTATCAACATCTCTCATATATCTAACCACCATGGCAGCAAGAAGATAGGTAACCTATAAAAGCCTGATTCACCTGACCAGAAAGTCTAGAGCTTTCCAAAATATATATTGTTGAAACAAATAAAGCATTGGAGAATAAAATTAGATACAACTCACCCCAGACACACTAATTAGGTCCTTGGAAGAAATTGATGATCCAAATAAACGAGTAGCTCCCTGCAATATTTCAAGATAAAACTTGACATGAGCTTCATCACCCATTGTCGATGAATCAAAGTAGTGAAAAAATGTATTTGGAAAGAAGACTTTAAGAAACAAACTTGGTGTTACCCAGATTGTCTTCTTAAACCCCATACAAGATCTAAGCACAAAATACTATAGCACTGACAAAACACATTAAGTATCAACAGCATCATTAAGTTTGAATCCTGACTAGCATGATGATTCAATCTTACATCACAAAGGGTGACATTATCTTGGTCCTAGTATCAATAAGAGAGAAAAAAAATCGATATAAACTACTTGTTTCTCCGGTAAGTAATCCCAACAGAGTATAAAGCAAAATGCAGGAAATTAAGTTATTGTTTAAAGTTTTGAAGCTATAAATTTTACCACAACAAAATTTCAATACAAAAATAATTAAAGCCCCTTGAACGTCTGATGGCCTTTTAACCTGGACCAAAATCAATGCAAAAGCTCTTTTAAGTTAATGGAAGTGTGATTACCATGACCAATTTGGTGTTCTAAACAACTCAGTACACTGTCATTTAACATGTTCAACTAGTTAAACAGTAACTTTTGGTTACCTTCTACTGCTTATCAATCAAAATTGCCGAAAATAAATAAATAAATTGCATAGAGAAAGAATCAAGGCAATCTAAATAATGAAAACAAATTGAACAAGCTACTCCTTACCTGCAAATATGTGATAGCCCGGCGAAGATCACCTTGTGAAATATAACTTAAGGTTGATAGAGCCTAAAATGATATATTCCATACACAGATGTCAAAAACGAAGTACGAAACCACTGACACAAACCACAGTTTCTAAGAAATGATAGAAGTTATTTGATCCACACCTCTGCATCCAGGTTGAGTCCTTCTTCCTTACAAATGTGCAAGATGCGGCTACTCATAATTTCCTCAGTAATTGGCTTGAACCTGAACTTTGCACATCTTGAAGCAAGGGGTTCTATGATCCTACCAAATAAAATAATAAACATCATGCAATCATGAAGTTCAAGGATTACCCTCAAATATATAAATTATAGAGTACAGCAATAAAATTATTTTCCATATAATTTTACTTCTATAAAATATAGGTTTTTTTTTTAAAAAAAAATCAGATCACATAACACCCTAGATATGAGAACATGTTGAAGCTCCTACCTAACATATCTTCCTAGTTCAACCAAATTGCACATTCCAGATGTTTCATATGGATTTTAATTAAGAAAACTATTATTCAAAATCAACATTCAAATATGATGGCAGAACCGTTTAAGATGAAAAAGCCAAACATGGTTATGTTATATAACCTGTTGTTCTGTGGTACTCATCTAATTGGACTGCATCTAAATAGATCTTATTAGAGTGGGTTTAGAATAATACGAATCAGAGATGGTCTGGATTCGAAAAATTCTATATGACACATGAGCTTATTCATAAACCTTTTGAGGTTGAATGTTTATGCAATAATGCAATCCAATATTCTGTGTCCAACAGAGATAACATTTAGTCACTATCTTTGGAGCATGATATAAATTGGTTCATCAATTCTATATGTAGGAGACCAAAGAATTGGAGTAGTAATGATAATTGGATGTTGCAAAACCGAAAACAAATCAAAAGATTGATGATGCGGTATGAATCTGAACATATCAATCACTTAAGAAAGTTTAGCTTATAGTTAGAACTAGATGCGCAATTCAGAACCATATGCAAAATTTTAAGCTAGAGGATTGACATGATGTTGAAGTAGAGAGTTTTAGAGGTACATCATGCATGTCTGTTGTTTCCGTGAAAAAAATTAAGGTAGTAATCTTAATTTATTTAAAAACCACTTCATACATGTCTTAACTCAAAGGCCTTGGAATAGCATTTCATGACATCTGCTATAAGAGACAGCATCAAGTGATAATTTACATTCACAGTATACTAATATTCATGCAATGTCCATTCATGTCCCCAGAAGTCAATGAGAAAAAAGAGACCAATTGTACATAATCATGTTGCTTGAAGAAAATGTAATAAAAAGAGACTGAAAAATAAATACACAAATACCAAATGGAAAGTAAACAGAGAAAAAAAAAAGGTGAACCTGCTGATGTAATTGCATATAAAAAAGAATCTTGTAACTTTGGAGTAAGTTTCCATTGTACGTCTCAAAGCATTCTGTAAAATCAAATATATTGTTTGGCATTATAAAAATCCCATTTAAGAACTAAAGAATACCAAGAAAATCGGAAAAAACTTGCCTGAGCATCTTCAGTCATTGAATCTGCCTCATCTAAGATAATAATCTTATATGGAGGGCAAGGGTAACCCCTGAGTATTGAAGCATAGACTAAGTAATGGATAACCAAGTAAAAGAGCAAAAATAAATAGGAAGAGAAATCAATACAGGATTGGAATATGTATACCCTTGACGCTGGGCAGAACCTACAGCTACGGCAGCAAAGTCTTTAATCTTTGTACGTACAACATTGATTCCACGATCATCACTTGCATTCAGCTCCAGCACTCTAGACTTGTAGAGTTCAGGTCTGCAAGCATTGTAATTGAGTTAAACAGACCAATAAAACCAGTGCCCTAAGCAAGTTTCCAACTGAAATAAAATATTATCAGCAAAAAAGGGTCAAAATCCACTATTTAATATCTCTAAATGCATTTATAATATATAGATGAATTGATCTATCGATATTTGGATGGAAAAGACAAAACTCCAATGGTATTGGATCAAGCGTCTGATGACAAAGTACAATGATAGTTTAAACTTCAAGTTGACCATCATTCCATCAAGATAGAACAATCAGAATAATATAATAGTATCAACTGGACCATTGTTCCAATTTCCATACCCCATAAGTTAAAGGACGAAATATGGTCCTTTATCAAAATATTGCTCCAATGGGCAATTAGCAATTGGATGCCAAGATTTTTCAATGAACACAAAGTAAATAGTGATTTTTTATTTATTTTAAGAATAATGCTTGCTTCAACAGATAATTGTCTGAATGGAATTTGTAGTGAACTGTGAACTTTCATTAAAAAACATCTCTATGTACCCTTTAGTTAGATTAGAGAAATTAAATGTCTTTTTTGTTTCTTTTTCTTTTCTTAGAAGAAGATGTCATAAAAAAAAAGGTTATTCATCACAGCAGATAGATGGCTCTAATTTTGAGTAAAAATGGTATTCCTATAAAATTGTTTAGCTCAATGTAATCCTTCATCCCCGTAGTACTCAAGTCAAAACAATGTCATGTACTCTACTGCAAGAGATCACTAACTAATATAAATTATCAAGATGGATGGTGAAAATTGCAGCTCCATTAATAACTACATTTCCGAAAACCGTGTCTGTGGGCATGAAATTCTGCCATAGAAATTTAGAAGTAGATGGAATTAAAAGTAATCTTCTTTAGAAAAATTTGAGATTGTCATCTCCTATTGCAAAGCTAGAATTTCATGCTACCAAACCCTATTGTTTATATAGTACTAGGAAGTAGAAACCTTGAACTGTTCCACTTTTATGTTCTGCAAACTAAAAATTCAAACCGTAGACATTAGGATGAGTTCCAATGAAATTCTAGTTCTAGATTTTCGAAAGAGTTATCTGCATCCCAGTATTTTAGAACATAAAAGCACCATTTCTAATAATCAATTGTACACACGTTTTATTTTAGTTTCAATAGCCTGAAACAACTTTCGACCAGAAATACCAACAGCACTAGCTGTAAATATCACATTTTCCAAACCGGAAGAACACAAAAATAAAAATAAAAATAGACAGATAAAAACAACATGCAAACTGAGAACCTTGTTTTAATTTTATTAGTATATTGCATACAAGTATGCATATAACTAACCAGCTACCTAGTCCTATACTTCTTCAAAAAAGAACACCATACGTAATTATTCAATAGTAATCACTCAAAACTTAAAATATAGGTATGTGAACCAAAATAAATAAATAAATAACGAGCAGAATACCCGAAAAGCTGGTGGGCAATGGCGAGCGCGGTGGTGGTTTTTCCGATTCCTGGTGGACCGTAAAAGAGCATGTGTGGACACTTTAAATAGAAATAAAATTAAAGAAAAAAAAAATCAACATTAGGGTTTCAACTTTCAAGTCTAATGATAACGAAAAAAAGAATTGAAATTGGAAGTTAATAAGTTACACTGGTTGTCTCGAGAGTGTTTGTGAGGACCCGAACCACTTCGTCTTGGTGCGCCACATCCTTCACTTGCCTTGGTCGACTGCATACATAATTGAAGCCAAAACAACAAAAATTCACCAATGTGTTTGGAAATTATTAATATTAATAATTTAAAAAGAAAAGCAGATACGAAGATCACTATTCAATGTAAGAGGGGGATGATTTACTATTTTTCAACCCATTGTTGTGAGCTCTGCAACATTGGCGCCATTTTTATTTTTATTTTTTTGTCTTCTTTTCCACTGAAAATTTTCTATCTTTGTATGTCAAGTTGTGGCTTCGTAAATTGATTTGTGTTGTTTTTACAAAAGCGCTGCGTTTCGACCAGCATGGTGCGAAGCCTAATACAACTTATACACAAAACTACAGAAGTCAAAGGAGGCAGAGGTTTGGGTTCTAAATTTTAAGGGATATATCATTTTTGCCCCTATAGTTTGATATATTAGATACTTTATCTCGTCTAGTTTCAAAAATGAACATTCTTTCTCTTAAAACAAAAATTTTAGACACTTTACCCCCTCTAGTTTTGATAATGGTCATTCTTCCCCCTGAAAATCAAAATATTAGATATTTTACCCCCTAACCTTTATGAATTATGTTAATCAAATACTTTTACTATTAAAAAATCAATTAAATGACATTAATACCCTTCAACACATGAGGTATGCCCTCTAATAATACCACTAATTATTTTTAAAGGAAAAAAATTATAAATAAAACAATAAAAACTAATAAAAGTATTTTTAAAAAACATAATTGAAAATAAAAAAATAAAAAATATATTTAAACAAAAATTAATAAAAGAATTAAATGTAAAAATAAAAAAATAAAAAAATTTAATATAAAGAATGAAATGTAAAAATAACAAATTTATTTAAAAAATATTAATATAAAGAATAATAAAAAAATAAACTAATATAATTGTAAAAAAACTAAAACAATATTAAATTTTATTTTGAAATATTGATTTTTGCGTTGCAATTTTTATTTTTTTTTCAATTATGTTTTTTCAAAATACTTTTATTAGTTTTTTACTATCTTATTTCTCTTTTTCTTTTCCTTTAAAAACAATTTATGATATCATTAGAGGACGTAACTCATGTGTTCAAGGGTATTAAGGTCATGTAATTGATTTTTTAATGGTCAAAGTATTTGACTAACAAAATTCCTAAAGGTTAAGGGGTAAAATGTCTAATATTTTGATTTTCAATGGGGAGAATAGCCATTATTGAAATTAGAGAGGGTAAAATGTCTAATATTTTAGTTTTCAATGGGAGAATGATCATTACTAAAACTAGAAGGGGTAAAATGTCTAAATGTCAAACTACAGGGGAAAATGATTATATCCCAAATTTTAATTAGGATCCTAATTAGGGATGTACAAACAAAACCCAACATGTGGAAACTTCTAATCAATCATACCTTGTACGGGGTTAAACCAAAATAAATGGGTTTGGGATAGGCTCGGAGGTTACGTTAAAGGGCAGTGTTAACATGTGCCCTTAGTGCACATGTTAACAACATAATAGTTTATTCTATGAAAACTCAATCACTGTATTTATTGTAACAATACAATAAAGACGGTAGTTGACTTTCCTTTATTAGGGTTTATGCCCTAAAAATGTAATTTGTAAATAGATTTATGAAATAAATAAAAAGAAAATGTTTAATTCATTCTTGTTGTGTTGTTTATTTTATAACTTGTGCATATTAACATCCTAGATTGTCGAATGTAATCTCGAACTGTGTGTATGAGTGTCATATATGGATAAATACTGTAAGAGACGTGCAATCCAAATAGTCCATAGATAGCAAATAAATGTGGGTAATTTATTTGTGGTTAATCTATAGTTGCGGTCCATTCTGTAATGTACGTGATTCTATCCTGAATCATTCATATGAGATATGGGAATGGAGACACCTTGTATGATGTGATCATATAGGACTGGGTCATGATCTATATGAATCTCTCACCAAAATCCGTTTACTGATGAGATTCATATATATCAAATAATGATGGCTATATGTGGGTGATCTTAATCCTGAGTGTCTTTTCGACTTCTTCAGGTTAGATCGTGGTCTTTGATATACCACGGGTGAGGTCAGGATGTATTTCCTGATCAATATACTCCGTATGCTGGGATTACGGTTTGACTTGTGGCTGAGAAGGTTTGTACACAATAATGAAATCCACTCATTCTTGTGAGAAGTAGATGGTAGTTCCCTTAAGGGTTGATTCGGGGCTTGGACATTAATCAACCGTACTTAAAGGATATATGTAATTAGAGGAGTATAACGGACATTATGACCCAGCTCTAATTATGAACTACTGTGGAGGATCACACTATGTGTAATAGCTATATCGATGGACACCGAGTTGTATCGATCTGTGTAAAAACGTCTGCAGTTGAGAGAGTACAGTTTTGGGGTTTTAGTGAAATAACACCGGAGTTAATAATCAAAGAATATTAATTAAAGAGTTTAATTAATGTTTACGAGGATTATTAGAGCTCAAAATACTGTGGGTCTGTTAGTTCTCCTTAGTAGTCCGATCGATTTAGGTAACACTGGTCACAATTAATTAATTGGATTGTCCAATTAATTGTGTTACGAAAGTGACACGTATTTATTCGGGAATTAATTGAATAATGAGATTATTTGATTAATGAATAATGTTGATTAAATGAATTAAATAATAAGATTATTTAATTATGTTATTAATCACTAAATGGAGGGTGTTTGTTGATATTTATTTTTTGAATAAAATAAGATAATATGACTATTTTATTTTATTAACCTTTTGAATTTAAATAGTTTAAATTCAAATTAGATTATATAGTTGACTGAAAAAAATAAAGATTTTGTTTTAAATAAAAAAATATTATAAGGTTTTTAAAGGAGTAAATATATATATATTCTTTGAAAACCGACCAAAACGAGATATCAATTAAACTTAAAAGATTTACAAAATATTATATATATATTTATATATATATATATATATATATATATATATATATATATATATATATATATATAAAGACAATAGACTAAATATACCCGTATCATTCGTTTTTACGGTAGATGCAAATTGGTATGTGTGCGGGAGAGATACACACAACATTTATTGAAAAAGAATTGCATTAGATGCAATTTTGGTGTGTGTGAAACAAGTGTACGTGTTATATCAAGCAAAAGAAAAACAATCGGTACACATCAATTATGTGTTGCGTGCATTGTTTAAACAAGAGAGAAAAGAAAAATAATAATAATTTTATTTTTCATAACTAGAATTGTTCTAAATCTTTTCTCTTTTGAGAATAAAGAGTTTCTTCAGGTCTTTTATTTACAGCCTCCATTAAAGTTCCTCAATATGTGACGCGCCCACACGCAGTTATCAGTCCCGGGATATAGCGAGGAAGATCGAGTGGTTCAGATGGGAGCGTATCGTAAAGTGAATGAGCTTCCAAACAGTGGTAAGATTTTCTTCTTCTCTTATTATTGATAACAATTTCTGTGTATACATATTTATTTATTATTGTAATAATTGATATGTATGAGTTTCAAAAATAATTACGATTTCATGTTCACTGGTTCCAGATCAATTACGATATGTATAAAAAATTTAAAACCTACTTCCGCTGTGTTACCGGTGAACGGGGTTCCAACATCCTTATGTAGTAACTTTTGTGTTATTAACCTGTGCTTTTAGACCATTTTCAACCCATTGCACAAATTTGTTGCAACTTTACAGTAAAATGCAATAACTTCCACTCCACCATCTCCAATCAAGTGCACCAAATCTTACTCTAAAAAAATAATCCTTAATATTCACTTTTTCAATGTTTATCAACAATTAACATTTCATCCCTCAATTAACATAATATTGCGATAAGTTAAGAAATTAACAAATCAGTAAATTATGAAATTAAATTTAATTAACTAAAATATTGCATTTATCATTAATCGAACTTCGACATTACATTCCATATAAAGAAATAAAAAACTCAAAATGAAAAGTACATATCGTCATTTAATTCTCTGAATTAGTATAATCATCTCATAAATGATCAATTAATGCATTTCAGAGTGCAATGTGAGCTTTAATTGTTTTAATTGTATATTCATCCACAATTTTTATTGCTTTAATTGTTTTGTTTTCAATTTAGTGTTTTTTATTATTAATGTCATTTAGTAATTTTTGTATTATATACTTCATTTTAGTTTATTAAAAATATTAATATAAATAATAAATAATAATATTAACTAAAAACATTAGATAATTAAAAGGATACAGTTTGAATATATTTGCTTTAATATGGGTAAAACTGTAATTAAATAAGTTTTTTAAATAAGGGACGCAATCGTAATAGATTTTATTGGACAGAACATGCCACATCTGCGCTGGGAAACTGGTGGATGCATTCAGGTGTGGAGATTAGCGGAAGGTTAGAGTGATTTGCTACTCCAAAATGGTGAATGACGTAAAGATTGGAGATGCCCTTAAGGTTAACAAGGGGTGGACATGGTTTAATTCGATTCGATTTTAGGTCAAACCCAATTGAACCTAAAATATTTTGATTCATCTAAAATTGAACCAGTTTAAACCTAATAAGAAATGGGAACCGAATTGAATTGAACCTATTTTAATCGATTCGATTCGGTTCGATTCAATTTGGTTTTGGGCCTAATGGGCCGGCTAGCTTAATGGGTTTTTTGATTTTTTTTTTAACATTAATAGGTTGTTGGATACTAATTTTGGACATTAGGATAGCCAACAAAACCCAAATCAAACATAACTTAAAAATATATTATATAAAAAAATCAGTTTAAAACATATTACCATTAAATATATTAAATATATTAAATATATTAGGTTTTTTTTGTAACTTATATACTCGGTTTATTCAGTTCAATCCGGTTTTAAGAAAATCAAACCGGTTTTAAGAAAATCAAACCGGTTTGAACCGAAAAAATAAATCGATTTTCAACATTTAAACCGAATTACCCTTACGAATAGAATCGAAAACCTTTTTTTCGGTTCAGTTCGGTTCGAATCGCAACTTAATGTCCACCCCTAAGGTTAACACTACCATATTTTAAAATCTATTTTAAAAGCGAAGGTACATGGTTAGTTGTCATTTATAATATTAATATGTAATTAATAAAAAATCAATATATAATTTATTACCTTTGAAACTCAGTTGAAAAAGAACCAACAAAAAATAGTTCATCTACTATACAAATATCATATAGTCGTTAGATTAGTTTATAGTAATTGGATTGAGAGCTTCTTTTGACAATTCAATTTTTTCCCTTTACACTTCTTTTCTAAAAATACTTCATTATCAAAATTTAAATTTTAAAAGATTCTAAAGACTATTCATTCCTTTTTATCTTCTGACACTATTTTAAAAAAGTAAATTTCTAAAGGCACTTCATTTTATTTTAATAAAAGTTATGACGAATCATCGTAGCATTTGAATTCATTCGATGAGTAATTTTTTTTGAATTAAATTATTAAAAATAGAAATTATCTCTCATAAATCATTATATTAAATATTACATATTAAACACTCTTTCCTACAATTTTAATTATCACATTAAACTCTTTCTCCTCCATTTCCTCCGATACATATCTCTAATTTCTATCTCAATTCCTTTTAAAGCAAGACTAACAGTTAAAAAAAAAAACTTACAAATAAACTTGATTTTTAAGAACTATATATATATATACAGTACAATATAGAGCAATTCTATGAACATAAATGGAATAAAAGACAAAATAAATAAACAATCAACTGTTCAACAATACAAGTATAAATACAGATATAAATGGTCAGTACGTGGTTTTGTCTGTACAAATCTACTCCAAAACGGAACATGATAATATAAAACAGAAAGCACAGTACAATATAGAGCAATTCTATAAATATATAAGGAATAAAAGACAAAATAAATAAGCAGTTAACTGTTCAACAATACAAGTATAAATACAGATATAAACGGTCAGTACGTGGCTTTGTCTGCACAAGTATACTCTACCAGCATCAGTCTGGGTACAAGTATGTCTGAGTATTCCAACCGATATACTATACCAGAATATAACAATATATCATAAAATTAAAAGATAATAGTGAAGATAGTTGCCTATAGTGATAAACAGAATAGTCTGACAGCAAAATGTACAGAAATAAGTCTCAAACTTTATTTATGAGATTCAAAAATTTACAGTAGAGGGAAAAGAAATAACAAAGCTTCGCAGAGCTTTTCAAAGAAACTTAGAAAATCTTAAAACTGAACTTGAGACTACTGAAAGCCTTGAAAACATATATATATCAAACAACTTAAACCATAGTTTATTTTTCAACTATAGTTAAGTTACTTTACAGAAGGATATGATTTTTTTAGCTAAGTCACTATTTACTTTTTGACTTAAAGCTTATTATTTTGTCGGAGCATCTTCACTTTTGCTTTAATAATGCTTGTCTTCTTTTGATAATTTTTTCTGCCATCAGGAAATGATAAGCTTTATAGATCATGTCCGAAGAAAGTGGTGGGGTCATCGCTGTCGTATACATAATTGTCCGAGTCATCTTTGTCTTTATCTCCACTTTTCTCTGAATTAGTGTCGGTTTGTGACATATTTGCCATAGTATTCTTCATTTCTTCAGCAATTCTCATGAGTTCATCAGGAGTGCTAGCAGCAGCAATCCTAGCCTGATTATGGGATTTGGCCATGAGAAAATGCGACTGGTCTGAAGCTTTATTGCAGAGAGCTGGATTTTCACTGAACCATTTGGAAATTCTGTCTTTTCCATGGTTGGTAAGATTCATTCCACTCCACAACTTGATCTTTACTTGTCTTCCAAAATAGGGAATATTTACGTTGCCTACTAACTTGTCTTTAATGGAATACTCAAGCATAAGTATCCATGTCAGATTGAAATGGACAAAGAATAGTAATAAGTCTGGGAAAAAATCTCATTCATCTGGTCTGGCAAGGTTGGAAATCCAAAATGAATAACCTTCCTTAACTTAACTAGGAAGATAATCAATAATTGGTCCAAATTTGTCCCACCATTCTAAAAACCAGATGGGTAGGTTTATTTGAATTTTTTTATCAAAGTAAGTAAATCAAGAAAGTGAATTTCCTGGGTTTTGTCCATAGAGAATTTTGGTCCAGGCATCAATGTAGTCCCAATAAGAAAAATCCGAGACATGAAAGATCCGACTAAAGTTTCTGTTAGAGTTAGGATTTCCACCCCATTGCTCTAGAGTAATAATTTTACAAATCTTTATTTTTCTGAAAATCAGTTTTTCTTTGTCAATTTTGTCAAAAACATCTGATATGAAGATTGAGTCTGTATCAACTAAAATAAACTCATAAAAGATATATCTTTTTAATATGTCTTCAGGAATCCTTCCAAACAGGGGATTAATAATATCATCCGTAAGTTTTTTAGGTTTCCTAAAATACTGGTCATGCAAAAACTGATGTTCCATGGTAAAAAACCTGTTAAAGAAGGGTTTATTGACATAGGAATATGTCGGTTTGTT
The DNA here is from genome assembly GCA_032871835.1 of Dipteronia dyeriana. Classification (NCBI taxonomy): domain Eukaryota; kingdom Viridiplantae; phylum Streptophyta; class Magnoliopsida; order Sapindales; family Sapindaceae; genus Dipteronia; species Dipteronia dyeriana. The sequence continues at coordinate 98,469,884 of CM065296.1, read as the reverse complement.
AACCTTGGGAATTCTAGACTGTGAACTTTGGCCTGAACTTTGGCCTGACAATTTGTCTTGTTTGTTTGAATGTGGGCTTACTTTGGATGAAGTAACAGTTTTGAAAAAACTGTTGTCTACAGACAAAGGGGAAAAACTGTTTGTCGTATGTATTGAGCTTTGGTTTGGGCTCCTATTGGATGAAGGTTCAGTAGGAGGTAATTGGGGTAACTGTATTGGTAATTGGATCAGAGGTAGTATGTGAGAATAATTGGGCTGAGATGTCAGGGAAATGACATATTTATCTTTGTGACTTTCTTTAGGGGAAGTATGATAAGTTGATAACTCAATACTTTTTTCCTTTGATAAGTCTGATCTTATGGAGCCTCAGCCACCAGGGCTTCAGGCACCACGACCTCTGTTTGTGCTCATTTATCACCTAGCAAAAATTCTCTGGTCAAAAAGTTTGGAAAACTATTTTCTGATCCTTTAATATATTTAATATCAAAATTGAAAGCAGACAATAATGCTTGCCATCTAGCAAAAATCTGTTTAGAGACAAAAAAATTCACATCCTTTTTCAAAATATATTTTACCGATTGGCAATCAATTTTTAAAATGAATTTTTGGTTTACCAAATCATCCTACAATTTTTGAATTGTCAAAACAATAGCTAAGATTTTTTTTTTGACAGTTGAATATTTTTGTTGGGTATCATTCCAGGATCCTGAAACATACCTAACCAAACATTCGTTGTCATTAATGATTTGTTTCAAAATACCACCAAAACCAATTTCTGAGGTATCAGTTTCTACGATTTTAGAGGCAGTAGGATGACAAATAAACATACAAGTTTCTTAACATATTTTTTAATGTGTTGAACTGCCTTAGTATGTTCCCATGTCCATGGAAGAGGATTGGTCTTTAGCCTTTGGAAAAGAGGTTTGCAAATAATGCTAAGTTCCTTATAAAAATTTGAAATATAATTTAGACATCCCAAAAACCTTTGTAATTGTTTTTTGTCTCTAATTTCATCAGGAAATTTGTCGGTAAAATCCAGACTCCTTTGAATAGGAACAAGTGTTCCTCTTTTAATAGTGTGGCCCAAAAACCTAATATGGGTTTGAAAAAGGTTTATTTTAGGGGCCGAAATCACTAATCCATGAAATTTAATAGTTTTAAGAAATATTTCTAAATGTTTCCAATACTGGTCAATATTTTTAGAAAATATTAAAACATCATCTATATAAATAATAGAAAATTCAGTGAAAGAGTTAAAAATGTCATTCATAATACTTTGAAATTCACTGGGGGTATTTTTTAGACCAAACAGCATAACATTCCATTCATACTGTCCAAAAGGAACAGTGAAGACCGTCTTATAACGATCATGTTCTGCTATTTGAATCTGCAAAAAACCTGATTTCATGTCAAATTTTGAAAAGATGATAGAGTCATAAAGTTTTTTTTAATAGATTAGATTTATTGGGAATTGGATATCTGATCCATTGTAAAGCATCATTTAAAGATTTATAATTAATAACAAGTCTAGAAACTCTTCTTTATATTTCAGCATTTTACTGAACATATAGGGCAGGATAGCTCCAGGGGGACTTGGAGGGTCTAATGAGTTTTTTGTCAAGCAAATCATTAATTTCTTTTTTGCAATATTCTAATAAGTCAGCAGACATTTGAATAGGTCTAGCTTTGGTTGGTATTCCCTTTTCACAAAAATCTTTTGTATAAGGGAGAGTTTTGTATAAGGGAAAGTAACAATATGCTTTTTCCTACCCCAGAAGGCATTAGGGACAGAAGGACAAACTTCTTTTTCTAATTTTTCTTTAAAAACTTTGATTTTTTCTTGAATACTAGTTTATTCTAATCTAGCTTCTTGTCTTTTGAAAAATAAGTCATCTTTTAAAAAATTCAACTGGGTTTGCTTCTGATTAAGAGTAGCAATACAATTACTAAGAGGGTCAGAAGCCTCATCTCAAATGTTTTTGTTTTTCAAAGCATTTAAGTCTTTAACTAAAACGGGGTATATAAAAGGGAATATAATCTCTTTTCCTAGGTATTCTGTGACAATCTCTTCAGCAATAACTTTAAAAGGAGAAATCAAATAAAGGAAAGGTAATCCTAAAATAACATTATGAGAAAAAGTTTTAACAACAATAAAGTTATTGGTATAACAAACGCCTTCATTACAAACCCTAGCATTAGTGAGTTTGTATTGAATATCTAACTATTGTTTGTTAGCACCATAAAGAGATTCAGTAGTCGATTCCAAATATTTAGTGGGTACTAATGCTTCTTTGATGCAATTTAAGTCAGTACCTGTATCAATAAGGGAATTGACTCTCAAATTGTAACATGAAGCAATTCTGATGTCAATCTCTATGTACCATTTTTGGATTCTGATTTCTCTTATTGCATTGATTTAGGCAAAAATTTTGTCACTTGTGTTTTCCTCTTGATCAGGTTGGTCAGTATCAGAATCTTCTGAGCTGCTGAAACTGGGATTCTTTTCAAGAAGAGTTTTTGGAAATTGATCCTTCAAACTATTTTTGACTTGTAGGTCCTGGACATTTCTTCTTAAGATTTTAATTTTTTCTTTAATGTTTTGAATTTCTTTCTGAAGGTCAGTAATATTCACTTTTCTAGATTTGGAATTTTGAAATTTTCCCAAAATTTTTTGTTCAAAATCAGGGGCTTGAAAAGGGGCATTTTAAAAGGTTTATTTTCTGAAACAGGTGTGGAACTGTTTGGAGCAGCTTCACTGGCAATTTTTTGTTGTAATTGTCTAATATGTTTGGCTTTCTGCAAAGGATCTTCAATATTATCTATCATACTGATTATTAAAGAATAATCATATTGATCAAGAACATTGATTTCCTTACAGATACAAGGCTGTGTGTCAGGATCTGAGTCAGAAGATGATTCCGAGGAAGTATCATCAGAAGAATCTCCTATTACTAGGACCTCTTCAGGAGAAGTTGATGCTTCTGCCTCGCATTCTGATTCAGCATATAAGACTTGTAAAGCCTTGTCCTTGATTTCTTCCTCTAAATCAAGACTTTTGATTTTGTTTTTCTGGTCTAGACATTTATTAGCATAATGTCCTTCCTTGCCACATTTAAAACACTTGTTTGATTTTTTGTAATTTTTTGTTGCTTTGTTTTTGGAATATGTTTTCTTCCTGTTTTGTTTAGGAGGCCAATAATTAGAGGTTTTGCCAGGAATGTAGTCAGGATACTTCTTCCTGCCGTATTCGTATCTTTTGTATCTATAAACACTTTTAGGGGATTTATGAAATTTCTTTTTCCTAGGTGTGGGGAGTTTGTCAAACCAATCTGTTCGCACCACGAACCTAGTTCTTTTCTGGTTGTCAGCTTTTGTTTATTGAGTTGGCTTTTGCGTCTAAGGTCATTGCACAATTGTAAAACTACAATATTAATTGTAGCAATGATTTCACCATAAGTCCAGGTGTTCAAGTCCATATGTGACCAATTAAACCATCCCATATGTTCTATCATTTTGTCTCGAACCTTATTGGAAAAAATTTTCGGTAATCCAGAAATGAATTTCTCTTTCCAATAAGAATTTACATTGTCAGGTCATTGTAAAACTCTTGTTAAAAAGATGTATTTGTACTATTTGAAATCACTATGTTTTTTACATTTTAAATTTTGGAGTTTGGAAAATTCTTTTCCTTGGTTGATGTTGGGGTTTCCAACAAAATGCATTAAAATGGTATAACACAAGACATCTATACCATCTGGTTCAGATGTAGTTGTAGTTGTCGAAGTTGATGGTATAAAAGAGGCTGGGTCAGTAGCAGATCTGATTGGTGTTGTTGTGGTCACTGTTTTGGTATGGCTGATTATAGAACTTCTGGCATTTAGGCTGAGGGTATGAGTCCACCATCCAAATAATTGGCCTTCAAAACCAGTGGTTAAGGAGGTAACTGCATCGGCATGTGTCATGTTTTGCTTTTTGATATAGATGTAACCGATATTATGCATATGTCTAAGGACTGTAATGATCTGGTATTCTGATAAGCCATCAATATAAAACTGATAACATGCATTACCAGTATAGGCTCGATATGGAACAGTCTCTTCATATTGGCCAGGAGGAGTAGGTCTGAAGTAATATGGTTTGGTGTTTTGGTAATATCGGGTATAATTGTGGCTATCTGCTTTGTTTGTGGAGGTTATTTTCTGGACTAGGTTTTGGAAATCTAGGTCTTCTTCTTCACTGGATGATTGGATATTTTTGTCAAGGGTTTGGACTTCAGACCTTGGTATGGGTAGGTCTTTGAGTCTTTCATCAAGGGCTTTTAGTAACTCTTTTTCATCAATAATATTGTCAAAGCATTTTTCAATACCAGTATGGTCAGGAAACATGAGGACTGCATTTGGTTTAGTGTTAGGTTCATGCATTTTTGCTTTTCTGAAAGAGGAGGAGGATGGTTCATAAGGGACAAACACTTGTGGAGGAATTTCTTTTGGGATAGGGGAAACAAAGGATTGAGAAAGGTGAAGATCAATTTTTTCTAATTGTTCTCCCAGGGAATTTAAAAATAAATTCGTGTAATTGTTTTGTCTAATGACTACTCTTATCTGTTGTGAAGATGAAAGAACAGTGGGAGACAGATCTTCGTCAAAGATTATGAAAGGTGTACAAAGGGTTGTATTGTTATCACTCTCTGGATCCTCGTTGGGCATTTCTATTTCAAAATGTCTTAGAGGAGGATGAACTTGTTTTTCCTCTCATCTTTTTGTCTTCTAAGTTCTGATGTTTGATTGATTAATAACAATACATATTTGTTCAAGGTTTTTTCGGTTTGTATACCATTCAAAGAAAGGTATTTCTTGATTAAAGCTTTTAAGGTTTTCTGTCCATCTTTTTTGGAATTGATTTCTTTTATTTTCTGAGTAATTCTTTTCGTATTTTTCTCTTAGTTGCTGATTCTGGGGAGAATAGTAATCAACAATTAAAAGGTCAAAGTCAATACTGGGCTTGCTGTCTAGGACATTTATGGTCCTTATTTGGGGTTCTGGCTCAAAGATTTCTATCAAAACTCGAGAAGGAGTTGGTGAAGTTTGACCTTGGTCATAGGTGTGTATAGGTTGGGCTACTTGTTCCGGGGTTTTTTGGACATGCATCACATGTGTAGGAGTTTATGTTTCATTTATGGGCCTTCTGGGCTTTCTTCTTCTATGGATCATGTTGACTATTGGTTCACTGGAGTCATCTTTCGGATCATAATTGGCAACTAGGCTTGGAATCACCGGGCTTGGAATGAGGTTATTTATCTGTCTGAGTTGTCAAGGGGCTAAACTTGGTATTTGTCTGGCTATATTTTGTCTAGATATGCTAGATAAAGAATTCCTGGTTGATTGGAAGTCATTTAGTGATCTGGAATGGTCACTGTCATTATCTTTGAGAGATAGACCCCTTCTAAAGGATATTCTAAGGGCCCCATCCTGTTCAGTTACACAGTCATGAAGGTTTCTCGTAGGGGGTTTATAAAAAGGTTGGTCAACTTTCTCTTTGACCCAATCATCTGGAAATTTAATATTTTCCCATCTGACTGGAATGGGTACTAGGACATTGACTGAGGGAGATGCATTAAAGCATATGGTCTGACCAACTGGTACAGATGGAGGTATGTAGATGGGGATAAGTCCAGAGGTTAAAACGCGGTAATGGACTCTATAAACAAGTTTATAAGGACTGGATTTCTCAAAGAATTGGTAGTTATGGGTCTGGATGTCAATAACTAGGCACTTTTCTTTGTGTTAGTCAGTTTTTAGGGCTATGGTAAAGTTTGGATAACACTGAAAGTAAATAAGACCATAAGTCAGGGAGGTTTCAGCCATTCCCAGTATGGATTCTTTGTAATTAGTGATCCTTTTGTCTCTTAAAACAATTAATAAGGAATTGTTTAGTCCAAGTTTTGATAAAGGTTTAATGTCTACTTGGACACTCCCAATGTGTAAGTCATTAAAACCAATTTTGTTGTAATGGTTCAGACTGTTTTTGTTCAAAAGATTTGTCGTAAAGATACTGTTTTGAAATTTCACATTGATCTCTTTGGTTTTTTGACCCAGAAGGGTCCTAAAGTCTAAAAGTTTTTTCTTGTATATACTACTCTGTTGAATATTAGGCAACTGCTAATTAATCAAGTATTTGTCATCCTAATTAGTCTCATAGTTAGCCACAGATTGCCCAGTACTACTATTCATATCATCAGGGTTCTATTCCAGCTCTAGAACTACTTGTAGACATGGTAAAGAAAATAAATAGTAAAAATCCTAGGTTTTGACTCACGGTCTGGTCAAACGGGCAACACAGCCTATAGCTCTCCTGGCAAATGGCAAACACCCTACAGGCCTACCGACTTATATATATATATATCATTGTTAGTAAAAAATAAAAAATATTCATATTTTTTTTTATTTAACTATTAATCGAGAAATTATGCAGATATGATTTAAAAAAAATGGAGGGAGAGAGAGAGTTTAATGTGAAATATTTAATCTAATGATTTAAGAGAGAGATTTTTTTTAAAAAAATAATTTAATTAGTTTAGATTGTCTTTGATTTTTTTTTTATCTTGATTAGTAATTTTAGTTTAGGTTAAAATTGTCATTAATAAAAAAAATTGGAGTATAAATAGATAATTTGTAGATTGTAAGGAGAACCTCTCAATTGGATTTCAATTCAATGGTCAACAAAAATTAAAGATTGCTCTCAGGGGCATAATTCGGCTGGTAGATGGACGAGCATGAGGCTTGGATAAATGACTTCCAAATCAGTGGTTTAAATCCTACTAGTGGTAAAAAACTTTAAAAAATACATCTAGATAGGTAGATAAATATATACCGAAAAAAACAAAACAAAAATTAAAGATTTATTAAAAAAAAAAAACTAAAAGAAATTAGTTATCTCTCACAAAGCTACCTATCAACTATATAGTTATTTTATAGAAGCTAAATCCCTTTAAAATAATTAACATACATTTTCATCATCAACTAGACAACTATAGCTCTCAAAATTATCAAATATCCACGTATCGTCTCTTAAAAGAGATAGTAGTACAACTATTTTATACATTTAATAATTAGAGGTTTGAGTTTCACGGTACTTAATTTACAAATGGAGTGAGCAGTTTTCTTCTGATTAATGAAAGTAGTTAGTCGAACCATATATTTATCGTTTGATATTGACGGGTGCCATATTTTAATAGTTGCAAATCTAATGCTTAAAAAAAAAAATACAAAACATACATTGCAAACGTTGATCACAAACAAAAATCATCACCCATCATGATTATCACAAATCAACACAATCATATATCATCAAACAAACAATATTCAGAAAGAAAAAATAAAAAATCAAAGTCAGATTCTCATATCGTGAAACAACAAAAAAAAGGGCATTAAAAATTATATTACCTTCATTGTTATCGGCGGATAGATTTGACGTATCATTGTTTTTCACACACCGGTTTTCTAGCATCTATGAGACTATGACACACAAACTTTTTTATTTTTTCAATAAAAAAACAGTAAGAACTAGGAAATAATTTCACATGCAGTTCTTAACCAATGTGATTTCAAACCCATAAATATATGAACATTCTTTATCATTAATATATAATAATTTAAAAATGAAAAGAAACATAAGAGTCGATGCTTTGTCTTTCATCTTTGAAACCCAATTGCAACAGAACGGACAAATATTCTTCGATGGAGAATTTAAATTTATAGAAAATGGGATGAAAATAAAAGGTTGTTTAATTGCTATTCTTGAGAATTTAAATTTATAGAAACTATATTTTATTAGATGAAGAGCAAATCGTAATGATTGTTGCAAGAACCAAGTACCAAGTAAAATAAATGTGTAGTAGTGAAAATAATGATGATGTGGGTTGGTGCTACGTGGTACTGAAGAAAGACCAGGATTAATGTCCACAATTGTTTGTATATGTGAGAGCACAAGATGCACAACCGAGATTTCATACATTGAAGCCTAAACAACTGTTATGATCTATTAGAAGTTAAAACGAAGGAAATTGCAAATTTGGATGATAATCCTACAGCTGTTGAGTATTCAAAAATAAAATAATAATTAATATTTAGTTCAACTCCGCTTATCCAAAATCTTGGAATTTTCCCTTGGTATTCAAAGGTAGAAAGTGGCACACATAGGACTCAATGATGTTCCTAGTAGGAGCCATGGTGTGCTTGTTAATTGCTTTGATGGTTGCTCACTTGCTTGTGTGGTAAGGAGTTTTGGAGTTGGTAGCTTATGATTAGTTGATCACTCATACATATTCATCTCAGTCTATCAAATTGTAAATGTACACACATTTCATTGGAATCTACTTGTTTTTGTAAACAGAATCCAATCTGTTTACACTGTTAGCTTGGTTGCACGGGCATGGCCTATTTCAAATTTTGTTGCTTCAGCCCAACAACTAGAGTACTAGACACCCCAATAGTTAAAATTGACATGGAAGCTGCTTGGCTTGAATCAAAAGGTGAAATAGAGAGTGCAAGAAGAATGACACCACCATTTAGTTCTCCCTAATTGTAGAAAAAACTCCTACTTCAGTAAGTCCATTAATAAGTTAGAAACTCAGACATTTGATTATTTGAAATTGGTTAGCATTTCCGCTGCTGAGTTCTTAACGGTATGAATGTATAAAGTAAATCTCATACTCTTGAGTTACCTAGCATTCGCTTTGCATCTGGTCAGGTTAACACAATTTAATTTACTTATAACATATTCATTGATATGAATATAATCAAGGAAGAGGGTATGTTCCCTCGTGGGTTAATTGTTTCTCAAAACTCAAGTTGATTTCCAACTTTTTTTCAATTTAATGTTTGCCATAACTTGAGTTTACTTCTAGAATTTGAGAGAATTTATTTAGGTTTTTCATCAATTTGTCCATTTTTTTTCCATTTATACTTAAATTTAATATGCAGATGGGTGCATGAATTTATTTATTTAATTCGTTTAATTTTATTCCATTATTTTGTTTTTAATCTTTCATCGTCATTTCTTTCATTGGCGTTTTGAGAATATAAATTTGTGTTGAAAAAATTGATGCTTAAATTACTTTTAGAGTAATGTTCTCATACCCTCATGCCACATCGGATAATGGTTCAATAAAATTTGACTACTCAAAATATTTATCCAAATTCTTCATACAGGTTATCACCTATCAGGTATTGTGTGTTTTGGCGTATTTGACCTCACAATTTTGTCCTTAAAAAGAAGTTACAGTGATGTTAACACTAAGTTCGAAATCGAAACAAAAAAAATAGGGATTCGATTCGGTTCGGTTCGTAACATCAATTCGGTTTAAACCGGTTTGATTTTGTAATAACTGGATAGAACCTATTAAAATGCATGTATAACTTTGAAAAAAAAAACCCTAAACTTTTCTAATGTTATTTAGTTGACTACTTGACTAATTGTAGTTTTGATTTTGAGTTATTTTAGTTGTAGTTTTGATTTTGTGTTTAATTATTTATTTTTGGGTTATATAATATACCGTTATTAACTGATTTTTGAACTTTTATTTTGGAGTTTGAAATATATTAATATGTTTTTTATATTTTGGAATGGATTTTTTATTAACTTATTATTATGTAATATGTTTATAATTGATTTAATTTTTTTATATATATTTTAAAGTTAGGTTTGATTTAGGTTTTTTTTTTTTTTGCTATTCAAATGACCAAATTTAGTATCCAACAACACATTTATTTTAAAAACAGATTCAAAAGACTCATTAAATTAGTCGGCTCATTAGGTCCAAAACCGAATTAAACCGATTAAAAATTTAAAGTCAATTCGGTTCGGTTCGGTTCACGTTTCTTATTCGGTTTAAACAGGTTCAATTTTGAATGAATCGAAATATTTTATGTTCGAATCGGGTTTGTCCAAAATCGAACTGAATTGAACCGTGTCAACCCCTATTAAGGGCCTGTTTGTGTTTTACCTTTGAAATCGGAAAGTGGCTCAAATGCCAGATTCTTATTCTTTTTTAAGTGATCTAAAGACTGAAAGACCATTAAAAAGATCTGAGAGGAAAGACTCCAATTAACTTTAATTTTTTTTGCCCAAAATGCCCTCTACATAATAGCTTATTTCCAAATATATCAGATTGATCTGTATTTCTGATGTCTATTAATCATTTTATTTTTATTTTAATGTTAAAAATATATCATTTACTTGATAACCCTAACAAAACTGTTCTCAAAAGATTTTTGTTAACACCCAAAACTCATCTTCTTCCATTTAATTTTGTTTTTACCTATAATGCAGCAGAAACATTTTGACCATGTAATTTGGCAATATATAATTTTGTTCATGGAAAATGGAACAAAAACATTTTTGATTCTCCAGCAAAAATAAGACTTTTGTGCTGATGCTAGGAGTGTCCAAAGACTTGTACATTCTAGTGATTACTTATGAATCTTTTGCTTATGTATGAATTGTTTTATATATATATATATATAAAAAAAATCGAATTAACCTTGTAATTAAGGTATATGATATTTTGACATGGGGATATATGATTTTTGTGTTAATGTCAGATGCTTCCAGGAAACATTGAAACATTAAAATTCAAGTGTTTATCCATGTTCGTTTTTTTTTTTTTGAAATTTTTTTGTTACCTCATTTGTTATTTACAAATGTTAAATTTAATTTATATAAAACAATATTGTATTAGAATATTAATTAAAAGTAACTATACTTTTAATTAAATAATGATTTAATATTTTTGGATTCACTATATACAAGAAAATAACAAATAAATAGAATGATATATAAATACATCACCAACCATATGCTAGCTAAACATTCAAGTTCTATTCAGACAATCAATGGAGGGTATAAATATCAAATTACATGTTTTTAGAGGTTTTGGTTTAAAAAAAAAAACAAACAGCTTTAAATTTATATAAAACAATATTGATTTACATGTTGCGTGGGCTTTATATTTCAAACCCAATTCAGACCTTTAAATCTTATATAAAAAACAAACTTCACCTAACTTTTGCATATTTTTGCAATAACAGTGTTGGCTTCAACCAATGTGGAGAAAACCCATGACAACAGGCCCGCACAGACTAGCATTGATTGGGCTGCAAATCACATGACCCCTAACTTGGACATGATTTTAAATAAATAATTATACCAACTTGGCATTATTCAAAAAATTATTATATATGATGGATGCTCAAAGTTCAAACTAATAATAATAATAAAAAGATATATATATATATATATATTTACATTAATGCTAGATAACTTAAAAATATAATCCAAATTTCAATTCAAATAATATGGTAAATGGTTTTCATTAATCACACCATATGCATGTTGTGTATCTTGATGTCAACTCACTTACCATATCATTTTGGTTAATTATTTGGATCAGAATCCTCTCATAATCTAAGCTTTTGAGGATCCTATTACATGTGATAATTGAAAAAATAAATGGTCAAAATTCATTTAATTAATTCTTTACTTGGAAATATGGGCAAAAATGATGTCATTTAAACTACCAAAATATTCTCCCTCTGTTACTTTCTCCTTCCTGTGTTCTTGTACATAAACTTTTAACACCACCGGTGCACAACATCCATTGAATTCAAGAACGGTGAGCAAGAAACACTAGACAAAAAATCTCAAACTGCGTTAAGAAAATATCTTTTGTTTTTTGTTTTATTAGTAACCTTCTCTGTAAAAAAAACTTAAAATAATAAAAAATAAAAAAATCATCAACTCTTACTTCTCCTTTGCCTATTCTCATATCCCTTATAGTGCCAAGAAATATTTCAACACTATTTTACATTACACTGTGTAATGTAAAATTAACCTTCTCTGTAAAGTTAAATACTAGCTAGAAATTTAAGATAGAAAAAATGAATTCAAAAGTAATAAATCAAAATAAAGAGGGTGAAAGTAATAAACACAAGTTTTTATATAATGTCAACAAGAAACCAATCCCTCATCAAATATGTAGCATTCTTTATATCAATGGCCATGATTCTTTTTTTTCTTTTTTTTTTTGAAATTCAAGGTCTTTGATTTTACATAAAATTCTAGTTTCCAAATTGCAGATATTGTTGTTGAGCACAATATCAGAAAGTCAGTCCACACATCGAAATCTAAAACGAAATCGCGATTTAGACTTCCTAGTGTTTTTTACTCACCATTCTCGATAACTTGGTCGTCATTCAAAATAGATTGACAGGAAAATATGGAAGATAACATAATAGGGGTAGAAACTTTTGGTAGTTTAAATGATATCGTTTTTGTCTCTCTTTTTTTTCAAGTAAAAAATTTAATTAAATGAATCATAATCATTAATTCTTTCAATTGTCACATGTAACAAGATCTTCAAAAACTTAGATTAGGAGATGATTCGATCATAATTATTTAAATCGTATATTTATTTGCATTACATATAAGGAAAATATTGAATTTGTTTGACTTGGAGAGGGGGGATTTGAACGAATGTTGAATTGTTTTGGATTTAGTGGTTAGTTGAAATAACAAGTCACCCGAGGCCGAGTGTGTGGCTCAGTATCGTAATATTTGTTTGTATTTGTAAAGCGTAAACCAAGTTACTGAAGAGTGAAGACAGATCCAGTGACCGTTTGAATTTCGAATTCAAACCACCACAAAAAGCTAACCTGACAGCCTTGTCAACTTTAAACAAATGACAGCCCTCTCAAATTTCGCAAAACCCCACACAAATTTGGCCTCTCTGACTCCCATGTGGCACGTTTTCATTGGAGCTTGTAAAGTTGCAAGAAACTCGCCACAAACACTGAGGAGGAATACAGTGGGCCCCCACACACGCGCTCTCTCTAACGTCAATCGAGCAGAATCAACGGTCACGATCGATCGAGAATTCAAATCCATCCTCTTCCCCGCCTCATTAAATAAATAAAAATATTACTTGCCAAAAAAATAAACACAAAAACCAAACCTGAAAGGAGAGAGCAAAGAAAGAAACATCAATTCAAAATCTCTCTGCACAAAGAGAAAGCCTCTCTCTCTCTCTCTCTCTCTCTCTCTCTTTTTCTTCTTTAAAGGCTCTCTTTTTCAGTTTTTGGTTTCTTTCTTCTTTTTTCTTGTTCAACAACCGAACTGGGTTTTTTGTGATAATAATACCATGTCGACGCAGAACCGGCGTTCTTCGTTTTCCTCGTCCACGACGTCGTCTTTGGCCAAAAGACACGCGTCCTCCTCGGAGAACACGAGCAAGTCCACGGTGGTACCACCGCATTTGACCAAGAAGCGAGCACCACTCGGTGACATTACTAATAAGAGGAATTTGTCTCAAAATGGTTCAAGAAGCTCGCTTCCCTCCTCTAATTTGGTGGGTATTTTCTTAATTATTCTTTTTGCTTTGTGAGAAAATTAAGGAAAAGATAAGGAACAAGTAGGTTTTCGTAGAGTTTTACCATTCTTTTATTGCGTTTGCTGATTCTGTTAAACAAATTTTGTCTTTTAATTTGTGGGTATTATCGAATTACGTGGTTGATGAAAATTTCTCTGCTTTGCTTTTCCTGTACTGCATTATATTATACTCTCACCTGCTTGGCTGGCATGAAAATGGAAAGAAAATGATTGTAAACATGTGTGTTTTTATGTTAGGTAAATATGGAAAGTATCATTACCCTGATATTTTTCCAGCAATTATGGAAAAGAGAAAAATCAGAATACAATTAGAGATTACACGCCTATAATTTTGTGATTTTGCAATATTTACTTTTAATTATCAAAATTGGGATTTATTGTAAATGAATGTACAACAAACCTAACCTTATCAAAATTGGCATTTCTACTTTCTAGTAATAGAAATCTTTTTTTAGCTGCAGAGGCCTGTTTAATGTAGAAGATGTGTTCTTATGGATTATATAGTGTTGCAATTGTAGAAAGACAATTTATCAGCTTTATGTCCAAATGCCCTTTAACTAACTTAAAATGTCGTGCTTGAAGGTACCTTCGAAAATTGCGAAGCCAAAGAAGGCACCTGCAGTAAGCAGTGTTAGTAGCACAGCGTTTTCTGGGAACGTTTTACTTGCGTCATTAAATGCAAAATCAACCGCTGCTGCTGTTCCTTCTAAGGTCATATCTTTACCGAGAAGTGATGAAATTTCCCCAAGTATTACTGCACTATCTGTGCCTTGCAACATGGATGTTTCTCCTAGTAAATCAGATGGAAATTCAGTTTCTATGGATGAGTCAATGTCTGCTTCTGATTCTTTTAAGAGCCCTGACGTTGAATACATAGACGACAATGATAATCCTGCAGTTGATTCTATCAATAGAAGTACTTTCAGAAATCTTCACATTTCTGATGATGCAGAAACAACAGGTATTGTGTTCAAGTGGAAGTTCAGTTTTTCCTTTGTGCATCTCTTCACTTCAACTTTAGCAATTAGCAGTTTATCTTTTTTTTTTTTTTTTTTTTTGTGTGTGTGGAGAACTTCCTAATTTGAATGTCTATTAATTTGCTTGTAGGGAACGTTTGCAGGAGAGATATACTTACTGAGATGGAAATGGAAAATAAAATTGTTAATGTTGATGACAATTACATGAATCCACAGCTTTGTGCAACCTATGCTTGTGACATCTACAAGCACTTGCGTGCATCTGAGGTTGTCCATCTTTATCTTGATTTTGGAGTTATATATCTTTTGTAGAAAAAGTTTGTTTTTTTCTCTTTTCTTTAGATTTCTGCAATAAATTTTACTTTCTACTTAATGATTTTAACTTTCATGGAGAAATAACTTCTCAGTAATCACATATAGAGTTGTGTGTCATAGTTAATACTGCTTTGAAGAGTACTACCTTGTCTTGCCAACATTGAAATCTGACTCACTACCTAATAGGTTATATATGAACATGCTTTAACAAGCATAGGTTGTATATGAACATGCTTTAACAAGAATAGGTTGTATATGGCTACAGGTTATATCAGTTTTAGTTAGCAACTGCGTGGGGATTAAATAATGTAGTTTATGTTATGGGGCAATAACTGAATTGTTGACTACAGTTAAATCGAAATTTTCCTTGTAAATTTGTTTTACTTTATTATGTTCTAGTGAATTTTGATTATGTTTTTACTAATTTATCATTTCTTCTTGCTATGTTTTGTTCTCTTGGAATTTTAGTCAAGGAAAAGGCCTTCAACGGACTTCATGGAGAGAATTCAGAAAGATGTAAATCCTAGCATGCGTGCAATACTGATTGATTGGCTAGTGGAGGTAGTTTAAGTCTTGATACACTAGTATATACATTGTCACCATGCTAAGAGTGTGATTGTTTTTATTTTATAAAGGCTGATTTTTTAATCCAACTGCAGGTGGCTGAAGAGTACAGGCTTGTACCTGATACATTGTTTTTGACAGTAAACTACATAGACCGGTATCTTTCAGGGAATACTATGAATAGGCAACGCCTACAATTGCTTGGTGTAGCCTGCATGATGATTGCATCGTAAGAAAACAGCATCTTAACTCTTGGTTTTTGTTTTTCCTATACAAAAAAATCTCAATGTTAGTCATAAAACTTTCATTTTCATGGATATAATACTAATCAGATAAATAATCTAATTGCAGAAAATATGAAGAGATTTGTGCACCCCAGGTGGAAGAATTTTGTTACATAACTGATAACACGTATTTCAAGGAAGAGGTATTAATTCAATCCTTCTTCTTCTGAGCTTTGCATTATTATACCCTTCGTAGCCTTTTTGCTATTCTACTTAAGTAGCCTGCATATAGTTATTAAGTATTCCAATGGCTTCAGGTTCTGGAAATGGAATCTGCTGTTTTGAATTACTTGAAGTTTGAAATGACAGCCCCTACACCTAAATGTTTCTTACGGTACTTGTCATTTTTTTTGTAATATATTTTATCGTTCAGTTATTCTGCTCAGGGTTGTGATTTGTTGATTAATCTAAATATATGTAGGCGATTTGTTCGTGCTGCTCAAGGAATCAATGAGGTATCTGCTGACTTGAGTTCTCAACATATTTGTTTTAAATGTCTCCCTATGTATGCAGAGTTTAAATAACAGCATTTGGCATTACAAGGATAATTTCCTTGACCATCACATAATAAAATGTAATAACATCATCTTTAAGGCCAAGTAATCGCAATCATTCATATTCATGTTCCTATTACGTCTATAAAATTAATAATTTTGCATTCATAAACATCATTACATTACTCGTGCCATCTATATGTGGAAAGGAAGGCCAAAGAAACATAATAGAAGCCATCATATATTCATGTTCTTGTTGTTTGGAACTGCTATTCTCCAGAGGCTAAAATCTATGTTGTTTGTGCTGTTTGCCAGATTCCATCAATTCAGTTGGAGTGCTTAGCAAACTACATTGCAGAATTATCTCTTGTTGAGTACAGTATGCTCTGTCATGCTCCATCACTTATTGCTGCTTCTTCGATTTTCTTGGCAAAATACATGCTGCTCCCATCAAAGAGACCTTGGGTATGTATTATAAGTGTCTATTGCTTAGAATTTTTCTTGTTGCTGAGATAATTTTGACGGAGCTGATCATATGCTTTGGTGCAGAATTCTACGTTGCAGCATTACACACTTTACCAGCCTTCTGACCTGATCGACTGTGTCAAAGATCTGCACCGTCTATTCTGTAGCAGCAATAGCTCTACATTACCTGCAATCAGGGAGAAATACAGTCAACACAAGGTAATAAAGAAGATGTTGAGTTAATTTGTCAGTTTTTACTGAAATTAGCGTTGTTTTGGTTTACTTCATTGACGAGTTTTCGTAATCCTAAAATGTGGTTTTTATTTATACCACAGTACAAATATGTGGCCAAGAAGTACTGTCCACCATCAATACCACAAGAGTTCTTCCACAACAGCAGCTACTAGACAGACGACTGTTCCAATATCCCGTTGGATAGACGACGACTTTGAGGTCACTTGCCTGCTTAAAGCAGCTTAGTTAGCTAGCTACTCCTGGTCTTCTTGTATCATTCTTTTTACCAACAGTTTTCTGCTTTACAATTGATGTTTATGGTGAGGGGTGAGTGTACTTGTTAAAGTCGACATACCCTTCCAAGGATATGAAAATCTTGTATGATATTCTGCTTTCTTGTTTACTGTTTTTTAGTCCTCTTCAATTGCTTCTCAATGTAGTATTTATTCCATTTCTTCTGGGCGTGCTAGTTTATAAAACATGGATCCCGACTATATTAACTTAAAATTTGGATTTAAATTTATGATTTCACATTTATTCATTTAACGAGCAGGAAATCATTTTGAGCCTTGGCTATACAAGATTTACAAATACACAAACATTTAAAAATACAGGTTCATTAATCATGCAGCGCAGTGAGACCTGGTGTCAAAGGGTGCAGCCAAAACGGCACCGTTTGGCATTTCATTGAGCCAGTGACAATCCTCGAATGCACATTCTTCATTTTTTGCCCACTTCACATCAACAGGCCTTATAAACTTTGGACCCCAAGCAGGAGTCCCATCCTCGTACGAGTTATGTGTCAATCTCTTTAAATCAGAACCGTCCAATTTAATCGTGTATATTTCACCGTAAGGCTGATAATGATGCGGGTTTGATATTGGCTCACCCGAAATCCCACCATAATCTGAAGTAAACACTAGTGTTTTCCCATCCGGACTAAATGACGGGTGGTTAGTCCGCCCCGCTGACCCGCTTTCCACCAACTTCCTTAACCCGGTTCCATTCGGATGGATCAAATACAACTCGAAACTCCCCGAACCCGGATTGTGTCGGTCCGATGCAAAGGCAATCCAATCACCATCAGGTGACCAGTTACACATTGTGTCCGACCAAGGACCCTCCGTTAATCTTTGGAGCCCAGATTTCTCTCCCTCCATAGCATCCATTATGTACAAGTTCTTATGACCCGTTCGACCCGACCGGAAAGCAACCCATTTACCATCGGGCGAAACTGACGGAAATGCATTGTTCTTACCATTTGTTGTCAACCTCTTAACGCCGTTATGGTCAACGTCATCAACGTTGATGGAGATTATGTCAACCTCAGTACCTTCACTAGCAAAAGTGGGGCCCGTGCTGGTATACACAATCCCTTCATGAACCGGGTTCCACGAGGTGGAGAAAGCGGTTTCGGTGGATACCTGTTTCCGGTTCGAACCGTCCCAGTCCACCACGTATACACCCGGAAAATCAACGTAAGCGATACGATCACCCGCTGGTGAGAACGAAGGAAATGAACCGTCCACTCTAAAAAGAGAGATATCAGGTAACGGGCTTTTGACATTCTCAAGAAACAAGTGGGTGTTTTCGTCTTTTCGTTTGCTGCTTTCACCTCTACACTTGTGGTACCCAACTCGGGCTGAGTCGGGCGAGATAAACGGGTTAAGATGGTGAGTATTGGGGGACACCAAACGAGTCAACTCTCTAAACTCGTTCTTGACTAGGTCAAATAGCTCTATGTGGCGGAAACTGGAATTAGGTCTTCTTGTAGCCACTGCTATGAAATTGTTATTACCTGGTGAAGTAGCTGGAGTGAACGCGTGGAGACCCGGTGGTGTGACTCGTTGAATCGTCACCGACTCAGTAGAAATGAGTCCATTTTGGGGTAGAATCGCTTTGTAAACACTGATCCACTCGTCTTCTTGGCTTCTTCTATGGAAAAACAGAGTAAAATCGTCGACCCAACAAGGCCAGCCTCCGTTTTCGACGATCTTAACTCGCTGAGTCCCATCACGAGTCAAGAATACATAGATATCAGTAGTTAGTACCTCGACTTCACCATCCCAACCATCGAGTCCATAAGAAGCGACGGCCGTGTAAACCCCAGAAGGAGAAACGGCAGGGCTAAAATCGGCAATTCCAAATGGAGAGAGTCTCCGAGTTAACCCGGTTGTCAAGTGGGTGGAGTAGACGGCAGCCCAACTGGTCCTGGGTCGACCCGGGTCTTCATGAGTGGAGACGTAGATTAAATAGTCGTCAGCAGTCAAAGTAGGCTTATCTTTCATGGAAATGATGGTATTGTCCTGCTGGGTTGAGGAATCGAGATCGAGCAAAGGCAGTTGAAGACGAAGTTGAAGGGATGATGATTTTGATAGAGTGTTATGAGGAGTAGAGTAATAAAGGGCATCGTAGTAAATGTTAGACGATCCATTTCTTTCGGTGACATAGATGAGTTGCAGAGAAGGGGTTTGATTATTATTTGAAAGAAATGAAAGAAGGGATGGAGATGGTGAAGGGAAGTGACCGTTAAAATTAACGGAATTGGAGTCGGTGATTGGAATCTCGTCGGAGGGAGTAGGTGGGAGAGAGGCGGGGAGGGTAAAGATGTCAAAGGCATAATCAGATCTGCCGAGGGTGGTGAAGATGATGCTGGTTGCGGTGGTGGATTCCTCGTCCTCCGCCGTAACAATGAATAACAGTAACGACAAATACACAAGAGATTTGAGGAATGGAAGGGGATTCATCATCTTCATGCGTGAGAGGTCACTCACTCACTCGCTCGGTTCGTAGCTTTTCTTGTTTTTGTGTGTGTGTGAAAGAAGGGTACGTGGGTCCCAAATTGTACGTGTCCGATTTTTAAGGAATTATGAGTCCATTTTTATCCACACAAACCCAACAGATAGGAATAATTTTGAGTCCTTTGTTTTTTACTATTTTTTTAAAATATATTAAAGGGATATTTCCAAGAACTCCCCAAGGTGTGATAGACTGATAGGTGTGACTTGTGAGGGAAGGCAGCGAAATGGTGTCAAATGTAGCAATAGGTTGAAAGTAAAATTATGAGAGGCATTGATTGATTATTTGATTTGCAATCATGAATAGTGAGGATCAGACTTTAGATTTATTTGATTTTTCTAGTAAAATGAGATTACCACACTTAAACATTAATTAAGGGAGGCTGTATTTGTACAACTCCTAAAAAAAAAAGATGTTACGTAGGATTAATATATATTCTGTTAAAAAATCACTTTTCAATGTAGTAGTATATATTCAACTTCAAACTGATGTTGTAAAAAAAAATAGACATTGTCAACGTGATCACCCACTTTTATACGGTCCGTTGTACAACCCCTTTTTAGGTTGACTCAGTAAATATTTAAATTTGATATTAATTTTTCATATATTTTTGGTAAATAAATAAAATAAAAAAGAATATAGAAAATAAAACTGGACATGTCATTAAAACAAAATGTGTTTTAAATAGCAGTATTGAAGATCAAATTTTAAGATGATCGTTTATTAAAAGTTCATATTTATGCCATATAGGAAACAAGTCTCTTGACATTGTTATCATATCAACAATAATTCATATGCAGACTATTTTTACATTGGAGATGCTCTAAGTGTGACTTGTAAAAAAAAGATGTCACATATAATTAATAGGTGTTTCGTTAAAAAATCTTTCTCCAATGTAGCCGTGCATATTCAACCTCAAACTGACGTGATAAAAAAAATATCAGACATTGTCAACATGACTATCCACTTTCAGATAGTCTGTTCAATGACCATTTTTAAGGTTGACTCAGGAAACATTTAAAATCAATATTATTATTTTTATCTATTTTTGATAAGGAAATAAACTAAAAAAGAAAATAGGAAATAAAATTAGAAACGTCATTAAAACAAAAATATTTTAAACGGAAACATTGTAGACCAAATTTTAAGTTGATCGTCTATCAAGTCCATATTTATACCACACAAGAAGCAAATCTATTGACATTGTTGTCATGTCAACAATAATTCATATGAAAATCATTTTTACATTGTAGATACTCTTAGAAACTCCTTTAAATGTGTTTTGGTAGAGCTCACTCTCTTAGGGGTCGTTTGTTTTTTTGTCTGAAAACTGAACAGTCCTGAATTTTTCTAATGACTGAATAAGGACTGAAATCTGAACCTGAATGACATGTTTTTTTTTATCACATCTGAATGTATTGTCAATACGTTTGTTTTTTAAAAGTAAAATTGTATGAATATAAGTAATTTTACATTTATACCTATGTTAAACAATTATACATATAATATGGAATAAAAACAATCCAAAAATAATAATTATATATAAATACATATGATTATGAATATTCATGATCTTCATCTTTGATTACAAACAAACTTCATTTTTCTAAGAAAAGAAAATGTTTGAACATTAGGAAAACTCGCACAAAATACTCTAATATATATATATATATATATATATATATATATATATATATATATATATATATATATATACATCACCATAATATCATAATAAAGTATCGATACTAAACACCAATATGAACAGTGATTATGGTTTTTTTTATATGGGTTCTTTTTTATTTTTAAAGATATTTAAAATAAACAATATATTAAAATAAAGATTTCTATGCGATATGTAATTTTGATGAAATTGGAAATATGTTATATATGGGGATAGTATCGAAAGAAAATATTTTAGATTGCATTTAATACAATTCAGTGATTTGCAATTAAGTTAAAATTCATGGTTTTTTACTTTTTATTTTAAATTGTTTTTTTAGGATTTTTAAGTTGTTTAACCACTTAAAAAAACAAACAAAACAACTTAATAATTATGATTCAGACTCATTAAGTTTTAAGTAGAAAAAATAATCAACCCCTTAATTAACTGCTGTATTCAACCCTCTTAAATGGGCTCCACATAATTAATTTTGTTTTATTTTTAAAAAGTACGAAAAATTTAATTTTTAAATCTCAACTACTCTTTTATTATATCTAGTATATTATATATTTTTGATTTTTTTTTCCTTATTTACCGAAAAATAAAATAAAATAAAATATGATCTTCAGCATTAAAACAACCATTAGTTCTAATCGTGGTCAACGTAGTGAATGTTTCTATAATTAATAAAATTTGATCTTCAGTATTAAAACCACCATTCTAAACGTGGTCAACTTAGGCCCAGTTTGACATTGCTTCCCCAGTTATTTTTGGGATCAAAAGTGATTCTGGACCTAAGATAGGGTGTTCGGTAAAATCGTTGGGAAGTGCTTTTGGTCACTTTTATCTTCTCCCAACTGAGTTTTTGAGAAGCTACAAATACATGCTTTTGGCTTTTGGCTTTTGGCTTTTGGCTTTTGGCTTTTGGCTTCTGGCTTCTGGCTTCTGCTTTTAGAAAACGTTCTACAGTGATATTAAATGAAATTTTACTAACTTTCCAACTTTGTCCTTACCTTTAATGAAATTTAATAAAAAAAATGGACTTATATTTTGGTACAAAAAAAAAATTGCCATAACTGTATAAAAAAATTGGGATAATTAATTTAATAAAGTAGAATAAAAATGAAATTAAAAAATAAATTAAAATAAAATAAAGAAATAAAGAAATAAAGAAATAAAGAAATTGGACTAATTAATTAAATAAAGTATAATAAAAAATGTGGCTAATTAATTCAATAAAGTACCATAATTATATAACACTTAACACTAAATACAAATAAACAAGAAAAATGTAAAGTATAACACATTAGTACCATGTAGATGTCTATGTCCTTTTAGTAATTTTACACACTCATAACACTTTTTATTTCAGTTTACTAAACACATTGAAATTACTTTTAGTTCTCACAGCACTTTTAAAAATCAGTTTACCAAACACTCAGCTGATTCTTCCCACAGCAATTCTAAAAGCAATTCCCCTTCACAGCAATTTCAAAAGCACTTCTCCCCACAACACAACAATGCCAAACTGGGCCTTAGTGAATGTTTCTACAATTAAAGTAAAAGTTAATTATATTAAGGGTTAGTTTGGTATTGCTTTTGAAAAGTTAAAATCAGATTATTTTATAATTTGACATAAAATAATATTAGGTAAAACTTCAAAAAGTGATTAATTGATAATCTGACAAGTTTTGACAGTGATTTTGAGAAGTAGGTGAGATGTTACTTTTTAAAAGTGAATATGAAATAATCTATTTCAACATTTAATGCATCTTTTAAAATATCACTATTATCTTTATGAAATCAACTTAAAATCATTTATATACATTATTTCATATTAAAATTAAATATTATATTTAAATATTGATTTGATTTATAAAATATTTTCAAAATATTTTTATTGTTCTTACGGATTTTTTTTTCCAATTTAAATATTTTACTTGAATATTGATTTATTATAAATAATTAATGAGAAAAATGAAACATGATCATAAACTCATGTATATTTTATTCATTGTAACTAATCTCAGCACTTTTACAATGAAATTATCAAATATATTGTTGACGTCGATTTCTGGATTATGTCAGAAAAGCCAACAAGGATTGGATTTTGACTATTGATTCAAAGAGAAAGAGATTAAGAGAGAAAGAGATTAAGAGAGAGTAACAAAGACAAGTTTTACGTGGTAAAACTCCGATGACCTGAGAAACGTCCACGGGTGGTTGAAGGATCAACCAAGCCAAAATCCACTATGAAAATATGATGTTTACAAGCTCTCGATCTATCTTTTTTCTCTCTGTATTTGCTATGATTGTTGTATGCTATGTTGCCTATATATTTTCTGGACGAGATTATGGGTCTATTTATATGTTTATAGAACCCTAATCTGCTTTATACAAGTAATACATGATCTTTGTATTTAATTGTGATTCGGTTACTTGCTTGAGGTTGATTTGTCTTCTTTCCTGTTTCGGAGTCTCTTATGGAAATTGAGTGGGATTCTAGTAGTGCTGTTCAATTTGGACTTGTTTCTTTATAAGAATGTAGTCTTCGTAAAGAAATCAAGTTATTTTCTGATTGGAGACTCTTCTAACTTAATGTTCCATTTTATTTGGGATTCCTTCCTGATGGATATCTTCGCGTATTTAATGACTTAATCCGTGTGAAATAAGCACCAAGTTCTTACTCGAGTCGTATTTATTCTCGAGTAAGAGTAATACCTGATGGTTTCGAGTAGCGCCGTTTGAGCCCAAGTGGAAGCGTTGTTTAACCAGTCCCGAGTGTTGCTAACTGATCCTGAGTAGGTTTCATTCAATATATGCTTACTCGGGCTTTCTTCTCTTTAATGATGCCTCGTAGGATATTTTCTGAGTGCCTATTTGGGCGTCCACCTGGGTATTTTCTCCTTCCTGTCAATGACGTGTATGCTTGGTAAATTCACATACGACAATACCCCCTTAAAATATTTTTACCGAGTAAATTTCATTTCGGGCAAGAGTATTTTAATCGTCTTAATTTTTACTCGTTAGAATAGCCGTCTTGTCATAATGACGTGTCTTAATGGTGACCCTATAATTTCGATTCGCTTCATCACACGAGATCTTAAATGATGGTGACGTTTTGGAGTTCTGAAGGTCGAGGGCTACTTCCTGTTTTGACATGCGTCCATCGTCTCTTCGTTTTTCAATATCATTTATGAGAAATGATTTTTAGGTCTCCCCAAACGCTGCCTACGTCATCGAGTTTCGTCATGAGTTTTTTTCAGCTTTGAAATCCTAGGGTTTTGTGCCGTTTCTTCTTTAAATTCTTTGCTGAGAGACATCGTTGGTTTATTCTCAACAATTTTCAGCATAAATTTCTTTAAACTCAGATTTCTTTATCCAAAAGTTCTCGATTTTCCTTTTGAAGATCTTGCATCAATCTCAATTCAAGGTTAGTTTTAATGGGGCCATCCTCCCGCCATCGTCTCTTTAAAATCGCTTTTGATGCATTAGAATGTGGGGATTTCCAGTTAGTTTCTTGCATTAAACGATTACTGGGGGATATCCCAATAGATGAACCTCTATTCTTAGAGGTTGATGTTTCTGGGCTTCACCCTGACGTCACTTTCAGCCCTGTATCGAGTTCTTCATCTAGTTCTGATTCTGATATTTTTGATCACAGGGTATCTTTTCGAAGGATGGGTAAACATCAGAGCAGAAGTAAGGTATACAAGTACGGCTAGAGCAGCGTTAAGACCAGGGAACAGACTGTTAACGAGAGTGACGTTGATGAAGTGTGCAAGGCGTCTCGTCTTTCGTTTTCTGATACTCGTCCTAGTGGCTTTGATACTGAGCCGAATGTGGTCGGGTTAGCTGAGATAGAAAAATACCGCTCCCGATTCAACTTGCCCGACTCAGTCACTTTGGTTCCTACGGGGGATAGAGCCGTATGGAATCCTCCTGAGGGTATGGTCGTAATTTATGGATCCATGTTTTGCTGCGGCGTCACACTTCCCTTTCAACCATTTATTGCCTGGTTTTTGGCTGAAGCAGGGATAACCCCAGCTCAATTGGCCACGAATAGTTACAAAGTCTTGATGTGCATGTAACACATGTTCAGTCGAATGAACCTTTCACCGCCTTTCCCGAATGAAATCAGGTATTTCTTTACGCTAATGCAGGTTAGCAAAACGGGGACCTATTTTCTTGCATCTACCCCATCGGACGGTTGGGTCCCCAAAAAAGCAAAGGTGAATCGGGAGGTCGATGCTTCTGATGACCCAAAAAAGAAGGGTTTTGTATGGGGATTCCCTACATCCAACAAGTTCTGGAAGAACAGTTGGTTTTTTACTGGAGGGGCTCTCGGGCTCAACGTCACTGTTGGATCTGGGGATTTCCGAACTGTGTTGAGTGTTCCCCGTTTCTTCTGTTCCCCCGAAGTGTGGGACAGAAAAATAATTGATTATAGTGATTCTGGGCTGAAGAGGCTGACTTGGGCAGCTGTTCGTACTTTGGAGAAGAGGAGCAAGAGCTACCTTTTTAAAGAGGAGGATTTGATAAAGCTCGGCTTCTTCAGACAGATTTTGGGCCATCGCATGCGATGTAAGTAACCCGGCGCCCTTTCTATTGTATTTTTCTGCTTTTCATTTTCTTTTCAAACATGAATCTTTTTTTTTTACTAGTGTTCGATACGGACGTCGTCAACGATCTTCAGGCTAGCCAGGTGAAGGCGATTCTACAAGCCAGTAGAAAGGAAGCTTCCCGTCAGGGCGATGAAGATATTGCTCCACCTGAGCCTGATGAGGAAACCGACATTGCTGATTAACAGATCCCCGAGTACGTTCATCAGGGTACTCAGCCTTCTACTCATGATTATGCTGGTCAGAATGGCCAAAGTGATCCAACTGACACCCAACTGCCTGTTAATAGGGAGAGGCAATGTGAAGGCTCGGGTGAAGAGCCTGTTGGGTGGTTTGTAGCCAGAGACGGTGGTAACGTCTTGACGAATTAAGTGCCTGCAGGTGCCGAATTCTTTGAGTCTTTTTGAGACGATCCGCAGGAAGATCCTGATGCTGACCTTAACTTCCATCGTTCTCGGGGTGAGAAACGAAAGGCAGTTAGTTTACCGTCTCATCCTCTCAAAGTTCCTCGGGTAGTCTCATTTATCGACTCCAGTGATGGAGATGTAGCAGATGAGATTGCCCCGAGTGTTGGCGCTGGTGCATCAGTAGATACGGCCGCTTCAGAACCGAGTAGGGCTTCTTCTACCCTCGAAGTTAGAGATATGGGGGCTGAACCTTCGGGGTTCCTTCAAATCTTTCTCCATCCATAGAACCGAACAGGGCTTCTCCTGCCCCAGAGTTTAGAAATCTGGGAGCTGAACCCTCGGGGGTTCCTTTATTCCTTTCTCCCCAGGATATGCTACGGGAGATGTCCTTCGGTCGGGCTTTTATCGGGGAAGACCGCTAGAGCGGCTTTCGGGATGGTTCCCTGACCGAACGTCTTCAAAATGTTTTCAATGGTGCATCTTATGTAAGTTAAATCCGACTCCTTTATTGTTTTGCTTATGTCAGATTTCTAAGTATATTCCTTTACAGATGGTGGCCGAATTTGCTGAGCTTATTCAGATGCAGCAACATCAAGCCGATCGAATAAGGCATCTAGAGGCTCAGCTGAAGGAGAGTGAGGAGGGTCATGCTCGAGCCGAGAAAGCTTACCAGCAGGAGGTCGGTTCTGTACAAATATTTACCGACCAGTGTCTAGCGAAGCAGGTTGAAGCCGAGGACAAGGCATCTCTGGCAGAGGAGAAGGTTGTATCACTTCAAAATCTTCTATCTTCTGCTGAAGAATCCATGCTCAAGGCCGAGCAGGAGACGGAGCAGGCGAAGTCTGCGTATGACCAAAAAATCGAAGATCTGGAGGGCCAAGTGCTGACAGTTGAATCCCTTTCTCGAGAGGCCAGGTTGGAAATTGAAGTCCAAGGGGTGGATCGTTTTAAAAGATCCTCTGCTTACGATGCCCTACTTCTTCGGGAATTTCAACGTGGGCTAGTTTCGGTCGGCGAGTTCTTCAAAGTTAAGAATAAGGCGACTGAGATGGCCCGAGCTAATTGGGAACTGTCAATCAAACATCACGTGGACCGGTCCTTGGAATCTCTTCGGATTCAGATGAATGAATGGAGAGTCTATTGCCATAGTCAAGGCAAAGAGCCCTATCCCATGCATTTAGAGATTCTGTCAGAGCATTCTCTTTTGACCTTTTATGCAAGTCAAGAGTCGGTTGAGGGTGTAGTCCCAGATGTCGGGCCAGTCCCGGGTGAGGATTACAGCCAGTGGATGGATGATACTGTCGACGATATCACTTGGCCGTCTAATGAGAGCCTGCTTCGTGAGTACGAGATGGTGCCAGATTCGAGTATTGGCAAAGGCTCGAAATCCTCGCAACCTTAATTTTGTAGAATTGTAGAAAATTCTGATTATTTTTTACTTGTACAGAACCATTCTTTGAACTGTAACCATTCTTTTAGGAGCAATAAAATTCTATTTTATTTTGAATTGAATGGTCTTGATCTGTTCATTGCTGATTGTTGCCGAGTGCTGTATTAAGCTGGCTAATGTTCGCGTAACTTAACCGAGTATCTTATTAAACCGGCTGTTATCCGAATGACTTCAATTGCCAAGTATCTTATTAAACTGGCTTCTTCAATGTTCGGGTAACTTAACCGAGTATCTTATTAAACCGGCTGTTACTCGAATGACTTCAATTGCCAAGTATCTTATTAAACTAGCTTCTTCAATATTCGGGTAACTTAACCGAGTATCTTATTAAACCGGCTGTTACCCGAATGACTTCAATTGCCAAGTATCTTATTAAACTGGCTTTTTCAATGTTCGGGTAACTTAACCGAGTATCTTATTAAACCGGCTGTTACCCGAATGACTTCAATTGCCAAGTATCTTATTAAACTGGCTTCTTCAATGTTCGGGTAACTTAACCGAGTATCTTATTAAACCGGCTGTTACCCGAATGACTTCAATTGCCAAGTATCTTATTAAACTGGCTCTTTATTATTAACCGAGTCATCTTGA
This sequence comes from Dipteronia dyeriana, assembly GCA_032871835.1. Lineage (NCBI taxonomy): Eukaryota > Viridiplantae > Streptophyta > Magnoliopsida > Sapindales > Sapindaceae > Dipteronia > Dipteronia dyeriana. The sequence continues at coordinate 98,441,576 of CM065296.1, read as the reverse complement.
AACAGACAAGTTTACACTTGTGTTTCATACCCGGTTGCTACCCAAACGTTACATCAAGGCTCACCATGATCATACGTTCGAGTCCTTACGCAATACCAAGGACGTCTCCCCAGTTTTTATGCGTAAGGGTTTGCCGATTCGTTGAGCTCTTTTTTTTTAAGAAAAAATTGCTTCAACACAGCTACAGATTTCACCGAAATTTCTCCCGATAGCGTCCCGAGCATTTTTCCAGAGTCTGGTGCATCGGGTTTGCCTTTTTGTGAAGGTCATTTTGACCCTGCTCGGCTGGCATGCTCCTACGAGCTTCTCCGACCATTCGGGATTTGATGGTCCCAAGAATTCTATTTGCATGTTCTTATTATCATGCTCTGCTTCCATATGTTCTTATTATCATATGCCTTCTTTTGGAAATTCCGAGCTAGATGCTATCCTTTCGGAAATTCCGAGTAGTTTTATTTATTATTGCAAAAAATCAACAAAGATTTAAATTACAGTTTAATATTTATCTTGACTAATATTGTCCTGACTTAGAAAAAAGAATAAAATATTTAATATAAATATATATATTTTAAGGATAGAAAATCTTCAGATATTGGGCATTGTATGGTCGGGGTAAAACCCCTCCATTGGGTCGAGTAATCCAATAAGCTCCATGACCGACTATTCCCAAGATCTTGTATTCTTTAAACGGATTGGTGAGGTCTTGCTTGATTTTTCCTCCCAGTCGGCCCCGATCTTGGCCACCTTATCTGGTTCTTTTAATCACTTCAACCTGGTTCTGCTTTGGATTCACTTAAGTCTTCCCTTGGATCCAACTTGAATGATAAGGATTCTTTACACTGATTTGGCTGCATTATGGTGCACACCTGTTCAGCATCATTCTTGCCTTTGTATACTGACAGGTTTGCTTTTCTGGCCATTTCCTGGGATCCCTTGACTATCCCGACCCCCTGGTCTGTCGGGAACTTGATCATTAATGCATAAATGGCGGTTACAACCCTTGTTTTATTCAGGAATGACCGACCCAATAATGCATTATACGGCCAATTGTCTAAGTCAACTACCACGAAGTCGAGCAGGATAGTCCTCTGGCAAGGTGCTGTTCCAATCTTCACAGGCAGTTTTACCGTCCCGAGTGACCTGACTTCTATCCCTCCAAACCCCTTAATGGAGTATAGAAAGGCTGTAAATCTTTTCGTTCTAGCCTTAGCTGGTCATAAACGGCCACATTGAGGATGTCTGTTGAACTCCCATTATCTATTAAAATTCTCCGGACTTCCCGATGGCCTATCCGGGCACTTATAACCAAGGCGTCATTAGGCCGAACATCAATGCCATGTGAATTTACCTCTGTAAAGACTATCGGGTCCCATCCTTCCTTCACCCTTTTTGGGTCTGGTTCAACCGAGTTTACGTCAAAGTTATTCCTTGCTTCTATTGCTTCTCTGATTTCCTGAGTTCGTTCTCGGTTGCTTTTCCCGGTAGAGGGTCCTCTGTATATCGTATGTATTACCTGATTGGCCTCGGGACTGGGCCATTGATTTCATCCAGAGTGATCTGCCTTAACTTCTTTCTTAGTTTCTGATCTCTCATCTTTTTTCAAGATTACATCCCGCATGTGCCCTTCCTGAATAAGAGTCTCTATGTAATCTCTGAGCTGGAAACACTTTGAAGTCTCATGCCCGGTTTCCTTGTGAAACCTGCAATACTTGGTTGTATCTCTCCGGGCGAACTGTGATTGTCGCCGCGGCTCTTGTACCATATTCTTCTCTTCCAAGATGGCTAAAATTTCTTCTTGTTTTTTTCAAAGAGGGGTGTAATTGGTATATCTGCCTTGATATTTCTCTGTGGACCATTCGGCGTTGAACCCATTACCTCCATCCTTGTTTTTCTCCTTCTCGTTCCCTTTTAGCTTTCCTTTTTGATTCTGCCTTTTGGATTTAGCATCCTTCTGTTCAGGCTTTCCCCCGTGCATATAGCTTCCTTATGTAGCTAATTCTTCTTCTTCGGCCAGTGCGTATCCTCCTGCCATATCCATCATGTCAGCATACCTAGTCAGCCGTGCTCTTCTCAAATCAAAGGATAGCCGTCCATTATGCAAGTTATTGATGAATGCAGCGATTATGGCTTCATCGTTTGCACTGCCAATCTCTGATACCCCTTGGCCGAATCTCCCTAGATATTTCTTCAGTGACTCATCTTTCCCTTGTTTTATTTGAGCAAGGTGAGCCACTGACTTTTTCCTGTGAACGTTACTCAGGAATTGCCTTGAGAAGCTCCTGCTTAGTTCACTGAAACTCTTAATGCTTGCTGAAGGTAACCTTCCGAACCACCTTGACCCCATGTCTCCTAGAGTTTGTGGGAAATTGAGACATAATAAGGGATCGCTGTGGGCATACTGGGCCATGACGCTTTTGTAGCGTCTCACATGCTCTTTCGGGTCCTTGTCTTTCTTAAACTGCTCAACGTGTGGCATCCTGAATCTTTCTGGGAAAGGGGTCCGTAAGATTTCCTTGGTAAATGGGCTGTCTGAGTCGTCATCAGATAAATCGTTATAGCCATAACGTCTGACCAAGGCATCCATCTGACGCTTATTGTTCTCAACTTCTTGAGTTAGGCTCTGGATCATGACATCTCTGTCCCCCACCGGGCTTCCTCGACGGTTGAACCGTTGGGTAACTGTCATTCTTTCTGGCTTTTCACTTTGATACCGAGATTATCGTATGACTCCATAATGACGTTTTTGATGAGGTCGATCGCTATCTTCTAATGACGATCAATCCCTGTACCGGTCATATTTACGGTGTCTAGTGCGTACTGTTTGATTGTGGTCCAGCCTCTGGTGATGTTGTTCCTCTTCAAGTGTTTTCTGTCCAGCCGGGTTGATTGGGGAAGAGTTCCTTCTTGTTTCTGGCATAGTTATTCCTTGCCCAACCACCACCGAACGGAGCCTTACGGGTGGAGAATTGGGAGTATGTGCTTCTGCAGCCAGTAAATCAATCCCTTCCCTCGCTGCTGCAAGGCCTCTTGGAAACGCAGCGTAAGATCTCTGTTGGTTGGAGGAACTTGCTGGATCCATGCCAGGTGTGCAAGTTGGTTTTCTGTGTTTGCTGCAGGATCTTGTGACGTGTTGCCAACATGGAAATCGCCTGGTGATTTTTGGCCATTCCCTGAACTGCTTCTACTTCCTGCCATTTCTTTTAACAAGTTCGAAGGTTCAAGCCCCTCCTTCTAGCGCCAATTGTTGACGTCGATTTCTGGATTATGTCAGAAAAGCCAACAAGGATTGGATTTCGGCTATTGATTCAAAGAGAAAGAGATTCAGAGAGAGTAACAAAGACAAGTTTTACGTGGTAAAACTCTGATGACCGGAGAAACATCCACGGGTGGTTGAAGGATCAACCAAGCCAAAATCCACTATGAAAATATGATGTTTACAAGCTCTCGATCTCTTTTTTCTCTCTATGTATTTGCTATGATTGTTGTATGCTATGTTGCCTATATATTTTCTGGACGAGATTATGGGTCTATTTATATGTTTATAGAACCCTAATCTGCTTTGTACAAGTAATATAAGATCTTTGTATTTAATTGTGATTCGGTTACTTGCTTGATGTTGATTTGTCTTCTTTCCTGTTTCGGAGTCTCTTATGGAAATCGAGTGGGATTCTAGTAGTGCTGTTCAATTTGGACTTGTTTCCTTATAAGAATGTAGTATTCGTAAAGAAATCAAGTTATTTCCTGATTGGAGATTCTTCTAACTTAATGTTCCATTTTATTTGGGATTCCTTCCTGATGGATATCTTCGCGTATTTAATGACTTAATCCGTGTGAAATAAGCACCAAGTTCTTACTCGAGTCGTATTTATTTCCGAGTAAGAGTAATACCTGATGGTCTCGAGTAGCGCCGTTTGAGCCCGAGTGGAAGCGTTGTTTAACCAGTCCCGAGTGTTGCTAACTGATCCCGAGTAGGTTTCATTCAATATATGCTTACTCGGGCTTTCTTCTCTTTAATGATGTCTCGTAGGATATTTCCTGAGTGCCCATTTGGGCGTCCACCTGGATATTTTCTCCTTCTTGTCAATGACGTGTATGCTTGGTAAAATTCACATACGACACATATGTATACTGTTTGTGAACTATATAATAGTTTTAAAAATACAATTAATCAAACATCTGCTAATTAATTTCACAGCTAATTATTCATTCAGCATAACTATCAGTGATTCATGGACAGACTTCTATTGGGGCTAGGCCGGGTGGGCTCAAGCCTACCCTGCCCCCTTAAAAAAATTATAAAAGTAAAGAAAAATAAATTAAAAAAATTAAAAAAATTATTTATTTACTGTTCAGAGTAAAAAAAATAATTTTCTTTCCTTTATCTTCTTTTTTATAATGACAATTACTTTTCCTCATTCTTCAAATTTGGTTCAATCCATTTATCAACATCAATAATTAGATATGTTTGAGCGAATATAATAGCTTTAAATATTTTTAATTTGTTACTTTAAAAAAATTATCTTGTTTTGAAATTTTAACGTTATTGTTAAATATAGTTAATGAGATTTTAAGGGTAATCCAATTATTATTTAATCCAATTTTAAATTTACAAAGTAAATGATATTATTAAATGAATTTCATTAAATTTCTCATAACAGTATTAGTGTTTTTCAAATGAATCACATCAATGTAAGAATATTGTATAATTTAATTAGTGTTCGTATTGGTGCTTCCTGTTTATCTTATAATTTTTTTTTAACATTTTAAAAATAAAATAAAATTTTGTAACATAGTTATTTAGAATATACATTTTACGGGGATGTCTCACTATATCCTTCTATCTATATGATATCAATGTTCATTAAAAAAAAAACATTTTAGCATACCTTAGTTTTTAATCCTAGTTATGTCCATGCAGTGATTATTAAAAAAGTTACATCAATACCAAGCTGACCATAAAACCATTTTATTTGGTGATAAATGTAGCGTATTCGACTCATGGAGTTATGGGCTCGAATTGTCACCCCAAATGTGGTATATATATAAATATAAACATATTCATTGTACTTTCATGTGATTAAGAGTACGTTCTGTAAACATTTTTCATTTGCTGTTTTCTAAAAAGAAAAATGAAAGTGAAAACACTTTTTTTTTGGTTTCAATTTAGAAATCCGAAAATGCTTCTGACAGTATACGCTGAAAGCTGTAGTATGAAAATAAAAACACTAAATTAGGTTGACAATAATTCATCCTAAAAAATTACTAGCTAAGTCAGAATTTATTATTTGTTGACGGTGATTTGTGGATCGTATAGGATTGATCACGTGTCTAACATGTTTTTGTAGATTGTTGAAGATATTATGGAGAAAATAGAAAAACAAAACATGCACACATGAGTTTACGTAGTAAAACCCTAATGTGGAGAAACATCCACGGTTGCCGGTGACGGCGAGAAGAAATCATTATGATAAAACGATTACACACTCAATCTTTTTTTTTGGCGTATCTCTCTCTTTCTTTCTTGTGTATTTTCTATGTGTTCTCGTGTATGTCTATGTCGTTCTGTGTATATGTTTCGTTATATGGCCTCCTTTTTACAATGAGATTATGGGTCTATTTATATGTGCATAGAACCCTAATCCTGGTTACAAATAAGGAAATGTGATAGTGTTTAACTATGATTAGTTACTTGTTGAAGTCGTCTTTGTCTTATTTTCTGTTTCCGAGATCTTATGCATTGAATTAGAATATTCGTAGGATTCTAGTTGAATAGTTCGTTTATGACTTATTTCCTGATCGGTGTACGATCTTCCAGAAGAGCAAATTAATCGCTTGATTTGGACTCGTTTCCTGTTTGGTGTTTATCCTTCTGGAAGTTTTGAGTTTTTTCCTGAATAGATTTCTCTGATACTGGAGAGGAAATAAGGATATTTCCTTTTTGGAATATGATTCTAGATTTCTTGTTTAAGTAAGACAAATTGTTTAACTGACCAATTGTCTAATCTTGACCAAACTTCTTCTGTCCCGATCGGATGGTCCCGACCACGTTGTCTCTACATGATTGGCTAGTTTCCCCGACCAGGTTATTTGTGTCTGATCGGTTAGTTTTCCCGACCATCTTGGGTAATCTTGACTAGGCATTGAGATCCTCTATTAATTGCCTTGAGCTGATCTTTTCTGACTCCCGAGACGTGGCATATCTAATCACCGTGTTTTCAGGTGATCATTCTGACTTGTCATACTATCAAAAAATCTCTATAACATTATTAAATAAAAATTTTACAATAATTTATCCCAAGAGTAATGCTATTTTGTTCAAATTTAGTGTCTAAATGATGTGGCAACAATTCTGTCCATTCATTTAAATTGAATTAGATTTGCATGAATTAAATGTATGGACTAGATTGTTACCATATCATTTGAGCACCAGATTTGGACATCAAATTTGGACAAAATAACATTACTCTTCATCCCAAATACTCTTCATCCCAAAATAACATTCATGAGGACGACATATGTATCAATAGTGAGACTATAGAACTGTCCTATTTTATAAAAAACTTCAAATATTTGTTTAGTCAGTCTAGTAACTCAAAGCATAAAGATATTGATTAATAGTAACGATAATTTTTGTTTTCTTGCGGTTGAAAACTGCACCTGCTTCCTCGTACACACATAATCCCCCATACCAAAAAGTAATTGAAAAAGTCTAAACTACCACACATCTCCGTCTTAATGACAGTGGTCTAAAGAATCCCACCGAGTCTCACCGCAACAAACCCAAACGAACAAAAAATGGTAGATAAAACCTTCATCACATCTACCAACATTATCTCAATAGGCTTCTGTTACTAACCTTATCTTAATAGGCTTCCATTACCAGAGTTAACATCCGTTCAAGCAAAAAATCCTATCAAAAATTTTATGCATTTCTAACCTTCATCACATCTACCAACCTTATCTCAATAGGCTTCCATTACCATAGAGTTAACATCCATTCAAGCAGCAAAATGCTTGTTATGCATTTCTAACCGTTTAGACATTGCTTTCAATTAATATGAATATAACTCACTCTGTTCAAGAAATATTCTCCATTTATCATACAACCCATATATACCACTCATCATTTTGATCGAATGAATAGGATCTGAAAATCTATAAGAAATGAAATGATTTCTGCTATTGAAGAAATGGTTCTTGAACAATAGCATCTTTAATACCATAATGTTAGCAAGAAACCAAAAACATATTGCCGATGACTTTCTTGATCTAGTTGTTGTCATCTGCACTTTGACCTTTTTGATATTCTTCTCAGGCTCTCCTCTCTACTCGGTTTTTGTATGGGTTGCTAGGTATTAAATTATACCGAGGCTTATTACAGTAGAATTTATAGTTTTTATGGTGGTCAAGTTGTCGTACGTAAATTTTATCAGATATATACGTCATTGACAAAGAGGATAAAATTGTCAGGTGGACATTCGAATAGGTATTCAGAAAATATCCTACAAGACATCACCAAAGAAGAGAAGCCCGAATAAACAAGTATTGAATAAGACCTGCTCGGGGTCAACTGACACCATATACCACTCGGGGTCAGTTAAACATACTCGCGGCTAGTTGGTGACATTTTCTACCCGGGATCAGATGATGTTACTCGGGACCAGCTGATATCGTTTCCTACTCGGGACAAACACGAAGAAAAATAAAAAGCCCAGCGCGTAGCTCATACGAATCGAGTCATTAAAATTCACGAAGATATCCATATCAAAGAGGAATTTCAAGAAGAGCAGAATTATCAAGCAGAGGGTTCCTAATCAGGCAACAATTTTACTTGTTCAAAAAGACTACGCTCTTATAAGGAAATAAATCCTAATTGGACTACATTACTAGAGTCCCATTCGATCTCAATACAAGTCTCTGAAAGAGGAAAGAAAACAAACTACTTCGAACAAGTAAACAATCATAATTAAATACGAAGATCTTTTATTACTTGTACAAAGAAAATTAGGGTTCCATGGACATATAAATAGACCCATAATCTCGTCAAACAAATAGATACAGAAATCATAAGAAAATACAGAGAGAAGAAAGAGAGATCGAGAATTGTAATAATTATTTTATTCATAGTGGATTTTGGCTTGATTGATCATTCAACCACCCGTGGACGTTTCTCCGGTCATTGGAGTTTTACCACGTAAAAAGTTGTGTCCGATTACTTTCTCATTCTCTTTCTCTTTAAAATCGCAGCTAAAATCCAATCCTAGTTGGCTTTTCTCATACATCCAGAAATCAACGTCAACAATTGGTGCTAGAAGAAGGGTTGAACCTCCGATTTAATTAAAGATAATGACAGGAAACAGAAGCATTTCTGGGGATGTCCAAAAATCTTTAGATAACTTCCATGTTGACAGTAACTCGTGAGATCCTGCTGCAACCACAGCGAACCAACCTACATTCCTGGCGGAAATCCAGCAAGTTCCTCCGACCAGCAGAGACCTGACACAACGCTTCCAAGAGGAGTTGCAACAATTGGTGGTAGACGTAGCAAAGGAACGAGTTAATCTACTGGTTGCAGAAGAAACACAACCTCCTAATCTCCCACCTGCGAGGCTTCGTTCGGTTGTAATAAGGCCAGAACTAAATGCACCGGAAGCTGGAAGAAATTCTGCTCCAATCAATCAGGCTGGACGTGAAACACCTGAAGAGGAACGACCACGCCAGAAGCAGAAGCAGAAGCAGAACCAGGATCAGACAGTCCGTGCTAGACACCACAAACATGACCAACACAGGGATCAGTCGTCATCAGAAGATAGCGATCGACACCATCGCAAGCGTTATCACAGAATCATATGTGAAACCCGGCATCAAAGTGAAGAGCCAGAAAGAGGAATGACAATCACCCAACGGTTCAACCATCAGGGAAGTCCGGTGGGAGACAGAGATGTCGTAATCTAGAGCCTAACTGGAGAAGTCGAGAACAATAGACGACAAATGGACGCACTGGTCAGACGTTATGGGTACAACGATTTATCTGACGAAGATTCTGACAGCCCGTTCACTTAGGACATCCTACGGACTTCATTCCCATAAAGATTCAGGATGCCACATGTGGAGCAGTTCAAGAAGGATATAGACCCAAAAGAACATGTCAGATGCTATAAAAGCGCTATGGCCCAGTATGCCCATAGCGATCCCTTACTATGCCTCAACTTTCCACAAACTTTAGGAGACATGGGCTCAAGATGGTTCAGGAGATTGCCCCGAGCAAGCATCAGAAGTTTCAGTGAATTGAGCAGGAGTTTTTCAAGGCAATTTCTGAGCAATGTTCACAGGAAAAAATCAGTGGCTTACCTTTCTCAAATAAAACAAGGGAAAGATGAGTCGCTAAAGAAATACCTGAGGAGATTCAACCAAGCAGTATCAAAAATTGGCACTGCAAACGATGAAGCGATAATCGCTGCTTTCATCTACAACCTACAGAATGGACGGTTATCTTTTGATTTGAGAAGAGCCCGTCTGACTAGATAAGCAGATATGATGGATATGGCGGGAGGATATGCACTAGCCGAAGAAGAAGAGTTAGCCACTGGAGGATGCTACATGCATGGAGGAAAACCCGAGAATGAAGTTGAGTCCAGGGTGCAGAACCAAAAGGGAAAACATAAAGGAAACAACAAATAAAAGAACAAGGACGGGGGAAATGGGCATAATGCCGAACAGACCACAGAGAAATACCGAGGTAGATACACTAATTACACCCCTCTTTAGAAAAAACAGGAGGAAATCCTGGCCATTATGGAAGCAAGGAATATGGTATAAGAGCCACGATGACAGTCTCAGTTCGCCTGGTGAGATACAACCAAATACTGCAGATTCCACAAGGAAACCGATCATGAGACTTCCAAGTGTTATCAGCTCAGAGATTACATAGAAACCCTCATTCGTGAAGGGCATCTACAGGATGTAATCTTGAAAAGGGATGAGAAATCAGAAACAAAGAAAGAGATCAGGGCTGAACACAGCTCTGGTCGAAATCAAAGGGCCAGTCCAGAGGCCAATGAAGTAATACATACAATCTTTAGAGGACCATCCATTGGGAGAAGTAATCGAGAGCGAACACAGGAAATCAGAGAAACAGTAGAAGCAATACATAACTTTGACATGAACTTGGTAGAGCCAGACCCGAAAAGGGTAAATGAAGGATGGGATCCAATGATATTCACAGAAGCAGACTCACATGGGGTCGACGTTCGGCCAAATGACGCCTTAGTCATAAGTGCTCGGATTGGTCACCGGGAAGTTAGGAGAATCTTGATAGATAATGGAAGTTCAACGGACATTCTCAATGTAGCCGTCTACGATCAACTCAGGTCTGACCGAAAGAATCTACAACCTTTCCATACTTCATTCAGAGGATTCGGGGGAATTGAGGTCAGGTCACTCGGGACAGTAAAGCTACCCGTAAAGATCGGAGTGGCACCTTGTCAGAGAACTGTATTGCTCGACTTCGTGGTACTAGACTTAGATAATTGGCCGTATAATGCATTGTTGGGTCGGCCATTCTTAAATAAAACTAAGGCCGTAACAGCCACTTATGCCTTAATAATCAAGTTTCCGACCGAATAGGGGGTCGGTGTAGTCAAGGGATTCCAAGAGATGGCCCGAAGAGCTAACTTGTCAGTATACAAAGACAAAATTGATGAACAGATTTGTACTATAACGCAACCGAGTCAGAACAAAAAGTCACTGTCATTCAAATTTGATCCAATGGAAGAGTCGAATGAATCCAAAACTGAACCGGTCGAAGATATTATCTTGAAAGAAGATGAACCAGATAAGAGAATCAAGATCGGGGCCAACTTGTAAGGAAAAGTTAAACAAAGCCTCACTGATCTGCTCAAATAATACAGGGATGTGTTCGCTTGGAGTCATGAAGACATGGTCGGGATAGATGCTCGAATAATATCTCACCATCTCACAGTAGACCCGAATGCAAAATCGGTGATACAAAAGAGAAGATCGTTCAATCTTGAGAGAAGTCAGGCAATCAAACAGAAAGTAGAGAAACTACTCGCTGTAGGGTCGATCAGAGAGGTTGAAACAAATATTATAGTGTGTAATATTAATCTAGAGGGAGGGGGGGGGGGGGGGGGTGAATAGATTTTAATTAACTTTTACCCAATTTTCGTTAAGAGTCAAGTTGATGAAAATACCCCTATCTAGTTACAAAGATACCACAAGTGTAATAAATGCTGAAATAGTAAAAACACTTGAGATATACGTGGAAACCCTCCAAATGGGAAAAACCACGGGCTGATGAGTGCGCCACACTAGAACCTCGAATCCACTAATGATAGAGGAATTACAACCTAATCCCGGTTTAATCCTCCACCACTACCTAATCCCGGTATAAGTGAACCTAGTTTATCAAGCTTGTGCTTTAAGCTACCTACTCCGGAAAGCAACACAAGTCTTACTTCACAATGAAGAGATAAAGTGTCATAAGTGAATATATGATGATATTCAATGAACAAACAAGGCTAGGAAACCCTATATGCTTATCTAGGATAATGAGATGACAATTTATGCAATCCTAGATATCAAGTGCTAAATGACATGTTCAAATAGCTTAGCTAAACATAGATCAATCAATCCTATGAATCTATCACAATACAACACTCAATCATGTCATCACAACAATCTCTAATTTGTATCTAGAAATATTCTAAGAGAATACAATTAATTAAAGAGATGGTTTAGCAAGTGAAAACACTTAACTTGTAAGAAGACAGTGAAGAGCTTACCAAACAAGATGTGATGAAGCAACCCTATCCATAGATGCACTCTAGATGAACTTAGATGATGCAAGATGAAGATTTAATTCTCATGGGAATGCTTTGAGTGATTAAAAATGAGTTCTTGGAAGTGTTTTTCCTTTGAAATGTGTTCTAAGGAAGAAATGTGATATTCTGAACTCATACACTACCTTAAGGCATTGAGTTATATATATAAGATCCAAACAAAGTGAGGTCGTTTTGGAAAAAATGTTCCAGCTTCCTCTGTGTGCGCTGGTCGAGTAGCGCACCACCAGCGCACAACCTATTTTTAAAACAGGCGCTGGACGAGTGGCGCATCCCAGTAGCGCAACACAAGCGTAGATTCCCTGGGATGTTTACGCTGGTGAGGCTGCGCTAGACGAGTAGCGACCACCAGCGACTGCCCACATTTTTCAACTACGCACGGGTGCAGCAGCACAACTCAGTGACGCAACACTAGCGACAGTCCACTGTGAATGTTATGCTAGTGGGGTGTGCTGGTCGAGTAGAGCACCACCAGCGCTAGGCCTATTTTTTCAACACTCAAATGCAAAAAAACAATAAGTTCAAGAGTGATGAAATTGCATCCTATTTTAATGCCTAGCATGACATACAACTTTCATAGCAATATGCAAATAGGTCAACAAGAGTCATTTAAACTAAAATGCACACAAGAAAACACTCAACATATAAGATCAAGAGTTATGCATGAATATGTGAGTGTGTTCAACTATCTCTTCAAAGTAAGTAAGCAAAAGAATTTTACCTTTGGTGCTTCTCCTCTTGAGTTCTTGAGAGCCTAAGCCACCCTTACATGAACCCCAACAATGTGGTTGTTTACGAAATAAGCCAATCAACCAATGAGGACTTTTCAGAGGTCAACTACCCTAAATGGGTAGCTAATGTAGTCCTCGTCCAAAAGAAGAATGGACAATGGAGAATGTGCGTAGATTTTACAGATTTGAACAAGGCATGCCCACAAGACAGTTTTCCACTTTCGAGGATAGATCAGTTGGTGGACGCTACATTAGGCCATGAGTTGCTCAGTTTCATGGACGTCTACTTGGGGATATAACCAAATCGGGATGAACAAGGATGACGAGGAAAAAATAACATTCACAACTGATCAGGGTTTGTACTGTTACACAGTAATGCCCTTCGGGTTAAAAAATGCAAGGGAAACATATCAAAGGCTGGTCAACAGAATCTTCGCACGGTAAATAGGAAAGAACATGGAAGTATACATTGATGACATGCTGACCAAGAGCATCACGGAAGACAAGCATACTTCAGATCTGCGAGAGACATTTGATGTCTTGAGGAGATACCAGATGAAGCTAAATCCGAACAAGTGTTTATTCAGAGTTCCTTTAGGAAGATTCCTGGGTTGTCAAGTTCACCAAAGAGGAATCGAAGTCAACCCTGAGAAAATCCAGGCCCTGTAGAAAATGACTTCACCAAGGACACTAAAAGAAGTACATCGCCTAACAGGTGCTTAGCTTCCTTAGGTAGATTCATTTCAAAAGCCACGGACAGATGCGTACCTTTTTTCAAAGTAATTAAAAAAGGAAAAGGACTCGAATGGAATGAAGAGTGCGAGCAGGCTTTTTAAAAATGAAGGAATACCTAGAGCATGCTCCCATACTTTCAAAACCATAGATGAGAGAGACACTCCATTTGTACTTATCAATTACAGAACTAGCAGCAAGTTCAATTCTAGTTAGAACAGAAGATGGAATACATAAGCCAGTGTATTATACCAGCAAGGCACTTCTACCAGCAGAGACCAGGTATTCACAACCAGAAAAAATGTCCCTAGCATTGGTTTCAGCAGTAAGGAAACTAAGGCCATACTTTCAGGCTCATACAATCCAGGTTCTCACCGACTGCCCATTGAAGCAAATTCTACAGAAGCTAGAGATTTCAGAAAGACTTACCAAATGGGCTATCAAGTAAGTGAATTCGATATCCACTACATCCCCAAGACATCCCTTAAAGGACAAGCAGTGACAGATTTTATAGCAGAGTTCACAGAGCCAAACCTGGAAGCAAAAAGGATGTTGGGAAAAAATTTCCCATGGAAATTGTATGTTGATGGCTCTTCAAACACTCATAGCAGTGGGACAAGGATCGTAGTATGCACTCCAAAAGGAGATGACGTCGAATGTGCCATGAGGTTTGATTTCAAAGCAACCAACAATCAAGCCGAGTACAAGGCGCTACTAGCTAGACTCAGAGACTGCATAGCTCTCGGGGCAGATGAAGTCGAGATATTCAGCGATTCCCTGGTAGTTGTCAACCAAGTCCTGGACGAATACCAACCCAATGATGAAGGTATGATAGCCTACTGTGACATTGCAAAACAGCTCCTCCAGAAATTCAAAGAATATAAGATTGCCCAGATCCTCAGAGAGGAGAATGAAAAGGCAGACGCATTGTCCAAACTAGCGTCAGCAACAACCATAATCATGCCAAAGACTATCCCGGTTGCACATCTCCTCAAACCAAGCACAACTGAACCGATAAACTTAGAAATTTCAGAAATTCGAACATCGTCAGACGGTCGGATGACTCAGCTGAAAAGGTTCCTGGAAGAAGGCATGCTTTTGGAAGACCCCTTACAAGTAAAACGTATCAAGTATCGATGAACAAGGTACACATTGGTTGGAGGAGAACTATACAGAAGGGGGTATTCCCGAACATTCCAAAGATATGTGTCAGAGGAGGATGCATATCGGATATTACAGGAAATACATGGAAGAGTTTGCGGAAACCACACTGGGGGTAAAAGTTTAGCACACAAGGTACTCATGCAAGGCTATTATTGGCCTACTCTATTATTAGATGCACAACAATGTTCGGAGAGTTGCAATACTTGCCAAAGGATTGCTAATGATATCCGATAACCCCCTAGCTTCTCAGAAACCTCCCATCCCCATGGCCATTTGCCATGTGGGGTTTGGATTTAATCCGCTCAATGCCAGCTGAGACAGGGGGTGGAGCGAAGTATGCCATAGTAGCCGTTGACTATTTCACGAAGTGGGCAGAATCTGAAGCATTGGTGCATATCACAGAAAAAAAACACCACAAATTTTGTGAAAAAGAATATACTTTATAGGTTTGGAGTCCCAAACACTATAATCACTGACAACGACACCCAATTTGATAACCTGAAATTTAGACAGCTGTACAAAGATTACCGGATTGCCAATTACTATGCCACACCTACCCACCCTCAAACAAATGGGTAGGTTGAAGCAATGAACAAAATTATCAAGCACACAATCAAAGCAAAGCTAGATGCCAAGAAAGGAAGCTGGGTTGAAAAGCTTCCCAAAGTATTATGGGCATATCGGACAACAGCAAGAACGTCAACAGGAGAGACTCCATTCACTTTAGCGTTTGGAACAAAAGCTGTTATTCCTATGGAAATGTCATATACGTCACCCCGGGTCAGGTTATATGATGAAGATCAGAATGTTGATATGCTATTACAAAGTCTAGATGAGCTAGAAGAGAAAAAGGAGAAATCCTGAATACGAAATATGACATATCAGTAAAGAGTAGCTCGCCACTACAACTCTCATGTTCGGGTCAGGAAATTCCAGCTAGGAGACCTGGTACTCAGGAATGTGTCATTGAACACAAAAAATAAAGTTGCAGGTTCCTTAGTTGACAAGTGGGAAGGCCCGTACAAAGTCAAAGGAATAGCTAGCCATAAAGCATATTGGATCGCACGACTCAATTGAGGGGTTTTACCCCGACCATGCAATGCCCAATATCTGAAGATTTTCTATCCTTAAATTATTTTTTGTTCTTTTTTCTAGTCAAGACAATTTTAGTTAGGTTAGATATTAACTGTAGAATTTAAAACTTTTGTTGATTTTACAGTTATGAATAAAAATAAAATTCAGGATTTCCGAAAGATAAAGCGTCAAACTCGAGATTCCCGAAAGAGCATATGATAATAAGAACATATGGAAGACAAGCATGATAATAAAAACATGCAAATAGAATACTCGGGATTATTGTTTCCCGAATGGGCGGAGAAGCTCGAAGGAGCATGCCAGCCGAGCAAGGTCAGTTGACCTTAGCAAAAAAGCAAACCCGATGCACCATCTCTGGACGCTGTCGGAAAAAATTCCTGTGAAATACGTAGCTGTGTTAAGCGATTCAAAAAGCTTAACGATTCGGCAAACCCTTGCATATAAAAACTGGGGAGACGTCCTTGGTAATGCGTAAGGACTCGAACATATGATCATGGTGAGCCTTGATGCAATGTTCGGGTAGCAGCCGTGTATGAAACACAAGTATAAACCTACTTACCTGTTTTAAGATGACTCGGTTAATTATACTAGCCAGTTTAATAAGATACTTGGCATGAAGATCGTAAGAGCTAGTTTAATAAGATACTTGGCATTAAAATTATTCAGGTGACAACTGGTTTAATAAGATACTTGGTGAAGTTACCCCGAACATCAGAGTTAGCCAGTTTAATAAGATACTTGGCATAAAGATTGCAACAACTAGTTTAATAAGATACTTGGCGTTAAAATTTATTCGGGGATTGAAACCGGTTTAATAAGATATTCGGTTAAGTTACCCAAACATCAGAAAAAGATGGTTTAATAAGATACTCGGCAACAATAGAGTCAAGTTGAAATTTCGTGAGCAATGAAATCAGATTAAGACCACTCGATTCAGAAAAGCTAAACTCGGGATTTTATTAAACTCAAAAGAATTGTTACAAAGTTCTTTACAAAAGAATTGTTACAAAGTTCTTTACAAAAGAATTGTTACAAAGTTCTTTACAAAAGAATTGTTACAAAGAATCTCTACAAAAAACTTATGAAAATTGTACAAGTCAAGGTTGTGAGGATTTCGAGCTCTTGCCAATAAGTCAAGGTTGTGAGGATTTCGAGCTCTTGCCAATACTCAGATCGGGCACCATCTCATACTCGTGGAGCAGATTTTCATTGGACAACCAAGCAATCGTGTTGACCGAATTGTCCATCCACTGGCAGTAATCTTCTCCTGGGATCGGTTCGACATCAGGGACCACACCCTCCACAACCGACTCCTGACTTGCGTAAAAAGTCGAGAGGGAGTGCTCGGATGGAACCTCTAAATGCATAGAATGAGGCTCTTTGCCTCGGCTACGGCAGTAAGCTCTCCACTCATTCATATGAGTTCGAAGAGATTCCAAGGACCAATCCATATGATTCTTGATCGACAGCTCTCAGTTGGTTCCAGCTTTCTCAGTTGCCCGATTCTTAACCTTGAAGAACTCGCCAGCTGAAACCAACCCACGCTGAAACTCCCGAGGAAGAAGAGCATCGTAGGCAAGGGATCTCTTGAAACTATCTACCCCTTGCACTTCGAGTTCCAGCCTGGCCTCTTTGGATAGGGACTAGACTGTCAGAGCATGGCGTTCCAAGTCTTCAACCTTCTGCTCATATGCAGACTTAGACTGCTTCGCTTCTTGTTCGACCCTAAGCATTGATTCATAGGCAGAAGACAATAAATTTTGAAGTGACTCAGCTTTCCATTCTACCAAAGAAGCCCTTTCCTCGGCCTCCACCTACTTCGCCAAACAGTGGTCGGCAAATACTTGGGCAAAGCCAACCTCTTGTTGATAAGCCAACCTCTTGTTGATAAGTCGATTCGACCCGAGCAAGGCTATCCTCACTCTCTTTCAGCTGAGCTTCTAGACGCTTTATTCGATCAGCTTGATATTGCTGCGTCTGAATCAGCTCAGCGAACTCGGCCACCATCTGCATAGGAATATAATAAAAAATTTGGCAAACAAGCAAAACAGTTGAAGAAGTTAATGATAACTTACATAAGATGCACCGTTAAAAACGTTCTGAAGACGGTCTGTCAGGGAGCCATTCCGAAAATAACTCCAGCGGTCTTCTATGATGAAATCCCAACCGGATGACATCTCCCGCAGCATATCCTGGGGAGAAGGATACGAAGGAACCCCCTGAGGGTTCAGCCTCTTGATCTTCAACCTCGGAGGGAGGGGAACATCTGTTCGACTTCAAGGTCTCTGCATCCACCGGTGCTCCAACATCAACGCTCGAAGGAATCTCAGTCCTAGTATCTTCATCGCTGGAGTCTATGAATGAGACCACTCGAGGGACCTTGAGAGGGCGAGTAGGAGATTCAACAGCCCTCCGCTTCTCAGCCCGAGAACGATGGAAGATGAGGTCAGCTGCGGGATCTTCCTGAGCATCATCCCGGAAAGATTCAAAAAATTCGGGACTTGAAGGTACTTATCCCGCAGATGTATTACCTCCATCACCGGTATCTGACCGCACAGTATATCCTTCACCAGAACGAGGGATGGCCAATGGGGAAATGGGGGCGGATGTAGGTCCCCCCATCCCCAACCCCATTTTCCAAACCCTCCCCCATCCCCCCCCATTTCCCCATTTGGGGGAAATGAGGTTGAGGTAATTTTGGGGTGGGGGTCCCCCCCATCCCCATCCCCATCTCCCCGTTTTCCCCGTTTTCCCCGTTTTCCCAAAGTCCCCCATTCCTCCATTTTTTCTATATCAGTAAAAATTACATATTAAAGAAACACATAAAATTGCAATCCAATAAATTAAAATACAAAATAACATCCCATACAAACTGAAATGAAATTTAAGTTGTTTAATATGTATATATAGTTAGTAAAATATGTTAATAAATTATATGGAGCTTGTTTGGCGTGTAATTTAACAGTAAAATCAATATGTATATATAGTTAGATTGCTTGGTGTGTAATTTAAGTTATAGTTTATAAATATGTATATAAAGTTAGTAAAATAAAAATAATAAAAATAATAAAAATAATAAAAATGTTAAAAATATAATGAAAATATAATAAAAATATATATTAATATATTTTTTATATAATATTATAATATTTGGGGGAAATGGGGAAATGGGGATGGGCACCTAACCCCAACCCTATCCCCATTTCAAGGAAATTGTGGGGGAAATGGGAAATGGGAAATGGGAAATGGGAAATGGGGATGGGGATGGGTCCCCCCATCCCCAACCCCATTTAAATTTGGGGTTAAAAGTCATCCCCATCCCCCCCCCCCCATTTCCCCATTTCCCCCAAAAAAAATTCCCCCAAATGGGGATGAGGGAGCGGGGGTTTGGGGCCCCGGGGTAAAATTACCATCTCTAACCAGGACCCTCACTCTGCCTCTCCCCATCATCAGACAGTTGAGTATCTGTCGGACCACTCGGACCACTAGTCTCCCCAGCGGTCGGTTGAACAACGTCCTCGGAGACATATTCGGGGATTTGCTCCTCGGCTACATCAGTTTCCTCATCAGACTCAGGTGAGGCAATACCATCATTGCTCTGACGAGAAGCTTCTTCTCGGCTCGCCTGAAGAATCGACTTCACTTGGTGAGCTTAAAGGTAGCAGACGATGTCCGTGTCATACACTTAGGAAAAAAAAGAACCGCGTCAGAATACGAAAAGCAAAAAATAACAATAAAAAAAGAGGAAAAAAATAGGAAAAAAAGAGGGTTACAAAGATCACTTACATCGCATGCGGTAAGCCGAAATCTGGCTGAAGAAGTCGAGCTCTATCATTTTCGTCTCTTTGAAAAGATAAGACTTGTTCCTCTTCTCCAGAGTGCGAACTGCTGCCCGAGCAAGTCTGGTCAGCTCAGCGTCGCTAAATTCAAGCTTCTTATTATTCCAAACCTCAAGAGAACAAAAGAAGCGATGAACTTTTAGCACCCTCCTAGTTTCCCCAGCCAAAAGGGTGACTTCAAGACCCCGATTCCCTCCAGTAAAAAACTATCTGTTCTTCCAAAACTTGTTGGATGAAGGAAATCCCCATACAAACCCCCTCTTTTTGGGGTCATCAAAGATGTCGACTTCCCAATTCACCTTTGTCCCTTTGGGGACCCAGCAGTTAGGCGGATTAGACATGAGGAAATAGGTCCCTGTCTTGCCAGACTGCCTCAGCGTGAAGAAATGCCTGATCTCACTCGGGGAAGGCAGCGACAAGTTCATCCGGCTATACATGTACCACATGCATATCAATATATTGTAGCTGTTCAGGGCTAGTTGAGCCGGAGCAATCCCTGCTTCAGCCAGAAACCAGGCGATGAATGGCTGAAGAGGAAGAGTGACAGCGCAACTCCATAGATTGCCACCATGCCCGGGGGAGGATTCCACGCAGCTCTATCACCAGCGAGAACCATAATAACCGAGTCATCCAAATTGAATCGGGCATGATACTTCCCGATCTCTTCTACCCCTACCACGTTCGGTTTAGCGTCAAACCCACTCGGGCGATCAGCAGAGAAAGAAAGGCGAGACATTCTGAACACCTCTTCAACATCATTCTCATCATCAGTCTGCTCTCTGATCTGAACGATGCCCGAATTTTGCCTGTGAACTTCACTTCTGCTTTGATGTTTTCCCATCCTTCACAGAGGTATCCTGTGATTAGAAACATCAGATTCAGAATTAGATGAAGAACTGGATACAGAAAATTGGACGGCAGGGTAAAGCCCAGAAACGTCGACTTCTAAAAATAAAGGTTCATCAAGGGGGATTTCCCCCAATAATCTTTGAACGCAGGAAACCAACTGGAAATCCCCACGATCTAGCGCTTCAAAAGCGATAGTAAAAAGTCATTGACGAGAGGATGGATTCATTAGCACTAACCTTGAATGAAGAAATCTGAACGTAAAATCTTCTACGGAGAAATGGTGATTTGCAGCGTAGTTTCTTAGAATGAACCAGCGTAACCTTTCAGTGAAGAATTTAAAGGGGTGATAGCACGAAACCCTAGGGTCCTAAGGCCGGAAAAATCTGTGATGAGACTTGATGACGTAGGCGGCTCACGAGGAGACGCGAAGGTCTTTTCTCATAAATGGAATCGAAAAACAAAGCGGCATAGGACACATGTAAAGAAGAGAACAGGCTTTCACCGTCAGAATTCTAAAACGTCGCTATCATTAAAGATCATGTGTGAGGGGGCAAATCTAATTTACAGGGTCACCATTAAGACACGCCATTATGATAAGACATTTACTCTGGCACAGAAATAAAAATTGAATTGATTAAAATACTTTTGCCCTGTAAGAACCTCAATTTTATGATTGACTTATTTCATGACAAACTACACCACATTGGGGATGATTGTGTAATGGGTAGCTTAGGACCTCATTAGCAAGCTTTCAAGCATCTCCATGACTTCAAGAGAAAAATGTATATTCACTTGACTTTGTCTCTTGAAGAGTTTAGGTGCACACACACACACCTCATGCATGCTTTGTTGCTCTTGCATTTGTGTTGATACTGTTTATATATGTGCATCTCTTCACAATCACACTTGCACTTCATTTGTAGATTTAAATGTGGTATTGTATTGTGTTTGCGCTTGCACGATGGTGTGCTTGTTTTAGCGCATTGAGTGACCATATGATAAGGTCTCATTCTTCTATTGGTTTGGTTATATGGAGTAAGGTGTCTAGTTTCAAAAGAGTGTATTTCAATGATTTAAATGTTTTTTAAAACTGACCTTTGTATGGTCTTGTAACCATATCTTTTTATAAAATGATTCAAAATGAGTTTTGAAATTTTCTGTATAAACTAGACACCCATACCTTTCCAACGGTATTTTATTCGTAATATTTCATGACCGTTTGGATTGGTTTTGAAATCTCAAAGTGACCACAAAAATAGGGCATCTCTGTTGTTGTCCGTTTTTTATCTTTGGTCACTTAAATGATCATAACTTTTTCTACAGACATCTAAATCATGTTTTGTAAATTGTATTAGAAATTAGACTTCCATACCTTTCCAACAGTATATTATACGAAAGGTTTGGATGTCGTTTGGTCATGTTTTGGGTCGCTCGAAGCTAGAGTTGTTATGCTGTCTGGCGTGTACCGCGGCCTAGACCGCTTTTGGTGCCATGCCTAGCCAGAGACCTAGGCAGCGGTAATTTCCAGCCGTGCCTTGCTCTGCAGACGTTTCTCCGGTCATCGGAGTTTTACCACGTAAAAACTCTCGTCCGAGTACTTTCTCCTTCTCTTTCTCTTTAAAATCGCAGGTAAAATCCAATCCTTGTGGCTTTTCTCATACTTCCAGAAAACAACGTCAACACAAGTGTTTATATAATTCACTATTGAATCCGGATAACTTTGAGCTTTTCATTGTAACCATTATACCTGTATTAACTTTGAGCTTTCATAGTACCCAGGAAGTTGCAGGTTTGTATGGTCGTTACTACTTACTGCTAGTTAGTAATCTGTATTTGTTTTTCTCATGTCAAAATTAATATATATATATATATATATATATATATATATATATATATATGTACAATTGACCTTTATTAGCTATCTATATATAAAAATTAATTGAACTTTAAGTAGTAGTAATTATGTTTATTGTTTCAATTCTCAATATTTTGTATTTTTATGCATATTTTTTTTTATGTTGTTCAGGTTGTTTTAAAATGTGGATATGTCAGTCTCTGATGAAGATGAGTTTAAACTTTTATGTACTTAAACTTGTACCATAAAGTATTATTATTGGAGATATATTCACAGGGAACCTTGTATGAATTCAATGCAATCAGGTAATATGTGGTTGATGGAATTTTTACGAGAAAATGAAAGTTGATATCACACGATGTTTAGAATGGACCAAGATGTTTTCTTTAGATTATGCAATGATTTGGAAACTAACTATAGATTAAGAGGTTCAAGAAGGATGGATGCTATTGAGATTTTGGAGATTTTTTTTTTACATATTTTGGGACATGGTGTTAGAAACCGATTAGTACAAGAACTGTTCTAGCATTCTGGTAAGATAGTTAGTAGGTACTATAATCAAGAAATGGATGTATTATGTTGCATGGCTATGAAT
Organism: Dipteronia dyeriana; assembly: GCA_032871835.1. Classification (NCBI taxonomy): domain Eukaryota; kingdom Viridiplantae; phylum Streptophyta; class Magnoliopsida; order Sapindales; family Sapindaceae; genus Dipteronia; species Dipteronia dyeriana. Next base: position 98,418,855 of record CM065296.1, on the reverse strand, counting down.
ATAATAAAACAAGAACATTCTGCCTTTGGAGATATCCCTAAAGAAATATTAACAGATTCTACATATATGTCTCACTTTAAAGTAATTTATTATGTATCTAATTTTATTTTAAAAAATAAATATTATTTTTTAATTGCATTACTCATTTGCTATTTTTATTTTAAGGACTGTATTCATGCCATTGATGGTACACATATAATTGTTTCAATATCCCCTAAAGATCAAATACCATACATTGGTAGGAAAGGGATAACAACTCAAAATCTAATGGTGGGGTGTGATTTTAATATGCAATTTATATTTATAGTTGCAGGTTGGGAATGCACCACTCATGATTCTAGAATATTCTTAAAAACTATACAGGATCCTATTTTAAATTTTCCTAAACCTTTTAAAGGTGTAATATTTCATAACTTTTTTTAATTATCTTTTTCTAATAAATTATTATTATTATTATTGTATTAGCATAACAAATTTTTTTTTAACAGAAAAATATTATTTAGTAGACGCTGCTTATCCACAAATGAGTGGGTATTTGGGACATATAAAGGTGAAAGATATCGCATTCCAGATTTTCGTTAAGGTAGGCAACCAACAGGTCCTACAAAAGTGTTCAATCAAACACACCTTTCAAAGTTATTGAATGCACTTTTGGGCTATGGAAGAAAAAATAGAAAATTTTAAAGACCATGCCTAATTTTTCATTTAACACGCAAGTGAAAATAGTCATTGCAACCATGACATTCAATAATTATATAAAGAGACATGCTCAACGTGATCGTCATTTTGAAAAGAGGGAGAATTATCACGATGAGGAGACAAAAGAGGAAATGGACACCGATAAATAAAGTCATTGAAAATACAAACAGGTTAAATGCTCAAGGCTAACCTAGAGAGGGGGAGGGGGGGGGGGGGGGGGGTGAATAGGTTAGACACCTTTTTCGACTCCCTTAGAAACAAATAAAAGTTTGTCCCTCTAGATTGCTGTATCACAATATATATATTAATTAAAGACACTTAATCAATATATAATACAAGTAAAGTGTGATACAAACAAGTAATTGTAACACATACACAATCTATATTATAGAAAGGAAGTCAACTTACATAAAGAGTTCTATCCATAGTATTCAAATAACAAATACAAATACTAGAGAGATAGGGATAGAGAGAAGTTGACACAAGATATAACGTGGTAAACCTCCGAAGAGGAAACATCCGCGGGTTAGCAACCACCGGCAAACAAAATCCACTAGTAGATAAGACAAGTACAATATCTCAAGTGACCCCTTCACCTAGAAACTACCCTCATATCCTACTCATGAAGATGTCACCCTCATGCTCAACAATCCGAGGCCTCACACCTCTTGTCAAGACTTCCTCGCTCACCTTACCGGATCCTCATGACCCAAGGCAAGACTTTTTGCTCAACTATCCGAGTCCTCCCGACTCTAGTCAAGACTTCCTCGCTCACCTATCCGGATCCTCACGACCCTAGGCAAGACTTCTCGCTCGATTATCCAAGTCCTCCCGACTCTAGCCAAGACTTCCTTGCTTGACAATCCAAGGTCTCACAACTCTTGCCAAGACTTCTTGCTCAACAACATAGTTCTCACATCTATTGTCAAGACTTCCTTCTCACAAGGCATCTAGGTGATCATGAATGCAAAATGCAAACAAGCACGCAACATAGAATGCTATGATCAACATATCCTATGGAAAATACTAGACATGAGCATGAATGCACAAATCACATGTAGTCTAGTCAATCATGCATGTTTAATCCATCTAGATCATGTAAAATATGTTCAACATTAATCACAACCTAGATACATGCATAAATCTAAACTTGAATCACAAGATATGTTCAATTAATCACAAAATCAAGTTTAAATCACATGAACCAAAAATATGCTAAAATCATATGACAAAGTCATTTAGGTTTAAGCTAAAGTTCTAGAGCATATTCATATTCATAGATTCAACAAAAACACATGAATAGCTCAAAAGAACATAAACACATGTATTAATGTGAGAATTCAGCCAAGAGAACCTAATACACGTGAAGAACTATTTTTCATAAAATTAATTAATCAAAGATCATCAAATAGTCCTAGAATCAAAGTTAGCACAATACAATCCTAAACATGTGAAAACATAGGCAAAATCAAAACCTAACTCAACATGTAAGATTTCAATTGAAACTCAACTTAGCTTTAAAAAAAATTCAAAACTCAAATCAAAACGCTCAATATACACATATATAAGTTGAAGAAGAAAACCTAAGGCAATTGACCAAGTTTTAAAAGAAAACTTTGAGAGAAAATCAATACCTTAGTTGATTTAGGTGCAGTCCCGTTTTTATGTGTTTAGACTCCAAAAACAGCAACAAAACTCACTCAAACCTTCAGAGAAAAGATGGATGATAAATAGAAAAACACTCTCAACTTTGAACCACTCAAATCGGAGTTCAAATGAAGAAGTTATGGTATTTGGAATGTGAGAAAATGTAGAGAGAAAATTTTCTGCACACAAGTTTAAATTTCTTCTTAGAATGAAATGTGAGAGGGAAGGAGAATATAAAGGAGAGGGAAAATTGGACATGTGAAATGACCAAGAGGGGCAAGAAGCAGCCAAGCATGCTTGCTACCCGAGATGGCACTTGGGCATCTCGGGGCAGCAAGCCTTCTGCCCCGAGATGGCCACGCGCCATCTCGGGAAAGAAGTGCTTTGCTGGCTTCTTTCTCCTTCGACCTTCCTTCACGTTCTTCGACCGTTCTCCGGTCTCCAAACTCGGAATTTGAATCCGTTTGTGGATTACGAACCGTAACTCTCACACTTACATGGAAATATAAGATACTCAACCCAGAAAATAATAATTTGACTCTATATACGAAGACGAAGACAATGTATGCAACATGAGTTGAAAGTGTAGTATCTTTTGACTTAGAACTTGAAATCAATAGTATGAGTAACTGTAATAACCGGAACTCAATCAAGAATGATTTAAGACTAAATACAAGTTCAATATCCATGTTATACAAACAAATACACACACAAACACAACTCACACTAGAATACAAACTACATAGAGATAGTCTCCAATCATGCATTTTTCAAAACATGTTATTTCCATACCAATGCATTAGCATTCATCTTCAAGTGTGTGAATGTATTATACATGGTGCTCAACGATGCAGGGACACATATGAATGAATTGTATGTGTGTGCCTATAATGGTGCACAACGATGCAGGGACACAAATGTATGAATTGTGTGTGTGTGCCTAAGTCTTGTAAGAGAAAGATAAGGTCTTAGTATATATTTGTAGAATCATATTGCATCCTTTCTCTTTGAAGACTTTGAACCTGCTTTGATTTGTTGTTCATTCTTCTTTGAAGCTTGAATCATCATGAATCTAAACAACTAAATCATTACAAGTAAACATCATTTTGATATGGAATTAATACCAACACAAACTAAAACCTAACAATCATGTGACCAATGGTCTTGGAACCTAAGAAATTGAAGTATTAAGAAATTAGATAACCGCTAGTTTAACGGGAAATTGATGTTTATCATATTAAAAGTGTACTCATCATGTGTTTATATTACAATACTCTGTTATGTTTTCATTTTACTTGTTACTAGGTTACAGGCTTGCAGCCCGCTTAATAAAATATAAATGGAATAAATTGAATAAATTTGGCAAAATCCAAATTCAAAATTATAATCTATCATACTCATATTTTATTTATGGATTTAGAGATCTGATCTTTTTCCTCACCTTTTTAAAACATATGATTGGTTGTTGGTAAAGTGGTTGTGGAAACCAATCACATCTTGACCATACATTCATTGCAATGTTTATGTGTTATGAGATTAGATGAGGTAAGGAAAAAGATCAGATCAGTAGAGAATCCAAATTCTTTATATATATATATATATAGGGTTTGGTAAAGTTGCCTTTAACGGTAAGGTTGCTGGGTTAATCGAGTCATTAGATTTCAATCGAAAAGTGTATACAAATTAACAATTTGAAAATAAAAATAAAATAAAAATAAAATAGAAAGTAATCAATTCTCTTTCACATAACTACCTAGTAAAGTAAGGTAGCAGAACCTACATTTATAATATTGAAAGAATATCATTATTGATTTTGTTTGGTGTTATGTACTCTCAGAGTTATGAACTTGTAAAATTTCAGCCATTCTTAATTGAAGTATAGTAATCACCACTCATATTTATAAAGGTAAGTCGATGAAACTTTAAGTACACAATTATAAGTTTATAACTCACTTATCCAATTAAAATTCATTGAGATATTTGATTCATGATCCAAGAATAGTTTTTGAAAGTAAGATATAGTTATGTATTGTATAAAACGATTTAAATGTTATACTGCAAAAAGGGGAGAATAAAACAAACCTTAATGTACAATCCAATTGAACTCCTTCTCTTCAAACTATTTTTCTCCCCGTTTTGAACCGGATCATTCTCTAAAATATTGAGAAACAATATCCACTAAAAGAAGAAGGAGAAATCTAAATATAAAAATTCAACCTATCTTCTATGGGAAAAAATAAATTAAATTTTGATAAAGTCAACAACTTTTTTAAAAGAAAAATCAATATTTATCGATTCTCATCCTAACTTTTTTAGGTTTCATAAATCATAATTGATCCAAGACTCATGTAATTATTGGAAATAATATAGTTATGGTAATCTCTATTCATAGTATATAAATAAAACATAGTCCCTTACAACACAATTACATTAAAAAAAAACATAAAAAAGAATTATAATACAATTTTAAAAAATCAATTTATTAGATTCAACTAATTGCTTTAAAATTGGCAAGTCCAATTCTTCAAAAATCTATTTAATTATTTGGACCAGCTATTTAATTTTAATATTATAATAAAAGAAGAAAATATGTATTAAAAAAATGTAAAAGCATGTCTTATATATATTTTAAATTTTAGCATTACATCCTTAAAATTATCTTAATATATAAAATTATTTAGGTTCAATTTTCCAAGATTTTCAACATTCTAATAAAATTTCTAATTATTTTTAATATACTTCAAAAGCTAAAATCAATTTAAGTTAGTCTATTTAAATTCTATTTAATTATGCCTATCAAAACAAAAGAAAATAAATGCATAATAGAATCATAAAATAGATCAACTGAGTGTAAGGAATTCATACAATAATGTAATCTCATTAGAGTTTTTCAATTGTAATATAAATTAATTATATCTATCAATGACAATCATCTTATTTAATATTATCAATAAAAATACAGATTAAAGTGTAATACATGGAAAATAAAATGAACTTCTTACCTTCTGTTTAATCTCTTAAACCTTCCAAACTTTCAAATTCGCTTCTCTTTTTTCAAAGATTCAAAGATGAAACCGTATTAGACATGACACTCATTGCAAAGGATTATAAATTAAACATATCGAATTGTAAGAAGGGTTTGAAAAATTAATGACACTATTTTGGGGGGCTGTTGTGTAAATATCACCACATTAATAATTCATATTTAAATGACACCAATTAAGGTGACCAGACGAAAATACCCTCGATATATTGAGATTATGTCGTTTTCAAAGAGAGAGTGAAAAAGTTGAGAGAGAAAGAAAGTGACGGCAAGCAAATCGACAACGAAGTAACCGAAAGTTGGAGACCGGTGAATTTTCGACTCTTCACTAGATAATTTTCGATCGATAGAGGTAAGTTGATTATATTTTGTTTTCGTTTTTGTTGTTGATAAGTTGTTGTGCATGTTTGATGAGTTTTGTGTTGATTGAAATGGTAGATTAGGGTTGATTTGTCGATCTGAGAATGATTATGAGTTATGTTAGGGATTGAAATCAGGTTGAATATTTGTAGATGAAGATGAATTTCTGAGTTTCCGAGACTTTTTTAACCAGGTCTAAGCTCTTTTTGATTTAACGCGAGCTTTTTTAAAGGAACTCCGAGCTTTTTTTGTTTGGAAAATTATGTTTTGTTTGTCCGGGCTTTTTTGTTTGGAATCCGAGCTTTTTTTAGGAAAATTTGAGCTATTTTTAACACGTCCGAGATTTTTTGTATAACATCCGAGCTTTTTTGAAATATGCCCGAGGTTTTTCTTATGAAAAAATAGGTTGGTTAAACTCTGAGTTTTTTTTTTCAAAGCTCCGAGTTTTTTTGTTTCAAATCCGATTTTTTCTAAAACATGCCCGAACTTTTTCTTTTGGAAAATTAGGTTGGTTAAACTCCGAACTTTTTTTTTCAAAGCTTTGGGGTTTTTATCAAAGACCCGAACTTTTTTTTCAAAGGCCCGAGCTTTATTTTCAAAGGATCGAGCTTTATTTTCAAAGACCCGAGCTCTTTTCAATGGCCCGAGCATTTTTATACTGTGTCCGAGTTTTTTTCTTGCAATCCCAGAGACTTTTTATGTTCTTTCCGAGCCTATTGTAGTATACTTATGTATTGTTTCTGTGAAATTGTTGATGAGGAATCGGTTGAAGGATTTTCTTAAAACTCCAGAGGGAGAATTTTAAGAGGGCAAACTCACTCGCCGTGACCATTTTGACGCCCTTGACAATATAGATGACACACTTAACCAGGTCCCTGAAGATTTTGCTGTTGAAGACTGGCGTCGGTTCATGAAGTCGTGTTTATGGCATTTCATGACCATGCATCGACAGACACAGTTTTCGGGTGGCCTTATCCATTGACTGCTTTTACGAGAGTTGCATCATGATGGCTCGACAGATGAGATATGGTTCATGTTACGGAATCATTCGGTGAGGTTTTCGAATATAGAATTCTGCCTAATCACTGAACTGCGATTCAGAGTCGTACCAGACACGACCCTGTATGCTAGCATGGAGAATGACATAAAACAACGATACTTTACTGGTATAGATGAGGTTTCATTCGAGGAGGTGTGAGTTGTTCTGAGCCTCAGTGAGTTTCAGCAGCCGTACGATGGGGTTGGATGAGAGAATGAAGATATCAGTTTGACAGTTTCAGCTGGTGAAGGACCTTGATGCTTTCGATGCGTTCTCGTGGGGTGCCCACATGTATAGGCATTCCATTTATTCATTCAAGCATGCATTTGACAGGCGACGTGAGGGGTACGAGAGATGCCAGCAAACAAATAGCGCTGATGTACACACGGTGGAGACCTACAACATTTACAGTCTATCTCACGCCCTGTTGGTAAGAATATTGAATTATAACATTTACTTGATTTATCGTGTCCTAAATTTTATAAATTCTTATCCTACTTATCTTTTTATACAGATATTTGCTTTCGAGGTGATCCCCGATCTCAGTATCCATTTTAGGACCCAGAGGTCTACGGACCTGTCTTCCCATATTTTGAAGTGGAAGTTAAACAAACAACCGAGATGAGGGAAGCTGGCCAAGATTTTCTTTACGAGGGTATTTCTCTAATTTGTTAATGTTTATATTTGTTACTATGTATACAATTACATTGATATAACTGCGGTTTCAAATGTTTACGAGGATGGAATTGGTGCCCACAGTAATTGAGAGGGGTCAACCGTACTTTACGGGAATAGATAAGAGGGGCAACCTGTATATAGAGGAGGACATGTTTAACATTCTGGAACCGGTTCCTAATCAGACTACCACTGGTGGGAGCAGTGGAACAGAGGGTTCGGACCGGAAGAGTGAGGGTAGGAGGCCCAGTGAGACAGAGGGTTCAAAGCTGGAGGATCGGGGAAGGAGGCATATGCGGGTTCAATTTACGATGCCTTGAGCTACATCTAGAGGGGATTCCCATGGGGGTCTTGGACATCATCGAGAGGTACGTTGAAATGAATGTTTTATTTTATTATAAACTCAAGCTTGTGATTGTTTTAGTACTGACAATTTAGATATGATTTCAGGCCACATGGGAACAACAATTGACTGTAGTACTTGAAGCCCTCCGAAAAAGTGAGGAGGATTGAAAGCAACAACACCGGGAGTTACTGGATATGATCTGAAAGTGTGAGGCAAATCGAAAGCAATAACACATGGAGTTGCTAGAAATGATCCATAGGCTTCACCAGTCTGGGTCGGAGTTGACGTCTCAGACATATAGGGAGGAGCCACCATCTCATGATCTAGAATTTAGTCCTGGAGATAGGATAAGTGGTTATTATGAGGGGATAGAGCCATGGACCAGACCTGTCTAGTAACCGCATTCTAGAGGGACATGACCTGGTACATAGCATCAATTGCCTACAGGCGATCCCAGCTCACCAGTCCGGTACACAGACAACAGTCTCATCGTGACAAATGACTTCTACATGCCATCCCAGCCCAACAGTTCAAGAGACAGATACAGCGTATCGTAGCATTATGTCGCTTGGACGAAGTCCATCCTCAGATAGCACCATTCTGGTCCTCCCACCGGACATGTCAACGATCCACACAATGTGGTAACCCCTCCGATTGATCCAAGCACAACCCACCCTACCGCAGGTCCATCAGGCCCCAGCGGTCCCCTCCACCCTGTAGATCAATTGAGCCCCAACGGTCCTCTCCACCCCTTAGATCGATTGATCCCCAGCGATCCCCTCCACATTGTAGGAGGCGTATACTCAAACGAGGTTGACAGTTGCTTAGCCCTTACACAGATCCATATCGATTGAAGAGGGCGAGGACACTTCCCCAATCAGCAGAGCACATTTTCAATCCGTACGGTTTGGTGGACATTGAGCAGCTTGTGGCTTACAAAGCTTACAAGAAGAACATCAACGGGGAATAGTAAGTACAACTTTCTTTATGTATTGCAAGCACCTCAGTTAAATTAATGAATTATGTAACTAATGCAACAATTATGCAGATGTGATATGGATGTTCTAGAGCCAGTTCCTACCATATGGTTCTACTGAATACAGTCCAACTTCATGGACTTTGAGGACTTAAAGGCCTTGGAGGACACAGTACATTCCTTACGTTCCTTACGTGAATTATTTTTTTAGGTTTGTTTAAGTTATGCTACAATCCTAACAATGTATAATTTTTATATTGTTAGTATATGGGCACATACCTGTATATTATACGAAATCGTCAGCGAGCATTGATACGTAGTTCTATATAAGCATTTATAACGTATTGTTTTCGCATGTAGCTTTTTTGGTTTGTTATTGTTTATAACTTCCTCTCAACGAATGTATGTAAATCCACGTCTGATGATACAGTGGGGGAGAATAATGCCCCGTGATGCTAACAGGGATGTCACCACGGTGAAGTAGAATGTGTTGAAATTTTGGTGGTCCGCTGAGGACCTTATGACGGTTCATGGAGCTATCTTGACTGGAAACCGTCTGTGACACAATGTTGACGAGGTGAGTGTTACACTGTGTTAATTATTTTAATGAAAATGTCTGCATATATCCTAGCACTTTCTTGAAACAATTACATGTCCTGATATCATGCAACATTGGGCGTCAACGTTGACTCTTGGTGACCGTCGACCTTATCATCGGGAAGATCCATATACTGGACCTCTTGAGACAAGAAGTCCCCAAGCATATCAGGAAGCAACAGGTCTTGCCATTGAGATGGTTTTTGCCCTCAATGTTGCATCAGGTGGGGTTTCACACTGCGCGTCCAGCTGACCAACGGAAGTTCGACAGAGGGAATAGGTCCTTTTCGGTCAGCATTGTGCCTGCATCACGTGTGCCCCAACAGAACCGATGGTAAAACATTTGTTTTCATTAACTTCAAGTTTTTTTTTATTAAAATTATATTGTAACGCCTGTTAATGTGTCCAACAGCAGGGGTAACTGCGGTCCCCATACAATGAGATTGATCGAGTACTTAGTGGCGGATATGAATGATTTTGATTGGTCAGAAGACGATATGGGGATCATTCGGGAGAAGATGACTGTGGAGATTTTTTGTAACTCCAAGACCGTATAGACATTATTATTTTTGATGTATAAAAACAATTGAATAAAGATGATATTATTTTTTATTGTTTCTATTTCAAGTGTCTGGAATCACAAGTACAACACATATTGCATACCTTTAACAATATTAAAACTGCATTTCATTAAAATTTAAGTTAATGAACAAGTCATGCAATTCCAAATTATTACAATGTCATAAGTGTAAATGCCTCCATTCATTCCACGGTAGAGTCATTTTCAGGGCACGTTTGTTTGTTGTTTCCAACTGAATGACAGATACTACACTTACAGCGGTATTCCTCGGGAATAACTCTGCTTGGACTTTCATTAATCAAAGGTGGGTTAGAACACCTCTTGGAATTATGACCCCGATCGTCCACATCTTTTACACGATTGTGTGGCTGTCCTTTCCGAAGATGAAACATGTCGACCCACTCTCGGGCGTCCTGCTTGTCTCCTGGATATTGGATTCAAAACCACCCGCTCAACGATGTCAGATGACGCTACCCATGAAGAAGGATGGCTAATAGGCATAATAAAAATCGAGTACATATCAATAAGTGTCTCTCTTATAGTAGTCCGTATACATGGATGTGAAATCCAAGTTTCACTCCCTACAACAACAATGAAAACAATGAGATTCACGTTTCAGTAATATAAAGCGTAAACTGTAACTTGTAATGTACCTTGCCGTAATGAGTGCGTGAGAATATGGAAAATGGTCAATTTGGAATGTGTCGCATGTGTAGGTATTCTGCACTATGTCAACAGTCCACAGCTTTCCAAACCATTTGATGAAGAATATGTTCCAATCAACTGGATTTATGGTCATATAACCGCACTACTCCATACGTTTTAGGATCACAAGATGTGTTGCGTCGGTAAACTGATGACGCATGGATTATGCATCTCGATGGCGATCGTGAAACCATCGCTGTAGCATATTCCTAATGAACTCTGTCAATGTCGACATAGGTAGTTGCCGTACTAAATTTAGGCATGAGTTTATGCATTCTGCAGCATTTGTCATCATCACCATGTACCTTTTTTTATGGACAGTGTACGAGGGACCACTTGTGTGGACCGACAACATTGACATAATTGAATGCATTATGGTGTAGGTTACGTAAATCTTTCGTGTACTGGTTATATTTCAACTAAGTGTACGATCGAGCTGCTTTGTCTATTATTACAGTAACATCCTTTCTGTGAAATCGTTTCTTAATATTTTTAGAAAGGTGCCAGTAACATATTATATGGGTTTCATAAGGTAACACTTTAGAAATCCCAGCTTCAATACTTGCATGTCGATTGAAAATGAAAACCAGATCATCTATATAACCAGAGACACTCTTCAAACAATCCAAAAACCATTCCCATGATAGGTTGTTTTCTGAGTAGCCGTACCCAAAGCAATTGGATACATTTGTTCATTCCCAGTTTATGTAGTTGCAACAGACATCATACCCCCGAATCTTCCCTTCAAATGGATACCATCAACTGCAATAAATGGACGCATATACCTCTGGAATCCTATAAGTGAGGCACCTAATTACATGAAAAAATACGGAAATTTACCATTGATCGGGACACGTCGTTGCAGTGTCGTCAACTATGAATATTTAAGTTCGGCTTCGCAAGGGCGCAAGTCACAGAGACTAGCACAACGGTAAGCAAGGGATCGATCCACAGGGAGGTGAGATTCACCGATCGTCTCTAGTTCTAGCTATTATTACAACACTCCAAGTAGACTTGCGTGTTGCGTGTGTAGAAAAGTGAATAATAATATAACTAAATAACTTATATAAATGATATATACAATGATAGATGGAATAGAGATATGCATGAAATGTGGTTACACTAGAGAAACGACTCAACCGTGACAATCCTCCTAATTACGTTCTAGACTCACCTAATACTTAAATGTACAAGTATATCATAGGCCCGTATCCCTTTAATTAATCTCTAATCTCTCTCGATATCTTAGAGATAGTATCCATATATACCCGAAATCTCTCTCGAGCAATCCGGACAATATATATGAACCCATTAAGCACGTGGAATACAAATCGAAACCTATACGCTAGCCTAGTGGTTCTAGCACTTTCTAGTCAAGCATAGTGAATGTTTATCTAAGCATTGTCAAACGTGTCTCCTCTCCGTACATAGCATCTAACCATGGATCAATTACAAAGTGATCAATTAAGCAAAGACTTTAAGCACTGAAAATATCCATTTAACAACACAAGCACAATAAAAATGTCGGTGGTCTTTACTTATAGGTCAAAGATTCAGTTTAATCAACTCCCTAGGATGGCTAAACATGGGAAACAAGTTTACCTAACAACTACATGCAACAATGTGATTGTTATATCATTAAGAACATTCAATTTAGAATAAAGGTTCATCCTCTTGGTTAGGGAATTTTCCTATAATCAATTCATCATCCAATCTTGTCAAGTGGATGGATAATCATGTTTTAATACAAAGACCCATTAAGAACAAGGATATGAACCAAGGTCAATTTAGCAACTAAAAGTCTGAACTGAAACCTTTTCTACTCTTTGGGGCTAAAATCCCTATTACTCAAATTACTCAATACATTGAATTTCAAGTCATCCATCAATCAATCAATAATCATGAGTATCTAATTTCTACTCTAAATTACAACTACTCCTAAACCCAATCATGGACACATATTGATTTCTAACAATTCATACACATACATATCATATTAAGAGCATAAAAACACATATATCAAAGAGCAAAACAAAATCCAAATGAATTTAAAAAAAATCAATACATTTATTATACAAGTGTAGGTTTACAATATCCCAAATGGTGATTACATAATTAAGAAAACAAGAAATACAAAGAGAATGAGTAAAAGAAGTTACAACCCTTGAAGAAAACCCTCAAAGAGCTCCTTTCCATGCCTAGCTCGAATTTGGTCATAGACCCCTCCTATTCTCCTTGCAATCTACTCTAAATTGTGATGGAGGAAGTGAAAAATGATGGTGAAGGTGTATGGTGAACTCCCATGGAGGAAAAACCTCCATGGGAGCAAGATATGGAAGAGAATGGAAGAAAATGGAAGAGAGAAGAGAAGAGAAGAGGCGTGAGAGGGGAAAATAGGGGAAGAGATTGAGGAGAAAAGGGGGTATTTATAGTATGGGAGGTTAGGGTAAGACTTTTGGGTGAAAAGACAAGAATACCCCTATAAAAATGGCTAAAAAATGTATTTCTGCCCAAATGTACGGTACGATGTGCTGTACGCATCGACACAGCGAATCGCACATCATTTTTGGAGCTTGCTGCCCTTCTACGCGGTACAAAACGCGGTACGCAACTTGGTCTCGCGCGGTTGCGTACCGCACTTATTTGTGCACCATTACGAAAAATGTCATAACTTTCTCCAAAAACCTCGAAATTGCAATATGTAAAGTGTGTTGGAAAGAATACCTCCGAGGCTTTCCGAAAAGTGGTTATAGGAGATGTAGTTCGATCGGAGGAGATAGATATGACCTTTCAAAGTTGGGGTGTCTGCATAAACTATTCCAAATTCTGCCCTTTAACCTCTAAAACTCTTCAATTAAGCTCAAATACCTTCCATAGGGAACATGTACCTACACAAGACTCACAAACACATAATATAAAACGAGAACAAAAGCTAGGAAATGGGGACCTCAAATAGGTATATAAATCGTTCCGATCAACCATCTTCGTCGCACTGTAAGTCAGTGATTATGCCGATTTTTTTTTGTTCTATCATGTAACCCAATGATGGTAGTAGTATGAAGGTTTCTTCATGCATTCCATAGGTCAGTGACAACACATAATGCAGGGCTTGATGTGTCTTACTGTATATGATTTGGATGCCATACATTGTTTTTATGTCGACGATTATGTCATTCGAACGCATGAGACGACCATCTTGTTGTTGAAGTCTAGGTGCAAGCGACTTCTCCAATTATGACTACACTAGTTTGTCGGTGGCGACAATGAATCTCCTCCAACGGACAAGTTTGTTCATTGATAAAACTTCTTACTTGGAAGTATGTCTCTTCATCTCTCTTCACCGCTCTTAATTTCCATATACATTTGTCCATTAAACAAACCAGGTGTAACATTGTCTTATTGGACATTTTCACATTCCACTCGAAGTTCTGCCGCATAGCAAAATGACCAACTAGTCTCTTCAAATCTTTTTTAGTGGGAAAAAATTGACCTTTATAAATCATGCTTGTAGGTTCTTTTTCTACCAAGTTCATGCTTTCACCCATACCAAACGAGTAAATATCTGCTCCGAGAAAAACCCACGTTGTGACATTATCAAAATCATATGAAGTTACATTAGGCGAGACCTCAGAAATCCCAGCTATATCTGGCGCACTGCAACTAAATTTGTGTACACGTCTTGCACGTCTTTCCATTTGGACATGCTTGTCCTCTTTCTTAGGGTTCTCTATATGATGTCCACCTCATGAATCAGCCCAAGATTCGGCTCAGTGTTCTGCTCATTGTATATTTTATTGTACTGCTCGTTGTACTGTTCATCATTCATTTCAATTTGACAACCAAATATATCGTCGAATTGAGGTCAAACTATATCAGCATGGTCGGCTACTTCTGGTGGGACACCACATATGTTTTCCCGGCCTTCAATCCCACTCCTTTCTGTGAACACTTGGTTGCTTCCGCTAAACTATCGAAATTGTTAGGAATTTTCACGAGGAGAGATATCATTACCTATCACATCTCCTTCTGTCTTCTCAATTAGACTAACACATATTTGAGGGATCACCCTATCTTCCCCTCACATAAACTGAACATCATCGTCGTTTCTTATAAATGTGCGACATGTAGTCCTAGGAACGATTGATATAGACTGTAGATCATCACTGTATTTGTTCACATTATACTTCACAACGGTTTGCACGGTCGACACCAATTCTTCGTAAGTCATACTTTTTGATATATACAATCCTTGGTTATCAGAACCTAAAAACCTCTGACTTCTGTCGGGTAACTGCTCCCATCGACCGTTGAAAGATATGACTATTTTCACCCGATTCATTCGCATGTCAAAATCATCATTATAAACCTTTATTAAGAAAATAAAAAATACAATTACAATTACAATTTAAAACAATTACAAACCAAAAAAATACTCGGGAACTTTCCCAAAAAGGCTCAAAACCCTTCCTAAAAAAGTTCGAACTCTTGCCAAAATAGCTCGAGGATTTTTGGGAAGGGTTCGAGCTTTTTTTACAAATGCTTGAGTTTTTTGGGGAAGGGTTCGAGATTTTTTTATAAGGGTTATAAAAATGTTCTGATCATTTTCAAAAAGCTCGGAGAATTATAAGAAAATCTCAGAGATTTTAAAACATAGCTTGGAGACTTAAAAAAAAAACTCGGAGTACTTTGAAAAAGTCTCGTACAACCTTTAAAAAGGCTCGAGACTTCACAGATCTAGGAAATGGACTAAATGTTCATATAAATATCGGGACAACAAATCATAAGGAATGAATACATTGTTATACCACTCAGAAATGCATGATAAAAAAACGAAGATCAGAAATATATATTACCTTATTGTGTATAATCTAGAGAGAGACAAGTTTTTTGGAGAGAGAGAGAGGAGTTGTAGATCGATTTTCAAATAACTTTTTTAGAGAGCGAGAGGAGTTACTTTTTTTCGTTTTCAAAGTGTAGATGGAAGCACAAAGAGAATTAAAAATTCATTATTTAATAACAATTTGGATAGTTCACTATAATAAGTGTCTTTTAAATTTAAGTTATTAAAACAGTGACATCATAAAAAAAAAATAACATTTATCACCATTTCCACATTGTAAAAATTACGAAAATGAGAGAATGGACTAACAATTCACTAACCATCGATTTGATCAAAGATCTACATGAAATCCAAGGTGGACCTTCAATAAAGATTTGATAAAATTGTAAGATCAAAATCATAATTATGTGAGGGCATAAAAACACTACTGTATTATTAATAAAATGTGATTTAAAAATAATAATATATATTTTATAATTGACTTTGGTTGAAATGAAATGCAATAAAATAAATTTGCTTAATCTATGATCGGGCTTATTTAACCATTTTCGTGTAATTGTGTTGCAACTTGCAAGGAATCCATTGCGCGAGTGAACTTGTGGGAGTTTACCACAGTAAATCTTTGGATGCTGTATCGGATGTTTTAGCAAAAGAGTTAAAAATTGGAATTTGGAAGTTTACCGGGACAAAGTGGATTGCATTATTGTTGTCGACAGTTGTCGTGGGATAAACTGATAATTATGGACTACTGCTCCTTTTATTTCTCATGCTATTTATTTTTTTCCATTCACAAAGGTGAATGCCAAGTGATTATGAATTAGATTTAAAAGAAAAGGTCGTAGATGCTGAACATTTTGTCAGAAATCACCTATTATCACATAATAACAATTCAATTCAACCTTAGTAATCATGCCATGTATGTATAGAAGATGGAGAAAGACAATAATTAATTTATTGTTTAATTTAACGTCAACCATTTGTATTTGTTTGGCTGTTGGCTTGCTTTTGCTCTGTTCTTATTAAATTCCAGGTGTTTAATTTTTTTTTTCAGATTTATGTTTTAAGATTTTATTTGTATTCTTTTATTTTTGCTTTCAACCTATAAATTTTGCTTTTCAACCCACATCATGTCAGTTTTATATCTTCTAATTTCCAATTTAGAAAAAAAAAAAAAGAAAAAGAAAAAAAAAGAATTCAAAACACATAAAACAACCATTCTTTTAAGGGAAAGAATCATTTTCCCCTATATTATGCCATAAAAGAAACGTATTCACCAAACCTACCGTTACATTTTCTGTTAAAATGAAAAATTGACCGTTATCTTGAAATGAATTATGGTAACTTTATCAATAAATGAAGGAAAAATTATCATTCCTCCCTTAAGGTTATTCATATTAGATAAATTGGTTCATCTAATTTTAATAAGATTCGGTTAACCCCTGAAAATAGTGGAACTATAGGAAGCAAAGCATCTAATAGTATATCCCATAAATCTATATGTTATATGTAAATTTTAGTGAATGCACACATCACTGACAGGTAAAGCAATCCCTTAAAGAGATTGTCAGATGAGCATCCAAGTTGGTATCTAGAAGGCACCATCCATGACATTATTAAGGAATAAGAACCCGAATAAGCCCGAATACCTGAACTCGGCACGTTCAGTTCCACTCGGGACAACATAAGATGCCCGAAAAAAGGAGTTCAATGCACGATTCACATGAGAGAATAAACCCAAGAAGAAGTCTAAAATCATACCGTGATACGCAAAGCATCAGTGTTTCATTCCCCGTATAAAAGGAGAAAAGAATTTAGAAAGTTTCTAGAAGATTGCATGTGATCAAACATGAAACAAGTTCACCAAAGCAACAACTCTACTCTTTTAGAAGATTGCACATCTATTAGGAAATAAGGTCCTAAGCGGACTGTGTAATCAGAGTCCCACAAAGATTCAAACTCACAGGATCTCAGAAACAGGAATAAAGACAAAGACGACCTTGACAAGTAATCAATTTTAGTTAGATACAATCTTTTTTTCTTACTTATGTAACGAAGATTATAGTTCTATGCACATATAAATAGACACCTAATCCTATTAGAGAAAGGGAGACAGATTCAAAAAAAAGATACGCTAGACAAAAAAAGGAATAGAGAAGAATTCGTTGTAAGAGAGAGACATGAGAGATCGAGTGGTGTAATTTATCATTCAATAGTGGATTAGGTTTGGTTATGCACTCAACCACCAGTAGATGTTTCTCCGATCACCAGACTTTTACCATATATACTCGTGTCATAATAGCTTCAATTGCATTCTCTTTCTCTTTCTTTTTTGACAGGTCATAATCAAACCCAACTTGTTACCTTTCTTGACCATCGAGAAATCAACGTCAACACTATAGTACTATTGTTAGTAGTTTATTAAAAGAAGGGAATAATTAATTTCCCCCTATATTATGTCATATTGGTAAATCTCCCCCTGTATTTTGTTTATTGGTCATTTTCTCTCCTCAAAATATAGGTATTCGTCAAATACCCCATATCGTTACTTTTTTCGTTAAAATGAAAAATTGACCATTTTCTTGAAGGGCATTATGGTAACTTAAACAAAAAATGAAGGAAAAATTATCATCCCCCCTTAAGGTTTTCCATATTAGATAAATTGGTCCATTTAATTTCAATAAGAGTCAGTCAACCGCCTGACTTCTGCTTAAGAGCCATACACGTTAGCAAACAGAGCTACTCTAGCTCACTATTGTAAGATTGTTGATATATATATAATATAATTATTTTAAACATATTTTATATCAATAGACTGTTTGATTCCTATTCGAGTAATTAATTCTATAATAACAAGAGTACAATTCCAGTTTTTAGTGGAATAAATCTGGAATTAATAAATATAATATTTAATTATAGAGTTTAATTAATTATTAAAAAATTACTAGAGCTTGAAATTTTAGGTCCATTTGTCTCTGTACCATCTCCATAACTGTAGTGATTAATTTGGAATTAATCATCTATACATAAAGAAGTTTATATATTGTTTGATTTATTATTTATTTTAATTAATTAATTAATTAATTATGAATTAATTAAATAATTAAATAATTAATTATTATTTTTTAATAATTGACGGGTGGTGCTCACACGTCACACCTAGACATGCCCACGGTTCTGGTCGGTTCCGGTTTGGAACGGCCAATTCTGGTTCCGGAAGGAGCCAGAACCGGAACTGGAACTGGAACTGGAACTGGAACCGTAGATCGGCGGTTCCGGTTCCGGTTCAGCCGGTTCGGCCGGTTCGGTTCCTTTTTTTTTTTCTTATTATACATTTATACTCATTTCAAAAAAAAAATACTAAAGTATAAGTCATGTAATAATGTGAAATTGTAAATGAATTTTATTGTGTAAGGTCGTAAGCCGAAATTAAAATTAAAAAAAATAATACTAAATACATAAATTGAAATAAATGTATAAAACTATAAAAGAAAAAAATTAGTCTTGCTAATTTGTATCAAATTCAAATTAAGTTGCCTACGTATCCTCTTGAGGTTTAGAGGAATCAAAGACCACGTAGTTCTTTTACATTTTATTGTCTTTTACATATGTAATTCTGTAAGTCTGTAACTAATCGCTGTCTTCCGTTCCGGTGCCGGTGGTGTGATCATCATTGAAGAAATCGTAAATCACTTCTGACTCCATTTCTTGTTGTCTATATTCAGCCTTTGCCCAATCATCAACACACACTTGGACTTGAATTGATTCTGGACTCAAAAGTGACCGTCTTGCGTCCATAATATTTTCACCCGCAC
This sequence comes from Dipteronia dyeriana, assembly GCA_032871835.1. Classification (NCBI taxonomy): domain Eukaryota; kingdom Viridiplantae; phylum Streptophyta; class Magnoliopsida; order Sapindales; family Sapindaceae; genus Dipteronia; species Dipteronia dyeriana. Next base: position 98,399,536 of record CM065296.1, on the reverse strand, counting down.
TAAACTCTTGTTCCATAGCCATTATAGAAACCGGTGTTGCAAGAATCTGTTTGGCTATTATAGACAATATTGGGAAGTGCTTTTGATGTTCTCTCCACCAATGTAGAATATCAAATTGATCCGAATCACCGTCTCCTATAAACTCAAAAATTGGTACTGTGATAAGTTTCTATCTCATGATACGAGACCGAACTTGATGATGAAGAAGAAGAACCTCGTAATCTTTTGATCTTTTACGATAAAAGTGTAGACCCCGCCCCAACACTCCAGAAGATCGAGCTTAGGAGACATTTTCATTTTGTGGAACACTAATGTTCAATGATAGACCATAAATTCTACGATATTCATCATATAACTGATAAAATAATGTCTTAATTATAGCACACTAAGTATTAATTTCTAATTATATACCTAAACAATTATAATAAAGAGTTAAATAATCTGTCAATGCATCTAGTTTACAATGTGGGTCAAAACACAACGCAAGCAGGTAAATAGTTGGAAACTCCCTATAATAATCTAACCATTTTTTTTTCATAGCTTCAATGCATGCCTGTAATTATATATCGGATGAACAGTCAGCAAATGCACCAGCAATATTACAACCCTCAATAATAAATAATTGAGTAGTAGGATAATAAATACCTGACAAATTGTTAGTAACACTATTAAAAACTTTTAACAAATTACAATTTTTTGTACAAACATCTCAATGGTGTGCATAAAGATTGATTTGACTAATATTATATTACATAAAAGAAACTAATAAATCCCTATATTTATAACTTTCACAAAGTAATTTATAAGTAGAATTCCAACGTGTTGGAACATCACGAGAAAATCTAATGGGATGCCTACCTGCCTGTTTACAAAATCTTACCCATGCTTTCATAACATTAGGATGTTTCCACAAATATGAGAGGGGATCTTTAATGGGTTTAATAAAAGCTTAAAGAATTTTCAAACCTTTTTGAACGTATAAATTTAAAACATGGCAAGCACATCTTTAATGAAAAAATGTACTATTAAAATAAGGCTTGCATAATTCAATTAAAGCAGGAATAGCTGCCGTATTATTAGAAGCATTATCAAAACCTATTGAGAAAATTTTGCTTTCAATTTTATACTCTTCAAAAATGATTTTCATATTTTTATAAATATTATCAGCAGTATGTGCATTATCAAAAACTCTAAATGCAAAAATTCTTTTGTGTATTGTACATACTTTGTACGTATAGGGTGCGTTTGGTACGCGGGACGGGACGAGACAGGACGGGACAATTTTCTCTTGTTCCACGTTTGGCACGCTATAAGCGTGGGACGAGACGGGACAAGGTAGGACAAAAACCATGAAAAATTGTCCCACCTCAGACCCTCGGCCAGACTTGTCCCATGCATGGGACAAGTCTGGAAAAGACATTTTTGCCCTCAAATATTGCAAAAATTACAACTATATATATTTTAAAACTCTATCAGTCTTCTCTCAATCTCCTTTGCTCTCGCCTTCTCTCAATCTCTCGCCTTCTCTCCTCTCTCAAATACGATAAAATGTTCTTCTCTCCAAACCGTCGCAACTCCTCGCCGATTGGTTTGCCGGCGTGCATATACATCGTCGAGCATGGCCGCGATCTTCCCACTGGAGAATCCCCACCACCGAGACAACACCCAAAACCCTTCCACGAAATCAATGGTTGAATCTGGTAGGTTCTGGGTTCGATTGAAGCTGGGTTCGATTGAAGCTGGGTTTTGGGTTCGATTGAAGCTGGGTTCTGGGTTCGAATGTTCGATTAAAGCTGGGTTTGATGGTGAACGGTGGTGGTTTTTATGGTGGATGGTACTGGCTTAAAGACCGAACGGTGGTTTGGTGTCGACGATGATGGAGGGGTTTTTTCGATTTCTTTTCAAATTTTAGTTTGGTGTTGATCGTCGATGATGATGATGATGATTTGTGTTAAGCTTTTTTTATTGAAGAAAATGTTGTTCTAATTAGTTGAAAATCAAATTTGAGGAATGAAAATCGTATGAATTGGAGCAATTTTTCCAGATTTTGTGTCTTCTCTGTTTTTTTTCCATATTTTTTCTTTGTTTAATTCATTAAGAACATAATAATTATTAGGATGAATTTTATGGAATTGATTTGTTGGTTTTGTGTAAGAACATATTAATTGATTTAAGAAAATATTAATTGGTTTTGTGGAATCAATTTGTGGAATTAATTGATTTAAGAACATATTATTGAAGAAAAATTGAAGAATCTAGAATTTGATCCAAATCTGAGAAGTTTTTTTTTTTAATAATAATTTGTTATAAACATTAGAAAGGCGGGATGGATACTTTGGTCATTTGCACCTCTTGTCCCGTCTTGTCCCAGCCATACCAAACGTATGACAATACAATTCACAGTTCTGTCATATGCATTCCAAACACAATACGGAACAACTGTCCCGTCCTGTCCCATCCCATCTTGTCCCACTCTGTCCTGTCCCATCTCCGTGCCAAACGCACCCATAATGACAAGTTACACCCAAGTATGAATGCATTCGCCAATGGTCAGTCCATATGTAAGCACATACGAAAACATGACCTTTATAGTTCGTAAAATATTTTTTCAAATCTTTTTTTTCCTTTCTATAAACATCATACATTGTACGTGTGAGAGTGGTTCCAGGGACATGACATGCAGCAGGATTTAATGCTTTATAACAATATTTAATAAAACCAACTTTTTCACCAAAACTAAAAGGTAAATGTTCTACAGCTACCATCCTAGCTAATTCTTCTATATTAGCTTGATCACTATATTTAAATAATTGAGTGTTAGGGGTAGAAAACCTGGAAATTTGAGATTGTGTACTCCCCTTGGCAATTTCTGCTGGATGACAGGTCATAATATGCTTCCTATATGTGCTGTATCCTTCAGATTTAGTCCACTTGTATTTTTTAGGGCAGTAATTGCACACCGTCCAACATGTTCCATCCAGTTTCGTAACTTTCTTCATGTGGAGAACGAATAGATTAGATTTGGTCTGCTTCTTATCCTTCTCTAATGCCTCTTTAAAATTTGGATCTACAGCAAAATCGGGTATATTTTTTGATTGGCTTGTCATATTACCGGGGCTAGGGCGAGGGCGAGGGCAAGGGCTAGGCTGGCTAGCATTGAGTTCAGAAATCATTAAAGGAGGATTTGGATTAGCTGGATAGTTTAGGGATTCAAGATAGGCTTGTCGTTGCAGGAACTCATGGTAAGCGGTGTCGTCAAAACCGATATTATCCAGCTGCTCCGGCTCCGGCTCCCACATACGTGAAAACAGAATGCCTTGGTGGAATGTCTCTTACTCCACTTCCACTTCCACTTGCCATTAAAAAAATTAATTTGTAAAATAACTCTTCAAAAAAATTAAAATAAATGGATGAAAGGAAATATATTTTAAAAAATTGTTGACAAGGATTTTTAAATGATTTTAAAAAATAATAATTGCAATGCGATAAATATAAACAAATAAACAATTGATTAATTGCGAGATAATTGAAGAGAATTAGGAGAATTGAGAGAGAGTTGAGAGAGAAATGATGTGAAAAGAAATGAATTTGGGAGGGGGGGTATTTATAGGAAATTAAAGGGAAAAGATTTTTTTTAAAAACAAAACAGCCGTTGGGCCCACCGGTTTGTTTTAATTTTGAAACAAAAATCAATTCTTTTTTAAAAAAAGGCATGGAGTACAGAATCAAAAGATGGGAAAGTTGGCAATTACACGTTACGTTTATGTGGAATGACCAACAAAATATGCTTGCAAGAGATGACGAGTTGATGTTGTGCTTCCAATTGTTTGAGAGTTGTAACATGTCAACCATTGAGTTCGAACTCATTCTAGTCCCTAATGCTATTCATTTCCCTGAATATGAACCAACTGGCTTGCTTGGTTTCAATGAACAAAACATTGGTAATCTAATTGAAGAGACCAATGATGAACTGGTTAAACAAGACAATGTTGAACCAGATGAAGAAAATAATGAAGAAGGTAGTACTGAACTAGTTGAAGAAAACACTGAAGAAGACAATACGAAATTAGTGGAAGAAACGGAAAACTTCAGTGAAGAAGACAACGAGTATAAGGTTGATGAAGAGTAGGTATTTCACTCAGATGTGATTTTGGTTGATGAAAATGGTGAAAATGAGTATCAAAATAATGACCATTATCAACCTGATGGTGAAAATAAAGCTATTGTAATGTCCTCGGATGAAGAAATTGCCTTAACAAGAGCTGCTAGATATTGTCAGAATCATCAATGGGCCTCAAATCCAAATGAGACCATTTCACTTGAAGATGGTTAGGTTATTTGGAATGCAAAGTGTACTCGGGAGGTTATTAAGAAGTATAAGGGATTAACCTTGAAGAATATCAAGAATGATAAGTATAAGTATACGGTGACTTGTAAGAATGATGCATGTGATTGGAGACTACATGCATCATGTCTTATGAATAGGGTTACATTCATGATCAAGAGTGTTCGAGGAAGCCACTCGATGTGCCCGAGGGAGGTTAAAAACAAAGGGGCTACATCAAGGTGGGCTGCATTTGTTCTTGGAAACTTCATTTGTTCAAACCCTACCAGTAAGACAATATTATTTAAGAAGGAATTGCAAGACAGATTTACAGTGAAGGTTGATAGCCAAACCATATATAGAGAAAAAAAGATTGCACTTGAAACTTTGAAGATTCATCATGCTGAGGCATATGCGAAGCGAAGAAAGTATGGGAATGCAATATATTCAATGAACCCGGGAACTGATGTGAAAGTAGCAATGGATCCTCACATGAAGTAATACAATTCAACATTCCTGAGATTCTACCCTAGTTTTAATGCAAGAAAATCAGGTTTTATGAATGGTTGTCACCCCTTAATAGGAGTCGATGGGTGTCATTTGTCCGGACAGTTTGGTGGAGTGTTATTAGCAGCTACTACTTTAGATGAGGATAACAACATTGTTCCAATAGATCCATGTATTTACGAGTCTGAAACCTCTGAGAGATGGACATGGTTTCTGAGAGAGTTACAGGATTCTTTGGGATAGGATGACAGTCGACACTTATTCTTCATTAGTGATAGACAGAAAGAGTGTTTACAAATCTTGAAGAAAGAGTGGCCAAATGCATATTATTAGGGTTTATACCCTAAAGCTTGTAAATTGTAAATGGAATGTTAACATAAATAAAAGAATTGTTTAATTCATTCTTCTTATGTCATATATTATGTATAACTTGTGCATTTAACTTCCAAGATTGCCGGATATAATCTCAAACTATATATATGAATGTCATATACAGAAGGATACAATAAGAGACATGCAATCTACAGAGTCAGTAGATAGCAAATAAAGATGGGTACTTTGTCTGTGGTTAATCTACAGTTGCGGTCCATTTCATAGTGTATGGTGATCCTATCATGGATCATTCATATGGAGATACGAGAATGGAGGTACCTTGTATGATGTGATCATTTAGGATTGGGCGATAATCTATCTGAATATGTCACTAAGATCCGTTTAACGATGATATTCATATATATATCCACTAATGATGGTTATATATGGGTGATCTTAATCATAAGTGTCTTATCGACTCCTTCAAGTTAGATCGTATTCTTTGATGTACCATGGGTGAGGTCGAAGTTGCATTCCCGATCAATACGCTCCGTATGTTGGGATTAAGGTTTGTACAATAGTGAAATCCACTTCTTCTTGTGAGAAGTAAATGGTAGTTCTCTTAAGGGTTGATTCGGGGCTTGAACAATATGAGCGTTCTCCTAATTCCGTGAGGAATGTAGGATTTATTGTTCATTAAAGAATCAATAGTACTTAATGGACAGATATAATTAGAGGGGTGTAACGGACATTATGACCCAACTCTAATTATGAACTACTTGTGGAGGATCATACCATATGAAATAGTTATATCGATGGACATCGAGTAATATTGGTTTGTGTAAAAATGTCTACAGTTGAGAGAGTGCAGCTTCGGTTTTTTCGTGGAATAACACCAAAGTTAATAATCGTGAAATATTAATTAAAGAGTTTAATTAATAATTTATAAGGATTATTGGAGCTCAAAATACTGTGGGTCCATTAGGCCTCCTTACTAGCCCGATCGATTTAGGTAACAAGGGTCACAATTAATTAATTGGATTTTCCAATTAATTGTGTTACGAAAGTGATATGTATTTGTTTAGGAATTAATTGAATAATAAGATTATTTAATTAATGAATAACGGTGAATAAATAAATTAATTAATAAGAATATTTAATTATGTTATTAATCATTAAATGGAGGGTGTTTGTTGATATTTGATAAAATAAGATAATATGATTATTTTAATTTATTAAATTAAATATTTAATTTTGAATTTGAAGAGTTTGAATTCAAATAAAATTAAATAAGCAAAATATTAATTAATATCTTTAAAGATATTTGATATCTTAAAAGATTAGATTGATCGGTTTAATTGATCGGTTTTAATTAAATATTAATTTTGAATTTAAATAGTTTAAATCAAATTAGATGAAATCTTTTAATAAAAATAAAATAAAGATTTTGTTTTAAATTAAAAAGATATCATTAGTTGTTTTAAAATATATATATACAGACATACATACATATATATATATATATATATATTGGAAACTAGGTTTTAAAAGATAGACAACAAACAAGAGAGAACGATTAAGAGTTAATTGTACGTAAAACAAAAGAAGAACCCTAGAAGAGTTTTAAGGTTTTCGGTCAAGAAGATTTTTTTTTTCTTATTCTTCTCTCTTCATCCTCCTATTATTCCTGAGTACCGTGACGCGCACATACACAGTTACTAGTTTTGGGAGATGTTGAGGAAGATCGTACGGTTTGAACCAGGAGCAGATTATATATAAAAGTGAAGGAGCCTCCTACGTAGGTATGAAGAAATAGTTTCTTCTCTTCTCTTTAATTTCGATTTCGATTTTTGTTTTTACTGTTTCAAAAAATTAGATCTTAGGGTTTACTGATTGTAGTATTTATGAAATAATTTTTTTAAAAACTTGCTTCTGCTGCGCGATCGGTAAATCGGGGTTCCAGCACATATACTAGGTATTGTTTCCGACATATTGTTGCAAAATTCATGGCAACCTTCAAGAACCAAAAAATCAATTGGAAGTTATGGCATTTGGCTAGAGTTGCGAACCGTGTTGGGTTCAATCAAGCTTTGACTTGGATTATGGAAGAAAGTTTACATGCTGCCAACTGATTGATATCAGAGCCTGTTGAAAAATGGGCATGGCATGCATTTGAGTCGTCCATCAAAGCTAGTCACATCTCCAACAACATGACAAAATGCTTTACAGTTGGATAAGGGAAGATAAAGACAAACTTGTACTTCAATTGTTAGATAATTTGAGAAGGAAAATAATGGTACGGTTCTGTGAGAAGTGGGCTGAAGCAGAGAAGCTAAGTGATTCAATGATTCCATATGCTAGGGAAAATTTGACAACAAATGAAAACGAAACATGGAAGCTACAAGTCATTTATGGAAGAGGACAGTGGTATGAGACAGTTAACCAAGAAGGTCTGAAAATTCTGGTTAACCATGATGATGACACATGTGATTGTGGGATGTGGCAGATAAGTAGGCTGCAAGCATGCATGCTATTGCTGTGTATATGTACAAGAGAGTGTTTGCCAATGATCATGTCCATTGGTATTATTAGAAGGAAGCTTGGAAACTAACATACGATGGTGTCATCAACTCAGTACCGGATGAATCCAGGAGCCTGAAGTCTAATCTGAAATGATTTAACCACCTGTCAAAAAATAAATGTGGGCAGACCTAAGAAGAAGAGAAGTCGGGCACCTGATGAGCTACACACACCAAATGCAACATTCTCTAAGCGAAGTTCTAAATGTGGAGAACTTGGACCAACCGAGCGACTTGTCATTCTCAGGTAAACAATTTCATCTTTATTCAACTACTATTTTTATTTTCTCATTCTTCAAAAATAAATTATCATTTAATATGTTAACTATATAAAATATTGATAACACAGACAAAAGGTAAAGCTTTCACCTCAACAGGAAAAAAAGCTTCTAAAAAAAATCCAATGCATCGCCTGCTACATCTTCCAAGTATTATATTGTAGTTGTATTTAACAATACATGTGTAAGAACCTCAATTTTATGATTGGCTTATTTCATGACAAATCATATTGGGGATTCAATGTGTAATGGATAGCTTAGGCTTTTATGGCAAGCGTCCAAGATCCCGGTAAGCTTCAAGAGGTAGTTCACTTGTGCCTAATTCTTAGTGAAAGATTTAGTTGCACACACTCAGATTTCATATATATGCATTTATATTGACATGTATTTGTTATTGTAGACACACACACACACACACTTCATGTTTTTGAGTTGTTGCATGTGTTATCATGCATTTCATTTTTAGTCTTAAGTGTGGTGATTATTGTGTGCTTGATTCATATTCCGTTGCTTGATCGGATACGTTCGCGCTTGCACGATGGTGTGCTTGTTTTAGCGCAATGAGTGACCATTTGAGAAGGTCCCACTCTTCTCTTAGTTTGGTCTTTGGTCACATGGTTTTATTCCATAAGTTTGGGCATTCTTGTTAAAATCCAAATCTAACATTTGGTCACTCATTTGACCATAACTCTTTCTACAGTCATCTAAATCATGTTTTGTAAATTGAAGTAGAAAGTACACTTCCATACCTTTCCAACGGTATACTATAAGAAAGGTTGGATGTCATTTGGTCATGTTTTGGGTAGCTCGAATCTGGAGCTATTGTGCTGTAGCGTTTTTCCCAAAAGCAAAGCGACCTAAGGGCAACCCTAGGGCAACCCTAGGGCGACCTGACTTCCAAGTCGCTTTTTCAAATATATTTTGGCTCCTAAACCCGAGAGCAAAGCGGCCTTGAAGTGACCTATCATCCAGGTCGCTCTAAGGTCACCTCTAACGCCCGAAAATCATTTTTTTCTCTCCCAAAACGACGTAGTTTGATTTGGACTTTATATATACATCATCTTCTTCCCTATTCAGACCTAGAACTCCAAATTTCTAGATCTTAGTGAGAGAAAGAGTTTTCTAGTGAGAGAAAGCACCAAGATTGCTTCTTTAACTCTCAAAACCCAAACACCCATCATTCTTGCATGAAACAAACATCATCTAGCTTCATCTAGGATGTTTCTAAGTATGGGTCTTTATCAACACATGTAACTTGGTAAGTAGAACACCATTTTCATCATTCTTGTGCTCTATCTTAACAAGATATCTCTTTTATGACTTGTATGCTTCTAGATTAGGATTTCTATTTCAAGTAGAGATTGTTGTTGATGTTTGAGTTGTTGTATTGTGATAACTAGAATATAGGTTATATTTGCCTCTAGCTAATTAGGTCATATTAATTGCATTTTGATGATTGCATTAATGACCATGCCATGCTTAATGACAACATATGTTGGAATGACTTTGTTTGATAACTAGGATATAATGTTGCATAACTATATCTAGTTAAGTCTTTATGAGCATTGATTTAGACATTGATATCTAGGAATTGTACTTAGTGACATACTTAAATTCCTAGATAAGCATTTAGTGTTTTGCCTAGCATTATTTCCATTTAGAATATTTTTACATATTCACATAGGTTGTTGATCTCTTCATTGAGAATTAAGTCTTATGGATACCGGTGTGTAGTGCACAATCAAGTCTTGCAACCAAAGGAATGATTGGCAAGCAATTGGTCGGGTGCCACTGTAAAAGGCCCACGGGGGTAAAGTAGGAGGCGTTCATGTCAAGAGTAGTGTATCAGGGGATATCACTAGGGACTGAACCAAGAGTGGTGAGTGGCGGTATCCATAGTCTGAGGTTGTCGGGAGTGAGAGTCCGAGAATCACTTGAGGGTGTAACCTTTGTTTATATAGTGGATTTCTGCGATCGAGTATGACACACTTAACAACTCGTGGTTTTTTCCCGTTTGGAGGGTTTTCCACGTGTACATCTTGTGTTATTTATAATTCTGTATTTTTACACTTGATGTTGTATGTTTGTTTTGTTGGGTGAATATTGAATATTGACTAATCAAGAAAAATTGGTAATTGACTTGATTAAAACCTATTCACCCCTTCTAGGTAGTTTAGACACACGTTTAAGGGTTATTTTCAACATGTATATCAACTTAGGATTATTTTAGTTGTATAAACAATACATGTATATTTTAGTAGCATCGGTTTCTACATTAGGATTTTAGCTACAGTTTAAATGACATTATCAATCAATTGTTGCAAGGCTCAAACTAATGAATGCAACACTAGTAGGGCAAAGCCTAATGACTGCAGTACAAGCAAGGTTCCCACAACACATATGACTGATGTTTGCTCATAAATAGGTTCAAATGCCAAACCCTGAAGCGGTTTTTATTAAGCTTTTAAATATTTTTGTGTCTGATTTGGTAAACACTAAAATTCTAGACATGTTTTTGTGATATCCAAGTCTAAGTGTCAGGTTAATTAATTTATTAGGATGATGTTGGAGTTTTTGGTAGTGGCCATAACTTCTTTTGGTTGGTTGATTGCAAATAGGTTTAAGTGGTTAAACCCTAATATTTTGTGCTTGCTAGCTTCTAAACAATGCGGTAAAAAGTTAGTTAATGTGGTATGAAGTTAGTTAGTGTGGTCCATATTGTAGTGGTTGGGTTATTGTTATGTGTAGAGTGTTATTTAGTATGCTTGATTGTCATTAATTTACTTTTATTTCCCACTTGCAAATGATACATACTGACTACACATTATTTCATGCTTCATCCTCATTACATTACATTATCTTATGTTTGAAACTCATTAACTACAGGTAAGAGTCATACAAAATCTTATGCCTAGCAACACCGTATGAAATAGGACAATGACTTTCAACCAAGCCAAACTCCTTTGCACTTTCTTGCAGTTGGTAGTGACCTCACGAAACTATGTGTTGTCATATGCATATGTTGATTCTGTACATTTTCTGTGAGATACAAATTCTTCTATACTTTCACATTTTTCATTATTAGGAGACCACCACTTGAAATAGTTGTATGCATCACAAAAAAAAAAGTCTATTAGGATTATTGCTCGTCTCCGACACCCTTAATGTTGTTTTCTTCCTGTTCCCACTGTTGCATAGTCTATTTTTAACCTTGATCGATCTAGTTTTTTCACTCGTGTTGCCATATTTTGTTGATGTTTACTATCGAAAAAAAAAACTTGGATTTTTGGTTGATTTATACTTGTAACAGAAAAATTGATGTATGGAGAGAGGAAACAATATAAGAAAGAGAATAACTGTTTTATGCTTGTGAAAGGGAATTTTTTTTCCAAGATCAATTGATGTTTGAATACAGGACATTGTTTATGAAAAATGAAGACAAAAGGGGTGCTTTTATAAAGCATTTTGTGACTGTTGTTCAACGGGCACAATGTTGATTTTCAACTAATTTTTAATTCAACAACATCAAGGGTAGAAAGGTAATTTATTAAGGGCATTTATATTTTTAATGCGTTACTTTTCCTTGTGAAATTGTAAAATTTATTGTTAATGAGGGCATTTCTATCTCAACAATATTTGGTATATTTGTAATTGTCGTATTTTTAAAGGGCAGAATGGAACTTTCGGACATTGAAACTAAAGTCATAGGCAAATAATTCATTTCATATTTTTTGTGACGGTTGACCGTTAAATTTCTGATCAGAGGGACCAAACTGAGTAGTTTTTAAAAACATAGAGACTAATCGATCTAAAAATAAATGAGTAAAAAAATATATTAAAAAAACGTAGAGATCCAGATGATTATATCTTTATATTTTTCATGTTTGTTATGGTGGTCCTTTCTATGCTTGTTTTTGGTGAACTAATTTCCAATGATCTCATCTAAAATTCCAGTGAGTTTTATTTATTTATTTATGTACATTTTCATTTCTTTTTTTCCCTCTATTTTTGTAACCCTTTTATATTCAAAGATCAAATGTCATTTACCTGCAAAATATTTTCTAGTGATATTTATCTTTTTGGATCGATATTTTCGATCGATCTCATGTTAAATTGATCTCTATTGACTTAAGCATCATCAATCCACGTTGATCTACGTCGAACTAGAAATAATCAACTTGCATATCATCGGTCCACATTGGTATACATCAACCTAGATATAATTAACTCCAATATCATTAATCCATGTTAGTCTACGTCGATCTTGATATAACCTACTCATATATCTTCACCTCATATATCTTCACTTCACGTTGGTCTACATTGACATCAACATAATCAACTCGTATATCTCCATTTAATATTTACATTACATCAGTTCATATTGGTTTATGTCAACCTAATCATAATCAACTTGAATATCTCCACTCTATATTGGTCTACGTCGACTTCGACATACACAAATCCAGTGATGAACCCATAAATTTTAATCATATAGGACACTTGAATAAATTAAAATCGTAATTATATGAAAAATACTGAAAAATCAAGATTATATAAAATAGTTTTTTTAGATAAAATAAAATTAATAGAACACTTACTTAGACGAATTAAATAATCTTACATTAAAAAATAAATAAAAACAAGAAAAAATATTTTAAAATATAAATAATGATAAGAAAAACAATATAAATAACGAAAAAAAATAAATAAATTACAATCTATTTTTATTATAAGAAATTTTGTTTTGTATTTATAATGAATTAAATTTAAATTTATATAAAAAATAATTTATTAATAACTGTTACTAGACATGTTTTTAACTTTTTTATTCTTCAAATTATTGGTAAATTATTGATTTATTGATTCTTAATAAATTGAAACTATAAAATAAAATAAAAAATACTAAGGATAAAATAAAATGAATCATAGTAATAGACTGACTATTTTAATCCAATAAAATAAAATATGAGATTTTAGGGTTTATTGATCGGGCGTGTTAAGTATGTCAAATTAAAACTATTAGAAATAATAAAAAACCAAAATGATAATATATATGTGATTTAAAATAAAATAAAATAAAATTGAATTTAAGTAAACGTAAATTAATGGTAGGTAAGAAATTGACAACGACAGAATATAGGAAATGAATAGGAAAAGATGATAAATAAAAAATTGAAAGATAAATTTGAATTAAAGAAATACATTATAGAACTTGAACCAAGCACCCTTAGTTAAAAAAAATTCCACTACCAACTATACTAACATCAATTAGTTGTTTTCTATTCTTAATAAGTTTATATATATAAGGAATAAATTAAAAAAAAAAATAAGATAGGACACGGGCTCTACATGGTCTCAAGGTGGGTCTGCCCCTGCTAAAATCATATATCTTACAGTGGTTTACATCAACTTCGACATGATCATTTAATAAAAAATTAAGACCTGATCTCAACATGAGTCCTTCCCTACTAAAATCATATATCTTGACTCTATATTGGTTTACATCAATATCGGGTCAAATATTCTCGTTTAACATTTATCACGTTGATCAATGTAGACATTGACATAATCAACTCTTATATCCTTATTTAATAAAATAAACATGGACTCTTTAAAACGTGATCTCTCTAAAAGCTACCATAAGAATATAAATGTGTTTAAACTTGAATCCTTACACAAATGTGAATTGCAACGCAAGGAGAATTACATAACAACTTATCTCACCAATATGGGATTAATTAGTCCCAACACTTTGTACTTTTTTTTTTCCTCGTTCCAATTTTTTTATGTGATTAAAATATAAGTATATCTTAATGACAAATAATATATTTTATTTTAAACATTTTAAAAAAATAATTTTCAATTTTAAAAAATAAAAATAAATATTATATTTTAAAAAATAATTAAATTATTTTTCAAAATTTAAGTTAAATAATTAGTTTAACCAGTCAAATTTTATTCAACCATTTTATCCAAGTGAGGTGGAGGCTATTTAGTCCCATTTTTAAAAAAAATCTTGTTCTTTTATTTTTTTATGTAATTATAATTTGTTATATTTATTTAATATATCTTATTATAATATTTTTTATAATATTAAATAATTATTATTATTTTATTTTATTTAAAATTATTTTTAAATATTTTATTTAAAAAATTAAAAATTGATTTATTTAAAAAATAATTTAATTTAATTTTATATTAATCAATTTCACAATTTTATAAAAATGACTTGAAAAACAAAATGAAAAATATCTTAAACATGTTTTCTGTTTTTTTAGTTTTAATATCGGTTTTGTTTTCCATTTAGTATTTGTCTTTTGAAAACAAAATGAAAAAGAGTTGACGGATATAAATTCGAAATCAGTTTTGGAAAACGAGAATAAAAATGCATTTGAAAATAGGTACCGAACAGCCCTTCAAATAAAGGTTTTTTGTTGTTGAAATATTACAATAATTCATGATTTAAATAGAGATACTGACTCGAATCTACAACCTAACATAAGTGTGAGAGGCAAACTAATCGATCAACATCGTCTTATCTCTTAAATTAAGAGTTAATTACCCCATCATACATTGAAATGTCGGGATACCAAGAGCAATCTGCCTTGATAAAAAAAAAGTTAGCCCGATTGTATAACCTAACACCTATATTATTAGATCGTGCCGTGGGTACAAGTCATATTTCCTCACAAAAGAAAGAAAAAAAGAGGGGTTTAATTTTGAAAAAGAAAAAGAAAAATGGGAGGGAGGGGGTGAGTACTGAGTAGTGACAGTGACTCAGTGAGTGTGACACTGATTTTGGTTTTATTTGGAAATGGATGGCCCATGCCCCATTGCTTGCTTACCTTTGACTCTGAATATTCACTGGAAACTTAATGAGCAAGACAACCAAACAAACACCTTGGCTGATAAATAAATAAGAAAATTCCATTAGCGAACCTCCTTCTCCGCTTCTCTGCTAGTATCAAAAATGAGTTTCCTGAGACCATCAGCATTGTATAACTTACTATTCACATCTCTTTCTCTTAGATGGATGCCTTGCCAGAGTTTGGCCTTTCTCCGGTGGCCTGGTCTCGATGGCTTCTTCAGACTCTTTGTGGCTTTTCTTCTTTGGTCTACTTTTTCCGAGATTCGCTTCATTCCTTCCTCTTCCATGTACCCTACTCTTCGTGTTGGTGATCGAATCATAATTGAAAAGGTCTTGCTTTTTTCCCATTTCTAAGCTTGTTTGTTTACTTACTACTGTTTCTGTTTTGGGGTTTTTATGGGATTGCATTTATAGTTTAATTCATTTCTGTTTTTCTTTCCTTGAATTTGGACTCTCAAATGATCATTCAATCGATTTTCTTTTTCTTTTTCTTTTTTCTTGATGGGGTTTCTCCGATTTAGATGATATATCATATCAGTCCGTTTTCGTTATTGTGTTTTCAGCTAATTCTTTCATACTAATTATAGCTTAAATGTACTTATATGACATAAAAATTTAGCACTTATCCAGAATTAAATGTTTCCTTCAATTGAAATGGTATATGAATCAAAGTAAACTTGGGGTTGACTGACATTCTATTTCTTTTACATGGATAGTTGAAATATAGTGCAAAATGTAGATCAGTCATTCCTACTTTCAAAATAATCAGAACTTCATGCTTTGTTTCTCCTGATAAAATATGTTGCAGTCCCTTCTTTCAGAAGAACTGTAAAATCCAGAGATGGATGTTGTAGGATAACATATGCTGCTGAGTCTAGTTTCTTGATGTTCCAATTCTTGCCTTATCGATAAGAAAGACTCCACTACACTTTAAATGTATTCTAGATTAGGTTTCCTCTAATCTTTCCAATTCTTTCTAATTCACTATGCAATTACCAAGTAGTCAAGCTTGATATGGAAGCATCATTAGTCAAAACGCTTTCATACATAAGTGCTATAACTATAGTTTATAGGTTTTCATTTGTATTTTTTTTTTCTGATCAGAGGAATTTCAACTGAACATTAAAGATGCACAATTTGAACCTTAGCTAAATTTGCTAGCGGAGTTCTGTACTTGACTGAGTTCTAGAACTCAATCTCCGCGAGGGGTTGGTCCTGAGTTATCCAATATGTAAAGATTAATTCCATGGATTTGTGGTCTTGTTGCAAGAGACTTAAAACTTAAAAGTAGGACTTGCATTATGTCATGTAGTTGATGTAAATCTCATACAAAATCATTTTATGCCAGCAGTGCAGGATAAGGGTGTGTGTCATCCTTCAAGTTTATAGGATACCTTGGATCCTTATATAATTTAGTGACAGGGTTTTAGGTTGTGGAGGTTTTTCCCTTGACAAACTGTTGAAAGAGGTTGCAATCTCCATGTTTTCATTCTAGGTTTTGGTGGTTTTGTTGGTAAAGATTTTGACAATCAATTTTCTGACTGCTCCTTTGCAAATCAGAACTGATGGGCAAATGGAATGTTTGTTTGTCAATTATTTAATTGTATCTGTGATTTGGATTCTTGCTTTTGCTATGGGGATATCCTTTGAAGCCTTCTTCTCCTCATTTTGTCACATTGCATACTAGTCTTTAGTCATTTAGGTTTGCTGTAGATTTATTTTGAGACCCTTATTTGTGATAATTTCTATTAGTTCTCGTATTTAACTGGTTTTATGTATATACTGAACATCTCAATTTTGTTAAAAAGAGATATTTATTATAATAGTAATACTCTGTTCACATCTCAAACTGAAAATTTTCCTGTAGAATGACTGGTAGCCATAGCGACATCATAGAAATGACTGGTGCATGAAACAAAATGTAGACTCACTTGTTCAGTTGCAAGATTTATTTTTAAAAAGTCAGAAATCAGTAAATCAATGGCAGGGTATCCGAGTAACATCTCTGGGAAGCACAATTATTTAAATTATTAACTGACTGTAAGAGGATTATGAAACAAGATGAAAAATATCCTTTGCTGGTTTTGCTTTGTTGTTTCACTAGCTATCATATTGCAAGGGTTAGGATATGGCAAGCACTGAAACGTGACATAGTTTATCCACCAGTCCGTATCCTCAATTCCTGCAAGAAGTAATTAGTGGGATATAAGGTGAGATTAGAGATACCTGGAGTACTATGTGCAAGTGAACTGGGAGAAAAGTACAAAGTGGGAGCTATTGCTTAAATAAATCACTCTTGCCAAAATAGCTTTGGATTTACAGTTGCAAGTAATGTTATCATATATACACACTAGTTTTCAGAGATCAATACGCAAGTTAGAACTTCTATTCTGTAGGAAGGATGTCCAATCTACATAAGAAAAGCTCTGGAATATGAACTTTTTGGCTGATCTATTTTTCGAATTCAACTAAACATGGAATTCAGTTCAAAATAAGAATACTTGAGTCAACAGAATTTCTTTTATACTTGTTTAGTTTAAAAATAAAATACTAATCATTTAGCAGAAATCTTTTTCGTTATTCTTGTTTGTTTTTCCTAGTATATGACCAATTCCACAACAATGACTTTGTGTAGGACTGGTGTCATTGTTTCTCTAGTAAGTGGTTTTGCAATTTATTTCTAATCATGACTAACACAGCAATTATAACTTCTTTCAGGCCTCCTATTATTTCAGAAATCCTTATATAAATGATATTGTAACATTTAAAGCTCCAAAGCAGGTATGCTGATTCAGTGTAGAATTCATCTAAATATTTCACTCTTAATTGTTAGTCTCATCGCCGAAGTTTTATTGTCATGTTCATTTCTTATAGATTCCTGGATTAGGAGAAGAAGATGTTTTCATTAAAAGAATTGTTGCAAAAGCTGGTGACTTGGTTCAGGTATCAATTTGCATGGGCACAAAATTTAGAATTTTCAGAGATCACATTCAAGTCGACCCGTTTGATTTAGCTGCATTATTTTCCGCTTATTATAGTTACTTTAAAATTGTTCATTAATTCAAAGCTATGTGTTATATTTTGATAGTCTTAAAAGCAGTTGTATAGGTTTCTGTCTCATCAGAAGTTTACTTAAGTTCATCGTATCATCTGTTCAGATGAATTTACAAATTTTTGTTGTGCAACATCATTAAAAAATAATGGCCAATATATCAAAATCACCTTTCTATTTATTCTGTTAAAAAAAACAAAACCAAACGAAAGCAGCAATAAGTGACGGGTCTTTGATAAAATGTTTTCAACTTGAACCTTACAGGTTTGTGATGGATCGCTCCACGTCAATGGAATTGCTCAGAGTGAAGTTTTCATAGCAGAAAGGCCAAAATACAGATCAGATTTAACTGTGCACCCCCTATCTGTTATCTTTTGCGTGTCTGTTTTTCTTTACTACTTGTCAGCACTTTGTTATGCCGGCAGAATATGCTCATGAACAACAATACTGAGTAGAAACTGCTGTGGTAACTGATAAAAAAATAGCCAATAATCCTCCGTGCATGTTATTGACATCTGAAGGCTTCATGATGCCCAGTCATTTGCATTTGGTTCATCATGTGCCTTGGATGGTATACCATGTACTTGGTCTTCATTTTTCTTAGGTTCTCTTGGGGAAAATAATCCAAAGTCGTTTCTTCTTACTAACCTTATGTTTTCTTTGATTTGCAGTATGTGCCCAAAGGTCATGTATACGTGTTGGGGGACAATCGCAACAACAGCTATGACTCCCATGTTTGGTAATATTTTCAAGCTATCTAGTTACCAAGTTTTGGATTCACTTGTTATTTCATAGGATTTATATATCCTTGGGAGCATCATATCTGATTTCGTCGTTGAATCTCCATTAAGATAGAAATTTTAAAATTGAATGAAAGGTTACTTGCTATCGTCATTATCTTCTATATATGTTCTCTTTCATAAACCATTTCTTAGTATTTTTCAATGTTAAATGACGATAGGGGATCTTTGCCAGAAAAAAATATTCTTGGAAGATACCTAACATGCTGTTACAGACCGTCAAACAAATTCTCGTGACCCTGTTTGAAGATGGACTAGAAATACTGAAACTTCCTTCCAGATCGACAAGTATCACAGAAATATTTCTTCTCAACAGTTCGCTTGTACGGTGCAGCTAGTTTGCTGTTTCTTATAAATTTTATGTAACGGTCTACATATTGATTGGCTGTTAGCTATATGTGTCCATGTATATGTTCATAAGTTACCTGGTAGAGAATTAGCTTACAATTGAATTTGTTGTGATTAGAATAAGTTGACTGCATAGACGATTCAAGATTGAGATTGTGTCAATTCTTCCTCTTAACCAGATCAATGGACCCTGCAAATACTCCTAACAACATAAGTGTGCTTTGCTATGTATTTCTGTCAACAAAATATTCATGCCAAAACCTAGATAAAACCTGTTTAAAATCATATATTGGAGTCGGCATGATATTTCTTGGAAATTGCTTGAGTTTTGAGTTTGGTGTTGGTGCAGACAATTTACTCCAACACCTCTTAAGTTGTATGTTCAGGTTGAGAATTTATGTACGATAAAACCCAACACGAAACATAAATTTTGTTCAATCCGAACGCAATCCAGACACAAGATATTTATTATACTGGTCTCGCAACGTAACTTGTCTAACCTTTTTTTATGGCATAATTTCGATACATAAGGCTGCCACTGTTAAGGTATTGTCCGTTTTGATCCAATTAGGGATCACAATTGTCTTTAAGGCCCTATTTGTTAACTGGGATAATGATTGGATTGGATTGGACTATGTTATTCCTAAACCCGTGTTTGACAGTTATATGAGACTGAGATTTTATCTCCTAATAGTACTCAATAGTTCCATCAACATGAGGCTAAATAAACCCATCTATACCGGTGGGTTTGTTAGTCCTAAGACTAAAACTATTTATTTTATTTTATTTTTTTCTATCTTTTCTTTTCATTATCTTTTTTTTTTAATTTATAATAATTTCATATATAAGTTGTAATTTAATTTATTTTTAGATTCATTTATGTTTGTTCACTTTTTTAAAAATATTTTTTTATTTAAAAATATTTTTAATAAATTATATACTATAACTTTACTTTTAATAAAAAAGTAATAATATGATACACACATACATATATATATTAATCCAATCAAAAATTATACAAAACATATGATAAATACTAATTTGTTATTCAATTTTCATTCGATTATTAAGGACTGAGATTATATCAATCCTAATTTCTCTCAATAGGATTGAAGAATCCAAATTTATTGGACATACTGTAGTCCCACATATATGTGTGTATATATATATATATATATATATATATATATATATATAATATTTTATTAAATAAACAAATTACAAAATTGAAACATATTTAAATTTTATTTAAAAATAATAAAAATCTATATGTTAAAAATATTTTTGAATATTATTACTTTAATAATATATAAATTAAAACATTTATTTTCTTTAAAAACATATTTCAATAATTTATTATTCAATTTCAAAATATGATCAAATTTAGTAGAATCTCATGTTTCACCAAACAAAACATGATCTTAATTCAGTTCAGTCCCACGTTTCTCCAAACACAGCATAGTATTAATTTAATTCAGTCTAATCCTATCTAATTTCAGTCTCATCTTAATCCAATCCAATCCCATAAAATAGTTCAATCCAATCTCACGCATCAAACGGGACCTAAAAGTGCTCTTGTGGCAATGTGGGGTTATTAGGCGTCATGATTTTGTCCTTCAAAAGCACTCATAGAGTTCAAGTTTTATTTATGCTAAAGACTAATCTTGATTTCAATATGTTTCAAATGTTTCACCCATCCAAAGCATTGAACTCGTTAAATCCTTTAACATAAATTTCATTCAATTATTTTATTTAACTAAATTAAACATAATAAACTCAATATATATATATATATATATACTTGTATCAAGTCAAAAAAATTGTTTATAATAAAATGAGATTAATTCAATAATAAAAGCATCTTCAATGAAAAAATGGTTTGCCTCCCAAAAATTGTTGACATGACAACATAAAAACTTAATAGACAATCAATTTAAAATTTGGTCTCCAATGTTTCTGTTTAAAACACATTTATTTTTAATGATGTGTCTATTTTTTTTTTCTTATATTATTTCCTTACCAAAAATAGACGAAAAAAATACTTACTGAATCAAGCGAAAAAACAGACATGCAATGAGCCGTTTGAAAGACTGAAAATAAATGGTCATATTGACGATGTCTAATATTTTTTTTAATGTGAGGTCGAATATGTATAGATATATTAGAACTACAGTTTTTAATAGACCTTTTATTTATCCTATATAATTTTTTTTTCACAAATCACTTTTACGTTAACGATACTATACACCATTATACCTATGTTTATAAGATCTTTGGTTGAAATTATGTCTAGCTCCCCGATCCTAAATCAAATGGGTCGACAAAATTATATAATTTTGTGATAACTTGAATCTACGTCTTTGTAATGAGTTGTCATGTCGTGATTTAAGTTGCTAACTATACATACATGAAAGGTGGGAGAGAAGTGGGCTTATGGGTACGGATTTATAAGGTTGCCTTCCTCATGATTACACACCAATCGGTCAATCACCATTACCAACTTGGATGAAAGGACGGGCGACAACTCATAAGCTTAACAACCGTACGTTTGCCAAGAGTGCCATATTTTAAGTGGTAAGTGGTAAGTGGTGTCATGTCCCTTCAAAAAATTAGGTTCGAAAGCTCACCGCAACTTTTTGGAAAGTAAGCTAAGTGGCAATGTATTGGATCCTACATATAAAGGAAAGCTTAAAAGTCCAATTACATGTGGTTTTGTTTCTGAATTTCTTCTCTGTTGCCCACTTCCACCTTCGTTTCAGTCAAAATTGGCATACCTTCAACTCATAGGTACAAGGTGCGTGGTTTGCTCAAACTACTAATTACACTACTAACCAAAACATTTTAATTACTCAACTTCTTGTTTATGTTTTGGATCGTCATTATTATGTTATTGAGAAATTATGGGAAATTGGGTACAAGTGTGTTTTGTAAAATGTCATGTGGCATAGAGAGATTGGCTTGCCCTCTCTGAGGGAAGGAAATATTCAATGCACACCGAATATAATGTATCGAACCAGTGAAATCATGTCATATGACAACGAAAAATCATTTGATTGACATGATTTTATTGGTTAGGGTGAAATATACAATGGATGAGAAGTCTTCTCTAAGTATGAGATTGTAATATTCCAAAGTTTCGTATGGTTATTGGTTAAGATGGATAATTAGGATTTATAAGTAGCTAGAATGGGTTGAAAAATATTTAAATAAATTCAAAAGCATGTTTTCCAATAACTAGAGATTACAATTTGAGAAATGAGAATGAATATCAGTCCCATCACCATTTGAGGGAAATGGAGATGGGGAAGGTATCCCTAGGCTTCCTATGTTTCCTCCCATCACCAATCTCATATTTGACATTGTTTTCCCTCATTTGACCGTGTTTGACTTACAATTTAAAAATAATCAAATTTATTAAAATTTACTCTTACATCCTCCCAAAAATAAATAATCATTCAAGCATTAACAAAAGCAAGCGATCGTTATCCTATTGCATAATAAAATTTAGAATTTAGAATGTAATAGTTTATACTTATTGTTAAAAACTTAAAATGGGTAATCCATGAAAATAGTGAAAATAGGAAAAATGGGAAAAGTGGAGAGAGTTGTGTAGAAATTTTAAAATAATGTTTACGGAGAAATAGAGACGCAAGGGACCCCCAACCCATCCTCAATTGGGATGATTTATTCCGACTTGGGGACGGCCGGGAAATGTCATATCTGATATCTACCAATAACTTGGCAGGATAAGATTCTTTTTATCATCATTTTGTGGTGGATTAAACTCATGCCATTATTGGTGAAGAAGAAATAGTGAAAGAATCTTGTTTCCAATGTGGACCCACCAAAATGAAGCATCAAAATGAGCCAGAGGCAGAAGCCTATAACTTATAATGATAATTAATGATTGTCATGGACAGATTAATTATTAAGAGAGATATATTTTCATATTGTTCCTCAAACTCCTGCACTTTGTTTAGAATCATTTCCAAGCTGTACTGATAATTCATGACTGATGAAACCAAGCATATTCTTCTATATATGAGTATCTATCTATTAAGTCTGGTCATGTTCAATAGGTGCATGCATGCATGCAATGTAACCATTCATGTTTTAGGTTTCAATCCCCACTCTAGGATTAATTAATTTTCAAATGAAAAAACAAACGACACTTTAATTCGATTTTTTTTCTTTATCGAACGGTATTTATTTCATTTTTTTTATCATTAACAATATAAACACCAATTAATCTAATCGTAGATTACATCCAGATTGATCTAACATGATATCAAAGTTGTATTGTACCTTGTCAAATTGGATTGATATGTCCAATAATTGTACAGAGAAGGAGAAGATCTTGGGAGGAGCGGAGGCAACATGCATTCCAGCTGTGATCTTTCCATGTGAAATTTGCCTTATGATAAGAAGGCAGCAGGAATATATAGTTGCCTCCTAGTTTTAGCTCAAGTGAAGACATTGATAAGATAATAAATATTGAGAATATCTTTAGTTATCATTACTTTTCCGACCCTTCATTTAGACAACTATACAATGCACTTTATCTGTTAAATTATAGATAATCAAAAGAATAGTTACATATAATCAAAATGACCTTCTATTCGGTATTCGTCAGAGATACTATTCAAACTCTATATTTGTAAGATGGTTGAATAATACTTTATCATATCTTCATAATTAAAATATAAACATATATTATGGTTCATAAAACAATAAAATTTATTAGGTGTCGGGAATTCTATACGTTTTTAAGTACAAAAATGTTATAAATACTGAAGTTAATTAAAACATTTTTCAATTAATATCTGATGTATTTGGAATCTTATACTAAACTGGAAAAAATGTATGAAATCTCGAACGAAACACATGGAGATGAAAAGATTGCATAGGTGATAAGTGATTTGAAGTGATGTACCCCAACTTATAGGTGTGAGTGAGTCGAAGCGAATCGCCTCGTGAGCCTGTCCCGCCCGCGACAACAAATACAATTATTCCGATGGTGGTTTTGTAAATAGTGAGCGACACAAGCCCATTTTCGTCAACAATCGTAGTGTCCCAGTGGAGGAGATCAATTAATATACTCCTATAGAGTCTATACATAATATATTATAGACGCCCAAAGTTGACCGTCGTATCATAATTCATAAATGAGTGTGAGTCCTACAAAATGGGACCCACTTTTTGCAAAAACGTTGACCATCTAATATCCTTCCAATGAGGATTCCCGATATTTGGCGGTTCTGCCTCACTCCTCACTCCTCACTTCTATAGTCCAATTATTCTCAAATATAATTAAATATTATTACCCACAATTTTTACAGTTGATTGAGAAACGAACAAAATTGCTGATTTTTTTTTTATATAATAATAATAATAATAATAATAATAATAATAGGACCCATTTGTAGCGATTATACTACCATATTAGTCCGACTCGGTCATAAGGGGAATCCAGTGAGGCAACTATCTCGATCCATAAGGGTTTTTAAAGTTTTTTTTTTAAAATAATTATATATAATTTTTTTATGAATTAATAGGCCCATAAAAATGAGTTTAAAAAAGTTCACTGACCATGTAATTTTTTCAAACTAATAAACCCATAAAATGAGTTTAAAATAGGTTCACCAAAAATATTTCATTTTAATAGGTCCAAAAATTATAAAACCCAATTATTAGAGTAGGTTGAATATTTAAATCCTAATCCCAACATATCTTTAATATATTAAAAATAACATTTTTATTATATTGATATTTACAAGTATTTATTAAAGAAAAAAAATCTAGTAAACATACCTAAAGTATCAAGAACCTCATTTTTTTTGTACTTCATTTCGGGCCTCGAAAATCTCATAGCCGACCCTGATATTATTATAGTGATATTAACAATTAATGGCCCTATAATCTATTTTTAAAACTTCGTTTAATGCAGCTTAAAAAAAACCTTTAATATCTAATGTTTTGATACATTTCTATTTATGTTAATGAAAAGTTATATTATTATTAAAAAAAAAAATGACGACGTTGAGTTTAATATAACTGTTCAAAGTAGATAATTTTTTTTAAAAAAAATGGTAGACTCTCAAATATACACCATCTGCAGTTTCATTGTTTAATACTGATAGTTGAAATTTCGTTTCATTCTTTAATAGTAATTTAAGATAAGATTTGGTGAGTTAAGGATTTTAAATATCCTAGGATTTGAAATTTTGGGTAATTAGATTTGTAACTAGGGAAACGTGATCGGACAATTGTATAATTATTGTTGACATATGTGTATAAATTTAATGTACAAAAATTCAAGTTGATTGTATGATGAGTAAATTGTTTATTTTTATTTTTATTTTAAAAAAAAATCCTTTAAATTTGAAAGTTAGAAAAGGAATGCAATGACTTAAACTCGTAATTTCAATTTCATTGATGTGGATGTGAAGATATGACTTCAACTTTATTGAAAGTAAATTGGTTTATGTAGGACATAAAATGCTTTAATTAAGTATCATATATATGATTCAACTAACAAGTTATTAGTTTTGGTAATAATTTGATTTTTATAATAAAAATGAGGTTGTTGCTCTTAGAAGATCTGATCATAATATGCATTTTAATTAATATTTACCTTTCTGGTTTATATATTCTCTTTCACTGTGACCATTTATTTTTATTTTTATATATCTACTTCTTTATAAAAATTATTTGGAGACTGTTTCATTCTTTATAAAACAAGGCTTTACCAGGATAGATGATACATTATTATCTAACAATTCGAGATATATATGATGTGTATCTTCACCTGAAATTAACATGTAGTAGTTAGGCATTTTTAATGATTGTCCTTGATAAAATTGTGAAAATATATTGAAACTCGAAGCAATTTGTAGAATTATATGTGCAATTGGAAAGTCCTTTTGTAATTAGAGTCAATACATGATGCAAGAAAAGCACTTTTTGTGGGCTCAAAGTCTGCGTTGTTAATTGTAAACACAAAGTCGAGGTCTTCACTCTTCATTTTTCAAATCAAATAATAGAGTAATAGGTACAAAGGGACCCTTCCATGACTACATTTTGTGTCTTCTTCAACACAAACAACCAATTTCTGACGAATCGCCACATTATTGATTATAACTTATATATAAAAAACAAGAAGACCAAATAATGGCTGTTATCAACAAGCAGGTAGCATTTTCTTCTCAGGTTATAACCTGCAAGAATCATCTGAAGATTATTTAGTCAATTTCATACATCGACAGACATAAAATAATCTCATAAAATATATGTTTTCTTATATTTATAAGTTTACTTATTTGATTACTAATTATTCCTTGCACGTTAATTTTGTAAACATTAAATTCAAGAGTATATATATTCTCTAGCTAGTCAAGGACACTTTAAATTAATTAGTAGGACATAGTGATAAATTAATAAAAGGGTATATATAGCAATTAATTAATCAACTCGTTGTCATTTTTAATACAGAATTAAAGTCACACCTCACCTTTTAGAGCATCTCCAATACAAGCGTAACTTGTAAAAAAAAAAAATCACTTAAAATCAATAGACATTCTTTTAAAAAAAAATTCTTCAATGCAGTAGTGTATATTCAATCTCAAGATGACGTGACAATTTTTTTTAGACATTGTCAACACGACCGTCCACTTTCAGACGGACTGTTGCAAAACCCTTTTTTAGGCTAACTCAACAAACATTTAAATTTGACATTAATTTTTCATCTATTTTTTGTAAGGAAATAAAATAAAAAATAAAATAGAAAGACTGACTCAACAAACATTTAAAATTGACATTAATTTTTCATCTATTTTTGGTAAGGAAATAAAATAAAAAAGAAAATAGAAAATAAAATTGGATACGCATTAAAACAAAATGTGTTTTAAACAGAAGTATTGGAGACAAAATTTTAAGTTGATCTTCTATCAAGTCCATATTTATGGCGCATAGGAAGCAAGTTCTTTGACATTGTTGTCATATCAACAATAATTCATATGCAAGCCATTTTTATATTGGAGATGCTCTTAGCACATACACGTGGTTGAACACTTCCCTTCCATATTGATGGTCAGTGGTTCAAGATCAACCGTATACATTTTAAAAATATATATGGAGAGTTTTCTCTCGATTTATAGAAATATATATCCAGACTGCATATGCATTGCTTGATATTAACAGGTTCGAACAGTTCTTTTGTAATAGTTATATATATATAAAGTAAAGATCAAAAAATACAGTTTCTTCTTGATTCAATTTTATATCAAACTCAAATCCTTTCTGTCTTATTGTATTAATTATATCAAAAATATCTAGGTGATAAATATTGTATGTAAGATTTGTTTTTATTTTTTTTTCTCATAATCTAGACAATTGATGGTATAACTTAATTAATTACTAGGTTGATTAGAAAATAAAGTGCAAACGTTTTCACCTACCGTTGATAGCCAAATTTGGTTAGGGACTAAAGGGAAATTCTCTACTTTCCTAGCCCGATTTCAAGCCCAAGATGGCCCATTGTGGAACAATGGATCTTGGGGTCGGGCTAGGGAGGTCGCTCCGTAGATGTAAATAAGGATCATCGGGCTCCGAGACATCCGAGGTAGAGCCCGACATAACCAGATCGAGCTCTTTACACCACAACCAGAGCTCGGGCATAGTTACACCACAGCTAGAGATCGGGCATAGTCCGAACGCATGACTACCCAGGCTTCCCGAGATCGAAATTACCTCGTAACCTCCCCAGAATCCAGCTGCCATCAAAAGGAGCCCACAAAGCCATTACCAGTTCCAAGAGACCTGGAAGGGTCCGACCAAGCTCCCAGTACCTAGATTGGGGCATGAATCTATCGCGCCATATGAAATAGCGGACACTAAACAACTTCCATGAAGAATCACACCATGAATACACACAGGATCATATCTACTCACCGACGAACATTAAAACATTGCGTATGTGTAAGCCAAGAGATTGAGTCCAAAGAGGAAATAAACTCATCTCCACCAAGATAATCTAGAATCTGCTATTAATGTGAAGTCACTGACTTTCAAATTAGATATCTCGCCCCGATAACGAGGGAAGAGATTCAGAGAATCGTGGTAGAGATTCACTAGTCTAACCTACTTTGATCATGTATAAATATGTCTAAGGACACACAAAGAAGAGAGGGCAAAAAATTCGGTAATCAGAACACGGCCGACACTGTATTCTACTATTCGACTAGCACGAGGTTGCCACCCTGCTATATCCTAGTGAGATTGAGAGCGATCGAGAGATTTTTGTATGAAATACACGATTTGTAATAAAGAGATATATTCTCATTTTCATTATATTTATGATTGAACACCCACCTTTATTAAAGCAGGTCAGGTGCCTAAGGTGCCGACCCCCGACCACCACCTCCGTAGTAGTGGTATCGAGGGTGTTAGCTGGAATTTCTCACCTCGAACAAATTTTCTGTTAACACATACTAAGAGAGACTTCATCAAATATATATATATATATAGTTTCTTTGTAGAGCTTATAAGGCAGTAGGCACAGATAATGACCTAATAATAGAAGTATAGATCGGATAGTATGAGAGAGCTAGCTGAGATATGAAGATGATACGCATGGGGATACTGTTTTTTTGGAGAAGATAATGCATACACAGATACACTTTACTTCATCTGTGAATATATGTGAAGGCTGTCAACTTCACGTGGCATATAAGTGGCCATTATCCTCCTTAAATGCATTAAACAAGAATATAATCATTTAACATTATCATCTACTTATCCATTCCTAGAATTTTGAATTTATGCTTGGCGTGTCGAAATTCATAAGGCTATGATCGACATCATTGTTGATCATAATTTATGAGATGAACTTATAAGGCAGTAAGCACAGATAATGATTTAATAATAGAAATATAGATCGGATAGTATGAGAGAGCTAGCTAAGATATGAAGATAATACGCATGGGGATACTGTTTTTTGGAGAAGATAATGCATACACAGATACACTTTACTTCATCTGTGAATATATGTGAAGGCTGTCAACTTCACGTGGCATATAAGTGGCCATTATCCTCCTTACATGCATTAAACAAGAATATAATCATTTAACATTATTATCTACTTATCCATTCCTAGAATTTTGAATTTATGCTTGGCGTGTCGAAATTCATAAGGCTATGATCGACATCATTGTTGATCATAATTTATGAGATGAACATCTTTGGACATATATTAGTGCATATATTGCCGTTAGCTGAACTGTATTTGTCGCTAAAAGGTAACGAAAGGCCAAGATTTATTCATTTTATATATATATATTATTTGTACAGTAGTACTACAAATATCTTCTCTGATAAAATTCAACCGGGTTCTTGTAAAACTACTTTTTCTAAATACTGAAGCTTTTGGTAAATATATATAGAAGCCAGGGGGACTATGATCAAAGCAATATGTATTTGAATTTGAATGGTTGAGATAAGAATTAAGATATAAAAGAAACTATAAATAAATTTAGATCATGTGGCAAACGAAACATTTCATTAGATCAGTGGCTCACAAATCTTGCACCACCACTTTCATAAATCCAGCTAGCATGAGTCGAGAAAAAACTTATATAAATATTAAAACACAGACGAACCGTTAAAATGATTTTAATTAATTTCAAGAGATATTTTGTGTGACCTAACATGCAGAGTACCTTTAAAAGACTTTTAAGAAAAAGAAAAAGAAAAAGATTAGAAGAGTTGGTCTAAATATTCTCTGAGAGATGTTAGAGGTAGCTATAAAATTAGAATTTGTGTCCATGGACAAGTCACAAGTGACTAGTACAGCCTCATTTCTTTTTGATAATTTGATCCCTTTTCATGACCTTCAAAACCGAACCATTCCATTTGTAGGTTCTTTAAAAGCGCTTTTAAAGCGATTGAGACAATCACTTGGTCGATCAACTTGTGCTTAATTATTGGAAAAAGAATGAGAAAGATAACTCACATCATTCATTCAAAGTTCAAACATTTCAGCTGGACTCTCTCTACAATACCTTTTGACTGTTGATTATAAGGTTGGTTTCGATGCTTTTAGATTTTCAGAATAATCTTACCAGAACTTCTTCTAGTACTACCAACTCCTTGCTCTTTTTTGTTGATCAAATTATTATAGAAACTATTATCCGTACAATATAATTAATCACTTTTTGGACCGAATATATTGTACCTTCCTTGCTTTCCAAAGAGATTAAAGTCATTTCATTGAAAGGTTTACAAACTTTTAACACAACCGAATACACTATTAAGTGATGCATGTTCCACTGAACATATATAAAACATATGAGCTGTGACATTGTAAGATATTACATATATAATTTTTGTCATATCCAATATGTCATATCTTTGATGATCAGATGTATTTAATACAAAAAAGAAAGATATATAAAAGTTATACAACGAGTTCTACAAATCTTTTTTGTTTCTTTACGAAGATTGAAAAGTTGGTAGTTGAATTCTCTTGTTACATGAACATTACTACTATGAGTTCTTGTTCTAACCATTTAAATTTGTGACTTTTGATGGAAGTAGGGCAGATCCAGTTTTTTTTGGCAGGCAATATAGTAAAATACAATACTTAGGGGTAAAACAAAATATAATATAAACATATAATTTTTAAATAGAATTTTAATATTATTTTTTTGTTTGTTGGAACATGGCACTTTCCGATCCTTTTTCCCGCTTATATATAAAAGAATTTCAAAAGAGTAATACTAGATAACTAAACTCAAATTTCAATTTATATCTCAATCAATGATGTGTTAATTAGATTCACGTGTCATGTAAAGGATGATATAATTTTTCTTTAATGTATATCAATTTATGGATCGACGTTGTTTAGGATTTAGGAGGTCAAAGTAGTAAAATATAATATTTAGGGGGCAAAGTAATATCTTATTATTTTTTAAACGAAATTTGACATCCTTTGCATCGGCCACGGAATCGACACATCATGGTTGTGATATAAATTGAGATTTGAATGCTGATGTGTATCATTACTCATTCAATTCCAAAAACTCCAATAAAGTTTGGCTAAAAATAATTTATATATATATATATATAAGTAATGTTAGGTTTTTTAAATTCTTTCTCAAATGATGTTGAAATGTGATTATAATCTCATGTTTTACAAGCTGTTGACATCTCATGTGACAACATCATTTGGAAAAATAATCGGGAAGCCTATTATTACTCATATAACTATATAACTATATATATATATATATATATATATATATATATATATATATATATATATAGTGAGTCTCTCGAAAGGGATATTTTATTTTAATTTCGGTAAGAACCATCATGAAATTACATTAATTTGAATGAATTTTGATTTGAATTTTTTTTTAGATGATAAGTTTATTGAAATTTACCTATAAATAAAATATGATTTTTTTTTCAAGTACTATAATTATTTATCCGATATTTTTACATATGAAGGCATCGGGAAATGGGTAAAATATAGAAAAATTCAAGAAAATAGTTATAATGTTTGAAAAAATTTCAAATTTTATTCATAGGTAGATTTCGATAAACTTATCATTCATTGAAAAATTCTAGACAAATCATGTGATTGTCACGAACTTTTGTGTTTTCAATACAAATAATTTATTTTGTCACTTATATATATATATATATATATCACATTTTTAAAGTAATTTGATTTTTTTTGAACTTATTTTTTACTAACTTTTCACAAAATTTTACCATTTAATCGTTATTTGTCCTGATTTTTCGTGACAAATAACTTATTTCATCTCAAAAAAAAATATTTTTTATTTAACACTATTTAATATTATTTTTTTTGTTAATTGATTTATTTTTCACATTTTTTTTACTCTTCATGTATTTTTTAAATTTGTTGTTCACGATTATAAATTGTTTTTCATGATATATATATATAATTTTTATGCATTTTGTATTTATTCTTCGTGATTTCAATTTACTATTAATTTTTTTCTAGGAAGTTTTATTTTGTCTTAAAATTTCTAAATCCAAAAACACAATGAAATTAAAAATAATCATCACAATATATAAAACTATAAACATGAATTAAAATTAAACCACAAAATATTTTTTTCTTGAAGAAAACATGTCAATCTGAATTCTTGAAACCCTGAATTTGTAAAAACAATTCAGATCAAAATTCATTCAAATCGATATGTTTCATGGTGGTCGGCAAAGGAACGTGGGGGCTGAGGGCCAAGGCCCCACAACCCAACAAAAAAAAAAACTCACAAGTTTTAAGAGCATTCTTTTGTATAATAATATATTGTATATTCAAGTGGAAATAGTGAGGAATGTCACCTTTTTTTCAGTCACTTGCAGTGATATCACCGTTATAATAAGTTAAGTTTAAAATGCACATATTATGGTGAGCTACCGAAATTGCCTTAAATAATCGATATTTTATTCTTTAAAGGTTGTCGTCTAAAAAAGTTGTCTGAAAATCAATCACCTACTCCATTTTTTCTTCAGAAAACGAGCTCTATTCCAGATATTGCATAAGAAGGTAAATTAATATTTCTGATCTTCATTTCCATTTTTTATTGTATTTCTGTGTGGTATAACACTGTATGAACATTTATGAACATGTTGTCTCAATTTTTTTATGTTGATGTCCTGGAGTTGTAAACTTTTTACAAAGAATGAATGAACATGTATACATATTTTTTTGTATATATATTTGGCCGAGTTGAGTTGTAGTGGTGCAAACACGTTTATAATATTGGGCATAAAAGCTAGAAAGGTTTTAAAAAAAGGTAGAAACATTTGTAAAAAAACTCGAAAATTTGAAAAAAAATCTCGATCAAATTCTAAAAAAGCTCAATCCAAAAAATAGATATTGGATACGTAAAAAGAGAAGCTCGATCCCTCGAAAAAAGGCTCGATCCATAAGAAAAAAAGCTCGATCCTTACCAAAAAAAGCTTGATCCCTCACACAAATAGCTCGATCCCACAAAAAAAAAACTCGATCCCTTACAAAAAAACTCGATTCCTAAAAAAAAAGCTCGATCCGTAAAAGTAAAAGGTTGAGCCATATTTGAAAAAAGCTCGAGCCATATATAAAAAAGCTCGATTATATAAAAAAAGCTCGATCCCGTTAGAAAGAGCTCGATCATGTACAAAAACGGATCGATCATGTACAAAAACGGATCGATCATGTACAAAAAAAGCTCAATCAGTTTAAAAAAAAGCTTCATATCTTACACTTTTGATTTTTATTTAATCCTTTATAATTGTAAATTTAATATGAAATATTTTTTCCTTATTAATGGTTTTTGATGTTGGTTTTAACAGGACAATGGATAGGGTGAGAATAGTCATATCTTACAATGGTCGATGGAAGCAATTACCAGACAGAAATCAGAGGTATTTAGGTTCCGATAACCAAGGTTTGTATGTGTCAAAGAATTTGAGTTACGATGAACTGGTGTCGATCGTGCAAACCATTGTGAAGTTTGATGAGAACAAATACAGTGCTGAGCTACAGTCTCTATCAATTGTTCCTGGGACTACATGTCGTACATTTATAAGAAACAATGACGATGTTCAGTTTATGCTAGGGGAAGATAGGGTGATCCCTCAAGTATGTATTAGTCTAATCGAGAGGCCAGCAGGAGGTGTCATTGGTGAAGATATCCCTCATCCTGATAACACCCAACAATTTCGATCGTCAAGCGGAAGC
Source organism: Dipteronia dyeriana (assembly GCA_032871835.1). Classification (NCBI taxonomy): domain Eukaryota; kingdom Viridiplantae; phylum Streptophyta; class Magnoliopsida; order Sapindales; family Sapindaceae; genus Dipteronia; species Dipteronia dyeriana. Next base: position 98,365,710 of record CM065296.1, on the reverse strand, counting down.
AACCAGTTGTTCATAGAAAGAAGTGGGATTGATGGTCGGGAAAACATATGTGTTGTCCCACCGGAAGTAGCCGCCCATGATAATAGATCGGGACCTCAATTCGACGATGTATTTGGTTGTCATATTGAGATGAATGGTAGACAGTACAACCACCAATTACAATGAGATCTACAATGAGATCTACAATGACATCAACAATGAGGAGAATACAACACTGAATGTTGGGGTAAATAATGAGGTGGATAATGAGAGCAATTTAAATTCTGTAGAAAATGTAGAGGACAATCAGGATGATGCAGAACCTGTCGAAACGGAAAGACGTGTAAGACATGTACACAGATTTAGTTCCAGTGCACCAGATATAGCTGGGACCTCCGAGGGGAGGGCTAATGTAACTGCAGATGATTCTGATAATGCGACAACATGGGTTATTCCAGGAGCAGAATCATACTTGTTTGATATTGGTGGAAGCAGGAACTTGTTTAAAGATGAACCTACAAGCATGATATATAAATGCCAGTTTTTTCCAACGAAAAAGGATTTGAAGAGACTAGTAAGCCATTTTGCAATGCGGCAGAACTTCGAGTGGAAGGTGAAAAGGTCCAATAAGACAACATTACATCTAGTTTGTTTGATGGAAAATTGTACGTGGAAGTTAAGAGCGGTGATGAGAGATGAAGGCACATACTTTCAAGTAAGAAGTTTTGTCAATGAACACACTTGTCTGTTAGAGGAAATTCACCGTCGGCACCGACAAGCTAGTGCAGTCATAATTGGAGAAGTTATTGCACCTTGAATTAAACAACAAGATGGTCGACTAATGCGTCCGAAGGACATAATCGCCGACATGAAATCAATGTATGGAATCCAAATCATGTACAGTAAGGCACACGCCGCCCTCGATTATGCATTGTCACTGATATATGGAACGCATGAGGAAACCTTCCAACTGCTTCCATCATTTGGTTACGTTTTGGAACATAAAATCCCGGCATAATCACTGACTTACAGTGCGACGAAGATGGTAAATTTTTATACTTCTTCATGTCGATTGGTGCCTCACTTAGAGGATTCCGAACTTGTATGCGTCCAGTAATTATCGTTGATGGTACCCATTTGAAGGGGCGATTTTGAGGTACAATGTTTGTTGCAACAACACAAGATGGGAACGAATAGGTGTATCCAATTGCTTTTGAGTACGGCGACTTAAAAAACAACCTTTCATGGGAATGGTTTTTGGATTGCTTGAAGGGTGCCCTAGGTCATATTAATGAGCTAGTTTTCATTTCGGATAGGCATGCAAGCATTGAAGTAGGGATTTCTAAAGTGTTCCCTTATGCCACCCATACCATATGTTGCTGGCACTTTACTGAAAATATCAAAAAGAGATTTCATAGGAAGGATGTTGCCGCAATAATGGACAAAGCAACCCGCGCATACACTGAGTTTGAATATAACCAGCATATGGAAGAGTTAAGAAACTTGCACCAGAATACATATGATTTTGTAATTGATGCCGGTCCACACAAGTTGTCCCGTGTACACTGCCCGGAAAGAAGGTATAGGGTGATGACGACTAATGCTGCATAATGCATAAACTCATGCCTAAAATTTGCACGCCAACTGCCTATGTTGACTCTGGCTGAGTTCATTAGGAATATGTTGCAACGGTGGTTTCATGATCGCTATAGAGCTGCACAAACCATGCATCATTAGTTGACCGACAGAACACATCTTGTGCCCTTAAAATGTGTAGAGAAGTGTGGTTATTTGACCGTAAATCCAGTCGACTGAAACATTTTTTCAGTCAAGCGGTCTAGAAAATAGTGGACTGTTGACTTAGCTCGGAAGACTTGTATTTGTAACAAATTTCAAATGGATCATTTTCCATGTTCTCACGCCCTTGAGGCGGCACGGTACATTACTGAAACTTGGACTTCACAACTTTGAAAACCTACTGATCATTTTCTCGGTGAAGCTGATCGTTTTCAATGTTTTTTACAGGAAGCAAAACTTAGACTTCACAACTTTGTGTGCGGACTACTACAAGAGACAGACACTTATTAACGCGTACTCGGTTCCTATTATACCGGTGGGCCATCCTTCCACTTGGGTTATTCCATCTGACATTGCTCAGAGGGTGATTTTGAATCCAAACTCTAGGAGACAAGCAGGACGCCCGAGGGCAGGTCGCCATGTCTCGTCTTCGGAGAGGACAACTAAACAATCCTGTAGAAGATGTGGACAACCAGGGCATAATTCCAGAAGATGTCCTAATCCACCTATGATTAATGAAGGTACAAGAAGAGTTGTTCCCAATGAATACCGCCGCAAGTGTAGTATCTGCCATTCAATTAGACACAACAAACAAACGTGCCCTAACGTTGACTCTAATAGGGAATGAATGACAAAGTTTCGATCACATTGAAAACTTTTGGATGTGTATCATATTGTAATAATTTGGATTTGCAATAATTACTTATTAATGAATGAATTAATATTAATGAATGAATTAATATTAATGAATGAATAATGAACGAATTAATATTCATGAATTAATTACATGTCTGTGTACATATAAAATGGGAATATACAAAAAATCACTTGGCGGGCCTGAAGTTAGAATAAATCTCCACAACCATTTTCTCCCGAATGATCCCCATGTCGTCCTCTGACCAATCAAAAAGGCCTTCGACCCGCCAGTATGTACTCGATAAGTCTCAAAGTATGGGGACCACAGTTACCTCTGCAATTCGGCACATAAAACACCATTAGAAATCATTCATAAAGAATAGCTAAACACGTGAAAGAATATCTTTTGTTGGGGGACTGTAGAAGTATGCATCAGGTTGACCGAGAAGGGCTTATTTTCCCGAGGGAACGCCTGACGACCAGCTCATCGTGCTGTGTGGAACCCAGCGTCACTCAACATGGAGGGTAAAAACCACCGTAATGGTCGGACCTGCTGGTGCATGATCTGATAAAGGACTTCCTGTCTCCAGGGGTCATAAATGTCAATCTTCCCGCGACAGAGGTCAACACTCACCACCAACAAATGTTGGGTCCCAACGTTGCACGGAATCAACACCTGTAATAGTTTGCATGCCGTGTTAGCTGAGGATATACTAACAGTTTTTTTTTAATCATCTCCATCGTGTAACACTTACCAGGTCAACCTCGTGCCATGGGCGGTTTCCACTCATGGTTGCTCCACAGACCGTCAGAAGGTCCTCTTCCAACCATCGGGACTGTAACACATTCCACCTTACCGTGGTCACAGCACCGTGCGAATCACGAGGCATCATCCTCTCCTACATGTACAACATAAGGGGCTGTACAAGCATTGACAATATCGTGTTAATAATAAATAAGCAGAAAATCCGTTTTGATTCCCAAATGTTATACCTACTTACATAAAATTGTGTATCCAACACGTTGATCCTCTGGTTGTACACATTGTGGAATCCTCGTTGACATTTACGAAGAATATTGAGGTATGCATCCATATGCTGACAAACAATAAAACCACCGTAATTGTTAACAATTCAACAATACTTACACAAACGTTAATATGAAATTTAATAAGTACGTACCGTGTCCTCCAAGTCCATGAAGTTGGACTGCATACGCACGTACCATCCCTTGGTAACTGGTGCCAGCACGTCCACATCACGTCTGTTTAATGATTGAATTACCTTAGCTATACATAAATTTGAATAAACAAGAAATGTACATCCATTTGTATTATAAAAAGTTGGACTCACTGTTCCCCATTAATGTTCCTCTTGAAGGCCTTGTATGCAGCAAGGTGGTCAGCGTCCACGAGTCCGTGAGGGTCAAAAATGTGTTGCACGGACTCGGGCCGTGTCCTCAACCTCTTTGGACGGCATGGATCTGTGTAAGGGCTCACCAACTGCCATCTGCACTTACTTAAACGCTTCGATGTATTGACCGGGGGAGGGGCCCGCTTTGACGGCACAGACGTGCTGGGTGGGGGAGGGGACCGCTCTGAAGGCACAGATTTGCTGGGTGGGAGAGGGGACCGCTCCGACGGCACGGACTTGCTGGGTGGGGGAGAGGACCGCTCCGACGGCACGGACGTGCTGGGTGGGGGAGGGGACCTCTCCGACGGCACAGACGTACTGGGTTGGGGAGGGGACCGTTCCGACGACACGGACGTGCTGGGTAGGGAAAGGGACCTCTCCGATGGCACGGACGTGCTGGGTTGGAGAGGGGACTGCTCCGACGGCATTGACGTGCTGGGTAGGGGAGGGGACCATTGTGGCTGAATCGATGTGCTGCGAGGTGGGGGGATAGATGTGCTGCGAGGTGGGGGGGACCGCTGAACCTGAGTGTCTGTCCCCCTGTAAACCTATCAGTCGACCCTCCGGGACTAAATAATAGATCAGAAGGTGAGGGGCAATCCCGGTGTGTACGCATGGTCGAACCTTGAAGCCCCTGGATCATATCCAGTAATAATCGATGTTGCTGCTGACGATCCTTATCACTCTTCCGGATCATATCCAACAACTCCAAGTGTTGACGTTGTCGATCCTCATCACTCTTTCAGAGGCCTTCACGCACATTGTTCAACATTTCTACCCACGAAGTCTGAAATCATGTCTACATTGTTAGTAAAAAACTATCAGCACGTGTTAATAAAAAACATTAAACTATGTTTTAAACTTACCTCTCCATCACATCCAACGTCCCCACGGGAATCCCCTGTAGATGTACCATGTCCGGGGGTGGAAAACCGAAATTCTCATTGAGGGACTGTCTCATATCCCTCACCGTCACTGGGCCTCAAACCCCCAGCAGCGGGCTCAGATCCCTCACTGTCAATGGTCATGTCTGTACCACTGATCTCGCCTAAGGTGGTCTGATCAGGGACCTCAGGCGGCATATCATCCATGTCATCTTCTATATACAGGCTCCCCCATCGTCTAGCCAGCCATAGTACGGTGCCTGTCTCTCAGCTAGTGTCGGCACCAGTTCCTTGATCGCAAACATCTGAAATATTAGTTAGAACAATGTCATTGTACAAATACTAACTAATAAAAACATTAGCAAAATAAATACATACCTTGGCTTTGAAAATCTTTGCTAGCTTGTTCCCTCTCGGTTGTTTGGTCAACTCCCACTTCAAAATGCGAGGAGTCAGATCAGTAACCCTCCGGACACCGACCTCTTTGGCCAAAGAAGGGATCAACTCCAAAGCAAATATCTGCATCAAAGATAAGTACGATAAGTATCCATACAATTTTGGGTACCAACAATAAAATACAATTTGTAGTTCGAACTTCTTACCAATCGGCATGAGATAGACCGTATATATTGTAGGTCTCCACCCTGTGTACGTCAGCGCCCTTTTCCTGCTGGCGTCACTCGAACCCTTCTCTTCGCCCTTTTCCTGCATGCTTGAATGAGTGAATAGAATGTCTGTACACGTGGGCACATCACGGGAACACGTCGAACGCATTGAGCTCATCAACCAGCTGAAATTGCCAAACTGGAATCTTGAATCTCTCATCCACCCCCATCACTATCCAGTTCAGCATATATATGAGGCAGAGCTTGACAGCATCGTACGCCTTTTCAAAATCTACGCCAATGACAACACCCCTAATCTGCTCCAGCGACACCTCCTCGGCTCCAGGAAAGTACCTCTCATGTATTCCATTCTCCACTTCTGCATACATGGTGGTCTCTAGTACAACTCCAAACCGCAGTCCGGTGATCAAGCAAAATTCCACCTTTAAAAACCTCACCGACTGGGTTCCTAACATGAAGTTCATCTCATCTGTAGAGCCGTTATGATGGAGCTCCCTCAAAAGCAACCGATGGATAATACCGCCGGAAAACTTCATCTCCCTATGCATCGTCAGAAAATGCCGGAAACATGATGCCATGAACCGCCGACGGTCTTCATCGACAAATTCTACAGGGACACGGTTCAACGCGTCGTCTATATGGGCGAGAGCATCAAAATGGTTGTGTCGTGTCAATTTGCCCTCGTACCAGTATCCTTCTGGAGTTTTAAGCGAATCTCTCAACCTAATTCTCATCTGCAATGTAACAGAAATACAACGTCATTAAACAGAATTTTTTTAAAAAGCTCTATTGATTTACAAAAAAACTCGATTCCGTTTCAAAAAGGCTCGATCTCTTTCAAAACAGCTCGATTGATTTACAAAAAAGCTCGATTCCTCTTCAAAAAGACTCGATTCTTTTTAAAAAAGCTCGATCCCTTTTATAAAAGCTCGATCCGTTTTAAAAAAAGCTCGATCCCTTTTAAAAAAGGCTCGATCCCTTTTCAAAAAAGCTTCATCCCTTTCAAATAGGCTCGATCCAATTCAAATATAGCTCGAACCTATTCAAAAAAACTCGAAACATATTCAAAAAAGCTCGATTCCTTTTCAAAATGGCTAGATCCAATTCAAAAAAAGCTCGATTCATTTTAAAAAAAGCTCGATGCCTTTCAAAAAAGCTCGATCCCTTTTAAAAAAGGCTCGATCCCTTTTCAAAAAGGCTCGATCACTTTTCAAAAAGGCTCGATCCCTTTTTAAAAAAGCTCGATCTCTTTCAAATACGCTCGATCGAATTCTAAAACAGCTCGAACCTATTCAAAAAAACTCGAAACCTATTCAAACAAGCTCGATCCTTTTCAAAATGGCTCGATCCTTTAAAAAAAAAGCTCGATTCTTTTTAAAAAAAAATCGATTCATTTTCAAAAAATCTCGATTCCTTTTCAAAAAATCTCGATTCCTTTTCAAAAAATCTCGATTCCTTTTCAAAAAATCTCGATTCCTTTTCGAAAAAGCTCGATTTACCAAAACCTAATTTTCACAAAAAAAAAAGCTCGACTAAACAAATACGCTCGATTCTCTTGAAAAAAGTCAAAAAAAAGCTCGATTCTTTTTAAAAAAATCTCGATTCCTTTTCAAAAAAGCTCGATTCCTTTTCAAAAAAGATCGATTCCTTTTCAAAAAAGATCGATTCCTTTTCGAAAAAGCTCGATTTACCAAAACCTAATTTTCACGAAAAAAAAGCTCGACTAAACAAATACGCTCGATTCTCTTGAAAAAAGTCTCGAAAACCCAGATTTCATCTTCCTCAACTGATATTCAACCAAATTATAAACTCTAACCTAAACCACAACCATTCTCACATCTATATTTTAACCGGTTTCTACAATTCTTATCAACAAAACTCAATTCTAACACGTAATGCAAGTTAACAACAACAAAAACGAGAAAAAATAACCAATCTTACCTTTGTCAATCGCAGCTCTTCCGGTCACTTCACCGTCGATTAGTTTCCCGTCAGTTTGACTGTTGCTTCTCTCTGACTTTGAAAACGACAACTTCCTCATTGTTAAAATATTTCGGGGTATTTTTGTCTCAAACACTCTTTTGGTGCATTTTAAACATACATTAGTAAAGTGATGATATTTGCACAACCCACCCCTCAAATAGTGCCAATAATTTTTTGACCCCTATATTCAATTAGGTATATGTCCCACTGTCAGTCTTGTTTTTTAACCATCAATGTTTAATCTTGCTACTTTATACATAAAAATATTATTATTATAAATTATAAAGAAAAACCCACTTATATCTAATTTTATGTTTTCATATTTTACATACAAAAGAAAGAAAATATATTGCTTTTGGATTTAATTTCCCATACCTCAGTCTATCCTATATATACTTTTTTTTTCAGTTTTTCCCTTAACAATTTTTTTTTTCTTCAGTTTTTCCCTTAAGCAATTTTATTCCTTGTGTTGCAAATAAACTCTTCTGATTCTTCATTCATCTATCCAAATAATTTTAATTACTAGATTATAAATTAATAAATATTTTAGGTTTATTTTCAGATTTTTATTTATTATTTCACTTAGGTTGTTAATATGATTTTGTTATATTTATTGTACTAGTTTGTTTTTTAAACGTTTATTTTTTAAAGTTATTTCAAAATTATTATAAGTTAATTTTGTTTGGCCCTCAGAGGCATGGCTTAGATGGTAAATCACCGTAAGAAAAAAGAACAATAGCAATAAAAAATTTAACAACAATCTAATATTTGCTGCTAGAGCGCACTTGTAGTAACGAAAATTAAATTTTGTTACCAAAGAATAACGGCGGCAATATTTTTAGCAACAATCAAATATTTGTCGCTAGAAAGTATTTTGAGTTAGGAAACGTAAATTTAGTTACTACAGATATCAGTCTTACACTTTCGTATAGAACAACAGTTCATAGCAACAATAAAATATTTGTTGCTAAAGTATTATTAGTGAGGAAACGTAAATTTCATTACTATATATCAGTTTTTACGATAATATATAAATTTTGTTACCATAGAATAATAGTCATTAGCAACAATAAAATATTTATCACTAAAAAGTATTTTTAGTGAGAAAACAAAAATTTCGTTATTACAGATATCATTTCTTACGACAATATAGAAATTTCATTACTATATTATGGCCACCACAACAGGTGTTCTGGCCACGCAAATGAGATTTTGTCATTAAAGATATATTCTAGTGACAAATATAATTCGTTACCTAAGGTTTTAATAATAATTTTAAAATTAACACTATAACAAAATTGAGATAAAAAAAAACAAAAAAATTTAAGGGTATTATTATCCCCTAACTTTTGAGGTATTAGTCATTTAATTAAATAACAAAAATGAAATTAAAAAAATAGCAGTGATTTTGTTCATGGGATACTTTATTTAATTTAGTAGAGATTTGTTTTGTTCATGAACAAACAACAAATCAAATGAACTGAAAAATAAAAAATTGAGAAACAATCAGAAATTGAAAAAAAAAAACGATTTACAAATCCGATTCGCAATCCAATATATTTTTAATATATGTATATTGTAGAAATTAGATTTTTGATTAGATTGAATAAATTTAAATTTATGTAACAAGTTATTTATTTATTTATTTATTTCTAACAAATAATATATGTTATATATAAATATTGTACAAATCAGGGACGAACCACATGTAAACTAGATGGGGCTCGTGCCCTACCTCATTTTTTTTATAAATATTTTATTTTTATGTTTATATATATATATATATTAAATAATACATTTAGACATATAACATTATACAACACAATTGATATAGTTTATTTTTTTTCATAATGGTTCCATTCTCACTACAAGCAAAACAAATATTTCTTTTAAGGGTGTTAATATAGCTTGACCCTTCTTTTGATATCTATTTTATTTTACACTCTTTTCCAATTCCTTTCTCAAATATCCATCTTTTTCTATAACAAAATAATCCATTTTATTTTTCCCTTCATTTTTAAAATTTTAACTACCATTAATTTGTGATTTACTTAATTTGATTTATTATATAGAAATTTACCTATTATTATTTTGAATTTTTTCTTATTTTTAATATTTTTAGTCGGACATACCTAACATATCCGATCAATAAACCTTAAAATCTGAAATTTAAATTTGTTGTACTAAAATATTTAATCTAATTACGATTCATTTATTTTATCATTTATATATTTCTTTATTATTTTTCTAATTTATTTAGAATCAATAATTAGAAGAATAAAAAATTCAAAAATATTTATAGTAATATTTATTAATCAATTATTTTGTATAGATTTAATTGAATTCAGTATAAATACAAAATATATTTTTTATTACAAAACTATATTTTTAAAGGATAAATTTTATAATTTTTCATTGTTCACATTATTTTTCTTGTTTTTTTTTAATATTGTGTGTTTTTTTTTAGTTCTTTTCAATGTAAGATTATTTAGTTTATCTCAAATAACTGTTCTAATTTTTTTATTTTTTATTTTTTATTTCATTATACATCAAATTTTTATATATAAAAAAATTATTTTATTACGATTTTAAATTTTCATTATTTTTTATATAATTGTAATTTTGTTCAAGTGCTACACCTCGTTAAAATGTCTAGGTCTGCCACTGGTACAAATGTAAACAAATCAAGTCTTGTAGTCGGGCAGTAAGAGCTTACCATTTTGACTTGAGGTGCAAGTTCGATTCCTATTAATGACAATTTTGATTCGTTGCTATTGTCTTTTTTTCTTGTAGTGAATGGACGAGCTTATGACTCTCAAGTCATTGGCTCGAATTCTACCAATAATATATGGTATAAATATTTAAATAGATAGGTACAATGAAAACAAAAGTTAATTTTGTTTGACATATTAAAACCTCATAAGCATGTTCATCTTCGTCAACATCTAGAAGATGACTTTCTTACAAATTATTTAATCTTGTATATTGAAAGGAAAATTACATTGAAACTTTTTTTTTAAGTATAAATCGCACTGAATCTTAGGCCCCGTCATGTAGCTGTTTTTCAGTTCGTTTTCATTTTTATTTTTAAAAAACGATTTCGAAAATGTGTTTGTTAATCGTTTTTCATTTTATTTTCAAAAAAAAAAATTGAAAAACAAAACCAGTGTTAAAAGTGAAAGATTTGAAAAACACAAAATACTTGTTTTTTGTTTTTGTTTTTATTTTTCGCTTTTTTTAAATAAAAAAAAAATCATTTTTTTAAACTATTAACTGTACTATTATGCACTTGATATGACTTGGACAAGACGAGACAATATTTTCAAATGACCAAAGTGCCCATCTTATATATATATATATATACACCAGAATAATTTATTTCCAACTAGAACTAAAAACATTCGCGTAATAATATGTATATATATATACATTATAATTATTATATATTATAATATTATAATATTATAAAGTAATATATTTTTTATATATATTATAGCATAGAAAACGGAATGAAGAGAATGGATCCCTAAGATAATGGCCAATCGTTCATCTAAAAACACTTCTGTTAGGTTTTCCTCTGATATCTCTATTCGTCAAACCCAGTCAAACAAAATACAAAACCTTGTAGAATATACCCATATCCCTGAGTCTGCTCAAATTAATGAAACCACTCTATCCCTACTTAATCTCTATACTGTTTTTAAACGTAGTAGGTCACTCTCCAAAAGAGTCACTGCTTTAGTCCAACATCGTTCTCCTCTAATAAAGGAATATGTTCAATCCACAACCTAGACAACTGTCTAGTTTCGGCTTCCACAACTGAACAATATGTTGATCTAGAAATAGGTTAACCTTTGATTGATCAATGGATCAGTGAAGGCTATTCTCACCTACACATTGGAGCTATCAGTATAATCCTAACTCTCCAGCTTTAACTGAACAATCTTATCACGAGACTGATCTATCTGACTCAAATACCCTAGCAGATCTTTCTCAAATCTTTATGGCAACCAGAACAGATCCTCAGCCATCTACCCAAACAGTTGATACGTCTGAAACATCAGATGAGACTTCTGATGAAGCTACGCCCATAGTGGAAGAACCTCCTGAGCATAGGCCCCCATCCCCTGCTCTTAAACCTACAAATGGCCTTTGGTTCAATTTAAAGGACCCCGCTCCTCGACAATGGAGACTGAAGATGTTCGAAATAAGCGCCTGACTTGATCTCCAAGCCGTAAAGCGTGAAAACAATACAAAAACCATCTTAAGAGAATTTGTTTCCAGATTCACTAGATCTTTTAGAGATTGGTACCAAGCTCTCGGAGAATACTGACAGCTGAAACTAGTTCAATGTGGTTCAGTGTCCTAAGCTATGAGAGTCATTTTCTGAGAATTCCTTGGAGATGACTCTCAGTTTTATAAACAAACTAAACAGGAATTCTTCGAAATGCGTTGTTGTTTTCTTGACAAAAGAGACATAGATTTCCATTACAGGTGCATGTCTTTCCGATATCATGCCCTCGGAGGAATCAATGATGAAAGCTTGAGACATGTATATTTGAACTCTCTTCCTGCTGAACTCCAAGGTGAATTCCAACGGACGATTGAACTTTCAGGCAAATCCCTCTATGATATTACTTTAGGTGAAATCCATATGTTCACTCTTACCGCCCTGAACAAACTATGTGATAAACATAGAGTTTTCACGAAAATGCTCAGAGAAGGCAAGAGGTATGACAGATACTGTAAAAATCCTAATTCATATCATCTCAAATGCAAATATACGGAGCACTGCAACTGCAGACCTTACTGTCGTTCCAAAAGACAACTTAAGAAAGAAAATGTTTTTTCTAGCAACAAAAAGATTAGAAAGTACAAGCACTACCGGAAGAAGACTAAAAGATCCTGGAACAAATCGAACAAATGCTTTTCCTACGGACAACAAGGACATTACGCAAAACAATGTCCTAACAAGAGAAAGAAATCAACCAAACTCATTCAACAGCTCAGACAGATAACTAATGAAGTTCCCTCTGATGCTGACATTGAATCCATTTTCTCAGAACAATATGATGTCAACCCGCATACTACTTTTATGATCCAAGACTCTGATAACTCCAGTGTCTCATCAGATTTTTCTGACTTCTCAAAGCCTAACCTCCATTCAGAAGCATATCAAGTGACAAACAAAAGTGACCTATCGCTAGGTCCCCAAATTCAAGTCCAAATATTGGCAGAAAAATACTCCAAGTCTATCCCTGCCATCACCTACTTTGATACAGGCGCTCATTCCACCATGATGAACCCAAGAGTTCTGCCTCCAGATGCATGGAAGAAGAAAGATAATGAATTTTTGAGCAGCTGGTGGTCAGATCTTCACCACCAATTTGGTCTCAAAAAATAAAATTGGTATCTAGTTTTTCCCTGCATGCACTCTATGGACTCATGTCATTGGCACCCCTCTACCAGAAAAAGATGTCTTGATTGGTTGGGATGTTTATAACTAATCCAAGTTCATCAGAATCCTTTCTACTGGTATCCAGTTCAACAGAAATTCAAACCTTTTTTCAGTATACCAAATAACCCTTCTTTCCAGCAAGTCCAAGAGAAACTCCTCTCCTTTTACACATACAGCCATACTGATTTCAAACACCCTAAACCTTTGTGGAAAAATCCAGACTTCTTCATCAAACTACCTTTCAAGCTTAATAAAGACATTAACACAATCAAAGCTTCTCACTCGGGGATGTCTCCCACAGATCTTCAGCTGGCCAATGAGGAATGTGAAAAACTCCTTCGGCAAGGCTTAATAGAGCCCACTTCTTCTCCCTGGGCGTGCCAAACATTTTATGTTGAAAAACGTTTAGGACAACTCAAAGACAAGAAGAGACTAGTCATTGACGACAAGCCCTTCAATCTGTTCCTCCGTGATGACAAATTCCCAGTCCCTAGGGACAATTCCTTGTTCCACAATTGCCTTGTGCAACTATGTTTTTCAAGTTTGATCTGAAATGAGCCTTTTGGAAGATAGGGATCCATCCCGAAGAAAGATATAAAACAGCATTCTGCCTCCCAAATGCGTAATATCAATGAACGATTCTACCATTTGGTTTGAAAACGACCCTATCGCTTTTCCAAAAGGCCATCACTAGGATTTTTCATCCTATTCTCCACTCTGCCTTACTATACATTGACGATATACTATTGTTCTCCCCAGACAATATCCCTCATGATGAGCTTTTACACCACTTCCTTGAAATTGTGAATCAATATGGGATCATGCTATCTGAAAATAAGAGCTCCATTGGTGTCAGTGAAATTGAGTTCCTTAGCCTACAAATAAAGAAAGGGACATACCTTTTCGATCCTCATCTGGCTAAACAACTACTTGATTTTCCTGATTCAGACCTCACCCAAAAGCTAGACCAGCAAGTCTAGCAATTCCTTGACATCATCAATTATATCAGAGATTTCATTCCATGGACCAGCCACTACACCACAACCTTGTCCAGTCTTCTTAAGAAAAACCTACCTCCTTGAGATACTACCCATTCTGAAGCAGTTGCCCATCTCAAAAGCGTTTCCCAGAAACCTCTTCCCTTACACATACCTTCTACAGGACAACTCATCCTCCAAACAGATGCTAGTGATCATTTTTAGGCTGTCATCCTCATCGAAGAGAAGGAGAGAAAACGCCACTACTGCGGCCATGCCAGTGGACAGTTCAAAAATGCCCAGAAACACTAACACACGGTCTACAAAGAGATCCTTGCAGTCAAACATGGAATATTCAAATTTGATTTCTATCTCAGGACTAAAAGTTTCATCGTAGAAATGGACAATTCATCTTTTCCAAAGGTCCTCGATTGCCTTAATTAGTGCCTTAATTAATATAATATATACGGTTATATTTTTATTATATAATATATATTGTAATTATTTATTTATAATAGTTTAGTTTTGATTAATTCATTTTTTGATATACTTTTTTGAATTAATTTTTGATGTGTTACTTTTGTTTAATTTAAAAATTACAATACAAAAGTTATAATGGTTAATTATGTTATCAATTTGTTTATAGTTGTAATATTATTAAACAAAATGTCAAAATTGATATTTCAATTTTTGATAGTTTTCAGTTAACCTACCAGACACGTTTTTTCTGTTTTCATTTTCAAAATACAGTTTTCAGTATATGCTACTAGACGCATTTTCATAATTCAAAATTGAACCAAAAACATTGTTTTCATTTTCATTTTTATTTTCGAAAAACAACATTTGAAAAACGCTTACAGGACAAGCCCTTAGTATAGATTTGATTGATTTTAGAGATTTTTAAGAGTGATCAATTCCATTTTGATTCATAAAACCGATATCTTTTTTATTTATTAATTTATTTGTTGTATCATTATATATGAGACTAGAGACTGTTACATTTTATTTTTCAATAACTAAATTTTTAAATATTAATATATTTGTGTTGCGTTAACTTGAAGATTAGTATGTAAAGATTAACTTTATATATATATATATATTGGTCTTGAGGTTGGGTAAAAAATATCATAGGTAGTACATATTGTCCTTGATTGTTTAAAATTGAGAACGATGAAAAAAAAATCCAATAATATTTATATATAACAAAATCTTTAAAAACTCAGTAAAAATTTAAATAGACAAAGAATCCAATTTCTAAGAGTTATGATCATTTGTAGCTCGTTCATAAACCGATTTGGTTGTAGAACACTTTCAAAATAAAAATAAAAATTTGGTTGTATACTTGTATTTGACAACATTTTTCAACTATATTCTATCTGCTAGTAATAATTTAATCGGTCCTATGATTGGCATCTATTGACTATATCGTTCATCAATTCCATATGCCCTAGAATCGAAGTTCGGTTGCAATTGCAATATTGGAAGCCTCTAATAATTTCATTAGTTAACAAGGAAAAAAAAATACTACCATTTCATAAAATTGTTCTTGAAAATTTGTTATGTTTCTAAAATTGAAAAGATGCAATATCTTTTCAATATGAGAATAATGAGATTGTTTACCTGAATGAAAACTCTTTATCATCAAACCACGTTAAATGGTAAAATATGTTAGACTATATAAAAGATCACTCTTCTCTTGGTACTCTTCTCTTTAGTCTCTCGACCTCTCAAGTAAAGAACCTCACACTTACAAATTTATCTCACACTCAAATAAAAAAAAAAAAAAGGAAATTAGTGCACAAGAAAATAGATATCTCAAATAGAAAAGTGAAAATGGTGAGAAATGTCACCTTTTTTTGGGTGAGTTGCAATGATGTCACCGTTATAATAAGTTAAGTTTAAAAGACACCTATTATGGTGAGCTACCAAAATTACCCTTAAATAATCGATTCTTTATTCTTTAAAAGCCTCGGTCGTCCAAAAAAGTTGTCTGAAAATCAATCAACTACTCCGGGTATCTCTTCAAAAAGCGAGCTCCATTCCAGATATTACACAAGAAGGTAAATTAATATTTATGATCTTCATTTCCATTTTTTCTTGTATTTCTGTGTGGTATAACAATGTATGAACATTTATGAACATGTTGTCTCAATTTTTTTTGTTTATGTCTAGGAGTTGTAAACTTTAAAAAAATAATGAATGAACATGTATGTATTTTTTTTTTGTTTATATATTTGGCCGACTTGATTTGTAATGGTGCAAACAATGTATGAATATTTATGAACATGTTGTCTCAATTTTTTTTGTTTATGTCTAGGAGTTGTAAACTTTAAAAAAATAATGAATGAACATGTATGCATTTTTTTTTGTTTATATATTTGTCCGACTTGATTTGTAGTGGTGCAAACAAGTTTAAAATCTTGGGCATAAAAGCTGGAAAACATTTTAAAAAAGCTCGAAACATTTTAAAAAAAACTCGGTCCCTAAAAAAAAAGATTGATCTCTCACATAAAAAACTCGATCCCACAAAAAAAAAAAAACTTGATTCCTCATAAAAAAACTCAATTCCTCACAAAAAAGCTTCATCCCTAAAATTAAAAGGCCGAGCCATATTAAAAAAAACTCGATGATGTACAAATAGAGCTCGGTCCTGAACAAAAAAAGCACGATTCCGTACAAAAAAGCTCGATCATGTATAAAAACGGCTCGATCATGTACAAAAATGGCTCGATCATGTATAAAAACGGCTCGATCACGTACAAAAAAAGCTCGATCAGTAAAAAAAAGCTCGATCGGTTACACTTTTGATTTTTGTTTAATCCTTTTTAATTGTAAATTTAATATTAAATATTTATTTCTTAATAATGGTTTTTGATGATGGACAGGACAATGGATAGGGTGAGAATAGTCATATCTTACAATGGTCGATGAGAGCAATTACCCGACGGAAATCAGAGGTATTTAGGTTCAGATAACCAAAGTTTGTATGTGTCAAAGAATTTGAGTTACGACGAACTGGTGTCGATCGTGCAAACAATTGTGAAGTTTGATGAGAACAAATACAGTGCGGATCTACAGTCTATATCAATTGTTCATGGGACTACATGTCGTACATTTATAAGAAACAATGATGATGTTCAATTTATGCTAGGGGAAGATAGGGTGGTCCCTCAAGTATGTGTTAGTCTAATCCAGAGGCCAGCAGGAGGTGTCATTGGTGAAGATATCCCTCATCGTGATAACACCTAACAATTTCGATCGTCAGACGGAAGCAACCAGTTGTTCACAAAAAGAAGTGGGATTGATGGTTGGAAAAACATATGTGTTGTCCCACCGGAAGTAGCCGCCCATGATAATATACTGGGACCTCAATTCGAAGATGTATTTGGTTGTCAAATTGAGATGAATGGTAGGCAGTACAACCACCAATACAATGAGATCTACAATGACATCAACAATGAGCAGAATATAGCACTGAATGTTGGGGTGATTCATGAGGTGGATAATGAGGGCAATTTCAACTCTATAGAAAATGTAGAGGACAATGAGAATGATGAAGAACCTGTCCAAACGGAAAGACGAGTAAGACATGTACACAGATTTAGTTCCAGTGTACCAGATATAGCTAGGACCTCGGAGAACTGGGCTAATATAACTGCAGATGATTCTGATAATGCCACAACATGGGTTATTCCAGGAGCAGAATCATACTCGTTTGGTGTGGGTGGAAGCAAGAACTTGGTTGAAGATGAACCTACAAGCATGATATATAAAGGGTAATTTTTTCCAACAAAAAAGGATTTGAAGAGACTAGTAGGCCATTTTACAATGCGGCAGAACTTTGAGTGGAAGATGAAAAGGTCAAATAAGACAACATTACATCTAGTTTTTTTAATGGGAAATTGTACGTGGAAGTTAAGAGCGGTGAGGAGAGATGAATGCACATATTTTCAAGTAAGAAGTTTTGTCAATGAACACACTTGTCCGTTAGAGGAAATTCATCGCCGCCACCGATAAGCTAGTGCAGTCATAATTGGAGAAGTTATTGCACCTAGACTCAACAACAAGATGGTCGACTAATACATCCGAAGGACATAATCGCTGACATGAAATCAATGTATGGAATCCAAATCATGTACAGTAAGGCACACCCGCCCTCGATTATGCGTTGTCACTGACCTATGGAACTCATGAGGAAACCTTCCAACTGCATCCATCATTTGGTTACGTTTTGGAACAAAAAAATTCTGACACATTCATTGACTTACAGTGCGACGAAGATGGTAAATTTCTATACTTTTTCATGTCGATTGGTGCCTCACTTAGATGATTCTGGATGTGTATGCGTCTAGTCATTGCCGTTGATGGTACCCATTTGAAGGGACGATTTTGGGGTACAATGTTTGTTGCAACAGCACAAGATAGGAACGAACAGGTGTATCCAATTGCTTTTGGGTACGGCGACTCAGAAAACAACCTTTCATAGGAATGGTTTTTGGAATGCTTGAAGGGTGCCCTAGGTCATATTGATGAGCTAGTTTTCACTTCCGATAGGCATGCAAGCATTGAAGCAGGGATTTCTAAAGTTTTCCCTTATGCCACCCATACCATATGTTGCTGGCACTTTGCTGAAAATATTAAGAAGCGATTTCATAGGAAGGATGTTGCCGCAATAATGGATAAAGCAGCCCGTGCATACACTGAGTTTGAATATAACCGGCATATTGAAGAGTTAAGAAACTTGCAACAGAATGCATATGAGTATGTAATTGATACCGGTCCACACAAGTGGTCCCGTGTACACTGCCCGGAAAGAAGGTACAGGGTGATGACAACAAATGTTGTAGAATGCATAAACTCATGCCTAAAATTTGCACGCCAACTGCCTATGTTGACTCTGGCTGAGTTCATTATGAATATGCTACAACGGTGGTTTCACGATCGCTATAGAGTTGCACAAACCATGCGTCATCAGTTGAACGACGCAGAACATCTTGTGCTCTTAAAACATGTGGAGAAGTGTGGTTTTCTTACCGTAAATCCATTAGACTGGAATATTTTCTCGGTCAAACGGTCTGGAAAACAGTGGACTGTTGACTTAGCCCGGAAGACTTGTACTTGCAACAAATTCCAAATGGATCATTTTCCATGTTCTCACGCTCTTGCGGCGGTATGGTACATTACTTTCAAGTTTTATTGTGAGGTGATTATTACTGAAACGTGAAGCTGATCGTTTTCAATGTTTTTTTACAGGGAGCGAAACTTGGACTTGTTCAACTTTGTGTTCGGACTACTACAAAAGACAAACACTTATTGACGCGTACTCGGTTCCTATTATACCGGTGGGAGATCCTTCCACTTGGGTTGTGCCATCTGACATTGCTCAGAGGGTGATTTTGAATCCAAACTCCAGGAGACAAGTAGAACACCCGAGGCCAGGTCGCCATGTCTCGTCTTCGGAGAGGACAACTTCACAATCATGTAGAAGATGTGGATAACCAGATCATTATTCCAGGAGATGTTCTAATCCACTTATGATTAATGAAGGTCCAAGCAGAGGTGTTCCCGATGAATACCACCACAAGTGTAGCATCAGTCATTCAATTGGACACAACAAACATACGTGCTCTAATATTGACTCTAATTGGGACTGAATGACAAAGTTTTGATCACATTGTAAACATTTGGACATTGTAAACATTTGGAATTGTATCAGATTGTAATAATTTGAAATTGCAATAATTACTTATTAATGAATGAATTAATATTAATAAATGAATAATGAATGAATTAATATTGTACATAAAAAATGGTAATATACAACCAATCACTAGGCGGGTCTGGAGTTACAAAAAATCTCCACAGTCATTATCTCCCGAATGATCCCCATGTCATCCTCTGACCAATCAAAAGGGCTTCGACCCACCAGTAAGTACCCGATAAGTCTCAAAGTATGGGAACCACAGTTACCTCTGCAATTGGACACACAAAACACCGTTACAAATCGTTCTTAAAGAATATCTAAGCACTTGAATAAAATAGAATGTCTTACGATTTTTTTTGTTGGGGGACTGTAGAAGTAAACACCACGCTAACCGAGAATGGCTTATTTTCCTGAGGGAACGGTCGACGACCACCTCGTTGTGCAGTGTGGAACCCCGCGTCATTCAACATGGAGGGTAAAAACCACTGTAATTGTCGGACCTACTGCTTCCGGATATAATAAGGGACTTCCTGTCTCCAGGGGTCAAATATCTCAATCTTTCCGAGAATAAGGTCGACGGTCACCACCACCCAATGTTGGCCCCCAACGTTGCACGGAATCAGGACCTGTAATAGTATGCATACTATGTTAGGTCAGGATATACGAACAGTTTATATTTTAAATCATTTCCATCATCTAACACTTACCAGGTCAACATCGTGCCATGGGCGGTTTCCACTCGTGGTTGCTCCACGGACTGTCTGAAGGTCCTCTTCCAACCATCGGGACAGTAACACATTCCACCTTGCCGTGGTCACAGCCCCGTGCGAATCACGAGGCATCATCCTATCCCACCGTAACAACATAAGTGGTTGTACATACAATCATTGACAATATCGTATTAATAATACAAAACCATAAAATACGATTCAATTCCAAAAAATTATAACTACTTACATAAAATTACGTATCCAATACGTTGATTCTTTTGTTGTACACAGTGGGGAATCCTCGCTGACGCTTGCGAAGAATATGGAGGTATGCGTCCATATGCTGACAGACAATATAACTAATGAATTGTTAACAATACAACATTACTTACACAAACGTTAATATGAAAATCACGTAAGTACGTACCATGTCCTCCAAGTCCATGAAGTTGGACTATATACATATGAACCATCCACCGTCGACTGGTGCCAGCACGTCCACATCATGCCTTTTTAATGATTGAATTAGCTTTAGGTAAATTTGAATAAACATTAAATATACAACCATTTTTATTAGAAGAAATTGGACTCACAGTTCCCTGTTGATGTTCCTCTTGAAGGCTTTATATGCCGCAAGCTGGTCAGTATCCACTAGCCCGTGGGGGTAAAAAATGTGTTCCACGGACTCGGGCCGTGTTCGCAACCTCTTTAGCCATCATGGATCTATGTAAGGGCTCATCAACTGCCATCCGTGCATAACTAAACGCTTCATATGCGGTAGTTCAACCTCCGATGAGCTTTGCAGCTTGGTCAATGTGTTGAGAGTTGCAGGGGGCCGCTGAAGCTGAATCGATGTGATGGGCGGTGGAGGGGACCGCAGACCCTGGGTCGTCATGCTATCTAAGGAAGGGGACCGCTGATCCTGGGTCGACATGTTAGGTGGGGGAAAATAGGGGGCCGACGCCACTGACGACCTACCTAGGGGAGGGGACCGCTAAGCCTGGCAAACCATACTGGGTAGGGGAGAGGATGGGATCTGGCCCACGCCGTAGACGTCCTGGGTGGGGGAGAGGATTGTGCCGATGCCACAGACATGCTGGGTAAGGGAGGAAACCACTGTGGCTGAATTGATGTGCTGAGAGGTGGGGGACCGCTGAGCCTGGGTGGACCCAGATAGGATAGCTAGGAGGTCCGACCAGACTGCTGTACATGAAGCAAGCCTACTATCGCTGGTATACGACTGAGGTTACCTCTCAGGACCTACCCCCCAGTAGGCGAGTCCTGACTACGTCCACCTGTCATGTATGTCCCTTCTGTATCCCTATAAGTCCAGTCTCCGAGAATAAAGTCTGGATCAAGAGGTGGGGGTCATCCCAGTGTGTATGCATGGTCTAACCCTGAAGTCCCTGGATCGTATCCAGTAACACTCGGTGTTGTTGTTGACGATTCTCATCTCTCTTACGGATCATATCCACCAACTCTAAGTGTTGACGCTGTAGATCATCCTCACTCTTTCGGAGGGCTTCACGCACATCGTTCAACAGATCTGCCCACGGACCCTGAAATCATGTCTACATTGTTAGTACAAAACTATTAACACATGTTAATAAAAAATACTAAACTTTGTTTTCAACTTACCTCTCCATCACGTCTAACGCCCCCATGGGAATCCCCTGTAGATGTATCATATCCCGGGGTGGTAAACCGAACCCGCATATGCCTATGCCTTTCTCGTTGAGGGTCTGTCTCATATCCCTCACTATCACTGGGCCTTAAACCCCCTAGCAGCGGGCTCAGATCCCTCACTGTCACTGGTCCTGTCTGTTAAACCCCCACCCTCTGTACCACTGTTCCCGCCAAAGGTAGTCTGATCAAGGACCGGAGGTGGCATATCATCCCAGTCATCTTCTACATACAGGCTCCCCCCCTCATTTAGCTCGGCATAGTACGGTGTCTGTCTCTCAGCTGGTGTGGGCACCAGTTCCTTCCTCGTAAACATCTGAAATATTATTTAGAACAATGTAATTGTATAAATACTAACTAATAAAAACATTAACAAATTAAATACATACCCTGGCTTTAAAAATCTTTGCCAGCTTTTTCCCTCGGTTGTATGGTCAACTCCCACTTCAAAATACGGAGAGCCAGATCTGTAACCCTCTGGGCATCGAACTCTTTGGCCAAATCAGGGATCACCTCAAAAGCAAATACCTGCATCAAAGATAAGTCCGATAACTAACCATAACATTGAGGACAACACCAATAAAGTACAACTTGTAATTCGAAGTTCTTACCAATAGGGCATGAGATAGACCGTATATGTTGTAGGTCTCCACCGTGTGTAAATCAGCGCCCTTTTCCTGTTGGCGTCGCTCGAACCCGTCTTGTCGCCCGTCAAAAGCATGCTTGAATGAGAAAATAGAATGCCTGTACACGTGGGCACCCTACGGGAATGCGTCGAAAGCATCGAAATCCTCAACCAGCCGAAACTGCCAAACTGGAATCTTGAATCTCTCATCCACCTCCATCAGTATCCAGTTCAGCATATATATGAGGCAGAGCTTGACAGCATCGTACGTCTTTCCGAACTCTGCGACAGTGACAACACCCCTAATCTCCTCCAACGAGACCTCATCGACTCCAGGAAAGTACCGCTGATGTATGCCATTCTCCATTGCTGCATACTTGGTCTTGTCCGGTACAACTCCAAACCGTAATCCGGTGATCAGGCAAAATTCCACCTTCAAAAACCTCACCGACTGGTTCCCTAACATGAACTGCATCTCATCTGTTGGACCGTTATGATGCAGCTCCCTCAAAAGCAACCGATGGATAATACCACCCGAAAACTTCATCTCCCGGTGCATCGTCAGGAAATGGCCAAAACATGACGCCATGAACCGATGCCATGAACCGACGCAGATCTTCATCTGCAAATTCTGCAGGGACCCGGTTCGACGCATCTTCTATATGGCCAAGGGCATCAAAATGGTTGTGTCGAGTAAATTTGCTCTCGTACCAATCTCCTTCTGCAGTTTTAAGCAAATCCCTCAACCTATTTCTCATCTGCAATGTAACACAAATACAACATCATTAAACAGAACAAATTTCGTAACCAAAATTAAAAGTCTCGATCCAATGTAAAAACAGCTCGGTCCTAAAAGAAATAAGCTCGATCCAAGGATAAAAAAGCTCGACCCTTTAAAAAAAACTCGATCCCATGAAAAAATACTCGATCCTATGTAAAAAAAACTCTATCACATGATGAAAAGGCTCGATCCAATGTAAAAAAAAACTCGATCCCTTTCAAAAAGGTTAGATCTTATTCACAAAACGCTCGAACCCTTATAAAAAAAGGTCGACCCACCAAAACCTAATTTTCACGAAAATAAAGCTCGACCCTTTAGAAAAAAGCTCGATCCTATGAACAAAATGCTCGATATCATAACAAATAAGCTCGATCCTATGTAAGAAAAGCTCGATCTTATTTTAAAAAAGCTCAATGTCATGATGAAAAAGCTTGATCCAATGAAAAAAAACCTATTGAAAAAAGCTCGAATCATTTTCAAAAAAGCTCGATCCCTTTCAAAAAAGCTCGATCCAATTCAAAAAAAGCTCGACCCTATTGAAAAAAGCTCGATTCTTTTTCAAAAAAGCTCGATCCCTTTCAAAAAAGCTCGATCCAATTCAAAAAAAGCTCGAAACATTACAAAATAAGCTCGACTTACCAAAACCTAATTTTTACGAAAATAAAAGCTCGACTCAACAACAAATAAACTCGATTCTCTTGCAAAAAGTCTCGATAACCCAGATTTCATCTTCCTCAACTGATATTCAACCAAATTACAAACCCTAACCTAAACCACAACCATTCTTAGATCTCTATTTAAACCGGTTTCAACAATTCTATCAACAAAACTCAATTCTAACATGTAATGCAAGTTAACAACAACAAAAACAATGAAAAAAAGCTAATCTTACATTTCTCAATCGCAGCTGTTCTCGTGTAATCTCGTTCCGGTCACTTCACCTCGATTACTTTCCTGTCCGTTTGACTGTTGCTTTTCTCTGACTTAGAAAACGACAAATTCCTCACTGTTTTAATATTTCGGGGTATTTTCGTATGAACACGTTAAATTATGCATTTTAAACATACATTAGTAAAGTGGTGATATTTGCGCAATACCCCCCTCAAATAGTACCAATGATTTTTTGACCCCAATAGAAAATATGAAAATCTAAGCAAAGTTGTAGTCTTTGAAGTATACAGATGGAAGGTTTTGGCTCAGCAATATTTATTATTTTTCTTTATGAAGTTAGAGAACTTGGCTAGATTTTTGGAAGTGTTTTAGACGAGTTAGATGCTTTTATTTAATATATATATATATATAGGACAAATTAGCCATTTTTTCCCATCAGGAAAATTGTCAAAGAGGCTAGGCGTTCACTAATTTCATAGTGCGGCTGGAGACTAGCTACAAAAACCAGCTGATATTATCTTTAAACGATAAGGACTAGTAGCAAACCGATTTCACATTTCTGCGACCACCAAAATTGGTTCTATAGCTATATACATATTTCAACTCAAACATAATTAGAATTTCATTGATCGTTTGTTATCATCAAAATAAAACATAATTATAACCTTAGGGATGACATTTTCATGTATATTATTGAATGATTATTATATTTGTAAGTGTTTGTTTTTTGTTATTTTATGTAGTAAAGCAATTAAATAACATATTTTTAAGGTTACATCCATTGCCTAGCTAGCGGTAATAATCACACGTCACAAAATTGAGATCACAAATTTAAATCTTCGATCTAAAATAAAATAAAATATAAATTTTGGAAATATAATAAAATAAACCCTTTAAAATATTATAAATCTTTAATATATACTATTTTATGGCTCAAATACTTATATGCCCCGGATATGTATCGGATACACCATTTGACATATCTATTGACTTTTTCTCAAGTTTGATTGGAGATACGCCGGGGATGCGTCAATGATACGTCGAGGATACGTCGAGGATATATTTGAGGCAAAAATTCAATTATCTTAGTTAAAACTGGGGTCAAATTATGATTTTATAAAGTTAAAAGGTCAAAATATAATTGTTTATAATAAATCTCAAACTAAGTTTCTATTTTTTAGGGTCCGTTTCTTATATTATAAATATATTTATATAGAATATGTTTTGAATGGATTATTAGATTATATTTTTTTAAATATAAAATATAAATATATATTATTTTAATTGATGTATCATGTTGTATCCATATATTAGTTTTTAAAGATTTACCGTATTTACGTATCATACCGTATTCATATCCGTGCAATATAGCAAAATTCCAATTGGTTTCTTTATCATGTTAATTGCGTATATATTTCAACCCTAAAGTGATGCAAAAACATGATAAAGCATTTCTATAACTTTGAATATGACGAAGAAGTATCAATTTTGATTTCCATAAATTATAATTAAACTAAGTATGGCCTGGATAGAGATTACAACCATGCAATATTAATAATGCATGAAATATCCACATCACAATTCACAAGCTTTCTGCTATTCTTTTTTTTATTTTACTCTCTAATTTTTTGTTTTTTAACGAAGTGTTCCTTGCATTGCATGAAAAAATCACAAAGAAGAAGATAGCGTGGGACAATCAAACAGCAAATACGTAGGTTTGTTGTTATCAACCAGTTGTTATATACATCATAAAAAATTAGCATTTGTCTTTTGTGAACGTCAAGCAAATTAGAATAGTATCTCTTCTCCGATTTATTCTTCCCATCCTTCTATCTTGTATCATATTTTTTTTATATATAATAAATATGGTGATAGTGATTCGAATCTAAGATATTATTAAATTGAATAAATATTTTTATTTTTTATCAAACCACTTTAGATAGTGGTTTCCCTCTTGTATCATTAGTACTATGTATGAACAAGTTTTTTATTTTTTTTCAATTAAACTAACCCTTTTCAATATATATACTTGAAAATATGTTAAAATAATTTTAATATTTTTCTGAATATAAGAAGTACTAATCTCAACCGGTGTACTATATATAATTGACTAAATTAATTAAAAATGCATTTTGATGACGGATGTCATAGATGTTATATATTCGTTTAAGTGTCTTGATCTTAATTTGTAGGTATTTTTGTACATAGAGTAATATAAAAACTTAATTATAAGTTTATAACTAAAGGTGGAGCAAATCTTTAGTGCACTCTATGCACCGATCATCACTGTTGATTGAAGCGCCGATTGGACCGGATCACTAAAAACATGATATATAGTGGTTTTTTTTTTTAGAACACTTTCAATTTGCTTCTTTAAAGTCGTAATATTCACCTTTCTAAATTTATTATATATTTAGGTAAATTTTAATATATACGTATAAAGAAACAAATCTTGCGAAGAAATTAAAAAGATAAAATCCTAGAAATCCAAAATCCCACACCTAAGAAAAAAAATGATATAGTCTAAACAAGAATGATGGAAATTGATACATTGATAATCAAGAGTTGCATCCATATCAATTGTAGCTGACAAACAAGCTAGGGCTTTAATTATGACAAACCTCAAGACAAGTAAAAATCAAGAATGGTCAATGTATGCTTTGGTTATAATTATTTGGCCACTAATATAGGACAAAATTGAGTTCTACCTCCACTTCATTAGTTGATAATAATATTTAAATGAAAGATTTAACTTTTTTTTCTTAAAAAAATAATACATACGGCGATGCGATTCGAATCTAGAATATCATCGGATTGAATGTGTGTTTTTACTATCAAATCATTATTACATGGATACACTATTGACGGATAATTCTTGGTGAAGCATAAGTGTAATATAAAGTTAAAAGTTGAAATTTTTGCTATACTTATTAACAGAAAAAGAAGCCTTTTTACATGTAATGTAAAGTTAGAAAATGGACATGAGCAAGTTATTCGTTTTGGAACTCTAGTATACGTAAATATTAAAATTTATTCGGATTGATTTCTTTTTATGTTTGTTTATTTATTGATTTTTATTTTTTTATAAATTCATTAAAATCTATATATGAATTCTATTAATATATATATATATATATATATATATATATATTAATAAAATTAATAATTTTTAAAGCACTATAAATATTTTTATTGATTTTTCTTATATATATTTTACCAATTTTGATGATGTCGTCATATTTAACAAAATCAAGATAAATAGTTCTAGTGTTCGAAACATTTTTAAATTTTATTTATAGGTGCATTTCATTGAACTTATCATCAGTAAAAAAGTTCAGATAAAAATTTATAAAAATCAATATAATTTCATCCAAAATCATACTGAAATTAAAATAAATGATCTATATATATATATATATATATATATATATATATATAAATAGTGATTTTCCAGTCAGTACGTACTGATTTAAATTATATCAGTACGTTGCATGTGGATAATTGATTATGGAGAAGTTTTGATAAGTGCATACACTTTGAATCAAAATATGTAAATCTAACGGTCCATATCCAACGTACTAACGAATTTATATCAGTTTACACCGACTTAAAAATTACTTGAAAATTTCTATATATATATAAACACCACGAATATATCACTTTGATCCTAACATTATTATCTAGACGAGAAGGCTTCTACACAAACAAGAAGAGGTGTTCATCAAGATTTTATTTATTTATTTATTTAAACAAGAATAAAGAAAGTGCAGGTCCAATTCAAGAGGAAAAAAACAGTAATTAATAAATTTAAACATAATGACATATACTGTGTTAAAATAGTTTTAATTAGTGCATGCCTTTGTCTAATAACCTTTCTTTCCTCACTTATTGGGAACCAAAGATAGGAATTAGATACTGCTTGTCCACCTTCCAATATTGCCAATAGTTTTACCCCCCCAGGCCCCAATAATAATCATTAAATAAATTAAATTAATTAATTAAATAATTAAATAAATAAATAAGTGGCAGCACCACCATGTGTGTGTTAACTTAAGGCCATGTAGAAATTTTTTTTTTGCCTGAATATATATATGTTTATATACATAAATATATATATTAATTAATAAAAAGAAAACCCCCTTCCATTGATTGTAATTATGCTTCCTTTTTTCTTGTTTATGGGAATGAATGTGATGAAGAAGAATTGATTCTCATCTTTCATTAACGATGGATGAGAAGCCATACACGTGAGAATTTTGATTCAAAGGTGGTCCTCTACTTGCACTTAATATTTGTTTAATTAATTATACCTCTACTTGTACTACTATAAAAGCAATACAAACCTCAACCAATACCTCATACCTGCACCCAACAAAAAAAAAACAAAACAAAAACTTACATATTGTCTTTGTAATTTCTTCAAATATAGTTAAATTTCTGCCTAATTTTTGGGCAGTCTAGCTGTGCTTCCATATTTTGGAAGCAGATCGGTTCCTGATCAAAACCAACAAGAAAGAGCACTCAACATTTACTTAGGTATGATCATTTTACTTTCTCAAATATAGTTCATTAATGTAAATATGATTTGTCTCTGCTAGCTGGATTACCAACCTCTACCTAACTAATTAATTAGAAAAAACTTGGCATATAAAACTATAAAAATATTTTTACTTTGAAATATACCTGCATGCATGGATGGCAGGGCACAATAAATTAATTTGCTATCAATTAGATTAATTGCTCATTAATTAATTAGTAGACAAAGCAAGATATATATAGACTAATTAAAGTTAATAATTAAAAAGAAAACGAAACCCAGAATACTGATATTTTTTAGTGGGTAGTTAAGAAGGACCCAGAGGACTATCTCGGTATCTTAATTAGAATTCTGGGGACTCCAAATGGGTGACTTATGCTTTGTTCTTGATTTTGGATACGCAAAAAGTAATATATTGCCAATTGTAACGATACCGTTGAAACAGTGAAAGAGAGAGAGCAGTGAGAAAGTGATCAGAGGTAGGGCAGAGATTTTTTATTTTTTATTTTTTATTTTTTATTTTTGCTTTTTTGTTCTTTTTGGAGTCAAACGGTGGTTGACATGCGCGTAGTCTCTGCGTGTGTGTGTCTTTTACACCACGTGCCTCTCTGTTTCGTTTCTCTTTCTTGCACTCTGCTGCTATATATACCTCACACACCACGCCTCATTTTTGTATCCAAAATTCAAATTCGGTTTCTCACCTCTGAATCCATTTGGGTTTCTGTAATTCTTGAAAAGTGTGTGTTAAAACACAGGTGAGAGACTGAGAGAGAGTTGATATCTCTCTGTTTTTTTAACTGCTCTGTTTTCATATACACACTCTTGCACAACCTGTGAGATTACATAGTTTGGCTATCGAGAGAAAGAGAGAAAAGCTTATCACTTATCAGTGTTTTTGCGTGTTTTGTTATAAAAGATGGGTCAGGCCACAGAGACACAGAACCACGTTCCTAATCACCAAGTCTTCGATGTCTCAGTGGACGTGCCTGCCTCCAAGTGCTTCGACGATGATGGCCGTCTAAAACGAACGGGTAACCACCAAAAGCTTACTGCTTTTCAACTAGCTAAATTTTTTGTGCGTGTTACTAACACTTTCTCTATGTGGTGTGGTGTGGTTTGATTCAATTTCAGGGACTGTGTGGACTGCAAGTGCACACATAATAACAGCAGTGATAGGATCAGGAGTTCTATCTTTGGCTTGGGCAACTGCACAGCTTGGATGGATTGCTGGTCCAGCTGTCTTGTTCTTGTTCTCTTTTGTCACTTATTACACTTCCAGTCTTCTCTCTGCTTGTTACCGTTCTGGAGACTCGCTCACTGGCAAGAGAAATTATACTTACATGGATGCTGTTCGATCCAATCTTGGTAAAGCTCCACTTAATCAGTAACAAAATTCAAAAATTAACTAATGGGGTCATTTTTTTTTTTTTTGTAATGTTTTGTTTGATTTCTTTCCCAGGTGGGATGAATTTCAAGTTATGTGGGTTTGTTCAGTATCTCAATCTTTTTGGAGTTGCCGTTGGTTACACAATAGCCTCATCTATAAGCATGATGTGAGTTTTTCTTTTTATTACAAGAATTTTTCAAACAAGAGAATTTAATAAGACTGATGATGAGTGTTTTGGTCTAACAGGGCAATTGAACGATCAAATTGCTTTCACAGCAAAGGTGACAAAAGTCCATGCCGTGTGAATAGCAATCCATACATGATTGCTTTTGGCATTTTGGAAATCATTTTCTCTCAAATTCCTGACTTTGATCAACTATGGTGGCTCTCCATTGTTGCTGCTGTCATGTCCTTCACTTACTCAACCATTGGTCTTGGTCTTGGTATTGCTAAAGTTGCAGGTAATTTAATTAATTAAACCACTCATTCAATCAAATTTGGTCAATTTTGTTCATCTTTATTTTTTTTTTCCTGATGAAGCTAACATAAGTTGCTTTTCGATTGATCAATTACCAGAAACTGGAAAATGGAGAGGAAGTTTAACCGGTATAAGCATCGGCACTGTCACTGAAACTCAAAAAATATGGAGAAGCTTCCAAGCACTTGGTGCCATAGCTTTTGCTTACTCTTACTCCATCATTCTCATTGAAATTCAGGTATGTTAACGGTATCAGATATGATATGATTTGATACGGTAGTAAATACGAGTTTAAAAGATGTACAAACTTGATAATAATAACCGGTATCTATGTAACACAGGACACAGTAAAATCTCCACCATCAGAAGCCAAGACAATGAAAAAGGCTACACTATTAAGTGTTGCAGTGACAACACTTTTCTACATGCTCTGTGGCTGCTTTGGCTATGCTGCTTTCGGAGACTTATCGCCCGGAAATCTCCTCACTGGTTTCGGTTTCTATAACCCATATTGGCTGCTGGACATTGCTAACTTAGCTATAGTTGTTCACCTTGTTGGTGCATACCAAGTTTACTGCCAACCCCTCTTTGCATTCGTCGAAAAAACAGCTGCTAATAGATTCCCAGACAGTGAATTCATCACAAAAGATACTAAAATCCCAATTCCTGGATTCAATAAGCATTTCAATCTCAACCTTTTCAGGTTGATATGGAGGACAGTGTTTGTGATCATAACCACTGTGATCTCAATGCTTCTTCCATTCTTCAATGACGTTGTCGGTCTATTAGGAGCCCTAGGATTTTGGCCACTCACTGTCTATTTCCCAGTTGAGATGTACATTGCACAAAAGAGGATCCCAAAATGGAGCACAAAATGGCTGTCTCTACAAATTCTGAGCTTTGCTTGCCTGATTATCAGCATTGCCGCGGCTGCCGGTTCCATTGCAGGAGTTGTTACTGATCTCCAGTCATACAAGCCCTTCAGTACCAGCTATTAGCTAATTCAATTGACATTAATTGTCAAAGACAAAGGAGAAATAGCATTTTAGGAATCTCATCTCAGCTTGTTGAGGTTTCTTGTTAATATTTGATAAAAAGCCTCAACTGGGCATGTCACTCTCATGTATTTTCAATTTGTGTGTAACTTTTCCTATTTTTCAAATGAAATTACAAAAAGTTTAAGCCCCCAAGCAAGGCTTCTTTTTCTTCTTGTTCATTACAATTTAACATCAAAAGAAATTCTGGGATCAAGTTGTAAGAACATAAAATTCATTTATCTGCCAGCTGTTGGAGTCAATGAAATAGGAATATTGTAATTGAATTGCTTTTTTACTTTCATTACCATTTCTAATGCACCTTGTTAAAACCATGGAAAGTGCCCTTTTTAATCTACTTTTACAAACAGTATTATAAAACATAATGCTGAATGCATATGTTGTGGAATCAAGTTCTGAGTGCAGTTTGATCTAATAACGATTGGTACAAATTAAATGCTTAAATCACTAGCCAGTTGAATTATGAAATTGCCATTAATAAATGTCTACTTATTTCATTTAACTATAGAAATGCCACCCAATTGGACACGTGTCCATTTGAGAAGTGGACACCTGTACCAAGAACTCCTCATGATTCCTTTATTAAGAATTTTTTGTATAAACTTTTGCTTAATACCATTTACCTGAAAGTCTTTCGATCTTGGTGAGATACATTAATTTTACTGAATTTTAATGAAATTCTCTTTGTAAATAATAAATTCAATAAATTCTATTTATAAACAAAATTTGAAAACTTTTTCGAACATTATGCATGATTATTAGATAGAATTTGACATATTGCCGACTACAAGTAAAATTGATGTTAATGAAGGAGGGGTTGCATTTCAAATGTCCACCAAACATAAAAATCAATGTTCCAAGATGAGAAATGGGTGGCCAAGAGTTGCATTGCATGTGCTTATAAACAATGATTCTCCTATATATATATATATATATATATATATAAGCTAGCTAGTGAATAAATACTGACAAATTATATGAAAACATTTAATGCTAGCTAGTATATATGCTACTCTTCCTTATCATGAAAGCAACATTTTATTCAATATTGATGGTTTACATGTGAAAGAAAAATGTACAGAATAAGAGAGTGGCTTCACTATATAATATATAAGATAATAATTCAAATTTGACGGATAGTTTTTTCATAGAAAGATATGAATTGAAGATCAGAAGATATGATTTGGTTGAAAAAGGGTAAAAAGAAAAGAAAAGAGTTCTGGCTTTGTCCAACTACAAACATATATGAATAAAAAAAAAAGAAATAACGAAAATTGACAAAATCGATCGCTCGATCTCCAAGGATAAATCCAGATGAGTTTCAATTTCTTATTCAATTATTGCTGTTTAAACAAATCAAAAAGAGATTTTCTAATTTGATCATCTTGCATTCCTAAACAGATTTATAATATTTTATTATGTAAAAAGCCATATAAGTTTTAAATAAACCGTCGGTAGTGGAAACAAGGCGGCGGCCACCCTAGTGTCGCCGCTACCGGATGGTTCATGTCACATTAGCCGTTAGCCATGTATACTAATAGTCAAATGCCACTATATATATATTGAATTTTATATTCTTTTTCAAAGTCTAAATGTGACAATTAGTGGGTAGGTAAAATGATCTTAGTGGAATATCCTGAAACTTAAATAAAAGTTTTTAACTTTTCATTTTAATCATAATTACTATTTACAAGTAGTGGTATTTATAGAGAATCTCCAAGGACTAAGGGGTGTTGGATGTTCCACTAAAGATTCACTTCAAATGAACTTATGATTTTGTTCATAGATTAGCCATAGTCATGATGATCTACTTTAACCTAACTTGACTTTAAATATTTTTCTAGATTATTACAATTAAATTTATTCATATATTTTAGTAGTTGTATTTGACAATTTGGTGATGTAATAAATATTAGTTCAATATATATATAAAGATATTCTATTTACAAACTATTTTATCTTCTCATATATTTTTACAATACTTCGGTAATGACCCAAAACAACCAACACTTTTTTACAACTCATAAAAGTAATTTTCGGGTAAAGTATCTCCATAAAACAATTATGTCCGATAACAATCACATTTCTAAATCAATGTTGGAATTCTAAATTTAAATTCTCATCCTTAGACATTCTCTGATGCATGTGCTATTATAAATGTTAATTTGATAAAAAAAATATAAATTACTATATTTGACACAACAATTTAGCATTGTACTCAAATGCACAGTTGTATTTAATATCCTATTTTTATTATTTTATTAATTAAAATTATAAAAGTCAACACTTACCACTAATTAATTCGTTAAATTGCTGAAGAATAATTAGATGAAATGGATTTTGATTGAAATATCATGAATGCATATTAAATTTAAATTATTTTAAATATACATATATAATGGTATTTTTATAATTAAAAAATGAATATTTATTGTTGTACCAAATTTAGCATATAACACAACATTTGGTACTGCATTGGAGGAAGGTTTTTGCACTCTATATTAAATTTTAGCATTAGCACACTAATTTGACACAACATTGGAGATACTTTTATGATTATTTCTGATGCAAATATATATTTTTGAGATTCTAACTAATGACACATCAACATATATATTGAGGTCCCTTTTGGCATTGCTTTTGAGAAGTTAAAATCTAATTTTTTAATAATTTTGACATAAAAAAAATTGGTAATATTTCCAAAAGCGATTATTTGAGAATCTGTGATGATTGACAACATTTTTGAGAAGCAGGTGATTATTTTCACGAAGTGATTATGACAGAAGTTGTTGTCTTATCTAATGAGTCTTTTTAAAGACTAAATTATTCATATTGACTTAATATAAATACAAATATATCTTATGTTTAATTTCATATTTTATTTGTTCATCATTGATTAAATATAAAATTAATTAAAATATTTTTAAAAATAATTTATTCATCTTCTCAACCCAATTCCGGAATAAATACACAAAGTTAGAACTTATAACAAAACCCTAAAACTCATCTTTTTCACCATACTTATTCTTCTCTTCCCTTCTTCTTTACCATCATAAACTCAACCAAAAATACAATCAATAAAAATTATATATATAAAAAAAGTGATAAAGATTGAAATGTTGTAGGTACATATATCCATATGTCTTATTGTAGTAACATTAACTAAATTAACTTCACAACAGATTATTTCTTCAGTATAGCTAACAGTGATTATTTTAAAAGCTACAGCTAGAATGGTACCGAGAATGTGCCGGCATGCTAGTGGACTGGTATACCAGGGACGATGGATCAGTACCGCGCCCAAAAGAATAGAGCCAACATTCGTCTCTAGCAGGGCAAGAGAGAAGGTTGACCTCCTCGACACTTAAAGCACCATAAATAAGACGAAATGGTCAACTTAATTAGAATTCAAATATAATGGGGAAACCATTATATAATCAAAGGGAGTAATTCATGTGCTAATGTACAACATCAATCAACGCCAATCAACACCGATGATTACAGATCAATTAGCCTGAATTAAGGGCTATGACTATAAGAATCAGGGATTATAAATACAACAACAATCCTCGAATGAAGGGATGAAGAAATCAATTGAAAAATGGGTCACCTAGAGAGAGTATTCGCCATTATCTGACAGATGATATTCGCCACCTTCTACAGAGAAATATCCACTTATCGACTAGCCCGAATCACCATCGCTAACTGTGTAAGAGAGAGAGATAGTTCTACAGTGAAAACTGCTACTATCATCATAAAGAAAAACATTTTTCCTTTTTCGTAGAAGATTTCTTGTTCCACACTTTTTCCTGATTCACGTAACTTTTTCCATTGCCACGGTCTACAGCCCACACTCTATACCACAAAATACCTTCTGAAAATGTAACAAAATCTGGGACCCAACGGATCGGAATGCTACGTGATCCGGACATTTCAAAAACCTTAATTTACAATAGTCACAACTTATATCCAATAATGTATCCACAAATTACAACATGTATATTTGATATCATTCATTTCACTAAAATCTCTAGAATCTAACATAATTACAATATTAACTAATACCGGACACTTACAATACATACACACAAAGAATCTAATTCTTCCGGCAATACATATCTCCAATATGCTAATGTAATCTCCATTACTTCTATGATCAAAAACTAAATCTGTAAAATGGTGGTTACGAGGGGTGAGCCGTCAACTCGGTAAGTAAATTCATGCATAACACGTAAAAATAAAATGGTCTTTGTAAAACCTTTACCTTCAAAATCTTGATAATAAACATTCCAGTGAATTTAAATAATAAAACATATTATAAAACGTGAATTAATATTTTAATACAATATACGTACTCAATATCAATAAAACGGTTGAAGCAATACTTTAAAACATCTTCATTCACATTCTTAAATTATAAATCATTTCATTAAAGAGGATATACAATACTAAATCAAATGATTATCTAATCATCCTAATTTAAAACAGTAAAACAGTAAAACACTATAATTTTACGGGAGTAAACGGTACAGATCATTCACTTTATAAAACGGTGAGTAAATTATTTTACAGTATAAACAGTATGCATTAATCTATTTTGGAAAGCGGTAAGCTCATGTCTCGTAGTGTCACAAGTACCCGTGTGACACGGCAATAACAGTATATCACAATTACCCGCGTCAATAACAGTATGTCGCAATTACCCGAGTGACGCGGCAACAGTATGTATGCACACAATATCCTAGCTGGGCTAATAACAATAACAGTATCTACGGAACAATGAGCCAAAACGGTTTTACAAATTCATATATATTTGAAATCAATAGCATGTCGGTACTCGGTATAGATAACAATATAATTCTCAGTAGAACCATTTCAGTATAAATAACAATAGTCAAATTGTATTCAAAATATGTAAGGAATTTAGTTCAAAGTCATTAATACCAAATACTTATAAAAGCAACCTTACTTGTAAAATCCTTAACAAAATGCGATAGAGTATAAAATGGTAGGGATATCAGAAACAGTAGTTCTATAATTTGAAACATAAATATGCAATATAAACATTTGAAAACGTGAAAGAGCTTGCTACATATTATACACATTTTGGAAAACATAATGCATCATGGATGAGTTTACTTATCTTGAATACAAACGAATCGGCTCTAGTTCTAGAAGCTCAAGCATCACTCAAACCTATCAATTTACAAATCGATTTACTGTCATAACCTTATCACTGCAGTAAGGTAAATCAACATAAGCTTCACATATATAGAACTATACTTAGAAATCAAGTTTCCAGCTAATACCACTGACCATCCTTTGATCTCTGATTTTTAATAATTTCTCTACAGCTCCAAATATTACGAAATTTAACATGGATTGTCTAGACATTATGGTAATACTACAGTAAAAGTTTCAATTTCTAGGATTGTTAGCATGTTCAAACAATTAATTACATTCTTGTTTGTCCAAAATCCGTCCAATAAAGACCTTAGCCAACCACAGTCCACTCCGAAATTTATATAAATATTTATACACAAGTATAAATTATGAAACTTTGCAGATGTAATCTAGACATATAAGGTAATCTTCAGTAAAAATTTCAGATCAATACGGAGTCATTAGATCATACAAAAATACCAATATTTTATGGATTCCCGAAACTATCCAGCAGGATTCAAATACCGACCTATGTCTATTCCAAAATTCATAACAATATTTCTATATATCTAAAGATCACGAAATTTGGCAAAGTGATAATATACTCATAAATATACATCTATGTAAATGTTCATAACTTTCCCACATTAATAACAAACCCAAAACAGATATACGAAATTTGGCTGGTCTACTAAAACAGAGGATTTCAGCAACCTCTATACAAATTAGAAAATTCTATAAAAATCATGATATGGACCATGAAATATGATATGAATATAAATCAATCCTATATATGTCTATTATCATAAACGATTCATAAAATCCTTGACATGGGAAAGAGAGAACAACTTACTTAGCACCAATATCTTCAAACCATTGTTTGTATCATGTTTCTGCCCAGCTCTGTTTGGAGCCGCAGATCTCTCCACAGGGAGCTCCAATTTACATCTCCACCACCAATACTCAAGAATTATCAGAGTAGAACATGCTGACAAAATTCGAGCTCAATTGGACCACAAATTGACATTCGAAATGCCACCATAAGAAATCTGGACAGTGACTCAAAAATCCCAACACAACTCTCTCTCCCTCCATTTGTTTGATTGTTCCATCCTTTTATTTATTTATTTATTTTCCTCCTTTCAACTCATCGACTGCATAGGGCATTATAATCTCTTAAATTACCCTAAATTCAGTTTAGGTCAACTAGCAATTTAAACAGGCTTAGGCCTTAACATTTAAAATAAGGATAAACTCAAATACTAATTGATTTGGGTCCAGCCCAAAAACATTACTTCTCTTGTCACAATTATAATCTCCGCAACACTATCATTTTGGACCTCAAACCTTATAGAAATTAAGTTGAGCCCAAATTCATAATAATTGGGACCAACTATCTGAAAACGGTTTGCCCCATTTTTTCTTTCGGGATATTACAGAAAAGGACCGCTCAAAACACCATGATTTGCGTCTCTTGCTTCTGCCATGCTCCACACCGCGCCGAACTTACTGGAATCGACTGCTCCATGTGCCGCAGTCCAAGTACATTTTCTTGGTCGATCACAATTTACACTGTGATTATTCCCAGATTCCCTTTTTCAGCGAATCTTCAAGCTTCCATAGCTTCCCTAAACAATAACATTGACTGCCACACGTTACCTATGTCTTTAGGAAGTTTCCTCTTTCACATCAGTTGAGTCTCGTTTGGTTAACATTGGGTTCACTTGGGAATATTAGTCAAAACCTAACAAATATGACTTTGGAGATGAAGATAATGAGATTGTTTTCGATGATGTTGATGGAGATGGAGCTAATAATTTTGAATATAATCTTCCAGTTGATCCCATTAGTCTTGATGGGAATGATGATTTGATAGAGTCGTATATTTTAACTCTAAAACTTGTTCAAATTTTCTAACATAGGTATATGATTAATGGTTTTTAGGCTTTTATTGTCTGATTTTGCTTTGTTAGTATTTTTCTCTTTTATGAACTATATCATGATTTTGTGTTTTTATTTGATGTTATTGAGTCATTGGCCTAATGAGATGAATTTTTTTTTTATATTTTTTATTCAATTGAGGTCACCTCGTTTCATCTCGAGGCTTATGCCTTGTGGAACTAAGGTAAAATGTAACTATGTTTATAAGAGGTCTTGAGGATGGGTGAAAAAAGGGTAAAAGGCTTTCTATTAACTGTTTGTTTTCATGTCCTTTTTTTATAATATCATTTTATCTTGGATTCTAGAAATTCACATAGGTTTTCATGCTTATATATTTAATAGTTAATATACACTTAATGTCATGTTTGGTAGTCTACAATGTATTGTATTAACCAATTAAAATGTGGGGAAAATATCATTTCCCCCCCCCCCCCTCCCTCCCTCCCTCCCTCCCTCCCTCCCTCTCTAACGTTTTCCATATTGTTAAGATGAGGACAGAGTTTGACCATATTGGCTGTTTTTCCTCCTAAAATCAAAGAAACGTTAAAAACGTCCATTTTGTTACCTTTTCCATCAATTTGGGATGTTGATCGTTAAATGGGAAGAGCATTAACATCATTGGCAATCTGAAATTCTGAAGAAGATAATTTACATTTAAAATAAAAAACAATTAAAAAAAGATGGATTTCCACCGTCTATCTTTGAGATGGATGGTAGAGATATCTCTTTTTAATTTTTATTAATAATAAAGGTGAATTCCATTTAAGTCCCTGTAGTTTGACCTAAT
This sequence comes from Dipteronia dyeriana, assembly GCA_032871835.1. NCBI lineage: Eukaryota > Viridiplantae > Streptophyta > Magnoliopsida > Sapindales > Sapindaceae > Dipteronia > Dipteronia dyeriana. Next base: position 98,326,216 of record CM065296.1, on the reverse strand, counting down.
ACACAACTGGTCCCTTGGTTTTGAGCTCTATAGTGACAGGTCCTTACAGTTTCAAACAATCTCAATTTCAGTCCCTACCGTCCAATTTCGTTAGGGTTTTGAAATATTTTGTTAATGTTACAAGGGTAAAATGGTATATTAATAATTGAAAAATAAAAAAAAACAAATAAAAATTGATTTACTAAATAAATTAATATTAAAATTAAATTAAATTAAAATAAAAATTGATTTACACCAAACCCTAGCCAATTCACACCCCACCGTCTTCTTCTTCTTTCAAACTTCATCTTATTCACCAACCTTCAGCCAAACCTAGCTCCTCCACCCATCACCCACTGCCCATTCGAACCCAATTATCCCTCCCACCACCAAAATCGATTCTGAAAACTCTTTCCACCACCAAAATTGATTCTGAAAGCTCTTCCCACCACCAAAATCAAACCTAGAAACACTTCCCACCACCAAAATCGAACCACCACGAACACAACCCAAACTCTCTCTCTCATCGCGATCTAGCCAAAAACAAAACCAAAAATCATCAAGAACAAACAAAATCGATCCCGCCACCGAATCGATCCTACCACCATCTCGTTTCACAACTTGGAATCGATCTCCCTTGCCGCCGCGATTCACACCCAACCCCAAATCAATCCCTCAGTCGTCACGTTTCACACCAGCTCACAAACTCTTTAAACCAATTCTTCTCTTTCTCAACCCATAAATCTTATCTATCTCACTCAACTGGGTAAATGTATGATTAGATTTGTTGTATGTGTGGGTATTATTGGTTTGATTTCTTCTGGCGGGGTGGTGGTTATTGATGGGTTTGCTATGTAGGTTCTGATTTTCTACATTTGGGGATTAAGGGTTCTGATTTTCTGGTTTGAGGGTGGTGGGTCGATCAACATTTGTGGGGGTGGTGTGCTTGTGGCTAGGGTTTGGTGATTGATGGATGTTGAATGTGGTAAGTGTTAAACACATTCAACACTAGATGAAGGTGATGAACTGATCAATAATTTTAGGTTTTGGTATGAGTTTGATTTTGTTCACCGATCAATATATATATATATATATATATATATATATATATATATATATATATATATTAATATTATTTAGTGTTTAGTGTTTAAATTTATCGGTGATGGATTGAATCTAGGTTATATGGGTTGGGGGTTTGATAGAATGAAAGATGAAAGATGAAATATCTGGGTAGGGAAGTGAGAGATCGATGATGGTGATTAGGACTTGGTTTGGGTGGTTGAATTTTAGGATTAGGGTTTGGTGATTGGAGATAGATGGTGATGGTCAACGGTGATGGTGATGGTTGATATGGTGAATGGTGTTGGAAACCCAGAACTGGGAACCCAAATATTTTTATTTATTTATTTCATTTTTTTAATTGTTTGTATTTTATATTTTAATTGTTTAAAACAAAAGTCATGGGCAACAAGGTCATTCGACCCTCTATCCCATCGTATTTCACTTTTTCAACACAAAATTTGATAGAAGGACTAACTGAGGTCATTCTCAAAACCGAAGGACTAATTTGTGTATTAGGTCAAACTAGAAGGACGAAAATGAATTTCACCCTAATAATAATAATAATAATAATAATAATATCAATGATAATAATAATAACAATAATAATAATAATAATAATATCAATGATAATAATAATAATAAAAATCTTTATTCAATATTTTATATATATATATTACCTCACAAAAAAAGATTTATTAAAAAAAGAATTTGATGAATAAATTTTTTAAAAAAATTACAATTTCTTCAACCTAAATTCATCTCTTCCAAATCACACCAAATCATTCATAATTAAACCTTTCCAAATCATTCATAATTATCATCTTCCAAGTCAGATAAAACACTCCACCATTCATAATCATCATTTTTCAAATCATTCCCAAATCTCTTCGACCTAAATCTAGAAACCACCACACAAACACACCATCAACCACCACAAATCAAACTCTAGCCACCCACAAACACACCATTAATCACCACCCCCGAACCAAACAAAACACCCATTGTCAAACAAAGAGAGAGAGAGAGAGAAGGCGTGGGTGGCCATCGTCGTCGCCGCGACTATCCGTGCCGGTGAGTTCGAGCACCGATCGGGCTTTCGATCATCTTCGTGCTTCCAGTCATCGTCATCGTCATCGTCATCGTCACCGTCGCTTCTGGTTTGAGTTCGATCTCATAGAACTATCATCTCTCTCATCTCAATCTCTCACTCTGATCTCATCTTAACAAAAATCATCTCTCAATGATGGTGATTTTCTGAGTTTAAATCTGGGTTTCTTGATCCAAATATGGGTTTAAAAAACGATGGTTTTGGGGTTGTGTTTAGCTGTGGTGTCAGGGTATTTGGCGGTGGTGGTATGGTAGTGGTGATGGTGGTGAACCTATGATGGTGATGAACTGATGATGGTGGTGGTGTATATGTTTGATTTCTGGACTGGAGATGAATAATGAATTTGAACTGATGTGATGATGAGAAATGTGGATGGTGTGATGAAGATTGAAGATGAATATTGAAGATGAATATTGTTGTGCTCGGTGAAGATGAATAAGATCTGGAGATCCACAATCAAGATCTTTTTTTAAGAAAAAAAAATTGTTATTAAATTCTTTTTTTTTATTTTTTTTATTATTAAATTTAAATAAAAAATAAAAAAATATCTCCATTGTATCTTTTTTTTAATTGTTATTGTTATGTTATTTGTTGTTTTCTGTTTTTAATATATTTTTTATTTAATGAATATTTTAAGCGTAAAATGGTAATTATATGGAGTAAAGGTAACATAAGGGGCATATAATACATCAGTTGTTAGAAAAGGTAACAAAAGGGGCATATAATACATCAGTTGTTAGAAAAGGTAACAAAAGGGGCATATAATACATTCTTTCCATTTGAAGGGGGAGACCGGTCAATATGGTCAAACCCTATTCACGTCTTAACAATAGGACAAAGGTCATGGGGGTAATGATGATTTCCTTTAAAATGTGCAAAAATAATACATTAGAGTGTTTATAAATACTATCGTGTTTGCAAACACTGTATTGTATTATTTTAGTACATTTTAATTGTCTAACACAATAAACACAACTTAATACATAATATTTGGTGGTATTATGTTGTACTGTAATAGAAAAAAAAATTCTCTTTCATCTTAACAAATATGGAATATTGATGAAACTATGTGTTATGCTATTAATTTATTATTTTATATAATTTCAAAATCATATTGGAAATATTTATTTTATTTAAATTTTTGTATCAATGGAGATAAATATTTATTGATTTTTATATAAAAATATTTATTGATTTGTTCATGGTAAGAATATTTAAAATGAATTATTAACTCTTTTTTTCATATTATATTTTTATAATATAAGAGATTACAATAAAATCGTATTGGAATAACTTAATACAATCTAATACAGTGCATCACCAAATACATGTTTGTATTAATAATAGAGAGAAAACCAAAAATAGACATTGGAAATATTAAACTTTCGTTAGTAACCACTTTTAAAACTTTATTCGTTAATAACCGCTTTTTTTTAAAAAAAATATCCATAAATTACACAAACACCCCTGAATTTAATTTTTTCTTAAAAACTGGAAGCAAGCTTGAAATCATGACTAAAATCTGGAACCAAACTTGAAATCACGACTAAAAACTTGAAACTTGAAATCTTGCCTAAAAACATGAAATCTTGCCTAAAAACATGAAATCATAAAACTTGAAATCTTAACAAAATTAGAATGTTGAAACTTAAAATCTTGACTAAATTAAAATGTTAAAACTAGAAATGTTCCGGGTTTTTAGGTTTTTCATTTTATGTTAAAACTTGAAATCTTGACTAAATTAAAATGTTGAAACTTGAAATGTTGAAACTTGAAATCTTGACTAAATTGAAATGTTCAGAGTTTCTAGGTTTTTTGTTTTCTTCCCTTTTTTTCTGCAGATCACATCACCGGCAGAGGGGTAGCATGACGGTGCTGCTGGATAGTCGTGAAGCCCAGGCAACAGCACACGGCAAAAAGATGATGTCGCGTGAGAGAGAGAGGAGAGGAGAGAGAAAAAGAGGTTCGGTGAGAGAGAGGAGGCTAACGATTATTCACCGGCTTTCACAAAGACATCAGTGATGATTTGTCAACACATCACCGATGAGGAGAGAGAAAGATCACGGAGAGAGAGGAGAGGAGAGGAGAGAGAAAGAAAAAGAGAAAAAGAGAAAAAGAGAAAAAAAGAGTGTGTTTGAGGATGGTTTTTATATGTGGGCATTCATGTAATTCCTAAAAAAAGTGGTTGTTAATGAATAAATTTTCGTTTGTGGTTAAAAACGAATTTTCTATATTACATGTGGTTAGTTATAGCAATTTCCACTTAATAATAATACAATCAAATCCAAATATCCAAATAAACTACAATCCAACACAGTGTGCCAAACGAACCCCAATTGTATAAGGTTAACAAAGCCACCATAACATGTTTTGCTTTTAAACAACAACACAACACTAAAGCAGACAAATTGCACAAACCTCACTTGAGTTTAGGACTAATTGCAACAAAATGGACTTTTTGCTCGAAATTACTTAAATCTCCCTTATCGTTAGTTGAATTCCATTCAATGTTAATTGTTCAGTGCTAAAATTGTCAATTTATCATTTTAACCATTTATTTAATAAATCATTAATACATAAATAAATTGATGGAAGAGATCATCTCTTTACTAAAATAGATGGAGGATATCTCGTTCCATAATTTAATTAAAAGAAATATTATCTAAGTAAAAGAAAAAAGACAAAGAAAAGATGAGGCGTAGAAAAAAGAAAGAAATAAGAAATATGAAAGCGTTAGAAGAAAGAAGGAGACGAGGTCCAACAGAAAGAAGATCATGAAGCCTAAAAAAAATGGGCGTAGAAGAAAGAAGAAGACGAAGTTTAGAAAAAAAAAACAAGTAGATGGAAGAATTGCTCTTCCATGGAGCAGTCCGCTCCAGGTGGAGGAGAAGATCGCTCATCCACCTAGAACGATCTAATCCTCCTCAAGGAGCAGATCTGCTCCTCGTGTAGGAGGAGTAGTTCTTCCATCGTCGGTGGATCACCAGTGGAGTGACTCCACCGACAGTGGAGTTGTTAAAAGAAAAAAAAATTGTTTGACTGTTAAATGAATTTTTTTTATGATGAATGAAATTTGATTTTTTGTTTGGATGATTTCTAAACCAATGGTTTTGTTTGAGTAATGAATGGATTCAAGGATTTCAATCTCAGATAACAAAAAATGCATAGTTAGGTGATGAAGGATTTTTTTTAATGGGTGATGAAGGATTCAGTAAAAAAAAAGTATACGCTCATTTTTTTATTGAATTTTTCATATTTTATTATATATTATTTAATATTTGTTAATTTTTTTAAGGTATTAAAATAATACAGATATGGGCATTTAAATCATTTTATATTGTAAGTCTGGTAAAAGGTTAAGTTTAATTGAAGTCAACTAACAGCAGGGGAGGTTTGTACAATTTCGAGCAAAAGGTCTATCCACCTATAATTAGGCCTAAACTTTAGGGAGGTTTGTACAATTACTCCCAATGTAAATAGGCCTAAGGCTCTACATAGACATTGTGTTTGTATTTTTTGAATACATGAAAATGAGAAAAAAAAAAGTGTTGAAATCATATCTTTGAAGTGATTTAGCAAATTGAAAGTGGATTTTCTCTCTCGAGAACATTGAAATTTTATAGTCTTCTCTCTTTTTTTAGTCTAATATGACTACCTTTTTTTTTTTTTTTTGGTGTCATTGTCTTCTCCGACTTAGCAAATTGCCTCTCTCTCTCTCTCTCGCTTTCAGTGTCCGTACGTTTCCTTCTATTTTTTTCATTGTTTTGAGAGTTGTAAGCAATATGGCCAGCCTTAAGATTTTCAGGACCCGAGGCAAACTATAGAAAATGAAGCCCTCAATACTCTACATATATTTACTTGATTATCAAAAAAAAATTCTCTAGTAAATACTTGTGAAAATCAATAAAATAACTCAAACTCAAGACTATAACACAATAAACTAGTAAATAAAAAGTTACCAAATTAAATTTTTTTATAATTGAATCAAAGAATATAGCATTTAGACCTCACTCATCTCACATTTTTAGTAGCAAAAGTATTAATTAAGCTTACATGAAAAAAAATGTATTTATTTAATTACCTTCGAAAAAAGAGTTTTAAGTTTTTTTAGAGATATAAAAGAATATTATTTGTGACATTCAACCTACTGTCACCCTTGATCCAATGTTGTTGCGAGAATGATAAATGGTTTCCCTTGGTGGGTGGTATTTTTATAAATAAAAAAAAATGTGTATAGTGGGCCATTTTTAAAGTCATTTTGTATAGTGAGCCATTTTTAAAGTCATTTATGGGTTGAGTTTCCATTGGTGGGCCTTTTAAAAAAATTATATGTATATGATGGGTCATTTTTAAAGTCATTTATAAGTCTGTTTTAATTAAAATCTTATACGGACTATATTTTAAAATCAATTTTTTTAACTATACGGTTGCATCACGGGGCTCCCCTAGGACCGGGCCTGGTAAGCAAATATGTTTAGTAACCTTTTAGTATGGGTAAATTGGTTATTTTTGAACTTGTTTAAAATATTAACATAGTTCGATGATAATAGCGTTTATTCACTCCAACAATGTTTCAGGTTTGAGTAGCTATCACCAAATGTGGTATATATATATATAAATAAAAATAAATTGAGTCAACTTTAAAATCTTGGTGGGTATAAAATGAGAGGAGGGTAGATGCATGCATGTTTTAATTTTTAAATGTTAAGATATCATGCCTAACACATTTATTGTCGAAAATGAAATTGTCGTAAGAACAAAGAAAAGATTAATGATGGAGTATTTGTACATCAATAAGAATTGGGAATAGTTAAATTTTTTTTGGAAATTTTACGGAATTTTTCATTTCAAGCATGGATAATCCACAATAAAATTACTTTTTAAGTATTATTTTATTTTGAAAGATTCTCTCTCTAGGTTTTTGGTCTCTCCAAAACCATAGGTGAAAGTAGTGAGTTTAGATATTTGGAGATAGCGTTTTTCACTCGTTTGGAGTGTAGGTTTTTATTCTATTTTTTATTTTCTTATCTTGTTTTGTTTAATCATGAGCGCGGATGAGATGGCTAGATTATGCTAGGCATTATCGTTAAAGGATAGAGAGGGCCATATGATGCCTTTACAGACGAATCTGAAGGATGAAGGTGAAAAGAAGATGGGTTTTCGGCTATTAGGTAAACTACTCTCCAATAAGCTTGTGAATAGGGATGCATTTGTTAACCTATTTCCTCGTACATGGAGGATGGTGGAAGGTTTTGAGATCGAAGTGATTTCGGGGAATACCTTTTCTTTCACTTTTAAAAATACTAGAGACTGATGGCAAGTTTTACAAAGGGAGACCGTGGAGTTTTGACAAGGCATCATTGGTTCTGGAAGAGCTAGTTGGGAAGGGAGATATACAGGAGGTGAGTTTTAACAAAGCGGCTTTTTGGGTTCAAATCCGTAATATGCCGTTAATCTGTATGACATCCGAAATCGGCAGATACCTTAGAGGGTTGATTGGGGAGGTAAAGAAGATTGATAAAGGGAAATCGGGTGATTGTATGGGTAAATATATCCATGTTCGGGTAGTCATTCATGTGGGCAAGCCCTTACGACGGATCTTACGGGTGGATGTCATGCGAGATAGGAAGGAATCGGTTATGCTCATGCATTACGAAAGGTTATCGGAACACTGCTTTTGGTATGGTCGTATGGGTCATGTAGTAAGAGATTGTTTAGAGACGAAAGATGGGGATAGGCCTGAAGACTACGACCAGCTTTTTGGTTCCTAGATAAGAGCTAATAGTCCTATTAAACTAGGAAAATCCCGTCAGCGAAAGGAGGGTGGTCACTATAAGGAGGATATAATCACGAATGAAGACTTTAGGTGTATACCGGCAACGAATGTTGAGACAACTAATGACCAGAATCCGACATACCAGATTGGTCGCTGACACTGATGGGACGGCTCGGGATTCGAGGAATTACATAGGATTGGAAAGAGGCAGAGTCAACCAAGGTGCTATCTCTTACCATGCACGCAAAAATCTTGGAAAGATTTTGGCTAATGAGGAATTACCTCAAGATGTCCCTCAAAAGGTGGCAGAACCTTGGGAAACGAATCAAAATTTTAAGGAAGGAAATCTTGGCTCCGAGGTTGATGTGGGATGTGGTGACTCGAATAATGAGGGGCAGATAGGCGACGTATCTAATGTTGATAGGCCTCATATTAAGGCTATTTCAGAAAAATCCTTTGATGGGCTACGAGTGGTAGACAAGTCAAATTGGGCCCCGTTTGAAATGGATGTGGATGATTTTTCTCAAAAACATGAAGAGTTAGTTGTGGGAAGGGTTGTGGCGGGAGATGAATTGATCAAAGTTCAAAATGGGCCAAAAGTGGGTAAATAAAAAAGATGGGCTAAATATGGGGTCAAAACTGACTCTGGACTATTTAAAGGTCCGACATTGGGAAAACGATCTAATAGTCAAAATGAGGCGGGTGTAGGAAAGAAGCGTAGGGATTTTGATAATGAAGAGGAATCGGCTACAAACTGTAACGATTTATCGGTGGGTCAGTCCATACCGGTCTGTCGATCATAATGAAAACATTATTGTGGATCATCTGGGGGTTGGGTAGTGCCTGGGCGTTCCAGATCCTGCTTCGACTCAAGCAGATGTATAAGCCCAACTTGATTTTTTTAATGGAATCAAAATTGAATCATGTTCGTATGGAGTGGATCTGTTTCAAATTAGGATACTATGATAAACTTGTGGTTGATAGTGATGGTTTGAAAGATGGTTTCTGGTTATTTTGGGATGAGAGTATTGATATCAATTTGTTATCATACTCAAAATTCTGACGATAGTATTGATATCAATTTGTTATCATACTCAAAATTCCATATTGATGTGCAAGTTATGGTCTTAAGAAGTATTATATGGAGATTTACTAGTGTTACAGCCATCATGAGCCCTCTCAACGGCATCATGCTTGAAACATCTTGCGTAGATTGCATGATATGCCCTCTCTTACTTGGGTCTATGTAGGTGATTTTAATGAAATCATTGAGAACTCAGAGAAAAAGGGTGGTTGCCAACGTCCCAGTGCGCTAAAGGATACTTTTCGATCAACTTTAGATGACTGCGGCTACAGGACTTAGGTTTTTTGGGTCCGAATTTCCCATGGTCAAACAAAATGGAGGGCCCAACTATGATTCAAGAGAGATTAGACAGGTGTGTGAGTGACTTTCGATGGATGAACATGTTTACGAATGTGAGAGTTAGTCACCTTGAATTTTGGAAGTCCGACCATCGGTCGATTCTTTTAAATACCTCTCCTAGTGTGAACACAAATGATCAGTAGAGAAGAGGATCGAGACGTCGGTTTCATTTTAAAGAATTTTGGTCAGACTTGGAAGTATGTGCAGACATTATCCGTTGGGTGTGGGGTGGTTACAGAATGGGTCAAGACATGTAAGAGTTGGTTTCTAAAATTCGTGTGTGCACAGATCAACTAGCGGCTGTCTATAGGTAAAAATTGAAAATGCATGAAGGAGGAAATAACAAGGAAACATGAGGAGTTTCGAGTTGCCTCTATTGTGCTGCATCAAGACTCGTGGAGGGAAGTGCACAAAATTGAATGTGATCTGGATAAGTTGCTGGATTGTAAGGAAGTATATTGGAGATAGAGATTGTGTGAAAACTGGTTGAAAGGTGATGATAAAAATATAAAGTTTTTCTATGTGCTGGCATCGTCAAGACGATCTAGCAATCTGATTAAGAGGTTGCTCAATGAGAATGGAATATGACAGGATGGCAACTTGGCCATATCGGATGTGGTGAGGCGTTATTTCTTTGAGATTTTTTGCTCTAGCCAACCGAGTCACTTGGCCATGGAAAGGGTCTTTGATTGTGTTCAGCCATGCCTTTCTCCAGAGAAGAGTGCTTTCCTTGATGGTCAATTCACTCCGGGTGAGATTAGAAGGACTATTTTTGACATGTACTCCACTGAAGCTCTCAGCTTGGATGGACTACCTGCTTTTTTTTTATCAAAAATATTGGCATATTATAGGGGACAAGGTCACTTCGGCTTGCTTGAATGTTCTTAATCAAGGTGGTAGTTTGGAAAACGTGAATGAGACCTTTATTGTTTTGATTCCGATGGTGAAAAAGGTTGAGCGTTTATCTGATTACCGACCTATAAGCTTATGTAATGTTATTTACAAGGTGGTGGGTAAAGCGCTTGCAGATCGGTTTCGTGTTGTGTTGAATGAGGTTATCTCTAAGACTCAAAGTGCATTTATTTCAGGTCGTCTGATATCTGACAATGCTATCGTAGATTTCGAGTGTATGCATACACTCCAGAGAAGGAAAAAGGGAAGGAACAAGACAATGACAATTAAATTGGACATGTTCAAGGCTTACGATTGTGTCGAGTGGGATTTCATCTCAGGTATGCTTCATAGGTTAGGTTTTTCGGAGGCTTGGATAGATAGAAAAATGCGATGTGTGAAATCTGTCACGTTTTCTTTTCAAATAATTGGTGAAGTTTGTGGTTCCATAAAGCCTTCTCGGGGGTTATGACAAGGGGACCCGTTGTCATCGTATCTGTTTTTTATTTGTGCAGAAGGATTATCACGTTTATTCTTCAGAGCGAAGAAACGAAAGGTTTTGGTTGGTTTTCATTGTAGTAGGGGGGTCATAAGGTCACCCTATTCTTTGCGGATGATAGTATGATTTTCATAAAAGCTTAAGAGAAGGATTGTAGAACTATTAAACGTATTCTTAATTGTTATGCTGAAGCATCGGGACAGATCATCAATTTTTAGAAATCAGTCCTTTGTGTTAGGAAGAATGTTGCTTAAAGGAGAGCGGAGAACCTAGCCGGTATTCTTGATGTTCGCCTGGTTGAATGCCAAGAACGATACTTAGGTCTCTTTAGTTTTGTCGGGAAAAATAAGAGAGACCTGTTTACTAGCATTTGTGATAGGGTGTGAGATAAAGTGAACGGTTGTCAGAATAAATTATTCTTGGCTGGTGATAAGGAAGTGCTTCTAAAGGCAGTTTTTTAATCTATTCCTGTGTACTCTATGTCTCTTTTACTGCTGCATAAGGCCTTATTTCACAACTTCATAGGCTAAGTGCCAGGTTTTAGTGGGGCACTTATGAGGAGAGAAGGAAAATCCGCTGGTTAGTTTGGAGTTGTCTGTGTCAGAGCAAAGATCATGGTGGTTTGGGCTTTCGTGAGCTTGCAACCTTTAATCAGACTATGCTAGCCAATCAAGTGGAGACTCCATCAACATCCAAATTCTTTGGCTGCTAGAATCCTTAAACATTACTATTTTATGGACTCCTCGATTTTGTAGGCTGGTGTTAAATCGTCGAGCTCTTTTGTGTAGAGAAGCTTTGCTTGGGGCAGGGTGTTGCTTGAGAAAGGTACGAGATGGATAGTTGGTTTGGGTGAGTCCATTCTTGTTTATCAAGACCGTTGGTTGCCAAGGTTATCGACCTTTAAGGTCTATTCTCCTCTGGTTCTTAGGGATGATGCTTTGGTTAGTGATCTGAAGCTTCTTTCTGAGCGATGGAATGAAGAAATGATTCGTACTTGCTTCATGCTGGATGATGCTGTGTGTATTCTTAGTATCCCTTGTTCCTTGGTTCGTCGTCGGGATTCGCTAATATGGCATTTTGATAAAATGGGAGTCTTCTCAGTTAAGAGTGCATATCATCATGGGTGCTCGGTTTCTGTGGTTTCTTCAACATCTGGTTCTGGTTCGAGTTCATCTGAATCATGGTGGAAATACTTGTGGTGCTTAAAGTTTCCGGCTAAGGTTAAATTGCACATTTGGATAGCTTGTAGGAATTGTCTTCCTATGATGTCCAACTTACTTAATCGTGGAATGTGGGTGGATTGTTGGTGCCCCATATGTGGAAACAAAGAATAAACCACCCTTCATGCTCTGTGGAGATGCTCTGCCTTCGAAGTGGTTCGAAGCAAGTTTGTTAAGCTTAAGGTTTAGCAATGTCATATATTATAAGCTTTTGGATTTTATGGTTGCTTGCAAGTCTTGTCTGTCAACAGAGGAAATGGAATCTTTGTGTTTAGTGTTATGGTGGATTTGGTTTCGAAGGAATGGCTTAGTCCATAACACTTTTTGTCAATGTTTCTGATATTGTTCCTTGGGTAGATAATTTCCTGGCTAATTTTAGGCGGGCCAATGTTGCTGCTAGGGATGCCTCTGGTGTGTGTGAGCAGATTGTTCAATCTTGGCGTCCTCCTGATCAAGGTGTCTACAAAATTAATTCTGATGTTGCGATTGATGTCAATAGGAATAGAGTTGGCACTGGTGCTATCATTCATGATTTTAGGGGTCTGGTTATGGTTGTGTGTGCTCAGATGTCTCCGATGGCTGAAGCATTACCGATCTTGTGCGGTCTTCATCTTGCTTATGACTTAGGATTACAGTCATGTGTTGTTGAATCTGATTATCAAATGGTGGTGTCCATGATTAACTCATCCAGCGCTCCTTTATTCGATATCGGTCTGAGTATTGAAGATATATTAAACCTTATGAAAGGCCCTCTTAGGTGTTCAATGTTTCATTTCTCAAAAAGCTAGTATGGATGCGTATTGCTTGGCCAAGCTTGGTGTTGTTTCTGATCATGATAGTTTTTGGATGGAGGAGGTCCCACCGAGTGTGGCTCCGATTGTTCTGGGTGAATCCCCAGCTCTGATGTAGTCTTTTCTTTGTTTAATGAATATTATTTTCCTTAAAAAAAACACGAATAATCCACAATTCCACATTATTATTTGACTGAATATGGCTGTATTGTAAAATATTCTTTTCACATTGCAATATATTATGATAGCGTTGCACATTATGATTCTGTGACTGATTATGGTAGTGATGACTAAATGGTAATACTATGATTTGGGTTCATGAATTGCAAGATCTTCATAAGATTATAATTGAAAATGCAAAATGGAAAGAAAAGGTAAGGTTTTGTTAATGATTATAGAATATTTTTAACCCAAAAAATGCTTTCGACTTTCGTTATGAGGATATGATTTTCCACTTTTACTTGTACACAACTCACAAGTGACAGGCACAGCAAATCCCAAACATAAAACATTGGATTCAAAGTCATGTTTTCTTGTTTATTATAACTGCTTTATTTATTTATTTATTTATTTTACTTGGAGCATCTCCAATGCTATTATGCATCGGAGAAAACTAAGTGCTATATAGGATAATTAGATAATAAGGTAGAAAAAACATCTTCAATGCAATTATCTAACTAGATTATGGAGGTGATGTGGTAACTCTTTTTTTTTATATAGAAAATATGGAGTTGAGTTCTTAACTTTAGAAACTCATAGAAATACTAATTTTGATTTCTAACTTTTTCCCACCAATAACATTACACCTCCTTTAATTGTAAAATAAAAGAGAAAAAAGAATGAGATAAATATTATAAGATGATTGGTTAAAAATGGATACATAGTAGATTTAAAATAAAAATAAAGGAGAGAGTAAAATAAATGTTTTAAGATGATTGGTCAAAATAGATACATATTTGATTTTAGATATTGTATTGGAGATGAAATTTTTTTTTTTTTTAATATTTTCTTTTATAAAGTGGATCCATATTTAGGGTCTTTTTGGTACTGTTGTAGCTAGAGAAGCACACTTGAGGAATGAGGATGGATATAAGTCTTCCCATCCTCATCCTCACTTCCCATACCCTCCCCCCCCCCCCCCCCCCCCCCCCCTCATTTTTTCATTTGGGGAAAATGGGGATGGGGAATTTTGGGGGGAGGTATATCCATCATCAACCTCAATTCCACATTTTTCCCGTTTTTCTCCTTTTTTTTCCATTTCTCAGTTTCATCGGTTCCCCATTTTCCCATTTAACTAAAAATTATAAATTAAACTAAAAAAATCAAACATTCAATTACAAATACAAAATAAAATCCATTAATGTAGTAAAAAGAGTGAATGTGCATATATACTTAAGTTTCAAATAATAAAAAAAAGATATTAAAAATATATATTATAAATATATTTATATTTGTTTGGGGGAAACCCCCCATCCCCATCCTCATTTCAATTTGAGGATGATTTTCATCCTCATCCCCCCTATTTTCCCATTTTTTTTCGTTAAAAAAAATCCTCAAAAGGGGATAAGGACGCGGGGATTTGGGACCACGGGAAAAAATGTGCATTTCATAATACTGGGCGGATGAGACGCACATACCGAATTGGTGTTTGATTGATATCGTGGTACTTGGGTACCAGGTAGGTGTCGCAATACCTAGATACTAGATAGAAGGTATCGTGGTACTGGTTCTCCTTGATATCATGTTAAAAGGTATGATGTGGCATTAACCTTTCCCAGATTGTAGTATCGATATTTTCTGGTACCTGGGAACTGGTCATGATCCGGATCCTACCAGGTATCAGCTCGATGGAAATTTCTTCTTTGGTCCCTCGTCAAAAAAGGTCGTTTATTGGAATAGTTGGGTATTAAGGTGAAAGATCCATGGATGAAATTCAAAGGAGACAAAGGGGGATATTTGAGAGGTGTACTTGAAGGAGGACTCGATGAGAGTTGTGAGCTGAGAGCTAGAATGTAAGCTCAGTTGTGGGCTTGGAGGTTCGGTAAGGCTCAATTGTTTGGGGTTCAAGGTTAGAGAGAGAATCTTGGAGTGTGTGGTACAAATTTACTACATATTGGATTATTCCTCTGTTGTCATGGCGATCCGTGATTTTTTCACTGATTTAGGGTTTCCACATTTATCATGTGTTTATGTGTGATTGGATTATTTTTTTTCATCTTATGTTTCTGTTAGTAGACGTTATTTGTTACGTTGGTGATTATTAGGCATGCACTTCTGCGTTGTTTATCGATTTATTTTCCAACAACCAGCATCAGAGCCATGGTTGGCAATTACAGTTTCAATTCGTTATGGGTTATCGTATGAAGGACTTAGTGGTATTGGGGTGATGATTCATGGTTCCCTAGTATGGGTTTCGCAAAAGAGACATGTCTTGAAAGCAGTGTCAAACTCAGTGGGGTTTGATTGAGGAAGAATATTGATGATGGAGAATTTTGGCTTGTAGTGACAAGTACAAGTCATGGAGATCCGATCTGAGTTACACAATACGATGAATAATAATAAATAAAACTCCTAAATCTCAGTATACTCTGGTGTAGTGAGGAGTTGATCCAGCAAAGCACTACAAGTGTTGCTAGTAGTAAGTATTTCACAGAGTTGGGTGATGCAAGGACACGTTTTTCCTTTTAGTAGGTTTCTCCATTATAATGGAGGGATATATTAATGCTAGTGGGTCCATAAAGTTACACATGGGTATTGGTCAGAAGATGATGCAAGGATGTCGATGGCTGACAACTCTCTGAAAACTTCCGTGAGGAGTTGCACCACAATTTTAACAAGTTATTTTGATGTGGGCCAGAAGAAATCTTAAGATAATTCATTCCTAAGTGATTATATCTTGTGGTGGGGTATAATGATTCTCATTGTAGATAGTCATGGTTATGGGCAAAGGGTTTGGGAATTCTCACCAAATAGGAGAAATGTTAGATTTTGGCTTATATTCCCAAGTGAACCCAATGTTAACCAAACAGGACTCATCTGATGTGAAAGAGGAAACTTCCTGAAGACATGGGCAACTTTTGGAAGTCGATGTTCTTGTTTAGAGAAGATTTGGAAGCTTAAAGATTCTCTGAAAAAGGAAATCCGGGAAGAACTACGATGTAGACCGCGGCCAAGACAAGGTGTTTGGACCGTAGCACAAGAAGAGGTCGATTCCAATGAGTTTAGTGCAGTGTGAACCACAACAGAGGGAAGAGACGTAAATTGCGGTCGTTTTCAAAAGATATTCCACGGTACAAGGCACAGACTGCAGACTTCGGCCCAAACCATAGTAATGGAAATGTTGCATGAAATAGGAAAACGTCCGGAACAAGAAATCTTCTGTGGAAAAAGACAGGTGTCTCTCTTGATATTGAACATGAAAGTCTTGAGCATAAATGAGTAAGATTTTGTGTGGATCAGGAATACTTGTGCATGTATGAGAAGGTTTTTTGTTGGTTTTAAACTTCCCTTGTATTCTAGTATAAATACATGTAATATTTATTTATTGAGTGTATATCAAAAAGAAACAACTCTAACATCAGAGTAGGTGTTATCCGAATGGAGACCCCATGGGGATATCTGGGGAGGGATCTAGGAAATATCTAGACTTCGAGGTAAGAGATCTGTTGGTGATATTCAGGGAAGATCTAAGGGGATATTGGGGGTGAGGGTACTTGAAGGGGGACCCGATGAGTGTTGTGAGCTGAGAGCTAAGATGTAAACTCGGTTATGAGCTTGGGGACTCGATAAGGCTCTGTTATTTGGGGTTTGGGGTTTGGGGTTAGAGAGAGAATCATTAAGTGTGTGATTGTACAAATTGAGAATCATCTGGGGTTTAGGGAAGTAAGGTTTTAAAATTTTTATACAAATCATAATTTATATCTAGGACCAGTGAACTTGGGATCGTAACTATTTTTCGAAACTAGTACATACAATATGTAAACACAGAAAATTGTATCAATATTATCAGAAGAATAAAATCTTACCAACGTTTGGAGGCTCCTTCACTTTACGATATGCTCCTGTCTGAATCAATCTTACCAATGTTTAGAGACTCCTTCACTTTACGATGTGCTCCTGTCTAAATCACTCGATCTTCCTCGCTATCTCCCGAAACTGGTAACTGTGTGTGGGCGCGACACGGTCTCAGGAACTTGAATGGAGGATGTAGAGAGAATTGAAGAAACTCATTCTTCTATATTTGGTGTTATTAATGAACACACTTGCACACAAAAAAAATCTTTTATTGCCAACAGTTGTGTGTGATTTTTCAAAGTAATAACCAAAAACCTTTTTTTTTTCTCTTCAACAGATGCGTGTGACTTTTCAAAGTAAAACCAAAAACCTTTTTTTTTCTCTTCAACTAATGTGTGCCTCTATCTTTACACAATATATATATATATATATATATATTATGTGTGTTTCAGGTATTTGCATCATATGCAAATTCTTATTTTGACTATTGTTTCATGTGCACACACCAATTTGTATTCAATGCAATCTCTTGCGTTATTAATTGATATATTTATCATTTAATTATCCTTTTCAAATATATCAAATATATAAAAAGTTATAATATGTATTTTAAATTTAAACTTAAATTCAAATACTTAGATAAATGATTTAGCAAAAATAAAATAATCATATTATTTTATCTTCACCTAAATCCATATATCAACTAACACCCTCCAATTAATAATTAATTAATAATTCATAATTATCAGTATAATTAAATAATCTAATTATTTAATTAATTTAACTATTAACATTCATTAATTAAATAATCTCATTATTCAATTGATTCCCGGATATATACGTGTCACTTTTGTAACATAATTAATTGGACAATCTAATTAATTAACCGTGACCCCTGTTACCTAAATCGATCGGGCTAGCAAGGGGACCTAATGGACCCACAGTATTTTGAGCTCCAATAATCCTCGGAATCATTAATTAAACTCTTTAATTAATATTCCTTGATTATTAACTCCGGTGTTATTCCACTAAAAACCTGAAGCTGCATTCTTTCAACTGCAGACGCTTTTACACAGACCGACATTGCTCGGTGTCCATCGATGTAGCTATTACACATGGTGTGATCCTCCACAGTAGTTCATAATTAGAGCTGAGTCGTAATGTCCGTTATACCCCTCTAATTACATATATCCTTTAAGTACCGTTGATTCTCTAATGGACAATAAATCCTATTTCCTCACGGAATTAGAAGAGCGCTCATATTGTCCAAGCTCCGAATCAACCCTTAAGGAAATTACCACCTACTACTCACAAGAATGAGTGGATTCCACTATTGTGTACAAACCTTCCCAGCCACAAGCCAAACCGCAATCCCAACATACGGAGTATATTGATCAGGAAATGCATCTGACCTCACTCATGGTATACCAAAGACCATGATTTAACCTAAAAGAGTCGATAAGACACTCAGGATTAAGATCACCCACATATAGTCATCATTAGTTGATATATATGAATCTCATCGGTAAACGGATCTTGGTGAGAGATTCATATAGATCAATGTTCAGTCCTACATGATCACATCATACAAGGTGCCTCCATTCCCATATCTCATATGAATGATTCAGGATAGAATCACTGTACATTACGGAATGGATCGTGGTTATAGATTAACCACAAATAAAGTACCCAGCTTTATTTGCTATCTATAGACTCTTTAGATTGCACGTCTCTTATTGTATATATCTATATATGACACTCATATACACAGTTTGAGAATACATCTGGTAATCTTGGATGTTAAAAATATGCACAAGTTATAAAATAAGCAACACAACAAGAATGAATTGAACTTTTTCTTTAATTTATTTCATAAATCTATTTACAAATTAAATCTTTAGGGCATAAACTCCAACACAAATTTACTATATAGTGGATTATTTCACTGTTGTCCTTACAACCAATGGTTTTTTCTATGATTTATGGTTTTTGACACGTTCTGAAGAAGTGTTCATACTCCCAATTATAAGAGTGTCAAAGTAATAAATTAACCGGTAAGACCGGCTCGAACCATAGAGATGTTGTTCACTTGTCCTTGTAGAATTAATAATCTAGATTAATTACTAAGCTTGTTATAAAATGTAAATCAATTAAAATTAAAACTGGGGCTAAGGGATCCACTGTTGGTAATTCGAATATGATTCAATAATTAATATTTATTCCAGATTAATGGGAGGGTATTCCACTCCACTGACCACTCTCTGATAGATATGAATAAAAGTACTCACTGTGCTAGACAATATCTGTCTGTCTACAGTGAGTCAAAAACTCTGTAAGGATTAGAGGGGAGAAACCACTCTCTGATAAATATGGGTAAGAGTACTCACTGTGCTAGACAATATCTGTCTGACTTCAATGAGTCAAAAATTTCACAAAGATCAGAGGGGAGAAAGTAAAAAAAAATAAAAAACTTACCAAAATTGGATCATATTTTCCATACCAACAGTATCACCTTTGGCCTCAGCTATATAAAATTAACCACACATAATTTAACTAGAAAATAGCTATTTTATTTAAAATGAGAATTTGAGAATAAGAGAGAATTTCAAAAATCTAATATCAGATTTGGATTCATAATGTGTAAATTAGAAGGGAGAGGTCCCCTATTATACAAAATACAGATGAAAATTGACCATCGGATGAATTTAGAATGAAGCGTCCAGATTTTGCCACGTCATCAATGAATGGTTAACAGTGAACAGTAAACGCATCCGTGAAAGTTAATAGTGAACAGTGCATTGGCTTCTAGAATGTGATTCTCTGCAACCGCGTGTACGGCGCCAATAGAATTGTGCCACGTCATCGGTCAATAATCTTCTAGAAAGTCAACTATGAACAGTGCACCGAATTCTAGAATGTGATTCTCTACAGCTGTGTGTACGGTGCACTTGCAAATTGGTTCAATAGGAATGTACCACATCATCAGGAACAGTGAAAGTCAACTGTGAACAGTGAAAGTCAACTGTGAACAGTAAACAGTCAAAACTATAAAAATACCCTTTGTGGCCTTCCTAAGGTTTTTGACGTTCTAAACTTGAAAACGATATTTGTTTTGCCATTTGACTTCCCCATAATTCTGAATTGATCGAATTACCTCTGAAATACACAGAGAAATACAAAGAGAAATACATTGATTACTACACAACACATTTATTTAAGCGAGCGAACGAAATTATGTCTAAATTGGAGAATTAATCATATTGGAAGTGTAAAATGATGATATTATCCCTTAGTAAACATACACTTTTCAGTGTTAATCACACCCCCAAACCAACTTATTGCTTATCCCAAGCAACTAAAGCGAAAATGGTAAAAACTCAAATTCAAATCTCTAAACTACCAAATAGACAAACTCTCACATACCTCTTTTCTCACCCTTTGACAACCAGTCATCAATCGAGTTATCAATCAAACTTTTTAGTTCTCAATAAAGATGAACACGATAACTATGAGATTCAATTGAAATCAAACAACATTTTCATTCTGAAATCTCATCAGGGTTTTTTCCTTAGGCAACAGTTTTATTCTCTCTTTTTTTAATATATCAAAATTGGAAACAAATATTCCATCTTTAATCCATGTAGCGAGCTTTAGGCCAATGACTCCCAAACCAGTTGGCTTTAGGGTATTAAGTGTTAAAACACTCCTACGGACTTAATTACTCGGACTGCAGATGTTTTTTTTAGTACAATCCCCTTAAGCTTTTTCTTTAACCCGTGTAACGAGCTTTGGGTCAATGACTCTCAAACCAGGTGGTCTTAGAGCATTAGGTGTTAAAACACCCCACGGAATTAAATGCTCAAGTTAAAGAGGCTACGAAGCTGAACTTTATTCTTATCCAGACTCCACCGTTTTACACGAACACTCTATGCTTACTGAGGCATGAGGCCCGGCTACTAAGTAAGAGTTTTGGTCACAACACACAAAATTATTATTATTATTATTACTATATATGTTTAAACAAGACCACTGTCTTCGGTTGTTACTCTTGAATGATGTTTCAGAACTAAATATCGTAAAATCTCAACTTACTGCTCATAATCACGTGTCAATGTGCGTGTGTCTAGAATAGTTTGAAATTTTCCTCAAGATGACGTAATGAACAAAATGATTAGTCAATGATATCACAATGGAGAGTTTATAAATTTGAATAGTCAGAATAGAGGAAAAAATGTATCATAACTACAGAGATGTGTCTTAGAAGTATCGAAAAGATCTCCTTACTCGACCATCTTTACAAAAAAAAAATTGGTCAGAAGTTAGTTTTTTTTTTTTTTTTGAAAAACAAAAGTTATTGAATCAACTATCCCCTCCCCCCAACCAGAATGAGACATTGTCCCCAATGTCTTTAGAAAGAGTTAAGATTTAGAAGATATCACCTGAACAACTTGAAAGACAACAAAATCCTGCAAAACAATAAAAGAAATACAAAATAAAGGAAAATAAAATGCATAAAAACCATGGGACAATCACAAACAGAAATTCAGATCAATTCTGCATTTCTTGTTCTCTTTATCAATGGACCAATCGATTTTGGAGGTTGAAGGATCTGGCTCATAATTAAAAGCTTGTAACTGGTCTATCAGCTCATGAGGACTTGAAGCAGAGATAAAGATTTTTCGAATTGAAGGTGGAATGTAATAATTTTTCTGAGCATGATCAAGAAATTAAAGCAAACCATCATAAAATTTATTAACGTTCAACAAATCGATGGGTTTCTCATGGATGTGTAGTTGCGTCCAGGATGCCATTGTGAAGAATTCTTCTAAGGTTCCAAAACCACCTGGTAAAGCTATAAACGCATCAGCATGATGTAACATAGAAGTCAATCTTTGAGGCATACCTGAAACAACTAGCTCTTTGTCGTTTATCTTTCTGATGATGTCTGCCGCGACCATAGGTTTTGGGACAATACCCAGAACTTGACTACCTCCGTCTCGTACAGCTCGTGAAACACACCCCATTAATCCCAAGTTACCTCCTCCATACACTACGTGTATTTTTTGCTCAGCCAAAACCTCACCAAGATGAGTTGCAGCATCAACAAACTCTCTGTATTTCCCATAATTAGTGCCTCCAAACACACAAATGTTTGTGAATCGTTTAGATGAAGGTGACACCATTAATGCACTCTCTGAAATTTTCTTTTGAATGTTTATGAGTGCTTGAAGCAAAAAGGAAAACAAATGCTTGTATTTATAGATCCCAAAAAAGTAACACAATAATACACCTATATGTATAGGGTGGCGTATTTGTCAATGATATTAGATCCAAATGGTTCAAAAATCAAAAGTAAACAACAATAATTACAAAAAACATTAAATGCGGAAAGAAAAATATAATAAAAACAAAAGGATATATACTGGTAGTTGTGATTGTGGCTCACATCTTCCTCTGGTTTTAAGTCGAGAAACGCCTTCAACGCCCTCTATGGGTCGGGGATATGCTTCCCATTCAATTTTCTTATAAATTGGCAAACAGGGTCTTTTAAAGTCAGATTTTCAAGACTATATTGTGCATGTTATTTTTGAAATTGTAGTCATAATCGGTCAATTACCATTTGCACATATCCACTAGGATGTGCATCAAGAGTCGTTAGGATATTATCCAATGACTCCCTACGCAAACCATGCCTAATGAATAAAATTTTATCTTCCCGACTATTAGACACCATTCATAAAGAACGACAATGTGTGTTGCTAGTTGTACGTGCACATTTGTGACACGTAACCCCTAACTTCTTAGCTCTTCGTTTTTTTTTTTTGCAAGGTTACTTCTTCCAAAACCAGGCATGTAAGATATAAATGAATCAGCAGACTCACCTGCTAGACGTGCCTTAGCTTCGATCAACCAACGAATTTCAACAGGAATTTTGTTTATCATCAGTAAGCGTAATCTTTCAAAACTTGTTTTGTAAATCTTTTTCAGAGCATTTTAGGGCAACGATGGAAAATGCTTTCCCAGGTTTGTGAAAATTTTGTCCATGCCTTATTTTAGGGATCAGTTATTTGGGAAACTGAATTAAACAGACTTGAATTGTCACGGAGTACCGTTATCCCCCATTTAACCGGGGTTATATAGCAAAACACACCAAGTAAAAACTGAACCTAGAAATTAATCCTGTAAAAATTCAAAACGTAAAAGCGAACAAAAACAAAAATAATAATTGCAAATACAAATAAAGTCAAAAGCAAAAGATTTGTTTACTCACCTTTGCAACAAGGGTCAAAAAGGACGGTAGAGTCTTTTTAAAAATCTGTATTTTCTAAGAATGGTTTCACACGTTGTCCATTTACTTTAAACACACTACCATTCCTAGGATTCTCAATGTCAAGGGCACCATATGGATACACTTGTTTCACAACAAATGGACCACTCCATTTTGATTTCAATTTGTCAGGAAATAAATGAAGTCGAGAATTATAAAGCAAAACCTTTTGACCAACTTCAAATGGTCTTCTTAAAATTCGTCTGTCATGAAAGGTTTTAGATTTTTCTTTAAGATTTTTTTGCATTTTCATATGCATCATTTCTTAATTCTTAAAGTTCATTTATTTGCAACTTGCGCAATTCACCAGCATCATTTAGGTTATAATTGAAAGCTTTAATGGTCCAATATGCTTTTTTCTCAAGTTCAACAGGTAAGTGACAAGGTTTTCTATAAACTAAACGATAAGGAGACATACCCAAAGATGTTTTGAATGCAGTGCGGTAAGCCCAAAGTGCATCATTTAGTCTAAAAGATCAATCTTTTCGATCAGGGTTAACAGTTTTCTGCAAGATATGTTTTATCTCCCTATTTGCTAACTCAACTTGACCACTTGTTTGAGGGTGGTATGGTGTGGCAATTTTGTGTGTGACTCCATATTTCTTCATTAAAGACTCAAAAGGTTTGTTACAAAAGTGTTTGCCTCCATCACTGATAATGGCTCGAAGGATTCCAAATCGACTCAAAAGATTTTCCTTTAAAAACACAATCATTGTTTTGTGATCATTATTTCGACAAGGTATTGCCTCAACCCATTTTGACACATAATCAACGGCAACCAAAATGTACAAAAATCCAAATGACGGTGGAAATGGACTCATAAAATCAATACCCCAACAATCAAATATTTCAATGACAAGAATAGGGTTTAAAGGCATCATGTTTCGCTTGGAAATGGATTCTAACTTTTGACAATTTTCACAGGTTCTACAGAATGCATATTCGTCTTTAAACAATGAGGGCCAATAAAATCCACACTGCAAGATTTTTACAGTCTTTTTCTTTGATGAAGAATGACCACCACATGCTTCAGAATGACAAAATTCAATGGCACTACTTACCTCATTGGATGGAATACACCGTCGAACAATTTGATCAGGACAATACTTGAATAAATACGGGTCATCCCAGTAAAAACGTTTTACCTCGGTCAAAAATTTCTTTTTGTCCTGTGCTTTCCAATCGAGTGGCATCATTCCTGTTGCAAGAAAATTAACAATGTCAGCATACCAAGACAAAGTTGTGATAGAAAATAAAAGATCATCAGGAAAAGAATCATTGATGGGTGCTTTATCAAATGACGACTCACCGGTGAGTCGAGATAAATGGTCTGCAACGACATTTTCAGCACCCTTTTTGTCCTTAATTGTGAGTTTGAATTCGTGTAGCAATAAAATCCAACAAATCAACCTTGGCTTCGCATCCTGTTTAGACATTAAATACTTCAAAGCAGTGTGATTAGTAAAAACAATGGTTGAAGCACCAATCAAGTATGACCAAAATATATCCAATGCAAATATCACAGCAAGTAATTCTTTCTCAGTGGTGGTGTAATTCATTTGTGCACTATTCAAAGTTTTACTTGCGTAATAAATCACAAAAGGCTTACCTTCTCTTCTTTGTCCTAAGACAGCTCCAACAGCAAAATCACTAGCATCACACATCAATTCAAAAGGCAATTACCAATCAGAGGATTGCATGATAGGAGCAGATGTTAAAAGGTCAACTATCTTTTTAAAAGACTCTCCACACTCTTATGTCCATTCAAATTTTACATCTTTTAATAAGAGGTTACAAAGCGGTTTAGATATGACACTGAAATCTTTAATAAACCTCCTATAAAATCATATGTGGGTTAAGTCTTCTTTGGGGTTGTCGATATGTTTTAGCATTTTCCTCTAAATTTATTCGATGTGAACAAAATCAAAGGGTTAATACCTTTCAAATCTTTCAAAGTCCAACCAATTACATTCTTATTTTTCTTTAAAACATGTAACAACTTACCTTCTTGCTCTTCTGTGAGGTTAAAAGAGATTACCACTGGGTAGGTCTGGTTGTCTCTAAGGTAAGCATATTTAAGTCCTTCTGGTAAGGGCTTCAAATCCAGTTGAGGTACTTTTTCTTCTAGAACGTCATCTTTTTGTTCCAATTCTTCAAAATCTGAAGTGTCTCCTTCTTCTTCGATAACCTACAAATAATCATCAAGATGTGAATGCATGCTTGACTTTGGTGAATTGATCAAAAAAATTTCATATGAGTTAAAAGAATCATTTTGAACATGATCTTCAACAATGGTTTCAATAATGTTTACATCTTCATCTTCATCTTCATTTTCATCATCAAATGGTTCCTTAGACATGTTGAAAACATTAAGCTTAATTTCCATATTTCCAAAAGACATGCTAATTATTCCATGCCTGCAATTAATCAAGGCATTAGCAGTAGCTAAAAATGGTCGGCCCAATATAACAGGAATTGATTTGTGCTCATTAACAACAGGTTGTGTTTCCAAGACAATAAAATCTACTGGGTAGATAAATTTATCGACTTGTACTAACACATCTTCCACTATTCCTTTTGGTATTTTAATTGACCTATCAGCAAGACAAAATGTGGTTGAAATCGGCTTTAACTCACCAAGTTTAAGTCGCTGATAAAATGAGTATGGGAGCAAATTTACACTAGCACCTAGGTCAAGTAAAGCATGCTCAATTTTACATGTACCAATTATGCAGGAAATAGTGGGACAGCCAGGATCTTTATATTTCAAAACATTTTTATTGGAAAGAATGAAACTTACTCGTTCAACCATAAAGGTTTTCTTTCTTACCTGGTGCTTCATTTTCACAGTGCACAGATCCTTCAAAAATTTGGCATAGGAATGTACCCGTTTGATTGCGTCTAACAAAGGGATATTGGTCTTTACCTATTTGAAAATTTCAAAAATCTTTGGGGGATGCTTCAATTTCTGTGAATTTTTAAGAGCCTGTGGATATGGGAGTGTAGGTGGAGATTCAATTATTTCTTCGTCAACAATGGTTTCATCAACCCCTTCCTTACCCTTGGAAAATGACTCATCATCATTTTTACCAGATTCAAGAATAGGTTTTTAGATAACCTTACCACTACGAAGAGTGATAATTGATTTGACTTGATCCGAGCGTTGGTTATTATCATAGGAACTTGACTGACTCTTGGGATTTGATTGTGGTTGAGATGGAAACTTACCTTTTTCGTGTGTGGTGAGAGTAGAAACAATCTTTTCCAAAGTATTTTTAACATCTGTCAAGGTTTGTGCAGTTTGGTTGTTAATGGATTCTTGTTTCTCAATGAATGAGTGCAAAGTGTCTTCAAGGTTTTTCCTAGATGGTGGGACATAAGGCGCATAACCTTAAGGGATTTGGAAATTCTAGTATGTTTGTGGATTTGATGGACCTGGTGGTTGTGAAGACTGGGTTTGATTGTTGTTCCTCCAACTAAAGTTTGGATGATTTCTCCAACCAGGATTGTAGGTTTGTGATTATGGGTTGGAATTTGGCTTGTTGAAAGTGTGCAAAACATTGGTTTATTCATGAAGGCAATCTTTTATGGCTGGTAAAGTTGGGCAACTATGAGTGATATGATCATCAGAATCACATACATGGCATGCAATTTCTTATATAGATTTTACATGCTCACTATTTTTAGTTTCTAGAACTTCAAATTTCCTAGCTAGGGATACGAATCTAGCTTGAAGGTCATAATCTTCCCTATGATTGTAAATGCCTCCACTAGATGGAGATGGTTATGGTTTGCTCATGGACTCATAGGAACCAATGGTGTCCCAATTTTGAGCATTTTCGGTGATATGGTCATGGTATTCAAGTGCTTCTTTAGGATTTTTGTCATTGAACTCCCCATTACACACCATTTCAATGACTTGTCTACTTTGGGGTGTGAGTCCCTCAAAGAAATGTGACACTATCCTCCATGATTCAAAATCGTGATGTGGACAGACATTTAACAACTCTTTGAACCTATCCCAACATTGGTAAAGTGTTTCCCCAGGTTTTTGGGTAAATGAAGTGATTTTCCTCTTAAGAGAGTTTGTTCTATGAGGTGAAAAAAATTTCTTTAAGAACTGTTGTTACATGTCATTCCAAGTTTGGATTGATCTTGACCTAAGGTTTTGTAACCAAGTTTTAGCTTTATCTTTTAAGAAAAAAGGGAAAAACTTAAGCCTGATTATATCCATGCTAACATTTTGGTCAGTGCAAGTGTTACAGACTTCCTCAAACTCCCTAAGATGCAAATATGGGTTTTCAGATTCAAAACCGTAAAAATTGGGTAAAAGTTGAATGATTCCCAGTTTAAAATTAAAGTGTGTTGCATTTGGTGGGAAAGCTATGCATGAAGGTGCTCCAATACGTGTGGGATTCATGTAGTCTCTAAGAGTTCTAGGTGGATTTGGGTTAATGTGTTGGTCAAGGTCAACATAAGGCGGATGGTTGCTGTGTTGAGATATGTTGTCAATGTTGTCAAAAAGGTTTTCGGCTTGGTTTCCTGCTGGATGTCTAAGTGAGTTTTCAGTCATGTTGTTGGTGAATGTGGGTGATTGTGATCTCCTAATTAATCTACCACTAGATTTTCGAGACCAACGTCTCATGCAAATTTAATGAGGGTTCATAAAGGTGAAATACACAAAAATGAAGAAAATAAAATAAAAAGTGATAAAAATAACACGATGCAAAATTCTAGGGGTGTAAATATAAATATATACAAGTATTGGGGCAAAAGTTAAATAATTATAAATGTAGGGACTAAAGTGAAAATATGATAATTACAGGGACTTATATGCAAAAATGAAAAATAAAATGACCTATATACAAATACAAACTAGATCTAAGCTAAAATTCAAATAAAAAGTTGAATGACTATAATGCAAAAATATTATTAATAATTACAAGCGCTTTTTTTTTTAAGTGGATGAAGTTTATGATTAAGATGAGTGATGCAAAATTGAATACAAAATAAGAACAAAGATGATAGAAAAAAAATTGCAAAACTAAAATCAAATTAAAAAGAAATTACTTCTACAAAGAAAAGACGAACTTACCTCCCCGGTAGCGGCACCAAAAATTTGACACGTCCTAAAGAAGTGTTCTTGCTCCCAAGTATAAGAGTGTCAAAGTAATAAATTAACCGGTAAGACCGGGTCAAACCACAGGGAGGTTGTTCACTTGTCCTTGTAGAATTAATAATATAGATTAATTACTAAGCTTGTTATAAAATGTAAATCAATTAAAATTAATACTGGGGCAAAGAGATCCACTGTTGGTAAATCGAATATGATCCAATAATTAATATTTAGTCCAGATTAATGGGAGGGTATTCCACTCCACTGACCACTCTCTGATAGATATGGGTAAAAGTACTCACTGTGCTAGATAACATTTGTCTGTCTACAGTGAGTCAAAACTCCACAAAGATCAGAGAGGATAAACCACTCTCTAATAGATATGCGTAAAAGTACTCACTTTGCTAAACAATATATGTCTGTCTACAGTGAATCAAAAACCTCACAAAGATCAGAGAGGAGAAACCACTCTCTGATAAATATGGGTAAGAGTACTCACTGTGCTAGACAATATCTGTCTGACCACAGTGAGTCAAAAACTCTACAAAGATCAGAGGGGAGAAAGTAAAAAAATAATAAACTTACAAAAATTGAATCATGTTTTCCATACCAACAGTATCACCTTTGGTCTCAACTATATAAAATTAGTCAGACATAATTTAACTAGAAAATAGTTATTTTATTTAAACTGAGAATTTGAGAACAAAAGATAGAGGATTTCATAAATCTAATATCATATTTGGATTCATAATGTGTAAATTAGGGGAGAGAATTCCTCTATTTATACAAAATACGGATGAAAATTGACCATCGGATGAATTTAGAATGGAGCGTCCAGATTTCGTCACGTCATCAGTGAATAGTTAACAATGAACAGTGTCAGTAACAGTAAACGCATCCGTGAAAGTCAATAGTGAACAGTGCACTGGCTTCTAGAATATGATTCTCTATAGCCGCGTGTACGGTGCACTCGCAGTTCGGGTCAATAGATTTATGCCACGTCATCGGTCAATAATCTTCTAGAAAGTCAACTATGAACAGTGCACCGACTTCTAGAATGTGATTCTCTGCAGCCACGTATACGGTTCACTCGCAGTTTGGTCAAATAGGAATGTGCCATGTCATCAGGAATAGTGAAAGTCAACTGTGAACAGTGAATAGTCAAAATTACAAAAATACCCTTCATGACCTTCCTAAGGTTTTTGACGTTCTAAACTTAAACACGATGTTTGTTTTGCCATCTGACTTCTCAATAATTCTGAATTGATCGAATTACCTCTGAAATACAAAGAAAAATACATTGATTACTACACAACACATTTATTTAAGCGACCGAACGAAATTATGTCTAAATTGGAGAATTAATCATATTGGAAGTGTAAAATGATGATATTATCCCTTAGTAAACATACACTTTTCAGTGTTAATCAGTTTTTACATATATTTTGTATTTATGTGTGATTGGTTTATTTTCTCTCATCTTATTTTTTTGCTAGTAAACGTTGTTTGTAACGTTGGTGATTATTAGGCATGTGCCTCCATATCATTCATCGCTTTATTCCTAACAATATTCATCTTCAACTATCATTTGTGGACTCCCAATATAAAGAAATCAGAAATATAATATATTGACATTAATATAATTAGTAAAGTTTATCTTTTAGAAAAGATTAAAAAAGAAAAAAAAACCCTACATTCTTCGACCCATTCGATGCGTGCAATTTCTTTTCTGTCAAAATGGTGGCTATACCGATTCCAAAGATATTCGCTATATTTAATAAAACAAAACCTAGTATCCAATCATACATTGCCACATCTTCACTAAAGAAAATTAAAACAAAATATAAATAATATTTAAATGTTAATTAAAAATGCCACTTATAGTGGCTTTGTTTGCCAATGAACAACAATCGATTGTCCACATTTTCATCAGCCCCCACACATGGAGGAGAGATCCCTTCCCTGACTGACTTCTCCAACGACTAGAAGAGATTGATCGATCTCCACTATTCAAGGAGAAGATTGACCAATCTCCTACTTTATGAGATTGACTGATGAAGTAGGAGATCGATCTCTTAATTCCTGAAGTAGGAGATCGACTCAATCTTCTTGTGATCTCTATTTTGTGGAGATCTCTTATTCACGAATTAGAGGAGATTCTCCACCAACGAAGATTTTTTTTCTTTTTTTGGTTTGATAATTGTTTTTTGTTTTGGTTTTTATTAATTAATTTGATTAGTTTAATAATGAGGGTAATTAATGGATTGATTTATTATTATTTAATGATTAATTACATTAATAATGTGAGTGGTGTTATTGGCACCACCCTAATGAACTAATAATACCCCATTTTAAAATTTATTTATGGTTTACAAATTTTAATTTATTAATTTTCCAAATTGTCCTGGTCTCATTTCTAAATTTCATACACTCCATGTTGCTCATCTCCGGTGCCCCCACCTCCAAGCAGCCATTTTTTTATTATTTTTTTGAAATAAAACTATATTCAATAACCAGATTGTTGTAAATATGGTTTTTCATTATGCATCCAAGGGATTGGTGCTTGAATGACATATATATTACACTTGTCAAATTGAAAACAATATGGCAATTTTATATAGAGATAACAAAGCATATATATGTTGAATTACAATAAAGTCTCCATATTCACTTGCCAATAAAAGGCCAATTATGTTGTAATCTATGGATATACTAGAAATCAATACAAAGCTTTTACGTATGGAAATGTATATCTTGTCTCTCTCATCTTCTTGCTTGTATTTATTTATAATTTTATATTGTTATTAATATTTATTGCTTTATTTGTTATTCCAATTTAATTATAACACGTTATCAGTACGATGATAATGTTTCTAGAACCTGAAACTTCTGAATTTATTACCACTGGAACCTGAAGATCCTAAATTTATTTCTAGAACCCGAAGCTTTTGGATTTATTATTACTAGAACCTGAAGTTTCTAGATTTTTATTTATCAATATCAGAACCTGCAATTCTGGATTTTGTTTCTTCCATTTTATTTTTATGCAATTTACTTTCTCACAATTTATTTACTTTTACGTAATTTTTATTTAAACAATTTTTTCTTTCATCTAAAAACCTGAAGTTTATGGATTTATTAATCATTACTAGAACCTGAAACTTCTGAATTTATTTACTTACAAATATTTCTTTAATTTAAATATCTGAAGATTTAAATTCCTCATATTTTTATCAGACCAGAAGTTCTGACTCCCGATTGTGATTTTCAGATAACCATAAGCTATAAAAATGTCAAAACTTGCAAGCTTGAAGTTTGTTGCACTAGAAGTATCTGGGGACAACTACATGTCCTAGGTAATTGATGTTAAATTATTTTTAAAATCAAAAGGCATTTATTACACAATTGAAGAAGGGGCTGAAGCAACTGAACAAGACAAGTCCACTGCTATGGTCATTATCCGTTGCCATCTATATGAAGATCTAAAAGCCTCATACCTAACTGTCACGGAACCTGAAGTTCTATGGCAAGAATTAAAAGACCGATTTGATAACCAACCTAATATTGCATTACTAAATGTCAGGTATCAGTGGTAACATTTAGGTTTTCAAGACTATAGGTAAGTCTCTGAATATAACTCTGTTTTATTCAAAATCGCTACACATCTGAAATTGTGTGGTCAGGATGTAACAGAAAATGATATATTAGAAAAAGCATTTACAACATTTCATGCCTCAAACATGATATTACAGCAGCAATATTGAGAACGTCGATTATCAAAATATTCAGAGTTAATATCATGTCTCTTGGTTGTAGAGAAAAATAACGACCTTTTAATAAAAAAAAATCATGAATCACTTCCGACCGGCTCCATAGCATTCCCAGAAATGAATGCTAATACTATTGGGAGACATAATCACGGTCGTGGTCATGGTCGTGGCATTGGTCTTGACCGTGGTCAGGGTCGCAGAAGAGCATATGATTATTCTAATCTGGGTGATTATAATCAAAGCATTCCGCAAAAACAGAATATTAATAAGATCAGACCAGATAAATGAAAAAGTATCCAAAAAGGGTCTAAGAAAGATGATGGTATATGTTTCAGATGTGGCTGTCATAATCATTGGTCACGTACAAGCCGCACACCCAAACATTTGGTTGAGCTTTATCAAGCATCGATCAAAGGAAAGTAAAATGGGAAGAAGCCTGAAACCAACTTCATGGAGGATTCGGATTTTATGGATATTACCCAGTTTAATGTTTCTGATTTTCTAGATGATCTAAATGACAAAGTGACCACTTCAATTGGTGATGGAAATATCCATACCAATTAAGTATTATTTGTAATATTTTTATCGCATGAAATGCTTATGTAAATATTCCTTATATAATATATACTTTTGATCACTCCATCTAATATGCATTTTATTTTTTCTTTGTGAAGCACAAAAAATATGTCTCTAAATGATAAATTGAGTGATATTGAAAAGAAAAGTACAGAGATATATGTCTAGCTGATATGCAACGACACATACAATTTTATAGAATCATAAATACTTTCTGAATTTAACTTTATTTAAGGTAAATGTTAATACAATTAGGTCCAACAGATCTGATAGAAGGCTCCGGTAGATCCATGATATTGTTACCAATCAATACTAAAATATGTATCAATATGGCTTTATATTCAAGTAGATCCAAAAGAAATCTACTAAGTTTCAAGGATATATGATGTAATGGATTTCGTATAGAAACCATAAATGATGGGAATATCGAATATATGTGCACTAATTCCCATAATTTAGGCCAGAAACTCATTCAAGAAAAGATGTGTGCTTTATCATCTGGATTATAGTACACTCTTATAAGAGGTGTAGAATTTTATGCAGGTATGAACCAAAAATTCTCATGCCCAAAAAAAATTATGCTCTGGCATGACCATCTTGGTCACTCGGGATCTACAATGATGTGAAGAATCATTGAAAATTCTCATGGGCATCCATTAAAGAAGCAGAAGATTCTTTTATCCCAAGAAAATTTATGTATTGCATGTTCACAAGGGAAATTAGTAGTAAAATCATCCCAAACTAAGGTTGGTTTTGAATCCCCATCATTTCTATGAAGGATTCAAGGGGACATATGTGGATCTATCCATCCACCAAGTGGACCGTTCCGCTATTTTATGGTCCTAGTTGATGCATCCATCAGATAATCACATGTTTGCTTATTATCAACACGTAATGTTGCTTTTATAAGATTACTTGCACAGATTATCAGGCTTCGGGTGTATTTTCCCGATAATCCGATTAAGTCAATACGTCTTGATAATGCTGGTGAATTTACTTCCAAAATATTTGATGAATACTGCAAATCAGTTGGGATTGATGTTGAACATCCAGTTTTACATGTTTATATCCATAATGGATTAGCAAAATCGCTTATCAAATATCTCCAGGTAATTGCAAGAACTTTATTATTGCGAACACAATTACCAATTTCAGTTTAGGGACATGCAATTTTACATGTTGCTGCATTAATTCATCTTCGTCTCACTGCTTATCATCAATATTCACCAGTGCAACTTGTATTTGACCATCAACCAGATATTTCTCATCTACGTACTTTTGGTTGTGCAGCATATGTCTCAATTGCACCGACACATAGAACTAAAATGGGACCTGAACGACGTTTGAGAATATATGTTGGTCTAGATTCACCATCAATTATTAGATATCCGGAACCTTTAACTGGTGATCTTTTTGTTGCATGATTTACTTATTGTCATTTTGATGAGGGAAATTTTCCATCATTAGGAAAAGGAAAAACTTCTTCTGAAGAGAAGCGTGAACTTTTTTGGAAAGTCCCTAGTCTAATTCATCTTGACCTATACTAATCTCAATGTGAGAATGAAGTCCGTAAGATAGTTCATCTTCAAACAATAGCAAATCAGTTACAGATGCATTTACCAATGCTATTAGGGTAACAAAATCATACATCTCAATTGTTAATGTACCAGCATGGTTGATTGTTCCAGAAGAACGATCTAAAAAAATGATAGCAAAAGAATCATCTACTGCACGCCAGAAGCGTGGTAGGCCACTTGGTTCGAAAGATATTGTTCCTCGGAAAAGGAAAAGAAATTACCAGGATCATGTTCTTAAGATTATAAATAAATCCACTATCTCAAAATCAACTCCACATGAGTTAGATGTCCCTAAAAGGACACAAGTCACTAAAGTGACAGAAACCCTGCAGGGGAAGAGATTCAAGAACATATAAATGAGGACATTTCTATAAATTATACAAGAGAAATGTGAAATCGTGAGGAAACAATGATCGATGATATATTTTCATATACAGTGGCTACTGATAAATGATGATTATGAGCCTCATAGTGTTGATGATTGTAGGCCAAGGTTTGATTGGCCTAAATGGAGAGAAGCAATTCAAACATAATTAAATTCATTAGCCAAGAGTAAAGTATTTGGATTTATAATCCAGACGTCTGAAGACGTCAAACTTGTTAGATACAAATGGGGTTTTTGTACGGAAACGTGATGAGAAAAATAAGGTTGTGCGATATAAGGCACGACTCGTAGCACAAGGTTTCTCACAGAGACCTGATATTGATTTTGATGAGACATATTCACCACTGATGGATACAATTATATTTCGATTTCTAATAAGTTTGGTTGTCTTAGAAAGACTTGAAGTGCGTCTTATGGACGTCGTAACTGCCTATCTATATGGCTCACTCGACTCAGATATTTATATGAAAATCCCTGAAAGATTTAGAATGCCGGAAACATACAACTCGAGACCTCGTAATTTATACTCAATTAAATTACAAAGGTCCTTGTATGGAGAAAAACGGGTGCATGTGGTATAACCGCCTTAGTGAATATTTGATTAAAGAAAGATATATTAATAATCTTATATACCCATGTGTCTTTATAAAGAAATCAGAATCTGGATTTGCTATCATAGCAGTTTATATTGATGATATGAATTTAATTGGAACTCCAAAAGAGCTCCTGAAAACTGCTGAATAATTAAAAAATGAATTTCAAATGAAAGACATGGGAAAGACGAAATATTGTCTCGATATAGATATTGAACATAAATCAAATGAAATACTCATCCATCAATCAGAATATATTGAAAAGATTCTAAAAAGATTCTAAAAAGATTCCATATTGATAATGCTCATCCATTGAGTACTCATATGGTTGTTAGAACTCTTGATCCTAAGAAAGATTCATTCCGACCTCTTGAAGATGGTGAAAAGATACTTGGTCATGAAGTATCATATCTTATTGCAATTGGTGCTTTATTGTATCTAACTCAATGTACTAGACCAGACATTGCATTTTGAGTAAATTTGCTTGCTAGATTTAGTTCAGCACCAACTCGAAGGCATTGGAATGGGGTTAAATGTCTTTTTCGTTACCTTCGTGGCACGAAAGATTTAGGATTATTTTATCCGAAATCTAACAATTTTTCAGGTTTACTTGGTTATGTTGATGCCGGATATCTGTTTGATCCCCATAAAGCTCGTTCACAAACGGGATATGTTTTACATATAATAGCACATCAATCTCCTAGCGCTCCGCAAAGCAAACTATTATTGCTACATCCTCTAATCATTCGGAGATCCTTGCACTTCATGAAACAAGTCGAGAATTTGTTTTTGGCTAAAGTCAATTGTTCATCATATTCAAAAGACATGTGGATTATCATTATCTACAGAAATGTCAACACCAATATTTGAAGATAATGCGGTTTGTTTTGCTCAAGTTAGAGGAGGATATATCAAAGGAGATAGAACCAAACATATTTCTCCTAAATTCTTCTATACTCATGAACTTCAACAGAACCGACAGATCGATGTTAAACAAATATGGTCTACAGATAATCTTGTAGATTTGTTTACCAAGACATTGCCTACATCAACTTTTGAGAAACTAGTATATGGAATTGGCATGCTTCGACTCTGTAAATTACAGGATTGATATTGAAGTTTTGTTCAGGAGGAGCACTCAATCAGGGAGAGCAAAATTTGAATGGACCTATTGTACTATTTTTCCTTTACCCGATTTTTTGGGTTTTACAGGAAAGATTTTAATAAGGCAGTTCTGAATACGTTTAATATAACTAGATCCAGAAGATCATTGTATATATTTTATTAAGGTTTTTGTCCCACTGGGTTTTTCCTAACAATATTAAAATACAAGTTGTGGAAATTCAAGGGGGAGTGTTGTAAATGTGGCTTTCCACTATGCACCCAAGTGGATTGGTGCTTGAATGGGGGAGTGTTGTAAATGTGGCTTTCCACTATGCACCCAAGTGGATTGGTGCTTGAATGACACATGTAATACACTTGTCAAATTAAAAACAAGATGGCAATTTATATATAGACAACAAAGCTTATAAGTGTTGAATTACAATAAAGTCCCCATATTCACTTGCCTATAAATGGCCAATTGTGTTGTAATTTATGGATATACTAGAAATCAATACAAAGCTTTTACATATTGAAATGTATATCTCGTCTCTCTCATCTTCTAGCTTATATTTATTTATCATTTTATATAGTTATTAATATTTATTGCTTTATTTGTTATTCCAATTTAATTATAACACAATGAGATATTTCAAATAAAAAATTAAAAAATCAAAGTACAAAATACAAGAAGGCTGGATACCAACCAACAATCCAACACTGCTCCTTAGACCCTTTTGTAAAGACTTCGAGAATTCAAGACTAATTTTCAAAGATTCTTACGGTCCATAAACACCTTGTGTATATAGCTAAATAGAATACCAAATAATCTTTGACAAAATATAAAAATCTTGACTCAACAAAATCAAAATTCTACTAAGTTCTTACAATCCCTACTAACTGAGTCTAGTTAATATATATGTTGAGTATGAATGATTAAAAAGATGATCAATTTATCTTTAAGATTTGATAACAATTTTATACTTTTGTTAACTTGGCTGGACTTCTTTTTCCCGACTATGAAATATAAAAACTAAGCACAGGAAATGGAAAAATTACTTGAAATAAGCTCAACTTCATTAAGAATACTTTGATTACAGATAAAAGCTAAAATTACAATACGAAGAGTATGTGTCTTGCTTTGATGTTCTCTCTTACCTTTTTCTTACCATACTCTTATTGAACGAATGCTATCATTTTTATACTGCAACATAGTTTCTCAAGCTTTCTACATAAAAAATGAATTCAAAAAGCTAATTATTATTCTAGTAAATGCAAACTTTGTATTTTTCCTTACATTGTAAACGTAATTTTTGTTTGCTTTTGCTCCATACTTCTCATGCTTCAACTCACATCCATCTCTCCATCACACTATTCATAGTTTCTTCTTCTACTTATAATCTACGTCACACCTTCAACATAACCAAATAAAAAATTTATTATTGTGACAATGAAAAAATATATATACAAAAATAATGATATTGCTTTGCTCCTAGTCAATTCTCTTTTTTTTTGGGTGTTTCTTTTGCCTCTATATCTTGTAATCGGGTAGCTCATGGTCTAGCTGAATTTGCCTCGTCTTGCTCTTCTGAATTGGTTTGGGTTGAGGATTTTCCTCCAAGTGCGAGATTGTTTGTTTCCGGAGAGTTTCCGGTTACTATGTAGGCTCTCTTTTCTAATGAAATCCGGTTTTATTGAAAACCAAATATAGAAATGTAGTTCTCATTTCTTCAAAGGGGTTGTATGTGAGGAGAAAAAAACAATTAAAGTTTAAAATGTTAAAAAAAAATCAAGTAAATTATTAGAATTTAGTCGGTAAAAGATTTGTTATGGAATTATAAGTCCTTTTACATAATTTTGGTAAGAGATATGAATAAAATATTAAACAATTTTAAAATAGGGACATTATTAGATCAATAAAGGGTTGTCAATAGCACCACTCTAATAATGTGATCATTTTTTAAGTACCGTAAATATCTCACTATCATATGCATCAGTGACTTTTCATCAACAATTTTAAAGGGTTATTTGTGTAATTATAAGATAAAGTTGCATATGGATACAAATATACAATATGAGTATATTGAAAATCTTATAAACTGGAGTAACTAGCAAAAGAAGAAAGAAAATTGAATCTATAAAAATAAAGAAACTATGAACACCATGAATGGAGCTTTTAAAGCTAACATATCTTGCTCTGTATTTCTTTTATTGAAAAAATGAATTGTGTTAACAATACTATAATTGTATGTGTTTATATATACAGCTGAGGTCACGTTTTTTATGTGAAACAAACTCCCAGAGAATCGTAAGTAACTATATGACAACTTGAGTTGTTAATTCCCGCCAAGAAGTTCTTCTAGAAACCTTGTCAGGTCAACTTGGATAATTTAGCTCCTGTGTTGATTCAGTCACAGTTATAGTCTCTAAACTATGATTGATCATACTGCTTCCAATGTTGATCTACTGAGCGTTGTTGTGGACCAGCTACAGCTGATAGAGCTGAGATTGAGTTGCTATGTTTATCAACAGAGGTAGTAGCCTTAATAGCCACCCTCAAACTGAACCTTGGTGAACAAGCAAGATTCAGTTTGGAACAGAGAAAATCAAAACGAGCATGAGAGAGAGCTTTTGTGAAGATATCAGCCCCTTGGAATTCTGTTACATGTTGAACCACAAGTTGCTTATTTGTAACTGTTTCACGTACAAAGTGAACATCGATCTCGATGTGCTTGGTTCGAGCATGGAATATAGGATTTTTGGCCAAAGCCTCGGCACTTGTGTTGTCACATCATAAAACTAACAAACAGCTAAGGAAACACCAAGCTCAATAAACATAGAGGACAACTATAAAACCTCTGTTGAGACCTGAGATAAGGCACTGTATTCAGCTTCAGAGCTAGAACGAGCCACTACTTTCTGTTTTCTAGAGCTCCATGTGATCAAATTGGGACCTAAGAATACACAACACCCACCTGTGGAACGCCTATCATCAAAGCGAGAACCTCAATCAGCATCACTATAAGCTTCTACCTTTGGACAAGCAGGTTGAAAGAAGAGACCAAGTTCAGTTGTGCTTTTCAGATAACATAATATCCTTTTACAAGCCATGGATTGAACATTAGTAAGTGCTAAAAGAAACTGACTTAATATGTTCACAGCAAAGGCTATATCTAGTCTAGTGTGAGTTAGATACTGGAAAGCCCCTACTGTACTTCTGTATCATGACGGATCAGCAAATGGAGCACCATTATTGATAGATAAAACAGTATTGGTGCTGATAGGTATGGAGCAAGGTTTGGAATGTTCCAACTTCGTTTTGAGTAGTAAGTCAGCAACATATTTTGACTGTGTAAGATAGATCCCTTCAGCATTTCGAAATGCTTCAAAGCCGAGAAAGTAATTAACTGGCCCCAATACTTTTAAAGCAAAGCCTGAGTGAAGAGTTTTGATTATAATCTGAATCAAAGTTGAGCTGCTACCTGTTATCAAAATGTCATCAACATAGACTAATAGATAGATAACAATCTGACCAACCGTTCGAATGAAGAAAGAAACATATGATGCTGCATTCTGAAATCCCCAACTAACCAAGCAGTTCTCAATTTGTGAAACCAAGCACATGGAGCTTGCTTGAGACCATAGAGGGCTTTGTTTAGTTTATAAACATAGTTGGATTTCGAGGAGTTAACAAAGCCTTCAGGCTGCTGCATATACACAAGCTCACTCAACTCACCATTCAAGAACGCATTATTGATATCAATCTGTTTGATCTCCCAATTGAAAGTAACAGCCAATGTAAAGATTATACGGATTGTTGACAGCTTGATGACAGGACTAAATGTATCAAAGTAATTGATTCTCTCACTTTGATGAAATCCTTTTGCAACAAGTCTAGCCTTATACTTGATAACACCCCCCATTTGTTCCCAACCATATGCATGTCTTGAGTGGCAGGAACCAAAGTCCAAGTGTTGTTAGACATAAGAGCATTATACTCATCCTTCATAGCTTACAACTATTTTGTATCAGCCAATGCCACTTTAACACTTTTAGGCTCCAAAGTAGTAATCAGGCTAAGGGGAGATTGGCATATTGCTGAATATTTTTTTGGCATGAAGATGCCCAACTTCGACCTAGTGATAATAGGATGAGTTGCAGCCACAGATTGAGTAGGTAACATGGAAACCACAGGTTGAAAGGGCACAACAGTTGTATCTTGAGTGTGCAGTGGTGACTGCTTGAGCTCATTTGAGTAGTCAACTGGAGCAGTATCTTGACTATGAGCAGTGCTATTAGAAGTAATATACAATGGTGATGTAGTATGATGATTAAGGTTGAACAAGCTGATTTCCTAGTGTTACAGACACTATGAACACCATGAAAGGAGCTCTAAGGCTGAACATATCTTGCTCTGCACTTCTTTAATTGAAAAAATGAATTGTGTTAACAATGCTATAACCGTATGTGTTTATATGAACAGCTGAGGTCACATTTTTTTTGTACTAAATTCCCAAAGAATTGTAACTAAAGAATTGTAACTAACTCAATTGGGATTGATCATGCTGCTTACAATGCTGATCTATTGAACGTTGTTGTGGACCAACTACAGCCGACAAAGGTGAGATTGAGTTGCTATGTTTATCAACCGAGGCAGTAGCCTTAACATATATGACCAAAGTTTAGGGAAACTTTGTACAATTGACCCAAAACAATATATGTAATAGAAGCTCTTAAAATCAATTTCACAATCCAGATTAATGAATGGCATCCGTTATAAATGACAACATCAATGAATATATTTCTGATTATTTTCTTTTAAAAGGAAAAATTACATCCACAGAGAGTAATTACTACATGTGAAAGAATAAAAAACAGAAAACCTGTCTATCAAGTATACATGCAATTGATATGGCTATTTAAATTTTCCATGGGGGGTGGTTTCTATGTATGTTGAGAGAACATGGATATTCCCTAATGCAGCATAAATTTACATGATCATACACAAACTGATGTATTCTTTATGATGAATCTCGTGGCTATTCGATTGAAAATTTTCTTACAAAATACACGACGACATCAGGCCCATTTCTTCATATGTTGCATAATATGTGCAACTTCGGTCCCAAAAAATTGCACAACTGCTGATTGATGTAGGAGATTGGAATTGCTGACTTTTAAATCTTTGATAGTTTTATGAAAGTTCCTCCTTGCTAAACTTGTTCCACGCTTCCTGTTTTAATACATATCAAATAAATTATTGGAATCAAACACAAATCATCAATAATTCTAGTATTGGTAACACCAATGTGAATATTGAATGAGTATTGCATTCTTCACAATTTTGCAACACGGAGAAACCCGAAAAATAGACATAACGGGCAAAGATTGCCATCAATTTACACACGGAAAACCTTAAAACAATATACAAATAGTCAGTCACCACTTTCTAGAAACTTTTTAGCTTCTATTTTGGGGTTGCTAAAACATCTAGCTACTTATCAGAGATGTTATCAACAGGAAACAACCTTCCAAATTGGTAAAGAGAAGAAAAGAAATCCCAGAATTATGTATAAGCCAGCAAGAATGATAAAGCAAAAATGTCTTATGACTTCTGTTAGCTGAAGTCATTAGTGAGATTTCAGACCAATGATAAAACAAAATTTGCTGACAATTTAATAGATTCCGAGGATGCAAAAATAGATGGAGAACTAATTTTAAGCTAAAAATCAGCATCACTAACAATTCACAGTAACTGTCACATGAACACTAGATTGCTTTTTTTTCTAATTAATGGCAATATTATTGAAGACTTGGAAGTATATATTTTCTCCACCACAGGGTGGCTATTCAACTGAAGTCAACATTAGGTTCCTCCAGCATCTTCAGGCAATATGAACTTACATTGAGCATGTTCTAGAACTATAAAATTGTCATTAATATTCATCTCTGATAAAATTCTTGATCTATATCATCTTTCTCCTGGCCTAAACAGCTTTCCATGCCAAACAGTCAAAGAAGTCCAACATATATCCTACCAATTTAATCCTAAATCTGGATTGTCAACGATCTCTTT
This sequence comes from Dipteronia dyeriana, assembly GCA_032871835.1. Taxonomy (NCBI): domain Eukaryota; kingdom Viridiplantae; phylum Streptophyta; class Magnoliopsida; order Sapindales; family Sapindaceae; genus Dipteronia; species Dipteronia dyeriana. The sequence goes on along the minus strand of CM065296.1, from coordinate 98,283,928 downwards.
GTATATACAATTTTCAATTCATCCTACTGACAGAGACATGTTTAGTCAATTGATGAAAATTAGACCCGTTTGTCCTTGTAGACAATTGACAGTAACAATTCGCCAGGAGTCCACCATCACTACCTAAAATTCACTAATGAAAATCTTCATAAAGATTGCAGCAGAAGTTACATGCTTTCTTTGATATGTGTGTACTCAATATAATATATTGGTAACATACCTTGAGAATATCAAAAACCTTCTCAGCAGTATATTTTTGCTGAATAGTGGATCCTTTCTGTTGAACCTTGTCGGGATGAACACATAACGTTGCTTTTCTGTAAACCTTTTTAACATTGGAAGATGTAATCAAATCTGTCAGCGAAACAGGCTCCCAACCACATTCAGGCCAAAGCACCTGTTCATCATCAAATGGATAAAGAGGATTGGTTTGCACGAACAGTAAAAGGCTCATGTTTCATGCAGTTCAGGAAGTTACAAGATCCAGAAGCTTCAAAATGTGAAAACAAAGCTTAATTTCCCTCTCAAGTGCACGTCAAACATATTGGAAACCCAGAATGAAGTTAAAGAAAAATACCATACATGGAAAACAGAGAATAAAATTTTACTTAAAAATAAAAATTCAATTCAACTTCCAGATGTATGTTTTGAACTATATTTGACATACATTATGATAGAATTCATGAATCATCGTATATTATCAATTCCCTCTCTCCATGTTGTATGGACGTGCATAACTACTATACTTGTCTATATGTATTGTGGCATGTGCATCACACAAACATGGACTCCTTAACCTTCCAATTCATTTATTTTTGCAGCGATGATCATCAAAACTCTTGTAACATCGGATAGCCATTTTCTGTTAGAACATTATCTGTAAAATGCCATAGGCTGAACATATACACCGAGGGAGAATAAATCAACTCCGACTAATATCCTAGAATTTATGAAATATAAGAAATTATTATCATGCATTAAGAGGATACTTGTCCTTGCTTTATGCTTTTGGCTTTGAAAGTGTAATTTCAACTTAACAAATAATCAGAAAAGTAAATACTCTGAATGACTTCCAATGGAAATAAAGCAATTTAAACACATACATATGCATACATATTTGTATAAGGATAATTATTCTACGTCATATATCGATTCAACATCACTCTGTCAATAAGGGGTGAAATGAAATTAAAATTCCTACTGAATTAGTGATACCAAGAAATTTAAGTGACCCCTCTTTTGATTTCAACAACAAAGTGGTCTTAACACCTCAGTTATCCCAATTTTAATTCAACAGAAAACTTGGTATCCTGATAGGCTTTTCAAATATTATAAATTTTCCAGTGGGAAAAAAGCGAACTACAAGGATGTAAACATACAACTACTGCAATAAAATGCACTCCTAGCAGACATATTGTTGCAAATTAAAACACCAGAACTTTATTATAAGGAATCTCTTCTATACAGAAATAAATATTGAACGCACTTGTTGCAATGATGATAATAGCGCACGCATGTTGCCTTCTTTCCCTGCAGCCCATCGCTTTATGTTAAAATCCAAACCATCAGCAATTCTCTGTGCAAATTAAGATAAAATAACCAACTATGTCAACATAATTTAAACAGCAATACGGTATACGAGCATGAATATTACCAATCACCCCAAGTCCTAACAAATATACATATCCATTAAAAATATAATATATATACTTACATATATCTCTGTGAAATCAATTTCACAGAGCAGAGATATTAAATCCATCATATACAGAATCAGCATACAAAATCCACATAAATGCATTAACTTACACTTCTCTCTTCTTGTTCCTGCTGAGTTTGAAAGTCTCGCTGGTTCATATCAGCAATTGCTTGAGCCTGCATATACAACAATAATTCAAACTGTATAATTTTCCTGTGTGAAGATAATACATATATAGCTTGAAGTGCAACGATAATTTGGTCCATTTAGCCCAAAGAATATTAAACATGTGTTAAATCTCAGTCTCTGAGGTCAACATAATGCAGCTAAGACCCAACGGGGAAGGGCCATTTAACTAGATTTTTAATCAATTTTAGCTTGTGTTTTGATAAGGATATATTTTATGTTCCCTATCCAAATAAAAACAAAGCTCAAAATAGAAGCACCAGAGTCATTTAGGGAATAGAGAAAAAAAGATTCAGAAGAGCATATATTTAAAGCTCCTGCTTGAATGAAATATATTTCTCTAATTTCTCTACGTTTTTTTGGTTGATTCTTCTGTCATTTCATTTGCAAATTTCATGGCACCTTTATTTCAAGGAAGGATAAGTCATTATGCTATCAGCTTGTCCAAGGTTTCTGACCTCTCCTAGTAACTGTTGGATTCAACTGTTAATTCAGGAGTCAATAAAATAAAATAAAAAATTAACATTACGAAAAAAGCTCCAGTTTATAGGTCTAGGAGCCACTGACTTGTTTTGTCTTTCACTCTCTTTCATTCAGATGACTTTTTGAGATTTTTATTTGAAATCATTTCAGTCAAAAAGCTACAGTTATGGTCAGAACACTAATAAAATTTGAAATATTAGAAAAAAAAATTATTTCTGGTTTTTAGTTTTTACAGTTTTAAGGATTTCATAATGATTAATGAGCTTTGCAATCTTTGAAAACTTCAATGAAAACAACCCAGTTTAATTTCTTTTGAGAAAGACAAAAATGTTTATCTTATTTCATGAACTTTTTCAATTATGGTCAGAACACTAATAAAATTTTATCACAGCACAAATTCAATTAGGGCACCGTAATAAGATTTTTTTAATGATATGAATCTTTAGATACCAGAATGCTATCATTCCTAAAGGAAACTGGATAGAGAAAAAAAGGAAAAGGAAAGGGTGTGACTTGATGAGAGAGAAAGGGAGAGTAAGGATATTATGCAGAGGACACTGGAGAATAAAAGTATGGACTAGAGAGAAGTGATAAGAGGAGATGATTTGGACAGAGAGGATTGACCCGAGAAGCTAAAATTAAAGTTGTAATTGAAGAAAGAGATGAGAGAGAAGAATAGAAGAGGCAATAAAAAACAAAAATTCCATGTCATCTAATCCTCAATATCCAATATACCTAAGATTTGATGGTCATGTGTGTGTGTGTGTGTGGGAGCTTCACTAGTGCATAAAAATATTTAAGGACAACATATATACTATTGTGCGCGTGTGCGGGATCTTCTCTAGTGCGGACATCCACATAAAAATATTTGCGGACAATGGATAGGTATCATTACACATTCGCTAAAAGACAGTTTCAGCAAGTGATTTTTTGTCTTTTCACAATTTGTATAGTTACAAATTCGTTATCCAGAATTTTTTTCTTGCGGACCATTTGCAGTAGAGAATTTTTGTGTATATACATGTGTGTGTGTGTGAGTCTGTAAGATGTAAGTTCATTCACTCTGGAAAGGAAATCTAGACATCTTAGAAAATCACTCACCATTCGGTTGTTGGTCCTCTGTTGACGTCCCAATCTGGCTCTTCGTCTTTCTTCCGGTTCCCCTTCATATTCCTCAAATTCTCCAAACATTGGGGCATCTGTTGAGAACATAAATTTCAGCAGATAAGATGATATTTACCCAAATTTAATAAGTTGTGCTATATGTGAAAGTTAATTCCAACAAAAAAATCACCTCCAAAAATTGAAGAAAGGTCATCGACTACATTGTTTGCAGACGAAACCTTCCTTATAGTGGATAAGCCCCCTGAAGATTTCTTCTGTGCCACATCAGGCCCTCTGCTGTTAACCTTTGCTTCGAAGACAGGGTCCTGCAAAGCATACAAGGAAGAAAATAATGTAATCTTCAGTGCGGCAAAGTGGTTGTACCTTTTACATCAATAGTTCTTACTGTAGTTGGAGCCCTTGACCGTGGTACACTGCTTGATCGAGAACCCACACTAAAAAATGATTCCAGATCATCCCCACCCTTTTTTGGGGTTTTTTGTGCAGCATCTTCGGCTTCTTTATATTTACTAGCTTTGGCACTATGTCTCTCCTTAGGATGATGTAACCCTGAGTTTCCATCAGCACTATTTGGCACATTAGCCACGGCAAAATTTTCAAGTTCATCTATTGAAGATAAACCTGAAGTCTTCACTGCACCATAAAGGGTAAAGTACTATTAAGGTTCTCAGACCAAAAGAACAAAAAGGGACTTGTACACCAATTTTCTGTTATAAAAAGTGGGAAAGGAAGAACCTTGATCTACTTTCAAAACTTGAGCTGGTCTTGGAGGGGGTTTCAGTATTGGAGAAACTTTTGAAACATTTGGTTTTGAGCCTCGAGATTGAGTGAGTTGGCCAAGCTCTTCCAGTGGATCTGTGAATGGATCTGAGGAACAATTTCCTGGGGTTGACGTTCTTTCTAATACTACAAATGGGTCTTCTGCCGACATGAAGGTTGATTTAGCTGCCTTTACATTTGTTCTGCATAAAGGGTATGAAAATAAGAATTAAAGCATTGATCTAACATATCACAACAAGATAAATTGAAATAATTGTCACACAACATCCATACAAAAACTTATCGGTGTAAACATGCATCCGTATGATAAAAACACTAGAAAAATCTGATTAGCAAATTAGCAGATAAGTTTTGGCACATATTTATTTGGTACAAAAAGAAGACATAAGTTGGCACATCTCTATCATTGTGATTGTGAGCCCTGGTTATAAGTATAGGCTAGAAGATTTAAATGCATACAAGTAAGTAGACCGGTAATGAGTAAGACCTCCAGGATTTTTCTATTAAAGAGATTATACATTGACACCCTCTTTTATATAAGAACATGGTCGACTTATTTATAATTATAGCAAAGCAACAATGTAAGAACAACATTGAGTCATTGCCAGCGACAAAAGTGGCATCAAGGAAAACAATACAAAATCCCAATTCATGTTGCATAAGGAACCCTGATCTTTATAGACCTCTTGCAGATTCGACTAGTAAGTGCTGAATCCTTTTAGTTCCAACCAGCAACCTAACTATACATGAAATAATTAATCAAGCTTGAATTGCAGTTTTGAGTTTAACCAATGTTCAATGATGAATATTTGTTGATTATTCTGCATCTAAGAAATTCTAAACATTTAACACATAGCAAAGACGTGGTGTTCAATGCAAGACTTGCGACAAATGATGCAATCACAGATTCACAGTAACATTAGTACTTTAAGGTAGTAATGAAATAACTAAAATGTATTCACATTTACATCATATAACACAACTCCTCTGATCATTGCACATTGTCTAGGTATCTATTGTCAAACTAGCTATAATCAATTAATCAACTAAGAAGATAAACACATCAAAACCAAGTTACCAATCAATCAAATCTTCAAGTCAGCACATACCCGTTGACCGGAGATGTGCTTGCACTAAACCCAGGTATCAAATCATCAAAACCAGCAGCATTTTGCTTAAAACTCTTCGATGATCTCGACTCAACGCCACCGAAATCACCCAACAAATCATCATCCAAACCACTCTGCTTTGTGGGCGAAACAAAAGATCCAAAAACATCGTCGTTTTTAGAATTCAACCCGAAAACATCATCATCAACGTAGGTATAAGATTTGGAACCGGAGTTACTCGATGCCGAGAACATGGAACTGAAATCCAACGAAGACCCATTATTCGAGTTGCTGGAAGTAGAATTTTGAAATTGATTGAAAACGTCATCGAAGCCGCTACTAGAATTCTTGTTAGACTTTGATTGAAAGAGAATGTCGTCAGGAAATCCATTGAAGGAATTCGAATCGTATGATGAGGGTTTTGTGTTCAGACCCGGATTTGAAGCGAAACTACGGGTAGGGAGAGTGGTGGCGGCAGATCGTTTCGAAGCGGCCATTGGAGCAGATTTTCCTTGCGGTTTGAGCCCAAAACGCTCCGTTAAAACGCCGAATTCGTCCATTTCCACAGAAAAAACTACGTATCAAATGCTGAATTGTGAAATGGGTGTGATTGATCTAATAAGAAAAGTTGAAACCTTAAAATACAAAATCAAACAAGTCCTTCCATTTAGTAATTTTTCTCGTATAAGATTTGTTAATGAAATTGAGAAAACAGAGATCTGAAACAGGGGAGAGATAGAAAGAGAGAAAGAGAATGCGGCGTAGATGGTGGAGACAAAATGGCGGGAATCGAGTGATGCAGAAAAATCGGTGGCAACAAAAAATTGAGGGAATTTTTAGGAGTTGAGGTTGAGAGGAGGAAATTATCTGTGAATCAACACAGACTCCTCTGCTGTTTCTCTCTCTCAGAGTCGGTGGTGGGTGTATACTTTGAGTTTCATTTTTTGCCTTTTTTCTTTTCTTTTTTTTACGCAATTGGATCCATTTTTTGTTTAGTGGTGTGGCACTAGTTCAATACGCGCTAGACCTGAGATTTAGACCCGGTTTGTTAGTGCTTCCCAAACTGTTTTCGGGTCAAAATTGATTATAAACTAAGACACGGCGTTCAGTAAAATCACGGGGAAGTGCTTTTGGTCACTTTTAACTTATTTCAACAGAGTTTTTAAAAAACTACAAATACATGTTTTTGGATTTTTGCTTTTGCTTTTAGAAAACGCGCTACAATTATATTAAATGAAATTGTACTAACTTTTCAACTTTATCCTTACTTTTAACGAAATTTAACAAAAAAAAATTGGGCTACAAAACAAATGTTGTTATACCTGTATAAAAAAATAAGGATGATTAATTCAATAAAGTGGAATAAAAATGATATAAAAAAATAAAGTAGAATAAAATAAATATATAAATGAAGTTAATTAATTAAATAAAGTAGAATAAAAAATGAGACTAATTAATTCAATAAAATACCATAATTATATAACACTTAACACTTAACACTAAACACAAATAAACAAGAAAAATGTAAAGTATAGCACATTATTACCATTTAGATGTCTATGTCATTTTAGTAATTTTACATACTCACAACACTTTTTATTTCAGTTTATTAAACATATTGAAATTGCTTTTAGTTCTTACAATACTTTTGAAAATCAGTTTACCAAACACTCAACTGATTCTTCCCACAGTAATTCCAAAAGCAATTCCCCCACAGTAATTCCAAAAGCAATTCCCCCACAGTAATTTCAAAAGCACTTTTTTCCACATCCAGCAATACCAAACTGGACCTTAACTCAGTTACTATAAGGACAAATTTCGGTTTGGATAGAAAACTCTCGAATTAACTCCTCGAATTCTATAAAGTTTATAAAAAATGATACGGTGATTAGAAAATACAGTAAAAAGAAAAAACGAAAATAAAATTACCTATACTTGGGGTTTACTTTACAAATGTCTGGCATCTGAAAATTACTTCCGCGGTTCCACACTTCCACCCACCAATTATTATTATTATTATTTTTGTTACAAAATGGTAAACGGTTGATGAGAGAATATATTTTAGACAACTTGGAAATATTTGGGGATAACTTTGAAATTTTGTTTTGCGATTATAAATCATAATTAGATAAATAATTTTCCTCATGAGATTTTATATTTTGTTAGAAATTAAGTATGATATAAAACTTGTAAATGTGATTAATTGATAATCTGACAAGTTTTGACTGTTATTTTAAAAAGAATATAGATATTACTTTTTAAAAGTGATTATAAAATAATCTATTTCAACGTTTAATTAATCTTTTAAAATATCATTATTATCCTCATAAAATAAAATTAAAATCATTTATATACATTATTTCATCTCAAAATTAAATATTATATTTAAATATTAATTTGATTTATATAATCTTTAAAAAATACTTTATTGTTCTTATGGATTTTTTTTTCTACTTAAATATTGATTTAATATATATAGTTAATGAAAAAAAAATAGTCCCAAAATTATGTATATATCAGACATCGTAACTAATCTCAGCACTTGTATAATAAAATATCAAACATATGTATGCTGCTTTTTGGATACACAGTACTTTTAAAAATACAATTAACCAAACATACGTCGATTAACTTTACAGCTGATTATTCTTCAATCACAACTAACAGTCATTATTATAAAAGTTACAGCAATATCAATCTGGCCCTAAAAGGATTTTAGTTGTCAAATGGATCTAACAATGAAAGGAATTTTTATAAGGGTTGTTTGTTTTTTTCACTTATTATGGTGGAATATTTAAAATTATAAGTTGAGACAATCATATGTTTTAAAAAAAAAATTCAAAAAAAAAAAGTTTTGTAAAAACCTAAATTTTGGGTTTCTTCTAATAGATAAAAGATAGCTTTTGCGACAGATGAGACAATTCATATATTAAAAAAAATTGAATTTTACCAAAACAACTCAAAAAAACTTCGAAACAACTTCTAGAATTAAAAAAAAAAACGATTTTGACCTTTACAAAAGCCATACCAAACAAACACTTAAACTATGTTTTTGATTGCTTTGTTTATGACATAATCTGCCTTTAGCCTAAATTGAGAAATAATCAACTTACAAGATTAAGTCGATTGGTGTTTGGTAAACTGACTTTATAAATAATCAACCTATGAAAAAAGTATTGAAAAAGTGTTCGGTAAAATTTAATTGATTATGAAAAATATCTAAAATGGACATAATTGTTAAAATGTAATATATTATTCAAAAATAAATTACTACTAACTTTTTTTGTCTTTTATTTAAATTAAAATACATATATAAAGCATGAGATATATATATATATATAGAGAGAGAGAGAGAGAGAAAACCAAAAATAGTCATTGGAAACATTAAACTTTTATTTGTAACCACTTTTGAAATTTTATTTGTTACTAGCCACTTTTTAATAAAAAAAATCAGTTTATGTCCATAAATTATAAAAATACCCCTGGATTTGATTTTTTTTCTTTAAAACTGAAAGCAAACTTGAAATCATGACTAAAATCTAGAACCAAACTTGAAATCATGACTAGAAACTTGAAACTTGAAACTTGAAACTTGAAATCTTGTCTAAAAACATGAAATTTGAAATTTGAAACTTGAAATCTTGCTTAAATTGAAATGTTGAAACTTGAAATGTTCTGGATTTTCAAGCTTCTTGTTTTCAAATTTTGAAACTTGAAATCTTGCCTAAATTAAAATTTTGAAACTTGAAATCTTGTCTAAATTAAAATGTTGAAACTTGAAATCTTGATTAAATTAAAATGTTGAAACTTGAAATGTTTTGGGTTCTAGGTATTTCGTTTTCTTCCATTTTTTTCTACAGATCTAATCATCGGCGGAAGGGGAGCTCGAAGGCGTTGCTGGACGGTCTTGAAGCCCAGGCGATGGCACACCGGCAAGTCGTCGACGACGTGTGAGAGAGAAAGGAGAGGAGAGAGAAAGAGAGGTGAGTGAAACAGATAGAGAAAGCAGAGAGAGAGCTGCATAGAGAGAGAAATAGAGGTACAGAGAGAGAGAGAAAGGAGGCCGACGACGGTTCACCTGCCTTCGCAAGGACATCGGCGATGGTTCGTCGATACACCGCCGACGTGAGAGAGATCGGGGAGAGAGAGAGGAAAGGAGAGAGAGAGAAAAAAAAGAGAGAGAAAGTGTTTGGGGATGGTTTTTATATGAGGGCATTCAAGTAATTTCTCAAAAAAATAGCTATTAACGAATAAATTTTCGTATGCGGTTAAAAACAAAATTTTCATAATAGTTGTGGTCATTTTTAACAATTTCCACACACACACACACATATATATATACACAATATTTTCAAAATATTATACTAAGTCAACTCATTCATTACAATACTAATTTGTTGAGTCAACTCGATCTTCTCAATTCAAATTTGCTGAGTCAACTCACCCATTCAAGAAACCATTAAAGGAATCTTTACAACTCAAGCTTCAAATCTGCCACCATTTCCCGCTCCACCAGATTCTCCACTGAGGTTGCAACCTTCTGCCATCCTTCGTCGTTGACATCGTCTCCCTCGCTGTCGACAACGTCTCCCTCACTACAGACTTACATGTTTTGAAATAGTGAGATCTGGTCCTGGAATAGTCACGAAAATGGAGGATGTACCTCATCCATCATCGAAGTTGAACCAGCATCTGTGGTGTAGGATCGACGATCGACTTCACCGATGGTAGATGGCCAACAGATTTGCAATTTCAATCGCAAAACGAAGAGGCAATCGGTCATCAACTTCAACAACTACGATGACTTCGACTTCCTCTGATGACTTTAACTTTGTCGATGGTAGTTGGTCATCCTTCAGCCTCCGTCGTTGACGGTGGCCATCATTATACGATTTAACAAAAAAAAAAGAATATGTTTTAATTTTTTAAAATTTTCAATGTTTTAAAATATTATTAATTCAAAAAAATATCAATATTAAATAAATGGGTATTATTATCTTTATATTAAAATAGTAGGGGTATAATAGACATTCTAAGGATAATAAGCCAACTTCTCCAAAAATCAGTTTGGAAAAACAACCCCCACCCAACTTCTCAAAATCTATTTATTGGAGAAGCAATTTATAAAATAAGTTGTTTTTGGATAGTTTACCAAACACTCATTTATTCAAAACTTAAGAAATAATCACTTATTTCTTAAACAAAAGCAACCTCAAACATAGTTTTAGTACCCGTTTGGAAGAGCTTTGTTATTGGATAAAATCCTTTTTTATTTAAAAAAAAAAACTATTTTAAATTTTTTTTCCATCGTTTAGTTGTCACTCAGTAGAGCTTTTGGATGATTAAAAAAAGTTGTGTTTACGTCTATTTGGAGAAGCTCAAATTTTAGGTTTTTCCAAGTATAACTTTTTGAGCTTTTTTAATAACACTAAAATGTCTAATATAACTCTATCATTTAAAATAGTTTTTAAATATTTTGGTAATCCTACCATTTTAAAAAGATGTTTATAATTGACAACGAAATTATCAATATATTTCCATTAAAAGCTCTACTGTAAAAAGTCTAAAAGATCAACTTGAAAAAGCTCTTCCAAACGGAGCCTTAGCGTAGGTTGTTGTTTAGTAATAAAAATATTGAAATGACCTCTCAAAGCACATAATTAAAAAGCTGAGATTTTCCCACCTTTGAGTTACTAAGATATATATATATAAAGAATTATATAAGGATATTAAATGTGAACCACTTATTTATAATGGTGTGTTTGGTACGGAGATGAAACATGACAAGACGGAATATGGCAGGATATGTTGTTCTATATTATGTTTGGAAGACCTGAGGCAGAACTGCTACTTGTACTATTATACATTTGGTATGACTGAAATAGGACGAGACAACTGATTTAAAGGATCGGAATGCCCCTACTGTCTTTGTTTTTTTTTTTAAAACTTAATTTATCATTTTTATTATATTTTTTAAAATCAATTTTAATACTTAATTATACTCAATTTTAATGGATCAGACGATCTCACATAAAACTGTAGCCATCTCAGCATCAAATACTCCATATTAGGTTCTGTGCAATTTTTAGTCAATTACAAGTCTGTTTTCTAATGACAAACACAAACTCATTTGATTAATTCCCATATCAAAAGATGAATACATTTCACAAAACATAACTCCACTGTCAAGTTCACATGTACCAAAATCAATATTGCATTAACATTTTCTTGCAGTAATGGAGATTCACAACTTGTCCCATATGCATACTTCAAATTGCAGATTTTGCAAAACTGATAAAGTATTATTTTTTTTAACAAGAATGGTTTATTGAAGATAAGAACAACAAACCAACAAAATGACTATAACAATCAGGAAAGAAATAGAGCAAAGCATACAAGCTCGCAAAAACAGAGTAAAGCACTACAACCCTGAAAGTTTAACAAACAAATAATTCATTCAAGTGAAATATATGTACATCAATCGACCAAAGTATATAGACTTTTTTCTTCTAGGAAATACAAAAAGACCAAAATCAAGAAAAACCGAATCTCGTTCAATCCTAAAACATAAAAGAAGCACAAATAATTCCACAAATAAACAAACTAATTCGTAAAAAATTGGTGAAAGAAATCAAAACCCTAAATCGGGATCCCTATATCGAAATCCCAAAATCCCAAAATCTAAAGTCAAGAACCCAAATCGAAATCCCAAAATCCAAAATCGAAAAACCAAAATCCAAAATTGAAATCTCAAAATCCAAAATCAAAAACCCACCAAATCGGCTCGAATCGAAAGAGGTTAAACGGAGAGAGAGAGAAAGAGAAAGAAGAGTGTCACTGAGAGGGATATCGCGGCTCCTCGCCAACGGCCAGGCAACGGTTGAGAGGGAGAGAGACTGAGTATTGGTTGAGAGAAAGAAGAGCGAGAGAGAGAAGCAGGAGAGACTGATAAAGGGAAAAGGCTTGGATTTTAATTTATATTGGATAGATTTGTAATTTTGGAACTTTTGAGGGCAAAATTGCCTTTTTGGTGCTTGTCCCAAGCCTGGCCGAGGGTCTGAGGTGGGACAAGATTTTTGTGGTTTTTGTTCCACCTTGTCTCGTTCCATCCCATGTTAACAGTGCGTCAAACGTGGGATAAGAGAAAGTTGTCCCACGTTGTCTTGTCACGTCCCGTGTACCAAACGCACCCTAAAAGAACTTTGACAAGTGCATACATGTCAAGTTAAAGTATGTAAAATGAATGACTCACATTCAATGTTCTTATATAATTTCATCAATATACACTTATGTGAAAATTTTCGTATATATATAAATTTTCAAGTCAGTACGCACTGATATAAATTCATCAATACGTTGGATGTAGATCATTAGATTTACATACTTTAACTCAAAGTGTATGCACTTGTCAAAACTTCGTCATGATCAGTGGTCCACATGCAACGTACTGATATAAATTATATCAGTGCACTGATAGGAAACCCAATATATATATATATATATCATTTTTTTTCTAGTCAATTTTCAGCTCCTTTGAATTCTATTATTATTATTATTATTATTATTATTATTATATTAAGTAATAAAATATACAATAAATTACACAAACTTACCCTCAAGTATGACCAAAAGGTTTAATATTCAATATTTGACCTTAATTACATAAATATACCCTCACACCAGTTAATTATCGTTAAAGATAACGGTTGATCAAATTTTTTAGATGAAAAATCTAAATTACCTTTTACTGAAAAGCTTAAAATAGAGAGGGTAAAGATGATGAACAGTTAAGATTTTCAATTAATAAAAAGTAAAAGTTATATAAAAATAAAATAAATAAATAAAAGCAAAAGATTTTAAAAAAAAAAAAAAAAACTGCAACGATCTTTCCTAACCATTGTCCATTAAAAAAAATAAAAAATTATATTCATTAAAAACTTAGATCGGTAATTTTTTAAGTTTTACATCTAGACCGTTTGTCATCTTTACACTATCTCTTTTAAGTTTTTTACACAAGGATAATTTGGACTCTTCATTTAAAAAATCTGATTAGCCGTTATCGTTAACCGATATTGACAAACGTAAAGGTATGTCTGTAATTAAGACTAAAGGTTGAATATTAAGGTTTTTACCATACCCTAGGGTAACTTTTTGCCCTCAAATATATATATTGATTGCGTGTATTAAATCAAATTGCCATTGTTATTGCCTAACTACACATATTGAGACTTGAGACTTGAGAGTGGTGACCGGTGACTCCGGTGAGTTCTTAACTAGTACAATTAAAGAAATAATAATGTGAAGTGGTCAGTTGTTCATAAGATTATAAACTTAATTAATTAATTTGTTAATTGACAACATGAAATAATTATTAAATCTTGTAGAACTGGTTGTGTGACAGCCTATGCCACCGACAATCCATCTCATGCCGGTAGTGGTAGGTTTGTTCCATTCATTGACGGAGCAAAAACTTCAAGTCTTTGAAGTTTATTTATTTAATTGTTGAGATGTGTATACATATGGTCAGAAGAAAACTTATGAGATGTGTTATTTTTTTCTCTTTTTACACTTTATCATTTATATATATTGCAAAGTGTAAATTGATCACCCAAAATCATATTCTAAATAAGTTTCCTTTCATCTCATCCATTCAATTCATTGAATTAGTCTTAGTTAGTTACGCTTTATGCTTATATTAAACATATCATAATGCCTTTAAAAAAAAACATATTCATATTATTGACTCCCATAAAACTTATTAGGACATCCGTTTTTATCAATACATCCATATCTAACATTTTAAAAATAAATATTACTCTGGGTACTCATCCTGATGCCAATAGTACTCTTATTGAAATAAATATATTCATTTTAGTACAAATTATTTATAAACACTCTTAAATTATTATCACACTTAATTTATAAAAAAAGAGTCATATTATTTTTGAAATCAAATCCTTTTTAATGATGGTTGTTGTAGGGATTTTTAATAGCATGACAAGTCAGTATGATCACCTGAGAACACGTTGATTAGATATGTCACGTCACAAAAGTCAGTCAGGGAAAATTAACCCAAGGCGATTAAAAAATGATCTCAATGCTTAGTTAAGATTACCCAAGAAGGTCGGGAAAACTAGCCGATCGGATGGAGACAACTTGGTAGCGGTAAAGACCATCCGATCGGGACAAAAGTGGTATGGTCGGGATCAGATAATCGATCAGTTAGGCAACACATGTGAGACATTAAAGGTAACTACTACTCAAATACGGAGAAGAATAATTTTACTCAAACAAAAAATATAGAATCATAATTCAATAAGGAAATATACCTATTTCCTCTTCAATGTTAGAGAATTCTATTCAGAAAAGAACTCAAAGCTTCTAGAAGAATAAACATCAAGCAGGAAACGAGTCCAAATCAAGAATAGCTCTGCTCTTATAGAAGACTGCACATTGATCAAGAAATAAGTCCTAAACGGACTATTCAACTAAAATCATACGAAGACTCTAATTCAATACACAAGATCTCTGAAACAGGAAAGAAGACAAAGACGACTTACAACCAATCCTAATTAAACACTATCACCTTTCCTTATTTGTATAACAAGGATTATGGTACTATGCACATATAAATAGACCCACAATCTCATTATTATTATTATTATTATTATTATTATTATTATTATTATATATATAATAATAATAATAATAATAATAATAATAATAAGATATAGATACCAACACATATAAGAGATACACAAAGAAAGAGTGAGAGACGCCAAAAAAGAGAGGAACATTGTGTGTAATCATTCTATTCATAGTGAATTATATTCATTGTGAATTCTTCTCGAAGTCACCGACAACCGTGGATGTTTCCTCACCTAGGGGTTTTACCAAGTAAAACATGTGTTATGCTTGGTTTTCTTTTATTTTATATTTTTCTACATTATCATTCACAAATATTAGCAAATTGTATCACGTCCACGTGGAGAAAGAGACTTTGATTATTCAACCTTAGACTAGTTAAAGTTTTGACCTACCTACATGTTAATGTTTGGCGGTTGACTTTTCAACGATCCAAAAATCACCGTCAACAATTGGCGCTAGAAGAAGAGGCGTAGAACTCAACTTTGAGGAACCCTCATGAACAGACCACAGAAAGAATTTCGATATGGATCCTACATCTAAAACACCCCAGCAGACGACTATTGGAAGTGCTAGGGAGCCCGAAGCAGGAGCCGTGGTCTTGACCAAATCAAGGGAAAGAATATTGCGGAAAGAATATTGCGGAAACAATACTCAAATATTTTAAGTGGAGTTATTACAATAGGACACATCCATAAAAATCAAGATCATCCCGACAACTACAACATAAACAGACAAAACACCGAGACACTCTAGCAAGCTAGGAAAAAAAGGGTGCTAGGGGGTGGATTATCTGTTGTACCAGAGTCGGAATATACGCAAGCGGGCGAATTTGTAAATAGAGTTCTAAAAAAAAACCTACTCTTAAGGGAGATAGCTTAGTTGCTTTCAATTTTTGTTTAAAATATATTCAGTTTGCCTTTTATTTTTAATAATTATTATTATTTTTGGTGGTTTGATGTTGTTAAATTGCAAATCAATTAATAAAGAACCCAAAAATGGTGTTCAAATTTTTTATAATAATCATCTTTGTTATCAAATATAAAATCATAGCGCTGACACTAGTGGTGTAAAAATGGGCCGGCCGGTGACAGGCCGGTCCGGCCGGCCCAGGAAGTTCACGAGTCGTTCTGGGAATGGCCCGTGAAGGAAGAGGGCCAGCCCGCGGCCTGGCCCGGGACGGGCTGCGTGCCGGGCCGCTGGGAGGAGGCCCGGCAGGCCGGCCCGCCTGTCAAGCCAATCCGGCGTGCCAGGCCTGTCGGACCGGCCCGGCGGATCGATCAGCAGGTCCGTTCGGCCCAATTTTTTTTTTATTTTTTATTTTTCAAAAAACCTCAAACGGCTGGAATTGATTTCTAGCCGTTGGAGGAAATTAAAATTACCAAAACCCCCTCTACAATCTTTTAAATTACATTTTGACCCACAAATCAAATTTTTCTATAAATACTTCCATCCATTTCATTTTCCATTAACTCTCTCTATCATTCTTTCAATCTCTCATTCTCTCAAATCTCAATCTCTAATATATTCTCCAATTCTCTAAACTTTTTCATTCATTTTGGTTATTACTCTCTCTACAAAATTCTCTACGTTTTCCACCAACACACCAAATTTTAAAGGTACAATTTTGTTATTACTTTTGGTCTAACATATTCTCATAGTAAATTTATATGTTTATGTTTAGATTTGAGTTACTTAATGAAAACATTATCTATTTAGTTAGTTAGTTTATCAATTTTTGGGCTTTAATGTTAATATTATTTGTTTAGTTTATTAAGATTTTTAAGTTTAGTAGTAATTTTAATATTTGTTATTAATAAATTTAGAAAGTTAATTTGTATTACTGAAATTACTTTTTGTAATAAGTAAATGATGAATGTTAAGTGTAGTAATTACGTTTGATATTGTTTTTTTCATAAATTAAAATTTTTCATTTGTAGATTATAATAGTAAATTTAAGAGTAGTGGTTCAAATCAACAATTTTATGTTAGTATATTATGTTAGTAAATTTATCAATTTTATTTGTAGTAGTGAACTAGTGAATTTAAAATTTTATGTTAGTAGATTATGATTTTTTTTGTTTATTTAATTTGTTTTTTAAGTAAATAAATTATTGTAAGTGTCGTATTAGTTATAGTAATTATTGTTAGTAAATTAAGATTACTGTTAATAAATATTGATTTTTAATTTGACTATTAACTACTATAGTGCTCATATTTTTATTCAGATAATAGATCATAACCAGCAGGCTTATTTTCCGGACGGTTTGAATATGTTCAACGATGAATTTGATATTTCAGAACCGACCCATACTCAAGCGGGACCTTCTAGTTCCGGCGTTACACCAACATCACGTCCCAGAAAATTAACATCAGATGTGTGGCAATGTTTCAACATAGTCCAAATGACACTCCCAAACGGGGCGTCTGGCCTCAGAGCTAAATGTAAGTTTTGCCATAAGAATTATGCTACAAGTACGGGGGAACCAGACATTTGAGATGGCATATGCACAAATGTATGCCTGCACATGGACAGGTAGATACCACAACCCAGACACAGCTTCAATGGCACCCAGACGGGTCCGTTACGTCGTGGCAGTTCGACGCCATGCACGCTAGAGAGTGCTTGGCACGATATATTGCACAAACTGATCAACCGATCAGTATTGGTGAGAGTCCATTTTATAAAGAATTAATCACATCTGCATATAACCCCCAATATGAACCTGTTTCTAGAACCACCACTAGAAATGATTTGATACGATTGTTTGAAACCGAAAGGGATGACTTAGTTGCTGAAATACAACATTTAAGTGTCTTTGTTGCATTAACTTCTGATATTTGGAATGCATGTTCCAAACAGGACTATTTATGTGTCACGGGACACTATTTAGATTATGATTGGAGGATAACAAAAAGAATTTTTGGTTTTCGTCCTATGGATTTTGCACATACCGCAGGAAACATTTTTAATGTCATAATAGAAGTTTTAGAAACTTATGAAATCACGCATCGCATTCTTTCAATCACATTTGATAATACATCTGCAAATACTAGCTCTATTGCATTGTTTGTTGCAAGAAATATCCCGCAAGATGGAGGTTATTTCTTTCATCAACGGTGTGCATACCATATTATAAATTTAGTTATACAGGCTGGTTTAAAGCAGGTAAGCGACCAAATAGATCGCATCAGAGATGTCATTTCTTGGATTTGCAGTTCTAATCCTAGATTCAGTGAATTCAAGAGACATTGTAAATTAAACGGTCTCAAACCCCGACGATTCCAAACTGATATGCCGGTAAGGTGGAACTCTACTTATTTAATGTTGCAAAATTGTTTGGAATATGATACAACCATTACATGTTTTTATAACATGAAATTGACCGAAACAGAACAACTTAGTCCAAAATTACTTTCCACAGACGATTGGTATGTGGCAAAGATTTTTGTTCAATTTTTAAAGATTTTTTACAATGCCACTGTAACTCTTTCCGGGGTATATTACTCCACATCTTCCCAGGCAATCCATCAGATAGTGGAAATGTCTGAACTGTTAAACAGTTATAGAGAAGATGAACATCTAGGCGCTGCAGTTGTTGTCATGGAGACAAAGTTGAAAAAATATTGGGCTAACATTCCCCTACTTTATGCCTTAAGTGCTATAATAGATCTCAGGGTTAAATTATATGGTTTAGAAGTTTTGCTTGAGTTTATTGGTATTAATTTGTCAATAGATTATTCAGAACAAATTACTGACATTCGAACCAAGTTGTTCAAGATTTTTCATATTTATGAGACCGGGTTTGGCAACATTGACATCCCCCAATCAACACGACCGGAGACAGAGCCGAAGCAAACAAGTTGGAGCCTTCTGAAACGAAGAAAAAAAGACAAATCAGCAAGTACTTATTCAGGGCAAAGATCTAGCCCATCTTCTTGTACCGAACTTATTAGGTACCTTGAAGCACAGTTCGATGCTGTTGAAGACAAGGAAGAGTTTGATTTGTTGTTATGGTGGAAGACCTATACGTACAGGTATCCAGTTCTGTCACACTTAGCACGTGACGTACTGGTTATTCCAGTGTCAACGGTGTCTTCAGAACAAGCTTTCAGCACCAGTGGACGCATAATTGAACCAAGAAGAAGTTGTTTGTCTCCAGAGATGGTGGAGGTATTAACATGCATTCGGGATTGGGAGCATGCTAAAAAAAGGTTACAAAATCTAACTGTAGATAAAAAACTTAATCTAAATTTCGACAATCTACATATTGATGACCCTTCAGGTAGTGGCCAGGGCCAGAACTAGGTTATATTTTGACATATGTATTTATTATTTACTTGTAAGTTGTAAACCGGTTGCACTCTTTTTTCCTTACCAAGTTTTTATCCCACTAGATTTTTCTTGGTAAGGTTTTTAATGAGGCAATCATGTAGATATGTATTACTGAATTCCATAAGTGAAAAATAAATAAATAATTAAAAAATTGTTCGTTCTCTTTATTCATTTCAAATCCTAATAATTTCTCGTTCTCTTCATTCATTTTAAATTCTAAACTCTTAACCATAAACTATAAATCATAAACCCTATACCCTAAATCCAAAAAAACGTAATTTGGAAAAAAAATTGACCCAAAAACTAACCTTTTGACCAGGCACGGCCTGCCTGAGGCAGGCCGGCGTGCAGTGCCGGGCCTGCTTCTCTGGACACAGGTCGGGCCGGGCCGGCCCGCGACACCGTCGTGTGCCGGGCCCAGCCAGGCCTGTTTCCAAAAATGGACTGGCCAGGCCGTCCCTAATGGGCCGGGCCAGTCCATTTTTACACCATTAGCTGACACCTGTTATGGTGAGTGAAGGTGCTCGAGAGACTGAAAAGTTGGGTGTTAAAGATCTGGCATGCCTGCGACTGGGTGCATATAAAGCACTGTCAGCAATTCGGTCACCCTGAGATGTCAGTTTTACCGGTTAAAAAATACTCGGGTACGCCATCGGGGAAAACCTGGTGAGATACGTTCGGTTGTGTTAGTATTGCACTAACAATTCAGCAAAACCCTTGTAAACAGACAAAACCGGGAGACGTCCTTGGTGACTTGTTTACATGGGAAAAACAGGGAAAATGGGATAAGGTTCGCAAAACACATCTTGACTGAAGAACCAAGACGATTGAGAATTATCCTGAGCCAAAAGTCGGGCCCCTGATCGAATCAGGACGGTCGGGAATTATCCTGAGCGAAAAGTCGAGACACCGACTGAATCAAGATTGTCAGGAATTATCCTGAACAAGTAAACGGGACATCGACTGAATCAATTTTAAGGACCAAGATGGACGTGAATTATCCTAGGTAAAAAGGCGGTCCAACTTGACTGAAGACTCAAAACGGTCGGAAAATATCTCGAACAAGCAATCGGGACACCGACCGAATCAATTTAAAAACCAAGACGATCGAGAACTATCTTGAGCAAAGAGCCAGGACATTGACCGGTCCAGCTTCAAGGGATTGAAAAATCAAGGGATCCAAGATTGATCAGTTTAATAAGATACTTGATCAGTTTAATAAGATACTTGATCAGTTTAACAAAAATAAATAATCAATGATCAGTTTAATAAGATACTTGATCGAGATAGAGCGAGAAACATCCAAAAAAAAAATTTATTCAAATCCCTTCATTGAGCCGTCAGAAGCTCATCTCGTGGATTTGAGAGGGTATTGTTGTAGGGATTTTTTGATGACATGACAAGTCAGTATGATCACCTAAAAGCACGGTGATTAGATATGCCACTTCACAAAAGTCTGTCAGGGAAAATCAACCCAAGACGATTAATAAATGATCTCAATGCCTAGTTAAGATTACCCAAGATGGTCGGGAAAACTAGCTGATAGAGTAGAGACAACTTGGTTAGGTAAAGACCATCCGATCGGGATAAAAGTGGTCTGGTCGGGATCATATAATTTATCAGTTATGTAACACGTGAGAGACACTAAAGGTAACTACGACTCAAATACGAAGAAGGGTGATCTTACTTAAATAAGGAATCTAGAATCATACTCCAACAAGGAAATATCCCTATTTCCTCTCCAGTATCATGGAATTCTATTCAGGAAAGAACTCAAAGCTACCAAAAGGATAAACACCAAACAAGAAACTAGTCCAAATCAAGCAATAGTTCTGCTATTCTAAAAAATTGCACACCGATCAGGAAATAAGTCTTAAACAGACTATTCAACTAGAACCCTATGAAGACTCTAATTCAATACACTAGATCTCCGAAACAGGAAAGAAAACAAAGACGGCTTCAACAAGTAACCAATCATAATTAAACACTATCACATTTCCTTATTTGTATAACAAGGATTAAGGTCTATGCACATATAAATAAACTCATAATCTCATTATAATATATATATATATATATAATAAGATATAGATACCAACACATAGAAAAGATATATAGAAAGAGAGATAGAGAGACGTCAAAAAAGAGAGGAACAATATGTGTAACCATTATATTCATAGTGAATTCTTCTCGCTGTCACCGGTAACCGTGAATGTTTCCCTACCTAGTGGTTTTACCACTTAAAACATGTGTTATGCTTGGTTTTATTTTATTTCCTATTTTTCTACGTTATCATTCACAAACATAAGCAAATCGTATCACGTCCATGTGGAGAAAGAGACTTTGATTATTCAACCTTAGACTAGTTAAAGTGTTGATCTACCTACGTGTTAATGTTTGGCAGTCGACTTTTCAACGATCAAAAAATCACCGTCAACAATGGTCCAATTTACTTTTGAAAATATCTCGAATATCAGAGCATTATAAAAGGGAATATGTGGAACCGTGCATGAGATCAAAAGATTTTCAATATGGAATTCTTTTATTCATACATCTATCTTAAAAAAAAAATCTTATTGATATTTACGGTTATCTTAAAAAAGATTATTGATATATATATATATATAGTATAGTTAAAAAAAAATTGTTTATCGATAAATTCATAACTATACATAAAAGAAAGGTAAAAGCAATATGATAATCATGTGGTGATGATAAAGTTTTATACTTGAAATAAAATTAGAGTTTAATTAGGGTTTATAGTAAAAATTAGGGTTTATTATAAGTTTTTTTTAAGGTAAGTTTTTTTTACCAAGCCGGGATGAATGGTGGAGATCTAAATATTGTTTTTCTTCTTTATTTTTTGATTTTTTTAACTAGGGATATTTTCATCTTCTTACTATTTTTAAACGAGCTATTGTCATCTACTTAACGGGATGAAATGTCATTATAAGTTTTTCAATAATATAAAATCCTGAACCTCATGTTGTTCAAATAAAAATAACAAAATCACAAACAATATTATTGCTCTATCCGAATTTGATATCCAAGTGATATATAGCGTTTCTGATTTTTTGTATCAGAATTACATGATTTACATGATTAGATTGTAAATTGCAATGATACCATATTATTTGGGTTTAAAATTTAATTTTAAATTTAGACAAAGCAGTTTATTCTATGACAAAACCAAAAATCCAAAATGTTTTTCATGAGCAGCATTAGAGCTCGTTGTGTTGGCATCAGCTGCAAGAAAAGTAAAAGAAATTCTTATATATTGGAAAAGAAGTAAAGAACCAATTCTCTGGATTGAAGATTGTGACAGCTCATTAATTTAGTCATCATCAACATGCATACAAATATACAATTGAACCTTTTTAAAAGGAAGAACATGAAATTGCCTCGACCTTTCTTCTTCTGCTGTCTCCGTTCTAAAATTAAGATTCGGATTATATTGAAAGTGATAAAAGCGAAAAAAACAAATCATAATAACTATCATTTACGAGTGTCACTAAATTTGTTAATATCAGCATTATATATATATTATATGGGTGAATCGTAAAGAGCCAAAAAAAACTTATTGATTTGTTGGTTTTAGCCATCGATTTATATTTTATTATTTTTATCATTCTCTTTTATTATTTTTATCATTCTTTACAACCTTATGATAAAATTATCCATAAATTTTATTTCACATGATATATAACTTGGTTATATACCATTTGATTTCAAGTTATATACGAGTTGATTTTTTAAGTTACATATCAATGATTTTCAAATTATATACTAGTTGATTTCCAAATTTTTGGATGATTGAAGTAAAAACAAAATGAAAGATAATCTTATCTGTTCAAAGCTAAAAATGATAAATATAATAAAATATAAATTTATGGCTAAAAACAATAAACCAATAAGTTTTTTGATTACTTCTTACAATTTCCTCATATATATTATAAAATAAGAGATGTCTTATTTTAATTTTGATAAGGATTTTGATAAAAAGACTTCAATTTTTACAAATTTTGATCTAAATTTTTGTGTGGATGATATATTTTCTCCACAAAAAAATTTACCTATGAATAAAATTTATGAATTTTTCAAGCAGTACAATTATTTTTCTTGAATTTTTCTATATTTCACCTATTTTCCAAAGTTTTCATATTTAAAAAAACCGGGATAAATAGTTATAGTACTTGAAAAAAATTAAAATTTTAATGATAGGTAGATTTTAGTAAACTTATCGATATAACTTCATCAAGGGCCTTACCGAAATTAAAATAAGGGTATATATAAATGCAGCACTAACAAATAAAATAGTACGCAGAGAACAAAATAGATTAACATAAATGGAAATAAACAAACACTTATAATAAATGAATAATTCGTCTGACAACAATGAAGATATACAGGAATAAGTTGCAAACTTTTATTATACAGGAATAAGTTGCACATTTTTATTAAGGATTCATATATTTTACAAGAGAGAAAAAATATTACAAAAGCTTAGAATCTTTAAAACCAGAGAACTAAACCTGAAAATAAAACGTCTAGGTTTTCCTTATATAGAAGGAAGGAATTAACCCTACATGAACAAACACCGGATAACCCCAGTTTAACCAACCATGAGCGGTCTTTAATAATTATATATAAATTATTTGAAACTTTTACTATTCTGAAATAGTGGGTTGTCTGAGCATCTTTTAATATAGTTTTGCCTGCTTCTACCGACGGTAGAAAAGTAGATGAAGATGTCTTGTCTGCTTTTGCCGACAGTGGAAAAGTAGATGGAGATGAGTCAGGGATAGAATAATAATGTTGTGTGGATAATATGTGTCTGGTGAACCTCATAAAGCTAAAGACGCTGAGAACGTGATAAGTCATGACCAAAGTAATCTGTGAGGTCGTCATTATCGAAATCATCAATCATATCCTTATCTTCTTGATTGTCCGATTCTGAATCAACTTAAGACATATTGGCCATTGTCTTCTTCATTTTTTCTGCTAATTTAATAACTCATCTAGGGTACTAACAGTAACATTTCTGATCTGATTCTGGGATTTGGCCATTAAAAATTGGGATTGGTTAGATGATTTGTTGTAGTGGGTTGGATTTTCTAAGAACCATATAATTTTTGTGGGTGATATATTTAATAAAATCTACCTATGAATAAAATTTGAGAATATTTCTAACATTATAACTGTTTTTCTTGAATTTTCATATATTTTACCTTCGTTTCGATGCTTTTATATTTAACAAAATAAGGATAAATAGTTGCGGTGCTTGAAAATTTCCAAATTTTATTCATAGGTACATTTCACTGAAAATATCATCCATAAAAAAAATCAAATCAAAATGGATGTGATTTCGTGGTGTTCCTTACTGAAATTATAATAAAGGATTCTTTACGAGAGAACCAATATATATATATATATATATATAGTCATTTTTCTATCGGTGCACACTGATGGAATTATATAATGACAGTTTTGACAAGTGCATAAAAGTCAAATCAAAGTATGTAAAATGAGTGGTTCACATTCAATGTCCTTATATAATTCTATCGGTACGCACTTATGTGAAAATTTTCGTATGTATATATATAATCATTTTCCTATCGATGCGCACTGATAAAATTATATAAGGACATTGAATATTTGAACGTGAGCCATTCATTTATAAACGAGTTTTGACAATGCATATATACGAAATCAAAATATATAAAATGAGTGGCTCACATTTAATGTCCTTATATAATTTCATCGGTGTATCTTTATATGAAAATTTTCGTATATATATATATATTTCCACAGTTAAAATTGAATTTGACTATTAGCGTAAGAAAATCTTATAAAACTCTCAAACCAAAAACGTGATCTTTGACCAGCTAGCAGCAGCCAATTTTGATAGTTTACGGATCAACTTTGTTATACATCTTCTCTTAATACCAATTTAATGTTTCAGGCAACTACACCAATAACCTCAACATGAGCAGCCCCATTATTCTATTCCTTTTCTTCATCGTTTTCACAATTTTCTCCTTTGATTCTGCTCATTCTTCGTCATCATCAGCATGTCCTATAGATCTTAGCTATGTCGAAACATACCCATGGAACACCTCTTCGTGCCACAACCCGAACGATAAAACCTGCTGTCAGACCCTTACAAGCCTTGTTGGCTTAGGACGAGCCCAATACCTCAAAGAAACCTCAATGTTCCAGCTACCAAATGCTAGTGCTGCCTCTTCTTGCTGGTCTGAATTTCAGGCCAGACTAGCCGCCTTGTCGATAAGTCCTTCTTTAGTCCCATTGTGCTTCCACAACTCAGCCCAGTTTGTTGCCAACAGTTCTAGCTGTGCTGGGATTTTTACAACTAAAGACTGGACCGAAAAGGTCGGTCTAGAGTCTCAAATAGACCTAGCTTGCAGCAACTTGTCTGGATCACTAATACAATGTGGTTCATGTGTTGATGCTGGCAAACAAGTGTCTTCTCAGTTGGTGAGTTTAGCTCCGAATTCGACAAAATGTTTTTATTTCTCTATCTTGTATGCTGCTGGTGTCATCAATGATCCTAAAGATGCCAACACAGCTGCTTGCATACTTGGTTTGCCTTTGATTAGATCAAGGACAAACAGGTCATCTTCTCAATTGAGTAACAAAAGCCTAATCAGATTAGTTGGAGGGCTTTTCGGTGCTGTTGTTGGCGTTTTGCTTGCTTGCGGAGCAATCGTTCTGTACAGGAAATGGGATCGGAAAAGAAAGCGAAATGCTTCGCACCAACAGTTTGTAAGCAGTTTCAAGTCCAGTGTGTTGCCTAGCTCAGGCGCGAAATGGTTTCAGGTATCGGAGCTTGAACGAGCAACGAATGGATTTTCCCAGAAGAACATGATAGGCCAAGGCACGTATGGGATCGTCTACAAAGGAATTCTTTCGGATGGGAATTCAGTTGCAGTGAAACAAGCTCTTGATTTGGACTCAAAATGCGATGAGGACTTCTCGAATGAAGTTGAAATCATAAGCAATATTCGACACAGAAATCTTCTCTCTCTTAGAGGCTGTTGTGTTACAAGTGATAACTTGAAAGGTAAAAGGAGATTTCTTGTCTATGATTTCATGCCTAATGGTAGTCTCAGTGATCATTTATCCGAAAGCCACACCAGAAGCCAATTAACATGGCCTCAACGTAAGAAAATAATCCTAGATGTTGCTAGAGGACTTGGATACTTACACTACGGACTCAAACCTGCCATTTATCATCGTGACATCAAGCCTACTAACATACTTTTAGATTCGGACCTCAATGCTAGAGTTGCAGATTTCGGGTTAGCGAAGCAGAGTTTAGAAGGTCAGTCTCATCTCACCACAAGAGTTGCAGGGACACATGGCTATTTAGCTCCAGAATATGCTCTTTACGGACAACTAACAGAGAAGAGTGATGTTTACAGCTTCGGAATTGTGATGCTGGAGATCATGAGCGGAAGGAAAGTGCTGGAGACATCGAATTCATCATCGTTTCTGCTGATTACAGATTGGGCTTGGATGCTGGCGAAAACCGGGAAAGTTGAAGAGATTTTTGATGAGTGTATAAGAAAAGTAGGGCCAAAAGGAGTTATGGAGAGGTTTGTACAGGTGGGAATTCTGTGTGCTCATGTGATGGTGGCTTTCAGACCCACCATTGCTAAAGCTCTGAAGATGTTGGAAGGTGACATTGATATTCCAAACTTACCTGACAGGCCACTGCCGCTTAGTCACGAGTCGTTTAGAGCTTCCTTGTGGAATAATGTATCCACTAGAGAAATATCAACAAGCAACTCAACCTTTACCACTTAACAGACTTGCCATTGGAGTAGCAATTACGGATTCAATTTGACACGCTCCCTCGAGGAAGTAGACTCTTCACAGGAGGAAAGATTCAATGGGAGAAGAGAGTTTAATGTCAGTCACACCTCTGTTCAGTGAATTTAATGGGATGAGACTTCATCCACTTTTATGGGAATTGCTACTTTCATTTTGTAATTAAATATTCAAAGCACAAGAATATAACAAAACAAAACATGAGTACAGTTTGATGTATAAAATTTGTTTTAAAGGTTCCATGCATCAAATATATAGATACCTAAGAGCCAGTGTCAATCAGAAAGAAACAATTACAGTTCTGTAGGCCACTTTTGTAAATTCTAACTCTGGCATAAATCTGTTACATCACAAAAATGATCATCGAAAGGAAGATATGATTATGAACTTTCTAATCGGCATATCATTAATAGTAATAGGGGATGAGACCACATTCAGTGCCTTTTCGTTTTGGATTCGCTTTTAGCGAGCGTCATTCCTGAAAGTTTGTTGACCTCGTACAGTATTCCAGCTGAGAACAAGAAACTGCATTGACATTGAAGAACATCAACATTGTCATTAGCACAACTGTGCAACATTTGCAAGGTTCTCAATGGCAATTAACAATTGATTGTACCAATCTCTTATAGTCTTATTTACAATCAGATAATTATTCGATTTTAACTATTAAATTTTAACTAGATCTGCCATAGATTACCCTGCTTAAACCATCCAGACTGCCTGTTTGGTGTTTGCCACAAGTTCTCTATGTGAATTTTCATATTTATAATTATATGTTGCTGTAGATACAAACTGTGAATCACATAGTACTCTTTTATCCATCTGACAATATGTCTAGTATGAATTTTAATGTCAAAATTTGAAAGCTATTTTTTATTGCAAGTCTACAAGAGAAAACGTTAAACAATAATAAACAGTTTTTAACATCACGCTTGATTGGACAAATCGTAGTAAGATTATTCTATGGTATATGGTGTTACAGAGAAGGGATTGACAACCCCAATTTTTGCCACAACTTTATAGCCTTTGGAGTAACATTGTGCATGGCAGTTAGACATTCATACTGACTTCAGTGTGTTTGATCAATGAACTAGATGCCCAATCAGTTTTTGACTATTAACAAAATGCATCAAAATAACAAAATATGCTTCATGATTTGATTGATGTTTAAAACCATGAAGATGAGTCATCAAGTAGACATAAAGAGTCCAGACCAATATTAATTTTCTGATGGCAACCGTAAGTCCATGTTAAAGGGACATCCTGTAGCCTGAGATGGAGATTGCATCTTTAAA
This sequence comes from Dipteronia dyeriana, assembly GCA_032871835.1. Classification (NCBI taxonomy): domain Eukaryota; kingdom Viridiplantae; phylum Streptophyta; class Magnoliopsida; order Sapindales; family Sapindaceae; genus Dipteronia; species Dipteronia dyeriana. The sequence goes on along the minus strand of CM065296.1, from coordinate 98,255,419 downwards.
GTGAAAATTAGATTGAGGCTTGGTGAGACTAATAACATGCAGATTCCCTTCAATCAAATGAGAGACAAAAAGATAAAAAGAGAAGATAAGAATCTGGAATTGTAAACATGAGATGAAAAAATATTGATCAAGGAAAGAGAGATAAAATAGGAGTGAGTGAAAACAAATTGAAAAAGGTGATGGAGAGAGGAGAATGAAAACTTAAAGATAGGAGAGATTATTAAAAAAAATTAAAGAAGAGTCCTGTGGTTTAATTTAGACTACCCTCAAATCTTGTTGATGCAAAGGCTATAAAGTTGTGCCAATTGTGTTAGGCTTTTGAATGGGCCCCAGGGTGAATCATTTAAACTAAGACTTCTTTTAATAAGCTTAAGCATGTTATCCCGCACATATATTGACAAGAAATCATAATAATGAGCATAATAACAATATCATATATTAACATTACCATGTTGTGATGCAGACTCGATGAACAGTGCTAGCAGCAATCAGTGCAATTGCTTCGGCTAATAGAACTGCAAACAAAGAAAATAATAAAATAACTTCATTTAAGTTCTCCTAGAACAACAAATCTTGCAAGTTGCAACTAAGGAGCCTCTGCCTAGTCACGTGAGCTCATCGATTATGGCATAAATTAAGTTAATGATTCTAGGGTGCCAAAACAACATGGTCAAGTTTGGGCGTGTTTTAAAGCAGTTAAGACTTAAGAACACAAATAGATAAATGTGTAAAATGATAAGATTATAAAGCTTCCAGCCTTCTTCATGCTGAATATAAAAATATAAATAAGCACTGTACAGAAGCAAAGAGAAGATGCGAAACAATATTTAGAAGGTGGATGCAAATTTCACAGTTTCTTCACAGGTTAATTATTTGCAGTGCTCTTAGCTAAGTGTGGCCCACAGTTTAAAATATCCACAGGAACAAAACACTATTGGAAGATATTTTGTCTCTCTTATTATTCATTTCCAGTGTAATCATAGGCTTCATAGCTGTAGTTCTTGTTGAATATCATATATGCATCACCAAGTAAATTCTTATACTGTTTTCATTTGTTCTTACTAAATACCTCTCCGACTAATTAAAGTAATTTTGATTTTTTATTTGCAGTTTTTATTTATAATTTCGCTTTGGAATTTTTTATACATAATATCAAATTCACATCCATGTCAAGCTTGGAACTGATGGTAGAATGCTAGACAGAGATGATAAGGGGTAAAAACAGCTACACATGCACACAGCACATACACACACACAAAAAGATTTCAAGAAGTGGTTCACATATGCACATGCAACATAGACAAGCAAGGAATGAATATAGTGCATAGATTGGACTGGGTATCTATAACAGAGGCTTATTCACAACTACAAGGACAGATGCTAAATCACATTTTGCAGAAATAGCAGAACTAATATAATCAGCGGAGTAAACAAAATCAGCCCATAGAAACACAAGTAACCGCTAATACATGCTCATGGGCAAGCGGTCATCCACCTAGGCCAACAAAAAGATCCTTCAAAAACAAGGCCAGAACCCAACCAAAAGAAAATCTCAACAGAACCAAAATATAATCAGCAGAGTGATGCATCCTCTATCAAACAAAGTATAGTAAAATGCTAAAATCTGAAGAATATGTTTGAAAGATCAGCCTGTACAATCATTCTCCCAGCCTTTGCTAATATTATCTTGCTAATGAAGAAAAAATAAAACCGAATAAAATGCATAAATAAGCACACTTACCGGCACCCCATCCAGTCCTCATGCCACTTGCTTCCTGGAAATTTCCAATGAACTGCACAAACAGCAAGCAAAGTAATTATATATGTAATTATATTCCAATATTTACACGAGTCACATGACAAAAATGACTAATTGACACCTAGACTTGAAGGTTTGTTGCAGACTACAGGAATTTTGACCAATCATTTTAATGAAAGCAAATAATTAACCAGAAAAGGCAAGCTATAATGTAATAGAGCAACCAACACATACAAGGCAGAAACCAACATCTATTTGTGGCAACAATTAATAACAACTAAATACAATTCAACTACCAGGAATGCAGGAATCAGAAACTAATATCTATGATTATGGAGAACAAGTTTACAATAAAGGCTTGTGGATTTTCAATTTTGCAATCTAAATAAACTAATCACAAGAAAAGGGAATAACTCGAACACACTCACACACAAATTACAACTTAATTTCATGCCAAAGTTAATACCAAATTACAACTTAATCCTCCGTAATCCGTACATAGGTCAACCACTTTCTCTATGAGTATAGTTCTTTTTGACGAGATTCTTTTTTTAAAAATTTCTTATTCATTGCAGCCAAATCTCAGGGTTATGAACATAGTGTTCCTATCACATGATGTTGACACGGAGAAATCAAGAAGATAGATACTTTTTTATCTGTTTATTACAAGAAAAACCGAGAAGTTAACTAACATACGGCTCTCTGTTAACTGCAATGACAACAGTAAAGACGTGTTATAGCCAGACCTTCCGGAAGCAGAAAAGAAGGATATCAACAGCATTACAAGTGCAACAAAGGTTTCAGTATTATTCTATTACATAACAATCATATCAAAAGAAAATTGTGCAAGAATAAATAATAGTCCTAGTCCTATACGAAACAAGAATTAACAACTTACTGTTAGCGACACAAGAAATAGGAGAGAACTGATGAAGCCTCCAAATATGGTAAACAACTCTGATGATGCCAACTTCCCTCGGTACATCTCTTGAAGAGAAAGAATGACAGTAAATGTAAGAAATGAATATAGCATCGAACTCCCTGTTCCAGACATGGCCTTCAAAGTGCAGAAGTACAAATAACAAGAACATCAGATACACAGTCCATAGATTAGAAATGTCAAATCCTAAAATAAAAGAATCATGGTCTAAAAAGAGCAAAAGAGTATGAGCAGGAGCAACATACTTGATGTGGCCAATATTAACAATAGATAATCATTATTCTAAATTGCAAAATGAAATTTTCTTACAACAGAATGACCAGCCGTCAATCTACGAAGTAAAAAGTCCTTCAAGTACAAATTACGTTGCATCTCTAGTTCAATTGTGTGGCAACAAGTCAACAACTAATCTACCATAAAATACTCATATTGCTAGCAGAAGAAGTGATTTCATTTGGCACTACAAACTAACACACCCTAACAAATGAACAAAGTCATCAAAATTTATATATAAAACTACATTTCCTTCCTTATTCCCATATATTTTCACTACGAAATGGAGAATCAACAGAATCGATCGAAATTTTGCAAGTGCATAGTGTGTAATCGTAACAAGATGTAAATGGTTTGACCAAAAATTTCGCCGGAAAACAGAAAGAAAAATGACGATACGAAAGCATACCTTTACAAACAAATCTGTCTGAGCTCGATCTCGATCTCTACCGCTGATTCGCTGAAGCGTCGACTCAACCGTCACCCAAATTCACTAGGGACTCTTTCTAATAGTGTTATAATAAGTTGAAAAGGGTAGGGGCAAAAGTGTACAACCAGTAAAACTCGAAAACGAAAACGGTGTCGTTTTAGAAACACGGTGTAGTTGTTGACTGTTATACACAGCCTTCCTCTGTATATTGTTTTTAGATCAGTTGGAAATTTGGAATTTTAATGGCGGAATCGGAGTGTCCAGTGTGTCTGCAATCGTACAACGGCGAGGACACAATCCCACGCGTACTCGGATGCGGACACAGCGCCTGCGAGAGTTGTCTCTTGAATCTCCCTCAAAAATACACACTCACCATTCGCTGCCCTGCCTGTAATGTACTCGTCAAGTATCCTCCACAGGGCCCCACTTCTCTCCCCAAAAACATCGAACTCCTCCGTCTCCTCGACCCCAAACCACCACCCCTAAACATCTCTCGAAATGACCGACCTGTCCCTCACTTCGATTTCCTTCCTCCTTCTTGCTCCCCTGATTTCTACTCTTCCTGGAAGCAGTATATTCTTCCAAACGACGCCGTTCTGCTTCTACAGAAATCTCAAGACGAAGCTGCTGTCTCTCTCGGTTCTTTAAAGGAGGTTGGAAAAAGTCAAAAGGTTAGTCTTGTTAAGGTGGTGTCTCTTGTATCTGATCAAGCTGATTCTGTTTTTAAATATAGTTATTTTGGGAGGATTATCAGGTGCTTGGGTGACATGCGAGTGCAAGACAGAGACGAATTGGCTTCTCTTTTTATAGCTTCTTTATATGAGACTAAAATTTGTAGAGTTTTGGGATTGTGGGCTGATTTGGAAGATGATTGTTTGTATTTGGTGTGTCAGAGACTAAATCAAAGTTTACAGAACTTGGATTGTTTGAGAAATGGAGACGGTTTGATTAATAATAATGGGTTGTCTGTTTTTGTGACCATGGGTTTGGAAATTTGTGAAGCATTGCTTGCTTTAAGTAAACAAGGCTTGATTGCAGGTTGTTTAGGCTTTTCGTGTTTCACTCTTGATGATTTTGGCCATTTATATGTTGATTCAAATGATATTATAGTGATGGGGAGGAAGGTTGTGACAAGTGTTGTACAAGTTAGGTGTGCTGGAAGAAGAATTAAAAATGAACAACTGGGAGTTTTCTTTAGTGATTTGTTAAAAAGCAACGTGTTTTTGGCTCCGGAAGTGTTGTTTGAGTTGTTAAGTATAGAAGGGATTGGCGTGGAGTGTGGTGGGGAGTTTAGATATTCAGTTGAATATGGATCTGATGTTTGGTCATTAGCCTGTGTTTTAATTGAACTTCTTGTTGGGAAACAATTCACTCAAGGGTTGATTGATTATATACACCTTGTTAGCGCAAAAGCAACTGAAGGGAATAGTTTGGACTGTTTTGGGATGTACACGGGTTGGGTGGAGAAAGTGAGTTCTTTGATGGAAGAAAAATTGGATATAGAGTTTGTGTGTTTGCAGCAGATGTTGTATCAATGTTTGAATTTTGATCCTGTGAGTCGCCCACTACTGACTGATGTGTGGAAGTGTATTAGGGAGCTAATTTTTAAACCTGAATTTGATTACATGATCAAATTGGATAATGTTGTTAACATGGAAGACAAAGGCCATTGTTTGGTTCTAGGTGAAATGTGTTGGTTGCCCAAGCGAAATTCAGAAACACAGGAAAAAGATGACTTATCTGGAGTAGAAAACAGTGCCAGAGCTGATATTGATCGAGTTGAGGCGGCAAGTGGTGTCCACCATTTAGTTGAGGGTATCTCGGAGAAAAAATTCAAGTTTAAAGACATGCAGGGCCATCTTGATTGTGTTACTGGATTAGCCATTGGAGGTATGGATTTTACACATAATGTTCTTATAATGCAAAGATTAGACTATTCAAATGAATTTATTCCCATGCTACACAATGCGCTAGTTGGCATTGTAGCTTATTATTTCCTGCAGATTGCTAAACTTGAGAAGTTACTGATATCCTTGGGATGGATGTTTTATCTATGTGGTTCCCAATCATATTCCCAATCATACGGAGACCAAGGCATTCCCATTTTGACTGTAAAATTGCAGGGAACTTCTCACAGCCAGCTAATGGAATACTGTAGCTGATACCATGGTTTGGCTCCATATGTTTGGGAACTTGGCAAGCCTAGGTCTCCTGAATCTAAGGTCACTCCCCTTACTAGTTATATGTTCACGTGAAACTCCCACCACATGTCATTAACAATGTAGTGTTTGTTTCAGTAATGGTTAATAATCAAGCTTACATCAGTTATAAATAAGACAGCTGTGATGGTACTCTTTTTCTTTGTTCTCTCTTTTCTTCTTTTTCCATCGTTGGCTCACATCAGGTATGCAGAGCTTGATTTTTAGAATTGCTTGCTGTTTGATTCAACTCAACACTCTTGGACTTGGTTATCCTTTGTTTCCATTGTTTGAAAAATCTTGTATTACCTGGGGAAAGTGTCAAAAATTAGCTTGTGAGACTTGGCAACTTTGTCAACTTTATTCTGATTGTTTATTTTCTTTTCACTTGCAGGGGGATTCCTGTTCAGTTCCTCGTTTGATAAAACAGTCCATGTATGGTCATTACAGGTACATACTTCAAAGGCAACAATCATTTTAGTGTTCTTGGTACTGTATTTGTTATGGATCCGTATAGGAGATGGAATATGCACCAACACAAATACTTTCTACTTATATTCGTTATTAGATAAACTCTTGCTAAACTCATATATTAGGAAGGTTTGGCACATTCATATGAGACCTACTTTTTGCAGAAAATTTCGTTAGTTTCTTTTTCATAGATAGAACAATTTAGATATAGCCCAAATCACAATAATTATAAGAGTTTGTATAAATCGAAGAGGTCATTCTCGATATTACTCGGAATGTATTTTATCTATCTATTAAAAAATAAAAATTAAAAAATTAAAAATTAAAAAATGCTGCTGCTGCAGGATTGCTTAGGGATTAAATTGAATTTTGATGGTGGTAATATTGAGTGTTCAGATTGTAGTTGAAGGATTCTTAACAGAATGCATTCAGATTTAACAAAGCTTTTTTCTGTGCCTTGCAGAATTATTCATATCCCTGGTTGATGTGAGATTTAAATTGTTATCTATAACATCTAGAAGTTTTATTTTGTAAGCCGTGGGTTGATCATGAGTAAATAAATAGAATTATTATGGATTTTGCAAATTATTCACCATTTCACCTGTGCAATTTTTGTTAACTGGCCCTCCTAATTTATTTTCTTCTTAGATTGTAGGCTTATGGTCTATTACCCCATATCTATTAAGTATCTTCAGTATTTTTTGTGCAGGACTTTTCTCATGTACATACTTTTAAAGGTCATGATCATAAAGTCATGGCTGTTGTCTATGTGGATGAAGAAGCACCATTATGCATAAGTGGTGATAGTGGAGGTGGTATATATGTATGGAGCATTTGTGTCCCTCTTGGTCAAGAACCATTAAAGAAGTGGAATGAGCTAAAAGATTGGCGCTATAGTGGTATTCATGCCATGACCGCTTCTGGGAAATATCTCTACACTGGCAGTGGAGATAAGACCATTAAAGCATGGTCATTTCTGGTAACAAATATTATTTATGACATGATCTGCTCCGTTTGAATCTACATGTTTTCATTTGTGGTATATAATCTGGATTTTATTGTCTTTTCCAGGATGGCACCCTGGTATGCACAATGAATGGTCATAAATCAGTAGTTGCCACTCTAGCAGTATGCAACAGGGTCCTTTATAGTGGAAGTTGGGATGGAACCATCCGATTGTGGAGTTTGAGTGATCATAGTCTGTTGACTGTACTGGGGGAAGACAATGCAAGAACCGTGTCTTCTGTCTTGTCTCTTTCTGCTGACCAGCACACCCTTGTCACATCCCATGAAAATGGTTCTATAAAGGTTTTGTATTCATCAAAACTCACTTGTGCTAGCTTAGCTCCTTCCATACTTATGGGCATATAGACATTAACACCTCATGGAAATAAAGTGATTTTAAACTCTCTAGGTGGTCCTGTAATAGCCTGCCAAAATTAGTGTGATCAATAAATGCAGAGTCGTTAGCATAAATAATGTTAATGAAATAAACACAATGTGAGCATCATAATCATGAGAAAGATGGTAACATTCTTATGGGGTGTTTGAACAGTATGTGATATAGAACCAACACCATTAAAGTAAATAGATATAGAGTTAGTGTTTAGAGAAGATAGAAATTAGAAGAAAGGGGAGAAAATTAAAGGGACAATAGATGAGAGAAAATAAAGAGGGAAATCAAAACTCAGTTTTATTCATTAATCAAATTGGCCTAAACAATAAAACGTAGGCCTTAATTTTTCAGAAGTCCTTCTCCGGTGACAGCTTCGTCTTTGCCGACGTCCTCTACTTTTTTTGGTTCCGGCGGATTCACTTTATCTCTCTCTCTCTCTCTCTCTCTCTCTCTAGGAACCTTTTGGATTTTCTCTCTCCTGAGATATGTCTGCCATTTCAACAGTGTAGGGAAAGCTATTTATATCATTGTTCGAAAATACGCGCCCAGGCATCCACCTAGACGCTAGGCGGCCGTCTGTCGTCCCGACTAGGATAAAATGGGTCATATTAGGCGGTGGGTAAAAAGCGGACGATTTGACCATTTTGTCGGTCGATTTTGCTGATCAATCGGTTTAGGTGGAGTCAAAGTCGTTTTGATATCCTAGTTACATTGTTTAAAATTTGAATATTGAATTTTTTTATAAAGAAATTGAATATTGGTTTTGTATATAGGAAAAGTAATTAAAAATAAATAAATTACTGGCCGTCTAGGTGCTAGGTGCTGGGCTACCACCCGACTAGCGCCTATCGTTTACTTGAACACTAATTTATATGGGGACATTTTAGACATTGCAACTTTCAAATGGTTAAAAACATGAAAACATTTATATGGTTAGATTTCCAATCTCCCCTTGATTAAAATGCCCATGTAATAATTGTTTGTGCTCCCACTGATGCCCACACTGATATGGATTTTGATCTGGTAGGGAATTGCTTTGCTAATTCTCAGCTAGTGGAAAAGCCAATGTGGATTTGGTGCATTTATTCCTTTTATCCTGATTAACTGTATCAGTGATACTATATTCTTTCATTATTGCACTCACAGGTCTGGAGAGATGATGTGTTTATGAATTCCACACAAATACATAATGGTTCCATTTTTGCTATTTGCATAGAAGAGAAATGGCTGTTTACTGGAGGTTGGGACCAGACTGTCAAACTGCAGGTACTAATGTTGTGTTTGTTTGATTGTATTGATCAAGCCGTACATATATTGCCCTGAGTTAGAGCTGTTATGCGTCTGATGTTAACATATTGAAGATTTTGTAGTACATATTTACATTTTTTTTTAATATCAATGTGTAGGAATTGATAGGAGATGATTTTCAAGTAGATGCCATACCTATTGGATCAATCCCTTGTGTTTCTGTCATAACAGCTTTGTTATATTGGCAAGGAAAGCTTTTTATTGGATATGCTGACAGAACTGTCAAGGTAGGCCACATTTTTTTAATATTTTATTTCTTTGTATTGTCATGAGAATCACAGCATTGGCTTACATATTATGGCACTTCTAAATGGCTTCTATCTGAGACTTATTGATTTACATAAATTTGCAAATGGCAACCTTATTGAGTCTTCATTATCTCAGTTTCTATTATACAGAACCATAGTAATTACTAAGAGTGACCGGAACTTTAGCTGGTGCAGTTGATAATCCAGTAATATCAAACTGGAATTGTCTGGTTCACAGTTAATTGGCCGGCTTGCAGGTCTTATTCAGATCCTATAGTTGGCTAATTTGATAGAATCTGTGTTAATAGTATTACAATTGTTGTTTTCTGTTTCTTTCTTGGATAAAATTGATAAATCAATAAATCATTCATTTCATTTCTTTTATTATTATTATTATTTTTGTTATTTCAGGTATATTATTTTGAAAAGTGATTTAAGCTCATCAGGTAAGCTGTTGTTACTTTGTGTATTTTATAATTGCAGGCTTTCCCTTCCATGAATTGATGTAATGTTAATTGATGCTTGACTCCCCATCTAAAGCTTTACAGGCACTAGTAGAAATCTGACCTGGAATTTCGTGGAGGTTTTGCAATTGTCAATTACCGGGCTGTTTCCTACTTGGTTATATATATATATATATATATATATATATATATATATACATATATATATACGTACATATATAAACATACATTTGTATACATACACACGCGGAATAAGAGATATACCAAAACGCAAATGTCCGGTATAGGATGCATGGTCTGAAAATGTTGATGTATATTTATGTGAACCATGTAAATCACACTTGTATCGAGTAATACATAACTGGTCTTGCATCGATGTTCACTTCCCTTTTCCTTTCCAAATTGATAAATTTTCATTAGTTTTACTTGGTGCTCTAAAAGGGAGAAAAATTTGTGGGACAGTCTGCTTGATCCAATATGTACATGATTGCCTTTTAAGAGGTCAATAGAAATGGCCAAAAAAAGGAAAAAAGAGAGGTCAATACAATCCTTCTTTCAGGGTGCGTTTGGTATGGAGATGGGACAGGATAAGGTGAGACTGGACAGGACTGAACATGTTGTTTTATGTTGTGTTTGGAAGATCTGGACAGAACTATAAATTGTATTGTTATACGTTTGATATGGATGGGACAGGACGGAACAAGAGATTCAAATGACCAGAGTACCCTTCTTATATATGTAACAACATAGACTATAATATTATATATATTAATAAATAATAATATTATATATAATGATCTATAACATATTATTACGGTATATATATATATTATGATATTATTATATATTAATATAGAATATTTCATGTATATATATTATTATATATATATATTATATTATTATATAATATATAATTTATTGGATATGATTGTAATTGTTTAAAAATTTAAATGGTAAATTGGTTATTTTGACACTTGTCCCATGTCATGGGACAAGTTGTCCTAGGGTTTTAGATGAGATAAGTTTTAATGATTTTTGTCCTACCTTGTCCCATCCTATCCCATGTTAAGGACGCGCTAAATGTGAAACAAGAACAAACTGTCTCATCTTATCTTGTCTTATCCTATCTCACGTACCAAATGCACCCTTAATGAACGACGGTTGAATAATTTATTTATTTGATTTCATTTTAGCTTCCCATATCCTGCTAAGTGTCTAAAAGTTAACTCTTAAGGTTAACAAGAAAATAATCACAAAGTGACATGTAAACTGATAAAAAAAATTCAGATTTAATAATTAAAAGAAAACTAAAAGATCATCTTCTTTTAATACCCAGAAATCAACAGCCACACTCACACCATCACCTCCATTCTTAATATCAGAAATCAACAGCAACAATAACACAATCATCTCTAGGAATCAACATCCACACCATCTTCTATAAAAAATTGAAAAAAAATATCTTTTCTAGAAGACAACTTGAAATTATTAAAAAAAAAAAAATTGAAATTGAAATCATTATCAACACCCACATCATTTGTTCATCACCACGCCTGTCGCAACATCTTCTCTCTATCTTCCCTCTCTTCCTCCTTCTATCTCTTTCTTTCCATCTCGGTTATGGTTTGAACCCAGATCTTGGTCGAACCAAGTATGCGAGAATGTGAGAGAGATGTTGGTTCAGTTTGGTGTATGAGAGAGTTAGGGAGATTATTTTTAGAAGATGGTGGTTTCTGGATTATGGTGTTGACCTGGAAAATTATTTCCAATTTTTTTTTTCAATTGATTTTCTATTTTTTTTTTTATGCAACTGATTTTCAATTATTATTTTTGTTTGGTTTACATTTTTTTTTATTCACTGTTGTTAAGATTTAAAAAAAAAAAAAACAAACAAACCTAAGGGTAAAATGTTTATGCATTAATACTTAAAACCCCATAATTATCTAATTAAAGAGACAGAATTATTCTACACTCACTTCATCACAAAGACACAGACTATAGTGTTCTACTCAAAATCAAAACAATCACGGATCAAATAAACAGTAAAAGGAAACTAAACTAATTATTACACAAACTTATCCCGGTTATACGAATAATTACAATAAAACCAGTAAAAAAATCATAATGACACAATACTCTCCTTGACCCATTGTCAATCATGGAAAAGAATCAATGTCCATTTATCCTTCTTCTAGTGTTTTGAAATATTATATTAAATAAATTAATAGATTAAAAATCATAAAAAATATGTATATATAAAAATTCAAATAACTGTCAAAAAGAAATCAGTTTTTTTTAAAAGAAATATATAAAAATCAAATAATTAAAAGAAATCAGAATTTTTTTACAAAATCAGAATATATATTATATTATAAAATGATTTATCCAAATCTCTATAGAGATCAAATGGAGGAGAACTCGATATCCATTAGGGGAAATCTAAAATCCCTATTAATGGAGATGACATATCTTCATTAATGAAGATTTTGGTTTAAGATCTTTAAAAATGGAGATCTGGAACCCCATCTTCTCCATAGAGAATATCTATTACATATTTTTTTCTCTAAATTTTTTTAATAATTTTTATTGTTTGTATTTTTGGATGAGATTGTGAGTGAATAATTTAGGGGTGGGCACGATTCGATTCGGTTCGGTTTTGGATAAAACTGAACTGTAAAACCGAACCCGAAAATAATTCGTTTAACCAAATCCAAATTACAATTAAAATAACATTCCACCCCGCCACTCCTCCTGCAAATACAAAATATTATGTTTGTAATAATACATCATCAATATTATTTATCAGAGTTGCTTAGGAATTGAAAACAAGACCTATATATCTTTTTACGACACCTGAAAAATCAGCAACATGGACATTTTCATCACTTAAAATTCAAATTTAGTTCAACATGGGATAAATAATGATATCAAAAACAATAAAACAAATTAATAATATATCCCCGTTTGAATATACCAAATATAGTCATAAAAGCATATAATTTTTCCAAATAATGTTTACCTAGAAATGTACAAAGCTAAACAATTCATTCAAATAAACACATACTTTCACGTAAATGTGTTCAATTTTCACATAATTAGCAAATAATCAAGTGACTAAGTGAGCATGTGATTTTCATCTAATTAAAATCAGATTTCATAAAAAATAACATATAACATCAAATTAACGCAAGACTCTTATCTCAAAATCATCATCTTGATTGTTCCTACAGTTTCTGAGAAACCAGACAAAAGAAAACTCATTTTACAAACACAGATCTTAGTGTTCGCATATCATAGAAGTAATAGAAAAAAAAAAGTACCTTTGAGTCTTTGACACGGCCTAGACGATTCAAAGTTTAATTGTAATGCTTTTTGACTATCTGGAAAAAAAATCAAACCTAAAATTTTATTCTTCTAATGTGGCACAAACGAGAAGAAAAAGAAGACAAAAGGACAAACATTGGCCTAAGAAGAAAGAGATGAGAGAGACTAAGTCACCGGAACGAGATTCCCACCCTTGATGTTGAGGAACGAGATCTTAGAGAAAATTGAGACTTGAGAGAGACAGTTGGCTGAGACTCTGAGAGTGAATGAAAGAAGAAGAATAGAAAAGGTTAAGTTTTTTTTTTACTTAAATAGTGGATTATTAGGGATTCATGGCGGTTCAAATCGGTTTAAACCGGTTTTGGTTAGATTGAACCGAAAATTATATGATTTTTAATTTTTAAAACCGATTTAAACCGAATTTAAGCTATGAACCGAGCCAAGCACCCTTTGTTTAGTTCGATTCTATTCAGTTCCAAACTTTATGCCCACCCCTAATTGTGATGGCAAAATAACATATGCAAATTTATTTTAAGTTGCAATTTGCTTTGTATTGGGTTGCGATTTGGTCTTTGAGAATTGAAGGAGAGGATGAAGCATATGTTTTTTTTTTTGTTAATATTATATTTAAGTAATAAATTGTTAGGACTAATGTGGTGATATGTTATTAGACAATTTTTTTTTCCCATTTATTTAATAACATTGAAAAATACTAAATTATCCTTTACTAGTTAGTGACTAACTGTTGTCAATGGTTAGTCAACCGTTAGTTAACGACTTGATGGGTCAAGGGTAAATTAGTGTTATTATAATATTTTTACCGGTTTTAGTGTAACTATACATATAACTATGGTAATTTATATAATTTGCCTATAGAAAATAGGTGTACAAATTATTTATTTGGGTGGGAATTTTTGCACCCGTAGTGTAATTATCCAAAAGTAGAAGAGAAAAAAAATCCTCAAAATAATAATAAGGGGTAATTTACACTGATCTCCTCTAAAGTTTAACATAATTATAATTAGAGAGTAAGTATACATTAATCTGTTATGGTTAATTACATTAATATACCCTAAAGTTTTTCAATACCACTATCATATTGTACTTTTGCATAAATTACACAAACATACATTGACCAGTTTGACTATAGTTAAATTTAACGTGAACTTAATAGTTGGAATGGCAAAAATGTCTTTTTAAACACCAAGTAAATAAAAAACATATTTATTTCATTATTAAAATAATAAATATCAAATAATATATATATATATATATATATATATATATATGAAGAGCACACCTTAGTAAAGTGTGACCTCACCAAATTTCCATTGGAGAGCTGGTTTAATCTCAGTAAACAAGATCTCTGATGGAGGAAAATTGTTAGATTCACTAATACGATAGAGGTTTGAAGAGAGAGAAAGAGTTGTTCGAAGTGAAGAGCTGTTATGGTTCTTGTCCGAAAATAGTGAAGTTTAAATATGGGTCATGTTTATCTTAAAACGACATGCGTTTAGTTTAATTGTAGGGGTTTCTTGGTTTCAATTAAAACGGTGTTGTTTGGTTGCCTTGGGATCTAGCGTGAGGACCCGATGGTCAGTTCTTGGTCTTTCCCATAGCCATCGTTGCTAGGAAATTGGTCAAATGCCAAAATCGTGCCATTGTTCAGCTTCTGATCCAGTGGTCGAACACCGGTCATTATGACGTGACATGGAAAAATGCTAATATGGTTTTTTGACATTTTCTAGAGTTCAATCCTTAAGACAAGGATTTTTTTTTAAGGGGCAGGAAGTGTTAGATTCGCTTATTTGAGAGATGTTTGAAGAATGAGAAAAACCTTGTTTGGCTAGGCTTTTAGAGAGCTTAAAGGCTCTTTTAGGGGTCAAAAGTGGCTTTGATGATTTGTCAATAGAGCTTATGAAACTGACTCTTTAATCCAAAGCCAATACCAACTTGCTTCAAGTAAAAGGGCTTTTCAAAAGACTGGGAAACTGAAATTTTGTTTAATGAATCTTTCATATTGCGCTTTTTACCTTTGTTGATTTAAATACCAAATCAGAAATTTCATTTGTATCCCATCATACTCATTATACAGATAATCAAGTTTTTCCCCATTTTCACATGAACCCTAGCTGAAATTTTTATCTAAAATCTCCTCAAATCCTTTATATGCTTTGGGTTTGCATAAAAATAACGTAATTTCTAGGAAACCTAAAAATTTCTCTCTTAAAACTCTATCATTGATACAATTTCGCTCTCAAAATCGTCTTTTGCATTGTTTTTTTATGTTGTTTTTTGGTTCGTTGCTTCTAATTTTAATGTTGTGCTAATTACTTGTGTGTTAGTAATTAGGTTTGAACTGTTAAAATAACAAAAGAAATTTCTCAAAAAATTTTGTATTTGTGTTAATTGATTTGAAATTTTTAGGATAAGGTTCTTGAAGAAAAAGAAGAAAATAAAATGGGGAGCAAGGGAATTCTTCTCCTGAAATTAGCACCTCCAAAGCATTACATTTTGAATAAAAATAGAATCAACAACATTTCTTCTTCCAAACTATTTATACGACATTGCTCCACCTCCACTACCACCACCACCTCCTCTCTTGAACACCCTGACCTCCCTCGTTTGACTACAACTGTTCGAATTTCTCTGACCCCACACAGGTTTTTCATTTTTTGGTTTTACAGGTTGAAGAATTCGCTTCTAAAATTCAGCAAGTCATTTATTGGTATGCTCTACCAATGAGTTGAAGGTTTCTCATAAGTTGTGATTTATATATATATATATTGGTCTAAAACTAGCTTTTGTAGCTAATGTGGCCAACTGGGTACAAGACAGGATACTTGTGCTCTTTTTACATTCCTATATTTGTTAACACTCTCAATTCTTACTTATTTGCTTCAAGTTTTCATGTTTATTGGGTTAGGATTATCTTGTGAGTATGATGGTGATGATTTTAAATTTTAAATGGGT
Source organism: Dipteronia dyeriana (assembly GCA_032871835.1). NCBI lineage: Eukaryota > Viridiplantae > Streptophyta > Magnoliopsida > Sapindales > Sapindaceae > Dipteronia > Dipteronia dyeriana. The sequence goes on along the minus strand of CM065296.1, from coordinate 98,239,635 downwards.
AGGTTTAATTATGTTTTTTCATTGCAGCTTTGGACAACAAGCTGTTGATTTTAACATGAGCTTGACCAGTTATGGTGGAGTATGTTTTCTTATTTTGGTTGTGTTCTTTTGATGATCAGATGACAAAGAAGCATTTGATACTGATAATTCAAGATTTGATCGATAAAATGGAAAATCAGAATGTGCTCTTAGAAATTTTTTTTGTTTGATTATTCCATCAAGTGGGTTGTTACTTGCAGTTTCAGTGTGTAATTTTAGAAGATGCCAACTTAGGTTCGTATTTATATCATTGTAATTGTGGTCTACTGGTCTGTAATATGTTAGTAGAATTTTTATTATCGAGTGAATATGTATTATTTTAATGGATTTTTCAAGGAAATATAATAGAAAAATGTTATATTAGCCCAAATAATAACTTTTTAATGAATTTTTTTTACACATATTATTTACTGCAATTACGGTCTAAATTTCATATAACCTTTTGAACAAATATTAATATGTTCCAACCAAATAAGTTCTTCTTTTGGAAGGTTAAAAAGGTCATATCATAATTAGAAGAATTTTTAAAATATTTCAACCAAACACTCTCAAAAGCTCTTCTTGCTACAAAAGCTCTTTGAGAATATACCATCCAAACAGTAACTGAAAAGCTCAAGTTTTTATTTCTCTTCTTCTACCGCCAAAAGCTAAAAGTAAAAGTTATCCCAAACGGATCCGAGAAAGTTTTTTTCAAAGTGAAGAGCTTCTAGTTGTTCGAAAATAACGAAGTTTTTACATGGATCTTATTTATCTCAAAACGACATGCATTTAGTTTAATTGTAGGGTTTCTTGATTTCAATTAAAACAGTGTCGTTTGGTTGCCTGGAGGTCTTACGTAAGTTAGTGAGGGTCTTTAGGGAATCGTTTTGTCTTGTTTTCTATTTTGTTATTCATCTATGTAACGAATTCAATAAGAATTTTACATTACGTTTGACAATTACATTTCTCAACTAATTTCTATTCTCTCTAATTTCTTTTTCCTTCTCCTCGTCACGATATATTTCTTGTCTCCAACCACTTTGTTCTTTCTACAGTCCTTAATCTATTCTTCACTCTTATTCTTAGAAACATGCAAACAGAGCAAACTCATTAGAATTTTGTTAAATGTAGTTGGTCATTACAAAATCCTTCTTGTTCGCTCTGAACCACCGACTTCCACTACCACCTTTTTTTCCGCATCAATTGATCACCTCCCTCACTCTGCCACATCACCCAACAATCTCTCTCCCTCCCTCCCTCCCTCCCTCCCCATTCATATGCCTTCATCAATCCGACCCTTTACCCTCAATCTCATCCATCAGTGCAAAGCCATTTGAGTGAGAGATTTGGTTTTAAAGATATGGTAGAGTTTTCAATACTATGTTTTTGAATTTTGTTAGGGAATTTGAACCGATGATCGTGGAAAACCCAAATCGGGTAAAAAACCACCGACAGTCAGGACGACAGAGAAAGTTCTACTATATGATAAATTATTACAACCATATACTCTATGATTTTTTCTCACACCACAACCCCAAACCACAGAGCCTTACCAAGTACCCAAGCTCACAACCGAGCTTTACATCATGACTCTCAGCTCACAACGCTCACAAGATCCTTATCAAGAACCCCCCAATATCCCCTAGGTCTCCCCTGAATATCACCCACGGATCTCTAACTTGATCCACTGATATTTCCTTAGATCCCTCCCTAGATATTTATAGCGGTCTCTCACCCGGATCTCACCCACTCTTTCTGATGTTACATGTTGTTCTGTTTGCTCCACACAAAATAACCTAGCTACAAGGTCTATTTATACTAGTTATAGAGAGTTTAAGATAAAAGGAAATTGTATTCCTAAACGTATAAGAATTACTTGTTTCATATAAATATTATATCCTATTTATGACAAGTATTCTTGTTAAGGAGATTTTTTTTTCCTTCAATTACATGACTTTCCTATTCTTCCTAAAGACAAACTCTTCTTCCTTTTCCGATAAGCACAAGTACATCCAAAAGAAAATCTTTCCTAATTTCGCGCAACATTCCTGATCTGGTAAAATTCGCTATTACTGTGGTCTGGTTCGTAGTTAGCCACCCACACCCTACACCGCGGAATGTTTCTGGAGTTCACCACTCAAAATACCGTGGTTGGTGACTTTGCTTCCGCCGCGGTCTACGCCGCACTTGATCTTTTGGAATCGACCGCTCCCTGTGCCTTGTCCACACCGCGGGTACTTCTAAAATCCATTTTTTCAATTCTTTTTTGGTCTTCATATCTCCCTCAAGCACCATCTTCAACTTCCAAACGTTTTACCACGTCTCCAGAAAGTTTTACATCATGTGATTATCATTTGGTTTACATTGGGTTCACTTGAGAATACGAGTCAAAACCTAACAATTCTCCTCTTTGACTTTAATTCTCAAGACCTTTGTCCACAACAACGACTCTCATCACAGAGAATCAACACCTCACCACAAGATATAACTACTTAGAAACGAACCATCATAAGATTTTTTTTTCCTTCCTTGTTTTTGTGTTCGTTGTTCCAACACCATGTCGAAAATAACCATTTGAAATTATGGTGTGACTCCTCACGTCAGATTTACCAGGGAGTTCGTCAACCATCGACATCTTTGTCCATCATACATCTTGCATCACTTTCTAATCAATGTCTTGTGCACAATTATGAACCACTAGCAGCAACATATCCTCTTCCATGGCCAGTGGGGAATACTGCCAAAAGGATAAACATGTCTCTACATCATCCAACATTTGTCCTTGCATCATATACCTGGTGAAAGACTTGCCACTGAAACCCGGAGTGCTTTACCGGATAAGCCTTACACCATCACTAGAGACTTCGAGTGTTCAATTTTTTTTAATATTCAATTAGCGCCTTGTGTAACCCAAATTGGATCTCCATGACTCGTACCTGCCACCACAAGCCAAAAAAAAATCTCCTCAATCTCTATTCTTTTTTTCATAAAACCCTACAGAGTTTGAAACCGCTTTCAAGATGTATATCATTTGCTAAACAATACTAGAGAACCATAAATCATCATCCCAGTACCACTAAGTCCTCCATACGATCTCCCCGTAAAGACTTGAAAAACGCCATCGCCAAACCATAGCTACTAAGTTCTCCATACGCCATCCTGTAAAGACTAAAAACCACCATCGCTGACCAATGCTCTAAAGACTTGGTCCATAAGCCTCAGATCCCTCCCCGAATATTCTCAGGGGTCTCTCACCTGGATCTCACCTACTCCCTCTGATGTTATATGGTGTTTTTTTTGTTACACACAAAATAACCAAACTACAAGGTCTATTTATACTAGTTATAGGTGTTATGATTATGCTCGATAGCAAGAGTATAATAATGTATTTGACAATCTTTTCATATTAATAAAGTGATTTCTAGTTTAACAAATCTTATAGCATTTATAGTTTAATTATTATAATTGTCAAAAGTAAATAATCATAAGGTCAAAAAGACTATAAGAAAAGAAGAATTGTTCATACATCTAAATATGTATGAGGTAGACACAATTTTTTAGTTAGTCTTGAATAATATTCACAACTTAAGATAAAAGTTTGGGTATCTTTATCTTGTCAAAGTTGTAGATTCTTTTGCTAGCATTGGAGTGAGATCAAATGTGTTATGATGAGTCTAAAATCATCAAAGTGTGGTGTCTTTGGGCAAAAGAATCTAGTGCACTGGGTGCATTGAATAGGATCAAAATGAAATACTTTATCTAGAACCGTCAATGGATAAAAGTTTTCATTTGAAGACAATCGGAGAGTCTATCTCAATCCTGAGATAAATGATGGACTTATGGTTGCAAGTGTTATCATTTGAGCTATCAATGAATACGATTATATAGCATAGTCTATCCTCGATAGTTTGGTGGTATTCATTTGTTAATCGATAGAGGACTTCATTTATAGATATGGACATCGCGACTCCATTTATTTAATGAGAGTAGAATACCATCATATGGATGTTTTGAGGTATTGGATATAAAATCTTAACGTTAAGTTTTCAATAGTGTCTATTGAAACATGGCTTCTAGCCAAGTCAAAATATCCAAGTTCAAAATGTGGCCATGAGTAAATATGGTAACTTGGAGAGCTATAGGCGGTCTATGAGCTCTTGGCGATTACTGGTATTCTTCAAGAGGATACACTTTCTCCAATAAGGTTGTCTAGGGTATGAATGAGTAACATCAACTTATTCTATATTTATTTAAGAGTTCAATTTTAGTTCTTTAGTGGAATGAACTAAAATTAAATAGATCGGACCTAAGTGAATCATTTGTTGATTGTGATTGGGTTGTGTCTATTGGAGCTTAAATTTTGATAGCCCGCCAAGATCCCCAATCCACACGAACTTGTATGGATCACTTGATATATTCTACCGGACCAATTTAGGGGTCCATCTAGAATTGTATTGAGGCATGTGGACTTGTTTCTTTTTGTAAGAATAGGCCTAGTTCACATGTGGACTTTTTATAAAGGTCAAATGGATTTAATAAAATAAGAAAATACTACATTGGTCCATATATATGGTTTGGGCGGCAAGACTATTTAGAATAACTTAATTATATTACATTATTTTATTATTTTATTAAATGAAAATTAATTATTTGGTGTTTAATTAATTATTTAATTAAAAGATAAAATCTTTTTCCTAGTAGGAGATGGTCTCCTAAAATTATATTATTGTTGATAGTATAATTAATGTTAAAGACTATATTTGATAAGTAGATAAATAAAATGAATTATTTATCTAATCAAATTAGAAAGTCTTTAATATAGTTACAAATACACTATTGAGTTGGATTAGGAGTCTTGGTGTGGGATAGAATTCTTTTTTGAAAAGGATTCTTAACCACCAAGTAAATCTACCTAAGGAAATGATTCTTAACTACCAAGTAAATCCTTCTTAGGAGAAGAATTAAGTCTCCTAATATATATCCTATGATTTTCGGTCAGCCCATGTATATATATAAGAGGATAGAATTCCTTTTAGATAAGGATTCTTAACTACCAAATAAATCCACCTAAGGAAAGGATTCTTGCCAACCAAGTAAATTCTTCTTAGGAGAGGATTTATAATCCTATATATATCCCTTGTGATTTTCGGCCAGCCCCTATGCATTCTAAGAGTGAATTTCGGCCAACCCTAGCATAATTTCAAGAGTAGATTTCGGCTAGCCTAGTTTTTCTAAGAGAGAAGAATTCGGCCATCATAGGAATTTTGAGGGAGAAAAATCCGAGTTTACTCTAGATAAAATTCAATCAACTCTAAGAAATAGTGTGTGATTCGGGAAAGAAGAAATAGGAAGAAAGAACGTTTAGTTTTCGATAGTACACTAGAAGTCTTTACATCAAAAGGTTTTGTGTACAACATTGAATCAAGGTTCACGCGAGTTTCAATCAAATTGATTGATAATTCACAAGTGACCTAACGTTCTTTGTTTTCTTCTTGGAGGATTATTGTAACTAACAAAGAGAAAGATTTTGTTTGTTTCCATACTCAGATATACGATTAAAGAAAGGGGACTCACACTCCTAGGTGATTCACGTTCGTGATTAGATTGGAAGATCTTACAGAATTGATTCGGCGCTTGTTCAATCGTCATGAGAAAAATGTACGACACTTTTTATATACATCAATTAATCTAACGTTAAGGTTCTTGTTAGTCAAAGGGGAAATTTTTATTTATACACAAACCCTAGTTTTCTTTTTTCTCACGCTTCCATTGTGTTTTGAACCGTTTTTTCCCTACAATAGGGAGTTTAAGATAAAAGGAAATTATACTCCTAAACGTACAAGAATTACTTGTTCCGCAGAAATACTATTTCCTATTTATGACAAGTCTTCTTGTTAAAGAGATTTTTTGTTTCCATCAAGTACATGACTTTCCTATTATTCACGAAGACAAACTCTTTTTTCTTTTCTGATAAACACTAGAACTTCCAGAAGAAAACCTTTCCTATTTTCACGCAACATTCCTGATCTGGCAAAATTCGCTATTACTGTGGTCTGGGTCGCGGTTGGCTACCCGCGGAACATTCTGGAGTCCACCACTCAGAATACCGCGGTTGTTGCCTTTGCCTCAGCCACAATCTACACCATGCTTGATCTCCTGGAATCGACCGCTTCTTATGTCGCGGTCTATGCGCCTTGTCCGCACACGGGCACTTCTAAAATCCATTTATTCAGTTCTTTTTTGGTCTTCAAATCTCCCTCAAACACCATCTTCAACTTTCAAACGTTGTCCCACGTCTCCAGGAAGTTTTACACCAGTTAAGTCTCGTTTGGTTCACATTGGGTTCACTTGAGAATACGAGCTAAAACCTAACAAATTTTATGTATTTTTTTAGGATTTTTTTGTTGGTATTTTACATAGCACTTCATGCAATTTGTTTATATAACTCCATCTTGCTTGTGAGATGATGATCACATTTGGTGTTATGCTGTTTTTTTCTTATGAGATGAAAAGAAGATGGTGATGATAGTACAGATTTCCTTTACGGATATTGACACTCATAAAACTTGTTAGTACATCCATTTTTATAAGTACACCTATGCCTAAAATTTAATAAATAAATATTACTGTAAGCACCCATCCTAATACGATTAGTACCCTCATTGAAATAAATATATGTATTTTAATATATGTTATTTATAAACACTCTTAAATTATTATCACATCCAATTTATATAAAAAAACATATTATTTTTGGAATCAAATCCTCTTTAAAAGATAATCAAATTTACTTTTGGAAATATCTTGAATGTATGAGCATTATAAAAGGGAATATGTGGAACCGTATATGGGGTCTAGAGATTTTCAGTCTGTGATTCTCTTATTTATAAGGCTAGTCGGCTATGTTTTTTTTTAAAACTTATTAATATCTATGAATATCTTTAAAATAAAAAACTTGTGAAATCTACCACTATCGTTAAAAAACATATATATATTGTTTATTGATAGAATTCATAACTATACATAAAATAAAAACAAAAACAATATGATAATCATGAAATGACGAGAAATTTTTATACTTGAAATAAAATTATAGTTTAATTAGGGTTTATCACATGTTAGGGTTTATCATAAGTTTTTTTCAAAGGTAGTTTTTTTTTTAATAAATAAATATAGTTGAATATATTTGTATAATTAACGAGTGTATATAGTATTTGATTTATTTTTAATTAAAGTAATTTATCCTTATTGGTAAATTTCAATTGAGATATTTTTATAATTAAATTTTTTATTAAAATACGGGTGTACTAATAAGTTATATGAGTGTCAATATTGACACCCTTTATTTCTTAATAGTTAATTACAACCTCTGATTCAGTCCAAAAAAGATTGAAATCAAATTATATTGTTGATTTTCTTCTTTTTTATTTTATCAAAAGAAATTGTTTTTTAATAATTATTTAAATAATAATAATAATATAATCAATAGTCCAAAAAAATTATAATAATTGATCAAATATTAAATAAGGATAATTTGGTCATTTCAATATTTAGTGATCAACCGTTAATCAAGGGTATTTTCTTGTAATTAAAGAAAAAAATTCAATATGTTAGTGATATTGTAAAACATTATGTTATTGCATTTAACCCAATCTAGTCGGACTTCTCCATCTTTTAAAATTGAGCCAATAAAAATACTAAATTGTCTTTAGTCATAAAATTTTAAAACGAAGATAGCCTTTTTTTATAAAAAGAAAACAATTAAATTAAATTAATTGAAGATAATCATTTTAATGAAATATAAATTAAAAAAATTAAAATGGAAAATTATAAAAACTATTTTTAAAATTTAAATTATCTTTATTTTTAATTTATTTTTATTTTTACTATCTTTAAAGTAAGTAAAGATTGTTTGTAATTTTTAAAATTTTCTTTATTTTAAAATTGAATTTTTTTCTACTATTTTTAATTTTAAAATAAAAGTATTTATAATTTTTAGATGATTTGTACTAGATTTTTAATTTTTAATAATAATATTATCATCGATTTTTAATTTTAATAACTAGAGTTTCTGGAGTAAATCTTTTATAAGTTGAGCTTTTAACAAAAAGTTGTATGTTGTTTGGTATTCAGTTAAAAAATGCTTTTAATTTAGTTGATTGTTTGTCAAAATATATATAAAAGAGCTTTTGTTGTAAAAAAAAAAGGACGCTAACAAAATATTTATAATAGAAGGGTTTATGGTGAAATATATAAAGTTCACGGAAGGTAGTTGAGACTATTAGTGTGTCTTTGGTATAACTTTTGTAAATACCAAAATCGTTTTTTTAATGTTGAAAGCTGTTTTTTTTTATTGTTTGGTAAAAATAAAAACACAGTTCTTTTAATATATGAATTGTCTCAGCTATCATTTAAAAAATTATTTTATGTCTATTAGAAGAAACCAGAAATTTAGGCTTTCTCAAAAAGCTTTTTTGAGTTTATTTTTAAAAACATATGAATTACCTCAAATACCCTTTATAAATTTTAGATATTCCAACATACAACTCTTTCATTATAAATACATTATCAACACATTTTTGGTAATTTACACAACCAAAAACTATTTTTAAAAATACATTGTCTGTTATAAATTAAAGAATAAAAGCAGAGAAAATAATAATACAAACCAAGAGAGGAGAATGAGAGGAAATCAATTCTATGAAATATTTCTCTGCATGTATAATGTTTACACAATAAGCCTTTATATAGGCATCGGGAGAATTAAATCTACAATGAAATAGGAAATAAAATCAAGAGAAATAATTGCCCTATATTGAAATAGGAAATGAGATCAACAGAATTGATTGCAAATTATTCTCTAGGTGGTGAAAGTCAATTGTTTCACAACACTCCCCCTTGGACGTATGTCACAAAGACAATAATTTATGAGATTCTTCTAAAAATATTGAACGTGCTTAAATACCGCCTCATTAAAAACCTTGCTAGGAAAACCCAATGGGACAAAACCTGATCAAGGGAAAAAGAGTGCAGTGCACAAATGTCCAAAATGAAGAATGTTCTCCCCCTGAAAAATGCTTCGTTCTCAATCTTGTAGTTTGCTAAGTCGATGCATCCCAATGCCATATATCAATTTCTCTAATGTTGCCGTTGGTAAGGTCTTTGTAAATAAATTTGCAAGGTTATTTGTAGACCTTATCTGCTTGACATCAATTTGTCGACTTTCTTGAAGTTCATGAGTATAGAAGAACTTTGGTGATATGTGCTTGGTTCTGTCTCCCTTGATGTAGCCTCCTCTGACTTGTGCAATACAATCTGCATTATCTTCATATATTATTGTTGATAAGTCTGCGATTTGGGGCAATTTAGAAGTACTTTGGATAATGATGAATAACGAACCTCAGCCTTACACACTCTCGACTTGCTTGGTGAAGCGCAAAGATTTCAGAATGGTTAGAAGAAGTAGCAATGAGAGTTTGTTTGGTGGAGCGCCACGAAATTGTTGTACCATTATATGTGAAAACATATCCAGTTTGTGAACGTGACTTATGAGGATCAGAGAGATAACCAACATCAGCATAACCGATAAGTCCTAAACTATTTGACCTTGAATAAAACAAATCGAAGTCTATAGTTCATCGAAGGTATTGGAAAATATGTTTGATCCTATTCCAATGTTATCAAGTTGGTGCAGAACTGAATCTCGCCAATAGATTCACTGAAAATGCAATACCCGGTCTCGTACATTGTGCTAAATATAATAAAGCACCAATTGCATTAAGATACGGTACTTCTGGACCAAGTATCATTTTATCAATATCCTTAGGTCGAAATGGATCTTTCTTGGGATATAAAGACCGAACAACTATAGAAGTACTCAAAGGATGAGACTCATTCATGTTGAATCTTTTCAAAATCTTTTCAAAATCTTCTCGACGTAAGTTGATTGATGGACAAATATTCCATCTGATTTATGCTCGATCTCCAGGCCGAGATAAAAATTTGTTTTCTCAAATCCTTCATTTCAAATTCTCTTTTCAAATATTCAACATTTTTTAGAAGCTCTTCAGGAGTTCCAATTAAATTCATATCATCGACATGTACTGCTAGTTTGGCAAATCCGGTTTTTGATTTTTTAATGAATATACACGAACATATAGGATCATTAATATATCCCTCTTCCATAAGATATTCACTAAGACGATTATACCACATTCATCCGGATTGTTTTAAACCGTATAAAGATTGTTGTAACTTTATTGAATACAAGTTACGAGAATTTGAATTACATGATTCTGGCATTCTAAATCCTTCAAGGATTTTCATGTATGTATGTGTTGGTATCTAGTCACCACATCCATGAGACGAACTTCAAGTCTTTCGGAGACTACCAAACCTATTAAAAATCGAAACGTAATTGAGTCCATTACGGGAGAATATGTCTCATCGTAATCAATGTCTGGTCTCTGAGAGAACCCTTGCGCGACAAGTGTGCCTTATATCTCACAATTTTGTTTTTCTCATTACGTTTTTGAACAAATACCCATTTATATCCAACGGGTCTGACGTCTTCATGCGTCTGGACTACTGGTCCAAAAACTTCTCGTTTGGCTAATGAATCCAATTCTGCTTGAATTGCTTCTTTCCACTTAGGCCAATCATGCATTTATTGACACTCCTCAATAATATGAGGGTTATGATCATCATCTAAAAATTTAGAAGCTACTGCATATGCTAATATATCGTCGATGATTACTTTATCACGACTCTATGATTCTCTGGTATAATTTATTGAAATCTCTTCATTTTCAAATTCCTGCACCTCTTTAGGGGGATGTTTCTCTTCAGGGGATTTAGCCTCTTCAGGGGCTACTAACTCTTCCAGAGTTGATAATTCAGAGATAGTGACATTATTCATAGCTCGAGCATTATTTTATATAGGATCCTGATACCTTACTTTCCGCTTTCTGGGAATAGTATCATTTGAACCAAGTGGTCTACCACATTTTTGGCGTACAACAGATGATTCATTCGCTGTTGTTTGATTAGATTGTTCTTCAGGAACAATCACTCGGGCTGGTGTGTTAGCAGCTGGTATGTGAGATTTTGTTACTCTAGTTGCATCTGTACAATGCATTGGGTAACTAATTTGCAATCATCTGGAGATTAACTATCCTCTGTACTTCATTTTCACATTGAACTGTATGAGGGTCTAAATGGGTCATATTTGTAACATTCCACGAAAGTTCACTTTTCTCTTCAGGAGAAAGTTTTCTTTCGAGCTTCTCTTCAGGAGAAGTTTTCCTTTTTCCTAATGAAGGAAAAATTGTTTCATCAAAATGGCAATCCGCAAATCGTGCGGTAAAAAGATCACCTGTCATGGGTTCAAGAAATCTAATTATTGAAGGTGAATTATAACCAACGTAAATCCCTACACGACGTTGGGGACCCATTTTAGTGATTTACGGTGGTGGAATAGGGACTTGTACTGCATAACCAAATGTGTATAGATAAGAAATATCCGGTTCATGACCAAGAACAATTTGTATTAGAGAATATTGATGAGATGCAATGGGTCGAAGACAAATTAATGCTGCAGCATGTAGCACAGCATGACCCCACGCAGAAGTAGGTAATTGCGTTCTTATTAATAAGGTTCGGGAAATTACCTGTATACGTTTGATGAAAGATTCTGCCAATCCATTCTGGGTGTGCACATGCGGAACTGGATGTGCAATAATTGTCAAACATTTTAGATGTAAACTCACCAGCATTGTCCATTCGTATGGTCTTGATTGGATAATCCGGAAAATGTGCTCGAAGTCTAATAACCTGCGTCAACAATCTAGAAAAAGCAGTATTACGTGTAGACAATAAGCATACATGTGACCATCATGCAGATACGTCAATTAACACCATAAAGTATCGAAATGGTCCACTCACTGGGTGGATTGGCCCACATATGTCTCATAGAATTCGTCGTAAGAAAGATGAGGATTCAAAATCAACCTTTGTAATGGTTGGTCTGATCACTAACTTTCCATGTGAACAAAACGTACACATATTTTCATTGGACAATAGAATCTTCTAGTTCTTTAATGTATGTCCATAAGAATTCTCAATTATCCTACGCATCATAGTAGATCCTGGATGACCGAGATGATCATGCCAAAGTAAAAATGTTTTTGGATTTAAAAACTTCTGGTTCACAATTGTGTAGATTTCAACTGAGTTTATATTTACATAATAGAATCCAAATGAATAAGCATTGAGCTTTTCTAAAATGAGCTTCTGGCTCGAGATATGTGATGTAATATAGATGCAATCTCTATTATCCTCACTTATAGTCTCAATATGATATCTATTGTTGCGGATATCTTTGAAACTAAGCAGATTTCTTCTGGATCTGCTAGAATATAAAGCAACATTTATACTTATTTTTGTACCGTTTGTTAATAAAATTGCGGCTCTTACAGAGCCTTCTATTAGGTCCGCAGGACAAAAAATACAGTATTTACATTGGCTTTGCTAAAAGTTAAATTCAAGAAGTATTTCCTATCTCGAATAATAGTATGCGTTGTTTCACTGTCGACCAAACATATATCCCTAATTTCTTTTTTAAACTAGATTGTTCATCCATACTGTTGAAAAGAGAAATCTAATTTAGAACTTTAGGTTCTAAATAATTTCAAGAGTTTAGAACTTCAGGTTCTAAATGTTTTAACCCCGTTCACCGGTTACGCAGCGGAACTAGGTTTTAAATTCTTTAATACAGATCATAATCTGTATTTGGGACCAGTGAACTTGAGATCGTAATTATTTTTCGAAACTAATACATACAATATGTAAACACAGGAAATTGAAATCGATATAATCAGAAGAAACCAATCTTACCAACGTTTGGAGTCTCCTTTACTTTACGATGTGCTCTTGTCTGAACCACTCAATCTTCCTCGTTATCTCCCGAGACTGGTAAATGCATGTGGACGCGTCACGATCTCAGAAACTTGAAAATAGGATATAGATAAAGTACTTAAAAAAACTCTTTTTTTTCAATTTGGTGAATTGATCTCATGCAGAACTAAAATTAACTTACGTGGTTTCGTTCTTAAAATCATAATATATATAATTTTATTTTCACGCACTTTTTTTTTTTTATAACAGAGCAAGCACCTAATAATATATATAAAAAAAAAACAAAATCCCTGCACTTCTTTTTTTTTCCACCTTGTTTCACGCACCCAAACAAATAACATCTCATGCTAATTCTATTTTTTTGCACGTTTTTTTGTGTTCTCTTATATATATATATATATAATTTTATTTTTCACGCACTTTTATTTTGATAACAGAGCAAGCACCTAATAAAAAAAAACAAAAAACAAAATCCTGCACTTCCTTTTTTTTCATCTTGTTTCACGCACCCAAAAAATTACATCTCATGCTAATTCTATTTTTTTGCACATTTTGTGTGTGTGTTCTCTTTTATATATATATATATCCTTGTTTGTATCCTATACAAATATTTATATATGTGTATATATTAATTTGCATACAATGTAATATCTTATATTATAATTGATATATATTTTTTAATTATCCTTTTCAAATATATCTAATATATTAAAAGTGATAATAAGTAATTTAAATTTAAACTTAAATTCAAATATTTAGATAAATGATTTAGTAAAATAAAATAATCCTATTATTTTATCTTCACCTAAATCCACATATCAACTAAAACCCTCCACTTAATAGTTAATTAATAATTTACTATTATTTAATCTAATTATTTAATTAATTTAACTATTAACATTCATTAATTAAATAATCTCATTATTCAATTAATTACCGAATATATATACGTGTCACTTTTGTAACACAATTAATTGGACAATCCAATTAATTAACCGTGACCTTTGTTACCTAAGTCGATCGGACTAGCAATGAGACCTAATGGACCCACAGTATTTTGAGCTTCAATAATCTCCAGAATCATTAACTAAACTCTTTAATTAATATTCCTTAATTATTATTTTCGGTGTTATTCCACTCAAAACTCGAAGTTGCACTCTCTCAATTGCAGACGCTTTTACACAGACCGATACAACTCGGTGTCCATCGACATAGCTATTACACATGATGTGATCCTCCACAATAGTTCATAATTAGAGCTGGGTCATAATGTCCGTTATACCCCTCTAATTACATATATCCTTTAAGTACCATTAATTCTCTAATGGACAATAAATCATATTTCCTCACGGAAATTAGGAGAGCGCTCATATTGTCCAAGCCTCGAATCAACCCTTAAGGAAACTACCGTCTACTTCTCATAAGGAGTGGATTCCACTATTGTGTACAAACCTTCTCAGCCACAAGCCAACCCGCAATCCCAACATAAGGAGCATATTGATTGGGAACTGCATCCGACCTCACTCATGGTATATCAAAGACCACGATCTAACCTGGAGGAGTCGATAAGACACTCAAGATTAAGATCACCCACATATAACCATCATTAGTTGATATACATGAATCTTATCGGTAAACGGATCTTGGTGAGAGATTCATATAGATCATGACCCAGTCATATATGATCACATCATACAAGGTGCCTCCATTCCCATATCTCATATGAATGATTCAGGATAGAATCATCGTACATTATGGAATGGACCGCATCTATATATTAACCACAAATAAAGTACCCAGCTTTATTTGCTATCTATAGACTCTTTAGATTGCATATCTCTTACTGTATCCATCCGTATATGACATTCATATACACAGTTCGAGATTACATCCGACAATCTTGGATGTTAAATATATGCACAAGTTATAAACAACACAACATGAATGAATTGAACTTTTTCTTTTATTTATTTCATAAATCCATTTACAAATTACATCTTTAGGGTATAAACCCCAACAATCTCCCACTTGCACTAAAGCATGTGAGGCATGTCTCGTAACCCTAGACCATCTAGGTGTCTTAAAAATACTTTAGCCGGTAAAGTCTTCGTAAATGGATCAACATGATTGTCTTGTGAGGCTATCTTAGTGACTATCACATCTCTTCTCTGCACTATCTCACTAATGAGATGATATTTTCTCTATATATATTTCCCTCTCTTGTGGCTTATTGGTTATTTGGAATTAGCCACAACATCATTATTATTACAATAAAGTATGATAGGCCTATCCAGATCTGGAACAACTTCCAGATCACTTAAGAACTTATAGAGCCAAACAACCTCTTTAGCATATTCACAAGCGGCTATATATTCGATTTCCATGGTGGAGTCAGTAATGCAAGATTGCTTGATACTTCTCCATATAATGGCTCCACCAACCAGGGTGAATACTGATCCAGGTGTGGATTTTCTAGAATCCTTGTCTGACTGAATCTTGTCAATATATGATGCCTGAGACAATGTTTGTTTTTACGATCTCTTATAAGTTGGATCCCTAGAATATAACTTGCATCTTCTAAATCTTTCATTTGGAATTGGCTAGCCAGCCATCCATTTACATAAGACAACACTCCCACATCATTCCTAATGAGTAGGATATCATCTACGTATAGGACCAAGAAAACTACTTTCTTATAAATTATGCACTTGTAGACACAAAGCTCATCGACGTTATGCTCGAAGCCAGGGGTTTTGATCACATCATCAAACATAATGTTCCAAGATCTAGATGCTTGCTTAAGTCCTTAGATGGACATTTGCAGCTTGCAAACCTTTTGCTCTTGATCTAGAGACATGAATCCCTCTGTTGTATCATATAAATGCTCTCATCAAGATTGACATTCAAGAATACAGTATTGATGTCCATTTGCCAAATTTCGTAATCGAAATAGGCAGCAATGGATAAGAGAATCCTAATAGACTTAAACATGGTTACTGGCGAGAAAGTCTCTTCATAATCGACCCCTTCTTTATGGGTATAACCATTAGCCACTAGCCTTGCCTTGGAGGTCTTTACCTTCCCGTCTACTCCTCTCTTTCTCTTGTAGATCCATTTATACCCTATGGGTTTTACCCCATCCGGTAAGTCTACAAGATCCTAGACTGAGATAGAGTACATGGACTTCATCTCGAAATTCATGGCTTTAAGCCATTCCTTTTTATCAGGATCTTCCATTGCATTCTTAAATGTCAATGGATCATCAACACTATCAGCAAAAACAACACATTGTCCCTCACCTATATATAAATAGCGTTCAGGTTGTCTCACAACCCTCTCACTACGTCTAGGTGATAGTGTATTCTGATCAGGAACCATCTGACTCTCAGATGTTTGTGGAACTACAACTCTTGTTGATGAAGCACTAGTCTCACCAGGCTCTAACTCATTTAATACAATCTTGGAACGAGGTTTATGGTCACTAATGTAATTGTCCTCAAGAAATGTTGCATTTGTCGATACAAATACTTTGTTATCTTCAGGACTATAGAAATGTCCACCTCTGGTCTCGTTGAAGTATCCTACAAACAGGCAAACAACAGATTTGGAGTCTAGCTTTCCAGTTCTATTCTTCAGCACGTGTGCTGGACACCCCCATATGCGGAAATGTCACAAACTAGCTTTACGACCATTCCACAACTCTAGGGGAGTCTTAGGAACAGATTTGGATGGCACCGCATTCAAAATGTATGCCGCAGTTTGTAATGTACATCCCCAAAAGGAATTTGGTAATGATGAGAAAATAATCATAGATCTCACCATTTCCATTAGGGTTCTATTTCTCCTCTCCGCTACACCATTTTGCTGAAGTGTACCAAGAGCTGTGAGTTGGGAAACTATCTCATGCTCGACCATAAAGTCTTCAAACTCTTGGTCATGGTACTCACCTCCACGATCCGATTGCAGTGACTTGATAGTCCTACCTAATTGATTCTCAACTTCAGCTCAAAATTCTTTGAACATTTCAAATGTTTCCGACTTCCGTTGCATTAGGTAGACATATCTGTATCTTGAGTGGTCATCTATAAAGGTGATATAATACTCATAACCACCTCCAGCTTTAACATTCATCGGTCCACAGACGTCTGTATGTATAAGCTCTAGCGGTTCTTTAGCTCTAAGCCCTTTTCCAGTAAAAGGTCTCTTAGTCATCTTACCTTCCAGACAATATTCACAGACAGATAAGGTGTCAACCTTTAACTCACTTAAAGGTCCGCTTTTTACTAGTCTGACTATCCGGTCAAGATTGATATGACCAAGCATTAGATACCAGAGATACGTGTCATTATCTGGAGAAATCTTATGTTGTTTAGTTTTTGGTTTTTCAACATTAAACATTTCGGTGTTGAACAATGTAGTATATATTAACGGTCTTAACACATACAAATTGTTTTCATTAATTCCTGAAAAAATAATCAGACCATTCTTTTCAACAATAACAGACTTATTATTAAAAGAAACATAATATTTTTGTTCTAACAACTTAGAAATGGAAATCAAATTCCGTGTAAATCCAGGAATATAATATACATTGTCCAAAATGTTGGGGTTTATGCCCTAAAGATGTAACTTGTAAATTTATTTATTAAATAAATAAAAGGAAAAGTTTAATTCATTCTTGTTGTGTTGTTTATTATATAACTTGTGCATAAAATTAACATCAAAGATTGCCGGATGTAATCTAGAACTGTGTATATGAAAGGTCATATACGGATAGATACAGTAAGAGACGTGCAATCTAAAGAGTCCATAGATAGCAAATAAAGTTGGGTACTTTATTTGTGGTTAATCTATAGCTGCGGTCCATTCCGTAATGTACAGTGATTCTATCATGAATCATTCATATAGAGATATGAGAATAGAGACACCTTGTAGGATGTGATCATATAGGACTGAGCCATGATATATATGAATCTCTCACCAAGATTTGTTTACCGATGAGATTCATATATATCAACTAATTATGGCTATATATGGGTGATCTTAATCCTGAGTGTCTTATCGACTCCTTCAGGTTAAATCGTAGTCTTTGTTATACCATGGGTGAGGTCAGATGCATTTCCTGATCAATATACTCCGTATGTTGGGATTGCGGTTTAGCTTGTGGATGGGAAGGTTTGTACACAATAGTGGAATCCACTCCTTCTTGTGAGAAGTATATGGTAGTTCTCTTAAGGGTTGATTCAGAGCTTGGACAATGTGAGCTCTCCTAATTCCGTAAGGAAATAGGATTTATTGTCCATTAGAGAATCAATGGTATTTAAAGGATATATGTGATTAGAGGGGCATAATGGATATTATGACCCAACTCTAATTATGAACTACTATGGAGGATCACACCATATGTAATAGCTATATCGATGGACACCGAGTTGTATTGGTCTGTGTAAAAGCGTCTACAGTTGAGAGAGTACAGCTTCAGGTTTTTAGTCTAATAACACCGGAGTTAATAATCAAGAAATATTAATTAAAGAGTTTAATTAATGATTCCGAGGATTATTGAAGCTCAAAATACCGTGGGTCCATTAAGTTTCCCTGCTAGCCCGATCGATTTAGGTAACAAGGGTCACGGTTAATTAATTGGATTGGTTAATTAATTGGATTGTTCAATTAATTGTGTTACAAAAGTGACACATATATATTCGGGAATTAATTGAATAATGAGATTATTTAATTAATGAATGTTAATTGTTAAATTAATTAAATAATTAGATTATTTAATTATATTGGTAATTATGAATTATTAATTAACTATTCATTGGAGGGTGTTAGTTGATATATGGATTTAGGTGAAGATAAAATAATGAGATTATTTTATTTTTACTAAATCATTTATCTAAGTAATTGAATTTAAGTTTAAATTTAAAATACTTATTATCACTTTTAATATATTAGATATATTTAAAAAGTATAGTTAAAAAATATATATCAATTAATAATACAAGAGATTGTATTGAATACAAATTGGTGTGTACATGAAACAATAGTCAAAAGAAGAATTTGTATAGGATGCAAATACTTGATACATATATGATATATATTTGTGAGCAGCGATATAGCCGCAGTGCGTATATATATATTTGTGAGCAGCAGCGTGAGATATATATAAATATATTGTTTCATGTTTTATGTGTTTTTGAAACATATAGAAGAAAGAGTTTCTTCAATTCTCTATATATCCTCCGTTCAAGTTCCTGAGACCGTGACGCACTCACACGCAGTTACCAGTTCCTGGAGATAGCGAGGAAAATCGAGTGGTTCAGATAGGAGCATATCGTAAAGAGAAGGAGTCTCCAAACGTTGGTAAGATTGGTTCAGACTGGAGCATATCGAAAAGTGAAGAAGCCTCCAAACATTGGTAAGATTTTCTTCTTCTGATTTTTGTTGATTACAATTTCGTGTATTTACATATTGTATGTATTAGTTCCGAAAAATAATTACGATCCAAAGTTCACTGGTTTCAGATACAAATATGATCTGTATAAAATTTTTAAAACCTAGTTCCGTTGTGTGACCGGTGAACGGGGTCCCAACAATTGGTATCAGAGCCCAATTTATTTTTTGGAACATGAAATTGTTTTCGATGCCCCTGTATGTACGAATGTGTAAGCACCATCTTTATGATTATATGAATGTTTATAATTAAATTGTTTAATTTAAACATGGTTGATCGTAAATTTTTATGGTACTGTGGACTTAGGGTTTATGGGTTGTATAATTATTTTATTATTTTATTATTTTATTGTAAATAAAAAGAAATTTGTAACCTGTAAACGAAGAACTGGAAACGCGCGCGACGGCGGTACTGTGCACCGACACTGTTAACATGTACTGTTCACGCGGTACTGTTCATGCACGATTCTGTTGGCAAGTGTTGCCTAGTGCGTTCCGTGCAAATTTCCCGTTTTGAATTCATGAGATGAATCGGAGTGACCCGAAGAGACTGGAAGACTCGGAAATTACAAGAAGACCAAGGAATGCCTTGGGATTTTTTTTATAATTTTAGATTCCAATTTTTTAGGTTAAATAATCCACAGTACTCGGTCAATTCATGTATTCTTTATATTATGTGATGATAAAAGTATTGTCATGCATACGTATGTCATTTAGATTAGATGTGCCTACACAAATATATTTGATATGTCATACATGAATTATAGCCTGATATTTTATGTATTTTTTTAATGTGATTAAAATGGGCAATATACATAATTGGCTATGAATAATGAGATTAGTTTTTAATAGTTAGAAAACTTGGTAATTCTCATTAATATTAATCTAGTTATTAAAGAGTTTAATAAGTTAGATTAATAAGGTCATTCATTGTAATTAGGATTAATATGATTAATTACCTAATAATAAATGAACCGAATAAAGTGTTAGAGTTTTAATAGTTAAAATTTGGTAAACACTAACATAATAATCTGACCTTAGTAAATAGTTTACAAAAATTTAGATTATTCACTAATATATTAGATTTTTAATTGTTAAAAATCATTAATAATTAATTAATTAATTAGAATTTGTTTCTAATTAGTTAATGCGCTAGATAACTTGATTAAAGTTAGTCGTTTAATCTTGTAGAATCTAGGTGCATTAACGGTTAATAGAAAACCCTAATTTTAAAATAGTGAGTGGGAGATGGATATATGACATATATATCCTGCGGTCTCCATCATTAGTTCAACACTATGAGATACGAGTGGGGCCTCGTGACGGTTTTGCTTTCGTCCTCCCTAAGGAGGGTTTCCACAAAGGTCAATACCAAGGTTGACTTCCTAACGGATAGGATTTCTGATGGTATTTCGGGAGTGACCGACCATAAGGCGGCAATTCTCGAGTTAAGCTCGTGAGATCTGAAATGGTGGGTTACACTCATGAAGGTTTTGATTAAGTTTGTTAATTAAAAACCTGACTAAATGAACTATGGTTGAATGATATGGAGTAAGAGTTATTCTAGAATATCATTTGATTGAGAATGTCTCTGTCCAACATGTAAAGACTTGACGGACCCTAAGGCGGCACTTCTTTGTGGTATGTTGGATTGTCGTGGTATAGTAACTAGTTTAGGGTAGTTCTAGTTCGTTAAACATGTGCATGCATCAAGTTTAAATTTATGCCAAAGCACTCGCACTTGTTTTAAATAAATGACTGAATGAATGTTTTATTTATTTCAACAATAATGTCTTCTACATTACTTCAAATTCTCGTAAACGACATATTAACTGGTGATAACTACACTAAGTGGAAACTTAACATTAATGCAACATTGGTCACCAAAGTCCTCAAGTTTGTGCTTACGAAGGAATGTCCTTCAGCACCTGCTGCCAATGCCACACGAACTGTTCGAGAGGCATACAAGCAAAGGGTAAGCCCAAACCTAAGAAAGCCCAAAGCAAGAAGAAATCCAAGAAAAGTAAATATGATTTACTTGTTCTTGAGTCGTGTTTAATAGAAAATTATTCTTCACCCTGGATAATTGATTCGGCGGCCACTGACCATGTTTGTTCTTCTTCACAATGGACTGATTCTTGGACACAGCAAGAGGAGCAAGCCTTCTCAATGCTTGTGGGGTCAGGGGATGTCGTGTCGGCATGAGCAGTGGGCGTAATTAGATTACGTTCTTTTTAATAATGATATATTGTTGGACAATGTATATTATATTCCTGGATTTACACGGAATTTGATTTCTGTTTCTAAGTTGTTAGAACAAAAATATTTTGTTTCTTTTAATAATAAGTCTGTTATTATTGGAAAGAATGATCTGAATATTTGATCAGAAATTAATTAAAACAATTTGTATGTGTTCAGACCGTTAATACATACTACTCTGCTCAATACCGAAATGTTTAATGTTGAAAAACCAAAAACTAAACGACATAATTTTTCTCCTGATAATGACACGTATCTCTGGCATCTAAGGCTTGGTCATATCAACCTTGACCGGATAGTCAGACTAGTAAAAAGCGGACTTTTAAGTGAGTTAAAGGTTGGCACCTTATCTATCTGTGAATATTGTCTGGAAGGTAAGATGACTAAGGGACCTTTTACTGGAAAAGGGCTTAGAGCTAAAGAACCGCTAGAGCTTATACATACAGACGTCTGCGGACCGATGAATGTTAAAGCTAGAGGTGGTTATGAGTATTATATCACCTTTATAGATGACCACTCAAGATACAGATATGTCTACCTAATGCAACGGAAGTCAGAAACATTTGAAATGTTCAAAGAATTTCGAGCTGAAGTTGAGAATCAATTAGGTAGGACTATCAAGTCACTGCGATCGGATAGTGGAGGTGAGTACCTTGACCAAGAGTGTGAAGACTTTATGGTCGAGCATGGGATAATTTCCCAACTCACAGCTCTTGGTACACTTCAGTAAAATTGTGTAGCTGAGAGGAGAAATAGAACCCTAATGGAAATGGTGAGATCTATGATTAGTTTCTCATCATTAACAAATTCATTTTGGGGATATGCGTTACAAACAACGGCATACATTTTGAATGTAGTGCTATCCAAATCTGTTCCTAAAACTCCCATAGAGTTGTGGAATGGTCGTAAAGCTAGTTTGTGACATTTCCGCATATGGGGGTGTCCAGCACACGTGCTGAAGAATAGAACTGGAAAGCTAGACTCCAAATCTGTTGTCTGCCTGTTTGTAGGATACTCCAACGAGACCAGAGGTTGATATTTCTATAGTCCTGAAGATAACAAAGTATTTGTATCGACAAATGCAACATTTCTTGAGGACAATTACATTAGTGACCATAAACCTCGTTCCAAGATTGTATTAAATGAGTTAGAGCCTGGTGAGACTAGTGCTTCATCAACAAGAGTTGTAGTTCCACAAACATCTGAGAGTCAGATGGTTCCTGATCAGAATACACTATCACCTAGACGTAGTGAGAGGGTTGTGAGACAACCTGAACGCTATTTATATATAGGTGAGGGATAATGTGTTGTTTCTGCTGATAGTGTTGATGATCCATTGACATTTAAGAATGCAATGAAAGATCCTGATAAAAAGGAATGGCTTAAAGCCATGAATTTCGAGATGAAGTCCATGTACTCTATCTCAGTCTAGGATCTTGTAGACTTACCGGATGGGGTAAAACCCATAGGGTATAAATGGATCTACAAGAGAAAGAGAGGAGTAGACGGGAAGGTAAAGACCTCCAAGGCAAGGCTAGTGGCTAATGGTTATACCCATAAAGAAGGGGTCGATTATGAAGAGACTTTCTCGCCAGTAGCCATGTTTAAGTCTATAGGATTCTCTTATCCATTGTTGCCTATTTCGACTATGAAATTTGGCAAATGGACATCAAGACTGCATTCTTGAATGACAATCTTGATAAGAGCATCCATATGATGCAACTAGAGGGATTCGTGTGTCCAGATCAAGAGCAAAAGGTTTGCAAACTGTAAAGGTCCATCTATGGGCTTAAGCAAGCATCTAGATCTTGGAACATCAGGTCTGATGATGTGATCAAAACCTATGGCTTCGATCAGAATGTCGATGAGCATTGTGTCTACAAGCGCATCATTGATAAGAAAGTAGTTTTCTTGGTTCTATACATAGATGATATCTTACATATTGGGAATGATGTGGGAGTGTTGTCGGATGTAAAGGGCTGGCTGGCTAGCCAATTCCAAATGAAAGATTTATGAGAGACAAGTTATGTTATAGAGATCCAACTTATAAGGGATCATAAGAACAAACTCATAGCACTGTCTCAGGCATCATATATCGGCAAGATTCTTGTGCTATTTTTGATGCAAAACTCCAAGAAAGGTAATTTACCTTCTAGATATGGAGTTCACTTGTCTAAGGAACAGTGTCTTAAGACACCTCAAGAAGTTAAGGATATGAGACGTATACCCTATGCATCGGCAGTAGGTAGTCTCATGTATGCTATGTTATGCACGAGACCGAACATCTGTTATGCAGTGGGAGTAGTCAGCAGATACCAATCCAACCCAGAATTGGATCATTGGGTTGCTGTCAAGACAATTCTCAAGTATCTTCGGAGAACGAGCGACTATATGCTAGTGTATTCTGGGCAGGATTTGATCCCATTAGGATACACAGATTCTGATTTTCAGTCAGATAGGGATTCTAGGAAATCCACGTCTAGATCAGTATTCACCCTGGGTGGTGGAGCCATTGTGTGGAGAAGTATCAAACAATCTTGCATTGCTGACTCCACCATGGAAGCCGAATATGTAGCCGCTTGTGAAGTTGCTAAAGAGGTTGTTTGACTCCGTAAGTTCTTGAGTGATCTGGAAGTTGTTCCAAATCTTGATAGGCCCATCACACTTTATTGTGATAACAGTGGTGCTATGACTAATTCTAAAGAACCAAGAAGCCATAAAAGACGGAAGCATACAGGGAGAAAGTATCATCTCATTAGAGAGATAGTGCAGAGAGGAGATGTGATCGTCACCAAGATAGCCTCACCAGACAATCATGCTGATCCATTTACGAAGACCTTACCGGATAAAGAGTCTTCGGGTCACCTAGATGGTCTAGGGTTACGAGACATGCCTCACATGCTTTAGTGCAAGTGGGAGATTGTTGGGGTTTATGCCTTAAAGATGTAATTTGTAAATGGATTTATTAAATAAATAAAAGGAAAAGTTCAATTCATTCTTGTTGTGTTGTCTATTATATAACTTGTGCATAAAATTAACATCCAAGATTGCCAGATGTAATCTCGAACTTTGTATATGAAGTGTCATATACGGATGGATACAGTAAGAGATGTGCAATCTAAAGAGTCCATAGATAGCAAATAAAGCTAGGCACTTTATTTGTGGTTAATCTATAGTTGCGGTCAATTCCGTAATGTATGGTGATTCTATTCTCAATCATTCATATGGGGATATGAGAATGGAGGCACCTTGTATGATGTGATCATATAGGACTGTGCCATGATCTATATAAATCTCTCACCAAGATTCGTTTACCGATGAGATTCATATATATCAACTAATTATGGCTATATGAGGGTGATCTTAATCCTGAGTGTCTTATCTACTCCTTCCGGTTAAATCGTAGTCTTTGATATGCCATGGGTGAGGTCAGATGCATTTCCTGATCAATATACTCCATATTTTGGGATTGCTGTTTGGCTTGTGGATGAGAAGGTTTGTACACAATAGTGGAATCCACTCATTCTTGTGAGAAGTAGATGGTAGTTCCCTTAAGGGTTGATTCGGGGATTGTCAATATGAGCACTCTCCTAATTCCGTAAGGAAATATGATTTATTATCTATTAGAGAATCAATGGTACTTAAAGGATATATGTGATTAGAGGGGTATAACGGACATTATGACCCAGCTCTAATTATGAACTACTGTGGAGGATCACACCATATGTAATAGCTATATCGATGGATACCGAGTTGTATCGGTCTGTGTAAAAGCGTCTACAGTTGAGAGAGTACAGCTTCGGGTTTTTAGTGGAATAACACCAGAGTTAATAATCAAGGAATATTAATTAAAGAGTTTAATTAATGATTCTGAGGATTATTGAAGCTCAAAATACTGTGGGTTCATTAGGTCCCCTTGCTAGCCCGATCGATTTAGGTAACTAGGGTCACGGTTAATTAATTGGATTTTTCAATTAATTGTGTTACAAAAGTGACACATATATATTCGGGAATTAATTGAATAATGAGATTATTTAATTAATGAATGTTAATTGTTAAATTAATTAAATAATTAGATTATTTAATTATATTGGTAATTATGAATTATTAATTAACTATTCATTGGAGGGTGTTAGTTGATATATGGATTTAGGTGAAGATAAAATAATGAGATTATTTTATTTTTACTAAATCATTTATCTAAGTAATTGAATTTAAGTTTAAATTTAAAATACTTATTATCACTTTTAATATATTAGATATATTTAAAAAGTATAGTTAAAAAATATATATCAATTAATAATACAAGAGATTGTATTGAATACAAATTGGTGTGTACATGAAACAATAGTCAAAAGAAGAATTTGTATAGGATGCAAATACTTGATACATATATGATATATATTTGTGAGCAGCGATATACATATAATTAATTAAGCAAGCATCGTGAGATATAAAAAAAAAATATATATATATATATATATATATATAAAGTGAGCAGTAGTGCAAAGATATAGAGATATAAAAAAAGTGAACAACAGTGTGTATGCATATATATATATATATATATATATATATATATATATATATATATATATATATATATATATATATATATATTGTTTCATGTTTTATGTGTTTTTGAAACACATAGAAGAAATAGTTTATTCAATTCTCTCTACATCCTCTAAGTTCCTGAGACCGTGACGCACTCTCATGCAGTTACCAGTTCCGGGAGATAACGAGGAAGATCGAGTGGTTCAGACAGGAGCACATCGTAAAGAGAAGGAGTCTTCAAACGTCGATAAGATTGGTTCAGACTGGAGCATATCGAAAAGTGAATGAGCCTCCAAACGTTGGTAAGATTTTCTTCTTCTGATTTTTGTTGATTACAATTTCATGTATTTACATATTGTATGTATTAGTTTCGAAAAATAATTACGATCCAAAGTTCACTGGTCTCAGATACATATATGATCTGTATAAAATTTTTAAAACCAAGTTTCGCTGCGTGACCGGTGAACGGGGTCCCAACACAACAATATATAATTATTACCAAAAAAACGTAATCTAATTACGCCTACTGCTCGTGCCGACACGACATCGCCTGACCCCACACGCATTGAGAAGGCTTGCTCCTCTAGCTGTGTCCAATAATCAGTCTATTGTAAATAAGAACAAACATGGTTAGTGGCCCCCAAATTAACTATTCAGGATGAAAGAATCATCTTCCACTAAATACGACTCAAGAACAAGTAAATCAAATTTACTTTTCTTGGAATTCTTCTTGCTTTGGGCTTTCTTGGGTTTGAGCTTACCCTTCGCTTTCCCAGTAGACCTCTTCCTCTTCTTATTATTGAAGGAAGATGGTTCGACAACATTTGTCTCGCCGGTCTTGCCCTTGTTGTTCTTAGTCAAGGACTCAAAGGTAGTGAGCTCATTGATCAACTGTGTGATATTGAACCATAACTTGTTTATCTCGTAGTTACTTTGAAGTTGATCGAAACTCTTCGAAAAAGTCGTCAGTATGATGCTCACTTGACTGGGTTCGTCAATGGCCCCGCCATTGGTTTCTGCCTTTTTGAAGTAGGACATCATGCTCTGGACATGTTCCTGAACTGACGTACCTTTCTTCATGAGAGCGAGCATAGCGGAACGAACAACGTCGTGTCGCTTTTGCTGGGAGGGCTGCCCGAATATAGCTTGCAATAACTCCATGATTTTGAATGCTGAAGTCATTGCTTCGTGCATTGTGACAAGCACGTCTGTCATTAAAGCCAACATATATATTTGGGCCTTCTCATCAGATGAGACCCATCGTTGGTATGCCTCTCGAACAGTTCGTGTGGCATTGACAGTAGAAACTGAAAGACATTCCTCAATAAGCACAAACTTAAGGCCTTTGGTGACCGAAATTGCATTAATGTTAAGTTTCCACTTAGTGTAGTTATCACCAGTTAATATGTCGTTTGCGAGAACTCGAAGTAATGCAGAAGACATTATTGTGAAATAAATAAAACATTCATTCAGTCATTTATTTAAAACAAGTGCGAGTGCTTTGGCATAAATTTAAACATGATGCATACACATGTTTAACGAACTAGAACTACCCTAAAACTAGTTACTATACCTCGACAATCCAACATACCACAAAAAAGTGCCGCCTTAGGGCCCTGTCATATCTTTGCTTGTTGGACCGAGACATTCTCAATCAAATAATATTCTAGAATAACTCTTATTCCATATCATTCAATCATCGTTTATTCAATCAGGTTTTTAATTAACAAACTTAATCAAAACCTTCGTGAGTGTAACCCACTATTTCAGATCTCATGAGCTTAACTCGATAATTGCCGCCTTAGGTCGGTCAATCCCGAAATACCCTTAGACATCCTATCCGTTAGGAAGCCAACATTTGTATTGACCTTTGTGGAAACCCTCCTTAGGGAGGACGAATGCAAAGCCGTCACGAGGCCCCACTCGGATCTCACGGTATTGAACTAATGACGGAGACCACGGGATATAAATGTCATATATCCCTCTCCCACTCACTATTTTAAAATTATGGTTTTTTATTAACCGTTAATGCACATAGACTCTACAGGATTAAACGACTAACTTTCATAAAGTTATCTAGCGCATTAACTAATTAGAAACAAATTCAAATGAATTAATAAATTATTAATAATTTTTAAAAATTAAAAATCTAATCTATTAGAGAATAATTTATGCCTTTATAAACTATTTACTAATGTCAGATTATTATATCAGTGTTTACCAAGTTTTAACTATTAAAATTCTAACACTTTATTCGGATAATTTATTATTAGGTTATTAATCAAATTAATCCTAGTAAATGACCCTATTAATATGATTTCTTAAACACTTTAATAACTAGATTAATATTAATGAGAATTACCAAGTTTTCTAACCATTAAAAAACTAATCTCATTATTCATACCCATTTATGTATTTACCTATTTTAATCATATTAAAAAAATACATAAAATATCAGGCTATGATGCATGTATGACATATCAAATATATTTGTGTAGGCACATCTAATCTAAATGACATACGTATGCATGACAATGTTTTTATCATTACATAAAATAAATCATATATTAATTGACCGAGTACTGTGGATTATTTAACCTAAAAAATTGGAATCTAAAATTACAAAAAATTCCCCAAGGCATTCCTTGGTCTTCTAGTAACTTCAGATATCTTCCAGTCTCTTCAGGTCACTTTGATTCATCTTATGAATCCGAAACGGAAAATATGCACGGAACGTACTAGGCAACACTTGGCAACGGAACCGTGCGTGAACAGTATCAAGTGAACAGTACCCCTGGTAAACAGTACATCGGTGAACAGTACGAGTGAACAGTGTTCGGCGTCGCGCGTTTTTTAGTTCTTCGTCTACAAGTTACAATTATATTTATTTACAATACAATAACTGTAAAAATAAATAAAATAAAAATTATACAACCCATAAACCCTAAATCCACAGTACCATAAAAATTTACGATCAACATGTTTAAATTAAACAATTTAATTATAAACATTCATACAATCATAAGAGATGGTGCTTACACATTCATACATACATGAGCATCAAAAACAATTTCATGTTACGAAAAATAAATTGGCTTTGATACCAATTGTTGGAACCTCGTTCACCGGTTACGTGACTGAACTAGGTTTTAAAATTTTTAATACAGATCATAATCTGTATATGGGATCGGTGAACTTGGGATCGTAATTATTTTTCGAAACTAATATATATAATTTGTAAACACAGGAAATTGAAATCGATATAATCAGAAGAAGAAAATCTTACCAACGTTTGAGACTTCTTCACTTTATGATATACTTCTATCTGGACCAATTTTACCAACGTTTGGAGGCTCTTTCACTTTACGATGTGCTCATGTCTGAACCACTCGATCTTCCTCGCTATCTTCCGGGACTGGTAACTACGTGTGGATGCGTCACGGTCTCATGAACTTGAATGAAGGATATAGATAAAATACTTAAATAAGCTCTTTCATCTCAATTTGATGAATTGATCTCATACACACATAAATTGCATCTCATACAAAACGTAAATTGACTTATGTGGTTCCGTTCTTACAATCATAATATATATAACTTTATTTCTCACGCACTTTTATTTTAATAACAGAGCAATCACCTAATCAAAACAAAACCCCTGCACTTTTTTTTTGTCTTGTTCCACGCGCAGAAAAAAATTGCATCTCATGCTAATTCTATTTATTTTTGCATATTTTTTGTGTGTTCTCTTTTATTTATTTATATATATATATACGTACTTATTTATATCTTATACAAATACTTATATTTGTGTACATACTAATTTACATTAAATACAATCTCTTGTATTATAATAGATATATATATCTTTTAATTATCTTTTTCAAATATATCTAATATATTAAAAGTGATAATAAGTATTTTAAATTTAAACTTAAATTCAAATACTTAGATAAATGATTTAGTAAAATAAAATAATCTTATTATTTTATCTTCACCTAAATCCATATATCAACTAACACCATCCATATATCAACTAACACCCTCCAATTAATAGTTAATTCATAATTCATAATTATCAATATAATTAAATAATCTAAATATTTAATTAATTTAACTATTAACATTCATTAATTAAATAATCTCATTATTCAATTAATTCCCGAATATATATACGTGTCACTTTTGCAATACAATTAATTGGACAATCCAATTAATTAACCTTACCCTTGTTACCTAAGTCGATCAGGCTAGCAATGAGACCTAATGGATCCACAATATTTTGAGCTCCAATAATCCTCAGAATCATTAACTAAACTCTTTAATTAATATTCCTTGATTATTAACTTCGGTATTGTTCCACTAAAAATCCGAATCTACACTCTCTCAACTGCATATGTTTTTACACAGACCGATACAACTCGGTGTCCATCGGTATAGCTATTACACATGGTGTGATCCTCCACAATAGTTTATAATTAGAGTTGGGTCATAATGTCCGTTATACCCCTCTAATTACATATATCATTTAAGTACCATTGATTCTCTGATGGACAATAAATCATATTTCCTCACGGAATTAGGAGATCGCTCATATTGTCCAAGTCCCGAATCAACCCTTAAGGGAACTACCATATACTTCTCACAAGAATGAGTGGATTCCACTATTGTGTACAAACCTTCCCAGCCACAAGCCAACCCGCAATCCCAATATACGGAGCATATTGATCGGGAACTGCATCCGATCTCACTCATGGTATATCAAAGACCACGATTTAACCTGAAGGAGTCGATAAGACACTCATGATTAAGATCACCCACATACAACCATCATTAGTTGATATATATGAATCTCACTGTTAAACGGATCTTAGTGAGAGATTCATATAGATCATGGTCCAGTCCTATATGATCACATCATACAAGGTGCCTCCATTCCCATATCTCATATGAATGATTCAGGATAGAATCATCGTATATTACGGAATGGATAGCAGCTATAGATTAATCACAAATATAGTACCCAACTTTATTTTCTATCTATGGACTCTTTAGATTGCACGTCTCTTACTGTATCCATCCGTATATGACACTCATATACACAGTTCGAGATTACGTACATCCGGCAATCTTGGATGTTAAATATATGCACAAGTTATAAACAACACAACATGAATGAATTGAACTTTTCATTTTATTTATTTCATAAATCCATTTACAAATTACATCTTTAGAGCATAAACCCCAACACTAAATACTTGTCAAGATTTTGAACTTGAGGTTCAAGATTTAAATTGAAATCCAGAACTTCAGGTTCTGATAAATTATCTTGGAATCTAGAACTTCATGTTCTGATTGAATTGGAATACAAAACTTTGGGTTCTGATTTGTTTTTTGAATCAAGAACTTCCGGTTCTGATTTTTCTTATTCTTTGAATCAAGAACTTCTGGTTCTGATTTTTTTTTTCTAAATCAAGAATTTATGGTTCTGATTTTTTTTCAAGAACTTTTGTTTTTTTTTCGATTCAAGAACTTTTGGTTCTTTTTTTCGAATCAAGAACTTATGGTTCTTAATTTTGAATCAAGAACTTCGGGTTCTTATTTTTTAATAAAGAACTTCTGGTTTTGATTTCGAATGAAATCTTTTAATTGCAAACCTTTACTATTGATAATAAGAAAGGAAGAAGAATAGATGAAATAATAAAATAAAAGCATTTGTGCTGATAAGGTGTTATAAATTAAGGAATAAAAGCATAGAAAATAATAATACAAACCAGGAGAGGAGAATGAGAGGAAATCAATTCTATGAATTATTTCTCTTTATGTATAATGTTTACACAATAAGCCTTTATATAGGCATATGGAGAATTAAATCTACAATGAAATAGGAAATAAGATCAAGATAAGTAATTTCCCTATATTGAAATAGGAAAAGAGATCAAAAGAATTGATTGTAAATTATTCTCTAGGTGGTGAAAATCAATTGTTTCACAACATTGTCAACACTTTTTTGTAATTTATACAACTAAAAGTTTTTTTTTTAATTTAAAACTTTACTCAATAAAGGCTCTATCAACATAATATCTATCTTAGAAGCTCTACTTGAAAAGTTATATTTTAGGAGAAGCACAAATTTTAGGATTCTACCAAAAGACATAAAAGAGTTTTTTTTTTTAAATGTAAAATAAAGAAATGCTTCTTTAATTTTACTAAATCCATCAAAATAGCTTTTAACATTTAAAAAAAGTACTTTTGGCCACCAGAAAAGTTATACCAAATACATATTAATATCCGTTTAGAAGAACTTCTCTATAAGCTAAAATCTCTTTTTTAATTAAAAAACTTTTTCAAATTTTTATATGTTATTTGGTTATCTCTCGGTAGAGCTTTTCAATGATTAGAAAAACAGTTTTACGTTTATTTAGAGAAGTTTAAATTTTTTGACTTTTCCAAGTAGATCTTTTTGAATTTTTTAATAACATTAAAATGTTTAATATAATCATATAATTTAAAATAGTTTTTAAATATTTTAATGATCTTAATATTTAAAAAAAACCATTTCCAATTGACAACCAAATGATTAATAACTTTTCACCAAAAACTTTACTTGTAGAAGGTCTATTCATAAAAAATATATTCGAAGAAGCTCTTCTAAATAGAGGTTAGAACAACTCATACTTTTAAGTTGTAACACCTAATAATTAATAATTAATAACAATAATAATAATAATAATAATAATAACAATTAAAAAAGAAAAAAGAAAGAACCTAGTTGCCAGTTTCGCGGGATTGTTCTGCTGCCTTGTGATATCTTTGTAAAGAACATGGACTAGTGTAAATATATGTTAGTGAAGCCGTGAAGGTAGACGATTAACATTTAACAAGGAAAAAACTTGGCTCAACATGGCCACAGTACCATCTATTCTCTGTATAAACCCTTCCTTCTTCTTTCTTAAACAACCATCTTCTCAACGTACAACAACCCTCCTCTGCACCAAACCATTACGCCGTTCAGCTTCACCTCTCTCCTTTTGTTCCGTCCAACAAACCCGTTTTAGTCGCAGCACTCTTGTTGCTGCATCAATTAAGGTGCCCACTTACTTGTTTCCTTAGATATTGCTTGCCCATCACGTGTTTGATGATATGCTTGTTTGAATTGCTTCTTATTCTTTCATTCTTGCTTGTGTTTTAGGAGAACCTCGGTCATTTTAGGAAGACTTTTAGTGATTTTACGAGCTTGAACTACTGGGTTGTGACGGACTATTATCGTCTGGTTGGTGCTGTTAACGCATTCGAGTCACAGATTGGGAAACTCTCCGATGAACAGGTTTAGTTTATTTATTAGACATTGGTCTTCACTCTGGTTTACTAATTTTTTAACTTGAGTTAGTTGAATCTTGGCTTGTGCTTGTCGTTTTTGTAGTTGACTGCTAAAACTGCCGAGTTTAAGCGAAGGTTGAGCCAAGGGGAGATACTAGCAGATATTCAAGCTGGTTAGGACCTGTAAATTTTATGTTTGAGTTTCAGTTTTCCGTAATATTTTATTTGTATGTGTAATTATGTGAAACTTATGTTCTTCTGTTAATTTCCTTATAGAGGCTTTTGCTGTTGTTCGAGAAGCTGCCAGAAGGAAGCTTGGTATGCGCCATTTTGATGTGCAGGTCTCTCTTTCTCTTATCTATATATGTCCATGTGTGTGGCCCATGCATACTTGCACATGCAAACCCCAACACATGCTTATAATTATGCATACATTCGTGTTGTTAGATATATACAAATGTGTATATATGTCTTACTGTAAAACTAGAATGTAATATCTGCTTAAAGGTAGTTCTGTTCTTGTGTTGCAAATTTTAATGTTAGATTATTGGTGGAGCGGTGCTTCATGATGGGTCCATTGCCGAGATGAAAACGGGTGAGGGGAAAACACTGGTTTCTACGTTAGCTGCATATCTTAATGCGCTGACTGGTGAAGGTGTCCATGGTATGTTGACTATCCTGAACTTTCGGGAAGGTGGTTATCACCTTTCCTTAAACACTATGACTTTTTTTCAAAGGATTTTAAACCATATTTATGAAGTTATCACTTTATAATTGAGATATCTTAGTCGTCTACATCATTATGATTGGAAAATTCTGAAAATAAATTGTTAATGTTTGTTGTATTATAAAATATGATCAATAAAAATAGACAATCGAAGTTATGTTTGAAACCATTTATATATATAGCAAATTCATTTATTATAATATTGAAAATTATGGGGTGTAACATTGCAAAATGGGCTGCGGACTAAGATACAAGTCCCTGCCCCGAAATAAAATGGATTTTCAAATTTAATTCCGTCCTTGCCGCGTTCCCCAGACCCCAATTATTAAGTACCAACCCTACCAAAAATAGGGTGGGTCCCTGCTGGGCCCCGTTCATGCAGGGAGTTTTGACATCCGTGTTATGGATGGCAAAATTACCTGCGGGGACGGGGCCCCGTGGGGACCCCTCACTTTTGGGGTGGGGACGGATTTCAATTTAGTGGAGATGGGGCAGGGATAGGGATAGATAGTCTAACCCGCAATGGGTATGGGGCGGGGATGGGTTTTATACTCCCCTCCCCGCCCCGCCCCGCCCCGCCCCGCTTAAAATAATATTTAGTTAAACTACGTAGTTTCAAAGAAAATAAATATATCAAAAAAAAGGACATATATATAAATACATTAACCCTAACTTTACATCTATTTGCCGTTATTTAACATAAAGTGACAATACAAAATACAATTAAAAAAACCCTAGCCGCTAACTGCAACTCTAAGTATTTATTCCACAAACAACTCAAAGTTCACCATTCAAGCTTTAACCTCAAATACAATAAGTTTTTTTATCTTATGATTAGCTTCATGTTCTTCTACTACAACTGAGCGTTCCACATGTCTTGAAAAATCAGATTTTAATGAGGTAAAATAAATCATATATATTAAATCAAATTAAGTTATTGATATTCAAATCAGATTGAATACAATTTTTTTTGTTGGTTCAGAATGTTGCAGAAACCATGTGAGTGAGTGAGTAGCAACATCTTGAGGAAATCCCAGATGAAGTTGATATTACGAAGAGAGAACAAGAGAAATAGATGCAACTATTAGATGATTAACGTTACGATTTTCGAACATTTTGACTTTATACTTTATGTTTATGTTTGAGAATGATAGAATTTACTTGTGAGAATTATGTTTATGAGATTTTTTAATAGTTTCATCTAATTATTTACTACTTTATATACTTTATCATATTCAATGGTTATATATTTATAATTTTAATAAATAAAAAAATTATAAATGGGGTAAATGGGTGGGGATGGGGAACCCGCTCCATCTAAGGTGGGGGTTTATGAGGGGATGGGTTTTCAAAAAATAAATGGGGTGGGGTGTGGGGAAGGCCACCCCGCCCCGAACCCGCCCCATTGCCATCCTTAAAATCCGTGTTTCTTTTCTATATCCTCTCAGTTCTTATTATATTCTCCTCGTTTTGTTCTGATTCTCCCTAGTGTATTATTCTCTATTCTATTTCTCTTTTCTTGTCCTACATCAGTCAATGTCGTTTCATTTTTGTTTCAAGCTTAGTAGAGTTCATCCTTGTTTATTTCTCTACAATAGCATGAAGGCTGCTGTTCAATGAGTGTTGCAATGGATCCTCTTTAGTTAATTATGATGACATTGCATTCTCTCTCGACAGTGGTAACTGTTAATGATTACCTGGCACGACGTGATGCTGAATGGATGGGTCGTGTTTATCGCTTCTTAGGTCTTTCAGTTGGCCTTATTCAGGTATGTACTATGTATACATTGAGAGATGAGATTTAGTAGAAACCAGTGTTGTAAAACGTGGCTGAGGCAGCTGCCTAGGAGCTAGGTGGCTGCCGGCCGCACCGATTTTAGGGTAATCGGTGAGACTAGGCGGGCTAGGCGGCTGGCTGCCTGGCTATGCGGTGATGAGGCACCCTAGGTGGCACTTGGGCAGTTTTTTTTTAGTTAAAAAACCCTAAAACTTTCTTCTCTTCTCCTTCTTCTTCCACCGCCCAACTAGCACCTTGCGAGTTCTGCGACACTGGTAGTAACATGAGTTCCCATAATGACGATAGAGGCATGAGCACCTGAGGCTGAGTCTCAGGAAGTTTCTTATGTGTATGAGAGATAATGTTTGATCACCATATAACCACTCACATTTCCTGTAAGTTCTTTGTACCTGTTACTTTGCATATGTAGAAGGGGATGACAGCTGAAGAGAGGAGAATCAACTATAGTTGTGATATAACATATACGAATAATACTGTAAGTCATTCCTAATTCTTGTTATGTTTTTGTGAATATCCTAATTCTTGTTATGTTTTTGTGAATATTTCTACTGTTTGTGTTTTTCATTTTGGGGTTATTGACATGCTTGGGTGCACATGAATGGTTTCTTGGTGCATTCCTCCCCAATCTTTCACTTGTTTGTGATACTATAATAATATCGTTTCGAATGTCCTCAGGAGCTTGGTTTTGATTATTTACGTGATAATCTTGCTGCAAACAGGGGACAGCTTGTGATGAGATGGTACATTTCAAGGCACTATATAATTTTTTATTTATTTGTTTTTATTGGACTACTAGTGAAAGACTGTGAAAGACAGGCCAAAGCCGTTTCGTTTTGCAATAGTTGATGAGGTTGACTCGGTTCTTATTGATGAAGGAAGAAATCCATTGTTAATAAGTGGTGAGGTAATTTAAAGTGGCTCATTGCTGGTTATATTTTTTTTTAATGATTTAGAATTTATTTGGTAGCAATCACTTGGTAAATAGCTTAGCTTCGTTTTGAGGAAAAGTGGAAAACTAAAAGTTGTTGAAGTTTATTGTTAATAGACTGTTTTCTCTGCTCTGTTTGTTGTCAGGCTAGTCAAGATGCTGCACGATACCCAGTAGCTTCCAAAGTAGCTGAACTGCTAGTGCGGGGCATAGTAAGTGTTCTTTAATGTTCAGTAAAACTATAAGTTTTGTTGCTTGTGAGCTACTATATAGATTCATAGAGTTATATTGGATGTAAAGTATTTGTATAACTTTAAGTAAATTGCTCTATAAATCAATTGTGGCAACAGCATTACAATGTTGAGCTTAAGGATAATTCAGTGGAATTGACTGAGGAAGGAATAGAGCTTGCTGAGATGGCTCTCGAAACAAATGATCTATGGGATGAAAATGACCCATGGGCAAGGTGAATATGGTGCTTTTGCTTTTACTGTCTATCTGTAAATTCGTTGTTGTAGTGGACTGAAAGGGAAGAGCTTCAACATATATATCCTGCATTGGTTCTTTCAGATTTATATTTCTCTTCTAGGCGCTTTTGTGTTCTTTTAATTATTTAAAAACCTATATATCATTCGTTTCCCCAAAAAAACTAGTTGGAAAAACTCACTGATTTGGTAAAGAAGAAAGGCCAATGAATAACTTCTTTTTTATTTTTATTTTTATGATTATTTTTTTACGCAGCACTCCTGAATAATACTAGCAAACCAAACTTTATTCATCCAACCAAAGCAATTCACTTGAGTAGGTTCACTTCCCATATTATTTGATTAAGTTTCTGGTTTCAACCTTATAAAATCAACTAGCTTAGCTCAGTTCTCCTACTTGATGGCTTGACCCAACCAATTCATAATATATAAAATATATTTTGTAATAGATTCAATATATGTAGAAAATATTGGAAATTATCAAATGAGGGGGGGGGGGGGGGGGGGGGGGGGGCGGGTTGTGGGGTGTCTGCTATTTTAATAACTTAAAAGGCAAAGCAGTTTTAACTTGTTCCATCTTATGAACCAAAATGGAAAGCTGATGATTTTATTAAAGCAAGGTGCTGCTCAACAAATAACTATTATATGAAAAGTAGTAGTATTTTATATGTTACCATATTAATATACTCTATTTATCCCAAAGAACAATTCTTTTTCGAATTAAACTACTAGTTAAAATTGAAAATTATTAAAAAACTGTACAAATTTTACATTTTTTTTAGACCTGAGAAAAGTAGTTCAGTTCAGTTAAGTTCTTGGTTGGATTGGTGTAAATTTTGAAACCTCAGGTTAGTTACAAAATAGCCTAAATTTGAAGAACTGAGTTGCATTCTCAACTTAATGTTTAACATGGATACTTTGCAGATTTGTTTTGAATGCATTAAAGGCTAAAGAGTTTTTTCGGCGGAATGTCCAGTATATAGTCAGAAATGGGAAGGTTCTCATAATCAATGAGGTAGAAACCTTATAATATCTAAAATTTACATGGTGTTGATGTGTATTTTGTTATTTTTTTCACTTTTTTTTTTCTTCTGTTTACTTCAATATATGTACATGCAAACATTGTGCTTGTGGTGTATATGTTTGCATTTGATTGTTGATATTCTGCTGTAAAGGATAGAATATGTTTGTCGTTGATTGTCAGTATCGTATTGAAGAATGGAAAAAAGATGATTGCATTTCATATTCCCAACCTCTTAAGTAAAATCACAATTATTGTTTCCAACCTCTCAACTAAAATCACTATTATTGTTGTTTGTTTTAATAATAATAATTTGTTCCAAAAAGGGGATCATGGATTAAATTGCAGATCAAAATTTTTCAACGTAACATCGAAGTTGTAAATGACAATGATTATGTAATTTTTTATAGAAAGAAAAAATTAATTAACAAAATCCGTGAACCAGAGGTCCACCAAAAGGACCGTACAGTGCAAGAGGAGGAATTTCTATAGCTATACATAGAACGTCTATCTCTCGCACACCCCCCATTCCAAAAAAATAATCCAAACCAAGTATTTTAAATGAAGGCATAATTTGAGGTTATTTTTGGATTTCTGCAGCTGACTGGCAGAGTTGAAGAGAAAAGGAGGTGGACAGAAGGAATTCACCAGGCTGTGGAGGCTAAAGAAGGCTTGAAGATTCAGGTATGCTTTAATGTTTGAGAACTGGCTTCTGGAGTTTAATTCACACAATTACAAAATGTTAAATCATACTTCTCTAATTCAAATTTGTAAATTTATTCACTTGTAAGGCCGATTCAGTTGTCGTTGCACAAATTACATACCAGTCACTGTTTAAGCTCTATCCAAAGCTGTCAGGAATGACTGGGACTGCAAAAACTGAAGTGAGAATGATCATGAAATCTGACATTGTATTTACTATTTTTATTAAATGTTATGCTAACTGAATGATTATGATGTGGTTACAAAAATTATCATGTCATTACAGGAGAAGGAGTTCTTGAAAATGTTTCAGATTCCAGTTATTGAAGTGCCCACGAATCTGGCAAATATTCGTATAGATTTACCCATACAAGCCTTTGCCGTAGGGCATTCAATTTTTGTTGTCCATTGTTTTTGATAAAATTATTTTTTGAATATTCACATTTTGTTCACTTATTAACACGAGTTATGATTTGCATTCTGAATTTGCTCAGACTGCTCAAGGGAAATGGGAATATGTTCGTCAAGAAGTTGAATACATGTTCAGACAAGGCCGCCCTGTTTTAGTTGGGACCACTAGGTAAATCTCTTGCCCTGAATTCTTACATTAAATATTATTGTTGGATCAATATCAGATTTGGCCAACCGATGACATCCTTACATCTGCATTAATATATTTGCTAGGGAATTACACTTTTATGGATGCGTAGTATGCATATTCCGTGCAAAGCAGTTTGCATAGTAAATGTATTGCAAGGAAATTATACTTAGCATCTCTTAATATAACGTGCATATGTGCCCAGTTCTTTTTCTTCCTGTATATGTTTTACAATGATCAGGATTGCATATTTAGTAGCTACAGCTTATCTGTCATACAATTATTGGTTGCAATAGATGCTAGCAAGTTGTCTGTGGATTCTAGAGTTATAAAAGCATTGGCTCTTTGAAACAATTGACTTTTTAGCCTTGTCCGAGCTGGTGGGCTGAAAGATATACATTTGTGTTGACAGAGGAATGTTTGATGATGCCATGTAGGGTGGCTGCACTGTACTAATCCTCTTGGTTTGGCTAAGGAACACCTCATCATTGTTAATGTATATTTAGCCATTGTTTATTATATGGCATTAGGAGGTTTTTGTGGCACTCTTTATTGGTCTGATTTGCTGATTAGCTCATGCTGGTAGGTTATAAGTCATACAAGGTTGATTTGCTTTGGAATCATTGCATCTTAAATAAAGATAACTTTCGGATGAAATTTGTATGGATTAGATCCATTTACTCAAAAAGGACCTAAAGGTTCTGTAAATCTGGATTGCTGACTCATAATGAGATTTTAATTAATGCTAATCTTTGTGATGGCGTTAACCACCATGAGGATAGGCTGAGATTGATATTTTCAGGATTTTGTTTTTCCTCACGGTTGAATAAGTTTGTGGAAAAGAACATGGTGCTTCATTCCTATATAGAATATATAGAAATAGTATGATGGAGCTGGCCAAAGCATGACACTCTGCATCTTTTTTGGATATCAAATTCTTGGAAATCTGGATTGCTGACTCATAATGAGATTTTAATCAGTGCCAATCTTTGTGAGAGCGTTAACCACCATGAGGATAGGCTGAGATTGATATTTTCAGGATTTTGTTTTTCCTCACTGTTGAATAAATTTGTGGAAAAGAACATGGTGCTTCATTCCTATATAGAATTTATAGAAATAGTATGATGGAGCAGGCCAAAGCATGACACTCTGCATCTTTTTTGGATGTCAAATTCTTGGAATACAATAGCATTGTTGATGTAGGACCAGAAGGAAATAGAACCAGAAAAGGGGATTGGAAAACACAGCAATTCAATTCTTTACTCAATTCATCAAGTCTAACTCTACAAAATGCTCTAAAGGGGCCTTTTATAAAGATCAGATACAAGAGATAAATACAAAGAGTTAAAGTAAAAACAAACACCTAAAGATAATAACCTGAATCAGTTATCTCTAAAGGAGATAATATCTAAAGATAAATAATAAAAGATAATATCTAATAAAATAACAAAAGATAATATCCACAAAATCCCTAATTATCTTTCCGGAATTTACGTCTAACGTAAGTTCTCAAATCCCTAACCACTTCCCCATCATTCTCCCCCGGTTGAAAAGAACTCGTCTCCGGCGAGTGGTGCTGTAAATAATCTTCCAATAGGGACGGGGCAAGACCACAAACTTCGGACTCCGAAATCCAAGTGTCCTCAGTCGAAGAACGTCCGTGCCAATGAACCAAAAATTGTCGACAACCACCCTGAGTAGAGGCAATAAGGCGATCATCCAAAATCTGTTCAATCTGATCGACATGATTGGCTGCTACAGATCGAATGCAAGGTAATGGGCTATCAGAAGGACATGCAGAGACATCAGAGGTAATAACAGGGGGCTCGAACGTACCCCGGTAAGGATACAAGTCCGATACGTTAAACACTGGACTAATTGTTAAATTAGCAGGCAAATAAAGCAAATAAAGCAAATAAAGCAAATAAGCATTAGAACCGAGCCGTTTGAGAACACGAAAAGGGCCAGTGGCACGAGCATGCAATTTTTTAACAGAATGTGGGGGAAAACGGGCAGGGCATATGCAAACCATGACAAAGTCACCCTCCCTAAACTTTAACGGTCTACGGTGCACATCAGCAGCCAATTTATGGTTATCATTACTTGATGCAATTTGGCGACGTAATTCAGTATGTAAGTCATGCATATGAGTGGCAAAATCAGTAGCAAATTTAGACATACGTGACTCAAGCGGTAATGGTGCCAAGTCAATAGGTTAACGAGGTGGAAGGCCATGAACAATCATAAATGGGCTTTTTCCGGTGGTTCGGTGGTTCGGTGGTTCGGTGGATAGAGATATTGTAAGCAAATTCAGCCATAGGAAGAAAAAGGTCCCAATTACCAAGTTTATCACCCACCACACATCTAAGAGGGTTGCCTAAGCTACGATTAACGACCTTAGTTTGACCATCAGTTTGCGGATGAAAGGCAGATGAGAACTTAAGGGTAGTACCAAATAATTTCCATAAAGTCTTCCAAAAATAACTCATGAAACGTACATCACGACCAGACACAATGATAACAGGCAATCCATGTAGACGTACAATCTCTCTAAACAACAATCGTGCGACAAGTGAAGCATCAACTGTTTTTGAACAGGGGATAAAATGGGCCATCTTAGAGAATCTATCAACTACCACCATTATTGAGTCATTAGCACGTACCGTTTTGGGTAACCCTAAAACAAAGTCCATGCTTAAATCTCTCCAAGGGGTGTGAGGCACAGACAAAGGTGTATAAAGACCGGTGTTCTGTTTTGTAGCCTTAGCTAAGTGACAGGTCCTACACTGGGAAACTATCCTAGCAACATCACGTTTCAAAGAAGGCCAATAAAACCTATCTTCAACCAAAGCTATGGTTTTATCCCAACCTAAATGACCGGCCAACCCACCAGCATGCAATTCCCAAACTAAAAAGTCACGAAGCGAAGTACGAGGGAGACAAAGGTGGAACCCACGGAATAGATAACCATCCCTAATGACAAAATCTACATGGTCTCGACGATGACCATCCAAAATTTCTTGGAATATAATGCCGAAGTCTGGGCAGGTGGAATATTCGGATTTGATCCTATCCAATTATGGTACTGTGACACTTAAAGACTGGACCACCATCAAAACACGACTAAGAGCATCTGCCAC
This sequence comes from Dipteronia dyeriana, assembly GCA_032871835.1. NCBI lineage: Eukaryota > Viridiplantae > Streptophyta > Magnoliopsida > Sapindales > Sapindaceae > Dipteronia > Dipteronia dyeriana. Next base: position 98,196,714 of record CM065296.1, on the reverse strand, counting down.
TTTATTATCTACCCCAGGACAGTGTCTAATAACAAAGGTGAATGTTTGAATGAATTCAGACCATTTGACATGTCTAGGGTTCAATTGTTTTTGGGACTGTAGGTAACGTAAAGCTTGATGGTCAGAGTAAAGGACAAACTCATTTGGAAAAAAGGTAGTACTGCCAATAATGAAGAGCCCTAACGATTGCATAGAACTCTTTATCATAGGTCGAATACTTTTGTTTGGCTGAGTTTAGTTTCTCACTAAAAAAAGCTACTGGGTGTCCCTCCTGACTAAGTACCCCTCCAATACCTACTCCAAATTCATCACATGAAATCTCAAAGGCTTTGGAAAAGTCAGGATGACGCAAAACAAGTGCCTCGGTCATTATCTGCTTAATTTCAAGAAATGCTTTATTAGCTGCCGAGTCCCAATTGAACTCGCCCCTTTTTAGACAATTTGAGATTGGCGCCATGATGGTGCTAAAGTGTCTAATGAACCTCCTATAAAATGATGCTAGCCCATGGAAGCTACGGACCTCAGTTAAGGTCTAGGTGTAGGCCAATCTCGAATAGCACTAACCTTAGCAGGATCTGCAATAATACCTAAAGCCGAGACAATAAATCCTAGGAAAAGGACGTGAGATTGCAAGAATGAGCATTTCTTAAGGTTCACATACAACTTCTCGTAAGAAAAACCTGTTTAAGGTGAGCTAGATGTTCTTTCTCGGTCTTACTATAGATAAGGATGTCATCGAAGTAGACAACGAGAAACTTGCCAATATAGGAACGAAGCACGTGTGTCATCATTCTCATTAATGTACTAGGGGCATTGGACATTCCAAAGGGCATAACTAACCACTCATACAAACCATCGGGGGATTTGAAAGTAGTTTTCCACTCATTCCTAGGGCGAATCCTGATTTGGTGATACCCACTACGTAGGTCTATTTTGGAGAACCATTGAGCACTAGCTAACTCATCTAACATGTCCTCGAGTTTAGGAATAGGAAGCCTATACTTGACTGTGATTTTATTAATGGCTCGACTATCAAAACACATTCACCAAGATCCGTCCTTCTTTGGAGTAAGTAGGACAGGAACAGCGCAAGGGCTAAGACTATGGCGAACAAACCCCTTTTCTAAAAGTCCCTCTACCTGTTTGCTCAATTCAGCTCGTTAAGTAGGGTTCATTCGATAATGTGGAAGGTTTGGAAGTTGGGAGCCTGGGACCAGGTCAATGGCATGTTGGATATCCCGCATAGGTGGTAACTCGTTAGGCAAGTCCGGAGGAGTCACATCGACGAATTCGTCTAGTAACTGTCTAACTGCGGGGGTAGGATCGAACCCTAAGGTAGGGGTGTCATTGGTTTGCTCTCGCATCATTAATGCGTACACAATCCCAATCTGGTGGCTGTGTCGTATGAATTCCCTAGGACCTAAGATGTGAAGGTTGTGTTTGGGGGACACAATCGGTGAAGGTTTATCAACCACTGATGTGTTAGTCTTTGTCGGGATGCTATCCTTAGGTTTAACAGGTTGTAGGGTAATAGTCTTGCCTTGATGGGTAAACATATGAGTATTCGTTCGACCAAAACTCTTGACGTCAAGGTCATATAACCAAGGACGTCCAAAGAGGATGTGAGCAACTTCCATAGGAAGGATGTCACAGTAAATGGTTTCTGAATAAGAGCCTAAGGACGGGGGAACAAGACACCTATGGGAAACGGGCAACGAAGTCTTATCTACCCACGCAACTCGAAATGGGTGTGGATGAGGTTCCGGAGTGAGTTGAAATCTAGTGACCGCAGCATTAGAAACAATATTCATTGTGCTACCCCCATCTATCACTAACTTACAACTTTTACCTTTCAATTGAATAAATGTATGGAATACATTCGTTCGTTTCCAGGTATCAACACTAACCGGCTTAGAGAATATGCATCTCATCATATGCAACTGACCCTCAAACCCTCTATCATCTAGATCGGCATCAAGATCCAAATCATGGATATCCTATAAGGCTCGCTGACCTCATCCGTAGGGTCAGGAGGATAATAGTCATCATGCTCTTGGCCTATGGTTAAGGTGCGCTGTGGGCATCGAGAAGCGATCTGGCCCTTAGCATGACAATGGTGGCACTCAATATTAGGGTTATGAGGACGCACTGTCGAAGGAATGCCGGTTCTATCTCTCAGTATAGGAGGCCGAGATTCAAATAGAGCATTTGAGGTTGAAGTATTAACCCCTCTATAGTTGAAGGATTGGGAACCCTCAGGTGGAGTAGGACGAGTTTGGCAAGAGTCACCCGGTGGGCGTCTAGAGGGATAAGGACGAAGGTATTTCTCAGCCTCTAGAGCTTTAGAGTAGGCATCTTCTAAAGTCTCAGGATTGTGCATGCTAACCACACGTTTGAGTTCAAACTGAAGGCCATTTAGGAATCTAGCCACAGTTACATCGTGTTCTTCTTTGATATTACATCTTATCAACAGGTCATCAAAGACAGACATGTAGTCATTGACACTAGACGAAGATTGTTTAATGTTAAGGTACTGGTCTAGTAACGCACTACGTAATAGGTAGGCAGGTATTTCTCTCTCAATCTGATTTTCATCTCAGACCAAAGGGTGACGGGATCTTGACCTAGACGATCAAACTGCATTTGGACGTTCCGCTAATATTTCTTAGCAGAACCGGCGAGCTTAAGTTTGGCAAAACGAATTTTTTGTTTGTCACTCGTAGGATACCACTCAAAGTAGTCATCCATGGCAGCAAGCCAATTTAGGAAGACATTTGCATCTAACCTACCATCAAATTCCGGGGCATCTACATTAACCCTTCTAACGGGATCAAAATGGTCATCAGAAAACCTTCTATGGAAATCTCTACGGTCATCATAGGGGTTCCTATAGTGGTCAACATTCCGACGAGGAAGAAGATTAGATGGACGCCTAACGTCATGATCCTCCACAGGGAGACCTCTAAAGGTATGCCTAGGTTGTCTATATTCATCAGGCTCATCATCAGACTCGGGTCGAAAGGGTTGTGCATTCCTATGTAAAGGGAGGACCCTAGAGGTTGAAGCCCTAAGGCCTATATTGGACGAACTCGGATGTATATGACTTGAGACTTGTGTACCTTGATTCATGGTTGACCCAGTAACATGTTCTTCCATAGATTGTTTACCTTTATCCCTAGGAGAGTGGTAAGTGTTAAAATCAGTGATCCGGGCCTCGATACGGGTAAAGGTATTACGCATTTCAGTTGTAAGGTCAAGTATTTGTTTCCCAAGGTCATTTTGGACTGTCGTGATTTTGTCATTAAGATCTTGGTTAGATTTTTCAAAGTCTTGTTTGGTAACCATTGTGTACGAGTAAAGTGAAAATAAGTAATAATTAAAATAAAGTAGCCGTATGTGCACAATAAACCACCTATGACTCTAAATGGTTTGTTTATAGGATAGTGTACGCAATTGTGAACAATACACTAGGTAAGTGCCCAGGAAAGGGTGGAGGGTCACAATGGATACACTTAAGAACCAGCCTCCTTAGACAGAACTTTCCTAGACATGTACGTTCATAACCAAATACTCAATTCCAATAAACGGTTGACTAATACTAGGGTTTTTTTTTTTTTAATGAATCCGCTTGTGATTTATGAAAGAAAACTAGAATAAAAGCAAAATAACAAAAAGAAAAAGAAAAAGAAAAAATGAATAAAAAGAAAAATAATTAAAGAAAACTAAAATTTAAATAAAAAAAGGCTAGATCTAAGCAAATAAGTAAGAAAGGCCTGCAAATTTAACAAAAAACCAATGAATAGCGAAATCAGAATAGCCAACATCTCCTCCGAAGTGAGCTAACCATTGATGAACTGAAATTTGTTGATGTGAAAAATTGCTGAAAAGTCCCTCCAGATTGTAAAATTACGAACGACTCCCTAAAGTATGTGTAATTGCAAAAAACCCCAGTAAGTTTTGTGATTAGCACAAATTCCTAGGCAAATCTCCACCATACCCTCCAACTGTTAGAAATTGCTGTGAAGGACCTGGTCGACAAACCAACCACCCGAACACCCGTAGACTGAAAACTGAACCTTTGGTCGAAGAAGAGGACGCCGGCGAATCGGCTGGGCTCGGCGGTGAGAGGCCACGCTCCGGCGATCGGCGGCGAATGAGAGCGGCAGCGGCCAGTTGTTTGTGACGTAGATCTACAGTAATCGAGGCAGAACTGGACGTCGGCGATGAAGGGAAAAGTGATGGCCGGCGTTGTCTGTCTCTGATGGTACCGTCGGTGGGAGCCACGCAAGGTCACCAGCGGTGGCGTGTAAGGGTGGCGCGTGGGCACGTGTACAGCCAGGAATGGAGGATTCTGGCGTGTGTATGTTGTCTAGCTAGGTGTGTACGAAGTTTTGTGGACTGATTTGTGTGGAAAAAAAAAGAAAGAAAAATTGATGGAAGCGAGTAGGAGCAAAAATAGCTCTGATACCAATTGATGTAGGACCAGAAGGAAATAGAACCAGAAAAGAGGATTGGAAAACACCGCAATTCAATTCTTTATTTAATTCATCAAGTCTAACTCTACAAAAAGCTCTAAAGGGGCCTTTTATAAAGATCAGATACAAGAGATAAATACAAAGAGTTAAAATAAAAACAAACACCTAAAGATAATAACCTGAATCAATTATCTCTAAAGGAGATAATATCTAAAAATAAATAATAAAAGATAATATCTAATAAAATAACAAAAGATAATATCCACAAAATCCCTAATTATCTTTCCGGAATTTACGTCTAACGTAAGTTCTCAAATCCCTAACCACTTCCCCATCAATTGCCCTTTGAAAGTGATGAAATTTTACCGCTGAACACTTAAGGGACAACATTTCCATGTTATGTCCAATCCTTTTTCAGGTTACTGTATTGGCTAGATTATATTGGTTGAGTGTTCAAATTAAGTACATTAATTGCTATATCTTTCATCTTCATGGTGCAGCGTTGAAAATTCTGAACTTTTGTCAGATCTGCTAAAACTACAGAATATCCCTCACAATGTCTTGAATGCAAGACCCAAGGTTTGTTAATTTTAACTCTTGAGACCTTACAAGACCTTACAGTTGGATGCACCGTTTGCTGTGGGATAAAATTTTCATCACCATCATTGTCTTATGTTTATGTGTAATCTTAATTTCATTCAACATCATTGTTATTTCCTCAGTATGCTGCAAGAGAAGCTGAAATTGTTGCCCAAGCAGGGCGAAAATATGCTATTACCATTTCTACAAATATGGCTGGCAGAGGAACTGACATAATTTTGGGAGGAAATCCAAAAGTAAGTGTGCTCATTTGGACGATTTAGTTTTAATCTCAAGGAAAAATGTGTCCCAGTATTGTTCCATGGTAATGATAATATGTTAAACTGTGTTCCTGCAGTTTTTAACATACTATTTTATAGTTTCGAGTATCCCTTTGATGATGAACAGAAGCTGACTTCTTATGGTGATTGTAATACATGTAGATGCTTGCAAAAGAAATTATAGAGGATAGCTTGCTTTCATTTCTGACTCGTGAAGCTCTTGATGTGGAGATTGTTGACAGGGAAATCTCACAGAAGGTGGTTACTTGTGTTACAGTTAGCTGCCAAACCTATAAATATGGGTTTTAATTAGTTTTTTGGTGTAGGTGATGTCAAAGATTAAGGTTGGATCATCATCTTTAGCTTTGCTGGCAAAGACAGCCCTAATGGGTTCGTAACCTCATTTAAGTCCATTTTGGGATAAATATTTATATAGTAATAACACTTGTTTTATGTATTTGATCTTATGACTTTCCTTTCATTCAATTGTGAACCACTCAGCTAAATATGTTGGGAAAAGTGAGGGTAAAAGCTGGACATATCAGGAGGCAAAATCAATGATCTCTAAGTCTGTGGAAATGAGTCAGTCAATGAATTTGAAAGAGCTAGAGAAGCTTATTGATGAACAGTCCGAAATGTACCCTCTTGGCCCTACCATAGCACTCACTTACCTCTCAGTTCTAAAGGACTGTGAAGTTCACTGTTTCAGTGAAGGTTCTGAAGTAAAAAGGCTTGGGGGACTTCATGTAATCGGGACATCTTTGCATGAATCTCGAAGAATAGACAACCAGGTGAGCCATTGAATGCAGTAACAGTTTGGTGAGCAGAAATTTCAAATTTAATGTCCCAATTATTTAGTTTTTGGAAACATTTTCTTATTTTTATGATAAAAGTCATAAAACTGCTTTCGACTCGACAATCAAGATGACTTTTTCAACCAAACAGTACCTTAGCATATGTGTTTCTATACATTCATTTACACACTTTTGAATGTTCTAGCATGACCAAAAGGAGATGGACGTTTGTATCCTTTTTAATTGAGTTTTTTCCCCCTGTTTTCCTTTCTTCATTTTCTTTTAAACCTTCATGATACCTTAGTGTGATTTTCATATCTGTTTAGTATAAAATTAATAATAAACTTATTATCATCTAAAACTTTTGTTTAATTTTACTATTTCCTTTTAATTGTTTTGGAGAGCATGATAAATTACTTAATTGGGGAGTAAGAGAGAGATGGTGAGAAGAATATAGGATATAAATAATCAAAGTTCAAAGTTCATTGATAAAAATACAAATGATATGTGTGTGTTATTATCCAATTTTTCGCTATAAGCTTTTCTTTGTTCCTGTCTGTATGCACTTGAGAAGCTTTTAATTTTTATTTGTTAAAGAAAGCATGATGGAGTACTTGTGTGGGAATGAGAGAGATGATGGGAAAAGAAAGTAATTTTTTTAATTGTTATTAGTTTTATTTTATACATTTTTCTGCAACAAGCTTCTCTTTGTACCTTTCTGTGTATGCACATCAGCACATGTAAATCTTTTAATTCTTATTTGCAGAGAGAGAGAGAGAGAGTGTGTGATTTAATACTTGGGGTGAGTGAGAAAGATGGTCAGAAAAGAAAGTAAAACAAAGCATATTAATGAAACAAAGAAGCTCAACAAGAAAAAATAAATGAAGGATAATAAAGAAAAACGGTTTATATTACTTTAGAAATAATAATTTGTATCATTCATCCCTTTAGTTGCAATGAGATTCTTATTATACCTGTCTGTCCGTACATAAATTTTTGTTTGTTTATCTGAATTTATGAATTGTTAATTGTTAATTTTTGATTATCAAAGATTTAGTGCTCAAGGGGGAATTGACAGAGAGCTAGTTGAGAAAGAAAACTAAAGCCTATAATATGAAAGGAAATTAAAACATGCAAACAATCACTACTCCTTGGTTGTTACATTTTAGGAAAGTTCCAAGAGATTGCAGTTTCTTACCATGCATGTTGGATTGTTGGGAATTGCAAATTTTAGCCTATGTTTAACCTTCAATGTTTACACGTATATTTTAGGCTCTGATTTTACAATGGAGATCATTTTCTAGACTATTGTTGTGGTCTTAAAGGGTAATAATACCCATTATGATGCAGCCATTGCTTTTCTTGCTGGACAAGAATGTTTTACTTCCTCTTACTTGATTGAATGTGAAGACGCATGAAAGATGGGCATAAATTCTACCTACACTGAGAGATGGATATAAGTACATAATTTCCATGCTGTATTATATTTATTCTTAAAAAAGCAATTACTTTTTATCTTTTGGAAAGCATGTCTATGTCTTCCCCTTGTATGTTTCAAAGGGAGTTAGCAGTGACTAACATGTCATGTTTTGGGATTCTATTTTATATCAACAATGATTATCTCTGTGAATCATTTGAACTTGTTAGTTTTATTGTTTGATGCATAGTGTAGTCTTTTTAATCAAGATTCCTCTCTTTTGATGAACATACTGTTTCTTTTGCACCTTTGACAATCAAATAAATTATCTTGGATTGCTTCATGGTAGACTAAAGATCTTATGATGTTAAATTTATCATTCAAATCTCAAATTATTAGTAAAATTGTTGTTTCTGTATTTCTTTTCCGTTTGAAAGATTGTTCTAATTCTTATACGGTAACTATCTTAAATAGCTTCGTGGTAGAGCAGGAAGGCAAGGGGATCCTGGATCAACAAGGTTTATGGTGAGGTATTGTTTTGCTTGATGATTTAATTCTCTTGAATAAAAACTATAATACTTGGCTAGTAAGTATAGCTAAGTTTTACTTGACAGAGGAAACCAGTTAATTTTTTTTTTGAAGTGATTATGTGAATTATTTTTTCAATCGGTATGTTCCTTTTAAACTTTCAAAGCCATTTCCATTTTGATGATGAAATCAGTTAACATTAATGAGGAATATCCAGTACAACCTAAAAGAATAGGGGGAGATATTAAACGTTGGATTGCTGTTGAAGCTGCATAGAGTTAATCTTCCACTTATAAGTTGCAATCTGCTGTGTTCTTACAGCCTGGTTGATGCTTCCAATTTTTACTGTACATGCTTCCTTCTAGGGAAATTGCTATCCACAACATGGAAACTCTTTTCTGGAAATGATTGTGGGCTATTTGAATATTTTAATTTGACATTCTTTGATCTGTTGTCTGATAATCAACCAGCTTTCTGTATATTCGTGCATGATTTTCCTTGTTTTGATGTAACTTTTTCAAATTTTTTGTATAGATAGTTGATAACCGAATTAGGTAGGGACCAGCCAAAGTGTCAGATGCCCAAGGATCAGTAAATAGCTTTTCAAGAGAATTTGCCAATGGTAATTGGTTGGATAAACATATGAAGCAAGAAAATAAATTGGAAAAGCTAGGTGGGGGTATGCATGACCTAGGAAGTTCTTTCGTTGTGTCTCTCCCCAAAAAAGAAAGAGAAAAAGACATGTGGAAGTCAAATTGCTCTCATGAATTTAATACCATGTAGTTAAAGTCTAATCTGTCAATTGCATCCGGTAAAGTCATGTTGAAGTTGCTTGGACTATAATGCATATCTAAAATAAATTGTTTTGAGTTTTGACAAGTAAGTCTAACTGAAAGTCAAAGCATTAGCCAATCTGAAAGAACCTTGTTAGCGAGATAAATAAAGTGAACATTGTAAGGTATGTGAAGAGAAACTTTAGCACAAATGGACTTTGATGTTTGTTTTTATCTACATGATGTTTTAATTATGCATGTGAATTGCTTGGAATGACTACACAGTCATGATCTCGATTTATTGAAAGGAAAAAGAAAATAGAAAAATAAAGAATACATAGTCAAAACGTTTTAGAAGAAAAGCCTGGCCTACATAATACTAAAACTAGAATTTTCTTACATTTCTTCCACGTCCACATTGTTGTTATACTAATTTACTTTCCTTACTTTTGAGCACTATATGTCAAGTAGCCTTGGGTAATTTCCATACTATCCAATTACGTGACAGCTTGCAGGATGAGATGTTTCAAAAGTTTAATTTTGATACTGAGTGGGTTGTGAAACTTATAACGAAAGTTACAGATGATGAGGTTACACCTATGGAAGGTGATGCAATTGTTAAACAGGTGATGGTCTAACTCATGTTCATGATGACAAATTAATCCTTTAATGTGCATGCCATCATTGTGTTATTATTCTAAAATGTTATTGCCCCATTACTTATTTGAACCGTCATTATTTTAGCTTCTGGCCCTGCAAATTAATGCGGAGAAGTACTACTTTGGCATAAGAAAGAGCTTGGTTGAGTTTGATGAAGTGCTAGAGGTATGTGTTTTATATGACACTAGTTCATTTGATTAACTTGCTGAAGATTTTGACATATTCATGGATATGAATATATGGTTGTGTCTTAAATTAGCTTGTTCTGTTTTCCTTGCTACTTTTATTATCATCTGAAGTTTTGACTCTGTAGAACAAAGTAGTAGATTTGCCGCATATCTGTGTTGGTGAGGAAAGACAATTGCATCATAAAGTCTCCAACATTTCCTTTTTCTAACTCAAACCAGTTAAACTTAATATATAGTAGAATTTTGATAGTTGCTTTTATTTACTATTTTGTTCGCTGGCAAAGAAATTGATAGTTACTTTTATCTAATGTTTAGTTTACCAACTAAGAAAAGGCATGATTTTTACTTGAAATTTGCCGCAATCCATCAATCATTGGCACTAATTTGTTCATTTTTCCTGTATCAGGTTCAAAGGAAGCATGTCTATGACCTTAGGCAATTAATTTTAACGGGTGATAATGAAAGTTGTTCTCAACACATATTCCAGTGAGTTCCTCTCTGGTTTTCCATAACTGATTATCTGCTACCTATCCATGTAGATTTCCTGACTTCTTAGATGTTGGCTTGGTTACTTCCATATATATATATATATATAGAAATTTTCTAATAAGAGTTTTTTACGATGCACACTTTAAACACCTTTGATGAAATTTAATAGAATATATTGAATCTTGATGTGATTTTTTGTATGGATGATAAAAACATTAAAATACATTTGTGGAAAGAAATTAAAAAGTTTAGGGTACAAATTTTTTTTTTTTTTTTCTGATTTTTTTGAAGATAAAACATTTAAAAATAGGGAAATATAAGAAAAATTAGTTCTCAATTCCTAAAATTTTCCAAATTTTTGCCATATGTGTATTTTAATTTTCTTAGGATGGACACAATAAATCTCATCGAAAAACATTTAATTGCATACAATTTCATCAAAGGTGCTGATTGTATTAAAATAAGAGGGTGCTGATAGGAAAAGTTCCCAATATATATATATTTTTCTCCTCGGTATACAATGATATAAAATACATCGGTGCATTGCATGTGACCATAGATTATGGATAAATATTGACAAGTGCATATAGACTGGGTCAAAGCAATTGAATCTAATAATAGTCCACATGCAACACGCTGATAATCAGTGCGCACTGAGGTGAAAATTTTCCTTTATATATATGTTGTGTTTTTTGGCTCATCAAAACCCAAGTCAAGGCTTAGGAGGGAATCCTATTTGGATGCGGATAAAATAAAGTGTGCACATAACTTCCTATTGAGATTAGGAAATTAGATTTTTTCAAGAATCCCAAATCAACTAGGATAAGAAAATAAGTTAGCTTTTCTTACTTTTCTTTTTCTAAGAGGATTTAGGAGTCCTATTCTAGTTAGGAATGTAACCCAAGTTCAATACTTTTAAATAGGGCTGCTGGGACAATAAATGTAACCCAAATCCTATACTTATTAATAGGACTGCTAAGAGTTTATTTTTTACACAAAAATCAGCAAGCATACAAGGAGTAGAGAGCAAGAGTGATAGAGAGTTTCTAGCAAGGTTTTGGGGAATTAGCTAAGTGGTTTCAATAAGTTTCTTGTAACCTAGCGTTTTTCTCCACGGTGCTAGTGATTTCTCAAGAGAGATTACACGAGGACGTAGAACTCTCTCTCAAGGTTTTGGGGCATTAGCTAAGGGGTTTCAATAAGTTTCTTGTAACCTAGTGTTTTTCTCCATAGTACTAGTGATTTCTCAAGAGAGATCACATGAGGACGTAGACAAAGTTAGCCGAACCTCGGTAAATTCTTATCGTGTGTGTGGCTTGTTTTCTTTATCGTTCATACTCTATTCTATATATTCGCATATCATTATCCTATAAGTTTATCACCGGAGTCTATCGAGGAAACACGATCAATAAGGGAGTTTAAAATCACCAATATATATATTCGTGTTCTGTTTTGCATGAAAGTATATACTTCTCTAAGTGATTTGATCGGTTCAAAGGAAGCATGTCTATGACCTCAATTAACTTCTATGGGCGACAAGTTGTTTTCAACACATATTCCAGTGAGTTCCTCTCTAGTGTTTTATACTAATTATTTGGTACCCATCCATGTAGATTTCCCGATTTATAAGCTGTGGGCTAGGATACTTGCATAATCAATTGCACTGTTGTGCTTTACCTAGTCTAGGCAATAACAGTATATTGTTAAATTTTCCTATTTGTTGGATTTTTATAGGTTTGGAATTCGAAATTATATATTAATGGATAGCCTTACTACCCTCGGATACTACTAGCATATTGGGTGGTGGTTCCATGGATATACAAACCCTTCTCTTTTAATATTTTCAATGTGGGAATAAATATCATCTTCTCTAATTCACATGTGGGTTATCTCTAACATATATTAGTAGTTACTCATTTCTCTCTCTCTCCCTCTCCCAATTGCCTTTGTGTTAACTTTTGGCATATAAGATTTGCTTACATTATCGTCTTCTTCTTTTTTGGTTTTCTGAACAACAATATGTTTTGAATGATTTTTAATATACTTTAGTTATAAATATTTATTGTATTGAAAGAAAGCTGCTTAATAGGTACATGCAAGCAGTGGTAGATGAAATTGTCTTTGGAAATGTTGATCCACTGAAGGTACATTTGGTGAACCTTTAGAATGTTGTGGACTGCTTGCAACCAATTCTTACTAATTGCATTAAATCATTCGCTTGATAGCATCCGAGACACTGGAGTTTGGGTAAGCTCTTGAAGGAGTTTATCACCATTGCAGGGAAGCTATTGGGTGGTGAGCTTATTTGTAATTTTCTTATGGTTCTCTAATTTGTATGTTGAACATAATTCCTGATGAAATGGAATTTTCCCAGACTCATTTGCCGGTATCACTGAGGAAGCCTTACTGACATCTCTTGCACAAATACATCAATTGAGTTCCACAGATGACAACTTAAACTTTCCAGACTTGCCAAAGCCTCCCAATTCCTTTAGAGGAATCCGCCGGAAGAGTTCTTCACTAAGACGTTGGCTTGCTATTTGTTCTGATGATTTGACCAAGTGAGCATAAACTATTGATGCTTATATTTTTGGCCATTGTTGTTTCTTTTGTTATGTTATAGTTTTGAGTTCTAGAATCCACTAATATGTCTGCTCTAGGAATGGAAAGTACCGGGCGACCGTTAATCTTCTCCGCAAATACCTTGGGGATTTTCTCATTGCTTCATATTTGGACGTCGTACAAGAATCTGGTTATGATGATGTGTATGTAAAGGAAATTGAGGTGAGGATTCTGAGTGAAACTTCACGGCGGTCAAAAATTGATGTTTTTTTTTATATTCATAAATTTTCTTCAAAAGCCAGCATTATGCATTCATACATTACTGTCCGATATTTTATATATTCATACATTATCTTCAAAAGTCAGCATTCATACATTATCTTCTGAAGCCAGCATTTATACATTATCTTTCTAACATAATTGTGCATACTCATTCAACAATTAGGCTCATTAGTTTTAGTTGGTATCAGTTGATTGTAAAAAAGGTTTCCTGAGTGAAACTTCATGGATGCCAAAAATTTGTTGTTATTATTTATTAATGCATTATCTTCAAAACCAGCATTCATACATTATCTTCCAAAGCCAACAGAATCAAGACCATGATTGTGCATACTCATTCAACCCTTTGGCACATTATTTTTAGTTGGTAACAGGTGATAGTAAAACACGTTGACTTTTGGGGATCATACTGCCCATTTTTCTTGCAAATAGTTTATATTGTCACTGCTGTAATTCAATAAAACTAAACTTCTTGAATAAGATATTCAGTTATAAGCAATATATTTTGTTTACTGCCTTTCCGGTGCCATATCTAGTGTGTTGAATTTCATTCATTCATTGGTTATGTCATCATCTTATGATATGATATCAGGACAACGGATTTGTTTTTCTTTCATTATTTAGATATGTTTTCATATGGAAGATCGAGCTACTGTTTTAGTGGTTTTTCAAAAGTTGTGTGCTTTCTCACTTCATTAGTTTCTTTTTTGCAATACAGAAGGCAGTTCTTGTCAAAACACTAGATTGTTTCTGGAGGGATCATCTTGTGAACATGAACAGACTTAGTTCAGCGGTATAATATACACTATTAAATTTTAGGTGATTCAACTTTATTTGACTTTACCATAGGCATGTACTTATGACATATATCTGCTAGGTAAATGTAAGAAGTTTCGGGCACAGAAATCCTCTTGAAGAATACAAAATTGATGGGTGCCGATTTTTCATCTCAATGCTCAGTGCGATCAGGAGAGTAACAGTAGGATCACTCTTGCAATATTGGTCATCCCCGATGGATTCCCAAGAACTATTTGTATCATAATAGCAGATTTGCCATCACACTGAAGGTATATTAGTTCTGCTTTAGTGTCTACTGTGTATGAGGGATGAAAATTTCTTAACCTCTTGATTTATGTTCCTTTCTGGGTGTGTCACATAAATCCAGTGATTTGTTCGCTTAGTATCGAACTAGGGAGTGTTGATTTCTTTTCTCATTTCAAAATAAAGAAAGAATTCTTCTCTTTATCAGTTTGTTTAAGATTTTATGTCATGTTCATGATAGCAACCGTTCTTTGGTTAGCAGGATATTACTCGGAACAACAATGCTAGTAGGCATCCCTACTGTATCCCAACTTCTGAAGTGCAGTTGGCGAATGGATGCAAATTAAAAATGGCTTATCGTAGTTGTCATGTCATGAATTAAATTGCCTCGTTAGAAATTGGGATATGTATTTAAAAAAAAAAAGAAAGGGATATGAGTTGTGATGTGGAAGTCTAGTATTATTGTACTGGGAATTACTTTGAGTGCTCTAACTCTGGATGTGTAAGTTTGGATTAGGATTGGTTGAAGTCATCATTAAAACAAACTCGTTTCTATGACAGCGGTGCTGTATATCAGTGAACTGAAAGTTCAAACCAAGTATCCTCCGTCAATGCACTCCAGAAAATTGATTGGCACCAGGATAACCGGGTAATTACTTTCAAATATTCTCGTCTCATCTCTTTCACTCAATTTTTCTCTTCTGGGGATTAGCATGACCATTCATGGTGTGATTCGGGTAATTACAATTCATTGTTTGGTAGACGTGATTAAGGGTGTTGAGAATATTATCTAGCCATAGCATATAAAGGTGTATAGTGGTACTGGCAAGGAAAACAAGGTCCAGATTGTATCGTGCTGTATAGAGGTGTATAGGCAATTGTGGATGTGAATTATATTTTTGGCAGCCATTGATTATTGTATTTCTTGGAGACTCAAGTTGTGCAGTTGATTTAACCCAAATTACACTTGTTCTCGGTTTTATTTCTCTTTTATGAGTTTGATCAAATATCATTCATACTGATCTGAGCTCGTGTAGAAGCCTTGTGAAGGAAACAACGATTTGAGTTTTGTTTGGTAATCATAATTTTCTTTTGCTAGTATAAGTAAATAATCACATTATTGACTTGTAGATTAGAGCGTAACCTGTGAAATCGTATTGGAACACTTTAATATCTGTTTTGCATATCAATATTCCTTACAGGTCCCTTGAACCACTTCCTTGCATCCAAGAACCACCAAAGCAGAATCAGTGTCAAAGCCAAACCAAGAGCAATTGGTGCATAGTTGAAAGTACTCCATTGAATTGGATAGAGAGTCGGCAATAGGAAAGCCGAACAAGTATAGCATATCCATAAGAAGGCTACCAAGCAAATTGGCCTTCTTGCTCTACCCAAATAGAATGGTCCTGGTTTGAAGTTCTTCTCATTCATCACCAGCCTTGCGAATATCGGCACAGCATAACCTCCTACCCATCCTATAGTACTAATGGATATGATGGCTGTGAAGATCACATCGACTTTCAATATAGGTAGTCCTAGAGTTATGCATATGACTGCACACAGCCACACTGCATTTCTCGGAACCTTGTACTTTGGGTGTACTCTTCTCCAGATTTGTGAAAATGGAAGTCCATTATCCCTCGATAAAGCATAAACCTGATTATCGTTTGGAAGCATGAAATCCAAATCATTTTTGAAAACTGAAATGACACCTTAAACTCTTTAAGATAAGGGAAGAAAGGAGTTTTTCTTACTACTCTAGCAGCACTGGTAGTGACTGAAAGTCCACAAAAGAAGAAAGATCCCCAAATGATGCAAAGAAATACCACAGCTCCAGTAGAGCTCTGAAACCTCCCATGGAATGCGTCGTAGATTATTTGTGCTGGGACAAGTGCCCCACCTGTCTCATTGCTCAAATCATATAGATAGTCTGGATCCTGTATTTAATGTGTTAACATTCTCTCAAATAAAAAATAAAACACAACTTACTTGCATAGACTTTGACACAAAGCTTGAGCTTGATTCAGATTATCACAAACATCAAACATTATATGAAGACGGAAAATCAAACACTTTGAAACAATTTGGAACATACCCACCTTGATGCTAAAAGTAAGAGCCAAGTTATACGCCCATCCGAATACGGAGATGATGCCAATGCTAGAAAGAATGGCAACAGGACCAATTCTATCAGCTCCTTTCGTTTCTTCAGTTAGATGGGCTGCGGTGTCGTAGCCGTACAAACTGTAGTTGCTTAGAAGCACAGACAAGATTACTGCATAAGGTATGCTACTCACTCCGGTTGATTCAGGAGACATTTCGAAATGAGTGAAGACATATGAAAACGGTTGTGTTGGCCTTGCCACCAGTGGAAGCATTATAATCACCACCAAACCGCCAATGATCTACACTAGTAAAATTTGATAATATATCATGGTAAAGTTTGATAATATATCATGCTAATAATATCAAATGTGCTTGAAAATCTGAGAATCAAAATATTAGTTTCAAAAGTGTCCAGCTCTCTCACCTGCCACCAAATCGAAATAACGTCAAGAAATGCAATGACTTGTAATGAGAAGGTGTTGAGTATAGCCCATATGATAGTGAGGCACACATACATAGCAAGAAATACAGTCCTTGAAGCAAAGTATCCTCCACCCTTGTTTGTTCCGGTGGATAGCAGAATAATCATCTGCAATGTCTGTGATCCTGAGTATGCCTGAATCATGTTCCAAAAAGTAAATAATGAGAAAGAATCTGACACTCCATTTTTTTTTATTTTTTATATATATATATTTCTTTTCCTATCGGTGTCTACCGATGAAATTATATAAGGATATTGAATATGAACCACTCATTTATAAAAAAGTTTTGATAAGTGCATACATATCAAGTTAAAATATATAAAATGAGTGAGAAAAGGTCTGTCGAGACCTGACGAAATTAGGTTCTATAAACACAGTCTGGAATGCAACTTTCACTTTACAGTTTAATTGACAAATATGGATATATATTTACACTATCAGGTTTGAGCTTCAATGGTAGAGCTTCGGTTTGAAGTCTCCACATTTGTTAGACTCCGTATTTCTATAAAACAGAATGTGATAGTGATACCTGTGCACCAATCCCAGAAATACAACCGATGGTCTCTAGCCAAGCGCAGCACCACGATGCAAATGGCCCCCACGTAGGCCCAGACAAATGTGCAGCCCAGAAGTAGAGTGATCCAGTGGTCTGTTTCCATATATATATTCCAATATCAGTTGCCCTGAACAATGTTGTAACTTTATCTTGAACAAAATATTGTTATAATAGAAATATAGAATATATATACCGGGAAAGAAGAGCAGATCTCAGCCATGGCAATTCCAACAAACCAAGTGAAGAATGTGACCACAACCCATCCCCAGATTAAGCTTGCAGGTCCTGCATATCGTAAGCTTGGCCCGTACAGGGGGGTTCCTGTGAAAACCGCCATGCTTGAAAATGTTATTGCAAGTGTCTTGAATAAAGTCTGCACAGAATATTATACAAGTAAACAAAAAAGTTGGCAGAAATAAATATAAATGTAAGTTCTATATGGACATATAATTAATGTCATAATTATAATTATAACCATTTCTCTTCTCAATTCTTGTTTGTATCCAAGCTCATTGAGGCGCTTTTCTCCGGAATCAATTTCCAGAGCATCATGGGAAATATTTCCATTTCTTGAATCCATTTTGATCAAAATTACCTGCACAACATTAAACAGACTTGTTTCAGTACCGGACATGAGAAAGATCAACAAGTGCAATGTTTTATATATACCACTAGAAAATCTGTTGTTTTGAACTAGTCATTATATATTTATATCAAGTCAATGTCAGTGACCAGATTGATCAAATGCGGCTAGAAAGGAAACACTAAAGTCATTGCTCCAAGCTATGCAATTGGAAGAACAAAAAAAAATCCTTATATTTTGTCGCTTTTTCTTTTATCTTTATCTGCTAAGAGTCCAAGTATTGACCAGAAATACGGCAAGAGCAGCTGAAAATCTTGAATTGAGTTGGTCCAAATATCAATAAATTAATATACCATTTATGTATGGAAACCCTCGAAAATCCGCAATAAAAAATATGGTTTATTATGATTTCAGTCTCTTTAATTAGTATTAATCTAGGTATGGTCCATTAGTTTTTAGAATTATTAAGTTTAGTCTGATGGTTTTTTGACAATACATATTCGAGTCTTTACCGTCCAATTCCGTTAGACTTTCGTCGACTTCCGTTAGGTCAACACGTGCATTATAGAAAATTTGATGAAAGCTTCTAGAAACTGGTCTAGAAGAAGGGTAAACCTAAAATTTAATAATATATATATTTTTTAAATATATTAAAAAACAAAACAAATTAAATTTAAAATTAATATATATAATTTTTATTTAATTAAATCCAAAATTACCATACTGTCATTCATTATAAACCTTCATGTAGACATGACCACGGTTTCGGTTCGAACCGTGGAACCGAACCCGAACCCGAACCGTAACCGTGTGAAATGAACCGTAACCGTAACCGTAACCGTAACCGTAACCGTAACCGGAATAGTGGAACCGGTTCTGAAACCGTAACAGTGGAACCGGTTCCGGAACCGTAACCGTGGAACAGGTTCTGGAACCGTAACCGTGGGGTCGGCGGTTCGGTTATGGTTCCTTCTCTTGAAAAACAGGCCAGGAACCGGCGGTTCGATCCCGGTTCAGGAACCGCCGGTTCCTGGCCTTTATTTATTTTTTTTTAAAATTGATTTTTTTTTAATAACTTATAAGAGCCGAGCAGACCGTTGGGCCCAACGACTCAATTTTTTTTTCTTTTCCCCTTTAATTCTTTATTTCCTATAAATACCCCCCTAATTCATTTTTTATCATACAATTGCTCTCTCAAGTTTCAAGTCTCAAGTCTCAACTCTCTCTCAAATCTCAATTCTCCTAATTCTCTTCAATTATCTCACAGTTTGTCAATTATTTATTTGTTTATATTTAGTGTATTGCAATTATTATTTTTTAAAATCATTTTAAAATCCTTGTCAACAATTTTTATCTTAATTTTTTTGAAGAGTTTATTTATAAATTTTTTTTTTCGATGACAAGTGGAAGTGGAGTAAGAGATATTCCACCAAGACATTCCGTTTCCAGGACCTGTCGTATGTCTGAGCCGGAGCCGGATCCGGTCCAACCGGATAATATCGGTTTTGATGACACCGCTTACCATGAGTTCCTGCAATGGAAAGCCTATATTGAATCTCTAAACTATCCAATCAATCCAAATCCTCCTTTAATAATTTCTGAACCCAATTCTAGCCAGCCTAGCGCCCCTAGCCCTAGCCCTGGTAATATGACAAGCCAATCAGAAAATATACCCGATTTTGCTGCAGATCCAAATTTTGAAGAGCCGGCAGAGAAGGATAAGAAGCATCTCAAATATGATATATTCGTTCTCCACATGAAGAAAGTTACGAAACCGAATGGAACATGTTGGGCGGTGTGCAATTACTGCCCTAAAGAATACAAGTGGACTAAATCTGGAGGATATGACACATATAGGAAGCATATTACGACCCGTCATCCAGTAGAACTTGCCAAGGGGAATGCACAATCTCAAATTTTCAGGTTTTCTATCCCCGACACTCAATTATTTAAATATAGTGATCAAGCTAATAGAGAAGAATTAGCTAGGATGGTAGCTGTAGAACATTTATCTTTTAGTTTTGGTGAAAAAGTTGGTTTTATTAAATATTGTCATAAATCGTTAAATCCTGCTGCATGTCGTGTCCCTAGGACCACTCTCACGCGTACAATGTATGATATTTATAAAAAAGGAAAAAAGGATTTAAAAAAAATATTTTGCGAACTATATAGGTCGTGTTTCCGTATGTGCTGATATATGGACTGACCATTGGCAAATGCATTCATACTTAGGTGTAACTTGTCATTATATGGACAAAACATGGACAATACAAAAAAGAATTCTTGCATTTAGAGTTTTTGATGATGCACATACTGCTGATAATATTTATAAAAATATGAAAATCATTTTTGAAGAGTATAAAATTGAAAGCAAAATTTTTTCAATTGGTTTTGATAATGCTTCTAATAATACAGCAGCTATTCTTACTTTAATTGAATTATGCAAGCCTTATTTTAATAGTAAATTTTTTCATCAAAGATGTGCTTGCCATGTTTTAAATTTATGCGTTCAAAAAGGTTTGGAAATTCTTCAAGCTTTTATTAAACCCATTAAAAAGGCCCTCTCATATTTGTGGAAACATTCTAATGTTATGAAAGCATGGGTAAGATTTTGTAAACAGACAGGTAAACATCCCATTAGATTTTCTCATGATGTTCCAATACGTTGGAACTCTACTTATGTTGACGTCGATTTCTGGATTATGCCAGAAAAGCCAACAAGAACTGGATTTTGGCTATTGAATCAAAGAGAAAGAGATGCAGAGAGAATAACAAAGATAAATTTTACGTGGTAAAACTCCGACGGCCGGAGAAACATCCACGGGTGGTTGAAAGATCAACCAAGTCAAAATCCACTAAGAGAATAAGATGTTTTACAAGCTCTCGATCTCTCTTTTTTCTCTCTGTATTTACTGTGATTGCTGTATGCTATATTGCATATATATTTTCTGGAAGAGTTTATGGGTCTATTTATACGTTTATAAAACCCTAATCTACCTTGTACAAGTAATACAGGATCTTTATATTTAATTGTGATTCGGTTACTTTCTTGAGGTCGATTTGTCTTCTTTCCTGTTTCGGAGTCTCATGGAAATCGAGTGGGATCCTAGTAGTGCAGTTCAATTTGGACTTGTTTCCTTATAAGAATGTAGTCTTCGTAAAGAAATCAAGTTATTTCCTGATTGGGGACTCTTCTAGTTTAATACTCTATTTCATTTGGGATTCCTTCCTAATGGATATCGTCACATATTTAATGACAATCCGCATGAAATAAGCACCAAGTTCTTACTCGGGTCGTATTTATTCCCGAGTAAAAGTAATACCTGATGGTCCCGAGTAGTACCGTTTGAGCCCGAGTGGAAGTGTTATTTAACCAGTCCCGAGTGCTGTTAGCTGATCTCGAGTAGGTTTTATTCAGTATATGCTTACTCAGGCTTTCTTTTCTTTAATGATGCCTTATAGGATATTTCCCGGATGCCCATTTGGGCATCCACCTGGCTATTTTTTCCTTCCTGTCAATGACGTGTATGCTTGGTAAAATTTACATACAACAATACCCCCTTAAAATATTTTTACCGAGAAGATTTTATTTCTGGCAAGAGTATTTTAATCATCTTGATTTTCTTTCATCAGAATAGCCGTCTTGTCATAATGACTCGTTTTAATGGTGACTCTGTAATTTCGATTCATTTTATCACGCAAGATCTTAAATGATAGCGACGTTTTAAAGTTTTGATGGTTGAGGGCTACTTCCTGTCTTGACACGCGTTCCTCGTCTCTTCGTTTTTCAATATCATTTATGAGAAATGATTTTTGCGTTTCCCCAAGCGCCGCCTACGTTATCGAGTTTAAATTTTCTTCCCACTTTGAAATTCTAGGGTTTCGTGCCGTCTCATCTTTAAATTCTTCGCTGAGAGATATTTTTGGTTTATTCTAAAAAATTCAGCAGAAATCTCTTTAAACTCAGACTTCTTTATCCAGAAATTCACGATTCTCCGCTTGAAGATCTTGCATCAGTCTCAATTCAAGGTTAGTTTTAATGAGACCATCTTTCCGCCATCGTCTCTTTAAAATCGCTTTTGATGCATTAGAGCGTGGGGATTTCCAGTTAGTATCTTGTATTAAACGATTACTGGGGGATATCCCAATAGATGAACCTCCATTTTTAGAGGTTGATGTTTCTGGGCTTTACCCTAACGTCACTTTTAGCCCTGTATCGAGTTCTCCATCTAGTTTTGATTATGATATTTCTGATCAAAGGGTATCTTCTCGAAGGATGGGTAAACATCAGAGCACAAGCAAGGTATACAAGCACGGCTCGAGCAGCGTTCAGACTAGGGAACAGATTGTTAACGAGGGCGACGTTGATGAAGTATACAGGGCGTCTCGTCTTTCGTTTTCTGACACTCGCCCGAGTGGCTTTGATACTGAACCGAACGTGGTCGGGCCAGCTGAGATAGAAAAATACCGCTCCCGATTCGACTTGCCCGACTCAGTCACTTTGGTTCCTGCAGGGGATAGAGCCGTATGGAATCCTCCTGAGGGCATGGTCGAGATTTACGGATCGATGCTTTGCTGCGCCGTCACACTTCCCCTTCAGCCTTTTATTGCCTGGTTTTTAGCTGAAGCAGGGATAGCCCCAGCTCAGTTGGCCCTGAATAGTTACAAAGTCTTGATGTGCATGTGGCACATGTTCAGCCGAATGAACCTTTCGCCCTCTTCCCCGAATGAAATCAGGCATTTCTTTACGCTGAGGCAGGTCGGCAAAACGGGGACCTATTTTCTTGCGTCTACTTCTTCGGATGGTTGGGTCCCCAAAGAAGCAAAAGCGAATCGGGGGGTCGATGCTTCTGATGACCCAAAGAAGAAAGGTTTCATATGGGGATTCCCTACATCCAATAAATTTTGGAAGAACAGTTGGTTTTTTGCTGGAGGGGCTCTCGAGCTTGATATAACTGTTCTATCTGGGGATTCTCAAATGGTGTTGAGTGTTCCTCGCTTCTTTTGTTCCCCCGAAGCGTGGAAAAAGAAAACAATCGACTATAGCGATTCAGAGCTGAAGAGGCTGACTCGGGCAACAGTTCGTACTCTGGAAAAGAAGAGCAAGAACTATCTTTTCAAAGAGGATGACTTGATAAAGCTCGGTTTCTTCAGACAGATTTCGGGCCATCGCAGGTGTTGTAAGTAACCCGACGCTCTTTCTGTTGTATTTCTCTGCTTTTCCATTTTCTTTTCTAACAATTTTTTTTTCTAGTGTTTGATACGGACGTTGTCAGCGATCTTCAGGCTCGCCAGGTGAAGGCGATTCTACAAGCGAGTAGGAAGGAAGCTTTCCGCCAAGGCGATGAGGGTATTGCTCCACCCCGAGCCTGATGAGGAAACTGATACTGCTGAGCAGATTCCCGAGTACGTTGATCGGGGTGCTCTGCCTTCTACTCAGGATCTTGCTGGTCTAAGTGGCCAAGATGAGCTGACTGACACCCAACTGCCTGAAAATAGGGAGAAGCAGTATGAGGGTCCAGGTGAAGAGCCTGTTGGACTGTCTGAAGCTGGCGACGGTGGTAGCGTCTTGACAAATCAAGTGTCTGCCGGTGCCGAACTCTTTGAGTCTTTTCGGGATGATTCGCAGGAAGATCCTGCTGCTGATCTCAACTTCCACCGTTCTCAGGGTGAGAAGCGAAAGGCAGTTAGTTCGTCGCCTCATCCTCTCAAAGTTCCTCGGGTAGTCTCATTCATTGACTCCAGCGACGAAGATGTTGCGGATGAGATTGCCTCGAGTGTTGGTGTTGGAGCATCAGTAGATACAGCCACTTCAGAACAGAGTATGACTTCTTCTAACCCCTAAGTTGGATATATGGGGGCTGAACCTTCGGGGGTTCCTTCTCCACCCTTAGAACCAAATAGGGCTTCTTCTGCCCCCGAGTCTGAAAATCTGGGAGCTCAACCCTCGGGGCTTCCTTTATTCCTTTCTCCAAAAGATATGCTACGAGAGATGTCCTTTGGTCGGGCTTATATCAGGGAAGACCACTGGAGCGGTTTTAGAGATGGTTCACTGACCGAACGTCTCCAAAACGTTTTCAACGGCGCATCTTATGTAAGTTAAATCTTACTCAGTTAAGTCTGACTCCTTTACTGTTTTGCTTTTGTCGGATTTCTAAGTATATTCTTTTGCAGATGGTGGCCGAATTTGCTGAGCTTGTTCAGACGCAGCAATGTCAAGCTGATCGGATAAGGCGTCTGGAGGCTCAGCTGAAGGCGAGTGAGGAGGGTCGTGCTCGAGCTGAGCAGGCTTATCAGCAGAAGGTCGGTTCTGTACAGATATTTACCGACCACTGCCTGGCGAAGCAGGTTGAAGCTGAAGACAATGCATCTTTGGCAGAGAAGAAGGTTGCATCGCTTCAAAACCTTCTTTCTTCTACTGAAGAATCCATGCTTAAGGCCGAGCAGGAGGCGGAGCAGGCGAAGTCGGCATATGTCTAAAAAATTGAAGATTTGGAGCACCAAGTGCTGACAGTTGAATCCCTTTCCCGAAAGGCCAGGTTGGAGCTGGAAGTCCAAGAGGTGGATCGTTTTAAAAGATCCCCTGCTTATGATGCCCTACTTCTTTGGGAATTTTAACGTGGGCTAGTTTCGGTCGGCGAGTTCTTCAAAGTTAAGAATAAGGCGACCGAGAAAGCCCGTGCTAATTGGAAGCTGTCAATCAAACACCATGTGGACCGGTCCTTGGAATCTCTTCGGATTCAGATGAAGGAATGGAGAGCCTACTATTGTAGTCAAGGCAATGAGCCCCACCCTATGCATATAGAGATTTCGTCCAAGCACTCTCTCTCGACCTTTTACGCAAGTCAAGAGTCGGTTGAGGGTGTAGTCCTGGATGTCGGGCCAGTCCCGGGTGAAGATTACAGCCAGTGGAGGGATGATACTGTCGACGATATTACTTGGCAGTCTAATGAGAGTCTGCTTCGTGAATACGAGATGGTGCCAGATCCGAGTATTGGCAAAGGCTCGAAATCCTCGCAACCTTAATTTTATAGATTTGTAGAAGATTCTGATTCTTTATTTTTTACTTGTAAAGAACCATTCTTTGAACTGTAACCATTCTTTGAACTGTAACCATTCTTTTAAGAGCAATAAAATTCAATTTTGTTCTGAGTTGAATGGTTTTGGTCTATTTTTTGCTGATTGTTGCCGAGTGTTGTATTAAACTGGCTGATGGTCGGGTAACTTAACCGAGTGTCTTATTAAACCGGTTGTTACCCGAATAACTTCAATTGCCAAGTATCTTATTAATCTGGCTCTTTTGATGTTCGGGGAACTTAACCGAGTATCTTATTAAACCGGTTGTTACCCGAATGACTACGATTGCCAAGTATCTTATTAAACTGACTCTTTTGATGTTCGGGTAACTTAACCGAGTATCTTGTTAAACCGGTTGTTACCCGAATAACTTCAATTGTCAAGTATCTTATTAAACTGGCTTCTTCGTTGTTCGGGTAACTTAACCGAGTATCTTATTAAACCGGTTGTTACCCGAATGACTTCAATTGCCAAGTATCTTATTAAATTGGTTTCTTTATTATTAACCGAGTCATCTTGAGACAAGTTTTTCACTTGTGTTTCATACCCGGTTGCTACCCGAATGTTACATCAAGACTCACCATGATCATACGTTCGAGTCCTTACGCAATACCAAGGACGTCTCCCTAGTTTTCATGCGCAAGGTTTTTGCCGAATTGTTGAACTCTTTTTTTTTTAAAAAAAAAGTTGCTTCAACACAGCTACTCATTTCACTGGAATTTCTCCCGATAGCGTCCTGAGCCTTTTTGTCAAAGTCTGGTGCATCGGGTTTGCCTTTTTACGAAGGTTATTTTGACCCTGCTCGGCTGGCATGCTCCTACGAGCTTCTCCGCCCATTCGGGATTTGATGGTCCCGAGAGTTCTATTTGCATGTTCTTATTATCATTCTCTGCTTCCATATGATCTTATTATCATATCCCTTTTTTGGAAATCCCGAACTAGATGCTATCCTTTCGGAAATTCTGAGTAATTTTATTTATTAATGGTAGGGGTAACACCCCTTCATTGGGTCGAGCAATCCAATAGGCTCCATGGCCAGCTATCCCCTCGATCTTGTATGGACCTTCCCATTTGTCAGCGAGGGATCCTGCGGCTCTGTTTTTTGTGTTCAACGACACATTTCTGAGCACCAGGTCTCCTAGCTGGAATTTCCTGATCCGAACACGAGAGTTGTAGTGGCGAGCCACTCTTTGTTGATAGGCTGTATTTCTTATTCGGGACTTTTCCCTTTTTTTCTTCTAGCTCATCCAAACTTTATAGTAGCGTATCAACATTTTGTTCTTCATCGTATAGCCTGACCCGGGGGGATGCATACGATGTTTCTATATGGATGACAGCTTTTGTTCCGAACGCTAGGGTGAACGGAGTTTCTCCTGTTGAAGTCCTTGCTGTAGTCCGATATGCCCATAATACTTCAGGAAGCTTTTCAACCCAGCTTCCTTTTTTGTCATCTAATTTTGCTTTAATGGTGTGCTTGATAAATTTATTTACTACTTCTACTTGCCCGTTTTTTTGTGGATCAGCTGGTGTCGCATAGTAGTTAGCAATATGATACTTCTCGTACAATTGTCTGAACTTTTGGTTATCAATCTGAGTGCCATTGTCGGTGATTATAGTGTCCGGAACTCCAAACCTATAAAGTATGTTTTTCTTTACAAAAATTGTGGTGTTGACTTCCGTGTATGCACCAGCGCTTCAGCTTCGGCCCATTTTGTGAAATAATCGACAACTACTATGGCGTGCTTCACTTCACCCCCTGTCCCAGCTGGCATTGGCCCGATCAGGTCTAGGCCCCACATGGAGAATGACCATGGGGCAGTGAGATTTCTGAGCTTTTCTGGGGGTTGTCGGATATCGTTAGCAATTCTTTGACAGGTGTTGCAACTTTCTGACCATTGTTGTGCATCTAAGAAAGGTGTATGCCAATAATAGCCTTGCCTGAGTACCTTATGCGCCAGACTCCTACCCCAAGTGTGGTTCTCGCAAACTCCTCCGTGGATCTCTTGAAGTATTCGATATGTATCTTCTTCCGGTATACATCTCTGGAGAGCTCGAGAAAACCCCATTCTGTATAATTCTCCTCCGATCATGGTATACCTAGCCGATCAATACCTGACGCGCTTTGCTAATACCGGATCTTCCTGGAGCACGCCTTCTTCCAGGAACCTTTTCAGCTGGACCATCCAACCGTCTTGCGGTGTTCAGATTTCTGAAATTTTTAAATGCTTAGGTTCAGCTGTACTCTGTTTAAGGAGGTGTGCGACTGGAATAGTTTTAGGTCTGATTGAGGTTGTTGTTGACGCTAATTTAGATAAAGGGTCTGCCTTTTCATTTTCTTCTCTGGGGATCTGAGCGATTTTGTATTCTTTAAATTTTTGGAGGAGCGGTTTTGCGATGTCACAGTAGGCAATCATTCCTTCATTTTTGGCCTGGTATTCGTCCATAACCTGGTTGACAACTACCTGTGAATCGTTGAATATTTCAACTTCATCTGCCCCAAGAGCTCTGCAGACTCTGAGGCCAGCTAACAATGCCTTGTATTCTGCTTGATTATTGGTTGCTTTGAAATCAAACCTCATGGCACATTCAACATCATCTTCTTCTAGGGTGCGGACTACGATCCCTTCCCCGCTGCCATGAGTGTTTGAAGAACCATCAACATATAGTTTCCATGGGAAACTTTTATCCAACAATCTTTTTGTTTCCAGGTTTGGTTCTGTGAACTCGGCTATAAAGTCTTCCATCGCTTGTCCTTTGAGGGAGGTTCTGGGGACATAATGAATATCGAATTCACTTAACTCGATTGCCCATTTAGTAAGTCTTCCTGATATCTCTGGTTTTTGTAAGATTTACCTTAATGGGCAATTGGTGAGAACCTGGATCGTATGAGCTTGAAAGTATTGTCTCAGCTTTTTTGCTGCTGAAACCAATGCTAAGGCTATCTTCTCTGCATGTGAGATCTGGTCTCGGCCGGTAGGAGTGCCTTGCTTGTATAATACACTGGTTTCTGCACTCCATCTTCTGTTCTGACTAAGACTGAACTTGCTGCAAGCTCGGTTATTGACAGATACAGCTGAAGTATTCCCCTTTTTGCATTTTTGAGAGGATGAGAGCTTACCCCAAGTACTCTTTTATTTTTAAGAATGCCTGCTCACACTCTTTATTCCACTCCAGGCCTTTCCCTTTTTTGATTATCTTGAAGAAAGGTGCGCACCTGTCTGTAGCCCTTGAGATGAATCTTCCCAAGGAGGCTAAACACCCTGTTAAGCGCTGTACCTCTTTCAATGTTTTAGGTGAGGTCATTTCTTGCAAAGCCTAGATCTTCTCGGGATTAACTTCGATTCCTTTTTGATGGACTTGAAAACCCAAGAATCTTCCCGAGTGGACTTCGAAAAACATTTGTTTGGGTTTAATTTCATCTGATATCTTCTCAAAACATCAAATGTTTCTCAGAGGTAGCGGGCTTGCTCATCTGCTGAGACGCTTTTAGTCAACATGTCATCAATGTACACTTCCATGTTCCTTCCTATTTGCCGAGTGAAGATTTTGTTGACCAACCTTTGGTACGTAGCTCCTGCATTTTTTAAACCGAAGGGAATTACTGGTAGCAATATAAACCCTGATCCGTTGTGAAAGCTATTTTTTCTTCATCAGCTTTGTTCATCCGGATCTGATTGTATCCTGAGTAAGCGTCCATGAAGCTGAGCAGTTCATGACCTGCCGTGGCATCTACCAGCTGATCTATCCTTGGGAGTGGGAAGCTGTCCTTTGGACATGCCTTGTTTAGATCCGTGAAATCTACGCACATCCTCCATTGTCCATTTTTCTTCTGGACGAGGACTACGTTGGCGACCCACTGAGGGTAGCTGACTTCTCTGATTGATCCAGTCGCTAGTAGCTTTTCCACCTCTTGTTTGATTGCTTGACTTCTTTCAGGATTGAACGATCTTCTTTTTTGTATTACCGGTTTTGCATTCGGGCTAACTGCGAGGTGGTGGGATATTACTCGGGCATCTATCCCGATCATATCTTCGTGACTCCAGACGAATACATCTTTGTACTCTCTAAGCAGATTGGTCAAGTCTCGCTTGACTTTTCCTTCCAAGTTGGCCCCAATCCTGATTTTCTTGTCCGGTTTGTCTTTTTCGAGTAGTATTTCAACCAATTCTGTCTTGTATTCATTCGAGCCCTCCCTTGGATCCAGTTCGAATGACAAGGATTCTTTACACTGATTTGGCTGCATTATGGTGCATACTTGTTTAGCATCATGCTTGTCTCTATATACTGACAGATTTGCTCTTCGGGCCATCTCTAGGGATCCCGTGACTATCCCAACCCCTTGTTCTGTTGGGAATTTGATCATTAATGCATAAGTGGCCGTCACGGCCCTTGTTTTATTCAGGAATGGCCGGCCCAATAATGCATTATACGACAAATTATCCAAGTCAACTACCACAAAGTCGAGCAGGACAGTCCTCTGGCATGGTGCCGTTCCGATCTTCACAGGTAGTTTTACCTTCCCGAGTGACCTGACCTCTATTCCCCCAAATCCTCTTAATGGAGTATGGAAAGACTGTAAATCTTTTCGGTCTAGTCTTAGCTGGTCGTATACGGCCGCGCTTAGGATGTCTGCTGAGCTCCCATTATCTATTAAAATTCTCCGAACTTCCCTATGGCCAATCCGGGCACTTATAACCAAATCGTCATTAGGTCGAACATCGACGCCATGGGAATCTGCCTCTGTAAAGACTATTGGGTCCCATCCTTCCTTTACCCTTTTTGGGTCTGGTTCAACCGATTTTACGTCGAAGTTATTCCTTGCTTCTACCGCTTTTCGGATTTCCTGAGTTCGTTCTCGGTTGCTTCTCCCAGTAGAAGGTCCTCCGAAAATTGTATGTATTACTTGATTGGCTTCGGGGCTGGTTCTTTGGTTTTGACCAGGGTTGTGATCAACCTTGACTTTCTTGGTTTCTGGTCTCTCGTCTTTTTTCAAGATTACATCCCGCAGGTGCCCTTCCCGAATAAGAGTTTCTATGTAATCTCTGAGCTGAAAACACTTTGAAGTTTCGCGCCCGGTTTCTTTATGAAACCTGTAATACTTGGTTGTATCTCTCCGGGCGAACTATGATTATCGCCGCGGTTCTTGCACCATATTCTTTTCTTCCAAGATGGCTAGAATTTCTTCTATTTTCTTCCGAAGAGGGGTGTAATTGGTATATCTGCCTTGGTATTTCTCTGTGGACCGTTCGGCGTTGAGCCTATTACCCCCATCCTTGTTTTTCTCTTTGCTGTTCCCTTTCCATTTTTCCTTTTGATTCTGCCCCTTGGATTCGGTATTCTTCTGATCGGGCTTTCCTCCATGCATATAGCTTCCTCCTGTAGCTAATTCTTCTTCCTCAGCCAAAGCGTATCCTCCCGCCATATCCATCATGTCGGCATACCTTGTTAGCCGTGCTCTTCTCAAATCGAAGGATAGTCGTCCATTATGTAAGTTATTGGTAAAGGCAACAATAATTGCTTCATCATTAGCGCTGCCAATTTCTGATACTGCTTGGCCGAACCGGCCCAAGTATTTTTTTAATGACTCGTCTTTTCCCTGTTTTATTTAAGAGAGGTAGGCCACCGACTTCTTTTTGTGAACGTTGCTCAGGAATTGCCTTGAAAAGCTCCTGCTCAACTCGCTGAAATTTCCGATGCTTGCTGGGGGTAGTCTTCCGAACCATCTTGAGCCTGTGTCCCCCAGTGTTTGCGAAAAATTGAGACACAATAGGGGTCACTGCGGGCATATTGAGCCATGGCACTTTTATAGTGTCTAATGTGCTCCTTTGGATCTGTATCTTTTTTGAATTGCTCCACATGCGGCATCCTGAATCTTTCTGGGAAAGGGGTCTACAAAATCTCCCTAGTGAATGGACTGTCGGAGTCATCGTTGGATAGATCATTACAGCCGTAACGTCTGACTAGTGCCTCTATCTGTCGCCTGTTATTCTCTACTTCTCGAGTTAGGCTCTGGATTGTGACATCTTTGTCCCCCACCGGGCTTCCTTGACGGTTGAACCGTTGGGTAACTGTCATTCTTTCCTCAGATTCTTCACTCTGATGCCGGAACCCTCGTGTGACTCCATGATGACGTTTACGATGGTGTTGATCACTGTCTTCTGATGATGACCGTTCTCTACGCCGATCATATTTACGATGTCTGGCTCGTATTGTTTGATTGCGATCCAGCCTCTGGTGATTTTCCTCTTCTAGTGTTTTCTGTCCAGCTGGATTGATTGGGGAAGAGTTCCTTCTGGTTTTTGGCATAGTTATTCCTGGCCCTACCACCATCGAACGGAGCCTTGCTGGAGGAGGATTGGGAGTATGTGCTCCTGCGGCCAGTAGGTCGATCCCTTCCCTTGTTGCGACCATAACCAATTGCTACAGGGCCTCTTGGAAACGCAGCGTAAGATCTCTGTTGGTTGGAAGAACTTACTGGATCCCTGTCTGGTGCGCAGGCTGGTTTTTCGTGTTTACTGCAGGATCTTTTGACGTATTGCCAATATGGAAATCGCCTGGTGATTTTTGGCCATTCCCTGAACTACTTCTGCTTCTTGCCATTGCTTTTTAACAAGTTTGGAGGTTTAACCCCTCTTTCTAGCGCCAATTGTTGACGTCGATTTCTGGATTATTCCAGAAAAGCCAACAAGAACTAGATTTTGGCTATTGAATCAAAGAGAAAGAGATACAGAGAGAGTAACAAAGACAAAATTTACGTGTTAAAACTCTGACGGCCAGAGAAACATCCACGGGTGGTTGAAAGATCAACCAAGCCAAAATCCACTAAGAGAATAAGATGTTTTACAAGCTCTCGATCTCTCTTTTTTCTCTCTGTATTTACTGTGATTGCTGTATGCTATATTTCCTATATATTTTCTGGACGAGATTATGGGTCTATTTATACGTTTATAGAACCATAATCTGCCTTGTACAAATAATACATGATCTTTGTATTTAATTGTGATTCGGTTACTTTCTTGAGGTCGGTTTGTCTTCTTTCCTGTTTCGGAGTCTCATGGAAATCGAGTGGGATCCTAGTAGTGCAGTTCAATTTGGACTTGTTTCCTTATAAGAATATAGTCTTCGTAAAGAAATCAAGTTATTTCCTGATTGGGGACTCTTCTAGTTTAATACTTTATTTCATTTGGGATTCCTTCCTGATGGATATCATCACGAATTTAATGACAATTCGTATGAAATAAGCACCAAGTTCTTACTCGGGTCGTATTTATTCCCGAGTAAGAGTAATACCTAATGGTCCCAAGTAGTACCGTTTGAGCCCGAGTGAAAGTGTTATTTAACCAGTCCTGAGTGCTGTTAGCTGATCCCGAGTAGGTTTTATTCAGTATATACTTACTCAGGCTTTCTTCTCTTTAATGATGCCTTATAGGATATTTCCCGGATGCCCATTTGGGCATCCACCTGGCTATTTTTTCCTTTCTGTCAATGACGTGTATGTTTGGTAAAATTTACATACAACAACTTATAAATTGCTTTGTGAAAGTTATGAATATAGAGATTTATTAGTTTCTTTTATGCAATATAATGTTAGTCAAATCAATCTTTATGCACACCATTGGGATGTTTGTACAAAAAATTGTAATTTGTTAAAAGTTTTTAATAGTGCTACTGACAATTTATCAGGTATTTATTATCCTACTACTCAATTATTTATTATTGAGGGTTGTAATATTGCTGGTGCATTTGCTGACTGTTCATCTGATATACAATTACAGGCATGTATTGAAGCTATGGAAAAAAAATGGTTAGACTATTATAGAGAGTTTCCAACTATTTACCTGTTTGTATTGTGTTTTGACCCACGTTGTAAACTAGATGCATTGACCGATTATTTAACTCTTTATTATAAATGTTTAGGTATACAATTAGAAATTAATACTTATTGTGCTGCAATTAAGATATTATTTTATCAGTTATATGATGAATATCGTAGAATTTATGGTCGATCATTAAACATTAGTGTTCCACAAAATGAAAATGTCTCCCAAACTCGATCTTTTGGAGTGTTGGGGGCAGGGTCTGCATTTTTATCCCAAAATATCAAAAGATTGCGAGTTCTTCTTCTTCTTCATCAAGTCGGATCTCGTATGATGAGATAGAAACTTATCATAGTACCAATTTTGAGTTTATAGGAGACGATGATGTGGATAAATTTGATATTCTACATTGGTGGAGAGAACATAAAAAGCACTTCCCAATCTTGTCTATAATAGCCAAACAGATTCTTGCAACACCGGTTTCTACAGTGGCTGTGGAACAAGAGTTTAGCGCGGGTGGAAATATTTTGGACGCAAGACGGTCGCTTTTGAGTCCAGAATCAATTCAAGTCCAAGTGTGTGTTGATGATTGGACAAATGCTGGATATAGACAACAAGAAATGGAGCCAGAAGTTATTTATGATTTCTTCGATGATGATCACACCACCGGCACCGGAACGGATGTCAGCGATTAGTTACAGACTTACACAATTACATATGTAAAAGACAATAAAATGTAAAAAAACTACGTGGTCTTTGATTCCTCTAAACCCCGAGTCCGAGAGGATACGTAGGCAACTTAATTTTGGTACAAATTAAGTGCAAGACCAATTTTTTTAATTTTTAGTTTTATACATTTATTTCAATTTATGTATTTAGTATTATTTTTTTAAATTTTAATTTCGGCTTACGGCCTTACACAATAAAATTCATTTACAAGTTCATATTATTACATGTTTTATGTTTTCGTATTTTTTTTTAAAATGAGTATAAATGTATAATAAGAAAAAAAAAAAGGAACCGGAACCAGAAGCGACCGTTTGGTTCCGGTTCCTAACCGGAACCAGAATCGGAACCGATCGGAACCGGGGTCATGTCTACCTTCATGAAGGATATTTTGATCATTATACCCGCTGATAATGGCATTCTGTTTGTTTTCACGGAATTCCTAATAGAAGGACTAAAATTAATAATTTCAAAAACCAAAGGATCAAACCCAGATAAATACAAACTAGAGGGACTAAAATTTTAATATCCGTTAAAAAAATGTATAAAAAAAAGTATGTCAGTCTTACCCACTATTTGGCATATTCTATAAAGTTCTTTTTCAATATAACAAATTAAACCAAACTTCCTAAGGTTTTCAATATATACCACCATGAA
Source organism: Dipteronia dyeriana (assembly GCA_032871835.1). Taxonomy (NCBI): domain Eukaryota; kingdom Viridiplantae; phylum Streptophyta; class Magnoliopsida; order Sapindales; family Sapindaceae; genus Dipteronia; species Dipteronia dyeriana. The sequence continues at coordinate 98,162,644 of CM065296.1, read as the reverse complement.
ACTCACAACAATTCCATGAGATTTGGTCTATTACACCCAACAACAACTTTTTAATAAAAGAACAAAAAAAAAACATTTTTTTATAAAAAAAAATAAATGCATCTGATGGTGAGATCAAATAAAATTTTAAATAATTAAAAATTGAATTGAATTAGAAAATCTATAAATTAAAAGAAAAATAGAAATTTAAAAACAAAACAATTTTAAAAAGTAAAAATAAACAATAAAATTAAAAAACTGGAAAAAAAATTCATTATTTGGCAAATTCTTGTTAATCTTTTTTTTTTTCCATTTTTAGGTACAGCTAATGTTGTTCTTCTTCCATTTTTATTTTAAAAAAAGTCCATCAGTTTCACATTTGTTTTTTGGTCAAATATTTACAAACTAATGATCATGTGTTATCACAAAACCATGTAGACATTTGACCCTCCGTTTACTTTCTTTTTCAATTGTCTGCGATATGCTTTGATTCTTTTGTTGGAAATATGGAGGTGGCTGTTGCATTTTTTGGTTCTTCAATAGATATCTGCAATTCGTGTTGGTTCTTGAATTGAAAATTGCAACTGGGATTGCAGATTTTGGTGTTTTGAGGATGAATTTGATAGAAAGTTGTGTGAATTAATGATTGTTTGAAGGGAATTTTTGGAGTTTTTTTTTTCTTTTTTCTTTTGAGCAAGGAAATTTTTGGAGTGAGGTTGGTGAAAAATAAAAACATGATCAATTTTTTTTTATTTAAAAAAAACTGTTTTTTTAATTAATTTAATTTAGTAATTATGAGTAGTTTAATATTTTAAAGGTAAGAATTAGTCCACAATTATGTTTGATCTAAGGGTAGATTTGTTCTAATCCAAATATCAATAAATTAATATACCATTTATGTATGAAAACCCTTGAAAATCTGCCATTAAAAAAGAGAGTATGTCAGACTTAGGGGTCGTTTATTTTTTCCACTTAAAATTTAATGGGTCTGAATAATAATTATTAAGTTGTTTTTTTTAAATGGTCAAACAACTTAAAAATCCTAAAAAATAACTTAAAATAAAAGTAAAAAATATTGACTTTTAACTTAATTGTAAATCACTGAATTGTATTTAATGTAATTTAAAACCTTTTATTCCGATATTATCTCCCCATATATAACATATTTCCAATTTTATCAAAATTACATATGATATAAAAATCTTTATTTTAATATATTGCTTATTTTAAATAGCTTTAAAAATAAAAAAGAACCCAAATAAAAAAGAACCCTAATCACTGTTCATATTAGTGTTTAATATCGATACTTTATTATGATATTATGGTGATATATATATATTAGAGTGTTTTGTACGAGTTTTCCTGATGTCCTTTTTACTTTTTGAAAAAAGAACATTTTCTTTTTTTAGAAAAATGAAGTTTGTTTGTAATTAAAGATGAAGATCATGATCATATGTGTTCATATATAATTATTATTTTGGATTATTTTTATTATATATTATATGTATAATTGTTTAACATAGGTATAAATGTAAAATTATTTATATTCAGACAATTTTACTTTTAAAAAACAAACGTGTTGACAATACATTTATATGTGAGAAAAAAAAACAAATATGTCATTTAGGTTTAGATTTCAGTCCCTATTCAGTCATTAGAAAAATTCAGGACCGTTCAGTATTCAGATAAAAAAACAAACGACCCCTTATCCTCCAATTGACATATTTTATAAAGTTCTTTTACGATATATACCACCGTTAAACTCACAACAACCTGATGAGATAAAATTGGCCGCGTGAGCCATAGCTCATTAAAAAGAAAACTACGACATTAAAAAATAAAACCTAAATTTACCATAAAAATACAAATAAATTTATCACAATACTGTTTATAATTATTAATTTTCTTTTTACATCAAATACACTAACCAATAGATTAGTTCCCGATCCGTAAACCTCAGTTTATTGTAATATTTATATATATATATAAACCATACTAACCAATAGATTTGTTCATATATTGTTCCTATTATATTTCCTCTTTTTTATAAAAGAGAATAAAATATACTTTTATACCAAATTTCTTTTCCATTCTCCAAAATGATTCAAATTCTTTCTCAATTTTGAAAAAAATGTTGTCTTCAAGCTAGATATATTTTTATGAATTACATGCGCTTGATTATTTTAATTTATTTGGTTTTGAAATATTATATTAACTAATTTTAGTTTAGAACTTTATATTATTAGATTTGATTTAATATCTTCATGATTCCACATCAACAATGTAGTTTTTTTTACGATAAAAATTGTTAAGACGTCACTTCGTTGTAAATGGAGAATGGATTTTTAACAATTTTCATGACCGTTAGATTGAAAGATAAATTGTTAATACTATTGTTCAAGATGTTATAATTGATAAATTTGATCTTAAAAAATAATAATAGGATACAACTTAATTAGTGTATTTAGATTGTATTTGCATTCCATTTTTTTATGCTTTTATTTTTAACGTATTTATTTAGAATATATATTTTACTGGTACTCACCATGTCTCTTTTTGTATCTTTGTTTTTCAATTAATAATTTTTTCTCGTATTGTCAAGGTTCATTCAAGAAAATTTATTCACATCCCTGCACACATTTATACGACGAGATTATGGATTCGAGTCCTCCCGTTTTAAAAAAAAAAAACACCTCCCAAATTTATGTAATAATAAAAAAAATGAGATGATGTTGGTCCAGTTGTAAATCCTTCACATCTATACCACGAGTTTACGGGTTCAAGTACTTCCCCTATTTAAAAAATCCATAAATTTATGTAATAGTATAGTACTTCCATATATATATATATTTTAAAATGTCACAACAACTTGTAAAAAATTCGTCTTCCATTTAATTGCGAAGTATTGTTTTAATAAGCTTCACGACTGAAAATATTCGCTCAATTGTTGAAATAGAAACATAAAGAATCAACACAAATATTTGAACGATCAATCAAGTGGAAGTGTTCTAACCTTTCAGTTTCAAATATAATTTATGACACAATTCTGACACTACTTTGTTTAATGGGTCTAATGAGTTTACTTAACTAAGTTAATTATCAAATATTTAAAACTTGAGTTTGAACTTTATAATGCGATTTTTTTTTGGAAGTTCCACATACGATGTGTGGGACTTGACCTGAGATATTGTTTGTCTAAATAAAAGCTTTTAACATCAAGCCGTATTGTCCGGTGATCTTTATAAAGATATATTTAACCGAATATAAATTGAAATCCATAATTATAAAATTTATAATTTAATTTAGGGTTAATAATACCGATACCCCCTACACTTATAGTACAGTTGCATAGTGCCCCCTGATTTTTTTTTCTTGACACTTAACCCCCTGAACTTCTATAAATTTACAAAAACTAAAAAAAGTGAAACGGACGTCAGTGGAAAAATACACTTACATACCCTTAATATATAAATAATTGTATTAAAGCTGGAAAAATATAATAATATCATATTAATACCCTTTGACCTGTTTGATTAATATCCAAAAAAATCAAAATAAAAATATTAATAACTTTAATTATTTTTAAAAAATAATTAATAATAATAATAATAAACTTTGAAAATAATAATAAAAATTATAATATATTAAATTAAAAATATATGGAACCTAGATTTTCAAATTCCAATTAAACAATTAAACTACCCATAATTCCAATTAAACAAAAATGAATTAAACTACCCATATTTTTAATTTTTTTTTCTTTATTATTAGTGTTAATATATTATAATATATGGAGCCTAGATTTTCAAATTCCAATTAAAATAAATTAATTCAAATTAAAACAGAAATATAAAAAAATTATTATTATTATTAATAAATAAATTAAATTAAAAAAAAAAGATTATGTGGAGATCCAGACCGTCCATCTCATGTGATGGACGATGGAGATCTACCAAATCTTTTTTTTTTTAATTTAAAAAATGTAGGAATTAAAAAAAAACCATCATCATCTATCATCACCATCATCGTCGTTCATCACCATCGTCGATCAACACCATCTCACCATCATCGATCATCAAACGAAAATCAAAATCACACCATAATCGTAAACCCAATCTAAATCAAACCAAACTAAAATCAAACGAAAATCAAACTAAACCAAAATCGCAAACCCAGGAAAAAAAATTTAAACCCAGAAAAAAAAATCAACCTAGAAAAAAATTCAAACACATAGAATCGAAAATGCAAATAAAAAAAAAAAATAATAAAAAATCAAACCCAATTATAGAACCGGAGTAATTCAGCTCGAAACCTAAAACCAAATACAAACACAAGCCCTAAAATCACAAACCCTAAACTCAACCACCAACACCAACTCTCTCACACACAAACACCTGGTTCAATCCATCCTAGAATCGAACCCAAATCTGGGTTTGAACCAACACACCAGCCTAACCCCACACCCATACGAGCACCACCCAGTCCACCCCCATCCAGTTGAACCCAGAGAACTCCTACACCCATACCAAATTGTCGACGACGAAGAAAAAGAGAATAGAGAAATCGATCGATGAAGATGAAGATGTTGAGATGAGAGAGAAGAGAGATCGTGAGAGAGAAATGAGAGAATTGTTTTTATTCAGAAGGAGATGAGAGAAAGAGAATAGAGACCGTGAGAGAGAGAAATTATGTTTGTTTTTTTAATTTTATATTTTAATTAGTTTTTATATTATAATTTTTATTTTAATTGGAATTTGAAAATCTAGATTCCATATATTATAATATATTAACACTAATAATAAAGAAAAATAAATTAAAAATATGGGTAGTTTAATTAATTTTTGTTTAATTGGAATTATGGGTATTTTAATTGTTTAATTGGAATTTGGAAATCTAGGTTCCATATATTTTTAATTTAATATATTATAATTTTTATTTTTAAAAGTTCATTATTATTATTATTATTATTATTAATATTTTTATTTAGATTTTTTTGGATATTAGTCAAATAGGCAAAGGGTATTAATATGATATTATTATATTTTTCTAGCTTTAATGCAATTATTCATATATTCAGGATATGTAAGTGTAATTTGCCACTGACGTCCGTTTCACTTCTGTCAGATTTTGTAAATTTATAGAAGTTCAGAGGGTTAAGTGCTAAGAAAAAAAAATTCAGGGGGCACTATGCAACTGCGCTATAAATGTAGGGGGTATCGGTGCTATTAACCCTTTAATTTAATTAATATAATAATAATGTTTTTTTGAAAGAATTATATATATATATATATATATATATAGAGAGAGAGAGAGAGAGAGAGAGAGAGAGAGAGAGAGAGATAAATTTTCAAGTCAATACGGACTGATATAAATTCGACAATGCGTTAGATGTAAACCATTAGATTTATATACTATGACTCAAAGCATTTGTTAAAACTTCTCCATAATTAATGGTTCATATGCAATGCACTAGGTTACAACTCGATCTAGTTTATAGATACCTATGACTACCTTGTTAGAAGACCAAATATATGATTTAAGTGATTTTCAATAACTTAATTGGATCTTAGGACAAAAATTGTCAAAGGCTTGACTGTCATGTGGCACTCAAAAACTTTAAAAATATGAAGCAACATGTTGTAGCCGGTTAACCATTTTATGACAAGTTATTAAATATCTGTTCTAAAAATTTAATGAAATAAATGATCATTTTTATATAATAAAAACATATAATTTAATTTAAAGAATTGTGTACAGTAAATTTAAATGATAATTAGATAAAAGATTATGTATAACCACAAAATAAACTTTGAGGATATAAATTAACTTTTAATAATGTTTATACGTTTAATTTGGATTTAATTTTATATAATATTTATAACATAATAGATTTAAAATAGTTAAAATTGCAATACCCTGCAAAAATGCTACTACCTCGTAATGGTGTAATAATGGAGTGGTCCGGCCCATTAGGCACAGCTTGACCAGGTCCGTTTTAGAAAACGGGCTGGGTCTGGTCTGACACACACCGGTGTGCGTGTCAGACCAGGCCCGACCTGTTTCCGAAAACGGAGGCACCGCACGGCATGCCGGCCTGCCTCAGGCGGGCCGTGCCAGGCCGTTCGACGGACCTGATCCGGTGGGCCTAGCGGACCTGGTCCTTAATAATTTTTAAATTCGATTTTTTCAAATTAAGTTTGTTTGGATGTATGATTTAGGGTTTAGGGTTTAGGGTTTAGGATTTCAAATCCAAAAATGAATAAAGAAAACGAACAATTTTTTATTTATTTACTTATTTTTCACTTATGGAATTCAGTATTACATATTTACATGATTGTCTCATTAAAAACCTTACCAAGAAAAACACAGTGGGATAAAAACTTGGTAAGGGGAAAAGAGTGCAACCGTATTACAACTTACCAGTAAATACTAAATACATATGTAAAAGTATAACCTAGTTCTGGCACTGGCCACTACCTGCAGGTTCATCAATATATAGATTGTTGAAATTTAGAATAAGCTCTTTATCTACAGTTTGATTTTGAAACCTTTTTTTAGCATGCTCCCAATCCCGAAGGCATGTTAATACCTTCACCATCTCTGGAGACAAACAGCTTCTTCTTGGTTCAATTATGCATCCACTAGTGCTGAAAGCTTGTTCTGAAGACACCGTTGACACGGGAATAACCAGTAAGTCACGTGCTAAGTGTGACAGAACTGGATACTTGTACGTATAGGTCTTTCACCGTAACAACAAATCAAACTCTTCCTTGTCTTCAACAACATCGAACTGTGCTTCAAGGTACCTAATCAGTTCAGTACAAGAAGATGGGCCAAATCTTTGTCCTAAAGAAGTACTTGCTGATTTGTTATTTTTTCACCGTTTCAGAAGGCTCCAACTTGTTTGCTTCGGCTCTATCTCTGGTTGTGTTGATTGGGGGGGTGTCAATGTTGCCAAACCTGCTCTCATACATACAAAAAATCTCGAACAACTTGGTTCGAATGTCAGTAATTTGTTCTGAATAATCTATTGAAAAATTAATACCAATAAACTCAAACAAAACTTCTAAATCAGATAATTTAACCATAGGATCTACTATAACACTTAATGCATAAAGTAGAGGAATGTTAGCCCAACATTTTTTCAACTTTGTCTCCATGGCAACAACTGCAGCGCCTAGATGTTCATATTCTCTATAACTGTTTAACACTTTAGATATTTCCACTATTTGATGGATTGTCTAGGAAAATGTGGGGTAATAGATCTAGGAAAGAGTTACAGTGACATTGTAAAAAATCTTTAAAAATTGAACAAAAACCTTTGCCACATACCAATCGTCTGTGGTAAGTGCTTTGGCTTCAAGATGATCTGTTTCGGCCAATTTCATGTTATAAAAACATGTAATGGTTGTATAATATTCCAAACAATTTTCCAACATTAAATAAGTAGAGTTTCACCTTACCAGCATATCAGTTTGGAATCGTCGGGGTTTGCGACCGTTTAATTTACAGTGTCTCTTGAATTCACTGAATCTAGGATTATAACTGCAAATCCAAGAAATGACATCTCTGATGCTATCTATTTGGTTGCTTACCTGCTTTAAACCAGCTTGTACAACTAAATTTATAATATGACATGAACACCGTTGATGGAAGAAATAACCTCCATCTTGCGGGATATTTCTTGCAACAAACAATGCAGTAGAGCTAGTATTTGCATATCCATTATCTAATGTGATCGAAAGGATGCGATGCGTGATTTCATAAGTTTTTAAAACAGAAATAATGACATTAAAAATGTTTTCTGCGGTATGTGCAAAATCCATAGAACGAAAACCAATAATTCTTTTTGTTATCCTCCAATCAGAATCTAAATAGTGTCCCGTGACACAATAATAGTCCTGTTTGGAACGGGAACATGCATTCCAAATATTAGAAGTTAATGCAACAGAGACACTTAAATGTTGTATTTCAGCAATCAAGTCATCTATTTGGGTTTCAAACAATCTTATCAAATCATTTATAGTTGTAGTTCTAGAAACATGTTCAAATTAGGGGTTATATTCAGATGTGATTAATTCTTTATAAAATGGGCTCTCACCAACACTGATCGGTTGATCAGTTTTTACAATGTATCGTGCCAAGCACTCACTAGTGTGCATGTCGTCGAACTGCCACGTCGTAACAGACCCTTCTGGGTGTCGTTGTAGTTGTGTCTGAGTTGTAGTGTCTACCTGTCCATGAACAGACATATATTTGTGCATATGCCTTCTCAAATATCCGGTTCCCCTCTTACTTGTGGCATAATCCTTATGACAAAACTTATATTTAGCTCTGGGCCCAGGACGTCCCGTCTGGGAGTGTCATTTGGACTATGTTGAAACACTGCCACACATCTGATGTTAATTTCCTGAGATGTGATGTTGGTGTAACGGCAAAACTAGAAGGTTCCGCTTGAGTATGGGTCGGCTCTGAAATATCAAATTCATCATTGAGTATGTTCAAACCGTCCGAAAAATAAGGCTGCTGGTTATAATCCATTTTCTGAAGTAAAAATATGAGCACTATAGTCATTAATAGTCAAATTAAAAATCAATATTTACTAACAAAATATTTTAAAATTAATTACTAACCTTAACAATCTTAAGTTATTAGCAATAATTTATAAAAATAATATGACACTTAAAAATATTATTTTACCTCAAAAAATAAATAAATAAACAACTACACTAAAAAATCATAATCTACTAACAAAAAATATAAAATTCACTACTACAAATTAAATTGATAAATTTACTAACAACAAATATTAAATTAAATACTACAAATAAAAATCTTAATTTACTAATAAAACTTATTAAAATTAACCACTACACTTAAAATTATAATATACTCACAAAAAATATATTAAATTAAACAACTACACTAAAAATTCATAATTTATGAACAAAAATTGTTAATCTTAACTACTACACTTAACATTCATGATTTACTTATTAAAAGAAATTAAATTCAATAATACAAATTAAATTTCTAAATTTACTAATAACAAATATTAAAATTACTACTAAACTTAAAAATCTTAATATACTAAACAAATAATATTAACATTAATGCACAAAAATTGATAAACTAACTAGCTAAATAAAAATGTTTTCATTTAGTAACTACAGTCTAAACATAAAAATATAAATTTACTATTAAAAAATGTTTGAATAAAAGTAATAAGAAAATTGTACCTTTAAAATTTGGTGTGCTGATGGAAAATTTAGAGAATTTTGTAGAGAGAGTAATAATGAAATTGAATGAAAAAGTGTAGAGAATTGGAGAATGTAGAGATTAAGATTTGAGAGAATGAGAGATTGAAAGAATGATAGAGAGAGTGAATGGAAAATGAAATGGATGGAAGTATTTATAGAAAAATTTGATTTGTGGGTCAAAATTTAATTTGAAAGATTTCAGGGGTTTTTTGTAAAATTTAAAGCCTTTAACGGCTGGATTTTGAATTCCAACTGTTGAAGGGATTTTTTTAAAAAATAACAAATGGTTGAATTGCCGGTTCGGCGTGCCGGTCCAAGGGCCCGGCCCGTCGGACCTAGTACCAGCGGCCCGACACGGGGCCTGTCATGGACCGGGCTTCAGCCTGGCCTGCCTCCTTCACGGGCCGTGCTTGGCACGACCCGTTTTGCTTCGGATGGTGTTAAACCCGCCTCCATACATTGTGCACTTGCAGCCATCACCAACCCGCCTCAATACAACTCACACACGCACTTGGATTTCTGCAATATAATCGCGAGGCCAGCTGACTATATCTGTGGTTACTTAAGGTGTTTGCTAATGATTGAATGAACCTTGTGATTCTCCACATCACAATTCGAAGTAAAACCACCTCCTCCTCCTTCAAACGCCATTCTTTCTTTTGTTTATGGAAACTAATGCAAACTAATTGTATCTGATTCCACAAGTATCCCAATTGTACTCTTTATTAATTTTGGTAAAATTAAATTGTGTCAATGTTATTTCTAATACATAAGAAATTCACAGTTATGAAGACACATTGACAAAGTGGATACATCCTAACACATTTCTCTACGGTTTTCATCACTACAAAAAATAAAAATAAAAATGATATTCTGCAGCGGTATTTTACTATCGGAAAAGATGAATTCCCGTCGAAAAAAGCAGTAAGATGACTCGGATGTAATAATAATAAAAGATGTATTTTTTTTATGGATTTTGATATGTCGGGATTGACGCGGCTCGAACTCGTAGCTTCCGTCTTGATAGGACGGTGCTTAGTTGCCACCGTTGAGTTGAAACTCCTACGCTGATTGCCGGTTATACATCGGAGGAAGGTATGGGTGCCATCAAATCATCATACCCCTATTGCCCTAGGAGACACACATGCTACAATGCCTGAGCCATTTTAACCATTTAGCCATGGATGCAAAGAGACTTGGTGAGTGAATTAGGTTTTGGTATTCCTTCTCTAGAATTATTTTGAATTTAGATTTTTTTTGTTACTTTTTTAATTTTTAATTTTCATTTTTTTCTCATGTGGACACATGACATTTTAAAAAAAAATATTGTTATGGGATAATAATACCCTTTAAAAGCGTTAAGTTTGACTAACAAAGGGATTAGATTGAAAATTTAAGAATGCACGAGCTAAAAAAGTTAAATTAGCTAAAAATGATAATTACCCTACTGATAATAATGTTTTTTGTTTATAGTGGGCTGACTTAACTTTTAAACAAACCCAACATTTCAAGGCTTGAGGCTAGGCTTCCTTCTTAATCATTAACAAAAATAAAAATAAAATGCTGGGCTAATTGGGCTGTATGGAAGTTAAAACCCATTACTAGTAATCTTGTAATTTAATTCGGGGACAAACAATAAGTCATAAATATCCCTTAGAAATATTAGGGATTTGTTTTTAACTAACCTAAGAAAATTTAACCGCTTATAATCACATTTTTTTCGCAATTACCGAACGGCCCGTATAAAAACACTCCTCAAAATCTCTTCTCTCCTCTTTCTTCTCTCTTTCCTCTCATCTCATCTCCCACCAACTGCACCGCCACTTGGGCATGCACAACTCAGCAAAAGCACTGCTAGGACCAGGGTGCCATTGCCTGGGCAACGTGTGCCGAAATGCTACAACAGTGCCATAAGGGCGGCCTTTCCCGATGGCACTGTTCATCATATGTAGAAAAATGATCAGGAGAAAATAAAACCTTAAACGTAAAACGTTTAAATATTGGTAATTTTCTTGTAAAAAAAATAAAAAAAATAAAAAAGAAGATTTGTGGATGGTGTTGCGGACTTGTGGGTATTTTATGTTTTAAAAAAATTCAAGGTTTCAGGTTTCATATTTTATCCAATATTTCACGTTTTTTTCTTAAGGTTTCACATTTTTTAACAAAATAAGTTTTAGGATTATTTTCTTAATATTGGTTATGGACTGAAATAAAATTTTACAATGTGTTTATTAACAGTTAAACTTTAATATTTAATTAAAAATAAATTTTTCATAATATTTATAGTCATTATATATATATATATATATATATATATATATATATATATATATATATATATTTATTGAAACTTTCATTTTATCTTTCAATTTTCTAAATTATTAATAATCGGCATTTTCCATAAAAGTAAGGGAAAATGATGCATCGGTAATGTGTACGTATAATTATATAAACTAAACTTTTAAACTATTTGATGAGGTGAGCTAATTAAACGGGTATAAATTTAGTTTTTCATTTTTCCTTTTCTTGAAATCTTATAAATTTTGTATTTAAAAAGTGTAAATATTATCACTCAAATTTCTTTTATATATATATTATCACTCAAATTGAATTGACTCAAGGGCCAGGGCCCTAGACTTTCTTACTTCTTAGTTAGGGGAAAAAATTTAATATGTCAAAATCTACTAATCACACTATGTGATAAAATGTGCTCATAAATAGTATAACGACCCAATACCATATGACCGTTTGTGATTAATTTGTGAGTAAGACGTGTGCAAGATTTCCAGATTCCACCTTAGTTAAATAATTAATTGAAAGCAATGATGCTATCAATTGTTGGTTTTAAACGATAAAACAAATAATATTTCTAAAGACACGTGCCCACACATATCTTCAGAATAACTAATAAGTTGTGCCCACACATACGGTCTGAAGATTAAGATAGCCAAGAAGATTGAATTCAAATTTTGAATATAGAAGATTGCAGTCGTTCTTCATGTAATCTGTTTTATCCATATGCGTGTATATATATATATATATATATATATATATATATGGATAAAAAATTACGTGAAGAAAGACTACAATCTTTTATATGCAAAATTTGACCGCAATCTTCTTATCTATTCTTAATCTTCGGACCGTCTATATGGACATAATTACTATTTTTCCCTCTAACGTACGTTCTTTTCATATTAACGATGCACCGAATTGAATTAAGCTAGTAGAGAGACTTATATGTAAGATTTTTAACAAATTGTGAGCAATATATGATATTATATTTCGAGTTTATGAAAAACTGAATTGATTAGAATGTTTAAATAAGTGAGAGTTGACCAGATAAAACCCGTTTGATTGTGATCAATATTGTTGGGCTCGGTGTACCTTAGCTTGTAGGATATGGTATGAGCTATCATATATGTGTGGTCCTAGTATTCCTTTTAGGACTAATCATCCTATTAGGGTTTGATAATCCTTTATGAGTTAGAATTCTAGGAAGTTATACTATATATAGAGAGTCCATACTCTCACTCACATAAAGCATAACAGAATTGTCTCACCATTAGACAATCTCATAAAGGTGAGAAGAGAGTATATGAATCTCTATTATTTTCTTTGATTTCTTTTCAAGTTATTATTATTGCGCTATTATGGATTCGATATTGAGATTCTCTATAACTTGGATGTTTTCCGCTGCGCTTCCAGGTACGCGTCTATTCATACTTATGTATGTAATACAAGATCTATTTATCTTTATATATAATGCTTATAGTGGTATCTTTAATAACATATGTTTTAAGTTTGAGTTGTTTGTGTTTAAAGATTAATTAAAAATTAGTTGTGGTTGTGTAGATTCGGTGGTTTGGTGAAAGTCTAAACATGTGTTGGTCATGTATTGAGTTGCATCATTGGCTTTTTCCGGAGAGATGCAGATCTTATCACATGATGGGCCTCGCACCAGACCCGCAATCAAACACGGCTCGATTGTTCGAGACCCGCATCAGACCCATACCATTAACGGGTCGAAAGGTGATCCAGACTAGAGCTTAGAGGTGGGTCGTCTGCATCAGACCCACCCAGATGGGGTCGTTCTTCGCAGGTGGGCATCGCGAATTCGTCGGAGCCATGGTTAGCTGTCCTCTTTCTGGCGATGACGTGGGTTGCTGCCGTTGAAGAGATCTCGCTGTTGTGGATCTCTAATTTTTCAATTTGATTCGCGAGTATTTACGAATCTAATGAGTCGAACTGACCTGGGTTGGATTTTCGCTGCTATTCCGGCTGGGTTGCCTTCGTTCTGGTAGTGATGGAGCAAGCATTGAATGACGACCATGAAACCTAGGGTTTTCTGGTTTGTTTTAGGTTTGGGCCACCTTTTGTAAATTAGATTAAGTTTTAGACTTTTTTGAAATTTTCCTAGGTCTCTTTTAAATTAGATAGAATATTGGGTTGTTATGTAATTTTTCCTGGGTCTATTAGAATTAATATAACTATGAGGTATCTATGTGTAATTGTTCACGTGTTGGGGCTGATTTTAAATTACAAAAATATTTAGGGCCAGTTTAATATTATGATAAGTATATGGAACAATTTGCAATTTACCAAAATCATGAGGCAATTTTAAAATTTTCCAAATTTTTTTTATGAAAAATAATTACGGTTCATAAATAATTATTATGATTTCGGATGATTATGTTTCACGTAGTGACTAATCGTTATGATTTTATAATAATTATTAGTTTGTTTAAAATTAATAATTGATAGAATTTTCTCATGAGTCGAATGATTATGTTTCACGTAGTGACTAATCATTAAGATTTTGAGAAATTCGTCGGTTATCGATTATTGATGAGGTTAAAATTAATAACTTGTTTTGAATATTCTCGTGAATCGAGTGATTATGTTTCACGTAGTGACTAATCATTTCGATTTTGAGAATTTAATTGGCTAACGATTATTAATTTGGTAAATTTTAGTAATTGATAGAATATTCCCATGAATTGGATGATTATGTTTCATGTAGTGACTAATCATTAAGATTTTGAGATGTTCGTTGGTTATCAATTATTAAATTTGAAATGTAAAGATGGAAATGCAAGTTTTAATCATCTCCGTAGGAGGGTTATCACATGTGATAGGTGATGTTCTTCTCCGTAAGAGGTTCATCATCTTGAGGTATTCATTTATAGAACTGCAATGATGAAATTATATGCATGTGATGAGTAATGTTCTTCTCCGTAGGAGGTTCATTATCTCGAGGTATTCACTTCTACAATATGTTGTGAATGTTAGATGATGACACATCGTTGCAGTGTCGTCAAATATGAACATTTAAGTTCGGCCACGCAAGCGTGCGAGTCACAGAGACTAGCACAGTGGCAAGCAAGGATCGTTCCACAGGGAGGTGAAATTAACCGATCGTCTATAGTTCTAGCTATCATTACAACACTCTGAGCGAACTCGTGTGTTGCATATGCGAAAGAATATGTTGAAAAGTAAATGCTAAACTAACCTAGCAAACTACAGAAATAAACAATATATACAATGATAGGATGGAATGGAGTGATATGGAATGTAAATGGTTACATTAAGCAAATGACTCCACCATAGCAATCACACAATTTCATACAACATGCATAGTCCAGAATGAATGCCGTGCTCACTTAATCCTCGCCAATTGCCCTCACTCCAGCGACAATCGACTATACCGAAATGCACCAACAACCTATCTCTCGATGGTTGTCCGAACTGTACTCGGTTCATTAAAAACAATGAGATACATGTAGCGACAATACATGCAAAACCGCGCGCAGGCTCTACACATAGTGGCCAGTATACTAAATGCACGTTGACTGCTTTACCTCTCGGTCCATCACACACAACCTAGGTTCAATGAAGTTGTGGCTAACCACTCAAGGCTATAAGCATTTCAAAGGGCCACTCAACCAATAACAAGCATATGCAACGAAATAGGCAACAATACTAGGTTTATATCAAATCCCTAATGAATGAAAGTACATATCAAAAAAGAGATAAAGATACAAGGAAAGAAATACAAAATAGATAGAAAAGAGACCCCTCATCCGTAACCAGGAAAAGAACACCGGGTCTTCTCGGGTGTCAATCCGAGATGTCCTCACCACTGGACGATTACGGCGTTCTCAAATCTCATGAATGCACAACCCCATTAACAAGAGAGAGCTCTCTCCTTATCTCTCTAGACTCCCTAAGATGGATGAATACGAATGGAAAATATGATCACCTAACACTAATGTGCATCAATGCAATTGCTAAGACATTAAGTACATTTAATATGAATTAAGGGTCCATTCTCTTGATTTGGGAATTATCCCTAAACCAATTCACCACCCAATCAGGCCAAGGAAGGGAAATTGTGTCCTAAAAAGACCCATTAAGTGCAAGGAAATGAACCAAAGCCAATTTAGCACCTAAATGCATGAACTAACCTTTCCCACTCTTTGGGAGAAAAACCCCTAATCACTCAAATCATCAATACATGGCATTTTGGTCATCCATTAACATACAATCAATCATGAGAAGCTAAATTAATCTACTCCTACATTAAATTACTCTACTCCTAATCCCAATCATGCATACATATCAATTTCAAGTCATTCATACACATACATATCATAATAAGAGCATTAAAACATATAATTCCAAGAGCAAAACAAAACCCAAATGAATTTAAGTACAAAAATACATATATAACACATGTAAAAGGTTTAAAAATTCCCAATTCGGGATTACACATTAAAGAAACGAAAATACAATGAAAATGAGTAAAAATGAGCAAACCCTTGAAGACAAACACTCCAAAGATGCTCCAAATCTTTCCTAGCTCGGTTTTTTGGTCCTAAGACCACTCATATTTCCTTGAAATTGGTTCTAAAATGGGTGGAGAAAGTGTTAAATGGTGGTATGGAGGTGTATGGTGAGCTCCCATGGAGAAAAAACCTCAATGGGAACTTGAATCACTCACTTATTTGGTGAAGAAGATGGAAGAGATGAAGTAGATGGAGAGAGGTTCGGTTTTGGGGTGTGGGGGCTGTGTTTGGTTGGAGAGATGGGGAAGAGAAGTCCCAAGAGTGAAGAGAATAGAGGGTATTTATAGTGTTGAGAGGTTAGTGCAATAATTGGGTGTGAAAAGACAAGACTGCCCCCTAAAAAACAGGCTGAAAATGGTAAATCTAGGCACGTGCGCTGGTGAGGGTGCGCTGGTCGAGTGGCGCTTCACCACCGCCAGTATTTTTCAGCAGGTTGCACTATTACGGAAATAACCATAACTTTCTCTAGAAAACCCGGAATCACGATCCGTAAAATGCGTTAGAAAGAAGACATCCGGGGCTTTTCGAAAAGTGGTAATGAAAAATTTAGTTCGATCTGAGGAGGAAGATATGGTCCCCGAAATTCGGATATTATGCATAAAGCTCTCAGCCGCTGTCGTGTTTCCAGCCTTGCGCATTGTTACTAAAACAAACATATATCCCTCTAGAAAACCCGGAATTGCGATCCGTAAAAGCCGATAGAAAGAAGACTTCTGAGGCTTTCTAAAAATAGGTTGTACGAAACCCTGTTCACTTTGAGGAGGGAGATATGGACCCCGAAATTTGGGTGTTCTGCACAACCCATTTCCATTTCAGTCTATCTAACCTCCGAAACTCTTCAATTAAGCTCAAATACCTTCCGTAGGGAACTTGTACCTACACAAGGCTTACAAACACATTAAATACCAAAATATGCTCGAAAACAAGAACAAAAGATAGGTAATGAGGACTTCAAATAGGTATATAAATCGTTCCGATCATTAGACACATATGATGGGTGATGTTCTTCTCCGTATGAGGTTCATCATCTTGACGTATTCATTTATATAATGTGATATAAATGTTAGAAAATTTGGAATTGTCTCTAATATATTTTTATTTAATTAAATGAAAGTGCCCAACACTTAATGATGCCTATATATTCTATATGCTCACAAATAATATCTACTCAACATAAATTTAAGAAGGTTATATATTTTTCATAATTTGAAATAAAAATTATGTGTGACCGTGTCAGATTGATTAAGAGAAATATATAAATTTATGTTGGACGTTATGATATTGGATTTACAGTTCATGGTTTACAAATGTATAACCTATAAAATTATTATGGAATTAGATGGTTATATTTCTACGTAGTAGACTAACTATTAATATTTCATTATGATTTATTTATTTCATTGAGAATATTAATTGATTATTTTATAAATTATTATAAAGTTGGATGGTTATGTTTCTATGTAGTGGACTGACCATTAAGATTTTATAATAATCTTTTGATAAAATTATATAATCAATTGTGTTTGGAATATTTATAGGGTTGGATGACTATGTATTCACGTAGTGAACTAGTTATTAAGATTCCATAATATTCGGATTATCAATGATTAAGGTTTTGAGCTGTATTGAGGTAAAACTATATATGTGTTGATCATTTGTCTAATAGAGTCATCACTTGTGTAAGTTTTGTGAGCATTGAAGAATAAAGAGTGATGTTCATCTCCCAAAAAGGTTAATTGCTTATAGGAAAATTTTAACACGTGTGTTGTGGTCTTTATCCTAAAGACAAATCATGATGTTGTGTTAGATTTTCATACATGTTAAATCATTATTTATAATGATTATGGAAATCATTATTTGTTATGATTATGGAAATCTGTATGAGTATGAATATACTGTTATTTAATTCTTTTTTAAACACCTCTACTATTTCTAAATACATGTAATTAAAATATTGGTTGATGAACCTTTTTTGATGGATTAGATGAGACGCTTCTATTGGTTTTTACCTTAGCAATGATTAAAGGATAAATGAAGTTTAGTGAACCCACTGTCGAAAGTTTGTTAAGGTCTAGTGCCTTATAAATAGATGGAGATTAATCTACTATGAAGTTATGTCTTTGTTTGTTATTTTGATAAAGTTAATAGGGTACAAACACTATATGAAGTAGTATGAAAATTTTGACAATTCAACATAGTAAGTCAAAAAAAAAAAAATACTGAGGAAATAGAACAATTTTCTATTACAAGAAAAGGTACCCCTTGATTTATGTTTTGAATTATTTGATTTATTTGATTTATTTTCAATTAAGCTCTTAGTGGATTATTTCTTGTGTTACATTTTATATTATAAATTCTTCTAATGAACTCAGTATTTAATAGGGGTCAATTGGTAAAGAGGTTTTATTTTAATTCATATGAATTCATGATAATATTTAGAATATCTTTAACATATAAACGTTTCATTGGATGATATTTTCGATTTTGGTTCTGAAATGCATAATACAATTTTCATAATAGGACTAAGAATTTAAATTAATACCTTGAAACTTATTCAAGATAATAGATTCTTGCTTATGATTTTACCTAGTGAGTTATATGGTGATTTTGAAAATAATAATCTTCATGGATATTCGAACTCTTCTCGTATTCTAAATTCTACTTTTGGTTTTAGAACTATATTAATGATTGTTCTTGTAGTTTAGATATAATCTTTTTAATCACATAACCAAAGGTAAAATGAAGATAATTGATTCGTAGGACATTTTGATTATTTTAAATTATCAGTTTTAAGTCTTTAATTAATTGTATTAAAAGTGATCTCATAAAATATAAGAATATGATTGCAAATGTTAGAAATTATTGGTAATAGTTCATAGAACATGTTCTATTTTATTAATGAGAATAATTGCATCTATGCATTATACATTCTTAAGGGGGAGAGAGTGATATTGTTAAGAATGTATAATTTCAAAGACTTGCGTTTAAGGAAAAAAGCTTGTGTTTGAGATATTTTTGTAGAATAAATGTCTTGTTTGTTGAATTGTAATTTTGGATGTCATTGAAGTTAGGTTTTTTGACTTAGTTGTCAAATAGTTGCAAACTAATTGGTTGAAAATGGTTTTTCAAGGTAATAATATTTTCAGCTTAAATGTTGAAAGTCATGTGGTCAAATTTATAGCTTGAAAGTTTTACTTGGAAAACGAGTATTAAGTTTGCATACTTTAAAAATTCGTTGACATAGTTAATCAAGTTTTCAGACAAATGGTGTTTAGTTTAATAATGTTGTAGCATTTTAAGACTTTGTTAAAAGTTTTGTTATGCCTTTAGACATAACCGAGGGTCAGTAGGAGTAAGTTTATTTTTCATGTGCTCTGTGTTTATCTCTAGTATTTCGAATCGAAAAATCTCAAACATGCTTATTTTGACAATGCTATTGAGAAAATATATTAATAGAGAACTTAAAGGATTGATATGATTACAAGTTTACTTTGTTTGACGTACCTATTGGTAAAAGTGATAAACTTACATAAGTTTTTAATCACATGAATTGGAGCGTTCTCAAAAGAAAAAGGTCATGTATGTATCCGCAAATAATAGTTTGATGTAAGCTTAATATATATATATTGATTCTATTATTACATTAGTAGACGTTACGGATTCTAACCAATTTGGCATGTATTATTGGGTAGTAATAAAAAATAAATAAATGGTTTCATCATATATGTAGAGGTTAATTGTTTCATGCTCACATGTATGTATAAGTAAAGAAGTATGTGGCTTTATATATTGCAACTCTAAAGAATTTTGATTGTGAAATCATATTTTTAGGTTGATTGAGATAATTTCACTACATTTATCTTCTCTATATAATGCTAAGAGATCTCAGAGGTTTAATTATATGGATAATATGGTTGTAGAGGAGATTTAAGAGTTACGAGTTTCTAATAGCCATAAGTAAAATAACTCTTGATACACTAACCAAGATATATGACTCCAGAGGTTTGTGGAACATGTTATATCATGTATTGGATGATTGATATTTTGATGTGTTTGGTTAATGGGAGTTGTCTTTAATTAGATTAACTGCATTTATTCTATACATGTTGTTTCATATTCTCGAGAATATATTGTATATGTATGTTAAGATGTTTGCCATATTTGTTATTGCGTGCACATGGATGGTTGGTTATGACAAAAAATCTCAAGCTTTTAGTCTGAGGAGGCAGTTCACTCATAAGGTATAAAGTTTCCACTGATAAGTGAACATTACTTAAGACATAGATATTTGCCCGTCTTAAGGGAGGTTTAACTCATTGTCAAAATGTTTGGCAAATGAGTGTAAGATGCTTAAGACATTAAGTTTCTCGTCTTAAGATATTTCGCTTGAAGCGAAGGTGGACCTATATAGAAATAGGCATGATGATCACATCTGCATGTATTTTCCATACCATACATACATACCATTTTACCCGGGTAGGTAGAGCTAAGACATATGATCTTATGTTGACTAAAGATGTAATGATCTATGTAGTTGGATACTTGAGGTTATATTGGACTAAGGGGAATGAATATGTTACTCTCTTAAACATTCTTTGTGGCCACATATAATTGTTTGTCGATTCAGAGATTCGTTTTCTAAAATGAATTTTCAAATCTAAAATAATAATGTCTATGTAGCTCAAGTGGGAGAATGTAAGATTTTTATAAAATTGTGAGCAACATATGACATTATATTTTGAGTTTATGAAAAACCGAATTGATTGGAATGTTTAAGTAAGTGATAGTTGACCGGATAAAGCCCGTTTGATTATAATCAATATTGTTTGGCTCGGTGCACCTTAGCTACATTAAATATATGTAGGATATGGTATGAGCTATTGTATATGTGTGGGTCTAGTATTCTTTCTAGGACTAGCCATCCTATTAGGGTTTGAGAATCCTTTATAAGTTAGGATTCTAGGAAGTTATATTATATATAGGGGGTCCATACTCCCACTCACATGACGCATAACAAAATTGTCTCCCCATTAAGCAATCTGATAAATGTGAGAAGAGAGTAGAAAACTCTCTATTGTTTTCTTTGTTTTCTTTTCAGGTTATTGTTATTGCGCTATTATGGATTTGGGATTGAGATTCTCTATAACTTGGATGTTTTCCGCTGCGCTTCCAGATACGCGTCTATTCATACTTATGTATACAATACGAGATCTAATTATCTTTATATATAATGTTTACATTATACACCTATGAGTTTTTCTAAATCATCTCATGAGTCATGGCCCACTGGTATTTTGAAATTAACTTTAGGTTATTCTATTAAAAGCACAAAGTTGCACACCTGCACTCTAGTAACTCATGTTATAAATTTATAATATAGTTTTTTTTTTCACACTTGCACTCTAGTAACTCATGTTATAAATTTAATAGAGTTTTTTTTTTTAAAAAAAAACTCATGTTAATTATAATGTAAAACTCATTTTATTTAAAATTGGGTTTGTAGTTAGACCGATAATAACCATATAATCAATATGTTATTTGATACTCGTAATTAAGTTTGGCCGAAAATCAATCCCATGCCTTCTAAATTACTTATTTATTCCTAAATCATTGTATAATCTTATGACAATACAATTTTCAATATATCTATATTTGCAAATAAAATTTAAAAATAAATATTATTATTTAATAAAGAATTTATTTAATAAAGAATTTATTTAATAAATTGTTCCTGTAGATTTAAATGATCAAATTATGAAGATAGCTTAGGTGAGTATCAAACTATGGATTCTATATTACAAATATATGTTCTTATTATCTATAAAATTAAATTTGCAAGTGTGCTGATCATATACGGTAGGTCTCACTCTATGATAACTAAATAATAATAATCTTTGAATGTATGTCCATTATTTTTTTAAGATTAAGATCAACGAAGTTTATTAAAGCTTATATAAGTACTCATGATTGAATGACATTGGTTATGAACATATTACAACTCATACTAGTCACGTTCAATGTATATCTAATATATATTAGCTTTCCCTACTCGAAGTCTTTAATTACTTCAGTTAGTAAGATAAATTACTCATTATAGAAATAAGAAAGCTACAATTTATCAATATGAAATGTCTATTTCATAAATAATCGTGAATATATAACTTTTACTTATAAATAATTTGTAAGTTATAAATTACAACTTTATAAATTTGACTATATATGTTTAATCAATAATAAATTATAATTTTTTTATTACAGTTCATATATATTTTAAAGATATAAAAATAATATTAAGTATAACAATCAGAATGTTGTTTTAGGAACAAGACAAGAAACAGGATAATGAGTGAAACCAATTTTGATGAACGTATCAATATTTTATGATCAAATTTAACATAATATATGAACAGTAAGTGTTATATAAAAATAATAATAAGTGTTAATCATGACACAACACAAGATTTTGATATTGGAATAATAAGAGAGTAGAATTAACAAAAATTAAGGATGAAAATGACAATGGGGCATCGTATTGAAACAGTTGAGCTACTGCTGATGTGGAGGTGATAGCTTCTTTGATGTTTTGAAAACGGTTGAATGGCTATTGAGAAGCAAAAATCAAACTCAGAATCGATGTCTCTTTCTTTGATGAATTAAGTAATTCAAAAGTTTTCATATGAAGTGTGAAAAGATTAGCTGACTTGGTTTTATATAATTTGTTTGGTTGATTATGTAATGTTTATTAATAATAAGAATAATGAGATTGCAAGGTAGAAGTTTTGTCCTCTTATACAACATATAATAATATATTTTATTGATTTTAATGTTATTTCGATACTCGCTTAGTTTTAATTTAATAAAGGAGTATTATTGATTTAGCCTCTATATTTTTTTGAATTGTCTATTTTTTACTTACTTATTCATTTTTTCTTGAATTAGTCCCTATGTTTTTAAAAACCGTTCAATTTCACCCTTCTGTAGGTCAACCATTAGTCAAACTAAACGGTTTTAAAGGTATCTTTATCTTTAAATAATTATATACCACGTGTCAACACATAAATAAATAGAAATTATATATAATAAAAATTAAATTAAAATATAAATACAAATTATAAAATTATGTAAAAAAACAATTATAAAATTATAAAAGAATAAAAGAATATATCTTTCTTATTCAATTGAACAACGAGAAAATCTCCACTCCATTTATTCTTCAAGGAACAATTCACCAACCCAACCCGGCCAACCCAACCCAAATTTCATCTCTCTTTATTTCGTCTTCTTCAACCTTTCCTATAAAACCAAATCCAGATTTCAAGTTTCAACTCCATGAGAGAATCCACCTCCATCCTAAAGTTCTCTCTAAAAACCTTTTATGTTTATTTTTTAAGCCGCCAACAAAAACAATTCATCAACACACAAAATAAAGTTACAAAATTTTAACAAATAAGAACACAAATTCAATCATCAATTCAATAATTTTCTTTCTTACATTTTCTAACCACCCAAACACAATCCATATTTCTTCAACCAAATTCCAGGAACAAAAACAAAAAATTTATTCCAAAACCCAAATAATTTACGGTATTCCCACTCAATTGCAACAATCCAAGTCTTCTCCTTCAATCAAAACCTCATCAATTTTTGTAATTTTTTTTTAAAGAAATAAATTTAATCGGTACAAACGGAGCAACACCAGAGTAGATCGAAGAAACCCAGAAACCCAAAAACCCATTTTTCTTTCTTAAATTTTCTCACCACCCAAACACAATCCAAATTTCTTCAACCAAATTCCAGGAACAAAAACCAAAAATCAATTCCAAAAACCCAAACAATTTACGGTATTCCAACTCAATTGAAATAATCCAAGTCTTCTCCTTCAATCAAAACAACATCAATTTGTGTAAAAAAAAATTAAAGAAAGAAGTTCAATCTGTACAAATGGAGCAACACCAGAGTAGATCGAAAAAACCAAAAACCCAAGGAAGAGTAGATCGAAGATGGAGATAATGGTGGAGAGAAGCTTGGTTAGGGTGATGGTTGAATCGCGGGGATGCAGTGGTTGAGATTGTTTTTACGGTGGTCATCGATGACGAGATTGAGAGAGAGATATGAGATCGGGAGAGATGATAATGGTGATTTGGTTGTGATGGTTGATCGAGAGAGATGAAATTGAGGGAGATAAATGTGATGTGGATCGAGAGAGATGAGATTCAGAGATGATGGTGATTTGTTGATTTTTTAAAGAGATCCGGAAAGAAAACATTTTAAAAGCTTTTGTTGAATTGTTTTTTTTTAATAAATAAAAAATAAAAATAAAAAGGAGATATGTATATAAATTTAATTTAGAATTTCAAATATTAATAAATAAAAATTTGATAAGGAGCATGTTTTTCTTTTTATTTTATTTTGATTTTAAAGTTAAGGGTAAAAATGTCATTGTACAATTTTTTAACGGTTGACTTGCAAAATTCCGGTCAGAAGGATGAAATTGTGGTTTTTAAAATGACGGGTCCAATCCAGTGAAAATTGGATAAGTGAGTAAAAAAAAAAACAATTCAAAAAAACATAAGGATTAAATCAATAATATCCCTTTAATAAATGAATATGATTCGAATTCAGGAATTCATGATGTAAGGGCGAGGATCTTACAACTAAACCAACATCAACTTTGTAGAGAATTAACAATTAATAGATTAAAATGCATATTTTTTTAGTTGAATTTATTTAATTAAGTTATTTCTAAAGATTATATTAATTTTATCTAAAGCATGATTTAGTTAATAAAATTTTGAATTTTCTTTAAATATGTGGAAATTAACTATGTTAATTCATGATTGGTTCATTTCTACATATAATGTAGCCCCAAATTTGTATCAAGTTCATGTTCGTCCCTCGGGTAAAACCGAGTTTTTAACCCTTTTTACAAACGTGCATGTTTAGTTTGGTTTTGAAGCCTGAAAGTCTTAGATAGAGCTAAAGTGAGGAAGAAAAAAATGTACAAGTGGCCAACCAGACGCAAAAGCGATCCCAAGGCGACCATGCTCTTTGTCACCTGGAGGTCGCAATCCTCTCGGCTCAAGACTTCCCAACCAGAGACAAAAGCGACCTCAGGGTGACCAAACTCTTCGTCTCCTGGAAGTCGCAATCTTCTCAGTTTTGGACCCATGCACCAGACACAATAGCGACCCTAAGGCGACCACACAATTCATGACCTTGAAGTCGCTTTCTTCTCAGGTTTGTGCCTCTCGGACAGATGTAATAGCGACCTCAGGACGACCATATCCCAAGTCACCTCATGGTCGCTCCTTAGCCCAGAAAAGCTACAAAATCATGGAAATATCCTTTTTGCCCCACACCTAATTCTTTCCCACATATATACCATTACTATTTTGAGACCTAAAAGAGGGGGGAAAAACCAGAAATCTACACAAAACCTCATCTTTTGAACTACCTTTACATCACCCAACCAACCAAGACACCACCTTTCCCTAAATATCCAAACATTTACCATGCCCACTACACACATCCATCTTCATTTCATATTTCTAGGGCAAAAAGGGATCTGAAGAGTCACAAAACCTCATCTTTTGTACTACCATTACATCACCCAACCAACCTTGAAGAAAACCAACCAAGACACCACCTTTCCCTAAATATCCAAACATCTACCATACCCACTACACATATCCATCTTCATTTCATATTTCAAGGGAAAAAAGGGAGTTGAAGAGTGCTTGAAGGAGGAGAATAATCAACACTAGAGAAGGCTCCCAATATAGTTTTCTCTAATCTATTTCTCGTTTATCATTGTGTAGAGTCATGTCCTTAATTTTATATATATTGTGTATGGCTTTAATTTGTAATATGAACTAATTGTCCTTTGCTAAGGTTTGATGAAACCAAACCCTCTAATTTAATGATATAGACTTTCTATTTTGCCCATGTATGCTTGTATCTTGTATGGATATTTTTGAGTGCTAAATGCTTTCATGAGATTGATCAACTTGTGATTGATTTATTGTTGGGTGTTATGAACCGAGGGGTGACGCACTCCACGTGTTTGATAAAATGTCCTCTATATATGACTAGTAAGGCAAAGATACGCGAGGCTAGTGTATAGAACCTTGTTTATGTACTAAGCTCTTACTGAATTTATGCATATATTCTAGAGCTATCGAGAGATAGGTTTTGGGTATGCTTGGATGTAATTTCTATTGCTCAAGAGAGATTAGGGATTATTAGTGGGTGCACGGTATACAATTCACAATTGCATAATTTGGGTATTTAAGTTAGTCTTGGGTTCAAGATAGAAGGGGGTGAGGTGGATTCTAGGCCTTATCATTCATTATCACATATTAGCGTTTGTGTTCATTTTCTAATTTCTAGATAAAACTTGTTTAGTAGTAATTTAGAATAGCTAGAGTCACAAAAACCACATTTTCTAAATCATTGTTCAAATAGTAGTTAAATCGATCAATTTTAGTAATCAGCTTCTCAACCACCGTGAGAACGAACTTTATTTATTATTGTACTACACTCCGGCCTCGTACACTTGCGAGCGCCCACTTTTGGAGCGAGTCAATTCACAAGATCTCTTACTTCAAATTTATAAATATATGAGAATCTCTTACTACTTATATTTTACTTACATTTTAAATTTTAAATTTTAAAATTAGTTGTTATAAAACAATAAATTAAAATTTAAGAATTTAAATACTAGTTAAATAATTTTGATGCTTACAACAATATGTTTAAAACTAGGTGAAAGTCGGAGAAAATTCCTACTTTTGGCCTTAAAATTATGGATTGAGATCCCCTACCCATCTTATTTGTGCTCAACTTTCAAGCATTTGTTTACACGTAGTGGAAAAGCAAAAAAATAGTTGAGATTAGTTTCTTTTATTTATTTTTTTCTCTTTCTCCTGATTTCTTTCCCTCGTCTAAATTTTCCTTTATTTTTTTTCCTCTCTTTCTCCTAGCAAAGGCTTTAATCATATAACAACTTCTTTTTTCCTAATCCAAAAATCCTCTCTTGACATTTGTTCTAAGAAAAATAAAAACAACCTTGAGAATGATTTTTTTTTCTCAAATTGACAATAGTGAAGATAATAAATATTTTTTTTTAAAAAGAAAATTACATCTCCATCATCATCAACATTACACCAAAATTTTCGATCTTCATATTGGCACCAAAATCCAAGTAAAAAATTGAAAAAACAAAAAAGTAAATAAAAAAGAAGAGCATTGATGGATCTTCATATCTTCATCAATGGAGAAACAGATGGGCTCCATCAAATTGTCACCACCAAATGGCCAAACACAAGCACGAAATTGCACCACCACCTACATGAAATCGTACTTGTCAAACCACCACCAAAATCTAAACACGAAATCAACAAAACCGCACCACCACCAAACCCAAAAGTGCACCAGTCAACCACCACCAAACCCAAACACGAAATCACTATTGGGATTATGCTCGATAGCAAGAGTGTAATAATGTATTTGACAATCTTTTCATATTAATAAAGTGATTTTTAGTTTAACAACTCCTATAGCATTTATAGTTTAATTATTATAATTGTCAAAATTAAATAATCATAAGGTCAAAAGACTATGAGAGAAAAAGAATTGTTCATACATATAGATATGTATGAGGTAGACACAATTCTTTAGTTAGTCTTGAATAATATTCACAACTTAAGATAAAAGGTTGGGCACCTTTATCTTGTCAAAGTTGTAGATTCTTTTGCTAGCATTTGAGTGGGATCAAATGTGTTATGATGAGTCTAAAATCATTAAAGTGTGGTGTCTTTGGGCAAAAGAATCTAGTGCGCTGGGTGCATTGAATTGAATCACAATGAAATACTTTATCTAGAACCGTCAATGGATATATTTTTTTTCATTTGAAGACAATCGGAGAGTCTATCTCAACCTGAGATAAATGATGGACTTATGGTTACAAGTGTTATCATTTGAGCTATCAATGAGTACAATTATATAGCATAGTCTATCATTGATAGTTTGGTGGTTTTCATTTGTTAATCGATAGATGACTTCATTTATAGATATGGACATCGTGGCTTCATTTATTAAATGAGAGTAGAATATCATCATATGGATGTTTTGAGGTATTGGATATTAAATCTTAACGTTAAGTTTTCAATAGTGTCTATTGAAACATGACTTCTGGACAAGTCAAAATATCCAAGTTCAAAATATGGTCATATGAGTAAATATGGTAACTAGGAGAGTTATAGGCGGTCTATAAGCTATTGTAGATTACTGATATTCTTCACGAGGATACACTTTCTCCAATAAGGTTGTCTAGGTATGAATGAGTAACATCAACTTATTCTATCTTTATTTAAGAGTTCAATTTTAGTTATTTAGTGGAATGAACTAAAATTAATAAATCAGACCTAAGTGAATCACTTATTGATTGTGATTGGGTTGTATCTATTGGAGCTTAAATTTAGATAGCCCGTCAAGATCCCCAATCCACACGAACTTGCATGGATCACTTGATATATTCTACCGGACCAATTTAGGGGTCCATCTAGAATTGTATTGAGGCATGTGGACTTGTTTCTTTTTGTAAGAATGAGTCTAGTTCACATGTGGACTTTTTATTAAGGTTCAATGTATTTAATAAAATCAGAAAAATAATTTGTATACCTATATATTGTTATAAGCGGCAAGGCTAATGTATAAAAGCCTAAATATATTATTTTTTATTTTATTATTTAATTAAATGGAAATTAATTAATTTGATAATTAATTAATTATTTAATTAAAAGTCAAAATATTTTTCCTAGTAGGAGATGGTCTCCTAATATTATACTATTATTAGTAATATAATTAATATTAGAGATTATATTTGATAAGTAGATAAATAATTTCAGTCAAATTAGGAAATCTTTAATATGGTTACAAATACTCTAATGAGTTGTATTAGAAGTCTTGGTGTAAAGTAGAATTATTCTGTGAAACAGATTCTTAACTACCAAGTAAATCCACCTAAGAAAATGATTATTGCCAACCAAGTAAATCCTTCTTAGGAGAGGATTTGTGATCCTATATATATCCCCTTGATGAATTCGGCCAGCCCTATGATTCTTAGAGTGAAAATTTTGGCCAACCTATGTGTTTTTCTAAAAGAGAATTTTGCTTAGCCAAAGAGAATTTTGAGAGAGAAAAAATTAGTATTTTACTCTAAACAAAATTCAATCAACTCTAAGATATAGGGTGTGAATTCGACCAAGAAGAGAAAAAAGGGGAACGTTTTGTTTTTGATAGTACACTAGTATCCTTTACATCAAAAGAGTTTTGTGTACAAAATCAAATCGAATTCACGCGAGTTTCAATCAATTAGATTGATAATTCACAAGTGACCGGACGATCCTGGATTTTTCTTTTGGATGATAATTGTAACTAACAAAGAAAAAGATTTTGTTTGTTTCCATCATCGGGTATACAATTTAAAGAAAAGGAGCCCACACTCTTAGGTGATTCACGTTCGTGATTGGATTGGAAGATCTTACGGATTCAATTCGGCGCTTGTTTAATCGTCACGAGAAAAAGGTATAACACTATTTATATATATCAATTAATCTAGGGTTAAGGTTCTTGTTATTAAAAGGGAAAATTTTATTTATACCGAAACCCTAAGTTTTTATTTTTTACGCTTTCGCTGCGCGTATTTTCCCTACAATTGGTATCAGAGGTAGGTTGCACCCTTAATTAATTGATGTATGTGTACGTGAATCTTTTTCATTTTGTTGTATATATACATGTTTTAGAAAGAGATGACACTCTAGGTATTCGCATAGAGTGTATATATATTTACATTGGAATGTATGGATATATATATATATGTTTTTGTTGGAAAAAAACGGCTTAGAAACGCAACGGAAGCGTGAGAATAAAAAGATTAGGGTTTGCGTATAAATATTTTTTTTTTCCATTTTATACAACGAGAACCTTAACCCTAGATTAATTGATGCATATAAAAGTATCGTACCTTTTTCGAGTGACGATTGAACAAGCGCCGAGTTAATTCTGCAAGATCTTCCAATCCAATCACGAACGTGAATCACCTATTAGTGTGGGCTCCCTTTCTTTAAATTGTATTCCTGAGGATGGAGACAAAGCAAATATCTTTTCTTTGTTAGTTACAAATATCCTTCAAGAGAAAAATATAAGAACGTCCGGTCACTTGTGAATTATCAATCTGTTTGATTGTAACTCGCGTGAACCTTGATTTGATGTTGTACACAAAACCCTTTTGATGTAAAGGATATTAGTATACTATCGAATACAAAAACGTTCCCCTTTTTTCTCTACTTGGCCGAATTCACACACTATTGATTAGAGATGATCGAATTTTGTCTAGAGTAAAATCAGATTTTTCTCCCTCAAAATTCCTATAATGGCCGAAACTTTTTCTTTCTCAAATAAAGCTTGGCCGAAATTACCTCTAATTGCCTTAGGGCTGGCCGAATTCATCATGCTCATATATATAGGATCATAAATCCTTTCCTAAGAAGGATTCATTTGGTTGACAAGAATCCTTTCCTTAGGTGGATTTATTTGGTAGTTAGAATCCTTATCTAAAAGGAAATCTATCCTATCCTATATTATGCATGTGATGAACGAAATTCCCTTATTTGATGTAGTTTATGAGAGTTTAATCTTACCTAAGAAAGATTACTTGATGGGCAAGAATCCTATCCTTAGGTAGATTAACTTGGTGGTTATGAATCCTTTTCAAATAAGAATTCTACCACTAAGTAGTTTTACTTGGTGACCAAGAATCCTTTTCCAAAAAGAATTCTTTCCTACACCAAAACTCCTAATCCAACTCAATAGTGTATTTGTAACCATATTAAAGACTTCCTAATTTGATTAGATAAATAACTTCTTTTATTTAACTACTTCTCAAATATAGTCTTTAACATTAACTATACTACCAACAATAGTATAGTTTTAGGAGACCATCTCCTAATAGGAAAAGATTTTGACTTTTAATTAAATAATTAATTAATCAACAAATTAATTAATTTCCATTTAATTAAATAATAATAAAATAAAAATAATATATTTAAGCTTTTCATCATAGCCATTTCCGCCCATACCTAGTATAAAGGCAATATATCATTTTTCTTATTTTATTAAATCCATTGGACCTTAATAAAAAGTCCACATGTGAACTAGACCTATTCTTACAAAATGAAACAAGTTCACATGCCTTATTACAATTCTAGATGGACCCCTATTGGTCCGGTAGAATATATTAAGTGATCCATGCAAGTTCGTGTGGATTGGGGATCTTGGCGGGCTATCTAAATTTAAGCTCCAATAGACACAACCTAATCACAATCAACAAATGATTCATTTAGGTCCAATCTATTTAATTTTAGTTCATTCCACTAAAGAGCTAAAATTGAACTCTTAAATAAAGATAGAATAAGTTGATGTTACTCATTCGTACCCTAGACAACCTTATTGGAGAAAGTGTATCCTCGTGAAGAATACCAGTAATTGCCAAGAGCTCATAGACCGCCTATAGCTCTCCAAGTTACCATATTTACTCATATGACCATATTTTGAACTTAGATATTTTGACTTGTCCAGAAGCCATGTTTCAATAGACACTATTGAAAACTTAACGTTAAGATTTAATATCCAATACCTCAAAACATCCATATGATGGTATTCTACTCTCATTCAATAAATGGAGCCACGATGTCCATATCTATAAATGAAGTCCTCTATCGATTAACAAATGAATACCACCAAACTATCAAGGATAGACTATGCTATATAATCGTACTCATTGATAGCTCAAATGATAACACTTGCAACCATAAGTCCATCATTTATCTCAGGATTAAGATAGACTCTCCGATTGTCTTCAAATGAAAACTTTTATCCATTGATGGTTCTAGATAAAATATTTCATTTTGATCATATTCAATGCACCCAACGCACTAGATTCTTTTGCCCAAAGACACCACACTTTGATTATTTTAGACTCATCATAACACATTTGATCCCACTCAAATGCTAGCAAAAGAATCTACAACTTTAACAAGATAAAGGTGCCCAACCTTCTATCTTAAGTTGTGAATATTATTCAAGACTAACTAAAGAATTGTGTCTACCTCATACATATCTAGATGTATGAACAATTCTTCTTTTCTCATAGTCTTTTGACCTTATGATTATTTACTTTTGACAATTATAATAATGAAACTATAAATGCTATAAGATTTGTTAAACTAGAAATCACTTTATGCATATGAAAAAGATTGTTAATTACACTATTACACTCTTGCTATCGAGCATAATCCTAACAGTTTTACATGTGGTTTGTTATTGCTCAATTTTGGTCATAGAATTTCAATATATTTTTGTTTTGGGATTGTAACAAGAAGGGTGATCTATCATCGCCATAATTTCCTTCTTGGTACTTGCTAAGTTTTTTTTTTATTGTAATAAAAAAAATTGCACTATATTGTAATAAAAAAATGTAGTATTTTCTTATTTAAAATTCTTCTGTAATACATTCAAGTATCGAAGAATCGAAGGTTTCAATAATTGGAAGCAACCGGAACAAGTTTGGGACCTTGCGAGCCATAACAACAAACGTGTGTGTAAAGAGCACGCGGCCACGATTGTTGTGGCATGGGCTGCGCATAGCATCCCTATGGAAGCCATGGGCTGCACATGGCAGCCCTTTATGGGATTGTGGCATGCGCATAGCCATGGGAGGGAGCCAAGGGTGTGCACGCCCATGGGAGGCAGTCTAGGGAGTCCAAACAACGAAGGTCGCGTGAAGACTTGTTCGCCAAGAAAGAAGTTTTTTGTATTCCAAGACATTTAATTTACTTGCTTTTCTAAGATTGACCAAAATTGTAGCTATTTATATTTTTGTAAATAATGCAATGTTTGTCGTTGTTTGATAACATGTCATATAGAATAGGATTGCCACTCATATATCTCTTTTGGTATGAACATGCATATAATGGTTTAGGTATCTAAATTGGCTTCAAGATAACTTGGTAAATCATTCTTTGAAATTCGATCACATGCCTTAAATAATTGAGTGGGAGAAGGTGTTTTGGAACACCTACATCCTCCAAGTTTAGTTGAGCTTTATGTTTCGTGTAATAACCCCCCAAGAGGTATTCATAAATGGAATTTAGCAAGATAATTCCTTACAAGGATAGACTAGACAATTAGCCCAAACGATATCTACTCCCAAATGAGGGATATTCGTGAGAGATTATATTGAAGGTCGATAACTTGGTAACACACTCAATGTAATTTTATTAATATCCTCCCAAGAGTTCTTGTTAATAAAATTGCAAGGCTAAAATTGAAAACGTTGGTTGTTATGTTAACAATTAGGTGGGACCTAGTCTAACTTGTAAATGGTGCGAACTCCCAAAGGAGGCGTGACATTTATGGGTGTTGGATCACCGTTGAATTTTACAATTGAATTATTTTATTTATAATTCAAGATAAATATTCAAAAGTGCTATATCATGATTATTTATTTATATAATTTTTGTTAATATAAAGAAATCATGACCCCATCCCTAATCAAAATCCTAAAAGATAATACTTTAACTAATGATAATTACGTCACATGGAAAAAGGAAAATTGGGTTGTTGTTGTAAGTTGAAAAACCATAAGTTCGTTCTTTCTATTCCTAAACCACCAAACTAATGAATCTACTCAGGAGCAAAGAGATGAGTATCAGTAGTGGAAGTCTTCAGATGAGATGGCTATATGTATGTTACATTATGACCATAATCTCCGACGTGTTGCAATAACAACATGAAGGAATGAAGACTGCTGCTGATATAATGATGTCTCTATAAGAGATATTAACTATGAGGTCTAGGACGACTAAGAAAGAGGCAGTGACTGCTTTCATGGATCTTAGGATGAAACCTGGATAGGCTGTGAATGATCACATGATGAAAGTCGTAGCATATCTCAATATTGTTGAGCTGAATGGTGCTGAGATAGATGGTGAGACGAATATTGACATGATTGTCAACTCACTATCAGATTCCTTTGATCAATTCAAGTTGGACTATACCTTGAACAATTACATCTTGCAAGGCCTGATGCAAGATGATCAAAGCATCGAGAAGATCCTTGTGTAAGGTAAGGGTTAAGAGATTCATATGGTTAGTAAAGTTGCTTCTGTTAAGACCCGTAAAATGGTCAAGAAACAACAGAAGAAAAAGCAACTTGGGCCTAACCAGAATGGGTTACCGGGAAAGGAAAAGATTGAATAAGAATGAATTCAACTTGCATTTAGGCAATGGAGCGTTGGTGATTACTAATGTAGTGGGAGATATTAGAATCAATTCAGATTCTTATAGGCATTTAGTTTTAATAAATGTTTATTATGTACCACAGTTCAAGAGGAATTTAATTTCGGTCTCTTGTCTAAATAAATTTGGATATTCGGTTACTTTTATTAAAGGTTTTATTATTAGTAAGAATAACAAATTTGTTTGTAAAGGTACACTAGAAAACGGTTTATTCTACTTGTATAGAAATATCTCTCACTTGTTAGACACAGAATCAACGGAACCTAATCATAAAAGAGTAAAATTATCAAAAGATGAAACCTACCTATGGCATTTGCGCCTAGGTCATATTAACCTAAATAGGATTAAAAGATTGGTTAGTGACGGACCTCTAAGTGACTTTAAGATTGATGATCTACCAACTTGTGAATCTTGTTTGGAAGGTAAAATAACCAAAATGCCGTTCACGACTAAGGGCACAAGAGCCATTGAATGTTTATGATTGATACACACTGATGTGTGTGGACCTATGGCATTCAAGAAAGAGATGGATATGAGTACTTCATCACTTTCACGGATGATTACTCAAGATTTGGTTATGTGTATCTCATGAGACATAAGTCGGATGCTTTTGACATATTCAAAGCATTTAAAGCTGAAGTAGAAAATCAGCTTGAGAAACGCGTAAAAATCTTGAGGTCTGATTATGGCAGAGAATATCTATCTGGTGAGTTTCAGCAATATCTTATTGATAATGGGATAATTTCTCAGTTTTTCACACCAGGTACACCTCAACAAAATGGGGTGGCAGAAAGGAGAAATAAAACTCTTTTGGACATGGTTAGGTCTATGTTGGGTTATTCAACGCTTCCTAATTCTTTTTGGGGATATGCTTTACAAACTGCCATGTATATTCTAAACGATGTACCATCTAAGTCGGTTTCTAAAACACCGCATGAATTGTGGACCGGGCGAAAGCCTAGTTAACAACACTTAAGGATATTTGGATGTCCTACGTGCGTGTTAAAAGGAAAGATAGAAAAGATGGAGTCCCGTTCAGAAAAATGCATATTTGTAGGGTATCCAAAAGGAATAAAATGATATTATTTTTATAGTCCTTCAGATCTTAAAGTATTTGTTTTGACAAATGCTAAATTTCTGGGAAAGGACTATATGAATAATTTTGTGCCTAAAAGTAGAATTGTCCTGGATGAGCTTTTAGAAGATACAATTCCACAATAGGTTTCGCAACCAAGCCCAATTGTAAGTTTCGTACCAACACAAGATCAACAATCTACCATACCTCGTCGTAGTGGGAGGGTTAGTAGATAATCCTAGAGATACATCGGTCTAAGAGAATCTGTAGAGAATCTGTAGAGAATCTTTCAGATGATGATAATCCCTATACGTACAAGAAAGCAATGAAAGATGTTGATTGTCGCCATTGGCAAAAGGCAATGCAATCCGAAATTGAATATATGTTCAAAAACAAAGTCTGGTTTCTTGTAGACTTTCCTAAAGGGATAAAACCCATCGGGTGCAAGTGGGTATACAAGAAGAAAAGAGGAATGGATGGAAATGTGGAAACCTTTAAAGCTAGATTGGTAGCTAAAGGTTATACACAGAAGGAAGGTATCGATTATAAAGAAACCTTCTTTCCTATGGCCATCCTTAAATCCATTAGGATACTCTTATCCATTGTGGCATCTCTAGACCTAGAGATTTAACAAATGGACGTCAAGACAGCTTTCCTTAATGGAAGTCTTGACGAAAGCATCTACATGATGCAACCAAAAGGATTCATTGAAAAAGGCCAAGAGGAAATGGTATGCAAGTTGTAAAAATCCATATATGGATTGAAACAAGCATCCAGATCCTGGAACATAAGGTTCGATCAAGCCGTTGATGATATACTACTCATCGGAAATGATGTAGGTGTATTAACATCAATAAAAGAATGGTTAGCAAAACAATTTGATATGAAGGACTTAGGAGAAACAAGTTATATTCTTGGTCTCCAAGTCATAACGGATAGAAAGAATAGAACGATTGCATTATCCCAAGCTTCATACATAGATAAAATCTTGTCTAGGTTTTCCATGCAATATTCCAAGAAAGGTATGTTACTTTTCAGACATGGAATCAAACTTTCTAAGGAACAAGTTCCTAAGAATGAGCATGAAGAGCAATTCATGAGTAGGGTTCCATATGCATCGGCAGTTGGAAGTCTCATGTATGTAATGCTCTGTACTAGACCAGATATTTGTTTTGCTGTGGGCATAGTTAGCAGGTTTCAATCGAAGCCTGATCCTGATCACTGGACGGCAGTCAAACATATTTTCAAATATCTTAGGAGAACGAGAGATTATATGCTTGTATACTCTAGAGGGGATTTAATTCCTGTTGGGTATACAAATTCTGATTTTTAGTCAGATTCTGACTATAGGAGATCAACATCAGGATCTGTGTTTACTATTGGAGGAGGGGTAGTCATATGGAGGAGTATCAAGCAATATTGTATTGATGATTCCACCATGGAAACCGATTATGTTGCCTCATGCGAGGCTGCTAAAGAGTCTGTTTGGCTTCGCCAATTTTTGATTGACTTGAAAGTGGTTCCCGATGCGAATAAGCAGATCACTATCTATTGTGACAATAGTGAAGCAGTGGCTAATTTGAGAGAACCAAGAAGTCATAAGAGAGGGAAACACATTGAAAGAAAGTAGCACCTTCTTAGGGAAATTATGCATAGGAGTGGCATGACGATTACCAAGATCTCGTCATCAGATAATCTAACGGATCCCTTTACAAGGGCTCTTCCACAAAAGAGTTTTGATAAGCATCTAGAGAACATGGGTATGAGAGATATGACACATTTGCTATAGAGCAAGTGGGAGATTATTGGGATTATACTCGATAGCAAGAGTGTAATAATGTATTTGACAATCTTTCCATATTAATAAAGTGAATTTTAGTTTAACAAATCTTATAGCATTTATAGTTTAATTATTATAATTGTCAAAAGTAAATAATCATAAGGTCAAAAGACTATGAGAAAAGAAGAATTGTTCATACATATAGATATGTATGAGGTAGACATAATTCTTTAGTTAGTCTTGAATAATATTCACAACTTAAGATAAAAGGTTTGACGCCTTTATCTTGTCAAAGTTGTAGATTCTTTTGCTAGCATTTGAGTGGGATCAAATGTGTTATGATGAGTCTAAAATCATCAAAGTGTGGTGTCTTTGTGCAAAAGAATCTAGTGCACTGGGTGCATTGAATTGGATCATAATGAAATACTTTATCTAGAACCGTCAATGGATAAAAAAATTTCATTTGAAGACCATCGGAGAGTCTATCTCAACCTGAGGTAAATGATGGACTTATGGTTACAAGTGTTATCATTTGAGTTATCAATGAGTACGATTATATAGCATAGTCTATCCTCGATAGTTTGGTGGTTTTCATTTGTTAATCGATAAAGGACTTCATTTACAGATATGGACATCGTGGCTCCATTTATTAAATGAGAGTAGAATATCATCATATGGATGTTTTGAGGTATTGAATATTAAATCTTAACGTTAAGTTTTAAATAGTGTCTATTGAAACATGGCTTCTGGACAAGTCAAAATACCCAGGTTCAAAATGTGGTCATATGAGTAAATATGGTAACTAGGAGAGCTATAGGCAGTCTATGAGATCTTGGCGATTACTGATATTCTTCACGAGGATACACTTTTTCCAATAAGGTTGTCTAGGGTATGGATGAGTAACATCAAATTATTCTATCTTTATTTAAGAGTTCAATTTTAGTTATGTTAATGGGAAATTTGATCAAGATGAGAAATTCCAACTAACACCCTCGAGACCACTACCATGGAGGTGGTGGCCGGGGTCGGTACCTTTAATACTTGACCTGCTTAGATTGAAACGAATGTTTAAATGACTCTAGCAAATAAAAGCTTTATTATAGAACACTTGTGATACACAAGAATCTCTCATATACACTATTAATCTCTTTAGTACATAGGAAGGTGGTAACTCCGTGCTTGTCGAATAGTGGATTCCACGACGGTCGTGTTCTGATCACAGAATTTAGGCCCGACGTAATTCTTTTTTTTTTTGACTCATTTTCTCCCCGTTGGAATGTTTAGGCATATTTATATATGGTCGAATCACTTTGAACTGAAGTATCTCCCGCCTTGATTCTCTGAACCTATTCCCTCCTTATCGGGCGGGATCCTTTATTTGAAAGTCGTTGACTTCGAGTCAATAACAGATTTGTCGTTGGTGGAGATAAGTTTGTTTCCTCTTTGGAAACAAAATCTTGTCTTACACATATGCAGAATTAATGTTGGTTTATTACGTAGATATGATCATGGGTGTACTCACAGCATGATTCTTCATGGAGGTCACCGAGTTAGTTGCTCGTTGTCTCCTAGAGCGAGGTAGATCCATGCTTTGGTTCTGTTCTCAGAAGCTTGGGATTGACTTTCCTTGACCCTTTGGAGCTTGAGGCGTTCCTGTAGAGCCACTTAGAGGCCCTCTTTCTCCTCGTATTGTGGAGAGGGTAGCGGGTTCCTAGAGAGGTTGGTGGGCTTCAAGTTTAGGCTACGAGTTAAGTTTTACCTCTGGGAGCCTTAACCTAGAGGGAGCTTGCTTTGCTTGTCGAGCTTCACTTTGAGTGCTTCTTGAGTTCGGCGATCCTCCCTTGCTTCATTGGGGTGGTTTTAGAGCCTGGCCCCAGAAATCGAGGTTATTGGGTAGATGGCCTCGAGAAGCCCGGACTCCAGTGTTCGTGTGGGGGCCCAACCTGGTTATGCCTAGCTTCATCCCTGGTAGTTTCGAAGCCCGACGATCATTCCTTACTTCTACGGGGTAGTTTTATGGTCTGCCCAGGGTCTCATGAATGTTGAATTTGGGCTTTGACTCGGGCTAGGAGAGTGGAGAATTTCTCTTTGACCCTCTAGCTAAATTTTACTATTAACAGAAGTCCCCTCTGACTTGAACACTGGAGGTAGAGTTAGGGTTGGAGTCAGATTCACTACTTAATTGAGAAATTTTCCGTTACAAGGCAATTATTGGGGATCTTCGAATGAAATCTTCTCATAAATTGTTCAGGTGACGTGTCGTGGGCGGACTGGTATGTTCCCTGAAATAGTCCGGCTACGTTACGGCTGCTCCGAGATTCAAGGCGATCTTACCAAATATTTTGCTGATGTTAACGACTATTCCACCTCTATTTAATCCTAGCCTCATCATCCCTTTCTCCAAGCTTTATTTCAATTTCAAAATTTTAGACTTCCTCTCCCTTACTGTTTTCTCCGACCTCATCTTTATCTTTCACCCATCTCCAAGCTCTTTTCATCTAACAATGTCGAACTCCTATGACAGCATTGAAGCCTTGGTCGAGGGCACTGGTGGCTCTAATTTGGTTCCTCGGAAATGGGTGCGAGGAATCTCAAGCCACGAGGACTCTTCCCCGGTCCGTCAATACCGTCGCTCTAGTAGGAATGTCTCGATCGGTTTTGGGTTCTCAAATCAACCCGACAACCCTCTAAACTTAGTTGATGAGGATTTCGATGTTGAAGAAAAGGTCGACACCACTGGGGAGGTTCAAGTTACGGTGGTTGGGATTCCTTCAGCAACGCCTCTTCCTTCTTAATCTAGGGTTATCCCCGACTCTACTGTTGACCCACAAACGATCAACCGCATTCGGGATAAATACGACATTCCTAAGGGTGTCGCCCTCACAGTTCCACATAGGAACTACGACGTTTATAATCCTCATGCAGGTGTGCTCCCTATTCATTTGGTGGCCTTTGAGAACGGGGTCAGACTCCCCCTTCACCCTACTCTTCGGCGGTCTCTTAACGTCCTTCAACTAGCTAACCTTCAACTGACGCCCGACTTCTGGAGGTATTTGATTGGCTTTCTCGTGCTGTGAAGGGAACAATACGAGCTGGGTAAGGTCACCCGGGAACCTGGGGCAGAAGAGCTGGCCTACCTTTTTCAGATCGGGAGCTTGTCTGGAGGTCCTCGGGGACAGTTCTATGTGAATGCCAAAAACAAGCTCAACTTTATCATCCCCGATGCTTCGAGAAAAGACCCCGCTTGGAAGGAAGAGTAGATAATAACGGGGGGAGATTGGGCAAGGTCTATATTCATCGGCGGGCATGAGTTCACGGTTCCTACCACCTTCAGCGATAAACCCTCAGGGGACCGAGATTCCTTACCTTCAGAATCCGAGGTTATGGTGAAGATTATCCTTGCCAGGAATTACCTGAACCTGAGGTTTCCAACTGGTGATCCCTTCGATCCCCGTAGAGTGAATAAGTATCTGCGGATCTTCGATGCTACCCCTCGTAAGTAATCCCAAGTCACTATGCTTCATTCAGTTAGCTGGCTTGCTTCTCACATCTTTTTTTTAACAGTTTTTGTTGTTGCTCCAGCTTCCCGTGAAGCCTAGCAAGCTCGGACCCCTCCCCTTCCTACTGGATTATCCCGGGGGGTCTTCTCTATTACCCCGGAGAAAGGGGGGCCTACTATTCCAGTTGCTGCTTCACCAGCTTCAGCTCCATCGCCTTTCTAGATGAGATCCAAGATGGCTATTCTCGTATCACGGGCTGCTAAAGCTTTAAATCGAGGAGGGCATGCTCTCTAGGCTGCTGATACAACCACCTCCGCCCCCTCGTCAGTGGCCCTCACTATTGCTGCTTCTTCTTCAGTTACATTACCCACCTCTTCAGCTGATCCCTTTGCATCTCAAGCAGTTCAGGCTTCAGGGGATCCTGAGGCTGTTATTCCTAAGATTCCCCCTACTCATCCCCCACCGTCAATCTGGCTCGGTTGGTCAGGATGAAGTTTTGAAGCAGTTCGTTGCGTCTTGTCCGAGTGGCGGGCTTTCTAGGATGAATTCCATGCCCATGGACATACTGGTTACCAAGGGGTCTGCTCTTCTAGCCGAGGTAGTCATCGCCTTTATTTTCTGTGATTGCGAGCTTCAATCTCTTTCTAACCTTTGTTTCATACTTTGTAGGCTTTCAAGTTTAACGTAGCAATGGGTCAACAAGTATCCTTTCTCCGAGATCGGGCAGCTAGGGCTGAAGCTGAGGCTGAACGAGCCATGGGATTGCTGGCACAGGCTCAATCCTTGGTCCAAGAGATGACTTCCAGCTAGAGGGGAATGGAAACACAACTTGTTGAGCTTCAATACGACCACGAGAGGTTGAAGCGGTCTTTTGATCAAGAAACTCTTCGGTCTAAGCGACAAGCCAGCCAACGGGATGATTGGAAGGAAGAGGCAAAGACACTGGATGCTGAGAACTGAGCTCTGTAGGCCCGAGTTGCCAAGCTTCGGGCTGAAATGGAAGCCTCTTTCAGCGAGGGGTATTTATATGCCTCCTTTTTAGGTCGCAGAAGCCCTCCTCATTCCTCTTTAACCTCTCCAGCATCACCGACTAGGATAGGAAAGACATCATGTCTCGGGTTGCAAAGATGTCTCGCCCCAACAATGACGAAGTAAGTCTTTCTGCTGGAGACGAAGCTGGGAATCAGCCTGAAATATCAGATCTACCTCCTCTTATCCAGACCTTCCCTGCGTCAGGTCCCAGATAATCTTCAAGGGGGGATCAACCCATGGAGCCAGAAGGAGAAGAGGTCATTCCAGAGTCAACGACCAATCTTCTTGATACTGCCATACCACCTGAGGTCATATCGGTGGTCAATGAGGTCTTGGAAGAGGATCTAGCTGAGCAACTGGTAATCGAGGGGCATCTTCAGGGAGAGGTGGCAGAGACGGCTAACCATAATGAGAGACCACCAGAAAGAGGAGCTAGGGGCGAGGTTCATCCTGAGGAAGGGGAAGCTGGAGGAAATCATGAGGATGTAGAAGTTTGAATCCATCCTCTTGTAACTTGTTCTGAAGGCTGGAAAGGGGGGTGGGCATCCCATCTTTACTCATGCTTGATCATCATCATCATCACTCTCTATTTTTTTGTTTGTAGCCCTGAACCAGGGGTTGGGCTCCCTATTCGATTGTTGTAGCCTTATGGGGGGGATAGGCTCCCCAATTAATTAATGAAATTTAGCTTTTAGACCTGGTTCAAATTTTGACTTGCATGTACTTGCTTCATTTCTGATTTCCCTCTAGGTTCAGTCTCTATTGCAACCTGACTTAGCTTGGAAAAAATAACAAGTGTGAAAGCAGATAGCTAGCCCAGGCTTTTCGACTCGATAGAGACTTGTAGCTCAATGACTTCAGTGAATAGTCCCCTCGTTTGGTTGTAGACCAGTCCGTACCTGTCACAGTAAAAAACCACATGTACACGGAGAATTAGACACCAGTAATAACTGGGACATTAGAGTTAAAGCAAAAGAGTCCTCCATCTTCGAGTCCCTCTAGGGGATTATAGCCTGAATGAGGTATCAAGTAGAGGACTATCTAGCCCCCTCTTAGGCTTGGGATTGGGAGGGCTACCACATTTTAAAACTCGAGTCCTTCCTAGGGGTGATACCCGGACCAAGGCATCATGAGGGCTATCTAGCTGTTTCCTGGCATCGAGATCTGGTTGACAATTATGCTCTTACACTCAGACCCTTCTTGGGGGTGGTAGCCCGACCAAGGCATCATGAGTGTTATCTAGCTATTTCCTGGTCTCGAGATCTGGATAACAACTATTCTCTTACACTCAGACCCTTCTTGGGGGTGGTAGCCAGACCAAGGCGTCAGGAGGGCTATTTAGCTATTTTTCTGGTCTCGAGATCTGGATGGAAACCATGCCCTTACACTCAGACCCTTATTGGTGTGGGATAGTGCCTAGCCGAGGCATCAGGGATAGCGATGGGGCTTTCCCGGCTAATCCCTGGTCTTGGGATGATAATATAGAATTTTCCCATGTAGACCTTAATCATTGTAGAACATAATTGAAGATGGAGAAAAAACATGCTTTATTGATAAAAAGAAAGGAGTCCATTATTGCTGGAGATTAAAAACTAGGTGGAGGTAGCCTGCTCAAGAGTCCCCTGTTCAGGGGTAGAATTTTCTTAAGTGATCCGCATTCCAAGTATGATTGACGAGTCGACCATTCATGTCTTCGAGCTTGAAGGCCCCATTGCGGATCGCCACCTTTACCAAGTATGGCCCTTCCCAGTTGGGCCCAGAACCCCGTTTGAACTCTTCCTAGTATTCAATTTCACTTTCCTGAGAACTAGGTCCCCTTTCTTAAAGCTTCGGGCTTTAACCCTGCGGTTAAAGTATCTAGCAATCCTGCTCTGGTAAACTGCCACCTTCTCGGCTACTCGATCCTGTTTTTCTTCTAAGAGATCCAAGCTAGCTCGAAGCTTACCCTAATTGCTCACTGGTTCAAAATGTTGGACTCTAAAGGAGGTCAGTTTGTGCTCAATGGGAAGCACCACTTCAACCCCGAAGGCTAGGGAGTAGGGTGTTTCCCCAGTAGCCATTCTTCTAGTAGTGCGATAAGCCTAGAAGACCTCAGAAAGCTCATCAGCCCATCTACCCTTTATCTATTGTAGTTTCTTTTTCAACAGCTTCTTAATAGTCTTATTGGTGGATTCCACCAGCCCGTTAGTCTGGGGGTGGGCTACTGAAGCGAACCTAAGGTTGATTCCCAAGCCCTCGTAAAAGTCTTTGAATCGGCCATTATCAAACTACTTGCTGACGTCAGCTATAATGGTAATAAGGGTTTTGAACCTGCAAACTACATTATTTTTGATGAACCTTGTTATATTTTCTTTTGATATCTGGGAGAGCGGTCCGGCTTCGACCCATCTTTTGAAATAGTCAATTGCCAAAATAACATGCTTGGCTTGACCAGGAGCAGTAGGAAACGGTCCGATCAAGTCGA
Organism: Dipteronia dyeriana; assembly: GCA_032871835.1. NCBI lineage: Eukaryota > Viridiplantae > Streptophyta > Magnoliopsida > Sapindales > Sapindaceae > Dipteronia > Dipteronia dyeriana. The sequence goes on along the minus strand of CM065296.1, from coordinate 98,118,346 downwards.
CTCTCCACATAGCAAAGGGGTACTGCGAGCTAAGGGATGACATTCTCAATGGCGGGAGGTGACTCAGGTTTGCAGTCTTCTGGCATGCCTTATAGGATCGTACTAAGTTCAATGTGTCTTGATAGATGGTTGGCCAATAATACCCCATGCGGAGTACTTGATATGCCAGAGCCTCCCTACCAATGTGGTTCCCGCATTCCCCGGAGTGAACCTCTCTCAATGCCCACTTAGCATCTTCAGGATGTAAACATCAGAGCAAAGGAAGGGATCTGCCCCTTTTGTATAAGCACCCATCCACCAAGCAATACCGGACCGAGAGCCTATTGACTTTCCTAGCTTAGCATCCAACCATAGATCGATTACAAAATGATCAATTAAGTAAAAGCCTTAAGCATTCAAAACATCCATATAGCTCCACAAGCACAAAACTAGAGAAATCAAAGAGTCTATCACATATGAATCAAGGGTTAAGCATCATCTTGTTCTAACATAAGAATAATTAGCTCATTCTATACAAAAATAAACATAGATGAGCTAACATCAATACAAATCATGAATCAATATAAAGAAACAAGAGAAGAGAAGAGTTGAAGAGATAAAACTAAATTGTAGTTTCAATCTCTTGTAGCTTGAGATTCCTTAGCTTCCTTGGATACCCCAAACCTTGCCCTAGCTTATCAAACCTTGAAGAACTCGGTCCAGAAATGAAGAGACCCCAAAATCGTCTAAAAGCAGAGCTGGTCTGGTGTGTTTTTCAATTCTCAGATCCCCTTTTTCTCACCTCTCTCTCTTCACTTTATAGGCAACAACAAGCCCCCCCCCCCCCCCCCCCCCCCCCCACTTGTGTAGGAGGGTCCCATAGATACCCTCTCATCCTCTAGGAACTTCCCCTCTCAATGTTTAATCAGAGATAAGAGAGGGGGTCCCACAATAAAGCCACTCTTCTATTCATGAAACAGAGGTTTCAACATCTGCCATAATGTGCGGTACGAAGTGCGGTTCACTTCGACGCCGCGTACCGCACATCAGTTTAATTTTGGTTGCTGGAAGCTTACGCAGTACGTGATGCGGTTTGTGCTTCCTTCTGGTGCAGTTCGAGTACCGCGATTGAAGCCTTATATAATTTCCTCTGCCATCTCGCACGGTACATGATGCAGTTCGCTTCGACACCGCGTACCGCACCTATTCTACTGCTCTCCTGCTCGGTACGAAGTGCAGTTCACTTCGACGCCGCGTACCACACTTCCTTCTAGTGAAACTGTTGTCCTATTGCACGGTTCAAAGTGTGGTACGCACTTCTTTATAGTGCGTTTTGCATACCGCACTTCATATTTTAAACTGAGCTAAAACCTTCTTTTCGCTCCGAAAGCTTCCGGTTTCGCACAAGGATAACTCCTGGCTATGGAGGACCTGTTTAAGCACTTAGAACATCAAAAGATGGAGTTTGCAAAGAAAACAAGAGCAAAACTATACAAAATGATGGGTACGTAAAGCATGAAAAACGAGCCTATCAATACCCCCAAACCAGAATTTTTGCTCTTCCTCGAGCAAAACCTGGGACAAAAAATTGTAAGAGAACTAAACTATTTCTAGATTTACTTTATTTATTGCTGAATCAACTGAAAAACGAGATGCAGATTTGGGTGAATCAAAAATCAGAAAACTAGTATGCTACGACCACTGTGGAGTGTAGACCAAGGTGCCTTAACCCGAAGGATTGCAATTCCAGGCTACATTATGACTCTAGATCCAATAGTATCGAACATAAAAGTCATATGACTGCATTTCGCCTTGACTCTAAACCTTACCGGATTTAACTCTCATTTTTCCACATAGATCTTACACTCACTCAACAAGCATATGTGCAATGCTGGAGTTATGCATGAAAAGATTAAGGAATGCACATATGAAAATCTTTGAACGTTAGTATTTTAGGAGAAGCAAAAAAGTAAATGAGAATCAGACAATATCATGTTACCATGGTAACTTTTCCAAAAACAAGTCCTTCCCAAGGATCAGCTAAGACTTCTATTTTGTTTCACTGGGTTTCTGTCAATGGTATGGCGATGCTAGGTTGGTATAGATACAGGTGAGGCTAGTGATCAAGCTTGGATATTCAAAGTACAAAAATGAGTAACCTTATTTGCTAGCCCAATTTACTAGGCGTTGATTATACACCCGAGAATTAAGTGGCTCTAAAGGTGTTGATTGCCACAACTTTTTCATCCTTTGGCATCAATTCTTCTTTTTTTTTGTTTTTTTGTTTTTTTTTGTCAATATAAAAATCTATATCAAGATGGTTCATTTGGCTGCATTTTGAACTGCATAAATTGTCGAGCTTCTTTATTTAAGCCTTCATTAGAACAACCAAGTCATGATCATAACACGAGGTTGGGTTTGTGTTTAGGAATTGTGATGTAGTGTGTAACACGGCTAGATAAAAATTTTAGCACACACGGTTATGAGACGTGTTTAGGCCATTTTCTCAAGTTTCACACATGAGCCTACTTCATCTCAAAAGGTATAGAACAAGCGGAAATGAAACCATGGCAACAAACTCATAAAGAATTACAAACATGCCTGATTTCTAATGATGCCTCCTAAATGCCTAACGGAAAAGTGTATAGAGAGGTAAATAACATTATCACTCAAGTGACGCATTTCTGGATTCTATAGACTTACAGGGTAGTCTCCACTAATGGCCTAAACATTTCAAGCGCGCTACCCTCTTCATTGGGACAATATAGAGCCCGACAAGATGTGTGCAAGCCATGTGGTGTGGCTTTAGTAAGCACAACCCTAGTGGTACAAAGCATGCAACACCTGCCTGAAAAAGGCACAACCCAAAAGCATCTCGTTCGAGCAGGATTAGTGCTCTGAAATTTTACTTAGCAAGGAAAACAAAAAAAAAATTGTACAATGTATCATGTTCTCTAAATTTCTATTCCAACACCCCCAAACCAAATCTAACATTATTCTGAATGAAAATTCGAAGCGAAAACTAAATAAATCCAAAAAAATCCAAAAAAATCCGAAATATGCTAAACAAAAACCAAAATGAGTTATCCACACATTTCGTAACATACTAAGTCTACTAGTGATAATCAACAAAACAATAATGATATGGAAAAAAAAACAAACATAAACATAAAAGTTTGATAGAGATATCCTGATAGCAGACTGCTAGTGATATATGTGTCCCTTTCCTCTTTCTTGCCATGCAGCTGCCTCCTCTACTCGAACCCTCTCAGCCTCTGCTGCAACCCTCTGGGCAGTCTGGTCCTCAGAAATTGAGAAACCAGCAGAAGACGGGCGAGGTCTCCTCCTCCTCTGATAAGTCTGGAAGCTAGCTTACCTCCGGATGTCAGCAAGATCATCTCTCTGATCTCTCATCTCTTCCTCAAAGAGATCTATCCTAGAATAGATCAGATCTGTCCTCTCCCTCACTACCTGTAGGCTATCCTCGAGGCCAGTCATACCAAGCTGGATTCCCTCTACAGTGCTCAAAATCTTGGCCAGCATGAACTGTGATGCAGGGTTCTCGTAGTCCTGGTCCTCTTCCACTGATTCCCCAAATTCGAAATCAGGTTCCTCTTCACCCGGAGTGCTGGATGGACCCTCAGTAATCCTCTGCCTCTTTTTTCCCTTGGTTTTGATTGTAACGTCTTGCCACGATCTTTTATTAAGGTCCCCAATGAGGTTAATCTTTACTTCATCCTTTGCAATTTTTGGGACTCCTTCATTCTTTAGGAGAGCAGTGATAAGGCTACGAAAGATGATTGACCTTGGCTTTGCTTGCGGATGCACATTAATCAAGGCTGCCTCTAAAATTGCATTCATTATAACTTAACCTATATCAATCCTTGTCTGATCTTGGATGCAGCTGAGTAAATCTACTCTCGGCTCTGAAACTGTAGTCTTGTGAGTGGTTAGCAGGAGGGAGAAAGTGTTGAAAATGTTCCAAAACACCAATTCCTGAGGAAGCTCTGACTGCTTAAGCATGTGACCATGCTCCCACACACCATCATCTGTCCCTCTGAGCGCCATAGCCAAACTTGACTTAGTGTTATGTCTGCTCCTATACCCTTTGCTGAGTTGCGGGTAGTCTGATGTGCCAAAGTGAGCGTTGATTTTGGTAGGATTGATCATGACCAGTATATCTCTTACCAAAACTGGTCTACCTTCATTCACTGCCTCTGGTATTATACCGACGTAGAACTCTTTTACCAATAAAACATTGGCATCCGCTGGGATACTGATAAAATTCTGTCATCCTCGTTGTGTCACGGTTGTGGGGACTGGTGTGTCCTTGAGTTCCACAAGGTGCATCCCTCTCTCAAAGATAATGTTCGCGTCGTTGAGCTTTTCTATTCTTCTCTTATAATCACAGTTCTGCACACACTGCTGCGTCACTCAGGATGATGATCTGACAATCCTCTTTTCGGCAGGAGTGGACTTTGTATTCTTCTTAAAAGGCATCTTTAGTTGTGAGATTATGTTCCTGTAAAAACAAACTAAGAAAAAAAACACAAAAAACACAAAAACAAACCACAACCACTCTTAGTTCTAGCACTTCAACAAACACATTCAACATGACAACCCAAAGCATCTATCTCCTTTTAAGCTTTCACAAATTTGATGCCAAGCATAGCCACAAATATAGCCCAATTTATCGATTATTCTTCAATCATAGGCGAAAAACTACTCACACAAATATAAAAAAACAACTCAATCATACCCACATTCACCTTAAAATTGGAATCTCTTCAAAAACCCACAAATCCACACACAAAAATTGCTCAAACAATTTATAAATACTATAATATGGAATTTTGTGTGTGATTGTGATCTAGATAACAAATTGAAACTCAAGAAAAGCAACTTCAAGAAAAACCCCCAAAATTTCGAAACCCTAATCTACCCAATCATACATAAAACTATGCCTTAACTTATTTTGATTGAAATATGCTTAATCTAGGGCAAGATTCCATAAATAAAAGATAAAGAGAGAGAGAAGAGGAAGTTAGACTTACATACCAGTTGAATTCGTGGAAGGCCTTAGTTTGAGAGAGTTTTGCAAAAAGGGGAGAGAGGGAATAATGAGAGAATGTCGAGATTTGGCTCTTTAAATCTTGAAAATTCTCACGAGATGCGGTACGAATTGCGGTTCACTTCGACACTTCGTACCGCACTTACCTGCATATGGCGTGGTTAAGCGCTCGTTTTAAGGTCCAGGTGCGATACGCGATGCTGTTCGCATCGACGCATCATATCGCACCTGGGCATTTAAATTCTTCTACCGTTATACGCGGTACGAAGTGCGGCACGCACTTTCTTCTGGTGCAGTACGCGTACCGCACTTCTTACCAGTCATAGCCTGATGAAGGCTTTCCTCTTGCTCTAGGCTTTTCCAGAATTTTCTCCCTCCTGTTTACACTCCTAAACTCTTTCAAAAACTCACAAAATCACATCAAATGTGAAGGTGAAAATGGGTGATTCACCATGCAATAAAACCAAAAACAAAAATACCATTCGAAAGGAAATTTAAATTAATACTGAAAACTAAATTTACTATTTACAGATATGGTACCTTTCCTTCGTTCTCAGGTGGGGTCTCGGAGGTGGATTACCTCCATGATTTGATCAGTCTCATTCTCCCGGTAGATTTTCATCCTTTGTCCATTTACCTTGAAGCTTTCCCTTTCGTCATTTTCGATCTCCACCGTTCCATATGGGAAAACATGCTTCACAGTATATGGGCCTGTCCATTTGCTCTTCAACTTTCCAGGGAAGAGACGAAGTCTTGAGTTGTACAGTAAGACTTGATTACCCATCTGAATGTCCTTCTTCACTAATCGATTATCATGTCATTTCTTACTTTCTCTTTGTAAATCCGGGCATTCTCATAAACATCTAGACGCATTTCGTCTAGCTCATTCAACTGGATAAGTCTCTTTACACCAGCAGATCTCATATCAAAGTTTAATGCCTTTACCGCCCAAAAGGCTTTGTGCTCCAACTCAACTGGAAGGTGACATGCTTTTCCGAACACTAACCTGAAAGGAGACATGCCAATTGGAGTCTTGAAAGCGGTTTTGTATGCCCATAATGCATCATCGAGCTGTTTTGCCCAATCTTTTCTCTGAACCCCCACGGTCTTCTCTAGAATACTTTTGAGCTCGCGCTTCGATATATCAGCTTGCCTGTTTGCTTGTGGATGGTAAGGAGTGGTCACTCTATACCTTACACCATATTTTCTAAGCAATGCTTCAAATTGTTTATTGCCGAAATGTGACCCTCCATCACTCACTATTGCCCTTGGCATGCCAAACCATGAGAAAATGTGCTTATTCAGAAACTCAGTGACTATTTTCGCATAACTTGCTGGAGTGGCCACGGCTTCAACCCATTTGGACACATAGTCTACTGCTACTAGTATGTATTAATTCCCATGTGAATTTGGGAAATGGCACATGAAGTCTAGACCCCACACATCAAATAATTCCACATCCAACAAGAAATTCAATGACATTTCATCCCTTTTACTTATGTTTTCGGTTCTTTGGCACCGGTCGCACGCTTCTACAAAGCTTCTAGCATCATGAAAAAGGGTAGGCCACCAGAAACCTGACTGAAGAATCTTTTGTGTTGTTCGGATTCCACCAAAATATCCCCCACACTCTCTGGAGTGATAATGGCCTAAAATGTTATTCATCTCTTCTTCCAGTAAGTACCTTCTTATCATTCCATCCCGTAAGTTCGGAATAACAAGGGCTCATCCCACAAATACCACTTTACTTCATGCAAAAACCTCTTCCTTTGGTTATAGTTCATGTCAATAGGCATAATATCACTGGCTAGATAGTTCACATAGTCGGTAAACCATGGAACCATAAGATCTTTCAGAGTGAAGAGTTGCTCATCTGGAAACTTCTCATTGATTGGAATCACTACCTCTTCCTTCTCATCTCTTTCTAACATGGATAGGTGATCTGCTACAAGGTTCTATGTTCCTTTCTTGTCCTTGATTTCCAAGTCGAACTCTTGTAGGAGCAAAACCCATCTTATCAATCGAGGCTTCGCGTCTTTCTTGTTCAACAAATACTTGATGGCTGCATGATCTGTGTACACGATGACCTTTGAACCTACCAAGTACGATCTAAATTTGTCTAATGCAAACACTACTGCCAAAAGCTCCTTTTCTGTTGTTGCATAATTGACTTGGGCATCATTCAAGGTTTGGCTTACATAGTAGATCACATGAAGCCTCTTCTCTTTCCGTTGCCCCAAAACTGCTCCCACCTTAAAATCACTGGCATCACACATCAATTCGAATGGCAAACTCCAATCTGAGGCAAAAATGATTGGAGCCGATGTAAGCTCCTCTTTCAAAAGGCTAAAAGCTGTATGACACCATGCATCAAATATGAAAGGTAAATCTTTCATCAACAAAGTACACAAGGGCTTTAAAATTTTTGAGAAGTCTTTAATGAAGCGCTTGTAAAACCCGGCGTGCCTCAGGAAACTCCTAATGCCTTTAACTGACACAGGAGGTGGTAACTTCTCTATCACTTCAATCTTCGCTCTATCCACTTCTATTCCTTGGCTTGAAATTCGATGACCAAGCACTATCCCTTCTTTCACCATAAATAGACACTTCTCCCAATTGAGAACAAGATTCGTTTCCTCACATCTCTCTAACACAAATGTCAAGTTCTTTAAACAGTTGTCAAAAGATGTCCTGAAAATCGAGAAGTCATCCATAAAGACTTCTATAAACTTCTCCACCATGTCGAAGAATATTACCGTCATACACCTCTGAAACGTAGCAGGAGCATTACATAACCCAAACGACATTCTTCTGTAGGCAAATGTCCTATAAGGACATGTGAAGGTGGTCTTTTCCTGGTCTTCGGGGTCTATAGGGATTTGGTTATATCCTGAATAACCATTAAGGAAACAGTAGTATTCATGTCCGCCAATCTTTCAAGCATCTGATCAATAAAAGTCAGCGGTAAATGATCTTTCCTTATAGCACTATTCAACTTTCGGTAGTCTATACACACTCTCCATCATGAAATCTTTCGGGTGTGAATCAATTCATTATTGGCATTTTATACTACGGTGATCCCACCCTTCTTTGGAACTACCTGAACCTGGCTCACCCACGGACTATCCGAAATTGGATATATAATTCCTGCATCTAGAAGTTTTAAGATTTTTGCCTTTACCACCTCCTTTATGTTTAGGTTCAATCTCCTTTTGTGCTCAACTGATGGCTTGAACTGCTCTTCCATCAAGATCTTGTGCATACACAAGGATGGGCTAATTCCCTTAATGTCTGAAATAGATCACCCTATAGCTTTCTTATGCTCTCTAAAAACTCTCAACAACTTTCCTTCTTTCACTTTATTCAACAGAGATGACAAAATTACCGGTAAACTTGTTGGTTCTTCTAGGAAGGCATACCTTAAGTGAGAAGGTAATTTTTTTAGCTCAAGTAGTGGAGGCCTTTCTATAGAAGGAGGAATTCTTGGCTTGCTTTGGCCAAGGTCTTCGAATCTCCATCTATTCTTGGTTCGCCACACCGGTATTACATCCAAACTCTCCACACACTCCGCTACTTCCTCATCCTTATCTTCAGTTGTTGCGCTTTTACTGATACAAGCTAGCAAAGGTGCATCCATTTCCTTCATTCTTAGAAGTTCATCCATACTTGTATCCATAATCTCAACTCTCAAACAATCATCTACTGGATCTGGCTTCTTCACTATTTTAACCATATCAAAAATGACCTTTTCCTCACCCACTCTTAAAGTCATCTTGTCATCCCTTAGGTCTATCATAGCTCTGGCAATCTTCAAGAATGGTCTTCCTAAGAGTAGAGGTACTTCTACATCTTCCTCTATGTCTAAAACCATGAAGTCAACTGGGAAGTATAACTTGTCTACCTTGACCAAAACATCTTCCATCACTTATCTCAGATACTTGATTGATCGATCCGCTAGTTGTAAAGTGACATTGGTAAGTGTCACTTCTCCGACTCCTAACTTTTGAAAAATTAAGAACGACATTAGATTAATGCTAGCTCCCGAAACAATTAAAGCCTTACTGAATTCTGATGTACCAATGGTACACGAGATGGTGAATTTCCCCGGATCCTTCAATTTGGGTGGAAGCTTGTTCTTTAATATAGCACTACATTCTTCCATCAAAGTTACAGTTTCAAACTCTTCTAGCTTCCTCTTGTTAGATAGAAGCTCCTTCAAGAACTTCGCATAGGTCGGCATCCGTGCTAGAGCTTCGACAAACGGGATGTTGATGTGCAATTTTTTGAACATTTCTAAGAAATTTGTGAAGCTCTAAGCATCCTTATGCTTTCTCAGCCTTTGCGGATATGGAATAAGTGGAACATATGTTTTGACTTGTAGAGGTGTTAGTGGTTCACTTTCTTTATCCTTTTCCAAGATCACTTCCTCATTTCTCAACTCTTCATTCTTATCAACCTCAAATCCCTCTCTATCCTTCATCACAAACTCCCCTCTTACCCCAAATTCATTCGGTAACTCCACATTCTTTCCACTCCTTAGAGTGATTACTTGACATTGATCTTTCGGATTCATGATCGTATCGCTGGGAAATGTCCCTTGCTGTCTCATTTGGGCTCCCCTAGCTAACTGATCGACTTGCATCTCTGAATTTTTAATGGAGGCTTGGTTGTACTGCGATATCTGGTCCATCTTAGCATCTAGCTTCTTAAGTATGGCATTTTGGGTGTCCATGCGGCCGTCTATCTTTACCAAGTACTTGGAAAAAAGATCTTTAATTGTTGGCTTCCTTTTCGCCTCAAAAGCTTGATTCTGGTTCTGATAACTAGGATTCTGTTGGTTGTAACCCTGAAATTGATGTTGGTTGTCAAAGCTTGGAGGTTGTCTCTGGATCAAATTCTGTTGTGGTTATGGTTGTTGTTATTATTTATCCTTCCAAGAGAAGTTTGGATGGTTCCCTCATCCTGGGTTTTACGTGTGTGAATATGGATTGTTCTGAGGATTCTGAGTTGCTTGTTGGTTGCTGAAGTTTCTGTTATATCTAACGAAAGCAACTTGATCTGACGACTCTGAAGCAAATGAGTTCCCATCCTGACATTCGGAACTCATATATGGTCCTGAACATAGTTCACAGCAAGCAACTATAGCATGACTACTCCCCATATTCATCCTATTCATTTGCTTAGTAAGTGATTCAAGTCGAGCCTTCACACTTGTCAATTCGTCAACCTCAAGGACGCTAGGACCCTTTTTCAGCACCTGTCTTTCTTCCCCCCAATGGCTATTATTACTGGCCATTCCTTCTATGAATTCATAGGCCATATCCATTGTCTTGGTCAGAAGCGACTCTCATGAAGCTGTATCCATAAAATTCCTAGTTGCTTCTGAGATTCCATTGTAAAAGGATGCCAAAATCTACCATTTTACCAATCCATTATGTGGACACTTCCTAATCAGCTCCTTGAATCTCTCTCATGATTCGTAGAGATTCTCCTTATCAAATGCCACAAAGGAAGTTATGTCGTTCCGAAGGCGGGCAACTTTTGCCGGAGGGAAATACGTGTTCAGAAACTGCTGAGCCAACTGCTCAAATAATTCATGGAATCTAGTGGTAGTGATTGTAGCCATGCTTTCGCTCGGTCCTTCAAAGATAACGGAAAAAACTTCAGCTTGATGAAGTTTTCTGTTACTCCATTATAGCGGAAGGTCTCACATATCTCGTTGAAGTTCTAGAGATGCTGGTTCGGGTCTTCATGTGGATGGCCATAGAACTGAATCGTGTTCGAAATCATTTGAATCAAAGCTGGCTTGATCTCAAAGTTATTAGCTACAGCTGTTGGTCTTCTAATGGACGAAACATTCTGGTCCACCCTTGGACTGATAATCTCATGGTCAACTCCCCTAATATTTACTGGTCCTTGGACCAGTTCTGGTTGATCCGCAACTATGGGAGGATTTTGAACATCAGCAGGATATGCCATTGCTCTATTTCTTCATCAATTTTGGCAATTTCTCCTTGCCGCTCCTTCAATATATGGATTAAATTGCAGATCTTGTGGACTGTTACTCCTTGTACGTTGGTGCATACAAGAGCAACTTGCCTGAAATGATACAATAAGAAATTTAAAAGTAAAACGTTCAAATTAGTTATAACCAAATTGTTAGGTTTTAGTTTGTGTTGGCATTAATTCCATATCAAAATGATGTTTACTTGTAATGATTTAGTTGTTTAGATTCATGATGATTCAAGCTTCAAGGAAGAAGAAACAACAAGGCAAAGCAAGTTCTAAGTCTTCAAAAAGAAAGGATGCAATTTGATTCTACAAAGATATACTAAGACCTTACCTTTCTCTTACAAGGCTTAGGCAATCACACACAATTCATTCATATGTGTCCCTGCATCGTTGTGCACCTTTATAGACACACACACACAATTAATTCATATGTGTCCCTGCATCGTTATGCACCTTTATAGGCACACATATACAATTCATTCATATGTGTCCCTGCATCATTGTGCACCATGTATAACACATTCACACACTTGAAGATGAATGCTTATGCATTGGTTTGGAAATAACATGTTTTGGAATATGCATGATTGGTAACTATCTCTATGTAGTTTGCATTCTAGTGTGAATAGTGTTTGTATGTGTATATGTTTATATAACATGGATATTGAACTTGAATTTAGTCTTGAATGATTCTTTATTAAGTTCCAGTCATTTTGGTTACTTATTCTATTGATTTCAAGTTCTAAGTCAAAAGATACTACACTTTCAACTCATGTTGCATACATTGTCTTCATATTCATATATTGAGTCGAATTATTATTTTCTGGGTTGAGTATCTTATATGTCCATGTTTGTGTGAGAGTTACGGTTCGTAATCCCAAATGGATTGGAATTCCGAGTTTGAAGTCCAGAGAACGGTCGAAGAACGAGAAGAGAGCGTGAGAGGAAAAGAAGTGCATCCAAGCACTCTTTCCCGAGATGGCGCGTGGCCATCTCGGGACAGAATGCATGCTGCCCCAAGATCCCCATGTGCAATCTCGGGCAGCATGGATGCTTGGTCACATAAGGGTAGTTTGGTCATTTCGTGCTTCATTCTTATCCCTCTCCTTTATAATCTCTTTCCTTCTCACATTTCATTCTAAGAAGAAATTTAAAACAAGTGTGCAGAAATTTTCTCTCTAAATTTTCTCACCTACCAAACACCATAACTTCTTCATTTGAACTCCGATTTGAGTGATTTGAAGTTGAGAGTGTTCATCTATTCATCCTCCATCTTTTCTTTAAAGGTTTGAGTAAGTTTTACTATTTTTTTTGGTGTCTAATCATACAAAAAAAGGACTGCACCTAAATCAGCTAAGGTATTGATTTTCCCTCAAAGTTTTGTTTTAAAACTTGGTCAATTGCCATGGGTTTTCTTCTTCAACATATATTTGTATATTTTGAGAGTTTTTATTTTTGTTTAGAACACTTTTAAATCTAGGTTGAGTTTCAATTGAAATCATTTATGTTGAGTTAGGTTTTGATTTTGCCTATGTTATCACATGTTTGGGATTGTATTGTGCTAGCTTTGATTCTAGGACTATTTTATGATCTTTGATTGATTGATTTTGAGAAAAATAGTTCCTCACATGTATTAGGCTCTCTTGGCTGAATTTCTCACATAATACATGTGCTTATGTTCTTTTGAGCTACTCATGTGATTTGTTGAATCTATGATTAAGAATATGCTCTTGAACTTTAGCTTAAATCTAATTGACTTTGTCATATGATTTTAACATGTTTTTGGTTTGTGCGATTTAAACTTGATCTTGTGATTTGTTGAACACATCTTGTGATTCAAGTTTAGATCTATGCATGTATCTAGGTTGTGATTAATATTGAACATATCATACATAATCTAGATTGATTACATATGCATGATTAACTAGACTATATGTGATTTGTGCATTCATGTTCGTGTCTAGTATTTTCTATAAGATGTGTTGATCATAGCATTCTATGTTGCGTGCTTGTTTGCATTTTGCATTCATGATCACCTAGATGCCTTGTGAGAAGGAAGTCTTGACAATAGGTGTGAGACCTATGGTGTTGAGCAAGAAGTCTTGACAAGAGGCGTGATGCCTTGGATTGTCGAGCAAGAAAGTATTGGCTAGGATCATGAGGATCCGGATAGTCGAGCAAGAAGTCTTGCCTAGAGTTGGGAGAACTCGGATAGGTGAGCGAGGAAGTCTTGACTAGAGTCGTGAGGACTTAGTTGACTTAGTTGAGTAAGAAGTCTTGCCTTGGGTCGTGAGGATCCGGATAAGGTGAGCGAGGAAGTCTTGACAAGAGGTGTGAGGTCTCGGATTGTTGAGCATAGGGCGACAAATTCTAGAGTAGGATAGGAGGGTAGTTTCTAGGTGAAGAGGTCACTTGAGAGATTGTACTTGTCTTATCTACTAGTGGATTTTGTTTACCGGTGGCTGCTAGCCCGTGGATGTTTCCTCTTCGGAGGTTTACCACGTTATATCTTGTGTCAACTTTTCTCTATCTCTATCTCTCTAATATTTGTATTGTGGATAGAACTCTTTATATATGTTGACTTCCTTTCTATAATATATATTGTGTATGTGTTACAATTACTTGTTTGTATCACACTTTACTTGTGTTTATATATTGATTAATTATCTTTAATTAATATATATATATTGTGATACAAGCAATCTAGAGGGACAAACTTTTGTTTGTTTCTAAGGGAGTCGAAAAAGGTATCTAACCTATTCACCCCCCTATAGGTTATCCTTGAGCATTTAACCGTGTTTGTATTTTCAATTGGTATCAAAGCAGGACACTAGATTGCACTTAGTGTGAGTCTGAGGTGATACATTCACGGTTTTTGCAAGGCGTTTGAAGTCATGGGTTTACAAGATGATGTAATGTAGGAAGGAGCCTCAAATACTAGGTCACCATTACTTCGTGGCACTAACTATGGGTATTAGAAGTTGAGGATGAAAGCCTACATCCGCTCTATTGATGAAAGGGCTTGGATGGTAGTGGAAGAAGGTTATAGTCCTCCTAACAAGGTTCAAGAGGATGGAACCATGATACTCAAGCTTAGGAGTGAATGGACAACGAATGAGTTTGAGGTTGCTAAATGACACCATCGTGCTATGAATACCATCTTTGGAGGAGTTGATGGGCATCAATTCTCCTATATTCAAAATCTTGAATCCGTAAATAATTAATATATATATTGTGATACAAGCAATCTAGAGGGACAAACTTTTGTTTGTTTCTAAGGGAGTCGAAAAAGGTATCTAACCTATTCACCCCCCTATAGGTTATCCTTGAGCATTTAACCGTGTTTGTATTTTCAATTGGTATCAAAGCAGGACACTAGATTGCACTTAGTGTGAGTCCGAGGTGATACATTCACGGTTTTTGCAAGGCGTTTGAAGTCATGGGTTTACAAGATGATGTAATGTAGGAAGGAGCCTCAAATACTAGGCCACCATTACTTCGTGGCACTAACTATGGGTATTAGAAGTTGAGGATGAAAGCCTACATCCGCTCTATTGATGAAAGGGCTTGGATGGTAGTGGAAGAAGGTTATAGTCCTCCTAACAAGGTTCAAGAGGATGGAACCATGATACTCAAGCTTAGGAGTGAATGGACAACGAATGAGTTTGAGGTTGCTAAATGACACCATCGTGCTATGAATACCATCTTTGGAGGAGTTGATGGGCATCAATTCTCCTATATTCAAAATCTTGAATCCGTAAATAATTAATATATATATTGTGATACAAGCAATCTAGAGGGACAAACTTTTGTTTGTTTCTAAGGGAGTCGAAAAAGGTGTCTAACCTATTCACCCCCCTATAGGTTAGCCTTGAGCATTTAACCGTGTTTGTATTTTCAATTGGTATCAAAGCAGGACACTAGATTGCACTTAGTGTGAGTCCGAGGTGATACATTCATGGTTTTTGCAAGGCGTTTGAAGTCATGGGTTTACAAGATGATGTAATGTCGGAAGGAGCCTCAAATACTAGGCCACCATTACTTCGTGGCACTAACTATAGGTATTAGAAGTTGAGGATGAAAGTCTACATCCGCTCTATTGATGAAAGGGCTTGGATGGTAGTGGAAGAAGGTTATAGTCCTCCTAATAAGGTTCAAGATGATGGAACCATGATACTCAAGCTCAGGAGTGAATGGACAACGAATGAGTTTGAGGTTGCTAAATGGCACCATCGTGCTATGAATACCATCTTTGGAGGAGTTGATGGGCATCAATTCTCCTATATTCAAAATCTTGAATCCGTAAAGAAAGCTTGGGATACTCTCCAAGTTACTAATGAAGGAACCTTAGCGGTGAAGAAATCGAGGCTTCAAATGTTGGCATCACAATTTGAAGGTTTAAGTATGAGTGAAGAAGAAAAGTTTGAAGACTTCCAATTTCGGCTTCTTAGCATAGCTAACCAATGTCAAGCACTTAGAGTACCTATCTCAAAAGAGCGTTTAAATTGGAAAATTCTTAGGTCTCTTTCTAAGAGATTCAAATCAAAGGTGACGACCATTGAGGAAAGCAAGGATGTGGATAGTATGAATATCGATGAGTTGCTTGGGTCTCTCCAAACTTATGAGATGTGCTTGAAGCCAAAGATGAAAAGTAAGGGAATCGCTCTCAATGCTATTGAGGAGGAGAGTGATGATGAAAATGAAGAGATGGCACTTTTGGTTAGAAGGTTCAAGAAGTTTCTAAAGAAGAATGCCAAGCCTAGAGGCAAGTCTTCTAAGGAAAAAGGAGTCAAGAGAACATCATCTTCAAGGATTGAGAAGAATAGTCAAGCCATGAACAAGAAAGAGGTTCAATGCTTTAATTGTCATGGTTTTGGTCACTTTGCTAGTGAGTGTACCAAGAAGCCATCTAAGAAAGACAAGAAAGGTAAAGTGTTGGCGGCTACTTGGAGTGATGATAATTCTAGTGAGAATGAGAGCTCTAGTAGTGAGTCTTCAAGTGATGAAGAGTTGGTGAGCAACTTTGTAGCTCTAACGGCTTCTCATTCTTCACTAGATGTTAATGGTACAATATCTTTGAACAAGAACTTTGATACAAATCATGTTAGAAGCTCTAGTTCAATTCCTACTAATCTTGAGTTGTTGAAAAAGATAGAAAAGCTTGAAGAAGATAGAGACAATACTCAAAGAGAAGTAGTTGAGAATGATGATTTGATCAAGAAGTAACTAGATGAGTTTGTGGTTGTTACTCGTAGACTTCTTGTTGAGAAAAGTGATATTATGAAGAAGATTAGAGAACTTGAAATGATAAACCTTGAGAAGGATAATGTGATATCTTCTTTGAAGAAAAGAGAACAAGAATTGATGGAAGAGATAGACACGGCTAATGAGGCTATCAAAGATTTAGTGAATGATTCGGTTAGTGTGTCTAGTGTTAGGAATCTTGTTAACTCTCATAGTGGTGAAGATGACTTGGTAGTTGAAGAGGAGATTTTGGAAGCACCACTTCCTACACACTTTGATGAAGTCATGATTGATAAGAAACCACACAAGAAGAGAAGATCAAAAGCTAAGAAAAAGTTGGTGAACAAGGTATCTTTGCAAAGTCCTAGTGAAGCTAGTTCAACTCCAAAAGGTACAATCTCATATTTTATTCCAATTTGCCATTATTTCAACACAATAGGTCACATTAAGCCTAGGTGTTATAAGTATATTGAAAAATGCAAATTAGGAAATGAATCTAGGGATACGGAGATTAAACTTTAAATTGAACATGCTAAGGATTTGAAAGTTGAAAAATATGATAATATTGTTAAGCATGAGAAGAAGTTGTGGAGTAGAAAGAATACTAATCTTGTTCAACTTGACAAAGCTTGTGTTGAAAATGTTAAGGATGAGTGTGTTAATGATATTCTTGTTAATCAAGTCATTAAAGGACTTTACACTAGATTTAACATTGTTGTCAATGATGATATTGGAAATGTTTGTGTAGGTACACCCAAGAACAAGTGGTTCAAGGGTGAGTGCTCTTATCACTAAAATAAGAAGCACATGTGAGATAGCTTTGAGGCTATATATCAATTGTGTTGAGAATTCTTACTTACTAGCTTTGAATACTCCATGTATTGATATGAACTTGGTTATCTCACATCATGTTTGTTATGATGGTCAAAATTTGTTGATTAACTTTGAAGAAGTTCTTTTGTTATATGTGTTAATTGAGTTGAGATATTATGCTTTTTTATACTCTTGTTGTTAAACATCATCAACTTGGTGTCATGAGGACATTCAAGGCAAGAGTGCTCATAAAAAGGGCTGAAGTATAATACTTGGTGAATATAATGTGCAACACTCTAATGCATGTTCTCTTAGATATTCATCTTTTGACTCAATTTTTGTTACACATTTCATAGCATGTCATATTAGAGAATTTTGTATAGCATACATATGGTTCTCATTGACATTTGTTATTTTAGGATCTAATAGTGATATTGTTCACATTGATCTTAACTTTAATGATTGTTTGTGTATGGTATATTAAGTGACATTACTTTTGAAAATATGAGCTTCATAATCTTTGAAATCTACTCATTAGAGAAGTAATGATCTTGAATAAGTCTTTACTTATTGCTCTTAGATCATGTGCTTATGAGCCATAAAATCTTGGTTTTCTAAAATTGCACCTTGCTTCTCTTATATGTTTTGCTAGTAGGTTGAGCTTACTAATATGTAAACATTGGATACACCTTGAAGTTTTTGTGCTTAAGTACATTTAAAATGACCTATGGTTAGTATCCATTTTGCTTCGGCAATTACATAGAACTCAACGAGCACCTTCATGAAAAGGCTACACACATTGGTTGTGAAAGCTACCCAATGTTGGAAAGAGCTACACCATTGTGATAAGTGAAAGCCGTCATGAAGTGAATTTTTTTTATGTAAAAAAAAGATGGAAAAATCAAAGAAGTGTTGAAATGAAATCATAAAAAAAAAATCTTTGATTCAAAGCCTAAAAAGAAAATGAGGAAGGCGTAAAAAGGAGTTTAGTTAAAAATCAAATGAGCTCGGGTTGAAAAACATAAATGGGATGACGAGCCACATGCACACACACGCTTATATGTTGAAATCTATTCTCTTAATAGCAAAAATTCCGGATGATAATCGGTTTGACTTTTTATAGAAAAAGCTTAACATGAATAGTTGTTGGAAATTGTTTGCATGTTGATTATCAAACTACTTCTTGATATATATTTGAAGCATATCTCTCACACACACACTTTGTTTATGAGTATGATGATATCTTTGCAATTGTTGAAGAATTATGAGAGAACTTGAAAAATCTTTGTGTATCTCTCTTAGTATATGAAGCTTATTTTGTTGATATTTCTTCAAATTGCTTGAATGTGTGATTGTGTGAACATCTTTGTGAACTCTATGCTATCATTGATTTTAGTTATAGCATTTATCAAGGGGGAGCATTGTATGCTAGACATTGTTCTCTTTCATGATATGTTCACATGCTTCATTTTGTTACATGTTAGAATATTTTGATTTAATGATACTCTTAAGATATTACTCACTATCTTTGTCTTGCATGATGATTCATTCTTAAGTCATATGTCTTTGTGTTTATATATTTGTGACTAATATGCTTGTTTTGTCTTTCACTCACTTTTGTTGTATGTATATAGCATCATATTTCACAAGAACAAATGGGAAGAACTAAAGTTACCGGAACTAAAGTCTTCAAAGAGAAATGATGCAATTTGATTCTACAAAGGTATACTAAAACCTTATCTTTCTCTTACAAAGCTTATGCACACACACACACACAATTCATTTATATGTGTCTTTGTATCGTTGTGCACCTTTATAGGCACACACACACAATTCATTCATATGTGTCCTTGCATCGTTGTGCACCTTTATAGGCACACACATACAATTCATTCATATGTGTCCTTGCATCGTTGTGCACCTTTATAGGCACACACATACAATTCATTCATATATCCCTGCATCGTTGTGTGGAAATAACATGTTTTGGAATATGCATGATTGGAAACTATCTCTATGTAGTTTGCATTCTAGTGTGAATAGTATTTGTGTGTGTTTATATTTGTATAACATTGATATTGAACTTGAATTTAGTCTTAAATGATTCTTGATTGAGTTCCGATCATTTCGGTTCCTTATTCTATTGATTTCAAGTTCTAAGTCAAAAGATACTGCACTTTCAACTCATGTTGCATACATTGTCTTCGTATTCATATATCGAGTCGAATTATTATTTTTTGGGTTGAGTATCTTATATGTCCACTTCCGTGTGAGAGTTACGGTTCGGAATCTGCAAACGGATTCGAATTCCAAGTTTACAGGTCTGAAAACGGCCGAAGAACGCGAAGGGAGTGCGAGAGGAAAAAAAGTGCATCCAAGCACTCTTTCCCGAGATGGCGCGTGGCCATCTCGGGACAGAATGCTTGCTGCCCCGAGATGCCCAAGCACCATCTCGGGCAGCAAGCATGCTTGGGTACTTAAGGGTAGTTTTGTCATTTAATTCTTCATTCTTATCCCTCTCCTTTATAATCTCTTTCCCTCTCATATTTCATTCTAAGAAGAAATTTAAAACAAGGGTGCAGAAATTCTCTCTAAATTGTCTCACATACCAAAAACCATAACTTCTTCATTTGAATTTCAATTTGAGTGATTCAAAGTTGAGAGTGTTCATCTATTCATCCTCCATCTTTTCTCTGAAGGTTTGAGTAAGTTTTGCTGCTATTTTTGGTGTCTAATCATACAAAAATAGAACTGCACCTAAATCAACTAAGGTATTGATTTTCTCTCAAAGTTTTGTTTTAAAACTTGGTCAATTGCCTTGGGTTTTCTTCTTCAACATATATTTGTATATTGTGAGTGTTTTTATTTGTGTTTTGAACACTTTCAAAGCTAGGTTGAGTTTCAATTGAAATCATTCATGTTGAGTTAGGTTTTGATTTTGCCTATGTTATCACATGTTTGGGATTGTATTGTGCTAGCTTTGATTCTAGGACTATTTTATGATCTTTGATTGATTGATTAGAAAAATAGTTCCTCACATGTATTAGGCTCTCTTGGCCGAATTTCTCACATAATACATGTGCTTATGTTCTTTTGAGCTGTTCATGTGATTTGTTGAATCTATGATTAGGAATATGCTCTTGAACTTTAGCTTAAATCTAATTGACTTTGTCATATGATTTTAGCATGTTTTTGGTTTGTGTGATTTAAACTTGATCTTGTGATTTGTTGAACATATCTTGTGATTCAAGTTTAGATCTATGCATTTATCTAGGTTGTGATTAATATTGAACATATCTTACATAATCTAGATTGATTACATATGCATGATTAACTAGACTATATGTGATTTGTGCATTCATGCTCATGTCTAGTATTTTCCATAGGATGTGTTGATCATAGCATTCTATATTGCGTGCTTGTTTGCGTTTTGCATTCATGATCACCTAGATGCCTTGTGAGAAGAAAGTCTTGACAATAGGTGTGAAACCTATGGTGTTGAGCAAGAAGTCTTGACAAGAGGTGTGAGGCCTTGGATTATCGAGCAAGGAAGTCTTGGCTAGGATCGTGAGGATCCGTATAGTTGAGCAAGAAGTCTTGCCTAGAGTTTGGAAAACTCAGATAGGTGAGCGAGGAAGTCTTGACTAGAGTCGTGAGGACTTAGTTAAGCAAGAAGTCTTGCCTTGGGTCGTGAGGATCCGGATAAGGTGAGCGAGGAAGTCTTGACAATAGGTGTGAGGCCTCAGATTGTTGAGCATAGGGCGACAACTTCTAGAGTAGGATATGAGGGTAGTTTCTAGGTGAAGAGGTCACTTGAGAGATTGTACTTGTCTTATCTACTAGTGGATTTTGTTTACCGGTGGCTGCTAGCCCGTGGATATTTACTCTTCGGAGGTTTACCACGTTATATCTTGTGTCAACTTTTCTCTATCCCTATCTCTATAATATTTGTATATTGGATAGAATTCTTTATATATGTTGACTTCCTTTCTATAATATAGATTGTGTATGTGTTACAATTACTTGTTTGTATCACACTTTACTTGTGTTTATATATTGATTAATTGTCTTTAATTAATATATATATTATGATACAAGCAATCTAGAGGGACAAACTTTTGTTTGTTTCTAAGTGAGTATAACCTATTCACCCCCCCTCCCCCTGTAGGTTAGCCTTGAGCATTTAACCGTGTTTGTATTTTCACAAATACAACTTAATCCATGGCAGCGGTGCCAAAAATTGATCGTGTCAAACTAGACTTTTTGACTCTCGCAATAGCACGAGGTCACAACGATAGTATAGTGACAATGTAGGGATCGTTTCCACAGGGAAAAAGGTTATGATTACTGGAATTCAAAGGCTTGCCAACTATTTGCACAGTCTAAAACATGAGTTGTCAAGAATTGCAATAAAGTAAACTAACTCAAACACAAACTAAATTATCTAACTTAACACTTATAGAAATGTATGGAAAACATGTTAGAACTCGAATCCGCTTTAACCCTCCTAATAACACACTTTGATTTCTTTGACTCCTAATTCGTGCGTGTACAAGCTATAGATTCGTATTCCCTAAACAAATCTCTAACCTTTCTCGATGTATTAGAGATCGTATCTATACATACCCGGAATCTTTCTCAAGCAATCCGGACAATATATATAGACCCATTAAGAACTTAAAATACAATTTGAATCCTATACGCTAGCCTAGTGGTTCTAGCATTTTCTAGTCAAGCATAGTGAACATTTATCTAAGCATTGTCAAATACATCTCCTCTCGGTACTTAGCATCCAACCATAGATCGATTACAAAATGATCAATTAAGTAAAATCCTTAAGCATTCAAAACCTCCATATAGCTCCACAAGCACAAAACTAGAGAAATCAAAGAGTCTATCACATATGAATCAAGGGTTAAGCATCATCTTGTTCTAACATAAGAATAATTAGCTCATTCAATATAAAAATAAACATAGATGAGCTAACATCAATACAAATCATGAATCAATATAAAGAAACAAAAGAAGAGAAGAGAAGAGTTGAAGAGATAAAACTAAATTGTAGCTTCAATCTCTTGTAGCTTGAGCTTCCCTAGCTTCCTTGGATCAACCAAACCTTGCCCTAGCTTATCAAACCTTAAAGAACTCGGTCCATAAATGAAAAGAGAACCCCAAAATCGTCTAAGAGCAGAGCTGGTCTGGTGTGTTTTTCAATTCTCAGATCCCCTTTCTCTCACCTCTCTCTCTTCACTTTATAAGTAACAACAAGCCCCCCCCCCCACTTATGTAGGAGGGTCCCATAGACACCTTCTCATCATCTAGGAACATCCCCCCTCAATGTTCAATCAGAGATAAGAGAGGGGGTCCCACAATAAAGCCACTCCTCTATTCACGAAACAGAGGTTTCAAAATCGGCCATAATGTGCGGTACGAAGTACGGTTCACTTCGACGCCGCGTACCGTACATCAGTTTAATTTTGGTTGCTGGAAGCTTACGCGGTACGTGATACGGTTCATACTTCCTTCTGGTACGGTTTGCGTACCGCGCTTAAAGCCTTATATAATTTCATCTGCCATCACGCACGGTACCTGATGCGGTTCGCTTCGACGCCACTTACCACACCTATTCTGCTGCTCTCCCTGCGCGGTATGAAGTGCGGTTCACTTCGACGCCATGTACAACATTGTCCTGCTGCGTGGTTCAAAGTGCTGTACGCACTTTCTTCTAGTGTGGTTCGCGTACCGCACTTCACATTCTATACTGAGCTAAAAC
The DNA here is from genome assembly GCA_032871835.1 of Dipteronia dyeriana. Taxonomy (NCBI): domain Eukaryota; kingdom Viridiplantae; phylum Streptophyta; class Magnoliopsida; order Sapindales; family Sapindaceae; genus Dipteronia; species Dipteronia dyeriana. The sequence goes on along the minus strand of CM065296.1, from coordinate 98,095,454 downwards.
CTTCTTTTCACTCCAAAAGCTCCCAGCTTCACACAAGGATAACTCCTGGCTATAGAGGACCTGTTTAAGCACTTAGAACATCAAAACATGGAGTTACAAAGGAAACGAGAGCAACACTATACAAAATGACAGGTACGTAAAACTTGAAAAACGAGCTTATCAGTTGTGTCTCTCCTGCAGCTAGTAGATCAACTCTTTCCTTTGCCGCGTCTGTTACCAACTATTGTAATGCCACAAGGAAACGTCGTGTCAGGTCTTCACTGGTCAGAGGGATTTGGTGGATCCCCGCCAGAGATGTTGGTTGGTTCTCGGTTGTGGTGAGATCTTATGAACTACTGCCAATATGAACATTATCTGGAGATTTCTGAATATCCTCTGAACTGTTTCTGCTTCTAATTCCCGCTATTACCCTTAATCAAATCGGAGGTTCAACCCTTTCTTCTAGCGCCAATTATTGACGTCGATTTCTTGATGTGTGAGAAAGTCAACAAGATTGGATTTTAGCTATGATTTCAAAGAGAAAGAGAATGAGAATGTAATTATACGCAAGTTTTACGTGGTAAAACTCCGATGACCGGAGAAATGTCCATGGGTAGTTGAACAAACAACCGAGCCAAAAATCCACTATTGAAATAAAGATTTACAACTCTCGATCTCTCTTTTTTCTCTCTATACTCTTTTCTATCTCCTTATGACGAGATTATGGGTCTATTTATATGTATATAGAACCCTAATCCTTTTTGTACAAGTAATGAAAGATTTTTGTGTTTAATTACAATTGGTTATTTGTTGGAGTAGTCTTTATCTTTTTTCCTATTTCGGAGATTTGTATAGAGATCTAATGGGACTCTAGCAATATATTTAATTTAGGACTTATTTCCCTACAAATACGTAGTCTTCGTGAAGTAATAAAGTTGTTGCCTGATTTGGAATATTTTCCTGTTTGGTATTCCATCCTTCTTGGAACTCTTCTTCGATGTGGATATCTTTGCATATTTTAATATGACTCTTGGTTCGTATACGAGTTATGTGATGGACTTCTTTATTCGAATTTCTTCATATTTGTCTCGAGTAGAACATGACGTCAGTTGATCCCGAGTAGAACATGACGTCAGCTGATCCTGAGTGGGTCTTACTAAATGCATGTATTTATACCTACCCGGGTTCTTACTCCTTGGTGACATCTTGCGGGATATTTTCTGAACGTCTATTCGGATATCGATCTAGCAATTTTATCCTCCTTGTCAATGATGTGTACATCTAATAAAATTTACATATGACACTACCCTCTTAAAATATCTTTTGCCGAATAGGAATTTGTTCCAGGCGAAAGTATTTTAATCAACTCATTAATCTTTTGCGCCTCATTTGTGCCAGAGTAAATGTCTTGTCATAATGATGTGTCTTAATGGTGACCATGTAAATTCAATTTGCCCCCTCACGCGAAATCTCAATTATTACGACGTTTTGGAGTCATGAGGGTCTTGGTCAGTTCTTCTCTTAACACATGTCTTCCACCGCTTCATTTTTCGATACCATTTATAAGAAACGACCTATGTGTCTGCTAGTGCGCCGCCTACGTCATCAAATCTTTCTTTGATTTTTCCCGCTTCTTGAGACCCTGGGGTTTCGTGTCATTGTCCCTTTAAATGCTCCATTGAACAGGGTTGCTCTGGTTTATTCTTACAAACTTAAACCAGTAATTTCCAACCCAGATTCTTTACGTAGAAATCCTTTAGTCTCCGTTGAAGTTTCAACAACAGGTTTCTTTACTCAAAAGGTTAGTTTTAATGGATCCATCTTCCCGGTCATCGTCTTTTTACTATGGCTTTCGAAACACTTGATCGTAGAGATTTCCAACTGGTTTCTTACGCTCGTAGATTATTAGGGGAAATCCCTCATGATGAACCTCATTTTTTAGATGTTGACGATTCCGGGCTTTACCCTGACGTCTGTTTTAGTTTTGAATCATCTAGTTATGAATCTATCGTTTGTGATCACAGTGTACCTCTTCGATCCTGGATGAGGAAACATCAAAGTAAAAGCAAGTTCCATAAGCATAGCTCGGGCAGCGTTCAAATCAGGGAACAAATTATTGATGAGAAGGACGTTGAAGAGGAGTTTAGAAAGTCTCATCTCTCTTTTTCTGTCGATCGCCCGAGTGGGTATGACTCCGAGCCGAATATGGTCAGGGAAGATGAGATTGAGAAGTATCGTGCTCGATTCGATTTGGATGACTCAATTACACTGTCTTCTGCCGGTGATAGAGTCGTATGGAACCCTCCCCTGGGCATGGTGGCGATTTATGGGTTCATGCTTTGTTATGGTGTCACTCTTCCTCTTCAACCGTTTATTGCCTAGCTTATGACTGAAGCAGGGATCACTCCAGCCCAACTGGCCCCGAACAATTACAAGATTTTGATGTGCATGTGGAATATGTGGAGCCAGATGAACCTGTCGCCGTCTTCCCCGAGTGAAATCAGACACTTCTATACACTAAGGCAATCTGGTCAGACAAAGACTTATTTTCACATGTCTAATCCGCCAGATTTTTAGGTCCCCAAGGGGACAAAAGTGAACAGGGGGAGTTGACACCTCTGATGATGCCAAAAAGAGGGGCTTCGTGTGAGGATTCCCTTCGTCGAACAAGTATTGGAAGAACAGATGGTTCTTCAACGAAGGGAACTTAGGACTTCAAGTTACTCTTTTAGCCAGGGAGAACCAGACGGTGCTAAAGGTTCCCCATTTTTTCTGTTCCCCTGACATATGGAACAAGAAAAAACTTGAATTCTCTTACACTAAGCTGACCAGACTTGCTCAGGCTGCAGTGCGTACTTTGGAAAAATGAGCAGGTCTTATCTTTTCAACTAGAAGAAGATGATTGAACTTGGCTTCTTTATCCAGATTTCTAGCTATCGCAGGAGACGTAAGTGGTCTTCCTACTCCATTTTTTTTTTAAATATGCCTTGTATATTTTGACTTGGGTTATTTTTATCATTTAAGTGTATGACTCGGACATCGTCTGCGACGTTCATGCTCGCCAGGTGAAATTGATCCTTCAGGCGAGCCAAAAAGAAGCCTCTCGTCAAAACAAGGAAGGCATTGCCCCGCCTGAATCGGATGAGGATTCTGATAAAGCTGACGAGCAGATCCCTGAGTATGTCCCCAAAGTGGTCATTCGATCGATCGTAGGGGAATCTAATAGTCTAAGTGGCCCTGCTGACCATACTCAGAATTTGTCTAGTGATGGTCTTGGTGAAGGGCTCGGTGAGACGAGCTCCCCGATTAAAGTTCCTACCGAGCAGTTGGATGTCGGGGATGGAGATAAAGCCTCTGATGGACAAGCAAACCTCAACCCTGACTTTTTTGGATCTTTTCGGGATGATGATCAAGAAGACTCTTCAGCTGATCTCAGCTTCCATCGTACTCAGGCTGAGGAATGGAAATCGGTCAACTCTCCTGCTCGTCCTCATAAGGTCCCTCGGGTAGTTTCATTTATTGAATCGAGTGATGAAGATGTCGAGGCTGAGATTCCATCGAGTGTTCACGTTGAAGCATCAGTAGGAACAAAAACTTTTGATCCGAACAAGGGCTCCTTCCTCTTTGAGGCTGAAGATATAAGGGTCGAATCCTCGGGAGGCCCTTCCTATCCTTCTCCACTGGATATGTTGAGGGCCCTTCCTATCCTTTTCATTGGGTATGACCACTGGAGCCATTTCAGGGATGATTCTTTAACAAGTCGTCTTCAGAACATTTTCAACTGCACATCTTAGGTAAGTTTTACTCCCAGTTTTTGTTTAATCTTTTTGCTTGCTAGATTTTTAATTTAACTTCCTTGTAGATGGTGGCCGAGTTTGCTGAGTTGGTTCAGACGCAGCAACATCAAGCTGACCGAATAAGGCATCTTGAAGCTCAGTTGAAGGAGAGTGAGGATAGCCGTGCTCGGGTTGAATCAGCATATCTAAAGGAGGTGAGCTCTACATATATATTTGCTGACCACTGTTTGGCTAAGCAAGTGGAAGCCGAGGAAAGAGCTTCTCTGGCAGAAAAGAAGGCTACATCGTTTCAAAACTTACTGTTTGTTGCCCAGGAATCAATGCTCAAAGCTAAATAGGAAGCTGAGCAGTCCAAGTCGTCCTATGAGCAGAAAATTGAAGACTTAGAATGCCAAGATTTGACAGTCGAGTCCCTATCAAAGGAGGCTAGACTGGAACTGGAGGTCCAGGGGGTTGATCGATTCAAAAGGTACCCAGCTTATGTCGCCCTTCTTCTTCGAGAATTTCAGAGAGGGTTAGTTTCAGCTGGCAAATTTTTTAAGGTCAAGAATCGGGCAACTGATAAAGCTCTAACTAACTGGGAGCTATCGATTAAGAACCACATGGACCGGCCCCTGGAATCTATTCGGACTCAGATGAAAGAGTGGAAAGCTTATTGCCACAGCCGAGGTAAGGAGTCCCATTCTATGCATCTGGAGGTTCTATCAGAGAACTCTTTCTCGACCTTCTATGCCATTCAGGAATCCGGCATAGATGGTTCGACACCTGATGTTGGCTTGATCCCTGGAGTAGACTACAACGAGTGGATGGATGATTCAGTCGACACAATTGCTTGGCCTTCAAAAGAAAGTCTTCTCCGTGAGTATGAAATGGTGTCTGACTTGAGCATCGGTAAGAGTTCCAAATCCTCTTCCCAGCCTTAGTCATTTTTGTAAAGATTCACCTTTGTAAAGATTTTTATCAATGAAAGCCGTGAACTATTTAATTTCAGAAAACCAAGTGGTTTAATCCGACTCATTACTCAAGAAATTTCACCGAGTACCAAGTACCAAGTACCGAGTACCGAATATCTTATCTAACTTGGTTTTATTATTTAGGGTTGCTTCTAACGCCGAGTATCTTATCAAACTGGCTAACGCAATCTGCCAAATCTTGTTAAACTGGCTAATGTAATCTTTTTGTGCCAGTTATCTTATTAAACTGGCTAATTCTGTCCGAGTAACTTCACCGAGTATCTTATTAAACTTGGTTTTGTTACCCGAAGGTACTTTTAACGCCAAGTATCTTATTAAACTGGCTAATTATGTCCGAGTAATTCATCGAGTATCTTATTAAACTTGGTTTTGTTACCCGGAGCTACTTTTAACGCCAAGTATCTTATTAAACTGGCTAATTATGTCCGGGTAACTTCATCGAGTATCTTATTAAACTTGGTTTTGTTACCCGAAGTTATCTTTAACGCCAAGTATCTTGTTAAACTGGCTTTATATTAACCGAGCCATCTTGAAACAAGCGAGTAGATTTACTCGTATTTCATACTCGGTTATTACCCAAACATTACATCAAGGCTCACCATGATCATATGTTCGAGTCCTCGCACAAGTTACCAAGGACGTCTCCCCGGTTTTGTATGTGTAAGGGTTTGCCGAATCGTTAAGCTTTTCAAACTGCTTAACACAGCTGCGCATTTCACCGGGATTGTTTTCGACAGCTCCCTGATGTGTTTTCCAGAATCTGGTGCACGGGTTTACCTTTTTGCTAAGGTCGACTGACCTTGCTCGGCTGGCATGCTCTTTCGATCTTCTCCGTCCATTCGGAAATTAATGTCCCGAGTATTCTATTTACATGTTCTTATTCATATGCTCTTATTATCATATGCTTTATATTTCGGAAATCCCGAGTTTGATTTTTATTTATCACTGCAAAACCAACAATGATTTAAATTTCAAAGCTAATAATTGACCTGACTAAAATTGTCCTGACTAAAAAGGAAACAAAATTTTAAGGATAGAAAATCTTCAAATATTGGACGTTGCATGGTTGGGGTAAGACCCCTCCATCTGGACGTGCAATCCAATATGCTCCATGGCCAGCTACTCCTTCAATCTTGTACGGGCCTTCCCACTTGTCAGCTAAGGAACCTGCAACTTTGTTTTTTGTATTCAGCGACACCTTTCTGAGTACCAGGTCTCCCAGTTGGAATTTTCTGACTCGAACATGAGAATTTTAGTTGCGAGCTACTCTTTGTTGATATGCCATATTTTGTATTTGGGACTTCTCCCTTTTCTCTTCTAGTTTATCTAGACTTTGTAACAGCATATCAATATTCTGGTCTTCATTATATAGCCTGACCCTAGGTGATGCATATGATGTTTCTTTAGAGATAACAGCTTCTGTTCCAAACGCTAAAATGAATGGGGTCTCTTCTGTTGAAGTTCTTGCTGTCATCCGATATACCCATAACACCTCGGGAGTTTTTCAACCCAACTTCCTTTCTTGGCATCTAGCTTTGCTTTGAGTGTATGCTTGATGATTTTGTTTACTGCTTCAGCTTGTTCATTTGTTTGAGGGTGGGCAGGTGTGGCGTAGTAATTGGCAATTTGGTACTCTTTACACAGCTATCTGAATTTCAGATTATCGAACTGGGTGTCGTTGTCAGTGATAATAGTGTTCGAGACTCCAAACCTATAAAGTATATTTTTCTTCACGAAATTTATGGTATTTGCTTCTGTGATATGCACTAAGGCTTCAGCTTCTACCCACTTCGTGAAATAGTCAACGACTACTATTGAATGCTTCGCTCCACCCCCTGACTCTGTTGGCATTGGGCCAATTAAATCCAAGCCCTACATGGCATATTTCCATGGGGACATAAGGTTTCTAAGTTGTTCGGGGGGTTGTCGGATATCGTTAGCAATCTTTTGGCATGTATTACAGCTTTCCAAACATCGCTATGCATCCGAGAATAAAGTAGGCCAATAATAACCTTGCCTAAATACCTTGTGTGCTAAAATTTTTCCCCCAGTATGGTTTCCGCATACTCCACCATGGAATTCCTATAGTATATGATATGCATCTTCCTCTGATAGACATCTTTGGAGTGTTCGGGAAAACCACCTTCTGTACAGTTTTCCTCCGATCAATGTGTATCTTGCTGACCGATACCTGATACGTTTGGCTTGTAGGGGATCTTTCGAGAGTACGCCTTCTTCCAGGAACCTTTTTAGCTGAGTCATCCAACCGTCTGACGGTGTTCGGATTTCTAAAATTTTAAAGTTTTTTGGCTCAGCTGTGCTCGGTTTGAGGAGATGTGCTACCTGAATAGTTTTTGGCCTGATTGTGGTTGCTGCTGATGCTAGCTTGGACAAAGCATCTGCCTTTTCATTCTCCTCCCTGGGGATCTAGGCAATCTTATATTCTTTGAATTTCTAAAGGAGCTGTTTTTCTATGTCACGATATGCTATCATACTTCCATCTCTGGCTTGGTATACGTCCAGGACTTGGTTGACGACTACCTGTGAGTCGCTAAATATCTCAACCTCATCAACTCCGAGGGCTATGCAGACTCTAAGTCCAGCTAGTAGCGCCTTGTACTCGGCTTGATTATTTGTTGCTTTGAAGTGGAATCTCATGGCACACTCGACATCATCTTTTTCCGGGGTACATACTATTATCCCTACCCCACTGCCGTGAGTGTTTGAAGAGCCATCAACTTATAATTTCCATGAGAAACTCTTGCCCAACATTTTTTTTGCTTTCAGGTTTGGTTCTGTGAATTCTGCTATAAAATCCGTCACTGCTTGGCCTTTGAGAGACGTTCTGGGGACGTACTAGATATCGAATCCACTCAGCTCGATTGCCCATTTGGTTAGTCTTCCTAAAATTTCTGGCTTCTGTAAATTTACTTAAGTGGGCAGTCGGTGAGAACCTGGATTGTATGAGCCTTAAACTATTGCCTTAGTTTCCTTACTGCTGAAACCAATGATATAGCCATTTTTTCTGCCTGTGAATACCTAGTTTCAGCTGGAAGAAGTGCCTTGCTGGTATAGTACACTGACCTCTGTACTCCATCTTCTGTTCTGACTAGAACTGAGCTTGCTGCTAACTCTGTAATTGATAAGTACAAGTGGAGTATCTCTCTCATTTTCGGTATCGAAAGGATGGGAGCTTGCCCTAGGTACTCTTTGATTTTTAAGAATGTCTGCTCACATTCTTCGTTCCATTCGAGTCCTTTTCCTTTTTTTAATCACTTCAAAAAAGGAGCACATTTGTATGTGGCCTTTAAGATGAATCTACACAAGGAAGCTACGCATCCTGTTAAGCGCTGCATTTCTTTTAGCGTCCTTGGTGAGGTCATTTTTTGTAGGGCTTGGATCTTTTCAGGATTTACTTCGATTTCCCTTTGGTGAACTTGGAAGCCCAGGAACCTTTCTGAAGGAACTCCAAATAGGCACTTATTCGGATTCAGCTTCATTTGATATCTTCTCAAAACGTCGAATGTCTCTCGCAGGTCTGAGGTATGCTTGTCTGCAGAGATGCTTTTGGTCAACATGTCATCTATGTAAAATTCCATGTGTCTTCCTATTTGGCATGCAAAGATTTTGTTGACCAGCCTTTGGTATGTTCCCCCTGCATTTTTTAACCCGATGGGTATTACTGTGTAACAGTATAAGCCCTGATCGGTTGTGAACGCCGTTTTTTCTTCGTCAGCCTTATTCATACGGATTTGGTTATATCCTAAGTAGGCGCCCATGAAACTGAGTAATTCGTGGCCTAATGTGGCATCAACCAGTTGGTCTATCCTTGGCAGTGGAAAACTGTCTTTTGGGCATGTCTTATTCAAATATGTGAAATCTACGCACATTCTCCACTGACCATTTTTCTTTTGGAAGAGGGCCACATTAGCTACCCATTGAGGGTAGTTGATCTCTCTAATTGACTCTACCACGAGTAACTTCTCTACTTCCTCCTTGATTGTCTAACTTCTTTCGAGATTAAATGGCCTTCTCTTTTGTATTACTGGTTTTGCATTCGGGTCTACCGTGAGATGATGAGATACTATTCGGCCATCTATCCCGACCATGTCTTCATGACTCCAGGTAAACACATCCTTATATTCTTTGAGCAGATCAGTGTGGCTTTGTTTGACTTTTCCTTCCAAATTAGCCTCGATCTTGATCTTCTTATCTGGTTCATCTTCTTTCAAGATTAATTCTTCGACTGGTTCATTTTTGGACTCCTTTGGTTCTTCCCTTGAATCAAATTCGAATGACAGTGACTCTTTGTTCTGATTCGGCTGTGTTATAGTGTATACATATCCACCATTGTCTCTATCTTTGTAAACTGACAGATTAGCTCTTCAAGCCATCTCCTAGGACCCCTTGAATACTCCGACCCTCTGTTCGGTCGGGAATTTGATCATTAGGGCGTAAGTAACTGTTACGGCCTTAGTTTTATTCAAGAATGGTTTACCTAACGATGCGTTATATGGCAAATTATCTAAGTCGACCACTACGAAATCGAGTAATATTGTTCTCTGACAAGGTGTACTCTAATTTTTACGGGCAACTTTACAGTCCCAAGAGACCTGACCTTGACTCCCCCGAACCCTCTGAGTGGGGTATGAAAAGGCTGCAAATCCTTTCGGTCCAACCAGAGTTGATCGTAGACAGCTTTATTGAGAATATCCGTCGAACTACCATTGTCTATTACAATTCTCCTGACTTCCCTGTGTCCAATTCGGGCACTTATGACCAGGGCGTCATTTGGTCGAACATCAACCCCATGTGAGTCAGCTTCTGTGAATATTATTGGGTCCCATCATTCCTTTACCCTTTTCGGGTCTGGTTTTACAGAGTTGACGTCAAAGTTTTGTCTTGCCTCCACCGCTTCTTTGATTTCTTGGTTACTTCTTCTAGTTGATGGTCCTCCAAAGATTGTTTGTATTACTTCATTAGCCTCGGGACTGACCCTTTGGTTTCGACTGAAGCTATGATCGGCCCTAGTCTTTTTCTTTGTTTTTGGTCTCTCATCTCTTTTCAAGATTATATCCTTTAAGTGTCCTTCCCGAATGAGGCTCTCTATATAATCTCTGAGCTGGTAACACTTGGAAGTCTCATGATCAGTTTCCTTGTGGAATCTGTTGTATTTTACTGTATCGCGCCTGGCAAACTGAGATTGTCAGCGTGGCTCTCTTACCAAATTCTTTTCTTCCAAAATGGCTAGGATTTCCTCCTGCTTTTTTTCGAAGAGGAGTGTAGTTTGTGTATTTTCCTCAGAATTTCTCCGTGGTCTGGTCGGCATTGCGCCCGTTCCCTCTGTCCTTATCGCTCCCTTTTTGTTTTCCCTTTTGGTTTTGTAACTTCGACTCGGTATCTTTTTGCTCTGGTTTTCCTCCGTATATGTAGAATCCTCTCGTGGCTAACTCTTATTCTTCGGCTAGTGCATATCCTCCTGCCATGTCCATCATGTCTGTATATCTGGTTAGTCGGGCCCTTCTTAAGTTAAAAGATAGTCACCCATTCTGTAAGTTGTTTATGAATGCCGCAATTATTGCTTCGCCATTTGCACTGCCGATTTCTGACACCGCCTGGCCGAATCTCCCCATGTATTTTTTTAACGACTTGCATTTCCCTTGTTTCAGTTGAGAAATGTAAGCCACTGATTTTTTCCTATGAACGTACCCAGAAATTGTCTTGAGAAACTTCTGCTTAACTCACCAAAGCGTCTGATGCTTGCTGGAGGCAATCTTCTGAACCATATTAAGCCTGTGTCTTCTAGAGTCTATGGAAAGTTGAGACATAATAAGGGGTCGATGTGGGCATACTGAGCCATAGCACTTTTATACCGTCTGACATGTTCTTTAGGATCTGTATCCTTCTTAAATTGTTCCACGTGTGGCATCCTGAATCTTTCTGGGAATGGGGTTCGCAAGATGTCCCTAGTGAATGGACTATCAGAATAGTCGTCGGATAAGTCATTATACCCATAACGTCTAACCAGTGCGTCAACTTGACGCCTATTGTTTTCAACTTCTCAGGTCAGGCTCTGAATTACAACGTCTCTATCTCCCAATGGATCTCCATGATGGTTAAACCGTCGAGTGACTGTCATGCCTTTTTTCCAGTTCATCTTTGCTTCATTACCGAGTTTCATGGGTTGATCCTTGTAGACATATGGTTCTGTGATGACGCTTACGATGGTGCGGATCACTATCTTCTGATGATGACGATCGATCCCTGTGTCGGTCATAATTACGGTGTCTATTATGGGTTATCTGATCATGGCTCTGCCTTTGACGTGGTTGCTCCTCTTCAGGTGTTTCACGTCCAGCCTGATTAATTGGAACATAGTTCCTTCCAGCTTCTGGTTCATCTGGTTCAAGCCCAACTATAACCGAACGAAGCCTTGTAAAGTGAGGAATAGGAGGTTACGTCTCTTCTGCAGCTAGTAGATCAACTCCTTCCTTTACCGCGTCCACTACCAGCTGTTGTAGTGCCTCACAGAAACTTTGTGTCAGGTCTTCGCTGGACGGAGGGATTTGGTAGATCCCCGTCAGAGATGTTGGTTGGTTGGTTCTCGGTTGTGGCGAGATCTCGTGAACTACTGCCAATATGAACATTATCTGGAGATTTCTGAATATCCCCATAACTGTTTCTGCTTCCAATTCCTGCCATTACCCTTAATCAAATCGGAGGTTCAACCCCTTCTTCTAGCGCCAATTGTTGACGTCGATTTCTTGATGTGTGAGAAAGTCAACAAGATTGGATTTTAGTTGTGATTTCAAAGAGAAAGAGAAGGAGAATGTAATTAGATGCAAGTTTTACGTGGTAAAACTCCGATGACTAGAGAAACGTCCACGGGTAGTTGAACAAACAACCGAGCCAAAAATCCACTATTGAAATAAAGATTTATAACTCTCGATCTCTCTTTTTTCTCTCTGTATTCTTCTCTATCTTCTTATGATGAGATTATGGGTCTATTTATATGTACATAAACCCTAATCCTTTTTGTACAAGTAATGAAAGATTTTTGTATTTAATTACAATTGGTTATTTGTTGGAGTAGTCTTTATCTTTTTTCCTATTTCGGATATTTGTATGGAGATCGAATGGGACTCTAGCAATATAGTTAATTTAAGATTTATTTCCTTACAAATGTGTAGTCTTCGTGAAGTAATAAAGTTGTTGTCTGATTTGAAATATTTTCCTGTTTGGTATTCCATCCTTCTTGGAACTCTTCTTCAATGTGGATATCTTTACGTATTTTAATATGACTCTTGGTTTGTATACGAGTTATGTGATGGACTTCTTTATTCAGATTTCTTTGTTTAGAACATGACGTCAGCTGATCCAGAGTAGAACATGACGTCAGCTGATCCCGAGTGGGTCTTGCTAAATGCTTGTATTTATACCTACTCGAGTTCTTACTCTTTGGTGACATCTTGCGGGATATTTTCTGAACGTCTATTCGGATATCTATCTTTCAATTTTATCCTCCTTGTCAATGATGTGTACATCTGATAAAATTTACATATGACAAGTAGAATTCTTCTTTGAAAAGGATTCTTAACTACCAAGTAAATCCACCTAAGGAAAAGATTCTTACCAACCAAGTAAATCATTGTTAAGAGAGGATTTGTGATCCTATATATATCCCCTTGATGAATTCGGCCAGCCCTATGATTCTTAGAGTGAAAACTTTGGCCAACCTAAGTGTTTTTCTAGGAGAGAAATTTGCTTAGCAAGAGAGAATTTTGAGAGAGAAAAATTTAGTATTTTACTCTAGACAAAATTCAATGAACTCTAAGATATAAGTTGTGAATTCAACCAAGAAGAGAAAAAAGGGGAACGTTTTGTTTTTGATAGTACACTAATATCCTTTACATCAAAAGGGTTTTGTGTATAAAATCAAATCGGGTTCACGCGAGTTTCAATCAATTAGATTGATAATTCACAAGTTACGGGACGTTCTTGGATTTTTCTCTTGGAGGATAATTGTAACTAACAAAGAAAAAGATTTTGTTTATTTCCATCCTCAGGTATACAATTTAAAGAAAGGGTGCACACACTCCTAGGTGATTCACATTCGTGATTGGATTAAAAGATCTTACGAATTCAATTCGGAGCTTGTTCAATCGTCACGAGAAAAATGTATGACACTATTTATATACATCAATTAATCTAGGGTTAAGGTTCTTGTTATTAAAAGGGAAAAAAAAAATTATACCGAAACCCTATTTTTTATTTTTCACGCTTCTGCTACGCTTATTTTCCCTACAATCACATGAAATATGAGAGAAAGAAGGCAGGGAGAAGATGTACCAGAGATCTATGTTTGTGAAGAAATGAAGATTAATAATATGAGTTTGAGAAGAAATGATGATGGATGAATCTGGGATCGCTAAGATCGATGTTGTTCATTTTTTTTTGTTTAATTTGTATTTTTATTATTATTATTTTTATTCAGATCAATCGATTTATTTAAAAAATGGGGGTATCATCACTAAAGTCCCTATTTTTTCACTAATTGACACATTTTTAAACGTCTTTGTTAATTAATCACTTTAGTCTTTTGTTTTTACAAAATAAATTACTTTAGCCTATTTGACCAAAAAATAACGGTCAATTATAACATGATATGTAAAAATACAGTTTTACACCTTATTGATATTTTTAAATCTTTTCTTTTATTCCCTCTAGTTTCAATAATAACTGGTCAACCCCTGAAAAAATTAAAAAACCTCCACGAGGGATTGAACCTTCAACCTTGAGTGTGTGTGTATAATTTGTTTAAACTAATTTAAACATGTTTATATAATTTTAAAAAAACTTATATATATAATTTAAAATAAATTCATATTTAATAATAATATATAAAAACATATTTATGAAAACGAAAAATAAAATATCAAAAGGAAAGGAAACCCAGAAAATCCAAGCCCATAAATTGAAAAGGGGAAAAATCAACAAAAAAGAAGACGAAAGATAATAAACCAAATAAACTCATATTTATATAATTTAAAATAATCTCAAATATAATAATAATATAAAAAAAAAATATGAAAAGGAAAAAGAAAATAACAAAATAAAAAGAAAAGCATGATATTTTGTTTATTATTTTCTTTTCTTTGTTGTTTTTTTTTTCACTTTTTTATTTATGGGTTTTGATTTTCTGAGTTTTTATTATCAAATTGAAATAATATACGAGCTTTGACTGTTTAGATTTTCTGGGTTTTCTTTTGTTTTGATATTTCTTTTTTATTTTCATAAATATGTTTTTATATATTATTATTAAATATGAGTTTATTATATATATATATATATATATATATATATATATATATATATATTTAAATCAACAAACCTTCAACAACGAGCTGGAGTAGTTCAGTCGATTAGAGTTTGAGGTTAAAAACCTCAAGGTTGAAGGTTCAATCCCTATTGGAAGTGTTTTTATTTTTCCAGAGGTTGATCGACTATTATTGAAACTAGAGGGACTAAAAAAAATAACAATAAAGGGTAAAAATATATTTTTACACATTCTGATATAGTTGACCGTTAATTTTTTATCAAATGGACTAAAGTGATGTATTTTGAAAAAAAAAATAAGAGACTAAAGTGAATAATATAACAAAAACGTTTAAAAAAGTGACAATTTGTAAAAAGTAGGGACTTTAATGATAATATCCCTAAAAAATCTCTTAAAAGTATATAACTATCTAAGAAATATGAAGAGAGTATGAAGTATTATTAAACAAACAAGAAGGAAAAAAAGTTTGAAGTGATGGGATTCAGATACGATGTTGTTTGATAAGTGGAGAGAGAGAAAAAATAAAACAAATTAATCATAGTCGTTCGAGAGAAAAAATAAAACAAATTAATCATAGTCGTTCATTTGGTTGACTGCCACATATCACTGGATGTTGAAAAGTTGAGCACAAATTAGATGGGCAGAAGATCTCAACCGTAAAATAATTGGGGATTTTAAATTATCCACATCCAATAAATCGATTGTTCTTATAAACTATGTGTGACCAAATACACGGGATACCCTATATGCTTTTACTTTCTCTCCAAGCTTCTCAGTTCTCTCTTTGTATTAGATTTATAATATCTCTCTTTGTATTTTCTCCATTTTTGAACCCAAAGTTAATTCTTTTAAGTTTTGTTATGGTCGTTAGTTACAGAAAGACAAAGTTCAATTCCATCAAATTTAGAATTAAAGCATCTCTAATATTATTATGCGTCTGGAGAAATTTTAGTGCCAAATAGGATATATGGATAATAAGGTAGAAAAAACATCTTCAATACAATTTTGTTGATGTGGTAAAATGTTTTATTAGGGAATATGGAGATGTGTTCCTAACTTTAGTTGTTGGGGTGGATTTCTAAAACCGATGATCGCGGGATTGTCATGCCTGATATACACTCATAACTCATAGTAATTAATAACGTCAATAGCAGAAAAATATATGAGAGAAAATAAATCAACCACAACACAAGATATACGTGGAAAACCCAAATTATGTATAAAAAAAACCACGGTCTTCAGGACGACAGAGAAAGTTCCACTATATGATAAATTGTTACAACCATATATTCCAGGATTATCTCTCACACCTACGCTCACAAGATCCTCACCAAGAACCCCCAATATCCCTTAGGTCTCCCCTGAATATCATCCACAGATCTCTAACTTAATCCACTGATATTCCCTTAGATCCCTCCATGAATATTCCCACGAGTCTTTCACCCAGATCTCTCTACTACTCTCTGATGTTACATGGTGTTCTTTTGCTCCACACACACAAAATAACGTAGATACAAGGTTCTATTTATACTAGTTACAGGGAGTTTAACATAAAAGGAAATTCTACTTTTAAAAATACGAGAATTATTTGTTTCATATAAATACTATTTCCTATTTATGACAAGTCTTCTTGTTAAGGAGAAATCACTTTCCTTCAAGTACAGGACTTTTCAGTTCTTTATGAAGACAAACTCTTTCCTTTTTCTGATTAGCACAAGAACTTCTAAAAGAAAGCACCTTTCTTATTTTCGTGCAACATTCCTAATTTGGACAAATCCACCATTACCTCGATTTGGGTCGCGGTTGGCCACCCGTGCCTAATACCGCGGATTGTCACTGTCAATCACCGCTCTAAATAACACAGTTGGTGCATTTACCTTTGCCGCGGTCTACACAACGTGAATCCATAGGAGTTTGACCGTTCCTTATGCCGCGGTCTGTGCGCTTGTCAGCACCGCGGTCCCTACCTGATTTCGTTTCTTCGGTTCTTTCAGTCTTCAAGCCTCCCTCAAACATCGTCTCTAACTTCCAAACGTTATCCCATGTCTCTTGGAAGCTCCACATCAGTTGAGTCTTGTTTGGTTAACATTGGTTCACTTGAGAATACGAGCCAAAACTTAACATTATAAACTCTCCTAAAAATCTGCCTAGGATTTCTAACAATCTACTCCGATTAGAGTATCTTCAATGCAAAAATGTATTTTTGGGTTTCTAACTAGTGATACATCAACATATATATTAAATAGGGATTCATTTTGTCAATTTTGTTTTAAGAAATGCATATTCTCATTTCTAATGCAATTATCTAAAATCAAATACGTATCCATTTTTGACCAATCATTTTAAAATATTTATTTCACTCTCCCTCTTCTTTATTTTAAATCAAATATGTATCAATTTTTATCCACTCATCTTACAACAGTTATCTCATTCTCTCCTCTTTTATTTTACAATTAAATGAGAGGTGTAATATTATTGGTGAGAAAAAAAATCTTAATTAGCATTTCTAAGAGAGTTTCTAAAGTTAGAAACTCAGCTCCATATTCTCTAAAAAAAATGTGCCATTTATCTTCCATAATCAAGTTAAATAATTGCATTGAAGATGATTTTTCTACTTCATTATCTAACTATCCTATATATGTGACACTCAATTTTCTCAAAATGCATAATAACATTGGAGATGCTCTAGTATTACAGCCTATTTAATTGTAAATTAAAATAGGAGAAAGAATGAAATAATTGTTTTATGATGATTTTTTTTTAAATGCATGCATATTTGATTTTAGATAATTGCATTGAAGACATTGGAGATGAGAATATATATTTCACTATTTATTTGTTTCAATAGAAATGATGACGTGTCACTATTTAGAAACTCAAAAATGTATATTAGCATTAGATATGCTATAACATTAGTCTATTTAATTATAAAATAAAATAGGAGAGAGAGTGAAATAAATGTTTTACAATGATTGGTTATAAAATGAATGCATATTTAATTTTAGATAAATGCATTGGAGATAAGAATATGTATTTATCTATTTATTTTTGTTTTTTTTTTTTGCTTCAGAAACTAAAAAATGGATATTAACATTGGAGATGCTCGTAGAGAAAAAAGTTAGAAGTTAGAAAGAATAAGGGGGTGTTTGTTTTTTTTATCTGGAATCTGAATAGATCTGAACTTTACTGAAATCTGAAAAATATCTGAAATCTGAAAAATATCGGAAATCTGAATTTGGGTAACATGTTTGTTTTTTATATTCGAGGTCTGAATATCAATATCTGAAAACTGATATAAAGAAACTTATACCCTTAATGATTATTAATTTGATGTATTTGTATTTAAAATAAAGTTAATGAAATTATTATTAAAAATAAAAATAAAATTAAGAAAGAAAGAAAAATGTGAATCAAGACGTGCAATAACAAAAAAAACTAATTTGTTAAAGTTAAAAAAATATATAAAAAAAAATTGGCGGCAATTCTCCATAGTCAAAACCCTCCAATTTCATAGTATTTTAAAAAAAAATATTTTTTTTAAATGGAGATTTGTCTCCAGATTGAAGTTTCAACAAAATTTTTATGGATAATTACCCTGGTGGCCATCAACTCTTGCCACCACTATCAAAATGGCCACCGGATGGGAGAATTGGTTTCAAAATGACTATTTTTGGAAAACAATGTTACATTAATGGTCATTATATCCAATTCCATCCAATTCATCCAATAAGTGACATTTTGGTAAATAAGGGGATATCATTAATTTATTTTAGATATTTTTTGGAAATCAATTTTTCTTTTATTTTTTGAAACAAATAATTATATTTAGTGTATGTATGTAAGTATAGCATATATATCAAGCATGATATATATATATGGGATATGTTATACATATATACACACATTAAATATAATTATTTGTTTCAAAAATCAAAAGAAAAAATAGATTTCCAAAAAATGTCTAAAATAAATTAATGACATCCCCTTATTTACCAAAATGCCACTTTTTGGATGAAAATGGATGAAATTTGATAGAATGACCATTAGTGTAACATTGTTTACCAAAAATAACCATTTTGAAACCAATTCATCATCCAATGGCCATTTTGACAGTGGTGGAAAGAGTTAATGGTCACCAGGGTAATTATCCTTTTTTTTTAATTTGATATGGGTGGAGGTAGGCGACCTCCACCTCCATATCCCTTTTTCATTTTTGTTTATTTTTCTTATCTTATTTTGTAATATTATAAAATTTTTTGGGTATTTTTGAAAAAAAATGGGTTAAATTTAGACAGGATTTCCAGATTTTAGATATAAGTCAGGATTTCTAAGGGGTCGTTTGTTTTTTTGTCTGAAGACTTAACAGTCCTGAAATTTTCTAATGACTGAATAGAGACTGAAATCTGAACCTGAATGACATGTTTGTTTGTTTTTTTCTCACATCTGAATGTATTGTCAACACGTTTGTTTTTTAAAAGTAAAATTGTCTGAATATAAGTAATTTTACATTTATACCTATGTTAAACAATTATACATATAATATGGAATAAAAGCAATCCAATAATAATAATTATATATGAAAACATATGATCATGATCTTCATATTTGATTACAAACAAACTTCATTTTTTAAAGAAAAGAAAATGTTTTTTTTTCAAAAAATAAAAAGGACATCACATATATATATATGATGTCCTTTTTCTTCTATGTACATGGGTCACATGTGTAGGATCTTCTGGTCTGGGCATGGGTCTTCTTCTTCTTCTATGTACTAAGTTAACTGGTTCACTAGAGTCATCTTCTGGGTCATAATTTGGGTCAGGTGAAAGGTTAGTTGTTTGTCTAGTTTGCCTGGGAGCTAGACTAGGTATTTGTCTAGCAATATTTTGCCTAGATAAGCTGGAAAGGGAATTTCTAGCCGACTAGAAGTCGTTTAAGGACCTGGAATGATTACTGTCACTATCTCTAAGAGACAGACCCCTTCTAAATGATATTCTAAGGGTTCCATCTTGCTCAGTAACACAGTCATGAAGGTTTCTCATAGGTGGTTTATATGTGGGTTGGTCAACTTTTTCTTTGACCCAGTCGTCTGGAAACTTAATGTTTTCCCATTTGATTGGTACAGGAACAAGGACATTAACTGCAGGGGATGCATTGAAACAAATAGTTTGTCCAGCTGGAACAGAATGGGGTATATAACTAGGTATAAGTCCAGAGGTTAAAACACGATAATGGACTCTATAAACCAACTTATAAGGGCTTGATTTTTCAAGGAATTTATAATTATGAGTTTGAATATCAATAACTAAACATTTTTCTTTATGTTCATCCGTATTTAAGGCAATGGTAAAATTTGGGTAAACTTGGAAATAAATAGGTCCATAAGTTAAAGAAGTTTCAGCCATTCCAAGAATGGATTCTTTATAATCTGTAATTCTTTTGTCTCTTAAAACAATTAATAAAGAATTATTTAAACCAATTTTTGAAAGGGGTTTAACACCTACTTGGACACTGCCAATGTGTAGGTCATTAAAACCAATTTTGTTGTAATGAGTCAAATTGTTTTTATTTAAAAGATTTATCGAAAAAGTATTGTTTTGGAATTTCACATTAATCTCTTTAGTCTTTTGTCCCAACAAAGTTCTAAAATCTAGAAGTTTTTTCTTATAGATGCTATTTTGTTGGATATTGGGTAATTGCTAGTTTATTAATTCTTTGTCATCCCAGTTTGTCTCAAAATTGGCTACAGATTATCCTGTACTACTATTTATATCATCGGACTCAACCCCAGGTCTAGAACTACTTGCAGACATGATAAAGAAAATGAATAGTCAAAAATCCTAGGTTTTGACTCACAGTTTGATCAATGGGTCAACAGCCTACAGCACTCTAGCAAACGGCAAACACACCCTTAGATCTACTGACTTTTGTACCTAGAAACTAAGACTACAGATCTTCTTCAACACGCCTCAAGGCTCTGATACCAAAACGGAGCAAGATAATATAAAATAGAAAGCAAAGCACAAGATATAGCAATTCTAAAAACATAACAGAAAATCAAAGATAAGATAAACAAGCAATTAACTGTTTACAAATATAAAACAATGGTTCTATCGAGTACGTGGCGTTGTTTTACCACAAGTGTATCCTATTCGGTATAATACAACCGCTTACGGATAGGTTAGGGTTTCCAGCCTATATACTCAGACCAGGAAACAATAATGAATCATGAAAGAGATAAATGAATAGTCTCTTACAGTGATAACAGTAATAGTCTGACAGCAATAGAAGCAATAGGATATATTCAACAAGTCGCAAACTTTATTTATGATTTCAGAAATTTACAAAGTGAGGAAGAAAAGGAATAGTTATTCTTCGCAGAGCATTCAAAAAGAAAGAAGATAAACTTAAAAACTGAAAAATTGAATCTGCCCTTAACAGAACAAACCAAACATATTTATAGAGGGATAAATAACCCTGGTTATATTGTCGGCAAACCATGGTCAATAAACTCTAGTTGCTTTAGTGGTTGTCGGCAAACCATGGTCAGAAAACTCTGGTTACTTTTATCGGCAAACTATGGTCAATAAACTCTGGTTACTTTGTCGGCAAACCATGGTTAAGGAATAAAGCATAGATAAGTTATGGATCGTGACCAAAGAAAGTAGTTGGATCCTCGCTGTCAAAAGCATAATTTTCATCATCATTATTGTCTCTGTCATCATTGTCTCTATCACATTTTTCAGAAATGGTGCCAGCCTGTGAAATACTGGACATAGAATTCTTCATTTCCTCCGCTATCTTCATTAATTCTTCAGGTGTGGATACAGCAGCAATCCTAGCATGATTCTGAGATTTGGCCATTAAGAAGCCTGATTGGTCTGGAATTTTGTTGTGGAGAGAAGGATTGTCAATGAACCATTTGGTCACTTTTTCTTTTCCAAAGTTGGTGAGATTCATCCCACTCCACCATTTGATCTTTATTTGTCTTCCAAAATATGGGATCTTGGCATTTCCAACAATTTTGTCTTGGATCGCATATTCCAGCATAAGGATCCATGTTAAATTGAAGTTTACAAAAAATAAAAATAAGTCTGGGTAAATTTCCCAATCATAAGGTTTGTTAAGGTTAGCAATCCAAAAAGAATAGCCTTCCTTAACCTGAGCCGGTAAAAATTCAATGATATGTCCAAATTTATCCCACCATTCAAGAAACCAAATTGGTAGGCTACTTTTAAATTTTTTTATCAAAATAGATAAACTAGGAAAGGGAATTTCCTGGATTTTATCCGTAAAGGAATTTAGTCCATGCATCAATATAATCCCAGTAGGAAAAGTCAGATACATGGAAAATTCTACTAAAATTTCTAGTAGAATTGGGGTCACCACCCCATTGTTCAAGGGAAATGATTTCACAAATCTTTATTTTTCTGAAAATGAGTTTTTCTTTGTCTATTTTGTCAAAAACATCTGATATAAAATTGAATCAGTGTCAACCAAAATGAATTCATAAAATATGTGTCTCTTAGATAAGTCTTCAGGAATCCTGCCAAACAGCGGGTTAATAATAACATCCGTAAGTTTTTTAGGCTCCTTAAAATATTGGTCATGAAGAAAACATTCTTCCATAGCACAAAACCGATCAAAGAAAGGTTTGTTGATATAAGAATAAGTCGGGTAGTTTATGATTGGTAAGGCTGATTGTGAGCTCTGTGTCTGGGCTATTATTTTTTCTTGTTTAATAGAATGTGGGCTGATCTTGGATGAGGCAATAGTTTTAAAAGAGCTGTTGTCACTTGTCAAAGGAGAAAAAATATTTGTTGTATGAATAGGGCTTTGACTTGGGCTTCTACTGGAGGAAGGCCCAGCAGGAGGCAAATGAGGGAATTGGATAGGTAGTTGATGGGGTGATCTGGGCTGAGATATTAGAGAGATTGCATACTCGTCTTTATGTCTCCCTCTTGAGGAAGAATGATAAGTCGATACTGATAACTCAATGCTTTTGTCAGATGATTCAGGTCTAATGGAGCCTCTGCCACCAGGGCTTCGGCCACCACGTCCTCTGTTTAAACTTGTCATTTGTCACCCTGTAAAAATTCTCTGGTCAGAAAATCTGGGAGACTGTTGTCTGACCCTTTAATATATTCAATATCAAAATAAAAAGCAGATAAAAGGGCTTGCCATCTAGCAAATATTTGTTTAGAGGCAAGGTTCTTCATATCTTTTTTCAAAATGAATTTTGCCGATTGGCAATCCACTCTTAAAACAAATTTTTGGTTTATCAAATCATCTTGTAATTTTTGAATTGTCAAAACAATTGCTAATATTTCTTTTTTGACAGTCGAATATTTCTTTTAGGTATCGTTCCAGGATCCTGAAACATACCTAACAAGACATTCCTTGTTATTAATATTTTGTTTTAAAATACCACCATATCCTATATCCGAAGCATCAGTTTCAACATATTTTGGGGTAGTAGAGTGGCAAATCGTCATACATGGTAGTTTTTTAACATAATTTTTTAAATGCTGAACGGCTTTAGTATATTCAATGGTCCAAGGAAGAGGATTTGTTTTTAGTCTCTGGAAAAAGAGGTTTACAAATAATACTGAGTTCTTTGTAAAAATTGGAAATGTAATTTAAACATCCTAAAAATCTTTGTAGTTGCTTTTGTCGTTTATTTCATCTGAAAATTTATCAGTAAAATCTAAACTCCTTTGGATAGGAATGATTGTTCCTCTTTTGATATTATGCCCTAAAAATCTAATGTTGGTCTGGAAAAGATTAATTTTTGGGGATGAAATAACTAGCCCGTGATGTTTAACTGTTTTAAAAAATGTTTCTAAATGTTTCCAATGCTGGTCAATATTTTTTAAAAATATCAGCACATCATCTATGTAAACAATTGAAAATTATGAATAAGGATTGAACATATTATTCATAATACATTGAAATTCACTTGAAGCATTTTTTAGACCAAATGGCATAACATTCCATTCATATTGTCCAAAAAGAGCTGTAAAAGCTGTCTTATAACGATCCTTTTCAGCAATCTGGATTTGCCAGAATCCTGATTTCATATCAAATTTTGAAAAAATAATGGAATCATAAAGTCTTTTTAATAAATCAGATTTATTAGGCATGGGATACCTAATCCATTGCAAAGCATCATTTAAATACTTATAGTTAATAACGAGCCTAGGAATACCTCTTTCTATTTATGTGTTTTTCTGAACATAAAAAGCAGGACAACTCCAAGGGGATCTAGAAGGTCTAATTAATTTTTTCTCAATCAAATCTTGTATTTCTTTTTTGCAATAATCAATTAGATTGGCAGACATTTGAATAGGTCTAGCGTTGGTAGGGATTCCCTTTTCATTAAAATCCTTGGTATAGGGAAGGGTAACAATATGTCTTTTTCTATCCCAAAAAGCATTTGGTATGGAAGAACAAACTTCCTTTTCTAATTTTTCTTTAAAATTATTTATTTTTTCTTGAAAAAGCAGTTCTTTTAATTTGTTTTCTTGTCTTTGGAAACCTAAATCATTTTTTAGAAAGTTTAATTGGTTTTGTTTTCTAGTCAATGTGGCAGTGCAGTTGTCAATAGCTTTAGGGTTTTTTGTACAAATATTATTGTTTCTTAAGACATTTAAGTCCCTTACTAGAACAGGGAAAATAAAAGGGAATGTAATCTCTTTTTCTAGATATTCTGTAACAATTCCTTCAGCAACGACTTTGAAAAAAAACCATAAAGCTATTGACAACTGCACTGCCACATTGTAATCTCTTTTTCTAGATATTCTGTAACAATTCCTTCAGCAACGACTTTGAAAGGAGAAATTAGGTATAGAAAAGGTAAACCTAAAATTACATTTTGAGAAAGAGTTTTGACTACAATAAAATCATTGTTATCACAAACTCCATTATTGCAAACTTTGGCATTAGTGAGTTTATATTTGAAGTCTAATTTAATTTTGTTAGCACCATATAAAGTTTCCATGGTTGAATCTAAGTATTTGGTAGGAACAAGAGATTCAACAATACAGTTTAAGTCGGCACCTGTGTTAATAAGAGCAGTAGCCCTAATATTGTAATTAGAGGCAATTCTGATGTCAATTTTAACAAACCATTTCTGTATCCTGACTTCTTGGATAGTATTAATTTGGTCTATATTTAAAAGATTTTGGTCAATATCTTGTTCTTTATCAGATTCGTCAGAGCTGTTAAAGCTTGGCTGTTTTTCAAGAGATTTCTTAGAAAAATATTTTTCTAAACTTTCTTTGATTTGTAGATCCTGGATCTGAGTTTTTAAT
This sequence comes from Dipteronia dyeriana, assembly GCA_032871835.1. NCBI lineage: Eukaryota > Viridiplantae > Streptophyta > Magnoliopsida > Sapindales > Sapindaceae > Dipteronia > Dipteronia dyeriana. Next base: position 98,071,054 of record CM065296.1, on the reverse strand, counting down.
GTTTTATTTCTCCTTTAATGTCAGTAATTTCTTTTTGTAAATCAGAGATGGTCACCTTTCTGGATTTAGTTTGGAACTTTCCTAAAACATTTTGTTCAAAATCAGGAGTTTCAAAAGGGGCATTTTTAAAAGGTTTTGTTTCGTTAGAAGAGTTATTATTGTTGTTACTAGAACTTGGTTCACTATTAATTTTTTGTTGTAATTGTCTAATATATTAGGCTTTTTGAATAGGATCTTCAATACTGTCAATCATGCTAATCATTAATGAATAATCTTGTTTGTCGAGAACATTTATTTCTTTGCAAAAACAAGGTTGGGTTCCTGGTTCAAACCCAGAGGATGAAGAAGTTTCCGAATCTGAGGATGACTCATTGATTATTAAGATTTCATTATCAGATATAGAAGATGTAGAATGGTCAGAATCCATATATAGGACTTGTAAGATTTTTTCTTTAACTTGGTCGTCTAAGTCTAAGCTGTTAATCTTTCCCTTTTGGTCAGGACATTTATTAGCATAGTGTCCTTCTTTGCCACATTTAAAACACTTGTTTATCTTTTTGTAATAAGTTTTCTTTTTAGGGGAGAATTTCTTTGATTTTTTAAGGGACCATATGGTTCCTCCTTTTTTGTTAGCTTTGTGATCTTTATCTATCCTGTAAGGATAGCGTTTTGCCCATTATAATTAATCTTAGGATGTCTTTTAGTTTTATGAGAATGTAATTTGTCAAAACCAAATTGCTCACACCAAGAGCCTAGCTCTTTTCTAGTTGTTAGTTTTTGTTGTTTAAGTTGGCTCTTTAGTCTAAGATCATTACATAATTGAAGTGCTACAATGTTAATGGCAGCAATAATTTCGCCATAAGTCCAAGTGTTTAAGTCAATTTAGGACCAGTCAGACCATCCCATTTGTCTTACCATCTCATCTCTGACCTTATTAGAGAATAATTTTGGAAGGCCTGAAATGAACTTTTCTTTCCAATATGAATTAGCATTGTCAGGTCTTTGAAAAACTCTAGTTAAGAAAATATCTTTATACCATTTAAAATCACTCAATTTTTTGCACTTTAAAATTTGAATTTTGGAAAATTCTTTTCCTTGGTTAATGTTAGGGGTTCCTACGAAGTGCATTAAAATGGTATAACATAACACATATATGCCATCTGGTTCAGAGGTAGTAGTAGTAGTCTGTGTTTGTGTGGAAGTTGATTCAAAAGCAGTAGGATCACTTGTCTGGACAGGAGTGGAAGTTGTTATAGTTTTGGTGTGTCCTATAATAGATCTTTTGGCAAGGCTACTAAGGGTGTGAGTCCACCATCCAAATAGTTGGTCCTCAAAACTCGTAGTTAATGACGTCACAGCATCAGAGTGGGTCATGTTTTTTTTTAATATATATATATATATATATATCCAATGGTATGCATTTGTCTTAACACTGTGATAATTTGATATTCATATAAACCGTCAATATTGAATTGATAACAAGCATTTCCCGTATAAGCTCTATATGGGACAGTTTCTTCATATTGTAAATCTGGAGGTGTAGGTTTTGAGTAATAAGGTTTAGTGTTATGAAAATACTTTGTTTTATTATAACTATCAGTTTTTTCATTGGTCGTAATTCTTTGAATATAATCTTGAAAACTAGGGGTTTCGTTGTCGTTATCAGAAGAATCAGAGGGTAGGACAGTTTTGTCAATAGTTTGGATATGATCGCTTGGTAATCTTCTTAATCTTTCCTCTAAGGCTTTAAGAAGTTCTGTCTCATCAATAATATTATCAAAACATTTTTCAATTCCAGTATGATTAGGAAATAATAAAGGTTCTGATTTAATGAGTTTTTCTTTTCCTTTATTGGATGAAGAGGAAATAGGGGTTTCATAAGGAACAAAGACTTGTGGAGGTATGATTTCGTTAGTGGGTGAGATACTGGTTTGAGAGAGGTTAAGGTCAATTTTTTCTAATTGTTCTTCTATGGAATTAAGGAAAAAATTGGTGTAGTTGCCTTGTCTCATAACCAATCCAATTTGGTGTGATGATGAAGGTGTAGTTTAGGACATAGGATCATCGAAAAGAATAAAATGTGTGCATTTTGTCGTTTCTGTTCCTGTTGGAATGTCATCATTAGGCATATTAATTTCAAAATCTCTTGGAGGAGGATGTAATTGTTTTTCTTCTCCCTTTTTTGTTTTATAAGTTCTAAGATTTTACCGATTAATCACAAAGCAGTTTTGCTCAAAAAATTTCCTATTCACATACCGATCAAAGAAAGGAATGTTTTGGTCAAGGTGGTTAAGGCATTCCATCCACCTTTTATGGAGCTGGTTTCTTTTATTTTCAGAATAATTCTTTTCATATTTTTCTTGCAAAGATTGGTTTTAAGAAGAATAGTAATCAGCTATTAGGAAATCAAATTTGCTACTACTTATAACATTAATGGTTCTGACCAGGGGTTCAGGTTCAGAAATTTATGTCATGACCTGGGAAGGAGTAGGTGAGGTTTGTCCTTGGTCATAAGAATGAATAGGTTGGTCTACTTGTTCTGGGGGTTTTTGGACATGGGTCACATGTGTAGGATCTTCTGGTCTGGGCATGGGTCTTCTTCTTCTATGTACTAAGTTAACTGGTTCACTAGAGTCATCTTCTGGGTCATAATTTGGGCCAGGTGAAAGGTTAGTTGTTTGTCTGGTTTGTCTGGGAGCTAGACTAGGTATTTGTCTAGCAATATTTTACCTAGATAAGCTGGAAAGGGAATTTCTAGCCGGCTGGAAAGGGAATTTCTAGCCGACTGGAAGTCGTTTAAGGACCTGGAATGATTACTGTCACTATCTCTAAGAGACAAACCCCTTCTAAATGATATTCTAAAGGTTCCATCTTGCTCAGTAACACAGTCATGAAGGTTCCTCATAGGTGGTTTATACGTGGGTTGGTCAACTTTTTCTTTGACCCAGTCTTCTGAAAACTTAATGTTTTCCCATTTAACTGGTACAGGAACAAGGACATTAACCGAAGGGGATGCATTGAAACAAATAGTTTGTCCAGCTGGAACAAGTTTTAAAGCTATTTAAAATAAGCAATATATTAAAATAAAGATTTCTATACCATATGTAATTTTGATGAAATTGGAAATAAGTTATATATGGGTGATAATATCGGAAGAAAAGATTTTAGATTGCATTTAATGCAATTCAGTGATTTGCAATTAAGTTAAAAATCAAGATTTTTAACTTTTTATTTTAAGTTTTTTTTTAAGATTTTTAAGTTGTTTGACCAATTAAAAAAACAAACAAAACAACTTAATAATTATGATTCATACCCATTAAGTTTTAAGTAGAAAAAACAAACGATCCCTAACTTATTGGATTTCAGACGTTTTTGGTACTATTTCAAAATTAAGATCTGGAAAAAAAAAACAAAATGTCTTTTGATGTCTTTTCAGACGTAAAACAAAAAACAAACACCCCCTAAGTTACTATAAGAATTGGGAGAGAGAAAGTTAGAAGTTAGAGAGAGAAATTGACTAAATCATTCGGTTCAATTTTCTGAAAATTTACATTGGCATGTAAAATTTCGATCTATTACTAGCGTACAAATTTCAGTATGGGTCCATTCAAAAATATTGCTCAAAGTTAAAAAAGAAAATACCAATTACTCAATTATTCATGTTTGATACAGAGAGAAGGAGTGAGTTAGAGTTAGGGTTTACACAGATTACTAATTTTTTATTGGGTTACTTTTGATATTTTGTTGAATGTTTATACTTTATAGTAAGATTTTATTTACTTAATTTGTAACCACGGATGTGCTAATAAATTAGGTGCACAATTACAGAATGGGCGTTGAGAGTAGTTAAGTGGCATTGGAGAAAGGAACCCATAAAAATTACGATTAACACTAGTATCAATTAAATTAATAGAAATAAATGATGATTATAATAATATAGCAATATTCAAATAAAAAGTAGAAGCAGCCTTGGAGCTATCATTCCAATTACGGAATGCTCACGAAACCCTACTAAAACAGTTAAATAGTTAGTTAGTTATCTTGAACAAACCAAACCAAAATTTAATCTCGTTTGGTATTATTTTGAGAAGTTAAAACCTGATTATTTAATAATTTTAACATCTAATTTTTAAAAGTGATTATTTAAAAATTTTAATTGATTTGATTACAATTTTAAGAAGTAAGTGGGGGTCACTTTTATAAAGTGATTATGATAGAATCTGCTTTTTGATTTAATGAATTGTTTTAAAGACTAAAATATCCATATTGACTTAATATAAATACAAATATATCTTATATTTAATTTTATATAATTCAATTTTATTTGTTCACCGTTGATTAAATATAAGATTAATTAAACTATTTTTTAAAACTATTCGTTCATCTTCTCAACACAATTCTAGAATAAACACTCAAACTTAGAACTTAGAACAAAACCCTAAAACTCATCTTTTTCGTTATATATTTCTTCTTCTCTACCATTTTTCTTCGTTACCATCACAAACTCATTCAAAAATACAATCAATAAAAAATATTTTTTAAAAAATGATAAAGTTTGAAGTGTTGTAATACAGGTATCTGGGTATCAAGTAAAATAAATCAAACAATATTATAGTGAATAGAAAATAAAGGAGTAAATGAAGAATCATCCAATTTTTTATTTTTTATTTTTTATGTTTTTAGATTTGGTGTTGTCAAAACCCTAGATTTTTTAGTTGCCATGGGAATTTAAGGTTGAGAGATAGAAAAGAAAATTTTTACTTTGTTTGATAATTCAATTTCATGTATGTTTTAGTCATTATGTAAAATCACATTAATTAAATGCAAAGTTTACTAAAAGTATGAATACTGTTTTTTCAACAACATCATTAACCAAACAATTGTCTGATTAACTTCATAGTAGATTATTTCTTCAGTATAGCTAACATTGATTATTTTAAAAGTTATAACAATACTAAATTGGCCCTTAATCATATTTAGTGTTCTAATTAAACATTAGACGTTGATTAGGGGGAGCCCGACGCCTAACGTCTAGGCCGATTAATCACCGATTATGGTGATTAATCGAAAAATTTATTACTCTTCATCCTTCTTCATCTTCTTCGTTTATTTTTGATCGATTAATTGATCGGTTAATCATCGATTTGACCGATTAATTACCGATTTGATCGATTAATCGATCATCTACTAATAAGATCGATTTTACCTATTTTCCTCGGTTTGTTGTTGACTAACTGTATTGAACCGATTTCTCGAACACCGATCACATTACATTACACATCAACAGATTCAACACTTGCCTCGATCTCCTTCCGATTTTAATAACCGATCATTGACAACTTCTTGGCATCCAAGAATAATCCAGCGAGAAGTCATCATATATAATATTTGATTTCCCAACGAAACTGGTCCAACCAACAAAATCAACAAAAGAGTTGAACTGATCAATGACTTTGCTGGCAAATAAAACACTTGTTAATTTGTTTTTATGATTTAAATCAATAAAATTAAAGTGATGATGAAGAGAGACCAAATCTATGTACAGACACCCTAGACTACTTCTTTGTCACCTCCATGGATGCCTTGTGAGAGACACCATTAGTCAGCACCATGTGATGAGAGAGAAGTTCTTCAAATGGAAGAAGGAGAATCATAATATAAACTCCATCATTAATGTTGACTTATACGTACACAGTACTTATAACAATATTGTAATAATAACTAATAAATATATATAATTACTCTTCTAATTAATTTGACTCTTCTTCCAACGCAACTTCGACACGAAGACTGTATCTTGGGGAATGAATATGGTCCGTTTAGTTAGTGAGAAAATAAAAAATAGTCCTTCAAGATATTACATTTCTATTTATAATTATATATGAAAATTTAATCGTTAAGCATCACATTTTTTTTATATATAAATTATCCAAACACCTTCTTATAAAAACACTATCCCAACTCTCTCTCTCATCTCTCCTCTCAATCCTCTCTCATCTTTCTCTCGCATCTCTCACCTGTACCAAAAACGATGTATTGGGTAGCGCATCTCGTTAGGGTAGACTCTTCTTAACAGCCACGTACAAAACCAATCTTATCAAATTTAGAGGGTTTAAGGGACAATTTAAAAATTTATTAAAATTATAATACAAAAATATAAATAACGAAAAAGCATGACAAAATTTTAAAAAATTGTGACCACCTCATATCATGATAAGGTGGCTCAACCAATGCTGACGGCACTGTTCAACTATCTAACACCCATCTAAAGGGATGTTTTGATAATTTTCTCATTTACAAAGTAAAAACATATGGTTTTGGAGGGATTGTTTAAGTAATTTTAAGATTTTTTTTTTTTGTTGTAAAGATTTCATGTTTTCTCCAAAATGTCACGTTTTGATCAAGGTTTCACACTTTTTTTTTAATGTGCATCATATTATAGGGCTACTTTTTTTAATTTATAATTATGGACCGAAAACAAATGTTACAATATGATTATTAACAGTTAAAACTTCATATGTGATTAAAAATAAAATTTATATAATTTATATTGTATTTTTTTGACAATTTTCACTTATATCAAACACATAAGAAGTGGAAATAGTGAGGAATTTTACCTTTTTTTTTATCACTTGCAGTGATGTCACCGTTATAATAAGTTAAGTTTAAAAGACACATATTATGGTGAGCTACCGAAATTGTCTTTAAATAATCGATATTTTATTTTTTGAAGGCCGTCGTCCAAAAAAGTTGTCTGAAAATCAATCACCTACTCCATTTTTTCTTCAAAAAACGAGTTTGATTCCAGATATTGCACAAGAAGGTAAATTAATATTTCTGATCTTCATTTCCATTTTTTATTGTATTTCTGTGTGGTATAACACTGTATGAACATTTATGAACATGTTGTCTCAATTTTTTTATGTTGATGTCCTAGAGTTGTAAACTTTTTACAAAGAATGAATGAACATGTATGCATATTTTTTTGTATATATATTTGACCGAGTTGAGTTGTAGTGGTGCAAACAAGTTTATAATCTTTGGCATAAAAGCTGGAAAGGTTTTAAAAAAAGGTCTTAAAAAAAGGTCGAAACATTTGTAAAAAAGCTCGGAAATTTGAAAAAAAGTCTCGATCAAATTCTAAAAAAGCTCGATCCAAAAAATAGATGCTGGATACGTAAAAAGAAAAGCTCGATCCCTCGAAAAAAGGCTCGTTCCATCATAAAAAAATCTCGATCCTTGCCAAAAAGAGCTCGATCTCTCACACAAATAGCTCGATCCCTCAAAAAAGGCTCGATCCATCAAAAAAAAAGCTCGATCCTTGCCAAAAAAAAATCAATCCCTCGTACAAATAGCTCGATCCCTTACAAAAAAAGCTCGATCCCGCACAAAAAAAGCTCGATCCGTAAGAGTAAAAGGTCAAGCCATATTTGAAAAAAGCTCGAGCCATATGAAAAAAAGGTCGAGCCATATATAAAAAAGCTAGATTATGTAGAAAAAGAGTTCGGTCTTGAACAAAAAAAACTTGATCCCATTAGAAAGAGCTCGATCATGTACAAAAATGGCTCGATCAAGTGCAAAAAAAGCTCGATCAGTTAAAAAAAAAAACTTTATATCTTACACTTTTGATTTTTGTTTAATCCTTTATAATTGTAAATTTAATATGAAATATTTTTTCCTTATTAATAGTTTTTGATGTTGGTTTTGACAGGACAATGGATAGGGTGTGAATAGTCATATCTTACAACGGTCGATGGGAGCAATTACAATACGAAGATCAGAGGTATTTAGGTTCCGATAACCAAGGTTTGTATGTGTCAAAGAATTTGAGTTACGACGAACTGGTGTCGATCGTGCAAACCATTGTGAAGTTTGATGAGAACAAATACAGTGCTGAGCTACAGTCTCTATCAATTGTTCCTGGGACTACATGTCATACATTTATAAGAAACAATGACGATGTTCAGTTTATGCTAGGGGAAGATAGGGTGATCCCTCAAGTATGTGTTAGTCTAATCGAGAGGCCAGCAGGAGGTGTCATTGGTGAAGATATCCCTCATCCTGATAACACCTAACAATTTCGATTGTCGGGCGGAAGCAACCAGTTGTTTACAGAAAGAAGTGGGGTTGATGGTCGGGAAAACATATGTGTTGTCCCACCGGAAGTAGCCGCCCATGATAATAGACTGGGACCTCAATTCGACGATGTATTTGGTTGTCATATTGAGATGAATGGTAGACAGTACAACCACCAATACAATGAGATCTACAATGACATCAACAATGAAGAGAATACAACACTGAATGTTGGGGTGAATAATGAGGGTAATTTAAATTATGTAGAAAATGTAGAGGACAATCAGAATGATGCAGAACCTGTCAAAACGGAAAGACGTGTAAGACGTGTAAGACATGTACACAGATTTAGTTCCAGTGCACCAGATATAGCTGAGACCTCCGAAGGGAGGGCTAATGTAACTGCAGATGATTCTTATAATGCCACAACATGGGTTATTCCAGGAGCAGAATCATACTCGTTTGGTATTGGTGGAAGCAGGAACTTGTTTGAAGATGAACCTACAAGCATGATATATAAAGGCCAGTTTTTTCCAACGAAAAAGGATTTGAAGAGACTAGTAGGTCATTTTGCAATGCGGCAGAACTTCGAGTAGAAGGTGAAAAAGTCCAATAAGACAACATTACATCTAGTTTGTTTGATGGAAAATTGTACGTGGAAGTTAAGAGCGGTGATGAGAGATGAAAGCACATACTTTCAAGTAAGAAGTTTTGTCAACGAACACATTTGTCCGTTAGAGGAAATTCACCACCGGCACCGACAAGCTAGTGCAGTCATAATTGGAGAAGTTATTACACCTAGACTTCAACAACAAGATGGTCGACTAATGCATCCGAAGGACATAATCACCTACATGAAATCAATGTATGGAACCGATGGATAATACCACCGGAAAACTTTATATCCCTATGCATCGTCAGGAAATGCCCGAAACATGACTCCATGAACCGCCGGCGGTCTTCATCTGTAAATTCTACAGGGACACAGTTCAGCGCGTCGTCTATATGGGCGAAGGCATCAAAATGGTTATGTCGTGTCAATTTGCCCTCGTACCAGTATCCTTCTAGAGTTTTAAACGAATCCCTCAACCTAATTCTCATCTGCAATGTAACAGAAATACAACATCATTAAACAGAAGTTTTTAAAAAAGCTCGATCCCTTTCAAAAAAGCTCGATCCCTTTCAAAAAAGCTCGATTGATTTATAAAAAAGCTCAATTCCTTTTCAAAAAGGCTCGATCCCTTTCAAAACAGCTCGATTGATATACAAAAAAGCTCGATTCATTTTCAAAAAGGCTCAATCCCTTTCAAAATAACTAGATTGCTTCACAAAAAATCTCGATTGCTTCACAAAAAAGCTCGATTTCTTTTCAAAAAGGCTCAATCCCTTTTAAAAAAGGCTCGATCCCTTTTCAAAAAAGCTCGATCCCTTTTCAAAAAAGCTTCATCCCTTTCAAATATGTTCGATCTAATTCAAATACAGCTCGAACCTATTAAAAAAAGCTCGAAACATATTCAAAAAAACTCTATTCCTTTTCAAAATGGCTCGATCCAATTCAAAAAAAGCTCGATTCATTTTCAAAAAAACTCGACGCCTTTCAAAAAAGTTCGATCCCTTTATAAAAAGGCTCGATCCATGTTCAAAAAAGCTCGATCCCTTTCAAATACGCTCGATCTAATTCTAAAACAGCTCAAACCTATTCAAAAAAGCTCGAAACCTATTCAAAAAAGCTCGATCATTTTCAAAATGGCTCGATCCTTTTCAAAAAAAGTCGATCCTTTTCAAAAAAAGTCGATTCTTTTTCAAAAAATCTCGATTCCTTTTCGAAAAAGCTCGATTCCTTTTCGAAAAAGCTTGATTTCTTTTCAAAAAAGCTCGATTTACCAAAACCCAATTTTCACGAAAAAAAAAGCTCGATTCTCTTGAAAAAAGTCTCGAAAACCCAGATTTCATCTTCCTCAACTGATATTCAACCAAATTACAAACCCTAACATAAACCACAACTACAACCATTCTCACATCTCTATTTTAACCGGTTTCTACAATTCCTATCAACAAAACTCAATTCTAACATGTAATTCAAGTTAACAACAACAAAAACGAAAAAAAATAACCAATCTTACCTTTGTCAATCGCAGCTCTTCCGGTCACTTCACCGTCGATTAGTTTCTCGTCGGTTTGACTGTTACTTCTCTCTGACTTTGAAAACGACAATTTCCTCACTGCTAAAATATTTCGGGGTATTTTTGTCTCAAACACTCTTTTGGTGCCTTTTAAACATACATTAGTAAAGTGGTGATATTTGCACAACACACCCCTCAAATAGTGTCAATAATTTTTTGACCCCCAAATAAGAATGGCTTTTTTATTGTCATTAAAAATATTAATTTATTTCATATATATAATCAAAAGTAGACAAATTAAAGCATTTTTTGACACTAAGAAAACACTTGAGTTGATTTTGAAAGTAATATTTACTACTTTGTTATTTTTTTAATCTTCTACATAAATTGCCTTTTATATATTTTTATTTGAAAACACTATTTATAAGAATTCTCCTAGCTAATTGAACCCTAATAAAAAAAGAAAAAAAAATTGGGGTTAACTAATGAACTAAATGAACGAGCTGGATGTAGGGTTGATATAAAACATGGGAGTGAGAGACTTGGCAGTTGGCAGCTCTACACTTTGTGTTTTTCATTAATTAATTTGTCAATTGCAAGTTGAGTTGACATTTGACCATCGAACCCATGTTCTCTTCAATAAATTAATTCATTTTTTTTTTTAAATTCATTTCAACCATTAAACAAAACTGTCTTGCATACATTTTAATCTATAGGTATTCATATATGATAAAATCGGTTTGAAATACATTTCTTTAATATAGGCAATGGTAATGAAATCAAAGAGTATTAAGTTTTAATAAAAAAGGTAATCGAGATGAAAAGGTAACTTAATTCTCTACATGAAAGGGGGAATCAAATTCTTTTTCCAAAAAGAATTTATTTTTCGATTTGTGTGTGATATATGTGATGTACAAATTATCAGGAATTAAGTTATTCTTCCCTCATTTAAATTCGGGATCAAAAAATAAATAGCATTTTTTAAAGATAGCATTTCAATACTGACACTGCTTTAATAACTTATGTTTAAAAGGCATCTATTATGGTGAACAGACAAAAATACCCTCAATAGTTGTTTCACATCAGATTTCTTTCATTCATTTTTACAGTGATAGTTTTGAAGTAGAGAGAGAAAATCTCGTTGAAACTCAGACAATCACTCTAACAACGACGGAGTGGCGCTACACAGACGTATTCGGGGGTCGAGCTCCCCGCCGAGCTCGCGGTCGTCGAGCTGATTGAGTTTTTTTTTTATAAGGGATCGAGTTTTTTTGTGAAGGATCGAGCTTTTTAGTATATGATCTAGCTTTTTTTGTACATGACTGAGCTTTTTTTGTAAATGATCGAGCTTTTTTTGTTAAGGATTGAGCTTTTTTTTCAGGATCGAGCTTTTTTTTTTTACATAATAGAGTTTTTTTTGTAAGTGATCGAGTTTTTTATGATGGATCGAGCTTTTTTTAAAGGGATCGAGCTTTTTTGTACATGATCGAGTTTTTTTATATACATGATCGAGCTTTTTTTGTAAAGGATCGAGCTTTTTTTGTTAAGGATCGAGATTTTTTTTACATGATCGAGCTTTTTTGTATATAATCGAGTTTTTTTTGTAAGGGATTTAGCTTTTTTTTTTAAGAATCGAGCTTTTTTTAAAACATGATCTAGCTTTTTTTCAAGGGATCGAACTTTTTTTGTTAAGGATCGAGTCTTTTTTTTAACATGATCGAGTTTTTTTTAAAGGGGTCGAGCTTTTTTTTAAGGGATCGAGTTTTTTTATTAAGGACTCAAGCTGTTTTCTTAGATGTTTGAGCTTTTTTGCCCAAGATTATAACTTTTTTGCAGCAGTTTAAAAATGCTTGTACCAATATAAAAAAACTTAGACAAATTAAAAAAAAATACTCATAGCAATTACAAAATAGCTCGTAAACATATCAAAAAAAGCTCGAACCAATGTAATAAAAATATACAATAGCTCGTAAACTTATCAAAAAAAAACTGGATCATGTTCAGACAATTTGTAGATCGGTTTTTAGACAAGTTTTTGAGAGAGAGAGAGAGAAGTTATTACTTTCAGTGATCAAAGTGTGGAGATGGAAGTACAAAGAGAATTAAAAATTGATTATTTAAAAGCAATATGAGTAGTTCACCATAATATGTGTCTTTTAAACTTAACTTATTAAACTGGTGATATCACTACAACTCATAAAAAAAAAGGTGACATTTCTCACAATTTCCACTTTAAATTCTTGACTTGTAAATGCCTTAAGAGTAAATTCAATACAATAAAGTACAATTTAATTGGCAAGATGTGTCCTAAGTAAATTAGATTAGATCAGTTCCGAATTAGGGTTGGAGTTAGGATGTTCATATTGGTCATTATATTTTATAAATTAAAGGTACGTAGCGGTGGTTGTAGTTATCCAAAGGGCATTACTAACCATTCGAAGTGCCCTTCTGAACAACTAAAAGCTGTACATCCTACAGATTCTTCATCTAATTTACTTTGCCAGAAGCCACTTTTACAATCAAACTTTGAAAACCAACTGGCTTTTTGTATACAATTTGTTAATTCATCTTTATTAGGGAGTTTATAGCTATTTCTTATAGTATTGTCGTTTAATCTTTTATAATTCATTACCATCCTACTCTTTCCTCTTTTCTGTTCACTGTGACTAAATACTATAAACGCCGGGCTTCTATGCCTGCTTGTACTTTTTCTTATTACTTTTAATTCTAACAGTTCTTCTATGTGCATTTTGCACTGCTTCCTATCTTCTAAGCTATATGGAAGGTCCTGTGTAATTATAGTTATGTCTGGATTTATTATTTCTATTTTGTATGTCTCTATACTATTCTCATTTTGAGGATTATTACCTATTATTTTTAGTTCATCTAGTTCTTCTATCTTTTGTCTTATTTCTATTGGCCATTCCTTACTATCTTTTAGCTCTGCTTTCATACAAATTTAATTATGATATTCTATCATTTCTTCACTAGTTAGGGAATCTAAATTAGATTCTTTAGGTTCTTCATCTAAGGCTTCTAACAAGGTAATATTGAAATAACTGAGGAAGAGTTTGAAGACTAAAGTTTAAAAATGGATCAGCCTATTAATAAAGGAAAGACTCTAGTAGAAAACAAAGAAATTATTATAAATCTAATATTCAACAAACCCTTAGAGTATTTACCAGAAGAAGTATTTGAAGAAATCTGTAATAATCTAGAATTAGACGATGAAAGAGTTGAAATAATTCTTTAAAATAGAATAGATTATGAGAGACTAAGTGAGGAGGAATCAGTAAAAATCTACTATGTAGAAGATGAAGTATATGTAGGTGAAGATAGAACTAAAGTAGAAATAGGAGAAGGTAGTGGATCTAAGGTACCAGACATAAAAGGTCTCCCAACCACCACTAGAATTGAAGACTACTTAGAAAAAAGAGGGATTCATGACTCAAAAGAAGAATACAGAGATTACAAATATAAGGAAAGAATATATAAGGCAAAAACAAAATTAGAAAATTGGAGAAAAGCTCCAGAAGCTAAATATGTACTAATTTTAAGTTTACAAGGTCATAGGCCTGAAGATTGGAAGCATATTTTTAATAAATGGGAAGGAAACTTAATTAGACATTCAATTGAAGCACTTGGTAATATAACAGATTATAAATATAAACTAGTATATCTAGAAAGTACTCTAGGATATAATGAAAAGCAAACCTATTTAGGATGGAGAGAGTTTATGAAAAAGGATGAAGAAAGAAAATTAGAATTAGAAGAATTTGAAATTAATATCACAGTCCTAAGCTATATAGATGCAATAAGAAAATGCATATTAGGAGTCTCTATGGAAGAAGTAGAAGATACCCATAAGCAAATTAAAGCAATAAGATGCTTAGAACAATTAAAGATATGTGACATGCATTATTTTGATAGATTTGTAGATCTATTTTATAAATATTGGAGCCAGATAGGTAGACCCTATGATGAGAATCTATTAATGAAATTTGTTACTAAATTACCAGGAAAAATAGGAGAAAGATTATATAAAGATATAGATAAATGGTTTAAGGAAAAGACTAAAGAAGGATTATTCTGGCAAGTTTCTTTTATTCCTATGGTAGAATTTGTTAGAAAAAGAATAAGAGAAATGCGTGATGAAGAAAAGCTTAGAAGACAGGCACAAATGCAATTTAGTAAAATATGTGTTGATTTAAATGAAGTACCAACTTTAGAATATGGAAATAGGAAAAACAATAAGAAAAATTATAGCTCAAAAAGATTTTGAAAGATTTATAAACAAAGACGAAAGAAGTATGTACCCCCTTATATACCTTTCAATACTCCCTACTCAAAGCCTAAAAAAATTCTTCCAGTTTATAAATAAAGATAATAAGAGAAAGAAAAAGCTAAGAAGAGCTGCTAAAGACAATAAGAAAATTTATAAAAGAAAAAATCATAAGGATTGTAAGTGTTACTTATGTGGAAAGATGGGACATATTAAGTCTAATTGTCCAGATAATAAAGAAAAAACAAATTTAGTAGAAATGGATGAAGATTTAGAGAATCTAGAGGAAGTCTATAATATTGAAGAAATTTCTGACAATGAAAGTATATGCATAATAAATAGTTCAGAAGATGATGAGTCATCTAGTGGGTCATCTAGTGATCAAGAGTCAGAAGAAAGTTCTTATGAATCTAAAGTTAATATGATAGATATAGTGTCATTCCTAGGAAAATATTGTTATAACTGTAAAAAAGAATTTAATAAAGGTTTTAAAGATAATGGAAATTATTTCTGTAAAGAATGTAAGGCTATTACTCAAGAAAATGAAATCAATAGAGCAGGAAGCGAATTAATACTAATAGATGTAGAAATCCTTTATAAAGGAAGACCAATAAAAACTAAAGCAATGATAGATACCGGTGCCAATAAGTGTATTATTCATGAAAGCCTAGCCCCAGTAGAATATAGGACTAAACTAGGAGCTAATATAGGGTTAAGAACGTTTAGTGAAGATACTATCCAAATAACTGAATGTTTGATAAATATGCCAATTAGGATTAATGAAGAAACTCACTACTTACCCCAGACATTAATAACGAGTCAATCAGCTACTTATAAGTTTGTTGTAGGATTGAATTTTATATTAGGAAACAATGGAAGTATGTTAATTACACCTAATGGAGTTAATTTCTTCAAAAAGTCAACCTTTATCCAACCTAAACTAGAAACTAGTAATTTCCCCTATGAAAAGAAGGTTACCAAGGTTACCAACTTAGAAACACCTTTAAGGCTAGAGTATGAGAATTCTATATTATAAGCCTTAGATGAAGAACCTCAAGAATCTAATTTAGATTCCCTAACTAGTGAAGAAATGATAGAATATCATAAGG
This sequence comes from Dipteronia dyeriana, assembly GCA_032871835.1. Taxonomy (NCBI): domain Eukaryota; kingdom Viridiplantae; phylum Streptophyta; class Magnoliopsida; order Sapindales; family Sapindaceae; genus Dipteronia; species Dipteronia dyeriana. Next base: position 98,055,464 of record CM065296.1, on the reverse strand, counting down.
AAGTTTGTATGAAAGCAGAGCTAAAAGATAGTAAGGAATGGCCAATAGAAATAAGACAAAAGATAGAAGAACTAGAGGAACTAAAAATAATAGGTAATAATCCTCAAAATGAGAATAGTACAGACACATACAAAATAGAAATAATAAATCCAGACATAACTTTAATTACACATGACATTCCATATAGCTTAGAAGATAGGAAGCAGTGCATAATGCACATAAAAGAACTGTTAGAATTAAAAGTAATAAGAAAAAGTACAAGCAGGCATAGAAGCCCGGCGTTTATAGTATTTAGTCATAGTGAACAGAAAAGAGGAAAGAGTAGGATGGTAATGAATTATAAAAGATTAAACGACAATACTCTAAGAAATAGCTATAAACTCCCTAATAAAGATGAATTAATAAATTGTATACAAAAAGCCAGTTGGTTTTCAAAGTTTGATTGTATAAGTGGCTTCTGGTAAATCAAATAAGATGAATAATTTGTAGGATGGACAGCTTTTAGTTGTTCAGAAGGGCACTTCGAATGGTTAGTAATGCCCTTTGGATTAAAAAACGCTCCTCAAGTTTTTCAGGAAAGGATGGATAAAATCTTTAAAAAGCTCTCAAGTTTTTGTATTGTCTATATTGATGACATTCTTATCTTTAACAATAACAGATATATACATATGAATCATATAAGACAAGTTTTAGAAGTCTTCAACAATAATAATATAATTATATCAAAGACTAAAATAGAATTGTTTAAAAACAAGATAGAGTTTTTAGGACTAACTATAGACAAGGGAAAGATAGAGTTACAACCCCACATAGTTACTAAAATATTAGAATTTCCTGATAAAATAGAAGAGACTAAAGAACTACAAAAGTTTTTAGGACTGTTAAATTATGGAAGAAATTTTATTCCTAACTTAAGTACCTTAGTTAGGCCCCTATATAACAAAGTCAGTAAAAATGGTCAGAAATATTTTAATAGTGAAGATGTAACGCTCGTACAAAAAATAAAGTAAATAGCCTAGAGCTTAAGCCCAATAGCCCTACCAATTGATGACTATTACAAGATAGTACAAACAGATGCTAGTAGCAAAGGATGGGCCGGTATATTAATTCAAAAGCCCACAAAGAACAGTCAAAAGAATACAGAAGAAATAGCTATGTATGCCAGTGGAAAGTTTACAGAAGTAGAATCCAGAAGATCTAGTAAAGAATTAGAAATTTTAGGAATAATAAATTCCTTAAATCAGTTTCATATATATATATACAAAGTGAATCTTTTACAGTTAGAACTGACTGTAATAATATTGTCGAGTTTTATAAAAAAGTACAGAAAAATAATTTTGAAAAGAAAAACTCATTTGTTAGTAAAAGATGGATAGGTTTTCTAGAAACTTTAACAGGTAGAGGTTATAAAGATGAGTTTGAACATATAAGGGGAAAAGATAACACCATAGCTGATATTCTCTCAAGACTAATAAATGATTGCAGGTATGGCAGGAAGCTCAAAGGATAGTCAAGAAAGTTCTAGAAATATCTCTCAAAGCAACAATGGTAAAAAGATTAATATAGGAAATTATACTATTAACTACTGTCCTGGTGTCCCCTTTCAACCTCTAACCCAAGTAAAAGAAAAGATTACTGAAGTACAGCAAGCTATATTCAATAACATTTGGTTTTTTAGAAATGATAACAAAAGTTTCCTCCAGTCTTTAAATATTCTAAGTCATCATTTTGCTGAAATAAATAAATTTGGTTTTTATATTGTCTTTAGAGGAAGAATGACTGGAATCTTCTCCACATGGCAGGAAACTGTCGAATGTATTGAAGGTTTTCCTAATCCAATTTTTAAAGGATATTTTTCTTATGATGAAGCTTATACAGCTTTAAGAATGTTTTTCGAGAATCAAAAGGGTTTTGAACCAATTTTAGAGTTTAATGGGTGTACTTGTAGTAGAGAACAAGTAAAGAGCTTTATGGGTCATTTTAAGAATATTAATGAAACAAGACATAGAATATCCGAAGATCTAGAAATATGTAAAAAGGACATGACTAATCTTCTATTTGATCTTTTAGCTCTTTCTGGGTTTCTTTAATATTCTCTACTTCTTTGTGAAGTACTTCTACTATCCTTTTAATTTCTATTTCTACTGGTTTATGATCTTTTAATTCTATTATTCTATTTAATTTAGCTATTTCCTCGACACTTGGAAACTTTTTAACTTGATTATTAAAATCTTTTAACAATTGTCTTATGTAATCTAGATTTGAATGAAGCTTCTTGACTTTACTATTCTGAAAGAACTTAGCCAATTCTGTAATATTAATATTAGTCTTGTCAATATTATCTTCTAAGCTTCTTCCTAGATTTATTACTAAATCTACCAAGAAATTTTGTTGTCCATTACCGGTATGAGGAATATGTTTATATTGATTTTCCAAGATTCAATATTACAACTGATTTTTATATTATTTTGTAAGCTAATTTTTGTCTTTTTAAAACCTGTTATTTCTAAGTCTAGATACTCTAGTCTTTTAAAGTTCATGTATTTGCTAGATCTAAATATTCTAATTTCTTTAGAGCTTTAGCACTTCCTTCTATGAGACCGAAAAAGTAAATATTTGCTATATAAAGTTTTTCTTCAATTAATTGTTCTCTAATGGGGAACCTACTTTTAATTATTAATATGCCAAATATTTTTTCTGCTTCAAAAATATCCAAGCTTTGTATAATATTAATAAACTAACCTATAGGTCCTGCAAAGCAAATATTTAGAAAACAATTAAATATATTATGATCACTTTCAAATATATTATTATAAAACATGTTCTGAAAACTCATTGTCCTAATTTTCTTTTTCTAGTTATTATTCTAAGATTTTCTTTCCACTTTTTCTCAGCTAAAGCTATTCCACTCAGCCTTGCTTTTAGACTAAACCTTCTATCTTCAGAAACGCTACCATTTTCTAACTGATTTCTAATTTCCTTAATCTTTTCTTCACACTCTTTTATTCTAGAATTTATAAATCGTATTTCTTTATTCGGGTTCATTTAAAGAGCTAGTTGAAGCTTTAGAAATTTCTTTATCCTGATTGCTATTTTCATTAAGTAATCTTTCTATCTCCTTCATTTTATTTTTATTATCTTGATGGCTATATTCATTAAGTAATCTTTCTATCTCTTTTATTTTATTTTCACTTCTGGTTTTCATCTCTTCTAGGTCATGCAAATCTTTTTCAAAATAAGGACATCTATGATTTGTATTTAAATATACTTTATCAAAAATTTCATACTTAATTCTTAGAGATTCATTAATTCTTTCTATCATACTAACATAATGTTCTTTTAAAGATTCTAAACTCTTTGGATCATTAATAGCTAGAGCAGTGAGTTTCTCCATTAATCCTAATTGATATATTTATCAAACATTCAGTTATTTGGATAGTATCTTCACTAAACGTTCTTAACTCTATATTAGCTCCTAGTTTAGTCCTATATTCTACTGGGGCTAAGCTTTCATGAATAATACACTTATTAGCACCGGTATCTATCATTGCTTTAGTTTTTATTGGTCTTCTTTTATAAAGGATTTCTACATCTATTAGTATTAATTTGCTTCCTGCTCTATTGATTTCATTTTCTTGAGTAATAGCCTTACATTCTTTACAGAAATAATTTCCATTATCTTTAAAACCTTTATTAAAGTTTAGAACAGAAGCAACAGAATTAATTCCATTGCTTTGAATGTTTTGATCCTCATGATAATTAATTAATTAGAGTAACTACAACCAACACACAATTCATATGAAAAACACTAAAAAAAAATCCTCTCCGACCAACGTACTACCAATCCAAAAAAAATTGATGGAGCTACAGTACTTACTAAATTTAGTGAGCAAAGTGGCTACACCAAACACTTTTTTTTTTCTGCTCCTTATCATATATATATATTAGAATTACTAATTTAATTCTCATATACTTAATTATATTAATATATATTCCAAAAAATATACCGTTTGAAAGATCTCGTTGGAATTTTCAAAATAATACCCATATTGATATATATATTTTTAATTTATTAAATTTAATTATTCATTAATACATTTGGGAATACAGTGGAATGAAAAAAAAATGTAAGAAAGATATTTTTTTTATATAACAAATTGGGATTATATTTGGTTTATTGGGTTAGAGTTGTTTTAGTCACGGGCTTGAATTAATTAATGATTCAATACATGGGAAGTAAAGAACAGATCACACTTGTTGAGAAAAGGCATTGAATAATGCCCTAATAATAACATGTTTAGTGATCCGAGAACCAATTTCTAAAAATTAAAATTTACATTAATTAATTTGTTAAATTATGTTCTAAGCCTTTATATTATATACAATGTGCTTACTAGCTTATTTTACATCTTGAAACTGTTCTCTAAATGTAACAAAAAATTACATCATCAAAACATTTATCAAGTTGACACTTGATACCAAAAACAGTTTTATATTTTTTAATTATTACTTTATTAGTATTTGGCCAACTTAAGGAACATTTATGACTTGCTCTATATAATGTCAAAAGATTTTTTCCTTATTTGATATAATTAATTATTATAGTATTAGTTAAATTGATATATGGCAAGCTTCTTTTTTTTTGTATATTTTTAAATATTATAGTAAATCTGGGGTTAGCGAAAGGGATACCGTTCAAATCCATAAGCTTATATTATGTGTAGAAATATACTATTGAATCAACCTTATGTGACACGTTTTATTATTATTATTACTATATAAGTATATATCACTTGTGCAGTGGTAGAGACGCCCTTTACCACCGAGATACATCGGGTATATATACTATGCATATATAAATTTGTATATCAAGATGTCTTTGAAATTTGAATTTTCGACCATTCTGATATAAAATCTGATTATTTGATATTAAATAGAGAAGAATATAGCGATAGTAGAATCAGCTGAAAAGATATGAAATTGAGATAATATAGACTAACAGACATGCCAATGATGCAAACCGACTTTTTGATCACAAAATCAGGCAAAGCTTTGTCAAGTACTACAAAGTACAGCAATTAAATCAAAATCATTAGAATGATTAAGATCAAGTTTGATGATCAGACGGCCAATACTATCTCTCCCTAATGAATTGTACCCTAATCTTTGGACAACTAGAATCGACATCATAAGGCCAACCATACACGTACCCTACATTACAAACATATGCACACTTAACAGATCATCATCAACCCTAACTTAAGTTATTATTTCTTTTAATCATCAAAGAGATTTTATTATTAATTAGTTATTTTTCTTTAATTTTATCTGGGAAAAGATTATTTGAACCTGAGATCTCAACATGTATTGATTGAGAGGTGTGGTTATCATCCATCTGATTATTGTATATCAATATTTTATTTTTTTTTTTGAATTATTATAATAAATTTAAAGTTGAGAAAAAAAAAACACACAATTCAAACTTACGATAGCTTGTAAATTTAGACTTGTGATAAGAGTGTATGACATTATAACCCTTCCGGACTTCAAAGTGGATCTCATCAGATAAGTGTTTGAAATATACCATTAAACAAACTCGATTAATAGAATTGAGAATTGAGAATTGAGAATTGAGGAGGGTGATAGCTTAAATCTAAGTACGAATGTCTTGATTATATCATAGGCTTCTTCCTTGCTTGGGCCTCAATCTGTGCCTACAAATGAGTGCATTATTTTAATGATCATCAGGTCACTTGTCATCATTGAAGTCGTTGACAACATCAACGGTATTCAGTCGGCAAAAATTTGGATTGCAAGTAAGATCAAAGTTCCAAACTACAACATATTTTAATCTCATGAGCAATAATTAAATGTGAATCTAAACATAAAATCTTTGCAAGTAAACCATTTTCCAGATTCATGTAATTTTATCCGTAAAAAATTTAATCATATTATTTTAATGATCCTGTTAAATTGTTAATCATAGTTTACTTAAAATCTGTAATTGTTCCACATTATAACATACAGTAAGATGTGATTATCAATTTAATCAAATCGTTAAAACATATTGATTGATATTTTTACTGTTAAAAAATATATTACTCTGACAAAAAATTGCTTGCAATGATTTAATGTTTATATTCATATTTAATTATTGATTATGAGCTTAGAGTATACAGTATTGGAACGTCATATTATTTTAAACAAAAATAATTAAAACTTATTTGCATGGTGACAAGTGTCATGAGTTACAGACATTTTTTTTAAGTAAATAAGAACCATTGATCGATACGTGCAATTTCATTGACCAAAATGATAGGTTCATTCGGTGAAGATAATACTTGGTCTCGAATATGACTTTTGCATTCTATGAAGAGAAATTAAAAAACAATAAAAATAATTAATATTAGGTTTGAGTTCAACACCACGATGATTTCCACGTGGCGGATAATAGATGATCAGAGAATTAACGTAATTAGTTGATTAATTATAAGATAATTAAGCTTAATTCACCTGGAAATTAAAGTAAAGCTTGTGTTGTGATTTGTGAATAAGCTATAGGGGTCGTACTGGTACCTCAAAGAGCCATTGACTTTAAATATCTTACAATTAAAATAATGATAATGTCACCGTCCCAAAACCACACTGTAACGGCTACTGGTATAAAAATGGAAACAAAAGCAACTTAATTAATTAGTTAAAGAGTTGACATTAATCCAGCAATATGGCGGGAAACTTTGTTATAAATAGACCTATGCAGCTTCCCATCTCTCTTCACAACCACAACCAAACCAATATTACCTACTAATAACCATTTTCGCACTCTCTTGTGTTGCTTTTCCTGGGAGTAATTATTTAATGGCGGTTCCTGTGATTGATTTCTCTAAGCTCAACGGTGAGGAACGGGCTAAAACATTGGCAGAGATAGCTGTTGCTTGTGAGGAATGGGGATTTTTCCAGGTATTTTTTTTTTTCTTTACTCGTCATTTCGTTTCAGATACATGCTGTTCACACGTTATTTCTGTGCACATCCATCTAATGGAATTATTAATATTACATGTAGCTGGTGAATCATGGAATAACGGAGGAGGTTTTAGAGAGGGTGAAAAGGGTGTGTTCAGAGCATTATAAGGTGGAAAGAGAAGAGGGTTTCAACAACTCAGAAGCAGTGAAGAGTTTGAATGATTTGGTGGAGAAGAAGAGCGGTGAAAAGTTGGAGAACTTGGATTGGGAGGATGTTTTCCTTCTCAGTGATGACAATCAATGGCCTTCAACAACCCCTGGATTCAAGTAAATAACCATTAATTATTTCAACGTTGTTTTTAATTTCATTCTCTATATAATATCTGTAGAGTTTATGGACAGTTGTGCGAGAGAAAGTTAGTTTCTGACGGAAATTGATGATGACAGGGAAACCATGGCCGAATACCGATCTGAGTTGAAGAAACTGGCTTGTGAGGTGATGGAAGTAATGGATGAGAACTTGGGACTGCCAAAGGGCTACATCAACAAAGCCTTCAATGGTGGAGATGGAGATGAGAATAATGCCTTCTTTGGAACCAAGGTTAGTCACTACCCACCATGTCCTCATCCGGAGCTCGTAAATGGTCTTCGAGCTCACACTGATGCTGGAGGCGTCATCTTACTCTTCCAAGATGACAAGGTGGGGGGCCTTCAAGTCCTCAAAGACGGGCAATGGATCGATGTTCAGCCATTGCACAATGCTATTGTGATCAACACTGGTGATCAGATTGAGGTTCTGAGCAATGGCAAGTACAAGAGTGTGTGGCACCGCGTAAATGCCATGGCGGATGGGAATAGGAGATCTATTGCTTCGTTTTACAATCCATCACTTAAGGCCACTATAGCTCCTGCAACAGAACTAATCCAAAACACCAACCAAGATGATGATCAGGTGGATCAAGAAGCTAATTATCCAAAGTTTGTGTTTGGAGATTACATGTCTGTCTATGCTGACCAAAAGTTCCTCCCAAAAGAACCGAGGTTCCAAGCTGTCAAAGCCATGTAATACAAACAACAACAACAACAACAACATAGGAAACTTCATATATTCAGAAGATGACACTTTTTTTTCTTTTTTTTTGTTTAATGTGGATTTATGGATGTTATTATAGTTATAAAAACTTCCCCAGTTATGGGAGAAAGGCTTCTTCCTCTCAACTACAAATAAATTTGTAGGAGAGGACAGAAAGCTAGAGTGAAGCGTGTGGTAGTGTCTTCTTCTCTTGTATGCTTAAATGTATTTGTCAAGGTTTGCTATGTACAATATTATTATTATTATTATTATTATTATAATACTAATTATGCGTACCTTTCTGTACTACTTGACCTATATTTTTCATCTGCATTTATATATTTTTCTTGCATGATCATAAATAATTGTTCTAGCAAGCTACAGAGATTTAGATGGGTATAAACAACTAGGTTTTGTTTCAAATTCATCTGAGATTTATAAACAAGTATAGCTAGGCTAAGGAATTTCTGCTTGCACACACAGATCTATTCGACGGTTGAAATGTAAACGAAGATGGACATTGCATACTGAAAGTTGGTATACATTTTCAGAAGAAATAAGGATTAAAGAAATCGGTTGACAATATTAATAGTTTGTCTCCCATTAGTCATTATATTTATTATTTAACTTATTTAATTACAATAATAAACATAAGATTGATATTAACATGTTCAAAGTATTCTCCACTGTCATTTGAAAGCTTGGAAGTCTCTATATTAATTGCAGACACAAACGTTGGCCATTTAAACTGTCATTTATCTTACAATTTTATATTTGATTTCATAGACCTTCCTCTCTCCCACCATAAGACAACCAACACGTCAACAAAGAAACAAAATCAACGTGACATAGTACACGGAATCAGGCAAAGGATCAACCATATCTCAGATCCACAAAAAGGCCTGTAAGACCGTATTATAAATGACAGTATAAAATTACAACTCTGTAATATCATCAGTAATAAAAGGTTTAAAAGAAGAAACAAAAAGTATAATGTGGCAGTGGCCAACCCAATATTTATGTGGGAGGAGCCAATGTTTGTAATGATTAGTATGTACTCTGTAACTTTCTCGTAAATTTACAGTCTATACAATAATATGCACAAACCTCGTTCCTGGGAGATCACGATCAAGTCTTTCAGATTCACTGTTGGTTTCTTCAGATTCAGAGGCTTCAAAGGGCCTTTTGATCTAGCCTTTCATTCCAGTTCAGACACCGAATTAAACTGTGAAACCAGTCACCGGTTTGGTCAGATTTGTTAACTGTTGGAAGCGGGTGTTGGCTCATACATATCCGGACAGAATCTCCTCTAGAGAGTTGCTGCCTTCTCTTTCCATCAAAGGAAACCCATGCATTGCTTCGAGCATCCTCGGGAATCTGTTTTATTACAACAGCATTTAACTACTCCAAATTAAAGAATATAATTTACGGGAAATGTTACTGAGGTGATATTTATGCAGGAGGCATGGGTATGTGCGAGTCAATATCTAAACAGACATATTTAGGTGATGTTGACGTTGAGATATTTTCACAACCTAGATTTAACATATAGGTTTCAATTCAGACTACCGTCAACATCCAATAAACCATGGATATCATGCCACAATTACTGACACATTTTATTCTAGTTGCATATCCAGGAACAAACAACATATTTTACCCACACAATATAGAAAATGGAAATAAAACAACCTTACAAATATTTTTTATTATAATGCTGGCTAAAGCTATAAGGTATAGGTTTAGATGCACTCCGGAATTCTAACACCAAATTCATGCAACAGAAATTTGATGATTCACACTGACATGTCATTAGAACATGAACAACCAATGAAACGAAGAGTTAGCTTGGGATCGTAATAGTTTGTAATTTAATAACTTATTTCATATTGTTCGGAGAAAAATAACTTATTTTATAAGTTTAATCAAAAGATGTCTGGTAATTATCCTGAAAATAACTTATATTTCATGATTTGTAGATTTGTGTTGTTCTAGCTTTATTATGGGATAGTTTGTGGATTTGTCTGCAAGAAAGGAATAAGAGAATTTTCCAAAGAAAAACAAAGGAGAATATGGATAGTTTATGGGATCGGACGCAATATTTAGTTTCATTGTGGCCTCTATTACTAGAGAATTTCATTCAGCTCAGTTGGGAGGGTGGTGTCAGATAATTGTACTTTTTGGGGGGCATTTTTTTTGGTATTTGATATTGGTTTTGGGATCAGTTTCTATTTGTGTAGTCCTTTGTAAAGAGTTTGGTTTGTTAGTATAACTCTTTTTTTATTACTTTTAGACTGGTTGTTCACCTTTTTTGTGTTAATCAAATATTTCATTTCGTTTCCCATCAAAAATAAGGAAAGGGAGATTCCTAAAAACCACCTTGAGTTTTGACCCCTTTTTCAAAAATAATTTCTAGTTTGGAATTAGATGAAAACCTCCCTACAGGGGGGTTTTGAGTACATAATAAGAGGTTTTTTTTTACTAAATTTTTAAAACTACAAGGTGTTTTTTGCATACAATAAGGGGGTTTTCATCAAAATTCAAAATTAGAAGGTTTTTATAAACAAAAAAGGGTCAAACCTCAAGAGGGTCCCTTTAGAAAATTACAATTTTAAAAGCAATTTTACAAAATACTAATCTACTACTTTCTAACACTAATTATTTATCTAGCGAAGCTTAAAGTAATTATTTTAATTAGTTATAACATTAACCCCAAACTGACCCTAAAACTAATTATTTTCCTTCAGTTGGCACAAGTTAGTCAATCACACATTAAACTATACTTTTTTAAAGCAATTTACAAGCTATGAATATTCCACAGGAAAATTAAGGAAACTTCAGAAAACACAGACTATGTAGAATGGTGGAAGCAAAATCATTCAAGTTAACTAAAGTTTGAACCTTGCAAAATCAATATGATATCAATCAAGTAGAATTCCAAAATTAATTATAAGCAGAATACGTTACCTTCAGTTCAAGCCTTGCAGAATCTGGAAGTATAACTGGTCTAAATGAGAGAGAGTGAGGGCAGATTGGTGTAAAAAGCATACATGGAACATTTGGGTGCACCTGCATTCCAGATTATATATCACGAAAACATACAGCCTCAGTATAGAAAAGTGTTAGAAATAGCTATATCAGTCCCAAAACTTGAATTTCAGTATAGATATTTATATATTTGCATGTGGAATGAGAACAATTAGGTCATTAAATTAAAAATATTGAATAGAGGGAATTAACAGTTCGAGACATTTTTGCCAGCATTTTTGTTCCCTTCAATAGATTCATCAGGAAATCCAAATGACAGGGATTCTATCATGCAATGAAAATGTTATGTGCCAAATATCTGGGTGATTTTCATTCTAGTTTAATAAATCGACTGATGACAACAAATTTAGAATCTCATCCCTCAAAAACAGAACAAGAAGCAACTTCTAAACAGCCAACAAATTGAAAAGAAGACTAGCCTCCATCAAGAAAGCATACAGTATAAAGAATGGTAAACTACTAATCCATAAACTAGAAACCCTCATGAAAATGTCCCAGAAGAATATATGATCATAAATTTAAAATTACTAGTATCACCAATTAGTTTTTATTAACAGCAAACAGAATAAAGTTTAGTACTTGTCAATCCTTTATCCAAAGCCAATCATCTCATGGACCAAATGTTTCATATGTCATAATTAATTACAAAGTCATCACATATATTTCTCAAACCCAAAAAATTTAGTCCAAATTTCAACCCAAATGATGTGACAACTGGTTTTTTCATTAACCACATCATCTCATGTTATGTGTGGTGATGACAACTCACTTGTCACATCATTTGGGTTGAAATTTAAGTTAATTATTTGGGTTGTATAACGTTACTCTTTCTCAAAACTCCCAAAATAGTTATATTTTCTGTACATAGTGAAGATTATAACCTTTTTGTTAGAGAACTCACATGTGATGGTAAAGAAGATGAGTTCGAATCCCACAATGAAAACATAAAATGAATGAGAAGGGTATAGATACTAATGGATACCACAACCCAATAGATTAGTCTTTCGGGTTGTATGGCTATCCACCAATATATATACCACTTCTAAAAAACATATAAAAAATATCACAAGTACGGAAATTTAACACTTTTTGAGGCAGTAAAAATTCTAGGAAATAAAAATGATGTTTCCTTTAAAATTAGTAAAATTAACAGCCTCTTCTAAAGTGGATTCAACAATTTAATATTAAAGCAATAAAATCATGGGTAAGAAATCCGTAAGAATAAAAGCTTTTCTTAACAGAATGAATAAATTCACAGGTACCACTTATCATATATTTCTAACTCAACAACTCAAAAGACAGGTTACCATGGAACCTCCTGCAGCTGTAGAGTATGCAGTACTTCCTGTAGGTGTGGCTACTATGACTCCATCACCTTGAACCTAAAAGAATACATTCATAATAACGAATAAGAGCATGCCAATTTGATTGTAAGAGAATGACAATTTTACACTATCTCTAAATTTTAAATTTCTGGAACATGGTTAGATGGTGATGGTTAATATAGAAAAAAATAGAACTACGTTAACAAAGCAAGTTGACTCAACTGCTTATATGAAAATCGAAAGCACAATTAAAGTATATACTTTTCATTAAAGAAATGAGTTTACTGACCTCACCTTGGTTATAAGTCGCTCATGTTCATAGCATTCAATCTTAGAAAGGTATGGATTAGAACCCCGATCAACAATGATTTCATTTAGAACATCAAATACTTTGCCAGGCATTGCTTTGCCATTGCGGTAAATTTCACAGTGAAGGCGCATTCTAAGGGTAATATAAACACCATCTACTGTGTTATTCCCGTGGATGACCTGTCTTAAATCCTGCCTGAAGCCTTCAAACTGTCATGCCAAAAAAAAAACAAAAAAAGAGAGCAATCAGAAAAATTATCATTTATATAGAAATGACTCGGTAACAAAAAAATAAAAGTGTTGAGCTTGCAGCTTACAGTATGGGAAGTGAGAAATCCAAGAGATCCAAGATTAAAAGAGACAACAGGAGGAACAGCGCCTCTAAATAAATTTGATGCGTGGAGAATGACCCCATCCCCCCCCAAACATGCAACAAAATCAACCCTCTCATGAAGATCACTGCATTAATGAGAATTAACGGGGTAAATAAATCCCAATTAGGTAAGAGGAATAACACACTATGCATGAAACTGTTGTGTATTAGATCACAACTAACAGTACCTAGTATCTTGAATATAAAAGGTCTGAACAAATCCAAACCCTGGGATTCTAGCAAATATGTCATGCACTTCTGGTTCAACAAGAACATTCATTTTCTCTTGGTAAAACAAGAAAGAAGCAACCTGCACGTCAGATAAAAAAAATTAGTGGTTAGATAACAATATAACAAATGTAGAAGTACATATGAGCTCTGTAGAAAGTACAGTTCAGACATATTTAATATAGCAGCAGGAAAGAAGAATATATATCTTCTAAAAAAAAAAATCTCGACTCGACAAGATATCCTTTCCCCACAAAAACTCTGAGAAAAAGTTTGGAGTTTTAAAGTCTAATGTTGAAGGTCATGTACAAAGTTGAACTGATCAACAATCAACATTACAAGCTAACAGAAGATATCATTTAAACGATTCTGGTGGTTTGTTAACCTTACGTAATAAATTTATGTGTAAACAAGCTTGCAGCATTCAACTATCACCGGTCAAGAACCCTTGTGCAGGGTTAAGCAAGTGTCACTATTAAATTTTCAACCTGCTATGTCTAATTACTTTTCTAAAATATGCTTTACGCTGCAAAACATTTCTTAAAATTTATTGAAATTAAATTTGGTTAATAATAATATTGTTTCATGATGTAATGGAAAATTCAGAACAAGAATGAGGGTGAAAATAAATTAGTTTAAATTATGCATAGATGAAAAAGAAATTCCTGATGTCTTCTTAATGAGACATGACATAAAATTAAATTGCATGATTCCAGAACTATATTGAAAGACTGAACCATCACCTAAGATGACAAATATCAAGCGATGGGTAATATAAGTTTACAATATGCCATATTAGACATTTCTCCCCTAAATTGTTTGCTGAAATTTTAGCTTCTTCCCAAAGAACATGAACAATGAAATGAGTTAAAATAAATAGCATCTATGAGTTACCTCTTTCGCTTCTTCCATGAGCGCTTGCCCCAGCTTCTTTAACAATAATACGGTCTTTGGTGTAGATTTCCACATAAGCATCTGTTGTTGGGTACTAGGATGAGTGAAGGCCAAGGAGGACTCAGTTACCTTTTCTCGGGTACAGGAGAATCCATCTGTCCGCACTAAAAACATTTCTGCTTTTCTTCTTGACTGCACTCTTACAACACCAGTTGCAGAAGCACACATATTTCCTTCAACTGGATCTAAGTCACCGTCACCTGAAACTGAGGCTTTTACATTGCTCCTTTGACCCTCCTCAACCGTTTGAGATGTGACACGCTCATTTAAATTGCTGCTCACAGAGCTGGAGACAGCAGCCGCAGTCATGCAACTTATTTCCCCTTCACCAAATCCGTTCACACTTGATCTAGATGAAGCATAACTAAGACCATCAGAATACTTCTCAGTGCCAGCAGGTGAACTGTGATGCTTTGGAGAAATACTTAAACTACTAAGTGACTCATTGGAATTTCTCGTCTCCAAACGTCCTGAGACGGGACCAGATGAAGCATTCTCACTTGGCAACATCTCCAACTTCTTCAACTGATAATTAAAATAGTGGGGAGGTGTGACCTTTTTCCTTCTAAAGTACCCAGACATCTCTTTTTTGGAGAAAATATTGCCAGGAGGGATCTGAGCCTTAAGAGGATCAATTTCCATGCAGAATTTCCCTAAAGACTCTACCCCATTATCAACTGTGATCACATCTTTGATAGAATTAAGGGTCCCTTTACTATGATCCGCATTATCCTTGTCTGTAGAGTCTTCTTTGTAAAGTACCCCATTCGAGGTGTGAATCTTATCGATATTCTCTCGCACTGACTCATGTTCCTCTTCTAGGAGGGACTTTTCTCCTCTAATAATAGCTGCCTTTGATTTTCCCATTCCATTTGTATCTGGTAGTAACACATCATTTGAATTGGCTGCCTGACTGGAGATATAATGCGATATATAGCGAGTCATGTACTGCCTCCATCTGGAGACCATGGCATAAGTTCTCCACACTCCTTCCTTACTGTGAAGAAATAGAGGCTTTTTACTGCTATCAGAAACCAGAGAGGCAAACTTCTCAACCTGCTCCATTGAAGGTGCAGTCCGAGCTTCAACTGGAATTTTAACCAATTCAACTTTCCCTGACAAGATAGCATCATCGATGGCTGCTTCATAAAAGTTATCCTTCACCATCTCTGCTCTTATATCTACAATAGTTTTAAATCCTTTCCCTATTAACCACTTCAAACCTTCTTCTGTTACCTGGCCACCCCTCCAAAAAGTAACCTCGGAATCTTTGGACTCTACATCTTCTTTAGAGTTGGATAAATAAACAGGACTCCAATTTGCAAACAGATTATGGCAAGGGTAATCATCCAGACGGGGAAATCCAGAATCATAGCAGACATTTTTCAGCCTCTGCAATTTCCTCCATACATCTAAGCTGCGAACATCATCAGGTGTCAAGTAGTTTTCAAGAGCAATATGCAAGCTCTCACAACACCTTTTCATCTCACTCCTGAAGATGGCAAGTGGTGGAAGCTTATCATCCATCATACTAACATCTTCAACACGAAAGGTATTCATGATTGAAGATCTACCAGAAAGGACATCCTCTCTTCCTTTATTTAAAAGAGATAGCATGCAACCAAGCACAGACACTATTTTGTCCTCCAACATTGGCATTTCCTCTGGTGTGAAATCATATGAAACGCTACATTCCCCTGTCAATGGATTACATAATGTGTCCATCAATGCCCCATGAAGCCTTTCGATTGCTCTGAAAATTCTACAATATGCCTCAACTTCTGCAATATCTCCTGGAACTGGACCAACCCATGGAAGCTGTGATGGATCGCTAGACTGGGTAATCTTCTATTTAAAACAATGACGTGTTAGTCTATTACTACAAGAGTTTTATTGCAAAAGGAGCCAAACAGATTGGAATAATCTACTAAACCAAAGAGCAGGCACCATACTGAATTAAAACCCAGATAAATTTCCAGATACAGAAATATAAGGCAGCATACTTCAAAAAGAAAAGAAAAGAAAAGAAAGAAATATAAGGCAGAAATGTATATCAAAGACCCAACTATTAAATGGTGTTCTATCAAAATGAATTTTTAACAAACTTAAATTGACCCATTAGCTCATTTAATGGTAAGTAAATAGTAAATGATCAACAAATTTCACAATAAGTCTCCAGAAACGAACCGTCACAGCTGAATTGCAACTCACAGAAGAACAAATTCAATCGAGACCCCATTTCTCTTCAACTCTTTCTCAGTCATTTTATCAAAGACCAGAACAACAAATCCAATAAAATGAAAAAGAAGAGTAAACTGACTGACCTGGGACTGAGAGTCCAAACCGAAATTGAGAGAAAAGGACTTGGATAGGTCCGCAGTCACAACAAGCTTAGGCTTCCTTTGAAGCCGACCCTTTCTACCGAATCCGACGAGCTTAGCATGACAGTGAAGTTTGTAGGGGCAGAATATTCCGGTGAGCGGAGGAGATAACGGTTGCATATCGAGTACTAGCCACATGGCGAGGGAAGAGACATGCCACCAAATGTTATTTGTGGATAATATCGAATAGGGTGCGTGGAGCTTGGAGTGTGGATCGTCTTATTCGAGTGAAACACCTTTGTCTTCTGATTTGATTTTTGGTTTTGGATTCTTCATGTCATTTTTCTGCTTCTACTTGTACATGAACCACCATGGGTGGGTCCTATACGCTCATCGCTCTAGCTCACAATTTTTGTGGCTTTTTTTTTATATTTAAAAAAAAAAAGTAAATATTGTGCCTATCAAATTATAAAGTGTCAAGTGTGCGAGTTTTTTTAAATTAAATAAAATAAATTTATAGCATTACAGATTGTTCTTGTCAAAAGTACCTGAAGAATGTAGATCCCTGAAAAAATCTTCAATACAACCGTCTCATGAAATATAATTATATATTATTAAATTATAATTTAACAAAATAACTATCAAATCGTTCCATTGAAGATTTCTTAATAGATCTTGATCCAATTGGTTTCAAATTTAAATAAAATAAAATAAATTTTTAGAAAAAAAAAACATAAACGGGTGTTTTGCACTGTTATGTTGCTGTTAAAAGTTTTTTTGTTCTTTCAAGTAAATAAAATAAAAGTTAGTTTTTTTTAAGTAAATGTTATGTTGATTCCTGACCCAATTGGAGTTCTCAATTTTTCAGAAAAAATAAAAAATTGGAGCTCTCAAAAGTTTCGAGAAGGCTATTTTTTTTTTTTTTAAGTTCAAGAAAGCAAGGTTGGTTTGGAGTTTTCAATAAGTCTCGAGGAAGGCAACTGCTCTACGTATTGGTGCAGAGAAGTCTTGGATAGAGAAATGTCCGAGCAAAAATCCTGAGTGTTTCAAAATAAAAATAAAAATAAAAATAAATCATGTGGAGGCCAATTGGCTTATTTAAGGGTGTAGGATGTAGGGAAAGTCTTGAATAATAGTGTCCCACTGCGATGTCCAAGCACAATTCTGAACAGGGAATTCAAGCATATGTTTGTAGCACGACGTGAAAAGTAGTTAAAGCCCTAAAGCCCCGAGTCCGTGGCCTAAAGCCTTTAAGCAGGAGAGAAGTTAGATAATAAACATTGAAAACTGTTTGTTAAGTTGAATTATTTAGGATTCCTATCTTGTTCAAGTGTGGGTAACTGCAGACTGTCGCACTTTGACAATCTATTTAGGTTGAGTTTAATTCCACAAAATGATGTAAACAATCTATTCACCCTGCTTTAGCATAAACATATAATACAACTTCTCAAATACTGTAATTAGCTTTTAAAATTTACATTGAATCCCCTAAATTTACTTTTCCTGGTAGTTCAAGACAAACTACTTCGGGTTCGTACTCTGTCTATGAGCATTTGCATCCCTGACAAATCTTCTTCATAACCAACAACCTGCATATTAGCAACAGTGAGCACCATCATTACATTGGAAAATCTCATGTAAACCAAAAGAGCTTGAGCCGACAAAAGTTTTCAATGTACCGTAAATAGACAAGTGTAAGAGCTAAAACCTGAGAATCTGTTTGTGTTTCACTAAATCGGTCATAGGTGCCTACATTTACATCTCTAAAAGGATTGCTGATGTCATCTTTCTTCACCGTCCTGAAAAGACATAATCATCCAAGAGTAGCCAAGAAGAATAGAAGATGATGAACAAAATGAGCATGCCCTAGCCATTATAACTTAAGAGGATAAATCACTTTTCCTTCCTCTACACTAAGTTAAATACTAGATGGACCAGATAATTATGGAACCTCCTTCCTAAGAAAAAAAAAAGAAAAGAAAAGAGAAAATAAACAAAGAAACAAGAGGGGAACAAAACAATTTTATAGGAAGTTTTCAATTAGATGGATTTCATAGTATGTGCTAGAATTATTAAGGTGCCTAGGTCTTACATAATGAAAAAAAGGTAAGTTTACTTGACTGTTGGTGAAACAAAGATGGAGATATAGGTCCAACTATATCAATCATTTGTATGAACACAACTCATAAGCATGATGAAGATTGAAACGGCAAAAACAAATCACAGCTATGACAATAGAAGAGTACATATATAAAGTTTATACCTGTTTAGCCATTGTCTAGATAACCCAACGACAGGGAGAGAATCTGTATGGTTTTGAACAAGGACTGAACAATCAGACGAGAAAAGCTGTTCCAATGTCAAGGATGCAAAAATCAATGGTATAATAATAATAATAATAATAATAATAATAAAAGAGTGATTAGAATGTTGGATACATTTTCATCACACCGAGTCCTCTCTGGTGACTTATGATCATAAATCTTGCCAAAGAAAATCAGAAATTAGATCAGTCAACCACAAAGACTGAATTGAATGACAACTTCCAAAAGCAGAAGATGAGATAGAAAGGAAAATACCAGTATTACCTTACTAGTCTGCTCTAAGAAGTCCTCAATAGCAGTGGCTACATCGGGACCAACATGAGAAACCTCCACATTGTCTGTTGATATGTTGTCTCTACTAGACTTCATATTACACACAGAATCACTTAGATGTACTTCAGAAGAAAGATGATCCACATGCCCCCCGTCTTCTGAAATCCTTGTCCTTTTACTGTTAAAAATTAACATGTTTGCCTCATTACTCAAGCTGCCATTTTTACTACCCATAGCTTGAGCTGATGGGGTTCTTAGGTCTTGTGATGGACTTATAAACTGAGATGGTTCATCAGCAGACACCATTAGAGCAGCTTGTGTAGGAAACTGGCTCACAGTGCACAATCCAGCTTCTCGATCATGAACAGTGACTTCTTTTGGACAAAATGGATCCAGAGAAACAACCTTATTCTGCCAAACAGCATATCATGCTTGAATAAGTTACAAAGAAAGTATCGAATATGTTAAGATATGCTGTAATTATATAACATATTCTGTCCTTAGATATAGCCTAGGTTTACTGATTTGTTTCCTAAATAAGGAGATCTGGTCAATTGTACCAGATCCAGTCTATTTTATTGCTATTCCTAGTTTATAGGGATTATGATTCTTTATATTAGGCAAAGGATCATTCCTAGTTTATAGGGATTATGATCTGGTCAACTATGCCAATAATTCTTTATTCTTTTATATATGTAGGCTACTTTGCTAATTACAAATTTAGAGAGAAAAAAGTATTCCTCTTTTTACTTCTTCATGTTATCAGAGCAGTCTCTGATTACTCCATATGTCTCAAATCCAGAGTGGCACCAAACAGTGAGGTTTCTGCCTCCACCTCCAATATTGGAGGCCTCAATGACACACCCTCCAATTCTCATATGCCCATAACAAGTCACAAGTTGAACGTGCATAGTTACCTGCCATGGTCTCAAACGGTTAGGCTATTTATCGGAGGAAAAGGGAAGGCAGAATTCATCACAGGAGATGGTGAGACTCCTGTTAAGAAAGACAAAGCCTACAAGATTTGGGAAACTGAAAATAGCAAGGTCATTTCATGGCTGATCAACTCCATGACCACAGAAGTTGGAGAAAATTTCTTGATGTATGAGACAGCAAAGGAGATGTGGGAAGCGGCAAAGAAGACCTACTCAAATAATGACAACGTTTCTAAGTTGTTTGGCGTGGAAGGAGTCTTGCATGACCTGCAACAAGGAGATTGTCCGACACAAAATACTTCAACAAACTCTCCCACCACTGGCAGCAACCGGATTTTTTTGATTAACCTGGATGGAAGTGCCCTGAAGATGACGTGATTTTTAAAAAATTTATCAAGCAGAGAAGGATATTTAAGTTCCTGCTTGGTTTGAATGATACTCTGGATGAAGATCATGGGAGAATCCTTGGGACTAAGCCTCTTCCTAAAATCCGGGAAGTAGTGTCTGAGCGACATCAAGAAGAAAGCAGGAAGAAAGTCATGCTATCTAAACCTGACACTATACCTGCCAGTGGAGAAGCCTCAACTCTTGCCGCTAGAGGAAATTCTAACCAAGCCTATGACAACAGGTCAAGGAAAGGTAGACATTGGTGTGATCATTGCAGGAGACCAGGCCACATCAAGGATACATGTTGGAGGTTGCATGGGAAGCCGCCGGACTGGAAACCACGCAGCAACAATGATAGGGATCCAAAGGGGTACATGACTAGTGGGAATGAGACTGTGGGAGCAAAGGCTAACCTATTCAGTCGAGAACTAGATCAACTATAGAGAATGTTTAGTCAATCCGGTTCAGCCCCAGTGCATCAGCTATAGGAACTGGATCTATGGCTCAAAAAGGTATACGAGAGGCCCCATAGTCCTGGATTTTGGACTCGGGTGCAACTAACCACAAGACTGGAGATGCTAGGGTATTCAGCACCTTTGAGCCATGTAAAGGTAACTACAATGTAAAAGTAGCGGACGGTTCCTTATCAAAGGTTACAGGGTGTGGCTCAGTTGTTATTTCAAAAACCCTAAACTTACATTTTGTTCTATTTGTTCCCAATTTGGACTGCAATTTACCGTCTATCTCAAAACTTACATACGACCAGAATTGTGTGACTAAATTCTACCTTATTTATTGTGTTTTCCACGACTTGATCTCGAGGAGGACGATTGAAACTGCTGAGATGCAATCTTGTCTATATCTTCTTAAGGTCGAAGCCTTTATGAGTACACAATGTCACTCTACAAAGTCTATGTTGTCTTCCAATGAGTCTAGGATTAGGTCAAATAAAGATAGTGAAATCATGTCATGGCACTACAGGTTAAGACACCCTAATTTCATGTATTTAGGGAAATTATTTCCTGATTTATTTATCAATAAAAATCCTAGAGATTTTCACCGTGAATTTTGTGCGTTATCTAAACATACTCATACTGTTTTTCTCCTAGTAGTTACAAGGTCTCTAAACCGTTCTCATTAATTCACAGTGATGTTTGGGGCCACTCCAAGGTTCCTAACATCACTAAAGCTAGGTGGTTTGTCTCGTTTATAGATGACCATACCAAAATAACATGGATTTTCCTAATGAAAGAAAAATCTAAGGTCACCAATATTTTCAAAAACTTTAATTCAATGATTCAAAACCAATTTCAAACAAAAATTCAGGTTTTAAGAACAGACAATGGAAAAGAGTTCTTAATCGGGTGTTAAGTGAATATCTGTTAGCATAGGGTATTGTGCACCAAACCTTGTGTAGACACCCCTCAACAGAATGATGTGTCTGAGAGGAAAAACCGACACTTATCAAAAGTGGCTAGGTCATTGTTGTTTCATATGAATGTTCCAAAGCATTTTTGTGGAGAGGCTACTCTTACAACAACCTATCTAATTAATAGACAGCCAACTCGTGTGCTACAGTTTAAGACACCCCGTTAAACTCTACTTGAGACTTATCCTCATACCAAACTACTTTCCCAAATACCTACCCGTATATTTGGCTGCACAGTGTTTGTTCACATTCAGCCTCATAACCGAAGCAAATTGAATCCTAAAGCCATTAGATGTCTGTTTCTAGGTTACTCTCATACCCAAAAAGGCTACAAGTGTTATTGTCTGGAGACTAGGAAGGTGTATGTGTCTATGGATGTTACGTTTGTAGAAAATCAACCTTATTTCCAAAAAACTAAAATTTGGGTGGGGAGTGAGTTGGATGAATTTCAGTTTTTTGATATTGGTGAACCTCACAGTTATTCTCCTAGTGAAACTTTTAATCCTATTCTCCGGTCTCAGTCACAAGATTCACCTAAGAACATTGACACTCCTAATACTAATGAGTCACCTAAGTCTGCTAAGTCTACTTATAAAAAGCTTCCAATCTTTACTCAGTCACTAGAGTCAAAACAGTCTCCTCAAACCCCTCAAACCCCTCAAACTCAGCCCCTATTCTCGACCAACAGTACTAAAAGGTTCCCTAAGTCTCAAGATCCGCCAGAGCCTATTGTGTACTCTAGAAGGCCAAAAACCAAGCAAACTGCATTGGACCAAATTGCATCTCAACAAGACCATGTGTAAGGACCTCAATTTTATGATTGACTTATTTCATGACAAACCACACCACATTAGGGATGATTGTGTAATGGGTAGCTTAGATCCCCATTAACAAGCTTCCAAGCATCTCCACGACTTCAAGAGCAAAAGGTATATTCACTTGACTTTGCCTCTTGAAGAGTTTAGGCACACACACACTTCATGCATGATTTGTATCGACATGCATTGTGTCATATTGCTTATGTGTGCATCCATACTCACAATCACACTTGCATTTCATTCTTAGTCTTAAGTGTGGTTTTTGTGTGTTTTATTCGTTTTCCGTTGTTTGATCGGAAAAGGCCATGCTTGCACGATGGTGTGCTTGTTCTAACATATTGAGTGACCTTTTGAGAAAGTCTTATTCTTTTCTTGGTTTGGTTATATAAAGCAAGGTGTCTAGTTTTAAAAGAGTTGATTTCAATGATTAAAATGTTTTTCAAAACTGACCTTTGCATGGTCTTGTGACCATATCTTTTTATGTAATGCTTCAAAATGAGTTTTGAAAATTTTTGTACAAACTAAACACACATACCTTTCCAACGATATATTATTTGTATTATTTCATTACCGTTTAGATTGGTTTTGAAATCTCTAAAGTGACCACAAAAACAGGGCAACTCTGTTGTTGTCTGTTTCCGACCTTTGGTCACTCAAATGAACATAACTCTTTCTACATATATCCAAATCACATTTTGTTAATTGGAGTAGAAAGTATACTTCCATACCTTTCCAACGATATATTATACGAAAGGTTTCGAAGTCGTTTGGTCATGTTTTGACCCGCTTGAATTTCAAGTTGGTGTGCTGAGAATGGAATTTGCACGAGCCTCGAGCGAAAATGGCCCCGAAAATCTTGGCAGCAATTTTCGCTTCCAAACATTTCACCCCCTCCACGTGCGAAGATGGCCCAGAAAAACTTGGCAGCAATTTTCGCTTCCAAACTTTTCGCCCCATCCTGGTGTGAAACCTGTAGAGAAAAACCTGATTTGGGTAAAAACATCTTTTCTTGTGCAACTCGTTTTTACACCTTATATATATCATCTTCTTCCCAAATCAGACCTAGAGCTCTGAAATTAAATCCCCAAGAGAGAGAAATTGACTCCTAGAGAGACAGCTCCAATAACACTTTTTTACTCAACCAAACTCCCATTCATGAACATCTTGCATCATTCTTCATCTTCCAAGCATGGGTCTTCATATGCTTCTTGACTAGGTAACTTTTACATGTTCTAGATTGCCTCTTTTCATTCTTATGACATGTATGTCTAGGTTTAGCTTTTATTGTTAATTAAATGCATGTTCTTATGTTTGATTGCATTTATCACATGTTTGTGTTGTTGGTTGTTGGTTGTTGGTTGAGAGTAGTGATTAGTGATAGCTAGCATTTACGACGATTTTACCCTTCTAGCTAAATCTCTACGCTTTGTATTTAGATATTGATTTGGTCATATTGATTGCATTTTATGATTATATTTAGTAACCTTACCATGTTTAATGTCAACTGTTGATTGGCATGTGTTTGATAACTAGATTTTAGGATTGCATATCTACATCTAGTTAAGTCTTTATGAACATTCATTTAGACTTTGATATCTAGGAATTGTACTTAGTGACATTCTTAAATTTCTAGATAAGCATTTAGTGTGTTGCCTAGCATTATTTACATTTAGAATATTGTTACATATTCACATAGGTTCACATAGGTTGTTGATCTCTTCATTGAGAAGTAAGTCTTGTGGCTACCGGAGTGTAGTGCACAAGCAATTCAGGTCTTGCAACCAAAGGTGGGTTGGCAACCAATTGGTCGGTGCCACTATAAAAGGCCCAAGGGGGTAGAGTAGGAGGCATTCATGCCAAGAGGAGTGTATCAGGAGATATCACTAGGGATTGAACCAAGAGTGGTGAGTGGTGAGTGGTGAGTGGTGAGTGGTGAGTGGCGGTGGCCATAGCCTGAGGTTGTCGAGAGTAAGAGTCCAAGAATCACTTGAAGGTGTAACCTTTACTCATATAGTGGATTTCTGTGACCGAGTGTGGCACACTTAACAGCCCGTGGTTTTTTACCCGTTTGGAGGGTTTTCCACGTATACATATTTCCGCATTTTTACACTTGATGTTTTATGTTTATTTTATTGGGTGAATATTGAATATTGAATATTGACTAATCAAGAAAAATTGGTAATTAATCAAGAAAAATTGGTAATTGACTTAATTAAAACCTATTCACACCCCCCCCCCCCAAGGTTGTAGACACATGTTTTAAAGGATTTTTCACCATGAATCTCAACTGGGGTCATCAGTCCATGATCTTGACTCAAACACTGAACCCTTGAGTGAACCTATCACAAATCAGTGTGACTCGGAATCCAGTAGTCACATTGAGGACATTCCATCTGATAATTAATGGCCTATTGCGCTGAGAAAACCCGTGAGGAATTGTAGAGAATGACCACTCTATCCATTGAGTAAGTATGTCTCATATGAGGGCTTATCACCAAACTACAAAACCTTTGCTCTAAATATCTCTAACATCCATATTCTAGCAAACATCTAGGAAGCTATGTCAGTGCCGGAATGGAAGAAGGTTGTTCTAAAAGAATAAGGGCACTTCAAAAGAATGGTACCTGGGAAGTTATTGAGTTACCTAGAGGAAAAAGGGTTGTATGGTGCAAATAGGCTAGTGGTAAAGGAGTTCACCCAATCCTATGGAATTGACTATGGAGAAACCTTTGCCTCTAAATACCATTTGTGTTCTTCTATCTATAGCAGTGAATCTAGACTAGAAACTTCACCAAATGGATGTGAAGAACGCTTTCCTAAATGGAGAATTGATTGAGAAAGTGTACATGGAGGGACCTCCGGATTTAGAAGCCGAGTTTGGAGGCAAAGTCTATAAATTAAGAAAAACTCTATATGGACTAATGCAATTCCCTAGAGCCTGGTTTGAGAGATTCACAAAGGCTGTAAAAAGGTATGGTTACTCCTAATGTCAAACTGACCATACCTTGTTTGTTAAGCACTCTACAGGTGATAAGGTTACTATGCTCATTGTGTACATGGATGACATAATCTGATGGAGAATTAGATAAGGATTATTATATTAGTAATTATCATATTATGTTTAGAATAATTATCTTATTGTGAGATTACTTTAGGTTTTATTTATCTATATCAGAAGTTAGTTGTTATTTTTATCATTGTGTTAGCTATAAATAGACTCCTTCAGAGCCTATTGTATTTAGACTTGATGAATTGAATAAAGAATTGACTTGTGTTTTCCAATCCCCTTTTCTGGTTCTACATCAATTGGTATCAGAGCTATTTTCGTTCCTATACGCTTCTATAAATTTTTTTATTTTTTTTTTCACACAAATCTGTACCCCAAACTCATAAACACCTAACGGTCCTAGCCGGACAACATACATGCCCAAAACCTCCCACACCTGAAGTTCACCAGCCCACGCGCCACCACTCACACACCACTGTCGGCCACCGCCGGTCGCCGCCACAACAGTCACCAACCACATCATCAGATTCGGAAGTCACCGACCTACACTTTTTCCTTCTTCGCCGACCTCCAATTCCATCTACATCAGCGCAGATTCGATCGCCGGAGCATGGAACCTCACCGCTGGTCCCAACCGATTCGTTTTGCTATGACTACGAAGAATGGACTTTGGGTTGATGACTTGGCTGCTCCAAACAGGAACAAGATGTGGTATTCTCTTGTTCTTTGGTTGCAACCCATTTGACTCGTCAGGAGTCGAGTTCTTCTTAGTGGAGGAGAATGATGGGGAATTAGATAAGGATTATTATATTAGTAATTATCATATTATGTTTAGAATAATTATCTCATTGTGAGATTACTTTAGGTTTTATTTATCTATATCAGAAGTTAGTTGTTATCTTTATCATTTTGTTAGCTACAAATAGACTCCTTCAGAGCCTATTGTATTTAGACTTGATGAATTGAATAAAGAATTGAATTGTTGTGTTTTCCAATCCCCTTTTCTGGTTCTATTCCTTCTGGTCCTACATCATAATCTTAATCGGAAATAGTGAAGAAGAAATTCAGAGGTTGGAATCTTTCTTAGCCAAGGAATTTAAAATCAAGGACCTAGTGAGCCTAAAGTATTTCTTGGGGATGGAAGTTGCTAGATCAAAACAAAAATCTGCATCAACTAGAGAAAGTATGTCCTGGATCTGCTGAAAGAGATGATTGATTGCAAGCCAGCTGACACTTCTATGGACTTTACCACCAAATTGAGCTCAATTGAAGGAAGCCCACCTATGGACAAAGGTAGATATCAACGGCTGGATGGGAAACTAATTTACCTATCCCACACCAGACCAGACATTGGTTTTTCAATTAATGTTGTTAGCCAATTCATGAACAACGCAATGAAGAACGTACAGGGGTTGTTCACAGAATCCTTAGGTATCTAAAAATGACTCAAGGACAAGGTATTTGTTTCAAGAAGAATGAAAAGAGAGAAGTTAGGATGATGCTGACTAGGCAAGGTTAGTTATGGATAGGAGATCCACCTCATAATATTGTTCCTATGTTTGGGAGAATTTGGTGACTTGGCGCAGCAAAAAGCAGGCCGTTGTCTCTCGTAGCAATGCTGAAGCAGAATTCCGAGCGATGGCCCATGGAATCTGCGAAGGGATTTGGTTACAAAGGCTGCTGAATGAACTTAAAGTTCCTATGACTACACCTATGGAACTGATGTGTGATAATCAGGCAGCTATTAGTATAGCAAAAAATCCGATCCATTATGACAGAACGAAGCATGTGGAAATAGACCAACATTTCATCAAAGAGAAGATACAGGCAGGAACAGTAAAGTTGAGTTACACACCTACAGGTTCACAAACGGCAGACATTTTGACCAAAGCTCTACCTAGAGCATCTTTTGAAGTATTGTGTTCCAAGCTGGGCATGATCAACATCTACTGCCCAGCTTGAGGGGGGATTAGATATGCTGTAATTATATAACAGATTCCGTCCTTAGATTTAGCCTAGGTTTACTGATTTGTTTCCTTAATAAAGAGATCTGGTCAACTGTACCGGATCCCGTCTATTTTATTGTTATTCCTAGTTTATAGGGATTATGATTCTTTATATTAGGTAGAGGATCATTCCTAGTTTATTGGGATTATGATCTGGTCAACTATGCCAATAATTCTTGTATATATGTAGGCTACTTTGCTAATTACGAATTTAGTGAGAAAAAAGTATTCCTCGTTTTACTTCTTCAGAAAGTTATAAATAACAACCACACAAACATTAAGCATACATGAATGGTTGAATAAGCAAACATACACATTAAAAAGGAGGGAGAGAGAGAATCAGAAATATACCTGCCTGACACACTCATAAATCCATTCGGACGTAATCGAGTATATGCCATATTTACCAGCAGCCTCATACTTTGGTCCACTGGTAAACTTACATAATAAATGGGTGGCCTTTTTAGTCAACCTTTCCACAAACTTAGCACCAAGAACAACGCACAAATTTCTTAATAGCATCCTGTCTTTCCCCTCGTACTGTGAAACACAAATCCGAAAACTTTCAAACCCAGGCAAAGGAGTCTGACAGGGAAGAGGGGAGTAGAGAATGTGACTACCAACATCCAGCAAGCATCCATCCTTCAACAACAATATTCACATTAAAGTTGATTAGTATGGTGACCTTATCAGATATCTAAAAATAAAAAATAAACAATCGGCTAAAGATACCAATTTTAGTCTGCTAAAAAAAACAATGCAAAAATTATATTATCAATGACATGATGATGATAAAAAAAACATTTAGGAAGAAAACAATGCATCAACAAGGATTAGACAAGTAGAGGGTATTTTATAAGAGTATTGCAAAAATTATATTATCAATGACATGGAAGTCCAAGTATACACCTGTAAACAAGACCGGACCCAATGACTGGATACATAAGTAGTCTCGGGAGCATCAGCAGACATGGACATCAAACCATGACACTCAATAGTAAAACGAATGTTTTGTTTTATCCGACCATTTACCACCTCTCCTCCCCCTTGATTCACCCATTCAACAATTTCAGCTCTCTGACAGAAATCCAAAGTTAACAAATAAGTATTTTAAATAACACTCAAGTAAATTAAAAAAGTAGCTAAATTACTTTTGATAAGAGAACATTGAATTGAAATACAAAACCAAGAAATAGAAAATGATAAGAAAAGAAATCAAGACCTCATCAGGGCAAGGTTTGAAGTTAAAGGCCTCAGCTATAGACGGACCAGCAAACATTTATTTTAAGAGGTTATTAACTCATTACACATCACAAATTCACAATACCTATCCATATGCAGTGTCTGCGCAAATCTGTAAGAATAGAAAAGAAATGGCATGACTACATGTTCAGACAAATGGGCAGGTTCAGTACTTCAGTTCATGCAACATGCCTAACTTTTTTCATCTAAAAGGACTAAACAACCCAAGAAGAGCACCAATAACTACTGTAAAAACTATAATTTCAATGTACAGTATCCCAACAAAAGAATATAAACAAAACCAGCCCATATTATATGTACAAAGTTAACCAATACACCTTTCCAAATAAGATATATCCTGAAAAAGATGTATCCATGATTTTTTTCATAACTGATAAGGATCAAAATTGAGTTTTCCCCCACAGCACATTGATGTTTTCTTATTTTTTTATCTTGAAAAATGTGGCTGTTCCTTTCTTCCCAAACCACACACCTCCACACAACATGCCTAACTTTTAAGTACCACATTAATACAAGAAACCCAAGAATTCAAAAATATAATTCAACAAGGAAAAAGAAAAAGAAAAATAGTAATAAAATCATGACACTCATGACTTTGAATTCTAGAAGCAATATCCGAAGCTCACTCGATGATGAATTATTAAGTTCATTTTGATCCAATTATTTTAGATTTACAGCATATGCCCGGATTCTCTTGTTTCCAAAGGGTTAAACTGGATTTGAGATTTTTTTTCTGACTCGTCCAGCAAGAATATCTATTAGTAACTTTCAAGTGTTATTGTCCCTTGATATGTTGAGGCTTTCATAATATCTCCGGTGTTCCAGATTTTTATCTTCAACATAGGTAATTGACATTGTTATCTAAAACTTGAGGGTCACCCCATATTTCTTGCAAAGGCCACAGTTTAGGGAGATTATAAATATCTCTATATATTCACCAGAATAACTTACCCTATCTTCTGGAAAGGAATTTGAAAAGCAAAATGTAATCCCCCTAAATACCGTCGATGAATTCCTATTTTGAAAATCTTGGACACTTAAATCTTCTTGCTTCTTCTGCTGACTCTTAATTTTATCATTTATGGCAGGAGATAGAGTTTGTTGTGAAGCTCCTGATGTCGCTTCAACAGAATTCTCCCTCTTCACATTGATTAATGGTCTCTCTGCTCCACTGTCTTCCAATGAAGATGGCATTCCAATTCCAGATTTCATACTCCACAGAAATTGATTGGATGGTATGCTTTGATGAACACTAGAGTCTTTAACTTGATTTAAATTGTTTATGCATATTGGTGCTCCTTGGTTGGATGTGGACCATACAGAATCTGTTACAAGCAGACTGTTTACTCAGAGAACAGAATAAACACGTAAATGCTGATAAGATTATTGGTCAGAGATATTAATTTAACCCAATGAAACAAATAAAACCCAGCAAGATCAAGAAGGTGAGCTCTTCGCTCAATACTTCTCTTCTACTTTTATCAGGGACAATTCAGTTGATAAACAGATCAACCCACCGGTTGATATGTATTTAATATGGATTGGAATTCCTCTCTTCAATTCCATTCAAAGACGGTTGGGTGAATTGACAAACAAAGGGGGGACTTAGACATTGACTTCATTGTCAGCTCAACACCCGGCACACGAAGACTAACATAAGTAATAAAACATGTCCCACTTGAACATGAATTTAAGATATTAAACAGACTGGTGATTGTATTCACAATATATTCAGCAAACCTTTAGGAAGAAGCAAGTCATAAGCAACATGCCTCCGCAGAACAGATATTTCTTTCCTCTCACGGTCACAATCTTCAAGCCAGGTGGTTCTAACCACCTGAATGACACCCAGAGCTGCGAAGCTCCTGATCTCTTTTTTTTCACTGAGAAATTATAAAAGCATGTAAGATATTAGACAAACATGCCTGCAACTCCATTCTCAGTAGAGAGCCAATGTTATAAAAAAGCATCATCAAGCTAATGTCATAACCATGCAAAGAACTTCTGAAGCACCAATCTATAGAAAGAACTATAAAATAAAAAGAAACATGCTTATAACTTCATACTTGAATGAGCCAGAAAGACTTACTCTTCTGAAAGAGTCCCAACTACTATGTGTGTCAATTTATTATTGAGTGACACATACCGGGAGCCCCCACCTCTTCGCACCAAGTTAACTAGTTTACGCATTTCAGAAGCTTCAAAGCCAACAAGTGATATTCTACACTCTGACAAGTAGAGATCATCATCGTCAGACTGAGAATCATTGGCAACACAACCATCAGCATTCAATTCATTTCTGGTCTGTGAAGTTGGGTCTTCACTGTCCCCCTTTTTAGTAAATACTGGAGCATCTGGAAACAGAGAAGACATATTCTGTGACAGAGTAGCTTCTAGATCTTGATCTGCAAACTCCGCACAAGGAACAGAAAGGAAAGTTGATTCTGTGGCTACAGATGATGCTGCAGGTCGTGAATTTCCAACAGCCTGATTTTGGCTATGCTGCCTGGTCAAGCAACCTGATACATTCTTGTTCGAAGACACAACACGCTGAACAGTATAGGACTCCTCATTAAGGCGAGCTATTCAACAAAGAGACAAATCCAAGGTTAGATACAGTGTAAAATCTGATACAAGACAGATGAATGATTTAATGTTAATACGCTATAATGTCAAAGAGTACCAGATATAAGCGCTAATTAACCACATAAAACATTACCTCTTCGAGCAATTGATTGATCACACCATTTCCTAGATACAATATGAATGTAGCCCCATTTCCGAGCAACTTTATATTTGTCACCTTCTGGAGCGTATGGAAGTCAAGAAAAACAGTTCTTTGGATTATCAACAACATTCTTATAAGAGAAGCAATGTGACCAAGGGAATTCAAAACAAGGTCTCTAGTGAACCTAGTAATTGCCAGCTTTAGGATTGTAAGATGTTGAAAAATCACATAGTTTAAAAATCAAATGATACACTAGGCCAATATACTTAAATCAGCCTTGTTGACAGGCCGACTCCTATAGCAAGCACAGAAACACAAATTATAAACTTTGATTTACCAGAAAAATATTGAAATTTTTGATAAAATCATTTTAAGAAAAATTACAGAATTTAAAGAAATGAGGAGTTTTCTGGATAGTTCCCAAGCTTTGAAATTAAATGCAATTAGCAAACTTAGATACATACAGCCTTTCTTGGGAAAATATATTATTCGCCCATATAAGCTTGTAAAGCGACTTAATAATGAAATTGTGCCTGTGATCCAACTGACACCTTCCTCCTAAGGAATAATATAAAGGATATATCACAAATCAAATGTGTGCATTTCTTGGTTAACTCAGGAGAATATTTCCCACCATTTTGTATGATAAGCTTCTCGATCTCCTTGCGTGCCTCTAAGAGTAAAAGCAGAGCAGCATTAATATTACAAACCTGGTGGAAAAAAGGAGGGAAAAAAGGTTTCTCATAAGAAGTTCTAAACAAAAGTTGATACAATAACCTGCAGGAATTTTGGTAACAGAGATTGTTAATCCAGAAAAAGGAAGAACCCTGTACGGCTCTTGAGGAACAACACGATGCTCCTTCCAGCACTGATATAACCAATTAATAGTAACAATCGGTTTCTTCAGAATATTTAAAGCCCACTGCGTGAAGAGAAGATTGATAAAAATATAAGTGATTGTATCTTATCAAATGATACACCACCCTTGACTCATTCCATTAATTAGCTTCGGTGGGCACTCCAATAGTTTCATCACACTCCATACTCTTATGATAACAATTTAAAAATTGAACTCAACAACCACTCAATGTGCATGCAAGATAAATCTACACCAAACTTGACAAAGTTAACAAAAAATCACAATAATCTAGTTTTGGATTTTGAAAACTTCAGCAATAAAGTACACATCTAGATGAAAAATACTTATTCCAAAACAAATCTCATTGCATGATGTAAGAAGAAACCAAAAGATGTTATGCCATTTTTTTTTAACATGGTTGTATTACGAATCACCATTGTCAAGTCAATCTACAAGCTTAACATACTAGTGCCCAAACAAAGAACAAATAACAATAGCAAAAATTTTGTAGATTTTAGCTATAATTGATTTCACAATGACATACAGCAAAAATACTTTTGGGTTCACATATACTAGCATACCAAAGATCTATCAAGAACCAAGTAACTCACTGAGAAGAAAAGCTCAGCAATTGTCAGCAAAAAAACTAACCAAATTACTATAAACAAATTCAAATAGCAATCCCTGAAGTTGATTGCAAGACATGTCAACAGATTAAGCATCAGCTTTCTCAATACTCTAAAGATATGCAAATTAGTAAGCTACTCAAAAAATAGATGTCAAGCAAGACATTGAGATGGATGCTTATTGAGGATTTCAAAGAAACCAGAAAAGCACACCAAACTCAATTCAAGAAGGCCTCTCCCCAACAGCTTAACACTGACCATACAAAACTAGTAAACACATTTAAAAATAAAAAATAAAAAATAACGCGTCAACACCAATTTGATCCATATGAACCATATATTCTGTTAAAACAGTGAAATAATCATATCTTTGCTTGATACATGGCATGTTAGCCCAGTTTTGGGATAAATCGTGCCCTTGCAATACGCCTTCAACTTTAGCCATGGCAGTCCTTATTCAAGAATTTGCTAACCTTAACTGTGCATGGCAAATGAAATTTCCCAAACAGTGAGAATAGAAATCACTCATTAAAAGAAATGAAGAACACTCCTATCAGCATAAACAAGGCAAGACTAGTGAGAAGGGTTTAATTCATGAATAAATGAAGAAAAGGATTACAAACACCACCACATTAAAATATATATATATGCAATCCATCATCAGCTAAGGGTTAAAAATGCTTCAATCATTTCAAATTACCAATCTACCATCATATTTTGCTCTACCACCATGTCATTTTACCTTAAATTTTCTTTTCAATTGTTTGCTCAGAACTACTAGTACGAAAAAAGATGTACAAAAAGGGAGGACTAGAAATCCTCGGGAACAAGAAAACCATCTTACACTGTTACAGATACAGGTAACAAAAATTGTATAATTAGTCGATTAGACTGGCTGAAGAACTACGAACAAAAGAATTCCCCAACAGAAACTACACAGCCCCTACTCTCATTTTACATCTCCAAACTTTTGTATTTCTGGCAGAAGTATTTATTGATATATGTTGCAAATTTAAAAGATTAGTTATATTTTGACATAGTCGTATATAGTAATATACATAATGCTCAGCGTGCCTAACTTTAACTATCCCATTTACGGTTTTACAATAGCCACTACAGGGGAGATTAATAAGAGCAATCGTCTCACGCTGTGCTAAAAAGTGTTGCAGTATTTAAACATGAGAAATCAGGTTTAGGCCTTGCAAGTAGCTACTTCATGCGACAAAAACTCATTTATTATTCTCTTTTTTTTTTCCACTAATACAATTTGAGGTTTGGGAGAGGTAGGCATTACTCAAACTGAAAACGTCCTTGATGTAGGTGCAAGGTGCATAATACTAGGTCAACCTTATCTCAATGTGACAGAAACTTGTTGAATCTTGTCGGAATGTAAATAGGCCTCGAAAAGAAGAATTCTTCCTCTAAAGATATAACTGAATCTTGTCATAATTGTTTTTTTTTCCTTTTATTTTTCTTTCGGGGGTTGGGGGTGTTAGGAAACAAAAGAATCCCTTACCAAAGCAAATCAATAAAACTTATATTCCTACTTTAAGGTTGAGATGTCGTTCATTTTCTGCCTACGACAACCAAGGACTTGGCAAATTCATGCATAAACCCCACACATACTCTTTTGGTACTATACCTTGTACTTTCCAGCCAAAACATTATTTACAATGACAAAGCTAACATCCAAAGATGCTTTAGGTTCCAGCACTCCCCCCATTGCCTTGACCAATTTTCCTATCTTAACCTGCAACAACAAGTTACAAGATCATGGAATCAAAGCAGGCATATTAAATAGTTATGGTAAAAAAAAAAAAAAAGGTGCAAATAAGACATAATATAACTCAATGGTAAATTACTCCAAGCAGTGTGATTTTTCGCTCATTATCATGTTACAAAGATTTTTATATTTGTCAGAATCATTTTTGTAACTTATAAAAAGCGGAAAAAATAACAGTAACAATAAACATCACGATGCAACCTTAAACAACCACAGCGCCAAGTTATATTTATAAAAAAAAAAAAAAAAAAGAAGAAGAAGAAGAAGAAAAGGCCCCAAGATCACCAAAACTTTCTTGCTCTCCAAATTCAACTATCATGCACCCCTAAAGAACTACAAGCCTATTTGTAACAGAAAATCCAGTAACCTTAACAGAAGCATCAATTCTAATGACAAATCTCACATATATAATTCATGATGAGGCCAGTCTTCTTGCAATGAAGCTAAATACTCGTTGCAGTCAATAAGCAGTGAGAAGGGCCATAATATTGTCCCCAGATTTTACAATACACAGTAGTCCAAATGAAAAAAAAAATGAAAACTTTTTGCATTTACACGTAGCACAAGCGCAATACCTTCTCATTTTCCTTAAAACCAGAGGCATGTACTTTGACGCCATCCATCGCAAGGCAACAAGTGAACTCTTGTTTAGGTAGTGGCCTATTTTCTTTTGCACAAGACAGTATACACTGAGGGCCTGCCCAAAAACGCATAGGCTTAACAAATTTAGCAACCTCATTTCTAACAAAAAAGGATGTAAAAAATTTACATAGTTAAAAATAATAATGAAATCATAAATTCAAACCCAATAAATTGCAACCCTTAGCTCTAAGATCCCCAAATTTCTCCTGCAAAAATTAAATAAATAAATCAAAATAAATTTAGTAACAACAATTAAACTTCAAAGAGAATATAAATTGGAAACAGAGGAAGCTGTTACATGATCGGAAGAGGAGATAACGTGGAAATCATCAGGGCCAGTACGAGAAGGGTCACAGCAAGGGAAGACTTCGGCTCCGTTGAGCTTGAGCGCGTCAAGAAGCGTGTCGTAGATCTCCGGTGCCACCAAATTCCGCGACATGAACACTTTCGCTTCCTTGAATGGCTTTGATTTCATCATTTATATATATATATATAATTGTATATTTATACAGACACATTTACTGTAAAAGATTGAGAACAAAATCGTATCAGTTAGGTTTTCATTTTCCAGTGAACAGAGAATTTTGGGAGGATGTAAAAACGCGGGAACTGGGAAGGGTTTTATTTTAGGGAAATTTGCAAAAAAATGTCCTTGATTTTTAATTTATCTTTAAAAATAACCCTGTAGTTTTAAATTAAAGTGAAAACCCTCTACGATCGGTTAAGTCTAAAGACGTAAGGGTAAGTGAGTAATTTTAAACTTATGATTGCAGATTAAATGAAAATAATATATATAATTTTTCCATTTTATATAAAAATGTCGTACGATGTCGTTTTGAAACCTTAACATTTAAACGATTAAACTTCTTCGTTGATGTCGCTTATCGACACTACCGTTTACTTCATAAGCTGTCAAATTTCAATCTCCCATCCTCGTTCGACATTATCACAACTAGAACTCACCACCAGAAGTTGTAAAAGATTCAATCTCATTGATAATTAAACTCTTATCACAACCACCCAACACCAACGGCCAAGGATGGGGCCACCTAAAGACGAGGGGGGCCACTCCCCAAGCACCTTAAAATTGAACAATTTTGTAAATTTATCCTCTAAGCTTTTAAAATTTTATGTGTCTTACCTTTTGTTGACATCGATTTCTGGATTATGCCAAAAAAGCCAACAAGAATTGGATTTCGGCTATTGAATCAAAGAGAAAGAGATGCATATAGAGTAACAAAGACAAGTTTTACGTGGTAAAACTCCGATGGCCGGAGAAACATCCACGGGTGGTTGAAAGATCAACCAAGCCAAAATCCACTAAGAGAATAAGATGTTTTACAAGCTCTCGATCTCTCTTTTTTCTCTCTGTATTATGATTGTTGTATGCTATATTGCCTATAATTTTTCTGGACGAGATTATGGGTCTATTTATGTGTTTATAGAACTCTAACCTACCTTGTACAAGTAATACGGGATCTTTGTATTTAATTGTGATTCGGTTACTTTCTTGAGGTCGATTTGTCTTCTTTCCTGTTTCGGAGTCCCTTATGGAAATTGAGCGAGATTCTAGTAGTGCAATTCAATTTGGACTTGTTTCCTTATAAGAATGTAGTATTCGTAAAGAAATCAAGTTGTTTCCTGATTGAGGACTCTTCTAATTTAATGCTCTATTTTATTTGGGATTCCTTCCTGATGTATTTTGTCGCGTATTTAATGACTTGATCCTTATGAAATAAGCGTCAAGTTCTTACTCGAGTCGTATTTATTCCCGAGTAAGAGTAATACCTGATGGTCCCCAGTAGTACCGTTTGAGCCCGAGTGGAGGCGTTGTTTAACCAGTCCCGAGTGCTATTAACTGATCCCGAGTAGGTTTTATTCAATATATGCTTACTCGGGCTTTCTTCTCTTTAATGATGCCTTATAGGATATTTCCCGAATGCACATTTAGGTGTCCACCTGGCTATTTTTTCCTTCCTGTCAATTACGTGTATGCTTGGTAAAATTTACATACGACAATACCCCCTTAAAATATTTTTGCCGAGAAAATTTTATTTCGGGCAAGAGTATTTTAAACATCTTAAATTTCTCTCGTCAGAATAGCCGTCTTGTTATAATGGCGTATCTTAATGGTGACTCTGTAATTTCGATTCGCTTCATCACGCGAGATCTTAAATGATAGTGACGTTTTAAAGTTCTGACGGTTGAGGGCTACTTCCTGTTTTGACACGCGTCCTCAGTCTATTCGTTTTTCAATATCATTTATGAAAAATGTTTTTTGCGTTTCCCCAAGCTCCGCCTACGTCATCGAGTTTCTTCATAAAAAATTTCCCTCTTTGAAGTCCTAGGGTTTCATGCCGTCTCATCTTTAAATTCTTCGCTGAGACATTGTTGGTTTATTCTCAAAAATCAGCAGAAATTTCTTTAAACTCAGATTTCTTTATCCAGAAGTTCACGATTCTCCGCTTGAAGATCTTGCATCAGTTCTCAATTCAAGGTTAGTTTTAATGGGGCCATCTTCCCGCCATCATCTCTTTAAAATCGCTTTTGATGCATTAGAGCGTGGGGATTTCCAGTTAGTATCTTGCATTAAACGATTACTGGGAGATATCTCAATAGATGAACCTCCATTTTTAGAGGTTGATGTTTCTGGGCTTCACCCTGACGTCACTTTCAGCCCTGTATCGAGTTCTCCATCTAGTTCTGATTCTGATATTTCTGATCACAAGGTATCTTCTCGAAGGATGGGTAAACATCAGAGCACAAGTAAGGTATACAAGCACGGCTCGAGCAGCGTTCAGACCAGGGAACAGACTGTTAACGAGGGCGACGTTGATGAAGTATACAGGGCGTCTCATCTTTCATTTTCTGACACTCGCCCGAGTGGCTTTGATACTGAGCCGAACATGGTCTGGCCAGCTGAGATAGAAAAATACCGTTCCCGATTCGACTTGCCCGACTCAGTCATTTTGGTTCCTGCGGGGGATAGAGCCGTATGGAATCCTCTTGAGGGCATGGTCGTGATTTACGGATCGATGCTTTGCTGCGGCGTCACACTTCTCCTTCAGCCTTTTATTGCCTGGTTTTTGGCTGAGGCAGGGATAGCCCCAGCTCAGTTGGCCCTGAATAGTTACAAAGCCTTGATGTGTATGTGGCACATGTTCAGTCGAATGAACCTTTCGCCGCCTTCCCCGAATGAAATCAGACACTTCTTTAAGCTGAGGCAGGTTAGCAGAACGGGGACCTATTTCCTTGCATCTACTTCTTCGGACGGTTGGGTCCCCAAAGAAGCCAAGGTGAATCGGGGGGTCGATGCTTTTGATGACCCGAAAAAAAAGGGTTTCATATGGGGATTCCCTACATCCAATAAATTTTGGAAGAACAGTTGGTTTTTTACTGGAGGGGCTCTCGGGCTCGATATCACTGTTCGATCTGGGGATTCCCACATGGTGTTGAGTGTTCCCCGCTTCTTCTGTTCCCTCGAAGTGTGGAACAAGAAAACAATTGACTATAGCGATTCAAAGGTGAAGAGGCTGACTCGGGCAGCAGTTCGTATTCTAGAAAAGAGGAGCAAGAGCTATATTTTCAAAGAGGAGCAAGAGCTATCTTTTCAAAGAGGATGACTTGATAAAGCTCGGCTTCTTTAGACAGATTTCGGGCCATCGCAGGTGATGTAAGTAACCCGGCGCTCTTTCTGTTGTTTTTCTCTGCTTTTCATCATTCTTTTTTTTTTTACAAGTAATAATTTTTATTTTTATTTAGTGTTCGATACGGACGTTGTCAATGATCTTCTAGCTCGCCAGGTGAAGGCGATTCTACAAGCGAGTAGGAAGGAAGCTTCCCGTTAGGGCGATGAGGGTATTGTTCCACCCGAGCCTGATGAGGAAACTGATACTGCTGAGCAAATTCCTGAGTGCGTTGATCGGGGTGCTCAGCCTTCTACTCAGGATCTTGCTTGTCCAAGTGGCCAAGATGAGCCGACTGACACCCAACTGCCTGAAAATAGGGAGAGGCAGTATGAGGGTCCAGGTGAAGAGCCTATTGGCGATGGTGGTAATGTCTTGACGGATCAAGTGCCTGCCGGTGCCGAATTCTTTGAGTTTTTTCAGGACGATCCTCAGGAAGATCCTGCTGCTGATCTTAACTTCCACCGTTCTCGAGGTGAGAAGCGAAAGGCAGTTAGTTCACCGTCTCGTCCTCTTAAAGTTCCTCGGGTAGTCTCATTCATTGATTCCAGCGACGAAGATGTTGCGGATAAGATTACCCCGAGTGTTGGTGCTGGAGTATCAGTAGATGCAGCCACTTTAGAACCGAATAGGGCTTCTTCTACCCTCGAAGTTGGAGATATGGAGGCTGAACCTTCGGGGGTTCCTTCTCCATCCTTAGAGCCGAATAGGGCTTCTCATGCCCCCGAGTTTGGAAATCTGGGAGCTGAACCCTCGGGGGTTCCTTTATTCATTTCTCCCCAGGATATGCTACAGGAGATGTCCTCCGGTCAGGCTTATATCGGGGAGGACCGCTAGAGCAGTTTTAGAGATGGTTCACTGACCGAACGTCTCCAAAACGTTTTCAACGGCGCATCTTACGTAATTTAAATCTGATTCAGTTAATTCTGACTCCTTTATTGTTTTGCTTCTGTCGGATTTCTAAATATTCTTTTGCAGATGGTGGCCAAATGTGCTGAGCTTGTTCAGACGCAGCAATGTCAAGCTGATCGAATAAGGCGTCTAGAGGCTCAGCTGAAGGCGAGTGAGAAGGGTCGTGCTCGAGCTAAGCAAGCTTATCAGCAGGAGGTCGGCTCTGTACAGATATTTTCCGACCACTGCCTGGCAAAGCAGGTTGAAGCCGAGGACAAGGCATCTCTGGCAGAGGAAAAGGTTGCGTCGCTTCAACATCTTCTTTCTTCTGCTGAAGAATCCATGCTTAAGGCTGAGCAGAAGGCCGAGCAGGAGGCCGAGCAGGCGAAATCGGCGTATGACCAAAAAATTAAAGATTTGGAGCGCCAAGTGCTGACAGTTGAATCCCTTTCCCGAGAGGCCAGGTTGGAACTGGAAGTCCAATGGGTGGATCGTTTTAAAAGATCCCATGCTTACGATGCCCTACTTCTTCGGGAATTTCAACGTGGGCTAGTTTCTGCCGGCGAGTTCTTCAAAGTCAAGAATAGGGCGACCGAGAAAGCTCGTGCTAATTGGGAGTTGTCAATCAAACACCATGTGGACCGGTCCTTAGAATCTCTTCAGATTCAGATGAAGGAATGGAGAGCCTACTGTCGTAGTCAAGGCAAAAAGCCTCATCCTATGCATTTAGAGATTCAGTCCGAGCATTCTCTCTCGATCTTTTATTCAAGTCAAGAGTCGGTTGAGGGTGTAGTCCCGGATGTCGGGCCAGTCCCGGGTGAAGATTACAGCCAGTGGAGGGATGATACTGTCGATGATATTACTTGGTCATCTAATGAGAGTCTGCTTCGTGAGTACGAGATGGTGCCAGATCCGAGTATTGGCAAATGCTCAAAGTCCTCGCAACCTTGATTTTGTAAATTTGCAGAAAATTCTGATTCTTTATTTTTTACTTGTAAATAACCATTCTTTGAACTGTAACCATTCTTTTAGGAGCAATAAAATTCAATTTTATTCTGAGTTGAATGGTTTTGGTCTATTTTTTGCTGATTATTATCGAGTGTTGTATTAAACTGGTTGATGGTCGGGTAATTTAACCGAGTATCTTATTAAACCGGTTGTTACCCGAATAACTTCAATTGCCAAGTATTTTATTAAACTGGCTTCTTCGATGTTCGGGTAACTTAACCGAGTATCTTATTAAACCGGTTGTTACCCGAATAACTTCAATTGCCAAGTATCTTATTAAACTGGCTTCTTCGTTGTTCGGGTAACTTAACCGAGTATTTTATTAAACCGGTAGTTACCCGAATGACTTCAATTGCCAAGTATCTTATTAAACTGGTTTCTTCGGTGTTCGGGTAACTTAACCGAGTATCTTATTAAACCGGTTGTTACCCGAATGACTTCAATTGCCAAGTATCTTATTAAACTGGCTCCTTTATTATTAACTGAGTCATCTTGAAACATAAGTTTTTCACTTGTGTTTCATACCCGGTTGCTACCCGAATGTTACATCAAGGCTCACCATGATCATACGTTCGAGTCCTTACGCAATACCAAGGACCTCTCCCTAGTTTTTATGCGCAAGGGTTTACTGAATCGTTGAGCTCTTTTTTTTTAAAGGTGCTTCAACACAGCTACGCATTTCACCGGAATTTCTCCCGATAGCGTCCCTAGCATTTTTCCAAAGTCTGGTGCATCGGGTTTGCCTTTTTGTGAAGGTCATTTTGACCATGCTCGGCTGGCATGCTCATACGAGCTTCTCCGCCCATCGGGATTTGATGGTCCTGAGAATTCTATTTGCATGTTCTTATTATCATGCTCTACTTCCATATGATCTTATTATCATATGCCTTTTTTGGAAATCCCGAACTAGATGCTATCCTTTCAGAAATTTCAAGTAATTTTATTTATTACTGTAAAAAATCGACAGATTTGAATTACAGTTTTATATTATCCTATTAATAAAAGAATAAAATATTCAATATAAATATATATATATATATATATATATTAAGGATAGAAAATCTTCAGTTATTAGGCATTGCATGGTCGGGGTAACACCCCTCCATTGGGTCGAGCAATCCAATAGGCTCCATGGCCAGCTATCCCCTCGATCTTGTATGGACCTTTCCATTTGTCAGCCAGGGATCCTGCGGCTCTATTTTTTGTGTTCAACGACACCTTCCTAAGCACCAGGTCTCCTAGCTGGAATTTCCTGATCCGAACACGAGAGTTGTAGTGACGAGCCACTCTTTGTTGATATGTTGTATTTCTTATTCGGGACTTTTCCCTTTTTTCTTCTAGCTCATCCAAACTTTGTAGTAGCGTATCAAC
The DNA here is from genome assembly GCA_032871835.1 of Dipteronia dyeriana. Lineage (NCBI taxonomy): Eukaryota > Viridiplantae > Streptophyta > Magnoliopsida > Sapindales > Sapindaceae > Dipteronia > Dipteronia dyeriana. The sequence continues at coordinate 98,012,835 of CM065296.1, read as the reverse complement.
ATTCTGTTCTTCATCGTATAGCCTGACCCGTGGGGACGCATACGATGTTTCTATGGGGATGACAGCTTCTGTTCCGAATGCTATGGTGAACGGAGTTTCTCCTGTTGAAGTCCTTGCTGTCGTCCGATATGCCCATAATACTTCAGGAAGCTTTTCAACACAGCTTCCTTTTTTGTCATCTAACTTTGCTTTAATGATGTGCTTGATAATTTTATTTACTGCTTCTACTTGCCCGTTTGTTTGTGGATAAGCTGGTGTCGCATAGTAGTTAGCAATATGATACTTCTTGCACAACTGTCTGAACTTTTGGTTATCAAACTGAGTGCCATTGTCAGTGATTATAGTGTCCGGAACTCCAAACCTATAAAGTATGTTTTTTTTTACAAAATTTATGGTGTTGGCTTCCGTGATATGCACCAACGCTTCAACTTCTGCCCATTTTGTGAAATAATCGACAGCTACTGTGGCGTGCTTTGCTCCACCCCCTATCCCAGTTGGCATTGGACCGATCAGGTCTAGGCCCCACATGACGAATGGCCATGGAGCAGTGAGGTTTCTGAGCTTTTCTGGGGGTTGTCGGATATCGTTAGCAATCCTTTGACGGGTATTGCAACTTTCATACCACTGCTGTGCATCTGAGAAAAGCGTAGGCCAGTAATAGCCTTGTCTGAGTACCTTATGCGCCAAGCTTCTACCTCCAGTGTGGTTTCCGTAAACCCCTCAGTGGATCTCTTGAAGTATTCGATGTGAATCTTTTTCCGGTACACATCTTTGGAGAGCTTGGGAGAACCCCCTTCTGTATAATTCTCCTCCGATCATGGTATATCTAGCCGATCGATACCTGATGCATTTTGCTAATACCGGATCTTCCAGGAGCACGCATTCTTCCAGGAACCTTCTCAGCTGGACCATCCAACAGTCTTGCAGTGTTCAGATTTCTAAAATTTCCAAATGCTTAGGTTCATCTGTACTCGGTTTAAGGAGGTGTGCAACCGGAATGGTCTTTGGTCTGATTGAGGTTGTTGCTGACGCTAATTTAGATAAAGCGTCTGCCTTTTCATTTTCTTCTCTGGGGATCTGAGCGATCTTATATTCTTTAAATTTTTGTAGGAGCTGTTTTGCGATGTCACGGTAGGCAATCATTCCTTCATCTTTGGCCTGGTACTCGTCCATAACTTGGTTGACAACTACATGTGAATCGCTGAATATCTCAACTTCATCTGCTTCAAGAGCTATGCAGACTCTGAATCCAGTTAACAATGCCTTGTATTCGGCTTAATTATTGGTTGCTTTGAAATCAAATCTCATGGCACATTCAACATCATCTTCTTCTGGGGTGCGAACCACGATCCCTGCCCCACTGCCATGAGTGTTTGAAGAACCATCAACATATAGTTTCGATGGGAAACTTTTATCCAACAGTCTTTTTGCTTACAGGTTTGGTTATGTGAACTTGGCTATGAAGTATGCCACCGCTTGTCCTTTGAGGGAGGTTCTGGGGACATAATGAATATCGAATTCACTTAACTCGATTGCCCATTTAGTAAGTCTTCCTGATATCTCTGGCTTTTGTAAGATTTGTCTTAATGGGCAATTGGTGAGAACCTGGACCTTATGGGCCTGAAATTATGGTCTCAACTTTTTTGCTGCTGAAACCAATGCTAAGGCTATCTTCTCTGCCTGTGAGTACCTGGTCTCGGCCGGTACGAGTGCCTTGCTAGTATAATACACTGGTTTCTGCACTCCATCTTCTGTTCTAACTAAGACTGAACTTGCTGCAAGCTCGGTTATTGACAGATACAGCTGAAGTATTTCCCCTTTTTACGGTTTTGAGAGGATGGGAGCTTGCCCCAAGTACTCTTTTATTTTTAAGAATGCCTGCTCACACTCTTTATTCCACTCCAGGCCTTTCCCTTTTTTGATTATCTTGAAGAAAGGTGTGCACCTGTCTGTAGCCCTTGAGATGAATCTTCCCAAGGAGGCTAAACACCCTGTTAAGCGTTGTACCTCTTTCAATGTTTTAGGTGAGCTCATTTCTTGCAAAGCCTGGATCTTCTCTGGATTAACTTCGATTCCTCTTTGATGGACTTGAAAACCCAAGAATCTTCCCGAATGGACTCCGAATAAACATTTGTTTGGGTTTAATTTCATCTGGTATCTTCTCAAAACATCAAATGTCTCTCGGAGGTCGCGGGCATGCTCATTTGCTGAGACGGTTTTAGTCAACATATCATCAATGTACACTTCCATGTTCCTTCCTATTTGCCAAGTGAAGATTTTATTGACCAACCTTTGGTACGTAGCTCCTGCATTTTTTAAACCGAAGGGCATTACTGTGTAGCAATATAAACCCTGATCCGCTGTGAAGGCTGTTTTTTCTTCATCAGCTTTATTCATCCAGATCTGATTGTATTCCGAGTAAGCGTCCATGAAGCTGAGCAGTTCATGATCTGATGTGGCATCCACTAGCTGATATATCCTTGGGAGCAGGAAACTATCCTTTGGACATGCCTTGTTTAGATCCGTGAAATCTACGCACATTCTCCATTGTCCATTTTTCTTCTGGGAAAGGACTACGTTGGCGACCCACTGAGGGTAGCTGACTTCTCTGATTGATCTAGATGCTAGTAGCTTTTCCACCTCTTGTTTGATTGCTTGACTTCTTTCAGGATTGAACGATCTTCTCTTTTGTATTACCGGTTTTGCATTCGAGCTAACTGGGAGGTGGTGGGATATTACTCGGGCATCTATCCCGATCATATCTTCGTGACTCCAAGCGAATACATCTTTGTACTCTCTAAGCAGATTGGTCAAGTCTCGCTTGACTTTTCCATCCAAGTTGGCCCCAATCTTGATTTTCTTGTCCGGTTTGTCTTCTTCGAGTAATATTTCAACCAATTCTGTCTTGTATTCATTCAAGCCCTCCCTTGGATCCAGTTCGAATGACAAGGATTCTTCACATTGATTTGGCTGCATTATGGTGCACACTTGTTCGGCATCATGCTTGTCTCTGTATACCGACAGGTTTGCTCTTCGGGCCATCTATTGGGATCCCTTGACTATCCCAACCCCTTGTTCTGTCGGGAACTTGATCATTAATGCATAAGTGGCCATCACGACCCTTGTTTTATTCAGGAATGGCCGGCCCAATAACGCATTATACGGCCAATTATCCAAGTCAATTACCACGAAGTCGAGCAGGACAGTTCTCTGGCATGGTGCCGTTCCGATCTTCACGGGTAGTTTTACCGTCCCGAGTGACCTGACATCTATTCCCCTAAATCCTCTTAATGGAGTGTGGAAAGTCTGTAAATCTTTTCGGTCTAGTCTTAGCTAGTCGTATACGGCCACGCTTAGGATGTCTGCTGAACTCCCATTATCTATTAAAATTCTCCGGACTTCCCTATGGCCAATCCGGGCACTTATAACCAAAGCGTCATTAGGTCGAACATCGACGCCATGAGAATCTGCCTCTGTAAAGGCTATTGGGTCCCATCCTTCCTTTACTCTTTTCGGGTCTGGTTCAACCGAGTTTATGTCAAAGTTATTCATTGCTTCTATTGCTTCTCTGATTTCCTGAGTTTGTTCTCGGTTGCTTCTCCCAGTGGAAGATCCTCCGAAAATTGTATGTATTACTTGATTGGCTTCGGGGCTTGTTCTTTGGTTTTGACCAGGGTTGTGATCAACCTTGACTTTCTTGGTTTCTGGTCTCTCGTCTTTTTTTAAGATTACATCCCGCAGGTGCCCTTCCCGAATAAGATTCTCTATGTAATCTCTGAGCTGAAAACACTTTGAAGTCTCATGTCCGGTTTCTTTATGAAACCTGCAATACTTGGTTGTATCTCTCCAGACGAACTGTGATTGTCTCCTCGGTTCTTGCACCATATTCTTTTCTTCCAAGATGGCTAGAATTTCTTCTTGTTTCTTCCGAAGAGGGGTGTAATTGGTATATCTGCCTCGGTATTTCTCTGTGGACCGTTCGGCGTTAAGCCCATTACCTCCATCCTTGTTTTTCTCCTAGCCGTTCTCTTTCCGTTTTTCCTTTTGATTCTGCCCATTGGATTCGGTATTCTTCTGTTCGGGGTTTCCTCCATGCATATAGCTTCCTCCTGTAGCTAACTCTTCTACCTCGACCAGAGCGTATCCTCCCGCCATATCCATCATGTCGGCGTACCTAGTCAGCCGTGCTCTTCTCAAATTGAAGGATAGTCGTCCATTCTGCAAGTTATTGGTGAAGGCATCAATAATTGCTTCATCATTAGCGTTGCCAATTTCTGATACTGCTTGGCCGAATCGGCCCAAGTACTTTTTTAATGACTCGTCCTTCCCCTGATTTATTTGAGAGAGGTAGGCCACTGACTTCTTCCTGTGAACGTTGCTCAGGAATTGCCTTGAGAAACTCCTGCTCAGTTCACTGAAATTTTCGATGCTCGCCGGGGGTAATCTTCCGAACCATCTTAACCCTGTGTCCCCCAGTGTTTGTGGAAAGTTGAGACATAATAGGGGGTCACTGCGGGCATATGGAGCCATGGCATTTTTATATCGTCTAACGTGCTCCTTTGGATCTGTATCTTTTTTGAATTGCTCCACATGCGGCATCCTGAATCTTTCTGAGAAAAGGGTCCGTAAAATCTCCCTAGTGAATGGACTGTCGGAGTCATTTTTGGATAGATCGTTACAGCCATAACGTCTGACTAGTGCCTCCATCTGTCACCTGTTATTCTCTACTTCTTGGGTTAGGCTCTGGATTGTGACATCTCTGTCCCCCACCAGGTTTCCTTGACGGTTGAACCGTTGGGTAACTGTCATTCTTTCCTCAGATTCTTCACTCTGATGTCGGACCTCTCGTGTGACTCCATGATGACGTTTGCGATGGTGTTGATCACTGTCTTCTGATGATGACCGTACTCTGCGCCGATCGTATTTACGATGTTTGGCACGTATTGTCTGATTGCGATCCAGGCTCTAGTGATTTTCCTCTTCTAGTGTTTTCTGTCCAGCTGGATTGATTGGGGAAGAGTTCCTTCTGGTTTCTGGCATAGTCATTCCTGGCCCCACCACTATCGAACGAAGCCTTACGGGTGGAGGATTGGGAGTATGTGCTCCTGCGGCCAGTAGATCAATCCCTTCCCTTGCTGTGTCTGTCACCAATTGTTGCAAGGCCTCTTGGAAACGCAGCGTAAGATCTCTGCTGGTTGGGGGAATTTGCTGGATCCCCGCCAGGTGTGCAGACTGGTTTTCTGTGTTTGCTGCAGGATCTTGTGACGTATTGCCAACATGGAAATCGCCTGGTGATTTTTGACCATTCCTTGAACTACTTCTGCTTCCTGCCATCGATTTTAACAAGTTCGGAGGTTCGACCCCTCCTTCTAGCACCAATTGTTGACGTCGATTTCTGGATTATGCCAGAAAAGCCAACAAGAATTGGATTTCGGCTATTGAATAAAAGAGAAAGAGATGCAGAGAGAGTAACAAAGACAAGTTTTACGTGGTAAAACTCCGATGGCCGGAGAAACATCCACAGGTGGTTGAAAGATCAACCAAGCCAAAATCCACTAAGAGAATAAGATTTTTACAAGCTCTCGATCTCTCTTTTTTCTCTCTGTATTATGATTGCTGTATGCTATATTGCCTATATTTTTTCTGGACGAGATTATGGGTCTATTTATATGTTTATAGAACCCTAATCTGCATTGTACAAGTAATACAGGATCTTTGTATTTAATTGTGATTCGGTTACTTTCTTGAGGTCGATTTGTCTTCTTTCCTGTTTCGGAGTCCCTTATGGAAATTGAGCGAGATTCTAGTAGTGCAGTTCAATTTGGACTTGTTTCCTTATAAGAATGTAGTCTTCGTAAAGAAATCAAGTTGTTTCCTGATTAGGGACTCTTTTAATTTAATGCTCTATTTTATTTGGGATTCCTTCCTGATTTATTTCGTCGCGTATTTAATAACTTGATCCGTATGAAATAAGCGTCAAGTTCTTACTCGAGTCGTATTTATTCCCGAGTAAGAGTAATACCTGATGGTCCCGAGTAGTACCGTTTGAGCCCGAGTGGAGGCGTTGTTTAACCAGTCCCGAGTGCTGTTAACTGATCCCGAGTAGGTTTTATTCAATATATGCTTACTCAGGCTTTCTTCTCTTTAATGATGCCTTATAGGATATTTCCCGAATGCACTTTTGGGTGTCCACCAGGCTATTTTTTCCTTCCTGTCAATTACGTGTATGCTTGGTAAAATTTACATACGACACCTTTATTTTATATTCACAAAAGTTTTACAGTATTACAAATTTGTCCCATAAATTTTCAGATTGTTATGTTTTTACCTTTATTTCATATTTAGATTTTCTAATTCTTTCGTAAATTACACTATTAATAATTTTATCTTAATCATAATATATTTGATTCTAAATATAATATTATTTTTTCTATATATCTCAAATATAAATCAAATTGCAACATATATGTTTTGTTACGTTAAGTGTAATTTTTTCTTATCAAAATTACACTTGCTCAATCCTATCTTAACTAAATTCTCTCTCTCTCTCTCTCTCCGAATAGTACTTATCTCACTCTAATACGGTAATACCATGTCATACTTTTGATAGGTTATTTATTTATTTATATAGTGTTTGTTATTTTTTTAATGTGTTGATTTATATAATTAAAACATGTCAAGTAAACGTGTATAAAGTCATATATTTTATGTTTATTTATTAAGAATTCTATCAAATAAACTTTTATAATTGTTAACAATTAAAATTGTTTCCGGATATTAGGAGTATCGTTTAAATTTCAATTTGTTTTCTAACGCTTAAACACTATTATAGTGTCTTGAATTAATGACCATAAATTTTAGTCTACATTGATTTTAGAGTAATTCTAGACATACCGACAACGTTATTCCAATTAGTTGTATGTCAATTAACAATTGTATACATATCAATTGTGATTTATTTCGTTCATCGCATTTATATGGATTAAATTATCTAAGTTACAAGATGAGATATGAGTCGGAAAATCTAGCATTGTTTTTTATTTTTATTATGTTTTCATCATTATTCAAGGATCATCTTAAATATTTTTCCTAAATGCACAAATTAAGATAATTTATCTCAATAAAAAATTACTATTCATATTAAATAATTAATGAAAAAATAATAATGTTTTTAAACATAAACAACATTTTTTGTAATTAATGTTTTCTTTAACAAAAACTCTAAGATATATGGCGATTTAACTAATTATTTCACAAACACCTTTTCTGAAATATAATCATGGCTTTGTCCCTACTAACGACACCTAAACCTTCAACGGCAATAGATCTACCATTATATATCATTAAACACCCACAACAAATCACCCATACAAACGTTTTAATTTGTGTATAACCTAAATAGAATTCTTAAGTATATATTTAGGGATTCGACTCAAGAACAGTTAGATAAGTTAGCAATTAAATGGATTTCTTACAATGTCCATTGGGTTTTGAAATCCCAGCTGCCAATAGAAAATGCGTGAAACGATTTTGTTAAATATAAAGGCATTGAAAAAATGAGATAAATGTAGGAAAATTCAAGAAAATTAGTTATAGTGATTGAAAAATTCTCAAATTTTATTCATAGCTATATTTTAATGAACTTATCATCCACATAAAAATTTAGATCAAAATTAATTAAAATCAATGTGATTTCATCAAGGTCCTGATAATAACTTTTTTTATACTTGGTTTATCCTTAATTTTCTAGGTTTTTTCTATCGTTTCTCGAGTAAAACCGAGTGTTTAATTGTTGAAATAAGTTTGTGTAGGTCAATATAGCATTCCAGGGGTATTGAAGCAAAGTTGGGAAAAATCAAAGTGAAAAAGGGGTCGGAGAAGTTTCAAAAGCTTTGTGCGGTACAGTTCGTCAAAGTGTACCACACATCAATCAGAGATGAACAACGAATCCATTCTGGAGAAGTGCCACAATACACTTCTTCAAAGTGAACCGTGCACGTACCGTGAAAACACTCTAGAGATTTATCGTGGTTTGGTTCGTTAAAACGAACCGTACAAAATGTACATCACAACTTTTCTAGTAAGTTTACTCGATACACTTTGTGAAAGTGTATTGTGCATTCATACCACGCATAGAGATTCCAGCTCAGAAACATATGGAACTATATTAAAAAATAAATTTTTTTAAATTTTAATTATTCTTATAAATGGTAATAAATAAATGTTTTTCAAAATAAATTAAAATATCAATTGGAATACCAAATTAATAGTAATTATTTTTTATGTAATTAATGGTATTTTTTTAAAAAATATATCAATGGTAACACATTAATAATATTAATTCAAAAGATTCTTTTTCTAAATATATGAAATTCACTAATATTTGTTTAATAAATGGTAATAAATAAATATTTTTGAAAGATAATAAAAAAAAATCACTACTCTTTACATCTCCATAAAAGTCTTTAAATTGAATCATCTATAAGAATGCTGTATGAAAAAAAAAAATCTAAAATGAGTATATTAAAAAATAAGGAAGGACTTTAGAAAATAAGTGTGAAAAAATAAATTATTTTCATCACTAAGCTTGACAATAACCTCGTCGGAGTTTATTTTTTAAAGAAAAATTGAATACCTTTACAAATATTTTTAGAATAAGGTTTTATATTTAAAAAAAATTATAAAAATGGTATTTCAAAGTAAATTAGGGTGTATTTATTGGGTGTATTTAAAGGTTTTAAAAACAACTATTTTTTACTGTTAATTATTCTTTCTATTTTAACCTTCCTATTATCTTTTCTGTTTGGTATTTTATAATGTATTAAATATGTATTAAATATACTATGATTATTTCCAAAAATAAATATTTTTAAATTTAATTATTCTTAAAAACGATAATAAATAAATATTTTTCAAAACAAATTAAAATATAAATTGTAATATCAAAATAATGGTACTTAGATTTGTATGAAATTAATGGTAAATTTTAAGGTAATATATTAATGATAACATAATAAAAAATTAAAATAATACGTTTTAATCAAATATTAATGGTAACAATTTAAAAACATTAATTATTACATTGAAATTCACTAATATTTTGTTATAAATGGTAATATTTTTTTTAAGATAATAAAAAAAATAACTCTACTACTATTTGTATATATATATATATATATAAGTCTTCGCCAGTATATTTATTTTATTGAATCATCTATGTACAGGACGAGTGAAAAAAATAATAATCAAGAAATGAGTTTATTTTTTTAAAATGGAACCCACGTGTTGTTGTGATGAGCTTTAGATTTAGATTTTATTTATTATATATATAGATATATATATATATATATATATATATATTAATATTATTATTCCATTTATTATCTTTATTTTTTAACATGATTAAAAACTATTTATCTTTTGACATTCTTCTTATTAAACTAATTTAATATATTATTAAATTAATAATTATTTAAAATTATTTATATATTCCAAAAAAAATCAATATAACAACAAATTACAATTTTATTGTTGCATTTATTAAAATTGTAAAGGTTAATAAAAAAAATTGAAACTATTAGGTGTAAGCTATAAATTAGTAGTGAATTGAACAATAATTACATTGGTTTTCGTGCTCTATGATTATAACTCGGTAAAGAAAATATAACACCTCATTTAATTATTTTCATCTTTCTGGAATATCTTTTCGTCATTTTCTACGAATTTAAATTCTCAACTGTAATTAAACAACCCATCATTTTTCTACCTTTTTTTTCTAAAAATTAAATTATGAGGTATGACAGACCAAGATGAAGAAGAATTGGAAAGAGCATAAAGAGTTCACGTGCTGTGGATGCCAGCTATCAGATAAAAGGTAAGGGAAAAGTAATACTTTTCTATTATAAATTGATTAAGAATAAATAAAAATATAAATCATAAACTTATAGAAGAGAAGAGATAAAGAATAGCTAAAAGATAAGTATTTTATTCATCAGTTGTTCTCATCACAAAAAGTGTAAAAAATACAATGGTTTGAGACCCTTTTTACAGCTTCACAATCTCACATTACATTAACTATATATAAATTACATTACAATTAATCATAAAATTGATCATTATGATAAATCTAATGGGAATACAAAAGGATGGAAGTTTCTTCCATAGATTGATGGATATTTATTCGTATATAATTGCATTATATTCATAACACTCCCCCTTGAATTAATCTCCATCAATCATACAGTGAATATATCTCGTTAAAACCTTTGCTAATAAAAACCCGGTGGGAAAAAAAACTAGCAGAGAAAAAAGAGTACATTATCCATCTGTATCACAAATTAACATTTAATGGTAATAAGGGTGCAAAAACTGCAGCATTAAAACCTTCATAGTAAAAACCTGGTGTGATAAAAACCTAGTAAAGGAAAAAGAGTACAGTTGCATTGTATTTCCTCCAAATCGTAAATACCCTTGATAAATATGATCCCCCTTATTCTTATGTGGATGTTTTAATATTTTGTTAAGATATTTCTATCTATTACATCCCAGCCTTTTGAAAATCTTGTATGAAGAACTTTATTAATATTGCTTTTCAAATTGGTGCAACCTGTTATGTATAACCTTATGTTATTTTATAATAATAAAAACACCATTTGAACATAGATTTGGTACTTCAAGAACAAAAGGTTCTTCATTATTATTTTCATTAATAAAAGAGGATTATACATCATTTTAATTTTATGTAACAAGCATCAAGATATCCATCCAATAAGTTTTATCTATGAAATAGTGCTTCAGAACCTTTTCTTATATATGTTGATTACTGTATTAGTATGCTAATTGAAAAACACTCAACACGGCCATTAATCGAGACTAAATATCATTTTCCAAGATTTTTTTCATCTTAGAAATTATTCCTTATAAACGTATAATTTGTAAACTCATCGGGAGTATTAATAAGTCTCAAACGATCAACATGTACTTCTTTGGAATCAAATTTGTGGATTCTTCCAACACAATATTCATAAATGCATATGTACTACATGCATTTTGTTATATTAAATTCAATATATACAAAATGTAGTATCAAATTACTTGCTTCAGGCATTTAAATCCTTTTAGGATTTTTATTCATTGTCAAACTAGGATTCTGCAGTAAACTTTTTATCATAAATCGTACAAAAATAATTATATTCAATAAATTTTATGTCATCAAACATTTGAACCGCATGTCCAAAATTTTCAAAAATAAGTATAACTCTGCATTTTATTTTTTCACCATTGTGTCGACGTATATACAATTTATAGTTTAAGACCATCATCATATTTTCATAATATGCAGAGCAATATATGATCTTAATTTCTATATTATCAATATAATTGATTTACATTTCGTATTCCATGTGCCTCTTCAGGGGTTATTGAATCATCTTTAATATCCAGTACACATGCCTCTTTATACAAATATTTTCTTTCGGAGAAATATAGTCTCTTTATTTCTAGTACATGTGTGTCTATCGTGACAATTGAGATTTTTCTATTTTCTATTCCAAGAGTCTCATAGGGGGGTTAACATTTCTATGTGTATCTTCAGGATTTTGTTTTTTACTTATGAGAGACTAACTCTTCGGGAGTCTTTGATGATGATGGTTTAGTTATCAATTAAGTATTATTTTCACTATGTTTATTATATTTCAAATTCCACTTCTAGGGAACCTTATCATTTGAAATAAATTGTCTTTCACTGACAAATGTTTTTTTTTCTGCTATTTCATAAATTGTTCTACAGGAACAACCATCCGGTTTTGTTTATTGGCAGAATGTAATTTTATTATTTTCTTCGAATCATCTGAAAAAATATCTGCATGTTATGCAAATCACAAGATGATGCATATAATGTAATTTCACGTAGTTTATCAATTTATGACAATTCTCCCCCTAACGACGAGAAAGTTAAATTTCAAGAAAATCTTTTGCAGCATCGTAATTTTCTATATGATCTCGTTTCTTCTGTCATATTGTACTTTAAGTACTATCGTCTTATATCCTTCGAAGACATTCAGTAGCAAAAATATTTTTTATTGAGGACAAATATTTCAATATTTCGATGCATCATATTCTTTAATTGAACTTCTAGTTCATAACATAATATTAATCATATGATCTTATGACAGGATAAACTATAAAAACCTGCATGCTTCTAGCATGTAAAATATTTTTTAATTGACACAAAAAAATTTATTTGTTCATTGATCTTTCAGATCTAATAAATACAAAGTATTTTCATGTAATTATTTTTCACTTTGTATCAAAATAATAGCTCTTGTAGAGCATTCATTTTTTCTTGTTAAAAATCAACAAAATATTAAAATTTACCGTATGTGCTCTTTTGTGATTTTACTTAACACCTAAAGCAAGCAGAAAGATTTTATAATTCCTAAAAGTTGTATTCAAAATGCTTTCAAATTTTCTTACTTTGTTTTGTCTGGTGAATTGAAATGAATTTCTCGTAGTAATCACCTTAGCTTCAATAATTATTTCAACTATCTATATTTGCAATCACAACCATGACATTTTGAAAGAAACATCATTCACTTCAGAGAATGATATTAATCCAAATATTCTCAAATTACTAATCTCAATATTGCTCTTTTAAGAGCATATTAGAGGTATGTAATTATCATAATATATATTGTTACTTCAGGAACAAATATTTGATTCACGACGTGTAATATATTTCAATCATGTATTTTCTTGGTAATCAATTCCTTCATCTTATCGAATCAAAAGGACTATTGGATCTTTACCATGAAATACTTATATTTCAACTTATCATAAATAAATAAAAACAATGATACAATATAACAAATCAATATGATTTTGAGTAACAATTTAAATGATAAAAATCTAAATACAAATTATATATAATTTTAATAAGAATGCTCGATATCAAGACAGTTAATATATTAACCAGTAAATATATTAATTGTTCATATGTAGAATGTATATATATCAAAAAACATATATGACAGTAAAAATTATATCATGCAAAATTTGAAAATTCATATTTTCTATGAAAATTTTCGTACCTTTCATACATCACTAAGAGAAAGAATTATGGAAGAAATAAAATTATTTTTATCATAGATTTTTTTAATTAGAGATGAGAATTAAAGTAAAATTTAATTCATAAAGAATCAATATCAAGTATTAGGAGAAATAAACCCTGAAAGCAACTTCATGTTATGATAATTCAGAATTACTAAAACAATACAAAAACTTAATTTTAAAACCATGTGAATGCAAATTCACTTCATAATAAAACCATCAATTTTAAAAATCACAAAATTCGAGAATTATAAAACTAAATATCGCACGGTGAATTCATAGACCAATGAATGAATAATAGAAACATTTTTTGACTAATAGATGTGCAAAATACCAAAATTCGTATTGTCTTATATGTGAAAATATAATCTTTTACACTCTACATACCGTGATAAGAAGGAGCAATCACATTGTTGGAGTCTTTTCATATAAAATATAAACAATGAATATGAGGTATAAATATCATAACTGTAAGAAACTCAAGAGGTTAGGAAAATTAATTTTGAACTTACTTATATCATAACTTTATGATTATGATGTACAAATTCAAAACTTTAAGTTTTTTTTAAAAAATCATATTCAATTAAAATTTTGAGTTTCATTAGAACTTCAAGTTCATATATAAATTTCACATATATATAATTAATAATATGAATTCAGAACTTGAGGTTCCAAATAATAATCACATAAATTGAAATTCAAAGTTTTAAGCTCTAATTTGATTTAAATTCATAATTTGATTTAAATTCATAATTTCATGTTCTGATTTGATTATAATTCATAATTTGATTGAGTTTATGGCTCTTCAGGAATAACATTAAATTGAGCTTCAATTCTTTGATTTTGCAATCATAAAATCTCACATTTGCTTGAGCTTTAATTTATGCAATCTTTAGGTTGCAAGACGTTCACTATATTTTTGTAATCTTCAGGTTGCAATACAATAATATAATTTTTTTCATTTCTTCACAGCCCAAAACCAAAATAATATGAATAAAATAAAAGAAAGAAAAGAAAAACATCTTTTGAGATAGAGAAAGATATACTTTACAATTTGTTGAAACTTCTGGTCTCACCATGAGGTTGTGATTTACTATTTCAAGATGCTAGGTTCTTAATAAAATCATATTACCCATTGAAACTTCTGGTTCGTCTTCAAATTTAGAACTTCATGTTCTCAATTTGATTCAAATTTGAAACTTCATGTTCTCAATTTGATTCAAATTTTAAACTTTTAGTTCCTAATTGGATTTGAATATAGAACTTCTGGTCCCATATACATCGATAAATTCCAATCACAATATCAAAATATGAACCACTGAAAATAAAAATAAGTTTATTTTCTGTTGTGGAAGACCCAATATAGTGGTAATCATAAAGTATACTCATAAAAAATAGTTGTATAAATAAATTAAATCTAAACAACAATAAAGTAAATCTTATTAAAATACTTGGGTCATGCTCAAAATTCGATCAAATATATATACCATTTTTTTCAAATTTCGGACTTTATTTTATAGTTCATATCCTCTAAAGTAAATCACAAAAGTGATTGCACAATATCTATTAATAATTAGATATTTAGTTATAATTGTATCTCAGTATTAAGTTCATGATTTTCTATTTCGGAACTTCAAGTTCTTAACAAAATTCATATTTGATAGAAGTTTAAAACTTCATTATGACTCTACATGTATATATAAACATTGAGTTTATATTTTAGAATAATAGTATTTTTGGAACTTCGGATTCCAAAAATAATTATCACTTCAAGTGGAATTTATAATTTGAGGTTATGATTCAATGTATATTCATTATTCTTATAATTTGATTTGATTACAATCGACGAATTCCAATAATTTTTTTTTTATCATTATGTTAAGCTTCAGACTTTTTGTTATTGCAATCTTAAAACACTAAATTGGGCTTCAGGCTTATCAAATTTCAAGCTTTTTGATTTAACAATGATCAAATATATATCAAATCAAGCTTTAGGCTCTTTGATTTTAAGATCTCTGGGTTGCAATATAATCAATTTCATTTTTGCAATCTTCCAGTTGTAATACAATCATTTAATCTTTCTTTTCTTAGCAACCCAATAAATATTAAGAACAAAAATTAAGAAGTGAAATAATATAAACAATTTTTTTTTTCTTAGCCCAAAATTAGAGGAAGAAATAATTTACAACTTTTTTTTTTGGATCTCTTGGTCTCATCAAGAAGGTGTTATCTCTTATCATATATCGAATTTGATCATATGACGTCTTGTCTTCAAACGAGAAACTTTCATATCCGAAACCTGAAACATATAATGATTAGAGATTCGTGCTGATAACGTATTATAAATTGATTAAAAATAAATAAAAATATAAAACATAAACTTATAGAAGAGAAGAGATAAATAATAGCTAAAATAGAAGTATTTTATTCCTGTTCCCATCACAAAAAATATATAAAATACAATGGTTTGAGACCCTTTTTATAGCCTCACAATCCCACATTACATTAAGTATATATAAATTATATTATAATGAATCATAAAATTGATCATTATGATAAAGCTAATGGGAATACAAAAAGATAGAAGTTTATTATTCCATGGATTGATGAATATTTATTCATATATAATTGCATTATATTCATAACATTTTCTTATATTTTTTTTTGTTATTGTTTAAGGATATGGGGATCTTTATTTTATTTTATTTTTTGTTAATTTTTTTTAGCATTATTTGTTTGATGAGATATAATTGTGTTGTTTTGTGAGGATAGAGATCCAATCAGAGACAATTACTACTTTTCAAACACAATTTAATCAATGTCTACAAACGTGATTGATTGCTTGAATAAGATTAATGGTAGGAGTATTATTAATCAAAACATGCTCAATTAATGGAGATTGTAATATTAATTCTAATTTTATAAATAAGCAGAATAGTCAGTAGAAGTTGTAGAGATAAGCAATACAATTGAGATAAGCAATACAATTTCATTGTTGTAATAGAAAATTGTCCACCAGTTGATGATTTTTGTTTTACTAATACTAGACAACTCAAAAACAAATATCTCAATTGTAAACAAAAATGCTTTGAAAAAATCATTCCCAAACCTAACCATTACGTCGATGAATTTAATAAATATTTATAAATTAACTCTTATCTTCAAAATTTGACATTTGTATTCAAATTGAAAATCAATGCATATGTTCATTAGGACATATATATATATATATAATCTTTCTATTGTTAATTCGAACTGATATAAAATATATCAATTCCTTGCATGTGGATCAATAGAATTAAAAGATGCTTTGACAAATGAATACAATCAAGTCAAAGCATTTAAATTCAATGACACACATGCAAGGAACTGATATATTTTATATCAATTCGAACCGACAATAGAATTTCTGATATATATATTAAACTATAAGGTTTTTTGGAAGGTAAAAAAAAAGTCTAACCATTGGAAAGCGAAACTCAAACAATTTGTATCACAAGACTAGACGGGTCATGGTTTCATTTATATTCAATTAATTAATTTATTTATTGTATCTCAATTTGTTTTTTTTTTTTTTGAAAAAATAGTTTAGATCAGTTTTTTTTTATTGTTTTGATAAATTATGAGATAATGATTTCCTATATTATTTGAGATTATATACAAGATTTCGAAATTGCTGTGTACTTTATAAAAGAGTAATGCTAGATGTCTCGATTTTTTTTTTCAAATCCAGCCTTAAGTGATTTGGCCCGTGAGGTGCCAACATCATATAGTCATCTCATTTTCATTTTATGTTATTAAATTGTAGTTAAAGACACCTACTAAAGTTAGTTTGAACTTGATAAAACTTAAGATATTGGTTATTTTGATAAAATGATGCTAGCTCAAGTGTTATATTGGTATGCACCTCGCATATATACCACATCATTGTAGATTGGAGGATACAGGAGCGCCAAAGAATTCTCAACCTTCCCCCCTGAGGGGATCAAGGGGTTAAACGTTCCCAGCTATCCCTCCCGTGGGGGGTAAATGGGTAACAACCTACCAAGTAAGGGGAGAGGGGGAGAGGGGATGCCCCTCCTCTCCCCTGATTCCTCTCTATATTTTTTTTTATACAGATCTTAACGTGGTTAGATCTGAAGCGGGTGATATGACCTCCAAAAGTTGGGTTTTCTATACGAGCCTTTACAATAGCCTCTTTTAACCTTCAAAACTCTTCAATTAAACTTTAACACCTTATTTATGGTTTATTACCTACACAAAGCTCACAAAATATATTAAATAACAATAATACCTGAGAAACAAGCAAAAACAATAAGAAATGAGGGCTACACTGGATTCTATCAATACTCATATTGTGAATCCAAAAACTTCACACATTACTCATAGTGTGACATTTTTGAAACCTAACAGTTTAAACAAAGCGTGTTACAAGGTACAGAAATAGATGAAATAATACCTTGATGTAATATCATTATCATATACTTGATCTGCCTATACATAAAAATATACACCCTCCGTGTATTTGTTGAAAGTAATACCATAATATTTCAAGGCCACTTCACCGGTTCATAAAATAGGCTACCCAATATTTTGATAACATAAACCTATTTACAAAATTTCTGTTACATAAAAAAATTGTAAAATATTTTACTAAGGTTAACTATAAATAATAAACCTAAAACATTAAAATAAAACGTAAACAATTAAAAGCTTCGGTTTTTATAAAAAATATCCAAACTTTTCATAACATAGGTTCAATTCGTGAACATAGAGTTTTATTTTTTGAATACCTATAAACATAAATGTAAAGTAATAAATAAAATATATATTCTATTTGAAATGAAATTTTTATTTTTATTTTGCTTATTCAAGTAGAAAACACAAAAATTAAAACTTTAACCATAAAAAAATAACCAATCATCTGCGATGATATGCAATTTTTTTTTTACATAATCAGGACAAGAAGTCCATACCTTTTCCAGCTTCCACCTTGATCTTCTCTAATTTTGACTTTTCCAAATCGTTTACAATCTGTAACCCCTTAGATAGTTTCTTGGTGAGAGAAAATGGAATGTTTGTTTTCACGCTAGACGAATCAGCGCCATACAGAGGAGAAGAATGAGCGCGAAAGTTGATATGGAGGGCAAAATGCAATGTTAGATATGAGTGACATTGATATGATTGCATTTAATTTAACAATGTACCTCCCATATATATAATTATTAATTCTTTCTAGATTGATGTGTCATCGCACCATGAATGAGTTTAAATGTTTAATGCACCGTACATAATTAAATGACAAGTTTATCCTTCTTACACTCTTCGACTATTAATTTCATAGTTAGTCAACATTTTACAAGGGATATTTGTGCAATAAACATAAAGGTTGCTAGAGAGTGCAATTTCATCTAAACGTAGTGGATGTTCGTGCAAACCTCTTTTATTTTGTTTCAACTTTTGAGGATTGAGTAAGAGTCATTTGTGCGATGTTCAATCACGTCATATGTCCTGACATCAGTGAATTTGGTGTAATATCTTCTTATAAAAGTAAAGAATCCAATTTAATTTTTAATTTTTATAACAAAATTTTAACATATTTAAGTTTTGACTAGATGAGATTAGTCAGCAGGTAAACCCCTCAAATCTACAGAAGTTTGACACTTGTTAGTGTTGGCTTTTCAACATTATCTCTGTTTTAATAACTTATGTTTAAAAGACATCAAAGTTTGTGACTTCCAAAAACGCCCTTATTGTACACATTTTTTAATTATTTTTTTAACTTTAACTTTTGGAAGATACTTTGAAGTTGTCTGAAATATACTTATCTCTCTAACTGTTTTAAAGTGAAAAGCCCGGTAAATTGAAATTCAAGTTCATCTTCTTCTCCAATGAGTTCGACGTTCATATAGTTACACAAGATCACTCATCTTATCAGTTTGTGAATATCAAACTGATAAGATGAGTGATCTTATGCAACTTCGAAAAATACAAATACTGAGCAATTGCAATTTAAAAGCAGAATCAACAAAAATCTAGACCATCAACGAAACTCTAGGTCAAATATAATGATGGCTCTTGCCTCTCGAGTGGATTTGATCAGCTAATGAAGTTTATAGAAAACTATACTAAAGTCTTGAACAGAAGTCTCGGAGAAAAGTCTCCTACACTTTCTGTAACACTCTTCGAGACTTCTGTGTCACTCTTTGAGACTTCTATAACACTCTCTGTGACTTATATAACACTCTCCGTGACTTCTATAACACTCTTCGAGATTTCTTTAACACTCTCTGAGATTTTTATTGAACTTTATTGATTCGAGACTTCTGTAACACTCTCTGAGACCTTTATAACACTCTTCAAGACTTCTTTAACCTCATGCATTGGTGATCTTGTATGAATATAGAGGATGGTGCGGTAGGTAGGAGGCAAGTCATCCTGTCCGCCAGGCTTCTTGCATATGGAGGAGATATAGGGGCTTGAGGTTCCCCTGCTAGTGCAAAGGGGTTGATCCTAGTCCTGGTTCTGGTCCTCGATTCCTTCTTGTAGTTCCTCGATCTAAATGACGAGCAAGAAGATAGGATCGGTACTCCTCCATAGTTTCCCAACTCAAATAGCAAGTAAGGATAATGGCTCATCTAGCTCTAGTGTTGGATCCTTGTCCGCTCTCATAGAGAGTGTGCATGAGAGCTCCTTGACTTCCTTCAAGCGAGTCTGGGTGGATTCTCTACATTTTGATATGCGACTTGAATAAGAGTGCTAGGTCTAGTGGGGTAGGAATCTAGTTCACACACACACACACACATACATGCATAATAAAGAAGATAGATAGGAGAAAGACAAGTTTATGGTAGATGTGGATTGACCAAGGGGGAAAAAGCATCACGAATGATCATATGATGAAAAACCCTAAGGCAATATCCAGAGGAAAGAGAAAGACCCTTCCTTGTGTATATATATATATATATCAAGCGGTGCTCTTAGGAGCTTACAACAATGGAGAAATAATACAACCATGGTGCTCCGGGGAGCTTACAATAATGATCGAGTGTTAACCGATATCGGTATGTTCCTGGTAAGATATAGGGAGAACTTAGACGAAGTATGTAAACTTGCCTCGGGCTGGTCGATTTTAGGATTAGAGATGAGATATGTAGTCAGGTGTCGAATCAAGCATCGAATGCCCCATTTAAATGTCATTTTACAGGTGTATTTATGCATGGTGTACCTGGGTTTTATTCTTGGCATGCAAGTCAAAAATCATTGGATTGACCTTCCTCCCTTGATAGGCAGGATTTTCTATTGTAGTTTACCCCAAATAATTGGTTATGGAGGATATCTTTGAGGCAAAGGTGTTTGTTTCCTCTTTGGACTCTCTCATTAAGGTGGCGTATGTAGAGTTGAATATTCTCTCATTAATTGTGGCCTTTAAAGAGTTGACTAAGCTTCCCTTAATGGCGTTGATTATATCATTAATTACAGTTGACTTTCTCTATTAATTGTGTTATAAATGGACAGAGAAGTCAACTTTCTCTTCTTCGTTGCTGAAGGAGAAACGATGGTTATGGCTATGTATTTTGGTAGGCTGGTACCTTCTTGACCATTCTTCTTACTGGGCAGGTAGGATACGTACCCCAGATGGGTCTCGAAATGGTATCGCGGTACTCGGGTTGGTGTCGTGGTACCTAGGTTCCAGACAGGAGGTACCGTGGTACCTAGGTACCAGATAGAGGGTACCATTGTACCGGTTCTGCTTGCAATTTGGCGAGATACCTTATGAAAGTTACCTGATGAGGTGTTTCTTATCTCGGATGGCGATGTGCATTTCATTATCAATCTTGTTACTGGGATCTTGATTCACCCATCCTGGGCCCCTTGAGGAGCTTGTCTTAACTATGTTTGGATGGATCCAGAACATATCTCGACGAAATGGATGGGTCGGCAAGACAAACCTAGTGTCTAAAGGACCCTCTGGTAGAAGTGGAGGCGTTGGCATGTTCTTATGAAGGTCGCAAGGTACCTCAACCATGGGAACTTTGGTATTGCGAGGTAGGTGACCTTTTTACCTTGTCGACCTAGCTTTGGGCTTCTACCGGGTAGAACTGCAATGGAAAATTCTTCTTTAGACCCTAGCCAAAAATGGTTGTTAACGGATCTATATTCCAATTCAATTAAAACCTAAAGTTCTTAATACATATGGATCCCAATTTTAATGAGAACTCAACTTTTTGAAAGCATTGTTATTGGTTCAATGTTTGGAAAATTAATTGAATGAGAACTTGAAGTTCTGTACTTCAGTTTAATCAGTCAGAACTTGAAGTTCTAGATTCTAAATTAATCGATCGGAACCCGAAGTTCTGTATTTCAATTTAATTAATCAGACCCCGAAGTTCTGGATTTCAGTTAAAATCTTGAATCCAAAGTTTTAAATCCTAAAAATTATTTAGATCCGAAGTTCTAAATCCTAAAAATTATTTAGACCTGAAGTTCTAAATCCTTGAAATTAGTTAGAACCTGGAGTTTTAAATCTTAATTTTTTTTTAGAACCTGAAGTTCTAAATCCTAGGAATTATTTAGAACCCGAAGTTCAAAATCTTAAAAATTATTTAGAACATGAAATTATTTAGAATCTGAAGTTTTAAACCTTTGAAATTATATAGAACTTGAAGTTCACAATCCTTGAAATTATTTAGAACCTAAAGTTCTAAATTCTTGAAATTAATTAGAATTTGAAGTTCTAAATCTTGGAAATTATTTAGAACCTGAAATTCTAAATCCTTGAAATTAATTAGAACCTGAAGTTCTAAATCTCGAAAATTATTTAGAACCTGAAGTTCTAAACCCTTGAAATTATTTAGAATCTGAAGTTTAAATCTTGGAAACTATTTAGAACCTGAAGTTCTAAACTCTTGAAATTATTTAGAACCTGAAGTTCTAAATTAGATTTCTCGTTTTGGGAGCATGGATGAACAATTTAGTTTCAAAAAGGAAATTAGGGATATATGTTTGGTCGACAGTGGAATAACGCATACTATTATTCGAGATAGGAAATAATTTTTGGATTTAACCTTGAGCAAAGCCAAGGTAAATACTATATATGGTCCTGTAGACCTAATAGAAGGCTTTGGAAGAGCCACAATTTTATTAACAAACGGTACAAAAATATGCATAAATGTTGCTTTATATTCTAGCAGATCCAGAAGAAATTTACTTAGTTTCAAAGATATTCACAACAATGGATATCATATTGAGACTATAAGTGAGAATAATAGAGAGTGCCTCTATATTACATCACATGACTCGAGCCAGAAGCTCATTTTAAAAAAGCACAATTCTCATTCATCTGGATTATATTATATAAATATAAAACTAGTTGAAACCTACACAATTATGAACCAGAAGTTCACAAATCTAAAAACATTTTTACTTTGGTATGATCGTCTTGATCATCTAGGATCTACTATGATACGTATGATAATTGAGAATTCTCATAGACATCCATTAAAGAACCATAAATTTCTGTCCAATTAAAAAAATTATGTATCATTTGTTCACAAGGAAAGTTAGTGACCATACCATCAATTACAAAGGCTAATTTTGAATCCCCATCTTTCTTACAACAAATTCAAGGAGACATATGTGGGCTCATCCACCCAGCGAGTGAACCATTTAGATACTTTATGGTATTGATTGACACATATGCATGATAGTCACATATTTGCATATTGTCTACACGTAATACTGCATTTTCTAGATTGTTGACGCATATTATTAGACTTCGAGCACATTTTCCGGATTATCCACTCAAAACCATGGAAAGAACAATGTTTTTGGTTTTGTTGATGACAGTATGTTTATTGCTAACATAAACACATACTGAATATATGTGTTGTGTATGACAGCAAGAAACACAGTGAAAAAAATTCAAAGAAATACATATTGCAGGGACTTGTATTTGTGAAATGTTTCCAAATTCATGATCACTTTACGACTGCTTATATGACCAGTAGATGATTCTGCTTTAGCCATAATATTCAAATTCTTGGTGAATGGTATGTAATCCGAAAAATACTTTATGTTAATAGAAAATTTTGGCTAGGGACCAAAGAAGAATTTTCCACTTCCCTGCCTTCCTGCAAGGGTCCAAATTCGGGCTTATATGACGGGGTATCAAGGTCCCTGAGGTCGAGCTACCACATTATCCTACAGGAGCAAGGCGAGGCCGCCCATACCATCTGAGCATCGCGCACGTGTCCAGGCTTACCAAATAAAGCCTGACGAGACAGCATCAAGCTCCTTATACCAGGATAAAGCCCAAAGCTAGGTCGACGTGAAAGGACCTGGGTCCCCCGACATCAAGGTATCTCGTCACACTCTCATAGAGCTTGCTACTATCTCTACTTTCAGTAGGAGACCTTCAAGGTGCAGAAATTGTCTTGCAAAGACCCTCCTGCCTCGTCGAGGTATAATCTCGACCTGTCCGAGCATAAAAGGAAGAAGCCCGTAAAGCCCCATCGTCAACAAAAGCGCCAAGGTCCACTGTAAATTCTAGCGTGGTTAAAATCAAGTAGCAAAAGCAGTACTCGAGCATACATCTCCACCCTTCCAGAAGCAAGCCAAGATCGCCTGTTTATGGCGAACACCTTACCAGGGCTTGCCAACCAAGCCCGCTACCCCTCTAGGAAGCCTGTATAATTAGGTCAAGCTCCATGATAAAGCTCGACGTAGCTAAACCAAGCTCTCAACTACAAGGTTGGAACCCTATGGGATATTTTGCCCCTAAAATGGTTAGCACAAGCTCCATGGGAAGACCAACATGATCGATCTAGCTCTAGGACAATTGAGAGGTCCTCGAGGGACCCTGCCAGTGTACTGGATCCTAGGGTACCTCGCTCTCAAGGAATATCAAATGTAACATCAGGTAACCTCCATGAAGTACCTCTCCAAAGTCACATGCAGGACTAGAGCTCTCCTCTTGGCAACATAGGAAGAGAGGGTTGACTTTCATGACATTTAAAGTACCATTGATTAGGTCAACCGTGTTAATGGAGGTAGTCAACCCTATTAATGAGGTCAACCAGATTATTAGAGATAGTCAACCCTATTAATGATATGATCAGCGCCATAAATAAGAGAATATTCAACTCTATAATGGCCACCATTAGTGAAAGTATCCAAAGAGGAAACAAATACCTTTACCTTCAAGATATCCTTCATATCCGATTCTTTGGTGTCAACTATAACAAAAAATCCCGCTTATCAAGGAAAGAAGAGTCTGAAGAGGAAACAAACACATCTTTTTCGGGATATTAGCCACGATCCGATCAACTACATTAAATGAAGAATCGTGTTCAAGAAAGAAAGAAGAACAATTCAAGAGTCGTGGACTTGCACGCCAAGGTAGTTACACCATGTATAAATACACCTGTAATAGCATCGATAAAGGGAGATCGAAGAACACACAGTAGAGATCACACATATCATTTCCAACCCCGAAAACGACCAGCCCTAAGAATGTCTACACATGTTTCGTTTAAAGTTCTCTCGATATCATCAATGTATGTATTACCTTTACCTAGAATATACCGGTATCGGTCTACATTCGACCACCATTGTAAGCTCTCCGGAGCGACTACGTTGTATTATTTCACCATTCTTGTAAGCTCTCCGGAGCATTCATTGATATATACATAAGGAAGGGTAATCCTCCTTCCTTAGGATATTGCCTTGGGGTTTTTCAGCATGTGATCATTCGTGATGCTTTTTCCCCCTTGGTTAGTCCACCTCTCTCTACAAAAGACTTGTGTTTCACTTACTTGTGTCCTGTGTAATGTATGCGTATATAAGTGCAAGCTAGATTCCTACCTCGCTGGACCTAGCGCTCTTATCCTCTCATCTACATGCCAAAGTCGCACATCAAGATGAGGAGAAACCATACCGACCAGCTTGAAGGAAGTCGATAAGCTCTCTTGCATCATCTCTATGGCAGAAATCGAGCTCTCCGACACTGGAGCTAGATAAGCCCCTTCCTTACTTGTTATCTAGGTCGGGGAATTACATGAAGGAATCGGGCTCCAGAACCGGGCTCCAGAACCGGGCTCTGGATACCATGACAGGCTCCGACCCTGACCGAGGATCAGGACCTAGATCAACCCCTTCATACCAGTAAGGGAACCTCGAGCTCCCTTTGTCTCCGACCTACCTTGAAGCCCGACGGGAGGGATAACTAGTCTCCTACCTACCACGAAGCCCGACGGATGGGATGACTTGTCTCATACCTACCACGAAGCCCGGCAGGTGGGATAACTCCTCTCCTACCTACCGTAAAGCTCGACGAGTGGGATTACTCCTCTCCTACCTACCGCGAAGACTGGCGAGTGGGATGACTCCTCTCCTACCTACCATTCCATACTCTATATTCATACAAGCTCAGGTCAGGTATCAACGATACCGACCCCGACCACCACCTCCGTGGTAGTGGTCTCGAGGGTGTTAATAGGGATTTCTCATCCTAAACAAATTTCCCATTAACACTTTATATTTATAAATTATACATGTTAACACCCTTTTTTGGTAGGGGTCCAAAGAAGAATTTTCCACCCCCCTAGTACTTGGTGTATGGCCTACCCTGTAGAAAACACTACCTAGCACCTTGTCGACGTAACATGTTACCATCTACCTCGAGGAGTCAGGATTCACATGATCAAGGTACTTTGTAAGCATCTCGGAAGCAAGCGGAGAGTATCCACCTCCATATAATGTCCGACTCATACCCGGACTAGTCAACATTGCCGCACTATCCCGTCAAGGTACCTCGCCACCCTTCCAGAAGCAAGCCAATGCCACATGTTTATGGCGAATACATTACCCGGGCTTGCCAGCCAAGTTTTGATACCCTATCGGATTCCAGCGCTGTCAAATCAAGATCGATCGAAAGCCTCGTAAGGTCGAATCACGCTCCATACAACCGGACTGGTACCTTAAGGTACCTCACCCTCAGATTGATACCCGAGTACTACGATACCAGCTTCGGGACCTATCCAAGGTATACCTCCTCCGCACAGTAGGAAGAGAGATATCAGTAAGCTACCTTACCCTCAGATCGATACCCGAGTACTGCGATACCAACTTCGGGACCCATCCGGGGTACGACTCCTCCGTAAGGTAGGAAGAATGATATCTGTAAGGTATCGCGCCACCATAATATAGAACCAGAGTTCTCCTCCAAAAGAGAGGGTTGACTTTCATGATTACCATTAATGGGGGTCAACCATATTAACGGAGGTAGTCACCCTATCAATGAAGATAATTAATGCCATTAATGGAAGATCAACCAACTTTTTAATGGCCATTCACAACGCCAATAATGGAGAAAGTCAGCTGTAATTAATATGGACAATCAACCCCATTAATGACGATCAGTTAACTCCTTAATGGCCATTCACAACACCATTAATGAGTCAACTCAATCAATACGAAATCAATATTCCTATGATTACGAATTGATTGGCCAAATTAATGGGATGGGAAACAAGAAAGAGTCCAAAGAGGAAACAAACACATCTTCTCCAAGATATTAGCTACAAACCGATCAACTACATTAAATAAAGAATCTTGTTCAATAAGGAAATGACCAATTCAAGAATCCTGGACTTGCACGCCAAGGTAGTTACACCATGTATAAATACACCTGTAATAGCATCGACTACACATCTCATATCTCATCTCATCTCTAATCCTAAAAATGACTAGCCCAAGGCAAGTATACATATTTCGTTTAAGTTTTCCCTACATCAACATTGTATGTGTACCTTTACCAAGAACGTACCGGTATCGGTTAACACTCGATCACTATTGTAAGCTCTTCGGAGCACCATAGTTGTATTATTTCTCCATTGTTGTAAGCACTTAGAAGCACCGCTTGATATATATATACAAGGAATGGTCTTTCTCCTTCTTCTGGATACTGTCTCGGGGTATTTCAGTATGTGATAATTCGTGATGCTTTTTACCCCTTAGACAATCCACCTCCATTTACCTAAGACTTGTCTTTCTTCTATTTATCTCTTGTATTATGCTACCCCGTTGTACCTAGAGCTTTTATCCACCTATTTGCTTGCCAAGTCGCATGTCAAGATGAGAAGAAACCACCCAGATAAGTTTAAAGGGAGTCGAGGAGCTCTTCTGTACCCTCTTTGTGGGAGCGGACAATGATCCGACACTGGAGTTGGATGAGCCATTATCCTTTCTTGCTATTTGAAATCGGGAAACTATGGAGGAGTACCGATCCTGTCTTCTTGCTTGCCATTTAGATGGGGAAACTATAGAAAGGAATCAGAGTCCAGGACCAACCTCTAGGACCCAGGGACCAGGACGGGTTCCGACCTCGACCCCGACCGAAAGTACTTAAAGGTAAAAAATTGTTACCGAGTTGTCCAATCTTTCACGACCACATCTATACCAAATTGGAGCACCAATCATACCTCATTATTTACTATTTGGACCGAGGACACATAGAGAGGAGATCGAGTACCAGGACCGAGGACCAGGACCAGGACCAGGACCAGGACCAGGACTAGGGACCAAGATCAACCTTTTTGCATCAGTAGGGGAACTTCAAGCACCTATATCTCCTCTATATGCACGATGCCCGATTGACGGGATGACTTATCTTCTACTTACCACACCGTCCTCGATATTCACATGCATAAACCTAGTATCCAAAGAACCTTCCCCGACCGCGACCGTGACCTCCGAGGTAGTAGTCTCAAGGGTGCTAGCTGAAATTCCTCACCTCGAGTGAATTTTCGGTTAACACTTTTTGTCACCGTATGTGGGAAGTTTCCACACCCTTTTTGAAATCTTGCATGTCTCTACATGAGCATCCTTATACCGTTGAGGTGATAAATTTATCTTTAATTGTTTATGATGTCCTTTCTCTATACTAGTTTATATCGAATACGTACCACATGTGGTGCTCATTTTGTCATTTGACGAATTTGTTTGTTGTGGAGTAAATATGGTACGTGGGATTCCTTATGGAACCGGCCTACTATGCTACCCCTATGTTGCAATGTTGTTCATCTTCTAGTAGAACTCCTCTACAGTAGCTTCCCGCGCTTGGAAGGCTCTTCCACAACTGAACCGCTCCAAGACGTGGATAACTCATGTTCAGTAGAGTTTCACCTCTTCTGCTTCCTAACGGTAGATTCGCTCTCTACTAGTGTATCACCTATCCACTAGATCCACTAGACTTGTACCTGTTCATACGGATCCCCTCATGTCACTGGATCTTCTCTTCAGAAGCTCCTAGGTAGCGGTAATAAGTCAACTCATGAATCCGAGAGGCTAATTCAACAGTGTAGCCTCTAGAGCAGCATGAACAGTAGAAGATTAATAGCTCCACACCTCGTGTACCTGGTCAGTCAACGCCCAAGAGAGCCATTAAGATCCTGGTTCATTCCTGGAGGGTCCGGAGCCTTATTTCAATTGCTGGGGACTTCTAGCATCCCAAACATGCCCATAGACCAATACTAGATTGGTGGATCCACTCCATTCGTACTTGGCCACTCATCGTCCTAGCGAGCCACTGACGTCTCGATATGTTCAGAGAGAGCCTAGAGGCTTCCCATATTTGCTGAGGCCAGTGGCTCCTCACTACTTATACCGGGCCAGCCAACGCCCAAGTGAGCCACTGATCTCCCGATTTGATCTAGCAGGGTCCAGAGCCTTCTCTCAGTTGCTGGGAACTTATTAGATCCCAAGCATACCTCTAGACCAGTACCAGGCATGTGGCTCCTCTCCATTTGTATCGGGCCATTCAACGCCCAAGTGAGTCACCACGGTTCCCACTCATTCTGGAGAGGTCCAGAGCCTTCTCTCAGTTGCTGGGGACTCCTTAGAACCCAAGCATGCCTCTAGGCCAATACCAGACATGTGGCTCCTCTCCATTTGTATCGGGTCATACAACGTCCAAGTGAGTCATTATGGTTTCTACTCATTCCGGAAAGGTTTAGAGCCTTTTCTCAATTGTTGGGGACTCCTTAGATCCTAAGCGTGTCTTTAGGCCAGTACCAGGCAGGTGGCTCCTCTTCATTTGTATCAGGCCATCCAATGCCCAAGTGAGTCACCACGGTTCCTACTTATTCCAGAGAGGTCCATAACATTCTCTCAATTGTTGGGGACTCCTTGGATCCTAAGCATGCCTCTAGACCAGTACTAGACATGTGGCTCCTCTCTATTTTTCTATCGAGCCATCCAACGCCTAAGTAAATCACCATGTTCCTACTCATTCTAGAGAGGTCCAAATCCTTCTCTCAGTTGCTAGGGACTTCTTGGATCCCAAGCATGCCTCTGGACCAATACCAGACAGGTGGCTCATCTCTATTTATATATGGCCATCCAACGTCCAAGTGAGTCACCATGGTTCCTACTCATTCCGGAGAGATCTAAAGCCTTCTCTCACTTGTTGGGGACTCCTTAGATCCCAAGCTTGCCTGTGGACCAGTACCTGACAGGTGGCTCCTCACCACTTATATCGAGCCCTCAATGCCATAGTGAGCCACCGATGCCACGATCAGTTTGGGAAGAGCTTATAGGCTTTCTACTTTTGTTGAGGCTTCCTACATGCCCAAATAAGTGCCTGGTAGAAGACCGGTGGCTCCTCACTTAGTGTACTGAGCCGGTCAATGTTCGAGTTAGCCACTGCGGTCTCGATTCATTTCAAGAGGGTCCAGAGCTTCATTTCAGTTTTTAAAGACCTCTAGGATCCCAAACATGCCACTGGACCAGTACCATACTAGTGGCTCCTCTCTAATTGTATCGGTCATTCATTCCCTAGCGAGCTATTGTGGCCTCGATCCACCTCTCTGGTTAGTCTCCTCGATAATAGCAACTCTTTTCTACCTGGTCCTACTGCTTGGTTGGAGGAAGGGTCTCCATCCTCTAGCGTCGCTACTTAGGATCCAGCTTCCACCACTTTGGTTGGATCAACCTGAATCAGCCTGGCCAACCATCTCTTCAACTGGATCGATCGGGACCTCTCCCACCATTATGGCATTAGCATAGACCTCCAATTCCTTGGTAAGATCGGTCTGGATCTCTACCTCTTTGACAATTTTAGATGGAGAAGTAGGGGACTTTGAGATAGGTTCTACCCCCCAGTGTGGCTTGGTATGAGGGTGGAAATGGGCACCAAGTCCTTCTCATCATCCGCGTACCCATCAGCTCAAGAAGGTCCAGCTTCAGTCAGAGCAGACCCAGGTAACTCCCAACTTTCTCCTGGATCTACTCATGGTATCCATCCTTCAATGATAATCAAGTCAGATGGAAGAATAGCTCGAGTTGTCTAGAAAGCAACGTAGAAACATCTTTTATCAAATGAAGCTCCTATATTGGCTTCCAAGATAGCCACACTGTTATACGGAGTTTAGACTACTTCCTCTAGATTTTTTTCTCCCCATTCATAGTAATCATCGTAAGGCATGATGCATGGAATAAAGTCTCTCTAGATCATATACGTGCTGGATCCACTCCCTATCTACCTACGCATTAGCCACGGTTGCCTCAATTAAGGCCAGGGTTTCGTTCCAGACTGACTGCACCCTTTGCTACCGTGGTCAACTCATTCTTATTCTCGTTTGACCTCCCTAATAGAGCAATTTTCCCCATCCAAAGCACCTACTCCTGGATCAGTTGGGGGCTTACCTGCTACCTGTACATCCGCCATAGCTATGGCCCCCCATCATAGCTGGATCAACCTGGGTACCTCCCAATTCAACCAAAACCAATCTAAACCTCCCCATCTTTGGTGGTTTCAGTTTGGTTCAATACTTCCTTTATGGGACCAGATGGAGAGGTATGATGGTCTGAAGATCCCTATTTAGACAGATCCTCTGCTGCAACATGGGACTTCGAACCAGGGTCTGCCTCAGTAGCCCAGGACGAGCCAACCACAGTGGAAGCAAACGCATCCATCTTAGTGGCTATCTTTTTGATCTTCCTTCTTTTTCCATCCATCAATGATGCTTGCATCAAAGGGGGGAGGTAGAGCCTGATATACCTGGTAGGCTATAACCATCTTCATTGGCCTGCCCAAGCTCGGTATTGTTGGGGTTTATGCCCTAAAGATGTAATTTGTAAATGGATTTATGAAATAAATAAAAGGAAAAGTTCAATTCATTTTTGTTGTGTTGTTTATTTTATAGCTTGTGCATATATTTAACATCCAAGATTGCCGAATGTAATCTCGAACTGTGTATATAAGTGTTATATACAGATGGATACAATAAGAGACGTGCAATCTAAATAGTCCATAGATAGCAAATAAAGCTGGGTACTTTATTTATGGTAAATCTATAGCTGCAGTCCGTTCCATAATGCACGATGATTCTATCCTGAATCATTCATATGAGATATGGGAATGGAGGCACCTTGTATGATGTGATCATATAGGACTGGGCCATGATTTATATGAATCTCTCACCAAGATCCATTTACCGATGAGATTCATATATATCAACTAATGATGGCTATATATGAGTGATCTCAATCCTGAGTGTCTTATAGACTCTTTCAGGTTAGATCGTGGTCTTTGATATACCATGGGTGAGGTAGGATGCAGTTCTCGATCAATATGCTCTGTATGTTGGGATTGCGGTTTGGCTGGTGACTGGGAAGATTTGTACAAAATAGTGGAATCCACTCCTTCTTATGAGAAGTAGATGGTAGTTCTCTTAAGAGTTGATTCAGGGCTTGGACAATATGAGCGCTCTCATAGTTCCGTGAGGAAATAGGATTTATTGTTCATTATAGAATCAATGGTACTTAAAGGATATATGTAATTTGAGGGGTATAACGGATATTATGACCCAACTCTAATTATGAACTATTGTGGAGGATTACACCATGTGTAATGGCTATATCGATGGACACTGAGTTGTATCGATCTGTGTAAAAGCGTCTGCAGTTGAGAGAGTGCAGTTTCGGGTTTTTAGTGGAATAACACCAAAGTTAATAATCAAGAATTATTAATTAAAGAGTTTAGTTAATGATTCTAAGGATTATTGGAGCTCAAAATACTGTGGGTCCATTAGGTTCCCTTGCTAGCCCGATCGATTTAGGTAATAAGGGTCACGGTTAACTAATTGGATTGTCCAATTAGTTGTGTTACGAAAGTGACACATGTTTATTCGGGAATTAATTGAATAATGAGATTATTTAATTATTGAATGTTAGTAGTTAAATTAATTAAATAATTGGATTATTTAATTATATTGATAATTATGAATTATTAATTAACTATTGTTTGGAGGGTGTTAGTTGATATATGGATTTAAGTGAAGATAAAATAATAGGATTATTTTATTTTTACTAAATCATTTATCTAAGTATTTGAATTTAAGTTTAAATTTAAATACTTATTATTACTTTTAGTATATTAGATATATTTAAAAAGGATAATTAAAAGATATATATATATAAATTAATAATACAAGAGTTTGTATTGAATGCAATTTGTGTACATGTGAAACGACATACATAATAATTTGCATATGATGCAAAGACTATGTGCGTGCAACATGTTTATATAAAAAAAGAGTTTATATATATAGATATATATTATTTTCTTTTGAAAAAAAGGGCATTGACTTTTTATCAAAAAAATAATAATAATAAAGCGACTGGTTTCTGTAAGAAGAAAAGAAGAAAAGAGAAAAAAAAAAAACTAGGTGCAGCGTATACCAATTAAAAAAAAATACTACTATTATTTTTTATTACTAGAATTGTTCTAGATTTTTTTCTCTTGAGAAGAAAGATTTTCTTCAAGACTTTTCTCTACATCCTCCATTCAAATTCCTGAGATCGTGATGCGCCCATATGCAGTTACCAATTCTGAGAGATAGCGAGGAAGATCGAGTGGTTTAGACAGGAGCACATTGTAAAGTGAAAGAGTCTCCAAATATTGGTAATATTGGTTCAGACAGGAGCATATCGTAAAGTGAAGAAGCCTCCAAACATTGGTAAGATTTTCTTCTGCTGATAATATTGATTATAACTTCCTGTGTTTACATATTGTATGTATTAGTTTCGAGAAATAATTACGATCCCAAGTTCACTGGTCCCAGATACAGATTATGATATGTATCAAAAATTTTAAAACCTAGTTCCGCTGCGTAATTGGTGAACGGGTTCCAACAATTGCTATAAGAGCCAATTTATTTTTCGGAACAGGAAATTATTTTCGATACTCCTGTATGTATGAATGTGTAGGCACCATCTTTATGATTGTATGAATATTTATAATTAAATTGTTTAATTTAAGCATGGTTGATCTTAAATTTTTATGGTACTGTGGATTAAGGGTTTATGGGTTGTATAATTTTTTTTTTTTAATTTTTTTTTACTGTTATTGTATTGTAAATAAAAAAAATAATAACCTGTAAACGAAGAACTGGAAATGCGTGCGACGACGGTACTGTCGACGACCGTACTGTTCACCGGCATTGTTCACCGGGGTTACTGTTCACACGGTACTGTTCACGCACGGTTCCGTTGGCAAGTGTTGCCTAGTGCCTTCTGTGCAGATTTCCTGTTTTGAATTCGTGAGATGAATCGGAGTGACCTGAAGAGACTGAAAGATATCTGAAGTTACTAGAATACCAAGGAATGCATTGGAGAATTTTTTGTAATTTTAGATTCTAATTTTTTAGGTTAAATAATCCACAGTACTCGCCCAATTCATGTATGCTTTACATTATGTGATGATAGAAGCATTGTTATGCATACGTATGTCATTTATATTAGATATGCCTACACAAATATATTTGATATGTCATACATGCATCATAGCCTGATACTTTATGTATTTTTTTAATGTGATTAAAATGGGTAAATACATAAATGGCTATGAATAATGAGATTAGTTTTTTAATGGTTAGAAAACTTGGTAATTCTCATTAATATTAATCTAGTTATTACGGAGTTTAATAAGTTAGATTAATAGGGTCATTTATTTTTATTAGGATTAATTTGATTAATAACCTAATAATAAATGGTCCGAATAAAATGTTAGGGTTTTAATAATTAAAACTTGGTAAACACTAACATAATAATCTGACCTTAGTAAATATTTTACAAAGGCTTAGTTTATATACTAATAGATTAGATTTTTAATTGTTAAAAATCATTAATAATTTATCTGTTCATTAGAATTTGTTTCTAATTAGTTAATGTGCTAGATAACTTGATTAAAGTTAGTCGTTTAATCCTGTAGAGTCTAGGTGCATTAACGCTTAATAGAAAACCCTAATTTTAAAATAGTGAGTGTGAGAGGGATATATGACATATATATCCCGCGGTCTCCATCATTAGTTCAACACCCTGAGATCCGAGTGGGGCCTCGTGATGACTTTGCTTTCCTCCTCCCTAAGAAGGGTTTCCACAAAGGTCAATACCAAGGTTGACTTCCTAAGGGATAGGATTTCTGAGGGTATTTCGGGATTGACTGACCATAAGGCGGCAATTCTCGAGTTAAGCTCGTGAGATATGAAATGGTGGGTTACACGCACGAAGGTTTTGATTAAGTTTGTTAATTAAAAACCTGACTAAATAAACGATGGTTGAATGATATGGAATAAGAGTTATCCTAGAATATCATTTGATTGAGAATGTCTTGGTCCAACATACAAAGACTTGACCGACCTTAAGGTAGCGCTTCTTTGTGGTATGTTGGATTGTTGTGGTATGTTGGATTGTTGTGGTATAGTAACTAGTTTTAGGGTAGTTCTAGTTCATTAAACATGTGCATGCATCATGTTTAAATTTATGCCAAAGCACTCTCACTTGTTTTAAAGAAATGACTGAATGAATATTTAATTTATTTCAGCAACAATGTCTTCTGCATTACTTCAAATTCTCGTAAACGACAAGTTAACTGGTGAAAACTACACTAAGTGGAAACTTAACATTAATGCAATATTGGTCACCAAAGACCTTAAGTTTGTGCTTACAGAGTAATGTCCTCCGGTGCCTGCTGCCAATGCCACCCGAACTGTTCGTGAGGCATACGAGCGATGAGTCTCATCTGATGAAAAGGCCCGGACATATCTGTTGGCTTCTATGACAGACGTGCTTGTCACAAAGCACGAATCAATGATTTCAGCATTCGTAATCATGGAGTCATTGCAAGTGACACATCCTAAAGAAGTGTTCCTACTCCCAAGTATAAGAGTGTCATAGTAATAAATTAACCGATAAGACCGGATCGAACCACATGGAGGTTGTTCACTTGTCCTTATAGAATTAACTATCTAGATTAATTACTAAGCTTGTTATAAAATGTAAATCAATTAAAATTAAAACTGTCCACTGTTGGTAATTCGATTATGATCCAATTATTAATATTTAGTCCTGATTAATGGGAGACTATTCCACTCCACTAACCACTCTCTGATAGATGTGGATAAAAGTACCCACTGTGTTAGACAACATCTGTCTGTCTACAGTGAGTCAAAACTCCATAAAGATCAGATGGGATAAACCACTCTCTGATAGATATAGGTAAAAGTACTCACTGTTCTAGACAATATCTGTCTGTCTACAGTGAGTTAAAAACTCCACAAAGATCAGAGGGGAGAAACCACTCTCTGATAAATATGGGTAAAAGTACTCACTGTGCTAGACATTATCTGTCTGACTACAGTGAGTCAAAAACTTTACAAAGATCAGAGGGGAGAAAGCAAAAAAAATAATAAACTTACCATAATTGTATCATATTTTCCATACCAACAATATCACCTTTGGCCCCAGCTATATAAAATTAGACAGACATAATTTAACTAGAAAATAGCTATTTTATTTAAACTAAGAATTTGAGAACAAAAGAGAGAGAATTTCACAAATCTAATATCAGATTCGGATTCAGAATGTGTAAATTAGGGGGAAGAGGTCCCCTATTTATACAAAATACGGATAAAATTGACCATAAGATGAATTTAAAATGGAGCGTCCAGATTTCACCACGTCATCAGTGAATAGTGAACAGTGAACAGTGAACAGTGAATAGTGACAGTGAACAGTAACGCATCTGTGAAAGTCAATAGTGAACAGTGCACCGGCTTCTAGAATATGATTCTCTGCAGCCGTGTATAAAGTGTACCAGCAGTTTGGGCCAATAGAATTGTGTCATGTTATCCGTCAATAATCTTCTAGAAAGTCAACTATGAACAATGCACTGACTTCTAGAATGTAATTCTCTGCAGCCGCGTGTACGGTGAACTCGCAATTTGGTCCAATAGGAATGCGCCACATCATCAGGAACAGTGAAATTCAACTGTGAATAGTGAATAATCAAAATTATAAAAATGCCCTTCGTGGCCTTCCTAAGGTTTTTGACGTTCTAAACTTGAAAATGATGTTTGTTTTGCCATATGAATTTTTCATAATTCTGAATTGATCGAATTACCTCTGAAATACGAAGAAAAATACACTGATTATTATACAACACATTTATTTAAGCGAGCGAACGAAATTATGTCTAAATTGGGGAATTAATCATATTGGAAGTGTAAAATGATAAAATTATCCCTTAGTAAACATACTCTTTTCAGTGTTAATCAACAAGCTATGTTCGGGCAGCCATCCGAGCAAAAACGACACAAAGCTGTTCGTTCCGCCATGCTCGCTCACATGAAGGATGGTACATCAGTTCGGGGAACATATCCTGAGTAAGATGTCTTACTTCAATACGGCGGAAGTCAATGGCGGGGCCATTGACGAACCCAGTCAAGTGAGCATCATACTAACGACTCTTCTGAAGAGTTTCGATCAGTTTAAGAGCAACTATGGGATGAACAAGTTAAGGTTTAGTCTTACATAGTTGCTCAATGAGCTTGCTACCTTTGAGTCCTTGATTAAGGACAACA
Organism: Dipteronia dyeriana; assembly: GCA_032871835.1. NCBI lineage: Eukaryota > Viridiplantae > Streptophyta > Magnoliopsida > Sapindales > Sapindaceae > Dipteronia > Dipteronia dyeriana. The sequence continues at coordinate 97,975,804 of CM065296.1, read as the reverse complement.
AGGGTAAGACTGGTGAGGCAAATGTTGCCAAACCATCTTCCTCTTCAAATAATAAGAAGAGGAAGAGGTCTGCTGGTAAGGCAAAGGGTAAGCCCAAACCCATGAAAGCTAAAAGCAAAAAGAAGGGTGCCTCTATCGACCAAGCCAAAGGAAAATGTTTCCATTATGACAAGGCCGGGCACTGTCCTTAATATCTAGAGGAGGTTGCCAAGAAGAAGAAATCGACATGTAAATATGATTTACTTGTTCTTGAATCTTGTTTAGTAGAAGATGATTCTTCATCTTGGACAGTTGATTCGGGGGCCACTAACCATGTTTGTTCTTCTTTACAGTGGACTGATTCTTGGACACAGCTAGAGGAGGGAGCCCTCTCAATGCATGTGGGGTCGGGGGATGTCGTATCGGCCAAACCAGTGGAAGCAACAAGATTGAAATTTTGTAATAATAATAGTTTTTTTATTGAACAATATTTTTTATATTTCTAGATTTACACGGAATTTGATTTCTATTTCTAAATTGTTAGAAAAACCGTATTCTGTTTCTTTTAATAATAAGTTTTTTATTATCGGAAAGAATGGTCTGAATATTTGTTCAGAAATTAATGAAAACAATTTATATGTGTTAAGACCATTAATACATGCTCAATACCGAAATGTTTAAGGTTGAAAAACCAAAAACTAAACGACATAAGTTTTTTCTAGATAATGACACATATCTCTGGTATCTAAGGCTTGATCATATCAACCTTGACCAGGTAGACGGACTAGTAAAAAGTGGACCTTTAAGTGAGTTAAAGGTTGACACATTACCTGTCTGTGAATCTTGTCTCAAAGGTAAGATGACTAAGAGACCTTTTACTGGAAAAGAGCTTAAAGCTAAAGAACCGCTAGAGCTTATACATACAGACATCTGCGGACCGATGAATGTTAAAGCTAGGGGTGGTTATGAGTATTATGTCACCTTTATAGATGACTACTCAAGATACGGATACGAATACGTCTACCTAATGCAACGGAAGTCAGAAACATTTGAAATGTTCAAAGAATTCCGAGCTGAAGTTGAGAATCAATTAGGTAGGATTATCAAGTCACTAAGATCAGATTGTGGAGGTGAGTACCTTGACTAAGAGTTTGAAGATTTCATGGTCGAGCATGAGATAGTTTCCCAACTCACAGCTCCCGGTACACCTCAACAAAATGGTGTAGCGGAGAGGAGAAATAAGACCCTAATGGAAATGGTGAGATCTATGATTAGTTTCTCATCATTACCAAATTCCTTCTGAGGATATGCGTTACAAACAGAGGCATACATTTTGAATGTGGTGCCATCCAAATCTGTTCCTAATACTCCCCTAGAGTTGTGGAATGGTCGTAAAGCTAGTTTGCGATACTTTCACATATGGGGGTGTCCAGCACACATGCTAAAAACTGAGGTGGAAAGCTGACTCAAAGTCCGTGGTCTGCTTGTTTGTAGGATACTCCAAGGAGACCGAAGCTGGACACTTCTATAGTCCCGAAGATAACAAAGTATTTGTATCGACAAATGCAATATTTCTTGAGAAAAATTATATCAGTGCCCATAAACCTCGTTCTAAGATTATATTGAATGAGTTGGAGCCTAGTGAGACTATTGCTTCATCAACAAGAGTTGTTGATCCACAAACATCTGAGAGTCAGATGGTTCCTGATCAGGATACACTACCACCTAGACGTAGTGAGAGGGTTGTGAGACAACCTGAACACTATTTATGTATAGGTGAGGGATAAGGTGTTGTCTCTACTGATAGTATGGATGATCCATTGACATTGAAGAATGTAATTGAAGATCTTGATAAAGAGGAATGATAACTCAGTCTGGGATCTTGTAGACTTATCGGATGGGGTGAAACCCATATGATGTAAGTGGATCTATAAGAGAAAGAGAGGAGCAGACGAGAAGGTAGAGACCTTCAAGGCAAGGTTAGTGGCCAATGGTTATACCTAGAAAGAGAGGGTCGATTATGAAGAGACATTCTCGCCATTAGCCATGTTTAAGTCTATTAGGATTCTCTTATCCATTGCTGCCTATTTTGATTATGGAATTTGGCAAATGGATGTCAAGACTGCATTCTTGAATGACAATCTTGATGAGCGCATCTATATGATGCAACTAGAGGGATTCGTGTCTCCAGATCAAGAGCAAAAAGTTTGCAAGCTGCAAAGCTCCATCTATGGACTTAAGCAAGCATATAGATCTTGGAACATTAGGTTTGATGATGTGATTAAAACCTATGGCTTCGAGCAGAATGTCGATGAGCCTTGTGTCTACAATCACATCATTGATAAGAAAGTAGTTTTCTTGGTCCTATACGTAGATGATATCCTACTCATTGGGAATAATGTGGGAATGTTGTTTGATGTAAAGGGCTGACTGCTAGCCAATTCCAAATGAAAGATTTGGGAGAGGCAAGTTATGTTCTAGAGATCCAACTTATAAGGGATCGTAAGAACAAACTAATAACACTGTCTCAGGCATCATATATCGACAAGATTCTTTTGTAATTTTCGATGCAAAACTCCAAGAAAGGTAATTTACCTTCCAGACATGGAGTTCACTTGTCTAAGGAACTGTGTCCTAAGACACCTCAAGAAGTTGAGGATATGAGACGTGTACCCTATGTATCGGTAGTAGATAGTCTCATGTATGCTATGTTATGCACGAGACTGGACATCTGCTATGCAGTGGGAGTAGTCAGTAGATACTAGTCCAACCTAGGATTGGATCATTGGATTGTTGTCAAAACAATTCTCAAGTATCTTCGGAGAACGAGAGACTATATGCTAGTGTATTCCAAACAGGATATGATCCCCGTTAGGATACATGGATTCTGATTTTCAGTCAGACAGAGATTCTAAGAAATCCATGTCTGGATCAATATTCACCCTGGGTGGTGGAGCCATTGTGTGGAGAAGTATGAAGAAATCTTAGATTGCTGACTCCACCATGGTAGCCGAATATGTAGCCGCTTGTGAAACAACTAAAGATATTGTTTGGCTCCGTAAGTTCTTGAGTGATCTGGAAGTTGTTCAAGATCTAGCAATTGGAGGCCTCATAATCTTGTGGAAGAAGCCAGACAATATCGACAAAGGTATATGGTTTTGGAGAAGGTCCAATCTGAAAAGGGATTGAAACTGGTAAGCGAAAGTTCATGAAGAAGGACCGAAGAATGTGGAGAAGAGTTTGAGGCAATATTAAATTTGAATCTCGAAGACGGCTGTGAGCGGGATCTTTGGGACCAAATTGAGAGGAAACTTGTAGAATCTGGAGACCTTACTAATTGTGATCGGATAGAGTCAATTCCAAATTTGATTTTTGAAAAATCATGGATCTTGGGGTTCTAGTCACTTTCCGATAAAATGATGTTAGGAATAGTGTTTAAGGATGATGGTCAATTTCAGTGGAGGTGAAAAACCTATAGTGAGTAAGGGTATTTTGACTTCTGATGGACTGGGCCTAGGTTGTAATAGTGATTTTAATATTAAGGATAAACATAATGGATTTGAAGGCCCTTGTGTGGGAGTTACAGGTCCTAGAAATGTTAATAGGGATGATGGTAGTAGGCTGTGCGTTAGGAATGAGGATGGGCCTAATCTGAGTACTACTATAGGCCTTAATATGGATAAGGGATGGAAACGGGCTTCTAGAACGGGGCAGAAGTCAATGACCCAATCACAAGCTGCTACTGTTATATATGTAAAAAGGAATGTGTTTTTCGGTGAAGTTGGGTTCATAGAAGGATCAAAGCGATCGAAGAATAATTCTGCTTCACCGTCTCCTGATTTATAGACCGACCGACCTTCCCCGGTCCACCGGGTGTGGGTTGGGTAATCCAAGGGTGTTCCGTGCGTTGTCGGATTTGAAGAAAAGCTTCAATCCAGACATTGTTTTTCTTTTGAAAACCACAGCTACGCACTCTTTGATGGAATTGTATCGTGTTCGTCTCGGTTTCAGTGGTAAGCTGGTGGTTAAAAAGGCTAGTAAGAGTGGAGGGCTCTGCTTGTACTTGCCTGATAAGGTGACTATTCAACTAATGTCTTATTCTAGGCTTCATATAGATGTGGGGGTGGTTTCCCATCATTTGAAGGCTTGGAGACTTTTAGGCTTTTCTGGTGACCTGGAGCCGGATCAACGACATCGTGCCTGGACTTTACTACGACGTCTGCGTGGATTCTCGGAATTACCTTGGTTTGTTCGGAAACTTTAATGAAATCCTTTCGGAAGCAGAGAAGCTTGGGAGATCTGCTTATCCGCGTTATCTAATGGAAATTTTTTGGGAAGCCTTGGTTTTTTGTGATTTAGAGGATATGGATTTTGTTGGTCCTTGCTTTACTTGGTCAAATAAAAGGGATTGTGGACTGATCCAGGAAAGGCTTGATAGAGGGGTGTGTGACTTTAATTGGAAGAACTTGTTTCCCTCTTCTATTGTTGAGCATCTGGATTTTTGGCATTTTGATCATAGGGTGGTACATGTCAAGGTGCTTGAAGAGTGTGGGGTGCAGGGGACCGGGTGGAGGAGATTTAGGTTACTGTTCCATTTCGAAGCTTGTTGGGCTAATGATCCTGAGTGTAAATGGTTGGTGTGTGATAACTGGGAGGATGGTAATGGATGTGTTGATATGGTTGGTATGAGTTCTAGGCTGGGGAGATGTGCACAGAGGTTAGCGGTTTGGAATCAAACTAATAGATGGGCTATACGCTAGGAAATTGACAAGAAAAAACAAGAACTTTCAGACGCTTCCAAGGATATTAATCAGGGGTCGTGGAAGGAAATCAGCAGGATTGAACGTCAGCTGGATAGATTGTTAGAGAAGGAGGAATGTTATTCGAAGCAAAGATCCATGCATGATTGGTTTAAGAGTGGGGATTGCAACTCAAAATTCTTCCACTGGAAAGCGTTTGCTAGGAAGGCTAGAAATGAGATAAAAGGTCTTTTGGATGATAATGGGGTCCTTTGTAATACTAAGGTAGGTGTGGAAAGTATTGTGGTTAATTATTTCTCTGGTTTGTTCAGTTCGTCCAACCCCTCTAGTGACCAGTGGCAGTGTGTGATTGATGCGGTCCTTGTCAAATTATCTCGAAGAAGAAGTGATTTTCTTAATTCCCCATTTGCTGCTATTGATGTCAAACAGGCAGTTTTTGAAATGTTCCCTACCAAGGCCCTTAGGATTGACAGGATGTCGGCCTTATTCTAACAGAAATTCTGGGATACGGTTGGTGATAATATGACACAGGCATGCCTTCAATGTCTCAATAATGGGAGTCCCCTAGAGAAGGTCAATCGAACTTTGGTTGCACTTGTCCCGAAGGTCCCGCACGCAAATCGTATGGTAGACTTTCTCCCTATTAGTCTCTGTAATGTGACGCATAAAATTATGGCAAAAACTTTGGCTAACCGTCTCCGGATGGTGCTGGGTGATGTCATCTCTGAAGATCAAAGTGCTTTCGTCGCTGGACGATTGATCTCTGATAACGCAGCGTTTGGATTTGAATGTCTCCATGCCATCCAGACCTTAAAGAGGAAAAAAGGGTTTTTGGCACTGAAATTGGATATGTTTAAGGCATACGATCGTGTTGAATGGGGATTTTTGTCTCAGATCATGTTGAAGCTTGGCTTTTTGAGTCGGTGGGTGAACAGGATTATGAGTTGTGTGTCTTCAGTTTCGTTCTCTTTTCTGGTGAATGGTGAAGTTTGTGGTATGGTGAAGCCGTCGAGAAGATTACGGCAAGGGGATCTACTGTCTCCCTATTTGTTTCTTTTATGTGTAGAAGGTCTCTCCAGTTTGGTTCATCGGACGGTCTCCTGTGGTGAACTTACTGGGGTCAGGTGTGGGCAGACGGGACCCTTCATCTTGTATCTATTTTTTGTTGATGATAGTCTCCTGTTTGCATGTGCCAAGTGATCAGCTATGAGAAATCTTCTCTTTGTGTTAGTCATTCGGTGCCAATGACTGAGGCTTTAAATTTGGCTCGTCTGGGGGGTGTTCGATTGGTAAAATGCCACGAGAGGTATTTAGGTCTTCCTAGTTTGGGAGGAAAAAATAAAAGGCAACTGTTTTAAAATATTAAAGATCGTATCTGGAATAAGCTAAAGGGTTGACGGAAGATGCTTTTTTCAATTGGGGGGAGGAAGTGTAGCTGAAGGCTGTTATGTAATCCATTCCAACTTATTTCATGAGTCTATTTCGTCTTCCGAAGGGGATAATTAAGGATATTCAACGGTTATGTGCTAATTTTTGGTGGGGCAGTTCTAATACTGAAAGAAAGTTGCATTGGTGTTCATGGGCTAAGCTTTGTGCAGTAAGGAGAATGGTGGATATGGGTTTAGGGACCTTGCCCTATTCAATCAAGCTATGTTGGCAAAACAATGATGGAGGCTTATAAAGTTTCCTAATTCTTTGGTTGCTAGGGTGATTAAAGGTAGGTATTTTCATAATGGAAACTTTTTAGAAGCTGAGATGTGTCACTCTGGTTCTTTTATGTGGAGAAGTCTTTTATGGGGTCGTGAACTGATTGAAGCAGGGTCGAGATGGAGAATTGGATCACGTTCGTCTGTGTTAATTTATATGGATAGGTAGACACCTCGTCCTTTTTCTTTTAAGGTTCCATCTCCCCCAATCCTTGGTATGGATGCTACTGTTAAGGAGCTGCTATCTCCTGCTGATGGGTGGAACACCTTGTTGGTTCGTTCTTCCTTTGCCCCTAAAGAGGCTAAAACTACGGTTTATGCGTTATGGGATGCAGTGAAGTGAAGAGGATACGATCTCAGTGTTATTTTTTGAAAGGTTCTAAGTGGGGAGATGACACCCATTTCCAGGATTTCTTTCTCTTCTTTATTCGTATTTTGAGGACTGATGAATTGGAATTGTTATGTGTAATACTGTGGCGTGTTTGGTTCTGGAGGAATCAGAGGAATCATGCTCCTATAAGGTTTAGACTTGAAGATGTGCTATCATGGGCATTTGGTTTCATTGAGGAGTACAACTGTGCTAATAAGCCTGTTTCGGAAAATATTCATCCCCAAGTTAATCTGGGTAGTAAATGGTGTCCTCCTCCTATTGGGGTGTATAAAATCAGTAAGGATGTGGCTATTAGTGAGAGAGATAGGGTGATTGATGCTGGTGTGATTATCTAAGATTTTAAAGGCCGAGTCTCTGCTTCCTCGGTTCAGAGGTTCTTCGCTTGTTTCTCGTCCCCGGTGGCTGAAGCTACAACAATTCTTCAAGGGTTGTGTTTCGCGATTGATTCAGGGTTGCTGCCAGCTGTTTTGGAAAGCGATGCTAAATGTGTGGTGGAATTGATCAATTCCAATGATCCTGCCAATTCAGATATTGGAGTTATTAGTGAGATTGTTTCCTTCGCTTGCTAATAAGGCAGCCCATTCTTTCTCTAAATTGGCTGTCAATTCTGTTGATGATTTTTTCTGGATGGAGTCTTTTCCTCTTGGAATTTACTCTGTATTCATGGAAGACTGTCTTCCTTAGTTTTTTAATGAATTCCCCTTAAAAAAAAAAAAAAAACTTGTAAAATCTTGTCATAAGCCATATAACAATAGTTTTTTTTTTTTTTTTTTTTTTTTTTTTTTTTTTTTTTTTGAATATAAGTTATATAATCACGACTCATGAGAGAGATGTCCAAAATAATATGCATCTAATACATACAGTAACATTTACATAAAAAAAAAACATAATTTAGTTCAATCCAATTAAATACACACTGTAAAGAAACAGACTTTCAAAAGATAAAAGATGGATCAATACATATTTCTTTAGGGCATCAAGTTTTATCTTCTCAGCTAATTTGATTCGAGCTTCCTCTTGAAGGTTTATCTTCTATGCTTACTTTGCTAATTGCAATCTATTTTGTGTCATACTTGGAATTAGACATGACCACGGTTCGGTTCAAACCGTATAACCGAACCGTAATAATGGAAAAAAAATCGGAACCATGAGTCTTAAGGTACCGGTTCCATACACTATATTCTTTTCTTTTCTTTTTTATTAAAAAAATTTTAAAAAAAATTTGGCCGTTAGGTCTAATGGTCTAGTGACCGTTTAGGCCCAGACCATTGGGCCCAACGGCCAATTTTTTTTTTGTTTTTTTTCTCTCTCCTCATTTTTTCCTTTAAATACCCCCCAATCATTTCTCTTCACACCAATTCTCTCCTAATTCTCTTCGGTTCCCTCTCAAATCTCAATTATTAAATTGTTTATAATTATTTTATTGCAATTGTTTTCTTGTTAATCAATTCAGAATCATTGTCAACATTTTTTTTTCAAATTTATTTCCATCCATTTTTTGTAATTTTTCAAGAGTTTTTTTTTTTTTTTTTTTTTTTACAATTCAATTTTTTAAATGGCAAGTGGAAGTGGAGCTAGAGACGTTCAATTTTCCGGACTGGTAATGATCGTATGTCGGAGCTAGTGCCAGTCGAGTCGGATAATACCGGTTATGACAACACTGTTTATCATGAGTTTCTACAACGACAATATTATCTCGAATCTCTAAACTTTCCAGCTTATCCTAATCCCCCTGCTGGCCAGCCTAGCCTAGAGGTGTCCACGGTTCGGTTAAACCGTTCGAAACCGAACCAAAACCGTCCTTTGGAAACCGAACCAAAACCGTCCTTTGGAAACCGGAACTGAAATCGTAACCGAAACCGTCGGTTACAAAACAGGTTTAAAACCGGTTCCCAACGGTTCGATTACGGTTATGAATTCTTAAAAACAGGTCAAAAACCGTCGGTTTCGATATATTAAAAAAAACCAATGAAATGCTGACACGTGACAGCTTATCTGAGAAAAAAATAAATTGACCGTTGGGCGTTGGAGGAAAATGACCGTTGAACAACGGTCATCTTCCTTTTTTTTCACAACGCCCAACGGTTAGAATTCAACGGACTTGTTTTTTTCTTTCATTTAATTTCCAAATTACCCCTCCATATCAATTCTATAAATACCCCCCACAATTCATTCTTCTTCACACCACTCCCACATTCTCTTAATCTCTCTCAATCTCAAATTCTAAATTCTCTCTACATTCAACAATTTTATTTTATTCTCATTTCTCATATAAATTAATTAACATATATTTCTTCTATTTTTTTAATAATATATTATGTACTTACAATCATCTATTTTTTTTAATCCCCCCCCTCCCTTTTGCTGAGCCAAATCCCAATACCCCCATTAGTAATGAAAATATATCTACCCTTTCTACTATGCCACCCCCTTCAGATGAATTTGATGCAGATGATGAAGAAAAGCCGTTGAAGTCCGATCTCTTCAGAGTGCATATGAAGAAAATTGAGTTAGATGATGAAACAATCAAAATCATATGCAACTACTGCCCCAAAACATACAAGGCCTCTAAGTCCTTTGGATATGGCACGTATTGGAACCATGTTAAAAGAAATCATCCGTCCGAATTGGTGAAAACTAGTAACCAAGGCCAAATATCCAGGTACGGAACCTCTACCAATCAATTATTTCATTATACGTCTGAAAAAAATAACGAAGAATTAGCAAGAATGGTTACAGTAGAACACTTACCTTTTATTTTTGGTGAGAAAGTTGGTTTTGTTAATTATTGTCAAACTGTATTAAATCCTGCAATGCAATGTGTTCCTAGAGTCATTCTCACACGTGCACTGTTTTCCATTGACAAAAAAGAAAAACACAAATTGAAATAATTTTTTTCCAATATCAATGTCACGTTTCCGTATGTGCTGACATATGAAACGACAATTTTGGTAGCCACCATTACATGGGTGTGACATGTCATTATATTGATAATAATTGGAACATGCAAAAAAAGAATTATTGCATTTCGTGTTTTCGATGAGTCACATACAACTCACAATATTTTTCGACACCTTAAAATTATTTTTGAAGAGTTTCATATCCAAAACAAATTTTTTGCAATTGGTTTTGATAATGCTGCAAGCAATACCGCATCTATTCCTATGTTAAAGGAATTGTGTGTTCAAGCTGGATTATAAATTATTTCTGTTTATATTAGACCAATTAGAGATAATATTAATTATATCTGGACGCATAACAAAATCTAAAAACAATGGTTGAAATTTTGTTCTCAAAATAATAGGCGTCCCATAAAATTTTCTCAAGATATCAATACTCGTTGGAATTCTACTTATAAGTTGCTTGATGAAAGTGTTGAATATAAAGAAATATTAGTTTCTTTTATTACTTATAACGTTCCTTCAATTTCGCTTCAATTGAAGCATTGGGATGTATGTATAAAAATTCTTGAATTGTTACATGTTTTTAATGATGCTACCAATGCTTTATCTGGTATTTACTATCCCATTACTCATTTATTTCTTGTTCAAAGTGTTAATATTGCTGGTGCATTCAGTGACTGTGAATTTGATGTTCAATTGAGTCAATGTGTTGCTGCAATGAAAACAAAATGGACATAGTATTATAGGGATATTACATATATTTATTTGCTTGCATCATGTTTTGATCCACGCTTTAAATTAAAATGTTTGCAGGATTATTTAACTCATTATACAATAGTTTAGGAATAGAAATTGATGTTCTTAGTTGTTGTAATTCCGTTAAGACTTTACTATATGAATTATATGATGAATATCTTAGAATATATGGTCCGTCTTTGAACATGTCGGTTTCACGACCCCAACCCACATCTGATGGTACTACCAGTTCCTCACAATTTAAATTAAAGGGTTTAAGGGATCGATTGTTTTCCCAAAGAGCTAAAAAGTTATGAGCATCTTCTTCATCCTCATCTAACTCACATTCTGAGCTTGACCGATATTTAGAAGCCAATCATGTACTTTTAGAAGATAAATTTACTATCCAGGGTTGGTGGAAGGATTATGAACAAGAATATCCAATTTTGGCTATAATTGCCAAACAAATTCTTGGAACACCGGTTTCTACCGTTGCTGTGGAACAAGAATTTAATACAGGTGGAAATATTTTGGATCCAATACGGTCGATTTTGTGTCCGCAATCATTTGAAGCCCAAGTGCGTGTTGATTATTGGACAAAGGCAAAATTTAGACGACAAGAACTCGAGCCGAAAATAGTGAATGATTTCTTCGAAGATGATCAAACCACGGGAATAGAAGGCAGCGAATAGATTCCGTTCAAATCTTCCAACCACTAACATCGACTATCCCACTACAGGTAAAAGAACTATGTGGCCTTTGATTCCTCTACATTGGCGGATGATACGTAGGCAGCTTAATTGTGGTCAACATTAAGTGCAAGGCTAATTTTTATTTTTTTCAATGTGTTATTTGGACTTTGTTAGATTTTATATTCAATTAAGGCTAACTTCTAATTTTTTTATATAAAATTTAGATGCAACTGTAAATTTTTATTTATTAATTAATGTCAATTTCTTTTGTTTTTACACATTCATTGTTAAATACTTCAACGGTTCAATTGTATATTTAGATAATTGTATTTCATATTTTATATTTTATGTAAAATATAGACATTGTAAATGAAATTTGATTACAAATAAAAATGTTTGGGCATATTTTTTTTTAATTTTAAGTTTATCAATTTGTATTAGTAATTAGACTATTAGTTGTATAGTTCCATTAAAAACAAAATCACATTTATGTGTATATAAAAGTACAAATATTAGTTGTATAGTTTCATTAAAAAAACATATATATAAAAATTATATGTATATAAAAGAATAAATATATAAATTTTTGTAAAAAAATAAAAATAAAAAATCGGACCGAACCGTTCGGTTTCACAAACCGAAACCGAACCGAACCGAAACCGAAACTGAACCGAACGTTCGGTTTCACAAACCGAAACCGAAACTAAACCGAAAAACTATCGGTTCCAAAACCGTCAAAAACTGCCCCATTCCGGTTACGGTTACGGTTACGGTTACGGTTCGGTATTTCCACGGAACCGGAACCGAAACCGAAACCGAACCGAAATCGAACCGTGGACACCATTAGCCTAGCCCAAATATCACAAGCCAATTAGAAAATATGCCCGATCCCCCTTCAAATCTAGATTGTGAAGTACCACATATTGAAAAGATCTTAGAGAAGGATAAGAAACAGTCCAAATCTGATCTCTTCATATACATTATGAAGAAAATCATGAAAGATGATGGAACGATGTTAGTGGTTTGCAATTATTGTCCTAAAGAATTTAAGTGGAGTAAATCTGGAGGATACGACACATATTGAAAGCATATTACGATCCGTCATCTAGCAGAACATGCCAAGTCGAGTATACAATCTCAAATTTCTAGGTTCGCTACCACTAACACTCAATTATTTAAATATAGTGATCAAACTAATAGAAAAGAATTAGCTAGAACGGTAGCCGTAGAACATTTACCTTTTGGTTTTGGTAAGAAGGTTGGTTTTATTAATTATTGTCATAGAGCATTAAATCCTAATGTATGTTGTGTTCCTAGAACTCTCACATGTACACTTCATGATATTTATAAAAGAGAAAAAAAGATTTATTTTTTTAAGAACTATAAATGCCGTGTTTCCATATGTGCCGATATATGGACTGACCATTGGCGAATACATTCATATTTGGATGTCACTTGTCATTATATGGACAAAGCATGGATAATGTAAAAAAGAATTATTGTATTTAGAATTTTTAAAGATGCGCATATTGCTGATAATATTTATAAAAATGTGAAAATGATTTTTGAAGAGTATAAAATTGAAAGCAAACTTTTTTCCAATTGGTTTGATAATGCTTCCAACAATACGACAACTATTTCTGCTTTAATTGAATTATGTAAACCTTATTTTAATAGTAAATTTTTTCATCAAAAACGTGTTTGTCATGTTTTAAATTACATGTTCAAAAAGGTTTGGATATTCTTCAAGCTTTTATTAAACTCATTAATGATGTCCTATTTTATTTGTGAAAACATCTTTCTGCTATGAAAACATGGGTAAGTTTTTGTAAACAGGCAGGTAGACATCCCATTAGATTTTTTCGTGACGTTCGAACACGTTGAAATTCTACTAATAAATAGCTTTCTGAAAGTTATGGTTATATGGATTTATTAGTTTCTTTTATGCAATATAATGTTAGTCACATCAATTTTTATCCATACCATTGGGATGTTTGTACAAAAATTTGTAATTTGTTAAAAATCTTTAATAGTGCCATTAATAATTTGTCTGGTATTTACTAATTTACTGCTCAATTATTTATAATTGAGAGTTGCAATATTGTTGGTGCATATTTTGAGTATTCATCCGATATACAATTAGAGGTCTGCATTGAAGCTATGGAAAAAAAATTGGTTAGACTATTATAGAGAATTTCTAACTATTTATTTGCTTGCATTGTGCTTTGATCCATGTTGTAAAATAGAAAATTTGTCTTATTATTTAACTCTTTATTATAGTTGTTTAGAAATAGAAGTAGATATTTTTAGTTATTGTTCTACAATTAAGACATTATTTTATCAGTCATATGATGAATATTGTAGAATTTATAGTCCATCACTGAACATTAATGTTCCACAAACACAAAATGTATCTCATACTCGATCTTCTGGATTTTTGGGGTTAGGGTCTCAATTGTTATCCCAAAAGACCAAAAAATTACGAGCTTCTTCTTCATCGTCATCAAGCTCGGTCTCATATTCCGAGATTGAAATTTATCACAATACCAATTTTGTGTTTATGGGAGACAGTGATATGGAACAATTTGATATCTTACATTGGTGGAGAGATCATGAAAAGCACTTCCAAATATTGGATATAATAGTCAAACAAAGTCTTACAACACCAGTTTCTACAGTGGCTGTGGAACAAGAGTTTAGCGCCGGTGGAAATATTCTGGATGTAAGACGTTCACTTTTGAGTCCAGAATCAATTCAAGTCAAAGTTTGTGTTGATGATTGGACCCAAACGCAAAACAAATAACAATAACTCAAACAAGAAGCACTCTACGATTTCTTCAACAATGACCACACCACTGGAACAGAAGACATTGATTAGTTACAGATTTACGGTCCCAACTCACCTCACGGCATACGGCTCACGGTTTCACCGAATACGCAATAAAAGGTAAAAGAATTACGTGGTCTTTGATTTCTATAAACCCCAAGAGGATACGTAGGCAACATAATTGTGGTATAAATTAAGTGCAAGACCAATTGAATTTTTTTAGTTTTATTCTTTTTATTTAATTTTTTTTTTTAGTTTTTTTATTCATTTATTTTATTTAATTTCGGCTTATCCAATAAAATTTATTTACAATTTCACATCATTACATGCCTTATGTCGAATATTTTTTTTAAAGTTAGTATGTAAAAATGGAACCGTCGACTCCGATCCGAAACCGATCCGCAGTCATCATTACTTGGAATACTTATTCCTTGTGGAATTCTATTTTTAATTTAAAAAATAATAATACACAAAAAGATTATATATATGGAGTTAACATTAAATATAATTAGTATTTGCGAACCTACATGTTAATCACTTTGTGAGCATCTTGCAATTCTTCATGATCAAGTTTGCATTGCTTAACAAGAAGGGCTTTAATCATCCATGACAACATCCATCTTCTTCTTAATTGCTTTCCTGTCAATTTAAGCCTAATTTTCTTCCTCTTTCTGCACCAGATAAAAATTATATAAGAGACGCTTCTAAACTTAACAAACAATGCACAAAATTAATTCATGAAAATTTGGTAGTATTAAAATGGACAAGAATATTAATATTATTGTGTGTGTATATATATATCTCTATTCTACCAGGCTTGAAAAATCTCTTCTTCTCAGCTTCAAATTGAACTTCTTCATGAAGCTGCAATTGCTTCTCAAGCCCCTCTACTTGAAGCTGCAACTGCTTCCTCACTCCTTCAATTTATTTTCAAAGATATTTTTGGCCAACAAACACATTTCTAGATTCTTTTTAATCTCTTTGGAGAACTTCTTAGAATCGTAATGTTCAAACATTTTTTTTAAAAAAAATTAGCACATATACATACCTTCATACACATTATTAATTCATTTTCAAACTCTTTGTTTGATAATAGCTTGTCTCTGTGGCTCCATTTGTTTACAAAATTCCAAAAAAAAAAAAGCTTGAGAGAGAATCCTGGAGTATATGGTTGTAACAATTTATTATATACTGTAACTTTTTTGGTCTTCTTGACGGCCCGTGGTTTTTATAGGAAGAAGGCACAGATAGACAATGAATAGAAGCTAAAAAGGAAGTAAAAGATGAAGAATAATAGGAAAAGCAAAATCTGGTAACTTTGTAGACAAAAGAATGCGTATGGATTGACGTAGAGGTGAATCCACAATCTCAAATGAAACTTAAGGGATAGAGGGATTTTCAATACCTGCAGAATTAGGAACCTGAGATGACAAACTATCAGAATCCTCAGAAAAAGGATCAATACGAATAAGATCAGATCTAGTCAAGCCATGAGTAGTGGATAGAATAGAAAAGAAAGGTATATGTTTAAGAAAAACAACATGACGAGACACATAAAGTTTCTGAGTAATCAGATCAAAACATCTATACCCCTTTTGACCTTCACCATAACCAAGAAAGACACAAATAGAAGATTGAGAGGACAACTTGTTGCGTTCTGCATGAGGACGAAGAACGAAACAAGTACAACCAAAAACTCTAAAGAAAGAATAATCTGGGGCATACCCATGACCTGAAATATGAGAAGATGAAATTGTATTAATCAAAGTTACAGCAGTCAGAACAGCGTCACCCCAAAACACACTAGGAACAGAAGCATATAATGAGAGAGATTAAATTATGTTTGAGATTAAACTTCCTCCCATGAAACCTGCTCCAAGACCATGTTAAACAATCTAAAAGGAAGAGAAAACTAGAGTTCTTTATTGATGAAACATAATGTAATGTATATTACAATCAAAAATTAAAACAAAAAGAGAGTTTATATAGGAATACAATAAAAGACTAATCTAACTCCTAATAGGAGTAGTAATCCTAATATAACTAGAAACATGAAAAATACCATAACTAGAAAATATTATTAGAAATTCAATCATAACAAAACTAGAGAATATAACGTAATTCTAATATTTTTCAGCCCAAGTTTTCTCAGGTGAGCGGGTCATTGGATAGTTTGAAATCTTTACAGGTAATGGATAGGTTTGATTCTGTGAATAGAAAGGAGGCCTGTAGTATTTCCTCTTCTGGTTTTGATTCAAAGGACAACGTGTGTGGAGATGAAAAGGATGGTGGGCAGGCTTTTTTCAATGTCAAGAAGGGACCTATGAGGTTTACTGAGAAAAGGTGCAACAAGAAAGGGTATATATGAAGAGCAGTCTATAGTGAGAAAAGTGAGTCAAGGTTACTTTTCGGTGCTCTGTTTTCTTTTTCTCTGAAACCAACAGGCCAAAAACTCACTCACATAACTCACAGAAATAAACACACCACGTCACCACTCTTTGGCTCTCTCTTTGAATCTACTTTAATAACCGGCTTGGTTGATATGCTGCTTGCTGGGTTGGTGTGTTTTCTTAATATTTTCAGTGATGTGTGGTTGATATTGAGTTGACCCCACTTTGGACAACCAAGCAGTTATTTGGCGGTTTTGTTTATTAGTTTATATATAGAGATGTAACCAGGATTCAACACAAGGGTGGGCTTGAATAAAATTATTTATGTGAACCTCTATGATACAAGAAAAATAATAATAAAAAAACAAATATATACCTACTAAGGAGACATAGTGAGTAAAAGGCGTATTCTAAAGAAATACGTTTTTTTTAATATAAAAACAAAACATAAAAAAAAATGGAATGCAAATACAATCGAAGTACACTAATTAAGTTGTATCCTACTACTTTTTTAAAAGATCAAATTTATCAATTACAACATCTGATCAAAAAATATGATAATATAAAGTTTATAAATTAAAATTAGATTAATAAAATTGTTGGTCGAAAATTTGTTCTAGGTGAGGAATCTCAGCTAACACCCTCAGGCCCGCAACCTAGGTAGATCGCGGTCGGGGTAGGTACCTTCGGTACCGATTACAACTGTAAGAATGGGTGAAATACAAGAAGAAATGATAGCGAACTGAATGATGTTATTCTATTCAACAATTTGGGGTGTACAAGTTTTTGGAATTAATTTCTATCTCTCTCTCTTCTCTCTAACTAATTGGAGGTGGTGAATGCATATATGTAGATAAGTGGACACAAATAACAATGGTGATGGCTAGGCTTGATGCTAACTGTAGAATCAAGAGATAATCCTTAAGGTTTTAGGACTCAATTTTCCCCTTTTTCAGTCGTTATCATCCCTGTATTTATACATAAAGTTGTTAGGGTTTTTCCTTGGTATACAAGCTGAAGATCACTGGATTGATCTTCTTCCCCATTAGATGGGATTTTCTATTTAATGTGGTTGACCCCTGGAGAATCGGCTGACGGAGGATATCTTGGAGGGAAACGTGTTTGTTTCCTTTTTGAACTCTTTCATTATGGTTGTGCATATGTGGAACTTGTTTACAGTTTGGAAAACAATTTGATTTCATTTGTTAGTGGTGCGACACCTCGAAGTATCAATCTTGTGATGTGGTGTTTGATCGATCGCAATGGTGAGATACCTTGGGGTACTATTCCGGTAGGGAGGTGCTTTGTTGATCTCATTGGAACTTTGTGATCTTCTAAGAGCTTTATAGACATCATCCATCCTATTAGAAAGATAGGTAATGTACCTCGATGGGGTAGCAGATTAGTGTCAGGGTACTAGGGTTGAAGGTGCATGAGCTTCTTCTTGCTCTTATAACAATGTTGAGGTACCTAGGTTGTGCTAGACCTGGTACTTCGAGGTAAACCATTACGTTCAGTACCTATCAGGTGTATGGGGATGCATCCTTCCAGGTGCTAACTAGGTGAAAAATTTCCCTTTGACCAAAATGGTTGTTAATAGAAGTTCCCTCTAACTTGAACATCGGTGATTGATTTAGGATTAGAGTCAGATTTCCTATTATTTTTGGGAAACTTTTTGTTTTCGACTGGTTACCAAAATTCAGGAGGAGATCTTTTCGTTAATTGCAATGGCCATGCACTAAGCAAGGGGAAGGTTTCCCATTTGAAAATGGAGAAAGTTTCGGCAGTACTCGAGTTTCTAGGCATATCCAATCGAGAATCTTGCTTCCTTAATCACGCTTCTGTCACTGGTGTTACCGGTTACAATTCCATTGTTCCTATTTAAACCCGGATTCCTCCTTGTCTTCTTCAAGCTTCTAAATTCCTTATTTTCAAATTTCAAAAAATTCTTAAGCCTCTTTGTCTTCTTCACTTCTCTCTAGTCTTTTTTCTCAGTTTTCAAACCATAAATCCTTCGATACCATATCAAACTCTGATCGTGACAGTGTCAAAATAATGGTGGATGGTGACTCTCCTAGTCTCGGTAGTAAGAAACGAGCTCGGGAAGAAGACATCGATGTTCCCTCTCTGTAACCACGCCATCGTTCCGATCGGAACACTGCCATCGGGATTGGTTTTTCAAATAACCCCGATACCCGTTGGAGATGGTTTAAGGGAATTCGAGTGAACAATCCAACGACATCAAGGTTTGTGAGGAATAGGTTGAGGTAGCTTCCGTCGCACCAAGAGAGGTACTCTCCATCCCTCATGATTTCAGGATCATTCCTGATTCCACCGCTATTGTGGAGTCGATCAATCATTTGAGGAAGAGATTCAACATTTCTGATAGAAGCACAATCGTCGTTCCCCATAGGAAGTATGATGTGTATGGTCCTCCTTCCGGTGTTCTCCCTATATATACAGTTGCTTTCGAAAGCGGGGTTAGGCTACCTCTTCATCCATCCCTCCGCAGCAGTTGACACCAGGGTTTTGGAGGCAACTTGTGGGTTTTCTTATACTGTGGAAGGAGCAGTGCGAGAAGGATGACATCGATAGGGAGTCATAATTAGATGAGCTGAGGTTCCTTTTTTAGATTACTACTCTAACTCTTGGTCCTAAGGACCAGTTATACCTTCAAGCGAAGAGCGACTTGAAGTTTGTCGTACCAGGTGCTACTAAGAAGGATGCCTCCTGGAGAGAGGAATAGGTGGTGGTCGGCAGAGATTGGGGAAGCTCTGTGTTCGTCGAGGGGTCAGAGTATCAAGTCCCTACCCGGTTCATTGATAAACCGGTCTGGGGGAAGGTTTCTTTAGTCGCTGAATCCAGGGCGATCTTGAAAGTGAGTTGACCGAAAATATGTTAACCTAGAGTATCCTACCTCAGATGCTTATGATTCCAGCAGGGTGAATCGGTACCTACGCATCTCTGCTGCTTCCCTAGCTATGAGGTACCTTTGTGTTTCTATTGATTCATGTTCTCTGCTTATCATTGGGGTATTCTAAATCTTTACTGTTTTTTATAGTTTTAGTTGTCCTATTACTGGTCTAGTGGGAGTCTGGACCGCTAGAAGATTTTCCTCCTTGTTAGTTGTAAAAATAACGAAAAAAAATATTATCAAACCTTGCAATTGCACAAATCGTAAATGATAGTACTATAGGCAAGCAAGGGTCATCCCACGAGGAATGAATTACCTACGAAAGTTTTGAATTTAGAAACACTAATTTAAGACACTCTACGTCTCTTAAGACAACTTTAATAAAACACAACTCACACACGCAATTAGGGGTTTTTGAATTGATTATTTAGACTAAGAATGTAGCAGAAAATTTATTTAGAAAATTCAATATGGAAAAGCTAGCTAGAACCTCCTTTCCACCTCTAAACATTCATTCAATAGACAATAATGAAGTTAGTAAACAATCAAACATGATAAAGATATACACGTATAGATTCTCTCTTAGTTAGTATGTAAGTTGCATGACATCTACATAAATACGTGTATTCCAAATTATAACTTAGCATGGGCATCTACTAGATTTAATAGCGGAACCCATTAATAACAAAGAGAATATGAATATCACATAAACCCTATAATATGGTATTTATTCCAAGTAATTCGTGAATCAATTTCCCTTAATTAGGTCTTATTCCAATTAATTGTCGCATGCAAGAATATGTCTGTAAGGCATTCGAATTCTATCCTACAACATAGATCCTGAAACCATACTCTTAAGATGATCAATCAAAGAAACACAATAATAGAAAAACAATTATTTTGGAGAAATTGAAATCATCATGTAAGAAAAATAATACTTCGTTTAAATAATTTGTCTATGGAATTAGAATCATGTCTACGGCTTCAAGTTATCCCTAGCTATGAAAAGTTTAGCCACACATCATAATTATGAAAACAAATCAAAACATTAAAAATAAATAAAGGTAGAAGAAGAGAGTAAATAAAAACTCTGAAAAGATCTTCGGTCTTCAGTCTTCAATAATGAATCTCTTTTTGTGAAATAGCTCTTGGTATTTATAAGTGACTTCTCCTTGTAGATTCCCAATTTGCTTTTTTGTTGGAAACACACCAAATAGGAAAGAAGAATGAAATAAGGAGTGAGAATCCTTTCCTATCTTGGATTTCTTATTTTGATGATTAATTCATAATTTGAGTTTAGGAAGTTTTCCAAACATGTGTTGATCTTCTAGAGTGATTAGGATTTGATTTGGGAAGTTTTCTTCTTAATTATGGTCCAATTCGAATTACTTCCTCGTTAGGACCAGCGGAAGACTTTTCAGTTCTGACCTTCAGTCACTAAAATGACCATAATTTTGTCTACAAAACTCGGATTGACAAACCGTGAATTGCATCGGAAACTAGACTTCCGGGGCTTTCCGAAAAAATATAAATCACAACCTGGTTCAATCTGAGGAGGGAGATATGGTCATCACAAGTTGGATGTGCTGCACATGCATTTCTCCAAACGTTACTTAAAATAACCTTTTTATATTCAAACTCACTCCAAGATCTATCTTGTACACAATCTCAACAAACACATTAAAATATCCAATTTCAATCAAGAACATAACATAAAACATAGGAATTAGGGGTCTCAAATATCAACATTTATCGTTCTAACAAATACGCCCAAACCTAGCAATTGCTAGTCCTCGAGCAAAATCGAAATAGAAACAAAAATAAAAACAAATTAATCTAAACTACGCCATTTTCATAGGGAAACACGATAGCATTGAGCATATGCTACAAGCCTTTCAACCTCAAAGTGTCCCTAGTAGGAGGAGTTATAGTCTCCCGAGGGTTTACAGTAATGCTACTCACAAACATAAATATGCAGAGAATCAAATAATCAAGATGCAACTTAAATGTACCTTTCAAAGTCAATGCATGCTAAAGCCACTGAATAAAGACTAAAATTATGCCACAAATTTGAATACATTGCTTTGTTTGAATGAAAAGCCCATACTCAAAATACTCTAGCTTCAAAGACACATCGTCAAATGCCATAGATATAATTCACCTCGACTCTAATTCTCCTAATTAATTTCACACATAACCTAGGCAAATACACTCATCAAGCATATGCGAATGGAGTTTATGTACAAGAAATTTCAAGATATTATCGCATATGAATATATAATTGAAAAAATGCTTGTTTTAATGCAAGGGATCTCATGAACAAAATCAGATATTAAGAACAAGATATAGTACATGTTTACCTCTACTTTCGAGCTATCATTCTCAAAAGATCAATTAGGTCTTTTATTTGGTTGTAATGGGGCCATTGGGTGAAAGGTTAATAGAAAGAATGGAAAAAGAAAATACAAAGAGCTTAAGATCATGCCAAGAGATGGATCGTGATATGTCGATTCGTGGACATCTCTCCTTTGACTATTCTTTGTAATTGCATCCAAGCTTCTTCATCAATTTCTTCAACTTCTCTTTCAAGTAAATACTCCACTTGAATTCATCTTTTTTTTTCCATCATTCTACTTTTCTTTTCTTTTCTTTTTTTTTTTCTTTTTTCATATATGCTTTTTCTTAAGAAAACATTTTTGATTTCTTTCTATACCTTAGTACAAGCATTCCATAGAACTTACCTATGGTTCTCTTATTGTTTTCTTCATCTTCATCTTGAACTTGAACTTGAACTTAAACTTCTTCATGAATTTCTTCCACTCGACATAATCCCAAGCTATAGGGTATGTCCAATATATATTAGGTATAAGGGATAGGGATTATATGGGTGATGTAAGAAAAATGATTATAAGTGTTTGGCTTCAAAAGGGATAATGGAGCACACACATGGGTAGGGAAATTTAAGGCCTTTTAGGTAGGTTAAACACACATTGCCTATATCACCTCTAATGGTTCAACCAAAACAAGAGCAAAGTTCACATGTGATATCTTTTATGATGAATGTTCTTTAATATCCAATGCATAACCTATTAAGATCAATTCTAATACTAAGAAACTAATAAGTGCTTAGGAGTAGAAACAACAAAACCCTCACATAATGTCATTTATTGTACGCTTTTTGGCTTAGTGAACTCACAAGGGTAGTCTCCACTATTAACCATGGCAATCCGACTAACTATCCTATCCACTATCACATTAGAGCATATCATAAATTTTATAAAATACAGTGCACTACTCTAAGTGGCAAGACGTTAGTCTAAACTTAGTGAATAAATCTTACATTACAACTCTTAAAGAACATAAAAGAAGCATCTAAAAATGGAGAGCAAAAGTTTCAAAAACCGATGACTTTCAAAATTGACTTATGTCTATTAACTGACGCATATCTCTAAAAAAATAGAAATAATTTGTTCAAATTTTAACACAAAAAAATAGACATGCAAAAAAACACCTTTTTTTTTTTCAAAAAATGTTTCAAAAATTGATTTGGAAAAGTGTGAAAAAAAGCGATGAAAACAGCCTTTGCAAGCTTTGCAATTGAAATCATCATGTAAGAAAAATAATTGTTAATAGTAAAATTTGGCTAGGGGTCAAAGAGAAATTTTTCACTCTCCTAGCCGAATCAAAACCCAAATTCGACATTCATGAGACCCCGGGCATACCATAAAACTACCCCACAGAAGCATGGAATGATCGCCGGGCTTCGGGACTATCATGGACGAAGCTAGGCACGACCTGGTCTAGTCCTCACGAGAAACACTAGAATCTGGGCTTTTCGAGGCCACCTATCTAGGAGCCTCGATTCTTGGGATCGGACTCCAAAACCACCCAACGAAAGCTAGGAAGGATCGCAGAGCTCAAGAAATATTTAGAGAGCTTTGTTCAACAGATGGAGGACCAGAACACGACCAGGGTTGCTATGTGTCGAATGTTCCCAACTTCGCTGACAGATTACGCTAAGACCTGGTTTAGAAAGCTACCCGCTGGCAGCGTGGATTCCATCACGAAGCTGTCAACCGATTTCTGCTCGTAATTCCAGGGAGTTAAGCTTGATCTGAAGACCCAATCCATCTATAATACGTGATCCAGAAGAGAGGGGAAACCCTTCTGGCTTATGTCGAACGTTTCTATAAGGAAGTCATCCAGATAGGGGTCTTTACCGAGAAAAAAACCATCACCAACTTCAGAAGGAACCTGTGGGCTGGCAAGCTTTTCCGATCTTTTGTCGAGAGATCTTCAGAGACCTACCAAGAAGCCTATGATTGGGCTCTGGAGCAAATTGAAGTCGACCAACAACTCGAGGTCAAGATGGAACACAATGATATGAGAGCCATAAAGCGACAGAATAATAAAGCTCCTAAACCCGAGCAAGCTCAGAAAAGCAAGAAAAAACCCCCTAACATGTCAATGTTTCGCTTCCCCATTTCTCAACCCAGATTGGAAAGACATCCCGAAAAATGAACTCCTCCACGGGCTTCACCTCATCCTAGGACAGTAGCCTCAATAGATAGGGATGAGAGAGGATATGATCGTTACACCCCCTTAAATGCATCTCGTGAAACAATCTATCTCGCCGTTCGAGATAAGGGGTTATTACAGAAGCCCACACCCATGAAAGCCCTTGTCGATAAGAGGAACCGTTATAAGTATTGTGATTTTCATGAAGACGTGGGGCACAAAACCTCAGAGTGCTATAACCTGCGGAATCAGATTGAGGCTTTGATAAGGGGAGATTGTTTGGTAGAATTCTTACAGCAAATCAGGGATAATATTCAGACTGGAAGAGAAGTACAAGCCGAGATCCGTGAGCATGTTGAGAAAAGAAATAGGGAGCAGCATATCCGATGCAACAAATTCAAATAATACATACCATCAGCGGAGGGCCTACTATGGCTGGGACCTCCAATAATTCCAGGAAAAACCACGTAAGGAAAGTCCCTCGCATGGACTAAGGGCGAGGTATCTTCAAGGTCGACCAGAGCCCGACCAACTCCTCTCTGTTGTCACTGATCATTTTCATCAAAACGGATGTTTACAACACCGTGCGGCCTCATGATGATCCCATTGTGATCACGGTATAGATTGCTAATTGCATGGTACACCGTGTGCTCGTCAACACAAGCATCATCGTAGACGTCTTATTTAAAGACACACTAGAAAAACTGAACTTAAAACAGTGGTGTTACAATAGTTGCACTACCCCGCTGTATGGGTTCACTGGGGACTCGATCATACCCG
Organism: Dipteronia dyeriana; assembly: GCA_032871835.1. Classification (NCBI taxonomy): domain Eukaryota; kingdom Viridiplantae; phylum Streptophyta; class Magnoliopsida; order Sapindales; family Sapindaceae; genus Dipteronia; species Dipteronia dyeriana. Next base: position 97,951,209 of record CM065296.1, on the reverse strand, counting down.
TGGGATCGAAAATCCTGCCATTAATCATTGAAGCCACACCTCTTCAGCAGAATATCATGACAGACTTCGTGGTGGTGGATACCCCGTCGGCCTACAATGCAATACTAGAAAGGCCATTTTTATCATCCTTGAAAGGGCTCCTATCCATCTACCACAACGTTCTGAAGTTCCCAGTAGGAGACAAGGTGGGGGAAGTTCAAGGTGACCAGCAATCAGGTAGGAGATGCTATATAATGTCAGCCAACCCAACGGCTCTAGCAAAACAACTTACCCAGGTGACAACGATCCAAGATGGGGCAACCCCTGTATTGACCCTAAAAGATGTAGGATTCATAAATCACCCCGAGGATGACCCCGTGGTGCCAGACAAGGAAGAGCATAAAAGGGAATGGGCTAGCGACCATCTAGTGGATAAGCTAGAAGAGATTTCTATCTGAATGGATGATCCCTTGAAGGTCGTCAAAGTCAGAGCCACCCTTGAGCCGGGAGTGAAGGAGGGTTTGATCGGACCTCTCAGAAAGTTCAATGACATCTTCGCTTGGAGTCACGATGAGATGCCTGGGATCCAGATGACTTTGGTTACTCACTGATTGGCAGTGGATCCGACCTTCAAGCCCATTAAACAAAAAAGGTGACACTTCAACACCGAAGGAAATGTTGCGGTTCAGGAAAAAGTTGACAAACTTACCCAAGCAGGCTTCATCAGGAAAGCGTGTTACCCTGAATGGATTGCCAACGTAGTTATGGTCACAAAGGAAAATGGAAAGTGGCGCATGTGCGTCGATTATACTGACCTCAACTGGACATGCCCGAAAGACAGTTTCCCTCTACCAAAAATTGATCAGTTAGTGGACACCACCTCTGAAAACAAGCTCCTGAGCTTCTTGAACTCGATTTCAGGGTATAATCAAATTATGATGCACCTCACCGACCATGAAAAGACCAGTTTCATCACAGGGCAAGGTTTGTACTGCTATAAGGTGATGCATTTCGGGCTTAAAAACGAAAGAGCCACATACCAACGGTTAGTCAATTGGCTGTTTAAATCCAAAATTGGAAGGTCAAAGAAAGTGTACATCGATGAAATGATCACCAAGTCATCAACCTCTGAAGGCCATCTAGGCGACCTTCGCCAGACCTTCATGATCTTAAAGGAGAACCAGATGAGATTGAACCCTTCCAGATACATTTTTGGGGTGACTGCAGGGAAATTTCTGGGCTTTATGGTCCATGAGAGAGGCATAGAGGCTAACCCAGAAAAGATTAAGGCTATCCTGGATCTAGAGTCCCCCACATCGCTTAAACAGGTTCAAGTCTTGACTGGACAGGTAGCAGCGCTCAACAGGTTCATTTCTCGTTCTATCGATAAGTGCATCCCATTCTTCAAAGCCATTAAGCAGGGAAGAAACATGAAATGGGACCAAGAGAGTGAACAAGCTTTTCAAGACTTGAAAAAATACCTGTCAAGCCCTCCGCTACTGGTTAAGCTAAGCCCTGGAGAAGAATTGCAAATCTACTTGGCCATCTCAAAAACTGTAGTAAGTGGGGCCTTGGTCAAGGAATGTGGAGGTAGGATCCAGTGGTCTATCTACTATATGAGCCATGCATTAACATAGCCCGAGAAGAACTATACCCTTTTGGAGAAGCTCGTTTATGCCTTGATAACCTCGGTTGAAAGCCATGGATCTTCTACACTGATGAAGCTTTTGAGTAAGCTGGGGGAGGAGCGAGCATAGTTCTAATCGACTCAGAAGGGACTGAGTGCTGCCACTGCTTCAGACTTGAATTTAAAGCCACTAACAATGAGGCAGAGCATGAAGCTCTCTTAGTCGGAATAAGAGCAGCCGAAGAGCTCGGGGTCGATTATCTGTAGGTCAGGAGTGACTCGTTGCTAATAGTCAACCAAGTCTTTAAAGATTATCAGGTAATATGGGATAACATGATTGCCTACCTGAAGCTAGTTCAACAACTTATAAGCAAATTCAAAGGTTTCAGGATTGAGCAAATACCTCGATAACAGAATCGTCGAGCAGACATATTAGCCAAGATAGCTGCGAATGGCGGTCATACCTTACCACAGGGAGTCCCCCTCCAAGTGATCTCTTTACCAAGCATAACAGCAGGAAACGAGACTTATACCCTAGATCGGCGACCATGTTGAATGGACCCAATAGTGGATTATCTCCAAGAAGGAAGGCTCCCCAGAGAGCCCCACCAAGTTAGGAGGATCAAGAGACTCTCGGTTCGATATTGCTTAGTGGATGGGTACTTGTGTAGGAGGGGCAAATCCCTTCATTTCCTTCAATGTTTGCATCCTGAAGATGGCAGATGGGTATTGAGAGAGGTTCACTCTGGGGAATGTGGGAACCACATTAATGAGGAGGCTCTAGCATATCAGGTACTCCGCATGGGGTACTACTGGCCAACCATCCATCAAGATGCAAAGACCTCGGTACAATCATGCGAAGCTTGCCAAAAGACCGCAAACTTGAGTCATCTACCATCGGAGCGATTATCATCCCTTAGCTCACTCTACCCCTTAGCTATATGGGGAGTCGACTTGATCTGACCGCTTCCAACTTCCTAGTCAAGCCAAACATGCTATTGTGGCAATCGACTACTTCATAAGATGGGTTGAAGCTGAACCACTCTCCTCGATATCAGAAGAAAATACAACAAGATTCATAAAAAATAATGTAGTTTCTTTTGTTCGAGACCCTTCTTGTCATTATAGCTGACCTCGGTAAGCAGTTTGATAATGGTCGGTTCAAAGACTTTTACGAGGGCTTGGGAATCGAACTTAGATTCACTTCAGTAGACCACCCCCAAACTAATGGGCTGGTGGAATCCACTAATGAAACCATTAAGAGGCTGTTGAAGAAGAAACTACAACAGAAAAATGCTAGATGCGCTGAGGAGCTTCCCGAGGTCCTCTGGGCTTACAGCACTATAAGGAGAACAGCTACCGGGGAAACGCCCTACTCACTAGCCTTCGGGGTTAAATCAGTGCTTCCGATTGAGCACAAACTGACCTCTTTTAAAGTCTAACATTTTGAACCGAGGAGCAATGAGGACAAACTCTGAGCTAGCTTGGATCTCTTGTAAAAAAACAAGATCGAGTAATTGAGAAGGTAGCAGTTTATCATAGCAGGATTGCTAGATACTTTAAAAAGAAGGTTAAAGCTCGAAACTTTAAGGAATGGGACCTAGTTCTCAAGAAAGTGACGTTAAATACCAGAAAGAGGTAAGACAGGGTCCTGGGGCCAAACTGGGAAGGGCCGCACTTGGTAAAGGTGGTGATCCGTAATGAGGCATACAAGGTCGAGGACATGAATGGTCGACTCATCGATCATACTTGGAATGCAGATCACTTGAGAAAATTTTACCCCTGAACAGGGGACTCATGAGCAGGCTACCTCCACCTAGTTTTTAATCTTCAGCAATAATGTACTCTTTTCTTTTTATCAATAAAGCCTATTTTTTCTCCATTTTCAACTATGTTCTACAATGATTTAGGTATACTTGGAAGTTTCAACATTATCGTTCCAAGACCAAGGGTTAGCCGGGGAAGCCCCCTCGTTACCCATGATGCCTCGACCAAGCATTACCCCCCGCCAAGAAGGGTCTGAGTGTAATAACATAGTTGCCATCCAGATCTCGAGACCAATAAATAGCTAGATAACCATCCTGATGCCTTGGTCAGGCTACCACCCCCAAGAAGGATCTGATTGTAAGAGCATAGTTGCCATCCAGATCTTGAGACCTGGAAATAGCTAGATAGCCCTCTTGAAGCCTTGATCGGGCTACCACCTCCAAGAAGGATATGAGTGTAAGAGTATAGTTGTCATCCATATCAGAAATAGCTAGATAGCTTTCATGATGCCTTGGTCAGGCTACCACCCCCAAGAAGGATATGAGTGTAAGAGCATAGCTGCCATCCAAATCTCGAGACCAGAAAATAGCTAGATAGTCCTCCTGATGCCTTGGTCGGGCTACCACCCTCAAGAAGGATCTGAGTGTAAGAGCATATTAGCCATCCAGATCTCAAGACCAGGAAATAGCTATATAGCCCTCCTGATGCCTTGATCGGATTACAACCCCCAAGAAGGACTCAAGTTTAAAGAGCGCGGTAGCCTTCTCGATCCCTGGCCTAAGAGAGGGCTAGATAGTTCTCGACTTGATACCTCATTCGGGCTGTAACCCTCTGGAGGGGCTCAAGGAAGGAGGGCTCTTTTATTTAAACTCTAATGTCCCAGTTATTACTGGTTGCTAATTCTCTAGGTACACGTGTTTGCTTACTATGGTAGGTTTACGACCAAACAAGGGGACTATCGACTAGAGTCACCAAGCTACAAGTTTCTGTCAATAGTCGAAAAGCTCGAGCTAGCTATCTACTTTCACACTTTAGCATTTTTCCTATCTTGTTACTTTTCCCAAGCTAAGTCAGGTTGCTATAGAAGCTGAACCTAGATGGAAATCAGAAATGAAGCAAGTACATGCAAATCAAAATCTTAACCAGATCTAAAGTTAAATTCCATTAATGAATTAGGGAGCCTATCCCCCGGTAAGGCTACAACATTCGAACAGGGAGTCCAACCCCTGGTTTCGGACTACAAAAAAAAATGATGAATGATGATGATCATCAAGCATGAGTAAAGATTGGATGCCTACCCCACTTTCCAGGAATTCAGAACAAGTTACAAGAAGATGGATTCAAACTTCTGCATCCTCATGATTTCCTCCAGCTTCCCCTTCCTCAAGATAAACCTTGCCCCCTGCCCCTATTTCTGGTGGTCGCTCATCCTGGTTAGCCACCTCTACCACCTCTCCTTAAGGATGCCCCTCGATTGCCTGTTGCTCAGTTGTATCCTCCTCCAAGACCTTATTGACCACCGCCATAACCTCATGTGGCATGGCAGCATCAAGAAGATTGACCACTAACTCTGGCATGATCTCTCATTCTTCTGCCTCCATGGGTTGAACCCAATTCAAAGATTCTCGGGGACCTGATGCAGGGAAGGTCGGGACATGAGGAGGTAGATCTGGTATCTCAGGCTGCTTCCTTGCTTCGTCTCTAGTAGAAGGACCCGCTTCGTCGGGGCGAGACATCTCTACAAACCGAGACATGATGTCTTCCCTATCCCAGTCGGTGATGCTGGAGAGGTCAAAGGGAAGAGAGAGGGCTTCCGCGACCTCGAATGAGGCATAGAAATACCCCTCGTTGAAAGAGACTTCCACTTCATCTTGAAGCTTGGCAACTTGGGCCTACAGAGCTTGGTTCTCAGCATCCAGCGCCTTTGCCTCTTCCTTCCAATCTTCCCACTAGCTGGCTTGTCGCTTAGACCGAAGAGTTTCTTAATCAAAAGACCATTTCATCTTCTCGTGGTTGCACTGAAGCTCAGCCAGTTGTGTTTCCATTCCCTTCTGGCTGGAAGTCATCTCCTGGAGCAAGGATTGAGTCTGCACCAGCAATCCCATAGCTCGCTCAGCCTCAGCTTCAGCCCTAGCTACCCGATCTCGGAGAAAGGATACCTAGTGACCCATTGCTATATTAAAATTGAAAGCCTGTAAAGTATGAAACAAAGGTTAGAAAGCGATTAAAGCTCGTAATCACAGAAAATAAAAGCGATGACTACCTCAGCCAGAAAGGCAAACCCTTTGGTAACCAGAATGTCCACAGGCATGGAAGCAATCCTAGAAAGCCTGCCACCTGGGCAAGACGCAACGAACTGCTTCAAAACTTTATCCTGACCAACCGAGCCCAGTTGATGGTGGGGGTGAGTAGGGAGAATCTTAGGAGTACCAGACTCGGGATCCCTTAAAGCTTGAACAGCTTGAGACGCAGATGGATCAGCTGAAGAGGAGGGTAATGTAACTGAAGAAGCAGCAGTTGTAGTGCGGGCCACTGGTGAGGGGGCGGAGGTGGTCTTATTAGTAGCCTGGAAAGTGGGCCCTCCTCCATTTAAAGCTTTAGTAGCCCGCGATGGGAGAATAGCCATCTTGGATCTCTTTTCTAAGGTAGCCTAGATAGTTTCCTAGGATGGTCTGGTAGGAGGGGGAGGGGTCCGAGCATGCCAGGCTTCGTGAGAAGCTGAAGCAACAACAAAAACTGTTAAAAAAATGGAAAGATGTCAGAGGCAAGTCAGCTAGCAAAACAAAGTATAATAACTTAATATTACTCATGAGGGGAAGCATCAGAGATTCGCAGGTACTTATTCACCTTACGGGGATCGAATGAATCAGTAGTGGGACACCTCAGGTTCAAATAATTTTTGGCGAGGATGATCTTCAGCACAACCTCTGATTCGGCAGGTAGGGAATCCCGATCTCATGAGGGTTTTTTGTTGAAGGCGGTGGGAACCACGAACTCATGTCCGCAGATGAATATGGAGCTTCCCCAATCTTCTCCCGCTAATATCCACTCTTCTTCCAAGCTGGATCTTTTCTCGAAGCACCGGGGATGATGAAGTTGAGCTTCTTCTTGGCCTTCACATAGAACTGTCTTCGGGGACCTCTAGATAAACTCCTGATTTGAAAAAGGTAAGCCAGCTCTTCTGCTCTGGGTTTCTGGGTGACCTTACCTAACTCGCATTGTTCCCTCCACAGCGCGAGGAAGCCAATCAGATGCCTCCAGAAGCCGGTTGTAGGCTGAAAGAGAGCTAGTTGAAAGGCGTTAAGAGCCCGGCGAAGAGTATGGTGAAAGGGGAGTCTGACCCCATTCTCAAAGGCCACCAAGTAAATTGAGAGCACGCCTGTGGGAGGGTTAAAAACGTCGTATTTCCTATGAGGAACTGTGAGGGTGACACCATTAGAGATGTCGTATTTATCCCGAATGCGGTTGATCGCTTGTGGGTCAACAGTAGAGTCGGGGATAACCCTAGATTCATGAGGAAGAGGCTTCGCTGAAGGAGGCCCAGCCACCGTAATTTGAACCTCCCCAGTGGAGTCGTTAGAATCCTCGACAACTAAGTTCAGAGGGATGTCGGGTTGATTGGAGAAGTGGGAGCCTATCGAAACATTTCTACTGGAGCGACGATGCTGACGGACCGGGGAAGAGCCCTCGTCGCTCAAGATTCCTCACACCCGTTTCTGAGGAACCAAATTAGAGTCGCCGGTGCCCTCGATCATGGCTTCAATGCTATCAAAGGAATTCGACATTGTTGAATGAAAAGAGCTTGAATGTGGGTGAAATATAATGATGTGGTCGAAGAAGACAGTAAGAGAGAAAAGTTTTTGAAATTTTGAATATTGAAAGAAAGTGTAAAGATAGGGATGATGAGCTCGAGATTAAATAGAGGTAGAATAGCTATTGACATCAACACAATCTTCGGTTAGATCTCCTCAAATCTCGGAGCGGTCGTAACGTAGCTGGACTATTTCGAGAAACTTACTAATCCACCCATGACACGTCACTTGAAAAATAAATGAGGAGATTTCATTCGAGATTCCCAGTAATTACTTTGTAATGGAAAATTTCCCAAATAAATAGGGAATCTGACTCCAACCCCAACTCTACCTCCAGTGTTCAAGTCAGAGGGGACTTCTGTTAATAGTAAAATTTGGGTAGGGGTGAAAGAGAAATTTTCCACTCTCCTAGCCTGAATCAAAACCCAAATTCGACATTCATGAGACCCTGGGCAGACCATAAAACTACCTCGCAGAAGCATGAATGGATCGTCGGGTTTTAATTTAGGCAGGTCAGGTATCAAAGGTACCAACCCCAGTCGCCACCACCTCTGTGGTAGTGGTCTCGAGGGTGTTAGTTGGAATTTCTCATCTTTGAGTGAATTTCCCATTAACAATAATACTTTGTTAAAATAATTTGTCTATGGAATTAGAATCATGTCTAGGGCATCAAGTTAGCCCTAGCTATGAAAAGTTTAGCTACACATCATAATTATGAAAACAAATAAAAACATTAAAAATAAAGAAAGGTAGAAGAAGAGAGAAAATAAAAAGTCTTCAATGATGAATCTCTTTTCATGAAATAGCTCTTGGTATTTATAGATGACTTCTCCTTGTAGATTCCCAATTTTCTTTGTTATAGGAAACACACCAAATAGGAAAGAAGATTGAAATAATGAGTGTGAATCCTTTCCTAACTTTGATTTCTTATTTTGATTACTAATTCTGAATTTGATAGAGTGATTAGGATTTGATTTGGGAAGTTTTCTTCTTATTTATGGTCCAATTCGGATTGCTTCCTCGTCAAGACCCGCAGAAGACTTTTCAGTTATGACCTTCAGTCACTAAAATGACCATAACTTCGTCAAGAAAACTCGGATTGATAAAACGTAAAGTGTGTCAGAAAATAGAATTCTAAGGCTTTCGAAAAACATATATATCATAACTTAGTTCAATCTGAGGAGGGTGATATGGTCTCCAAACTAGCCCTCTTCAGGAGGGGGGCTTGAGAATACAACAGTTGCCACCGCTGTGACCCCTCGAGAGTGAACCCTATCTTGATTGAGGTTTACTGGTTAGGACGTGGTTATGGATCGGTTCATATTTTCCTATCCTGGTGGGAGTCTAGCCCCAATCACCTTGATGCTCTCTGAAGTTCTGCTCACCAAGGTTCTGCCCTCATCACTGAGGTAAGCGAAAGTCCTTTCCCGGTTTATTACTATTCTAATATATTCATGACTAGTACTTAGGTGATGGCTAACTTGGTTGTCATGATTTGCAAACCTTTAAATGCAATATTACGGTGAGCCATCAGATGTCTTTATTGAGGAAGCGAGCTAAGAATATTGAAGCCCAGCTAAAAAATACCCAGTGCGATTTCGCTCAGATGTAGGTTGATAATCATAGTTTGAGCCAGACTCTGAACCAAACCATCAAGTCCCTCCAGAATGCTCAAGGTAGTGCAGAATGAAACAAATGCTCATATGATATCAAGGTCCTCCAATCAAAATGTAGTGCCTTAGAGAGGGACCTCGCAAGGGACAAAGTCTGAGGGCTAGAAGGAGAGATCCAGAACCTACGTGATAAGGTGGCTACTTCTATGTTGCATTCTAGACGGCCCAGGCTCTACCCTCTTCGTTTGAATTATCCATCATTAAGGATAAGAGAAGGGAAGAGATCCTGTAAAGGGCCAAAAAGTTGTCTACCGTACCTGGTGATGGAGCAAGGCCTTCTCGAACTATTGGTGTAGAAAATGGTACAGACGATGATGAAGATCAGTTGCTCTCCTCTTCTCTTTAACAAAGCATGGGAGTCACCAGGGTAGATCCTCCCTTGAAGACTTCAGATGAAGTTGCATCCCAGGCTGAGGGGGGAGTCTTCACCTTGCCTGCTTCCCCATCCAAACTTGTTGAGATAGCAAAGGATCAGCCTACTTCTAAAGAGATGGAGACGATCCAAGCTGCCACCAGAGAGGTCTAATCAAGCTAGAGTTCAAACCGAATCTCAGGATGTAACGGTAGGGGTTCCATCTGACCCAGCTTAGGTAGAGATTACAGTTAAGGCAGTACGAGTGTTGATGGATGAGTAGGTTATCGATGAGTATGTAGAAGGTATAGATGAGCAGTTTCAAGAAGATGGAGTAAGAGTAAGAGGTCACCAGGAAAGGGATGATATGTGAACCAGTAATCTGACTCGTATCTTTCTTTTTTGTTGCTTGAAAATAAGGGTGGGCACCCTGTTTGGTCAAGAAGTAGAAAAACAACTATCATGTCATCAGGATTTTTTTTTTAAAAGTAGCCCATTAGCAGGGGATGGGCTCCCTGCTTCAAATGAATGAAAATAATTTTATTTGTTTTTCCTTTTTGCTTGTATCTGGTTGATCTCTATCTTAGTTGAATCTACCTTGCTTCATCTCCTCGCTTGATCTAGGATCCAGTTCATACTTTACTTATGCAAGATCTGGTAATACAATAAGAGATTAAAAAATTTGCTAAGTATAGCAGGTCAAATTGGACCAGGTGACTTCGGTCATCCCTGTATCAGGAATCCCCAGTGCATGCATGGTTTATATGAAACCTGACAACACAAAACAACTTAAAAGTAGGTGAAGAAATAAACAGGAGTAAATAAATGATCAGTACTCGGTTGTCGAGGTACTTGGTTGAGGTGGTCCTCATGGGACTTTCTATTACACTGATTCTCTTTTCTGGAAGAGTCGAGGTACCAGGTATCCCTACTCCTAGGAATCTCGGTACTTAGGTGAAAAATCTGGTTAATCTAACCTGGGTATCTTTCATCCTTGTACCAGGGAGGTACCATACCATGACGATTTTGATCTAGCGGGCAACCATGCACTTACACATAGATCCTTCTTAGGGGTGGTAGCCTGAATAAGGAAATAGGAGCGCCGTTTTGGCTATCCTGGTCTTATGATCTGGTTGGCAACTATACGCTTACGCTCAGGCCCTTTCTTGGGGTTCACCCAACCAAGGCAATCGAAACTGCTATCTAGCTATCCTGGTCTCGAGATCTAGCTGGCAACTATGCAATTACACTTAGACCCTTCTTAACGAGGGTTGACGCCCGGCCAAGGCATCAGGGTAGCCATATGACTTCCCCGGTTCATGGCGATCATGGTGAATTTTTGTTGGTGAAAATAAGAAACAAATGGAGATGGATAAACTAAACTGGAGACTTTATTGATGATCAACTGAATGTACAAAATATTCAAGAGCTGTTAATACTGATACCTAGGTGGAGCTAGTCTGCTTAGGAGTCCTCTGTCTATAGATAAAACCTTTTCAAATGGCCCGTGTTCTGGGTGTGGTCGATAGGTCGCCCATCTATGTCCTCGAGCTTATAGGCTCCACTTTAGACCGCCATTTTTACCAAGTAAAGGCCTTCCAAATTTGGACCTAAAACCCTGTCTAACCGAACCCTAGTGTTTTGGGTCACCTTTCGGAGTACTAAGTTTCCTTCCTTAAAACTGTGAGCTCTAACCTTCCTATTGAAGTACCTCGCAATTCGGCTCTGCTGGATCGTAACTTTTTCTGTCGCCTTATCTTGGTTTTCCTCCGGAATGTCCAGCTTAGCCCTTAGCTTGAACCTGTTGCTTTCCAGCTTAAAGTATTGAACCCAAAATGAGGTTAGTTTGTGTTCGATAGGCAGGACTGTCTCCACCCCGAAAGCTAAGGAGTAGAGCATTTTCCGGAACGCGGTTCTCTTGGTGGTCCGGTAAGCACAGAGTAGAGATAGGCATGGGGGTCTATTGAGGCGGGAGAGGGTCCCCCCATCCCCTCCCCCAAACCCCATTTGGGGGAAGTGAGGATGGGGGTGTTTAGGGGGAGGCTCCCATGCCCCCACCCCGTCCCCTATTTCTCTAATTTTTTCCATTTTCAATCCTAATATTTTTCAATTTAAAATCTGAAATTTAGAATTTGAGATTCAAAATTCGATCATTCAAATCATTCGATTCACCTTATTTCAATATCCAATCCAATAAATAATCTAAAATATATATTTGATTTAATATAATTCAATAAATAATCTAAAATATATAATTGATTTAATTTAAATCAAAATTAATACAAATAACTATAGTAATGTAGTATTAAACATGAATATATATATATATATATATGTGTGTGTGTGTGTGTGTGTGTGTGTGTGTGTGTGTGTGTGTGTGTGGAAATGTATAAAGAGTAAATGAGTAATAGAGTTAAAGTTATTATTTTTTAGAAAAATAAAAGTAAAAATATATAAATATATATGGGGAAATAGGGCTTAACCCCCACCCCTATTAAAAGAAATGGAGGAATGTGAAAATGGGGATGGGGGCAAGTTCCCCCACCCCCACCCCCATTTAGCTTTTGGGAGTCAAATTTACACCCACCCCCAAACCCCATTTGGGGGTAAATTTTTCCTCCAAATAGGGGTCTGGCCCGGTGGGGGTAGGGCTTCATGGGGAAAGTGCTCATCCCTAGTATAAAGTACCTCGGGGAGCTCTTCTGCCCATTTGCCTTTCCTCTGTTGTAGCTTATTCTTTAAGAGCTTCTTGATGGTTTTATTGGTACCTTCTACCAGTCCATTAGTTTGGGGATAAGCTACCGATAAAAAATGGAGATCAATTCCTAGGCCTTCACAAAAATCCCTGAACCGTGTGTTGTCGAATTACTTACCTGGATCAGTAATGATGGTCATTAAGGTACCAAATCTACAAACCAAGTTAGTCTTGAGAAATTTGGTGGTGTTTTCTTTTGTAATTTAGGAAAGCGGTTCTGCTTCCTCTGGTTGCAACTATCTTGGCTAGGATGTCTGCTCAATGATTCTCCTGTTGAGGAATTTGTTCAATTCTGAACCTCTTAAATCGGTCTTTGAGTTGCTGAACCAATCCAAGGTAGGCTGCCATGTTGTCACCCTTTGCCTGATAAAGCCTGGTGACCTGATTGACGATAAGTTGGGAGTCACTTTTAGTATGGAGGTAGTCATCCCGAGCTCAACAGCTACCCTCATTCCCACAAGGAGGGCTTCATACTCTACCTCGTTATTGGTAGCCTTGAATTTTAACCTGAAGCTATGGCAACACTCTGTCTCTTTTGGATCAATCAAGACAATGCATGCCCCACCGCCCGCTTGTCCAGATGCTCTATCGGTGTATAGAACCCATACATTTTGGTTAGGTAGCCAATCATATTCAAGTCCGCTGATGTTTCAGGATTGAGGAGTACTAAGAACTCGACCACGAGCCTATGGTTTGATGGTAGTTCTAGTTTTGTACCTGATATCAAATTTGGTGAACTCAATCGCCTAGAACACTAACCTTCCTGATACATCAGGATTTTGTAATAACTGGAAGAGAGGCTGATCTATCACCACCGTGATCTTATGAGCCTAAAAATACGGGCAGAGCTTTCTTACTAATATTACCAAGGCAAAGGCAAGCTTCTCGAGGAGGATGTAATTTTTATTGGCTTGGTTAGGGCATGGCTCACATAGTATATGGGTCGTTAGACCCCATCCTCACATTCCTTAACCAACACCCTACTAACCGCTACGTCTAACACGACTAAGTAGATCTGGAGTTCTTCTCTTGGTTCTGGTTTAACAAACAACAGCTGACTAGCTAGGTACTTCCTCAATGCCTAGAAGGCCTGCTCGCAGTTCTGGTCCCACTTCATATTTCTCCCTTGTTTGATCACAGTGAAAAAAGGGAGGCACTTATCGTTCGACCGTAATATGAAGCGGTTAAGTGCTGCAATTCGACCGGTCAATACCTGTACTTGTTCGCGTGAGGTAGGAGATTCTAGGTCTATTATGGTATGGATCTTATCTAGGCTGGCCTTTTTACCCCTTTCGTGCACCATGAATCCTAGAAATTTTTTGGCAGTTACCCCGAAAGCACATTTGGCAGAGTTCAGCCACATTCAATTTTCTCTCACATTTTGAAAAGTTCGGCGGAGGTAATCCTGGAGATGCTCAGTCACCTAGAATTTGGTTACCATATTATCTATATACCTCCATCGTCCTTCCCACTTCTGGATTGAACAACCGGTTGACCAATCACTGGTAGACGGCTACTACATTCTTGAGATTGAAAGACATGATCTTGTAGCAGTAAAGGCCCTACCCAGTGATGAAGCTAGTTTTGTCTTGATCTGCGGGGTACATCATGATATGATTATACCCCAAGAATGTATCCATAAAGCTTAAGAGCTTGTTCCCTGTTGTGGAGTCTACCAGCTGATTGATTTTTGGCAGCAGAAAGCTATCCTTCGGGAGAAATCTATATAATCCACGCACATGCACCACTTCCCATTCACCTTGGTGACCATGACTGTATTGGCAATCATTCCTGGTATCGGGGATTCCCTGATCAATCCTACTTTCAGTAACTTGTCGACCTCTTCCTAGACTGCGGCATTTCTTCCAGCGTTCAAGTGTCACCTCTTCTGCTTAAATGGCTTGTAAGTGGGGTCGACTGCCAATCAGTGATCTGCTAGGGAGAAAGAAATCTCGGGCATTTTATTATGACTCCAAACGAAGATGTTATTGTACTCTTTCAGGAGCCTGATCAATTCTTCCTTCATTCCGGCTTACAGGGTGGCTCCAACCTTAACTACCTTGGAGGGGTCACCCTCTTGATTGGTATTTCTTCCAAAGTGACGATCGAGTAATCATCGGCCTATTCTCTATTTTCTTTTTTCATTTCTTTGTTTGGGATCTCTGACTCGAGCTTCTCTACTGCTATCCCAGCCTCTTCTATGATGTCTAGAGCATCAAGATCCTCCTCCGATGGTACCTATTCCTGTATAATTGATATATGTGAAAGTTGTTTTACTAAGGCCGTCGGGTTAGTTGAAATGGCATAGCACTTGCGGGCTACTTGTTGGTCATCGTGAACCTCGCCTACCTCGTTTCCTACTAGAAACTTCAAGACGTTATGGTAGATTGACAACACCCATTTGAGAGCGATATGAAAGGTCTCCTGAGGATGGCATTGTAAGCTAACGGCGCGTCCATTAACATGAAGTCAATCATCAGGTTCTGCTGAAGGGGTGCGGTCCTTATGATTACTTGTAGAATCTTGGACCCTACCGATACGATTGAGTCCCTTGTGAATCCATACAGTGGGTGGTGCAACTGTTGTAACACCACTGCTTCAGGTTGAATTTCTCTAGAGTGCCTTTGAAGAGGATGTCCACGCTGCTACCAGCATTAATCAGCACGCGGTGGACTAGACAATTGGCAATCTATTCCGTTACCACCATGGGGTCATCGTGTGGATGAATAGTGTTACATACGTCCTCTTCAATGAAAATAATCTGGGATAACTGAAAGGTCCCTGCCAAGCTCTAATCAACCTTGAAGATAACTTGTTCTTCTTCGATTCGGGGTACCTTCATGGCGTGGTTCTTCCTAGAATTGTTAGAAGTTTTTAATAAGGTAGGTCCCCCGCTAATGGTGTGTATGACCTGGATTTGTTGCATTCTGGTTTTTTGTTCTCTTATTCTCTTTTCAGCATGATCCTGGATTTCGGCATGTACCTCCTTGCCTATGTGGATGCTATCTCAAACTTGCTGTAAAATTTCTACCAAATAGCCACCTCTCACCAGTGCTTTGATCTGGTTACATAAGTTGAAACACTGCAAGGTGTGATGCCTCACGTCCTCATGGAAGTCATAGTATTTATATTGGTTCCTTGTGTCAGATGGTGCTTTCATAGGACTGGGTTTTCAGAGCAATCCCTTATCACCAAGGGCAAGGTAGATCGTCTTGCAGAATGCGTTCAATAGGGTGTAATGATTGTATCCCCTTTCATCCTAAGCTATGGGGGGCTACCACTCTCGGTGGAAGTGATGCTCGATATGGGGTCCGTCTTGTTAAGTACTGCTCCCGTTGAGTTTGGAAAGGTGGTGAGCTGTATGTAGACCGATTGAGAGGTCTATTTTTTTCCTTCTGTATTGGTGTAAGCATGGGTGCCTCTTTATTCCGACGCATGGCAGTTCTCATGTCATCAAGCTCGATATTGACTTTGAGTTGCTTGCCTATTTCTATTTGCTTAAGAGCCATGCCATAAGCCTCCTGATATGTCTCTTGTTGACGCTTGGCGAAAGACCGCAACAGTCTATCTGGCCATAAGTTTCTACTGAAGTTGGCCAAGGTCTCTTTCTCAACAAAGACCCCTATATGGATCACTTCCTAATGAAACCTCTCCACGTAATACCTAAGCATTTCACCCCGCTCTTGGATCACATATTGTTAATGGATCAGGTCTTTTGGTCGCAGCTTAACTTCTTGGAACTGCGAGCAGAAATCAATAGATAGTTTAGTAAAGCTGTTGGCGCTACCCATGGGTAACTTTCTGAACCACATCTTGGCATAGTCGGTCAGTGTGGTTGGGAACAGCCTGCACATGGATGCTCTAGTCGTATTTTAAACCTTCATCTACTGGACGTAGCTCTCTAGGTAGCTTAAAGAATCCTCGGCACTAGAAAACTTGTCAGCTGACGTTTCAAATTTTTAAGGGAGCTCTACTTCCCTAATCCTCAGGGAGAATGGGGTGTTCATCTCTCCCAATGGGTCTTTCCAGGTCTTCTTATGCTTGCCCCTCCTCAATTCCTTGATTTCTTTCTACATCTAAGCTAGCTGATCTCGTAGGCGTTTATTCCCGACGTTCTTTGATTCGACCTCTGAATCTTCTTTATCAAATACCTATGATAAAACTAGGACCTCACCCCGGTTATCCTCTTGAGGATTTTCCCAGGCACTTCTCCTGCTACCCCTGACGTCGACTCGAGGTTCCTTTCTGGAGGCCGCTGGCTATGTTGGGTGGCAGAGCTTCTTTTACGGGATGTCAACAACTGATTTCACTTATCGAGGTTGGTAACTGGTCGGTCTATACAGATCTAGGGACATGGGACCTAACCGATCTGGAACTAAGGCCAGGGGCTCCAGCCTGTCATGGATCGGTACCGGTGGTGGTGGTCCTAACCTGTTGAAAGCGGTCATCCTAGCCCTCGGTCTGTTGGGATCCTCACGGGTACTAGGTTCTATCGATGGAGGAGTAATTCCCTCTGCTACCAACCATAGATGGACACTTTCTACAAAAGCCACGGTCTATTGTTCCGGAATGGCATGGCCTATCACCGTGGGAACCGGAGCCTGAACGGTACCAGTCGATTTGGAGCAGAATTTTGATCTTTTGATCTCTTACCCTTCCCTGGAGCCCTCCGAGTGAAGGCTATGGATTGGTGCCCAGATGCTTCGGGTTTCCCCTAGGAAGATCGAAGCCTTATGGCGTTGTTGTATCTGTAAAAAACTAAAACACGTGATTTAAAAAAGAGGTATGGAATCTTTCCGCAGACAGCGCCAAAAAGTGTTCGCCAAAAATTTACTCTAGGTGAGGAATCTCAGCTAACACCATCAGGACCACAACTTCGGTAAATCGTGGTCGAGGTAGGTACCTTCGGTACCGGTTACACGTGTGAGAATGGGTGAAATGCAAGAAGAAATGATAACAACTAAATTATGTTATTTTATTCAACAATTTGAAATGTACAAGTGTTTGGAATCAATCTTTGTCTCTCTCTTTTCTCTCTAACTAATTAGAGGTGGCGAATACGTACATGTCGATAAGTGGACACAAATAACAATGTTGATGGCTAGGCTTGATGCTAACTGTATAATCAAGCTATAATTCTTAAGGTTTTATGACTCGAATTTTTCCCCTTTTCAGTCGCTATTATCCTTGTATTTATACATGAAGTCGTTAGGGTTTTTTCTTGGCGTACAAGACGAAGATCACTAGATTGATCTTCTTCCCCATTTGGCAGAATTTTCTTTTTAATATGGTTAACCCTGAAGAATCGGCTAACGGAGGGTATCTTGGAGGGAAACGTGTTTGTTTCATTTTTGAACTCTTTCATTATGGTTGCGCGTACGTGGAGCTTGTTTACAGTTTGGAAAACAATTTGATTTCATCTGTTAGTGGTGCGACACCTCGAAAGTATCAATCTGGTGATGTGGTGTTTGATCCATCACGATGGCGAGGTACCTCGGGGTACCATTCCAGTACCGAGGTGTTTGGTCAATCCCGTTGGAGCTTTGTGATCTTCTAGGAGCTTTACAAGCATCTTCCTTTCTGCCAGAAAGGTAGGATATGTACCTCAACGGGGTAACAGATCATTGTCAGGGTACTTAGGTACTAGTTCGGTGGTCGGTGAAGGTGCAGGAGCTTCATCTTGCTCTTATAACGATGTCGAGGTACCTAGGTTGTGCTAGAACAGGTACTTTGAGGTAAACCATTGCGTACGGTACCTATCCGGTGTATGGAGATACTTCCTACCAGGTGCTAACTAGATGGAAAAATTTTCTTTGACCCCTTGCCAAAAATAGTTGTTAACAATAATATTTCAAAATGAAATAAAATAATCAAACACATGTAACTCATAAATAATATCAATTTTGAAGACAATTTTTTTAAATTGAGAAGGAAGTTGAATCAATTTTGGAGAATGAGAAATAAAATTGGTTTAAAAGTCTCTTTATATATAAAAAAAGGAAATATAATAGGACAAATGGTATTTTGATAAAATTATACTTGATTTTGGTAAATTTATATTGTATTTTTAGTATATATGTATATATATATATATATAAAAATGTGTTTTTGGTAAATTTATATTGTATTTTTAATACATATACATATATATATATATATATATATATATATATATATATATATATATATATATATATATGTGTGTGTGTGTGTGTGTGTGTGTGTGTGTGTGTGTGTGTGTGTGTGTGTTAGTTGCTGGGTTTTATTGGGTATTTGGTAAGGAAGATGGTGTGGGTGAGGTGGAAGACGAAGAGAATGGTACTTGAAGGCAAGAAGACTGAAAAAAAATAATTCTGATCATAGTTTTTTATTGTAAAATAATAACAACAAAAAAATCATGTGTAACCAAACAGTTATTTGATACAATATTTCTATGATCAAGTCTTAATAATTTATAAATGAAGTCTAGAAAATCATAATAGTTTATAAAATCATACAAATCCATAAAGTCTTAAGACTCCAAAATTGTCAACTAAAATCCTAATCAATTACATCTCTACAAGTAGTTTAGGGTTAAGACTTAAGATTATCAGATATAAGGTTGGAAGGTTTTTTAATAACTTGGTAAAATGATTAGAAAAGGAAAACTCTTACCCAATTCATTACCTAAAATAAATAAAATAATATCTTCTATTAATTTTTCTAATTCTCCTGGATTTTTGGGATATCATGCTCATATTATTGTTGAATGAAGTGGAAAATAAAATCTTAAAAATATTTTTTAAAAAGAAAACTAATTAAAGTTAAATTTATCGATCTACCTTCAACTTTTAACGTGACCTTTTACAAGTAAGTCTCGCTCAGTATACTTGCTCATTATAGGAAATTTATTCTCCTATAACGAGCAAGTATACGAGAGACTTTTGGAGAGAAAAAATAGTCTATACTTTATAAGCACAACAGAAGCAAATCTCTATGAAGAATCCATTGAAGATATTTTTTTTATTTTTGAAGGAGGGCTTGGAAGAAAGATGGCGCATGAGAATTGTTTCAAGCTTTTTGGTGCGATCATATCTGAGGATCAATCGAGTAGCATGAGCATGAAAAATCGAAAGGTATATACTTGTTTTGTTTCTCTTGCTGTTTTGAGTTCATTGTTGGATTACAATTTGTTTTTACAATATGTTTTAAGATGGAGATGCTTATTTTTAATTAATACTAGTAAAAAAGGCAATGATTATTGCTTGATAACTTTGTTGTATAAACTTTGAATATCGAATGTTGTATTCAGAAAAGCCATGGAGTGAGGAAGAGCACAGAGCCTTTTTAGTTGGTTTGAGAAGGCTTGGAAAAGGTGATCGGGAAGGAATATCAAATAATTTTGTGACTACCAGAACCCCAATCCAGGTGGCCTGTCATGCACACAAGTATTTTCTCTGATCTGCTGTAATCTATCCAACAATATAGATAGAGCATAGTAGTATGAATGATTATATATATATATATCAGTGTTCTAGTAAGCGTTAGGCGCTAGTCGAGTGGAGACCCAGCGCCTAACGCCTAGGCCTATTAATCGGGGATTAATCGAAAAACTCAATTACACACAAATTCCAATTAGAACTCAAAAGAAAACTCTTTCCAACAAATTCTTTCCAAATCCAATCATAAACCAATCCAAATCCTCAAATACCCATCCAAATGCAATCACAAACCAATCCAAATCCAAAATAAAGATATAATCAAATCAAAATGACAAATTTCAAGTTCTAAGTTCTATCAAACATCAACAAGTCAACAACAATCAAAATGTAACTCATAAAACAAGAAATAAAAAAATTATATAGTCACTTAGTCTAAGCCAAAAAGCAACACCAAAACATCCAAACCAGAAAACCAAAACAACCAGAAAACCAAACCATAACCCAAAAATAATTGAATACATTGCCACCAGAAAACCAAACCAAACCAGAAGGCAAAACAATGCAGCAAACCAAAAAACAACTATAATCCATTGCCTCCAGAAAAGAAACAAGACACCAAATCCAAAAATGCAAGGAAAAATAGGAAAACAAAATTTCAGAATTAATGAACTTCTCAAATCACAACATCCCCTTCCATGAAATCAAAACCAAGTTATGTTTGGATTCCTTTAATGTTTGGAGATTGCTTGCTAGCACTGAAGTCGAAAGTTAGAGAAATGGAGAGAACAAGTTTTTGAAGAAGATGATAACTAGACAAGCAATTCATGTCTCATGTAATGTAATCATGTTTGTACTTGCAAATTTGGGTGAAATTAGAGATTTTTTTTTTTTGGGTGAAGTTGGTGTAATGTCTCATGTAACAAGTTAGAGATTTAAAAAAAGAAAAAGAATAAAAAAGGCCTAGGTGGAGTCAACACCGTTGACCCCCGCCTAGCCGCCTAGCCGACTAGACGGCGACTTGCCCGATTAGTCAGCAACGGCGTAATTTGGCCGATTTTCCCATTTCCGCTTCAGTAAGCAGCCACCTAGCCGATTTTCACCAATTAATCGGTCTAGACGGCCGACTTCTAGAACACTGATATATATATATATATATATATATATATATATATATATATCCGACTTGATTAATTAAAAATAGAGTTTTTTATTTGGCAAGGTCTTAGATTATTGAGTCCGATTGTTTGAATGTTTATATTATGATGGCTTGGATTTCTGATTAGATTGTTAATCTTCTCTAATGTAAGAGGTGGCAAGATTTTATTTAAAAATTATTTTTGGACTTTATCTAATATAAATCTCTTCTAATAGAGACTAAAATCTGAACCTGAATGATATGTTTTTTTTTCTCACATAATGTACTGTCAACATGCTTGTTTTAAAAAATAAAACCGTCTGAAAATAAGTAATTTTATATTTATACTTATGCTAATTAAAAGAAGTAGTTTAACACGAAATCATTTGTTATAAGATTTTATATGCTTATATAACCAAAGTTCAATTTAACAAAACAAAAAAAAATTATCAATGAATATAACTTTTCATATTCTGCAAACAAAGTTCAAGTTCAATTGATTGTAAAAAAAAATTAAGTTCAATTTTACATGTTGTCCACGTTTTCGATATATATAATTCAGGAAACCATTTTTAATTTTGTTTTTATTTTTGTTTCCTTGATCATATGTACCGGAAACCAAATAAAAAAAGGTTCTTTATTTTTTTTTTAAAAAAAATAGGTTTCAGAATTATATGCATCAGTCTTTATGTATATTTATTAACAATTATTCTATAACATCTTCATGCCACGAAGTAGTTAGGTAAAAAAAAAAAAAGAGTTCTTACAAGGATTTAGTAGGAGAAAAATTTAATTGTTCAATCCTAAGAAGATTGTAGTATGAGAAGTGATTAGGTTTTTTTTTCCTTTCTAAAAACCTTGTAAAATAAGAAAGGGATTTTAGTAAAACTACCCTATTTGAAGGACTGAATAGCAAATCAACCCTAAAACCTAAAAAAATTGCAAAAATGCCATAAATTCCCTAAATTACCTCACTTATAACTTCACTCAATTTATTAGATTTACCAAACTTCAACTAACAATTTACCAACCATCAACTAAAATTTACTAACAAACTCATAAAACCAATAAATAAACATCTAACAATTATTTTTCTCTAGACCACCTCTTCATTTTAATATTTTAGGTTTCAAAAACGTTAGGGAATGTTATATAAGGTTATTTGTAAGGTAAGTACTACATTGTTATTTATTTTTTCCAACCTTATAATCCTTATTTTGATAATGGCATTGACATATCATTAGAGTTCTTAATTTTTTTTCTTCGAAATGGGTGAAACCAATGAAAATGTTTGTCGGGTCATGGTGACCCGATATCAGGTCACCCAGGCCCGATGGAAAAAAATGTCGAGTCATCTTGACCCGATGATTTTTTCCATCGGGCCTGGGTGACCCGATATCGGGTCACCATGACCCGACAATTTTTTTCATTAGTTTCACCCATGTTGAAAAATGTCGGGTCAGCCTGACCCGACATTAAATTTTATCGGGTCGTGGTGACCCGATATCGGGTCATTGTGACCCGATATCGGGTCATTGTGACCCGACGCCTTTTTTCCTCGGGTCGTGGTGACCCGATGTCGAGTCACCATGACCCGACATTTATTTTCCTTGATTTTGATTTCTACCGAAAGCGATCGGGTTGGGGTGACCCGATAGAAAAAATTGTCTGGTCATGATGACCCGACATCGGGTCACATTGACCGACACTTTTTCCATCAGGCCATAGTGACCCGATATCGGGTCTTCCTGACCCGACGATAATTTTTTTCTAGTCATGGTGACTCGATATCGGGTCATCGTGACCCTACTCCTTTTTTCCTCGGGTCATTATGACCCGACATTTATTTTCCTTGATTTTGATTTCTGCCGAAAGCGATCGGGTAGGGGTGACCGGATATCTGGTCACCATGACCCGATGGGAAAAATTGTCGGGCCAGGGTGACCCGATATCAGGTCAGCATGACCCGACAATTTTTTCCATCGGGTCACCCCTCCCCGATCATTTTCGGTAGAAATAAAAAAAAAATTCGGGTCTTGGTGACCCGAGGAAAAAAGGTGTCGGGTCATTGCGACCTGTTATCGGGTCACCTCGACTCGATGACTGTTTCCATGGGTCTTAAATTATGTTTTGTTGTGGAATTTGTTTTCGAGTTATGCTCTTTGAAATAATTATTATTTTAATGGTTTCAAATATTTGTTGTATTATTTTTCAGGATTGACAATGAAAAATATGTATTTGGTTTTGATTTGGGGTGGAGAATGGAAAAATCATCATGGTGAGTATTGGTGTGAAGGTCGAAGAGCGAAGGCGTTTAATTTTTCAAGGGATTCAAATTATGATCAATTGTTAGGTAAGGTATACAACGTCACAGGAATTGACAGAGATCATTATCGGGTTAGTATGACGACTCTTCCACAAACGTTTCGTCCTAGCATGCCAATTGAGATTGTAGATGATGAGGACGTTGCATTGCTGCTTCGTCGAGAGAATGTTGACCCATTAGTTTGTATAAGTGTTGAGGAAATCGGCCATGAGAATCCATAAATGAAACATAAACAACCAGAGTCCTCTTACAACCTACACCATGTAACTCCTCATCATGAATTTTATTATACACATAAAGCAATATACAGGTCAGTACTATGGATGAGTTTGAAAGGTCGGATGTACCTAACATGGTTTTCCATTTGGATGATATTCGAGAGGGATTACAATCTCCTTCTTGTCATTTTAGTTTTAAAGATACGATGGGTAACCAACACATTCTTGAGCATGAAGAAACAGAAACACAATTTAATTACATTCCTGAACGAGTTTCCAATCGGTATGACGAGCAGTTTACCCATGTTCAGAGGCTTGTTCGACCTCAATGTACATTTTATTCTATTAATTCTGGTGAAGTTGCACCCAAGCCTGTTACTATGCATCTTGAAGTGGGTGAATTATTTCCAAGCAAGAAACAGCTAACATCGCAATTAGGTAATTATGCACTTGCCAACCGGTTTCAGATTAGGGTGTTCAAGTCTGATACAACACGGTATCAAGTGAGGTGCATTGTTGAGGATTGCAATTGGCGATTGCGTGCAACTAAAGTTCAGAATTCAGATTATTTCCAGATTAGAAAATTTGACAATCAGCACACATGCTCTACAGAAGCACGATTTCCGCATCAGAGGCAAGCAAGTGCACGAGTTATAGGGGAACACATACAAGAGAATTTTCGTGATCATCGTTTATACAAGCCCAAGGAAATTATACATGACATGCAAAGAGAGTTTGGCATATCTTGTAACTATCACAAAGGGTACCAAGCTAGACATATTGCCTTAGAAGAGGTTCAAGGAACACCGATTGAGTCATACAATATTTTGTCATCATACTTATACATGTTGGAGCAAGCAAATCCTGGGACTGTTACAGACCTCCAAACAGATTCGTCTAACAGGTTCATGTACATGTTCTTTTGTTTGAAAGCTTGTATAGATGGTTTTTGTCATCTATTAGACCGGTCATTGCTATTGACGGGACATTTTTGAAAGGTCCTCATAAAGGGGTTCTATTTGTTGCTGTGTGTATGGATGGTAATGATCAAATATTTCCTCTAGCTTTTGGTGTTGGTGATTCGGAGACAAATGAGGCTTGGGAATGGTTTTTAAGTAGGTTGCATAAAGCTGTTGGCGAAGTTGATGATTTGGTTATCGTTTCTGATAAAAAAGGCAGTATCACAACAGATGTAGAAAAAGTGTTCCCAAACTCATTCCACGATGCATGTGCGGTACATTTAGAATGGAACATGGTTGGTCACTATGGTAGGAATAAGGCACTGAAATAACACTTTCGAAGGGCAGCCAGGGTGTATCGGGAAAGTCAATTCCTGCTACGTATGGAACAGTTGGCACATATTAATCCCGAAGCAGCTCAGTATGTCACGGATGTCGGGATTGAGAGATGGGCAAGAGCATACAGTCCAAGAAAAAGGTACAACATAATGTCAACCAATATTGCAGAGGAAATGAATAATGCAATTAAAAATTGCAAGTTATTGCCTATTACTGGAGTGATTGATTACATCAGAGGGATTCTTCAGCGTTGGTTCCATGATCGACACAGCTGCACTTAAACTTACAACTCAGTTGACAACAGCCGCGGATGTAGCCATCGATGTCAAGGATGAGGAAGCACGATATATGCAAATCTACCCCATCACATTTTACACGTTCCACGTTAAAGATGGAGGTTTAGATGGAAATATGAATTTGACAACAAAAACTTGTACCTGTAAAGAATTTGATGTAGACCAACTTCCATGTGCACATGCATTAACTTGCATTAGGTTACGAGGATTTTCATTTGTTGATTATTGTTCTCCTTATTACTCTAGTGCATTCCTGGCTACAGCATACAGTGGGGAAATACATCCCGTTGAATAACCCAGTGAATGGTTGGTTCTTGAGGATATTGCATAAAAAATTGTTCACCCACCAGTAGGTCATCGTGGTTCTGGAAGACCTAAACAGAATCGCACTCTGTCATTTGGAAATGAAGTAACTAAAAGGAGTTGCACCACTTGTCATTGTATTGGTCACGATAGACCTACATGCACCTACCCGAAGTCAAGTAGACCATCAAGTGCTATGGGAAATATTAGTGAAATTGGTGAGGCAAACGGATCGCATAACCAATGTATTTGAATTATCTTTTATTTGAACATGTGTTATGAACATGTAATATTACCCATTTTATTTGAACATGTAATATGAACTTGTATTATTATTTATGAAATTTTGACAGAGTTTCGTTTGAAATTTTAACAAATCCATATCTTCTTTGGGTACCTACAAAGATAACACTTCTAAAAGTCACACAACAATCTCTACACCGTTCACACAGGTCACAAGTATCAACCACAACATATTAAAAGTTGCATTATTTACACCTAATTTTGTTTCCAACTGATAGTGCATACAAATATCAACCACAAGTGACAAAGGATCAAGTTGCATAATTACACATCAAGTTACATTATTTACATATAAAGGTTCATCATTTACACAAGATACTTCTTTTGAATTTTGAAATATTTCTGTTGCTATTTGAACTCTAAAGGGTTCTCCGTCTTTTTCTTCAAAGTCGAATTGTTTTGCCCATAGGTACTCCAAGAATTTGAGAGTAAAAACCCCACAATCGGACCTGTTGTCAATAACAAATGTCATTAATAATAACCATCATGTAAGACAAACTATAACCATCAAGACATAAACAAATACATACTGATTTCCTTGATGTGGAACACCTTCGTCGGGTCGTTCGACCATAAATGATGAAGGATCGGTATAAGTATTTGGCATCGTATGCACCAACAAAGATGGCAACATCTTTCTAAGACAAGTTGCCCACTTTAGTATTTCATCAACAATATAGGCGTCCGGCATTGAGTCAAATACTTTGATGACCCATTCCTTCAAGTCCACCTCTACCGCAACCCAATGATTTCCATTCATATTCACGTGAAACAAAATCTGAGAAATCAAGAAACGGACGGATGAATGTCTATAAAAAAGTTGAATCACTTCTCATATTAATCTGAAAATTGCTTACTCTATTGATTGTCCGCCAATGTACTGAAGCATGCATAGGGGATTTTCCAATCACGTAATCTAACATTGTATTATCCCATTGGTAGGTTTCATGCTTAAATTGTTTTTTACCCTTGGTTACAGTTGACCACCTTCCTTGAATTTGAGTCTACAAAACATATATATTTCGAAATATGGTTAGACTTTGTTAAAAAAAATGATAACGTTATTCTAGAAAATGTATTTCAATACCATTAAAGAGTAATCCAACAACAAACTGTCATGTTTGTATAATTTATGATAGTAATAGCCACGCCGCCTCATTAAACGACAATATGTCTCTATATGCTGTCATGAAACAAACGCGTGTTACCAAAAAATGCATACCTAGTAAAGAATTGCAGTACAAGGTATACAACTTACATCTCCCTCTAACCACCCATTTTTAGATAGCAGTAGCTCAAACCAAGCAGGCTTTGCTTTGAGTAATTCTGTGTACATGCTGTAGAGGTTCAACAATAAAAACTTATTAAAGAATTTTAAGTGGGGATTACAATAAAAATACATGAGTCAACATACCATGTGTTCTTGTTGTCGTTTATCCATGATTGCATTGAACATACAATGTCATCATCCACTTGGCTAATGCTTCAAAATTCTGGCATTTTCGGTTTCCTAGGCCTCTTCACCGTGGGATCAATGTACGGGCTCACGGTAAAGGCCGACCGTTTACGATCCCTAGGTACTTTTATGGTCAACTTCGGTGGTCTTGTCAATTGTTTGACATTTTCACTTGTCTCAGACACGACAACAAATTCTAGAGACTTCACAACACGGGAAACTGAAGGTTGATAGTCGTGGATATTCTCGTTTTGGCTAACATCGATGGTATTTTCTTCATTTAACTGCATCAAATATAAATCACATTTGTTAGAACCATTTACGAATTAGAGGAATTTACAAATTAAACCAAAATGTACCTTTTCAGCCACTTTGTTCAAACATATGAGCTCCGTCAAACGAAGGAATCCCATTCGCATCTCATCAATCAGTGAATTCTGCATAGAAGTCATCTGATCTTGTAAAGCATTTTGTTGTAGTTGTATAGCATCCATTCTTTTTTGGAGATGCTGAAGTTTAATCAATTTTTTCTTCTTTCCCCCGACTTCAACTTGTGTAAATATTTTGGTTGAATGATCTCCCTCAATATCAACATGATTAGTATCATCCGCGTCATCCTCAACACCATCCTCATTATCATCCTCATCGCTATAACCATCGACATTGGGTGATACATACTGGAGTTGATCCATACCCATCCAATACGGTTTCCTTGCTTCTTCATCAGAGGGGCCAAGATTTTTGTAAAAGGTAAGCTGAAATTATTTTAAAAAACAACATTATAATATAATCCCTAAAATATAAAAAATTAAAAAAATTAACTTAAATAAAACTTACGTTTTTGAACTTAAATATGGTTTTCTGAATTTATACAAACTTGGGAGTTTCCGTGCATTGCCAATTCAAAATTTTGGGGGCGACATTGTTCATCCTAACGGCATAGCCAAGTGTGACCCATTTTGGTATTTCTTCGATCGCCCAAACCTGAAAACGAAACAAAAGAAATGATATTTAGGTTAGTGTATGGAAACATGCATGTTCCCTCAAATGTATTTTAATAAAATTCATCAATTAACACATTACCTGGAAAGCCGTCACAACCCATAAACATTGTACCTCTCCACTTTCCGTTTCACTGGACAATCGACCTTCTCCTTCAACTTATCAATAAACTTATTCTTGAATTTATCATCACGGCCAAGAAGGCAAGTAGAAAGAGAGTTAAATGTCCTATCATATAAGAATGATCCCTACGGAAACTTATTAAGTCATCCATTAATTCTAATGCCCAATACAGAATGCTAGTCCTATCATCTTTTCTAACCAAAGTCATCTCCAATATAAGTATTAAAGCCAACTTCACAATATCATCATCACTATATTTATTATTGGGACCCAAATTCCTAAACCAATCAATAATCATTTTAACATGAACTTTACTATCTTGGAAGTAGGATCGACGAAGTCTACTGTCCTTTCGTTTGAAAATCTCTAATGTGGATTTAGAGTATGCACTAAAGGTTAGCCCACTAACCAAACAAAACTCCACTGGGCTGAATCGTATCACCCCGTTGCCAACATGGTACCACAAAGAAGATGTTTTCTCATTGGCATTCTTAACATGACACTCCCTAAGCAAGATATGGTGACAAAATTGCCCGGACAACACCATATCACTCACATTCAAAAATGGCTGAAACATGTCACTCCAAACAACTCGAGTTGTTTTGGTGTCAGACTCGACTTAATAAGTCTGATACTTTCCAAGCTACAATACCCAGTAACTCGAGAGGGAAAACGATCACACTTTTTAATCTTGAGTGATTCAAGTAATTTGGTTCCATCCATGTGTATCGTCCTAAACACATTTCATAATTATATTCAAACAATTTTAATTATTAAAACAAAACAAATATAAAAGACAATTTCATCAAAAATACAATTTTGAACGTTAGTATATTAAAAGTCAAAAGCCATAAACCAAAAACAAGCTTACAAAAATACAATCGGAAACCACCAAGCCTTCACTAGAAACAAGCCAGAAACCAAAACAAACCATTTACTATGTTTTTATAAGAATACAGACCTCAACACAACAGTAGCATGACAAGACTGTTATGAGGTTTCATGTGAGATATAAATACACTAATATCAATTTTTTGTGAAATATATATACACTAATATCAAAAGTTGTGTATATACTGCAAGTGGAACTACACCCGTCTTAAGAGAAACTATTCAACACAAAGCAATTTTATTATTGCATAGCATCAACATGATGGACTTTAATGCCAACTTGCATACGGTAATGATGATTATCGAAGCATGCTTGTAGTGATAAATAACTACAAAACGGTGATGAAACAAAATAGAATCATAAATTATATTTTGAGATTGACATATACCTCTCCAATATAAGTCCAGTTGTTACAACTGATGTCGTTGACATAACGTTCTTTCCATTAACTTCAACATCGCAGACCTTATCTGCATGAGCAAACAAAACGAACGAACAAGACCATAAGTAGGGGGCATTATACATTCCTACGAAAAAAATAAGTAAATGGTTTTGAAAAGCCTTACAGTACCCGCTAAACTATTTAAATTCCATTCTTAAATATTCTCTCTAACTCTACATCAAAACTATTAGAAACTATTCCAGCAGGTGTAAGTGAAGACCAGAGACTCATTTTCGAGAAATCCCATTTAAAATCAAACTATTGGAAAACCCCCAAATCAAAGCCAGAAACCACAAACGACCTAATTTTAATCAAAATAAAACCAATCTCAAGTAATTCAACAGTTTTTTGAATCTTTTGTTAGGATTCGAAAATTGAAAACCAAATAATTTGTATTTTAGAACCAAAAAATCCTAAATCAATCCACTAAATCAAACCAATCAAACTAGAAAATTGAAAACCCAAATAACAATTTCAACTCAAAATCATAATAGGGTTTGAAAATCAAATTACCTCGAATTAAATTCAAAACCACGCTGACAAATGAATGTGTTGGCAAGCATGCCTTCTTCTGTAGCAAAAGAATAGGCTGTCGATGGGGCCTCAACTATCCCGATAGCGACAACGGCCGGCGGGAACACGATGGCTGCAATAGCGATGATGGCTGGAATGGGATGGAGTGGGATCGACGACGATGGCTCGAAGGCGACTGCGGCTGGAATAGAGACGGTGGCTGGAATGGCGACGATGGGTCGAAGGTGACGGTGGCTAGAATGGAGATGGTGGCTGGAATGGGATGGAGTGGGATCGACGACAATGGCTCGAAGGCGACCGCGACTGGATTGGAGACGCTGGCTGGAACGAGATGTAGTGGGATCGACAACGGTGGCTTGAAGGAAACAGTGGCAACGATAAATTGAACGGGGACGATGGCTGGAAGGGCGACGTGTGATAGGGTGGCCAGATCTAGATAGGGCCACCAAAAGATTTAGGTGGCCTGATGATTTGGATGTTAGGGCAACAACCTATTCTTTTTCATTTAAGACAAGGGTAAGAGCGTCATTTTAGGGCATTTTTACAATTGAAATAGGTTTTAGGGCAGATTTGCAAATGGTCCCTTAAAACCAGGCATTTTTGCTAAAATACCATTAAGAAATATGTTAAAAGAGAATTCTATACCATATCAAATTGGATTAAATTTAGAAATATATTTCCTTGGGAGGATAGACTTGGAAGGTGATTTGGAATTAAGTTAAGGGTGGGCCTATTGCCACCCACAAATTATCTAGTTACACCCATTTATTCTCTACCCTCATCATTTAAAAAGTAAATTTAATAGTTGACTCCATGTACCTTCTACAATACCAAAATTAACCTTAAAAGAAGTAATTTATCCATACTTATTATTCTCATACTAATTAAAAGAAGTAATTTAACGTGCATCATTCGTTATATGGTTTTATATGTTTGTGAAAACAAAGTTCATTTTAACAAAATAAAATATTTATCTAAGAATATAATTTTTCATTTTATACAAACAAAGTTCAAGTTCAATTGATTATAAAAAAAAAAGTCCAACTTTGCATGTTGTCCACATTTCTAGTATATATAATTCAGGAAACCATTTTAATTTTTATTTTTGTTTCCTTGATCTTATGCACCAGAAACCAAATAAAAAAATCAAGAACCTTTATGTATTATATGCACCGGTTTATGTATATAAATATAAACAATTATTATATAGCATCTTCATGCCACAAAATAGTTAGATAAAAAAAAAGTCCTTATAAGGATTTGGTAGGAGAAAATTTTAATTGTTCAATCCTAAGAAGTTTTCAATATGAAAAGTGATTAGGTTTTTTTTTTCTTTCTAAAAACCATTTAAAATAAGAAATGTGTTAAAAGAGAATTCTATACCATATCAAATTAGGATAAATTTGGAAATATATTTCCTTGAAATGATAAACTTAAAAGGTGATTTGGAATTAAGTTAAGTGTGGGTCTATTTATTTTATTTTATTTTTTTGAAAGGCACTTCAATAAAGACAAGGAACCACCTCAACCAAAGCTGGGCATCCCAAGCAGATTACAACCAAAAATGCCCAAGAGAAAGCAAAGAGAAACAAAATAGAGCAAAAAGAATGAAAACAATGACTCTGAAGAAAACAAGCAAACAGAGACCAAAAGACCGAATCACGGGATGCTCCAGAACAACGACTCCTAGCCCCCTCCTGCCCCTCTCTTAGCCAGTGAATCAGCTACCGAATCGGAAGCCCTAGACTTGAAAACAACGCGAGCTTGATCGAAATTGTTGTGGTTGTTTTGAATATCGAAAATAATCTGCACATTATCTACAGTATCAAAACCTCCACCATTGATCTAAGAAACTGTCAATTTCGAGTCATTTTGAAACTTAATTGTTCAATCCTTACCAGGATTTAGTAGGAGAAAAATTTAATTGTTCAATCCTAAGAAGATTTCAATATGAGAAGTGATTATGTTTTTTTTTTCCATTCTAAAAACCGTTTAAAATAAAAAATATGTTAAAAAAAATTCTACATTGTTATACGTATATTTTTGTCAAATGTACACGTTACTAATAAGGTGGATAGTCCCTTAAAATTGTTAGGTAGATCTCTGAATAGGCATCCAGAAGATACCCTTCAAGACATCACTAAGGAATGGGAACTTGAGTAAGTGTGAATACAAGTATTCGGCAAGTCGTGACCTGTTCGGGACCAAGTGACATCATGTTCTACTCGGGACAAATATGAGAAACCCGAATAAAGAAATCCAGTACATGATTCGCACGTGGGTGAACCAAGAGTCATGCTCAAATACGCAAGACATCCATATCAAGAAGAATTTCTAGAATAATAAAATACCAAACAGGAAATAGGTTACAAATCAGGCAACAACTTTACTTCTTTGAGAAGATTGCACATTTAAAAGGAAATAATTACTAAATAGACTATATCATCAGAGTCCCATTCGATCTCCATACAATCTCCGAAATAGGAAAGAAGATAAGAACGACTACATCAAGCAACCAGTTCTAATTAAAATTCTTTTCTTTTACTTATACAACGGGGATTAGGGTTCTATGCTTATATAAATAGACCCATAATCTCATCATTAAGGAGAGAGATATAGAACAAAAAGTACACATAAAATCACTAGAAGAGAGAAAAAAGAGATCGAGTGGTGTAATTCTTTATTTCAATAGTGGATTTGGCTCGGCTGTTTACTCAACCACCAGTGGACGTTTCTCCGATCACCAGATTTTTACCACATAAACTCGTGTCTTATTCACTTCAAATCTTATTCTTTTTCTCTTTCTCTTTGACAGGTCATAACTAAATCCAATCTTGTTGACTTTCTCATCTATCGAGAAATCGACGTCAACAATTGGCGCTAGAATGAGGAGCTGAACTTTCGATCTAATTAAGCAATGGCTGGAACGGAAGCAGAAACAGCTCTGGGGATATTTGGAAATCTCTAGATAATGCTCATATAGGCTGGAGTACACGAGATCCCACCACAACCGCCGAGAATCAACCAGCACTTGTGGTTGGTATCCAACAAATCCCTCATAATAGTGAGGACATAGCACGTCGTTTCCGTGAGGTACTGCAACATCTACAGATGGACGCGATAAGAGAATGAGTAGATCTATTAGCTGCGGAAGAGGCGCATCCTCCAAACCCTCCACCTACAAGGCTCCGTTCAGTTATAGTTGGTCCGGAACTAGATGTACCCAAAGCTGGTAGGAACTCGGGTCAAATCAATCAAACTAGGGGTATAACACACAACCAAGACAAGAGTCGTGAAACACCCGAAGAAGAATGACCACGCCAAAAGCGGAGTCACGGTCAGATGGCCCATGACAGATACATAAATATGATCGGCGTAGGGATCAATCATAGTCATGAGAGGATAGTGATCGACACCATCGTAAACATCATCATGGAACCACAAGCCTGCAAGGATTATCCATGAGACTCGGGAATGGAGTGAGGAGGGGCTGGAAACAGGTATGACGATCACCCGATAGTTTAACCATCATGGAGAACCGGTGGGGGACAGAGATGTTATAATTCAGAGCCTGACCCGAGAAGTCGAAAATAATAGGCGTCATATGGATGAGTTGGTTAGGAGATAGGGATATAACGAGTTGTCTGATGATGATTCTTACAGACCTTTTACTAGGACATCCTGCGAACCCTCTTCCCATAAAGGTTCAGGATGCCACACGTGGAACAGTTCAAGAAGGATACAGATCCTAAAGAACATGTCAGGCGATATAAAAGCATTATGGCCCAATATGCACACAGTGATCCGTTGTTGTGCCTTAATTTCCCACAAACTCTGGGAGATACGGGTTCAAAATGGTTCGGGGGAGATTGCCTCCGGCAAGTATTGGGAGTTTCGGCGAGTTGAGCAAAACTTTTCAAGACAATTCCTAGGCAATGTGCATAGGAAAAAGTCAGTCGCTTACCTTTCTTAGCTAAAGTAAGGGAAGAACGAGTCACTGAAGAAATACCTGGGAAGATTCGGCTAGGCGGTCTTAAAAATCGACAGTGCAAATGACGAAGTAATAATTGTTGCATTCATAAACAACCTGCAGAATGGACGACTATCTTTTGACCTAAGAAGGGCTTGTCTAACAAGATATGCAGATATGATGGATATGGCTGGAGGATATGCATTAGCCAAGGAAGAGGAGTTAGCAAGAGAATGTTGCTACATGCATGAAGGGAGGCCCGAACAAAAAAATGTTGAGTCGAAGGTACAGAACCACAAAGGAAAATAAAAAGGAAACAGTAAATAAAGAAGCAAGGATGAGGGAAGTGGGCATAATGCTGACCAGACCATGGAGAAGTTTCGAGGAAAATAAACAAACTACACCCCTCTCTGGAAAAAACAGGAAGAAATCCTAGCAATATTAGAAGAAAAGAATCTGGTAAAGGAGTCACGTCGACAGTCTCAATTTGCTCGGTGAGACACGACAAAATACTACATATTCCATAAGAAAACCGGTCATGAGACCTCCAAATGTTATCAGCTTAGAGACTATATAGAAACCCTCATTCGGGAAGGACACCTCCAAGATATAATCCTAAAGAAAGATGAGAAGTCAGAAATAAAGAAAGAGACCAAGGCCGATCATAATTCCGGTCGGAACAAAAGGGCCAGTCCCGAGGTGAATGAAGTAATACTAACTATCTTTGGAGAACCATCAACTGGGAGAAGTAAATCGGGAGCGGACTCAGGAAATTCGAGAAACGGTGGAGGCAAGGTAGAATTTTGATGTCAACTCCGTCGAACCAGACCTGAAAAGAATAAAGGAAAATGAGACCCGATAATATTCACAGAGGCCGATTCACATGGGGTCGATGTCAGACCAAATGACACTCTCGTCATAAGTGCCCGAATTGGCCATAGAGAAGTCAGGAGCATTCTAATAGACACTGGTAGTTCAGTAAACATTCTCAATGTGGCTATTTATGATCAGCTTAGGTTGGATCGAAAGGATTTATAACCTTTCCGTACCCAGAGGATTCAGGGGAGTCGAGGTCAGGTCTCTCGGGACAGCGAAGCTGCCAGTGAAAATCGAAGTAGCACCTTGTCAGAGAACAGTATTACTCGACTTTGTAGTGGTGGA
Source organism: Dipteronia dyeriana (assembly GCA_032871835.1). Lineage (NCBI taxonomy): Eukaryota > Viridiplantae > Streptophyta > Magnoliopsida > Sapindales > Sapindaceae > Dipteronia > Dipteronia dyeriana. Next base: position 97,916,364 of record CM065296.1, on the reverse strand, counting down.
CCTAGACAACTGGTCTTATAATGCGCTGTTAGGTTGACCATTCTTAAATAAAACCAAGGCAGTAACAGTTACCTATGCTCTAATGATCAAATTTCCAACTGAATGGGGGGTAGGAGTAATCAAGGGGTTCCAAGAGATGGCCAGAAGAGATAATATCTCTGTGTACAAAGACATAGACAATAGTGAGCAAGTGTGCACCATAACACGATCAGATTAGATCGAGCAAGAATCACTGCTGTTTGAATTTTATCCAAGAGAATAACCGAGGTGTCTAAAAATGAACCAATAGAGGAAATAGTCTTAAAGGAAGATGAACTATATAAGAAGATCAAAATCGGGGCCAATTTAGAAAAAAGATTAAGCAAGACCTTATTAATCTACTTAGAGAATACAAGGATGTGCTCGCATGGAGTCATGAAGACATGGTAGGAATAGATGCTCGAGTTATATCACATCACATCACTTGGCAGTAGATCCAAACGTAAGACCAGTAATACAAAAGAGAAGATCATTCAACCTTGAAAGAAGTCAGGCAATTAAGCAGGAAGTGGAGAAGTTACTCGCTGTAAGATCAATCAGAGAAATCAGCTACCCTCAGTGGGTAGCAAATGTGGTCCTGGCTCAGAAGAAAAATGGCCAATAGATAATGTGTGTGGACTTCACGAACCTGAACAAGGCTTGCCCAAATGACAGTTTTCCACTCCCAAGAATAGACCAACTGGTCGATGCTACATCAGGTCATGAGTTACTCAGTTTCATGGATGCCTACTCGAGATATAATCAAATTCGGATGAATAAGGTTGATGAAGGAAAAATAGCATTTACGACCGATCAAGGCTTATACTGTTACACAGTAATGCCTTTTGGGCTGAAAAACATTGGAGAAACATACCAAAGATTGGTCAATAGGATCTTTACTCACTAAATAGGTAGAAACATGGAAGTTAACATATACGACATGTTAACCAAAAGCATCTCGGCAAACGAACATGCTTTAGACCTACGGGAAACATTCGATGTCTTGAGGAGATATCAGATGAAGTTGAATCCGAACAAATACCTATTTAGAGTTCCTTTAGGAAGGTTAATGGGTTTCCAAGTTCACTAGAGGGGAATCGAAATGAACCCTGAGAAGATCCAAGCCCTTCAAAAAATGACTTCGCCAAGGACGCTAAAAGAAGTGTAACGCTTGACAGGATGCTTAGCCTCCTTAGAAAGATTTATTTCAAAGGCCACAGATAGATGTGCCCCTTTTTTAAAGTAATCAAAAAAAGGAAAGGGGTCGAATGGAAAGAATAATGCAAGCAGACATTCCTAAAAATCAAATATTACTTAGGGCCGACTCCCATCCTTTCAAAACCCAAAATGGTAGAAATACTCCACTTGTACTTATCAATTACGGAATTAGCAGCAAGCTCGATTCTAGTCAGAACAGAAGATAAGGTACAAAGGTCAGTATACCATACCAGCAAGGCTCTTTTTCCAGTTGAAACCAGGTATTCACAGACTGAAAAAATGTCCCTAACATTGGTTTCGGCAGTAAGGAAGCTGAGGCCATACTTTCAGGCTCATACAATCCAGGTTCTCACCGATTGCCTATTCAAGCAAATCTTACAGAAGCCAGAAATTTTGGGGAGATTAACTAAATGGACAATCGAGTTGAGTGAATTCTATATTCAGTACGTCCCATGACATCTCTCAAAGACCAAGCAGTGGCAGATTTCATAGCAGAATTCGCAGAACCAAACTTGGAAACGAAAAGGATGTTGGGTAAGAGTTTCTCGTGGAGGTTATATGTCAATGGTTCCTCGAACACTCATGGCAGCGGGGCAAGGATTGTAGTATGCACCCGGAAAGAAATGATGTTGAATGTGCCATAAGATTCGACTTCAAAGCAACAACTAACCAAGTCGAGTACGAGGCATTATTAGCTGGACTTAGAGTATGCATAGCCCTCGGAGCAGATGAGGTCGAGATATTCAATGACTCGCAGGTAATCATCAACCAAATCCTAGACATGTGTATATCTGGAAGAGGACTTTACAGAATGGGGTGTTCTCGAGCACTCCAAAGATGTGTATCAGAGGAAGATGCATGTCGGATACTACAATAAATCCATGGCAGAGTATGCGGAAACCATATTGGAGGCAAAAGTTTAGCATACAAGGTACTCAGACAAGGTTATTATTGGCCCTCTTTGTTCTCGGATGTACAGCGATGTTCAGAAAGTTACAATGCATGCCAAAGGATCGCCAATGATATCTAACAATCCCCTGAACAACTTAGAAGCCTCACATCCCCACGGTCGTTCGCCATATGGGGATTAGACTTAATTGGTCAAATGCAGGTAGGAACAGGGGGTGGAGCTAAGCACGTAATCATGGCTATTGATTATTTCACGAAGTGGGTAGAAGTTGAAGCGTTGATACATATCACGAAAGTGAATACTACAAACTATGTGAAGAAAAATATACTTTATAGATTTGGAGTCCCGGGTACTATTATTACTGACAACGACAACCAGTTCAATAATCAAAAATTCAGACGGTTGTACAACGTGTACCAAATTGTGAATTATTATGCCACACCTGCCCATCCTCAAACGAATGGGCAAGCTGAAGTAGTAAACAAAATCATCAAGCACACACTTAAAGCAAAGTTGGATGCCAAGAAAAACAGTTGGGTTAAAAAACTCCCTGAAGTGTTATGGGCGTATCGGACGACAGTAAGGACTTTTACAGGAGAGACTCCATTCTCTTTGGCATTTGGAGCTGAAGATGTTATCCCAGTAAAAACTTCATACATGTCACCTAGGGTCAGGAAATATATGATGAAGATCAGAATGTTGATATTATGTTGCAAAGCTTAGATGAGCTAGAAGAGAAGAGGGAGAAATCTCGAGTACGAAATACAGCATATCAGCAAAGAGTGGCTTGACACTACAACTCTCATGTTTGAATCAGGAAATTCCAACTAGGGGAGGAGACCTGGTGCTCAAAAAAGTATCATTGAACAGAAAGAACAAAGCTACAGGATCATTGGCTGAAAAATGGGAAGGCCCATACAAGATTGAAGGAGTGGCTGGTCATGAAGAATACTGGATCTCCTGACCAAATGAGGGGATTTTACCCCAACCATGCAACACCCAATATTTAAAGATTTTTTATCCTTAATTTTTTTTTCCTTTTTTAGTTAGGACAATTTTACTAGTCAGGATATTTTTAGCTTGAAAGTTATCATATTGTTAGTTTTGTAGTTATGCATAAAAACCCGATATGGGATTTCAGAAATTTGAGCAAGCACATGATAATAAGAACATGTGAAACGAACATGTGAAACAAACATGTTAATAAGAACATGAAATTGATAGAATGCTCAGGATCATTAATTTGGTAAATTTCCCAAAAAAGCGGAGAAGCTCGAAGGAGCATGCCAGCCAAGCAAGGTTAGTCGATCTTACCCAAAAGGCAAACCTGATGCATCAGATTCTGGAGAACGGCTCGGGGCGCCATTGGGAAAAATCCCGGTGTGATGTGCAACTGTGTTAAGCAATTAAAAGCTTAACGATTAAACATCTGCACGAACAAACTAGAAGACGTCCTCAGTGATCTACGTAAGGAATCGAACATATGATCATGGTGAGCCTTGATGTAATGTTCGTGTAGCAACCGAGTATGAAGCACAAGCATAAAATTGCTTGCCTGTTTCGAGATGACTCGGTTAATAATATTAGTCAGTTTAATAAGATACTTGGCACGAAGAAATTGCATTAGCCAGTTTAATAAGATACTTGACACAAAGAATGTATTAGCCGGTCTAATAAGATACTCGATAACATTACTTGGACAATAGAGTTAGCCAGTTTTAAAAACATACTTGGCGTTAGAAATTATTCGAGTAACAAAATTAAGTTGAATAAGATACTCAGTGAAGTTATTCGGGCAATAGAGTTAACCAGTTTAGTAAGATACTTGGCACAAAGAATGCATTAGTCAGTTTAATAAGATACTTGGCGTTAGAAATTGTTCGAGTAACGAAACTAAGTTGAATAAGATACTCGGTGAAGTTATTCAGGCAATAAAGTTAGCCGGTTTAACAAAACACTTGGCATGCAGAATAAAGCAGTTGGCAAAAATATAAAACTTCATTGATCAAAATTTTTACAAACCAAAAATTTTATAAAAATGACTAAGGCTGGGTTGAGGATTTGGAACTCTTGCCGATACTCGGGTCAGGCACCATCTCATATTCCTAGAAGAGTTTTTCATTTGAAGGCCAAGCAATTGTGTCTACCGAATCGTCCATCCACTCACTGTAATCTGTTCCAGGGACCGGACCAACATCAGGCGTCGAACCATCAACACCAGATTTTGTACTGGCATAAAAGGTCGAGAGAGAATGCTCTGATGGGACCTCCAAATGCATAGGATGGGGCTCTTTACCTTGGCTATGACAGTAAGCTCCCTATTCCTTCATCTGAGTCCGAAGAGACTCCAGAGACCGATCCACATGGTTTTTGATCGACAGATCCCAATTGGTTCGAGCTTTATCAGTTGTCTGGTTCTTGACCTTAAAAAATTCACCAACTGAAACTAACCCTCGTTGAAATTCCCTTAGGAGAAGAGCATCATAAGCTGAACCTTTTGAAGCAATCAACCCCCTGGACCTCGAGTTCCAGGCTAGCCTTCTTTGAAAGGGGTTCGACCGTCAAGGCTTGGCGCTCTAAATCTTTAATTTTCTGCTCATAAGATGACCTGGCCTATTCAGCCTTGAGCATCAACTCTTGGGCAGCAGATAATAAATTTTGGAAGGACACAACCTTCTCTTCTGCCACAGTAGATCTCTCTTCAGCCTCCATTTGCTTAGCCAAGCAATGATGGTTAATTCTTAGGCAGAGCTCACCTCCCTTTGATAAGTCGCCTCAACCCGAGCACGGTTATCCTCACTCTCCTTTAGCTGAGCTTCAAGACGCCTTATCCGATCAGCTTGATATTGTTACATCTGAACTAACTCAGCGAACTCGGCCACCACCTGTAAAGAAGATTGATTTAAAAATCTAACCGGCATTAAGATGAACAGTTGAAAAAGAAGACTTATGAAGAACGCGTTGTTGAAAATATTTTGAAAACGATCTGTTAGAGAACCATCCCTGAAGTGGCTCCAATTATCATCCCCAATGAAGGCCTGATCAGATGACATCGCCCTTAGCATATCCTGGGGGGTGGGATAAGAAGGGGCTCCCTAGGATTTCTCCCTTGGGTCTTTAACCTCAGGAGGTAAAGAATCCATGTTCAGGTTTGAAGTTTCCACTTTTCCCACAGACGCTTCAACTTGAACGCTTGGGGAAACTCTAACCTCGGTATCATCATCACTCAACTCAATAAATAAAACCACCCGAGGGACCTTATGAGGACGAGCAGAAGAGTCAACCATCTTCCTTTTCTTAGCCCGAATACGATAGGATCCTCTTGATCCTCAGTAATATCTTGAAAAGATTCAAAAAGACCAGGATCAAGATTTACTTGTTCATCTGAGGGTTTCCTAATTCCATCTTCATCCCCGATAGCAAACTGCTCGGCAAGAACCTCATCAATCGGGGAGTTTGGCTCACCAGACACCTCGCCACTAAGACGACCTTCTTGCCTGCCTTTATCCTTAGGAAACCTCAGGGAATTGGCAGTTCCAACAGGGCCACTCATACCACTTGATTCCCCCACAGACGGCTGAATGACCTCTTCAGAAACATACTCAGGAATGAACTCAAGAAAGAACTCAGGAATTTGATCATCAGCCTCATCAAACTCTTCATCTGATTCATCAGGGGCACCAATTCCTTCCTTATTTTGGCGAGAATGTTCTTTTTGGCTCGCCTGATTGATTGATTTCACCTGGAGAGCTTGGACGTCGCATATGATGTTCGAGTCATACACTGCACAAGTTAGAGAAGAAAAACCAAGTCATAAACAATAACGTAGAAGCAAAATAAAAATGAGAAAATTTATGCTTACATGGACTACGATAATCTGAAATCTGATTAAAGAAGCCAAGGTCAATCATTTTCTTCTCATTAAAAAGATAGGACATGCTCCTATTTTCCAAGGTACACACAGCCGCCCGAGCAAGTCTAGTCAACTCGGTGTCAGTGAAAATAAGTTTCTTCTTATTCCAAACGTCAGGTGAACAAAAAAAAAATGGGGAACCCTTAGCACCTCCTAATTTTCCCCAATTGAGAGATTGACCTCAAGTCCCAAGTTTCCCCCAGTAAAAAACCAGCTATTCTTCCAATGCTTGTTCGAGGTAGGAAATCCCCACACAAAGCCTCACTTTTTGGCATCAGAAGAAATTTCAACTCCTCGGTTCACTTTCGTCCCCTCAAGGACCCAACAATCTGGCGGGTTGGACATAAGAAAATAAGTTCCCGTCCGACCAGATTGCCTTAGTGTGTAAAAATGTTCGATTTCACGAGGTGAGAGTGGTGACAAGTTCATCCGACTCCACATGTGCCACATACACTTTAGTATTCTATAGCTGTTCAGGGCAAGTTAGGCCGGAGCAATCCCTGCCTCGGTAAGGAACCAAGCGATGAACGGCTGGAGAGGAAGAGTCACACCATAACAGAGCATGGACCCATAAATTGCCATCATGCCCGGAGATGGGTTCCATGCGGCTCTATCACAAGTAGGAGTCATCATAACCCAGTCATCCAGGTCAAATAGAGCACGATACTTCTCGATCGCAGATTCCCCGACCATATTCGGCTCGGTATCATATCCACTTGGATGACCAAGAGAAAAGAGGACACGAGATGCACTATGCTCCTCCTCAAAATCCTTTTTGTCAACTATTTGCCTCCTGATTTGAACGTTGCCTGAGCCATGTTTGTGAACCACAGGTTTACTCTGATATTTTCCCATCCTAGATCGAAGAGAAACTCTGTGATCATAAACGAGAGATTCAGAACTAGAAGAAGATTCAGAACTGGAAAAAGATTCATAACTAGAACTAAAGTGGGTGTCAGAATGAAGCCCGGAAACATCAACATCTAAAAAAAGATGCTCATCAGAGGGAATTTTCCCCAATAATCTACGAACGCAGGAAACCAATTGAAGATTTCCGCATTCGAGCGCTTCGAAATCTATAACAAAAAGGTGATGACATGAAGATGAATCCATCAGAACTAACCTTTAAAGTAAATTTAAAGAAACCTAGAAAAGCTTCAATGGATTGTTGAGATAAATCTCTACGCAAGGAAATCTGGGTTGAAATGTACTTCTACAAAAAATGAACCAGAATAGTTCCATTTCATCTTAAATAGGTTATTCAAAAACGAAGACGTGAAACCCTAGGGTCTCAACAAGCAGGAAAATTTTGAAAAGAATGATTTGATGACGTAGGCGACGTATTCAGGAGACCCACAAGTCGCTTCTCATAAATGCTAATATGAGAACAAAGTGGTTGGAAGACACTTGTCAAGGAAAGAACTGACCAAGCCGTCAGAATTCCAAAACGTCGCAATCACTAAAATTTCACGTGAAGAGGCAAATTGCATTTACATGGTAGCATTTAGACACCTCATTACTACAAGGCGCTGTTTAAAGATTATTATTCTGGTATTAATGAGGCATAAAAGGTTAAAGGGTCGATTGAAATACTTTCGCCAAGAACAAATTCCTACTCGGCAAAAATATTTTAAGGGGGTATTGTTATATGTATATTTTTGTCGAATGTACACGCCACTGACAAGGTGGATAGTCCCTTAAAATTGCCAGGTAGATATCCAAATAGGCATCCAGAAGATACCCTTCAAGACATCATTAAGGAATGGGAATCCGAGTAAGTGTGAATACAAGTATTCGGCAAGTCATGACCTGTTCGGGACCAAGTGACGTTATGTTCTACTCGGGACAAATATGAGAAACCTGAATAAATAAAGCCAGTACATTATTCGCACATGGGTGAACCAAGAGTCATGCTCCAGTACGCAAGACATCCATATCAAGAAAAATTTCCAAAATAATAAAATACCAAACAGGAAACAGGTTCCAAATCAGGCAACAACTTTATTTCTTCAAGAAGACTGCACATTTATAAGGAAATAAGTCCTAAAAAGACTATATCATCATAATCCCATTCGATCTCCATACAATCTCCGAAATAGGAAAATAGATAAGGACTACTCCATCAAGCAACCAGTACTAATTAAAATTCTTTTCTTTTACTTGTACAACGGGAATTAGGGTTCTATGCTTGTATAAATAGACCCATAATCTCGTCATTAAGAAGAGAGATATAGAACAAAAAGTACGTAGAAAATCACTAGAAAAGAGAGAGAGAGAGAGAGAGAGAGAGAGAAAAGAGATCAAGTGGTGTAATTCTTTATTTCAATAGTGGATTTTGGCTCGGTTGTTTACTAAACCACCCGTGGACGTTTCTCCAATCACCGGAGTTTTACCACATAAACTCGTGTCTTATTCACTTCAAATCGCATTCTTTTTCTCCATTTCTTTGACAGGTCATAACTAAATCCAATCTTATTGACTTTCTCATTCATCGAGAAATCGACGTCAACATATATCATATCAAATTATGATAAATTTATAAATATATTTTCTTGAGACAATACACTTAGAAGGTAATTTGGAATTAAGTTAAAACTGGGTCTATTGCCACCCCACAAATTACCTAGTTACATCCATTTATTCTCTACCCACATCATTAAAAAGGAAAAATTAACAGTTGACTCTATGTCTCTTCTATAATACCAGAATTAAACTTAAAAATTATGACTCATTTTCATATCTGCTGATTTCTTTTAGCATTCTTCCTATAATTAAAATTATAACATATTTATTGTTTTATTTGGCTATTTTCTCCTTGCATCATATTTACATGGTAATCCATCACTCATTATATGAAAGCTCAAACATTTGATGTATGCAATTTTAGACTTTTTTTTATTAGTGGTGGACAAAATTTTTAAAAGTAACATAAGTAAGATTTCATAAAACATTGATTACCATATATTATGAAATAAGATTTGTTTTTTTCCATTTTTTTTTAACACAAGCGGAAAATCAAGTTGTTTATCATTTGTTATAGTGATATACCCAGATGATAGAAGCCAATTAAGTTTTTGTACAAAGTTGAAGCAAACATCTAGGATATGCGAATAATTGAATGTGGAAATGGTGAGAAATGTCACCTTTTTTTTTTTGAGTTGCAGTGATGTCACCGTTATAATAAGTTATGTTTAAAAGGCACCTATTATGGTGAGCTATCGAAATTGCTCTTAAATAATCGATTATTTATTCTTTAAAAGCTTTCGTCCAAAAAAGTTGTCTTAAAAACAAATACTCCTACTCCGGGTATCTCTTCAAAAAACGAGCTACATTCCAGATATACTGCAGAAGAAGGTAAATTAATATTTCTGATCTTCATTTTCATATTTTATTGTATTTCTATGTTATAACACTGTATGTACATTTATGAACATGTTTAATTTTTTTTTTGTTTATGTCTGGGAGTTGTAAGCTTTTAAAAAATAATGAATGAACATCTATGCATTTTTTTTGTATATAAATTTGGCCTAGTTGATTTGAAGTGGTGCAAACAAGTTTAAAATCTTGGGCATAAAAGCTGAAAACCATTTAAAAAAAGCTCAAAACATTTGAAAAAAAGCTCGATCAAATTATAAAAATGCTCGATCCATCAGAAAAAAAGCTCAATCCCTCACATAGAAATCTGGATCCCTCAGAAAAAAAGCTCGATCCCTCACATAAAAAGCTCGATCCCTCTAAACAAAAGCTTGATCCCTCTAAAAAAAAGCTTGATCCCTCTTAAAAAAAGCTCGATCCCTCACAAAAAAGCTCGATGCCGCACAAGAAATCTCGATCCCGCACAATAAAAGATCGATTCCTCACAAAAAAACTCAATCCCTAAAATAAAAAGGTCGAGCCATATTTGAAAAAAGCTCGAGCCATATTAAAAAAAGGTCGATGATGTACAAATAGAGCTCGGTCCTGAACCAAAAAAGCTCAATCCAGTTAAAAAAAGCTCGTTCAGTAAAAAAAATCTCGATCGCTTACACTTATGACTTTTGTTTAATAATCCTTTATAAATGTAAAATTAATATTAAATATTTATTTCTTAAAAATAGTTTTTCATGATGATTTTGACAGGAAAATGGATAGGGTGAGAATAACCATATCTTACAACGGTCGATGGGAGAAATTACCTGACGGAAATCAGAGGTATTTAGGTTCCGATAACCAAGGGTTGTATGTGTCAAAGAATTTGAGTTACGACGAACTGGTGTCGATTGTGCAAACCATTGTGAAGTTTGATGAGAACAAATACAAGGTTGATCTACAGTCTCTATCAATTGTTCCTAGGACTATATGTCGTAAATTTATAAGAAACAATGATGATGTTCAGTTTATGCTAGGGGAAGATAGGGTGATCCCTCAAGTATGTGTTAGTCTAATCGAGAGGGTAGCAAGAGGTGTCATTGGTGAAGATATCCCTCATCCTGATAACACCTAACAATTTCGATCGTCAGGCGGAAGCAACCAGTTGTTCACAGAAAGAAATGGGATTGATGGTCGGGAAAACATATGTGTTGTCCCACCGGAAGTAGCCGCCCATGATAATACACTGGGACCTCAATTCGACGATGTATTTGGTTGTCAAATTGAGATGAATGTAAGTCAGTACAACCAGCAATACAATGAGATCTACAATGACATCAATAATGACCAGAATACAACACCGAATGTTGGGCGGATTCATGAGGTGGATAATGAGGGCAATTTAAATCAGGTAGATAATGTACAGAACAATGAGGATGATGAAGAACCTGTCGAAACGGAAAGACTTGTAAGACGTGTACACAGATTTAGTTCCAGTGCACCAGATATAGCTGGGAACTCTGAGGTCTGGGCTTATGTAACTCCAGATGATTCTGATAATACCACAACATGGGTTATTTCAGAAGCAGAATCATACTCGTTTGGTATAGGTAAAAGCAGGAACTTGGTTGAAGATGAACCTACAAGCATGATATATAAAGGGCAATTTTTTCCAACGAAAAAGGATTTGAGGAGATTAATAGGTCATTTTGCAATGAGGCAGAACTTCGAGTGGAAGGTGAAAAGGTCCAATAAGAAAACATTACATCTAGTTTGTTTGATGGGAAATTGTACGTGGAAGTTAAGAGCGGTGAGGAGAGATGAAGGCACATACTTTCAAGTAAGAAGTTTTGTCAAAGAACACACTTGTCCGTTAGAGGAAATTCACCGCCGGCACCGACAAGCTAGTGCAGTCACAATTGGAGAAGTTATTACACCTAGACTTCAACAACAAGATGGTCGACTAATGCTTCTGAATGACATAATCGCCGACATGAAATCAATGTATGGAATCCAAATCATGTACAGTAAGGCACACGCCGCCCTCGATTATGCATTGTCACTGACATATAGAACGCATGAGGAAACCTTCCAACTGCTTCCATCATTTAGCTATGTTTTGGAACAAACAAATCCCGATACAATCACTGTCTTGTATTACGATGAAGATGGTAAATTTTTGTACTTTTTTATTTCGATTGGTGCCTCACTTAGAGGATTTCGGACGTGTATATGTCCAGTCATTGCCGTAGATGGTACCCATTTGAAGGGACAATTCTGGGGTACAATGTTTGTTGCAACATCACAAGATGGGAACGAACAGGTGTATCCACTTGCTTTTGGGTACAGCGACTCAGAAAACAACCTTTCATGGGAATGGTTTTTGGATTGCTTGAAGGGTGTCCTAGGTCATATTGATGAGCTAGTTTTCATTTTTGATAGGCATCCAAGCATTGAAGTAGGGATTTGTAAAGTGTTCCCTTATTCCACCCATACCATATGTTGCTGGCACTTTGCTGAAAATATTAAGAAGCGATTTCATAGGAAGGATGTTGCCACAATAATGGACAAAGCAACCCGCACATACACTGAGTTTGAATATAACCGGCATATGGAAGAGTTAAGAAACTTACATCAGAATACATATGATTATGTAATTGATGCTGGTCCACACAAGTGGTCCCGTGTACACTGCCCGAAAAGAAGGTACAGGGTGATGACAACAAATGCTGCAAAAGAACTAAACTCATGCCTAAAATTTGCACGCCAACTGCCTATGCTGACTCTGGCTGAGTTCATTACGAATATGCTACAACGGTGGTTTCACGATTGCTATAGAGCTGCACAAACCATGCGTCATCAGTTGACCGACACATCACATATTGTGCTCTTAAAACGTGTGGAGAAGTGTGGTTTTTTTACCATAAATCCAGTAGACTGGAATATTTTCTCAGTCAAGCGGTCTGGAAAACAGTGGACTGTTGACTTATCCCGGAAGACTTGTACTTGCAACAAATTCCAAATGGATCATTTTTCTTGTTCTCACGCTCTTGGGGCGGCACGGTACATTACTTTCAAGTTTTACTGTGAGGTGATTATTACTGAAACATGTAGGTGATTGATGTGCTATGTTTTTTACAGGGAGCGAAACTTGGACTTGACAACTTTGTGTTCGAACTACTACAAGAGACATACACTTATTGAAGTGTACTCGGTTCCTATTATGTCGGTGGGAGATCCTTCCACTTGGGTTGTGCCCTCTGACATTGCTCAGAGGGTGGTCTTGAATCCAAACTCCAGGAGACAAGCAGGACGGCCACGTGCGGGTCACCATGTCTCATCTTCAGAGAGGACAACTACACAATCCTGTAGAAGATGTGGACAACCAGGGTATAATTCCAGGAGATGTTCTAATCCACCTATGATTAATGAAGGTCCAAGCAGAGGTGTTCCAGATGAATACCGCCGCAAGTGTAGCATCTGTCATTCCATTGGACACAACAAACAGACGTGCCATAACATTGACTCTAATAGGGAATGAATAACAAAGTTTCCATTCCATTGTAAACATTTCGAATTGTATCAGATTGTAATAATTTGGAATTGCAATAATCACTTATTAATGAATGAATTAATATTAATGAATGAATAATGAATGAATTAATATTCATGAATTAATTACATGTCTTGTCTTTGTACATAAAAAATGGTAATATACAACCAATCACTGGGCGGGCCTTGAGTTACAAAAAATCTCCACAGCCATTTTCTCCCGAATGATCCCCATGTCGTCATCTAACCAATCGAAAGGTTTTCGACCCGCCAGTATGTACTCGATAAGTCTCAAAGTATGGGGACCACAGTTACCTCTGCAATTGGACACATAAAACACCGTTAGAAATCGTTCTTAAAGAAAATCTAAGCACATGAATGAAATAGAATGTCTTACGATTTTTTTTACTGGGGACTTAGAAGTAGGCACCAAGCCGACCGAGAAGGGCTTATTTTCCTGAGGGAACGCCCGACTACCACCTCGCCTTGTAGTGTGGACCCTCGCGTCACTCAACATGGAGAGTAAAAACTACCGTAATGGCCAGACCTGCTGGTGCCTGATTTGATAAGGGACTTCTTGTCTCTAGGGGTCAAAAATGTCAATCTTCCCTTGAATAAGGTCGACGGTCACCACCAGCCAATGTTGGCCTCCAACGTTGCACGGAATCAAAACTTGTAATAGTATGCATACGGTGTTAGGTCAGGATATACGAACAGTTTAAATTTTAAATCATTTCCATCTTCTAACACTTACCAGGTCAACCTCGTGCCATGGGCGGTTTCCACTCATGGTTTCTCCACGGACCTTTAGAAGGTCCTCCTCCAACCATCGGGACTGTACCACATTCCACTTTACCGTGGTCACTCTTCCAGAGGAATCACGAGGCATCATCCTCTCCCACATGTACAACATAAGTGGTTGTACATACCATCATTGACAATATCGTATTAATAATACAAAACCATAAAATACGATTCGATTCCAAAAAATTATAACTACTTACATAAAATTGTGTATCCAATATGTTGATCCTCTATTTGTACACATTGGGGAATCCTCACTAACGCTTGCGAAGAATATAGAGGTATGCGTTCATATGCTGACAGGCAATAAAACCATCGTAATTGTTAACAATACAACATTACTTACACAAACGTTAATATGAAAATCACGTAAGTACGTACCGTGTCCTCTAAGTCCATGAAGTTGGACTGCATACGCATGAACCATCTGGCATCTACTGGTGCCAGCACGTCCACATCACGTCTATTTAATGATTGAATTAGCTTTACGTAAATTTGTATAAACATTAAATATACAACTATTTTTATTATACAAAGTTGGACTCGTTGTTCCCCGTTGATGTTCCTCATGAACGCTTTGTATGCCGCAAGCTGGTCAACGTCCACTAGGTCGTGGGGGTAGAAAACGTGTTCCACGGTCTCAGGCCGTGTCCGTAACCTCTTTGGCCTGCATGGATCTGTGTAAGGGCTCATCAACTGCCAGCCACGCTTACCTAAATGCTTATTGTGCAGTCGTCCAGCCTTCGATGGTGTGGGAAACTCGGTCGATGGGGGAGGTACCTGCTGTGGCTGAGTCGATATGCTGGGAGGTGGGGACCGCTGAGGCTAGGTTGATATGGTCGATATGGTCGATGAATGAGGTACCGCTGTGGCTGAGTCGATATGTTGAGAGGTGGGGACCGCTGAGGCTGGGTCGATATGGTCGGTGGGGGAGGTACCTATTGTGGCTGAGTCGATGTGCTGGGAGGTGGGGACTGCTGAGGCTCTGTGGACCCAGATAGGACAGCATGGAGGTCCGACCTGACTGTTGTACGTGAAGCAAGCCTACTATCGCTAGTATGCGACTGATGTTGCCTCTCTAGACCTACCCCCCCGGTAGGCGGGTCCTGACTATGTCCAGCTGGCATGTCTGTCGCCTTTGTATACCTATCAGTCCAGTCTCCCGGATTGAAGTCTGGATCATGAGGTGGGGGGACATCCTGGTATGTAGGCATGGTCGACCCCTGAAGCCCCCGGATCATATCTAGCAACACTCGATGTTGTTGCTGACGATCCTCATCACTCTTTCGGATCATGTCCACCAACTCCAAGTGTTGACGTTGTCGATCCTCCTCACTCTTCTGGAGGGCTTCATGCACATCGTTCAACATTTCTGCCCATGGAGCCTGAAATCATGTCTACATTGTTAGTACAAAACTATCAACACGTGTTAATAAAAAACACTAAACTTTGTTTTGAACTTACCTCTCCATCACAGCCTACGGCCCCACGGGATTCCCCTATAGATTTACCATGCTTGGGGGTGGTAAACTAAACCCGCCTATGCCTATGCCTTTCCCGTTGAGGGTCTGTCTCATATCCCTCACTGTCACTAGGCCTTAAACCCCTAGCAGCGGGCTCAAATCCCTCACTGTCACTGGTCATGTCTGTTAAAACCCCACCATTTGTACCACTGATCCCGCCAAAGGTAGTCTGATCAGGGATCGGAGGCGGCATATCATCCCTGTCATCTTCTACATACAGGTTCCCCCCTCGTTTAGCTCGTCAAAGTACGGTGCATGTCTCTCAGCTGGTGTGGGCACCAGTTCCTTCATCGCAAACATCTGAAATATTAGTTAGAACAATGTAATTGTAGAAATACTAACTAATAAAAAAAAACCCTGGCTTTGAAAATCTTTGCCAGCTTCTTCCCTCTCGGTTGTTTGGTCAACTCCCACTTCAAAATACAGGGAGTCAGATCTGTAACCCTCTGGCCACCGAACTCTTTGGCCAACTCAGGGATCACCTCGAAAGCAAATACCTGCATCAAAGATAAGTCCGATAACTAACCAAAACATTTAGGACAACACCAATAAAGTACATCCTGGTGTAATTCGAAGTTCTTACCAATAGGACATAAGATAGACTGTATATGTTGTAGGTCTCCACCATGTGTACGTCAGCGCCCTTAGCCTGTTGGAGTCGATGGAACCCGTCTCGTCGCCCGTCAAGCGCATGCTTGAATGAGTGAATAGAATGCATGTACACGTGGACACCACACGGGAACGTGTCGAACGCATCGAGATCCTCAACCAGCCGGAACTGCCAAACTGGAATCTTGAATCTCTCATCCACCCCATCAGTACCCAGTTGAGCATATATATGAGGCAGAGCTTGACAGCATCATACGCCTTTCCAAACTCTGCGACGGTGACAACACCCCTAATCTCCTCCAACGACACCTCATCGGCTCCAGGAAAGTACCGCTGATGTATGCCATTCTCCACTGCTGCATACTTGGTCGTGTCTGGTACAACTCCAAACCGTAGTCCGGTGATCAGGAAAAATTCCACCTTCGAAAACCTCACAGAGTGGTTCCCTAACATGAACTGCATCTCATCTGTTGGGTTGTCATGATGCAACTCCCTCAAAAGCAACCGATGGATAATACCACCAGAAAACTTCATCTCTCAATGCATCGTCAAGAAATGCCCGAAATATGACGCCATGAACCGACGCCGATCTTCATCTGCAAATTCTGTAGGGACATGGTTCAGCGCGTCATCTATATGGCCAAGGGCATCCAAATGGTTATATCGAGTCAATTTGCCCTCGTACCAGTCTCCTTATGCAGTTTTAAGCGAATCCCTCAAACTATTTGTCATCTACAATGTACCAGAATACAAACATCATTAAATAGAACAAATTTCATAACCAAAATTAAAAGTCTCGATGCAATGAAAAAAACGCTCGGTCAAAAAAAACAAAGCTCGATCCCAGGAGAAAAAAGCTCAACTCTTTTCAAAAATAGCTCGATTGTATGACAAAAAAGCTCGATCCAAGGACACAAAAGCTCGATCTAAGGACAAAAAAGCTCGACCCTTTTTCAAAAAACTCGATCCTATGAAAAAATGCTCGATCTAATAACAAAATAGCTCGATCCTATGTAAACAAAGCTGGATGACATGGTGAAAAAGCTCCATCCAATATAAAAAAAGCTCGGTCCCTTTCAAAAAAGCTCAACCCTATTGAAAAAACCTCGATTCATTTTCAAAAAAGCTCGATTCCTTTGAAAATAAACTGGATTTTTTAAAAAAAAATAGCTCGATTCCTTTTCAAAAAATCTTGATCCAATTAAAAAAAAATAGACCCTATTGAAAAAACCTCGATTCCTTTTCAAAAAAGCTCGATCCCTTTCAAAATAGCTCGATCCAATTCAAAAATAACAAGACCATATTGAAAAAAGCTCGATTCCTTTTGAAAAAAGCTTGATTCATTTTCAAAAAAGCTCGATCCCTTTTCAAAAAAGCTCGATCCCTTTTCAAAAAAACTCGATCCCTTTCAAAAAAGCTTGATCTAATTAAAAAAAATGACCCTTTTGAAAAAATCTCGATTCCTTTTGAAAAAACTCTATTCCTTTTCAAAAAAGTTCGATTCCTTTTCAAAAAAACTCGATTTCTTTTCAAAAAAGCTCGATTTCTTTTCAAACAAAAACTCGATTTCTTTTCAAAAAAGCTGGATTTCTTTTGAAAAAACTCGATTCCTTTTCAAAAAAGCTCAATTCCTTTCAAAAAAGCTAGATCTAATTCAAAAAAAGTTCGATCCAATTCAAAAAAAGCTCGACCCTATTGAAAAAAGCTCGATTCCTTTTCAAAAAACCTCGATCCCTTTCAAAAATGATCGATTCAATCCAAAAAAAGCACGAAACATTATAAAAAAACCTCGACTTACGAAAACCTAATTTTCACGAAAATAAAAGCTCGACTTAACAACAAATAAGCTCGATTCTTTTGTAAAAATTCTCGGAAAACCAGATTTCATATTTCTTAACTGATATTCAACCAAATTACAAACCCTAACCTAAACCACAACCATTCTCAGATCTATATTCTAATAGGTTTCTAACATGTAATGCAAGTTAATAACTAGAAAACTATGAAAAAAAAAATCTTACCTTTCTCAATCGCAGATATTCTCGTATAATCTCCTTTCATCGGTTACTTTCCCGTCGGTTTGACTGTTGCTTCTCTCTGACTTAGAAAACGACAAAATCTTCATTGTTTTAATATTTTGGGGTATTTTGGTGAACACATTAAATGATGCATTTTAAACATACATTAGTAAAGTGGTGATATTTGCACAACACTCCCCTCAAATAGTGCCAATAATTTTTTGACCCCTACTTGAATTCTACATCAAACCCAATCAAAGGAGGGAAAAGGACAACCGCAATAGCGTAACTCAGTTGGTAGATAAACGAACTTAGGGTTTGAACAAATGCTCTCAACTCAATGGCTCGAATCCTACCCTCGATAAAAAAGTTAAAAAAAAAAAAGACAACCCCAAGATAGATTAACAACGTGTAATCCTCTTATTTTACAGTTTTCTCTCGAGTCCACCTTAGTTTCTTTTTTTAAAAGAAAATATATATTTTTTATTTTAAAAAATAATTGTTTTTGAAAGATTTTTTTTAAAAGGAAATTCTGTAATACCTGGGCAATCGCCCAAAACAACTGGAAACAAGAATGTAATCCACAAAGAATGCTAGTGGAGGTGGCCTCTGACAACTAGATCTCCTCCTCAGGGAGAGGACCGGCTGACCTCTTCCTTAGGGATGTGTGTATGTCTATATAAGAATAAATATGATTTCTTATTATTTTTTCTATGAAGACTTATAATTCAATAAAAGCAAAACCTGTGTAAATTTGGACTCAAACTTAAAATTAGAGTGATATTACATGGTCCAAGTAACATTGTAAGTACAACTCACATAATTTAAAAAAAAAAAATTAACATCACTTTACAATGCAGTAGTATTCATGCCGGGGTTTGGAATTCACCTCTGGATGTTTTAAATATAAACAAACTGCCCTATCAATTATTTTTTACCAATCTCATCTCTATCTTTGTTTCGTCATATTCATCTTCAACATTCTCTGCTCCACCAAAAATTCAAGTCAAATCTCTTATACACATTGACTTTGGTAGGAGGGGGAGATAGTACGAGGGTTGGATGAATGAAGAGGGAGAGAGAGCACGACAGATGAAGGATACTATCTATTCTTCATATTGTTTAATATTGAAAAGAGAGATGAATGGATGGATTGATATATAATTTATAAAATTACTATATTACCCTTTAATAAATTTGAGGGTAATAAAAAATTGCAGGGCATTAATATCATTTCCCTTCAATCATCTCTTCTTCCTTTCTCATCCTTCCAATAATTGACAGATTCCTTTTGGTGGATCCGGGAGTATAACCTCTCTTCTCATCTCTTCTCTTCTTTTCTCCTTTGTCCCTCCAACCAAACAAGGGATTGTAGCTCTCCCTCCAACCCTCTCCGTACCTCTATCTCTCCCTTTTACCAAACCATACCAAGTGTTAAGGATATATTGTGATGGAAGCAACAAAAGTGAGGGACAACAATCAAACATGAGATCCCGTCCTGGGAGAAGAGGAAGCTAGAGTGAACGGTTAACCCCAACCAGATACGGCATTTTTTTTTATGATCCTATTCCTATGAAATGAGGAGTGCAGGAAAGAAAGTTGGGTGGCATTGTGCTGTGTGTTCATCAAATAATTACCATTATCTCTCTACTTTCATGACCATATAGAGTTGTAAAACAGCTCTGCCAATAATCCAGATGCAAACACAAATTCAACGAAGATTAAAGGCTTGAGAAACAAATAAACAATGGTTTCAATAAATAAAAAAAGCCTCGCACAAACATTATACATGGAGGCCTATCTGATTTCCCCTAATAAGATAAAACTCTACTCAACATAGTGCCATACGATGTCTTCTAATTACAAAAATGGTAACTGATATGGCAACAATCAGTTGGTCGAAATGAATGGAGCTCCTCAGATAAAACAGGATAAAGAAAGACTTTGGGTTTACTAATAAGTAAAAACAATATCATGTCAACTTAACCTAAATCATCTCAGCTTGACTGTTCATAACTTGGGGCAGTCGAATGTAGATTTCTGAGGGATTGCTGCTGACTGCTTAAGTGACTTGTGTCTTTCCTCGCCCAGTAGAGCAGGTAATTTCTCTGGACGTGAATGAGTTCCATCAAACTCGGACTCTGTTTTCCTTTTCAATTTTTTCTTTGTCATTGCACCATCACCCATCTTCAAATTGTCCATGGAGTTGCCTGAACTTCCCTTCAACTTCTCTTGCTTTGTCCTGTCCAAGTTAGAACCATTTGTTGACGGACTGGGTATCCTTATGGCAGCTGTTGCCGTATTGGAAATTGGCTTGTTAGCTTGCGATAACATATGACCACTTGAATCTATAGCCATCCTCTCTCGCATATACTGTACTTGAGCAACTGTACTAGCTTCAGCTCGAACAGTTTCTTCAGTTTTTGGTATTAACATCTTTTTCTTCTTCATTTTCTCCTGGTCCTTTTTAAAAAAAAAAGAAAGGGAATAGATTTATATATATATATATATATATAAATAAATAAATAATCCAGGAAAAAAAATAATGTTATGCGGGTGACCATATCTATGAATAAGTGTTTTATAGTCAAATGTCAGTCTAACGTAAAGCAACTAATCAGGACATTCCACAGGATCTCACTATAAATATCTAAAATTGTGTCAAGAAAACTATATTCTGCCTGCTAAAGAAGTATCTCCAGTTTAAGAAAGAGCACTTATTAGAGAATGCATACAAACGAAAGAAAAGTAGGAAGGGGGTTTCAAATACCATATGTCTGCTATACGGTGCTCTTCTTCTCTCTTTTGCTCTACAAATAGCACGTTTAATGCCATGGTTGTCCATATGACCCTTGGGCCATAATTCTGCAAGCTGAATCACAGAAAGGATTCACAAATGTCAAAAAGGTTCATGAAAAAAGTTTAACAATTGCGCAGTTGAACAGTATTGAACTGTAAACAAATCAACTCAAAAATATCAAACACCAAACACGAAAATAAAAGCAACAGTACTATTACCGATACTGATAATAATAACTATAATTATGTTAAGGCAACATCAGATCATTATATGAAAAGAAACTAAAGAATAGTACATTAAAAGCAGTCAATGACACTCCTTGATTAAGCTTAAAGTAACAGGATAAAGAGAAGCGACTTGCATCGTACCAGTCCAAAAGATATATTCTAAATAAGTAAATCGCAGAATCTTTCTACAAAATAATTCCTTTCTGTTTCTTATTGAAAAAAAAAAAAAAAATCCTGGAACACATTGAACAATTATATAGAGAAGTGAAACAAAATGAAAACCATAAAAAAGCAAGGAAAGAAATTTGACCCCTTTTAGTGATATCTAATATAAGTTTAAATGATACTTTCACACGGATCATACTGGAAGCTGCCAATTAGTAATTGCAAAATTGGATGATTTGAACAACAATAAGGGAGAGCGACCAACCTCCACATAAAGCTTTCTGATTTGTGGACCCGCATCTTCATCCAGACCCTATAACAAATGAAAACAAAGGCCAAAGGAGATACATTAAGAAACAAGTTACCAAACGGGAAATAATACCTTTCAAAGAAGGGTATTGCAGGATCAGTACATCAACATAAAGGTCATAGAGATCACAAATCTTGTCCTCCAACACAGTATCCATACTAAATTTTCTTTTTAGGACTCCTTTCTCTTCAGATCCAGTTTCTTGAAAATCATCTGATGCCCCAGCTTGCTGCTCAGATACCTGAAATATAATTATCCACTTTACATTAATGCTGGAAAATTTGAACTCATCTCCTCGAGACACCCTATTATGACCCAAGACAAACAAAAGATTGAAAATTGATGTTATAAAATAACATTCTAAGATTTAAGAAACATACAATGGCATCAAGCATCATAGAAGAAAGACCACTAATTAAAGAAAAGGTGATATTACATACGTACATGTGTGTGTTTGTGTGTGTAGCCATTTTCCAGTGAGGGATTCTGCATTTTACAAAAATAAGGACCTCACACAATTTACGTCAAGAACTAAACGAATTTTGTGTTGATTCACAAGTTAGCATTCAAACTAACACATATATAATGTTCAACTCCATAGATTAGCATGCACCTAGTAAACTGAATGCAAAGTTTGCATGGTTAAACACGAGTTTTATGAACTTCAGAGAGAAAATTGTGAGGTCTTTATTTTAATATAATGCCAGATCCTTCACCTGCGATAGATAGATAGATATAGATATAGATATAGAAAACCCGAAATAAACATGACAAAAATATATATTTCACCAATAAAAAAGGCATACTTTACACTAACAACTACACAAGTTTTGCATTAATTCAAAGGTAGCAAGGATTTGTCACATGAGAATTTATTACACACTATGTTTCACCGGTAAATAAAGCATACCATCAATAAACCACTACCCCAACCACAATAGATATATATATATATATATATATATATATATATATATATATAAATAGATAGATAGATAGATATATATATATATATAGAGAGAGAGAGAGAGAGAGAGATTTAATTAAAACACCTTGGACTCCAAAGAGGGGGGTCGCATTTTTATCATCTCAACAACCTCCTTCTTTGTATGTTGAAACCTATCATCTGTCTCTTTCTTTGCCGACAAACCAATTTTTAAGTTTCTCTGCAGCGCCAAAAAAGCCACGCCACATCAGCAGTAGTGGTCAAGCAATATTATATATGAACAACCAAAACAACTTTAATCCACGGAACATCAAATAAGCAAACGAAACCTATCAGAAACAATAATGAAGAACAATGAATTACGCAAATTCATAGTAAATTATCAAGTGCACAAAGCAGATCGTTCACCAGAGGAAACCATAGTGCAAGGAAAACTTCATTTGCATGTAAATCGACAGAATTCTACCAATTTTTAGAAAAGTACCAAAAGCTTATTTTGTCGAAGTATAGATCCAGTTTCAAATCTCTTCAGAAATCCACTTATTCTATTACATACGAAGAGCAATTAGTTGATAAATTAGAAGTTGAGTCATTAAAATAACTCCAAATATAACTATTTTTATACCAATAGAAAATTATAACCTGTTGAAGAGGTAAAATGTTTTATGACAAATATTAAGAGCCAGTATGAAAAATGATAACAGAGATTAATAAAGTTGATGTAATATTAAATCATAGAAACCTTTTCTTCCAGCTTTCTACTTTAAATTCTTTCGAAGCAACAAAATTTGTCACAAGAAGCAACAGCAAACGGTCACATACCTTAATATAAAATCATAAATTTAATTTTTAAATGTTTTTCAATCAATTAGTTGATAAGCTTTCAAGGCTTAATACACAACTAGTCGCCAGAAAAGGATTAATGGCTTGAATATGCAAGTTTTTCTTGTCCAAGAATTTTAGTATCACAATTATCATCCAAGTCTGCAACCAACTTGATAAGTCATCTGTAGATACAACTAAGATTGCAATTATAATAACACAAAGCGACAGGTGCCTAAAGTCATATCCTCATTTTAAACAAAAACTGAGATACCTTAAGTGTTCTGAGCTGTATTAAGTGACCGAGGATACTCATCAAGCGAGCGAGTAATTCTTTTGATATCTTCCCCTGGCTGGCCTGCTGCAAATTTGTAAGGCAACATACTTAAATACTTTCAGGCTCCAAGTTCTTTTCAAAAATGAGAATAAAAAATTATTAAGAAAATGATATTTATATGAGCACAGAACCAAGAAAAGATAGTTGGATTGATATCAAATTTTCTTTATTACCGCTATTCTAGCAACTTTGGCAAGCTTTAGCTTTATTTCTCTAGGCAATCTCCTTTTAACTGCCTGAGATGAAGTATCAACTTCTTGATTTTCTGCAGCAGGTGGTCTCGCTGTAGCATTTTCCACAGAACAAATTTTTAATCTAAGAGGTACTTCACAGATCATCTCATCTATGAAGTATAAGAATTTACAGGAATATCATAACTTACATTCGGCAACCATCTTTTCTAATTCCCTAATGGCCTTCTCAAGCATTGAACTTCTGGGCCTGACACTAGTACCATCCTTTCTATGCATGTGAGAAGTTTTCTGCAATATATTATATACAAAAATAAAAATAAGCAATATCAGACTACTATGTAGCAAGAGAAGTAAAACTTTCTTATCTTTCTGTGATGCATAGAAAACAGAAAAATACAACAAAATTTTATTTAACCAACATTAATTGGTTAGAGCTTCTACTTTGCTTACACCTATATACCTCTTCTCCCAGAAAAAATAAATAAAATAAAATGGTTAATATACATAAAAATTAAGGGGTCAAGAACTGGTTCCTGAGCCACACAAGTTCATCTAATCCAATCAACCTTACATTTTCTAAAAAAAATTAGGTCCAAATTGTTTCAAATATAATGGAATTAGTAAAATTACAATACCAATGATCTTTAACAGACATCAGCTTTCATGCCTATCTATGAGTAAGGGTTTTCTCTTTTCATTTTTTTTTCTTTTTTTGATAATCTAGAAACCCCCCTAATCTGCTTAGCGAATGACCTGGGTTCAAAATTGGATCCCCCGCCAAGTCCTACAATCTTTGGGAAACAATAAACTATGGCCTTTCGCCATGCGGGTACCAATGAGGGGATTTGAACCCAGACCTTATGGGAGCAAACCATGGCATGACCATTCAGCTAAGCTTTTTCGAAAGTGTTTGACAGAG
The DNA here is from genome assembly GCA_032871835.1 of Dipteronia dyeriana. NCBI lineage: Eukaryota > Viridiplantae > Streptophyta > Magnoliopsida > Sapindales > Sapindaceae > Dipteronia > Dipteronia dyeriana. The sequence goes on along the minus strand of CM065296.1, from coordinate 97,891,731 downwards.
AAAATTTGCACAAACACAAGTGTTTGGGTGCCACTGTCCATGTTTTACATAGTTGCCATGTCCAGCATTGACCATGTAAAATGCAACACTAGTGTTTGTGCCCAGCAACAACTAAAAAGTTATAGACCAATAAAAGTACAAATTTATTAAAATTAGAAAAAATAAATTCAAGACAGTACTTACTGTTGTATTCGCCGCATTTTTTCTCTCTAGAACACTGTTCACTTGCAGTTCCTGAAAACCATTTTTTTCTTTTGGCCGAACAGAGGGTTCCAGCTCACTAATGTTATGCAATTGTTTTCCAGATTGGGATTTGGATTGTGTATGAGCATTTTGAACACGGTATTTCTGATGTGAGGCATCAGAGGTTTCAATGGCATCTTTCAATTTGTTACTGGTGCTCTTTGATGGTAAAACACCTGTCTTGAGCTTTTCAGCATCCTTTGCTACTGTCAACAATAAAGAAGTATCCCCATTTAAAACATTCAGAGATGTAGAATCCAAGGTCAATTTAGTATCAGCAGACTTCTTCTTGGAAGTAATTCCAGTAGCATTCATTTGATTCTCAGGTTTGACATCCCCGTGATGTTCACTCATCATAACCAAACTTTGAGTAGACGAATTTTTCCCAACATATGGTGCTGTCTTACCAGAGGCCATTTTAGCCACTTTTACTTGTTTATTTGACACATGACCATCAGCACTCTCACCATGAGCCTTTGCCAAATCTTTTCTTCTCCTTTTTTTTGTTTGCTGGTTAGGTATCACAGTAGGATCATTGCTTGAAAAGTGAAAAGAAATTAGTAAAGTCAAATACAATAAAGTTTTGCAAATAATTAACATAAATCTATGCAACTTCTATTCAATATTAAAAATAAAGGCAAAAGATCTCCAACTTTGACGGCTGAGGCTCAATTTAAAAGGTAGAAATAAAAGTTAGTCACACGACTCACATCCATAATTCAACCAAACATATAGCTCTAGTAACAAAGTTGAAATAGTGAAAATATCAGCATAACTAACATCTTAGTACAACAAAAGAACCACTAATGAGATATTACTACTGCTCACTTCAGATGTGACAGGTAAGGGATTCTCAAGAGCTGGCACAACATAAGCATAAGCATACAATAACAGTTTTCGTTCTAACACTTGGAACAAACAAAGTAATCAAATTTAGTAATATTAAAACATATTTGAATTCAGCTTTTATGCATGCAAAAGATCTCCAACTTTGAGGGCTGAGGCTCAATTTAAAAGGTAGAAATAAAAGTTAGTCACACGACTCACACCCATAATTCAACCAAACATATAGCTCTAGTAACAAAAGTTGAAATAGTGAAAATATCAGCATAACTAACATCTTAGTACAACAAATGAACCACTAATGAGATATTACTACTGCTCACTTCAGATGTGACAGGTAAGGGATTCTCAAGAGCTGGCACAACATAAGCATAAGCATACAATAACAGTTTTCGTTCTAACACTTGGAACAAACAAAGTAATCAAATTTAGTAATATTAAAACATATTTGAATTCGGCTTTTATGTATGGTCTTTATTGGTTCAAGACATGTAACTAATTACAGTAATACATTTGTCAATGCAGAATCCTATTTTTATTAAAACAATTAATGTTTAAAGTTGATATCTGTGGACCACGAAAACTTCAGAAAACGTAAGTGCAAGTTACTTTTAGCAAAAACTTGAACCGGTTTGTAAATTCTTAAGAGAATCGAGAGAACTTGGTAGTTTGGCACTGCTTTCTTCTTCAACTTTCCCTCACAGATTTACAACATTTCTCTTCACTGGTGTGAATGCCTTATTATCCCTGTTCAACCCATATTGACACTACTTAACCCGGACTGCTTAACTTGAAAATCCTAACACTCGCTTCCATCAAAGATTAACCCATTATAATTGTAGGTTTTCCAACCATAACCCATTACATAAGGCCACACAAGAGCTTCAAGGATGTGATTTAATTGAGCAGTTTTGACACAAGTTTGATTTGTTTGGACAGAGGGAAATAGACATATTCTGGAGATATCGACAAACGTGTAGTGATCACTTATCAAGGAAGCCCCAGTTGTAGAAATGCTCAGTATGCCAGTAATAATAATCAGAAAGTTTTTGTACCAAGAAGTTGTTTTGAACCAGAAGTAGTAATGTTTAACTTTCTTCATCAAGGAAGCTTTTCATGTGGGAAACCGTGAAACTTTTCTAAACCTTCCACATTCCCCTCAACTGTTTATAAGTAATCAGCATTTCATAGCATATACATCAAATCTACATGGCCTACCCCCTTCTAGTAATCTAGTAGTATGACAGTATGACATATGTAGTATTGACTAGTATTTCAGGGTCATATGAAACGAGATTTTATTTTCAAGATCTAGCCAACAATTCCATTCATTATACAGGAAATGACTCAGAATTGACCCACGCCAGGGAACTGTTAAATGAGATGATCCAGCTTATGGACCAAAGGCTACATATATTTTCCAATCAACTAGTAGAAACATTGTTCAGTCCCTCAACAAATATAAAAGAAGCAGATAAATAATTATATTGTCAAGTAAAGTGATTTGAAACACAGTTCAATTAAGGGGTCAAAAAGAAAACTCACATGCGCTCTAACGTTCCCCTATTAACAAAGAATCCATCATGTTTTATCGCTGAGTTATCAACTTCAAAATATTCATCCTGCACAAAAAGTAATAAGAAACATCGTACAAGGTAAAAGAAACCATGCAAATAGAGCACAATTAATTACTGCTGTAAAAAGATCAACAATAACACATAATTGATGTACCGACCAGTTCTGCATCATCAATAAAGGAGTCTTCTGTATCATACTGATCATCATCAGGAATATCATCCAGTTCTTCCTCATCGCTACTGTCCTTACCCTGAGAAGAAATCCTAGTTAGCATATGTAACTCACACATGGATATGATCATGCTAGATAAGCATACAACAGTACAAGGTTTGAATGCTAAAATCAATCATCTGCAAATGCATTGTACCATTAAAAAGCAAAAAACTGCCAATGAAATGTGACATACCATGTAAAGACGTTCAATCTTCTCAATAACAGCACTGAAACGATTAGGGGCAGGTTCATCTTTCTCTTCATTTGAAGCTGATTGACCCTGAATAAGGTGAATCAAAACAAATAATTTAATTTCATATCTCAAAAGTAACACAGAGATACTCCAGGTACAACACATTATGACACAAACTATAAATAACAAGTAAAGAGGACACAGATTGTGCCTACAACATAAGTGCCAATAACCACATTATCATCTTACTCAATTGTATCAGTCTGATGACTTTGAAACAACTAATAAATTTGATTCAAAGTTGTTATAAATAGTCAGGCCACGCTTCTAATGTAAAATTCAAAACAGTAGTATTTTATTCTCTTCATGCTAACAAAAAGTAATAATTCACATCAAATAATCAGTTAAACACCACTAAAAACTAATTACAGTAGAGTCCATGAAAGCAAAACCTATTAACAATTGTTAAAACACAAACACACAGATACATGTATAAAGAAAAAAATATGCAAATTAATAGGATGTGAGTATATATGTATAATGGACTGAAGGAACTCACAGGGACGATGCGAGACTCAAGATTGGGGGCGGGGACAGGTTGCGATTCGGGTAAGGTTTTCGAGGATCCGATGCTATTGGCCTTATTAGCGTCTTTCATAAGCTTCTTCCACGAAACGTACGTGGTCTCTCCGGGTCGGAGCTCCACCATGAACACTTGCCGGTCACCGGATTTCACAAACGACGACGTCGGCCTCGATGACGATTCACCGCCGACAGTCTTGTCCTTGTCTTCCTCCATCGAGGAGTCCGGGTCGGGTCGAAAGGATAATGATTCTAGGGTATTCGAAGTGCAGAATTTGATAAGCACTAATCGAGATTTGAGAGACAGGAGCAGGGTTTGGTTTAATTGGAGCGACGTATTGCGCGGGATATAGATAAAACGTCTTTTGAGTGTTTTTGGTGTTTTGTTTTTTTTTTCTTTTGTTTTTTTTTACTGTGAACGTTTTCTTTCCCGAGAAAATTTTTAAGAGGGAAGACAACAGTAAGTGCATCTCGAATGTGACGGCACCAAATTTTATAACCTTTTTTTTTTTTTTAATCTTAAGATTTTATACCATTTTGGTGTAACGGAAGCGTGTAAGAGAATATGTTCGTATCAAGGAATTTTTTTCATCTAACGTTAATTTGATGTAAAATATTCTTTTAATAAATATTTATATAATTTTTATGGTATATTTTTTAATTAAATATTAAAGGAATGAATTAAAAAAATTACAAATTACAAATTACGACTTTAAAAAAATAATTGATATGAGCATAGTGTCGCACCCTTGAATCACCAATTTAGGGGTCGTTTGTTTTTTTGTCCGAACACTGAATAGTTCTGAATATATCTGAACACTGAATAGAGAATGAAATCTTAATCTGAATTATATGTCTTTTTTTTCTTTCTCATATATGAATGTACTATCAACATGTTTGTTTTTCTACAATAAAATTGTCTGTAATTTTATATTTATACTCATACTAATTAAAAGAAACAATTTAAAATGCATCATTTTTTATAAGATTTTTTTTATGTTCTTTTACAAACAAAAATCAATTTAACAAAACAAAAATTTTAGCAAAGAATATAATTTTATATGTTTTGCAAATAAAGTTCAAGTTTAATTTATTATTTTAAAAAAAGAGTTCAATATGTACAAGATGAAAAAAAAATATTGATTTTTTTTAAAATTGGTTCTTTAATTAAATATATATATATATATATGTATAATTATTCTATAACATCTTCAAGCCACAAAATTGAATCAATCCGGTAGACAAATTTATTGAGTACTAGATAAATAATTAGATAATATATATACATAGTTCTTATCAAGAATTGGTAAGAACTAAAGAGATTTAATTGTTCAATCCCATAAATAAAGTTCAAGTTATTGTTAAAAAAAAAGAGTTCAAATTCAGTATGCACCGGAAGTAAAAAAAAATGTTTTTTTTTTAATAGATTCTTGAATTTTATATATATATATAATTATTCTATAGCATCTTCAAACCACAAAATTGAATCAATACAGTAGATAAATTTATTGAGTACTAGATGAATAGTTAGATAAAAAAAATATACAGAGTTCTTACCAGGATTTCGTAGGAGTTAAAGAAATTCAATTGTTTTATCTCATGAAAATTTAGTATAAAGAAGTGATTAGGGATTATTTTTCTTTCTAAAACCCGTTTAAAATAATAAATATGTTATATATATATAAAAAAGAATTTTACACCATATCAAATTAGAATAAATTTGGAAATATATCTGTTTTGGTAGGGTATACTTGGAAGTGAATATATTAAATGTAATCCAGTGATTTGAAATTAAGTTAAAAGTCAGGATTTATTACTTTTTATTTTAAGTTGTTTTTTTATATTTTTAAGTTGTTTGACCACCTAAAAAAACAAATAAAACAACTTAATGAGTTCAATTCAGACCCATTAAGTTTTAAGTTAAAAAAACAAACGACCCCTTACACTACGTTGGTGTTGTAACACATAACTGATGCTTCGTTGGAAATGTTCTAACAGATCGAGGGTGAGTCCAAACCTGTATAGCTTCATTAAATATTATGGCACGGTCTCATTGGTTACATTTGTACTACAAATGCGGCAAATATACTTAGGAGTGGGCATAAAAACTAAAAGTGAAAATTGTGTGAAATATCTTTTTTTTTTTTGTAAGTTATATTGATCTCACTGGTTTAATAAGTTAAGTTTAAAAGGTACATATTATGGTAACCTACCCATATTAAACTTAAATAATCAATTTTTAATTCTCTTTGTACTTCAATCTCCACACTTTGATCACTGAAAGCATTAACTATTTTCCCTCTCTCCAAAAAACGCTTCTAAAAATCGATATACAATTTATCTGAAAATCGACGTGTTTCAGCAAAATATACTGTAAAAAACTCAGAAAGTAAATAAAACTCTCGGACAATGCAAGAAAAAAGTTTGGACACTGTTTTAAAAAAGCACGGTTTTTAAAAGCTCGAAGCTTAGGAAAAAAAAAGTTCGGAGATTTTTTTAAAAAAACTCGGAACCTTGAAAAAAAACTCGAAACTTTTTAAAAAAACTCGAAGCTTTTAAAAAAAAACTCGGAGCTTTTAAAAAAAAACTCGGAGCTTTGAAAAAAAAACTCGGAGCTTTGGAAAAAAATCTCGGAGCTTTGGAAAAAAATCTTGGAGCTTTGAAAAAAAAAACTCAGAGCTTTTAAAAAAAAACTCAAAGGTTTGGAAAAAAAGCTTGAAAGTTTGGAGAAAAAAGCTTGAAGATTTGGAAAAAAAAAAAACTCGGAGCTTTAGAAAAAAACAACCTTGGAGCTTTAAAAATAGAGCTCGGAGCTTTGAAAAAAAAAACTCGAAGGCTTGAAAAAAAAGCTCGAGGCTTTGGAAAAGGAATTTGGAGCTTTGGAAAAAAAATCTCAGAGCTTTGAAAAAAAAAACTCAAAAATTTGAAAAAAAAGCTCGAAGGTTTGAAATAAAAGCTCGAAATTTTGGAAAAAAAGCTCGAAGCTTTGGAAAAAAAAAATCTCGGAGCTTTAAAAAAAACTCGAAGCTTTGAAAAATAAACTCGGAGCTCGATCCCGAATGCATTTGCGTAATGCCACTCCACCATCGTACGAATGATTATTTGGGTTTCAATGGAACTTTCTCTCTTTACTTCATAGCTCTCACTATAAAATGAATCTAATGGAACAACTATTCGGGGTATTTTTATCTGTTCACCATAATATATATCTTTTAAACATAAAAGCAACAATAACATTGTCAAAATGTTGCCTCTAAAAAGTACTATTTAATTTTTGAACCCAAACCGAAACCAAATTGAGTCTAACCGAACCGAACCGAAAAAAAAGGTGTTTGGTTCGGTTCAGTTCGGTTCGGTTTATAGCTTCTATTCGGTTCAAACCGATTTGAAATTTGAAAACCGAATTTAATTCATTTCTGTTTCTGTTTTGGACATATAAAACCGAACCGAACCGAATAAACCGAATTGTCTTAATTAATTATTTTGTAATGTTCAATTTTATTATGGATTGTTTGTTGATGATATTTTATTTTTTGACTACATTATATACTACATTTTTTACTTCTATTTATAGAAATTATTATGATTTTATATTTTGATTGAGTATGTAAACCGAATATAATTGAAATTTTAGATAACGATTCAAAATTGGATTGTATTTTGTTTAAATTATTTTTTACATATTATGTTTTCTTAAATGTCAAAGGGTAAAAATTATTTTAAAGGTAAAAATGTCATTTCCCTCAAACTCCATTAACTAATAGTAGTAAACTAAGAGGGGTAATTAGTGTAATAAATACATATTCGAATTCTGACTATAATTTCACCAATAGTTTTGGTATATTAATGCAATTTGTCCTATAAAATATTACACGAACTAATATTGCGTTTGATTTTTCGACCGAAGACTAAATAGTGCTGGATTTATACTGAAAACTGAAAACTGAATAAAATGTTTGATTTTTTTCACTGAAAACTGAATATAAGTGATAAATTGTTTGTTTTTTTAAGTTACAAATATCTGAAAATAAATGATTTTACATCTATACCCTTTCAACTATTATTTGTTATATATTTATATTTTAATGTGTTCAATATTTATATATGGAACTATAATATATAATTATACATTTATAATGAAATCTATCTGTTCTATCAATGTGAACATACCATATAAATATGCAACAAACATACTTAATTCATATATATATATATATAAATTAACAAAGCTAGTGTCAAATTAGAGAGTATATCATCTAGACATATAAAGATGATATTGTGGTGCTTGCATTACATGTAAACTGCATGTAGTTTATGGTTAAGTTGGTTTAAATTTGTTTTTAAAACTTTTTTTTAGTGTTAATTTTCTCAAATCACATAATATAAAACTAATCAAATTATGAGAAAAAAAAAGTCTTTACCGATATATAAATAGAAGTCAAAATAGGTTTGAATATAATAAAAAAAACGTTGGACTCAAATGGAGAAGAAAAAACTATGTTTAATAAACATTGGATTCAAATGAAAAAACTATGTTTAATGGTTGCTAAAAATTATTTAAATAGTGAGAAAAAAAAATATTAATACGGTGAAGAGTGTGAGAAATAAAATTTGTGATAACAAATTTAGAAAATATAAATTAATATATATTTCAGTTGAATTGTTATTAATTGAAGTGAAAAGTGAAAAGTGAAAAGTGAAAAGTTTACACTTTTCATAACCAGTGATTTTAAGAGCCTAATTAATGATTTTATCCTTTAAAAAATTAAACAAAACAACTTAATGATACATATTAAGTATCATTAAGTGTTAAGTGGAAAAATCAAACAGACCCTTACTTATTCAAAGCTAAAACAACTTTTAGAAAACTAACAACAACCGTCCCATAATGAGTGTTTGACCGTTAACTTTTTACCGTATCAAATGGGTAAAAAGACTTAAATATCACTAATATCATTGATTTAATAAAATCATAGATTAAAAAAAATAAAAAGATAAAATTATACCGATATAGATAAAATAATATATATATATATAATTTTAAATTAGAAAATAAAAAGAACTGTCATCCAAAAAGTATAATATTGAAAATAAGCGTCATATTTTCTATAGTATTGTCAATATAAATCCCAAAATCGAAGAATTTGGATTTCCATATTTATAGTCTGATCTTCTATGTTTGGAATTTTAGATGGTTTAAACGAACAATCTATGGCATGTTCTGATGAATTTAACTTGCATGCTGCTGCTTCTAAATGCAGTGCGTGATTACTTACTTTAATATCACAGTCAATATTCAATCTTGTATCACCAATTAAACAAAACTCGTATTCCTTATCCGTAACAAAATGTTATTTGCTTGTATTGTTAATTGACTGGAAAGGCTAATTAAAGCGCTTAACTCACTAGGATCTAGGGCCTAGAATTCAATTCAAATAGGGTTAGGTTGAATTGTTTTTAATTAATTGCTTAGGTTGACAACTGGTTTTGTTAAAATTTTGGATTTAAGCTATTCTATAATATAATCTGTTCGATTATTTTCGCAATAAATTATTTATTCAACATAAATGATGGTGATTATTTTCTAATTTGCCCTTACATTCCTTCAATTAATAAGGGGGTTAATAGCATCGATGCCTCTATATTTATAATGCAGTTATATAATGCTTCATGAATTTTTTTTTCTTAGTATTTAATTAGGAAACGGACGTCAATGATAAATTACAATTATACACCCTAAATATATGAATAATTACATTAAAGCTGGAAAAATATAATAATATCATACAAATACCCTTTGACATGTTTGACTAATATCCAAAAGAATCAAAATAAAAATATTAATAACATTAATTATTTTTTAAAAAATAATTAATAATAATAATAATAAACTTTGAAAATAATAATAATAATAACATTAATGAACTTTTAAAAATAAAAATTATAATATATTAAAAATAATAATAAAGAAAAATTAAATTAAAAACATATGGAACCTAGATTTCCAAATTCCAATTAAACAATTAAACAACTCATAATTCCAATTAAACAAAAATGAATTAAACTACCCATATTTTAAATTTATTTTTCTTTATTATTATTGTTAATATATTTTAATATATGGAACCCAGATTTTCAAATTCCAATTAAACAATTAAACTATCCATAATTTTAATTAAATAAAAAATAATTAAACTACCCATATATTTATTTTATTTTATTTTTAAAAATGAATGGTGGAGCTAATGTGTGATGATTTTTTATGGTTTGGTGGTGGTTTGTGTCTGGATTTGGTTGTTTCAAGAAGAGAATAAATATGGGCTTAGAAGAGAATTAATCTGGGTTTGGGTTGAGAAATCTGAGTTTCAAATTCTTTTTTTAAAATACAATTATTTAAATTAACAATATGGGCAGTTTAATTAATTTTTGTTTAATTAGATTTATGGGTAGTTTTATTGTTTAACTGAAATTTGAAAATCCGGGTTCCATATATTATAATATATTAACAATAATAATAAAGAAAAAAATAAATTAAAAATATGAGTATTTTGATTAATTTTTATTTAATTGGAATTATGGGTAGTTTAATTGTTTAAGAATTTGAAAATCTAGGTCCCATATATTTTTAATTTATTTTTTCTTTATTATTATTGTTAATATATTATAATTTTTATTTTTAAAAGTTCATTAATGTTATTATTATTATTATTTTCAAAGTTTATTATTATTATTAATAATTATTTTTTAAAAAATAATTAATGTTATTAATATTTTTATTTTGATTCTTTTGGATATTAGTCAAACATGTCAAAGGGTATTTGTATGATATTATTATATTTTTCCAACTGTAATGCAATTATTCATATATTCAGGGCATGTAAGTGTAATTTGCCATTGACGACCGTTCTACTTCTGTAAGTTTTTATAAATTTATGGAAGTTCAGGAGATTAAATGCTAAAAAATTCAGAAGACACTATACAACTGCGCTATAAATATAGGGGCATCGGTGGTATTATCCCTTGTTTTCAAAATAAAGGGAAATTGCATAGACACCTTTGAGGTTTGGTCTAGTTGTAGCTAGATGGTGAAATAAGATTATTCTATAAGAAGACCCCTAAAATTAACAGTAGCTAATAATTCTGTTGGGTTGACAAAGTTAGACTTGTTATAGGTCAAACTGCCTTGTTAGCTTGTCTACACCATGCGTCATGACTATCCCTCTTCAGCAGGCCATTACCTCCATCAATTAACTCCATCTCTACAACTCATAGGGTTATCAACAACAATTTCCAGACATATCCAACACCCATTTTGTACTGTAACACACACTCTCAAAGATATTATAACTCGAAAGCAAAATCCCAAAATAGACTTTAAAAAAATATCCTCTCCAAAATATTGATCCAGTTTTATAAACAATTTTTCACCAGATTCTTCCATAGCAAACACATCTCAAAATCAATATTTTATCTAAGACATGCTTAGAATTTTCAAGAAAAATAAGAGGTTGTTGACGTCGATTTCTGGATGTGTAAGAAAAGCCAACAATGTTTGAATTTTAGCTGTGATTTCAAAGAGAAAGAGAAGGAGAAAGTAATCGGACGCAAGTTTTACATGGTAAAACTCCGATGTCCGGAGAAACGTCCACGGGTGGTTGAATAATCAACCGAGCCAAAATCCACTATGAATAGAATAATTACAATTCTCGATCTTTCTTTTTTCTCTTTGTATATCTCTATGATTTCTCTGTCTATATCTTTTGTGACGAGATTATAGGTCTATTTATATGTCCATAGAACCCTAATCTTCTTTGTACAAATAATAAAATATCTTGGTATTTAATTATGATTGTCTACTTGTTCGAAGTAGTTTGTGTTCCTTCTTGTTTCAGAGATTTATATTGAGATAGAATGTGACTCTAGTAATGTAGTCCAACTAGGAATTATTTCCTTATAATAACGTAATCTTTTTGAAGAAATAAAATTGTTGCCTAATTAGGAACCCTTTCTGTTTGATATTCTGTTCTTCTTTGAATTCCTCTATGATATGGATATCTTCGCGTGTTTTAATGACTTGATTCGTGTGAGCTACGCGCTAGGCTTTTTATTCAGTTATCTTCATGTTTGTCCCGAGTAGAACACGATATCAGCTGGTCCTGAGTGACGTCATCTGATCCCGAGTAGAAAATGTCATAAACCAGCCCCTGAGTATCATTAACTGATCCCGACTAGTATATGACGTCAGTTGACCCCGATTAGGTTTTGTTCAATACTTGTTTACTCGGGCCTTTCTTCTTTGGTGATGTCTTGCAGGGTATTTTCTGAATGCCTATTTGGACGTCCACCTGGCAATTTTATCTTCTTTGTAGATGACGTGTACGTCTGATAAAATTTACATACGACAAAGGTAAAAAATCAAAATTCATTGATGTAAATAACAGATCAATTTACACACTCTAATTGAAATCAAACGATCTAGAGCTCTCTAGGTAGGTGATATTATGACAATAAAACATTTTTAAACTGAATTCTTCTTTCTCTAATCCATTTGAGCTCTCAATCGAGTTATGTAACTTGCACCTTAGCCAATTCACCATGAGGTCTTGATCTGATTCAAAAACAAATTGAGAAAACTAGGTTTCAGTATCAACAAAGAAGAGATTGAGAAAGTAATTGCAGTGGGTGAAGTAGATTTTCATTGCTGTAATGACCGATGCGATTAAGGTAATATCTTGAATCTGCCATGGAGGAGTGGAGGTGGTGAGACGGCTGCAAACCCCTTCCCCGATTCCATCGATTATTTTTTTAATTTTATTTTTGGCATTTTCTTTTTTCTAAAATAGAGATGATAGTATTCCTCGTGTGGCCGAACCCCACATGGGCCAACCCCAGTGGAAGATAATAGTCAGAGATGGGGATGAGGATGAGGATGAGGACAAAGTCTTGACCTTGAAGGTGAAGCGAGGTGGGGATAGGGGAAGCACTCATTGCCTCGATATATATATATATATATATATATACATTAATTTTATAAACACAAAAAAAAATTAACTAAAAAAGGATGAATAATGGGGTGGGTATGGAGACGGCTCCTCAAACAGGGAATTCCTGACCCCCGCCCCGCTTCTCTTAATACGTGGACATTATAGTTTTGGCGGGCACAGATGAGGATGGAAAATCATTCCTTGACCCTGACCCGCCCCATTGCCATCTCTAATCTAAAGAGACCGTAATGCCTTTACGGTGTTAGATGCTATTGGTACTCTGATGAGTTCTAAGGTCTCTTCGTAGAATAACTATATTTCACCATCTAGGTGCAACTAAGCCAAACCTCAAGGATGCCAATGCAATTTCCCCTTAAAATAAAAATAAAAAAGAAGCGTTTTTGCAATCTACAGTATCTACTACACCTCTACACGGTCGAATGGAGTATCTTGGAAAATAAGCATATCCGGCACGGCCCGGCCCACGATGAGGTTTATCTATCCATCTCTCGTACCTTTCTCACATTTTCTCGTCTCCCAAACAGCCTCACTGCCATGACGACCACTACTCTCCTCCTCTCCACAACGCTCTTCATTTCCAAACCGCTCTCTTTCAGCATCACAACAACCACTACTACTACCACTAAACCATTATTTCCCTCGCCGTTAAAGTTTTCGTCCATTTTCGTTCCTTCACCAAGACCTCATAAAAGCCCTTTCATCGTACGCGCCGTCGAAGGCGACGGGGACAGCGGCGGCCCGGACGACTACGACATGGACGAAGAAGAAGTAGATGAGCTAGACAACAAGAGAGACTACGACGTCGAGTACGACCCACTCGCTTCCTCCTCCGCTGGTGGTCTTGATGAAGATATCACTATGGTGGACAGCAAGAGCTTTGTGTTCACACAGGGCTGGGACTCTGAGATGGTGGTGGATTATAGAATTGATGAAGATGAGTTTCATAAGATCAGTTTGATGGAATGTGACTTCTTTATTAGGAAGCCCCCTGATCCTGATAATGATGTGTATGATTTCAGGGAGGTTAGTGGGTTGATTTAATTCTCAATTCGTGTTTAAATTTTGTTGTTTTTTCTTGATTTCTGATATGGTTTTATGTATTTTGATCAATATTTATTTTTTTCTGTTTCCGAATTGCAGATGTATGTTACTCCTCCAGATACTGATATTTATGCCATACCAAAAGTTCTTGCTCCAATGCCTCAAAAGGTACCTACAGTTTTACTTATTTGTTTTCCTTTTATCCTCTCTGCTAATGATAATTAGGTTTGAAGAGGAATGTTGTATCACATTACACATTTAAGTGTTATATTACAATGCATGACTGTCGGCTTTTTCTACCTTCATGATTTTGTGAAATGGTTTATTGAACTTGAATCACATGAGTAATTTGGTATATTGTTTATTTCATTGATTTTTCCTTGGTGTAAACTATAGTACATTCGTTGTGCGAAAAGTGATTATGGATGCTACAACGTCACTGAACCTCCCATCGATGCACCACGAGATCCTATGTACAAATCCGATAGAGAGATACACAAGGTATGGTTGATCTATTGGTGTAGTATATGCCATCTCTTTCATATGAACTGCTTTAAACTATGTATTAAATGATCTTTTATTAAGCATAACAGCTGGTCAATTTACCAAGTGATGGTGACTAAGGTAGTATTGCCTATGTAAAAATTTAAAATATTCACCAGATAAAATTGAAATAAGCAGGATAATAAGTGGTTATTATCACACTGCTTTTTTCTGGATGATTGCTTTACAGAGTCTAGAACCTCAAAGGATCTTTGCCTTTAAAACGAAGAACACTTTGTAATTGATGTCATGTTCTTGCTAACACCATTCACTTGGCTGATCACTACCACAGGTATTCTTGACAAAACACTTTAGAAACCGAAGATTGGGTGACCTAGAGTTTGTACTAGATTTTGAGGAGATTTATGTGATTGATTCGAAAACAAAGTCAATAACCAGAGCAAAAGTTTTGGTAAGAATTTTTTGCACTTAAATTTGTTTTAGTTCAATTTTAATATTGCTTCTGGAATTACTATATGCTTCTTACCTTTCACATCTTTACTTTAAATTGTTTTTTTTCTTTTCTTTTCTTTTTTTATGTTTTTCATATGACTGATCTAGTTTAGGTGGAAATATCTCTCTGCAGTTTAGTTTCGTATGGATCATGTTTTATTATTTGACAATGATGACGCTTCAGTGAAGCTGAAAATGCAACTATGTTATTTTCTTGGGTTTGCATAAGTTGCTTAATTTGAACAAATGATAAAATAAAACTTTTAGAGACTGCTATTTATTTTAAGCCCATCAGGTACACTGCCGTCATATTTTAAGTTCTAGTGACTAGTGCTTTGTTTTCTTGAGGTTGACTGGACAAAGTTTGTGGGGATCCTTCATAATTCACTTATTGATACAGATTATATTATTTTCTTCTAAAATCTTTTAACTGCACATGATATTATGTTTAAAAGATATTGATTTTCTTCCCTCATTTTCCGATGTCAGGTTCATTGCTTCATTTGTTATATACCCTTCATTTTCCGAAACAAATAGTTAATACTTGTTTCTTTATTCCCAAAATCATGACTGCTTGTTATACCGGTACCATTAATGATTCTATGATCTCTATCTTTCTGTGAGAATTACTTGTAAGGTTCCTTAAAGTTATGTTTCCATGGTACCTAATCTTGGTTTATCTATGTGTTAAACCTCAAATTATGTTGGGTGATTCTGTGGGTGGGGTTCAAGAAACACAAGCATTGGAGAGATCTTATGATTCATCTAATATCCTTGGGTCTGTTTGCAACTTTGCATAAAGTGATTTATCTCCATCCTGATTCTTAGTTCTGGTGCCAATGTGCGGAGTCTTTCTTCTAATGTCTATTAACCTGCATATTCAGCAATTCAACCCTTACATAAATAGTTACTTATATCAGATCTCATTTGTCTTTTATTGATGTTTTATTGGTTAAGTTTTTAGCAGGATTTATTTTAATGGTTAGAATGCTTCTTTTAGGTCACACTACCAAGAAATAGGGATCGAAAGAATGACTTACTTGTAATACGCGATAATGGAAATTCCTTCAGAATTATTCATGCGGTAATCGCTATTTTCCAGTTCACTTTATATACATCTATCTTTTATATGTTGTCTGATTTACCATTCTCTTTTATGCTTTTAGAGTGAAAGAGATGATCCCACCACTGTGATAGAGAGGGAAGAGTGGGTCAAGTCCAGAGAAGATATGGAGAGACATCTAAGTAAGCTTCGAGACTTCAGTGTTTCAAATTGGTTCTAATCGATCAGAAGAATTTGAAGACCTTTTATATGCGCAATGAAATGCAAAATGATTGAAGGGTTGGACTTAAGCAAACACATCCAAGTTTTTCAGTTGGATTTGCCATCAACCTTGGGCATTTATAGCTGCATTTAACAAAGAGTTGTAGGTGATTGTGTACTTTTGTAAGGTTCTTAGCCTTGAGGATTTTAGGCGCATTTGCCGTCGTCCAATTTATACGCATGTGGAAGCTGGTTTTCCTTGTAAATTATAAAGATGTGGGTTGTAGAATCTGTATTCTTAATGGCACACAGTTGTGGTTAATGCTGATGAAATTAGTAGTCAACTAAACAAAGAGTTTAATTAATATTGTAGCTATTCTTAATGCTTCTCTTCTGCTGTGAATTTTCATTTATTTTTGGTCAAACATATAAACATTGACCTAAATATAAGTTATGTTAACATCAATATGAACATTATCATCTAAAGTCATCTGAATATCAAATTTAACAGTTTGATATTGTTGGAGATTTTTGGAACCGATGAACGTAGAATCGTCGTATCTAATATATGCCCATGATATATAGCAATTAATAATGTCAATAGCAGTAAAATTAGATGAGAGAAAATAAACCAATCAAAACACAAGATATACGTGAAAAACCTAAATCGGGTAAAAAACCGTGTTTCGTTAGGACAGTAAAGAAAATTCCACTATATAACAAATTGTCATAACCATATATTCCAGGATTCTCTCTCACACCCAAACCCCAAACCACACTCACAAGATCCTCATCAAGAACCCCACAATATCCCTTAGGTCTCCCTTGAATATCACCCACATATCTCTTACTTGATCCACTGATATTCCTTTAGATCTCTCCCCGGATATTACCACTGGTCTCTCACCCGAATCTCTCCACTACTCTCTGATGTTACATGGTGTTCTTTTTTCTCCACACAAAATAACCTAGATACAATGTCTATTTATACTAGTTACAGATAGTTTTACATAAAAGGAAATCCTACTCCTAAACGTACAAGAGTTGCTTGTTCCACATAAATACTATTTCCTATTTATGACAAGTCTTCGTGTTAAGGAGAAATCCTTTTCCTTCAAGTACATGACTTTCCTATTCTTCATGAAGACAAACTCTTTCCTTTTCTGATTAGCACCAGAACTTATAGAAGAAAACATCTTTCCTATTTTCGTGCAACATTCCTAATTTGGGCAAGATCCGTTATTGCCACGGTTTGGGTCGCGGTTGGCCACTCGCGCCCAACATCACGGACCAAAACTATCGACCACCGCTTTGAGTATCGCGGTTGGTGCATTGCCTTCGCCGCTGTCCATGCCGCGTAAATCCACAGGAGTTCGACCGCTCCTTGTGCCGCGGTCTGTGCACGTGTCTGCACCGCGGTACCTACCAGACTTCGTTTCTTCAGTTCTTCTTTGTCTTCAAACCTTCCTCAAACACCATCTTTAACTTCCAAATGTTATCCCACGTCTTCAGGAAGCTCCTCATCATTTGAGTCTTGTTTGATTAACATTGGGTTCACTTGAGAATACGAGCCAAAACCTAACAGATGTAAACATAACTTGAGTATAAGTTGGACAAATGACGTAAATTGAATGAAAATATAGGCAATACACAATCAAAAGAAAAATGGCAATATACTTGTATATATTCTGTTGAAGGGGTCAAAAATTTATTGGCACTATTTGAGGGGGTGTTATGCAAATATCACCACTTTACTAATGTATGTTTAAAAGGCACCATTTAACGTGTTCAGACGAAAATACCCCGAAATATTAAAACAGTGAGGAATTTATCGTTTTCTAAGTTAGAGAAAAGCAACAGTCAAACCGACGGGAAAGTAATTGACGGTGAAATGACTGGAACGAGATTACACGAGAACAACTGCGATTGAGAAATGTAAGATTAGTTTTTTTTTCATCGTTTTTGTTGTTGTTAACTTGCATTACATGTTAGAATTGAGTTTTGTTAATAGAAATTGTAGAAACCGATTAAAATAGAGATCTGAGAATGGTTGTGATTTATGTTAGGGTTTGTAATTTGGTTGAATATCAGTTGAGGAAGATGAAATCTGGGTTATCGAGACTTTTTGCAAGAGAATCGAGCTTATTTGTTGTTGAGTCGAGTTTTTTGTTGTTGTGAAAATTAGGTTTTGGTAAGTCGAGCTTATTTTGTAATGTTTCGAGTTTTTTTTGAATTGGATCGAGTTTTTTTGAAAGGGATTGAGCTTTTTTGAAAAGGAATCTAGATTTTTTCAATAGAGTCGAGCTTTTTTTGAATTGAATCGAGCTTTTTTGAAAGGGATTGGGCTTTTTTGAAAAGGAATCGAGCTTTTTTCAATAGAGTCGAGCTTTTTTGAATTGGATCGAGCTTTTTTGAAAGAGATCGAGCTTTTTTGAAAAGGATTCGAGTTTTTTTCAATAGGGTCGAGCTTTTTTTTCATTGCATCGAGCTTTTTCATTATGACATCGAGTTTTTTTTTTAAATAAGATCGAGCTTTTCTTACATAGGTCGAGCTTATTTGTTATGGGATCGAGCATTTTGTTCATATGATCGAGCTTTTTTCTAAAGGGTCGAACTTTTTTGTATACGAGTCGAGCTTTATTTTCATGAAAATTAGGTTTTGGTGGGTCGAGCTTTTTTATAAAGGTTCGAGCGTTTTCTGAATAGGATCGAGCCTTTTTGAAAGGAATCGAACTTTTTTTACATTGGATCGAGCTTTTTCATCATGGGATCGAGCTTTTTGACATAGGATCGAGCTATTTTGTTATGGGATCGAGCATTTTTTTATAGGATCGAGTTTTTTTTAATGGGTTGAGCTTTTTTGTCCTTGGATGAAGCTTTTTTGTCCTTGGATCGAGCTTAATTCTTATTTGACCGAGCTTTTTTATAATTGGAT
Organism: Dipteronia dyeriana; assembly: GCA_032871835.1. Lineage (NCBI taxonomy): Eukaryota > Viridiplantae > Streptophyta > Magnoliopsida > Sapindales > Sapindaceae > Dipteronia > Dipteronia dyeriana. The sequence continues at coordinate 97,872,838 of CM065296.1, read as the reverse complement.
CGAGCTTTTTTATCCTTGGATCGAGCTTATTTCTTATAGGACCGAGCTGTTTTTACATTGGATCGAGGATTTTAATTTTGGTTACGAAATTTGTTCTTTTTAATGATGTTGTATTTCTGTTACATTGCAGATGAGAAATAGGTTGAGGGATTTGCTTAAAACTGCAGAAGGAGACTGGTACGCAGGCAAATTGACTCGACACAACCATTTTGATGCCCTTGGCCATATAGACGACGTGCTGAACCGGGTCCCTACAGAATTTATAGATGAAGATCGGCGTCGGTTCATGGCATCATGTTTTGGGCATTTCCTGACGATACATCGGGAGATGAAGTTTTGTTGTCATCACCCTATACTATCTTTCCAGGCAGTGTACACGGGACCACTTGTGTGGACCGACATCAATTACATAATCATATGCATTATGGTGCAAGTTTCTTAACTCTTCCAGATGCAGATTATATTCAAACTAGGTGTATGCGCGGGTTGCTTTATCCATTATTGCGGTAACATCCTTCCTATGAAATCGCTTGTTAATATTTTCAGTAAAGTGCCAGCAACATATGGTATGAGTGGCATCAGAGAACACTTTAGAAATTCCTACTTCAATGCTTGCATGCCTATCAGAAATGAAAAATAGCTCATCAATATGACCTAAGACACCCTTCAAGTAATCCAAAAACCATTCCCATGAAAGGTTGTTTTTTGAGTCGCCGTACCCAAAAGCAATTGGATACACCTGTTCGTTCCCATCTTGTGTTGTTGCAACAAACATTGTACCCCGAAATCGTCCGTTCAAATAGGTACCATCAACGGTAATTACTGGACGCATACACGTTCGGAATCCTCTAAATGAGACACCAATCGACATGAAAAAGTATAGAAATTTACAATCTTCGTCGCACTGTAAGTCAGTGATTGTGCCAGGATGTTTTTGTTCCAAAATGTAACCAAATGATGGAAGCAGTTGAAAGGTTTCCTCATGCGTTCCATATGTCAATGACAATGCATAATCGAGGGCGGCGTGTGCCTTACTGTACATGATTTGGATTCCATACATTGATTTCATGTCGACGATTATGTCCTTCGGACACATTAGTCGACCATCTTATTGTTGAAGTCTAGGTGCAATAACTTCTCCAATTATGACTGCACTAGCTTATTGGTGGCGGTGGTGAATTTCCTCTAACGGACAAGTGTGTTCGTTGACAAAACTTCTTACTTGAACGTATGTGCCTTCATCTCTCCTCACCGCTCTTAACTTCCACGTACAATTTCCCATCAAACAAGCTAGATGTAATGTTGTCTTGTTGGACATTTTCACCTTCCACTCGAAGTTCTGCCGTATTGTAAAATGGCCTACTAGTCTCTTCAAATTTTTTTCATTGGAAAAAATTGCCCTTTATATATCATGTTTGTAGGTTCATCTTCAACCAAGTTCCTGCGTCCACCCATACCAAACGAGTATGATTCTGCTCCTGGAATAACCCATGTTGTGGCATTATCAGAATCATCTGGAGTTACATTAGCCCGAACCTTAGAGGTCCTAACTATATCTGGTGCACTGGAACTAAATCTGTATACATGTCTTACACGTCTTTCCATTTGGACAGGTTCTTCATCATCCTCATTGTCCTATACATTTTGTACATAATTGAAATTTCCCTCATTATCCACCTCATGAATCACCCTAACATTCAGTGCTGTATTCTGCTCATTGTTGATGTCATTGTAGATCTCATTGTATTGGTGGTTGTACTGCCTACCATTCATTTCAATTTGACAACCAAATACTTCGTCGAATTGAGGTCCCATTATATTATCATGGGCGGCTACTTCCGGTGGAACAACACATATGTTTTCCCAATCATTAATCCCACTTCTTTCTGTGAACAACTGGTTGCTTCCGCCTGACGATCAAAATTGTTGGGTGTTATCACTATGAGGGATATCTTCACCAATGACACCTCCTGCTGGCTTCTCGATTAGACTAACACATACTTGAGGGATCACCCTATCTTCCCCTAGCATAAACTGAATATCATCATTGTTTCTTATAAATGTACGACATGTAGTCCCAGGAACAATTGATATAGACTGTAGATCAACACTGTATTTGTTCTCATCAAACTTCACAATGGTTTGCACGATCGACACCAGTTCTTCGTAACTCAAATTCTTTGACACATATAAACCTTGGTTATCAGAACCTAAATACCTCTGATTTTCGTCGGGTAATTGCTCCCATCGACCATTGTAAGATATGACTATTCTCACCCTATCCATTGTCCTGTCAAAATCATTATAAAAAACCATTATTAAGAAATAAATATTTAATATTAAATTTACAATTATAAAGGATTAAACAAAAATCAAAAGTGTAACCGATCGAGCTTTTTTTTACTGATCGAACTTTTTTTGTACATGATAGAGCCATTTTTGTACATGGTCGAGCCGTTTTTGTATATGATCGAGCCGTTTTTGTACGTGATCGAGTTTTTTTGAACGAGATCGAGCTTTTTTTTGTTCATAACCGAGCTCTATTTGTACATCATCGAGCTTTTTTTAATATGGCTCGAGCTTTTTTTCATATAGCTCAAGCTTTTTTCAAATATGACTCGACCTTTTTATTTTAGGGATCGAGTTTTTTTGTGAGGAATCGAGCTTTTTTGGTGCGGGATCGAGCTTTTTTTGTGAGTGATCGAGTTCTTTTTTTAGGGATTGAGTTTTTTTTTGTGACGTATCGAGCATTTATTTTTTGGATCGAGCATTTATTTTATGGTTCGAGCTTTTTTCAATTGTTTCGAGCTTTTTAAAAATGCTTTCCAGCTTTTATGCCCAATATTTTAAACTTGTTTGCACTTCAAATCAACTCGGCCAAATATATATACAAAAAAAATACATACATGTTCATTCATTATTTTTTAAAAGTTTACAACTCCCAGACATAAACAAAAAAAATTGAGACAACATGTTCATAAATGTTCATACATTGTTATACCACACAGAAATACAAGAAAAAATGGAAATGAAGATCATAAATATTAATTTACCTTCTTGTGCAATATCTGAAATGGAGCTTGCTTTTTGAAGAGATACCCGGAGTGGATTGATTTTCAGACAACTTTTCTTGACGACAGAGGCTTTAAAAGAATAAAGAATCGATTATTTAAGGGCAATTTCGGTAGCTCACCATAATAGGTGCCTTTTAAACTTAACTTATCATAACGGTGACATCACTGCAACTCACCAAAAAAAAGGTGACATTTCTCACTATTTTCACTTCTGTTAAAAGTAGTGAAATTGTTTAAACATATGTTCTCATAGTTAAGCTACAAAAAAATAGTACAAAATGGACTAAGAACTTAAGTTTACAAAAAAATTAGTATAAAATGAACTAAGAACATAAGTTTAATTTAAATATATTTAATAAAAAAGATCAAATGAGAAATGGTTACAGTATTTAGTTGTTTCAGTTTGGTTTCAAACCGAATCCATTGAAACTTTAGTTTAAGGAGTATAAATTGGACTAAGAACACAAGTTCTATGTAAATAAAAACAACAATGATAAAATAAAAACATGCTACATTGTTTGCATATTACAACCCATTTTGGTGGTTTCAACGGATTCGGTTTAAAACCAAAACTGTCGAAATTCAGATTCTCATAAATAAGCAACAAAAATTCAGTAAAAGTTGAACTATTAACGTAAATTGATTTTAAATATAAGAAACATAAACATTCGAATGAAAAATGGCAACAATACTTATATATAAGAACCCATTTTGATGGTTTCTACCGATTCAGTTTGAAACCAAAACTGTTGAAACCAGTGAAATGTCCTAAGCTTATATTCTCATAGTTAAGTTACACAAAATTAATATAAAATAGACTAAGAACATAAAAACACGGTAAATATATGCAATTAAAACGATCGAATGAAAAATGGTAACGGTACTTGCTTATAAGAACTCGTCTTGTGGTTTCAATGGATTCAGTTTCTGGTTTAATGAGTATAAATTGGATTAGAAACATAAGTTTTAGTAAATAAAAAAAGGGAGAACTTTAAAAGTAACCAAAAAAATTAGTGGATTTATTGTTTTTACCCAAGATTAGTAAATTTATTGTTTTTACCAATTTTTCCACTTTTGGGACAAAATTACCCTTATGTTATAATGACTTGAAAAATCAAAACTGAATAAATGAAACAAAATAAATTCAAATCAATTAGTTAAGAAATAAAATAATAAAACAAATTGAAAACATAAAAACCCAAAAAACGAGACTTGAAATTCATCCTGATTGTTGTTCATTGTTAGTGTTAGTGAGAAACCAGAAAAGTGAAACCAGACCCCCGACCAGTTGCGGTGACCAGACCCGACGACCTGCGAGAGACAACCCAACGATGACCACCACCATGACGAGATGACTACATCGACACAACTTCGACGTGCAGATGAGAGAAACCAGAAGCGAGGAGGAGACGCGACAGATGAGTGGCGATGAGAGCCGATGACTTTGATAGACCAGCGGTACCGATGATGACCACCATGAAGAGCCACCTACGACGAGTCTATGAAGACGTGGAGACGGACATGACGATGACAACGCGCAGTCACCAATTGTTTGCACCTCCTCTTTACATTTGAGTTTAGGGTTTCATTTTTTTTTATTTGATAGAATCCGAAATTGATTTTGATTTATACATTATCAAATTGATTTTGTTAAGTTGTGATAGTTTTCAAAATTTGAACAGAGATTTTAACAAACCAATTTTGTTGAGTCGAATAGATTTCGAAATGTGAGCAGGGATTTTAAGAAATTGATTTCGTTCACCTGTGAATGATTTCGAAGTTTGAACAGGGATTTGAACAAAATGATTTGAACTTGTGATTTCATATATGGTGTTTGAGTATTTTTTATATCTGGTGTTAGCTTTGCATGTTAAAATAGTTAGCATGATTTGTGGGTCCAGTTAATGAGTTGTTGTGAACTAGTGTGTGTTAATCATGTGAAATTGTGCATTTTTTATGGTTTAATTGTGTATGAATTGGTGTGTTTAAGTGGTTGTGATCATGTGTGTTTAATTGTTGTGAACGGGTGCGTTTGATTGGGTATGACTGGTGTGTGTTAACTGGTTATTGCTAATGTGTTTAATTGTGGTATAAATTGGTATGTTTAATTGGGTATGACTGATGTGTTTAGTTGGTTATTACTAGTGTGTTTAATTATTATGAATGAGTGTGTTTGATTGGGTATTACTGGTGTGTGTAGTTGGTTATTACTGATGTGTTTAATTGTTGTATGAATTGGTGTGTTTAATTGAGTATGACTGATGTGTTTAGTTGGTTATTACTAGTGTGTTTAATTGTTGTGAATGAGTGTGTTTGATTGGGTATGACTGGTGTGTGTAGATGGTTATTACTGATGTGTTTAATTGTATTGTTATATGAATTGGTGTGTTTAATTGGGTATGACTGATGTGTTTAGTTGGTTATTACTGATGTGTTTAGTTGGTTATTACTAATGTGTTTAATTGTTGTGAATGAGTGTGTTTAATTGGGTATGAACTGGTGTGTTTAATTGGGCATGAATGCATGACTGATTTGTTTAATTGGGCAAATGTGAGTTTACTTAAGTGAAGCCACACTTTTTATATTTTACAGAAGGAGAACATCGATTATGATCAGTTTCTGAAGGTCCAAAGGAATAAATGGACTCAAGAAGCATTAATCAATATTGGGTGTCGGTTGAAGTACATAAGCAATATAGAGGACATACTACGCAAGGAGGGGAAGCATGCTGATTTTATGGTGAGTTGTTTCAAGCAATTCGGTCAGTTCCCTACAAATTGGCTGTTCTCTGCTCAGATCGTACACTGCTTATTGTTGAGGGAAATTCATATAGATGGTGCATCCGAGAACGAGTTGTGGTTTTTGGTTGGTGGAAAAAAGGCAAAATTTGGACAGAGAGAATTTTGTTTGGTGACCGGCCTACGATTTGGGAAAATCTTTGAAATTATTAACACTCCTTATGTGGCCAATGAAAATGACATCCACAAAAGATATTGGCCTGACGAAGACGCCGAAGATTTGAAGTTGTCCACTGTTTATGATCGATTTGTAGCGGACAACTTCTTGGAGGCTGATGATTCGTCGAAGATGGCATTGTTCTTGATAGCAAACAATGTATTGTTTGGTCAACCATTTGATAAAAAAGTCACCCATTGACTTTTTATTTTGGTCGATGATTTGAAGGCATTCAATGGTTTTGCATGGAGACACTATGTGTTCAAGATGATGCTGCATTACTCGAGGCATGGTTTTAGGTCAAGAAACTCAAAGAAAGGGTTTGACAAGGTCAGGTACCGGTTATACGGTTTCCCGTGGGCTGTTGAGGTTAGCTCCTATAATTATTCAATTATTTCTGTCCCTATACCTTTAAAAAGTATATATTAATTATATGTAACAAAATGAGGAAAATATAAAGTAATATATATTAATCAACAAAAAGGGAGGCTGCTGCATGCATTAATATATATTAACTATTAAGGTTTCTTTTCAGGTATGGGCGATGGAGGTTGTGGACAACTTGATCGATGGGTTTGGCATGAGATTACAAGACACTCTGCCTAGGATGAGGCATTAAACGATGCATAAGAGCCCACGAAATTTTGTGCAAACGATTTTAGATCTGGAAGCTAGTATTCGTAGTGAGAAGGTGGGTTAGTCGCATACACACTATTTTTTTATTAAATTGGGTACAACATTTTAGACCACTAAATATTATCATATTTTTACAGGCTGATGTAAAGGAGGTTTTGGAGGCAACAAATGATGAGGCGCAAGCAGATTATTGGGTTGGAGTTGACTACAATATGACGGAGGGTCCGCAATTTATACCTTTGGTGGAAATGGAAATGGAAATGAAGGAAAAGCGTGAGTTGTTGGACGAAGGGGATGATGGTAACGATGAAGTTGTTGGTGATGGTGATGGTGATGATGGGGCTGCCACCAGTCAATGGGCATTGAAGAGGAAGACATAAAAGAAGAAGAAAAAGACAACGGTGAAGAAGAAGCAAAGAAAAGCAGTCCCAGTCACCAGGCTTGATCAGGATGAAGACTATACACCTGGATATACACCTACTCCTCATGTAGACTATACACCGGGATATACACCTACCCCTCACCCACCGTATCCCCATATGTCATCTCGATAAGAGCCTCGATCTAAGGTAAGTGGACTAGAATGATAGTCATATAATTTAATTTTATCTTTTTATTATTTTACCTAAGACACGTGCATATTTTAAATGTACACTTTAGGGAGATGATAGAATAACTGAATTGTTGGAGGCAGTGAGGGCACTTCCAGATGTGTTGGATGCTGTGGTAAAACGGGAGGTGTCAAACCTTCAAGGTGTGCTTAGAAGCCTAGCGCAGGAGATACAGTCATCCCGAGGTGAAAGCAACCATGAGGTATATTTGTGCATATATGTTATTTATGTATTATTCGTTTGGATATTTGTGAATACGATTGTTAGGTGTCGTAGGCACCGGTGAGCGTTGTTAGAGATCCGAGCTTGGATAAGGAGGAGGTACATACAATTGTTAGAGATCAGGAGGTGGTGGATCCCGCAACGGAGAAGGTGGTGGGTAGCTCAGGGCTGGTAATTGGAGATATTAGGATGTGTTACAACTACGCAGAGGAGGAGGATCGATCGATCTGAGTTAGGCTCTGATCTGCGTATTGCATGTCTCCATTTATTGACCCGACCCGGGCATCTGCAAAGAAACTACAGCAAGACAAGACCAAATATGATCAATTCAAGAAGAAAGCTAGAGCAACAAGGTATGTAATTGTAAACCTATCATTTTAACACCTTACTTTTGTGATAAACAATATTACAACGCTTTTTATGTTTACTTTGATTTAAGGCGAAACGTCGGAATGGAGGAGTCCGTTGACAAGTCTTTTTTTATGGAATTGGAAAATCCTACGAAGTGGTTGTCCACTGACGTAAGTGTACATTTTTCTTATTTCATAGTTTGTCTATGTATTCGTTATGTATAATTTTTTTTTTCTATTGTATACATTTTCTAGATTTTTATTCATTCATTGGTTTTTGTGAATCAGCATGTGGACGCATACATGAGCTACTTGGCAAAAAGGCGGGAATCGGACACCGATAACTACAGACATAGCTTAGTTCTACTTTCATCTAAATTTTATGTAAGTATAGAACATGCATGTGTAGTTGGCAAAAATATGAGTGCAATTCGCATCAACTTACAACTTATCATTAACGTTTGTTGCAGACAAAACTGAATTTGGCATGGAAAAAGATACTTGAGACTGACAACGAAGCTGAATCTTCTTTCGATGCACTCGCTTTTCAATGTCCGCAGGATTGGATTGAATATGGTTTTGGAAACAAACCGGGATGGGGACAGCCTTGGTGGTTGTATACACAAGTGAGTTATATGTGCTATTTTTGGGGGTATTCAAATGTTGTCTTATGTGGTTGTATCAAACACAACCCACACAGTTGTGGTTATATTTTGTTTGTTTTTTGAATATTTATGTTGGTTGTGCTTGAATGCAGTTGTGTGTTCCCTGCTGTGTTTGGGAACCAGATGGTCACTGGATATTATGCAAGGTTGATTTGCTTGACCATCACATTACCATATTTGACCCAACCGGAGCAAAGACAAAATCAATTCAAGTCGAGCGTTTCAGGCAACTAATGCCCCTGAGGCGACTACTGCCAAGTATCATGAACAAGTGTGCTTTCTTTTCAAATAGGAGCAAAAAACCACGAGAAGCTATGTTCATTGTTTCGGTGTCTAGCAACCAAATGATCCCTTAGCAAGTTGACAAATGTAGTTGTGGAGTTTTTATTTGTAAGTATGCAGAGACTTCAATCTTTAAGAAGGGTAATTGGAAGTGGGGACAGAAGGAAATGAACGACTTTCAAAAAGATATGGCATTCCAGATATGTAACAATAGTGTACCATACAAGTCTCATATAGATTTGTAAAAGAATTTGTAGGTTCGAATAACCCACTGCATTTTTTCATCATATGTTCTTTAGTTTGTTGATTGTAATTGTTTCATTGTTTGTTTGTTTTGTTTAGTGTACACAGGTGGATTATGATTGTTTCATTGTTTGTTTGTTTTGTTTAGTGTACACAGGTGGATTATGGAAGGTTGGAGTTTTTGTTTACGATTGGGATGGACAACAAAGGGTAAAAAAGACTGATGGTTACCAAATGGAGTACCAGTGGAATTATTTAGTATGGCTGTTACAGTACATGAATGTTAATGGTGTCTTTAATTTTGTATATGGATGTTATGGAGTCCTACCGAAATACGCTGATGTGTTATGGATATGTTTAGGTATAAGTTTTATGCCACCAGTGTTTTTCATTTCTTACCATTGGTGTGTTTAATTATTGAATAGAACTGGTGTGTTTAGTTATTGACCAGAACTGGTGTGTTGAATAGAACTGGCGTGTTTAATTTTTAGAGCACTGGTGTGTTTAATTGTTGAATAGCACTAGTGTGTTTAATTGTTGAATACCACATGTGTGTTTAATTGTTGACAACTGGTGAGTTTAATTTGTGACAACCGGTGTGTTTAATTATTGAATAGCACCGGTGTGTTTAATTGTTGAATACCACGGGTGTGTTTAATTTGTGACAACCGGTGTGTTTAATTTGTGATAACTGCTGTGTTTAATTTGTGACAACTGGTGTGTTTAAGTTTTAGGGAACTGGTGTGTTTAATTCGTGACAACTGACCTGTTTTATTTTTAGACCACTGGTGTATAATTTTTCGTGTATATGTTTTGATCAACTTTTGAATGTTAATTTTTGTAAGATTTGTGTTTTTAACTTAATTGATTAATCATCACAGTGCATGTACTTGTTTAAAAAAAAGCTCACTAATGCAATTCATTTCGTAAAATAAAATTACATGACCACAAAATAACTTGATAGCAACACAACAATTTTCAAATTGGTAGCAGTATACAAGCACCAAATTACAAGTCTTGCATAGAAATACGTAATTTTAATTTCCAATCCAACTACACGTACACAAGCATCCATTTGATAGAAGCAACCGTCCATTTGATTTATTTACGCACTTTAACGTAGCTGTAAACAAAGAACCAGTTTATTTCAATGAACACTAATATATAAAGTTTAGTAAAAATAACCCAAAAGTTGTTTACTGATATGAAAATATTTTGGGCACATACCTCATTCAACATCATTGTCTGGATCCGTAGGGTTATTATATGGCCGTGTTGGACACGTCCTTTTGTTATGTCCCTCTTCTCCACACGACTTGCACTTACGACATTGTCGCGGTCGTAGATTTGTTTGTGGGTTGGGAACATTACATTGCTGATCGATCGATGGGTTTGCACAATTTTATCGATTGTGCCCATATTTCTTACATCTGGTACAATACCTACTCCTTCGACCATGCTCGCCTGCAGACAGAACCCTATTCTTTCTCGGTCTACCGGCTTAAGGTCGCCAGTCTGGTGGGAGAAAAACTTCTGCACGTACTTTCTCTGGAGTATTCCATTCGCTTGGGTGTCCAATCAAAAATATGAGACTAGAATAGCTTTCCAACTAGGTGTTTGTTTTGTAAAAATCAGAACAAAAGTCGCCAAACTTTTTTTTACATTGCCTACAATGACAATCATTACAAAATAATGAAATGTAATCCGAACAAACAATGCAATAAGTATTAGTACAATATATACCGTATAGCAGCTAATGCATGACTACAAGGCAATAGGTTATTCTGAAATTCTTTACAAGTACAACTTTTCTCAGAAAGGTTTACTAAGCCATCTTTCTCGCTGTCTTTCACATTGAAATTAACATGATCTATTGGGTGCACCGTGTACTTATGTGATTTTTCATTTTTTTGGTTAATTTCTCAGTAGCCCACCAGGACAGTTGTGTTGTATTTCTGGATGCGGCATCACGGCGTTCATGAAACCATTTCTGCATCATATCTCTAACGTACTCAACCAACGTTGTTATTGGCAACTGACAGGCATACTGTAAATAATTGTTCACGCACTCCACAATATTGGAAGTCATCCCCCCATAACGCTTAACCGGACAATACGCACGAGACCATCTATGAGGGCCAACTCTCATCAGATATTCATAAGCTCGCATGTTTACACGGCTTAACTCTCGCATCTTTTCCAAGAACTCTGTTTGTCGATGTGCCCTAGAAGCTTCATGGAACAATTTGCACACAACATGACTTTTGAATCTGTTCTTTAGATTCATGTTCATATGAAAACCACAAAGGCCAAGTGGTATTTCTGGGTACTCTTTAGCCATAGCTACCTTGATTGCAGGACTGCGATCGGAAATGATGATACAATTCGTAGGACATCCTATTGCCTTTTTCAACTCCTTTAAAAACCAAGTCCATGAATCCTCGCTTTCAACATCACCCCAACCATAAGCAAGAGGGGACACTTGATTGTTTGCATCTTGGCACGCTACAATAAACATGACACCGCCAAACCTACCATTCAAAGGAGTTGCATCAATGCAAATTGCAGGACGTATGACCGTCTGAAACCCGACAAGTGAAGCACTAAAAGCAATAAACAAATATTCAAATTTTTTATCGACGTCCGTCTTTATTGCTGTTACAGTACCATGATTGACGCGTTTCAATTCGTGGCAGTATGCAGGCAACAACCGATATGAAAGATCAGGAGAACCAAAAACGTTTTGTTCAGCAAGTCCTTTTGCCCTCAATGCCTTTGTATACAGCAAACTAAGTCCGTGTTCCACTTGCATATCAGTCATGATTTCTTTGGGTTTCAAAGACCGACCACTAACTGTAAGTTTCGGTGACAGTATTTCACCAATAAGCCATGTACTTGCTTGTCGATGATGGTTGTACTAGTCAGCAATTATACAACTATGTTCTTCCTCAAATTTTTGAACTGTCCAATAATTCCCACCTTCTATCTTAACTGCACGGAATTGAAATTTACACTCGGGATTCTTACAACCAACTTCATATCTATCCGTGCATGACCTTGTAACACGGATTTCAAAATTATCCTTTAGTGCGTACTCTTGCAAAGCTAGCTTCAAAGTTTTTTTGCTTTCGAACATCCCACATTTGGATAAGCGATTAGATGAACTAAATTCCTCTTTTCTAACTAGTTCTAAACTGTAGTTTGAAGCTCCGAGAATAATCCAAGGTTGGGATACCGGAGTTCTGGATCTATCACCAACATTAATGCCACCATCTTTAAATGTATCTCGACTTAGACCAGTAAAAACCGGTGGAACAGACCCTCTGTGACCACCATCTGTTGAATCCGAACTCATTCCATGATGACATGTTGCCTCATCATTCACACCCTCACGACTTCCACCATCACCAATGTAATCATCATCAAAATCCTCTAATCCATACTCACTATGGGAATTGTACTCTGGAATCCAACTCTCATACTCGTTAATTGTTGGGTCTGTAAAAATAACAGGGTTTCCAATCGGGGTTTCAAAAATATTATCAGTTATTGGTATAGAACCGAAGACGTTGTTTCTTCCACCGCCAGATTGAAGCTGTGCCGTCAATTGTTGTACAAAACTTTGATAAACGGGGCTGAACGGTAGGAACACCCACATCACCGGGTTGTACACTAACTTTCTCAACAACACTAACATACACCTCTGGAACATGTCCACCATCGCATAACAACATTTCCATATCGCTATCATCATTAATTTTCGGTTGGACTGGCCTAAGCCTAACCCCAGTATCAACCAAAGTTCTTAACTCAATACTAAACCTTGTTAAGTCAACATTCGCAACACCTTGTACAACCCTGGACAACTCACTGTACATCAAATTTCTACAAACTTTCACAAACTCTGTTTCACCACCCTCGTAAAAGTTTCCCACCCATTTGCCACCATAAGTGATTACCATTTTCGTAGGGTCCATTCCTGCATTCCAACAAATCAAAATCTCACATTTAGAATACAATTTATTAAATAAGTCACAAATTATACAAGGTGCAACCTATTATACACGGCATGACAACCCAATTAAACACACCAGGCCATACCGATTGAAACACACCAGACCATACCACATTAAGCAAACCACGACAAACCAATTAAACACACCATGAAAAACAAATACCATGATTGCAAATACATGATTGCAATTAAACACACCATGATTGCAAAAACATGGAACGCCACATTCAACAAACCATGAAAAACAAATTAAACACACGAGGGATAACCAATTAAACACACCAGAACATAACACATTAAACACACCATGCCAAACAAATTAAACACACTATACAAACAACATTGTAAATACAATGGAACACCACATCCAACAAACCATGAAAAACAAATTAAACACACGAGGAAAAACCAATTAAACACACTACGACAATAAATTAAATACATCAGGGATAATAAATTAAACACACCAGGGCATAACAATTAAACACACTATACAAACAATATTACAAATACGATGGAACACCACATTCAGCAAACCATGAAAAACAAATTAAACACACCAGGGATAAAAAATTAAACACACCAAGCGATTTCAATTAAACACACCGCGGTTTAACAATAAAACACACCAAAGTTAACTATCTCCTTCAGCATTTATTCATTATAATCTGCATATGAAACAAAAAAATTGGGTTTCTAATACATACCTCTGGAAGAAAGGCCTTCAGAATCTGGATTCATCATAACAACCTCACCCAAAATCCGTGAAATACACAACCTAATCCCTAAATTTCGAACCAAATCTATACAAAACCCAATGCCTTTGCAGACAATGGCAGCACTTTCAACAACAATGGCGAAAATTGAAGAGAGAGAAAATAAAATTTCAGAAAGAAATTATATGGTGTGACAGAGCAGCTGCGGAAATTGAAGAGAGAGATAAATTTTCAGACAAAAAAAGGGACATTTGTATGTGAGTGACAGTAGAAGAAAGAAGAGACAGTAGAAGAGAGAGCAGTGAGCGTGAGATGTAGAAGGCGTCACATGTAGAAGAAGAGAGAGCAGTAGGGCGTGAGATGTAGAAAAGAAAGAAGAGACAGTAGAAGAGAGAGCAGTGGGCGTGAGATATAGAAGAAGAGAGAGCAACAAGGCGTGAGATGTAGAAAAGAAAGAAGAGACAGTAGAAGATAGAGCAGTGGCCATGAGATATAGAAAAAGAGAGAGCAATGGGCATGAGATATAGAAGAAGAGAGAGCAATAGGGCGTGAGATGTAGAAGAGAGAGAAGATAAAAGAAAATTGAAAACATAAGTAATTAAACAATTATTGAATAAATGAGGGGTATTTCAGTCTTCACAACTAAAAATTAGGTAAAAACAATAAATTTATTAATGTTGGGTAAAAACAATCCAATACCTTAATTTTTGATTACAAAGGGGTATTTCCTCTAAAAAAATGATAAAATGAAAACATGGCTACAATGTTTGCATATTAGAACTCATTTTCGTGGTTTCAACATATTCGATTAAAAACCAAAACCGTTGAAACCGTTGAAACAATGCTACAAAAAATGAGTATTAATTGAACTTTTTATCGGTGGTTAACTAAAAAAGAAGAAACAAAGCAACAAACTATTCTGTGGGTAGCTTTCAAGCCAAAAGGTATCATTAGAAATAGACAAGGATAACTTAGAAAGCGAATGAACAACTACATTTGCCTAACGAGGCTCAAATAAAACAGCTTCATGAACCTCACGCTGAAGACGTTGTTGAATATCCTACACAACCAAGACCACTTTTGCGTAATTGTGCTTGTTGGAATTAATCGTCTGAACCACGTTAAGATCATCAGACTCAACTACAATAGGCATCAAATCTGATTCCTAGGCGAAAACAATACCCTGAAGGATGGCCCCGACCTCTACAACTTCCGGAGAAAAGCTAGCATCCAACCTCTACGCACTCATCCCTATAACTTGGCCTTCATAATCTCTAATAACCACCATACACAAACCAAATTATCATTAACACTAATAGCTGGATCTGAATTGATCTCATAAAACCCTTCTTGTGGCGGTTTCCACTTGGTAATATTCTACCGAGTTACCAACTGTTGTATGTAGATAAAAAATAATCTGGTTCAAATATGAAGAAAGTAACAAACAAAAACAAAATGTTAGGCGATCAAGACCCTTGTTTCACACGGTGTCCTTAAGACAATTTTGCTGTATATAACACCGTATGCGTATAGCCATTGTCTCCTAGGATACAACGATTTGACAGTGAAAGTGCGAAGCATAAACCACTCTCAGCGAACTCAAATTAAGTTCAAACTTACCAAGTATAGAAGAAAAGGATGGGAAGAATGAGGTTCTATATTTTTCAAGAAACTTAGAATGTCTTCTATGAAGTGTAGATTATTCTTATAAAACAGAATAATTCATTTAATACCATCTGACTTAGGGAACATTAAAAATTCGGTTGTACTCTTACGGTCCAACCAGACCAGTGCGACATTCATGTACGTACTTGTATATCCCTCATTTAATACCGTCTGACTTAGGGAAAATTAAAAATTTGGTTGTACTCTTACAGTCCAACCAGTGCGGCATTTGTGTGCGCAGGTCGAAGGTTCGAGGTCCTTGATTTTTACCCCACCCCATATTGATAAGCTACTATCACACACTCACCTTAGATACCATATATAAATGATTTCTCCAACCAATGTGGGATGTGTAAATTTCTCTACTCAATAGGTTCACTTTGGGGCTCAATTTCTCATTCACCCATTAATCATTTTGAGAGTTTGAGTATACTAATTCGAAGCTCTCAAGGAGGAGAATTCGAATACATTTTGATTGTGCTTACATACTGACGCAGAACAGAAGTATAAGGGTTTACCAACGTAAGCCCTAAGAACGTAAAACTGGAATTCACCAGGAAAAAAGAAATCGAAATAAGACTAAAATTTTATTATGCTGCTCAAAACAAAGAACAAGAGATTTAAATAGCCTCTGAAAACCTTAATTAAAATCAAAAAGACCAAATTGGACATTCACTAAACAAATAAAAGCTAAAACAAAAAAACTAAAAAATTAAAATAAAACTTCAAATGCCCGACAATCTGCCTTAATCAGCTATTTTGAGGGTGCAAACGACCTCAATCGGGAACCCTTGTTGCCACGACATAGATCGTCGAAATCCCTTTCTGAAAAAATATTATAATAGGCAATCGGACAACCGAGCTAAAAGTTATGTCCGTTTCTTCGAACCAGCTCTTTTAGTCGTGTCTATTTCTTTCTTTGACAATTTTCTATCCAACTCTTCTTCAAACTCCAAGGATAGTTGTCTTACATCACACACGAGCCTTACAATCGAAGGTTCAAGGTCCTTGATTTGTACACCCCCCTTCGTTTAGCTACTATCACACACTCACCTTATATACCATATATAAATGATTTCCCCAACCAATGTGAGATGTGTAAATTTTCCTCTACAATGGGCTCATTTTGAGACTTAATTTTTCATTCACTCATTAATCATTTTAGGATACTGAGTATAATAATTCGAAGCTCTCACAGAGGAGAATTCGAATACACTTTGATCTTTCATGTTCACGGAAACGATCTTACTCAAATAAAGCTCTCAAAATTTGTGTTTATCACATAATTTTCCAACACAACTACTGACCATTACAATCAATTTTAACTTCTTGAATCTAAGTTAAGAAATCTTTAGCTCAAGTCACTGTATCAACCCACTTGGTTTGCTCAATAACATGAACTATCTGACTCCGTATGAACCAAATCCTCTAAATAATAGTACTCAACAAGGCTACCTCATCATCAGTTAATATTTTTAGACAAGAATAAAAAAAACCTGTAAATGAATCTTGTCATTGTAGCGGAAGCCTTGCATAAAACAATAAGCATTATGAACCTCTTTCAAATGACAACAGCCCCATAAGGCATGTAAAGTTGTCTCAGATCTACACCTACAAACTGAGCACAAACCTCATGTTGTAATATCCTTCCTCGCTAAGCTAGTCAAATTCAGGATCTAACAGTGATAAGTGCGCCATAGGAACAACTTCGCTTTTGTTGGCACCTCAATCCTCCAAATCGAATTCCACCAGGGACTCCTAAAAGCCGAATGAGAGACACCCGCAACAACTTCATCCTCCAAGCCAACTTTGTAACCATTATTGACTGAGTAATTTTCATTCTTAGTATAATGCTAACAAAGGGAATCTGCCACCTGAATGGAGCTAGAGGGAATTGAATGAATAGCATTGGAATCCTCCGCATTAAGGTTCTCATGAATTAGTTGAAAATTCCACCCATCGGAAGGGGACCTCAACTGGCTTACCAACACTATGTCATCACGTCGTTAGGGGTGTGATAACTTTGAAGGTTGATGGTCTTGGAATCCACTTGTCCTCATAAACTTGAATTGAAGAACCACTGCTAATGTGCCACCGAGCACTGATCTCAAGCAAGCAAGCCCCGCCTCTACCACCAGCTCTTCCAAAGAATAGAACTCCCTCAACTAGATCCTAAACTTTTCATTGGGAAATAACAACCTTTAAGAACTCCACCTGCCAAAGAATCTGGATTCGCAACCAGTCTCCATCTATGCTTTGCCAACAAAGCTGTGTTAAAACATTAAGATCTCGGAATCCCAAGCCTCTCATTTCCTTGCTGGCACACAGACCTTTCCAAATAGACCAATAGAGATTTCGAGCCACATATGTACTTCCCCCACCAAAAATGAGAACACATTTTATGCAGCTCATTGACAAGACCTTTCGGTAACCAAAATAAACATATAGAGGAAGCAGGTATGGATTGGAGCACTGATTTAATCAGAATCTAATTCCCTGCCACCGAAATAAGTTTTCCACGCCAACCTCTAATCATATTCCAAAACCTATCTTTAATATCATTAAAGAAAACCTTTTCACTAGCATCAGTAAAACTGGAAGACATAGATATCTATCATGGCATTGAACCCGACAAACTCCTAAAATAGAGGTCAGACGATCCCCCTCCACATATTGTATCTCTTAACTAAAACATTTCATCGATTTGTCGTAATTAACCTGCTGCCCAGAGGCTCTCGAGTACGTATCCAGCATATCTCGAATCATCAATCTGAAGTGGTAACCTTAGAGAGCAATAAACTGTCATCGACAAAGAATAAGTGTGAAATTTTTAGGCCCGGTATACTGCACAGAGAGGGCCATCTTGGCATAAATCATGAGAATGAGCCAAGGAATCACAAACCTTACCATTAATAAGGAATAGAAAGGAAACATAAGTCACACAACCTATCACATGCCTCACCCAACACTCATAGAACCCAAGCTTAATCATAATTTTACCAAGAAACTCGACCAGATCGTAAGCTTTGGACATATACAACTTCAAAGCCATCGAACCATCTTTCTGTTTCTTCTTTCACAATGCATGGATACATTCTGTTGGATGAGGATTGTTTTTCGATTAATGGAAGAAATTGGGGAATTGAAGAGCTAGGGTTCATAAAAGATTTGGGGCTTGCTGTGCAAAATGAGGAAGTGAAGTCAACTGGGTTATTGTCCGAAAATAAAGATTTCATACCAATCTCCATTTTAGAGTGAATTCTTATTCCTCTAAATGCTGCGTTTTGTTTTTTTTTATAAATGTTTTCCAGTTTTCCTTTAAACGGTGTAGTTTTTCCATGAGTCCAAGGAAGTTATTGTGGTCGTGATTCATGGAATCAACTCCCACAAAACAACCTGTCCAAATTAGTCTTTTTCTTATTATTCTGTTATATGTTTTTAGCTATATGTGAGAAACGGAAATACAGGAAGAGGGCATCAATGATTACAACCAATTCTGAATTCAATCTCTCTCTCCTTTCTCTCTCCTGTTTTTCTCTCTAAATATCTTCTTCTCCAATCTATTCCTATTAAATTATACTAAACTGAATCAGAGTATAACAGTTGGTATCAGAGCACTTTTTTGGGATTGTTCATAATGGTCGAGGGTACTAGACAACACAACTATATCGATGGAAAGTTTACTGAGTTGGAGGACCACATGCAAAAATATGAAGATGGATTTGAAGCTTTCAAAGTAGAGATAGCAGACCAACTTTCAGATCAAACAACCAGGTTACAGGAACAGATGCAAGAACTTTTCACAGAAGGGTTTAAGGGAATTGGAAGGGAAGATACTGGAGGAAGTGGGAAGGGAATCCCGGGTTCAGCACCACTAGGATCTGTAGGTGAACCAAAATGCACCAGTAATCACAGCTCCTCTAGTAAGGTATTTACAGATCCACAAATGAGACCCCCTAAACTTTCCTTTCCTAAGTTTGACGGTAATGACCTCGAAAACATGGCTTAGGAAGTGTGATAAGTTTTTTTTAGTAAACCCAGTCCCTTCTGATCAAAAAGTCCTAATGGCTTCTATCCATTTTGAAAAAAAAAAAGTAGAGATCTGGTTCCAGTCCTACCATGATTTGAAGGAAGGGGTGAGCTGGAAAGATTTTAAGGAAGCCTTATTGAGTAGGTTTTTGGATATGGAACATGAGGATGTCATAGGAGAATTGTACAGGCTTCGACAAACCTCAACTGTCTTAGAATATCAGGATAGGTTTGAGGAGCTGCAACCCAGATTAGTTGTGAAGGAATCAGGGCTTGGGGATGGATTTTTTTTGGAGAGTTTTCTGAGTGGGTTGAAGAGTGAGATTAAAAATCAAGTGAAAATGTTTAAGCCAACCGATTTGAAACATGCAATTCACCTTGCAAGACTTCTAGAAGCTTCAATGGAACCCAAGAAAAATAAGACCTAGAACCAAAAACCTTACAACCCTACATTTAACACTTTTCCTACCCAAACACACCCTAAAAACAACTACAATTTTAAAAATAACCCACCAGCTATCACTTACTCAAACCAAAAAACAGTTGAACCAATTCCTATCAAGGGACTCACACAAGCTGAGATGAAGGCAAGGCGAGACAAAAGGCCTTTGTTACAACGGTGATGGCCCATATACATATGGACATCAGTGTTCTAAGAAACAACTTTTTATACTAATGGGAGAAGATGAGGAAAGAGAGGTAGAAAGAGTATAAGAGGAAGAGAAACCAGTAGAGGAAACTGAGGATGGTAGGGAGGAATTCACAATCTCACACCATGCACTTACTACCAGTATTGGGATTCAAACCATAAGACTGAGGGGCAAGGTTAGAAACCGGGAGATTACCATATTAGTGGATAGTGGGTCAACCTACAACTTCCTAAATCCTAACACAACAAAACTCAAAGGGGTTAATATAGTGGTAACTGACACATTATGGGTAACTATTGGTGGAGGGGGAAAAATTATCAGTAAAAACATGTGTAAAACCTTTAGTTAGGTAATGCAAGGGGTGACATTTCAAACTGAAATGAGGCTTTTTACTTTGGGTGGTTGTGACGCGGTTCTAGGGATGCAATGGATTAGGGAGATTGGTCCCATTATGTTGGATGCAAAACAATTATGTATGAGCTTTATGAAGGATGGAAAATGGGTGTCATTGTAGGGTATTAGAGAAGACACTCGATTAACTCAACTCATGTTTAAAAATGTGGGCAACTAATTACAGAAAGCACAAAACAATGCAGAGACAATTGTACAATTGTATTCACTAGATGCAGAAAAATAGTGAAAAAGAAATACCTGTAGTACCGAGTCCAATACTTTAAGCCTTTGAAGAAGTTTTTGCTTAGCCTACTTCACTGCGTCCTTGCTGAGCTCAAGATTATCATATTCCACTTATTCCGGGTAGTAAACCTGTCAATTATGTATGAGCTTTATGAAGGATGGCAAATGGGTGTCATTGTAGGGCATTAGAGAAGACACTCGATTAACTCAACTCATGGGCAAAAATGTGGGCAACTAATTACAGAAATCACAAAACAAAGCAGAGACAATTGTACAACTGTATTCACTGGATGTAGAAAAAGAGTGAAAAAGAAATACCTACAGTAATGAGTCCAATACTTGAAGCCTTTGAAGAAGTTTTTGCTTAGCCTACTTCACTGCCTCCTTGCCGAGCTCAAGATCATCATATTCCACTTATTCCGGGTAGTAAACCTGTCAATGTCAGAAACTTTAGGCATCCATATGTGCAGAAAAGATAGAATAGATAGTTAAAGAAATGCTCGAAAGTGGAATTATAAGACCTAGTAACAACCCTTTCGCATCTCCTATTTTGCTAGTAAAAAAGAAGGATGGGTCGTGGAGGTTTTGTTTAGACTATAAAGAGCTAAACAAAATCACCATAAAAGACAAATTTCCAATTCCTCTAAGCGATGAATTGTTAGATGAGCTAAATGGTGCTAAGGTCTTCTCAAAGTTGGATCTTAGGGCTGGTTACCATCAAATATGGGTAACGGAGCAGAATATCCACAAAACATCCTTTAGAACTCATCAAGGGCACTATGAGTTTAAGATAATGCCCTTTGGCCTCACCAATGCCTCTGCCACATTTCAGAGCTTGATGAACAATATTTTTGTCCCTTATTTGCACAAGATGATACTAGTATTCTTCGATGACATCCTAATCTACAGCAAAGACTTGATAGAACATATAGAGCATTTAAAGATTACTTTTACTATACTAAGGCAGAATCAACTTTACGTTAAGAAAAACAAATGTGACTTTGGGTGTACAGAACTTGAATATCTCGGTCACATCATTTCAGGAAAATGAGTTGCAGTTGACTATAAAAAGGTGCAAGCAATGGTAGAGTGGCCTAGACCTAAATCAGTTAAGGCACTTAGAGGTTTTCTAGGTCTTACAGGATACTACCGCAAATTTGTAAAGGGGTATGGGATAATTAGTAAGCCTCTAGCAGAATTACTAAAGAAGGGTGGTTTCAATTGGGGAGAGGTAGCAGAAAAAGCATTTGAGACTCTTAAGCTAGCAATGACAATTACTCATGTGTTGGGCACTACCAGATTTCACTAAGCCTTTCACTTTAGAAACAGACGCTTGTGACATAGGGATTGGGGTAGTACTAATGCAATAGGAGAGACCTATTGCCTTCATTGGCAAGGCATTACCAACAAGGAAAAAGGGACTGTCAACATATGAAAAAGAACTGTTAGCAATTGTTTATTCTATACAGAAATGGAGGCCATACTTACATGGAAACAGATTCATAATCAAGACGGATCATCAAAGCCTGAAATACTTTTTGCAACAGAAGATGTCAACCCTATTGCAGCAAAAATGGCTTTCAAAGTTGCTTGGGTTTGATTATGAAATATCGTACAAAAAAGGGAAAGAGAACACTATTGCAGACGACCTATCAAGAGTAGTTCAAGACACTGAAGTTAAATGCTTAGCCTTATCTTCTACAAAACCGATGTGGGTGCAGGAGGTGGTGGACAGTTACTATAGGGATGAGGTAGACTCTATAATTCCAGCTATACTTACAGGAAATCCCGCTAACCAGGACTACACGTTTAGGGATGGGATCTTACGGAAGAAAGGGTTGATGTATGTAGGCAGCCATGGAAGTCTAAGAGAAAAGTTAATAGAAGAAACTCATGCATCAACTACTGGAGGGCATTCGGGAGCTAAAGAAATTATCAAAAGTTTGCAGCTATACTTTTGTTGGGATTCATTGATTAAAGAAATTACTACTCGAGTGCAAGAATGCCCAGTTTGTCAACAGAATAAGGCATTACACAGCAAACCAGCAGGTCTTCTTCAACCTTTACCCATACCTAATACTCCTTGGCTAGACATAGCTATGGATTTCATAGAAGGATTACCAAAGTCTTCGGGAAAGGATACTATATTGGTGGTAATTGACAGGCTAACAAAGTACGCTCATTTCCTACCTCTTACCCATCCTTACACGGCATAACTAGTGGCTCAACTATTATTAATAACATACAGAAACTTCATGGCATTCCTTCATCTATAGTAAGTGACAGAGATAAAATATTTACTAGTCAATTTTGGCAACACTTGTTCAAGCTTATGAGAACTAAATTGTGCTACAGCACTGCCTATCACCCACAAACTGATGGGTAGAGTGAGAGGTTGAACCAATGCCTAGAAAACTACCTCAGATGTATGACAAGCTCTAGACCTAGCAAGTGGGCTTCTTGGCTACCCTTGGCTGAATGGTAGTACAACACCAATTACAATTCAGCATTGAAGATGACACTTTTTGAAGCTCTCTACGGGTACAAACCCCCAATATTCACTTTCTACCCAACATGCAGTATGGATGCTGAAAACAGAGAATTTATGATAGACAAAAGTAAACTACAGGCAGACGATTCTTTAGGAAGCTCTCTCACATGCATACTCAAGAATGAAATATTATACAGATCAGAAAAGATAAGAAAGGGAATTTAAGGTTGGGGATTGGGTAAACAAGGCTACAACCATACCGACAGTCTACTGTAGAAATCAGAAAGAACCTAAAGCTAGCACCCAGTTTTTTTGGGCCATTTCAGATTATAGAGAAGATCGGGAAGGTGGCTTACCGACTTTTGTTGCCTCCTCGCTCGCAGATCCACCCAGTATTCCACGTATCATAGCTGAAGCAAAAGATAGGTGATGGCGTTGTTTCCAGTCCTCAGCTCCCACATGCCAGGCCAGATGGACAAATATTAGCTTCCCTGTTGCTATCTTGGACATAGAATTAATAAAAAAGGACAACAAAGGTGTAGTTCGTTACCTGATCTAGTGGTCGAACTCATCACCTGGTGACGCTACTTGGGAGGACTCAACGATCATCAGGAGGAACTTTCCAGATTTTGATCCTTGAGGACAAGGCTCATTTGAAGGGGTAATGAATGTTGGATGAGGATTGTTTTTCGATTAATGGAAGAAATTGAGGAATTAAAGAGCTAGGGTTCATAAAAGATTTGGGGATTGCTGTGCAAAATGAGGAAGTGAAGTCAACTGGGTTATTGTCCGAAAATAAGGATTTCATACCAATCTCCAAACGACATCGTTTTAGAATGAATTCTTATTCCTCTAAATGTTGCGCTTTGTTTTTTTAAATGTTTTCCAGTTTTCCTTTAAGCGGTGTAGTTTTGCCGTGAGTCCAATGAAGTAATTGTGGTCGTGATTCATGGAATCAACTCCCACATAACAACCTGTCCAAATTAGTCTTTTTCTTATTATTTTGTTATATGTTTTTAGCTATATGTGAGAAACAGAAATAAGGGAGAGGGCATCAATGATTACAACCAATTCTGAATTCTACCTCTCTCTCTCTCTCTCTCTCTCTCTCTCTCTCTCTCTCTCTCTCTCTCTCCTTTTTCTCTCTAAATATCTTCTTCTCCAATCTATTCTCATCTTGCAATTCTTCTCTTCAAGTTCGAATACATAAGCTCCACTAATACCTGCAAAACACACAAAATTCCTATTAAATTATACTAAATAGAATCAGGGTATAACACAATCACATCTAATAATTGCATTATCTGAAATAAGTTTTCCAGGGAAAAAGACATTCTGGGTTTCAGAGATAACCTTGCCAAGAACCACACGAAGCTGTTTAGTCATAGCTTTCGCAACAATTGTGTACATAACGCTGCACAAGCTTATTGGTCGATACTCTGTAATCCTCCTGGCCACTTGTGTCTCAGGAATCAAGCAGATAAGTGTATCATTAATCGATGCCAATTAATCCCCATCATTCAAGTATTTCAAGCAAGCCTCGGGAATGCTACTTCCCACTTTATCCCAAAAATTATGATCAAACAAAGCTGGGAGACCATATGGTTCTAGAGCCTTTGTCAGAGACATGTCGAAGTTGCCTGTTTAATTTTCTCAACCATTAAAGACCTATCCAAGAAGATTCTCAACTGCTGCTACAAGTTTGGTTGCACACAGTCTAGCACTTGAGCAACATTAACACTTTGAGGCACCACCGACTGAAATAAACCTCTGAAATACCGAGTCATAATCTCTTCCACTTCTTGGTCCCCTTCACACCATATTCCCTGCTCATCATACAATCCCCAAATCAAATTTCTCCATTTTTCTAGTAGATGATTTCGGGTGGAAGTGTTTTGTATTATGATCTTCCCCATTTAACCACTCAACTCTCGACCTTTGCTTCCAGTACTCTTCGTCCTTTGTTAACAAGCGATCCAAATCTATCTATATCCGTCAGACCTTCCACCAAGTATCCGGACCAACCGAATTACTCTCTTTCTGAAGTTCCTCCTAAATGTGAGTTATACTGCTCCGTAAGCCACCTCTATGATTTTCTGAATTCCAAACCGGAGCTTCATAGTAGATTTCTTTATTACCCTGACCACCGTATCCATATAACCTCCCATACCTTTTAGTACCCAATTGGCTTATACCAAATTCCTAAAATCCTCTCTATCGGCCTAACACGACTCAAAATGGAACCTTCTGTGACAACGACTCTCTAACACCCAATCTTCTATCAATAGAGCTCAGAATTTTGACAACTTGGTGGTGGTCAGAGTGCAAGTAATCTAAATACCAAACAATCGAATTATGAAAAAGCTGTCTCTAAGCAATGATATCAACTGCACGATCTAACCTCTTATGAACCAAAGTGTCCTCATCTCGCTTATTACTCCACGTGAAAGCAGGCTCTACATAGCCCAAGTCATCTAACTCACACTCATCCAATGATAAGTGGAAATCCTCTATGTAGTGCCTAATCCATAACTTCCCTCGTTATTTCTCAGTATCTTAAATGATCATGTTAAAATCTCCCTCAGACAGCCATGACAGCTAAGACATTCCACATAACCTCCGTAGCAAAGTTCAAGCATGGCACTGTTGGTCCGGCTTCGGGTTACCATAGAAATCTGTCAAACGCCAAACTTTAACAAATACGAGGTTACCTGCATATCAATGTGGTACCTTGAAAAAGAAAGTAAATCAATCACCATACGAATAGACCAAAACACACACAAGCCCTCACTGTGACACACCGATTCCACCACTAACTTGCTATTGTAATCTAATTTAATTCTCAAATTCTCTATCAACCTATTGCCAACCTTTGTCTCGATCAAAACCGTGATAGAAGAGTCAACATCCTACTTCAACTTGAGTAAAACACGAACCGCTTGAGGATTTTGTAACCCCTAAGCATTCCACACTAAACAATTCATTATGTCCGGTTGGCGGGTAGAGACCATGCCACCGATATCTAAGAATGTTGTAGCACACCCACCAAATTAGATTTTCCTTCCTTGCCATCACCACACATTCCATCGAAAAGACCTTCATTCTCAATTGCAATTTTGCTTCTCTTAGAATCCTCAAACTCATTTCCTTCGCTTTAACCACCGCCAAAGCTCCTACTTGGGTCATCCCAATCATCGATAGTAGACCGCTTGCTGAGCTTGGAAAACATAGCTGATTCCACTTCATCACGGTCGACGAACCTCACCTAACGTTGCCAACGTCCCCTATCCTTTTTCTTTTTCCTTTTTCCTTTTTCCTTTTTCACTTCAATCCCTACTTTGACAAATTGATCCCAAATAAAGAGGGTTGTTTTCACCATTATTTTAAAAGGCTTTTTGAGGCTTATGCCTCGAGGTTTAAGGCACAAAGGCAGTTACCAACTCAAAGCCTCTTTGCATAAGCCTCAAGAAGCTGCTGAGAGGCGTAAGCCTCATCTTTCCGAGGTGTACAATTTAAGGCTTATGCCTAAAAAAGAATAGATTTTTGATTATATTTGTTAATGTTTGAGTCCTTTTTTTTCAAAATAGTTTTGGTCTACGATTTTGTGCTTTAGTTTACGGTCTAGGTAGTAATTTTTTTTGAAAGACAAAATAAAACACCTGTTAATATCCAAAGTTGGCTAGGGACTAAAGAGAAATTTCCCACTCTCCTAGCTCGAGACCATGGAGCCCTGGGTCCTAAGGTAGAGATATAGAGCCATCCCGCAGAGGCGAGGAAAAGTCGTAAAGCTTTAGAAGCACCCAGGGTAGAGCTCGACACGATCGGATCGGACTTCTTACACCAAACAAGAATTCAAGGGAAGCCCGATGCATGACGGTCCAGACTCTCCGAGGTCGAAACAACCTCCTAACCACCCCAGAAGCCTGCCATCCTCTCCGGATGTAAAAAGGACCTATAAAGACATCAGGTTTACGCTATAGCATCGTTCCACTTCTTCAAAGAAAGATTTGAACCTAACTTGATAAGAAGGAGGGAGCTCACCGAAGCTCTGTTACCACCAAAAGGGTGCCTACAAGGCCATATCAAGCTCCAAGTGAACAAGAAGATTCAGACCAAGCTCCTAGTACCAAGACACAGATATACCCCTCCTACACTTTGATGGAGCAAACACCATGCTCGACGACATTCATAGAGCGTCACACCTTAAAGGTCCATATGATAGTATCTACACTATAACGAATGATAAATTATCGTGTACGTGCTGGGCAAGTGATTGAGTCTGAAAAGGAAACAAACTTAGTTCTACCAAAGTTAATGACTTTTAAATAAAATATTCCGCCCGATAAGGAGAGAATGGATTTAGAGAATCATGGCGGGAGATTCACACGCTAAAACTACTCGAACCATGTATAAATATGGCCAAGCATGATCACTAAAGGGAGAACATATAGAACAAGTAACATAGAAAAAGAGAGAGTCGACTTCGGCCTAAATTTTGATTTCAGAACACGGCCATTGATGTATTATACTATTCGACAAGCACGAGGTTGCCACGCTACTGTACCCTAGCGAGATTGAGAATATTTGAGAGATTTTTATACGACATACGTTATCTATAATAAAGAGTTATATTCCCATTCTCATTGTATTCACATTCAAACACCCACATTTGTTCGAACAAGTTAGGTACCAATCCCCGCCACCACCTCCGTGGTAGTGGTCTCGAGGGTGTTAACTAGAATTTCTCACATCGAGTAAATTTTCCATTAACACTTTCTGGCGTCGTCTGTGGGAATCATCCACACCTAGTTAATCAAATCAATAGTTACGTTGTTGTTATTTTACAGGAATTATGAGGCTCCGCTTCTCCTAAGGACAACTCGAAGCTTTAGGACATCCTTCGGCTACGTCGACACAAAAGGCCCCGAAGAGGGGGAGAAAATCCAAACGCCAGAGCCAAGCTCCGGACCAGCCAATCGCTGCACGGGCTTCTAGTCCTCCTATGATAAGCCAGGCTGCGCTTGACCAGCAAGCGACGACCTTTGTGAAAATGTTTGCCTTTGCTTTATCGCTGAGGACATTGCGGTCTAGCCAGTAAATCCCAACACTCTGGGAGAGCCGAGCAGGCCCGAAGCCAAGCATCCCACCTTTGATCACCTAGGACCTCCTCATCCAGAGCCAGCCCGCGTTAGAATCGTACCTCAACTTTTGATCCGGGATAGACTAGGTCCCATTCCCCCAATTTTTAGAAGACTATCATATTACCAGTAATGCGAGTTAAATCTGCAGCGGATGCTCTGCCCTAGAAGCAGCGAGAGGCTCCTCGCCCGGTGGCTTCAAGGAAGGAAGCCTGGGCTAGAGGGGAAGGTAGCTAACGAAGCCCCAAGGCAGATCCCATTCATAGAGAGGACCAGGTAGGGATCACCAGTTAATCAGAGGGATATGCCAGCGAGGAGTCCGAGGTCAACTCAAAGAAACCCGGGAATAAACGTATGAGAGTCCAACTGGTAAAGCTACAAAAAAAGATCCATGAGATAAAGAAGGGAAAGTACAAAGAGGAAAAGAAGGATCCTTTGAGCGAGGTGAATGCTCCCTTCACCAGAAAGATCCGGGAGGCAGAGCTTCCGTAGAAATTCAAGATGCAGATAAATAAATTTTCCGGGACAAAAGACCATTTGAGCCATTTGGAAAGCTTCGTCCAGCAAATGGAAGTCTAGAATACCACAAATGCTGCCATATCCAGGATGTTCCCTACCACCCTGACTGACTGTGCAAAGACCTGGTTTAGGAAGCTACTTGCTGGTAGCATGGATTCTTTTACAAAACTATCAAAAGATTTCTGCTCGCAGTTCCAAGGGTTCAAACCGCATCCAAAGGATCCCATACACCTATAATATGTGATCCAAAAGTGAGGTGAGACACTCTGGTCATACGTTGAATGCTTTCATAAGGAGGTCATCCATATGGGAGTCTTCATTGAAAAAGAGACCCTTGCTAACTTTTGGCGAAACCTGTGGGCGGGTAAGATTTTCTGATCTTTTGCTAAATGAACTCCAGAGACCTATCAGGAGGCCTATGATCGGGCTCTAGAGCAAGTCAAAATCGACGAACAACTCAAGGTCAAGATGAAGCATGACGATATGAGAACGAAGAAGCGACTGAAGAAGGAAGCTCCTAGACTTGAGCAAACTCAGAAAAATAAGAATAAACCTCCCAATATGTCGACATACCGCTTCCTCGCTTCTTAACCCAAGCATGACAGGTATCCAGCAGGGCAAACCCCTCAGCGGGTTTCACCTTCTCCCAGGACTGTAGCCCCTGTAACTCTAGATGAGAGAGGGTATGATCACTACACCCTCTACAATTCATCACGTGAAACAATCTATCTCTCCATTCGGGATAACGGGCTACTATAAAATCCCGCACCTATGAAAGCCCCAGTCGATAGGAGGAACCGGTAAAAGTACTCGGACTTCCATGAAGACGTGGGTCATAACACTTCAGAGTGCTATAACTTGCGTAACCAGATCGGGGCTCTGATAAGGGGAGGATGTTTGGTAGAGTTCTTATAGCGGGTTAGGGACAATATTCAGATTGGAAGGGAAGTACAAGATGAGATCCGTGAGCACGCCGAAGAGAAAGGGGGAGTAGACGGATCTGATGCAACAAGTCCAGGTGATACATACCATTAGCGGAGGGCCCACTTTGGCTGACACCTCCAATAATTCTAGAACAAAACACACAAGGAAGATTCTTCGTGTAGATGAAGGTCGAAGTATCTTCAAGGTCGACCAGAGCCTGGTTGGCAGCTTCATATCAGCACATATTATTTTAACCGAGGTAGATGTCTATAACACCATGCAACCTCATGACGATCCCATGGTGGTCACTGTATAGATTGCCAATTGCGTGATCCACCGTGTGCTGGTCGATACAGGCAGCAACGTCGACATCCTCTTTAAAGATACCTTGAAGAAGCTGAATTTGAAACAATTGTGTTACAATAGCTGTACAACCCCGCAGTATAGATTCACTGGGTACTCGATCATGCCAGTGGGATCAAAGATCCTTCCAATGATCACTGGAACAACACCTTTCCAACAAAATGTTATGATAGACTTTATTGTGGTAGATACCCCATCAGCCTACAATGCGATACTAGTAAGACCTTTCTTGCCATCCTTGAAGGGGGTTCTGTCCATTTACCACAACGTCCTAAATTTTTCAGTAGGGGACAAGGTGGAGGAGGTGTGTGGTGACCAGCAAGCAGCCAGGAAGTGCTATGCAATATCTGCTAACCCGACAACTCTAGCAAAATAGTTTGTACAGGTTGCAACGATCCAGGTTGGAAATACACCTGGGATGACCTTAGAAGATATAGAGCCCACAGATCATCCAGAGGATGACCCCGTGATGCCGGATGTGGAAGAACAGAACAAATAATAGGTCAGTGGGCATCATGTGGACAAGCTAGAAGAGATATCCATCAGGAAGGACGATCCTTCTAAGGTCGTCAAGGTCAGAGTTACCCTAAAGCCGGGGGTGAAGGAAGGTTTGATTGGGCTTCTCAAGGAATTCAGTGACATCTTCGCTTGGAGTCACAACGAGATGCATGGGATCCCAATGTCATTGAATGCTCACTGATTAACAGTGGATCCGACCTTCAAGCCTATCAAGTAAAAAAGGTGTCACTTTAACACCGAACGAAACATTACGGTTTAGGAGGAAGTGGATAAATTAATTAGATCAGGCTTCATCAGAGAGGCGCGCTACCCCGAATGGATCGCCAATATGGTCATGGTCATGGTCACGAAAGTGAATGGGAAGTGGCGTATGTGTATCGATTACACTGACCTCAACCGAGCATGTCCAAAAGACAGTTTTCCTTTACCAAAGATCATAGTTGGTTGACTCCACATCCAGGAACAAGATCCTGAGCTTCATGGATTTATTCTCAGGGTACAACCAGATTAATATGTATCCAACTGATCAGAATAAGACCAGTGTCATTACCAATCAGGGTTTGTACTGTTACAAGGTGATGCCATTTGGTTTGAAGAACTTTAGGGCTACATATCAGCGGCTAGTTAGCCGACTATTCAGGCCCATGATTGGAAGATCGATGGAGATGTACATCGATGAAGTTTTAGGGTAACTACGGGGAAGTTTATGGGCTTCATGGTTCATGAGAGAGGCATAGAGGCTAACCTAGAAAAGATCAAGGATATCTTGGATCTAGAATACCTCACATCACTTAAACAGGTTCAAGTCTAGACCGGACAGGTAACACGCTCAATAGGTTCATTTCTCGCTCCACCGATAAATGCCTCTCTTTCTTCAAAGCTATCAAGCAGGGAAGAAACATGAAGTGGGACCAGGAGAGCGAGCAAGCCTTTCAAGCCTTGAAAAAGTATCTAACGAGCCCTCTATTGCTAGTCAAACCAAGTCCTAGAGAGGAGCTGCAAATCTACTTGGCTGTTTTAGAAATTGCAATAAGTGGGGCTTTGATCAACGAATATGAAGATAGGGTCAAGCGACCTATCTATTACATGAGTCATGCTCTAACCAAGCCAAAGTAAAATTATACTTTTCTGGAGAACCTCGCCTATGATCTAGTGACTTCGGTGAGAAAGTTTCGTCCCTACTTTCAAGTTCACTCAATAGCGGTAGTGACAGACCAGCCTCTCTGCCAATTTTTATAGAGGTCGGATGTATCCGAAAGGTTAGTTTTATGGGCCCTGGAGGTCACCCAGTTTGATTTAGAGTACAAACCCAGAACCACAGTCAAAGCCTAGGCTTTGGCAGGCTTCGTGGTAGAATTCTCAACACTTCCAGGCTAGGTGACCCCTGCAGCGTCAAGTCTAGCTTTTGAGAAGATTTTATGGATCAACAGCTGGCCAGAAGGTTGCAAGTCCTGGGTCCTCTACTTATATGGAGCATCCAGGCAAGCTGAGGGAAGAGCTGGTATAGTTTTAGTGGACCTAGAAAGGACTAAATGCTGTCATTGCTTCAGATAGGGGTTTATGGCTACCAATAATGAGGCGGAGTATGAAGCTCTCCTAGTCGGGATGAAGGCAACCATCGAGTTGGGGGTCGACTATCTGCAGGTCAAGAGTGACTCGTTGCTTGTAGTCAATCAGGTTTCGGGGATTTACCAGGCAAAAAAGGATAACATGATAACCTACTTGAGCTGGTTTAGCTGCTTAGAAATAAATTTAAGGGATTAAAGATCGGACAGGTTCCTTGACAACAGAATCATTGAGCAGATGTCCTAGCTAAGATATCTACGAATGGTGGCCAAGCCTTACCATGAGGAGTTCCCCTCTTAGTGATCTCATTGCCAAGCACAACAGCGGGCAGGGAAGTTTATCCCTTGGATTGTCAGCCTTACTGGATGGATCCAATAGTGTCTTATCTCCAAGAAGGGGAACTCCCTAGGGAGCCCGATCAAGCCTGATCAAGCCCGAAGAATTAAGAGGCTCTCTGTCCGATATTGCCTGGTAGATAGATACCTCTACAAGAGGGGTAGGTCCTTTCTTTTGCTTCGGTGTTTGCATCCCGATGGTGCCAAATGGGCGTTGAGAGAGGTTCACTCCAGGGAATGTGGGAACCACATTGGTGGAGAAGCTTTAGCATATCAGGTGCTCCGCATGGGGTATTACTGGCTAACTATTCATTAAGACGCAAAGAGCTTTGTACAGTCTTATGAACCATGCCAAAAGACCTTGACTTGAGTTACCTTCCTTTGGAGTAGTTATCATCTCTCAGCTCGCCTTACCCATTTTCCATGTGGGGATCGACCTAATCGGACCGCTTCCCACCGCTTATGGGCAAGCCAAGCATGTTATTGTGGCAATTGACTATTTTACAAGATGGATCGAGGTCTTACCTCTCTCATAGATACCAGAAAAAAATATGACGAGGTTCATCAAAAACAATGTGGTCTGTAGATTCGGAACCCCTCTCATCATTGTAGCCGATCTAGGCAAGCTGTTTGACAATGCCTGATTCAATGACTTTTGTGAAGGTTTGGGAATCGACCTCAGTTTCGCTTCAGTAGCCCACCCTCAGACTAATGAGCTGGTAGAATCCACCAACAAGACTATCAAGAACTGTTGAAAAAGAATTTACAGTAGAGAAAGGGTAAATGGGCCGATGAGCTTCCCGAGGTTCTCTAGGCTTACCTGACTACAAAGAGAATAGCTACCGGAGAGACACCCTACTTCCTAGCCTTCGGGGGTTGAAGCAGTTCTTCCCATCAAACACAAACTAACCTCTTTCAGAGTACAACACTTTGAACATGAAAGCAACGAGGTCAAGCTCCGAGCTAGTCTAGATCTCTTGGAATAGAAACAAGATCGGGTAGTTGAGAAAGTGGTGATTTACTAGAGGAAGATCGCTAGGTACTTCAACAGAAAGGTCAGAGCCTAAAACTTTAAGGAAGGGGATCTAGTTCTCAGGAAAGTAACCTTGAATACCAAGAAGAGGTCAGATGGGGTCTAAGGACCCAACTGGTAAAGGCCATACTTAGTGAAGGTAGTGGTCCGCAACGGGCATACAAGCTCGAGGACATGACTGGTCGACCCATCGATCACACCTGGAATGCAGACCACTTGAGGAAGTACTACCTTTAAGCAGGGGACTTGTGAGCAGACTACCTCCATTAAGGTTTCAATAGAATCCCCAACAACAATGTACTTCATTTTTTATCATCAATGAAGTCAGCTTTCTCCATCTACGATTTTGTTCTCCATAAGCTGTAAAATGCTCCATACTTGACTAGGTTCTCCATGGATAAATTGGATATAACTGCCTCGAGACTAGGGGCTAGCCGGGGAAACCCCCTCGCTACCCCTATGAAGGGTCTGAGTGTAAGAGTATTATTGCCATCCAGATCTCAAGACCAGGAAGTAGCCGGGGAAGCCCCGTTGCTACCCTTGATGCCTTGGTTGGGCTACCACCCCCAAAAAGGGTCTGAGTGTATGAGCATAGTTGCCATCCAAATCTCGAGACTAATAAACAGCTGGAAAGCCCTCATGATGCCTTGTTTGGGCTACCACCCCCAAGAAGTGTCTGATTGTAAGAGCATAGTTGCTATCTCGATCTCGAGACCAGGAAATAGCTGGAAAGCCTTCTTGATGCCTTGGTCGGGCTACCACCCCCAAGAAAGGTCTTAGTATAAGAGCCTAGCTGCCATCCAGATCTTAAGACCAGGAAATAGTTATAAAGCCTTCTTGTCTTAGTCGGGTTACAACTCCTAAGAAGGGTCCAAATGAGAACAACAATTTGGCCTGTAGGGTTGGGGATGTTATGATAGATTACCTCCCCGAAGATCGAAAGAAGGGGTATTTACGTGATTATCATATAGCCCTCACGTGAGTATTAAGGATCAGATTACTACTGACCATTGGTCTCCCATCAATAATCAACTTATCATATCACCGAGTTAAAGTTTTAATGAGGGATCATCGACGTGGGATACAATGCAAGGGGACATTTCCCCAAAGATAGAGATTTTTACGAAGAGTTAAAATTGAAAGATGGATGACCACTCAGCTAGCTGGTTTACACTTAGGGAGTCAGAGCTTATTTTCACCAAATTTTATTAAGTCAAATTTGTTTCGGAGGTAGCACCATGGTTGAGGTCAGGAGTGAAGCAAGAAGATATCAGCTAAGTTAAAATGCATGATCAGAGTCAATTAAAGCAAGCATGAAAGAAAACCTAGGAAAGTTTTCATTTACAAAAAGGGAGCCTATCCCCTTGAAAAGTCTACATCCATCAAACAGGGAGCCCAACCCCTGGTTCTGATTTATATAAAAATAAAATAAAGCTGATCCAGCTAGTCATGAATAAAGCGGGGTGCCCACCCCCTTTTCCTGGCAATCAAAACAAGTTATTAGTAGATGGTATCAAGCTCCGGCATCCTCCTGAGACTACCTATTGCCGATGCATTGGGTACACGTCTCATATCATCAACTTCTTGAGGTGTCTTAGGACACTGTTCCTTAGACAAGTGAACTTCATGCCTGGAAGGCAAATTACCTTGCTTAGAGTTCTGTATCAAAAATCGCACAAGATTCTTGTCGATATATGATGCTTGAGACAATGCTATGAGTTTGTTCTTACGATCCTTTATTAGTTGGATCCCTAGAACATAACTTGCCTCTCCTAAATCTTTCATTTGGAATTCTCTAGCCAGCCAGCCCTTTACATTAGACAATACTCCCACATCATTCCCAATGATTAGGATATCATCTACGTATAGAATTAAGATAACTACTTTCTTGTCAATGATGTGTTTGTAGACACAAGACTCATCGACGTTCTGCTCGAAGCCATAGGTTTTAATCATATCATCAAGTCTTATGTTCCAAGATCTAGATCCTTGCTTAAGTCCATAAATGGACCTTTACAGCTTACAAACCTTTTCCTCTTGATCTGGAGACACGAATCCCTCTGGTTGAATCATATAAATGCTCTCGTCAATATTTCCATTCAAGAATGCAGTCTTGATGTCCATTTTCCAAATTCATAATCGAAATAGGCAACAATGGATAAGAGAATCCTAATAGACTTAAACATGGCTACTGGCGAGAAGGTCTGTTCATAATCGACCCCTTCTTTCTAGGTATAACCCTTGGCCACTAGCCTTGCTTTGAAGGTCTCTACCTTCCCATCTACTCCTCTCTTTCTCTTGTAGATCCACTTACACCCTTTGGGTTTTACCCCATCCGGTAAGTCTACATGATTCCAGACTAAGTTAGAGTACATGGACTCCATCTTGAGATTCATGGCTTTAAGCCATTTCTCTTTATCAGGATCTTCCATTGCATTCTTAAATGCCAATGGATCATCAACACTATCAGCAGAGACAACACATTGTCCCTCACTTATACCTAAATAACATTCAGATTGTCTCACAACCCTCTCACTACGTCTAGGTGGCAGTGTATCCTGATCAGGAACCATCTGACTCTCAGATGTTTATGAATCAACAACTCTTGTTTATGAATCAACAACTCTATTGATGAAACACTAGTCTCACCAGGCTCCAACTCATTCAATACAATCTTAGAACGAGGTTTATGGTCACTAATATAATTGTCCTCAAGAATTATTGCATTTGTCGATACAAATACTTTGTTATCTTCGGGACTATAGAAGTGTCCACCTCTGGTCTCCTTAGAGTATCCTACAAACATGCAGACCATAGACTTGGAGTCTAGCTTTCCACTTCTGTTCTTTAGCATGTGTGCTGGACACCACTATATGCGAAAATGTTGTAAACTAGCTTTGTGACCATTCCACAACACTAGGGGAGTATTAGAAACAGATTTGGATGGTACCACATTCAAAATGTATGCCGTTGTTTCTAACGCATATCCCTAGAAGGAATTTGATAATGATGAGAAAATAATCATAGATCTCACAATTTCCATTAGGGTTATATTTCTTCTCTCTGCTACAACATTTTACTGAGGTGTACCGAGAGCTGTGAGTTAGGAAACTATCTCATGCTCGACCATGAAGTCTTCAAACTCTTGGTCAAGGTACTCACCTCTACGATCCGATCATAATGACTTGATGGTCCTACCTAATTGATTCTCAACTTTAACTCGAAATTCTTTGAACATTTCAAATATTTTCGACTTCCGCTGCATTAGGTAGACGTATCCGTATCTTGAGTAGTCATTTATCAAGGTGACATAATAAACATAACCACCCCTAGCTTTAACATTCATCGGTCCACAGACTTCTGTATGTATAAGCTCTAGCGGTTCTTTAACTCTAAGCCCTTTTCCAGTAAAAGGTCTCTTAGTCATCTTACCTTCCAGACAAGATTCGCAGACAGGTAAGGTGCCACCTTTAACTCACTTAAAGGTCCACTTTTTACTAGTCTGTCTATCCGGTCAAGGTTGATATGACCAAGCCTTAGATGCCAGAGATACAAGGTGCTTCTATTCCCATATCTCATATGAATGATTCACGATAGAATCATCGTACATTACGGAGTGGATCACAACTATAACTTAACTACAAATAAAGTACCCAGCTTTATTTGCTATCTATGGACTCTTTAGATTGTATGTCTCTTACTGTATCCATCCGTATATA
This sequence comes from Dipteronia dyeriana, assembly GCA_032871835.1. NCBI lineage: Eukaryota > Viridiplantae > Streptophyta > Magnoliopsida > Sapindales > Sapindaceae > Dipteronia > Dipteronia dyeriana. The sequence continues at coordinate 97,835,482 of CM065296.1, read as the reverse complement.
ACACTCATATACACAGTTCGAGATTACATCTGGTAATCTTGGATGTTAAATATATGCACAAGTTCTAAAATAAACAACACAACATGAATGAATTGAATTTTTCCTTTTATTTATTTCATAAATCCATTTACAAATTACATCTTTAGGGCATAAACCCTAACACTTGTGTCTACAAGCGCATCATTGATAAGAAAGTTTCTGGCAGATGCGGGCATCACTCCTGCACAACTGACCCCTATCTCATACCGGGTGCTGATCAACTTTTGGCACTTGTAGAAGAAGTTCGTGGCCAAGTATCCCTTGACCCCCCACGGAGATACGTAATTTTATTCCCATTGGCCGTTCAGATGCTGAAGGTTCCTTCTATCTATAATCGACCTCCTCGAGTAGCTGGATTCCTCATGGTTTTGTCAATAAACCTGCTCCCACTCATAAGGACCATAAAGGATTCACCTGGGGTTTCCCCCTCCTCGAACAAGTGCTGAAAGAACATTTGGTTCTTCGTCGGTTATTACTGGGGCGAGATCGTGGTGGCTGATCCTAACCAACGGCTAACCAGAAGCAGTGTCTCGAGGTACTTCTGTAGCCCCGAACTATGGAGTAAGACCATGTCTGAGATGACTCAGAGCCATGCTAACATAGTTGTTAAGGCAGCCTATACTTCCTAGGAGATCAGGGATCACCACAATCTGTACACGGAGAAGAAACTGATCGAGTTGGGGCTTTCCTAGCTATCTTTGCTCGACGCAAGTGTTGTATGTCATGATTCCGATACCATTTAGTTTTTGTTGTGTGTATTTATCCTTATTACCTTTCACTAGGTTTTCTTTTCAATGTACAAGGTGGCTGTTGTCGTTAGCGAGCAAGTCGAAAATACTAAGAATCTCGACCGGATAAGCAGAAAAGCAGCCACTGAGCAGATGGCTCAGGGAATTGAAATTCCCTTTATCATTGTAGTGAAATATACCTAGAGGGGGGGGGGGGGGGTGAATAGGTATATGCTCCAATTTTTTATCATCTTTTTAAAACAATGCAATTCTAAGTTCTTAATGAAAATTGCAAACAAAGACACACGATATTTATGTGGTAAAACCTCCAAAGAGGAAACATCCACGGGTTGAGTCCACAACCACCGGTAAAAGCAAATCCACTATTTCAAAAAGAGTTACACACTCAAGCAATCACACATGCTTTACAAGCTTTCACTCTCACTCTATCTTGAACTTAGTGATCTACTAAGCCGACTTCCTATCCAAGACCCCCTGTCTCTAGGAAGATTTCTTGCTCACCTATCTGGATCCTCCCGACCCTAGGCAAGACTTCTTGCTTGACTATCCAAGGCTTCACACCTCTAGCCAAGACATCCTTGCTTGACAATCCGAGGCTTCACACCTCTTGCCAAGACTTTCTTGCTCAACAATCCGAGGTTTCACACCTTTTGTCGAGACTTCCACTTGCTTAGCTATCCAAGTCTTCCCGACTCTAGCTAAGACTTACAAATGCTCAAATCAAAGAATCACTCTAAGATATGAGACTTTCTACCTTTTTACAAGGCATCTAAATGATCATGAATGCAAATCGCAAACAAGCACTCAACATAGAAAATGATGATCAACAAATTCTATAGACATGCAACTAGATGACTAGATTATGCTTTCAAAGATCAATCACAAATGCATCTAGACAACTTAAGCATGTTATCAACTAAGAACCAAATCAATGAAATGAATATACCAATTGATGTAGATATAGTTCTTAGAAAATGAAATTAAATCTAGAAATAGTCAAACAAGCATAATAACAAAAGATTTCTAGAAATAATTTCATGTTAATCAAGTTTAGCACAAATCATTCAATATATCACAAATATAGCTAAACTTGAAAATCAAATCAACAAACCACAAAATGATATCAAAATCATCCTATTCATGCTTCTGAATCAAATAACATCAATCAATAAGAAGATCTAAGAAGAAAACTAAGAAGAAGATGATTTTACCAACAAGGATGCAATCATGAACTGAAGATCAGATCACAACGAAAAACATAGACATCCTTTTGTTCTGGAAATGCTTGAGGTTGGGTTTGTAGAAATATTCAAGACACTCGAAATTGGTTTTTGAATCAAGTGATTCGGAGTAGAAATGAAGAAGTTATCACAAAAATAAAAATCAAAATGTTGAGAGAAAAATTCAGCAGTTGTTCTTCAATTTCTCAACTTGTTCTTATTTTTAGAAATGAGAGGGAATGAGAGGTTTTAAAGAGTGAAAAGACCAAATGACCTTTTTGCCCCCCTTCCTTAGTGTCTCCTCGAGATGGTGCATGGGCATCTCAGGGCAGAACACACTTGGGGCCAAGATGGCCACGCGCCATCTCGGGTTGGTGCATGTTGATGGCTTAAGCCATCGCACCTCACCCCTTGCGCTCTCCTCGCGTTCTTTGACTGTTCTTTGGCCTCCGAACTCCGAATTCAAATCCGTTTGAAGATTACAAACCAAGACTCCCTCATGGACATGGAAATGTAAGATACTTAACCCAAAAAATAATAATTTGACTTGATATACCAAGTCGAAGATAATGTATGCAACATGAGTTGAAAGTGTATTATCTTTTGACTTTAAAACTCGAAATCAATAGTATGAGTAACCGAAATGACCGGAACTCAATCATGAATGATTTAAGACTAAATTCAAGTTCAAGATCCATGTTATACAAACATATAAACAAACAAACACATTTCACACAAGAATGCAAACTACATAGAGATAGTCTCCAATCTTGTATTTTCCAGAACATGCTACTTTCATACCAATGCATGAGCATTCAACTTCAAGTGTGTGAATATGTTATACCAAATGATGCACTATGATGCAGGGACACAAATGTATGAATTTTGTGTGTGTGTGTGCGCAATTAAAGATGCATAACTAAGTAGGGACACATATGAATGAATTGTGTGTGTGTGCGCCTACGCCTTGCAAGAGAAAGAAGGATCTCAATACCTTAGCATCCAAGAATAGTACCAATCCTCTTGAAGAAGAACTTTGCATCATGAGAAGTTGCTTTTCTTCCTTGAAGCTCTTATCATCACGAACCACATAAGTAACTAAACATTACAAAGAAATGAAGTTTTGTTATGGAATCAAGCTAACACAAATCTAGGACCTAACAATCTCCCTTAGGACCTAACAAGAATTGCTCCCCCCGATCATGACTTGGTCGAGAATATATATGAGTCTGATCTTGACATTTTGGCGGCTCCTAATGGGCAAGCTGAAAGGAGTGTTCGTGATGTTCCTATTTTCAAAAATAATAGAAGAGGGTCCCTTAATGATAGTTCTGCTCACGCGAGGTCCAACCAAGAAAGATCCAATTGGGACAGATCCAATCGGGAGAGGTTTAGCAGAGATAGGCCAGGAAAATGTAGGTCTGGCAAGGAGGAATCAGGTGGAGAGATTCCTAGTGGCATAGTGGCCAAGATCGTGGGGGGGGGGTTTTCCACCCTCGAGGCCACCCATAACCAAATGGAGGCTCCATCTGTTGTTGATCCGGTGACCTCACAGTCGGGGGTTGACCCTATAATCCTAGATGAGGAAGATGAGGATGATTAAAAGACCCTGACTGAATTAATTTCATAGGAGCATCGGTCAAAGAAACGGGGTGATCGAGCGTCTACGTTATCTGCTTCTTTTCCAGCTGCTCCGACCAAGACAATTGAACTGGCCCTAGCAAGAACCGGTGATATGGCCAGGTCTCAATTGCCAACACATCCTTCTGGCAGGGCTACTTTTGATCCGTCTATAAAGCGCTATGGCAAGGCCCCAATACAGTTCTCCATTAAATGTTAGATATTCTTTACCGATTCTGACTCTGATGATGGTGGGCCTAATTCAGAGGAGCAATTCATTGATGAAGGAAGACTTAATGTCACTGAAGTGCAGTCACTTCTTCTAATGTTTAAGTCGAGGCTTCCTATGAATGTCGTAGCTGTTGGGACCAACCAAGTTAGTGATGTTCCTACTAATGCATCTCTTGTGTCTCTTTCTTAAGATGGTGGCAGTGAAAGTCAAGCCTCTGAATAACACGGGTTCGGGCCCCCCACAATTGATCTTTAGGTTGGAGAGGGCATTGGATTTTTAAAGGTACAAAATGTTGCCAGCCCGACCCTTCCAGTAATACCCCCGTTCATCTCCACTTCTGATCATGATGGGTCTACTCCCTCAACTTCTATAACTGCTACTGTTTCTGGGTCTTTCTGGCTCCTCAGTTTGAGTAACTCTCGTGCCGACCCCCTTTCCATGCTTCGAGCTATGTCAGCTAAAGAGGGGTATATCAATGACAGATACTAGAGGGAGACTAGAGCTGTAGGTACCTCATAGCAAATCCGTATGATCTTTAACAACATAGTTTTTGTATGTGCCTTATACATTACCTTTCGTTTATGTGCATCAACATTCTTAGTTTTCTTTCTATTTTCCTTTCAGGCGGTTGAGGAGCTGACCTAGGCCCTGACCAATCAGAAGAAACAGGCTGTGGAGATTTCCCGGTTGAAAAATGCCCTTACTGAAAAGGATAATGCTCTCAAGTCTTCCTCGGCTAATGCATCCATGGTCAGGCAATACAAAGAAAATCTGAAGAATCGTGCTACGACTGAGGTTGCCATAAGGAAGACCATTGCCAATATTCAGAGCAGGGCCTTTACAGCCAATACAATTCTCAGAGAGCTCACCATAAAAAATGCTAAGCTAGAGAAGAGGGTCGCAAGGGTAGAGTTACGAAGCGTTGAACTTGAGTCGAGGGCCATCCTGGCCGAAACAGTTACAAATAAACTCAAAGAAGAGACCCGGATTACCCAAGACACCTTTACCTCTTCTCAACAAGTTATGTTTGAGACTCAACAAGCATCTGAGAAGGCTCGGATCCATTATGGGCATCTGGTAAAGGATTTGGGACAACCACAGGTTAGCATGGAAGTGCTTTCCCAAGAGACTAGATCAGCCCTTGAAGGCCAAAATGTAGACTGTTACAAGAGGTCTCCATCTTTTGAGGCCGTCATGCTGAGGGAGTTTGAGAGAAGGTTGGGCATTACTCGGATGTTCTATTATCGTAAAGAGCGATCTTCGGGGTAGGATCACTGAAAATGGGACAGGATCATAAAGTGGCATAAAGGCGAGTCCATAGAAGCCATAGAAAACAAAAGGATTAGGTGAAGGGTATGTTGCAAATGCATCGAAAAAGACCCCCACCCCATGCATTTGGAGCTTCCCTATAAGTTCTCTATAGTGGCCTTTCATGCCAGGGAAGAAAGTGGCACCCTGACTAAGGGAATTGATGTTGTGAAAATACAAACACGGTTAGATGCTCAAGGCTAACCTAGAGGGGTGGGCGGGGGGTGAATAGGTTAGGCATATCAAGTAATCATGACACATACACAATCTATATTATAGAAAGAAAGTCAACTTACATAACGAGTTCTATCCATAGTATTCAAATAAAAAATACAAATATAAGAGAGATAGAGATTGAGAAAAGTTGACACAAGATATAACGTTGTAAACCTTCAAAGAGGAAACATCCACTGGTTAGCAACCACCGGCAAACAAAATCCACAAGAATTCTTAAGACTAATTATTACATGCCATTGAAAGTTCAAAAATTCACAAAAACAACATAAAAAGAAATTAAGTAACTAGCATCTCTTTGTCCCCCTTTTTGACATGAAATGATGCCAAAAGCAAAGAAATATATCTCAAGACTCAAATACTAGCTACTTGTTCCACCAAAGAAAGTCGCGAGTAGTTGATCTAACATAATGCTTGAGAGGTTGTCTTGAACTTGAAGCAATGCACTTCTTCAACTCTTTTTATCCTAGCATCTTGTTGAACAACTATAACACTAAGTTCATCAACCTTCTCCTTCAATTTTATAGCCCAATCCAGAAGAATATTTGTGCTAATCACATGACTATCAACTTGAGAACTACTAAATAGTCCAAAAGTATCACAAGTCTTACCCTTATTCTTATATGACATGTATGACTCACGTGTATCACAATACTTTTCCAAGGGTTGAACTAACACATCATATTCTCTACTCTTAACCCCACGAGCTAAACATAATGAAGTAATAAACCCCAGTAATGCAAGCTTTTTATCACCTCCAGTAGAGAAAGCCGCACTATCAATGTAATACATGAGAAGATCTCCAAGGTTTATAGGTTGATTAGTTACCAAGGCATACATTATTTTGATCTTGTCCTTATTCAACTCGGTTGAATTCGAAGATCCAATAATGTTAGTGCAAATGAATAGATGCCAAAATGCACTAGCCTTAGTTAACTCATGTTTACTAATATATGCTCTACCTTTCCACTAAAAAGAAGCATTGTCACAAAGAGTTCTACCCATGATATTTAGATTTTCAATGACATCCACATCTAGAAAACTATAATCTATACCATTAGATAGCCCAAGAAACTTGTTAATGTTTTCCGGGTAAACTCTAAAAACAACACCCCTAATCTCAATCAAAGCATCCAATAAGATGGCACTTTCCCTATATTCAAGATAAAACTTTCTAACAAGAGTATCATTCACAATTTCTAACATGCTCACCCAAGATTCCCAATTTCTATCCTTTAAGCACTTGAGAACATAAGAATCTTTACACTTACCAAAGTCAATGCCTCTCTCTTGAAATATCTTCTTAGTTCCATAGATCCCTAAATCTTTTTTCCTTGAACCTTTGGATCATTTTGAGTTAGACTTGGCTTTCACAACGGGATTCAATTGTTTTCCACTTCCGGTAATCTTAGTTCTTCCTATTTGTTTTTATGTTATAAGATGCTATATACATACAACAAAAGTGCGTGAAAGACAAAACAAGCATATTAGTCACAAAGATATAAAAATAAAGACATATGACTTAAGAATGAATCATCATGCAAGGCAAAGATAGTGAGTAATATCTTACAAGTATCAATAAGTCAAAATATGCCAACATGTAACAAAATGAAGCATGTGAACATATCATAAAAGAGAACAATTTCTAGCATACAATGCTCCCCCTTGATAAATGCTATAACTAAAATCAATGATGGCATAAAGTTCACAAAGATGTTCACACAATCACACATTCAAGCAATTTGAAGAAATATCAACAAAATAAGCTTCATATGCTAAGAGAGATACATACAGATTTTTTCAAGTTCTCTCATAATTCTTCAACAATTACTACAAATATCATCATACTCATAAACAAAGTGTGTGTGTGTGAGAGATATGCTTCAAATATATATCAATAAGTAGTTTGATAATCAACATGCAAATAATTTCCAATAACTATACATCTTAAGCTTTTTCCATAAAAAGTCAAACCGATTATCATCCGAAATTTTTACTTTTAAGAGAATAGATTTCAACATATGAGTGTGTGTGTGCATGTGGGTCGTCATCCGATTTCTATTTTTCAACCCGAGCTTATTTGATTTTCAACTATACTTCTTTTTAAGCCTTCCTCCTTTTCTTTTAGGCTTTGAATCAAAGAATTTTTCTTTATTCCATTTCAACACTTCTTTGATTTTTCCATTTTTTTTAACATAAACGAAATTCACTTCATAGCGGCTTTCACTCATCACAATGGTGTAGCTCATTCCAACATTGGGTAGCTTTCACAACTAATATGTGTAGCCCTTTCCATAAAGGTGCTCGTTGAGTTCTATGTATTTGCTGAAGCAAAATGGATACTAACCACAGGTCATTTTAAATGTACTTAAGCACAAAAACTTCAAGGTGTATCCAAAGTTTACATATTAGTAAACTCAACATATTAGTAAACTCAACATACTAGCAAAACATATAAGAGAAGCAAGGTGCAATTTTAGAAAACTAAGATTTTATGGCTCATAAGCACATGATCTAAGAGCAATAAGTAGAGACTTATTCAAGATCATTACTTCTCTAATGAGTAGCTTTCAAAGAATATGAAGCTCATATTTTCAAGAATATCATTAACACACTCTTCCTTAACATTTTCAACACAAGCTTTGTCAAGTTGAACAAGATTAGTTTTCTTTCTACTCCACAACTTCTTCTCATGCTTAGCAATATTATCATGATTTTCAACTTTCAAATCCTTAACATGTTCAAGTTGAAGTTTAATCTCCTTATCTCCAGATTCATTTCCTAATTTGCATTTTTCAATATATTTATAACACCTAGGCTTAATGTGACCTATTGTGTTGCAATAGTGGCAAATTGGAATAAAAAATGAGATTGTACCTTTTGGAGTTAAACTAGCTTCACTAGAAGTTTGTAAAGATACCTTGTTCGCCAATTTCTTCTTGGCTTTTGATCTTCTCTTCTTATGTGGTTTCTTATCAATCGCGACTTCATCCAAGTGAGTAGGAAGTGGTGCTTCCAAGAGCTCCTCTTCAACTACCAAGTCACCTTCACCACTATGAGAGTTAACAAGATTCCTAACACTAGACACACTTACCGAATCATTCACTAAGTCCTAAATGACCTCCTTAGCCGTGTCTATCTCTTCCATTAATTCTTGTTCTCTCTTTTTCAAAGAAGATATCATATTATCCTTCTCAAGGTTTATCTTTTCAAGTTCTATAAACTTCTTCATAATATCACCTTTCTCACCAAGAAGTCTACGAGTGGTAATCACAAACTCATCTAGTTGTTTATTGATCAAATCATCCTTCCCAACTACCTCTCTTAGAGTATTATCTCTATCTTCTTCAACCTTCTCTATCTTGGCCAACAACTCAAGATTAGTAAGATTGGAACTAGAGCTTCCATGATGATTTGTATCAAAGTTCTTGTTCAAAGATATTGTACCATCAACATCTAGTGGAGAATGAGAAACCATTAGAGCTACAAAGTTGCTCACCAACTCTTCATAACTTGAAGACTCACTACTAGTGCTCTCATTATCACTAGAGTTATCATCACTCCAAGTAGCCGCCAACACTTTGCCTTTCTTGTCTTTCTTAGATGGCTTCTTGGTGCACTCACTAGCAAAGTGACCGAAACCATGACAATTATAGCATTGAACATCTTTCTTGTTCATGGCTTGACTATTCTTCTCATTCCTTGGAGATGATGTTTTCTTAACTCCCTTTTCCTTAGAAGACTTGCCTCTAGGCTTGGCATTCTTCTTTAGAAATTCTTAAACTTTCTAACCAAAAGAGCCATCTCTTCATTTTCATCACCACTCTCCTCCTCAATAGCATTGAGAGCGATTCCCTTACTCTTAATCTTTGGCTTCAAGCACATCTTATAAGTTTGGAGAGACCCAAGCAACTCATCAATGTTAATAATATCCACATCATTGCTTTCCTCAATGGCCGTCACCTTTGATTTAAATCTCTTAGGAACAGATCTAAGGATTTTCCAATTTAAACGCTCTTTTGAAATAGGTACTCCAAGTGCTTGACATTGGTTAGCAATGTTAAGAAGCTGGAATTGGAAGTCTTTAAACTTTTCTTCTTCACCCATACTTAAACCTTCAAATTGTGATGCCAACATTTGAAGCCTCGATTTCTTTATGGATTCAAGATTTTGAATGCCTATCAACTCCTCCAAATATGGCATTCATAGCACGATGATGCCACTGAGCAACCTCAAACTCATTCGTTGTCCATTCACTCATTGGTTTGAGTATCATGGTTCCATCCTCTTGAACCTTGGTAGGAGGAATATAACCTTCTTTCACTACCATCCAAGCCCTTTCAGCAATAGAGCGGATGTAGGATTTCATCCTCAACTTCCAATACCCATAGTTAATGCCTCGAAGTAATGGTGACCTAGTATTTGAGGCTCATTCCGCCATTACTTCATCTTGTAAACCCATGACTTCAAAAGCTTTACAAAAACCGTGAATGTATCACCTGGACTCTCACTAAGTACAATCTAGTGTCCTGCTCTGATACCAATTAAAAATACAAACACGGTTAAATGCACAAGGCTAACCTAGAAGGGGGGGAGGGTGGTGAATAGGTTAGGCACCTTTTTCGACTCCCTTAGAAACAAACAAAAGTTTGTCCCTATAGATTTCTTGTATCACTATATATATATATCAATTAAAGAGAATTAATCAATATATAAAACAAGTAAAGTGTGATACAAACAAGTAATCATAACACATACACAATCTATATTATAGAAAGGAAGTCAACTTACATAAAGAGTTCTATCCATAGTATTCAAATAACAAATACAAATATAAGAGAGATAGGGATTGAGAAAAGTTGACACAAGATATAACGTGGTAAACCTCCGAAGAGGAAACATCCACAGGTTAGCAACCACCGATAAACAAAATCCACTAGTAGATAAGACAAGTACAATCTCTCAAGTGACCCCTTCACCTAGAAACTACCCTCCTATGCTACTCATGAAGATGTCGCCCTCTTGATCAACAATCCGAGGCCACACACCTCTTCTCAAGACTTCCTCGCTCACCCTTCCGGATCCTCACGACCCTAAGCAAGACTTCTTGCTCAACTATCCGAGTCCTTCCGACTCTAGTCAAGACTTCCTCGCTCACCCATCCATATCCTCATGACCATAGGTAAGACTTCTTGCTCAACTATCCGAGTCCTCCCGACTCTAGTCAAGACTTCCTTGCTTGAAAATCCAAGGTCTCTTACCTCTTGCCAAGACTTTCTTGCTAAACAACATAGGTCTCACACCTATTGTCAAGACTTCATTCTCACAAGGCATCTAGGTGATCATGAATGCAAAACGCAAACAAGCACGCAATATAGAATGTTATGATCAACACATCCTATGGAAAATACTAGACATTAGCATGAAAGCACAAAACAAATGTAGTCTAGTAAATCATGCATGTTTAATCCATCTAGATCATGTAAGACATGTTCAACATTAATTACAACCTAGATACATGCATAGATCTAAAACATGAATCACAAGATATGTTCAATTAACATATAATCAAGTTTAAATCTCATAAACCAAAAACATGCTAAAATCATGTGACAAAGTCATTTAGATTAAAGCTAAAGTTCTAGAGCATATTCCTATTCATAGATTCAACAAAGCACATGAATAGCTCAAAAGAACACAAGCACATGTATCATTGTGAGATTTCAGCCAAAGAGAGCCTAATTCATGTGAGGAACTATTTTTTCACAAAATCAATCAATCAAAGATCATCAAATAGTCCTAGAATCAAAGCTAGCACAATACAATCCCAAACATGTGAAAACATAGGTAAAATCAAAACCTAACTCAACATGTGAGATTTCAATTGAAACTCAATATAGCTTTAAATGAGTTCAAAACTCAAATAAAAAATATCACAAGAAACATATATATGCTGAAGAAGAAAACCCAAGGCAATTGACCAAGTTTTAAAAGAAAACTTTGAGAGAAAATCAATACCGTAGTTGATTTTGGTGCAGTCCCATTTTCTTGAGTTTAGACTCCAAAAACAGCAATAAAACTTACTAAAACCTTCAGAGAAAAGATGGAGGATAAATAGAAAAACACTCTCAACTTTGAATCACTTAAATCGGAGTTCAAATAAAGAAGTTATGGTGTTTGGAAGATGAGAAAATATGGAGAGAAAAATTCTGCACTCAAGTTTTAAATTTCTTCTTGGAATGATATGTGAGAGGGAAGAGAAATATAAAGGAGAGGGAAAGAATAGAAGCAAAAGGACCAAAATACCCTCCTTTGAGAATGATTCCCCAAGATGGCGCATGGGCATCTCGGGGCAGCAAGGAGCTGTGGCCGAGATGGCCACGCGTCATCTCGGGCTTGCACCACTTGATGGCCATTGGCCATGGTGCAACTCCCTTGCACTCCTCTCGCATTCTTCGACCGTTCTTTGGCCTCTGAACTCGGAATTCAAATCCATTTATGGATGGACCATAACTCTCTCATGGACATGGATATATAAGATACTCAACCCAGAAAATAATAATTCAACTCGATATACGAAGACAAAGACAATGTATGCAACATGAGTTGAAAGTGTAGTATCTTTTGACTTAGAGCTTGAAATCAATAGTATGAGTAACCAAAATGACCGGAACTCAATCAAGAATGATTTAAGACTAAAATTAAGTTCAATATCCATATTATACAAATATATACACATACAAACACAATTCACACTAGAATGCAAACTACATAGAGATAGTCTCCAATCATGCATTTTCCAAAACATGTTATTTCCATACCAATGCATGAGCATTCATCTTCAAGTGTGTGAATGTGTTATACATGATGCACAATGATCCATGGACACAAATTTATGAATTGTGTGTGTGTGAAAAGCCTTGTAAGAGAAAGATAAGGTCTTAGTATACCTTTGTAGAACCATATTGCATCATTTCTCTATGAAGACTTTGAACTTGCTTTGACTAGTTGTTCCTTCTTCTTTGCAGCTTGAATCATCATGAATCTAAACAATAAATCATTACAAGTAAACATCATTTTGATATGGAATTAATGCCAACACAATCTAAAACCTAACATGTTAGCCCTTTACGGCTAGCGACCCGGAGGATGATATCAGTTGGCCAGACTTTGGAGACTTGACTAGTGGGTATAGGAATGATGACCTTCCTCCTAGCAGATCTGGGCCTGAGGTTCTTTCGAGCACTCTAGATACTTGATTATTTTTCTCTGCCTTGCTTATGTAGTTCTATGACCTCTATTTTTATAATTTTTTCTGAAAAAATATCTTATGTAACTTTGAGCCTTTTAACTTGAATAATACTATTCTTTTGGCCTTGACTGTTGTTTTTGTCTTGTGTTACAAATCTTAAATCATTTGTTGGTTATCACGCTTAAGTAGAATGGTTTACTTGTCACTAAGCATTTGTGTTAATGGTTAGAGTCGTGTACCGACTCGAACTATATGTGTTGCCTTACACCGAGTCGACTGACTCAATTGAGGCAATATTATTGCGTTTGGTTATGACCATTTCTTGATTAGTTATTTGTTTTTGTGGTCATGCTTGATTTGTATACACCATCTTTAACCAAGTAATCTTAGCATGGCCATGACAGTTTGTTAACTTAAACTATATGCATTAAGTTAAATGTCCTAACTTTGACCAAGCAACTGTACTTGGTGGGGTTTGTCATGACTCATTTCTAGGCAATGTCGGGTAGACCATTTATGTTGGCCAGATAGATTACTTTATTCCCCCGATCGCTTTGTTGCTTTTATTCTTCTGTCAAGTAGTGTCATTTTGTAGACCATTTACATGGTATCTAGTTTATAGACGCATGTCTTTTATCTGTCAACTAAGTCATTGGGACGTCTCCCAATAGTCTGTTGATCAAGATTCGTTAGCTTATATTCTACTATCTTTACAAATGCTTAAATTTTATTGGCAATTGTTTCTAGCATAGATATTTTGTTCCCTATTTAACTCTTAGCGCATCCTATCGGGTCCTTAGGCCTGAAGGCACCCTAATAGTGTTTTATTACACATAATCATTTTCGGTGAGTGTGTATTACCTTTGTGACATATGCTTTCGACCCCCTCACGAGGCCCCCCGATCACCCATTTGGCGTTAGCAATCTCAGGTTTTACGAGATTGCTTTTGTAAGCGAAAGCAAATTTAGAACATCTTTCTTGACTTTTGAAAATTGTTCCCTCAAGGGGACTTTTATTGAATGCTAAAATGAAACATCGACAAATTAACTAATTTAATAAAAACAAAGCGAACTAGTTTCTAGGCTAAAGAAGAACATTTAAAAATAAGAAATCCCTAGGGGTAACATGTCTTCAAGTATTGAGCATTGCATGGTCTAGATTGCTCATCTCTTTCTGGTTGATCAAGACAATATGCTCCATGACCAGCCAATCGGATCACCTGCTACGATCCTTCCCATTTATCTGCCAGCGATCTAGCTGATTTCCCTCTCGTATTGGGTGACACCCTTCTAAAAACTAAGTACCCGAGCTGGAATCATGTGGGTTATAGTTAGGGATGGCAATTTAACCCGCACCCGCGGGCACTCTCCCTAACCCAACCCTGTAGGGTCGGGTGTGGATGGTGAATTTACGACCCTCAGACCCTTGAACCCATTTAATAAAAAACCCAGTGAGTTCATAGGCGGGTGCGGGTTGGAAAAACGAACCCACGGGTTGGACCCGTGAACCCGCATAAATAAAATACTTGTATATAAACATTTATAGACATTTGAATTATTTTTTATTGTTTTATTTTTATGGTTATTATTGTTTTGTAATGTATCAAGTAGGAATTAGAAATAGAAATTTAATTCAATTAAGTATCAAATATGTGATTACATGTGGAACTTTATAAATGACAAATCGCAGATTCAAGGATTCATCGGTTGCGGGTTTGTGGTATCCCGCAGGTGAAGCATCCACCCGTAAACCCATATTATTTTACGGGTTCACGGGTGAGGGTATGGGTGTAGCCATAACCCGCGGGTTTAAACCCGCCCGCGAACCCGCTTACCTAGGCGGGTTTGAGGGCTGGCGTGGGTGAGAAAATTTTTTGAGGGTGAGGGTTTGGATTTTACAAAACCCACCAAAACCCGACCCGCTGCCATCCCTAGTTATAGTACCTGGATACCATTTGTCTATAGGCAACGTTCCTTATCCTCGACAAGTCATTTTTCTCCTCCATTCGTTTTGGTTTCGTTCTAAAATCTACACATTCAACTCGGGGGTGAAAGAGTCGTACCCTCAGTGAATTATGAACTACTAGGATCGGGATTATTGCTTATGTCCTGAATGCTAGTGAATAGGGGGTTTCTCTGGTCAAAGTCCTTTCTGTGGTCATGTATGCCCACAAGACTTTTTACAGCTTGTTTGGCCAATTCTTTTTCTTAGCATTCAGTTTTGCCAACAAGGTATGCTTAATTATCTTTTTTTACTAATTCCATTTGGACATTGGTCTGATGATTGACTTATGTGGTATAATAATTCTTTATACATAAATCCGGAAACATGTCCCTACAGTTGTCACTGTCGAACTAGGTCCCGTTGTCTGTGATTATTGTGTTCGAGTTCCATATCAGCAAATGATATTCTTCTTTACGAAACAGGCCATGTTAGCCTTAGTTATATGTACCAGTGCTTCTGCCCTTACCTATTTTGTGAAGTAGTTTATAGCTATAATGGCGTGCTTTGCTCCTCCTTTGGTTTCTGTCACCATTGGGCCAATCAGATCTAGCCCCTACATGGTAAACGACTATAGTGATGTCAAGTTCTTCAACTGCTCGGGGGGAGTCTTGATGTCATTAGCTATCCTCTGATAGATATCACACTGTTCTGCGATTGCCTATGCGTCTTGGAATAGGGTTGGCCAGAACAAGCCCTGTTTGAGAGTCTTGTACGCTAGATTTATCCCGGATAGATTCCCCCACACACCTCCGTGGATACTTTCTAATATTTGTTAATTCTCCTCCAACTATCGAGTATCTGGTTGTTCCGTATCTGAGGCGTTTTACTTCACTGTTGAGAGCGTTCTATCTTCTAGATATTCCATGATCGGGGTCATCCAGATGGCCTATCTTTCTTTGATCACTCCTACTTCCGATACTTCCTCTTCATCTTTGATGCGCGGTCTTTTAATGTGAGCAACTGGGATAGTCTTTTACCGTATGTTGATAGTTGCTGATGCCAATTTTTACAAAGCATCTACCTTCTCGTTGTTTTCCCTCAAGATCTGAGTAATTCTGTAAGCCTTGAATCTCCCAAGCAGTATCCTAGTTATCCCTATATAAGAGGCTATGTTGTTGTCTTTGGCTAGATATTCATCTAAGATTTGGTTCACCACCACATGCGAGTCACTAAATATCTCCAGCTCATCCGCCCCTAACATCGTGCAAACCCTTAGTTCTACCAAGTGTGCCTCATATTCGGCCATATTGTTATTGGCTTTAAAGTCAAACCGTAGGGCACACTCTTTCTAATCACCTTCTGAAGTGGATATCATTATGTCTGCCCTGCTACCGTGCGTGTTTCACGATCTATCTATATGTAGTTTCTAGATAAATTCTTTCTTCTCCTTTTGCATCTTGATCACCTTGCTGTTTGGTTCAACAAACTCGGTGATTTGGTTGGCTACATGTTACCCTTTTATTGCTGCTCTTAGCAGATATGATATGTCGAATTCACTTAACTCCACTGCCCATTTGGTTAGCCTCCCAAACAATTCAGGTTTAGAAAGAATTAGCTTCAGTGGCCAGTTCGTGTAGACTTCGATCTTGTGAGCTTGAAAATAGGGTCTTAACTTTCTCGATGGTGTTACTAGTGCTAATATAATTTGCTCGGCTAGTGAGTATCTCATTTCAGCTGGTAGTGAGGCCTTGCTCATATAATACACTGACTTTTGCACTCCCTCTTCCAACCTAACCAACACTGACACAACTGTGACTGATAGGTATATGTAGAGCACTTTTCCTTCCAGGCTTTAGATATGATTGATGCTTTTCCTAGATACTTTTTGATCTTTCGAAATGGCTGACCACATCTATCATTCCACTATACCCCCTTGCTCTTCTTGATTGCTCTAAAAAAGTTCAACTTGCTAATGAATCAGTTTAGGGATGCTATGCAGCCCGTTAGCCTTTGAATTTCCTTTAGGGTCTTTGAGGACTTCATCTCCTCTAAGGCTTTTATTTTCTCCAGATTTACTTCGATTCGCCTCTAATGAACTTGGAAGCCAAGGAATCTTCCTAAATGTACCCCCAAAACACACTTATTTGGATTGGGATTCATGCCAAACTTTCTTTGTACCCCAAACGTCTCCTTGAGATCTTCAACATGTTTTTCATATGTTGGGCTCTTTATCAGCATGTTGTCCACGTACACCTCTATATTTCTATCGATCTGTAGGAAGAATATCTTGTTTACCAGTTCTTAAGACCAAAGACATAACTTTATAATAGTATAACCCTTGATCGGTTATGAATGAGGTTTTGTCTTCATCTAGCTCAAACATTCGGATCTGGTTGTAACCTGAGTAAGCATCTATGAAGCTCAATAATTCATGACCGACCGTTGCATCTACTAGTTGGTCGATCCAACAGGAAGTTAGGTTTTAGGCATGCTTTCTTGGGGTCAGTGAAATCTACACACATTCTGCACTAACTGTTCTTCTTTTTAACTAGCACCATGTTGGCAACCCATTCAAGGTACTGCACCTCACTTATGAACCTTGTAGCCAATAATTTCACTACTTCTTCCTTAATTGCCTTGCTTCTCTCAGGGTTAATTGCCTTCTCATCTGGATGACTGGTTTTCGATTAGGATTGACTGCTAGGTAATGAGAAATTATATTCACATCGATTCCAGGTATATCTTCATGTTTCCGTACGAAAACATCCTTGTACTCCTTCAACAAGCTGACCATCTTATCCCAAACTTTCCTAGCCAATAGGGCCCCAAGTTTTATGGTATGATTACAACTTCCACTTTTGGTTCATCTTCCTAGGTCTTCCCATCTTCTGGATATACCTCTCTCGGGTTCAGATCTAATCGGGTAGGCATTTCTGCTGCAGCTTCTCCTTCTTCTTCTCCTTTATCCTCCTTCGGGTCTCCCTAATCTCTTTAGATATATATCTATATTATGCATGGTTATGCTTTTTCCCTGTATACAACCAGATTCACCTTTCTCACCCACTCTTGAGAACTTTTCATGACACCTACCCCATCTTCTATTGGGAACTTCACTATCAGGGCATATGTGGCAGTCACAACTTTTAACTTGTTCAGGAAAGGTCTATCCAGCAAAGTGTTGTACGACCAATTTTTCATATTTAAGAGTACAAAATCCATCAATACTTTCTTAGTACAAGGACATCTCCCAATCTCTACTGGGAGCTTCATTGTTCCCAGCGATCTTACTTCTGCTCCTCCAAAACCTCTCAATGGGACCTTAAAGGGACTCTCTAGTCCCAACTGATCAAACACTTTAACGCTCAAGATATCTGTTGAGCTTCCGTTGTCAATCAACACTCTTCTCACTTCCCTGTGATCCACACGAACCAACACAATAATCCCATCATTCTGCCTTACCTCCGACCCATATGTGTCTGCCTCGGTGAAGACTATCAGGTCCCATCCTTGCTTGAACTTTTTCTAATCGGGGCTCAACAAATTTACTTTCAGATTCCTCTGACCAATTATGGCTTCTCTAACTTTGGTCATTCTCTCTCGACTGCTACCCTCAATGTGTGGCCCACCAAAGATGGTATCGATTGCCCCACTGTCTGTATTTCCTCTAAGGCTTCTTTGTCTTCTATTATGTTCTTTCTTTAGAGTGTCCTTATATTGTTCATCCCTACTTCTTAAGACTATATCCTTGAGATGCCCTTCTCTGATAAGCTTTTCGATGTAATCCCTTAACTGATAACACTTAGAGGTTTCATGGTCATTCTCCTGATGAAATCTGTAGTATTTGGTGGTGTCTCTCCTTGCAAAGCTCGACTGTCTCGGGGGATTTTTGTATAGATTCTTGTTTTCTATCACATTCAATATTTCATATTTTCCCCCTGGACAATGGGTTGTAATTGGTGAATTTCCTTTTAAAGTGCTTGCCACATTTATCATCATCCTTGCGTCCATTCTTACCTTTTCCCCCATTACCCTTCTGGTCTCATTTGCCACTATTATTCGAGTTTCCATTTTTAGGTCTTTGGCTGCTCTTGTGCTGGCCCCCATATATGAGCTCCTCACCATAGGCTATCTGTTTTTCCTCCGCCATGGTGTATCCTCCATCATAATCCACCATGCTTGCATATGTGGTCGGTCCCTTCTGTCTTAGGCTTAGTGTCAGGTGGTTGTGTTGTAGACTACTAATAAATGTGGATACTATTGCATCATCATTGGGATCCTGTACTTTCGATACTTTCTGTGAGAATCTAGTTAGGTAATCCTTCAACTTCTTGTCCTTCCTTTATTTTAAGGTTGTCAAGGCTGATATGGATTTTCTTCGCTGGATATTCCCCATGAACTGCCTAGTGAAAGCTTTTATTAGTTCCTCAAAATTCCTAATGGATCCTGTCGAAAGTCCTCCAAACCATCTGGATCCTTGATCTTCAAAGGTCCGCAGGAACATCCAACACATGAGAGCATCATCACAATCATATTGTGCCATTGTGCTTTGATATCTCCTGACATGTTCCTAAGAGTCAGTATTGGCCTTGAACTGTTCCACATGTGGCATCCTAAATTTGTTTGAAAATGGGCTTGCTTTAAAGAATCAACGAATGGACTTCTGGAGTTACCGATCATCAGGTTTCTCCAGTTTTGTCTTCGCTCTAAGGCCTCTATTCTTCTGAGAAGAACCTCTCACTCCCCTTCCGGCTCTTTATACTTGTCGAATTTCTAGTGGATGGTGAGCCCGTATAGGTCCTTAGGGACTTGCCCATTGATTTGGGCACCGTACGGGTCACACCTGACCATAGGGGATGGCTCCCTGTGTCTTTTGGAGGCAGTTTCATCATCACTCAAATCCAAGCGAGACCTTTTCCCCCGGAAGTCACGCATATCTACCTGCTTGGGGTAGGTTTCTCCTTCATCATATCTCCCTACATCTTATCGTGATTTGGACTCTTTAGACTCCTTATGCTCCCTAGTCCCCCAGTATTCTTGGCGATCGTCCCTTCTATATGAATGTTCCCTTCTTTCACAATGTTCTGACCTATCCTTTTTAGATTTCTGAGGTGCTTCTGGAGTGGTTGCCACTATTTCAGAATGTATCCTGGGATCCTGGGTCACCACCGGCATAGAGAGCTAGTACAACGAACTAAGGTTGGCAGTGGCCGTTATGTTGATTCCCTATCTAAAGGCATCATCGATGACTTTCCATAGGGATTCATGGATCTGTCGGAACGTATCTTGGGAAATACCAGCTGTTACATCTGTGGATTTAATAATGTTAGGTCTGGTAGATGATGAAGTTCTTGAGGGTGGATCTTCTCCAATGGCATTGACATCGACAGGGTTGGGGACTTTGGCACCCAACGAGGCATCAATGTTACGCAAAGATAGACTTTTGTCTCTGTTGGTGGCCATGCTATTGTCTCTTGTAAAAAATTTCCTGGAATTAATTATTCAAACCCAATACTGACTGAGGATCATCCCCCTCCTTCTAGCGCCAGTTGTTGACAGTGATTTTTGGATCCATTAGAGTTTATGACGCGTCACACAAATAAGCATAAATCTATGTGTTATTGGAAAATTCTAAGTGATATTACACGTCAGCAAAAGACTAGGGTCGGAGACACCACATCACTTAAGGACGGTCAGATTAAGTAAATACAGGAAGGACTATGAAACCCGACCAGTTTCTCTCGACTCAGATAACTCAGATGCTTGGGTTAGAAAACCTAATCAGGTTGTCAAAATGGTCAGGGCCATGGTCAGGTTGAATCGATGTATGGGGTAAACAAGAATGGTGGGGAAAAATAAGCGATCGGACTCGCGACACGTGGATAACATCAAGATTCAATAGGGGTCACGACTCGAATACGCAGAAAAAGAATTTGATTTGAACAAGATTTCTAGAAGTGCACCTTGATAAGGAAATGAACTTCCTTATACACATCAAAGTCCAGATTAGACAAGTGATTTAATGCAACCAAAATACAATCAACACAAAATATGAAAATGGGACAATACGACTCCAATAAGTTAGAGTTTTACCTAAATACGAGAACTTTCTTTACTTGTACATCAAGAATTAGGGTTTCATGCATGTATAAATAGACAAAAAAAAAATACACAGAAGGGGTTGAACACAATATTGAGAGAAAAGGCAAGAGTGATTGAGTGTGTAATATTTTTCAAGCATAGTGAATTCTTGTTGCTGCCTTAAGCAACCGTGGACGTTTACCCGCACTAGGGTTTTACCACGTAAAATACTGAATTTATTTACTTTCTTATCACTTTTTGCTTGCGATTTTCTATTACCTTTTTCAATTGTGTGACAAGGGATTAGTCCAGAAATCACTGTCAACAACTGTCAACCTCTGATAGTATTTTGTTTAGGTGAATGATAGCAAATAAGTTAGCTACAACCGACATCATGGACACTAGTAGAGATAGAAGTCTGTCTCCCCGCAATGTTGACACGACACATGATGCCATTGACCTAGATCATACGGATATCATTGCCACAGGAGGAGATCCATCCTCAAGGACCCCGTTGTCTCTCAGACCTGATGTTGTTTCAACCATAGATGCAGTAGCTGGCATCTCCCCAGAAGCGTTCAAACAAATCCAGGAATCCTTGCGAAAAGTCATCAAACATGCCACTAAGCAGGGAATCGACATATCAGCCATGACAAACCTGAGCTCGCTGTACCAACTTTCCACGCCAATCGTGGCCTAAAATCCAAAGGTACGCTCCAAGATAGTAGCGGTTACTCTAGGAGCACCCCAGAAACCTGGAACATATAAGGCATAACATCACAGAAAGATGGGGCTTTCATACAGGAGAATGTCTGGATTATGCTCGATGGCAAGAGTATAATAATGTACTTGACAGTCTTTTCATATTAATAAAGTGATTTCTAATTTAACAAATCTTATAGCATTTATAGTTTAATTATTATAATTGTCAAAAGTAAATAATCATAAGGTAAAAAGACTATGAGAAAAGAAGAATTGTTTATACATCTAGATATGTATGAGGTAGATACAATTCTTTAGTTAGTCTTGAATTATATCCACAACTTAAGATAAAGGTTGGGTGCCTTTATCTTGTCAAAGTTGTAGATTTTTTTGCTAGAATTTGAGTGGGATCAAATGTGTTATGAAGAGTCTAAAATCATCAAAGTGCGGTGTCTTTGAGCAAAATAATCTAGTGCACTGGGTGCATTGAATTGGATCACAGTGAAATACTTTATCTAGAACCGTCAATGGATAAAAGTTTTCACATGAAGACAATCAGAGAGTCTATCTCAATCCTGAAATAAATGATGGACTTATGGTTGCAAGTGTTATCATTTGAGCTATCAATGAGTACGATTATATAACATAGTCTATCCTTGATAGTCTGGTGGTATTAATTTGTTAATCGATAGAGGACTTCAATTATAGATATGGGCATCGTGGCTCCATTTATTAAATGTGAGTAGAATACCATCATATGAATATTTTGAGGTATTGAATATTAAATCTTAACATTAAGTTTTCAATAGTGTCTATTAAAACATGGCTTTGGGACAAGTCAAAATATCCAAGTTCAAAATGTGGTCATATGAGAAAATATGATAACTTGGAGAGCTATAGACGTTCTATGAGCTCTTGGCGATTACTGGTATTCTTCATGAGGATACACTTTCTCCTTTAAGATTGTCTAGGGTATGAATGAGAAATATTTACTTATTCCATCTTTATTTAAGAGTTCAATTTTATTTCTTTAGTGGAATGAACTAAAATTAATAGATCGGACGCAAGTGAATCATTTGTTGATTGTGATTGGGTTGTGTCTATTGGAGCTTAAATTTAGATAGCCCGCCAAGGTCCCCAATCCACACGAACTTGCATGGATCACTTGATATATTCTACCGGACGAATTTAGGGGTCCATCTAGAATTGTATTGAGGCATGTGGACTTGTTTCTTTTTGTAAGAATGAGTCTAGTTCACATTTAGACTTTTATTAAGGTCCAATGGATTTAATAAAATAATAAAAATAATAAAAATAATATATTGGCCCATGTATATGTGTTGGGCGGCAAGGCTATATAAAATAGCTTAATATATTGTTTTTTAATTTATTATTTAATTAAATGGAATTTAATTAGTTTGGTGATTAATTAATTATTTAATTTAAAGTCAAAATCTTATCCTAATAGGAGTAGGTCTTCTAATATTATACTATTGTTGGTAGTATATATAGGGAAAAAACGGGTTCAAAACGCAACAGAAGCGTGAGAAAATTAGAAAATTAGGGTTTGCGTATACAAAAAAAATTTCCCTTTCAATAACAAGAACCTTAACCCTAGATTAATTGATGTATATAAAAAGTATCGTATCTTTTTTTTTCCGTTACGATTGAACTGGCGTCGAATTGAATTCGTAAGATCTTCCAATCCAATCACGAACGTGAATCACCTAGGAGTGTGGGCTCCCTTTCTTTAAATTGTATACCTGAGGATGGAAACAAACAAAATCTTCTTCTTTGTTAGTCACAATAATCCTCCAAGAGAAAACCAAGAACGTCCGGTCACTTTTGAATTATCAATCAATTTGGTTGAAACTCGCATGAACCTTGATTCGATGTTGTACACAAAACCATTTTGATGCAAAGGATACTAGCATACTATCGAAAACAAAAATGTTCCCTCTTTTCTCTATGCTTGGCCGAATTCTTCATACAATGAGTTGGACGAAGTTTTTTATTTTATATAACAATAAAAAAAACAAATAAAAAACAACTTCTCACTCCAAAAACTCATACTTGGTCGAAATTTACAAGTATATATATAGGAGACCAAATCCTCTCCTAAGAAGGATTTACTTGGTGGTTAATAATCTTATTCCAAAAGGAATTCTTTCCTACACCAAGACTCCTAATCCAACTCAATAGTGTATTTGTAACCATATTAAAGACTTCCTAATTTGATTAGATAAATAATTCATTTTATTTATCTACTTATCAAATATAGTCTTTAATATTAATTATACTACCAACAATAGTATAATATTTAGGATACCATCTCTTAATAGAAAAAGATTTTGACTTTTAATTAAATAATTTATTAATCAATAAATTAATTAATTTCCATTTAATTAAATAATAAAATAAAAATAATATAATTAAGCTATTCTAAATTGCCTTGCCGCCCAACACATATATATGGGCAATATATAATTTTTCTTATTTTGTTAAATCCATTGGACTTTAATAAAAAGTCCACATGTGAATTAGACCTATTCTTACAAAAAGAAACAAGTTCACATGCCTTAATACAATTCTAAATGGACCCCTAAATTGGTCCGGTAGAATATATCAAGTGATCCATACAAGTTCGTGTGGAATGAGGATCTTGGCGGGCTATCTAAATTTAAGCTCCAATAGACACAACCCAATCGCAATCAACAAATGATTCACTTAGGTCCAATCTAGTTAATTTTAGTTCATTCCACTAAAGAACAAAAATTGAACTCTTAAATAAAGATAGAATAAGTTGATGTTACTCATTCGTACCCTAAACAACCTTATTTGAAAAAGTGTATCCTCGTGAAGAATACCAGTAATCGCCAAGAGCTCAGAGACCGTCTATAGCTCTCCAAGTTACCATATTTACTCATATAACCACATTTTAAACTTGGAAATTTTGACTTGTCCAGAAGCCATGTTTCAATAGACACTATTGAAAGCTTAACGTTAAGATTTAATATCCAATACCTCAAAACATCCATATGATGATATTCTACTCTCATTTAATAAATGGAGCCACGATGTCCATATCTATAAATGAAGTCTTCTATCAATTAACAAATGAATACCACCAAACTATCGAGGATAGACTATGCTATATAATCATACTCATTGATAGCTCAAATGATAACACTTGCAACCAAAAGTCCATCATTTATCTCAGGATTGAGATAGACTCTCCGATTGTCTTCAAATGAAAAACTTTTATCTATTAACAGTTCTAGATAAAGTATTTCATTGTGATCCTATTCAATGCACCCAGTGCACTAGATTCTTTTGCCCAAAGACACCACACTTTGATGATTTTAGACTCATCATAACACATTTGATCTCACTCAAATGCTAGAAAAACAATCTACAACTTTGACAAGATAAAGACGCCCAACATTTTATCTTAAGTTATGAATATTATTCAAGACTAACTATAGAATTGTGTCTACCTCATACATATCTAGATGTATGAACAATTCTTCATTTCTTATAGTCTTTTGACCTTATGATTATTTACTTTTGACAATTATAATAATTAAACTATAAATACTATAAGATTTGTTAAACTAGAAATCACTTCATTAATATGAAAAGATTGTCAAAATCAATATTATACTCTTGCTATCGAGCATAATCCTAACAGTATAAGTAATATTAATGATTATATTTGATAAGTAGATAAATAAATGAAATTATTTATCTAGTCAAATTAGGAAATCTTTAATATGGTCACAAATACACTATTTAAGTTGGATTAGGAGTATTGGTGTAGGAAATAATTCTTTTTTGGAAGAGGATTCTTGTTCACCAAGTAAATCCACATAAGGATAGAATTCTCATTCACCAAATCCTTCATAGGAAATGATTTGTATGCCTATTTATACTAGCTCTAAATTTCGGCCAAGAGAGGATTTGAAGCTCTAAATTTCGTGCAAGCCAAAGAAAATTTAGAGAGAGGAAAGATTCGGCCATTAGATAATTCTAAGAAGAAAAATTTGGCCAAGCCCTAATTTTTCTAAAAGAGTTTTCGGCTACCATCGAATTTTGAGTATAGAGAAATCGGTTCTTGCTCTAGATAAATTCATCCAACTCTAAAGATTGGTGTGTGAAAATTCGGCAAACAGGAAAAGGAAGAAAGAACATTTTGTATTCGATAGTTCACTAGTAGACTTTACATTAAAAGGTTTTGTGTTCAACATCAAACAACATCGAATCTAGGTTCACGTGAGTTTCAATTTATTGTGACTAACAAAGAAGAATGTTTTGTTTGTTTCCATCTTCAGGTATACAATTAAAGAAAGGGATCCCACACTCCTAGGTGATTCACGTTCGTGATTGGATTGGAAGATCTTACGGATTCAATTCGACGCTTGTTCGATCATCACGAGAAAAAGGTACGATAATTTTAATATACATCAATTAATCTAGGGTTAAGGTTCTTGTTATTATAAAGGGAATTTTTTTAATTATACGAAATCCTAATTTTAAATTTTATAATTTTCACGCTTCCGTTGCGTAATTTTCCCTAAAGAGGAGTGGCTGAGAAGATCGGGGAATAAGGGAACACCAGGAATCTAGTTCACGGGAAGAAATGGAGAGTTACAATGGAGTGGAAACCTACCTCGAATGAGAGCATGGGCATGATGATCAGAGGAAAAGGTCCCGCTCGTACTCAAGTGACGGTGAAATTGCCCCTAAAAGGCACAGAGAGCCAACCTCGGTGGTCAAGCTCTACCCCTTTGGCACCCAGATCAGCGAGAGAGTCCATAGGGATCCATATGGGCTAACAATCTGTCATAGATTCGACGAATGTGGAAAGCCAAAAGGAGAGCGAGATATCCTCCTTAGAAGGATAAAAGCCTTTGGACAACGGCAAAGCTCGAGAAATCCTCTGATTGGGAACTTCAGAAGTCCATTTGCTAATTCAATAAGATTGGCCCATTTTTTAGAGAAATTCAAAATGCCACATGTGGAACAGTTCAAAGCCAACATTGACCCACAAGAGCATGTAAGGAGGTACCAAAGTGCAATGAAGCAGTATGATTATGATGACATCCTCATGTGTCGTATTTTCCCATAAACGTTGGGAGATCAAGGGTCTAGATGGTTTAAAGGGCTGACCACAGGTTCCATTAGTTGCTTCGAGGAGTTGGTGCAAGCATTTACTAGGTAATTCATGGGAAATATCCAACGAAGGAAGTCTATATCGCTATTGTTGACCTTGAAACAACCTGGCCAGATTCTCATAAGAGGTGTTAGAAATGCAAGATCCCAATGATGATACAGTAGTGTCGGTGTTTGTCAATAGTTTATAGCAAATTCATCTGACCCTAAACCTGAGGTAAAGGGGACCGACCTTGTACGCAAACATGGTAGACCATGTCGGAGGATACGCCTTACCGAAGGAAGAAAAATTAGCCCACGAAGGAGAACTTATATATGGGGGTCAGCCCGAAACTAGCCAAAAGAAGAAGGATGATCGAGGGATAAAAAGTAGCAGCAAAAAGGAGCAAAAAGACAGTAGAGAAAATGGTAAAGATAGGCGAAAGAAGGAAGACAAAGGCGATAGGCAATTCAAAAGGCAATATACCAACTACACTCCATTGGCCAGAGGACAAGAAGAAATCTTGAATGTGATAGAGGATGATAATTTGTATAAGAAACCACCGAAGCAGTCAAGTTTTTCCAAAAAAGACACCACCAAGTATTACAGGTTTCACTAGGAGAACAACCATGAAACCTCCAAGTGCTATCAACTGAAGGACTATATCAAAAATTTAATTAGAGAAGGGCACCTCAAAGATATGATCCTTAGGAATAGGGATGATCCGGGTAAGAATGCCATGACAGAGCAGGGAGATAGAGGCCGGAGGAGTCCTAGAAGGGATCCAGGTAATGGAGTAATCAACACCATCTTTGGCGGGCCGCACACTAGGAGTAGTAGTCAGGAGAGAATGTCTGAAGTTAGAGAAGCCATTGATGGTCAGAGAAACCTGGAGGTAAATCTATTAGGTCTAGATTAGAAGAAGTTCAAACAAGGTTGAGACCCTATAATTTTTCCGAAGTAGACACACATATGTCAGAAGTAAGGCCTAACGACGCGATCGTGGAGTTGGTTTGCGTAGGCCATCGGGAAGTGAGAAGGGTACTTATCGACAATGGAAGCTCGGTGGACATTCTAAGTGTGGAAGTGTTTGACCAGCTCAGATTGAAAAGAATAGACCTCCGGCCACTCAAAATCCCTCTAAGAGGCTTTGAAGGAGTGGAGGTGAGGTCGCTTAGAACGGTGAAGCTGCTTGTAGAGATTGGTAGTTTTCCTCACACCAAAATAATGCTATTGGATTTCGTGGTTGTGAGTGTAGAGAATTGGCCATATGACGCCATACTGGGACGACCTTTCTTGAACAAGACAGAAGCCGTGACCGTTACCTATACGTTAATGGTAAAGTTCCTTACGGAGACAGGAGTTGAAGTCATGAAAAGCTCACAAGATTGGGTAATGAAGGTGAATCTGGCCGTATACAGGGAGAAAGCAGAATTAGTGGTAATGCAAGTATACACCATTGAGGAATATGAAAACCAAAAGCTAGAAGACATGGAAATCAGAGTATAAACTCCACCTCGATTTGATCTGGACCCAAGGGAGACACCTCCAGAAGATGGAAAAAGCTAGGAAGATAAACCGACCATAGAGATCGCTGCGGATGACAACAGTCCTAAAAGGACTATAAGGCTCGGGGCCCGGCTGACGAATCAGGTATAGAATGAGATGGTCAGACTATTGAAGGAATACAAAGATGTGTTTGCATGTAAACTTAAGGATATGCCATGAATCAACCGAAAGATAATTTTGCACAGTTTAACAGTTGACCTATACCGAAATTCGATTATCCAGAAAAGGAGGTGGTTCAACTTGGAGAGAAATAAGGCAATCAGAAAGGAAGTAGAGAAGCTGTTGGCAACAAGATTAATAAGGTAGGTAAAATACCCTAAATGGGTGGCCAATGTAGTGTTAGTTAAAAAGAAGAATGGCCAATGGAGGATG
The DNA here is from genome assembly GCA_032871835.1 of Dipteronia dyeriana. Classification (NCBI taxonomy): domain Eukaryota; kingdom Viridiplantae; phylum Streptophyta; class Magnoliopsida; order Sapindales; family Sapindaceae; genus Dipteronia; species Dipteronia dyeriana. Next base: position 97,807,010 of record CM065296.1, on the reverse strand, counting down.
TGCATGGATTTCACCGACCTCAACAAAGCATGTCTGAAGGATAGTTTCCCCCTACCTCAGATTGATCAGTTAGTGGATGCGACGACAATCCATGAATTGTTGAGCTTCACAGATGTATACTCGGGATATAACTAGTTCTGGATGTTTGATCCTGACAAAGATAAGACATCCTTTACGATTGACAAGGGGCTGTATTGCTATAAAGTCATGCCCTTTGGTCTCAAAAATGCCGGAGCAACCTACCAGAGATTGGTGAATAAGATGTTCACCTGAAAAATTGGTAGAAACATAGAAGTATATATGGACGTTATGCTGACAAAAAGCATAACGTCAGGAGAACACACATGAGACCTTAGGGAAACGTTCGGAGTGCTGCGAAGGTACGATATGAAGCTCAATCTAAAAAAGTGCATTTTTATGTGCCATCGGGGAGATTCCTAGGCTTCCAAGTCCACCAGAGGGGGGTCGAAGTAAATCTAGAAAAAATAAAGGCATTAGAGGAGATGAGGTCTCCAAGGACACTGAAGGAAATCCAAAGGCTAACAGGGTGCTTGCCATCCCCAAATCGATTCATAAGCAAGTCAACTGATAAATGTCTCTCCTTTTTCAAAGAAATTAAGAAAGGAGAGGGGGTAGAATAGAGCACCAAGTGCAAACAAGCATTCAAAAAAATTAAGGAATATCTAGGGAAAGCTCTAATACTGTCCAAACCTCTTAAAGTAGAAGTGATTTACTTGTATCTGTCAGTAACACATGTAGTGACAGAATCTGTGCTAGTCAGACTTGATGAAGGGGTATAGAAATCGATATATTATACTAGCAAAGCATTGCTACCCGAGGAGACGAGGTATTCACCAACGGAGCAAATGGTACTAGCCTTGTAACCGTAACCAGGAAGCTAAGGTCGTATTTCCAAGCGCATAGGATCGAAGTATACACGGATTTCCCTCTGAAGCAAATTCTATCCAAACCCGATGTGTCCGAAAGACTAACAAAATGGGCTGTGGAGTTGAGCGAGTTTGAAATAGCATACCTCCTAAGGGCTATGATAAAGGGGCAAGTTGTGGCTGACCTGATCACAGAATTCGCCGAACCAAATAGCGAGGTAATCAGGATGCTAAAGGAGAAAAAGGAGTTCGTGTGGAAAATACATGTAGATGGGTCATCAAACATGCACAGCAGCGGGGCCGGGATAGTCATATCTACCCTAGAAGGTGACCAAGTAGAGTGTGCCTTGCGGTCTGACTTTAAAGCCACCAATAACATTGCCGAGTATGAGGCACTTTTGGAAGAACTTAGAGTCGGCATGGGCTTAGGGGCAGTTCACCTAGGAGTGTGTGCTCTCTTTCTTTAAATTGTATGCATGATTATGGCAACAAACAAAATCTTTTTCCTTGTTAGTCATAAAAATCCTCCAAGAGAAAATCAAAGAACGTCCGGTCACTTGTGAATTATCAATCTACTTGATTGAAACTCGCGTGAACCCGATTTGATTTTATACACAAAACCCTTTTGATGTAAAGGATACTAGTGTACAATCAAAAACAAAAATCGTTCCCTTTTTTTCCTCTTCTTGGCTGAATTCACACCCTATTGCTGGATGAAGTTTTTGTTTTAACTATAAAAGCAAAATTAAAAAAAAAAATTCTTTCAAGTCTCCACCTATGCCTTGGTCAAATTCTAGAGCATATAATCTTATGCTTGGCCAAAATTTACAAGGTGATATATATAGGATCAAAAATCCTTTCTTAAGAAGGATTTACTTGGTTGGCAAGAATCATTTCCTTAGGTGGATTTACTTGGTGATAAAGAATCCTTTTTGAAAGATGAATTCTACTCTACACCAAGACTCCTAATCCAACTCATTAGAGTATTTGTGACCATATTAAAGATTTTCTAATTTGACTAGATAAATAATTCATTTTATTTATCTACTTATCAAATATAATCTTTAATATAGTATAATATTAGGAGACCTTCTCCTACTAGAAAAAAGATTTTGACTTTTAATTAAATAATTAATTAATCAACAAATTAATTATTTCCACTTAATTAAATAATAAAATAAAAAATAATATATTAGGCTTTTATATATTAGCCTTGCCGCCCATGACAATACATAGGCATATATATTATTTTTTTTATTTTACTAAATCCATTGGACTTTTATAAAAAGTCCACATGTAAACTAGAACCATTCTTACAAAAAGAAACAAGTCCATATGCTTTAATACAATTCTAGATGGACCCATAAATTCGTTCGGTAGAATATATCAAGTGATCCATGCAAGTTCGTGTGGATTGAGGATCTTGGCGGGCTATCTAAATTTAAGCTCCAATAGGCACAACCCAATCACAATCAACAAATGACTCACTTATCTCCGATCTAATAATTTTAGTTCATTCCACTAAAGAACTAAAATTGAACTCTTAAATAAAAATAGAATAAGTTAATATTGCTCATTCATACCCTACACAACTTTATAGAGATAGTGTAACCTCGTGAAGAATACTAGTAATCGCCAAGAGTTCATAGACCGCCTATAGCTTTCCAAGTTACCATATTTACTAATATGACCGCATTTTGACTTTGATATTTTGACTTGTCAAGAAGCCATGTTTAAATAGACACTATTGAAAACTTAACGTTAAGATTAATATTCAATACCTCAAAATATCTATATGATGGTATTCTACTCACATTTTATAAATGGAGTCACGATGTCCATATTTATAAATGAAGTCCTCTATCGATTAACAAATGAATACCACCAAACTATCGAGGATAGACTATGCTATATAATCGTACTCATTGATAGCTCAAATGATAACACTTGCAACCATAAGTCCATCATTTATCTCAGGATTTAGATAGACTCTCCGATTGTCTTCAAGTGAAAACTTTTATCCATTGACCGTTCTAGATAAAGTAATTCACTGTGATTCTATTTAATTCACCTAATGCACTAGATTTTTTTGCCCAAAGATACCATACTTTAACGATTTTAGATTCATCATAACATATTCGATCCCATTAAAATGCTAGCAAAAGAATCTACAACTTTAACAAGATAAAGGCGCCCAACCTTTATCTTATGTTGTGAATATTATTCAAGATTAACTAAAGAATTGTGTCTACCTCATACATATCTAGATGCATGAACAATTCTTCTTTTCTCATAGTCTTTTGACCTTATGATTATTTACTTTTGAAAATTATAATAATTAAACTATAAATGCTGTTGGGATTATGCTCGATAGCAAGAGTGTAATAATATAATTGACAATCTTTTCATATTAATAAAGTGATTTCTAGTTTAACAAATCTTATAGCATTTATAGTTTAATTATTATAATTGTCAAAAGTAAATAATCATAAGGTCAAAAGACTATGAGAAATGAAGAATTGTTCAAACATCTAGATATGTATGAGGTAGACACAATTCTTTAGTTAGTCTTGAATAATATTCACAACTTAAGATAAAAGGTTGGACGTATTTATCTTGTCAAAGTTGTAGATTCTTTTGCTAGCATTTGAATGGGATCAAATGTGTTATGATGAGTCTAAAATCATTAAAGTGAGGTGTCTTTGGGTAAAAGAATTTAGTGCACTGGGTGCATTGAATATGATCATAATGAAATACTTTATCTAGAACCGTCAATGGATAAAAGTTTGCATTTGAAGACAATCAGAGAGTCTATCTCAATCCTGAGATAAATGATGGAATTATGGTTGCAAGTGTTATCATTTTAGCTATCAATGAGTACGATTATATAGCATAGTCTATCCTCGATAGTTTGGTGGTATTCATTTGTTAATCGATAGAGGACTTCATTTATAGATATGGACATTGTGGCTCCATTTATTAAATGATAGTAGAATACCATCATATGGATGTTTTGAGGTATTGGATATTAAATCTTAACGTTAAGTTTTCAATAGTGTCTATTGAAACATGGCTTCTGGACAAGTCAAAATATCCAAGTTCAAAATGTGGTCATATGAGTAAATATGGTAACTTGGAGAGCTATAGGCGGTCTATGAGCTCTTGGCGTTTACTGGTATTCTTCACGAGCATACACTTTCTCCAATAAGGTTGTCTAGGGTATGAATGAGTAACATCAACTTATTCTATGTTTATTTAAGAGTTCAATTTTAGTTATTTAGTGGAATGAACTAAAATTAAATAGATCGGACCTAAGTGAATCATTTGTTGATTGTGATTGGGTTGTGTCTATTGAAGTTTAAATTTAGATAGCCCGCCAAGATCCCCAGTCCATGCGAACTTGTATGGATCACTTGATATATTCTACCGGATGAATTTAGGGGTCCATTTAGAATTGTATTGAGGCATGTAGATTTGTTTCTTTTTGTAAGAATAGGTCTAGTTCACATGTGGACTTTTTATAAATGTCAAATGAATTTAATAAAATAAGAAAATAATATATTGGCCCATATATAAGGTTTGGGCGGCAAGGCTATTTAGAATAGCTTAATTATATTATATTATTTTATTATTTAATTAAATGGAAATTAATTATTTTATTTATTAATGAATTATTTAATTAAAAGTCAAAATCTTTTTGCTAGTAGGAGATGGTCTTCTAAAATTATATTATTGTTGGTAGTATAATTAATGTTAAAGACTATTTGATAAGTAGATAAATAAAAAAAATTATTTATCTAATCAAATTAGAAAGCCTTTAATATGGTTACAAATACACTATTGAGTTGGATTAGGAGTCTTGGTGTATAATTGAATTCCTTTTTGAAAAGGATTCTTAACCACCAAGTAAATCTACCTAAGGAAATGATTCTTAACTACCAAGTAAATCTTTCTTAGGAAAAAAATTAAGTCTCCTAATTATATCCTAGTATTTTCGGCCAACCCATGTATATATATAAGATGATAGAAATCTTTCTAGATAAGGATTCTTAACTACCAAATAAATCCACCTAAGGAAAGGATTCTTGCCAACCAAGTAAATCCTTCTTAGGAGAGGATTTATAATACTATATATATCCCTTGTGATTTTCGGCCAGCCATTATGCATTCTAAGAGTGAATTTCGGCCAACCCTAGAATAATTTCAAGAGGAGATTTCGGCTAGCCTAGTTTTTCTAAGAGAGAAGAATTCGGTCATCATAAAAATTTTGAGGGAGAAAAATCTGATTTTACTTTAGACAAAATTCGATCAACTATAAGAAATAGTGTGTGATTCGGGAAAGAAGAAATAAGAAGAAAGAACGATTGGTTTTCGATAGTACACTAGTAGCCTTTACATCAAAAGGTTTTGTGTACAACATCGAATCAAGGTTCACACGAGTTTCAATCAAATTGATTGATAATTCACAAATGACCTAACGTTCTTTGTTTTCTTCTTGGACGATTATTGTAACTAATAAAGAGAAAGATTTTGTTTGTTTCCATCCTCAGGTATACGATTTAAAGATAGAGAGTCCACACTCCAAGGTGATTCACATTTGTGATTGGATTGGAAGATCTTACGGATTCAATTCCACGCTAGTTCAATCGTCACAAAAACAAAAAAAAACAAAAGGTACGACACTTTTTATATACATCAATTAATCTAGGGTTAACGTTCTTGTTAGTCAAAGGGAAATTTTTATACGCAAACCCTGATTTTAATAAATTTTCTCACTCTTCCGTTGCGTTTTGAAATTTGAATCGTTTTTTCCCTTCAAATGCTATAAGATTTGTTAAACTAGAAATCACTTTATTAATATGAAAATATTATCAAATACATTATTACACTCTTGCTATAATCCCAACAATCTTCCACTTGCTCTATAGCAAATGTGTCATATCTCTCATCCCTATGTTCTTTAGATGCCCATCAAAACTCTTTTGTGGAAGAGCCATTGTAAAGAGATCCGCTAGATGATCTGCTGAAGTGATCTTGGTAATCGTCACGTCACCCCTATGCACATTTTCCCTCAGAAGGTGATACTTTCTTTCAATGTGTTTCCCTCTCTTATGACTTATTGGTTCTCTCGAATTAGCCACTACCCACTATTGTCACAATAGATAGTGATCTGTTTATTGGCTTCAGGAACCACTTTCAAGTCAATCAATAATTGGCGAAGCCAAACAACCTCTTTAGCAGCCTCGCATGCGGCAACATACTCGGCTACCATGGTGGAATTAGCAATACAAGATTGCTTGATACTCCTCCATATAACTGCCCCTCCTTCAATAGTAAACACAAATAATGATGTTGATCTCCTAGAGTCCGAATCTGAATGAAAATCAAAATATTTATACCCAATGAGAATTAAATCTCCTCTAGAGTATACAAGCATATAATCTCTCGTTCTCCTGAAATACTTGAAAATATGCTTGACTATTGTCCAGTGATCAGGACCAGGTTTCGATTGAAACATGCTAACTATGCCCACAACAAAACAAATATATGGCATAGTACAGAGCATTACATACATGAGATTTCCAACTACCGATGCATATGGAACCCTACTCATGAATTGCTCTACATGCTCATTCTTAGGAACTTATTCCTTAGAAAGTTTGATTTCATGTCTGAAAGGTAACATACCTTTCTTAGAATCTTGCATGGAAAACTTAGACAAGATTGTATCTATGTATGAAGCTTGGGATAATGCAATTGTTCTATTCTTTCTATCCCTTATGACTTGGATACCAAGAATATAACTTGCTTCTCCTAAGTCCTTCATATCAAATTGTTTTGCAAACCATTCTTTTACTGAAGTCAATACACCTACATCGTTTCTGATGAGTAGTATATCATTAACGTAAAGAACTAGGAAAACCAACTTGTCACCTTTAATCGTTTTGTATACATAGGGTTCGTCAAGGTTTTGAATAAATAAAAAACTTTTCACAGCTTGATCGAACCTTATGTTCCAGGATCTGGATGCTTGCTTCAATCCATATATGGATCTTTGCAACTTTCATACCCTTTTCTCTTAGCCTTTTTCAATGAATCCTTTTGGTTGCATCATATAGATGCTTTCGTCAAGACTTCCATTAAGAAAAGCTGTCTTGACATCCATTTGCCAAATCTCTAGGTCTAAAGATGCCGCAATGGATAAGAGTATCCTAATGGATTTAAGCATGGCCACAGGACAGAAGGTTTCTTCATAATCGATACCTTCCTTTTGTGTGTAACCTTTAGCTACCAATCTAGCTTTAAAGGTTTCCACCTTTCCATCGAATCCTTTTTTCCTCTTGTTTACCGACTTGCATCTGATGGGTTTTATCCCTTTAGGCAAGTCTACAAGAGACCATATTTTGTTTTTGAACATAGATTCAATTTTAGATTGCATTGCCTTTTACCAATGGCTATAATCAAGATCTTCTATTGCTTCCTTATACGTATAGGGCTCATCATCATTCAGGAGATTCTCTACAGATTCTCCTAGACCGATGTATCTCTTAGGTTGTCTACTAACCCTCCCACTATGACGAGGTAAGGTAGATTGTTGATCTTGTGTTGGTGCATAACTTTCAATTGGGCTAGGTTATGAAACCTCTTGTGGAATTGTATCTCCTGAAAGCTCATTCAAGACAATTATACTTTTAGGCACAAAATTATTCATATAGTCCTCTTTTAGAAATTTAGCATTTGTTGAAGCAAATACTTTAAGATCTGAAAGACTAAAAAAATAATATCCTTTTGTTCCTTTTGGATACCCTACAAATATTCTTGTTTCTGAACGAGACTCCATCTTTTCTATCTTTTCTTTTAACACGTGCACAGGCTATCCAAATATCCTTAAATGTTGTAAATTAGGCTCTCGTCCAGTCTATAACTCATGCGGTGTTTTAGGAACCGACTTAGATGGTACATCGTTTAGAATGTACATAGCAGTTTGTAAAGCATATCCCCAAAAGAATTAAGAAGCGTTGAATAGCTCAGCATGGACCTAACCATATCCAAAAGAGTTCTATTTCTTCTTTCTGCCACCCTATTTTGTTGAGGTGTACCTGGTGTAGAAAAATGAGAAATTATCCAATTATCAATAAGATATTGCTGAAACTCACCAGATATATATTCTCCACCACGAACAGACCTCAAGATTTTTATGCGTTTCTCAAGCTGATTTTCTACTTCAGCATTAAATGCTTTGAAAATGTCAAAATCATCCGACTTATGTATCATGAGATACACATAGCCAAATCTTGAGTGATCATCCGTGAAAGTGATGAAGTACTCAAATCTACCTCTAGTTTGAATCCTCATAAGTCCACACACATCAGTGTGTATCAATCCTAAAAATTCGATGGCTCTTATGCCTTTGGTTGTAAATGACTTTTTGTCATTTTAACTTCCAAACAAGATTCACAAGTTGGTAGATCATCGACCTTTAAGTCACTTAGAGGTCCGTCACTAACCAATCTTTTAAACCTATTAAGGTTAATATGACCCATGCGTAAATGCCATAGGTAGATTTCATCTTTTGATAATTTTACTCTTTTATGATTAGGTTACGTTGATTCCGTGTCTAACAAGTAAGAGATATTTCTATGCAAATAGAATAAACCGTTTTCCAATGTACCTTTGCAAATAATTTGGTCATTCTTACTAATAATAAAAGCTTTATTAAAAGTAACCGAATAATCATATTTTAAACAAGAAACTGAAATTAAATTCCTTTTGAGTTGAGGTACATAATAAACATCTATTAAATTTAAATGCCTATAAGAATCTAAACTAATTCTAATATCTCCCACTGAACTAGTAGACACCAACGCTCCATTGCCTAAACGCATGTTGAATTTGTTCTCATCAAGACTTCTCCTTTTCTTAAACCACTGTAAGGGAAAACAAACATGATTAGTGGCTCCAAAGTCTATGATCCAAGAATCCATAGAATCTGCCAAAAAACATGTTTCAAGATAATTAATATTACCTTCTTCCTTCTTTTCTTGAGACTTTGGGCAATTTCTTGTCCAATGTCCCTTTTCACCACAAAGGAAACACTTCCCTTTGATCTTGGTTACTTTCTTTGTCTCCTTCTTAGTAGGTCCTAATTGTATTTTCTTTTGTTGTTTCTTGACCTTTTTATGAGTCTTAACAGTAGAAACTTTACCTACGGTATGAATCTCTTGACCCTTACCTTTCACAAGGATTTTCTCGACGCTTTGAAAATCTTGCATCAGGCCTTGCAAGGTGTATTCCTTATTATTCAAGATGTAGTCCAACTTTAATTGATCAAAGTATTCTGATTGTGAGTTGACAATCATATCAATTTTTGTCTCACCATCTATCTCAACACCATTCAGTTCAGCAATGTTAAGATGTGCTATGGCTTTCATCATGTGATCTTTCACACCCTGTTCAGGTTTCATCCTAAGATTCATTAAAGCAGTCACTGCCTCTCTCTTAGTCATCATAGACCTCATATCAAACATCTCCTCTAGAGACATCATTATATCGGCAACAGTCTCCATTCCTTCATGTTATTGTTGCAACACGTCGGAGATGGTAGCCATAATATAACATTTAGCCATCTCATCTGAAGACTCCCACTGCTGATACTCATCTCTTTACTCCTAAGTAGATTCATTAGTAGGAGTAGGTGGTTTAAGAGTGCACAGAACGAACTTATGCTTTTCGGATTGCAATAAACGCCCAATTTTCCTTTTCCATATGACATAATTATCATTAGTTAAAGTATTGTCTTTTAGGATGTTGATTAGGGATGGGGTCATGATTTCTGAACAATAACAAAATTATATAAGTAAATAATCATGATAAAGCACTTTCGAATATTTATCTTGAATTATATATAAAATAATTCAATCGTAAAATTCAACGGTGATCCAACACCTATAAATGTCACGCCTCCTTTGGGAGTTCGCACCATTTACTAGTTGGACTAGGTCCCACCTAATTGTTAACATAACAACCAATATTTTCAATTTTAGCATTGCAATTTTATAAACAAGAACTCTTGGGAGGATATTAATAAATTTACATTGAGTGTATTACCAAATTATCGATCTTCAATATATCCCCTCACGAATATCCCTCCTTTGGGAGTAGATATCGTTTGGGTTAATTGTCTAGTCTATCCTTGTATGGAAGTATCTTGCTAAATTCCATTCATGAATACCTCTTGGGAGGTTATTACACGAAACATAAAGCTCAACTAAACTTGGAGGCTGAAGCTGTTCCAAAACACCTTCTCCCACTCAAATATTTAAGGCGAGTGATAGAATTCTAAAGAATGATTTACCAAATTATTTAGATGCCAATTAGATACCTAAGTCATTTAATGCATGTTCATACCAAATGAGATATATGAGTGACACTTCTATTCTATATGACATGTTATCAAACAATGACAAACATTGCAATATTTACAAAAATATAAATAGCTACAATTTTGGTCCATCCTAGAAAAGCAAGTAAATTGCATATGTCTTTGAATACAAAAAACTTCTTTCTTAGCAAACAAGTCTTCATGCGACCTTCGTCTTTTGGACTCCCTCGGCTGCCTCCCATGGGTGTGCGCATCCGTGGCCCCTTCCCATGGGCATGTGCATGCCACAACCCCATAAATGGCTGCTATGTGCCGCTCATGGCTTCCATAGGGCTGCCGTGCGCAGCCCATGCCACAACAATCGCTGCCGCGTGCTCTTCGTACACACATTTGTTGCTATGGCTCGCACGGTCCCAAACTTGTTCTGGTTGCTTCCAATTTTTTAAACCTTCGAGTCTTCGATATTTGACTGTATTACAGAAGAATTTTAAATAAAAAAAATACTGCAGTTTTTTTTATTACAATATAGTGCAGTTTTTTATTATTATTACAACAACAAAATAAAAAAAAAACTTTACAACTACCAAGAAGGAAATCATGGCGATGATATGCCACCCTTCTTGTTACAATCCTAAAATAAAAAAATACATTGAAATTCTAGGACCAAAATTGAGCAATAACAAACCACATATAAAACATATATATCATACATTCCAATGTAAATATATATGCGAATACCTAGAGTGTCATCTATTTCTAAAACATGCATATATACAATAAAAAGAAAAAGATTCACGAACACATACATCAATTAATCAAGGATACAACCAGGGTTTAATGCCAATTGTAAGGAAAATCGTACAACGGAAGTGTGAAAGAATTAGAAATAGGGTTTGGTATAAATGAAAAATATTCCCTTTTAATAACAATAACCTTAACCCTAGATTAATTGATGTATATAAAAAGTATTGTACCTTTTTCTCGTGACGATTGAACTAGTGCCGAATTAAATCCGTAAGATCTTCCAATCCAATCACGAATGTGAATCACCTAGGAGTGTGGGCTCCCTTTCTTTAAATTGTATACTTGAGGATGGAAACAAACAAAATATTTTTCTTTGTTAGTCACAATAGTCCTCCAAGAGAAAATCTAAGAATGTCCGGTCACTTGTGAATTATCAATCTACTTGATCGAAACTCGCGTGAACCCAATTTGATTTTGTGCACAAAACCTTTTTGATATAAAGGATACTAGTGTACTATCAAAAACAAAAACGTTCCCTTTTTTTTTCTCTTCTTGACCGAATTCACACCCTATAGTTGGATGAAGGTTTTTTAACTATAAAAGCAAAATAAAAAAAATAATAATTCATTCAAGTCTCCACCTATGCCTTGGCCGAATTCTAGAGCATATAATCTTATGCTTGGCCTAAATTTACAAGGTTATATATATAGGATCACAAATCTTTTCCTAAGAAGGATTTACTTGGCTGGCAAGAATCCATTCCTTAGGTGGATTTACTTGGTGATAAAGAATCCTTTTTCAAAGATGAATTCTACTCTACACCAAGACTCCTAATCCAACTCATTAGAGTATTTGTGACCATATTAAAGATTTCCTAATTTGACTAGATAAATAATTCCTTTTATTTATCTACTTATCAAATATAATCTTTAACATAGTATAATATTAGGAGAACTTCTTGAGGATAGACTATGCTATAATCATACTCATTGATAGCTCAAATGATAACACTTGCAACCATAAGTCCATCATTTATCTCAGGATTTAGATAGACTTTCTGATTGTCTTCAAGTGAAAACTTTTATCCATTGACGGTTCTGGATAAAGTAATTCACTGTGATCCTATTCAATGAACCTAGTGCATTAGATTCTTTTGCCTAAAGATACCATTCTTTGATGATTTTAGACTCATCATAACACATTTGATCCCACTCAAATGTTAGCAAAATAATCTACAACTTTGACAAGATAAAGGTGCCAAACCTTTATCTTAAGTTGTGAAAATTATTCAAGACTAACTAAAGAATCGTGTGTACCTCATACATATCTAGATGTATGAACAATTCTTTTTTTCTCATAGTCTTTTGACCTTATGATTATATACTTTTGACAATTATAATAATTAAACTATAAATGTTATAAGATTTGTTAAACTAGAAATCTCTTTATTAATATGAAAATATTGTCAAATACATTATTATACTCTTGCTATTGAGCATAATCCCAACATCTGCCCCATAAAAGGCATGCAGATATTATAAATCATCCACGAGGGAGTATGTGGGAATCACACGGGAGGTAAAAACTTGGCACATAAAACTCTCAGACAAGGCTTCTACTGACCAACCTTATTCCGAGATGCTCAGGTTGTTGCCGAACAATGTGGGGGTTGTCATAGGATAGCCAACGACATAAAGAGGCCTTCTGAACAATTGAGGAGCTTGTCATCACCTTGGTCATTTGCCATGTGGGGATTGGACTTGATCGACCCAATGCCAGCTGCAACCAAAGGTGGGGCAAAGCATTCTATTGTCGCTGTAGATTATTTCACCAAATGGGTCGAGGCAGAGGCGTTAATACACATAATCGAAGCCAATACGATGAGTTTTGTCAGGAAGAATGTCATCTACCGGTTTAAAATCCCACACACGATAATTACGGACAACAGAACTCAATTTGACAGTGATAATTTTAGGAACATGTGCTGGGATTTTGGCATAAAGAATTATTATCCCATACCAGCTCACCCTTAGACTAACGGTCAGACAGAAGTAGTAAACAAGATAATCAAGCATACTCTGAAGGCAAAACTAGATGCCAAGAATGGGAACTGGGCAGACAAGCTATATGAGGTTCTATGGGCCTATTAGAACACAGAAACAATCTCGATAGGGGATACCCCTTACTCATTGACGTTTGGGCAAATGCGGTAATCCTGGTCGAAGTAGTCCATAATTCATCTAGGGTGTACCTCTTCCATCCCGAGTCGAACGCTGAGATGATGAGATAGAACTTAGAGGAGTTGGAAGAAAAAAAGATATATCGGGAATCAGAACTGTAGCTTACCAGCAAAGGGTAGCTAGTTACTATAACTTGTATGTCTGGATCAAGAAATTCCAACTTGGAGATCAAGTTCTGAGAAAGGTGTCACCCAATACAAGGGACAAGTCAGTAAGGGCTTTGACAAATAAGTGAGAAGACACGTAAAAGGTGGTCGGGATGGCCGGACAAGGGACGTACCGATTTGCCTGATCAAAAGGAATTAAGTTTCCCATGCTATGCAATGCCCAATACCTAAAGATGTTTTACCCTTAGGGGTCCCTTAGTTCTTCTTGTTTATTTTTCCTACTTCTTTAGAAACCGATTTATCTTGTTAGTTGATTATTTTATGTTTCTTGTCAGCATTTAATAAAAGCCCATTCGAGGGAATAGTGTTAGAAGTCAAGAATTGTGTTTAAAAACTTCACTTTCGTATACAAAAGCAATCTCGGGGAACTTAGAAACTGTTCAGTGTCAGGTAGGTGCCCGAAAGGCCCAGTGAGGCGGACAAAAATGTATGTTGCAACGATACCGTACACTCACCGAAACTAACTGGGTGCAATGACGCACTGTTAGGACACCTTCAAAACATAAGCCCTGATGAGATGTGCCAAGAGTTGAACAAAGGATAAGTGTTTTTACTTAAGAACATATGCTGTCAAAAAACCAAAAGTCAGTAAAACACAAGATACCTTGTTGCAATAAATCTTGATCAACATACTATTGAGAGACGTCCCAATAACCTAGTTGACAGATAAAAGACAATAGTCTATAAACTAGATACCATGCAAATAGGTTATAAAAGAACACATCTTGGCACAACAACAACAAGATGGTCGGGGATCGAATAACCGATCAATAAACCCGAGCGATGTCCCCGACCCCGTGCAAGAGTCGTTACAAGCTCTGTCACATGAAGTTACTTTGCCAAAGTCAGGACGACAAACTCAGTACAGTTTGGGTCAATAAAGCGTTCTGGTTAAGGTAAAAGAAGATTGCGGGAGAAGATATGATCGCAAACAAAACTATTAACTTAGATATGGCCTGACTCACATAATTCATAATGCAAAAGATTATTACAACCCTCAATCTCTCTTGTACGCACATTAACAGAATTTGCATTCGCCATTCTATGGGTGTTATTAGTGTCTATTTATACATGCATAAAACCATAAATCTTTGTGCACAAGTGAAATAAGTTGCCGTAATGGAACCAAAGTCTATTTTGTTGGAATCATATTATTCTCTTTCTTATTTTGCGCTGCTTGTATCTTAATTGCATTAAACCTCTTGCCCAATTTACACTTTGATATCTATTAGGAAGCTTGTTTCCTTATCAGAATGTACTTCAAGATTTCTTGTTCAAGTCGGATTCTTTCTCAGCGTATTAGAGTCGTAACTTCATTAAACCTGAGTGTTAACCATGTGTCATCTAACTGACCACCTGTCAAACCCGACCAAGTTTACTTTCCTCGATCAATGGTTTTACCCAATCACAACCTTTGCCTCAATCATATTGACAATTTTGATCGGGTCTTTTCTTCCGATCGTTTGCGTTATCTTGGTGGGGGGATTTGATGGCTCTTCTTTGGTCAACTTGGGCTGACGTGGCACCCTTGACTATGGTCTATTGCTGACATGTCATACCATCTAAATTACACCTACAACAGTAGTGACTAAGAAGAAGGATCGAATATTAAAAAAGATCCAACTTGGAAATATGGAATACGAATGAATGCAGTAAATCTGAAGAAAGGCTGTATGTACTAAACTGCAAGTATTGCAACAAGGATATCACGGGAGGGGTAAAGAGATTAAAAGACCATCTTAGAAGGGACACATAAAAATTGTGCACCATGCCTCTAAAGTGCTCAAAGAGGTCAAAGAGGAGATAATTACCTAAAATGGGGTGGGCAAAAAACCAATAAACCAAACCGAACCGGTGAATTGAACCGATTCATTCGTTTTTTTTTTTACTTTCTTATATTGACCGGTTCAGTTCGGTTCAGTTTCTTGAAAACCGATTAGATTGATTTTTTTTATGATTCGTTATCCCAAAACGAAAAACCAAACCGAGATCTAACATATATATAGTCTATAAAACTATAAAATTATGAAAGTGGTATGTCACATCATATCTTTTTTTTTTTTTTTATAAATATAATTTTAAACTAGTATTTTTTAATTTCTTCAAGCCCATAATTTAATTTGGTCGAAGACCTAAAAGGATTAAAATATAAAAATATGTGTAATAATTAAAGCCTAAGAATTTGGTCTAGTAAGACCAAAACTGAAAAAACCGAACTTAACCGAACCGGTCCAATTCGGTCGGTGTTTGACTAGTTGACATTTGTAATTTTTATTGGATCGGTTCATATTTTCAAAAATCAAACTTTATCGGTTCTATTAAAAAATTAACCGATCCATTAAACGCCCACCCTTAGCCTACATGACGAAATTTGAACAAGCATATAAAACTTAATTTTTTTTTTGTGATGGTTGATGGCGGTACTTACTTTGGTGCTTCTGTAGAGGATATGAATTCTTATCCAAGTGTGGGTAGTAGTATTGGCAGTGGGCTATAAGACCGGGGACCAATGAAATAGGGAAGGCATCTAAAATAATGACTCAAACTCCAACTCCTACTAGTTTAACACTAAGTTTGGTTAGAAGGAATATGAGAGAGAGGTAAAGAAAGGTTTATATGAATTTTTAATATCTTGTTTGGATGTTATATGAGAGGGAAAGGAAAAAAAGTGAAATGGAATGAAAGGGGGAGATAATTTCTTCCTATTTCATACAGCTTGGTTTCCTACCAAATTTGAGAGGAAAATGGGGGAAATGAATCCACAATTAATGATTTCATAAAATCCCAAACCTAACCCTATTAATATTGAATGATATTGTTTTTACATCCATGTCCCTAGCCTATATAAAAAGCCATTTCTCTCATTTTGTTTGTTATTATACGATATTGCTTACTGAAATCAACATTCTCTAACAAGGTAATCTATTTCTTTCATTCTTCTTGTTCAGTATTATTGAATATTTGGTGTATAAGTCGTGTCTATTTTGACTCTATTATGCAAAGTTTTTTTCAAGGGCGAATTGATTAAATTGCCGTTAATAATTCTACTTTTTTTTTTTAACAATTGTCTGTAAATGTGATTGAGATTTAAGTAATTATGTGATTCAAATGTATCAAATTCCATCTGATCTGAATATGATCCAGAAGTTTTAGAAAATTTGAATCACTTGAACTACATTGAAACGAAATAAAAGGGAAATAAAATTACTATTAGTTGTTAAGATTTAACTACAAACTTTGACATCTATCATAGGACCTATTAGAGTTAGACCATTAACTTAAAAACATCGTCACTAATAAAAAGACTGCAGCACTTTAAAAGTCCTCGATTCTCATCATTGGGTATTTGGTGGGCGTTTTTGGGTTTGATTATGCTGAGATATGAATTGAATGTATCTGACATTTTACGGTAGATTGAAATTCCTACAAGGTTATGAACTAAACAACCTATAGGGAGTGAATAGGTTGACACTATTTTTTTAAACTCTTTCGAGAGTCAAACACTCGGGGAGTAAACAAATTAACCCTTAATATGATTGTCATTAGATATCAACTATCACATATAAGCTCAATTTAACACACCTAGTCTACAAACATAAATTCATAAGTAATGTGATACACTTAACACATACACATAATAAGAGACAATGTATCTCATGTACAAATATATTCAATGCAAAACAAAATCCATAAGTTGTACCTTGAATATTACAATGTAAATTAACTAAGTAGAACCTTACAACTTGATATAGAATTTCACAACATACAATGTTCAAACACTAAAAAAAGGTACAATAGACAAATATTAATTCAACAAAGTGTTTGCAACTCAAACTTATCAAGAATCTTGTTTACAAGGATATTCAATACTAATAGATTCAACAAGATATAAACATCAGAAAACACAAATGTAAGAGAGTTTGAGTTAGAGACATTTGCCACATCATTTTTATGTGGTAAACCTTCAAAGAGAAAACATCCACGGGTTGAACCATTCAACCACCTTTCACTAGTTGAATAAAAGTACACCCTCAAATTGACCAATCTGCATAATTGTCTACTTCCTAAGGAATATCCTTAATATCTTACTGTTGATGGTGATTTTCGGATCGTATAGGATTATTGATCACGCGTCTAACAGGTTTTTGTAGATTGTTGAAGATGTTATGGAGAAAATAGTAAAAAGAGAAAAGCATGCACACATGAGTTTACATGGTGAAACCCTAAGACGGGGAAACATCCATGGTTACCGGTGATGGCAAGAAGAAATCACTATGATAAAACAATTACACGCTTAATCTCTCATTCTTTGGTGTATCTCTCTCTCTCTCTTGTATATTTTCTATGTGTTGTTGTATATCTGTCGTTGTCGTATATGTCTCTGTCCCCCTTAAACAAAAATATCTTAAATAAAAAATGAAAGCAACTAAGATATCTCCTTGAAGAGTAGGTTTTCTTTTTTTGGACCAGTCGGTGTACCGGTTCCTTTCTCAGGATAATTTTCGACTGTCTCGATTCGGTCAGTGTCCCGACCTTTCACTCAGGATAATTCGTGACTATTTTTTTAAGGCTAAGTTCTGTTATCCATGAGCTTATGTAGGGTCTTCAAAAGATAATGTTGATCGTCTATTGGTCACTGTCTCGACTCGGGTTTAGATTATTTTCCATTGGCTTATCGCCCCAGTTGGGGTCTTTCTACTGATCGTCTGTCTTTTGCTATTTTGCTGTTTCACGATTTTTTTTTTAGAACTCTGTTTACGAATTTGCTTACTTGCGTATATTCTAACGCTGGTAGAATAGATAATCCACCCTCTAGCACCTTTTTTTTTTTTGGCTTGCTAGAGTATCTCGGTGTTTCGGTTGTCTATCTTGTAGTCACCAGGATGTTCTTGATTTTTATTGATGTGGCCGATTGTATTAACTCCACTTTGAAGTTTTGAGTATTTTTTTTGCAATATTCTTCCTCTGGATTTTGTCAAGAACACAACTCTTACTACAGATCCTGTAGTTGATCAACATCAGAATTCCTTTTGTGGTATGTTCATGAGGGTTCCCCGAAGTTGAGTTCTACTCTTCCTTCTAGTGTTAGTTGTTAACGGTGATTTTTGGATCGTATAGGATTATTGGTCACGCATCTAATAGGTTTTTGTAGATTGTTGAAGATGTTATGGAGAAAATAGAAAAAAGAGAAAAGCATGCACACATGAGTTTACGTGGTAAAATCCCAAGGTGGGGAAATATCCACAGTTGCCAGTGATGGCAAGAAGAAATCACTATGATAAAACGATTACACACTCAATTTCTCCTTCTTTGGCGTATCTCTCTCTCTTTTGTATATTTTCAATGTGTTATTGTATATCTGTCATTATCGTATATGTCTTTGTCCCCCTTTTACAATGAGATTATAGGTCTATTTATATGTGCATAGAACCCTAATAATTGTTTATACAAATAAGGAAAGGTGATAGTGTTTAATTAAAATTAAATACTTGTTGAAGTCGTCTTTGTCTTCTTTCCTGTTTCGGATATCTTGTGCATTGAATTAGAATATTTGTAGGATTCTAGTTGAATAGTCCGTTTAGGACTTATTTCCAGATTGGTGTGCAATCTTCTAGAAGAGCAGATTTGTTGTTTGATTTGGACTCTTTAATATGTAGGAGGAATTAGTAATATTTCCTTATTGGAATGTTGTTCTAGATTCCTTGTTTAAGTAAGACAGTTCTTCTTCGTTTTTGAGTCGTAGGTGCCTTTAATATCTCCCATACATTGTTTAACTCACCAATTGTCTAATTCTGACCAAACTTCTTTTATCCTGATTGGATGGTCCTGACTAAGTCCTCTCTACCCGTTCAGCTAGTTTCCCCGACCAGGTTACTTATGCCCGATCGGTTAGCTTCCCCGACCATCTTGGGTAATCTTGACTTGGCCTTGAGATAATCTATTAATTGCCTTGAGTTGATCTTTTCTTACTCCCGTGATATGGCATATCTAATCATGCTGACTTTCCATGCTATCAAATCCCTATAACACTTACCCACGAGTGTTTTACTAATGAAAGACTTTCTGGCAATAAACGTAGAAGCCATATGCCTTCAATTGAGTTCTCATGCTCAACTTACAGATCCTCATAATCATAGTCAAGACTCTCTTGCTCAAGCTAGAACCCCATGTTCCAACAAAAGAATTTATGCATTTGCAAGGCTTCCTAACGTGATCAAATGATATGTTATGGAAATACAAGCAACAGAGAATATGCGATCAAAATAAGCACAAAGCATGTATTTCCTAGTTTATGATCTATATGTAATGCGATCACAAGATATGATGCAAAATTTCAAATGTAATGCATAGATTGCATACACTTTATGAAGACCTAGATTTTAAACATTCAAGTTTCACAATTAAAATCTCTAGTCCTTAATCATGCAATTAAACCATGGAAAATGCAATCCAACCAAATCAAATAAAGTTTCTGGATTTAATACATGACAAATAAAGCTTAGAACACAAGATATTCAATAAAGCGTTATATCACACAAAATATGCTAGATCTAAGAATATATTAATTTGAAAATCTCTAGCACAATTTAGAGCTATTTTTTTTTATATCAATAGATCAATTAATATTGAAATAGCTCTAAATCAAATAAAAAATGCTAGATCTAAAAATATGATCAGTCAAAAATTTCTGGCACAAATAAGAGCTCACAATCATGATAACGAATCAAACAATAGCACAAGAGCCCTAGAAAATAGGCTACTTTCAATACAATATCCAAACATATGATTTTTGGCTTTAGAAAAACCTAATCAACAACTAAATCAGAACACGGATAAACCTAGCTCATATATGTAAATCTATCATCAAATCATGTTTGTTCAAGTCACATGCAACCAAGGATTTCAAGCAATTGAAAGCTCAAATCATAAAAGATAAAGAAATTCCTAGATAGAAATGTGCAATCACAAAATTGTTGCTAGAACGCTAATAAAACTTGAACAATTTGTTTCAAAAACACTTAAAGTTGAAAGAGAACACAAATACAAATCTCTCACCTTTTGAATCACTCAATTTGGTTAAGAATTGAGTGAGATTGATGATTTGAAGTAGAGAGAAAAAAATCCAAATAAAGAAAGAGAGCGTCATCCAATATGGTGAGCTCACACAAGAAAACACTCACAACCCCATTAGGAATTCACACCAAGTCAACACATGCAATGGATAAAGCATGACACACCAAGACTTATGTACATGCAATGTATACAACAAAAGCCCATTAATCTTTTTTCTTTTTGAACAATAATTTATTCATGGACCAAATGCCAACGAAGCAAACACAACACACAACCCAAGATCAAAGCAATGACAAACAACAAGAACAAAAACTGCCAAAGCATACGAAGCAGAGAAAGCCAAGAAATAGGGCAGCCCCTCACAACCACAACAACAAACCAAAAAAGAGAAACAAAAACAGAAACAAAGAGCAGAAATAGCAACATCCCCCAAAAACATAGCCAAAAAACATCAGCAACAAAGACCCTAACTCAAAAAAATCCCCTCCCATATTTGAACCAAGCTTTGCAAGACTGTATGCAAATTGGTTGGATGCTCTCGATTTGAACTTCACCTCCCCACCAAGAAGTTTCAAGTTGCTCCTAATCTTGAAAATTGATTTGGTATGGCATTACATTTCCTTCACGTGGATAGAGATGTTGATTTGGCATGGTGGCCACGCGCCCCACGTAACTCCCTCTCTTTGATGTGGTTTTCATGCCATGCCAAGCTGACTTTGTTCCGTGCATTCTTCGGTCCAATTTAACCTTGGAACTCAGAATTCAAGTATGCTTTCAAATTATAAAGCTTAACTCACTCATGGACATGGGCGTCTACAAAACTTTAATAAAAAAACTTGAAAATCGACTTGATACACAAGGACAAACACACGAAAAGTTTTGTAAATTCAAACTCAGAACTTGAAAACTTATGAATGAGCAAACGAAACATTCATAACTCAATAAGGAACAATGTGAGAACATATTCAAGTTCGATACCAATAAAACATAAACAAACAAACAAACATAAGAACACACAAGTATGCCATTTCCTAGAGATAGTCCTAGAACATACAATTTTATAAAAGTTATCATTTTAAATCTAATGCATGTGCATAAATAATGTGTGTGTGTGTATGTGTTATACCAAATGAGCACAACGATGTAGGGACACAAATATTATCTAATGTGTGTGTGTGTGTGTGTGTGCATATAAATGTCTTGCAAGAGGAATAAGGTCTAAATATGCCTTTGATGTGCAACAAAGCTTGTTTTTCTTGAAAACTTCTCTTTGCTTGATGTGTTGTCAATCTTCTTTAAAGCTTCAGTCAAACATAAATCTAGGCAACTAATCAATATAAATAAAACGACGTTTTGATGTGGAATTATGCCAACAAGACTCAAAAACCTAACTTATATTTATGGAGTAAAAAAATGAGGAAGATAGATGTGGCAAATATATTAAGGTATGAGCACAATTTATGAAAAGTCCTAAGCTTTATAGGAACTACCAATATGACTCTATTGAACAAAACATGATTAGAAATATGAGGAAAAAGACCAAAGGAGAAGCATTAACACATTTTCAGTCCAATCATCATTATGCAAATTATTTTTTGTGCAATTCATGTGCAAGCTAATATGCTTTGATGTTGAGTTATATTTTTTTTGTCTGACAACAGGACTATTTAATATACAAATGAAAAAGATTAAAATCCCAGTCTCTTCAATGAAGACAACCATATGTGTTCATGCATCTGCATGTACATAAACAGAAGAATTACGATTTGGAGATTTTGGCTCACTCTTAATGTAAACTTAAACACCCCACAGTTCAATTTGCAGCAAAGTTCATTCAGATTCTTATATGGATTTGCAATTATCATTTTATGTGCCAAAAAAATATTGCAACTAACAGTTGAAGCCAATACATGATAATTAACTTGGTTTACTTTTAAAAGAAATCCTATATACAAAAAGAGAGAATTTTAGCATCCAAATCTTTGAAAGTATAATTTTATTGCTCCGTTTATATACAAGAAACAATTCATTGTTGATTAATGGAGGTATAAGCATTCATAAAAATGGTAAACCAACAATAGGCCTGTATTTTCATACATAACATTTCATACACAATCGAAACCTAATATCAATTATCTTTCATCATTGACAATGAAATTGTAGAAAAGTCTCAGATGAGTCGCACTGACAAAACAATATAGACAAAATAAATCAAATTTTACTGTCTTAAAGTTTGTAATTAATTTTATTATCCAATAAGAAAATAGATTAATTGTCATTCATTTCACAAATTAACAATTATTTTGAACATTCAAATTTAAAACGAAGAGCAAATAAACTAAACTACGATCCTTAATGAACACAACAAAAGTAAAAGCTAGTTGATATTAAAGGGATAACGGTGTCTTCATAACAGATTAATAACCTAATAACTAGATGAAGAAATAGGCAAACAACAATCATCATTGACAAAAAAATTCGAGAACGTATTCAACTAAAAGCCTAAAAGTACATACCTGGAAAATTGTTCCTTCGCATTTATGGAATTTTCACCGTCATCTAGTTCTTGAGATTTGTTTGATTCAATTGCCAAGGCTTCAAATTTAGGTGACGAACCAACGACATATGGTGGATGTATGCTGGTAATTGAAAGTCAGCAATACTACCTTGCACAATTAGTAACAGAAACAAGTAATGTCACTGGTTTGTTTTGTTTAATAAACATAATTTAAATGGAAGAAAGTATCGAAAAAGTTTACCTCAAATAACGAAAAAGTTGGCCTTCTAATTCTATCGGTCGGCTGATAATTTCTTAGATTATAAGATTTGATCGTCCCCTAAGTAAACAAGAAAAAACAAAAGTTTCTTGAGAAAAAGTCCAACATTTAGCTTTCATAGCAACTAGTAAACAAAAAAGAAATGGAGAAAAAGAAAACTCATATGCATCTAATCTTGAGCAGCATAAAGAAGAATCTTTTTTCTTGTTTTTATCATTGTCTATCCAAAAGCCTCACCACTCTCATCAAACCTAAAAGACATCAACGAAAGTCCATCAAACACAATCCAAAAAATGAAAAAAAATCAAAAGACTCTGAACACAATATGCCTGATTTTAGATTTCTCCTTCAATTAATCAGAGCCCCTAAACATGTATAACAAAAACCGTGTAAAGTTAGTTGATACTAAGGTAATCATAAGTAAAACCAGGACAAAGGCTATTACTAAACTTCCTTGTCTAGCACATATACAAATCCAAAGTGAAAACAAATCAAACATCAAGAAAACTAGCACACGACAAAATGATATATTTATTCCTATGATGGTAATTACAAGTCTTTTTTTTCTCCATCAATTAATTGGTGATCCCAGATTTTGTAACCAAAAACACTAGTAGGCATCATAAAGTCCTTGATAGATAAAGAAAACTAGAGTTTTTTTTATGTGACATAAAACTGATAAAACAACAATAACCTAGAATCAGAGAGTGAAATTCTTGATTTTTCTGTCATTACTATTAAATCAAAACAATGGTTTATTTGGTTTTGTTGACAAAAAAAGAAACACATAATGGTTGCTTGACCCATAAAAAACTGATAAAACAACATAATGGTTTCTCGAAACTGATATAACATAGAATCATGAAAGTGAAATTCTAAACAAACAAAAAAATGGTTTCTGTTAACGAAGAATTTACTCGAGGTGAGAAATTCCGGTTAACACCCTCGAGACCACTACCATGTAGGTGGTGGTCGGGGTTGGTACCTTAGGTACCTAACCTGACAGAATAAAAATGGATGTATGAATAAAAGTGCAATGAAGATGAGAATGTAATGGCTTTATTATGAACTATGAATATCGTACAAAAAGACTTTTAAACACTCGTAATCTCTTCGGGATACAATAGGGTGGAAGCCTCATGCCTGTCGAATAGTAGATAATAGTGGAGGTCATGTTCTAATTACCAAATTTAGGTTGATTTCTTCACCCTCTCCTTTTCTCCCCATGCTTGGACCTATTTATACATGGTCCAAGTAGGTTTAAACTTATAAATCGCCCGTCACGATCCTAAGAATCTGTTTACTCCTTATCGAGCGGGATCCTTTATTTGAAAGTTATTGTCTTTGAATTAATAATGGATTTAAGAATATCTTTGGTGAATATAAGTTTGTTTCCTCTTTGGACTCAATCTCTTCCCTTACACGTACGACGGGTTTTAATGTTCGTTGGAGTGTAGATATGATCCTGTGTGTAATCATGGCATGATTCTTCATGGAGGTCGTTGAGTTAGTTGTTCATTGTTTCGTAGAGCGAGGTAGACCCTTGCCTTAGTTTTGATACCTGAAGCTCTGTCTGACCTTTCCCGGTTCTTTAGAGCTTGGGACGACCTTGTGGGCACTCATTGAGGGGAGCGTGGATTATACGAGCTTCCTTTTTCTCATCCAGATGGGTTTGAGTCTTCCTTAACGGATTGGAACGTAGCTATAACATGAACTTGATATCTTTCAAGGCCCCCCTTTTTATGCCTGAAGAGGTTGGCGGGCTTATGGAGAGGTTACGAGGTAATTTCGATCTCAGGAAGCCTAGATAACCATGTATCATGCTTTGCCCAAATTCCAATGTTGGCTTAAGGGGCCCGATCTGGTCATGTTAGGCTCCATTTCTAATAGTTCTGAAGCTTGACGACCCTTCCTCGCTTCTGCGGGGTAGCTCTATGGCTCGCCTTTAGGACCCAGGGTTCAATGACAGGTGAACTCGGACTTTGATTTAGGTTAGGAGAGTGGAACATTTCTCTTTGGTCTCCTAGCTAAATTTTGCTATTAACAGAAATCCCCTTTGACTTGAACATCGGTGTTTGTTTTAATTGGGAAATTTTCCCTTTTTCATCGTTACCAAATCTGGGTAGGAATCTCCTCATTAATTATTCCAGTGACGTGGCAGGAAAATACCAGCGTATTCCCCGAGATAATCCGGCTACATTACGGTCGCTCCCGTGATTCGTGGCAATCCCTCTGAATATTTTGTTGATGTCACTACCTCTCCCACCTTTATTTAAACCCGAATTCCTCATCATTTTCCCCACGCTTCACTTTTAAACTTTTAATTTTCAAAAATCCCTTTCTTCTGCAAACCTCTTCAGCTACGCCTCTGTTCTTTCTCTTTTTCTCAGCCTCCAAACCCTATTCTATCATGTCAAAAGTCAGCCATGACTCTGTTGATTCCCTCATTGATGGCCCAGAGGTTTCCAGTTTTTCCCACAAAAAGCGAGCTCTGTGAGACCTTGACAGCGATGACTCACCTCCGACCCTACAGCGTCGTTGGTCGAAAATAAACGTAACTATTGGGATTGGGTTTTCTAATCAACCAGATAATCCCCCGAGCTTGGTTGATGAGGATTCCGATGAGAAAAATAGGGATGGCGCTATTTGGAAGGGCCAAGTCAAAATTGTTGGTCCTTCTCTGGAGAGGTTTTTTCCCTATGACTTCTAGGTCATTCTATATTCCAATGTTGATCTGCAATTGATCAGTCGTATGAGGTCCAAATATGACATTCATGACATCCTTACCCTCACAGTTCCCCACATAAACTATGTAATCTTCACTCTGGACAAAGGCGTGCTCCCTATCTATGTGGCGACTTTCGAGAATAGGGTTAGGCTTTCTCTTCATCCTACTCTTCGGTGGGCTCTCAATGCCCTACAACTAGCTCCTTTCCAGTTGACACCCGGCTTCTAGAGACATCTGATCGGTTTTCTCATGTTGTGGAGGGAATAATGTGAGCTAATCAAGGTTACTCGAGAGCCAGGAGCTGAGGAGCTAGCATACATCTTTCAGATTAGAAGCTTGTCCGGGACTCCTCGAGGTCAGTTTTATGCCAAGGCAAAGAACAATCTCAATTTCATCATCCCTATTGCTTTAAGGAAAGATCCTACTTGGAATGAGGAGTGGATCTTAATGAGACAGGATTGAGAAAGCTTGACCTTTATTAGCAGGCATGAGTTTGCAGTTCCCACCACTTTCAATGATAAACCCTCATGGGGCCAGGATTTCTTGCTTGTCGAGTCTGAGGTTGTACTGAAGGGTATCCTCGCTAGGGACTATTTGAATCTGAAGTTCCCAACCGTCGATCCTTTCGATTCTCATCTAGTAAATCGTTATTTGTGAATTTCTGATGCTACTCCTCATAAGTAACCCTGCCATCTTTTTTGATTTCGTTGATTAGCTCGACTTTAATGGCTTTCCTCTCCTTCTTCTCTTACTCTTTTTTTAACAGTTTTTGTTGTTGTACCAGCTTCTCGCGAGGTCCAGCAGGGTCGTACCCCTCCTCCTCATGCAAGACTACCCCGAAGAGCCCCCTTGGCTGCCTCAGAAAGAAGAGGACCTGTTGTTCCAGTTAGGGTTTCGCCTGTTTAAGTTCTATCACCTTCCCAATTTAGCTCTAAGATGGCTATTCTTGCATCACGAGTTACTAGGGAAACCCGTTTTCCAAGTCGCTGATTCGATCATCATTGCCTCTTCATTGATGGCCCCTACTACAGCTGCTTCTTCTTCTTCAACCACGTTACCTATTGCCTCTGCTGCTTTGTCTATGCACCAAACTCCTCAAGCTCAGAGGGACCTTGATGCCGGTGTCCCAGAGGTTCCTCCTGCTCACTCCTACCATCAGTGGGGGCTCGATTGGGCAGGATGAAGTTTTGGAGCAATTTATTACTTCCTGCCTAGGTGGAGGGCTTTCTAAGATTGATTCAATGCCCATGGACATCTTGCTTACCAAGGGGTCATCTCTTTTAGCTGAGGTAACTTCTCCTTTACCTTTCCTATGACCGTGGACGCTGAACATTCTCTAATCTTGGTTTTATAACCTGCAAGCCTTCAAATTCTATGTGGTGATAGGCCACCAGGTAGCTGCTCTCCATGACCGGGCTGCACAAGCTGAGGTCGAAGCTAAGAGGGTCATGAGGCTACTTGGGTAAGCTCAAACTTTAGTATAGGAGATAACTTCCAATCAGAAGGGTATGAATGTAGAACTGGCTGAGCTTCAGTGAGATCATGAGAGGACGAAATGATACATTGACATGAAAACCCTTATATACGAATGACGGGCCAAACAGAGGGAATTCTGGAAAACAGAGGCCAGAGTATTGGAAGTCGAGGTCCAGGGTCTTCATGCTCAAATGGTAAAGTTGCAAGCCGAAGTGTACATTTCTTTTGGCAAGGGGTACTTCTATGCTTCCTTCCAGGTTACTGAAGCCCTCCATTCTCCCTTTGACCTATCAGTTATCGCCAACTGGGATAGGGAGGAGATTATGACCAAGGTTGGAGAGTTGCTCTGTCCTGAGGGTGAGGGGGCTGGAGCTGGAAAACAAGCAGTTGTAGCAGATCCCCATTTTCCTCCTCCAGTCTTACCAGTCTAAAGTCCCAGGGAAACCTCTAGCGGGGTTTAGCCAGCACAACCTAATGGGGACCTACTAGAAGCCTCAGAAGAGGTCCACAACTGTCCTGAAGAATCCTCTAAGGAAGAACTAGAGGTTGAACATAACCGGATAGAGTCTTTGGCAAACCTTCTTGATACGGCCATCTCTCTTAAGGTTATGGTGGTGGTTAATGAGGTTCTAGAGGAGGACCCTGCTGAGTAGCAGGCAGTGGAGGATCCCCTAAAGGAGGGGGTTACGGTCGAAGGCGGCCATGGTGAGTAACTACCTGAGAGAGAGATATGAGGAATAGGGGGCGAGGAGCAGTAGAAGGGAATCAAGAACAAGTAGGAGCCTGATACAATTTATTCACAACTTGCCTTTGCATCCGGAAAGAGGGATGGGCACCCCACTTTATTCATGCCTGATCATCATTATATTTTTTTGTATAGCCCGTAACCGGGGGTTGGGCTCCCTGTTTGACAGTTATAGCCCAATAGGGGGATAGGCTCCCTTACCATTAAAAAGCATTAGCTTTAGACTTCACTCGAACTTGCTTCAATGAATTTTAACTTGACCGACATCCTCTCGCTTCATTCCTGATCCTGACCTAGATACGGCCTGTAAGATAACTTGAATTACTCGAATCTTAGCAGAGATAATGAGATATAAACTTTGTTTAAGTGTGAAAGTAGACAGCTAGCTCGAGCTCCCCACTCTCAGCAGAAACTTATAGCTCGATGACTTTAGTGAATAGTCCCTTTATGTGATTATAGGTTAGTTTGTACCTGTCACAATAATCAATCATATACACATGGAAGATTAGTAGCTAGTAATAACTGGAGCATTGAAGTTTAAGTAGGAAGGCTTTCCAATCTCGAGTCTTTTAAGGGGGGTTATAGCCCGATTAAGGCAGCATGAGGGCTATATAGCTATTTCCTGGTCTTGTGGTCTGGATGGAAACTATGCTCTTACACTCAGACCCTTATTTATGGTGGAAGCCAGACCAAGGTATCAGGAGTGCTATCTAGCTATTTCCTGGTCATGAGATCTGGATGGAAACTATGCTCTTACACCCAGATCTTTCTTAGAGGTGGTAGCCCGACCAAGGCATCAGGAGGACTATCTAGCTATTTCCTGGTTTTGTGATATGGATGACAACTATACTCTTATACTCAGACCCATCTTGGCTGGGGGTAGTGCCCTGCCGAGGCATCAAGGAAAGCGAGGGGGCTTCCCCGAATAATCCTTGGTATTGAGATGACTATGTCGGACTTACCCGTGTAGATCCTAGTTGGATATGGAGAAATTATTGTAGAATAAAATCGAAGATGGAGAAAGCAGACTTTATTGATAAAAAATGGTATACATTGTTGATTTTCAACAGCATCTTGATGGTTTTATTGGTGGATTCCACCAGCCCATTAGTCTGAGGATGGGCTACTGAGGTGAATCTAAGGTCGATTCCTAAGCCTTTGAAAAGTCCTTGAATCGACCGTTATCAAACTGCTTTCGAGGTCAGCTATAATGATAAGAGGGGTTCCGAACCTGTAAACTACATTATTTTTTATGAACCTTGTCGTATTATATTCAGATATCTAGGAAAGTGGTTCGGCTTCGACCCATCTAATGAAATAGTCGATTGCCACAATAGTATGTTTGGCTTGTCCATGAGAGGTTGGAAGTGGACCGATCAAGGCGAGCTGAGAGATGACAGATGCTCCGGTGGGAGGTGGCTCAAGTTGGAGGTCTTCTGGAATGGTTTACAGGATTGAACAAAGTTCTTTGTATCTTGATGGATAGTTGGCCAGTAATACCCCATGCGGAGTACCTAATATGCCAAAGCTTCACCACCAACGTGGTTCCCGCATTCCCTAGAATGAAACTCTCTTAATGCCTATTTGGTATCATCAGGATGCAAACATCGTAGTAGGGGAAGAGACATGCCTCTCCGGTAGAGGTATCCATCTACCAGACAGTATCGAACTGAGAGCCTCTTAATTCTTCTGACTTGGTTGGGCTCATCGGGGAATCCTTCCTTCTTGGAGATAAACCACTATTCGGTTGTTGATCCAAGGTATAAGACTCCTTGCCCGCCATTGTGCTTGGTAAGGAGATCACTTGGAGAGGGACTCCCTGCGGTAAGGCTTGGCCACCATTCATAGCTATCTTGGCTAGGATGTCAATTCGACGATTCTGTTGTCGAGGCACCTGCTCGATCTTAAATCCCTTGAATTTATTCTTAAGCAACTGAACTAGCTTCAAGTAGGCAATCATGTTATCCCCTTTGGCCTGATAGTCCCCAAAACCTTATTGACTATGAGTAATGAGTCACTCTTGACCTGAAGTTTTCAATTGTGACTATTGAAATATGGTTTATGGACAAGTCAAAATATCCAAGTTCAAAATGTGGTCATATGAGTAAATATGGTAACTTGGAGAGCTATAGGCGGTCTATGAGCTCTTGGCGATTATTGATATTCTTCACGAGGATACATTTTCTCCATTGAGATTGTCTAAGGTATAAATGAACAATATCAACTTATTATATCTTTATTTAGGAGTGCAATTTTAGTTCTTTAGTGGAATGAACTAAAATTAATAGATCGGACTTAAGTGAGTCATTTGTTGATTGTGATTGAGTTATGTCTATTGAAGCTTAAATTTAAATAGCCAGCCAAGATCCTCAATCCACACGAACTTACATGGATCACTAGATATATTCTACAGGACCAATTTATGGGTCCATCTAGAATTGTATTAAGACTTGTGGACTTGTTTCTTTTTGTATGAATGAGTCTAGTTCACATGTGGATTTTTTATAAAGGTCCAATGGATTTAATAAAATAAGAAAAATAATATATATGCCTATATAATGTCATGGGCGGCAAGGCTAATATATAAAAGCCT
This sequence comes from Dipteronia dyeriana, assembly GCA_032871835.1. Classification (NCBI taxonomy): domain Eukaryota; kingdom Viridiplantae; phylum Streptophyta; class Magnoliopsida; order Sapindales; family Sapindaceae; genus Dipteronia; species Dipteronia dyeriana. The sequence continues at coordinate 97,776,197 of CM065296.1, read as the reverse complement.
AAATCTATTATTTTTTATTTAATTAAATGGAAATTAATTAATTTATTGATTAATTAATTATTAAATTAAAAGTCAAAATCTTTTCCTAATAGGAGAAGGTCTCTTAATAATACACTATTCTTGGTAGTATAATTAATATTAAAGATTATATTTGATAAGTAGATAAATAAAAAGAATTATTTATCAAGTCGAATTAGGAAATCTTTAATATGGTCACAAATACACTATTTGAGTTGGATTAGGAGTCTTGTTCACCAAGTAAATCCACCTTAGGTTAAGATTCTTACCCATCAAGTAAAACCTTTTTAGAAGAGGATTAAGTCTCCTAAACTAAGTGTAAGTTGAATTCGGCCAACCCTAAATAGATTAGGGGAGGGAATTCAGCCATTATATATATGGCTTATATAATTCGGTCAAAATAGGGGAATTCTACTTAGAGAGAATTTTGCCACCATAAGAATTTTGAGAGAAAATTGTTTTTGCTCTAGACAAAATTCGATCAACTCTACGAAATAATGTGAAGTTCGGCAAAGAAGAAAAGAAAGAAAGAACGTTTAGTTTTTGATAGTTTACTAGTAGCCTTTACATTATAAGGTTTTATGTACAATATCGAATCAAGGTTCACGCGAGTTTCAATCATATTGATTGATAATTCACAAGTGACCTAACGTTCTTTATTTTCTTCTTGGAGGATTATTGTGACTAACAAAGAAAGAGATTTTGTTTGCTTCCATCCTCAGGTATACAATTTAAAGAAAGAGAGCCCACACTCCTAAGTGATGCATGTTCGTGATTGGATTAGAAGATCTTACGGATTCAATTTGACGCTAGTTCAATTGTCACGAGGAAAAGGTACGATACTTTTTATATACATCAATTAATCTAGGGTTAAAGTTCTTGTTATTAAAAAGGGAAAATTTTTATTTATACCAAACCCTAGTTTTTACGCTTCCGCCGCATTTTAAATCAATTTTTTCCTACAATTGGTATCAGAGTCTAGTTGTACCCTTGATTAATTGATGTATGTGTACGTGAATCTTTTTCTTTTATTGTATATATGCATATTTTAGAAAGAGATGACACTCTAGGTATTCACATATATATTTACATTGGAATGTATGGATATATATATATATATATGTTTTATATGTGGATTTTTATTGCTCAATTTTGGTCATAGAATTTCAATGTATTTTGTTTTGGGATTGAAACAAGAAGGGTGACCTATCATCACCATAATTTCCTTCTTAGTAGTTGCAAATTTTTTATTTATTTTACTAATATAATAAAAATACTGTACTTTATTGTAATAATAAAAAAAACTGCAGTATTTTTTTTATTTAAAAATTCTTCTGTAATACATTTAAGTATCGAAAACTTGAAGGTTTGAAGAATGGAAGTAACAAGAACAAATTTGGGACCGTGTAAGCCATAGCAACAAACGTGCATGCGAAGAGCACGCGGCCACGATTGTTGTGGCATGGGCTGTGCACGACAGCCCTATAAAAGCCATGGGCTGCACACTATAGAAGCCATGGGCTGCGCATGGCAGCCCTTTATGAGGTTGTGGCATGTGCATGCCCATGGAAAGGGGCCTAGGGTACGTACGCCCATGGGAGGCAGCCGAGGGAGTCCAAACGACGAAGGTCGAATGAAGACTTGTTCGCTAAGAAAAGAGTTTTTTGTATTCCAATACATATGTAATTTGCTTGCTTTTCTAGGATGGACCAAAATTGAAGCTATTTATATCTTTTTGTAAATATAGCAATGTTTATCATTGTTTGATAACATGTCATATAGAATAGGAGTGCCACTCATATATCTCTTTTGGTATGAACATGCATTGAATGGTTTTGGTATCTAATTGGCATCTAGATAACTTGGTAAATCATTCTTTGGAATTCGATCACACTCCTTAAATAATTGAGTGAGAAAAAGGTGTTATGGAACACCTACGGCCTCCAATTTTAGTTGAGCTTTATGTTTCGTGTAATAACCACCAAAGGGGTATTCATGAATGGAATTTAGCAAGATATTTCCTTACAAGGATAGACTAGACAATTAACCCAAACGATATCTACTCCCAAAGGAGGGATATTCGTGAGGGAATATATTGAAGGTCGATAACTTGGTAACACACTCATTGTGAGTTTATTAATATCCTCCCAAGAGTTCTTGTTAATAAAATCACAAGGCTAAAATTGAAAACGTTGGTTGTTTTGTTAACAATTAGGTGGGACCTAGTCCAACTAGTAGATAGTGCAAACTCCCAAAGGAGGCATGACATTTATGGGTGTTGGATCACCGTTGAATTTTACGATTGAATTATTTTATTTAATTCAAGATAAATATTCGAAATTGATTTATCATGATAGTTTACTTATATTTTTTTTTTATTAAAAAGAAATCATGACCCCATCCCTAATCAACATCCTAAAGGATAATCCTTTAACTGGTGATAATTATGTCACATGGAAATGGAAATTTGGGCTTTTGTTGTAATCCGAAAAAGCATAAGTTTGTTATGTGCACTCTTAAACCACCTACTCCTACTAATGAATCTACTCAGGAGCAAAGAGATGAGTATCAACAGTGGGAGTCTTCAGATGAGATGGCTAAATGTACGTTATAGCCACCATCTCCGACGTGTTACAGCAACAACATGAATGAATGGAGACTGCTGCCGATAAAATGATGTCTCTAGAGAAGATGTTTGCTATAAGGTCTAGGATGACTAAGAGAGAGGCAGTGACTACCTTCATGAATCTTAAGATGAAACCTGGACAGTTAGTGAAAGATCATATGATGAAAGTCATAGCACATCTCAACATTGCTGAACTAAATGGTGCAGAGATAGATGGTGAGATGAAGATTGACATGATTATCAACTCACTATCAGATTCCTTTGATCAATTCAAGTTGGACTACACCTTGAATAATAAGGAATACACATTGTAAGGCCTGATGCAAGATTTTCAAAGCGCCGAAAAAATCCTTGTGAAAGGCAAGGGTCAAGAGATTCATACCGTATGTAAAGTTGCTACTGTTAAAACCCGTAAGAAGGTCAAGAAATAACATAAGGAAAAGCAACTAGGACCTACTAAGAAGGAGAAAAAGAAAGTAACCAAGATCAAAGGGAAGTGTTTCCTTTATGGTGAAAAGGGACATTGAAAAAGAAATTGTCCAAAGTCTCAAGACAAGAAGGAAGAAGGTAATATTAATTATCTTGAAACATGTTTTTTGGCGGATTCTACGGATTCTTGGAACATAGACTCCGGAGCCACTAATCATGTTTGTTTTTCCATACAGGGGTTCAAAGAAAGGAGAAAGCTTAATAAGAATGAATTCAACTTGCATTTAGGCAATGAAGCGTTGATGTCTACTAGTGTAGTGGGAGATATTAGAATCAATTTAGATTCTTATAGTCATTCAGTTTTAATAAACGTTTATTATATACCACAATTCAAGATGAATTTAATTTCGGACTCTTGTTTAAATAAATTTGGATAATTGGTTACTTTTAATAAAGGTTTTATTATTAGCAAGAATAACAAATTTATTTGTAAAGGTACATTGGAAAACGGTTTATTCTATTTGCATGGAAATATCTCTCACTTGTTAGACACGGAATCAACGGAACCTAATCATAAAAGAGTAAAATTATATAAAAAAAAACCTACCTATGGCATTTGTGCCTAGGTCATATTAACCTTAATAGGATTAAAAAAATGGTAAGTGACGGACCTCTAAGTGACTTAAAGGTTGATGATCTACCAACTTGTGAATCTTGTTTGGAAGGTAAAATGACCAAAAGGCCGTTTACGGCTAAAGACACAAAAGCCACTGAATGTTTAGGACTGATACACACTGATGTGTGTGGACTTATGATCATTCAAGCTAGAGGTGGATATGAGCACTTCATCACTTTCACCGATGATCACACAAGATTTGGCTATATGTATCTCATGAAACATATGTCGGATGCTTTTGACATGTTCAAAGCATTTAAAGCTGAAGTAGAAAATCAACTAGAGAAATGCATAAAAATCTTGAGGTCTGATCATGGTGGAGAATATCTTGAGTTTCAACAATATCTTATTGATAATAGGATAATTTCTAAGTTTTCTACACTAGGTAAACCTCAACAAAATGGGGTGTCAGAAAGGGGAAATAGATCTCTTTTGGACATGGTTAGGTCTATGTTGAGTTATTCAACGCTTCCTAATTCTTTTTGGGGATATGCTTTACAAATTACTATGTACATTCTAAACGATGTACCATCTAAGTCGATTCCTAAAACACCACATGAGTTATGGACCGGGCGAAAGCCTAGTTTACAACACTTAAGGATATTTGGATGTTCTGCACACTTGTTAAAAGGAAGACAGAAAAGATGGATTCCCATTCAGAAACATGCATATTTGTAGGGTATCCAAAAGGAACAAAAGGATATTATTTCTATAGTCCTTCAGATCTTAAAGTATTTGTTTCGACAAAATGCTACATTTCTAGAAGAGGACTATATGAATAATTTTGTGCCTAAAAGTAGAATTGTTCCAAATGAGCTTTAAGGAGATACAATTGCACAAGAGGTTACACAGCCTAGCCCAATTGAAAGTTCCACACCAACACAAGATTAACTATCTACCATACCTCGTCGTAGTGGGAGGGTTAGTAGACAACCCGAGAGATATTAGAATTAGTTTAGATTCTTATAGGCATTTAGATTTAATAGACATTTATTATGTACCTCAATTCAAGAGGAATTTAATTTTAGTTTCTTGTTTAAATAAATTTGGTTATTCGGTTACTTTTAATAAAGATTTTATTATTAGTAAGAATGACAAAATTATTTGCAAATGTACATTGGAAAATGGTTTATTCTATTTACAAAGAAATATCTCTCACTTGTTAGACACGGAATCAACGGAACCTAATCATAAAAAAGTAAAATTATCAAAAAATGAAACCTACCTATGGCATTTGCTCCTAGGTCATATTAACCTTGATAAGATCAAAAGATTGGTTAGTGATGGACCTTTAAGTGACTTAAAGGTTGATGATCTACCAACTTGTGAATCTTGTCTGGAAGGTAAGATGACCAAACGGTCGTCCACGACCAAAGGCATAAGAGCCACTAAATGTTTAGGATTGATACACACTGATGTGTGTGATCCTATGAGCAATCAAGCTAGAGGTGGATATGAGTACTTCATCACTTTCACGGATGATTACTTAAGATTTGGCTATGTGTATCTCATGAGACAAAAGTCGGATGCTTTTGACATGTTCAAAGCATTTAAAGCTGAAGTAGAAAATCAGCTTGAGAAACGCTTAAAAATCTTGAGGTCTGACTGTGGTGGAGAATATCTATCTGGTGAGTTTCAACAATTTCTTATTGATAATGAGATAATTTCTCAGTTTTCTACACCAGGTACACCTCAACAAAATGGGGTTACAGAAAGGAGAAATAGAACTCTTTTGGACATGGTTAGGTCTATGTTGAGTTATTCAACGCTTCCTAATTCTTTTTGGGGATATGCTTTACAAACTGCTATGTACATTCTAAACGATGTAACATCTAAGTCGGTTCCTAAAACACCGCATAAGTTATGGACCATGTGAAAGCCTAGTTTACAACACTTAAGGATATTTGGATGTCCTGCGCATGTGTTAAAAAGAAATACAGAAAAGGTGGAGTCTCATTCGGAAACATGCATATATGTAGGGCATCCAAAAGGAACCAAAGGATATTATCTCTATAGTCCTTTAGATCTTAAAGTGTTTGTTTTGACAAATGCTAAATTTCTGGAAGAGAACTATATGAACAATTTCGTGCCTAAAAGAAGAATTGTCCTGAATGAGCTTTCAGGAGATACAATTCCATTAGAGGTTTCACAACCTAGCCCAATTGTAAGTTCCGTAACAATACAAGATCAACAATCTACCATACCTCGTTGTAGTGGGAGGGTTAGTACACAACCTGAGAGATACATCGTTCTAGGAGAATATGTAGAGAATCTCTCGGATGATGATGATTCCTATACGTACAAGGAAGCAATAGAAGATGTTGATTGTCGCCATTAGAAAAAGGCAATGCAATCCAAAATTGAATCTATGTTCAAAAACAGTGTATGGTCTCTTGTAGACTTGCCTAAAGGGATAAAACCAATCGGGTGCAAGTGGGTATACAAGAGGAAAAGAGGAATGGATGGAAAGGTTGAAACCTTTAAAGCAAGATTGGTAGCTAAAGGTTATACACAGAAGGAAGGTATTGATTATGAAGAAACCTTCTCTCATGTGGCCATGCTTAAATGCATTAGGATACTCTTATCCATTGCGGCATCTCTAGACCTAGAGATTTGGAAAATGGATGTCAAGACAGCTTTCCTTAATGGAAGTCTTGACTAAAGCATCTATATGATGTAACCAGAAGGATTCATTGAAAAGACCAAGAGGAAAGGGTATGTAAGTTGCAAAGATCCATATATGGATTGAAGCAAGCATCCAGATCCTGGAACATAAAGTTCGATCAAGCCGTGAAAATTTTTGGATTTATTCAAAACCTTGATGAACCTTATGTATACAAAAGGATTAAAGGTGACAAGTTGGTTTTCCTAGTTCTTTACGTTGATGATATACTACTCATCGGAAATGACGTAGGTGTATTGACATCAGTGAAAGAATGGTTAGCAAAACAATTTGATATGAAGGACTTAGGAGAAGCAAGTTATATACTTGGTATCCAAGTCATAAGGGATATAAAGAATAGAACGATTGCATTATCCCAAGCTTCATACATAGATAAAATCTTGTCTAGGTTTTCCATGCAAGATTCTAAAAAGGTATGTTACCTTTCAAACATGGAATCAAACGTTCTACGTAACAAGTTCCAAAGAATGAGCATGAAGAGCAATTCATGAGTAAGGTTCTATATGCCTCGGCAGTTGGAAGTCTCATGTATGCAATGCTCTATACTATACCAGATATTTGTTTTGTTGTTGGCATAGTTAGCAGGTTTCAATCAAAATGTGGTCCAGATCACTGGACGATAGTCAAGCATATTCAAATATCTTAGGAGAACGAGAGATTATATGCCTGTATACTCTGGAGGGAATTTAATTCCCGTTGGGTATACAGATTCTGACTTTCAGTCAGATTCTGACTCCAGAAGATCAACATCAGGATTTGTGTTTACTATTGGTATAGGGACAGTCATATGGAAGAGCATCAAGCAATTTTTTATTGTTGATTCCACCATGAAAGTCGAGTATGTTGCCGCATGCGAGGTTGCTAAAGAGACTGTTTGGCTTCACCAATTTTTGATTGACTTGGAAGCGGTTCCTGATGTGAATAAGCATATCACTATCTACTGTGACAATAGTGGAGCAGTGGCTAATTCGAGAGAACCAAGATGTCATAAGAGATTGAAACACATTAAAAGAAAGTATCACCTTCAGAGGGAATTTGTGTATAGGGGTGACGTGACGATTACCAAAATCGCGTCAGCAGATAATCTAGTTAATCCCTTTACAAAGGCTCTTCAACAAAAGATTATTGATGGGCATCTAGAGAACATGGGGATGAGAGATATGACACATTTGCTATAGAGCAAGTGGGAGAATTTTGGGATTATGCTCGATAGCAAGAGTATAATAATTTATTTGACAATCTTTTCAAATTAATAAAGTGATTTCTAGTTTAACAAATCTTATAGTATTTATAGTTTAATTATTATAATTGTCAAAAGTAAATAATCATAAGGTCAAAAGACTATGAGGAAAGAAGAATTGTTCATACATCTAGATATGTATGAGGTAGACACAATTCTTTAGTTTGTCTTGAATAATATTTACAACTTAAGACAAAGGTTTGGCACCTTTATCTTGTCAAAGTTATAGATTCTTTTGCTAGCATTTGAGTAGGATCAAATGTGTTATGGTGAGTCTAAAATCATCAAAGTGTGGTGTCTTTGGGCAAAATAATCTAGTGCACTGGCTGCATTGAATAGGATCACAGTGAAATACTCTATCCAGAACCCTCAATGGATAAAAGTTTTCACTAAAAGACAATTGGAGAGTCTATCTCAATACTGAGATAAATGATGGACTTATGGTTGCAAGTGTTATCATTTAAGCTATCAATGAGTACGATTATATAGCATAGTCTATCCTTGATAGTTTGGTGGTATTCATTTGTTAATCGATTGAGGACTTCATTTATAGATATGGACATCGTGGCTCCATTTATTAAATGAGAGTATAATATCATCATATGGATATTTTGAGGTATTGGATATTAAATCTTAACGTTAAGTTTACAATAGTAACTATTGAAATATGGTTTCTGGACAAGTCAAAATATCCAAGTTCCAAATGTGGTCATATGAGTAAATATGGTAACTTGGAGAGCTATAAGAGGTCTATGAGCTCTTGGCGATTATTGATATTCTTCACGTGGATACATTTTCTCCATTGAGATTGTCTAGGGTATGTATGAGCAATGTTAACTTATTCTATCCTTATTAATAGTTCAATTTTAGTTCTTTAGTGGAATGAACTAAAATTAATAGATCAGACCTAGGTGAATCATTTGTTGATTGTGATTGGGTTATGTCTGTTGAAGCTTAAATTTAAATAGCCTGCCAAGATCCTCAATCCACACGAACTTGTATGGATCACTTGATATATTCTACCGGACCAATTTAGGAGTCCATCTAGAATTGTAATATGGCATGTGAACTTTTTTCTTTTTGTAATAATGGGTCTAGTTCACATGTTGATTTTTTATAAAGATCCAATGGATTTAATAAAATAAGAAAAATAATATATATGCCTATATAATGTCATGGGCGGCAAGGCTAATATATAAAAGCCTAAATATATTATTTTTTTATTTTATTTTTTAATTAAATGGAAATTAATTAATTTGTTGATTAATTAATTATTTAATTAAAAGTCAAAATCTTTTCCTAATAGGAGAAGGTCTCCAATTATTATACTATTGTTGGTAGTATAATTAATATTAAAGATTATATTTGATAAGTAGATAAATAAAAGAAATTATTTATCTAGTCAAATTAGGAAATCTTTAATATGGTCACAAATACACTATTTGAGTTGGATTCGGAGTCTTGGTGTAGGAAAGAATTCTTGTTCACTAAGTAAGTCCACCTAATGATAGGATTCTTTCCCATCAAGTAAATCCTTTTTCGGGGAGGATTAAGTCTCCTAAACTAAATATAAGTTGAATTCGGCCAACCCTAAATAGATTAGGGGAGGGAATTCGGCCATTATATATGTGGCTTATATAATTCGGCCAAAATAGGGGAATTATACTTAGAGAGAATTAGGCCACCGTAAAATTTTGTTAGAAAATTTTGTTTTTACTCTAGATAAAATTCGATTAACTCTAAAAAATAGTGTGAAATTCGGCAAAGAAGAAAAGGAAGAAAGAACGTTTAGTTTTCGATAGTATACTAATAGCCTTTACATTAAAAGGTTTTGTGTACAACATTGAATCTAGGTTCAAGCGAGTTTCAATCATATTTATTGATAATTCACAAGTGACCTAACGTTCTTTGTTTTCTTCTTGGTGGATTTTTGTGACTAATAAAGAAAGAGATTTTGTTTGCTTCCATCCTCAGGTATACAATTTAAAGAAAGGGAGCCCACACTCATAGGTGATACACGTTCATGATTGGATTGGAAGATCTTGTGGATTTAATTCGATGCTTGTTTAATCGTCACGAGAAAAATGTACGATACTTTTTATATACATAAATTAATCTAGGGTTAAGGTTCTTGTTATTTAAAGGGAAAAAAAATATTAATACCAAACCTAATTTTTACGCTTCCGCCGTATTTTGAATTGATTTTTCCCTACACCTATATCTACCGGTGACAACTGTGGCGATAGGGTCAGTGCTGGTCAGCTGGTTGATGAGGTATAGAAGCCAGTTTACTACACATGTAAGACTTTACTACCAGCCGAGACAAGATACTCGCCGGCCAAACATGTGGCATTTGCTCTAGTAACTACAAAAAGAAGGTTGAGACTATATTTTCAAGCTCATAAGATTGAGGTGTACATAGATTTCCCACTAAAGCAGATTCTATCTAAGCCTGGTGTGTCTGGGAGGTTAACAAAATGGGCGTTTAAAATGAGTGAGTTCGACATAACATATTTGCCAAGAGCTGTAATAAAGGGGAAAGTGGTAGCTGACCTAGTCACCGAGTTTGCCGAACCAAACAGTGAGGTTATCAGGATGTTGAAAGAGAAAGAAGAGTATATCTGGAAATTACATGTGGATGGATCGTCAAACAATCATGGAAGCGGGTCTAGTATTGTGATATCTACCCCAGAAGGTGATCAGGTAGAATGTACTTTACTGTTTGACTTCAAAGCAACCATCAACATGGCCGAATACGAGGCACTTTTGGCAGGACTTAAAGTTTGCACGACACAAGGAGCAGATGAGTTGGAGATATTGAGTGATTCATAGGTGGTGGTAAACCAAATCCTGGATGAATATCAGGCCAAGGACAAGAACATGGCTGCTTATCTAGGGATAGCGAAGGTCTTACTTGGAAGGTTCAAGGCTGATAGAATTAATCAGATCCCGATGGAGAAGAATGAAAAGGCAGAAGCTTTATCAAAATTGGCATCGACTACTATCAATATATGATTAAAGACCATCCTAGTTGCTCACCTCAAGAGGTCGAGCATCGTGGAACAAAGGGAAGTATTGGAGGTAGGAACGGTTGAAGAAAAACAGGCCACTTGGATAACCCCAATCAAGGAATATCTAGAGAATGGAATGCTCTCGGTAGAAGTAACTAAGGCAACACGCCTAAGGTGTAGAGCTACCATATACTCATTGGTCAGAGGAGAATTATACATGAGAGGATTTTTAAAGGCCTTACAGAGGTGTGTTTGCCCAATAAAAGGCAGACAAATATTAGAAAGTATCCATGGGAGATTGTGTAGGAACCACTCTGGGGTAAAAGTCTAGCGCACAAGACTCTCAGATAAGTTTTCTACTAGCTGACTCTATTCCAAGATGCTCAGGCAGTAACAGATCAGTGTGGTAGCTGCCAAAGGATAGCCAATGACATTAAGAGGCTTTTTGGGCAGTTGAATAACCTATCATCACTTTGGCCATTTACCATGTGGGGTGCTAGATTTGATTGGTCCAATGTTAACAACAACCAAAGGAGGAGCAAAGCATGCCATTGTAACCGTGGACAAATTCACAAAGTGGGTCGAGACAGAAGTGCTGGTATATATAACCGAGGCTAACATGACTATTTTCATGAAGAAAAGTATTTTATATCAATTTGGAATCCTAGACATAGTGATCACAGACAACGGGACCAAGTTCGACAATGACAAATTTTGGAACATGTCAGGACTTTGACATGAAAAATTATTGCGCCATGCTGGCTCATCCTTAGGCCAATGGCCAGACAGAAGCGATAAATAAGATAATTAAACATACCTTAAAGGCAAAGTTAGATGCTAAGAAAGGACTCTGGGCAGATAAGTTACATGAAGTCTTATGGGCATATCGAACCACGAAAAGGACTTCGACATGAGATTCACTAGCATTCAGAACGGAGGCAATGATTCCAGTTGAAATAGTTCATAATTCACCAAGGGTACAACTGTTACCCTTTGAAGGTGGGAATGGTCCCATGAAGTCGATTCCCCAACAATCATATATTTCAACCGCCATATTCATCACTTGCAACATCTCATTCCTCTTTCCTATATTCCTCGACCTTTGGCATCTATCACACTTCATGCAAAAGTGATAGGAATCTTTAAAAATAGAAGGCCAAAATACCTTTAATGTCGTAGTTCTTGCACTAAAGTGGACTCTAAAACTTAACTCATGGTAAAACTTCAGAATGTCTGTCTTCATGTATTCTGGAATGCATCTCCTATTAATTTGATCTGCTCTGCTCCATGCTTGAATAAATATGGGTCATTCCACAAATACTGCCTCGCTTTCCATCTAAACCTTTTCTTGCCTTGATATGACAAATATGGGGGTATAATATCATTTGTCAAGAAGTTGTCAATATCCGCATACCATGGCTCTTCATTCTCTCATCCAGAAAGTCATCTCTCAATGGAAGTAAATCTTTCTCTAACTTGGATTCATGCATCAATCTACTCAAATAGTTGACTACCACATTCTCACTCCTCTTCTTATTTCGAATCTCGAGATCAAACTCTTGTAATTGGAGTATACACCTTATAAGTTGTGGTTTGGCATCTTTCTTTTGGAGGAGATACCAGAGAGCTAGATGATCCATCAACACCACTATCTTGACCCCGATTAGGTATGACCTAAACTTCTCCAAAGCAAAAATCACTGCTAATAACTCTTTTCTGTGGTTGAGTAGTTGAGTTGAGCATCGTTCAATGTTCTTGATCCATAGTATATAGCATGCGGAATCTTCTCTACTCATTGATCTAACACTGTTCCAATTGTGTAATCCGATGCATCACACATAAACTTGAAAGGTAAATCCCAATTCGGTGGTCTTAATACCGAAGCCAATGTCAATAATTCTTTAAGCTTCTCAAAAGCTGCTAAGCACTTGTCAACGAAATCAAATTCAATCTCATTTGGCAACAACCTACCAAGGGTCTCAAAATCTTGGAGAAATCCTTAATAAATCTTTGATAAAACCCGTCATGCCCCAAGAACGATTGAATTTCTCTCACAGACCTAGGGGGTTGCAAACTCTTCATCACATTGATTTTTTCTTTATCGACCTCTATTCCACGCTCTAAAATAATGTGCCCCAAAACTATCCCTTGACGCACCATAAAATGGCTCTTCTCCTAATTCAACAAAAGATTTACCTCATTGCACCTTCTTAACACATAAATTAGTTTGAGAAAACAATCCTGAAATGAACTCCCTATTACTGAGAAATCATCCATAAACAATACTATAACTCCTTTCACCATGTCTGAAAATATCGACGGCATACGCCTTTGAAATATTACAGGTGTATTACATAATCCAAATGGCATACGTCAATAAGCAAATGTCCTAAATGGACATGTGAATGTAGTCTTCTCTTGATCTTATGGTGCGATTGCTATAGGGTTATATCCCAAATAGCCATCCAAGAAGCAATAATGACTATGACCCGTAAGGCGCTCCAATCTCTAATCTATGAAAGGTAAATAGTAATGATCCTTAAGCGTAGCATTGTTAAGCTTCTTGTAATCTATGCAAACTCTCCATCCAATTTGAGCTCTCTAGGGTACCAATTCATTGTCTTCATTCCTCACAACTGTAATTCTAGATTTCTTAGGCACCACATGAATTGGAATAATCCATCTACTATCCAAAATAGGATAGATGATGCCATTCTCCAATAGCTTGAGAACTTCTTTCTTGACTACCTCCTTCATGATTGGGTTGAGCCTTTGCTAAGCTTATATTGATGGCTTGAATCCTTCTTCAAGCAAAATTTTATGCATACAAGTTGTAGGACTAATTCCCATGAGATCATCTAAACTCCATCTGATTGCTCCCTTGTAATGCCTTAACACTTCTATGAGTTCTGCTTCCTCTGGTGGACTCAAGTCTGATGCTACAATTACTGGAAGTGACACCTTCTCCCCCAGAAAAAATACTTCAATGAAGATGGAAGAGGCTTCAACTTTATCCTTAGAGTGGAACTAGATTCCTTCATTGCTTCTTTGGGATGGATTTCTTCATTGGTTTCCCTTAATGCACTTGAGTCATTCGTCCATATTAACGAATCTATTTAATCGTTGTCAAGATCTACATCTATGACACTTTCCTGGTTCACATAGGCTCCCAACCAATGGAGTTGTTCAAAATCGAACAATTCTTCCTCTGAAAATCCTTTTATTCTCCTGCAAAGAAAAAAAAACAAGTCACAAGAGTGCGTACACAATTTAAACACTATACAACTATAAACAATTATATATCCGACATTTAATTAGTATGAGCTTTTGGACATGCAAGAGTTTGTTATACTATTTTCATGCTTGATATCTTACTTCTAACCCAACTCTATTAACTCACATAAACATACTGAATTAGCACAATATCTCATATTAAATCAACATCCTATAACATTCTTTATGAATAAGATAATGACTTGAAGTGACAAAAGAATTTGTTGATGAAGATTAGAGATGGAAGATTAAGTTAAAGAGTTACCTTGGCTAAGAAGTTCTAAGATATTTATGAGAAAAATGTGAAGGAATGGGTTACCAAGTTTGATTTGGATTGAGATGAGAAGTTTTCTTAAATTAGGGAGATATTGTTGAAATCTATAAGTTAAACCTCACAGTTTCATGTCGTAGATGTTGAATTGGCATCTAATATCTCTTAAAATATCTTCTAGGGAACTAGGAAGTTGTAAATCTATGAGTTGCATCTTACAGTTTATCCTCATAAATTTGGGTCAGAGCTTACTGCTACTTCCAGTTGCTAGTTTTCACTCGCAGGATAAGCTCGCAATCTGACATCGGCGACCACCTTAATACAAATATGCAACTTCAATCTCACAAATGTACCTTGTAGATGTAGATCAGAACACGCTGTAACTTGTTTCTCTGTATCTACGAGCTCTATCTCGTAGTCTCATCTCATAGATTTATGTCCAGAAAACACTGTGATTCAGTTACATCTTGTCTGTGATCTCTGTCTGGCAGAATTAACTCGCAGTTGCCAACTTCTAGATAGATCTCATAGTTTCACCTCACATATTTACTTAAAGAGACACTGCTACTTCCTTTTTTCCCAACTGTGACATCATCTTCTCAGTTACCTCTCGCATAGCTTTCCTAAAAAATACTGCGACTTAATTCTGTGAGTTCTTTCTCACATATCTGCTCGCAGATCTTATTCCTTCTTTCCACTTCAGCTTTCTTTGATTCTCTTGCTTCCTAACCTGTACTTAAACAAAAATATTTACAATCACCATGGCTCGACCAGCCGTCATATAGAATTCTTCCAAAACTTTGCTTTTTTTGGCGAGCGACTTTGTACCTGCACACACACGAAACCATAAAAAAGTTCACGTATCCAAAGGTGGAGTAACTCCAATTGTACTCTTAGGGTAACAAATAGTGGGGTGACACAACTCAAGAGTTTCTCCTCTCTTCAAGATGCACACCCTTGTATTAGGTGTTGATTTTGAATTCGTTGCATCTAGATGAGTACTCTTAGTTTGGTAACCCTTATCCTTTCGGATCCACTTTGAGGTGACTCTAATCTGATTCCCCGACTCCTTCTCTTGCTTATCCTTAGAACTTTGTCTATACTATTTGCATTGGGTTTTTTTATGCCCCATAATATGGTAAAAATAGCATTTATGAAGGAAGTAAGGAATGTTACCTCCGGTTGGCCGTGGATGTGTTCTGTTGTTGCTTACCTTGGTTGGCTTTGATACAGATTCTTTCTTCCCTGTTGTTGTTGTCTCTCTAGTCAAAACTTTAATGACACGTTCGGCATTTTCTAACTCCACTATCAAATCGCATTCTTTGAGCTTAGAGACCTTGCATGTGTACTCTTTTACTGCCAATTCATTCTAAAGAACTTGATTTTTCATATCTTTCCTCTTTACTTTCTTAAGGATTATTCCAATCTTTTTCTAAAACTCTTCTTCTTTGCTCTTTTTCACCCTTTCCAATTCTTCATTTTTCTTAAGGGCTTTATCCCTCTCACTCTTGATTGAATCAACCTTCAAAGCATGGTTGATATCTTTCACAACTTCCTCATCATTTTTTTCTATGATGCCTTTCTTCTTCTCTTCAAGCATCCTCACTTCCTCCTGAATTGTTTGGAAAAATTCTTCCAAATCATCAAATGGTTCGTCAGTTTTTACATTGGTTTCTTCGGTTGTCATATTGAAACAAGTTTTCAACTCATTTTCCTTCTTCCAAAAAACATGTCAAACTCAACTACTTCTCCCAAAACTGTCATGGTTAGCTTCTTGTGGTTTATATCAACTGTTGTTCTTACTGTAGCCATAAATGGCCTTCCGAGAAGTATAAGATGTTCTCTACCAGTGTTCTTCTTCCCTACATCAAGGACAACAAAATCTATTGGAATGATTAACTTATCCACTTCCAAGAGCACATCTTCAACTATACCAATACTAGAGACATAGAGGTGTGCTTGAGCTCTCATAACTTCAACTGCTTGTAGACCGAGGAAGGCATCAAGTTGATACCCGATCCCAAGTCCAACATGGCCTTCTTCCTAGAATCACCCCCAATTAAGATTTTGACAATGAAACTCCCGGGATCTTTAAGCTTTGGTAGGAGTCCTTTCTGAATGACTGTACTGACATTTCCTCCCAAACGCTCTTGATGGTGTGGTCCCAATTCCTGCTCCATCTTGCTAACTCCATCTTGCTAACTCCATCATTCATCTTTTGCTTGTTTTTGGTTTTTAGTTTTGTGGGGTTTGTAAGGGTTATTTGTTTTGTGAAGGCTTGGTTGATCCTCCTTGTTTCCCACTACATCTACCATATTTATACTTTCTGTTTTGTTACAAGGTGCCTTCTCCTTAACTTGCTTTTTCGAACTCTCTTGCAATTTAGACAATTGCATTGAAATCTTCGTAATGGAGGCCTCCAAACTTACTATCCGTTGATCTTCCTCTGGATTGTAGATTTCAGCCTGCTAATTATTCTGGTTCAATTAGGAATTTGTATTATGATTTCCCCATTGGTTTCCTCCACACACTTGACTGTTCTGGTTGTTTACTCCTTATTGATTTCCTCATTGGAATTGCCCCCAGTTGTAGTTATTCCCCCACTGATTATTCCTCCAATTAGGGTTTTAATTATTTCCATTTGGGTTATTCCGTTGACGATTCTGATTGTATTGATAAAACGTTTGTGCTTCCTCCTCCTAGGGTGATAAACCTTGATCAGGGTACATGTTTGCCCAATGTCCGTTCTGCCCACACACCTAGCATACTATTGCTAGTACTTTCTATTTCTCGAGTTGTAAAACCTCTCCTTTCTTTTGTGAGATTGTTCAACTGCGTTGCCAATTTCATATGTCTCATTCCTTCTTTATCTTCCCCTCTTGAACCGTGTTTTTGGGAATTCTAGCCTAACATCTCATATCTCTCTAACACTTCTTCCGCTGTCTTCTCTCTCATTGCTCCTCCACAAGCATTGTCAACTATTGTTTGTATGAGCCTTAAGAGTCCATCATAAAATGATTGCACTCAACTGACTAAAGTAAACACATGGAGAGGGCATTGAGATAAGAGTAACTTAAATCTTTCCCATGCTTCATGGAAAGGTTCTCTATCCTCTTCCACAATTATAGCAAGTTTTCCTCGGATTTCCTTCGTCTTCTATGCTGGAAAGTACTTATCAAAGAACTTCCTTTCAACCACATCCCATACTTCTAAAGATTATGATGCTAAAACCATAAGCCACTGCTTGGCCTTATCCTTCATACAGTATGAGAAACATCGCATTCTAAGTATTTTCTGTCAATGCTCCCTAGCGAATGGTTGTCATCACATTATAATACTCCTTCATGAATTGAAGAACATCCTTTCCATGCTTTCCATAGTATATGGGGAGAGTATTGTAATGTTGATTCTTCAATTCATAGTTCCTCTATGTTGTGGTTAACACAATGGTCGAAGGATGAGCTCCAACCCTTTGCTAACGAATAATCCTTCAAATACCTACGTGGTTCACCATCATTTGACCTGACTGGTGAAACACGTCCATCATCCCATGAACTTGCTGGAGAAGTATCACAATTTGTCATTTTAAATTGGGTTCCTAAAAATTGACATTTAAAACTGATCAAAGATTTGATTATAAAGTTAGCTAAATCTAACTCCACAAAGACTAATTATGCTAAAACACACAACCGCTTCAGAAATTAATTTTTTCCCCAGCGGCGGTGCCAAAATTTTTGACCCACTCCGAGAGTATCTCTAAACTAATGGTGCTCAAAAAATTAAGTGGAGTGCGTGAGTCTGATTGACCTTTCGCAAGTGTACGAATCGTTGTCTAATATAGCCGACACAAGTAAGGGTATCGTTCCCACCAAGAAAAAACACTATAAACGGTTTAAAGTATTGTTTTAAAAGCAAGTCTTTAAAAATTATACAAATTGTAAAATGATTGTTCTAAAGATTCTAAAGATATGTTGATTAGATAATGATGTATCATGCTAATAGCAAAGTTCACAACCTAGTTCTTATCAATAACAATATATATGGAAATGTTTAAATGTATCCTAATCAAGGTTGTTCAACCAAAAAATAGGTTCACTTTTCATGCACACAAGTCATGCTTTAATGCTAATTAAAGATTATACCTAACAACAAACATGTAAAAAGTTGAAACACAAGTGCAAACCAGGATGGATAAAAGATAGGCGAGATCATTACTAAAAGCTTTCACATATATACAATCACTAAATCCTCAACAAAAAGGATTTAGCCACTCACGAGTAAGTAAGTATAAGTAAAGTAAAGAGAAAGATAAAGAAAGCTCATGGATTCTTGATGTTCTCTTCTTTGCTTGCTCAACAAAAGCTTTTTGATATCTACTGATCACTAAATTGAGATTCTAAATCTAAGTTATGAAATAACAAGTATTTAATCTAAAGATACAAAACAAAGTGAAAGTGAATGATCTTACTAAAAAGCTTAGGGTTACAAACTACTAAAATTCTCACTTCTACAACACTACACACTATTAAAAGAAAATTAAAATATGTTTATAGAGAGATAGGAAAAGATATGTGTGAAATCTACTTGCAATATGACAAGTAACAAGATCTACGACTTGGACCTCACAAATTTATCTCGCAATTGAGTCAGCATAAGATCTACCACTCTTTTCTACCGGTTATACTTGAAGATCTTCATTAGGATTATTCTACGACTTCAGTCTACGACATCAGTCTCACAGTTTCTTATCGCAGTGACCTATGAGGCTGAATTGCTAGATGAATCTACGAGAAGGAACTCACAGTTCTAACTCGTAGAACTTTCTGGAACTAAACTCCTAGATGCAACTCGTTGTAAGAACTCGTAGAAAAATATATGGTTTGGCAGCTAACTCTTTCTTTGAGGTCATTCTCGTAGTTTCCTCTCGCACTGCACTCTGTCCTTGCTATGCTACCTAAATCTGCGAGATGAAACTCGTAGTGCATTCTAATAGATTTGCTCTACTAGGTATTTGTTGCAGCTTGAACTGACAGTGTTTTCTGAACTTGATATGCGAGATAAAACTCGCAGATTTCCTAAAAAATGTAATTTTTCCTTTGTTTCTCCTGAAATCTTTATCAATTCTTCAATTACCCCTAAGTAACATAAAATTCTTGCAACAGAGTCAAGTAGATAGTTAAAACACACAAATGTCTGATAAACGGACACAAAAGGGATGAATTAGATGCTTAAAATATATACAAATTTAGTGTGATCATCTAGTATTTATGGACAAAGAGATTGATCAAAATCATCAAGAACGCTCTAGTTCTAATACAATCGATCTTGATCTTATGCTAAGATAAGCAGCTTTGAGATGTAAATTTTATGAAGCTTTAAGAGAGGTTAAGGAGAAAGATGATTTGATCAAAACTCAAGTAGATAAGTTTGTTGAAACCTCTCAAAGGCTTATGAGTGAAAAGAATGATATTGTGAAAATGCTTAAAGAGGTTGAAAAGCTTGTCTTTGAAAATATGGAAGTTGTTTCTATCATGAAGAAAGCGAGAGTATATTAAGGAGATCGAAATTTCCAAGCAAGCCATTAAGGACTTAGCTATTGGCTCGATCAACATGAATAAAATAATGGCTCTTGCGAATCCTCTAAGTGACTATAATGGCTTGAGAGTCGAGGAGGAGCTTGTAGAAGCATCACCTATTGGGATTATGTTCGATAGCAACAGTGTAATAATGTATTTGACAATCTTTTCATATTTAATAAAGTGATTTCTAGTTTAAAAAATCTTATAGCATTTATAGTTTAATTATTATAATTGTCAAAAATAAATAATCATAAGGTCAAAAGACTACGAGAAAAGAAGAATTGTTCATACATCTAGATATGTATGAGGTAGACACAAATCTTTAGTTAGTCTTGAATAATATTCATAACATAAGATAAAAGGTTGGGCGCCTTTTCTTGTCAAAGTTGTAGATTCTTTTGCTAGCATTTGAGTGAGATCAAATGTGTTATGATGAGTCTAAAATCATCAAAGTGTGGTGTCTTTGGACAAAAGAATCTAGTGCACTGGGTGTATTGAATTGGATCACAATGAAATACTTTATCTAAAACCGTCAATGGATAAAAAATTGAAGACAATCAGAGAGTCTATCTCAATCCTGAGATAAATGATGGACTTATCAATGAGTACGATTATATAGCATAGTCTATCCTCGATAGTTTGGTGGTATTCATTTGTTAATCGATAGAGGACTTTATTTATAGATATGGACATCATGGCTCCATTTATTAAATGAGAGTAGAATATTATCATATAGATGTTTTGAGGTATTGGATATTAAATCTTAACGTTAAGTTTTCAATAGTGTCTATTGAAACATGGTTTCTGGACAAGTCAAAATATCCAAGTTCAAAATGTGGTCATATGAGTAAATATGGTAACTTGGAGAGCTATAGGCGGTCTATAAGCTCTTGGCGATTACTGATATTCTTCACGGGGATACACTTTCTCTAATAAGGTTGTATAGGGTATGAATGAGTAACATCAAATGATTCTATCTTTATTTAAGAGTTCAATTTTAGTTATTTAGTGGAATGAACTAAAATTAAATAGATCGGACCTAAGTGAATTATTTGTTGATTGTGATTGGGTTGTGTCTGTTGGAGCTTAAATTTAGATAGTGCGCCAAGATCCCCAATCCACACGAACTTGCATGGATCACTTGATATATTCTACTGGACCAATTTAAGTGTCCATCTAGAATTGTATTAAGGAATGTGAACTTGTTTCTTTTTGTAATAACAGGTCTAGTTCACATGTGGACTTTTTATTAATGTTCATTGGATTTAATAAAATAATAAAAATAATATATGGCCCATATATGTGTTGGGTGGTAAGACTATTTAGAATAGCTTAATTATATTATATTATTTTATTATTTAATTAAATGAAAATTAATTAATTTGGTGATTAATTAATTATTTAATTAAAAGTCAAAATCTTTTTCCTAGTAGGAGATGACCTCCTAAAATTATACTATTGTTGGTAGTATAATTAATATTAAAGACTATATTTGATAAGTAGATAAATAAAAGGAATTATTTATCTAATCAAATTAGGAAGTCTTTAATATGGTTACAAATACACTGTTGAGTTGGATTAGAAGTCTTGGTGTATGATAGAATTCCTTTTTGAAAGGGATTATTAACCACCAAGTAAATCCACCTAAGGAAAGGATTCTTAACTACCAAGTAAATCCTTCTTAGGAAAAGATTAAGTCTCCTAATTGAATTCTATGAAGAATTCAGCTAGCCCTTATATATATATATATATATATATATATATATATAAAAGGATAAAATTCCTTTTAGAAAAGGATCCTTAACTACCAAATAAATCCACCTAAGGAAAGGATTCTTGCCAACCAAGTAAATCCATCTTAGGAGAGGATTTATGATCCTATATATATATATATATATATATATATATATATATATATATATATATATATATATATACGTTTGGAAATTCGGCCAGCCATAAGGTTTTCTATGATTGAATTTCGGCCAAGACTAGGTAATTTTCAAGAGAGAATTCGGCCTAGCAAGAGAGAATTTTGAGGGAGAAAATTTAGTTATTCTCTAGACAAAATTCAATCCACTCATAGATATAGGGTGTAGAATTTGGCCAAGGAGAAAAGAGAAAAAGAGAACGTTTTTATTTTTGATAGTACACTAGTATCCTTTACATCAAAAGGGTTTTGTGTACAAAATCAAATCGGGTTCATGCGAGTTTTAATCAATTAGATTGATAATTCACAAGTGACCGGACATTCTTGGATTTTTCTCTTGGAGGATAATTATAACTAAAAAAGAAAAAGATTTTGTTTGTTTCCATCCTCAGGTATACAATTTAAAGAAAGGAATCCCACACTCCTAGGTGATTCACGTTTGTGATTGCATTGGAAGAACTTATGGATTCAATTCGGTGCTTGTTCAATTGTCACGAGAAAAAGGTACGACACTTTTTATATAAATCAATTAATCTAGGGTTAAGGTTATTGTTAATCAAAGGGAAATTTTTTATTTATACGCAAACCCTTATTTTTTATTTTTCATGCTTTCGTTGCATGAGTTTTTCCCTACAATTGGTATCAGAGCCTGGTTGTACCCTTGATTAATTGATGTATGTGTACGTGAATATTTTTCTTGTTATTGTATATATGCATGTTTTAGAAAGAGATGACACTGTAGGTATTTGCATATATATTTATATTGGAATGTATGAATATATATATATATATATATATATATATATATATATATATATGTTTTATATGTGGTTTGTTATTACTCAATTTTGATCCTAGAACTTCAATGTAATTTTGTTTTGGGATTGTAACACGAAGGGTGGTCTATCATGGCCATAATTTCCTTCTTAGTAGTTGCTAAGTTTTTTATTTTATTTTGTTGTTGTAATAAAAAAACTGCAGTATTTTTATTTTTAATTCTTCTGTAATACACTCAAGTTTCGAAGACTCGAATGTTTGAAGAATTGGGAGCAACTGGAACAAGTTTAGGACCTTGCGAGCCGTAGCAACAAACGTGCATGCGAAGAGCATGCAGCCACGTTTGTTGTGGCATGGGCTGCGCACGGCAGCCCTGTGGAAGCCATGGTGTTATGTTTGTGAGTTATGTTGGCATTATTCTATATCAAAACAACATTTCCTTTGTATTGTTTAGTTGTCTAGGATTCATGATGATTCAAGCTTCAAAGAAGAAATGACAACTATTCAAGCAAGTTCAAGTCTTCAAAGGGAAAAGTGCTTCATGATTCTACAAAGGTATATTAAGATCTTTCTTTTCTCTTTCAAGGCTTAGGCACACACACACAATTCATACATTTTTGTCTCTGCATCGTTGTGCACCATTATAGACACACACATATAATTCATTCATATGTGTCTCTGCATCGTTGTGCGCCATGTATAACACATTCACACACTTGAAAATGAATGCTCATGCATTGGTATGAAAAATAACATGTTTTGGAAAATGCATGATTGGAGACTATCTCTATGAAGTTTGCATTCTAGTGTGAATGGTGTTTGTATGTGTATATGTTTGTATAACATGGATATTGAACTTGATTTTAGTCGTAAAACATTCTTGATTGATTTTCGGTCATTTCGGTTACTCATACTATTGATTTCAAGTTCCGAGTCAAAAGTTATGATACTTTCCAGTCATGTTACGTACATTGTCTTTGTCTTTGCATATCGACTCAAATTCTTATTTTTTGTGTTGACTATCTTATATGTCTATGTCCGTGAGAGAGTTATGGTTTGTAATCTGCAAACGGATTCGAATTCTGAGTTCGAAGACCAAAGAACGGTCGAAGAACGCGAGAGAAGTATAAGGGAGGTGCACCATGGCCAAAGGCCATCAAATGGTGCAAGCCCGAGATGGCGTGTGGCCATCTCGGCCACAACTCCTTGCTGCCCCGAGATGCCCATGCGCCATCTCGAGGAAGCATTCTCAAAGGGGTTATTTTGTTTCTTTCATGCTCTTTTGTTCCCTCTCCTTTATATATCTCTTCTCTCTCTCATTTGAATCTAAGGAAAAAAAAATGTAGTGCAGAAAATTTTCAGGTTTTTTCTCTCAAATTTGAATCACCATATCTCTCTCATTTCTTATCCGATTTGAGTGATTCAAGTTGGAGAAGTTTTGTATTGAAGTCCTCTATCATCTCTAAGCAATCTTGAAGTCATTGTTTCATTTTTTCTGAAGGATCGCACCATTTTCTTGACTGTACTCGAAATTGACAAGGTATTGGTTTATCTTTTGATTTCCTTGATTCTAATGTTCAAATACCTTGGGTCTTCTTCCTACTTGTGTGTATTTGACTTGAACATATGTTGATGAGTGATAGATCTTCAATTAAATGCTAGTTGTGCTTAATTAGAAACTTGATTGTGAGTTAGGTTTCAATCAAACCTATGTTTTCACATGATTGTGAGTTGTATTGTGCTAGCATCTTATCTAGGACTATTTGTGCTTTGATTGACTTTATTTTCATGATTAATAGTCCTATCATGTGCTAAAACTCATTTCTTGAATAGATCTAGGATTAGCACATTTGATTTTATATTTAGAGTATATTAGAGTTTAATTGACTATTTTGTGAATATATGCTCTAAATGATTGCTAGAGATTTGATTGAACATATCTTGTGTTTCTAGCATTTTTGTGTTAGTACTAAAGTCTTGAATATGTACTTCATGAACATGTTTATTTCAAGCTTTAGTAACATGAATAAAATCTAGGTTTAAAGTGTGTGTTTGGAAATTTGGCATGCTCTAGATTTTATTCATGCATAAGATCTAGACAATCTTATTTTATGAACTTTATTGTCTATGTCTAGATCTTCATGGAGTGTACCTAATCCATACATTTCATATGCTCATGCATCATCTCGAGTGGTGTCATTTTTGGATTATAAACTAGAAAATATACTTTGTGTGCTCATTGATTCATTCTAGTTTCCATAGAATTTGTTGATCATCTTATTATATGTTGCGTGCTTATTTGCGTTTTGCATTTATGATCACCTAGATGCCTTGTGAGAAAAAAGTCTTGACAATAGGTGTGAGACCTATGTTGTTGAGCAAGGAAGTGTCGGCAAGAGGTGGGAGACCTCGGATTGTCAAGCAAGGAAGTCTTGTCTAGGATCGTGAGGATCCGGAAGGGTGAGCGAGGAAGTCTTGACTAGAGTCGGGAGGACTCGGATAGTTAAGCAAGAAGTCTTGCCTAGGGTCGTAAGGATCTGGAAAGGTGAGCGAGGAAGTCTTGACAAGAGGTGTGAAGCCCCGGATTGTTGAGCAAGAGGGTGACATCTTCATGAGTAGGATATGAGGGTAGTTTCTAGGTGAAGGGGTCACTTGAGAGATTGTACTTTTCTTATCTACTAGTGGATTTTGTTTGCCGGTGGTTGCTAACCCGTGGATGTTTCCTCTTCGGAGGTTTACCACGTTATATCTTATGTCAACTTTTCTCTATCCCTATCTCTCTTATATTGGTAATTGTTATTTGAATAATGTGGATAGAACTTTATATGTAAGTTGACTTCCTTACACAATATTGTTTGTGTATGTTAGATATCTTTGTATCTTGTGATATTCCATTCAAGTTGTAAAGTACCACATTGTAATACTCTAAGTACAACTTATGGAATTTTGTCTACATTGAATATATTTGTTCATAAGATACATCGATTCTTGTTGTATGTTTTGTAGACTAAGAATGGAGATTTGAGCATACATGAATTTATTGTTTTCTCATAACAATCATGTTAATTGTTAATTGTTAATTGTTAATTTGTATGCTTATCAAGGTTTTGTCACTAGTCTCGAAAGATTTGTTAAAAGTAAGAGACAACCTATTCACCCCCCCCCCCCCCCCCTCCCCCCACCTCTAGGTTGTTTAGTATAACCTTGTACATATTATTTTTACATGGGCTGTGCATGGCAGCCCTTTATGGGTTTGTAGCATGCGCACTCCCATGGGTAAGGGCCAAAGGTACGCACGTCCATGGGAGGTAGCCAAGGGAGTCCAAACGAAGAAGGTAGCGTGAAGACTTGTTCGCCAAGAAAGGATTTTTTGTATTCCAAGACATATGTAATTTACTTGCTTTTCTAGGATGGACCAAAATTGTAGCTTTTTATATTTTTGTAAATAATGCAATGTTTGTCATTGTTTGATAACATGTCATAAAGAATAGGAGTGCTACTCATATATCTCTTTTGGTATGAACATGCATATAATGGTTTAGGTATCTAAATTGGCATCTAGATAACTTGGTAAATCATTCTTTGGAATCAGATCACACACCTTAAATAATTGAGTGGGAGAAGGTGTTTTGGAACACCTACAACCTCCAAGTTTAGTTGAGCTTTATGTTTCGTGTAATAACCTCCAAAGATGTATTCATGAATGGAATTTAGCAAGATACTTCCTTACAAGGATAGACTAGACAAACGATATCTACTCCCAAAGGAGGGATATTTGTGAGGGATTATATTGAAGGTCGATAACTTGGTAACACACTCAATGTAATTTTATTAATATCCTCCCAAGAGTTCTTGTCAATAAAATTGCAAGACTAAAATTGAAAACGTTGGTTGTTATGTTAATAATTAGGTGGGACCTAGTCCAACTAGTAAATGGTGCGAACTCCCAAAGGAGGCTTGACATTTATGGGTGTTAGATCACCGTTGAATTTTACGATTGAATTATTTTATTTATAATTCAAGATAAATATTCAAAAGTGCTATATCATGATTGTTTACTTATATAATTTTTGTTATTAAAAGGAAATCATGACCCCATCCCTAATCAATATCCTTAAAGATAATACTTTAACTGATGATAATTATGTCACATGGAAAAGGAATATTGGGTTGTTGTTGCAAGCTGAAAAGTATAATTTCATTCTATATACTCATAAACCACCTACTCCTACTAATGAATCTACTTAGAAGCAAAGAGATGGGTATCAGTAATAGAAGTCTTCAAATGAGATGTCTAAATGTACATTACATTATGGCCATCATCTTTGATGTGTTGTAATAGCAACATGAAGGAATGGAGACTGATACCAATATAATGATGTCTCTATAGAAGATGTTAGCTATGAGGTCTATGACGACTAAGAGAAAGGCAGTGACTGCTTTCATGAATATTAGGATGAAACCTGGATAGGCTGTGAAAGATCACGTGATGAAAGTCATAACACTTCTTAACATTGCTGAACTGAATGGTGCTGAGATAGATGGTGAGATGAAAGTTGACATGATTGTTAACTCAATGTCAGATTCCTTTGATTAATTCAAGTTGGACTACACCCTAAACAATAAGGAATACACCTTGCAATGCCTGATGCAAGATGTTCAAAACACCGAAATGATTCTTGTGAAAGGCAAGGTCAAAAGATTCATATGCTTGGTAAGTTGCTACTGTTAAAGACCCGTAAGAAGTTCAAGAGACAACAGAAGAAAAAGTAACTTGGGCCTTCTTAGAAGAAGACCAAGAAAGTAACCAAGATCAAAGGGAAGTGTTTCATTTGTGGTGAAAAGGGTCAAAGGAATAGACTGAATACGAATGAATTCAACTTGCATTTAGGAAATGGAGCGTTGGTGTCTACTAGTGTATTGGGAGATATTAGAATCAATTTAGATTCTTATAGGCATTTAGTTTTAATAAACGTTTATTATATACCACAATTCAAGAGGAATTTAATTTCGGTCTCTTATATAAATAAATTTGGATATTCGGTTACATTTAATAAAGGTTTTATTATTAGTGAGAATAACAAATTTGTTTGTAAGGGTATATTGGAAAACGGTTTATTCTATTTGCATGGAAATATCTCTCACTTGTTAGATATGGAAATATCTCTCACTTGTTAGATATGGAATCAACAAAACCTAATCATAAAAGAGTAAAATTATCAAAAGATGAAACCTACCTATGACATTTACGCCTAGGTCATATTAACCTCAATAGAATTAAAAGATTGGTAAGTGACGGAACTCTAAGTTACTTAAAGGTTGGTGATCTACCAATTTATGGATCTTGTTTGGAAGGTAAAATGACCGAAAGGATATTTACGACCAAAGGCACAAGAGCCGTTGAATGTTTAGGATTGATACACATTGATGTGTGTGTACCTATGAGCATTCAAGCTAGAGGTGGATATGAGTACTTCATCACTTTCACGGATGATCATTCAAGATCTAGCTATGTGTATCTCATTTAGATATAAGTCAGATGCTTTTGACATGTTCAAAGCATTTAAAGCTGAAGTAGAAAATCAACTTGAGAAATGCATAAAATCTTGAGGTCTGATCGTGGTTGAGAATATCTATCTGGTGAGTTTCAGCAATATCTTATTGATAATGGGATAATTTCTCAGTTTTCTGCACCACACACACCTCAACAAAATGAAGTGGCAGAAAGGAGAAATAGAACTCTTTTGGACATGGTTAGATCTATGTTGAGTTATTCAATGCTCTCTAATTCTTTTTGGGGATATGCTTTACAAACTGCCATGTACAATCTAAACGATGTACCATCTAAGTTGGCTCTAAAAACACCACATGAGTAATGGACCGGGCGAAAGCCTAGTTTACAAAACTCAAGGATTTAGATGTCCTGTGCACGTGTTAAAAGGAAAGACAGAAAAGTTGGAGTCCCATTCAGAAACATGCATATTTGTTGGGTATCCAAAAGGAAAAAAAATATATTATTTTTATAGTCCTTTAGATCTTAAAGTATTTGTTTCGACAAATGTAAAATTTCTAAAAAAAGACTATATGAATAATTTTGTGCCTAAAAGTAGAATTGTCTTGAATGAGCTTTCAGGAGATACAATTCCACAAGAGGTTTCACAACCAAGCCCAATTGTAAGTTCCGTACCAACACAGGATCAACAATATACCATACCTCGTCATAGTGGGAGGGTTAGTAGACAACCCGAGAGATACATCGGTCAATGAGATTCTGTAGAGAATCTCTCGGATGACGATGATCGATATACGTATAAGGAAGCAATAGAAGATGTTGATTGTCGCCATTGGCAAAAGGCAATACAATCCGAAATTGAATCTATGCTCAAAAACAAAGTCTGGTCTTTTGTAGACTTGTCTAAAGGGATAAAACCCATTGGGTGCAAGTGGGTATACAAGAGAAAAAGAGGAATGGATGGAAATTTGGAAACCTTTAAAGCTATATTGGTAGCTAAAGGTTATACATAGAAGGAAGGTATCGATTATGAAGAAACCTTCTCTCGTGTGGCCATGCTTAAATCCATTAGGATACTCTTATCCATTGCGGCATCTCTAGACCTAGAGATTTGGAAAATGGACGTCAAGACAACTTTCTTTAATGGAAGTCTTGACGAAAGCATCTACATGATGTAACCAGAAGGATTCATTGAAATAGGCCAAGAGGAAAGGGTATACAAGTTGCAAAGATCCATATATGGATTGAAGCAAGCATCCAGATCCTGGAACATAAGGTTCAATCAAGCCGAGAAAAGTTTTGGATTTATTCAAAACCTTAATGAACCTTGTGTATACAAAAGGATTAAAAGCGACAAGTTGGTTTTCCTAGTTCTTTACGTTGATGATATACTACTCATCGGAAATGATGTAGGTGTATTGAAATCAGTAAAAGAATGATTAGCAAAACAATTTGATATGAAGGACTTAGGAGAAACAAGTTATATTCTTGGCATCCAAGTCATAAGGGATAGAAAGAATAACGATTGCATTATCCCAAGCTTCATACATAGATAAAATCTTGTCTAGGTTTTCCATGCAAGATTCCAAGAAGGGTATGTTACCTTTCAAACATGGAATCAAACTTTCTAAGGAACAAGTTCCTAAGAATGAGCATAAAGAGCAATTCTTAAGTAGGGTTTCATATGCATCGACAGTTGGAAGTCTCATGTATGCAATGCTCTGTACTAGACCAGATATTTGTTTTACTGTGGTAATAGTTAGCAGGTTTCAATCCAAACCTGGTCATAATCAATGGACGGCAGTCAAGCATATTTTCAAGTATCTTAGAAGAACAAGAAATTATATGCTTGTATACTCTGGAGGGGATTTAATTCCCGTTAGGTATACAGATTCTGACTCCAGGAGATCAACATCAGGATCTGTGTTTACTATTGGTATATGGGCAGTCATATGAAGGAGCATCAAGCAATCTTGAATTGTTGATTCCATCATGGACGTCGAGTATGTTGCCGCATGCGAGGTTGCTAAAAAGACAGTCTGGCTCCACCAATTCTTAATTGACTTGGCAGTGGTTCCTGATGTGAATAAGCAGATAACTATCTATTGTGACAATAGTGGGGTTGTGGCTAATTCAAGAGAACCAAGAAGTAATAAGAGAGGGAAACATATTGAAAGAAAGTATCACCTTCTAAGGGAAATTGTGTATAGGGGTGACGCGACGATTACCAAGATTGCGTCAACAGATAATCTAGTGGATCCCTATACAAAGGCTCTTCCACAAAAGAGTTTTGATGGGCATCTAGAGAACATGGGGATGAGAGATATGACACATTTGCTATAGAGCAAGTGGGAGATTGTTAGGATTATGCTCGATAGTAAGAGTGTAATAATGTATTTGACAATCTTTTCATATTAATAAAGTGATTTCTAGTTTAAAAAATCTTATAGCATTTATAGTTTAATTATTATAATTGTCAAAAATAAATAATCATAAGGTCAAAAGACTACGAGAAAAGAAGAATTGTTCATACATCTAGATATGTATGAGGTAGACACAAATCTTTAGTTAGTCTTGAATAATATTCATAACATAAGATAAAAGGTTGGACGCCTTTTCTTGTCAAAGTTGTAGATTCTTTTGCTAGCATTTGAGTGAGATCAAATGTGTTATGATGAGTCTAAAATCATCAAAGTGTGGTGTCTTTAGGCAAAAGAATCTAGTGCACTGGGTGTATTGAATTGGATCACAATGAAATACTTTATCTAGAACTGTCAATGGATAAAAAATTGAAGACAATCAGAGAGTCTATCTCAATCCTGAGATAAATAATGGACTTATGGTTGCAAGTATTATCATTTGAGCTCTCAATGAGTACGATTATATAGCATAGTCTATCCTCGATAGTTTGGTGGTATTCATTTGTTAATCGATAGAGGACTTCATTTATAAATATGGACATCGTGGCTCCATTTATTAAATGAGAGTAGAATATCATCATATGGATGTTTTGTGGTATTGGATATTAAATCTTAACGTTAAGTTTTCAATAGTGTCTATTGAAATATGGTTTCTGGACAAGTCAAAATATCCAAGTTCAAAATGTGGTCATATGAGTAAATATGGTAACTTGGAGAGCTATAGACGGTCTATGAGCTCTTGGCGATTACTGATATTCTTCACAAGGATACACTTTCTCTAATAAGGTTGTATAGGGTATGAATGAGTAACATCAACTTATTCTATCTTTATTTAGGAGTTCAATTTAGTTCTTTAGTGGAATGAACTAAAATTAAATTGATCGGACCTAAGTGAATCATTTGTTGATTGTGATTGGGTTGTGTCTATTGGAGCTTAAATTTAGATAGTGAGCCAAGATCCTCAATCCACACGAACTTGCATGGATCACTTGATATATTCTACCAGACCAATTTAGGGGTCCATCTATAATTGTATTAAAGCATGTGAACTTGTTTCTTTTTATTAGGGTTTATTGGATTTAATAAAATACGAAAAATAATATATGGCCCACATATATGTGTTGGGTGGCAAGGCTATTTAGAATAGCTTAATTATATTATTTTATTTTATTATTTAATTAAATAGAAATTAATTAATTTAGTGATTAATTAATTATTTAATTAAAAGTCAAAATCTTTTTCCTAGTCTCCTAAAATTATACTGTTGTTGGTAGTGTAATTAATATTAAAGACTATATTTGATAAGTAGATAAATAAAATGAATTATTTATCTAATCAAATTAGGAAGTCTTTAATATGGTTACAAACACACTATTGAATTGGATTATGAGTCTTGGTGTAGGATAGAATTCCTTTTTTAAAAGGAATCTTAACTACCAAGTAAATCCACCTAAGGAAATGATTCTTAACTACCAAGTAAATCCTTCTTAGGAAAAGATTAAGTCTCCTAATTGAATTCTATGAATAATTCGGCCAGCCCATATATATATAAAAGGATAGAATTCCTTTTAGAAAATGGTTCTTAACTACCAAATAAATCCACCTAAGGAAATGATTCTTGCAAACCAAGTAAATCCTTCTTAGGAGAGGATTTATTATCCTATATATATATATGTTTGGAAATTCGGCCAGCCCTAAGGTTTTATATGATTGAATTTCGGCCAAGACTAGGTAATTTTTAAGAGAGAATTCGGCCTAGCAAGAGAGAATTTTGAGGGAAAAATTTTAGTTTTTGTTCTGGACAAAATTCGATCAACTCATAGATATAGGGTGTAGAATTCGACCAAGGAGAAAAGAGAAAAAGAGAACGTTTTTGTTTTTGATAGTACACTAGTATCCTTTACATCAAAAGGGTTTTGTGTACAAAATCAAATCGGGTTCACGAGAGTTTCAATCAATTAGATTGATAATTCACAAGCGACCGGATGTTCTTGTATTTTTCTCTTAGAGGATAATTGTAACTAACAAAGAAAAAGTTTTTGTTTGTTTCCATCCTCAGATATACAATTTAAAGAAAGGGAGCTCACACTCCTAGGTGATTCACGTTCGTGTTTGGATTGAAAGATCTTACGGATTCAATTCAGCACTTGTTCAATCGTCACAAGAAAAAGGTACGACACTTTTTATATACATCAATTAATCTAGGGTTAAGGTTCTTGTTAGTCAAAGAGAAATTTTTTTTTATACACAAACCCTAATTTTTGATTTTTCACGCTTCCATTGCGTGGATTTTTCCCTACATCACCTTCTTCAAGCAAGACAAAGGGTAAGAAGGTCAAAAGTCTCCTAAGAACAATCTTCCTAAAGCCAAAGGTAAAAACAAAGGCAAGGTATCTTCTCAAACTCCCAGTAGTATTCTTCTAATTCAAAAGGTATACTATCTCTGCTTTTGTTAATATTTGTCACTTTTGCAATACTGTTGGCCATATTAAGCCCAACTGTTATAAGTATATTGAGTATTGAAACTAGGAAATGTATCTATAGATAATGAGATCAACCTTAAATTGAAGCATGTTAGGGCATTAGAAGTTGACAAGCATGATGTTGTTTCAAAGCATGATAAAAAGAATAGGATTAAGAATAATGTTAATCATGTGAAGTTTGACAAAGTATGTATTGCTAGAAATGTTGAGGAGATGAGTATCAATGATATTTTTATGAATCAAATTGTTGAAAATCTCTATTCTAGGTTCAACATTGTAGTCAAGAATGACCATGATAATTTTTGTGTTAGTACACCCAAGACCAGATGGATCAAGGGTGAATGCTCTTACCATTAGTGTAAGATGCATATGTGAGTTAGCTTTAAGAATAGTGTTTAGTTTGAGTAACTTAGCCTGCTAAGTTTGTTTCTCTATAACTTGACATTAAATTAGCTATCTCACAAATATTGTTATGATTATCAAAATTAGTTGATTGGCTTTAGAGAAATCTATTTTTTGAAATCTAATTGGTGTTATTTGTTAAGACTTTTAGAGAAAGCCATTTTTATATGTTTGTTTGAGTTGAGATGTTTGGTCTTTATTTCTCTAGGATGAAACACCAGTAACTTGTTGTCATGAGGATAAACAAGCCAAAGAGAGCTCATAAAAAGAGCGAAGGCCTCACATTAATGAAAAAGCTTGCTAAAGTAATTCTTTACTCTAAAGCTTGCTTTCTATTTCATCTTTTTAACCCTATGTTTGCATGACATCATGTGGCATATTATATTAGAGAGCTTTGGTAACGATACATATGGTTCACCTTAAAAATTGCCATCTAGAGATCATTTAGTGAAATTGTTCACAAAGATCTTTTACATGATGCAAGAATTATTTCTTGTACGTGTTTGATTAATGAGTGGCATTTTTTTTTTAAAATGTGAGATTCATATTATTTGAAAGTTACTCTCTTGTCAAGTAATGATCTTGAGTAAATCAGTTTGTATTTGCTCTTAGATCATGTGCTTTAAAGCCTTAAAACTTGGTTTTTAAAAGTGCACATATTGTTTCTCTCATTTGTTTTGTTTGAGTAAGTTGAGTTTGAAAATATGTAAGTTATGGATGCACCTAGTAGTCTTTTGACTAGTACATGGAAGATGACCTATGGTTAGTATCCATTTTGCTTTGGCAACTACATAGAACTCAAAAGCACCTTCATGAAAAGGGCTACACTTGTTAGTTGTGCAGCCGCCCAATGTAGGAAAGAGCTACACCAATATAATGAGTGAAAGTCGTCATGAAGTTACAATAAAAGGGCATCAAAGAAGTGTTGAAAAAAAAATCTATATATAAAAAATCTTTGATTCAATGCTTCGAAAAGCTTAAAGGAGTTTATTTGAAATTGGATTTGCTCGGATTGAAAAACGTAAATGGGTTGACGAGCCACAAGCATGTACAAACACAAATGCTAAGATCTATTCTTTTAAAGCAAAATTTTCAGACGATAATCGGTTTGACCTTGATTGGAAAGATTAAGATGAAAAGTTTATTGATATCGTTTGCATGTGGATGATCCAATTACTCTTTTATATATGCTTCAAGCAATCTCTGACACACACTTGTTTTGCTTTTAAGTGTATTTTGTTTGCTAGCAATTTTAAAAGAATTATGAGAGTGACTAAAAGTCTTGGTGTATCTCTCATATTTTGTTGAGCTTTTATTGTTTGAGTATCATTGAGAACAATATCCTATCTTGATCTTAGATAGAGCATTCGATGAGGGGGAGCATTGTATACTAAACTTGTTCTCTTCCATGATATGTCTATCGGTAAATGTTGGCATAAAACTTGTTTAAAATATTGGATCTTAAAAATGCATGATACTTATCTTATGATCATTTAATTTGCATTATGAATCATTATTTTACTATATGCCTTTATATTTGTTTTTGGTCACTAACTTGTTTTAGTTTTTCCACTTACGTTTGTCTTTGTGTTAGTGATCCTCTACTTAAAGCTATTGAAAGAAATAAATCAACCAGTATTGGTAACCCTCCAAAGCCTATAGATAAACACAAATCCACTTCATCTACCTCTAAAAAGTCCGAAACCAATAGGTTGAATCCTTTGGGAGTTATGAGGACTAAGAAACTTATCTTTGAGAGAGGTATTGATTTGTGTGATTGTAGAGGTTCTTGCATTCATCGGATTATTATTGATGGGCTATGGGGATCATGGATAAATACAATTGGGGGTTGTCAATGATAGCATGGTTAGAGAGTTTTATTATGAGTATAAGAATAGTACAACCCTTGAGAATGCCTTAATGAATGTAATTATCTTTAGATGCTCACAGAATATCAACAAATTCCTTGGGCTTCCCTGTGACATTTTATCGGAGTTCCTTGATGTGGATAATATGGAACATCTAAATGAAATGGGGAGAACACTTTTTGAAGACAATGACTTTGAGTGGAAAAAGTGTGCCTTTATTAGCCAAAGTGAGTGCCGTTTGGCATCTCTTTGTTTGTGCCAATATTTTACTTTCTTCAAATGCAACCAAATTAAACAAGAAGAAGATTAAGATTATATATGCCTGGGTGACTAACAAGCATATAAACCTTGGAGAAATTCTAATGGAGCATATTGAGAGTGCGGGTTGTACAACTTGGTTGGACAAGAAGCTAGCACTTCTGAGGTTTATCACTCACTTGTGTATGGCATTAGGAGTCTAAAAGCTTGATGATGATGTGCTTCTACCTCCCTTGAAGAAATTTAGTGAAAAATGTGACATTTATGTCATACAAAAATAAGGGTGGGTCTAGTGAAACATTTAGGCTTTTTGGTGACAATCAAGAATCAACCAATGTATCAAGCACAAATTATTTTCTGAATTAGGCCATACAGTTGAAAGAAGTTCTTGTAGAATTAAGGAAGAAGATTAAGGAGCTAAATGCAAAGGTGCTTCAACAAGGTGAAAAAATCAAGAGCTTGGACGAAAGCATCTCCTTAAGCAAAGCATCAACCTCTAAGCACTATGTGAGATCAACAGATCGTGCAAAGTTCTTTGATAGCACTAGTGGCTAACAAAGAACTATATGATCTTGAGGTATCATTTATTTTCCTTTTAGCTTCATTTCATATCAAAATTGGGGAGAAACATATGATACTAAATTTGGCCCATCTTCATATTATTATGTGTATTTGTTTTAATTTGTATCTTGAATTGGTATCTTGAATTCTTTTGGCATGTAATATTTGGATGAGATTTTTTTCATGATGGATAGTAAGCATGTATTTAGGGAGAGTATACATGTATCCATTTGGACTTTATTGTTTTATATTAATCAAGTATGTATATTGCCCATATATTTTCTCTTGTATATACATTGCTCTTCAAGTTGATTTTTGGTGATATCAAGAGAAGATCAGGTAAAGATGCAAGATTTGTTGAATATTAGGTTGTACAAACTCATTGTAATAAAACGAAGTGTTTGTGACCAATCTTCATTTTATAGTATTTGTATAGGTGTTTTGACATAGAAATGTGTCAAAGGTGGAGATTGTTAGTTTTTTGAGTCACGCCGACATAATTCTATTTCAAAACAATATTTCTTTTGTATTGATAAGTTGTCTAGGCTCATTGTGACTCAAGCTTCAAGGAAGATCGACAACTCATCAAGCAAAGAGAAGTCTTCAAGAGGAGCAAGCCTTATTGCATATCAAAGGTATATTTAGATCTCATTTCTCTTGCAAGGATTTTAGGCACACACAAATTACGTTCATATGTATCCCTACATCATTGTACTCATTTGGTATAACGCATAAACACATATTAATGTATATATGCACATGTCTTATATTTAAATTGACAAATTTTGTTAAAATGCATGTTCTAGGATTATTTCTGGGAAATGTCATACTTATGTGGTCTTGTATTTATTTGTCTATGTTTTGTGATATTGGACTTGAATATGTTCTCATATCGTTCCTTATTGAGTTTCAAACGTTTCGGTTACACATTCATTAGTTT
Source organism: Dipteronia dyeriana (assembly GCA_032871835.1). NCBI lineage: Eukaryota > Viridiplantae > Streptophyta > Magnoliopsida > Sapindales > Sapindaceae > Dipteronia > Dipteronia dyeriana. Next base: position 97,739,240 of record CM065296.1, on the reverse strand, counting down.
TCAACTTCCGAGTTGGAAGTTATGAAACTTTCTGTGTGTATCGAGTTAATTTCCATATTTTTTTGTGAAAGTTTTGTATACATCCTTGTTTGTGAAAGTTTTGTATACATCCTTGTTTGTGAGAGAGTCCCGGTTTGTAATCCAAAAATAGATTCGAATTCGGAGGTCAAAAAACAGATGAAGAACGTGAGAGGAGCGCGTAGGGGAGCCAAGGGAAGAGGGAGTGGCAAATTGCCAGAAAGCCTCTCTCCCGTGGAGGCACGTGGCCTCCACGAAGAGGAACTCCCTCTATCCCCGTTGAGGCCACATGCCTCCACAGGGTGGTGACTTGGCATGGCACTAATTTTCACCCAAGATCCCTCCATCTGCACATCATCTCCCTTAAAATCTTCTTTAAATTCTCCTCCCCCTCTCATTCCATTCTAAGAAGACCAAGCGCAGAATTTTTCCAAAAAATTTCTCTCCACTTCAAATCACCATATCTCATTCGTTTCTAATCGAAATCAAGTGATTCAAAAGGGAGAATCTTCGTCTTCAAGTCCTATATCATCTCTAAGCATCTTTGAAGTCATTTGTTCAATTATTTTTGGTGTTCGTCATCAAAATTCGTGACTGCACATTTTCTCACAAGATATTTGATTATCTTCTGATTTTAAGCTTTTAAATGTTCAATTACATTAGATCTTCTTCTCATTTTAGTGTATGTGACTTGAACAAATGTTGATAAGAGATAGAGCTTTCATTATAAGCTAGATTTGTCTAATTAGATACTTATATGTGATCTAGGTTTTGTTAAACCAATGATTTCACATGTTTGGGAGTTGTACTGTGACTAGCTTATAATCTAGGGCTATTTGTTCTTTAATTGATTGTATTTTTGATGAGATAGCATTTACATGTGTTAGGACTCTTTAGTTGAATATACTTAGGATTAGCATATTTAATTTTTTATTTAGAGTCTATTGAATTTTAATTGATTATTTTATATGTGCTCTAAATGATTGCTAGAGATTTTCAATGAACATGTCTTCTGATTCTAACATTTTTTGTTTTAGTTCTAAAGTCTTGAATATGAACTTAATGATTATGTGTTATTTACAAGCTTTAATTGCATGAATAAAATCTAGTATTTTGGTGTGCTTTGGTGATTTGCATGGTCTAGGTTTTTATCCTAGTGTCTATTGTTTCTTATGAACAAGCAGTCAACACAAGTGGACGTATCATCGAACCTAAAAAAACTTCTTTGACCCCTGAGATGGTGAAAGTATTAACATACCTTCGAGATTAGGAGCATACTCGAAGAAAGATGCAACATGAAGAAGTAATTCATAATTTCTCCAACTTATATGTCGATGACAGTTCCGACAGTAACCAGCAGGATGGCTGAAGACTGAAGATTGAAGTCGAAATATGAATAAATCAATAAAATTCACTTCTTTAAGTATATAAAATTCATTTCTTTACCATTTTAAATTATCATCATCTATATTATTCAATTTTTTTTTTTACTATTTTCAAAGTAAATAAAGAAAATTAATTTTAAATAATATCTTTATTTTTTAATTTAACTTAATTTTACTGTTTTATTTTTTTTAATATAAAAATTGTTTCTTAATTTAAATTATTTGTAATAGCTTTTAATTTTTATTTAATAAAAAGTTAAATCTTTACTTTCAAAATTTTAATGACCATGAGTAATTTAATATTTTCATTAGTATAGCTTTAATAGCAGGATAACCAGAGAAGTATGAATAGATAAATATATATTTATTTCCTAACTTTGTTTATATCAAACTAAGGAGATGTTGACGTATTTACCATTTTACCTTGAAACAAAAACTACATTCTTTAAAAAAAAAAAAAATTAAAAGAAAAATAGCAAACCTACTATCTAGGTAAACTTGCCGGCACCACACAGCCAGCTTCACAGCCGTACCAATTTGGCAAGGCATGACCTGGCTCCTTTTTACAGCTTTAATGTCTAAAATATATTTGATTATCCTTCCTCACAAATAATATATACAATACTTATACAATTCCTATGCATCGGTGATATTCACCAAGTTGGTAAATCCTTCCAAACTTCCCAATTTATTGACCGGTAGAATAGATCTTACATCATATTAACTATCTTGAAAATTATAAAAAATTATTGTTCTAATCATCATATAAAGTACCCTAGGCCTTTAAATCACCAAAGAATTCAGACATACAATATATGATAAAATCATAAAACTATATTTTTTATGATAATTTTGTTTATAAAAAATAGTAGACTGCTTCGAATCCCATATAAATTACGAAAGCCTTTATTATAAAAACTATTTCAAAACACTATATTTTAGGTCCTAGGAACCTTTTGTAAGTTACGCAAACCTAATGTTCTTTACAAATTTAATCCTGATCACGCCAACACTAAACCAATTACATAAACAAGATTATTTTTAAGTCTTATCCCATGATACACAAAAGACAACACATTTCTCCAATCCAAACCAAGCACCCTCATGGTAAAATCCATCCAACATGCCAAATGAGGTTATCAACCAGTTACGCCACTGTTATTGTCTTACTGGTTTGAAGTGTCCCTCTCACTTGCTACCAATATTCTTGGAACATCCAGGTAGCCCTGCCAAAGGTGAAATAACAATGGATGTGTTTACTTGGCTTAGAACCAATTGCAAAAGTATGAAAAGTAAAAATGTAAATTAAAACCTCTTAATACAATTTATCTAACCTAAGTATGAAGCTGATGTGTCAAAAATTTTCTAGGAGATTATGGAGGTGGGTTTCTCAATGGATAAACTCTCTTTATAAATCCTAGTTTGCATTTCTCACCATTACCTACCAATGCTATTAAATGTAGGGGTAAAAATTAAAAGCCTCCCCTCCCCTCCCCTAGCCTTTGAACTATTGTTGGTTGGGTAGACCGAAATGCTTTTATTCACAAACTTCACCTAAAAAAATGGTACTTTATAATGGCAATTCGTGTTCTGGAATGATAATAAGGGCAAAATGATACTTCTATATATCCATTAAAAAAAAAAGAATGGCAATTAAAATTAAAAATTAAAAATTAAAAGAAGAAAAACTACGAATATTTCTCAAAAATCCCAAATCAAACTAGGAATCTAGGAACCCAACCAAAATGCTTTTATTCACAAACTTCACCTAAAAAAATGGTACTTTATAATGGCAATTAGTGTTCTGGAATGATAATAAGGGCAAAATGATACTTCCATATATCCATTAAAAAAATGATAATTAAAATTAAAAATTAAAAGAAGAAAAACTACAAATATTTCTCAAAAATCCCAAATCTAACTAGGAATCTAGGATAAGTAAATAAGTTAGTTTTTCTTATTTCAAAAAGATTTTGAACATCTCCGATACAAAAGTGACTTACATATGAATTATTATTGATATAGCAACAATATCAAGAGATTTACTTCTTATGTGGTATAAATATGGATTTGATAGACGATCAACTTAAAATTTGGTCTCCGATGCTTCCGTTTAAAACACATTTTGTTTTAATAACGTATCTAATTATATTTCCTATTTTCTTTTTTATTTTATTTCCATATCAAAAATAAATGAAAAATTAATGTCAATCATAAATGTTTGTTGAGTCAACCAAAAAAAGGGTTCTGCAACAGACTGTCTGAAAGTGAACGATCATGTTGAAATTGTCTAATATTTTTTTTTATCACGTCAATTTGAGGTTGAATATGTATGGTTGCATTGAAGAAAGATTTTTTAACGGAATGTCTATTAATCTTACGTGACATCTTTTTTTTCCACAAGTTACACTTACATTGGAGATGCTCTTAGGAATCCTATTTTAGCAAGGTATGAAATCCTATGCACTATAAATTGAGCTGGTCGGGATAGTAAGACGAATATTTTATTGTGATTGATCATAAAGGCCATGTTTGTTACAGCTTACATGGGATAGGATAGAATCAATCTAATTTTAGTCCTATATCCATTGTTGCTTGCATGGGATGAGATGATTTAATCTCATGTAAGAAACTTATCCTATCAATGTGGGACTAATTAGTCCCACCATAAATGGTTTTAATTATTATTTTTTTCTTCTCTTTTCAATTTAGTATAAATTATATATTATTAAAATATAAATATAATCTTATAATTAATAAAATATTTTACTTTACACATTTTTAAAATAATAATTTTCAACTTTAACAAATAAAAAAACACATTATTTTTGTATAAAATTGAATTCAAATATTTTCAATATTTTTAAATATTTTAATTTTTTTTTTCAAAATTTAATTTAAATAGTTATATTAACCTGTCCAATTTGGTGAAGCCATTTTATCCATCAAGGTATGACTTATCCTATCAATGTGGGAATAATTAGTCCCACCATAAATGGTTTTAATTATTATTATTTTTTTCTCTTTTCAATTTATTTTAATTTATATATTATTAAAATATAAACATAATCTGATAATTAATAAAATATTTTACTTTACACATTTTTAAAATAATAATTTTCAACTCTAACAAATAAAAAAATACATTATTTTGTATAAAATTGAATTCAAATATTTTCAATATTTTTAAATATTATTTTTTTCAAAATTTAATTTAAATAGTTATATTAACCTGTCCAATTTGGTGCAGCCATTTTATCCATCAAGGTAGGACTATTTAATCTCATATTGTTTTTAATAAAAAAAATTCTTTTATATTTTATTTTTTAATAAATTTTATATTTATTTAATATATAAAAATATTCTTAAAATATTAAATATTAATTGAAAATTATTATTTTCCTTAATATTAATATTAATATTTTTATTCATTTTTTTTAAATAAATTATTTATTTATTTAAAAATTATTTTATTTTATATTAACAAATTTCACATTATATTTTAAATATATAATAAAATTAATTTTTTATCCAATCTCATACCGCGAAAAAAAAAGAAAAAGATAGTATAGCGCCAAACACATCACAACACTAATTTTAGTCCAATATTATATCTTCTATTCCAATCTAATCTCATCTCATGAAAATAATCCAATATAATCTCATCTTATCCCGCGCATCAAACAAGCCAAAAGTGAATATATATTTTTCTTTAGATAATTGCATTGTAGATGAGAAATGATCATATCACTCATAGAAACTCGAAAATGCATAATAGCATCGGAGATGCTTTGAAAACTTTGATCATCTTTGGTTGGATGGAACAGGATGGAAAAAGAGTCATTCCTTATATTTGGTTTGCTATTAACTACTAGAAAAGACTTTCCACTGGAATGGTCTTTCCACCATTTAGGTGGAATGGGCTTTCCTCCCAAAACCCAATAGAAAACCCTTTCCAATTCCGAAGTAAAATTGCTCTTCCAAAAATAAACCTATTATAAAAAGAATAAATTATTATCATTAACAATAATTATAATAATAATATAATATTACTATTATAATTATAATTATAATTATTATTGGAAATTGTTAAAAATAACCACAATTATTATGGAAATTTTGTTTTTAACCACATACGAAAATTTATTTGTTAATAGCCACTTTTTTTTAGAAAATACTTGAATGCCCCCATATTAAAACCGTCCCCAATCATTTTCTCTCTCTTTTCTCTTTTTTTTCTCTCTCCTTTTCTCTCTCTCTCTCTCCCCCCCAATCTCTATCTCCTTTCCTCTCTCTTTCCCTCCTCGATCTCTCTCTCCCGTCGGCGAACCGTCACCGGCATCCTTACAAAGGCTGGTAAACCGTCGCCGGCCTCCTCTCTCTCTCACCCAACCCCTCTTCTCTCTCCCCGTAGCTCTCTCTCTCTTCTTTCTCTCTCCTTCACTCACCTCTCTTTCTCTCTCCTTTTCTTTCTCTCACACACGTCGTCGACGGCTTGCCGGAGTGCCGTCACATGGGCTTTACTACCGTCCAGCAACGCCGTCGAGCTCCCCTTCCGCCGGTGAGTAGATCTGTCGAAAAAAATGGAAGCAAACGAAATATCTAAAAACCCAAAGCATTTCAAGTTTGAACATTTCAAATTAGTCAAGATTTCAAGTTTTAACATTTCAATTTAGGTAAGATTTCAAGTTTCAAAAATTGAAAATAAAAATCTTAAAAACCCAGAACATTTCAAGTTTCAACTTTCAATTTAGTCAAAATTTCAAGTTTCAACATTTCAATTTAAGTAAGATTTCAAGTTTCAAAATTTTATTTTTTAAAACAAGATTTCAAGTGTCAAGTTCCTAGTCGTGATTTCAAGTTTGGTTCCAGATTGTAGCCATGATTTCAAGTTTGTTTTCAGTTTAAAAAAAAAATCAAATTCAGAAGTTTTTTTGTAATTTATGGACATACACTGATTTTTTTTTAAAAGTGGCTATTAACAAATAAAATTTCAAAAGTGGTTACAAACAAAAATTTAATATTTCCCATGACTATTTTTAATTTTCTCTCTTATTTTTATAATTATTGTTATTATTATTATTATTATTATTATTATTATTATTATTATATATATATTCTTTTAAACTTTATTATAATAAATTATTATTAATAACAATAAAATATTACTATTATTATTATAATTATAATAATAATAATAACAATAATAATAATTTTATTATTATTGTTATTATTATTATTATATATATATTCTTTTAAATCTTATTATTATTATTATTATCCGTAATATATAATGTTATTTTTTGGTAACTAAATGTTCGTTCGGAAGAGTTTATCTACCAGCTAAAAGAGATTTTTTAATTAAAAAAGCTCTTTTAAAAAAAAATTGTGTCATTTTTTCGTCATTCAATAAAACTTTTAGATGATTAAAACAACTGTTTTACGTCTGCTTGATAAAACTCAAATTTTAGACTTTTCCAAGTAGATCTTTTTGAGTTTTTTTAATAACACTAAAAAGTCTAATATAACTCTATCATTAAAAATAGTTTTTGAATATTTTGATAATCTTACAATTTTAAAAAGTTTTTTTCTAATCGACAATCAAACGACCAACATCTTCCTATTAAAAGTTCTACTTGTAAAAAGTCTATTTTAAAATATCTACTTCTAAAAGATCTAATTGAAAAAGCTCTTCCAAACGAAACCTAAGGGTATTTTGTAAAAATACGATTAATTACATTTCATTCATTTTGGGACTAATTCTAAAGTATCAACCACAATAAATTTTAAAAAAAAAATTCTTTCCTCTCCATTCTTTTTCATATTCCTTACCATTCACATTTCAATTACTATTTCACCATGACAAATAAACATCACCTTATTATCAACGTCAAATCTCCAATCCTAAATTGGTTAATTTGACCATAAGGAATGCTAAATACAATCTTTCAATCCACTCTCTCCCCTTTCTTTGACAAGTGTCAATATTTACTTTTTAACATGAAAGTTGAACCATTAAAAATGGTTTGCCTGCTCAAAACATTCTCTTCCCAAATTGCCCTTTTACTTTTTACCAATTATAATTTATAATATCTTTATATATATATATATATATATATATGTGTGTGTTTATTGATTTTTACAATCAATTTTTCCATATTAAATAAATGGTGAATAAAATAAATAGAAATATAAATTATTTTTTTAAGTAATTATGTTTTTTAAGGGAAATAAATGATGTTTAGAAGTAAAAAAAAAAGAAAAGATTTCATTAAAAATTAGATGAAACGGATTGCAAATTATATTTGGCATAAATTATGTATTTGAAGGAGACCCAACAATGAAGCCAACCACTTTATGATCTGAGATCTAATAAAGACAGGAAAGAAGTACTCAACACCTGAAGAAGGTTTCACTGATTTAACAATGCCATATTACATATTTACATATGTTTTTGAATAATTAGTATGCCTGTTAACATATTATTTAAACTTTCAGGAAAGAAGAATGGATGAAAATATAAATAAAAGATATATAAAGAAAGAAATAACCGAACTTACTAAAGTTTGAATCGCATCGGCCATATGACCCATATCAATTTCCTGCCTATCGAAAGGTCTGTATTTTGACAAAATCCACATTATGCATGAATAAACATAAAACAAGAGAAGCTAAAAATTGTCCTTTTATCGTAAAGAAAAATTAGAAGCATCTTTTGTTCAAGTGAGATGTTTTGCTTCTTGTAACAACAGTATTCACAATTTGTATTATTAGTGCAAAACATAATGAATTGATGTCATACCGTAGAGGAATCGCAGTTACATTTGTCGGGTCTGACACAGCCAAGGCCACTTTCCTATAACCAATATCCAATACTAGCAATCGACCAATCAAATTGCAGTTATGTTCTCCGGGTCTTAAAGCTCTTCTCTTCAGCAATTCCTCAAACAAGTCCAAGGGCTTCAAAAACTTCATCTATCACTCAATTCATGGATTTCAATATTAAACATTTAGGCTTTTTTCTTAGTCATACTAGACTGGATATGTGGAATGTCTGGCAAAATTTTCTAACAGGATTATTTAATCTGGTGAATAAGTGTTAGCCGGTCCTCACCAACATAGTTAATAAAGGTGCAAGATGCATCGAGGCGCAAGGGTCCCCTAAAGCTAGAGGCACAAGGCAAGGTGTGCACCTGATTAAACGGGGTGTAAAAATTGTATTAACTTAATTTATCTTTTAAATTTCATGTTATTAGAAAAATGTAAGGTTTCGAACTTCAAAAACTATCAATAAGAAGTCATCATTCATAAAGAAATTAACATGCAATCATCCTAATAACAAGCAAAACTCAAAGTTGCAAAAACATTACAAAGGAAAAAAAGAAAAAAAAACTTTAGTTCATAACATCAATGTCTTTCATACTGGGTTGGGTATGTGGGTTATGAAAGGTAATGAAGCATGAATCAGTTTTGTTCCCCTACTAGCACATCAATGATCAAACTAATTAATGCAATGCAAGTGCACAGCAGCTGTGCAGCAAAAAGATAACTAATCCCACCAATTTTTTTTTCTTTTCTTATTTAATTTAGATTTATTCAAGAGGAATTCCATTAAATAACCTTTAAATTAAGGTTGAATTCAAGAATATATACTTTCAATAAGTTGATTGTTTTTATCCACTATTATAGGTAACTTTACAAAAATACCCTTACTTTTTGAATTTAATGAAAAATATTTTTTCAATTTAATGAAAAAACATTTTCAAATTATATCTCTCAAACACATATTAATAATATGTTTCTTTCATCAGCATCTATCTCTCTATGAATTCTCTATCTCTATCATAAATTGCTCCTTATCTCTGTACCCACACTCTCTCTCATCAACCTTCTCTTTCTACAATACAGAAAACGATTGGAGATGTACATTGTTTAGAAAGTAGTCGTTTTGTAATCGAAGGTATGTTGTTTTTGTTTTTGTTTTCGCTTTTGTTTTGAATCTCTTCTAGGGTCGTATGTTGTTTTTTCTTGTAATAAAAACAGAATGTGAAATCGATTTTGAATGAATGTTTTACGAACCATATTTTTGTTAACCCAGAATCATTGGACGACGAAAATTTTTATCGTGTAAAGATATGTATATTTAATCGTGTAATAATATTAACATGTCTCCGTACAATGAAACATATATTAAATCGTGTAATAATATACTGTTTTGGCATGCTGTTTGTGCAGAGTAATGGGAGAGTTGAGATTGATTATTTCATTCGGTGCCCAGTGGTTTGGTGAGAACTAGGAGGGTGGTGATTCATAAATGGTATTTGTAACTCGTGATTTAACATACGATGGCTTAATGAATACAGTAGAAGATATTTTGAGGATTGATTCATCTACTTGCAACATTGAATTAAGGGTTGTTATGCTTACTCTCAGGTACGAAGATACACGATATTGACATCAAACATCGCAGAATGCTTAAACTCATGTCTACGACATGCACGTCAGATGCTTGTGGCTGTTTTGATCAAGTTCATTCGGGATATGATGTAAAAATGGTTCCACGATTGTCGGAATTATGCAGACACTTTGCGCTCAAAATTGACGACATATGCAACAACTTTGTTAGATTAACGTAACGAAGATTCTACTATATTTACGGTACGTCCGATCGATGGGAATGAATTCTTGGTTAAGGATGGTGACAAGGACTACCTAGTAAACCTTATTGAGACGACATGTAGTTGTCGAGAATTCCGAATCGATTTGTTGCCATGTAAACATGCATTGGCTGATTTAAGTGCTTGTAAAAAACCATTCATCGATTTTGTTCATATCACTATATGAAATCCAGTTTGACTGAAGCATATTCTAGAGTTATTAGACCAGTCGGGGCATAAAAACAAATGGGTTGTTCCTAAAGAAATCAGCTCAATAGTTGTGAAAGCTCCTCCATGCCTATCGCAGTCTGGCCGATCAAAGAAGATTAGGATTCCATCAACCAGAGAATATCATGGAAAGAAATCTAGAACATGTTCGTGGTGCAAACAAGTTGGCCATAATCGATAAAATTGTCCAACAACTTTCGGATTTACAACATCAAATACAACTAAGACCCAGCCTACTCAAACACGTAAACAATGTAAATGTGGTGATTGTGGCGGTCAAGGCCATAACAAACGAACATGCCCCCATGGGCAGACTAGTACAAGAGATTTGTGGCATGATGAAGATGTTATTGGTGTTTAAACCTTTTCTACTGGTTGATTTCATAACTTGTAGTTGAATTTAATTATTTTAGATTTCAGATCATGTATTTGAACTTAAATTTATGTTTTATTATTACTGTTTTGTTATTGTTTTATTATGTTCAATTATATTAAATTATTTATTACTGTAAATTCCTGTATCATGTACCAAATACATTGTGGCAGTATACCAGGTACCAGGTATAGGTAACATTACACGGTGAAAATTAGGAAACAATATACGGTGAAAATTAGAAAACATTACACGATGAAAATTAGGAAACATTACACAATAAAATGTAGTAACCATTACACGATTATTGATAACTTATTGACAACCGCTGCTTTTAACTTTAGATTTGGTTTTGGCTCTTAATGAGCCTTTAAAAGACAATTAAAATAACTCTAAAGAATCCAAGCTGTTAGCTAAACTTTTGAATAGTAATTATAAAATCTCAACCCAAACTCAATAATTTTTTTTTTGGATTGACACAAAAGGTAAGAGTTTTATGTGAACCTATTTATATCGAACACTACATGATAATTTCAACATGAGTTTCGATTCCATTAATTGCAACTTTTCACTTTAATATGACTGAAAAGAATATAGTTTACAAACAACACTAAGGTCATCTTTAAAGTATCACCTCTGCGCTGAAATGATTTCGCCAAAAACATATCGATAACATTGTCCACCAACAAATGTGATCCACCAAACTTCAGACCAGTGCACAAACAAAACTCTCTGGCACCAAGTCTAAGCTTAGTCTTCCCCAAAGTGAACCACATTTCGTTCGTGCAAACACCAGGAGGTGTGATTTGTCTTAAAAACAAATTGTGCATGTACTGGGCTTAGAAATAACCCTCTTCTGGCATATCCAAATAATGACCAAAACAGCTGCTCCTGAAATCGTCCAACTCACCACAATCGTCCAACACACTTTCAATCTGACGTATGAACTTATGTTTGCAGTGAGTGTTTATCGTTATGTTATATGCCCATATATCTCTTAAGTACACAAAATACTGATCCAGATCTTCTTCTTCAGTAATAACCATCTGCATTCAAACAATTTGTACATTAACACCATGATAATTGTTCAACATATATACAATAATCTTCTTTTCAGTTTTTGTGATTCAATTAATACTCAATGTTTAATCATAAAACCAACAAGTAAGGTTTCTTTTCGTTTGTAAACTTAAAGCTATAGATAACCCAACAAGAGGAATCGAACACATGTTTTATTGTATACTAGTTAATTTTCAATGGGGATTACGTTAATGGCACAAACAAATCAAACTTAACGTTAACATACATTATAATTAATTAATCAGTCAAGTGGCAATTAAAATCCAAATCCTCTTTGCAAAAAGGATAGTCCACAATCTGCATTCAAACAATTTACAATAGAATGGTAAAAACTATCTTCAAAATGATTACATGATGTCATATACAATACAATACACGTTGTAATATCCAATACACTACACGATGTAATATATGTTACATTGCACGATAAATTTATAAACAATAAACTCGAATGAGTCGAATCAATACCACCCAAATCACTCAAAAAGAAAAGATTTTGATAATATCAAATCACACATTTTTCATCGTTGGAATACACATTAGTCTTCCCCAAATCACTCAAAAGAATGAATTTAAGAAAATCAAATCACACAAACTCATCTAAACCTAGCCATTGGAATACAAAATCAAATCAATAGAAGAAATTAATGGCTCAATACAAATCAAATTAACACCCATTTGAATACACACAAACCTAATTCAAATCAGTAGAGAAAAATCATCTTTGAAAAACCTAACTTCATGAATCAAACTATAAAACCCAAATAGATTTAAATCTAATTTTGGATTCAAGAACATACCTTAGTCAATTTTTGATGAAGGCTTCGTCTTCAAAGAAAACAAAGCTTCATCTTCATCAACCTTCGTCTTTTCCTTCAATAGCTTCTTCGTCTTCGTCAAGCTTCGATCCCCACCTTCTTTCTCACAATCCCTTTTCAATCTGTGTAAAAAACGATCATATTTTCTTTTTTATGGTTTTACATTCTTACTTTAACAATTTATTAATTTAATCTTTTTCTTTTCAATTTTGTAAAACAAATAAAAATATATGACACATCATTTTCAACGGAGGGCATTAATGTCCATAAAAGTTTTCTCTTGTAAAAAAACAATCAATTTATTGAACATGGGTATTTTTAAATAAAGATTTAATTTTATGGATATTTAAGAAAAGCTTTCTTTATTCAATAAAAACACTAGAAAGGGTCCCACAAACTTTTTTTAGTTTTCTAATCTATTATATTTTTCAAATCAATTTAATTACTTTATTCTGTGAAGATCATACGGCAAAACTAAGTTCATAACACCAATGCATTTTCATATTGAGCTCGGTACTTGGGCTGTGAAGCACCGAAGCTTTGCTGCCCAATTGGCACATCAAACCAATTAATGCAATGCAAGTGCCCTGCAGCAAAAAGATAACTAGTCCCACTAATATTTTTTTATTTTCATTTTTAATTTATCTTAGATTTTATCAATAAAACACCAGAAAGGGTCCCACCTATTTTTTTTAGTTTGTAAATTTATTATATTTTTCAAATCAATTTAATTTACTTTATTTTATTAAGATCATACAACATTAAATTATTTTTTTTCCAGTAAACGTCATTATCGTAGGATATATATTTGTGGACTTTATATGTATTTGACTATTTTTTCTATTATAAGATTATATTTTATGATGCATGAATTTTTTATTTGGAGTACAAATTCGGGATGAAAAAGAGATATGACTTGAGCCTAGGTGTGAGAGCTTACCACTAAGCCACGTAAACTTTTACCATGTAATTGTATTACTATGTAGTTGGCATGGATTTCAAATTATTACATTTTCATTGTTAATAGCTATTGATTTATTGTATTCTAAGTAGTGCATATAAAAAATATGTCGTAAATCGCACTGAAATCTCAACTCCGATAAGAACCGAAAATGCACCAGCAACCCTAGCCGCTAACCAAAACCTTTGAAATGAAACAAAGGCCAAACATGAAGAAACCCTAGAATCAATCAAAACCAATTCGAAAGTTAATTTTTTTTCTCCAGAATTCCAAGTAACAGAGAAAGAAGAGAAAGAAATGGGATAAGAGAAGGGGAAGAAAGTCGTGGATCACTAATCTGTTTTAGGTTTTTTATTTTTTATTTTTTATAAAGACTTTATTTATTGACTGATTTTGTAGATATAAATTGAGAAGTTAGATGGAGATAAAGAAAATTATCAAATTAAAAAAATTATTATATTTTCATTTTAAATTAAAAATATTATTATATTTATTTCAATCCCATGTTACACCAAACAATACATGATATTAATTCAGTCTAATCCCATATTTCTCCAAACACAACATATTACTAATTTAGTTCAATACAGTCCAGTCCAATCTCATCTAATCTCAGTCTTATCTTAATCCAGTCCAATCCAATCCAGTCCAATCCAATCCAATCCAATCCCATGAAATAGTCCAATCCAATCTCGCGCACTAAACATGCCCTAAAAGAGAAGGCAGGTTCATAAGGAGTTGAACCTCATAATAGAGGATTGGTGTAGGATTTTCTTTGAAAGGACAGATCCAACTTTCTTATATGTTATAATAAAATAATATTACAATTTAAAAAAAAAGCGATTTATTCAAAAATTCAAATATGAGAGAATGGCAATTAGCAAGAGAGATAAAAAAATCTTGGGGATTCAAGTGCCACCCATCTATCCCTTACTAGTTGTACGCATAGAAAACACTAAAATAAATGTAATCGTCAAAAGACATTCGAACCAAAAAAAAAATAACAAGAGAGATTTTAGGAAAATGTGACGGTGGATATCGATACTCATCCTCAGAAATGATAAAGGGCCGTCAGTTTGTTACTTTTGAATCGGAGAAACATAGAGAAATCAAAATCTAAAATGGAAAACTTAAGGTTTTTAAAATCTAAAATGGAAATACTAAGGTTAGGGTTTCTAAGTAATTAAGAATGGCGGTTGGAAATGGGATAGCAAGGAGGGGAGGGGTGAGAAGCTCAGATAATATTAAGGTTAGGGTTTCTATGTAATTGTATTAAAATTAAACTCATACACTTTGTGTCAAAGTCTTAAAACTCGAAAGGCGGTCTGAGATGGGAGGGCCTCTACTAGACAAGGCAGCTGACTCGAGGCGATTGAGGCAGCCGCCACAACCAGAAAATGGAAAAGGAAATAATAATTTAGAAAATATTCTATAATATTGAATAAATAAGTCATATTCAATATAGACCCTTGCCAATTTCAGGCGAAACCTGTGGGCGGGCAAGCTTTTCCGTTCTTTTGCAAAGCGACCTCCAAGGACCTACCAAGAGACATATGATCGGGCTCTAGAGAAAATCAAAGTCGACGAGTAGCTTAAGGTTAAGATGGAGCACGGCGATATGAGAACGGAGAAGTGTCAGAAGAAGGAAACTCCCAGATCCGAGCCAGATCAAAAAAATCAGAACAAACCTCCCAATAGGTCGACATACCGCTTTCCCGATTCTCACCCCAAGCAAGAAAGGTATCCAGTAAGGCGGTCCCCTCCGCGGGCTTTAGCTCCTCCCAGGATAGTAGCCCCTATAACATGAGATGAGAGAGGGTATGATCACTACACCCTCTTGAATGCATCACGTGAAACAATCTATCTCGCTATTCGAAATAAGAGGCTACTATAGAAGCCCACACCTATGAAAGCCCTATCGATAGAAGGAACCGGTACAAGTATTGCGACTTCCATGAATACGTGGGACACAACACCTCAGATTGTTACAACCTGCGTAATCAGATCGAGGCCCTGATAAAGGGAGGATGTTTGATAGAGTTCTTGTAACAGTTTAGAGATAACATTTAAACTGGAAGAGAAGTGCAGGCAGAGATCCGCAAGCATGCCGAGAAGAGAAAGGGGGAGCATGCAGATCTAATGCATAAAATCCAGGTGATAAATACAATCAGCAGGGGGTCCACTTTGGCTGGGACCTCCAATAATTCCAGAAAAAACCACGCGAGGAAGATTCCCCGTGTAGATGAAGGGCGAGGTAATTTAAAGGTTGACCAGAGCCCAACTGACCCCTCCCAGGTAACACAGATTATTTTCACCGAGGCAAACGTCTACAACACCGTGCAGTCTCATGACAATCCTATGGTGGTTACGGTACAGATTGCCAAGTGCATGGTTCATCGTGTGCTTGTTGATACAGGCAGCAGTGTCGACATCCTTTTTAAAGATACCTTGGAGAAGTTGAATCTGAAACAATGATGTTACAATAGCTGCACTACCCCGCTGTATGGATTCACTGGGGACTCGATCATACCTCTGGGATCAAAGATCCTCCCAGTAATCGCTGGAACAACACCTCTCTAGCAAAATATTATGACATATTTCGTAGTTGTGGATACTTTATCGGCCTACAATGCGAGACTAGGAAGACCTTTCTTGACATCCTTGAAGGGAGTCCAGTCCATTTACCACAACGTCCTAAAGTTTCTGGTAGGAGACAAGGTGGGGAAGGTATGTGGTGACCAGCAAACAGCCAAGAAGTGCTACGCGGTATCTACCAACCCGATAGCCCTAGCAAAACAGTTTGCATAGGTTACAGTAATCCAAGATGGGACAATGCCCGGGATGGCCTTGGAAGATATAGAGCCCGTAAATCACCCAGAGGATGACCCCGTGATACCTGATGTAGAAGAACAAGGTAGGGAATGGGCCAACGGGCATCACGTGGACAAGTTATAAGAGATACCTATCCAGATGGACGATCCTTTGAAGATCGTTACGGTCAGAGTTACTCTCGAGCCGGAAGTGAATGAAGGAATCATCAAGCTCCTCAAAGAGTTCAACGACATCATTGCTTGGAGTCACGAAGAGATGCCTGGGATCTCAATGTCGTTGGCTGCTCACAGACTGGCAGTGGATCTGACCTTTAAGTCTGTCAAGCAGAAAATGCGTCACTTTAATACCGAAAGGAACAATGCGAATCAGGAGGAAATGGATATATTATTCCAAGCAGATTTCATCAGAGAAATGTGTTATCCTGAATGGATTGCCAACATGGTCATGGCCACAAAGGCGAATGGGAAGTGGCATATGTGTGTCGATTACACCGGCCTCAATCGGGCATGTCCGAAAAACAATTTTCCTTTATCAAAAATAGATCAGTTGGTTGATTCCACTTCCGGGAATAAACTCTTAAGCTTCATGGATGCATTCTCTGGGTACAACCAGATCATGATGCACCCCACCGACCAAGACAAGACCATCTTCATTACTGGGCAGGGTCTGTACTATTACAAGGTGATGTCGTTCGGCCTTAAGAATACGGTAGCTACATATCAACGGTTGGTCAATCGATTGTTCAAGCCCGAGATCAGAATATCGATGGAGGTATACATTGACGACATGATCACCAAGTCACCAACCGCGGAAGAACATCAGGACGACCTTCAAAGAACTTTCATGATCCAAAGGAAAAACCAAATGAGATTGAACCCCTTCAAATGTGCTTTCAGGGTGACTTCGGGGAAGTTTCTAGGCTTTATAGTTCATGAGAGAAGTATAGAGGCTAACCAAATGAGTGTCGCCTTTTCCAAGGGTTGTTGACCCGATATCACGAGATGAAAGATGGTACAAGCATTATACCCCTTTAAATGCGTCCTGCGAGATGATCTACCTCGCCATTTGGGATAAAGGACTGCTCTAAAAATCGGCACCTATGAAAGCTCTGGTGGACAGGAGGAACCGATACAAGTACAGTGACTTCCATGAAGACGTAGGTCACAACAATCAGAGTGTCATAGCCTGCGTAACCAGATTGAGGCTCTGTTAAGGGGAGGTTGCTTGGTAGAATTCTTACAACAGGCTAGGGATAATATCTAGACTGGGAATGAGGTACAAGTAGAGCTTCAGGACTATACCGAGAAAGAGAAAGAGGGAACATAAGGACCTGATGCAACAGATCCAGGTTATACATACTATTAGTGAAGGACCCACCCTGGCTGACACCTCCAACAACTCCAGAAATAACCATACAAGGAATATTCAACGCGTTGATGAAGGCCGAGGTGTTTTCAAGGTAGACCGGAGCTTGGCTAGCCAGACTCAATCGACCCAAATTATCTTCACCGAAGCAGACATCTATAACACTATACAATATCACAACGATTCCATGGTGATCACAATGTAGATTGCCAACTGCGTGGTTCACTGTGTGCTTGTTGACACAGGCAGCAACATAGATATACTCTTCTAAGATACCATAGAGAAACTCAACTTGAAGCAGTGATGCTACAATAGCTATACAACCCTGATGTATGGCTTCACAGGGGACTCGACTATACCAGTGGGGTCGAAGTTCCTTACAGTGATTGCAGGAACCGTACCCCTTCAGTGGAACATCATGACCTATTTCGTTGTAGTTGACACCCCGTCAATCTACAACGCCATACTAGGAAGGCCATTCCTGTCAGCCTTCAAGGGGTTCTTGCCCATCTACCACAATGTTCTAAAGTTTCTGTTTGGGAACAAGGTATGAGAGGTGTGAGAAGACCCATAAGTTGCCAGGAAATGTTATGCATTGTTTACCAACCCAACGGAGCTGACAAAACAATTCACGCATGTTATAACAATCCAAGATCAGTAAGCACTCGGGATAAGCCTGGAAGATACAGAGCCGTTGGTCATCTAGAGAATGATCTTCTGATAACCGTTGAGGAAAAGCAAAGTAAGGAATGGGTTAGCGGACACCAAATAGATGAGTTAGAGGAATCACTAATCAGAGATGATGACCCTTCTAAGGTAGTCAAGGTTAAAGCTACCCTGGAACCAAGAGTGAAGGAAGGTTTGATCAAGCTACTTCAAGAATTTAATGACATCTTCGCTTGGAACCATGACGAGATGCCAGGGATCCCGATATCTTTGACAACTCATCGTCTAGTAGTAGATCGTACCTTCAAACCCATCAAACAGAAAAGACATCACTTTAACGCTGAGAGGAACGCTGTGGTTTAAGAAGAAGTCGACAAACTGATCAAAGTTGGTTTCATCAGAGGAGCACGGTGCCCTGAGTAGATTGCCAACATGGTCTTAGTCATAAAGGCTAACGGGGAAGTGGTACATGTTTGTCGACTACACCAACCTCAACCGGGCATGCCAAAAAGATAGCTTTCCTCTACTAAACATCGACCAGCTAGTTAACTCCATGGCCGAAAACAAGCTCCTAAGCTTCATGGACGCGTTCTTAGGGTACAATCAGATCATGATGCACCCCACCGATCAAGACAAGACCGGTTTTATCGTGGGCCAGGGTCTGTATTGCTACAATGTAATACCTTTTGACCTCAAGAGCGCAGGCGCCACCAACCAGGGATTAGTCAACCGGGTATTCAAGCCGAAATTAAGAAAGACAATAGAGGTGTACATAGATGATATGATCACCAAATCTTAGGAAGCAGAGGAACGTCAGGACCACCTCTGTAGAACTTTTTAGATAGTGAGAGAAAACCAAACGTTGTTGAACCCTGCCAAATGCGCATTCGGGGTGACTATGAGGAAGTTTTTGGGTTTCATGGTGAACGAGAGGGGAATAGAGGCGAACCTAAAAAAGATCCGAGCTATCTTGAACTTGGATTCCCCAACCACTCTCAAGCAAGTTCAAGCATTGGCGGGGCGCATAGCAGTGCTTAACTTGTTTATTTCGCGCTCTACTGATAAATGTATCCCTTTCATTAAGGCTATAAAGTAGGGGAAGAACATGAAATGGGACCATGATAGCGAGCAGTTTTCCAAGACCTGAAGAGTTTCCTTTCCATCCCGCCACTGCTAGTTAAGCCCATTCTGGGAGAGGATTTACAGATTTACTTAGCCATGTCGGAAATAGCTGTAAGTGGGCCTTAGTCATGGAGTGCAGAGATGGGATCCAACGACCTATCTACTATGTCAGTCACGCACTACCCAAGCCCTAAAGGAACTACCTCCTCATTGAGAAGCTCGTCTTCGCCCTGGTTACCTCGAAAAGAAGCTTCATCCTTATTTTCAAGGCCATACAGTTGCAGTGGTGATAGATCAACCTCTCCACCAATTCTTACAAAGGCCAGACATATCCGGATGGTTAGTCTCGTGGACCTTGTAGCTCACCCAGTTTCATCTTAAATACAAGTCTCGAACAACAGTCAAGGCTTAGGCCCTGGTAGACTATATGGCTAAATTCTCAGCCCCTATAGGTGAAGAGACCCCAGCAACACCGAATTTGATTCTTGGGAAGCTTCCGGGGAATGGCAATTGGTTGGAAGGCTATAATACCTGAATCCTCTAAACCGATAGAGCATCTGGACAGGTAGAAGGAAGAGCCGGCATGTCCTGACTGACCTAGAAAGGATGAAATGTTGCCATTATTTTAGATTAGAGTTCAAAGCAACCAATTATGAGACAGAGTAGGAGGCTCTCCAAGTAGGAATGAAGGTCGCCATCGAGCTTGGGGGTGATTACTTGCACGTCAAGAGTGATTTATTACTCATTGTTAACCAGGTTACAAGGCTTTACCAAGCCATGGGTAATAACATGGTTGCTTACCTAAAGCTGGTCCAGTAACTCAGAGAAAGGTTTAAAGGGTTTAAGATTGAGCAGATACCTCTACAACAAAATCATCGGGTGGAAGTCTTACAAATATGGATGCAAATAAGTGTCAAGCCCTACCCAGAGAAGTGCCCTTCCAGGTGATCTCTTAATCAAGCATAACAACGGGAAAGGAAATATGCCCCGTTGATTGACTACCATATTGGATGGACCCTAATAGCTGCCTACCACCAGGATGGAAAGCTTCCCAAAGATCCCGATCTCAGTCTGATATTGCCTGATGTATGGGTACCTCAACAGGAGGGGAAAATCCCTCATTTTGCTTCGATGCCTACATCCTGACAATCCTATATGGGCTTTGAAGGTGGTTCATTCTGGGGACTGTAGAAACCATGTGGGTGGAAAAGCTTTAGCTTACCAAGTGTTTCACATGGGGTATTATTGGCCAATAATTCATCAAAACATAAACATGTTTGTCCGATATTACGAACCATGCTATATAACCTCGAACCTGAACCACCTTCCTCTTGAACGGTTGTGCTCAATCAGTTCACCATACCATTTCACCGTGTTGGGGGTCGACTTGATCGGTTCACTTCCCTCCGCTCCTAGACAAGCTAAGCACGCTATAGTCACTATTGAATATTTCACCATGTGGGTGGAAGCGGGACCTCTTTCCCAGATTTTAAAGGAGAATACGACCAAGTTCATCAAAACCAATATGGTATACATGTTTGGTACCCCTCTCTTCATACTCACCGATCTGGGTAAACAGTTTGGCAATGCTCGATTTAAGGACTACTGCGAAGATTTGGGTGTTGATATCCGGTTTTTGTTAGTAGCCCACCTTCAGACTAATGGTTTAATTGAAGCCACCATTAAAAATATTAAGAAATTACTGAAGAGGAAGCTACAGTAGAAGAAGGGAAAAAGGGTCCTGGAGCTCCCCGAAGTTCTTTGGGAAAACCGAACCACGAAGAGGACAGCAACCAGAGAAACGCCCTACTCTTTGTCTTTTGGGGTCGAAGCAGTCCTTCCCATTGAGCATAAGCTGACTTCATTCAGGGTACAACACTTTGAGCCAGAGAGCAACGAGGTCAAGCTCTTAGCTAGTCTAGACCTCCTGGAAGAGAAACAAGATTGAGTAGCTAAGAAAGTAACAGTTATCAAAGCAAGATTGCCAGATATTTCAACAGAAAGATCAAAACCAAGAGCTTTAAGGAAGGGGACTTGGTTCACAATAAAGTAACTAAAAATACCCAGATAAGAGCAGATGGGGTCCTAGGACCCAACTGGGAGGGGCCATACTTGGTAAAAGTTATAGTCCGTAATAGAGTGTACAAGCTCGAAGACATGGATGGTCACCCATTGACCATATCTGGAACGTTGATCCTTTGAGGAAGTTTTATCCTTAGACAGGGGACTCTTTAGTAGACAACCTTCATTTAGGTAACAATAAGTTTCTCAACAACGATGTACTCCATCTTAATTACCAATAAAGTCGTCTATTAATTTATCCATCTCCGATTGTGTTAATCGAAAATTCTTTCGGGGTGAGAAATTTCAACTAGCACCCTCGAGACCACCACCTCGAAGGTCGCGGTCATGGGTGGTACCTTCGGTACCAGGTTTATGCGAGTGATAGTGAAGATAAAAATGGGTGATAGCACGATGTAATAAAGATATGGAAGAGGAAATGGCATATTTATATTACTATTAAATGAATCAAATATTATATACAGAAATCAATCGAAAACTCTAAATCTCTCTTGGGTACAATGGGGGTGGCAACTTCTTGCCTGACGAGAACTAGAAAATAATGGTGGTCATGTTCTATGAATAGAAATTAGGCAACGAAAAAGCTCTCTTTTTATGTGTCGTAAAAGCCACCCTTTCTTCATGCATGCCTGTGCGTATTTATACAAGGTTCAATTAGGTTAAACCCATTTTTCTCCCGCTATGAATCTCTAAATCAAATCTCTCCTTATCTGCGAGATATTTTATCTAAATGTCATTGACTTTTTTTTTGATAATGGATTCGAGAATATCTTGGAGGGAGATAAGTTTGTTTCCTCTTTAGACTCAATCACTTGATCTGCAAGTATTTTGCGTCTTAATGCATGTTGTAGAGTGAATGTGATCCCGTGTGTTGCCCTAGTGAGATGTATCATGGAGGTAATCCATTATGGCATTTGCTATCTTGAATGGCGACGTACACCTGTGTACCAGTATTGGTACTAGGAGCCTGATCTAACCCTTCCAGGTCACTTTTGGAGCTTGAAATGACTGTGTCGGTGCTCTTTAGTTGTAACGGAGCTTTACGAGCCTCCTCCTACTTACTTAAATAGATTCGGTTCATCCCTTAGCGAAGTGGAGCGATGCTGTAGGATGAGATCGATACTCTATATGTCCATTTGTACAAGTGGAGATGGTAGCATGTTTCTGGGGAGGTTATGAGATATCTCGGCCTCGGGGAGTTTAGGTCTTCCTTATTGATCTTGCTTCAGGCTCTTATTTTGATGTAAGGAGCTCGATTTGATCACGTCGAGCTTTCCTGAGGGTGTTCTTAGGGTGTGCGACCTCGTCTTGCTTCTGTAGGGTCGTACAATAGCTCGACCCCAAGAACCTTGGTACCCTGCTGTGTGATCCTAGATTCGGACCCTGGATTGGAGAGTGGAAAATTTACCTTTGCCCTAGCCAAATTTGGCTATTAACAGAAGTCCACTCTGACTTGAACACTGGTGATTAAGTTGGGGTTGGAGTCAGATTTTCTGTTTTTATTGGGAAATTTTCCTTCTTTTTTAGTTTCCAGAATCCATGGGGAATCCTTTCATTTAATGCAAGTGAAACGTGGCGAGCGTGGAACAATGTATTTTCAAATAAAAGCGGTCGTGATACGTTAGTCCCTAAGAATCTAGGCAATCGCTGAAGATCTCACCTTTCTGCTTGCTTTCATCACCGAAGTTACTGGTTACTTTGTCATTCGTCCCTATTTAGACCCGGTCACTTCGTTATTTCCTTCACGTTTTCCCGTCCTTCAAACTTCAAATCATCAAAAGCTTCTCTCTTTCTCTTTACCTTCACAAGTAGTTCCTCTACCTTTCTTATTCTTATCAAGCTCAAAATTTCTTATCACCAAGTCGAACTCCAGTTTTGATACCAGTTGATCTCATGGTAAAGGGCGATGAGGTCTCCAGTCTCACTCAAAGGAAGCGAATTTGTAATAATAGCGGGGACGATCTTCCCCCTAACCTATGCTGCCGCTCGATACAAAATGTTTTAATAGGGACTAGCTTCTCGAACAGACATGAGAATCCGTTAGAACTAGCAGACGAAGATTTGAATGGTAATTCTGGCTTCAGAATGGTTGGTAGGGGTTCGGTCCAGGCCTCTGGTGCCCTTCAAGGGGAGCTCGCCCTTCTAGAAGAAATTCTTCCCTATGATTTCAAGGTCATTCCCGAATCTGCAACTGATCTAAAGTCGATTAGTTGTTTAAAGTCGAAGTAGGGCATTCCTGACAGCGTCATAGTCTTCATTCCTTCCAAGAACTACAATGTCTTTTCCCCTCCTAAAAGCGTGCTCCTAATCCATGTTGCAGCTCTTGAGAACGGGGTTAAGCTTACTATTCACCCCTCCCTCCGATGGGCTCTCAACGCCCTACAACTAGCCACTCTCCAACTAACCCCTGGTTTTTGGACACATCTAATTGGCTTCCTCGTGCTGTGGAAGGAACAGTGTGAGTTAAGTAGGGTAGCTAGGGAGCTTAGAGTTGAAGAATTGGCTTACACCGATGGCCCAAGAAACTTGAAGAAAGAATAAATTTTGGTGGAAAGAGATTAGGGAAGCTCGATTTTCATCGGCGGGTATGAATTTGGGGTTCCTACAGCTTTCAACAATAAACCCTCGTGGGACAGGGATTCTCTGCCCGCTGAGTCTGAGACAATTTTAAAGCCTATCATCTCCCAAAACTATTTGAAACTGAAGTTTCCCACTGCTGACCCCTTTGATCCCCGCAGGGTGAATCGATTCCAGCACATCTCTGTTGCTTCTCCTAGTAAGGAAGAGAAATTCAAACTAGCTTGTTTCCTTTATGCTAATCATCTTGATTCTGACTCCTCTCTTTTTCCCTTTTTTTTAACAGTTTCTATTGTTGCTCCAGCTTCACATGAAGCCCAGTGAGCTCGCACTCCCTCTCCTTCTACCAGGCCAATCTGGTGGATCTCCTCGGCTACCTTGGAGAAAGAGGGGCCATCCGCTTCAGCCATGGTTTTACCTACTCTTATCTCCCCTCTTTCCTAATCTAGGTGCATGATGGAGGTCTTCGTATCTCAGGCTTCTGAGATGCGAAGCAGAGGACCAATACCTCTTCTACAACTATAATAACCACCACTACTCCTAACTCGGTTGCCCCTCATGTTATTGTTACCACTTCTAATACCTCCATAGTTAGCCTGTATTATGTTCTTGTTCCTTCACCCGCATTCCTGGCTCCTCAAACTTTGGGGGGCCTTGAGACTGCTATTGATGAGGGTTCTCCTAGACGTTTTCAACAACAACCAAGTTCTACTAGGCAAGACGAGGTCTTGGGGTAGTTTGTCATATCTTATCTAGGCGGCAACCTCTCCCTAATGGCTTCAATGCTCGTCGATGTCTTGATCACTAAGGGATCCACTGTTTTGGCTGAGGTAACCATTTTTTTCATCTTTACTTGTGGCTGATAGTTTGACCATTTTCAGACTTGAACTTTTCAATCTGTAGGCTTTCAAATTCAATGTGTCCATGGGCCGCCAAGTGGACTCTCTTCATAACCGTACTGTAAAAGCTAAGGCCGCAGCTGAGAGGGCCATGGGATTGCTCGTTCAAGCCCGGGCTTTGGTGCAAGAGATGACTGCCAGTCAGAAGGTGTTGGAGAAAGAGTTGGTCGAGCTTTAGTCCGATCATGAAAGGCTGAAGCGTTCCTTTGATCAAGAAAGCCTCCAGTCCACCCGTCAGGCCGTGCAAAGAGATTCTTGGAAGGCAGAGGTCAAGATGCTAGACAATGAAAATCAAAACTTGAACGCTCAGGTGGCCAAGCTATAAGTTGAGGTGGAGGCTTCATTCGGGAATAGGCACTTCTACGCCTCAAATGAAGTTCCTAAAGTGTTGCCTCTTCCCTTCGACCTCGCTGTCCTCGATGGTTGGAACAGGGATGAGATAATGTCCAAGGTCAAAGCGATGTCCCCTACTTCAGGTAATGAAGCTAGTACCTCGAGCGCTGTTGAAGCCAAAAAATGAGTAATTGAATCAAATCTTCTCATCCCTCCTCCAGTTCTTCCAATCTTAGGTTCAAAAGATTTTTTTGGCAGGGTCTAGCATAAGGGAGACTCCTCTGCGGTTACGAAGGTGGGAAAAGAGATGCTTAGTGTTCAAGAGAGAGCCAAAGATCGCCTTGAAAAGCTCGCTGGAGTAAAGTTAGGGGTTACACCGATGGTAACAAAGGCAGCTGCCATTACTCAAGATGCAGTCAATGCCCCTGATGTTATGGCTATGGTAAATGAGGTCCTGGATGTGGACCAGGTCCCTGGACGAAGGAGTAGCAGAAGGGGACAGTCAGGTTGATCTGCCACCAGAAGGAATGGAGGCCAACAGAGATCAGCAGGAAAGAGTAGTGGTGGGAAGAAGCCAGGAGGATATAACTTCTTGATATGATTCCTTTTTTGACCTGTTTTGATTGCCCGGAAATAGGGGTGGGCACCCTGCTATACTCGTGGCCAGCTTTGTCAACTTTCTTTTATTTTTCCTCTGCAGACATTGCCCAGAACCAAGGGTAGGGCTCCATGCTTGATGTATGCAGCCTTGTGAGAGGATATTCTCTCTTATTGTTTCGATATTTTCAGCCTTAAGAGGGGATAGGCTCCCTTGTCATTAATGAAAATTTGTTATGATTTCCTTCATGTTTGCTTTGATTGATCCATGATCATGCACTTTTACCTTAGTTGAATACTCATTATTTCACTTCTGATCCCAACCTAGATGTGGCCTTTAACGTAACCCTGGCTTAATTAAATCTGGCAAAGAAAACAATTCTGGATCTATTAAGTACAATCATGCTAGAGGGGTAGACATCTATCTCTAGTTCTCAACACTTGGTAGGAATTTATATCTTGCTGATTTCGTGGAGGATTCTCTTTGCATCATGTCTCGCACCGTTGATGATTCTTGGTGATATAGGAAATCACATGTATAAGAAAACTAATTGGTTAGCAGTAATCAAGTGCTTGATACTTAGGTAAAAACTGTGTTGTAATAGCCTATATACCCTTTCTCTCGACATTCGGAGGGGATTCTTATCATGGCGACCTCGATTCATCAAGCAGACCAGTATCTACGATTGGGTCCTTCTCGGGGGTGGTAGCTCGATTGAGGCATCAAGAATTCTATCTAGCTATCCCATTCTCGAGGTCTGGATGAACGATACGCTCTTATACTCAGACCCTTCTTGGGGGTGGTAACCCTACCAAGGCATCAGGAACGCTATCGAGTGCTCCTGGTCTCAAGATCTGGATGGAAACTATGCTTTTATAATCATACAATTCTTAGGGGTAATAACTTAACCAAGGCATCAGGAACGCTATCGAGCTCTCCTGGTCTTGAGATCTGGATGGCAACTATGCTCTTATACTCATACTCTTCTTGAGGGTGGTAGCTTGACCAAGGCATCAGGAATGCTATCAAGATCTCTTGGTCTTGAGATCTGGACGGCAACTATGCTCTTATACTCAGACCCTTCTTAGCAGGGGGTGGTGCCCGGCCAAGGCGTTATGAGTAGTGAGGGGGCTCGGTCTCTAGTCTCAAGACGACCATAGTGAATTTATTCGTAGAGAATACAACTGGGGATGGAGAATACAATTGGAGATGGAGAAATTAATAGCAGACTTTAATGGTGATCAAGATGAAGTACACTGTTGTTGAGAAATTTATTGACACCTAAATGGAGGTAGCCTGCTAAGGAGTCCCCTGCCTAGGGATAAAGCTTCTTCAAGTGATCGGCGTTCCAGTTGTGTTCGATGGGTCAACCATCCATGTCTTCAAAATTGTATGCCCATCCTAATTGGGTCAAAGGACCCCATCCGATCTTATCCGGGTATTCTAGGTCACTTTCCTGAGAACTAAGTCCACCTCCTTAAAGTTCCTGGCTCTGACCTTTCTATTAAAATACCTAGCAATCATGCTTTGGTACACTGCTACTTTCTCAACTGCCCAATCTTGTTTATCTTCCAAGAGGTCTAGACTAGCTCGTAGCTTGACATCATTGCTCTCTAGCTCAATGTATTATACTCTGAATGAGGTCAGCTTATTCTCGATGGGAAGAACTGCTTCGATCCTGAAAACCAGAGAGTAGGGTGTTTCTCTAATTGCTATCCTCTTTGTTGTTCGATATTCATAGAGAACCTCGGGGAGCTCCATGACCCACTTGCCTTTCTTCTGTTGCAAATTCTTCTTCAACAACTTCTTGATGGTTTTGTTGGTAGACTTGATTAGCCCGTTAGTCTGAGGGTGAGCTACTGAAACGAGCCTAAGGTATTTCCCAAGCCTTCGTAGAAGTTTCGAACCTACAAACCACATTGGTTTTGATGAACTTGGTCATATTTTCTTCTGAAATCTGGGAGAGAGGTCCTGCTTCGACCCACCTTGTGAAATAATCTATCGTAATGATAGTATGCTTATCCTGCTCAGGAGCGGTGGGAAGCGGACCCATCAGGTCAACCCCTCACTTGGCGAACGGGTAGGGCGAACTGATTATGATAGCCATTCTAGGGGAAGTGGCTCAAGTTTGAGGTCCTCTGGCACGGTTCACATGATTGTACAAACATCTTCGCGTCTTGATGAATAGTTGGCCAGTGGTACCCCATGCGAAGTACTTGATATGCTAAAGCCTCTTCACCAATGCCCAACCGGTATCGTCAGGGTACATACATCGAAGCAAATGAAGAGATTTCCCCTTCTGTAGAGGTGCCCATCTATTAGGAAATGTCGGACGGATAACATTTTTACTTTTTAGGCTTGGTCGGGATCTTCCGGAAGCTTTCCTTCTTGGAGGTAGAAAGCTATTGGGTCCATCCAACAAGGTAGCCGCTCAACATGGCAGATTTTCTTGCCTACTAATATGCATGACTAAGAGATCACCGGGAAGGACACTCTCCTAGGTAGGGCTGGACCCCTATTCGCAGCTATCTTTGCTAAAACGTCTGCCCGATGGTTTTACTGTCGAGATATCTGCTCAATCCGGAACCTCTTTAACCTTTCCCTGAGTTGTTCGACCGGCTTCAGATAGGTAGCCATGTTATCTCCCTTGGCTTGTTAAAGTCTTACAACCTGGTAGATAATGAGCAACGAGTCACTCTTAACGTGCAAATAATCAACCCCAAGCTCAATGGCAACCTTCATTCCTGCTATGAGAGCTTCATACTCTGCTTCACTATTGGTTGCTTTGAACTCGATCCAAAAATAGTGGCAGTATTCCACCCTTTCAAGGTCAATCAGGATAATGCCAGCTCCTCCCTTCTTGTCCAGATGATCCATTGGTGTAAAGAATCTAGGTATTACTGCCTTTTGGCCAATTGTTGTATCCGGAAGCTTCTCAGGAGCCGGATTTAGTGCTGTAGGGGTTTCTTCACTTGAGAGGGCTGAGAATTCGGCTACAAAGTCTGCTAAGACCAGAGCTTTTATTGTTGTTTGAGACTTGTACTTCAAATCAAATTGGGTGAGCTCCAAGTCCCACAAGACTAGCATTCTGTATACTTTCGGTCTCTGTAAGAATTGGTAGAGGGTTTGATCTGTCACCACCGCCACTGCATGGGTTTACAAATAGGGAAAAAGTTTCCTGGTCTAGGTAACCAGGGTAAGAGCGAGCTTCTAAAGGAATAGATAGTTCTTCTTTGGCTTGGACAGTGTGTGACTGACATAGTAGATAGGTCGTTGGATCCCATCCCTACACTCCTTGACCAAAGCCTCACTTATAGCCGTTTCTGACAACGTCAGGTAGATCTGTAATTCCTCTTCCGGTATGGGCTTAACTAGCAGCGACGGGCTGACGAGGTAATTCTTTAAGTCTTGGAAAGCTCAATCGTTGTCTTGGTCCCATTTCATGTTCTTCCCCTGCTTGATGGCCTTGAAGAAAGGAATGCATTTATCTGTGGAATGTGAAATGAACCAGTTGAGCATTATTATACACCCTGTCAACACTTGAACTTCTTTGAGAGTGGTCTGAGATAGCTCGGATCTTTTCTTGGGTTGCCTTTATTCCCCTCTAGTTCACTATGAAACCCAAGAACTTCCCCACAGTCATCCCGAATGCGTATTTTGCAGGGTTCAACCGTATTTGGTTTTCCCTCACTATCAAGAAAGTTCCGCGGAGGTGGCCCTGGTGTTCCTCTGCTTTCTAAGATTTGGTGATCATATCAACTATGTACATCTCCATTGTCTTTCTTGTCTCTAGCTTGAATAGCCGGTTGACCAATCGCTGGTCTGTAGCGCCCTTATTCTTAAGGCCGAAAGGCATTACCTTGTAGTAAAACAGACCTTGCCCTAATCCTTCTAGCAAAGGGGGCATTCATTTCACTCAAAGGATCCTTCTTGGCTTCCTTGTGTTTCCCCTTTTTTATTTGTTAGATCTCTTTCTACAGCTTCGCAAACAGATCTCTTAAATGCTTGTTTCCATATTTCCTTGAATCGACCTCGGATCCCTCAGATGAACTGGAGATTTCAGCCCTGTCCTTTTCACAGGGGGGATCTGCCTGGGGCTTTACTGGCTACCTTCTTCTCTGGCCAGGGTTTCCCTCTTAGAGGTTAAAGGGTTAAGAGGATCACGCTGCTCCCGCGGTAAGGCATCTGCTGCAGATTTGACCCGCTGAGATTGATAGCATGATGGCCTGCAAGGAACTGAGGGCATGGGCCATAGCCTATCTCGGATCGAGGGTTGAGGTCTCGTCCCGTTGTAGGCTGGTTCTGGTGGGGGAGGTACCAACCGATAGAAGGCGGGCTACCGAGCTCCGGGCCTACTCGTTTCTCCCTTGGTATTGGGATTCGTCGGTTGGGTCGTAATGCCCTCAGTGAGCAAGTGAAAGCGGACGTTCTCTACGAAGGCCGCTGCTTGTTGATCGAGCATGACCTAGCTTATCGCTAGGGGGACTAGAAGCCCGTGGAG
The DNA here is from genome assembly GCA_032871835.1 of Dipteronia dyeriana. Classification (NCBI taxonomy): domain Eukaryota; kingdom Viridiplantae; phylum Streptophyta; class Magnoliopsida; order Sapindales; family Sapindaceae; genus Dipteronia; species Dipteronia dyeriana. The sequence continues at coordinate 97,708,745 of CM065296.1, read as the reverse complement.
TAGTTGGTTGGATCAGAGCCTGGTTATAATGCCCGAACTTCCTACACTTCCTTGGAGCCTTTCGTGTTGAAGCAGTGGATTATTGTCCCGATGCCTCGGGTTGTCCCTAAGATGAGCGAAGCCTCATAGTACTTGAAAAACAACAAACATATAAACTTTAAGTAAATCATGTGTGGGTTTTCCCATGGACGGCTCAAGAATGTGTTAACTAAAATTTCACTCAGGGTGAGGAATTTCAGCTAGCACCCTCGAGACCACCACCTCGGAGGTCAGAGTTGGGGGTGGTACCTTCGGTGCCAGGTTTATACGAGTAATAGTGAAGATGAAGATGAGTGATAGCACGCTTTATTAAAGATATGTAAAGGGAAATGGCATTGTTTTATTACTGTTAAATGAATCAAATATTATATACAGAAATCACTCGAAAACTCTCAATCTTTCTTGGGTACAATGGGAGTGGCAGCTTCGTGCCTATCGAGAAGTAGAAAACAATGGTGGCCATGTTCTATCAATCTAGAATAGGTAAGGACAAAGCTCTCTTTTTATATGTCGTAAAAGCCGTCTTTCCTTCATGTATGCCTGGGCGTATTTATACAGGGTTCAATTAGGTTAAACCCGTTATCCTACTGCAATGAATCTATGAATCAAATCCCTCATTATTAGGCGGGATGTTTTGTTTAAATATTGTTAACCGAAAATTCGTTCGGGGTTAGGAATTACAACTAACACCTCCAGGATAGCTACCACGGAGGTCGCGGTCAGGGTAGGTACCTCGTACCTTGATGATCTCCTATGAATATGGAGAATGAAGCGGTAAATGAAGATGATGCAGCTGGTAGGAGAATAGGCATCCCGCCCGTCGAGCTTCATACTTAAGAAAGAGATATGGAGAGCTCGGGGTTCCCTTGCTGGTGTGAACGGGTTAATCTTGGTCCTTGTTCCCTGGTCATTGGTCAGGTTCGGAGCCCATCCTGATACCTGGAGCCCAGTTCTGGACCATGATTTCTTCATGTAATTCACCGACCTATATGGCGATTAAAAATAGGAGCTTGCCTAGCTTTTGTGCCGGATCCATGCCCGCTTCCATAGAGAAATCGTAGGAGAACTCATTGACTTCCTTCAAATGGGTCAGGGTGGTTTCTCTCTATCTTGACATGCGACTTGACAGGCAGATATAAAGAACAAGGGTGCTAGTCCAGTGGGGTAGGAGCTAGATCTGATTCCCTAGATCTTCGTTGTAGTTTCCCGATCTCATATATAAAGGATTAGAGAGCTAGGACCAATAAGGTATGTACCTAGCCCGCATACACACATGCATAATACAGTAGATAATAGGAATAAGACTTATGGAAGGTGGACTGACCAGGGGGGAAAAAGCATCACGAATGATCACATGCTGAAAAATCCCAAGGTAGTATCCAGAGGAAGGAGAAAGACCCTTCCTTATGTATATATATATATCATGCGATGCTCCTAGGAGCTTACAAAGATGGCGAAGTAGTACAATGTATGTGCTCCGGATAGCTTACAATAGTAATAAAAAGTTAGCCAATCCAGGTATGTTTCTGGGAGAGGCGATACCTGTCATTGAGACGATACAACAATGGTGATCTAAGATGAACTCAGGCGAAATATGTATACTTGCCTCGGGCTGGTTGATTCTAGGATTGGAGATGAGATATTAGATCTCAGATATGTCTTATGAGCCGTGTATCAAAAAATGTATTTTGGACTCTTCAGGTTGACTGGAGCATGTAATTTGGTGTATCCCTTTCTTGGAGAGAGTTTTGTCATACTAATCGGTTCCAATTGCTTGTTTCCCACTTCTCAGCTTATGGATTGATCCTCCTTCCTTATTAGGTCTGATTTTCTGTTATAGTTGCCCCTAAAGAATCGGATGTGGAGGATATCTTGAAGGTAAAGGTATTTATTTCCTCTTTGGACTATTTCATTAATGGTGGCCATTAAATAGTTGAATATTCTCTTATTAATGGCGTTGAACATGTCATTAATAGGGTTGACTACCTCTATTAATATGGTTGACCTCATTAATAGGTTGACTACCTCCATTAATACAGTTGACCTCATTAATGGCATAGTAAATGTCATGAAAGTCAACCCTCTCTTCATAAGTTGTTTGGAGGGGAATTCTGGTTTTGTATGTCACTTTGGTGAGGTACTTTATGGAGGTTACCTGAGGGAATGCTAGTGTTAAGGTAAGCTCAAGTACTGCTCTTGCTACTGGAGACTTGATTTAACCATGCCGGGATCTACAGTGGATCTTGCCCTACTCGTGTTGGCACTTTTTTGTGAATATGGGGCTTTGCGAGCTTCCTCTTTTCTGTTCGAACAGGTTGAAATTATACCTCGACGAGACAGAAGGGCCTTTGCAAGACAAGTTTGGTACCTTGAAGGTCTCTTTGTGAAAGTAGAGATAGTAGCAAGCTCTAGGAAAGTGTCACGAGTTACCTCGACGTCGGGGAACCCAGGTCCTCTCACGTTGACCTAGTTTTGGGCTTCTATCCTTATATTAGGAACTTGATGCGGTCACATTGGGGTTTATTTGGTGGGCTTGGACACGTGCGAGATGCTCAGATGGTATGAGCGGCCTCACCTTGCTCCTACAGGGTCGCGTGGTAGCTTGACATCGGGGACCTTGATACCCCGTTGCATATGCCCGAATTTGGACCCTTGCATGAAGGCTGGGAAGTGGAAAATTTTTCTTTGGTCCCTAGAAAATTTTTTCTATTAACAAATGTCATTGAGTTTGTTTTGATAACGGATTCGAGAATATCTTGGAGGGAGATAAGTTTGTTTCCTCTTTAGACTCAATCACTTGATCTGCACGTTGGAGAGTGAATGTGATCCCGTGAGCTACCCAGGCGAGATGTGTTGGGATTATGCTTGATGGCAAGAGTATAATAATGTATTTGACAATCTTTTCATATTAATAAAGTGATTTCTAGTTTAACAAATCTTATAGCATTTATAGTTTAATTATTATAATTGAAAAAAATTAAATAATCGTAAGGTCAAAAGACTATAAGAAAAGAAGAATTGTTCATACATCTAGATATGTTTGAGGTAGACACAATTCTTTAGTTAATCTTGAATAATATTCACAACTTAAGATAAAGGTTGGGCGCCTTTATCTTGTTAAAGTTGTAGATTCTTTTGCTAGCGTTTGAGTAGGATCAAATGTGTTATGATGAGACCAAAATCATCAAAGTGCTGTGTCTTTAAGGAAAAGAATCTAGTGCACTGGGTACATTGAATTGGATCGCAGTGAAATACTTTATCTAGAACCGTCAATGGATAAAAGTTTTCACTTGAAGACAATCGAAGAGTCTATCTCAATCCTGAGATAAATGATTGACTTATTGTTGCAAGTGTTATCATTTGATCTATCAATGAGTACGATTATATAGCATAGTCTATCCTCGATAGTTTTGTGGTATTCGTTTTTTAATCGATAGAGGACATCGTGACTCCATTTATTAAATGAGAATAGAATATCATCATACGGATGTTTTGAGGTATTGGATATTAAATTTTAACGTTAAGTTTTCAATAGTGTTTATTGAAACATGGCTTATGGACAAGTTAAAATATCCAAAATCAAAATGTGGTCATATGAGTAAATATGGTAACTTAGAGAGCTATAGGCGGTTTATGAGCTCTTGGAGATTACTGATATTTTTCACGAGGATACAGTTTCTCCATTAAGATTGTCTAGGGTATGAATGAGTAACATCAACTTATTCTATCTTTATTTAAGAGTTCAATTTTAGTTCTTTTGTGGAATGAACAAAAATTAATAGATCGGACCTAAGTGAATCATTTGTTGATTGTGATTGGGTTGCGTTTATTGGTGCTTAAATTTAGATAGTCAGCTAAGATCCTAAATCAACACGAACTTGCATGGATCACTTGATATATTCTACCGGACAAATTTATGGGTCCATCTAGAATTGTATTGAGTCATGTGGACTTGTTTCTTTTTGTAAGAATGGGTCTAGTTCATATGTGGACTTTTTATTAAGGTCCAATGGATTTAATAAAATAAGAAAAATAATATATATACCTATATATTGTTATAGGCGGCAATGCTAATGTATAAAAGCCTAAATATATTAATTTAATTATATTTGATTTTTTAATTAAATGGAAATTAATTAATTATTTAATTAAAAGTCAAAATCTTTTTCCTGGTAGGAGAGGGTCTCCTAAAATTATACTATTGTTGGTAGTATAATTAATATTAAAGACTATATTTGATAAGTAGATAAATAAAAGGAATTATTTATCTAATCAAATTAGAAAGTTTTTAATATGGTTACAAATACACTATTGAGTTGAATTAGGAGTCTTGGTATAGGAAAGAATTATTTTTGGAAAATGATTCTTGGTCACCAAGTAAATCTACCTAAGGGTAGAATTCTTCTTTGAAAAGGATTCTTAACCACCAAGTAAATCCACCTAAGAAAAGGATTCTTAACACCAAGTAAATCATTTTTAGGAAAGGATTTGAAATCTTAATAAATTTCAAAGAAGAATTTCGGCCAGCCCTAGTTCTTTTTGAAGAGATAATTCGGCTACCATAGAATTTTGAGGGAGAAAAATTTGTTTTTGCTCTAGACAAAATTCTATCAAATCTAAGAAATAGTGTGAGATTCGGCAAAAAAGAAAAGAAAGAAAGAACATTTAGTTTTCGATAGTACACTAGTAGCGTTTACATTAAAAGGTTTTGTATACAACATCGAATCAAGGTTCACGTGATTTTCAATCAAATTGATTGATAACTCACAAGTGACCTAACGTTATTTGTTTTCTTCTTGGAGGATTATTGTGACTAATAAAGGGAAAGATTTTGTTTGTTTTCATCCTCAGGTATACAATTTAAAGAAAGGGATCCCACACTCATAGGTGATTGACATTTGTGATTGGATTGGAAGATCTTGCAGTTTTAATTCGATGCTAGTTCAATCGTCATAAGAAAAATGTACGATACTTTTTATATACATCAATTAATTTAAGGTAAAGGTTCTTGTTATAATAAAGGGAAAAAAATTATATCGAAACCCTAATTTCTAATTTTCAAGCTTCCGCTGTGCATATTTTCCATACAAAATGCACCATGGAGGTCATCCAATATGGCGTTTGCTATTTTGAATGGCGAGGTACACCTATGTACCAGTCTTGGTACTAGGAGCTTGATCTGACCCTTCTAGGTCCCATTTGAAGCTTGAAATGATTGTGTCGGTACTCTTTAGTGGTAACAGATCTTTGTGAGCCTCCTCCTACCTACTTGAATAGATTCAGTTCATCCATTGGCGAAGTGGAGCGATATTGTTCGATGAGTTCGATGCTTTATATGTCTCTTTGTACAAATGGAGATGGTAGTATGTTTCTAGGGAGGTTGCGAGGTATCTCGGCCTCAGGGAGTTTAGTTATTCCCTATTGATCTTGTTTAGGGCTCTTATTTTGATTTAAGGAGCTCGAGTTGAGCGACCTCATCTTGCTTCTGTGGGGTCATACGGTAGCTCGACCCCGGGAACATCGGTACCCTGCTGTGTTATCCCGGATTTGGACCCTGGCTCGAAAAGTGGAAAATTTACCTTTAAACCCTAGACAAATTTGGCTATTAACAGATTGTATTCTCCACGAATAAAGTTGTCATGATCGCCATGAACCAAGGAAAGTGAGATAGCTTTCTTGATGCATTGGTCGGGCACCACCCCCCACCAAGAAGGGTCTGAGTATAAGAGCATAGTTTCCATTCAGATCTTGAGACCATGATAGCTAGGTAGCATTCCTGATGCTTTGGTCGGACTACAATCCCCAAGAAGGATCTGAGTATAAGAGCATAGTTATCATCCAGATCTTGATACCAGGATAACTAGAAAGCATTCATGATGCCTTGGTCAGGCTGCCAAGCATAGTTGCCATTCAGACCTCGAGACTAATCTGACTGAAGGACTTTCTCGATGCCTTAGCCGGGTTGCCACCCACCCTGAGGGGATCAAAACCTGAACATACAAAGTCCACCAAGTCAAGGTCTCCATGGAAGGGTACCTCTCATTCCCAATACGAGGTAGCGGGGTACCCAAAATATCACAATACGAATTTCGTCTGAGTATCAGAGTTCTAGTACCTAGAACGACACCACACTTGTCAATCTCGGAAGGATGATCTGACATGAAAGATCCTTATAGGATCCACTATGTACCACAATAGAATATCTTTAACTACTAGTTCTACATGTTTGCTTAAATTTCAACTTTACAGGAACGCGATTATAGGAACCCACTATGAAAGCCTAGTTGAAATAAATAAAGTCAAAGATATGGGCAAGGTCAACAAATACCTTACAGGGGGACTACATACCAGGACTGACAACACATAAAATTATACCCCGTTTGTCAACCTAGACTTAATAGATATAAGGTTATTAGTTTCCATATTTAGTTAAGTTAGAATAACATGGAAGATTACACCTAGATCGAGGCCAGAAGTAGCAAGGAGTATTCAACCTAGTGAAAAATTCACCATCAGGAATCAATCAAAGTAAGCATGGAGGAAATCAAAGCCAATTCTTAATAATGATAAGGGAGCCTATCCACTCAGTAGGCCACATCAGAACAAATAAGGAAGCCTATCCCCACACAAGGCTACATACATTATACGGGGAGCCTAACCCCTAGTTCCGGGCAACATCTACAAGGAAGAACAAAAAAGAATTGATAAAAATTGGTCATGAGTATAGCAAGATGCCCACCCCCTTCCCTGGAAATCAAGATAAGTCGTCAAAGAGATTATGTCAAACTCCAGCTGGTTTTCTCCCACTGCTCCTCCCTCTTGCTAGTCTCTGTCGGCCTCCCCTCCTTATGGTGGATGATCAGCATGATTGTCCCTTCATACTACTCTTTCTTCCTGAGGGCTGCCCGTCTGGTCTTCCTCCAAGACTTTAATTACCACAATTATAACCTCAAGGGGAATGATCGTGTTCTGAAGGGTAGTAACTGCCTCCATCTCCATCTGCTCACCCTCTGACTCTACTCCAACAAGCTTTTTAAAGCGGTCCCCAACTCCCCCTTGAATCTCAGGTAGACCTCTTTCCAACTCTAGGATAGCAGGAAGATCTTCCGCGGGTTGGACAGACTGGAACCCTGTGCTTGTAGAAGCCAGCTAACCTCTTTCGGACTGCATAGGCTGGACCCTGCCTGAAGACTCTCTAGGCCCTAAGCTTGGAAAAACTGAATAAATGAGGGGAAAATTCATTTCAATTATTTGTTACCCGGTTCCAACTGCGTTTGAAGTGCCTACTCCATCACCAGTGGGAAGAGACATCTCATTGATCTTAGCCATAATCTCATTCCTGTCCCAGACACCGATGATGGGAAGGTCGAAGGGTGAAGACAGCGCTTCAGCAACTTGGTAGGAGGTATAGAAATACCCATTCCCAAATGAGGCCACCATCTCAGTCTGTAGCTTGGCCACCTGGTCATGCAAGTTCTTGTTTTCAACATTCAATATCTTGGCCTCTGCTTTCTATGTGTCTCTGTACATGGCCCAGCGGTTGGACATGTAGGTCTCTTAGTTGAAGGACCACTTCAGCCTCTCACAGTTGGACTAAAACTCGACCTCCATCTTCTTCTGACTGGAGGTCATCTCCTACACCAAAGCCTGAGCTCATGCAAGCAATCCTATGACCCTCTCAGCTTCGGCCTCAGCTTTTTCCGCATGGTCACAAAGAGAAGCCACCTGGTGGCTCACGGCAACGCTAAATTTGAAAGCATATATCTTACAAAGTTCAAGTTAAAAAATAATCAAACTAGCTACCTCGATTACAGATGAAGTAAGATAGTTACCTCGGCCAAGAGAGTGGATCCCTTGATAATCATGATGTCAACGGGTATTGAAGCCATCAAAGAAAGGCTAGCACCTGGAGAAGACGCGATAAACCACTCCAAGACCTCATATTATCCAGCTAAACTTGATTGATGTTGAAGGCGTGTAGGAGGACCCCTGCAACAGCAGTCCCTCCCCTCATCCCCCCAAAGATTGAGAAGCTGGGGATACTAGTGGAGGAGCAAGAGCATCATGTAGGCTGACCGTGGGGAAAACAACAGTGGTAGTAACGATATAATAGGGCAATCGAAGCAGGAGTGGTGGCAGCAGTAGTACCTAGAGGAGGGGTGGTGGTTCCCCTACTTTGTGCCCTGGATGCCCGAGATGTGAAGTTTTCCACTATAGACCAGGGTTGAAAAGGAGGCAAGATTGAGGCAGGTGAAACCCCGACTGGAACGGATAGCCCCCTTTTTACCAAAGTAGTCGAAGAGGTCCCCTAGATCTGTCTGGTAGAAGGAGGAGGGATGAGAGCTTGCTGGATTTCTTGGGTAGCTGAAGCAATAACAGAAACTGTTAAAGAAAAAAAAGTGTTAGAATAAGAACATGCAGAAGAAGAGGGGTAAAATAATTCGGGGCTCTATTCCTACCAGGAGAGGCAACGGTAATGCATATGTACGCATTCACCATGCGAGGATTAAAAGGATCGGAGGTAGGGTATTGAAGGTTCAAATAGTTCTGGGCCATGATCGTCTTCAAAATTGATTCAGATTCAGCTGGCAATGAATCTCTATCCCAGGAAGGCTTGTCATTAAAAGCGGTAGGGACCACAAACTCATGTTTGTTAATAAAAATCGAGTGCCCCCAATCACCTTCGATCAACACCCAGTCCTCCTTCCAAGTCTTTCTTGGAAGCGCTAGGTACGATGAAGTTGAGCTTGTTTTTGGCTTTGGCATAGAACTGACCTCTTGGGCCATCGAATAAGCTACCGATTTGGAAAACGTACGCTAGCTCCTCGGCTTTGGGCTCTCTCATGGGGGAACCCACCTGACCTTGCTCCCTCTACATGACGAGAAAGTCCATTAAGTGCCTCTAGAAGCAGGGGGTCATTTAAAGATGGCCTAATTGCAAGGCATTGAGAGCCCACCGAAGAGTTGGGTGGAGAGGAAGCCTGATCCCGTTTTCTAAAGCGGTGACATGGAATAGGAGCACGCCTGCAGAAGGAGAGAAGACATTATAGTTCTTAGGAGGGACAGTGACGAGGATGTTGTCGGGTATGCCATATTTGGCTTTTAAACGGTCAATTGATTCCGATTTGACTGAAAAATTGAGGATGACTTTAAAATCATAGGGAAGAATTCTTTTCGGAAGGGGGAACTCTCCCAGATGGGCACCGAAAGCCTGGACCAAACCTCTTCCAACCTCTCTGTTGCAGGAGTTTCCACTCGAATCTTTTTAGACTAGTTTCAGTGGATTCTCGGGTCTATTCAAAAAACCAGTTCCTTTAAAAACATTCCAATCTGAGCGACGGCGTAGACGAGGAGGAAGATTGTCCCCGCTATCTGTACGACCTTATTTCCCTTGTGCGAGGCTGGAGGCTTCGTTGCCTTCCATCATGAGTTTGACTGTATCACAACTGGAGTTTGACATGGTGACAAGAAAGTTTGAATTTGATGAGAAGAAGGAAGACAGTAAAGATTCTGGCAAAGGTAAATAGAGAAAGGGTTTTTAAAAGTTAGAAATTTGAAAGAATGATAAGCGTGAGAAAGACAACGACACAACCGGTTTTAAATAAGGACGAATGGAACAGTAGATGGTGATATCATTACGAAAGCATGCTAAAAAACAAGATCTTTGGTAAAGATTACTTTAATCCCGGTACTGACGTAACAAAGCCGTTTTTTCGAAGAACGTACCAATTCGCTGTTAGCCAGATGGAACTCATAATTAATGTAAGGATTTCCTCTCAGATTCTGGCAACTAAAGAAGAGGGAAAATTTCCCAATTAAAACAGGAAATTAGACTCCAACTCTAACTCAATTACCGGTGTTCAAGTCAGTGGGGACTTCTGTTAATAGCTAAATTTGGCTAAGGACCAAATGAAAATTTTCCACTCTCCAAGCAAAGGTTCATATCTAGGATTACACAGCAGAGTACCAAGGTTCCACGGGTCGAATTACTATGCAACCCCACATAAGCAAAGCGAGGTCACCCTCATTCTAGGAAAGCTTTAGGTAAAGCTCGATGTGATTAAATTAAGCTCCTTACATCGAAATAGAAGCCCGGGGAGAGGCCGACTGAGGAAGACCTAATCTATCAGAGGTTGAGATATCTCGCGACCTTCCCAGAAGAACACTACCATCTCAACTTGTATAAAAAGACCATTAGGGTATCGAGTTCGACCTGCAGTACTACTTAATTTCACCACGAAACGAACCTAACCTATCCAAAACAGGAAGGAAGAAGCTCGCCAAGCTCCGTTACAACCGAAGAGTGCCAATATAGATATGTCAAGCGCCCAAAGGGACCAGGAAAGGTCAAATCAAGCTCCGATTTTCGAGACTGGTATAGAGATGTACCTCGCCATTCAAAGGCAGCAAGCACCATAGTTGATGATGTCTATAAGGCATCCTAACAGGGCAACATACTGGATCACACGTACTCTCTAATGCATATTAAACTACTACATACGTGCAGGTCAAGTGATTGAATCCAAAAAGGAAACAAACTTATCAACTTCTAAGATATCTTTGAATTAGTTAAACCAAAGTCAATGACATTTAAACACAACATCCTGCCCGATAAGAGGGGATTTGATTGAGAGATTCGTGGTGAGAGAATAAGAAGTTCAATCTAACTGGATAGTAAATAAATACACAGAGCAGAGCACGTAAGAGACAAGGCCAAAGGTGACAAAAATTCACCAGCAATAAAACAAAGCTTTGTCCCAGCCTAAATTCTCTAAGGAGAGCACGGCCTCCATTTTTCTACTTATCAACAGGGACGAAGTTGCCACTCCCATTGTACCCAAGAGAGATCGAGGGTTTCGAGTGGCTTTTGTATATTACTTTGATTCGTTTGCAATAATAAAATTGTGCCATTTTCCTTACATATCCTTCACACATTGTGTTATTTCTCATCTTCTCCATTACACATATAAACCAGGTACCAAGAGTATCACCCTCGACCGCGACCTCTGAGGTAGTGGTCTCGAGGGTGTTGGCTGAAATTCCTCACCCTGAATGAATTTTAGGTCAACAACTCCAAAACTTGTTCTTTAACTCTCCAAACCTGAAACCCATCATCCTTCATGGATCATTGAGCATTTTTAGGAATGAGTCTTCATTATTAATTTGACTTGGTAAGTTAAATAAAAATCCCATCTTTGTTATTTGTTCATTCTTTCCAAGGTGATATTTGCATTGCATTTATTATTTGATTAAATGCTAGGACTTCATTTATTATATTTATTTATGAGTTCCTTTACATGATTGGGTTTGTATTGTGATAGCTTGCCTTTAGGACGTATTTTCCCTCTAGCTAAATCTGTATGCCTTGCATTTAGATTTTGTTGATTAGGTCTCATAGAATGCATTTTGTGATTGCATTATTGTCCTTGCCATGATTAATGAAACCTTGTGTTGATATGGTTTTGTTTGATGACTAGATTTTAGACATGCATATCTATATGTAGTTAAGTCTTTTTGAGCCTTCATATAGACTTTTATATCTAGGATTTGTACTTAATTGATATCTTTAAATCTCTAGACAAGCATTTAGTGTTGCCTAGCATTAATTGCATTTAGAATATTTCATTTATTCATATAGGTTGTTTGATCTCTTCTATGAGAGTTAAGTTTTATGACTACAAGGTGTATTGCACAAGCAAGTGAACTCTTGCAACAAGGTGTGTTGGCAAGCATTGATCTAAAATCACTATAAAGGCCCGTTGGGGTAGTAATGGTGGGTTAGTGCCCGAGAATGGTGTAACTAGAGGTCAACCTAGGTTGTAAACATCATTACAATAGTAGATTTGAGGATAAAAGTCGCTAAGTGGTTAGCCTGTGGTTTTTCCCTTGTTGAATGAAGGGTTTCCACGTAAAAAATTAAGTGTTATTTAATTTTCGTATTTTATACTTGATTTTATATGTTTGTTTATAGGGTGAATTTTTAATATTGACTAATAAAATAATCGGTAATTAACTTGATTAAAACATATTCACCCCCCCCCCACTAGGTTAATTAGACACACGCTTAGAGTTTAAGTTTATTTTCATAGACCTTTAGGAGAAAATAGCGATAGGGACCATTGTGGAGGCATGTGCCCAAGCCGCAGTACCCTAAACGTGATACCTTTGGAACCAACCGCTGTTGGGACCGCAGTTTAAACATGTGTATAGCCAGCGACCTGTACCACGGTTAAGAGAAAAATTCTCTTTTCCAGACAACTAAAACACACTAGCCTATATGAATGATATGTAAGTGTAGAGTGTGATGAATTACATAAATTCACCAAGACAAAGGCATAAAAAAAACATGTAATCAAATAGAAATCATTGCATAACAAATAGTAATGCATGCAAGTGAGTGTATGCAACTAAATCTCTTCAATTAAGAGTAGAGTCAAGTAATCTACCTTCCTTGAATCACTTGAAGTCTAATGGCATTGGCGATGGGTATTCTTCAAATCCTAAGCTACCCTTTACAAGATCAGAACCTAATTGTGAAATTGTCAACGAAATAAGCAAATAATAAAGTAAGACACTTACAATCTCCCCCTTTGGCTATTTCGTGACAAAACCACCATTCACAAAGCAACTTGCCAAAACAAAAGATGGTTTGTCAACAAAATTTTCTATATATCTCTTTTGGTATGAACATGCATAGAATGGTTTAGGTTATCTAAATTGGCATCTAGATAACTTGGTAAATCATTCTTTAGAATTCGATCACACGTCTTAAATAATTGAGTGGGAGAAGGTGTTTTGGAACACCTACGGCCTCCAAGTTTATTTAAGCTTTATGTTTCGTGTAATAACCTCCCAAGAGGTATTCATGAATGGAATTTAGCAAGATTCTTCCTTACAATGATAGACTAGACAATTAGCCCAAACGATATCTACTCCCAAAGGAGAGATATTCGTGAGGGATTATATACAAGATCGATAACTTGGTAACACACTCAATATAATTTTATTAATATTCTCCCAAGAGTTCTTATTAATAAAATTGCAAGTCTAAAATTGAAAACGTTGGTTGTTATGTTAACAATTAGGTGAGACCTAGTCCAACTAGTAAATGGTGCGAACTCCATAAGGAGGCGTGACATAAATACCGCCACAACCAGAAAATGGAAAAAGAAATAATAATGTAGAAAATATTCTATAATATTAAATAAATAAGTCATATTCAATCATACAAATATAAATATCTCAAACAAATGAAACATTACAAAAAAAAAAACGTTCTTCCTCAAGATAAATGACCATTATATCCAATGTGTCAAAGACAAGAAGACAAGAAAATATCCAATAATATTGCTCGTGTGTTGAAGAAGACAAGAATCGAAGTTGTGTTAAAGAAGAGAAGAGACACAATCGTGCGTTGAAGAAGAGTTAAGGATTTTTAACAAAACGTTATGTTTAACTTAAGTTAAACACGGTGTTTTGACGTTTTTTTATTAAAAAAACAAATAATCCAAAAGGTGGACACCTCGTTCGGCGGAGGTGGGATTCTGATACTAATCAACCTGTGCCGCCGCCAACAAACCAAGAGGCAGCCTCTCGGGCTTGGGACAGCCACCTCAAACCGATTTTTAAAACTATGCTCTGAGTAGAGGTGCCATGGCCCTAAATTTCAAAGTCCTTTTGAATTTCAGACGGATAAGGATTTACGCTTGCAAATGTTCGGGCCAGGCCGGGCCAGATTCTTAATATATATAGCATTATAGCAAATATCAAACACCACAACACCAGTTAAGTTGAATGACAAGGGTGGTAGGCTAGAAGTTTAGGGCACTATATACAGAGTAAAAGAAACAGAAAACTAGCGTCTATTATGAATTTGAGGCATTTGACTTTCAACCACAAATCAATAGCTTTGGTAATGTCAAATAGCAGTTGACAAAAACAAAAAATTTAGATAAAGTCCCATACAGTTGGAAATTAAGAATCCCATTGTAATGAAATCATGAATTCATTAAAGCAAACATAATAAGAACTACTGGTTACATGATAATCACATCTCACTCAAATAACCATGAAATAAGAAAAAAAAAGCTCACATTTGAAACAAATTCATCTTGGTTATCTGTTACGGTGAGAAGTTACATTAAAATTATAGAGTGTCAAAAACACTGAATTTGAAGCAAAAAAAAACGAATCATTGATAACAAATCAAAGGCGATATAAAATAAACAATGAACCTACGATTAACTGATTAAGGACCAAAATAGCTTAAAAATCAAAAACAACCAATGGTAAGCTATTTAACAACAAAAAATGAAATTGAAAATGAAAAATGCAATCCCTTAAATGATGACAAAAAAATATAATTAACCCACACACCTCTTAACCAATTAGTTGAATCTTCGATTAGGGATTGCTGTGAAACGTGGAAGCAGAAGTGTAAACTGCCAGAACAAGTGAAGGGGAAGAATGAGGGAGATAGGGATTTCTTACCTTTTATATACTCTTTCAAAAAGATGTCTCGTGATGAGAAGGTCTTTGGTGCATCCGATGTACTATGCATCCTGCATCCAGATGTTGCCAACATATTCAACTTTATCTAAGTTGCAACATCTGGGTGAGGATGCATGGTGCATCCCGCTGCACCCAAGTTTTTGTCGTGATTGTGAGTGCATTTCCAGGCTAGGGTTTCTAAGATGTACCACATATTTATATACTTTTAATGGAAAGTATCATTTTTCACCCCTGACTAAATGTTTTCATTGGTGGCCTTTCATCCCATGAAATGAAAATGAGTTATATTTCCCCTTCATCTAAAGAGAGGTTTGACTGGCTATACTCACCTTAAATTGCCATTTCTCCTTCAATATTATTTGAAAATTAATCATTTAACCCTAAAGATATTTATTAAATAAAAAATAAAATAGAAAAAAATAAAATACAATAATGAAAAATATAATTGAAAAAAAAATTGATTCTCCACCGTCCATCTTTGAGATGGACAGTAGAGATCTCTTTTAGATTTTATTTAATTTTAAAAATAAAAATTAAAAACAAAAATGAATTTAAAAACAAATTTTTTGTTAAATAAAATTATAGATCTGAAGGAGATTCAATCCACCATACCCATCTCTTTATAAAAAAGACAAGAAATTTAAAATAAAAATAAAAATTAAAAAACAAATTGCACCATCTTATCAAGCACGAATCCTAACCATAATCAACATGAAAACCCAAGATCTCCACCAAATCCATCTCATAATATCTCCACCAAATCCATCTCTTTATGAGATGGACAGTGGAGATTCAATCTGGATCTCCACAAAACTCGTCTCTTTATCAAAAAGACAAAAAAAAAAACAAATTGTACCATCTTATCAAGCATGAATCCTTACCACAATCAACATAAAAACCAAACCCACAATCAACTAAAAAAAGGGGACTTCCCTAGCTTCGCCTCAACCAGCTTCACGGATTTGACAAAAGTGAAAGTCAAAGAGTCTCCTCGTACAGACCCTTTGGCACCTAGCACTACTCACGAGCCCCCTAGAAAAGCACTAGCGAAGCGAAAGCCTAATAGAGAGACTATAACAAATAGACTTAAAGAAGGTCCCAAAGAAAAAATTCATAACAAGGGGAGTAATTCCTCTTCAGAAAAAACTCTAAGCAAGCAACCAAGAACAAAAGGAAAAGGTCTAAGTTCAAGGGCATTACTTGGGGTGACGTTGGTGATCCTCAGAGCCGATGCAACCCACCTCGGTTCCTAAGGCATCCTAGAGATGTCTCTATTCTTTTATTGTGCTCTGATCATGCAGGAGAGAAAATCCTTGGTTGTTTGGTCCTCTTGCACTTCCTCTACCTTGGACCATACCTCGGGGGAACCAAAGGCTGAGGGAACTTGGCTATTGACTCCATCGATGTGCTCATCACGCTTTTAGTTATTTAAACAAATATTATGGTGCGTTTAATAACAATCTAGACGGGGGAGTGAATAGATTTTTATCAATTTTAACCAATTTTCGTAAATGGTTAAGTTGAAAAAAATACCCCTAACTAGTTACAATAATTTCACAAGTGTAATAATTGCTGAAATAATAAATACACTTGAGATATACGTGGAAACCCTCCAAATGGGAAAAACCACGGGTTGTTAAGTGCGCCACACTCGAACCTCGAATCCACTAATGGCAAAGGAATTACAACCTAATCCCGGTTTATAATCCAACACCACTACCTAATCCCAGTATAAGTGAACCTAGTCCATCTTGTTTGCTATTTAAGCTACCTAATCCCAGAAGCAACACAAGTCTTACTTCTCAATGAAGAGATAAAATGACCTATGTGAATATATGATGATATTCAAAGAACAAACAAGGCTAGGGAACCTTATATGCTTATCTAGGATGATGAGATGGCAATTAATGGAATCCTAGATATCAAGAGCTAAATGACATGCTCATGAAGGTTAGCTAAACATAGATCAAACAATCCTATGAAGCTATCACAATACAACACTCAATCATGTCATCACAACAATCTCTATTTTGTATCTAGAATATATTCTAAGAGCATACAAATGATAAAAGAGATGGCTTAGCAAGAAAAACACTTAACTTATATGAAGATAGTGAGAAAATTACCAAACGAGATGTGATGATGCAAAACTATCTATTGATGCACTTTAAATGACCATAGATGATGCAAGATGATGTTTTGATGCACAAGGAGATGCTTTGAGTGTATAAAGGTGAGTTCTTGCAAGATTCATCCTTTGAAATATGTTCTAAGGAAAAGATATGACATTTTGAACTCATACACGACCTGAATACAATGAGACATATATATATATATATGAGATTCAACCAAAGTGAGGTCGTTTTGAAAAAAAAATGCTCCAGCTCCCGCTATGTGCGCTAGTGAGTGACGCTAGTCGAGTAGCGCACCACCAACGCACAACCTAAATTTTCAATAGGCGCTAGTGGAGTGGCGTAGCTCAGTGGCCTATGACAAGCGACGATCCACTGACATGTTGCGCTGGTGAGGCTGCGCCAGTCGAGTAGCGCACATCCTACTTTCTCACTATTGCACAGGTGAAGTGGCGCAGCTCAGTGGCGCATGACAAGTGACGATCCATTGATATGTTGCGCTGGTGAGGCCGCACTGGTGAGGCCGCGCTAGTCGAGTAGCGCACCATCAGCGCACAACCTAGTTTCTTCTCACTCAAACACATATTTTCCACAAGTAATAGAGTGATGAAGATGCATCCTATACTAATGCCTAACATGACATGGTATTTTAATCACAAGATGCAAATAAATCAAGAAGAGTTATTTAAAACATGAATGAACACAAATATAAACACACAACATATATAAATAAGAGTTATGCATGAATTTGTAAGTGTGTGCAGCTATCTTTTCAAAGCAAGTAAGCACAAGAATTTTACCTTTGGTGCTTCTTCTCTTGAGGTCTTGAGAGCCTAAGCTACCTTTACAAAAAACCTCAATATGTGGTTTGTTAACGAAATAAGTCAATCAATAAATGAGGAATTTACAATCTCCCCCTTTGGCTACTTCGTGACAAAACCATTACTCATATTGATCCTCACAAAACAAAATAAAGCACCGAGAAGATATTCTACATTATAAAGAGATATATAAAAATAAACTTCAAATCTTCAATCTCTAATCTCTTGTAGATCTATCAACCCTACACACAAAACAAAAACAAATGCACTTTCTAAACCAAGTGTATGTAAGATGATAAAGTGAATATAAAACAAAAGCATTTGCATTTAAGAGTATGAGTACAACATCATGCAATGTATGTGAATGCAATGCTCCCCCTCAAAGGGTTACTCCCCCTAAATGTAATCTCCAAACATGTACTACTTCCTCCTACCAAGTTAAGTTCCCCCTTAAACCATATGCTACTCCCCCTTTTTGTCATGATATAGGCAAAGGAGGAGTCCCCAACCGGGTCACTCAAGGCAAAGAGAGAAAGGAGCATACAAGATATTTGTATAATCATATAAGCCACATTTATGCAACTCAATTAATAGGAGAGAAACAAGGAGATTTATTTTAAGAAAATGTGTGAATCAAAAATGCTTTGCATACAAAACATGTTGCATTCAAGTCTAAAAACAATTGTATTTGGCAAAGCAAATGACAAAGGTTTCCAATAGAATTCAAACCAATTTCACCATTCGCCATGAGAGAAGCAATGATATAGAGTTTTCATAGATATCAAGTTGTAAGAGTAATATATCCAACTTTATAGGCAAAACATGGCATGAGCAACTTTGTACCCTATTTGATTTTTCTGGGTAAGATACCCGTATGATAGTAGTCATGTTCAACTAATAAAGAAAGAAAGATATTGATTAAACAATTTAGACTCACTAGCATTTTCACACAATATTTTGCATTCAACAATTGCAATCATTAATTCATGCTATTTAAATTTACATTTGCATGTAACTTAAAGAATCATCATGTCATGGAGAAAACTATAGGTCATTCAACATGTACTTCCTATGTAGATCTCCTAATCCAAAAATGCATGTTTGAACATAAATATGACATGGATTGTAATTAAAGCATAGTTCACACTTATTGAAGAATGTATAATCAAATATGATATAAGTGCAACCAAGCTACTCAAGCAATTAATAAAGGAGCATAAACATTTCCAAAATTTTGCATGCAACAAGTATACAATAGCTCTCTTTGCTTGAGTTCCCCTTATGGGGTCAAATATAAAAACTCATCACTCCATGAGACAAATCCCAATAGATTTACTAAGAGTTTTGAATCGAGTAGCATCTAAGGGTTTAGTAAATAGACCCGCTAGTTGATCATTAGTACATACATGTTCAAGTACTATGCATTTATTCTCAACTAGTTCTCTAATGAAATGATGACGGATGTCAATATGCTTATTTCTAGAATGTTGAACCGGATTCTTGGAAATATTAATTACACTCATGTTGTCACAAAAGAGAGTAAGAGTACCTTGATTGAATCCATAGTCGACTAGCATTTGCTTCATCCAAAAGAGTTGTGTGCATTCACTCCCACCAGTTATGTATTCGGCCTCAGCCGTAGACAAAGAAATTGAATTTTGCTTCTTGCAAAACCAAGAGACAAAGTTATTCCCAAGGAAAAAGCAACCGCCTGATGTACTTTTCCTATCATCATAATTTTCTGCCCAATCTGCATCACTAAAACCTACAAGACTAGCATTAGTGTCAAAAGAGTACCAAATCCCATAGTTAGATGTCTCATTCACATAGCGAATGATTCTCTTAACGAAAGATAAGTGAAACTCCTTAGGATCTGATTGGTACCTAGCACACACACCCATACTAAAAGAGATATCGGGCCTACTTGCGGTCAAATAGAGCAAGCTACCAATCATGCCACGATACAAGGTTTAGTCCATACTTTTACCACTAGCATCCTTGCTTAGCTTCAAAGTGGTACTCAAGGGTGTATCACAATGTTTGACATTTTCAAGGCCAAGTTTCTTCACTAGGTTTTTGGCATATTTAGCTTGGGATATGAAAATCTCATCATCCATTTGCTTAATTTGTAAACCTAGAAAGTAACTTAGCTCACCAACAAGACTCATTTCAAACTCATGAGATATGACATCAACAAATTGTTGGACCTTGGTGTTATTGGTGGAGCCAAAAACTATATCATCAACATAGATTTGAGCTATAAAGATCTCATCTTGGTCTTTCTTGATGAATAGAGTCTTGTCAACACTACCCCTTGTGTAGCCATCGTCAACAAGAAATTGAGTGAGGCACTCATACCAAGCCCTTGGTGCTTGTTTCAACCCATATAAAGCCTTCTTAAGGCGATAGACATAATTTGGGTGGTGAGCCCCTTAGGTTGCTCAACAAACACTTCCTCTTACAAGAAGCCATTGAGGAAGGCACTCTTAACATCCATTTGATGCAACTTGAACTTGTGCGAACAAGAGATGGATAAAAGAAGACTAATGGACTCTAACCTAGCAACGGGAGCAAATGTCTCCTCAAAGTCAATACATTCAATTTGAGAGTACCCTTGTGCTACAAGCCTAGCCTTGTTTCGCACAATGTTGCCATCCTCATCGGATATGTTCCTATTGACCCACTTAGTGCCTATCACATTGGTGCTCTTGGGCCTACGAACTAGAGTCCAAACCTCATTCCTTTCGAATTGGTTAAGCTCTTCTTGCATGGCAAGAACCTAAAATTCATCCTTTAAGGCTTCATCAACCTTCTTGGGTTCTATTTGAGAAGTGTAGCAAGTGTAGCTAATTAGATTAGCCATTTGATGCCTAGTCTTAACACCTTCATTAACCTCTCCAATGATGTCATCTTTATCATGGAGTTTCCTAACCCATGGAGCAGGTTCTTTTGAGTTCAAGAGAGGAATTCTATCAATAGGTTGTGTGATATCATCATCAAGATTAGTCTTTTCAACATTAGGAGTATCCACAACCTTTTCCAAGGGAGAGTCATCAACTATAGCTACCTCCTCCTCATGGTCATTATATTTGAGCCTTGTTTCATCAATGACAATATTAGATGATTCCATGACGGTTCTAGTTTTTAATTGAAAACTCTATAGGCTTTACTATTCAAGGCATAGCCAATAAAGATACCCTCGTCACTCTTAGCATCAAATTTTTCAAGTTGATCACGGTCATTCAAAATGTAGCATTTGCTTCCAAAAGTGTGGAAATAGCTAACATTTGGCTTTCTACCTTTCCATAACTCATAGGAGGTTTGCCTAGTGTAGGGCCTTAGAAAGACTCTATTTCCTATATAGCATGCCGTATTAACGGCTTCGGCCCATTGGTTCCTAGGGACATTATTGCTAAGCAACATCACACGGGCCATCTCTTGAAGAACCCTATTTTTCCTCTCAACAACTCCATTTTGTTGAGGTGTCCTAGGAGCCGAAAACTCATGAGAAATGCCTAGATTATTGCAGTAGTTTTCAAAATACGCATTCTCAAACTCCTTCCCATAGTCACTCATAATCCGTTTAATGCTTTTAATCTTAAAGTTCATTTCATTTTGAATTTTGGTACAAAGCATCTTAAACTTGTCAAAATTTTCAGATTTTTCTCTAAGAAAATAAGTCCAAGTGTACATAGAGAAGTCATCTACACAAAAAAAAATGTATTTCTTTCCACCTAAGCTCTCAGTTTGCATGGGACCCATAAGATCCATGTGGAGAAGCTCTAGAGGCTCTATGGTGGAGAGATACTTGCCCTTTTTATGCATGCTTTTGGTTTGCTTCCCTTGTTGACAAGGTCCACAAACACCATTTGCCTTTTTCTCAAGCTTGGGAAGGCCTCACACAACATTGAACTTATCTAAGATTCTTAAATCCCGATAGTTTATGTGGCCAAGTCTTTCGTGCCACAACTCAATTTGCTCATCCTTGGTCACATTATAAGAGACAACTCTAGCTTCAAGACAATAGCAATTGTCGCTAGATCTCATACCTTTTAACAAGGTTTGTCCATTTGGCGATAGGATAGAGCAATCATTTTTCCTAAACAAAACGGAAAGTCCTTCATCACTAAGATGTGAAATTCTTATCAAATTTGTTTTTAGGCCATTAACATACAAAGCATTGGACAAAGAAGGTAATCCTGGAATGGAAATAGTTCCCTTTCCTTTAACTTTCCTCTTGGATCCATCACCGTATGTGACATTTCCTCCCTCTTCCATGACAAGAGTCTTAAAGAAACTCACATCTCCCGTCATGTGCCTAGAGCACCCACTATCCAAATACAAAAAATTAGAAGAATTATTTTTCAAGGCAATTTGTGCAACATGGTAAAAGTGTTCGTCTCTTCTAATCCACCTAGGTGAAACATTTTTCTTCCTAGTGGTCAATGGTACATAGGCTCTAAATGTCCTAGGATCATGCAAAAGTGTTCCATTTTTCCTAGTGACATGCATCTCGGCTTTAGCTTTTTCTTCTCTATCATGCTTTCAATTCTACACAATTAAATATATCTAAATCAATTTGGTCTATTATGACCATCAATACCACAAAAATGACATGTAGGAATGAAGTTAGGAATCATACCATAACCTTATGGATGCATTGGGCCTTCCCATGTCTTTGTGGTTGTCTTGATTGTTGTTGAGGAACTTTCCTTCTTTGTTGTTGAACAAGACCAGATTGCTTCCTTGGTTGAGGTTGCATGATAGGTTTCTTTCCTTTATGAGCTTTCGGTTGAGGGAAGTTAACTTGAAGAGTCATTGTAAGATGAGCTTGAGGTAGGCTTCTTGGTACCATATTCACTTGAGCCTTAGGCAATTGATGAGAAGAAAACCCATTGAGATTCATGCTTCTTACAAAAATGGTCTTGCTTGGAGTGGATGACATCTTGTCATCTTCAAACCCAAGCTCTTTCTTATCACTCGGCCTCTTTTCGACATCTAACATGTGGTCAAGATTTTTGGTGCTAGAGTTCATCTTGGCCATAAACTCTCCAGCATCTTCAAACTCTTTCTTTAACCCTTCTTCACTTCTCTTAGATAAGTCTAATTCCTTTCTTAGCTTATCTTCACTATTCATGGTTCTCACCAACTCTTCATTTAGTTGGTTCGCTTGAGTAGAGAGCTCTAGGTTTTCTTCTTTTAATCTCTTAATTTCATTCTTGTTCTTTAACCTTGAACTCTCAAACCTAGCCTTATAGTCATTGAGATCCATCCTATCCATATTTCCATTTGTGGATTGTGATGAAGATCCATCATCACTTGAGTAGTTTTCCTCTTGACTCTCATTTTCTTCTTCACTAGCATCTTTACTCCTACGAGAGGACATAAAGGCTATAAAGTTAGCCATAAGTTCTTCATCATCCGAAGACTCATCTCCTTCATTAGAGTTATCACTTTCACTCCATGTGGCGGCCATCACTTTTCCCTTTTTCTTGACATTGTGATTTGCACATTCAAGGGCAAAGTGACCTATCCCACCACATTCATAGCATCAAACTCCTTTCTTTTTGGTCTTTTCTTGCCTAGGCTCAACCTTTTTGAAGGAAGCCTTTTTCTTCAAGTCTTGACCCTTGAATCCGAAACCTTTCCTCTTGGACTTGTAGAATTTCTTGAACTTCCTTATTTGCAAAGCCATTTCCTCATCCGAGTCATCATTGTTCTCCTTGTTAACTTTGGAGGCTTTTAAAGCAATATCCTTTTGCTTTTTTGGTGGTGTGGGGTTAGGACATTTCCTAGATTCATAAGCTAAAAGCCTCTCAATCACTTCACTCGGCTTCATATCCTTGTAAGCACTGTTCTCTTCAAAAGCAGTTACTTTAGACTTAAATCTATCGGGTAGAGATCTCATAATCTTCTGCTTGATCTTCCTATCCGAATAAGGATCACCAAGTTGATGACTTTGGTTCACAATGTCCATCAACCTCACTTCAAATTCATTGAAGCACTCGTTCTCATCCATCTTGAGAAATTCAAATTGCGTTTAGAGAACTTGAAGCTTCGATTCCTTAACCACATCGGTTCCCTCATATGCAACCTCTAAGATATCCCATGCCTCCTTAGCTATCATAGTGTTTTGAACCAACTTGTACTGATTCTCATCCATTGCACATAAGATGGCATGCATTGCATTCCTATTCCACTTTGTTGCCTCAAACTCTTATGCCTTCCATTGTGCCTTTGGCTTGAGTATATCATCTCCTCCAGCCGTAGGAGTCATCATGGGTGGAGTGTAGCCGTCTTCAACTGCCATCCATGCCCTATCATGAATTTGACAAATATACGACTCCATCTTGCCTTTCTAAGAGGCATAATTCAACCCGGTGAGAAGTGAAGGTCTAGTGCTAGAAGCGCCCTCGTTGCCACCGTCTCTACTCATTGTGTTTATGAATGAATGATATGAATGCGAGTGTATAAATTATCAACACAAACACACAAAATGCAACACATACCAAAATGAGCAAGGATCACCTATGTATGTCTAGGAACCTGCTCTGATACCAATTGAAACAAGTATTATGGTGTGTTTAATAACAATCTAGAGGGAATGAATAGATTTTTATCAATTTTACCCAATTTTCATTAATGGTCAAGTTGATGAAAATACCCCTAACTAGTTACAATAATATCACAAGTGTAATAAGTGCGAAAATAAAAAAGACACTTGAGATATACGTGGAAACCCTCCAAATGGGAAAAACCACAGGATGTTAAGTGTGCCACACTCGAACCTCGAATCCACTAATGGCAAAGGAATTACAACCTAATCCCGGTTTATAATCCATAACCATTACCTAATCCCGGTATAAGTGAACCTAGTCCATCTTGCTTGCGATTTAAGCTACCTAATCCTGAAAGCAACATAAGACTTACTTCTCAATGAAGAGATAAAATGGCCTATGTGAATATATGATGATATTCAAAGAACAAACAAGGCTAGGGAACCTTATATGCTTATCTAGGATGATGAGATGACAATTAATGCAATCCCAGATATCAAGAGCAAAATGACATGCTCATGAAGGTTAGCTAAACATAGATCAAACAATCATATGAAGCTATCACAATACAACACTCAATCATGTCATCACAACAATCTCTATTTTGTATCTAGAATATATTCTAAGAGCATACAAATGATAAAAGAGATGTCTTAGCGAGAAAAACACTTAACTTATATGAAGATAGTGAGAAACTTACCAAACGAGATGTGATGATGTAAAACTATCCATTGATGCACTCTAAATGACCATAGATGATGCAAGATGATGTTTTAATGCACAAGGAGATGCTTTGAGTGTAAAAAGGTGAGTTCTTGCAAGATTCATCCTTTGAAATATGTTCTAAGGAAAAGATATGACATTTTGAACTCATACACGATCTAAATACAAAGAGACATATATATATATATATATATGAGTTTCAACCAAAGTGAGGTCATTTTAAAAAAAAACACTCCAGCTCCCGCTATGTGCGCTAGTGAGTGATGCTAGTCTAGTAGCGCAACACCAGCGCACAATCTAAATATTCAATAGGCGCTAGTGGAGTGGCACATCTCAGTGGCGCATGACAAGCGACAATCCACTGATATGTTGTGCTGGTGAGGCTGCGCTAGTCGAGTAGCGCACCACCAGCGCACATCTTACTTTCCTAATATTGCGTGGGTGAAGTGGCACAGCTCAGTGGCGCATGACAAGCGATAATCCACTAATATGTTGGGCTGGTGAGGCCGTGCTAGTCGAGTAGAGCACCACCAGCGCACAACCTACTTTCTCCTCACTCAAACACACATTTTCCACAAGTAATAGAGTGATGAAGATGCATCATATACTTATGCCTAACATTACATGGTATTTTAATCACAATATTCAAATAAATCAAGAAGAGTTATTTAAAACATGAATGCACACAAATATAAACACATAACATATATAAATAAGACTTATGCATGAATTTGTGAGTGTGTGCAACTATCTCTTTAAAGTAAGTAAGCACAAGAATTTTACCATTGGTGCTTCTTCTTTTGAGGTCTTGAGAGCCTAAACTACCCTTACAAAAAACCCCAATATGTGGTTTGTTCATGAAACAAGCCAATCAATAAATGAGAACTTTACAGTTATCATGCTTAATGACTCATTGCTTCTTCCAGTCTTTGTCCTTGCCTTTAATTATAGAGACTATGAAGTTGAAGGAGTTCACAGATTTCAGGTAGCTATAGAACTACCCATATGATTACCGAGTCATGGGAGCAAGCTAGAAGTTGCAAGGAAGCTCATTAAGCCCAAACTCACTGCACGTGCCATTATCGGCCACCAAACTGGTTTACCTTCCGCCTTATCTCCCCCCACATAAAGCCCAACCAAAAAACCCCGGTTTAGAGAAGTCACCAAGATAACCAAGCAAGAAGAATATGAGTACACCCATTACACTCCCCTTCCCCCCGTCCCCTTAATGCCCTAAGTAAAGCTATTTACCTAGCTATCTAGGAAAAGGTCTCCTCAAGAAGCTTGATTCTCTAAAGCTCCCGGTGGACCGAAGAAACAAATACAAGTGTTGTGACTTCTATTAGGACATAGGGCACAATATTTCACAGTGCTTCAGCCTCTGTAACCAAATAAAGAGCCTGGTATGGGATGACATTTTGCTAACCAAGTTTCTACAACATGTAAGGGATGGGAACAAGACATGAGAGCAAGTTCAAAGATAACTACTTGAAGGAGAAGAAACAAGAAGAAACAAGGGCAATGATCTAATAGAGCAGATCCAGATCATCAAAACCATCACCTAAAGGCCCTGCCTGGTCAAGGCCATTATATGACAAGGTTCTTATAAGCTCAAAGATATGCAGGGCGATCCAATGGGCCACACGTGGAACGTCGATCACCTAAAGAAGTTCTACAAAAAAAAAAACAATCTAGATAGAAAGAGTTTTTATGAGGAAGATGGTTTCCTCTTCCAACTAGTTCAATCCCAATCCTCTCAAGACGAATCCAACTAGTCTCACCATTTACTTTTGTGTAATGGCACATGTTGGTCCCTTGAGAGCTTGGGTTGACTTTTTTAGAGAAGTAGGTCTTTCACCTCCACATGTACTTTAGAGATTTTATCCTCATTTTATTATCAATGAAAGGAAGAAATTTTCAACAATTTCTCTTGTCCAAATCAAATTATTAAACCGAAAACCTCGAAAGAGCTACCTCAATGCCATGGGCTGGGTGCAAGACCCCCCAAGAAGGGACTTCGGAATAAGTGGCCCTGGTTGCCTACCAAGACCAGGATATGGAACTGTAGCTCTAGTTGTTTGGATTATGCTCAATAGTAAGAGTGTAATAATGTATTTGACAATCTTTTCATATTAATAAAGTGATTTCTAGTTTAACAAATCTTATAGCATTTATAGTTTAATTATTATAATTGTCAAAAGTAAATAATCATAAGGTCAAAAGACTATGAGAAATGAAGAATTATTCATACGTCTGGATATGTATGAGGTAGACATAATTCTTTAGTTAGTATTGAACAATATTCACAACTTAAGATAAATGTTGAGCGTCTTTACCTTGTTAAAGTTGTAGATTCTTTTGCTAGCATTTGAGTGTGATCAAATGTGTTATGATGAGTCTAAAATTATCAAAGTGTGGTGTCTTTGGGAAAAAGAGTCTAGTGTACTAGGTGAATAGAATAGGATCACAGTGAAATACTTTATCTTGAGCTGTCAGTGGATAAAAGTTTTCACTTAAGGATAATCAGAGAGAGTATCTCAATCCTGAGATAAATGATGGACTTATGCTTACAAGTGTTATCATTTGAGTTATCAATGAGTACGATTATATAGAATACTTCATCCTCGATGGTTTGGTGGTATTCATTTGTTAATCGATAGAGGACTTATTTTTTAGATATGGACATCGTGGCTCCATTTATTAAATGTGAGTAGAATATCATCATATGGATATTTTGTGGTATTGGATATTAAATCTTAACGTTAAGTTTTAAATAGTGTCTAATGAGACATGGTTTCTAGAAAAGTCAAAATATCCAAGTTCAAAATGTGGTCATATGAGAAAACATGGTAACTAGGGGAGCTATAGGCGTTCTATGAACTATAGGTGATTACTGGTATATTTCACGCGGATACACTATCTCCAATAAGGTTGTTCAATTTTAATTCTTCAGTGGAATGAGCTAAAATTAATAGATCAAACCTAAGTGAATTATTTGTTAATTGTAATTAGGTTATGCCTATTGAAGCTTATATTTAGATAGCCCCCAAGATCCTCAATCCATACGAACTTGCATGGATCACTTGATATATTCTATCGAATAAATTTCTAGGTCCATCTAGAATTGTTTTTGGATTTCGAAATCCAAAAGTTTTGGAGAGGTGAGGTCATGTGCTATCAAGACACACGATAACCCTTCAAGTACCTGGAATGGGTGGCCAAGGATGTAGGAATCCTTGGATGGCCCTAATGGGGTGCAATTGGCATTCCATTAATACATTAAGAATATAATCTGTACATTTTACTTAAATGGGCTATTAAATTATATTAATGTATTAATTTAAGGCATATGGACTTGTTTCTTTTTTAGTATGAATGGGTCTAGTTCACATGTGGACTTTCTATTAAAGTCCAATGGACGTAATAAAATGGAAAAATAATATCTAGCCCATGGGATAGACTTGGGCGGCAATGGCTAATATAATTTGCCTAGTATATTGTGTTATTTTATTATTCAATTAAATGGAAGTTAATTAATTAATTAATTAATTAAAAGCCATGGAGAAGGTCTCTTATTGTCAAACTATTGTTGGTAGTATGATAAGTATCAAAAACTTTATTTGATAAGTATATAAATAAAATGAATTTATTTATTTAGTCAATTTAGGAAGTTTTTGATATCTATCAAAATCTAATTGACAATTGGTCAAATTCAGAAGTTTTTGATAAAACCACAATTTAATTTATATTCAATATTTTATTGTTGGATAATATACTAATGAGTTGAAATAGGATTGAACTCCAAAAGTTTATAGGAGTTTTGGTGAAACATAATTCCTCTTTGTGTGAGGATTTTCGGCCACCTATATATATCTCATCAAGGGAGTTCGGCCAAGACTAATGCTTTACATAGAGTTTTTATTTTGCTAAAAAAGTCGTCAAACTCATAAAAGGTGTGTGAGAATTCGGCCAAGAGAAGAAGAAAGAAAGAGCGTTTTATTTTGGATAGTGCACTAGTAACTTTTACATCAAAATGCATTTTGCACAACATCGAATTAGGTTCACGCGAGTTTTCGATCAAAGGATTGAGAATTTACAAGTGACTAACAAAAGAAAAGGATTTTGTTTTTCCATCCTCAAGTACACAATTCAAAGAAAGGGAGCCCACACTCCTAGGTAATTCACGTTCGTAGTTAGATTGGAAGATCTTGCGGATTCAATATTTACACAATATCAATCGTCACGTGAAAAAGGTACGATACTTTTAAATATATGTAATTAATCCAGGAATAAGGTTTTCACTTTTAAAGGAAATTTTTTATAATATACCAATAAAATCTTTTCGCTTCCACCGTGTGTTTTTTCCTACAATTGGTATCAGAGTCTGGTTGTACCCTTGACTAATTAATGTATATGTATGTAGATTTTTTCTTCTTATTGTAAATATGCATTTTTTAGAAAGAGATGACACTCTAGGTATTCACAAGTATAATTCCATTGGAATGTATGGATATATATATATATATATATATATATATATATAATTATAAGGTGATATGTTATTGCTCGATTTTGGTACTAGAATGTCAATGTATTTTTGTTTTGGAATTGTAACAAGAAGAGTGACCTATCATCGACATAATTTTCTTTCTTGGTAGTTGCTAACTTTTATATTATTTTATTGTTGTAAAATAAAAATCTGTTGTAATATATTCAAGTTTAAAATAATCGAAGAGTTGAAGAATTTGAAACAGAAAAGGTAGAAATGGTTTAACCTGAGGCAGCCCGTGCGCACAAAGGCAACAAGTGCACACGCGACCGAGCATGTAGCTGCGCTTGTTGCGGTGCAGCAGCGCACACCCATGGTGTGGCAGCAAGTGTGCTACGTATGGGCAACCATGCACGGCCTTAGGCGCACAATTGCCTTGACACAAAACCTTTCGACGGACGGTCGCTTGATGACTTGTTCACCAAGTTAGGATTAGGGTTTTTGTTTCTAAAAAAAAATATAATTTACTTGCTTTTCTAGGATGGATAAAAATTGTGGCTATTTAATTTTCCGTAAATATTGCAGTGTTTGTCATTATTTGATAACATGTCATATAGAATAGAAGTGTCACCCATATATCTCTTTTGGTATGAATATGCATTGAACGGTTTAGGTATCTAATTGACATCTAGATAACTTGGTAAATTATTCTATGGATTTCAGTCACACGCCTTAAACAATTGAGTGTGAAAAGGTGTTTCGGAACACCTATGGCCTCTAAATTTAGTTGAGCTTTATGTTTTGTGTGATAATCCCCCAAGGGGTATCCAGGAATGGAATTTAGTAAGATACTTTCTTACAAGGATAGACTAGACAGTTGACTCAAAAAATAGCTACTCTCAAAGGAGGGATTTTCGTGATGGAATATATTGAAGGTTGATAACTTGGTAACACACTCAGTGTGGTTTTATTGGTATCCTCCCAAGTGTTCTTGTTAATAAAATCTCAAGGCTAAATTGAAAATGCTGGTTGTTATGTTAACAATTAGGTGGGACCTAGTCCAACTAGGAGATGGTGAGAACTCCCAAAGGAGACATGACATTTATGTGTGTTGGATCACTATTGAATTTTAAAATTGAATTATTTTAATTAATTCAAGATAAATATTTGAAAGTTCTTTATCATGATTGTTTACTTATATATAACTTTTGTTTTATTTAGAAATCATGACCCCATCCCCAACCAACATCCTAAAAGATAATACTTTAACTGGAGATAATTATGTCACATTGAAAAGGAAAATTGGGTTGTTGCTGCAATCTGTAAAGAATAAGTTTGTTCTATGTACCCCTAAACCACTTGCTTCTACTGATGAATCTGCTGAAGAGCAAAGAGACGAGTATGAGCAGTGGAAGACCTCAAATTAGATGGCCAATTATTACATTATGGCCACCATCTTCGACGTGTTGCAACAACAACATGAAAGAATGGGGATTGCTGCTAATATAATGATGTCTCTAGAAGAGATGTTTGCTATGAAGTCCATGACGACCAAGAGAGAGGCAGTTACTACTTTCATGAATGTTTGCTATGAAAGATCACTTGATTAAAGTCATATCACATCTCAACATTGCTGAACTTTATGGTGCTGAGATAGATAATGAGACGAAAATTGACATGATTGTCAACTCACGGTCGGATTCCTTTGATCAGTTCTAGTTGGACTACACCTTGAACAATAAGGAATACACCTTGCAAGGCTTGATGCAATATATTCAAAGCGCTGAGAAAATCCTTGTGAAAGGCAAGGGCCAAGAGATTCATACGGTTGGTAAAGTTGCTACTGTTAAAACCCGTAAGAAGGTTAAGAAACAATAGAAGAAAAAACAACTTGGGCCTACCAAAAGGGAGACCAAGAAAGTAACCAAGATCAAAAGGAAGTGTTTCCTTTGTGCTGAAAAAGGACATTGAAAAAAAAAATGCCCAAAGTCTCATAACAAGAAGGAATAAGGTAATTTTAATTATCTTTTAACATGTTTTCTAGCAAATTTTATAGATTCTTGGATCATAGACTCTGAAGCCACTAATCATGTTTGTTATTCTTTGCAAAGGTTTCAGGAAAGGAAAAGATTGAATGAGAATAAATTCAACTTGCATTTAGGCAACAGAGCATTGGTGTCTGCCAGTATAGTGAGAGTTATTAGAGTCATTATAGATTCTAGCAGGCATTTGGATTTGATAGACGTTTATTATGTACTTCAATTCAAGAGGAATTTAATTTCAGTTTCTTGTTTAGATTAATTTGGATAGTCGGTTACTTTTAATAAAAGGTTTTATTATTAGCAGGAATAACAAATTTATTTGCAAAGGTACAATGGAAAATGGTTCATTTCATTTGCATAGAAATATCTCTCACTTGTTAGATACGGAATCAACGAAACCTAATCATAAAAGAGTGAAACTATCAAAAGATGAAACCTACTTATGACATTTGCGTCTAGGTCATAAAAATCTTAATAGGATCAAAAGATTGGTTAGTGATGGAACTTTAAGTGACTTAAAGGTTGATGGTCTACCAACTTGTAAATCTTGTTTGGAAGGTAAGATGACCAAAATATCATTCACAACCAAAGGCACAAGAGCCATTAAAGGTTTATGATTAGTGCACATTGAGGTTTGTGGTCCTATGAGCATTCAAGCTAGAGATGGATATGAGTACTTCATCAATTTCATGGATGATTACTCTATATTTGGCTATGCGAATCTCATGAGACATAAGTCGGATGCTTTTGACATGTTCAAAGCATTTAAAGCAAAAGTAGAAAATCAGCTTGAGAACACACATAAAAATCTGGAGGCCTGATCGTGTTGGAGAATATCTATCTGGTGAGTTTCAGCAATATCTTATTGATATTGGGATAATTTCTCAGTTTTCTGTGCCAGTTACACCTTAACAAAATAGGGTGGCAGAAAAGAAAAATATAACTCTTTTGGACATGGTTAGGTCTATGTTGAGTTATTCAACGCTTCCTAATTTCTTTTGGGGATATGCTTTACAAATTGCTATGTACATTCTAAACGATATACCATCTAAGTCGGTTCCTCAAACACCCTATGAGTTGTGGACTGGGCAAAAGCCTAGTTTACAAAACTTCATGAAATTTGGATGCCCTGCACACGTGTTAAAAGGAAAGACAGGAAAGACAGAAAAGATATAGTCCTATTCAGAAACATGCATAATTGTGGGGTATCCAAAATGAACAAAAGTATATTATTTTTGTAGTCTTTTAGATCCTAAAGTATTTGTTTCGAAAAATGATAAATTCCACAAGAGGTTTCATAACCCAATTGTAAGTTCCACACTACCACAAGATCAACATTCTACCATTCCTCGTTGTAGTGAGAGGGTTAGTAGGCAACCCAAAAGATACATTGGTATAGAAGAATCAATGAAGAATCTCCAGGATGATGATGATCCCTACATAAACAAGAAAGCTATGAAAGATGTTGATTGTTGTCATTGGCAAAAGGCAACACAATCTAAATTGAGTCTATGTTCAAAAACAAAGTCTGGTCTCTTGCAGAATTGCCTAAAGGGATAAAACTCATTGGATGTAAGTGGGTATACAGAGGAATGGATGGAAAGGTGGAAACCTTTAATGCTAATTTGGTAGCTAAAGGTTACACACAAAAGGAAGGTATCAATTATGAGGAAACCTTCTCTCTCGTGGCCATGCTTAAATCCATTAGGATACTCTTATCCATTGCATCATCGCTAAACTTAGAGATTTGGCAAATGGATGTCGAGACAGCTTTCTTAACATAAGTCTTGACAAAAGCATCTATATGATACAACTAGATGGATTCTTTGAAAAGGACAAGAGGAAAGGGTAAGTAAGTTACAAGGATCCATATATGGATTGAAGCAAGCATCCAGATCCTAGAATATAAGGTTTGATCAAGTTGTGAAAGGTTTTGGATTTATTCAAAACCTTGACTTCAAAACCTTGACGAACCCTAGGTATACGAAAGGATTAAAAATGACAAGTTGGTTTTCCTAGTCCTTTACGTTGATGATATACTACTTATTGGAAATGGTGTATGTGTATTGACATCAATAAAAGAATGGTTTAAAAAATAATTTGATATGAAGGATTTAGAAGAAGCAAGTTATAATGTTTGTATCCAAGTAATAAGGCATAAAAAGAATAAAATTTTTTCATTGTCCTAAGCTTCTTACATAGATAAAATCTTATAGGTTCACCAAGCAAGATTCCAAGAAATGTATGTTACCTTTCAGACATGGAATGAAACTTTCTAAGGAATATGCTCCTCAGAATGAACATGAATAGCAATTCATGAGTAGGGTTCCATATGCCTCGGGAGTTGGAAATCTCATGTATACAATACTCTGCACTAGACCAGACATTTATTTTACTGTTGGCATAGTTAGCAGGTTTCAATCGAAACATGGTCCTAATCACCAGACAATAGTCAAACATATTTTCAAATATCATTGAAAAACGAGAGATCATATGCTTGTATACTCTAGAGGGGATTTAATTACCATTGGGTATACCAATCTAAATTCCATTCAGATTTTGACTCTAGATGATCCACATCAGGATCTGTGTTTACTCTTAGAGGAGACGCAGTCATATGGAGGAGTATCAAGCAATCCTACATTGTTGATTCCACCATAGAAGCTGAGTATGTTACCACACGCGAAGCTACTGAAAAGGCTGTTTGGCTCTATCAATTCTTGATTGACTTGGAAGTGGTTCATTATGTGAATAAGCAGATCCCTATGTATTGTGACAACATTGGAGTTGCTAATTCGAGAGATCCAGGAAGCCATAAGAAAGGAAAACACATTGAATGGAAGTATCATCTTTTGAGGGTTATGTATAGGGGTGACGTGACGATTACCAAGATCGCTTCAGTAGAAAATCTAGCGGATCCCTTCACAAAGGCTCTACTATAGAAGAGTTTTGATGGTCACCTAGAGAACATGGGAATGAGAGATATGACACAGTTGCTATATAACAAGTGGGAGATTGTTAGGATTATGCTCAATAGCAAGAATGTAATAATGTAATAACGTATTTGACAATATTTTCATGTTAATAAAGTGATTTCTAGTTTAACTAATCTTATATAATTTATAGTTTAATTATTATAATTGTCAAAAGTAAATAATCATAAGGTCAAAAGACTATGAGTAATGAATATTTTTTCATACATCTGGATATGTATGAGGTAGACACAATTCTTTAGTTAGTCTTGAACAATACTAACAACTTAAGATAAAGTTTGGGTGCCTTTACCTTTTTAAAGTTACAGATTCCTTTGCTAACATTTAAGTGGGATCAAATGTGTTATGATGAGTCTAAAATCATCAAAGTGTGGTGTATTTGGGTAAAAGAATCTAGTGCACTAGGTTCATAGAATAGGATCACAGTGAAATACTTTATCCAGAACTGTCAGTGGATAAAAGTTTTCACTTGAAGACAATCATAAAGTCTATCTAAATCCTGAGATAAATGATGGACTTATGGTTACAAGTGTTATCATTTGAGTTGTCAATGAGTACGATAATATGGCATAGTCTATCCGCGATGGTTTTGTGATATTCATTTGTTAATCGATACAGAACTTCATTAATAAATATGGACATCGTGGTTCCATTTATCAAATGTGAGTAGAATATCATCAAATGGATATTTTGTGGTATTGGATATTAAATCATAACGTTAAGTTTTCAATATTGTGAGGATAAGTCAAAATATCCATGGCTTCTGGATAAGTCAAAATATCCAAGTTCAAAATGTGGTCATGTGAGGAAACACGGTAACTAGGAGAGCTATAGGCAGTCTATGAGCTCTTGGCGATTACTGGTATTTTTCATGAAGATACACTTTTTCCAATAAGGTTTTCTAGGGTATAAGTGAGGAACATTATCTTATTCTATCTTTATTTAAGAGTTCAATTTTAGTTATTTAGTGGAATGGCCTAAAATTAATAGATCGAACCTAAGTGAATCATTTGTTGATTGTAATTAGGTTATGTCTATTAAAGTTTTAATTTACATAGCTCGCCAAGATCACTAATCCACACGAACTTGCATGGATCACTTGATATATTCTACTATACAAATTTCTAGGTCCATCTAGTATTGTTTTTGGATTTCGGAATCCAAAAGTTTTGGAGAGGTGCGATCATGTGTGATCAAGACATGCAGTAACTCTTCAAGTACCTAGAATGGGCAGCCAAGGATGTGAAAATCATTGGGCGCCCTAATGAGGTGCTTTTAGCATTCCATTAATATATTAAGAATATAATTTACACATTTTACTTAAATGGACTTTTAAATTATATTAATGTATTATTCTAAGGAATGTGAACTTGTTTCTTTTTTATTAAGAATGGGTCTAGTTCACATGTCAACTTTTAATTAAAGTTCAATGGATTTAATAAAATGAAAAAACAATATCTAGCCCATGGGATAGACTTGGGCGGCAATGACTAATATAATTAGGCCAAGTTTGGCATTGTTGTGCTACGGGGATAAGTGATTTTAGAATTGCTGTGGGGGGAATTGCTTTTGGAATTGCTATGGGAAGAATCAACTGAGTATTTGGTAAACTGATCTTTAAAAGTGTTGTGAGAACTAAAGGAATTTCAATGTGTTTGGTAAACTGAAGTAAAATATGTTGTGAATGTATAAAATTACTAAACGTACATGATATCTAAATGGAGCTAATGTGCTATACTTTATATTTTTCATGTTTATTTGTATTTAGTGTTAAATGTTATATAATTATGGTACTTTATTGAATTAATTAACCTCTTTTTTATTTTACTTTATTGATTTAATTAGCCTCATTTCTTGATTTCTTGAATTCTTTTTTTTTTTATTCTACTTTATTTATTTATTTCTTTTTTATTTTACTTTATTGAATTAATTTGCAAAAAAAAAAGAAATTGTACAGTTATGGCAATAATTTTTTTTTTACAACAATGTAAACCCAAAATGTTTTGGTAAATTTTGTTAAAGCCAAGGACAAAGTTGGAAAGTTAACAAAATTTTATTTAATATTACTGTAGCGCGTTTTCTAAAAGTAGAAGCCAAAATCCAAAAGCATGTATTTGTAGCTTCTTAAAAACATAGTTGGGAGAAGCTAAAAGTGACTAAAAGCACTTCCCTATGATTTTACTAAACACCCTGTATTTGGTCCGGAATCAATTTTGGTCCCAAAAGCAACTAGAGAAGCAATGCCAAACTAGGTCTTAGTCTAATATATTGTACTATTTTTTTATTTAATCAAATAGAAGTTAATTAATTAAGTAATTAATTATTTATTTATTTAGTTAAAAGTCAAAATCTTTTCTAACTATGAGAAGGTCTCCTAGTGACATACTATTGTTAGTAGTATGATAAGTATTGTTAGTAGTAAAATTTGACTAGGGGATCAAAGAGAAATTTTCCACTCTCCTAGCTCGAATCAAAGCCCAAATTCGACATTCATGAGACCCTGGGCGAACCATAAAACTATCCCGCAGAAGCAAGGAAGGATCATCGGGCTTCAAAATTATAAGGGATGAAGCTAGGCACGACCAGGTCGAGCCCTCACGTGAACACTGGAATCCGGGCTTCTCGAGACCACTTATCCCAGAACCTCAGTTCCTGGGGTCAGGCTTTAAAACCACCCCGTGAAAGCGAGGAAGAATTGCCGAGCTCAAAAAGCACTTGAAGTGAAGCCCGACACAAACAAGAATGAGCTCCTTCCAGGTCAAGACTTGCCGAGGTTAGATTTGACTAATAGCCTAAGCCAGAAGCCCGCCAACCACTCCAGAAGCATGCTGCCCCCGTCAGATACGAAGAGAGAGCCTCTAAGCGGATCAGGTTCATGCTATAGCTAATTCGCTAAGGGATACCCGTAGCCTACCTAGACATGAAAGAAGAATCTCGCCTAATCTACACTACCTCCTGTAAATGCCCGAAAGGCCGTCCCAAGCTTCTAAGACCAGAACTAAAGCATGGATCTTCCTCGCTCTATAAAACAGCTAGTGACCTCCATGAAAAATCATGCCATGAATACACACAAGATCATATCTATATTATAATGAACATTATATGTTGCATATGTGTAAGACAAGATTTGATTCTAAAGAGGAAACAAACTTATCTCCTGCGACGATAATCTTGAGTCCGTAACCTACTCGAAGTCAACGACTTTTAAATAGAGGATCCCGCGCGATAAGGAGAGAACGGATTCATAAAATTGTGGTAGGAGATTCACGAGTTTAAACCTACTTAGAGCATGTATAAATATGTCCAAGTATGATGTAGAAAAGATAAGCACAAATAGAGTAAAAAAGAAATAGGATTATACAGGGCCTAAATTATGTGATCAGAACACAGCCATCATTGTATCTACTATTTGACAAGCGTGAAGTTGCCACCATCCTATGTCTTAGAGAGATTGTGAGTGTCAAATATCTAAGGTACTGACCCCGGCCACCACCTTCGTGGTAGTGGTCTCGAGGGTGTTAGTTGGAATTTCTCATATTGAGCAAATTTCCCGTTAACACTTTATGGCGCCGTCTGTGGGAAAAACTTCCACACCATCATTTTTATATTCATAAGTTTGTTATTTTGTAGTAATCATGAGGCTTTTCTCCTCCTAAGGACACCCTAGCGCATCGGAACAACCTTCAACTGTATCGATAAGAAAGGTCCCGAAGAAAAGAAGAAAATCCAGGCTCCGTGGCTAGGTCCCAGACTTGCCACCCACTGTGCAGGCTTTGGATCCCCCTATGGGAAGCCATATCGCGCTTGACCAGCAAGTGGTGGCCTTCATGGAAAACATCCACCTTCAACTTCTCGCTAATGGTATTACTGTCTAGCAAGCAAACCTCTACAACCAAGAAGAATCAAGCTGGCCCGGGACTCGGCAGCCCGCCTTTGATCGCTTGGGATCTACCCCTCAAGAGCCAGCTCGTAATGGATCTGGACCTAGGCCCTCAATCTGGGATAGTTTAGGGCCCCTGCCCCCCGTTTCTGAACCACGTTACCAACCCAGGCAAGTTAAGTCCGTGATGGATGTCCTTCCCTGGAAGCGATGAGAGTTTCTTCACCCAACGACTTCAAGGAGGGAGGCCCAGGCTAGAGAAGAAGAAAGCCAACAAATCCCCCAAGCAGATCCCATCTGAATAAGAAATTAGGTAGAGGTCGCCAGCTCGTCAGAAGGGTCTGACAGTGAGGAGTCCGAGATTAATTCAAGGAAACTTGAGAGCAAGCACCTGAGAGACCAGTTGGTAAAGCTTCAGAATGAGATCCAGCAGATGAAGAAGGGGAAGTACAAGGAAGACAAGAAAGATCATCAAAGTGAGATGAATGTCCCCTTCACCAGAAGGATCTGAGAGGTGGAACTCTCGCTAAAATTCAGAATGCAGACTGATAGATTCTCCGGGACTGAGGATCCCTTGAGCCACTTGGAGAGATTTGTTCAACAGATAGAGGTTCAGAACACGACCAAAGTCACTGTGTGTCAGATGTTCCCAACTACGTTGATGGATTACGCTAAGACCTGGTTCAGAAAGCTACTCGCTGGCAGTGTGGATTTCTTCACGAAATTGTCAACTGATTTCTGCTCACAATTCCAGAGAGTTAAGCCCAGATTGAAGGATCCAATCCATATACAGTACGTGATCCAGAAGAGAGGGGAAACCCTTCGGGCTTATGTCGAGCGTTTTCATAAGGAATTCATCCAGATGGGGGTCTTCATAGAGAAAGAAACCCTTGCCAATTTCAAGAGGAACTTATTGGCGGGCAATCTTTTTCGACCTTTTACCAAGTGGCCTCCAGAGACCTACCAAAAAGCCTATGATCGAGCTCTGAAGCAAATTGAAGTTGATGAACAGATCAAGGTCAAGATGGAACACGATGATATGAGAGCCGTAAAGCAACAGAAGAAGGAAGCTTCCAAACTATAGCAAGCTCAGAAAAGCCAGAATAAACCCCTCAACAGGTTGACGTATCACTTCCCATTTCTTAACCCCGATCGGAAAGGTATCCAGCAAAACGAACTCTTTTACTGGCTTCGCCTCCTCTTAGGATAGTGGCTCTAATAGCTCGAGATGAGAGACGATATGATCATTACACCCCCTTAAATGTATCCCGTGAAACAGTCTATCTCGCCATTTGTGACAAGGGGTTAATATAGAAGCACGAACCCATAAAAGCTACCGTCGATAAGAGAAATCATTATAAGTATTGTCACTTTCACGAAGACGTGGGACACAACACTTCAGAATGCTATAACCTGTGAAACTAGATCGATGCTTTAAAAAGGAAATGTTGTTTGGTAGAATTCTTACAATAGGTCAGGGATATCATTCAGACTGGAAGGGAAGTGCAAGCCGAGATACGCGAGCACGTTGAGAAGAGATATGTGGAGCAGACGGATCTGATACAGTGAATCCAGATAATACATACCATCAGCGGAGGAGCTACTCTAGCTGGTACCTCTAATAATTCCAGGAAAAACCACGTAAGGAAAATCCCTCATGTGGACGAAGGGCGGGGTATCTACAAGGTCGACCAGAGCCTGAATTACCCTTCTTAGATGTCACATATCATTTTTACAGAAGCGGATGTCTACAACACTGTGCAGCCTCATGACGATCCCATGGTGATCACGGTACAGATTGCCAACTGTATGGTACACCGTGTGCTCATTGATACAGGCAGCAGCGTTGACATCCTATTTAAAGACACCTTGGAAAAGCTGAACCTGAAACAGTTGTGTTACAATAGTTGTAGTACCTTGCTGTATGGGTTCACTGGGGAATAAATCATACCTAGGATCAAAAATCCTGTCAGTAATCATTGGAGCCACACCTCTCCAGTATAATGTCATGACAGACTTCGTGGTAGTGGATACCCCATCGGCCTACAATGCAATATTATGAAGGCCATTTTTATCATCCTTGAAAGGTAATCATCTACCACAACGTCCTGAAGTTCCCACTAGGAGACAAGGTTGGGGAAGTACGAGGTGACCAATAAGCAGCCAGGAGATAAGCTATAAGAGATTCCAATCAGAAAGGGTAATCCCTAGAATGTCGTCAAAGTCGGAGCCGCCCTTGAGCTGGGAGTGAAGGAGGGTGATCGGGCTCTTCAAAGAGTTCAATGACATCTTCACTTGGAGTCACGTCGAGATGCCAGGAAACCTGATGTCTTTGGCTGCTCACCAATTGGCAGTGGATCCGACCTTCAAGCCCGTCAAACAGAAAAGGCGTCACTTTAACGTTGAAATAAATGTTACGGTTCAGGAAGAAGTGAACAAATTGACCCAAATGGGCTTCATCACAGAAGCACGTTACTCCGAATGGATTGCCAACTTGGTCATGGTCACAAAGGCAAATGGGAAGTGGCGTATGTGCGTCGATTATACCGACCTAAACCAGGCATGTACAAAAGACAGTTTCCCTCTAC
This sequence comes from Dipteronia dyeriana, assembly GCA_032871835.1. Taxonomy (NCBI): domain Eukaryota; kingdom Viridiplantae; phylum Streptophyta; class Magnoliopsida; order Sapindales; family Sapindaceae; genus Dipteronia; species Dipteronia dyeriana. The sequence continues at coordinate 97,667,970 of CM065296.1, read as the reverse complement.
TAAAAATTGATCAGTTGGTTGAATCCACCTCTTGAAACAAGCTTCTGAGCTTCATGGACGCATTTTTAGGGTACAACCAAATTATGATGCACCCTACCGACCTGAAAAAGACCAGTTTCATCACCAGACGGGGTCTGTATTGCTAAAAGATGATGCCATTTGGGCTTAAAAACATGGGGGCTACATATCAATTGTTGGTCAATAGGCTGTTCAAACTCAAAATAGGAAAATCAATGGAAGTATACATCGATGATATGATCACCAAGTCCTCAACCGTTGAAAGCCATCTGGATGACCTTCACAGAACTTTCATGATCTTAAGGGAGAACCAGATGAGATTAAACCCCTCTAAATGCGCCTTTGGGGTAATTACGGGGAAGTTTCTAGGCTTCTTGGTTCATGAGAGAATCATAGAGGCAAACCCGAAAAAGATTAAGGCAATCCTGGATCTAGAGTCCCCCATGTCACTTAAACAGGTTCAAGTCTTGACAGGGCTAGTCGCAGCGCTCAATAGGTTCATTTCTCAGTCTATCGACAAATGTCTCCCATTCTTCAAAGCCATAAAGTAGGGAAAAAACATGAAATGGGACCAGGAGAGTGAACAAGCTTTTCAAGCCTTGAAGAAATATCTATAAAGCCCTTTGCTACTGGTCAAGCCAAGTCCTAGGGAAGAGCTGTACATCTACTTGGTCGTTTCAAAGACTGTAGTAAGTGGGGCCCTGGTCAAAGATTGTGTAGATAGGGTCCAACGGCCTATCTACTACGCGAGTCATGCTTTAATCAAACCAAAAAAGAATTATACCCTTCTGGAGAAGCTCACGTATGCCTTGGTGACATCGGTAAGGAAGCTCTGTCCCTACTTTAATGCTCACTAAATTGCAGTAATGGCGGACCAACCCCTCTGTCAATTCTTACAAAGGCTGGATGTATCCGAAATGTTGGTTTTATGGGCCCTGGAGCTCACCCAATTTAATTTAAGGTACAAGCCTAGGACCACAATCAAAGCCCAGGCTTTGGTAGACTTTGTAGTAGAACTCTCAGTACCCTCAGGCCAAGCGGCCTCCGTAACAACAAACATAAACCCTAAGATGATTCCAGAATTTGACAGTTGGCTGGAAGGTTACAAGTCATAGATCCTCTACACAGATGGAGTGGTCGGCCAATCCAGTGGAGGATCGGTCATAGTTCTAATTGTCCCTGGACTGAGTGCTGCCACTATTTCAAATTTGAATTTAAAGCCACTAATAATGAAGCAGAGTATGAAGCCCTCTTAACCGGGATAAGGGCAGCCGCAGAGCTCAGGGTCGATTATATGCAGGTCATGAGCGATTCATTACTCATAGCCAACCAAGTCTCTCGGGATTATCAGGCAAAAGAGGATAACATGGTTGCCTATATGGAGCTAGTTCAACAACTTAAAATTAAATTTAAAGGATTTAATATTTAGCAGGTATCTTGACAACAGAATCGTCTAGCTGCGTCCTAGCAGAAATAGCTGCGAATGGTGGCCAGACCTTACCACAGGGAGTCACTTTCCAAGTGATTCCCCTACCCAGTATAGTAGCAGGTAAGGGAACTTACACCCTGGATCGGCAGCCATACTGGATAGACCCAATAGTTGATTACCACAAGAAAGGAAGGCTTCCCGGGGAGCCCGGCCAAGCTAGGAGAATCAAGAGGCTCTCAGTCCGATATTGCTTTGTAGATGGGTACTTATGTAGAAGGGACAAATCTCTTCCTCTGCTTCGATGTTTACAACCCGAAGATGCCAAATAGGCATTGAGAGAGGTTCACTCCGGGGAATGCGGGAACCATATTGGTGGGCAAGCTTTGGCTTATCAAGTACTCTGCATTGGGTACTATTGGCCAACCGTCCATCAAGATGCAAAGAACTTAGTACGGTCCTATGAAGCATGCCAGAAGATCGTAAACTTAAATCACCTCCCGCTGGAGCGGTCGTCATCCCTTAGCTCACCATACACCATTACTATATGGGGATTCAACTTGATCGGACCGCTTCCAACTGCTCATGGTTAAGCCAAGCATGCTATCGTGGTGATTGAATATTTCACAAGATGGATCGTAACCGAACCACTCTCTCAGATATCGAAAGAAAATACAATAAGGTTCATCAGAAATAATGTAATTTACAGGTTCGGGACCCCTATTGTCATTGTAGCTGACCTCGGTAAGCAGTTTGATAACGGCCGGTTCAAGAACTTTTGCAAGGAATTGGGAATCAACCTTAGATTCGCTTCAGTAGCCCACCCCCATACTAACGGGCTTGTGGAATCCACCAATAATACTATTAAAAAGTTGTTGAAAAAGATGTTGCAGCAAAAAAAGGGTAGATGGGCTGAGAAGCTTCCCGAGGTCCTCTGGGCTTACCGTACAATGAAGAGAATGGCCACCAGGGAAATGCCTTATTCTCTGGCCTTCGAGGTTGAAGCGGTACTTCATATTGAGCACATACTGACCTCTTTCAGAGTTCAATATTTTGAACAGGAAAGCAACAAGGACAAGCTCTGAGCTAGCTTAGATCTCTTCAAAGAAAAACAAGATCGGGTAGTAGAGAAGGTATCAATTTGCCAGAGCAAGATTGCTAGATACTTTAACAGCTAGGACTTGAACCCTTATCATTCAAAGAAATGGGTGTTCTTTACCCACTGCTGGTTCTCCCCTTGAAGGCACTTTAGAGGGGTCTCAGGCTTCTGTAAGGCCTCATTCTTGCTCCGTGGGTAGAACCCCTCTCGAGTATTCTCTGGGACCGGACATTGGAAAGAAGAGAGGAGGAGGAGGAAGGTCAGACACAGCTGGTTGCTTCCCAGCTTCGGCCATATTAGAGGGATCCAAGTAATCACCCAAGGGATGAGACATCTCTACGACCTTTGCTAATATCTTCTCTCTAACCCAGTTGGTAATAATTGATAGGTCGAATGGGGAGGGGAGGGCTTCAGCAACCTGGTAGGAGGCATAGAAGTGTCCCTCACTGAAGGAGGAATCCACCTTAGACTGAAGCTTGGCAACTTGGGCTTACAGACCTTGGTTTTCAATTTCTAGCGTCTTCGCTTCTTCCTTCCAATTATCCCGTTGGCTGGCTTAATGCTGAGACCGAAGGGTTTCTTGATCGAAAGACTGCTTCAACCTCTGATGGTCTCACTGAAGTTCGGTCAGTTGTGCTTCCATCCCTTTTTGGCTAAAAGTCATCTCCTGTACCAAGGCTTGAGCCCGCACCAATAGTTCTGTAGCCCTTTCAGCTTCAGCTTCAGCTTCAGCCCTGGCTGCCTGGTCACGGAGAGAAGCTACTTGGTGGCCTATGGCTACTTGGAATTTAAAGGCCTGCAAAGGGAATTCAAGTTAGGAGATGAAAAATCAAACTACTACATGAGAAAGTAAAAGGCGATGACTACCTCAGCCAAGAGGGGAGAACCCTTGGTACCTAGAATATCTATGTGCATTGAAGCCATCATAGAAAGACTGCCCCCAGGGCAGAAAGCAACGAATTACTCTATAACCTTGTCTTGAAATGTAGAGCCAGATTGATCAAGCAGGCACGTAGGGGAAACCCTTTTAACACCAGTTTCGGGTTCCTTTGAAGCCCGTGAGACTGAGAGTATATAAAGAAAGGCAAAAGTATATAGCAGGCGCGGAGCAGGGGCGTCAGGAGTAGAAGCAAGAGTAAGGTTACCTAGAGCAGGAGCTGACGTTACTACGTGAGTGGCTTAAGAAACGAAGACCCTTTACCCCATACATTGGCAGCTTGAGAGGTAAGGAGTGATAGCTTGGACCTGTGCTGGGAAGAGGATAGAGCATGAGCAAACAGAACCCCAGCTGGAGCGGATAGCCCTTCTTTCTCCAGGGAAACCAAATGGTTTTCCTGACTCGACTTGGCAGAAGGGGGAGGTGTCCGAGCTTGCAGGGCTTCATGGGAACCTGGGGCAACAACAAAAACTGTTAAAAAAAAGGGTAAAGCCATTATAACTGAACTGTTCAATGACACAAAGCTTGATGGTTCAAGGTACTTACGAGGAGTAGCGTCGGATATTCGTAGATAGCGATTAACCCGACAAGGATCAAAAAGGTCAGCAGTCGGGAACTTCAGGTTCAAGTAATTCCTATCAAGGATGGCTTTCAGCACCACATCAGACTCAGTAGACAAGGTATTTCAGCTCCATGTGGGCTTATCGTTGAAAGTCGTAGGGATCGTAAACTTGTGGCCACCTAAAAAGATCGAGCTCCCTCAATCATCGCCAGCCAATATCCATTCTCCTTTCTAGAATGGGTTCTTCATTGAAGCTCCGGGGATGATAAAATTAAACTTGTTCTTGGCCTTGGCATAAAACTGACCTTGGGGGACCCCGGCCAGGCTCCAGTGTGAAAGAGGAAAGCAAGCTCCTCTTCCCTTAACTCCCTGGTTATCTTGCTTAGCTCGCACTGCTCCCTCCATAGCACGAGGAAGCCAATCTGGTGCCTCCAGAAGCCTGGTGTCAATTGGAGGGGAGCTAGCTGAAGGGCGTTGAGAGCCCGCTAATGGGCGTTGAGAGCCCGTCGAAGGGTAGGATGAAAATAGAGCCTTACTCCATTCTCGAAGGCCGCCACATGGATGGGTAGCATGCCTTTGGGTGGGTTAAAGACATCGTAATTCCTATAAGGAACTGTTAGGGAGACGCTGTCAGGAATGCCATATCTGGACCTCAGGCGGCTGATCGATTTTGGGTCAACGGCAGAGTGTGGAATGACCCTGAAGTCATATGGAAGACGCCTCCCTAGGGAAAAACAGACAACCTTACCTTAATACTTTCCAACGATGTCGGCTCTATTCTGTTCACCGGAATCCTCATCCACCAAGTTCAGAGGATTGTCTGGTTGGTTAGAAAACCCACTCTCGATTGCTACATTATGGTTCGGTCGATGACGTTGCGGGGACGGAGGTGAGTCGTCCCCGTTAAAGTCTCGTCGAGCCCGTTTTCCGTGGGTAGGACTTGAAAACTTTGTGACTTCAACGAGGGAATCAATGGAGTCATGACTGATCTTCGACATGGTAGAACAGGGTTTTGGGACTGAGAAAAAAGGAAAATCGATAGGAGGTATAGAGAGAGGAAGTTTGAAAATTTGAAATTGAAGGAATAAGTAAGGAAGTGGCGATGAGTTTGAATTTAAATAGGAGCTAGGATGGTAGTGACGGCGATAAGATCCTCGGGAGGGTTACCTCAAACCACGGAGAGGGTCGTAACACAACCGGATTTCTTCGAAGAGTATGCAAATCCGCTCTCGCCATGTCACTTGAGCATTTAATGAGAAGTTTCATTTGAGATCCTCAATAATGATTTGATAACGGAAAATTTTACAATTCAAAAATAAGGAATCTGACTCCAACCCCAACTCTACCACCGGTGTTCAAGTCAGAGGGGACTTATGTAAGTAGTAAAATTTTGCTAAGGGATTAAATAGAAGTTTTCCACTCTCTTAGCTCGAATCAATACCCAAATTGGACATTAGGGATGAACCTTAAAACTACCCCGTAGAAGCAAGAAAGGATCATTGGGCTTCAAAACTATTAGGGATGAAGCTAAGCACGATCAGGGCGAGCCCTAACGCAAACACTGGAATCCGAGCTTCTCGAGAACACCTATCTTGAAACCTCTGTTCTTGGGGTCGTACTCTAAAACCATCCTGTGAAAGTGAGGAAGGATCACCGAGCTTAAGAACCACTTGAAGTGAAACCCGACACAAACAAGAATGATCTCCTTCCAGGTCAAGGCTTCCCGAGGTCAGATTTAACTCTTAGCCTAAGCCAGAAGCCTACCAATCACTCCAGAAGCCTGCTACCCCCGTCAGATATGAAGAAAGAGCCTCTAAGTGGATCAAGTTCATGCTATAGCTAATTCGTTAAGGGATGCCCGTAGCCTACCTTGACATGAAAAAAGAATCTCACATAATCTACACTACTTCTTATAAGTACCCGTAAGGCCGTCCCAAGCTTCTAAGACCAAAACTAAAGCTTGGATCTGTCTCGCTCTACAAAACAGCTAGTGACCTCCATGAAAAATCATGCCATGAATACACACAAGATCATATCTACATTATAACGAACATTAAATGCTGCATACATGTAAGACAAGAGTTTGATTCTAAAGAGGAAACAAACTTATCTCCTCCGACGATAATCTTGAGTCCGTAACTTACTCGAAGTAAATGACTTTTAAATAGAGGATCCCGCCTGATAAGATGGGAATGGATTCATAAAATCGTGGTGGGCGATTCACGAGTTTAAACCTACTTGGAGCAAGTATAAATAGGTTCAAGTATGATGTAAAAACGATAAGAACAAATAGAGTAAAAAAGAAAGAGGATTACGCCGGGCCTAAATTCTGTGATCATAATATGGCCATCATTGTATCTACTATTCGACAAGCACGAAGTTGCCACCCTCCTATGTCCTAGAGAGATTGTGAGTGTCAAATATCAGAGGTACTGACCCCGGCCACCACTTCCGAGGTAGTGGTCTCGAGGGTGTTTGTTGGAATTTCTCATCTTGAGTAAATTTCCAGTTAACAAGTATTAAAAAATTTATTTGATAAGTAGATAAATAAAATGAATTTATTTATCTAGTCAAATTAGGAAATTTTTGATATCTATCAAAATTTAATTGACAATTGGTCAAATTTGGAGGTTTTTGATAAAGTCACAATTTAATTTATATTCAATAATTTATTACTAGATAATACACTAATGAGTTAGAATAGGGTTGAACTCCAAAAGTTGATAGGAGTTTCAGTGAAACAATACTCCTCTTTGTGTTAGGATTTTCGGCCACACACACACACACACGCTCATATATATATCCTATCAAGGGAGTTCGGCCAAGACTAATGCTTTAGAGAGAGTTTTTTAGTTTCCTTATAATATTTGTCCAACTCATAAAAGGTGTGTGAGAATTCGGCCAAAAGAAGAGGAAAGAAAAATGTTTTATTTTCGTAGTGCAGTAGTAGCTTTTACATCAAAAGGCTTTGTGCACAACATCGAATTAGATTCACACGAGTTTTTAATCAAAGGATTGAGAATTTACAAGTGACCAAATGTTCTTTATTTTTATTTAGGAAGGTTATAGTGACTAACAAAAGAAAAATGTTTTTGCTTTTCCATCATCAGGTACACAATTCAAAGAAAGGGAGCCCACACTCCTAGGTGATTCACGTTCGTGATTGGATTGGAAGATCTTACGGATTTAATATCATCGCATTATCAGTCGTCATGTGAAAAAAGATAGATACTTTTAAATATATGTTAATTAATCAAGGTTCTTAATTTTAAAGGAATTTTTTTGTAATATACTAATCAAATCTTTTCGCTTCCGCCCCGTGTTTTTTCATACACTAATTGCCCACCACATCCTTAACCGGGTACCTTGGAAGAGCTACCTCGATGCTTTGGGCTGGGTACAAGACTCCCCCAAGAAGGAACTTATGATAAAATGTCTCTGATTGCCTACCAAGTCTAAGATCCGGAATCGTGACCGTAGTTGCCTGCTGCATCCTAAATCAGGTACCTCAGAAGAGCCATCTCGATGCATTGAGCTGGGTACAAGACCTCCCCTTCCCCCCAAGAAGGGACTTAGGATTAAGTGGTCCTGGTTGTAGACCAAGTCTTGGATCCGGAACTGCAGATCTAGTTGCCCACCATATCCAAAACCAGGTACCTCAGAAAACTAAACACTCCAAGAAGAGACTTGGGATCAAATGGCCCTGGTTGCCTACCTAGTCCACGATCCGGAACCGTGGTCTAGTTGCCCACCATATCCTAAACCGGGTACCTCGGAATGGGCTACCTCGAGACCTTGGGGGTTGGGTACAAGACCCCTTAAGAAAAGACTTAAGATTAAGTGGCCCCAGTTGCCTACCAAGTTAAAGATCCGGAACCGCGGCCCTAGTTGCCCTCCTTATCCTAAGCTAGATACCTTGGAAGAGCTACCTCAATTCATTTAGCCGCGTAAAAGACACCCTCCCCAAGGGGCTTTGAGACTAAGTGGCCTCGGCTGCCAACCAAACCGATAACAGAGAGAATATATTCATACACTCACACAAACAACGATAAGAATGAACATGCAAGATGACAAGAGAGTAGAGTCAAATATTATGATAAGTGTGTCAAGTGAAAGAGAATGAATAAAAAGATCAGAAGATTGACAAATGAAACAAAGCAATAGTTGGAAAACAAACAGAATATTGTTTTGAAAAAACTATATCTCTATTCACTTTGTGATGGACCCTGTTATAGTCAAGGTAAAGCTTTGTACAAGAAAATATCGACTATAAAATCCCTAAAATTAAGCAGTTACAATAAAGTATACATCCTAACAAATATTCAGTAATACAATGAATATAAAAAAGCATTAAAATTATGCATTAGAAATAATCCTAGCAAATAGTCAGTTGTACAACGAATATAAAAATGCTAAAATTATGCACTAAGAATAAGTAGAGAAATATGTCAATGTTTAACAACCTCCCTGAAATTGATGTTGGTGAATCAACAAGCATCAATTTGCCAACCAAGAATTGATGTCCTAACTTTATCAAGGACTTAGTAAAAATATCCGCTATTTGAAATTCAGTTGATACATAAGGCAAATTGATGGTATGATCAACATGTGCATCTTGAATGTAGTGGCAATCAACTTCGATATGTTTAGTTCTTTCTTGAAGCACAAGATTGGCAGTAATCTGAATGACACTTCTATTATCAGCATAGAGAGGAGTGAGATTTTTTTTTCGAAATTCCTAATTCGAAAAAGAATCGACGAAGCCAAACTATCTCAGAACAAACAGTCAACATAGCTCTATATTCTGCTTTAGTCGAGGATTTAGATACTCTCTCTTGTTTCTTACATTTCAGGATACTAGAGCATCACCAAGATATATGCACCAACCAGTAGTTGATCGTCGAGAATCTGGACACCCAACCCAATCAGCATCACTATAAGCTTGGAGACTAAGAGAGGATCCAACTTTATAGAATAGCCCACGATGAGATATCCCAATCAAATAGCAAATTATCCTTTTCACGGCTGCAAGATGCAAGTGTCGAGGTTGGTGCATAAATTGACTCATCAAGTTTACTGCATATGAGATATCTGGATTGGTAATTGTCAAGGAAATCAAGCTACCAACAAGTTAACGATATATTGTAAGATCAGCAAGTAAATCTCCAACAGCTTGTGAATATTTCACATTGATTTCTAATAGAGTATCCACGGGAGTGAAGTTTTCAAGGCATGCTAAAGCAATCAAATCATTAGTGTATTTATGTTGGTTGACAAGAATCCCTTGATCTGAACGAGATACTTCAAGTCCGAGAAAGTATGTAAGTGATCTAAGATCTTTCATGTGAAATGAAGAGTGTAAATAAACCTATAGTTGCTTAATACCAAATGTGTCAGTCCCAGAAATGATGATATCGTCTACATAAATAAGAAGGATAGTAATTCCAGCAGAAGACAGATGAAGAAACATGGAAGGATCATTGGAACTTTGTTGAAACTCCAACGTACGCAACAATTGGCCAATTTTTTCAAGCCATGCTCGAGGAGCTTATTTAAGTCCGTATAGAGAGCGACACAGTCAACATACATGATTGTTTAAACTAGTTTAGACCCTATGTGGAAGCTTCATATAGACCTCTTCTTGAAGATCACCATGTAAGAATGCATTTTTGACATCCATTTGGAAGCTACTCATTAGAGAAGTAATGATCTTGAAAGCTACTCATTTTTTGAAAAATATGAGCTTTATATTCTTTGAAAGCTACTCATTAGAGAATTAATGATCTTGAATAAGTCTCTACTTATTGCTCTTAGATCATGTGCTTATGAGCCATAAAATCTTGGTTTTCTAAAATTGCACCTTACTTCTCTTATATGTTTTGCTAGTAGGTTGAGTTTACTAATATGTAAACTTTGGATACACCTTGAAGTTTTTATGCTTAAGTACATTTAAAATAACAAATAGTTAGTATCCATTTTGCTTTAGCAAATACATAGAACTCAACGAGCACTTTCATGAAAAAGGCTACACACATTGGTTATGAAAGCTACCCAATGTTGGAAAGAGCTACACCATTGTGATGAGTGAAAGCCGTCATAAAGTGAATTTTGTTTATGTTTAAAAAAATGGAAAAATCAAAGAAGTGTTGAAATGGAATCATGAAAAGAAAAAAATTCTTTGATTCAAAGCCTAAAAAGAAAATGAGGAAGGCTTAAAAAGGGGTATAGTTGAAAATCAAATAAGCTCGGGTTGAAAAACAAAAATGGGATGACGAGCCACATGCACACACACGCTTATATGTTGAAATCTATTCTCTTAAAAGCAAAAAATTTCGGATGATAATCGGTTTGACTTTTTATGGAAAAAGCTTAAGATGAATAGTTGTTGGAAATTGTTTGCATGTTGATTATCAAACTACTTCTTGATATATATTTGAAGCATATCCCTCTCACACACACTTTTTTTATGAGTATGATGATATTTTAGCAATTGTTGAAGAATTATAAGAGAACTTGAAAAATCTTTGTGTATCTCTCTTAGCATATGAAGCTTATTTTGTTGATATTTCTTCAAATTGCTTGAATGTGTGATTGTGTGAACATCTTTGTGAACTTTATGCTATCATTGATTTTAGTTATATCATTTATCAAGGGGGAGCATTGTATGCTAGACATTGTTCTCTTTTATGATATGTTCACATGCTTCATTTGTTACATGTTGGCATATTTTGACTTAATGATACTTGTAAGATATTACTCACTATTTTTGTCTTGCATGATGATTCATTCTTACGTCATATGTCTTTGTTTTTATATCTTTGTAACTAATATGCTTGTTTTGTCTTTCACTCACTTTTGTTGTATGTATATAGCATCTTATAACACAAGAACAATGGGAAGAACTAAGATTACCTGAAGTAGAAATCAATTGAATCCCGTTGTGAAAGCCAAGTCTACCTCAAAAGGATCCAAAGCTTCAAGGAAAAAAGATTTAGGGATCTTTGGAACAAAGAAGATATTTCAAGAGAGAGGCATTGACTTAGGTAAGTGTAAAGATTCTTATGTTCTTAAGTGCTTAAAGGATAGAAATTGGGAATCTTGGGTGACCATGTTAGGAGTTGTGAATGATACTCTTGTTAGAGAGTTTTATCTTGAATATAGAGAAAGTACCACCTTATTGGATGCTTTGATGAAGATTAGGGGTATTGTGTTTAGAGTTAACCCGGAAAATATTAACAAGTTTCTTGGGCTATCTAATGATATAGATTCTAGTTTTCTAGATGTGGATGTCATTGAGAATATTAATATCATGGGTAGAACTCTTTGTGACAATGCTTCTTTTGAGTGGAAAGGTAAAGCATATATTAGTCAGCATGAGTTAACTAAGGCTAGTGCATTTTGGCATCTATTCATTTGCACTAACATTATTGGATCTTTGAATTCAACCGAGTTGAATAAGGACAATATCAAACTAGTGTATGTCTTGGTGACTAATCAACCTATAAACCTTAGAGATCTTCTCATGTATTATATTGATAGTGCGGCTTTCTCTACTAGAGGTGATAAAAAGCTTGTATTACCAGGGTTTATAACTTCATTATGTTTAGCTCGTGGGGTTAAGAGTAGAGAAGATGATGTGTTAGTTCAACCCTTGGAAAAGTATTGTGATAAACGTGTGTCATATATGTCATATAAGAATAAGGGTAAGACTTGTGATACTTTTGGACTATTTAGTAGTTTTCAAGTTGATACTCATGTGATTAGCACAAATATTCTTCCGGATTAGGCTATACAATTGAAAGGAGAAGGTTGATGAACTTAGTGCTTTAGTTGTTCAACAAGATGCTAGGATAAAAAGAGTTGGAGGAGTGCATTGCTTCAAGTTCAAGACCACCTCTCAAGCATTATGTTAGATCAACTACTCGTGACTTTCTTTGGTGGAACAAGTAGCTAGTATATGAGTCTTGAGATATATTTCTTTGCTTTTGGCATCAATTCATGTCAAAAAGGGGGAGAAAGAGATGTTGGTTACTTAGTTTATTTTTATGTTGTTTTTGTGAATTTTTGAACTTTCAATGGCATGTAATAATTAGTCTTAAGAATTCTTGTGTTTTGGCATGTATTGAGGGGGAGATACATGTATTTGTGGACTTAATTGTTTATTCTTATCCATATTATAAGTTGCCATTTGTTGCTTTTCTCTGGTATATGCATTGTGCTTTGAGATGATTTGTAGGTTGCTTTAATAGAAGATCAAGATGAAGTTCAAGAGTTGATGAAGATTAGTTATAGGAATCTTACTCATTGTAATGTGAGGGAGTGATTTTGTGACCTATCTTCATTTTTATATTTGTAGTAAATTTATAGGTGTTTTGACATGGAATTTGCCAAAGGGGGAGATTGTTAGGTTTTAGATTGTGTTGGCATTAATTCCATATCAAAATGATGTTTACTTGTAATGATTTAGTTGTTTAGATTCATGATGATTCAAGCTTCAAAGAAGAAGGAACAACTTGTCAAAGAAAGTTCAAAGTCTTCAAAGAGAAAGGATGCAATATGGTTTTACAAAGGTGTACTAAGACCTCATCTTTCTCTTACAAGGCTTAGGCACACACACACAATTCATACATTTGTGTCCCTACATCGTTGTGCACCATTATAGGCACACACATACAATTCATTCATATGTATTCCTGCATCGTTGTGCACCATGTATAACACATTCACACACTTGAAGATGAATGCTCATGCATTGGTATGGAAATAACATGTTTTGGAAAATGCTTGATTGGAGACTATCTCTATGTAGTTTGTAATCTAGTGTGAATTGTGTTTGTATGTGTATATGTTTGTATAACATGGATATTGAACTTTAATTTAGTCTTAAAACATTCTTGATTGAGTTCCGGTCATTTCGGTTACTCATACTATTGATTACAAGTTCTAAGTCAAAAGATACTACACTTTCAACTCATTTTGCATACATTGTCTTCGTTTTCATATGTTGAGTCGAATTATTATTTTCTGGGTTAAGTATCTAATATGTCCATGTCTGTGAGAGAGTTACGGTTCCTAATCCATAAACAGATTCGAAATCCGAGTTCGGAGACCGGAGAGCGATCGAAGAACGAGAAGGATGGTCAAGGGAAAAAGAAGACAGCAAAGCTCTTCTTGCCCATATGCCATCTCGGGAAGCAAGCAAGCTTGGCTGCTTCTTGTCCCTTTTTGTAATTTCGTATGCCCACTTTTCACTCTCCATTATATATGTCTTCCCTCTCACATTTCATTCTAAGAAGAAATTTAAAAACTTGAGTGCAGAATTTTCTCTCTACATTTTCTCACTTCCAAACACCATAACTTCTTCATTTGAACTCCGATTTGAGTGTTCAAAGTTGAGAGTGTTTATCTATTCATCCTCTATCTTTTCTCTGAAGGTTTGAGTGAGTTTTATTGCTGTTTTTGGAGTCTAAACTCATAAAAATTGGACTGCACCAAAATCAACTAAGGTATTGATTTTCTCTCAAAGTTTCTTTTAAAACTTGTTCAATTGCCTTGGGTTTTATTCTTCAACATATATATGTGTCTTGTGATTGTTTTAAATTGAGTTTTGAACTCATTTAAAACTAGATTGAGTTTCAATTGAAATCTCGCATGTTCAGTTAGGTTTTGATTTTGCCTATGTTTTCACATGTTGGGATTGTATTGTGCTAGCTTTGATTCTAGGACTATTTAATGATCTTTGATTGATTGATTTTGTGAAAAATAGTTCCTCACATGTATTAGACTCTCTTTGGCCGATTTCTCACAATGATACATGTGCTTATGTTCTTTTGAGCTATTCATGTGTTTTGTTGAATCTATGAATAGGAATATGCTATAGAACTTTAGCTTTAATCCAAATGACTTTGTCATATGATTTTAGCATGTCTTTTGGTTATGAGATTTAAACTTGATTATATGTTAATTGAACATATCTTGTGATTCAAGTTTTAGATCTATGCATGTATCTAGGTTGTAATTAATGTTGAACATATCTTACATGATCTAGATGGATTAAACATGCATGATTGACTAGACTACATTTGATTTGTGCATTCATGCTCATGTCTAGTATTTTCAATAGGATGTGTTGATCATAACATTCTATGTTACGTGCTTGTTTGCGTTTTGCATTCATGATCACCTAGATACCTTTTGAGAAGGAAGTCTTGACAATATGTGTGAGACATATGTTGTTGTGCAAGGAAGTCTTGGCAAGAGGCGTGAGACCTTGGATTGTCAAGCAAAGAAGTCTTGACTAGAGTCGGGAGAACTTGAATAGTTGAGCAAGAAGTCTTACCTAGGGTCGTGAGGATCCGGAAGGGTGAGCGAGGAAGTCTTGACAAGAGGTGTGAGGCCTCGGATTGTTGAGCAAGAGGGCGACATCTTCATGAGTAGGATAGGAGGGTAGTTTCTAGGTGAAGGGGTCACTTGTACTTGTCTTATCTACTAGTGGATTTTGTTTTCCGGTGGTTGCTAACCTGTGGATGTTTCCTCTTCGGAGGTTTACCACGTTATATCTTGCGTTAACTTTTCTCTATCCCTATCTCTCTTATATTTGTATTTGTTATTTGAATACTATGGATAGAACTCTTTATGTAAGTTGACTTCTTTTCTATAATATAGATTGTGTATGTGTTACAATTATTTGTTTGTATCACACTTTACTTGTTTTATATATTGATTAAGTGTCTTTAATTGATATATATATATTGTGATACAAACAATCTAGAGGGACAAACTTTTGTTTCTTTCTAAGGGAGTCGAAAAAGGTGTCTAACCTATTCACCCCCCCCCCCCCCTCTAGGTTAGCCTTGAACATTTAACAGTGTTTGTATTTTCATTTTTGACATATGCAAGAAAACGTTTGAAAACATCAAAGACTTCAGATTTAGAGTGCAAAAATTACAACCATGTATGATGACTATAATCATCAATAAATGAAACAAAATATTTATGACGAGAATGAGAAGGAAAATGATATTTTCACCAAACATATGTATTCACCATCTGTATGAACCATCTACATACCCCCAGAAGCCTTTTCCTTTCACAAACATGTGAAATTGAAATTCCCAAGAAAAATAATTATTCCCATTGAATTTAATAGGTAAAAGATCTGATTTTTCTCTCATTTTGAATCAAAAAAACAAAAACACACCAGAATAAAAGAACACACCACTTACCCGAAAATTATGTACTCTTGACTATGATTGAAAACCCAGATATCAGATTTTTCCACGAACCAAAAGTTTTCTCACAAATCAAACATGACACCTCACAAGAATATAATCGTTGTTATGATGTTATCACAAAATTGCTTAAGACTCTTCCTAGACATGAACCATCTCTGATACCATGTCAAGTGAAAGAGAATAAAAAAAAGATCAGAAGATTGACAAATGAAACAAAGTAATAGATGGAAAACAAACAGAATATTGTTGTGAAAAAATTATCTCTATTCACTTTGTGATTGACCCTTATATAGTCAAGGTAAAGCTTTGTACAAGGAAATATCGACTATAAAATCCCTAAAATTAAGCAATTACAATAAAGTATACATCCTAGCAAATAGTCAGTTGTACAATAAATATTAAAAAAAACATTAAAATTATACATTAAAAATAAGCCTAGCAAATAGTCAGTTGTACAACGAATATAAAAATGCTAAAATTACACACTAAGAATAAGCAGAGAAATATGTCAATGTTTAACAAATTGACCTATGAAAAAAAGCAAAATTACGTTAAGGGACCAGAGTAGCACCACCAAAGGATAACCTTAGGGGGCACGCTGATACCATCACTGTCATGGATAAAGTAGGTGCAATAGCACCAAGGTAAAAATAAGAGGATGCACAAGCATCAGTTCAAAGCTACATGCCAAAGAAGAATTGAAGCCTAAAAGGATCAACCTCCCTACAAATAAAAAAAAGGACAATTCTGGTCTTGAGTAATGTTGGTTCTGAATTACTAATCTTGAATGATACTGTCTTAATGGATCGCTAACGGGTCTTACTAAATTTTCTGATACACTTGCTGGTCTCCTCTTCGCTCCTAGCAGCCCATGTGATCCTGCTCAACCACATATTGCAACCCAGCACCGGGTGATAAGAATAAACGCTTTGCTATGCATCCAACGAGCTTGTTAAGCCATCAAACAAAGAGTAATCAAGAGCAAGCACAATATGCAGAGCATCAAAAATAGAGAACAATTGCTCTTGACCAGCATCATTCGTCATCAGCGGATAATATGTATTATTAGTGTTAATAGTACCAGAGTTAGTTAGTTAGAGATTGTTGCTGATGTGACAAAGTTTTTTAGAGACTGTTGCTGATGTGGCAAAATTAGTTACAGAATAGTTGTTAGTTTTCTAATTATAAAAACATGCATTTCGTATGATTAGATTTACTTGTATAAAAAGGGAAGACTCTCTGTAATCATATTGATGATCATCAATAGAAATTATCTTTACAAAAACTTCATTAATGGAGTCTCGCAAAGCTTATCATTTCTATTTTTTCTTTTAGGATTTTTCACAAACACATAGTTGCATATATAAAACACTTTCAGTGTATCAGAGCCATTGGATTAACATCATGATAAATCGATCCCAATCTCCAGTCTTTGATCAAAATCAAAGTTTTCAAGGTGACTTTTCTTCACAGTTTCCAAACAATAATCAAAGTTCACAAGAAGGCATGGATTCACAGTTACCAAACTTAAATCAGTGTCTGGACTCTCAACCGATTGCTTCTTAATAGAGTTTTAAACACTCGTGAAGTGTCTCAACTTCAATCTTCCAACAAAATTGTATAAGTCAAATTATCTACTCAGGAAAGCTTAGGTATTACCTATTGTTCAAGCTCTTGGTCTAGAAGACTATCTTTGTGGATTAAATAATCCTCAAAACATGCATGTAAATGTTGAAGTGTTAGGTGATTCTGGAGAAAAGGTTGTTGAAAAACGTATGAGCAAGGAATTCGTTAACTAGAAGAGAGTTGATAAACTACTACTAGGTTGGATTAATTCAACTATTAGTGAAAGTGTCTTAGGCGAAATGATTGGTTGTCAAAGTTCATTTGAAGTGTGGATTCGATTATAACAATTGTTTACATAGCAATCTATGGCAAGAACAATTCAACTTAGAAATCAAATTCAATCAATAAAGAAAGGCTCAGATTGAGTTAGTGATTTTGCTGGAAAAATTAAGAACATTGGAGATTCATTAATGGCAGCCGGTGAAGAAGTTAAAGATCGTGAGCTTATGATGTGTTTAGTGAATGGAGTAGGACATGACTTTTTATGTTATTGTAGCAGTTATAACAACACGATAGAGATTTATGACTTTTAAAGATGCACAATTTATGTTAATGATGTATGAATAAAGGGTTGAACAACTTAACTCATTAGCCCAAAATAGTGTGAATCAAGCTTCTGCAAACTATGCTAATAACAATGCATAAGATAGGAGAAGCCAGAGAGATGGACAAGGAAATAGAGGTGGTGGTTAACATGGTAGAGGAAGGTTTTTCAAGACTGGAGGCAAATGTCAAATTCATTATCAAGTATGCAATAAACCTGGGCACAGTGCGTTCAAATGCTACCACGGACTTGATCAAGGTTTTCAACCACCTTTAACAACACAAAAATCAAGCTCAAGCCTTTTTCAATCATTCTCAGAATTTCAATCAAACTCAAGGTTACAATGGTCAGTTGCTAATTGGACCATCTTCTCATGGTAACTTGAACAATAATGAAGTTGAATATTCTCAAGTGAAATCTCATCAAAACTCGGCTTACCTAGCAACACCAGACTTGGTTAATGACCCTACATGGTACATAGACAATGGAGCAATGAATCACATTACATCAGACCTGAACAATCTTTCTTTAAGGACCAATTACAGAGGTAATAACAAGCTTGTTGCTGGTAATGGAAATCAACTCAAAATAGCACATATTAGTGATATTTTAGTTAAGTCACATACAGCCACATAGGAAGTTGCTTCTTAAAAATGTATTACATGTTCCACAAATCACTAAAAACTTGTTAAGTATTTCTAAGTTTACATTTGATAACAAAGCAGTTGCTGAATTCTTTGATGATAAATGTGTTATCAAGGATCTCAAAACGAGGAAAATCTTGCTTCTAGGAGCTTTTAGGAATAGACTCTAGTGCTTGAACCTTGTTGAGGCCAATGGAGTGCACCACAAAGATTTCAAGATTGGGAAAGTTAAAGACTTTAAAGCTTTGTCTAGTTGTTTGTCATTTGATAATAAGACATGCCTTGGAAATATTTTTGATTCCAAGTCATAGGAAACAAATTTGTTTGCTTTTGCTGCTGTGAATGCCAATGTATGGCATGCTAAATTGGGTCATCCTTCATCCTTGATTCTTACAAAAATGTTACATAAGATCCACTTTAATAAAAGGTTTCATGTTCCTTATTTTTGTGATTCTTGCTAGCTTGGAAAACTACATAGACTAACTTTTTTAAGGACTGAAATCACAACCAAGGCTCCTCTTGAATTGGTTTATTCTGACATCTGGGGGCCAGCCACTATATTATCTACTGAAGGTTTTTATTACTATATCTCTTTTGTGGATTCCTTCTCATGGTTCACATGGGTTTATCCTTTGAAATTGAAGTCTAAAGCTCTTAGTGTGTTTGTCAAATTCCAAAGAAATGTAGAGTTGCAGTTTAACAAGAAAATTAAGAGTATACACACTGATATATGAGGAGAATACATTGCATTTACTTTTTATCTTGCTTCACATGGTATTCAAGTTAGGTACTCTTGTCCTTATACTCATCAGCAGAATGGAGTAGCTGAGAGGAAACACAAACATATAGTAAAGACTGGTTTGACACTCCTAGCTCATGCCAATATGCCACTCAGATTCTGGTATGAAGCATTCACCACAACTTTTTTTCATATCAATAACATGCCTCTGGAAATTTTTCTATTTATATCACCTTTTGAGAGGTTGGATGACAAGAAACCAATTTACAACTTCTTCAAAACTTTTGGTTGCAGCTGCTTTCTTTTTTTGATTGATTATTCCAAAACAAAGTTTAACTTTCACTCAACTAAGTGTTTGTTTATAGGTTATAGTTCATTACATAAAGAATATAGATGTTTGCATCCCTCTGGTTGAGTCTATGTTTCTAGGCATGTGGAATTTGATGAATTAAAATTTCCCTACACATCATTGTTTCCTGTAAAGAAATCTGAGATGGTTTCACCTTATACTCAAACCATGTCCTTGTCTACAATGCAACACATGTTATCAAAAATATCTCCAAATCACATTTCCCTAAATAGAAATCTATGTGTCAGGTCACCTAGTTCAAAGCCAGGTACATGTTCTCAAATGCAACATACATCTCAGACACCAAGAATTTTGTCTCATTCTCCGGTTCATAATGTTGAATCTCTAGCTACTAGTGTTGAGTCTCAATCACAAGTTCCTTTTTCAGATCACTTTAATGTGTACAACACTCCTCCTTCAATTCACCATGAATCAAGTAACATGTTAATCTCAGATACAGCTCATGACTTGAATCAGAATCAAGTTTTTTCCTCTATTCATCCGATGGTAACCAGGTCCAAAAATGGAATTTGTAAACCAAAAGTCTACAACATCAGTTGTTTTTTAGCTAACACTGATCCTACTTCTACTAATGTAGCCTTAACTGATCCAAAATGGGTTACGGCAATGAGAGAGGAGTATGATGCTCTTATATCCAATAATACATGGTCTTTAGTTCCTTTTCAACCTGAAATGAATATGGTTGGTTGTAAGTGGGTCTTTAAGACTAAGTACAATCAAGATGGTAGTCTTTTAAAGTATAAGGCTCGGTTAGTAGCCAAAGGCTTTCATCAAACTCCTGGACTAGATTTCATAGACACATTTAGTCCTGTTTTTAAAGCATCTACAATTCGTGTTATCTTTTCTATTGCTATCTCGTTTAGTTGGCAAATTGAACAGGTGGACATCAATAATGCCAAAAGTTCGTTATTTTTAAGTCGTCATGAAGCTCCGCTTCTCACAAGGGCAGCAGGATACCTCAGGGGCAACCTTCTGCTACATCAAAAAGAAAGTTCCCGAGGAAAGGGAAAAAATCCGGGCTCCATAGCCAGATTCCCATCCAGCTAGCTACTGTACGGGCTCTGAATCCCCCTTTGGAGAGCCAGGTCGAGCTTGACCAACAAGCGGCAGCCTTTGTAGAGAACGTCCGCCTTCGACTACTCGTTGAGGGCATCACTATCCAACAAACGGGTCTCTGCAATCAAGGGGAAATCAAGCAGGCCCGGGGCTAGGCAACCCGCTTTGATCGCTTAGGGCCTGCCCCTCGAGAATCAACTCGTAACAGAGCGGGGCTCCCGAGCTCGATCCGGGATAGGCTAGGGCCCACGCCCTATGTTCCCAAAGCTCTATCGTGCTACCAACCACAATAAGTCATGTAGATGTCCTTCCCTAGGGACTGGAAGAGCTCCTCCACCTAACTACTTCAAGGAGGGAAGCCCGTGGTAGAAATGAAGAAAGTCAGCAAAGTTCGAGAGTAAGCCCCCTCCAAAGAAGGAACAGGGTAGAGGTCAATAGTTCATCAGAGTGATTTGATGGTGAGGAATCCGAGATCGACTCAAGGAAGTCCGAGAGCAAGTGACTAAGGGACCAGTTGGCAGAGCTACAGAAAGAGGTCCAAATGATGAAGAAAGGGAAGTACAAGGAGGACAAGAAAGATCTCAGTTAAATGAACGCCCCCTTCACCAGGAGGATCTGGGAGGCGGAGCTCCCTCTTAAATTCAAAATGCCAGCTGATAGGTTTTTCGGGACTGAAGATCCGCTGAGCCACTTAAAGAGCTTCGTTCAACAGATGGAGGTCCAGAACACAACCAGGGTCGCTATATGTCGGATGTTCCCCACCACACTCACGGATTATGCCAAGACTTGGTTCAGGAAACTACCCGCTGGAAGCGTAGATTCCTTCACCAAATTATCAACTGATTTCTGCTCACAGTTCCAAGGGGTTAAGCCCCGACTGAAGGACCCGATTCATCTACAATATGTGATCCAGGAGAGAGGGGAAACTCTCCGGGCTTATGTCGAGCGACTCCACAAAGAAGTCATCAAGATGGGGGTCTTCACTGAGAGAAAAAACCCTCGCCAACTTCAGAAGAAACCTGTGGGCAAGAAAACTATTCCGATCTTTTGCCAAGAGACCTCCGAAAACCTATCAGGAAGCCTATGATCGGGCTCTGGAACAAATCGAGGTCGACGAACAGCTCAAGATCAAAATGGAGCATGACGACATGAGAGCTGAAAAGCGATAAAAGAAGGAAGCTCCCAGACCCGAGCAAGATCAAAAGAGCCGGAACAAACCCCCTAACAAATCAACATACGATTTCCCTCTTCCTCATCACAGGTCAGACCCGTATCCAGAAAAGCGGGCTCCTCCTCAAGTTTTGTCTCCTCCCAGGACAGTGGCCCCTATAGCCCGCGATGAGAAGGGGTACGACTATTACACTCCCTTGAATGCATCTCGAGAAACAATATACCTCGCTACTCGGGACAAGGGTTTTTTATAGAAGCCCGCTCCTATGAAAGTCTAGGCCGATAAAAGAAATCGTTATAAATATTGTAACTTCCATGAGGACGTAGGGCACAACACCTCAGAATGCTACAACCTGCGAAACCAGATTGAGGCTTTGATAAGGGGAGGATGCTTGATAGAGTTCTTACAACAAGTTAGGGAGAACATTCAAACTGGAAGGGAGGTCCAAGCCGAGATTCGAGAACACCCTGAGAAGAGGAAGATGGATCAGGCAGACCTGATGCAACAAATTCAGGTAATTCACATTATCAACGGAGGTCCTACTCTGGCTGGCATCTCTAACAATTCCAGAAAAAACCATGCGAGGAAGGTCCCTCGTATGGATGAAGGGCGGGATATCTTCAACTTCAACCAGAGACCAACCAACCCCTCCCAGCTGTCTCAGATCATTTTCACAGAGGCAGATGTCTTTAACACTGTACAACCACATAATGATCCCATGGTCATTACGTTACAAATTGTCAACTTCATGGTGCACCATGTGCTCGTCAACACAGGTAGCAGCGTCGATGTTTTGTTCAAAAACACTTTGGAAAAAATGAACTTAAAGCAATGGTGCTACAACAGTTGCACTACTCCATTATACGGTTTCACTGGGGACTCCATCACACCCGTGGGGTCAAAAATCCTACCAGTGATCATCGAAACCGCACCTCTCCAACAAAACATCATGACCGACTTCATGGTGGTAGATACCCCGTCGGCCTACAACGCAATATTAGAGAGGTCATTCCTATCATCCCTGAAGGGGGGTCCTGTCTATTTACCACAATGTCCTGAAATTCACGGTAAGAGACAAGGTGGGAGAGGTTCGGAGTGATCAGCAAGCAGCTAGGAAATGCTACGCAGTGTCAACTAACCCAGCAGCTCTAGCTAAACAACTCGCCCAAGTAATGACTATCCAAGGCAGGATAACCCCGGCACTAAACCTGGAAGAGGCGGGCTCCGCCGATTGTCCAGAAGAAGGCCTTGTGGTCCCCTATATGGAAGAGCAGAGAAGGGAATGGGCCAGCGGCCACCCGGTCGACAAGTTAGAGGAGATTCCTGTTAGACTAACCGATCCCTCAAAGGTCGTCAAGATCGGAGCTACCCTTGAGCCAAGAAATGAAAGAGGGCTTGATTAGGCTCCTCATGGAGTTCAACGATATTTTCGCCTAGAGTCAAGCGGATATGTCAGGGATCCCGATGACATTAGCTGCACATCAACTGGCGGTGGATCCAACCTTCATGCCTATCAAACAGAAAAAGTGCCACTTCAACACTGAAAGAAATATGGCAGTTCAAAAAAAGGTGGACAAACTCACCCAGGCAGGCTTCATTCGAGAAGCCCGCTACCCCGAATGGCTCGCTAACGTGGTCATGGTTACGAAGGCGAATAGGAAGTGGCGTATGTGCTTGGACTATACCGACCTCAACCGAGCATGCCCGAAGGACAGTTTTTCTCTGCCAAAAATTGATCAATTGGTGGATTCCACCTCAGGGAACAAGCTCCTGATCTTCATAGAAGCATTTTCCGGCTACAATCAGATTATGATGCATCCCACGGACCAAGAAAAGACCAGTTTCATCACCGTACAAAGCTTATACTCCTACAAGGTGATGCCTTTTGGGCTCAAAAATGCTGGAGCTACTTACCAACGGTAAGTCAACCGTTTGTTCAAGCCCGAAATTGGGAGATCCATGGAGGTGTATAACAACGATACGATCACTAAATCTTTGACCTCGGAAGGCCACCTGGATGACCTTTGTAGGACCTTCATGATCCTAAGAAAAAACCAGAGGAGGTTGAACCCTTCCAAATGCGCCTTTGGTGTAACTGCAGGAAATTTTATGGGCTTCATGGTCCATGAAAGAGGCATAGAGGCTAACTCGGAAAAAATCATGGCTATCTTGGATCTGGAATCTCCCACATCTCTTAAGTAGGTTCAAGCCTTGACCGGATAGGTAGCAGCGCTTAACAGGTTCATCTCTCGGTCTACCGATAAGTGCCTACCATTCTTCAAAGCTATCAAGCAGGGAAGAAACATGAAGTGGGATCAGGAGAGCGAACAGGCTTTCCGAGCTTTGAAAAGATACCTGACAAGCCCTTCATTGTTGTTCAAGCCAAATCCTGGAGAAGAGCTCCAAAAATACTTGGCAGTTTCAGAAACCGTTGTGAGTGGGGCTTTGGTCAAGGAATGCGGGGACAGGATCCAGCTACCTATCTACTATGTAAGTCGCGCTCTAACCAAGCCAGAAAAGAATTATACTCTGTTGGAGAAGCTCGTTTATGCCTTAGTGACCTCGGTAAGGAAACTCCGTCCTTACTTTTATGCTCATTCAATAGCAGTGGTGACGGACCAACCCCTCCGTCAGTTCTTGCAAAGGCCGGATGTTTCTGGAAGGCTGGTTCTATGGGCCCTAGAGCTTACCCAGTTCGACTTAAAATATAAGCCCAGGACCACGATAAAAGCTCAAGCACTGGCGAACTTTATTGCCGAGCATTCAGTACCTTCTGATTAGGCATCCCTCGCGGTAACAGATGCCCCCTTAAGAGAATTTCAGAAGCTGACGACTGGCCGGAGGGCTGCGAGTCATAGACTCTCTACACTAACGGAGCTTCTGGGCAGTCCGCGAGCATAGTCCTCATCGACCCAGAAGGAACTGAGTGCTGCCATTGTTTCAAGTTCGAATTCAAAGCCATAAATAATGAAACGGAATACGAAGCCCTGGTAGCTGGGATTAAAGCTGCCATAGAGCTCAGGGTTGATTACCTGAACATCAAGAGCGACTATTCCATTGTGGTCAACCAAGTTTCCGGGGATTATAGGGCCAAAGAGGATACATGATCACTTACCTGAAACTGCTCCAACAACTCAGGACCAAATTTAGGGGATTCAGAATCAAGCAGATACCTCGACACCTAAATCATCGGGCTGACGTCCTAGACAAGATAGCTGCCTATGGTGGCCAGACCCTACCTCAAGGAGTCCCTCTTCAAATAATCCTCCTACCTAGCATTATGACTGGTAAGGAAGCTTATACTTTAGACCTACAACCATGCTGGATAGATCCGATCCAGAATATCTACAAGACGGGAAACTCCCTAGGGAGCCCGACTAAGCTAGGAAGGTTAAAAGGCTCTTGGTCCGGTATTGTATGGTGGATAGGCATTTATACCGAAAGGGAAAATCCCTTCCCCTACTCCGATGTCTACACCTTGAAGATGCCAGGTGGGCTCTGAAAGAGGTCCATTCCGGTGAATGCGAGAACCATATTGGTGGAGAAGCCTTGGCATATCAGGTTCTACGCATGGGGTATTATTGGCCAACCATCCATCAATATGCTAAGGAATTTGTGCAAGCCTGCGAAGCATGCCAGAAGACCGCAAACTTGAGTTACCTCCCCCCTGAGCGTTTGTCATCTCTTAGCTCACCATACCCATTCGCTATGTAGGGAGTCAATTTAGTTGGACCACTTCCTACAGCTCTGGGACAGGCCAAGCACACTATCGTAGCGATTGATTACTTTACAAGATGGGTTGAATCCGGACCACTATCCCAAATATTAGAAGAAAACACAACAAGGTTCATCAAGACCAATGTAATCTGCAGGTTCGAAACCCCTCTGGTCATCATAACCGACCTCGGCAAACAATTCGACAATGCCCGATTCATAGATTTCTATCAAGGTTTGGGAATTAACCTTCGGTTTGCTTCGGTAGCCCACCCTCAGACCAATGGTTTGCTGGAATCCACGAACAAAACCATCAAGAAGTTGTTGAAGAAAAAGCTACAACAAAAGAAAGGCAGGTGAGTAGAGGAGCTTCCTGAGGTCCTCTGGGCTTACCGTACTACAAGGAGGACAACTACCGGGGAAACGCCTTACTCGTTGGCCTTCGGGGTTGAAGCAGTCCTATCTATAGAGCACAAGCTGACCTCCTTTAGAGTCCAAAGATTTGAACCGGGAAGCAATGAAAGCAAGCTCCGAGCTAGTTTAGACCTCCTTGAGGAAAAGCAAGATCGAATGGCTGAAAAGGTAGCAATCTACCAAGGCAGAATCGCCAGGTACTTCAACAAGAGAGTTAAAACCCGAAGCTTCAAAGAAGGGGATATGGTCCTCCGAAAAGTAACGATGAACACCAATAAGAGGTCAGACGGGGTCCTAGGGACCAACTGGGAAGGACCCTACCTAATAAAGATGGTGATCCGTAATAGGGCTTATAAGCTTGAGGATTTAGATGGCCGATTCATCGACCATACTTGGAATACGGATCACCTAAGAAAATTCTACCCTTAAACAGGGGACTCAGGAGCAGGCAACCTCCGACTAGCTTCTTTTTATTTTCTGACAGTATTGTACTCCATCTTCCATATCAATAAAGCTCGTATGTTTGCTTGTTTACTCCATCTTCGACTATGTCCTACAATGATTTGGGTCTACATGGAAAGTTTCGACATTATCGCCTCAAGACCAGGGGTAAGCCTGGGAAGCCCCATCGCTGCTTTTGACACTTCGGCCGGGCACTACCCCCCGCCAAGAAGGGTCTGAGTGTAAGAGTATAGTTGTCATCCAGATCTCAAGACCAGAAAATAGCTAGATAGCGCTCCTAATGCATTGGTCGGGCTACCACCCCCAAGAAGGATCTGAGTGTAAGAGCATAGTTGCCATCCCGATCTCGAGACCAGGAAATAGCTAGATAGCGCTCCTGATGCCTCAGTAGGGCTACCACCCCTTAGAAGGGTCTGAGTGTAAGAGCATAGTTGTCATCCAGATCTCGAGACCAGGAAATAGCTAGATAGCGCTACTGATGCCTTGGTCGGGCTACCACCCCCAAGAAGGAATCGAGCTTGAAAGCCCGGAAGCCCTTCTGATCCCGAGCCTAAGAAGTGACTAAACAATTCTCCACTTAATGTTCTACTTGGGCTAAAACCTCCCAATGGGGCTCATGGATGGAGGACTCGACTTACTTAAACTCTAAATGCTCTTGTTATTTTTCTAGCTCTCCTTGATACAGGGCTACTTACTACAGCAAACCCACAATTAAACAAGGGGACTGTCAGCTGAAGAAGTAGAGCTAGGAGCTCCATTGGTATGGGGGCTTAATGCCAATGACTTGTTTTTCTTATTTTTTTTTTCCCTAAGATAGCTCGCTTCGATATAAAAGCTGGACGGTCAAGCAAGTACATGGAAGCAAGATTTAGATCTGAGATTAAAACTTTTATTATCAAGTAAGGGAGCCTATCCCCTTACAAGGCTACTACAAGCAAAAGGGGCCCAATCCCTGGTTCCGGGCTACAAAGAAAAAATAATAAGAGATCAAACACAGTTCAAGATGGGATGCCTACCCCCTTTTCTGGGCATTCAAAATAAATCACATGGAAGAGAACTCAAGCTCCTTCGCCTTTCTGAAGGCCTTCAGCTTCCTCCTCTACAGAATGAACCTTGCCCCCGGCTCCCCTCTCCAGTCGCGGCTCGACCTAGTTAGCTGCATCTACCGCCTCCGCTACCTCTTGAGGATCAACCCCGGTTACCTCGGGGTCAACAGGATCCTCCTCCACGATGTCATTAATCACTGCTATAACTTCAAGAGGAATAGCTGTATCAAAAAGGCCGGTCGCCGACTTAGGCAAGTTCTCTTCTTCAGATGACCTGAGAGCATTGCGGGAGGATCTTGGGCTTCCACGAGGCCTCCTTCTAGCTCCTCGTTATGGACCCCCTCCGAGGATTCACCAGGACCAAATGCTAGAAAGGCTGGAACAGAAGGAGGCAGATCTAGCACC
Source organism: Dipteronia dyeriana (assembly GCA_032871835.1). NCBI lineage: Eukaryota > Viridiplantae > Streptophyta > Magnoliopsida > Sapindales > Sapindaceae > Dipteronia > Dipteronia dyeriana. Next base: position 97,640,503 of record CM065296.1, on the reverse strand, counting down.
TCCAACTTCTTCCTAGCTCCCTCTCCAGTAAAGCTAGCTCCATCAGTTTCGGAGCGAGACATCTCCGCAGCCCACGACATGACCTCCGCTATATCCCAGCCAGCAATACTAGAGAGATCGAATGGTGGGGGAAGGGCCTCTGCAACCTGATAGGAGGTATAGAAGTACCCCTCGCTAGAAGAGGCTTTCACTTCGGTTTGGAGCTGGGTAACTCGAGCCTGTAAGTTTTAATTTTCAACATCAAGGGCATTCACCTCTCCTCTCCTCTCCAGCCATCCCGCTGACTAGCCCGCCGCCTCGGCCGAAGAGTCTCCTGATCAAAAGCTCGCTTCAGCCTCTCATGATCGCATTGAAGCTCAACTAGCTGCGTCTCCATTCCCTGTTTGCTGGAGGTCATCTCTTGGACCAGGGTCTGAGCCCGGGCTAGCAACCCCATGGCTCGCTCAGCTTCAGCTTCAGCTTCAGTTTCAGCTTCAGCTTCAGTTTCAGCCTTGGCTGCCCGATCACGAAGGAAGGCTACCTGATGCCCCATGGCCACCTGAAACTTGAAAGCCTGCAAAGGAAAATCACGTTAGAAAATGATGAGCCAAACAGCTTAAGGAAGAAGTGAAAGCGACAATTACCTCGGCTAAAAGAGCGGACCCTTTGGTGATCAAGATGTCCACTGGCATCGCGGTCATCCTAGAAAGCCCTCCGTCTGGACAAGATGTAACAAATTGCTTCAGGACCTTGTCCTGACCAGTCGAGCTCGATTGCTGGTGGGGGCAAGAAGAGACGACCTAAGACAAATCGGCATCGGGCTCCTTGGGAACCTCGACTACATGTGATACAGCCGGACCTGCAGAGAGGGGTAGCGGGACTCGGGGGGCATCTTGTGGAGCTATAACTTTTAGAGGAGGAGCAGCAACAGACTTATTGACCACATGGGAAGCAGACCCTCATCGGTTTAGAGCCTTCGCAGCCCGAGATGCCAGAAGAGCTATCTTGGACTTCACCCGGGAAGGAGAGGGGGAAGGAACGAACGGGGCAGCTACATTAGTGGTTGACCCCCCCTTTTTCGGAACAGTCGGGAGAGCTCCCGAGTATGATCTTAAAGGAAGGGGAGGTATCCCAGCTTGTCGAGCTTCGCTAGAAGCTGGAGCAACAACAAATACTGTTAGAGAAAAGAATCAATATTATCAGAACTGAACCCTCAAATAAAAAAAACAACAACACCAGAATAGACCAAGATACTTACGAGGGGTAGCACCGGATATCCGCAGGTACCTGTTTACCCGACGGGGATCGAAGGGTCAGCAGTCAGAAACTTCAGATTCAAATAGTTTCGAGCTAGGATGGTCTTCAGCACGGCTTCAGACTCATCGGGTAAGGAATCCCGACCCCAAGTGTGTTTGTCACTAAAAGCCGTAGGAACCTCGATGAAGACGGAGCTCCTCAAGTCTCCTCCTGCCAGTACCCACTCCTCCTTCCAAGCAGGATCCTTCTTGGAAGCCCCGGGGATGATAAAATTATGCATATTCTTAGCCTTGGCATAGAATTGGCCTCGTGGAACTCCTGCTAGGCTACCAATCTAGAAAAGGAAGGTGAGCTCCTCAGCACCGGGCTCCCTGGTTACACGGTTCAGCTCACATTGCTCCCTCCACAATACTAGGATGCCGATTAGATGCCTCCAGAAGCCAGGCATCAGTTGAAGCGGAGCCATCTGTAGAGCATTGAGAGCCCGCCAAAGGGTGGGGTGAAGAGGGAGCCTCACCCCGCTCTCAAAAGCCGCAACGTGGATGGGGAGCACTTCTTTGGGAAGATAGAAAACATCGTAACTCTAATGGGGGATGAACAGAGAAACTGTGTCTGGAATACCGTACTTGTTCTGAAGACGGCCAATCGACTGAGGATCGACGGTAGAGTCAGGGATGACCCTGGGTTCGAAAGGAAGGGCTATCACCAAAGGTAGCTCTGCCACTGTGACTTGAGCCTTCCCGACCTTATCAAATCTCTCCCCAACGTCAGAGTCTTCATCGACTAGGTTCAGAGGATCGTCTGGACGGTTCGAAAAGCCGTAACCGATAGAAGCATTCCTGTTAGAACGACGACACTGGTGGATCAGGGAAGATTCTTCATCGCTTGAAAGCCCTCTCACCTGCTTAAGAGGAGCTAGGTTAGGGCCCCCGGAACCCTCCACCAAGGCATCTACACTATCCGAAGAAGTCGACATTGATGGGAAAGAGAGGTGAGAAAGCAAGTGAAGGATTTCGGCAGAGAAAACGGGGAAGAATAAATTTGAAAGTTTGAGATTTGAGGAAGTATGAAGAAGGTGACGGTCAGACTGAGCTTAAATAGAGGTCCATGGGCGATATCCTCGGGAAGTTCACCGCCGTATTATAGCCATTTTTTCTTCGAATAACACTCGGTTTCAAATTCAAAATACTGGATAATTAATGAGAAAATTTTGCTCTCATTAATTATCTTTATGGCGAAAAAATTTCTCAATTAAACAAGGAACCTGACTCCAACCCCAACTCTACCACCAGTGTTCAAGTCAGGGGGGACTTCTGTTAATAAGAAAATTTGGTCAGGGGTCAAAGAGATATTTTCCACCTACAATCGACAATCGACAATCGACAATCGACAATCATGAATCCCGGTAAGACCGTAAAGCCACCCCGTAAGAGTACAGAAGGCCGGTTTGGCTTCAAAGTTACCAGAAGACAAGCCAAACACGACAGGGACGAACCCCTACAAGAGCACTTGAACCCGGATTTCTCCAGGCCATCTATCGGGGAACCTCGGCTCTGAGGTCGAGCTTCACAATCGCCCCGTAAATGTCAAGGGAAGCCTCCCAGCTCAAGAGACATTTGAAAGAAACCCGCCAACCTATCCAGAAGCCCGTTGTCATTGCTGGGCATAAAAGGAGAATCACGTCTAAGTCTGCATTACCCCAGCTACCTTCTAAGAAGGTCTACAAGAACACCTCAGGCCCCACGGGTCAAGAAAAATCCATCTTAAGCTTCTAGGAATAGAGCCAGAGCAGGGGTCTACTTCGCTCTACGGGACAATAGGCTGCTGGCAGGATGACCTCCATGAAGATTCATGGCATGAGTGCACAAGGGATCGTTTCTACGAAATGTTCACATGCACGTCAAGAGTATAATTCAAATAAGGCAACAAACTTATCTTCGTCAACCACATCATCAAATCCGGAAATAATTCAAATTCAAATGAAAAATCCCGCCCGATAAGGATTCATGAGATTACGGCAGAGTATTCGCCAACTGAAACCTACTTGGGCGATATATATATATATATATATATGTGTGTGTGTGTGTGTGTGTGTGTGTGTGTGTGTGTGTGTGTGCGAAGCCAAGCACATAGGGAGGAAAAACGAACAGAGAGAAGAAAAAAGAAAGAGAGGAGCCAATATAGATCGAACGACATACAGAAAATCATAAACAACAGATATACACATAGAAGGAAGACCTAAATTCTGACTTGTATATATAACTTTTATATCTATATCATGATGTTGTGGGTTTAATTTATGTCTCGTTTCCAAAACTCCAAATTATTGAAATATTTCAATATATATATCATCTACTTCCTCCAATCAATTTCTCTCTCCTCGCAAACATCCACATGATCCGAGAGAACTCACAATCATCTGCAAGATCTAAAAGATTATATATATCCGTTGCCTTTTAGACAATTCTTTGTATATATAATCGATTTCTTTTTACACAAAACCAATTTTATATACAAATAATTTACTAAAAATAACCATAAAATTATATATATATCACAGAAATGAAGATAAATTTAAGGTGACATATTAGTAGTGATATATCATTCCAAGTTAATTAACAAACCATGCAAGTTCATAAAGCATTATTATATATCAAGCTTAGTACTAGCTACCAGTCGATAGCTGAAGGAGGTTAATTTAGAAGAGTAGTTAAGTATATGGTTAATATTACAGATCCTTAAATTAATTAAGTGGCAAAGCTAGATAAATTAGATCCTGTCTTGGAGATTGGGCTGAATAGGCTGAACGCGGAAGAAGGGCATCTGAGAATTGTAGTCATTGTGGTTGTTCACTGCACCCCTTTGGCTTTGATGATGATAACCATTTTCAAGCTCCCGAATATTGTTCTCCATTCCCATCTCCCGTTGCCTCTGCTATATATAACACAGCTGCAACAAGTTAGACACACGCACATTCACACCAACTTCTCCATTCACTATTTTTGTTCTTTTTTATTTGTTTAACTCTGCAACCATAACAATAGGTCACACAATCTACGTCAAATCATTTTCTTTTGCAAAATAGTTATTAAACAAGTGAAAACCTCGCCTAAAAAGATAATTATTGCATACATGCAATGGTTAAATAAATATTTTTGCCTTTTTTTCTCTTAGCTTTAACCAACACATTGGGTCCGGAAAAAAAAAACACACACACATTGGGTATCTTCACATCTTCCCATCTGTGCTATTTTTTTTTATATGTATGACACTAGTGATGAAGTGACTCAAACATAGGTCAATGCCCTTTTTTTAGAAAAAAAAATAATAATCATAAAAATAATAAGCCATATTTGATCGATATTATTATCAACTCACACTTGAAGATAGTTTCCCGTCCATGCTATTAGTAGCTTAACTTTTCTTTTCTTGAAAAAATTACTAGCTTACTTTACCGTCAAAATAATTACAATAGAAAAGGTGCATTCCCTAGCATGAAGGATTCTTTTTCTTAATTACAACAAACTGTTCTTAACAATTTAAAAATACTTTTGATTATACCAAAAGTACTCTCAAGATCTCAAACAAACTATATATATACAAGAATGTATACACACACATGCATATATGTAAAGTAGCATTGGCATTATCAAAAGAAAGCAAAATTACCAGGTCGAAGCTGAGATGCTTATTCATTTCCTCCAAATCTTTTATCTGAGAGTTTAGCCAAAAATATATCAAAGAAAACAATTAGGAAAATAGCAAATCTTTCATATTTTAATTATAACAACACTAGGAGTTTTAAGTGTTTGATGATTTATACATACATTTTCCCTCCATCCGTCCACATACTCGCTCTGTCACAAAAGAAGAGAGAAAGTTAACAAATTAATTAATTAATTAAACCTTTTCAAATTTGGATAATCTAAATGTTTGATCATGGGGTACTGACTAACCAGTTTGTCACGGAGGCAGGCGAGGCCATTTTCGAGGGCATCCTCTATGTCCATAAGCTCTCTGTAGTTCAGAGATGTGAGATCTTCTCCCTTGAGGTGCCTGCACCCGGATAAATATTATACACAAAGAGAGGCAAAGAAGCAAACTGAAAATGAGTTTATTACCTGAGCTTGATCTGCATGCTATCATTCTCTTTCTTGGTTCTTTCAATTTCATTGCTGAGATTCTATCAATTTCCATTTTCAATAAAAATAAATAAATAAATAACCCTAAATGTTATACAATTTATTATCACAACAATATAAATATTAAAATCTTGTTATAAAAAAAAAAAAATCAAACCCCGAAAAGAAAAAGAGAGAGAAGGGAGAGAAACGGTTTATGAATAGATCTATGTTGATACTTGGATTATTTGTTGGTTACACTGTGCTACTTTTGTTTAGAGAAAAAAAAAACCTAGAGATACCTCTATGACTATGAGGTAGAGGATTTAATATTAGATCTGTGACATAATTCCATATAGTTATTACAATCTTTGCGAGGAAAAGGAAGGAGAAGAAAAACATTAAATTACCAGATCTGTTCATAGATGTTACATTTCATATATATAGTTTTTGAGTTTCTATTTTCCATAAAAAACAATAAAATATATTACACAGGTATATATATATAAAGGGAGAGAAGCAGTAGTAGTACTAGAACATCCCATTTGTAGATCTGTCCATAGAATTCATAGTAGATGTTTTTTAACATGTATTTAGCAAAAAATATATAAAATAAAGTGATTAACTTCCGTTGGGGACATACATGTAACTTGAGATCCTTTCAAAGAAAAAATGGACAAAAAGCCTATACCTCATGCTTGGGATCCCACAACTTCTTCCCGGACTGCTTGTGATACAGTTCCAAAATCTCAGGCAACCTTCATGATCATAATAAAATAAGAAAAAAATTCCAAGAAAACAAAACCCATCAAAGAAAAAAAAAACTTGAAAGATATATCAACATACACAAGCAAGAATTATATATAAATTAAAGAAGAAGAAATAGTGATCCGATCCATACGTAGTAGAAGGGCTACAGTATTCAACCATCTTGCCAGAACTAGCAAAGATAATGAGAGAAACTTTAGCATCACAGAGAACTGTGATCTCCTTAGCTTTCTTGATGATTCCATTTCTTCTCTTTGAATAGGTCACTTGTCTGTTGCTCGAGTTCTCAATCCTCTTGATCTCTATTTTGCCTCTCCCCATCTCTCTTTTGTATTCTTGTTCTTGCTTGCAAAATGGTGAGAAGATAAAAAAGAGATATAAAAGATGTAAAAGAAAGAAAGAGAGAGAGATAAGGAGAAAGAAGAAGATATACTATTAAGGGTTTGAAGATAATAAACTTTCGAAGTGGCACAGTAATGGAGGGTTTGTTTAGGGGTTGTTGACAAAGCCAAGCCAACTGCATTTTATCTGACGTTTGATTTGGCTTTGTTAGTTTAGTTTCACCTTCTTAACCATTGGTACTCTCTATGTATCTCTCTCTCTCTCTCAAGTCTGATCATCATCATATTAATCCATCACCTTACTACTAATTAGGCTTAGCTTAGAGGGAGGGTGCCGTTTTATTATGGAAATTTGGACAAAGAATAGGTTGTGTTGTTGAATACGTTTTTTTTTTCCTTTAATGTTTTGTGAACAATACTGAACACGTGTCTTGATCTTAAACCTTTACGTGTGTTAGATGGTGGACTTGTTGTCTAGGGCTGGCTTGAGTGATGATGGAACTAAATATGGTATAATATAATAAGATCTTAACCATCAAATCAAAATCAATTAGTGAATAATACAGATAATATAAGGGTCAAAAAGGTAAAGGAAACAATGGTATATTTGATGTGCTCCATTATGTAAGGAAAGAATATGATTTTCAGAGTCAAAAACTGTCAAGCTCATCACCAAATAGGGAAACCCTAGCTATATTCATGTTACAGAATGGCTCGAAGTTTGCTTGAACAATGCCATGGATGTGATATGTTATTATGGTGTGGAGTGAACTGTTTGTACAAGGTGTAACCCTCGGTACCATTTTAAAATTAATATTTATATATCTTTAATTATATTCCGGGGAAAGATATGATTATTTATATAAGCAATATATATCACCCGTGTATCATGTAAAATTTATTTAACGGAAAGTATCATTGCTCTACCTCATATTATGATCTATTAGTAAATTTACCCCTTAAAATTTCACTAATGGTCGTTTTTCCTCTGAATCCAAACGTATTCGTCATATTACCCCCACCATTAGTTTGTCGGTTAAAAAAGTTAATTCTCACATTAAATGACTGTTTTACCTTTAGATATAATATGTTAATAACCATTTAACCATCCAGATATTTATAAAATAATTATAAAAATAGAAGACAATGGCATTTCTGCCCTTAAAAACAATCCAATGATATAGGGATAAATAGGTAACTTAATAAAATAAAAATAAAAAAAATCCTCAAACACCATACAATTATCATCAATCATCATCACCGAAATAATATTTCTAATAAAAAAACAAAAGACTCAATTTGGTTTAACTCTTTAACCAACATCATGTAATCCAACAAAACCAAAAACCAAAAACCAAAAAACAAAAAGTAAAAAGCAAAAAAGCAAAAAAGCAAAAAAAAAAAAAATTGGTGGATCTTCGATGTAGCTAGATAAAAAAAAAAATTACACTTCAATTATCTCACTTGACATCTCCATTTTTAAAAAAAAAAAATTCTCAATCTCCCACACTCTCTATCTTTCTCTCTCTCTCGATCTCTCTTTCTCCATCTCGATCTCTTAGAGATGGAGTTTGCGGTGGCTTATTGTTGATTTAGGAGTGGTGGCTGGATATCCAGGATTGGTGGATGGGTTTTTATGTCGGTTTGTGGTTGTGGTCTGGTGGTTGGGTTTATTTTGGTGTTGGTGGAGCTGGGGTTTGATTTCGTGGATGGTGAGGGTTTGGTCTGGGTTTGATTTTGGAGTTTAGGTTGTGTTTGAGTTTTCCGGGTGGTTTAGTGTTGGCTGGGTTTGGTCTGGATTTCGACGATGGAAGAATAAGGTTCAGTCTTGGTTTCGGTGGTGGGGTGGGGCGGGGAGGATTTGGTCTGGGTTTGATCTTGGTTTCGACAGTGGGAAAAGGAAGGTTTGTTCTTGGTTTGGGTTGATTATTGTTTCAGAGTTGGTGATGTCCATGGATGGTGATCCAGAGGTGGATCTGGTAGAGATCCCAAATTGGATTTCCATTGTCCATCGTGTAGGATGGATTGTGGAGATCCAATCTGGGATCTCCATCAGATCCATCATTTTAAAAAAAAAATCTAGTTTTTCGTTTTTTATAACAAAAAAAATATTTTGACAATTTTTAAATTCTCATTCACATTCATTTGTTAAGTTACCATATTACCCTTTGAGTCAAAAATAAGATAACAGTCAACTGAGCTTTTTAACAGAAAAACTAATGGTAGGAGTGAATATGACGAATACGTTTGGATTCAGGGGGAAACAACCATTAGTGAACATATAGGGGGCAAATTTACTAATATATGGTAATATAGGGTGAAATGATATTATTCATTTATTTAATTTTAAATGGCCCTACAATCGCCTCCGGAAGCATATTTCAACTGGTAGATGGATGAATTTGAGGCTTGGTCAAATGATTTCCGAGTCAGCGGCTCGTACGTAAAGACTCGTTGACGTGAAACATTTGGGATATTTCCAACATGAAATAAAGGGTCCTTTGTTTTTTACACTTAAAACTTAAGGGGTTTGAATTTAATTTATTAATTTGTTTGTTGTTTTTAAAGTGATAAAACAACTTCAAAATACCAAAAAACAACTTAAAATAAAAAGTAAAAAAAATATTGAATTTTAACTTAATTCCAAATCACTGGATTTGATTTAATATATTTTCTTTCAAGATTATCCTCCTAAAGATAATATATTTCCAATTTTATCATAATTTTATATTATACAAATTTATTTCTTTAAACCTATTACTTAGGATAAGCTTTAAAAATATATATATTATTCACATTATCACTTTCAACACCATTGTTGAGCCTCCAATTATTATTATTTTGGTAAAATCAAAATCATTTCTAAACCAATGTTTATCATATTTTTTTAAAAAATAATTATTATTTATCATCTCTTAATCTTGAATATTATCTTATCATTATTACATAAAAATAGTTTAGGATTTGTTAAATCATTTTTATTTGGTTGTTTGTATCATATAAAATAAAAATATATAACAATTAATAGTAACAAGAGTATAAATGTCAAATTACTTATTTTTAACCATTTTATCTTAAAAAAAAAACAAGTTGACACTCTATTCAGATGTAATTTGGAGACTCCTTCACTTTACGATGTGCTCTTGTATTATATATATATATATATACTATGTGTGTATTAGGTATTTGCATCATATGCAAATTCTTCTTTTGACTATTGTTTCATGTGCACCCACCAATTTGCATCCAATGCAATCTCTTGTGTTATTAATTGATATATATCTTTTAATTATCCTTTTCAAATATATCAAATATATTAAAAGTGATAATAAGTATTTTAAGTTTAAACTTAAATTCAACTACTTAGATAAATGATTTAGTAAAAATAAAATAATCCTATTATTTTATCTTCACCTAAATCCAAATATCAACTAACATCCTCCAATTAATATTTAATTCATAATTCATAATTATCAATATAATTAAATAATCTAATTATTTAATTAATTTAACTATTAACATTCATTAATTAAATAATCTCATTATTCTATTAATTCCCGAATATATATATATATATATATATATATATATATATATATATATATATATATGTGTGTGTGTGTGTGTGTGTGTGTGTGTGTGTGTGTCACTTTTGTAACACAATTAATTAGACAATTTAATTAATTAACCGTAACCCCTGTTACCTAAATCTATCGGGCTAGCAAGGGGATTTAATGGGCCCACGGTATTTTGAGCTCCAATAATCCTCGGAAGCATTATTAACTCTGGTGTTATTCCACTAAAAACCTGAAACTGCACTCTCTCAACTATAGACGCTTTTACGCAGACTGATACTACTCGGTGTCCATCGATATAGCTATTATATATGGTGTGATCCTCCATAATAGTTCATAATTAGAGTTGGGTCATAATGTCCGTTATACCCCTCTAATTACATATATCTTTTAAGTACCGTTGATTTTCTAATGGATAATAAATCTTATTTCCTCACGGAATTAGGAGAGCGCTCATATTGTCCAAGCCCCGAATCAACCCTTAAGGGAACTACCGTCTACTTCTCACAAGAATGAGTGGATTCCACTATTGTGTACAAACCTTCTCAACCACAAGCCAAACCGTAATCCCAACATACGGAGCATATTGATCGGGAACTGCATCCGACCTTACCCATGGTATATCAAAGACCACGATCTAATCTGAAGGAGTCGATAAGACACTCAGGATTAAGATCACCCACATATAGCCATCAATTGTTGATATATATGAATCTCATCTGTAAACGGATCTTGGTAAGAGATTCATATAGATCATGGCCTAGTCCTATATGATCACATCATACAAGGTGCCTCCATTCCCATATCTCATGAATGATTTAGGATAGAATTATCATACATTACGGAATGGACCGTAGCTATAGATTAACCACAAATAAAGTACCCAGTTTTATTTGCTATTTATGGACTCTTTAGATTGCATGTCTCTTACTGTATCCATTTGTATATGACACTCATATACACAGTTTGAGATTACATCCGGCAATCTTTGATGTTAAATATTTACACAAGTTATAAAATAAATAACACAACATGAATGAATTGAACTTTTCCTTTTATTTATTTCATAAATCCATTTACAAATTACATCTTTAGGGCATAAACCCCAACAATCTCCCACTTGCACTAAAGCATATGAGGCATGTCTCGTAACCCTATACCATCTAGGTGACCCAAAAAGACTTTAGTCGATAAGGTCTTCGTAAAGGGATCAACATGATTGTATTATGAGGCTATCTTGGTGACGATCACATCTCCTCTCTGCACTATCTCTCTAATGAGATGACACTTTCTCTCCATATGCTTCTCTCTCTTGTGGCTTCTTGGTTCTTTGGAATAGCCACAACACTACTATTATCATAATAAAGTATGATGGGCCGATCCAAATCTAGAACAACTTCTAGATCACTCAAGAACTTACGGAGCCAAACAGTCATTTTAGCAGCTATATATTCGGCTTCCATTGTGAAGTCAGGAATACAAGATTGCTTGATACTTCTCTATACAATGGCTCCACCTCCCAGGGTGAATACTAATCCAGACGTGGATTTCCTAGAATTTGTGTATCCTAACGAGATCAAATCCTGTCCGGAATACACTAGCATATAGTCTCTCGTTCTCCAAAGATACTTGAGAATTGTCTTGACAGCAACCCAATGATCCAATCCTAGGTTGGACTGGTATCTGCTGACTACTCCCACTACATAGCAGATGTCCGGTCTCATACATAATATAGCATACATGAGACTACCTACTGTCGATGCATAGGGTACACGTCTCATATCCTCAACTTCTTGAGGTGTCTTAGGACACTGTTTTTTAGACAGGTGAACTGCATGCCTGAAAGGTAAATTACCTTTCTTGGAGTTCTGTATCGAAAATCACACAAGAATCTTATTGATATATGATGCATGAGACAGTGGTATGAGTTTGTTCTTACGATCCCTTATAAGTTGGATCCCTAGAACATGACTTGCCTCTCCTAAATCTTTCATTTGGAATTGGCTAGCCAGCCAGCCAGCCCTTTACATCAGACAACACTCCCACATCATTCCCACTGAGTAGGATATCATCTACGTATAGGACTAATAAAACTACTTTCTTATCAACGATGCGCTTGTAGACACAAGTGTTAAGGTTTATACCCTAAAAATGTAATTTATAAATGGATTTATGAAATAAATAAAAGGAAAAGTTCAATTCATTCTTGTTATGTTATTTATTTTATAACTTGTGCATATATTTAACATTCAAGATTGCCGGATGTAATCTCGAACTGTGTATATGAGTGTCGTATACAGATGGATACAGTAAGAGACGTGCAATCTAAAGAGTCCATAGATAGCAATAAAGCTGGGTACTTTATTTATGGTTAATCTATAGTTGTGGTCCATTCCGTAATGTACGGTGATTCTATCCTGAATCATTCATATGAGATATAGGAATGGAGGCACCTTGTATGATGTGATCATATAGGACTAGGCCATGATCTATATGAATCTCTCACCAAGATCTGTTTAAGATGAGATTCATATATATCAACAGTTGATGGCTATATGTGGGTGATCTTAATCCTGAGTGTCTTCTCGACTCCTTCAAGTTAGATCACGGTCTTTGATGTACCATGGGTAAGGTCAGATGCAATTTCTTATCAATATACTCCGTATGTTGGGATTGTGGTTTGATTTGTGGCTGGGAAGGTTTGTACACAATAGTAGAATCCACTCCTTTTTGTGAGAAGTAGATGGTGGTAGTTCCCTTAAATGTTGATTCGGAGCTTGGACAATATGAGCACTCTCCTAATTTCATGAGGAAATAGGATTTATTGTCCACTAGAGAATTAATGGTACTTAAAGGATATATGTAATTATAGGGGTATAATGGACATTATGACCCTGCTTTAATTATGAACTACTGTGGAGGATCACACCATATGTAATAGCTATATCGATGGACACCGAGTTGTATCGGTCTGTGTAAAAGCGTCTGCAGTTGAGAGATTACAACTTCGGGTTTTTCATGGAATAACACCGAAGTTAATAATCAAGGAATATTAATTAAAGAGTTTAGTAAATGATTCTAAGGATTATTGGAGCTCAAAATAATGTGGGTCCATTAGGTCTCATTGCTAGCCCGATCAATTTAAGTAACAAGGGTCATGGTTAACTAATTGGATTGTCCAATTAGTTGTGTTACGAAAGTGTCACGTATTTATTCAGGAATTCATTGAATAATGAGATTATTTAATTAATGAATGTTAATAGTTAAATTAATTAAATAATTAGATTATTTAATTATATTTATAATTATGAATTATTAATTAACTATTAATTGGAGGGTATTAGTTGATTTATGGATTTAGTTGAAGATAAAATAATAGGATTATTTTATTTTTACTAAATCATTTATCTAATTATTTGAATTTAAATTTAAATTTAAAATACTTATTATCATTTTATATATATTATATATATTTGAAAAGGATAATTAAAAGATATATAGCAATTAATAACACAAGAGATTGCTTTGGATGTAAATTAGTGTGTGCACATATATAAGTGTTTGTATATGATACAAATAAGGATATATATATAAGAGAGAAGGGATGATTTTTTTTTTGGGTGCGTGAAACAAGATGAAAAAAATGTCAAAAGAAAAAAAAACATATACATATATCTTGTGTTTCGTGTGCAATGAACAATATATATATATATATATATATATATAGTGTTTTTGAAACACATAGAAGAAAGAGTTTCTTTAATTCTCTCTACATCCTTCATTCAAGTTTCTGAGACCGTGACGCACCCACACGCAGTTATTAGTCCCGGGAGATAGCGAGGAAGATCGAGTGGTTCAGACAGGAGCGCATCGTAAAGTGAAGGAGCCTCCAAACGTTGGTAAGATTTTCTTCTTCTGATTATATCGATTTCATTTTTCTGTGTTTACATATTGTATGTATTAGTTCTGAAAAATAATTACGATCCTAAGTTCATGTAGGGGTTTATGCCCTAAAGATGTAATTTGTAAATGGTTTTATGAAATAAATAAAAAGAAAAGTTCAATTCATTCTTGATGTGTAATTTATTTTATAAACTTGTGCATATATTAACATCCTAGATTGCCGGATGTAATCTTGAACTGTGTATATGACTGTCATATACAAATGGATACAGTAAGAGACGTGCAATCTAAAGAGTCCATAGATAGCAAATAAGGATGGGTACTTTATTTACGGTTAATCTATAGTTGCGGTCTATTCTATAATGTACGATGATTCTATCATGAATCAGTCATACATGTGATCATATAGGACTAGGTCATGATCTTTATGAATATCTCACCAAGATCCGTTTACCGATGAGATTCATATATATCAACTAATGAAGGCTATATGTGGGTGATCCTAATTTTGAGTGTCTTATCGACTCCTTCAGGTTACATCGTGGTCTTTGATATATCATGGGTGAGGTCGGATGTAATTCCTGATCAAAATACTCCGTATGTTGGGATTACGGTTTGGCTTGTGGCTAGGAAGGTTTGTACACAGTAGTGGAATCCACTCCTTCTTGTGAGAAGTAGATGGTAGTTCCCTTAAAGGTTGATTCGGGGCTTGGACAGTATGAGCGCTCTCCTAATTCCGTAAGGAAATAGGATTTATTGTCCATTAGAGAATCAATGATACTTAAAGGATATATGTAATAAGAGGGGTATAACGGACATTATGACTCAGCTCTAATTATAAACTACTGTGGAGGATCACACCATATGTAATAGCTATATCGATGGACACCGAGCTGTATCGGTCTATGTAAAAGCATCTGCAGTTGAGAGAGTGCTGCTTCGAGTTTTTAGTGGAATAACACCAAAGTTACTAAGGAATATTAATTAAAGAGTTTAATTAATGATTCCGAAGATTATTGGAGCTCAAAATATTGTGGGTCCATTAGGTCTTCTTACTAGCCCGATCGATTTAGGAAAGAAGGGTCACAGCTAATTAATTGAATTGTTCAATTAATTATGTGAAGAAAGTGACACGTATTTATTCATAAATTAATTAAATAATGATATTTTTTAATTAATGAATAATGGTGATTAAATAAATTAAATAATGACATTATTTAATTATGTTATTAATCACAAAATGGAGGGTGTTAGTTGATATTTGATTTTAAATAGAATAAGATAATAAGATTATTTTATTTTATTAAATTTAATATTTGAAATTGAATTTAAAATGTTTAATTTCAAAAACAAATATTTAATTATCTTTTAAAAATATGAGATATTTTTAAAAGATTTTAAAATCAAAAGATATATTACCAGTTTTTCCAAAAAAAAAAAATAGAAACTGAAAACACATTAATACACATTAAAAACAATTAGTGTGTATGTGTTAAAAACTTAAAATCTAATTAACACACATTAATGATATACAACGCACATAGTAATGAGATTACAAGCATTTTAAGTGGAAATGTGCGTGAGTGATATCAGGATTGAGAAAAAAAAAGGGAGATCAAGAGTTGCACAACAATTTTTGGTGCTCGTGCACTTTGAAACTAAAGAGAAAAAAAAAATCTTCTATTTTTTTTACAACAAGAATGGTTCTAAGTTGTTTTCTCTAAGAAGAAATAGTTCTTCGTTTTTCTCTAAATCCTCCATTCAAGTTCCTGAGATCGTGATGCGTCCACACGCAGTTACCAGTCCCGGGATATAGCGAGGAAGATCGAGTGGTACAAACCAGGAGGATAGCAATAAGTGAAGGAGCCTCCAAACGTTGGTAAGGATCTAATATCTTCTTCAGATTATTATCGATATCAATTTCCTTATATACATATATTTTATTAGTGTGATAATATTATATGTATTAGTTCCGAAAAATTATGATCCAAAGTTCACTGGTTCTAGATCGTTTACGATCTGTATTAAAAATTTTAAAATTGATTTCCACTGCATGACCAGTGAACGGAGTTCCAACAGTTAACTGGTCCCAGATACAGATTATGATCTATATAAAAATTTTAAAACCTTACTTCCGCTGTGTGACAGGTGAACGGGGTTCCAACAAATGGTATCAGAGCCAATTTATTTTTCGGAATAGGAAATTATTTTCGATGCTCCTGTATGTATGAATGTGTAGGCACCATATTTTTGACTGTATGAATGTTTATAATTAAAATGTTTAATTTAAATATGGTTGATCATAAATTTTTATAGTACTGTGAATTTAGGGTTTATGGGTTGTATAGTATTTTTATTTTTATTTTTCTGATATTGTATTGTAAATATATAAAAAATTGTAACTTGTTCATATGGTACTGTTCACCGGTGCTGTTCACCGGTACTGTTCATACAGTACTATTCATGCACGGTTCCGTTGGCAAGTGTTGCTTAGTGCGTTCCGTGCAGATTTCCCGTTTCAGATTCATGAGATGAATCAGAGTGACCCGAAGAGACTGGAAGATATCTGAAGCTACTAGAAGACCAAGGAATGCCTAGGGGAATTTTTTGTAATTTTAGATTCTAATTTTTTAGGTTAAATAATCCACAGTACTAGATCAATTCATTTATGCTTTATATTATATGATGATAAAAACATTGTCATACATACGTATGTCATTTAGATTATATGTGCCTATACAAATATATTTGATATGTCATACATGCATTATATCCTGATATTTTATGTATTTTTTTAATGTGATTAAAACGGGCAATATACATAAATGGCTATGAATAATGAGATTAGTTTTTTAATGGTTAGAAAACTTGGTAATTCTCATTAATATTAATCTATTTATTGAAGAGTTTAATAAGTTAGATTAATAGAGTCATTTATTGTAATTAAGATTAATATGATTAATAACCTAATAATAAATGAACCAAATAAAGTGATAGAGTTTTAATAGTTAAAACTTGGTAAACACTATCATAATCAATGTTCTAGTAGGCGTTAGGCGCTAGTTGTTCGGTGGACCAGCGCTTAGGCATCGCCTAGGCGGCAAGCATTTTTTTTCTCTTTACCCCCCTTTAAACAAATCACAACCTGATTAAATCTAATAAAGTGAATAAAGATTCACATAAAATCATTAGAATTGTCAAGAAAATGATAATTTTACAGATCTAACAAACAAAAATACAAAATGAAACAAAACAAAATACTGGAATGGTGGTTTCAATTGGAATGTGGTTTCAATTACTAGTCAAACTGAAACTGTTTATGGTGGTTTCAATTGGAATATATGTTTGAGAAATGAGAATATTAGGTTTACTAACAAAAACACTAAAAACAGTGTCGTTTAAAGAAGAAAAAAAATGCATAAGCCGATTAATCGGCTTGCCTAGGCGGGTTAGGCGGCCGCCTAGACCGCTTAGGCGCCTGACTAAGCGGCCGCCCAGGCGGGTTAAACGCCAGACTAGGCTTCCGACCGCCTAGGAAGGTCGATTAAAGGAAAATTGAGGCGGCCGGACCCGCCTAGGCCGAATACTAGAACACTGATCATAATAATCTGACCTTAGTAAATGGTTTACAAAATCTTAGATTATTCACTAATATATTAGATTTTTAATTGTTAAAAATCTTTAATAATTTATTAGTTAATTAGAATTTATTTATAATTAGTTAATGCGCTAGATAACTTGATTAAAGTTAGTCGTTTAATCCTGTAGAGTCTAGGTGCATTAACGGTTAATAGAAAACCTTAATTTTAAAATAGTGAGTGGGAGAAGGATATATGACAAATATATCCCGCAGTCTCCATCATTAGTTCAACACCGTGAGATCCGAGTGGGGCCTTGTGATGACTTTATTTTCGTCCTCCCTAAGGAAGGTTTCCACAAAGATCAATACCAAGGTTAACTTCCTAACGGATAGGATTTCTGAGGGTATTTCAAGATTGATCGACCCTAAGGCGACAATTCTCGAGTTCAGCTCGTGAGATCTGAAATGGTAGGTTACACTAACGAAGGTTTTGATCAAGTTTGTTAATTAAAAACCTGACTGAATAAACGATGGTTGAATGATATGGAATAAGAGTTACTCTAGAATATCATTTGATTGAGAATGTCTCAGTCCAACATGCAAAGACTTGACTAATCCTAAGGTGGCACTTCTTTATGGTATGTTGGATTGTCATGGTATAGTAACTAGTTTTAGAGTAGTTCTAGTTCGTTAAACATGTGCATGCATCATGTTTAAATTTATGTCAAAGCACTCCCACTTGTTTTAAATAAATGACTGAATTAATGTTTTATTTATTTCAGCAATAATGTTTTCTGCATTACTTTAAATTCTCGCAAATGACATATTAACCGGTGATAACTACACTAAGTAGAAACTTAACATTAATGCAATTTTGGTCACCAAAGGTCTCAAGTTTGTGCTTACGGAAGAGTGTCCTCCAGTGCCTGCTGTCAATGCCACACGAACTATTCGTGAGGTATACCAGCGATGGGTCTCATCTGATGAGAAGGCCCGAACATATTTGTTGGCTTCAATGACAAACGTGCTTGTCACAAAGCATGAAGCAATGACTTCAGCATTCGAAATATTGGAGTCATTGCAAGCTATGTTCAAGCAGCCCTCTGATCAAAAGCGACACGAAGTTGTTCGTTCTGCTATGCTCGCTCGTATGAAGGAAGGTACGTTAGTTCGGGAACATGTCCTGAGCATGATGTCCTACTTCAACAAGGCAGAAGTCAATAGCGGGGACATTAATGAACCCAGTCAAGTGAGTATCATACTAACGACACTTTCTAAGAGTTTTGATCGGTTTAAGAGTAACTACAAGATGAATAAGTTAAGGTTCAAACTCACACAGTTGCTCAATAAGCTCACTACCTTTGAGTCCTTGACTATTGACAACAAGGGCAAGACCGGTGAGGCAAATGTTGTCGAACCATTTTCCTCCAATAATAAGAAGAGGAAGAGGTCTGCTATGAAGGTGAAAGGTAAGCCCAAACCCAAGAAAGCCCAAAGAAAGAAGAAGTCCAAGAAAGGTAAATATGATTTACTTGTTCTTGAGTCATGTTTAGTGGAAGATGATTATTCACCCTGGATAGTTGATTCAGAGGCCACTAACCATGTTTGTTCTTCTTTGCAAAGAACTGATTCTTGGACACAGCTAGAGGAGGGAGACTTCTCTATGTGTGTAGGGTCAATGGATGTCATGTTGGCATGAGCAGTGAGTGTAATTAGATTACATTTTTGTAATCGTTATATATTGTTGGACAATGTACTTTATATTCTTAGATTTACACAGAATTTGATTTCCGTTTCTACGTTGTTAGAACAAAAATATTCTATTTCTTTCAATAATAAGTCTGTTATTATTGGAAATAATGGTTTGAATATTTGTTCAGGAATTAATGAAAACAATTTGTATGTGTTAAGACCGTTAATACATACTACATTGCTCAACACCGAAATGTTTAAGGTTGAAAAACCAAAAACTAAACGACATAAGATTTCTCCAGATAATGACATGTATCTCTAGCATCTAAGGCTTGGTCATACCAACCTTGACCGGATAGACAGACTAGTAAAAAGCGGACCTTTAAGTGAGTTAAAGGTTGACACCTTAACTGTCTGCGAATCTTGTCTAGAAGGTAAGATGACTAAGAGGCCATTTACTAGAAAAGAGCTTAGAGCTAAAGAACCCCTAGAGCTTATGCATACAGACATCTGCGGATCAATGAATGTTAAAGCTAGAGGTGGTTATGAGTATTATGTCACCCTTATAGATTACTACTCAAGATACGAATACGTCTACCTGATGCAATGGAAGTCGAAAACATTTGAAATGTTCAAAGAATTTGGAACTGAAGTTGAGAATCAATTAGGTAGGATCAGATCGTGGATGTGAGTACCTTGACCAATAGTTTAAAGACTTCGTAGTCGAGTATGGGATAGTTTCCCAACTCACAGCTCCCGGTACATCTCAGAAAAAGAGTGTAGTTGAGAGGGGAAATAGAACCCTAATGGAAATGGTGAGATATATGATTAGTTTCTCATCATTACCAAATTCCTTCTAGGGATTTACGTTACAAACAGCGGCATACATTTTGAATGTGGTGCCATCCAAATCTGTTCCTACGACTCCCCTAGAGTTGTGGAATGGTCGTAAAGTTAGTTTGCGACATTTCTGCATATGGGGGTGTCAAGCACATGTGCTAAAGAACTGAAGTGGAAAGCTAGACTCCAAGTTTGTGGTCTGCCTGTTGTAGGATACTCCAAGGAGACCAGAGGTGGAAACTTTTATAGTCCCGAAGATAACAAAGTATTTGTATTGACAAATGCAATGTTTCTTGAGGACAATTATATTAGTGACCGTAAACCTCGTTCTAAGATTGTATTGAATGAGTTAGAGCCTGGTGAGACTAGTGTTACATCAACAAGAGTTGTTGATCCACAAATATCTGAGAGTCAGATGGTCCCTGATCAGGATACACTACCACTTAGACGCAGTGAGAGGGTTATGAGATAACCTGAACGCTATTTCCTGATAGTGTGGATGATCCATTGACATTTAAGAATGCAATTGAAGATCCTGATAAAGAAGAATGGCTTAAAGCCATGAATCTCGAGATGAAGCCCATGTACTCTAACTCAGTCTGGGATCTTTTAGACTTACCGGATGGGGTAAAACCCATAGGGTGTAAGTGGATCTACAAGAGAAAGAGAGGAATAGACGGGAAGGTAGAGGCCTTCAAAGCAAGGCTAGTGGCCAAGGGTTATACCTAGAAAGAGGAGGTCAATTATGAAGAGAGCTTCTCGCCAGTAGCCATGTTTAAATCTATTAGGATTCTCTTATCCATTGCTGCCTATTTTGATTATGAAATTTGGCAAATGGATGTCAATACTGCATTCTTAAATGACCATCTTGATGTGAGCATTTATATGATGCAACCAGAGGGATTCGTGTCTCCAGATCAATAGCAAAAGGTTTGCAAGCTGTAAAGGTCAATCTATGGGTTTAAGCAAGCATCTAGATCGTGGAACATTAGGTTTGATGGTGTGATCAAAACCTATGTCTTAGAGCAGAACGTCGATGAGTCTTGTGTCTACAAGTGCATCATTGACATGAAAGTAGTTTTCTCGGTCTTTACGTAGATGATATCCTACTAATTGGGAATGATATGGGAGTGTTATCTAATGTAAAGGGTTGGCTGGCTTGCTAATTCCAAATGAAAGATTTGGAAGAAGCGAGTTATGTTCTAGTTGTAGGGAAAATCGGTTCAAAACGCAATGAAAGCGTGAGAAATAAGAAAATTAGGGTTTGCGTATAAATAAAAAAAATCCCTTTGACTAACAAGAAACTTAACCCTAGATTAATTGATGTATATAAAAAGTGGCGTATCTTTTTCTCGTGACGATTGAACAAGCGCCAAATTGATTCAGCAAGATCTACCAATCCAATCACAAACCTGAATCACCTAGGAGTGTGGACTCCCTTTCTTTTAATCGTATACCTGAGGATGGAAATAAGCAAAATTTTCTTCTTTGTCAGTTACAATAATCCTCCAAGAAGAAAACAAAGAACGTTAGGTCACTTGTGAATTATCAATCAATTTGATTGAAACTCGAGAAAACCATGATTTTATGTTATACATAAAATCTTTTGATATAAAGGCTACTAGTGTACTATCGAAAACTAAACGTTCTTTCTTCCTATTTCTTCTTTCCCAAATCACACACAATTTTTTAGAGTTGATCGAATTTTATCTAGAGTAAAATCAGATTTTTCTCTCTCAAAATTCCTATGATGGCCGAATTTTTCTCTTAGAAAAAAAAAAGGCTGGCTGCAATCTCTATGAATTGCTTATGAGCTGGCCGAAATTAACCTACATATATATATATATATATATATATATATATATATATATATATATATGATCATAAATCCTCTCCTAAGAAGGATTTACTTGGTTGGCAAGAATTCTTTCCTTGAGTAGATTTATTTGGTAGTTAAGAATCCTTATCTAAAAGGAATTCTTTCCTCTTATACATATATATGGGCTAGCCGAAATTTAATAGGATACAATTAGGAGACTTAATTCTTTTCCTAAGAAGGATTTACTTAGTAGTTAAGAATCCTTTCCTTAAGTGGATTTACTTGGTGGTTAAGAATCCTTTTCTAAAACGAATTCTATCCTACGCTAGTGCTGTAATTATGGACCGGCTTGAGACAGGCCGGTACAGCTGGTCCACGAAGCGAAACGGGTCATGCCAAGCACGGCCCGTGAAGGAGGTAGGCCAAGCCGAGACCCGGTCCATGACAGGCAGTGTGTCGGGCCGCTGATACCATGTCCGGCAGGCCCCTGTACCGGCACGACGGTCCATCAATCTCTACATTCTCCAAATCTCAATCTCTACATTCTCCAATACTCTACACTTTTTCATTCAATTTCATTATTACTCTCTCTACAAAATTCTCTAAATTTTCCACCAGCACACCAAATTTTAAAGGTACAATTTTCTAATTACTTTTGCTCATACATTTTTTCATAGTAAATTTATATTTTTATGTTTAGACTGTAGTTATTAAATGAAAACATTTTTATTTAGTTAGTTAGTTTATCAATTTTTAGTCTTTAATGTTAATATTATTTGTTTAGTATATTAAGATTTTTAAGTTTAGTAGTAATTTTAATATTTGTTATTAGTAAATTTAGAAATTTAAATTGTATTATTGAATTTAATTTTTTTAATAAGTAAATTATGAATGTTAAGTGTAGTAGTTAAGTTTAATATTTTTTGTTCATAAATTATGATTTTTTGTGTAGTTGTTTATTTTAATATTTTTTGTGAGTATATTATGAATTTTAAGTGTAGTGGTTAATTTGAATAAGTTTTATTAGTAAATTAAGATTTTTATGTGTAGTATTTAATTTAATATTTGTTGTTAGTAAATTTATCAATTTAATTTGTAGTTGTGAATTTAATATATTTTTTTTGTTAGTAGATTATGAATTTTTAGTGTAGTTGTTTATTTTAATATTTTTTGTGAGTATATTATGAATTTTAAGTGTAGTGGTTAATTTTAATAAGCTTTTTTAGTAAATTAAGATTTTTATGTGTAGTATTTCATTTAATATTTGTTGTTAGTAAATTTATCGATTTAATTTGTAGTAGTGAATTTAATATTTTTTGTTAGTAGATTATGAATTTTTTGTTTTTTTAATTATTATTTTTTTGAAGTAAAATAATATTTTTAAGTGTCGTATTATTTTTATTAATTATTGTTGGTAAATTAAGATTGTTAAGGGTAGTAATTAATTTAAAAATATTTTGTTAGTAAATATTGATTTTTTATTTGACTATTGATGACTATAGTGCTCATATTTTTACTTCAGAAAATAGATCATAACTAGCAGCCTTATTTTCCGGACGGTTTGAATATGCTCAACAATGAATTTGATATTTCGAAGCCGACCCATACTCAAGCGGGATCTTCTGGTTCTGCCGTTACACCAACATCATGCCTCAGAAAATTAACATTATATGTGTGGCAGTGTTTCAACATAGTCCAAATGACACTCCCAAACGGGACGTCCGGGCCCAGAGCTAAATGTAAGTTTTGTCATAAGGATTATGCCAGAAGTAGGAGGGGAACCAGACATTTGAGAAGGCATATGCACAAATGTATACCTGCTCATGGACAGGTAAACACTACAACCCAGACACAACTACAACGACACCCAGACGGGTCCGTTACGACGTGGCAGTTCAACGTCATGCACGCTAGAGAGTGTTTGGCACGATATATTGCACAAACTCATCAACCGATCAGTGTTGGTGAGAGTCCATTTTATAAAGAATTAACCACATCTGCATATAACCCTCAATTTGAACCTGTTTCTATAACCACCACTAGAAATGATTTGATAAGATTGTTTGAAACCTAAAGAGATGACTTAATTGCTGAAATACAACATTTAAGTGTCTATGTTGCATTAAATTCTGATATTTGGAATGCATGTTCCAAACAGAAATATTTATATGTCACGGGACACTATTTAGATTCTGACTGGAGGATAACAAAAAGAATTATTGGTTTTCATCTTTTGGATTTTACACATACTGTATAAAACATTTTTAATGTCATTATTTCTGTTTTAGAAACTTACGAAATCACGTATCGCATCCTTTCGATCACATTAGATAATGCATCTACAAATACTAGCTCAATTGCATTATTTGTTGCAAGAAATATCTCGCAAGATGGAGGTTACTCCATCAACGGTGTGCATGTCATATTATAAATTTGGTTGTATAGGCTGGTTTAAAGTAGGTAAGTGACCAAATAGATCGCATCATAGATGTCATTTCTTAGATTTACAGTTCTAATCCTAGATTCAGTGAATTCAAGAGACATTGTAATTAAACGGTCTCAAACTCCGGCAATTCCAAACTGATATGCCGGTATGGTGGAACTCTACTTATTTAATGTTGGAAAATTGTTTGGAATATGATACAACCATTACATATTTTTTTAACATGAAATTGGCCGAAACAGGTCGTTCTGAAGCAAAAACACTTACCACAGATGATTGGTATGTGGCAAAGGTTTTTGTTCAATTTTTAAAGATTTTTTACAATGCCACTGTAACTCTTTCCGGGGTCTATTACCCTACATCTTCCTAGACAATCCATCAGATATTAGAAATGTCTGAAGTGTTAAACAGTTATAAAGAAGATGAACATCTAGGCACTGCAGTTGTTGCCATGGAGACAAAGTTGAAAAAATGTTGGGCTACCATTCCTCTACTTTATGCCTTAAGTGTTATAGTAGATCCTATGGTTAAATTATCTGGTTTAGAAGTTTTTCTTGAGTTTATTGGTACTAATTTGTCAATAGATTATTCAGAACAAATTACTGACATTCGAACCAAGTTGTTCCAGATTTTTCATATTTATGAGAGCATGTTTGGCAATATTGACACCCCCCCCCCCCCCCCCCCCCCATCCCCCAATCAACACAACTGGAGACATAGCTGAAGCAAACAAGTTGGAGCCTTCTGAAACGGTGAAAAAAGACAAATCAGCAAGTACTTCTTTATGGCAAATATCTGTCCCATCTTTTTGTACCAAACTGATTAGATACCTTGAAGCACAGTTCGATGTTGTTGAAGACAAGAAAGAGTTTGATTTATTGTTATGATGGAAGACCTATACGTACAGGTATCCAGTTCTGTCACGCTTAGCACGTGACGTACTGGTTATTCTCGTGTCAACGGTGTTTTCAGAACAAGCTTCCAGCACCAGTGGATGCATAATTGAACCAAGAAGAAGTTGTTTGTCTCCGGAGATGGTGGAGGTATTAACATGCCTTCGGGATTGGGAGCATGCTAAAAAAAGGTTGCAAAATCTAACTGTAGATAAAGAGCTTATTCTAAATTTCAACAATCTATATATTGATGAACCTGCAGGTAGTGGCCAGGGCCAGAACTAGGTTATACTTTTACATATGTATTTAGTATTTACTTGTATGTTGTAATACAATTGCACTCTCTTTCCCTTACCAAGTTTTTATCCCACTGGGTTTTTCTTGGTAAGATTTTTAATCAGACAATCATGTAAATATGTAATACTGAATTCCATAAGTAAAAAATAATGAAATAAATAAATAATTATTCATTTCATACTTTCGTAATTACATCTATTTTTATTATTTTGTATTACTTTATCTTTACTGAATTATTATTTTTCATATTAATTATTTCAAGAGATAAACAATTTAATTTAAAAATTACATTTATATAATTGAATTGTTGAATTGATAGAACAAGTAATTTTATTGTATATTACTTTATTTTCCGAAAACCCTAAACCAAAATTCCAAAAAAAACTTAATTTTTAAAAATTGGTTTCGAAAATGATTATGGACCAGGCCCGTGGACCGGCCCGGCACGGCCTTCCTGAAGCAAGCCACCGGGCCGTGTGGTGCCTCCATTTTCGTAAACAGGCCGGACCTGGTTCAGAATTACACCATTATCCAACACCAAGACTCCTAATCCAACTCAATAGTGTATTTGTAATAATATTGAAGACTTCCTAATTCGATTAGATAAATAACTCATTTTATTTATTTACTTATCAAATACAGTCTTTAATATTAATTATACTACTAACAATAGTATAATTTTAGGAGACCATCTCCTACTAGGAAAAAGATTTTGACTTTTAATTAAATAATTAATTAATCAACAAATTAATTAATTTCCATTTAATTAGATAATAAAATAATATAATATAATAAAGCTATTATAAATAGCCTTGCCACCCAAACCATATATATGGGCCAATATATTATTTTTTTTTTTTTTATTAAATCCACTGGACCTAAATAAAAAGTCCACATGTGAACTAGACCCATTCTTACAAAAAGAAACAAGTCCACATGCCTCAATACAATTCTAGTTGGACCCCTAAATTGGTCCGGTAGAATATATCAAGTGATCCATGCAAGTTCGTGTGGATTGGGGATCTTGACGGGCTATTTAAATTTAAGCTCCAATAGACACAACCCGATCACAGTCAACAAATGATTGACTTAGGTCCGATCTATTTAATTTTAGTTCATTCCACTAAAGAACTAAAATTGAACTCTTAAATAAAGATAGAATAAGTTAATGTTACTCATTCATACCCTATACAACCTTTTTGGAGGAAGTGTATCATCGTGAAGAATACCAGTAATAGCTAAGAGCTCATAGACCGCCTATAGCTCTCCAAGTTACCATATTTACTCATATGACCACATTTTGAACTTGGATATTTTGACTTATCTAGAAGCCATGTTTTAATAGACACTATTGAAAACTTAACGTTAAGATTTAATATCTAATACCTCAAAACATCTATATGATTATATTCTACTCTCATTTAATAAATGGAGCCACGATGTCCATATCTATAAATGAAGTCCTCTATCGATTAACAAATGAATACCACCAAACTATCGAGGATAGACTATGCTATATAATTGTACTCATTGATAGCTCAAACGATAACACTTGCAACCATAAGCCCATCACTTATCTCAGGATTAAGATAGACTCTCCGATTGTCTTCAAATGGAAACTTTTATCCATTGACGGTTCTAGATAAAATATTTCATTGTGATCCAATTCAATGCACCCAGTGCACTAGATTCTTTTGCCTAAAGACACCACACTTTGATGATTTTAGACTCATCATAACACATTTGATCCCACTCAAATCTAGCAAAAGAATCTACAACTTTGACAAGATAAAGGCGCCCAACCTTTTATCTTAAGTTGTGAATATTATTTAAGACTAACTAAAGAATTGTGTCTACCTCATATATATCTAGATGTATGAACAATTCTTCTTTTCTCATGGTCTTTTAACCTTATGATTATTTACTTTTGACAATTATAATAATTAAACTATAAATGCTATAAGATTTGTTAAACTAGAAATCACTTTATTAATATGTAAATATTGTCAAATACATTATTACACTCTAGCTATCGAGCATAATCCCAACAATAGGGATCCAACTTATAAGGGATCCAACTTATAAGGGATCGTAAGAACAAACTCATAGCACTGTCTCATGCATCCTATATCGACAAGATTCTTATACGATATTTGATTCAAAACTCCAAGAAAGGTAATTTACCTTCCAGGCATGGAGTTCACTTGTCTAAGGAACAGTGTCCTAAGACACTTCAAGAAGTTGAGGATATGAGACGTTTTCCCTAAGCACCGTCAGTAGGTAGTCTCATGTATGCTATGTTATACATGAGACCAGACATCTGCTATGCATTGGGAGTAGTCAGCAGATACCGGTCCAACCCAGGATTGGATCATTGGGTTGCTGTCAAGACTTATCTCAAATATCTTCAGAGAACGAGAGACTATATGCTAGTGTATTCCGGGCAGGATTTGATCCCGTTAGAATACATGGATTCTGATTTTTAGTCAAGCAGGGATTTTAGGAAATCCACGTCATTATCAGGATTCGCCCTGGATGGTAGAGCCATTGTGTGGAGAAGTATCAAGCAATCTTGCATTGTTGACTCCACCATGGAAGCCGAATATGTAGCCGCTTGTAAAGCTGCTAAAGAGGTTGTTTGGCTCCGTAAGTTCTTAAGTGATCTGTAAGTTGTTCCAGATCTGGATAGGCATATCACACTTTATTGTGATAACAGTAGTGCTGTGGCTAATTTCAAAGAACCAAGAAACCATAAAATAGGGAAACATATAGAGAGAAAGTATCATCTCAATAGAGAGATAGTGCAGAGAGGAGATGTGATCGTCACCAAGATAGCCTCAAAAGACAATCATGTTGATCCATGTACGAAGACCTTCGGACCAAAGTGTTTTCAGGTCACCTAGATGGTCTAGGGTTACAAGACATGCCTCACATGCTTTAGTGCAAGTGGGAGGTTGTTGGGGTTTATGCCCTAAAGATGTAATTTGTAAATGGATTTATAAAATAAATAAAAGGAAAAGTTCAATTCATTCTTGTTGTGTTGTTTATTTTATAACTTGTGCATATTTAACATCCAAGATTGCCGGATGTAATCTCGAACTGTGTATATGAGTGTCATATATAGATGGATACAGTAAGAGACGTGCAATTTAAACAGTCCATTGATAGCAAATAAAGCTGTGTAATTTATTTATGGTTAATCTATAGTTGCAGGCCATTCTGTAATGTACGGTGATTCTATCCTAAATCATTCATATGAGATATGGGAATGGAGGCACCTTGTATGATGTGATCATATAGGACTGAGTCATGATCTATATGAATCTCTCACCAAGATCCGTTTACAGATGAGATTCATATATATCAACAATTGATGGCTATATATGGGTGATCTTAATACTGAGTGTCTTATCGACTCCTTCAGGTTAGATCGTGGTCTTTCATGTACCATGGATGAGGTCAGATGCATTTCCTGATTAATATACTCCGTATTTTATGATTGATGTTTGGCTTGTGGCTGGGAATGTTTGTACACAATAGTAAAATCCACTCTTTCTTATGAGAAGTAGATGGTAGTTCCCTTAAGGGTTGATTCGGGGCTTGAACAATATGAGCGCTCTCCTAATTTCGTGAGGAAATAAGATTTATTGTCCATTAGAGAATTAATGGTACTTATAGAATATATGTAATTAGAGGGGTATAATGGATATTATGACCCAGCTCTAATTTTGAACTACTGTAGAGGATCACACCATATGTAATAGATATATAGATGGACACCGAGTTGTATTGGTCTATATAAAAGCGTCTGCAGTTGAGAGAGTACAGCTTCAGATTTTTAGTGGAATAACACCGAATTTAATAATCAATAGATATTAATTAAAGAATTTAGTTAATGATTCTGAGGATTATTGGAGCTCAAAATAATGTGGGTCCATTAGGTCCCCTTGCTGGCCCGATCGATTTAGATAACAAGGGTCACAGTTAACTAATTTCATTGTCCAATTAGTTGTATTACGAAAGTGCCACATGTTTATTCGAGAATTAATTGAATAATGAGATTATTTAATTAATGAATGTTAATAGTTAAATTAATTAAATAATTAGATTATTTAATTATATTAATAATTATGAATTATTAATTAACTATTAATTTGAGGGTGTTAGTTAATATATGGATTTAGTTGAAGATAAAATAATTTGTTTTTTTTTCTTACTAAATCATTTATCTATGTATTTGAATTTAAGTTTAAATTTAAAATACTTATTATCACTTTTAATATATTAGATATATTTGAAAAGGATAATTAAAAGATATATATATATATATATATATATATATATATATATATATATATATCAATTAATAACACAAGATATTGCTTTAGATGCAAATTAGTGTGTGCACATATATAAGTGTTTGTATTGGAAACAAACAAGGATATATATATAAGAAATTAGTGCGTGAAACAAGATGAAAAAAATGTCAAAAGAAAAAAAAAACATATACATATATCTTGTGCTTAGTGTGCAGTGAACAATATATATATATATATATATATCTTGTTTCATGTTTTGTGTATTTTTGAAACACATAGAAGAAAGAGTTTTTCAATTCTCTCTACATCCTCCATTCAAGTTTCTAAGACCGTGACACTCCCACACGCAGTTACCAGTCCCGGGAGATAGCAAGGAAGATCGAGTGGTTCTGACAGAATCACATCGTAAAGCGAATAAGTCTCCAAACGTTGGTAAGATTTTCTTCTTCTAATTATATCAATTTCAATTTTTTGTGTTTACATAATGTATGTATTAGTTCTGAAAAATAATTACAATCCCAAGTTCACTAGTCCCAGATACTTATTATAATCTATATAAAAATTTTAAAACCTTATTTCTGTTGCGTGACCGGTGAACGGGGTTCCAACAATTGGTATCAGAGCCAATTTATTTTTCGGAACATGAAATTATTTTCGATGCTCCTGTATATATGAATGTGTAGGCACCATCTTTATGATTGTATGAATGTTTATAACTAAATTGTTTAATTAAAATATGGTTGATCGTAAATTTTCATGGTACTGTGGATTTAGGGTTTATGGGTTGTATAATATTTTTATTTATTTTTTCTGATATTGTATTGTAAATTAAAAAAAAAATTGTAATCTGTAAACGAAGAACTGGAAACGCGCGACGCCAAATATTGTTCACTAGGACTGTTCATATGGTACTGTTCACCGGGTACTGTTCACGCACGGTTTCGTTGGCAAGTGTTGCTTAGTACGTTCTGTGCAGATTTCCTGTTTCAGATTCATGAGATGAATCGGAGTGACCCGAAGAGACTGGAAGATATCTGAAGTTACTAAAAGACCAAGGAATGCCTTGGAGAATTTTTTATAATTTCAGATTCCAATTTTTTAAGTTAAATAATCCACAGTACTCGGTCAATTCATGTATACTTTATATTATATGATGATAAAAGCATTGTCATGCATACGTATGTCATTTAGATTAGATATGTCTACACAAATATATTTGATATGTTATACAAGCATTATAGCCTGATATTTTATGTTTTTTTTTAATGTGATTAAAACGGGCAATATATATAAATGAATATGAATAATGAGATTAGTTTTTTAATGGTTAGAAAACTTGGTAATTCTCATTAATATTAATCTAGTTTTTAAAGAGTTAAATAAGTTAGATTAATAGGATCATTTATTGTAATTAGGATTATATGAGTAATAACCTAATAACAAATTAACCGAATAAAGTGTTAGAGTTTTAATAGTTAAAACTTGGTAAACACTATCATAATAATCTGACCTTAGTAAATAGTTTACAAAAGCTTAGATTATTCACTAATATATTAGATTTTTAATTGTTAAAAATCATTAATAATTCATTAGTTCATTAGAATTTATTTGTAATTAGTTAATGCGCTAGATAACTTGATTAAAGTTAGTCGTTTAATCATGTAGAGTCTAGGTGCACTATCGGTTAATAGAAAACCCTAATTTTAATATAATGAGAGGGAGGGGGATATATGACATATATATTCCGCGGTCTCCATCATTAGTTCAACACCGTGAGATCCGAGTGGGGCCTCGTGACGGCTTTGTTTTCGTCCTTCCTTAGGAGGGTTTCCACAAAAGTCAATACCAATGTTGACTTCCAAACGGATAGGATTTCTGAGGGTATTTCGGGATTGACCTACCCTAAGGCAGCAATTCTCGAGTTAAGCTCGTGAGATCTGAAATGGTGGGTTACACTCACGAAGGTTTTGATTAAGTTTGTTAACTAAAAACCTGACTGAATAAACGATGGTTGAATAATATGGAATATGAGTTATTCTAGAACATCATTTGATTGAGAATGTCTCGGTCCAACATGCAAAAACTTAACCGACACTAAGGCGGCACTTCTTTGTGGTATGTTGGATTGCCGTGGTATAGTAACTAGTTTTAGGGTAGTTCTAGTTCGTTAAACATGTGCATGCATCATGTTTAAATTTATCCCAAAGCACTCACACTTGTTTTAAATAAATGACTGAATTAATGTTTTATTTATTTCAGCAATAATGTCTTATGCATTACTTTATATTCTTGCAAATGACATGTTAACCGGTGATAACTACACTAAGTAGAAACTTTACATTAATGCAATTTTGGTCACCAAAGGCCTCAAGTTTGTGCTTACGGAGGAATGTCCTCAAGTACCTGTTGTCAATGCCACACGAACTGTTCGTGAGGTATACCTTCGATTGGTCTCATCTGATGAGAAGGCCCGAACATATCTGTTGGCTTCAATGACAAACGTGCTTGTCATAAAGCACGAAGCAATGACTTCAGCATTCGAAATCATGGAGTCATTGCAAGCTATTTTCGGATAGCCCTCCGAGCAAAAACGACATGAAGTTGTTCGTTCCACTATGCTCTCTCGCATGAAGGAAGGTACGTTAGTTTGGGAATATATCCTAAGCATGATGTCCTACTTCAACAAGGCAGAAGTAAATGGCGAGCCCATTGACGAACCTAGTCAATAAATATCATACTGACGACTCTTTCAAAGAGCTTCGATCTGTTTAAGAGTAACTACCAGATGAACAAGTTAAGGTTTAATCTCACACGGTTCCTCAATAAGCTCACTACCTTTGAGTCCTTGACTAAGGACAACAAGGGCAAGACCGGTGAGGCAAATGTTATCGAACCATCTTCCTCCAATAATAAGAAGAGGAAGAGGTTTGCTGGTAAGGAGAAGGGTAAGCCTAAACCCAAGAAAGTCCAAAGAAAAAAGAAGTCCAAGAAAGGTAAATATGATTTACTTGTTCCTGAGTCATGTTTAGTGGAAGATGATTCTTCACCCTAGATAGTTGATTCAGAAGCTACTAATCATGTATGTTCTTTTTTGTAAAGAACTTATTCTTAGACACAGCTAGAGGAGGGAGCCTTCTCTATGCGTGTAGGGTCAAGGGATGTTGTGTCGGCATGAGCAGTGAGCGTAATTAGATTACGTTTTTGTAATAGTTATATATTGTTGAACAATGTATTTTATATTCCTGAATTTACACGGAATTTGATTTCTGTTTCAAAGTTGTTATAACAAAAATATTCTATTTCTTTTAATAATAAGTATGTTGTTATTGGAAAAAATGGTCTAAATATTTGTTCAGGAATTAATGAAAACAATTTGTATATGTTAAGACAGTTAATACATACTACACTGCTCAACACCGAAATGTTTAAGGTTGAAAAACCAAAAACTAAACGACACAATATTTCTCCAGATAATGACACGCATCTCTGGCATCTAAGGTTTAGTCATACCAACCTTGACCGGATAAACAGACTAGTAAAAAGCGGATCTTAAGTGAGTTAAAGGTTGGCTCCTTACCTTTTTGCGAATCTTGTCTGGAAGGTAAGATGACTAAGAGACCTTTTACTGGAAAAGGGTTTAGAGCTAAAAAACCCCTAGAGGTTATATATACAAACGTCTGTGGACCGATGAATGTTAAAGCTATGGGTAGTTATGAGTATTATGTTACCTTTATAGATGACTACTCAAGATACGGATACGTCTACCTAATGCAATAGAAGTCGGAAACATTTGAAATGTTCAAAGAATTCAGAGCTGAAGTTGAGAATCAATTAGGTAGGGCTATCAAGTCACTACGATCTGATCGTGAGGGTAAGTACCTTGACCAAGAGTTTGAAGACTTCATGGTTAAACACAGGAAATTGAAATCGATATAATCAAAAGAAGAAAATCTTACCGACGTTTGGAGGGTCCTTCATTTTACGATGTGCTCCTGTCTGAACCACTCAATCTTCCTCACTATCTCCTAGGACTGGTAACTGCGTGTGGGCACGTCACGGTCTCAGAAACTTGAATGGAGGATATAGAGAGAATTGAAGAAACTCTTTCTTCTAAGTGTTTCAAAAACACCCAAAACATGAAACAAGATATATATATATATATATATATATATATATATATATATATATATATATATATTGTTCACTGCACACGAAGCACAAGATATATGTATATGTTTTTTTTTTCTTTTGACTTTTTTTTTTCATCTTGTTTCACACACCAAAAAAAAATCATCTCTTCTCTTATATAGATATATATATATATATATTCTTGTTTGTATCCTATACAAACACTTATATATGTGCACACACTAATTTACATCCAAATCAATCTCTTGTGTTATTAATTGATATATATATATATATATCTTTTAATTAGCCTTTTCAAATATATCTAATATATTAAAAGTGATAATAAGTATTTTAAATTTAAACTTAAATTCAAATACTTAGATAAAAGATTTAGTAAAAATAAAATAATCCAATTATTTTATCTTCAATGAAATCCATATATTAACTAACACCCTCCAATTAATAGTTAATTAATAAATCATACTTATCAATATAATTAAATAATCTAAATTATTTAATTAATTTAACTATTAACATTCATTAATTAAATAATCTCCTCATTCAATTAATTTCCGAATAAACATGTGTCACTTTCGTAACACAACTAATTGGACAATCCAATTAGTTAACTGTGACCCTTGTTACCTAAATCGATATAGCTAGCAAGGGGACCTAATGAACCCATAGTATTTTGAGCTCCAATAATCCTCAGAATCATTAACTAAACTCTTTAATTAATATTCCTTGATTATTAACTTCAGTGTTATTCCATTAAAAACCCGAAGCTATACTCTCTTAACTGAACACGATTTTATACAGACCGATACAACTCGGTGTCCATCGATATAGCTATAACATATGGTGTGATCATCCACAG
The DNA here is from genome assembly GCA_032871835.1 of Dipteronia dyeriana. NCBI lineage: Eukaryota > Viridiplantae > Streptophyta > Magnoliopsida > Sapindales > Sapindaceae > Dipteronia > Dipteronia dyeriana. The sequence continues at coordinate 97,605,668 of CM065296.1, read as the reverse complement.
TAGTTCATAATTAGAGCTGGGTCATAATATTCGTTATACCCCTCTAATTACATATATCCTTTAAGTACCATTAATTATCTAATAGACAATAAATCCTATTCCCTCACGAAATTAGGAGAGCGCTCATATTATCTAAGCCATGACCCTTAATGGACCCTTAAGGGAACTACCATCTACTTCTCACAAGAAGGAGTGGATTCCACTATTGTGTACAAACCTTCCCAACCACAAGCCAAACCGCAATCCCAACATACGGAGTATATTGATCATGAAATGCATCCGACCTCACCCATGGTACATCAAAGACCACGATCTAACCTGAAGGAGTCGATAAGACACTCAGGATTAAGATCACCCACATATAGCCATCATTTATTGATATATATATATCTTGGTGAGAGATTCATATACATCATGGCCCAGTCCTATATGATCACATCATACAAGGTGTCTCCATTCCCATATCTCATATGAATGATTTAGGATAGAATCACCGTACATTACGGAATGGACCGCAACTATAGATTAACCACAAATAATGTACCCAGCTTTATTTGTTATCTATGGACTCTTTAGAGTGCATGTCTCTTACTGTATCCATCTGTAGATGACACTCATATACACAGTTCGAGATTACATCCGACAATCTTGGATGTTAAATATGCACAAGTTATATATTAAACAACACAACAAGAATGAATTGAACTTTTCCTTTTATTTATTTTATAAATCCATTTACAAACTACAACTTTAGGGCATAAACCCAAACAATCTTCCACTTGTACTAAAGCATTTGAGGCATGTCTTGTAACCCTAAACCACCTACGTGACCCGAAAACACTTTAGCCGGTAAGGTCTTTATAAATGGATCAGCATTATTGTCTTGTGAGGCTATCTTGGTGACGATCACATCACCTCTCTGCACTATCTCTCTAATGGGATGAAATTTTCTCTCTATATGCTTACCTCTTTTACGGTTTCTTGGTTCCTTGATATTATCCACAGCACCAATATTATCACAATAAAGTGTGATGTGCCTATCCAGATTTGGAACAACTTCCAGACCACTCAAGAACTTACAGAGCCAAACAACCTCTTTAGGAACCATCTGGCTCTCAGATGTTTGTGGATTAAAAACTCTTGTTGATGAAGAACTAGCCTCACCAGGCTCCAACTCATTCAATACAGTCTTAGAACGAGGTTTATGGTCACTAATATAATTATCCTCAAGAAAAGTTACATTTGTCGATACAAATATTTTGTTTTCTTCGGGACTATAGAAGTGTCCACCTCTAGTCTCTTTGGAGTATCCTATAAACAGGCAGACCACATACTTGGAATCTAGATTTCCACTTCTATTCTTTAGCACATGTGCTGAACACCCCCATATGTAGAAATGTCACAAACAAACATTACGACCATTCCACAACTCTAAGGAGTCTTAGGAACAGATTTGGATGGCACCACATTCAAAATGTATGCAGTTGTTTATAACGCGTACACCCATAAGGAATTTGGTAATGACGAGAAACTAATCATAGATCTCACCATTTCCATTATGGTTCTATTTCTCTTCTCCACTACACCATTTTGCTAAGGTGTACCAGGAGTTGTGAGTTGGGAAACTATCTCGTGCTCGACAATGAAGTCTTCAAACTCTTTGTAAAGGTACTCACCTCCACGATCTGATCATAGTGCCTTGATAGTCCTACCTAATTGATTCTCAACTTTAGCTCGGAATTCTTTGAACTTTTTAAATGTTTCCAAATTTCGTTGCATCGGGTAGACATATCCTTATCTTGAGTAGTCATCTATAAAAATGACATAATAATCATAACCACCCCTAACTTTAACATACATCGGCCCGTAAACGTCTGTATGTATAAGCTCTAGTGGTTCTTTAGCTTTAAGCCCTTTTCCAGTAAAAGGTCTCTTAGTCATCTTACCTTCCAGACAAGATTTGCAGACAGATAAGGTGCCAACTTTTAACTTACATAAAGGTCCACTTTTTACTAATCTTTCTATCCAGTCATGGTTGATATGACCAAGCCTCAGATGACTGAGATACTTGTCATTATCTGGAGAAATCTTATGTCGTTTAGTTTTCGATTTTTCAACCTTAAACATTTCGGTGTTAAGCAGTGTAGTATATATTAACGGTCTTAACACATACAAATTGTTTTCATTAATTCCTGAATAAATATTCAGACCATTCTTTCCAATCATAACAGACTTATTATCAAAAGAAACATAATATTTTTGTTCTAACAACTTAGAAACTGCCGTGTAAATCCAGGAATATAAAATACATTGTCCAACAATATATAATTATTACAAAAACGTAATCTAATTACGTCCACTGCTCGTGTCGACATGACATCCATTGACCCCACACGTATTGAGAAGGCTTGATCCTCTAGCTGTGTCCAAGAATCAGTCCATTGTAAAGAAGAACAAACATGGTTATTAGCCCCTGAATCAAATATCCAAGGTGAAGAATCATCTTCTACTGAACACAACTCAAGAACAAGTAAATCCAATTACTTTTCTTGGACTTCTTCTTGCTTTGGGCTTTCTTGGATTCGGGCTTACCCTTCGCATTCCCAGTAGACCTCTTTCTCTTATTAGAGTAAGATGGTTTGGAAACATTTGCCTCACCGGTCTTGCCCTTGTTGTCCTTAGTCAAGGACTCAAAGTTAGTGAGCTCATTGAGCAACAATGTGAGATTGAACCTTAACTTGTTCATCTCGTAGTTACTCTTAAACTGATCGAAACTCTTCAAAAGAGTGTCAGTATGATGCTTACTTGACTAGGTTCGTCAATAGCCCCGTTCGGATCTCATAGTATTGAACTAATGATGGAGACCGCGGGATATATATGTCATATATCTCTCTCCCACTAACTATTTTAAAAATAGGGTTTTCTATTAACCGTTAATGCACCTAGACTCTACAGGATTAAACGATTAATTTTAATCAAGTTATCTAGTGCATTAACTAATTAGAACCAAATTCTAATTAACTAATAATTTATTAATGATTTTTAACAATTAAAAATCTAATCTATTAGTGAACAATCTAAGATTCAGTAAACTATTTACTAAGGTCAGATTATTATAATAGTGTTTACCAAGTTTTAACAATTAAAACTCTTACATTTTATTCGGTTCATTTCTTATTGAGTAATTAATCATATTAATCCTAATTACAATAAATGACCCTATTAACTTATTAAACTCTTTAATATTTAGATTAATATTAATGAGAATTACTAAGTTTTCTAACCATTAAAAACTAATCTAATTATTCATAGCCAATTATGTATATTGCTCATTTTAATCACATTAAAAAAATACATAAAATATCAAGCTATGATGCATGTATGACATATCAAATATATTTGTGTAGGCACATCTAATCTAAATGACATACATATGCACGACAATGCTTTTATCATCACATAATATAAAGCATACATGAATTGACCGAGTACTGTGGATTCTTTAACCTAAAAAATTGGAATCTAAAATTATAAAAAAAAAATTACAAGGCATTCCTAGGTCTTCTAGTAACTTCAGATATCTTCCAGTCTCTTCAGGTCACTCCGATTCATCTCGTGAATTCGAAACGGGAAATCTGCACGGAACACATCAGGCAACACTTGTCAACAGAACCGTGCAAGATGTGAATAGCACTGTATGAACAGTGTCTGCTGTGAAAACTACCCATGAACAGTACCTGTTGTGAATAGTGCCCATGAACAGTACCCCACTGAATAGTACCCATGAACAGTACCACCGTGCATAGTGCCTACCGTGAACAGTGTCCGGTGAACAGTACCTCGTTTCCAGTTTTTCGTTTATAGGTTACAATTATATTTATTTACAATATAATAACAGTAAAAATAAATAAAATAAAAATTATACAACCTATAAACCATAAATCCACAGTACCATAAAATTTACGATCAACCATATATAAATTAAACAATTTAATTATAAACATTCATACAATCATAAAGATGGTGCTTACATATTCATACATACAAGAGCATCGAAAATAATTTCCTGTTCTAAAAAATAAATTGGCTCTGTTACCAATTGTTGGAACCCCGTTCACCGATTATACAACAGAACTAGCTTCTAAAATTTTTAATACAGATCATAATCTGTATCTGGGACCAGTGAACTTAAGATCGTAATTATTTTTCGAAACTAATAAATACAATATGTAAACACAGGAAAATGTAATCAATATAATCAGAAGAAGAAAATCTTACCAACGTTTGGAGGCTCCTTCACTTTATGATATGCTCATGTCTGAACCACTCTTACCAACGTTTGGAGACTCCTTCACTTTACGATGTCCTCTTGCATTTTATATATATATATATATATATATATATATATATATATATATATATAAATATATATATATATATATATTATGTGTGCATTAGGTATTTGCCTCTTATGCAAATTCTTCTTTTGACTATTGTTTCATGTGCACCCACCAATTTGCATCCAATGCAATCTCTTGTGTTATTAATTGATATACATCCTTTAATTATCATTTTCAAATATATCAAATATATTAAAAGTGATAATAAGTATTTTAAATTAAAACTTAAATTCAAATACTTAGGTAAATGATTTAGTAAAAATAAAATAATCCTATTATTTTATCTTCACCTAAATCCAAACATCAACTAATGTCCTCCAATTAATAGTTAATTAATAATTCATAATTTTCAATATAATTAAATAACCTAATTATTTAATTAATTTAACTATTAACATTCATTAATTAAATAATCTCATTATTCAATTAATTCCCGAATATATACATGTCACTTTAATAACACAATTAATTGGACAATCCAATTAATTAACCGTGACCCTTGTTACCTAAATCGATCAGGCTAGCAAGGGGACCGAATGGACCCACGGTATTTTGAGCTCCAATAATCCACGGAATCATTAATTAAACTCTTTAATTAATATTCCTTGATTATTAACTCCGGTGTTATTCCACTAAAAACCCGAAACTACACTCTCTCAACTGTAGACGCTTTTACACTGACCGATACTACTCGGTGTCCATTGATATAGCTATTACATATGGTGTGATCCTCCACAATAGTTCATAATTAGAGTTGAGTCATAATGTCCGTTATACTCCTCTAACTATATATATCCATTAAGTACCGTTGATTCTCTAATATACAATAAATCATATTTCCTCACGGAATTAGGAGAGTGCTCATATTGTCCAAGCCCCGAATTAACCCTTAAGGGAACTACCGTCTACTTCTCATAAGAATGAGTGGATTCCACTATTGTGTACAAACATTCTCAGCCATAAGCCAAACCGCAATCCCAACATACGGAGCTATTGATCGTGAACCGCATCCAACCTCACCCATGGTATATCATAGACCACGATCTAACCTGAAGGAGTCGATAAGACACTTAGGATTAAGATCACCCACATATAGCCATCATTAGTTGACATATATGAATATCATCGGTATACTGATCTTGGTGAGAGATTCATATAGATCATGGCCAAGTCCTATACGATCACATCATACAAGGTGCCTTCATTCCCATATCTCATATGAATGATTCAGGATAGAATCATCGTACATTATGAAATGAACCGCAGCTATAGATTAACCATAAATAAAGTACCCAACTTTATTTGCTATTTATGGACTCTTTAGATTGTATCTTTCTTATTGTATACATCTGTATATGACACTCGTATACACAGTTCGAGATTACATCCGGCAATCTTTGATGTTAAATATATGCACAAGTTATAAAATAAACAGCACAACATGAATGAATTGAACTTTTCCTTTTATTTTTTCATAAATCCATTTACAAGTTACATCTTTATGGCATAAAACCATTCATCATCATTTGAGCATGGGTCTTCATGGTTTCAAAACTAGGTAAGTCACAACCCGTTAAAGTTCATTTATTTTTGTTCTTACTCTAGATTAAGTATTTACTGCTTAATTAAATACTTAGACTCTACTGTATTTTATATTTATGAGTCTTTATAACATGATTGAGTTCTTTTTTCGTTGCTTTTGTTTTTATGTTTCTTTGTAGCCTTTTAGGCTAATAAACTTTTACCATTTCAAAAAAAATTACACGATTGGGTTTGTTTATTGATAGCTTGCGTCATTAGGTCTTTTATACCTAAATAGCTAATTCATATATGTTCATGTATGCTTTATTGATGAATAGGATGGCCTTATGCATCTAGTCTAGTTAATGAACATTTATGTGTATGCCTCATTAATTGCATTTCTTGATTGTATATTGATTGCCCTTGATTATTTGTTATGACTACTTATATTGGTTGAACTTTTATTGACAATTAGGTTGTTAAATTTTTTCTATACACCCAATTGAGTCCTTATATATGGGCATGTAGGCATTGTTTGATAACTAGGTTGTTTGATTGCATTATAACATCTAGTTAAGCATTTTGTGTTTGGTTTTACACAATATTGTATTTAAGCATAGTGTCATATATACACTTAGGCCACATACTATTCATAAAGTAAAGGTTCTGTGGCTTTTACGTGAAGTTGCACAAGTAAGATAAGTCTTGCAACCATGGGTGGATTGGCAAGCAATTGGTCAAATGCCACTGCAAAAGGTCTGAAGGGTAGAGTATGAGGTGCTCATGCAAAGAGTAGTGGATCAAGGGATATCACTAAGGATTAAACTAAGAGCAACGAGTGGTAGTGTCCATAGCATGAGGTTGTCGAGAGTGAGAGTCCAATTATCACTTGAGGGTGTAACCTTTTATTCATTTAGTGGATTTTTATGATCTTGTGTGGCTAGCAGAATAACCCGTGGTTTTTTCCATTTAGAGGGTTTCCACTTATATATCAAGTGTTCTTTATATTTTCGCACTTTATACTTGATCTTGTATGTTTGTTTTGTTGGGTGAATCTTTGATATTGACTAATAAAAAAAATTTGATAATTGACTTGATTAAAACATATTCACCCCTCTCTAGGTTTATTAGACACAAGTTTTTAGGTAATTTTCAAGTTTTCTACAATAGATAGAGTCCATAGTTGGAAATTGAAGATTAAAGACTCAAGCAACATTCTCTTCTTCTACCTTTCTTCAGTTTTAGATGTTCTTATTATTTTTTATTTCTAGCTAATTTTCTTATTAGTCATGCCTAACTTAAAGCCATTGACAGGTCTTTGTCAGGGTGACCTTTTATCCTTTTTTTTTTACTTAATGTGGCGGAGAGAGGTTTGAGTGCTTTATTTAAGAAAGTGGAAGGTGCGGATTTGATAAAGGTGGCTATCTTTGGAGAGGAAACGGTTCATGTCTCGGATCTTCAATTCACCGAAGACACTATTGTATTCCTTCAACCAAAATTGGATTACCTTATGAACGTTAGGAGAATTTAGAGGTGTTTCGAGTTGGCTTCAGGTTTACGGATTAATTTCCAAAGGTCTTGTGTAGTGAAGGTGGGAAAAAAGAGGAGTGGGGAGGAGAATTGGGCTGCTAGCTTTAGGTGTAAGAAAGCTATGTTACCAATTACGTATTTGGCGCTCAAGCTAGGCGGTCATCCGAGTTTAAAGATCTTTTGGTCTGATTTAATTCATAGGCATGAAAACCGCCTTGCACTTTGGAAAAAATCATTTCTTAACAAAGGTGAAAGATTAGTGCTTATCAAAGCAGTGATGTCGAGTATTCCTATTTTTCTCATGCCCATGTTTAAAATTTCGGTGGGTGTTGCCAAATAGATTGAAAGCCTTCAGAAAAGTTTTTTGAAAAGAGAATGACTCATGTTGTTAAATGGGAGAATCTTTTCAAAGATAGAAAAAGGGGGAATTAAAGGTTTATTGGCAAAATGGATATGGAGGTTTGGTAGAGAAAATTGTCCGCTGTGGAAAAGAGTGTTATGTGCTAAATACGGAGTTCTATTGAACTCTTTGAGTTGGAGTTGGAGTTGGAATTGTGGTCCTTTTAGTTCATCCTTTACAAATGCAGTTGGCAGCTTACTCATGCAAGGTTTAAAGACAGCCAAGGTTCTCTAGGATGGGTTGAAGGTGGTCGTTGGCAATGGAAACAGGATAAGAATGTGGACGGAAGTAAATGTGGAGGGTGTGCCGATGAAGGAGACTTTCCCCAGAATTTATGATCTAGTAATCAACTAGGATGGTTGTCTGTCAGAGTATGGAAACAGTGTATGCGATGAGTGGATTTGGATTATCCCCCTCAGAAGACCTTGCTTCGGTTGGGAAATGGATCAGTGAGAGTCTTTCTGGAGTAGTTTACAAAATATAACTATTTTCGAATCAACTTCAAACACTAATGGTTAGATATTTTGCTCTAATGGTATGTTTTCTGTTAATTCCTTTTGAAAAAGTCTTGACGATGAGATTTCAGAAAATTCAGAGGCTCTTACAGGGGTGTGGCAAGGTTTCAATCCCACTAAGATTGAAATCTTTGTTTGGCACCTCTTGCATGGTAGAGTTATATTGAAGAAGGTGTTGAACAAGTTTGGGTTACTACTTGGATCAAATACGGATTGCCCTTTGTGTTGTGTGGATCATTTTTTTCTCTATTTTAATTGATCATGGAATCTTTGGATGAACTATATGAAATGGTGGGTTTTAAACTTTTGTTCCACTACTTCTTTGTTGGATTGGTGGAGAGGGTGGCATGGTTTATGTCCCAAGAAGATGTCGGAGAGAGGTTTGTATGTTCTTTGATATTGTTTGGACGATCTAGGATACGAGGAATGGAAAGGTTTTTCAGCTTCAAGAAGCCTCCACTTCGAAAGCTATGGATATGGTTAAGCTAAGAGTTACTTGGTGGTTTAAGAATTATGGCAAAGGTACTAGAGATTCCATATCACTGTTAGTTCTAGACATTGCTGAAAGATTCATTGATTCTGGAAAAGAGAAGGTCCCAATATTGGATCCCTCTTCAACCAAAAGTGATGAAGTTTAATCTCGATGGTTCCGCTAGAGGATCCCTGGGTCAAGCTAGCGTAAGGGATGTTCTTTGAGTTCAAAGTGGAAAGGTGTTGTGTTCTTTCTCGTTTAATATAGGCTGGCAGAATGCCATAACCGTTGAGATTCTTGTGATTGCAAAAGGTTGTGAGATATATGCTTGGAAGACATAGTTGACATGAAGGAAAATAGTTATCAATAGTGACTCTAAGATTGTTGTCTCTTGGATCAACAACTCAGATTTGGGTAACATTAAGTTCTTCACCTGATTTACGAAATTCGCAACACTCTATTTAGTATGGGTTAGACAAAGTGTAGAGTTCAATTCTAAAGCAACGAACTCTTATGCAGATTCGTTGGCAAAGAAAGGGTCTGGAGGAGATGGGGATGTGATCAGTTGGTTTATATAGTGCCACTGCACTTGTTTCTCTCTTTGCTTCTTGTTTCTGTGTTTCTGTGATTTTCGTTTGTTGTTGCTTCTCTAGGTGTTTGGTGGTTTTGTGTTGTCTTTGTTTGTTTGTGTTGCTATTGTCACTGTTGTTGATGTGTGTTTGTTGTTTTCTTTACTTCTTTTGGCAATAAAGTTTGGCTTCTAAAAAAAACTTAAAGTCTTAGACATGAATTCAAATCCATATACAAGTTTTGTTTAATAAAGTACTATTTTTCTTACAAGATGATTTCAATTTCCCCATAAGAATTGTTTTTATATTATCTTTGTTTCTTTGATTGTCCATCTAAGAAGCATGATGTTAGGATCTATATTGTAGGATAGAGTTCGAATACCTGACGAACATATTCTTACATGCAATAATTAATTGAAGTAAGACCCAATTAAGGAAGATTGATTCATGAATAGCCATGTTTTAGGATTCATGTGATATTCTTATTCTTTTGATTTTCAATGGGTTTCGATTATTAAATCTAATAAATACTCATGCTAGGTTGCAATTTGGGATACAAGTATTTATGCAAATACCATGCAATCTACATATTAACTAACAGATAATCGATACAACTTGTGTGGAATATACACCGTCTTGTTGTGAATATCTTTATCATGTTTGACATCTTTAGCTTCATTATTGTGGATTAGATGATTGTTTAATATATGAGGTCCTTACTAGTGTTTTCCATATATTTTGCCTTAATTATTTTTGTACTTCGTTTTAGTTAATTGTTTCGTAATTAATTTAAACAATTAACTTTCTCGTTTTTAATAATCAATTCAACACCCCCCCCCCCCCCCATCCAATTCACGTGCGTGCTTGCGTTAAGTGTTGTAGATATAAACTTGTTATTTTTAACAGGTAATTAATTCTATGTAGAAACGATCTCTGCTTAACCATTGTGTTATCTCTCACGATTTGTGCAATTACAAGGTTTTTTTCCCCTACCCCACCCCTCAATTTGCGTGCGTGCGTTAAGTGTTTTTATTTTCATTATTTTAGTTAGATTATATCCCTAGAGTGTTATAGATATAAACTTGTTATTTTTAGCGTGTAATTAATTTTCTGTGGAAACCATCCCTGCTTAACCATTGTGTTATCTTTCATGATTTGTGCACTTATAAGTATTTTTTTTATCTATTTAGCAACCAACAATGGTAGTACATGTTGATGTAGATCAACATGGATACAAAGATGGGCGTGTGATTCATGATCACAGTTTAATCGATTGATGAATCACAAGAGCGCATAACTTGGGATGGAAATGGGTCGGGTTCGGTTCGGGTCGGGTCCTATCAGACCCATAAAAAAAATCAGACCCGGACCCATGAAAATTTTCGGGTTTGGGTTCGGGTCTTCAGCTGACCCAGACCCACCCCGAGGACCACGAAAATTCATAGGTCTAGGTCTGGGTCTGGGTCTGGACCCGCAGACCCACAAAACCTTTAATAAAACTCTTTTTTTTTTCATTTTTCCTTTCTATTTTTAATTTTACCTATTCAATTTTTAACCGATAAAACTTGTTCAATAAATGATTAATTAACTTGAATTGAAATAAAACAAAATAACAAAGATGATTGACTATTAGGTTGAGAATTGAAATAACCACACAAATTGAAATAACAATTATGTTTTGTACTAATCGGGTTCATAGGTCCGGGTTCGGGTTTTGACGTAGACCCATACCCAGACCGTACCCAAACCCAAATCGGGTCTATTATTTTGGACCTTGACCTGACCCGCGACCCAAATGTGAGGACCCAGACCCGACCTATACGGTTCGGATTCAGTTCGAGTCGACTACGTACTAGTGGATTGGTTGAGGTCGAGTATGTGGAATTTTTATAATAATGTGAATTTCAGAGCTCAACAATGTCTCTTGCGTAAAAATCCCTCAAATGAGAAAGGGCTCCAGTATGAGTGATCCAATGGTGAGTTTCCTCATCGTGATTACCAAAATCCCAGTCTAAGATCGTGGGACGAGAGAGCTCTGAGTATCTTGGAGATACTAATGATTTCATTGACTTGGTCAATAACAAATGCTGTTATTTGACTATCTCTATGGACTTGGTCAAGTTCTGAATGGAGATTGGGCCTTTGCTCGACCCAATCTCGTGATTGAGCCTATTAATTCAAGCGAAAAGCTTAATGTGATGTTGGGTCTAAAAATTGGGTTGATTTTTGACCGCAACAGATCCGAACAATTCTTACATTTTTATTTGGTGTATAATTTACTATTCCTATGTTGCATGCAAAAAAAATATATATATCATCAAAATACATTACTTTTCAAGAAATTTCATCAAAGTGCTCGTTTAGGAATTGCTCATTGGAAAATTTCCATATATATATATATATATATAATTGTTTGTCATATATTTTATTTGAAACTATCTATAATTGTTTGTCATATATTTTATTTGAAAATGATAGTTTCTTTAAATATAAAATTATATCATAGGACATATATATTTGGTATATAGACAAACAAATTTCTCAAATTTTATAAACAAAATTTGACTAGAAATACCGAACATACATTTTAAGGGCACCCTTAGAAGTAAGGTATAAAAATACATTTGGCTCATATTTAAGTTAAGTTTTCTACTTTTAAAGATTTCATATAAATTGAAAAAATATATATATATATTTAATTAATGAGTAATACTATACAACCCAAAACTCATCCCAAATGATGTGGTAAATTAGATGTCATCACCACATAAATCATGGGGTTATGTAGTGAATGATATGAATGATGTGGTAAATGAAATGTTGTCACCACATATATCATACGATGAGGTGATGTGAATGATATGGTAAGGAAAAATCACTTGTCACAAGCTAATTTTTTGGGTGGGTTGACTAGCATTAGTGTATTTGAATGGATTCTTATCCAGAGTTCTAGTAATCGGAAAAATTGGCAAATTAATCACCGAAAATCCGTTAGGTGGCCTTGTACCGTCCTGAAAAGTCAAAAATTGGTCATAATAGGTTGAGGCTGACTAGTCAACGAATTTGACTCCGTCGAGGGCGACTAGTCGTGCCGATTAGTGGCCTTCGACAGACTAGGTGGAGCCTAATACTTAAATAAAAAATGTCGGCTAATCTCGTTGAAACCCAGAGAGATACCGACCACCAATAAAAAAGAAGATGTTGAGAACACGAAGAGGAAGATGAGTTGCAGAGAAAAGAATAAAATGAAAAAGATAGAGAAATAGAAAGTGTGTATGAAGATTTGGAGAGAAACTAAAAGAAACGAAGAGAAAAAGATTGAGAGAAATTGGAATGAAGAGATAGAGATGGAGATTGAATGAATCGATGAAATGGATAGAGGGAGTTGAAATGTGCGTTGAAGAGGGAGAGAGAGGATCCTGGATTGATGTGTGCAGTTGATCGGATCTACAATTAATTCTTAATAGTCGAGGTGGGAACTGACAACTTGTAAAACATAAGAAAATAACGATAGCAGACCATAGGAGGGGGGTGTTACCTTGGGAGGTCTCTCTAACGCCTAAGTTGGTATAGCGTTCGATGAACAAGAAAGTGAATGTAGTGACAAACTGTGTTGCTTGATTGTTGAGGTCGAGTCGTGGGTCGATCTTGTAGGTTCTACTCTGGGTATAAATGATATCAGTGAATTGATTCCCTAGGGATTCGTTGAGTCGTTGTATATCGAACGAGAGTTGGGTTGATATAAAATATCGATGTGTGTTATAGATCGATACCCAGGTGCATCCCTTCGTTTGACGTGGGTTGATCAGGAGTTGGATTGATCTACTTTTATGATTGCTCGAGTCGAACTTGATTGAGTGGCAGATCCGCTATTAATGTGGAGGTGTGGGATGTAATAAATGCAAGGAATGATCAAAGAGATTTTTAGACCCCTTCCTTTGAGGAGAAGTCTGGCTTTTATAAGGCAGTCCAAAGAGACTTCAACATTCGGGCTCATTAATAGAGCGTGGACCACAAGTATTCAATCATCCTTTTCAATTCACACGTATCGGACCATGAAGGCTTTGTCAGTTATTGGGAATTATGCAACGCCTTACTTGATTGCGTTTAATATTGACCAATTGTTTTCAATGGTCTAATATCATGATAGACTAAGACTGGCTAAGGGCCCACGCTAGTTCGATCGATTTGACCTCTTTGGGCTTTGTTGATTGGGCTTTTAATCACTTTTTGACCACTATAATGTGCATTGAGAAAAAAAAATATAAGGGGTGGGATCCAACCTGTGTTGTCCTAAAAATACTAAAAAAATGAAAAGCAAGAAAGTAGGTAGAAAGCGGGATCCAGCCTGAGGTGTTGTTGTGACCAAACAAATTAAAAAATAAATAAAGGCAAGAAAGTAGTCTAGTAGATGATAGAAAGTAAAAAACGAAAAAAAAAAATCAGCATGGGTGCTGACTAGTCGACACCTAATCGGTCTAGACGTTAGGCACCGGTCCGACCTACGACTAGTGTCTAGCGTCTACTAGAACATTGTTCTTATATTCATACTTAATGTCAAAAAACAAATAGACCCTAAGAGAAAAAACATTTAAAAAATTGTTTCCTTTTCATATTATACCTATTTAAAAAAAAAAACTAAAAATTTAAGTTTAACCATCGTAAAAGGCACAAATTTAGTTTGAGTAAGTAAAATAAAAAATCTGATTTTAAATTTTATTTTTCAGCCCTAAAAAAAGTCTTAGCCCAACCAATTATTAATCATATCCTAACCCAAAAAGTGGGTCCTTTTATTTATTGGCCCAAAGCGACTGCCTCTATTGCTTTGGATATCAGATCGGGCCTGTAAGTGACTTATGATATGTTTGAAATGACTTTTCAAATAAAACTTGTAGTAAATAGAAGTAGAGGTTTTAACATGGTGTACTTTGTTGGGTATTTAAAAAGCGCTTTTAAATTAGTAGATTAATTGGTAATATACCTTTAAAAGAGTCTTTCTTGGTATAAATTACGAAAGGAGTATTGACAAAGGATTTATAATGAAAGGGGTATATGATGAAAATTATAAAGTTTAAGGGGGTAGTTGAGACAATTTAATTGGTTTATTCATATTTTTTATATTGATATATCACATGTTGTAGCGATGACTCAAATATGAGTTATTATCGCTTGAATGAGCGCTTTTTACCACCAAGTTACATTGACGGTATACACATTTCATGTTGGTGATCTCTTTTTGAGATTTTTTTAATGGGTAATTTGGGTATTGATGTGTAAAAATCATGTTATAAAAACTGAACTCTCAAGTGCACTAATCGTGAAGATAAGCACCATAGTAAGTGTGATCGTTACCACGAGGAAAAGTGATTTATTGGCTAAAACAAATTGTAATTCTAATTAAATTAAAAGTGACCAAACTGAGTTCAAAGATTGATTTGAATTAAAATAAATTAAATTAAATTAAACTACTAAAGTAATTAATAAAGAATGTTGATTTGTGATCAAGGGATGAGAGACTAGGTAACCTATGCTCCTCATATGCAATACTCAATGTTCATCAATTAATTCCACTAACAAGATTCAATCCAATTTAGGGTTCATTCTCATCTTAATTATGATTTAACAACGTGTTTTCAATCACTATTCACCATCGTCGAAGGTGTGAGAAATAACCAAAAACCCATTTCGTGCAAGAATTTTTAACAAAATTTGTCTCACATATTCCTATGAATAATTATATTCATTCAATTAAAAAGTAATTAAGAATACCTATAGTCTTATAGAGCAATCTCAATTAATAAATTGTCAAAACCCTCGATAAGTATCAATTAATTTCCATAGATCAACACAAGTCAAGAATATAGACATATAATGAATTGAGCAAATCTAAATTCGAATTGATGAAAAAGTATAGAATTAAATCAAAAGGAGGGCATCACATAAGTTGACATCGATTCCTTAGAATAGAATTAATTACACATGAAAAGTGAAATTAACTAAAAAAACGTGTCTAAATAACCTAGAAGGGGTGAATAGGTTTTAACAAAATTAATCACCATCTTTTGATTAATCAAAATTAATCACACAAACAATCATTGTCATAGAGGGTGCAGAATTTAAAACATGACACAATAAGTTGTTTTACGTAAGAAAACTCCAATAGGGTAAACAAAACTCATGGGCCTAATCGTCAATCGAATCCTCAAATCCACTATTTGCAAAAATGATTACAACCTAGGTTGACCACATCACACCTAAAAGGTAACTAATCCGCTTTTGCTACCCGCAAGCCTTTAATAGTGATTTTAGGCTTTTGCTTGTATACTACCCAAGGTACATACAATACTTAATCTGAAGAGAAGAGATATGCAACCAAATATATATGAATATGAGAATATTCTAAATGCACAAATGCTAGGTCAATACATTTAATGTTTATCTAATCATTGATGAATGATTCAAACAATCCTAGATATCATGTTGCTATATGACATACATATAACTTAGCTATTTGAAATAAGTGCAAACCTAGATGCAATAACTATCAAAATAAAAACCTAACAATCAACACAGAAAAATCTCAACTTATAAATAAAAAACTTAGTCTAAATGCAAAAAAGCCATAAAAGAGATTTCTTGTTAAGCAAAAACACTAGAATGAATAGAAATGGTGTTCTACTTACCAAGCCATGTGTGTTGAAAAAGACTCATGCTAAAACACTGTTAATAGCCAAATTTGGCCAGGGACCAAAGGGAAATTCTCCACTTTCCTAACCCGATTCCAAGCCCGAGATGGCCCACGTGGAACCATGGATCCTGGGGTCGGGCTGGGGAGGTCGCCCCGTAGATGCAAATAAGGATCATCGGGCTCCGAGACATCTGAGGTAGAGCCCGGCATGACCAGATCGAGCTCCTTACACCACAGGTAGAGCTTGGGCATAGTCCGAATACATGACTTCTCGGGCTCCCTGAGATCGAAATTACCTCGCAACCTCCTCAGAAGCCCTCTACCACCAAAAGGAGCCCACGAAGCCATCACCAGCTCCAAGAGACCTGGAAGGGTCCAACTAAGCTCCCAGTACCTAAACCGGGGCATGGATCTATCACACCATATAAAATAGCAGACATTGAACAACTTCCATGAAGAATCACACCATGAATACACACGAGATAATATCTACTCACCGACGACATTAAAATATTAAGTATGTGTAAGCCAAGAGATTGAGACCAAAGAGGAAACAAACTCATATCTACCAAGATAATCTCGAATCTGCTATTAATGCAAAGTCAATGACTTTCAAATAATATATCATGTCCGATAAGGAGGGAAGAGATTTAGAGAATCGTGGCGGGAGATTCACTAGTCTAACCTACTTTGATCATGTATAAATATGCCTAAGGACGCACAAAGAGAGAGGGAATAAAATTCGGTAATCAGAACACGACCGACACTGTATTCTACTATTCGACTGGCAGGAGGTTGCCATCCTGCTGTATTCTAATGAGATTGAGAGTGATCGAGAGATTTTTGTATGAAATACATGTTTTTTAATAAAAAGATATATTCACATTTTCATTATATTTACGCTTGAACACCCACCTTTATTAAAGCATGTCAAGTGCCTAAGGTGTCGACCCCTGACCACCACCTCCGCGGTAGTGGTCTCGAGTGTATTAGCTGGAATTTTTCACCTCGAGTAAATTTTCTGTTAACACTTTCTGGCACCGTTTATGGGAACCTCCCACATCATCCTTTTAGATTAACAAGTTTTTGTTTATTGAAACAACAATTATGAGGCTTCGTTCCTCCCAATGACAGCTCGAAACCTAGGGACATCAGTCTGCCCTCTCGACCAAGATGGGGCAGAAAAAGGAAAGAAAATCGAAGCATCACAAGCCAGCCACATATCAGCCAGACATAGGGCGGGCTCTAACCCCTCAGACCATGAACCAAACTATGATCAACCAGCATGCTGCAGCAATCGTGGAGAATGTCTGCCTCCATCTAGCTGCAAAAGGAATTGTTCCCCAGATGGCAGATCTTGGCACTCGAGGAGAGGCGAGTAGATCTGCTACCAGGCAACCTGCCTTTGATCGGTTGGGACCCCCTGTTGGAACCTCGTTCACCGGTTACGCAACGGAACTAGTTTTTAAAAAATTTTATACATATCATAATCTGTATATGGGACCAGTGAACTATGGATTGTAATTATTTTTCGAAACTAATACATACAATATGTAAACACATAAAACTGAAATCAATATAATTAGAAGAAGAAAATCTTACCAACGGTTGGAAGCTCCTTCACTTTACGATATGCTCATGTCTGAACTAATCTTACCAACGTTTGGAAGCTCCTTCACTTTACGATGTGCTCCTGTCAGAAGCATTCAATCTTCCTTGCTATCTCCCGGGATTGGTAACTATGTGTGGGCGCGTCACGGTCTCAGGAACTTGAATGGAGGATGTAGAGAGAATTGAAGAAACTCTTTCTTCTAATATAAAATTAACTAGAACAATTCTTGTTATAAAAATAATATTATTATGTTTCAATGGCGTACAGTGCACAAAAGGAAAAAAAAACTTTCTTATTTTTTCAACTGAAGCTACACGATCTTTACACACACACACACACACATATATATAACTTCCACACGCCTCCACTTGCCTTTTTGATAACAGGGCAAGCATTTGAATTTAAAAAAAAAATTGCATCTCACCTGTTGTGATCATGCGTTAATATATATATATCCTTATTTGTATCATATACAAACACTTATATATGTACACACACCAATTTGCATCCAATTCAATCTCTTGTGTTATAATTGATATATATCTTTTAATTATCCATTTCAAATATATCTAATATATTAAAAGTGATAATAAGTATTTTAAATTTAAACTTAAATTCAAATACTTAGATAAATGATTTAGTAAAATAAAATAATACTATTATTTTATCATCACCTAAATCCATATATCAACTGACATCCTCCAATTAATAGTTAATTAATAATTCATAATTATCAATATAATTAAATAACCTAATTATTTAATTAATTTAACTATTAACATTCATTAATTAAATAATCTCATTATTCAATTAATTCCCGAATATATACGTGTCACTTTTGTAACACAATTAATTGGACAATCTAACAAATTAACCGTGACCCTTGTTACCTAAATCGATCGGGCTAGCAAGGGGACCTAATGGACCCACAGTATTTTGAGCTTCAATAATCATCGGAATCATTAATTAAACTATTTAATTGATATTCCTTGATTATTAACTCTGGTGTTATTTCACTAAAAACCCGAAGCTGCACTCTCTCAACTGTAGACGCTTTTACACAGATCGATACAAATCAGTGTCCATCGATATAGCTATTACACATGGTGTGATCCTCCAAAGTAGATCATAATAAGAGCAGGGTCATGATGTCCATTATATGCCTCTAATTACATATATCCTTTAAGTACCGTTGATTCTCTAATGGACAATAAATCTTATTTCCTTACGGAATTAGGAGAGCGCTCATATTGTCCAAGCCCCCAATCAACACTGAAGGGGACTACCATCTACTTTTCACAAGAAAGAGTGGATTCCACTATTGTGTACAAACCTTCCCAGCCACAAGCCAATCCTCAATCCCAACATACGGAGTATATTGATCAAGAAATACATATGACCTAACCCATGGTATATCAAATACTACGATTTAACCTGAAGAAGTCGATAAAACATTCAGGATTAAGGTCACCCACATATAGCCATCATTAGTTGATATATATGATTCTCATTAATAAACGGATCTTGGTGAGAGATTATTATTGATCATGGTCCAATCCTATATGATCACATCATACAAAGTGCCTCTATTTCCATATCTCATATGAATGATTCAGGATAGAATCATCATATATTACGGAATGGACCGCAGCTATAGATTAACCACAAATAAAGTACAAAACTTTATTTGCTATCTATGGACTTTTTAGATTGCACGTCTCTTATTGTATCCATCCATATATGAAACTCATATACACAGTTCGAGATTTCATCTGGCAATCTTGGATGGTAAATATATGCATAAGTTTATAAAATAAATAACATAACAGGAATGAATTGAACTTTTCCTTTTATTTATTTCATAAATCCATTTACAAATTACATCTTTAAGGCATAAACCCCAACAATCTCCCACTTGCACTAAAGCATGTGAGGCATGTCTCGTAACCCTAGACCATCTAGGTGACCCGAAAACACTTTAGCCGGTAAGGTCTTTGTAAATGGATCAGCATAATTGACTTGTGAGGCTGTCTTTGTGACGATCACATCTCCTCTCTACATTATCTCTCTAATGAGATGCTACTTTCTCTATATATGCTTCCCTCTCTTGTGGCTTCTTGGTTCTTTGGAATTAGTCACAGCACCACTGTTAACGCAATAAAGTGTGATGGCCTATCCAGATCTGGAACAACTTTCAGATCACTCAAGAACTTATGGAACCAAATAGCCTCTTTAGCTGCTTCACAAGCGGCTACATATTCGGATTCCATGGTGGAGTTAGCAATGCAAGATTGCTTGATACTTTCCACACAATGGCTCTACCACCCAGGGTAAATACTGATCCAGAAGTGGATTTCCTAGAATCCCTTTCTGACTGAAAATCAAAATTCGTGTATCCTAACGGGATAGAATCCTGCCCATAATACACCACTATATAGTCTCTCGTTCTCCGAAAATACTTGAGAATTGTCTTGACAGCAACCCAATGATCCAATCTTGGGTTGGACTGGTATCTGCTGACTACTCCCACTGTATAGCAGATGTCCGGTCTCTTGCAAAACATAGCATACATGAGACTACCTACTGCCGATGCATAGGGTACACGTCTCATATCCTCAACTTCTTAAGGACACTGTTCCTTAGACAACTGAACTCCATGCCTTGAAGGTAAATTACCATTCTTGGAGTTCTGCATCGAAAATCGCATAAGAATCTTATCGATATTTGATGCTTGAGACAGTTCTAAGAGTTTTGTTCTTACGATCCCATATAAGCTGGATCCCAAGAACATAATTCGCCTCTCCCAAATCTTTCATTTGGAATTGGCTTGCCAGCCATCCAGCCCTTTACATCAGACAATACTCCCATATCATTCCCAATGAGTAGGATATCATCTACGTATAGGACCAAGAAAATTACTTTCTTGTCAATGATATGCTTGTAGACACAAGGCTCATCGACGTTCTGCTTGAAGCCATAGGTTTTGATCACATCATCAAACCTGATGTACCAAGATCTAGATGCTTGCTTAAGTCCATAGATGAAGTTTTACAGATTGCAAACATTTTGCTCTTGATCTGGGGACACAAATCCCTCTGGTTGCATCATATAGATGCTTTCATCAAGATTGTCATTCAAGAATGTAGTCTTGACGTCCATTTACCAAATTTGGTAATCGAAATAGACAGCAATGGATAAGAGAATCCTAATAGACTTAAACATGGCTACTGACGAGAAGGTCTCTTCATAATCGACCCCCTCTTTCTGGGTATAACCCTTGGCCACAAGCCTTACCTTGAAGGTCTCTACCTTCCCGTCTCTTCCTCTCTTTCTCTTGTAGATCCACTTACACTCTATGGGTTTTACCCCATCCGGTAAGTCTACAAGATCCCAGACTGAGTTAGAGTACATGGACTCCATCTCGAGATTCATGGCTTTAAGAAATTCCACTTTATAAGGATCTTCCATTGCATTCTTAAATGTCAATAGATCATCCACATTATAACCAGAGACAACACCTTATCCCTCACATATACCTAAATAGCGTTCAGGTAGTCTCACAACCCTCTCACTATGTCTAAGTGGTAGTGTATCCTGATCAGGAATCATCTGACTATAAGATGTTTATGGATCAACAACTTTTGTTGATGAATCACTAGTCTCACCAGGCTCTTACTCATTTAATACATCTTGGAACGAGGTTTATGGTTACTAATGTAATTGTCCTCAAGAAACGTTGCATTTGTCGATACAAATACTTTGTTGTCTTCGGGACTATAAAAGTGTCCACCTCTAGTCTCCTTGGAGTATCCTACGAACAGGCACACAACAGACTTGGAGTATAGCTTTCCAGATATGTTCTTCAACACGTGTGTTGGACACCCCCATATGCGAAAATGTCGTAAACTAGCTTTACGACCATTCCACAACTCTAGGGGAGTCTTATGAACAGATTTGGATGGCACTACACTCAAAATGTATGCCGCTGTTTGTAATGCATATCCCCAAAATGAATTCAGTAATGATGAGAAACTAATCATAGATCACACCATTTCTATCAGGGTTCTATTTCTCCTCTCAGCTACACCATTTTGATGAGGTGTACCGGGAGCTGTGAGTTGGGAAACTATCCCATGCTCGACCATGAAGTCTTCAAACTCTGGGTCAAGGTACTCACCTCCACGATCCGATCCTACCTAATTAATTCTCAACTTCAGCTAGAAATTCTTTGAACATTTCAAATGTTTTCGACTTCCATTGCATTAGGTAGACGTATCCGTATCTTAAGTAGTCATCTACAAATGTGACATAATACTCATAACCACCCCTAGCTTTAACATTCATCATTCCGTAGACGTCTATATGTATAAGCTCTAGCGGTTCTTTAGCTCTAAGCCATTTTCTCGTAAAAGGTCTCTTAGTCATCTTACCTTCGAGATATGATTCGCAGACAGGTAAGGTGCCAACCTTTAACTCACCTAAAGGTCCATTTTTTACTAGTCTGTCTATCCGGTCAAGATTGATATGACCAAGCCTTAGATGCTAGAGATACGTGTCATTATCTTGAGAAATCTTATGTCATTTAGTTTTTGGTTTTTCAACCTTAAACATTTCGGTGTTGAGTAGTGTAGTATGTATTAACGGTCTTAACACATACAAATTGTTTTCATTAATTCCTGAATAAATATTCAGATCATTCTTTCCAATAATAACAGACTTATTATTAAAATAAACAGAATAATTTTATTCTAAGAACTTTGAAATGGAAATCAAATTCCATGTAAATCCAGGAATATAAAAAACATTGTCCAACAATATATAATTATTACAAAAAATCTAATCTAATTACGCCCACTGCTCGTGCCGACACGACTTCCTCTGACCGACACGCATTGAGAAGGCTCGCGCCTCTAGCTGTGTCTAAGAATCGGTCCATTGTAAAGAATAACAAACATGGTTAGTGGCCCCTGAATCAACTATCCAGGGCGAAGAATCATCTTCCACTAAACATGACTCAAGAACAAGTAAATCATATTTACCTTTCTTGGACTTCTTCTTTCGTTGGGCTTTCTTGGGTTTGGGCTTATCCTTCGCCTTTCTAGCAGACCTCTTCCTCTTTTTATTATTGGAGGAAGATGGTTCAAAAACATTTTCCTCACCGGTCTTGCCCTTGTTATCCTTAGTCAAGAACTCAAAGGTAGTGAGCTCATTGAGCAACTGTGTGAGATTGAACCTTAACTTGTTCATCTCGTAGTTACTCTTAAACCGATTGAAACTCTTCGAAAGAGTCAACAGTATGATGCTCACTTGACTAGGATCGTCAACAGCCCCGCTATTGACTTCTGTCTTGTTAAAGTAGGACATCATCCTCAGGACATGTTCCTGAACTGACGTACCTTATTTCATATGAGCGATTATAGCGGAACGAACAGCTTCGTGTCTCTTTTGCTCGGAGGGCTGCCCGAACATAACTTGCAATGACTCTATGATTTCGAATGCTGAAGTCATTGCTTCACACTTTGTGACATGCACGTCTGTTATAGAAGTCAACAGATATGTTTAGGCCTTCTCATCAGTTGAGACCCATCACTCGTATACCTCACGAACAGTTCGTTTGGCATTGACAGTTGGCACTGGAAGACATTCCTCGGTAAGCACAAACTTGAGGTCTTTGGTGACAAATATTGTATTAATGTTAAGTTTCCACTTAGTGTAGTTGTCACCAGGTAATTTATTGTTTGCGAGAATTTGAAGTAACGCAGAAGACATTATTGCTGAAAAAAAAACTTTCATTCAGTTATTTATTTAAAACAAGTGTGAGTGCTTTGGCAGAAATTTAAACATGATGCATGGACATGTTTAACGAACTAGAACTACCCTAAAACTAGTTGCTATACCACGACAATCCAACATACCGCAAAGAAGTGCCACCTTAGGGTCGGTCAAGATTTTGCACGTTGGACCGAGACATTCTCAATCAAATGATATTCTAGAATAACTCTTATTCCATATCACTCAACCATCGTTCATTCAGTCAGGTTTTTAATTAACAAACTTAATCAAAGCCTTCGAGAGTGTAACCCACCATTTCAGAACTAGCCGTCTTTGGGTCGGTCAATCTTGAAATACCCTTAGAAATCCTATCCGTCAGGAAGTCAACCTGGGTATTGACCTTTGTGGAAACCCTCCTTAGGAAGGACGAAAGCAAAGCCATCACGAGGCCCCACTTGGATCTCACGATGTTGAACTAATGATGGAGACCGTGGGATATATATGTCATATATCCCTTTCCCACTCACTATTTTAAAATTAGGATTTTCTATTAACCGTTAATGCACATAGACTCTACAGGATTAAACGACTAACTTAAATCAAGTTATCTAGCGCATTAACTATTTAGAAACAAATTCTAATTAACTAATAAATTATTAATGATTTTTAACAATTAAAAATCTAATCTATTAGTGAATAATCTAAGTCTTTGTAAACCATTTACTGGGCTCAGGTTATTATGTTAGTGTTTACCAAGTTTTAATTATTATAACCCTAACACTTTATTTGGATCATTTATTATCAGGTAATTAATCATATTAATCCTAATTATAATAAATGACCCTATTATTCTAACTTAGTAAACTCTTTAATAAATAGATTAATATTAATGGGAATTACTAAGTTTTCTAACCATTAATAAACTAATATCATTATTCATAACCATTTATGTATATTGTCCATTTTAATCACATTAAAAAAATACATAAAATATCAATTTATGATGCATGTATGACATATCAAATATATTTGTGTAGGCACATCTAATCTAAATGACATACGTATGCATGACAATGCTTTTATCATCACATAATATAAAGCATACATGTATTGACCGAGTACTGTGGATTATTTAACCTAAATAAATTGGAATCTAAAATTATAAAAAATACCCCCCAAGGCATTCTTTGGTCTTCTTGTAACTTCAGATATCTTTCAGTCTCTTCAGGTCACTCTGATTCATCTCATGAATCCAAAATGGGAAATCTGTACAGAACATACTATGCAACACCTGCCAACGGAACCGTATGTGAACAGTGCCGGTGAACAGTACCCGTCGTGAACAGTACCGCCTGGAGAGTTCTTCATTTACAGGTTACAATTTTTTTATTTACAATACAATAACAATAAATTAAAAATATAATAATAATAATAATAATAAATTATACAACCCATAAACCCTAAATTCACAGTACCGTAAAAAATTACGATCAACCATGTTTAAATTAAACAATTTAATTATAAACATTCATACAATCATACAATCATATTGATGGTGCATACACATTCATACATACAAGGGCATCGAAAATAATTTCCTGTTCTGAAAAATAAATTGGCTCTGGTACCAATTGTTGGAACCCCATTCACCGATTACGTAGTGGAACTAGGTTTTAAAATTTTTTATGCATATCATAATCTGTATCTAGGACTAGTGAACTTGGGATCGCAATTATTTTTCGAAACAAATACATACAATATGTAAACATAGGAAATTGAAATCAATATAATCAGAAGAAGAAAATCCTACCAACGTTTGGAGGCTCCTTCACTTTACGATATGCTCCTGTCTGAACCAATCTTACTAACGTTTAAAGGCTCCTTCACTTTACAATGTGCTCCTATCTAAACCACTCGATCTTCCTCGCTATCTCTCGGGATTGGTAACTGCATGTGGACACGTCACGGTCTCAAGAACTTGAATGGAGGATGTAGAGAGAATTGAAGAAACTCTTTCTACTAAGAGAAAATTAACTAGAACAATTCTAGTTATAAAAATAATATTATTCTGTTTCAATGGTGTACAGTGCACAAAAGAAAAAAAAAACTTTCTTATTTTTTCAACCGAAGCTACACGATCTTTACACAAATATATATATATATATATGACTTCCACAAGCCTCCACTTGCCTTTTTTATAACAGGGCAAGCACTTGAATTTTAAAAAAAAAATTGCATCTCATATGTTGTGATCATGTGTTAATATATATATATATATATTTATATCTGTTAACGGGAAATTTACTCAAGATGACAAATTCCCACTAACGCCCTCGAGACCACTGCCACTGAGGTGGTGGCCGGGTCGGTACATTTGATACCTAACCTACTTAGATAAAAACGAATGTTTGTATAACAATAGTAAATGGGGGCTTTAGTATCGATTACTCGTGGTATACAGGATTCTCTCTCATATGCTCACTATCTCTCTAGAACGTATGAAGGTGGTAGCTTCGTACTTGTAGAATAATGGATGTCACGACGGCCTTGTTCTGATCATAAAATTTAGGCCCGGCGTACTTCTCTCTCTCTTTTACTCTGTTGTCTATCTTTCGCCCCCTCTCTTTTTCTTTTTAGGTATATTTATATATGAATGAATCAATTTGAACGGGTGTATCTCCCGTCTTGATTCTCTGAACCTACTCCCCCCTTATCGGGCGGGATCCTCTATTTGAAAGTCGTTGACTCCGAGTAAATAACATAAGCGATGATATTTTTGAAGAAGATAAGTTTGTTTCCTTTTTGGAACCAAACTCTTGACTTGCATGTAAATGTTGGTTATTACGTAGATATGTTTTTGTACGTACTTACGGCATGATTCTTCATGGAGGTCGTTGAACTAGCCGTTCGTAGTCTTCTTGGAGCAAGGTATATCTATGCTCTGGTTCCATTCTCGGAAGCTTGGAATGGACATCCTAGTAGGCATTCCTATGAGGTAACATGGATCTGATTCACTTAGAGGCCTTCTTCCTCCTCGTATCGTGGAGGGGACAGCAGGCTCCTGGAGAGGTTGGTGGGCTTTCGTTCAGGCTATGAATTAAGTTTGACCTATAAAATTCTTAACCCGGAGGGGGTTTACTTTGCTTGCCGGGCTTCTTTCGAATGTTTCTTGAGCTTGGCGACCCTCCCTTGCTTTCACGGGGTGGTTGAGGAAACCGACCCCAGGAACCGAGGTTCCCAAGTAGGTGGCCTCGAGAAGCCCGGATTCCAATGTTCTTGTGGGGGCTCGACCTGGTCGTGCCTAGCTTCTTCTCTAATAGTTTTGAAGCCCGGTGATCCTTCCATGCTTCTACGGGGTAGTTTTATAGTACACCCGGGGTTTCATGAATGTCGATTTTGGGCTTCGATTCAGGCTAGGAGAGTGAAAAATTTCTTTTTGATCCCTAGCCAAATTTTACTATTAACAGAAGTCCCCTCTGACTTTAACACTGGAGGTAGAGTTGGGGTTGGAGTCAGATTCCCTGTTTAATTAGGAAATTTTCCTTTATGAGATAATTACTGAGAATCTCGAATGAAATCTTCTCAATAAATACTCAAATGATGTGTCGAACTTGAATTTGTGTGTTCTTCGAGGAAAACCGGTTGCATTACGGCTCTCTCCTTGGCTCGAGGCGATCTTCTCAAGGATATCATCGACATCATTACACCCCTAACCTCTATTTAAATTCATACTCACTGCCTGTTTCCTCACACATTCTCTCAATTTCAAATTTACAGACTTCTTCTCTCTTGCTACCTTTTATCGATTTCTTTTTTTCTCAATCCCCAAAACCTGTTCTACCATGTCGAAGGCCAGTCGTGACTCCATTGACTCCCTTGTTAAAGGCACAGAGGTCTCAAGTCTCACCCATAAAAAACGGGCTCGACCAGACCTAGGCTAGGACGACTCTCTTCAGTCCCCGTAACGTCGTCGATCGAGTAGGAATGTAGCCATCGGTACTAGGTTTTCTAACCAATCAGACAATCCTCTGAACTTGGTTTACGAGGACTCAGGCAAAGAGAATAGGGTCGGTGTCGCTGGAGAGGACCAAGTCACAGTTGTCTATCATTCCCTGGAGAGACATCCTCCATATGACTTCAGGGTCATTCCAGATTCTACCGTTGACCCAAACTCGATCAGCCACTTGAGGACCAAATAAGGCATCCCTGACACCGTCTCCCTCAAAGTCCCCCACAGAAATAACGACGTATTTAACCCACCCAAAGATACTCCTCATCCATGTTACAGCCTTCGATAGCGGGGTAAGGCTCCCTCTTCATTCTACCCTTTGGTGGGCCCTCAACGCCCTTCAGTTGGCTCCCCTCCAACTAACACTCAGCTTCTGGAGGCACCTAGTTGGCTTCCTCGAGCTGTGGAAAGAGCAATGCGAGCTAAGCAAGATAACCAGAGAGCCCGGGGCAGAGGAGCTTGCTTTCGTTTTTCAGATTAGGAGCCTGGTCGGGGTCCTTCGAGGTCAGTTTTACGCCAAGGCCAAGAATAAGTTTAATTTCATCATCCCTGGAGCTTCAAGAAAGGACCCGGACTAGAAAGAAGAATGGGTATTAACTGGCAATGATTACGGGAGCTCGATTTTCATAGGTGGGCATGAGTTCGCGGTTCCGACACCTTTAATGATAAGCCCTCATGGGACCGAGATTCCTTACTCGTCGAATCTGAAACGGTGCTAAAGGCCATCCTTGCCTACCACGGGTGAGGTCAGGTGCATTTCCTAATCAATATGCTCTGTATGTTGGGATTGCAGTTTGGATTATGGCTGGGAATGTTTGTACACAATAGTGGAATCCACTCCTTCTTGTGAGAAGTAGATGGTAGTTCCTTTAAGGGTTTATTCGAGGCTTGGCCAATATGAGCGCTCTCCTAATTCCGTGAGGAAAAAGGATTTATTGTTCATTATAGAATCAATGGTACATAAAGGATATATGTAATTAGAGGGGATAACGGATATTATGACCCAGCTCTAATTATGAACTACTGTGGAGGATCACACCATGTGTAATTGCTATATCAATGGACACCGAGTTGTATCGGTCTGTGTAAAAGCGTCTACAATTGAGAGTGTGCAACTTTGGGTTTTTAGTAGAATAACACCGGAGTTAATATTCAAGGAATATTAAATAAACAGTTTAATTAATGATTCCAATGATTATTGGAGCTCAAAATACTGTGGGTCCATTGGGTCCATTGGGTCCATTGGGTCCATTGGGTCCATTGGGTCCATTGGGTCCCCTTGCTAGCCCGATCGATTTAGGTAACAAGGGTCACGGTTAATTAATTGGATTGTCCAATTAATTGTGTTACAAAAGTGACACGTATATATTCAAGAATTAATTGAATAATGAGATTATTTAATTAATGAATGTTAATAGTTAAATTAATTAAATAATTAGATTATTTAATTGTATTGATAATTATGAATTATTAATTAACTATTAATTGGAAGGGTTAGTTGATATATGGATTTAGGTGAAGATAAAATAATAGGATTATTTTATTTTACTACATCATTTATCTAAGTATTTGAATTTAAGTTTAAATTTAAAATACTTATTATCACTTTTAATATGTTAGATATATTTGAAAAGGATAATCAAAAGATATATATCAATTAATAATACAAGAGATTGCATTGGATGCAAATTGGTGTATGCACATGAAACATTAATCAAAAGAAGAATTTACATAGGATGCAAATACTTGATACATACATTATTTTTATATATAAACGGAATAGCAGTGGTGGGTAATATAAATATATATATATATATAAGAAGCATAGGCGTTATTTTTTGTTTTTGAAAAAAAAAAGAGGTTGATTTTTTTTTTGTGTGTACGTGATACACGTGCAAAACGATAAGAAAAAAAATGCATCAGATGAAATTTTGTTTTTGAATTTTTTTTGGTGTACATGAAAAAGAGAGATCAAGAAAAACAAAAGTTGTTTTTTATTTTATTTTGCATGTAATTGGTACAGTAACACGAAAAAGAATATATATATATATATATATATATATAATGTTTCATGCTTTATGTGTTTTTGAAACACATATAAGAAAGAGTTTCTTCAATTCTCTCTATATCCTCCATTCAAGTTCTTGAGACCGTGACACATTCACACGCAGTTACAAGTTTCGGGAGATAGCGAGGAATATCGAGTGGTTCAGACAGGAGCACATCGTAAAGTGAAGAAGTTTTCAAACATTGGTAAGATTGGTTCAGACAGGAGCATATCGAAAAGTGAGGAGCCTCCAAATGTTGGTAAGTTTTTCTTCTTCTAATTATATCAATTTCAATTGCTTGTGTTTACATATTGTATGTACTAGTTTCGAAAATAATTATGTTCCCAAGTTCACTGGTCCCATATACAGATTATGATTTGTATTATATTTTTAAGACCTAGTTCCGTTGCGTTACCAGTGAACGGGGTTCCAACAATTGGTATCAGAGCCAATTTTATTTTAGGAACAGGAAATTGTTTTCATGGCTCCTGTATGTATGATTGTGTAGGCACGATTTAAATTGACTGTGTGTTTTTTTTGTATGTATATTATTTTTATTTTTATTAACAAAAACATGATTGATCGTTAATTATATAGTACTGTGGATTTAAGGTTTATGGGTTGAATTATTATTTTTTTTATATATATTTTTTTTACTGTTATTGTATTGTAAAAAAAAATGTAACATATATTGAAGACAGGGAAAAATCGTGAAGATGGATTCATGAGATGAATCGAAGTGACCTGAAGAGACTGGAAGATATCTGAAGTTACTAGAAGACCAAGGATTGTAATTTTAGATTCCAATTTTTAGGTTAAATAATCCACAGTACTCGGTCAATTCATGTATGCTTTATATAATGTGATGATAAAAGCATTGTTATGCATACGTATGTCATTTAGATTAGATGTGCCTACACAAATATATTTGATATGTCATACATGCATCATAGCCGGATAATTTATGTATTTTTTTTTAATGTAATTAAAATGGGTAAATTCATAAATGGCTATAAATAATGAGAATAGTTTTTTAACGGTTAGAAAACTTGATAATTCTCATTAATGTTAATCTAGTTATTACAGAGTTTAA
Source organism: Dipteronia dyeriana (assembly GCA_032871835.1). Lineage (NCBI taxonomy): Eukaryota > Viridiplantae > Streptophyta > Magnoliopsida > Sapindales > Sapindaceae > Dipteronia > Dipteronia dyeriana. The sequence goes on along the minus strand of CM065296.1, from coordinate 97,575,039 downwards.
TAAGTTGGATTAATAGGGCCATTTATTATAATTAAGATTAATATGATTAATTACCTGATAATAAATGATCCAAATAAAGTGTTAGAGTTTTAATAGTTAAAACTTGGTAAACACTATCATAATAATCTGACATTAGTAAATAGTTTACTGAATCTTAGATTGTTCACTAATAGATTAGATTTTTAATTGTTAAAAATCATTAATAATTTATTAGTTAATTAGAATTTGTTTCTAATTAGTTAATGCACTAGATAACTTGATTAAAGTTAGTCGTTTAATCCTGTAAAGTCTAGGTGCATTAATGGTTAATAGAAAACCTTAATTTAAAAATAGTGAGTGGGAGAGGGATATATGACATATATATCCCGCAGTCTCCATCATTAGTTCAAGACTATGAGATCCGAGTGGGGCCTCGTGACGGCTTTGCTTTCATCCTCCCTAAGAAGGGTTTCCACAAAGGTCAATACCAAGGTTGACTTCCTAACGAATAGGATTTCTGAGGGTATTTCGGGATTGACGGACCCTAAGGCGGCAATTCTCGAGTTAAGCTCGTGAGATCTGAAATGATGGGTTACACTCACGAAGGTCTTGATTAAGTTTGTTAATTAAAAATCTGACTGAATGAACAATGGTTGAATGATATGGAATAATATCATTTGATTGAGAATGTCTCGGTCCAACATGCAAAGACTTGACCGACCCTAAGGTGGCACTTCTTTGTGGTATATAGGATTGTCATGGTATAGTAACTAGTTTTAGGGTTGTTCTAGTTCGTTAAACATGTGCATGCATCATGTTTAAATTTATGCCAAAGCACTCGCACTTGTTTTAAATAAATGACTGAATGAATGTTTTATTTATTTATGCAATAATGTCTTCTGCATTACTTCAAATTCTCGCAAACGACATATTAACCGGTGATAACTACACTAAGTGGAAACTTAACACTAATGCAATATTGGTCACCAAAGACCTCAAGTTTGTGCTTACGGATGAATGTCCTCCAGTGTCTGCTGCCAATGCCACACGAACTGTTCGTGAGGCATATGAGCGATGGGTCTCATCTGAAGAGAAGGCCTAAACATATATGTTGGCTTATACAATAGACATGCTTGTCACAAAGCATGAAGCAATGACTTCAGCATTCGAAATCATAGAGTTATTGCAAACTATGTTCGGGCAGCCCTTCAAGCAAAACCGATATAAAGTCGTTCATTCCGCTATGCTCACTCGTATGAAGGAAGGTACGTCAGTTCGGGAACATGTCCTGAGCATGATGTTTTATTTCAACAAGGCAAAAGTCAATGGTGGGGCCATTGACGAACCCAGTCAAGTGACCATCATACTGACGACTCTTTCCAAGAGTTTCGATCAATTTAAGAGCAACTTCGGGATGAACAAGTTAAGGTTCAATATCACACAGTTGCTTAATGAGCTCACTACCTTTGAGTCCTTGACTAAGGACAACAAGGGTATGACCAGTGAGATAAATATTGTCGAATCATCTTCATACTCTAATAATAAGAAGAGAAAGAGGTCTACTGGGAAAGCGAAAGGTAAGCCCAAACCCAAGAAAGTCCAAAGCAAGAAGAAGTCCAAGAAAAGTAAATATGATTTACTTGTTCTTGAGTGGTGTTTAATGGAAGATGATTCTTCACCCTGGATAGTTGCTTCGGGGGCCACTGACCATGTTTGTTCTTCTTTACAATGGATTGATTCTTGGACACAGCTAGAGAAGCAAGCATTATCAATGCGTGTAGGGTCAGGGGATGTCGTGTCAACACGAGCAGTGAGCGTAATTAGATTACGTTTTTGTAATAATTATATATTGTTGGACAATGTATTTTATATTCCTGGATTTATTCGGAATTTGATTTCCATTTTTAAGTTGTTAGAACAAAAATATTCTATTTTTTTAATAATAAGTGTTATTATTGGAAACAATGGTCTGAATATTTGTTCAGGAATTAATGAAAACAATTTGTATATGTTAAGACCGTTAATACATACTACACTGCTCAACACCGAAATGTTTAAGGTTGGAAAACCAAAAACTAAACGACATAAAATTTCTCCAAATAATGACACGTATCTCTGGCATTTATGGCTTGGTCATATCAACCTTGACCGGATAGACAGACTAGTAAAAAGTGGACCTTTAAGTGAGTTAAAGGTTGGCACCTTACCTGTCTACGAATCTTGTTTGGAAGGTAAGATGACTAAGAGACCTTTTACTGGAAAAGGGCTTAGAGCTAAAGAACCGCTAGATCTTATACATACAGATGTCTGTGGACCGATGAATGTTAAAGCTAGGGGTGGTTATAAGTATTATGTCACCTTTATAGATGACTACTCAAGATACGGATAAGTCTACCTAATGCAACGGAAATTGGAAACATTTGAAATGTTCAAAGAATTCCGAGCTGAAGTTGAGAATCAATTAGGTAGGAATATCAAGTCACTACGATCGGATCATGGAGGTGAGTACCTTGACCAAGAGTTTGAAGACTTCTTAGTCTAGCTGAAGTTGCAAATGGACGTAAAGACTGCATTCTTGAATGGCAATCTTGATGAGAGCATCTATATGATGCAACCAGAGGGATTCATGTCTTCAGATCAAGAGCAAAAGGTTTGCAAGCTGCAAAGGTCCATCTATGGACTTAAGCAAGCATCTAGATCTTGGAACATTAGGTTTGATGATGTGATCAAAACCTATGGCTTCGAGCAGAATGTCGTTTATCCTTGTGTCTAAAAGCACATCATTGATAATAACTTAGTTTTCTTGGTCCTATACGTAGATGATATCCTACTCATTATGAATGATGTGGGAGTGTTGTCTGATGTAAAGGGTTGGCTGGCTAGCCAATTCCAAATGAAAAATATCGATAAGATTCTTGTGCGCTTTTCAATGCAAAACTCTAAGAAAGGTAATTTACTTTCTAGGCATGGAGTTAACTTGTCTAAGGAACAATGTCCTAAGTCACCTCAAGAAGTTGAGGATATGACACGTGTACCCTATGCATCGGTAGTAGGAAGTCATATATGTTATGTTATGCACGAGATCGGACATCTACTATACAGTGGGAGTAGTCAATAGATACCAGTCCAACCAAGAATTAAATCATTGGGTTGTTGTCAAGACAATTCTCAAGTATCTTCGGAGAACAAAAGACTATATACTAGTGTATTCCGGGCAAGATTTGATCCCGTTAGGATACATGGATTCTGATTTTCAGTCAGACAGAGATTCTAGAAATCCACATCTGGATCAGTATTCACCCTGGATGGTAGAGCCATTGTATGTAGAAGTATCAAGCAATCTTGTATTACTGACTCCACCATGGAAGCCGAATATGTAGCCGTTGTGAAGCTGCTAAAGAGGCTGTTTGACTCCGTAAGTTCTTGAGTGATCTGGAAGTTGTTCCAGATCTGGATAGGCTCATCACACTTTATTGTGATAACAGTGGTGATGTGGCTAATTCTAAAGAACCATGAAGCCATAAAAGAGGGAACCATATAGAGAGAAAGTATCATCTCATTAGAGAGATAGTGCAGAGAGGAGATGTGATCGTCACAAAGATAGCCTCACAAGACAATCATGTTGATCCATTTACAAAGACCTTACCGGCTAAAGTGTTTTGGGTCACCTAGATGGTCTAGGGTTACGAGACATGTCTCACATGCTTTAGTGCAAGTGGGAGATTATTGGGGTTTATTCCCTAAAGATGTAATTTGTTAATGGATTTATGAAATAAGTAAAAGGAAAAGTTCAATTCATTCTTGTTATGTTATTTATTTTATAACTTGTGTATATATTTAACATCCAAGATTGTCGAATGTAATCTCGAACTGTGTATATGACTGTCTTATACAGATGTATATAGTAAGAGACGTGCAATCTAAAGAGTCCATAGATAGCAAATAAAGAAGGGTACTTTATTTGTGGTTAATCTATAGTTGCGGTCCATTCAGTAATGTACGGTGATTCTATCCTGAATCATTCATATGAGATATGGGAATGGAGGCACCTTGTATGATGTGATCATATAGGACTGGGTCATGATCTATATGAATCTCTCACCAAGATCCGTTTACCGATGAGATTCATATATATCAACTAATGATGGCTATATGTGCGTGATCTTAATCCTGAGTGTCTTATTGACTTTTTCAGGTTAGATCGTGGTCTTTGATATACCATGGGTGAGGTCGAATGCTGTTCCCGATCAATATGCTTCGTATGTTGGGATTACGGTTTGGCTTGTGGCTGGGAAGGTTTGTACACAATAGTGGAATCCACTCCTTCTTGTGAGAAGTTGATGATAGTTCCCTTAAGGGTTTATTCAGGGCTTGGACAATATGAGGGCTCTTCTAATTCCGTAAGAAAATAGGATTTATTGTCCATTAGAGAATTAATGGTACATAAAGGATATATGTAATTTAAGGGGTATAACGGACATTATGACTTAGCTCTAATTATGAATTATTGTGGAGGATCACACCATATGTAATAGCTATATCGATGGACACCGAGTAGTATCGGTATGTGTAAAAGCGTCTACAGTTGAGAGAGTACTACTTCGGATTTTTAATGGAATAACACCGGAGTTAATAATCAAGGAATATTAATTAAAAAATATAATTAATGATTCCGAGGATTATTAGAGCTCAAAATACTGTGGGTCCATTAGGTCCCCTTGCTAGCCCGATCGATTTAGGTAACAAGGGTCACGGTTAATTAATTGGATTGTCCAATTAATTGTGTTACAAAAGTGACACGTATATATTCGGGAATTAATTGAATAATGAGATTATTTAATTAATGAATGTTAATAGTTAAATTAATTAAATAATTAGATTATTTAATTATATTGATAATTATTAATTATTAATTAACTATTAATTGGAGGGTGTTAGTTGATATATGGATTTAGGTGAAGATAAAATAATAGGATTATTTTATTTTACTAAATCATTTATCTAAGTATTTGAATTTAAGTTTAAATTTAAAATACTTATTATCATTTTTAATATGTTAGATATATTTGAAAAGGATAATCAAAAGATATATATCAATTAATAACATAAGAGATTGTATTGGATGCAAATTGGTGTGTGCACATGAAACATTAGTCAAAAGAAGAATCTGCATAGGATGCAAATACTTGATACACACATTATTTATATATATAAACGGAATAGCAGTGGTGGGTAATATAAATATATATATAAGAAGCATATGCGTTATTTTTTGAGTTTGAGAAAAAAAAAAAGAGGTTGATTTTTTTTGTGTGTAGTTGATACACATGCAAAAAGATAAGAAAAAAAATGCATCAGATGAAAAAAAAATTGATTTTTTTTTGGTGTACGTGAAAGAGAGAGATCAAGAAAAACAAATGTTGTTTTTTTTTATTTTGCATGTAATTGGCACAGTGACATGAAAAAGAAAAAAAATATATATATATATATAATGTTTCTTGCTTTTTGTGTTTTTGAAACACATAGAAGTAAGAGTTTCTTTAATTCTCTCTACATCCTTCATTCAAGTTCCTGAGACGGTGATGCGCCCACACGCAGTTACTAGTTTCGGGAGATAGCGAGGAAGATCGAGTGGTTCAGATAGGAGCACATCGTAAAGTGAAGAGGTTTCCAAATGTTGGTAAGATTGGTTCAGACAGGAGCATATCGAAAGGTGAAGGAGCCTCCAAAAGTTGGTAAGTTTTTCTTCTTCTGATTATATCGATTTCAATTTCCTAAATTTACATATTGTATGTATTAGTTCCGAAAATAATTATGATTCCAAGTTCACTGGTCCAAGATACAGATTATGATCTATATAAAAATTTTAAAATCTAGTTCCTTTGCGTTACCAGTGAACAAGGTTCCAACATTTATGAGTAAAATTTCATCCAAGCATGGTGATTTTCTAAGAGAGAATTCGAAAAAGTAAGAGAGAATTTTGAGGGAGAAAAAATTAGGATTTTGCTCTAGATAAAATTCGGTCAACTCATAAATAAAAGGTGTAGAATTCGGCCAAAGAGAAAAGGAAAAATGAACGTTTTGTTTTTTATGGTACACTAGAATCCTTTACATCAAAAGGGTTTTGTGTACAAAATCAAATCGAGTTCACGCAAGTTTCAATCAATTAGATTGATAATGCACAAGTGACCGAACGTTCTTGGATTTTTCTCTTGGAGGATAATTGTAACTAACAAAGAAAAAGATTTTGTTTGTTTCCATCCTCAGGTATACAATTTAAAGAAAGGGAGCCCACACTCATAGATGTTTCACGTTCGTGATTGGATTGGAAGATCTTACGGATTCAATTCGGTGCTTGTTCAATCGTCACGAGAAAAAGGTACGACACTTTTAATATACATCAATTAATCTAGGGTTAGGGTCTTGTTATTATAAAGGGAAAAAATTTATTTATACCGAAACCCTAATTTTTACTTTTTCACGCTTCCGCTGCGCGTATTTTCCTTAAACCCGAGTACCTCGACACTGTCTTGTAACCCCTCCAAGGTACGTATCCAGACTGCCAAGCAAGAATTACACCATCGGGTAAGCGCCAGCAGGGTAGAACAAGTGTCATGAAAGCGGACCGGTACATCAGGGTACCACGCCACCAGGAAAGCACCAAAAATCCCCCCCAAGTGACGTGGGATTAAAGAGTTGACGCATTCACCATTAAAGCGCCATAATGAGACCAAGTAGGTTAACGGATTCGCCATTCATTCGTATTCATATTCAAACAGAAATATGACATAATCAACGGGAGAAATTCCCACATAATTTGACACCCTCCATCAACAACCATCAATTTCGATAACACGGCCGATTTAATCAGTCTAAGTTATGGGGATTCGATCGGTGGGAAAAAGAGGGTATAAATACAATGTCCAAATCCAGATAAAGGCATCAAAAAATAGAGATCGAGAACAAAATGTTTCACCATTTGAGAGAGTTCTTTGTCATAGATGAAGAAGCCACTTATCGACACAAACAAATTTGCCATCTCCAATTGTGTTTGTGAGAGAAAGAGATTGAGAGAAAATACAGTGAGATCACTATCACCTCTATGATCTTTGTACCCATTTTGTAATCATATTACTTAAATATTTAATCAAACAGTTCCACAGTAACATTCACACCTCTCTATTCTCTTTCTTACCTCTCTTCTTGTCATAAATCTCCTAGGTACGAGGTACCTACCCCTCTACAGCCTACTGGGTTATGGCTTGAGGGGTGTTGATCGAAATTTCTCTCCCATAGCAAATGTTCGGCTAACACTTTTTGGCACCGTCTATGGGAAGTTTCCATCCTCAACTTAAAGCATATGAATTCACATTTTGGTTTTTACAGCATACTAGTATAAGACTTCGGTCCTCTCAAAGGCAGCCCGAAGCATCGAGGCACCAGTCTATCGCCTCCACCAGGAAAACTCAAAAAAAAAAAAAAGAGATTGAAGAATCATAATCCAGCTCCAGCGCCACCAGCTACCGTGCTTGCTACGCCTCAGGTTCCAGCTCTCTAGGCTGTAGGCCAAGCCATACTGGAGCACTAAGCAGAAGCCTTCGTAGAGAGCGTTCGCATCCAATTGGCTAATGAAGGTATCAGCCCCCAACTGTTGGAATCCCATTCATTGGTAACGCAACGGAAGTAGGTTTTAAGATTTTTTAACACAGATCATAATCGATCTAGAACTAGTGACCTTTGGATTGTAATTTTTTCGGAACTACTACATATTAATTATTACAATTATAAATAAATATATAAACACAGGAAATTGTAATCAATATAATCAGAAGAAGAAAATCTTACCAACGCTTGGAGGTTCCTTCACTTTACGATATACTCCTGTCTAAACCATTCGATCTTCCTCGCTATGTTCCGGAACTGGTAACTGGGTATGGACACATCACGGTCTCAGGAACTTGAATGGAGGATGTAGAGAAAATAAAAAACTCTTTCTTTTGATATCAGGGCCCAACCCATGCACAAAAAATATTTTCTCTATTTTAAATCACGCACACAAGCACTAAAAAAACAATGTTTTTGAACTGATGTGTGTCTATTTCTGATCTCACACACACTGGTTCTTTTATTTTTTAATTACCTTTTCTTAATATCATGCAACACTTGCACTTTTTTGTGTTTGCGTTGATATCATGTATTTATGTGTTTGTATGATTCTCTTTCTTATTGATTCACGCACCGATCAATTTGCATCATATTCAATCATAGGCTTAAGGTTAAGATGGAGCATTAAAGATATTAATCAATTTGTTTTGAATTCAAACTCTTTAAATTCAAAATTAAATATCTAATTTAATAAAAGTAAAATAATCAAATTATCTTATCTTCAAAATTCAAATATCAATCAACACCCTCCAACTAATGATCAATCACACAATTAAATAATCTAATTATTTAATTAACATAATCATTAACATTCATTAATTAAATAATCTCATTATTCAATCAATTCCTGAATAAATAAGTGTCACTTTTGTAACACAATTAATTGGACAATCCAATTAATTAACCGTGACCCTTTTTACCTAAATCAATCGGGCTAGCAAGGGGACCTAAGGGACCCACAGTATTTTGATCTCCAATAATACTCAGAATCGTTAATTAAACTCTCTTATTAATATTTTTTGATTATTAACTCCGATGTTATTCCACTAAAAACCAGAAGTTGCACTCTCTCAACTGCTGACGACTTTACACATACTGATACAACTCGGTGACCATAGATATAGCTATTACAGATGGTGTGATCCTCTACAGTAGTTCATAATTAGAGCCGGCGCATAATGTTAGTTATACCCCTCTAATTATATATGTTAACCGAAGATTCGCTCAATGTGAGGAATATCAGTTAACACCCTCAAGACCGCTACCTTGTAGCTTGCGGTCGAGATGAGAACCTTCGGTACCAATCCTAGGTGAACGAAGGTGTGGTGATATTAAAAATTGTGAAGCGGGAAAGGTAAGGGAAATGGAACTATTGAATTACATTGAAATGTTACAGGGAATTCCTATCTCTCAATCTCTCTCTCTCTCTCTCTCTCTCTCTCTCTCTCTCTCTCTCTCTAAAAGGGCTGGAGATGGCAACCTCGTGCATGTCGATAAGTGGATAAATATCATTGGCTGTAACCGCGTTCTCTGAGTATAACTTGGTGAGGATGGAGCTTTTTTTAACTAATGGTGAATCTCTCTCCTTTTCCTTTTTTGGATGCCTTCCTTCATGCATGTTCAGGTGTATTTATATTATAGATTCTAGGTTAGATGTGTTATTCTCCCGCCTTAAATCACTGAATCAAACCCCTCATTATTAGGCGGGATGTCACGTTTAAATGCCATTAACATTGACTAATTAGCAGATTCGACGATATCTTGGAGGGAGATAAGTTTTTTTCCTTTTTCGGATTCAATGACTTGTCATGCATGCATGTAATGATTTAATGCACGTTGGATTGTGATTTTGATCCTGTACATTGCCCTGGCAAGTTACCTCGTAGAGGTCACCGAAAATGGCGTTTACTTCCTCGAATGGTAAGGTACATGTAATTATGATGTTATTACTGGGAGCTTGATCCGACCAATCCAGGCCACCTCTAGAGCTCGACCTGATCGTGTTGGCGCTTTTCGATGATAATAGAGCTTTACGAGCTTCCTCTTTCCTTGCTTAAACCAGTTGAGATTATAGAGAAGACAAACTTGACAACGTGAAGGTCTTTTGGTGAAAGTAGAGATGTAGCATGCTTCAAGAGAGGTCTCGAGACACCTCTACCTTAGGGAACTCAAGTCTTCCTACGTCAACTACCTTCAGGCTCTTATCCTGATTTAGAGAGCCTGATGTGGTCACGTCGGGCTTCAATTGGTGAGCCTGAATATGTGCAAGGTGTTCGGAAGGTATAGATGATCTCGCCTTGCTCTGTAGGGTTTCATGGTAACTCGACCTTGGGGATCTTGATACCTTACTATATAAGCCCATATTTGGATCCTCGCACGATGGCTGGAGGGTAGAAAATTTTCCTTCAGTCCCTAGCCAAATTTGGCTATTAACAACATATATCCTTTAAGTACCATTGCTTCTCAAATGAACAATAAATCATAATTCCTCATGGAATTATGAGAGCGCTTATATTGTCCAAGCCCCAAATCAACCCTTAAGAGAACTACCATCTACTTCTCACAAGAAGGAGTGGATTCCTCAATTACGTACAAACCTTCCCATCTACAAGTCAAACTGCAATCCCAACATACTGAGTATATTGATCAAGAACTGCATCCGACCTCACCCATAGTATATCAAAGACCACGATCTAACCTGAAGGAGTCGATAAGACACTCAGGATTAAGATCACGCACATATAGCCATAATTAGTTGATATATATGAATCTCATCAGTAAACGGATCTTGGTGAAAGATTCATATAGATCATGGTCCAGACTTATATGATCACATCATACAAGGTGCCTCCATTCCCATATCTCATATGAATGATTCATAATAGAATCACCGTACATTACGGAATGGACCGCAGTTATAGATTAACCGTAAATAAAGTACCCAACTTTATTTGCTATCTATGGACTATTTACATTACACGTCTCTTACAATATCCATCTGTATATGACACTCATATACACAGTTCGAGATTACATCCGGCAATCTAGGATGTTAATTTTCACAAGTTATAAAATAAACAACACAATAAGAATGAATTGAACTTTTCTTTTTATTTATTTCATAAATCCATTTACAAATTACAAGTTTAAGGCATAAACCCCAACACCAGCTCACAGCACTGGATGCCAGCGGAGATAACAGTAGACCGGGTACTAGGCTACTTGCCTTCGACAGATTGGGACCTCCGCCACCGATATCGGTTCACAATGGACTAGGGCTCTTGCCCTTGGTTCGTGATATGTTAGGGTCAATGCCCCCAATTCCGGATAGAATGGCGAGCTATCAACCCCGATAGGTAAAGTCAGCCTTTGACATCCCACCTAGAGATCCTCACCACCCAGCCCAGTTGGCAGTTATGAGGCAACCTCGATACACTACGAGAGGTAGCAGAAAAGATGCCCGAGAGAAACCCCCCACCCCCCCTCCTCTCAAGAGGAAAGCCGAGATGAAGCCTCTGTAGAATCAGAGGAGTCTAACAACGAAGATTCTAAGGTCGAATCTAAAAAGGTTGAAAATAAGCACCTACGAGACCAGGGATGTTCGGATGGCAAAGGAGATCCAAGAACTAAAGAAAGAAAAACACCGGGAGAACAAAAAAGATCATTTGGGATAGATGAACTCCCTAATCTTTGGAAGGATTAGGGAGACAGAGCTCCCCCAAAAGTATAAGATGCCTGCTAATAAGTACTCCGAAACAGAGTATCCCTTCAGCCACTTAGAGAGCGTTGTGCAGCATATGGAGGTCTAAAATGATACCTAGGCCGCCATGCGTAAAATGTTCCCAACCATGCTGACAGATTACTACTAGACGCGGTTCAGGAAACCGCCATCATGTAGTGTTATCTCTTTCACTACATTGACCAGCGACTTATATGCTCAATTCCAAGGTATCAAGCCATGCCCCAAAGATCCTATCCACCTACAATACGTGATCCATGAGTAGAGTAAGTCGCTCAGATTCTACGTGAAAAGGTTCCATAAAAAGGTGATCCAGAAGAGGGACTCACTGAGAAAGAGACCCTGATCAACTTCAAAAGGAACCTGTGGGTTGGAAGACTATTCCAGTCATTCACCAAGCATTCTCCTGAAACATACCAGGAGGCATATGACCAGGCTCCAAAGCAGATGGAGATAGACAAGCAGTTTCGGTCAACATTGAGCATGATGACATGAAGAATGCCAAGCGCCCAAAAATGAAAGCATTAAAGCCCGTACCGACCTAGAAAGCCCTAAATAGACCTCTCAATCGGTCCACGTATTACTCTCCACCTGAGTAATCCCAATAGGAGCAGTACCCAGTAAGAAAGACCCTACCTCGAGCTACGTCTCCTCCTAGGAAGTAGCACGGGTAGCCTGAGAAGAAAATGAGTATAACCACTACACCCCACTCAATGCATCTCGTGAAACGATCTACCTCGCCATCCGTGACAAATGACTACTCAGGAAGCTCAGTCCTATCAAAGCACCGGTTGATACGCGAAACTGTTACAAGTATTGCAACTTCCATAAGGATATAGGATATAACACCTCGGTGTGCTACAGCCTGTGAAACCAGATTGAGGCTCTTGTGAGGGGAATTTGCCTGGTTAAATTTCTACAGTAGGTACGGGATAACATCCACACGGGGAAAGAGATACAAGTCGAAATCAAGAAGGATACAGAAAGAAGAAAGAAGAAAGGTAAGTATCTTATACAGCAGATCCAGGACATCCATACCATCAGTGGAGGTCTTACCCTGGCAGGGACTTTCAATAATTCTAGAAAGAACCAAGCCAGAAAGGTAGCTCAGATTGAGGAAGGATGAGTTGTTCTCAAAGTTATCAGGGGACCAACAAGGCCCTCCCAATCAGCCCAAATAATCTTCACCAATGAGGACGTGTACAACACAGTACAACCTCATGATTACCCCATGGTTATCACTGTACAAATTATTAACTGCCCGGTCCACCGCGTCATGATAGACACCGGTAGAAAAATGGACATCCTCTTCAATGACACCTTAGAGAGGTTCAACTTAAAGCAGTTCTTCTACAACAACGTACCACGCCATTCTATGGGTTAACTGATGACTCACTAATGCCAGTCGGGTCAAAGATCTTACCAGTGATAGTATGAGATACTCCGCTCCAACAGAACCTCATGACTGACTTCGTAGTGGTGGACACCCCATTTGCTTACAATGCCATCCTTGTGAGACCTTTCCTATAAACCCTCAGGGGGGTCTTGTCCATCTACCTCTATGTCTTGAAGCTTTCGGTTAGAAACAAGGTAAGCGAGGTACGGGGTGACCGATAGGTAGCTCGTAAGTGTTACACAGTGTCCGCCAACCTAGTGGCACTAGCCAAGCAACGAGTACATGTAACTGTTGTACAGGATCAGGAATCATCAATAAAGGATTTGAAGATTCAAAATACCACGGGAGGGATTGAAGTAGAAGAGGAAGAACATGGGGCAGAGATCCTGGTTAAATATGAGTTAGAGGGGGACAAAGAGTGGGCCAATGGTTACCCAGTTGATGTATTGGAAGAGATACTGATAAGGAAGAAAGACCCCTCCAAAGTTGTCAAGGTAGGAGATACTCTGAAAGCATGAGAGAAATAGGGTCTAGTCAAACTCCTTTGAGAGTACAGTGATATCTTCACCTGGAGCCATGAAGAAATGCCAGGGATTCCTATCTCTTTGGCAGCTTACATATTAGCAATTGACCCCACCTTCAAACCAATCAAACAAAAGCGGTGACCCTTCAACCATGAAAAGAATGTCACGGTACAAGAGAAGGTCAACAAGTTATTGAAGGCTGGATTTATTTGAGAATCCCGATACCCATAATGGATTGCCAATGTGGTAATGGTCACTAAAGCTAATGAGAAGTGGCGTATGTGCATTAACTACACAGATCTCAACTACGCATGCCCAAATGATAGTTTCCCTCTACCGAAGATTGACCAGTTGATAAACTCGATCGTGGGAAATAAGCTCCTCAGCTATATGGATGCATCCTCTAGGTATAACCAGATCATGATGCACCACGCTGAATAAGACAAGACCAGTTTCATTACCGGGCAAGGCCCCTATTGCTATAAGGTAATTCCCTTTGGTCTCAAGAATGCGGGTGCCATCTATCAACGCTTGGCAAATCGGTTATTCAAGTAGAAGATAGGTAAGATGGTAGAGGTCTACATCGATGACATGATTACCAAGTCCTAGGTGGCTGAGCAGCACTAGAACCAACTTTATCGGATCTTTCAGATAGTGAGAGAGAACCAGATATAGTTGAACCTTACCAAGTACTCTTTCGGTGTAGCAACAGAGAAGTTCCTCTGATTCATGGTCCACGAAAAGGGAATAGAAGCCAACCCGGAGAAAATCTGAACGATCATGGATCTCGAATCTCTCTACTCTCTCAAGTAGATAAAGGTTTTGACCGGTCATATAGCTACTCTTAACCCCTTCATATCTCGGCCCACCGATAAGTGTCTCCCCATCTCCAAAGTTGTCAAGCATAGGAAAAACATGAAACGGGATCAAGATAGTGAGTTAGCATTCCAGTCTATGACAGAGTACCTGGCTATCCCACCGCTACTAGTCAAGTCGTTTCCCATAAAAGAGCTCCAGATATACTTGGCCATGTCAAAAACAGCGGTTAACGGGTTACTGGTTAAGGAATGTGGAGATGGGATCCAGTGACATATCTATTACGTGAGTCGCACCTTGACCAAGCCAGAGAGAAATTACACTCTCCTGGAGAAGCTTGCCTTCGCCTTGGTAAACTCAGCTAGGAAGCTCTTCCCTTATTTTCAAGCCCACTCAATTGTAGTGGTCACCGACCAACCATTGCGTAAGTTTCTCCAGAGAACGAACGTATCAGGAAGACTGGTCCTATAGGCCCTCAAACTCACCATGTATGCCATCAAATACAAGGCCAAGACCACGATCAAAGCCAGGCTTCGACAGACTTTGTTGCTCGGTTCAGCACGTTGCCTGACCCGGTACTTCCTCAAGCACGGACTTTGTACCCCAAAGAGATCAGGAGCATGCAGATTGGCCAATTGATCGAGAAGCTTGAATCCTACATAATGATAGAGCATCCAGCCAAGCAGGTAACAGAGCTGGAATCGTTCTGACCGATCCATAAAAGATCGAGTAATGCATTTGTTTCAGGTTTTAGTTTATTACCACCAACAACGAAGCAGAGTATGAAGCTTTGCTATCAGGGATGAGAGTGGTAGTCGAGCTCAGAGCTGATTATCTCCACATCAGGAGTGATTCATAACTGGTGGTAAATCAGGTATCCGGGATCTATCAAACTAAAAGTGACAACATGGCAACCTACCTCAAATGGGTTTAGAAGCTTAGGACCCGGTTCAAGGGTTTCTAGATAGAGAAAATACCTAGACGACATAACCACGGGGCAGACATCCTTGCCAAGATAGCTGCTATTGGAGGACAGACGCTGCCCAAGGAAGTACCTCTTCAGGTAATCACCCAATCAAGTATAGGTAAGGAGGTAAGCCTAGTATACCGTCTTCCATGTTGGATAGATCCAATAATGGATTACTTCTATGAAGAAAAGCTCCCTGAGGATCCTGATCAAGCTCGCAAGCTTAAAAGGGTATCTCCACCAGTTTCTGCCTGGTAGATAGATACCTCTATCGCAGAAGAAGGTCCAATCCCCTACTTCAATGCCTACACCCCAACAATGCTAGCTGGGCTCTTAGAGAGATGCACTATGGAGACTATGGGAACCACATGAGTGGGGAGGCGTTGGCCTACCATGTGCTTTGTATAGGGTACTATTGGCTAACCTTACACTATGATACCTGGTTGTTCGTACAGTCAAGTGAACTATGCTGGACAACAGCCAACCTGAATCACCAACTACCAGAGCGGCTCTCCTTTATCAGCTTACCATAACCCTTTACCATTTGGGGGATTTATATGTTCGTACTCTCCCTACCACGCCTAGTCAAGCTAAACATGTCATAGCCGTCATCGACTACTTCACTAAGTAGGTAGAAGTATAACCACTCTGCAAGATAATAGAAGAGAAAACAACCAAGTTCATCAAAAAGAATATGGTTTACAGGTTCCGTACCTCGATGGCCATCGTCACCGACCTTGATAAATAATTCAACAATGCGAGGTACTAGGATTTCTTTGCAAACCTGGGGATCGACCTCCGTTTCGCATCTGTGGCTCATCCTTAGAACAATGGCCTGGTAGAAGCTATAAAAAAGACCATCAAGAAACTCCTGAAGACGAACCTACAACAGAAGAAGGGTAAATGGGCAGAGGAGCTCCCTGATATGCTATGGGCCTACCGCACTATCAAGAGGACCACTACTGGAGAAACCTCCTACTCATTAACTTTTGGGGCGGGAACAGTCTTACCTATCGAACATAAGTTGACCTCTTTCAGGGTCCAGCATTTCAAACCTTAAGGTAACGAGGTCAAGTTGATGGCCAAATTGGACCTCCTACAGGAAAAAAATAAGATCGAGCAGTAGAGAAAGAAAGACAAAGCCCACAGCTTCAAAGAAAGGGATCTGGTACTCAGAAAGGTAACCCAGAACACTCGGAAGCGGTCATATGGGGTACTGGCACCAAACTGGGAACTCCCTTACCTGATAAAAATGATAATCCGTAGCAGGTGAAATTCCCTTTATCTTTATAGTAAAATATACCTAAGGGGGGTGAATAGGTATATGCTCCAATTTTTATCTTCTTTTAAAAACAAAGCAATTTTAATAATGCTTAATGAAAATTGTAAACAATGACACACAATATTTACGTGGCAAATCTCCGAAGAGGAAACATCCACAGGTTGATACCACAACCACCGGCAAAAGAAAATCCATTATTTCAAATAGAGTTACACACTAAAGCAATCAACACATGCTCTCCAAGCTATCACTCTCACTCTAACCTTGAATCTAGTGAGCTACTAAGCTTACTTCCTATCCAAGACCCCCTATCTCTAGGAAGATTCCTTGCTCACCTATCTGGATCCTCCCAACCCTAGGTAAGACTTCTTGCTCAACTATCTTAGTCCTCCTGACTCTAGTCAAGACTTCCTTGCTCAACACTCCGAGGTCTCACACCTCTTGTCGAGACTTCAACTTGCTTAGTTATCCAAGTCCTCCCGACTCTAGCTAAGACTTCCAATTTCTCAAATCAAAGAATCACTCTAAGATATGAGACTTTCTACCTCCTCACAAGGCATCTAAGTGATCATGAATAAAAAAAAAAGGCAAACAAGCACTCAACATAGAAAATGATGATCAACAAATTCTATGGACATGAAACTAAATGACTAGATTATACTTTCAAGAGCAATCACAAATGTATCTAGACAACCTAAGCATGTTATCAACTAAGAACATAGATATGAAGATATAGACACCAATTGAAACACAACCTAGTTCTTAGAAAATGAAATTAGGTCTAGAAATAATCAATCAAGCATAAGAACAAAATATTTCTATAAACAATTTCATGTTTATCAATTTTAGCACAAATCATTCAATTTATCACAAATCTAGCTAAACTTGAAAATCAAATCAACAAACCAAAAAATGATATCAAAATCATCCTGGTCATGCTTCTTAATCAAATAGCATTAATCAATAAGAAGATCTAAGAAGAAAACTAAGAAGATGATGATTTTACCAACAAGGATGAACACCACGAACTGAAGATCAGATCACAACGAAAGATATAGACGTCCTTTGGTTCTGTAAATGCTTGGGGTTTGTAGAAATCTTCAAGACACTCGAAATCGGTTTTTGAATCAAGTGATTCGGAGTAGAAATGAAGAAGTTATCACAAAAACAAAAATAAAAAATGTTGAGAGAAAATTTCTGCATTTGTTCTTCAATTTCAATTTTCTTAACTTGTAATGAATGAGAGGGAATGAGAGGTTTTAAAGAGAGAACAACCAAATGACCAAATTGCCCCTATTATTTAGTGCCTCCCCGAGATGGCGCATGAGCATCTCGGGGCAGAGCACCTTTGGGGCCGAGATGGCCACCCGCCATCTCGGGATGGTGCAAGGTGATGGCTTGAGCCATCGCACCTCTTCCCTTGCGCTCCTCTCGCGTTCTTCAACCGTTCTTTGGCCTCTGAACTCCGAATTTTAATCCGTCTAAAGATTACAAACCGGGACTCCCTCACGGACATGGAAATATAAGATACTCAACCCAGAAAATAATAATTTGACTCGATATATGAAGATGAAAACAATGTATGCAATATGAGTTGAAAGTGTAGTATCTTTTGATTTAGAACTCGAAATCAATAGTATGAGTAACCGAAATGACCGGAAATCATTCATGAATAATATAAGACTAAAATCAAGTTCAAGATCCATGTTATATAAACACATAAACAAACAAACACATTTCACACAAGAATGCAAACTACATAGAGATAGTCTCCAATCATGCATTTTCCAAAACATGTTACTTTTATACCAATGCATGAGCATTCAACTTCAAGTGTGTGAAAGTGTTATACTAAATGATGCGCTATGATGCAGGGACACTAATATATGAATTGTGTGTGTGCGCGCCTACGTCTTGCAAGAGGAAGAAGAATCTTGATACCTTAGCATCCAAGTAAGCACATATCCTCTTGAAGACGAACTTTGCATGCGAAGTTGCTTTCCATCTTTTAAGCCCGATCTAATTACGAACCACATAAGCAACTGAGCAATACAAACGAAGAGTGTTTTGTTATGGAATCAAGCCAACACAAATATTAAACCTAACAATCTCCCCCTTTAGCTATTCCATGACAAAACCTCACCATACAATGATCACTCATAGTTAATTGCATTCTCACATCCTCACATTACAATGAGAACCCTAAACTAACATATCTTCAAGTCTTCATGAATCTTCAAGATTCTCCTCTTTAATCATCAAGGCACCTTTGAGACAAGCACAACCAAACAAACAAGAGATCTTCTACAAAGAAGATTGGTGAGATATATCCAAAAAAATCAAACAAGAAATCATTTATCTCATATAAAAGTTCATTTTAAAGCACTCCATTTAGTTCCATAACCTCAAAATACAAGAATTCTTTACTCCCCCTTAAGAAAAGAACTCACCCCTTCATACAAGAATGTCAATAATCAACAAAGAGGTACATTTCTTCCACACATGGTGAATAATCCATAAAGAGGTATATTTCTTCCACACATGGTGAGGTATACATTTCTCCCCCTTTTTTTCAAGGAATAGTCAAAGAGACAAACAAGGGTTTAATAAGGGAATGAAGCAAATATATGAGATAAGTAACATGCATTTTCATTGTTCAAGTATGTCATGTTTTTATCTAAATAAAATCATGTGTACTTATCATAAAAGAGAACAAAGTCTAGTATACTATGATCCTCCTTGATAAGTGTTCTATCTAAGATTATGATAGGATATTGTTCACAATGATATCCACACAATAACACAATCATGCAATTTTAAAGAAATTAACCAAAATAAGCTCCACAAACTATGAGAGATACACCAAGATTTTCAATCTCTCTCATAATTCTTCTAAAATTGCTAGCAAATCAAATTCACTTGTAAGCAAAATAAGTGTGTGTGTGGATTTGCTTCAAACATATATAAAGGAGTAATTGGATCATCAACATGCATACCATATCAACATCTATTCATCCTAAGCTTTTCCATAAAAGGTCAAACTGATTATCATCCCGAAATTTTTGATTTTAAGAGAATAGATTTCAACATATGAGTGTTTGTGTGCATGTGGCTCGTAATCCCATTTCTGTTTTTCAACCCGAGCAATCACAATTTTCAACTATACTCCTTTAAGCCTTTCTCAATTTCTTTTTAGGCTTTGAATCAAAGATTTTTCTTCTTTGATTTTTTTATTGATTCTTTGCAACACTTCTTTGATTTTTTTTAAACATAAAAATATACACTTCATGAGGCTTTCACTCATCACAATGGTGTAGCCCTTTCCTACATTGGGTGGCTTCACAACCAAAGTGTGTAGCCCTTTTCATGAAGGTGCTCGTTGAGTTATATGTAGTTGTCAAAGCAAAATGGATACTAACCATAGGTCATCTTAAATGTACTAGTCAAAAGACTTCAAGGTGCATCCATAACTCACATATCTTCAAACTCAACTTACTCAAACTAAACATATGAGAGAAGCAAAGTGTGCACTTTTGAAAACCAATTTTTTTTAAGGTTTAAAAGCACATGATCTAAAAGCAATACAAAGAGACTTACTTAAGATCTTTACTTCTCAATAGAGTAGCTTTCATTGAATATGAAGCTCATATTTTTCAAAAGTATGCCACTCATCAATCAAACAAGCATTTCACACATCATATATAAGATCATTGTTAACAAATCACTAAATGATCTTTAAAGAGCAAATGTCATCAAGAACCATATGAAAGCTATGCTAGTTCTCTAATATGACATGCTACATGATGTAATGCACACATAGAGTTGAAAAGATGAATCAAGAAAGCAAGCTTTAGAGTAGAGATATACCTTAGCAAGCTTTTTCATCAACGTAAAGTCTTCGCCCTTTTTATGAGCTCTCTTGACTTGTTTGTCCTCATGACAACAAGTTGTTGGTGTGTCTTCCCATGAGAATAAAGACTAAACATCTCAACTCAAACAAACATATAAAATGACTTTCTCCAAAAGTATTAACAAATTACACCAAATAGATTTCAAAATTTGACTTCTCTAAAGTCAACCAACAAATTTTGACCATCATAGTAAAAGTATGAGAATATTAAGTCCATGTATTGAAAAGAGACACCAAGTTTGAATAGTGAATTGAGCATATTACAAATGAATTAGTCAAGCATCAAACTTAGAACTCTTATCAAACAAAAACAAAAAAAATATTCTCATATGTGCTACTCAATCAAGTATGAGAGCACTCACATTTGACCATATTGGCCATAGGTCAACCAACACAAATAACATCATGATCATTACTCATGGCAATATGAAATCTAGAAGATAAATCATCAACTATCTTCTTCATGAAATTATCACTATTTTAAACTCATTGTTATTGCCATGCACAAATATTTCATCAATACACGATATATGACCATTATGTTTTTTCACATTCTCATCCATACAAATCTTCTTGACATTCTTCTTCACATGTTTATCATTATTATGCACAACATTCAAAGATTTATCAATATCAACATGTTTAGAAGAATGACTAGGAACCTTTTTCACATCATGATTTTTAATCCAAACTTTCCTAGTAAGTTTCTTCACATGATCATGACCAATATGCACATTTTTCAAAACATCAAACCATTATCATGTTTAGAATCTTTCAAAGAAGATTTGTTCAACTCACTAGCATGCATATTATTTCCTAGTTTGCATTGCCTAATATATTCATAACATCTAGGTCTAATGTGACTAATTACATTGCAATAATGACAACCGGAATAAATTTAGAAAAATTACCTTTTTAGTGTGCATGCTTTGGTTGAGAAGTTGGTTGAGAAATTCCATAGCTCTTCTTGTCTTTGTCTTTGGTTTTGGAAGAAATAGTAGTTGAGCCTTTTCTAATCCAAATTTTCTTAACACCATGCTTCTCATTACTACTAACAAGATGCTTTGACTTATTCTTTGGCTTACTATCATGCAAATCAACTTTATTAGTCACATTTTCAAACAAGTCAAACAAAGTATTATCAACCTTTTTTTGCATAGTAGTATGAGGCACAACATGTGTTTTCACAAGCAAGTCATCAACAATATTTTTCTCAACATGCTTTTCCAAGGTCTTCCTAGGTCTAGGTCTAGATCCATACATGGATGATTGCCTAGGACCATTCATCAAAGACATATCATACAAATCATTCTCATATATTGCATTTACGAATGTATTCATAGCATCTAGGTCTAATATGTCCTACCATGTTACAAAAATGGCAAATAGGTACAAATTTGAGAGGGTTACCATTAGCTTGAGCATTTGAAGGAGTATACCTTCTCACATTGTTACCTCTTTGATGTCCATTCCTTGATGCTTTGTCTTTTACATGAGAAAATGATGATTTTTATCTTTGACCTTGTTGAGATTTTCCTTTGTTGCTCCTTGTTGATGTTGAGGCACCTCCGGTTACATCCATATCTTCACCGTTAGAGAGAGAACCTACATTCACTTTACCACTTGCTTTGACAAAAGTAGAATTGTTAGATGAAGGTGTAACCTTTTCATTCACATAACCTAATCCTCTTTTGTCACTAGGATGCTTACCAATCTTGATGAGAGTTTCTACTTTACTAGCACTAGATGACATCTTACCTATCATCTTGTTAGCCTCATCAAGCTTATCACTAAGCATCTTCTCTTGACACTCATACTTACTAATTTTGACTCTAAACACATTTTCAAGTCTTTTAGCACGATCAAGAGAATCATCTCTTTGCTCAACTTCTTGTTTCAAAATTCCTAGTCTTTTATTACTATCTTTCAAGTTATTCTCTAGACTAAGGATTTTGACTTTAAGCTCTTTCTTCTCTATTTGCTTATTCTCTCCTTCCTTGATAAACAACCTCATAGTAAAGTCTTCTTTTAAATCATCTAGCTCTTGAGCACTTTCTTCTATCACTGAAAAATATTTTTCAATGGTCTCTTTATGCTCCTTAATGACTTCACTTTGCTTGCTTATCTTCTCCAAAGACATATTCTTCTCATTTTCAAGAGCTTTGATTATCACCACTAAATTGACATTGATCAACTTCAACTTATTGTTCTCATCATTCTTCTTGACATTTTCACTTGTTAGTTGAAGGATCTTGTCATTGAAATTTGTTTCATCATGATTTGAGGAGAATTCACTATCTTCATTACTTGAAGAGTATTCACTTTCCTCACTACATGAGGAGTCTTCACCACTATCCTCAAATCTTCCTTCATATATAGTCGGGTGAACAATGTAATTGCTAGAATATTTTCGATCATCCGAGGACTCCTCTTCCTCTTTTACATCACTCACACTCACACTCACATCACTCCAAGTAGCCGCCATTACTAAGCCTTTCTTAGACTCTTTCTTCTCATTAGCACTCTTGGTAGAAATAAATCCAATCCCATTGCATTCAAGACATCAAATTAGATTCTTCTTAGAATTATCCTTACAATCTACCATTTCTTTTAGAGTGATCTTTTTATCAACTTCCTCTCTCTTAGAACATATGTTCTTTAGAAATTTCTTGAAAGTTATCACCATACTAACCATGTCATCTTCACTCTTCTCATTAGTCACTTTGAGTGTTATTCCCTTATCCTCAAACCTTGGCTTGAACCCAAGCTTATATGCTTGTAGAGACCCAAGAAGATCATCAACCCTCATAAGATCGACATTCTTGCTTTCTTCAATTGCGGTCACCTTTGCTTTAAATCTCTTAGGTAAGGATCTTAAGATTTTCTAATTAATTCTCTCTTATGGATATGGGTCTCCCAAAGTTTGACTTTGATTGGTGATATTCAAGAGTCTAGTTTGAAAGTCTACTAACTTCTCATCCTCATCCATAGCAAGACTTTCAAATTGAGAGGTAAGCATTTGTACTCTTGACCTTCGAACCGCCAACGTACCTTCATTGATAGTTTGCAAAGTATCCCATGCTTCCTTTACCGATTCGAGGTTTTGGATGTAGATAAATTGAGTACCATCTACACCACCAAATATTGCATTCATTGCCCTATGATGCCAATTAGCATTATCAAATTCAATAGCCGTCCATTTGGCTCTCGGCTTCAAAATCATAGTGCCATCTTCTTGCCTTTTGGTAGGTATCTCATAACCTTCCTCAATACTCATCCATGCCTTTTCATTGATGGATCTAATGTAAGCTCTCATCCTAATTTTCCAAAAGGAGTAGTTACCATTATTCAAGAGTGGAGGTCTAGCACTAGATGCACCTTCCAATATAGAATCACCCATAGCACAAAAAAAACAAACACTATAAAATGGACCTATCTAATTACTTCTAGACACCAACTCTGATACCAATTGAAATTCCCTTTATCTTTATAGTAAAATATACCTAAAGGGGGGTGAATAGGTATATGCTCCAATTTTTATCTTCTTTTAAAAACAATGCTTAATGAAAATTGTAAACAATGACACACAATATTTACGTGGTAAACCTCCGAAGAGAAAACATCCACGGGTTGATACCACAACCATCGGTAAAAGTAAATCCACTATTTCAAAAGAGTTACACACTCAAGCAATCACACAAGCTCTCCAAGCTATCACTCTCACTCTATCCTTGAACCTAGTGATCTACTAAGCTGACTTCCTATCCAAGACCTCCTGTCTTTAGGAAGATTCCTTGCTCACCTATCCGGATCCTCCCGACCCTAGACAAGACTTCTTGCTCAACTATTCGAGTCCTCCCGACTCTAGTCAAGACTTTCTCGCTCAACAATCCGAGGTCTCATACCTCTTGTCTAGACTTCCACTTGCTTAGTTATCCAAGTCCTCCCGACTCTAGCTAAGACTTCCAATTGCTCAAATCAAAGAATCACTCTAAAATATGAGACTTTATACCTCTTCACAAGGCATCTAAGTGATCATGAATGCAAAACGTAAACAAGCACTCAACATAGAAAATGATGATCAACAAATTCTATGGACATGCAACTAGATAGCTAGATTATGCTTTCAAAGAACAATCATAAATGTATCTAGATAACCTAAGCATGTTATCAACTAAAAATATAGATATGAAGATACAGACACTGATTGAAACACAACCTAGTTCTTAGAAA
The DNA here is from genome assembly GCA_032871835.1 of Dipteronia dyeriana. Classification (NCBI taxonomy): domain Eukaryota; kingdom Viridiplantae; phylum Streptophyta; class Magnoliopsida; order Sapindales; family Sapindaceae; genus Dipteronia; species Dipteronia dyeriana. The sequence goes on along the minus strand of CM065296.1, from coordinate 97,550,528 downwards.
AATGAAATTAGATCCAGAAACAATCAATCAAGCATAAGAACAAAATATTTCTATAAACAATTTTATGTTTATCAAGTTTAGCACAAATCATTCAATATATCATAAATCTAGCTAAACCTGAAAATCAAATCAACAAACCACAAAATGATATCAAAATCATCCTAGTCATGCTTCTTAATCAAATAGCTTCAATCAATAAGAAGATCTAAGAAGAAAACTAAGAAGAAGATGATTTTACCATCAAGGATGAACACCACGAACTGAAGATCAGATCACAACGAAAGATATAGACGTCCTTTGGTTATGGAAATGCTTGGGGTTTGTAGAAATCTTCAAGAAACTCGAAATCTGTTTTTGAATCAAGTGATTCGGAGTAGAAATGAAGAAGTTATCACAAAAACAAAAATAAAAAATGTTGAGAGAAAATTTCTGCACTTGTTCTTCAATTTCAATTTTTTCAACTTGTAATGAATGAGAGGGAATGAGAGGTTTTAAAGAGAGAACAACCAAATGACCAAAGTGCCCCCATTCTTTAGTGCCTCCCCGAGATGGCACATGAGAATCTCGGGGCAAAGCACCTTTGGGGCAGAGATGGCCACGCGCCATCTCGGGATGGTGCAAGGTGATGGATTGAGCCATCGCACTTCTTCCCTTGCGCTCCTCTCACCTTGCACCATCTCGGGATGGTGCAAGGTGATGGATTGAGCCATCGCACTTCTTCCCTTGCGCTCCTCTCACGTTCTTCGACCGTTCTTTGGCCTCCGAACTCCGAATTTGAATCCGTTTGAAGATTACAAACCGGGACTCCCTCACGGACATGGAAATAGAAGATACTTAACCCATAAAATAAGAATTCTACTCAATATACGAAGACAAAGATAATGTATGCAACATGAGTTGAAAGTGTAGTATCTTTTGATTTAGAACTCAAAATCAATAGTATGAGTAACCAAAATGACCGGAACTCAATCATGAATAATCTAAGAATAAAATCAAGTTCAAGATCCATGTTATACAAACACATAAACAAACAAACACATTTCACACAAGAATGCAAACTACATAGAGATAGTCTCCAATCATGCATTTTCCAAAACATGTTACTTTCATACCAATGCATGAGCATTCAATTTCAAGTGTGTGAAAGTGTTATATCAAATGATGCGCTACGATGTAGGGACACAAATATATGAATTGTGTGTGTGTGCGCCTACGCCTTGCAAGAGGAAGAAGAATCTTGATTTTCAGCATCCAAGTAAGCATATATCCTCTTGAAGACGAACTTTGCATGCGAAGTCGCTTTCCATCTTTGAAGCCCGATCTAATCACGAACCACATAAACAACTAAGCAATACAAACGAAGAGCATTTTGTATTGGAATCAAGCCAACACAAATCAAAAACCTAGTAGCAGGGCCTACAAGCTGGAAGACATGGATGGATGTTTTATCGACCATACTTGGAATGCAGACCACTTGAAGAGGTTCTACTTATAGAATAGCTAGAGTCCTAAGTGAAGATCGACCAGTATCATGTTAGGAAGGAATCGGTACCGATACCACCTAAACAAAGTGCATCGCTAAGTGTTTCTCTATATATACTTTGTCTGGTTTTATCCCCTTGAAAGTTCACCATGATCGCCATGAACCGGGAAAGGCTACATGGCAATCCCGATGCCTTGGTCGGGCTACCCTCCTTTAGGAAAGATCTGGTTTATAGAGGCATAGTTGCCTACCAGATCAAGGTTTCGAAGTGTTGTCCTAGTTTCCCTTCGCTTCCTCAATGACCTTGGTCAGGCCACCCCCCTCCAAGAAGGATCTGGATTGTAAGTGCGTAGTTGCCAGACAAACCAAGGTTGCGAAGTTATGGCCTTAGTTGCCCATCACTTCTTTAAGAACAGGATAGCCAAATGGTCATCATGATGCCCGTGGTCAGGCGACCTCCCAAGGAAGGGTCTGGATCAGAGGAGCATAGTTGCCAGACAGACCAAGGTTGTAAAGTTGTGGCTTTAGTTACCAGTCGTTTCCTCGAGAACAGGACCATCGAATGGCCATCATGTTGCTTTGGCCGGGCTACAATTCCCAAGAAGGATCTAGGTCGTCAGAGCATAGTTACCTACCCGGATCGAAATTGCTCAGGTACCGGGTTTTCCACTACAGGGGTAGTCAGTACCTCGACCGTGTTATCGCCCAGATACCGATTTTCCCATATACAGGGATGATAGGTGCCTCAACAAGTGTTATTGCCCAGAGACCGATTTTCCCCTATACAGGGACGATAGGTACCTCAACAGATGTTCTCGCCTAAGTACCGAGGTTCTTGATACAAGAACGTTAGGTACCTCGACCATGATATCGACTAAGTACAGTGATACCATCCATATGGGATTGACTGATATCCAAACACTTTCATGTACCTATGTGTGCATGTGTACCTCCCAAGTAGGTATTAGAATTCCTAAACATAGGAATCCCTAGTACCTAGATTCACACGATCGGATTTTCACCTAAGTGCTAGGTTTTCTAAAATAGGAATACTTAGTATCACGATTCTCTAAATAAGAGACAGTCTGAATTAAAAATGCATCTTGGAAAAAGCTTCTAAGATTCATTTTGACTAAATACCACAGTAACCTGATACTAGGCAATTGTTACACCTAATTTCTTATACTTGTCAGATTTTACGCTTTTTACAAGATATTGTTAAGTAAGGTATGCACAAGGGACTACTTTCCAGATCAAGTCTTCGCAAGCTTGGTTCATGCGAGTTTATGCCAGAGTTAGAGTCATGCAGATTCAACTAAGGTAGAGATCAACCAGATATAAATATTAAGGAGAAAAGAAAAACACTTTCATTCATATCAAGTAGGGAGCCAATCCCCTAGTCTCGGACTACATCCACGGAAAAAAAATAATAAGATGAAATTTTGCTGGCAAATGATCGATCTGGGTCATGCATCCTTTTGTTCCTTGTTTACCTCCTCCGTATCACCTCTTTCTGCTTCAGCCACTTCTGTAGGAACAACACCAACATCCGGATCAATAGGGGGCTCGCCAACTGACTGCTATACCACCTCTGCATACGTCAGACCAACAGGGGCCTCTGTCAAGTAGGACCGGTCTGAAAGCTCCTCCATAACAACCATGCCAGCTTACTCCCCTACCACTTCTATGGTGAGACTTGCATGGTCCCCTACATCCCTGGCAGGTCCAAAAGAAGAAGTAGGCATATCTGAATCTTTATCCTCATAAGCAGACTGGTCCTCCACCACTTTGGCGGATCCAGGGGGAGAGGTTGGCAAGGCAAAACCTCCTCCTCCAGCCCGAACCTCTGTAATGTCGGCAGCCCTCAAGCTAAAATCATACCTGGTATCACCTGGTAAAAGGAAAGAGATGGGCCGCTAATCTTCATCATCATATTCCTTATCGTTAGCCCCAGCAGCTTGAATAGGGCCTGCTTCAGCGGTAGCAGGCACTGTAACATGTCCTACTTCTCAATAAAGTTCAAATCAAAGAGATAGGGTAGAGCTTGGGCCACATGGAAAGCAATGTAGAAATAGCCATCTCCAAAGGAAGCGTCTACTTCGACCTCTAAGTTGGTTACGGTTGCACGCAAAGCCAGATTCCTCTTTACCAGCTGCTTGGCTCTCTTCTTTAGCTCATCTCGATGGGCGCAGTGCACGAAAGTAAGCACCTTTATGTCATAAGCACGCTTCATCCGCTCTGTATCACAATGGGCATCACTAAGGGATTTCTTGGTTAAATCCAAGACCTAGCTCAGCATCTGTTTGTCTATCTGTGCTTGGGCGAGCTCCTTCCTGGCAGCTCGGAGCTCTGTTTTAGTAGTTTCAACCTGCTCCCAGAGGGAATCAACATTCTAGCACAAAGCCACATTGAATTTGAAGGCCTGATAGATAAAACGCAAGAATCATCTACCTCTTAGGTACCTAAAAGACACAAAGCAAAGCAAATGAAGGGTGAAGCAGCATTTACCTCGATCAGGAGAGCAGAGCCTTTTGCGATCAGAATGTCCACTGGTATATAGGTCATGGCTCCTAACCCCATACCTGGGCAGGAAGCGACGAATAGATCCAAGACCTCACCTAGGCCACTGCTCCTTGACCGGGGTTAGGGTCGTTCACGTGAAGCAACAACAGTAGCAACGATAGGATTAAGACCTCTCTCTACCTAGGCAGATGTCTCTGTAGTTACAGTAGGTGGAGGAGAGGGGACAGCTATAGAAGTAGTAACCTTAGTGGAAGTACCAATGGCAATAGCAAGGGCAACAGGATCTAAACCTCTCATGCTGGCCAATCTGGCTATAAATTATATCGTCTGGGATCTGGACGCAGGGGTGAAGGAGGAGGTACAGTAGGAAATCCAACCGAGGTAGAAAGAGCTCCGGGAGGAGGAGGAACTCTGACAGAAGAAAAAGTTTGAATAGAATGAGGAGGAGTTCTAACAGTATTGGCAGTGGGAAGAGGCCTAGTGGTAGGAGACCTAGAAGGAAAAGCCTGTAAAGAAAAGGTCAATTCCTCAAACCGATTAGGTTCATCTTGGATTGGTAAGGGGACTGTAGAAACTATAAGAAACAAGAAAGGTTAGTTTCTATAAAAAAAACAATGAAGAAGCACAATAGAATAGAGTCAGGAAATTTTATCTACTTAGAGAAGCAAGGGATATACGAAGGTAACGGTCAACCCTCCTAACATCAAAAGCATTCGAGGTAGGATAATGCAGGTTGACATAAGACCGGTCTATGATGGCCTTCATAATTACCACCGATTCAGCATAGAGGGTGCCATTCTCCCATGTGGGCTTACCACTGAACCGAGTAGGAACCTCGAACTCAGTTCTCCCAATGTGGACTGAGCTCCCTCAATCTCCACCGACCACGACCCACTCTTCCTTCTAGAAGGTATCTTTCTTTGTGGCCCCTGGTACCGCGAACTTCAAAATGTTTTTCGCCTAGTTATAAAATTATCTCATCGGACTAAGGGAGTTGGCAGGAATCTAGAAGATAAACCTTAGCTCATCCTTCCCTAGTTCCCTTGTGAGGTTATCATTCTCGCATTGCTCCCATATAGCACTAGAAACCCAACCAGGTGCTTCCAAAATTCTGGAATCAACTGGAGAGGAGCAAGCTGGAGGGATTGAAGTGCCCTGTAAAGTGTAGGATAGAGAGTTAGCCTGACCCCACTTTCGAAAGCAGCGATATGTATCAGAAGCTCGCAAGAAGGGGGTGTACATATCATACCCCCGATGTGGTATGGTGATAGTAATGCTGTCAGGGATTAAGAAATTTGCCCTCAAATGCCGAATGGAGTTAGCCATGGCGGTGGAGTCAAGGATACACCGAAAATTATTGGAAAGAGAAAGCACTCCTCCTGGTACGCTAGCAGTAACCTCGGTCAGGTCCCTACCACCCCGAATCCTCCTCAATTATCTTGATTGGAGTGTCAGGGTTGTTTTAGAAGCTAACTCCAATGGCAACATTCCGATTAGAGCGACGACGTTGAGGTGTAGGGACATCACTTCCACCACTGTCATCTTTAAGGGCCCTCTTCCTGAGAACAAGACTTATGGAATCGCCCTCAACGATTCTATTGACGTTGTCGTTTTTGGAAGAAGACATTGTAGCAGTCGAAGGATGGGAGAAGATTTGTAAGATGGAGGATAGAACCTGAAAGTGAAGGTAGCGAAATGCAATCAAGATAGGGTCTTTTTAATTTTGAAAATGGGAAGCTAAGAAGGCTTGAAGAATGCGAAGAAGGATTTGTGTATAAATAGGAATTGAAACAGTAACCGATGATGGAAACGTGATCCAAGAGATGAGATTATCGACTAGCAGAACAAGCAACTTCGGTATACGTGCGACGCCAAAATCGTTATGTTTTTCAAACGGGTAAATGTTCCCCAGCTCGACACATGGACCATGCATTTAATGCGAGATCTCCTCCCAAATTCTAGCAACTAGGTGAAGATGGTAAATTCCTAAAACGTTTCAGGAAACCTGACTCCAACCCTAACCAATTACTGGTGTTCAAGTTAGGGGGCTTCTGTTAATAGCCTTTTTTGGCGAAGGTCCAAAGAGAAATTTTCCATATGTCTGATACCTAGTTGAGCCCACCTAGTAGGATTCATATTGAGACCAGGACCTACACGACCTAGGCACCTTGATACTGTTATCTGGGAAAGGATCAGCATTCATATCTCTAAAAACTGTTATGTACCAAGTCGAGCTAGCACTGTGGTACCTCCTACTAGGTACCTTGACACCAGGATGTCTGACTGGTACCCGAGTACCTCGACACTATCTCATAACCCCTTCAAGGTATGTACACAGCCTGCCAAGGAAGCATGACACCACTGGGTAAATGCCACAAGGGTAGAACAAGCACCACATAAGCGAACCGGTACATCAGGGTACCACGCCACCAGGAAAGCACCAAAAATCCCCCCCCCCCCCCAATTGACACGGGATTAAAGGGTTGACCCTTTCACCATTAAAAAGCCATATTGAAACCAAGTATGTCAACAAATTTGCTATTCATTCGTATTCATATTCAAACAGAAATTTGAAGTAATCAATAGGAGCAATTCTCACGTAATTTGACACCCTCTATCATACCGATCAATTCCGATAACACGGCCAATCAATCAGTCTAAATTATGGGGAATTGATCAGTGGGAAAAAAGGGTATTAATACAACGTCCAAATCCAGAGAAAGGCATCGAAAAATCAAAGATCGGGGACAGAGTGTTTAACCATTTGAGAGAGTTCTTAGCCATAGAGGAAGTAACCACTTATCGACACAAACGAATTCGCCATCTCCAGTTGTGTTTGTGAGAGAAAGAGATTAAGAGAAAATCCAGTGAGATCCCTATCACTTATGTGATCATTGTATCCATTTGTAATCATATTACTTAAATATTTAATAAAAAAGCTCCCCAGTAACATTCACACTGCTCCCTTCTCCTTTGTACCTCTCTTCATCTCTTAAATCTCCTAGGTACGAGGTACCTACCACTCCACAACCTATCGGGTTGTGGCTCGAGGTTGTTGATCAAAATTCCTCTACCAGAGCTATCGGTTAATATCTTCCAAGAACAAGCATGTGTGAGGTGCTTACAATAAAAAAAAACATATGTCATAGCCTTAGCAAATTAAACCAATACAGCAAATAAAGTAATCAAGTAATGTTATGAATGCAACATGCTCCCTCTAAATGGTTACTGTAACTCCCCCAAAGAATAAACAACACTCCCCCTAAATATGATGCCAAACACCCCAAAAACCCTCACAACCTTTCTCCCCCATTTTGTCATGTAATAGGTAATCATTGGCAAGGAGAGCTTATGGCACAAAACGTATGCATAATCATATAAGTAAATTTATGCAACTCAATTTAGTAAGAGAGATTCAAGGAGTTTTATTTTATGAAAATTGTGTGAAAATATGCTTTGCATGCAAAACATGTTGTATTCAAGATCAAAAAATATGGGATTTGGCATAGCAAACAATAAGGGTTTCCAAAAGAATTCAAACCAATTTCAACATTCGTCATGGAATTAAGCAAGATATAGATTGAAAAAGAAATTCAATTTATGGAGCAACTATATCAAACTTTATAAACAAAACAAGACATGAGCGACTATTGGGCCCTTTTCAATTTTTTCGGGTGAGATACCCGTATGTTAGTAGCAATTTTCAACTAATAAAGAGAGAAAGACTTTGGATTGTAAAATCCTTTGAGTGGATACAAGATCCTTATTGATTGAAGTCGCAAACATTGCTTTCACTCATAATTTTTTGCATTCAAAATTAAGCATTCAAGAGTTTCTTTATGCAAATCAATTCAAAGCATGCCATCGATAAAATCATCATGTCATGGAGACCAATCATAGGTTATTCAAAATGTACTTCTAAAGTAAATTTCATAGTCTAAAAATGTATGTTTGATCATAAATAAGACATGGATTGCAAGTAAAGCAATGTTGCACACTCATCAAAAAAAAATATAAGCATAACCAATCATCTCAAGCAATTAATAAAGAAGTATAAATATTATCAATGAGCATAATGCATTTTTACGCCAATTTTCTCTTTGCTTGAGCTCCCCATAGGGGGTCATGACAACCCAATTTAAGCCAATTGACAAATCCCAATATACTTACTAAGGTTACCAAATCTAAGAGTGTCAAAGGGCTTTGTAAACAAGTCCGCTAGTTGGTCATTAGTCTCCACATGTTCTAATGCAATAGTTTTGCTATCAACTAGCTCTCTAATAAAATGATGTCTGATTTCAATGGCTTAGTCCTAGAATGTTGTATAGGATTTCTTGAAATGCTAATGGCACTCATATTGTCACAAAACAAAGTGAGAGTACCTTGCTCTAAGCCATAATCAGCTAGCATTTGTTTCATCTATAACAATTGAGTGCAAGCACTACTGGCGACAATGTATTCTGCCTCGGCCGTGGATAAAGAAATTGAGTTTTGCTTTTTGCAAAACCAAAATACCAAATTGTTTTCAAGAAATAAGCAACCGCCCAATGTACTCTTCCTGTCACCATAATTTCTCGCCCAATCGACATCACTAAATCCAACAAGACTTGGATTAGTGTCAAATAAGTATCAAATCCCATAATTTAAGGTACCAGTCACAAACCGAATGATTCTCTTCACCGTAACAAGGTGAGATTCCTTAGGATTAGCTTGATACCTAGCATAAACACCCACGCTAAAAGAAGTATCGAGTCTACTTGCGGTCAAGTAAAACAAGTTGCCTACCATGCCCTGATATAAGACCATACCCCGATATAAGCTTTGATCGACACTCTTACCACCACTAGCATATTTATTTAGTTTCAAAATGGTACTCATTGATGTTACAGAATGGTTGGCATTATCAAGGCTAAACTTCTTCATAAGGTTCTTAGCATACTTAGCTTGGGATATGAAAATCCCATCATGAATTTGCTTAATTCGTAAACCTAGGAAGTAAATAAGTTCACCAACCATGCTCATCTCAAATTATTAAGACATAACATCAATAAATTGTTGCACTTTAGACATGTTGGTGGAACCAAACACAATGTCATCAACATAGATTTGAGCTATGAATAACTCATCTTTGTTGCCCTTGATGAACAAGGTCTTATCAATACTACCTCTTGAGTAGCCATTGTCAACAAGATAGAGAGTGAGGCGTTCAAACCAAGCCGTCAGTGCTTGCTTCAACCCAAAGAAGAGCCTTTCTGAGGCAATAGACATGATTGGGGTGGTATGGATCCATAATCCCTCAGGTTGCTTAATAACCACTTCCTCATGCAAGAAGCCATTGAGGAAGAAACTCTTAACATCCATTTGGTGTTATTTGAACTTGTACACACAAGAAATGGATAAAAAAATCCTTATAGACTCAAGATGGGCAATGGGAACAAAAGTCTCCTCAAAATCAATAATCTCAATTTGAGAGCATCCCAGTGTTACAAGTCTAGCCTTGTTGCGCACAATGTTGCCATCTTTATCCAATTTGTTCCTAAACAACCATTTGGTGCTTATCACATTGGTATTCTTTGTTCTAGGAACTAGAGTCTAAACCTCATATCTTTCAAATTGTTTTAGCTCTTCTTGCATGGCAAGAACCTAAAATTCATCATCCAAAGCCTTATCGACCTCAATGGGTTCTATTTTAGAGGTGTAACAATTATAGCTAATTTGATTAGCTACTTGATGCCTAGTCCTAACACCCTCACTCACATCTCCAAAAATATCATCCTTGTTGTGGAGATGTCTAACCCATTGAGCGGGTTCTTTATAGCCCAAATATGGGTCTCTATCAAGAGGTTGATCATCCTTTTCATTTTGCTTTGACTTCATATCACTTGAAGTCTCACCATATTATTTCAAATGAATGTCATCATTCTCACAAACATCCTCCTTATGGTTAACATTTTTGGGCATACAATCATTAATGACAATATTTGATTATTCCATGACACTTTGAATTTTTAAATTGAAAACTATATAGGCTTTGCTATTGAGTGCATATCTAAAGAAAATCCCCTCATCACTTTTGGCATCAAACATACCAAGTTGAACTCGGTCATTAAGAATATAGCACTTGCTTCCAAAGATGTGGAAGTAGCTAACATTGGGTTTTCTGTCATTCCATAACTCATAGGATGTTTGTTTGGTCCCGGGTGTAAGGAATATTTTATTATTCCCTATATAACAAGCTGTATTAGAAACCTTGTTGCGATGCAACATCACCCGAGTCATCTCTTATAAGACCATTGTTAACGGGAAATTTACTCGAGGTGAGAAATTCCAACTAACACCCTTGAAACCACTACCACGGAGGTGGTGGCCGCCAAGCTCAGTACCTTACGTACCTGATCTGTTAGGATAGAAATGAAAGTTTGGATGCGAATATAATGAAAATGAGAGTATAAATGTTTATTATAGAACACTTATGAAATGTAGAAATATCTCAAACAAACTCTTAATCTCGTTGGTGTATAGTAGAATACTATGACGGTCGTCTTCTGATTACAGAATTTAGGCCAAGGAAATAAAACTCTCTTCTTTTTCTCGTTTGCGTTAGGCATATTTATACATGGTCCAAGTAGTTTAAACCTGTGTATCTTCTCTCATGATTCTCTGAATCTGTTCCCTCCTTATCGGGCGGGATCTCTTATTTTAAAAGTCATTGACTTTAGATTAATGAGAGAGTTAAAATCATCTCTGGCGGAGATAAGTTTGTTTCCTCTTTGGACTCAATCTCTTGCCCTTCACGTACGTGGTAATTTGATATTTGTTAGAGTGTGGATATGATTCTGTATACCTTCAAGGCATGATTCCTCATAGAGGTCGTCGAGTATGGTGTCCACTGCTTCGTAGGGCGAGGTAGGTGTGTGCTCTGTTCTTGATATTATGAGCTTGGTATGACCTTTCCAGGTCCTTTGGAGCTTGGGATGGCCTTATGGGCGTACTTCGGTGGTGATGAAGTTTTGGCGAGCTTCCTTTTACCTGCCCAGATAGGTCCGAAACTTCCCTCAATGAGATGGTGCATTTCCGTAATGCGAGCTTGGTGCTTCATGAATCTCTCTCTGTGCTTGGGAAGGATGGTTGGCTTCTGGAGAGGCTATAAAGTAGTTTCGACCTCGGGGAGCCTTGATTAGGTAGAAGAAGCTCGATTCGTTTGTGTCGGGTTTCACCTTAGATGATTCCTGAGCTCAGTGACCCTTACTTGCTTTTATCGGGTGGTTTTAAAGCTAGACCCTAACAACCGGGGTTCCAGGATAGGTGATCTCGGGATTGGATTCAGGCTGGGAGAGTGAAAAGTTTCTCTTTGGTCCCTAGCCAAATTTAGCTATTAACAACCATATTCTTCCTTTCTATAACTCCATTTTGTTAGGAAGTTTTAGGGGCTGAGAATTCATGAGCGAGAGGATGCATTTCCGTAATGTGAGCTTGGTGCTTAATGAATCTCTCTCTATGCTTGGGGAGGATGGTTGGCTTTTGGAGAGGCTATAAGGTAGTTTCGACCTCGGGGAGCCTTGATTAGGTGGAAGGAGCTCGATTCGTTTGTATTAGGCTTTACCTTAGATGTTTCCTAAGCTCGGCGACCCTTTCTTGCATTTACGGGGTGGTTTCGAAGCTAGACCCCAGAAACCGGGGTTTCAGGATAAGTGATCTCGGGTTTGGATTCGGGCTGGGAGAGTGGAAAATTTCTCTTTGGTCCCTAGTCAAATTTGGCTATTAACAACCATATTCTTCCTTTCTATAACTCCATTTTGTTAGGAAGTTCTAAGGGCCGAGAATTCATGAGAATTACCTAGACCATTGCAAAAGCTTTCAAAGATACTGTTAATAGCCATTTTTTTACAGGGGATCAAAGAGAAATTTTTCACATGTCTTTACCTGGTACGATGTACCTTCTGATCACCAGGTAGGATGTACCTCCTGATAGCGGATAAGTTCTACCTGCTACGACCTACCCCAAGATACTTAGTCTTGCGCCACCTAAGTACCTCAACATCACTATCTGGAATAGGGTCAACATTCACATCTCCAGGAACTACCAGGTGCCAAGACAAGCTAGTATCAAGAGTACCTTCTACTCAGCACCCTGATACTACGATGTCTACATGGGGCCCAAGTACCTCGATGTTGTCTCGCTAACCACCCATCCCCCCCTCCCAAAGTACGTATCTTGCCCATCTAATAAGAAGAAAGTGAACCGGATAGCTCCAGTACGATTGGTCAAGTGTCACGCCTCTAAACCAGAACCTCGAGGTACCTCGTCATCAGTACGTGGAACCTAAATTCTTCTCCAAGCTACACAGAATAAAGGGTTGACCCCTACCTCCATAAAAAAGACTACACAAGTCAATTGTATCATCATTCACCCATATTTAAACTTAAATGGAAACCCAATGTAATCAACAAAAGCAATTCCCACGTGATTTTATTCCCTCCATCAACATAAATCACTTTCGGTAACACGGACAATCAATTGGTCTAAATTACAGGGATTTGATTGATTGATAAAGAGGAGTTAAATGAGAAGGTCAGGATCCATGCAAAGCATCGAAGATCGAAATCCTAAGTCCCAAAAGGCATACTGAAGATTTCAACCTGAGTTCTCAATTCGGCACCCATAATTGAGTAAGATTATCATCATTGTTGACGGTATTTTCCACTTATTGACACGCACAAATTCACCATCTCTAGTAGTTTTTGTGATTATGAGAGATTTAGAGAAAATTCAATGAGATCAATATCATCACCATGATCATTGTACCCCTTTATGTAATCATATTATTTGAATATTCAATAATATAGCTCCTTATTATCATTCATGTTGCTCCTTTCTTCTTTCTCTTATCTCTCTCAAATCTCCTAGGTATGAGGTACCTACCCCTGACTGCAGCCTACCTAGGTAGCAGTATTGAGGGTGTTAACTAAGATTCCTCACCCAGAGCGAATTCCCAGTTAACAGCTACCATTTTCAAACTCTTTTCCATGATCACTTCTAATTCTCTTAATGCTTCTAATGTGAGAATTTTTTCTCATTTTGAATTTTTACACATAACATTTTGAATTTTTCAAAAGCCTCAGACTTCTCTCTAAGAAAGTAGGTCCAAATAAACCTAGAGAAGTCATCAACAACAACAAGAATATACCTTTCTCCACCTAAAACTTTGGTTTGGATAGGACCCATGAGGTCCATATGAAATATTTCCAAAGGCTGCCTGGTGGATAGGTATTTTCCCTTTTTGTGCACACTTTTACTTTGCTTCCCTTGTTGACAAGGTCCACAAACTCTCTCAATCCTTCTCCAAAGCTTGGTAAGGCCTCTCACAAATTCAACCTTCCAAGGACTTTCAAGTCTCTATAATTCATGTGGCCTTTGATGCCACTATTCAACTTAGTCACAATTTGACAAATTACAAGAGATAATATTAGATTCAAGACAATAACAATTGTCACTTGATCTCTTGTCCTTCAATAGAACTTGTCCATTTTCTTTTATAGAATGGAGCAATCAACTTTATCAAACATAACCGAAAGCCCTTTATCACTTAAATATGATATACTAATGAGATTGGCTTGCAATCCATCTACATAAAGAGCATTGGGCAAGAAGGGTAAACTGGGAATGGATATGTTTCCTTTCTCTATTACCTTTTTTCGTGAACCATCATCAAAGGTGACAAATCCATCATCCTCCAACACAAATGTCTTAAAAAAACTCTTGTTTCCGATCATGTGCCTAGAACACCCACTATCAAGATACCAAGTGTTAGAGGCATTGGCTTTCAAAGCAACTTGAGCCACATAGAAAAAATGATCATCTTTTCTAGTCCACCTAGGTGCAACATTTTCATTCCAAGAAGCCTCGGGTTCATTAGCTCTAAATTTCTGAGGTGTATGCTTTTCGGCTCTCCTAAACATATTCTTCTCAATCATGCTTTCAATTATACATAAATTGATATACTTAAAGCAATTAGGCCTTATATGACCTTCAATACAACAATAATGACAAGTATGAGTGAAGTAAGAATTCATACCATAGCCTTGTACAAGCATTTGGGGGTTCTTTCTCCTTTGAGTTGTCCGTTGATGTTAAGCTAACTCTCTCATTTGTGGTTGAGTCGAGATTGCATGCATTATTGACTAAGTATATGGAATCCTTTGTTAAGCTTGAGGAATCCATGGATGTGGAGGTCTTAGGGGATGTGCTCTAGCATGTTGTGGTTGAGCTTTAGCTTGAGCCTTTGTTGGAACCTTGACTTGAACTTGTTTGGAGGATTCTTCAATTTCCACCATTTTAGTCAATTGTTGTGGGATTTAGACTTTTTCAATCTCTTGACTCTTGACAAAAGTTGTCTTCTTCAAGGATATGTTCTCCATGTCTTCCATATACCACAAACCCCTCTTATCACCACGGCTCTTCCCCTTGAAAGCATCTTGTCAAGTTTTTCAAGTCTGAAAGTCATCTTGGCAATCAACCCTTTTGCCTCCTTAAGTCCCTTCTTCAAACTTTCTTCAATCTTTCTGACCATGACCAGCTCTAACTTTAAACTTTCTTCCATTCATTTTGCTCTCTTCACTTCCTCACTCAAATGAGCTATCTTGGAAATCAATTCAACTTTCTCCCTTTTTAGCTTTTAAATTTCCTTCTTCTTCTTCAATCTAGAACTCTCAAAATACTTCATGAAGACTTCATAATCTATTTCCTCATCAAATTCATACTTGGACTTAGATGAAGTACTCTCACCACTTGAGTCATCTTCTTCTTCCTACTTGTCCTTTTCTTATTCTTTGTCACTCATAACTCCTTTTCCATTATAAGATGATGAGAAGGCAATGAAGTTGGCAACTTGGTCTTCATCATCTGAAGACTTTTCTTCCTCTTCCAAGTCTTCACTATCACTCTAAGTAGCTGCCATAGTCTTTCTTTTCCTCATCTTTTTTAAATTAGCACATTTGGGAGCAATATGACTAAACCCACTACATTTGTAGCATTGAATGCCCTTCTTGGAGCCCATCTCTTAAGTTTTCTCCACCTTCTTAAAAGGAGTCTTATGATTCACTTCCTTTCTGTTGGATCCAAAACCTTTCTTTTCAAACTTAATGAATTTCGTGAATATTTTCACCATAAGAGTCATCTCCTCATTTGAATCCTCCTCTTCCTTTTCAACCTTGGAGGTCTTCAAAGCAATACTCTTTTGCTTCTTTGGAGTTGTGATTATAAGAGCCTTCCTAGCCTCATAGGCTAAAAGCCTTCCAATCACTTCACTTGGCTACATTGTCTTGTAGTCACTATTTTCTTCAATTGCCGTCACCTTGGACTCAAGTCTCCCGGGAAGTGACCTCATAATCTTTTGCTTGATGCTTTTATCCGAGTACGGGTCACCTAGTTGATGGCTTTGGTTGACAATGTCCACCAACTTCACTTGAAAATCATTGAAGCACTCATGCTCCTCCATTCTAATCGTCTCAAATTGCTTTTGGGGGAACTTGGAGCTTAAAATCCTTGACCACTTCGATTTCTTCATGAGCCGTCTCTAAATTCTCTCATGCCTCATTTGCATTCCTAGTAGTTTGGATCAACTTATATCGATTGCCATCCATGGCGCACAAGATGGCATGCATTGCCTTGTTGTTCCACTTTGAGGCTTCTCTTATGTGCACCATTGGTACTTAGGCTTGGGCACACTACTTCCATCTTTAGCGGTCATAGAGGAATGAGTGTAGTTGTCTTCTACTGTCATCCATGCATAGTCATCTATTTGGCAAAGGTTTGCCTTTCCATGAGGCATAGTTTAACCTATTGAGCAAAGGGGGTCTTGTGCTTGAAGCTCCCTCGTGCCCACTTCTGTTCCCACTCATTGTGTTTGGGTAAGGATGAGATGAATGCAAGTATATGCAACAAACAAAATGCAAAAATGCAAGACACAAACAACAAGAGCTAGGATCACCTAAATATGTCTAGGAACCTCTCTGATACCAATTAAAATTAACTTAAAAGCGTGTGTCTAAATAATCTAGACGGGGATGAATAGGTTTTAACAAAACTGATCGCCATCTTCTGATTAATCAAAATTAATTACATAAATAATCATTGTCAAAAATGGTGTGGAATTTAAAACATGACACAATAAGTTGTTTTACGTGAGAAAACCACAATAGGGAAGAACTCACAGGCCTAATCATCAATCAAACCCTTAAATCTACTATTTACAAAAATGATTACAACATAGGCTGACCACATTACACATAAAAGGTTACTAATCCGCTTTTGCTACCCACGGGCCTTTAATAGAGATTTTAGGCTCTTGCTTATATACTACCCACAGTACATACAAGACTTAACTCTCAAGAGAAGAGATATGCAATCTAGTGTGAATATGAGAATATTCTAAATGTACAAATGTTAGGTTAACACATTTAATGATTATCTAATCATTGATGAATGATTCAAACAATCCTAAATATCATGTTGCTATATGACATAGATATAACTTAGCTATTTGAAATAAGTGCACACATAGATATAATAGTTATCACAGTACAAAACCCAACAATCAACACAAAAATCTCAACTTGTAGATAAAATACGTAGTCTAGTGCAAACAAGTCATAAAAGAAATTTCTTGTTAAGCAAGAAAACTAGAATGAATTAAGATGGTGTTCTACTTACCAAGTCATGTGCGTTGATGAAGACCCATGCTAAAACACATCCTAGATGAAGCTAGATGATGATTGATTCATGAATGAATGATGGGTGCTTAGATTTTGATTAAGAAAAAATGAATCTTGAAGGTTTTTCTTGCAAGTCACTCTTGAGCTCTATATATGGAGTAAAGATGAAATCTAAAGCTCTAAAGAAACTAAAAAGGGGGAAGGATCTATATCTATATATATATATATATATGAAGCCCTAGTTGAAATGACATCATTTTCAACAAAGCCAATAATAATCCGTCATTACCGCTGTGTATACCGCGGCTTAGGAAAATTGTCAAGACCGTGGTAAGCACAACGATGCACTCACTAGACAACACCGCGGTTGGGACCGATGTGCAAGCATATGCACAAGCCGCGGTATAGGCAACAAAGGCCTTCTAGAGATAACTGTGGTAGGGACCGCTGTGCAGACGTGTGCACAAGCCATGGTACCCTAAACGTGAAACCTCTATAACCAACCGTTGTTGGGACCGCAGTTTAAATAGGTGCATAGCCAGTGACTTGTACCACAATTAAGAGAAAAATTCTCTTTTCCAGACAATTAAAACACACTAGCTTATATGAATTATGTGTAACTGTGGAGTGTGATGAATTGCATAAATGAACCAAGATGAAGGCATACAAAAAACATGTAATCAAATGGAAATCAATGCATAACAAATAGTAATGCATGCAAGTGAGTGTGTGCACCTAAATCTCTTCAATTAAAAGTAGAGTCAAGTAATCTACCTTCCTTGAAGCACTTGAAGTCCAATGGCATTAACTATGGGTATTCTTCAAATCTTAAGCTACCATTTACAAGATTGGAACCCAATTATGATTTTGTCGACGAAATAAGCCAATTATAAAGTGAGGCACTTACAAGATTAAAAAAAAGAGGAGAAAGAGTTGATAAAACCCATGAGTGTCTTCTTTAAGCTTTCAAGTGCAACAATGGTGGTGGTGTGATGAGGGACGACCCCCTTTGGTTGCTTAGGACCTCCCTTGGTTTCTCTCCCTATATTAAGGTTCAAAGGGGTTTAAATAGACTTTCGATGCTAGGCCTAGTCTTCAACCAATAAGGAAATTGACTCCTTTGAGAATACTTACCTTTTTTAAATTCCATTTCTTTCCGAATCCACTAAAATTGATTACTTATTGAAAGAAGATAAGGATTAGGTGTCTACTTGCTGCCCAAGAATCCCACACAAGTCCAAGAATGAAATATTTCTCATTCCGACAACTTACAAAATAAATCTTGTAATTATTCACGGAATTATGACTGATCTGACCATTGGGTACTAAAACTGGCATAACTTCTACTAGGAATATCATAATTGCAGTCTGAAAAGTGTATCAAAAACTAGACTTCCGGGGCTTTCAAAAATAGGTACTACGTAACCCAGTTCAACCTGAGGAAGATATGGGCTTTGTAAATTTGTTATTCTGCACAGGCTGGAATTCATCTTTCCACGATTTGTGCAGCGGTACATGTGTCACGTCATATCCCACGATAAATCTCTGGAAACGACCACGGATGGAGCAGCGGTTTGTCTCTTTCTTCCTGGAACACGGTCTACACTGTAAAAACTCACTGGAATTCAACGCGGTTTGTGCCACGGTTTATGCTTTAATGCCTGAAGGGCGGTTTACGATGCGGTTTCTTCCAATTTACTCATTTTGTACATATTTTGACTTCTTTTCTTCAAAATAACATCCAATACCTCTTCTATGGAATGTGACTTGCATATGCTCAATAAAGACATAAACTATCTAATTTCACCTAGAAATAGAGACCTAAAATATGTATAGAAATACACAGATCTGGTATCTCACATTTTATGTGGTTAAAAAATATGAGAAATAATACATGTGATTACATGTAAATTTTAATATTCATTTGTGATTATTTAAGCAAATCCTCCTATTTTTAAAATAATCGAAATGTAGAAGTTGGAATCGGGGGAACATATTAGAAAATAGGTTTCAAAAATTAAATTGTATACCTTTTTTATCGAAGTTTGTTGTCATTGTGAAAAAATGTTGAACCAAATTGTTGTCTTTAGAACAAAAAAAATCAGTGTAGTAATATAAAGTGTGGATTTCAAGACACGTTACAGAAGTCATTTTCCTTAAGACACTATTTACCCCTAACCAACTGAGTGATGCACTGAGTCATATAAATGTGCCTCCAAGATACAATGAAGCCTTAATTATTTAATATCATTGTGCATTAACGATTTAAACCACAGACATCGTTGATGACAAACCCGTCAAGAGACAATATTTTGTTACTGCAGTTTAACATAACATTGACAATTTTATGAGGAAAAATAATGAATAAAATTAAAGAATTTGGATGAGGAGAATATAGGATGGGACAGTGCAATTTTACCGAGTATACTATATATGTTTATGATATTTTGCAAGTGGTGTACATGGTCCAATTTATAGTGTCATGCAACATTTCACCAAACATTACAACTTTTCACAAACCATTACAACTATTATTAAAATAGTGTCTGTTAAATTTAATTTAACACAAAAACATTTCTATGTGAAAGTTACATCTTTGTGTAAGGTTGTATGTTCATATAAAAATATAATCAACACCATTTTGGAAAGTTGCATCATTTCCATTCAAATTTAATTTGAAAAATTTCTAACAGAACATAGCTCAAACCGCAATATCATTGAGTATGTGTTGTAATTTCCTCGGTGTTTGATTGGATTATTTCGTTGACAACCACATTTGGGGGTCAATATGTAAGGGTAGTTTAGGGCTTCATTGTTCGTAACCAAGCTCAAGCATCAAAGGTAAAATCACTTGCTTAACTTTCATTGAAGAGGTATTAGTGCACACACTCATGCATTTTCATTTAATTATCTTGCATGCATGCTTATTTGCCATCTTGTGTGCCTTATGTGTCTTAATTCTTGTTTGAGTGTTGAACGCATTTTTTTATGCCATAAAAAGAGGATTTTTTCCTCTGGTCCACTGTTTAGACCGCTCTTTGTGCAATGTCTATACCACGGTCTGCACAGCGGTGTTTACTAGAGGCTGTATGATGTGGCTACCGCGGTCTATGCTTGTTGCATGCACTGCGGTCTCCCAAACAAAGTTTCACAGGAGTTGCATGATGTCCAGACTGCGGTCTGTGCACTTGCACATACAGCGGCCTACAGAGCGGTGTTGTCCAGGCGATGCACCGCAGTCTGGACACTTACCTGTACCGTGGTACAGCCAGCGGTCTTGACGGGATTTGGTTATCTTTCATCCAAAACGACGTCACTTTGTGTAGGGCACTATATATATATATATATATATATATATATATATATATGTTCTCTTCTCTTCTCTTCGATTTTTAAGAGTCCAAGAAGTCATCTTTGTGTGATCTAACTTTTCTACAGAGAGAGGGACTTCCAAACACTCATTTTTACTCAACCTAACTTCATCTCATGATCGTCTAGCTTTATTCTAGGATCATCTAAGCATAGAGCATCATCTTCTTCTTGACCAGGCAACTTCTACATGCTCTAGACTTTACAGTTTCATTACTAAGACATGTATACCTGAGGGTCCTTATTACATATTAAATGCTTGCTTGTATGTTTAATTTCTTTTATAACATGCTTGTGTATCGATGGTTGGTTGAGAAGTATTGATTTGTGATAGCTAGAATTTATGACGGTTTTACCCTTCTAGCTATTTTTTCTTGTCTTTGCATTTAGAACATTGATATCTAGGATTTGCTTTAAATTGTCATTATTAATCCTAGATAAACATGAATGTCTTGGCCTAGCATTTTTACATATATAATATTCTTACATATTCACTTAGGTTGCCATTATCTCTTCATTGTTGATTAAGCTTGTGGCTATGTGATTAGTGCACAAGGTTGGTGATCTAAAATTACTATTAAGGCTCGTTGGGCAGAGTGAAATGGTTAGTAACTGGAGGGTTAGACGGGAGGTCAACCTAGGTTGTAAACTTTCTCTCAATAGTGGATTTTGATGATCGAGTGTGGCGCACTGAACAGCCTGTAGTCTTTCCCATTTGGAGGGTTTCCATGTATTTATTGCGTGTTGTTACTATTTTATGTTTGTTGTCTTTTATTTGAGCACTTAGTAGAATGGGGTAAAATTGATAATATTGTTTAATTTGCAAAATTGGTAATCTATCGAATTAAAATCTATTCACCCCCTCTCTTCATCCCCCCTTTAGGTTATAGACACACACTTTCTAGGGAATTTCAATTGGTATCAGAGCTGGTGCCTAGATAAACTTAGGTGATCTTTTCTGTGTGTGTGTGTGTGTGTGTGTCTTGCTTAGTGCATTTAGTTTGATTGTTTTCTTGTGTGGTGCAATACATTTGCATCTCATTCATTTATAACTCAAACACTATGAGTGAGCTTGGGATGAGCAAAGAGGTAGCATCAAGTATAAGACCATCTTTGCTTAAAGGTGATAATTATGCCTCATGGAAAGGCAAGATGGAAGCCTATATTTGCCAAATAAATGACCGTGCTTGGATGGCTATTGAAGATGGGTATATTCCTCCAACAATGACCACTGACGATGGTGTAAAAGATCTTAAGCCCAAGTCTAGTTGGAGTACTCAAGAGTTTGAAGCATCCAAGTGAAACAACAAGGCCATGCATTCCATCCTTTGCGCTATGGACGATAATCAATACAAGTTGGTCCAAAACACTAGGATTGCAAAGGAGGCTTGGGACATTCTTCAAACGACATATGAGGGAACCGAGGTAGTCAAGGACTCAAAGCTTCAAGTCTTCCAAATGCAATTTGGGATGATTATGATGGAGGAGCATGAATGCTTCAATGACTTTCAAGTGAAGTTGATGGATATTGTCAACCAAAGCCATCAACTTAGTGACCATAGGAGAGTCAAGCAAAAAATTATGAGGTTACTTCCGTCAAGGTTCGAATCAAAGGTGATGGCACTTAAAGAGAATAGTGAGTACAAAAATATGAAGCCAAGTGAAGTCATTGGAAGACATGTAGCTTATGAGTCAAGATGAAACACCACACCCATACATCCGAAGAAGTAAAAGAGCATTGCTTTGAAGACCACCAAGGTTGAAGAAGATGAGGAGGACTCAGATAAAGAACTGGTCATCATGGTTAAAAGATTCAAGAAATTCATGAAGTTTGAGAGGAAAGGATTTGGGTCCAAGGGAAAGGAAGTGAAAAAGAAAAATACTTTCAAAAAGATGGAAAAGTCTTAAGAAAGTGACTTCAAAAAGGGCATTCAATGCTATGAATGCAGTGGTTTTGGTCACATTGCTCCAGACTGTGCAAAGTTGAAGAAAAAAGAAGAAGTAGAAGGCGATGATGTCCACTTGGAGCGATAGCGAAGACTTAGAAGAGGAAGAAAAATCTTTGGATGATGAAGATAGAGTTGCAAACTTCATTGCCTTCACAACATCTCATATTGGCAAGGTAGTTGTGAGTGATAAGGAAGAATTAGATGACTCTAGTGATGAGAACACCTTTTCTAACTCTATGTTTGAGATTGATGAGGAAATGGACTATGTAGACTTCATAAAGTTTTTTAAAAAGTCTAGATTGAAAAAGAAGAGGGAGATTCAAGAGTTGAAAAAGGAGAATCTAGAGTTGACTTTCAAGATAACTCACTTGAGTGAGAAAGTAAAGAGTGGAAAAGAGTTAGAAGAGAGCTTGAAATTGGAGCTTGTGATCACTAAGAATAGTGAAGAGAACTTGAAGATTGAGCTTAGGGAAGCGAAAGAATTGGTTGCCAATATGACATCCGGAACCGAGAATCTTGACAAGATGCTATCATGTGGGAAGAGTCCTAGTGATAAAAGGGACTTAGGATATGTGGAAGGCAAGGATGCCACTTCCTTGAAAAAGACCATCTTTGTCAAGAGTCAAAAGGATAAAGAGGTTCAAGGTTCACACCAACAAATGAGATCGAGTGAAGTTCGAGAATCATCAAAGAAAGCTCAAATGAAGTCTCAAACAAAGTCTCAAGCTAAAACTCATCCACCAAAAGCTAGAGCTTATCAAACAAGACCTCTACTTTCAAAAAGCTCTCAAAGTCAACAAAGGATTTTTCACCCACAACCAAGAAGGGAAGCTAATTTGGCTCAACCACAAAGGGTGTTTCAAAGAAGAGATTCGGCTCAACACCAAAGGACAACTCAAAGGAAAGGGAAGTCTTCCATGCTTGCACAAGGATATGGTATGAATTCTTACTATACTCCTATTTGTCATTATCGTAGTGTTGAAGGTCACATAAAACTGAATTGTTTTAAATTTATTAAGTTGTGTCATTTTAAAAGCATGATTGAGAAGTATTGCTTAGAAGAGCCAATATGCATGTGCCTATGAAATCTAGTATCAATGATCCTAGGAGTAATATATGACCTTGCCACTAGGAATGACAATGTGTGACCTAAGTGGTTTATAAAAAATGAACCCACATGCCATTGTGCTAAGGGTTTACCCATAGGCTCAACTAGGTCCAATGGACTTGGTAAGTCTATAGGAACTCATATCCCCTCTTGACTTATTTTGAATTGACCCTATATGGGGAGCTCAAGCAAAGGGAGCGAACTTGCATTCTAATAAGCAAATAATTGTTCAATTTTATGCTCTTTAATTAATTGCTTGAGTATCTTGGATGCATATATTATTATATGACTTTTTATTCAATAAGAGTGCATTTGCCTTATTTGAAATGCATGTCTCATTTGTGTTCAAACATGTATTTTTGGACTAGGAAATTTTATTGGGAAGTACATTTGATTGACCCAAAGTTTATCTCCATGTTTATGAAAACTTGATCTTGACATGCTTAAATTGTTGTGCATGATGAATTTATTGAATGCTTAAAAATGATTGCAAATTTGTGTGAGAGTGACTTTTGAGACTTCAATCAATAAGGATATTGTGTCCATTTCAAGGATTTCACAATCCAATAGTCTCCATCTCTTTACTTGTTGAACAAGGCTACTATCATATGGGTATTTCACCTGGAAAAATCTAAAAAATAATCGCTCATGTCTTGTTTAACTTGTAAAGCTTGATAGTTGCTCTGATCTCTTATCATACCATATCTTGTGTTCCATTGACAAATTGGTGCAAATTGGTTTGACTTCTCTTGGAACCTCATGTGTTATTTTCCTTTGCCAAATACCATGTTTTTGGAAGTTGATGTTGCATGTATTTCATTCAAGGCAATCTTTTCACACATGTTCTAATAAATAAAACTTCCATGACTTTCTCTCTCTCTTAATTAAATTGCATAAAGTTGTTGTATATGATTATGCATTTACATTGCAAATATCTCTCTTTGCTAAAGCATCCTGGTTGGGGAATACTCATTTGTCTATCTTGTGACAAAAAGAGGAGTAATGTTGGATTTAAGGGGAATTTGTTGGAGTTTGTGTTGTTTTTGCATATAAGAGGAGAATGTCATTTTTAGGGGGAGTTGACTTTGTGCTTTTAGCTTATGTGCATTGTTGATTACATGTTACTTGTTTCTAATTCATGCAAATTGCGCTTGTTTTTATTTATCTTGATCCCTCTCATACACTTGTTTTGGAAAGTGTAGTTCTTTGTTTTGTAGGGATGATCATTCTACAAGAGATGAAAAATTTGAAGATTTAGCTTTAGGTATCTCTTGTAATAAATAATGTATTTGTTGACCTCTTGTTGTTCCTTTTGTTGTAAGGATACTTTATGAGTGAGTGGTTTTGGCACGAAATAGCCAAAGGGGAAGATTGTAAGTTCCTCGGTGTTTGATTAGCTTATTTCGTTGATAACCACATTTAGGGATAAATATGTAAGGGAAGTTTAGGGCTTCATTGTTCGTAACCAAGCTTAAGCATCAAAGATAAAATCACTTGCTTAACTTTCATTGAAGTGGTATTAGAGCACACAGACACTCATGCATTTTCCTTTAATTATCTTGCATGCATGCTTATTTTCTATCTTGTGTGTTTTGTGTGTCTTAATTCTTGTTTGAGTGTTGAATGCATTTTCTGTGCCTTAAAAAGAGGATTTTTTCCTCTGGTCTGCGATTCAGACTGCTCTCTGTGCAGTGCCTATGTTGTGGTCTGCACAGCGGTGTTTACCAGAGGCTACACGCTGTGACTATCACGGAATGTGCTTGTTGCATACACCACGGTCTCCCAAGTGGAGTTTCACAGATGTTGCATGCTGTCCAGACCGCGGTCTGTGCACTTGCATGCACAGCGGCCTACAAAGAGGTGTTGTCCAGGCGATGCACTGCTCTCTGTGCCGCAGACTGGACACTTACATGTACAGCGGTACAACCAGCGGTCCTGACGGGATTTGGTTGCCTTTCGTCCAAAATGACGTCACTTTGTGTAGGGCACCATATATATATATATATATATATATATATATATATATATATATATATATATGTGTGTGTGTGTTCTCTTCTCTTCTCTTTGGTTTTCAAGAGTCCAAGAAGCCATCTTTATGTGATCTAGCTTCTCTAGAGAGAGAGGGACTCCCAAACACTCATTTTTATTCAACCCAACTTCATCTCATGATCATCTAGCTTCATTCTAGGATCATCTAAGCATAGAGCGTCATCTTCTTCTTGACTAGGCAACTTCTACATGCTCTAGACTTTACAAATTTATTACTAAGACATGTATACCTAGGGTTTTAGTCCTTATTGCATATTAAATGCTTGCTTGTATGTTTAATTGCTTTTATGACATGCTTGTGTATTGATGGTTGGTTGAGAAGTATTGATTTGTGATAGCTAGAATTTAGAATGGTTTTACCCTTCTAGCTAATTCTTTTTGTCTTTGCATTTAGAACATTGATATCTAGGATTTGCTTTAAATTGTCATTATTAATCCTAGATAAGCATGAATGTCTTGACCTTGCATTTTTACATATAGAATATTCCTGCATATTCACTTATGTTGTAATTATCTCTTCATTGTTGATTAAGCTTGTGGCTATGTGATTAGTGCACAAGGTTGGTGATCTAAAATCACTATGAAGGCCCGTTGGGTAGAGTGAAAGGGTTAGTAACTTGAGGGTTAGACAGGAGGTCAACCTAAGTTGTAAAGTTTCTCTCAATAGTGGATTTTGAGGATCGAGTGCGGTGCACTGAACAGCCCGTGATTTTTCTCATTTGGAGGGTTTCCGCGTATATATTGCGTGTTGTTACTGTTTTATGTTTGTTGTCTTTTATTTGAACACTTAGTAGAATGGGGTATAATTGATAATATTGATTAATTCGTAAAATTGGTAATCTATCGAATTAAAACCTATTCACCCCTCTCTAGGTTATAGATACACACTTTCTAGGGAATTTCACGTGTGAGATGGCTTATAATAGGTCAGTTTGGTATTCAAATTTAATTTGAATATTCTCTAACAGATCATAGCTCAAACCGCAATATCATTGAGTATGTGTGAGATGGCTTATCAATAGGTCAGTTTAGTATTTATATAGTTTTAAACTAATTACTAATGAATGTGCCGAATAAATAACCGGTTGTATAGATAGTTAATTAACCACCTGTTTGGTATATCGTGATCTTAATAAGGTTTATAAGTAAAATATGTTTTGTGATTTATATTTTAAACCACTGTGTATTGATATGTAAGGGAAAATTGTATTAGGGAAAATTATATTAACTCACCCTAAGTATATGCATAGTTGTTGATCCGTTGACTATCGTTATTACCGACCGTGTGTTATTAAATAAATGATTAAAAGAAAATATAGGTTATCAAATCAAACCTCATGATCACATCTACCTTAAATTGTTTTATTAATTAAAAAACAAACAAAAAGTTCAAGATAACAATAATAACTAAATGCATGTTTAAAATTATATTATACCCAAGCCACATTTCGGGGTTGAATTGTTAATCACTTAATTAGGATTTAGTCCATGAATTAACAAATATATAATTAATTAGATGGCATATAATCATTTCCCCCCTACAGTTTACTATATTAGACATTTTACCTCCTTTAGTTTTATTATCAGAGATTGAACCTCCGACCTTATCATCAAAAGCCACAAGTCTAAACTAGTTGAGCTACTCCAACTCATTATTGGTAATTTGTTGATTTAAATGTATATATAGTTACAGTCTTTCTACTGTCAGTTCGAACTGATATTTCGAACTGATATAAGATATATCTGTTCGAACTGATATAAGATATATTAGTTTCATACATGTGGAACATTGGATTTAAAAGATACTTTGAAAGTAAATACAGTCAAATCAAAGCATTCAAATCCAATGGTCCACATGTAAGGAACTGATATATCTTATATCAGTTAGAACTGACAGTAGAATTTTTGTATATAGTTATATAGTTATATAATTGTGTAAAATAATTTAAATATGTTTATATAATTTAAAATAAACTCATATATATAATTTCAATAAAATCATATTTAATAATAATACATAAAACTAGATTTATGAAAAATAAAAAGATAATAAGAAAACAAAAGGAAAAACAATTCAAAAAAAGGAAAATTTTATTATTATTTTTGTTTCGGTCTTTCTCGTTTTTGATTTGTTTCCCTTTCAATTCATGGGTTTTGATTTTCTAAATTTTATATCAAATAGAAATATATATTTTATGAAAATGAAAAAAAAAAGTAAAAACAAAAGATTTTTTTAATTTCTTTTCTTTTTTTTTTCTTATTATCTCTTTCTTTTTCATAAATCTGTTTTTTATGTATTATTATTAAATATGATTTTATTTAAATTATATATACATGTGTGGATTTATTTTAAATTATATATATGAGTTTGTTTTAAATTATATAAACAGATTTAAATTATTTTACACAAATTATATAACTATATATACATTTAAATCAACAAATCACCAACAATGAGCTTGAGTAGCTTAGTTGGTTAAGGCTTGTGACTTTTGATCATAATGTCAAGGTGTTTAATATGGCAAACTACACGTGGAAAAATGATTATATCCCTAATTATATTGATACCTTAAATTTTTTGGTGGATTTTTATATAGAAATCTAAAATCCGATCCAATTCAATGAATTTTCCAATTTTGGATCCATTTTGATCCAATCACATCCTCAAATCCGATATGATCCAATAAATTAAAATATATAAAAATATATTGGCCTTAAATATTTTGGTAGATCAGTAGATTTTTATATGGAAATCTAAAATCCAATCCAATTCTATGATTTTTCAAATATTGTTACTCCATTTTTGATGTAGCAACTCACTTCATTTATAGAGCAATTCTGCTCAATTTGTTCATATTTCTTTGATGGAGTTGATTGAAGTAGAAGATATAAATTATTATATGAGATTTGTGGGTTTTTTTTTTCTTTGAAATTGATTTGTGGTTTCTTTTTTGGAATTGATTTGTTGTTTTTGTTTGTGGAATTTTATAAAATAAAGTTGTTTTGTGTAAACGGTGGGGAGATGGAAAAATTATTAAAAGACTAGATGAGTCTTAACCCTTTATTTTCCTCATCGATTTTAACATCAATCGACTCTAATTCAGAAATTATCCCATTAAGCACTCCTAGATGATTGGAAACATTCGTACGTTCTGACATATGCAGTGAATGAAATTACTCTTATATGTAGAACCGGTTGCATACGCTCTTTGTTTGACACAATTCATCGAGCCTCTCCCAAAGTTCTGTCGTAATAGATGTTCTATGAATTTTTGCAAGAACATTCTTGGACAGGCACAAACGAATTACACTTGCTACCCTCTTATCAACTTTTCCCGATCATCATTGCTCATCACAAATTTTTCAAAACTAGTACCAACTGTTTCTTTTCTCTAGTCTCCAGGATTTGTAGAGTTTCTGGGGTTGATCTACCCTTAGCACCTTGTGTAACCCCTATTGGATTAACAAATCCTTGACTTGAACTTGCCATAAGCCAAAATTAATCTTCTCATCGAACTTCTCTATATCGAATCTCATCGAACCCATCTTTCCAGACATAACAGTTTGTTAAGACCACTATCAGGCAATCAGGGTTCTAATACCAGTTGTTAGCAATAATACCAATCACAACGTTACGCAGAAGCATTACTAGATAATCCACAAACAAACAAAATAATATCAACAAAAGAAAAATAATAAGATGGAAGAAACACACATACACAACACAATGTGTTTTACATGGAAACCCAAGAAAAGAGAAAAACCACGGCCGTCAGAACGATAAGAGAAAGTTTTACTATGTAGTAAATTGTTACAATCACACACTCAAGTTCTTTCTCTAAAATACCCCAAACTCAATTACACTCAATGACTACTCTTTGAGTGTTGGGGTTTATGCCCTAAACATGTAACTTGTAAATGGATTTATGAAGTAAAGAAATAGAAAGGTTCAATTCATTCTTGTTACGTTATTTATTTTATAAACTTGTGCACATATTAACATCCTGGATTGCTGGATGTAATCTCGAACTGTGTATATGAGTGTCATATACGGATGGATACAGTAAAAGATGTGCAATCTAAAGAGTCCATAGATAGCAAATAGTACAGGGTACTTTATTTGTGGTCAATCTATAGTTGCAGTCCATTCCGTAATATACAGTGATTCTATCCTGAATCATTCATATGAGATATGGGAATGGAGGCACCTTGTATGATGTGATCATATAGGATTGGGATATGAGTTAGGAAAAGTGCAGTGTGTGCAAGAGTTGCACATTGAAATATATATATATATATATATATATATATATATATATATTGTTTTGTAATTTTTTTTTTGTGTTTTTGAAACACATAGAAGAAAGAGTTTCTTCATTCATTTTTCTCTACATCCTACATTCTAAGTTCCTGAGACTGTGACGCGCCCACACGCAATTATCAGTCCCGGGAATAGCTAGGAAGATCGGTGGTATAGACCAGGAGCATATCGAAAAGTAAAGGAGCCTCCAAACGTTGGTAAGCTTCTTAATATTCTTCTTATTATTGATTACAATTTCCTGTATTTACATATATATCTTATTAGTTTAATAATTTTTATATGTATTTGTTCCGAAAATAATTTCGATCCCAAGTTCACTTGTCCCAGATACAGATTACGATTTGTATAAAATTTTTAAAACCCATTTCCACTGCTTGACAGGTGAACGGGGTTCCAACATTGAGGTCTCTCTAGTATTTTCTCTTTTGCTTCACCTAATAACCTAATTATTATGATCTATTTATATTAGTTATAGGGAGTTTGAAACCTTTTACATATAAGACTTCTTGTTTCGTGCAAAGTTCTACTCCTCTGCACACAAGAACTTCCAATTACATGTAAAGTCTTTTTCCTTCATGCATAAGACTTTTCTATTCTGCATAAACACAAAACTTCTTCCTTTTTCGATAAGCACAAGAACTTTCAAAAGAAAACTTTTCTTATTTCTACACAACTTTCCCAAACTGTGTAAAAATACGTCGTTACAGCGGTTTGCAACCTGTGTCTGTATTGTGGAAAGTCTCTAGAAATGGCCGTTCAGAATACTGTGGTCTGCGTCTTTTGCCTATGATGTGATCTACATCGTGTGTACTCACTGAAATTGTTCACGGTCTGTACCGCTGTCTGTGCACTGCGTCTACGCCGTTGTCATTCCAGAATCCAATTCTTTAGTTTTTCTTTTGGTCGTCAAGTCTCATCAACCACGATCTCCTACTTCCAAACGTTTCTCACATCTCCGGAAAGTTTCCATATTGATTGAATCTCATTTGGTAACATGGAAATACAAGCCATATCCAACAGCCATACATTTTTTTATAAACCGACACGATTAATTATTATTATTATTATTATTATTATTTAAACAGGACACGCACTTGGTTAGTAAAGTTAACCGTATGTATTTGACACAATAAAAAGTATTTTAAATAGTAAAGTATTTCCTTTTAAAAATTAGTAATACGTGTTTTTTTGTTTGATATATTTATAATATTTAACTAAAATAGTTAAAAAAAATGATGCTAAAAAATAGATAAAAATCATTTTTTTTATTTAATTACACATAAGTGTGTTATTTTTTTAAAAGTAAACATTAATTTTTTTATTTTTATTTTTTTAAATGAACATGGAATGATTTTTTCTTATACTTGATAGATTGTTTTCAAAATAGTTATTAGGGTGTTTAAATAGTATTGTTGGGCATTTTACTATCAACTTAATTTTACTATCCCCGAATCCTTTAGTGGTAAGCCTCTCACACCTAAATTCAAGAAATTATGAGTTTCGAGTCATACACCCTCCTTCAATCGCAAAATATTGTAGTAGTTAAAAAAAAACATTTTGACAAAACATAAAGCTCCGTCCTGCAACAGTTTTTCAGTCTGTTTTCGCTTTTATTTTTCAAAAACGAAAATGAAAACGTGTTCGTTAACCGTTTTTCATTTTATTTTCGAAAAACAAAAAAAATTAAAAAAAAAAACCAGTGTTAAAAGTGAACGATTTGAAAAACACAAAATACTTGTTTTTTTGTTTTTGTTTTTGTTGTTTCAGTTTTTTTATATAAAAAAACTCATTTTTTAACTATTAATTGTACTGTTATGCGTTTGATATGACTAGGACAAGACGGGACAAGATTTTCAAATGACCAAAGTGCACCTCTTATATATATATATATATATATATATTCCAGACTAATTTATTTTTAACTATATATTATAATATAATATATTTATGTATATTATAATATATCATATATATATCATATATATATATATAATAGGGTTCAAAAAATTATTGGCACTATTTGGGGGGGTTGTGCAAATATCATCACTTTACTAATGTATAAAATGCACCATTTAACGTGTTCAGACGAAAATACCCGAAATATTAAAACAAAAAGAAATTTGTCGTTTTCAAAGTCAGAGAAAAGCAAGAGTGAAACCGATGGTAAGCTAATCGACGGCGAAGTTATCGAAACGAGAGTACACGAGAGCAGTTGCGATTGACAAAGGTAAGATTAGTTTTTTGTCCTCGTTTTTGTTATTGATAACTTGCATTGCATGTTAAAATTGAGTTTTGTTGGTTGAAATTGTAGATTAGGGTTAAAATAGATATCTAAGAATGGTTGTGGTTTATGTCAGGGTTTGAAATTTGGTTGAATATCTGTTGAGGAAGATGAAATTCTGGGTTACCGAGACTTTTTGCAGAAGAATCGAACTTATTTGTAGTTGAGTCGAGCTTTTATTTTCGTGAAAATTAGGTTTTGGTAAGTCGAGTTTTATTTAAAGGCATCGAGCTTTTTTCAATAGGCTCGAGCTTTTTTTACATTGGATCGATCTTTTTCATCATGGGATCGAGCTTTTTTAAAATAGGATCGAGCTTTTTTTACATAGGATCGAGTTTTTTTGTTATGGGATCGAGCATTTTTTTTATAGGATCGAGCTTTTTTTAAAAGGGTCAAGCTTTTTTGTAGATGAGTCGAGCTGTTTTTTCATGAAAATTAGGTTTTGGTAAGTCAAATTTTTTTATAGAGGTTCGAGTTTTTTTCTAATGGGATCGAGTTTTTTGAAAGGAATCAAGCTTTTTGTCAATAGGCTCGTGCTTTTTTTACATTGGATCGAGCTTTTTCATCATGAGATCGAGCTTTTTTTAATAAGATCAAGCATTTTTTTCATAGGATCGGGCTTTTTTTTAAAGGGTCGAGCTTTTTTGTGGATGAATCGAGTTTTTTTTCGTGAAAATTAGATTTTGGTAAGTGGAGCTTTTTTTATAAGGGTTCGAGTTTTTTTGAATGGGATCAAGCAATTTTTAAATGGATCGAGCTTTTTTCAATAGACTTGAGCTTTTTTTACATTTGATCGAGTATTTTCATCATGAGATCGAGTTTTTTTTAAAATAAGATCGAGTTTTTTTTACATAGCATCGAACTTTTTTGTTATGGGATCGAGCATTTTTTTTCATACGATCGAGCTTTTTTTTAAAGGGTCGATATTTTTTTGTTGGAACCCCGTTCACCGATCACGCAGCGAAAATGGGTTTTAAAATTTTTTATACATATCGTAATCTGTATCTGATGCCAGTGAACTTGTGATCGTTTTTATTTTCAGAACGGGAAATTGTTTTCGATGCTCCTGTATGTATGATTGTGTAGGCATGATTTAAATTGATTGTATGATATTTTTGTATATATATTAAACTTTTTAATTTACAAAAAAAAAACAGGATTGATCGTTAATTATTTGGATTGTGGATTTAGGGTTTGTGGGTTGTATTATTATTATTTTTTGTTTTTTATTTTATTTATTTTTTTAATGTAATTGTATTGTAAAAAAAATGTAACCTATATTGAAGACCTGAAAAAATAGCAAAGAAGGATTCATGAGATGAATCGGAGTGACCTGAAGAGACTGGAAGACTCGAAAATTACAAGAAGACCAAGGAATGCCCTGAGGGTATTTTTGTAATTTTATATTCTAATTTTTTTAAAAGTTAAATAATCCGCAGTACTCGATCAATTCATGTATGATTTATATTATGTGATGATAAAAGCATTGTCATGCATACGTATGTCAGTTAGATTAGATGTGCCTACACAAATATATTTAATATGTCATACATGCATCATAGCCTGATATTTTATGTATTTTTTTAATGTGATTAAAATGGGTAAATACATAAATTGGCTATAAAAATGAGATTAGTTTTTTAATTGTTAAAAAACTTGATAATTCTCATTAATATTAATCTAGTTATTAAAGAGTTTAATAAGTTAGATTAATATGGTCATTTATAGTAATTAGGATTAATTTGATTAATTGTCTAATTATAAATTAACCGAATATTGTATTAGAGTTTTAATAGTTAAAACTTGGTAAATACTTTCATAATAATCTGAGCTTAGTAAATAGTTTACAAAGACTTAGATTATTCACCAATAGATTAGATTTTTAATTGTTAAAAATCATTAATAATTTATTAGTTAATTAGAATTTGTTTCTAATAATGAATTAGTTAATGTACTAGATAACTTGATTAAAGTTAGTCGTTTGATCTTGTAGAGTCTATGTGCATTAACGGATAATAGAAAACCCTAGTTTTAAAATAATGAGTGGGAGAGGAATATATGACATATATATCATGTGGTCTTCATCATTAGTTCAACACAGTGAGATCCGAGTGGGGTCTCGTGACGGCTTTGCTTTCGTCCTCCCTAAGGAAGGTTTCCACAAAGGTCAATACCAAGGTTGACTTCCTAACGGATAAGATTTCTGATGGTATTTCGGGATTGACCGACCCTAAGGCGACAATTCTCGAGTAAAGCTCGTGCGATCTAAAACGGTGGGTTACACTTACGAAGGTTTTGATTAAGTTTGTAAAAAAAAACCTGACTAAATAAACGATAGTTGAATGATATGGAATAAGAGTTATTCTAGAATATCATTTGATTGAGAATGTCTCGGTCCAACATGCAAATATTTGACCGACCCTAAAGCGGCACTTTTTTGTGGTATGTTGGATTGTCGTGGTATAGTAACTATTTTTTAGGGTAGTTCTAGTTCATTAAACATGTTAATGCATCATGTTTAAATTTATACAAAAGCACTCGCACTTGTTTTAAATAAATGGCTGAATGAATGTTTTATTTATTTCAGCAATGTCTTCTGCATTACTTCAAATTCTCGCAAACGACAAATTAACTGGTGATAACTACACAAAGTGAAAACTAAACATTAATGCAATTTTGGTCACCAAAGACCTCAAGTTTGTGCTTACGGAGTAATGTCCTCCAACGCATACTGCCAATGCCAAACGAACTGTTCGTGAGGCATACGAGCGATGAGTCTCATCTGATGAGAAGGCCCGAACGTATCTGTTGGCTTCAATAACAGATGTGCTTATCACAAAGCACGAAGTAATGACTTCAGCATTCGAAATCATGGAGTCAATGCAAGCTATGTTCGGGCAGCCTTCCGAGAAAAAGCGACACGAAGCTGTTTGTTCTCGCTTGCATGAAGGAAGGTACGTCAGTTCAGGAACATGTCCTGAGCATGATGTCATACTTCAACACGGCAGAAGTTAATGGTGGGGCCATTGACGAACCCAGTCGAGTGAGCATCATACTAACGACTCTTCCATAGAGTTTCGATCAGTTTAAAAGCAACTACGGGATAAACAAGTTAAAGTTCAGTCTTACACAGTTGTTCAATGAGCTCGCTAACTTTAAGTCCTTGATTAAGGACAACAAAGGCAAGACCGATGAGGCAAATGTTGCTGAACCATCCTCCTCTAATAATAAGAAGATGAAGAGGTCCGTTGGGAAGGCAAAGAATAAGCCCAAACCCAAGAAAGCCCATAGCAAGGGCGCCTCCACTGGCCAAGGCAAGGGAAAATGTTTCCATTGCGACAAGGTCAGACACTGGAAAAGGAACTGTCCTCAATATCTGGAGGAGGCTGCCAAGAAGAAGAAAACGAAAGGTAAATATGATTTACTTGTTCTTGAATCTTGTTTAGTGGAAGATGATTCTTCACCCTGGATTGTTGATTCAGGGGGCCAGTAATCATGTTTGCTCTTCTTTGCAGTGGACTGATTCATGACACCGCTAGAGGAGGGAGCCTTCTCAATGCATGTGGGGTCAGGGGATGTCATGTCGGCACGAGCAGTGGGCGTAATTAGATTACATTTTTGTAATAATTATATATTGTTGGACAATGTATATTATATTCCTGGATTTACACGGAATTTGATTTCCGTTTCTAAGTTGTTAGAACAAAAATATTCTGTTTCTTTTAATAATAAGTCTGTTATTATTGGAAATAATGGTCTGAATATTTGTTCAAGAATTAATGAAAACAATTTGTATGTGTTAAGACCATTAATACATACTACATTGTTCAACACCGAAATGTTTAAGGTTGAAAAAACAAAAACTAAACGACATAAGATTTCTCCAGATAATGACACATATCTCTGGCATCTAAGGCTTGGTCATATCAACCTTGACCGGATTGACGGATTAGTAAAAAACGGACCTTTAAGTGAGTTAAAGGTTGGCACATTACCTGTCTGCGAATCTTGTCTAAAAGGTAAGATGACTAAGAGACCATTTACTGGAAAAAGGCTTAAAGCTAAAGAACCACTAGAGGTTATACATACAGACGTCTGTGGACCGATGAATGTTAAAGCTATGGGTGGTTATGAGTATTATGTCACATTTGTAGATGACTACTCAAGATACAGATACGTCTACCTGATGCAACAAAAGTCGAAAACATTTGAAAAGTTTAAAGAACTCAAAATTGAAGTTGAGAATCAATTAGGTAGGACTATCAAGTCACTACGATCGGATCGTGAAGGTCAGTACCTTGACCAAGAGTTTAAAGACTTCATGGTCGAGCATGGGATAGTTTCCCAACATACAGCTCCCGGTACACCTCATTAAAATGGTGTAACGGAGAGGAGAAATAGAACCCTAATGAAAATGGTGAGATCTATGATTAGTTTCTCATCATTACCAAATTTCTTCTGGGGATATGCGTTACAAACAGCGGCATACATTTTGAATGTAGTGTCATCCAAATCTGTTCCTAAGACTCCCTTATAGTTGTGGAATGGTCGTAAAGCTAGTTTGCTACATTTCTGCATATGAGGGTGTCCAGCACAAGAGCTGAAGAACATAACTGAAAAGCTAGACTCCAAGTCTGTTTTCTGCATGTTTGTAGGATACTCCAAGGAGACCAGAGGTGGACACTTCTATAGTCCTGAAGATAACAAAGTATTTGTATGGATAAAAGCAACGTTTCTTGAGGACAATTACATTAGTGACCATAAACCTCGTTCCAAGATTGTATTAAATGAGTTGAAGCCTGGTGAGACTGGTGCTTCATCAACAAGAGTTGTTGATCCATAAACATTTGAGAGTCAGATGGTTCCTGATCAGGATACACAACCACCTAGACGTAGTGAGAGGGTTGTGAAACAACCTAAACGCTATTTAGCTATAGGTAAGGGACAAGGTGTTGTCTCTACTGATAGTGTGGATGATCCATTGACATTTAAGAATGCAATGGAAGATCCTGATAAAGAGGAATGGCTTAAAGCCATAAATCTCGAGATGGAGTCCATGTACTCTAACTCAATCTGGGATCTTGTAGACTTACCGGATGGGGTAAAACCCATAGGGTGTAAGTGGATCTACAGGAGAAAGAGAAGAGTAAACGGGAAGGTAGAGACCTTCAAAGCAAGGTTAGTGGCTAAAGGTTATACCCAGAAAGAAGTGGTCGATTATGAAGAGGCCTTCTCTCCAGTAGCCATATTTAAGTCTATTAGGATTCTCTTATCCATTGCTGCCTATTTTGATTATGAAATTTGGCAAATGGATGTCAAGACTGCATTTTTGAATGACAATCTTGATGAGAGCATCTATATGATGCAACCAGGGGGATTCGTGTCTCTAGATCAAGAGCAAAAGGTTTGCAAACTGCAAAGGTCCATCTATGGACTTAAGCAAGCATCTAGATCATGGAACATTAGGTTTGATGATGTGATCAAAACCTATGGCTTCGAGCAGAACATCGATGAGCTTTGTGTCTAAAAGTGCATCATTGATAAGAAAGTAGAGTTCTTGGTTCTATACGTAGATGATATCATAATCATTAGGAATGATGTAGGAGTTTTGTCTGATGTAAATGGCTGGCTTGCTAGCTGATTCCAAATGAAAGATTTGGGAGAGACAAGTTATGTTCTAGGGATCCAACTTATAAGGGATCTTAAGAACAAACTTATAGTACTCTCTCAAGCATCATATATCGACAAGATTCTTGTACAATTTTTGATACAGAACTCCAAGAAAGATAATTTACCTTCCAGGCATGGAGTTCACTTGTCTAAGTAACAGTATCCTAAGACACCTCAAGAAGTTGAGGATATGAGACGTGTACCCTATGCATCTGCAGTAGGTAGTCTCATGTATGCTATGTTATGCACGAGACCGGAAATCTGTTATGCAGTGGGAGTAGTCAGCAGATACTAGTCTAACCCAGAATTGGATCATTGGGTTGATGTCAAGACTATTCTCATGCATCTTCGGAGAACAAGAAATTATATGCTAGTGTATTCTGGACAAGATTTGATCCCTTTAGAATATACGGATTCTAATTTTTAGTCATATAGGGATTCTAGGAAATCCATGTCTAGATTAGTATTCACCTTGGGTGGTTGGGCCATTGTGTGGAGAAGTATCAAGCAATCTTGCATTGTTAACTCCACCATGGAAGCCGAATATGTAACCGATTGTGAAGTTGGTAAAGAGGCTGTTTGGCTCCGTAAGTTCTTGAGTAATCTGGAAGTTGTTCCAGATCTGGATATGCCCATCACACTTTATTGTAATAACAGTGGTGCTGTGGTTAATTCTAAAGAACCAAGAAGCCACAAAAGAGGGAAGCATATAGAGAGAAAGTATCATCTTATTAGAGAGATAATGCAGAGAGGAGATGTGATCGTCAATAAGATAGCCTCACAAGATAATCATGCTGATCCATTTACGAAGACCTTACCGGCTAAAGTGTTTTTGGGTCACCTAGATGGTCTAGGGTTACGAGACATACCTCACATGCTTTAGTGCAAGTGGGAGATTGTTGGGGTTTATGCCCTAAAGATGTAATTTGTAAATGGATTTATGAAATAAATAAAAGAAAAAGTTTAATTCATTCTTGTTATGTCGTTTGTTTTATAACTTGTGCATATATTTGACATCCAAGATTAGTGGATGTAATCTCGAACTGTGTATATAAGTGTCATATACGGATGGATACAGTAAGAGACGTGCAATCTAAAAAGTTCATAGATTACAAATAAAACTGGGTACTTTATTTATTGTTAATCTATAGCTGCAGTCCATTCTGTAATGTACATGATTCTATTCTGAATCATTCATATAAGATATGGGAATGGAGGCACCTTGTATGATGTGATCATATAAGACTGCGCCATGATCTATATGAATCTCACACCAACATCCATTTACCGATGAGATTCATATATATCAACTAATGATGGCTATATGTGGGTGATCTTAATCCTGAGTATCTTATCGACTCCTTCAGGTTAGATCGTGGTCTTTGATATACCATGGGTGAGGTCAGATGCATTTCCTGATCAATATACTCTGTATGTTGGGATTGTGGTTTGGCTTATGGCTTATGGCTAGGAAGGTTTGTACACAATAGTAGAATCCACTCTTTCTTGTGAGAAGTAGATGTTAGTTCCCTTAAGGGTTGATTCGGGGTTTGGACAATATGAGCGATCTCCTAATTCCGTAAGGAAATGAGATTTATTGTCCATTAGAGAATCAATGGTACTTAAAGGGTATATATAATTAGAGGGGTATAACGGACATTATGACCCAGCTCTAATTATGAATTACTGTGAAGGATCACACCATATGTAGTAGCTATATCGATGGACACCGAGTTGTATCGGTCTGTGTAAAAACGTCTGCAGTTGAATGTTGGGGTTTATGCCTTAAAGATGTAATTTGTAAATGGATTTATGAAATAAATAAAAGGAAAAGTTCAATTCATTCATGTTGTGTTGTTTATTTTATAACTTGTACATATATTTAACATCTAAGATTGCCGGATGTAATCTCGAACTGTGTATATAAGTGTCATATACGGATGGATACAGTAAGAGACGTGCAATCTAAAGAGTCCATAGATAGCAAATAAAGCTGGGTACTTTATATGTGGTTAATCTATAGCTGTGGTCCATTCTGTAATGTACAATGATTCTATCCTGAATCATTCATATGAGATATGGGAATGGAGGTACCTTGTATGATGTGATCATATAGGACTGAGCCATGATCTATATGAATCTCTCACTAAGATCCGTTTATCGATGAGATTCATACATATCAATTAATGATGGTTATATGTGGGTGATCTTAATCCTGAGTGTCTTATCGACTCCTTCATATTAGATCGTGGTCTTTGATATACCATGGGTGAGGTCGGATATTGCTCCCGATCAATATGCTCCGTATGTTGGGATTTCGGTTTGGCTTGTGGCTGTGAATGTTTGTACACAATAGTGGAATCCACTCCTTATTGTAAGAAGTTGATGGTAGTTCCCTTAAGGGTTGATTCGGGGTTTGGACAATATGAGTGACCTCCTAATTCTGTAAGGAAATGAGATTTATTGTCCATTAGAGAATCAATGGTACTTAAAGGGTATATGTAATTAGAGGGGTATAACGGACATTATGATCCAGCTCTAATTATGAACTATTGTGGAGGATCACACCATATGTAATAGCTATATCGATGGACACTGAGTAGTATCGGTATGTGTAAAAGCGTCTACAGTTGAGAGAGTACAGCTTCGGGTTTTTAGTGGAATAACACCGGAGTTAATAATCAAGGAATATTAATTAAAGAGTTTAATTAATGATTCTGAGGATTATTGGATCTCAAAATACTGTTGGTCCATTAAGTCCCCTTGCTAACCCGATCGATTTAGGTAACAAGGGTCATGGTTAATTAATTTAATTGTCCAATTAATTGTATTTATTCGGAAATTAATTGAATAATGATATTATTTAATTAATGAATGTTAATAGTTAAATTAATTAAATAATTAAATTATTTAATTATATTGATAATTATGAATTATTAATTAACTATTAATATGATTATTTTATTTTACTAAATCATTTATCTAAGTATTTGAATTTAAGTTTAAATTTAAAATACTAATTATCACTTTTAATTTATTTGATATATTTGAAAAGGATAATTAAAATATATATATATCAATTAATAATATAAGAGATTGTATTGGATGTAAATTGGTGTGTGCACATGAAACAATAGTCAAAAAAAGAATTTACATAGGATGTAAATACTTAATACACATAATATATATATATATATATTAAGCAAGAGCAAGGGTGATATTTTTTTTTTTTGTAAAATACAAGTGCAGGTGTGTTTTTTTTTTAAAGATAAAAAGTTGATTTGTGTTTTAGGTGCACCTGATTCTTACGCAAAACAAAAAGAAAAAAATATATAAGTTTTTTTTGTGTGCACTATACACCATTGAAACAAAATAATATAATAACTATAATGGTTCTAGTTAATTTTCTCTTAAAGAAAGAGTTTCTTCCATTCTCTTTACATCCTCCATTTAAGTTTCTGTGACCGTGACGCGCCCACATACAATTACCAGTCCCGGGAGATAGCGAGGAAGATCGATTAGTTCAGACAGTAGCACACCGTAGAGTGAAGGAGCTTCCAAACGTTGGTAAGATTGGTTCAGACAGGAGCATAACGTAAAGTGAAGGAGCCTCCAAACGTTGGTATGTTCTTCTTATTATATCGATTACAATTTCATGTGTTTACATATTGTATGTATTAGTTCCGAAAAATAATTACGATCCAAAGTTCACTGGTCACAGATATAGATTATGATCTTTATAAAAAATTTAAACCTAGTTCCGCTGCTTAACCGGTGAATGGGGTTCCAACAATTGGCATCAGAGCCAAATTATTTTTCGGAACAGGAAATTGTTTTCGATACCCCTGTATGTATGAATATGTAGGCACCATCTTTATAATTGTATGAATGTTTATAATTAAATTGTTTAATTTAAACATGGGTTGAATATTTTGTTTTTTTATTATATTTTTATTTTACTATTATTGTATTGTAAATAAAAAAATTGTAACATGTAAACGAAGAACTGGAAACGCTCGCGACGGCGGTACTGTTCACGGGGGGGGACGTACTGTTGACCGTGCTGTTCACGCGGTACTGTTCATGCACGGTTCCGTTGGCAAGTGTTGCCTAGTGCGTTCCGTACATATTTCCCATTTCGAATTCATGAGATGAATCGAAGTGAACTGAAGAGACTGGAAGACACAGAAATTGCAAAAAGACCAAGGAATGCCTTGGGATTTTTTTTGTAATTTTATATTCCAATTTTTTAGGTTAAATAATCCACA
Source organism: Dipteronia dyeriana (assembly GCA_032871835.1). Taxonomy (NCBI): domain Eukaryota; kingdom Viridiplantae; phylum Streptophyta; class Magnoliopsida; order Sapindales; family Sapindaceae; genus Dipteronia; species Dipteronia dyeriana. Next base: position 97,508,790 of record CM065296.1, on the reverse strand, counting down.
GTACTCGGTCAATTCATGTATGATTTATATTATGTGATGATAAAAGCATTGTCATGCATACGTATGTCATTTAGATTAGATGTGCCTACACAAATATATTTGATATGTCATACATGAATCATAGCATAATATTTTATGTTTTTTTTAATGTGATTAAAATGGGCAATATACATAATTGGCTATGAATAATGAGATTAGTTTTTAATGGTTAGAAAACTTGGTAATTCTCATTAATATTAATCTAGTTATTAAAGAGTTTAATAAGTTAGATTAATAGGGTCATTTATTGTAATTAGGATTAATATGATTAATTACCTAATAATAAATGAACCGAATAAAGTGTTAGAGTTTTAATAGTTAAAATTTAGTAAACACTAACATAATAATCTGACCTTAGTAAATAATTTACAAAAGCTTAGATTATTCACTAATAGATTATATTTTTAATTGTTAAAAATCATTAATAATTTATTAGTTAATTAGAATTTGTTTCTAATTAGTTAATGCGCTAGATAACTTGATTAAAGTTAGTCGTTTAATCATGTAGAGTTTAAGTGCATTAACGGTTAATAGAAAACCCTAATTTTAACATAGTGAGTGGGAGATGGATATATGACATATATATCTCGCGGTCTCCATCATTAGTTCAACACCGTGAGATCCGAGTGGGGCCTCGTGGCCGCTTTGTTTTCGTCCTCCCTAAGGAGGGTTTCCACAAAGGTCAATACCAAGGTTGACTTCCTAACGGATAGGATTTCTGAGGGTATTTCAGGATTGACCGACCCTAAGGCGGCAATTCTCGAGTTAAGCTCTTGAGATCTGAAATGGTGGGTTACACTCACGAAGGTTTTGATTAAGTTTGTGCTTACGGAGAAATGTCCTCCAGCACCTACTGCCAATGCCACACGAACTGTTCGTGAGGCATACGAGCGATGAGTCTCATCTGATGAGAAGGCACGAATATATCTGTTGGCTTTTATAACAGACGTGCTTGTCACAAAGCATGAAGCAATGACTTCAGCATTCAAAATCATGGAGTCATTGCAAGCTATGTTCGGGCAGCCCTTCGAGCAAAAGTGACATGAAGTTGTTTGTTCCGCTATGCTCACTCGTATAAAGGAAGGTATATCAGTTCGGGAACATGTCCTGAGCATGATGTCCTACTTCAACATGGTAGAAGTCAATGGTGGGGCCATTGATGAACCCAGTCAAGTGAGCATCATACTGATGACTCTACCGAAGAGTTTCAATCAGTTTAAGAGCAACTACGGGATGAACAAGTTAAGGTTCAATCTCACATAGTTGCTTAATGAGCTCACTACCTTTGAGTCATTGATTAAGGACAACACGGGTAAGACCGGTGAGGCAAATGTTGCCAAACCATCTTCCTACTCTAATAATAAGAAGAGAAAGAGGTCTACTGAGAAAGCGAAGGGTAAGCCCAAACTCAAGAAAGCCCAAAGCAAGAGGAAGTCCAAGAAAAATAAATATGATTTACTTGTTCTTGAATCGTGTTTAGTGGAAGATGATTATTCACCCTGGATAGTTGATTCAGGGGCCACTAACCATGTTTGTTCTTCTTCACAATGGACTGATTCTTAGACACAGCTAGAAGAGCAAGCATTCTCAATGCGTGTGAGGTCAGGGGATGTCGTGTCTGCACGAGCAGTGGGAGTAATTAAATTACGTTTTTTGTAATAATTATATATTGTTGGACAATGTATTTTATATTCCTAGATTTACAAGGAATTTGATTTCCGTTTCTAAGTTGTTAGAACAAAAGTATTCTGTTTCTTTTAATAATAAGTCTGTTATTATTGGAAAGAATTGTCTGAATATTTGTTCAGGAATTAATGAAAACAATTTGTATGTGTTAAGACCGTTAATACATACTACACTGCTCAACACTGAAATGATTAAGGTTGAAAAACCAAAAAACTAAACGACATAAGATTTCTCCAGATAATGACACGTATCTCTAGCATCTAAGGCATGGTCATATCAACCTTGACCGGATAGACAGACTAGTAAAAAGCAGACCTTTAACCGAGTTAAAGGTTGGCATCTTACCTGTCTGCGAATCTTGTTTGGAAGGTAAGATGAGGAAGAGACCTTTTACTGGAAAAGGGTTTAGAGCTAAAGAACTACTAGAGCTTATACATACAGACGTCTGCGGACCGATGAATGTTAAAGCGAAGGGTGGTTATGAGCATTATGTCACCTTTATAGATGACTACTCAAGATACGGATACGTCTACCTGATGCAAAGAAAGTCGGAAACATTTGACAAGTTCAAAGAATTCCAAACTGAAGTTGAGAATCAATTAGGTAGGATTATCAAGTCACTACGATCGGATTGTGGAGATGAGTACCTTCACCAAGAGTTTGAAGACTTTATGGTCGAGCGTGGGATAGTATCCCAACTCACAGCTCCCGGTACACCTCAGTAAAATGGTGTAGCGGAGAGGAGAAATAGAACCCTAATGGAAATAGTGAGATTTATGATTAGTTTCTCATCATTACCAAATTTCTTCTGAGGATATGCGTTACAAACAGCGGCATACATTTTGAATGTGGTGCCATCCAAATCTGTTCCTAAGACTCCTCTAGAGTTGTGGAATGGTCATAAAGCTAGTTTGTGACATTTCCGTATATGAGGGTGTCCAGCACACGTGCTAAAGAACAGAAGTGGAAAGCTAGAGTCCAAGTATATGGTTTGCCTATTTGTAGGATACTCCAAGGAGACCAGAGGTGGACACTTCTATAATCCCGAAGATAATAAAGTATTTGTATCGACAAATGCAACGTTTCTTGAGGACAATTATATTAGTGACCATAAATCTCGTTCTAAGATTGTATTAAATGAGTTGAAGCCTGGTGAGGCTAGTGTTTTATCAATAAGAGTTGTTGATCCATAAACATCTGAGAGTTAGATGGTTCCTGATCAGCACCTAGACGTAGTGAGAGGGTTGTGAGACAACCTGAACGCTATTTAGGTATAGGTGAGGGACAAAGTGTTGTCTATGCCGATAGTGTTGATGATCCATTGACATTTAAGAATGCAATAGAAGATCCTGATAAAGAGGAATGGCTTAAAGCCATGAATCTCGAGATGGAGTCCATGTACTCTCACTCTGTCTGGTATCTTGTAGACTTAACGGATGGAGTAAAACCCATAAGGTGTAAGTTGATCTACAAGAGAAAGAGAGGAGTAGACGGGAAGGTAGAGACCTTCTAAGCAAGGCTAGTGGCTAAGGGTTATACCCAGAAAGAGGGGGTCGATTATGAAGAGACCTTCTCGCCAGTAGCCATGTTTAAGTCTATTAGGATTCTCTTATCCATTGCTGCCTATTTCGATTACGAAATTTGGCAAATGGACTTCAATACTGCATTATTGAATGGAAATCTTGATGAGAGCATTTATATGATGCAACCAGAGGGATTTGTGTCTCCAGATCAAGAGAAAAAGGTTTGCAAGCTGCAAAGGTCTATCTATGGACTTAAGCATACATCTAGATCTTGGAACATTAGGTTTGATGATGTGTTCAAAACCTATGGCTTCGAGCAGAACGTCGATGATCCTTGTGTTTACAAGCGTATCATTGACAAGAAAGTAGTTTTCTTGGTTCTATATGTAGATGATATCCTACTCATTGGTAATGATGTGGGAGTGTTGTCTGATGTAAAGGGATGGCTGGCTAGCCAATTCCAAATGAAAGATTTGGGAGAGGCAAGTTATGTTCTACGGATTCAACTTATAAGGGATCGTAAGAACAAACTCATTGCACTATCTCAGGCATCATATATCAACAAGATTCTTATGCGGTTTTCGATGCAAAACTCTAAGAAAGGTAATTTACCTTCTAGGCATGGAGTTCACTTGTCTAAGGAACAGTGTCCTAAGACACCTCAAGAAGTTGAGGATATGAGACGTGTACCCTATGCATAGGCAGTAGGTAGTCTCATGTTTGCTATATTATGCACAAGACCAGACATCTGTTATGCAGTGGGAGTAGTCAGCAGATACCAATTCAATCTAGGATTGGATCACTGGGTTACTATCAAGACAATTCTCAAGTATCTTTGAAGAACGAGAGACTATATGCTAGTGTATTCAGGGCAGGATTTGATCCCGTTAGGATACACGGATTCTGATTTTCAGTCAGACAGGGATTCTAGAAAATCCACTTCTGGATCAGTATTCACCATGGGTGGTGGAGTCATTGTGTGGAGAAGTATCAAGCAATCTTGCATTGCTGACTCCACCATGAAAGCCGAATATGTAGCCGATTGTGAAGCTGCTAAAGATGCTATTTGGCTTCATAAGTTCTTAAGTGATCTATAAGTTGTTTCAGATCTAGATAAGCCCATCATACTTTACTGTGATAACAGTGGTGTTGTGGCTAACTCTAAAGAACCAAGAAGCCACAAGGGAGGGAATCATATAGAGAGAAAGTATCATCTCATTAGAGAGAAAATGTAGAGAGGAGATGTGATCGTCACAAAGATAGCCTCACAAGATAATTATACTGATCCATTTACAAAGACCTTACCGGGTAAAGTGTTTTCGGGTCACCTAGATGGTCTAGGGTTACGAGACATGCCTCACATGCTTTAGTGCAAGTGGGAGATTGTTGGGGTTTATGCCCTAAAGATGTAATTCGTAAATGGATTTATGAAATAAATAAAAGGAAAAGTTCAATTCATTCATGTTGTGTTGTTTATTTTATAACTTGTACATATATTTAACATCCAAGATTGCCGAATGTAATCTCGAACTATGTGTATGAGTGTCATATATGGATGGATACAGTAAGAGACGTGCAATCTAAAAAGTCCATAGATAGCAAATAAAGGTGGGTACTTTATTTGTTGTTAATCTATAGCTGTGGTCCATTCAGTAATGTACGATGATTCTATCCTGAATCATTCATATGAGATATGGGAATGAAGGCACCTTATATGATTTGATCATATAGGACTGGGCCATGATCTATATGGATCTATATGAATCTCTCACCAAGATCTGTTTACCGATGAGATTCATATATATCAATTAATGATGGCTATATGTGGGTGATCTTAATCCTGGGTGTCTTATCGACTCCTTCAGGTTAAATCGTGGTCATTGATATACCATGGGTGAGGTCGGATGTTGTTCCCGATCAATATGCTTCGTATGTTGGGATTACGGTTTGGCTTGTGGCTGGGAAGGTTTATATACAATAGTGGAATCCGCTCCTTATTGTGAGAAGTTGACGGTAGTTCCCATAAGGGTTGATTCGAGGCTTGGACAATATGAGCGCTCTCCTAATTCCGTAAGAAAATATGATTTATTGTCCATTAGAGAATCAATGGTACTTAAAGGATATATGTAATTAGAGGGGTATAACGGATATTATGACCCAGCTCTAATTATGAACTATTATGGAGGATCACACCATATGTAATAGCTATATCGATGGACACTGAGTAGTATCGGTATGTGTAAAAGCGTTTACAGTTGAGAGAGTACAGCTTCGGGTTTTTAGTGGAATAACACCGAAGTTAATAATAAAGGAATATTAATTAAAAAGTTTAATTAATGATTCCGATTATTATTGGAGCTTAAAATACTGTGAGTCCATTAGGTCCCCTTGCTAACCTGATCGGTTTAGGTAACAAAGGTCATGGTTAATTAATTGGATTGTCCAATTAATTATATTTGATCGGGAATTAATTGAATAATGATATTATTTAATTAATGAATGTTAATAGTTAAATTAATTAAATAATTAGATTATTTAATTATATTGATAATTATTAATTATTAATTAACTATTAATTTGAGGGTATTAATTGATATATGGATTTAGATGAAGATAAAATAATAGGATTATTTTATTTTACTAAATCATTTATATAAGTATTTGAATTTAAGTTTAAATTTAAAATACTAATTATCACTTTTAATATATTTGATATATTTGAAAAGGATAATTAAAAGATATATATATATATATATATATATCAATTAATAATACAAGAGATTGTATTTGATATAAATTGGTGTGTGCATATGAAACAATAGTCAAAAGAAGAATTTGTATAGGATATAAATACTGAATACACATAATATATATATATATATATATATATATATATATATATATAAAGCAAGAGCAAGGGTGATTTTTTTTTTGTGTAAAATACAAGTGCAATCGTGTTTTTTTTTTAAGATAAAAAGTTGATTTGTGTTTTAGGTGCACCTGATTCTTACGCAAAAACAAAAAAAAAATTGTGCACTATACACCATTGAAACAGAATAATATAACAAATATAATGGTTCTAGTTAATTTTCTCTTAGAATAAAGAGTTTCTTCCATTCTCTTTACATCCTCCATTCAATTTTTTGAGATCGTGACGCGCCCACATGCAATTACCAGTCCCGGGAGATAGCGAGGAAGATCGAGTGGTTCAGACAGGAGCACATCGTAGAGTGAAGGAGCTTCCAAACGTTGGTAAGATTGGTTCAGACAAGAGCATAACGTAAAGTGAAAGAGCCTCCAGACGTTGGTATGTTCTTCTGATTATATCGATTACAATTTCCTGTGTTTACATATTGTATGTATTAGTTTCGAAAAATAATTACGATCAAAAGTTCATTGGTCACAAATACAGATTATGATCTGTATAAAAAATTTAAACCTAGCTCCGCTGCGTAACCGGTGAACGGGGATCCAATATTGAGAGAGTTCGGTTTCGGATTTTTAGTGGAATAACACCGGATTTAATAATCAAATAATATTAATTAAAGAGTTTAATTAATGATTCTGATGATTATTAGAGCTCAAAATACTGTGGGTCCATTAGGTCCCCTTACTAGCCCGATCGATTTAGGTAACAAGGGTCACGGTTAATTAATTGGATTGTCAAATTAATTGTGTTACAAAAATTACACGTATTTATTCGGGAATTAATTAAATAATAAAATTATTTAATTAATGAATAATTGTGATTTAATAAATTAAATAATAAGATTATTTAATTATGTTATTAATCACTAAATGGAAGATGTATGATGATATTTATTTTTGAATAAAATAAGATAATATGATTATTTTATTTTATTAAATTAAATATTTAATTTTTGAATTTAAATAGTTTGAATTCAAATAAAATCTAATAAAATATATGAGAGATTTTTTATTTGAATTTTTTTAAAAATAAAATTAGATTTGATCAGTTTTTTTTAATTTAAATATTATATATATGATATATATTATTTAAAATTAAAAAAATATATAAAAAAAAAGTGTTGTGCGGGAAAACACACAACTTTTAAAAGTTTGGTTTTTGGTTTTTGGTCAAACGCATGAAGTGGTGTGTGAACCAAAGGCAGTGTGTGAGAAGAATATATGCAATTGTTTTGATATATTCAAGTAAGGTGTGTGTGAGATCAATACACCAAAAAGAGAGAAAAGTGTGCAAGTGTTGTATACTTATATCAAAAGAAAGAGTTTTTTCTTCTTCTCTCTTTTACATCATGCATTCTAGTTCCTGAGTTCGTGACGCGTCCACAGGATACAGCGAGGAAGATCAGTAGTACAGAACATATCGAAAAAGTGAAGGAGGCTCCAAACGTTGGTATGATTCTTTTAATCATCCTTTTTATTATTGATTACAATTTCCTGTATTTACGTATATATTTTATTAGTGTAATAATTAGTATATGCATTTGTTCCAAAAAAAAATACGATAACAAGTTCACTAGTCTCAGATACAGATTACGATCTGTATAAAAATATTTAAAACCCATTTCCGCTGCGTGACCGGTGAACGGGGTTCCAACATTTTTATCCTGGGATCAAACTTATTTTTTATAGGACCGAGTTTTTTTATAATTAGACCGAGCTTTTTTTTACATTTGATCGAGCTTTTTTGTTATGAGATCGAGCATTTTTGTTATATGATCGAGCTTTTTTTTTTAAAGGGTCGAGCTTATTTGTCTTGGGATTGAGCATATTTTTTTTATGACCGAGCTGTTTTTACATTGGATCGAGACTTACAATTTTGGTTCCGAGATTTTTTTATGTTTAATGATGTTGTATTTCTGTTACATTGCAGATGAGAAATAGGTTAAGGGATTTGCCTAAAACACCGGTACGATGGCAAATTGACTCGACACGACCATTTTGATACCCTTACCCATATGGACGACGCGTTGAATCGGGGTCCCTTCAGAATTTACAAATGAAGATCGACGTCGGTTCATGGCGTCATGTTTCGGGCATTTCCTGACAATGCATCGGGAGATGAAGTTTTCAGGTGGTGATATCCATCGGTTGCTTTTGAGGGAACTGCATCATAACGACCCAGCAGATGAGATGTAGTTCATGTTAGGGAACCAGTCGGTGAGGTTTTCGAAGGTGGAATTTTGCTTGATCAACGGATCATGGTTTAGAGTTGTACCGGACACGACCAAGTATGCAGAAGTGGAGAATGGCATATATCAACGGTACTTTTCTGGAGTCGATGAGGTCTCATTGGAGGAGATAAGAAGTGTTGTCACCGTCGTAGAGTTTGGAGAGGCGTACGATGTTGTGAAGCTCTGCCTCATATATATGTTGAACTGGATACTGATGGGGGTAGATGAGAGATTCAAGATTCAAGTTTGACAGTTTTGGCCGGTTGAGGATCTCGATGCGTTCGACGCGTTCCCGTGGGGTGTCCACACGTACAGATATTCTATTTACTCATTCAAGCATGCACTTGACGGGTGACGAGACTGGTTTGAGAGACGCCAGCAAGAAAAAGGCGATCACATACATACGATGGAGACCTACAACATATACGATCTATCTCACGCTTTATTGGAGAACTTCGAATTACAAGTTGTACTTTATTGGTGTTGTCCTCAATGTTATGGATATTTATCGTACTTTAGAAATCCCTGCTTCAATGCTTGCATGTCTATCGGAAATGAAAACCAGCTCATCAATATGACCTAGGGCACCCTTCAAGCAATCCAAATACATCCCATGAAAGGTTGTTTTCTAAGTCGTCGTACCCAAAAGCAATTGGATACACCTGTTCATTTCCATCTTGTGTTGTTGCAACAAACATTGAACCCCCAAATCGTCCCTTCAAATGGGTACCATCAACGGCAATTACTGGACGCATACACGTCAGGAATCCTCTAAGTGAGGCACCAATCGACATGAAAAAGTAGAGAAATTTACCATCTTTGTCGCATTGTAAGTCAATGATTGTACTAGGATTTTTTTGTTCCAAAACGTAACCGAATGATGGAAGCAGTTGGAAGGTTTCCTCATGCGTTCCATAGGTCAGTGACAACACATAATTGAGGGCGGTGTGTGCCTTACTGTACATGGTTTAGATTCCATACATTGATTTCATGTCAGCGGTTATGTCATTCGGATGCATTAGTCGACCATCTTGTTGTTGAAATCTAGGTACAATCACTTCTCCAATTATGACTGCACTAGCTTGTCGGTGGCGGCAGTGAATTTCCTCTAATGGATAAGTGTGTTCGTTGACAAAACTTCTTACTTGAAAGTATGTCACTTCATCTCTCCTCACGGCTCTTAACTTCCACGTACAATTTTCTATCAAACAAACTAGATGTAATGTTGTCTTATTGGACCTTTACATCTTCCACTCGAAGTTCTGCCGTATTGCAAAATGGCCTACTAGTCCCTTCAAATCCTTTTTCGTTAGAATAAATTGCCTTTTATATATCATGCTTGTAGGTTCATCTTCAACCAAGTTCCTGCTTTCACCCATACCAAACGAGTATGATTCTGCTCCTGGAATAACCCATGTTGTGGTATTATCAGAATCATCTGGAGTTATATTAGCCCAGGCCTCGGAGGTCCAGTTATATCTGGTGTACTAAAACTAAATCTGTATACACGTCTTACATGTCTTTCCGTTTGGACATATTCTTCATTATCCTCACTGTTCTCTACAATATCTACCGGATTAAAATTGCCCTCATTATCCACCTCATGAATCAGCCCAACATTCGGTGCTGTATTCTGCTCATTGTTGATGTCATTGTAGATCTCATTGTATTGGTGGTTGTACTGCCTACCATTCATCTCAATTTGACAACCAAAGACATCGTCGAATTGAGGTCCCAGCATATCAGCATGACCGACTACTTCCAGTGGGACAACACATGTTTTCCCGACCATCAATCCTACTTCTTTCTGTGAACAACTGGTTGCTTCCGCCTGACGATCGAAATTGTTGGGTGTTATCACAATGAGGGATAACTTCACCAATGACACCTTCTGTTGGCCTCTCGATTAGACTATCACATACTTGAGGGATCACCCTATCTTCCTCTAGCACAAACTGAGCATCATCATCGTTTCTTATAAATGTACGACATGTAGTCTCAGGAACGATTGATATAGACTGTAAATCAACACTGTATTTGTTCTCATCATACTTCACAACGGTTTGCACGATCGACACCAGTTCGTCGTAAGTCAAATTCTTTAACACATACAAACCTTGGTTATCAGAACTTAAATACCTCTGACTTCCGTCGGGTAATTGCTCTCATCGACCGTTGTAAGATATGCCAATTCTTACCCTATCCATTGTCCTGTCAAAATCATCATCAAAAACCATTATTAAGAAAATAATATTTAATATTAAATTTACAATTATAAAGGATTAAACAAAAATCTAAAGTGTAAGCGATCGAGCTTTTTTTGTTAGTGATCGAGCCTTTTTTATACATGATTGAGCTTTTTTGAACTTGATCGTGTTTTTTTTGTTTCTGGATCGAGCTCTTTTTGTACATGATCGAGCTTTTTTTAATATGGCTCGAGCTTTTTTTTAGGGATCGATCTTTTTTTAGGGATTGAGCTTTTTTTGTATATGATCGAGCGTTTTTTGTGAATGATCGAGCTTTTTTTGTGATGATCGAGCTTTTTTCGTGAGGAATCTAGCTTTTTTTGTGAGAGCTCGAGCATTTTTTGTGAGGGATTGTGCTTTTTTTTAAGGATCGAGCTATTTTAAAAATTGCTTGAGCTTTTTTACTAATATTTAGAGCTTTTATGCTCAAGATTTAAAACTTGTTTGCACCACTTCAAATCAGTTCGCCCAAATATATATACAAAACAAAATGCATACATGTTCATACATTATTTTTTAAAAGTTTACAACTCGTAGACATATAAAAAAAAATAGAGACAACATGTTAATACATATTCATACATTGTTAAACCACACAGAAATGCATGAAAAAATTAGAATGAAGATCAGAAATATTTGTTTACCTTCTTGTACAATATCTAGAGAGAGACTTGTTTTTTGGAGAGATAGAGGAGTAGTTGATTGATTTTTAGACAACTTCTTTGGAGAGAGAGGCTTTTAAAGAATAAATAATCGATTATTTAAGGGTAATTTTGGTAGTTCAACATAATAGGTGCATTTTAAACTTAACTTATTAAACTGGTGACATCACTGCAACTCACCAAAAAAAAGGTGACATTTCTCACCATTTCCACCATATAATATTATAATATAATATAATATATATTACTATATATAAATACTATATATTAAGAATATATATATAATATTATGATTATATATATTATTATATATAATAATATTATTATATATAATTTTATATTATATATATAATATATGTAATAATATTTAATATATAACTGTATATATTATTGTAATTATTTAGTTATAATTTAAGAGTTTAGTTTTAATTAATTCATTTTTTGATATGTTTTTTTTAATTAATTTTTGATGTGTTACTTTTGTGTAATTTAAAAATTATAATACAAAAATTATATTGGTTAATTATTTAATCAATTTGCTTATAGTTGTAATAATATTAAACAAAATGTCAAAATTGATATTTCAATTTTTGATAGTTTTCGATTAACCTACTAGAGACGTTTTTTCCTTTTTCATTTTCAAAATACAGCTTTCAGTATATGCTACCAGACACGTTTTCAGAATTCGAAACTGAAACCAAAAATACTGTTTTCATTTTCATTTTTATTTTCGAAAAATATCAGCTGAAAAACGTTTACATGACGGACCCTAATTTTCTATTGGAACAGTTTTTAAAAAAATATATATATATATAAAAATTATCATGTGAAGCTATTTTTGATTTTTTGTAAAAGTATTTATAAATAAAATGTTATATAAAAGGACTTGAAATGCCTTTTATAAAACCATGATTTCAGTACTACTTTAGTTAATATTATAGATGTTTCGTTAATCTAGAAAATATATTTTAAATTTAAGCATGAGAAATAAAAAAAAATGAACAATGTCTACCATCCATAGTAATTTGATCATAAAATTTTAGGTCAGATATTCTAACTGGTTTGCTTGTGATTTTTTTTGGTCAGATCCCCAAGAATTCTAACCATTTGGAACTAGACTCTGCAATTTATCGATACGTTGGATGTAGATCATTAGATTAACATATTTTGACTTAAAATGTATGCACTTGTCAAAGTTTCTTCATAATCAGTGGTCCATATACAACGCACTAATGTAAGTTATATCAGTACACACTGAGGAAACAATGACTAATATATATATAATCAGGTACTACTATAACTTTATCGGTATATTTGATGTGCACCATTAGATTTACATATTTTGATTTAAAATGTATGCACTTATCAAAGTTTATTCGTAATCAGCAATCCATATATAACGCACTGATGTAAGTTACATCAGTACGTTGCATGTGCACCGTTGATTATAAAAAAATTTAGACGGATGCATACACTTTGAGTCAAATCATGTAAATCTGATGGGCCACATTTAACGCACAAATGAATTTATATCAATACGTATTGACTTTAAAATTTCCGTATTTATATATAACAGTAGATACAATGACCAAATTAGCCTAGGATAGGACACATGTCAAACAATTGTCAAACGAGTACCGTGCTACCTAATCGCAAGAAATTGATATTTTATAATTGAATAAATTTCATTTTGGTCCCTAACTTCTTATAATTTAGCATGTTTTTAATAATATTTCCATGTTGGACACCTATGGTCTCAAAAGTTTAAAAAATACATCAATTTGGCCCATCCTTCAACATTAGTTAAAGTCAACAAAACCAAGTGTATTTTTATCTGAGTAATAGATAGACATCTAACTTATGTATTCCAACTTATATTCTAAATTTTGATGTGACAATTGGTATTTATATAATTATAATAATAATAATGACTTAATTCACTTATCCATATCATTTTCGGAAAAAAAATATTCACGTATACACATGTTATGTGATTCAAATTACCATATTATGGATAAAGATCAATGTGAGATATTTAATATTACTCTTTTAGAGTTGTGTTAGGGACAATCATCAATTGTTCTTAGTGCACTCGTTATTATTATTATTGAATTAGAAGTATGAAATCCTTAATTCCAAATAAACATTTGGAAATTTAAGAGTTGCAAGTTTGCATCTATTTGACATAATTAAATACCATTTATTACTCATAATTACAAAATTGACATTTTATTAACATCTACCTTTTGTATACATATAATGTTTGCCTTCACCAAAAAGAAGTCAATTTCTTCTCTTACACTATGTTTGGTTTGATGAAATAGGAGAGAACAAAAATTAAAGAATTTGGATGGATTTATAATATCTTGTTTGGATTGTTAAATGAGAGAGAAAAGAAATAAAATTGAAGGAAAAGAAGGGAATTTTTTTTTGTTTCATTCAATTTGGTTTCCACCTAAATTTGGGAGGAAAATGAGGGAAATGAATTCAAAATTAATGATGTTTCCAATATCCCAAAACTAACTATATTAATATTGGGTATTCATATTGTTAAAAGAATGATATTTTCGTAAATATAATAAAATTAATTCATTTATTTCTCTTTACCAAATAAGATTGATTTTCTTTCATTTCTTTTATATTTATAATCATCCAAACAACAATCATTAAAAACACTTTCTTTTCCTTTCCTTTCCTTTCTTTTCCTCTGTCTTTCCTTTCATTTCCTTTCCTTTCCTTTCCTTTTTCCTTTCTTTTCCTCCGTCTTTCATTTCTCTCATAATATTCCACCAATCCAAACATAGTGTTAGTCATTTGAAGTATTTCAAGGCTTCTATTCTATTCTAGTATTCCCTCTAATTTCTCTTCTCAACTTGCATATTTAGGAGAGAGTTTGCAATTGATTTTTTTTTTTAGTTTACCCCAAACAAATAATAAATTCGTGGGAGTTCAAATGCAACTCATTGAAAAAAAAACCTTTACCATATAATAATAATTGCTTTCTTTTACGCTTTAAAAGCTAGTCACTATGAAAGCAAAAAAAAAATCACCTTATAAAATCCTTGAAATTTCATTAAACACTTAAAGTTCCCTTTATCTCCCTGATTAAATAAAAATTTGAAAAAACAAATTGTAGAAAAATTGGAATAAAAAATATAAAGAATCCTTTGTTTAAAAGCATGAAGTTATCAATTATAGAAAGAGAACAATAAGAAACATATTCATAACCTCTTGATAAGGAAAGACAAAACAATAATTTAAATACTATAAATAGTAGTAATTTTATAATAACGAAAATAAAAAGGAGGGATAAAAAATGGTATTCTCATTGACTTAAATGACTAGAGATTTTGGAAATGTAAAACACAATGTGTCGCATAAGGAATCCAATGATTGTCCGTAACTTCGCAAGTGAATTTAGCGAATTCTCACTCTTTTAATGAAACACAAAATCTTTAAGAATAGGTTGCTTGTCAACATAGAAAGTAAATATTTAATTAAAATATTAAAATTGTATATAGGTTTAAAAGAACGGATCTCCACTAAAAATAGAATATCTCCCTTACTCGATAAGGATTTACCTCTCAATCTTTATCGATCAATGAAGATCTAGTGACATATCGATTGACAATAGAGATCTTCATTGATTATTGGATCTCCACTAACAATGAAGTCTCCATTGCTCAATAATGATCTAGCATTAAATATTCCTTGACCATTGCCTATAGAATTTAATGTACTTCAACGTAAAATTTTAGGATCAAGTTTTGATATATTTCAAAATATTAATATGTTTTATATTTATTTGATTTAATAATTTATTTTAAGTAATTTAGACGATTTTCATCATACGTAATGTTTTTAAGATGTTTTTAAGATCAGAGAGTAAAATTGTTATTTTGGTTTAAGTATATATGAAACTTCAAGGACCATGCGATTTAAAAATAAAACGATGAATAAAAAAATAATAAATTGCAAATTTTAAGGAGCTAAATGAAATTTCCCCTTAATAAATTGATAAAACCTTCTCTCGGTTGGATTTGGGGCCTTCCCTGTATAACCTTTTTGTTGACTACACTTGCAAGCAATTCCCTTTCTCTTCCTTTTATCTCTCTCTCTCTCCAAAACATAAAGATAAAATCAAAAAATATATATACGAAATTAATAAAAAATCATTATTCAGGAAATTAAAATTAGAAAACATCTACATACATATATATAAATAAATAAATAAATAAACTGTCTTCGTTCTTCAACGGCCTGATATCTCCTCTCAACAGGTATTTCATGGTTTCGCTTCTCTGATAATCCCTTGTTTGTTCAATTTGTTTTATTATTATATGTTTGTAAGTAGTATTACATATATTTTGTATATTTTTATTTACTCGCTCTTGTCTATCAATCTGCATTGGCTTGCATAAATTTCTGATGTTGGCGTTTCAACTTTTGCAGAGAACGGGATTCTAGGGTTTTTGCCACTGCGTTTGTACCTTCTAACGCAGGTAATTATTCTATTGTTTTGATTTTTTTTTTCAACGAAGACGACTCAATACAACAGCAAGTTAGGGTTTTAATTTGTGGCGGTGGTTAGGGCTTGCATTGTGTTGATGTTATGTTAGTTTGATACTGACAGATACAATAAGTTTTGAGTAATGAATATTCGTTAATTTGGAAAAAAAAATTGTAAGAACTGGGATGGGTTCGGGTGAGAATTTGACTACATGTGATGAGTCATTGCGTGATTCTGTTATTGAGCAGCCTTTTTGTGGAGAAGTTTGTGAAGAAGAACCAGTTTCTGAGCATTGTGCTGGCTTTAGGACTCGTCCTAAAATTAACGGTGATAGTGTCAATGACATTAATTTGTCTGATGGGTGTCCCTATTTTTATAATGATGATAAAACTTGTTATTTGAGTTCTGATGATGTTAGGACAACAGTCATTGGTAATAGAGATCATTTTCTGGGTGAATGTGCAAATGTGGTTTGTTTGGGTTTGGAGAAAGTGTTGGATGATGAATGTGGGGTGAGTGGGGTTTTTTTGAATGAAAACCAGTTTGCAATCGGTGTTTGTAATTCACCAGATAGGTGTTTGGATTTTTCTCAGGACATAAGCTCCAATGATGTTACAGAGTCAGTTGTTGGTAACAGAGATCTATTGGCGAGTGATTGTGAAAATTTGGCTGCTTTGGTTTCAGAAAAAAATGCTGATGATGAGTGTGGGGTTTGTTCGACTGAGATTAAAAGTGAAGTTGATGTTTGTAGTGTGAAAATTGATGGTTTGTGCTTGGATATTAGAGGGTTTCAAGGTGAGAAGGGGCCTGGGAAATCATTGGACGGTTGTGAAATGCTCTTGGGTGAAAGGCCTAGGGGTAGTTCACCCAGAAATCATGATTTGCAAGATGAGCAAATGGATAAGGAAGTTGATGCCTCCTCTGTTGAGGGAATTGTAGAGGTTGTGGAAGAGAAAACCGATGTTTTACCTCTGGTGCATGTGGTTGCTGGCAACCAAACATTCTCATCTGAGGGCTGCAGAATGTTGTTGGGATCAAATTTTGAGACTGGTTCGTCTAGAAATTTTGTTTTACAGCATGACTGCAAGGATGATAAGATAGTTGGTTGTGTCTCTGGGGATGAAGGGGTTTTAGAAGAGAAAATTTATACATTATCTGGGGTGGAAGAAGTTATGGAAGATAAAAGTAATGTTTTTGTTGGAACAGAGAAGGATATATGCAAACCAATATTTTCTTTACAGGACTGTGACATTTGCTTAGAATCCACACCGATGAATGGTTCTTCGGAAGGTTTTGTTGGAGATAAAAGTGATGTTTTAGTTGGGACAAAGATTGAAGTTCCTGTAGAATCAGTATCATCAACCGGGTTTTCAAGTAATTATGCGGGAGTAAATGAGCAGAACACTGAGAGCATCAGTCCTCATGCTGTGGAGGGGAAAGATGATGCTTCGGCAGTTATAGAAGCTAATATGTGCAACAGGATATCATGTTCACAGGATGGTGAAATGCCTTCAAAATGTTCATGTAAGGCGGATTTAATGAGAATTGACATACACGATGATCCTTCTGAGCATAACAGTTTCTGTCATATCGCCGTGCAACCTATTATTAAAGTTATGGAAACAAAAAGTGACATTGATACACGCATCCTAGCATTGTCTGTGCACAGTTGCCAGAGCTCCTTGGAAAATTTACATATGTCTGATTCATTGAGTAATTATCCCCAGCAGAATGAACAAAGAGATAATAGGATTATTGAGAGACCCTCTGCCGAGAGTATTACAGAGTTCATGGAAGAGAAAAGTGATGTTACAACTGATAAAAAGATTGAAATTTGCACACAGGTATTACCCGTAGAAGAACGTACGGTCAAGAAATCAGTTTCCTTGCCGCCATGCCATCCCTTCGGTAGTGATGAGAATGACTTTTCTAAGTTGGACGTGACAGATCCCATTCAGAATGATGTATTAGGTGACATGGTTTCTATCAGTGCTGTTGATGGAGGCAAACAAGCAGATCTTGAAGAACAAGATAATGTTGCAGTTGATTGTTTTTCCAAAACCGAAAATCCTGACAGTGTTCCATCCTTTTCTAAAAGGAGCAGCATAAGAAGTAGATTGAACCGGAAGACTCAGACAAAAAGGGCTGCAAGGAATTACAGGAACACAGTGAAAGTGCAAGAGCCACAAAGTAATATTGATATCATTTTCAAGGTTGCAAGAAGGAAGAGAAGCTGTTTCTCCAAACCAGCTCGTGCTTCTATCTGGGGATTGTTGGACAACATTACTCATTTTTTTGATATTAGTGATGTGAATAGGTGCAGTCAAGCTGAGAATCAAAGATTACGGAAAGCCAAAGGTGGTCAAGAAAGTCGAAAGCAGAAAAAGAATCAGACCAGTGGAAACTCACTAGGTTCTAGTAGAAAATCTCATTCTTATACTAGATGCCTCCGTTTGAAAGTTAAAGTGGGGAAAGAAGTTTGTCAAGGAAGTCTGAACATTATGGTTCCTGAGGTGGTTGACAGCACAGGATCTGATGATGCTATTGTTAGTGGTTACAGGACCGAGTCATACCAGAGAAACAGTTTAGAATTTCCAAAATTAGCTCACGGTGTTGAAGGTAAATCAAGGGAAGAGGGGCCGAGTGAGTGTTTCATCAAGAACACAGAGGAGTCAGAAACACATCCAGATGACTCGGTTTTTAGTGGTTACCTTGCAAATAAGGACTTGAAGGGCACTGTTATGTCAAACAAGTCTGATGTAGATTTTACTGATGTAGATTTTACTGATGAATATCTTTCTATCCCTGCCCATAAAGGGGATGACGTATTGGGAGGAGCAATTGAAAACTGTTATATGGATCCCGGAACTTCACCAGATTCAGAAGTTATTAATTTAGTTCCTGATGCCCAAGTTGGTGCAAGAAGTCAAGAAGAATTGCATAAAACTGTTTCGGCTTCTCCAAAAGCTTGTGTTGCTACTGGATATGTTATCTGCAGCAGGAGAGGGAAGAAGGAAGATGACCTTCTCCTCGCAGATAACCATATTATGGAGGAAAATTCACTTGTTGCAGCAAGCAAAAAGAAAGCAAAACCATCAAAGAAACGTGAAGGCAGACAGAAAATGGTTGATAATTTTGGATCTGGTGAGATACTTGTTGCATCCTTTGGTGCAAATGCTTCAAGCATCTCATTAGGCAATGGGGATGTCTCTGTGGAACCATTGCCTTCATTGACAGAGACTGAACTTGGAATTTTTAGAGAGGAAATGGTTCCTTCTATCAAATCCAAGGGATGTCGAATTTCCAAAAGTTCAAAATCTGATGGGATGAGAAAGGGAAAGTCCAAAGTCTCAGACACAGCGAAGAACAGGAGAAAGAAAACTGACAAACTGGGGGGAAATCAGCCGAAGTCTGTTAATAAGAGCAAATTGGAGAAGGACGTTTCAATTACCAAAAGAATGCAGAAGGTTGTTTGTGATCAGGTTGAGGACAAAACAGAATGTAAACCAGAAATAGGTATTGAACGCATAAATAATTTGTTCTGAACCTTTTTTCTTTATCTGGACCGCACCATGTCATCTGTTTTGTTATTTAATTATACATATTCCCGTTCTTATGTTTTTCCTTTAGCCACAAAATACATGTTTCAGGGATCGAAAACATGTTTGATACTAGTTTGTGTAAGCTGATGATGTAGGAAGTAACATGGCAGATGATGTTGGAAAAAGTGATGGTGTTGACAGCATTGTGTGTGCTGATGTAGCTAATGTGGACATTGTATCCAGTGCCGTACCTCAGCAGGACTGTCCTAACGAAAGTGCTTGGGTGCTGTGTGATGACTGTTGTAAATGGCGGCGTATACCAGTTGCACTCGCCAATTCAATTGATGAAAGTTGCAGATGGTACATATTATTGTTTCTCTATTGTTATTTAAGATATGCTGTTTATGTCAATTATCTTTTTGAACCTAATGTGATTTTGGCTTTGAACTGGCTTGTCAATTTTTGAAACTTGTTAGCCATTGTTAAAATGTTTTCTTTTTTAAACTATTTTCTTAGTTAGATTTCGACTGATTAGGTGAAGTTTCCTTTTGTCTGTCACTCTGTCAAACAATGTGGTATTTTGGGTGTGAAAAGATACCCACGTGGCCACGTAATGTCTTTTACATCTGTGGTTGTTAGCAATGAGAATTTCTGATTTATGTTTTTCTTGGCATGACGCTAGTTTTTATGAATTTTGGTGTTACGGATGTTAGTACTGACTAGGTTATATTTGGAATTTCAGGATTTTATACTCATTATTTTACTTTGTTACTTAATCAGTTTAGTCGTTAAAGTTGTGACGTACCAGTTATTAAAATTACAACAGATAAGTGGGGTTGAATAGGTTATTTGACTCATTTGTTGAATTTTGCACAAATAGTTCTCTAGGTATATTATTACAATTTCTTTGTTAATCCTCTTTAATGCAATGAATTGTTAGAATTCTCCAAATTTGCAATTTCAAAACTCTTGTTATCTTGTAATTTGGTAACGGCTTTTGTGCATTTGAGATGTTTCAACTACACCTTTTGTAATTGTTTATTTCTTAATTAATATTTTTTTTGTTTCCTACCAAATATGTATTAGTAGAAGCCTTGGACAAGTAATTTTTCTTCTAAAGTTGCATCAAGGTCTTAAGTATCTTTTCTCTTTTATTGCATTGGTGAGGGATCTTAGTATATACTCATGTCCTTATGTTTGGCTTTTGGTTATTTGCAATGATCTTTGATATTAGTTTCGACACAAGATAAACTTTACTGTTTTTTTATTTTATATTATGTTTTTACCTTCTCTTATAATGACATTCCTAAATTTATCTCTGCTTGTCTACACACACATTTTGTAACTTTTATCTAATATCTTTAATTGGATTTTCTGCTGTTTTTTTCTTAATGAAGGGTCTGTAAGGACAACATGGATAAAGCTTATGCAGATTGTTCTGCCTCTCAAGAGAAGACAAATGCAGATATTAATGCGGAGTTAGGCATATCAGATTATGAAGAAGATGTTTCTGATGGTCTTTTAAATTATAATGGATCAGGGAAGTACTTGGATTTTAGGAGCAGAGCTGGTACGTGTATTTTCGGGTGATGATAGTTCAGAAAAAGGAGTTTATCCGTCCTTCAAATACGGATGAGCTTAGATTGTGAAATGATAGCATATTCTTTACTGAATTTTGAGTTTTGACACTTCTTGCTGGTGGTTTTATGTTTTGCAGCAGTACCTGGGTCAGCTTTTAGGCGTATCGATTCTAATGTGTTTCTTCACCGTAGCCGCAAAACCCAAACCATCGATGAGGTCTGAGTTGACTCATCTTGTTTTTCATTTCTCATTGTGATGATTTTTTATGTTTGGCTGTGTTACATATTGTAAAGGATAAAGCCTGTTTAGTACTAATTGTGCACATACTTCAGGAGTTCAGGTGGCATAGATTCATTTCAAGTTGTCCATGTTTAAAGTTTAAAAAGTGAATAGTCCTTCCAACCTAAATTGTTAGCCTTTTTATGAAAATCCAGCTTTTAAGGGGACATCATTCAAACATTCTTCCGAAAAAGTAACAATTTATATAATAAAACTCTATTGACATTATATTTTGCAGTGACATTAGTCATTTTGAATATAGAAAAGGATAATTTATGAAAGTTTCAGAATTATGTGCTCGACCTTTTCCAGCACTTGAACATTATCTTCTATATACCATAACTAGAAAATAATTTACTGGCAATCTCTTTCAGCAATAAAATATGTTATGTTTCCTCATTAAGAAATGCACATTGATTCTTCAAAGTGAAGTTCAGTTATGGGACATCCCAAAACAGAAAAGAGGAACATAAATCAAAATGGAGTACCTTCTTGTAGAGAAGATTGTCATGGGATCAACATGGTAACATCTGGTCAATATGCCAAGTTAGGATCGTTTTTCCGCTAAATTAGTACTTTTATTTTTATGTTGAACTCAATATATAAAATTGTATATCTTGTATGCGATTTAGATGTTGAGGCGTATGTTCATGTATAAATAGTATATGATTTTCGTATTATTGTCCTTTTTTTTCGTGTTGATAGAACCCAGCCAAACTGTTTCAAACACAATTTTCTTCTCTGTTAAAATGCTATGTAGACTTGCATCTAATACGATGATAATTTTGTGTTTCTAGATATGATTAATATAATTAAAGTTGTACTCATGGCATCTTTTTATTATTATTACTATTCAAGTCCACTTTCTACTTTCATGCTACGAGTTTTCTATTTCTTTCCAATGTGGCAAACTACTATGACTTTTCCATAATATTTTTACTATAATGGTCTCATTATTAGCTGCTATTTGTGATAGGTTGATTAAATTTGTTGCTATTTAGATTAGCCCGTTTCTTCTTGATTAAGTTGTTTTCTACATTTCATCAGATAATGGTTTGCCACTGCAAACCACCTCCAGATGGTCGGCTGGGCTGTGGAGATGAATGCCTGAATCGTATGCTTAACATTGAATGTGTCAAGGGCACCTGTCCTTGCGGTGACCGATGCTCAAATCAACAGGTGTTCCATTTATCTTTTGCAATAATTTTTTATTTTTCTTTGAACGTATCTAGTTTCGTGTGTTAAGTCAAGAGCATTATTTTTAGTTTCAAGCATTTGTTTGCAGTTCCAGAAGCGCAAGTATGCCGATATGCGTTGGCTTCCATGTGGAAAGAAGGGTTTTGGGCTTCACTCACTCGAGAATATATCCATTGGACATTTTATTATAGAATATGTTGGAGAGGTAAATGCGCATTTGTTCTGTTAAAGTCAATGGTGAACCTCATTATGAGGTTAAATAATGGTGGTTTGTTGATGCTAGCTGTTAAGAATGTAATTGTGGTTATTCTATGTCAATTATTAAGTAAAATAGATCCTTCAAATTATGTCGATGCAATATCTTTTATCTGTCTATTATTTTTATTACCAAGATCTCTAATATTAGTTCACTTCAGGTGCTTGACATGCACAGTTATGAGGCACGGCAAAAGAAGTATGCGGCTAATGGTCATAAGCATTTCTACTTCATGACATTAAATGGCAGCGAGGTTTGAAATGTGTCGTTGATAACTATTTACTTTTGTTCTTTCGATTAGAAACAATTTTATATTTTGGTTAATTAGCAGTTGTTGGATGAGCAGCATGTGGTTGTTTTAATTGTTATTAAATCATTTTAAAACTGTTGTTGAGTGTCTCTTATCTTTATTGGAACAGTTTTTTAACCTTAGTCCTTCATTTTTATGATATTGTTGAAAGTTTTGGAATTGTGTGATTTGTGTCAAGTGCTAAAATTTTATCTTATTGGTGACCTCAAACAAATTATGTTGGATTCTCTGTGCTGGATATGAAGGTTGTCTTAGGGTATGTTTGGTATGGCTTTTCAGTTAGATCTTCTAGAGTAGATCGTTAACTAATGAAGCTTTTATTGAGTAGAGCTTTCAACAAAAAAGCTTTGGGTTGTATAAATTATAAAAATGGTGTTGACAATGTATTTTTTAAAAATAGCTTTTGGTTATGTAAATTACAAAAAAGTGTTGAGACAATTCATAAGTTTTAAAAAAAACTCAAAAAAAGCTTTTGGGGAAAGCCTAAATTTTGGGTTTCGCCTAATAGACGTAAAATAGTTTTTATAAAGGGTAATTGAGACAATTCATATATTAAAAAAAAAAAAACTTCAAAACATCTTCTAGCACTTAAAAAGCATTTTTGGTCTTTACAAAATCCATACCAAACACACACTTAGTCTGTTAGAAATCTCTTCATGAATGTTGTAACAGTTGCTACTTAGAGAGGCTTAAATATGCCACTCTCTGAAATGTCCTTACCTGTTTAATGTATACAAGGTGATGTATTATGACAGTTGCAACCCTGTCATATAGTATTAGTAGGATATCATCCTTTTTGTTCAATACAATTTTTGTTTTTGTAAAAAAAGAAAAGAAAAAAAGTAGTAGGATATTATCATTTACATTTGCGAGAAGACCAGTAAACTTGAATTGAAATTTGCCTCTTTGAGAGCTTTTATTATTTGCCTCCCGTACTTGTGTACTTAAAAAAGTACTACTCTTTGTTGGCTATTGTAAAGTCTTGAGATAGTACATGGATAGATAGGTTTTGAGTCTGTGTGAAGTCATTTGTTTTCCTTCTTTTGGGTTGTAAGTCCCCTTTATTTGACTGTTGGTTCACTTATTTTCTTTTATTAATTTTTCTTCTTATCAGAAGAAAAAAAAACAGATTATTAATCTTTTGTTATTGTAAATTCTTATCATGAATTTATGCATACTTATATATATAATACTATTGGAAACCCTTCACCCTTACCCCATTTCCTAATAAAACCTTGTTGGTTTATGTTATTAGGAATTTTCATTTTTGTTGTCTGATTTTTTAGCCATAATTGCTTCATTTTGGTTTCTTATATATGCATATATATATATTTACATGCTTTCAGGTTATAGACGCATGTGCCAAGGGAAATTTGGGCCGTTTCATTAACCATAGTTGTGATCCTAATTGCCGTACTGAAAAGGTAAACATCCATGGGCATCTTATTATCTTGTAGTTCATATGTTAAAATGAAATTATTACTTTGTTGTAATGTTCTGGTTGAAATAATCTTGATCCATTTCTAGTATTGGGGAAACTGGTTTTACTTTTCATAATTTTTCTGAGGGACTAATTTTTTTCTTGGTTTTTGATGCCTGAGATAATAAGTTATAACGACATAAATGTTTGTGTAAGTTGCCCTTAAAAAATGAAAAATAAAGGGAAGAAAGGTAGAAAAGGACTCTTAACTATATTTTTGTTTTGACAAGGCTGATAAGACAGTCAGTTGAGGGGATTATGGACCAAGACATAGACGTTTCCATCTGCACTTGTTTGTCTTGACTTGCAGGATTAAGGCTTCATGTAAAATGCTTAACATATTTTCTCATATAATATTACTTAATACTGGATGAAACAGCCTATAAAATTACATTAATCTCTGGTTTTTTGTAGTGGACTTTTACGCTCCATTGGAATCAATGGATTTGATTTGCCCTACAGTATTTTTCAAATAGTCAACTCTCTATTTATGCATTTTATGCATATAGTTTTAAACTTTTGTATATTAATGAAATATATGGATATGTGTTGTTAACCTTTTTTATAATATATGAATATAAAGTTTTTTGTACTTTTCGGTAGCTACTACTTTCAGAAATTTATGTACACATTAGAAAAAGATATTCAATACTAGTTATTCTTCTCTATGATGTCAACATTTTCTTTAATATGAAGT
Organism: Dipteronia dyeriana; assembly: GCA_032871835.1. Lineage (NCBI taxonomy): Eukaryota > Viridiplantae > Streptophyta > Magnoliopsida > Sapindales > Sapindaceae > Dipteronia > Dipteronia dyeriana. The sequence goes on along the minus strand of CM065296.1, from coordinate 97,483,623 downwards.
ACCAAAATGTTGTCCTTAACCAAGTGATTTGTTTTGTGAACTATTTTATGTCAACATGGCTTTCCCATTTCATTGAAATATTCCTCTTGACCTGAATGAATATGAAAGCCTTCAGTTTCTTGAGTTTTATTTCTCATAAAATTCACTTTTATTGTTGTCATTTTGGAGCAGTGGATGGTGAATGGAGAAATTTGCATTGGACTTTTTGCTTTAAGGGATATTAAGGAGGTATGCTCACTCCCTACATAATTTTTTTTTCTTCTATGTCGGTTTCTTTGTTCCCGCTACTCATTTACATATGTGGCTGTTCTCATTTAAAAAAGAAAAAAGAAAAAAAAAATTACAATGGGCAGTTGATTGCATCTCTTGACAGTCGGGCAATTTTTGGTGAAGCTAAACTTTTGGAATTAGGTGAAAAAGCTCAATATCAGTAAAAACCTTTTTTCCTTACCACCAATGGTAGAGAGGATTTAAATGTTAGTTTCCTTGAGTATTTATCATCTTTTGTCTTTTAAGCATATTAGTCTTTTTCAGGGTGAAGAGCTAACATTTGACTACAACTACGTAAGAGTATTTGGGGCTGCTGCCAAAAAGTGTCATTGTGGTTCTCCTCATTGTCGGGGTTATATAGGTGGGGATCCACAAAATACTGAAGTAATTTATCAAGGTGATTCAGATGATGAATATCCTGAACCTGTCATGCTTGAAGATGGTGAAGCGGGAGATGGCTTAGACAATATAATATCTAAAACATGTTCCTCTTATGGTGCCAAAACTAAAATCGCTGAGACTGTAGTAAAAGATATAGATAATATGGATAATTCCACTAGAGTTATTGGACAGTTAGAGACTGCCACAGAAATTGATGACCATATCGATCAATCTGCTTCTGCTGCTTTCCAGTTACAGACTTTACCAGAAATTGAGAATTCAAAGGGAGTTCAACCAGTTGATATTTCCCAACCAGTAGAAGACGAAACAAGCAGACCCATATCTGCTATTCAGCCAAGTTCTTCTATGGAAGAGAAAATGGTAAACAAGATTTCATCTGTAATCCAAGAGGTGGGATATTCTTCTCCAACGCTCATGTCTATGAAGTCCAAGTCTGATACAGTTGAAGACAAGCGAGGTTTTTCAAGATCCCTTCCTCGTATTAAAACCTCTCACTCATCCAGTTCTGTTAAGAAAGGAAAGGTTACTACTAGTCCTACAAATGGAAACAAAGTTAAGATGATGGCCAACAAATCTCAGCATCTGCTTATCAAACCCAAAAAATCGATGGAAGGTTCTTCTAATGGTCGTTTTGAAGCAGGTTAGGGATCTTTTTTTTCTTGTGTTGACAAATGAATGCTTGTATAGTTTGATTATTTTAATGATAAATACTGTCCAATGTTGCAGTTCAGGAGAAACTAAATGAGTTGCTAGATGCTGACGGGGGCATAAGTAAACGAAAAGTGAGTAACTTTGGTGTTATCCATTTGTCTCTTTAAATTGATATCTTTCTATATGGTGAGTTGGCATTACATCATTGTTGGTTTATTAGTCCCATAAAAGGCGAAAGAAAGCTCGGTAGTGTCCTTTTTTGTCACTAAATGTGCTCTATGTTTTTTTTTTCTTTTTCATTTGTTCCATTTTGGCTTTTCCAAAGGGATCTATGTGCATTCATTTCTCAAATATATGTTGAAAGTCTGTTAGTCAGCCTGCTATTTTTTGATTTTGTAGATCTTCTATTTTCCTATGCTCCAAAGATTATTTTGAAGGCTGTTACAATTTCCATTTCATGAAGCATGCAGTCTCACTACAGACTCCATTTTTCTACAAAGTGTTTATATGCGTTTCTTTAATTCTTTATATATATGTTATCTTTTGTTTAAGACATGGTTTTTTGCTGACAGGATGCTGCTAAAGGCTATTTGAAGCTTCTGCTTCTGACTGCTGCTTCCGGTAATAGTGGAAATGGCGAAGCAATTCAAAGGTCATTTATAGTTTTTTTTTTGTTTTCATTTTGTTATTTAGTCTTATATAGTGTTGGACGGTGCTATTCTATATAAGTTTCTTTCTTACATATGAAGTGTATCATTTTAATGATTTCAGCTAATTTTATTTTGCAGCAATCGAGATTTGTCAATGATCCTTGATGCTATTTTGAAAACAAAGTCCCGGATGGTATTGAAAGATATAATTGACAAAAATGGTAAGTGTATTGTTGCTTCAGTTGCATAAGATGTGACTTGGTTTACCCAGGTTTTTTGTTGAATAAATTAAATTACACCTGTTCTCCTAAGAATCTGATAATTTCTCTTCTTTTCAGGTTTGCAGATGCTACACAACATTATGAAACAGTACAAAAGGGACTTCAAAAAGATTCCCATTCTACGGAAGCTTCTAAAGGTGCGGAATTGAAATTAGTTTTATTTAAATCATAGCAGATGAATTTTGTAGAAAAACAGACACACACACACATATGTTGGTATGTATGTATGTAATCAAGAGGGGAAAACCCTTTTCTTGTGGTGGAAAATAAAATTCACTAAATTGTTTTGGTGTGGATAGTGCATTTTTTTGTTGTGTATCATGATGATACTTTTTTTTAATCAGAAACAGAAAACTTTATTCAAAGATGAAAATAACTACAAAAGTGAACAAGTAGTCCACCAAAAGAACAAACTAAACAAGCTTATTACATAACTTTATGGCCACCGGACAATAGAGAAAAAAAGGATTCAAATTTTCCTCAAAATTCTTGCAAATAACACATCAAGAGGGAATAAGACAGGAATTAGGACATCTCTTTTGAATAATCATGACAATACTTCAAAAATTGATATTTTGGATTTTAATTAACTTAGGGGAAAAGAATATCACCTGTAATATAAGAATGCAATTTGAGAAATAAGGGCATTGAAATGACAGAATTCCATTTTCACATGGGTTGTATTGAAAAGTGGGTATATGGCTGGTATTTATTCCATCTATGATAAAAAAAAAACCAAGAAATGAAGGATAAATGTTCAAATTTTTTTATTGGGTTGGACAGAGCCAAGAGGTTGATCTGAAGCTAATCTTAAGTGTTTGTCATGGCAATGGACGGGAAGTAGAATTTAAACTGCCTTTGGATTAGATTTATTTAAATATGGCTCCTGGCAGTCGGGTGTTTTTGGTTTATAGGTTTTTTTTTTTTTTTTGCTTGGAAACAAAAAATATATTGCAAAAATAGAAATATTACAAAAGATCCTTATACAGAGAACATAGGATGCAGCAACACAACCCTATACAATAATGAACAAGAATTCCATCTAGGCGGACAAAAACTACGTAGGGAACCAAAGAAGGCCTACAAGCTAAAAACAAGAATCCTGAACTTTCATAAATAGCTCTTCAGAGATTCAATATGAGAATCCTTTTTTGAGCAATATTTTAGGACGGTAGCATGCTGATGCTGCTAACTGACCATATCTGCAGGTTTTAGAATATTTGGCATCAAGGAAGATTCTTACACAGGATCATATTATTGGTGGTCCTCCTCGTCCTGGAATAGTGAGGTTAGAATAGTTCTGTTTTCTTTATTCAGTGAACTTTTTTCATTGTATTCTTGTTATATCTTGTCTTTTTTTTTTCTCTATTTTTCTCGCAAGAAACATTAAGAAATAATTAAGGACGCTTTCGTTTCCAAAACTTATGTGAAATTTCTTTGGTGCATATGTATAGCATGGGTCACAGCTTAATGGTATTAAAAAAGTATTGTTTTCAGAGATTGGAATATACGGCTTATCAATTGAGTGAGATAACAGATGAAGGATAGATAATAATTTGTAACAAAATTGACAGAGAATTAGTTCTTTTCACCTACAGACATTATTTTGCGGCAGTGAATTACTATTACTGCGAGTTCACTTAAAAACTTGATTTTATCTTTTAGCAAATTTCTGCCTCAAAAATGGCTAAATTAGTATCTGCTGGTGATATAATTTAGACAGAGAATGCCTATAGGATACAAGAGCATTTAAGCAGCAATGTCAAGTGAATTGCTAGTCAATTAAGTGGCTGCTTAGTTTGCGTGTCTTTGGCCTTATGTTAGTACTCTTCTCTATTGTTTTTAGAAAAAGGAAATTGTGAGACAGTTGTTGAATTTAAAAGGTTGAGGTTGACTGGAACATCTATGTAATCAAGGGATAGGATTTTATTGTAACTATGTGCATAGTATAAATGGCATTTTAAGTCTTTGCAAGAATTATTAGCACGCATCTAGTAGTAATATGTCAATAGAGAAAATCTTGTATAACATCATTGTCAATCACAAAAAAGAAATAGCGAGAGAAGGAGCTGTTTAATTTTCTTAATGATTTATTAAATTGCTATTTCTGAAGATATTGCATTAGCTAAAAAAAATGTTATGAAGTTATGGAATTAGTTCTAAAACATGACGAACTTACATGAAAATCCTTAAAACATATCCCACTCACAAGATTATTAATGCAGCACTTTCACATATGCAATTTACTATATGTATACCTGAGAAGTTTGTTTTGATTTGTGCAGCTTAAGGGAGTCAATACTGTCATTGACAGAACATGAGGACAGACAGGTTTGTTTCAAACTATCTTATATAATGGAGTCTGTACTCTTGCCTATTGCTTTAATGGATAGAAGTTTTTTTAAGTTATCATCTTTTAATTTCTGTAACGAGTCGTTTGTTGTACATGCTGTGTATGTTAAAATACATTGATAACCAAATTCAGTTTCCTAAGTGAAGATTTGAGTTCTAATCAGTTTGAATGCCTGTCCAGGTTCATCAAATCGCACGCAACTTTCGAGATACGTGGATTCCGAAATCTTGCAGAAAATCTAGCTACATGGACAGGGATGATAGTAGGATGGATTTTCACAGGGGGGGTGTAAACTGCAATAGGTTTTCGATATCACAACAAAATAACTGGCATGATCAAAGTGTAAGACCTTCAGAAGCCATAGATTGTGTCAAGCAATCACCGTGTGCAACGGCTTCAGTGGATAGCACTGCCAATGAGGCTGGCTCTGCACCTTGCACAGGAGGTTCCCAGACTAATGTCACCAAAACTCGCAAACGTAAAAGCCGATGGGATCAACCAGCAGAGACAAACCTGGATTCTGGATCTCTTAATCACAAGGAACAGAAGATTGAATCGAGGTTGTTACATCAATACGAATCTGGCCCATTTTCCAAGGTAGATCATTCAGATAAAGTAAGCAGAGAGGACAGTAATTGCCCCAGCTCTATTTACAATAACTGTAACAAAGATGAAACCATTAGCTCTGAAGATGGAGGACAGATAACACTAGACGATATTCCACCTGGCTTTTCATCTCCCCATAATCATCCACCTCTTGGCTCATCTGATGCTTCATCAACTACTGATCATCCTCATCAAAATGTTTCCCATTTGAAACGTCCATTTGAAGTTGCTAATGGGTATCCACAAGGAAAATTCATTTCCCGATTACCTGTCTCATATGGAATTCCATTGCATATTCTGGAACAGTTTGGTTCACCCCAGGCTGAAACTGTTGATAGTTGGGTTATTGCTCCAGCCATGCCTTTCCATCCATTTCCGCCGTTGCCCCCATCTCCTTGTGATAATAAAGACACGACGCCTGGTTCTGCTGTTAGCTATGAGATGGTTAATGGATCTGTAGAAGAATGCCGACAAGATAGCCATTGTCTATCCATATGCCATCCAGAAAACAATACAAGCACAACTGGAGCTAATCAATCAGGTGGGGGTGTTCCAGATGCAGGCACCGAGCCATCATTTAAACGAATGAAGGGGTCCTCAAATGATTTGGGTAAAAGGTTCTTCAGGCAGCAAAAATTTAACAAGGGACCCCCCTGGCTTTGGAAAAGAAATGAGCTTAGAAGTTCATATTGTTCTCAAGACATTGACTTTAGAGAGGATAAAGCTTGCAGTAATTTTTACCAGCGCCCGCCACAACAAAATCATCATTGAATTGAATTATACGAGTTACTGTGAAGAGAATGGATTTTCTTCCATACATTTATGTATTCTCAATTCTTTCTTGTGGACTTTTTTTTCAATGAAAATTCTATTCAATTTCAGATTCAAGTCCTAATATTACAGCTGAGAGGAAAAGGATGCTCAAATTTGCCAATGTGACATTATGAATATTGATCCATCTGTACAAACCTCGAAGAGGTAGGCATTCTTGTTTTTGTATAAGTATTATCATATAGAAATCAAAAAAAGCTGATGAATGTTTTAGGAACCGTACAATGTGGTGTTCATACACATAGAAATTATCAGGTGCAGGAACCATTGGATTCGATTGTACAATGTCGTGGGGTACTACACAATGTTGTGCAACCAATTTTCACACGAAAAAAGTGAGATCCTCACACATGATAATTTTCAAATTATTTTGGAGAAAATAGTTTTGGTAGTGAGAAAAAATTGCAATTTTTTCTCACGAATTATATTTTAATTTAGTGCTGACATAAATTGCTGAGGCGTTTACCATTTTATGATACTTAATCATACACCGTATATATATTCATTTTTTCCACAGGCGTAAGCTTTTGAAAGGTAGAAAGAAAGCCGTTCATATGCAATATGGAAGATGAGATGTGTTCTATACTAACTAATTGATCTTGGGACGATGAGTTATATATTTAGAATTGTGCAGTTCCTATATTGCAATTATCGTTCGGTGGGAATTGGCTGACTATTCTATCTGAAATACCAGGATCTCAATTTTCCTTGATAGGGTTACTTTTAACAAGATTTCAGGGTACTTTTTTCAATTTCCTTAGCAAATGCTTTATTTAGGTTTGCTTGTTCTGGTGTTTTGGAAATTAGATAAGGGTTAGTGCATCTTTCAGGTGGCTTTCAAACTTGGACCAGACGTTTTCAGTTTGAAATCAGTTATCAAAACGTTAGCATAATTTAAGCATGTTGAGACGTAACTCCACATCGGGTTTTAAATTTCAGTAATGAGGGAGCTGCCTCTGCACAAAAAAAAAAAAAAAAAATCTGATTTTTCATGTAGGTAATAGTTATTCATAGTGAAATGGGAATGTTTAACTTGATAGAGATCTCCAACTATTATGACTTACAAACAAAAGCTGACAATCAAATTACACCATATCAACTTCAATCTAGGTTTGACGTGCGACAATTTCTAACCAACCGATGCAAATAAAATTTACCACCCACAAAACGAAAATTGGAAAGCGAGAATGAGTAAATCAAAGCATACAATTAACTTCTTCCTCCCATTTTATTAAGATCTCCAATTTACAGCATAATGTGTGGACTCTCTTCATCAATATTTCCGCAGCATACTTCTGATACGAATGAAGCACCACGTTTTTATTAGTGTTTTGTGCTTTCTCCAGCCATGAAAATACTTTCCGATCACCCTTTTATAGCTAGGCCTCTGCTGCACCAGATTCCAGTACGCGGCAATTTTTGGCCGACAACTTATGTACTCGTCTCCCAAATCTAGGAGGGCTATGCGAGCCAGTACTGGAATGAACGTAACATCTGCCAAGGAAAACTCTTCCCCTGCTAAATATGATGTTTCCTTGAGCTTTGTTTCAACTTCATCGAGAAGTCTAATTAGATGTTCTTTGCTTCTTTTCACAACATCTGGGTTTTTCAACTTGTCTTCTGTCTCATGTGCCTCTTTTAGCTTAAGATGGTATGCACCTGCAAGATCAGGAGATTCAGACATCCGAGCAATCACCACCCGCCTTATGAATTTGGATATATACAAGCAGTACTTTGTGGGGACGTGGGAGAGAGTGAAAAATTTGGGGTTCCACTCTTGTATCTTATGCATCCACTCAACTACCTCTCTGCTACTAATGGTCATGCCATCAGCACCCGATGAGACAATTGCGATCCGTTCTATATACCTGCAGATTTCAACCACTTTAAAATCATCTCATCTCTCTAAAGAAAACATATTCAAAAACTGTAATAGATGCCTAATCACCCCTAAAACAGGGCCAGTGAATTGTACTTCATATGAGACTAAAACTTAAACAATCACAAGTTCTGAGGTTGAAACTTGAAAGCGAAGTAAAAGAGGAACTGCTCTACGGACTAATTTCCAAAGCTTTGTCTCATTTAAAATCTTTAATAAATAACAAAAAGCCAATCAGGTGGGCCATAGTATATGCTTCCAGGATCACGGGAAAAAAAAATTAAGTAATAGAATAAGAAAGCAGAGGTTAGACATACAGGATTATCTCAATAGGGTTGAATATGATGTGACCACCATTCTGGAAAACAGGGAGTCTTGCGCTCGGATTCATCCGAAAGAACGAGGAGTCCATGTTCTTCCCTGTTATAGGATTGACATGGTATGATGTGTAATCGATGCCTTTCTCTTCTAGAACGAGTCTCACCTTTTGGCTGTCTAAAGAGAATGGGTGATGATATAGCTGCATGATTCAATCAGCATCAACTCTCAGGATGTTATCGACAGAGAGACAATTAGAGAGTGTGCAGTGCATTCAGGAGACAACATCAAGGTCTGCAACTAAAAAGCTACCATAAAAGGGGATATCAGCACTTCAATTACAAATTACAATTTCAATATATATATATATATATATATATATATCATTGAATAAGTTTGAAAGGTTAAGCCATGAATCATTGCGATGTTTAATTAATAATGAGATAGAAGCACTAACATACACAAAAGATGTGATAAGATGTGAGTGTGGTTTTTTATCCTCAATTTGTCTCTACACAGGACAGTATGACTAAGGTATGATGCATCATAAGTGGATTTATTGCGACCATTTCCATAATGCTAAACAAGTTTATAATCCTTAATTGTTCAACATTATTTGTTGTGTCAAATATAAATCTATTTAATGGGCTAACAAAGGAATCATAAGTAAGCAAAAGTAGAAACATTTTTCAATCTGCTCAACCAAGAGAATCTTTATGGTGTATGCATCGGTTCTGGAATGAGCAAGAGTGGGAGGTCAGCAAATCAACTTGAACATGTACGACTTTTGAACTCTAACGATTATGGTCAGAGAACCAACTCTAACTGTTATTATCAGCAAATCAACTCTAACGGATTCTAACTGTTATTATCATCAAATCAACTCTAACGGTTATTTTTTATTCGATCAAGCTGAGGAAACAAGCCATGAGGCATCAAGATTACTGACGCTACATTGATATTTCCTTTAACGTTGTGCCAAATAACAAGAATTATCCAACAAAGGAGACACTGCAATATTGTAGCTATGCACTATATGCATAAATCAACTCCGTATTCAGTCTTTATTACCTTTATGTTATAGTTACAAATCTAAGCATGCCAAGTTTAATGAATTAAAGATTGTACTACTTATCAGCTATATATTCAGGGATGCCAAAAGAATATAAAAATAAATGCATAAACTGAGCACAAAAACCCAATTGAAAAATATTTATGTTCCTGCTGAGCTGCAGATGCAAAACAAGAATTATACATATAATTAGAAGCATCACATAAATTACATCAAAACTACAAAACAATAACCCCACAAAGGAAATCAATTCAGCAAGGAGAATATTACTTGAACTGTATCATGCAAGAGTTCATAAACAGCATACAGTTCAAATTTATTTAAAAAATTCACAGTGAAAACCGCTACAACTTTTCTTGTTTCCAATAGAAATAACACACAAAACCCAGAAAAGAAAAAAAGGAAAAAAAAATAACTCAATCATGGGGGGTCAAGTTCACAGCAGAATACTATCATAGTAAAAAATCAATCAAACAGAGAAGAAGGTTGGAGAAGACCTATGGAGTTAAAAATAGTGAGAGTGGACATACCCACGAGTTAAAAGCTGGAAACTTGTATGGAAGAAAGCGCTTTTGCGATTGGTGGGGGAGCAGGAAGAAGAAGAATAAATTTAACACCTTTTTGTGGGCTAAAAAGTTAAAACTAATTAAAATAGTAACGAGGAGAGAACATAACAAATTAACAACTTGGAAGTTGGAACCTATGCTTCATAAGCATACACAGGTTTTGGTAACTGCTAGAGTGCTAGGTATGTACCGATGTCATTACTCGCTCTTTTTGAATGACAAGTTTCTCACAATTTTATTTTTTTTATTAAATCTTACATCAGAATCCAACGATATCGGTCATTATACACACGGCCCGGGATATAACACCGAAGAAGATTCTCACTCGACTTTACAATTTAATGTGTATACAAGTGTGTCCAAAACTAAAGAAGATATGTACAATAACTTTGCTAAGATTGGTATTACAAGTGTGTATCACAATTCACAATTATTCTCATTGTCTAATTGTACAAGTGTATCACAATTATTCTCATTGTCTAAGGCAAATGCTAGTGTGCAATTAAAGGCTCGTTTGTTTGTTACGTCCTAACATTTAGGAGTCATTTGTTTTTTACACTTAAAATTTCATGGATCCGAATTGAAATTATTAAGTTGTTTTATTTTATTAATTTTTTTTTACTGGTCAAACGAATGTGAAGAAAACAAAAAAACTTAAAATAAAAAGTAGGAATCACGACTTTTAACTTAATTCTAAATCACTGGATTGTATTTAATATATTTTGTTTCAAGATTATCCTTCAAATAATAATATATTTCCACTTTTATCATAAACTTGTAGTTATTTCTTTCTTTTAACATGTTATTTGTGATAAAAAAAAAATTAAGAAAAACTTTTTTTTCTTTTTGTTTCCAATAATTTTTTTATATATATATAAAATCAAAACTATTTCTAAATCTTTATTTATCGTATCTTTTTTTAAAATAATTATTTATCATATCTTAATCATGAATAATATCTTATCAATATTACATAAAAATGGTTTAGGATCTATTGAATTATTTTTGTTTAGTTGTTTGTATCATATAGAATGAAAAATACATGATAATTAATAGTAACAATGGTATAAATGTTAAATTACATGTTTTCAAATTATTTTATCTTTAAAAAACAAACAAGTTGATACTATATTCAAATGTGAAAAAAAAAAACAAAAAAAAAAACAAACATGATATTTAATTTTAGGTTTCAGTCTCTATTCAGTTTTTTATAAATTTCAGGATTGTTCAGTTTTCAAATAAAAATAGAAAAGAAAAAAGACCCCTTAATAGGTTTGAATTGAACTTAAGTTGTCTTTTTTATCTAGCTAAACCCAGTGCTGGCTCTAGGCATAGGCAAGCAAAGCATGTGCTTAGGGCTTCAAAAAAAGATAAAAAATTAGGGGTCTCATTTATGTATAAAATTTGATGATATTGTTAAAAAAAATAAAATTATTATTAAAAATATATTGATAGGTCTTTTGTTATTATTTTTATTATTGTTTAGTTACAGGTAAATATACCTAAAAATTATGAATATATGAATAATAATAATTATTATTATTTATTCAACTAGTAAACAACTAAGCATTAGAAATGATTGTTGTGTATCCACTTTTCAACATCTTTATAATTAACAAAACCCTTAAACTTCTCACCAATAGTGTCTTATAATTTTAAATTTATCTATATAAAAAAAATCAAATCATTCTCATTTATCGACTACAAACTTTTTTTTAGCTATAATTTATTTATCTCTTAAAGCTTAAGAGTTACATCACTTACATCTCTATGGTTTGCAATACTATATTATTTCTAAAAAGAAAAGCTAACATTTATAAGGTATATAAATTTAAGTTTAAACATTTAATTTTGTTTTAATTTTTCTAATCGCATGATAAATGAAATGGTTAATTTTAATATAATTATTAATTGCTAATTGTTGTTGTCTGTCTTATTACTTAAGATATTATATTACAAGAATAAAATTTTCAATTGTGACCTTCTAAATTTAGTTAGGTATTTCTAATAATGTTCTATCATTAATATTTTAACTTTATTGTATTGATAAAATTGGGATCTATTTTTTCTCCCTTAGGGCCTCAAAATCTGTTGAGTCGTTTCTGGCTAAACCAACTTAAATTTCTGACTTAATTTTTTAACATCAACATCTCAACTACATATGTGTTCACGCGCTCTTCTAATAATTAAAATGTTGAAATCAAAAAATTAAATAAGAAATTTAAGTTGATATAGTCTGACCACTTTTTAAATATTCAACATCTTTAAAATACCTAATAATAACCGAAAAATAAAAAGTAAAAAATCTTAACTTTTCATTTAATTTCAAATCACTATACTGCATTTAAAATATTTCCTTTCAAGATTATCCTTAGAAAGATAATTTATTTCTAATATTACCATTTTATATTATACAAAATGTTTTTTTTTTCTATTAACATCATATCACTAAGGGTTATTATGATTATAATCCCTCTACTTAGTGTTAATCTGGGTTTAGTCCACTAGTTTTAGAAATTATTAACTTTAGATCTTCTGTTAGAAATTCCGTTAAAACAAACATTATCAAAGGATAAAATGACCGAAATGCCCTTATTGGGTTTCTGATGGAGGGTAGTATGGTAAATTTATACTTAATTAAATAAAAAACAAAAAACAAAAGTAAATTAAATTTAAATTTAAAATATAAAAAAAAAACTTATTTTAAAAAAACTTTATAAAAAGAAATTAAAACAAAAATTATAAAAGAAATTAAAACAAAATTTTTTAAGAGAAATTGTAATTCACTACTTTTTAATTAAAAATTAAAAATTAACAAAAAATTTGTGAAAAATGTTAACAAAAAGAATAATTCAAACAAAACCGGATCTATTTTTTTTTTTAACCAAATCGTCACCATCATCAACAAATACACCACCGTCAGCTTACCATTCAACTCATCACTATAACAATCAACCCAAACTAGATCTGAATTTTTTTTTAACCAAATCATCACCATCACCACCTTACCATTCAACCCATCACCACCAAATCCATATTTTTTTTTAAATTTAAAAAATGGCAAAAAAAAAAATTATAAAAACTTCCTGACATCTGCAATGAGAGTTCTCCACAGAACTCATCTGCAATTCCATTGCACAAGGAAGAAAAAAAAGATACCCGATCAAGTTAAAATATTCTGAAAAATCCATCGCAGAACACGTCTGCAAAATCCATTTTGAAAGATCACAGAACTCATCCACTCAACTTCTAGTCTTCTTCCTTCTTTTCCACTTCTCTCACCCAAATCATCAAACACGTCATAGGCACTCCACACACAATCTTTCATAACACAAAGTCTCTCTCCACTTCTTAACTCCCTTTTTCTACTCTCAATCAAATCATCAAACACATTACACGCGAAAATCAAATGCAAAATCAGTACCATCAAGTTCTGGGACTTCCCGGACAAGATCCATTTCCTCGACGCCCACAACAACACCATTCGTGTTGTCTTTGGCAACGCGGTGGCGGAGGTCGATGCCGAGATGATCGATAGCCTACCCAAGTTGGAGACAGTGTTGAAAGAGTTTTTGAAAGGAATCGAAGATTTAGTGAAAGAAAAAGAAGTTAGGGATTTGAATTTAAAGAATTGGGGATTTTTTTTTGTTAGGTACGCCCCCCGATTGCCGTCGCACGCCGTCCACCAAAGCTCAATCGCCGCTGCAACCTTTCCTCCACCGTCGCGGCCTCCCACTACAGTCACGCACCGTCCAAGTTCTCTGTTGATTGAGAGAGATAGCGTTGATTTTGAATTTGATTTAGAATTGATTTTGATTTTGATTTTTGATTTGATAAAAAAGAATGAAAGTTCTCTTTGAGAGAGTTGAGAGATAGTTTGATCCAGAATAGTGTTATGGTTGATTTATTTTTTTATTTTTTATTATTTAATTTATTTTAGTTTAATTTATTAATTTTGTTTAATTATGAAATTCCAAAATTACCCTTCTTGCAGATGACCTAACGGAAGTCAACGAAAAACCAACGGGGAATTGGATGGTAGGGACTAGATTAGGTATTGTCTGAGAACTAGTGGACTAAGGTTAATAATTCCAAAAACCAGTGGATCAAACCCAGATAAATACAAACTAGAGAGATTAAAATCTTAATATCTCTGTTACTAATGATAAACAGCTATAAACAAAATAATAATAATAATATTAATAAAACCTTAATCACAATTGTCACTTTCAATTTTGATGTTGAACCTTTCACTTTCCATCAAACCAATAGGAAGTTTGGTATTTCAAAAAAAAAAAAAAAAAAAAAAAAAAGAGTTTATGGGTTTTTACGATGTGGAGAAAGTTTGAGTGAAAGAGTGTGATATGTAGGGTAGTAAAAGGCCATGCAAGATTTGGGAGTCATACTAAGGAAACGACATGGAAGACGATGAGGCTCTTCATCTCTTCACTTGGCTGAAGTGACGGGTTCGAGAATAAGGGGTTGTGGGTATTTAGGTAGGAGAAAACAGTGGCGACAAAATTGTTAGGGGAATGTGGTGGGTTTCAAGAAACAGTTTCATTATAAGAATCAAGAATCCTCTCAAGTCACGACATGATGGCGCATGGATCATGCACGAGTTCACTATCGATTCCAACTTGTTTATGGGTCGGAATGGCATTGTTTTTTACGTCGTTTGAAGAAGAATATGTTAGGAGGACTGAGCGGTGCGAACAACAAGATTTGAAACAACTCGACTCGTCCAATTCGAATCCATCTAAGCGCTTCAAGCTTTGCAATCTGGAATGAAATGATGTGATTTTAGTGTTGATACAAGATTCACAATTCACCATGACAACACAACTCGATTATGATACAATGGGATGACTTCGTGAACAATTCGATATTATGGAATGAAGTATATGAGATGGCTAATCCACATGGTGATGAGTAGACATTATGTCTAGAATTTAAAGTTTTGGAAATTAAATAGGAAACTATAACTAAGAACTATCTTTACTGAAAGTAAAAAAGTAGTTTCATGAAATAAAGGACCAAATATTGTTCAATGAAGCTTGTTGATGGCGCATAAAAGACGAAACCGGTAAGAGTTGGAAAAATATTGATCATTTCATGGTTTTTTTTTTTTCAAAGTTTTTCTTGTAACTATGTTTACAGCCATGGAAACTACCACCGTTAAAATTAAACAAATTGAAGTTGTATCCTTCTCTCCTAGATTCCAGAATTTGTATTTAGGGCACGTTTGGCTGTATAGTGTTGGAGTGAATTGTATTGAATCAGATTGAAATAACGCAGTGCTATTACTATATAAGTGTAATTGTTTTATACTATATCTTAATTAAAATTAATATTAACATGGTATAAAGTATTTTATTCATTAAAGATAATATAAGTATAATTTAATTTTAAAATATTTTGCTCTGATATTTTTAGCAAGTAATTCAAGATGAATCATGTTAAATACAAAATTTGATGATGTCAGTTATTTTTTTTAAACATCCATCATGATAATTATATGTATAATTACAATGCAATATATTCAATTGTTATTACAAAAAATAATCTGAAAATTATAATATGTGTTTTTTTTCCGTAACATATAATGTACTGATATGTATTTGTATACATAATAAAATGATATATTGGCATACATCAACAAATATACTTTTAGAGTTAAGTTAAACCAATTTAAATTTGTAACTTAAAATTTTGATTTCTACATCTCAATTACGGGATTAAAAGTAAATGAGTGGTTGAGTTATTAAAGTCAAAATTTTAAATCATAAATTTAAGTTGGTTTAGCTTACCCTTTTATAAAATATATAATAATCAAAACATATAATAAAGTCTAACGTAAAAAAAAAAAAATACACTTCAATAAAAAGGTTAATTGTACTTATTTTAAATTCTTCTCCATTGCTACTGTAGATATCTATTTATCAAATTATTTGATTTAATAATACTATTTGGCCTTTAATTTTTCTTTTGAATACTAATTTTATTCTAATATTGATATTATTTTTTTTTAAAGAAATTATCATATAATCTAAATTTAAAAAAATACTGCCAAATAATTTTTTATTTTTAATAATGTGTTGAATACAGTATTATTTTGCGCCTCATTTATATTTATCTATAACTGAAATAGGAAAGGGAACACGTAAGACAACTCAGCTGAAAGTAGTTCGGCCCAATTAGGCTGCATTAAAAGCAAGTCACGTTTGGTCTCATTAAAAGCCCTTAGTCCAGTTATGGCAGGTACTTGTGGGCTGGACTAAATAGTGCTACAAAAGATAAAATTATGGACCGGGTTACTTACCCGATCATTTCTTTTACCAAACATTAGACAGTAGTAATTTAGCTCATTTATACAGTCCAGTACTGTGTAACAAACAGACCCTTAAATCTTTACTTGTTTGCAACAAAAAAAAAAAGACATTGCAAAAAGCTATGGATGAGGTTTAGTTCGGCTTTGGTATAAAGACAAGTCAAATAATTTTAGATACTTTTTTTGAGATGAGTTAAATTGAGAAAATGCAAGTTGTCAAAGTAAAAAGACCATTATTATATATATTATGATTTTTATTAATTTATATATCCATTGGATCTTAAAGGATTTTTTTTTTTAAAAAAATGATTATCTTATACATTTAGCGATGCTATTATTTTAATACATTAACTTGAATTGGGACCGAAAGATTTTATTATTTAAACGAAGTTATTAATTTATCAAACATTTATTTATGGAGATTTTATCTTATAAATAATTGTAACAAGGGTTTAAGTGGGAGTTTTTCTTTGGTACTTATAGCATAATAATCTACTTCATCAATTTTTGTTAAGAAAAATGATAATAATGCAATTGGATCAAATAATGCTTACACTGTAAAAAATGATGAGGTGAATAAATGTGTTATAAGTATACTTACAGTTGTGTATCTACCGAAGAAAACATACATTGTTATACTCATATAAGAAATTTTAATTAATGGGCGAGTTAGAATGATGGGCCGGTCCAATCCACTAGTGAAGGAGCCTGAGATTGAATGTAGACCTAATCACATGCACAGGATGGCTTGAAGACACAAAGACTCAAAAGAGAGAAATATCTACTAGTAGGCTAGTAGTAGCAGCAACGATAAATAAAGGTTAAAAACTATGACATGTATCTAACATATCTAAATGTTGACAATGTGATAACTGATAACCACAACTTTTTTTGCCATACCAATATTTAATTTCCATTTCCTATTTATTGTCATTTATTTTCTTCTGATTACTCTTCAGCCTTTACTATAATCGTGACTTTGCTTTACAAACCAAAACTCCCGTTGTAGTACTAAATAACCCATTATTAGGGAAATTTTATCTATATATTGAAACTATAATATTGTTTTTCTTCGGTTTCAAAAAAAAAAAAAAAAGGTTCTTTTTCGAATTTGATCAAATCTTAATTATCTTAAAAGTTTCTCAGATGTTTTCTCAAGGTAATGTATTAAACACAATTAGATAGAACAAAAGATTAGATTGCTCATTAACTATCTACAAATAATAGACAAGCGTGATTATATAATTTAATGAATTTACATTTCGAAGTTATTTATGTTTACATATCATAACAAAATGTGTTCATGATTTTGTTCATATAACTATTGATATTAAAATTTTATACCGTGTATCGATATAAAGTCACCTCTTACAAGATATTGTCTGTTTTGATTCATTGAACGTTACGATTTTATCCTTAAAAGAGTCATCGTGTGGTTAAGATTAACGATTGCTTATTTATATCAAAAGTCAATTTTGATTTAAATCGATGTTAGAGAGAAATGCAACAACAATAATACATATTAGTTATGGTTGTCGTGTTGACCATTATAATACCATGAAGCCCTAAGTAAGGCTGTAGAGAAGATAACTTTACCTTAATTTAATGATCACCAAATTAATTATAAGGTGGTGATGAGGCCACCAGCTGACAAGTTACGTTTCGTTTTCAGTCAGTTAAGAGCGGGGAAATGTAGAGTTGGGGCAATATTTGCAGTGTTTAGTTTAATTAATTAGTTTTGGTTAATGTGTCGTTTTGGTCTTCCAAACCCCATTTTAACTGCCAAACAACACTCTAAGCAAGAATCATTACAACTTAAATCATATTTTAGAGCCTATCTTGGTCTTGGCTGGTGTTAGGCATTATTAGTTTGTGATGTCTCACCAAAAGTCGTTCATTATTCACGTAAACTATTGGGAATTGTAGTGAGAGGAGATTAAGCTTGTTTTGTGACACAATTTGGGACATCGGAATTCGTAGTCCACCGCATTATTCAATCTTTATAGGCTGCCATCATAAAAGTTAAACTTGTTTTAAGCAGATTAAAAGTCATAATTATTGAAACCTTCCTCAACACCCGCAACTTGGTGTTGGAGTTGGACCGTCCAGTGTCCACGATAGAAGAAATAAATGAAGAATATTACATGATATATCAAATATGGGGCCTAAGAATAAGATACGTTTCAAAGGCACGTCGCACATGCATCGAGATGGACCACTAAAAACAATCAATTCATTAATAATTTTTACTATAATCTAATCTATCTACTCTATAATAAAAGCCAATAAAGCATAGATTAATAATCTATTCACTTTTTAGTTTTTATAATTATGCAATATATTATTACTCTATATATAACCTAAATGTTCCTTTTCTAACGTGTAGTTGTGAACGGCCCACAAATATCTCGGATCTGAGATTTCTTTTTTTTGTCCGGTGGACCGGTGGAAACAGTGATAGGGTAGCTACGACCATCCGTACAGGTGTACAGCACAAGTTGTTTTGTTTTTGTTTGATATTAGTGTTGATATTATTAGGAAAAATATGTGTATGATTTTGTTAAATCAGTTCCATTTAATTGTTTTTTTTTTCTATTATTATTACTAGGGTTTTGATCAAATTTGTTAAATTCTTAATGGTTTTTCAGACTGTCAAAATTCAAAATATGTGTAATAATTAATTAATGTATATTATTGCTCATCTAATTTATACATATTATTCATAACAAAGTTTTTATATTAAAATGAATTGAATTAATTTGTCTTTTTTTTCACATCCTTTTTTTTTAAATTAATATATATATATATATGTCTTTTTTTCACATATTGGATAGAACAAACCTGATCCCAATCTCACATCAAAAAATTGTCCAAAAATTAAATTAAATGGAAAGAGGAGAGTTTGAATATGGTGGGGTGGCACGTGAAAAAGCATGCATGAATTGATCCACCGACAATTTAATATTCCATTTCATATAATGATACCGGTAGTCTAGTGCCGGTACACTAAAATATTAAATAGTTTTAAGACTTTTTTGATTTCTTTCTTTATACATTTAATGGCATGTAGTACGTGTTATTAAGTTGTTTTGTTTGATTTTTAAAGTCGTAAAACCACTAATAAGCTTATAAAATCATTTTTAATAAAAATTGAATTTTTTTCACTTAATAAAAAATAACTTAAATATATATTAATTTATTAGTTCTAAATTTATACTTATAAATCATATTAATATTTCTTGTTTTCTTTTTTCTCCCATCCCTTAATCATATTAATATATTTTTTCTTCTCACTATTTTAAAAACTTTAGTAGCCACTTTTAAAAAAAAAAATTGATAAAGCATATAAATTTCATTATAAATTAGTTATTATATTATTATTCCACATATATTGTATAAATACATATTATTAGCGGCTAACTCTAATCATTGTTATTTTATAAACTAAACTTCAATTAACTTGTTTTAATATTTATAAGGGTTATATTTCATATGGTATTTTTAAAAAATATAAATTTGTTATTATATTATTAAATTACTGTTTTAGTTGTATTTGATATATAAAAATATAAATATATAACAAATAATACTTGAAATGGTATAGATGTAAAAGTATTTATTTAAAAATATTTGTAACTTAAAAAAAACAAACAACTTATCACTTATATTCAGTTTTTAGTGGAAAAAATAAACATTTTTCCAGTTTCAGTTTTTAGTCGCTAATCGGTCTTCAGTACAATTCAGCACTATTCGGTTTTCTGTCGAAAAATCAAAAACACCCTTAATCACAAACATATATAAGAATATTAATTAAAATTTAGATTAAATATGATTTGGTGAAGTTAGAAATTTTCAAGTCATGTATCTCTTGAAGATAATATAATACGATTTTAATGTACAAAAATTTATACGAAAAATAATAAAATTATACTATAATTATCAACAAAGATACCTAACTTGATAATTGCTAGTCAGTTAAGTATACGGTAAAGTGGTGGTGATGGTGATAGTAGAGGAGGACCGCACATGAGCTGAGATTCATGCATATGAAGGGACCCACCCTATCACATTTCAATGTGGTAGGGGTAGGGACGTAGGGCAACCCTCACAACTATAGCCTTTCCTTTGTACATTCTCAATTTTTCCTAATTAATTAATAATATAGATAATATAGGTAAATGTCGACTGTTTTTTTTATCTTAACACGGAACAATTATGAATTTTGTAAAAGACCGAATATGAACTAGAATGATGTACATGTTTATTTTTTTCTTATATCTGAATGTATTGTCAAAACGTTTATTTTTTAAAAGTAAAATTGTCTGAAAATAAGTAATTTTATATTTATACTCATGTTAAATAATTACACATAAAATATGAAATAAAAACAATTCAAAAATATTAATTATACTAAGTAAATGAACACATATGATCATGATATTCTTCTTCGATTATAAACAAACTTCATTTTTACTAAGGAAAGAAAATATATTGTTTTTCAAAAAAATAAAAGGGACAATAGAAAAAATCACACAAAATACTCTAAAAATAATATAAAAATAAAGCATTCTAATATTATAATAAAGTATTGATATTAAACACAATTATGAGAAGTGATAATGGTTTTTTTTTTTATTTTTAAAGTTATTTAAAACAAGCAATATATTAAAAAAAAGATTTCGATACCACATGTAATTATGATGAAATTGAAAATATGTTATATATGGGGAATGATATCGGAAAAGAAGATTTTGGATTGCATTTAATGCAATTCAGTGGTTTATAATTAAGCCTAAAAAAAGTATCAAATATGAATAATGAAATAGAAGGTTTAGAAATAAAATAATACAACTTTTTTTTAACGTTTAAAAAAAATGATTTTTATAAGAAAATATAAGGTTGATCTATTGATTTACTCATCACGCCTACACCTTGTCACTATGATGTTGTATGTTCGAGTCTGTCTTTCTTTTTCAAAATATCAAATTATTGTAATATTTATTTTAAAAAATAATTTTTTTATAAGAATATAAATTAATAACAATAATCATACGTGCATTTGTTTATACGTAGTTTGATGTTAAGAGCGCTAATAAAACAAAGTAATTTCTCATATCCGAGTTACTGTCGCATCTAAAGACGGGGCCACAACATGCGGTATGTATATCACCAAAAAATAAAAACTATATAGGGTTAGAAGAAAAAAAATTGTGCTCTCACGCCATAGCTCATCTGATATATGGATGTAGACATGACACCGGTTCTGGTTTCAGGGGAACCAGAATCAGAGGGACGTTCCAATCCTGTTCCGCCTGTTCGGAACTGTTTTTTTTTTTTAATAAATAAAGACAACCTAAAATCCCAAATACTCAGGGTCAGTTTGGCATTGTTGTGCTGTGGGAAGAGGTGTTTTTAAAATTGCTGTGGGGGGAATTGCTTTTGGAATTGTTGTGAGAAGAATCAGCTGAGTGTTTGGTAAACTGGTTTTTAAAAGTACTGTGAGAACTAAAAGCAATTTCAATGTGTTTGGTAAATTGAAATAAAAAGTGTTGTGAGTGTATAAAATTACTAAAAGGACATAGACATCTAAATGGTACTAATGTGCTATACTTTACATTTTTCTTGTTTATTTGTATTTAGTGTTAAGTGTTATATAATTATGGTACTTTATTGAATTAACTAGCCCCATTTTTTATTCTACTTTATTTAATTAATTAGCCTCATTATTTATTTATTTATTTTATTCTACTTTATTTTTTTTTATTTCAGTTTTATTATACTTTATTGAATTAATTATCCCAAAATTTTTTATACATATATGGCAACATTTTTTTTTACAGAAATATAAGTCTATTTTTTTTTGTTAAATTTCGTTAAAGACAAGGATAAAGTTGGAAAGTTAGCAAAATTTCATTTAATATCACTATAGTACGTTTTATAAAAGCAGAAGCCAAAATCTAAAATCATGTATTTGTAGCTTCTCAAAAACTCAGTTGGGAGAATCTAAAAGTGACCAAAAGCACTTCCCCGCGATTTTACCAAACACCTTGTCTTAGGTACAGAATCACTTTTGACCCCAAAAGCAGTTGGGGAAGCAATGCTAAACTGAGTCGCAATCAACCCATACACCTGAAATACCCAATCAAACCCTACACCTAAAATACCCAAAATCCCTACATCTGCTCACCCACGTATCCCAACCCCAAATTCCCAATCCCTAATCACTTTCATTAGTTCAAACACACACAAACCCAAAATCACACATACACTCCAATAAACCCCCAAACAAACCAATCAAAACTCAAACACACACACAACATCACAAACCCAAAATCCACCACCACATACACCCAATCACACACATCCACCGACCGACGACCACCATTGGCCACCACTTATCTCATCTCTTTCTCTCTCTCATTCGATCCAAGCAAGAAGAAGAAAGAAGAAATAAGAAGAAACCGAGGAAGACGAAGAAGACAGAAGAAAGAAGAAATAAGAAATAAGAAAGAAAAAGATGATGGTCGAACCATCGAAAGAAGAAGATGATGGTCAAATCGCCGAAAGAAGAAGATGGTGGATGGTGGATGGTGGATGGTGGACCGGTGGTGGCCTAGTGGAGCGGTGGGTGCGTGGGTCTGAGAAAGAGAGGGAGAGAGAGAGATGAAGGTGATGACATGAAATTTTAAGTGAAACGATGATGATTAGATCATATCTCATTTAAATATATATATAGGTTGAAACAGTCGGTTTGAACCGGAACAGTAACCGCCCTGGTACATGTTCCAGTTTCGATTCTGATTTTTTCGATTTGATTTGCACGCGTAGTCTCTAGATGGACGAGCTTGAGGTTTGTGTAAATGGCACCCAAATCGGTGCCTCGAATCCTACCAGTAGTAAAAACTTCAACCAAAAAAATACTTGATCTAGGTAGGTGGATGTATAGATCCCGGACAAAAAAAAATTGTTTACCATAAATTCAAATTCCTTTTATGATTGTTACTTAATTTTAATATTAAAGGTTGCTGACAAGATGAGATACATGTTCAAAGCAGAAAAAAAAATAAAGCTTGATAATCAATTTTCAATTTTTAAGAAAGTGTATGAGATTTTCATGTATTATTATTAATGATTAAACAAATACTAAATTCTACTATAAACTTAAGCATCTTGACATAATTGATTTTGTTTTGATTCAAAGTATTTGATTATTAAGATTTAGCTACATTATGAGATATGTATAATTACTGAATAATTATTTAAGAGAAAGTTAATTTTTTTAGTTTTATTTTTATCATAAAATTGACAATACTTCAACTCAGGCAGTGGAATGGAAAACAGAATATTTAGCAATGTCCAACTTCATAAAAGAAATATAAAATAAAAATGTGGTGATAATCTGATATATATTAAAGTGTAAAAAAATGGTGCAGGAGGTTGAGGTTGGCACGTGGCCGCCAACTTGTGGTGGAAGTGTTAGGACCATAGTTGGCGTGTGGGGCGGATCTGCCACGTGTATGGCATTAGATTAGGAAGCACGTGATTTACATATTTAGCTGAACAAGGAGAGCCACGTAGCGTGCGCGCAGTCACGGACCTACATTATGTAACTGTCGGTTACATGCATCACCGACCTTATCTTTCAACAGTAATTTCCATTCTCCCATTAATGACAAGATCATTTGTTTCCCCTCAAGGTTTTTTTTTTTTTAAAAAAAATATATTAAAATAATTCAGAATTTAGGGATGCGAAGGGTACTCAACCGGATCAATCTCGTATTGTTATCCCCTCATGTCTAATTGTCTATACGTAGATTTAAATTATGAATAATGTTAGATATCACACCTAAAATTATAATTATTCTACCACAACATATGTGATAGTTGAGGTGTCAATTGATAAATAGATACATAAATAAGTGAGATAAATCATTATTAATGTGTATCCATTTATAAATTAACACATCAACCGTCATATGTGTTGTGATAGAAGAGTTGTGATTTTAGGTGTGATATCTATCATTACTTTTAAATTATACGATCATATACTAAACTAACGTAAATATTAAAGATTTGGAAACCAAGGAATGTGATGTGAAGAATTATAGTTAACTGGCTTTAATTTTCATGTTACTATTATTATATCAATTATTTGAAATATTATAATAATTTGAAATTTAGAGAGAAAGACATACTCAAATCTGCAATCACATAGGAAAGGGTATGGATTCGTATGATTTCACATAAAATATGGTCAACTATTCCTTTTGAAAATTTATCTTTAAGAAACAAAAAACAAAAATATATTCTAATTTATTGAACATACACGATATATAATAATACAAATGGTTAATTTAACCTATAATTTAATGTCATATATGGTCTAGGATTTCACATAGTATAGGAAGTCTTGCATATACTTCTTATTCCGCGTAGTATACGGTGTGTACTTCATATAGTTTCACCTAGTATACAAGCCCTAATTCTAAGATTTTACGAAGAACATAACTTAAAAACACTGAACATTAGCTCAAACATCCAGGGGAAAAAACAAAAAAAATAAAATTATCTGATATCAGATATAAAATACCAAACAAATAAATATAGTGTTGATGATATCCTACGATCTCTACCATCAAGCAATCTTCGATGTCTTCTATGATATCGTTTAATTTCTATTTATCTAACACTTTCTCTCTCTAGTGCTAAATGACCTATGAGGGATTGGGGGGTGTTTATTTGGGTTATTATATGTTTCAATTGGTTAAAAATAATCACAATCACATTTATGTATGTGATAAACAATAACTTTACTATTTTTAGTGGGTATTTATGAAATTTTCCCATAAAGAAAAGAAAGCAAAAAATGAAGTGCATGTGTTGTTTAAAATGTGAGGCGGTAACAGTGGAGCCATATTGCAATGCTCGGACATGGTCATGGGCCACCTGATATATATATATATATATATATATATATATATATATATATATATATATATATAATATCATGAATCACCCATAATGCGATTATCACACCCTCTAACCTGTTAATAATTAATATGGAAAGAGAACATTTATTTCATACACAAAAAAGAAATTTTTTAAAATATCTCTTTCTGAAAAGCAAGAATATTAATGACTGAGGAGGAAAACAAAAAAAAAAAGTGAGCGGAAAATTAAACTAAATTAAATTAAATAATAAAAATAATGAATAGATACTCTCATCCTTAAACAATGTCGTGAGTCCAATCCCTTTATAAATGGAGGTATATATATTAGAAGTATTTTATCTTTTAATGGATCGATCCGGTACGAAATCGAATTAAATAGGGTGTTGTGAGGATTTATTATACCGTATGTTGAATCCGTTCCATCCAAAAACGAATGGTCAAAAAAAAAATTAATGAATAGACTTTACTAATTGATTGTACGTCACACACTTTTTATTACTAATTCTCACGCTCTCCATGAACTGATGGTCTCTCTTTTATAGTGGGTTCCACATATCTTTCTCGTGAATTTAAAAGGTGAAATATACACACCTATTTATTTTATATATTTTTCGATTTTTTTAATATATATATATATTAATAATTAAATATTCAAAGGATTTTAATCTATAAATGGAAACGAGTAAAAA
Source organism: Dipteronia dyeriana (assembly GCA_032871835.1). Lineage (NCBI taxonomy): Eukaryota > Viridiplantae > Streptophyta > Magnoliopsida > Sapindales > Sapindaceae > Dipteronia > Dipteronia dyeriana. Next base: position 97,457,776 of record CM065296.1, on the reverse strand, counting down.
GTCAAGTAAAATATAATATTGATAATACAAAATTATTTTTATTATATAAAATTTTAAATTGAAATGGTATAGTAAATTATATTTTAAAAAAGACAAATCACTTGAATTAATTTTTAGATTAGGTATAATAATAATACCTCAAACTTGAGATATTTTATAACTTATTTCATTTAAACGATTGGAGTTTAATATATATATATATAATATATATATGTTAACTTCTTTTTTTAGAGAATTGGTGTTGAATTTATTTATAATTATATAAAAAGAAAAGAAAAATCCCCATACCTATTTTTAATGAGTGAATTTAATCCCCTGTCTTATGAAAGTGGGTACGTAGGACAAGATCAACAGCATCGAAAGCATCAAACCCAGTTTGAGGAAACCAGCAGTAACTCTATAATTCTAGTCTTGTATGTATTGTATAAAGTCTCTTCTCCCTCCCTTTCCTTTTCAGGTCTGGTTGGCGAACTTGAAAAGCAAACAAACTGACGGTTAAGCCAAAAGAGAAACACAAACTCTCTCTCTGACCAAACCTCAACACTTATATAACCTTAAAATGATCCTCTGTTTCGAGCAACTAAACGACAAACAATAAAGATGGTCCAACAAGGTTTGGCGTTGGCCGGAGAACATCATGACGTGATGGTCAGCTCCGGTTGCCAGACGGTCGTGGTGGGAGTGAAGCTTGACTCGGAGAGCAGGGAGCTGTTGACTTGGGCTCTGGTCAAAGTAGCGCAGCCAGGTGACTCTGTTGTGGCTCTTCATGTTCTTGGTAATGATGGTAAGTGATTATTATGCTGGTGTTTTTTTTTGTTGTTGTTGAAGTTTTTGTGTTTTTTTGGGGGGTGTTTTAAAGCGTTTTTGAAATGGGTTTCTGTAGAAATTGTGGATCGAGATGGGAAATCTTCGCTTCTCTCGCTTGTTAAAGCTTTTGATTCTGTTCTTGCTGTATATGAAGGTTTCTGCAACTTGAAACAGGTTTGCTTCGGTCTCTTTCACTCTCTCATTTTTTTTATGTTGCAAGAACTCTGCTTTCTAATTTTTACTCTCCGCCTTGGCTGCTGAGTAAGTGGAGGAAAAAAGTAATTTAATTTTCATATTATGTTTACATTTCTGTTTATTTCCACAATTAGAAATTCAAGTCCGGTGAGTAAAATTCTTGGAAAGATACTACATTTTTAACTAGTGAAAAAAATACAGACACGAAGTTTCCACTTTCTTTAATAATCAGGTGCTTCATTAGTTACTAAAAATGGAGTGCAAAAAACTCAGTCATATACTTCTATTTCTGTTTCATTTTGAAAATTAAAAATATAAAGTCAGCTGGTAAGCAAACTTCTGGAGATTTTAGCTGTGTCTGTTTAAAGATTCAGTTTTTATAGTTTCTTTCATGTTGTAGTACTTCTTTGTTTATCAAACCAAAAATTGAATGTTGGGTTTGAAATGAAAATGTTGCAGGTGGATCTGAAGCTTAAAGTATGCAGAGGTACATCAATTCGAAAAAATTTAGTTAAGGAAGCCAACTCTTACTCTGCATCCAAGGTCATAGTCGGAACTGCTAGAAGTCACCATACAATCCGGTCATCGACATCTGTGGCTAAATATTGTGCTAAGAAACTGCCAGACAATTGTTGGGTTCTTGCTGTTAATAATGGGAAAATTGTGTTCCAAAGAGAGGGATCTCCATCAACTGCTGGTGATTCACAAGGTCGTGATTCGTGAATGTTGTTTTCCTTTATAAATTTCTTTTGGTTGTTGGGGATATGGTTTTTTCTCATGTTCGTGTGTTGAAATTCTTTGTAACTGACCTATTGCAGGAACTAAAGATCATCGTCGAAATAGGTTGCTTAATGCAATTCACCGATCAATATCGTTGACTAAGAATTCTAGACAACCAAAGAATTCTGAAGTACTTACAGTTACAGATAGTGGTGCTAATGCTACCCAAAATATGGAGCAGGCCTTAGTAAATGCTGGTTCAGACATGAAACAGAACTGCTCCATTTGTGGACCGGCTAGTGTATTTCTAGATAAATCTTGCAGACAATGTGAAGAAAAGCCTTCAGGCGGCGGCTGTGGCGGTGGCTGTGAGTCTTTGGCCATAGTACCTGTACAGAAGGTAGAGACAGCAGCTCAAACTTCAGTTTCTTTAGTGATCAGACAATTGCCTGAAGTGAGACCTGGATGGCCACTGCTTCATCGTGGAATATTATCAGACAGACAAGCTCCTGACAGGTCTTCATTTAGAAAAATCTCTGTGGTACAATGGGCATTGCGGTTGCCCCCTAGGCCTTTGTATATTACCAGATCGGATCTTAAACAAATTTGTTACGATAGAGGTGACGAAAAATCTTCCAATTTGGATGGAGAAAGTGGTGCAATTGTTCCGGTAGGTAGTGAAGTTGTGAGTGTTCCACCTTCTTCCAACCAAGATTCTATAGAATGGCCAAAAGAATTGGAGGATCTTCATGAGATATACTCAGCAACATGCAGATTGTTCAAGTATCAGGAACTCCTGTCAGCAACGTCTGATTTCTTGGCTGGTTAGTATTTTTACTCAAATTCATGTTTGAAAATTCAAACAATTTGTCTCTGTCCATATTGTTTTTTGTCTTAACAATTTTTATTTGTGATTCCAGAGAAATTGATCGGTAAAGGAGGCAGCAGTCGGGTTTATAAAGGTTGCCTTCCTGACGGCAAAGAACTTGCAGTGAAAATCTTGAAGCAATCTGAAGATGTACTGAAGGAGTTTGTTTTGGAAATTGAGATTGTTACTACATTACATCACAAGAACATCATTTCCCTTTTGGGGTTCTGTTTTGAAGACAACAATCTTCTCTTGGTTTACGATTTCCTATCAAGAGGAAGCCTAGAAGAGAACCTTCATGGTATGCAAACACATAATAGTCGTTCCGGAATTACAAATGAATAAGAGAATTTTTAGTTAATTTTGAATTTGCTTTACATGTTTCTCTTGCTTCTTGATTCAGGTAATAATAAGGACCCACTTGCATTTGGTTGGAATGAAAGATATAAGGTGGCTGTGGGGGTGGGCGAGGCCTTGGATTATCTCCACACAGGGAGTGCTCAACCTGTGATCCACAGGGATGTTAAATCGTCAAATATACTACTGTCTGATGATTTTGAGCCACAGGTACTATTCAGTATCTCTCTAGTTGTTTTGCTTTTCGAATTTGTAATTGTTAGTTCTTAAAAACCAAACAATTGTTCATGCTGTTCTACTTGTTTTTTTCAGCTATCAGATTTTGGGCTTGCTAAATGGGCATCAATCTCTTCGTCACACATAACATGCACTGATGTTGCGGGAACGTTTGGGTATGTAATGGTTACTGTCATGTTCCATTGCTTCACTGTCCTTTTGATTAATTTCAAAGAAAACGCAACCATAAATTTTGATTGTTCTACCCGTGGTGGTAATGCATCAATGACTAATGATAATGCCTCTGCTGCAGTTACTTGGCTCCTGAGTACTTTATGTATGGTAAAGTAAATGACAAGATTGATGTCTATGCATTTGGTGTCGTACTCCTTGAGCTTCTCTCAGGAAGAAAGCCGATAAGCAATGAGTATCCAAAAGGCCAAGAGAGCCTAGTAATGTGGGTATGTTCTTTGCACGGGTAAAACTTTACTATTCACAACTGAATTGATCATAAGATTTTAAACTACCTTGTCCAGGCAACGCCAATTCTAAATAGTGGGAAGGTTACCCAGTTGTTGGACCCAACCTTGGGTGATAACTATGATCGTGATCAGGTGGAGAGGATGGTTTTAGCAGCTATTCTCTGTATCAGACGTGCTCCACGAGCTAGGCCTCAAATGAGCATTGTAAGTAGTCTTGGAAAAAAGGGCACAGGAAATTGTTGCGTTCATTTATTCTCAAGTAGTGAGGCAATGTGAACCAAACGAAATGTCGGTTTGGTTCCTCAAGCAATTGTAAACAATAGTAGCATTAGTGCATACCAACATCATGATACTCTTCCAGTTCATATAGTTTAATTGGTTTCTTTTCTTGTTAATCCTAGGTGGTGAAACTCCTCCAAGGTGATACTGATGTAACTAAGTGGGCGAGGCTCCAAGTTAATGCTTCGGAAGGATCTGAAATGGTGGATGATGAAGCCTGCCCGCGCTCCAATCTCCAATCCCATCTTAATGTTGCATTGCTTGATGTGGATGATGATTCATTTTCTATGAGCAGCATTGAAGCAAGTGTCTCAATAGAGAGCTATTTGCAAGGCAGGTGGAGCCGCTCATCAAGCTTTGACTAACCTAGTTTTTGTCACTGGCAGGAAATGCTTGTAAATGTGATTCTTTTTGTATATTCTTTTGTTTTTAATCCTACTTTTCGGTCTTGCCTGGTTTGCTTACAGATGAGATAGGTGTTGGATGAGAGGTTGTTTGCAGGTGTGCCCTCCTCCTCCCCTTAAGTGTCTTATTTCCTTTTTTTGATCTGAATTGATCAAAGATTACCAAAATCAATGTATTGTAGCAATGGAAAATCATGATTGATTTGTAGTTCTGGAAGACTATTATAGGGAACATGAGTAATCATTGTTCCTAAATAAACCAAAAGAAGCCTAATGACAAGTGCTTTTGGTTGAATAATTGTAACTTTGTTTTACAAGTTCAACTTTTCATATATACAAATAACTTTATGAAAAGTCCTTTTCATCCTTCAATTAGCTGCAATATGATTGTTGAACTTGAACTGGTCCTTCATTTAGGTCCAAATATTTTTGGCTTTTGGTAAAGTCATGACTCATGAACATTTGCAGCACCACACATGCAATAAAATAAAACAGTTGAAGACCTGATTGTAACAATTAAACAGGTCTCGTCCACCCCTGCCGCTTTCAATCACACACACCCCTCTTCTGCTTTTAAGGTTTCAAACCAGCACACGTTTTCCAACGAGGACTTTTTACAATACAGTATTTCTTCTCCATAGCATATGTTTATTGCTCCTGATGTTAAGCCTGTCAATCATAAAACAAGTATTCTCTGAAATTGTTTCTGCTGCTCAGATGACTTGAACAAACAAACAGTTAAATGATTTCTATCTTAATAGAAAAAAAAAATTGTTAGATGCTAAAAAAGTTGACAACTCTTTGGCCTGTATCCAGGACACACACTTGATGTTCTATAAAAGAGGTAATTTGTATTGATACATTACTGCTGCTGGATTCAAGGAAAGCTAGATTCACGTCCTGTCTTTATTTCTCTTATATACAAAAGTTTTCTTGGGAATATTATTCAATAAATCTTTACATTAAAATGTTTTGGGAAAAAAAAATGAATTACAACTGAATTCTATCTTATTCAAGAGAGGATGAACAAAATTCAAAGTAATGATCCGCAATTCATATTATACATGTTGCAATATTATCACACCTAATTTACCAAGTCATCATACATATCTAACATTTAAAACCTTACCTACTCAGTTACAAAGCAAACCATGGGCTGAGCATATATTAGGAGATATCTTTACAACTATGAAGTTGTAAACTTATGATTATGAGTGGTAGTTTTATAGCTTTATACTGGTAAAATAGCCCGTGCTTTGATGTGGGAGTGTTATACCGTTTTATATATTATTTTCAATTTTAATAAATTTAATTCATAATTTTATTTATCTAAATTATGAATATATATATATATATAATATTTTAATCAAACATAAAATGATAATCAAATAAAATAATAATTCTATACCAAATAAAAATATCAGTTATATTGATATATATATATATATAAAAATATCAACTATATATGCATAGTGCATTGAATATTAATATGAGAAATAAAAGTCTATACATTAAATATTAATATGAAATAAAAGTATCATGCATTACACATATTTTGTCTATTAAAATGAATTTATTTAATTAAATGGGTAAGTGTAATAAACATTAAATATATTTAATATTAAACTTATCATATCTCTTAAAAGCTATACAGACTAAAAAACCGAAAGAAAATAAGTTGAATCTTATTTTTGATTTTTGACTTTATAAATTTGTAATCAAGTCAAATTGGATCTTAAAACCTGAGATTTATTTTATACTAATTTGTTTTTCAATATTTGAGATTTGAAATTCAGTTGCACTATAAATAAAGTTTTGTTCATCAACCAAATCTACAAAAGCAAGTTTAACAATTTTTTGACTCTGTTTTAATGAAGCTTGAATTATTGGTACGGTGGTAGTGGTTGAGTGTCACTTTTTTTTTCTTTTTCTTTTTCTTTTTCTTTTTTAAAGATAAAGATGGAGAGAGAGATTGAGAGTAGGAATGACAATGGATCGGGTTCGGACGGGTTTGGGAAAAACCAAACTCAAACCCACGAAAGAAAATGACATCCAAACCCATCCACGAACCCACGAAATCTAATGGGTTCGGGTTTCACCCGTGGATTTTAGCAACATCCAGACCCGTCCTGCGAACTCCTGAGGATTTGTTGTTCCAAAGCGACTCACTCCTGTGTAAGTAACTCAGTCCGAGTCAAACCCAGTTACCAATAGCCATCCACGTTAGTTTTCTTCTTTCAGACTTCAGAGAAAATGAAAAAAATAAATATAATAAGTTGCAGAGGAAATAAAATGGAAAAGATGAGTTTTAATTTTGAAGAGAGAGTGTAGGGGTTGAAGATCGAGAAAAAAAGAAAATGAAAACAAAAGATAATAATAATAATAATATAATAATAATAATAATAGTAAGAGAAATTTCAAAATCTAAAAGGACAAATAATAGGGGTCAATTGTATATGATGTAAGACAAAAATGAAATATAAAAATAATTATTATAATATTATTTTTTAAGAATTTATTAAATCAAATGGGTTCGTGGGTTCGGGTTTGGTTTTTTTTCCACACTCGAACCCGTGATGGGTTGAGATTTCAAATTCAAACCCACCCACGAGTTCTATTTTCACATACCAAACCCTCTCCAAACGGGTTGGATCCGGACAGATCCCACGGGTTCAAGTTTAATTGTCATCCATAATTAAGAGAAAGTAAATAGGACGATGAGTAGGAGAAAGAGAGAGGGAGGTGGTGGTACTGTGGTAGTGGATAAGTGTTATCTTATTTTGTTTTTTATTAACATGACATTTTTGTAAATAAATAGAAATCTATTAATTTTTACTATTCATGTGAATAGTTTAATTTTAAGATGTGTTTTAATAGAATTACATTTTTGTAAATCAATAGAAATCTATTAAATTTTACTATTCAGGTTAATAGTTCAACTTTAAGATGTGTTTTAGTATATATAATAATTCATCTGACAATAAGAAAATGTTTAAAGTATTATTTTTTGTAATCTTGAATTACTAATGAAATGATGGAGGAAACTAAAAGTAAAATAGTTCTCAACTTCTCAATATTATCATAATTCATATACTTCTAACTTAATTTTAATGAATTCATATTCATCTAGCAAAAGAAGTATACAATCGTGCACACACGAATGTTTCCGATCATTCAAACAGAAACGAATTATACCACACTTAAAACTAGAATTGAAGTGCAATTGTGTTTATGTAATGAATGCACAACACAAAGAAAAGTGAGCACAACGTAAGAGCAAATTAAAATGCAGGAAAGATTGTGTGTGCGCAACTAATCTCTTTAAGAAGTCAAGAACAAATGAACTACATTTTTGGAAACTCTTTGGGATCTCGGAAGCTTGTTGATGAAGAATCACCATAAAAGACCTATGCTACCTATTATAAATAATCTCAATGTGGTTTGTGAACGAAATAAACCAATAAAAATATGAAGAACTTACGTGTTTCTAATTTTTTAGGAGTAATTGCACAAATGTCCCCTGAGTTTAGGCCTAATTACACAAATATGAACTTTTTATCAAATACTACACAAACATCCCCTACTGTCAGTTGATTTCCATCCAAACTAATTGTTGTTGACGAAATTTTTAGTATTAAAACTCCAAAATACTCTTAGTTACTTATTTATACTTTATTTTGTTCCCCTTAAAATAAAATAAATTATATAAAACAAAAATTTTAAAAAAAATAGAAAAAGTAATAAAAGAAATTTTGTAATAAAATCAATGAAGTACATATCTCAAATACACCATTGCTAGGACTTGGATCCACAATCATGTAAAACAAAACTAGATTTTAAGTTTTTGATATTAAAATACAATCATTATTGATGATTGAAAATTGAGTATAATTGTGGAATCTCATTTATTGTTAAATTCTTGTTGCTTGAATGGAATCCTATTGATGATTGAAAATTGAATATAATTTTGGTTATTCGGTTTATGAATCATCAATAATGATTGTAATTTAATGTTAAACTTAAAATCTAGTTTTGTTTTTCACGATTGTGGCTCTAAGTCCCAACAGTGACGTATTTTAGATATGTTCTCCATTTCTTTTCTTGAAAATGTTATTTTTTTTTTCTAATTTTTTTCTAATTTTGTTTAAAGTCCAATTTTTCTATTTTATATATTTTGTCTTTTAAATTTTGTTTGAAAAAAATATATAATCAATTTTTTTTATTTGTAAAATAATTTTTTTTTTATTTTAAGGGGAACAAAATAAAGTAAAAATGAGTAACTAAGGGTATTTTGGACTTTTAGTACTAAAAATCTAGCCAATGGTTTGTTTGTATGAAAGTCAATTGACGATAGAGGATGTTTGTGTAGTATATGGTACATAGTATGTGTGCGTGTAATTAGGCCTAAACTCGGGGGACGTTTGTGCAATTACTCCTTTTTTTTATTAAAAAAACTACCATTTTTACTTATTTTTCAAACTTAATACATCCAATTTATTTTTTAGAAAAGGAATATGGGGTTTTAATAGATTTTTTTTGCAGAAGATTTTTTTTCCTTTAAATTGTACGTCTCTTTAAGTAATTTTGATGAAGGAAAAAAAAGAATACTATATAATTAAAAAAGTGGGACACAAAATGATCGATAAGAGTTGTGCCAATAACACAACTCTAATTGGCGTAAAATATGGCAGCAATCCACTTCTTCCGAGAATGATCAGTAGAGTTCTGATGAAGGAGGGACTTGAGTGATGATAGAATTGGCGCAAAAGTATTGCGCCACTTCACTTCCTCTATTGACGAGCGGTTGAGTTCTGATGAAGCAGAGACTAGAGTGATGATAGTTGTTCAATCGCCGATTTATTTTCTTTCTCAATAGAAAGACCAATTTACCTGTGCACTATTAAATAATAACGGACACCTCTTGACGGCAAGGTACTATTGTATAATTAAGTGCAAATGTTGAATATAAAGCTCTGTTGCAATACGTCAGGTCAAGTTCGTGCAATTTGCCCTTAAAAAATAAAAAATGACAAAATATTCATGAAAAATGATATACATATGTCTTTTTTCCTTCCTAACTCCTTTCCATTTTCCTTCCAAATTCTTTCCTCATTTTCATTTTCTTTCATTTTCTCACATTCCAAACACCCAAATTTTCAGATTTCAAAAATCATCTTTATCAATCAAACCTCACCAAACTTTATCTTCATTATCCAAATATCTCTTCTACTTTAATCACCCAAACAATCCTTCAAAATGTCATCTTTATCACATAAAAATAAACCACAAACAATCATCAACCAATATACAGTTTTTATTATCTCAATCATCAATTCACAAAGTATTATTTTATTATTTAACAAAATAAACAATGAAAACAACTCTATCGCCAGAGTCACTCCACCGACAACAGAGGATTTGCTTCTTTATGAGGAGCAAATCACCCGTCGCGCGGAGGAACGTGCGCTCCTCGCAGATGAGCAGATATCAAGATATCTAACGGAGATAACCAGATCTCCATTAATAGAGATACAGTTTCCATTTTGAAGGAGAACTGATTCTTCTTTTAGAGTAGAATTGGATCTCGATTATGGAGATTTTCTCTATAAAAAAAATAAAAATTCTGTTTTTTTTTTTGTTTGAAAACAAATATATTTTCAGTTTTTATAGCAGTAAAACTGTTTAGTTTTTAAATAGTAAATAAATAATTTTTATTCTTGTCCAAAAATAATTTTCTAAATGACGATACTACCCCTAGCAATCCATTTGACTGTATCTGTAAGGGTTTTTGACTAGCGGCAACATGACTACATCAATCAGTCAAATTAGTTGAATATTAAGCCTTTATTCTAAAACACATGATATGTTATTACAATTAATGTTAAAAAAAAAACAAGAAAAACAGTTTTGTTTTAAAGTAATATTGTGATGCACTGAATCTGTAATGGTCCATTGGTGATTTTCTCCCTCTATCAAACCCTTCACTGTCATTCCAACATCATCACACCACCAAAATTCATGTGTACATAATCTAGAGATGGGTAAAGGGTTTGATATCGAGTCAGTTCGGTTTTGTTCTGGTTCAACTTTGGTATATATTTTAAGAAAATCAAAATTTTCAGTTTCAATCTGAAATTGGTTATTTTATTAAAAAAATCGTAAATAATTTGGGTTGAATCTTTATTTTAAGCCGAAACTAGTTTTCAGATATTTAAAATAATGGATTGTAAGAAAAAAAAACACAATTACATGAAACATGAGAAATCAAATCTAATAAAAATATAAAAAAATCAAATTAAGTAAGTGATAGTAACATTAGTTATTAAACAAAATTTTGAACAGTAAAATCAGGGTCAAGTAAGCTAATGACTTACGATTTTGTTACGTGCAAATCAAATAAATAAAAGATATAGTTAGTTTTTATTTTGTTTAGGAATTGTTTTTGTTAGTTGTTAGATTAAATAAGATTAAATTATAGTAATCCAATCTAATCAAATGTCTTTAGTTACTTCATGTTTATCAGTTATGTTATTATCTTTTGATAGGTTTTACATTTGTATTGACTTGATTCCATATCAAAACACTCTTTGTTTGTATTGCTTAGTTGCTTAGGTAGTTCGTGATTGGATCGAGGCTCCAAAGAAGAAAAGCAACTTAGCATACAAAGTTCGTCTTCCAGAGGATATGTGGTTACTTGGATGCTAAGATTTTCAAAAGCCTCAATTGTTGGTCTTGCAGAGAAGAACAAGTCCCAAGCATTTTCAGAGTCAAATGATATCCATAATTTTCGTACTGGTCTGATCTTTATTCGTGTGTTCATCATTTATAAGTGAATCATCTTCTCTTCAATTATTTATGATTAACTTGATGGATCTTCTTATTTGATTAAAGAAAAATGTTTAGAATGATTTTGATTCAACTTTTGGACTTGTTTGATTGATGTTCGAAATTAGCTTTTGTGTTTGCGATTGAATATCATTTTAGCTAATTTTGAAAAACATGAATTTGAATCTAGATTATCTTTGTGATTTGATCTAGTGAACTTGAATCTAGAATACCTTTATGATTTTGATTGTTGATTTCTAAGTTTTAGTCACATGTTCTAAGAACTAAGATATTTTGATTGTGATTTATATCATCTAGTTCTTATTTTGTTGAATATGTTGAGGATTTCAAGTGTTAACTTGTTTACTTGATTTCAAACTAGTTTTGTGATTTCTGTTGAAAAACTTGTTACTCTAGCTTTGATTGACATGTTTAGGTTTCTAGATATTTTTATGAATGATTTTGAATGCCTAATCTAGATATCTAATTACATGTTCATAAGAATTAGTTACATTTGTTTGTGAGTTTGATTTGTGCACATCTAATTTTTCATAGAGTATGTTTGATCTACTTGCTCTAATTGCTTATGATTGCATCATGATTGCATGTTTACATTTCACTTAGATCATTGCCTTGCAAAAAGTAGGAAGTCTCATTTGGAGTGTGAAACTTCATATTGAACAAGTAAGTCTTGACTAGGAATGTGAAGATATAGATAGTCAAGCAAGGAAATCTTCCTAGTGGCATGTGAATTGATATGGTTAGGGAGTTGTTTTCTAGTGGCATATGAAGTGTCATGGTTAGAGAGTAGGCAAGGAAATCTTCCTAGTGGCACGTAGATTGCTATGGTTAGTGAGTTGCTCTCTAGTGGCATGTGATGTGCTATGGTTAGAGAGTAGGCAACTCTTTCATGAAGGTAGGATATGAGGGATATCCAATAGGAAGTGTATCATGTGAATTGGTCATGAGGGTGTACTTTTATCTTACTAGAGAATGTTGTTTTGCCGGTGGTTATGGTATCAACTCGTAGAAGTTTCCTCATTTTAAGGTTTTACAACGTAAAAATAATTTGTATTGATTTTAGCATTTTAATTTCTTTACTTACTTTGACTTGTATTGTTTCGTCTATTGCTTAATTGATTTCATAATAACTTGTTGAATCAATCTATTTGTTAAAGTTTCTAAGTGTGATTAAATTGTTTGTGAAGAAAAATAAGTGCTAGAATTTTGAGCTTATACATATTCACCACCTCTCTAGGTATATTTTACACTATAAGTGGTCAAGTGAATTTCTTCTTTTCAATTTACTGTATAAATTAGGACTTGCTATAATGAAGTAATATGATTAGAGCTTATTCTTGAAATTTAGTGTTAGTTTATGCTAACAATTTGGAGATTTTGGTTTCTCTCGAAGTAAATCAATATCATTTCTTATTTGATCTAATTGTGCCCGTAACAGTTGGTATCAAAGGTGATTATGGATCAAAGGCTAGAGCATTTGGAGATTAATTTGTTAACACTCCGTACAGAGATTAGTGAAATGTTCTTGACCTTGAATGCTTGCTTTGAGCAACTCATTGAGTCTCATATAGAGATGTATATTTTTCCTCGAGACCCAAAATCCCAGCATCCTCATCCCCATCCTTATTTGGGGATATTTTTTTTGGAGGAAAATAGGAAAATGGGGGGAGGGGGAGGGGGAGGGGGATGAAAATCATCCTCAAATACCCATCTCCATTTCCTCATTTTCCCCAAACATATATAAATATAAGGGTAAATATCATTTTCATCCCTATGGTTTACCATATTATCCATTTGGGTCATCGTCGTTTCAGTATTGGCCATGCAGGTCCCTATCATTTCAATTAATCTCTATTTTTGTCCCCACCGTTCAATTCCGTTAGGGTTTTGAAAATTCCGTTAATAGAACGAGGGTAAAATGGTAAAATCATCATGTATTCTTCTAGAATCAATTTTTAATAAAGGTAAAACGGTAACTGTAGAAAATAATGATAATATTATTATCATTAACTTAATAAATATTATTAAATTAAATAATAAATATTTTTAATGAATTAAATAATAAATAAATATTAAAATGAAAAAAAAATGAAAAAATAAAATAAAATCATTCTCTCTCCCTCTCTCGATCTCTCATACTTTTCAATAAAAAAAAATATATACATTTACACAAATTAAAAAAGAATATTAAAAATAAAAATAAAAATAAAAAAACTCTTCTCTTCTCTTCTCTCTCAAAGTCATCCATCTCCGTTTTCATTTCTTCGTTTTCGATAACCCAAACGGATTAACCCATCTCCAAATCACCCAAACATCCAAACTTATAAACCACCCTCTCCAAACACCTAACAACCAAAACCACCTGAAACCCCTCCACGAAATCAATTCCAATCGACCAGAAATGACGAGAAACGGCCGAACACCGAACAATCAAACCCGGAAACACCTCTCACTACCAAAATCGAACCAAACAACTAAACACACATTCATTGCTGTAAGTTTCCACCCTCCAGATCTCATTGTAAGGAGTGACAAGTTGATTCACAGACGAGTTGACTCAAATTGCCTTTATCATCGCCGGCAAGTGGACTGTCACCGCCACAACCAAGATCTTTAGAAGACGATAGGGATCAAAACCCAGGTGTCAGTTGACTAGATTCTGCCTTTTTTCTGGCACATCGGAGTGATCCAAGTTCGCATTTTTTGGTTCTTTTGTCACCAAGATCCGTCGAGTCAAGTAACTAGCAGAAGTTGTTGGTTGTCTCTTACTTGACCGGAGTATATGGTTGCCGGAGAATAGAAGAAACAAATCATGTCAGAGAGTGATTTGTTAAAAAAAATTGAAAGAGAAACAAAGATATCGGTGGGAGAGAAGAACCGAGAGTTGGAGTTGATGTTTGTTTATTGATTTGATTGCAATTATACATATATATATATATATATATATATATATATATATATATATATATATATGTGTAGTTATCTTGATCTTGTTTCATTTTTTTTCCAGAATCCATATTTCTCTATGACTCTGTTTGGATGCCCATAATCCAGTTCATTCTAGATCTGGGCTGGGTAAGAGAGTGAGAGAGTTGGTGTTGGTGGTTTATTTTAGGGTTTGTGTTTGTATTTGTATTTGATTTTCGGATTTAAGCAGGTGGTTGGGATGGATTTTTCTTGTTTGGGAATGAATTTTGATGAAGTCTGGTGTTGGATTTTTTTTTATTCTACTGTTGGGTCTATTCGAATTAGTTTTTTTTTTAATTATTTTTAGTTCGTATTTGGTGGAGATCCATATTGGATCCCAACTCATGAGATTTTGGTTGATTTTTTTTTTTAAACATGTATCTAGTGTTGATCCATATTGGATTCCATGAGATTGAGTTTATGTTTGGGTGGTGACGAATAAGTGTGTAGCTGGTGGTGGTACCGTGGTAGTGGTGGTGGGTATGGGCAAAATTGTCCTTACAATCCTTTAGACATTAAGGGCATAACAGTCATTTGACAGTCTGACAATGTCAGGTAGTACGATTTTAACGGAAAACGTCACAGAAGGACTAAACGGGCTAATATTGAAACAACGATGACCCAAATGGATAATATGGTAAACCACGAGGACTAAAATGATATTTACTCTAAATATAATTATAATATATATATATATACCTTAGGTATATAAACACATTTATTTTTTTTACCTTCAAAACCTAGCCCTAGGGATTTTTCAAAGTACTTAGTAATGAATTAACTGTTAATCTCTTTAGATTATCTATTATGTGAAGTTTTTTTTATTAAAAAACAGTTTATAGTACTTCACATATGAAGTTGGTTTAATTTTAAATTTTGAATTATTTGAAACACTTTATTTTGTATTTGTAATACATTAATGGATTTTATTTTGTATTTGTAATGAAATGTTTTTTTTAGCTTAATTTGTAATTTTTAGTTAAATGGGAAACAGGGAAATGGGGGACCGGGGGAAACGGGGAGACGGTGAAAAAAGGAGAAAATGGAGAACTGGGGATGGGGATGAGGATGGATATACCTCCCCCCAAAAATCTCCATCCCCATTTTCCCAAATGGGGAAAGATGGGGGAAGGGTCTGAGAAGTAGGGATGAGGATGGGGAGACCTATATCCATCTTTTATCCATCTCCATTCCCCAAACGTACAACTCTAGTCTCATACTCGGGTTCCTAAACAAGGAGATCTACTAGTTCATGGTTCCACAATCAAACACTACGTTCAAGTTTACAAAGCATTAATGAGTGATGTTCAACCGTCCAAACCAACAACGATGGATGTACAAGCATGCAAGTCAACAACACTTTCAAATCCAAGTGGTTCAATTCAAACAGATACTCGTTCGGAACAAACTAACAATTTACAAGAACAACTCTTCATCGATTACGAGATTGAGTCCGGATGAATTTGAAGAAAAGGAAGGAGAAAGACTTGTGTTTTATCTGCTATAAGAAATTTGGACCTAACCACAAATGCAAGAAATTATTTCTAATCGAAGGAATCTGGTTAGTTGAAAAAGATGCAAATTTAAAAAATGAAAAGTGGACCGAAGGAGTGGGATGATCAGATGAAAAGGGGAATGAATGTTACGTGCAAGTCAAATAAATAAAAGATAAAGTTAGTTTTTAGATTTTTTTTAAGAATACTTGTTTATAGTTGTTAGATTAAATAAAATTAGATTGTAGCTATCTAATCTAATCCTATGTCTTTATTATTTCATATTTATCAGTTATGTTATTATCTTTTCAATTTACAGAATAAATTAGGATTTGCTAAAATGAAATAATATGATTAGAAATTATTCTAGAATTCAGTATTAGTTTATTATGACATTTTAGAGATTTTGGTTTCTCACGAATAGAAGTAAACCAGCACCATTTCTTATTTGATCTAATTTTGCTCGTAACAAATTTCAACCAAACGAGTATCTATTTTGAAGAGGGGAAGATGAGTATTGTTATAGTCGTGTGAAAATACATTGGAATAAAAGTAGATTACATTTATGCAATAACATTCCTTCACATTTTGCCATATAACTGTCAGTTTTTTTTTTTTTTTTTTGAGAAGTCCATATAATTATTGGATTGAACTTTTAAAGTTGATATTCTTGATCGTTAAACTTATCATTAAAATGTTATATAATTTCGACATTGGTTGTAATGATTTGTTATAAATATATTTAGACCCAATTAATTTTTAAAACTACTTTATAGTTCAAAAACAGTTTATATATATATATATATAGTAATTCTCTCATAAGAGAACCCTTATTTTAATTTCGATAAGGACGACTATAAAACCACATCCATTTATATGAATTTTGAATTTTTTTTATGCAGATGATATGTCAATGAAATCTACCTATGAATAAAATTTGAGAATTTTTCAAGCACTACAACAATTTTTCTTGAATTTTCTTATATTTCGTATTTTTACTGATGCCTTTATATTTAACAAAATCGGGATAAATAGTTGTAGCGTTTGAAAAATTCTTAAATTTTATTCATAGGTAAGTTTCATTGAAAATATCATCAACGAAAAAATTCATAAAAATGAATGTGATTTTATGGTGGTCCTTACCGAAATTAAAATAAAGGAGATCCTTATAAGGGAACCACTATATATATATATATATATATATATATATATATATATATATGTTTGGAAATTTTATTTTAAAAGTGTTGATATTAGTTACAATGATTAATATATATATATATATGAATTTAGGACCATATTTCATTTTTTTCATTAATTATACATATTAAATAGAATATTTAAATTGGAAAAAAAAAATTCATAAGAACAATTAAAATATTTTAAAAAAAAATTATGAATTAAATCAATATTTAAATAGAATAATTAATTTTTAGGTGAAATAAAGTATATATAAATGATTTTAACTCGTTTTCGTAAAGATAATAATGATATTTTTAAAGATGTATTAAATGTTGAAATAAAGTATTCCATAATCACATTTAAAAAGTAACCATCCACCAGTTTATCAAAATTACTGTTAAAATTTATCGGATTATCAATTAATCATTTTGAAGGTTTTACCGAACATCATTTTATATAAAAATTATGAAATAATTTGATTTAAAACAATACGAAACTGATCCTAACACAAATTAAAATTATAAACGTGTTAAACAAATTCAAATAAAAACAAAAAAAATAAAGCTATATAAAAATAATTAGAAAATTTGTTTTAGTCGTGGGGGCTAGTCCAATGGGGGCGTGAGTCTCTAGCCTAAATTGCATCTACTTTTTTATACTAAGTATTTTCTCTTTAAGCTTTTACTTTTGTGGTAGAATTTTACTTCAAGTAGAATTTGACAGTGTTGCAAAAGTCGGGGACTTGGGGCGCCTAGTCGGAGACTAGTCGTTAGTCGGAACCTCACCGTTGCGATTTCAGTGAAGTCGGTCAGCTTAGGCGGAAAGGGTGCAGTCGCCGCCTAGTCGGAGAATGTCGTTAGTCAGAGCAAGTCGCAGCCCAGTCGGTCAGATCGAAGTTGGCCGACTTATGCCAAAAACGCCATCGTTTTGTCTGGTTTCATTTAAAAAAAAAAACATATGGAAATCCAATATCCAAACACAAAAGGCAAAACACAACAGAGAGGAGAGTTCAACACCAAAATCCAAACGCAAAATCTTCTCCTCTGTTATTGTCGCCGTCATCCATCGTCGGCGTCGCCGCCGTCGCCCTTGTCATCGTCGTTGTCACCGTCGGACCTGATCTTCTCTCTCACCGGTCGAACTGTTCTCTCTCGCTGGATCTCATCACCGACTCACTTTGTGATTTGTAAATTGTAAGTTTTTTATGAAGAAGAATTGAGAAGAGAAATGAGTGGGAGAGGGAAAGAGAATATGTTATCAGAAGAAGAATAATCGAAAACGAATGAAGATGAAGATTGATAATTGAGTGGGAGAGAGAAAGAGAGAATCTTTGGAAAATATGTGGTCCGGGAAATAATCACACGCATTGAGCTCATCATAACAATATTAATTTCTGAATTGATTTTGACTTGACTTGATTTTTAAAAGTCAATAGATTTTTTAAATTTAATTTTCTCTTTCAGGTTAAATATATGAAATATTTTGATATTTATTTAATTACAGAAAAAAAATTTAAAAATAAAAATTCCGATCGACCTTCGACTTACCGTCCGTTGACCGACAATCGACTTCTGATCATATACATAGTCCCCGATTAGTTCCTGATTAGTTCCCGATTAATCCCTCTAGGTGCTAGACGGTGAGTTACCACCCGACTAGCGCATAATAACTTTTACAACACTGGAATTTGAGCTGCTAATTTTAATGTCATTTGTTCAACCCTAAACTCTTTCATGATATCTATCTATAAGCCGAGCTATGCCCTGCAATTGATTGGATTTACCTCTACGGGGTGTTTGTTTTTTGGGTCTTAAGTCTGAAATGGTCAGACATAGTATTTGTTTTCCTAAATCAATAATGGCTGATGTCTGAAGTCATTTGGGTCTGAAATTATTTTACAATTTCATACCCAAAATACCCTCGCTCAAATCACATAATTCCCATTATATCCAAACCCAAACAAAATCATCACCACTGTCAAACCTAACCCCATACAAAATCATCACCACCGTTAACACCAGACCCAAACCCAGGTTGGCGGACTTTGATTTGATGATGGGTTTGGGCGTAGACTGGCTTACGACGACGGCGGTACCGTTGTTGTGGTTGCCGTGGCTGTTGCTGTTGGTGGATCTAATCACCAAATTAAACAAAAAGTTTGGGAAGAGAGAAGATGAGAGATGACAGTGGTTGAATGGTGAGGTTGAAGATGAATAGAAGAGGATGAGAAAATAAAATGAATAAATGTGGATGAGTGGTGTTGCACTGTTGCCGATGGTGAAGAATGAAGATGAGGATGAGGATGAGAAAGTGATAGGGATCAGTGAGAGGGTTTTATATATTTATTATTATTATTTAATTACTTTATATATATTAATTATAAAAGCTTGATAAAAATGATGGCTTAAATGACTTTAATTTCATTTTTTTTAATAAATCATGATTTAATTTATTTAAACATTCATTTATATTAAATTTAATATATATATATATATATATATATAATACTATCGGGCAAGAATGTCAAATTATAGGTTTTTAGATGTTATGTTTTATAAGCTTTGTTATGTTGTTGTTTTTTGAAAATAAAAATGAAAATAAAAACAATATTTTTTGTTTCAGTTTCGAATTCTGAAAACGCATCTGGTAACATATACTGAAAGTTGTATTTTGAAAATGAAAACGGAAAAACGCGTCTGGTAGGTTAACCGAAAACTATCAAAAATTGAAATATCAATTTTGACATTTTGTTTAATATTATTACAACTATAAACAAATTGATTACATAATTAACCAATATAATTTTTGTATTGTAATTTTTAAATTAAACAAAAGTAACACATCAAAAATTAATTCAAAAAAATGAATTAATCAGAACTAAACTCTTATATTATATATATATATATATATATATATATATATATTATAATATTATAGTACATAATTTATTACATTGTATCCTATATAAATATATAATATTTATAAATATATTCTATTTTATTATTGTATTTAATAATATATATAATCATAATATTATAAATATTATAGAATATTAATATACTAATTATGTAAACGTATATTAATAATATATATATATATAATAATTATAATGTATATATATATATATATAAGAGGGGCATGTTGGTCATTTAAAAATCTTGTCCCGTTTTGTCCTAACCATATCAAACTCATAACTATACAATTAATAGTTTAATATATATATATATATAAAGTAAAAAACAAAGTAAAAAACAAAATGAAAAACAAAAACAAAAAACAAAAAACAAAAAACAAAAAACAAGTAGTTTGTGTTTTTCAAATCTTTCACTTTTAATACTGATTTTGTTTTTTGTTTTCAAAAATAAAATGAAAAACGGTTAACGAACGCATTTTCGAAATCGTTTTTAAAAAATAAAAACGAAAACGGACTGAAAAACAACTGTAGAACGAGGCCTTAATAACTTTTCTATTAAGATTTTAGATAAAAAAACAAACATATTTCTTATACTTCAGATTTCAGACTTATTCAAATTTAGAATAGTTCAGACCCGTATAGATTTAAGATTGAAAAACAAAAACCAACTTAATCGGTAGATTCCGATTGTTTGGTTTAAAATAGAAAAAAAAAAGGAAAACCGCGCACGTGGAGAATAAAAGATATCTATCTATGGAGAAAAACTTGGGTGCAACCGATGCACCACGCTGGATTCTGATGGTGGTGCATCGGTTCCATTTAATGAATGAAATGTGGCATAGTAAAGTTAAAAAACTACTGTTTTTCTCTGCATTTTCTCTTCCCATTTTTAAGCCGACTTTTTTTCTCCCTTCGTCTCCAACCCACATTCCACATTTCGACATCAACTCATGGTCCACATTGTATTCTGGTGATAATGATTCCTGTAATCAGACTCATCACCATTCTTGATCCTTCTTTTTTTTTTCTTGCCCAAACCTATTATTACTGCAATTTCATACCAGATCCAGTGAAGTTGGATTTTCATTGACATCTTTTGTAATGTCAATCAATTATTACTCTTTCATCAATTTTTGATCAACAGTGGTAGCAGTAGAGACTACCAGTACTATTTCTAGATGGCTCTCTGCAACAAAACCCTACTAATCACTTTTCCTTTCACCCCCATCTCTTTCATTCTCTCACATAATTCTGATCCTCTGAAACCACCGATCCCTTTCAAACTCACCAAGGATACTTATTTCATGGAGAGAGAGAACCCAGATATAGAGTACACTCAACTCAGGGAAGCCAAGCTGAGGAACAGGAGACAAGATGAAGAGTCTGATGTTGGAAAATTCCATCATATGGGGCCACACATGTGAACATTAAATGTGTTGTGCTATCTTTTGGTTAAACCTAAATTAAAGTGATCTAATTAAGATTTAAAATATTAAGGCTTAAGGGTATAATTGTCATGGAATTAATGTGTAGATACCAGAGTGTTATTTCTAATTTGTTGATGGGTTGAATTAAAAATAGACAACATATAATAATTTGATTATTATATATATTTAGGGTTATGATCCCTAAATTACACGATACTTTTGTTTTCTCTGTATCTCATCAACAGAGCAAGATAGAACACGGTAGAGTTCATAAAGGTCGTGATAATTTGGAAGATCACAAC
The DNA here is from genome assembly GCA_032871835.1 of Dipteronia dyeriana. NCBI lineage: Eukaryota > Viridiplantae > Streptophyta > Magnoliopsida > Sapindales > Sapindaceae > Dipteronia > Dipteronia dyeriana. The sequence continues at coordinate 97,436,317 of CM065296.1, read as the reverse complement.
CCGTTCACAAATCTCCGACGATGGATTCAGGTACGCTTCCGCTATCGATTCTTTTCCACTTTTCTCTTGAATTGACATGTGTCAATATTGTATGTTTAGGGTTTGATTAAGTATGTATAGAAACATGTTTAGGTTAATTTTTTCGGATTAATTATGTGCCTATACATGTTGTTTTTGTTTTATCTTGTTAATCGAAATCCCAACAAGTGGTATCAGAACCACCCATGATCGATTCTTGATAATTGAGTTTTGGATTTTGGTCTTTAAGAAATAAATAAATAAAAAATTAGGGTTTTGATATTCTTGAGTGTCAGTGTTTTGAATATGGATTAGGTTATTGTTTAATGATACATGTGTGTGTGTGTGTGTGTATATATATATATATATATCTCTCTCTTTATCTTTAAAAAAAAAAAACTGGGTTCTTCACGTTTTCGAAGAAAAAAAAATCGAACTGGGCAATTTGGGTCGATGGGTTTCAACCCAGATCCGTTGCCGATCTCGGCCTGGTGCCTCGTCGGTCGCCACTGGTCCAGATAGAGCGACCCACCATGTGTGGCGCCGCTGTCAGTTCGATCTAGAGGATCGATGTTCGTCGATCGCCGTTGGTTCGATCTTTCTGTCAAGATCGGTCGCCGTTGTCGTCGGCTGCTTGCGCTTCCATGCGCCGTGGCTTTCTGGTGGCGGCTGCGCACGAAGAGCTAGGGTTTTCAGTAAGTTTGTTACCAGGCTCTTCTTTTGAAAATTTAAATTTTTTGAGGGACTGTTTTGCAAATTATTTGGGCCATTGTGTGATTTTGATACAGTTTCGGGGTCAATTTATAATTTCCAAAACTTACAGGGCCTGTTTGCAATTATTAAAAGTTATGGGCAGATTTATAATTATTGATAAATTACAGGGTCAATTTGTAATTTTCAAAAAAAGGGCCAAAATTTTATTATGAAAACTCGAAGGGTTTTTTTTTTGTAATTTTACAAAATAAGGGGCACTTTTATAATTTTGATAAATAACATAAATTTTTATTATATTTTATTTTATTTTATTTTATTTTATTTTAAGGATCAACTTAAATTCAAATATTTGGTGGTATACATTTTATGGTTAAATAAAGTAGTCCATCATTCTAAATGGGTTAATTGAAACAAGATGTCACCAAATTGACCTCTCTTTTGTAGATTGTTCATGAGGGATGTTGGATGTTCGTGTGTGTGTAAATTCATACGGATATTAGCCGGCCCAAAGAAAGGTTAATACTTGACCAAATTGTACACATATCTGTAGTGGTAAACATATAATGATTATAAGGTTTTACATGTGAATAATAAATCGATCCAAAGATAGATTTATTATTTAACATAAAGTATTGTCAATGTTTGATCACTACTAAAAGAGTACCACGTGTGTCTGTATAAATTCATGCGAGTATTAGTTGGCTCAAATGAAGGTTATTACTTGGCTAAATTGCACACACACTTATTGTGATAAATATGTGATGATTATAAGGTTTTACATGTGAATAATAAGTCGATCCAAAGATAGATTTATTATTTGACATTAATTATTGTCAATGTTTGATCACTACAACAAGAGTACCATTTACAATTAATATTACTGTCCAAAGACTTGATATTAATAATGTGCTAGGTATCTTGAGATGAGATTTACCATTATTAGAATTTGTTGATTATTGTATTTGGTTATTAATGTGAGCATGTTTGTATGTTTGTTTTGATCTCTTTCAAGCTAATGTTTTACTATATCTGCTAATACCAACTCTATACCCATGCTTAATGGGATCAACTTTAAGGATTTGGAAGGAGAACATACTCATTGTTCTCTGCTGCATGGATCTAGACCTTGCACTTCGGGTTGAGCAACCTGCTTCTCTTACGGATGCAAGTTCTCCTGATGATAAGGAAGAACTTTGAGAAGTGAGATCGCTCAAATCGCATGAGTCTTATGATCATCAAGTGCGACATTCCAGAGGCAAATAGGGGTGCAGTATCTAAAAAGATAACCAAAGTCAAAAAGTTCCTACCCGAAATTGAAAAGCGTTTTGTGAAAAACGATAAGGCAGAAACAAGCATTGTATTTGCAAAGCTTGATTTCTATGAAGTACAAAGGCAAAGGGAACATTAGGGAATACATTATGGAAATGTCTCATATTGCTTCTAAGCTTAATGCACTGAAGCTCGAGTTGTCTAACGACTTGCTCGTGCATTTGGTATTAATATTACTTCCTGCACAATACAGTCAGTTTATGGTCAGTTACAACTGTCAAAGAAAAAATGGATTCTTAATGAGCTCATTTCTTACTGTGTGCAAGAGGAAGAGAGACTGAAGCGAGACAAGACCGAAAGTGCTCATTTGGCTAGCATTTAGAAGGATAAGGGCAAATAGAGAAAGAATAATGAAGCTGCAAAATACCTTATGAGCTTTGGATAGGCACAAAAAAAAACCTAGTCTAAAGCATTTTCACATCTTGGGATGTCCAACTGAGGCAAGGCCTTATAGGCCACATGAAAAGAAATTGGACTCCAAAACTGTGAGCAGCTACTTCATTGGCTATTCTGAGCGATCAAGGGGCTATAAGTTTTATGATCCCACACTTAGGTCAATTTTTTGAAACGGGAACTGTAATATTTTTTGAGGATGTTGAGTTTGGGGGGAGAAATAAGGTTAGAGACATTGTCTTTGAGGAAGAATCGGTTTCGATTTCTACTATCGCTTTTGACAATGTGTATGTTTCTATACCTGTCATTGATCAAGAAGCGAATCTGGATCTTCAACCAGACAATGTTAAACAACCCTCATTCAAGATGAGGTAATTGTTCTTGAGGAACAAACTCAACAAACTCAACAACCTCAACAACCTCAAGAACCAGTGCCATTAAGGCGATCCACTAGAGAAAGGAGAAATACTATTCCGAATGATTTTTTCGTATTTCTCCAGGAACATGAGGAAGACGTTGGAATGATGGAAAATGATCCAATCAATTTCCATCAAGCCATGCAGGGTTCCAACTCTCAAAAGTGGAGTGATGCCATGAATGAGGAGTATAAGTCTATGCAAGACAATAAGGTTTGGGTACTTGTCCCATTACTAGAAGGTGCGAAGCCCATTGGTTGTAAATGGATATTTAAAACCAAAGGGATTCGAAAGGTAATGTGGAGAGGTATAAGGCTCGTCTTGTAACTTAAGGCTTTACCTAAAAGAAAGGGATTGACAGTAAAGAGACATTCTCTCCGGTTTTCAACGAAAAACTCTTTTAGGACAATCATAACACTTGTTGCATATTTTGACCTTGAGCTTCATCATATGGATGTCAAGACGGCGTTTCTCAATGGTAACATTGACGAAACAATTTATATGGTGCAACCAGAAAACTTTGAATCTGAAGACTCAAAGAATATGGTTTGTAAATTGACAGAATCCACTTATGGACTCAAGCAAGCTTCCCGTCAGTGGTACCATAAGTTTCATCAAGTGATTATCTCGTTTGGTTTTGAGATAAACGTTGTTGATAATTGTGTGCATCACAAATTCAGTTTGAGTAAGCACATATTCATGGTTTTATATGTTGATGACATACTGCTTGCCACAAATGATATAGGCATGTTGCATGAAACCAAGAGATTTCTATCAAAGAATTTTGAGATGAAAGATCTTGGTGACATCTCCTTTGTATTAGGGATCCAGATACAACGAGATCGCTCTTGGGGTATTCTTGGATTATCACAAAAGAGCTATATCGATACAGTGCTCAAAAGGTTTGACATGCAGGATAACAAACCAGGTGACACCCCTGTCGCTAAGGGAGAAAAGTTCAGTCTCAATCAATGCCATAAAAGTAACCTTAAAGCTAAGGAAATGCAGAAGATTCCCTATGCATCAGCTGTAGGGAGTCTAATGTATGCTCATGTATGTACGCGTCTGGATATTGCATACATTGTTGGTATGTTAAGCAGATATTTAAGTAACTCTATGATGGATCATTGGAAAGCAGCCAATCGGGTTATAAGGTATTTGAAGAGAACAAAATATAACATGCTCACATATAGGAGATCGAATCAGTTTGAGATCATAGAGTATTCTGACTCTGATTATGTTGGATGCCAAGACAGTAGGAGATCCACATCAGGCTACAAATACTTGTTGGTTGGTGAATCTATATCTTGGAGGAGTGCCAAATAGACACTCATAGCTTCTTCCACCATGACAGCAGAGTTTGTAGCATGCCATGAGGCATCCAACCATGGAATATGGTTGTGGAATTTTGTCATTGGGCTGTGCATTCTGGAGGGTGTTGAAAGACCACTCAAACTATATCGTGACAATAAGTCAGCAGTGTTATATTCTAACAACAACAAAGCATATTGACATTAAGTTTCTAATTGTGAAGGAAAGAGTACTGAGTGGACATATATTCATAGAGCACATTGGGAAAAACTCCAAAATAGTGGATCCGCTTACAAAGGGATTACCACCCAAGGTCTTTCATGAGCATACTACTCATATGAGTGTTATTTTGTGTGAGGATATCACATTATAGTGGGAGTTTGTATAGTTTTGTATTGTATTGCTCTATATTTTTATTTTGGATATATTTATGCATATATGTATTTGGATATTTTTCTGATCAGAAATAAAGTATTCGGTTAATTACACTCTGTTATATTGTGTTAAGTTTTGATCTCACTAATAAATAAAGTAGGACCAGTTGGAATAGATATGTATAGATCACATTGCATGTAATTTCCATGCTACGCATCCATGATTGATCTATGTCATTTGGTTATGTTGGTATACGTGACCATTGATGGATTTAGTCACGCTAAATGTGACGAAAGCCGCTTTGATCATATGTTGGCATAATCAATGGACGAGATTGTTCGGATATACCCTAAAATTGTGATAGCAAAATTTTGGAGCTCATAAAGTCATACACATTTGTAAAGTTACATATGTGGTTCAGTGGAAGATTGTTGGAAAATTCCATCATATGGGGCCTCACATGTGAACATTAAATGTGTTGCGCTATCTTTTGATTAAGCATAAATTAAAGTGATCTAATTAATATTTAAAGTATTAAGGCTTAAGGGTATAATTGTCATGGAATTAATGTGTAGATACCAGAGTGCTATTTCTAATTTGTTGAGGGGCCGAATTAGAAATAGTCAACATATAATAATTTGATTATTATATATATTCAGGGGTATGGTCTCCAATTTACACAATACTTTTGTTTTCTATGTATCCCATCAACAAAGCAAAATAGAACACGGTAGGGTTCATAAAGGTCGTGATAATTTGGAAGATCACAACCCGTTCATAAATCTCCGACGATGGATTCAGGTACGTTTCCGCTATCGATTCTTTTTCACTTTTCTTTTAAATTGACATGGGTCAATATTGTATGTTTAGAGTTTGATTAAATATGTATAAAAATATGTTTAAGTTAAATTTTTCGAATTAATTATGTGCCTATAAATATTGTTTTTGTTTTAGTGTGTTAATCGAAATCCTAACTTCCCTACACTATCATCATTGAAGAACAAGTAAAGTTTCAAGAGAATTTGAACAAGTCAACGTATGGGTCCTCTGTTTCCTCTGTTTTGGCACAGTCAATGCCTGATTACTCTGCAAATTTAAGGAAAGAGAGCTCCCATAGAACAACACAAACCAAAAAAACAACAACGCCGTTACACCAACAAGAAATAGAAACCCAGAAACTGACAGCCCACCAGAAAAAAAAAGAAAAAAGAAATCTAATCCATCCAATTACCAACCTGTAACTCCGTTCAACAATAGATTCTAAGTAGTTGAAAAAAAAATCAAACTAATTAAAACCAAAGCCAAAGTAACCACCAGTTTTTTTTTTTTTTGTAACAAAATCAAATTAAAATTTAAACTAATAAAATTCGAACACTAAATCCAACCATCAAACCCAACAACAACCACCTTCATCAGCTGATCTCTTCTTCTCCCATCGACGGCGACCACCCCAAACCCAAACCCAAACCAAAAAAGAAACCCTTCACGCGAGCGAGCAAATCGGCGAATGCAGGGGAGAAGAGAGGTGTGATGATGGCGAGGCCAAAGAGAACCGAAAAAGATGCATTTACATATCCAGATGTGATCTGTAAATGAATTGTCGGTGGGTGTGTACGTGAGAGATCCATTGTAGAGAATTTTTATGGTTTTTTTTTTTTAATTTGGCTTTTGGTTTTTGTTGAATGTTAAAAATATTTTAAGAGGATGCAAATCCATTTCAAAAAATTAAAATTAAGAGGCAAACCATCAGTAATCAGAATCCATGAATGGTGGGTGGGTGAGTGTGTAAGTAAGAAACACATCAGTATCCCCCTCTCGAATGGTGAGAACCGGACGACGACGCTCACCGGAATATTGTGATTACCGGACGATGAGAGTCACCGGAAGATAGCGAGGACCGTAAACGACAGTCACGGCTACCAGCAAGTTGATGTAGATATGTCTGGAGTTTGGACGAAGAGAGGTTGCCTCAAGCTGAAAATGAAAAAAATATATATTTAATTTTAATGAGTAACACGTGTCGTTTTATGAGTGGAACCGATGCACCACCAACAGAATATAATGTTGTACATCGGTTACATCCAAGTTTTCCTCCTATCTATGAATAGGTTTTATCCTATGATGTCTTCACTAACCACATAAAGCCAGCTGTTAGGAAAAGACAAGTCAAAAGGGAAAGTGGAAAGAAGTCGATAGAGATTACAGTCTTGTCCGATAAATCGAAGAAACTCCAAGGAAATTTATCTACAGCAGCAACAACAGCTACTGCAATCACAACAAGAGAAGAAGCCTTTTCCATGGATCCTCCTTACGTTCATCACTCACGGTACGTCAATATTTCTTCTCCAAACCCTAATTTTTATGGTCCCCCTCCTGTTTACCACCCCCACCACCATCTTGCACCCGGTCACCCGCCACCACCACCTCCTCAATCACTCCCACCACCACCACCACTACCTCCTCCACCACACCAACCGCAATTTCATCACCACCCACTCCCTGCCCCTCCTGCCCCTCCTCCTCCTACTATGAATCCCAACTTCAACCCTAACCCTAAACCCAACAATCCCAATCACCACCGCCCCCGAAGTCACGATTATTCCCACATCGAAGATGATCGCTATCATTATCGTAACCGTCCGCTGCCCGGATTTGAATCCCGACCCGATTTGTGGGACCCACCCAGGGTTATTCCTGGACACCGGCACCTCATCAACAAATCAGAACATCACCAGCAATTTGATCACCACCCTGTGTCTCCATATCGGTCAATTGAGAATCTTAGGCATGAATTAGATGGGAATTATAGGTTTAGAGAAAGGTACAAAAGTGATGCCTTTGCTTTGGAACATAATAGCAGCAATAATCAAAGAGCCGAGATGGTTCCCCATCGTAATCATTTTGCATCTGATTCTGAGAGATTGAATTCGGGTAATTATAGTAATCTACATGGTACACGATTTGATGATAATGAGTTAACTAGGAGTAATTTGAGAGATGGGATGTTTGGTAGGCAGTCGCAAAGGGAGAGAGAGATTCGCGATTCATCATTTGAAATGGGGTCAAAAAATGAGAATCGTGGAAAGCGCGAGCTTCATTGGTCAGAGTCAGGAAGGTATGGTTATAATAGAGGGAGCAAAGAGAATAGTTATGAGTATAATAGGACTCCAAGGAAGCAAATACAAAAGAAGAGTGCACTTCTGAGAATTCAGAAACCTTTTTATAGGAATAGAGATGATGATGAAGAATTACAATATTCCAATCATTTTGATGAGATAAGCTCTTATATAGATGAAGATCAGATTTTATATACAGACCACGGGGTAGTTGAAAAAGAAGAGAGAAAGGGGAGCCCTGTGGAGCTTGATGTTTCTTTTAAATCTAATTCGTTGGTGGCCAAGGCGATTGTTACACCTCCAAGTTCTGCTGTTGTTTCTGATACAAATTTAACACCTAAGAGTGGAAAGATTAGAAAAGTTAAGCTGTCTAGTAAGGATTTTTCAAGTTCACAAATGAATAAACTCCGTGAAAGTTATATGAATTTGGATAGTTCCGAAGACGTGAATAGTGCATCTGGTTCTAGTGATAAAGACTTGAAACAAAGTGAAAAGGAAATTTCCCCTCTTGTTATTCATGATATGCACAATGATGATTCTCAGGCATGTTCCAGTGGGATTAATGATTCACTTTCAAAATTTACAGTGGAAAGGTCAAAGCGTATTGCTTCGGATACAAGAAGCACTGATGTTGGTTCTAGTAAAACATCACTGCTCAGTGTTACAAAGAAGAAAAGAGTTGTAAAACTCAAACACACTGATACACATGTTTCCAGTGTGCAACCAAATGAGAAGGTTGATGAACGTGTGAAAAAAGATGGTTCCACCTTTAATTCACCTGCAGCCACTGTGCCAAAAAGGGGGAAAAAACTTCTGAAACAAAAAATTACTTCTGCCGGTAGGGCTTCAGTTCGACCACCTTGCCAAAATGAACCAACCATGTTGCCTAAGAATGGAAAAATAGGTGGGTCGCCCCATACTGCCATGGTATCTGATCAAGTTAGCACTGATGTTAATTCAGGTAGTTCATGTGTAACCAAGATTAAGAGAAAGAGGAACAGCTCAATTTCTCCTTTGGCTTCATTACATCACAGGGAAACTAAATTTGATGAGGGTTCAGAAAATGCAGATAATTCCATCTGTGGTTTGCAAACAATTTCAAACACTGACAAGGATCTGACTAATTCACTGAATGAAACTATTGTTTCTCCAAGTGGCAGTGTTGAAGGTGTTACTAAACAATTTTTCCACAATGAAGAATCTTTAATGCCTGATAATTCTGACACAAAACAATCTCCCAAAATTTTGTCTTCAGTTAGCAGAGATATTAATTATGATCTGTTAAGCTCAGAGGAAAAGAAAAGACATGAGAATCATGTAGATACATGTAGCGTTGCCCATCGGATAAGTGCTGCCACAAATTTTGATGATGGTTTAGTTAACTTACAAGAGAAAATTTCTGACCAGGCGATTTCCTCAGTTGATTGCAATACTGTGGAAGGAATTCCATTGGCTATTCTTCCTGGAAGAACCAGTAAAATATTTGCTCAGTCAAGTTCAGAGGAAATTGGGATTCACAATGTTTCCATACATTCAGGCCGCTCCATCCATGACAGAGGTTCTGACTATGTTTGTATTAATTCAGAAGAAATCAACGTTGAGACCGGTGAATATGCTGGTAAGCAGCTGTCACTGGAACGGTTTAATTCATCTGTTGAGAATGATGCAACGGAAGGATTACAAAATACTTTGCCTCCAGTGGGAGGCGGTGAGGAGAATATGTCCAATACTACTAATACCAGCAAAGTGACGACTTCTCAAGGTTTGCCAGATGGAACAATAACTGACATGGACATGAGGCCTGTAAATGCAGTTAGCTCTGCTCAATGTGTTGATACAACCTGTGTGCATACAAGCTTAAGTTTATCTGTCAAAGATTTTAATCCTGCAGAAGCTACATTTTCTAATAGTTTGGATGTCAGCTTACTACCTTGTGCTGACGAAGTTACTGTTTTGCGTGAGAGCAACTTGACATGTAGATTTTCCAAGGCTAAGGCTTTGGTTAACTGTGGTTTCACTAGCACTTCACCAGAGAAAAGTAAGAGGAGGAAAGTCTTTACTTCCTATCCTGGATTCTCTAATGCCATGGTTTCTGTGATCAGTGAGGGACCTGCAGGAACGGACCTCTCTATGCCTAGTTTAGAAATGCCCTCCAATTTTAGTGAGGGCATAGTTCAACCAGAACAGCGAACTGAAGTTTCTAAGATGGATTCTCTTTGTACTTCTGGTTTGCCACATTGTCTAGACAAAACTCAAGTATTGTGTGAAGATAATTCGGAAAGATTATCTTCTAAGGTTGTGGTTTCAGTTGGTCCAGATGCCTTTAGGGATAGGACTGATGGTTTGAAAATTGACCAACCAAGGGCTGATTCTGAGGACTCCGATATTCCAAATGCAATATCCGGCTTTCCACAAGGATACAGAAGTGAGCAGACTGAAAATGCAGTTACTGGAATCAATGATAATATTGAAGATATGTATACTGAAAGCAAGAAGGAAGAAAAAATGAAGGCAGTTACCGGAGAAGACCAAGTTATGACTTGCAGTGCCTCACAATTTAAAACTCCTTCACAACATCCATCTCCAGACTTAAATCAAAGATTGCCTAGTACATATGTGGATTCTAATGGTTATCTTGAAAAGGATCATTTGCCCTCCGTCTCAGCTTCTATGCCTTTAGCTGCACATGGCGACGGAGTTTCTACCACCAACTCCAATGATGAATTGATGGAGTTTGATACCCTATCTGACATAGGTACTCCAGAAATTTTGTCCTCTGTACCTGTTTTGCAGTCATTGACTTGCAAAGAATCACCGAACCAAATTTCCAACGAATTGATTTCTGGAGATGTCATGATGCCAAATGAGGAACTTGTGATTGAAGGTACTTCTAATTTATCTGTATCTCCACAGTATGTCAAGATTGATTTAAAGTCAAATTATGCACCAAAAAGTGCTCACTCAGTTGCAGGGAGAGCGGGATCATTGACATCACAGGATGTTAAAAGTCTTTCTCACAATCTTAATTTAAGGAGTGGCGAAACTAATGTGAAGAAGAACCAACCTAATCAAGCTGTTTCTAGGACGTATCCAAGTTGTCCGTCTTCTGTTTTTACTTCAAAGAATACAGCTTCTTTAACCCATAACACAAAGCCCCTAACATGGCACCGCTCGGACAAGTCTTCTGCGTCACCTGTGCCAGGAAACAAGCCATTTTCACACACTGTTCCTAAGCAGCATCAGTTCTCAAGAAAGGTTGCTAAGTTTCAGAGTATGTCTTACATTCGCAAAGGTAACAGTCTTGTTAGAAAACCTGCTCCAGTTGTGGCTCTTCCCAAAGTGTCTCATGCTCGACCTTCATCAGTTTATCAGTTGAATTCTTCAGGGATTGGTGAATTGAAGAAGAGCTTCGGATCTGACAGTATGGCTGGTAATATTGATATGTCAAATATCTTGAGAACAGGAGGTGTTGGTGCTCCTGTCGAGAGGCCCAGAACACCTCCTTTACCTCCTGTCACCAAAATGAAAAATTGCACTACCAATTCATCAGGAGATTGTACATCTTCTCCATTGGCTGAGCCTCTACCTAACAGTTGCTCTGAGGCTACATCGGATCCTCGGAAATTTATAGATTGTAATGATGTGCCAAATTCTTATAGTGATGCTTTGAAGATCACTGAAGCTCCTGTAAATCAAACAGCTTCAGTTAACAGCTTGGAAAGCCAGGGTGAACCAAATGATGGGACTTTGGCCACTTCAAATGTGATGAGGATAACGTATGTGAAGCGAAAATCAAATCAGTTGGTAGCAACTCCTAGTCATTGTGGTCCGCCTATTCAAATTGCTGATAAGACACAAGGCTTTATCTCTGATGGCTACTACAAGAGGCGCAAAAATCAGCTAATAAGGTCTTCAGCGGAAAGTCACATCAACCGGACAGTCACCTTGCCTGATGACAATTTGCGTTCGGAGGGGAAAACAGCTCCCAAGGCCAGCTTCAGCAAAAATTTTAGTAAGAGGCAATCTTATAAAGGTCTGAATAAAGTAATTAATTTTTGCAACATTTTTTGGAAGAGCTATTTAATAAACCAAATCTAGGTTTATCACACATGAAAAGTTAATGAATTGATAATTAAAAATGATAGGTATTGAACATGTTCTGTTCAGTTGAAACCATCAAATGAGTAGTGTATATTTTGCATGCATACATACATACAAGTATGCACCAATGCATGTAACACAAACGCACGTGTGTGCATTGTGTACAGGGATGAGTAATAAAGAAGATTAGAAAAAAAGAAGATATCTTTTGTACCATTGTATGAGCAGGATTTGAACCCAAAATCTTTCTTACAGCGATAAGAAACTTTACGTGCTATGCTAGCTAGTACCCACAAGTAGCTCTCAGTGTATTACAGTCAACTTATTGCCTGTGGATGTAGAGAGAAATGTTGGGACGCTAATACTATTTTTTATTTTTGCATTACCAGTGTCTAGACAAAAGCTTAAATTGACATTATTTATTTGCAGTTACAACCAAGATATGTAGACCTTCAAGATTCTCTCTTGTTTGGACACCAAGTAATATGCAGTCGAAAAAAAATGATGATCATTCATCATATCGGCGAAAGGTCATGCCTTACCTGATTCCCTGGAAAAGAACAGGTTATCGGAAATGTTTCATGCAAAATTCAGCTTCTATTTCCAATAATAGCTCCTTATCTGCGATCAGGTATATTAGCTTGTGATATGTTTCTATTTCTGCAGCTGCTATTTGTTTTTATGATAGTTGTATCCATTGTTCAAGCAAATAATAATGCATGGTTCTTTCAGTCGGAAATTGCTGCTGCTGAGACAGAGGGATGCAGTTTATACAAGGTCAGGTCATGGATTTTCACTCCGAAAATCTAAGGTATTAAGTGTTGGTGGATCAAGTCTAAAATGGTCAAAATCTATTGAAAGGCGCTCAAAGAAAGCTAATGAGGTGAGACCTTAATGCACAGAAGCAGTGATTTTTGTGCTTCAGCAATGGTTTTCTGCGATTAAAATTTCTGTTGGAAGTGTAGTTATTAATTTTTGTTTATTTAGGAAGCTACATTAGCTGTTGCTGCAGTGGGGAGGAAGCAGGGTGAACAAAATGATGCTGCATCTATTGTTTCTAGGCCAAAGAACAGAAGTCATTCTTCACGTAAGTCGCTTAATAGCATACATCTACCTCAGATCAGTGGTAATCCTGTTGTGGCAGATGCCTTCGCATTTTACCATGTTTCTGATGTGGTTGATGTGACGTTTGGTGTGATTTTGACAAGGATGTTTTGATGTTTGTACTCGTAATGGTAATGCAATGACTTTTACATGTTAATATTTTTAAAGGAGAAAGAATATTCCGCATTGGTTCAGTTCGCTACAAAATGGATTCTTCAAGACGGACTCTTCAGAGGATATCAGGTAGTACCTGATTGAATTATCTTGTTTTGCTCTTTGTTGGTTCCAATTAACTGTATGTTTTCTAGGCTTAGGTTGCAACCATCAGGTAAGTGAACAACCCAATGATTGTCCTGTTTTGTTACAGTTTAATTATTGCTGGCTTTATGTTTCTTGCAATTTATTTTATGAATTTCTTCTTATCAAATGATTAGATCGTAAAATTTAGATTCAAGATTGAAAGAAGGGTAGGTGTTTTTGTAGATGCTGCTAGGAAACTTTTGTTGAATAGACAAGCATGTATTTTGTGTCATGTGACTATATATATAATGTTGGTTTGTTGACACTTAAGTAATAAGATTGAAGTTTTGTGAGTGCAAGGTCAAGTGCCATGGTAAATCAGTTCCGCATAAACATTGTTGTTTTTGTTTAGACTTAAATAATACAATTGTGTCCTATAGGAAAAGGATATATTGATGTAAAAAGGCTGCAGATATTCTCTTCTACTTTTTCATCATTCTTGATTGTGTATTTGTAATTTCTTATCGAAACGCCATTATCTTGGATTTTGATTCCACTTACATGTTCATGTAGATGATGAATCGTCACACTCTGCTGCTCTCAACTTGGAAAAAAATGGCAAGAGGTCTTATATTCCAAGAAGATTAGTTATTGGCAATGATGAGTATGCTTATATACCTTTATTCATTCCCTTGCTAGTTTATCTCCTAGTTTATCGTTGAATTATAAGTTTTTACTGCAGTTAATGCCTGAATATGAAATTCTTATAGTGATGGTTTAGACCACTATTCTTTTGGATTTGGATGTTCTACTTGTCCATGCTATTCAAGTAATTTGGGTGTAAACGGATTCTGATGTTGGCAGATATGTTCGAATTGGCAATGGAAACCAGCTTGTTAGAGATCCAAAGAAACGAACTCGTGTTTTGGCTAGTGAGAAAGTGCGATGGAGTTTGCACACTGCCAGATTGCGATTAGCTAGGAAGCGGAAATACTGTCAGTTTTTTACAAGATTTGGTAAATGCAATAAAGATGATGGAAAATGCCCATATATTCATGATCGTTCTAAAATTGCAGTCTGCACAAAGTTTCTGAATGGTTTATGTTCCAATTCCGACTGCAAATTGACTCATAAGGTTTATTACTTATCTGGTTAATAGAACTTCATGTGGTCTCTTCATGGCGATGACAGGTTTTAACATATTTTGTCTACATTTTACTTTTGAGTTTATTTCTCATGCAGGTTATTCCAGAAAGAATGCCAGATTGCTCTTATTTCTTGCAAGGTGTCTTATTATTATTATTTTTATGTGCTTCTATCTATCCTATATATGAAAATTTTGAATTCTGACAACTTCACTATCAGGTTTATGCACCAACAAGAGTTGTCCATACAGACATGTACACGTGAATCCAAATTCTTCAACTTGCGAAGGATTTCTTAAGGGCTATTGTGCTGATGGGAATGAGGTAAGATATTTCTATAAGAAGATTATGCTTTTACTTCTGTCTACTCATTATTTGTTAATGTTATAGAGTTGTTTACTCATTTATTTATATGGTTAGTTCATGGTACGAATTTGGCTCAAGTCCTTTACTCCTCCCTTCTTTTTAGCGAAGGATGAGTCTGAGCCTTCAATGTGTATAACAAGGTAGACTCATATTGCTGCATCTTTTGCATGAAGTTGGCAATGGACATTCCCACATGCCATCCTTCACATGAAGGACAGAGAAAGTAGCTCTGACTCGATGGAAGTTGTGGGTTGACACAACCCGCAGCATCTCCTGGGCTTTGATTTTTGCCATATATACTTGATATTGATCAGTATTTAATGGTTGATATTTTCTTACCCAGTCTTATACTTTTAATGCTTGACCAGAGCAAAACCAAAAGCCATCGGAAGCCGAAAGTGTTATTTTATTAAAATTTAAAATTCTCTGCTCTACACATTACACACAACCCCACAGTGATTTTGAATGAGTAAAACGGAATTATATCTCTGCTCTCAGTGTCGCAAGAAGCACAGCTATGTCTGCCCTTTTTTCGAAGCAACAGGGTCCTGTCCTCAAGGATCCAAATGCAAGCTTCACCACCCAAAAAGCCAAAAGAAGGGAAAGAAAAGCAAGCGATCAAGGCAAAGAAAGAACAGTCGAGGGCGTTATTTTGGCTCCCTGCACATGGATGACAATGAGCCTCAAATAATGAAGTCCGAAAGGAAATCTGAGCAAGATTATGGCGATGTCACCCTTGAAGGAAACTTTGCAGATTATATTACCCTTGCTATTAGTGGTGACGAAGCTGGAGAAACTTATGATGCAATGAATGAGCAAACAACCTTATATGACAGTGATAACTCAGATTTCCAACTGGATGATCTTGATGAGCTTATTAAACCGATTCGAATAATGGACAGTATGACGAAATGAGCTTTACTGTACTGCAGCACCTTCAGTTAGAAAAAATGTAGTATTTGGCCGTGGAGGATTAGTTATTTTTTAAATTAGGTAAAGCTGTTAGTGACATACTCACTTTCTCTCTCTGTCTTCTCCTTTTTTTTCCTTTTTTTTTCTCCTCTTTTTTGTCGTTTTAGTTTTTGTAGGTATAATGTTTTTTATAATATACTTTGTATAGCAATTTTACAAATTTTGAAATAAAAGTGTTACAAAAGCATTTGTATACCACTCGTGTATTCTGTTTCCTTTTTCTTATTCATTCTTCAAGAACGGTTAATGCTCAAGTTGAATTTAGAGCTCTTTTGCCATGCTTTTGTTCTCTTTAAATCGTAGTGAAAAATTGTCCTATAACATCATGGACTGGTAAAGTGAATTATTACTGTAAATCCCAGAGACGATCTTTTCACTTGAAAAAGAATATGGATGGACGTGTGTACAGGTCTTGCACTATTTGTGTATAGATATGTACATTTAAGGAATGAGGATGGATATATGTCTCTCAATTATCACTTTCCAGACCCTTCCCTCATTTGGGAAAAATGGAGATGAGGAGTTTTGGGGGTCTCCGATCCCAGTTTTCCATTGTTTCCATTTTTTTTTCTGTTTTTCTAGGTTTTCTATTTTTCCATTTAATTAAAAATTACAAATTAAACTAAAAAAACATTTTATTACAAATACAAAATAAAATCCATTAATACAGTAAAAAGAGTAAACGTGTACATATTCCTAAGGTTTCAACAAAAAAAAACATTAAAAATATATATTATAGTTATATTTATATATGTTTGAAGGAAATGGGGAAATGAGGATGAGGATGGGGAGGGGTCTCTCCATCTCCGTCTCCATCCCCATTTCAATCTGGAGATGATTTTCATTCTCATCCTCCCATTTCCCTATTTTTCCATAAAAAAATATCTCGAAATGGGGATGGGGATATGGGGAATTGGGACCCAGGAAAAAAAAAAGTGTCCATTTAATGGCAGCCAATTTTGAATTTACGCTCATCACACAATCACTTCAACACAAAGAAAATCTTATCCACAAAAATAAAGGGATCCAATTCTGGTGCCCTTCTAACTACTTGACAGAAGAAGAAATAAAAAATCAAACTCGAGCCCTCTAACCCGCAAGTTGTTATCATGGCAGCAACTTCCATTAGCATGGTGGCTTGTACAAAATTCTCGACGTTGGGATGGATTGGAGGACGGAAAAGAGAAGTGAGAAAGAGAAGGGTATTCTCGGTTTCGGCTCAACAAGATGCTGAAGTTAAAGAAACACGGCAAATGAAAGATGAGAAAGTAGAGAAACCACGGACACCATTGAGACCAGTGGAACGACAAGTGAACGTTAAGAGCAAGAACATGAGCGTACAAATGGGAGGACAGTGGCTGAGCAGTGTGACCAGACATATCAGGATTTATGCTGCTTACATTGATCCTGAAACCTGGGAGTTTGATCAAACACAGATGGATAAACTCACAATCTTACTCGATCCCACCAAAGAGTTTGTGTGGACTGATGACACTGCCAATATGGTTTTTTCTTATTTTCAGGAGCTTGTTGATCACTATGAGGTAATTCCTTTTTTCTTTTTATGAGAATTTTAAATTCATATGATAATGATTTTGACTCTTCGAAACTAATCAATAAACCGAGAAATGAATCAAATTATATCAAATCAAAGAGTTCAGTGTTGTGAGTTTTGGAGCTGTTTTACTTGCATCACCTAGTAGATTGTGGTCATCGTCTAGATTGCTTGTTACAGCTGTGTAGCAGCTGCTGTTTATGAAACTGTTCGTATGATGCAGGGTGCACCATTGACAGAATACACACTTCGGTTGATTGGTTCGGATTTGGAGCACTACATAAGGAAGCTGTTATACGATGGTGAAATTAAATACAACATGGATGCAAGGGTACTCAACTTCAGCATGGGAAAGCCACGGATTATGTTCAATCACAATGAAGGCCAGCCCCAAGATGTGCAGTAATAATAACAACCATCATAGAGAAACAGGTGCCAAATAAACCATTTTCTTAGTGTGAAATTACATTGCGAAAAAGTTTTTACTAGAGTATCTCCAAACAGGCTGTGCAAAAAAAAGTTTTAACTAGAGTGTCCAAACAGGCTTGTCAAAGAAAGTTTCGACACTACATCATGTACAAGGCCACCACCACGATCAGAGTTTTATCGTTTGAAATGATACCTGATGCAACAGCCATATTTGCATCCTTATATTGCCAAATAGTTTTGCGAAGGAATTGCCGATCCTATTAGTGAGACACCTCCTCAGTCAAACCCATGGCAAAAGCCTTTAAGCATAGCATGATGCGTCCAACCAAGGCTTAAATGCCCCATCTTCAAAAGACAAATTCTGGAAAATATATATCAAATTAGTAAATCAGAAAAAAAAAAAAGAATATATGCATCCGACGCACATACATAGAAGCACATAAATGCATGAGCGCTAGCTCGATGAAGATCAAACTGGAAGTCCCAACTTCATGATTGATAGCAAACTTACATGTAGAATCAGGATTGTTGAACTGAAAGGGCAAATTGGGCCGGCCACTGCCCCATCTTACATAGAATTATCATTAAATTAACTCTTTCCTTTTACCATGAAATCTATCCTGATATGTTCAATGATCTCTTCATTTTAAGTCCATCAAAAATAACTAAATGTTTTTTAACTTGTATCTAAACCTTAACATCAGTTATCCAAATTGTGCAGGAGAGGAAGGTGGATGGAAGAAAGATCGAGGTGCATAGCTGATAGCCCCATCAGTTTCATATCACTTGGATTATAACATCCTTAGAACAAAAATACATTTCAAGCCTTCATCTTCATCAACTACTTAACTTCTTTTTTTAACCCCGCATACCTCTTTCCTAAACTCTGCTTCAGCAAAGTCACGCTGAGTAATGATCTTCCTTTCTTTATATTCTCTAGAAGATTAATATAATTTCTAAGCTCACCAGAAATACTATGTATTTTAAAGCAGATGCGTGTTACATTATTCTCACAATGAGTGCCCATGTTATTAATAAAAGCATTTAAAAAGCCATATCCCAATACAAAAACGAATTGTAGTATTTCATTGAATTGACCACAACCAACTAGCAGTTGACAGACAATCAACTAGGGTTTAGAGATTTATCAACGGTAGTCTAAATCTCTAAATGTTCATCCACCATACCTGAATCTAACTTATCAGCCAAGTCCTGATTTTTTTTATTCATGAATCCAACATATAGGCAACCTTCCACAAAATAAATCTTCTTGGCATAAGTGGTTTGTTTATCGAACAATTACAAAATTACACTAACAATCACCCAGAGCTCACTATTTGAAATGAACTTGACCTCACTAGTGTGCAATCGAGAACTTATCTTCTCCTACAAATCTACTTCTATTTTTAAGGCTAGGATAGAAGTGTAGGGAGTATATGTACAGAGAGAAAGAGAGAGAAAATTGAATCATACAATACAATGATCTAGACCTATAGGAGTAAATTAAAGGTATTTTTAACATGCAATAGCCAGTAATTAGACATACTCTTAACACACAATTTCAGGGTAAGAGAAAATAGTTGCTGATCACAAACTCATCTTTCTTAAGCAAATTCCTTCATTCTCACTAATATGTTGAGTGGATATTCCCATTTGGTTGCATTAATTGACAGGGACGGAAATCACATATTCAGTAATCAATACAAAATGATATGGTACTGGGTTAACTAAAATAATCAGAAAAGGTTATGAATCTGAAAGAAATCCTTCACCTGCAACCAAAAGAAAAATCCACGTAATAATTTTAAAACTCTACGCCGATCACGAACTTCATCAATCTTTTTGGCAAGATCTGCAAGATAAATAAATAAACAAAATAAAATAAAATAAAAGACAAATAGTAAACTTAACATCTATGTCCTAAATATTACACCATACCAAGTGACGAACTTGCAGAGCTTGAAGATGGATGAAACACTCAATTCAATACAAGCTTAAAAAGTATCTCACTGAAGACCTTAAAGAATGATTGTATTAAAACCAAAGCAACGGCATCACACAAACAAGGAGCACACGTGGACAAATGCTAAAATGCTAAAACTCCATTGATTACCTTGATTTTGAGTCAAAAAGAAGAAGAAAAAAAAAACTAACTTTTGTTTTTCAGCATTATTTTGTTCATTTTCAACCTACCTTGTCAAGGGTGCTCCATAATATTAGCCTATAGTAGATACCTTAAAAGGTCATTGCCAGAGCTCTAATTCTCCATCACATGTTTGCTAGTTTAATCAAAAGAACCTACCATCTATTAAAGAACCTACCATCAGATTCTATACACTAATATTTTTAAGTCTATCCAGGTTGTCTATCAAAATCCAAGATCAAGGATTCTATAATATAATGATCCTGATCACAATTTTCTAGCATTTCAGTTTAATTAATATGATGCTTGAATGTTGAGTTGCTCATCAAATCTCTAATTTAATCAGATCTATGTCTTGCTATTACTAGTTAGGTAAGATAAACCTGATAAAATGTCTATCTAAGAAAGCATATTCAGTATGTATGAAAAATGGTATTTGCAAGCCTAAGAAAACCATGCATATTAATAAGCTTACCTTTGTACTCATCAAGATATGATTTGCCAAGAGACTTGAGTGTACATGTTTTTGTCACTCCACGCAGTTCTCTAGAAAGCTTCTTTGGCCTTCGCCGAGACGCTTCTCGCTTAAGATCTTTAAACTCCTTGTGGTCATAAGGTTTTTGAAGGATTTTCATGAGCTTCTCTCTGAACTGAGATTCCTTACAACCTGGAAGCCTTCCAATGAATCCATCATCTTCTACGTCAACCTTTGTGTTTGCCAACATAAATAAAACAAACACAAAAAGAAAACAAGATCTAGTAATCAGAAACATAAAAAATTAAATTTTCAAACTAAAATAAGTATACGAGGGAAGAAAAAAAAGGTTGTAGAAGGAAATGATACATACACATAATTTTGATTGCACAAATGGAGTACAATTTCCATTAGAATATGGATTATCATTCAGTATAATTATTTCAGAATCTGAATCACTTGCTTCATCCTTCTCATATACCAATTTTTCACCACCTTCAGGTGCATACACCAAATTTTGACCAACTTCCTCCAGAGAATTCAGAAATTCTTGGTAGCTTTCATCCATGAAATCAGACTTGTGATCTTTTGTTGTGCAATACAAAAGATTTTCTGCTTCCATTTCTACATTCTTCTCAACCACTGGAGTCTTTCTATCTATCATCCGGACGTTCCTTAAAGTTTTTTGAACTTCCTTATTTTTTTTTCTTAGAGCATTTCTAAAAGTTCTTGGATTCCCTGTCTTTACTCTCTTCACTGCATAAGGCAGATTACTCAAGGTTTCATCATTTTCTCTCCTTGAATCACTCCTCAAAAACTCTTTTGGGCTCTCTATCTTTTCTCTCCCTGAACTACTCTCCAAAATCCTTCTTTGCCCCTCAACATTTTCTCTTTCCAAAAGTCCCTTCAAAATATTTGCACCTTTTATGTTCTCTTTGACTGCAAAACCCTTCAAAGTTCCCAAATTCTCCAAATCAAATTCATCATCTTTCTCATACTTAACAACCAGAGGTGTACCACTGCTGAAAGGAAGTGTAAGCACATATGAGTTCCCATCTGCTTTTAAGTTGTCCAAGAACATCATGTAATGAGGTTCCAAGATGTCACCATCATCACTATGAAGAAGAGTAAGTGAGACATCACAATTAACATCGTCATCTACACTATGCACATCATCAGCAACAACTAACTGTTCCATATCATTAAAAAAATTCTCATAATCTGAATCAATAGTCACTATTTCCATATCAACATCATTTTCTTTATTACTCTTTATTATGCTTTGCTTTGTAGCATTATTACTGCGAGAATACATCTTACGATTCTCATGTGCAATGCACCTTCTCTTCCATCGCCTAGTCAACCTCTGATCATCATATGCGAAATCAGCCTCTATCTCCACAACTGCCACAACCTCACTCTTAATCCTCGAAAAATGTCTCATTCTAATATCTAATAGGAAAACACAATGTTTATACTTCCACAAGCTGCACAAAAACACACACACACACAAAGTTAGACATTACATTATAATTTATTTTTCTAAATAACAATATACCTAAAATACTGTTTGGCTGCCGAGATTTTGTAAAGAACAAATACAATCTATCATATAAAAAATTTCAAACTAAAGGATAAAAGAGACAACATAAGAGCTGTAGAAACATAGAAAGAAAGAAACAAATCATAAAATCAAAATCATTAAAGGTAACACAAGTAGTAACCACAGTTGATGTATTAATTTGCAGATTTTATAAGGTCAAAACCCTAAACAAAATTCACAAGACAGAATTTTTTTAATTTAGTTTGTATTTTCCCGGGAAACAAACGGAGAGATGGTGGGACAATAAGAGTTAAAGAGTGGTCACCTTAGCAGATACCACGAATAAAAATCGATGCTTGAATCACTACTCGATAAAAATTAAATAAGTTCTGGAAATCGCAGAAAAAGAGTGTAATGTGAGCGTGAGATTGTCATAGTGTAGGAAGAATATAAAGAGTCGACGTGAATTTGAAACGATTTACGAGTCTTAAAGAGTAAAAAGACCAAAGACTTATTAGGGTCGGGTGTTCTAATAAGACCCGAATGTTTTGGCGGATCCAATTTAGGGTTGTGGGTCCCTTCAAGTTGCGTTATAAGGTTATATGTTCTCTCTTTATTCAGTTTTCTCATTAACCAAACACCAAAAACCATCCCAGAAATTCACATAATTCAATTACCCACAAAAGAAATAACAATGCATGCAATGCTTGATCTCGGCACGGACAATGTTTGATAGTTGATACAGATGCCGTTTTTCGTCATATTATTTGAAATATAAAACTAATTAGAAGAGCATAAATAATTCACCGAATATATAAATATTTCAGATCACCAAATTATTCGCATCGATCAATTTATCAAAAATATGAAGAAAAAAAAATTACCTTGAGAGAGGTGGGACTGGGAAGTGGAAGAAGAGAGAAAAGAAAAGGATGTTTCGTGGGAAGAGGTAGGATTCCGGCTGTTTATGCCGCCGAAGGCGGCAAGAGAGTGAAGAAAGACGAATATAGCAGTAAATTGACAGTTGACGGATAGTGAAGGCTGAAGCGTGATGTTTGGCTTTTCTTTTTTGGGAATGGCAATTAATCTATTATACAGGGAAAAAGATTCCTGTGTGATCCGGAAGATTATTAAAAGCTTTTATAACCGTTGGATGACAAATAAATTCATCCAACGGAGTGTAGCAATGTATCATGGTGTGTGACTGTCTGGTTTGGTAGAATTTGATAGTTGTATTTAATATAACAAACCAACTTAAAACTACACCGTTTTACAGGATTACTAATTATTTAAAATTGTTGTATGTTAAATATCAACAATATAATATTATTCAACTATAATTTTAAGAATAAGTAAATAAATTAAATTATATAAACAATAAACATTATGGGTGACCGAACCCATAAACGCTGTTACCAAAACCGTAAATTTAGTTAATAAACGTAGTTACAACTTACAAGTAGAAATAATAGGAAACCATGAAATGCTTACCGAAATCATGAATCTAGTCACCAAACCCGTAAATGTAATTACTGTAACCGTAAACGTAGTTTCAATCAAAATTTTAAAGAAATCATGAAATGGTTAAGTCGTAAATGTAGTTACTAAATCCGTAAATGTAGTTACCGTATACGTAAACATAGTTAGAAACAAAAATTTGAAGAAACCATTAAATAGTTACCGAAGCTGTTAATATAGTTATCAAAACCGTAAATGTAGTTAAACGTAACCGTAAACGTTGTTACAAGCAAAACTTTAAAGAAACCATTCAATAGTTACCGAAATCGTAAATGTAGTTACTGTAGCCGTAAACATAGTTATAAGTAAAATTTTGAAGAAACCATGAAATTACCGTACCGGTAAACGTAGTTACTAAAACTGTAAATGTAGTTACCGTAACCGTAAACGTAGTTACTGTAGCCGTAAACGTAGTTACAATCAAAATTTTAAAGAAACCATTAAATAGTTACCAAATCTGTAAAAGTAGTTATCAAAATCGTAAATGTAGTTACCATGATTTTTTATTTATTTATTCCAATTAAACGTTATTTTTCTATATATATATTATTATTATTTTATTAAAAAGTAGTGAACAACCGGTTCCCTCATGGCAGCCACACATGAAGACTTCATTTAAGCCAGTTTGGGAATGCTTAATGAAATGCTTTTAGGACCAAAAGTGATTTCAAACTAGGTCTAGAGTGTTTGATAAAATTCAGAAAAATACTTTTGGTCATTTTTTACTCCCCCAATAGCAGTTTTGAGAAGCTAATTTTAATAGCTTTTAGAAAACTGCTTCCCAGGGAGCAGTAATTAGGGGTGGATGTTTAATAGAAAAACCAATACAGTTTGGTTTCTAAAGATATGAACCGATCTAATAAAATTTACAAATGTCAACCGATCAAAAAACCAACCGAATTGGAAAGACTCGGTTCGGTTCGGTTTGGTTCGGTTTTGATCATATTTGACCAAATTCATGGGCATTAGTAATTATACATATTTTCATATTTTAATCATTTTGGGTCTTCGACCAAATTAAATTATGGGCTTGAACAAAATGAAAATAATAGTTTAAAATAATATTCAACATAAACAACAAAGAACAGAAAAATGACGTGACACTCTTTCATAGTTTTATAGTGTCATGGACCGTTGACCATTAAAATAAGGTTTATTTTTATATAAACTGATAGTGAACCGAAAAAAAACCCGATCTAATCGATTTTTTTAAAAATGAGCCAAAATGAACCGGTCAACATAAGAAAACCGATTAGATCGGTTCGGTTCGGTTCGGTTCGGTTTATTGGTTTTTTGGTTTTTTTGCCCATTGTTGCCAATTTCACAAGCGTAAGAATCGAACAAGTAATACAATGATGAGCAAAGTATCGTTCAAACGAGGACTATTTAACGTATCAAGTACCGAAGTTAATTAATTCTAAATTTTATTTGAAAAAAAAATCGATTAATGAGATTGGATTAAGAAGTAAAAGAAAACAAATTCAACTAAACAAAGAGAAAATCCAAGTGATTAAGCACCAGAGCATTCGATTTCACCATAGCCTAATCTCAAACAATTCTTTTAACATGTTACTGAAATTATCCCCCATTTTGACAGTTGGTAAACCTAAATTCATTTGATATTCTCTCTCGAGCAATACCAAAAAGTATTGTCATATACCAAACCACTATATCCCTATATGAGTTGTAATATACAAGAATCCATTACGATAATTGGTAACCTGTAAGAAAACTGCATGAATCATGTTAGTACATCTCTGTCTCCCATGTACTTCATGGCATCCATTACAAGAAGCAAACATCATACATCACTTCTCAGCCTCAATATGATCATCAAATCAGTCAACATTGGCCATACATTTGAAAGCATTAAGCATAGTAATAAACACTCAACATGGAATAACAATTATAAATAACATTAATCAAAGAAATTGAGTCTTCATAGCTAGGCTACATCGTAGCCCTAGCAAATAAAATTAGTTCATAGCAGTAATAAAAGAATCCATAACAGTATTCATAAACACAACCCTAAAAGTGATGACAAAAAAAATTACGTTCCTCCCAAAATTGCACAAGAGCTCTCTTGTTCTCTTCTCTCCTCCTTTTTTCTTCTTATCTATCTCTGCCTTAGGTCTATATGTAGATCTAAAATAAAGAGGAAAATATCCAATTTCGTCTGAAATCCTTCACGATGGAAATAAAAGAAAATAGGAAAGTCTTGGCTCTCAATCCTTCCCTAACAAGGAAACATAAATCAGACTTAATTGCCTATTTTGGTTACGATCCGACTTCTAGAAAAATCTGAAAAAAAATGTAAACTAAAGATTTTTCTCTTATCTTTCCAAATATGTAAGATTCTCCACAGCCAAAAATCGGGAAAACCTTCAAACTTCCTTTTTCCTTCAGGTGCGTAAAATGACGATTTTAATAAACTTGGCAGACTTGATCATCAAAACCGGTTTATTTGGCTACTGTAAAAATCATGGAAAAATTGTACAAGCCTCTTCAAGGTCTTAGCTTCACTATCCAATTGGTCTTGCTTAAAAGCTCCTCCAAAAAGTCGTTCTTCCATTGAAATCAAATTCAGTGCTCTGAACAGTTTGTCTTCTGTTTCTGGTTTAAGTATTAATCTCCAATTCTTCCAATGACTGCTTGCTTCAATCCATGCTACAAATAAGCAAGTAAATGACACTAAAAATACAAGAAACAAGCATAAAACTAAGTAAGAATAGTATGATAATCATGTATAAATTTAAGCACAACAAATACCCTCAAACTTAAATTTTTGCTTGTCCTCAAGCAAAACAAAACAAAACAAAGACTCCTAAAACACGACACAACCTGATTAGATTTTCCAAAGGTTGCCTCAAAGATTGCATAAAGTATATAGCTCAAAGAAAGGTCTAAACATTATAAGGATTCTACTTCTGATTCAAGAGTAAACCAAATCTCACTGATTTTTTTTGTTGGAATGTGTGTGTGCGAATAGCCAATAACACCCCATCACTCGCAACTCGGATAAGCATATGCAAATTAAACAAGTAAAATATTAGTGATCTCTAGAAAAAAACAATTTATAGCCCCATAAGCTTGCTCTTCATATCTACTCTCCACTAATGTAGACTAACACACAACACCCAAGATCAGAAGGACTTTATACGGGTTGTAACATTAGGCTAGGGTGTTGGGTAAACAAAGAAAAGGTAGGATTTAACAAAACTAGAGAACTTCAATGAAACATATTATGAAGCCTAGAGAGTGCTGATACTTTGGTATGGTAAAGCTGCAGTTTTTCGAGCTTTTCTTCTTCACGTTTCATACATACATTTTGCAGCTCTCTTAAATCTTTTTTGATGAGTTACCACAACCCTCAAACTTATTACTTTGACATGCTTGGGTTGTGATGACTTGCTCTTCATCTTTATAAGTTTCCTCCTTTGATCAACAACAATAGCAGCAGGTGGCTATGTTGCTTCCATGACCACATCCTCCTCTTTAGGAGCTTCACTTTCTTCGGTTTTTTCTATAGTTGTTTCCACTTTCTTAGGCACAACCTTGCTTGCTTTTTCCTCCACCGCAACCTCATCCTAGGTGATCTCTACTGCCTTCTTTGGCTCCTCAATATTTTTTTTTTTTGAATCTCTCTGAAAGATGTTTGCATTAATAATTCTCTAGAAAAGGAAAGGACTAATGTTTGGGCTGGCAGGGTAAGGATAATGTGGTTTAATCAAAGAAAACAGCTAACACATGTTTGGGTCAAAGGGTTAACTAAGGATATAATGACAATGGGTTGGCTAGAAAGGCTCAAACAGTCCAAAACTTGCCTAAATCATGTCTCTGGTATTGAATTGTCTATGATTTCGCCTCGAGAGATATTGAAGCAAGTTCTAGTGTTCGATGAGATCTTAAGAGTTGCTTATTCCACATATACCTTCTCTACTGCCTCATCTGCTCACATATGTTTTTTCGAACTCTTTGAGCATAACCATATGTGAGATAAAACTGACTAAAAAAACCAATTAAGAATACAAACAATATTCATCAGTTTCAATGAACCATGTTCAATTTCAACCCAGTTCTTATTATTGGCATTCGATCAACTTACAAAAAAACACAAGAAAACAAGAAACTATTTTTGGATTTTGAAGTTTTGAATTTATTTATTTTTCGAAATTCTCCACCCCAAACTTAAAAACTCACATTGTCCTCAATGTAAAGAACATTTGAAGCAATACAACAAACATATGAGGGAAAAGAGAAACTTCCCGGGTTGGCGTGTGAGAATGTAATTGCATATTCGAGTAATAAACACGCTTGCAAGCAGTAGCACTGTCCACCCCCAAACTGGGTAGTACCTAGTCAGACGAAATTAGTGAGCCAATAAACTAGAAAATAAAAAAAAATTAAAGAAACAAGTTGAAATAAATTTTAAAGAGCTTGGGTTGCCTCCCAAGAAGCTCTTGAATTATAGTATTCAACCTGACTTTTTGCAGTGATTATTCAGGATCACTAAGGGGAATGGAAGTCCTTTGTTGATCATAAATGACTTCCATGTACGGCTTCAAACTTTGGCCATTGACCTTGAATGTTCCTTTAGTATTATGATGGACTTCAACCGCACCATATGGATAGACTTTAACCACTGTGAATGGACCAGACCAACGAGAGCGTAACTTTCCTAGAAAAAGTCGAAGGCGAGAGTTGTAGAGAAGAACTTTTTGACCAGCAACAAATTCATGTTTCAAGATGTGTTTGTCATGCCATTTTTTTGTTCGCTCCTTGTAGATTTTGGCATTCTCATATGCATCATTTTGGAATTCATCCATCTCATTCAATTGCAGCATTCTTTTCTCACCAGCAGCACCGTGTCGAAATTCAACACCTTCTTTGCCTAGTATGCTTTATGTCTGAGTTCCACAGGTAGATGGCAGGCTTTACCAAACACTAAACAATACGGCGACATCCCAATTGGAGTTTTAATAGCTGTACGATAGGCCCAGAGTGCATCATCTAAATTTTTCGACCAATCTTTACTTGAAACACTTACTGTTTTTCCAGAATTTTCTTTAATTCTCTATTTGAAATTTCAACTTGCCCACTGGTATGTGGATGATATGGAGTAACAACTTTGTGGGTAACTCCATATTTGGCTAGTAAAGAATTAAACCGGTGATTACAAAAATGAGTACCTCCATTAGTGATAATTGTACGAGGAGTGCCAAACCTGTTAAAAATATTTTTTCGTAAGAACCGGAGAACCAAACTGGCATCATTGTTAGGGAGAGTGACGACTTCTACCCATTTGGAGATATAATCAACTGCGACTAATATGTACTTGTTGGAAAGCGATGCTGGAAAAGGGTCCATGAAGTCTATTCCCCAAACGTCAAACAATTCAACCTCGAGAATATTATTTAAAGGCATCTGATTTTTCTAGGATATATTACTGGTGCGTTGACAGCGATCACACGCGGCAACAAAAAGTGTAAGCATCCTTGAATAATGTTGGCCAGAAAAATCTAGATTGCAGTACCTTAGCTGCTGTCTTTGTCACACCAAAATGTCCCCCACACTCTAAACTGTGACAATGTTGTAGGATGTTTAACATCTCTTCCTCAGGTACACATCCGTCGAATTATTTGACTTGGGCAATGTTTATACAAAAATGGATCCTCCCAAAAATAATGCTTGACTAAAAAATTCTTCTTTTGTTGGGATGAGAATTCAGAAGGGACAATGTTGTTGGCCAAATAGTTCACAAAATCTGTATACCATGGTGCATCAGAGGCTTGGATTTCAAAAAATTGTTCATCAGGAAATACCTCATTGATAGGGATAACCTCATCTTCTCCTTGCTTTTCCTGCATTAGCCTAGACAAGTGATCAGCTACAACATTTTTCGAGCCCTTTTTATCGTGGATTTCCAAGTCGAATTCTTGTAGGAGTAACACCCAACGGATTAGTCTTGGTTTTGCATCTTTCTTCAAAAGTAAATATTTAAGAGTCGAATGATTGGTATACACTATCACTTTGGCCCCTATCAAATAAGAACGAAACTTGTTAAGAGCAAATACCACATCCATAAGTTCTTTTTCAGTAGTTGCATAATTCAGTTGAGCATCTGAAAACGTTCTGCTTTCATTATAAATTACATGCAGTAATTTATTCTTCCGCTGCCCCAAAACAGCCCCAACTGTGTAGTCACTTGCATTGCACATGATTTTGAAAGGTAACTCCCAAATTGGTGCTACAATTATAGGTGCATATGTTAGCTTGGCCTTTAACATGTTCTATGCTTTCAAACATTCATCATTGAAGTTAAAAGTCACATCTTTCAGTAATAGATTTCATAAGGGCTTCGTGATTTTTGAAAAATCCTTAATAAAACGATGATAAAACCCGGCATGACCCAGGAAGCTTCTCATGTCCTTTACTATAGTAGGTGTTGGCAATTTCTCAATTACCTCAATCTTAGCTCGATCAACTTCGATCCCCTTTTTGGAAATTCGATGGCCCAAGACAATACCTTCTTGCACCATAAAGTGACATTTTTCCCAATTCAGCATCAAGTGTATCTCCTCACATCATTGTAAAACCAAAGCCAAATTATTCAAACACATATCAAAAGAGGACCCAAAGACTGATAAATCATCCATGAAGATTTCAATAATTTTTTCCACCTTATCAGAGAAAATGACCATTATACAACACTGGAAAGTAGCTGGTGCGTTGCATATTCCAAAAGGCATTCGCCTATATGCAAACGTTCCATAAGGGCAAGTAAATGTGGTCTTCGCCTGGTCTTCGGGTGCTATCGGAATCTGATTATACCCAGAATATCCATCTAGGAAACAATAATGTGAATGACCGGTAAGTCTTTCCAACATTTGATCGATGAAGGGCAAGGGAAAGTGATCCTTGCGTGTGGCATCATTTAATTTGCGATAATCCATGCAAGCACGCCATCCAGTGACTGTCCTTGTTGGAATGAGCTCATTGTTGTCATTTTTCACCACCGTCATACCTCCTTTCTTCGGCACTACTTGCATGAGACTCACTCATGGGCTATCAGAAATCGGATAAATTAGCCGGCATCCAATAATTTCATAATTTCAACCCTCACCACTTCTTTCATGTAATGATTCAAACAACATTGATGTTTGACTGTAGGCTTGAAATTTCCCCCCATTAAATTCTTGTGCATGCAAAGTGAAGGACTTATACCCTTAATATCAACAATAGACCACCTTAGAGCAGTTTTGTGTTCTCTCTGAACCCGAAGCAAATTTTCCTCTTCCAAATCACTAAGTGAGGCAGAAATTATGACAGGAAGTGTCTCCGAATCACCCAAATATGAATAACGCAAATGAGATGATAGAGGTTTAAGATCAAGCATTGGAGGCTTTTGAATGGATAGGATAGGTTTGGAAGGACCTGTCCCAAGTTGCTCAAAATTCTGCCTCCTTCCATGATAGTGTGGCGGTGTTGCATCTAGGTAATGTGCATATTCAACAATTTCTGCATTTTCAGCTTTGGTAGACTCGGCATTTACTATACAAGCTTTGAGAGATTCATTAGGATGTATAGCCTTGAATGTTTCAACCCCCATTTTATCCACGGTATCAATTTGAAAACATAAATCGGCTGCAGATGGATATCTTGTTGCCTCAAAAACATTGAAGGTGACTTGTTCATCTTAAACTCTCAAATTTAATAGCCATTGTTGAACATCGATTAAGGTCCTCCCTGTAGCTAGAAATGGTCTGCCTAATATGATAGGTATTTCTCGATCTTCCTCAATTTCCAAGACAATAAAATCAGCAGGTAATATAAATTTGTCAACTTTGACCAAAACATCTTCGATTATACCCCGTGGATATTTAATCGATCTATCTGCCAATTGCATGGAAACTGTTGTTGCTTTTGCTTCGCCCATGCCTAGTTTCTTGAAAATAGAGAGAGGCATTAAATTGATGCTTGCACCTAAAACAAATAAAACTTTTTCGAAATAAGAATTCCCAATAGTGCAAGGTATCGTGAAACTCCCTGGATCTTTTAGCTTAGGTGTAAGTTTATTTTGCAAGATTGAGGTACTTTCCTTGGTTAGCATCACTGTTTCATGCTCCTCCAATTTTCTTTTGTTGGACAAAATATCCCTCATGAATTTTACGTAACTTGGCATTTGTTCCAACGCATCTGTAAAAGGAATGTTAATCTGCAAATTTTTAAAGATGTCAAGAAACTTAGAAAATTGTTTGTCCAATTTATTTTTGCGAAGCCGTTAAGGAAATGGAATTGATGGCACATATTCTTTGGTGGGACTCGTTGTTTTGGGCTGTTGAACAATAGATTTTTCTTCTGTAAAACCTGTAGCAGAATTGACATTAGTTACAGGTTGCTCCACGGTTGTGTCTACAGCAGTGCTTGATGGATTCAATGATGGTATAACAGCTGCAATAGGGTTTTCTGCAGTTTCCAATAGATTTTCCTGCAGCTTTTCCCTCTCGGCATCCAAATCCACAGCTGTCTTGATTGGTTTCCCACTTCTGAGTTTGATTGCCTTCACTTACTCCTTTGGATTTGTTTCGGTGTTACTTGGCAAGGAACCTTGTGGTCTTCCAGATAATATGTTGGCCATTTGGCCCATTTTTACTTCAAGATTTCGGAGAGATGCTGCTTGGTTTTGCAAAGTTGTCTCGGTTTTAGTCATGAATTAAGATATGCTTATGGTGTGTTGAGCAAGAGCATCCTCCAATGATACCTTCTTCTCTTGTGGTGGGAATTTTTGGGGTGGATTCAAAGCATTATGAGTGTTGCTCCACGAGAAGTTAGGTGGTTCTTCCATCCAAGATTATTAGTGTTTGAATATGGATTATTTTGCTGACGATTAAAATTGGACACAAAATGTGCTTGCTGGGCTACAGATGGTGCAAATGAATTCTCTGCTTGGCATTCAATATTGACATGGTTTTCCACTGCATAAGTCACACACTTGAGTAGGAGTTTGAATAGCATGAACGTTTACTTTACCTAGTTGTTTAGATAAAGTAGCCATTTGTGCAGTTAAAGCTGTGATAGCGTCAATCTCATGCATTTCAACAGTCCTTTTTGGCACTAAACGATCCGAGGGCCATTGATAATTATTGGAAGCCATTTCTTCCAGCAACTTATATACTTTGTCACGTGTACCAGCCGCAACATCTGCCATGTTTCTAGTCGCATAACTCAATCCATTGTAAAAAGTTTTGATTTCCAACCATCCAGGCAATCCATGGTGTGGACACTTCCTGAGCAGATCCTTGTACCTTTCCCATGCCTCATATAATGATTTCGTGTCAAATTGAGCAAAAGTTGATATGCTATTCCTCATCTTAGCTGTCTTTGTAGGAGGGAAGAATTTAGCCAAGAATTTCTGAGCTAGTTCCTCCTAAGTTGTAATGGTCCCTTGAGGAAGTGAATTCAGCCATTCTTTTGCCTTGTATTTTAAAGAAAACGGGAATAATCTCAATCTTATGGTATCATCAGACACACTGTTATGCTTGAAGGTATCACAAATTTCTAGGAAATTTGCAATATGGCTATTTGGATCATCATTCGACGAGCCATGAAATTGAACTGCGGTTTGAATCATTTGAATTATGGCTGGCTTAATCTCAAAATTATTTGCCTGAATTGCTGGATGTCGAATGCTTAAGGGTGTTAACAGTGGGCACAACATAGTCTCTTAATGCTCTAGTATCCTCGACTCCTTCCAAATCCATGACAATCGGCTTTGTTAACGCTTCTTTCCTTTCCTTGTTTCGTTTGTGGAATGTTCGTTCAATTTCTTGATCAAGGGGTACAATCTCAAAAATTCGTGAACGTCTTATGCAATACACAAGGTACCTGAAATAATAATTAAAAAAATCAAATTAAAACCAGAATTAATTGGAATCGTTATTAAAAAAAATAAAAAGTCCCCAATAGCGGCGCCAAAAACTTGTTGCCAATTTCACAGGCGTACGAATCGAACAAGTAATACACTGATAAGCAGAGTATCATTCCAACAAGGACTATTTAACCTATTAAGTACTAAAGTTAATTAATTCTAAATTTTATTTGAAAAGAAATCGATTAATGAGATTGGATTAAGAAGTAAAAGAAAACAAAATCAACTAAACAAAGAGAAAATCCAAGTGATTAAGCACTAGAGCATTCGATTTCACCATAGCTAATCTCAAACAATTCTTTTAACATGTTACTAAAATTATCACCCATGTTGACAGTTGGTAAACCTAAATTCATTCGATATTCTCTCTCAAACAATACCAAAAAGTATTTTCATATACAAACCCACTATATCTCTACGTGAGTTGTAATATACAAGAATCCATTACGATAATCGGTAACCTATAAGAAAACTGCATGAATCAGGTTCGTACATCTCTGTCTCCCATGTACTTCATGGCATCCATTACAAGAAGCAAACATCATACATCACTTATCAGCCTCAATATGATCATCAAATCAGTCAACATTAGCCATACATTTGAAAGCATTAAGTATAGTAATAAACACTCAACATGGAATGACAATCGTAAATAACATTAATAAAAGAAATTGAGTCTTCATAGTTAGGCTACTTCGTAGCCCTAGCAAATAAAATTAGTTCATAGTAGTACTAAAAGAATCCATAACAGTATTCATAAACACAACCCTAAACGTGATGACAAAAAAAATTGCGTTCCTCCCAAAATTGCACGAGCTCTCTTGTTCTCTTCTCTCCTCCTTTTTTCTTCTTATCTATCTCTGCCTTAGGTCTATATGTAGACCTAAAATAAAGAGGAAAATATCCAATTTCGTCTGAAATCCTTCACGATGGAAATAAAAGAAAATAGGAAAGTCTTGGCTCTCAATCCTTATCTGACAAGGAAACATAAATCAGACTTGATTGTCTCTTTTGATTACGTTCCGACTTCTAGAAAAATCTAAAAAAATATGCAAACTGAATATTTTTCTCTTATCTTTCCAAATATGTAAGATTCTCCACAGCCAAAAATCAAGAAAACCTTCAAACTTCCTTTTTCCTTCAGGTGCGTAAAATGACGATTTTAATAAACTTGGCAGACTTGATCATCAAAACCGGTTTATTTGGCTGCTGTAAAAATTATGGAAAATTTGTACAAGCCTCTTTAAGGTCTTAGCATCATTATCCAATTGGTCTTGCTTAAAAGCTCCTCCAAAAAGTCATTCTTCCATTGAAATCAAATTCAGTGCTCTTAGCAGTTTGTCCCCTGTTTCTGGTTTAAGTATTAATCTCCGATTCTTCCAATGACTGCTTGCTTCAATCTATGCCACAAATAAGCAAGTAAATGACACTAAAAATACAAGAAACAAGCATAAAACTAAGTAAGAATGGTATGATAATCATGTAAAATTTAAGCACAACACCCACCCCTAGCAATAATGAAAAGGTGGAGCACTTAGCATTTATTTTTGATTTTTTATTTTCCATTTCAATTTCGTAATCTCATGAGTCATAGAAACATATTTTTCTATTTACAAAAAAAAAAAATGGAAGAAATCGAGTTTTCTTAATATCTACACAATATATGATAATAGATTAAAAAAAAAGGTAATAACGTGTTATGATCACACAAAATAAAACAAATTATTTATTTTCAAAACATCTTCAATATTTATTTATGTTATTTATGTCATTTTTAGTAATTTTATACGGTCACATCACTTTTTTGACAGATTATCAAACACATTGATATTTCTTTTGGGTCTTACAACACTTTTAAAATTCAGTATATCAAACACATAACAAATCCAAAAGCAATTCTCCTTATAGCCGAACAAAAATCAATTTCCCTCGTAACAAAATAATGGCAAACTAAGCCTTACTTTTGTTTGCATGATGCAGGGACTTTTTCAAGGCCTGAAATTTTTATTTTGACACAAGTATTTGGTCCATATCCATAACCGATAGGGTCAAGAAGAGATCACTAAAACCAGATCTTACTTTAACTAATCGAGAAATTTTTGACTTGTGAATTTATGCGTTTATTTAGGGGTATATTCAGTTACGATTTTAAAAGAATTTTATAATTTTTTTTTTATAAAAGTCATAACTTATTTAGAAAAAATCTATAAAAATCCGGAAGTATACAATCAACACTTTTAAAAAGTTTATGAAAATTATTTTTTATTAAAAATATTAATGAATTTAAAATAACAATGACTTTTGTAGATTTTAGGGACTGTTCGGTAACATTTTCATTTTTTGTATATTGTATATTGTATTTTGTTTTCGTTTTCTATTTTTCGAGTTTGAAAATGTATTTGGTAGTAATTATTGAAAATGATATTCTGAGAATGAAAACATTGAAAATTCGTCTGATAGTATACTTAATATTAAAACAGTAAGTACAAAGCAGCAACAACAATAATAAAAGATAATATTAATATTATAAAATATATTGCTAATAATCATACAAGTAAAATTTAATTAATCATAATGTTTATCTATTATTATAGTCGGTCTATAATTGTAACGTGGTCTCATGGTTCAACATTTTTTTTAATGTACTCTAAGAGTACAAATAATGTTGTGCTAGTTAACATATATATTATCAAAAATTTGTTAACAAATTTTAATTTAATTTTTATTTGTGTCATTTAAAAAAAACATTATACTAAAAATATATTTTACTTATTTTAAGAAAATTATAACATTTTTTTTCATCACTTTATAATAATAAATTATTAACTATTATTATTATTATTATTATTATTATTATTATTATTATTATTATTATTATTATTATTATTATTATACCATGTTCTAAAATATTAATAAGATATATATAGATCTGTTAAAATTATTTTTTATTACAAAAATAAAATACGCAATGATTATCTCTTTTAAAAAATTAAGCAATGATTCAACTGGTGGGTCCCATACTCCCATCGTAGAAATGAAAACAGTAAATAGAAAACATAGGGCCCGTCCTGTAAGCGTTTTTCAATTGCTGTTTTTTGAAAATAAAAATGAAAATAAAAATGAAAAACAGTGTTTTTTGGTTTCAGTTTCAAATTCCGAAAACGCGTCTGGTATAATATACTGAAAGTTGTATTTTAAAAATGAAAACGGAAAAAATGTGCTGGTAGGTTAACTGAAACTATCAAAAATTGATTACATAATTAACCAATAAAATTTTTGTATTGTAATTTTTAAATTAACAAAAGTAACACATCAAAAATAATTTAAAAAAAGCATATCAAAAAATGAATTAATCAAAACTAAACTCTTAAATTATAAATAAATAATTACAATATATATATATATATATATATTACTATATAATAAAAATATAATTGTATATATTATATTAATATAAATTATAATATATGTAATAATATTTTATATATACATATTATAATAATATATAAAATTTATATTAAATATTATTACATATATTATAATTTATATTATAATAATATATAATAAATAATATATTAAATATTATTAAATATTTTTTTTATATTATATTATATTTTTATATATAAAATATTACATTATATACTATATAAATATATAGTATTTGATATTATATATATATATATATATATATATATATATATATATATATATATGTCGTATGTGAATTTTACCAAGTATACACGTTATTGACAGAGGAGAAAATAGCCAGGTGGACGCCTAAATGGGCACTCAGGAAATATCATACGAGACATCGTTAAAGAGAAGAAAGCCCGAGTAAGCATATATTGAATGAAACCAACTCAGGATCAGTTAACAACACTCGGGACTGGTTAAACAACGCTTCCACTCGGGTTCAAACGGCTCTACTCGGGACCATCATGTATTACTCTTACTCGGGAATAAATACGACTCGAGTAAGAACTTGGTGCTTATTTCACACGGATTAAGTCATTAAATACGCGAAGATATTCATCAGGAAGGAATCCCAAATAAAATGGAACATTAAGTTAGAAGAGTCCCCAATCAGAAAATAACTTGATTTTTTTATGAAGACTACATTCTTATAAGGAAACAAGTCCAAATTCTGCACTACTAGAATCTCACTCGATTTCTATAAGAGACTCCGAAACAGGAAAGAAGACAAATCAACCTCAAGCAAGTAACCGAATCACAATTAAATACAAAGATCTTGTATTACTTGTACAAAGCAGATTAAGGTTCTATAAGCATATAAATAGACCCATAATCTGGTTCCAAAAGATATAGGCAATATAACATATACAACAAGCAACAGAAATATACAGAGAGAAAAAAGAGAGAAAGAGAGATCGAGAGCTTGTAAACATCATATTTTCATAGTGGATTTTGGCTTGGTTGATCCTTCAACCACCCGTGGACGTTTCTCCGGTCATCGGAGTTTTACCACGTAAAACTTGTCTTCGTTACTCTCTCTGAATCTCTTTCTCTTTGAATCAATAGCCGAAATCCAATCCTTGTTGGCTTTTCTGACATAATCCAGAAATCAACGTCAACAATATATATAGTATTTGATATTTTATATATATATATAACATTATAAATATAGTATTAATATATATATATATAATATAATATTATAATATATATAATAATTATAATGTATATATATATATATATATATTATTGCATGAATGCTTTCAGTTCTATTTGGAAATAAATTATTCTGGAATATATATATATATATATATATATATATATATATATATATATATATATATATATATATATGGATACTTTGGTCATTTACAAATCTTGTTCCGTCTTATCCTAGCCATATGAAACGCATATTAGAACTAATTGAAAAACAAAATGATTTTTTTATATATAAAAAAGTGAAAAACAAAATGAAAAATAAAAACGAAAAATGAAAAACAAGTATTTTCTGTTTTTCAAATCTTTCACTTTAAACATTGGTTTTGTTTTTCATTTTTTTTTTCGTTTTTTGAAAATAAAATGAAAAACGGCTAACGAACGCATTTTCGAAATCGTTTTAAAAAAACAAAAAAAAAACGGACTGAAAAACAGCTACAGGATGTGGCCATATATTTGTTGTTTTCAATGGAGTTGTCTTTTCAAGCATTAAATGGAAAAACAATTTTCTATTATTTTCAAAAGTTTTAAGGCCTATCATACAACTGTTTTTTTACATGTTTTCATATTTGTTTTTTAAAAATAATTTCTAATTCGCGCTCGTTTGTCATTTTTCATTTTATTTTTAAAAAATAAAAATAAATGAAAATGAAAAACAAAACCAGTATTAAAAATGCGAAGAATTTTAAAAAATATTATTTAGATGTTTTTCATGTTTTTTATTTTGTTTTTCATTTTTTATTATTGAGGAACATCATTTTTTTCTCACTTTTTATCTTCTTCTTCGTTCGACACAGATCGTGATTTGTTTTTTTCACATTTTATCTTATTCTTCCTTCGACATAGATCTTTTTCTTCTTCTTTCTTCTTCTTTCTTCTTCATGACAAAATGGAAGAGCATCTCTTCTTCTTCTCTCCTCTGGAACTAGAGACCCAAATTGGAAGTCAGATTAAAACCCTAAAATTAAAATCCATATCTTAGTCAGCTCTTCTTTTTCTCTCCACTGGAACCAGAGACCCAAACTAGCAGTCGGATTAAAACCCCAAAATGAAAAATTGAAAACCATATCTTAGTAATAGACCAGAGTCCACTTATTAGTCATCCATGGCTTCACCATCTAAATTTGTTTGAACACCGGCTTTTCCATTTCCTTACCTTCAACTTCCAGTCAGTGTTCTAGTAATCGGCCACCTCGGCCGATTACTCGTCTCAATACGGTAGACGACGGGTCACCATGGTGAAATGGACAAAATCGGCCATATTAGTCAGAGACCGACTAATCATTCAAATCACCAATTAATCAACAAATCGGCCTCCATCTTCCATCGTCACCGGTCCCCAGTTCGTCGAGATCACCATCGCCATGGACTCGATAACGATTCTACACTTCACTTCTTCACCCAAAGCTGCCAAGGTTGTCGAGATCGTTGAGATCACCATCCATTTTCAGTCACCGAAAGCAGCTAACTGCACTCGCTAAGTCACCGCTATCGTCATTCGTTCGGTCTTCCTCCAGTCAAGAAAAGTCAACAGCGATGAAGATGGTTGCGAAAAAGAAAAAAAAAAAGAATAAGAAAAAGATTCACATGAGCGTTGAAGTGTTGATAAAGATTCGTAGAAGAAGAATATTCATATAGAGTCTGAACAGTTGAACTTTGAAGAGAGAGCGAGCGTTGAAGTGTGATAAACTGAAAAGATGAGAAGATGTGGTTGAAGAAATTGAAAAAACAAATATCTATGATTTGATTTGTGTGCCCCACCACTAAGAAGAGTATAGAAATGTAGAACTCAGTGGAAGTGTAAGTGATGTGTGCGTGTCCCACCAAAATTACTAATAATTTTTTTTCTGATTAATCGGCCTAGGCACTAGGCACTGGGTCTCTGCCCGACTGCGCCTAGCGCTTACTATAACACTACTTCCAGTATAAAAGAACCATTTAAGCTTAAAAATCTCAGCCTCCCAATGACATATATGACTAGTGAACATATTCCTTCAAAGGTTGTATGTACACTGTTCGATAGAAGTCCTAAACGAATTGTTGTTTCAATAACTGATCCCAATTAAATTCGCTAGCTATGTAATTTATGTTGAAAGGGTGTGGTTAAAAATGGTTATTTTGCAAGTAATGGTACTTCTCATGATGATTACAATGACGATGTGTGTACTAATGATGCCACTGAAACATGTTCTTCTTTAGGGAGTTTACTAGATAGTCATTTTGTGATTGGTGTTTTAAATTTTGTAGCAATATAAGATGTCTTGAACCAAGAAGAAGATACCATGCTTTGATTATAAAGAGTGGAGTTAGTGTTGATCAGGTTATAGGTACTAGTCTTGTTGGTATGTATGCTAAATGTGGAGATATGAGTTTACTAGTAGCACGTTAACTCCAATTTAAATCCAGATTTTATTAATTTAACTCCATTTTACTAAATTTCATGTGTAATGTATTGGTGAACTCGCGTATGAGTTGCGCACGCGCGCACACACACACATATATAAGAAATACCCATTTTTAGTCCAAAATTTAGGGGGTACATTAATTTTATCCAGATTTAGTAAATTGATTGTTTTTACCCAATAATTCATTGTAGAGACTAAATTGCCCCTCATTAATCCATTGTTCATTATTTTCTTCTTTTTTATCTAAAATTTTCTCTTCTCTCTCTTAATATCATAAACAATATCCTTCTTTCTCTATTAGACACAAAAACGTTCTTTCTTTGTTCAATATTCGTTCTCTCTCTTCGTTTTTTCTCCCTTTAGAAACATATCTTTCTTTCTCTTTTCGTTCTTGGTTCTCTTATTGGCTAGCTTCAAGATCGGATTTGGGTGAAACAATGTCACAGATTTGTTTGAAATGCACATAAATCTGTCTGAAATAATTTGGATCTGTCAGAAACAATCCTTCTTTGTCTTTTCTTTGTAATGCACACAAAACCTATAAATGCACTTTAGATTTGGCTACATATTTCACAGATTGGGCTTCGTATTTCATGAATTTGGTTTCGTATTTCATGATGAATCAAGATGTTTTGGATCCTTTTTCTCGAGGTATATATTTGAAACCCTATTTTAATTTGTTTCATTTGCAGATTTAATGATGAATTTAGGTTGAAGAAAATAGTTTGCATTGGTGTGTTTAATTGATTTGCAGTTATGTGATTAATTGATTA
The DNA here is from genome assembly GCA_032871835.1 of Dipteronia dyeriana. NCBI lineage: Eukaryota > Viridiplantae > Streptophyta > Magnoliopsida > Sapindales > Sapindaceae > Dipteronia > Dipteronia dyeriana. The sequence goes on along the minus strand of CM065296.1, from coordinate 97,395,259 downwards.
GTCGTGGTGTGTTTAATTTGGTTTGTGTTTGTGTGTTTAGTTTGTTTGCACTGTAGTGTTTAGTTTGTTTGTCTTGGTGTGTGTAATTGGTTTTTACCGGTGTGTTTAATTGGTTTTCACCGGTGTGTTTAATTGGTTTGCTCTTACCTTGGTGTGTTTAATTGGTTATCCTTAGTGTGCGTAATTGGTTTTTCTCGGTGTGTTTAATTGGTTTGCCCGGTGTGTTTAATTGGTTGCACATTGTTTAATATGTGACTTTAATTTGATTTGCCCATGTGTGTTTAATTGATTTTCCATCATGTGTTCAATTGGTTTGCACCATCATATTTAATTGGTTTGCCCTTGTGTATTTAATTGGGTTACCCTGATGTGTTTAATTGAATTTCCAGTTCTTTTTACTGTTCTGTCTTTTCCTTTTTTAAAAAGTAACTTTTTCATTGCTTAACTGTTTTACCACTATAACTTCAAATCATTAATATGTTAATTTTTTCCATACAATCCCTATTTAGTTGACTGACCTTAGTGTTCGACTTATTTATTTCTTAACTAACATATTGAGTGTTTAATTTGTTGAGAGAATTTTTTAGAGTCTAGCTTTTATACGTCTACATGCTATTATGTTGTAAACACTATCATATATTTTTTATCCTTTTATCTTGTTCGTCTGTAGAGTTGCAATCTTTTTCTTATATGATTCAGTTCATGTAATTTTTATTAAGACCAAAGTTTTGGATATATCATCTCGTAGAGCGGCTGAAATTTTGTTTGGGATTGAATTGTTATATTTTGATTCCTTGATCCAGTTCTATGTGTTAGCGTCTAAAAATTAAGATAAGTGATTGTCCTGATATGATTGCAGTATATTGTATTCAATTAGTTTTTTCCTTGCTATTCAATAGAAGAACCTACTGCCTATGTCACATTGACCACAATTCAACAACAACCATTTTGTTGATTTTTGTGATATCACTTATCAAGATTAACAATTTAGTTTATCATCATCTTTCTTCTATCAGTTGCTTTGCTAGCATTTTTTGATTTTTAAGTCTTAGTATTTGTTATTGGTAAATTCTAGATGATGCGACACATCACTAAAAGACTAGGGTTGGGGGTGCCATGTCACTGGAAGGCGACCATAATGAGCCAACCCAAGTTGACCAAAGAGCACTCGTCAAACCACACCCATGACCAAGACAACACAAACGATCGGGTAAGAAGACCTGATCGGTGTTGTGGAGATGGTTGAGGTAAAGATTGCGATCGGGTAAGATCATCGGTCGGGAAAAGCGATCCTGATCAGGTTCATCAAATGGTCGATTGCGTGACACATGGAAAAAGAGTCTGACACGGATAAGGTTTCTGTAAGTATACTTTGATAAGGAAAAAAACTTCCTTATAGATATCAGAGTCCGGATTAGGCAAAAGATCTCATACAATCAACGACAGATAAGAAAGAAAGGGATACACGACTCCAATAAGTTAGAGTTTTATTTAATTATGGGAACTTTTCTTACTTGTACATAAAGAATTATGGTTCTATACATGTATAAATAGATCCTAATAACACCCCTAAAGGGGTGAACACAATTTTGATGAGCAAGAGCACGAGAGGGATTGAGTGTGTAATCTTTTTCCAATATAGTAAATTCTTGTTGCTGCCATTGGCAACCGTAGACGTTTCCCCACATTGGGGTTTTACCACGTAAAACTCTGTGTCTTATTTATTTTCTCGTTACCTTTTGTTTGCAATTAGTTGCTACTTTGTTTTAATTGTGTGACGGGGGATTAGTCCAGAAATCACCGTTAATAACTGGGGCTAGAAAGAGAGGCTGAACCTCCGGTAGTATTCAATTTACGTGATTAATTTTGAAAGAAGTTAGCTAAAGGCGACATCATGGACACTGGTAGGGACAAATGTCCGTCACCACGCAATGTTGATGCAACGTGCGATGCCAATGTCTCAAATCCTTTAGGTGTCGCTGCTACAGGAGAATATTCATCCTTAGAGATCCCGCCGTCCATCAGACCTGACACTGTTATATCCACAGGTGCAACCATCTGTATCTCTTCGGAAGCGTTCAAGCAGGTCCAAGAGTCCTTACAAATAGTCATCGAAGATGTCGCTAAGCAGGGAATCAACATATCAGCCATGACTAACTTGAGTTCATCGTACCAACTTTCCACGCCAATCGTGGCCCAGGATCCTAAGGTGCGTTCTGAGATAGTAGGGGTCACTCCAGGAGCACCCCAAAAACCTGGAAGAGATGAGGTAGAACATCACAGAAAGAAGGGGCGTTCGCACATGAGAAGTGGCTGAGAAGGTCGAGGAGTAAGGGAACACTGGAGTCTAGTTCGCGGGAAGACATGGAAAGGTACAAATGAGTGGAAACCTACCCCGAACAGGTGCATAAATATGATGACCAGAGGAAAAGGTCCTTCTCGCATTCAAGTGACGGTGAAACAGCCCCTAGAAGGCGTAGAGAGCCAACCCCTACAGTCAGACGTGACCCCAGGGATACATATGGGCTCATAATCAGTCAGAGGTTCGACGAGCATGGAGAGCCATAAGGGGTGCGAGAGATTCTTCTTAGGAGGATAAAGCCTTTGATCGAAGGTAGAGCTTGGGAAACCCTCTGATCGGGAACTTCGGAAGCCCGTTTGTTGATTCAATAAGATGAACCTTTTTTCAGAGAAATTCATAATGCCGCATGTGGAGTAATTCAAAGCCAATATTGACCCACATGAGCATGTAAGGAGGTAACAAGTGCCATGACGCATTATGATTATGATGGAGCCCTCATGTGTCACATGTTCCCGCAAACTTTGGGAGATCAGGGATCAATATGGTTTGGAGGGCTTTCCATAGGCTCTATTAGGAATTTTGAAGAATTAATGCAAGCATTCACCAGGCCATTCATAGGAAACATCTAGCGAAGAAAGTCTATATCGGCCTTGTCAACCCTAAAGCAAAGGAAAGACGAGAAATTGAAAAACTACCTGACCAGATTCTTGTAAGATGTATCAGAAGTACAAGATCCTAATGATGATACAGTAGTGTCAACGTTTATCAACAATTTACAGTATAACAATCTGACCCTAAACCTGAGACAAAAGGGACTGACCACATACGCGAGCATGATAGACCATGTTGAAGGATACATCATGGTAGAGGAGGAACAACTAGCCCATGGTAGATAACTTATTTAAGGGGGGATGCCCAAAATTATCCAAAAGCATAAGGACGGTAACCCAAAGAATAAAGGTGAAGGGGAGCAGAAAAGTAGTGGGGGAAAAGTTAAGAATGGACAAAAGGACTACGACAAAGGTGGTAGGCAGTTCAAGAGGCAATACAATAACTGCACTCCGCTGGCCAAAAGAGTAGAAAGAAATCTTGAATGTCATAGAAGATAAGAATTTGTACAAGAAACCCGTGAAACAGTCAAGTTTTACCAGAAGAGACACCACTAAGTATTGCAGGTTCCACCTGGAGAACGACCACGAAACCTCCAAGTGTTATCAGCTGAGGTACTACATCAAAAAGCTTATCAGAGAAGGACACCTTAAAGACATGATCCTCCGAAGTGGGGATGACCAGTGCAAGAACACTATAATGGAGGAGCGAAATAGAAGTCAAAAGAGTCCCAGGAGAGATCCGGGTAATGGGGCAATCAATACCATCTTTGGTGGACCATACACCGGAAGTAGTAGTCGAGAGAGAATGTCCGAAGTTAGAGAAGCTATAGACGATCAGAGAAACCTAGAGGTGAACATGTTAGGCCCAATCAAAAGAAATCCAAACAAGGTTGGGACCCTATAATTTTCACCGACACAGATGCACATGCATCGAAAGTAAGGCTGAATGATATGATTCTAGTGTCGGTTTACGTAGGCCATAAGGAAGTAAGAAGGGTACTGATCGATAATGGAAGCTCGATGGATATTCTAAATGTGGAAGTGTTTGACCAACTCGGGTTGTAAAGAAGGGACATCTAACCACTTAAAGTCCCACTTAGGGGCTTCGTAGGAGCAGAGCTAAGGTCACTAGGAATGGTGAAGCTGTCTGTGGAGATCAAAAGCTTTCCTTGTACCAAGACAGTGTTATTGGATTTTGTGGTCATGAATGTAGAGAATTGATCATACAATGCCTTACTTGGCCGGCCTTTCTTGAACAAAATGAAAGATGTGACGACACTAATGGTGAAGTTTCCTACGGAAGCAAGAGTGGGAGTCATGAAAAGCTCATAAGAGTGGATAAGAAATGCAAATCTGGTTGTGTATAGGGAGAAAGCAGAATCGGGGGTAATGTAATTGTACACCCTTGAGGAGTGTGAAAACCAAAGGTTAGATGACGTGGAAGTCGGAGCGGAAACTCAGACCTGGTTCTACCTGGACTCAAGAAAGATACCTCCGAAAGATGGGAAAAGCTAGGAATATGAACCGACCATAGAGGTTGCAATTGATGACCACAATCCTGAAAATACTGTAAGGCTCAGGGCTTGGTTGATATAGCAAGTGCAGAATGAGATGATTAAACTACTGAAGGAATATAAAGACGTGTTTGCATGGAAATACGAGGACATACCGGGAATCGATCCAAAGATAATTTACAGTCAACCTCGACCGCAAGCCAGTTGTTCAAAAAATGAGACGGTTTAACCCGGAGAGATGTAAGGTGATCAAGGAGAAGTAGAGAAGATGTTGGCAACAAGATCTATAAGGGAAGTAAAGTACCCAGAATGGGTGGCCAACGTAGTGCTGGTCAAAAAGAAGAATGAGCAGTGGAGGATGTGTGTGGATTTCACCGACCTCAATAAAACATGTCCAAATGATAGCTTTTCTCTGCCTCGCATTGATCAGTTAGTGGATGCAATGGCTTGTCATGAGTTGTTGAGCTTCATGGATGCATACTTGGGGTATAACCAGATCCAGATGTTCGAACCTGACGAGGACATGATGTCCTTTACCATCGACCAGGGGCTATATTGCTACAAAGTCATGCCTTTTGGTCTCAAAAATATCGGGGCAACTTACCAGAGATTGGTGAATAAGATGTTCGCTCGATAGATCGGCAGAAACATTGAAGTATATGTGGATGATATGCTCACGAAAAGCATAACGTCGGAGGAACATGCAGGGGATCTTAGGAAACATTCAGAGTGCTACGAAGGTTCAGTATGAAGCTCAACTTAAAAAAGTGTATTTTGGGAGTGCCTTCGGGAAGATTCCTAAAGTTCCAAGTTCACTAGAGGGAATTGAAGTTAACCCCAAAAAAATAAAGGCATTAGAGGAAATGAGGTTCCCACAAACATTAAAAGAGATCTAGAGGCTAGTTTGGCATCCTTGAATCGATTTATAAGCACGTCAAATGACAAATGTCTCCCCTTTTTTAAGGCAATTAAGAAAGGTAAAGGGTGGAATGGAATGCCGAGTGTGAGCAGACCTTCGGAAAGATCAAGAAATATCTAGGAAGAGCCCCGATTCTATCCAAACCCCTTGAAGGAGAAATGTTTTACTTGTACATGTCCGTAACGCCTGTAGCAATAGGTTCAGTATTGGTCAGACTTGATAAGGGGGTACAAAAGCCAATGTATTATACGAGCAAGGATTTTCTACCAACCAAGACAAGGTATTCACCGGTTGAACAGATGACACTGTCCCTTGTAACTGCAACAAGGAAGTTAATGCCATATTTCTAAGCTCACATGATCGAGATCTATATGGATTGTCTGTTGAAGTAAATCTTGTCGATACCCAAAATGTCTAGGAGATTAACTAAGTGGACCATAGATTTGAGTGAGTTCGAGATAGCATATCTGTTGAAGGCCACAATAAAAGGGCAAGTTGTTGCTGATATGATCATAAAATTCACCGAACCAGATAGCGAGGTGATCAGGATGTTGAAAGAGAATGACAAGTTCGCGTGGAAACTACATGTAGATGGGTCATCAAACACGCACGACAACGGGGCCAGGACAGTCATATCTACCCTAGAAGGTGATCAGGTAGAATGTGTCATGCGGTTTGACTTTAAAGCCACCAATAACATGGCCGAGTATGAGGCACTTTTGGCAAGGCTCAGAGTTTGCACGCCTTTAGGGGCAGATGAGCTAGATATATTCAGTGACTCGCAGGTGGTTGTAAACCAAATTTTTGATGAATATCAAGCCAAAGATAACAATATGGTCACGTATTTGGGGATGTCCAAAACGTTGTTAGGAAGATTCAAAATGTACAGGATCACCCAGATCCCGGGGAAGAAGAATGAAATGGTAGACGCTTTGTCAAAATTAGCATTAGCTACTATTGGTGTTTAGTAAATGACCATCCCAATCGCCCACCTTAAAAGGCCAAGCATCAAGGACCAAGAAGAGATGTTGGAGATAGGTGCGATTGAAAGAGATAAAATCACTTGGATGACCCTGACCAGGGACTACCTGGGGAATGGAATGTTGTCAATAGAAGTAACTGAAGTAAAACACCTCAGGTATATAGCTACAAGATACTCAATGGTCGGGGGAGAGCTGTACAGGAGAAGATTCTCGAAAGCCTTGTAAAGATATGTCTGCCCCACGGAGGGCAGACGGATATTAGAAAGCATCCACGAGGGAGTATATGGGAATCACTCAGAAGGAAAAAGCCTATCACATAAAATTCTTAGACAAGGCTTCTACTAGCCGACCCAATTTCAAGATGCACAGGCTATCGCGGAACAATACGGGGGTTGCCAAATGATTGCTAACGACTTAAAGAGGCCTCATGAACAGTTAAAGAGCCTATCATCACCATACTCGTTCACCTGTGAGGGTTAGACTTGATCGACCCAATGCCACCTGCAACCGAAAGTGGGGCAAAATATGTTATTGTGGCTATAGATTACTTCACCAAATGGGTCGAGACAAAAGGGTTGGTGCATATAACCGAGGCCAACACAATGAGCTTCATCAGGAAGAATATCATCTACCAGTTCGGAATCCCATACACGATAATTACAGATAATGGAACTTAGTTCGACAGTGACAATTTCAGAAACATGTGTCGGGATTTCGGTATAAAAAAATATTATGCCACACCAGCTCACCTTCAGACCAACGGCCAAACAGAAGCTGTAAACAAGATAATCAAGCATACCATGAAGGCAAAACTAGACACCAGGAAAGGGAACTGAGTAGACAAACTGCATGAAGTTCTATGGGCTTATCGGATTACAGAAGTGACCTCAATATGAGAACACCCCTTATTCATTTACGTTCTGGACAGAAGCAGTAATCTCGGTCAAAGTAGTTCATAGCTCACCTAGGGTGCATCTCTTCAATCTCGAGTCAAACACCAAAATGATGAAATATAACTTAGACGAGTTGGAGAAAAAAAAAAGATATGTTGATAATAAGGACTTCGGCCTATCAACAAAGGGTCGCTAGATACTTTAACTCATATGTCCGAATCAGGAGACTCCAACTTAGAGATCTAGTTCTAAGAAGGGTGTCACTCAATACAAGAGATAAGTCAGCAGGGGCTTGGGCGAATAAATGAGATGGTCCATACAAGGTGGTCAGGTTGGTCGGGCATGGGGAATACCGTCTTGCTAGAGATGCACATTAATCCCCGAGGGCCTAAATCCCCACACCCCCATCCTCATTTGGGGATTTTTTTTTGGGAAAATGGGGAAATAAGGAGGATGGGGATGATTTTCATCTCCAAATTAAAATAGGGATGGGGATGGGGGGACCCCTCCCCATCCCCATTTCCCCATTTCCCCATTTCCCTATTTCCCCCACAATAAAATTGAAATAGGGATGGAGATGAAGATCCCCATTTCCCCATTTCCCCATTTCCCCTAAAAGTATATAAATATAATTATAATATATATTTGAATTATTTGAAACATTTTATTTTGAATTTGTAATGTATTGTTATTTTTTATTTGTAATGAAATGTTTGTTTTTTTTTAATTTAATTTATAATTTTCAGTTAAATAGGGAAATGGAAAAATGAGGGACCGATGATACGAGAAAACAGAAAAAAAACGGGGAAAATAGGGAATTGGGGATGGGGATGGGGGGACCTCCCCCTAAACATCCCTATCCCCATTTTCCCCAGATGGGAAAATGGGGGGGGGGGGGGGATGGGAGAAGGGGATGGGGGGACCTATATCCATCCCCATTCCCCAAACGTGCATCCCTATGCCTTGCTTAGTCAGAAGGAAGCGAGTTATCCATGCCATACAATGCTCAATACCTAAAAATATTCTACCCTTAAGGGTTCCTCAGATCTTGTTTGATTTTTCTTTAGAGATTGATTTTATTTTGTTAGCTGATTATTTTATGTTTCCTGTTAGCATTCAATAAAAGCCCCTTTGAGGGAACAATTTAATAAATCAAGAATAGTGTTCAAAAATCTTACTTTCGTATACAAAAGCACTCTCGGGGCACCTAGAAATCACTCAGTGTCGGGTGGAGGCGCCCGAGAATCACAGTGAGGGGGCCAAAAGCATGTGTCGCAAAGACAGTGTACACTCACTGAGACTAGCTGGGTGCAATTAATCAGTGCTAGGGCGCCTTCAGGTCATAAGCACCTGATAGGATACGCCAAGAGTTGAACAAGGGATAAGTATTTTTACTTAAAAAAACAGGTGCGATCAAGACACTTGCTAAGTCAGTAAAACACAAGATGTTCTGTTGCAATGAATCTTGATCAACAGACTATTTGGAGACATCCCAATGACTTAGTTGACAGATAAAAACAAGAGTCTATAAACTAAATACCATGTAAATGGGTTATAAAAGAACACTTCTTGACATAAAAGCAACAAGATAGTCGGGGGATTGAGTAACCGATCGGCTGACCCGAACGACTCCTCGACGCTGTCTATATAAGGGATATTACAGACTCTTCCATATGAAGTTATTTGACCAAAGTAAGGACCACAAACTCAATGAAGCTTGGGTTAATAAAATGTCCTAGTCAAGTCAGAAAGATTGGGCTAGAGAATGAGATCTCAACCGAAACAATTAACTTAGATATGGCTTGATGCACAAATTTCAAGTTAGTAAGCAGTTACAGTTAATCATAAAGCATTCAGATACAAAAAAAAATTGTTTTATTAATGGAATGTGCGATTAATGGTAATTAAAAAAAACTATTAAGCATTCGGGGAACTAGAAGGACCTTCTGGCCTAGAAGCGTCAGAAGGAACATCACCACCATGGTCTTAACTTGAATCTCTAATATTTGGCCAAGTGATATTATCTTCGGGCTTGTCCGCCATAAAGGAAGAGTAATCCGTACACAGCATATGACCAACATCAACTCCCTTGGTTAAGGTGCCGTTTTTTCACTAGCATGAAAAACCACTAGAGAAGACTATGGAGGAAGCTCTAGATGCATGGGATGACGATCCCTCCCGATGGATCGGTAGTAGGCCCTTCAACAAATCCTTTGATTCCTTATAGGCTTAAGGGATTCATTCTTATGTTTCTTGATAACACTGTCCCACTTACGGTGGGCCTCATTTGAAGATCTCTCCCTGACCCAGAAAAAAGCCCGAACAGTGGTCAATCCCCTCTCGAATTCCCTCGGCATGAAGGTGTCAAAAGCTGGGGATCTTTTATATCGATCTACATTCTGGACTTCAAGGGCTGACCTGGCCTATTGAGAAAGCACCTCTATGCTAACTTGTTGTTGCTCCAAGTCCTTAGCCAGCAGTTCGTAATGAATCCAAGCCTCCTCAGATGCCTGTTGCATTTCAAGTATGAATTGTTGGGTGGAGGTAAGGGTGTCTTGGGAAAACCGAGTTTCATCATGGGCTTTCTTTACAGTTTTCTCAGTCATGATGGCCCTCAACTCAAGTTGGGCATTCAACAATTCAAATTTGGCAACCCTCGTCTCTAGCTCAGCATTTCTCGTTGTAAGCTGTCTGAGAGTTGCCTCAGATGTTGAAGCCCTACCCTGGACGTTCGATATGGTATTTCTCAGGGCATGCTCAGTTGTGGTATGGGTCTTCAGTTGCTCCTCATACTGTTTGACTTTGGAGGCGCTGACAGAGGAAGACTTAAGGTCATCATCTTTCTGCGCAAGGCTTTCTTCAGCCGAGATATCTCCCCAACCTGCCTGTTTTGATCAGCCAAGGCCCATATCAGCTTCTCCACTGCTTGAAAAAAGAATAAGGGTTAGGAAAAAAGAATAAGGGTTAGGAAAATAAAAAATTAGACGAGTAAAAGGTGATCCGGAAGGTACTTATAAAAATTCCATTGTTGAAAATCATACGAACCCGCTCAGAGGGGCTAGCAGCCCTGACCCCCTTCCAGTAACTGTTACTAATATACCCTTCACCGACTGACATGGAGCAAAGCATGGAGAGAGGATCAGCTCAAAAATCTCTTAAGTGAGGGGACCCAGAAGTTAGAGAATCGGGAATCACCGATGGGATGGCTCGATCTGAAGCAGAAGTAGTTAGAAGCGTCATAAGAAAGGTTGAGTCAGTAGTATTTGGCATCGACGAAACTGTAACACTCTCATCAGCCTGAGGGGTAACCTCAAAAGCTTTGAAACTCTGCCCCCCGGGAACTTAATCTTCACTGACACCGTCTTTATGCAGGGATCTAGGTGGTGTAAGAATGGGAGTACCCATAAACTAGGTTGCTTGAACAACTTCAACTATTATAATTGCAGCACTTGTCCTTGCCTTCAGCGCCGGTCCAAGCATTTGATCCTCCATGACGTCCAACAGATCACCGCCAATAAATATCTCATCTGAGTTGCACTCCTCGTCATCAGAGTTTGAGTCTATGAAGACTATATAGCCCTTAGCCGAAAACTCCATGAGAGCCTTCCTAGGACAATGTGTTGGGAGCCTCGTAGGAGAACAATCAGGATGAATCTGAGAAAGAAGGGGAATAAATAAGAGGTATTGCTGCTTCAGTGACCTCAGTTGGTTCAGACGGGACAATGGAAGACGTTGAAACCACTAGATCACCATTTTTCTTTAAAATCAATTCAGTTAAGGTCCATTGATCATCCTCTTCTTCCTCATCCAAAAGAATGGGGTTAACCCCTGACCGAGATTGCAATGGATCGGCATCACTTATAACCTCCCCCTTTTTACAGATGGCCTTGGGGGCAGAAGATCCCTCAACTATCTTGGCCACTTTGTTACCAGGGACATTGTCATCAGACCCAGCTCTATGAGACTTGCCCCTAGTCGAACCCTCTCGACTCGTCTATCCCTTGGGGACTTATCTCGACTCGATCTTTCCCTATTGGATCTCTTACGGTCAGACCTCTCTATGAAAGATTGAACCCGACCAATCTGTCTCTAGATGACCCCCTCTGATTGCTTCGAGGGGGAAGAGAATCATGGCTGCTTGCCACAACTCGGTCGGCAGGGCCCGCCAATGAATCACGATCAGATTCGTACATATGCTCCACCAAGTCATGTTTAGGATGAGCAATGCCCTGAGCCACTTGATATATAATTGCTTTCCTACTCACCCGATATAGGTTCTTAGCCTTTTCGGCTTGCTCAATAGCAACAATGTCTAGCTCATAAACTGAAAAAAAAAGGCATGGCAGAAAGTAATAGGCAAACAGAAAACAGTAATAATAATGAGCCACTACCAAGAAGTTTAAGACAGTGACTTACGACGCTTGTACCAGGCGGATATCTTGGGAAAGAGACCCAGTTCAATCAACTCATTCCCTGAATACTAGTTGTGGTGGTCTCTAACCTCCCAAGCAATCGGGGCCATCTTAACGACAGTGTCAGCTTGTTCCCGAGTCATAATAAGTGCAGCCTTGTTCCATAGCTCGAGGCTATAAAAATGTCTAGAGATGTTGCTTCGGTTTAACTAATGGGATGGATCTGTTACCACGATCTCACCCCAATCTCTGCTAATAAAGAACCAGTTATTCTTCCAGTATTTGTTAGAAGATTGGAACCCCAGATGAAACCTTTGTGGTCTTTATACGTTGGAGGGACATGCTTTTCGTTGCAACCATGGGGGATCCAACTGCTCGGCGACATCGACTGGAGATAAAATGTCCCCCTGTATCTGAACGACCCAAAGTATAAAAATTACGTATCTCTTAGAGGGTCCGGGGTATTTTGCCCCAATATTTCTCCGTAAATGCCATAAACTGATCAACAACCGGTACGAATTGGAGGTCAGTTGAGCAAGCGTAACACCCACGTCTACCAAGTAGCGGGAAATTAAAGGCTGTAAGGGGAATGTGACCTCAGAAGACAACATGGCCCTAGGGGGTGGGTTCCATACTACGCGATCGCCACTACAGGACAACTTCACCGAGCGAGGGAGGTCAAACCTATCCCTAAACTTCATGAGTTCTTCTTTCGTCACTACATTTATCTCAAGGTCAAACGTGCAAGGATGATCCACCAAAAATTTTAGTACACGAGCTCGTCGTTCCCGCGAGACATCTTTCATCTTCAATGTCTGGGAAGTTATTTTCAAGTCGTTCGCTAGTCGGGCAGTCTCTTTGGGAGAAGCCTTGGAAGTTTACCTTATCGTCTTCGACATATTTGAATGGACATCAACAAAAGTGGAACCAAGAGGGTTAGAAAAAGAAGGAATATACTCGGGACGGGCCATAGAATAATCCATGTTTAAAGCAATGGGTTGGGATGGAGGAAAATGACCCCAAAGAATATATTCAAGTCTAGCAATATTCTCATTATCACCAGTCTCAATAGCATCCATAAGAAGTTCAAAATATCTATAGCGAAGAGTTGGATCCATACCTGGAGTACAGTCAAGCGTGGTGGAGACACAAAAGTTTATGAGCAAAGAAGAACAAGAATCTAAATAAGGCAAAAAAAAAAGCTAGGGTTTTCTTATGCAAAAAATCACTATGAAATCGTAAGGGAAAAATGAAAAGTCCTTGAGCTACATATAGGAACAGATGATGTCATAAGAGCATGCGTACATCATTAAACACAAATGAGGGTAGGTGTACACGGAATAAAAAACACCCGCCATTTGAAATTTGAAAAGGTGAATGAATGATTGCATCAGCCGAAATGAGCGTGATTGACACTAAAGTTCATCCGTAAAACATTAAATGCGTATTTATGGACACCACGACAAAAAAACAATAATAAGTTAAACATACTTCACCGAGTGAGTTCCGTTTCGAACAAGATACTTAATCTCAAATGTTTAAGGGGGTATTGTTATTGGTGAATTCTAGATGATATGACACGTCACCAAAAGACTAAGGTCGGGGGTGCCATGTCACTGGAAGACGATCAAAATGAGCCAACCCATGTTGACCAAAGAGCACTCATCAACCCCCCTGACCAAGACAACCTAAATGATCAGGCAAGAAGACCAGATCGGTGTTGTCGAGATGGTCAGGGTAAAGATTGTGATCAGGTAAGATCATCGATCGGGAAAAGCAATTCTGGTCAGGTTCAGCAAATGGTTGGTTGTGTGACACGTGGATAGTGTTCAGACTTAACGAAGCCACGACTCAAGGAAAAAGAGTCTGACACGGACAAGGTTTCTAGAAGTATACTTTGACAAGAAAACAAACTTCCTTATAGATATCAGAGTCCGGATTAGGCAAGAGATCTAATACAATCAAAACACAATCAATGAGAGATAAGAAAGAAAAGAGCACATGACTCCAATAAGTTAGAGTTTTATTTAATTATGAAAACTTTCCTTACTTGTACATGAAGAATTAGGGTTCTATACATATATAAATAGACCATAATAACACCTATAAAGGGGTGAGCACAATTTTGATGAGTAAGAGCACGAGAGAGATTGAGTGTGTAATCTTTTCCCAACATAGTGCTTATTGCCCCCATTGACAACCGTTGACGTTTCCCCACATTAGGGTTTTACCACGTAAAACTATGTGTCTTATTTATTTTCTCATTACCTTTTATGTGCAATTAGTTGCTACTTTGCTTTAATTGTGTGACGAGGGATTAGTCCAGAAATCACAATCAACAGTATTTCTAAGCTTCAATTTGTTTAGCTGTACATTTTTTGTTTTTTGTTCCGATGACTATTTTGGTTTCATGATCAATTGAGAGAGGTTGTTTTGCTTATATTTACCAACAAACAGGATCTTCCAAATGCAATGAATGTTGTTGAAATAACTGACAAGTTTGGGACACCAAAATAATTTGTTTATGGAATTAACACGTGTTCAATTGCAGGTAAATCTAGAGGCATGATGCATATGCGGATTTTGGTCCATTGTTTAGACTTGTAACGGTCCCTAGTTTTAGACTTGGATGATAAGTTCTGCTTATTAATAAAAGCAAAGTTTCCCATTTATTTAGATGCTCTTGTAGTGGCAGAGTGATGGTTTCACTCTACTACTATATAAAATATGGTTTGTATGTTACTCTAGCTATAAACGTAACTATAACATGATGCTACAACACCTATTTTTGAAATAGATGCTTCTATACTTTGGGTTGTCATGCAGCACTCAAAGCCCCTTTTTTTGCATGTATATATATAAAATTTTTCTCTTAATAATCCATCACATTTAAGTAGTTGTTCAAAACTTTGGACCCTGCATACGATCTTGAATAAGGATTTATTTGAGTCTTACTTAAGTCAAGAAACATGTGAGTGGTAGATAGTGTAATCTGGCAACAAGCCTTTTTATTTCTGTTTCATGCAGACTTGCAAGAACATGCATTTAACTCAACATACTTATGTTAGAATTAAACAGAGTGATCAAGTTATGACTCTTTAGAAAGAAAAAAAATATTCTTCTTTGTTTATGACATTTTATAAATAAAAATCAGTTGTATCTGAGGAGTGTCGCTTCCACGGAATATTGTACTTGAATATTGAATTATTGTAATATTAAAAAAAAACAAAAATCAAAATGGAAATTGAACCTAATTGTTCCGTGTTGCCAGAAATGTCACGAGTCATTGTTTCTTATTTTTTGAATTCTCACGTCATAATTTCTTATTTTGCATTAGTTTGTTATCTAGGCAACGCCAAAATTGGAATCTTATTATTGGTATTTTATTAAACATATCAGTTATTGATCAATTAAACACACCAGTGTCATTGATCAATTAAACACACCGGTGATCATCAATTAAACACAGTAGTGTTACTGATCAACTAAACACATCAGTGCTACCGATCAATTAAACAGCACAGTGTTCAACAATTAAACACGTCAGTATTATTGATCAATTAAATACAATGGTGCTAAACACTTAAACACACAAGTGTTATTAATCAATTAAACACACCAATGTGAAACAATTAAACATACTAGTGTTATTAATCAATTAAACACATTAGTGCATCACAATTAAACACATCGGTGCTCAACAATTAAACATACCAAACCCACACCAAACTCTGTACTCATCAATAACACTTGCTATGTATCAATCAGATATCACAATTTGAACAACAAAGTAATAACACATGTATTTCAATAACACCTTTTCAATAACACATGCATTTCCCATCCAACAATCCAACACATGATTTAAAATTGAATTTCGATTCAGAACATTATTATATGTTAATTAATCAAGGTTTTATGTTCATTCTTTTAAAATGATTTTTTTTTAAATATACTAAACCTATTTTCTGCTTTCACTACGCGATTTTTCCTACAATTGGTATCAGAGTCTGGTTGTACCCTTGATTAATTGATATAAATATATATATATATATATATATATATATATATATATATATATATATATATATACGTGAATCTATTTTTTATTGTAAATATACATGTTTTAGAAAGAGACGACACTCTAAGTATTCACATATATAATTACATTGGAATGTATGAATATATATATATATATATATATATATATATATATGTTTTTATAATGTAATTTTTTATTGCTCAATTTTGGTCCTATAATTTCAATGTAATTGGAATTGTAACAAAAAGAGTGGCCTATCATCGCCATAATTTTCTTCTTGGTAGTTTCTAAGTTTTTTATTTTATTTTATTGTTGTAATAATAATAATAATAATAATAATTCTATTGTATTATATTCAATTTTCGAAGAATTAAAGAATTCGAAGAAGAAAAAATAGCAATAAAGTAACTCAGAGTACCCGCACAAGGGTTCAGCACGCAAGTGCCCAGATACGAGACCTTTGGACGATGGCCGCTTGATGACTTGTTCGCCAAGTTAGGATTAGGGTTTCATATTTCAAACAAATGTAATTTACTTGTTTTTCTAGAATGAACCAAAATTGTGGCTATTTATTTTTCCATAAATATTGTAATGTTTGTCATTGTTTGATAACAAGTCATATAAAATAAGAGTGTCTCTCATATATCTCTTTTTGTATGAACATGGATTGAATGATTTAAGTCTCTAATTGGCATCTAGATAACTTGGTAAATCATTCTATGGAATTCGATCACACATCTTAAACAATTGAGTGGTAGAAGGTGTTTGGAACTCCTATAGTCTTCAAGTTTAGTTGAGCTTTATGTTTCATGCAATAACCCTAAGGGGTAATCATGAATGGAATGCAAGATACTTCCTTACAAGGATAGACTAGACAATTGACTCCAACGATATCTACTCTCAAATGAGGGATATTCGTAAGGGAATATACTGAAGGTCGATAACTTGGTAACACACTCAATGTGATTTTATTAATATCCCCTCAAGAGTTCTTGTTAATAAAATCGTAAGAATAAAATTGAAAACGCTGATTGTCATGTTAACAATTAGGTCGGACCTAGTCCAACTAGTATATAAATTGTGCGAACTCCCCAAGGAGGCTTGACATTTATGGGTGTTGGATCACCGTTGAATTTTACGATTGAATTATTTTATTCAATTCAAGATAAATATTCTAACTTAATATGGTCTAATACAAAATATCAAAAAACACAATATTGAATAAGAATAACACAATCCAATACAATACTATCTAATATAGTCTAATCCAATACAATCCAATACTATATAATACAGCGTGCCAAACATGGTCTAAATGTATTGTTTGGGATTCCAAAGTAAACATGAGTCAAATGATTAAATTTTTATCTTGGTTTGAATTTTGTCATATAGAAATTACTAGCATTATTTTGAGGAAGGTGAAATAATATTTTTTACTTTAACTTCTTCCTTACCATAAAACCGGAAGCCTTAAATTATCTCTTACCATAAAGTTGGAATTCATATAAAAACTTTGAGAGTTCTGGGATTTTAAAACATCTTTAAGTAAGCCTAAGGACAACCAATGGAGAGAGATATAGCTCAATTGGTAGATGGACAAACTTAGGGTTTGGACAAATGACTCAATGGTTAGTGGTTCAAATCCTACCAATGGCAAAAGCCTTAAAACAAAAATAATTGGTCTCAGATTAATATATATTGTCAAAATTAAAAAGTAAGCCTAAGGATAACGGTCCAAGGATAGAATGAACATCAATTATCATTCGTACATTTATATATGTATGAATCGATTTTCTAAGGTCATCTCCGATGTATAGTACCAAACTTTATATTAAATGAGGAATATTCTAATACAATTTTTTTTCACTCTAATGTTTCAAACCAAAAAGCATATTTTAAAAATATCCTTCTAATATGTATTATGAAAGTTTAATATTAATTAATAACTAAAATTGATTCTCTCATAATGAATCATTTATTTTAATTTTGGTAAGGACCACCATGAAATCATATCAATTTTTATGAATTTTGATCTGAATTTTGTTGTGGATGATATTTTCAGTGAAATCTACCAATGAAAAAAAATTGAATTTTTTTTAAGCACCACAACTATTTATCCCAATTTTATTAAATATTGTTATATGTGTTTTTCGTCAGCATGACACATCATCGAAGGTTACGGGTAATGCGGAAATATAGTGATTCCACATCATCAAAAGTCAACCAGTCAACGAGAAGGACATTGGCCAATGACATGTCATCAAGAAAATTAATATGGAAGTTAGAAGCGTATCAACCAAGTAAAGCCGTCCAGTAAAAGGAGTCTTAATGAGCAAAGATCTCTACTCAGCGATATCTACTCGGCCAAAACAGAAAATATGACCATATCAAGACACGTCGTATCAAGCGAAGATTCACTCAGATACTAAATCTAAGAATCATAATCCAATAAGGGAATATTTCTATTTCCTCTTCAATATCATATAATTCTAATCAGGAAGAAACTCATAGCTTCCAGAAGGATAAAACACCAAATGGGAAATAAGTTCTAAACGGACTATATTACTAGAATCCTACAAAGATTCTAAATAATGAATCCACCACTCGTACGACAATAACTAGGGCAACCCTAGATCGAACCATATAAATACAACCATGTATTCATTATAACTGAACAAGGTCATCATCAACAATTTATGCTTAGATGAGAAGGATGATCATCAGGAACATGAGAAATCATGTGAGGGAAAAGCGAGTATTGAGTGTTGTAATTATTCTATTCATAGTGGATCTCTTCTCGCCGTCACCGGCACAGTGGATGTTTCCCCGTCTTAGGGTTTTACCACGTAAAACATGTGTTGTGTTTGATTTATTCTTTATTTCCCACTATTCTGTATTATTATTCTCAAATACAAACAAATCGTATCGCATCCACACAAAGAATGAGGCTTTGATTATTCAACCCTTGACTGGTCATAGTTTTGATCTGTCTACATGTTAATGTTAGGCGGTTAACTTTTCAACGATCCAAAAATCACTGTTAACAATTGGGGTTAGAAGGAGGGGGGAACTCAACTTTGAGGAACCCTCATGAACAAACTATAAAAGGAATTTCGATGTTGATTCTACATCTGAAACACCATAGCAAACGACCATTGGAAGCGCTAGGAGGTGGATCATCAACGGTACCCGCAGTACGAGGCACGATCACTATAAATTCAGAGGTATGATATTGAAAGAGCAATTCTCACAAAGCTTCAAGGTGCCCATAATTGATCCGAGGAATTGCTTTCCCATTCCGACAACTCACAATGCAAAAGACGTCACAAGTTGCAGAGCATCTGACCTTCAGGTACAAAAGTGAATATAACTCTATACAAAATTTGGAATCGCAAACCGTAAAAATACTGAAAACTAGACATCTAGACCTTTCCAAGCATATAAGGTCCAAAACCTAGTTCGATTCGTGCATTGTTTGGTAGCCCTCGTAACACTGCAACAAGCGACTCGCGGAGGATTTTCTGATCTAACCATCCAACGCCTAAATAGTCATATCTCCTTCCATAGAACTCGGATTCATGAGCCATAAAAACTTATAGAAACTAGATATCTAAAGCTTTCCAAGCATATATGGTTCGCATCCTAGTTCAATTTGATCAATTTTTAGTGGCTCCCACAATATTAAAGAAAACAGATAGCGGACAGATTTCTGATCTGACTATCAAACACTAAAATAGGCATATCTCCCTCTACAAAATTTGAAATCACAAACCGTGAATTTTTCTATAAACTAGATGCACGTATATTTCCGATGATATATGGTCCATAGCACATTTCATTCAGAGGAATATTTGATAACCTCCGGAACTTTGTAATCCAGTAAAAGAGGAAAAAGGACTCAAAATCGATTCTTAGCTAAAGCTCATTCGGCTCTTCGGTACCGACTAGTCCAACAACATAGGATCCAAGAATATAAAAAAAACTAGACACCGAGTTCGGTAAGTGGTCGAGGTAAGGCAATTCACACAAGTTTAATTTTATGATTTTATTAAGCAAATAGAAAAAATATATATTTGCTTATAATGATTGAATATTTATTGTCTAAGACAAAAATTACTACGTTCATGACATACATAGCTTATTTAGCATATTACTATTTTGGGCAAACCTTTAAATCATTTAAATATAGCAATAAAACCAATTCGATATAGTTAACAGCATTGTGATATGTTATGTATGTTTTTAAAAATAATTATTGTCTCTTACAATGTCTTTCGAATAAGTGTTATTTAATGAATCAACCAAGACTTAGATCTTGATAAAAAGCACTTCCGTAAGTGCTTAACAAAGTTGTCAAAATTGATCGGGCACGAAGGTTTGTCTTCGCTCATTTGTTATTTATTGACATCTTCCTACGTCTCAATCAGTAATTTAGAAAATATATTTTCGGTGCTCATTTTTATATACTAAGTGTGTTGCTAATTAGTATAATTCATGATATTTTGTCAATATGTTTATTTCTATTAATTTGGTACGCAAATCATCCTACTTTGGAAACGTATCAAAAGCTATACTGCGTAATTTTTATAAGCTAGAACACATTGACTGATACTTGAATATTTGTGTCGTTTTGATTGATGAAGCAATATTAAGTCTTGCCGAATCATTTCTTGAATCAAATAGACATTGGTATTTATTGTTGTTTGCAACAGAGGTCAAGTTTGATACAAGGCAATTATATTCTTAGGCAAATAAAGCCACCTAACGGTAGGGACCAATTAGTTAAAACCCATGACTCGTGCATCAATTCTAACTTTTTATAATTATCATTTTAGTAAGCACACACAGAGCCACCAGATAACCTGACATTCAAAAGAAGAGAGGTTGAACTGCTGCTAGGTCTAGATATATTAAATTATGTCTACCTCTTCCTATTGCTATACTTTCAATATGCATAACTTTTGTGTAATTCTCTTTGTTATATTGCACACACAAGTTATTTATACATGTCTCTCTCGTACTCAATACATAATACGTGTGCATAAGTCTATGAACATGTAATGCAAGCGTAATTAGTTTGTACAACTTGTATGACTTACACGCATGTTGTCTATCATAGATTTATAGATGTCGAATTTCGATACCAATCATTAATAGTACCATGTATGAGTTGATCGCTCCCAATTATTTGGTCTCTTAAAATGCATGATTATTATTATTTGTACGAACTCTACTCACATGCTTGGTATAAAAATCAAGTTGAGAATGCTAGCTCAGGAATCGAGCCATTGCCTCGGCGTGCTGGAATCGAATTTCATCTTGACGCGCTTAAAGATTTCAACAAATAAGAAACAATATAACCTTAGTGACACGATCAGAGATGAAAGAATAGCATTGGTCATGCATTGCTAAAAACTACCTTTATCAGTCCGTGTTTGATCTCTCTCACTAATATAAAGATTCTGCTCTATATCAAATATGTTATGCTTTATACAAATAGAACTCGTTTATCTTTTATTACCTGAGCAAGCGTATCTTATTATTTATACTCCATAACCGTAAATGGAGCCCGACAGATTTAAAAAAAAATCCGAATAAGGGTCACTCCGTTCTTTGACTAACAATTTAGCTGAGAATTTTTATAGTGAAAGGTTTGAGGTTTGAGGTTTGACTCAGATCAGGTTGTTTTCCGAAAGCATCTTAATCAGATAGGTCGAGAAAACTCCAAACAGTATTCACATTCATCAATTACTGGGTGGCACCACGTACACTGGGCAAAAGAACCTGTTCGAAAAAATCTGGTCGGTTAAAGTTCCTGGTCACCTAAAGATAAAATCTATTCGGCCAAAACTATGGACAACCAAAGATAAAATCTAGTCAACAAAGGATAGAATCAAGTCGGTAAAATGATAGAATCTGGTCGAAGAAAGACGGAACCTGTTCGGCCAAAATTACGGTCGGCCAAAGATAGATCCTGGTCAATTAAAGTTTTTAACCAGTCAAAGATTTGATTTGTCAAAAATTCCAACCAAAATTAACAGTCGAATATCAACCCGAGCAAAGGGTCGTGACACCAACCAAATCAATTACAGAGAGAGGATCTGAGCGTTAGTAAGATCCGCTTAGAATGGGATCCAAGCAAAGACGAGTGAGGATCCGAGTGTTAGTAAGATCAGCTCAAAGTTGGATCCAAGCAAAGCCGAGAGAGAATCCGAGCGTTAGTAAGATCCGCTCAAAATAAGATCCAAGCAAAGCTGAGCGAAGATCCGAACGTTAGTAAGATCCTATCAAAGTGGGATCCAAGCATAGTCGAGAGATAGGATCCGAGCGTTAGTGAAACCCGCTTAAAATGGGATCCAAGCGAAGCCGAGAGAGGATCTGAGCGTTAGTAAGAGCCCCACAAAGATAAAAGGATCCGATCATAGCTGAGAGATAGAATTCGAGTGTTAGTATGAACCACTCAAAGATAAAAGGATCCGAGCAAAGCTAAACAACATTAAAATGGGTCTCAGATTCACCCAAATAGGCGAGAAGATCCAGGCACCCAAAAAAAAAGGGGGCTTGGTCTATGAAAAAGATCAGTCAAGAAGACAAGTCGAAGATTAGCTTAAAGGGTTCATTACAATGGGTCACATCCACTGAAATCAAGAGCATCCCGTCGACTGCAGCATAAAAATATGAAACACCCGAGATGCTCTATCAAGCTTGAACTAAAAAGGAAAAAAAAGTTTGCAGTTGCAAAGCAGTTTTATCAAAATCACATCTTCATCCCGGTGATTCGACTGATGTATATATATATATATAAAGATGAACTAGAATGAAAGTTGAGACAAAAGCTTGTGGATCAATCACAAACTCTCCGCACATGCAAAAAGTCGAATAGCAACAAACCAATAAACTTTTGGTGGCTTGATCAAAAGATTGCCCACAACCATAAAATCCGATCATTCCTTGCCAATAAAAAAATAAAAGAGGAATGAGAAGGATCATTGGAATTCGCGGAAGGTCTTAAAGATCGTTCGCCTTATGGAATGTTAACGATATTCAGAGTATCATAACTCTACATTGACAACGGAAACACCCACTAACATAGGTTAGTGTTGATCACTAAATTGTCTTGTTTGTTTCCTTGCAGTGATCTAAGAAAGCATGAGACGAAATATTATACAAAAGCATAAGAAGTGAACATCTCATGATTTGCCGACTTGGAACAAAGAATGTTATTAATTTCATATCTCTCATCTGATGAAGTTAAAGGTAAAATCCAATGTATTGTCTATATTTGATTTCTCATCTAACGGATGTGTCCAAATTCTCTAGACTACACGGCCAAATAACGTTAACGATGAGGTAAAAAATTGTGAAATACTTTCTTCACCCTTATTTATCATCAAAATTTCTTATTATGCTTCTAACATGGTATGCAACACATAGCCTTTGCATGTTTCTCCTAATAATAGACCATGAATGCATATGCTGTCATAGTATGATTATTATTACATAATAGATCTTACACACAAAATGCATACCGTGTGGTTTTTATACAAAGCACCATTCATGAAGAATTCATGAATGCAGTATCCCGAACAACGGTCGTCACTTATAACATGCATTGATCCAACTATTTTTGTTTGGAATTATTAAAACGCATAGTTGTGCAAATGTTACTCGCATGTTTAACAGAGACGATGAAAATTTTAGTACAGAAATCTAGCTTAGTCTTAATACGCACAAAAAGAGTTTTATCTCGGTGCATAAACAGAAACTCCTCAACAAGCGTCTATAGTAAAAAAAAAAAAAACTTGGTCTATGAGAGACCATCACTACAAAAAAAAGGAAGATAAAAAGGGAAGAAATATTCGCAAGTGCAATAAACTCGAAGATGACTGTCCACAGCGACACAAAGCAAAAAAGCCAAAGGGCCCAAAATCTTCACTAACAACGGCCTCCAAAAAAGGTCAGCATATGATAATAAGAACATATGAAATAAGAATCATATGATAACGACATGATAAGAATCATATGATAATAAGAACATATGATAATGACATGATAATAAGAACATGTCAATAAGAACTCGGGCACCGTGAAACCTCGAAGAGCGGATGAAAAGTGTTCGAAAGGGGCTGAGAAGCTAAAGTAGCACGCCCGCCGAGTCGATTAGGTGCAAATACACCTGTTGACTAAAAAAGGCAAACCCGAGGCACCAGGTTACCTGGAAAACTACTCGGGGCACCATCGGGGAAAAACCCTGGCGAGATGCACAGTTGTGTTGGTTGGTATACACTATCTCAACGATTCGGTAAACCCCTGTAACAGACAAAACCGGAAGACATCTAAAAATCAGTTTAATAAGATACTTGATCATTCTTAAAGCAAAGCTGATCAGTTTAATAAGACACTTGATTAGTCTAAAGATGATCAATTTAATAAGATACTTGATCATTCTTGAAACAAAGCTGACCAGTTTAATAAAACACTTGATCAGTCTAAAGATGATCAGTTTAATGAGATACTTGATCATTCTCAAGGCCATCATTCTTGAAGCCAAATTGATTAGTTTAATGATATACTTGATCTAAGGTATACAAAATTGACCAGAAAGATCAGCCAAATAACACCGTTTGACCAAACTATATATATATATAAACCTATACCGGTCGAAATCAGGACGAAGAACCAACTCAGGCTAAATACACTTGATGTCCTAAAAAAAAGGACTGATCTATAAGAAAGATCAGCCAAAAAGAAAATATAAGTGGGTGCATATAAAGCATTGTCAGCTCAAGAGTTGGCTGGGTGCGAAAGCGCTCTCATCGATCCGGCCTTTAAAAAAAAAAGAATGGGTAAATACTTCTGTTTAAATTACTTTACTATTGAGTTTAAAATATGCATGTACAAAGCTTCAATGGGAAAGTGCATGTAGAAGCAGTAAGGAAACTTTTAAATGCTAGATCAGAGCCATTTAGGCTGAACACTTTGAGATTGGCTTGGTTCGCTGAAAATCAAGCAAAAACCCCGAAGGTGGGTATAAACTTGAATACTGTCAGGATCCCCGAGGTGCAAAATAAACACTCAGGTTGCCTTGAGTCAGAGCCTGAATCATTCTGTTAGCCTAGCGAGCCTCTGGAACAATTTGCAAGCAGTACAAAAGCCAGAGAGCAGTTGCAAAGAGAACCAATAATGGTTAAAATCAAATACAAAAAGATCGATAAAAAATATTTACAAGAAAGATCAACCAAAATGAAAATCGATCTATAAGAAAGATCGGTAAAAAAAAGACTGGAGTATAAGAAAGATTGGTAAAAAAGAAGAATCTAACCTATGAGAAAAATATCAGGGGGATCTAGGGCGAACACTCGGAATGTCCAGTCTAAAAAAAAACTTTACTCGGGCCCACAAACAAGGAAGAAAATTTACTCGGACCGACCAACGAAGAGAAACGAACTTGTGTCCTTAAAACATGGTTCCTGCTCTGCACATCGACATTAACTCAAATGACGACTATGTTAGGGGGTAGATTCCGAGCAACATGAACCCCTAGAGAACAAGAACACCCAACTTGCCATAAATATGTAAATATGGCAGTGGCCTAGGGGGTGGATACTAAGAAGCACGATCTCTACAGAGAGGCAACTTACCTTCCAGAGAGCAACAACATCTACCACATTTTTCTCAGCTTGTGACGAAAAACGTTACTCAGAGGTACCCTAAGCAAGTTCAAGTTGTATTGAGCCTTAAAAATTTCAAAAGATCGTCGAAAACATGCCTTTAGAGGATATTTTGTGTGGCGATAAAAGCATTTTGGAATGCTGCAGTCAGAAGAAAATGCTTGAAAGATGAAAATATGATGGTGGCGAGAAAAGTGCTAGTGCAAAGGGAACACAATGAAAACAAGCGGAAAAAAAAGAAAAAAAAAAGGGGTCGAAACGTGGCGAGAAAAAAAAATGACACTTAAATGACTGAGTGAAGTGTTAAAAAGTTGAGACCTCCTCAGAATAAAGAGACTTAAAAGCACCCGAGCATCAAATCTTAAGTGCCAATCTATTCCGCTCGCTGTGACAGTTCAACTCACCATATCTATTCAGCTCGGGAAATAACTTAACACGCCGTTGCTATTCCATTCGGCTCGTTGGCTCTTTACCTCTTCAAAAAAAATGCCTAGCTCATCCCAGTGCATAGCTAGTTCAAAAAAAAAATTCTCAAAAATCAAGGCTCGTGGAGACAACAGTTCATCGAACACGATTAGAACCAAATGCAAGTAAGAATTTTCAATTATGTTTATACAAACAAAGTGCTTTTTTGATTGCAGGAATACTAGTTAGAAAGCCTTAAAGAAGAAAGGTATATCACATACCAAATCTATATAGCATAGGAATGCACACTTGGGCTGTGCATTACTGAAGACAAGACAAAAATTATAAGAAAATAAGAGTTAAAGGAGATATCTAAGTCCCCAATCTCAATATTTCTTTCAGCACCTCCCGCAAGAGAGCAAAAAAAAAAATCAGAAGCCGATCACTTAAAAAATGACTGTTCATTTGGTGATTAAACATGGCCCGACCAGACCAAGAGCAAGTTCATCTCACAATAAAGTATCAAACGGCATCATAGTGACTTGATCTATATCCCGAAGACACTGAGGTTTAAAAATGCATCTTAGCAACATAACATGTCTTGAAGATTTCAGTTTGCAAGAGTAAAAAAAATCAAAGAACTTTTCAAATCCCCTTCGTCGAGTTGTCCAGAACTCATCTTGCGGATTTGAGGGGATATTGCTATATGTGTTTTTCGTCAGCATGACACATCATCGAAGGTTGCGGGTAATGCGGAAATATAGTGATTCCACATCATCAAAAGTCAACCAATCAACGAGAGGGACATTGGCCAATGATATGTCATCAAGAAAATTAATATGGAAGTTAGAAGTGTATGCGCCAAGTAAAGTCGTCCGAATGATCTGGTGGAAATAACTCATTTAAAGTAATGGGATTGACCAGGTAAAGATAACCTAATAGGGACTATCTAGATGGTCGGGTTAAAGCTTTTGGTCGAGGGTGAGAAAAGTCTGGTCGGGTTTGGTAGGTAGTCGGCTAAGCAACATGTGGACAATATTGAATCGACATAATTATGGCTCAAATACGTAAAGAATGAATCTTATTCAAACAAGATATCTGGAAGCACACTTCGATAAAGAAATAAACTTCCTTTTCTATATCATATTCCAGATTATGTAAGAGATCTATTGTATCTGGAATGTGACCAAAACGGAACAGGAAAAGAAGGATGAAACGACTTCATTACTCCAACAAGTCAGAGTCTCATTAAAACTCAGAAACTTTCCTTACTTGTAGCTTAGAATTAGGGTTCTGCGAATGTATAAATAGACCCTAAAAACGTTCATAAAAGGGTTAAAAGTAGTAACAACAATAAGAGCAAAAATAAAGATCGAGCGTGTAAATAATATATTCGTAGTGAAGTTTCTCTTTCGCTACCTCTGACAATCGTTGTTTTTTTCCTTTGTAGGCTTTCCACGTCAAATCTTATATTTGCAAGTTTGCTTTCCTTTTCTGATTTATTTTCTAGAGATTGATTTATATTATCTTATTAGAAGCGGACTAAGTTTACGTAATCTAAAAATGAACACATAATATTTTAAATAAGTAAAACAAGGTTAAATTAGGAATTTTATTTAAGTAAAGGATGATTTGATTGATGTAAGATTTGCTTCCGTGAACACACGCTAAGATTTGTTTGGGAATTGTATTTTGCGTTATTTCAACGCCAACTGGAGTTGTTTTAAATACTTTTATTTATTTATTCTTAACTTAAGCTATACCCTCATTATTTTGAAATACAAATAAAACGCGAGTTAAAAGCAATAATAGTCTTAGTAAGAGATGTGTCAGCTGAATACGTTAATGAAATATAAAATTATATTTTAACGATATCAGTAGATAATACGGACTGTAAACTAGTATCGTATGAATTTAATTGACACATCGTTACTCTTTTGGATAAACAATTCCCTTTTAAAACTAAGCCACATTGTTAATATTCTCTCGGCCATATCTTTTC
Organism: Dipteronia dyeriana; assembly: GCA_032871835.1. Lineage (NCBI taxonomy): Eukaryota > Viridiplantae > Streptophyta > Magnoliopsida > Sapindales > Sapindaceae > Dipteronia > Dipteronia dyeriana. The sequence goes on along the minus strand of CM065296.1, from coordinate 97,367,505 downwards.
ATTTTTCCGTGATGCTTTCAGTTAAAGTAGGATTGGGATTTGAGCATATGCTAAAAACCTTTACGGTATATTCTCTATTAATTTTATTCTTTTTTTTTCCTCCTTTTCGTGAGACTTGCTTTCCTAATAATTAAAAGCAGTTTGATTTCTAAAAATAAAAAAAAAAGCGATTTGATGATAGGAGGTTTGTATAATTTTATTTTTTTTTACACAAATTTAAGAACATTTCCAATAGAAGCGTGACTCGTGAGAATAAGAGATATCACGTACGATTAATAGACGTTCTATTAAAAAATCTTTCTTCAATGCAGCTATACATATTCAACCTCAAACTAACATGGCAAACAAAATTAGACATTGATAATATGGTCGTCCACTTTCAGAAAACCTGTTGTATAACAATTTTTTTATTGACTCAGCAAACATTTAAAATTGACATTAATTTTTCATCTATTTTTGGTAAGGAAAAAAAAATGAAATAAAATTGGATATGTCATTGAAACAAAATATGTTTTAAACAGAAATATTGGAGACCAAATTTTAAGTTGATTGTCTATCAATACCATAATTATGTCACATAGAAAGTAAGTCTCTTGATACTATTGTCATATCAACAATAATTCATACGCAATTCATTTTTATATTGGAGATGCTCTAAGTTGATATAAAACTTTATAATTTATTAAATTGCCTTTTAAATTTCTTAATATTTATCTAAAAAATGTTACACATTTTTTTTTTAAATATTACAATAATTCGGGATTTTATGAGAGAGATGAAGTTGGTCCTTTAGTAACCCCTCACATAGGAATTTATATAATGTATGTGTGGTCTGAATATTTGTTCATAGGGAAAAAACTCCCTAACCACTTGTGTACTAAGAGGGGGAACACCCCCCAGATGAGTTTTAATTATAGAAAAGTTAAGATATACTAATGAGTACCAATATTGACACCCATAAGACTTATTAGTTAGTACACCCATATTTTATTAAAAAAAATTATAAAAATATCTCAATGGAATTTACCAATAAGGACAACTTACTTTAATTAAAAATAAACCAAATACTATATATACCGATTAATTACATCAATATCTTCAACAATAGTTCTTTATTAAAAAAAACTTACCATAAAAAAATTATGATAAACCCTAACACATGATAAACCTTAATTTTTATGATAAACCCTAAATAAACTCTAATTTTAGTTCAAGTACCAAATTTTCGCATCATCACATGATTATATTATTGTTTTTATCTTTCTTTTATATATAGTAATGAACTCTATCAATAAACTTTTTTTTTTGTTAACGATAGATGTAGATATCAACAAGTTTTTTAGATATAAATAAGTTTTTTTTAAGATAGTTGTGTAAATAAAAAATTTCCAGATTGAAATTCCACATATTTTTTTGTATAAGACTCTTACATTCGAGATATTTTTAAAAGTAAATTTGACAATTATTAAAAAATCATATTATAAAAATCATTTGATTATAAAAATAATATGATTTTTTTTATATAAAAATTGGGTGTGACAATAAGAGTGTTTATAAATAATATATATTTAATGAATATATTTATTTCAATGAGAGTACTATTGACATTAGTATGAATTTATTTTTAAATTTTAGACATAGGTGTATTTATAAAAATGAGTATAGCAATAAGTTTTATGAGTGTCAATATCCGCACCGTATACTAATATATTTGATAATATTAACTTGATTCATCCTATTATTTTAATAATATAAATTAAATAATAAATATATTTCCTATTTTATTGCCCATAATCGTAGGATATAAAATCGATCTTATTTTATTTCATGATTTTAATTTCCAATCATATAATAATAATAATAACAAATAATTTCCTATCATGTCATATATTGTTGTCTTGTCTAGTGTATATTATTATTTAATATATTTTCACCCTAAAAAGTCATGTAAATATTGAAGGCTAGTGTTTTTTTGACTGAGATTTCTACTGTCTCAAAAGATTTATAAACCCCTATTTTTTTTAGTTGTTTGGTTAGTATTTTGAGATGGGGTATTATTACTAAATTCCCTATTTTTTAAAGATGAGTAAAAATACTATTTTACCCTTATTGTTATTTTTTAAAATTTATCTTTTAGTCCCTATAATTTCAATAATAGTTGGTTAACCCCTAGAAAAAATTTAAATGCATTCATCGGGGTTTCAACCACGGTTAAAAGATATAAAAACACAATCTCTAGCCAACTGAGCTATATTAGCTCATTATTAAAGATTTGTTGATTTAAATGTATTTATACCTATATAATTTGTTTAAACTAATTTAAATCAATTTATATAATTGAAAATATACTCATATATATATATATATAAACTCATATTTAATAATAATATATAAAAACATATTTATGAAAATAAGAAAACTAAAGGAAACTTAGAAAATCCAAAAAATAAAAACCTGTATTTTTTTTCTTTCTTTTTTGGATTTGTTTCCTTTCCAAAATATATATTATTTCAATTTCCAAAAAATCAATACCCATAAATTGAACAGGGAAAAAAATCAACAACAAAAAAGAATAATAAACTCATATTTGTATCATTTTAAAAAACACATATATAATAATAATATATAAAAATATTTATGAAAATTAAAAAGAAAATAACAAAACAAAAGGAAATAACGGAAACAAACTAAAAAAAAAATCATTATTGTTCTTTTTTTTGTTGATTTTTTCCATTTTCAATTTATGAGCTTTGATTTTCTGGTTTTTTTTATCAAATTGAAATAATATATTTTTTGAAAAGGAAAAAAATCCAAAAAAGAAAAAAAAAACGGGCTTTGATTTTTTTGGATTTTTCGAGTTTCCTTTTGTTTTCTTATTTTCCTTTTTATTTTCATAAATATGAGTTTATTTCCAATTATATATATGAGTTTATTTTAAATTGTTTATATATTTAAATTAGTTTAAACAAATTATATAACTATATATATATACATTTAAATCAACAAATATTTGATAATAAGTTAACTTAGTTCAACCGGCTAAAGTTTATGTTTGGTTGACCTTTGACCATGGTTCAAACCATAATAGAGGTATTTTTTTTTTCAAGGGTTGACAAGATATTATTGAAACTAGAGAGACTAAGGAGTCGTTTGTTTTTTTGTCTGAAAATTGAACAGTTCTGAATTTTTCTAATGACTGAAATCTGAACCTGAATGACATTTTTTCTTCTTCTTACATCTGAATGTATTGTCAACACGTTTATTTTTTTTAAGTAAAATTGTCTGAATATAAGTAATTTTACATTTATACCTATGTTAAATAATTATACATATAATATGGAACGTTGTATGTAAATTTTACCAAGCATACACGTCATTGACAGGAAGGAAAAAATAGCCAGGTGTATGCTTAGATGGGCATCCGGGAAATATCCTACAAGACATCATTAAAGAGGAGCAAGCCCGAGTAAGCATATACTGAATAAAGACCTACTCGGAATCAGTTAACAACACTCGGGACTGGTTAAAACAACGCTTCCACTCGGGCTCATACGGCACTACTCGGGACCATCTGGTATTATTCTTACTCGGGAGTAAGTACAACTCGAATAAGAACTTATCATACAGGTTAAGTCGTTAAATACGCAAAGATATCCGTCATAAAGGAATCCCAAATAATGGACCTTTAAGTTAGAAGAGTCCCCCAATTAGGAAACAACTTGATTTCTTTTCGAAGACTACATTCTTATAAGAAAACAAGTCAAATTGAACTACACTACTAGAATCCCACTCAATTTCCATAAGAGACTCCGAAACAGGAAAGAAGACAAATCAACCTCGAGCAAGTAACCAAATCACAATTAAATACAAATATCTTGTATTTCTTGTACAAAGCAGATTAGGGTTCTATAAGCATATAAATAGACCCATAATCTGGTTCGAAAAGAGATAGGCAATATAGCATACAGTAATCACAAATAATACAGAGAGAAAAAGGGAGATCGAGAGCTTGTAAAAACATCTTATTCTCTTAGTGGATTTTGGCTTGGTTGATCTTTCAACCACCCGTGGATGTTTCTCCGACCATCGGAGTTTTACCACGTAAAACTTATCTTTGTTACTCTCTCTGCATCTCTTTCTCTTTGAATCAATAGCCAAAATCCAGTCCTAGTTGGCTTTTCTAGCATAATCCAGAAAACGACGTCAACAATTGGCGCTAGAAAGAGGGGTCGAACCTCCGAACTTGATAGAAAGCAATGGCTGGAAGCAGAAGTAGTTCAGGGAATGGCCAAAGATCACCAGGCGATTTCCATACTGGCAATACATCACAAAATCCTGCAGCAAACACAGAAAACCAACCTGCGCACCTGGCAGAGATCCAGCAAGTTCCTCCAACCAGCAGAGATCTTACTCTGCGTTTCCAAGAGGCCCTGCAGCAATTGGTGACGGACGCAGCAAAGGAAGGGATTGACCTATTGGCCGCAGGAGCGCATACTCCTAATCCTCCACCCGCTAGGCTCCGTTCAATGGTGATAGGACCAGGAATAACTATGCCAGAAGCCAGAAGCCAGAAGGAACTCTTCCCCAATCAATCCGGTTGGACAGAAAACACTAGAGGAGAATCACCAAAAGCTGGATCGCAATCAAACAGTACGTGCCAGACATCGTAAATACGATCGGCGCAGAGGATGATTATCATCAGAAGAATGTGATCAACACCATCGTAAACGTCATCATGGAGTCACACGAGGGTTCCGACATCAGAGTGAAGAATCTGAGGAAAGAATGACAGTCACCCAACGGTTCAACCGTTAAGGAAGCCCGGTAGGGGACAGAGATATTACAATCCAGAGCCTAACTCGAGAAGTAGAGAATAATAGGCGACAGATGGAGGCACTTGTCAGACGTTACGGTTGCAACGATCTATCTGACGATGACTCCGACAGTCCATTTACCAGGGAAATTTTACAGACCCCTTTCCCAGAAAGATTCAGGATGCCGCAAGTGGAGCAATTCAAAAAAGATACAGATCCAAAGGAGCACGTTAGACGCTATAAAAGTGCCATGGCTCAATATGCCCGCAGTGCCCCCTGTTGTGTCTCAACTTTCCACAAACACTTGGGGTCACAGGCTCAAGATGGTTTAGAAGACTACCCCCCGGCAAGCATCAGAAATTTCAGAGAGTTGAGCAGGAGCTTCTCAAGGCAATTCCTGAGCAACGTTCACATAAAGAAGTCGGTGGCCTACCTCTCTCAAATAAAACAGGGGAATGACGAGTCATTAAAAAAATATTTGGGCCGGTTTGGCCAAGCAGTATCAGAGATTGGCAGCGCTAATGATGAAGCCATTATTGCTGCCTTCACCAATAACTTACATAATGGATGATTATCCTTCGATTTGAGAAGAGCACGACTGACAAGGTATGCCGACATGATGGATATGGCGGGAGGATACTCTCTGGCTGAGGAAGAAGAGTTAGCTACAGGAGGAAGCTATATGCATGGAGGAAAGCCCGAACAGAGGAATACCGAATCCAAGGGGCAGAATCAAAAAGAAAAACAGAAAGGGAACATCAAGGAGAAAAATAAGGATGGGGTAAAGGGAGCAATGCCGAACGGCCCACAGAGAAATACCGCGGCAGATATACCAATTACACCCCTATTCGGAAGAAACAAGAAGAAATTCTAGCCATCCTGGAAGAAAATAATATGGTACAAGAACTGCGGCGACAATCACAGTTCGCACGGAGAGATACAACCAAGTATTGCAGGTTTCATAAAGAGACCGGGCATGAAACTTCAAAGTGTTTTCAGCTCAGAAATTACATAGAAACCCTTATTCGGGAAGGGCACCTGCGGGATGTAATCTTAAAAAAAATGAGAGAACGGAAGTCAAGAAAGCCAAGGCTGGTCACAACCCTGGTCAAAACCGAAGAGCCAGTCCCGAAGCCAATCAAGTAATACATACAATCTTCGGAGGATCTTCTACTGAGAGGAGCAACCGAGAACGGACTCAGGAAGTCCGAGAAGCAGTAGAAGCCAGGAATAACTTCGACGTGAATTCGGTTGAACCAGACCCGAAGAGGGTAAAGGAAGGATGGGACCCGATAGTCTTCACAGAGGCAGATTCCTACGGCGTCGATGTTCGACCTAATGACGCTTTGGTCATAAGTGCCAGGATTGGCCATAAGGAAGTCCGGAGAATTTTAATAGATAATGGAAGTTCAGCAGACATCTTAAGCGTGACCGTATACGACCAGCTAAGATTGGACCAAAAGATTTATAGCCTTTCCATACTCCATTAAAAAGATTTGGGGGAATAGAAGTCAGGTCACTCGGGACGGCTAAATTACCTGTGAAGATCGGAACGGCACCATGCCAGAGGACTGTCCTGCTCTACTTCGTGGTAGTTGATTTGGATAATTGGCCGTATAATGCGTTATTGGGTCGGCCATTCCTGAATAAAACAAGAGCCGTGACGGCCACTCCTGAATAAAACAAGAGCCGTGACGGCCACTTACGCATTAATGATCAAGTTTCCAACAAAACAAGAGGTTGGGATAGTCAAGGGATCCCAAGAGATGGCCCGAAGAGCAAACCTGTCGGTATACAGAGACAAGCATGATGCCGAACAAGTGTGCACTCTAATGCAGCCAAATGAGTGTGAAGAATCCTGATCATTCAAGCTAGATCGAAGGGAGGGCTCGAATGAATACAAGACAGAAGTGGTCGAAATACTACTAGAAGAAGACAAACCGGACAGGAAAGTCAAGATCGGGGCCAACTTGGAAGAAAAAATCAAGCGAGAATTGACCAATTTGCTCACAGAATACAAAGATGTATTCGCCTGGAGTCACGAAGATATGATCGGAATAGATGCCCAAATAATATCCCACCACCTCGCAGTTATCCCGAATGCCAAACCGGTAGTACAAAAGAGAAGATCGTTCAATCCTGAAAGAAGTCAAGCAATCAAACAAGAGGTGGAAAAGCTACTAGCGACGAGATCAATCAGAGAAGTCAGCTACCCCCAGTGGGTCGCCAACGTAGTTCTCGTCCAGAAGAAAAATGGACAATGAAGAATGTGTGTAGATTTCACGGATCTAAACAAGGCATGTCCAAAGGACAGCTTCCCACTCCCAAGAATAGATCAGTTGGTGGATGCCACAGCAGGTCATGAATTGCTCAGCTTCATGGATGCTTACTCGGGATACAATCAGATCCGGATGAACAAAGCTGATGAAGAAAAAACAGCTTTCACAACGGATCAGGGTTTATATTGCTACACAGTAATCCCCTTCGGTTTAAAAAATGCAGGAGCCACGTACCAAAGGTTGGTCAACAAGATCTTCACTCGGCAAATAGGAAGGAACATGGAAGTGTACATTGATGACATGTTGACTAAAAGCGTATCAGCAGATGACCATGCCCGTGACCTCAGAGAGACATTTGATATATTAAGAAGATATCAGATGAAATTAAACCCAAGCAAATGTTTATTCGGAGTCCACTAGGGAAGATTCTTGGGTTTTCAAGTCCATCAAAGAGGAATCGAAGTTAATCCAGAGAAGATCCAGGCTTTTCAACAAATGACTTCACCTAAAACATTGAAAGAGGTACATCGCTTAACAGGGTGTTTAGCCTCCTTAGGAAGATTCATCTCAAAGGCTACAGACAGGTGCGCGCCTTTCTTCAAAGTAATCAAAAAAGGGAAGGCCTGGAGTGGAATAAAGAGTGCGAGCAGGCATTCTTAAATATAAAAGAATACTTGGGGCAAGCTCCCGTCCTCTCAAAACCACAAAAAAGGGAAATACTTCAACTGTATCTATCAATAACCGAGCTCGCAGCAAGTTCAGTTCTAGTCAGGACAGAAGATGGAGTGCAGAAACCAGTGTATTATACAAGCAAGGCACTCCTACCGGCCGAGACCAGATACTCACAGGAAGAGAAGATAGCCTTAGCATTGGTTTCAGCAGCAAAAATGCTGAGACCATACTTTCAGGCTCATACGATCCAGGTTCTCACCAATTGCCCATTAAGACAAATCTTATAAAAACCAGAGATATCAAGAAGACTTACTAAATGGGCAATCGAATTGAGTGAATTCGATATTCATTATGTCCCCAGAACTTCCCTCAAAGGACAAGCGGTGGCAGATTTCATAGCCGAGTTCACAGAACCGAACCTGGAAGCAAAAAGACTGTTGGATAAAAATTTCCCATGGAAATTATATGTTGATGGTTCTTCAAACACTCATGGCAGCGGGGCAGGGATCGTAGTTCGCACCCCAGAAGGAGATAATGTTGAATGTGCCATGAGATTTGATTTCAAAGCAACAAATAATCAGGCCGAATACGAGGCATTGTTAGTTGGACTCAGAGTCTGCATAGCTCTTGAGGCAGATGAAGTGGAGATATTCAGCGATTCACAGGTAGTTGTCAACCAGGTTATGGATGAATACCAGGCTAAAGATGAAGGAATGGTCGCCTACCGTGACATCGCAAAACAGCTCCTCCAAAAATTTAAAGAATACAAGATCACTCAGATCCCCAGAGAAGAAAATGAAAAGGCAGACGCTTTATCTAAATTAGCATCAGCAACAACCCCAATCAGACCAAAAACCATTACAGTTGCACACCTCCTTAAACCGAGTACGGCTGAACTTAAGCATTTGGAAATTTCAGAAATCCGAACACCGTAAGACGGTTGGATGGTCCAGCTGAGAAGGTTCCTGGAAGAAAGCATACTCCCGGAAGATCCGGTATTAGTAAAGCGCATCAGGTATCGATCGACTAGGTACACCATTATAGGAGGAGAATTATACAGAAGGGGGTTTTCTCGAGCTCTCCAGAGATATATACCGGAAAAAGATGCACATCGAGTACTTCAAGAGATCCACAGAGGATTTTACGGGAACCACACTGGGGTAGGAGTCTGGCGTATAAGGTACTCAGGCAAGACTATTATTGGCCTACACTTTTCTCAGATGCACAGCAATGGTCAGAAAGTTGCAATACCTGTCAAAGAATTGCCAACGATATTCGACAACCCCCAGAAAAGCTCAGAAATCTCACTACCCCGTGGCCATTCGCCATGTGGGGCCTAGATCTGATCTGGCCAATGCCAGCTGGAACAGGGGGTGGAGCAAAGCTCGCCATAGTAGCTGTCGATTATTTCACAAAATGGGTTGAAGCTGAAGCGTTGGTGTATATCACGGAAGCCAACACCATATATTTTGTAAAGAAAAACATACTTTATAGGTTTGGAATTCCGGACACTATAATCACCGACAATGGCACTCAGTTTGATAACCAAAGGTTCAGACAATTGTGCGAGAAGTATCATATTGCTAACTACTATGCAACACCAGCTCATCCACAAACAAACGGGCAAGTATAAGCAGTAAATAAAATTATCAAGCACACTATCAAAGCAAAATTAGATGACAAAAAAGGAAGCTGGGTTGAAAAGCTTCTTGAAGTATTGTGGGCATATCGGACGACAGCAAGGACTTCAACAGGAGAAACTCCGTTCAGCCTAGCATTCGGAACATAAGTTGTCATCCCCATAGAAATATCGTATGCGTCCCCCCGGGTCAGGCTATACGATGAAGAACAAAACATTGATACACTGCTACAAAGTTTGGATGAGCTAGAAGAAAAAAGGGAAAAGTCCCGAATAAGAACTACAGCTTATCAACAAAGAGTGGCACGCCACTACAACTCTCGTGTTCGGATCAGGAAATTTCAGTTAGGAGACCTGGTGCTCAGGAAGGTGTCACTGAACATAAAGAATAGAGCCGCGGGATCTCTGGCTGACAAATGGAAAGGTCCATACAAGATCGAGGGGATAACCGGCCATGAAGCTTATTGGATTGCTCGACCCAATGGAGGGGTGTTACCCCGACCGTGCAATGCCCAATATCTGAAGATTTTCTATCCTTAAAATATATATTTATATTAAATTTTTTATTCTTTTTCTAGTCATGACAGTATTAGTCAGAATAAATATTAAAACTGTAATATTAATCTTTGTTGATTTTTCGCAGTAAGAAATAAAACTAGGAATTTCCAAAAGGAAAGCACCTAGCTCGAGATTTCCAAAAAGCATATGACAATAAGAAATGGAAGAGCATGATAATAAGAACATTTAAATAGAATTCTCGGGACCATCAAATCCCGAAAGGGCGGAGAAGCTCGTAGGAGCATGCCAGCCGAGCAGGGTCAAAATGGCCTTCGTAAAAAGGCAAACCCGATGCACCGGACTGGAAAAATGCTCGGGACGATATCTGAAGAAATTCCGGTGAAATGAGTAGCTGTGTTGAGGCAACTTTTTTTTTTTTAAAAAAAAGCTCAACGATTCGGCAAACGCTTGCGCATAAAAACTAGGAAGACGTCCTTGGTATTGCATAAGGACTCGAATGCATAATCATGGTGAGCCTTGATATAACGTTCGGGTAGCAACCGAGTATGAAACATAAGTGCAAACTTTCCTGTTTCAAGATGACTCGGTTAATAATAAAAAAGCCAGTTTAATAAGATACTTGGCAATTGAAGTTAATCGGGGTAACAACCGGTTTAATAATATACTCGGTAATTGAAGTTATTCGTGTAACAAACGGTTTAATAAGATACTCGGTTAAGTTACCCGACCACCAGCCAGTTTAATAAGATACTTGGCAATTGAAGTTATTCGGGTAACAACCGGATTAATAAGATACTTGGTTAAGTTACCCGACCACCAGCCAGTTTAATAAGATACATGGAAATTGAAGTTATTCGGATAACCGGTTTAATAAGATACTTGGTTAAGTTATCTGACCATCAGCCAATTTAATACAACCTCCGGCAACAAAAATAAAGACTGAAACCATTCAACTCAGAAAATCGTATTCTATTGCTCTTAAAAAGGATGGTTACAGTTCAAAGTAATGACTCTTAAGTAAAAAATAAAGAGTCAGTATCAGAATCTTCTACAAATCTACAAGATTAAGGTTGCGAGGATTTCGAGCCTTTGCCAATACTCGGGTCTGGCACCATCTCGTATTCACGAAACAAGCTCTCATTAGACGGCCAAGTGAAATCATCAACAATATCATCCCTCCACTAGCTGTAATCATTACCCGGGGTTGGCCCGACATCCGGGATTACACCCTCGATAGACTCACGACTTGCATAAAAGGTCGAAAGAGAGTGCTCGGACGGAATCTCTAAATGCATAGAATGGGGCTCCTTGCCTTGACTACGACAGTAGGCTCTCCATTCCTTCATCTGAATCCGAAGAGATTCTAAGGACCGGTTCACATGGTGTTTGATTGACAGCTCCCAGTTAGCACGGGCTTTCTCGGTTGCCCTACTCTTTACTTTGAAGAATTCGTTGGCCGAAACTAGCCCACGTTGAAATTCCCAAAGAAGTAGGGCATCGTAAGCAAGGGATCTTTTAAAACGATCCACCCCTTAAACTTCCAGCTCCAACTTGGCCTCTCGGGAAAGGGATTCAACTGTCAGCACTTGGTACTCCAAATCTTTGATTTTTTGGACATACGCCGACTTCGCCTGCTCGACCTTGAGCATAGACTCTTCAGTAGAAGAAAGAAGGTTTTGAAGCGAAACAACCTTCTCCTCTGCCAAAGATGCCTTGTCTTCAGCTTAAACCTGCTTTGTCAGGCAATTTTCGATAAATATCTACACAGGACCGACCTTCTGCTGGTAAGCTTGCTCAGCTCGAGCACGACCCTTCTCACTCGCCTTCAGTTGAGCCTCCAGACGCTTTATCCGATCAGCCTGACATTGCTGCGTCTGAACAAGCTCAGTAAATTCGGCCACCATCTGCAAAAGAATATACTTAGAAATCCAACGAAGGAAAAACAGTAAAGGAATCAGAATTAGCTAAACTTACATAAGATGCGCCGTTGAAAACGTTTTAGAGACGTTCGGGCAGTGAACCATCTCTAAAACTGCTCCAGCGGTCTTCCCCGATATAAGCCTGACCGGAAGACATCTCCTGGAGCATATCTTTTGGAGAAAGGGATAAGGGAATCTCCGAGGGTTGAGTTCCCATATTTCCAGACTCGGGGACAGGAGAAGCTCTATTTGGCTCTAGGGATAAAGAGGGAACCCCCGAAGGTTCAGCCCCCATATCTCTAACCTCGGGGGTAAAGGAAGCCCTACTTGGACCTGAAGTGACTACATCTACCGATACTCTAGCACCTACACTCGGGGCAATCTCATCCGCAACATCTTCGTCGCTGGAGTCGATGAATGTGACTACCCGAGGAACTTTGAGAGGACGATGAGGTGAACTAACTGTCTTTCACTTCTCACCCCAAGAACGGTGGAAGAGATCAGCAGCAGGACCTTCCAGCAAATCATCCTGAAAAGACTCAAAAAGCTAGGCAATGACAGGCATTTGATCCGTCAAGACGTTACCACCATCGCCAGCTTCAGACAGTCCAACAGGCTCTTCACTTGGACTCTCACACTGCCTCTCCCTATTTTTAGGCAGTTGTGTCACAGTCGGCTCACCTTGGCCACTTGAACCAGCGAGATCCTGAGCAGAATACTGACCCCGATCAACGCAGTCTGGAATTTTTTCAGCAGTAGCAATTTCCTCATCAGGCTCGGGTGGAGCAATAACCTTATCGCCCTGACGGGAAGCCTCCTTCCTACTCGCTTGAAGAATTGCCTTCACCTGACGAGCCTGAAGATCGCAGACAATGTCCGTATCGAACACTAAAAAAAGTTAAAAAAGGAAATGGAAAAATGGAGAAACACAGCAAAAAGGGCGCTGGGTTACTTACAACGCCTGCGATGGCCCGAAACCTATTTAAAGAAGCCGAGCTTGATCAAGTCATCCTTTTTGAAAAGATAGCTCTTACTTCTCTTTTCCAGAGTATGGATAGCAGCCCGGGTCAGCCTCTTCAGCTCTGAATCGTTATAATCAATTGTTTTCTTATTCCACGCTTCGGGGGAACAGAAGAAGCGGGGAACATTCAGCACCATTCGGGAATCCCCAAATCGAATAGTGACGTCGAGCCCGAGAGCCCCTCCAGCAAAAAACCAACTGTTCTTCCAGAACTTGTAGGATGTGGGGAATCCCTATATAAAGCCCTTCTTTTTCGGGTCATCAGAAACCTCTCCCCCCCGATTCACCTCCACTTCTTTAGGGACCCAACCGTTCGAAAGAGTAGACGCAAGAAAATAGGTCCCCGTTTTACTAACCTGCCTCAGTGTAAAGAAATGTCTGATTTCATTCGGGGAAGGCGGCGAAAGGTTCATTCGGCTGAACATGTGCCACATGCACATCAAGACTTTATAACTATTCGGGGCCAACTGAGCTGGGGCTATCCCTGCTTCAGCTAAAAACCGGGCAATAAAAGGCTGAAGGGGAAGTGTGACGCCGCAGCAAAGCATCGATCCGTAAATAGCGATCATCCCCTCAGGAAAATTCCATACGGCTCAACTCTCCGCAGGAACCAAAGTGACTGAGTCGGGCAAATCAAATCGGGATCGGTATTTTTCTATCTCAGCTGGCCCAACCACATTCGGTTCAATATCAAAGCCACTCGGACGAGTGTCAGAAAACGAAAGGCGAGACAACCTATGTACATCAGCGTCGCCCTCATTAACAGTTTGTTCCCCAGTTTGAACGCTGCTCGAGCCGTGCTTGTATACCTTGCTTGTGCTTTGATGTTTACCCATCTTTCGAGAAGATACCCTGTGATCAGAAATATCAGAATTAGAACTAGATGGAGAACTCGATACAGGGCTGAAAGTGACGTCAGGGTGAAGCCCAGATACATCAACCTCTAAAAATGGGGGTTCATCTATTGGGATATCCCCCAGTAATCGTTTAATGCAAGATACTAACTGGAAATCCCCACGCTCTAATGCATCAAAAGCAATTTTAAAGAGACGATGACGGGAAGATGGCCCCATTGAAACTAACCTTGAATTGAGATTGATGCAAGATCTTCAAGGCGGAGAATCACGAACTTCTGGATGAAGAAATCTGAGTTTAAAGAGATTTCTGCTGGATTTTTTAGAATAAACCAACAGTCTCTCAATGAAGAATTTAAAGGAGAGACGGCACGAAACCCTAGGGTTTCAAAGCGGGAAAAAGTTTTATGACGAAACCAGATGGCGTGGGCGGCGTTTGGAAAAATGCAAAGTCACATCTCATAAATAATATTGAAAAACGAAGAGACAAGAGACACGTGTCAAGACAAGAAGTAGCCCTCAACCGTTAAAACTTTGAAACGTCGCTATCATTTAAGATCTTGCATGACAAAGCGAATCGAAATTACAGAGTCACCGTTAAAATACATCATTATGGCAAGATGGTTTTTCTGACGAAAGAAAATCATAATGATTAAAATATTCTTGCCCGAAATAAAATCTTCTCGGTAAAAATATTTTAAGGAGGTATTGTTGTATGTAAATTTTACCAAGCATACACGTCATTGACAGGAAGGAAAAAATATTCAGGTGTATGCTTAGATGGGCATCCGGGAAATATCCTACAAGACATCATTAAAGAGGAGCAAGCCCGAGTAAGCATATACTGAATAAAGACCTACTCGGAATCAGTTAACAACACTCGGGACTGGTTAAAACAACGCTTCCACTCGGGCTCATACGGCACTACTCGGGACCATCTGGTATTATTCTTACTCGGGAGTAAGTACAACTCGAATAAGAACTTATCATACAGGTTAAGTCGTTAAATACGCAAAGATATCTGTCATGAAGGAATCCCAAATAATGGACCTTTAAGTTAGAAGATTCCCCTAATCAGGAAACAACTTGATTTCTTTTCGAAGACTACATTCTTATAAGGAAACAAGTCAAATTGAACTACACTACTAGAATCCCACTCAATTTCCATAAGAGACTCCGAAACAGGAAAGAAGACAAATCAACCTCGAGCAAGTAACCAAATCACAATTAAATACAAATATCTTGTATTTCTTGTACAAAGCAGATTAGGGTTCTATAAGCATATAAATAGACCCATAATCTGGTTCGAAAAGAGATAGGCAATATAGCATACAGTAATCACAAATAATACAGAGAGAAAAAGGGAGATCGAGAGCTTGTAAAACATCTTATTCTCTTAGTGGATTTTGGCTTGGTTGATCTTTCAACCACCCGTGGATGTTTCTCCGACCATCGGAGTTTTACCACGTAAAACTTATCTTTGTTACTCTCTCTGCATCTCTTTCTCTTTGAATCAATAGCCAAAATCCAGTCCTTGTTGGCTTTTCTGGCATAATCCAGAAAACGACGTCAACATGGAATAAAAACAATCCAAAAATAATAATTATATATGAACACATATGATCATGATCTTCATATTTGATTACAAACAAACTTCATTTTTCTAAGAAAATATAATGTTTTTTTTTTCAAAAAATAAAAAAACATCAGGAAAACTCGCACAAAACACTAATATATATATATATATATATTGTTAACCGGAAATTCGCACTGGGTGGAAAATCTCAATTATCACCCTCGAGACCACTACCACGGAGGTGGTGACCAGGGTTGGTACATTGTAACTTGGAGAGATCTTGTATGAATATGGAGTATGGAGTGGTAGGTAAGAGTGGAGCCATCCCACCTGTCGGGCTTCGTGGTAAGTAGGAGACGAGTCATCCCATCTGTCGGGCTTCACGCTTGGTAAGAGATGAAGGGAGCTCGAGGTTCCCTTGTTTGTATGAAAGGGTTGATCTTGATCCTGGTTCTGGTCCTCGGTCGAGGTCGGAGCCCGTCCTGGTAGCCAGAGCCCGGTTCTGGAGCCCAATTCCTTTCTGTAGTTCCCGGACCTAGATATCAAGTAAGAAGGGGGGCTTATCTAGCTCCAGTGTCGAAGAGGTCGATTTCTTCCATAGAGAGGATGCAGTAGGGCTCATCGATTTCCTTCAAGCTGGTCTTGGTGGTTTCTCCTAATCTTGATGTGAGGCTTTGACATGTAGATGAGAGGATAAGAGCGCTAGGTCCAGCGAGGTAGGAATCTAGCTTACACTCATATACGCATGCATAATACAAGAGACAAATAAGAGAAAGACAAGACTTATGTAAAGGGAGGTGGACTGACCAAAGGGGTAAAAGCATCACGAATGATCATATGCTGAAAAACCCCGAGGCAGTATCCAGTGGAAGGAGGAATACCCTTCTTTATGTATATATCAAAGAATGCTCCGGGGAGCTTACAACAATGGAGAAATAATGCAACCATGGTGCTCTGAAGAGCTTACAACAATGATCGAGTGTTAATGATACCGGTATAATCCTGGTAAAGGTACACATATAATGATGATATATAGAGAACTTTTAAACGAAGCATGTAGACTAGCCTTGGGCTGGTCATTTGGGATTAGAGATGATATGTCTGTTCTCAGATGATCTTGCTAATCGATGCTATTACATGTGTATTTATACATGGTGTAACTACCTTGGCGCGTAAGTCTAGGAGTCTTTAATTGTTCTTCTTTCCTTATTGAACACGATTCTTCATTTAATGTAGTTGATCAGATTGTAGCTAATATCTTGAAGAATATGTGTTTGTTTACTCTTCAGACTCTTCTTTCCTTGATATGTGGGATTTTCTATTTAAGTTGACTCCCAATAATCGGTCGTGGAGGATATCTTAAAGGCAAAGGTGTTTGTTTCCTCTTTGGACTCTTTTACTATTGGTGGCCATTAAAGAGTTGAATATTCTCTCATTAATGGTGTTGATCATCTCATTAATAAGGTTGACTTTCTTCATTAATATAATTGACCTCATTAATAGGGTTTCCTCCAATAATATAGTTGACCTCATTAATAGGGTTGACTACCTCCATTAATACGGTTTGACCTCATTAATATGGTTGACTATCTCCATTAATATGGTTTGACCTCATTAATGATATCGTAAGTGTCATGAAGATCAACCCTCTCTTCCTACGCTGTTTGGAGGAGAGCTCTGGTTGTATTTGTTACTTCGGAGAGGTACTTTATAGAGGTTACATGAGATGACGCTTGATATTTCTTGAGGGTGAGGTACCCCAATTCCAGTACACTGGCGGGGTCCTCAGGGAGCTAAATCAATCTTGCCGGTCTTCCCATGGAGCTTGTGCTAACCATTTTAGAGGCGAAATATCCTATAGGGTTCCAACCTTATAGCTGAGAGCTTGGTTGAGCTACGCCAACCTAATTATGTAGGATTCATGGCGGGGTAACAGGCTTTAATTGGAGAGCCTGAATGCATGTAAGGTGTTGAGAAGGTGTTGATTACCTCGCCATGCTTCTGCGGGGTCATAAGGTACCTTGACCTAGTGGACCTCAATACCTTGCTACGTAGACCCGAATTTGGACCCCTGCTTGAAGGTTGGAAGGTGGAAAATTCTTCTTTGGTCCCTAGCCAAATTTTGCTATTAACATATATATAACCATAATATCATAATAAAGTATCGATATTAAACACCAATATACATAATGATTAGGGTGTTCGTTTTTTATTTTTAAAGCTATTTAAAATAAGCAATATATTAAAATAAAGATTTTTATACCATATGTAATTTTGATGAAATTGAAAATATGTTATATATGGGGGATATTATCGGATAAAATATTTTATATTACATTTAATGCAATTCAGTGATTTACAATTAAGTTAAAGTCAAGATTTTTTATTTGTTATTTTTTATTTTAAGTTGTTTTTTAGGATTTTTAAGTTGTTTGACCGCTTAAAAAAAACAATTTAATGATTATGATTCACACCCATTAAGTTTTAAGTGGAAAAAACAAACTACCCCTAACACTATGTTTGGTTCGATGGAAATGAAAGGAAAAGAAATGATAAGTTAAGGAAGAAAGGAAAAGATAATATTTTTAACTATTGTTATTTGGATAGTTATGAAAGGAAAGAAAAGGAAAGGAAAGGAAAATAGATAAAAATAAATAAATAAATAAATAAATAAATCTTATTCTAATACGAAAATATCTTTTTTTTTTCAACAATATGAATAATATATATGTATTGTTATATAAGGTTACTTTTGAGATATTGAAAAATATTTTATTTTATTTTCCTTTCCTTCCATTTCCTCCCAAATTTGGTGAGAAACCCAATTGGGTGAAACAATAAGAAATTATTAAATCCATTTCCTTTCTTTTCCCTCATTTTTCTTTCCTTTCCCTCTCGTTTAACAATCCAAACAAGATATTAGAAATCTATCCAAATCATTTCCTTTTCTTTTCTCTCAAATTCCATCAAACCAAATATAGTGTAAAAGATAAAATTTAAAAAATAACAATAAGGGTAAAATAATATTTTTATTCATTCTGTTATAGTTGACCGTTAGTTTTTGGTTAAATAGACTAAAGTGATGTATTTTAAAAAAAAAACAAGGGACTAAAGTGATTAATACGGCAAACCGTTTAAAAATGTGACAATTCCTTAAAAAGTAGGGATTTTAGTGATAATACCCCTTTTGAAATTGCTTATTTTAAGTTGGGTAGAGACTAATATAGTTTATATCTCTAATAAGCAAAAACTCATGGGGAAATGCTTCTCCAAATATGTTTTTTTTTAATGTCTACTAACCAAGCGACTATAATTATTTTTTTTGGATTAATATCATCTGGGTCCCTATGTTATGTTGAAAGATCAATTTTTTAAATGAGTTTATTTTTTTAGTAAAATTTTCCCTGACTTTTGAAAAATATATCAAATAGATCCATTCATCTGTCAAAAGTTAGTTAACATTAACAATCAGATGGTTATTTTTATCATTTCATTTATGATGTGTTAAGTTGCACACGTGTCAACACCAGACAATATATATATATATATATATATATATATATATATATATATAATTATTTGTATAATATAAAAAATAATAATAAATTAATCAATATTGACATAAATTTTAACCTCCAATTATGCACTTTGACCACCATCATTAACCCAGAAAAATTAATTTCAGAAATCACCTATCCAATTTTTTTTTCCAAAACGATTAATCAAACCCAAAAATCACCGTTCTCTACCACCACCACCATCTTCGTTGAGCATCAACATCATACCAATACAACAATCAACCCCCAAAAAAGAAAAAAAAGAAAAAATAAATCCATATAGACCCACATCCATACCAGTTCAACCCAACAACATATTCAACATATTCAACAACAACAAAAATTAGAACGAAGAAATCTGGAAAAAAATTCAGATTTCTGAAGATAAATTAATAAAAAAATTGGAGATATATTGAATACAGTCTTCATAAAAACCAACTTAAAAAAAAATCTCATCTCTGAATCCCAATCGAGATCCAGAACCATGGAAGTGGGTTGCGAATAAGGGAGACCACATCCACCACACGCTGCCGCCTGCACACCACACCAAAACCCAGCCACCACACCGCACGAAAACCCAGCCACCACACGTTGCCGCCTGTAAAACCTAACCACCGTGTCAACACCGCCTGTAAAACCCAAACATGGCGTCGCCGCTACCTGTAAAACCCAAACACCGTGTCACCGCTGCCTGCAAAACCCAAACACTGCTTCGCCGTCGCCTTATCTTGTTCTCCACCTCGATCTCAAACGAACACCACCGTTAAATCTATCCCACCTAAACTTCACCCAAACAACACCTAACCCAATGAAAGAGAGAGATGAGAACTGAAATACAAATTGAAAAAATTGAAAAAAAGATCAACGGGAAAAAAAAGAATTGAAATACAAGTTGAAATAAAGAGAGCGAGATTTGAGATGTGAGAGAGAATTTGAGCAGGGATGTGAGAGAAAGAAGATGAAGTTTGTTCTTTTAAGAAGACGATGAGATCGAGAAAAAGAGTGAGATCAAGTGTTGTGTTTGACCAGTGGTGAGAGGGGTTTGAGTGATAGAGGGTGTTTCACTGTTATGGATTCACGTGAGAGAGGATTAACTGTGTGTGTGTTATGTAGTGTTATTCTTGGTGATGATGATGAACTGGTGTTGGTGAATGGTGATGAACCAGTGTATATTTTGGTGATGGTGATGAGTTTTATTTTTAAATTTATTTATTGATTAGTTTTAATTAGTTTTACTTTTTTTTTGTTTACATTTTTTACATTTTTTTCCAGACCTTTTTTTTTTTCATTTTAGTTTTTAATTTTTTTAATAATTAGTTTTTATTTAATAATTAATTATAAAGGGTAAAATAGTCAATTTATACTTTCTGTTTGGGTTGACCGTTAAAATTAGGGTTAGAGGGACCAAATTCATGTATTTATAAAAAGTGAGGGAAAACTTTACTAAAAAAACAAACTCGTTTAAATAATTGATCTTTCAGCAAAACATAGGAATTCGAATGATATTAACCTTTTTTTTTTCTTCAAAAACTCTATTTCTAATATATCTTTTACCAACAGAGGTTTTACTATCTTATTCTACTATACTTATTGTATGATTTGTGTCTTGATACAATTCTTTAAGTTTTACTCAACACTATCTGTGCACATCATTTCTTAGTAGAGATGGTTGTGCACCTCACACTTCCACACTTGGTGATCCCGACAGTAGTTGTATTTAAAAAAAAAACAATATATTATCTGTTAATTATAGAAAAAATTTAATATTTGATTCTAGATAATTTTCAAGATATTAAAAAGCAATAAGTTATATTTTAATTTTCAAAATCAATACTTTTTTATAATTCTACTGTTAAGGTCAAAAATATCATTTTTTTTAAGTAATGTTACTTTATTCAAATATTATGTACAAATGTTTTGACAACAATCTAATTTATTTATTATGTAAATCTAATCCAATTTCAATGAATGAATAGATTGTTTTCACATCATCTGAATACCAAATTTAGATAAAATAGTATTACTTTTTTTTTATTAACTTATTTCTTAAATATTAATATATTTAGCTTGCGTAATAATAATTAGGAAAAATATCGTTTTACCCCTCATTTTTATCCTATTAAAAAGGTGAGCACAAAGTTTATCCTTATTGACCGGTCTTCTCCCAGAAATTAAAATATTATATAATCTTTCATTTCTGTTACCTTTTCCATCAAAAAAACAAATTGACCGTTAGTCTCGTTATCAAATGATCGTTTTATCCTTCAATTTTCTCTTAAAATGACCATTTAACCCTCTAATATATTTATTAAATAAAAAATATTATTTAAAAAAGAAAACAAAAAATATATTAAAACACACGATAAAAAAAGATGGATCCACAGGTGGAAATATCTCTATTTATATATTTTTATTTAAATTTTCTTCTTGTAAATCATTAAAGATATCAGTTAAATAAAAATAAATTAAATAAACATTCATCCATATCACTTCCAACAAAATTAAATTAAATTAAAATTAAAAATTCATCTCCTTTACCATCATCATCACCATTCTTCTAGTCATAAACAATAAAACATCATCAACAGAATCCCCAGAATCTTTATCAAACAACAAAAGATAATATCATCAACACCAACAAAATCTTCATCAAACATCAAAAGAAAACCTTTTTTTTTACAGAAATTGTCTCCTTCACGGCAGCTACTTGCCAGAGGGAAAAGCCAATTGATTTAAGCGTGAGACAGAGGAACCAGTAGATCTACACTATCAACTTCATCTTCATCTTCATCTTCAACCTCACCACCAACCTCATCTCTAACACCAACACCAACTAATCAATTTCTTCCCAACGAAAACAAAACACAAAACACAAATCAACTAAACTTATTCCAAACAAAATATCAATCCATCACCATCACCATTACCACACCAACACCATCTCCACTACCACACCACTACCGCCAAACACCCTGAAACCATAGCCAAACACAACCCAAAATTCACCTATAAACACAACCCAGAAACCCACTATTTTTCAAACCTAGATTCAGACCATCATAACCACCAAACCTAAAACCCATGACTGGACCGCCACTACCACTGTGTTTTATGGGTGTTGGAAGGTTTGATTTAGATTAGGGATGGTGACTAGTTGATTTCGAAATTTCGATTTAGGTTTTTCGACTAAGGGTGGTGGCTGAATTTTGAAGGTGGAAGCTCTGTGTTTGGATGATTTTTGTGTGCTACATAATAGTGATTGTTTGGGTGTATTTTTTTTCTTTTTTCAAGGCTGCAGTTGAGATTTTCCATGGAGTTTGTTGGAGAATCTGGTCTGGTGAAACAAGGATTCCAAACACACCCACCACAAGAACGAGAACAAATGAAAACGACGAGAGAAAAGGGATTTTAATTTTAATTTTAATTTTTTATAATCAGTTACCATTTACCCTCTCAATTTTAACAGAGAATGAAAATATGGACGAAATTCCTAACGGAAGGGGTTTTTTGTCCATTAATTCTATCTTGGAGGATTAAAGGCTAATATGGAGAAACCCTGTTCTCACCTTTTTAATAGAGTAAAGGTTAGGGGACAAAATAATCTTTTCCCTAATAAATATTACTTTTTTGTGTTCCACCCTTAAACCTACGGTGAGCAATTACCAGCCAAAAGATATTGGAAAGGGTCCTCTTGGAGAGGAGAAAAACTTGGGTGCATCTGATGCACAACACTGGAATCTGATGGTGGTGCATTGGATCCACTCAACGAATGACACGCGTTCAGTTTTCCTATCCTTCTTCTCTATCTATCAGATGCTCCTCTATCTCTTTTTCAGACCGTCGTTAAGCGCCGCCGATCGCCGACCACCGGAGCAAGTGAAGCGACACCACCCACACTGGAAGTTGTGAAAATTGACGAAATTCCTATCTCTCAAAAGGGTCGTCGCCAAACGAAATTGTCTTGGTAGTCAAATTGTTGTTCGAAGTTTGACAAAACTACCGCCGCCGACAGCATCATCGGTGAGTTGACCGATAAAACCGACGGAAAAATGTTCGTCGGGTGCCGGCCGCTATAACCCGAGTGTCCGTTTTTGGATTCGAGCTGTGTGGGGAGAGAAACGGATCCAAATCCGAATCGTCACCGAACCTACATGATCAGATCTGAGCCGATCCGTCGCGAATTCGACGAAACCGATCGCGCCAACGAATTCAGCGTCGTCCGATCTTCCAGATCCGACTATCGCCAGAGTCAAACGGCGCCGGCGAAAGAGCATCGGTGATGGATCCAGTCTGTGTGCGTGAGAAAATGGGAGAGATAATCTGATGGACAGTGAAGAAGAAGAGAGAAGATGAGGTGGAGGAAAAAAAAAAATTAGAGTAACATGAGTCATTCAATGAGTGAATCCAATGCACCACCATGAGATTCCAATGTGGTGCATCGGATGTACCCAAAGTTTTTCTCCTGCGCGAGAGAAACATAGTACAAAAAGTGACGTGGCACGCTTACCCACTAATGCGAAGCCATAAAAAATTTAACAACTCATTAAAACTTGCCACATCAGATGTTGTTAAACCTAACATACTCGTCAGTTTCTCTGCCTTCTTCGTTCACGGCTTCTCTCTATAAGACTGCAACAATTTTTTTTTTTTTTTCTCACACTTGTTTTTTATATCTTTAACTTCTTACATTCAGGCTTCTCTGCAACTAAATCTATTCACAGGTCAGAGCTTCTCAACATCTCAATCTCACGATCTCTCTCACTTTCGTTTTTTTTTTTAAGCTCTCTCTCCCTCTCTCTCTCTCTAGTTTTAATGGTGGACTCTTCATCTCTGCGTCTTATGTTTCGATTCTCTCTTGATTTTCGTTTTTCTTTATTTTTGTTTATTTTGGTACATAATGTAAACCCAATTTTCTTATGGTTTATTGTATATGGGAGACCCAATTTTCGTAATTATTGGAGTTGCAGAAAGGAAGAGATAGTGTTTATGAAGTTCTGAATAAAAAAGAAACAACAATAAATTGAAGTAGTGATGATCGAATTCATGTTCACACAACTATTGATCAACTTGCAGAGTAGGCGCTGTTAACTTTCTTTGTATTATTAATCAATTCAGAGTGTGATATCATAAGATTTCTTCATTTGCAAAGACCGAATCTTGTTCTATTTACAACGGTCAATATAGACACTGACTGCAGATAGAAGATGATTGAGTGGTTATTGATTAATTTTTTAATTTCATATGATGTGGCTTTTTTTTAATGACTTGGGAATAGTTGGCATTGATAATTGATATATATATATATTTATTTATTTTTGTTTGGGCTTCAAAAACTCAAAAGCTGCAACTCATAATCCAACTTCAATATCGTCTCTATTTAAAAGTTACGTAAACAGGACTAGATCTCCTCGACTCGCCGTCTTTGCTTGTTCAGTCGTCGCAGGCAAGTCATGGCTTCGACCGTCGAATCAGCCACCGACCATCTCTCCAAGCTCGGCATTTACGGCAGTTTTGCCAATTCCGCCTCTAATCTCCGTAAAAACCTCCACCTTCTCTCCTCCGAGCAGGTAGATATGTATATGTATATCTATTCATACTAATGCGCGTGTTCTTTGATTTCGCGGAGTTTGTTGTGACGGTAGTGGTGACGTGTCAGATTGAATTGGCGAAAATGTTGATTGAGATGGGACAGAGTCATTTGTTCGAGCATTGGCCTGAGCCTGGCGTTGATGATTTGGAAAAACGAGCTTTATTTGATCAGGTAATTATCCTTTTTTTGTACTGTCTGTTTATTCCGTGAACGTATACTGTCATTTTTTTATTCTTAATTTGAATTTGAATTAAATTGTTTTGTTGAATTTAATTTTATGTGGTGTCAATTCTGTATAAGTATGAAAAGAAAAAGTCAAAAAGCATTTGGATCGTCAAAGTATTGTTGAATTGAGAAATTTGGACTAAACTGGGTTAATTTAGATGATAGTAGATCCATCTTGGGCGTGTCAAATCTGTATTACAGTAACTATGATGAAGTCATAGGTACATGTTCTGATATGTTTTACTTTGACATTCAATTATACTAGTGAGTGAGTTTGGAGTCGCTTAAAGCGTTACTATTATATTAATGATCTTGGTTTTGCAGCAAAACTATTTACTATTTTGTGATGGCTTATTTATTGTATAGGCCTGTCTATTGGCCATTGTTTGTTCTTTTTGTTGCTGATCCTAACAGTTTTCGTGATCTCGGATTGACTTGTCCTACCTTCACTTGTAGCCAGAAACTTATTTTAGAGTGGGCTAAACTGTTTTTTCTTTTTTCCAATTAAAAAACTCCTATTCAGTATTAAGCAACATTTTTTTTTCTTTTTAATAAAGAATATCGACAATATAAGAGAATTTTTAACTTATAAAAAATAAAATATACGTGTAGCAGGGGAAACTAATTAATGCTAAGTAACCGCCATGTTGCCAACACCAAGCACAAATGCACATCCAAAACAAATTTAAAAACATAATGAGTAATCGCTAGACTCAAAAGCTTGCAACTGTATTATACATATCATACATGAACACACCTCTTGATAGAGTCACTGAACTAGAAGAATAACCAAATATAAACCATTTCACTGGCGCTACTTAGATATCCATATGATTTAGAACTTTTTACTTAAGAAGTACTATCTCTTAGTAAAAGGATTTATTTATTTATTTTTTATTTTTTTAAATCCATAATGAGTTTTTTGTTCCTCAAGTTTTCGGATGGGCTATAGTACATCCCATCCAAGCCAAACTCTGTTGCTGACAGCCTCTTGTACTTTGATTATTATTAAACAAAAGTGTCTTTGAATTCTCTTATAATTTTACGTGGTTATTCCTTTTAGCTGGCTTGGCTTAACTCAAGCTATCCTGGTGGTTTGAAATCCTACATTGAAACTGCTAGGGAACTTTTGGCAGACTCAAAAGCAGGGAAGAACCCATTTGATGGCTTCACACCTTCTGTAAGTAAATACAGATTTCATAGTTTCAAATTTAAATTTCTTTTACTTTTATTGATTTAATCTACAGAAAATTATGTTAAATTTAAACTAGGCATTCATAATGAATTGCAAATCAATAACTAGTTTATAAAAAAAAGTACCCGCAGGCTGTAAATCTGATATGACTAGAGAGGTCTTTGAACTGGACCATGTTGAATAAGAACAGTTTTTTCATTAGCAGGTTGAAATGTTTTTAGTTTGTATAAGTTTAAAGAATTGTATTCACATGATATGCATTTGTTTCTTTTGATTTTAGAATTTTTATTCTTTTACTTTTCTATTTCCAAAATTGGCCCTACTTGTTCATACTTTAAGGGAAGTTGAGACACTTTTTGGGAATCCTAGCAAGAAGATCAGAGTGTGCTTATCTACAGTTGAATGTATATTCAGTCAAAATTAGTCTAAAGATGATTAAACAGAAATCACCTCCGTGCCTTTCTTTTTGTCGGAACATAATGCAGCCAGCTCCTATGTCTTTACCAGACTACTTTTTACACTTTACTGGTATGGTCATCTCATCTGAGCAGGTTTTAATTATCCAAGCAGCCTATAGGCTTTACCTTTGTGGTGGTATTTTCTACCTCACAGTCTTCACTTGGGCAGTTGAACACTAAAAATCATTAGCAATAGATGTAAATGAACCACTGAACCACTCTATCCTTGGTCACGCATTTTCATAAGATTGTTTTCTTATTAATTTTGGACAGAGTTGTGTGGAGTTTGTATTGGTTTCAAAGTGACTTTTACTGCTTACAAATCTGCCTGGTAAATCATAACCAACTTGGTGCTATGGTCAGTTGTCAAACTTTCCTTTTTTATTGTACAGTTGAAAGTGGGTCGTTTCACCTTTGCCAAAGTACCGATCAACCTTAGTGCTGCAATGATTATTTGTTTCAATCTTCTGTTCCTTAAATGGTTTCCCTGCCATCATTTTTGAAAAAATCGAAAGAAATAATGTATTTGGTGCTCCTATATTTTGTTTGCATGTATATATGCACGTAAATTTAATTGGTATGCTTTAAAGACTTAGAAATTCTTTGGTATTTTTATATTTCCTCAACCTTTAGCATACACATTTGCAAATATTTCAAATTATTTGTAAGATGTCCAATTCCATTGGCGTGAGAGCTGACAAAACAAATAGAAAGCTTGGCTGATACAAGGGCAATTTTGCAGGTTCCAACAGGAGAAGCTCTGTCATTTGGTGATGATATTTTCATGAACTATGAGCAGGCAGGCATACAGGAAGCCAAGAACGCTGCATTTGTTCTTGTTGCAGGTGGGCTTGGGGAACGTCTTGGATACAATGGAATTAAGGTATATTTTTATATTCGATGTGAACATTTAATTATTTGGTTAATCCTAATATTCTTATCAAATATTACTGGCCATGTGTGTGTGTGAAACTACTGAAGGTGTTAACTTATTCATCTTTAAAATTTTAAATTGATTTGAATTTATTCCAACATTCATAATTAATTATCTTTTGACATCTTAAGGTGGCTCTTCCAGCAGAGACCAGTACTGGAACATGTTTCTTACAGCATTACATTGAGAGTATTTTGGCTCTTCAGGATGCTAGCTTTCGACTCGCACAAGGTTTGTTATTGTTGAGAGCTAATAATTATGTAAAATCCTAAATACTGGCAATGTAACTGGTTGAAAACCGTCTTTAGAAATGGGACAAAAATTATGCAATTAGCCAATTGCACAATCAGACTTTGGTGTTTAAACTTATGGGCTTCACTTAGTCAACACATCGGCATGATGATCTTTCCACAATTGAGTACTGAGAGGCTGTGAAAAATAGGCTCCAATGATTTATTTACTGAAAAAGATGTATTATTTATATGGTATAAACAAACACAAAATAGGAAACTAACTTTACGCAAAACAGGAAAAATATCCTAGAAATATTCTACCTTACAAATTAGGAAAAACTGATTTACAAATAAAAGGAAAATACAAAAAATAGGAAACTGAAATTATTTTGTTCAATCTAAATTTAATTTCCTAATTTTTTCAACCAGTCTTTAAGGAATTTGTCAATAGAGGCAAATCGTCTACGGGATCTCTGCTCAGTTGTGAAGGCCTGTTACCAAATAATTGAATGTTATAGGTTACCCTCTTTCTCCATTGCATTTTGCGAGCCTCTCTGACTCTCTCTAAGAGCGTATTTAAACGAGGCAAATTGCTTATAGTTCAATCGATATCACTCCTTAGTCCTTACTAGTGGACATAGCAACACTTGCAACTTTATTGATCCATTGTGGGATAAAAATTGTGCATTTGATAATCATTTTAGGTGTTTCTAGTACTGAGACATGACTGAATGAAGTTTGTAACGGTTCATCTTCACACTGCTCCTTTTAAAGTTTCAAACCGAGGGTGATTCTCTTTAAAAAAACAAAACTTTATTTACCACATCCTGGACTTCTCATGTAATAGAATGACTTTAAATTTATAGGAGAATGTCAAAAAGAGATTCCTTTTGTCATCATGACATCAGATGATACACATTCACGCACTTTAGAGCTTTTGGAATCAAATTTTTATTTTGGAATGAAACCTACACAAGTAAAACTTCTGAAGCAGGTATGTGATTGGTTATGATGTACTCTTTTTCTGTAACGCCACAATCAATATGTCTCCAAGATTCCACTTTGTTACAGAACAGCTCAAATGTTAAGTTTCCAATTTATTCCAGGAAAAAGTTGCATGCTTAGATGATAATGATGCCAGGCTTGCTCTGGATCCTAAAAACAAGTACAGAATTCAGGTAGCTGTTGTACCTTTTTTATCAGAGATAAAAAGTTACTGTCTTCTAGTGTTTTTATGGTCTCTCCAATCTTAAATATTTAATTCGTAGTATTTGTTACTCAACACTCTGTTTGTGTAGACAAAACCTCATGGCCATGGAGATGTCCATTCACTTCTTTATTCGAGTGGTCTTTTGAAGATATGGTATGTCTCAAATGCTTACATAATTTCTTGTATTTGTTAAAGTGTACATAAGTTATGCTTGTACTTTATGTTCATGCTGTCTCTGGTTTATGCATACCAAGAGTAACTATACTATATGATTATGATCTCATGTTTCTTTCTATGTGCTACCTTTTTTCTGAGTAGTGGTGAAACACTTGGAAACTTTCTGGCCTCTAATCCGCTTAAGCTGCTACCTGATAAAATAGTAACCATATCATGAATCAGAAAAAAAATAGTATTAATGTACACCTCAAGTTGTCCGTTTTATAACTGCATTTTGGGTCCTGCATTTGAAGTATCAATTGGATTACTATTTAGTTGATTGACCTTTCTTGGTTTCTAACTTTATATACACATTTATTTGTTAGTCAAGATATCCAATTGAAGGTAGCTGTAGTGGATATGCTCATAATGTTGCATAACATAGATCTGCATGAATTTGGTTCAGTGATCTACAATGTCGTGATTTTTGCTGGCGTTTCATCATAATTTCAGGCATGATGCTGGTTTGAAATGGGTTCTGTTCTTCCAAGACACAAATGGACTTCTATTCAAGGTTTAATTGCTGACATATTCATGGTTTTGTCTATATTTTTCTTGTTAAAAAAGCTGTCGTTGGCTGTAACATAAATATACCTCTCGTTCATGTAGGCAATTCCAGCATCATTGGGTGTTAGTGCTACTAAACAATACCATGTTAACTCTCTTGCTGTTCCGCGCAAAGCAAAAGAGGCCATTGGAGGCATAACCAAACTTACTCATACTGATGGTATATTATACTTGCCTTTTTTTTTTGTCCTCTAATTAACAGAGAATTCATGTATTACCTCCTGTTTATATTATACTGATGGTATAACTGCTGATTTACCAGGGCCATTTAGAAATGTTCTCTAAGTGTTTTAAACTCAAGACCAAAAATGAGGCATTGATTCCCTATTTGACTATTTCACATGCTACCAGTCAGAATCCATGCTTG
The DNA here is from genome assembly GCA_032871835.1 of Dipteronia dyeriana. Taxonomy (NCBI): domain Eukaryota; kingdom Viridiplantae; phylum Streptophyta; class Magnoliopsida; order Sapindales; family Sapindaceae; genus Dipteronia; species Dipteronia dyeriana. The sequence continues at coordinate 97,337,660 of CM065296.1, read as the reverse complement.
CTTTTATCTATGCTATGACGTTGATGTAGTGAATTATTATCTCCCTTGATCTATAATAAGTCTCCTTTTCCAACAACTTTAGTGGTTTACCATGTCAAGGCATTTTCACCATCTAACACTTGGTCATTTATTATCATTTCATATGATAATTGCTGACACTTCAACGAATAATTTCTTCCGAATCATCGGACATTGGGAATTATGTCTTGGAAATTTCATCCTGATATTCTTACCCAGATACTTCTTGTCGATATTTGATTATATTGAGGATGTATTTCAAAGTAATTACTTTGTATAGATTAAATATTTCTTGAACTTATTCATCAAATGACAATTTTGATCCAGACTTAAGGATTTGCTTGGTTTGCTCCTGAAATTACACGGATTAATGAGGGTTATCTTTTTATCAACATTCAGTTTGTTTTCCTGGTTCAGCTTAAAACCATTATAATTTTGTACCTTCTTGCTAGTGAGAAATTACTGCTATAAGTTGTAATGGCCGTGCTTTGTGGAGTTAACTGTCATACCAGCTTTGTGTTTTTCATAAGAGGTTTCATAATAATTAGATGTAACCTAATAGCGTGTATAATGGCGTCCACTGAAAAGAAAGTAAAGACAAGTCGGTTGTTATGCAATGATAAAGCTTGCATAATGGATGTTACACTATATCTTGCATCATGTCTGTTAACCCTGAAAATTTTGTGATAACAATGTCTATTGTGAATGTTGACTCTGGTGAGGTTTGTCATAATTTGAGATATACATAACTATGATATTCCAGATGCATACAACATTATGTTTACCATAACTTTGTTCTCTAGCTCTCTGTTTTCTTTATATATAAGCATAACAGTAACACCCAACTGTGGTGTGCTTTGCCAGCTGTAACTTTTAACATTTAATCTAAATTACTGATATTTGAATTAAATTAATTTCAGGGAGATCAATGGTGATTAATGTGGAATACAATCAGCTAGATCCACTCCTTCGAGCAACTGGGTTTCCTGATGGGGATGCCAATTGTGAAACTGGCTTTTCTCCTTTCCCAGGAAATATAAATCAAGTAATTTCTTCTGCAGTATTTTTCACTTCTGTTTGTAAAAGGGATGTCTAGTAAGCTGAATAATGTCTAATAACTTGAGAAGTTTTATTTAGTTTTTGTCGTTGATTTAGAGGAATTACCACTACTTTATATTTACTGTTTGCAAGGTATATTGGAAAGCTCATCATATTTTGCACATGGTGAAGTAGGTCTTTCTATTAAATTTCATATTTAGCCCTGCCATATTGTTGGCTCATGGAATATTAGTGGATAGATCTGGTAGAACTAATACATTGTTGTTACAAACATTGAAATAACATGTTTGATATTCATAATATATCGTTAATCCACTTTGTTGATGTAAATCGTTTAAAGGATTTCAAAATATTCACAATAATAGTGAATTTTTTTTTTTTTTTGGGGCGGGGGGCAGGGATTGGCGCATTGCTGAATTGCATATTTTGACTTTGGCATGTTGCTCTTGGGTTTGTGGACTTTACTCAACATTTGGTTGTGAATATTATTCCCATGTATTTAAAATGTTCCAAACGTGGGCTTTGTGGCAAATAGTTCTTAAAATTTTAATTATTCATTTATTTTTTTCTGCAGTTGATATTTGAACTTGATCCTTACATCAAGGACCTCAAAAAAACTGGAGGTGCAATAAAGGAGTTTGTTAACCCAAAGTAATTCTTTCTTTACCGCTAGAGCATATTAGAACTTATTTTCTGGGAGGATGCTATCATAGTGTTTTGGTGCCTGCAATTAATCAAATTTAAGTTTTCTAATAGATTAAAGTTTAGTTATTGCATTAAATTGAGTTGTAGCTTTGGCATTTATATTATGACAGCAGAATACTCTGGGCATTGAACATTTTACGGTATTTTATAGTGCTAGTGCATTCGAATAATTCGTTAAGTAGATTTAAAATGTATAATAGTTCTATAATTTCTATAAGTCAATATGAGTTACTGGCTTTGTAGAAATTCATTATCTAGTTATTCTACTCAAGGAGATTTCGACCTCACAATGCAGCTATATAATTTAGTATAACAGTCAACAGGAGGTTCCCAATCTTGGATTCCCTGTCAGGCTAAAGAAACTAGATCCAGCTTTATTACCAAATCATGAATTGAATCTTGATCTGGATTTATTGTAGTGATTATGCTTAAATATATTTACCTTTTCTTTTGTGAGTCTATGCTGTTAACAAATAAGATATTAACCCCGAAACCATGCCACTCTGTCATATCATTTTTGCAGATATAAAGATGCCAGCAAAACTTCATTTAAGTCCTCAACTCGACTTGAGTGTATGATGCAAGACTATCCTAAAACATTGCCTCCAAATGCAAGGGTTGGATTTACGGTAATTTATTATCCTTAGAATTTCAGCAACTTTGTTTCTGTTTTTCTTGTCCTGTCCTGGGCATTTAGCCCTCTACTTGGACCTGGCCTTTTTTGTGTCATCTACCAAGAATAGTTTTCACATGGTTCTGTTATAATATCTTCCATGTAGCTCATTTTTTCTTATAATCGTTCTAAGGAGAGCAATGGTTGTGTTACTGATAGTATTTGCTAGGGGTGGGAATATGTTAACCGAACTGACTGTTTTTGTTCAGTTTGATTCAAGTTCCTTCATTATGTCGATTTGATAATGATGGGAACCAATATATTTTTTGTTCGGATCAAAATCGAACCAAATTTTTCCTACTCAACTAAACAGATCTGAACTGGCTGGTTCGGTTTCAAAAACTTCCACCTCAAGTACCTTCCATTTAGCTATTCTTATTATTGTTGTAATAATTCTTAGGTGACCGGTTGTCTTTTTTACTGTTTAGGTGATTGATACTTGGCTTGCTTATGCACCTGTAAAGAGCAACCCAGAGGATGCTGCTAAGGTAAATATGTTTAGATAAGCTTTAAATTATTCCTGTATTCCATCATGTTGTTTAAAAGCTCAAGTGAAGTTCCAAAAGTTTCCTATGTATAAGTGTCTTACATTACATGCTTAATTTAAGTAAAATTTGATAATGAAATAAGTGATCCGTGCCTTAGATATTTATGTTATATAGATATTAGGTAATCTAAATATTTTTGGGTAATTTGATTTTAAAATTGCTTCTGCAGGTTGGAAAAAATGTTAGGGCATAATAACTTCTTTTTCCTTAATTTAAACTGCAAAGCTGTACTTGAAAAGAATAGGTTATAGGTTTACAGCTCAAATATTGTGTACTTCTTTAGTTGATAGATGTCCTAACATGCTATCCTTCTTGTAGTGCTGTCTGTATACAAAATTTTCACAGTTTTTTAAACCAACATTTTATGCTTCTGCTTGCAAGATGTCCTTGGAGATAAAAGAAGTTGTGAGTATAGCATGATGCTTCGCTGGGACTACCTATGAGGATTCTTTATATTATAGTTGATACTTGACCTATTATGGGGAAAACTATAGTGAAGACATCATATGCTTAGATCTTTTTGAGTCTCTAAACTGTTTTCTAGAATCGTTTATTTATTTTTATATTCATGTGCTCACACATGCTTGATTTGTGTGAAACAATAGCTACAGTTTCTGATTAGGGATTTAGTAATATGCACCTGTGTTTCAAGTTTGATTCTTTTCTTTATTTTCCATATAATATGCTTTGAATTTCATGAAGGTGCCGAAGGGAAATCCATATCATAGTGCGACTTCTGGGGAAATGGCCATCTACCGTGCAAACAGCCTAATCCTCAAAAAGGTAATTTCCAAAATCTCTCTCTTTAGTTATTTGTTTGAATGTCTCTTTCACAAATTATATGTTTGAATTATGCGGCTCTTCTAATTTATGTATCTGTCAGGCTGGTGTCCAAGTGGATGATCCTGTGCAACAGGTCTTCAATGGGCAGGAGGTAGAAGTTTGGCCTCGTATCGCATGGAAGCCAAAATGGGGACTAACTTTATCAGAGATTAAAAACAAAGTCGGCGGAAGTTGCTCCATTTCTCAAAAATCAACCATGGTCATTAAGGGCCGAAATGTCTCGCTCCAAGATCTTTCTTTGGATGGAACTCTTATTGTTGATTCTGTTGATGGTGCAAAGGTAGTGTTACATTTAGCTTATACTAGTATATTGGAACACGAAGTTGCAAATTGATAGAAATTGGCTGATGTGGTGAAATTTGCATATCATTCAATCATTCTTTATTTCTTAAATTTTCTCAACAAATCAAATTGTAATCTAGTTTCACTTTGAACGTAAATACAGTTGTTTCCAAATGTTTTGCTGATTAGCAGGAGTTTAGTGACCGTGGCCTGGTTTGTCACTTGGTTGTGAATTTCACATATTTTTATAATCTCAAGGCATGCATTTCTGATTTTCATGCAGTTTCTAACTTAAAAGTTTCATTCCATTCATTATCACTTGCTTCTCACAAAATTGTAATATGACTGTAGTCTGCTCAAGTATGAGTGTAAACTTTTGTGTACATTTGTAGCTTGTAGCTGTGTATTCTAATAAAGTGTTTACTATCAGGTAAAAGTAAGAGGTTCAGTGAAGAACAAGGGATGGATGCTCGAAAATGTTGACTACAAAGATACTTCAGTGCCAGAGGAAATACGGATCCGAGGTTTTAAGATCAACAAAATTGAGCAGTTGGAAAAGAAATACGGCGAGCCGGGCAAGTTTTGCTTGGAGCCTTGAAGGTGAAAGTATATTTCAATTTCATTTTTGGTTTAGTTGCTATAACTTGTCAATAAGGTTAGTCCCCATTCTGGGAGCCGGGAAATATGTATGAATGTATGATTGGTCTAAAATCGTATTTTATCGTGATGCTTTGTGATATGTACCCACATTAGATAAATATTTTATATACCCTTCGCATTTTTAAAATAATACATTATTCTTTCTCATTCAAAACCAATAAGAGTTCTAAACAAACAAGAGTAGTGTTAGATACACTCTCTGAATCCACTCTCCGCTCTCTGTTTATGCGGTAACACAACATTAAATTTTTCACATTAACCTTGTAGCCTTTATTAATGGTCGCCATTTTCAATACATTTACAATACAAACTAACAAATAATTTTACAGATTGTCTTTTTTCTTTAACTTTAATAAAAATAGCAGTTTTTTTAAAATATAATATATCTCCTCTCTCTCTTTCTCCTCTATCCTCTTTGCATATTCAAAACTTTTGCAATCATAAAATTTCAAGATTCAGCATAAAATAGCTCAATAGAATTATTTCTGTCTATTGGAATTTTTTTTAGACTATGATATACATTTCTTTTAAAAGGAAGACGAAAAACTGTGACAGCCCATAAGCAAACAGAAACAGTGAAACACACCTAAGTTGAAAGCAAATTAAAATGTTTTTCCCGAAAAAATGAGAATGAAACCTGTAAGCTGGAGATTAATCGTTTATATGCTTATGGACTCCATGTCTCAATCCATTTGTTCATTATATATATTTTTTAATGAGATATCCATACCCTCCAATGCGATACATGACTTCACATGTGTTAATTTGAATCTTCATGATAGTGTCGTACAATTATTGAACTCAGATTATTAATCAACACAATACTTTTGTGTTATTATTTGAAGAGTTAAGTGATTTTATTGCTGTGAGGATAGCAAAACTTGATTCGGAATTACAATAAGTAAATGACAGTTATGAACCATGCAAGAAGGAGAAAGAGAAACATGAAATTGAAACTGAAACGTATTTGTTTAAGAGAGGAAACATGATTAAATGACTAAGGTTTCATCCTTATCGTTAGCAAAGAAGAGAGAGGAGAGTGGAGAGAGAATATATATAGATACATATCTCGTTTTGGTTGGTGCATATTGATTTGTATAATAATTCCATACACATTAAATTAAAGTATGTAAATTTAATGATCCACGTGTAACGCACTGATGATCCATAAATAACACACTAAGGAGAATGTATTCGATTATGATTTTAAAATACTTGTAATGACTTTTATGGAATTAAAAAGTTTAGATGAATTCAACATAGACTTTTAACGACTCTTTAAAAGTCATGTTGTATTCAATATAGACTTTTATAGATATTAAAAAAGTCATTAAAAGTTATGTGATATTCAATAAAGATTTTTTAACGTTCAATAAAAGTTAGAAGATATTCAAAATCTCAATGGCTTTTAATGATTTCAAAATATCAATGACTATTAATGATTTTTAGTTATAACAAATTTTACAATTTGCTTTCCATTCCTACCAAAAGCTTTGAATGACTTTTTAAAAAAATTTGAAAGAATTTCACTTTAAAATAAAAACATAAAACTCTTTGAAAAACATAGATCACCGAACACATATTCTATTTTCAAATAAAAACACATTCATTATTAACAAATTTCATAAATAAAATAAAACGAATAACATTTTTTTGGACAAAATGAATAATGATCTATAACAAAAAAACAAAACAAAAAAACAATATAAAACAAACTCTCCATTAGCTATGCAATTAAGGATGAGAGGTTTCATATTTTTGTACCTATATTTTCGGAACAACTAAACAACACCGAAACAAATCAAATGAACTTAATTTATGTAAAATAAAAATAATAAAAGATAAAAACCATGCTTAACCATGCCAATATGTCATAATCAAAGTAGCGTACGAGCCTGACTCCATATTTAATTATGATCAATTTCAAACTACCAACTTTTATACATGGGTCTTATTCAACAATTAGGTACGGTTTTTATGTTTTATCTTAGTAACTTGAATTAATTTTTGGTAGATTTTTTATACTCATTGTCATACTTTGGTAGAGACATGTAAACGTTAATATTATTGTTGGTTTGCTACATTTATTCTAAAAGAAAATTTATAATATTTTAACCAGTAATAATTTTTTTTGACTAATTATTAAAAAAAAAAGAGTATAATGTCTTTATGATACAAAATATAATAAAAATAATTTTTTTTTTTAAAATCACATATATAGACATGAATGCTTTTGTCAAGTTAAATTAATGAAGATTTTTTTTATTCATTTGGAAAAATATTTGTACTGACATGATATATATATAATTTTGCTAAAACAAAGTATATATAATATTTAAAAGTCAATGATATGCTATAAATGTCTATATAAGTATTTTGAAATGAAAGTCTACGAAAGTCTTGTGAAAATCTTTTAAATGAAAGCTTGTGGAAGTTTTTCATAATCTTATAAAATCTATAAAAATCCATAAAAGTCAATAAAATCTGCACAAGTCATCCACTTAAAAAGTCTTTAAAAATCTTTTGAAATACTAATTAAATACACTCTACTAAGTTAACACACTTGAATATATATATATATATATATATATATAGTCTTTTTATTTTTAGTTCGAACAAATATAAAATATATCATCTCATTACATATAGATTAAAATGTAAATCAATAATTATATTTTACATAAATTAAAATGTAAATCAATAAAAAAACTATATATTATACATAAAAATGATATATAAATAGATGATAATATTATCTTGTCCATTTATTATTTTAATAATATAAATTAACTAATAATTTTTGTTTCCATAATTCTATTGATCATGTAAATAGGAAACAAAACCAGTTTATTGTAATATTTTAATTTCTTATTATTTCATAAATTATTATCTAATCTAGTATGTATAATAATAATAATAATAATAATAATAATAATAATAATAATAATAATAATAATAATAATAATAATAATAATAAAGTAATGCTATATATCATACCTAAAATCACAACTTTTATATCACAACACATGTGGCAACTGAGATGTCAATTTGTGAGTGGATACACATTAATGATGATTTTTCTCACTTATCTTTGTATCCACACACCAATTGACACATCAACTATCACACATGTTGTGATTTTAGGTGTGATATCTAGCATTACTTATAATATTTTTTTTTTTAGATTTCTCTAACACAATCTAAGTAAATATTGAACTCTTATAACGACAATCTATATTATTTATTTTACTAGGTTAATTATTAATATGATTTTGATAAATTTATTTTATACGTTTATTATTTAAATTGTATTCAAAATTAATATAAGTTAATCTTATTTTTCATGAATATTATAAAATCAAATCACAAGTATGTAAATAATTGTGAATTAAATATATCAATGGTATAATGATATTTTAATTAAGATACTGAAATTTGTATTTTATAAGTCAAGAACTATTAAAATATTATTTTCATTTATACATACCGTTAAGAATAGGTCTAAGTTTTGCAACAAAATAAAAGATGTTTTCTTGTACACTCTTTAATTGTGTAATTAAAATTAAAAGTATGAAGAAAATTAGATTGATGTGGTTATAAATAATTTTCTAGATATAAAATAGACGTGTTACATTTTAATTAGTTAATGTCTATTTTATTTATTTATTTGTATCATTACTTTTAACACCAAACGATATCATATTTTGTTGAAAAGTATCAGATACGTGATTCCCCACTTTTTCTTGGGCGGGATTTACTGATATTATTTAAAGATTGTGTGACATACAATATTAATTTTTATCATGCCCACCCCACCCCGAAAACCAAAATCCTGGCTTCTCCCCTGCTTGCATGTGATATGTTCAATTATATATATATGAATAAAATGTGAGAATTTTTCAAGTACTATAACTATTTTTTCTTGAATTTTTCTACATTTCATCTATTTTTCGATGCCCGTATATTTCACAAAGTTGGGTAAATAGTTGTTAAAAAAATTCTTAATTTTTTTTTTGATTTGTAGATTTGATTGAACATATCATCCACACAAAAATTCAAATAAAAATTTATAGATATCGATGTGATTTTATAGAGGTTTTTACCAAAATTAAATAAGGGATCTCTTATAAGAGAACCATTATATATAAACTGACACTCACAGCTTCACGTGTTGAGCGGCTTTGAATTTAAATAAATTCATTTATTTCTTTTTTAAAATATAAATGTATTATATATATATATATATATATATATATATATATATATATATATATATATATATATATATATATATATATATATAAGACAAAATGAATAAAGCTTTGTATTTAAATACATTCATTTCTTTGTTTTTTTAAAATATAACTGTATTCATTTATATATATATTAATAATGTAAAATAAATAGACAATTTGATAATAATTAATGTATATATATATATATATATATATATATATATATATATATATATATATATATATATATATATATATGTATGTATATATAGTCTCGTTCTGATCAGTGTGTACTGATTTACATGACAATTGCATACACACTAAGTTACAACATGTAAATCTAATGGTCTATATGTAACGTACTGATGGTTCATATGTAGCACACTAAGACTTGAAATATATATATATATATATATATATGAGTGATTTTCTCATAAGATATCCCTTATTTTAATTTCGGTAAGAACCTTGATGAAATCATACTATTTTTTTTATGGATTTTGATTTGATTTTTCTAAATTTCATATATTTTTCGATGCTTTCATATTTCATAAAGTTGGGATAAATAGTTGTAGTGCTTAAAAAATTCTTAAATATTTTTGATTGGTAGATTTCATTGAACTTATCATCTACAAAAAAATTCAAATCAAAATTGATAGAAATCGATATGATTTCATAAAGGTCCTTACCGAAATTAAAATAAGGGATCCCTTATAAGAGAACCACATATATAAATTGACCATCATAAGGTCACGTGTCGCCATGGGAGGACTTAGGATTTAAATACATTCATTTCTTTCTTTTTTAAAATATAAATGTATTCATTATATATATATTAATAAGGTAAAATGAAGGGATCTTTTTATTTAAATGCATTCACTTCTTTGATTTTTAAAATATAAATGTATTCGTTCATTTATATATATATATATATTTCAAGTACTACAACTATTTTTTTTAAATTTTCCTATATTTCATTCATTTTTCGATACCTTCATAATTAATAAAATCGGGATAAATAGTTGTAATGCTTAATTTTTTTTTTTTTGATTTGTAGATTTCATTGAACTTATATCCACAAAAAAAACTCAAATCAAAATTTATAGAATCGATATGATTTCATAAAGGTCATTAACAAAATTAAAATAAGGGATTTCTTATAAAAGAATCAACATATATATATATATATATATATATACATACTAACTTTCAAAGGGTCACTTGTTGCCGTGGAAGGGCTTTAGATTTAAATATATTCATTTATTTTCTTTTTTATAATGTATTCATTATATATGTATATATATATATATATATTAATAAGACAAATTGAATATACAATTTGATTATAATTAATGCATTCATTTCTTTTATTCATATATATATATATATATATATATATATATATATATATATATATATATATATAAATGACAAAAAGAATAGACAATTTGATTAAAATTATGAAACAAGATAACAATTAATTAAGCTCTTCTTTCTTTACCCTTTTTTTAAAACATTCACATCAGCCTTTCAAAGAAAAAAAACATAAAAACCCCATCATATTGTCATTTTGATTCAGACTTTAAGTTTGTTCAATTAAATCACTTAATCACCTTCCTCGATTTTCTCTATAAAAACCATCAAAAATCTCACATTTTTTCCAACTCATTCCATTGACTCTGAACACTCAAATAGTGAGGTATTGGATGCTATTGGGAGGTGACCGATGAGCGTAATTTCTACCATTTTTTTTAATATTTGGTTGAATAATTTTAATCTTTTAGGTTTTTTTTTGGTTATGATGATTGCCAAATGTCTCTTGCAAAACGCTTACACCATTCTCAGGTATTATTTTCTTATCTTTTTGTTTGTTTTTTTTTAAAGCTTTAGTAATTAAAAATGTAATTTTTGATTGATTATTGTTGTGACGTATTTCGATATTTTTATTAGGTTTGTTTGGTTAATAAAACTTGAAACAATGAATTTTAACTTGGGCGGACTTGGATTTTCAATTAGTTGTTATTCGCTATGTAACCCTCTGGTAAGGTTAGCATCCCGTTCATCACCACCAATGCTGAAAAATCAATGGATCAAATGAGATTTGTGAGGTGTTTATACTTACCGATGACGATTCGATGGACAAACTACTACTATAGACAAATATTAGGGTTGTAGTATTTGGTTCAAAATCTAACAATGTATTGCCTCTTTAAAAAAAAAAGTATTTATCCGGATTTTTTAAAAGGAAATTTACACATTTTTTATAGTTTTTTTTCCCTACTCCTTTTAACCTTTTTGTTTTGTTTTCTTTTTGGTTTTTTAGAGTGTATTAAATACACTAATTATTTCCAAAAATAAAATGAATTTTAATTATTCTTATACTGTAAATGATAATTAATACATATTTTTCAAAACAAATTAAAATATTAATTGTAAATACCAAATTAATGGTAATCTATTTGACAAGGAATTAATGGTAATAAATAGTTTTTTTGTACGATAATAAATAAAAATAACTTCACTACTATTTACATATAAATAAACGTTTTCACTTTATTTATTTATGTATTGAATCATATATGAGAGGATGTGTGAAAAATAAAAATAAATGTGGGTTTATTTAAAAAAAGGAATGTTCTTAGAAAATAAGTGTGTAAAAATAAATTAATTTATCAGTAGACTTGACGATAACCTCCATGAAGATTAAAAAAAAATGAATATTTCTACAAGTATTTCTAGAATAAATGTTTTTATATATAAAAAAAACATAATTCTAAAGCCTCTAAATACACCACAATTTACTCGATTTTTTTTTATATAAATGATAATATCTAAATATTTTTCAAAACAAATTATTATTTTTTATATATAAATAGAATAATCTAAATATGTTCCTTAAAGATCTCAACAAAGATGGTGAATTCACACTTTGATTGCGATTATGAATAGTAATTGTTATTATTTGTTTAAAAATAAATTATGGGATCGGCTAATAGAATTTATTCATTATCACATTAATTATGAAATTTTCTCTTGATTACCTATTGATTTTGTGATTTACGGACTGCCTCATGATTGCTTTGTTTTTTTTAGGACTCTTGATTGCCTTTTTTATTTGTATATTATATAAATATAGAAATGGAGGGTTGTTTAATTTATTATATAGGTGAACTGAAAATTATGTATTGCATTAAATGAAATTTGATTGCTCTCTAAATCTTTAGTAAAAAATATGGGATATTATTGATTTAATCCCTATGCTTTTTTGAATTGTTTTTTTTTACTTACTTATTCATTTTTCAATGGATTTGTCCCTATGTTTAAAAAGCCTCTCAATTTCGTCCTTCGGACCATAGTTTTAATAGCGAACCGTGATAGAAAATGTAAAATGACTATTTAACCATAATTTCAGTTTATAAGCTAAAAGTACCATTTTGCCCTTAAAAATTCAACAATTACAAATTATATATATATATAAATTGCTAGATGGATCTTGACCATCGATCTGAAATATGGATGGTGGTGATCAAATCACAATAAAAAAATAGAAAAGAAATAATTGAAAACAAAAATTGAAAAAAAAACAAAACACTGAGTGGAGTCGTGGAGATCCAGATCTCTAATATCAAATCATCAACACCATCACAACACAAAAGCCATCTCAAATCATTAACAAAACCATCTCAAATCATCAACAAAACCATCCTCTAATCATCATCAACAATTCAACACCCCCACCAGCATGTCATCAATGGAGAATCAGACAAGTCTCCATCTGGTGATCGAAATTGTCACTGAAAGCCAACCCCAATCTGGGATCCCACGATTCTTAATTAAAAAAAATAATAATTCAACAATAGTCATCTCCCATATCAACATTACCAAAACCTAGCCACTCAAATCCATTGAAACCTGCCACCGTTATAATTTGTCACTAAAACCCATCCCCTAACCTGTCGCTCAAACTGACCATCGATTCAAACCGATCGCAGACCAACCCAGCTCCGCCGCCGCCACCGCCTCCAACCCAGAATCTTCTAACCCACCCAAACCATAGCCACTCAAACCCACTGACACCAAACCCATAATCTTCGAACTTGAAGCTTCTTGTTCTGCAACTCTCAGTCTCTCATGCCCTAACAAAAATCAAACACCAACAACAAAAATCATGGGGCGACAAGGGTATATGTGGATGGTGGGGTTCGATTTGGTGATGTGAGGGGCGGCTAGCGTTCAATGGTTTCGCAGCGGTCAACGGGAGATAGATTGGAGCATTTTTTTTGGTTTTCATAGAGGTTAGAGAGATATTGAGAAAGGAGTGAGATCGAGATAAAAAAAGATGGTTAACTTTGAGGATGAAAGAGAGAGATGGCTGGTTTTTTTTATGAAGAGAGAGAGAGATTGTTGAGTTTAATAAAGAAAGCAAAAAAAAGATGGTTGGGTTTGATCCAGCCACCACCACTACAATATCATTACCACCACAATACCCAGATTCTAGCCACTACCACCGAACCCAATGGTTGGGTTAGATAATTTTTATTTTTATTTTTTATAATATGGGTTAGCCACTACTACCGAACCCAATGGTTGGGATGGATAATTTTTATTTTTATTTTTTATAATTATATTATTGTTCGTTTTTTAAATAATTTTTATAATTTATATTTATATATTTATTTAATAGCTATTATATATATATATATATATGTTTAAATTTATCTGACATGTGACATAGCATTGTGTAAATACAAAAATACCCTTGGAACCTTTTAATTTGACTAACAGAAGGATGAAATTGAATGATTTTTTAAAACATAGGGATCAATCAGTGAAAAATGAATAAATGAGTAAAAAAAAATTCAAAAAAATATAGGACTAAATGAATAATACCCCTAAAAAATATATATATTAAAAATTGTTACAATTCTTTAAGACAAAATCGGTAACTTTATATATTTTTTAAATTAATTATTTTCTTAAGAATGCAAATTATGAAAAAAATAAAGAATTAATTTACATCATCAATACAAAGCCTTTGATATACGGTAATTGATATTTTAAAACGGTTAAGCTTCTTGGAAGTTATTTTTTTTTCAGGGGAAAAAAGTGGAATTCTTAGACATTGAATTTTGAAGTCATAAATAAATATATTGATTATTACAACGTGGCTTTGTTTTAGACTTATTTAGTCTATAAAATACTGTATTAGTCAACTTGTTCAAATGGTTAGATCAAACTAATGATCGGTTAAATACTACAAATTAAAATATTTCAATTGTGAATAAATTATCTATTTTATCTATTATCTTTTAAATATTTCTTAGAAACAAGTGATATTTTTTTAAATTCATATTTAAATACAATTTCTTTTTAAAAAATCAAATAACAATAATAAAAAAAATTAGACATCAAATAATAATAATAATAATAATAATCAGATAACAATGTAAAAAAAAAAATAAAAAATAAGAAAACAACATTTTTTTTTTAAATTTAACTATTAAACAATAAAAAACCCTACATCCACATGCCGTCCTTAGAGGCTTTGGGCATTAATGCTTATGGCTATTATTTCACCATCTTATCTTTCTTTCATGCAATATAAATAATCTTCCGATAACATTCATTTGTGTATTCTGGGTGCTGCCAAATTCGGGTATGGGCAAAGATTGGCTGTGAGTGGGTTTATTTTTTATTTATTTATTTATTTATTATTTTATGATTTTATGTTTTAGTTTAGGGTTACGCTAAATCAATTTAAATTTGTGATTTAAAACTTTGACTTTAACATCTCAACCACACATGTGTATTCAAATCTCATCCATTGAATTAAGAGTACATGAGTGATTGAGATATTGAAGCCAAAATTTTAAGTCACAATTTTAAGTTGATTTAACTTGACTCTTTAGCTTATTAGTTGGGTCAATTTTGTTCCTTCTTTTTCGGAGACACTTTTGTTGTTGTTTGATACATAGAGTTATGAGAAGAGATAAGAATTATCTTTAAGTTTAGCTCTATTTGTGAATCTAATTAAGCATTAGAAAAAATAGCTTATTTGATGCTCAATTGTATTGTTTATTTCAAGTTTAGGAGATGTTTTAGGGAGAGATGTGGTCCTAAAGATGGTATATGCAGTATCTTTAAGTATCCCATATATCCCATTAGGGAATTAGCACATCAACTTTTTTAGTATTGAAACCTTGGGAATTGGGAAGCATCGTAATTTTATCTGCATCATAGTTTTACCTATTAAATATAGTATAATGGAGTCTCAAATCTACACACGTTGGCGTAAGAAAGTTTTGGCTATTAAGTAGTTATAAATAGTTTTTTTTTTTATAAAAAAAGGTGTCTTGAAATAATCGGCTTTTATCGTTTAAAGAATAATTCGTAATTAATTCTCTTGATCTGATTTCCTATTTCAATGTAGGAAAATTATCTCTCTTGATCTTATTTCCCATTTCATTGTAGAATCAATTCTCCCTATACCTATATATAAACTTATTGTGTAAGCATTCAAGATAAACAGATAAATAGATAAATATATTCATAGAATTGATTTCCTCTCATTCTCCTCTCCTGGTTTTATTATTATCTTTTATGCTTTGATTTATAACACGTTATCAGTATGAATGCTTTTCTGTTAGTATTTGATCTTTTTTTCTTCCTTTCTTATTATTACTAGTAACGGTTTGTAACAAGAAGATTGCATTCGAAATCAGAACCAAAAGTTTTTGATTTAAAAATAAGAACTCGAAGTTCTTGATTAAAAAATAAGAACCTGAAGTTCTTGATTAAAAAATAAGAACCAGAAGTTCTTGAATAATAAAAAAAAGTAACCAGAAGTTCTTGATTCAAAAATAAAAAAATTATAACCAAAAGTTCTTAATTCGAAAAATAAGAACCAGAAGTTCTTGATTTGAAAAAAAGGAATCAGAAGTTCTTGATTCAAAAATAAGAACTAGAACTTCTTCATTTGAAAAAAATAACTAGAAGTTCTTGAACCGAAAAAAGAACTAGAAGTTATTGAATAGGAAAATCAGAATCATGAGTTCTTGATTCGAAAAAAAAATCATAACCAAAAGTTATTGTTTTTTTTCTTAAAAAAAAAACATCAGAACCAGAAGTTCTTGATTGGAAAACAAAAATAAAATATCTATATTCCAATTCAATTAGAACTTGAAGTTCTAAATACAAATGAATCTGAATTTTAGTGAGAACTCAAAGTTTTGTAAGCATAGTTATTGATCCAATGTTTAGAAAATTAATTGAATGAGAACTTGAAGTTCTGTATTTCAATTTAATCAATCAGAACCTGAAGTTTTAGATTCCAGTTAATCGTTCAGAACCGAAGTTCTGTATTCCAATTTAATTAATTAGAACCCGAAGTTCTGGATTTCAATTTAAATCTTAAACCTAAAGTTCTAAATTCTAAACATTATTTAGAATCCAAAATTCTAAATCTTGAAAATTATTTTAGAACCTGAAGTTTAAAATCCTTGAAATTATTTAGAACTTGAAGTTCTAAATCTTGAAAATTATTTAGACCTGAAGTTCTAAATTCCAGAAATTATTTAGTACCTGAAGTTCTAAATCTTGAAAACTATTTAGAACATGAAGTTCTAAACCTTTGAAATTATTTAGAATATGAAGTTCTAAATCCTTGAATTATTCAGAACCTGAAGTTTTAAATCTTAAAAATTATTTAGACCTGAAGTTCTAAATCCTAGAAATTATTTAAAATCCGAAGTTCTAAATCTTAAAATTATTTAGAACCTGAAGTTTTAAATCCTTGAAATTATTTAGAACCTGAATTTCTAAATCCTTGAAATTATTTAGAACCTGAAGTTCTAAACCCTTAAAATTATTTAGAACCTGAAGTTCTAAATTAGATTTCTCTTTCCAGAAATGGATGAACAATCTAGTTTCAAAAGGGAAATCGGTGATATATGTTTGGTCGATATTGGAACAACGCAAACTATTCTTCGAGATTGAAAATACTTCTCGAATTTAACCTTGATCAAAGCCAAGGTAAACACTATGTCTGGTCCTGCAGACCTAATAAAAGGCTCTGGAAGAGCCACAACTATATTAACAAATGGTACAAAAATAAGCATAAACATTGCTATATATTCTAGCAGATCTAGAAGAAATCTACTTAGTTTCAAAGATATCCACAACAATAGATATCATATTGAGACTATAAGTGAGAATAATAGAGAATACCTTTATATTACATCACATGTCTTGAGCCAGAAGCTCATTTTAGAAAAACTCAGTGGTTATTCATTTGGATTATATTATATAAATATAAAACCAGTTGAAACCTACCAAATTATGAACCAGAAGTTCACGAATATGAAAACATTGTTACTTTGGCATGATCGTCTCGGTCATCCATGATCTACTATGATACGTAGGATAATTGAGAATTCTCATGGACATCCATTAAAGGATCAAAAGATTCTAATGTTTAATTAAAATATATGTACCGTTTGTTAACAAGGAAAGTTAGTGATCAGACCATCCATTACAAAGGTTGATTTTGAATCTCCATCTTTCTTACAACAAAATCAAGGAGACATATGAGAGATCATCCACTCAGCGAGTGGATAATTTAGATACTTTATGGTATTAATTGACGCATCTACATGATGGTCATGTGTATGCTTATTGTCTACACGTAATACTGTATTTCTAGATTGTTGATACAGGTTATTAGACTTCAAGCACACTTTTCGATTATCCAATCAAAACCATACGGAGAACAGTGCCTTTGGTTGTGTCGATGACAATATGTTTAATGCCAACACAAACACATACTGAATATGTGTGTTGTGTACATGTGCAAGAAACACAATGATTTTTTTTCAAAGAAATACATATTGCAAGGATTTGCATTTGTGAACTATTTCCAAATTCATTATCATTTTATGACAGATGATTCAACCAATAGATTATTCAACTTCAGTCGTATAATTCGAATTCTCGGTGAACGGTAAGAAATCCGAAAAATACTTTGTTTTATATATTGAATATGAACAATATATATTTTCTTTTCTATATTATATATATCACCTTGGTTAGTTGTCATATATTCATGGTTTACATTGACGTCTTTAAATTTGCATTGGCTTTTTACACCTGAAAATGATTATGTGGGAAAGCTATATATTTTCATTTGTATCTGAACAAAATCATTTATCTTACCTGATTAGATTGACTGATATCATTCCTTGAAGTGAATGTTAAGTCATTTAATTATCATGGTGAAAATTTTGGTCAATTAAAATCATTATGACATCAGTGATCATAATAAGAAAATCTAGCCACTAGAAGTGGAATCACACCAAAACAAAGTAATTTTTTTTTTTTACTATTGGTGATGAAAATAGTGGTATAACTGAAGTATACGTAAATATCATGTTGATAATTTACCAATTATATCTGTTAACGGGAAATTCACTCGAAGTGAGGAATATCAGTTAACACCCTCGAGACCGCTACCACGGAGGTGAAGGCCGGGGTAGGTACCTTGTACCTTGGTGATCTCGAATGAATATGGAGAATGAAGCGTTAAAGAAGGATGATGCAGCAGGTAAGAGACGAGGCATCCTGCCCGTCGGGCTTCATGCTTAATGAGGAGATACAGGGAGCTCGAGGTTCCCTTACTGGTGTGAATGGGCTGATCTTAGTCCTTGTTCCCTGGCCCTGGTCCTGGTCCTGGTCCTGGTCCTCAGTTAGGGTTGGAGCCCATCCTGGTTCCCGGAACCCGGTTTTGAATCCTGATTTCTCCCTGTAGTTTCCTGACCTATACGGTGATTAAGGAGGGGGGTTTGCCTGGCTTCTGTACCAGATCCCTGCCCACTTCCTTCAAACGGGTCAGGGTGGTTTCTCCATATCTCGACATGCGACTTGGCAGACAGATATAAAGAACAATAGTGCTAGTTCCAGCGGGGTATGAGCTAGATCCAATTCCCTAGATCTTCGTTGTAGTTTCTTGATCTTATATAAGAAGGATTATAGAGCTAGGTCCAATGGGGTCTGTACCTAGCCCGCATACACACATGCATAATACAGTAGATAAAAGGAAAAACACAAGTCTTTTATAAAGGGATGTGGACTGACCAAGGGGGAAAAGCATCACAAATGATCACGTGCTGAAAAACCCTAAGGCAGTATCCGGAGGAAGGAGGAATACCATTCCTTATGTATATATCAAAGAATGCTTTGGGGGGCTTACAAGAATAGTGGTATAATACAACGTAGTCACTCCGGAGAGCTTACAATGGTGGTCGAATGTAGACCGATACCGGTATATTCCAGGTAAAGGTAACACATACAATGATCATGTAGGGTGAATCTAGGCAAACTATGTAGGCTTTTCTCTGGTTTGTCCATTTCTGGACCAGAGATGAGATGTGTAGTAGATCGTATATCAAGTGTCGAATATCTCGTATTTCGGGAGTCGATTTGTGCATATAATTTTGCATATCCTTCTTGGAGAGAGTCTTGTCATATTTATAGGATCCAAATTGCTTGTTGTCCACTCCCAAGATTATGAATTGATCCTCCTTACTTATTAGGGGGGGATTTTCTGTTGTAGTTGACCCCAAAGAATCGGATGTGGAGTATATATTGGAGGCAAATGTATTTGTTTCCTCTTTGGACTGTTTCACTAATAGTGGCCATTAAAGAGTTAAATATTCTCTTATTAATGGCGTTGATCATGTCATTAATAGGGTTGACTACCTCTATTAATATGGTTGACCTTATTAATAAGGTTGACTACCTCCATTAATATGGTTGACCTCATTAAATAGGGTTGACTACCTCCATTAATGTGGTTGACCTCATTAAATAGGGTTGACTACCTCCATTGATGCAGTTGACCTCATTAATGTCATCGTAAATATCATGAAAGTTAACCATATATTCTACACTGTTTGGAGGAGAATTCTGGTTTTGTATGTCACTTTGGCCAGGTACTTTATGGAGGTTAACTGAGGTGATGCTAGTGTCGAGGTATGCTCAAGTACTGCTCTTGCTACTGGAGACTTGATTTAACCATGTCGGGATCTACAGTGGATCTTGCTTTACTCATGTTGGCGCTCTTTAGTGATGATGGGGCTTTACGTGCTTCTTTTTTTTTTGCTCGGACAGGTTGGGATTATACCTCGACAAGACAAGAGTAGTAAAAGTAAAGGTAGTAAAAAGCTCTAGGAAAGTGTTGTGAGATACCTCGACGTTGGGGAACCCAGGTCCTCTCACGTCGACCTAGCTTCTGGCTTCAATCCTGGTATAAGGAGCTTAACACGGTCACATCGGCCTTTATTTGGTGATCTTAGACACGTTTGAGATGCTCAGATGGTATGAGTGGCCTCACCTTGCTCATATAGGATTGCTTGGTAGCTCGACCCCGGGGACCATGATACCCCGTTGCATAAGCTTGAATTTGGACCCTTCCATGAAGGTTGAGAAGTTGAAATTCTTTTTTGGACCCTAGCAAAAAAAGGCTATTAACAGAAACCCTCCTAACTTGATCACAGGTACATAGTTGGGGTTGGAGTCAGGATCTTGTACTAAATGAATAATTTTGCATGTCGCTTCTTATGAAAATCGCTCCCAGCATACTTGGCTCTGGTGAATCAGGGTACCTGTGATGTCTGCTTTAGGAATCTCGGTACTTTAGGCAAAAAAGATCTTGGTAGGCAACTAAAGTCACTTTCACACTAGGTCTTAATACATAGGTGAAACGTAGGCGAATCCGGTGTACCTGTAAAATAAATGGGCAGTGGTGGACCACAGAAGGGGATATTCCCTTAGTGGAATTTCTAAGCTCTAATCAGTGTAAAATTTGATAAGCGAGAAAGGTCACAAACAGTACTACTCGATCATGTCAGATGAAGCTCCTGTGGCTAATACGAGAGCATGATATTCCTGCTCCCGGAATTCTAGTAGTTAAGCTAACTTGATCATGATAGGCAACTATGCCATTCAGACCCTTCTTGGCGGGGTTGGTCCGGCCAAGGCAGTAGGATTGTAATTCGGCTGTCTCGATCTTATGATTATGCTCCTATGCTCAGATCCTTCTTGGGGGAAGCAGCCTGACCAAGGCATCATGGTAGTGATGGGGTTTCCCCGACCAATCTCTGGTCTCAAGGTGATTATTGTTGAAATATTATGGCGATCGTGATCTAGTAGACAACTATGCTTTTATGCTCAGATCCTTCTTGGGGGTGGTAGCCCGACCAAGGCATCAGGAATGCTAGCGAGCTATCCTGATCTTGAGATCCGGATGTAAACTACGCACTTACACTCAGATCCTTCTTGGGGGAGGTCACCCGATCAAGGCATCAGGGGTGATGAGGGGGCTTCCCTGATCAATCCATGGTCTCGAGATCTGGATGGCAACTATGCTCTTACACTCAGACCCTTCTTGGCGAGGGGTGGTGCCCAGTCGAGGCATCAGAGGTAGCAATGTGGCTTCGCCGACTAATCCCTGGTCTCGAGGCGATCATTGTCAAAATACCATGTTGATCCTTCTGGAGGCATTAATCTGGTCCAGGGCATCATGAGTGCGGTGTAGCTCTCCTAGTCAAAGCGATCCTCCTGGATGGATTTGATCTGATCTAGGGTATCTCATCATAGACGAATGATGATCACAGGAGAACTATTACGGAGATAGAAATCAAAGGTGATATAAAACTCATGGTGTTACCAATACGAGGTTGTATCAACGTGGGATGGTACCGGTTGGT
The DNA here is from genome assembly GCA_032871835.1 of Dipteronia dyeriana. Lineage (NCBI taxonomy): Eukaryota > Viridiplantae > Streptophyta > Magnoliopsida > Sapindales > Sapindaceae > Dipteronia > Dipteronia dyeriana. The sequence goes on along the minus strand of CM065296.1, from coordinate 97,315,876 downwards.
GACCAGCCCCGCTCTAGGAGATTTTTCATGAGTAGAATCTGTTGAAACGATCTGAGTTATGGGTGTAGATGACAGAGTGACCTTCCGTAAAAGGTGCTGTTCATTGTGAACTGGTCACTAGGAGAAATCATCTTACGTCGGGGTCACCGTCCCTTCTATATGGGTACTAGAGAGAATAGTCCCCAAGTGATGTAACTGTTTTTGAGGTCTGCTCGGGGTAGATAAGAATCCTCTATAACTTTAGTAGGCTTGAGATTCTGTCTGAATGAACTGAGACCTCTATAGCTCATTAGGGCGTTGTGAAGGGCCCATTATAATAAGTGTGGGAACCAAAGATCTTTTAGTTATGCTGCTGCCCCCAGCAGCTTGCTTGGATATCTATGAGACCTTAGCAGATGCAAGAAGACTCTGGGCTCTCCCAGAATGGATCGCGAAATCAGTGGCTCGCTAGGGCGTTGAATGACCCGGTATAAATGGTGAGGAGCCACCAGTATGATACTCTTTGGGAGTGAGCTGGCACTGTCGATGTCGAGGTCGGGCAGATCAAAGAGGATGTCTGCTCCTTTATAGCCTGCCAGGTAGAGCTTTCTCGACCTTCTCCCTTTAGTGTCAATAATGGATGGTAAAGGGAGGAGATCAAGAAGAAAGCTGTTGAGATGGCTGTGTATGCTTCCACTGTGGCTGGCCAGTCTTGGGGTTACTGATGCAGACCTTAGTATAAATTCCCATGTTACAACAGATGATCTATCCAAAGAAGAAGCTTCAGACCATCCTACCTCTCTACCTCCGCTAAAGATGTACTGGACCAGACTGAAACTACCAATGAGGGGGAGGTTTATATTGGTTTGGTTGAGGAGGGAGATACTAGGGTTGATCCAACCTTGAGGAGGGTGATGGTCCAGGCTGACATAGTCGAGGTGGAGGTCACTCTTGTTGGTCACACTCAAATAAAGGCCACAGCTGAGACGGTTGCATAAGCGGCAGGTGAGCCCCCAGCTGATCTAGAGGTAGGTACTTTGAATAGGGAAGTTATCCTTTCGAAGGAGGTCAAACCAGAAGTAGGAGGAATTGACCAAGGTAGCGAAGGGTGCAGTCGTTCTGAACAAAGCCCTGACCGGTGAACGCGGCTGAGGTGCAGGTTGATAGAGAGCCGATGCATATGATACAGAGAGACTCAAGTCCATATACCGTGCCTCACAAGGATTGCTCTTAAGGATGAAATAAAATTTGGAGGAAGAGGTCTAAACTTTGTGCAGCAATATGGCTGCCTTGTAAGCCAAAAAAGATGATTCCTTTGCTGAAGGATGCCACTTACCAGATGGCTCACGCCCTTCTTCCCCCGTCTGACCTGAGCGTCATTAAAGGATGGAACCGAGAGGTGACCATGGTGCAAGCTGCAGAGTTAGCTCGGTCTGCCCCTACTAAAATCGGTTCTTCTTGAGTTGCTAGGTTCGCAGGTGAAGATGAAGACTTGGCGCTCGTCTCTACTTTCATGTCTAGTCGTGCTGGGGTAGGAACTACCTCGAAATACCCAGCTAATGCAAAAGCTTAGGATATAGGATGAGCTTCAAACCCGCATACCCTTCATTTAAACCCGGTCAAAGAGTTGAGGGTCCAGATCAATCCTATCAAGGAAGACGAGGTCCAAACTGATCTGACAGATGTAGGCTACTGTAGAAGTTCAGGATGCAGGTGGAGTTTCAAACCTACGTATCTATCCATCTGAATCTGTCAATGAGGTAAAGATCGAGACCTTACCAAGGAAGGGGAGGTCCAAATTGAAGCCATAGTGGTAGAAGAGGTCTCGATCAATCCAGCTGAAGAGATAGTGGACCGAGCTGATTTAGGCTGACACAACCATGGTGGCAGAGCTGGCTCTGAGGTAACAGTGGTAGGGGATGGTGGTTTTTCCTCTACCCAAGCAGCATGACCAGAGAGGAAGAAACTGCCACTGTCGATGGAACTAACCCGTGAGGTGGATCGGGACCACGGTGTCTCGCTAGGCCGTTGAATGGTCAGGTCAAAATGGAGAGGAACCACAAGCCTGGTACTAGATATAATGAGGCTCTAGGACTTACAGCAGTGCTACTGCTGCTCTAGAGATGTGCTTAGGCACGTAAGAGGCCTTACTGATTATCGAAAGCCTCTGGGCTCATCTTGAATGAACCGGAACTCCGGTGGCTTGCTAGGGCGTTGAATGACCTGGTATGAATGGAGTTAAGCCATCGATATGATGCTCTTTAGCAGCAGGTTGATGCTGCTAAAATTGAGCTTGAGCAGACCAAGGGGGTGATGATGAAGATAATGAGGGGACCGATCATCCTAAGCAAAGTCATGACCAGAGTTGAGGCAACCGCGACTGAGATGCAGGTATATAGAGAGCGGCTGCAGTGTGTATATGATATGGAGAGACTCAAATCCATGCTCCGAGCCTTGTAAGGACCGCTCTGAAAGAGATCATAGAGAAAGCTAGGAGTTTATTATGTCTGTTCTCACTGAAGCCAGTCCTTTTCGAGCAGCTGGGTGCATTGATGAGGATGACGTGGTGCCCATCTCTACCTTTATGCCAAACTGCGCTAGGTTAGAGCCTATCTCGAAGTCCCCCTGCAAGGTAGGAGAGACCCCGATTGATCCAACTAAGGAGATGGTGGTTAAGGCTGATTGAAGCTGATCCAACCAAGGTGGTGAAAGTTGCTCCGAAGTAACGGCGCTAGGGGATGGTGACTCTTCTTCTAACGAAAAGTAGGACCATGTAGGAAGGAGTTGCTATTATTGAGGAGACTAACCAGAGAAGTGGATCGGGACTTTGATAGCTCACTAGGGTGATGAATAACCCGGTACAAATGGTGTTGAGCTACCGGTATGGTAACTATCCAGAGACATGCTTGGGATTCTAGAAGATTCCCGTAACTGAGAGAAGGCTCTGGACCACTCCGAAATGAGTAGGAACCATGGCGATTCACTTGGGCATTGGATGACCCGATACAAATGGAGTGGAGCCACTTGATTGGTACGAGTCCAGAGGTATGCTAAGGAGTCCCCAACAACTGAAATGAGGCTCTGGACCTTGTTGGAACGAAACAGGAGCTTAGTGGCTCACTTAGGCGATGACCATCCATGTATAAGAAGTGAGGAGCCACTGAGCCTTACATCGGGGCTGCTACTCCAGAGGTTTGCTTATGCATGTAGGAGGCCTTACCAAAATATAGGAAACCTCTGGGCTCTCCTTGATCAGATCGGGTTTCGGTGGCTTGCTAGGCCGATGAATGGAGCGATATATATGGAGCGAAGCCACCGGTCTTGTAGCAGTGCTACTGCTCCAGAAGCTTGCTTAGGCACGTAAGAGGCCTTACCAAGAGTGGAAGCTTCTGGGAACTCCTTGATCGGATCAGGCTTCGGTGGCTTGGCCGATACATATGAAGTGAAGCCACCGGTCTGGTACTGGTCCAGAAGCATGCTTGGGATCCTAGAAGTCCCCAGCAACTGAGAGAGGGCTCTAGACCCTCCTGGAACGAACTGGGAGCTTAGTGGCTCACTTGGGAGTTGATCAGACTAGTATAAAAAGTGATGAGCCACTGGGCCTTGCTACAACGCTGCTACTCTAGAGGCTTGCTTAGGCATGTAGAAGGCCTTACAAAAATGTGTGAAGCCTTTGGGCTCTCCTCGGTCAGAAAGGGTTTCGGTGGCTTGCTAGGTCGATGAATGATCCTGTACATATGGAGCAAAGCCACTGGTCTTGTATTGGTGCTACTGCTCTAGAAGCTTGCTTAGGCACGTATGAGGCTTTACCTAAAGTGGAAAGCTTCTGAGAACTCCTCGATCAGATCGGGCTTTTGTGGCTTGGTAGGGTGATGAATGGCCTGGTATATATGGAGTGAAGCCACCGGTCTTGTATCGGTGCTACTGCTCCAGAAGCTTGCTTAGGTACGTAGGAGGCCTTACCAAGTGTGAGAAGGTTTTGGGAACTTCTCGATCAGATCGGGCTTCGGTGGCTTGCTAGGGCGATGAATGACCCTGTACATATGGAGTGAAGCCATCGATCTGGTACTGGTTCAGAAGTATGCTTGGGATCTTAGAAGTCCTCAGTAACTTAGAGAAGGCTTTGTACCCTGCTGGAATGAAACAGGAGCTTAGTGGCTCACTTGGGCGTTGACCAACCTGGTATAAAAAGTGAAGAGCCACAGAGTCTTACGGTGGGGCTACTACACCAGAGGCTTTCTTAGGCATGTAGAAGGCTTTACCAAAATATGGGAAGCCTTTGGGCTCTCATCGATCAGATCGGGCTTCAGTGGCTTGCTAGGGCGATGAACGATACATATGGAGTGAAGCCACCGGTCTGGTACTTGTCCAGAAGCATGCTTGGGATCCTAGAAGTCCCCAGTAACTTAGTGAAGGCTATGGACCCTATTGGAACAAACTGATATTTCAGTGGCTCATTTGGACGTTGACCGACCCGGTATAAGAAGTGAGGAGCCACTGAGTCTTGCAGCGGGGCTGCTACTCAAGAGGCTTGCTTAGGCATGTTGAAGGCCTTACCAAAATATGGGAAGCCTCTGGAATCTCCTCGATCAGATCGGGCTTCGGTGGCTTGCTAGGGTGATGAATGACCCGGTACATATGGCGCAAAGCCACCGGTCTTGTATCGGTGCTACTACTCCAGAAGCTTGCTTGGGCACGTAGGAGGCCTTACCAAGTGTGAGGAACTACTAGAAACTTCTCGATTAGATCAAACTTTGGTTACTTGCTAGGGTGATGAATGGTCCGGTACATATGGAGCAAAGCCACCGGTCTGGTACTGGTCCATAATCATGCTTGGGATCATAGAAGTCCCAGCAACTTAGAGAAGGCTTTAGACCTTGCTGGAACGAAACAGGGGCTCAGTGGCTCACTCGGGTGTCGATTGGCCTGGTACACGAGGTGTGAAGCCACTAGTTTTCTACTGGTCGTGCTGCTCCAATGGCTACACAATTGAGTTGGCTTTTTAAATTCATGAGTTGACCTGCTATCGTTACTTAGGAGCTTTTGAAGGGGCGGATCCGGTGGCATGAGGGGATCCGTATGATAAGGTACAAGTCAAGTGGATCTGCTGGATAGGTGATATACTGGCAGCAGAGCGAATCTGCTGTAAAGAGGTAGAAGAGGTTCAACTCTACAGTTGTAGGAGCTCTTGACGTATCAGAGTGGTTCAGTTGTGTAAGAGACTTCCAAGCGTGAGGCCGCGTAACGGATCTTGTGAAGCAGATCTAGAGGTACCGGAGTAAGTATGCTAGACAAGTGCGACTATACTATACTGGAGCTCTAATGGTACCGGGGTAGGGTCTGTTGTGGAGGAGCTAGATAAGTACGGTCTACTGCACTGGAGCTCTAACAGTGCTGTAGTAGGTCTGCCATTGAAGAGCCCTCCAGGCGCGGAGCTACTGTAGAGGAGCTCTACCAATAGATGAGCATCTTTGCTACCTAGAGGTAATGTAGTAGACAGGTTCCACCAGGAATCCCACGTACCATATTTGCTCCACAACAAACAAAACTCGTCAAATAGCAAAATAAGTACCACACACAGTACGTAGGCGATATAGATAAATATAAAGAAAGGTCATTTTAAACAGTAACTGACATTACATGAATAACGACCTGTTACATCGATAGTATAAAGATGTTAAGGTAGAGAAATTGAAGCTTTCAAAAGGGGTGTGGAAACTTCCTACAGACGGTGCCAAAAAGTGTTAACGAAAAATTCACTCGAGGTGAGGAATATCAGTTAATACCCTCGAGATCGCTACCACGGAGATGGCGGCCGGGGTAGGTACCTCGTACCTTGGTAATGAAGCGGTAAAGGAACATGATGCAGCAGGTAAGAGATGAGGCATCCCACCCATCGGGCTTCATGCTTAAGAAGGATATACGGGGAGCTCGAGGTTCCTTTACCGGTGTGAAGGGGATGATCCTGGTCCTTATTCCTTGGTCCTGGTCCTCGGTCGGAGTCAGAGCCCGTCCTGGTACCTGGAGCCCGATTTTGGATCCTGATTTCTCCCTGTAGTTTCCCGACCTATATGTCGATTAAGAAGGGGAGGGCTTGCCTAGCTTCTGTACCGGATCCCTACCCGTTTCCATTGAGAAATCATATAAGAGCTCTTTGACTTCCTTCAAACGGGTCAAAGTGGTTTCTCTATATCTCGACATGCGACTTGGCATACAGTTATAAAGAACAAGGGTGCTAGGTACAGCGGGGTAGGAGCTAGATCCGGTTCCTTAGATCTTCGTTGTCTTTTCCTGATCTTATATAAGAAGGATTTGAGAGCTAGGACCAATGGGGTCGGTACCTAGCCCGCATACACACATGCATAATACAATAGATAATAGAAAAAATACAAGTCTTTGGTAGAGGGAGGTGGACTGACCAAGAGGGAAAAAGTATCACAAATGATCACGTGCTAAAAAACCATAAAACAGTATCCGGAGGAAGGAGGAATACCATTCCTTATGTATATATCAAAGAATGCTCCGGAGAGCTTACAAGAATGGTGGTATAATACAACATAGTCGCTCTAGAGAGCTTACAATGATGGTCGAATGTAGACCGATACCGGTATATTCCAGGTAAAGGTAACACATACAATGATCATGTAGGGAGAATCTAGGCGAACTATGTAGGCTTTTCTCCGGTTTGTCCATTTCTAGACCAGATATGATATGTGTAGTAGATTGTATATCAAGTGTCGAATATCTCGTATTTCGGGAGTCGATTTGTGCATATAATTTTGCATATTTTTCTTGGAGAGAGTTTTGTCATATTTATAGGTTCAAAATTGCTTGTTGTCCACTCCCTAGATTATGGATTGCTCCTCCTTCCTTATTAGGCGGGATTTTCTATTGTAGTTGACCCCATAGAATTGGATGTGGAGGATATCTTAGAGGTAAATGTATTTGTTTCCTCTTTGGACTCTTTTACTAATGGTGGCCATTAAAGAGTTAAATTTTCTCTTATTAATGGCATTGATCATGTCATTAATAGGGTTGACTACCTCCATTAATACAGTTGACCTCATTAATGGCATTGTAAATATCTTGAAAGTCAACCCTATCTTCCTACACTGTTTAGAGGAGAATTCTGGTTGTTTATGTCACTTTGGCGAGGTATTTTATGGAGGTTAACTGAGTTGATGCTAGTCTCGAGGTACGCTCAAGTACTGCTCTTGCTACTGGAGACTTGATTTAACCATGACAGGATCTAAAGTGGATCTTGCCTTACTCGTGTTGGTGCTATTTGGTGAAGATAGGGCTTTGCGGGCTTCTTTTTTTTTTGTTCGGACAGGTTGAGATTATACCTTGACGAGGCAGGAGGGCTTTTGGAAGACAAGTTCGGCAACCTGAAGGTCTCCTCGTGAAAGTAGAGGTAGTAACAAGCTCTAAGATAGTGTCGCGAGATACCTCGACGTCGGGGAACCCAGGTATTCTCATTTCGACCTTGCTTTGGGCTTCTATCCTGGTATAAGGAGCTTGACGCTCTCACGTCGAGCTTTATTTGGTGAGCTTGGACGCGTACGAGATGCTCAGATTGTATGGACGGTCTCTCCTTGCTCCTGTAGGATCGCTTGGTAGCTCGACCTCGGGGACCATGATACCCCGTTGCATAAGCCCAAATTTGGACCCTTGCATGAAGGCTGGGATGTGGAAAATTCTTTTGACCCTAGCCAAAAAAGGCTGTTAACAATATCTAAATGCTCCGAGGGAGCGAATTGTATGGTTCAAACTGAAAAACAAAAAGGCCTACAACCGACATTTTGTTATTATAGATCCTGAAAAATCTATTTAGCTATAAAAATATACATAATCAATAAGTGTAGTATTATTTCATATTGTCACATGTCAGAAACATGCAATTCTATTTTTACAATTGAGTCTATCATATAGAATTTGCAGATTCTTTAGTGAAAGTCCCTGAAGGATAATATGATAGTACAATATATCATTGAAAAATGATATGATAGTATAAATATGCCTGAAAATGACATTTTGGTGATGCAAATAAATCCATGAAGGATAACAAAATAAGGCCAACAAATAAATTAATTCACGTCGTTATGGGGAGAAAGATATATTTGAAAAATCAATGACGTGAAATTGCAGTTGGCATGCATCATCTTTATCTTATTTCGATCCTTGTTTGAAGTTCAAAAGAACATTCACTTGTAAATTGTATATTCGAATGAATTTATTAATTGTCAATATATTAACCAGGGTGATTGTTCTTGAAAAACAATTCATGCAAATGGCTACAAATAAATTATTCGTGGCACACTAGAGGTGTGAAATGCTACTTTTATTTAAAAGTTATTATTCCCTGAACAGAATATGAAAGATCATGATCATGTTAATTAAAAATAATGCTCGAGTTATATGTAATCCTTATCATGGCTCTTGAAGAGTTAAATGTCTTTAAAGAGATACAAACCTTTTTGAAGATGTACAAAGTAATGAAACGTGATCTCCCCCTTTAAGACTCATAAATTAAAAGGATCTCATTTGCTTATGCAAAGGTAAGTATACTGAAAGTTTATGAATATTACAATTCCCCACTGTAAAATTTTATAGTAGCCCTTGAAAAAGCATATGTATTGTAAATAAAAATTGTGATCTTCTATATTGTTGCTCTGCGCATTATAAGATGATGAGGACCTTAAACCACAAACTGTGGATGAATGTCTACATAAAACTATTGTCCAAAAGACATAGCTATATTCATGGACATACAGTGCAGATGCTTGAATACGACAAACATTTTTGTTAAAACGATTTGTACCAAAAATAAGATAGCGAAATATAGCTTATACCTTGAAATAAATGGTTTACTATAGAAACCCAATATTTGATCATATGCAACTATTTTATTGCATAATTAATATTTCTATAATCAAAATAATCCCTGAAGGATTCAAAATGCAAGATGCATATAATTAAAATTCTTTTAACTTACGTTTAATAAAGTTACAAGGATTTTTATATGGTTTGAAGCAATTTGGAAGAACGAGGTATGATTGTCTTAGTGAACACATCATGAAAGGAGCATATAAATTAAAGTTCCTATATGTCTCATGTGTATTCATAAAGACATCGGAATCCAAAATTTGCAATTGAAATATTATATGTCGATGACATGAATTTAATTGGAGCTCCTGAAGAGCTTCTAAAACTACTGAGTATTTGAAACAAGAATTTGTGATGAAAGTATTGAGGAAAACAAAATATTGTTTCGACTTGAAGATCAAACACATTTTAAATGGATTACTTGTTTCAGTCTCAATATGGATGTGTCTTATTCTTTGAGCATCCTTAAGGTTGTCTGTTCTTTAGATCTTAAGAAAGATCTATTTCGATCTAAGATAATGATCAAATGATACTTGGTCTAGAAGTACCATAGTTTATTGGTGTTGTATTATACTTAGCACAATACAGATGTTCCTTATCACAATATGAAGATAATGCTACTTGTATTACATAAGTCAGAGAGGGTACATCAAGGTAGACAACGAAACATATATCACCAAAGTTTTTCTATACTCATGAACTCCAAGAAAGTTGACAAATCAGTGTCAAACAAATAAGGTCTACAAATAACCTTGCAGATTTATTTACGAAGACCTTACCAATGACAACATTAGAGAAATTGATAAATGGAATTGGGATGCGTCAACTTAGCAAACTACAAGATTGAGAACACAACACTTTTCAAGGGGAGAACATTCTTCATTTTTGGACATTTGTGCACTGCACTCTTTTTCTTAATGATCAAGTTTTATACTACTAAGTTTTCTTGGCAAGGTTTTTAATGAGGCAATATTTAAGCATGCCCAGTTTGTTTAAAAGAATCTCATAAATTATTATCTAGGTGGTGTACGTCCAAAGGGGAGTGTTGTGAAATAATTGACTTTCACCACCTATATAATAATTCACAATTAATTCTCTTGATCTGATTTCCTATTTCAATGTAGGGAAATTACCTCTCTTGATATTATTTTCTATTTCATTGTAGAATCAATTCTCCCTATGCCTATATATAGGCTTATTGTGTAAGCATTCAAGATAAATAGATAAATATATTCATAGAATTGATTTCTTCTCATTCTCCTCTCCTGGTTTGTATTATTACTTTCTATGCTTTTATGCTTTTTTGCTTTTTATTTATAACAAATAGTTATTAATATTGGATGTCTACCATTATTCTTTTATAAAGCAAAGATCAATAGGGTTTTTTGATAGGTAATCAAGAGACAATCCAGTAATTAATGGGATAATGAACAAATTCTCTAAACCAATCTCATAATTGATTTTTTTTTTCAAATATCACATTATTTGTTAAGTTTAAAAGACGAGGCATAATTTTTTTTTTTGCCAAAGCTATTAGTAGGTATTAATTATAATGGTTTTAAAAAACATATATTTTTTTTGGTAAATCAAAATCTATAGGTAATCAAGACCGTAATTAATGGGACATTGAATAAATTCTCTTAACCAATTTTTAATTAGTAAGTTTTTCTTGAAGTATTACATTATTTAGAAAGTTTAAAAGACAAGTCATACATTTTTTAAATTCTCTTTACCAATCTCATAACTGATTTTAAATTATTTAGAAGTATTTTATTTGTTGAAGTATTAGATTATTTGGTAAGTTTAAAAGACAAGTCATACCTGAATTCGAAAAAAAAAAACAAGTCACATTTTTTTTTAGGTATCGTGGATCTTGGACTTTGTCCACGCACCCATTCGCCTGTCCTCCCCAACTGCATGACACACCCATGGCCAATATGTTGGTCTGGCGGCCCATTTGTTGGTTGTTGTGGAGTAGGACAGATGAGAAACCCTGGTTCACACCCCCGACCACACGAAGATGCAAAAGGGTAAATCCGAACTTGCCTTCGTCTGGATAGGATTCGAACTTCTAATTTGGGAATTACCCGTGCCCTAAGCCCGTCCTTCCACCAGCTAAGCTAGTGCCCTAATGGCTGACCACAATGTAATTGCTAAGAGTAGAACCAAGGGCTTGAGTTTCATCCCAAGCCTTAGACCACTGGATTTCTTTTGCCAAGATATTAAGTAGTTATTAATTGAAATAATTTTTCATAAATAAAAAAATCTATAGGTAATCAAGAGATAATGTTGTAACTAATGAGATAGTGAATAAATTTTATTAATCAATCTCATAATTTATTTTTAATTATTAAGTATTTTTTTTTAAGTATATCATTATTTGGTAAGTTTAAAAGACAAACCTTTTTTTTTTTTGCCAACGAACCATAAAATTTGTATTAATTAGTTTTTTTTTTAAATAAAAGTATTGTTAATTAGTTATCTATATAATGTATATTATAATAGATAATGGTAGACATCTATCTCTTTTATCCAACCTTTGCATCCAATTTGACACGTGGGTCATTGGATGTTTTGACAAGTGAATGCAGCCAAGTCAAAGTATTTAAATCCAATGACCCATACATCAAGTTGGATGCAAAGGTTGGAAAAAAGGGCTGGATGCCAACCATTATTCTATTATAATATTTAATAAGTTACTTTTTTAAAAAAATATTTGGTAAGTTATTTTGTTTTATTTTTGATTCATTATGAGAATTATCCATTATCTTATTAGTTTTGTAATTGACTCTTCATTTTTATTCATTATCCAATTAATTATGGGATTGAATCTTGATTTTTATATATTATTAATTATTTTATTAAAGTCTTATTTATTAGAATATAAAATCAAGCCAATCCCATAGTTAATTAAAAATAATAAATCACAAGCTAACCTTTCATATTCAATTTAGTAAAAAAAAAAAAACCTTTTCTATTCAATTATCTCATTTTTTATTACCTTTTATATAACTTTTGTTGTGTTTGAAAAACCCGCTAATTCCTACCAAAATAAAATGTTAAAAACTCTGTTTTATCACTCAATTATGACACTCAGACGCTAATGTTTATTCGTCGTCTCAAGCTTCCTCCTCTCTTACGAAATCCTCTCAGATTCATCATGTACGATTTCACTTTTTTCTATTTCAACTTTTAAAAAAAGTAATTATATTTTGCTATGTTATATTTGCGTTGAATTGTTTTTTTTAGAACATATTTAGGATTAATGGATCTCCATGGTAGGTTCTAAGTGTAAGTTGGCATGTGATTTGATTTGGGTTTTCGAGTTTTTTATTTTATTTTATATATCTGTATATAGTTCATGTAAAACAAATTGTAACACATTGTCATGCTTCTCTCTATATACTATCTCTTATTTATTTTGTATTGAATCATATTCGTTTGACTTCATTTTTAAAATTTCAAATTCAGATCAGCAAAAGCAATCAAAGAAATGGTTTCGGATATTGTTCATTGTAAAACCACCTTGGTATTTTTACAATTTTTATATATATATATATATATATATATATATATATATTTATATTTTCGGTTTTAGTTAAAACTATAGTGTTGTTGTATTTATTCAAGCTTAGGTAATTGGTTAGTCGGTTTCAAAGATTAAGCCATGATGTTACGTGATCGCGTAAAAACAAGGGTAATAATCTTGAATTTTAATGTTTATTTTTGGTATCAAAATACGTATATACAAATTAAATAGGTTTTAATATACACAACTCTTCTTTATTTTATTATTATTCATATATTATTATTTTTAAGTTGTGGTAGATTTGTTTAACTTGATCTTTTTTACAGTTTTATTGTCAGAAACTTGAGATTGAATTATAACATCAATTTAGAGAATGTAAAGCAATGATTTTCATAATTTGAATTAGAAATTTCGGCAAATTGTTAAATTTGTGGTTGACAACTTTATTTTGTATATTTCAATTGTAACCGTAGAAATTTGTAGTTGATTGATTTTTAGTGCCTTTTTTCTTTCTAATATATGTTAATTCAAGATTATATATTATATTATATTATATTATATTATATTATATTAGTAGTTTAATAAAAGAAGAGTTGTTATATGTTATTTTTATTTTTGTTTATTCCTCTCTCACAAAATCAAGTGGTTTACATCATAAGCTGTAAACAATATATAAAAAAAATATCACAATTTCAAGTTGAAAAGATTGATATAAGAAATGTTTGAAAAAAATTAGAACATTGAAAGTAAAATAAAAGAATACACATGAATTTTTTTTAAAATATAAATTTGATAATGATTACATTATATTGTTTTATAGTTTCCGTTGTATGAGGAAAAAATGCAATCCGACGGTTGAAAGAATATTAAACAAATTATTAATTAAAAAACACAAAAAAAAAAAAACATGACCGGTTTTGATTTGATCAAAGCAAACCTATTAATTTTTTTTTTCAATCCATCGAAAATACACTTATATATAAATACATTGTTATTATGATTATTATATGAGAGTTTCTTACATTGTTATTATGATTATTATATGATAGGGTTTTTTTTTTATAGTTCAATTTTTTTTTATATTTCTTTTCTAAAGAGTAAAGACACTTCATTTTAAAAATTTAAATTTATAAAAATTCTAAAGATACTAAAATTATCATTTTATTTTTATCTTTTGACACTCCTATTTCAAAGATATCCATTTTTTAAAATAAAATTTCTAAAGACATTCAATTTTATTTTAATATTACCTATAATCCATTATTATTTTTGAATTTGAATTTTAATATATACTGTATCAAAAAAAGAAGTAATTTTAATCCCTTTGAAATCTCTGTTGTTTTACTAGAAATTTGGGACTGCCATATTCCAGCAAAGAACTTTAACACACACACAGTCAGTGCGTACTGATATAAGTCGTTGCATGTAGACCATTGATTATGGAGAAGTTTTGACAAGTACATACACTTCATGTCAAAGTATGTAAATCTAATGGTCCACATCCAATGCACTGACTCATTTATATCAGTACGCACTGACTTGAATATATATATATATATATATATATATATATATATATGGGGTTGGTAATTTATCATCGTTAAATAGACGGTGCGAAAGTAACAATAAATTAACATTATTACAAACAAATCATGAACAAGCAGCATCATATATATCAATCAACAGCTCATCATATTATTCATATGTTAAAATTAAATCATACTGAAAGCTATAAACAAATTATAGATGCAAACATTCTAGAATGAAATATCAAGAATCCTTGGATCTACATCATGTCAGATTATTAAAGATTTATGGATTTGGATGAGATACCTGAATCCATTATGAACGATCACCTACCTTTGCGGAAATACTACGACAATTGATCACAAATGGATGAACACGAACGGGGGGGGGGGGGGGGGGGGGGGGGGGGGCAAATCACCTTAATTCCTCAATGAGACCGTTGTCTCTCTTCCAAAAGGGGAGAAGGGAATTTGTGTTACGATTTGGTGTATTGGAGACCATAATCGAAAGAGTCTTTATATATTACCTAATTAGGGTTCCTATAATCCCCTAATTAGGAAATAAATCAGTATCTACTCAATTAGTCCATATCAATTCAAGAAGTCTACGGACTTACCAAAATTAGACCACTTAATTTTAGCCCATTAAATTAAATAGCTAATTTAATTGAATAAACAAAAAATATGTTGCCCAATTTAGTATAGGAAATGTGATTTCCTAACAATCTTCCACTTGGACTACATATTATTCCTGAAACAATTACATCACAAATTTCCTTAGGCGTGCATCTATAGGCTATTTATCTTTAGATTTCTCCTCAAACAATTTGGTCCATCTCATATATAAGCAATGGAATCACCTCGGCTTTTATCATAATACAGCGTGACTAAACCACGATGATCACCATACTAATAAACTCAATGAAATAGATCAAATATGGATGAGTAGCATGAAAATTACATGCAATGTGGTCTCGTACATGCCTATTTCCAACTGGTTCTGCTTCAGTCTTTAGTGAGATCAATCCAAAGTCCTTAATGCTATGAGAACATTGCACATAGAAAACATAAGTAAGCTCAGAAAGAGAATCATAAACCATCAACTTTATTCTGTAGAAAACAATCCAACGTCTAAAGTAAAACATATATAACATAAAAATGGCTCTCATTAAACCAATGTATTATTAGAAATAACACCCATATGAGCAGTGTGCTCATGAAAGACCTTAGGTGTTAAGCCATTGGTGAATGGGTCCCCTAGCATATAATACGTTCCTATAGGTTCTATGGAAATTTGCTTATCCGGAACTCTCTCCTTAACAACTAGAAACTTGATGTCGATAAACTTTAACTTCATTGAGCTCCTGATGTTGTTGGAGTAAAGCACCGCCGAGTTATTGTCACAGTAAATCTTCAATGACCTATCAATGCCATCTACCACACGAAGCCCATTGACAAAGTTTCACAACCATATCCCGTGGTTGGACGCCTCATAAAAAACAATGAACTCCACAACCATGGTTGAAGAAGCTATGAGAGTCTGCTTAGCATACTTCCATACGATAACTCCTTCAACCAACATAAAGATGTAGCCAAATGTAGAACATTTGTTGTCCTTGCATTCCGTAAAATCGGAGTCAGAACCCGATGACCTCTAAACTATCTGACCTCCGATAAGTGAATATGTAATCTTTTGTTCTCCTCAAATAATGCATCACGCGTTTGGCTGCCTTCCAATGCTGCATACTTGGAACACTTAAATATTTGCCCAAAACTCCCACTATAAATGCTATGTCTGGACGAGTACTAACTTGAGCGTACATTAGACTCTTTACTACTGACACATAGGGATCTTCTGCATTTCTTTTCTTTCAAGATCATTATTAGGGCACTGTTTGAGACTAAACTTGTCTCTTTTAGCCATAGGCGTGTCACCTGGTTTAATATTTTTCATGCCGAATATACTTAGAACATTATCGATATTGCTATTTTGTGACAACCTAAGGATACCTTGAGAATGAGCTTTCAGTATCTGAATACCTAATACAAAAGTGGCGTAACCAATGTCTTTCATCTCGAATTTCTTCGTTAGAAATTTCTTGGTTTAGTGCAGTAAGCCTATATTGCTGTTAACGAGTAGAATGTCATCGACATATAATAACAGAAAGATATATTTAATCCCTTTGAACTTGTGCTGTACACAGTCATCAATGACATTTGCCTCAAAACCGTATGAGGTGATGACTTGATGGAACTTGTGATACCATTGACGGAAAACCTGTTTGAGATCATAAATGGATTTCTTCAATTTGCAGACCATAGAATTTGGATCTCTTAATACAAATTTTTCTGTGTGTACCATATAAATCGTCTTATCATTGTCTCCATTGAGAAACGCAGTCTTGACATCCATCTGTTGCAGCTTTAGATCAAAATAAGCCACAAGTGCCATTATAGTTCTAAAAGAGTCTTTCAAAGATACTGGAAAGAAAGTCTCTTTGTAGACTATGCCTTCCTTCTGAGTAAAGCCTTTGACGACTAGACGAGCCTTATATCTCTTGACATTACCCTTCGAATCCTTCTTGGTTTTAAATATCCATTTACAACCAATGGGGTTTGTACCTTCAGGCAACTCGATGAGATCCCAAACGTCATTGTCTTTCATACACTTTATCTCATCCTTCATGGCATCAATCCACTTCTAAGAGTTAGAACTGCGCATGGCTTGGAAAAATTGATCGGGTCATCCTCTGTTAAACCAACACCATTATCATATTCTTAGAGAGAGACGATATAATCATCTGGAATCACACTTTTCCTCTCCTTAGTGGATCTCTTTAATGGCACTTCTTGAGGTTGTTGAGTTTGTTCTATAGGTGGTGCTTGAGGAAGAATCTCATTATTGTCTTGGTCTAGAACAATGTTAGGAATATGAGCCTGAACATTGTTATCTAGTGTCAAAACTGTGTCAAAACTGTGTCTTGAACAACTATAGGTATAGAAACTTGATCACTGTCAATAACAGATTCTTCTTCAAAGACAACATTCCTTATGTTTTCTTCTTTCCCAAACTCAACATCTTCAAGGAATATTGCATTTCCCCGTTTAAAAAAAGTATCTTAATGTAGGATCATAAAACTTATAGCTCTGAGAGCGTTCAATGTAATCAAAGAAAAATAGCAACTAACCGTCCTTGAGTCCGATTTTCTTTCATATGGCCTATAAGGCCGTGCCTCAGCTTGACAACCAAAAATGTGCAAGTTCATGATGCTAGGCTTCTTGCATGTCTAAAACTTATAGGGGGTTCTGGCAATTGCTTTGCTCGGTACCCTGTTAAGGATGTACACTGCGGTATTTAAAGCTTTTCCCAAAAGTGAC
Source organism: Dipteronia dyeriana (assembly GCA_032871835.1). Lineage (NCBI taxonomy): Eukaryota > Viridiplantae > Streptophyta > Magnoliopsida > Sapindales > Sapindaceae > Dipteronia > Dipteronia dyeriana. Next base: position 97,298,578 of record CM065296.1, on the reverse strand, counting down.
TATAGCAAGAAGGAATGACTAATCATACTCCTTACCATATTCTTAAGAGTTCAATTTCATCGCTTTGCAACACCGTTAATGTTTGGTTTGCCCCGTATAGTGTATTGTGGAATAATTCCACACTAATTGAGGAAAATTGTGAAGGGCCCTTGACGTTGTTCTCCTGATCCGTCATACCCGTAGTATACAGCATCACAATCTAATTTGACAGCCTTAATTTTCTTTCCAAGTTGAAGTTCAACTTTAGCTTTGAAAGATTTGAAAGTGTTTAGGGATTACGACTTCTCATGTATCAAATATAGGTAACCGAACCTAGAGTAACCGTCTATGAACGTAATGAAATATTGTTGTCCATTCCATGAAGCCGTAGGGAATGGACCATATACATCAACATGTATGAGATCTAAGACATCTGTAGCTCTTTCGGCACCTATTTTCTAATGTATGTTCGTTTCCCCTTGATGCACTCAACACATACTTGAAAGTCTGTCAAATCTAGGGGTTCAAGAATTCCATCCGACACAAGCCTCTAAATTCTTTACTTAGAGATATGACCTAAACACTTATGCTATAAGGTGGTAGAATTCTCACTTAATTTTCACTTTATACCACGTGAACTTGTTTGCAGTATTTCGTTATAGGAACTAACAACATCAAGCATATACAAATTATGAATTAAAGAACCTGAAAGAATAAAATTTGAATTTTGAAAGAGACTAACTTTATTATTTCCAAAAGAACAAGAAAATCCTGATTTGTCCAAACTAGAACTAGAAATTAAATCATGTCTGAAAGACGGTGTAACAAACGTCTCATATAAAACCAAATAAATCCCAGTTTTCAATTGTAATTTGAAAGTCCCTATAACTTCCACTGTAACTTTATTACTGTCACCCACAAAGATGAATCTTTCAGCATCACTTAGCGGTTTGCTCCATAGGAAACCGTTCATAGATATACATATGTGAGTAGTAGCACTAGAATCTACCCACCAAGTATCCTTAGGTATAAAAGCTAAATTAACTTTAGAACAAACTAAAATTATAAGCATACCCTTATTTACGTGCCAGATGGCGTACTTGGAATACTCCTTCATATTCCACGACTACTTACAGAAGTAGCAGGTAAACTCCTTATCCTGCTTCTTTTGTTTCTTCTGCTGAGAAGATCCTTCTGCAGGAACCTTAGTACTCTTACTTTTCTCGTTCTGAGAGGTTGAGGCCAAGTGAGCACTCTCAGTCTTGTCCCGCTGCTGCCTCTCTTATTCTTACACACAGTGAGATATAAGCTCATTAAGAGGTCATTTGTCCTTTCAAGTGTTATAACTCACTTTGAATTATCCAAAGTGTGCAGGAAGAGAGATTAAAATCAAGTGTACGAGAAAGTCCTCAGATAGCTCCAACTTAAGCGACTTGAGTTTTGATGCGAGATGAGACATCTCCATGATGTACTTCTTTATGTTCCCTTTGCTCTTGTACTTCATTGTGACGAGTTTAGCAAAATGGTTACTCACCTTCGACTTTTCATTATTGCCAAAATATTTTTCAATTTCTTTCATGAACTTCTTGACACTCTAGCTTTCAGTAATAGAGCCCCAAAACGCTTCCAAAATAGAGCCTTTCATGATCATCAAGCACATTCGTTTAGACCGATCCCACTTTTCAATTTAAATCTCATTGAGGAATTTCAACTTAGCAGTGGATCGATCCGATCGAAGTGCAAGATCTAAATCCAAGCAGTCGAGGACAATCTCCATGATTTCTTTCCAGACTTTGAAGTTCGTCCTGCTCAACGTTGGGATATTGCTGACTTGGGCAAAAACATTCGAAGCAGTAGCAACAGAAACTATATAGAGAACAAAATAAATAAGCATACTCACATAAACAAACATGTCAAAAAAATAAAACAAGACATGAACAAATAATCCAAATTGGGGACCCATCTTAAGATACCTAGCACAACATTAATTCCAAGTCTTTGGACAGAGGAATTAACTGTAAGTGGTACTCTTAGTACAATGATCAAATACTGACAATCAATTCTTTCAAACAACAACCTTTCTTTGGACCGAATTTTGTTCACATGAAAAAAGTCTTTATAATCGTCACGCTTTTATCATCGCAGACACGTTGTTATTTGACCAAATTGTTGTTGGGATTATGCTCGATAGCAAGAGTATAATAATGCATTTGACAATCTTTTCATATTAAAATAGTGATTTCTAGTTTAACAAATCTTATAGCATTTATAGTTTTTTTATTATAAATGTCAAAAGTAAATAATCATAAGGTCAAAAGACAATGAGAAAAGAAGAATTGTTCATACATCTAGATATGTATAAGGTAGACACAATTCTTTAGTTAGTCTTGAATAATATTCACAACTTAAGATAAAGGTTGTGTGCCTTTGTCTTGTCAAAGTTGTAGATTCTTTTGCTAGCATTTGAGTGGGATCAAATGTGTTATGATGAGTCTAAAAGTATCAAAGTGTGGTGTCTTTGGGCAAAAGAATCTAGTGCACTGGGTGCATTGAATTGGATCACAATTAAATACTTTATCTAGAACCGTCAATTGATAAAATTTTTCATTTGAAGACAACCGGAGAGTCTATCTCAATCCTGAGATAAATGATGGACTTATGGTTACAAATTTTATCATTTGAGCTATCAATGAGTACGATTATATAGCATAGTCTATCCTCAATAGTTTGGTGGTATTCATTTGTTAATCGATAGAGAACTTCATTTATAGATATGGACACCGTGGCTCCATTTATTAAATGAGAGCAGAATATCATCATACAGATATTTTGAGGTATTGGATATTAAATCTGAACGTTAAGTTTTCAATAGTGTCTATTGAAATATGGCTTCTGGACAAGTCAAATTATCCAAGTTCAAAATATGGTCATATGAGTAAATATGGTAACTTGGAGAGCTATAGGCGGTCTATGAGCTCTTGGCGATTGCTAGTATTCTTCACGAGGATACACTTTCTCCATTAAGATTGTCTAGGGTATGAATGAGAAATATTACCTTATTCTATCTTTATTTAAGAGTTCAGTTTTAGTTCTTTAGTGGAATGAACTAAAATTAATAGATTGCACCTAAGTGAATAATTTATTGATTGTGATTAGGTTATGTCTATTAAAGCTTAAATTTAGATAACCCGCCAAGATCCCCAATCCACACGAACTTGCATGGATCACTTGATACATTCTACCAGACCAATTTAGGGGTCCATCTAGAATTGTATTAAAGCATGTGGACTTGTTTCTTTTTGTAAGAATGAGTCTAGTTCACATGTGGACATTTTATTAAGGTCCAATGGATTTAATAAAATAAGAAAAATAATATATATGCCTATATAATGTCATGGGCGGCAAGGCTAATATATATATATATATATATATATATATATATATTATTTAATTAAATGGAAATTAATTAATTAATTAATTATTTAATTAAAAGTCAAAATATTTTTTCTAATAGGAGAAGGTCTCCTAATATTATACTATTGTTGGTAATATAATTAATATTAAAGACTATATTTGATAAGTAGATAAATAAAATCAATTATTTATCTAGTCAAATTATGAAGTCTTTAATATGGTCACAAATACACTAATGAGTTGGATTAGGAGTCTTGGTGTAGAAAATAATTATTTTTTGAAAAGGATTCTTGGTCACTAAGTAAATCCACCTACGAATAGGATTCTTGTCTACCAAGTAAATCCTCTTTAGGAGAGGATTTGTGAATCTATAAATATAGGTTGTAAATTTCGACCAAGCCTTGGTTTTTGGTGTGAGAAGTTGTTATTTATTTATCTTTATTGTTATAAAAAAGAAAAACTTCGTCCAACTTATTGTGTGAAGAATTCAGCCAAGTATAGAGAAAAGAGGGAATGTTTTTGTTTTCGATAGTACACTAGTATCCTTTGCATCAAAAGGGTTTTGTGTACAACATCGAATCAAGGTTCACACGAGTTTCAATCAAATTGATTGATAATTCACAAGTGACCGGACGTTCTTGGTTTTTCTCTTGGAGGATTATTGTGACTAACAAAGAAGAAGATTCTGTTTGTTTCCATCCTTAGGTATACAATTTAAAGAAAGGGAGCCCACACTCTTAGGTGATTCACGTTCGTGATTGGATTGAAAGATCTTACGGATTCAATTCGACGCTAGTTCAATCGTCACGAAAAAAAAGGTACGATACTTTTTATATACATAAATTAATCTAGCGTTAAGGTTCTTGTTATTAAAAAGGAAAAATATTTATTTATACCAAACCCTAATTTTGAATTTTTCACGCTACCCCTGTGCGTATTTTCCCTACAATTGGTAACAGAGCCTGGTTGTACCATTGATTAATTGATGTATGTGTATATGAATCTTTTTCTTTTATTGTATATATGCATGTTTTAGAAAAAGATGGCACTCTAGGTATTCACATATATATTTACATTGGAATGTATGAATATATATATATATATATATATATATATATATATATATATATATATATATATATTTTATGTGTGGTTTGTTATTGTTCAATTTTGGTCCTAAAATTTCAATGTATTCTTGTTTTGGGATTGTAACAAGAAGGGTGACCTATCATCGCCATAATTTTCTTCTTGGTAGTTGCTAAGTTTTTTTTTTGTTTTTGTTGTAATAATAATAATAATAATTCTGCAGTATTTTTTTTGTTTAAAATTCTTCTATAATACATTCAAGTATCGAAGACTCGAAGGTTTGAAGAATTGGAAGCAACTGGAACAAGTTTGGGACCGTGCAAGCCGTAGCAAAAATTGTGCGTGCGGAGAGCACACGGCCACGTTTGTTGTGGCATGTGCTGAGCCCTTTATGGGGTTGTGGCATGCGCACGCCCATGGGTTGGGGCCAAGGGTGCACACGTCCATGGGAGGCAGCCGAGGGAATCCAAACGACGAAGGTCGCGTGAAGACTTGTTCGCCAAGAAAGAAGCTTTTTGTATTCCAAGACATGTGATTTACATGCTTTTCTAGGATGGACCAAAATTGTAGCTATTTATATTTTTTGTAAATATTGCAATGTTTGTCATTGTTTGATAACATGTCATATAGAATAGGAGTGCCACTCATATATCTCTTTTGGTATGAACTTGCATTGAATGATTTAGGTATCTAATTGGCATCTAGATAACTTGGTAAATCATTTTATGGAATTCGATCACATGCCTTAAACAATTGAGTGGGAGAAGGTGTTTTGGAACACCTACGACCTCCAAGTTTAGTTGAACTTTATGATTCGTGTAAGGTATTCATGAATGGAATTTAGCAAGATACTTCCTTACAAGGATAGACTAGACAATAAGCACAAACGATATCTATTCCCAAAGGAGGGATATTCGTGAGGGATTATATTGAAGGTCGATAACTTGGTAACACACTCAATGTAATTTTATTAATATCCTCCCAAGAGTTCTTGTTAATAAAATTGCAAGGCTAAAATTGAAAATGTTGGTTGTTATATTAACAATTAGGTGGGACCTAGTCCAACTAGTAAATGGTGCAAACTCCCAAAGGATGCGTGACATTTATGGGTGTTGGATCACGGTTGAATTTTACGATTGAATTAATTTATTAATTCAAGATAAATATTCAAAAGTGTTATATCATGCTTATTTACTTATATAGTTTTTGTTATTAAAAAGAAATCATGACCCCATCCCTAATCAACATCCTAAAATATAATACTTTAATTGATGATAATTATGTCACATGGAAAAGGAAAATTGGGTTGTTATTACAAGCTGAAAAACATAAATTCGTTATGTCTATTCCTTAACCACCAAACTAATGAATCTACTCAGGAGCAACGAGATGAGTATCAATAGTGGAAGTCTTCAGATGAGATGGCTAAATGTACGTTACATTATGGCCATCATCTCTGATGTATTGCAACAACAACATAAAGGAATGGAGACTGCTGTCGATATGATGATGTCTCTATAGAAGATATTGTAGGGAAAAACGGGTTCAAAACGCAACGGAAGCGTGAGAAAATTAGAAATTTAGGGTATGCATATATAATTTGTTTTTTCCCTTTATGCAATGAGAACCTTAACCCTAGATTAATTGACATATATAAAAGTATCGTACCTTTTACTCGTGACGATTGAATAAGTGCCGAATTGATTCTGCAAGATCTTCCAATCCAATCACGAACGTAAATCACCTTGGAGTGTGGGCTCCCTTTCTTTAAATTGTATTCCTGAGGATGGAGACAAAGCAAAAATCTTTTCTTTGTTAGTTACAAATATCCTCCAAGAGAAAAATCCAAGAATGTCCGGTCACTTGTGAATTATCAATCAACTTGATTGAAACTCGTGTGAACCTTGATTCAATGTTGTAATGTAAAGGATACTAGTGTACTATCGAAAACAAAAACGTTCTCTTTTTCTCTTTTCTCCTTGGCCGAATTCCATACCCTTTTTCTATGAATTGATTGAATTTTGTCTAGAGCAAAAACTAATTTTCTCCCACAAAATTCTCTCTTGAAAATTACCTAGCATGACCAAAATTTTCTTCATAGGATTCTTAGGGCTGGCCGAAAATCACACACACACACACACACACACACACACACACACACACACACACACACACACACACACACACACACACACACACACACACACATATATATATATATATATATATATATATATATATATATATAGGATCATAAATCCTTTCCTAAGAAGGATTTACTTGGTTGGCAAGAATCCTTTCCTTAGGTGGATTTATTTGGTAGTTAAGAATCCTTATCTAAAAGGAAATCTAACTCCTCCTATATCCATATAGGCTGGCCGAATTTCTCATTGATATAGATTAGAAGAGTTTAATCTTTTCCTAAGAAGGATTACTTGCTAGTTAAGAATCCTTATCTTAGGTAGATTTACTTGGTGGTTAAGAATCCTTTTCAAAAAGGAATTCTATCCTAACACCAAGACTCCTAATCCAACTCAATAGTGTATTTGTAACCATATTAAAGACTTCCTAATTTGATCAGATAAATAATTCCTTTTATTTATCTACTTATAAAATATAGTCTTTAACATTAACTATACTACCAACAATAGTACAGTTTTAGGAGACCATCTCCTACTAGGAAAAAGATTTTGACTTTTAATTAAATAATTAATTAATCAACAAATTAATTAATTTATATTTAATTAAAGAATAAAATAAAAATAATATATTTAAGCTATTTTTAATAGCCATTGCCGCCCATACCAAATATAAGGACCATATATTATTTTTTTTTATTTTATTAAATCCATTGGACCTTAATAAAAAAGTCCACATGTGAACTAAACCTATTCTTACAAAAAGAAACAAGTTCTCATGCCTTATTACAATTCTAGATGGACCCCTAAATTGGTCTGGTAGAATATATCAAGTGATCCATGCAAGTTCGTGTGGATTGGGAATCTTGGCGGGCTATCTAAATTTAAGCTCCAATAGATACAACCCAATCACAATCAACAAATGATTCACTTAGGTCCGATTTATTTAATTTTAGTTCATTCCATTAAAGAACTAAAATTGAACTCTTAAATAAAGATAGAATAAGTTGATGTCACTCACTCATACCCTAGACAACCTTATTGGAGAAAAGTGTATCCTCGTGAAGAATACTAGTAATTGCCAAGAGCTCATAGACCGCGTATAGCTCTCAAAGTTACCATATTTACTCATATGACCACATTTTGAACTTGGATATTTTGACTTGTCCAGAAGCCATGTTTCAATAGACACTATTGAAAACTTAACGTTAAGATTTAATATCCAATACCTCAAAACATCCATAAGATGGTATTCTACTCTCATTCAATAAATGGAGCCACGATGTCCATATCTATAAATGAAGTCCTCTATCGATTAACAAATGAATACCACCAAACTATCGAGGATAGACTATGCTATATAATCGTACTCATTGATAGCTCAAATGATAACACTTGCAACCATAAGTCCATCTTTTATCTTAGGATTGAGATAGACTCTCCGATTGTCTTCAAATGAAAACTTTTATCCATTGATGGTTCTAGATAAAGTATTTGATTTTGATCCTATTCAATGCACCCAGTGCACTAGATTCTTTTGCCCAAAAACACCACACTTTGATGATTTTAGACTCATCATAACACATTTGATCCCACTTAAATGCTAGCAAAAGAATCTACAACTTTGACAAGATAAATGCGCCCAACCTTCTATCTTAAGTTGTGAATATTATTCAAGACTAACTAAAGAATTGTGTCTACCTCTTACATATCTAGTTGTATGAACAATTCTTCTTTTCTCATAGTCTTTTGACCTTATGATTATTTACTTTTGACAATTATAATAATTAAACTATAAATGCTATAAGTTTTGTTAAACTAGAAATCACTTTATTCATATGAAAAGATTGTTAATTACAATATTACACTCTTGCTATCGAGCATAATCCTAACAGATATTAGCTATGAGGTCTGAGAGCTTCTTTCTTTTGTCGCTTTTCAGCTCTCATGTCGTGATGCTCCATCTTGACCTTGAGCTGTCCATCAACCTCAATCTGTTCCAGAGCCTGATCATAGGCTTCCTGGTAGGTTTCTGGAGGTCTCTTGGCAAAAGACCGAAACAATTTTCCCTCCCACAAGTTTCTTCTGAAGTTGGCGAGGGGTTCTCTCTTGGTGAAGACCCCCATCTGGATGACTTCCTTGTAGAAACATTCCACATAAGCTCGGAAAGTTTCCCCTCTCTCCTGGATCACGTATTATAGATGGATCGGGTCCTTCAATCGGGGCTTAACTCTCTGGTATTGTGAGCAGAAATTGGTTGATAACTTGGTGAAGGAATCCACGCTCCCAGCGGATAGTTTCCTAAACCAGGTCTTAGCATAAACCGTGAGTGTAGTAGGGAACATCCAACATATAGCGGCTTTGGTTGTGTTCTGGACCTCCATCTCCATCTATTGAACGAAGCTCTCTAAGTGGCTCAGAGGATCTCCAGTCCTGGAGAACCTGTCAGCTGGCATTTTGAACTTAGACGGGAGCTCTGCCTCCCGGATCCTTCTGGTGAAAGGGGCATTCATTTCACTTAGAGGATCTTTCTTATCCTCCTTATACTTCCCCTTCTTCATCAATTGGATCTCTTTCTGTAGCTCTGCCAACTGGTCCCTTAGTCGCTTGCTTTCGGACTTTCTTGAGTCGATCTCAGATTCCTCACCATCAGATCCCTCTGATTAACTGGTGACCTCTACCCGGCTCCATCTTTGGAGGGGGCTTGCTCGGGGGTTTTATTGAATTTCTTTTTCTCTACCCCAGGCTTCCCTCCTTGTAGTCGTTGGGTGGAGGAGCTTTTCCCGTCCCCAAGGAAGAACATCTGCCGCGGATCTGACTTGTCGTAGTTGGTAGCGTGGCAGCGCTTCGGGAACATGGGAGATGGGCCCTAGCCTATCCCAGATCGAGGTTGGGAGCCCCATTCTATTACGAGTTGATTCCCGATGGGTAGGTCCCAGGCGATCAAAAGCGGGTTGCCTAGCCCCGGGCCTGCTTGATTCCCTCTGATTATAGAGACCCGTTTGTTGGATAGTGATATCCTCAACGAGTAATCGAAGGCGGACGTTCTCTATAAAGGCCGCCGCTTGTTGGTCAAGCTCGACCTGGCTTCCCAGAGGGGGATCCAGAGCCCGCACAGTAGCTGGCAATGTGGGAATCTGGCTATGGAGCCCAGATTTTCTCTCTTTCCTAGGGACCTTTCTTGTCGATGTAGCAGAAGGTTGCCCCGAGGTGCCCTGCTGCTCTTGTGAGAAGCGGAGCTTTATGATGACTTTGAAATAACAAACTTTTTGAATATAAAAAGATGGTGGTGTGAGAGTTTCCCACAGACGGAGCCAGAAAGTGTTGACGGAAAATTTTCTCGAGATGAGAAATTTCTGTTAACACCCTCGAGACCGCTACCATGAAAGTGGTGGCCGGGATTGGTACCGTTGGTTCCCGACTTGTTTAAGAGAGAGATGAGTGGTTGGAATGTAATAACAGTAAGAGGGAACTTTATTATTGATTTATTTAAGATACAAATAGCTCTCTAGTTTGCTCACAGTCTCTCAGAGGTGTAGGGTGTGACAACTCGGTGCCTATCGAATAATGGAGATGAATGTGACCGTGTTCTGAATCCAGAATTTAGGCCCTTCTTCTATGTGTATATCTGTTGCTTATGATTTTTATCTCTGATCTCTACCATGCTTGGCCTCTCATATATATATATATATATATATATATATATATATATATACATCGTCCAAGTAGGTTTTTAGTTCACAAATAATCTACCGTGATCTCATGAATCCGTTCTCTCCTTATTGGGTGGGATTCGTCATTTAAATTTGAATTGTTTTTGGATTCGACGATATCGTTGACGAAAATAAATTTGTTCCCTTATTTGAATTAAACTCTTGACGTGCATGCAAATATTACATGGAAATGATCCTGTGTGAACTCGTGCCATGGATCTTCATGGAGGTCATCCTGCCAACTGCTTGTTGCCCCGTAGAGTGGGGTAGATCCCTGCTCTAGCTCTGCTCTTAGAAGCTTAAGATGGATTTTCCCTGACCTGTGGGGGCTCGAGGTGCTCTTGTAGACCTTCCTGGGAGGTAGATGAGGTAGTGTAGATTTAGGCGTGATTCTTCCTTTATGCCCAGCAAGGACATCGGGCTTCTTTCGAATGTCTCTTGAGCTTGGAGACTTCCCCTGGCACTCACAGGGCGGTTGCAGAGCTCGACCTCAGAGCTGAGGTTCCCCGATAGATGGTCTAGAGGAAACCCGGGTTCCAGTACTCTTGTGGGGACTCATCCTGGTCGCGTCTGGCTTGTATTTTGGTAGCTTTGAAGCCGAGCTGGCCTTCCCTGCTTCTGCTGGGTGGCTTTACGGTCTTTCCGGGCTTTATGATTGTCTACTATGAGTGGAAAATTTCTCTTTGACCCTTGGCCAAATTTCACTATTAACAAGTATCTTTTGTCTTTCCCTCAAGATTCAACAATGTTCTAAGAACATTGTCACGTACATCCTTCTCAATGTGCACTACATCAAGATTGTTTCTTATTTTAAGATATTTCCAATACTCCAACTCTAAGAAGATTCTTTTCTTAGTCCAATTTAACTCAATAGAAGTGCGTTTTCTTTTTCGGTCAACATTATTTGGGTTTTCCTCGAAAGTTGCATGTCTAACATGTTCCAATTGCTTTCAAATATCAAAACTGGATAATAAGTTAGGTGCAAATTGCTTTTCATCCTTCCTAATACATTGTTTGCTTCGTCTCCAAGAATGGTTTGGGAACAAGTATCGGCGATGGCAGGTAATAACATATTTATTTCTCAAAAGTTGCAATTTGCAATTACAAACTGGACAAGCCTTATACTCTTTAGTGCTCCAACCATATAAGTTTCCATATGTAGGAAAGTCATTCATTGTTCACAAAATACATGCATTCAAATGGAAACTTTGTCGAATGGATACATCATAAGTGTCAACACCATCATTCCACAACTTCTTTAATTCATCTATCAATGTTTGTAAATACACATCTATATCCTTTCCAGATGCTTGTGGGCCAAGAATAAGCACTGACATAATAAAAAATGAAGATTTCATACATTTCCATGGCGGTAAATTATACTGCACAAGAATTACAGGCCTCAGTCTGTATGGATTACTTATACTTCCAAAAGGATTGAAATCATTTATGGTAAGGCCCAATCGAACATTGTGAGAATCTTGCATAAAAAGAGGATATTTTTATCAAATTCCTTCCAAGTTTCAGAGTCAGCTTGATGCCTGAAGACAAACATTATATCCATTCGTTTCTCCTTATGTCACCTCATTTCAGAAGCAGTATGTTTGAACATAAACAGTCTTTGAAGTCTAGGTGTAAGTAGGAAACAATGCAATATCTTATGTAGGATCTTCTTATCTTTCCCACTATCTAATTTATATCTGTTCTCACCACACACCTGACATTTTTCTGCTCTTTCATGCTCCTTCCAAAATAAAGCATAATCATATTAACGTGCATGAATTGATCCATACCCCAATCCCAAGTCTCACAACATCTTCTTAGCCCTAAATATGAATCTGGAATATTGTTACCATCAAGAAACACTTCCTTTAATAATTGAAGTAACATATAAAATGATTTGTTACTCCATTGATTTAGTACTTTAATATACGTTAATTTCACTATGAAAGTTAATGTAGAAGACTTTGCACAACCTTGATACAACTCATGTCTTGCTACACCAAATAAGGCCTCAAAATTATGAAAACAAGTATTGTTTCATAAGTTGCTTAACTCCCCCAAACCTCTATCTTCATTCCCATGTGTTGGCCCATATACATTGGTATAATTCAAGATATTCATCATCCTCTTCGGCATCTATGTCTTCAATCTCAATGTATTCATTATGTTCAATTGATTCTCTATGAAATATCCATCTTTCATAACTTCGAGAGAACCGAAAGTTAAATGTCGTTGAATGGTTGCAAGATCATGTAACTATGTGTTTTGACAATCTCGACTAGGACAAAGAGTCTTATCATCGAGGGCAAAATTTGGGGTAGAGGGGGGGGGGGGGGGGGGGGGGAAGTGTGGGGAGGGCAACCAATGAAACTGATACATATATTTATTTTACATAAATTCTAATATTATAGTATGTAGGCAATAAATTATGATATTATTAGTATAAATTAATTAATTAATATCTTTCCCATTTGATTGTCCATGAAATTAGGAGATAAAGTCAACTTATTTCCTTAATTTTAATTTTCAATGCAAAAAAAAATCGTTAAAATACGTATCTTATGTTGATACAAATCTTTACTCTAAGTTGTTTGTTTATTATTAATTATTCAGTTTGACCTTTCACGTTATCTTTATCACTCTTCAAGACTTTAGGTTGTGAATCGTAAATTAATAAAAAATTCATGTTGTTCACTTAAGCAATTTTATTCTTACGGTTGTAACTAAATTCTTCTTATTCTCTTTTGAATAATTTATGGTACTAGATTACAAAATAATAAATATTTTATGATATTAATAAGATTTTGCTACATTTATTATATAGTTTTTTTTTTTGAAATACATATAGTTTGTAATTTAAACATTTTCAACTGCAACTACTTAGATGCCGTTTTCAGCTATGTGTATTGTCAAGATTAGGTTTCGTAATAAGATGGAATATGAATTTCTTTCAAACTCAATACATTGAAAGGGAAATCACATGAAAACTTAGTATATATATTCGATTATAGACAATTTTATAAATTTAAAAGAGCCTCGGGTTCCATTTTGATTTATGAAGCTGTGTCTATTTTATTTATTAGTTTATTTGTTATACTATTACAATTTACATATGAGATTATACATTATTATATTTGATTTTTTAAAATATTAGTATATTCGTCATTCGTCAACTTGAATATTTATGATCATACAACAACCAAATCCAAAACACCAATCAAGCAAATTTCACACAAAAAAAGATCAAAACCCATTTTTTTTTATTTCTTAAAACTAAAAATCCAAATCTCAATTCTCAAGAATCGATAATGGGTGGATCTGATACCATTTGTAAGGATCTGAATATCACAAAATCCAAAACATGCATAGGCACATAATTAATCTGAATCTTAACCTATACATATTTCCTGATTAATCAAACCCTAAATAAATATTACTAACCCATGTCAATTCAAGAGAAAACAGAGATAGAAAAAAAGGAAAACATACCTGAATCCATTGTCATAGGTTGGTGGACGGATTGAGATCTTCCAAATTATTACAATCCTTGGGATACAAAAGTGTCTCTAGTGATGGGGATCCAGAAAAGCCTAAAAGTGATTGTGTAATCTGGGGACCATAACCCTATACATAGTAAACATATTATTATATGTTTTGCTATTTTTAATTTGGCCCCTCAAAAATTTAGAAATAACACTCTAGTATCTACACATTAATTTCATGACAATTATACCCTTAAGCCTTAATACTTTAATCTTAAATAGACCACTTTAATTTAGGCTTAACCAAAAGATATCATAACATGTTTAAAATTCAAATGTGTGGCGCCACATGATGGAATTTTTCCAACAATAGTAAATGTAGCAGAAACCTTGATTTAAAGACTAATTGTATCGTCTCCGATTATGCATACGTCTTAAGTTCAATTTGAGTAGCAATATTCAAAGACGAAATGATAATGGTAGCAGAATGTTTGATTCGTAGACCAATTGTGTTGTCTCGGCAAAGCTCTATTCAACTAACAATATTCAGAGACGAAATGGTAATGGTAGGAGAATGCTTGATTCACAAACCATTTATATCGTCTTAGAATGTAGAATGAACCAAAGCTCTATTTAACTAACAATATTCAGAGACAAAATACTAATGATAGCAAAATGCTTGATTTGCAGACTAATTGTGTTGCCTCGAAATGTGGAATGAACTAAAACTCTATTTAACTAACAATATTCAGAGACTAAATAGTAATGGTAACAAAATGCTGGATTTGCAGACTAATTGTGTTGTCTCAAAATGTAGAATTAACCAAAGCTCAATTCAACTAACAATATTCAGAGACGAAATGGTAATGGTAGCAAAAGGCTTTATTCGAACACTAATTATGTCATCTCCGAATGTCCATGCTATTTGAGAAAACAAAAACCCACATCTATGGAGACAAACACCAGATTGCGTTGCAGAAAGCTTCATTTGGAGACTAAAATTCAATTCGACTCCAAATGTATGGTAGCTAATATTTAAATTTCTTGTAGTAGGTGTTACAAAATCAACCACAAAATTCCACGCATCAAATACCCAAGGGAAAACCTAGTTCTATGTTTAGTGAGAGAGAAGAGAATGTGGGCAGATACGTTCTTGGAAAAAAATGTTATTTTTCTCTATATTTGTAACTGTTAACAATTAGTTATTCATCCCAATGCTATTATGTGATATATAAAGATAATATCACATAATCAATTAATTGGATAAATAGGGATTTAATTTGAAGTCTATAAATTATTGATTATATCCTGATAAGACTTCAAATTCAAATTAGTTGTTTTATATTTTATCAGTCTAGCCCATAATGGGTGCCTGATTGGGCTAAACCCACAAGCCCAAAATCCAACATCCCCCACTCACACATAGTGTCATAGTGGGTAAAATGTGCATTCTCTCTTCACATTGTTTAGTTCTCGCGTTCATACTTGGCAAGTGGAACGTGCGACCATCGAGCCGTCTGCAAGAAAAAGTTTGGAAGAGCTATGCCAAATCTAATAAAGACTAGCCCAATCAACATCGCTATAACTAATCAAGCATAAATCTGACACTTGATAACATAGCTTGTAATCAATTGTCCCTTTGAGGTATCGAAGTATGTGTTTCACCACTTTCCAATAAGCAAGACTAGGGTTCACTTAGGACCTACTAACAAGATCAGCTGCTTGGTAAATGTCTGGGCGAGTACATATCATAGCATACATTAGGCTACGAACATCGTTAGAATATGGAACACAAGCTATCTTTTCCTATTCATCAGGAGTCTTAGGGTACATGCTTAGGCTCAAAGTATTGCCTTTCTCTACAAGAGTGTCAATGGGTTTGTGAGTCTGCATTTGAAATTGTTCAAGAATATTCTTAATGTAAGTCTACTGAGACAAATAAAGAAATTTCCTTTAACAATCTCTAAATATCTTAACTCTAAGCATGAAACTTGCCTCGCCCAAGTCCTTTATTTTAAAATTTGAGGACAACCAGCCTTTGGTGGCGACAATCATCTCCTTATCGTTTCTCGTTAGTAGTATATCATCTACATACAAAGATATGATTATAAAACTATCCTCGGATTATTTAACATACATACAATGGTCTTCTTTAATCATTGCAAACCCATTCACAATGATGGCCCAGTGAAAATTTAAAGTACCATTGTCCATATGATTGCTTAAACCCATAAATCAATTGGGGGAGCTTGCAAAATTTGTGCTCTTGCCTGCTCGGTACAAAGCCAACATTTTGATCCATAAAAATTTCTTCATCCAGTTCTCCATTGAGAAAAGCAATTTAACGTCCATTTTGTAAGGTTCCAAATCTAAATTAGCAACAATAGCTAGAATGAGGTGAATAAAGGCAAACCTCACTACCGATGAGAAGGTTTCCTCACTACCGATGAGAAGGTTTCCTCACAGCCAACACCTTCCTTTTGGGTGTATCCTTTTGCCACAAGTTGAGCTTTGAATCTTTCAATTGAACCATTTGCTTGAAGTTTGATCTTCAGAACCTATTTATTCTCGATGGTCTTTCACCTAGAAGGGAGATCAACCAGGTCACAGACTTGATTTTTCTCTTAGATTCCATCTCTTTTAGCATGGCTCGTTTCAATTCCTAGAAGCAGGGGATGACATGGCCTCTTCATAAATTTTAGGCTGGGTTCATCTACATCGTTTGGAGCACACACAAAAGCTTTTCCCTCAATATCAAAGCGATATGAAGGATGCTAACACGTTGGCTTCATCGTAGTTGTGGATCTTCAAAATTAGCTTCTAATGGTACACTCCCACTCGAAAGAACACCTCCACTAGGAGGTAAGTCACTACTAACTTGGGGAGTTTGATTAGAAGCTCCCTTTTCTAATTCAACTATCTCAAATAGTTCATTATTCTTATCGACATCCCCTTTTCTTGGGAATTCCTCCTTAAAAAAACCCACATCACGTGATTCAATTTCACTATTAGTTTTATCTAGTTGTTCACCAAGCATCACATACCCTTTAGATTCATCAGAATTTCACTATTCGTCAGTTGTCTTAGATTTCCTTTTTCATCACAGAGTTACAGAAGACTCTCAGATACTCACATCCATGGTTAGTGTAGAGAGTCTTAATTGTACTCTCCATCCAGTTCTCAACCAAATTCATGTGTTGCATTAAGCAATCCAATGCTTTTGACTTATGAGAGATCAAATAAGTATGACTATATCGCATGTAATCATCTATAAATATGATAAAATAGTTGGCACCATGCCTTGCCCTCACATTCTTTGGGCCACATATTTCAGAATGTATTAATTGTAAAATGAGAAGATGCCTCAATGATTTTACTTGAAGGTTTCCTAGTTAACTTACATGCAAAACAATGTTCACTAGTAGGCAAACTAGCTTTAGCATGCTAACCTAGTAGGCCTTCTCGAGCCATTCTATTCATTCAATTCTGGCCAATGTGATCAAGTCTAGAATGTCGTGTAATAGAATTATCAATAGTAGTAAAAAAGAAACTGAATTATTATTTGAATAATAAATATCCAAAACAAAAAATCCATATGAAATAAATCTATAAACATACAAAGTTGGTCCATAAAAAAATTCAACACTATTGTTATTAAAAACTAAGCGAAAATCCTAGCCTAAGAAAAACGATAACTGATAACAAGTTCTGTCGAACATCAGGAGCAAACAGAACATTATGGATCAACATAGTGCGTCCTCCTTTCAAATTTATCGTGTAGGTACCAATGCCTAGTACCCACACACGTTCTCCATTGCCCATGTAAAGTACTTTGCATCCTACTAGTATTGAACAATACTCCACAAACCCAACATGGTCCCTTACTACATGTTCAGTTGCTCCTGAATCCACAATCCAATCATGAGATGTATGAGCAACCATAACATGGCTAGCAACAAAAACAAAGTGAGAGAATAGGATAGAGAGTACCTTCTTCAGCTTAGTGTAATCACGAGCGAAGTGGCATTCCTTGTCACAGTTGAAACATGCTTTATTAGCTTTGCACTTTTTACCACCGCGCTTGCCTTGCTTCCGCTTGGTAGTGTTAGCCTTCTTAGGTGCATGTCCATTATTCTTCCCATTTTGCCTACCATTGTAGTTCGTATGCTTTTGCCTAGATGCTTTGCTTGAACTAGACTCAGCAACATATTACGAGCTATTAGCCTTAGGAGCTTCCAAGCGTTCAGCTTTAAGCTCCAAAGGACGCAAAAGATCATCAAAAGTCTTTATATTTACATTGTGCGTCATGTTCTCCTATGTATCATGTAGAGAATGAATGCCAACTTGGACTTTTTATTCATCACTCAAGTTGTTCCCAACTGATTTGAGTTCGCGTATCAAGGTTGACATCTATCGAAAATATTGTTTCATATCTGTGTTTGAGCGTATCTTATATGTGTTAAACTTCAAGTTCAATGTGCGCAATCTTGTAGCAGAGGTGCCACCATACTTGAGCTTAAGGGCATCCCACATTTTGTGAGTAGTTGCATAGTCCTCAAATGCCTCGATTAGGTCATTGTGCATGCTGCTAAGCATAACAAAGCGCCCACATCAATATTTCTTAAGCCATTGGGCATAAGCTTCTAGATCACGCCGATGTGGAGCATCTAGATCATGCCGATGTTGAACACCAGTACCTACCTCTAGGGGTTTGTCTAAGGACTCAGTCAAGGTTTTCAAAACCTCTTGCTCATCAAGAAAATATCGAATCTTCCTATGCCAAATGTCATAGTTATCTCCTTCTAGTTTTTCTCCTTTGTTCAAATTAGCTACTATGCTCTTATATGCCATGCATATTGATGCCATCTAGTTAACAGTTACAAATACAGAGAAAATTCAGGCCCTACCCTACAACTGTTTTTCAACCTTTTTTCCAAAAAAGATTTCGAATTCACGTTCGTTAATCATTTTTCATTTTATTTTTCAAAAACGAAAAAAAAATCAGTGTTAACAGTGAAAATAAAAAAAAACACAAAATACATACTTCTTTGTTTTTGTTTTTGTTTTTGTTTTTCACTTTTTATTTTATTTGTTTTTTACTTTGTTTTTCATTCTTCTTTCTGATCCTCTTCTCCGAACCTTTTTCTTCTACGATCCTCTTTTTCTTCTTCTTCTATCCTCTTTTTCTCTTTCTCTGATGCTTCTTCTTCTTCTTCTTCTTCTTCGTCGATCCTCTTCCTCCTCATCTTCTTCGATCTTCTTCCTTTCTTTTTCTTATTTTCTTCTTCTTGACCGATATGGTTTCCTTTATTTTTCTTCTTTTTATATATTTTTTTATTACTGTTATTAATATTTATTAAAATAATACATATTTATAATTAAAGAATTTAGTTTTGATTAATTGATTAATTGATTTTTTTTAGTAATTTATGATGTGCTACTTTTGTTTAATTTAAAAATTACAATATAAAAATTATATTGGTTAATTATTTCATCAATTTGTTTATAACTATAATAATATTAATCAAAATGCAAAAAATGATATTTCAATTTTTGATAGTTTTCACTTTTCAATTAACCTACCAGATGCGTTTTTTCCGTTTTCATTTTTAAAATACAACTTTCAATATATTATACAAGACGCGTTTTTAGAATTCGAAACTGAAATAAAAAACACTGTTTCCAGTTTCATTTTTATTTTTAAAAAATAACAACAGAAAACGCTTACAAAACGGACCTTTACGTTTTTTTTCTTAGAACGTATTTACACACATTCTTTTCTCTCTCACTAAATGAAGAACTAAGTTTTCTGTTGGGTATTTGAAGCGTGGAATTTTGTGGTTGTTCTCGTAACACCCACACACCATCGACGGTGACTGAAGTATCTTGAAACCGTCATGTTAAGTCTTCCGCTAATTAAGGTATGCTACTTTACTATGTTTATAAAATGTTATTTACCATATCATCCCATGATTTATATGGTAAGGATAACTCATTGGCCACATCATTTAAAGTTGTATTGTATTACTCTTATTAATTTCAAAAGTAGTATTAATTGATTTAATTCAACAAAAAATCAAAAGTATATAATTTATTTGCACATAACATACAATAAAAAAAAAATAACATCCAAAACTTAAAAATAAAAAATGAAAATCTTAACAAAACGCTGAGTTGTTCCGGCAACAACTTTAACATTAACTTCAAAATCAAACTTGTTCTCCACTATTACAATTAAATTTTTTAATAATCTAATAAATACAAAATAATATAATTCATTATATTTAGCTTATATAACCTTATTTTTAATTTAAACATATTTTTGTACTTTTCATTATTATT
This sequence comes from Dipteronia dyeriana, assembly GCA_032871835.1. NCBI lineage: Eukaryota > Viridiplantae > Streptophyta > Magnoliopsida > Sapindales > Sapindaceae > Dipteronia > Dipteronia dyeriana. Next base: position 97,278,421 of record CM065296.1, on the reverse strand, counting down.
TTTACTTCCTAATCAAATATATACAATTATATATTTTTTATTTTTTTATTTTACTATAAATTGTATTCATCTTTTTATACTTAAATTAATATAAAAATTTCCAAAATGTTTCCAATTTATTTATTTTCACAAGTTTTCATTATATGATCCATCATAAATATAATTATGTTTAATATTAATATCATTTTAATAATATTTTCATATTTGCAAATTACAAATGTAATTATATTATTTATTAATATTGTTCTAACAAAATTTACAAGTCTCTATTTTTTTTAAATATGATTTAATTATTAATTATTAATAGTATGATTTCGATTTTTCAATATTTTAATGTAATTTTATTATTTAATTAATATATAATGTAATATATTACTAATATATAAAATAAAATCAATTTTTCCTTTTTAAGAAAATTAAAATAAAATTTGTTTTTCCTACTTTCTGAAATCGGTTGCTTTGAAGTTTAATTTTTCTTTTTAATACACATACATGAAGAATCATTTCATCCTTTGCAGCCGTTTAATTATTTTATACAGGATTATATATTTCTTGGAAGTTAAATATACAAGGGAAATGTAGAATTTGTTCTTGTTCTGGTTTATTAATTGACTTTCTATAAGCAGGATCTGTTGAGGCATTGAATTTGATAAGAAACTGGCCTGCTTGGATTCGAGGGATGCACCACTTTATGGCCAAATTTGACATGGGGCAAGATCACAAAATAAGGAATGCACGAATCACGATGAATCCAGTTGCATTCAAGTTTATATTTATTTTTTCTTCCCAATGGTGATGTTGACCAGCCACATACTTGGCACCAAATTCACAAACTTTCTTTTCAAGGCAGCTAACAACCGGATCGATGTGTTTCCTTTTAGTTTACAATTGAAACATAAGCGGTTCTTCGTCCCACGGGGGTTCAGATGACAAGAATAGGGTTTCTACACTTTAGAGGAAATGAACAGAAAAAAACATGACAAACGAAAGACTGCCAAGACCCAATACAAGTTCCAGGAAATGGAAACTACCATTCCTATTGTAGCATGTTCCACAGCCTCGGCATGAAACATGACCATTAAGACACACTTTCCTCCAACAAAGAATAAACAATAATCCATGCTGTTCTTGCACAACAGTATGAAACTGGTTCCTCAGAGAGAAAACCATTGACATTAAATCATTAATTTACGCGAGAAGTCATTTTTAATGATGCTCATGAGGCACGCATGTCTTAAAAAAAATAGTTAGCAATGAAGAAATATTATATGCCCCTGATATAATGCGTCATATATATATATATATATATATATATATATATATATATATATATATATATATATATATATATATATATATATGATATATGTCATATGGAATGAGCAACCGCCAACTCTTATGTTTTAAGAATACATTAATACTAGACAAGTCAGACATGAGATTTTTGAGATCAGAGACAAACTATAGAAAATGAGACCCTTCTATATTCTATGTTTGTTTATTTGAATATTTTTTCCTCTAGTAATTAAATAATTGTAAAAATTAATATAATAACTCAAACTCAAAACTATAATACAACAAAATAGCAAATAAAATGTTATCAATTTTTTTTTTATAATTACATCAAATAATGTATAATTTAAATCTTATTCGTCTTACATTTTTAGCAGTAAAAATACTAATTAAGTTTACATAAAAAAAAATGTTTTCGAAAAAGAAAAAGAAATAAGTGTATTATTTAATTACCTTCAAAACAATAACTTCTAAGGGATAAAAAGAGTATTATTTATGATAAACACTAGTGTTGCTAGGATTCAAAACTCCGTCACCTTTGATCCTTATTATTGTTATAAGAATGATAAATGAGTTTTCATTGATTGGCATTTAATAAAAAATATATTTGTATGATGGGTCATTTTTAAAGTCATTTATGGGTTGAGTTTTTATTATTAGGTTTTATTTTTATTTTTTAAAAATATGTGTACGGTGAACCATTTTTAAAGTCATTTATAGATATGTTTTTTTTAAAATCTTATATATACCATATTTTAAAATCAATTATTTTTTAATTACAATTTGAAGGCCCTTCACAATCGAAAGTCTTAGACGGTTGCGTCACTGGAATCCTCATAGGACCAGATCTGACGCTAGACAACCTAAAAATTAATCTAAAAACTAATCTAAATAATACGACTAGTAATTTATTTATTAACCACATCATCACATTATATGCGTAGTAATAACAGCCCATTTGACAAGGATAGTTTTACTTTTAAGAATAATGATCAGAAGAGTATAATTTTGAATTAAATGCATGTTAGAATATGAATATATGTCCCTTTTAGGACTATTACCGGGAAATCCCCCTTCTGGGTTGACTTTATTTTTAACCTCTTAAAATGTTTGACTTTTCAATCTGTTTTATGTACAGCGTGTACATATATGAATCTGTCTCTCTCTATATATATGCGAGATTATGTGAATGCACATTTTGCTCACGCACAACAATAGAAGAAGTAAAGCCGCACGTAAAGGCAATTATATATTTATATGGTTGTTAATTTAATTGGTGAGTTTTCCAATTAACATGTGTCCGCTTAAAACCTCTGACTTGCAAAGGATTTTCAGAGAGCTGGACAAAAATGGTGATGGCTTTGTGAGCCTGGAGGAGCTAAACTGGCTTCTTGAGAGAATCCATGTTCATTACAGCCTAAAAGAACTTGAGTCTTTGGTGGGAAAAAGAAGCCTGGATTTCACAGAGTTCTTGTTATTCTGGGAATCGATATCAAACATTAATGGGAATCATGAGAAGGAAGACAGCGACGAGGAGGCTGACCTTGTTAATGCGTTTAACGTGTTTGATTTGAACGGCGATGGCTTCATTTCTTCGGAGGAGCTTCAAAGCGTGTTGTCAAGACTTGGATTGTGGAATGACAAGAGTGGTAAAGATTGTAAGAGTATGATTTGTATGTATGATACCAATTTAGATGGTGTTCTTGATTTTGAAGAATTCAAGAACATGATGTTGCATACTGAATCTTAATCCATTCACTCATTGTAAATATAGTTTTCATCCTTTTGTTTTAATTTGTCGCTGTTGTTGTAATGGTTTTAGAAAGGAGTAGTAATTACTTGCCCTTTTTTTTTGTTTGATGCTGTGACTTGGATCCTCTTTCCTACATTTTTTTTACTTACTGTTCATTGAAAAAGTGGTAATAGAAAACAGTTAATTACACCATAATCATTTATTCGTTGTAATATTTATATGTCAAGATGGAGATTATTAATTGTTGTCATGTTTGGACGATAGAGTATCTCACTAAATTGACAAAAATATAATTGTATTTAATGTATTGAACCTTGCACTCCAATAGAGGTCGAAACGATGAAGAATATATATATATATATATATATATATATATATATTAGTTTTTCTATCAATACGTAATGATATAACTTATATTAGTATGTTACTTATATTAGTATGTTACATATGGAACAATGATTACGAAGAAGCTTTGATTCAAAGTATGTAAATCTAATGGTCTACATCCAACGCACTGACGAATTTATATCAGTGCGTACTGACTTATAAATTTATATATATATATATATATTAAGAGGTGTATTTCATTAAGATTTTAATAGACCATTTTGGAAAGTAAAAGTCTAGTGACATTGGATTGAAACTTTTTAATAAGTTAGATAAGTCTGGTAGTATTCGATCATGACTTTTAAGATTTTTTTTTAAAAGTCCATAATGTCTTGTAGTATTGGATCCAGACTTTCAAAAGGCATCAAATTGTCTGGTGGTATTGGATTGAGATCAATATTTGTACGATTTCATATCAAAATGGATTGTTCAGACTTTTAATGATAGCTATAAATACTAAGACCCAAAAATTATCTTGCACTTTCCCATCCGACTTTTCACTCTCGCTCAAAATCTTATCATCTTTGCAGAGAATCACATAGAAACACGCAAGACACTCTGTATAGCAAAAGAAGTACCTCAAATACTCAATTTAATTATGGGGGGATTAGGTATCATATACATTCAATTGCTTAATTCTAAGGTCATACGATGGGACCATTTGTACACTAATTGCCATTAAGGCAAAGTTAGACCAACAACAAAAACACAATATCATAATCATATAGTATAATATTTTACAAGAGTCACCATTATTGTTTTTTGAACAATTAGATTTTAATAAAAAGAGCCGAAGAACAGACGGTAAAACAAAGCAACTCCCAGGCTTCCTAGCTAAAAGAGAAGGCAGAAACAAAATGAGAAGACAACACCCAGGCAGATGATTACAGTATTTTTGATCTTAATCAATTTAAATAAAAGTTCGTTTATTGGGATCGGTGATTCTACTAATTGAACACTAATTAGTCTAATTAAATCCTAATCTAAATGTACGAAAACTAAATGCATAATGCTTGTCTTGGGTTAGTATTTTAATTCACTAATTTGAAAAAATACAATAAACTAAATAACACAAAAGCTAACACTAAAATATGAATATGAAGGAATGCTAAAGAATCAAGGCAACCTAATTAAACTTATCAATGTAATCCATAAGTCCCATTAAAGCATTTAAATCCAATTGATATGGTTTGTTTCATGAAGCACCTAATCTTTCCTATTACTCACACACGGTCATGTAATGAGCAATGGTTAGAATTAGTTTTTAATTAAAACTCTAAACCAAATCACACATAGCACGATTATGCATATATAATTTTTCTCAATTATTAAGTTTGTAGTTAAGGACTAAATGGGATGGTCACCCACATCTAACCCTCAACATCATAAATTAACTATCCTAACACAAACATTCATTGAGGTCTCATTTGAATATAAGTGAAGGAATTAGAGCAAGTATTGCAATAAAAGAGACTATCAATGTATTTAATTAATAAACATTACACTATAAGATTACAAAGAGTTGTTCAACCGGTTTATATTAATCCCCTAACTTAGAAATTAGTTACATATCAAGGAAAAAAAATAAAACAAAGAAGAGTTAAAGAAGAAACCCAAATTGGTCATTTAAAGTTCCTTGACTTGTAAGCTTCCTCTTCTTGCTTTTTAAGTTCCAAGATGGATGGATGGATTAAAGTGTCTAAGGATGGTGATGGAAGGGTGGAAGTAGTCCAAAAGTTCGTGTGACTGGTGTTCTTTCACAAAAATATAAGATGAGTATTTATACGGGTCTAAAAATAGGTCAGAAATCAACCTAGAAATACGTGCTGACGGACTGTCGCTTCCCTGTATGTCGCTGTTGTCCATGACGACATGTCGCGGTTGTCCATGACTACATGTCGCGGTCTTCCGTGACGACATATCGAGGTCTTCCGTGACTACATGTCGCTGTCTGACGACATGTCTCGGTCTTCCGTGACGACATGTCTCGGTCTTCCGTGACAACATGTCGCGGTCTTTCATGACGACATCACAAGTGACACTTTAGAAAAGTTGCTATCGTGTGGTGTGTCGCGGTCTCCCATGACGGAAATCATGACAGCGGCATATTGCGTCATTTTATCCAAGTTTCTAATTTTCAGCTCTTTTTGGTTCCAATCTTCACTCATAACTCCCATATGATGCCCCTAATACAAAATCCTGTAAATACACTTAATCAAGCCATTAAATACTTGATTTTACTCGAGAATTGAGTAATAAACATAGGAAGGGGGACTCGAAATCTAGTGTCATCATGGCTTGATCAGCAGAAAACAAAGCAACACATACAACAAATACTCAATTGAAATTATAGGTATAGCAAAAGAGAAAATACCCGCTGAAATCAACAAAGCAACACTTGTTGAAACATTTTTTTTTTTTGAAAATGGTAAACTTCAATAAGGCCATAAGGCACCACTGGCAGACCCAAAAAACCAAGAACAGGGCAAAAGTTCCCAGAAGAAAAGAAAAAAAAAATAGAGTAACCTGCACCAAAACCAAACGACAACCAAAGCAAGGCACACCCTGGGCAAAGCACAAACGCATAAAACAAAGGACTAGAAAACAACAAAGGCAAGCAAGCGCTGACCAAACCAACAACACTAAGAAGATGGGCACGCACTAACAGACCACCACTAGAACAGGGCAAAAACAAAAACAAACACCTACATGACATCAGACAAACTAACCCAACTGGGATAAAAAATCCCCTCATTCAACAAAATCCTCAAACTCCCGCTGATATAAAATTATTGCTATGAAATCAACAAAGCAACACATACAGCAAAGCAAACAACATGCCCCGCTGAAACAAAATGAGAAGGCAGAAAACAAAAGACCATCCCTCTGAAAAGCCAATTGATACAACATAAAAGCAGAAGCACACCAAACCGAAAACAGGGGAGAACAGAGCAGTCACCATTATTATACTAGGATATGCATAGAATAACCATATAATGATGGAGTGGGAAAAGAATTAGCAAAAGCACAAACAAACACTACTAAAATTGTACCTTGTTGGTTGAAGACGAGTTGAATTTGGTCGAAGAAGGGTCGAAGTTGGGACACAAATAGGTCGAAGTAGTCCTAGGTCACCATTATGTTCGACTGTCGAATCGTAGCCAGAAACCACCGGCTTCTTCTTCACCGACGTCGCACGATCCAGTCTCTTCCTTTCTTTTTCTTTTTTTCTCCTTCTTCGTCGTTGTCTGATGGTAAAAAGATTTAGGGTGTATTTTTTAGTTAAAAAACGATTTAGTTTTATGTTTGTAAAAAACAAAAAAAAAATAGGTTCACTTTTACAAATAAAATTGATTTTTTCTGTTAAAAAAAGAGTATTGTAGACTTTACAACTTACACCTGGTTAAATTAAATAACTTAAATTATTTTGATTAAAAACAATAATCTATTTCTTAATTTGACTAATTTTACAAATGTCACTAGAAATTTTCAAATCAGTGCACACTGATATAATAAAGGCTACCTCCAGTTCATTTAGATGGGATATCATACCTGTAAGTTATATTAGTACGTACTACAGAGAATATATATATATATATATATATATATATATATATATATATATATATATATATATATAATAGTAGTAATAATAATAATATTTTAGGTTTACAATACATAAAACAATTTAGGTTTATGTTTGTAAAGAAAAAAAAATTAGGTTCACTTTTACAAACAAAAATTGATTTTTTTTAATAAAAAGGACATTTTAGACTTTACAACTTACACCTGGTTAAAAACAATAACTTATTTTTTTTAATCAAAAACAATAATCCATTTTTTAATTTGACTATTTTTGTCTCTATAAATTTTCAAATCACTGCACACTAATATAACAAAGGATGCCTCAATTATTTAGATGGGTCATCATACCTGTAAGTTATATGAGTATACATTGAAGAGAAAAAGAATATATAATAATAACAACAACAATAATAATAATAATAATAATAATAATAATAATAATAATAATTTAGGTTTACAAAATATAAAAAAAATTAGGTTTATGTTTGTAAAAAAAAAAAAAGGTTCACTTTTACAAACAAAATTGATTTTTTTTTTTTAAAAGTGGACATTTTAGACTTTACAATTTTCATCTGGTTAAAAACAATAACTTAATTTTTTTTGATTAAAAACAATAATCCATTTCATAATTTGACTACTTTTACAAATGTCCATAGAAATTTTTAAATAAGTGCGTACTGATATAACAAAGGCTACCTCCGGTTCATTTAGATGGGTCATCATACTTGTAAGTTATATCAGTACACACTGAAGAGAAAATGAATGTATATATTCTCTCGAATAGTGATAGCTTCACGTACTAAATCAGCTGCAGTCATGTAAGGCAGGAATCGACACTCCCACTCTCTGTCTTTGAAAATAGTTTATGTTACGATCGTTAACTGGAGTTTTTGTACAAGGCATGCAATAGGTATACCAAGGTTATCTCTGCTAGCTTTCAGTCGGGAACATAGAAACCTTACTAATTTTCGTATAAGGCATGCTGTTTTGATTGCTGATTTAAAATAATATCTCATGATCAATAGATTTTTGAAACCGAGAAGTTAAGGGCTCGTCCTGTATCTGTTTTTCAGTTGCTGTTTTTCGAAAATATAAATGAAAATGAAAACAGTATTTTTGATTTCAGTTTCGAATTCTGAAAACGCGTCTGGTAGGTTAACCGAAAACTATCAAAAATTGAAATATCAATTTTGGTATTTTGTTTAATATTATTACAACTAAAAACAAATTGATTAAATAATTAACCAATATAATTTTTATATTGTAATTTTTAAATTAAACAAAAGTAACACATCAAAAGTTAATTCGAAAAAACATATCAAAAAATGAATTAATCAAAACTAAACTCGTAAATTATAAATAAATAATTATAATATATATATATATATATTATAATAAAAATATAACTGAATATATTATACATATTATAATAATATATAAAATATATATTAAATATTATTACATATATTATATTTTATTTTATATAATATTATATTTTTATACATAATATATTACATTATATCCTATATCAAATATATATATAATATTATATAATATATATGTTATAATATATATATATTAATATATATATAGATATATGTACATAAAATATATTATAATATATATATAAGGGGCAATTTGATCTCTTGAAAATCTTATCATGTCTTGTCATAGTCATAACAGTATAATTAATAGTTAAAAAAATGATTTTGTTTTTTTTTTATAGAAAAAAAATGAAAAATGATTACCGAACGCGTTTTCGAAATCGTTTTTAAAAAATAAAAATGAAAACGGACTGAAAAATAGCTACAGAACGAGGCCTAATGGAATTTGAAATGTCTTTAAACTTTAGTGGCAAGGATTTCAAGACGAATTGTTTCAACTTTAAAAAAAATTCGAATAATAAATTATGATACCGAATGGTTAGGTCTGAGGTCTATCAAGACTTAGATCAAACAAGATATTATAATTTGAAAATCTATTTTCATAATATTGAAATGAAAGCTTTTCGTATATTCTTATAAAATATACACGACTTAAACCCTATCTATCTATAATATAGAAAGGAGATATGGACAAATACGTGGGCTAAGGGGTTTGTGTTATATACTTTCCCACTATATATTTTTCTTCCTGCCTTTAAGTTTTCTAAAAAGAAACGTCAGTCGTAGCATTTTAACAAAGGAATATAAATGGAAATGAGAAAAATTGAATAAAGTCATGTTCAACTGTATATGAATATCATTTCTTTCAACAACAAAAAACTGTATATGAATATCTAGCATCTAGCTCTCTATAATGCATTATTAATACATAGTCAAAAAAAATAAATTAAAAGTCTATATTTATGTATTATTCCGGGAAACATCGATCGCTCAAGTTGCAAGAATATGACTGTGACTTTAGAAAGTCTAAAACTGCATGCCTCACGAGTCACGACCACATATTATTTTCTCAATATTTTACTGCCGTGGCAATATGGCATGATGATTTGTATCTTTAAGGGTTGAATTTTCTTAGCCAATTGTTTGGGTCGAGAAAATTACAAATCAACGATGGTTACAAGTTACTAGTCGTTCGAAAAGTTGATTGGAAGTTAGGGTCGGTGGTTTGGAACAAAAGAAGTCACTCAAAGGATTCTAATTGTACTTGTAGGGTTGGGTTTTGTGACTTCGACTCAATGTACTCATTTGACCAAACTAAAATTGTAGACCTAATTTCAGGCGATTTACTTTTCTTTGTTGGAATTTCAAACTTGGAACTTAGATGTAGGGATGGGCGTGGGATCTATTAGGACCCACCCTCGTTCCTAAAACCTTCTTTTATAAGTTTCAACTCTATTCCCAAACACTATTCGGAGAAAGTAAGGATGGGGGTGTTTGGGGAGAGACTCCCCTATCCCCATATCTTTCATTTTTTTTTTTCATTTTCAAATTTAATATTTTTCAATTTAAAATTCAAAATTCAAAATTCAAAATTTAAAATTTGAGATTCGAAATTCGATTTAAATTGTTCAATTCAACCTATTTCGATATTCAATCCAATAAATAATCTAAAATATATAATTGATTTAATTTAATTCAAAATTAATACAAATAACTATAGTAATATAATATTACACATGAATATATATATATATATATATATATATATATATATATATATATATATATTAAGTTAATGTCCTTGTACCTATTCCGGTCAAATGAGAAAACATTAAGTTTCCAGATGATTGGGTCAAGGAACAAGTTGACCAACCTACCTATAGGCCACCTATGAAGAACCTCCATGACTGTGTTACTGAACAAGATGGGACTCTTAGAATATCCTTCAGAAGGGGCCTGTCCCTTAGAGAGGATAGCAGTGACCTCTCCAGATCCCTAAGTGACTTCCAATCAGCCAGGAATTCCTTATCTAGTTTGTCCAGACAAAACATAGCCAGACAAATACCCAGTTTGGCCCCAAGACAACCAAGACAAATAGCTAACCTCACACCAATCATGGCTACTCCTAACCCAGCTGCCAATTATGACCCAGAAGAAGACTCTAGCGAACCAATCGTCAACTTGATCCCCAGAAGAAGAAGACCCAGGCCCAAACCAGAAAACCCAACACACGTGGCCCATGTTCAAAAAACCCCTGAACAAGTAGCCCAACCAATACACACCTATGACCAAGGCCAAACCTCACCCACTCCCTCACAAGTCCTGATAGAGATCATTGACTCTGAACCACCAGTCCGTTTCATTAACCTTATAGACACTGAATCTAGTATGAATTTTAACGTCCTAATTGCTGACTACTATTCCCCCCAGAACTAGCAATTAAGAGAAAAATACGAGAAAAGCTACTCAGAAAACAAGAGGAAACAGTTTTATAAAAGATGGACGAAAAACATTGAATTTCTTAACTAAAGAATACCCTTTTTTGAATGGTATACGAATAGGAAAAACTTCGAACAAAAATGTTCTGTTATTGATCGGTCAAAAATTAGAACATACAAGACTAAGAAGGGAGAAGAAAAATAAATCCATTCTCCTCCTAGACACTTCGAAATTCAAATGCCAAATGACGACGTTGAAGGTAGTACTAACACAACTCTTTGTACGCCTTTCATATTATTAGACGAAGAACTATCTAATACCACACCTTCATCCTTACATCAAATAGGAGTGGTAATGAGACAAAACAATTATACCAATTTCTTTCTAAATTCTATAGGAGAACAACTAGAAAAAATTGACCTAAACCTTTCCCAAACCACTATTTTCCCTACAGAAGAAAGCCTTCCCCAACAGGTTTTCGTTCATTATGAAACATCCACCTCAACCCACAGGAGTTCTAGAAAAGGAAAAGAGAAAATGTCCGAACAAAATATTGGACCTATCATGTTCCCAGACAATACCGGCATTGAAAAATGCTTCGACAAACTAATTGATGAAAAGGAGCTTTTAACAGCCTTAGAAGAAAGGCTAAGAAACCTACCAAAAGAAGAACCCATCCATTATCCAAATATCCAAACATCCAAACCATTGACAAAACCATCCCAGAATCCTCCAGTGAGGAAGAAGGAGAAGAAATGGATTTCCAAAACATGGTCCAAAGGATAACTTCTAATAACAAGGCGAATAGTTACAACCAGACCAAATACTACCAAAATACCAAACCTTATTACCCAAAACCCACTCCTCCTGACCTACAATACGAAGAAACTGTTCCCTATCGTGCCTATACTGGTAATGCCTGCTATTAGTTCAACATTGATGGCTTACCAGAATACCAAATCATCACTGTTCTCAGACAAATGCATACCATAGGGTATATTTATATCAAGAAACAAAACATGTCTCACGCTGACGCAGTCACATTCTTAACCACTGGATTTGAAGGATAATTATTTGGATGGTGGACCCATACCCTAAGCCTAAATGCCAGAAATACTATCATCAGCCATACCAAAACCATAACTACTACATTACCAACCAGACCCACTACTGATCCAACCTCTTTTATACCATCTAAACTACCACCACTACATCTGAACCAGATGGGATAGATGTCTTATGCTACACTATTTTAATGCACTTCGTAGTAAACCCCAACATCAACCAAGGAAAAGACTTTTCAAAACTTCAAATTTTAAAATGTAAAAAACTTAGCGATTTCAAATGGTATAAAGACATTTTCTTAACAAGAGTTCTACAAAGACCTGACAATACTAACCCTTATTGGAAAGAAAAATTTATTGCTGGATTACCAAAACTCTTTTCCAATAAAGTTGGAGACGAAATGGTAAGACAAATGGGTTTGTCAGACTGGTCCTAAATGGACCAGAATGGCTGGACTTATGGTGAAATCATTGCCACCATTAATGTAGTTGCCATACAACTTTGCAATGATCTTAGACTCAAGAGCCAACTCAAACATCAGAAACTAACAACTAGGAAGGAATTAGGTTCATGGTGTGAGCAATTGGGTTTCGACAAAATACCTGCGCCCAAGAAAAAGAAATTTTCCAAAGTTTTCCAAAAATACAAAAAGAACAAACACCATAAAAAGGGATGGGGAACTTACAGACAAAAGAAAGGGTGGGAAATTCCTATGAAAAGCGACACCAAAAAAAAAATACGACAACTACAATAAGAAAAATTATTATAAAAAATTGAATAAATGTTTTAAATGCGGTAAGGAAGACCATTATGCCAACAATTGCCCTGACCAGAAGAATAAGATTAAGAGCCTTGACCTTGGAGACGAAATTAAGGAAAAGGTTCTCTAAGTTTTATATGCTGATTCCGAATCTCTAGACGAATCTTCATCCTCTCCTGATAAAGTGCTTGTCATTGGAGGATAATCTTCTAGTGATACTTCCTATGATTCTTTTTCTGATTCAGAACCAGAAACCCAACCATGCTTTTGTAAAGAAATTAATGTCCTCGATCAACATGATTATTCCCTAATAATTAGCATGATTGACGATATTAGTGATCCTTTGCAAAAGGCTAAGCACAACAGACAATTACAAAAAAAAAATCACTGGTGAAGCTGCCCCTAGTAGCAGTAATTTCCCTTTCACTGAAGCTAGACCTTTCAAAAATACCCCTTTCCAAACCCTTGATTTTGAACAAAATGTTTTAGGAAAGTTCCAGACCAAATCTAGAAAAGTAACTATTTCGGACTTACAAAAAGAAATCCTTGAGGTCAAGGAAGAAATAAAGGTTTTAAAAAGACAAATCTAAGATTTACAGATCAAAGAAAGCTACGGAGAACAATTTCTGAAAATACTTCCCAAAAATTCCCCTAAAAAACAGCCAAGCTTTAACAGCTCGGACGAATCTGACAAAGAACAGCCTGACCAGGATGGCACCAAAAACATCCCTGATTTTCCTCAAATCAATGCCATACAAGAAATTAGGATCCAAAAATTGTATGTCGAGATTGATATTATGATTACCCTTAATTATAATATAAGAGCCAGCGCCCTTGTTGATACCGGGGCCGATCTAAATTGTATGATAGAATCTTTGGTCCCTACCAAATACCTAGATTCTACGACAGAAACCCTCTACGGAGCCAACAAAACACTGCTTGACATTAAATACAAGCTCACTAATGCTAGAGTCTGTAATGGTGGAGTTTGTTATAATACTGATTTTATTGTAGTCAAAACCCTTACCCATAATGTGATTTTAGGATTGCCTTTTCTCTATCTGATTTCTCCCTTCAAAGTCATAGTTGAAGGAATTGTTACTGAATATTTAGGTAAAGAAATTATATTTGCTTTTATCTTTCCTGTTTTGGTACGGGACTTAAATGTTTTGAAAGACAATAATATTTGGGAAAATACCCCTAACCATTTCAGTAATTGCATTGCTACTCTTAACCTAAGACAGACCCAATTAATTTTTTTAAAAGATGACTTAGTTTTCAAAAGACAAGAAACCAGGTTAGAAGACCTCAAAGAACAAGAAAAAATATAGGTTTTTAAAGAAAGACTGGAAAAAGAAGTTTGTTCGACAATTCCAAATGCTTTCTGGGATAGGAAGAAACACATCGTTACTCTTCCTTAAAAGAAAGATTTTAATGAAAAGGGGATACCTACGAAAGCCAGGCCTATTCAAATGTCCGCTAATCTAGTAGAATACTGCAAGAGACAAATTCAGGACTTGCTTGACGAAAAACTTATCAGATCTTCTAAATCCCCTTGGAGCTGTCTTACCTTCTATGTTCAAAAGAATGCTGAAATAGAAATAGGAGTTCCTAGGCTAGTTATCAATTACAAGTCTTTAAATGACGCTTTACAATGGATCAGATACCCTTTGCCTGACAAATCTGATTTGTTAAAAAGACTTTATGACTCTATCATTTTCTCAAAATTTGACATGAAGTCGGGCTTTTGGCAAATCCAGGTTACCGAACAAAACCGATACAAAACTGCTTTCACAGTCCCTTTTGGGCAATATGAATGGAATGTTATGTCATTTGGTCTTAAAAATGCACCTAGTGAATTCCAATGCATCATGAACAACATTTTTAATTCTTTCATTGAATTTTCCATTGTTTATATAGATGATGTTTTGATATTTTCAAAAAATGTTGACCTCCATTGGAAACACTTGGAGATTTTCCTCAAAACCATCAAACACCATGGGTTAGTTATTTCGGCCTAAAAAATTACCCTTCTCAAAACCAATATCAGGTTTCTGGGCCATAATATCAAAAGAGGAACAATTGTTCCCATTCAAAGGAGTCTAGATTTTACTGACAAATTCCCAGATGAAATAAAAGACAAAAAACAATTACAAAGGTTTTTGGGATGTCTAAATTATATTTCGAATTTTTACAAAGAACTTAGTAACATTTGTAAACCCTTTTTCCAAAGATTAAAGACTAACCCTCTCCCTTGGACAGAAGAGCATACTAAGGCTGTCCAACATGTAAAAAAATATGCTAGGAAACTCCCTTGCATGTCTTTTTGCCATCATACTGCCCCCAAAACTGTTGAAACAGATGCTTCAGATATAGGATTTGGTGGCATTTTAAAACAAACCATCAATAACAGGGAATGTCTGGTTAGGTATGTTTCAGGATCCTGGAATGATACCCAACTGAAATATTCAACTGTTAAAAAGGAGATTTTAGTCATCGCCCTGACAATTCAAAAGTTACAAGATGATTTGATTAACCAGAGGTTTATTTTAAGAGTTGATTGCCAATCGACAAAATTTATTTTAAAAAAAGATGTAAAAAATCTTACCTCTTAACAAATCTTTGCTAGATGGCAAGCCCTTTATCTGCTTTTGATTTTGACATTGAATATATTAAGGGATCAGAAAACAATCTCCCAGATTTCCTGACCAGAGAATTTTTACAGGGTGACAAATGATTCGTACAAACAGAGGTCGTGGTGGTGGCCGAAGCCCTGGTGGCAGAGGCTCCATAAGATCTGACTTATCAGACAAAGTCATGGACTTATCATTATCGACTTATCATACTTCCTCCAAAGGAAGTTATAAAGACAAGTACGCCATTTCACTCATATCTCAGTCCAAATCACCCCACACACTACCTATACAGCTTCCTCAACTACCTCTTGCTGGGCCGTCATCAAATAGGAGCCCAAGCCAAAGCCCAATTCACACAACAAATACCTTCTCACCTTTGGCCACAGACAGCAGCCTATTCAAGACAGTTGTCTCCTCAAAAATAAGCCCACGTTCAAATAAACAGGAGAAAATTTTGGCCCAGGCCTCACAATCGGCCCTTCCCAGGGTCAACCAACCGACTTATTCATATGTCAATAAACCCTTATTTGACAGGTTTTTTGCCATGGAACAACATTTTCTGCATGACCATTATTTTAGGGAACCTAAAAAACTAGCGGATGACATCATCAATCCCTTGTTTGGAAGGATCCCAGAAGACTTATTAAAAAGACATTTTATGAATTTATTCTTGTAGACACGGATTCGATTTTTATTTCAGATGTTTTCGACAAAATTGTCAAAGAAAAACTAATTTTAAGGAAAATAAGATTTGTAAAATTATTACCCTTGAGCAATGGGGTGGGGATACTAATGCAACAAGGAATTTTTGAAGAAATTTTCAAGTCTCAGAATTCTCCTACTGAGACTACATTGAAGCTTGGACCAAGTTTTTATACGGATAAAACCCAGGAAATTTCCTCTCCTGGTTTATTTATTTTGACAAAAATTTCAAAATTGACCTACCAATCTGGTTCTTAGAATGGTGGGACAAATTTGGCCCGATAATTGACTTTCTCCCCAGTCAGGTTAAGGAAGGATATTCCTTCTGGATCTCTAACCTTACCAAACCTGATGATTGGGACATTTTCCCAAACTTGTTTTGCCTTTTTATCAATTTCAACTTGACATGGATCTTAATGCTCGAATATGCCATCCAAGACAAAATTGTGGGAAATGTCAAAGTCCCTTATTTTGGAAGACAAATCAAAATTAAATGGTGGAGCGGTATGAACCTTGCCAATTTGGGAAAGAATAGGGTTAGGGTTTCCAAATGGTTCATTGATAACCCTGCCCTTAGCAATAAAATTTCAAACCAATCAGGCTTCTTTATGGCAAAATCTTAAAATCAGGCTAGAATTGCAGCTGCAACGACCCCTGATGAGCTCATGAAAATTGTCGAAGAAATGAAGAACTCCATGGCCAGCATGTCCCAGGCTGGTACCAGTTCAGACCAAAACGATAAAGACAAAGATGATGACTCGGATAACTATGTTTATGATAGTGAGGACCCAGCTACTTTCTTTGGCCATGATCCTTGATCTTATCCTCAAATAACTTTATCAACGATAAGGTTCTGTTAGTGGCAGACATACCGACAAAGTAAAAGTGACAAGTTGCTTGACAAGTCAAAAAGAGAATAGTAAAGATTCTTATCGCTTTAATAATTTCGATATTTGTAAAGTAACCAAAGTTTTGAAAAGTAACTATGGTTTTCCAACTAGAGTTTATTCCTTGTATTATATATTTTGTATGGACCTTCAGCAGAAGGCAGGTTCAGTTTTCAGTTTTTAATTTTTCTTTTAAAGCTCTGCGAAGCACTACTATTCCCTCTCCTTCTCATCTTGTAAATTTCTGAACTTCTACTTAAATAAAGTTTGAGACTATATTTCTGTGAATCTACTTTGTTGTCTGACATATTTTGCTTAAGCACTGTAAGCACTTATTTCTCTATCTTGTTATGAATTATTTCCTATTCTGGTCTAAGAGTATATAGGCTGGAATACCTTTATATATCCGTATCCAGAGTGGTGCTAGCCAGGATAAACTGAGGTTTAACAACGCCAAGTACTTGACCAATACTTGTATTTTGTAATATTGACAATTGTTTGTTGATTCAATCTTTGATCTTCTTTATGTTTCTAGAATTACTATATATTGTCTTGTCTTTTTTATTTTATATTATCTTGCTCCGTTTTGGTATATATATATATGTGTGTGTGCGTGTGTGTGTGTGTGTGGAAATAGAGGAAATAAGAAGAGAATAAATGAGTAACAGAGTTAAAGTTATTATTTTTTAGGAAAATAAAAGTAAAAATATACAAATATATATGGGGAAATGGAGCTCCACCCCCACCCCCACCCCCACCCCCATTAAAAAATGGGGGAATGGGGAAATAGGGGTGGGGAAACCTACCCCCAACCCACCCACATTTAGATTTTAGGGGTCAAATTTACCCCCACCCCACCCCACCCCAAACTCCATTTGGAGGCAAATTTACCTCCAAATAGGGACTGGGCACCTTGAGGGTGGGGCTCCATAGGGGAAATGCCTATCCCTACTTAGAAGCAAAACAAACAAGGGTTACTTGCACCAACATGCCCTAACATTTATCAATATAATAGGTATATTGTATTTTTACTGCAATTATAACAATTTACACTTGACCTGTTTGACCTTAGTTAGATTTAACTTGGACTTAACGGTGGGAAGGGTACAAATGTCTTTTTCTATAAAAATAATTAAATAATGATTATTTAATAGTAAACAATAAATATTAAATGATCTTTAAAAATCTAAAATTTTAATATTTAAATTTTTTTTTCTAAAAATGAAAAAAAAAACAAAAAACAAAAGGAAGCACATTGGAGATTGCACTAGTGCGATATCACCATTTCTGTTCAATCTTATAGAATGGAGATCTGGTTCTTTAAAATAAAAAATGGAGATCTGGAGTCCAATATCTTCTAATGTTCCCTCTAAACGACTGACCTTCATCGTCGTACCACGTATTCATCTTCAACCTTCCCTTTGTTGCCTCACACAACCATCTCCCTCCCACCCCCATTCACCACCAACAATCCCGCCTTCTGCTCTCAATCTTCTCCATAGGAGCTGGACTATCTGAGTAAGAGTGATTTGGTGGTGTTGAAGAGTATTTGGCTTTGAAAGATAAGAGTGAATTTGAAGCATCGTGTGTGCGATTTTAGTGGGTTTTTTTCTTGGATTTTCTTTAGCTTTTACAAAAACTTTAATGCAACTTATTTGTGTAAATCCATCTTGCTTGTGAGATGATGAACTCATGGTCTTAGGCTTTTAAATATTGATTTTTTAATCAAAAATTCGCTCGGGGTGAGGAATCTCGATTAACACCCTCAGCCGCTACTCGGTAGGCGGCGAGGGGTAAGTACATCGTACCTTGGTGATCTTGTATGAATATGAAAAATGGTGCGGTAGGTAAGAGACGAGCCATTCCACCCGTCGGGCTTCGTGTATATAGAAGAGATATCGGGAGTTCGAGGTTCCTTTGGTGGGGTAAAGGGGTTGATCCTGGTCTCTAGTCCCTGGTCCCTGGTATCCGGTCTCCTCTCTCGGTGTCATCGATCTAAGTAGCGAATAAGGAGTTAGGATTAGTGTTCATCAATGATGTAGATGTGTTCGTGAAATAGTGGACCACCTGATAACGATATTTCGCCTCTAGGTACTTTTGGTCAGGGTCAGAACCAGTCTTAGTACCCGGAGCTCGGTCCTGACCCTGATTTTTTCCTGTAGTTCCCCGACCTATACTACGAGTAAAGAGTGGGGGCTTGTCTGGATTTTGTGTCAGATCCATGTCTGCTTTCGTATGGAAGGTGTATGAGAGCTCATCGACTCCCTTTAGATGGGGTCTGGATAGTTTCTCCCCATCTTGATATGCGGCTTTGGCATGTAGATGGGAGGATAAAAGCGCTAGGTCCATCGGGGTAGGAATCTAGCTCATACACATACATGTATAATACAGGAGATAAAAAAGAGAAAGACAAGTCTTATGTAGAGGGAGATGGACTGACTAAGAGGGAAAAAGCATTACAAATGATCACATGCTGAAAAACCCTGAGGCCGTATCCAAAGGAAGGAGAAAGACCCTTCATTGTATATATATATATATATATATATATATATATATATATATATATATATATATATATATATATCAAGCGGTGCTCCTAGAAGCTTACAACAATGGAGAAATAATACAACCATGGTGCTCCAGAGAGCTTACAATAGTGATCGAGTGTTATCCGATACCGATACGTTCCTAGTAAAGGTACATATACAATGATGATATAGGGAGAACCTAGACGAAGTATGTAGACTTGCCTTGGGTTGGTCTATTTTGGGATTAGAGATGAGATATCAGATATAAGATGTCATATGTGTAGCCGATGCTATTACAGATGTATTTATACATGGTGTAACTACCTTGGCGTGCAAGTCCAAGATTCTTGAATCGTTCTACTTTCCTTATTGAACACGATTCTTCATTTAATGTAGTTGATCGGCTTGTAGCTAATATCTTGGAGAAGATGTGTTTGTTTTCTTTTCGGACTCTTCCTTGTTTCCCACTCCATTAATTTAGCCAATCAATTCGTAATCATAGGAGGTAATGATTGGGTTGATTTATTAATGGCGTTATTAAGGAGTTGACTAATTTAATGTCGGTGATTATCTCCATTAATAGGGTTAACTATCGCCATTAATATGGTTGACCTCATTAATAGGGTTGACTACCTCCATTACTATGGTTTGACCTCATTAATAGGGTTGATTACCTCAATTAATATAGTTTGACCTCATTAATGGAATCGTAAATGTCATGAAAGTCAACCCTCTCTTCCTACGCTGTTTGGAGGAGAACTCTAGTTTTGTATGTCACTTTGGCGAGATACTTTATAGAGGTTACCTAAGGTGATGCTTGGCCTATCTAGTGTCGAGGTACGCTCGAGTACTGCTCTTGCTACTGGAGACTTGATTTAACCATGCAAGGATCTACATTGGATCTTACCCTAATCGTGTTGGTGCTTTTTGGTAATGATGGGGCTTTACAGGCTTCTTCATTTTCTGCTCGAGCAGGTTGAGACTATACCTTGATGAGGTAAGAGGGCATTTGCAAGACAAGTTTGGCACCCTTAAGGTCTTTTGGTGACAGTGGAGATGGTAATATGCTCCAGGAAAGTGTCGTGAGATACCCTGACCTCGGAGAACCCAGGTCCTCCCATGTTGACATAGCTTCGGGCTTCTATCCTGGAATAGGGAGCTTGACGTGGTCACGTCGGCCTTTATTTGGCAAGCATGGATGAGTGAAAGACGCTCAGATGGTATAGGTGGCCTTGCCTTGCTCCTGTAGGATCGCGTGGTAGCTCGACCTAAGGGACCTTGATATAAGCCCGAACTTGGACCCTTGCATGAAGGCTGGGAATTAGAAAATTCTCTTTTGGTCCCTAGCCATATTTGGCTATTAACATATTTACTGTTTCCAGTATGTTCTTTTCTTTTTAGACTTGAAAAAATTGTTGAAGATGATTAATGATACAAATGGAGAAGTAGAAGATAGTGATGATTATTATTGAAGAAGAAGATAGTGATTATGGTATAGATGGAGAAGATTAAAATAGTGATGATGATTGATTTTTGATTTTTTTTGGGTCAGTTTTAATTGATCATATCTCCTCAATTGAGAGATCTGAACATTTGGTCTTATTTTTTTTTCTTAATTTTTTTTTATTAATTGATTTTCAATTATTTTTAATATTTATATAAACAATAATAGTATAGCAATTGATAAAACATAAGAGGGAGGATAATTTCATCATTTTTTCTTTCAGTACTGAACAACTGTTAGTCAAGGGAATTAAAGTAAAAGTTCAATATAGTTGTGGTATTGAAAAACATCATGGTAAGTTATTACAATTAACCTAACAAACAAAATCCCCATAATTGTTTGTTCTCGCGTGGTAACTTTTCCATAAATTTGTGCTAAAATCTATTTTTAAAAAAAAATAACCAACTTAAAATTGGTTAATCTGATTTACGATATTAGAAGTTTTTTGAGGCACTTGGTTGGTTTGTTTATTTGTTACTAGTCAAGGGAATCGAATTCATTTGCGGATAGTCTTGCAAGGGGTGGTTTTAGTAATGGTGGAGATAAGCTTGTTTGGAGTGATTTTTGATTTGGTTGGTAGTTCTGTGTTTTGAGCTGGGTGTTCCTTTATCGGTTTTGTTTGTTTTTTTTTTTCTGTTGTTTTGGTTTCTGATCATTTTAGCTCTGTGAGTTTGGCCGGTCTGTTTTGTGTGTATCAACTTGGCTGATTGGTCGGTTGTTTTTTGGGTTGTTTGGTTCTTTGCTCTGCACCTATTGGGGCATTTTTTTCTTTTCAATACCACAAGCCGTTTAAAAATAATAATAATATTAATAAGAGAAAAATTCTCTTTCTAAATTCAACCAGTGAGTTTCTTTATATTGGCTAACATGATCTTCTCTAGTTTTGATTTGACTGATTACATGCGTTGGAGGAAGTAAGAGTTATTTAGAGCATCATTCCCAACCATACTTTAAAACAGAATATGAACTCCAAAATAGAGTATCGGTTACTCCCACCATACTCAAAATTTCTGTTTAAAAAAAAAATGAGTTAAGTTTGTAAGATTGTTACTCTAAATTTAGAGTACCAATTACCAAACTCTTAGTGTTGGAAAAAATTCTGTTAGAAATTGTGATCGATGTTTCTTGAACCCAAATATTATAGTCTACAAATAAATACAACAAAGAATAAATTAGTCCAAAACAAAAACAACTAATACAATTGGCTTCAAGGCACGATATGTTGTCATTCTCCTTAAGACATTATTTGCCTCCATGATCAAGATATCAATGTTCAAATTTTATGCTCCCTTTACTTGGCTTTTGTAACCATTTATGAGAATATTAGGTTTTTTAATGTTTAAATAAGTGTTTTCAGGTATTCTCAATGATTAAGGGGTATTTTGGTCCAAAGTGGCAAATTAGAGGTAAATATGAGCAACTTTAGAGTGTTCAAACACTTCTCACGAATTCATACACTCTAGCTCATGGGAAAGAGGTTACGGGAATGCTCTATCAGATCAGTGAGTTTCATTTTCCTGTCCTACGAGAATATTCCAGTGAAGAGAACCCGCGGTGAATTCGCCAAAGATTAGGCGAGTTCGATCATTCTGATCCGTAAGAATGAAGCCCCAGAGAAGAGCAACGAGTTCAGTTGTCCTGCTCCACAGAAATGAAGCCATGGGAAAGAAGTCGCACCAAAACTCCATGAGATATGTGGACTTCATACAGTGAGAACAAACCCACTGAGCAAACCTGCAGGCCACTAGCTGAAGTTTACACGAGATCCGACCATCTGTTCCTTGGGAATAAAGTCGTGCCTAATAGTAAACAGTACCACTACAAGTTCATTCCACGAAAAAGAAGTAAAGGACAAAAACTGCGAGCTCATCCCGAGAAATGCAAGTAGGCTTCGAACCTTCCTAGCCAATCAAATCATTCCCTTTTTCACCCACTTTCTTGATCTAGCCATCAAATCGACCTAGTTGACCTTACTTGCCCTTGTAAGAGCCCTTCTATTTGCCATCACTTCTCATTACTTCACTTTAAGCTATTAATGCTCTCACTTACTTCCATTAAAGAGGGACCGAAAACAGGCTTACACTTTAGAGATAGAATTAATTAGAAAGAGTTCTTCAAACCTCCAGCTAGTTTCTTGTCATTTTCTTAATAGCAAAACACTTTCTTTAGTGTATTAGATTAGCTTGTTTAGAGTTTCTCTAGAAGACTTTCTTGCTTGGATTGCAAAGGGGAACATTCTTGATCAAAAAAATCATCATTTGGTGATGTCTTTCTCTCTTGTACTTTCTTGCTTTATGTTTTCTATATGTAGCTAAATCCTTCATTGTTAAGGGATATATGTAATTCTTGTAAATAAAGTATTTGATATAATCAATTTATGTTATACACTATCTTTAGCTTGTATGTGTGTATTTATCAGCACATTTATGTATGGTGGTTGACACAATCACTTATTCCTTAATAAATGCACACAAAGGAAGTAATAGGTTTGAATGCAATAAGTGACCATTTATGCATATTGAACTTACACTATCCTTGTTGTAGAGATTCTCTAACCTGACTTATTAACAATGATGAAGTTGTGAATCTCTATTAACACTCATTTGAATCCTCCCTTAACTCATTTCTCTAGACTTAGGTTATGATTAAGGTTGAGGATTAGAGCTTTCATTGATATAGATAGATCCATGCTTAAGACCCTTTTGTGAATAGGTTTTATGATGATTGAATAGATTTTATGGTTGATACTTGAATGCATCATCCCTTGCCAATTCCTTAATCTAGTTTTAATCAAGATTCGTATTTGTGATAACTTTAGTCTTTGAACATCTTATTGTAATTTGTAGTGATAATCCATTATTGTACCTTTAGTGAATTTGCTAGTTAAGTACATAGATTTATAAGCTTTATATCTACATAGGTTATTTAATCTAGTCATTGTGGGAACGATAACCCGTACTTGTGCCTATAAATGAGTTGAATGACTCATGCACTTGTGATGGGTAAAACACTAGCACGCCCCCTTCGTTAGTCGTTGTAGTGTAATTTAGAGTAGTGACATTTTAGTAAGAACCGGCCAGGGTGTGACAAAATTCATGGCACCGTTGTCGGGGATTTAGCATTTAAATCGCCCTTTATAGAACATTAGTTTGTTTAAAATTCATCATTTATGTTATTTTCAGCTTTACTTTTCGGTTTTCAATTTGAGCATTTGACCCTTTTTTGGTAGTTGTTGCTTTACCGTGTTTTCAGGTTTCTTGTTGTTGATTCATGCACGAAAGAAGATCTTTGGGAAGTCTGTTTGTGCCGTATATAGAAGATATCGATCGTATGGTGAGGCTACCAAAGATGATAGACAATTCCAGAGTGATCTCTGACTATGATAGTGATTCTGTTTCATCCAGTAGTACAATGGGTGAGCCGAAATAAGTACAGGTACAACGATGCATAAAGGAATTCTTATTACCAACCTGTTGGATCTAAATGATCGACCATACTATTGGATGTCGTTCAATGACATTACGAGCTGAAAAACTTGCATTACAACTTTCTGCAACACTTCAATGGTGACCCAGGTGAAGACTCTTTCCAATTCAAGCAGGAGTATTACAATGTGGTAACAACAATACCACTTGGAAACCTCACGGAAGACTGCCTACGAATGAAATGCTTCCCCGTATTGTATGAAGAGCAAAGCCAAACAGTGGTTCACAGCCTTACCGACAGGTTCACTCACCACATGGGAAAGTGTTAAGTAGAAGTTTTTTGCCAAGTATTTCCCTTCTTGGAAGACTAAGGAAATTCGGAGCAAGATTGTTGATTTCCAGGGGGAGGACCGGGATGCATTGCATGAGTCACGAGGAAAATTAAAGCTATTATTAGCCGAAAATTTGCTCGGGGTGAGAAACTTTAGCTAGCATTCTCGAGACCACTACCTCGGAGGTCGTAGTCGGGGTCAGTACCTGATTTATATGTGCAAGATAATGGATTTGAAGGTGGATGATTACACGATGTATTAAAGATATGTAAAGGAAAATGGTATTGCTTTATTCTTATTAAATGAATCACAAGTTGTGTACAAACATCACTCTAATACTTTTAGTCACTCTTGGGTATAATGGGTGTGGTGATTTCGTGCCTGTTGAGAAGTAGTTAACAATGGTGGCCGTGTTCTGTCAACAAAATTAAGGCTAAGGTTAAACTCTTTTTGATATGTGTCCTCCCATATGTCTTGTCGAACTCCCTTATTTATGCATGCTTTTTGTTTATTTATACACAATCCAACAAGGTTAAACTCGTGACTCTTTCGCCATTAATTTCTGAATTGAATCCCTCCTTTCGGTCGAGATATCCTTTTTAAATGTCATTGACTTTGGTTTAATAACGGATTCAAGAATATCGTGAATGGAGATAAGTTTGTTTCCTCATTGGACTCGATCACTTGCCCTGCACGTATATAACGTTTCAATGAAAGTTGTAGAGAAAATGTGATCCTATGTACTGCCCTGGTGGGATGCATCATGGAGGTCATTTAATATGGAGTTTGCTAACTCGAATGGCGAGGTACATCAATGTTACGGTCTTGGTACTAGAAGCTTGATCTAACCTTTTCAGGTCTCTTTTGGAGGTTGAAACGACCATGTTGGTGCTATTTAGTGATAGCAAGGCTTCTGCGAGCTTCCTCCTACCTGCTTTGATAGATTTGACTCTTTCCTTGGTAAAACAAAGCAATACTGTAGTATAAACTTGATACCCTTATAGGTCTCTTTGTATAGCTGGAAAAGGTGGTGGGCTTTTGAGGAGGTCACGAGGTATCTCGATCCTAGGGAGCCTAGGTCTTCCTGTATCGATCTTGCTTTAGGCTCTTATTTCAACTTAAGAAGCTTGATCTGTTCACATCGGGCTTCACATAAAATATGCCTAGGGTGTGGGCGAACTTGCCTTGCTTCTACAGATTGTTCGGTAACCCAACCCTAGGAACCCCGATACCCGATTGAGTTCAGACCCTTGCTTGAAGAGTGAAAATTTTACCTTTGGTCCATAGCTAAATTTGGCTGTTAACAGAAATCCCTTCTGAATTGAACATCGATGATTGAGTTGGGGTTGGAGTCAGATTTCCCATTTTAATTGGGAAATTTCCCCTCTTCTTTTTGTTACCAGAATCAGGGAAAGTATCCTCTCATTAAATGCAAGTGAAACGTGGCGAGCAAGGAACGATATATTTTCTAAATAATCCGACTGCTTTACGTCAGTCCTCGAGAATCGAGGCAATCGCCGAAGATCTCGCCTTCTTATTTTCTTCCGTCATCGTCGTTGTTGGTTACTGTGCCATTCGCCTATATTTAATCCCCGTCACACCGTCTTTCTTCTCACGCTTCATTCCTTCAAACTTTAAACTTTCAAAAAATATTTTCTTTCTTCACCTTCTCGAGCAACACCTCTGGCTCTCTTTCAACAAATTTGAAATTTTTCATCACTATGTCAAAATCCAATCGTGATACAGTAGACCTCAAGGTAGAGGGTAAACAGGTCTCCAGTCTCGCTCATGGGAAACGAGCACGAGAGGAATATGATAGCCAGGATTCCACTCCAAACCCTCAACCTCACCACTCGAATAGAAACGTATCGATCAAGACTGGAATCTCGAACAGACCCGATGAACCTCTAAACTTGGTCAACAAGGGTTCATACAAATAATCTGGGGATGCTGCGGTTGGTAGGGGTCAAGTTGTGGTCGTTGGTACCCTTCCGGAGGAACATCTTCCCTACGACTTCAAGGTCATCATGGATTCTATCACTGACCCGAAGTCGATTAATCGCTTGAAGACTAAGTAAGAAATTCCTAACAACGTTTCTATCACCGTGCCTCCTAAAAACTATAATGTCTTCTGCCTCTCTAATGGTGTACTTCTGATCCATGTAGCAGGTCTCGAGAACGGTGTCAGGCTTTCTTTTTATCCTACCATCCGATGGGATCTCAACACCCTGCAGCTAGCTTCTCTTCGGTTAACACTTGGCTTCTGGAGACATTTGATTGGCTTTCTCCTACCATAGAGGGAACAGTATGAGGTGAGCAAGGTCGTCAGAGAATCCAGGGCAGAGGAACTGGCCTACGTCTTTCAGATTGGCAGCCAAGAACAAGCTCAACTTCATCATTCCTGAATGTTCCAAGAAAGACTCCGCATGGAAGGAATAATGGATCCTAATGGGGGGGTTATTAGGGAATCTCGATATACATTGGCGGGCACGAATTCAAGGTCTCTATTGCTTTCAACGATAAGCCCTCATGGGAAATAGATTCTCTACCCGCTGAGTTTGAGACAATCTTGAAGACCATCATCTCCCGTAATTATTTGAACCTGAAGTTTCCCACCGCTGATTCCTTTTTCCCGCGCAGGGTAAATTTATACCAGCACATCTCTGATGCTTCTCTTAGTAAGTAGAAAAAAATGAACTAGCTTGATTCCTTTATTCTAGCTACCTTGATTCTGACTCCTTTATTTTCCATTTTTTCAATAGTTTCTATTATTGCTCCAGCCTCTCATGAAGTCCAGCAAGCTCGCACCTCCTTCCCCTCTTACTAGACCAACCCGGGGAATCTTCTGGGCTACCTTGAAGCAAGGGGGGCCAACTGTTCCATCTCTGATTTTACCTGCTCCTGTTCTGTCCTCTTTCCAGCCAAGTCCCAAGATGGAGATCCTTACATCGCGGGCTTCTAAGGTACGGGATGAGGGGATCTCTGCCCCTCCTATTGTTGTCTCTACTTCTGCCACCCCTATGGTCAGTTTCCCTGATGTCTCTTCTTTTCCACCCACATCCCCAACTCTTTGAGCTTTGGAGGACCTTGAGGCTGGTGTTGAAGAGGTTCCTCCCGCTCACTCTCAACATCAACCAAGCTCTACTGGGCAAGACGAAGTCTTGAAGCAGTTTGTTGCATACTGCCCAGGTGGTGGCCTCTCTAGGATGACTTCAATGCCAGTTGATATTCTGCTTACCAAGGGATCCGCTTTCTTGGCTAATGTAGTTATCTTCTTTTACCTTCACTTGTGATTGCCAGCTTGGTCAATGTTTAACTAAAGCTTTGATTCTATAAGCCTTCAAATTCAATGTGGCTATGGGCCATCAAGTGGCCTCCCTTCGTGACCACGCATCAAAGGTTGAGGCTGAAGCTGAGAGGGCCATGAGATTACTTGCACATGCATAAAATATGGTGCAGGAGATGACCTCCAGCTAGAAGCATATTGAGACAGAACTAGTCGAGCTTTATAGTAACTATGAGATACTGAAGCGGTCTTTCGACCAAGAGACTCTTCAATGTGAACGTCGGGTTAAACAAAGGGATTCTTGGAAGGCAGAGGCCAAGATGCTAGATATCGAGCACCAAAATCTGCATGCTCAGGTGACCAGGCTATAAGACGAGGTGGATACCTATTTCAGTGATGAGTACTTTTATGCCTCCTATCAAGTCATAGAAGCTCCCCATCTTCTCTTTGATCTGTCTGCCATTGCCAACTAGGATAAACAGGAGATTATGGCTAAGGTTACGGAGATGTCCCATCCCGTTAGTGATCGAGTGGGTCGTTCAAGTGCGGTTGGAGTCTGGAAAAACCCGGTCGAAGCAGATCTTCCTCTTCCTCTTTTAGTCTTTCCAATTTCTAGTCTCGGGGAGTCTTCAAACGGGGTCCAGCCTATGCAGCCCGAGGGGAAGCATCCAGAAACCCATGAGAAAGTCGGGGGTCACTCTGAAGAGCTTGCTGGAGTAGAGTCGGAGCTGGAGCTGATGGTAACGGAGGCAGCTACTACAACTCAGGATGTGATCATTTCCCCTAAGGTTATAACTGTGGTAAAAGAGGTCCCGGAAGAATACCATTTCGGACAACAAGCGGGCGAGCAGCCTCAAGTGGATAGAGTAGCTGAAGGGAACAACCAGGTTGACCAACCTTCAGAGGGGGTGGAGATAGGCAGAGGTCAGCCAGAGGAAGGATCGGAGATAAAGAACTAGGAGAAAGCTGAAGTTCGATACGAATCCTAAACCGTCTATTTCGACTGCCCAGAAAAGGGTGTGGGCATCCTGCTATATTCATGACTTGCTTTGTTAATTTTCTTTATTATTATTATTTTTTCTCTGCAGACGCTACCCGAAACTAGGGGTTGGGATCCCTGCTTGATATATGCGGCCTTGTGAGGGGATAGGGTCTTTTATTTGTTTCGATATTTGCAGCCTTCAGAGGGGATAGGATCCCTTGTCGGGATTAATAAAAAGTTGTTATGACTTCTTTCATTTTTGCTTTGATTGATCCCTGGTCATGCGCTTTTACCTTGGTTCGAATGCTCTTTGTTTTACTTCTGACCTCTACCTAGACGTGGCCTTCAACGTAACCCCAACTTAATTAAATATGGCTAAACTTCTATCAAGTCAGATTCCGGTTAAATGTTGTCGACCTTATCTACACATTAAACTTGGTGTATTTCATCTAAACTCTCACCGCGGGATCCCGTTGAATTTTCCTAGAAAGTATGTGTCTATAAACCTATAGGGGGGAATAGGTTTTAATCCGATTGATTACCAATTTTACGAATTAATCAATATTATCAAATCTACCCCATTCTACCAAGTGTTCAAATAAATGACAATAAACATAAAGCAAAAACAACACGCAATATATACGTGGAAACCCTCCAAATGGAAAAAACCACAGGCTATTCAGTGCACCACATTCGATCCTCAAAATCCACTATTGAATGAAAGTTTACAACCTAGGTTGACCTCCCATCATACCCTTCATTTACTAACCCTTTCACTCTACCCAGAAGGCTTTAATAGTGATTTTGAATCACCAACCTTATGCACTAACCACTTTGCCACAAGCTTAATCAACAATGAAGAGATAATGACAACCTAAGTGAATATGCATGAATCTTCTATATGTAAAAATGCTAGGTCAAAACAGTCATGCTTATCTAGGATTAATAATGACAAGAAAAACAAATCCTAGATATCAATGCTCTAAATGCAAAGGCAAGAAGAATTAGCTAGAAAGGTAAAACCGTCCTAAATTCTAACTATCACTAATCAATACTCTCAACCAACAACCAATACCACAATCATGTCATAAAAGCTACTAAGCACACAAGCATGCATTTAATTTGCAGTGAAAGCTAAAACCTAGGTATTTATGTCATATAGTAATGAAACTTTAAAGTCTAGAGTATGTAGAGAAAACCTAGTCATGAACAAAAAAAGAGACCCATGTGTTAATAGCAAAATTTGGCTAGGGACCAAAGAAGAATTTTCCACTTCCCAGCCCTCCTACAAGGGTCTGAATTTGGGCTTATATGACGGGGTGCCATGGTCCCCGAGGTTGAGCTACCACGCGATTCTACAGGAGCAAGGCGAGGTACCATCTGAGCATCTCGCACGTGTCCAGGCTTACCAAATAAAGCCCGACGAGACCGCGTCAAGCTCCTTATACTAGGATAAATCCTAAAGCTAGGTCGACGTGAAAGGATCTGGGTCCCCCGACATCAAGATACCTCATGACACTCTCCTGGAGTTTGCTACTATCTCTACTTTCACTAGGAGATCTTCAAGGTGCCAAACTTGTCTTGCAAAGGCCCTCCTATCTCGTCGAGGTATAATCTCAACCTAACCGAGCGTTAAAGGAAGAAGCCCTTGAAGCCCAGTCGTCACCAAAAGCGCCAAGATCCACTGTAGATCCTGGTATGATTTAGCAAGAGCAGTACTCGAGCGTACCTCTCCACCCTTCTAAAAGCGAGCCAAGGTTGCCTGTTTATGGCAAACACCTTACCAGGGCTCGCTAGCCAAGCCCGCTACCCCGCTAGGAAGCCTGCATAATTAGGTCAAGCCTCATGATAAAGCTCGGCGTAGCTAAACCAAGCTCCCCACTACAAGGTTAAAACCCAATGGGATATTTTGTCTCTAAAATGGTTAGCACAAGCTCCATGGGAAGACCAACATCTAGCTCTGAGACAATCGAGAGGTCCCCGGGGGACCCTGCCAATATGCTGGATCCTAGGGTACCACGCCCTCAAAGAATATCAAATGTCACCTCAGGTAACCTCCATGAAGTACCTCTCTAAAGTGACATGGAGAACTAGAACTCTCATCTCCGCAACGTAGGAAGAGAGGATTGACTTCCATAACATTTAAAGTACCATTAATAAGGTCAACCGTATTAATGGAGGCAGTCAACCCAATTAATGACACGATTAACACCATTAATAAGAGAATATTCAACTCTTTAATGGCCATCATTAGTGAAAGAGTCCAAAGAGGAAACAAATACATCTTTCTCCAAGATATCCTCCACAACCTATTCTTTGAGGTCAACTATAACATAAAATCCCGCCTATCGAGGAAGAAAGAGTCCGAAGAGGAAACAATCACATCCTCTCCGAGATATTAGCTACGCCAACGAAGTCACCATTTATAAATACGCATGTAAAAGACATAGAAAAAGGATCCAATGAAGAACGGAGGACACATGCTTCGTTAAAATTCTCTATACATCATCATTGTATGGGTACCCCGACCGGGAAAATATCGGTCTACATTCGACCACCATTGTAAGCTCTCCGGAGCAACTACGTTGTATTACTTCACCATTCTTGTAAGCTCCCCGGAGCATTCTTTGATATATACGTAAGGAAGGGTATTTCCCCTTCCTCCGGATACTTCCTTGGGGTTTTTTAGCATGTCATCACTCGTGATGCTTTTTCCCCCTTGGTCAGTCCACCTCCCTCTACAAAAGATTTGTGTTTCTCTTACTTTTGTCTTGTGTAATGTATGCGTATATGAGTTCGAGCTAGTTTCCTACCTCGCTGGACCTAGCACTCTTATCTTCCCATCTACATGCTAAAGTCGCATATCAAGACGAGGAGAAATCACCCAGACCAGTTTAAAGGAAGTCGATAGGCTCTCATGCATCATCTCTATGGCAAAAATCGAGCTCTCAGACACTGGAGCTAGATAAGCCCCCTCTTTACTTGCTATCTAGGTCGGGGAATTACGGGAAGGAATCAGGCTCCATAACCGAGCTCCAGGTACCATGACTGGCTCCAACCCCGACCGAGGACCAGGACCAGGACCAGGACCAGGGCCAAGATCAACCTCTTCACACCAACAAGAGAACCTCAAGCTCTCCAGATTTACTTCATAAGCACGAAGCCAGACAGGCGGGATGGCTTGTCTCCTCGAGCTCCCTAGATCTACTACAAAAGCGCGAAGCCCGACGGGCGAGAAGGCTTGTCTCCTACCTCCAATTTTATCCTCCTTCATATTCATACAAGATCAGGTTAGGTATCAACGGTACCAACCCGGACCACCACTTTCGCGATAGTGGTCTCGAGGGCGTTAATGAGGATTTCTCATCCCAAACGAATTTCCCCTTAACACTTTCTGACGCCGTCTGTGGGAAATTTCCATACCCTTTTTGAAAGCCTCTATGTCTCTACATGAGTATCATTATACTATCGAGGTAACAGATTCATTATTCATGAATATCATTTACTATATACGATGTCTTTTCTCCATACTTGTCTACATCGCCTATGTATCGCATGAGGTGCTCATTTTATCATTTAAAGAGTTTGGTTCATTATGGAGCAAATATGGTACGTGGGATTCCTGGTGGAACCAGTTCATTATACAACTCCTATGAAGTGAACCTGCTCAGATAATCGTGGAGCTCCAATACAGTAGCTCCCCGCTTGAAGATCTTTTATATAGCTGAACCATTCTGATACATCGAGAGCTCCTATACAGTAGAACTGCACCTCTCCTGCTATTCTACAGCATATTCGCTTCGCCACCATTGTATCACTTATCCAGCAGATCCACTGGGATTCGGCCTGTTCATACGGATCCCCTCATGCCTTCAGGTCTGCCCTTCGTAAGCTCCTAGGTAAAGGTAGCAGGTTGACCCATGAATCTAAGAAGCCAACTCAGCTGTGTAGCTTTTAGAGCAACATCACCATTAGAGGCTTAGTGGCTCCTCACTTCGTGTACCGGGCCGGTCAACTCCCAAGTGAGCCACTAAGCTCTTGATTCATTCTTGCAGGGTCCAGAGCCCTCTCTCAGTTGTTGGGGACTTCTAAGATCCCAAGCTTGATTCTGGACTAGTACCTCCGGTGGCTTCGCTACATGCTTACAGGACCATTCATCGCCCTAGCAAGCCACCGAAGCCCGATCTGATCGAGGAGCTCTCAGAAGCTTCCCACCTTTGGTAAGGCCACCTACGTGTCTAAGCAAGCTTCTAGACCGGTAGCACCGCTACAAGACCGGTGGTTTCACTTCATGTTGATCGAGCCATTCACCACCCAAGCAAGCCACAGAAGGCCGATCCAATTGAGGAGGTCTCTGAAGTTTCCCACCTTTGGTAAGGCCACCTACTTGCCTAAGCAAGCTTCTAGACTGGTAGCACCACTACAAGACCGGTGGCTTCACTCCATGTTTACCAGGCCATTCATCGCCCTAGCAAGTCACCGAAGCCCGATCTGATCGAGGAGAGCCCAGATGTTTCCCATTCTTGGTAATGCCTCTTACACGCCTAAGTAAACCTCTGGACTAGCAGCCTTACTGTAAGGCCAAGTGGCTCATCATTTCTTATACAGGGCCTGTCAACTCCCAAGTGAGCCACTAAATTCTCGATTCATTCCAGTAGGGTCCAGAGCCCTCTCTCAATTGCTGGGGACTTCTAGGATCCTGAGCATGCATCTGGACAAGTACCTCCGGTGGTTTCGCTCTATGTTTACTGGGCCATTCACCGCCCTAGCAAGCCACCAAAGCCCGATCCGATTGAGGAGGTCTCAGAAGCTTCCCACATTTGGTAAGGCCACATACGTGCCTAAGCAAGCTTCTAGCGCTATAAGACCAGTGGCTTCACTCCATGTTTACCGGGCCATTCACCGCCCTAGCAAGCCACCGAAGCCCGATCTAATCGAGGAGGTCTCGGAAGCTTCCCACCTTTGGTAAGGCCACCTACATGCCTAAGCAAGCTTCTAGACCGGTAGCGCCGCTGCAAGACCGGTGGCTTCACTTCATGTTTACCGGGCCATTCACCGCCCTAGTAAGCCACCGAAGCCCGATCCAATCGAGGAGATCTCTGAAGCTTCCCACCTTTGGTAAGGCCACCTACGTGCCTAAGCAAGCTTCTAGATCGGTAGCACCGCTACAAGGCCGGTGGCTTCGCTCTATGTTTACCGGGTCATTCATCGCCCTAGCAAGCCACCGAAGCCCGATCTGATAGAGGAGGGCCCAGAGGTTTCCCATTCTTGGTAAGACCTCGTACATGCCTAAGTAAACCTTTGGACTTGCAGCCTCACTGTAAGGCCAAATGGCTCATCACTTCTTATACAGGGCCTGTCAACGCCTAAGTGAGCCACTAAATTCTCGATTCATTCCAGCACGGTCCAGAGCCCTCTCTCAGTTGTTGTGGACTTCTAGGATCCCAAGCATGTATTTGGACCAGTACCTCCGGTGGCTTCACTCCGTATTTATCGGGCCATTCATAGCCCTAGCAAGCCACCGAAGCCCGATCCGATCGAGGAGGTCTCAGAAGCTTCCCACCTTTGGTAAGGCCGCCTACGTGCCTAAGCAAGCTTCTAGACCGGTAGCACCGCCACAAGACCGGTGGCTTCACTTCATGTTTACCGGGCCATTCACTGCTCTAGCAAGCCACCGAAGCCCGATCCAATCGAGGACGTCTTTGAAGCTTCCCACCTTTGGTAAGGCCATCTACGTGCCTAAGCAAGCTTCTAGACCGGTAGCACCGCTACAAGACCGGTGGCTTCGTTTCATGTTTACCGGGCAATTCATCTCCTTAGCAAGCCACCGCAGCCCGATATGATTGAGGAGAGCCCAGAGGTTTCCTACTCTTTGAAGGTTCAGAGCTTTTTCTCAGTTGTTGGGGGCTCCTTGAACTCCCAAGTATGCCTCTAGACCGGTACAAGACAGGTAGCCCATCTCCATTCATATAGGGTCATCCAATGCTCAAATAAGTCAACACTCATTCTGGAGGGGTCTAAAGTCTTCGCTCAGTCGTGAGAAGATTCTAGAATCCAGAGCATGTCTCCAAATAGTTACTAGGCCGGTGTCCCCTCTCCATTTGTATGGGGCCATTCATCGCCCTAGCAAGCTACCTTGGTTCTGATATACCTCTCTGCTTCCACCACCTTGTTTGGATCAACCTCAATCAACCTTGACCTCCATCACTTCAGTTGGATCAATCGAGATCTCTCTTACCTCTCCTACCTCTCCTACCTTCGTAACACTAATCTGGACCTCTACTTTGACAGATTCAGATAGAGAGATAGGCAGATCTGACGGAGGACTTCAAGGTAGTTCCTACCCCAACATGACTAGACATGAAAGCAGAAATGGGAACCAAGTCCTCCTCATCATCTGCGCATCCATCATCTCAATAAGGTTCGGCTTCTGTAGAAGACCCAGGTAACTCTCAACTTTCTCTGTGATATTCTTAATGTATCCATCCTCCAATGATGATCATATCTGAAGAAAGAAGAGCTCGAGCTGCCTAACAAGCAACACAGAAGCGTCTTTCAACAAATGAAGCACCCACATTGGCTCTCAAGATAGCCACGTTGCCATACAGAGTTTAAACCACTCCCTCAAGAGTTTACCTCCTTCTTCAGAGCAATCCACGCATGACACGATGCGTGGATCTGAGTCTTTCCACATCATATGCATGTTGGATCCACTCTCGGGTTCCCTACTTATTAGCCATGGTTGCCTCAATTCTGGTCATTCAGAACAACTGCGCCCCTCACTACCGTGGTCAGCTCCTCCACCTTTTGGTTTGACGTCACCTAAGAGAGTAGTTTTCTCTATCCGAAACATTTACTTCTGGATCAACCGGGGCTCACCTGCCATATAAACAACCACCTCAGCTGTGGTCTTTATTTAAGGGAGAAGCTCCCTTTTCGGATTGATCATCTACTGCACCATGATTTCGAGCCTGAGTCTGCTTCAGCAACCGAAGACTTGCCAGCTAAGAGGGGAACATTCACAACCATCTCAGCAGTTTTCTTCTTAATCACTTCCCTTTTTCGTCCATCAATGACTCTTAAGTCAAAGGGAGAAATAGAGCCAGCTCTACCTGGAAGTTTGTGAAGAAGTAACCATCCTCCTTGGCTGGCACAAGCTCGACCTTAGCAAACACCAGCTTGCTCTCGAAGATTATCATACCGATGGCTCCTATCCATTTGTAATGGGCCTTCCAATGACCTAGTGAGCCATCGAGGTCCCGATCCATTCGGGGAGCACCCAGAGGACTCGATTAGTTCAAAATAGAGTCCAGAGCTCCATTAGGATTGTTGAAGGCTCTCATCTACCCCAAGCGGACTTCAAACCGGTTACATCACTTGGGGACTTGAAGCTCAATATTTTCCCAATACTCTATAGTGAAGGGCGATGGCCCTAGCATCATCTTAAGAGATTCTACTCGTTAAAGAACTCCTAGAGCGAGACTGGTTATCAACCGATACCACCATGCATTTATACAACTTCGTATTAGCTCGCCATGAGTTTGCATCTCTTTTGATTTCGGTATCCGTAGTAGATCTCATGTGATCACCATCACCAGGAGGGCTACACCGCACTTCTAATGAACTGGACCTGATAAAATATCTCCAGGAGGATCGCCATCACCAGGAGAGCACCATAGCCCTCCTGATGCACTGGATAAATCCCTCAAGGAGAAACGCCATGGTATTTCGACAATGATCGCCTCGAGACCAGGAAATAGCTAGATAGCGCTCCTGATGCCTTGGCCGGGCACCACCCCCTGCCAAGAAGGGTCTGAGTGTAAGAGCATAGTTGCCATCCAGATCTCAAGACCAGGGATTGATCAGGGAAGCCTCCTCATCACCCCTGATGCCTTGGTCGGGTAACCTTCTCCAAGAAGGATCTGAGTGTAATAGCATAGTTGCCATCCAGATCAAAAGACTAGGAAATAGCTAGATAGGGCACCTGATGTCTTGGCCGGGCACCACCACCCGCCAAGAAGGGTCTGAGTGTAAGAGCATAGTTACAATCCGGATCAAAAGACCAGGAAATAGCTAGATAGCGCTTCAGATGCCTTGGTCGGGCTACGACCCCCAAGAAGGGTCTAAGTGTAAGAGCATAGTTGCCATCCGGATCAAAAGACCAGGGAATAGCTAGATATAGCTCTTGATGCCTTCGTCGGGCTACGACCCCAAAGAAGGGTCTGAGTATAGGAGCATAGTTGTCATCCGGATCAAAAGACCAGGAAATAGCTAGATAGCACTCCTGATGCCTTGGTCGGGCTACGACCCCCAGGATGGGTCTGAGTGTAAGAAGCATAGTTGCAATCCAGATCAAAATACCAGGAAATATCTAAATAGCGCTTTTGATGCCTTGGCCGGGCCAACCCGCTAGGAAGGATCTAGATGGCATAGATGCCTACCAGAATCATTTCACCAGCTTATCTAAGTACCGTGATTCCTGAAAAAGGAATTCTAGGTACCCATGCTAACCACAAAAGCTTCTTCTGACATGATCGAGCAACACGCTCATTTATTTTACAGGAATGAATAGTACCCCGGTTCTCTAAGCTTGGGAGCAATTCTAGCTACAAGTAAGAAGCGACAAGTAAAATTCTTCATGTAGTATAAGATCCAGACTCCAACCCCAAATACTTACCGGTGTTCAAGTCAGAGGAGACTTCTGTTAATAGCAAAATTTGGCTAGAGACCAAAGAAGAATTTTCCACTTCCCAGCCCTCCTACAGGGGTCCGAATTTTTGCTTATATGAAGGGGTGCCAAGGTCCCCGAGGTCGAGCTACCACGTGATTCTACAAGAGCAAGGCAAGGCCGCCCATACCATATGAGCATCTCGCACGTGTCTAGGCTTACCAAATAAATCCCGACGAGACCGCGTCAAACTCCTTATACTAGGATAAAGCCCGAAGCTAGGTCGAAGTAAAAGGATCTGGGTCCCCCGACATCAAGGTACCTCGTGACACTCTCCTGGAGCTTGTTATTATCCCTACTTTCACTAGGAGATATTTAGGGTGAAAAATTTGTCTTGCAAAGGCCCTCCTACCTCGTTGAGGTATAATCTCGACCTGTCCGAGCGTTAAAGGAAGGAGCCCATGAAGCCCCATCGTCACCAAAAGCGCCAAGATCCACTGTAGATCCTGGTATGATTTAGCAAGAGCAGTACTCGAACGTACCTCTCCACCCTTCCAGAAGCGAGCCAAGGTCGTCTGTTTATGGCAAACACCTTACCAGGGCCTGCTAGCCAAGCCCGCTACTCCGCTAGGAAGCCTCCATAATTAGGTCAAGCCCCATGATAAAGCTCGGCGTAGCTAAACCAAGCTCCCCAATACAAGGTTGGAACCCAATGGGATATTTCGTCTCTAAAATGGTTAGCACAAGCTCCATGGGAAGACCAACATCTAGCTCAGAGACAATCGAGAGGTCCCCGGGGGACCCTGCCAGTATGCTGGATCCTAGGGTACCCAGCCCTCAAGGAATATCAAATGTCACCTCAGGTAACCTCTCTGAAGTACCTCTCCAAAGTGACATGTAGAACTAGAACTCTCATCTCGGCAACTTAGGAAGAGAAGATTGACTTCCATGACATTTAAAGTACCATTAATAAGGTCAACCGTATTAATGGAGGCAGTCAACCAAATTAATGACATGATCAACACCATTAATAAGATAATATTCAACTCTTTAATGGTCATCATTAGTGAAAGAGTCCAAAGAGGAAACAAATACCTCTTCCTCCAAGATATCCTCCACAACCTATTCTTTGGGGTCAACTATATCAGAAAATCCTGCCTATCAAGGAAGAAAGAGTCCAAAGAGAAAACAATCACATCTCTTCCGAGATATTAGCCACGATCCGGTCAACTACATTAAAGGAAGAATCGTACTCAATAAGGAGAGGAAGATTGAAGAATCCTAGACTTGCACTCCAAGGTAGTCGCCATTTATAAATACGCATGTAAAAGGTATAGAAAAATGATCCAATGAAGAACAGAGGACACATGCTTAGTTAAAATTCTCTCTACATCATCATTTTATGGGTACCCCGGTCAGAAAAATATCGGTCTACATTCGACCACCATTGTAAGCTCTCCGAAGCAACTACGTTGTATTACTTCACCATTCTTGTAAGCTCCCCAGAGCATTATTTGATATATTCATAAGGAAGGGTATTCCCCCTTCCTCCGGATACTGCTTTGGGGTTTTTCAGCATGTGATCACTCGTGATGCTTTTTCCCCCTTGGCCAGTCCACCTCCCTCTACAAAAGATTTGTGTTTCTCTTACTTGTGTCTTGTGTAATGTATGCGTATATGAGTGCGAGCTAGTTTCCTACCTTGCTGAACCTAGCGCTCTTATCTTCCCATCTACAGGCTAAAGTCACATATCAAGATGAGGAGAAATCACCCAGACCAGTTTGAAGGAAGTCGATAGGCTCTCATGCATCATCTCTATAGCGGAAATTGAGCTCTCCGACACTGGAGCTAGATAAGCCCCCTCCTTAATTGCTATATAGGTCGGAGAATTACGGGAAGGAATTGGGCTCCATAACCAAGCTCCGGGTACCATGACAAGCTCCAACCCCGACCGAGGACCAAGACCAGGACCAAGATCAACCCCTTCACACCAACAAGAGAACCTCAAGCTCCCCAGATTTACTTCATAAGCACGAAGCACGACGGGTGGGATGGTTTATCTCCTCGAGCTCCCCAGATATACTACATAAGCGCGAAGCCCGACTAGCGAGAAGGCTTGTCTCCTACCTCCGATTTTATCATCTTTCATATTCATACAAGATCAGGTCAGGTATCAACGGTACCGACCCTTGTCACCACTTTCGCGGTAGTGGTCTTGAGGGCGTTAATGGGGATTGCTCATCCTAAACAAATTTCCCGTTAACACCATGTTTGAAAGATGCTTGATGATTATGTTTTGAAGTTTGATTGAGTAAAAATGGCTTCTTGGAGCTTCTCTCATTAAGAAACCTTATCTCTCTCTTAAAAATAGGTTTGGAAGCTTTAAAAAATGAGTTGGGGGAGAAGAGGACCTATTTATATATATATATGATCCAAATCAAACTACGACGTTTTGAGAAAGAAAAAAAATCAAATTTTGGGCATTAGAAACGACCTTAAGGCGACCTGGATGATAGGTCGCTTCAAGGTTGCTTCAAGGTCGCTTTGCTCTCGGGTTAGGGAGCCAAAATATGCTTGAAAAAGCGACTTGGTAGTCAGGTCGCTCTAGGGTCGCCCTGAGGTCGCTTTGCTCTAGAGAAAAAACGTGACAGCACAACAGCTTCAGATTCGAGCTACCCAAAACATGACCAAACAACATCCAAACTTTTCGTTTAATATACCGTTGGAAAGGTATTGAAGTCTACTTTCTGGTTCAATTTACAAGACATGATTTGGATGTTTGTAAAATGAGTTATGGTCAAATGAGTGACCAAAGGTCAGATTTGGACATTAACAAGAGTTCCCAAACTCATGAAAACAACCATGCGACCAAAGACCAAAACCAAGAGAAGATTGAGACCTTCTCAAATGGTCACTCAATGCGCTAACACAAGCACAACACTGTGCAAGCACGAACACACACAAAACCCCACTATGAATGCACATAGACAACAATGAAGCACACATGCATAACAAACCAAATGTAAGTGAGTGAGTGTGTGTGAGCAACACATAACGCATGTCAATACAAATACATAATATGTGAGTGTGTACAACTAAAATCTCTTCAATGAAATTAAGCAAGTAATATACCTTTGAAGCTTGAACTTGATTAAGAGCAAAGCCGGCCTAAACTACCCTTACTTAATTATCCCCAAATGTGGTTTGTCAATCGAAATAAGCCAATCAAAAACCGAGGAACAATATCCCCTTTTGGCTATTTCATGACAAAAACCACTCACTCATAAAGTATCCTCACAACAAAAAGAAATAGCAAGAGGACAACAAATACATTCTTTATTACAAGAGATACCTAAAGCTAAATCTTCAAATCTTCTATCTCTTGTAGAATGATCATCCCTACAAAACAA
Organism: Dipteronia dyeriana; assembly: GCA_032871835.1. Lineage (NCBI taxonomy): Eukaryota > Viridiplantae > Streptophyta > Magnoliopsida > Sapindales > Sapindaceae > Dipteronia > Dipteronia dyeriana. The sequence continues at coordinate 97,237,394 of CM065296.1, read as the reverse complement.
AGAACTACATTTTCCAAGACAAGTGTATGTAAGGGATCAAGATAAATAAAAACAAACGCAATTTGCATGAAATAGGAACAAGTAACATGCAATCAACAATGCACATGCAAATGCTCCCCCAAAAAGAGTCAACTCCCCCTAAAAAGGCATTCTCCCCTTATATGTAAACGCAACACAAAATCCCCCTAAATCCAACATTACTCCCCCTTTTTGTCACAAGATAGGCAAATGAGTATTTCCCAACCAGGAGGCTTTAGCAAAGAGAGGTATTTGCAATGTAAATGCATAATCATATACAACAACTTTATTCAATTTAATTAAGAGAGAGAAATTCAAGGAAGTTTGATTTTTGAAACATGTGTGAAAAGATTGCCTTGAATGAAATACATGCAACATCAACTTCCAAAAGAATGGTATTTGGCAAAGGAAAAAGCACATGAGGTTCCAAGAGAAGTCAAACCAATTTACACCAATTTGTCAATGGAAAACAAGATATAGTTTAACAAAAGATAAGAGCAACTATCAAGCTTTACAAGCTATACAAGACATGAGCGACTATTGCGCCTTTTTAGATTTTTCCAGGTGAAATGCCCGTATGATAGTAGCCTTGTTCAACAAGTAAAGAGAGAGAGACTATTGGGTTATGAAATCCTTGAAATGGATACAATATCCTTATTGATTGAAGTCTCAAAAGTCACTTTCACACAAATTTGCAATCATTTTAAAGCATTCATTAAATTCATCATGCATATCAATTTAAGCATGTCAAGATCAAGTTTTCATAAACATGGAGATAAATTTTGGGTTAATCAAATGTACTTCCCAATCAATTTTCCTAGTCCAAAAATACATGTTTGAGCACAAATGAGACATGCATTTCAAATAAGGCAAAGACCCACTTATTGAATAAAAATTCATATAATAATATATGCACCCAAGATACTCAAGCAATTAATTAAAGAGCATAAAATTGAACAATTATTTGTTTATTGAAATGCAAGTTCGCTACATTTGCTTGAGCTCCCCATATGGGGTCAAGCACCAAAACTCATCAATGCATATGACAAATCCTTATAGACCTACTAAGAGATTTAAACTTAATTGAATCTAATGGTTAAGTAAACAAGTCCGCTAGTTGATCATTTGCGCCCATATGTTCAAGTGCAATGCATTTGCACTCAACCTACTGTCTGATGAAATGATGTCTAATGTCAATATGCTTGGTTATAGAATGTTGGACAGGATTTTTTGAAATATTAATGGCACTCATGTTATCACAATAAAGGGTTAGAGTACCTTGCTCAAAGCCATAATTCACAAGCATTTGCTTCATCCATAGGAGTTGTATGCAAGCACTACCAGGGGCTATATACTCAGCCTCGGCTGTGGATAAGGATATGGAATTTTACTTCTTGCAAATCCATGACACAAGATTGTTCCCTAGGAAGAAGCAACCGCCTGATGTACTCTTCCTATCATCATAATTACCTGCCTAATCTGCATCACTAAAGCCAACTAAGCTAGCATTAGTGTTAAAAGAGTATCATATCCCATAGTAGGATGTCTCCTTCACACATCGGATGATTCTCTTCATGGAGGAGAGATGGGATTTCTTGGGATTGGTTTGGTACCTAGCACACATACCAACATTAAAGGTTGTATCGGGCCTACTAGCCGTCAAGTATAGCAAGCTCCCTATCATGCCTCGATATAGGTTTTGATCCACACTTTTTCCACTAGCATCCTTGCTAAGTTTCAATATGATACTCATAGGGATATGAAGATCCCATCATGCATTTGCTTGATTTGCAAGCCAAGGAAGTAATTTAGTTCACCAACCATACTCATTTCAAACTCATGAGTCTTGACATCAACAAATTGTTTAACTTTCAAGTTGTTAGTGGAACCAAAAATGATGTCATCAACATAAATTTGAGCTATGAATAACTCATATTTAGTGCACTTGATGAACAAAGTCTTGTCAACACTTCCTCTAGAATAGTCATTGTCAACAAGATAAAAAGTGAGGCGCTCATACCAAGCCCTCGGTGCTTGTTTCAACCCATATAGTGCCTTCTTGAGGCAATAAACACGGTTGGGGTGGTGTGGATCCACAAACCCCTCAGGTTTCTCAACAAACACTCTCTCTTGCAAGAATCCATTAAGGAAGGCACTCTTAACATCCATTTGATACAATTTAAACTTGTGCACACAAGATATGGATAAGAGAAGCCTAATAGACTCTAATCGGGCAACGGGAGCAAAAGTCTCCTTAAAGTCGATACCCTCAATTTGAGAGTACCATTGTGCTACAAGTCTAGCCTTGTTCCACACAATGTCGTCATCCTTATCAGATTTGTTCCTATAGACCCATTTAGCGCCTATCACATTAGTGTTCTTAGGCCTAGGAACTAGAGTCCAAACCTCATTTCTTTCAAATTGGTTTAGCTCTTCTTACATAGCAACAACCCAAAACTCATCACTTAAGGCTTCATCAACCTTTTAGGGTTCAATTTGAGAGGTGTAGCAAGTATAGCTAATTTGATTGGCTAATTGATGCCTAGTCCTAACACCCTCATTCACATCTCCAAGAATGTCACTTTTTTGTGGAGATGTCTAACCCAAGGAGTGGGTTCCTTAAAGTCCAAAATAGGATCTCTATCAAAAGATTGAGAGACCTTTTTTTCAAGATTTGACTTTTCATCACTTGAAGTCTCACCAATCTTCTCCAAGGGAGAATCATCAACCACACTAATCTCCTCATCATGGTTACTAACCTTAGGTCTACAATCATCTATGGTCACATTAGATGGTTCCATTACAGTTTGTGTCTTCAAATTAAAAACTCTATAGGCCTTACTATTTAGGGCATAGCCAATGAAAATCTCCTCATCACTCTTGGCATCAAACTTGCCAAGCTGGTCACGGTCATTTAGAATGTAACACTTGCTTCCAAATGAGTGGAAGTAGCTAACATTTGACTTACTACCCTTCCACAATTCATAAGAGGTTTGCCTAGTACCGGGCTTTAAAAACACTCTATTTTCTACATAACAAGTTGTATTCACGGGGCCTCGGCCTAAAGATTCCTAGGAAAATTATTGCTAAGCAACATCACACGAGCCATCTCTTGGAGGACCCTATTCTTCCTCTCTACAACTCCATGTTGTTGAGGAGTTCGAGGAGCCGGGACTCATGGGAGATGCCAAGACTATCACAAAAATTTTCAAAGCTAACATTTTCAAATTCTCTCCCATGGTCACTCATAATTCTCTTAATGCATTTTATGTGAGAATCCTTCTCAATTTGAATTTTAGTGCAAAGCATTTTAAAAAATTTAAAAGTTTCAGATTTTTCTATAAGAAAGTAGGTCCAAGTAAATCTAGAAAAATCATCAACACACACAAAGATGTACCTCTTACCACAGAGACTCTCGGTTTGCATGGGACCCATAAGGTCCATATGAAAAGGCTGTAGTGGCTCCTTGGTGGCAAGATACTTACCCTTTTTATGCACACTCATAGTTTGCTTTACTTGTTGACTAGATCCACACACTCCCTCAATCACATTCCCAAACTTAGAAAGGCCTCTTACAACATTCAACCTCTCAAGAACTTTCAATTCTTTGAAATTCATATGACCTAACCTTTGATGCCACAATTCAACTTGATCACAACTAGACAAATTACAAGAGAAGTCATTGGAATCAAGACAATAACAATTGTCACTTGATCTCTTGCCTTTCAATAAAACTTGTCCATCTTCTTTTAGAATAGAGCAATTAACTTTGCCAAACATAACCGAAAAGCCCTTTATCACTCAAATGTGATATGCTAATAAGATTAGCTTGCAAACCATCTACATAAAGAGCATTAGGTAAGGATGGTAAACCGGGGATAGATATGTTTCCTTTTCCTAAAACCTTCTTACGTGAACCATCACCAAAGGTGACAAATCCACCAACTTCCATAACAAGGGTCTCAAAGAACCTCTTGTTTCCGGTCATGTTCCTAGAACAACCACTATCAAGATACCAAGTGTTAGAGGCTTTGGCCTTCAAGGCCACTTGGGCCATATGGCAAAAATACTTATTTTTTCTAGTCCACCTAGTAGCAACATTGTCATTTCTAGGAGCCTTGGGTTCATTTGCTCTAAAATTCCTAGGTGTATGCATTTTGGCTTTTCTAAGCATATTCTTCTCAATCATGCTTTCAAAACGACACAAGTTAATAAATTTAAAACAATTCGGCCTTTTGTGACCTTCAACACCACAATAATGGCAAATTAGAGTAAAGTAAGAATTCATACCATATCATTGTGCAAGAATGGAAGACTTTCCTCTCCTTTGAGTTGTCATTTGATGTTGAGCCGAATCTCTTCTTTGAAACACTCTTTGTGGTTGAGCCAAGTTAGCTTCCCTTATTAGTTGTGGGTAAAAAATCCTTTGTTGACTTTAAGAGCTCCTTAGAAGTTGAGGTCTTGTTTGATGAGCTCTAGCTTTTAGTGGATGAGCTTTAGCTTAAGGCTTTGTTGGAGCCTTCATTTGAGCTTGTTTTGATAATTCCCCAACTTCGATCGATCTCATTGGTTGATGTGAAGCTTGAACTTTTCTAACCTTTTGACTCTTAACAAAGATGGTCATCTTCAAAGAAGTGGCATCCTTACCTTCAACATATCTTAGGCCCTTCTTATCACTAGGACTCTTCCCACTTGATAGCATCTTGTCAAGTTTCTCAGTTCCGGATGTCATCTTGGCAACCAATTATTTTGATTCCCTAAGTTCAATATTCAAGTTCTCTTCACTATTCTTAGTGATCACAAGCTCTAATTCCAAGCTCTCTTCTAACTCTTTTCCACTTTTTACTTTCTCACTTAAGTGAGTTATCTTGGAAGTCAACACGAGATTCTCCGTTTTCAACTCTTGAATCTCTTTCTTCTTCTTCAATCTAGACTTTTCAAAGAACTTCATAAAGTCCACATAGTTCATTTCCTCATCAATCTCAAACCAATGTTAGAAGAGGTACTCTAATCACTAGAGTCATCTACTTCTTCCTTATCGCTTACAACCTCCTTGCCATTATGAGATGTTATGAAGGCAATGAAGTTTGTAACTCTATCTTCATCATCTGAAGATTTTTCCTCCTCTTCTAATTATTCACTATCGCTCCAAGTGGTCGTCATCGCCTTCATCTTCTTCTTTTTCTTCAAATTTTCACATTCTGGAGCAATGTGACCAAAGCCACAACATTCATAGCATTGAATGCCCTTCTTGAAGTCACTTTCTTAAGACCTTTCCATCTTCTTAAAAGGAGTTTCCTTTCCCTTGGACCCAAATCCTTTTCTCTTAAATTTCACGAATTTCTTGAACCTTTTAACCATGAGGGTCATTTCTTCATCTGAGTCCTCCTCTTTTTCTTCAACCTTGGAGGTCTTCAAGGCAATACTCTTTTGCTTCTTCAGAGGTGTGGGTGTGGTGATCCATCTTGACTCATAAGCCAGAAGTCTTCCAATGACTTCACTTGGCTTCATATTCTTATACTCACTATTCTCCTCAAGTGTCGTCACCTTTGATTCGAACCTTGATGGAAGTGACCTTATAATTTTTTGCTTGATTCTCCTATCCGAATAGGGGTCACTAAGTTGATGGCTTTGGTTGACAATATCCATTAACTTCACGTGAAAGTCATTGAAGCATTCATGCTCCTCCATCCTGATCATCTCAAATTGCATTTGGAGGACTTATTGCTTTGAGTCCTTGACTACTTCGGTTCCCTCATAAGCCGTTAGAAGAATGTCCCAAGCCTCATATGCAATCCTAGTGTTTTGGACCAACTTGTATTGATTATCGTCCATGGTGCAAAGGATAGCATGCATAGCCTTATTGTTCCACTTGGATGCTTCAAACTCTTAAGTACTCCAACTAGACTTAGGCTTGAGAGCTTTTACACCATCAATAGTTGTCTTCAGAAGAGTATAACCATCTTCTATTGCCATCCAAACCCGATCATCAATTTGGCAACGATATGATTCCATCTTGCCCTTCCAAGAATCGTAATTCACCCCATTGAGCAAATGGGGTCTTGTGCTTGAGGATTCCTCATGACTACCACCTTTTCCACTCATAGTGTTTGAGGGTAATGAATGTAATGCAAATTCAATGTCACACAACAAAAAACAAACAAACAAAATGGACCAAGCAAGACACACACAGAGCACGGATCACTTAAGTATATCTAGGCACTTCCTCTGATACCAACTGAAATTCCCTAGAAAATGTGTGTCTATATACCTAGAGATGGGGTGAATAGGTTTTAATCTGAATGATTACCAAGCGAATTAATCAATATTATCAAATCTACCCCATTTTACCAAGTGTTCAAATAAATGACAATAAACATAAAGCAATAACAACACGCAATATATACGTGGAAACCCTCCAAATGGGAAAAACCACGGGCTGTTCAGTGCGTCACACTCGATCCTCAAAATCTACTATTGAATAAAAGTTTACAACCTAGGTTGACCTCCCGTCATACTCTCCAGTTACTAACCCTTTCACTTTACCCAAAATGCCTTGATAGTAATTTTGGATCACCAACCTTGTGCACTAACCACTTAGCCATAAGCTTAATCAACAATGAAGAGATAATGACAACCTAAGTGAATATGCAAGAATATTCTATATGAAAAAAATACTAGGTCAAAACATTCATGCTTATCTAGGATTAATAATGACAAGAAAAGCAAATCCTAGATATCAATGTTCTAAATGCAAAGGCAAGAAGAATTAGCTAGAAGGGTAAAACCTTCCTAAATTCTAGCTATCACTAATCAATACTCTCAACTAACAACCAATACCACAATCATGTCATAAAAGCTATTAAGCACACAAGCATTCATTTAATTTGTAGTAAAAACTAAAACCTATGTATACATGTCATAGTAATGAAACTTTAAAGTTTAGAGCATGTAGATAATACCTAGTCATGAACAAACAAGAGACCCATGCTTGAAAGATACTTGATGATTATGTTTTAAAGTTTGATTGAGTAAAAATGGCTTCTTGGAGCTTCTCTCACTAAGAAAACCTTATCTCTCTCTTAAAATAGGTTTGGAAGCTCTAAAAAATGAGCTGGGGAAGAAGAGAACCTAAATATATATATAATCCAAATCAAATTACAACGTTTTGGGAAAGAAAAAATCAATTTTTGGGTGTCAGAAGTGACCTTAGAGCGACCTGGATGATAGGTCGCTTCAAGGTCGCTTTGCTCTCGGGTTAGGGAGCCAAAATATTCTTGAAAAAGCAACTTGGCAGTAAGGTCGCTCTGAGGTCGCTTTGCTCTCGAGAAAAAACGTGACAGAACAACAGCTTCAAATTTGAGCTACCCAAAACATAACCAAACGACATCCAAACCTTTCGTATAATATATACTGTAGGAAAGGTATTGAAATCTACTTTCTACTTCAATTTACAAGACATGATTTGGATATTTGTAGAAAGAGTTATGGTCAAATGAGTGACCAAAGGTCAGATTTGGACAGTAACAAGAGTGCCCAAACTCATGAAAACAACCATGTGACCAAAGACCTAAACCAAGAAAAGAATGAGACCTTCTCAAATAGTCACTCAATGTGCTAAGACAAGCATACCACCATGCAAACGCGAACACACACAAAACAACACTATGAATGCACATAAACAACAATGAAGCACACATGCAGAACAATTGTGAGTGAGTGTGTGTGAGCGACATATAACGCATGTCAATACAAATGCATAATATGTGAGTGTGTGCAACTAAAACCTCTTCAAAGAAATTAAGCAAGTGATATAACTTTGAAGCTTGAACTTGATTACGAGCAAATCTGGCCTAAACTACCCTTACATAATTATCCCCAAATGTGGTTTGTCAATCAAAATAAGTCAATCAAAACTTGAGGAACTTACACTCGTAACTGTGTCCCTTGTATTAGGGATAATAGGGGGCCTTCTATAGAGACCTTGGTTTGGCAGGTTTGTGAATACATAGGCTTTGGTTCCCGGATGACGGGTGGTAGTCCGACCAAGTCATTAAGAAGGTTACCCAGCAATCCTGGTCTCGATATTTGGATGAAAACTATGCTCTTACTCTCAGATCCTTCTTAGGGGTGGTAGCCAGGCCAAGGCATCAAGAAGGCTATCTAGCTATCTTGGTCTCGAGATCTGGATGGCACCTTTACTCTTACACTCAGACAATTCTTAGGGGTGGTAGCCTGACCAAGGCATTAGGAAAGCTATATAGCTATCCTGGTCTTCGAGATCTGGAAGACAACTATGCTTTTACACTTAGACCCTTCTTGGGGGTGATAGCCCGACCAAGGCATCATGAAGGCTCTCTAGCTATCCTTATCTCGGGATCTGGATGGAAACTATGATTTTACACTCAAACCCATCTTGGAGGGGGGTAGTGCCCGTCCAAGGCTTCGAGGTAGTTGACACAGCAGAAGTCGACCGATTCAAGCCAAATCCATGCCTCTTATAACAAACCCAGAAAACATACCCTGATATAAAAAATATTCAACTCTCTTTTACAATAGTTATGAAGTGATATATATAACCATCTTACAAACCCCCAATATAATGTCTAACATAATCTCAAACTCAACAAATAAGAAAATCTAAAATTACTATTAAATCTTCCTACATCAGTAGCTATTTAGCATTCCTTGGTTCATGGCGATCATGGCGAATTTATTTGTGGAGAGTATAATCGAAGATGGAGAAAATAGTAGACTTTATTGATGTTCAAGATGGGGTACATTGTTGTTTGAGAAACTTATTAAAACTTAAATGGAGGTAGTCTGCTAAAAAGTCCCCGGCCTAGGGATAGAAGTTCCTTAAATGCTCTGCGTTCCAGGTGTGGTCGATGGGTCGACCATCCATGTCTTCAAGTTTGTAAGCTCAATTGCGGACCACTACTTTCACCAAGTATGACCCCTCTCAATAGGGTCATAAGACCCCATCCAACCTTATCCGGGTATTATGGGTCACCTTCCTGAGGACCAAGTCTCCCTCCTTAAAGCTCATGGCTCTAACTTTTTTGTTAAAATATCTGGCAATCTTGCTCTAGTAAACTGCCACTTTCTTAGCTACTGGGTTTTATTTTTCTTCCAAGAGGTCCAGGCTAGCTCGGAGCTTGACCTCGTTGCTCTATGGTTTAAACTGTTGTACCTTGAATGAGGTCAGTTTATACTCGATGGGAAGGACTACCTCGACCCTAAAAGCCAGAGAGTAGGATGTTTTTTCCAGTAGCTGTCCTTTTCGTGGTCCGATATGCCCAGTAAACCTCGAGAAGCTCTTTGACCCACTTGACTTTCTTCTGGTGTAATTTCTTTTTTAGCAACTTCTTGATGGTTTTATTGGCAGACTCGACCAACCCATTAGTCTAAGGGTGAGCTACTGAAGCGAGCCTGAGGCCGATTCCTAAGCCTTTGTAGAAGTCTTTGAATCGGGCATTGTCGAATTGTTTACCTAGGTTAACTTTTACGATGATTGGAATTCCGAACCTGCAAACTATATTGGTTTTGATGAAATTGGTTGTATTCTCCTTTGAAATCTAAGAGAGGGAACCCACCTCGTGAAATAATCAATTGCAATGATAGTGTGCTTAGCCTGTCCAGCTGCGGTAGGAAACGACCGATCAGGTTGACCCCCCATATGGCAAACAGGTATGGTGAACTGATTGAGGATAGTCACTCTGGTGGTAGGTGGCTCAAGTTTGAGGTCCTCTGGCACGGTTCACAGGATTGCACAAACATCTTCGCATCTTGGTGAATAGTTGACCAGTAATACCCCATGTGAAATACTTGATATGCTAAAACCTCTCCGCCAATGTGATTTCCCCAGTCTTCAGAGTGTACCTCTCTTAATGCCCAACCGGCATCATCCAGATGCAGACATCGAAGTAAGAGAAGGGATTTTCCCTTTCCTGTAGAGGTATCCATCTATCAGGCAATACCAGACTGATAACCACTTGATTTTTTAGGCTTGGTTAGGGTCTTCGGGAAGCTTTCCTTCCTTAAGGTAGGCTACTATTGGGTCAAATTTTTTTACCTGTTGTTATGCTAGATTAAGAAATCACCTAGAGTGGCAATCCCTTAGGTAGAGCTTGACCCCTTTTCGTGGCCACTTTTACTAAGACGTTCGCCCTATGGTTCTACTGTCGTGGAATCTGCTCAATCCTGAACCCCTTAAACTTTTCCCTGAGTTACTGGACTAGCTTTAGGTAGGCAGCCATGTTGTCGCCTTTGGCTTGGTAAAGTCCTGTAACCTGGTTGACGATAAGCAACGAACCGCTCTTGATGTATAAATAATCAACCCCGAGCTTGATGGCGACCTTCATTCCAGCTATGAGAGCTTCATACTCTACTTTATTATTGGTTGCTTTGAATTCGAACCTAAAACAGTGGCAGCATTCCATCTTTTCAGTGTCAATAGACAATGCCGGCTCCTCTCTCTGCTTGTCTAGATGGTTCATTAGTGTAAATAATCAAGGCTTCACAGCCATCCGGCCAATTGCTGACCACTGGGAGCTTTTCGGGAGCTAGACTCAGCGCTGCCGAGGTCTCTTCAACTAAAAGAGCTGAGAATTCGGCTACAAAGTCTGTCAGGGCCTGAGCTAAGATTGTTGTTCGAGATTTGCACTTTAGGTCAAACTGGGTGAGCTCCAAAGCCTATAAGACTAACCTTCTGGATACGTTCAGCCTTTCTAAGAATTGGTTGATCAGTCACCACCACCACCACTGTATGGGCTTGAAAATAGGGACAAAACTTCCTGGTCGAGGTAACCAGGGCAAGGGCGAGCTTCTCAAGGAGGAGGTAGTTCTTCTCGGACTTGGTTAGTGCATGACTGTCATAGTAGATAGGTCATTGAATCCCATCCCCATACTCCTGAACCAAGGCACTACTTAATGTCGTTTCTGACATGACCAGGTAGATATGTAACTCCTCTTCATGCATGGGTTTTACTAGCAACAACGGGCTGGCGAGGTACTTCTTTAAGTCTTGAAAAGCTCACTAGCTGTCTTTGCCCTATTTCATGTTCTTTCCCTACTTATGGCTTTGAAGAAAAGAAGACATTTATCAATGGAACACGAGATGAACCTGTTAAGTGCTGTTATACGCCCCGTTAACACTTGGACTTGTTTGAGAGTGGTCGGAGAATCTAGATTCAGGATAGCTTTGATCTTTTTCGGGTTTGTTTCGATTCCCTTCTCGTTCATCTTGAAACCCAAGAACTTGTCTGCTGTTACCCCAAAGGCACATTTGGAGGGATTCAGCCGCATTTAGTTCTCCTTTATTATCTGGAAAGTCTTACGAAGATGGTGTAGATATTTCTCTGCTTCCCAGAATTTGGTGATCATATCATCTATGTACACCTCCATAGGCTTCCCTTTCTCCGGCTTGAATAGTCAGTTGACCAATTGCTGGTAGGTAGCACCCGTAATCTTGAGGCTCAAAAGCATCACCTTGTAGCAGTACAGACATTGCCCCGTGATGAAGCTAGTCTGGTCTTGATATGTAGGGTGCATCATAATCTGGTTGTACCCCGAGAACGCGTCCATGAAGCTGAGAAGCTTGTTTCAGATCATGGAATCCATCAGCTAGTCAATTTTTGGCAAAGGAAAACAATCTTTTAGGCATGCCCGGTTAAGGTCGGTGTAATCGACACACAAACGCCACTTCTCTTTGGCCTTTGTGACCTTGACCACATTGGTAATCCATTCGGGGTAGCATGCTTCTAGGATGAAGCCTGCTTTAATCAATTTGTCCACTTCTTCTTGAACCGCGGTGTTGCTTTCAGCGTTAAAGTGACTCCTCTTCTGCTGACGGGCTTGAAGGCTGGATCCACTGCTAATCGGTGAACTGCCAATGATATCGGGATCATGGGCATCTCGTCATAGCTCCAAGTGAAGATGAAGTTGAACTCTCGGATGAGCCCGATCAAACATTCCTTCACTCTTGGCTCAAGGGTAGCTCTGACCTTGACAACCTTTGAGAGGTCATCACTTCTGATAGGTATCTCCTATAGCTTGTCTACAGGGTGCCCGCTAGGACAAATTCTGCTTTGCTCTTCCTCATCAAGTACTATGGGTCATTTTTTGGATGATCAATGAGCTTTGCATCCTCTAGGATCATCCCAGGCACTTTCATATCTTGAATCGTCGCGACTTGCACGAACTATTTCGTCAAAACTGTCGGATTGGCAGACACTGCATAGTAATTTTTGGTCGCTTACTGGTCCCCATGTACCTCTCCCACATTGTTCCCCACCGAAAAATTTAAGACATTACGGTAAATAGACAAGACCCCCTTCAAAGATGATAAGAATTGTTTTCCTAGTATCGCGTTGTAGACCGACGGGGTGTCCACCACAACGAAGTCTGTCATGACATTTTGTTGGAGGGGTGTAGTTCCAACGATCACTGGTAGGATCTTTGACCCCACTGGTATGATTGAATCCCCATTGAATCCATACAGCCGGGTTGTGCAACTATTATAGCACCAATGTTTCAAGTTAAATTTCTTCAATATGTCTTTAAAGAGAATGTCTACACTGCTACCGGTGTCGACGAGCACGCAATGGACCACGCAGTTGGCAATCTACATCGTGATTACCGTAGGATCGTCGTGAGGCAGCATAATATTATAGACGTCTGCCTTAGTGAAAAAATCTAGGTGGTCTGGGATGGGCCAGCCGGGCTCTAGTCGACCTTGAAGATTCCCTGGCCTTCATCAATGTGGGGAATTTTCCTTGCATGGTTTTTTCTGGAATTATCGGAGGTGTCAACCAGGGTGGGTCCTCCACTTATGGTAGGTATAACCTGGATTTATTGCATCAAATTCTTCTGTTCCCCCTTTCTCTTATCAACATGATCAAGGATCTCTACTTATACCTCTCTTCTAGTCTGGATGATGTCTCTGACCTGCTGCAAGAATTCTACCAAACATCCTCCCTTCATCAGCGCTTCAATCTGGTTACGTAGGCTATAAAACTCTGATGTGTTATGCCCTACGTCTTCATGGAAGTCACAGTACTTGTACCGGTTCCTCCTGTCTGTTGGAGCTTTCATTTCACTAAAAAGATCCTTCTTGGCCTCCTTGTGTTTCCCATTCTTTATCTGTTGGATCTCTCTTTGTAGTTTCTCCAGTTGTTCCATCAGGCGCTTGTTCCTATGCTTATTTGAATCAACCTTGGACCCCTCACAGTCAGATCCATTCGATGAGCTAAAGACCTCAACCATGTCCTCTTCCCGAGGGGGATCTACCCGGGGGTTTTACTGGTTACCTAATTCTCTAGCCCGAGTTTCCCTCCTGTACATTGCCTATAGAGGAGCTTCACATTGCTCCAGCGGTAATGCATCTACTTTAGATTTGACCCCCTTAGGTTGGTAACGTGATGACCTGCAAGGGACAGGAGGTATAGGTCCTAGCTTATCTCGGGTCGAGGGTTGAGGCCCTACCCTACTGTAAGCTAGCTCTAGAGTGGGAGGTCTCAGCCGATCAAGGGAGGGCTGCCTAGATCCGGGTCTGCTCGATTCTCCCTGGGTATTGGGATTCGTTAGCTATGTTGTGATGCCCTTCGTGAGCAGGCGAAGGCAGATATTCTTTACTAAGGCTGTTGTTTTTTTATCGAGCATGACTTGGCTTATTATAGGGGGGCCAAAAGCCCGTGCGGCGGTTGGCTAGACCGGTGTCTGGTGATGGTGCTCGAATTTCCTACCCTTATTTGGGCCATTCGTGTTGAAGCAGCAGGCGATTGTCCCGAAACCTTGGGCGGTCCCTAAGAAGAGCGAAGCCTCATAACCCTTGTAAAACAGCAATTACGTAAACTTTGTGTAAATTGGGTATAGGTGTTCCCACAGACGGCGCCAGAAAGTGTTAGCCAAAAATTAACTTGGGGTGAGGAACTTCAGCTAGCACCCTCGAGACCACTACCTCGGAGGTAGTGGTCGGGGTAGGTACCTTCGATACCTAGTTTATACGTGCAAGATAGTTGATTTGAAGGTGAACGATAACATGATGTATTAAAGATACGTAAAGGAAAATGGTATTGCCTTATTATTATTAAATGAATCACACGTTGTGTACAAAAATCACTCGAATACTTTCAATCACTCTTGGGTATAATAGGTGTGGCGATTTCGTGCCTGTCGAGAAGTAGTTAACAGTGGTGGCCATGTTCTGTCAACAAAATTTAGGCCGAGGTATAACTCTTTTAGATATGTTTCCTCCTTTATGTTTTGTCGAACCCCCTTATTTATGCATGTTTTTTATGTATTTATACACAGTCCAACTAGGTTAAACTCGTGACTCTCCCGTAATTAATTTCTAAATCGAATCCCTCCTTTTCGGGTGGAATCTCCTGTTTAAATGTCATTGTCTTTGGTTTAATAACGGATTCGAGAATATCGTGGATGGAGATAAGTTTGTTTCCTTTTTGGACTCGATCACTTGCCCTGGACGTATGTAGCGTTTCAATGCAAGTTAGAGAGAAATAATGATCATATGTACTGCCCTGAAGGGATGTATCATGGAGGTCACCAAATATGGAGTTTGCTAACTCGAATGGAAAGGTACATCGATGTTTCGGTCTTGGTACTAGGAGCTTGATCTAACCTTTTTAGGTCCCTTTTGAAGCTCAAAACGACCACGTTGGCACTCTTTAGTGAAAGCAAGGCTTCTACGAGCTTCCTCCTACCAGTTTAGATAGATTCGATTCTTCTCTTGGTGAAATGGAGCAATACTGTAGTATAAAATTGACACCCTTATAAGTCTCGTTGTGCAGCTGGAAAATATGACAAGCTTCTGGGGAGGTCGCGAGGTATCTTGATTCTAGGGAGCCTAGGTCTTCCCGAATCGATCTTGCTTTTATTTCAACTTAAGGAGCTCGATCTGTTCATATCGGGCTTCACCTAAAGTGTATCTAGGGTACGAGCGACCTTGCCTTGCTTCAACATGTTGTTCGGTAACCTGACCCCAGGAACCCTGATACCCAACTGAATGCTTGGAGAGTGGAAAATTTACCTTTGGTCCATAGCCAAATTTGGCTGTTAACAACTACTATTGGCATAGTGCCCTCATCATGAGTATACACTAGTCTCGCAAGTTCAATCATTCTATGATGGCTTAACCGGGCTCTCACATGCCAATATCGATAATGCTTGTGAATGAGCGATGCCAGAGAGAACGACACAATATGTGTTTGATAAATATGAGATGCTTGAGCAGAATTCCCTACAGAGGATCACTTATGGGAACCGAGTGTTGCGTTAAATTTTAAAATACTTGCAAGCGCATGATTCTATTGTAGAATAGCTAATGCAAGTACGAGGTCTATCCCATGAGGTTGGTGAAAAAATAATCAAATCTAAATTTAATCTAATCCTAACCTAGTTAACTGAATATGATGTATTAAAATCAAAATTAAAATTAAACTTATCTTAAAGAAAATAATGTCGAAAGCAATCAATTAAAGAATACTAAGGTATCAAAATCCACTACTGTGCAATTTCATATCTTCATGATAATTTATTAATGAAAATATTTGAGTATTGACTGGTCAGTACCTACACTAATGGGGTATTGACACGTCACCAATTTTGTTAAAAAATACAAGAAAATAAATATAAGAAGTTAAAGAAAAATACCACGTGCTAACACCCTATTGGTGGGTCAGTATTCTTGGGTACTGACCAGTCAGTACCGAAGCATTTTCCATTTATTAATTCCCCAAATTATAGTGACAATTAAAAATGAATTTATTGTTGACCCATGAATTTCAAAGTAAGCACATTTAATAAAAATCTTAAGTTGGTTTTCATTCGCTTCAAAATACAATCCATAAACATTCCATGTATCCAGTTTAATGAAATACAAAGAATCAAAAAATTATAATTAACATTATGAAACCAAGCATTGATTAATATATATATAGCTATCAATGATACATGATATCAAAGATGAAATTGTATAATATTTCTTAATCAGTCGAAGTAAAAACCATAAATATGAAATAACAATATTTAGAAATCTATAAATATATCTAAAAATTATTCTATAATGCAGGCTTTTATTGTCTACCCTTATAGTAAAAAAATTAGAAAAATATTAAAATTAAAATAGCAATAGAACCCAAAAATCTCATTGAACTGCCTTCGCGCACGCAATAAAGTCACAAGCTTCCACGCCTCCCCAAACTCCTTCAAACGAAAACCCCCCAAATTCGGCGTGCAAAAGGGATTTTATATGTGATTCTTCTAGGTTAGTCTCTTAAGGGTCCATCCTGTAAGTGTTTTTCAGTTGCTGTTTTTAAAAAATAAAAATAAAAATGAAAACAGTATTTTTGGTTTCATTTTCGATTTCTGAAAATACGTCTGGTAGCAAATACTGAAAGCTGTATTTTGAAAATGAAAACGGAAAAAACGTGTCTGGTAGGTTAACCGAAAACTATCAAAAATTGAAATATCAATTTTAGTAGTTTGTTTAATATTATTACAACTATAAACAAATTGATTAAATAATTAACCAATATAATTTTTGTATTGTAATTTTTTAATTAAACAAAAGTAACACATCAAAAATTAATTCAAAAAAACATATCAAAAAAATAAATTAATCAAAACAAAACTCTTAAATTATAAATAAATAAATATTATTACATATATTATAATTTATATTATAATAATATATATATTATTTTATATATTAAAAAATATTACATTTTTATATATAATAATACATAATATATGACACTATATCCTATGTAAATATATAATATTTGATATTATATATATATATATATATATATATAATAATATATATATATATATATATATTATAGAATATTATTTCATAATATTTACATAATTATAAAATATATATATTATAATATATAAATTATTATAAGATATATTATATTATATATTATATATTAATATTCTATAATATTATAATATATATATATAATTGTAGTTATAATATATATAAGAGGAGAACTTTGGTAATTTAAAAATCTTGTTCCGTCTTGTCTTAGTTATATCAAACACATAACAGTACAATTAATAGTTTAAGATTTTTTTTTAATATAAAAAAAAATAAAAAACAAAAGCGAAAAACGAAAAACGAAAAACAAGTATTTTGTGTTTTTCAAATCTTTCATTTTTAATACTGGTTTTGTTTTTCGTTTTTTTTTTTGTTTTTCGAAAATAAAATGAAAAACGGTTAACCAATGCGTTTTCGAAATCGTTTTTGAAAAATAAAAATGAAAACGGATTGAAAAACGACTACAGGACGGGACCTAAAAAGCAAAAGAGGAAAGTGATTCTATTTCAATGTAATTGGTCTTCGTGGACATTGGTTTAACAATTGATTTTCACGTGCCTTCCTTGTGCCAACCAATAATCTGAACTCCAATTTCTTCAGCACTTGTAAGTTCTTAAAATAGGATCCACGTGACTTTGCTTTGACTTTCTTTATTTTGCTCCTTTTCATCACCTCAACTTTTATTTAACGTCTTCAAGCGGCCAACTTCCAATTGAAAGGGCTTCAGATTGGACTTAGCTCTTAGGCTTGGACCGTCTAAACTCTAAAATCCATAATTTTCTAACTTCCTTGCTATATCACCTAAAACATAAAAAAATAACTCTAATTAAATAAAATAGATAATTTAAGTAGGTTAACAAATCCAAATTAAGGGATATAAATATGATATAAATTATGTCTATCAAATACCTCCAAACCTAGATTTTGTTAATCCTCAAGCAAAATAAAAATAAAAACTAAGAAAACTAAAAATTAAAATCCTATCAAAATCTAAGCTAAGCAACTATCTAGAGTTTTGTCTCTTGAGAGTTTACTAGCTATGATACCCTCAAACATATTTATATAAAAACTAATTAGATCAAAGTGCAACTCAAGATTAGAGATGCACATTTTTCCCCGGGATCTCAATTCCCTACGTCCCCATCTCCATTTGGGGTTTTTTTTTTTTTGAAAAAGTGCGGGAATGGGAGGGGAATGGGGATAAAAATCATTCCTAAATTGAAATAGGGATAGGGATGGGGGGACCCCTCCTCATCCCCATTTTCCCCACAATTATATTGAAATGGGGATGGAGATGGTCCCCCATCCCCATTTCCCCATTTCCCCATTTCCTCCAAACATATATAAATATAATTATAATATATATTTTGAATATCTTTTTTTTATTCTTTGAAACACTAAGTATATATACACAATTGCTCTTTTTACTGAATTAATGGATTTTATTTCATATTTGTAATAGAATGTTTGTTTTTTTAACTTAATTTATAATTTTTAGTTAAATGGGGAAATATGGAACTGGAGGAAACGGGAAAAATGGGAAAAATTTAGAACTGGGGTTGGGGATGGATATACCTCCCCCCAAAATTTCCCATCCCTATTTTCCCAAAATGTGGAAATGGGGGAGGGGGGATGGGTGAAGGGTCTGGAAAGTGGGGATCAGGATGGGGGGACCTATATCTATCCACATTCCACAAATGTGTATCTCTACTCAAGATGCGAATAAAGACAAATGCATGCTAAAGCCACTGAATAAAGACTAAAATTATGTCACTTATTTGAATGCATCACTAGTTTGATGAAAAGCACATACTCAAGACGATCTAGCTTTGAAAACACCGTCGTCAAATGCCATAGATGTAATTCATCTCGACTCTAATTATCACAGGATGTCACTACATAGAATTTAGGCAAATACACTCATCAAGCATATGCGAATGGAGTTTATACACAAGAAATTTCAAATTATTATTGCATATGAATATATAATATAGAAAAATGCTTGAATTTATGCAAATGATCTCATGAACGGAATCAGACATTAAGAATAAGATAGAGTACATGTTTCCTTTACTCTTAACATAGCATTTCCAAAAGATCAATTAGGACTTTAATTGGGTTGTAATGGGGTCATGGGGTGAAGGCTAAGAAGAGCAGGAAAAAGGTAAGCAACAAAACGTGGGACCATATCGATAAATTTTCTAGCGGTCTTCAATGCTCGACTGAATTTCTTTGAACTTTGTCTTCATTTAACTTGTATCCAAGCTTCATGAAACTTTCACGAACATATTCTTTGGGGCTGACTAGTACCAAGTGCGCCTTTGGGGTAACTGTAGTGGAATCCCTTAGATTTATGGTCCATGAGAAGGGAAGCGAACCCAGATAAGATCAAAGCCAACATAGACCTAGATTCCCCCAGCTCTCTCAAATAGGTATAGATATTGATCGGTCAAGCAGCAACACTCAATCGTTTCATATCACGGTTGATCGACAGGTGGCTCTTTTTTATGATAATTAAGCAGGGGAGAAAGTAAAATGGGACCGGGACAACGAGCAGGCCTTCCAGTCATTAAAGAAGTACCTAGCTAGCCCATCGTTGTCAGTTTAGCTAGTCCTCGAAGAGGAGCTACAGATCTACTTCACTGTATCTGAGACAACAATGAGTAGGGCCTTGGTTAAAGAATGTGGTGATAGGGTTCAACGGCCTATCTACTATGTGTGTCAAGTCTTACAAGAATTACTCTCATAGAGAAGCTCATTTTTGCTTTGGTGACTTCGACAAGAAAGCTTTATCCTTACTTCCAGGCTCATACGATCGTGATGGTGACTGATCAACCTCTCTGCCAGTTCTTACAAACGCCGAACATAACCGGAAGGTTAGGGTTCTAGACTCTAGAACTCACTCAGTTAGACATAAAGTACAAGGCTAGGACTACCATCAAGGCCCAGACGTTAGCATATTTTATGGCCAAATTCTAAGCTCTTTATAATCTTGATACCTCTAAAACCCCGGATCCAATCCCCCAGAAGAATCAAGAGCTCGATGACTCGCCACATAACCAAGAGGTTTGGATCCTCTATACTGATGGGGCATCTGGTCAAATAGGCAGTGGAGAGGGCATTGTCCCAATTGGTCCAGAAAAAATAGAACGCTGCCATTAGTCTAGGTTTGAGTTCAAGGCCACCAATAATGAGGTAGAATTTAAAGCCCTTCTAGCTGGGATGAGAGTAGCTGTTGAATTAGGGGCTGACTACCTCCAGTTGAAGAGTGATTCTCAGCACGTCGTTAACCAGGTCACCAGACTGTACCAAGTAAAGGGCGACAATATGACAACTTACCTCAGATTAGTCCAACAGCTCAAGTCCAGGTTTAAAGGGTTTAAGATATAGCAGATTTCTCACCAAGAGAATCATCGAAAAGACATCTTAGTCAAGATAGCTGCTAATGGGGGATCGACCCTACCTAAAGGTATTCCTCTCCAGATAATCTCCCAATCCAGTATAGTAGCATGTAAAGAAGTAAGCCCGGTTGATCGTCACACATGCTGGATGGACATGATAGTTGCTTACCTCCAATAAGGAAAGATCCCAAAAGACCCAAATCAAGCTCGAAAGCTCAAAATGACCTCAATATGCTACTACTTTGTTAATAGACAGCTTTACCTTAGAGGAAGATCTCTTCCCCTACTCCAATGCTTACATCCTGATGATGCTAGCTAGGCACTCAAGGAGGTTCATTCTGGGGAATGTGGGAACCATACCAGAGGAGAAACATTATCATATCAGATGCTTCGTATGGGTTACTATTGGCTAACCACGCACCATGATGCGAGGTTGTTCATACAATCATGTTGACCTTGCCAGAGGACCTCTAATTTGAATCATCTGCCTCCAAAGTGTCTTTCCTCAATTAGTTTGCCTTACCTCTTTGTTATCTGGGGGTTGACTTGATCAGACTGCTTCCTACTACTTCTGGTTAAGCCAAGCATGCCATAGTCAAGATTGATTACTTCACCCGATGGGTGGAGGCAGGACCGTTCTCTAATATAGCAGAGGAAAACACCACCAACTTCATTAAGAAAAATGTGGTTTGTAGGTTCAGTACCCTGATGGTCATTATCACTGACCTTGGCAAACAGTTTGACAACATAGGGTTCAAGGATTTCTGTAAAGACCTAGGTATTGACCTCTACTTTGCATCAGTGGCTCATCCCCAAACCAATAGCTTGGTAGAGGCTATCAACAAAACAATCAAGAAGCTCTTGAAGAAGAAGCTACAACAGAAGAAGGGTAAATTGGCCGAGGAGCTCCCTAAGGTACTCTGGGCATACCGTACCACTAAAAGAACCGCAATCGGAGAAACCCCTTACTCTTTAGCTTTTGGGTAGATACGGTCCTACCGATCGAGCACAAGCTAACCTAATTCAGGGTTCAAGATTTTAAGCCAGAAAGCAACGAGGTTAAGCTAAGGCCAAATTAGACCTGATATAGGAAAAGTATGAAAGGGTAGTAGAAAAGGTGGCGATCTAATAGAGCCGGATCGCAAGGTACTTCAACAAGAAAGTTAAAACCTGTAGTTTCAAGGAATGTGACCTAGTTCTCCATAAGGTAACCCAGAACACTAGAACCCAGTCAGACAGGGTTGTGGACCCAAATTGGGAAGGCCCCTACCTAGTGAAGGTAGTCATCCGAAATGGGGCTTACAAGTTAGACGACATTGATGGACGTCCTATCGACCATACTTGGAATACAGACCACCTCAAGAGGTTCTACCTATAAAAGGACATAGGAATCTAATCAAACTAGGATAAGCACTGGTATAGGTACCCCGCAAAGCATTGTACTCCCAATCTGATCATATATAAAATCTCTATTTGTTTTTCCATCTCCATTTATTTACGTTTTCGACAACGGTAATTCGCCATGATTGCTATGAACCGGAAAGCCAAATAGCTACCTTGATGCCTTGGCCGGGCACCACCCCCCACTACGAAAGGTCTGACCGTTGCTAGCCAGATCTCGAGACCATGATAGCTATCTAGTACTTCTGAAGCCTTGGCCAGGCACCACCCCCCGCTAAGAAGGATCTGAGCATAAGTGCAAAGTTGCCAACCATATCTCGAGACCAGGATAGAGAAATACCATTCATGATGCCTTGGTCGTGCTACCACCCCCAAGAAGGATCTAGGTGTAAGCGTATAGTTGCTCGTCAGATCAAGATCACTATGGTGTCAAACCTCCCTAATATAAGAATGAGGGATACCTATATTAGCTCGATTGATCTTTTTCGTCTAATTATCAAAATTCCTAAATGTAGGAATGCCTAGTACCTCGATTATCCGAAAATGGAAAATCAACGTTTTATGAGGTACCACGAGGATCGCCTTGACCAAGTACCTCGGTAACCTGGTACCGGTCATTTATTTACTCCAGTTTATTTTCACCTGTTTTAAAGTTGTTTTATGTTTTCAGAGTCCATTTAAACCAAGCATGCACTGGGGACTTGAAGTGATGGCAGCAAACATCTCAGTCAAGTTATCATCTGAGTACTGGGGTACCACAACAAATGGAGGTCCTTGGTACTCAACAGCTTGACATGCATCACTTCTTCTAAGTCCTGATACAGGGATGGTCTAAACCACGAGTGTAACATCATGAAGAAACCAGAAAACCACTCAAACAGAAGGCCTTATGAGTTACAACTCACGAGGTTATATTTTTCCTAAGCATTTGAAGTTAGAACCCGTCATCAGATCTATTGGACCTCATGTGTTCGGTAGATGTTAAATTTTTCTTGTATTACTAGAATCTGTTTAAGTCAGGTATACGCAGGGGACTATATTTTAGGATCAGGTCAAGAGATGAAGCAATATAAATTCAACCAATGGATGATTCAACCAGATACAAGAATGGAAGAAATAAAACCTTTATACTCATAACAAGCAGAAAGCTCACCCCCTGCTATCGGGCTACATCCTTTTTGTTTTAAAAAGAGTAACATGATATAGTTTTCCTTTTCCTTGATAAAGCAGATTACCCACCCCCACTTTTAGACAACATAGAAAATGGATCAGGTGGCTGGTTCATACATCGATGCCTCCCTGGTGGCCTCCTTTCCTTTCTCTGTCTTCTGGTATCTGCTCTTCTACCCTCATTTCAGATTCATCAACAGCTTGCTCCTCAACCCCCACATGTGTAGCTTCAGCTAGAGCCCCTACCTAGGCTAGATCAAACTGGACTCTTGCCCCAGCATCTCAAGGTGCACATTCAGCCCCAGTTTTTTTTGTCAACTCCTTAGTAGCATCTTGGACCTTCTCCACTACTTGGGAAGCTAGCTAAACTTCTACCACCTCAGCAAACCGAGATGGAATAACAGGCAAGGTTGAAACTCCCTCATCAACCTGGGGTGCAATCTCAACTGAGGAAGGATCTACACCGGTAGCTCCCCTACTTAGAAGAAGAGAAAAAATAAGCTATTGATCTTCATCATCGCCTGCACCTTTACAAGTTTTAGCAGGTCATGAAAGGATTGCTCCATCGGTAACTAGGGCATATATCTTCCTGGTCATGTCCAGTATCTCATCCCTATCCTAGTTCTCAATAACCTTCAAGTAGAAAGGGAGAGGTAGGGCTTGGGCTACCTGATAGGCTGCATAAAAGTAGCCATCTTTGAGTGAGGAATCTACCTCAGCCTCCAAGCTCACCACATTGTCAAGCAAAACTTGGTTCTCACTATCCAGTTCCTGAACCCTATTTTGTGCGATGTTCCTCTCCAAGGCACGACGGTTTGACTGGAGGACCTCAGTATCATATGCACGCTTGTTTCGCTCCACGCTACCTTGGGCGTCCTCGAGGGATTTGATGGTCTGGTCCAAGGCTTGACTCAAACCCTGATTATTAGTCTACAATCGAGTGAGCTCATTCTAGGTCTTCACAAGCTTGGCCTAGCATTCTTAACACGCTTCCTCATTGAAGTCATCTGTTGGCTCACAGTAACGTTGTATTTAAAAGTCTGCAAGCCACAACAACCAAGTTAGCTACTACCCAAGTACCAATCATGTATGTACTAAAGTTGTATGAAGCAGAACTTTTCCTTCTTAACTGTTCTATGAGAGCAGACCCCTTGGTAAGTAGAATGTCTGTAGATATCGAAGTCATAAGGGCTAGACTCCCAATAGGACAAAAAGCAATGAACTGGTCCATGACCTCGTTTTGAACAGTAATCCTTAGTCGGGATCAGGATTGGGATCGCTCTTAAGGAGCAGCAGTAGTGGTGTAAGTAGCATTCTCCAGACCCCCCATCTGTTCGATGAGGTACTGAGGCAGACTGAGAAGGAGGAATAGTAGCAGTACCAACGGTAGAGGTATAAGCAGCAGTACTATTAGCAGCATTAGCAGTGGCAGTGGTAGTGGCAACAAGAGCGGTAGAGTTCTGACCTCTTACTCTGGTCAACCGGGATGTAAATACATCCATTTGAGATGTGGGTTTAGGAGGAAATGAGAGATGTACCCTGGGAATCCCAACTGAAATAGGTACTCGTCCACCACCACTTGTCGAAGTAGAAGGAGGAGGGGTCCTGGCAATTTGGACTATGGGGGATCCAGGTAGAGTATGAATCAGTGGAGGGAGTAGACCTTTTAGCTGCCCAGACTCCCTCTGAACCGGTAATGGGACAACATAAATTGTAAAAATCACCAAAGAGTTACAATACACCAATGACAAACAAGAAATATGGATCAATAGAAACAAAGAGGGTCATCATACCTGGAGAAGCAGCAGAGATGAGTAGATACCGGTTCACCCTACCAGGATCATAAGCATCCAAAAAAGGATACTCCAAGTTGACACATTTTTGTTTGACAATTGCCTCCAGGATCGCCCTAGACTCAGAGAAGAGAGAAGTTTTTTCCTAGGCAGGCTTGTCACCAAACCAGGTAGGGAACTGGAACTCCGTCCCCCCGAAGAAAACAAAGATTCCCCAGTCTCCGCCAACCACCACCCATTCCTCTTTCCAAGAGGCATCTTTCTTTGTAGCGTCCGGTATAATGGACTTCAAGTTGTTTTTCGCCCGAGCATAGAACTGCCCCTTAGGACTAGAAGAGATAGCAGTAATCTGGAAAAGGAACCTCAACTCGTCTAGTCTCGGTTCCCTGTCAATGTTGTCTTTCTCGCACTGCTTATTCCATAGTACATGAAAACCCATCAGGTGCCTCCAAAACTCTAGTGCCAATTGGAGGGGAGCAAGTTGTAAGGCAAGAGGCAATCTGCGGAGGGAGGGATGGGTGAAGAGGTAACCTTGCCCCCCTTTCGAAAGCAGCGGTATGAATAGAAAGCACACCGGATGGAGGACTGTACACATCGTACCTCCTATAGGGATTGGCGATTATAATACTATCAAGAATGTCGAATTTCTCACTCAGACGATTGATCGATTAGACTGTAGCGGTGGAATCAGGTATAATTCTGAAATCGTAAGAAAGGGTGAGTACCCCACATAGTGCAATAGCAACGACTTCGGTTTGAGTTCCATCGGCTTCAACCTCGCATGAATACTTACCGAAATCCCCCGTAACTTTCTCCAACAGGGTATCTGGAATATTCGAGAACCTGAACCTGATGGTAACATTTCGGCTTGAATGATGGCACTGATGAAGCTGGGGATGTCGCTATCTCCACTGTCCTCCTCTCGAGCTCGTTTCCCATGAGCGAGACTAGGTGAGTTACCCTTCACCAGCCTGTCAACACTGTCGTTATAGGAGTTTGACATAATCTCTGAAAATTCCCTAAAAACATGTGTGTCTATAACCTGGAGGGGGGGTGAATAGGTTTAAATCGAATCAATTACCGATTTTTGGATTAATCAATATTAACGTAAATTACCCTGAATAAACAAGCATTCAATAAAATCAATTATGCTTAAAACAATAGCAACACACGATATTTATGTGGAAACCCTCCAAATGGGAAAAACCACGGGCTGATATGTGTGCCACACTAGATCCTCAAATCCACTATTGAATGAAAGTTTACAACCTAGGTTGACCTCCCGTCATACCCTCCAGTTACTAACCCTTTCACTCTACCCAACGGGAATTAATAGTGATTCTTGATCTATTTGCTTGTGCACTAACCACTTAGTCACAAGACTTAACCTCAATGAAGAGTCAAACACAACCTAAGTGAATATGATAAAATATTCAAACATGCAAGTAATGCTAGGCAACACTAAATGCTTATCTAGGAATTTAAGAATGTCACTAAGTACAATTCCTAAATATCAATGTCAAAATGAATGTTCATAAAGACTTAACTATATATAGTTATGCAACTATATCCTAGTTATCAAACAAAGGGCCAATCAACACAAGTTGTCATTAAGCATGACAGGGACTATAATGCAATCACAAAATGCAATCAATGAGTCCTAAACAATATCTAAATGCAAATCATAGAGATTTAGCTGGAAAGGTAAAATGGTCACAAACCCTAGCTATCACAAAATATAAATCTCAACCAACAATGAACAACCCAAGCATGTTATAAATGCAATTAAACTCAATAACATACATTTAATGAACAATAATTGCTAAACCTAGGTATACATGTCATAAAAATGAAACAAGAGATTTTAAGGCATGTAGAGATTACCTAGTTAAAGACCAACAAGAGAAATCATGCTTGGAAGATGCAAGAAAATGCTAGATTCTCATGGATTGGAGTTTGATTGTGTCAAAATGAGTTTTTGGGAGCTCTCTCTCTCTTAGAGTCAATTTCTCTCTTAAAGAAAAGCTTGAACTACAAAAATGGCTTCTTGGACTCCCAAAGCCAAAGAGAAGAGAAGAGAACGTATATATAATGTGCCCTACACGAAACGGCATCATTTTGGAAAGGGTAACAGATTCCTATCATGACCGATGTGCGTGCCATGGCCAAGGCAAGTGTTCAGACCGCGGTAGAGCGAGCGGTGCATCGCCTGGGAATCTTCACTATCTGGACCGCGGTACAGGCAATGTCCAGACCGCGGCAGAGCAAACAGTGCATCGCCTTGGAAACTCCGCTTGGGAGACCGCTGTGCATGCAACGTGCACAAGCTGCAGTAGCAGCAGCATGCTACGCCTGGAGAACACCGTTGTCCATACCGTGGTGGAGGCAATGCACAGGGAGCGGTCCCAGCCGCGGTCAAAGGGAAAATTCTCTTCTAAGGGCAAACTAAATGCAACAAACACTCAAGCAAGATATATGGCAAAGAGGCACACAATTAAGGCAATTAAGCATTCATGCAAGATGATCAAGGACATGCATGAGAATGTGTGTGCACTAAAAACTCTTCAAACAAGGTTAAGCAAGTGATTTACCTTTTGAAGCTTGAGCAGGGTCTTGAGCAATGATGGCCTAAACTACCCTTACACATTAATCCCCAAATGTGGTTGTCAACGAAATGAGCCAATCAAAAACTGAGTAACTTACATTCTCCCCCTTTGGCTATTTCGTGACAAAGCCACCACTCACAGTTCATCCTCACCAATAAACAAAACAAAAAATAGGGGTCAACAAAGTTTTTCTACATTACAAAGAGATGCCTAATAAACTAGATCTTCAAGTCATCCATCTCTTATAGAATCAACATCCCTACAAAACAAAATAACTACACTTTCCAAGACAAGTGTATGTGAGGAGATCAAACACATAAAAACAAGAGCAATTTGCATACAATAGAAACAAGCAACATTCATCAACAATGCAAATGCAAATGCTCCCCTTAAATCGGTTAACTCCCTCTCAATGAATCAAACTCCCCTCATATGCAACTCTCAACTCCCCCTTAAATCATGACACTCTCAACTCCCCCTAAATTCACACTACTCCCCTTTTTTTTCATGAGATAGACAAATGAGTATCCCCTTAAGAAGGCATTAGCAAGGAGAGCTTATGGCACAAGACATATGCGTAATCATATTACCAAATTTATGCAACTTAATTAAGAAGAGAGAATCAAGGACTTTTATTATAAAAAAAAATATGTGAACGAATGCTTTGCATACATTCAAGTTGTACTCAAGATCAAAACATGGTATTTGGCAAAGCAAAATGACAAGGGTTTCCACGAGAATTCAAACCAATTTCACCCTTTGTCATGGAGTAAGCAAGATATAGACTGTAAAATAAATTCATTTTAAGAACAATTATATCAAACTTTACGAGCAAAACAAGACATGAGCGACTATTGTGCCATTTTCGATTTTTTCGGGTGGAATGCCCATATGATAGTAGCCTTGTTTGACAAGTAAAGAGAGAGAGACTTTTGGATTGTAAAATCCTTGAATTGGATACAAGATCCTTAATGATTAAAGACTCATAATTGCTTTCACAAACAAATTTTTCATTCATTTTAGAGCATTCAAAAAATCTCATCATGCATATCAATTTAAAGCATGTCATAGAAATAATCAACATGTCATGGAGATCAATTCTAGGTCATTCAAAATGTACTTCCAAATCAATTCTCCTAGTCCAAAAATGTATGTTTGGTCATAAATAAGACATGGATAGCAAACAAAGCAAAGTTGCACACTTATTAAAGAAAAATATATAAGCATATATTTGCAACCAAGAATCTCAAGCAATTATCAAAAGACCATAAAATTAATCAACTTTTTGCACATAGCAAATCATACAAGTTAGCTCTCTTTGCTTGAGCTCCCTAAATAAGGTCAAATCCAACCAAGTCAATGGGAGGCATGATCCCCTATAAACTTACCAAGTCCAAAAGACTTAGTTACATCTATAGGTGTCTCATAGGCACAAAGGCAAGCGGGTTCATTCTTTCTAACCCACCTAGGTTCTACCTTTTCATTTTTAGTGGTCATAAGAAAATTTCTAAACTCCCTAGGTTCATGCAAACTTGCCCCCTCTTTCAACCGTTTTACTTTCATGCTCTCTAATCTACACCTCTTAATGTATTTTAAGCAATTTGGTCTTAAATGACCAATCATACCACAAAAATGACAAGTAGGTACAAAGTAAGAATTTATACCATTGCATTGTGTTCTTATCGAGGCATCGCCATATTGATGAGGCTGTCTTTGATGATGCACCGGTTGGCTTCTCCTTGGAACTTAAGCCAATCGATGGCATCTTTGTGGTCTAGCTTCTTGAGGTGGTTGAGCCGGTTGATCTTGACTCCTTGGTTGGTCATGCTTCTTGTGGCCACCTAATTTCCTTATAGTTGGTTTGTTGGAGGAGGTAATTGACTTCTCAAGAACTTGTCCTTTCTTCTTGAATTGCTTAGGATTTGGTTGAGTTGCCAAGGCTTGTGTGGACTTTCCTTGAGTTGAAGATTTCTTAGATGGAGCTTTGATCTTGCCTTGAGCTTGAGGTTATTTGACCTTGGCCTTCTTTAATTCTTCAAGGCATATCATCTCTCTTTCTTTGACAATTTTCAGGGAGTTTTCTTTGTTGGCAAGCTCATCTTTCATTGCCTTCATCCTTTGGTGGCAATCTTCAATCTCCTTCTCAAACTTGGACACATCAATCACGTCCGTCTTCAAGGAGTCATTCAACTTGATCCTTAGTTGAAGATTATCCTTTTCCAATCTAAGGATATCATTATCTTTCTCCTTCAAAGACTTTTGAAGAGAATCAACTAACTCTTGATAATCAACCATATTATCACAAGAGTTCTCAGAGCATGGGTCATTGCTATTAAAGCTTCTCCCACTTGTGCTAGTGAGAGTCATATCATTAAGGCAAGCTTTAATAAAGCATGCGCCACTTCGTTTTCCAAACTCGAAGTCACCAATCTTGAACTCTTCAAGTGACACACATTTGGTAGTGGCTTGGATTTCTTCATGGAAGGAAATCGAAAATGCGAAGTAGTTGATCTTACTATCAACCGAGCCTGTAGAGCACTCTTCAACTACTTCAACTCTGCTATCACACCGAGTATCAATTAATGCAACTCCTCCAATCTTGTACTTCAAGTTACCACACTTAGAGGCAATGTGGCCAATTCCACCAAATTCAAGGCAAGGGTCACTCTTCCTCAACCCTTTCTTTTCCTCCTTCACTTTTAAGGTCAAGTTATTCTTTTGAGATTTTGTGAATCTCTTAAATCTCTCGACCATGAGAGTCATCTCCTTATCAGAGTCATAATCCTTCCTCTCAACATTAGAGGTCAATCTTGCAATACCCGCTCTAAGTGTTTCACTCTCACACATGATGTTTGGTGAAGTGAATGAATGCAAATGAAATGCAACAAACAAGAGCAAACAAATGCAAGATACACAAACAAGAGCTTGGAACACCTTAGTATGTCTAGGAACCTGCTCTGATACCAATTGAAAATTCCGTAAAAATGTGTGTGTCTATAACCTAGAAGGGGGGTGAATAGGTTTTAATCGAATCAATTACCGATTTTTTGATTAATCAATATTAATATAAATTACCCTCAATAAACAAGCATTCAATAAAATCAATTATGCTTAAAACAATAGCAGCACACAATATTTACATGGAAACCCTCCAAATGGGAAAAACCACGGGCTGATATGTGCGCCACACTAGATCCTCAAATCCACTATTGAATAAAAGTTTATAACCTAGGTTGACCTCCCGTCACACCCTCCTGTTACTAACCCTTTCACTCTACCCAACGGGAATTAATAGTGATTCTTGATCTATTTGCTTGTGCACTAACCACTTAGTCACAAGACTTAACCTCAATAAAAAGTCAAACACAACCTAAGTGAATATAATAAAATATTCAAACATGCAAGCAACGCTAGGCAACATTAAATGCTTATCTAGGAATTTAAGAATGTCACTAAGTACAATTCCTAGATATCAATGTCTATTAAATGAATGTTCAAAAAGACTTAACTAGATGTAGTTATGCAACAATATATCCTAGTTATCAAACAAGTTGTCATTAAGCATGGCAATGACTATAATGCAATCACAAAATACAATCAATGAGCCCTAAACAATATCTAAATGCAAAGCATAGAGATTTAGCTAGAAGGGTAAAATGGTCACAAACCATCACAAAATTTAAATCTCAACCAACAATCAACAACCCAAGCATGTTATAAATGCAATTAAACTCAATAAAATACATTTAATGAACAATAATTGCTAAACCTAGGCATACATGTCATAAAAATGAAACAAGAGATTTTAGGGCATGTAGAGATTACCTAGTAAAAGACCAACAAGAGAAATCATGCTTGGAAGTGTTAGGTTTTAGATTGTGTTGGCATTAATTCCATATCAAAACGATGTTTACTTGTAATGATTTAGTTGTTTAGATTCATGATGATTCAAGCTTCAAAAAAGAATGGACAACAAGTCAAAGAAAGTTCAAAGTCTTCAAAGAGAAATGATGCAATATGGTTCTACAAAGGTATACTAAGACCTTATCTTTCTCTTACAAGACTTAGGCATACACACACAATTCATTCATATATGTCCTTGCATCGTTGTGCACCTTTTATAACACATTCACACACTTGAAGATGAATGTTCATGCATTTGTATGGAAAAAACATGTTTTTAAAATGCATGATTGGAGACTATCTCTATGTTGTTTGCATTCTAGTGTGAATTGTGTTTTTATGTGTATATGTTTGTAAAATATGGATATTGAACTTGAATTTAGTCTTAAATCATCCTTGATTGAGTTCCGATCATTTCGGTTACTCATACTATTGATTTCAAGTTCTAAGTCAAAAGATACTACACTTTCAACTTATATTGCATACATTGTCTTCGTCTTCGTATATCGAGTAGAATTATTATTTTCTGGGTTGAGTATCTTATATGTCCATATCCGTGAGAGAGTTATGTTTTGTAATCCACAAACAAATTTGAATTCCAAGTTCGAAGGCCAAAGAACGGTCGAAGAACAGTAGATGAGTGCAAGGGAGTTGCACATTGGCCAAAGGCCAACAAGAGGTGCAAGCCCAAGATGGCGCGTGGCCATCTCGGCTCAGTCTTGACTAGAGTCAGGAGGAATCAGATAGTTAAGCAAGAAGTCTTGCCTTGGGTCATGAGGATCCAATAAGGTGAGCGAGGAAGTCTTGACAAGAGGTGTGAGGCCTCGGATTGTTGAGCATAAGGGCGACATCTTCATGAGTAGGATAGGCGGGTAGTTTCTAGGTGAAGGGGTCACTTGAGAGATTGTACTTGTCTTATCTACTAGTGGATTTTGTTTACCAGTGGTTGCTAACCCGTGGATTTTTCCTCTTCAGAGGTTTACCACGTTATATCTTGTCAACTTTTCTCTATCCTTATCTCTTTTATATTTGTACTTGTTATTTGAATACTAAGGATAGAACTCTTTATGTAAATTGACTTCCTTTCTATAATATAGATTTTGTATTTGTTACCATTACTTGTTTGTATCACACTTTACTTGTTTCATATATTGATTTAGTGTATTTAATTGATATATATATATATATTGTGATACAAGCAATCTAGAGGGACAAACTTTTGTTTGTTTCTATGGGAGTCGAAAAAGGTGTCTAACCTATTCACCCCCCCCCCCCCCTTTAAGTTAGCCTTGAGCATTTAATTGTGTTTGTATTTTCAATTGGTATCAGAGGAGGACACTAGATTGTACTTAGTGGGAGTCCATGTGATACATTCACAGTTTTTGCAAAGCTTTTGAAGTCATGGGTTTACAAGATGGTGTAATGGCGGAAGGAGCCTCAAATATTAGGCCATCATTACTTCAAGGTACTAACCATGGGTATTGGAAGTTGAGGATGAAAGCCTACATCCGCTCTATTGATGAAAGGGCTTGGATGTCAGTGGAAGAAGGTTATAGTCCTCCTACCAAGGATCAAGAGGATGGAACCATGATACTCAAGCCAAGGAGTGAATGGACAACGAATGAGTTTGAGGTTGATAAATGGCACCATCGTGCTATGAATGCCATATTTAGAGCAGTTGATGGGCATCAATTCTCCTACATTCAAAATCTTGATTCCGGAAAGAAAGCTTGGGATACTCTCCAAGTTACTAATGAAGGAACCTTAGCGGTGAAGAAATCTAGACTTCAAATGTTGGCATCATAATTTAAAGGTTTAAGTATGGGTGAAGAAAAAAAGTTTGAAGACTTCCAATTCTGGCTTCTTAACATTGCCAACCAATGTCAAACTTGGAGTACCTATCTCAAAAGAGCGTTTAAATTGGAAATCCTTAGGTCTCTTCCTAAGAGATTCAAATCAAAGATGACGGTCATTGAGGAAAGCAATGATATGGATAATATGAACATTGGTCTCTCCAAACTTATGAGATGTGCTTGAAGCTGAAGATCAAAAGTAAGGGAATCGCTCTCAATGCTATAGAGGAGGAGAGTGATGATGAAAATGAAGAGATGGCTCTTTTGGTTAGAAAGATCAAGAAGTTTCTAAAGAAGAATGCCAAGCCTAGAGGCAAGTCTTCTAAGGAAAAGGGAGCTAAGAAAACATCATCTCCAACGAATGAAAAGAATAGTCAAGCCATGAACAAGAAAGATGTCCAATGATATAATTGTCATGGTTTCGGTCACTTTGCTAGTGAGTGCACCAAGAAGCCATCTAAGAAAGACAAGAAAGGCAAAGTGTTGGCGGCTACTTGGAGTGATGATAACTCTAGTGACAATGAGAGCTCTAGTAGTGAGTCTTCAAGTGATGAAGAGTTGGGGAGCAACTTTGTAGCTCTAACGGCTTCTCATTCTCCACTAGATGTTGATGGAACAATATCTTTGAACAAGAACTTTGATGCAAATCATCATGGAAGCCCTAGTTCCATTCATACTAATCTTGAGTTGTTGGACAAGATAGAAAATCTTGAAGAAGCTAGAGATAATGCTCAAAGAGAGGTAGTTGAGAAGGATGATTTGATCAATAAACAACTAGATGAGTTTGTGATTGTCACTCGTAGACTTCTTGGTGAGAAAGGTGATATTATGAAGAAGTTTAGAGAACTTGAAAAGATAAACCTTGAGAAGTATAATGTGATATCTTCTTTAAAAAAGAGAGAAAAATAATTAATGGAAGAGATAGACATGGCTAAGGAGGCCATCAAGGACTTAGTGAAAGATTTGGTAAGTGTGTCTAGTGTTAGGATTCTTGTTAACTCATATAGTGGTGAAGACGACTTGGTAGTTGAAGAGGATCCCTTGGAAGCACCACTTCCTACTCACTTGGATGAAGTCGTGATTGATAAGAACCCACACAAGAAGAGAAGATCAAAAGCCAAGAAGAAGTTGGCGAACAAGGTATCTTTGCAAACTCCTAATGAAGCTAGTTCAACTCCAAAAGGTACAATCTAATCTTTTATTCCAATTTGCCGTTATTGCAACACAATAGGTCACATTAAGCCTAGGTGTTATAAATATATTGAAAAATGCAAATTTGGAAATGAATCTAGAGATAAGGAGATTAAACTTCAACTTGAACATGCTAAGGATTTGAAAGTTGAAAAACATGATAATTTTGCTAAGCATGAAAAGAAGTTTTGGAGTAGAAAGAATCTAATCATGTTCAACTTGACAAAGCTTGTATTGAAAATGTTAAGGAAGAGTGTGTTAATGATATTCTTGTTAATCAAGTCATTGAAGAACTTTACTCTAGATTTAACATTGTTGTCAATGATAATATTGGAAATGTTTGTGTAGGTACACCCAAGAACAAGTGGTTCAAGGGTGAGTGCTCTTATCACTAATATAAGAAGCAAATGTGAGATATCCTTGAAGCTATATATCAAATGTGTTGAGAATTCTTGCTTGCTAGCTTTGAATACTCCATGTATTGATATGAACTTGGTTATCTCACATCATGTTTGTTATGATGGTCAAAATTTGTTGATTAACTTTAGAGAAGTTCTTTTGATATATGTGTTGATTGAGTTGAGATATTATGCTTTTTATATTCTTGTTGTGAAACATCGTCAACTTGGTGTCATAAGGACATTCAAGGCAAGAGTGCTCATAAAAAGGGCGGAAATATGATATTTGGTGAATATAATGTGCAAAAAGGTATCTCTATACTCTAATGCATATTCTCTTAGATATTCATCTTTTGACTCAATTTTTAATACACATCTTATAGCATGTCATATTAGAGAATTTTGTATAGCATACATATGGTTCTCATTGGCATTTGCTATTTTAGGATCTAATAGTGATATTGTTCACATTGATCTTAACTTTGATGATTGTTTGTGTATAGTATATTGAGTGGCATTACTTTTGAAAATATGAGCTTCATATTCCTTGAAAGCTACTCATTAGAGAAGTAATGATCTTGAATAAGTCTCTACTTATTGCTCTTAGATCATGTGCTTATGAGCCATAAAATCTTGGTTTTCTAAAAATTGCACCTTGCTTCTCTTATATGTTTTGCTAGTAGGTTGAGTTTACTAATATGTAAACTTTAGATACACCTTGAAGTTTTTGTGCTTAAGTACATTTAAAATGACCTATGGAAGTTTTTGTGCTTAAGTACATTTAAAATGACCTATGGTTAGTATCCATTTTTGCTTCGGCAATTACATAGAACTCAATGAGCACCTTCATGGAAATAGCTACACACATTGGTTGTGAAAGCTACCCAATGTTGGAAAGAGCTACACCATTGTGATGAGTGAAAGCCACCATGAAGTGAATTTTTGTTTATGTAAAAAAATGGAAAAATCAAAGAAGTGTTGAAATGAAATCATAAAAAAAAAATCTTTGATTCAAAGCCTAAAAAGAAAATGAGGAAGGCTTAAAAAAGAGTATAGTTGAAAATCAAATGAGCTCGGGTTGAAAAACAGAAATGGGATGACGAGCCACGTGCACACACACGCTCATATGTTGAAATCTATTCTCTTAAAAGCAAGAGTTTCGGATGATAATCGGTTTGACTTTTTATGGAAAAAGCTTAAGATGAATAATTGTTGGAAATTGTTTGCATGTTGATTATCAAACTACTTTTTGATATATATTTGTAGCATATCTCTCTCACACACACTTTGTTTATGAGTATGATGATACTTTAGCAATTGTTGAAGAATTATGAGAGAACTTGAAAAATCTTTGTTTATCTCTCTTAGCATATGAAGCTTACTTTGTTGATATTTCTTTAAATTGCTTGAATGTGTGATTGTGTGAACATCTTTGTGAACTTTATGCTATCATTGATTTTAGTTATAGCATTTATCAAGGGAGAGCATTGTATGCTAGACATTGTTCTCTTTTATGATATGTTCATATGCTTCATTTTGTTACATGTTGGTATATTTTGACTTAATGATACTTGTAAGATATTACTCACTATCTTTGTCTTGCATGATGATTCATTCTTAAGTCATATGTCTTTGTTTTTATATACTTGTGAATAATATGCTTGTTTTGTCTTTCACTCACTTTTGTTGTATGTATATAGCATCTTATAACACAAGGACAAATGGGAAGAACTATGGTTACCGGAAGTGGAAATCAATTGAATCCCCTTGTGAAAGCCAAGTCTACCTCAAAAGGATCCAGAGCTTCAAGGTCAAAAGATTTAGGGATCTTTGGAACTAAAAAGATATTTCAAGCGAGAGGCATTGACTTAGGTAAGTGTAAAGATTCTTATATTCTTAAGTGCATTAAGAATAGAAATTGGGAATCTTGGGTGAGCATGTTAGGAATAGTGAATGATACTCTTGTTAGAGAGTTTTATCTTGAATATAGAGAAAGTGCCACCTTATTGGATGCTTTGATGGAGATTAGGGGTGTCGTGTTTAGAGTTAACCCGGAAAACATTAACAAGTTTCTTGGGCTATCTAATGATATAGATTCTAGTTTTCTAGATATGGATGTCATTGAGAATCTTAATATCATGGGTAGAACTCTTTGTGACAATACTTCTTTTGAGTGGAAAGGTAGAGCATATATTAGTCAACATGAGTTAACTAAGGCTAGTGCATTTTGGCATCTATTCATTTGCACAAACATTATTGGATCTTCGAATTCAACCGAGTTGAATAAGGACAAGATCAAAATAGTGTATGCCTTGGTGACTCATCAACCTATAAACCTTGGGGATCTTCTTATGCTTTATATTGATTGTGCGACTTTCTCTACTAGAGGTGATATAAATCTTGCATTACCGGGGTTTATAACTTCTTTGTGTTTAGCTCGTGGGGTTAAAAGTAGAAAAGATGATGTGTTAGTTCAACCCTTGGAAAAGTATAGTGATAAACGTGTGTCATACATGTCATACAAGGATAAAGGTAAGACATGTGATACTTTTGGACTATTTAGTAGTTCTCAAATTGATTGTCATGTGATTAGCACAAAAATTCTTCCGGATTGGGCTATTCAATTGAAGGAGAAGGTTGATAAACTTAGTGCTATAGTTGTTCAACAAGATGCTAGGATAAAAGAGTTGGAGGAATGTATTGCTTCAAGTTCAAGACAACCTCTCAAGCATTATGTTAGATCAACTACTCGCACATCTTTCTTTGGTGGACCAAGTAGCTAGTATTTGAGTCTTGTGGTATATTTCTTACCTTTTGGCATCATTTCATGTCAAAAAGAGGGAGAAAGAGATGCTAGTTACTTAGTTTCTTTTTATGTTGTTTTTGTGAATTTTTGAACTTTCAATGGCATGTAATAATTAGTCTTAAGATTTGGTTAAGAATTCTTGTGTTTTGGCATGTATTGAGGGGGAGATACATGTATTTGTGGACTTAATTGTATATTCTTATTCATATTATATGTTGCCATTTATTGGTTTTTCTCTTGTATATGCATTGTGCTTTGAGATGATTTGTAGGTTGCTTCAAGAGAAGATCAAGATGAATTTCAAGAGTTGGTGAAGATTAGTTATAGGAATCTTACTCATTGTAATGTAAGGGAGTGATTTTGTAACCTATCTTCATTTTTATATTTGTAGTAAATGTATAGGTGTTTTGATATGGAATTTGCCAAAGGGGGAGATTGTTAGGTTTTAGATTGTGTTGGCATTAATTCTATATCAAAATGATGTTTACTTGTAATGATTTAGTTGTTTAGATTCATGATGATTCAAGCTTCAAAGAAGAATGAACAACAAGTCAAAGCAGGTTCAAAGCCTTCAAAGAGAAGGAATGCAATATGGTTCTACAAAGGTATACTAAGACCTTATCTTTCATATGTGTCCATGCATCGTTGTGCACCTTGTATAACACATTCACGCACTTGAAGATGAATGCTCATGCATTAGTATGGAAATAACATGTTTTGAAAATGCATGATTGGAGACTATCTCTATGTAGTTTGCATTCTAGTGTGAATTGTGTTTTTATGTGTATATGTTTGTAAAACATGGATATTGAACTTGAATTTAGTCTTAAATCATCCTTGATTGAGCTCCGGTCATTTCGGTTACTCATACTATTGATTTCAAGTTCTAAGTCAAAATATACTACACTTTCAACTTATGTTGCATACATTGTCTTCATCTTCATATATCGAGTAGAATTATTATTTTATGGGTTGAGTATCTTATATGTCCATGTCCGTGAGAGATTACGGTTCGTAATCCTTAAACGGATTCGAATTATGAGTTTGGAGGCCGGAGAACGGTCGAAGAACGCGAGAAGAGTGCAAGGGAGTTGCACCTTGGCGAAAGGCCAAAAAGAGGTGCAAGCCTGAGATGGCACGTGGCCATCTCAGCTGCAACTCCTTGCTGCCTCGATATGCCCACGCGCCATCTCGGGGAAGCAAAAACAAAGGAGGGGAATTTGGTCTTTTAAGCTTCATTATTTCCCTCTCCTTTATATTCCTCTTCCTTCTCACATTTCAATCTAAGAATAAATTTAAAACTTGTGTGCATAAATTTTCTCTCTACATTTTCTCACCTTCCAAATATCATAACTTCTTCATTTGAACTTCGATTTGAGTGATTCAAAGTTGAGAGTGTTTTTATATTTATTATCCATCTTTTATCTGAAGGTTTGAGTGAGTTTTATTGTTGTTGTTGGAGTCTAAACTAACAAAAACGGGATTGCACCAAAATCAACTAAGGTATTGATTTACTATCAAAGTTTTATTTTAAAACTTGGTCAATTGCCTTGGGTTTTCTTCTTCAACATATATATGTGTATTGTGAGTGTTTTAATTTGAGTTTTGAACTCTTTTAAAGCTAGGTTGAGTTTCAATTGAAATCTTACATGTTGAGTTATGTTTTGATTTTGCCTATGTTTTCACATGTTTGGGATTGTATTGTGCTAGCTTTGATTCTAGGACTATTTGATGATCTTTGATTGCTTGATTTTTGTGAAAAAATAGTTCCTCCCATGTATTAGGCTCTCTTGGCCGATTTCTCACAATGATACATGTGGTTATGTTCTTTTGAGCTATTCATGTGTTTTTGTTGAATCTATGTATAGGAATATGCTCTAGAACTTTAACTTAAATCTAAATGACTTTTTCATATGATTTTAGCATGTTTTTGGTTTATGTGATTTAAACTTGATTATATGATTAATTGAACATATCTTGTGATTCAAGTTTTAGATCTATGCATGTATCTAGGTTGTAATTAATATTGAACATATCTTATATGATCTAGATGGATTAAACATGCATGATTGACTAGACTATATTTGATTTGTGCATTCATGCTCATGTCTAGTATTTTCCATAGGATGTGTTGATCATAACATTCTATGTTGCATGCTTGTTTGCGTTTTGCATTCATGATCACCTAGATGCCTTGTGAGAAGGAAGTCTTGACAATAGGTGTAAGACCTATGTTGTTGAGCAAGAAAGTCTTGGCAAGAGGTGTGAGACCTTGGATTGTCAAGCAAGGAAGTCTTGACTAGAGTCGGGAGGACTCAGATAGTCTAGCAAGAAGTCTTGCCTATGGTCATGAGGATCCAGAAGGGTGAGCGAGGAAGTCTTGACTAGAGTCGGAAGGACTCGGATATTTGAGCAAGAAGTCTTGCCTTTGGGTCATGAGGATCCGGTAAGGTGAGCGAGGAGGTCTTGACAAGAGGTGTGAGGCCTCGGATTGTTGAGCATGAGGGCGACATCTTCATAAGTAGGATAGGAGGGTAGTTTCTTGGTAAAGGGGTCACTTGAGAGATTGTACTTGTCTTATCTACTAGTGGATTTTGTTTGCCGGTGGTTGCTAACCCATGGATGTTTCCTCTTCGGAGGTTTACCACGTTATATATTGTGTCAACTTTTCTCTATCCTTATCTCTCTTATATTTGTATTTGTTATTTGAATACTAAGGATAGAACTCTTTATGTAAGTTGACTTCCTTTCTATAATATAGATTGTGTATGTGTTACCATTACTTGTTTGCATCACACTTTACTTGTTACATTTATTGATTAAGTGTATTTAATTGATATATATATATATATATATATATATATATATATATATATATATATTGTGATACAAGCAATCTAAAGAGACAAACTTTGTTTGTTTCTAAGGGAGTCAAAAAATGTGTCTAAACTATTCACCTCCCCCCCCCCCCCCCCCTCTAGGTTAAACTTGAGCATTTAACCGTATTTGTATTTTCATGAAATTGCAAGAAAATGCTAGATTCTCATGGATTGGAGTTTGGTTGAGTCAAAATGAGTTCTTGGGAACTCTCTCTCTCTCTTGGAGTCAATTTCTCTCTCAAAGAAAAGCTTGAACTACAAAAATGGCTTCTTGGACTCCCAAAGCCAAAGAGAAGAGAAGAGAACATATATATAATGTGCCCTACACGAAACGGCATCATTGTGACTCAAAAGGCAACCGATTCATGCCATAACCGTTGTACGTGCCGCGGTAGAGCGAGCGGTGCATCGCCTGGGAAACTCCGTTTGAGAGACCGATGTGCATACAACATGCACAAGCAGCGGTAGCAGCAGCGTGCAACCCTTGGAGAACACCGATGTGTATACCGCGGCGGAGGTAATGCACAGGGAGCCATGGTCAAAGGGAAAATCCTCTTCAAAGGGCAAACTAAATGCAACAAACACCCAAGCAAGATTTATGGTAAAAAGGCACACAATTAAGGAAATTAAGCATTCATGCAAGGTGATCAAGGACATGCATGAGAGTGTGTGTGTGTGCACTAAAAACTCTTCAAACAAGGTTAAGCAAGTGATTTACCTTTTGAAGCTTGAGCTGGGTCTTGAGCAATGATGGCCTAAACTACCCTTACACTTTAATCCCCAAATGTGGTTGTCAACGAAATGAGCTAATCAAAAACTGAGGAACTTATAATCTCGACAGGCGTTTGGTTTGAAAACTAAAGGAAGAAGAGAGAAAGCTTGAAGAAGACAGAGAAAAGGATTAGGGATTCTTTTTGAATTTTGAAGTAAGAGATTCTAGAAGCATGGAGGAAACGAAAGGGAATTTGGGTTTAAATAGTCATAATGAAACAGTGACCGGTAGCAGAAGCGTGATCAGGAAGGAGAGATTTTCGACCTCGAAGCGAGCGTGCCGCTATAAATCTCTTCTCTTTCAAACCGGAACATCACCCTCGCTTGACACGTGGATTTCACAATTAATAGGAAGATCGACCCCTCCCCCTCCCCCTCCCCCTCCCCCTCCCCAGATTCTAGAAACCGGCGAAAAATAGAAAATCTCCAAAACGAAGCAGGAAATCTGGCTCGAACTCCAAATCAATCATTAGTGTTCAAGTCAGAGAGGACTTCTGTTAATGGCCATTTTTAGCAAAGGGCCAAAGGGGAATTTTTAACCTAGCTGGCACCTGGAAGGAAACATCTCTTTATACCAGGTAGGAGTTACATGTTATGATTTACCTCGAAGCACCAGGTCTAACACAACTGCGGTACCTTGATACCATTGTTAGGGTTGACGATAGGTCGGGTCGGGTCATACCAAACCCGGACCCAGACCCAGACCCAAACCCAGACCCATTAAAAAAATATACCCAGACCTAGACCCAAACCAATGAAAATTTGTAGGTTCAGGTTCGGGTCGGGACCCGTGGGTCTTAAGCAGACCAGACCCGCCCTAAGGACCCGTAAAATTTCATAGGTCCGGGTCTGGACCCACGAACCCCTGCAGACCCGTAAAACCTTTAATATACTAAAAACTCAATATCAAATCGGGTTTTTACCAATTTCAAACCAGTTTTTACCAATTTTGAACCTGTTTTTTTACACAAAATTCGACCACAAATCATTTTCAAACCTATATTCTACACAAAATTCGAACCAGTTTCCTATATCTACACTATTACACTATATTCGAACCAATTTTTTATCTAACTCAGTCACAAATCACAATTGAAGAAAAGTTGAGCACAAAGAACAAAAATAATGAGGAAATCGATCGATCAATCCTACAAAGACATAAAAAAAAGAATGAGGAAATCGATTGATCGATCCTGAAATTCTGGTCTAAAAGAAGAAGAATATCTGATGTATGAAAGAAGAAGAAGAAGAAGAAGAAGAAGAAGAAGAATAAGAATGCGGCTGCAGGAAGAAGAAAAAAAAAAGACTAGTCGAATATCTTATGTGTGCGACTGTAAGAAGAAGAAAAGAAGACTAGTTGAATATCTGATGTGTGCAGCTGCAAGAAGAAGAAAATAAGAAATTAGGTTTAGGTGAGTGATGTATAAAATGATAATGTTTTGTATTAATCGGGTCCATGAGTCCGGGTTCATATTTTTGGCTTGGACCCAGACCCGACCCGAACCCGATTCAGGTCTATTATTTTAGACCCAGACCCGACCCGACCCGACCCGACCCGTGACCCGAATGTGAGGACCCAGATCCGACCCATATGGTTTGGGTTTGGTTAGGTACTCGTGGGTTTGGGTACAATTGCCATCGCTAACCATTGTTGAAGCAAGATAAAGCTCTTAAGCCTTCATAGACCACCCAACCGGTACCTGAGTACCTTGACACTATTTCATTGACCATTAATGGTACATATCCTACCCCATTAGCAGGAAAGAAGATGCCCATAAAGCTTCTAGATGATCAAAAAGTTCCATGTCATCAAACTGGTACCTTAAGGTACCACGCCATCAGACCGGTACCTTGAGGTACCTCGCCACTAGATCGATCAAGCTCCAATTCTTCAGAACAGGGACCCTGAGGTATCCCGCCATCAGAACAATCAAGCACTATTCTATCATATCAGGTACTTTAAGGTACCTCGCCAAATAATATTCAAGATCAAATTTATTCTCCAAACCGTAACAACTTTCAGGTGCACACAGCCGTAAAAAAAGTCCAAACAAATACAATTGTCTCCAAGACATCCTCTGCAAACCGATTATACAGGGTCAACTACATTTAAACAGAAAATCACGAAGAAAATGATCCAAAAATCGACGATTAGAGCCTTAAAAGCTATCGCTTAGTTTTGTCATCAGAACTAAGTCTAGTCATCGCCATTAATAGTTGTGTCTATTTATCGACATATACTAGTTCGCCACCTCCAGCTAGTTCGCCAAAGAGAGAAGAGAGGTTGAGAGTTATTTTATATTACTGTACCTATTTATTTACTGAATAATATAACACCATTCGGT
Source organism: Dipteronia dyeriana (assembly GCA_032871835.1). Classification (NCBI taxonomy): domain Eukaryota; kingdom Viridiplantae; phylum Streptophyta; class Magnoliopsida; order Sapindales; family Sapindaceae; genus Dipteronia; species Dipteronia dyeriana. Next base: position 97,194,013 of record CM065296.1, on the reverse strand, counting down.
TCACCATAATTCTTTTACACATTTCATCCACTTTTACACGTGAAACCGGTACTGAAGGTATCTACCCCGATCGCGATTTACCTAGGTTGCGGTTCTGAGGGTGTTAACTGAGATTCCTTAGCCCGAGTGAATTTTCGGCTAACATCTTCTAACAAAAAAAAACGAAATCAAGAACACACGTTAGAAAAAACAAATTAGCACTAAAAATATATATATATAAAAAACAAAATAGGTAAAATCTAAAGAACATAGGAAAAAAAACTAACCAATGAAAAAAAAAACTTTAAAAAAATAAGAAATTGATAACTGACCCCAATTTGTTTTTTAAAAAAAATCTAACAACCTAGGACATAAACAATAAAGCAAAAACAATCCTAAGAAACTAAAAAAACTGCCAACAAAATGGATCAACCATAATCATCCAAAAAAATCTCATCCATTTTCAAGTTAAACTGTGAAGATTTCTCTACAATTAACAATGGTGTAGACTCAAAAGTTGAAAAAGATTTAGTCATAACATTTGATCCATCACTCGCACAATCTCCCTTAGTTCCTATGTCAAACCTTGTTAATTTCTTTTTCATAGGGTAATCATCAAAATATTCTAAGAATGGATCATGATATGCATGATCAACCATGTTAATCTCACTTACCTCTTTTTGCTCTTGAAGTTACTGACTAACATTAAAAATATTAAGCTCGACAATCATATTCCCAAAAGACAACTTCAACATACTATTACGATAATTAATTATAGCATTAGATGTAGCCAAAAAAGGATGACCCAAAATCACAGGTATTTGCCCACTAGTGTTCATCACAGGTTGAGTATCAATAACAATGAAGTCCACAAGAAAATCAAATATATCAACCTTAATCAGAACATTCGCTATGATTCCCCTAGGAATTTTGATAGACCTAACAGCTAACTAGAGTCGCACAATAATGGGTTTCAGCTCCCCCAATCCTAATTGCACATACATAAAACATGGCAACAAATTAACGCTCGCCTCTAAATCAAGTAAATCCCTATCAATCACATGATCACCTATAACATAAGAAATAGTAGGACATTCAGGATCCTTAAACTTGATAGGAGTTTTTATTTGGATTATGGAACTAACATGCTCAGTCAAAAATGACTCTTTTGAAACATTTGTTTTTCTTTTTACAACAGATCTTTCAAAAATTTGGCATTTATAGGCACTTGCTGAATAACATCAAGAAAAGGGATGTTTATGTGAACTTGCTTAAACACCTCCAAAATATCATTATGTGGTGTGCCTTTCTTTAAAGGAACAAGTCTCTATGGAAATGGACCTCTAGGAACATAGGGTGCAGTAGCCAAATCTAGCTTTAGTGACTCTCCAGAAGTGGGTTTTTCAACTATGTTCTCTTTACTAGGCTTATGACCAGTCCTCTCAGTTTCTTTCCCCTCACTAGGTACATTCACATTATTATTAATTACCTTACAATACCTAAGAGTGGTGACTGATTTAACTTCCTCATGATGAACATTAACGACAGGTGACAATCCTACCTCATATTGACCCTTTGGATTAGGAATTAGCTGACTCGAGAGTTTCTCTCTCTCTCTCTCTCCTATGACATTGGTTAACTGACCCAATTGAGTTTCAATCTTCAAGATAGCTTTCTAGGTAGTTTGCATAAATTGCTACAAAGTGTCCTCTAAGGAAGGTTTCCTTTAAGGGGCAACAAAATAGGGAGTATGCTAAAAACTAGGATGATGTGATGGATTAGGAGCGGTAAATTGTTGTCTTCCATGACTCATTAGAGACCGATTTTGCCTCCAAGAAAAATTCGGGTGATTCTCATAAGAATTGAGTGCATTTGCTTGATTAGTATAGCTCTCAAGATAGATAGAGGATGGGTTGGCACACGAAGCACACACCTCACTCCTAACACTATTGGTTGTGTTCATCTTTTGACTCAAAGCTAATGCTTCTACCTTCCTATTGAGACTAGTTAAAGCACTCATCATATGTACATCATCACTCACCCCATATATTTCTTAGGTACTTGTATTGACCTCTCCCCTTGGGTAGAAAAATCCCACTATTGGGAATTTTTAGACAATGTCTCTAGGAATTCCAATACATCCCTCTCTCTAATGTTTGAAAATGCTCCACCATTCATAGACTCGATCATGTGTCGATTTGACATGGGGATTTCCAACTGGTTTCCTGCGTTCGAAGATTATTGGAGGAAATCCCCCCTGATGAACCTCTTTTTTTAGAAGTCGACGTTTCTAGGCTTCACCCTGATGTCCACTTTTGTTCTATATCCATTTCTGATTCTGATTCATCTAGTTCTAAATATGTCATTTCTAATCACAAGGTACCACTTCGATCAAGAATGGAAAAGCATCAAAGTAGAAGCGAAGTCCATAAGCACAACTCGGGCAGCGTTCGGATTCGAGAGCAGACTATTGACGAGAACGATGTCGAATAGGTGTTCAAAGTATCTCGTCTCTCTTTCTCTACTGATCGCCCAAGTGGGTTTGATGCCAAACCGAATGTGGTCTGGGCAGATGAGATCGGGAAATATCGTGCCCGATTCGACCTGGATAACTCGGTTACTTTGATTCCTGCGGGTGATAGAGCTGCATGGAATCCTCCCATGGTGGCAATCTATGGATCCATGCTCTGTTGCGGCATCACTCTTCCTCTTCAGCCGTTCATTGCCTGGTTTCTGGCTGAAGTAGGGATCCCTCCGGCTCAACTGGCCCCGAACAGCTACAAGATCTTGATGTGCATGTGGCATATGTGGAGCCGAATGAACCTGTCGCCGCCTTTCCCGAGTGAAATCAGACACTTCTATACACTGAGGCAGTCTGGCAAGACAGGGACTTATTTCCTCTTGTCAAATCCAACAGATTGCTGGGTCCCCGAGGAGACAAAGGTGAATCGGGGAGTTGATACCTCTGATGACCCAAAAAGAGGGGTTTTGTTTGGGGATTCGCTTCATCCAACAAGTTTTGGAATAATAGTTGATTTTTCACCAGAGGGAATCTCGGTGTTGAAGTCACTCTCTCGGTAGAGAAAACTCGGAGAGTGTTGAAAGTTCCCCACTTTTTCTGTTCCCCATGAGGTATAGAACAAGAAAAGGCTTGAATTCAGCGATACTGAGCTGACCATACTTACTCAGATAGCAGTTCGCACTCTGGAGAAGAGGAACAGGACTTATCTTTTCAGTGAGACGAAAATGATAGAGCTCGGCTTCTTTAGCCAGATTTTGGGCTACCTTAGGCAATGTAAGTGATCTTTGTAACCCTTTCACTTTTTTTATATATTGTTATTTTTTACTTTTTATATTCTGATGTGATTCCCCTTTTTTTCTTCTAAGTGTATAACACGGACATCGTCTGCTACCTTCAAGCTCTCCAAGTGAAGTCGATTCTTCAAGCAAGCCGAAAAGAAGTTTCTCATCAGAGTAAAGATGGTATTGCCCTACCTGAGTCTGACTAGGAACCTGATGTGGCTGAGGATCAGGTCCCCGAATATGTCCTCGAGGAAGTCGTTCAGTCGACCGCAGGGGAGTCTAGTGGTTCGAGTGGCCCAACTGATCATACTCAGGAGTTGCCTCATGATGGGGAGAGCCAAAGTGAGGGTTTTGGTAAGGGACCTATCGAGCGGTCAGACATCGGTGATAGAGGTAAAACCTCTGAGGGATAAGTACCTACAGATCCTGAATTTTTTTAATCCTTCCGGGATGATACTCATGAGGATCCCGTAGCTGATCTCAGCTTACACCGTTCTTGGGCTGAGAAACGGAAGCGGTTGACTCTCCTACTAGCCCTCTCAAGGTTCCTCACGTAGTTTCATTTGTTGAATCAAGTGATGAAGACGCCGAGGCTGAGATTCCCCAAAGTGTTCATGGTGAAGATTCGGCGAGTACAGAGACTTCTGACCCGAACAGGGGTTCCTCTCCCCCCGAGGTTGAAGATCTAAGGGCTAAACCCTCGGGAAATCCTTTATATCCTTCTCCTCAGAATATGCTCAGGGCAATGTCATCGTGCCAGGCTTTTATCAGGGACGCGCCTCTGATGAGTCTTCTTCAGAATATCTTCAAAGGCGCATCTTATGTAGGTTTTATTCCTAACTCTTGCCTTGCCCGTTTGCTTGCTAGATTTTTAATTTCGTTTCTTTGTAGATGGTGGCTGAGTTTGTTGAGCTGGTTCAGACACAACAACATCAAGCTGATCGAATAAGGTGTCTTGAAGCTCAGCTAAAAGAGAGTGAGGATAACAATGCTCGGGTCAAATCGACTTATCAGAAAGAAGTTTGCAGTGCTTACCGACCACTGTTTGGCGAAGCAAGTAGAGGCCGAGGAGAGAGCTTCTTTGGCAGAGGAGCATGCAGTGTCACTTCAAAACTTGTTTTTCTCTGCCCAAGAATCAACGCTTAAAGCCGAACAGGTGCGGAGCAGTCTAAGTTGGCGTATGAACAGAAAATCAAAAACTTGGAACGCCAAGCTTTGACTGTCGAATCCTTATCCAAAGAGGCCAGGATGGAACTCAAAGTTCAAGGGGTAGACCGTTTCAAAAGATCCCCTGCCTACGATCTCCTTCTCCTTCTAGAGTTTCAGTGAGGGCTAGTTTCAGCTGACGAGTTTATCAAGGTTAAGAATCGGGCGACTAAGAAAGCCCGAACCAACTGGAAGCTGTCGATCAAGAATCAAGTGGATCGGTCCTTGGAATCTCTTCAGACTCAGATGAAGGAGTGGAGAGTTTACTGTCATAGCTGAGGCAAAGAGCCCCATCCTATGCATTTGGAGGTTCCATTCGAGCATTCCCTCTCAACTTTTTACGCCAGTTAAGAATCGGTCGTGGAAGGTGTGGTGCCTGATGTTGGACCGATCTCGGGAGAAGATTACAACCAATGGATGGATGATTCAGTCGACATGATCGCCTGGCCTTCCAATGAAAGTCTGCTCCGTGAATATAGAGTGGTGCCCGACCCGAGTATTAGTAAGAGTTCTAAATCCTCACAACCTTGATTTTTGTAGAATTTTCATAAATTTTTGTAAAGATTCTTTTTGTTCTCTTTTGTAACAATTCTTGTTACATTCTTTGTAAGAATTCTTTATAGACTAATGAAATTCCGATTTAACTAATTTTGAAAACCGAGTGGTTTTGATCTGATTTATTGCTCAAGGAATTTCACCAAGTATCTTCATCTTGATTATTGTTGTCGAGTATCTTATTAAACTGGCTATTGCAATCTTTATGCCAAATATCTTATTAAACTCGCTAATTCTGATGTTCGGGTAACCTCACCAGGTATCTTATTAAACCGGTTGTTACCCGAATAATTTTTAACTCCAAGTATCTTATTAAACTGGCTATTGCAATATTTATGCTAAGTATCTTATTAAACTGGTTAATTCTGATGTTCGGGTAACCTCACCGGGTATCTTATTAAACCGGTTGTTACCCAAATAATTTTTAACGTCAAATATCTTATTAAACTGGCTAGTATTATTAACCGAGTCATCTTAAAACAGGCAAGTAGATTTATACTGGGGTTTCATACTCAGTTTGCATCCCAAACATTACATTAGGGCTCACCATGATCATATGTTTTGAGTCCTTACACATTACCGAGGACGTCTCCCCAGTTTTTCTGTGCAAGGGTTTGCTAAATCGTTAAGCTTTTCAAATCGCTTAACACAGCTACGTATTTCATAGAAATTTTTTCCGATAGCGTCTTGAGCCTTTTTTCAGAATCTGGTGCATCGGGTTTGCCTTTTTGCTAAGGTCAATTGACCTTGCTCGGTTGGCATGCTCCTTCGAGCTTCTCCACCCATTCAGGAATCAATGGTCCCGAGTATTCTATCTGCATGTTCTTATTATCATGCTCGTCTTTCATATGTTCTTATTATCATATGCTTTATTTTTTGAAAATCTCAAGTTTGATTTTTATTTATAACTGCGAAACCAACACAGATTTAAGTTTCCAAGCTAATATTTGACCTAACTAAAATTGTCCTGACTAGAAAGGAAAATAAAAAAAAAATTAAGGATAGAAAATTTTCAGATATTGGGCATTGCATGGTCGGGGTAAAACCCCTCTATTGGGTCATCCAATCCAATATGCTCCATGGCCAGCTATTCCTTCGATCTTGTACGGGTCTTCCCACTTATCAACCAGGGAACCTGCAGCTTTATTTTTTATGTTCAATGACGCCTTCCTGAGTACCAGGTCTCCTAGTTTGAATTTTCTGGCTCGAACGTGAGAGTTGTAGTGGCGAGCTACTCTTTGCTGATATGCCATATTCCGTATTCAGAATTTCTCCCTTTTCTCTTCTAGCTCATCTAGACTTCATAACAGCATATCGACATTGTAATCTTCATCATATAGCCTGACCCGGGGTGATGTATATGACGTTTCTGTGGGGATAACAGCTTATATTCCAAACGCTAAGGTGAATGGAGTCTCTCCTATTGACGTTATTGATGTAGTCTGATACGCCCATAATACTTCGGGAAGCTTTTCAACCCAACTTCCTTTTTTGGCATCCAGCTTTGCTTTGAGTGTATGCTTGATGATTTTGTTTACTGCTTCAGCCTACCCGTTTGTTTGAGGATGGGCAGGTGTGGCATAGTAATTGGCAATTTGGTACTCCTTGCACAACTGTCTGAATTTCAGGTTATCGAACTGGGTGTCGTTATCAGTGATGATAGTGTTTGTGACTCCAAACCTGTAGAGTATATTCTTTTTCATGAAATTGGTGGTATTTGCTTTTGTGATATGCACTAATGCTTCAGCTTCTGCCCACTTCATGAAATAGTCAACGGCTACTATGGCATACTTCGCTCCACCCTCTGTCCCGACTGGCATTAGGCCGATTAAATCCAAACCCCACATGGCAAATGGCCATGGGGATGTGAGGTTTTTGAGTTGTTCAGGAGGTTGTCGGATATCATTAGCTATCCTTTGGTAAGTATTGCAACTCTCTGAATATCGTTGTGCATCTGAGAATAAAGTAGGCCAATAAAAACCTTGCATGAGTACCTTGTGTGTTAAACTTTTACCCCTAGTGTAGTTTTCGCAAAATCCTCCATGGATTTCCTGTATTATCCGATAGACATCCTCCTCTGACACACATCTTTGGAGTGTTCGGGAAAACCCCCTTCTGTATAGTTCTCCTCCAACCAACGTGTACCTTGTTGATCGATACCTGATACGTTTTGCTTATAAGGGATCTTTCGGGAGCATGCCTTCTTCCAGGAATCTTTCTTGCTGAGTTATCCAACCATCTGGCGGTATTCGGATTTTTGAAATTTCTAAGTTTTTCGGTTCAGTTGTGCTGAGATATGCAACCAGAGTAGTTTTTGGCCTGATTGTGGTTGTTGTTGATGCTAGTTTGGACAAAGTGTCTTCCTTTTCATTCTCCTCCCTAGGGATCTGGGCAATCATATATTCTTTGAATTTCTAGAGGAGTTATTTTGCAATGTCACAGTAGACTATCATGCCTTCATCCTTGGCTTGGTATTCGTCCAGGACTTGGTTGACAACTACCAGTGAATCGCTAAATATCTCGACTTCATCTGCCCTGAGAACTATGCAGACTCTAAGTCCAGCTAGTAGCGCCTCGTAGTCGGCTTGATTGTTGGTTGCTTTGAAGTCAAACCTCATGGCACATTCCACATCATCTCCTTCTAGAGTGCATACTACGATCCCTGCCCGCTGCCGTGAGTGTTTGAAGAGCCATCAACATATAATTTCCATGGGAAATTTTTCTCCACACAAAAAAAAAATCCGAGACCAATTTCACACCAACAAAGGCTCCAATGATATGCAAAAATACAAAAAAAAAAACACAAAACCCAAGCAACAAATCATCCAATTTCGGGCAATGCCAATATCTCAACTAGAAATCCCCAAATTATAAACCCTAACACATAAAAAGTCCCAAATCTATGTCCTATATTGTGTAGAAAGGAAATTGCATGTAAGATTGGAAGGGAAGTGATGAAAAACAAGAGGGTTTATGTGAGAACTTACCAATTTCGTGCATGAGAGAGGGTAGAGGAAGAAGAGAGTGTGTTGAGATGTCTTTGAGTGATTGACAAACTGCTGCTCGTTGAGAGGATTTAATCCTCGCGCACCCAAAAATTGACCTCTCCTAAATGAGCACCCGTAATAGTACGGAGTCGTGGGAGTAGTACAATGATAAATAAGATTCGTCCACGAGGATTGATTACCACAATTGATTGATTAGACTACTATTTAGACAAGCAAATATTTGATGATTCAATTATACTACTAACACTAATTAACTATAAAATACTCCTAGAATGCTACTAGTGAAACTTAACCAACAAGCAAACAAGACAAAATCACACACAAACAAATGTTTGTATTGCTATTAGGAACTTAGGCTATCTTCTGTTCTAACTAGGACTAAGCTTGCTGCTAGTTCTGTAATTGATAAGTATAAATGGAGTATCTCTCTCATTTGTGGTTTCGAAAGGATAGGAGCCTGCCCCATGTCCTCTTTGATTTTTAAGAAAGCCTGCTCGCACTCTTCATTCCATTCGAGTCCTTTTCCTTTTTTTATTACTCTGAAAAATGGTGCGCATCTGTCCGTGGCCTTTGAGATGAATCTTCCCAAGAAAGCTAAACATCCTGTTAAGCGATGTACTTCTTTTAATGTCCTTGGTGAGGTCATTCTCTGTAAGGCTTGGATCTTTTCAGGATTGACTTCTATTCTCCTTTGGTGAACTTGAAAACCCAGGAACCTTCCTAAAGGAACTCCGAATAAACATTTGTTCGGATTCAGCTTCATTTGGTATCTCCTCAAAACATCAAATGTCTCTCGTAGGTCTGAGGTATGCTTGTCTGCCGAGATGCTCTTGGTCAGCATGTCATCAATGTACACTTCCATGTTCTTTCTTATTTACCGTGCGAAGATTCTATTGACCAGCCTTTGATATGTTGTCCATGCATTCTTTAACCCGAAGGGCATTACTGTGTAACAGTACAAGCCTTATCGGTTGTGAATGCTGCTTTTTCTTCGTCAGCCTAATTCATCCGGATTTGGTTATATCCCGAGTAGGCGTCCATGAAACTGAGCAATTCATGGCCTGATGTAGCATCCACCGGTTGGTCTAACCTTGGGAGTGGAAAACTGTCTTTTGGACATGCTTTGTTCAAATCTGTGAAATCTACGCACATTCTCCATTGTCCATTTTTCTTTTGGACGAGGACTACATTAGATACCCATTGAGGATAGTTGATCTCTCTAATCGACCCTACAGCGAGTAGCTTTTTCACTTCCTGTTTGATTGTCTGACTTCTCTCGAGATTGAATGACCTTCTCTTTTGTATCACTGGTTTTGCATTCGGGTCTACCGCGAGATGATGAGATATTATTCGGTCGTCTTTCCCGACCATGTCTTCATGACTCCAGGCAAACACATCCTTATACTCTTTAAGCAGATCAGTGAGGCTTTGTTTGACTTTTCTTTCCAAATTGGCCCTGATCTTGACCTTCTTATCTGGTTCATCTTCTTTCAAGATAATTTCTTCAACCAGTTCATTTTTAAACTCATTCGACTCTTCCCTTGGATCAAATTCGAATGACATTGACTCTCTATTCTGACTTGGATGCGTTATAGTGCATACTTGTTCACCATCATTTTTGTCTTTGTATACTGACAGGTTAGCTCTTCGGGCCATCTCTTGGGATCCCTTGACTACACTGACCCCCTGTTCGATCGGAAACTTGATCATCAATGCATAAGTGGCCGTTACGGCCTTAGTTTTATTTAAAAATGGACAACCCAACAACGCATTATACAGCCAATTATCTAAGTCTACCACCACGAAGTCGAGCAGTACAGTTCTCTAGCAAGGTGCTACTTCAATATTTACGGGTAGCTTTACTGTCCCGAGTGATCTGACCTCAATTCCTCTGAATCCTCTGAGTGGAGTATGGAAAGGTTGTAAATCTTTTCGGTCCAACCTGAGTTGATCGTAGACGGTTACATTGAGAATGTCTGCCGAACTTCCATTACCTATCAGGATTCTCCTGACTTCTCGGTGACTAATCCGTGCACTTATGACCAGGGCATCATTTAGCCGAACATCGACCCCATGTGAGTCTGCTTCAGTGAATGATATTGGGTCCCATCCCTCCTTTACTCTTTTCGGGTTTGGCTCGACTGAGTTCACATCAAAGTTATGTCTTGCCTTCACTGCTTCTCTGATTTCCTGCGTCCACTCTCAATTACTTCTCTTAGTGGATGGTCCTCCGAAGATTGTTTATATTACTTCATTGGCCTCTGGGCTAGCCCTTTGATTTCGACCAGAGCTGTGATCGGCCATGATCTCTTTCTTTGTTTTTGACTTCTCATCCCTTTTCAAGATTACATCCTAAAGATGTCCCTCCCGAATGAGGGTTTCTATGTAATCTTTGAGCTGGTAACATTTAGAAGTCTCATGACCGGTTTCCTTATGGAATCTACAGTATTTAGTTGTATCTCATCGAGCAAACTGAGATTGTCGGCGTGGCTCTTTTACTAGATTTTTCTGTTCCAGTATGGCCAAGATTTCCTCCTGCTTTTTTCCGAAGAGGGGTGAGTTGGTTTATCTACCTCAGAATTTCTCCGTGGTCTTTTAGGCATTACGCCTGTTTCCTCCGTCCTTGTTTTTTTCTTTACTGTTTCCTTTCTGTTTTCCCTTTTGGTTCTACACCTTGGACTCAGCGTCTTTTTCAGGTTTTCCTCCATGCATATAGCATCCTCCTGTGGCTAATTCTTCTTCTTCTTCTTCGGCTAGTGCAAATCCTCCCGCCATGTCCATCATATCTGAATATCTGGTTAGACGGACTCTTCTTAAGTCAAAAGATAGTCGTCCATTTTGTAGATTGTTGATGAATGCAGCAATTATCGTTTCGTCTTTTGCACAGCCGATTTCTGATACCGCTTGGTCGAATCTCCCCAGGTATTTCTTCAACGACACATCTTTTCCTTGTTTGATCTGAGAAAGGTAAGCCACTGATTTTTTCCTGTGAACGTTGCTCAAAAATTGCCTTGAGAAACTCCTGATTAGTTTACTGAAGCTTCTGATGCTCGCTGGGGACAATCTCCTGAACCATCTCGAGCCCGTGTCTCCTAGAGTTTGTGGAAAGTTAAGGCATAGTAAGGGATCATTGTGGGTATACTAGGCCATAGCACTTTTATAGCGTCTGACGTGTTCTTTAGGGTCTGTATCCTTCTTGAACTGTTCCACGTGCGGCATCCTGAACCTTTCTGGGAATGACATTCGTAAGATTTCCCTAGAGAATGGACTGTCAGAATCTTCGTCAATTAAATCGTTGTACTCATAACGTCTGACCAGTGCGTCCATTTGACGCCTATTATTTTTGACTTCTCGAGTTAAGCTCTGAATTACGACATCTCTGTCTCCTACCGGACTTCCATTATGGTTGAACCGCTGGGTGATTGTCATTCCTCTCTCTGGCTCTTCACTTTGAGGCCTAGTTTCACGTGTTGATTCATACAGGCGTATGGTTCTGTGATGACGCTTGTGATAGTGTTGATCCCTATCTTCCGATGACGACGATCAATCTCTGTACCGGTCATGTTTGTGGTGTCTTGCACGGGCTATCTGATCATGGTTCTGCCTCTGGCGTGGTCGTTCCACTTCGGGTATCTTGCGTCCAGTCTGATTGATTGGAACAGAGCTTCTTCCGGCTTCTAGTGCATTTAGTCTTGGCTCTACTATAACCGAACGAAGCCTTGTTGGTGGGAGGTTTGGAGGTTGTACTTCTTCTGCAGCTAGTAAATCAACTCCTTCTTTTGTTGCGTCTGCCACCAACTGTTGCAGCGCCTCTCGGAAGCATTGTGTCAGGTCTTCGTTGGTCAGAGGAACTTGTTGGATCCCCGCCAGGGATGTTGGTTGGTTCTCCGTGGTTGCAGAAAGATCTCGCGAGCTACTGCCAACATGGACGTTATCTGGAGACTTTTGGACATCCCCAAAACTGCTTCTTCTTCCTGCCATTACCTTTATTTAAATCGAAGGTTCAAGGCACCCTCCTTCTAGCGCCAATTGTTGACGTCGATTTCTGGATTTATGAGAAAAGCCAATAAGATTTGGATTTTAGCTGTGATCTCAAAGAGAAAGAGAAGGAGAAAGTAATCGGACGCAAGTTTTTACGTGGTAAAACTCCGATGACTGGAGAAACTTCCACGGGTGGTTGAATGATCAACCGAGCCAAAATCCACTATGAATAGAATAATTACAATTCTCAATCTCTCTTTTTCTCTCTGTATTTTTCTATATGATTTCTGTATTTTGTGACGAGATTACGGGTCTATTTATATGTTTATAGAACCCTAATCCTCTTTGTACAAGTAATAAAATATCTTTGTATTTAATTATGATTGTTTACTTGTTTTTATTACTTTGTATTTAATTATGATTGTTTACTTGTTCGAAGTAGTTTGTCTTCTTTCCTATTTCGGATACTTGTATTGAGATCGAATGGGACTCTAGTAATGTAGTCCAGTTAGGACTTATTTCCTTATAATAGCGCAGTCTTTTTGAAGAAATAAAATTATTGTCTGATTAGGAACCCTTTCTGCTTGATATTGTTCTTGGAACTTCTCTTTGATATTGATATCTTCGCGTATTTTAATGACTCGATTCGTGTGAACTACGTGCTGGGCTTTTTATTCGGTTTTCTTCATGTTTGTCCCGAGTATGACACGATGTCAGCTGGTCCCGAATGACGTCATCTGATCCCGAGTAGAAAATATCATCAACCAACCCCGAGTATCATGAACTGACCCCGAGTATCATGAACTGAACCCGAGTAGTATATAACGTCAGTTGATCCCGAATAGGTTTTGTTCAATACTTATTTACTCGGACTTCTCTTCTTTGGTGATGTCTTGCAGGATATTTCCTGAATATCTATTTGGACGTCCACCTGACAATTTTATCCTCTTTATCGATAACATATACGTCTGATAAAATTTACATACGATAAAAATTAAAATAGCAATAGAATCCGAAATTCTCATTGAACCTCGTTCACACGTAGCAAAGTCACACACTCCACGCCTCCTCGTACTCCTTCAAATGAGAACCCCCCAAATTCGGCGCACAAAAGGGGTTTTATACTTTTATATGTGATTCTTCTAGGTCGGTCTCTTCCAAGCAAAAAAGGAAAGTTATTCTATTTCAATGTAATTGGTCCACGTGGACATAGGTTAACAATTGATTTTCACGTGCCTTCCTTGTGCCAACCAGTAATCTGAACTCCAATTTCTTCAGCACTTGTAAGTTGTAAGTTCTTAAAATAGGACCCACGTGACTTTACTTTGACTTTCTTTATTTTGCTCCCTTTCATCACCTCAACTTTTATTCAATGTCTTCAAGCGGCCCACTTCTAATTGAAAGGGCTTGAGATCGGGCTTAGCTATTAGGCTCGGACCTTCTAAACTCTAAAATCAATAATTTTTCAAGTTTCATACTGTCACCTAAAATACCACAAAAAAAAAAAAAAAAAAAACAACAACAAGTCTAGTTAAATAAAAATAGATAATTCAAGTATGCTAACAAATCCAAATTAAAGGATATAAATATGATAGCAGGTCAAATGGCTAGCCTATCTCAGGACATGAAGTCCCTGATGGGCAGTTTTGGGAAGCAACCTGTGGTGGCTGACCAAGAATGCAATCAGGGGGACAGTAGGATGCCACCGAGAAAGGAGAAAGTCTAAGCGGTGTACCCACCAAATCGTCAGACTCAACGGGACAATCCTTTCTCCAACACGTACAATCTAGGATGGAAGAGGCATCATAACTTCTCATAGTCGAATGACCACTGCTTGAAAGCTCCACCACCTCACCAACAACAACAACAACAACAACAACAATGGGTATCCATCTCATGGATACAAACCTAGGCCATAATAGAGTACATAACCGTGGCAGGTGAAGGAAACCTTACCTTGGCGTCAATAGGGCCGAAAGGACAATGAGTACCAAGCCACTGGAGGGTACCACAACAATGACCAGAACCATACAAAGATCACCTCTCTAGAAGTGATGATAAAGGGTGGGCAGCTTGCAGAAAGCTATCAGAAGAAGAAGCCCAGAAATCTCCTAGGTCAAATCGAGCAAGCAAAGGCTGTCACAGTACTAAGAAGTGGTAAGGTACTTTCTAACCCAACTCCACCTAAACTTTCTAATAGACCTGTTAATGTTTTACGAGATGGGTCAGGATCGAGCAAAAATGATGGAAATGCACAAGTATGGGTGGGACAGAAGGGTGCTCAAAAGGACACCTCAAGGATACATAAGTCTCTAGATCCCTATGTTTCATTCTATTTCCGGGAAGGCTTCAAAAGATAAAGCTCAACCAAGCCTTTAAGGAAATCTATGACATTTTGTCGAAGGTGAACATCAGTCTTCCGCTTCTTGAGGTCATTGAAAAGATGCCAGCATAAGCCAAGTTCTTCATGGACCTAAATTCGAAGGCCCGTAAGAAGGAATTAAAGAAGATGATATTGATCTCCAAGAAAGTGAGTGCAGCCCTAAAGACGGTATTACCATCGAAGATGAAGGATTTGGGAAGGTTTATCATTACCATCTCGTTAGGTGAAACTCGAAAAGAGAAGGCAATGTTGGACTTAGGTGTCTCAATCAACCTCATGCCCTCTACATTGTACAGTGATATAGGATTAGAGGGATTGAAGCCCACTATCATGAAGTTGCTACTTGCTGACCATTTAATGAGACACCCTAAAGGAGTGGTCGAGGATGTCCTAGTGAAGGTGGGAGAATTGATCATCCCAACTGACTTCGTGATTTTAGAGATGAAGAGAGAAGCTTATATTGCTTGGGCAACCATTTATGTCGACAGCCAAGGCAATCATAGACGTTCATAAATGAAAGCTCTCTATGACGGTTTTATGCTAAAGAGCGAAGTTTGAAGTATTCGAGTATGAAGTACCCAGTTGGGGGACTCGATTGCTTCAACATTAGAGTAGTTGAAGATGAGGACAAGGCTCAGCCTTCTTTGGGAGAGTATAGTGCACTCACTAATTTGCGAGATGAATGGCATCGGGACTCTATTACTATAGCATGACTCCTCAAGCTATGAAGACTTCATCACCCAACTCAAGGAAGACAAACGATTATTAGTGGAAAAGAATTTTGAATTGACTACCAAGCTCGATGAAGCCTTGAGGGCAAAAGATGACTTACAATATGAGATTAAAGATGATTTTTTTCTCATAAAGGATAAATTTGGGGAAAGAAATGAGTCTTTGTGTAAAGACTTTGAGTAGAGAATGAAAGTCATGGATCAAGAGATCAATGCTAGGGAAAATGCTCTAGAAATATTGAGAGCCAAAGGAAGGGAGAGTGAAGTGAAGCTTGTCGTACCAAAGATAGGTACCAAGGCCAAGTATAAGGAGGTACAACAACCTCCAAAGAAGAATATGCAAGCTATGTAAGAGAAGCCCAAGCCTTTTGCCCCTTGGCCATAACCAAGAAGGAAGCATAAGAACAACACCACACCTTCAACAATAACAACAACAAGAGGTATATTTCATACATTCATCCCTACTTGTCACCATTGCCATGCTAGAGGCCACATTAGGCCTATTTGAACAAGTAAAAAATGGCAAATAATGAACAAGGTGAACCCTACAACTCCCAAGTTGAATGTGAAGTCCATTTGGATTGTTGAAAGGACTTAGTTAGTAGGGACCCTTATGGGTCAAGAAAAAGGACCATATCTATATTGTGATTGAACCCCCCATAGTAGAGGGGGTTGAGTAGGTTGGTGTGAACTTTTTGATGTTTTGCTTAAGTGTGTCGGTTATTGAAGATTCAAGACACTTAACGGACTTTTGTATTTGCACTCAATACATTGAGTTGTAAATTATCTGTGTTTTGTAAATAATTAAACAATGTTAATTTCTCTTTTTAAATTTTTTTTTTTTTTAGGCGTTTAAACACCTTATATATCTCCATTCACCCTTAGTGCTCATGAGATGCCATCTTACGAAATTTGGGTGGAAAGAGATAGATTTGGGGGTTTGAACTCCATAACAATACATTGTAGTATAATGTGTAGTTTAGCTTAATTTAGGTTTAAATTGTGGTATTTTTGTATTTGTTTGCTTCAAGTGATGCAGCTATCAGGTTTAGGAGAATGACGATGCGGCTGGAGCTCAAATGAGAGAAATTCCAACCCCTACGACTTTACACTGTGAGAAGGAACCCGCGGGGTCAAACCCGTAGAGTACATAATTGAGTTGAGCTACTTCCCACTGCGTGAAAGAACCCGCAGACCAGATGAGATGACCGCGACTTCATTCCGCGGAAAGGAGCCCGTTGGCCAGACAGAATAATCTCGCTGGAAGTTTGGAAGTTCCCAGTGACTTCAAGTCCGGGGGAACAAACCATAGGTCCAGAAGAGGTGAACTCGTACAAAATCATAGGATGTCTGCGACTTCGTGTTCGCGGGAAAGAACCCGTACGCCAGAAGAAACAAGCTCTCCCAACTTCTTGACAAACACCGTGAATTCATGTCCGTGGGCATATTCCCGTCAGCCAGAACACATGAACTCGTGGCAACCCAAGCCTAAACACTTTGTGACTTCCATCCGCGGGAATAAACCTGTAGAAAGGAACCGGGCGAACCCTAAAAGTTAAAAACGACGTGTTTCACTAAAAAATAAAATGCACGACTTCATTCTGTGTGAATAAACCCGCTGGAGTGACAGTTGTTCTCAGTTATACGTATCCCACCAACGGTCATTTTCAGAAATACTTTCCCATTTTCAAATTCTCTCAATTTCTCTCGCTTTTCTCACTCAAGTTTCTTGTTCAATCTCACTCAAAGCCACTTTAACCCTCATTCAAAAGGTATGTAATCTCCATTCTATCTCTTTTATTAAGAAATTGCATCAAAATTCTCTCTATCTCTCTATTTCGAATTGAGTAAATTTTGGGTTTTTGTTGTTTAAAAAAAATAGAGTTTGTTTGATGAAATTAATGATTTATTTTGATTGGTATGCCTTCTATGGTGATTTTCAACCAAAACTCCGTTGGTTATTTCAAACTTTTGCTAACTTTTATGTTAGGGTTTGTTTTGGTCGAAAATGGAGATTTTTATGACTGAATTTGGTTTGATTGATGCTTGTATACATGCTTAACTCATTGAATTATATTTATGCAAGTGTTTGAGCATGAGAGATTAATTTGGTTGATCTTTGAGTGTTGTTTTTGTTCAACTTCAAATATTTTGGGAAATTTAGGCAAATATTAGGATAAATGTGTTCATAAGGCGCCAATTGTGTGATATTGATACTTGTTTTATTGCATATGAACAATTTTGAGATGTCAAATGCCTAAGAGGGAATGGGTTGTAAGAATTTGGTTGAAAGTGAAGTTGGGTATTTATGCTAAGTGATTTGCCTAAGTCAATATGCTTGTTTTTCTATCTTGAACACTTGTGCATTCTTGTATGAAATGACTTAGTGCATTGTGATATAGTCTATTAAAAAAAGGGACACCAAAAAATTGATTGTCGAGCCGTATGAGGTGGGAGACTCTCAAGTACGGTTCTAAGGAAAGGAATTGACCCCCGCCTAACTAGCCATTCGACAGGGAGATTCTGAAATTGCGAAGGCTTGGTTCAATCAAGCCACCGAGTATTGGAAACAAGCTATCACGCTCACTCCTAGTAATTATATTGAAACGTAGAAGTGGTTGAAGATCACGGGGCATTTCAAATAAGAACTCTTTTTTTATCTATTTACGTTGTGATTCTACATATTGAACATCTTGAATTGCACAAACCCCACATTTACCACATGTGTACATTTAGTTTAGTTTTTATTTCGTTTTGATTTACTTTATTACTGACTCGAACACTAACTAATTTGGAGTTGTGTTTGCGTATTGTGTTCTTTTTATGTGTAGATGGCATCACTGAGGAGAATTACTCAGTAGCGAGAAGATCCGGATGAGACCCACAGAAGGAAAGGAAAGACTCCTGCTCCACAAAAGTCAAAGGCCGACAAGATGTTCGAAATGCGGCTCGAGAATTACCGCAAGAGGACAATTCTTGTTGAGCAGGATATTAGTTTTGACGAGTTGGGTCAGACGCCCATTTTCTAGAAGATCCTTCAAAGAAGGTGGGAGAATTTCATTTCCTACCCAAAGAGGGGCAACAAGAAGCTAATTTTGGAGTTCTACGCAGCCACAGACCCAGACGAGTTCAAGCGAGGAGCTTCAGTCACTGTCCGAAAGAAGCAGGTTTTCATTACTTATGTGGTGATCAATGCATGCCTAAAGACGCGTAATTTCCTTCAGTGGGATGAGGGGTGTGAGTAGCTGAACATATTTCAAGAGTACAACTTAGCCTTCGGGATTGCTCTCACGGGAATTGAGGACTTGACTTGGACAACTAGGGACCAGAATGTTTTTTAAAGAGAGTTGGGCTTCGAGGAGCACTTCTGGAAAATTTTCTCTCAACTGGAATATATCTTGGAAATTATTAGCATGATGAGTGGCCTCTTGACCTGTTGTTTTCTATATATAGTACTGTTAAATTTCATTAGTTGATTCTGTATAGAAAAAGTATAGAAAGAACAAAGACAATAGGAACCAGCTCTCACACAAACACTGTGGCGGTTCGAGACCTTTCGTGCATCATACGGCCGATTCAACTACTACTAACGTAGACTTCTTTGAGATTACCCATCTTAGCAAAAGGAAGAAAACATGGGTGGATGAAAAGGCAAAAGCATTATATGTAAATCAATTCTCCCTTCTTTTATTAGTTTTTGTTTCCCTTCTTTTTTATAAACACTAATAAATTTACATATATGTAGGATAAAATGAAAAATATTGTGGATCAGAATAATGTTGCAGATGGGGAGCTCTCGGCGATAAAGAGATATGTCAACTTGTACTTAGGAAAAGATCAAGCTCTGTAAAAGGATTGGGATTAGGTCCTAAACCAACTCCTATTCATTCAGAAGAGATTATAGAAGAGACACATAGGTTACAAAGCATTGTTGCAACACAAGCTGTAGAAATTGAAGAGTAAAGGAAAGAGATTGAAGAGCAAAAGAAAAAATTTGAAGAGCAAACGAAAGTGGTGAGTGATATGAAGATCGTATGTCTCATTTCGAACAACTTGTAATGTCTTAGTTCCAATCTTCTCAGGCAACATCATCTCAAGCATGATCATTCTTCCTTTGAGATTGTTTTATGTTGTAGTTAATATGGTTCATTTTGGATGGAATTTAATTTTGTATTCTCACTCATGAGAATTGGTTTTTGTATAGGTCTAGACATGATTATCGATATTAAATTTATATCTGTAGACTAAAAATGATATTACAAAGACTTAGACTTTTTATGTAATGACTTTATGTATTTTGTAATACAATATTTGAATATATTGTATGTACTTTAATCTTGATCTCTCTCATATTTTTAAAGATTTTTTTAATTTTAAAATAACAAAATATAAAGTTAATAATAATATGAATCGAATTTATAATTGAATTTGTAAATTTTGTCCAGTAATGGAAATCCATTTCGTCACCCAAAACTGAAAAAAAGTAATGAATTATTCATTGAGTTTGTGGCTGCAGAACCCTAGTTGTAACAAAATTTTGTTGAAGCTAGAACTCTGTTTTGGCGACAAAGAATTCCGTTGTAAGAGCATATTACTAGCGACGATATCATTCCTGTTGCCAAAAGGTATCTCTTGTTACGATAATAATTTGTGCCTATACATAACCTGTGGTAACGAAAAAGTTTTATGTTGTTGTCTGTCATCCTTTGGCGACAATGAATTTCGTTGTAAGAACATATTACTAGCGACAAAATCATTTTCGTCACTACAAGATATCTCTTGTCACGCCAATTATTCATGCTTAGACATAACCTGTAGTAACGAAAATGAATTTTATGGTTGATTGTAGTTCTATGCGACGAATGTAGCGATGAAATTATTTTGCTGTTAAATTTTTTTTACGACGGCTGGAAGGGTACGAAAATTTTGGCCCGTTGTTATTGGACATTTTCTTGTTGTGTTAGGTATAATCTTATACTAGAATCAAATGGTATGGATATTGGTTTGCAATCAAAATGAATGAACTTCAATATTTCTTCAATGTAGTGTGGTTGGGTCAATATTAGACCATTATCTCTTTTGACAATTTTAATACCCAAAACTATAACCGTAAGCCCTATGTCTTTCATATCGAATTTGGATGACAATAATGACTTCAATATTCTCGTTGTTGGTTCCAAAAATTAACATGACATCTACATAAAGACATACAATCACACATTTGCTTCCTTTGAATATGCTATATACTTACTTATCAGATTCATGAATTCAGAAACCATTTGAAACAATAACTTTATCAAGTTTTTCATACAATTGCTAAGGAGTTTTTTTGAGACCATATTACAAATTGACAAGTTTGCAAACCTTGTGCTCTTGTCCTGGTGCTACCAAACCTTTAGGTTACTCCATATAAATTTCTTCATCTAACTCTCCATTAAGAAAAACCGTTTTTACCTCCATTTCCATTTGATGGATTTCAAGGTAATAAATGGAAGCCAATGCCATCAATGTTCTTATAGTAGCAGTTATTGCAATTGGTGCATATGTTTCAAAATAATCAAGGCCTTCATTTTGGGTAAAACCCTTTCCTGTTAGCCTTTCCTTGAATTTATCAATCATTCCATCAACTTTCATCTTTTTGTTAAATATTCATTTACAACAAATTGGTTTTGACTCAGGTAGTAAGTCAACCAATTTCCAAGTCTTATTGCCCATTTCATTAATTCTCTTTCCAAAAAGCAACATCTTGTGACTTCATTACTTCCTTCAAAGTGAGGGGACTCGATTCAATTATCGGTGAGGCCATAGTTTGTTTCACATGAGTATCTCCAGTACCTTTAACTAGATACACAATGAAGTCGAGGCTAAAATATTTTTTTTTTCTTACCCTTTTACTTCTCCGTATTTCAAGAGGATTTTCTATGGCAGTTCGTTTTAGTGTTGCCACTTTTTCCACAAGTGTGTCAGAATTCATAATTTTATGTATAGCAGAAAGTCTAGATTCATAAAAAAAAATGCATCTCTAGATTCTATAATTGTATTAATCTCAACAAAATTATTAGGTTCAGTAACCAAAAACCTGTATGACTTGCCAAGTTCTGCATAACTTAAAATTATACATTCAATACCTTTCTTACCTAATTTCTTTATTTTAGGATCTGGTATTCTAACTATGGCTCTACATCCTCAAACTCTAAGATAAGATAAATTAGGCTTTCTTTTCTTCCAAACTTCATATGAAATAGTTGTAAGTTTCTTAGTAGGCACTCTATTTAATATATAGCATGTGGTTAATAATGCTTCACCCCAAAATCCTTTACCTAAACCTGAATTTGAAAGCAAGTATTAACCATTTTTGTTAGTGTTATATTTTTTCTTTCTACTACTCATTTTGTTGTGGTGTGTATGCAGTAGATGTTTCATGTACAATGCCAAAACATTAAAAAAAATCAGGGAATTGATATTCACCACCTTTATCACTTATAAGAACTTTAATTTTTGTGTCACATGCATTTTCTACTTCAGCTTTGTAAATCTTAAATTTATTCAATATTTCATCTTTTGAATACAACAAATTAGCATAACAGTGTTTTGAAAACAAAATAATTTTTTCCACCTCTAGTAGGATTACTGTACATATCACACACATCACTTTGTAACAAAGATAATGTTCTTTCAATTTTAGAGAAAGGAGGTTTTGTAATTTTTGTTTGTGAACACACTTTGCATTTTTCATGCATGTCAAATTTATATCTAGGAATTAAATCTGAAACAGCCATATCATGCGAACGCTTTGTATGAACATGTCATAATCGATTATGCCATAACGATGATGAGTCAATAATATACATAGAAGAAACATTCATTTTATTGATACTAAGCTTAAACGTGCCCTCATACATATAACATTTCCCCACAAAGGTTCTACCCTTAGACAATACAAATGTGTTTGACTCAAAACACAAGTTTAAAACCAAACTTAATAAGAAAGCTATCATATACAAGATTTTTTCTAACTTCTGGTATATAAAAAACATTTGTTTAAGTAATAACTTTTTTAGAATTGAATACAAGTTGTATGGTGCCTTTTTCTTTTATTGCTACAATGGATGAATTTCACATGTACAGTAGTATAGTACACTACCATCTTCAATAGATTCATAAGATATTAAAAGAGTACGATCCTGACGTAGCGGAATATGGTGAAAATAAGAATGATCATTTTGTCGAACCCTGAGGTACACTCAGACGAACCTTGACGCAACGATTGGTAATTACCCAAGCATGAACTGCCATGCAGGGGCCATCATTCTCTAATCATCATTAGAAAATGGTGCTCTCGAATCCTCAAAGAGCATGTCGAATCTACGACAGATAAATGTTCCAAAGAAACGATTTTATTAAAATCAATCAAAAGGTTAAAAGTTACAATAATTGAAAACAATAAGACTATTTATAATAAACTAATCATAATACGACTCGAATACGACATTCCTTAAAAAAGAATAAAACAATAAAAGATCAAAACTAATTAGAATCTTCTAAGATTCATGACTCTAACTTGACTGGAAAACAAAGATCAAATCTTACCCAAAAGGTAAGTTTGATTTATTTCCAAAACCTAAATTTAATTCCTAATCAAACTAAAATAAATAAACTTACTAAATCAGAAAAGACCCAAATTAACAAAATAATAAAATAAAGAAATTGTTCGGCATGGGCCGCAGTTCCTTCATCTTTGTCCTACATCAGTCACCCCTTCTTAAAAAGTACACGTCCTCGAGTTCGGTTGAAACACACGGAAAGACAGGTAAACAAAGAAGAACCCATATTTGTCTTGTGGGAGTGGTAAACGCCAACCAAAAAATCTCTCTGTAGTTCATCCCAAATCCACAACGGCACCACAACAATCGTCCAACGGAATGCAGAAGATGTCCAAGCTATTCGCCACTAGCGATGCCTATTGGTTACGGCTTGGACCGCTGGACACCTGTAGAGGTTTGGACAATAGCGATTCCTCGTTGCTAGCTCTTCCCATCTCATATAGTATTCTCCTCCTCTTAAAATAAACTCGTCCTCGAGTTTGGAAAGGTTTTGTTTGGGTGGATAATACTTCAAATGTACCATCTTGTCAATCACTAGCTTGAACAAATATACTTCAGATGGCAAGAACAATGTTGGATCTTCAAAATCCAAATCAAGAAAAATAATCTTCAAATTACCCCAATAAAAATTGTGTGGATTTTCAAATAAGTTATCACCCTTGGAAACTTTGTCAATAGAAACTGATTTAGCTTCCAGTTTTGCTTCAACCACATCTAAAGTGCAATCAATATCAATGGTTGGATCGCAGTCTTCAACTTCTAAGATCCAAGGCTCATCTTCAATTACTTCGACAATTTTCACTTCATACGAAATATCTTCAACCGTATCTTCTACATGACAAAAACCTTCAAAATAATCGATTGGAAGATATTCCTCCCACATTACATCACAGACCATGATTGGATCCTATCCATTCCAAATCTATTCTGATCCTTTTGAAAGTCTTCCCACCAAATTAATGCATCATTTTTCAAATAAATTTCTACAAGTAAAACTTTCAGAGTTTCTTCAGTTTTCTGATATGCAAAATATTCTTCAACTGCTTTCAACCAATTAATAAATTCTTCAGTTTTCATATGTCTAGAAAAAAAATTGAAGTCTTGGTTGATAATCATTATAGCTCGAAAAAAAAAATATTGGAACCAAGAGAACCATTGAAACCCATTGAGAACCGAAGAGTCAGAAAAAAAAACGTACCAAAATTTGAACCCTAAGAACTGCTTACGAAAAATTAATTCATTCGCGGGTTCAGGTGTGTGTGATGGTGGACGCAATCTGAAATATTTGGAACTCGTGAGACTGATCTGAAATTTCTGGCACTATTGAGGTTGATCTGCAAATTGTAACACTGTTGGGCTGATCCATAATTTCTGCTGTCTCTGAGGCTGATTGTTAATTCTCGGAACTATCACACAAACACTCTCATTCTTTTGTTTCAATTTTGTTTCTCTATTTTTTTTCTTTTTTTTTATAGGGAATATGGAGGGTGAATATATGGTGTTTAAGAAAGTAGTTGGTTCTGGTCCGTGGACGCTGAGCCTAGCACAGAGGTAGACTCGGTCGCCCTGATACCAATTGACGCAGCGGGATATTGTGAAAATAAGAATAATCACTTTGTCGAACCCTGAGGCACACTCAGATGAACATTGACGCAGCGATCGGTAGTTACCCAAGCATAAACAGCCATGCGGGGGCCATCATTCCCTAATCTTTGTTAGAAAATGGTGCTCTCAAATCCTCAAAGAGCATGTCGAATCCACGACAGATAAATGTTCCAAAGAAACGATTTTATTAAAATCAATCAACATGTTAAAAGTTACAATAATTGAAAATTATAAGACTATTTATGATAAACTAATCCTAATACAACTCGAATACGGCATTCCTTAAAAAAAAAACTAAAACAAGAAAAGATCAAAATTAATCAGAATCTTCTAAGATTCATGACCTCTAACTTGACTGGAAAACAAATATCAAATCTTACCCAAAAGGTAAATTTGATTTGTTTCCAAAACTTAAATTTTATTCCTAATCAAACTAAAATAAATAAACTTACTAAATAAGAAAAGACCCAAATTAACAAAATAATAAAATAAAGAAATTATTCGACATGGGTCGTAGTTCCTTCATCTTTGTCCTACATCAGATCCTTGCATACATGCTTTGTAGTACTCGAATCTATCCACCATGCATAATCATCTATGAAAATATTAATCTCAGATATCATGGCTACAAAATTTGAAGTCAAACTCTCATTTTGTTTCTTCAGAAGTCTTTCTTGACATGGCCCGACTTACTATAATGGTAGCATGAAATTTTTTCCTTTTCATCCGGGTTTACCTTTGCAGCAAAATTTCTAACACTAAATTTGCAAGATTTCATGTGACAATTGCTTATGTTGCCTTTTTTCCAATGGGCTACTTTTGAATTTTCCATTCCTTTGAGGGTTATTTTGAATTTTTTTCCATAATAATATTTATTTTTTAGGATATATAAAATTGTTTTTACTATATCGGCAAATACGAATGGGTTTATTAATGGGTTTATTAATAAGGTTTTAGATCCTTGTTTATTTTTAATATATTGCATAAATTTGGTGTTATGAGAAAGGGGAGGACTATAACTCATAGGTATGAGGTATATCACTTAACCAACCTCATCTCATTGGATTCGTACCTCTTTTGAGATTTACATTTTCTTAATAATAATAAAAAAAACTTCTAACGATTTTTTTAGTTCATTTAAAAGCATATAATCCTTATCCAATTATTTTTTAAAAAATAAATCAGTTTCCAATGTTATAACTTATAACTTATAAGTAACCAGATCTATATAATATGATAAGAGTGAAATTTGGCTTAGCTTCTCTCATCGGTCATCATTGTAGGCTTCATAGTAATAATTATATTTTCATAAGAATCCTTGAAGACTCAAGATCATTTGAACAAGTAAACAATAAAATTGTAATTTTTAATTTAACGAGGGTGGTGAATAGGGATGGAAGTTTCCCATTGGAACCATCCCCCACGGCCCCCATGGGATTTTGAGAGTAAATTTTACCCCCAAATAGGTTTTAGGAGTGGACATGGGGGGAATTTAGTCTCCATTTTGTAAATGGAGGAGGTGGTGGGCCAAATATATATTAAAAAAAATAACTTATATCTAAAGTTTTAACAATTAAAAAAAACTAATATATTATAAAATTAATCTGGGCGAGTAGTTAATACTTAGTATATGAATATTTAATGTGTTTTGTCTTTTATTACCTAATGCTCTATTAAAAGTATTTGTATTTGTTTTGTATTTCTTTAAAACAATTATATTTTAGAATGAATATTTTTATTACTTTTGATTGAATATTTTAGAATAATCAAACTAGAGATTGAAATGATCGGATTCTAAATTCTGAATTCTGATTTTCAAATTAAAAATTAAAAGTTTGATATTATAAATGAAAAGAAATGAAGGAAATAGGGTTTTAGAGTGGGGGAAAGGGAACCTCGCCCCTCGCCCAAAAACGCCACCACCACTAGTCTCTCCAAATGAAATTTGAGGAAGGTGGTAGGGGAAGAGTTGAGGAATGGGCAACCCCCCTAGACATGACTACGGTTTGGTTGGAACCGTAACTATAACCGGAACCATGAAACCGGTTCTGGAACCGTAACCGGAACAGTGGGGGTGAAGGTTCTATTCCGGTTCTCCTTCAAAAAAAAATCGGTCAGGAACCGGTAATTCGGTTCCAGACCATTTATTAATATATATTTTTTACTTTTTTCCCTATTTCTTCTTTTTCCCTGATCTCTCTCTTTCTATCTTCTCTCTTTCTTACGTTTTTCTTCCTGATCTCTCTCTTTCTCTCTTCTTTCTTTCTTTCTTTCTTTCTTTCTTTCTTTCTTTCATTCTTCTTTCCAGATCCATCTTCCATCCTCGATCCATAGGTCTCCCTTCCATCGATCTACATCGAAGGATCTATCTTTCCCTTCCATCGATCTCTCTCTCTTCTACAGATCTCTCTCTCTTCCACTAATCGACCCACAAACGAAGTCACGAAGAAGTTGAGACGAAGATGAAAGAAGAAAGAAAAAAAAAAGAAAAAGAAAGAAGATGATAATGGTCGAGAGAAGATGTGATGGTGGACCGGTTGATTTTTGTGTAAGAGTGACTGTGTGTGTGTGAGAGAGAGAAAGAGATGAAATAATTTGATAAAATCTGTGTTGGTGAGATTTGGGGTTGATGTATATAATCTGATCTGGGTTGGGGAGACTGAAGATCTGGGTTGGGTTATCTGATATAATCAGATAAGATTTTTTTTTTTTTAAAAAAAAACGAACTGATGAACCGTCGGAACCGAACCAAAACCGGTGAAACCGGAACCGTCGGATTACCCCATCAATTATATTGACAAAATGATTGTAAAAGAATATCATGTGGGACAGACAAAAAGAAGACTGAAGACAGACATGGAAACCAAACACCTTTCTGCAGACATTCTATGTATTTTCATGGTCATTACATAAAGAGGAAATTGCTAAAAATAACCACAACTATTATGGAAATTTTGTTTTTAACCACATACGAAAATTTATTTGTTAATAGCCACTTTTTTGAGAAATTACGTGAATGCCCCCATATAAAAACCATCTCCAACCATTTTCTCTCTCTTCTCTCTTTTTTTTCTCTCTCATTTCCTTTCTTTCCCCGATTTCTCTCTCTCCTCGATCTCTCTCTCTTACCGGTGAACCGTCGTTGGCATCCTTAAGAAGGCCGGCAAACCATCGCCGGCCTCCTCTCTCTCACCCAACTCTCTTCTCTCTCTCTCTCTCCGCAGCTCTCTCTCTTCTTTCTCTCTCTCTTTCACTCACATCTCTTTCTCTCTCCTTTCCTTTCTCTCTCCTTTCCTTTCTCTCTCACATGTCGTCGACGGCTTGCCGGAGTGCCGTCGCCTGGGCTTCACGACCGTCCAGCAACACCGTCGAGCTCCCCCTCCGTCGATGAGTAGATCTACTGAAAAAATTAAAGAAAACGAAATATTAGAAACCCAGAACATTTCAAGTTTGAACATTTCAATCTAGTCAACATTTCAAGTTTCAACATTTCAATTTAGGTAACATTTCAAGTTTCAAAATTTGAAAACGAAGAACTTAAAAACCCAGAACATTTCAAGTTTCAACTTTCAATTTAGTCAAGATTTCAAGTTTCAACATTTCAATTTAAGCAAGATTTCAAGTTTCAAGTTTCAAGTTTCAAGTTTCAAGTTCATAGCCGTGATTTCAAGTTTGGTTCCAGATTTTAGTCATGATTTCAAGTTTTCTTTCAGTTTTAAAGAAGAAATCAAATCCAGAGGTATTTTTGTAATTTACGGACATACACTGAATTTTTTTAAAAAAATTGGCTATTAACAAATAAATTTTCGTATGTGGTTAAAAATAAAATTTTCATAATTGTTGTGGTTATTTTTTATTTTCTCTCTTACATAAATCTAACTTATACAACCCTATATCTTTGCCTAACTTATTTTTTGGCATTATTCTATGTAGACCAAATTATGCTTTGCACGAGAAGATGAGGTTGACTCGTGATATGCCCCTTACATCTATATATGAGGTTATAGGTTCGGGTTGTATATCATTTCCGAAAACCCGAATTATTGTAATATTTGAAAAAAAAAACAAATTTACACAGGAAAACTCAGTTTTGAATACTAATTTCTTAAAATTAATTTATATGTATATATATATATATATATATATATATATATTAATTTGGCCTGCATGATCCAATTTGAGCCTCTATCACATGAATCAATGAATGAATTTTTTTAAGGGCGTGTTTACTAATCGTGGAATGAGATGAATTCAAATCAAGTTCCATTGGAAAAAGAATGAAAATGAATCGGAATTAAGTTACTAAATTCCATTACGAATTAGAAATGGAATCAAATTTATATGAAGTTGATTACAAAAATATCCATGTTTACAAAAAATAACCATATTTATACATATGAGAAATGTACGTATAGCCAATAAATAAATAAATAAATAAGTTTTTTTTTTAATAATAGAAAAAAAAAAATCAAAGCAAAAGCAACTGATTTTGTGACGAACAAATTACATCAAACTCCCTTGAGGTTTGCTATTTTACACATAGAAACAAAGTTATCGTTAATTGACACTTTCCTCCACTACCGATAGGGTTTGACCGTTAAGTGTGAGAGTGGACCGTTAAAAAATAATAAAAGATAGAAATACCTTTGATTTACTAAAAATCTGAAATAACTAATTACACTAAACTCCCATGAGGTTTGCTCTTTTACACACAAAAAACTTTATTGAAAAATGATACTCACCACCCTTGTTGTTAGTCAAAGTTGATCAAATTAAATCATAAACCAATTTTGACTATCAAAAATAAGAATAGTTTTAACCATTTGAAACATTTTAAATATATATTTTTTAAAAAAATGAAAAAATATTTTTAAAAGGAGATTTTTTAAGGTATTTTAAAATGAAAGATTAAGTGAACAAAAAAAAACTGTTTTTAAAATTAAGATTTTTTTTTTGTAAAGAAAGAAAAGATTAATTGAAAATTAAGAATTATAAAAAAGAACTGAATTTTTCATTAAAAACGAACAGTCAATCTAATTTAAAAAAAAATAAAAAAAATCTTAATGTCATTAACAGTTTGTCAGTTCCATCAACAACACAAATCACAATCCTTTTCTAATTTGTTCAATCTTCTCCATGAGAGATTGAGCCAGATTTTTTCCTAAAATAGAGTCAGTTCGCTAGTTCCACCAACAAAACACAAATCACAATCCCTTCCTAATATTATGCAATTTGTTCAAACAAAATATAAAAGGAAAAAAGCTCAAAATATATTTATAAATAAGAAAAAAAAATGCTTTCCGAAGAAATAGAATTAAATATTTTAAGTTTTTTAATAAATAGAAGAAAAAAAATAAAATAAAAATATATATATATATATAGGTAGGAATTGTGATTTATGTTGTTGATGGAACTGGTGAACTGACTCAATCTCTCATGGAGGAGATAGAACAAATTAGTAAAGGATTGTGATTCGTGTTGTTGGTGCAACTATCGAACTAATAAAGATATTACGATTTTTTTTATTTGAATTTCATTTAAATTAGATTAGACTATTCCATTTTTTAATGAAAATTTCCAATTTTTTTAATTCATAATTTTCAATTAATGTTAATTTTCTTTCCAAAAAAAAATCATAATTTTAAAAACGGTTTTTTTTTTCACTTAATCTTCATTTTAAAATATTTATTCAATTTTATATATATATGTATGTATGTATGTATGTATGTATGTATTTTAAATTCTTCAACTAAACTATCCTTAGTTTTGATAGTCAAAACTGGTCTACGGTTTATTTTGACCAAATTTGACCAACTTTGACTAATGGTAGAGGAGGTGAGTGTCAATTATCAATAAAGTTATTTCTGTGTGTAAAATAGAAAATCTCGGGAGAGTTTTCTATAATTAGTTATTTCAGATTTTTGGTGAATCAGGGGTATTTATATCTTTTATCATGTTGTAACGGTCAACTCTCGTACTTAACAGTCAAACCCTAACAGCAGGGGAGGTGAGTGTCAATTAACGATAAAATTGTTTCCGTGAGTAAAAAAGCAAACCTCAGGGAAGTTTGGCATAAATTGTTCTTTTGTGACATTTCATATTTTTTGGGTAAATTGTATTTTAGTCATCGTAGTTTGCCTTAATCTGCGTTTAGTCCATAATTTTTTGGAATTATAATTTTTAGTCCTTCTGTGACATAATCCGTTAAAATGACGGGTTCTGACATATCAGATGTAGTGGCTATAAAAACACAAATACTAAGGTCCATTGAAGCTCATGATCCAATAATCAAAGCCCAATAAAAATACCCATATCAGTCAAAGTCAAACTTAAAACAAGTCAAACTATTGGAGAATCTTTCATAATTAAGACTATAACGTCTATATCAATGTCATTAGGACTATAACGTCTACATCAATGTCATTAAGACTGTAACGTCTACATCATTGCCATTAATTCGGTAAAGTCTACTTCAATGCTATTAAATGAGTCAAATGTTAGCTCACTCACTTCCTCATATAAATAGCAACCCCATCTCATTCATAAGGGGGTTGAGTTCTCCAAGTATTGGAACAAACTATTGCTCCGTAATTCATGCCACTACTGAGTCGTCACTCAGTTCACATGATTGGCGAACATACCCCTGTTCAAC
The DNA here is from genome assembly GCA_032871835.1 of Dipteronia dyeriana. Lineage (NCBI taxonomy): Eukaryota > Viridiplantae > Streptophyta > Magnoliopsida > Sapindales > Sapindaceae > Dipteronia > Dipteronia dyeriana. The sequence continues at coordinate 97,163,006 of CM065296.1, read as the reverse complement.
ACAATCCGATGACCTCCTCGATGGTTACCTCGACCTTTTCCAGGTAGGTCTATATCGACTTCCCGTATCGACCTTCTCCAGATTGGTCTAAGTCGACCTCTTCATATCGACCTTCTTCAGAATGGTCTATGTTGACCTCCCTGCATATCAACCTTTTCTAGGTAGGTTTAAGTTGACCTCTTCTTGTCGACCTTCTCCATAATGGTCTATGTTGACCTCCCTGTATATCAACATTTTCAGGTAGGTCTAAGTTGACCTCCCGTATCGACATTCTACAGATTGGTCTATGTCAACCTCCTCATATCGATCTCCTAAAAGTAGATCCATGTCGACCTCCTCATATCGATTATCTCTAGGACGGTCTAAGTCAACCTCCTCGACGACCATCTCGGTTATCAATAGAATGGTCTAAGTCGACCTCCACGACAATCATCTAGATTATTTCCTGGATGGTCAAATCGACCTCCTCGACAATCATCTCGATTATTTCCATGATGGTCTAAGTCGACCACCTCGATGATCACCTCGAATATCTCTACTTTAGTCTACGTCAACCCCCTTGCTAGCCAAACTCAATCTTTTATTTTACAACCTATATCAACCTATACGGGACCACCCCCCTCTATGACTCAACAATCGCTACTTTCCTATCAATCTTGTAGGTTACTAGTGCCCACGTTGACAATTCAATTTATTGTGAATTTTTCAGCGTCTACATCAAGCATGTAAAATGACTCTACTGCTCTTTATGAATAATGCTCCCCCTGAAAAGACTATAATACCACTAAACCCTAAAAAAATGAAATTAAAAGAATATTAAAAGAATTAATCAAATATACAAAAAAAAATACAAAACTAAAATAAAAAAAATATTGAAAAATAAAAAAAAATCTTATCACTTAAAAAAACTTATCTCCTAAATCTCATCTCCAATCTCCACCACCCAATCACATTCTTCTTCTTACATCAATATTCTAATCAATTTGAAATTGAATATCTTTATCACTATTTTTTTCCTCATCTCTAACCAAGATCCATTTGAAATTAATATCATTATCTCTATGTTTTTCCACGTCTTTTCCCAAGATCAATTTTAAAAAAAAAAAAAAAAAAGCAGATTGATTATCATCTTTCATCAATCAATATGGTCATCATCACCAATATTATTACATCTCAAAGAAAAAAAAAAAGAATTCAGATCTCGCTATCCTCTTACAAGCATGAACACAAAGAACACAATAGATTTGTCATCATCACCATTTTTTTTACCAAATTGCATGTTGTGTTCTGTAAAGATCAACAACAAATCCAAAAAAAAAAAACCAAGAACCTTAAACCTAACTGAAATCAAAATTCACGGCACTAAAATCCCCATTCAAATCAAACTCCTCAACATCTAAAATCAATAAAAACCCATCCAATACTTACCATAGCTCACCGCCCCAGCCACTATGCTAGCAACACCACCGAGAAAGAGAAGAGAAAGAAAGAGAGATAGACAGAGAGAGAGAGAGAGAGAGAGAGAGAGAGAGAGAGATGAAACGATGAAGATGAAGTCTGGTCTTTAGTGAATGATGATTTCTGATTTAGGATCTCGGTTGGGATTGGGTAATGGGTATGTAAGGTATGGGTAGGCATTAGGCAATGGATATTGAGTCATTGAGTATTTGGGTGATTGGGATTGGGTATGGATTAAAAATCATCAAACTGGATGATGATTGAATGGGTGGAGATGGTGGTGGGGAATACGATTGAATGGGTGGAGATGATGATGAGGAAGATGATTGAAGAAATCAAAGAGAAAAAGAGAGAGGGAGAGATCGATGGATAGTGAAAGAGATTGATTTCCCAATTTTGTTTTTAATTTTTTAAGAGATAAATAGGGAGATCAATGGAGATCGGTGGTTAGTGGGGTATGAGAGAGATTTTTTTTTGTAAAAAAGAGAGAGATTATAATTTTTATATATTTTAACTTTATTTTTTAACTTATTAATGTTTATACGTTTTTTTAAATTAATTTGTAAATTACCATTATACCCTTTTATTATATAAAATTCTAGAACATCTGATGTTATTTTACCTTTTTACCCTCAGTGACCCTCGTTGACTTGACCGAACCTGATGCAGTATTAATCTCTACTCAATTTAAAAGAAAAATTCATTCACTTGGATCGGTGATTCTATTGGTTGAAAACTAAATAAACTAATTAAATATTAATCTGAGTGCATGAAAACTAAATGGCATAATGCTTGTTTTGAAAAGTCAATTGATTAACTAATTTTGCAAATGCTAATAAACTAACTTCTCACTAAAGCACACACAAAGATGTGAATATGTAGAGAAATGCTAGGGAATTAATGCAACCTAATTAAACCACTCAATATAATCCACAAGTCTCATTAAAGATCTTCAATCCAATTATTAGAGCTTATTTTAGGATAAACCGTGAAGTACTTAATCTTTCCCACCATTCACACACGGTCATATAATGAGCAATGGTTAGAACTAATTTTTTAATTAAAAGCCAAATCAAACGTAGCAAGGTCATGCATATGGAAATTCTCTCAATTATTAAGCTTGTGGTTAAGGCTTAAATGGGATGGTCACCCACATTCAATCCTCAACCTCATGTATTAACTAATCCAAACACACACATTCATTGAAGTCACAACTGAATATGAGTAAAGGAATTAGAGCAAGTATTTCAATAAAAGAGACTAATAATGAATTGAATTAAAATATTAGACTATATGATTATAAGGAGTTGTTCAATTGGTTACATTAATCCTCTAACTTATAAGATTAGTTACACATCAAAGGAGGGAAAGAAAACATAGAAGAGTTTAAGAAGAAACCCAAGTTGGTCATTTGAGGCTCATTGACTTGTATGCTTCATCTTCTTGCTTCAAAAACTCCAAAGATGGATTAATGATGTATGAGAGCAAAGATATGTAAAAATGATGATGTAAGAATATGAAAGGGTGCTTAGGTCTAAATCCTCGTGTGGCTGTTGTTACATCACATAAATCTAAGAAGGGTATATATGTTAGATCCAAATAAGGCAAAAATCAACATTGAAAAACGTGATGGCGTGATGTCGCGACCTCGAATGTCATGGTTGTCCAAGACGACACTTTGACCATGGCATTCATAAACCTTGATTCCACGTGTGGCTCGAGCGACATCAGTAGCGGCAATTAAGGAGTGAGAGTTGTTGTTGCCAAATCTGTTGCGGTGGTCCAGAACGACACTTCGACCGTAACATCTCATTCTTCAGTTTTCATGCCTCTTCCTTCACTCGACATCAGCGACACTTATAGAGTGAGAGTTGATGTCACTAGAAGTGTCGCGGTGGGTCAAGACAGCACCTAGAATGTGACATTCATCCTTTCAGACCTCAACTTCCATTTTTAAGTTGCTTTAGATCCCAACATCATTTATTTTACACAATTGATGCCTCTGATACAAAAAGTTGTAAAAACACTCAATCAAGCCATTAAACACTCAATTTTACCCGAGAATCGATCAATATACATAGGAAGGGGGACCTAAAATCTAGTGTTATCGTGGCTCGATCAACACCCCAAAACCTAGGCTTTTACTCGTCCTTGAGCAAAACCATGACAAAACAAAAAAAAAACAAAACAAATAAGAAAATAAACAAACATGACTCAATAAAACGAAAACTTTTTACCCACAACAATATTTCAAAAGCCACAATTTCAACTGGTTGTGAGATGCAATAGATAGGAAGAGTAGATACATGCAAAAAAATCTCAAGTAACTCAAAAACACACACAGAACGCTCGTACAAAATGAATCCCACACCTAAAGGGCTCTCATGTCGGGAACTACTCACTCTCACTCCTCTAGCATAATTCGCTTCGACTATAAGCCTCACATGGATATCTCTTTTCTTTACTCTCAGAGTCCTAATTTCACAATCATGGAAAGTATGCAAAGAAAAAGTTATGCATAGGAATCAAATGCTTTGCATACAATATAAAGATGAAAACACTATTATTTTGGTGAACTAGCCTAGGATCATGATTCAACAAACATTCCTAATCTAGATTTCATCGTAGATCAATTAGGTCTTCCCTTTTCGGTTGTAATGGGGTCATTTGGGGAGATAAGGTGAACAAAGAATGGGAAGAAGGATTCAAAAGTCACTAATCATGCTAAGACATTATATGACAGACCCATAAATTTAGCTTTACATGCAACCACACTTGAACACTAGTGTTTAAGCTTATCTTTCATTGCACTTGTGTTATACTTGTACTCAACTTTTATGAGTACTTACAATTAACAACCAAGACTCTTTGTGCATTTCTTTTCTTTTCCTTTCTTTTTCTTTTCTTTTCTGTTCTTTTCTTTTCTTTTGCACATTCTACATTTTGAAATTTCAAGTTCATAAGTGCACATTTTCATACTTTTATATTTATGAGTCTTATTCCTTGCACATTCATAATAATAGCCTAATTACACATTATCATCACATATTAGAGCGTTTCACCGTTCAACCACCACACAACACATCCTAACAAGATTGGTAACAAGGGTAGGCATGTGTTTAGGCTTTGGTTACATTGTTATATTACGGTTCCAAATAAGGGTAATTGTTTGGCCTCAAATTTGGCTTTGGAGCACACAAATAGGGATATGGAATGTGTTTAGGCTAATTTGAGTAGTTAAAAGCACACACATTGCCTAAAATCATTTCAACAACTTTATATATCAAGGGAATGTAAGCATCCATCATGCAATCCATACGAATAATGCAATGTAATATCCTTCGAAAAACGACGCGCGTTATGAGATAAGTGTTTAAGATAAAAACAATGATACACTCAAATGCACTTTTTAAGGTTTGTGTTTGTGAACTCACTTGGTAATCTCCACTATTAGAACAAGGTGCTTAAGAATCGAGTTCCCTTAACTTGTACACAAAAGGATGGGACAAGCCCATGAGGTGCAAATGAGATCCTAGACTGACAACAAGTTGCCTAATCGAGCACATTATTCATATATCTTTCCACAAACACATGCTCAAGGCATCACACCCAAGATAGTTAAAGCTAGAAAATATTGCCCATCCGACTTTTTGAAATTTTTTTACTCAAAAATAAAATCAAAATGATTGACACCAGAATCAACACCCATAGACCTAAACTTAACATTATCCTAAACGTTGACAATGAAACTCGACAAAAAGGCACCCAAACCACAAAAAGACTATAAACTCAAAATGTGTAAAATCAATCATTAAGACTCATCAATGTCTCATGTTCAATAATCTCAAGCATATGGGCAATTCAAGCATCAACCTACACTATCATAATACAGCGCACACCCTTAATCTAGCAGTAGAATTTATTATGCAAATAAAATACTAATATAGAATATTCAAGCAAATTCAACAAAGTACGAAATTAAACAAATTAGCAACGCATAATCTAAATACATGTTAATCAAAATGTTGATAAGAAACTAATAATGTGGTGGTTGTGGCCATGAGGTCTCGGGCATCTTGTCATTGCCTTTCCATCCGGCTATTGTAGCTTGCTTATCTTCTTCATCCTTCATTGACATCTTCATAGCAGCATCCTCCTCTAAAACCCGTGTCCCACCAATCGATTGATCTAAAAATATGGTCGGGTAATCTGGAACTATGGTTTGGTAACCTGGAACAGTGGTGGGTACCTTGGGAACAGGGTCGGCTTCATCTCTCAAGCATATGGTCTGAGGTTGAGCTCCTATCTCAAATTCATAATGTCCTATCTGAACCCACAATTGACCATATCTATTTTGGCCATCAGTCGTTGTTCTATCATGGTCATCTGCTTAAGCACTGCATTCTGGGCCCTTACAATAGCACTGAAGTTTTCTGCATCCGCATCTGCCTGGTGATTTCTGGAGACTTTGATGGCTTCCAGATTATGGACCAACATAGAAAGGTTCATATCATCCTCCGAAAACATCTCATCCTCCTCATTTGAACCAACCTCTGCTTGATCTCTCTGCTCGGCTCCAATGTCCTCATCATCAACCTCTGCATGTTGCTTAACTCTCCCTTTTTTCTTCCTAGGTTGTCTATAACCCTTTTCTATGTCGAGTATTCTCAGACCTCATATTAGGTAGAGCGAATACCGAGTACGGATCCCAAAATCCAACTAAGTGTCATGTAACTCATCTGCTGACATATCAACTCTTACAGCCTGACAGCAATGGGTGATCAAACATGGGAACACCATCGCCTTCTTTCCTGACACATCACTCGCGGCCTTGTATATTTCCATCTTGACTATTACTCCCAAGGAACTCAATATCAATAGATATACCGAAATATCCACCGATATATCTTTATTTTGGAGGGATCGATATCGAAACAGGTAAATATCCAATATTCTGCAAAATATTCTATCGATTTCGACATATCCGTAAAAAATTCCTAATATTCCCGAAATATCCCAATATTCCCGAAATATCCCAATATTCTTGAAATTTCACGAATTTCACCTCGAAAGTCCATGGATATTTTGCATATTATTAAAATACTTTTTTTAATCCTAAACAATTAATTTATTGTTATAATAATTTAGATTGAAAAATATTTTAGAAGAAACATTAACAAATTTATAAAAATTTCCAACATAATAGTCAATAGTAAAATTATTGAAGACTTGAAGTAAAATTGGACAAAGAACGAAAGAGTGGACATGTAAAATATGTAAAACTTTGTGAAAGCAATAAAAAAAATTGTTTGTGACTCAAATGTGTAAAACTAATTCCAAATAATATTAAATATATACCAATCAATTTATAAATATGTAGAATTATTATTTTTTTGTAACTTTGTACCGACATTCCAAATAAAGAAATCTCAAAATTGTTTGTGCAAAACGTGCAAAAACCCACGATTGTTTCTTTTGAGTAGAGAATCTAAAGAAACTCAATTATTTTTATCAAAAAAATAAAAATAATAAACAAATAAGAAGTCAATTATTTGGTACCATATGACAAATAATCAAAATAATATAATTTTGAAAATACTATGGCAGAGAATAATAATGATAGAATTTTAAAAATTAGAAACAAAATGAATGCATATGCATCATATATTATTTATTCGTTGCAGCGAATATAAAATAATCTTCACTCTTCTCCTTCAAGTTTTCATTCTACATGACTACACTTTACGTCTTTACGTAGCAAATTTTACGTCACAAGTTTATTTCAAATTCTCAATATCTTTATCAAATAATTAGGTACCTAAATGTTTACTTTGATAAAAAAAAATTATAAAAATTAATGATATTATAATTGATGCAAATTTTAGATGTTGTGTGGTATTGTTTCTAAAACTCATTAGAATTTTCATATATAAAAATTTATTGATACAAAATCTAATTTTGTTTTGATAGGGGAATATATTGCATAAGATGTCTAGTACTAAAAATGATCCAGCATGGGAGCATTGCAGACCAGTACCGAATAATAAAAATGGTACTATATGCACATTTTATGGTCACACAATGCAAAGTGGAGGAATTACCCGATTTAAATTTCATTTGACCGGTAATTAGTTGTTTAAAAATGTAAAAGTGTGCACAAATGTGTCACCGGAAGTTAAATTTCAAATATCTCAATTGTAAAAAAAAAACAACAACAAAAAAGATGCAAGGGAGATTGAACAAATTCAATAAGAATTTAGGGGAAGTTTCCCTGATACAGAAGAGGAATAAGAAGATATATACCATTATCCTGAAGGTATGTTTCTTGATGAACGAGATGATTATCGTTCAGTAATAGATGCATCCAAAGTATCTGAATGGCAAAGAGAACAAAAAGCAAGAATCTTTGAAGGGAGTTCAAAGAGATGAAAGGGTTTAGGAGCTAGTGGTAATAGCCAACCACCACAACAAGTACGTCGCACTCAAAGTGGACGGGAGCCGCATTATAAACTTCCAGTTGCACCTTCATTGTACAAATTATCAGGTGCAAAGCAAAAGAATATTAAAGATATGTTCAAGGGGGGTAGCATTCGAGAAAAAATGGGGAGGCTAGTATCCATTTTATTTATTTATAATAATATGCCCCCACATAAAGCCGGCTCTCATCATTTTAAGAGCATGATTATTGGTGCTCAAGAATCAGGTATTATTTTTTCTTAAATAATAATGTTTTTTGAAATTTTTGATTTGTTTTTACTTTTACTTCATAATTAAATTTAACATGCATATGAATATAGGTGTCGGAGTTCAACCACCATAATTAGGCATAGGTACTTAGACATCGAGTCCAAAGAAATGAAAGAGTATGTTGATAACTTTAAAAATAAATGAGACAAATATGATTGCATCATAATGTGTGATTGGTGGACAGGACCGACAAAATTGTCGATAATAAATGTTATGGTGTATTGTAAGATTCATACAATTTTTCTAAAATCTGTTGATGCATCCAACAAAATTAAAGATCATCATAATATTTATGGATTGCTCAAAGTTGTGGTGAAAGAGGTCAAATTGTCACAGATAATGGCTCTGCATTTGTGAAAGCAGGTAAAAAATTGATGAAAAAATATTTCTTATTTTGGACTCTTTGTGCAACACATTGTATAGATTTAATTTTGTAGGATATTGGAAAAAAGGACATTGTTGCAAGTGTCATTCATGGCGCTAGGGTTGTGACAAATTTTATATATAATCATGCATGGTTACTATCGCAAATGAGGGAAGGTTGTACAAGGGAAGGTTGTACAAGGGAGATAGTGCGGCCTGGTGCAACTCGATTTGCGACCAATCATATTGCCCTTGATAGTCTTTTGGAAAAAAAAAGACAAATTTGAAACAATTATTTACCAGTGATGCATGGGCTACAAATCGATTGAGTCGAACAACAAATGGAAAAAGAATAGAACGACGTATTTTAGATTTAAAGTTTTCGGATAATGTGGCTTCTGTAATTAAAATATATAAGTCACTGTACCAGGTTCTGAGATTAGTTGATACAGAAGTTGTATCCATTATGCCTATCGTGTATGAGTTAATGCATGTGATGAAAGATGCAGTAAAACAACAAAGAGAGAGTAAATGGGTTCTAAACGTTATACAAGACCGGTGGGATAAAATGCTCAATCACCCACTACATGCTGCATGTAGATTTTATTTCGAATTGTTTGTCATTCATAGTTAAAATTTAGTATAGTATTTATATTAAAATTATTCTTTTTTTTTCTTCTAGCTTACTAGTTGAACCCAAAACACCAATATAGAGACAATATTGGGGACAATTCAGATCTTCTGAAAGCTGTACAAAATATTTATGCGTAATTAGACATTGAAGCTGCATGAATTGCTAATTTTAGAAATGAGGTAAAAAGTTACAATTTACAACCAATTTTATCATTCCAATATTATAAATTATTTTCGTGGGAGTATTGTGTCGTATTAATATATATTATATACATATTGATCTCATGGAAGTAGCTCATATACTTTAAGGATGGAAAAAAGAGATTTGGTGAATGAGCAGTCATTGCAGCTAGAAGCAAAATGCAACCGGGTATATAACTTTTATTACAAAATATTTACATATTAATAATAAATAATAATATCATTGAAATAATACTCATAGTTATAATACTTAATGATTTTTATTACAGCTGATTGGTGGGTAATGTATGGAAAATGTGCTTCATCATTACGTGCAACAGCAATTCGCATACTGTCACAAACATCATCATCTTCTGCATATGAAAGAAATTGGTCAACATTTGCTTTATTCCACACAAAACAAAGGAACTGTCTTGCCTATTCTAAGCTTGAACAACTTGTTTATTGTTATTATAATATGAAGTTGAAACTTAGCGATATGACAGCTGAAAAAGATAAAATAAATTAAATTGATTTTGTGGATCTACTTCAAGTAGCTGCTGAACCAGGAGACGATAATGAGAATCCTATTTTTGAATGGGTTAGACCAACCTCCTTGGATGATGATGAGAGAAATCCTGATCCACATATTGCATCTCACTCGAGACATGGTAATAAATACTGAACAAGTGATTAGAGAAGAAGTTGGTATAGATCGTAGAGTTATTGTTTCCAGCTCTTTCGATGACCAACATACCTCTGATAGAAATAATGGAGGAAAAGATAATGGAGACAATGGGGATAGTGGGGATGAGGCAAGAGGTTGGGATTCTAGTGCAGGAGGTTGGAATATTGGTGCAACAAGTTGGGATGTTCGTGTCGGAGGTTGGGATGCTAGTGCAGCATGTTGAAATTGTAAGTGCGGCAGGTTGGGATGCTCCTGTAAGTAATTTTGATCAAAATCGTGGTAGACAATATGGAGAAACAATTACAACTCACATGGGCAGTATTCCGACACAACCTCAACTAACCATGGTAATCCAATACACCACGGATACCACACAGCCACAACCACAACCACATTGTACAAATAAAAACACCAAACACCAATAAACTCAAGCAAAACCCGAAACTCACCCCAAATTGCCCTACTTTTTCTCTATTCAACCATTATTCCTCCAATATCATGAAAATAGCAATGTAACTTCTTCAATTAACTCCACAAACACAAACACACACTTCAATTTGAACAAGAAAGCATCCAATCTTCTCTACCCAAATCTTTCCACAAAAACACCCAATCTAACCCTAGAATATGTGAATGAAGGGAGAAGAATGATTTGGGACTATCAATTAACCAAAACAAGTGGAAAGGAGAAGAAATTACCGATTACATGGGTTGGAAGTCTTGATTTGCGATGAGGGAATAAGTAGGTGTGTTGAACTTTGAAACCTTTGGTGAAAGTGTCCCCTACCACAAACAAGTGTTTAAATAGGGTCGTTATGTCACGGTCAACATGTCACGGTCATCTAAGACGAAAATGGTGACCGCGACACCAAAACAGCGTGGTTTCTTTTGAAAAGTCATCTGTCGCGGTTGACTAACATCGCGACACATCGAGTGATTGCAATTTCTGTGTTGTAAGTGTTGCGGTCTTCCAAGATGGAATCATGACTGCGACACATCCCTCGATTTCCACTTTGCATTGTCACGGTTTAGCTTTGAGCAACACATCAGCGACAACAATCCTCGTGTGGCAAGTGTCGCTATCGTCCAAGACGACATCATGACCACGACACATCTAGAACTTGCTTTGAAAAGGCCTCCAAAATTCAAAATGTGCCCCAATTGCACACATACTCAACATGAAATATGTCAAAGACATTTGCTTGAAAAATTTGAGTTTAGTAAGCTTATCTTAGCTACTAGACTTGAAAACAAAATGAAAATCACCCTCAAACCTATAATTTTCCACACCTTGAACAAAACTCAACTTAACTCAGAATATGAGGTGTTGATCGATGCAGATATGGAATTGAGGTAGAATCACTATCATTCACATTTATGACTAGATTGAAAGGTTTATGGAAAAGAAAGGGTACCTAGGTGGGTTGTCTCCCACTAAGCGCACTATTTAACATTCAGGCAAGACATGGTAAGAGCGCTACGGCTCTTGAAGTACAAGCTCCTCTAACCAAGTGATGTCTCCGGTGTCCTTCACATAAGGCTTCACCTGTTGCCCATTGATTAAGAACTTGACTCCATTCTTCTCATTTTCCACCTTCACAACTCTATTTGAGAGAACTTGTGTCACCCAAAATGGTCCAAACCATCTAGACTTCAATTTTCTGAGAAACACCTTCAAATGGGAGTTGAACACGAGAACTAGCATACCCAGATGAAGATCTTTACGAACAAACATCTTGTCAAGAATCAACTTGGTCTTTTCCTTGTACAACCTTGAACTCCCATATGCATCAAAACGAAATTCTTAGAGTTCACAAAGTTGTAGTTTCCTCTCCTCACCGGCCTTGTCATAATTGAAGTTCAACTTCTTTATCGTCCAAAAGGCTCGGTGCTCAAGCTTAACCGGAATATGGCATGCCTTCCCAAAAACCAACCTATATAGACTCATCCTAGTAGGTGTCTTGAAAGTCATCTTATATGCCCACAAGGCATCATCCAACTTCAATTCTTAATCCTGCCTCATTGAATTCACCATCTTCACTAGGATGCTCTTGATTTGCCTATTGCTAACCTCTACTTGGGTCGATATTTCTAGGTGGTATAAGATGGCTATCGTATGCCTCACACTTTATTTTTTCATAAAGGCAACAAATGACTTATTACAAAAGTGTGTTCCCTCATCACTAATTATAGCCCTAGAAGTCCTAAATCTAGCAAAAATGGTCTCGTTCACAAATTTCACCACACTTTGTCCACTGTTGGTCCCTGTAGCCTTTGCTTCAACCCATTTCAACACGTAGTCAATGGCCATGAAGATGTAACTATACCCACAAAAGAATGGTAATGGACCTATGAAACCGACGTCACATACATCAAATAACTTAATCACCAATTCACCGGCGAAGGGCATATCATTCCTCTTTCTTATGTTTACATTCAGTTGGTAAAACTGGACGGCATCCTTGAACAAAGACTCCCAAAAGAATCCCAATTGTAACACCTTTAAAGCGGTCTTCAATGCTCCAAAATGCCCCCAATAATGTACCTCGTAACAAAACTTAAGTACATTACCTTGTTCGGCTTCAGGAACACGTCTCCTAATAATTACATCGGGGCTATGTATGAACAAAAATGTATCATCCCAAAAGTACTTCCTAACCTTAGATATGAATCTCTTTCTTTCTTGGGATTTCAAATCCGCTGGAATCACACCACTAATCAAGTAATTAACTAAATCTGCAAACCAAGACTCTCTTTCTTGTACAATCCATAACTGCTTATCCGGAAAGCTCTCTCTCAAAGGAAATTCATCCACTTCCTCTAGATTTTCCTGTATTAAACTACTCAAGTGGTCGGTGACCACATTCTCCACACTTTTCTTATCCTGTATCTCTAAATCAAACTCTTGTAACAGCATGATCCACTAAATCAATCTTGGTTTGGCATCCTTTTTTTTAAAGGATATATGAGGGTTGAATGATCTTAAAAGACTATCACATTGGCTCCCACCAAATATGCTATGAACTTCTCTAAGGCAAATACCACTGCTAGAAGTTTCTTCTCAGTTATTGAGCAGTTCAATTGGGTGTCATTCAAGGTTCTAGAAGCATAGTAAATGACATAAGGAACCCTATCAACTCGTTGCCCTAAATCTACCCCGATGGCATAATCTGAAGCATCGCACATGAACTCAAAGGGCAACTCCTAATTTGGTGGCACCATGACAGGTGAGGTTGTTAAGGCATCCTTCAAAGTGTCAAAAGCACTTAAACACTCTTTAGCCACCTCAAACTGTCTCTTTTTGAAGAAGTGCATACAAGGGTCTTGTTATCTTTGAAAAATCCTGGATAAACCTCATGTAAAACCCTGCATGCCCAAGAAAAGATCTCACCTCCTTCATAGACTTAGGAGGTTGTAAACTTTTGATCACTTCCAACTTAGCTTTATTAACATCAATCTCTCTCTTCGGTATCACATGCCCAAGAACTATCCCCTGTTGTACCATAAAATGGCACTTCTCCCAGTTTAGGGCCAAGTTGTTCTCCTCGCGTCTCTATAGAACCAAGGCTAGGTGCTTCAAACACTATAAATGTGGTCTTCTCTTAAAGGTACCCGGAGCATTGCAAAGACTGAAAGACATCCCTCTGTAGGAAAATGTCCCAAAAGGACATGTAAAGATGGTCTTCTCTTAATCCTCTAGTGCTATGGCGACCTGATTGTATCCTGAGTAACCATCAAGTAAACAATAATTAATATGCCCAACCAAACGTTTCAACATCTGATCAATGAATGGAAGAGGGAAATGATCCTTCCTGATGGCTGTATTCAACATCTTGTAGTCAATACACACTCTCCGGCCTGTCAGAAGCCTCCGAGGGACCAATTCTTTCAGCTCATTTCTGACCATTGTTAAGCCTGATTTCTTAGGAGCCATATTGATCTAGCTAAACCACTTACTATCTAAAATGGGATATATGATCCCCACCTCTAGAAGCTTCAGGACATCCTTCTTCACTCTATCTTTCATAATCGAATTCAACCTTCTTTGAGCTTCCCTTGTAGGTTTAGCTTTATCTTCAAGAAAAATCTTATGCATGCAGATAATTGGGTTAATCCATCTGATATCTTAAATAGACCATCCAATAAATGACATGTGCCTCTGTAACACAGAAAGAAGCCTTTCTTCTTCATTACCCTTCAACTCTGAAGCAACTATCACCAGATATGTCTTATCTTCACCTAAGTAAGCATACTTCAAAGTGGTTGGCAATTCCTTGAGTTCTAACTTAGGTGGTGGATCCTTTGAAAGACTTACATTGGACACTACAAGTTCTTCAACCTCTTCTTCACTGTCATATTCTACATTTGAATCAGAAATTCCTTTTACTTGTTTATTTTGACCTTCCTAATCCTAATCCGACAATTCTTCTAAATCTTTATCTTTAAACACACCATCAACCCTCGGGTCTAACACCTCAATGAAGGAACAATTATGGACTCTTGATAGGTAAGATAGTGCATCAAAAAGCTTGAACTTAACTGTCTCATCTAGAACTTTCATGGTAAGCTTCTTATTCTGCACATTAATAAAAGTTCTTGTTGTAGCCATAAATGGTCTGCCTAGAAAGATAGGTCTCATGTTAGCCTCCCTACTAACATCATCCATATCTACACCATAAAATCTGCCGGAATGATAAGCTTGTCAACCCATACCAACACATCTTCCACAATCCCCCTCGAATATCTTGTTGAACCATCTGCTAAAAGTAGTGACATTGTTATTGGCTTTACCTCATTCAACCCCAGCTGCTTGTAAATGGTGAATGGCATCAAGTTAATGCTAGCACATAAGTCTAACATTGCCTTTTGAGTTTGGTACCCTCAACTGTGATATTGATGCAAAAATTGCCCGGATCCTTGAGTTTGGGTGGGAGTGTCTTTTGCAGGACTGCACTAGCACTGCCTGTAATATACTCTTTGTGGTATGGTCCAAAATTTTACCAGTTGGTGTGAAGACTTTTGAAAAACTTGGCATATATCGGTATCTTCTCTATCGTAACAGTAGGTTCACATGAACCTTGGAGAGGATATCAAAAATCTCCTTAAACGCCTTTTTCATATTGTCCTTCTTCAACCTCCTCGAAAATGGAACTAGTGGAATGTATGGGTTGGATGACTTTATGTAAAATGGATATCTTCTCGGGGAATTCCTCAACTACTATCTCTTCCTCTTCTACTATAGTATTCCCCTCACTCTCTTTTTCCAACTCCTTGGCCTTCTTTCTCTTGGGGTCACTAACATCTCCGGTGTCTAAAACCCGACCATTCCTGAAAACAATCATTTCCTTAGCTTGTTATGACTGACTAGAAAATCTACCTGGCTTATTCTTATGAATAGTATTAACTACCTACCTTAATTGCGTCTCTAACTTCTTCATAGATGCCTCAAAGTTGGTAAACCTCTGCCCACTTACTTGTATGTAGTTGTTCAAGTTCTGATCTGTCTGCTATGAACTTTGAGCAAAGGTAGTCACTATATCTACCAAATAAGACTTCTTAGGCTGATATGAAGACATGTCTCTGTTTCCTGAATTGTTCCACTGTTGACCACTAGATCATTGGCCCTGGTAATTTCCCCTATTGAATCCTTGTTGATTACCTCATTAAGTATTTGTTTGGTTATTCAAAGCATTGTTAGAATCCGACCATGAGAAGTTGGGATGGTTGTGCCACCCCAGATTGTATGAGTTAGAATATGGATTATTTTTTTATCTTTGATAGTTTAGGGCTTGGACATCCTCCATCTCAAATGGCACCATCTCTCTACCTTGACTGTCCCTTTCATGCACCAAGTTTGCCCCTCTTTGTTGTTGACCCATATTTCGTTACATTGCCTCCACTTTCTTAGTTAGCCTAGCCATTTGAATTGTCATATATGTGTCTTGACTAACACCATGCTTTCCTCCCCTTCTTGAATTTGAGCTTCTATGTTGGGAGTTAAAAGTCAATGTCTCATACATCTCAAAAATCTGTAAAAATCTCAAGTGCAAATTTTTTTGTGATTGCATCTCCAAATGCATTATCTACCAAAGCTTGTGTGAATGTCGTCAATCCATCATAAAAGGTGCGTACTTTTTACTCTTCGGTTACCATGTAAGGTGGATATTGTTGCAAGAGCATCCTATATCTCCCTCATACCTCATGAAATGGTTCATTATCCTCCTCGACAAAACTTGCAATTTGTATCCATATGTCCTTTGTTTTTACAGCTGGAAAGAACCTATTGAAGAAAGCTTGGCACACTTCATCCCATGATCTCAATAACCCTGCCTTCAAAGAACAGAACTATACCTTGGCTCTATCCTTCATGCAATACCTAAAGCACGTCGCCGGTTCTTTCATGAGTCACCCTATCGAAAAAGTCTCTAAGATGGATTGGTAGTCCTTCATAAATTGCAAACAGTCTTCACTGGGGAGGCCATTGAAAGATGGAAGCATGGCCACATAGAGTCCTTTTGACTCATAACTCCTAGCCGGCGTATTGAACACAATAGGCGATGATTGGTTCTCAATCATTGGTTGGTTGAACTCTCTCATTGATATTAGAGAGAAAATCAAAAGTAGCCATTGAAAATATCATAATTTAATTTTAACCACATACGAAATTTTATTCTTTTGTAACCACATTTTTGATAAAGTACCTCAATGCCCCATATACAAATACCTGAAAGCCAAATGACAGTGTAAAAATATTAGGGTTTTCTCTCAACTAAGCAAACATTAATCGTGGAGTGTAAGAGAGAGAAATAGGTTCACCATCGCACGCTGGGTTACTAGAGTTCCTCGCTGAAGTCTTCATTGTTGTCGCCATAATTCCCCGTCGAAGTCTTCATCGCCATCGCCATAGTTCCCCACCGAATTCTTCATCATTGTTGTTGAAGAGAAGAAAGCCACCTCGTGGTTGAGTAGAAGACATCGGTGTCGCATCGTGGAGAAATCTGACAGTAGCAGTGGCGTCGAACGGTGTTTCTCGGTTTGAAGGTTTGGTTTCCCATCCCAATTTAGTTTTTAGCACTTCCTGATTTGTTGGTAACAACAATTGAATTTTTTGTATGGATTTGTTGTTGAGAAATATTTGCTTTCATTTGTTAGGGTTTGGTTTATTTGACAGTCAATTAATGAATTGATTTCATTTGTTGTTAAGAAAAAATTGATTTCATTTTTTTGTTTCTTGAGAAAATTTCAATATCAAAATTGATTTCTTGTGAAATGATTAAAAGTGAAGAAAATTTATGTTTGATGGATTGGAATTGTAGGAATTTTGTGATTTTGAGGGATTTGAATTGATTTATGTTGTGTTGAGTTGCTATTTGTTATGGGCGTTTTGTGATTTTTGAGGGATTCGAATTGTGGGGATGTTGTAAACTAATGCCACATATTCGTAATTTTTATATTGATTTTTGTTGAGCAGCTTTGTAGTGTGGGGGTTTTGTGATTTCTGTTGATTTTTGCTGTGGAAATTCGAATGGAAATTATTTTTCCTATTTTTCTGGTGTGGTAGGGGTTTTGTGCTTTTCTGGTGTGGATTTTCGATTTCCTGTTGTTTTTCTGGTGTGAGGGTTTTTTGGCTTTGGGCCATGATCTGTGTTGTGTTGCCATGTGTGTTGGTTGTTTGCTCTTGCCTCTTGCATAAACTTGAAATCACTCTTTTAATCTATAGCACAAAACTTGAAATCTTGAATTCGATCTGTAGCACAAAACTTGAAATCATTGTTTATCTCTTGTAAAAATAAAAAACTCTATGTGTCGGAAAACTTGAAATCGTGGTTTAAATTTCTGGCCTAAAACTTGAAATCATGCATTAAATATGTGCACAAAGGGTTGAGGTTGCGGATGAGCTGAATGGTGCACAAGAGGACGAGGTTGCGGATGAGCTGAATGGTGCACATGATGAGTAAAACATAAGACGTAGTAAGAGACTTAGAAAGCTAGCATCAATGGTTCGCACCCCCTACACCGTCCCTAGGAAGGTGAAGAACATGGTTTACCTTAGAAGAAGTTCCCGGAGATGTTAAGTTATCAATTGTATTTTGTGTATTTTGTGTCATTTACCTGGTTGGTTGGTAGGGTGTTCTGTTTTGGTTGCTAAGGTGTTTTGTGTAGGATTAACTGATTGTGTATTTTGGTAACATATGTTAAATTATCAACTATATTTTGTGTATAATTTGGTAACATAAACTATGAAAAATTTGTGAACAAATTGTGAAGTAGTTGTAATTTGATGAAACACATACTTGAAATTTTGTTGACAGGTAACATAAACAGGAACAAAATGTGAACAAATTTTGTTAACAGTGTTAGACATTTTGAATTGGATTTGGCCAAACTTGAAATCACTCTTTAAAAGCATGAACCAAACTTGAAATCTTGTTTTAAATCACAGGAAAACCCTAAACTTGAAATCATTCTTTAAATCACAAGAAAACCCTAAACTTGAAATCATGCTTTAAATCGCAGACATCAAACTTGAAATCATGCTTTAAATTGCAGATATTAAACTTGAAATCATGCTTTAAATCGCATGTATCAAACATGAAATCATGGTGTAAATCACAAGTACAGAACTTTAACTTGGAATTACAACTTGTAAAAATGAAGTAAAAATAAATTGAGTTCATGCAACAATTGAAATGACTAATGTAAATATAGTTATTGTCACGTTGTAATCGGCACTTTCTTCGACCAATCTCTACTTATGATCACATCGTACAACGTTCTATCAAATTTAGTGAATTGGTACCAAGTTCTCTAACTCTATATAATTTAAATGAATAGCACCACCTCAACAAATGTCTCACCACCGATATATCGTAAACCATCACATTGTCCCTCATAGTTGATTACCAGCCTGTAATCCATTCATTTGAAGAAAAAAAATTATTTTACAAAGTAAATGTCAGACTTTAAGTTTTACAAAACATTTTCACTTTTTCTAAACATTTCACGTTTTCTGGGGTCTAAACTTGAAATCATGTTTTAATCTCTGTAAACATCTTTACATTTCAAGTTTTATCAACAAATCGGATTTTTATAGTAGATGTCAAGTTCTGTTTTCAGTTTTTATAGCACATTTCAAGTTTACGAACAACTGAAACTTGAAATGTTCTGGAAAAAAAAAAGTTAAACTTAAATTCTTTAAATTCTTTAAGGAACCATTTAACATTAATGAAATAACAATAAATGATGTTATACTAATTGTTTCGAACTCAAACTAATAGAGATGGAAGATGTGTACACATATGCTATAAGCATTTCACGTTTTATGGGGTCTAAACTTGAAATCATGATTTAAATCTCTGTAAACATCTCTACATTTCAAGTTTTATCAACATTTCGAAAATAAAAAAATTACCAGATTTCCAGTTTTATTTTGAGTTGCTATAGAATATTTCAAGTTTACGAACAATTAAAACTTGAAATGTTCTGGAGAGAAATGAGAAACTTAAATTTATCAAAATCTTCACAAAACCACACAACAGTAATGCAATAACGCTGAAATCATGTTATACTAACTGTTTCGAACTCAAACTAACAGAAATGGAAGATATTTATACCCCTTTAACCGATTTAGAGCAAATCGAAAAACTTGTTCAAAACTTCTAAACCTTTAACAATTGTGTGCTTCAAATCTTCAACAATGGTGTGCTTCTCGTCGATTTGAAGGATACATCAAATCCACTGTCTTCGATTTGCACAAAAATAAGATTGGTTTTTGGGTCAAAGATGAAGATGAGAAGAGGACGGTGGAAACCATGGAAAAGATAAGAAAATATAAAATTAACATTGAGGGTTATTTTGGTATTTTAAGGATATACACTGAAATTATTTTAAAAAAGTGATTATTAACGAATAAATTTTCGTATATGGTTAAAAATGAATTTTTCATGTTAGATGTGGTCATTTTTAGCAATTTCCACTTGATATTAACTCATCGTTAACCTCATGTGTTGGTGACCCCAGTGGACTCATATTCTCTTCTTGCTTGGCCATTTCCGGAATAGATGTATCTCCCAAATCAACAAAGATGTCTAACCCTTCAAATTGTCTAGCAAGCCGACCCACACGGTTGATGTTGTCGTTAGCTAGAAACAAATTTCCTCCAAGCAAACGGTGACTGTGCATACACATGTGGCCCTGAAACACCAAAACAAAAATACCAACGAAGAAAAAATAAACTAAAACTAAACTAACAAAATAAATGACACAAACTACCTAAACCGAATTAACTAGATTCAACTAACGAATCTACGCCGATCCCCGACCGCAACGCCAAAATTGGTGCAGTATTTATCTCTACTTAATTTAAAAGAAAAGTTCGTTCACTGGGATCGGTGATTCTGTTAGTTGAAAACTAATTAATCTAATTAAATACTAATCTGATTTCATGAAAACTAAATGGCATAATGCTTGTTTTTGAAAAGGCAATTGATTAACTAATTTTGCAAATGGTAATAAACTAACTTCTCACAAAAGCGCACACAAAGATATGAATATGTAGAGAAATGCTAGGGAATTAATGCAACCTAACTAAACCACTCAATGTAATCCACAAGTCTCATTAAAGCTCTTCAATCTAATTATTATGGCTTGTTTTAGGATAAACCATGAAGTACTTAATCCTTCCCACCACTCACACACGGTGATGTAATGAGCAATGGTTATAAATAATTTTTTAATTAAAACTCTAACCAAATCAAACATAACAAGGTCATGCATATGGAAATTCTTTCAATTATTAAGCTTATGGTTAAGGCTTAAATGGGATGGTCACACATTCAATTCTCAGCCTCATGTATTAACTAATCTTAGCACACACATTCATTGAAGTCACAAGTGAATATAAGTAAAGGAATTAGAGCAAGTTTTTCAATAAAAGAGACTAATAATGAATTCAATTAAAATATTAGACTATATGATTATAAAGAGTTGTTCAATTGGTTACATTAATCCCCTAACTTAGAAGATTAGTTACACATCAAAGGAGGGAAAGAAAACATAGAAGAGTTTAAGAAGAAACCCAAGTTGGTCAGTTGAGGCTCCTTGACTTGTATGCTTCCTCTTCTTGCTTCAAAAACTCCAAAGATGGATGGATGATGTATAAGAGAAAATGTACATAAAAATGGTGATGTAAGAGTATAAAAGGGTGTTTAAGTCTAAATCCTTGCGTGGCTGATGTTACATCACATAAATCTAAAAAGGTATATATATCATATCCAAATAGGGTAAAAATCAATATTGAAAAACATGTTGGCATGCTGCCACGACCTCGGATGTCGCAGTTGTCCAAGACGACACTTTAATCGCTACATTCGTAATCCTGGTTTCCGCGTGTGGCTCGAGCGACACCAGTAGTGGCACTTAAGGAGAGAGAGTTATTGTCGCCATATGTGTCACGATTGTCCAGAACGACACTTTGACTGCAACATCTCTTTCTTCAATTTTCATGCATCTTCCTTCATGCGACATCAACGACACTTAAGAGTGAGATATGTTGTCATTGGAAGTGTCGTGGTGGGTCAAGACGGCAACTAAATTGTGACATTTATCCCTTCAGGCTCCAGCTTCCAGTTTTCTGCTACTTTGGATCTCAACTTCATTTCTTTTACTCAGTTGATGCCCATGATACTAAAACCTACAAAAACACTCAATCGAGCCATTAAACACTCGAATTTACTTGAGAATTGAGCAATAAGCATAGAAAAGGGGACCCAAAAAATAGTGTTATCGTCGCTCGATCAAAACCCTAACAGAATTGGACCGTAGGGACTAAAATACTTATTGTTAGAGAATGGATGGACTAAAAATTACAATTCTCAAAAACCAATGATTAAGCACTGATTAAGACAAACTATAGGGACTAAAATACGATTTACCCTAAATTTTTTGTATTGCTACAGTATATTGTTTTTTTTTATCAAACTTTTTACATACATACAAATATATATATATATATATATATATATATATATATATATATATATATGTAATCAAGACCGATGTTCACCTTTTTCTTTTAATTTTTATGCTCACTTTTTTTATAGTTCGCAATTCATTTTTAGTTTTAGAGTTTTTAGCAAAAACACCCTATTTTAGGGAGGCAATTGCATATCTACACTGAAATTAAAATCAATTGTAAAAATGCCCTGAAATAACCTCAATACACTTTAGTAAAAATAAAAATAAAAATAAAAAACCCTTTTTGACCCTCTAATGCACTAACCTCTCAACCTCCTGGTCACCCATCCCGAATCCCACCGTAAAGCTTTTCCATTGCAAATCTAAATTGTTGTGAGTTTAATTTGAATTATTTTGAGTTTTAGTTTTAAATTGTTTTGAGTTTTGAGTTTTAAGTTGAACCCTAACATTTAGATTTATGGTTGTGAGTTGAAATTGATTAATGAGTTTTCAATTTTTGAGTTAGATTGGTATGATTAAAGAGAATTATTGTAGAAATTGAAGTAAAATTTGAACAAAGTCGAAGAAATTTGGGAGAAAAAAAAGTTTTGAGACAGAGTGTCCCCAAGTCTCGGGACAGGGTGACCCAATGGGAGTCACCCTGACCAGAAGCTTTTTTTTTTCATGGCTTCAAAGCCATATGAAAAAAGCTTCACGACATGGTAACCCGGTATCAAGTCACCCTATCCTAAGGAAAAATAGTTTCGGGTCAGAATGACCCAGCATCAGGGTCACCCTGTCCTAAGAATTTTTTTTCATCGGGATAGGATGACCCTACATCGGGTCATTCTGTCTCGAGACTTTTATTTCTTCGGGGTATCGGGTCACCCTATCCCGAATTTCTTCAACTTTGTTCAAATTTCACATAATTTCTAGAGTAATTCTCCCCAATCATACAAATCTAGTTCAAAAATTGAAAACCCACTAATCAATTTCAAGTCACAACCACAAACCTAAATGTTAGGGTTCAAACTAAAACTTAAAACAATTCAAAACTAAAACTCAAAACAATTTAAATTAAAACTCACAACAATTCAGATTTGAGGTGGCAAAGCTTTAAGGTGGGATTTGGGATGGGTGGGCATGAGGTTTGGGAGGTTAGCACATTAGAGAGTGAAAAGGTTTTTTTATTTTTTTCTAAAGGGTATTGAGGTCGTTTCAGGGTATTTTTACAATTGATTTTGATTTTGATTTTAGGGTAGATTTGCAATTGCCTCCCTAAAATATGGTATTTTTGCTAAAAACCCTTAAGAGTTATATATATATATATATATATATATAAAGTTTTTAAAAAATTATAAGTGGGGATATTTTGTAAAAATTTATAATTTTCTCTTTCAATCAAGAGAACTTGATTCTTAGAGTAAATAGGGGGATCAAGTTCCCTTTCATTCAAGAACTTAATTCCTAATATATGTGTGGAGTCTATGAAACTTAATTCCCCACAAATTTAATAAACAGATGAATATAAAAATGAGGAACGTACTTCCCTTTCCCAACTAGAATTCTGTATTAGTAAACGGCCATAAATGTTTTCTCTTTCCTGTTAATCCGATTTCCTATGAGAGAGAGGGTCAAATTATGTTGACTGTTAGTCTTGTTAATTAATTAATAAATAAGAGCAGATTAAGCAGAATCTTTAGATTTGAATCACTTATAAGTTATGACATGATAACATATAACCAATGAAACGCACGTGACAGTATGTAAGTAGAAAGCTCTGTAAATAAAAATGAATAAAATGAAATACTAAGAGTACCTCCGGCCATGATAGTTCAAGCAATTGATAAGTTGTCTGTAAATTGAAGATTAATAGTTTGATAGAACAGAGTATCTCCTAGCCTATTCCAATATTTATAGCCGCAATACGATGGATAAATACAGGCAAAATCAACAACGGCTAGACTAGGGACCTCTGGTATTTAAACTTCAAAAATATTGGATGTCTGACAATCAGTTCCTACCATCAAGGAAGCGGACAGTCGGTTATTCACAACAACTTAATCACATTTAAACGTGCATATTATCTTTCAGATTAGATACCTAATTGTATAACAATTACTTTTTAACTTTTACAGTTTATCTATAATTCAAATTTACATGTGAGCCACATCATGTGGAAATAACGTAAAAACTAACATTCTCCCACTTGGCTTACATGTAAAGTTAATTAAACTTTATTACGATAAACTAGTATCTTAATTTGGCCACTTAATTAAAACTACTAATCTATCTTAAGCCAGATCGTATTCAAATAGAAAATTTTTAATACTTGAATCATGGCGGTCATGCTCATTTTTTCGAACAATTCCTTCCATGTATTACTAGCACAAATTCTTGGGGTTTATGTCCTAAAAATATAATTTGTAAATGGATTTATGAAATAAATAAAATGAAAAGTTCAATTCATTCTTATTGTGTTGTTTATTTTATAACTTGTGCATATATTTTACATCCAATATTGCCGGATGTAATCTCGAACTGTGTATATGAGAGTCATATACTGATAGATACAGTAAGAGACGTGTAATCTAAAAAGTTCATAGATAGCAAATAAAGCTGGGTACTTTATTTGTGGTTAATCTATAGTTGTGGTCCATTCCGTAATGTACGGCAATTCTATCATGAATCATTCATATGAAGATATGAGAATGGAGGCACCTTGTATGATGTGATCATATAGGACTGGGCCATGATCTATATGAATCTCTCACCAAGATCCGTTTACCGATGAGATTCATATATATCAACTAATGATGGCTATATATGGGTGATCTTAATCATGAGTGTCTTATCGACTCCTTCAGGTTAAATCGTGGTCTTTGATATACCATGGGTGAGATCAGATGCATTTTCTAATCAATATACTCCGTATGTTAGGATTGCGGTTTGGCTTGTGGCTATGAAGGTTTGTACACAATAGTGGAATCCACTCCTTCTTGTGAGAAGTAGATGGTAGTTCCCTGAAGGATTGATTCGGGGATTGGACAATATGAGCGCTCTCTCAATTCTGTGAGGAAATAAGATTTATTGTTCATTATAGAATCAACGGTACTTAAAGGATATATGTAATTAAGGGGGTATAACGGGCATTATGACCCAGCTCTAATTATGAACTACTGTGGAGGATCACACCATATGTAATAACTATATCGATGGACACCGAGTTGTATCGGTCTGTGTAAAAGCGTCTACAGTTAAGAGAGTGCGGTTTTGGGTTTTTAGTGGAATAACACCGGAGTTAATAATCAATGAATATTAATTAAAGAGTTTAATTAATGATTTCGAAGATTATTGGAGCTCAAAATACAGTGGATCCATTAGGTCCCCTTGCTAGCCCGGTCGATTTTGATAACAAGGGTCACGGTGAATTAATTGGACTGTCCAATTAATTGTGTTACAAAAGTGACACACACACACACACACACACACACACACACATATATATATATATATATATATTCGGGAATTAATTGAATAATGAGATTATTTAATTAATGAATGTTAATAGTTAAATTAATTAAATAATTAGATTATTTAATTATATTGATAATTATGAATTATTAATTAACTATTAATTGGAGGGTGTTAGTTGAAATATGGATTTAGGTGAAGATAAAATAATAGGATTATTTTATTTTTACTAAATCATTTATCTAAGTATTTAAATTTAAGTTTAAATTTAAAATACTTATTATCACTTTTAATATATTTGATATATTTGAAAAGGATAATTAAAAGATATATATAACAATTAATAACACAAGAGATTGCATTAGATGCAAATTGATGGGTGCACATGAAACAATAGTCAAAAGAAGAATTTGTATATGATGCAAATACCTGATACACACGTAATATATATATAATGGAAGTGTAGACGTGTTTTTCAGTTTTGAGAGAAAAGAAAAAATTGATTTTTTTTTGTGTACCTGATACACGTGCAAAATAAAAAAAGAAAAAAAAACGAAAGTGCAGGTGTGTTTTTCTTTTGGAAAAAATTGATTTTGTTTTGGTGCGTACCTGATCCACACGAGAACGGAAAAGAAAAAAAAACATAAGTTTTGCATGATATGCAATTTATGTGTGCGTGAAATTAATACACCAAATTGAGAAGAAAGAGTTTCTTCAAGTATTTCTCTGACGCGCCCACACGCAGTTACCAGTCCCAAAAGATAGCGATGAAGATCGAGTGGTTCAGACAGCATCGTAAAGTGAAGGAGTCTCCAAACGTTGGTAAGATTGGATCAGACAAAAGCATATTATAAAGTGAAGGAGCCTCTAAACGTTGGTAAGATTTTCTTCTTCTGATTATATCGATTTCAATTTCATGTGTTTACATATTGTATGTATGAGTTCCGAAAAATAATTACGGTTTCAAGTTCACCGGTCACATATACAAATTATGATCTGTATTAAAAAATTTAAAACCTAGTTCCGCTGCGTAACCGGTGAACGGGGTTCCAACAATTGGTATCAGAGCTGGTTTTATTTTCGAAACAGGAAATTGTTTTCGATGCTCCTGAATGTATGATTATGTAGGCACGATTTAAATTGATTGTATGTTGTTTTTGTATGTATATTTTAAAAAAAAAATTACAAAAACATGATTGATCATTAATTATATGGTACTGTGAATTTAGGGTTTATGGGTTATATTATTATTATTATTATTATTTTGTTTATATTTTTTTTACTGTTATTGTATTATAAAAAAAATGTAACCTATATTTGAAGACTTGGAAAAATCGCGAAGAAGGATTCATGAGATGAATCGGAGTGACCTGAAGAGACTGGAAGATATCTGAAGTTACTAGAAGACCAAGGAATGTCGTGGGAAATTTTTTGTAATTTTAAATTACAATTTTTTAAGTTAAATAATCCACAGTACTCGGTCAATTCATGTATGCTTTATATTATATAATGATAAAAGCATTGTTATGCATACGTATATCATTTAGATTAGATGTGCCTACAGAAATATATTTGATATGTCATACATGCATCATAGCCTGATACTTTATGTATTTTTTTAATGTGAATAAAATGGGTAAATACATAAATGGCTATGAATAATGAGATTAGTTTTTAATGGTTAGAAAACTTGGTAATTCTCATTAATATTAATCTAATTATTAAAGTGTTTAAAAAATTAGATTAATAGGGTCATTTATTAGGATTAATTTGATTAATAACCTAATAATAAATGATCCGAATAAAGTATTAGGGTTTTATTAGTTAAACTTGGTAAACACTTACATAACAATCTGACATTAGTAAATAGTTTACAAAGGCTTAGATTATTCACTAATAGATTAGATTTTTAATTGTTAAAAATCATTAATAATTTATTGGTTAATTAGAATTTGTTTCTAATTAGTTAATGCGCTAGATAACTTGATTAAAGTTAGTCGTTTAATCCTGTAGAGTCTAGGTGCATTAACGGTTAATAGAAAACCCTAATTTTAAAATAGTAAGTGGGATAGGGATATATGACATATATATCCCGCGGTCTCCATCATTAGTTCAACACCGTGAGATCTGAGTGGAGCCTCGTGACGGCATTGCCTTTGTCCTCCCTAAGGAGGGTTTCCACAAAGGTCAATACCAAGGTTGACTTCCTAACGGATAGGATTTTTGAGAATATTTCGGGATTGACCGACCCTAAAGCAGTAATTCTCGAGTTAAGCTCGTGAGATCTGAAATGGTGGGTTACACTCATGAAAGTTTTGATTAAGTTTGTTAATTAAAAACCTGACTGAATGAACGATGGTTGAATGATATGGAATAAGAGTTATTCTAGAATATCATTTGATTGAGAATGTCTCGGTCCAACATACAAAGACTTGACCGACCCTAAGGCGGCACTTATTTGTGGTATGTTGGATTGTTGTGGTATAGTAACTAGTTTTAGGGTAGTTCTAGTTCGTTAAACATATTCACGCATCATGTTTAAATTTATACCAAAGCACTCGCACTTGTTTTAAATAAATGACTGAATGAAGGTTTTATTTATTTCAGCAGCAATGTCTTCTGCATTACTTCAAATTCTCACAAACGAAAAGTTAACTGGTGATAACTACACTAAGTGGAAACTTAACATTAATGTAATATTGGTCACCGAAGACCTCAAGTTTATGCTTACGGAGGAATGTCCTCCAGTGCCTGCTGCCAATACCACACGAACTATTCGTGAGGCATACAAGCGATGGGTTTCATCTGATGAGAAGGTTCGAACATATCTGTTGGCTTCTATGATAGACGTGCTTGTCACAAAGCAAGAAGCAATGACTTCAGCATTCGAAATCATGGAGTCATTGCAAACTATGTTCGGGCAGCCCTCCGAGCAAAAGCGACACGAAGCCATTCGTTCTGCTATGCTCGCTCGGATGAAAAAAGGTACGTCAGTTCGGGAACATGTCCTGAGCATGATGTCCTACTTCAACAAAGCAGAAGTCCATGGCGGGGCCATTGACGAACCCAGTCAAGTGAGCATCATACTAACGACTCTTTCGAAGAGTTTCAATCAGTTTAAGAGTAACTACGAGATAAGCAAGTTAAGGTTCAATCTCACACAGTTGCTAAATGAGCTCACTACCTTTGAGTCCTTGACTAAGGACAACAAGGGCAAGACCGGTAAGATAAATGTTGTCGAACCATCTTCCTCCAATAATAAAAAGAGGAAGAGGTCTGCTGGGAAGGCGAAGGGTAAGCCCAAAGAAAGAAAAAGTCCAAGAAAGGTAAATATGATTTACTTGTTCTTGAGTCATGTTTAGTGGAAGATGATTCTTCGCCCTAGATAGTTGATTCAGGGGCCACTAACCATGTTTGTTCTTTTTTACAATGGACTGATTCTTGGACACAGCTAGAGGAGCAAGCCTTCTCAATGCGTGTGGGGTCAGGAGATGTCGTGTCAGCACGAGCAGTGGCCGTAATTAGATTACGTTTTTATAATAATTATATATTGTTGGACAATGTATTTTATATTCCTGGATTTACACGGAATTTGATTTTCGTTTTTAAGTTGTTAGAACAAAAATATTTTGTTTCTTTTGATAATAAGTATGTTATTATTGGAAAGAATAGTCTGAATATTTATTCAGAAATTAATGAAAACAATTTGTATGTGTTAAGACCGTTAATACATACTACACTGCTCAATACCGAAATGTTTAAGATTGAAAAACCAAAATATAAACGACATAAGATTTCTCCAGATAATGACACGTATCTCTGGCATCTAAGGTTTGGTCATATCAACCTTGATCGGATAGACAGACTAGTAAAAAGTGGACCTTTAAGTGAGTTAAAGGTTGGCACTTTACATATCTGTGAATCTTGTCTGAAAGGTAAGATGACTAAGAGATCTTTTACTGGAAAAGGGATTAGAGCTAAAGAACCGCTAGAACTTATACATACAAACGTCTACAAACCGATGAATGTTAAAGCTAGGGGTGGTTATAAGTATTATGTCACCTTTATAGATGACTACTCAAGATACGAATACGTCTACCTAATACAACCGAAGTCGGAAACATTTGAATGTTCAAAGTATTTCGAGCTGAAGTTAAGAATCAATTAGGTAAGATTATCAAGTCACTACGATCGGATCGTGGAGGAGAGTACCTTGACCAAGAGTTTGAAGACTTCATGGTCGAGCTTGGGATAGTTTCCCAACTCACATCTCCCGGTACACCTTAGTAAAATGGTGTAGCGGAGAGGAGAAATAGAACTCTGATGGAAATGGTGAGATCTATGATTAGTTTCTCATCATTACCAAATTCCTTTTGGGGTTATGCGTTACAAACAACGTATACATTTTGAATGTAGTGACATCCAAATTTGTTCCTAAGACTCCCCTAGAGTGTGGAATGGTCGTAAAGCTAGTTTGCGACATTTTCACATATGGGGGTGTATAGCACACGTGCTGAAGAACAAAACTGAAAAGCTAGACTCTAAGTCTGTTGTCTGCCTATTTGTAGGATACTCCAAGGAGACCAGAGGTGGACACTTCTATAGCCCGAAGAAAACAAAGTATTTGTATCGACAAATGCAATGTTTCTTGAGGACAATTATATTAGTGACCATAAACCTCGTTCTAACATTGTATTGAATGAGTTGGAGCCTGGTGAGACTAGTGCTTCATCAACAAGAGTTGTTGATCCATAACCATCTGAGAGTCAGATGGTTTCTGATCAGGATACACTACCACCTAGAAGTAGTGAGAGGGTTATGAGACAACATGAATGCTATTTAGGTATAGGTGAGGGACAAGGTGTTGTCTCTGCTGATAGTGTGAATGATCCATTGATATTTAAGAATGCAATGGAAGATCCTGATAAAGAGGAATGACTTAAAGCCATGAATCTCGAGATGGAGTCCATATACTCTAACTCAGTCTGGGATCTTGTAGACTTACCGGATGAGGTAAAACCCATAGGGTGTAAGTGGATCTACAAGAGAAATAGAGGAGTAGACGGGAAGGTAGAAACCTTCAAAGTAAGGCTACTGGCCAAGAGTTATACCCAAAAAGAGGAGGTCGATTATGAAGAGACCTTCTCGCCAGTAGCCATGTTTAAGTCTATTAGGATTCTCTTATCCATTGATGCCTATTTCGATTATGAAATTTGGCAAATGGATGTCCAGACTGCATTCTTGAATGGCAATCTTGATGAGAGCATTTATATGATACAACCAGAGGGATTCGTGTCTCCAGATCAAGAGTAAAAGGTTTGCAAGCTGTAAAGGTCCATCTATGGACTTCAGCAAGCATCTAGATCGTGAAACATTAGATTTGATGATGTGATCAAAACCTATGGCTTCGAGCAGAACGTCGATGAGTCTTGTGTCTACAAACGCATCATTGACAAGAAACTAGTTTTCTTGGTCCTATACGTAGATGATATCCTACTCATTGGGAATGATGTGAGAGTGTTGTCTGATGTAAAGGGTTGGCTGGCTAGCCAATTCCAAATGAAAGGTTTGGGATAGGCAAGTTATGTTCTAGGGATCCAACTTATAAAGGATGGTAAGAACAAACTTATAGCACTGTCTCAGGCAACATATATCGACAAGATTCTTATGCGATTTTCGATGCAAAACTCTAAGAAAGGTAATTTACCTTCCAGACATGGAGTTCATTTGTCTAAGGAAAAGTGCCCTAAGATACCTCAAGAAGTTGAGGATATGAGACGTGTACCCTATGCATCGGCAGTAGGTAGTCTCATGTATGCTATGTTATTCACGAGACCGAACATCTGCTATGCAGTGGGAGTAGTCAGTAGATACCAGTCTAACCCATGATTTGATCATTGGGTTGCTGTCAAGACAATTCTCAAGTATCTTCGGAGAACGAGAGACTATATGCTAGTTTATTCCGGGCAGGATTTGATCCCGTTAGGATACACGAATTCTGATTTTCAATCAGACAGAGATTCTAAGAAATCCACATCTGGATCAGTATTTACCCTGGGTGGTGGAGCCATTGTGTGGAGAAGTATCAAGCAATCTTGCATTGTTGACTCTACCATAGAAACTGAATATGTAGCTGCTTGTGAAGCTGCTAAAGAGGTTGTATGGCTCCGTAAGTTCTTGAGTGATCAAGAAGTTGTTCCAGACCTGGATAAGCCCATCATACTTTATTGTGATAACATTGGTGTTGTGGCTAATTCCAAAGAACCAAGAAGCCACAAAATAGGGAAGCATATAGAGAGAAAGTATCATCTCATTAGAGAGATAATGTAGAAAGGAAATGTGATCTTCACAAAGATAGCATCACAAGACAATCATGTTGATCCATTTACAAAGACCTTGCTGACTAAAGTGTTTTCGGATCACCTAGATGGTCTATGGTTACGAGACAAACCTCACATGCTTTAGTGAAAGTGGGAGATTGTTGGGTTTTATGCCCTAAAGATGTAATTGTAAATGGATTTATGAAATAAATAAAAGGAAAAGTTCAATTCATTCTCGTTGTGTTGTTTATTTTATAACTTGTGCATATATTTAACATCTAAGATTGCCGGATGTAATCTCGAACTGTGTATATGAGTGTCATATACGGATGGATACAGTAAGAGACGTGCAATCTAAAGAGTCCATAGATAACAAATAAAGTTGGATACTTTATTTATGGTTAATCTATAGTTGCGGTCCATTCCGTAATGTACGTGATTCTATCCTGAATCATTCATATGGAGATATGAGAATGGAGGCACCTTATATGATGTAATCATATAGGACTGGGCCATGATCTATATGAATCTCTTACCAAGATCCGTTTACCGATGAGATTCATATACATCAACTAATGATGGCTATATATGGGTGATCTTAATCCTGAGTGTCTTATTGATTCCTTCAGGTTAAAACGTGGTTCATGTGTGAGGTCAGATGCATTTCCTGATCAATATACTCCGTATGTTAGGATTGCTGTTTGGCTTGTGGCTGGGAAGGTTTGTACATAAAAGTGGAATCCATTCCTTTTTATGAGAAGTAGATGGTAGTTCCCTTAAGGGTTGATTCGGGGATTGGACAATATGAGCGCTCTCCTAATTCTATGAGGAAATAGAATTTATTGTTCATTATAGAATCAACGGTAGTTAAAGGATATATGTAATTGAGGGGGTATAACGGGCATTATGACCCAGCTCTAATTATAAACTACTGTGGAGGATCACACCATATGTAATAGCTATATCGATGGACACCGAGTTGTATCGATCTGTGTAAAAGCGTCTACAGTTGAGAGAGTTTAGTTTCGGATTTTTAGTGGAATAACACCGGAGTTAATAATCAAGGAATATTAATTATAGAGTTTAATTAATGATTGCGAAGATTATTGGAGCTCAAAATACTGTGGGTCCATTAGATCCCCTTGCTAGCCCGATCGATTTAGGTAACAAGGGTCACGGTTAATTAATTGGATTGCCCAATTAATTGTGTTACAAAAGTGACACACACACACATACACACACACACACACACACACACATATATATATATATATATATATATATATATATATATATATATATATATATATATATATATATATATATATATATACATACATATATATATATATATATATATATATTCGAGAATTAATTGAATAATGATATTATTTAATTAATGAATGTTAATAGTTAAATTAATTAAATAATTATATTATTTAATTATATTGATAATTATGAATTATTAATTAACTATTAATTTGAGGGTGTTAGTTGATATATGGATTTCGGTGAAGATAAAATAATAGGATTATTTTATTTTTACTAAATCATTTATCTAAGTATTTGAATTTAAGTTTAAATTTAAAATACTTATTATCACTTTTAATATATTTGATATATTTTAAAAGGATAATTAATATATATATATATATATATATCATTTAATAACATAAGAGATTGTATTTGATGCAAATTGGTGGGTGCATATGAAACAATAGTCAAAAGAAGAATTTACATACGATGCAAATACCTAATACACACATAATATATATATATATATGGAAATGTAGGCGCGTTTTTCAATTTTGAGAGAAAAAAAATTGATTTTTTTTGTATACTTGATACATATGCAAAAAAAAAAACGATAGTGCGGGTGAGTTTTTTTTTAGAAAAAGTTGATTTTGTTTTGGTGCGTACCTAATACGCACGAGAACGCAAAAGAAAAAAAAACATAAGTTTTGTATGAGATACAATTTTTGTGTGCTTGAAATCAATACACCAAATTGAGAAGAAAAAGTTTCTTCAAGTATTTCTGTACATCCTCCATTAAAGTTCCTGAGATTGTGACGCACCCACACGCAGTTACCAGTCTCGGAAGATCGAGTGGTTCAGACAAGATCGTAAAGTGAAGGAGTCTCCAAATGTTGGTAAGATTGGTTTATACATGAGCATATTATAATGTGAAGGAGCCTCTAAACGTTGGTAAGATTTTCTTCTTCTGATTATATCGATTTCAGTTTCCTTTGTTTACATATTGAATGTATTAGTTTCGAAAAATAATTACGATCTCAAGTTCACTGGTCACAGATACAAATTATGATCTGTATTAAAAAATACAAATTATGATCTGTATTAAAAAATTTAAAACCTAGTTCCGCTGCGTAACCATTGAACAGGGTTCCAACACAAATATTTTCTAAATAAATACTATATAGAATGAAAAACATCATTCGAGGTCCTACACATAAACAGTCTTTATGGACTTTTAAATAATATTCTTTATGTGCACAAAAATCAGATCACTTGTAAAATGATTTACATTTATTAAAACCAAAGAAAATAAATACAACGTTATTAACGAGACCCATATGATCCACATGCTTTGTATACAATTTAGCCGGCAAACCTTTTGTTAACGGATCAGCTAACATGAGTTCTGTATTTATATATTCAAAAATCACATCATGCTTTCTTATATGGTCCCGAACAACCAAAAATTTGATATTGATGTGCTTATTTCGACTTCCACTTTTATTATTCTTAGAAAAGAAAACTGCAGCGGAATTGTCACAATAAATCTTCGACGGTCTCGCAATAGAATCGACAATTTTTAGGCCTGTAACAAAAAAATTTAACCATAATGCCTGCAATGTTACTTCATAGCATGCAATAAACTATGCTTCCATAGTAGATGAAGCAACCATTGTTTGTTTAATGCTTTTCCATGACATAATGCCAACGGCAAGCTCGAAAATGTATCCAGAAGTAGATTTTCTAGAGTCTATACAACCAGCAAAATCCGAGTCTGAATACCCAATAACTTCTAGGCGATCACTGTATCTGTAGGTCAGCCTGTAACTCTTTGTTCCTTACAAATATCTCATAACTCTTTTAGCAGCTTTCCGATGTTCCATACCCGGATTGCTTTGATATCTACCCAGTAAACCAAACGCAAATGCAATATCAAGTCTTGTACAGACATGTGCATACATTAGGCTAGCTACAGCAGATGCATATGGTATGTTTTTCATACTCTCCTTTTCCAATTCATTTTGTGGACACTGACTTTGACTGAATTTTTCACCTTTAAAAATAGGTGATGTTATGGGAGCACAATCTTTCATCTTAAATCTTTCTAAAACCTTTCAATGTAGGCCTTTTGAGATAATCCTAAGGTTCTTTGGGACCTATCTCTGTGAATTTCTATGCCAATGACATAAGAAGCTTCACCTAAATCCTTCATTTCAAAGTTTTTAGAAAGAAGTTGTTATGTGTCACAAAGCAAACCCAAATCACTGTTTGCAAGTAAAATATGATCTACATATAAGACAAGAAAAATATATTTACTCCCACTAATTTTAAGGTATATACACTGATCAATGATATTCTCAATAAATCCGAATGAGATAATAACATCATGAAACTTTGTATATCATTGACGGGAGGCTTGTTTTAATCCATAGATATCCTTAACTTGCAAACTAAATGATTTTCATTTTCAGAAGAAAAACCTTCATGTTGAATCATATAAACTTCCTCATTTAAATCTCCATTCAAGAATACGGTTTTTACGTCCATTTGATGTAACTCTAGATCAAAATGAGCTACGAAAGCCATGATAATTCTAATAAAAGAATCCTTTTTAGACACAGGAGAAAAAGTTTCATGATAATAATGCCCTTCTTTAGAATAAAAACTTTGGCTACAAGTCTAGCCTTATATCTTTCCACACTACCACGGGAATCTCTTTTAGTTTTGTAAACCCATTTACAATCAATGGGTTTCTTTCCCTTTGTAATGCGACAAGATCCCGAACTTGATTTTTAGCCATTGATTTCATTTCTTCTCTCATAACATCATACCAATAATTTGAATATTCTCCATCTATGGCTTGAGAAAACATAGTTGGATCATCCTTAGGTCCAACATCAAAATCCGTATCTTGAAGATACACTAGATAGTCATTAGAAATGACTGATTTCTTTAATCTTGAAGGCCTTCTTAATTCCACTGTTTCATCAACGTTTTGTGAGGGATCACTAGTAGGTTGAATTTCAGCTTGTTGCTCATGGGTTTGTGACCCTTGAATTGATTGCTCTTGTTCTATATGAATTTCGATTGGTTGCTCTTCAACGATATCTGAACGATTTCGTTGTAAAGCAAATAAATAATTATCAATCATAGGTAACTCGGCAAAATTTTTAATTTCGTCAAATTCTACCTTATGAGAAAATTCACTCCCATTGAGTTATGATTCTTCAAGAAATTTTGCATTTCTAGCTTTAACTATTTTAGTAGTGTGAAGGACAATAAAACCTAAATCCCTTAGAGTTAATTGCATAGCCTATGAAAAAGCCACTGATTGTCCTAGGGTCCAATTTCTTTATGTGAGGATCGTAAATTCTCACTTCCACAGGACAACCCCATATGTATAAATGATTTAAACTTGTTTCCATCCATTCTCACAATTCAAAAGGTGTTTTTGGAACAGCTTTAGATGGAACTCTATTTAAAATATACACAGCTGTTTTCAAGGCTTCGCTCCACAAGGACAATTGAAGATTAGAATTACTAATCACACTTCTTACTATATCCATAAGTGTTGGATTCCTTCTTTCGGCTACACCGTTTTGTTGTAGTGTACCTTGCATTGTATCTTGCAAATGGACCTGGTAATTGTCCCCTTTCTGTGAACCTCCCATAAAATTCTCCTCCTCTAGCTGATCTTACAATCTTTATTTTCTTTTCCTTTTGTTTCTCTACCTCTGTTTTGTATGCTTTAAAAGCATTTAAAGCTTCTGCTTTATCAAACAAAAGGAAGAGATATATGAATCTTGTATGATCATCAATAAATGAGATAAAATATCTCTGACCATTTAGACAAGGAGTTGAAAATGGACCACATATATCGGAATTTCAAGAATTTCATAACTCCTTTTAGCACCCTTTGTTGAATTCTTATTGGTCTGTTTTCCTTTAATACAGTCCACACAAGTACCAATGTTAGTAAAATCAAGAGTCTTTAAGATTCCATCATTCACCAACCGTTTAGTTCTATCAATGGAGATGTTTCCTAATCTCCGATGCCATAATACAGAGGAATTTTCATTAATAATATTCCACTTTAAGCCAATGTCACCGTGCATGGCAATGTAATTTTGCTCATAAGTGGGATCTAAATCAATTTTGTATAAACCATCAATTAAAGTACCGCTACCAATAAGATTTTTATTTTTAAAAATATTGAAAACTGAATGTTCAAACACAAAACAATAACCAAAGGTAACAAGTTTCGCAACAGAAATCAAATTCCTAAAAAACGATGGAACATAAAAAACATCTTCAAGATCTAAAACAGAACCATATTTAAAACTAAGCCTAAAGGATCCCACAGCTTCAACCTCTGAACGCATCTGATTGCCCGAATAGATGCTTTGTTCATTACCCTTCGGCTTTCTGAGGTTGAGGGATCCCTGCAATGTATTAACAATATGGATTGAAGAACCAGAGTCAACCCACCATGTATTATTAGGAGCATCAATAAAAAATGATTTATGGCACACTAGAGATAAAAATTTACCTTTCTTTTCAAGCCATTTTTTGTACTTTATGCAATCCTTTTTCAGGTGACCACTTTTCTTACAGAAGAAACATGCAATTTTCACTTGTTTCTTCCCGGTCTTCTTGAATTTGGAGGTATCCTTATCAACCTTGGGAGTTGCCTTCTGTTGAGCGACTAAATGAGCACTCTCTTTCTTTTCATGTTTCAATCTCTCTTCCTCTTGAACACACATGGTCAATAGTTCATTAATAGACCAATTTTCCTGATGTGTGTTATAAGATATTTTAAATGGTCTATATTCAGCAGGAAGTGAATTGAGAATAAAATGAACAAGAAAAGAATCAGAGATTTCAACCTTTAGGGACTTAAGTTGAGTAGCAATGCCCCTCGTTTCCATAATGTGCTCACGCACACTTTGAAATAATTAAAGGTTAAACCTGAAAGCTTTTTCATGAGAGTGTTGGCCAATGCGTTATCAGAAGGCCTTCATGAAATCTGTCACTTTAGGGCATTCTGGAATGGATCCTCTAATGCTCTTGCATATATGAGACTTAACAATCATTAAGCTTAAGCGATTAGATCACTCCCATCGATCATATATGTCTTTCTCTTGAGTCGTACTTAATTTCGTGAGGGCAGGTGGTTCTTCCACACGGAGTGTCAGATCAAGATCCATACACCCCAAAGTAAAGAGAATTTTCTCTTTCCAGTCGGTATAATTGTCACCACTTAGCATTGGAGCACGAGAGGTATCATTAAAAACAGTAGATGAAATAACTGCAAACAAGGAAATTAAAGTTCAATGCTATGAAACAATAGAAATCAATATACATAGTAAATTCTAACCTTCCTATGGGTAGAGGTTGCACATGCATCAGTACTTGCTACAACTTTATCAATAAGACTAGTGAATAATTACACTCAATAGAACACACCATACCTGTGGGCATAAACATATTTTATTTATATAATTCACTATCTTATTCCAATTCATCACTAAAACAACTATCCCCTGTAGGGCCAATAATTATGTTAATGATTCATTTGCAACTATACATATTATTGATAATATTTTACTGTCAATAAATATACTATATATCGTATATCTAAATTCAATATATCTTAAGATGCTGTGGCTATTCTTAAGTTATAATGAAAACAGTATATGGCATCAATCAAAAATATCATTAACAATAACACGGCATATAATATAAGTATGAAGCAGGAAAACACATACATACAAATACCAGACAATTATGCAGCTGAACAATATGCCTAGAGCAGGCTCTGATACCAAATGTAAATAAAAATGAATAAAATGAAATACTAAGTGTACCTCTAGCCATGATAGTTCAAGCAATTGATAAGTTGTCTGTAAATTGAAGATTAAAATTGGAAATCAAAAGAGTGATAGAACAGAGTGTCTTCTAGCCTATTCCGATATTTATAGCGGCAATACGATGGATAAATGCAGGTAAAATCACCAACGGCTAGACTAGGGACCTCTGGTATTTAAACTTCAAATTATTGGATGTCTGCCTAATCAGTTCCTACCATCGAGGAAGTGGACAATCAGTTATTCACAACAACTTAATCACGTTTAGAATCCGTTTGAAAGAGCTTATCTACCGGTTAAAAAAGCTT
Source organism: Dipteronia dyeriana (assembly GCA_032871835.1). Taxonomy (NCBI): domain Eukaryota; kingdom Viridiplantae; phylum Streptophyta; class Magnoliopsida; order Sapindales; family Sapindaceae; genus Dipteronia; species Dipteronia dyeriana. Next base: position 97,123,759 of record CM065296.1, on the reverse strand, counting down.
TTTTAATTAGAAAAACTTTTTTAAAAATATATTGTGTCGTTTGGTTGTCACCCAGTAGAGCTTTTAGATGATTAAAAAAACTGTTTTACGCTCAGCTCAAATTTTAAACTTTTCCAACTAGATATTTTTTAGTTTTTTTAATAACACTAAAAAGTCTAATATAACTTTATCATTTAAAATAGTTTTTGAATATTTTGATAATCTTACCATTTTAAAAAACCTTTTTCTAATTGACAACCAAACGATTAACATCTTCCGATTAAAAGCTCTACTCGTAAAAGGTCTACTTTAAAAGATCTACTCTTAAAAGATCTACTTGAAGAAACTCTCTCAAACGGAACCTTAAACGTAGTTTTTAAATATTTCGATAATCTTACCATTTAAAAAAGCTTTTTTCTAATCGACAACTAAACGTTTAACATCTTCCGATTGAAAAATCTACTTTAAAATATCTACTTGAAGAAATTCTCCCAAATAGAACCTTAAACGTACATATTATCATTGAGATCATATACTTAATTGTATAACAGTTACTTTTTAACTTTTACGATTTATCTATAATTCAAATTTACATGTGAGCCACTATCACGTGGAAATAACGTAAAAACTAACAAGCTCCGCTCTCACGTTCCCTAAATTCCCTATACTCCGTAACGTCCACGCTCCTCCTCTGCTCAAATCCAAAACACTCTCTGAGCTTTGATTTTTCTTTCACATATTGTCCACCATGAAATCCACCGTCACAGCCACCACAGATTTTATCACGACGCCAAACTTCATCAAATTCACCGCTTTAGCTCTCCTCTCCATCTCTCTCTTATTCCTCAGCCACCACCTCTTCTCCTCCACCTCAACTGTTACGCTTTCACTCCCTCTCCAACTTCCACCGCCACCACGAACTCAGCCGTCTTCTCCTCCTCCACCTCCGCCTCCGTCTCAGCCCCCGCCGGTACCGAACTTCGTAAAAACAGGAATAATTGATGAAACCGGGGCCATGTCGTGTGACTTTGAAGTTGGAGAGTTTCATTTGCAGACGGATTCGGTTGAGGAATTACAAAATGTGAATGAAGAAAATGATCAATTGAGTGAAAATGAGAAAAAGAGTGGTTCTGTTATTGGAAAATACAGGGTCTGTGAAGAGAGACTAACAGATTATATACCGTGTTTCGACAATGAGGAGGAGACATTAACAAGGAATCTGAGTTCAAGTGAACGACATTGTCCTGACAAGGGCTTGGATTGTCTTGTGCCAAATCCCAAAGGCTACAAGATTCCAGTTCTATGGCCAAATAGCCGAGACCAGGTTATGTTTATTCATTGTTTTTCTTTGATTTTATATATATATATCTTCTTATGAAGATATGAGCTACAAGTGTTTTGCGTAATTACAGATACTAGCAATTGAATTCCTTATAATGATTGTTTTGGTTTGATTTTAGATAGAAAAGGTTTTTTATTTTCATGCTGATCATGACAAGTAATTATAACAGGTGTGGTCAAGTAATGTCCCCCGTACAAGTCTGGTTAAAAAAAATTGGGTAAATTTGAAGGATGATAAGTACATTTTTCCAGGAGATGAAGAACAGTTACTCAAAGGAGTAGATAATTATTTGAATCAGATTTCACAGGTTTGAGCACACCTTATACTCTTACTAGATATTAATATTTTGCATCTGCATTATGTCGCTGAAGTCTCTTAGCTTATATTGGACAGATGGTTCCTGAAATTGCATTTGGTCACCGTACTCGAGTTGCCTTAGATATTGATTGTGGAGTAGCAAGTTTTGGTGCCTATTTGATGCAACGGAACGTTACCACTCTTTCCGTGGCCCAAAAAATTGTTAATGAGAACCAAATTCAATTTGCATTAGAGCGTGGTGTGCCAGCCATGGTAACAGTATTTTCTACACGCCGCATGTTGTACCCAAGCCAGGCTTTTGACTTTATACATTGTTCAAGATGTCGAATTAATTGGACTCGTGATGGTACATTCCTTTCTGATATTGTATTCAATTACCAAGGAGCCCTTTTTTCGGTTTGGGACATTTGGAATGAAAACAAGATGTTTTTCGTTAAATATTTGGATGTTTCAACTAACAATCCTTATCTCATGTTTATAGATTGAGGATATAATTTATACTTATTTTAAGGCCCTTAGGATTTTGATAATTCTTACACTGTTTGGGCCTGTGATGAAGATGGAATTTTGCTTCTTGAGGCCAACAGGATGCTTAGGGCTGGTGGATACTTTCTGTGGGTTGCAGAGCCTGAATATAAAAATGAAGAAATTCAACTAAAGCAATGGAAAGGTAGCCAAATACAGCTGGTTGCAATTGGTTACTTTTCAATTTCGCCATCTAATTTTATATTTAGCAACTCAGTATAGTTAAAGATGAGAAATGCTTTGGATTTCTCAAATTCTAACTTTTTTGCTAATCTCTGCTTAGAAATGGAGGACCTTACTACTCGCATTTGCTGGGAGCTTGTAAAGAAGGAGGGATATATTGCTATATGGAGGAAGGCATCGAACAATAGTTGCTATCTCAACCGTGATGCTAGAGTGCGACCTCCATTATGTGATTCCGTTGATAATTCAGATAATGCTTGGTATGCCCTGCTTCACAACTTCAAGTTTACCTTCTTCAGTGATTAGTGATTTAATGTATTATTGATCTTATGAGTGATATTGAATGAATTCTATACTGGACCCAACACTTTTATAATTTTCCTTGGTTATTCTTATACTATAACTGTTTCACACGGTGCCCAAGGTGGTTGCTCACCAGTGAGACGTGCAGCAATAGATATCTAGTAGAATATATTTTAATTTTATACATCCATTCTTCTAATATCCATTTTATGTATCTGGTAGCAACTATTAGATATATTTGAATGTTTGAAAGTGTTGAAGGGGAGAAAAAAACTAAATCGACATAACTATCCGATGTATGTAGGATGGTAAAATATTGACTCCAAAATTCAAGTAACGAAGATTTTGAAAAAGAAAATCCCGGGATGATGTTGTAATGTGACTAAACTCGGCTTGAAATGGTGTAATAATTTTGAGGTTCCTATATATGTATGCAATTACACTTACACGATAAGCATTAGCAGATTTTTTGGTGTTTTATTCTGGTGGAATTATTAGACATACTAATCCTTAATAATTTTAGCAGATCTGCTGGGCTTAATCATCCAAAGAAGAGTTGAATTAAAATAAATTATACAGACATGTCATAATGTAACATTTGCAGGAATGTTGATTTGAGAGCATGCATCACGCGATTGCCAGAGAATGGGTATGGAGCTAATCTTACTGCATGGCCTGCTCGCATTCATAATCCACCTGACAGGCTCCGGATCATCAAAATGGATGCTGACATATCCAGAAACGAAATATTCAGGGCAGAGTCAAAATACTGGAATGACATAATAGACAGTTATATTCGTGCTTTCCGTTGGAAGGGGTTCAATCTACGAAATGTAATGGACATGAGGGCTGGATTTGGAGGGTATGTAGTAGTATATATTTTTGAAATGCTTTCAAATGAGAAAGAACGGAATTATTTGGCAAAGCTTAGGTGCGGTGCAGAAGTTATGTTAATTCGTTAAGTATACACATGTTGTGTGGACAAAGACATCCCAGCATTATCAGGAATGGTTAGGAGTTTTGACACATACTCAGGTGCCCTTTGTCCACGTAGCATGTTTTTAGCAAGAAGGAACAGTTCGGAAGGCATTGTACCTAAGTTCTGGCCATGCATTTTATATCTTTCTCTGTTGGAATTTATAATTGATTGGAATTTTTTATTTTTGTTTCTATGCCAGGTTTGCAGCAGCTTTGCATGATCTAGAGATTGATTGCTGGGTTATGAACGTTGTTCCTGTTAGTGGTTTCAACACCTTACCTGTTATATATGACCGTGGATTTATAGGAGTCATGCATGACTGGTACTGATGATGAACACTCTTCTCTCTGTCTTCAATTTTGCTTTGTACTTCATGCTCGGTAGACTTATTTTCATTTGTCTAAAGTCTAAACTTTACTCCCATCTTTACTTCAAATCATTTATCTAGATTCCTCCAAGTCAATAAAATCAGCATGGTGTTACAATAGCTAACCTCCTAATGCAGTGCTTGTACTTTATTTTGTAATTGAGCAACAAGTCTGCCTCCTAATTCCAAGACTCAAAAGGAAACAAATAAACAAAAATAAATAAAGACCAAGAAAAAGAAAACAATCGAAGTTGACCTGACGAGAAATATATTCCAATAAAGTACAGATAGTATAATGTTTCTTAGTCGTCTTATTTCATCTATTTTGTTGCTCACATCGTTAGCTATATCAATAATTTCTGAAATTTCTTTCCCTTTCTCCAGGTGTGAACCATTTGATACCTATCCTAGAACATATGATCTACTGCATGCAGCAGGTCTCTTCTCTATTGAGCAAAAGAGGTACCAGTTATATATGATCTCTCTTGATATTCTTATTATCTACTTGACTGCACTGGTTGTGAGAATATACTTTTATACGAATTTTTCGTTGCTTGCACAGATGTAATATTTCAAGTATCATGCTTGAAATGGATCGAATGCTGAGACCAGATGGGCATGTCTATATAAGAGACTCAGTATCTGTTATGTCTGAGCTTCAAGAAATAGCAAGTGCTATGGGATGGGTCCATGCTATACATGATACAGGTGAAGGTCCCCATGCAAGCTGGAAAATTTTGATCTGTGAGAAACGTATGTGAATCATGCATTCTTGATCAGACTCGAATTGATGGACGGCACATGAACTCTTTCCACCGTCTCTTTGGAAGGGAGGCTGCAGAAAATTGTATCATTAACAATGGAATAGCACAATAAGGAGGTAATCCAAAGCTTACAAGTCATTATTTCATGTTTGTAGAATAGAGTAAACAAAAAATTATATACATAACTATTCCTTATTCTGTAAGTGTACTAATTAGATTAAGAAATCTTCTTTCAAATGTTCATATTCAAATGAATGGCATATTGTATCTGAATATATTCCCTTGATCCTTCAATCAAATTCAAACCCTTTGATTTATACTATGATTTCTTTATCAGATCCTTCATCTCTTGTGTTTTACAAATCGTCATTAGGAGGGAGTCGTCTGAGTTGGAGTCTCGGTTTTTATCGAGTTTCATTAGAATTTTGCACCATAAAAAAATGAAATGCTACCAGTTCGGATTGTAATTACCAGTTCAAGGTTGCCATAACAATTGCTTGACACTTTGGTTTAAACTCCACTTAAATGACTCGAATGCAAAACATTCAAACACTATAACTTCATTTGATAATGTGAGACGTCTTATGGTGGCTATTGTTATAGAGAAATATTTCAGTGTTTGAAGTATCCATATGATCTAATCAAATTATGTTATGTGACATAAATAATCAATCACACAAGAGATATATGTCACAAGACACAATATAGATATATTTTTTATGGTTTTGAGTTTTAGCATTATTATTAACAATGAACCCGTGAAAATGATTTTTAGGTTCGCAAAAAAAAAAAAGTAAATTAAAAATGATACAGGAATTGTTGTCTTTCTTATTGAACTAACCTCTGTACAGAAAGGAAATCATATCCTACAAATTAATGTTTAGACTAATCTCTGTATAGTTCCACTATCGTAAATCATTAGCTCGGTCACTTTACACATTCAATTGCAAGTAATTTTTATATTCAAAAAAATAAAGCTAGCAAACAAGAGAAAACTGACTTTGCTGTAGAAGTAGAAGTTACTCCTGCGCGGAGTTTTATTAAACGCAAAGCACAACCTCCAGCAGTGAGCAGGGTAGATATTAGAGAGAGAGAACACATAAAAGATGGGAAAAAGAGAGAAGATTTTTTAATGTTTTAATTATTTTAAATAATTTTTAATTAAATTTTATTAGTAATTTGCGTCTTTATTCTTCTAGTTTTTTGTAAAGAATTTAACAGTTTACTAATGGATTCAAATATAACGGGCCGGCACGGCAGGGATTTTTTTTGGAGATATATTGAAACCACGGGATAATTTTGGTGAAAATGAAACTGCGGGATGCATGTTGGAGAATACTCCAAACTACAGGGACGCTTTTAATAATGGGGTTAAAAAATTATTTACACTATTTGAGAGGTGTATTGTGCAAATATCATCACTTTACTAATGTATGTTTAAAAGGCACCAAAAGAGTGTTTGAGACAAAAATACCCCGAAATATTTTAACAGTGAGGAAGTTGTCGTTTTTAAAGTCAGAGAGAAGCAACAGTCAAACCGACGGGAAACTAATCGACGGTGAAGTGACCGGAAGAGCTGCGATTGATAAAGGTAAGATTGGTTATTTTTCCTCGTTTTTGTTGTTGTTAACTTGCATTATATGTTAGAATTGAGTTTTGTTAATAGGAATTGTAGAAACTGGTTAAAATAGAGATGTGAGAATGGTTATGATTTCGGTTACGGTTTGTAATTTGGTTGAATATCAGTTGAGGAATATGAAATCTGGGTTTTCGAGACTTTTTTCAAGAAAATCGAGCTTATTTGATTAGTTGAGCTATTTTTTTCGTGAAAATTAGGTTTTGGTAGATCGAGGTTTTTGGAAAAGGAATCGAGCTTTTTCGAAAAGGAATCGAGCTTTTTTAAAAAAGAATCGAGCCATTTTGAAAAGGATCGAGCGTTGTTGAATAGGTTTCGAGCTTTTTTGAATAGGTTCAAGCTGATTTAGAATTAGTTCGAGCGTATTTGAAAGGGATTGAGCTTTTTTGAAAAGGGATCGAGCCTTTTTTTAAAAGGATCGAGCCATTTTGAAAAGGATCGAGCTTTTTTGAATATGTTCTAGCTGTTTTTGAATTGGATCGAGCCTATTTGAAAGGGATCGAGCTTTTTTGAAAAGGGATCGAGCTTTTTTAAAAAGGGATCGAGCTTTTTTAAAAAGGGATGGAGCTTTTTTTAAAAGGGATCGAGCCTTTTTGAAAGGGATCGAGCCTTTTTGAAAAGGAATCGAGCTTTTTTGAATATGTGTCAAGCTTTTTTGAATAGGTTCGAGCTGTTTTTGAATTGGATCGAGCCTATTTGAAAGGGATCGAGCCTTTTTTAAAAGGGATCGAGCCTTTTTTAAAAGGGATTGAGATTTTTTAAAAAGAGATCGAGCTTATTTTAAAAGGGATCGAGCTTTTTTTAAAAGTGATGGAGCTTTTATGAAAGGGATCGAGCTTTTTTGAAAGGGATCGAGGTTTTTTGTAAAGCAATCGAGCTGTTTTGAAAGGGATCGAGCCTTTTTGAAAAGGAATCTAGTTTTTTTGTAAAGCAATCGAGCTGTTTTGAAAGGGATCGAGCCTTTTTGAAAAGGAATCGAGCATTTTTGTAAATCAATCGGGCTTTTTTGAAAGGGATCGAGCTTTTTAATAAAATTCGGTCTAATGATGTTGTATTTCTGTTACATTGCAGATGAGAATTAAGCTGAGGGATTCACTTAAAACTCCAGAAGGATACTGGTACGAGGGCAAATTGACACGACACAACCATTTTGATGCCCTCGCCCATATAGACGACGTGCTAAACCGTGTCCCTATAGAATTTGCAAATGAAGACCGTCGACGGTTCATGGCGTCTTGTTTCGGGCATTTTCTGACGATGCATAGGAAGATGAAGTTTTCCGGTGGTATTATCCATCGGTTGCTTTTGAGGGAGCTCCATCATAACGGCCCCACAGATGAGATGCACTTCATGTTAAGAACCCAGACGGTAAGGTTTTCGAAGGTGGAATTTTGCATGATCACCGGACTGCGGTTTGGAGTTATACCAGAGACCACAATGTATACATCAGTGGAGAATGGCATACATGAACGGTACTTTTCTGGAGCCGAAGAGGTGTCGCTGGAGCAGATTAGGGGTGTTGTCACCAGCACAGATTTTGGACAGGCGTACAATGTTGTCAAGCTCTGCCTCTTATATATGCTGAACTGGATACCGATGGGGGTGGATGAGAGATTCAAGATTCCAGTTTGACAGTTTCGACTGGTTGAGGACCTCAATGCATTCTACACGTTCCCATGGGGTGCCCACGTGTACAGGCATTCTATTCACTCATTCAAGCATACGCTTGACGGGTGAAGAAACGGGTTCGAGCGATGCCGGTAGGAAAAGGGCACTGATGTACACAGGGTGGAGACCTACAACATATACGGTCTTTCTCATGCCCTGTTGGTAAGAAGTTCGAACTACAAATTGTACTTTATTGTTGGGGCCTAAAATTGTATGGATACTTATCGTACTTATCTATGATGCAGATATTTACTTTGGAGGTGATCCCTGAGTTGGCCAAAGAGGTCGGTGTCCGGAGGGTTATTGATCTGACTCCCCGTATTTTGAAGTGGGAGTTGACCAAACAACCGAGAGGGAAGAAGCTAGCAAGGATTTTCAAAGCCAGGGTATGTATTTATTTTGTTAATGTTTTTATTAGTTAGTATTTGTACAATGACATTGTTCTAACTAATATTTCAGATGTTTGCAATCAAGGAACTGGTGCCAACAACAGCTGAGATACAGGCACCGTACTATGCCTGCCTAAACGGGGGGTGGGGGGTGGGGGGTGGGGGGGCATGTATGTAGAAGATGACATGGATGATATGCCGCCTGAGGTCCCTGATCAGACAACCTTAGGCGGGATCAGTGGTACAGACAGGACCATTGACAGTGAGGGATCTGAGCCCGCTGTTAGGGGTTTGAGGCCTAGTGACAGTGAGGGATATGAGACAGACCCTCAATGAGAAAGGCATAGGCATAGGCGGGTTCGATTTTCCACCCCCGGACATGGTACATCGGTAAGGGATTCCCGTGGGGGCATTGGACGTGATGGAAAGGTAAGTTGAAAACAAAGTTAAGTGTTTTTTATTAACACATGCTGATAGTTTTTTACTAACAATGTAGACATGATTTCAGGCTCCGTGGACTAAAATGTTGAACGATGTTCATGAAGCCCTCCGGAAAAGTGACGAGGATCGACAACGTCAACACTTGGAGTTGTTGGATATGATCCGAAAGAGTGATGAGGATCGTCAGCAGCAACACTGATTGTTACTAGATATGATCCGGGGGCTTCAAGGTTCGACCTTAAGTACACACCGGGATGGCCCCCCATCTCTTGATCAATTATTTAGTCCCGGAGGGTCGACTGATAGGTTTACGGGGGGGACAGACACCCAGGCTCAGCGGTCCCCCACACCTTCCATCACATCGATCCCCCCACCTCCTATCACATCGATTCAACCATTGCGGTCCTCTCTCCCACTTAGCACGTCCATGGAGTCGGAGCGGCATCAATGACATAATCATATGCATTCTGGTGCAAGTTTCTTAACTCTTACATATGCTGGTTATATTCAAACTCGGTGTATGCGATTGCTGCTTTGTCCATTATTACTGCAACATCCTTCCTATGAAATCGGTTTTTGACATTTTCAGCAAAGTGCCAGCAACATATGGTATGGGTGGCATAAAGGAACACTTTAGAAATCCCTGCTTCAATGCTTGAATCCCTATCGGAAATGAAAACTAGCTCATCAATATGACCTAGGGCACCATTCAAGCAATCCAAAAACCATTCCCATGAAAGGTTGTTTTCTGAGTCGCCGTACCCAAAAGCAATTGGATACACCTGTTCGTTCTCATCTTGTGCTGTTGCAACAAACATTGTACCCTGGAATCGTCCCTTCAAATGGGTACCATCAACGGAAATGACTGAAAGCATACACGTTCGGAATCCTCTAAGTGAGGCACCAATCGACATGAAGAAGTATAGAAATGTATCATCTTTGTCGCACTGTAACTCAGTGATTGTGCCTGGATTTTGTTGTTCCAAAACGTAACCAAATGATGGAAGCAGTTGGAAGGTTTCCTCATGTGTTCCATATGACAGTGACAACGCATAATCGAGGGTGGCGTGTGCCTTACTGTACATGATTTGGATTCCATACATTGATTTCATGTCAGCAATTATATCCTTCGAACTCATTAGTCAACCATCTTGTTGTTGAAGTCTAGGTGCAATAACTTCTCAATTGTGACTGCACTAGCTTGTCGGTGTCGACGGTGAATTTCCTCTAACGGACAAGTGTGTTCGTTGACAAAACTTCTTACTTGAAAGTATATGCCTTCATCTCTCCTCACTGCTCTTAACTTCCACGTACAATTTCCCATCAAACAAACTAGTTGTAATGTTGTCTTATTGGACCTTTTTACCTTCCACTCGAAGTTTTGCCGCATTGCAAAATGGTCTACTAGTTTTTCAAATCCTTTTTCGTTGCAAAAAACTGGCCTTTATATATCATGCTTGTAGGTTCATCTTCAAACAAGTTCATGCTTCCACCAATACCAAACGAGTATAATTCTGCTCCTGGAATAACCTATGTTCTTGCATTATTTGAATCAGTTGCAGTTACATTAGCCCTCCCCTCAGAGGTCCCAACTATATCTGGTGGACTGGAACTAAATCTGTGTACATGTCTTACACGTCTTTCCGTTTCGACAGGTTCTGCATCATCCTGATTGTCCTCTACATTTTCTACAGAATTTAAATTGCCCTCATTATCCACCTCATGATTCACCCCAACATTCAGTGTTGTATTCTCCTCATTGTTGATGTCATTTTAGATCTCATTGTATTGGTGGTTGTACTCTCTACCATTCATCTCAATATGACAACCAAATACATCGTCAAATTGAGGTTCCGGTCTATTATCATGGGCGACTACTTTCGGTGGGAAAACACATATGTTTTCCCGACCATCAATCTCACTTCTTTCTGTGAACAACTGGTTGCTTCCGCCTGACGATCGAAATTGTTGGGTGTTATCAGGATAAGGGATATCTTCACCAATGACCTCCTGGTGGCCTCTCGATTAGACTAACACATACTTAAGGGATCACTCTATCTTCCCCTAGCATAAACTGAACATCGTCATTGTTTCTTATAAATGTACGACATGTAGTCCCAAGAACAATTGATAGAGACTATAGCTCAGCACTGTATTTGTTCTCATCAAACTTCACAATGGTTTGCACGATTGATACCAGTTCGTCGTAACTCAAATTATTTGACACATACAAACCTTGGTTATCGGAACCTAAATACCTCTGATTTCCGTCTGATAATTGCTCACATCGACCGTTGTAAGATATGATTATTCTCACCATATCCATTGTCCTGTTAAAACCAACATCAAAAACCATTAATAAAGAAAAAAATATTTCATATTAAATTTACAATTATAAAGGATTAAACAAAAATCAAACGTGTAAAATATGAAGCTTTTTTAAAAAACTGATCGAGCTTTTTTTGTACATGATTGAGCCGTTTTTGTACATGACCGAGCTCCTTATAACGGGATCGAGCTTTTTTTGTTCAAGACCGAGCTCTTTTCTACATAATCAAGCTTTTTAATATATGGCTCGAGCTTTTTTTCATATGGCTCGACCTTTTACTTTTACGGATTGAGCTTTTTTTTTAAGGAATCGAGTTTTTTGTGAGGGATCGTGCTTTTTTTGTGCGGTATCGAGCCTTTTTCAAAAGGGTTCGAGCTATTTGTGTGAGGGATCGAGCTATTTGTGTGAGGAATCGAGCTATTTGTGTGAGAGATCGAGCTTTTTTTCGCAGGGATCGAGCTTTTTTTCTGAGAGATCGAGCGTTTTTTACCAAGGATCGAGCTTTTTTTTCAAGGATCGAGCTTTTCTTTTTAGGTATCTAGCATCTATTTTTGAAATCGAGCTTTTTTAGAATTTGATCGAGACTTATTTTCACATTTCCGAGCTTTTTTAGAAATGTTTCTACCTTTTTTTAAAACATTTTCAGCTTTTATGCCCAATATTATAAACCAATTTGCACCACTACAACTCAATTCGTCCAAATATATATACAAAAAAATCTGCATACATGTTCATTCATTCTTTGTAAAAAGTTTACAACTCCAGGACATCAACATAAAAAATTTGAGACAACATGTTCATAAATGTTCATACAGTGTTATACCACACAGAAATACAATAAAAAATGGAAATGAAGATCAGAAATATTATTTTACCTTCTTGTGCAAAATCTGGAATATGTGCAATATCTGGAATGGAGCTCGTTTTGTGAAGAAAAAATAAAGTAGGTGATTGATTTTCACATAACTTTATTAGACGACAACTTTTAAAGAATAAAATATCGATTATTTAAGGGCAATTTTGGTAGTTCACCATAATAGGTGCCTTTTAAACTTAACTTATTATAAATGTAACATCACTGCAAGTGACCAATAAAAAAGTGACATTTCTCACCATTTCCACTTTAATAATTTCCATTATTAGTATGTTTCTCTTCTACTAATTCGCATCACTGTAAGACCAGTCTCCTATTCTTTTGCTTTTATTATTTTCTATTAAAAGTCTATTATTCTCTTGATTTTCTTTAATCTAATATTTCCGTACACAAAAATCTAATCGAAATTAAATTTGTTATATCAAACTTGTTAATCTATAATCATATTATATTTTTTGCCTCTCATCTTTGCTTTGTTTTTGTAATTTTTCATTTTGAAATCAATAAAGCGACAATTTAACAGTTATTGAGAATATATATATATATGTTTTTCTATTAGTGTATACGGATATATCTCAGTACGTTATATGTGAACCACTGATTATGAAAAAATATTAATAAATATATATACTTTGAATCAAAATATATAAATATAAAGGTTCATATTTAATATATCGATAAAATTATATTAATATGAACTAATTTAATAATTTATATATATATATAATTATAATTATAAAAATGGTGGCTTCTGCAGTGTATTTGAAGTTTTCCACCGTTTGTATATGTAAGTGGATATATTCCACTTTCCCACTTGATATAATTTCAACTACTTGCCACAGATAACACCACGCCACCGCCTTCATCACTTGGTTATTCACCCCACTTAGCTGGCTTCATCATCACTTCTTCACTTTGTAGATATTATATTTATATGATAAGGTTTGGTGACTAGCTTTTATGAGGCTTGATAAAAGGCTGTAGATTTTGCCTATATATATGGCTATGCTTTTGCATTGTAAACAGATCAAAAAAGCTCTAGAAAAATCAATACAAAGTGTTACACTCTCGTTTCTAATCTATCAGTTATTCATATATTATTTATTTATTCTATTATATGTTCTTCGACCACTATTCATCTGTTTTTTATTTTAATTTATAATACGTTATCATTATAAAAAATCTATTTTATAAAAATGATCCCTTGATATGTGATTTACTTACATTTCAACATGTTGGATTTATATTAAGTTCCGTATAATATGAGGGTTTATACCGTCAATGGAACTCATATATATAGTTATGGATTTGTTTATTTAAAATCATTTATTTTTATGTACATGGAACTGTTTAATTATACGCGATATTTAAGACTGGTTGCGGCTGTATCGACAGAGACTGGTTATGGCTGTGTCGATAGAACCTATTATAGTTCTGGATTTATTTTTTATATTTTTTATAATATTCGTATTATTTATTTATACGCTATAAATGAGATCGATTAGACCGACTAACCAGAACTTAAAGTTCCTGGAATTATGATATTTAAGTTGGTATGGTTTTGAAAACCGATAAGAACCTGAAGTTTTGGATATAGTGTTATATACATGAATGCCATACGATACGGTTTTGAAAACCAATGAGAACCTAGAGTTCTGGATCCAGTGTTATATTCATGAAAGCCATACTTCATTATTTGGAACCTGGTGTTTCAAACTCGTTCAGAATCTGAAGTTATCTCATATGTATGAAGTGACATGTAAAAAAGATTTAAGATATTGACGAATAATGAAATTGGAAATAATATTTTATTCATTTCATACATATCCAGCAGGATGTTGTGAGTATTGTAAAAATGATTTAAGATCCTAACAAATAATGAAATTGGAAATAATATTTTATCCATTTCATATTATCCATTAGGATGTTCTGAATATCGTATAAATGATTTAAGATCCTAACATATTATTCATTAAAAAAAGGGAGGATTTACACATCCAGCAGAATGTTATGAGTATCATAAAATGATTTAATATTCTAATATCACGTATAATAAGATTATAAAGGATATTTTATCCGTTTTATACTTTCTCTTGAAGTAGCAATTTCAAGAGAGTAAATTTGGATATATTTATATTCATGAGATATCAAAACATACCCAATGAGTGGATACTTATAAATGACAAGAGAAAAGGGTTTTCAGAATAAACATATTAAAAAAATAGAAAGGAAGGGGGGTGATTATTATCATTTCAGATAAGATATAAAATGACATTACACATAATGTCCATAAAATTTTCAGAAGGGAAATATATGTCTTGTCGAGAGTGCAATGACTCATACAATTTCTGCGGAGTCAGAAATATTTTATGAATTTGACTTTGCTTAGTGCAAATGTTTATACTGTATCAAGTCCAACGGATCTCATAGAAAGCTCTGAAGAGCCATAATATTGTTATCAAATAATACTAAATTATGCATCAGATCCAACGGATCTGATAGAAATCTCTGGAAGAGTCATGTTATCAAACAATACTAAATTATTTATCAATAATACTTGATATTATTCAAGCAGAACATAAAGAAATATGCTTAGTTCAATGGCATATAAGCTTAAGACAAGATCATATCTATCAAATCTGATTAAAGACTCTAGAAGAGCCACAATTTTATTACCAGATGGTATTAAATTATGTTTCGAAGATATTTTATATCATTCAAACAGAATATAAAGGAATCTGCTTAGTTTCAAATATATACAGAAGAATGGATATCATATTGAAACTATGAATAATGAGAATGTTTAATATATGTGCATTACTTCTCATGATTCAGGCCAGAAACTCATTACAAAAAAGATATATGATTTATCATTTGGATTATATTACACTATTATAAAGAGTGTAGAAGTTTATACAGTTATGAATCTAAAGTTCCCAGATCCAAAATTATATGTAATTTGACGTGACCGTATCAGTCACCCAGAATCTACGATGATACGTATAATCATTAAAAGTTATCATGGATATCCATTAAAGAACCAGAAGATTCTTTATCCAATGAGAACTTATGTACTGTATGTTCACAAAGGAAACTAACTGTAAAACCATCTTATTCTAAAAGTTGGTTTTGAATCCTCATCATTCTTATAAAGAACTCGAGGGGATATATGTGGACCTATTCATCCACTAAGTGAACCATTTCGTTATTTCATGGTTTTAGTTTACGTATATGTCAGATGGTCATATGTGTGCTTATTATCAACATGTAATGTTGCTTTTGCTAGATTGTTTGCACAGATTATCTGGCTTCGGGCTCATTTTCCTGTTTACTCAATTAAGTCTATATGCCTTGATAATGCTGGTGAATTTACTTCCAATGCATTTGATGAATACTGCAAAGTGGCTGGGATTGATGTTGAACATCCAATTCCACATGTTCATACTCATAATGGATTAGCATAATCACTTATTAAACGTGTCCAGGTAATTACAATGACTTTATTATTACGAACGCAATTACCAATTTCTATATGGGGGAATGTTGTTTTACATGCTGATGTATTAATCCGGCTTCGGCCCACTGCTTATCATCAGTATTCACCAGTACAACTTGAACTTGGTCATTAACTAGATATATCTCATTTACGTACTTTTGGATGTACGGTATATATCCCGATTGTACCAACAAAAAGAACTAAAATGGGATCCCAGAGACGTTTGGGAATATATGTTGGTCTTAATTCACCATCAATTATTAGATATCGTGAACTCTTGACTGGTGATCTTTTTACAGTACGGTTTGCAGATTTGATCAAACAAGTTTTCCATCAGTAGGGGAAAGAAAAACTTCTTCCAAAGAGAAGAGTAAATGAAAATTTACTTAAATATAAATTAGAGATACCAGTTCGGTTCTCTAAATATATGTGTGTCTCATTTCAATATTCGTATCTCTCACATACAAAACATAATTGATCATCAAATGATTATTAATCTATTACCTAGTATATTAAAGGTGAACAAGATTTTATAAGTTTCTATCTCATAAACCCCAGTCGGGTGATTGTTCTTGAAGAACAATCAGAGCAAAGAGCAATAAATAAATCATATGATGCATATTATAAGCTTATAAACCTTTGAAAGGTATTGTTATCAGGATTCTAATGTAAACAAAACTCGAGTTATGAATAAATCCACTTTCTCTAAATCAACTCTTTAAAGTGTCTGATGTATCTAAAAAGACAAAAGTCTATGAAATGACTAAATCCATTGAAATGGAATAAATCTGAACAAAGATACAAGTATATTGAAATTAAGAAAATTTCTATACAAGTCTATGAAGTGACTAAATCCATTGATATGGAAGAAATCTCAACAGAGATGCAATAATATAAAAATTGAAAAAAATTCTATATAAGAGAAATGTGAGATCATAAGGAAACAATCATTGATGATGTATTGCTATACACAGTAGCGTTACTGAAATTATAAATAATGATTATGAAACTCATAATATCAATTAATATAAGTGATTGTAGACAAAGGCATGATTGGCCTGAATGAAAAGAAGCAATTCAAGTATAATTGACTTCATAAACCAAACATAAATTATTTAAATCAATAGTACTCTAAACACCTAGAGATGTCAAACTAATTAGATACTAATGGGTCTTTATACAGAAACATATTGAGAAAAACGAGATCGTGAGATATAATGCACGACTCATAGTACAAGATTTCTCACTGAAACTTGGTATTCAAAGTATTGAACACAATTACATTCCGAATTCTTGATAAATTTGACTGCCTTTGAAAGACTTGAAATACGTCTCTAGACGTATTAATCATTCTTTTATATGATTCACTCGATACAGATATTTATAATCCATAAAAGATTTAAAATGCTAGAAGCATGTAAATCGAGTAGAGCTGGCAAAATTGACCCGTAACCCGCCAACCCGACACGAACCCGAGGTCAATAAACGGGTTGGGTTGGCTTCTAAACGGGTTCGGGTTGTAATCGGGTCAACCCGTGTAACCCGTTTACTATACGGGTCGTGTCGGGTTTGGATTCACGGGTTCGCGGGTGACCCGTATAACCCGTACAGTTTTACAGATAGATTTTTAATTATTATTGTTATAGGGGTTAAAAATAAATTTTAACATACTATATAAACATTCTTTTAATACAAACCCTAACCCTATCACTTGCTCAGTTGCTCACTTGCTCATTGCCCTCAACGGCTCAACCTCTCAGCCGTTCAGCACTCAGCGTCTCAGCCCCTCACCCTAACTGCCTAACCCTTTCAATCGCTCACCCTTTAAGACTCAGAGTCTCAGTCACTCTCCTACGCCGTCGTCAACTTGTCATCGTCTCCCACGTCCGTCGTCATCCTCCCTTACCTGTCAATCTGTCATCGTCATCGTCGTCGTCATCCCTCACCTGTGGTCGTCGTCGTCGTCGTCGTTCCTCACCTGTCGTCGTCGTCGTCATCGTCGTCGTCATCGTCCCTCACCTGTCATCGTCATCGTCCCTCACCTGTCGTCGTCATCGTCCCTCACATGTCGTCGTCATCGTCGTCATCGTCGTCCTCACCTGTCATCGTCCCTCACCTGCCAGCGACGATCTATCACTCGCCTTCTATCACTCTCTGACGGTGACAGATCGCCAACGACAGATCGCCAACGATAGATCGCCAGTCACCTTACGTCGTCGTCGTCGGAAGTCAGAGCTGCTTGGTTGGTCGTCGTCCGTCACCTGTCGACAGGTTGTCGTCTCCCTCACCGGCTACTGAGATTTTCAAGCGGTAATTCCAAATTTCCAATATTCCAAATGACATTTATTTTATATTTTTATGGAATTTTTTAGGGTTTGAAACGAAATCGAAATGTTGTTTGAATCTGTAATTGTTTTTGTGTTTATGGGTTTGGACTGTTCGTATATGATATTTGTTTTTGTTTTTGAATATGGAATTTTGTAGGCAGACCTGCAAGGGTCTCAGTTGTTTGATTGTTGTTTGAATGTGGAATTGTTTTTGTGTTTGTGGGTTTGGACTGTTCGTATATGATATTTGTTTTTGTTTTTGAATATGGAATTTTGTAGGCAGACCTGCAAGGGTCTCAGTTGTTTGAATGTGGAATTGTTTTTGTGTTTGTGGGTTTGGACTGTTTGTTTGTTAAATGTGAAGGCAGTAAGGCAGATATATATAAATAGATGAAGCATAGTGTTTGTTTGAATCTGAAATTGTTTTTGTGTTCGTGGGTTTGGACTGTTTGAATATGGCATTTCTTTTTGTTTTTGAATCTGGAATTTTTTAGGCAGACCTGCAAGAGTCTCAGTTGTTTGAATGTTGTTTGAATCTGTAATTGTTTTTGTGTTTGTGGGTTCGAACTGTTTGAATATGGCATTTTTTTTTGTTTTTGAATATGGAATTATGGCTTGGTAAGTCTTGGTAAGTCTTGAATTGTATTGAATTTATAATTTTATATGTTGTTTTACAGCAAAATCTATGGATTCAAGTTCAAACAATGACGTTATTCCAAGTTTGGGAGAGGAAGAGGAAGGTAATGACACTATGGAGCCAGTGGAGGCAAATAGCAGGTCTAATACCCCGACTGGGAGTGGTCAAGATCGAAAAAGAAAGCGCACTTCCGCTGTGTGGTCTTCGTTTGTGATTGTAGGAAAAAATACACAGGGAAAAGAACATTGTAAGTGCAAATATTGTGGAAAGCAATACATTTGTGAAGGCACTCATGGTACAGGTAACATGAAACGTCATATAGAGTTTCAATGTCCTAAGATAATGATGCATGACCCTCGTCAAATGTTATTGAAAAATAATAAGTCTGCCAACATGACAGTTTCCAATCCAAAAAGTCAAAATGAATTTAGAACAATAGTAGCTGAAACTATTGTTTTGCATGATTTGCCTTTTTCATTTGTTGAGTGGTCGGGTGTTAGAAAAATGATTGGATATTGCACAGATGAGTTCCATATGGTGTCTAGGAATACCGCGAAAGCGGATGTATTGAGCTTGTATTGTATTGAAAAACTTTGCAAGTTTTTGCGTCATTTTTATGACACTACTAATCTTTTTTCGGGAACAAAATATCCCACTTCAAATTTGTACATGCCTAAGGTGTTTATCACTTATTTGACTTTGATGCAAAACTTGGCAAGTGATGATCCGTTCTTTAAAGCGATGTCAAATCAAATGTATACCAAGTTCAATAAGTATTGGTTTGATTTTTCCACTATTTTAGCAATAGCTATTATTTTGGATCCTCGTTACAAAATGGAGTTTGTGATGTTTGTTTATGAGAGATTGTATGGTGCCGAATCAAAGCAATTGGAAGAAGTTAAGGGGAAATTGTTTGCTTTGTTTAATGAGTATGTGACTAGCTCGATTGGACGATCTACCATTAGGCCATCTCCACAATCTTATCCTAGTACTTCTAGTGGACGACAAAGAGTAGATGACATTGATCTTGTTTTACTGGTAATAAATTCTTTGTTTATTTAATCGATATTTGTTTATAGTAATAACTTTTTTGCTTTAATATTTTAATTACACATGTGTAGGACTTTGATAATATTATCAATGGTGATATTGTTGACATTCAAATAACACAATTAGATTTGTATTTGGAGGAGAGAAGACTTGAAAGATCAATTGATTTAAACATTTTAGACTTTTGGAAGGGCAATGAACCTCGTTATCCTGAACTTGCTGCCATGGCTCGTGATGTTTTAAGCGTTCCAATATCTACAGTGGCATCTGAATCAGCATTTAGCATGGGTGGTCGGGTTCTTGATCAATTCCGGAGTTCACTTCTTCCGAATGTAGCAGAAGCCTTAGTTTGCAGTCGTGATTGGATACTTGGAAATGGAGGTAATGATTTTACCGTGACTTTGATAACTGTATTGTTGATTTCACTTTTAATAATTGATATTTTTATTTAATTTTATATCACCTAATCATTATTGTAGAGAGTGCAATTTTGAAATGTGAAGAAATTACTAAAGACTTGTGGGAAATGGAGGATGACAGTACTCCTGCTAGTACTCAAACAATGCACGACCAAAGTTCAATTCAAGGCTATTAAATACATATCTTGATCCATCAATTTCTTTGGACAACAATTTGGACCAATTTGTGATTATGGATGACTGTATGAATTATTTATGGATTATTTATGGATTCATTTTTTTTTTAACTTTGTAAGGATTATGGATAAGTGGATAACTATATTTGTCTTTCGGGATGACTGTATTTAATTTTATATTTGTTGTATTATTTAATGATATTAGATTGGATTGGATTGGATTTGATTATTAAAACTTATTACTCTATAAGGTAATAAGGTTTGATATATTTGTGTTAGATTAATATGATTTTTTTTTTAAATGTTAGGTAAATGTGTTAAACGGGTTCGGGTTAAACGGGTCACACGGGTCAAACCCGACCCAGTAAGACTCGATTAGATTATTAAACGTGTCACGGGTCAACCCGTTTAACCCGTGTAGTTATTCGTGTCGTGTTGGGTTTCAGACGGTTAACCCGTTTAATTAAACGTGTCGTGTCGGGTTGATAGTTAATTCTATTCGGGTCGTGTCGGGTTGATGTCAACTCGACCCATGAACCCGAATTGCCAGCCCTAAAATCGAGATATCGTAATCTATATTTGATGAATATACAAAAATCCTTATATGGATTAAAAACAATAAGAACGGATTTGGTATAACCGTCTCAGTTAATATCATATAAGATAAGGATATAATAAATCATATTATGTACTCATGTATCTTCATAAAAAAATGAAAAAGAAGATATTGTCTCTACCTGAAGATCGAGCATATATCATATGGAATGTTTGTCTATCAATCAGAATATGTTGAAAAGATTCCATATGGATATTACTCCATAAAGTAAGTTTTTGCTTACACTCCCCTCTAATCATTTATGATGTTACTTCATGAAATAAATATATATATATATATATATATATATCAGCTTAGCAATCAAGAAGATTGCTTCAAAAGAATTTTTATCAGGGGGGCGTCCCATCAGGGGGAGCATATCAAATGAAGTATATTAATTATATTGGAAAATATGTGCATTTTACTATTTTTCCTTCATATCAGGTTTTTATCCCATTGAGTTTTCCTGATAAGGTTTTAATAAGGCAATTCTCTAAGCACACCCAAAAATCGTTTGATCTATAAAATTCATCATAAATATTACATTTATTCTGTTGATCATAGTATATATTGTCTTGATCAAGAAGGTCATTGTAAATATTACTTTGATCTTGCTAATCATCGTATATATGTTACCTTGATCCAAAAGATCACATAAATATTACTTTGATCCGACAGATTAATGAATATCGTTGCTCAGGTTTTTATCCCACTGGATTTTTCCTAGCAAAGTATAAATGTGAGAAATGCTTTGAAGAAAATAAATGTCATTGCTTAGGTTTTTATCCCACTAGATTTTTCCTAACAAAGTATAAATGTGAAAAATGTTTTGAAGAAAATAATAAATTATAGGCATATGTACACTATACTCTTTTTCCTTTTGATCAGGTTTTATCCTGATGAGTTTTCATTATAAGGGTTTTAATAAGATAGTTTTGAGAACGTCCAACACCACAAGATCCAAAAGATCATTTAATATATTTTATCGAGGTTTTTATCTCATTGGGTTTTACTTAACAAATTAAAATACAAATTATGAAATCCAAGATGGAGTGTTATAAAAATAGGGGCATCCATGGTCTACTTGAAGCTTTCCACAGTTTAAATCTGCATATGGATATACTCTACTTTCCCACTTGATATAATTTCAATTACTTACAACAGATTAGATAACACCAGGCCACCCTTTCATCACTATCATTCACTCCATTTGGCTGGCTTCATTATGTCTCTTCACTTTGTAGATATTATATTTATATGATAAGGATTGGTGACTAGCTTTTGTGAGACTTGATAAGAGGCGGTAGATTTTGACTATATATATGGCTTTGCTTTTGTATTGTAAACAGATCAGAAAAGCTCTAGAAAAATCAATACAAAGTGTTACACTCTCTCGTTTCTAATATCTCATTTCTTCATATATTATTTATTTATTCTATTATATGTTCAACTCTTCAACCGTACTTCATATGCTCTTCATTTTAATTTATAATATATATATATATATATATAAAAGTTTTCAGTGACAATTTAGCCATTGTTGAAGGTGTAACCCGTTCAGATCCTCCCACTTGTTGACATGTGGCATGATTTTAACCGAGGAGGCGGGGATGTCCATTATTTATTTATAAGATATGCATGAAAGGACTTATTTGTCAAATGGGGAGGCCGGTTTGAACCTTCTCACAAGTATTCTTGAACAGTATAACAAATCCGGTGCTCCATTTGACATGACAACATGGATTTAAGTGTACATTAGCAATTACTAAAACAGCGACGATCAATCAATAAAAGCTGAGCTCGTCAGCAACGCATATTATTTTTCTGATTTCAGTGACTCAGTCCTGAAATTGAATTATACATAATAAACATTTACATATATAGTTATGTACTTCTCATACTTTGAAGACTACACTATTTTAAAAACATCATGAAATATCACAATATGAAATTTTGCTCCCAATAGCAGCCAACCAGATGAGATAAAATGTAATCTTTTTTTGTTCTAAAAATACTGTCTTTCATTGGTTCCAAAAAAAAAAGTACTGTCTTTGGTATATCCAACTTAATTTGTATTAAAACTGATTAATTAATCATATAATCATCTGAAAAATATAAACCCTGCTTCAGATCAGCACAAAAAGAAAATTTATGACGACTTTTGCTTAATAGATGAACCTTTATGGGCGGCAGTATTGACCTGTTTGGAGAGGTACGCTTCATAGATTTCTACTACAAGCCGAGGGTCTTTTTCCACGAGCTCCATGTACTCTTCCCGTTTTGTAAGCTTGTCCATGTTGTCCGTTATCAATGACAAAGCTGTATCTAGCAAAAGCTTTGCATTATGCTGGTGTGCAAATGCATAGCTTATGACTGAGTTGTCCCAGTTCAATTTGGATACCAGAAACTTCTCACAGTATGCTTTAAGATGCTTCACCTGGTATTTTTCAGCCAATTCCAACAAGTCACAGGCCATTTGCTCGTCAAGGCATGCTTCAGCAGTGTATAAATAGTTGACAAATGCACGGATGGCTTCATATGAAACGTCACTTATCTTTACGGTGCCACTCCGGCTTTCTTCCATCTCATTCTCTAGCATTGCTTTGAACACCGGGGAACGGCTCATCTGATCAAATATAAAAATGAACAAAGTAATTATAAGAAATGAATGACGTATCCCAATTCCCAAGGACCCAAACTGTTAACTAAGAGACTAAAAATATTGCACATGGTATAAACTTACAAACAACATATTTGCACACAAAAATATTATATATTTTTTTGCATCAATCCAAATCATTTACTTAAAAACTTAATAAAAGAAATCTTAGTATAACATCTATTATGTATACTCTTAAGTCAACGCAAAGTTCTTGTCATAAGATGTAAGAACGAAAATGTATCTATCCTCAAAAAGACGTAATAATAGAGTATCTTCGAGACAAAAGTATCTCCTTGGCCTTGCCAACATGTAAAGGGTGAGCTATCAAACACAATAGGGTCAATCGTATTTTAGTCCCTACAATTTGCCTTAATCAGCGTTTAGTTCACGGTTTTTTAAATTGTAACTTTTAATCCATCAGTTCTCTGACAATATGGATTTGAGTCTCTACCGTCCAATTCTGTTAGGGTTCCGTCAAATCAACGAGAGTCAACGAGAGTCAACGAGGGTAAAAAAGTAAAACAACATCTGATCTTTTAGAATCTTATTTAATCAAAGGGTATAATCGTAATATACAAATTGATTTTAAAAAATATATATTATTAAATTAAATAAATTAATTTTAAAAGGTTATTATATATTTTTTAAATGAAATAATAAAAATTAAAATTAAAAAACACAACTAATATTCTCTCTCTAATTACATTCATCGATCAACCAAACCCACCACACCATTCAACCAAACCCATCATCATCCCAGATCGAATCCATCATCATCCTGAAAAAATCTCTCACCCATGTCTCTCTTCCTTACAAAAATAATCTTCTCCACCATGTCTCTCACACCTCACTCACACTGATCTCCACCCATCTCCAATCTCGCTCACCATCCATCGATCTCTCACTCTTTTTTTTCTTTGATTTCTTCAATCATCTTCCCCACCATCATCTCCACCCATTCAATAATCTTCTCCACCATGTCTCTCTCGGTCTCCTCCGAGTCGAGATCGGCGCTGGATCGATGCAACTAATCCTTGAAGCATCCTCTGTTTCGAAGGCCATCTTAAATCTCATCCCAGAACACCATCGGATCTGCAATGTTGCTTTCACCATCGGAAAGCAACAGCGAACGACACGACCAACGTTCGACGGGTTGGTGATGCCAGCAAGGTCGAGGACGGAACTAATGAGGTTTGAGCAGTGGTTGATCGATCTCGGATGTGGAGGGACTGCGGCGGCTAAGGTTGAACAGGCTTGGAACTGGTGGATGGTGGTGGTCGGGCTGGTCCTGGAGCTGTGGCGGTTAGGGTTCAAGGCTGTTTATCTATTCCGAAAATACCCTTCTCTCTCTCTCTCTCTCTCTCTCTCTCTCTTCGTTGATGAATCTAGATGATTGTTGTTTGTTTGTTGATGATGAATCTGGATGAACAAGTTAATTTTTGTTTGTTTGTTGTTGGGATTGATGATGATTGGGTTTGATGATGATGATGATGGTTTGACTAGGTTTCATTTGGGGTTGGCTTGAATTAAATCTGATATGTGCTTTTGATTTTTCAATTATTGATTTGGTATTGAATCTGAATGGAATCTGATGTTTATGGCGGTTTTGTTTCTGTTTTTCAATTTTTTTTCATTTAGGTTTGGATTGATTGAATGGAATGGATTCTGATGCTGTTGTGATTTGTTTTGATGGTGGTGGTGGTGGTGGTGATGGTGATGGTGGGAGTTGTGGTGGTGGACTGGTGGGATTTGGTGGACTGCTGGTGGTGGTGTCTGGTGGAGAAGATGATGATCTGTAGATGGTGATGATGAGAATATTTATATTTTATTTTATTTTTGTTATTTTTAATTTATGTTTTAAAATGTAAATAAAAATAAAAAAGAGAGATATTGAAAATTATAAAAATAAGGGTAAAATGGTCATTTCAAAGTGGTCAGCAACCATAAGGGGCAAAATGGTCATTTCCGATGCCTAACATGCCAGAAAGTGTCCTTTTCACGGTTTCTGTTACAGAATGACTAAAAGTTACAATTTCAAAAAATCATGGACTAAACACATATTAAGACAAACTAGAGGGACTAAAATACGATTTACCCAACACAATAAGAACTTCAAACCTCACAATACAATAACAAAATGAAAGTTATAACTTCAGAGCACAAGTAACATAATTCATCCAAAACAATTCTAGCATTTGTCGTCAAAAAATCTCATACAATATTGTTATCAATCAAAATTCTTAAATATAATAAACAGCAATGTCATTAGGTTTGGCAAATTCAATATTAATGGTCAAGTATTTAATCTGTAAAACCGCCAAATTTGAAGTCAATGAAATCATATTGCCAGACACAAGTCCCACGAGTACAACACTTAAGGGACCTGATTTACACTGTTGAATATACAACCCACAGTGTTGCCAAGCACAAAGTTTGAGAAACTGCCAAACACAAAGACAAGTCCTAACTTTCAATGCTTCAGCTGAGTACAGCTTTGAAAATTTATCAAATTTACATTACAAAACCTATCTGGGTGAAACTAGTTGCAATTTTAAGCAACAAAGCTTGGCGAGAACAATTTCTTCTTTTTTAAAAAAATAATAAAAATACGAGAGAAGTAATTTGCAAACGGAATCACTAATGATACAAATTTTTTTCGAAAATGCTCAAGACCATCAAGGAGAAGAATTACATTCCAACATTTCACCACCAAAATTCGTAAAATATATATATATATTCAAATTAAACCACTTGCAAAAGAAAGCTTGATAAAAAGTCTTCTATAAATAGAATCTTCCCAAAAATATAGTCAGAAGATTCCAGCAGATTTCAATCACCTTCAAAAATTCACTAAAAGCTCTCTAGTATGGTGAAAGAAGTCAAGAATGCACGTTCCAAGAATTTAGAATGCAATTAAAAAATATATATTTTTACAAACACTTGTTAGTTGATAGTTTGATACAGTTTTCTGAAATATATAACCGATCACTGTCAAAGGAGATTTCCCAGCAGCTTGTTGAGAGCTTTGAAAAATAACTCAAAATCATATATAAAGCGCATAAACGAAAAATCAGTTGGAGATGAAAGCTTAATGATTCTAGAATGCAAACAAAGATCATATTGCCAAAAAGATCTACCAATTTGTACAGTTTATTTAAACATGTTCGGGTCTGTCAAATGAAATCAAACAAATTTATCATCCAATCGCCCACACATCCTACCTTCCAACCGAACTCTAGCATAAACACAAGAATGGATATCGGACACATAATATGTGAAATAAACCATCTAAAACCTTTGTTAATGTTCAGGTGGTGGATCTGGTTAAAACCGCACCCATTGCTCTAACTCCTGAAGATGACCCCATCAGGGAAGAACTAAAGATTACGCAGGAGAAGAAGGAATGCTCATAAGCAGGTTTGACGCATCCTCTGGTGTGGGCAGGGTTTGTCCATTTTGTTAACAGCTGTGGAATTCTCATGGGATGTAATGGAACTTATTGCATTTTTATCCACGACAACTGTAGCCTAATCATTGGCTACAACTACTTCCTGTTCACTTCAAAAGGTCCCACACTCCCACTCACCAAGACCTGATGAAGATGCTTTTTCTCTCCAGGCAGAGGAAATTGTTCCTGAAGAGAAATTTTGATGTTCATTGATTTGAGGAGTTACAGAAGAAGTGCAAAACCCCTCAGGATGCTAGTGCCTCTATTAAAAATCGAGTAGGATTGGAACTGGAACTAAAACTGTAACTTGAGGATGCTTTACATCGGGATTAACTGTTTCTTCTTTCCCTCACCCCCCTTAGTGATCTCAAACATCTTTCATCCTAGTCATTTACTCATTTTTTGTAACAATTTTTGCTTCTTGTTTTCATGTCGGTATGGCAAAGATTTTTAAATTGTTTGCTGGCTTACTACCCGACCAATAATTTTTTTGTCACTTGAATTCACACGTTTTCCTTTCAGAAGAAAAAACAGAGATGAATATTTACTGCTATTATCAATAGGGTTGCAATCTTTGATTCCATTTGTAGCGCTGACTGCCTAACAAGCTTTCCAAATCCACTTCCTAACATTTAACTTATACAATGTATAGTCATGAGACGAATAAAAAAATTCTTAAGACAGCCAAGTGCATAATGCCATATAATAAATTAGTTTATCAAATCAAGCTTCTATCCAATATGGCAATATGGCAATATGTGTGTGTGTGTGTGTGGGTGCATAAATTAGTTTATCAAATTAAGCTTCTATCCAATATGGCAATATGGCAATGTGTGTGTGTGCGCGAGCGCTTCTATCCAATATGGCAATATCGTGTGCATAAAACCAATATGGCAATATGTGCGTGTGTGCTTTTCTATCCAATATGGCAATATGACAATATGTGTGTGTGTGCACGCTTCTATCCAATATGGCAATATGGCAATGTGTGTGTGTGTGTGTGCGCTAATATGTGTGTATGTGTGTGCACTTCTATCCAATATGGCAATATGACAATATGTGTGTGTGCGCGCGTTTCCATCCAAAATGGTAATATGACAATATGTTTGTATGAGTGTGTGTGCGCGTGCGTTTCTATCCAATATAGCAATATGACAATATGTGTGTGTGTGTGTGTGTGTGTGTGTGTGTGTGTGAGTGCGCACTTCTATCCAATATGGCAATATGACAATATATGTGTGTGTGGGTGTGTGGGTGTGTGGGTGTGTGGGTGTGTGCGCGCTTCTATACAATATGGCAATATGACAATATATGTGTGCGTGTGTATCCAATATGGCAATATGACTATATATATGTGTGTGTGTGTGGATCTGTGTGTGTGTGTATGGATCCAATATGGCAATATGACAATATGTGTGTGAAAATCAAACAGAGGCATAAACACCTACACAAAAGGTGAAAATCCCCAAATTTTCACTCTCTTCCTCCACCCCCTTTCTTACCTCTTTATGTCAACTTCATCTCCTTTTTCCAGAGATTTTCCGTCTCATTTCAAACTTTAATGGTATCTTTGATCTTGCAAGGCACTTAAAATGACTCTTGATCCCTAGTTGGATTCCCACCAACCCAAAATAAGTGTAAATAAATGGCTATAATCTCATATAAGCCCAAACAGCCAACACCATTTATCTATTATCCAAATAAAAAGACTAAGCTCATGATTAAATTTAGATTTAGAGGCTACAACCAGGTAAATGTAACAACTTTTGAATAATATAGCTTTTATACATACATACAAAGGTATAAGTAAATGCTCATAAACATAGATAATAAATTTTATATATATGTTAACCGCCAAAAATGGCCTGGAAATCAAGGAAGCATTTTTCCCGGTGCAATGCAGCAGAACCGGGACCGGACTTTGAAATTCCCTATCAAAAAGGGATCGTCTCGGTCCTGATACAATTGAGACCGAAGCGATCCCGCTTCATCTCCCAATATCGGTCCACGATGTAGCCGAGACCAACCAACACGCTTCAACGCCTCACTCCAGTCACATCAGCTCGGGCGACCCACCTAGCGAGGAAGGATCCTAGGGAAAAAAGAGTTACCCAGTACCCAAGAATCCCAAACGTTTCCAAAGGGACCAGTACACCCTAAAAATGGAAGAACATTCTAGACTGATCACCAAGGTCGTCGATGGAGTGGTCAAGAGCTGATGCAAGCCCAAAGAGGTGAGACAATTCGACTAAAGAAGGAACCCCAACAGAGAACAGGTTGTAAGTGGGCATTAATTTCGCTTAGTTATCAAAAGAAACAAAGGATAAGAGATCAGCCCTGATCGCACCCCATCAACCAGCCCCAACAGTCTGATAGTAGTCCAGTTCAACCGTACCCAATGTCAACTTCAGCCATCACCAAAGAGGAACTTGAGTTCCAACAGACATAACGGATGTAAAAAGTTCCTAGGCAGCAAAGGGGAATGATGGGAAGAATTACCTAGCAGATGCAGCGCGACAAACGCTGACGTCTCCTAACGCACTCTACCTGCGAAAGCGACATCTCCAGCCAGCTCAAACGCCTCTAGCCATCCAGAATCGAGAAAGTGCCATATAAACGCCTACTAAGCACCTACGTAGACACTAGGGCATAGGTGGGACCATAATAGCCCTCTGAGGCGTGTTGCACTAGTGCCCAATGCAAAGGAACGATGAGGATTCCCCAACGGCTATCCCGCCAAGAAGAGGAGTCTCTCACCTACCTAGTCAACACTAGTGCACAGCTGGAGCGATCACAGCCCTCCGAGGTGTGCATCTCTGTGGGCCCAGTGCAGAGGAACGATGAGGATCATACCAACAATCCTTGCACGGGTGGATCCTCCTCAACTACCACATCCGGGAAATTCTATAAATACCCCAACTCAAGAAGAGTTATGAGTTGGATTCTTAAGAGAGAAAGGTGAGCATTACACTACTATAGAACAACTAGTCTCGAGTTGGAGACCAATGATATTGAGATTTTGTTACTATAAAACGAAGGGCTTCCTGGATCGAAAAACCATTGTACTAAGAGAGAGAGAGAGAGAGAGAGGGGGGGGGGGGGAAGAGAGGAAAGGAAGGGCTCCCCAATTGTAAAGGTTGTAACTTGTTAAGATAAATAAGAATCATGATTCATTCACTCTGAAGCAACTCAATACCTTGTTAGCATAACACCCCTTTGTGTCATGACTAGTTTCTGTCACGAATGGTACCAGCACTCCTGGGAAAAGGTCTTGGCTAACCGCTGGCATCTCCCGGTCCCTTACAGCTAGCGACCCACTACAGCTACCTCAGCTTAGTACCTAGACCATGCCTCGAACTGCGACCCGACTCACCAGCCCAGTTAGGTGTTTATCGTTTTGTCAGCTATAAATAGACCCCTCGGAGTCTACTATGATCAGACTTGATTAGTGAATTTAATGATTATCGTATTCTTCTAGTCTCACATGTTCTTCTGAGTTTATCCCATTCTTGTTCTTCTCTGGTTCTAAACCCTAGTTCTATAAATTTCTCTCTAAATTTTGTATCTAGTTTCTATTTCTAGTATTCGTCCCACATCAGTTTGGTATCAGAGCAACTCTCGATCCGTACACATTTCTGCAACTCTACATACACACTTCTGCAGCCCTACAGACAGATCATTTTCACAACTCAAACCACCAAATACACCAAAAAAAAAAATCCAAATCAGCCAAACGGTGCAACAAACAAACAAAAAAATCCCACACCATCATCCATGCACCACCTCCGGCCACCGCACATGACCGCTGCTGACCATACCATTAGAACCATAAACAACCGGTCATCACTTTTTCCTTCATCGCTGACCTCCGGTTCCGCCTCCATTAATGCAAATTTGCAGAAAGATAACAGACCGCAACCAAAGTTTTCTAATTCGGAAAGTGGTGAGGGGCGGGAATGCCTCCACATGGCGAGGAGGGTGCCTCAAGGCAATCGAGGCAGGCTTCTCAGTGGAAAAACGGTAAAAAATGCAAAAAAAAAAAAATAAATAAATAAATTAGTAAAGTAGAAAATATTCCATAAAATTCAGGAAATAAGTCATACCCAACAATACAAACATAAAATGTCTTAAACAAATTAAACATTACAAAAACAAAATGTCATCCTAACACTGGTATGTGTCAACAGATAACACTGTTAACAAGTCTTAACACTAGGCAAATACCAACACTAGTAATAGTCTATTGTATATAATATACTTAAATAGTATTCATCAAAAAAAAATATACTTATATGGTTATATGATATAATTTAAATCATGTGTTGACTGTTGACTGTTAACTTAAGTTAAGTCACTTAACATTATCAAGTGTCAACAGATAAAAAATAAAAAAAAACAAAGGCATGGTGGCATTGATGAAGAAGAAAATCGAAGAAGTTGAAGGAACAAGGAACAAGAAACACATGGCATTGACGACGAAGAAAAAAAAGGAAGAAGAAGAATAAAAATAGAGCAAGAAGAAGCAGAAAAACAGAGGAAGAAGAAGAAATCATCGGAGAGGAAGGAAGATTTTGACGTCGCCAGAGAGGAGAAGCAGACGCGGATGTCGTCGGAAGGAAAGGATGTCGCCGATCAATCGATCGATTTGAAGAAGAGAAAAGAAATAAGGGGGAGTTGAAGAGATTGAAGGATTCACGATTGATTTGGGGATTTAAGGCGTGGGTTTCTAAACGCAGCGTTTCTCTTCTCCTCTTTCTTCAAAACACTGCATTTTTATGTTTTTAAATAAAAAATCAAAATCCAAGTGACAACCAAGGAGCCCGC
Organism: Dipteronia dyeriana; assembly: GCA_032871835.1. Lineage (NCBI taxonomy): Eukaryota > Viridiplantae > Streptophyta > Magnoliopsida > Sapindales > Sapindaceae > Dipteronia > Dipteronia dyeriana. The sequence goes on along the minus strand of CM065296.1, from coordinate 97,092,028 downwards.
ATTAGAAGGTTTCGGCGCATATACGACCGCTTCGTAAGGCGAAGGCGGGCGTCAGAACTTCATCTGCTAGTGCGGCCACACCATGGCATTTTCACGGAGAGGCGAGCGAGGCCGCCACGAGGTGCCCACCTCAAACCGCATTTTAAAACATAGACCGCAACCACCTCGCCATCACCACTGATCTACAGTCTGTGAAGCCTCACCGCCGATACCAGACGACGTGTCGGTCGCCGCTCCTATCTGAACGTCCACCATCGTGGTCTACAGGCTTCCACACAGGATTTCACCACCAGGACCCTCTCGTGAAATTCAAACACTATGAGGGTTTGGTTGGAAACTTTTCAGTGTTGATGTGATAAAATAGCAAACTCCAGGGGATTCTAACAATTTCACATAATCTTGGGTGTTTGACGAATTTTGCAAACTGGAGGGACTCTTCTAAAATTAACCAAGTAGCAAATTCTTATTTCCAGATCATGCAAGTACCCCGCTCTGCCTTCTATTCCTCTAATGACCAGCCACGCACTGCTGCCTATTCCGCAAGGCATCACACCAACACCATTGATGAGCCGAATCGAGTTCTCATAGTTACAATCCATCACATGATTTATCCTGTTACTGGGAAAGTGCTACATCAAGTATTTTCTCATGGATTTGTGGAAAGGATTGTCGCGTTTCAGAAGTCCGGTTTTCAAGCCATTATCCAATTTCAATCACACTGGAGAGCCTTTATAGTGAAAAGTTTTCTTCAAGGTCTGAATATTTATGATGGTTGTTGTCAGCTGGACATCCAATATCAGCAAGATGAGCATTATGCTTCACAACGTAAACAACAAGAAGAACTCATAACTGCTTGTCAAAATATTCTATCCAAATACTTTGATGAAGGAAACAACCTAGTTGAGGAAAGAATAACTGCAAAGTGCATGATGCTACAGAAACGGTTGAACCATCGCCACCCATTTCAAAAGTATATGAACCAAGTGGTCATGTTTGTGAAGTTCAAACGGCCAATCACTTATCCTCACTTGTAGTTCACACTCATGAAAGGTTAAACATGGTTCACTAAACCAATTCAGCTTGAAGAAACATTATACAAAGGGTTCATAGATGTACCAATGGGTTCTATAATTACTCCTTTTCCTATATCTATGATGAGTGGTCATTTGGTTGATGAAACGTCTGACTCAACAAGGAACAAGTCGTAGTACTTTCTTGTTCGATGGCTGCAACATGTTTGACTCAACAGGAGTCGAGTTCTTCTTGGTGGAGGAGAATGATGGGGAACTAGATAAGCACTATTAGATGATATTATTAGTTATCATATTTATCTTGAGAATAATTATCTCTTTTAGAGATAAGTTAGGTTTTGTTTTATCTTTATCAAGAGTTAGGTGTTCATCATTTTGTCATCTATAAATAGGCCCCCTTCAGAGCCTATTGTAATTAGACTTGATTAGTGAATTGAATATTTGAATGATTATTGTGTTCTTCTAGTCTCATATGTTCTTCTGAGTTTCTCCCATTTCTATTTTTCTCTGTTTCTAAACCCTAATTCTATTTGTTACTCTATAAATTTTGTATCTACTTTCTATTTCTAGTGTTTGTCCTACATCAGTGGCTCTATTGCCATTTGCCACCCAAAAAGTGTCTTGCCATTTTTTCTTTAAAAGATTTTATTAAAATGACTTTTCTATCCAAATAACATAAATCATGTCCTTTAAAAATAAAATCATAAACATGTTATTCTTCATGAGCAGCATTTGGAAACATCAATCACTCAATACTCATCACTTCCGTTTTTCCCAAATCTACAAATGGTATTCAAACACATTCAAAGACAGCAACAATATTACTAGAATAATGAAAGTGCAGTAAAATGTTCAAATCCAATATGAGGAACGAATATTATGCCAAAATAAGTAAATATGGACCTTCATGGTTAAAAATCTCAAAGGTTTACATTTTTTGTTTTTTTTTTTTACTTTACAACTGTGAAGTAAATCAGTAATTGGTGGAGTATTTCAAATTTCCAATGGATCTTGAACAATCGAAAAGATTTGTTCTGGCCTTAAGTTGTCTGATGATGCCGACCAGTTATTAGAATTAGAATTGGTGTGAATCTTAAAGAAACCAATAAGAAAATTATCATACTGGCAAATAGAGAAGTGAACAGAAATGCTTTCAGAGATTGAGATTCAATAAGTGAAATAAAGAGAATAAAGTGACTAAAGAACAAAAGAAAACAAAAATGGATGAAAAGAGGAGTTAATATAAAGGAAATAGGATTATTTTTGGAATTAATGGAGGTGTACAAAAAAAAAAAAAAAATCATGTTTAATCATGTTTAACAAACAGAATCACGTTTTGGTGTCAATAGATCACCCTACACAGAATCATGTTTAATCTGGTTAGCATCCCGATTGACCACAAACATAAAGACAAAAGAGAATCACAGAAATGTGACTGTGCCTTGTAATCAGAAAATGTATAAATACAAGCTGTATAATTCACATTTAAATTACTTGGAAGTGCTTGTTATAAAATAAATTTAAAAAAAAAAATGGGTGCAATTCAATAATAACTGAATGAAAACTTGTGAAGGAAGTGGTGATACTGACCAAAACGGCCTTATGAGCAGGGACGGGGACGGGAGGCCCAGCCGTACCGTCGTGGGATGATGCGACCAAAACGACGTCGGTATAACAAGGGCCGCCGTGGGACCTAGTGATGTTATCAAGCGGAGACCAGAACCTTAAAAAGGCGACTTTGGCTTTGAGATCTTCGATCTCTCGCTTGAGCTCCTCCTCCGTCTCGCTGGCCTCCTCGTAGCACTCCTTGCACGTGCCCGCCTCACGTGTCCCGTACTCCGCTTTGCAAGATATGCAACGCATCGTTTCTGATTCTTCGTCTTCAGTCTCCGATTCCGAATTGTCCAGCTGCCGACTCGAGATGCACCGGTGTCCTCGCATTCTTGATTCTTCTGTTTTTGCAACCAAACAATCAGTGAATGATACAGTTGAGAAATATTGTAGTTCAGTTAAATTGAGAAAAGTGAATTTTCTTTTTTTTGAAATAATTGAAATAATTGAGCGAAGTGTTGGTTCTCTCTTTCTTTTATGGTGGGCAAGTTTTACTATTCGATAAACCGAACCAATCGAACCTAAAATGCGTTCGGGTCACCCAATTAGAGCATGTCGAATGGTATAAGCAATTTTGTACCGGCAAAAGTGGCCATCTTACAGTATCTTGAGAATTGTTGCGGGAATCGTTAAATTCGATGACAGTCTAATTTATGATAATGCATTTTATTGAATCAAAAATCTAATATTATTTTATTTTTTACAGTTTTAATTCATTTTTATTTTAAGAGTAAAAAAAATAAAAAATAAAATATATATATATATAGGTATTAATTTGTTCATAATGAATAAACGAATTTTATCTGATTGAAATTTTTGAGATCGAAATGATTATGAAATACATAGGTGATTAGAAAAAAAAGAAAAAAAAAACCATATATGAGAGATAAATGATAAAATTACAACAACATTTATTTTGGGTTAAGTTTGTATTTAATGATTGAAAATCAATCTTCAATTTTGATTATTGATAACTTCTACTGATGACAGTGTTGTTTGGATAAATAATTAAATTTCGATTACTCTTCTACTTTTGAATATACCATTTGACATGCCTTTAAAAGATAAATCAAGTCTAAACCCTTTCAAAAAAAAAGCCTACAGACTTGATTTTTTTTTTTATATTAAATAGGCTTAATTGTATAAACATCCCCTAAGTTTAAAAAAAAATTACACTCATATGCATCATTCTCTAATTAAAAAATAAAATGTTTTCATCAGGGATTAAATCATCTTTTCCAAAATCATATATAAAATATTAGAAGTTTAACAAGAGTAACAGCTTGTTTGGTTGGGTTTTTGAAAAACATCTATTTATGAATGGTCTAATTATAGTAGATATATTAGATATTGAAATTTTAAAAATATATATAATTGTTTGGATGATAGACTTTTTAAAAAAAAAATATTTGGAGAAGCTCTTCCCTATGAGTTTTTATCTAGTAAAAGTTTAAACTCTTCTAACATCTACTGAATTTAGATATGGTGGTGGTTCGGTTCGAATCGAGGAACCGAACCCGAACGGGGGTGTAAAAAACTATAACCGAACCATGTTTTCCGGTTCCGATTCCCAGTTTGGTGGAACCGCCCGGTTCAAAACGGACTAGAACCGACGGTTCTGATTCAGTTCTAACCAGTTGTTCCTACATTTATTTATTTATTTATTTTATTTTATTTTATTTTATTTTTTAAAATCAAATCAAATTTGATTATGATCTCTCTCTCAAAAATTCATAGCCTTCATCTCTCTCTTTCACGTTCTCATTTCTCACTTCTCACATTTATCTCTCTCTCTCTCAGCTCTCACTCCACCAATACCAGTCTACTAAAACCAGGCTACCATCATCCAGGAGTCCACCGGTCCACCACTCCACCATTTTCTTCGTTCGGCGATCATCATCTTCTTTTTTCTTTCTTCTTCGTCTTCCTCAATTTCTCATTCTTTCCTCTTTCTTCTTCTTCTTGCTTGGATCAAACGAGAGAGAGAGATGAAATGGTAGTCGCCGGTCGGTTGATGTTTGTGATTGAGTGGTATTGGGTTTTGAGTTTGTAGTGGTGTGTCATGTGTGTGTGTTTGAGTTTTCACTGGTTTGATTTGTGGTGTACTGATGTGTGTGTGATTTTGGGTTTGTGATGGTGGCGTGTGTGTGTGTTTGAACTAATGAAGGTGATTAGGAATTTTGGGTATTTCAAGTTTAGGGTTTGATTGAGTATTTGGGATTTAGTCATTAAGGGTTGTTTTTTGTTTTAAAAAAAAAAAGGTTTTGAACTTGTGGAACCAAAGGAACCGGACCAGAACCGTGGAAATGGAACCTCTCTAAGGGAAGTTTCGGTTTCGATTCCGATTCCGGTTCTAGTTCCCCCGGAACCGGAACCGAACCCCAAACCGGAATCGCCATCATGTCTAACTGGATTTAAAATAGAAAATCTCACAAGCTTAACCAAACAGTTCTATAAAACTCAAATAGATGTTTGTAGGCATTTTGATGGCAGTAGAAAGTCTAACCAAACGAGCATTAAGTTAATGATGTCCACATGTGAATATATAAACAGAGAATAGGTTGAGAGAGTGTATTTAACACTCCTCTATTAGAACATCTCCAATGTAAATGTAACTTGCATACTAAAAATTGTTACATGACAACAATGTCAAGAGACTCGCTTTCTATGTGGTATAAAGATAGATTTGTCAGACAATCAATTTAAAATTTATTCTTCAATGCATCTGTTTAAAATACATTTAATTAAAATGATGTGTCTAATTTGTTTTCCTTCTTATTTTTATTTTATTTCCTTATCAAAAATAGATGAAAAATTAACGTCAATTTTAAATACTTATTGAGTCAACCGAAAAAATAGTTATGCAACACACCGTCTGAAAGTGAACAGTTATGTTAACAATTTCTAATATATATTTTTACCACATCAGCCTGATGTTGACGATACGTTTTTTTAATAGACTATCTACTTATCTTGTGTGGCATCTTTTTTTTTCACAAGTCACTATTGCATTGGAGATACTCTTATATTACATCAAATGGAATTATAGAAATATAAAATAATATGATAACAATTCAAATTGAAATATAAAATTAATCATTTAAAATCTTTTAGAGTAATACTAGGTTTCTCAAATTTCTTTTTAAATGGTGTTGGTACGTGAGATGTCTACATTACATCACTCATAATATAATCTTATGATTTACGAGAAGTTTATACCTCATGTGTCAACACCATTTTGGAAGAAAGTTAGAAAATAAAAATAAAAAGTCTAACATTATTCAACACAGTAATTATTTAAAGAAGTAAATAATTGGAAAAGATGGCGGCAAAATCCATTGGATTTTGGCTTAGTTTGGCATTGCTTCCCCAACTGCTTTTGGGATCAAAAGTGATTCTGAACCAATAACATGGTGCTTGGTAAAATTATGGGGAAGTGCTTTTGGACAATTTTAGCTTCCCTAAACCGAGTTTTGGAGAAGCCACAATTTGTAGCTTTGGGAAATCAGCTTCCTGGGGAAGCTGATTTCCCAAAACGCACTACAGTGATCAGTTAAATGAATTTTTTTAAAATTCTCATTTTATCCTTTCTTTTCATCAAATTACCCAAATAAACCAGATCCACCTTTGAAGTCATTCTAACTTTGAAGAAAATCTGATCCAGACCTCACGAATCACCAGACCTCTTCGAAGCAACACCACCCTCCTCTTTACCGGAATCGACACCGCCTTCCTCTTCGACATTTTCTCAGGTGATCTCCTCTTCTCATCTTTTTCTCTCTCGCTTCCTATTATCTCTCTCTTGTTAAAACTATGACATTTGTTATTTTATTTTCTTAGGTCTTTTTTGATTTCGTTTTTTTTTTTTGGGTTTTCTGTCTAAATTTCCATGCATGTTTGATAAAGCTATTTTGTTTTGATTGCCGGTTTGGTTTTCTGGTGGGTCAAGTTTTATGAAATGAGGTTATAGTTTTCGGTTGTTTTTTTCTCAGATGGGAAGATTGTGAAGAGAAAACTTTGGGTTGTCTTACAATTTGTGTTATTTAGGGTTGTTTATTTTCTAAATTGGAACCTATCTTAGTTAAGACAAATAGTTCTATGAGCAGAGATTGATGCTTTTGGTATTCTGATAGATGGAAACTGTCACAGTGAAACAATTGATATGAGTAGTGAAATGTTTGTTAAAAGTTCTAAGTGAAAGAAACAAGTAAAAGCTAAGCTTGATAAAGCTTCAGTAGTGGAGAAAATCACTGAGAGATTTTTTATTATATTGTTGTTGTGTTTACATTGCTTACATAGTCTGGTATATATACCAGTGAATTACGCACAAAATGTGTGTTCTAATTCCAGGAATCTTCAACCATTTCTAACAACTAACCAATCCATATCAGCATTATGTTATTTTATCTATGGTTAATTAACTATAGTCTGTAAATTAACCAACTATTGCTTCACCATAAGTCTGTTTTTTTTTTGTCTTAACTGGATTAGGTTATGCAATGTCACCTAAACCTGTATCAATGATGGCGATTTTCTGATTATGGGAGGTTCAAGTTGGTCTTGGTGTCTGGTTTGGGTTGTGGTGCCCAGTTTTTGGCTGACAGTCTGGTGTTTTTGTTTTTTTCTGGTAGCTTTGTTCAGAGTTTTGTTTTGTTTTCTAGGCGTGCTCTGTTTGGGTTGTCCCCTGTTTGCGGGTTTTTTGCTTTTTTGCTTTTGGTTTGCTTTGTCTTTGGGTTAGGCTTGTGTTTGTGCCCCTGTCTTGATTTTTGTTGGGGTTCTTGTTGGGTTTTCCCTTCCTTTGTATCTTTGCCGTTAAAAAAAAAAATTGGATTAGGCTGCCTGGATTAGGTGGTCCTATAATGACTTTCAGTTTTGATTTTTGATTTTTGATTTTGAAAGATGTCAACTAAATAAATATCAAATGATAAAACCATATAGTGATAACATAATATAACATCCACAGCAACAATGATCCCAAAATCAGCTTCTCTCAGTCTTGTAACATAAGATTCCCAATTAACAACAAAAATAACAAAAACAGACCCCACTTTTTTGCCTCAAATATCAAATGATAAAATACATAAAAAGGTCGGGCCTTGTTGCCTTGTATGTAGAGTAATTAAACATTGTTAAATAAAAATTCCAAAATGGTACTTTTTTTAGAATTTGGCTCAATAATTACTAATCCAATAACTTAGGAAAAAAATTATTAGTAAAAGTTGATATCTATGTTTTTTAATTTTCCTTGAAGGACTTTGTGATCAAATGGCTAACGTGAAGAGAGAAATAGATATCAATTTGTAACATCATAATGCAAAGAGTATTACAGGTTACCTTTTGTGGAGGTCTTTATTAATATATAAATGATTGGATATATGTACTTTCTAAGTTGTTTTTTTAATTTATTGCTGCTCTACTTCCAAGTCTTAACCTTCAAAGAAGAACTCTTTTCCTGTTATCAGCTGAATAAATATTAATAATGCTTAACATTTCGATAATATCTCAATTTGTGACGTAACAGTCTCCATGGTGAGAATATAAGAGTTTTTAAAGATCCATGGTTACTCTTATATATGATTTAATGAGGTTGTTAATGAGTGAATTTAGCTTATACTTGTTCATATGTATTATTGTAGTTGGTAAACATTAGGTACAATGTTCTTGTAGTTAATAAACATTAGGGTTCCTATATATAATAACTAAAAATCAATTGAAGATTATGCTTGGCTGTACACTTTACGGTTCCTATATTTATAATTTTTTCTTGTAAATATTGACCACTTTTGTAGTGTCATGCATGCTCCTATATATTTACACTATTTACCTACAATTATTAGAAAAACAAAATGATCAAAAGTCAAAACCATGTTTTGGTCTTTGGTTATTATTGCTTGTTAATCTAATTTTCAATTATTACATGGATGCTCACAACTTGTTTAAATATTAGTCTGCATCACCAGTGGCTTATTAGTTTGCCTTATGATAATCCTCTTATATCTCTTGTTAGGATTGGTTGACAAATAGGAACCAAGTAATTTATTGTAGTGATAGAGAGGTTATTAGTGAGTGAATTTAGCTGATACTTGCTCAGATGTGTTCTTGTAGTTGATAAACTTAGGTACAATGTTCTTGTGTTCTTGTGTTCTTGTGTTCTTATAGTTAACAAACATTAGGTTTGATATATATTTACGATGATAATTTTATGGCAAACAGATGGGAAAAAAGAATACAAATAACATTACTGAAAATGAGGGAGGTAGAAAATCAAAAGCTATATGGAATGATGATCTCGTAGCTATATATTGTGAAATATGTGTTAAGGAAGTGGCAAAAGGAAATAGGCATGTCACTCATTTTGATAAGATAGGATCGGTAAATGTTGTCAAGGTTTTTAAGGAAATAACCGGAAGGGATTATGATAACAAGCAATTGAAAAACAAGTGAGATTCACTTAAAACTGATTGGAAATTGTGGAGTTCACTACTGCATAAAGAAACTGGTATCGGATGGGACCCCACTAAGAAAACGGTGGATGCACCTTCATAATGGTGGCAAAGTAAAATTGAGGTGTGAACATTCTCCTTTATTTATTTATTTATTTATTCATTTATGTCATGTAGATGCATATTTTCTAACCATCTGCTTCTTTTGTAGACGAATGTTGAGTATCGAAAATTTCGTGACGTGGAAATTAGTCCCGACATGATGGATATGTATGATAAGATGTTCAAGGGCAGTACAACAATTGGTAATTGTGTCATGATTCCATCATCTACGATACTTCCTAAAGAAATGTGGAAGATTCAGAGCATGACAAGCAGACTGTCGATAGGGAGAATAAGGAGGCTTCACATGGTAATCAAGATAAGGGGAAAAAAAGAACAAATGATGAAAGTGAAATAAATGAATGAGTTACAGGAGGGTCGAAGGGAAAGAAAGGAAAGTTGGGAGGTACAACAAAGTTATCTAAACAAATTGATCATCTTTGGATCCTGAATTTAGGAGCACTCCACAGGAAATAATGAGCGACTCTAAATATATGTCTCAATTTAAGGTATGTATAATTGTCAATGTTGTTAAATTTGGTATATCCATATAAATACCTTATTTTATACCTATTTTGAATTAATCTGTAGAATTGCATTGGAGCTATAGATGGTGTCCATGTTCAAGCTTCGATTTCTCCATGTGATCAAGTACCATATATTGGTAGAAAAGGAATACCCACCCAAAATGTAATGGCTGTATGTAACTTTGACATGCAATTTACATTTGCATGTGCAGGGTGGGAAGACTCTTCTCATGATAGTATAGTATTCTTATCAGCTCTACGTGATCCTCAATCAAATTTTACAAAACCTCCAAACGGTAATTTTTGAAATTTATGTTGCACAAATAATAATTGTATATTATATCATAATCATTTATATTTTATATTTTCAGGAAAATATTACTTGGTGGATGCCGGAAGCCCATAAATGAAAGGTTTTTTAGGACCTTATAAAGGTGAAAGATACCATATTCCACATTTTCGTAGGGGTGAAGAACCAACAGGTCACAAAGAAATATTTAATCATGCACATTCTTCACTTAGGAGCATTATTGAGCGCACTTTTGGGGTGTGGAAAAAAATGAAGATTTTTACGTGATATGCCAAGTTATTATTATCAAAAGCAAGTGAAAATTGTTATTGATACGATGACTATTCATAACTACATTAGAATATATGCACAACGAGATAGAGATTTTGATGAAAGTGCAAATTACTCAAGTAGAGAGATTAATGAAGAAATGGAGGTCAATACACATGAAGAAGATGGTCCGGGATGGCGAGAAATGGAAATTTTAAGAAATTCAATTGCGCAAAGTTTAATGAATACGGGCACTTAGCAATTATTTACAATTTACTCTCAACTCCGTAATATATTTTGCTTTTTGAAATCTTTTGTTGTCAATTTCAATTGTGTAATCTCATAACTCTTTGGAATATATTTTGTTATTTAGAAAAATGTTATGAAAGAAATTTTAAAAAAAAGTTGTCTTGATATATTCATAATATATGTGGCAATAGATTCAAAAAATTAATAATGTGTTATGCTCACACTAAAACAAACCAAAAATATTTATTTATAAAACAAAAATATTATTTGATATTTATTTTATAACATGATTATGGTCGCATAAAAATAATAATTGATATATTATTTACTAACATGTTTATGGTCACACTAAAATATTAGTTGATATTTTATAACATGTTTATGGTAACACAAAAATAAAACAATTGTTTTATTTTCAAAACATCTTCAAAATTCATTTGTGTTCTTTCTAGTAATTTTCACTTTTTACTTTCAGTTTACTAAACACATTAAAAGTACTTTTGGTTCCCACAACACTTTTAAAAGTCGGTTTACCAAACGCTCAGCTGCTTCTTCCCACAGCGGATCCAAAAGCAATTCCCCCCACAGCACAACAATGCCAAACTAAGCCTTTATGTCTTAAAAACCATTGTTTGACTTTAGGGATTTGTTGTTGACCAATGACCAAAGAGTTCATTGCGGCCATTATCGGTGACCGTTGTCACTTGGCAGTGCCTAACCACAGTGTGTTGTGGTGCTTGTTGAACCCATAAATCATCCATAGTCACCTGTTCAACAAGTCTCACCGGTAGTGGCATCATGACAAAGATTTTGTTACACTGAAATGCACATAGGTATGTTAAAGATAAGGGTTGGAGATGAAGGTTTTGTTACACTAAATGCACGTAGGGATGTTAAGGATAAGAGTTGGAGATGAGTTTTCCATTACCATCCTCAATCCCAATTTGTATGAGAAAATTATTCCGGTGAATATCTACCTTAAAATATATGATAAATATACGAGTATAGGAATTCTCCATTAGAGAATCAGTTTTTATCTCATACCATAAATGTATTTTAATGAATTTTTGATATAAATTATAGGGATAATTACCTCGGTGACCATCAACTCTTGTCACCACTATCAAAATGGTCACCGAATGGAGAATTGGTTTCAAAATGGTCATTTTTGGTAAACAATGTTACACTAATGGTTATTCCATCTAATTTCATCCAATAAGTAGTATTTTGGTAAATAAGGGAATGCCATTAATTTATTTTAGATATTTTTTGGATATCAAATTTTTCTTTTGATTTTTGAAACAAATAATTATATTTTATGTGTGTATATACGTATAGCATATCCCAAATATATATATATATATATATATATATATATATATATATTCAATTTATCTCAAATATACTTTTTAGAATTTTAATATTCTAAAAAAAGAATATATATATATATATTTCTTTTCAACTTATCTCAAATATATTTTTTATAATTTGTAGCATTAATCTTCTTAAAAAAGAATATATATATATATATATATATATATATATATATATATATATATATATATATACATGTTTGATATATATGTTATACGTATATACATACACTAAATATAATTATTTGTTTTAAAAAACAAAAGAAAAATTGATTTCCAAAAAATATCTAAAATAAATTAATGATATCCTCTTATTTACCAAAATGCCACTTATTAGATGAAAATTGATGGAATTTGATGAAACGACCATTAGTGTAATATTTTTTTTTACCAAAAATAGTCATTTTGAAACCAATTCCCCATCCGGTGGCCATTTTATAGTGACGGTAAGAGTTGATGGCCACTGGGGTAATGATCCCTAAATTATATCAACATTATTGAATAATATGGAAATAATACAATGGATGAAGAGTCTCATTTTGACAGAAAAATAATAATTATCTAGAGGCTTCAATATATATATGATAACGGGGTACAAGGATGATTCGGGTAGGGACTTAAAATCCTGTAGCCGTCCTGAAATTAAATCAGATATTGAAAAAAATACTGACCACATATAATAATATAAATTGTAGGCACTAAACCCGCCTCGTTGGACAATGAGTAATTTTGACATCTTTAAATGTACGCTTTTACCGACAAGTCACATTTGACGATGATAATTTTAGTTAAATTTAATGAAATTTAGAGGCAGCATGCTTGGACCAGATATTGTTAAGTTGAATGTGTGCTCTTAACAACAAGTTACATCAGACGGTGATTTGTTGATTTTAGTTAAATTTAATGAAATGTGGCGACAACTTGAACCAAATATTGTTAGGTTGAATGCGTTATATTAACATCAAGCCACGTTGGATGATGGTTTATTGATTTTAGTTAAATTTAACGAAATATGATTATGTAGATATTTTATTGTATAACTAAATAATAAAGTAGAAAAAAACACAATAAAAGTATACTAATAAAAATAAAATCAATTTAAAAATATATATATAATATTTTAAGAAAAAAAAGAGAGAAAATCATCATAATTGAATAAAGAGAATGAATTAAAATATAGAGAAAGACATATGTGTCCATGATTGATATGTGTTTCGGTGTTTGTGAGCTTCTTCTCTTTATGATTTTTAAATTTTTAAATAATTTTGTTTTTATTGTTAAAATATAATATAAATTTTAGATTGAACATCGGCACTTATCAGCAAACCATATTGGACGATGGTTAATAGATTTTAATTAAATTTAACAAAATATGGTAACAACTCGAACAAAATATTGCTAGGAACTTATGATGAATGCACACCCTTACCAATAAGCCATATTGGATGGTGGTTAGTTAAATTTAACAAAATTTAGGGGCAACTCGAACAAAATATTATAGGGAAATATAACCAAATGAGTTTGGTTTTGTAAGACATCACCAAGTTGATAATTTTATGTTTTTTAACATCAAAGTAGGGAATATAGGGAAATAGAACCAAATGAGTTTGGTTTTGTGAGATATCACCAAGTTGATAATTTTATGTTTTTTAACACCAAAGTATAGAGCTGGACAAAAATACACTTGGGTTTTACTTTATCAACCTTTTATTTTTCCTCTTTCGTCTTTGTTCTTTCTTCTTGTTGGAAAAAAAACACAGATTTTACTCTCTCTCTCTCACTCCATCTAAAAATAATCGATATACGTTTTCTTTATTCTTTATTCTTTTTTTTTTTAGAAAAAAACGTAGCTCATTGAACCTCATTGAAAGGGCAATTTTTTATGGAAGGGAAAAAACACAACTCATTAAACCTTTTTCATAAGTTCATGATTGAAGCTCATTTGTTTCGTTTTGTAGTGTTGCACTTGGAATCTGTTGTTGTTAAGCTATACGATAATCAACTACATATATAAGATTATCCGAGACTTATAGATTGTTACCCAAGACTTGTTTAAGGTTATCCGAAACTTAATGAAAGACGAAGGGGTCATTTGTTATTTTTTGTCTTAAAATGGAACAGTCATGAATTTTTTTAAAGACTGAATAATGACTAAAATCTGAACTTGAATGACATGTTTATTTTTCTTTCTTCACATCTGAATATATTGTCAATACGTTTGTTTTTTAAAAGTAAAATTATTTGAAAATAAGTAATTTTACATTTATACCCATGTTAAACAATAACACATAATATAGAATAAAAACAATTCAAAAATAATAATTATATATAAACTCATATGATCATGATCTTCTTATTTGATTACAAACAAACTTCATTTTTACTAAGAAAAGTAAGGGCCCGTCCTGTAAGTGTTTTTTAGTTGTTGTTTTTCGAAAATAAAAATGAAAATGAAAACAGTATTTTTGGTTTCATTTTCGAATTCTGAAAATGCGTCTGGTAGCATATACTGAAAGCTGTATTTTGAAAATTAAAACGAAAAAAATACGTCTGGTAGGTTAACCGAAAACTATCAAAAATTGAAATATCAATTTTAGTATTGTGTTTAATATTATTACAACTATAAACAAATTGATTAAATAATTAACCAATATAATTTTTGTATTGTAATTTTTATATTAAACAAAAGTAACACATCAAAAATTAATTCAAAAAAACATATCAAAAAAATGAATTAACCAAAACTAAACTCTTAAATTATAAATAAATAATTATAATATATATATATATATATATTATATAATAAAAATATAACTGTATATCTTATATTAATATATATATATATATACTATAATAATATATTAAATATATTATAGTTTATATTATAATAATATATATATTATTTTATTTATTAAAAAATATTATATTTTTATATATGAAATATTATTATATTTTTATATATAATAATACATAATATATCACATTATATCCTATATAAATATATAATATTTGATATTATATATATATATATAGTTTATATATAATAATATATAAAATATTTTTATATTAATAATATATATATTGTAGAATATTATTTTGTAATATTTACATAATTATAAAATATTATATATTATATTATATTATATATTATAATATATATAAAATATATTATAATATAATATTATATGATATATAATATATATTAATATATATATATATATATTATTTTACAATATTATATATTAATTTACTAATTATGTAAGTATTATAATATATAATATAATATATATAAAATATATTATAATATATATATATATAATAATTATAATATATATATATATATATTATTGTATGAATACTTTTAGTTCTAGTTGGAAATAAATTATTCTGGAATATATATATATATATATATATATATATATATATATATATATAAGAGGGACACTTTGATAATTTAAAAATCTTGTTCCGGTTTGTTCTAGTCATATCAAACGAATAATATTACAATTAATAGTTTAAGATATTTTTTTAATATAAAAAAAGTGAAAAATAAAAACAAAAACGAAAACGAAAACGAAAAACGAAAAACAAGTATTTTGTGTTTTTCAAATCTTTCACTTTTAACACTGGTTTTGTTTATCATTTTTTTTCTAAAATAAAATAAAAAACGGTTAACGAACTCATTTTTGAAAAATAAAAACAAAAACAGACTGAAAAACAGTTACAGGACGGGGCCTAAATGTTTATTTTTTCAAAAAATAAACGGGGCACGGAAAAAGGCACACAAAACACTGATATATATATATATACACACATATATGCAAATCACCATACTATCATAATAAAGTATTGATATTAAACACCAATATGAGAAGTGATTAGGGTTCCTTTTTATTTTTAATACTATTTAAAATAAGAAATATATTATACCATATATAATTATGATGAAATTGAAAATATGTTATATATGAGGAATATTATCGGAAGAAAAGATTTTGGATTGCATTTAATGCAATTAAGTGATTTGCAAATAAGTGAAAAGTCAAGAATTTGTATTTTTTATTTTAAGTTGTTTTTTAGTATTTTTAAGTTGTTTGACCACTTAAAAAAACAAACAAAACAACTTAATAGTTATGATTCAGACCCATTAAGTTTTACGTTGAAAAAATAAATGACCCCTAAATGTATAGTATCCTAGAATTAGTCGTTAGTAACGGGAGTTTGTCAAATACTTAAAAATACATATCAATTGTTTGTATCTTGTACTTTGTCAGAGACTTAAAAATACATATTATTTTTTCAGTTTTTGAAAAATAAGTATCAACTAATCTTTCAGTAAGTCTCGGCTAGTATGGAATAAGTCTCAACTACCTAGCCGAGACTTATTAAATATTAGCTGAGACTTATTCCGAATTGAAATTCATCGTCAGCCTCTCCGATTTGTCATCGTCCGCTGCTCCGATTTGTCATCGCCCACCCTTCTCTGGTTCGTTGCCGGCAACAATAATGGGTCACTCTTGAGACTGACAAAAGTAATTAAAAAAAAAACCCACAAATTTGAAGCTCACATGTATATTATGGGTAATTTTGACAGAACCCATAAATTGAAGTTGTTTCTTTAAAACTTACTAACTCGATGATTTTTCCACCGGTAACCTTAGAAAGAGTGTAAAAAAAAACCAAAATATTATTATTCTTATAATTAGAAAAGCGAATAAGATATTATTATGCGCTCTTCTGTCAAAATAAAAACACAATCTTAATAGCAAGTTGACGATGATTAATTTATTTTAATTAAATTTAATGAAATATGATTATTTAGATATACATTATAAAACAAAACAAAAAACAAAAATAATGAATGTGTACAAAATTATATTACAAATAAATAAAAAAATCATCACAAGTTTTTAAAAAAAGTTGAATTAAAATACGAAGAAGATATATAATTTTCCAATTTTCCAAAATTGAACAACCTTTGTCTTGTTTGTTGCTCCTTGTGGCCTATGTTAAAAAAAAGGTTGATTATTGATATAATTTTTGTTCCTTTATTTTTAATTTATTGTTTAAATATAATATAACTTTTATTACTATATTTAGTTTTTTTAAAGCTTTTACTAGAGGTGGAAAAACGGGCCGGCGTCTGGTGGGTTGCCCGGCCATGCCTGGTTAGGTCGCGGGCCCGACCCGACTGCTTAACGGGCCAGGCCCAAGCCCGTTAAGCTGGCGGTCCGGGTTGGGCCCAGGTGCGTGATCTGCGGACTAGCCCGACCCGACTCGACCCGACCCGTTAGGCCTGTGGGCCCAAGGAAAAATTCAGTAGTTGATTTATGGCGGGCTTTAGCGGCCCGACAATGCCTGACAGAATTCAAAATTTGATTTTTTTTTTTTGAATTTTAAATTTTAAAATTAGAATTGAGGGGTGATTTTATAATTATTCAGAAGTCGTTATTGACCGTCAGGGGTTAAAAAATGCCCAAAACTTTTAAAAATTACATTATTTTAAATCTTTTATAATTTTTTCCAATTACACCATAATCTAACATTTTCCTATAAATACCTCAATCACCCTCAACTCATTCTCTACATTTTCTCTACTTTCCTACCCTCTTATTCTCTATATTCTCTACAATCTCCAACATCTCTCACCCACTCTTTCAACTATTTTGTAATAATATATTAATACTATAATACTATACACTATACATTATTTATTATATAATATATAGCATATACTGTTATAGTCGCTACATATTCTAAGGCTCTTACTCTAAGGTATTGTCTTATTTATTTTTTAAGAAAAAAAAAATACTTTTATTTGTTATTTAATTGTTAACTATATTTATTATTGATATGTTTATAACTAATGTTATTATTTGTTATGTTGTTAGGTATCCAATTGATTAATTAATTCAACACTCTCAACTCTCAAGCCTTGAATTTAAGGATAGTATGTCTACTTCTCTACTTTTGTTATTAATAATTGTTTATATAGTAATTATTATTATTTAGTATTTACTGACTAGCATGTGTGTAGTTAATATTATTGTTAGAGAGTTAGTACTTAATAATGTGTTAATTTTATGTATTTTTATGAGATTGACAACAACATAATAATTTTAAAAAAATAATTCCTAATATTTTCATAATTTTTAAATTATTATTATATTAGAAGTATTATCTTTTCTTTTGTAGAGTTTACGATGAAAATGGTAATTTGGAGAAATTAAATCAATTATATATATATATATATATTTGAAATTAAATATATATTGAATGATTATGTTAATTTTATGTATTTTTTTGAGTTTGACAACAAAATAATAATTTTAAAAAATTAATTCCCATTTTTTTTATAATTTTCGAAATTATTATTATATTAGAAATATTATGTTTTATTTTGTAGAGTTTGATGATAATGGTAATTTGGAGAAATTAAATCCTAATATTATATATTGTTTTAAAAAATTAATAATATAGTTGAATGATTATTTTAATTTTGTGTATTTTTGTGAGTTTGACAACAAAATAATAAATTTAAAAAATTAATTCTCAATTTTTTCATAATTTTCAAAATTATTATTATTTTAGAAAGATTATGTTATCTTTTGTAGAGTTTAAGATGAAAATGATGATTTGGAGAAATTAAATCCGAATTTATAAATTTTGTTTTGAAATTAATAATATATTAGAATAATTATATTAATTTTGTATATTTTTGTGAGTTTGACAACAAAATAATAAATTAAAAAATTAATTCTCATTTTTTTATAATTTTTGAAATTATTATTATATGAGAAAGATTATGCTTTATTTTATAGAGTTTAAGATGAAAATGGTAATTTGGAGAAATTTAATCCAATATATATATATATATATTTTAAATTTATTAGAATGAATATGTTTTTTTAGAGTTTAAGAAATAAGAAGAAAATAAAATTTTAGAAAAACTAATTGTTTTTTTTTTGTTATTTACATAAATGTTTAATTCTATAATTGTATTTGTATCTATGACATTTAATCATTTAATCATTTATTTAATTATAATCTTAGGAAAATGAATCCTAAACACTTAAACCTGAACCCGGGCAACTATTTACCGGACGAGGACATCAACCGATTATACGGTGAGTTCTAAGAACGGTGCGAGACATTCTTCCTCAACACCAGGATCGAGTAAGAAAAGGAAGAAGAAATCGATCGTGTGTGATTGCTTTGACCCTGTAATGTAAACGATGGCAAAATGGTCGTCAAGTTGAGCATGCATGCTATAAGTTTTGTAAATCTATACTCACCAGTTCGGGTAGGAGAACTAGTCATCTTAGAAGACATAGACTAAGTTGCATGGCTTTCCATGGGCAAGTCGATACAACTCGACAAACCCAACTGCAGCGGAACCTAGATGGTTCAGTGAATACATGACAGTATGACCTCGACCGGGTTAGAGAGCATTTTGTATTGCATTGTAACTGACCAACCCTTAGGTTTTCAAGAAAGCCCACATTTTCAATATTATATTAATAATGCTTTTAACCCCCAATTTGTCATTGTTTCTATACACACAACTAGAAGCGATGTGATTAGTACTTTTGAAAAATATAGGACAAAATTAATTTTTGAATTACAAAACATTTCTTTTTTAATTGCATTAACGTTAGACATCTGGAGCGAACGTTCAAAAAAAGATTATTTATGTGTCACTAGACACTATATAGACACCCGATGGACTTTACAAAAAAAACTCATTGGTTTTCGTGTCGTGGATTATTCATACACTGTACAAAATATTTTCTAAGTTATTATGTCCATTATACAAGATTATGGCATTCAAAACCACATCATGTCAATTACTTTGGATAATGCATCTACTAACTCCAAAGTTATAGAATATTTCATTAATTCTAACATCTCTAATATTGTGGGAAAAATTTTCCACGCCCGTTGTGCATGTCACATTATAAACTTGATTGTAAAATCAGGTTTAACGAAGGTCGGAAGTCAAATCGACAATATCATAGAGGGTTTGGGTTGGATTATGACATCTAACCAAAGAATTACTGAGTTTGCCAGATTTTATAAATTAAATAAACCTAAAACCCCATAAGTTTCAAACAGATATGCCGGTAAGGTGGAACTCAACATATTTAATGTTGAAATCTGCTTTACCATGTGCTTTAGAAATGACTAGTTATCATAACTTGAACATCGCCAACGACACCCAACATGAAAAACTCACGAAAGGTGATTGGTATGTGGGCAATGTTTTTGTTAAAAATTTAACTGTTTTTTATGATGCTACTGTAGAACTATCCGGAGTTTATTACCCCACATCTCTTTTTGCACTTCATAAACTTTATGCCATGACTGATTTACTTAGAAAATATAGGGAAATAGAATTGGTAGCTCATGTTGTTGTTGCTATACAAGAAAAACATGTTACATATTATGGGAAAATTCCTCTTTTGTATGCCTTTGATATTGTTGTAGATCCTACTAGGTTTAGATTTAAAGCTTTAAAAGTTTTTTCCACTACTTTGGGTGAGGCTATAGGATTAAGTGAAACGAATGTTGCTGAACATCTTGGTACACTGAAATCCCAAAATTTTGAGGTTTTTTCTATTTATGAGAACATGTACATGCACAACGACGAAACAGTGGGACCGACACCTCCTCAACAACAATCCCAACAACAATCGAAGTTCATGAGGATTTTTTTGAACAAGACCACAACTTCTCGCGCTTCAGGAAGTTAGAGTCAAAGTCAAAGTCAAAGTCAACACGTGGAGCTCAACAAATATCTGAGTACGAAGTATTCCATCACGGACAACGATGATTTCACAATGAACGATCTTCTAAAATGGTGGCAGAACAACATAAACAACATCCTCATTCTATCGAGATTAGCATGTGACGTCATTGCTATCCCAGTTTCAATAGTTTCATCGGAGCAAGTGTTCAACACCGCCAGACGAATAATAGAAGATAAAAGATGTTCATTGGCCCCTGATGCGGTGGAAGCTTTGACATACCTTAAGGATTGAGAAAATACAAGAATGAGACGACAACATCAACTGGTCAACGAAGAACTCATGGATGACTTCTCCAGCTTGATCATCGATGAGAGTTCCGGTAGCAACCAAGTGAACCAACCGGCGAACTGATGTAATTGTAAATTCTTAATATTTTTTTTTTCCGATTGTATTATTTTTCCATTACCAAGTTTTTATCCCATTGAGTTTTTCTTGGTAAGTTTTTTAACAAGACAATCATAATTTGTAATTTATACTTTTCACCACAAATTTAATAAGAAATTACAAAAATATTACTAACTGTTGTATGAAATGAAAAATGTATTTCATATTAAATTTTTTACATTTTATAATTACACAAAATTATTACAATGTATAAAAAATAATATTGTATAAAGAAAATGTTAATTTTTTTTTTAAAAATAAAAATTATTTCAAAGCTATGGGACAACCTGTCAAGGCCCCGCCCAGACTCAGCACGACCCACCCCATAACAGGCCGCGGGCGCAGGCCGGGCTTATCCTTCCCACAAACAGGTCGGGCCACCCTGACCCGTTAAGCCAATGGGTCTAACGGGCTGGGCCAACCCGTTTTGCCACCACTAGCTTTTACCATTCGAGCAACTGATTTGAGAGTCATTTATCCAAGTTATAAACTCATCGATCTACAAGTTAAGCTACACCTTAAGTGTCAATTAGAGGTTGACAAATAATTCTTTTTTTTTTAAAGAAAAGTTGACAGTTAAAGAGCCCTCCTGTAAGCGTTTTTCAGTTTCTGTTTTTTCGAAAATAAAAATGAAAATGAAAATGAAAACAATATTTTTGGTTTCAGTTTTGAATTTTGAAAACGCGTCTGATAACATATACTGAAAATTGTATTTTGAAAATGAAAACGGAAAAACGCGTCTGGTAGGTTAACCGAAAACTATCAAAAATTAAAATATCAATTTTGACATTTTGTTTAATATTATTACAACTATAAACAAATTGATTACATAATTAACCAATATAATTTTTGTATTGTAATTTTTAAATTAAACAAAAGTACCACATAAAAAAATTAATTCAAAAAAATGAATTAATCAAAATTAAACTCTTAAATTATAAATAAATAATTACAATATATATATATATATATATATATATATACATATTATAATAATATATTAAATATTTACAAATATTATAATATAATATTTTTATATTATGTAAATATTTTATATAATTTATATATTAATATATATTATATATATATAAAAGATGAGCACTTTGGTCATTTGAAAATCTTGTCCCGTCTTGTCATAACCATATCAAACGCATAACAATACAATTAATAGTTTAAAAAAAATATTTTTTTTATATAAAAAAAGTGAAAAACAAAAACAAAAACAAAAATAAAATAAAAAATAAGTATTTTATGTTTTTCGAATCTTTCACTTTTAATACTGTTTTTTTTTATCAGAAATAAAGTGAAAAACGGTTAATGAACGTGTTTTCGAAATCGTTTTTAAAAAATTAAAACAAAAACGAATTTCAAAATAGTTGCAGCACGGGCTATATCTTTTGATTTATTTTTTTACGGTTATTGAAATTAAAATAAATTAGAAATAACAAAAAGGGAAGGGTAAGAGACATAGTATTTCAAATTTAAAATGCTAAGATAAGGACGCTCGAAGAGCCAAAGACTTCTTACAAATAAAGAAAAAAAAAACAACGAAACCTCTTATTTCATATTTTTAGGGCTCAGATTATAATCTACGCGCAGGTAAACTTTCTCTCTTCTTTTCTTCTTTACTTCTCTATTAAGTTTCTTCTTATGTTCTGTTTGTTTGCTTTGTAAAATGTGATGGAAGTATACACGAAAAGAAAACCTGAAGAAAATAATTTGGATCTTGAATTTTCCGTTTTTTACCATGTAGAAAGGAATTTGCACTCAATAGAACTTGGCTCAAGTATTAAGGCTTAGTTTACTTGATTTTTTTATTTTTATTTTATTTTTTCTCGTTCCATAGAAATTTAAAACAGAAAGTTTTGAGTCCAAGATTTGTTTTTTCATTCAATGTTGCCATGTTCTCTCAGGAATTGCACAGTGTTTTGCTCTTCTGACAGCTTGATGGGATCAATTATTGGTATTATTTGTTAACCTAGTTATATTGTGGAGTGGGTATGTGATAATTTCGTTGAGTTTTGAACATTTGAATGTGGTGTAATAATGAAACCCTAATTTATCTGTGCTTATGTAGCAAACAAGTATGGGGTTGAAAATTTATTATCTTATATTAGGATTTTGTTTTTTAATGTCTTGGTCTGCATCTAACAGTTTTGTAAAATTTGCATCTCTAAATGTTGATGCTGACAGTGAAACCCTAATTTGGTGTTGTAAAGCTTGTAAATTTATATTTTGATCTTTGAAGATGGCTGCTGAAGAGGGAACAAGCAACAGTGATGGTACAGAAGGGTTGAAAAGAAGCGAGGTGAATAATGGGTTTGCAGTCAGAGTTGAGCATGAGTTTGGTGATAGGAGCCCAGGTGCAAGTGAGGGCTTGCAGACTTATAAGAGGCGGAAGTGTGCAAGGTCAAGTTCCGAAAGCAAAGGTTTGGAGGATAGAAGAGCTTCTGTGGAACTCGACAGTCGATTAGCAGACCAGGTACATTTCCCTGAATGTGTGTTGGTGTGAATGCAAACTTAAAGTATATTGTGTGTTTGTTCAAGGATATAATTGGAGTTTTTATGATTTGAAGTTGCTTCTTAAATATGCTATGCTACCTTAAATCAGGTGAAAAACCTGGCTTGTGAAATACACTTGTTAGAGAGAAGGCGTGACCGAGAAGAAATAAACTTTAGACAATTGAGGAAACTTGTAATACTCCTTCAATTGTCTAAAGCTTATAGTTGAGGAAACTGTGGAACTTAACTGTAGAACCTTTCTTCTATCTTTTTGAACTCACTGTCTCACTTTTTGATTGGTTCGCATGATTGTTTGCAGAGGCATTGTAGAACTGTTGTGTTGGAGCACTTGTATCAGTCTTTAAGTGATGATGAGGGTGGTATACAGGGTTGTATACGTGAAGCACTTGTATTTCCTACAGAAATCAATTGTACAACGAAAGTTAAGGTCTGTGCTGTCTTTAAGATTGCTCGTGTTCTCATGGTAGTGGTTGTCTAGTCATTTCTGTACTCTCACCTTTTCATTTTCCTTTCCTCTTAATTTTCTTTTTAAGTTCCATTTGTTTATTCTGCAGGGGTCTGATACTCATGATAGAAATGGGCATAAATCTTCACAAACTGGGATTCCAAATGGAACTCAGTATTTAGCTAAAGGTCATGCAGGCGTAATCTCTAATGAACCTCGAAATGAATCGAGTCATCATATTGTCACTGATAAGTGTCAGCGTGCTTTCTTCAATATTATAACTTCAGAAAAGTTCACCTCACTATGTAAGCTTCTCTTTGAAGAATTCAAAGGAACCAAGGTTGATGGATTTATTGACTTAAGTCAGATTCACTTAAGAATGAAGGAGGGAGCTTATGAAAGTTCTCCTACTCTCTTCGCAGCTGATATCCAACAGGTGAAATAATCTTTCCATGTTAAATTTTTATATTGTTATTCTTATGCTTTTCAAAATTCTCTTGCTTGAATTGATGGTAAATGAAATAATGATTTAGTAATTTTGCTGAGTATTATGAATTTATGGTATTGATGCATTGAAACGATGTGTGCTAAACTTTTAAGAGGTTTTCAATATTGTGGCTATGGTTCAGATGCTTGTAATTTGTATCGAACATCTTGAAAAGAACTTGTGTGTTGTGAAATATTATTATTGCATGTTAAGTCCTAGCCTTCAGGTAAAAGTTTCCTTTTCCCCTTTCATCTTTTCCTAGGAAAAAGAAACTTGAGAGAATTTCACGAGAAAACTAATTCTTTAAAGGAAAGAAAGACAAAGATTCTCCTTAGTGTCATTAATCCTTGTTTTTTGTTTCTCCAAGTCGCTATGTCAGAATTTTTAATTGGAGTACTTTTAATATGTTCAAAACACTCTTGCAATACTATATGCATTAAAAGAAAACTTAACTTTTGTTTGCAGTGTAACTCTGCACCTGGAGGCTGGCTAATGATTTTGCTAAGTTCCAATTTATGCTATATATATTATTTTATATGATACACCCTATATTCTATTATAAAAAGGAAATTCAGTTTTGTCACTTGTTATTGCAATGTCCTTGTGCAGTGTTGTTTGATAAATGAGGCTGGCTGTTTCTGTTAAACTATACTGTACATGACTGATGATCTTGCTAAGCTCCAAATTAATGTTTCATCTATAATTATATATGTTATATTCAAATTTTTTATGGTAAATAAATACAAAGATATTTTCGTCTAAGATAATTCCAGGAGTGTTACTTGTTTGCTTTTGCAAAAATGTATTTATCTGTAAAGGTAAGTTTTAGTCTTTTTTATGATAATATTGTAATTTATGAAGGCTTTTGTTCAAGTCTTTAGGTGTGCGGCTAATTAATATGTTAGATTGATATGGCAGACAATGGGTTGTTGTAAATCTGAGTATTATCTATTCTGTTAAGAATGAGAGACGTTTTTAACATTATGTAATTAATTTAGGTTCTAAGTCTCTTGGGACTCTTTGTCATAATGATTCCCTGACTGCTTTACTTGTTTAAAAATGCTAATGAAATGATGGGGAGTTAGATAAGGATTATTATATTAGTTATTATCATATTGTGTTTGGAATAATGATCTCATCTCTCGCTTCCACCAATTTTTTTTTTTTTTTTCCTTCTAACACACAAAAGAACCCAACTAGAATACAAACAATTTTTTTTTTTGAAGATCAACATTCGTCCACGCGTCGTCACCATGCGCCACCGTCGGCCACTGCCTTGACATCCACCAACGATACCATCGGATTCAGACGATGACGGCCAACACCTCTCCTATCTTTACCGACTGTCTATTCTGCCTCCATCAACGCAGATCGACGACTCAAAGATATGTCCGCCACCGCTAGCCATCGACGCTGATCACCAGCACGTGAAGCCTCACCGCCTATCCCAACTGACTCACCGGTCGCCGCTATAGCAGATCGGGGTTCCATCTGCCGGTCTAAGGGTGTCTTGGTGGTAGTTGTTCGGCCAGGCCCTTCACACCAATTTTCTGATAGTAGAGGGTCCGATGGATATTTGCTTGGGTATCTGTGCTAATCATGAAACCTACTGGGGCTTTTCATAATTACACATATGTCAGGGTTGTTTTCGAAATTGTTCATTTTGGAGGGACTTATTTTCCATAGTGGAAAATTTCACTAGATTTCCATATGCTTCATACTATTTGCAGCTATGTCAGAATATCTAGATTATTATCATGTTTTTGATTATTCTGATGATGAATCCGAATCTATTCTCTTCTAATGTTACGGAGATTTCGATCTTGTCCCATTGACGAGTCGAACCGAGTTCTCCAAGTTACGGTCCATCACATACTTTATCCTATTATTGAGGAAGTGCTACATCAAGTATTTTCTCCTTATCGATATGTGGAGAGGATCATCGAATGTCAAAATTCAAAATCTTGTTTTCAAGCTTTGATCCAGTTTCAATTCCACCAGAGTGCATTCTTGGCAAAAAATTATTGGCAAAAAGTTCTCTTCAAGGTCGGAATATTAATGATGGTTGTTGTCAGCTGGATATCCAATACTGGCAAGATGAGCATTATGCTCCCCAGCGTAAACAATAACAAGAACTCATAGTTGCTTGTCAAAATATTCTACCCAAATATTTTGAGCAAAGAAACAACCTAGTTGAGGAAGGAAACAATGGCCAAGTGCACTATGCTTTAGAGGCGGTTGATCTATCGCCACCCATTTAAAGTATGTTTGGGAAGCTCAAACGTCCAATCACTTATCCTCACTTGTGGTTCAAACTCATGAAATCGTACAAACATTAGATAAAACAACTTTCAATGGGGTACATGAACAAACTGATGAACTTTCTCACGTTTCTTTTGTGATCCCTACAAAATGTTTCTCTACTACTACAACTACAATTCGTGATGTTTTGTTGACGTTAACGGATGTACCTATGGGTCTTGGGGTTGTTCGTTTCACAATGTCTACGAAGAGTGGACTTCGGGTTGATGACTTGGCTGCTCCAAACAGGAACAAGATGTGGTATTTTCTTGTCCGTTGGTTGCAACCCGTTTGACTTGCTAGGAGTCAAGTTCTTCTTAGTGGAGATAGTGGAGGAGAATGATCGGGAATCAGATAAGGATTATCATATTAGTAATTATCATATTGTGTTTAGAATAATTATCTCATTGAGAGATTAGTTTAGGTTTTATTTATCTTTATAAGGAGTTAGTTGTTATCTTTATCTTTTTGTTAGGCTCCTTCAGAGTCTATTGTAATCAAACTTGATGAATTGAATTAATAAAGAATTGTTGTGTTTTCCAATCTCTTTTTCTTTCTATTTCCCTACTGGTTTTACATCATGAAGTCATGAAATTTTCTGTAACAAGGCAATTAAGTGTGACCTGTGATGGATGCTTGGTGGGCTAGATTTTTCTGAGACCCTTTCCTTTCATGTCTGTTTGTGTGTTGGGGGGAGGAATTTGGAAGCAAATATGTGTTTCTGTGAGTGACTCGGTGGGCCTGTATTGTTTCAAGTTGCAACTTTGACCTTCAACCTTCTATTTCATTCATACTTCTTGAAGTTTTAATTTATTATATTTTGTTCCTCACTTGTGGAAGATAAAGCAATAAGTATACGCATTAATGTAATTTAAATTTCGTGGAGCCTGATAGCAACTAATTATGAATTTGATCTTTTTTTTCTATAGTCGATCTCTTATGTGTCACATAAGGATTGCATGGATTCGATTTCCACAGTTGATTTTTAATGCAGAAGCTACTTGTTAGATGTAGCTTCTACTTTCTGGGCGAGGATATGTACCTGGTGATTTAGTTACTTTATGTCTTCTTATGTGCCTTAAACTTGTAATTCTTTTTCTCCAGGTTTGGAAAAAGCTTCAAGTGATTGGTTCTGAAATGATTTCTCTTGCAGATAGTCTTGCAGACTTGTCAAGGACTACCGTTATTGAGCAGGTAATACGACCAACTTGTATTGCATATGTGCCTCTGTATAAGTACCAAGTAATTCAGATTTTTTATTTTATTTTATTTTGAAATATGTACTTCAGGTTTTATGCTGAAAAGATTAAATTATCAAAAATTCTTTGTTTGATTCTAAAATCTAATATGGTCTATTTTGTGGGTTGCTTTTAACCCTTTTTTCTCGGTTAACATTTTTTTTTTCTTTTAGGTAGGAGATTCTTTACATGACACATTTGATGAAGGAAAATATGAGGTAAAATTTCTTATTGCCGATTACTTCTGTTTCTTCTCGCTAAAATACATATCACTATATTACTAGATAGTTTAGGTTGCATTTGGGACCTTGGAGAAAATAGATTAAAAAACTTGATTCTTTATGTTTGTACTGCAGTAGTATTTGGAAATTGGAACTAATACACATTGTATCAAATCAACTGTCTGTTTAGTGCTTCTGAGTTTTGGTGACAGTTTTCTCTTCCTTTTGGCTATTGAAACATTTTGTTGGCAAAAAGAAACACTCTTACTCTTTGTGTCAACTGTGACTTTCAAACTGGTTGACATTATTCAACCAGGTAGCGGAATCATTTTTTCTTTATAGTTTTCTACTGTCTTATTTTGTCATTTCTTTGGTCTCAAAACTTAACTCCAGTCTAGGACTTTGGCTTGTTCAAGGTTTTTTCCTTGTGTCATATATGGAACAGTAGTATTTCTTGGGATATTAAAAAGGTTAAGTGAACTAGCCTAAATGAAAAAGTTATTATATTGTGGAGCATTGAAATTTTACTGATGAGAACTTCAGTCTGTATAAAGTAATTCTGCAGTGCCACAATGAAATTTATAGTCATGACTACTCTTGAGAACTTGGGTTATATAAAATTTTGTGGTCATTAAATTGGAATATTTTTAAAATTATAATCTGGATAGCTTGATCTTTTTCTCCCTCATTTGAAATGCAATCTGAATCAGTCCTCAGGGATGTTTGATATTTCGTTTCTGCATAACAGTGTTTTACTCGGGAATCTGACTTCAATGTCAAACTGGAGCAAACAGAAGCATGTGGGTACAAAGTCTGCACTTGCAGGCACTGTGAGCAGAAGGCTGATGAGAGGGATTGTTTAGTTTGTGATTCATGTGAGGACATGTACCATGTCTCCTGCATTGAGCCAGCTGTCAAAGAGATCCCTCCAACAAGTTGGTATTGTGTTAGCTGCACCGCAAATGGAATTGGATCGCCACATGCGAATTGTGTCGTATGTGAGAGGTTGAATGCTCCCAGGAACCAAACTAATGAAGTTGTTGATGAGTTCAGTTCACGAAACGAAACGTGTATTGAATTTGAACCAAACTCAAATTGCTGTACAGGTGATGCCCCTCAATCATCTGAGAGGGTTTGTAAAATTTGTGGAAGTGACATAGACAATGGTGCCAAGTTAAGGAAATGTGGTCACCCCTTCTGCCCCAATAAGTATTATCATGAGAGGTGCTTGACAGTTAAGCAGCTACTTTCATACGGTCCCCATTGGTACTGCCCTTCTTGTCTTTGTAGAGTCTGCCTTACTGATATAGATGATAACAAGATTGTTCTATGCGATGGCTGTGATCATGCATACCACATATATTGCTTGAATCCACCAATCCCCTCAGTTCCAAAAGGTGACTGGTTTTGCAGAAAATGTCATGCTGGGATTCAAGAAATACGCAGGGTAAGAATGACATATGGGAATAAAATGAAAGAGAAAGGATGGGTGTATGGTAATCCTGGAAAGAAAATTGTAGAGAGAGGTGAAGATGAGTCGGACAAAGGTAGAGGGGGAATGGATATGCTTTTAAATGCTGCGAAGACGTTAAATTTTGAAGATGATTCGGCAGCGATTCAGACAGAGTTGAAATGAAGACTGAACAGATACTTCAGTAAGTTGCAACTCCTGTTTTAGGTTTTGCTGACTTTTGGTTGCTTAACTCTGCACAAGACGTGACTACAAAGGCTGTATATTGCCGGTTGTTGAAAATTCATTACAGGTAGTTTGGTACCCGTTAAAATGAAGAATCGGGGAACCATTGGATTATTTTGCACATTTTGCACAATGTGCGCACATATTTTTGAAAAGGATTATTAGAAAGTTAATGTTTCTTAGTTTAGATGTGCTGTAAAATGAGTAAAACTGTGACCATTCAATATGCTACTATAATGAAAGAAAGTCATGGATATTTTTCTTTATTTTGATCTTGTATTTTGTTTGAAAAATTGTAATACACGGATTCCCTTTACTACGGTTCAAGTTGTTTCTGTCTCAAATGTTGAGAAGACATGTAATATACTAATACTAAGTATATATTCTTACCACCTGACAATGGTGGTGATGCACTTGTGGGCAATTCGACTCCTATTATGTTCATTTTACAGTTGAGTTTTTTTTTCTTATTGTGGCTCTAGATATCTAGGTGGCACATGTCATGTTTGATATTAACAGCCCAACCATTTGTGTATACCAATACAGTAGTTATATACACAGAAATGTTCACGTTCCTCTAGTCTTGTTAAATGAAATTGTTGACTTCGATATTTTCTTTAATGCTCCATTGGAGTGTGTATATCCAGAACACTTGTTGAGTTGTGAATGGAAAATAGCTTATCCTAGTGGCTTGGTGAAAATGAGTTTCCCTATGTGGTCTGAATCTCTCCATTCTGAATTCTCTCACGAACAGTAAGACAATCAAGTTCAATATATTTGGTCCGTTCGTGATATACCAGGTTTGCAGCAATATGCATTGCTGGTTGGTTGTTGCAATTTAATGTTGCTGGTTCTGAATGATTAACACCCAAGTCCCGCAATAAAAACCTTAGCCAAGTGAGTTCACATGTGATTGCCGCCATGGAAATCGATACTCGGCCTCGGCAAAAGACCTAGACACTGTCGTCCGTTTCTTGCTTTTCTGGATATAAATGCATTGCCAAGGAAAACACAATAGCATGTGACCGACCTTTCGGGTAAAGGGGCATCCGGTCCAATCAACATCGCAATACCCAATTAATTTTAGTTTTCCTTGTGATGGAATGAGCAATCCTCGACCTGAGATGTATTTTATGTATCGAAGATGACGGTGTACGAGGTCAAGATGGGGTCTCCTCGGTTGTTTCAAAAACTGGCTGAGAATATGAACAAAATAAGAAATTTTCGGTTTATTAATTGCAGGGTTCTAGTAAACCAGTGCCGGCTTTAGGCATAGGCAAGCAAAACATGTGCTTAGGGCCTCCAAGAAAAGGTAAAAAATTAGAGGCTTCATTTATTTATAAATTTTGATAATATTGTTAAAAAATTTAAAATTACTAGTAAAAATATATTGATAGGCCTTTTGTTATTATTTTTATTATTGTTTAGTTACAGGGAAATATACCTAAAAATTATGAACATATGAATAATAATAATTATTATTTATTCAGATGGTAAATAACTAAACATTAGAAATGATTATTGACAATCCACTTTTTAACATCTTTATAATTAACAAAACCCTTCAACTTCTCACCAATAACATTTTATTGTTTTAAATTTATCTATAAAAATAATTAAATCATTCTCATTTATCTATAACAATTCAAATACAACTACAACGCTTTTTTAGCTATAATTTGTTTAGCTTAAGAGGTACATCACTTACATCTCTATAGTTTGCAATATTATATTATTTCTAAACAGAAAAACTAACATTTAAAACGTATATAAATTCAAATTTAAACATTTAATTTTGTTTTAATTTTTCTAATTACATGATAAATGAAGTGGTTAATTTTAATATAATTACTGCTTGTTAAATGTTGTTGTCTATCTTATTACTTAAGATATTATATTACAAGAAGAAAATTTTCAGTTGCGACCTTCTAAATTTAGTTAGATATTTCTAATCATGTTCTATCGTTAATATGTTAATTTTATTGTATATATAAAATTGGAATCTATTTTTTCTCCTTTAGAGCCTCAAAATCTGTTGAACCGCCTCTGTAATAAACGCTAGGCGCTAGTCGAACAAAGAACTAATGCCTATCACCTAGTTAATCGGCCGGAGAATTTTAGTTTTTTTCCTGCATAATTTGCTACTCTACTTCTAAGTTCTAACAGAATAGTACCACAACTCTGCTCACAAGACTCATCTCTAACTAACTCTCCATGTTAGCAATTAAATAAAGCAATGATCAGTCATATTTAATAAAGCTTTACATTTTCCATTGCATACAAACTTTAACAAAGAATTAAACATGGACGCGTTAATTCATAATATCAAATTTGATATAAAAAAAAATCAAATAATATATTTAACACAATAAATTAGTATTGTATTCCAATATATAATATTAAAAGTTAAATTAAAATATAATATTTTATTTATTAAATTTATAAAAGTTAATTAATGGATAACCATTTAATTTCTTATAAATTGTTATTGAAGAAATAAATTGAATTAAAATAACATTAATATGTATTAAATTTAAATAATTTAAAATATTTAAAATATATAAATTAATTTAAAAAGAAATATTTATTATTATATCACGTGTGAAATTCAATATAGTATTTGACATTTGAAGATTTTACATTTAATGCTGATTTTACATTTAATGCTAATTTTAGCATTGACAGAACAACAGAGAAGATGCTCTCTTATCCATAAATTTGATAGAAAACGACACAAAGTGATGAAACTACAAACACCAAAAAGCAGACACTAATATATATATATATATATATAATTTTAGCAGAAAATTTATTGAACACCCTAACCAACAAGCAAAACGAGCCACAACACCCAGAAACAGGGCAAGCAGAACCAGAACAAAACAGCGACGCTATGGAAGAAAACCGAATTAGTTTTAAACACAAAATTAGATAATCTTCATAACTTAAAAGAAAAAGTGAAAAACACGAATTAACATATAATAAAGGCATACAATAATTCAATAAACAACATCCTAGGAAATGAATTAAATGAATAGAAACCCGAAGGATCTGGGTATTCCATGGATAAGCAAAGCAAGTAAAAACGAAGAGAAAATATAAGCCAAAAAAAAAAAAAATATAGAGCAAGCAAAACGGAATAAAAACTACCAGAAGAGCAGCAAACCAGGCAAAAACACCCAACACACAAGCCCCAACACAGAATCAGAAATAAAGCGGCTCAGAAAACAACCCAAAAACAGACCAAGAAAAAATCCATTTACAAACCCTAGATGGACTTTAGAGGTCGTGGAGACAAGAGGAAGACCGACGAACTAGCGACGACGGCGACGGAAGACGACAGCTGTCGGCGATCTCGGTGACCGAATGGTGGCAGGCGTCATGAAGCTTCTTTGTGCGATCTGGCTGTGAGCTTGTTTGAATGTTTGTCGAAGAAGTGAAAACCGGACGATTTGGTAGATTTATTTAGATTTGATCGATTAATCGACGATTTAATAGATTTATTGATCACCGATTAATAAAACTGATTTGGCCTATTTCACGTCAGTTAGCTGTTGACCTAATTAATCGGTCTAGAAGACCCAATTTTGAACACGAGTAATTGTACGGTACATTAATCTTCTAACCAGCCTTCTATAATGAGAAGGATCCTCAAGAAGATCACCATCCATAACTGATATTTTCGAGTTCTGTTCGATTGGAAACTTTGCTAGTTTCGTGCCAAGTAACCCTGACTCTTCTAGGATATCCGATGCATACTTACGCTGACAAATTGATATGTCAGCTTTGGAGCGTGCAACCTCGACTCCAAGAAAATATTTTAGACACCCGACGTCCTTAATTCGAAAGCGTGTGTGCACGAATTATAACAGTGAATGTATTGCCACACACCTTGGCGAATAAAGAGTAATCTGCGTTAGACTGCTGAAAACCAATTTCTTGGATAGCACTAGAGAATTTTTAAAACCAACTACGAGAAGCTTGTTTGAGTCCATTCAAAGACTTGTTAAGTCGGCATACAACATGCTCCCTCTACCGATGAAAACTAGGTGGTGATAGAGAAAAGAATTTTGTACCTTTAACCGGTGAAGCGACCAATTGCGAATGATAGCTATAGTGAAGAGGCAACAAACAATAATGAGCTTGGCAGCAAAGGTCTTGTTATAGTTGATGCCTTCTCATTGGGTGAAGCCTTAAGCTACAAGTCGGGCCTTGAAATGCTTGGCGATGCCATCATAGTGGTACTTAATTTTATATACCCATTTGCATCCAAAGGCACGATGACCAGAAGGAAGGGGCATGAGTGTCCTTGTATTGTTGGCTTCAAGGGCATGAATTTCTACCTTCATTGTTTCAACCCATTTTGAATCGCCACTGACCTGTTCATAAGAGGCTGGTTCCACCTGATGTGAAATATTGTAAGCAAAGGAATGATAAGATGGAGAAAAGTGGTCAAAAGAAACATACCGAGTCAAAGGATGTCGGGTACTGGACGTGGAAGAGGTGAGACTAGGAGCAAGTTATGTGGCATGGTAAACTTGGCAGTTACGAAGTTTGATCGTAGGTTAGGGAATGTGTCTTGAACGACGAGGTGGGAAAGTCTTGATGTTGGTATTTTGTTCAGATGAGTGAACTGGAGAGGAATGCGAAAGAATTGGAGTATGAGCTAATGGGTTCATGGACCAAAGGTGGGTCAATTGGTGGAGGATTTGTGGAATCACATGGGCTGGTGGATTTAGATGAGTAGGTGGATGTATTTTGAGTTGTATCATGGGGATTATCTGAGGGATTTTGGGGGAGAGGTAATACTAGTGTATCATTATAATGTTCTGAAAGGCTATGTGAAAATGGGAAGACATGTTCATAAAAGACAACGTCACGAGAGGAGAAAAAATTCTTGGTTTCAAGATCAAAAACTCTATATCCTTTTTAGCTAAGAGGATATCCAACAAAAATGTATCGGTGAGCACGTTTGTCAAATTTTTTGAGCGGGTGTGAGGTTGGTTGCATAACAAAGGCAACCATAAACTTGGAGGTATACCATGTAAAAGCTCATAGGGTGATACATGGGATAAAAGATGTGCAGGTAGACGGTTTATGAGATAGCATGCTGTTTGGACACTCTCCCCCCAAAAAATCAAAGGTAGGTTAGTTTGGAACCGAAGAGCTCTACCCACATTTAAAAGGAGGTGATGTTTGCGTTCCACCACACCATTTTGTTGGAGTGTGGAATGACATGATGTAGAAACCCCGTTCACCGGTTATACAGCGGAACTAAGTTTTAAATTTTTTAATACGGATCATAATCTGTATCTATGATCAGTGAACTTGAGATCGTAATTATTTTTCAGAACTAATACATACAATATGTAATTACAGAAAATTGAAATCGATATAATCAGAAGAACATACTAACGTTTGGAGGCTCCTTCACTTTACGATGTGCTCCTGTCTGAACCACTCGATCTTTCTCGTTATCTCCCGGGATTGGTAACTACGTTTGGACGCGTCACGGTCTCAGGAACTTGAATGGAGGATGTAGAGAAATACTTGAAGAAACTCTTTCTTCTCAATTTGGTGTATTAATTTCATGCACACATGAATAGCATCTCATGCAAAAAATATATGATGTAGAACAAGTGGCTGAGTCCTACATGGCTTGGTGGGACCATCCTAAATCTAAGATTAAATGACCTTAATTGAAGGGAATCAGTGAGATCTTCAGATCTCAACACCTTCGGTGTTGTGGCACGTCCATTTTCGGTCAAATTCCATCATTTAGGTCCCGAAATCGCAATTCTTTCTTTTTTGGGAAATTTTTATTTTTGTCATAAGTTGACTTTGACAAGCCAGAATCGTCAACCGTTAATTCCGGCTTGTTTATGGTCGTTAGTATATTTTATTTCCGTAACTTTTGTGATTCGCTATTTTTGACAGTTTCGCTATTTTTGGCAGCTTTTGATATGTAATCCCGTTTCTTGTCCAACAAGAATTCGGGTTAGGGTCTTTCGCTTTAAATAGCCTTGTAAGCCGAAAGGCTCACATAGTTTATTAATCAACAAAATTTCTAAAGTTTTAACTTTAATACGATGGATTTCAGTTTTTTAAAAGAATTTAGACGTCGATCTAATTCTAGATACGTTTTCACTGCATCAATATATATTGATTTTTTTTTTCGTGTATCAAGTATACCACCAAAAACCAAAACAATTTTTTTCTTAAAAAAAAAACAAAAAATACGCTTATATCACCAACCTCTATATCACGCATATATATATATATATATATATATATTTATCAATTCTACTTGTGCAGTGCGTTTTATAAAAATAAAAGCAACATTTTGTTTTTCTCACCACAAAAATCTCACGCCTGCTCTTGTTTTTTTTTTTTTTGTTTTTTTTTTGTTTTTTTTTGTATATATATCAACTGCTTTGCGTTTTGTATATATCAATAATATGTGTATAAGTATTTACATAATATGTAAATTCTTCTTTTGACTAATGTTTCACGTGTACACACCAATTTGCATCCAATACAATCTCTTGTGTTATTAATTGATATATATTTTTTAATTATCCTTTTCAAATATATCTAATATATTAAAAGTGATAATAAGTATTTTAAATTTAAACTTAAATTTAAATACTTAGATAAATGATTTAGTAAAAATAAAATAATCCTATTATTTTATCTTTGTCTAAATCCATATATCAACTAACACCCTTCAATTAATAGTTAATTAATAATTCATAATTATTAATATAATTAAATAATCTAATTATTTAATTATATTAACTATTAATATTAATTAATTAAATAATCTCATTATTCAATTAATTCTCGAATATAGACGTGTCACTTTTGTAACACAATTAATTGGACAATCCAATTAATTTACCGTGACTCTTGTTACCTAAATCGACCGTACTAGCAAGGGGACCTAATGGACCCACAGTATTTTGAACTCCAATAATAATCGGAACCATTAATTAAACTCTTTAATTAATATTCCTTGATTATTAACTCCGG
Organism: Dipteronia dyeriana; assembly: GCA_032871835.1. Lineage (NCBI taxonomy): Eukaryota > Viridiplantae > Streptophyta > Magnoliopsida > Sapindales > Sapindaceae > Dipteronia > Dipteronia dyeriana. The sequence goes on along the minus strand of CM065296.1, from coordinate 97,054,996 downwards.
TGTTATTCCACTAAAAACCCGAAGCTGCACTCTCTCAACTGCGGACGCTTTTACACAGACCGATACAACTCGGTGTCCATCGATATAGCTATTACATATGGTGTGATCCTCTACAATAGTTCATAATTAGAGCTGAGTCATAATGTCCGTTATACCCCTCTAATTACATATATCCTTTAAGTACCGTTGATTCTCTAATGGACAATAAATCCTATTTCCTTACGGAACTAGGAGAGCGCTCATATTGTCCAAGCCCCGAATCAACCCTTAAATGAACTACCGTCTACTTCTCACAAGAAGGAGTGGATTCCACTATTGTGTACAAACTTTCTCAGCCACAAGCCAAACCGCAATCCCAACATACAGAGCATATAGATCGGGAACTGCATCCGATCTCACCCATGGTATATCAAAGACCACGATCTAACCTGAAGGAGTCGATAAGACACTCAGGATTAAGATCACCCACATATAGCCATCATTAGTTGATATATATGAATCTCATCGGTAAACGGATCTTGGTGAGAGATTCATATAGATCATGGCCCAGTCCTATATGATCATATCATACAAGGTGCCTCCATTCTCATATCTACATATGAATGATTCAGGATAGAATCACCGTACATTACGGAATGAATCGTAACTATAGATTAACCACAAATAAAGTACCCAGTTTTATTTGCTATTTATGGACTCTTTAGATTGCACATCTCTTACTGTATCCATCCGTATATGACACTCATATATACAGTTCGAGATTACATCCGACAATCTTGGATGTTAAATATATGCACAAGTTATAAAATAAACAACACAACAAGAATGAATTGAACTTTTTCTTTTATTTATTTCATAAATCCATTTACAAATTATATCTTTAGGGCATAAACCCCAACACATGAATGTTGGAAGAAAATACCTTTCACGACAAAACAAAATGGGCGCATAGAGGTGAATTCTGCCCCATTGTCTACATGCAAGGCCTTTTTACGATAATTAAATTGTGTATTTACCCAAGAGAATAAAGATTTCAATAATGATTGTGTTTCTGACTTAAAGTACATTAGATGAATCCTTGTAAAACGAAAAAAATTATCTACAATAGTTAAAAAATAGTGTGCCCTAGAGTGTGAATTAACTCTGTGAATCCCCCAAATATCACAGTGAATCGATTCAAAAGGTGCAATTGATAAAATTGAACTTGAAGTAAATGGTTAACGAGTTTGTTTGGCTAAAGGACAAACATCACAAGTGTGTTAAGGATCAAAAACTACTTTTGGTATAGTTTTAGATAAAGCTTGAAGAGAAGTGGTTGATGGGTGCTCGAAATGTTGTTGCCAAAGACTTGAGTGGCAGTTGGTACTGTAGGCTAGGTGCGGGTGTTGTTGTGACATCATGTAGTAAAGTTTGTTATATTGCTTCCCTAGGCTAATCATCCTCTTTGTAGCCACGTCTTGCACAATACAAAAAATAGAAAAAAAAACTATTACTATACATCCCAATGCTTGAGTTAGCTTGCTAACAGATAATAGGTTGCTCGAAATTTCTGAACATGATATACTCCATCAAGATTTAAATCATGAGATAATTTGGCAGAACAAACAGACTTGACTCAGCTTGGCCACCATCAGGTAATTCAACAAAATCACATTGTGGGGATGTTCCATTACTTGATATTGGGGAGTTGGACATGTGATATGTCGCTCCATTGTCTATGATTCAATATAAAGTTGAATGTGAACTATGTATAGTGTTATGTCAATTGTGTGTAACTATACCTATTGCGTTTGTAAAAGGTAGTGTGTTACCGTTCAGTTTGCTAATAAGCGAAATGAGTTGGTTGTATTCATTGGTGGTGAAAGAGCGTACCTCACCATATTTTGGAATTGTTGTCTTTGATGGTTCGGTGACTTCTCCTTGGACACTTTCCCATTGGTTTCACATTATTTCCATGAAATTTATGAACCGTGTGACCATCTCCATCACAATAATTACATTTGAGTGACTTATTCTTTATACATGAGTACCCTTGCAAAGTAGGTGTACGGTTGGTCTGAGTATTCATTGCATGATGATTGTTGTTATTGCAACATGAGGCCACCTCTGTATGTCGTTCTTGCTAGAGCATGAGTGCATAGGTTTTGTAGGTGTCAGGCAATGGATGCATCCATAAATTTGCCCTCGTACAACAACATATGAATCATTCAATCCCATACGAAACTGCATGACCATCTTCTTCTCTTGTCATACGAAAAATTTCTTCAACCCCTCACATGTGCAGGTTAGAGGTTCATAGTATGAAGATAATTCATCCCAAAGTGCTTTCATCTTGGTGTAATAAACCGTAACCGTCTGCTGTCCCTATCGGTGTTCAACATTGTCTCGTTGAATCCGGTAGATTCGTGAATCGTTCCCTTGTGAGAAACTTTCCTTCAAATCATTCCAAACTTTAGTCTCGTCTCAACATATATAACACTGCTAGCAATGTCTAGATTGATGGAATTCAAGATCCATGACAATACCAGGTCATTTCATCTTTGTTAAATATCAAATTTGGCATTTGTCTTTGTAGGGACCTTTATTGACCAATTGATGAAGCCAGTCCTATTCTTTGTGCTAAGACTGATGTGCATAGCCTGTTCTCCTAGTTTCATAGTTGTTGCCTTCAAGGGACTTAGAGACCAAGACAATACCCGGGTGATCTGAGTGGTGTATAGAGAGTGGACTAGAGGAATCAATTGACGCATTATCCAAACTTGCATCGATTGATGCCTTGTCCGAACTTGTGGCTGTGTGCCGTCATCTTAAGTTGTGTTTGTTGCGGAAGGTGTTTATGTTTTTAGAGTCATCACGATCGGTGCTCTGATATCATGTTAAAAGTAAGAAGAAATTTGTTACATTCTTACAATCTTGTTAAATCAAATTGTCGGCTTCCTTATTTCCTTTAATAATTTGGCTTTAGAAGTTCTTATAATACTTCAAAATAATATTAAGTCAATTGAAGTCTTCTTTTTGCTGAAATCAATTAATTTAATTAAATTCTAATTGATTTTTGTTGTTCGAATGACTGACTTGGTAGTGAACCACCGTAACTAACTCGTAACATTTTTATCTTTACGATCACATTATGTAATTATATGATCATATATATCAGTCAAAACATCTAACATCTCTCTTTTATTCATTAATTTATGTTTTTTTTATTTGTAATGGAAAAGATGACTTAGTAGGTGATAATGTGATTCTCAATAAGTAAATATAGGTATCAATCATACATGTTTATGTTTTAAAATTCAATACTATAATGACTCCTTAGTGATTCAAATAAACATTGTACACTTTCATCTAGATTTGAACAATAATTTCTTAAGATAACGTGCTTGATAGAAGTGTGCCTACATAATTTTGAGTGTGGTTATTGACATACCACATGTTGGTTGCTTATACGTATTCATAAAGTGAGAAATTTATACGGATTCATAAAGTGAGCGTGCAATTTAAATTTACCTAAGTAGTGAATATTGTTGATCAACATGTGCAAAAAATGTATATAACATTTGTGACGCAAGACAAACAAATTTATAGTAGCTGCCATAATTATTATAATATGATATATTAGAACATAATCAAATTGTGAATCACAATAAGAGCTTTGTCAAATATCTTTGTTCATTGAAGAGAAAGTCATAGCCGGAGATTCTTAATCGGTTTGACCCATGTAAATATCTTCTAAAATATTAAATATTGTGATATATCTATCCAAGGTATTTCAAAAATGTCTAGGATAATGCAAGCATATTTGTTGGAACATTTACTATTGGCTTCCTTGTTTGAACAAAAGAGAATATAGATTAACAATGAACCATGATATCACACATTCGTTACTGGTTGAGTAGTAGTGTAATTTTGTTTGTATATGTGATATGATAACTCAAACCTTACTTTATTCATAAAAAAAACAAATAAAATAGTGCATCTTATTCTTATATATATTAATTTATACTATAAAACTGTAATAAAGTTGAGTTTGACAGATGGGATAAGATGAGAAATGAACTATTTTTAATCCCTTTCCCATGTTTGGCTGGCTGGTGAGATGGAATAAATTAATCCCATTTGATTTTTTTATCCCATCTCTTCTTCTCTCATCTAACATCATCAACATCTTTTTCTGTAATTAAACCAGAAACGAAAAATTTATTCAGCATCATTATATATATTTTTTAATTGAAAATTTATTCAGCAACCAAACCCAACACAACAAAATCCCACAATCATCATGTTCATTGATGCAACAAAAAAAATTAAAATTCTCTCAAACAACCCCGATCACAATCACCACCGATAGTAGATCTGAATTTTTTTCCACCAATATTGTAACAGAAAAAGGAGAGAGAGAGAGATGGGAAGAGAGAGACTGAGAAGGATCAATTTATTTTCTATGTAATTGAGAAAGGAGAGAATGAGAAAGTGATGAGATGAGATAGAAGTGGAAGATTCTCACCATAGTACATCTGGAAAAAAAATCACCAATATTGTAACAGAGAAAGGACAAAGAAGGGGACGATTCATCAATTTGTTTTCTATGTAATTGAGGAGAGAAGAGAGAGGAGAGAGGAGAGGAAGACTCAATTTTTTTTCCAGTTTTATCAGATAAAGAAGAGAAAGTGATGGAAGGAGAGAGAAACTGATCTTATCTACTTTTATTAAAATTTTATTTTATTTTACGGATAATTACCCCGGTGACTATCAAATTGATGATACACTATCAAAATGATCACTAGATTGAAAAGTTGTTTTGAAATAACCATTTTGGCGAACTTTGTAACACTAATGGTCATTCTATCCAATTCCATCTAATTTCATCTAATTTTATCTAATGAGTGACATTTTGGTAAATATGGGGATGCCAATATGACATTAATTTATTTAAGATTTTTTTTTTTTGAAATCAATTTTTTTTTAAAACGAATACTTATATTTAGTGTGTGTATATATAGCATATCTCATATACGAAAATTTTAATATAAGTGTGCACTGATAAAATTATATAAGTACATTCAATGCAACCTACTCATTTTACATACTTTGACTTGGTATATATGTACTTGTCAAAAATCTTTTATAAATGAGTGACCCACATTCAATATCCTTATATAATTATATTAATGCACGCTGATAGGAAAAATGATTGATCTCATATATATATATATATATATTTTTGAGAAGATTAATGCTACAAAATCTAAAAAATCTAAAAAACAAAAAGAGACATGTGTATTAATATAAACCATTTATTTTGTATTTTGAAACGAATAATTATATTTAGTGTGTGTATATATGCATAACTTATCTCAAACATATACATACATACACACACACACACACACACACACACACACACACACACACACACATATATATATATATACACACACACACATACTAAATATAATTATTCATTTCAAAAAACAAAAGAAAAAATTGATTTCCAAAAAAATCTAAAATAAATTAATATCATCCCCTTATTTACCAAAATACCACTCATTGAAAAAAAAATTGATTTCTAAAAAACATCTAAAATAAATTATTGACATTCATTTATTTACTAAAATGTCACTCATTCGATGAAATTAAAAGGGAATTGGATGAAATGGCTATTAGTGTCACAAAGTTTGTAAAAAATGACCATTTTGAAACAACCTTTCAATCTAGTGACCATTTTGATAGTGTGTCATCAATTTGATGGTCACCGGGGTAATTGTCCATTTATTTTATTTTATCCCATCTCATTACATACAAAACAAAGGATGAGACTATTTTTATTCCTATCCAATGTTGCACCAAACATAGAAAACACTATAATTAATCCAATCCAATCCCATAAGAATAATCATATTCTATCCCACATACCAAATGGACCCTAAGTGTGAGTTACCTCTTTTGCTATGAGGAGCCAACTTCTTTATATTATATTAGATATCCATAGGTTAAGGTAGATAGTTGGTTTTTTTTTTTTTAAATGAAAATGGATGAACGGAGGTAAAGAGGTACGCGCCCTTTAATTTAGACATTTCTGCGGTTCAGTTTGAACCGGTGAACCGAACCAAAACCGACGTGAAAAAAACGGGAACGATACAGTGCACGGTTTCGATTTCAGTTTCGGTTCCTGTTTTGGTGGAACCGTCCGGTTCTAACCGACTTGAACTGACGGTTCCGGTTCGGTTTGAACCGGGCGGTTCCACCAAAACAGTTTTTTTTTTTAATTTTTTTATAAATTTGTTACTTATTTTAGTTAATTTTTTAGGCGACACAATAACATGCATTTACAATTTTTTTTATATATGTAATATTTTTTTTGTGAACGAAAAGTGAAAAGAAAAGAAAAGAAAAGAAAAGAAAAAACGGACCGCCGTTTCCGGTTCAAGTTTTTCCTAAACGGACTGCCGATTCAGGTTCAAGTTTTTCCGAAATTGGAACCGTCGGTTTCAAAACGAAACCGATTCGGAACCGAAACCGACGACATGTCTATTTTAATTGTTATTAGTCGGTGCTCAACTGCTCACTAGAGATGCATATTTTTCTTCAGGGCTCCAATTCCCCGCGTCCCCATCCTCATTTGGGGAATTTTTTAAAGGAAAAAATGGGAAATTGGGGTGGGGGGGATGGGGATGAAAATCATCCCCAAATTGAAATGGGGACCCCGTCCCCATCCCCATTTTTCCATTTCCCCCAAACATATATAAAAATAATTATAATATATATTTTTAGTATTTTTTTTTTATACTTTGAAACCCTAAGTATATATACATATTTACTCTTTTTACTGTATTAATGGATTTTATTTTGTATTTGTAATGGAATGCTTGTTTTTTTTAGTTAATTTTTTTTTTAGTTAAATGAAAAAATGAGAAACCGAGAAAAACTGAAAAACAGAAAAACAGAAAAACGGAAAAAAACAAAGAAAAACAAAGAAAATGAAGAATTATGGATGATGATGGATATACCTCGATTCCCCCAAAATTTTCCATCCCTATTTTTTTTAAATGGAGAAATGAGGAGGAATGAAAAAAGGATATGAGAAGTGAAGATGGTGATACGAGGAACTATATTCATCCCTATTCTCCGAACGTTGACATTGATTGAGCCCTTGAGTTTGTTAGGGAGTTATAAATTCTGCACCAAACTCTGTCCTTTCCATTTATAAGACCGGAGACAAAAAGATATAGCCAAATTGTAGGGAAATTTTGTATCTACCACCTAGTCACCTACACATCCTTCAAAATATTTAAAAGTTAATTAAGTGACTGCCTTCGCTTCTGGCTAAGTGGTTGATTGATGGCAACTCTTCTTCATTCATTTATTTTACATTGCTTATCATTTCACGTGCACTCTTAAATGATATTTCGTGCTTATTTAAAATTTTCCATTCCTATGATTTTAATATTTTTGTCAACATATTCATTTTTTTTAGACGTAAATGTCCTTGAATGAGTTGTAGGTTTTAAAATTCAACGAGGGAGAGAAAATGATAGAAAGAAGAGAGATAATATAGAATATAGATATATATGGAGATAGAGAGAAGGATATAGAGAAACTTAGTTGAGAGAATTGGAAGAGATAAAAAGTCATTGGTGAATAATTTACACGATCGAATTTTACACAATAGTTATAAATAGAATTTAAAACACTAGTCATAAATGAAGTCTCTCTAACTTTTTATTCTCTCTAATTTCTTTCAAATTCTCTCCAACTTCTAACTTTCATCCTCAAAGTTTTAAAGTAGTTGGAAATTAAACTCTCTCAAAATACTGACTTACCATAGCATAACTAAAAAACTTGGGTGCGAAACTGGAGAAAAATGGAGGAAGAGATTTGCGTGAAGAGATGAGAGAGAAATCTAATGGATAAAGAGGAGAGAGAGCTAGAGAATAAAAATTTAAGAGGGCATTATGGTCACGCAATAACTAAAGTTCATAAGAATAATAATTTATTGGTAGTTGATAAATTAGAATCAACATAATTTTAAGGCCAAAATTTGCATTTCCCTCAACAAAATATTAAAGAATGTCTATAACAATAATAAGAACAAACACCAATACATATGTTATGAGATATAAATTGTCATTTTAATTAAGTGGAGGATATGGATTGAATGATATAACAGCATGTTAGGATAAACTTAATTAAATAGGATTTGAGTATAATCGGAGGATGCTTATGTTTCCCTTCTCAATTTGTTTAAGTAACTCGCTCAAAACAAATATGTTGAAATTAAAGCTGTTTTGATCTCCCATCATGGTAATTTAGCAATATCTTAAGTTTGAATCATATATTTGTTGGAAAATTATGTGATGAACACACATTTTGAAAGAGTTATTTGAGGTATGATTGATTCTGTGAAAATGGAAGATCAAAATGTATTCGACTTCTCCTTTGTGAGAGCTTCGAATTAGTATACTCAAACTCTCAAAATAATTAATTGGAGAATGATAAATTAAGTCTTAAAGTGAGCCATTGTGTAGGGAAAAATGTACATCCTACATTGACCGTGGAAAACACTTATATATGGTATATAGGTGGCTGTGTGATAGTAGCCTATCGATATGTGTTTGGGTGGAATGCTGCTCCGATTGGATACTGAAATAAAATTCTCTCCTCTTACAATTTTAATTTCGAACCAGATTGTTTTTGACACATAACTAGAAAATATCAATAAATAAATAAAATTAATCGAAAAAGTTCCTTAGTTGCTTAACAAACACAAAGCCTATTATTAATGTGGAAAATCATTTTTTTTTGATGAGTTGTAGTGATGTCACCGGTTTAATAAGTTAAGTTTAAAAGACACATATTATGGTGAACTACCCATATTGCCCTTAAATAATCAATTTTTAATTCTCGTTGTACTTCCATTTCCATACTGATCACTGAAAGTAGTAACTTCTCTCTCTCTCTCTCAAAAACTTGTCTAAAAATCGATCTACATTTTTTCTGAACATGATCCAGTTTTTTTGATAATTTTACGAGCTATTGTATATTTTTGTTACATTGGTTCGAGCTTTTTTTGATATGTTTACGAGCTATTTTGTAATTGGTCTAAGCTTTTTTACATTGGTATAAGCGTTTTTAAACTGCTGCAAACAAGTTATAATCTTGGACAAAAAAGCTCAAATCTCTAAGAAAAAAACTTGAGCTCTTAATAAAAAAACTCGATTTCCTTAAAAAAAAGCTCGACCCCTTTAAAAAAAGCTTGATCATATTAAAAAAAAAGACTCGATCCTTAACAAAAAAAGTTCTCTCTTAAAAAAAAAACTCGATCATGTTAAAAAAAAGTTCGATCCTTAACAAAAAAAGCTCGATCCCTTACAAAAAAAGCTCAATTATGTACAAAAAAGCTTGATCATGTATAAAAAAGCTTGATCTCTTACAAAAAAAACTCTATTATGTAAAAAAAATCTCGATCCTTAACAAAAAAAGCTCGATTATGTATAAAAAAAACTCGATCAAGTACAAAAAAGCTCGATCCCTTTAAAAAAAGTTCGATTCCTCACAAAAAAGCTCGATCCCTTAAAAAAAAAAACTTGATCATGTAAAAAAAAAGCTCGATCCTTAATAAAAAAAGCTCGACCCTTTACAAAAAAGCTTGATTATATATATAAAAAGCTCGATCATATACAAAAAAGCTCGATCCTTAAAAAAAAAAGCTCGATCCTTAACAAAAAAAGCTCGATCCCTTACAAAAAAAGCTCAATTATGTACAAAAAAGCTCGATCATGTACAAAAAAGCTCGATAATGTACAACAAAACTCGATCCCTTTAAAAAAAGCTCGATTCCTCACAAAAAAACTCGATTCCTTACAAAAAAGCTCGATTATGTAAAAAAAAAAGCTCGATCCTTAACAAAAAAAGCTCGACCCCTTACAAAAAAAGCTCGTTAATATACAAAAAAGCTCGATCCCTTTTAAAAAAAGCTTGATTATGTAAAAAAAAAAAAGCTCGATTCTTAACAAAAAAAGCTCGATCCTTAACAAAAAAAGCTCGATTCCTTACAAAAAAAGCTCAAAGCTCGGTCATATACAAAAAAGCTCGATCATATACTAAAAAGCTCGATCCCTTAAAAAAAACTCGATCCCTTTAACAAAAAAAGCTCGGAAATGTTTCAAAAGTCTCAAAAACCATGATATTCATCTTTGTCAACACACAACAGATCAAATAAAAAAAAAGCTCCGGGGGCGCTGCCCCCTGCCCCCCCGCGAGCTGACCGGGCAGCTCGACCACTGCGAGCTCGACCCCCGAATGCGTCTGCGTAGCCCCCTGAGTTTCAATAAAACTTTCTCTCTATTTCATAACTCTCACTGTAAAAAAATGAATGAAAAGATTCTGTTGAAACAACTATTGAGGGTATTTTTGTCCGTTCACCATAATATGTGACTTTTAAAAATAAGTTATAAAAACAGTGATAGTCTTGAAACGTCACCTCTAAAAAGTGATAATTATTTTTTGAGCCCATAATTAATTCACCTGAATCACCCCATATGCATTACAAGAGAATTCATTGAATATAAAATAGAAACATACATACATATTTGGGTGTTGGCATATTTGAGAGAATCAAAAGCAATTGTGATCCTTGAAAATAATTCATGGAGCTGTTGTTCCCAAACTCAGCAAATTCATGTCCTCTGACCACCTTAGGCTTCCTGGAAAGAGCTGCCTCTGCGTACACTGATTGTCCTTCCATTGTTTACAACAACACTACATACACTTGGTCAGAAACCCATCGTCGATGTCTCCGGTTGGCCTCATCGCTCTCCTCCGTCGGCATCGAAAGAGGCCAGGTGGTTTCCGTGGTGGCTCCTAACGTTCCTTCCATGTATGAACTCCAGTTCGGTGTCCCTATGTCCGGTGCCATCCTCAACAACATCAACACACGTCTCGACGCTCACACTCTATCAGTCCACCTCCAGCATAGCGAAGCGAAGCTCGTTTTCGTGGATCACTTGTCGAGCTCTCTTGTACTAGAAGCTGTCTCTCTGTTTCCACATAACATGAAAACCCCACAACTAGTTCTCATTGATGATGACGATGATGCTACTCCAACATTACCAACTCATCGTGATTTCATGGACACTTATGAAGGATTTGTTGAAGAAGGCGATTCAAAGTTCAAGTGGGTTAGGCCTAAAAGCGAGTGGGACCCGATGATATTGAACTACACATCAGGCACAACATCAGCTCCTAAAGGAGTGGTTTTGAGCCATAGAGGGATCTTTATGATCACCGTTACTTCTCTGATTGATTGGGCTGTTCCACATCAACCTGTGCATTTGTGGGCACTTCCAATTTTTCATGCCAATGGATGGAGCTACCCTTGGGGCATGGCTGCTGTAGGTGGTACAAATATTTGTCTACGTAAATTTGATGCATCAATCATTTCCGACATGATTAAACAGCACAATGTGACCCACATGTGTGGAGCTCCTGTGGTCCTCAATATGATATCAAATTCTCCACATTTCAAACCATTAAAAAAACCAGTACAGATTCGAACAGCTGGTGCACCACCACCAGCCCCTGTTCTTGCTAGAACAGAGGCATTGGGTTTTGTGGTCAGTCATGGTTATGGTTTAACCGAAACTGCTGGACTCGTCGTGTCGTGCACATCGAAACCTGAGTGGAGCGAGTTGGGAGATTCAGAGAGAGCAAGATTGAAGGCTAGACAAGGAGTGAAGACTATTGGGTTAACAGAGGCTGATGTAGTGGATCGTGAAACAGGAAAGAGTGTCAATCGAGACGGGTCGAGTCAAGGCGAGATCGTTTTACGAGGAGCCTCTGTATTTCTGGGTTATTTTAAAGACCAAGAAGAGACATCGAAATGCATAGTAGGAGGAGATTATGATCGAAACGGTTGGTTTTACACTGGGGATGTGGGTGTGATGCATCCTGATGGTTACATTGAGATCAAAGATCGATCGAAAGACGTGATCATAAGTGGTGGAGAAAACATAAGCAGTACTGAGGTCGAGTCAGTGTTGTATTCTCACTCGGAAGTCAACGAAGTTGCTGTGGTAGCTCGACCTGATAAGTTTTGGGGGGAGATTCCATGTGCGTTTGTGAGTTTGAAGAGAGAGTTGACCCGAAAGCCGAAGGAGAAGGAGATAATCGAATTCTGTAGAGCGAGGTTGCCGCGCTACATGGTGCCTAGGATGGTGGTGTTCATGGAAGATCTTCCGAAGACTTCGACCGGAAAAATTCAGAAGTTTTTGCTTAGAGAAATTGCCAAGTCTGTGAGGTGATCATCATTTGTTGCATTATCTGCTAGATTTATTTCATGCATGCACCGTAAATTCATTCATGAAAAACGTTTGTTTGTATTTTTTGTTTATGATAATATGATCAAGATCAACTCATCATAATCTAAAACATACTTTCTTCTACCACCAAATATAATTTTAAAGAGCTTCAATATTATTTGTTTAGATCATGCTTAGTGTGGTATGTGAGTATGTCCCCTAATTTTATAAGCTATTTCATTCTATTTGATCATAAAAATATTTAGAATAGGAAAGATGCTATATACACTCTCCGTAAACTTGCTTCCCATTTTGGTTGAGGCCTACTCTTTACTTTTTAGATATGATTTTTGTTTTTTTTCCAAATAATTCAAGGTTTATGGAGGGAATAGACTTAAACTCACACAACACAGCCTCGTGGTTTAGACATGCATGAAACTTGAAGTCATTATAAATGATCTGTTTTTTCAAGTTAGTTACAATTTAAACCGATTTCAATTCAAATTGCTTTTTTTTTTTCTTTCCAACCCAATTACCATTATATGGGTAACCATTTTTAAACATCATTGATATGTTTGGGGTTGCTTAAACTTATGAAATAATCACTTATTTCATAATCTAGAACCCATGAAGTGTTTGATAAATACTCTTTAATCTACTTATTTCATAATTTGTTCATTTAATAATCAACTTTTAAAAAATTGGTAGGGGTTGTTTTTAGAGCCGAATATTGAAGAAGCTATTTCAAATTTTCAATACTTGTACAAGTCTCTTAGTGGACCCTTCAACCTTTTTTTGTCCCCTTTTACCTTGTGTGTGCAGTTAAGTTATTGGCCCTTTCTTTTACTGTTAATGATAAAAATGTGGTGTATTGTTGACAGGGACGAAATGACCCAGATGAGCAATCCGTCCACAAGAGGGAAATGAAATGCTTAAATATCATCATCGAGGAAAGGTGGTCATCCATGGAGGGTGATCATCCACCCACAGATGGTACTAACCTTGTAGAAATAGTTTGTTTATTTATTTTGGGTTTTACCGTGCTCCCTGTACGTTGTAGTAATATATAGCTTTAAAGACTATTTGCATGTATTTACATATGATCTATAGAACAACCATCAAGTTGGCTATTTTCTCTATCCATGATATATTGCTTATATATTTCCTTCAAAAAAAATATATTTTACAAATCGAAAGCTATTATTAATGATTTTACAATTGATTTTTCCACATGAGAATAATTTTGTGATGTGAAATAATTAGCAGTATAAGAGCATCTCCAATACAAGTGCGACTTGTAAAAAAAGAGGTGTCACTTAGGATTAATAGATATTCTGTTAAAAAATATTTCTCCAATGTAGCCGTGTATATTCAACCTCACGCTGACATGGTAATTTTTTTGTAGACATTGCCAATACGAAAGTCCAATTTCAGACGGTCTGTTGTACAACCCTTTTTTAGGTTGACTCAGTAAATATTTAAAATTGACATTGTTTTTTCATCTATTTTTGATAAGGAAATAAAAAAAAAAAGGAAATAAAATTGGATACGTATTAAAACAAATTGTGTTTTAAACGTAAGTATTGGAGATCAAATTTTAAAATCGACTATTACGTCCATATTTATACCACATAGGAAACAAACCTCTTGATATTATTACCATGTTAATAATAATTCATATGTAAACCATTTTTACATCGAAGATGTTCTAAGCTGTGCTTTTATAAAACTAAAAAAAAAGGAAAATCTGAAGGATTATAAGAAAGAATCGAACTAAAGAGATTACAAATTATATTTTGTAATAACAGTTTGGTGAAAAAGAAGAAGGGAAAAGGTAATTGGGAAAAATGATGGTTCCGAGTTTGTGTCCAAAGAGGCAAAAAGTAAAGAGCAAACATGTGTCAAAATAGGAAGTAAGAGTGTAGCTAATGGAATATTAAATTTAACAATTTAATAAAAAAATATTGCCCTTGTTATTTTTTCAACTTTGTGTATAAAAATGGCATTAACAGACCTCCATTGTTGGAGGTCACAACCCTATATTGTTAGAGGTTAGAGGTATGTGCGCACACCATTTAAATTGGAAAAGAAAATTCAAATTTCTTTTTATAAAATTAAAATTTTAAGTTGTATCCATAATAAAATTTACACATAAGTTCAAATAATGAATTTGATAAGCAAGTTTGAATAATTAATTTTACATCCCTAATTCATTTTGTTTTTTTCATTTAAAACTCATTAGGGACCAATATGGTTTTCCAATGAGATAGAACATAAAAAAACAAATCTGAGAGAAAGTCAATAAATTTAAAACATATACATGTGAGTATTTTTATTATGAATTTAAATTATCTATTTAAAAAAATGATGTCTCAATATTTATGAAAAAAGTTAAAAATAATAATTAAATATAGATAGATATTCTAATTTAATTGATCAGATATAAATTTAATTGGTTAGATATAATTTTTAAATAGATAATTTGGATAGATTTAGAATTTGTCGGATTTAAATTTAAAATATTTTTGTTCTTTGGAGCATTAAAATTCAACCTAAAAAATTATGAATCATTTAAGATATGGATTTAATAAGCCTAAGACAATTCATCTACCCTAGTAATTGATATAGCATGGTGGCCTGGTGGGGCATCCATGTATCTGACCAGGCTGCAGCTCTGGTTAATTCACGTCATGTTTCAACGCTTCAGAAAATTTATTAGTCAAACTTTGACACTTTTGTCTTATGACATTTATTCCCTTTAAATGTATCTATTAAAATATATAAAATTATTATTAAAAAAATATAAATAAATTTAGAAATTTTGAAAAATAATATTTTTTTTATGAGCATTTAATTATAAGTGGGTGGATGTACATTACATTCAAAATAAAAACTTGCCTTCTTTTCATCTCCTTCCACTGTGTTGTACGGATACGGATACGGAAATGAGATATGAGATATAGATATGGATACGGTACGATATATTGATACAGTAAATCTCTAAAAACTAGGATATAGATACGTTATAATACACCAATTAAAATAATATATATTTATATTTTATATTTAAAAAAGATAATCCAATAATTCATTCAAAATATATTTTGTATAAATATATTTATGATATAAGAAACGAACTCTAAAAGTATAAACTTAGTTTGAGATTTATTTTAAACAATTCTATTTTGACCCTTCAACTTTATAAAATCGTAATTTGACCCCAGTTTTAACTAAAGTAATTAAACTTTTATCCCAAACATATCCTCGATGTATCCTTACTGTATCCCCAATGTATCCTCGACGTATCCTCGTCGTATCCTAAGTCAAACTTGAGAAAAAGTCAACAAATACGTAAAATGGTATATATCCGGACAGGATACGAGTTCTTTTCCCAATTTGAAGTATCCATACAACATATCTCCCTACTTCCTCTCTTTAAGATTCCTCTAAGCCTTATAATATTTTCTTTTCATTATGTAACAACCACTACATTATCATTAAATTTCCGGTGTATAAAAGAGTCATTATATATTTAGGGTTCTTTTTTTTATATAGCACTCTTTCCAAGGCCATTTGTAGAAAAGTCACCATATTAATAATTCTTATAGAAATAGCACCATTGATGTGTTCTGTCAAAATTACCCCTTTGTTTTGTACTCTTTAAATTTCTTTCCCTCTCTCTCTTTCTTTCTCTCTCCTTTGTTTTTTTTCAAAGACCTCCATTGATGGATCAATGGAGGTCGAACAGACCTCCAATGGATGTCTTCGAAACGGTCGACTCCATTAGAAGTCGTTTCGACGACCCTCAACCTCCATTGGAGGTTGTCGAAACGATCTCCGTTAATTTTTTTTTTAGAAATAAATCTCGGGTAGCTGGAAATAAGTCTTGCGTTGCCAGTTATAAGTATCAGATAGCAATAAGTCTCGGGTAATTGGAAATAAGTCTCGGGTATCTGAAAATAAGTCTCGGATAGCTGACAATGAGTCTCGGGTGACCTACCCAAGAATTGTTACCGAGACTTATTTCCATATTTGTTTTTTTTGTCTTCTTCTTCGTCGACTACCAATGGAGGTCGAGGTCATTTCGACCTACACTGGAGGTTTTTTCAATCTTCATTTGAGGTCTGTCCGACCTCTATTGATTCTTTGATAAAAAACACAGGAGAGAGAGAAGAGAGAGATAGAAAGAGAGAATTAAAAAGAAAAATGAAAAGTAAAAAAGTAAGTGATTGTATTTTAGTCTTATCATATGCCTTGGTACTAAAAAATATAGAATTAATAACTTGGTGATATTCCCACAAAACCAAACATATTTGGTGATATTTCCCTCTATTCCCTCTATATTTATATACGTTGTCTTTGTGACTTGATAGGAACATTTGATAAATGAAATAATCTTTCTATTTGGAAACATTTTTTTGCATGGTGACTAGATTTTTCATGATCAATGAATGTTGTAAGATTAGGGATGACAATTTCTTTATGAGATCAAGAGTTAGGGTATTTGTGTCTCAATTTTTTTTTCTTTGTGGAATAAAGGAATATAAGTTCAAGTGGGAAAAATGAATCTTATTCACCGTAGGGAAATTAATTTAGAAATCTAGTTTTAAAAAGTCTTTTATTTATATTAATGGAAATCAGGGTCGTCACCAGACATTTTAGGACCCGAGCGATTTTTTGATGTTAACAGAAATCGGGGCCCTATATAATTAAAAAAAATTAAATAAATAATTGTTCATTTACCAAATACATTGTATTCCATATAAATTAAAACAAAAAAGATTTATCGTATTTAAAAACATAAAAACAAAACATTGTTGACGTTTATATTCTTCTTGCTTTCTGAAGTGCAAATTTACTAATTATACTACTACTATCAAAACTTTATTCTCGATAAATAACATAGTCAATCCACTCAACCTATCTTGTGACATTGTTGACAGAAGATAATTTTTTACCAACTTCAACTTTAAAAAGCTGCTATCCTTGGTAGCAATTGTAATTGGAACAATAAAGGTTAAAATAGACTTTGGAACACTATTCTTCAGCTTACTAAAGAGACCTGAGACTCTATGCAAAAAGATTAAAAGAATCAAAGCTAGAAGATTCAAAATAGCACCCGTAAGACCGTAATCTACATGACTATATTACATGATGAATTATTTCAAAGCAAAACATGGTAGTATTTAGAAGAACTAGGGAAAAAAAATTAAACCCAAATTAATTTAAACCTATTCAGCCATTACATAGAATACAACACACACACTGTTCTACTATTGTAAATAAAATAAATAATTAAAAGATGAATCAAAATCAACATGTAAAAATTAATTGAAAACAAAAACCATACCTTTAAATCTTCAATTCTTCAATATTGACAAAGAACAACACACTAACACAAAGCATGAAGACGTAAGCCAGAATCAAAACGAAGCAAACCAAATATATATATATGAGAGTAAGTAAAGTGAGTAAAGAAATTTGTTTTTGTTTTAAATAAATTAGTGGTGTTTAGAAATCAGAATCAGTGAATCACAAGGACTAAGTTTATTGGACATTTGGATTGTGGGCCTGATTTATTTTTTTAATTGAATTGATTCATTACCATATTGGGCCGGACCAAGTCTTTATGTTGGGCACTGTTTATATATAAATATATTGGGTTCTGAGGCCCTAAAGAAAAAGAAGAAAATTGAGTCAGTTGGGATCCCTAGCAAAATGCTAGGTTTGCTGGGCCCATGGGCCGACTCTGATGGAAATGAGAGATCTATTCTTACTAGGGAAGGGAAAGCTTTCATCATAAGTAGGCGGTTCATTTTATTATTTAGAGTGAGAGTCACTAGGTGTGAAAAAGGCAGGGTCACCAAATGAAAGAGTGACAATGTGAAGTTTTTGAAAGATTTGTGAGATAAAGTACAAGGATTGTGACTGCCGCGAGCTGAAGGAGATTTGTAAAGCCCTTTTAAGTAGTCTTGACCATGGTTACGGTTACGGTTCGGTTCGAACCGTGGAACCGAACCGTAACCGTGTGAAATGAACCATAACTGTAACAATAACCGTAATCGGAACCGTGGAACCGGTTTTGAAATCTTAACCAGAACATAAACCGTAACCGGAATTGTGAGCCTTAAGGTTCGATTTCGGTTCGTAAAAAAAAAAATCGAACTGGAACCGCCTGTTCCAGAATATATATATATATAATTTTGTTAAGGTAAAATTTAAATTAAAAAAAAAAGAACCAAACCGTCGGAACTGAAACCAGAACCGAAACCGAAACTAGAATCGTCAGTCAGGGGGTTCCGGTTCCGGTACCAGCTTTGTCCAAAACGATCGAAACCGGAACCGAACCGAAACCGTGGACATGACTACTTTTGAGGGGCGGGGTGCCCTCAAGGTGCTAGGTCGGTGATGTTGATGAGATTGTGATTAGAAGCGGCAGTAAGCCAAGGATGTGGTGAGAGTTTTTTCTCGTATTTGTGTTATTCTCAAATTTACTTAAATTTATGGTCTTCACCAATTTGGCGAATCACATTGAAAATTTGTTTATCTATTTATTATGGTTGTGTTTGCTCTATTTATTGTGACGACATTAAAGATCATTCTTGGCCGTAGAAGTGTTCATTTGGGTTTGGACTTGAGTGAAGTTTTTATTTGATTTAGTAGAGAATCATTGAGAAAAAGAAGAGGAGGAAAAAAAAATAAAAAAATGAAAGAAGAAGGAATAACGGAATGTGATAGTTATGTGACAGTGATCTAACAGGCATTTAGATAATTTTTAAATTATGAATTGAAATGAAATCTTATAGTGGTTATCATCGATCAAATTTTTGTCTATAGTGACAAACTGACAACCAAATTACATATAAGGCAAAATTCCCTCATTTGACCCAGAAATTAATGTAGTTTTCGAAACTGTTCAATTCCAATAAGTTTTCTTTTTCTATACAAGAGAAATAATATTTGGATAAGTATGCCCTTATCTACTTTTCAAACAATTTTAATATTTTATTTCCCTCTTAGGTTTTATAACCCTTTCATATTTATTTCCCTCTCAGAGTCAGTTATTAGACATGAGTATTCCCTTCTGAGATATTTCTTAAATCTCGCAAAGTTTTCGTAAATCATGAGATCATCATATCTGTCAAGGGTTTATGATCTAAAGAAGGTTTTTTTTTTGTTGAATTTACTTTCAGTAACGTTATTTCGTATTTGTTGTTGCATTTTATTTGTTCTAGTAGTTAGAAGTGGTTGTTCTGGAGTTCTTGAAGTGAAAGTAAATTTCCAGAATGAACAGAAGCATAAAAATTAGTTTACCAGAATGTTTACATGGTAGAATGCTTGATTCCTTTTTCCTGCTTGTAACCATTCATATATTCATTATTTATACAACGTGTAATAATTCCCCGATTTGATTGTGTAAGCAACATTAAGAGTGTAAACATGTAGAGTTATCAGTGTGTAAACATTCAGATTGTTAAGCGTGTAAACATGTAAAGATATCAACATGTATGCATTGACATCTTTAAGCATGTAAACAAACCATGCGTAGCGTGTAATCATACATTTATTTAGTCGTGTAAACATTTCATTTGCAATGTGAAATCATACATACTTTTAGTCGTGTAAGCAAGTATTAGCGTGTAAACATTCGCAAAGTGTAATCATTCACATTTTTATACGAGTAAGCAAGTATTAGCATGTAAACAATCCATTTGGTTAACAGTAATCATATTATCAGGTTGTTAATATTGAACATTTCCTTTGTTTAACCATTGAATATTTCCTTTGTTTAACCAACAAGGAATGTTTTATTAAATATATTAAATTTTATCCTCCATTATGCATAAGTTGATGACAGAACTGCGATTACTTATATCGCACGATTGGTAGAGTGTGGTCAAAATTATGAGGGAGAGGATTTTGAAATGGCTTTGGTACCTCGAGATTTGACTTACAATGGGTTGATAAAGATGGTAGAAGATATTGTTACGTTTGATTCGTCCAGTTTCAACATATAATTAAGAACTATTTTGACTACGAGTGGGAGGCATACTGATGTGCATATAAAAAACGACAGAGATGTGTCATTCTTGATGTAGGAAGAAAGTGTAATTCCTGAAGCATATGTTACCATTGTCAGAAGAGATCCAACTACTGGTGGTAATATGTCAACCCAAATGCCAACCCATATACCTCATGAACTAATTTTCTCCCAAATGTACCCATATTTTTCCCAGCAGTTTGTAAATCCATATTATACGCATATGCAACAACCATATTCCCAGGCATACCGCTTAACATATGCCCAAACATTTGAACCAGTTACTCAACAACACAGTGGCCAACCTACAGCTCACCATCACCATCACCAACCTATACCAACATTTGAACTAGTGAATCAAAGCTTTTATGAACAGTTAAAATTAACATGTGAGAGAAACATAAAAGGGCCGGGTCAATGACATCTATATGAGATGTCGAACCTACCATAACAATACCTACAATCCATGAAAAGGCATCACAAGAATCAGACCGAAACGATAACGTTGTTGCAGTAGGCAGTAACAATGAAAATGATGCGAATCCACCTGAATTGAAACCAATACTGATCATGGGTTGGATAGCTTTGATGAACAATACCCGTCACAGAAGATGAAACTTTTGATGATTTTATTGGAGAAGACAGTGAAGAGGGGGTGAATTGTGATAGTTCTAACTTTGATGGTGAAAGTGATAGTGGCGGTGAATCTGCTACTTCTAATCATAGTCATTCTAATGGTGATTATGATGACGATATAATTGGCAATAGTAAAACACAAAGGGGTTCATCTTTAGTCCCTCGCCACTCGTGGAACATTCTTGGGTCACAGGAATACTCATTCCAAACCATCAACCATGAGTCTTCTACAACCAATGGCCGGTTCTACAAAGACAAAATTTTTGTATCAAAAAAAGAGTTGAAACGAGAATTGAGTTTGCTGGCACTGAAACAACATTTGAAATTCAGAATCAGGAGGTCCAGTAAGTCCAGATTTTAAGCTACTTGCAAGGATGACAAATTTTCCTTTAGAGTGCATGCACGGAAAATGGATGAGTGAGAGTATTGGCAGATATGAAAATTTGACAAGGAACATAGTTTCACCATTGAAGGTTTCCAAGGTTGGTTTCGGTAAGCTAATTCTTCTGTTATTGGTGAATTGGTGTCAAAGAAACTTCAGGTTAATAGAACAACATTTAAACTGAAAGACATCATGACAGAGATACAACTACATTATGGTCTCCACATTCAATACATGAAGCCTTGACGAGTGAAAGATCATGCAGAGTCTATTGTTTTCGGACCTACAGCTGAGTCGTTCCAGCGGATTCCTTTATATTTGTATATGCTTGAGCGAAAGAACCCTGTCACCGTGAATTTGAGTTGGATGATGAAGGACGATTCAAATTTCCTTTCTTCTCATACGGTGCTTGCAATCATGGTTTTAGGTCGGTGATTAGGCCCGTTATTGCTATTGTCGATACTCATATGAAAGGAAGATTTCGTGGTATATTGTTTGTGGCAACATGTTCAGATGGAAATGAGCAAGTATATCCATTTGTTTTTGGGATAGAGCATAAGAAAAATATAGAGTCGTGGACTTAGTTTTTGAGGCGTGTCCGTAAGTGTATCGATTGTCCCACAGATTGTATGTTCATATTTGACTAGCACAAGGGCATTAAGAAGGCAATGCGACTTGTTTACCCCGATACACCACACAGCCTCTGTTATTCCACATGGCTATGAACATTAAGAACATGTTCAAAAGGAAAGATTTCACTGGTATTTTAAAGCTTGCAAATAAGGTTTACAAGGAATCAGGTTTAATGAAGAAATGAGTGAATTGATGCGGGTGACTCGAAGCTATATGATGATCTCATGAAAATTGGGCCTATAAGATGATATTGTGCTTACTCCCCCATAAGACGACACTTCATAATGACTTCAAAAATTGCAGAATGCATTAATTCATGTCTCCGACATGCACGAAAGTTCCCAGATACTATTCAAATAGAGTATATAGGCGATATAATGCAAAATGGTTCCATGATCGATGGACTTTTGCAGTCTCGTTGCACACACAATTGACACCATGAGCAACAAAGTAGTTAACGAAATGTAATGAAGAATCTACTTTATACACGGTGTGTTCAATGGATTGGAATGGATATGAAGTTAAAGATGGAGGTAAGGATGAACTTGTAAATTTGTAGGATAGAACTTGTTCTTATAGAGAATTCGAAATCATTTTTTTTTGTCATGTACTTATGCATTGGCTGTATTGTGAGCTTGTAAAAGACTGTTAATTGATTTCTGCTCACATTACTATAGAAAGTCGAGTTTAGTTAAAGCGTATGCATAACTTATTCGACCAGTTGCTCACATGAGTGACTGAGACATCCCTGATGAAATCAATTCCTTAGTAGTGCAACCTCTTGAATGACTGTCTCACACTGGCTGGCCATGTAAAATTAAAAAACCTTCGACATGTGAGTATCAGGGACGAAAGGTAAAACCATGTTCCTTTGACAAACAACCCGGGCATAACTAATAAAATTGTCCAAATCCTCATAGACAACAACTGTTAACATAGGCCTTCACCTGGTCAACCTTCACGGAGACAACGTAAGTGTAAGGTTTATTGTGAACAAGGACATAATCGATAGACATGCCCACGAGGTTAGATGAGCAGGACAGAACAATCTATACCTATTATCATTCCATAATTGTATATCATTTGTACTTTCCAATTTTCTGGAATCTGAAAATTGTAAACTATTACAACAATGTTGTATTAGTATATGGTATTGTATTCTATCGGAAATGTAATTTACATCAATGATGAATATTTGGTATATGATGTTTAGTTTATCAGGCATATCTATGTAACAATTATATATTTTCAGGATGATTGGTAGCAGTTTGATTACAAGTTGTATGGTAACAATATTAATGGTTACACGTTAAGCATCATCACATTCCACATTGTAAGCATGATTACAAACTAAATTTATGTAGCGTGTAAACATGTTATATAATGTAGCGTGTAATCATGTTTGCAATATGACATGTAATGAATCCCATTGTTGCATCGTGTAATCTTTCACAGTGCACCAATGTGACTGATTACACGTTGCATTATGTAACGTGTAATCACACATATTTTCAAGCGTGTAATGATTCCAATTGTTACATCGTGTAATCTTTCACAGTGCAACAATGTGACTGATTACACGTTGTATAGTGACAATATTAATGGTTACATGCTAAGCATAATCACACGCCACATTGTAAGCATGATTACACGCTACATTCTGTAGCGTGTAAACATGATTACACGTTACATAATGTTTACAATATGATGTGTGATGTACCATTGTTGTATAGTGTAATCTTTCATAGTGCGCCAATGTGACTGATTACACGTTACATAATGTAGCGTGTAATCACGCATATTTTCAAATGTGTAATGATTCCAATTGTTGCATCATGTAATCTTTCACAGTGCACTAATGTGATTGATTACACGTTGTATGGTAACAATATTAATGGTTACACGCTAAGCATCATCACACACCACATTGTAAGCATGATTACACACTATATTTCTATAGCATGTAAACATGATTCCAGGGTACATTAAGTAACGTGTAATCATGTTTACAATATGGCGTGTAATGATTCCCATTGTTGCATTGTGTAATCATGCTGCGCATGTAATCATGCTTATAAACTGACGTGTAATCATGCTAAGCGTGTAATCGTGCTTCATGTAATTATATTGTTACGAACTTGTACTTGTTACGAATACTTAGCACAAATTGCAATGCAAACATTTCCACACCCAACATATCCAAACACCTAATATTCATACAGAAATTGCAATGCAAATATATACAATTAACATCAAATTTCATTATCCATTTGTGGAATATTGTACATACTAATCACAACACAAACTGTTGGCAAAGATATCCCTAGCCATTTGTTTTCTAGAGCCAGAGATGTTATCTTAGTTGAAATTGAAGTTGAGATCTTTATTCATCATTACATACTCTAGGCCCCTCAGCATGAAAACACCACAATTGTTACTGTCTTCCTGGTATGGGAATAGAGTGAGAGCCAATTTCACAGCCTTCATACAATTCAGCTTTTAGGGCGGTCGCTTACTGACGTCTTAGTAACCAGACGCGTTGCAAATGAGTGGGAACAAGCACCATAGAGATAAAACCTGTGTTTCTCTATACTTCGGGTTGTCTGACAGTTTATTTACGACTGAGTCATTAATTTAAATTACCTAATCATGGTGACGAACAACACAAAATACCCAATGTCTGTCCTCCCACATTGCAAGGGACTAAAACCTGTTACAAATAGTAGTCAATATGTATAGCAATATGTATAAAATCACGGTAGTTAAGTAGCGTACGCCATCAACACTAGCCCATGGCAACCTCCATGCCGGTTTCTTCCCGATTGCATATGTAATCAAGTCTATTAAGATTTCAAAAATTTCGGGTAGAATGGTTTTGGCAGCGGTCTATGGAAATTCGGTTGAAATGTACTTCAAGGCTTGGATAAGGAATCTTACAATGAAGTTACAGAATATGTAAGTGGGGGCTTTGAATATATGATAAAACTATAAACTGTCGAATAACATCTACTTACAAAAAAAACGATATCAACTACTGCTAATTTGTGCGGAAATCAGAGACCTTTGACTAGGTCTAGTTTCCGCTTACAAAGTGGATTTATGTAGGCATCGCTCATTGCCCAACCATGATGTAAGTTGTTCTAATTCTCTGAAATAAGATTGTGAAATAGAAGCATAGATGCTGATGCTACGATTGCATTGTAAAACATGTGACTACGATTTGTCGCCCAGTATATCACCAAATAAGTCAAATTACATAGTACCAAACAACTTGTTAAAACACTTACAACTGTAAGCCCAAATCAGTCATAAAGACGGTATATTGCTCGACAACTTCTTGCTTCTTCTATGCTCTAAAGGGATCCGTGTATGAACTTCTTAACCACTTTGACAACAACCACTCCCTAGCGACTTCCGTCAGGTGAAGTGATGGTAATGGTGGCATTGGACTAGATGGTGATAGAGGGGTTTGTATGTCACGTGGTGGTGGTCGTTGACTTGTGAAGGGGGCAATCTTTATGGTGGGGGCTGCTTGTAAATCGGTGGTGAAGACTTGTAAATTGGTGGTGGGGGATGCTTGTAAATCGGTGGTGGTGGTTGTATCGGTGATAAGGGCTGCTTGTAAATCAGTGGTGGGGGCTGCTTGTAAATCGGTGGTGGGGGCTGTATTGGTGGTGGGGGATGTCTATAAATCAGTGGTGGGGGTTGTCTCGGTGGTGGGTTTTTTTTTTGTAAAATGGTGGTGAGGGCTGTATCGGGGGTGGAGACTGTCTGTAAATCAATAGTGAGGGTTGTCTCAATGGTGGGGGCTGTCTATAAAATGGTGGTGGGGGTTGTCTGTAAATTGGTGGTGGCTGTCATGTTAGGGTCTCCAAACATCTGACTCTCCCACTGACATGCAAGTTCTTCAGCACTGGTATCGTGTCTTGCATGATCTTCCATGCTGAAACTAGGTGGTCTCTTGCATAAGGAAAATAGATTCTTTAAATGTCAGGATGATATCACCAAATTTGAGCAAGTATAAAAAAAAAATTATACTTACCTGAGAAGAAAACTGTGCAAGCAAGTCGGTCCGTAACTTACTAAATTTCGACTCCAGCGATTGCATTTGTGTTCTGACTTCTTCACGTACGATGATATGCAATTGGTCCAGTAGTTGCTGAGGAATTGCAGTAGAGGTCGATCCCTAATAAATATAATTCAAATTAAATGATAATAATGATAATGTTCCTTATTTTACATATATTAAACTTAAACAAACTACTCATCTCTGATCTTCTCGATGGGTGTCTATGATGATGACATGGAGGTTGACACTGACGAGTAGGAGATTGAGGAAGCTGTCGACTAGGAGATGGATGCGGCTGATCAGTAGGAGATGGATGCGGCTGACCAATAGGAGATAGATGACGCTCATGAGCAGGAGATGGAATCCTCTGAAAATCTCCAGCCGAGTGCACTACAGACTGGAAAGGTTACTGTGGGTCATGGTTTTCCATCAAT
Source organism: Dipteronia dyeriana (assembly GCA_032871835.1). Lineage (NCBI taxonomy): Eukaryota > Viridiplantae > Streptophyta > Magnoliopsida > Sapindales > Sapindaceae > Dipteronia > Dipteronia dyeriana. The sequence continues at coordinate 97,028,502 of CM065296.1, read as the reverse complement.
GGGGAGACATACCAGGTCTGTCACTGTCACTATCATCCCCAGTACTGTGCCTACATGGTGATGCATCTCAGACGTTTTGTCGTCTTTTAATTGGTTCATCAAGACTTTTCTATCTGTTTCGTTTCCTCTTTTGGGGATTTTTTGATGACTGCTCAACTCCGTTCTCTTTGTTCACAAAATCCTTCAATGGTACAAACTGAGGACCTTTGGACATATCGTCGTCAATACCTAATCATTAGTCCTCTCTTTCCTCTAGTCGAGTAGGATAGATCATAGTTGATCCAGTGAGCTAAAAAATTTAAAGGCATGCCAATCAATTCAAATCAATCAATTAGAAAAATAAAGAAAATTAATATAACAAACCAAAATTATATTTACCCGTCCTTTAGCCTCTTTCTTCAACCATGAATCACTCATATTTGATCCCCGTTTGATAAATTCCCATTTTTAAAAAGGGGCGGAACTGAGGAGCAAATCTGTTACCTAATTTCTTCCGCATCGATTGGCCTCCATTGCGTAAAACTACCAACAATACAAAACAGTTAAATATTAACAATAAAACGAAAACCTCATAATTATAACAATACGTTCACAGTGTTGTCATGGTACCTGAACTCTCCAAATAAAACCGTAAAGGTTGTATCTTCTAGCAGGACCCATTGGCTCCGACACCTTAAAATCGATTCAGATGTAGTGCAATGTCATATTGAACATGTAATGTCCCTATAGAAACGAATTGAAAGCATCTATGTCCTCAGCCAATGACATTAGCCAGTATGTGATTTGTCTCCGGTAATCCTGGCCAAATAGTTCACAAACAAAATAATTGCCATCTTTAAACCATCACCTTTCCAGTCAAACCCTCCCCTTAAAAATCTGTTCAAAAGCTGATCCAATAATAAGCATCCGTCCCCACCAAAATATCTCATGTGGATTCCTTCCGACACCGGGATGTACTCTCTTATAAAAATATCCAGTAATACACCAAACTTCAAGTCAGTGCATAAACAAAACTCTCTCTTTCCTAGTCTAACCTTGGAGTTTCCCATAACAAACCACACCACGTCGTCATTAGTACTCGGAAACCAAATTTGGCGGTGCAATAGGTTATGTATATACTACGTTTGAAATATCCCTCATATAATGTGACAAATCCAAGTAATGTCCGAAACAACTTTTCTTGAAGTCTTCCAACTCACCGTAGTCAGCCAACACCTCTTTAATGAAATGGATCAATTTCAGTTTGCATTGCTATCGTTATGTCATACGCCCAAGTATTCCTCAAGTGTAACAAATACTGATCTAGGTCTTCATTCTGTGATGGCTTTTCAGTCTCTACTACGTTCTCATTCTGTGTTACGTTCTCAGTTTGTTCTACATTCCCACTCTCAAGTAGGTTCTCAGCCTCTGCTACGTTCACATTCTCTGCTCGGTTTTCATTTTCTGCCATCTGAATTCTCTAGTTCTTTCTCAGTCTCAGTCTCAGTTTCTTGTACGTTTTCATTCTCTGGTTAAAACTTGAAAATATTTCCATGATAATTACATCATAATGACACACATAAAAAATCTCAAACAAACCATGCTAACAATCTTTATGCACTAAATAAAACTCTTTACACGATGACTTATACAAAGGAAATGGTGTGTAACCATTCTTTACACGCTGTACATACAAATCATTACATGCTGACTTGTACAAGGGTTTACATGCTACAATGTAAATCCATTTAGAGTGTAACGATTCCGGGTCATCCGTAAGTTCACACAAATCATACTCAAAATCTTTACACGTTGTACATTACAACATTGTTACACGCTGACTTGTACAAGGGTTGACATGTTATAATATAAACCCATTTAGCGTGTAACGATTCTGGGTCATCCACAAGTTCACACAAATCATGCCCAAAATCTTTACATGCTGTACAACATCGTTACACGCTGACTTGTATAAGGGTTTATACGCTATAATGTAAGTCCATTTACCGTGTAACGATTATGGGTCATCTACAAGTTCACACAAATCATGCCTAAAAACTTTACATGTTGTACATTACAACATCGTTACACGCTAACTTATATTAGGGTTGTTGGATTGTAAACCCATATTAGCGTGTAACCATTCTGGGTCATTTACAATTTCATACAAATCAAACCCATAATCTTTACACACTGTACATGCTCATCTATTACCAGACAAAATGCGTTTGCATGCTCAATTGTAAACTCATTTTGGTGTGTAATAAAACCCAAAATCTTTACACACAGTAGAATAAACAATGTTACACACTTGATTGTAAAGTGATTTTAGCATTTAATGATTCTGGGCATCTTTACCGAGTTGTCAAACCCATTATCTTTACACACTGTTTAACAACCATGATGACTTGTACTGGGGTTTACACGCTCGATTGTTAAGTCAGTTTAGCGTGTAACCATTCAGAGTAATTTCAATCTTAAGCTAAGAATTCAATCATTCAAAACACAGACATTGTTCACAAAATTAAAACCTAAAGTTCAACAATCTTTAATAGAAATAAGGCACATACCCACACCATATTTCTCTCTCCACAATGACACTCTTTGTTGATGAACAATTTGTCTGCGATGAAGAAATCTCGTCTCCGGTCTTGATCAAATCTTCTCAGTCCACACTCTTTCTCTCTCTAAAAACCGCTTTCTCACTCAACAATGACAATTTCTGAAAACCGATGTCCATTTCCAAGTTTACCGTAGGGAAAAATCAATTCAAAAACGGCGGAAACGGAAAAAAGGGTTTGAGTATATTTTAAAATTTCATCTTTAAAAAAATACCTTAACCCTTGATTAATTAACGTATATTAAAAGTATCACATTTTTCTCGTGACGATTGAAGTTGCACCGAATTAAATCCGTGAGATCTTCCAATCCAATCACGAACATGAATCATGTAGAAGTGCGAACTTCCTTTCTTTGAATTGTATACATGAGAATGAAAACAAACAAAATAATTTTCTTTTGTTAATCACAATAATCCTCTGTTATATATAAATTTTATTAGAAGTACACATCGTTGACAAAGATGATAGAATTGCCAGGTGGACATCCGAATAAGCATTCAGAAAGTATCCTGCAAGACATCATCAAAGAAGAGAAGCCCGAGTAAACAAGTATTGAACAAAACCTACTCGGGGTCAGTTAACGATGCTCAGGGTTAGACATGTTTTACTCGGGATAAGATGACGTCATTCGGGACCAGCTAATATCATGTTCTACTTGAGACAAACATGAAGAAAACCGAATAAAGAAGCCCAACCCGTGACTCACGAGTCAAGAGTCGTTAAAATACGCGAAGATACCCACATCAAAGAAGAATTCCACGAATAGAATTACCAAACAGAAAGGGTTCCAAATCAGGCAACAATTTTATTTCTTCAAAAAGACTACGCTTTTATAAGGAAATAAGTCCTAACTAGACTACATCACTAGAGTCATATTCGATCTCAATACAAGTCTCCAAAATAGGAAAAAAGACAGACTACTTCGAATAAGTAACCAATCATAGTTAAATATAAATATCTTTATTTACTTGTACAAAAAGGATTAGGGTTCTATAAACATATAAATAGACCCATAATCTCGTCACAAAAGATATATAGAAAACATAGAAAAATACATAGAGAAAAAGAGAAATCGAGAGTTGTAAATCTTTTCAATAGTGGACTTTGGCTTGGTTGATTGTTCAGCCACCCGTGAACGTTTCTCCGGTCATCAGAGTTTTACCACGTAAAACTTACGTCCGATTACTTTCTCCTTCTCTTTCTTTTTGAAATCTCAGCTAAAATCCAATCTTGTTGATTTTTTTCCATACATCCAGTAATCGACGTCAACAATTGGCACTAGAAGGAGGGTTGAACCTTCGATTTAATTAAAATTAATGGCGGGAAGCAGAAACAGTCCTAGGGATATCCAAAAATCTCCAGATAATGTTCATATTGGCAGTAGTTCATGAGATCTCGCCGCAACCAACCAACCAACCAACCAACCAACATCCCTAGCAGGGATTCAACAAATTCTTCTGACCAGCGAAGACTTAACACGACGCTTCCGCGAGGCGCTGCAACAGTTGGTGGCAAACGCAGCAAATGAAAGAGTTGATATACTGGTTGCAGAAGAAGCGTAACCTCTTAACCTCCCACCTACAAGGCTTCGTTCGATTGTAGTGAGACCAGAACTAAATTCACCGGAAGCCGAAAGAAACTCTACTACGTGAAACACCCGAAGAGGAACAACCACCCAAGAAGCAGAACCATGATCAGATAGCCCATGCAAGACACCGTAAACATGACCGACACAGGGATTGGTCGTCATCAGAAGATAGCGATTGGCACCATCGCAAGCGTAATCATGGAACCATACGCCTGTAAGAATCAACCCATGAGACTCGACATCAAAGCGAAGAGCCAGAGAGAGGAATGCAGTCACCAGACTTATCTGAGCCTAACTCGAGAAGTCTGGTGGGAGATAGAGATGTCGTAATTCAGAGCCTAACTCGAGAAGTAGAAAACAATAGGCATCAAATGGACGCATTTGTCAGACGTTATGGGTACAACAACTTATCTAACGAAGATTTTGACAGTCCATTCACTAGGGACATCTTACAGACTTCATTCTCAGAAAGATTCAGGATGCCGCACGTGGAGCAGTTCAAGAAGGATACAGAGCCTAAAGAACACGTCAGACCCTATAAAAGTGCTATGCCCCAGTATGCCCACAGCGATCCCTTACTATGCCTCAACTTTCCACAAACTTTAGGAGACACGTGCTCAAGATGGTTCGGGAGATTGCCCCCAACGAGCATCAGAAGCTTCAGTGAACTATGCAGGAGTTTCTCAAGACAATTTTTGAGCAACGTTCATGGGAAAAAGTCAGTGACTTACCTTTCTCAGATAAAACAAGGAAAAGATGAGTCGTTGAAGAAATACCTGGGGAGATTCGGCCAAGTGGTATCAGAAATCGGCAGTGCAAATGACGAAGTGATAATTGCTGCATTCATCAACAATCTATAGAATGTACGACTATCTTTTGACCTAAGAAGAGCCCGTTTAACCAGATATTCAAATATGATGGACATGGCGGGAGGATATGTACTATCCGAAGAAGAAGAGTTAGCCACGGGAGGATGCTACATGTATGGAAGAAAGCTCGAAAAGGATGCCGAGTCCAAGGTACAGAACCAAAAGGGAAAACAGAAAGGAAACAACAAAGAAAAAAGCAAGTATGGAGGAAACGAGCGTAATGCTGAACAGACCATAGAGAAATTCTGAGGTAGATACGCCAACTACACCCCTCTTCGAAAAAAGCAGGAGGAAATCTTGGCCATACTGGAAGAGAAAAATATGATAAAAGAGCCACGCCGACAGTCTTATTTTGCTCAGCGAGATACAACCAAATACTGTAGATTCCACAAGAAAATCGGCCATGAGACTTTCAAATGTTACCAGCTCAGAGATTACATAGAAATCCTCATTCAGGAGGGACACCTTCAGGATGTAATCTTGAAAAGGGTTGAGAAGTCAGAGACAAAGTAAGAGATCAAGGCCGATCATAGCTCTGGTCGAAATCAAAGGGCCAGCCCAGAGGCCAATGAAGTAATACAAACAATCTTTGGAGGACCATCCACTGGGAGAAGTAACTGAGAGCGAACGCAGGAAATCAGAGAAGCAGTGGAGGCAAGACAAAACTTAGACCTGAACTTGGTCGAGCCAGACCCGAAGAGGGTAAAGGTAGGATGGGACCCAATAATATCCACAGAAGCTGACTCACATGGGGTCGATGTTCGGCCAAATGACTCCCTGGTCATAAGCGCCCTGATTGGTCACCTGAAAGTCAGGAGAATTCTGATAGATAATGGAAGTTCGGTAGACATTCTCAATGTAACCATATACGATTAACTCAGGTTAGACCGAAAGGATTTACAACATTTCCATACCCCATTCAGAGGATTCAGAGGAATTGAGGTCAGGTCTCTCGGGATGGTAAAGTTACTCGTAAAAATTGGAGCGACACCTTGTCAGAGAATAGTATTGCTCGATTTCGTGGTGGTAGACTTAGACAATTGGCCGTATAATACATTGTTGGGTCGACCATTCTTGAATAAAACTAAGGCTGTAACAGCAACTTATGCATTGATGATCAAATTCCCGACCGAACATGGGGTCAGTGTAGTCAAAGGGTCCTAAGAGATGGCCCGAAGAGCTAACCTATCAGTATACAAAGACAAAAATGATAGTGAACAAGTATACACTATAACGTAGCCGAGTCAGAACAAAGAGTCACTGTCATTCGAATTTGGTCCAAGGGAAGAGTCGAAGGAATCCAAAAATGAACCAGCCGAAGAAATTATCTTGAAAGAAGATGACCTAGATAAGAAGATCAAGATCGAGGCCAATTTGGAAGGAAAAGTCAAACAAAGCCTCTTTGATCTGCTTAACGAATACAATGATGTGTTCGCCTGGAGTCATGAAGACATGGTCGGGATAGACGCCCGAATAATATCTCATTATCTCGCAGTAGACCTGAATGCAAAACCAATAATACAAAAGAGAAGGTCATTCAATCTCGAGAGAAGTCAGGCAATCAAACAGGAAGTGGAGAAGCTACTCGCTGTAGGGTCGATTAGAGAGATCAACTACCCTCAATGGGTAGCTAATGTAGTCCTCGTCCAAAAGAAAAATGGGCAATGGAGAATGTGCGTAGACTGCACAGATTTGAATAAAGCATGCCCAAAATACAGTTTTCCACTCCCAAGGATAGACCAACTGGTGGATGCTACATCAGGCCATGAATTTCTCAATTTCATGGACGCATACTTGGGATATAACCAAATCCGGATGAACAAGGCTGACAAAGAAAAAACAGCGTTCACAACCGATCAGGGCTTGTACTGTTACACAGTGCTGCCCTTCGGATTAAAAAATGCAGGGGCAACATATCAAAGGCTTGTCAACAGAATCTTCACACGACAAATAGGAATAAACATGGAAGTATACATTGATGACATGCTGGCCAAGAGCATCTCGACAGACAAGGATACCTCAGACCTGCGAGAGACATTTGATGTTTTGAGGAGATACCAAATGAAGCTGAATCCGAACAAGTGTTTATTCGGAGTTCCTTTAGGAAGATTCTTGGGTTTTCACGTTCACCAAAGGGGAATCAAAGCCAATCCTGAAAAGATCCAAGCCTTGCAGAAAATGACTTCACCAAGGACACTAAAAGAAGTACATCGCTTAACAGGATGTTTAGCTTCCTTGGGTAGATTCATCTCAAAGGCCAGAGACAGATGCGCACCCTTTTTCAAAGTAATTAAAAAATGAAAAGGACTCGAATGGAACGAAGAGTGCGAGCAGGCATTCTTAAAAATCAAAGAGCACCTAGGGCAGGCTCTCATCCTTTCGAAACCATAAATGGGAGAGATACTCCATTTATACTTATCAATTATAGAACTACCAGCAAGCTCAGTCCTAGTCAGAACAAAAGATGGAGTACAGAAGCCAGTGTACAATACCAGCAAGGTACTTTTACCCGCCGAGACCAGGTATTCACATGCAGAAAAAATGTCCCTAGCATTGGTTTCAGCGGTAAGGAAGCAAAAGCCATACTTTCAGGCTCATACAATCCAGGTTCTCACTGACTGGCTATTGAAGCAAATTTTACAGAAGCCAGAGATTTCAGGAAGGCTAACCAAATGGGCAATCGAGCTAAGTGAATTCGATATCCACTACGTTCCCAGGACATCTCTCAAAGGACAAACAGTGACAAATTTTATACAGAGTTCACAGAACCGAACCTGGAAGCAAAAAAGATGTTAGGTAAAAATTTCCCATAAAAATTATATGTTGATGGCTCTTCAAACACTCACGGCAGCGGGGCAGAGATCGTAGTATGTACTCCAGAAAGAGATGATGTCGAATGTGCCATGAGGTTTGACTTCAAAGCAACCAATAATCAAGCCGAGTACTAGGCGCTACTAGTTGGACTCAGAGCCTACATAGCTCTCGGGGCTGATGAAGTCGAGATATTTATCGATTCACATGTAGTTGTCAACCAAATCCCGGACGAATACCAAGCCAGGGATGAAGGCATGACAGCTCCTCCAGAAATTCAAAGAATATAGGATTGCCTAGATCCCTAGGGAGGAGAATCAAAAGGCAAACGCTTTGTCCAAACTAGCATCAGCAACAACCACAATCAAGCCAAAGACTATTTCGGTTGCACATCTCCTCAAACCGAGCACAACTGAACCAAAAAACTTTGAAATTTTAGAAATATGAACACTGTCAGACGGTTGGATGACCTAGCTGAAAAGGTTCCTGGAAGAAGGAGTGCTCCCAGAAGATCCTCTACAAGCACAACGTATCAGGTATACAGAAGAGGGTTTTCCCGAACACTTCAAAGATATGTGTCAGAGGAAGATGTATGTCAGATATTACAGGAAATCCACGGGGGAGTTTACGGAAACCATATTGGAGGAAAAAGTTTAACACACAAAGTACTCAGGCAAGGTTATTATTGGCCTACTTTATTCTCAGATGCACAACGATGTTCGGAGGGTTGCAATACTTGCCAAAGAATTGCTAATGATATCCGACAACCCTCTGAACAACTCAGAAACCTCACTTCCCTATGACCATTTGCCATTAAGGGTTTGGATTTAATCGGCCTAATGCCAGCTAGGACAAGGGGTGGAGCGAAGTATGCCATAGTAGCCATTAACTATTTCACGAAGTGGGCAGAAGCTGAAGTATTAGTGCATATCATAGAAGCAAATACCACAAATTTCGTGAAAAAGAATATACTTTACAGGTTTGGAGTCCCAAACACTATCATCACTGATAACGACACCCAGTTCGATAACCTGAAATTCAGACAGTTGTGCAAGGAGTACCAAATTGCCAATTATTATGCCGCATCTGCCCATCCTCAAACAAACGGACAGGCTGAAGCAGTAAACAAAATCATCAAGCATACACTCAAAGCAAAGCTGGATGCCAAGAAAGGAAGTTGGGTTGAAAAGCTTCCCAAAGTATTATGGGCGTATCGGACGACAACAAGAACTTCAACAGGAGAGACTCCGTTCACTTTAGTGTTTGGAACAGAAGCTGTTATCCCCATAGAAACGTCATATGCATCACCCCGGGTCAGGCTATATAATGAAGAGTAGAATGAAAGTCTAGATGAGCTAGAAGAGAACATGGAGAAGTCCCGAATACGAAATATGGCATATCAGCAAAGAGTAGCTCGCCACAACTCTCATGTTCAGGTCAGGAAATTCCAACTAGGAGACCTGATACTCAAGAAGGTGTCATTGAATACAAAAAATAAAGCTACAGGTTCCCTGGTTGATAATTGGGAAGGTCCGTACAAAATCGAAGGGATAACTGGCCATGGAGCATATTGGATTGCACGACCCAATGGAGGGGTTTTACCCCGACCATGCAATGCCCAATATTTGAAATTTTTTTATCCTTAAATTACTTTTTGTTTTCATTTCTAGTTAGGACAATTTTAGTTAGATCAAATATTAGCTTTGGAATTTAAATCTTTGTTGGTTTTGCAGTTATAAATAAAAATCAAACTCGGGATTTCCAAAAAATAAAGCATATGGTAATAAGAACATATGAAAGAAGAGCATGATAATAAGAACATGCAAATAGAATACTCGGGACCATTGATTCCCGAATGGGCAGAGAAACTCGAAGGAGCATGCCAGCCGAGCAAGGTCAATTGACCTTAGTAAAAAGGCAAACCCGAGACACCGGATTCTGGAGAAAGGCTCAGGACACAAACGAAAAAAATTCTGATGAAATGCGTAGCTGTGTTAAGCGGTTTGAAAAGCTTAACGATTCGGTAAACCCTTGCACAGAAAAACCGGGGAGACGTCATCGGTAATGTGTAAGGACTTGAACATATGATCATGGTGAGCCTTGGCGTAATGTTTGGGTAACAACCGAGTATGAAACACAAGTATAAATCTACTTACCTGTTTTATGATAACTCAGTTAATAATATTAGCCAGTTTAATAAGATACCTAGAGTAAAAAATTATTCGGGTAACGAAACAAGGTTAATAAGATATTCGGTGAAGTTACCCGAACATCAGCAATAACCAGTTTAATAAGATACTCGACATAAAGATTGCAATAGCCAGTTTAATAAGATACTTGCATAAATTGCATTAGCCAGTTTCATAAGACACTTGGCACAAAAGATTGCGGTAGCCAATTCAGAAAGATACTCGGCAACAATAGAATCAAGTTAAAGAAAATACTCGGTGAAATTCCTTGAGCAATAAATCAAATCAAACCACTAGGTTTTTAGAGTTACAGTTTACTCGGAATTTCATTGATAATCTTTACAAAGAATCGTTACAAAGAATCTTTACAAAAAATGAATTTCTACAAAATAAATCAAAGTGTTAGGAGGATTTATAACTCTTGTCAATGCTTGGGTCAGTCACCATTTCGTATTCGCGAAGTAGAGTTTCATTGGAAGGCTAAGCAATCGTGTCGACCTGAATCATCCATCCATTTACTGTAATCTTCTCATGGGATTGGTCCGACATCAGGCACCACACCTTCCACGACCGACTCCTGACTGGCATAAAAGTCGAGAGGGAGTGCTCAGATGGAATCTCCAATTGCATGGGATGGAGCTCTTTGCCTTGACTACTGCAATAAGCTCTCCACTCCTTCATCTGAGTCCGAAGAGATTTCAGGGACTGATCCACGTGGTTCTTGATCGATAGCTCCCAGTTGGTTTGAGCTTTTTCATTTGCCCGATTCTTGACCTTAAAAAATTCACCAGCTAAAACTAGCCCTCTCTGAAATTCCTAAAGGAGAAGTGCATCGTAAGCAGGGGATCTCATAAAACGGTCAACCCCCTGGACTTTGAGTTCCAACCTAGCCTCTTTGGATAGGGACTTGACTGTCAAAGCTTGGCGTTCCAAGTCCTCGATCTTCTGTTCATATGCCGACTTGGACTGCTCCGCTTCCTGCTCGGCCTTAAGCATTGATTCCTGAACAGAAGACAACAAGTTTTGAAGTGATATAGCCTTCTCCTCTACCAAAGAATCTCTTTCCTCAGCCTCCACTTGCTTCGCCAAACAGTGGTTGGCAAACACTTGGGTAGAGCCCACCTCCTTTTGATAAGCCGATTCAACTCGAGCACGGCTATCCTCACTTTCTTTCAGTTGAGCCTCTAGACGTCTTATTCGATCGGTTTGATGCTATTACGTCTGAACCAGCTCAGCAAACTCGGCCACCATATACAAGGAAACGAAATTAAAAATCTAGCAAGCAATTAAGCAAGACGATGAGAGTTGGGAATAACTTACATAGGATGCACCGTTAAAAATATTCTAAAGACGACTCGTCAACGACGCATCCCTAAGGTGGCTCCAGTGATCATCCCCGATGAAAGCCCGACCAGATGACATTGCCCTGAGCATATCCTGGGGAGAAGGACATGAAGGACCTCCTAAATATTCAGCCCTTATATCTTCAACCTCGGGGGGAAAGAGCTCCTGATCGGGTCTAAAGTCTCGGCACCCGTCGATGCTTAGACATCATCGCTCGGGGGAATCTCAGCTCCGGTGTCTTCATCATTGGAGTCGATGAATGAAACCACCCTAGGAACTTTATGAGGGTGAGCAAGAGAGTCGACCGCCTTCCTTTTCTCGGCCAGAGAGCGATGAAAGCCGAGATCAGCTGAGGGATCTTCTTGAACATCATCCTGGAAGGATTCAAAAAGGTCAAGATCTGTATTTACTTGTCCCTCAGAGGTTTTACCCCTATCACCGGCGTTCATCCGCTCAGTAGGGACCACAACCGGGGAGCTCGATCCACCTGGACCCTCACCAAGAACATCACTCTGCCTCCATTCATCTTCAGGCAAATCCTAAGTATGGCAACTCGGGCCACTTGACACCGCTATGGTCAGCCGGATGACTTCCTCGGGGACACTTTATGGGAATCTACTCGCCAGCCTCATCAGGGTCCTCATCTGACTCAGGTGGGGCAATGCCCTCTTCGCTCTAATGAGAAGCTTCTTTTTGGCTCGTTTGAAGGATTGACTTCACCTGACGAGCTTGAATGTCGTAGACGATGTCCGAGTCATACACTTAAGAGAAACAAGGGAATCACGTCAGAATATAAAAAGAAAAGGGGGGGGGGGGTACAAAGATCACTTACATCGTCTGCGGTAGCCTGAAATCTGGCTAAAGAAGCCAAGTTCTATCATCTTCTTCTCATTGAAAAGATAGGTCCTGCTCATTTTCTCTAGAGTGCGAACTGCTACTCGAGCAAGTCTGGTCAACTCAGTATCGCTGAATTCAAGTTTTTTCTTATTCTATACCTCGGGGGAACAGAAAAAATAGGCAACAGAAAAAACGGGGAACTTTCAACACCCTCCGAGTTTCCCCAGTCGAAAGAGTGACTTCAAGACCTAGGTTTCCTCCAGTAAAAAACCAACTGTTCTTCCAGTACTTGTTGAACAAAGGAAATCCTCATACGAAGCCTCTCTTCTTGGAGTCATCAGAGGTGTCAACTCCCCGATTCACCTTTGTCCCCTCGGGGACCCAACAGTCTGACGGGTTAGACATGAGGAAATAAGTCCCTATCTTACCAGATTGCCTTAGCGTAAAGAAGTGCCTGATTTCACACGGGGAAGGCGGCGACAGTTTCATTCGGCTCCACATGTGCCACAAGCACATCAAGATCTTGTAGCTGTTCGGGGCCAATTGAGCTGGAGCAATCCTTGCTTCAGCCAGAAACCAGACAATGAACGGTTAAAAAGGAAAAGTAACGCCACAACAAAGCATGGACCCATAGATTGCCACCATACCTGGGGGAGGGTTCCACGCAGCTGTCACCAGCAGGAATCAGAGTAACTGAATTATCCAAGTCGAATCGGGCAAGATATTTCTGAATCTCATCTACCCCGACCACATTTGGTTCGGCGTCAAACCCACTTGGGCGATCAATATAAAAAGAAAGATGAGTTTTTCTGAACTCCTCTTTGACGTCCTTCTCATTAATAATCTGCTCTCTGATCCAGACACTGCCCGAGTTGTGCTTGTGGACTTCACTTTTACTTTGATGCTTTTCCATCCTTGATCGAAGTGGTACCTTGTGATTAGAAATGACAGATTCAGAACTAGATGAGTTAGAATCAGAATTGGATACAGAACTAAAACAGATGTTAGGGTAAAGCCCAGAAACATCGACTTCTAAAAAAGGAGGTTCATCCGAGGGGATTTCCCCCAATAATCTTCGAGCGCAAGATACTAGTTGAAAATTCCCACGATCAAACGCTTCGAGAGCTATAGTAAAAAGTCGATGACGGGAAATTAGATTCATTAAAACTAACCTTGAATGCAGAAACCTGATGTAAAATCTTCAACGGAGAATAGGGATTTTCTACGTAAAAGAAATTTGGGCTAGAAAATTTATGGTTTGAGTCTGAGAATGAACCAACACAACTCCTTTCAATGGAGAATTTAAAGGGGTAATAGCATGAAACCCTAGGATCTCGTGGTTGGAAAAATCAAAGACAGATCTAATGACGTAGGTGGCGCACTAAGAGACGCATAGGTCGTTTCTCATAAATGGCATCGAGAAATGAAGCGGTATAGGACACGTGTTAAGAGAAGAACTGGCCAAGGCCGTCAGAAATCCAAAACGTCACAATCATTGAGATCTTGCGTGAGGAGGCAAATTGAATTTACATGGTCACCATTAAGACACGCCATTATGACAAGACATTTTCCCTGGCATTAAAGAGACGAAGAAATTGAAGAGTTGATTAAAATACTTTTGCCCGGAACGAAACCTTGTTCGGCAAAAATATTTTAAGGGGGTATTGTTATATATAAATTTTATTAGACGTACACGTCGTTGACAAAGAGGATATAATTGCCAGGTGGACATCCGGATAAGCATTCAGAAAGTATCCTGCAAGACATCACCAAAGAAGAGAAGACCGAGTAAACAAGTATTGAACAAAACCTACTCGGGGTTAACTGACGTCATATACTACTCGGGGTCAGTTAACGATGCTCGGGGTTAGACATGTTTTACTCGGGATCAGATGATGTCATTCGGGACCAGCTAATATCATGTTCTACTCATGACAAAATGAAGAAAACCGAATAAAGAAGCCCAGCGCGTGGCTCACGAGTCAAGAGTCATTAAAATACGCGAAGATACCCACATCAAAGAAGAATTCCAAGAATAGTACCAAACAGAAAGGGTTCCAAATCAGACAACACTTTTATTTTTTCAAAAAGACTACGCTTTTATAAGGAAATAAGTCATAACTGGACTACATCACTAGAGTTCCATTCGATCTCAATACAAGTCTCCGAAATAGGAAAGAATACATGCAACTTCGAACAAGTAACCAATCATAGTTAAATACAAAGATATTTATTTACTTGTACGAAGAAGATTAGAGTTCTATAAACATATAAATAGACCCATAATCTCGTCACAAAAGATATATAGAAAACATAGAAAAATACAGAGAGAAAAAGAGAGATCGAGAGTTGTAAATCTTTTCAATAGTGGATTTTGGTTTGGTTGATTATTCAATCACCCATGGACGTTTCTCCGGTCATCGAAGTTTTACCACGTAAAAGTTACGTCCGATTACTTTCTCCTTCTCTTTCTCTTTGAAATCTCAACTAAAATCCAATCTTGTTGGCTTTTTCCCATACATCCAGAAATCGACATCAACATCCTCCAAGAGAAAATCCAAGAACATTAGGCCACTTATGAATTATCAATTTATTAGATTGAAACTCGCGTGAACCCGATTCGATTTTTGTACACAAAATCCTTTTGATATAAAGGATACAAGTGCACTATCGAACATAAAAACGTTCCCTCATTTCTCTATTCTTAGCCGAATTCTACACACTATATCTATGAGTTGACTGAATTTTGTCTAGAGAAAAACCTAAATTTTTCTCTCTCAAAATTCTATGTTGGCCGAAATTTCTCTTAGAAAAACCAGGGCTTGGCCGCATTTTAAAGCCATATATATTGGAGACTAAATACTCTTCTAAAGATGATTTACTTGGTAGGCAAGAATCCTCACTCAAAGAAGATTTATTTTCCATACCAAGACTCCTCACTCAAAGAAGATTTATTTTCCATACCAAGACTCCTAATCCAACTAAATAATATATTTATTCAATAACCAATTATTGAATATAAATTAAATTGTGACTATATCAAAACTTCCTAATTTGATCAATTGTCAATTTAGAGTTTTAATAGAAATCAAATACTTCATAATTTGACTAGATAAATAAATTCCTTTTATTTATCTACTTATCAAATTACCAACAATAATATGACACTTGGAGACCATCTCCAACTAGGAAAAAGATTTTGATTTTTAATTAAACAATTAATTAAATTTTATTTAATTAAATAAAAAAATAAAAAAATAATATAATAAGCTATTATATTTAACCTTGCCGCCCAAGTCCATACATGTGCATTTATATTGTTTTTCCTATTTTATTAAATCCATTAGACCTCAATAAAAGGTCCACATGTGAACTAGACCCATTCTTACTAAAAGAAACAAGTCTACATGCCTGAATAGAATTCCAGATGGACCCATAAATTGATCCGGTAGAATATATCAAGTGATCCATGTAAGTTCGTGTGAATTGAGGATCATGACGGGTTATCTAAATTTAAGCTTCAATAGACAACCTAATCACAATCAACAAATGATTCACTTAGGTTCGATCTATTAATTTTATTTCATTCCACTAAAGAACTAAAATTGAACTCTTAAATAAAGATAGAATAAGTTAATATTCCTTATTCATACTCTAGACAATCTTAATGGAGATAATGTATCCTTGTGAAGAATACCAGTAATCGCCGAGAGCTCATAGACCGCATATATCTCTTCTAGTTACCATATTTTCTCATATGACCACATTTTGAAATTGGATATTTTTACTTGTCCATAAGTCATATTTCAATAGACAATATTGAAAACTTAACGTTACGGTTTAATATCTAATACTTCAAAACATCCATATGATAATATTCTACTCACATTTAATAAATGGAGCCACGATGTCCATATCTATAAAGTCCTCTATTGATTAAGAAATGAATATCATAAAACTATTGATGATAGACTATACTATATAATCGTACTTATTGATAGCTCAAATGATGAAATTTACATGCCAAAATAATTTTAATTTCGTTTAATTTGTTATATTTGTTTTCAAATTTCAAACAAATCATCATCCTTGAGTGTCACTTCATAAATGCATAAGGGGAATATTTGTCCAAGAAACTCTATTACACAAAAAAAGAAAAGTTATTGAAAATATATAGTTTTGAATACCCTAACATTTTAAGGCTATTTATGAATTTTACCCTATACATATCATTTACGTTGTCATTTTCAACAATTTTCACCTAAATAAATAATTTTAGTATTCTGTGTCTAAAATTAAATTTCAATGTAACGAGTAATAATAGTATACAATAAATGATCTAATATTAGCCAATTAATTATTCTACAAAAACTGATAATTGAACACTTAAACCATGAAGAAATATGTTTCTTTGTTCAAGAAAACCTGATGAGTTTAATAATTACGACAACATTATGCCCACTTTCATAGTTAATTTTTAATTAATTACACTTCAGTTAAGAGATGTTTCGTTACTTTAGTTAACTTTTAAAAACCATACTAGAATGTAAAATTGAAATGAAATGAAATGGAGGAATTAAGGCCACAGCCTGCAAACTCATCACCTCTCACTCCTTTAGGGTTCCTGGAAAGAGCTGCCTATGCTTATGGTAATTGTCCTTCCATCGTGCACAACAACACCATACACACGTGGTCAGACACTCACCGTCGATGCCTCCAACTGGCATCGACACTATCATCCATTGGTATCGAAAGTGGCCATGTAGTGTCCGTGCTGGCACCCAACATTCCTGCCATGTACGAGCTACATTTTGCAGTCCCCATGTCCGGTTTCATCTTGAATACCCTTAACACTCGCCTTGATTCACGTACAATATCTATACTCTTGCAACACAGCCAGTCAAAGCTTGTGTTTGTTGATCATCAGTCCACTTCTCTTGTCCTTGAAGCTCTCTCTTTGTTTCCACCAAACACCAAACTCCCAATGCTCATACTCATAGCTGATGATGAGGACTCAACTCCAACATTATCACCACCCTCCTTTGATTTTATGGACACTTATGAAAGCATGGTGAAGAAAGGTGATTCGAATTTCGAATGGGTCCGGCCAGAGAGTGAGTGGGACCCGATGGTACTGAACTACACGTCCGGCACAACCTCATCTCCTAAGGGGGTGGTGCATTGCCACAGGGGCCTCTACGTTGTTACCCTCAGTTCGTTAATTGATTGGGGAATTCTAAATCGACCAGTTTTCTTATGGACCCTACCGATGTTTCACGCCAACGGCTGGAGCTTCACTTGGGGAATGGCTGCTGTTGGTGGCACCAACGTATGCCTCCGCAAAATAGACGTTTCCACCATCTATGCCTTGATCAAACGACATGCCGTGACCCACATGTGTGGTGCACCTGTGGTGCTAAACATGCTATCAAACTCACTCAATAGTGAAACGCTTGATAAACCAGTAAAAATCCTCACATCAGGAGCTCCACCACCAGCACCGGTGCTTTTAAGAACCGAGTCACTAGGTTTTGTAGTTAGCCATAGCTATGGATTGACAGAAGCAGCTGGATTTGTTGTGTCATGTGCATGGAAACCGGAATGGGATATGTTACCGGCTACAGAGAGGGCAAGGTTAAAAGCAAGACAAGGACTAAGAACAATAGGACTGGCTGAGATGGATGTGGTGGATCCTGAGTCAGGTGTGACAGTAAAACAAGATGGATCATCACGTGGAGAGATTGTTTTTCGAGGTGGATCGATCATGTTAGGTTATCTAAAAGACCCGATAGGCACATCCAAGTGTATGAGAGAAAATGGCTGGTTTTACACAGGAGATATAGGTGTCATACACCCTGATGGTTATGTAGAGATCAAAGATCGATTAAAGGATGTTATCATAAGTGGAGGAGAAAATGTAAGCAGTGCAGAGGTCGAATCAGTGTTGTATTTGAACACAACTATTAATGAAGTCGCTGTGGTGGCTAGACCAGATCAATTCTGGGGTGAGACCCCGTGTGCTTTCATAAGTTTGAAGAACGATTTAACTCAGAGGCCTACAGAAAAGGAGATAATAGAGTTTGCAAGGGCTAGGTTGCCTCATTACATGTCACCTAAGTCTGTAATATTCAGAGATGAGCTACCAAAGACTTCAACTGGGAAAATTCAGAAGTTTTTACTTAGAGAAATCGCCAACGCCATGGATTGAGTTGGCTTGAATACATGGAGATTCTCTTTGGATTCTCTTTCCTTGATTTTGTTTGTCTGCTTACATATATCAGCTATACCTAGCTAGTATACCGCACTATTACTGCCAAAACACAAAGACAAAATGACCTGTTAAAGACAGACTATAAAGGTTTGAAGTTTAATATATAAACAAAATTTACAAAGAATTCTATTAGGGAAGAATTATGTTTTATTAAAACTTCAAATGTTTAAAGTCTTCTGTTCATGCAATCATGTGTTTGAAGATCTAATAAAAACAAAATTTCGTTTGTTGTTATTAAACTTCAAACTTTTAAAGTCTCCTATTAATGTGTACCCTTAAAGCACAAGTAAACATAACCCCCGAAAAGAGGGAAAAAACCCAACTACCAACAACAAAAATTATGCAAACAAGTGGCATACTCAGATAGTAATGAGCAAACAATTTACAGGCTCATGGCAAAGTTGTCCAGTTTGCATAAAAATGAACTACATGGCATATCATACATGCAAAAACCATGTCAGCTCTTGGATACCATAATCTCATGCTAGATTACAACAAATCTTCATTTCATCCCTAAAGAAGAATTCAAAATTTCTCACACTGTCACGCATGAAGCTATCCTGCTGTCATTTAAAAAGGAAAAAAAGAAATATAGTTCTGGTCATTTATACAGCCCAAAAAAATACAATAATCCATATGATCAACAATGATTAAACTACAAGAATACCTTCTCCAATTCACCTTCTGTGTAGCTTCAGGAAATTTCAGTCTTATCACCAACTACAAAACGATTCGTTGAAGTACTCAAACCTGATAAATGAAGTTGTTTTCTCCTCTTTACAAGATGTAACGCAGTCTGTTTGTCATATCGAGCCTCCTCAGAATCAGGCTACATAAAGAAGTATATAAACACGTAAAACACCAAATGATATGCTGACATATGAGCAAGTATAATCTTCAATCTTATCATCTTTGAGGCAAGCACCATACTCTGGGTCAATGCCACGAAAAAGTTAACATTCTTTTTATCTTCCAGTTGGGTAAAGAATTGGGTCGGGAAGGGGGGAATAGCAAAGCTAACCCCACAGCCAGCATCAGTGGATCCCGTAGAATTTAACTCTGTACCCACTGTAATTGAGTGCTTAGCTCACCCTAAGAACTAAACAAGGATGAGTATAATGTTACTCAACCACATCTTACAATGGTATAATGTTGCTCTATTACCCAACAAACATTGATTCAATGGTTTCCACCAATGGTCTGACATTACAACAGCACAAAACTATTGCATGTATTGAACAATCAATTTCAATTAGGCTTTTTTTAACAATCGAAAGTTATATCAAGTTTTTTTCTAGCAACCATAAATTTTGTTTATTTTCCCAGACAAAATGCTTAACGTGTAAGCCATGCTGATTTTTGAGCCTGGCTATTTCTGGCAATCACTGTTTTGTCAGATACCCACCAAAGAGTTATAAGCAAGAAGCACAAGTTCAATCTGTAACTTTGACAAATTTCCTAAAAAAGAACAATGGCATGCCTTGTTCGTGTACCTTGATAGCCAATGCTTTGTCAAAGCTTTCCATTGCACTATCAGGCTCCCCAAAGTTCAACTGTGCTCTTCCAAGGGTGATCCAGGCCTAAAAGAAAGCACCATTTGTAAGAAATGGAGTAGAACAGCTTTCATGGAAAAAGAAAAAGAAAATGAAAAAGAAATATAAAAAACAAAGCTGATTCAAGTTCACACTTCACAACCATTTCTTGGACATTAAATGAATGTATTTCTTACTGGTGCATTACATATCATATCTATATCCCTTAATTTGGATTTATTAGCTCTTAAATATAATTAATTTGGTTTAATTTTATTTAATTTGTCTAATAGGGAAAATGTCTTGTAACTTGGAAAATAATCAATTTTATGGATTGAGGTCCAAGGGAACCAAGCTTTTACTCTTGAAAGAAAGGACAAAATCTTTAGAGAAACACACTATTTGAATTGTTTTTGTTTTGGTGTTATAAAATGCTGAGCTTTAATCTTTATTTTCATCACAATGGAAGGGTAACACGAGAAGACTTGTGGTCTTGCGAAAGCAAACCATGTAGGCTCATGAACAAGTAAGGAAATAACAATTAGAGTCCATATATAATCTTTAGTGGCCAACACCTAATGCAATCAGGAAAGAGGCTCCTCTTAATTTCGTTTTATTCCCTTTTTTATAAGTGCTCGAAAAACCCTTAAAAAGTAGTCCTCTCTTGAATAGGAAATTCAATTACATATCAAGTCACATGCATGCCCGTTTCTTATTGCAATTGAAGTTGGAGTTAACATCATGGCATTTTATGTTATGTTTCAAGATATTGGAGTTTCTATATGAATGATCAAAATTTTATTTTAACGCATACCAAGTCAAATCGTAAGATAGTGCAATTAAAGTAGAACAATACAAAAAGGAAAAGGAGTGAAAAAGAAAATTACAGTAGTATATTCTAGTTCGTTCACTTTGAAGTCAGGGACGGCAGAGTAACCAAAACATAGATCACACGACATGTCACACTAAAAAATATGGTAGTAAGTTCTGTTTATCCTTCATATATGCTTATTTCCTTATTCTAAGAATTCTAAAAATTAATATTCTGAAGCTCAGTTTTGGGTTTTGGTAAGATCAAAACATAAACTAAACAAATAACTTGAAAGTTACACACAGTTATACAAAGTAATTTTCAAAGGAAGTTCCACAAATAAAAATGGAAACCAAAATCCTGATTAACACTATTCCCCAAGTTTCCCATGTGTAGGAATATGCATGATCCAACAGCTAAGATTTGTTGAAACATAGTGCACCAATTATCAATATACCTTTGAGATCTTTAAAACCAGCATCTTTCAAAGTAGGAAATTGATCTTGCCTAAAAGAGTATTCTTGATAAATGGTGGTACCACTCACCGATCTAACACTGAGCAATAGTTACTAAATTTTACTAGTTAAAGAGGATCTATTGCAGGAAATGCACCGAAACAAAGAACCCATCGTAGATGACCAAAGTTAATTATTAAGGACAGAAGCAGATCATTATAAAGATCCATATATTAACATTAACATTAACTTTTAAGTTTATTCCGGTTCTCATTTAATGTAATGGTATTGTTAAATAATAAAAATTCATTAAAAACAGTTCTTAAAATAGCAAGTGCATCTATAATTTTCCATTAGCTTCATAAGGGTTTATACGAAACCCTTAAAAGTTTATCTAGCTTATATTACATTAGGTAGTTAGCTTAGTGTATGCAAAATCATGACAATCATGTCCTTTGAGAAGCAGTTAGTATATTTTTTTTTTCTGGGGAAATGGGCTATTACAGCTTTCAATTGATATAAGAGCTCAGTACGTAGAGAAACAAACAAGTTAAAAGAGGTCAGAGTTGACACACCTCAGTCCATGATGGTTTCAGTTCGGTAGCTCCTGTAAAGTTGAATAAACTATCCATAAATTGTATATTACAAATCTTAATATTGTAATAGGAAACAAAAAGTTCTAAGAAAACTCAATTCATAAGACTCTGCATGAAAGAAAGGAAGAAAGTCTTATCTCACATTTTAATACCATACTATGTGAGAAGTCTTGACTTGAAATGATGGTCTAAAAGACACTGCCACGGCATTTGGGAAAAAAAAAAAATTAAAAACAAGAGGGGAAATATGAACTCAGACATACGAATTGCTGCCTTCAATGCATTCCACGCATCTCCAACTTCAAGTAAAACTTGTGCCTTTTGTTCATGCAAAACTGCATTTTCAGGCATCAAATTAAGTGCAGCCTCCCACTTCCCCAGAGCTTCTCTGAATTTCCCATCCTTTAAAACGAACGTGGTAGCAAAATTAAACCATTCAGTGAAGTACATGGAAGAGTAAATTGAAATAAATAAGCAACACCATCATTATACTTTTAAATTTTAGTGAAGATGTGAATCTATAAAACAACAAAAATAAGGCAACCACATGAAATTTAGTCAACTTGACAGTACCAGAAGATATGTCAAAACCCTATTTGGGTTTGGAGCATAATCAGGCAAAGAACAATAAAAATAACTTGTGCAATGTGGTTGGCTCTAATTACCTCTAGTAGAATTACAATTTCAATTAATCTAAACAAACCTGGCTTTGCCAAATTATAAAGAATAAAAAAAATTAATCAAATCAAAGCAAAGGGAGATAGATATACATACCTCGGCGAGTTTATTGCCTTGGGCTTGAAACGATTGGGCAAGTAGTTTGGAATCAAGGGGATCTTGATTATGATTATCATCCTCCTTTTTCAGCTCTTCATCAGTTTTGTGGTGGTGGAGGTGCTCTTCTTCTTCTTCTTCTTGGTCAAAAGGGAGATCTGGGAACTGAGCGAAAGGCCGCTTCTTGCTGGTTGTGTTCTTGTTTTTCCAGGTTAGTATCATCTCTGTCTGCTGTTTTTCTCTGTTTCGTCGAGAGCCGTCGAACAAATTACAAAATCATCCTTGGACTTGTCGGTTAGAGCATTGATGTGTAGACAATTACTAAACCAGCGCCACACTTTTTTCTAATTACAAGTAGTTTACTAGTTTATGATATTTTTCATTTTTGATAAAATTGGTCCTTTTTTGTTTTTTATTTTGTTTTGTTTTTCTTTTTAAAGGCACTTATGGTCCATCCTGTAAACGTTTTTCTGATACTGTTTTTTAAAAATAAAAACTTTATTTTTTTATTTCAATTTTGAATTCTGAAAACACGTTTGGTAGCATATACTGAAAACTGTATTTTGAAAATGAAAACAGAAAAAACGCGTCTGATAGGTTAACCGAAAACTATCAAAAATTGAAATATCAATTTTGGCATTTTTTTATAATATTATTATAACTATAAACAAATTGATTACATAATTAACCAATATAATTTGTGTACTGTAATTTTTATTAAACAAAAGTAATACATCGAAAATTAATTCAAAAAAACATATCAAAAAATGAATTAATCAAAACTAAATTCTTAAATTATAAATAAATAATTACAATATAATATATATATATATATTATAATAAAAATATAACTGTATATATATATAACATTATTATATACAATATTTTATTATTATATATAATAATATATAATATATTATTATATTTAATAATATATATAATCATAATATTATATGTATTATAGAATATTAATATGCTAATTATGTAAATATTATTTTATATAATATTTATATATAGTAGTATATATTATTTATTAATATTATTAATATATCATAATATATATTATAATATACATAAAATATAATATATATAATAATTATAATATATATATATATATATATATATATATATATATAAGAGGGGTACTTTGGTCATTTAAAAATATTGTCCCGTCTTGTCCTAACCATATCAAATGCATAACAGTATAATTAATAGTTTAAAAAAATGATTTTTTATATATATAAAAAAGTGAAAAACAAAATGAAAAACAAAAACAAAAAACAAATATTTTGTGTTTTTCAAATCTTTCACTTTTAACATTAATTTTATTTTTCATTTTTTTTTTAAAATAAAATGAAAAACTGTTAACGAACGCGTTTTCGAAATCGTTTCTTAAAAATAAAAACGAAAACGAAATGAAAAATAGCTGCAGGACGGGGTCTTAGGATCCCTTCTGTAAGCGTTTTTCAGTGGTTGATTTTTGAAAATAAAAATAAAAATGAAAACAGTATTTTTGCCTTTTTGGTTTCAGTTTCAAATTCTGAAAACGCGTCTGGTAGTATTTACTGGAAGTTGTATTCTGAAAATGAAAACAGTAAAAACGCGTCTGGTAGAATAACTGAAAACATAAAAAACAGGAAATCTTTTACATATGTAATTCGACTCTCCCATCTCTTTAAAATATCTTTATAAGGTTGTAATATTTATTTTCATCAACTTAAATTTATAGTTTATAATTATATATATATGAAATAATTATACAACCGTTCATAATAATATAATAATTTAAATTAATCATTCTTTACTAACATTCAACCATTTTTAATTGAATCATAAAAAGAATTGTATGATATCTGATTTGTTAGCATTAACAAAAAATATATTTGTGATCAATTTCCATAATCATATATTACTTTTATATTTCATTAAAATTGTCATAACATAACATTGACATAATTTAAATAAGATCACGAATACATTACAGAAGATATACCTTCTATTACAAAACATCACCTCCTATTGTGTGAGTAATCTCTTCATATTTTTTTCTTACAATTTCATCTCTAACATTAGTGCTATATTTGATGGAGATAAGTCAATATTAGGATTTGGTCTACGTTCTCGTTCTCCTTCTCTATCAACGGGTTCCATTTTGCTTGCTGTTTTAAGAACATTGAAATAAAATCAAACCTTCAAAACAGAACAATAGAATCAAAAACAACACCCAAACAGAGCCAATACAAACAAGTCTACATTTTGAAAACAGACGGGCTGTTTTGATTTGATGATTCAAGAAGCAACAAAATAATAAATAAAATGCCAACTTATAAGAAAAAAAAAGTGTATAAGAGATTACATGTTCCGTGTCATAAATTGATCAGAAAATTTAAAGTAATTAAAGTGAAGAGATTGAATCCTCCAGGATCAGTCTAAAGAGCTATATACAGCTGCTTTAATTGTTTTATTATTTGTTCCAAAACATATTAGGAGCATACCTCGGCCCACACCATATATATATATTTGCTTTGCTTTGATTTGTGCATGGCTTGGCCAAAACCAAAGTTGTTTATGAGAAATAAAAGCTGCCACTTGTTTTTCCAGAACTATCTTTCATCTTTGCTCTCTCATTCATTTTGATCCCCTTCTTTATATTACACACAAAAAAGGAAGACCAGAACAGCACTACTGCCAATTATTCAGTGCTCTTTTGGAGGAAGAAAAAAAAAGAATTCTTCAATTCTAAAGTTTTCTAGTACTGTTAGATCTCAGAATCCAATCTTTTCCTTGGTGCAATCCATGTAAACTTCCATAATTATTAATATATAATCGTCCGTAATGTTATGGAATGTAGATAACTGCCACAAAAGTTTTTTGTACAGACCGGTACTAACCCGGGTCACGTTAGACATTCAGGTTGCACTAATAGTTTTTCAGGATCACGAGATCGAACAATAAGTTCTAATTTAGGGTGTCTAATATAATATTAAAGTTTGTATTGATATAGATCATGCTAGGATTAACGCATAAAGAGTTTTTATCAAATAAATGGCATGGAGAATAATATTATTATGTAAAACAAGTTAAAAGCAGCCTTATATATTCAATTATTCATACTAGATACTACATGTCTATAATAATCTTTTGAATTTATACAAAGAGTGACCAAATATGTAAAGGAAAATTGATACACAAAACTCATAAGGCCTTTATACAGAATAAATGGAGGAAAAGAAGAAGAATATATATACACACACTCTGATCAAAACAAATTAAAAGCAGCCTTTAGTTATAAATTATATGTCATCTTTAGCCTTTTGTAATTTACTCAAAGAGTTTAATTATAATCAGTAGAATATCCTTCACACGAATTGATAAAAGAGAAAGATAAACAAAGATGATGAGTTTATTTAAGTTAGTATACTCACAAGTTCTCGAGCAACATATCTCCCACGCAAAACCAACCAAACCACAAATAGAACACCACCTACCACAAAAAACAGCCACAACAACAACCAAAAAAAGGATCCAAAATCAAACACCAACAACACAAAACAAAACCTACACAAGCAGAAAACAAATAATGGTCTACAAACGCCACCCACAAAACCGCTAGACAACTCAAGACCCAATAAGCTTGTGTTTGAGTACCAATCTTCTCACTAACTCACGAAGAAATTCTAATGGTTATTGATGGATGATTTGGGTCTTTCAAATTATGTAGCAAAATTTAGAATGTTGAATGCTCAAGACAACCAACCCTCAAACCCCATACAAAATAGAGACGTGGGGATTATTATGATGATCATTCTCATCATTTTTATCATGTTCCAGCAAATCATATATATGTGAATAGCTAATTGCTCATCTAAAAATGGATAAAATTATTCAAGTTTTTCAAAATGCCAAAATGCCAAAATCTTCACAGGTGATATTCTTGTTTACAGGGGTTCTTTCTCTTATTCTCCTTTGAAATTATATGTCAATTTTTTATGAATATAAATATAAATTGAAAATCAATTATTGATAGTAAAGAATAGGAATCAATTAGATTCAAGGCAGCCTTTAATACTAAAAATCCAACAATAAGGAAGTCTAGTCAATGTTTTTCTTGCAGTACCAAGAGCCAGTAACGTTGGCAAGATTATCTAAGCAACCTAATATAGCTAAATAGACACAAACAATACACACCAAGCTAAGTAAACGGGAACAAAGGCAACAATAATGAAAAGAAACAGAAACCAAGCACCCCACAATAACAAAACAGAGCAACACGAGTGATTTACGCAAAAAACCAACTAACCTGAGTGATTGAGAAACTGAATCCCAGAAATTTGCTCAAATTCCAGTATTCTAAAACTATTTTCCCCAATAATCACTGCAATTTTTTTTAAGGATTACTTTAATTAAATTTCAGTTGAAGAAAGACAATTAATTGAAAAATTACTTAGATCTACATACATCCAATTAAATCAACAATAATTTCGGTTTAAGAAAGATAAAAAATTGAAAAATAAAAAATAAAAGAAGAACAAGAAGAAGTTGATCTGAACAAGAGGAAGAGTTCAAAAAAGAAGAAGAAGAAGGAAATCTGAAGAAGAACATGAAAAATAAGAAGAAGAAGAATAAGATGATGATGATGATGAAGATCTATAAAAGAAGAACACGTGTGATGAAGAAGAAGAATATATGAAGAAGAAGAAGAAGAAGAAGAAGAAGAAGAAGAAGAAGAAGAAGAAGAAGAAGAAGAAGAAGAAGATCAAATGAAGAAGAAGGAGATCAAATGAAGAAGAAGAGGATCAAATGAAGAAGAAGAGGATCAGACATACCTTCGAGCTTCAAGCTGAGAGCTGAGAGGAATGAACTGATGACAGTCGGGCTTCAATGTCTTCAACTGATGAGTATTTTTTTAATTTTTTTTTTCAAATTCAGAAAACAACTTTCAAATGTTTTTCAAAATTTTTACTTTTAATGCTAGTTTTGTTTCTCAATTTTTTTTTGAAAACAAAATGAAAACCAGTTAACGAACGCGAATTCGAAATTGTTTTTAGAAAACAAAAACAAAAATGGACTGAAAACAACTACAGAACGGGGCCTTATATTAAGAGAGAATTATAAATAAATCTTTTCATTTGATGAAAAGTCAGTAAAAAAAACCCTAACGTTAATTGACCATTAACTAACTTTATTTGAATCTAAAAAAAATATTTCTACTTATAGATTCTATATTATATATATCTTTTTAAAAAAGTGGAATTCATAAACCAGAAAGAGGTTACAAACTACCAGGGTAATCACCCCAAACAATAAGAGCCACACTATGTGGGCACTCCCCCACCTAAAAACTATCACAACCATTAGTTAGGCTAAGCTTGGCCAAAATATGGGCAACCATGTTGGCTTTCCTAGGCGCATATGCAACAATATTACCAGGATAGTAATTCAACAACAACTTGATATCTTGAATGATTAAGTCAACTTCAGCACAAGGAGAAACACTAGCTTTGACCCGGTTGACGATAGACAGAGCATCGGTTTCAAACAAGGAAGGCCATAAACATGAATCGTGAGCGAGCTACAAACCCTCTCAGTAGAGCTAGAGCTTCAGCAATCTGAGGAGAAAAACCAGCCAACATTGATTGAGCAAAGGAAGCCCAAACTTTGCCCTCAAAATCATGAATAATAATACCAAAACCCATTCTCCCCAGCGTAGAATCAATAACAACATTTGTATTAGCTTTAAAACACCCATCGTTAGGGGCTTCCATTTATGAAGATCTACACCACGAGCAATTCCCACACCAGTGTCTCTTACATTGCTTTACGAAAATCATTTAGAAAAGAGATGGCATAAGACACTAAATCATCATCACATAGAGACGTCAAATTATGGACTTTACCATTACGACAATACCAAATAAGCCAAATAACAATACAGAGCAATTCAAAATCTTCAACAGATAGTTGGTTTCTATAATTCATCATGAAATCAATTAAATGAGTCTCATTAGATGCCCTGTTCCCCCTCATGAAAGCACACATAAACTGAATCTTTTTCAACACTGGGCACCCATAAGAAGTATGTGAAGTAGAATCTAGACAATAGTTGCAGCCAGGAAATAAATGTTCAACGATAATACCACGCTTGGCTAAATTACCTGTAGTCGGAATCCAATTCAAAGAAGCACTCAAAATCAATAACATACTGATACGTTTATATTTATGCTTGGCATAACCCCTAATTTCCTATGTGTTTTATGCTTGTTTTCCATATAAGATCCCTGCTTTTAATGTATTTATCGAGTTTTGCAAAGATTGTAAGCTTTTAGCGATTTTGGCCGAAAAAGGAGCAAAAAGGAATGGAAATGATGATGATAGTGAAGGCTTGAAATTGAACCACCAGTAAAGAATGCTACAAGTGAGGGGAATTCCTCATGTAGCCTGTGAAGTCACCTTATGAACTATTAAGATGAAGAATCTAGCCCTAGAGGCAAAGACGACGTGGGAAATGACTTCCATATGTCGCCTATGGAGTCACCTTTTGTTTTGTGCTTGTCTCCAGAGGCATATGCGATTTGGGAAGCTACTTGCCCAAGTTGCATACGAAGTGGCATATGCGACTTGGGAAGCTACTTGCCCAAGTCGCATACGAAGTGGCTTTTTGGTCAACGCGAGAAATGTGATAATTTAGCCCCTTACCTTTTTCACTTTCCTATATATTCTCACTTCTCTCTCTCTCTCTCACACAACCAACTTCCCTTCCATTTCCCACCATCAAAACCCATTATTGTAGCGCAAATGGGAGCACCAAGAGAGAAAGATGAGCTAAGCACTTCAAGTCATCCAATGAGGAGTTATTCACTATAGTTTTCTCTAAAGTTTTTCCCCATTATTTATTGTATTGTATTTGATATGGATTGCATGTTAAGAATATCTTTTGTAGCTATCATGTGTAATATGAACTAATTTCATCTTGGCTATGGCCAAGATGAAGCCTTTTCCATGAATCATCAATGAAGACCATCGCTTTATTTCCATTGCATGTGTTATGTATATGTATTTATATTGCTTAATGCTTCTAGGTGCCTGGCTAACACTTAGCTGATTTTGATTGTTGTGATGTATCGAGAGGTGAAACACACAATGTGCTCGATGAAATGTCTGACAAAAGTCTATTCAAATAGAAATATGTGATGCTAGCTTGTAGGATTCTCTTGTATGCCATCATACTTAATGCATTTGCGTGTAGTTTGGATAACCATTGATAAATAGGTTGATGGTGCACATAAATATTGTTTCTATCGCTCGAGAGAGGTCAGGAGTAATTAAGGGTGTATGAATCTACATTTACACTTGCATATTTTATCCAAATGTTGTGTCTAATATTGTTGAGAATTGGAAAGGTGGATTCAAGGCGCTAGCCTCTTTTACTTACATATTTGTAACCAAGTGATTGGGTTTGATAATTGTTTGTTTGGTTTCATTAATTGCTTTATATTTGTAGCTTAATCTAGTTTACTTTGAAATTGTATGATCCAATCACCAAATCTTTGTTTGTCAGATTAGTAGTCCTATCGATCATTTCGGTATTCAAAACCCTCATTCCTCATGAGAGCAAATTCTATTCACTGTACTATACCACGACATCGTTCTATTGCGAGTGAACATTTTGATGTGGTCAATTTTTGGCACCGTTGACAGGGAATAAGTTGGTAGATTACTAATTTTAATTCTAATTTTGTGTTTGTTTGTTTCTCTTCACATGCAGATTACTCTTGTATGCACCAACATATGTTAATTTGTGGTTCCTCGATTTTGATCCAGAAATTGAGAGGTTAGCCCGGCACAATAGAAGAGATACCAGAAATAGAAGAAAAATAACATAAAATCCCCCTCGTTTGGTTCCAAACCCAAATCCAAATCCAGAAGTTGATCAAGAGAGGCAAGCCACGAATATCGAAAGAGCATTGAGGGATTTCATCATGCCATAGGTGAGCCAAATTATGTCACCTATTCAATTGCAACCGGTGGAAGCCAACCATTTTGAGATCAAGACCCATATTTTCTAGATATTAACAATGATGGGGCCATTTGGAGGCTTACTGAGCGAAGATCCTAATGCATATCTGAAAAAATTTGATTAAATTTGTTCAATATTTAAGTTCAATGGAGTCATGGAAAATGACATTCGATTGAGGATATTTCCCTTTTCCGTGAAAGATATAGCCAAGAATGGTACGATTACTAACTCCAGGTTAAATCGAGACATGAGAAGTGATGGCTCAAGCTTTTCTATTCAAGTATTTCCCTCCGGTGAAGGCAGCTCGACTAAAGAATGAGATCAGTGTCTTCACTCAGTTTGCGTCAGAATCTCTATATGAAGCATGAGAGAGATTCAAGGAGATGCTCAGAAAATGTCCTTGCAATGAGATGCCCAAGTGGTCTGTTGTGCAAACTTTCTACCAAGAAATAAACCCTTCCACACACCAGTTTCTGGACGCAACATGTGGCTCGTTGATGAACAAAACCATGGATGCAGCCTATGATCTTTTGGAAGAAATATCCGTGAGCAACAACCATTGAGGAGGTGAAAGACATGTGTCTAAGAAAGCACCAAAAATATTAGAAGTGGATGAGCTGACCGTTATGATAGCCCAAATATAAGCATTAACAAGAGAAGTGGTCAAGTTAGGTACCAACTCAAGCACATACTCAATTTCAGCCCAAGTCAATATGATGAGCTGTGAACTTTGTTCGAGACTTCATTCAAGCAAAGATTGCCAAGTGGGAAACCCATTTGCCTCTAGACCCTCTGAACAAGTTTCTTTTGTAAACTACAACAAGAATTTCAACCAAAATGCTACCTAAAATGTAAATCCCCAAAACAACCTTTTATCCAACACTTATAACCTAGGATGGAGGAGCCATCCTAACTTTTCTTGGAAAAACAACCGTAATCAATCGCTCCAAGCACAAGCAAATTTCAGACAACCGTCGGGATTCAAACACAACCCATTTTCCAAAATCAATTCCAACCCAACCAAGATGAGAAGAAACCTACAATTGAAGACATGTTCTCTTAGATCATTACGAAAATAGATATCCGGATGGACATGCAAGACAATACCATGAAGAAGATTGATAACATGATGGATATTCAATACAACACAATGAAGAAGCTAGATGTGAAGATAGACTAAGTTGATCAACATTCTCAAGCCTCAATTCAGAACTTAGAGACACAAATTGGGCAATTGGCTAAGGTAGTTCAAGAGAGACAACAAGGATTCTTGCCTAGCAACACAAAGACAAACCTAAGAGAGCAGTGCAAGGTGATATCTTTGAGATGCGGAAAACAAGTTGAGCTATCAACAGATCTTGGCATGAAGAAAAATGAGAAAACTCAAGAGTAAGTTGAGAGGAGTGATGAAGGCTCTAAATCCTATGAGAAAGAAAATGAAGACAAGATGGATGACGACGTACCCGAGACATCTTTTGATATACCTCTTCCACCTCAAGTGAAAGCTTATATGCTCCTTATCCTTAAAAATTAAAGAAACATAAAGACGCCTAAAACTTTGCCAAATTCTTGGAGAGCTTCAAAAAGCTTCATATCAACATACCTTTCACCGAAGCTTTGGCACAAATGCCAAAGTATGTCAAGTTCTTGAAGGAACTTTTGGAGAACAAGAAAAAATTAGAGGATTCGAAAACAGTGCCTCTAAATGAAGAATGTAGTGCCATACTACAAAACAAGTTGCCTCCAAAATTACAAGATCCCGGAAAGTTCACTATCCTTTGTATAATTGGAAGTTCTGAGTTCGCCAAAGCCATGATAGATTCAGGGGCAAGCATCAATTTGATGCTCTTTTCAGTGTATGAGAAGTTTTTTGGTTGGATAAGTGAAGTCGACCCATGTGACACTACAATCGGTGGACCGATCGTATCCTAGGGGTATTTTCAAAGATGTGCTTGTGAAGATGGGTAAACTCTTATTCCCGGTTGATTTTGTAATTTTAGAAATGGAAGAAGATGTTGGGATCCCATTAATCCTTCATAGACCATTCTTGCAAACTAGTGGGGCATTGATTGATCACAAGGAAGACAAGTTGACTTTGAAGATTGGAGCGAAAATGTTGTGTCTCAAATGTTCAAGGCCACCGAGAGCCCTTCACTATCCTAAGAATGTTTAAGAGTTGGGGTAATTGAACCTCCTGTAGGAGAAGTTTCCAGAAAAGACATTCTGAATAAGCCACCTAAGTCCAATATGGTTCACGGTGCTACAATAAAGAAGATGAATAAGAGCTAAAAAATCGACTCACATGGGGTCGTGAGCAAAACAAATTGGATAAAAGAGACAAGAGAATTAAGTACGTGTGTGGAGTTTAGCAAATATGAGAAGTGAATGGATGTTGGATGAAGATGTTCTACGCCTCACACATGTTGAAAAAGCAAAAGGCGTGTGACGAGCCCATTACCAAGGTTCTGCTCAAGGAACCTAGTTAACCTATGAAACAAGGAAGGTGTCAAATTTGTGTAAATAATTGAAAATTCCCTTAAAAGTGTGTTGGGAGGGGGAGGGGGAGGGGGGGGGGGGGGGGGGGGGATAGGTTTTAATCGAATAAATTACCAACTTTTCGATTAATCAATATTCCAAATATTACCCCAAATTATAAAGCATTTAATAAAACTAATTATGCATAAAACAATAAAAGACACACAATATATACGTGGAAACCCTTCGACAAGGGAAAAACCACGGGTTATCCTTCTAGCCACATCCGATCCTCAAATCCACTATTGTAATGATGCTTACAACCTAAGTTGACCACCTAGTCACACTTCAAGGTTACTAACCCACCACAACTACCCAACGAGCCTTAATAGTGAATCTTGATCAACTTGCTTGTGCAATAATCAATTTGTCACAAGACTTAATATCAAAGAAGAGTCAAAACAACCTAAGTGAATATATGAAAATATTCTAGATGCACAAATGCTAGGTTAATACATTTAAAATTTATCTAGGATTTAAAGATGGCAATATATGCAAATCCTAGATATAAATTATCTAAATGCAAGTGCACGAAGATTTAGCTAGAAGGGTAAAATCGTCCTAAATGCTAGTTATCATGAAAACAAACATCTCAACCGACAAACAACAACTCAAGCATGTAATAAGCAATATAACATAAATGCAATATAACATAAAAGCATACATTCAATGAGTAATTAATGTTTTTTCTAGGTAAACATAGCCTAGTTAAGAAATAATAAATTCTAGGTCATGTAAAGATTACCTAGTTAATGAAAACAAGAGAAATCCATGCTTGGAAGATGCAGGACGATTCAAGAATATGCTAGATGCTCATGGATTGATGGTTGGTTGAGTCAAGATGAGTTCTTGGAAGCTCTCTCTCTCTAGAAGTTACTGTACGCTGGTCCTTACCCGCGCTATGGCATGCATGTGTCCGTGCAATGGACCAAAGCCGAGGAATGGAAAAATCCACTCAGTGAAATGCGCGGGCATAACGTGGGTTATGACCCGCGTAAGTGTCCGTGCAATGGCCTGACACCGAGGAACAAAACATATAAAACTCAGGCACTACGCGGGTAGCTACCAACGCATGACCCGTACATTTACCTGTTACAAAGGGTTAAGGGGACAAAAAACAAGACCAAAAAACATGCAATCCAAGCAAGCAAGAGATAGATAAATTAGGAATGAAAGTTTCCTAAATACGCGTGTGTCTAACACCCTAGAGAGAGGGGGGGTAATTAAGTCAATTACCAATTTTTCTTGATTAATCAATATTCAAAATTCACCCAATAAAACAAACATAAAACATCAAGTGCAAAGTGTGGAATATAAACAACACAAGATGTATACGTGGAAACCCTCCAAATGGGAAAAACTACGGGCTGATATGTGCGCCACACTCGATCTTCAAATCCACTATTGAATGAAAGTTTACAACCTAGGTTGACCTTCCGTCACACCCTCCAGTTAATAACCCTTTCACTCTACCCAACAGGCCTTAATAGTGATTCTTGATCTATTTGCTTGATCACTAACCACTTAGTCACAAGACGTAACCTCAAAGAAGAGTCAAAACAACCTAAGTGAATATGATAAAATATTCAGTAATGCTAGGAAACACTAAATGCTTATCTAGAAAATTAAGAATGTCACTAAGTACAATTCCTAGATATCAATGTCTAAATGAATGTTCATAAAGACTTAACTAGATATAGTTATGCAACATTATATCCTAGTTATCAAGCAAAGGGCCAATCAACACAAGTTGTCATTAAGCATGGCAAGGACTATAATGCAATCACAAAATGCAATCAATGAGTCCTAAACAATATCTAAATGCAAATCATAAAGATTTAGTTAGAAGGGCAAAATGGTCATAAATCCTAGCTATCACAAAATATAAATCTCAACCAACAATCAACAATCCAAGCATGTTATATATACAATTAAACTCAAAGACATGCATTTAATCAATAACAATTGTTAAATCTAGGCATACATGTCATAAGAATGGAACAAGAGATTCTAGGGCATGTAGAGATTACCTAGTCAAAGACAAACAAGAAAATCCATACTTGGAAGATTCAAGAAGATGCTAGATGCTCATGGATTGGAGTTTGGTTGAGTGAAGATGAGTTCTTAGGAGCTCTCTCTCTCTTGGAGTCAATTTCTCTCTCAAAGAAATGCTTGAACAATAAAAATGGTTTCTTGGACTCACACAGCCAAAAAGAAGAGAAAAGAACATATATATAATGTGTCCTACACGAAACGACATCGTTTTGGACAAAGGGTAACTAAATCCCGTCATGACCGCTGTACGTGCCGCAGCCTAGGCAAGTGTCCAGACCGTGGTAGAGCGAGCGGTGCATCGCTTGGGAATCTCTGTTGTTTGGACCGCGGTACATGCAGTATCCAGATCGCGGTAGAGTGAACGGTGAATCATCTGGGAACCTTCGCTTGAGAGACCGCTGTGCATGCAACAAGCACAGGCCGCGGTAGCAGAAACGTGCAATGCCTGAAGAACACCGCTGTGCATACCGCGGCGGAAGCAAAACACATGGAGCAGTCCCAACTGCGGTTAAGAGGAAAAAACCTCTTCTAAGGGCAAACTAAAAGCATCAAAACACCCAAGCAAGATTTATGGCAAAGAGGCACACAATTAAGGCAATTAAGCATTCATGCAAGATGATCAAAGATATGCATGAAAGTGTGTGTGTGCATTAAAAACTCCTCAAACAAGGTTAATCAAGTGATTTACCTTTTGAAGCTTGAGCTGGGTCTTGAGCAATGATGGCCTAAACTACCCTTACACATTAATCCTTAAATGTGGTTGTCAATGAAATGAGCCAATTAAAAACTGAGAAACTTACAATCTCCCAATTTGGCTATTTCGTGACAAAACCACCACTCACAATTCATTCTCACAAATAAACAAAACAAAAGACAGGGGTCAACAAGTTTTTCTACATTACAAAGAGATTCCTAATAAACTAGATCTTCAAGTCATCCATCTTATGTAGAATCAACATCCCCACAAAAAAGTAACTACACTTTCAAAGACAAATGTATGTGAGTTGATCAAAGAAATAAAAACAAGAGCAATTTGCATCCAATGGAAACAAGTAACATGCATCAACAATGCAAATGCAAAAGCTCCCCCTAAATAGGTTAACTCCCTCTTAAGTCATGCCACTCTCAACTCCCCATAAATTCACACTACTCCCCCTTTTTGTCATGAGATAGATAAATGAGTATCCTCTTAAGAAAGCATTAGCAAGGAGAGCTTATGACACAAGACATATGCATAATCATATAAACAAACTTATGCAACTCAATTAAGAAGAGAGAATCAAGGAGTTTTATTACATAAAAAAAATGCATGAACGAATGCTTTGCATACAAGACAAGTTGTATTCAAGATCAAAACATGGTATTTGGCAAAGCAAAATAACAAGGGTTTCCAAGAGAATTCAAACCAATTTCACCCTTTGTCATGGAGTAAACAAGATATAGATTGTAAAATAAATTCATTTTAAGAACAACTATATCAAACTTTACAAGCAAAACAAGACATGAGCGACTATTGCACCCTTTTTGATTTTTCCGGGTGGAATGCCCGTATGATAGTAGCCTTGTTCAACAAGTAAAGAGAGAGAGACTTTTGGATTGTAAAATCCTTGAAATGGATACAAGATCCTTATTGATTGAAGTCTCATAATTGTTTTCACACATAAATTTTTGCATTCATTTTAGAGCATTCAATAATTTCATCATGCGTATTACTTTAAAGCATGTCATAGAAAGAATCAACATGTCATGAGGATCAATTATAGGTCATTCAAAATGTACTTCCCAATCAATTATCCTAGTCCAAAAATGCATGTTTGGTCATAAATAAGACATGGATTGCATGTTAAGCAAAGTTGCACACTTATTAAAAAAATATGTACAACCAATCATCTCAAGTAATTAATAAAGAAGCATAAAATTATCATTGATCTCAATGCATTGCCAATCAAGCAAAGGGTCAATCAAAACAAGTCAAGAGGGGATATGAGTCCCTATAGACTTACCAAGTCCATTGGACCTAGCTGAGCCTATGGGTGAACCCTTAGCACAATAACATGTTAGTTCATCTTTTCTAATCCACTTAGGTGACACATTGTCATTCTTAGAGGTCAAGGTCATCATATTATTCCTAGGATCATTGACACTAGATTTCCTAGGCACATGCATATTGGCTCTAGCCCTTTTTCTTTCAATCATGTTCTTAGTTCTACACATGTTAATGTACTTGAAGCAATTTGATATAATATGACCATCAACACCACAAAAATGACATGAAGGAATAAAATGAGGAGTCATACCATTAATTTATGAGGACAAAGGTGTTTTTCCATGTCTTTGAGCTTTTCTTTTATGTGGTGTTGGTTGTTTTCTCCCTTGTTGTTGAGTTGGAGAAGATTGCTTCCTTGGTTAAACATGCAAAAAATTCTTCTTGGCTTGATGGCTTTTAGGTTGAGGGATGGTTGCTTGATGTGCTTTCATTTGTTGAGCTTGATCTTGACTCCTTGGTGCCATCTTGACTTGGAAATTCTTAGAGTATTCTCCTAGTTCAATTTTCTTTCTAGGATGAAGTGGAGGAATGGGCTCTTTGAAGTTCATGCTCTTGACAAATACTGTCTTGCTAGGAGTTGAAGTCTCCTTGTCATCATCAAACCCTAGACCTCTCTTGTCACTTGGCTTCTTGCCAACTCTCAACATATGGTCAAGCTTCTTCGTACTCGAAGTCATCTCAGCAATCAACTTTCTAGCTTCTCTAAGCTCCTCCTTCAAGCTTTCTTCCACCTTTCTTCCATTCTCTACTTTCTCACTTAAGTGAGTCACTTCGGTTGTAGCTTGAGGTTCTCTTCCTTTAGCTTTTGAAATTCTTTCTTCATATTCAACCTTGAGCTTTGAAACTACTCAATGAACTCTTCAAGGTTCATACTCTCTACATTTCCATTTGTAGAGTGAGATGAGGAACTCTCATCACTAGAGTCATCACTAATGTCTTTTGTTGTCACATTTACAACACTTCCATAAGTAGCTTCATCAATCACACTTCTGGCTACTATATCTTCAATTTCTTCTATAGAGTCACAAATTAAGGCCTTGTTGCCTTTTTCAATATCTTCTACAAGGGAGGCTCTAAAAGCCGTGTAGTTAAGAATAACCTCTTCATCACTTGAGGAATCTTATTCACTTCCTTTCTCACTTGATGAGGCAACCACCACATTTCTTTTCTTTTTCTTATTCGAATTAGCACACTCGGTGGCTATATGACCGAACCCACTACATTCATAGCATTGAATGCCTTTTCTTGTTGGCTTCTCTTGCCTTGGCTCAATCTTCTTCGAGTCATTCTTGTGAAGTTTCATAAACTTCTTGAATCTCTTCACCATAAGAGCCATCTCCTCATCTAATTCGTCCTCATCCATCTCTACTTTGGATATCTTTAAGGCTATGTTCTTTTGCTTCTTAGGAGATGTAGGTGTAGAAGTCCACCTAGAATCATAGGCTAAAAGCCTTCCAATCACTTCACTCAGCTTCATAGTCTTGTAGTTGCTATTTTCTTCCAGTGCCGTTACCTTAGACTCAAATCTCTTAAGGAGTGACCTCATGATCTTTTGCTTGATCTTTCTATCCAAATATGGGTTAACTAGTTGATGGCTTTGATTTACGATGTCCATCAACTTCACTTGGAAGTCATTAAAGCACTCATCCTCTTCCATCCGAATTGTCTCAAATTTCATTTGAAGGACTTGAAGCTTGGAGTCCTTGACCACTTCGGTTCCTTCATGAGCCGTTTATAGAATCTCCCAAGACTCCTTTGCATACCTAGTAATTTGAACCAACTTGTATTGATTGTCATCCATGGCACACAAGATTGCATGCATAGCCTTGTTGTTCCACTTGGAAGCTTCAAATTCTTGTGTGCTCCATTGAGACTTAGGCTTGAGGCTTGAGAACTTATTCTCCATCATCATTGGTCATCTTCGGAAAATTTTACCTATCTTTAACAGTCATCCATGCACGGTCATCTATTTGGCAAATATAAGACTCCATCTTGCCTTTCTATGACGCATAATTATCACCTTTAAACGAATGTGATCTTATACTTGATGCTTCCTCTTTCTCATCCCAAGCTCACTTATAGTGTTTGGGTTAAATGAATGAGATGCAAATGTAATGCACCACACAAGATGCAAACAACAAAAATACACAAGTAAGACACACACAGAGTACGGATCACCTAAGTATATCTAGGCACCTACTCTGATACTAATTGAAAGTTCCCTAAATACGCGTGTGTCTATAACCCTAGAAAGAGGGGGGTGAATAGGTTTTAATCAAGTCAATTACCAATTTTTCTTGATTAATCAATATTCAAAATTCACCCAATAAAACAAATATAAAACATCAAGTGCAAAGTGCGGAAATATAAACAACACAAGATGTATACGTGGAAACCCTTTAAATGGAAAAAACCACGGGTTGATATGTACGCCACACTCGATCCTCAAATCCACTATTGAATGAAAGTTTACAATCTAGGTTGACCTCCTGTCACACCCTTTAGTTAATAACCCTTTCACTCTACCCAACGGGCCTTAATAGTGATTCTTGATCTATTTGCTTGTGCACTAACCACTTAGTCACAAGACTTAACCTCAATGAAGAGTCAAAACAACAAAAAAGAATATGATAAAATATCCAAACATGCAAGAAATACTAGGCAACACTAAATGCTTATATAGAAAATTAAGAATGTCATTAAGTACAATTCCTAGATATCAATGTCTAAATGAATGTTCATAAGGACTTAACTAGATATAGTTATGCAACATTATATCCTAGTTATCAAACAAAGGGTCAATCAACACAAGTTGTCATTAAGCATGTCAAGGACTATAATGCAATCACAAAATGCAATCAATGAGTCCTAAACAATATATAAATGCAAAGCATAAAGATTTAGCTAGAAGGGCAAAATGGTCACAAATCATAGCTATAACAAAATATAAGTCTCAACCAACAATCAACAATCCAAGCATGATATATATGCAATTAAACTCAAACACATGCATTTAATCAACAATAATTGTTAAACCTAGGCATACACGTCATAAGAATGGAACAAGAGATTTTAGGGCATGTAGAGATTACCTAGTCAAAGACAAATAAGAAAATCCATGCTTGGAAGATGCATGAAGATGCTAGATGCTCATGGATTAGAGTTTGGTTGAGTCAAGATGAGTTCTTGGGAGCTCTCTCTCTCTTGGAGTCAATTTCTCTCTCAAAGAAAGGCTTGAACAATAAAAATGGCTTCTTGGACTCACACAGCCAAAGAGAAGAGAAGAGAACATATATATAATGTGCCTTACACGAAACGACATCGTTTTGGACAAAGGGCAACTAAATCCCGTCATGATCGTTATACGTGCCGCGGCTTAGGCAAGTGTCCAGACTGCGGTAGAGTGAGCGGTGCATCTCTTGGGAATCTCTGTTGTTTGGACCGTGGTACAAGCAGTGTCCAGACCCCAGTAGAGTGAGCCGTGCGTCTTCTAGAAACCTCTGCTTGAGAGACCGCTGTGCATGCAACAAGCACAGACCGCGGTAGCAGCAACGTGCAACTCCTGAAGAACACCGCCGTGCATACCGCGTCGGTGGAAATGCATAGGGAGCGGTCCCAACCGCGGTGAAGAGGTAAAAACCTCTTCTAAAGGCAAACTAAAAGCATCAAAACACCCAAGCAAGATTTATGGCAAAGAGGCACACAATTAAGGCAATTAACCATTCATGCAAGATGATCAAAGACATGCATGAGAGTGTGTGTGCACTAAAAACTCTTCAAACAAGGTTAAACAAGTGATTTACCTTTTGAAGCTTGAGTTGGGTCTTGAGCAATGATGGCCTAAACTACTCTTACACATTAATCCCCAAATGTGGTTGTCAACGAAATGAGCCAATCAAAAACCGAGGAACTTATAAGGAACACAAGAAAGCAATTAAGCAGTAATGAAAGGTAATTAAAACATACATGGGAGTGAGTATGTGCACTAAAATCTCTTCAAAGTAATTAAACAAGTGATATACTTTTAAAGCTTGAACTTGATCACGAGCAAAGCCGGCCTAAACTGCCCTTATATAATTATCCCCGAATGTGGTTTGTCAATCAAATTAAACCAATCATAAACTGAGGAACTTACAATCTCTCCATTTTGCTATTTCGTGACAAAACCACTCACTCACAAAGTATCCTCAGAACAAAAAGAATCAACAAGAGGTCAACAAACACATTCTATATTACAAAGAGATATCTAAAGCTAAATCTTCAAATCTTCTATCTCTTGTAGAATGATCATCCCTACAAAATAAAGAACTACACTTTCATAGACGAGTGTATGTGAGAGATCAAGATAAATACAAACAAACGCAATTTGCATATAGAAACAGGTAACATGCAATCAACAATGCACATGCAAACGCTCCCCCTAAAAGAGTCAACTCCCCTTAAAGTGGCATTCTCCCCTTATATGTAAAACCAACACAAACTCCCCCTAAATCCAATATTACTCCCCTTTTTGTCACAAGATAGGCCAATGAGTATTCCCCAACCGGGATGCTTTAGCAAAGAGAGATATTTGCAATGTATATGCATAATCATATACAACAACTTTATGCAATTTAATTAAGAGAGAAAGAGAAATTCAAGGATGTTTGATTTTTGGAACATGTGTGAAAAGATTTCCTTGAATGAAATACATGCAACATCAACTTTCAAAAGCATGGTATTTGGCAAAGCAAATATCAAAAGGGGTTCCAAAAGAAGTCAAACCAATTTGCACCCTTTTATCATTAAAAACAAGATATATCTTTTATAAACATTTAAAGCACACACAAACAATTGTTTCAATCCTTAATGATCAACCAAGAAATGGATATAAAATCCTTATTGATTGGTGTCTTGTTCAACAATTTAGAAGAGAGACAAGACTAAGTTGGATGAGACATTCTTATTAATTGAATGGACACAAGGTCCTTATTTGACTTAGCCTTGTCAATTGCTCCTCCACACAATTTCACACACATAATTCATGCATAATATTTAAGCATGTCACAAAAATGTTCACATGAACATGAAGATAAATTTTGGGTCAATCAAAAGTACTTCCCAATCAATTTTTATAGTCCAAAAATGCATGTTTGAACACAAATGAGGCATGCATTTCAAATAAGGTAAGGTCACACTTATTGAATAAAAAGTCATATAATAGTACATGCACCCAAGATTCTTAAGCAATTAATTAAAGAGCATAAAATTGAACAATTTTTTGCTTATTGCAATGCAAGGTCGCTCTCTTTGCTTGAGTTCTCAAAAACATGTCAAAAAGGGATGTGAGTCTCTATAGACCTTCCAAGTCCATTGGACTTAGTTGAGCCTATAGGTGAAATCTAAGCACAATGACATGTGGGTTCATCTCTTCTAATTCATTTAGGTGATACAATGCCATTCTTAGTGGTCATAGTCATCATATTTCTTCTAGGATCATTAACTCTAAACTTCTTAGGCACATGCATATTGGCTTTAGCCCTATTCTTTTCAATCATGCTTTTTGTTCTACACAAGTTAATATACTTGAAGCAATTTGGTATAATATGACCAACTACACCACATAAATGACATGTAGGAATAAAATGAGGGGTCATACCATTCCTTTGTGAGAACAAAGGAGCTTTCCCATATCTTTGAGCTTGCTTTTTGTGTGGTATTGGTTCTCTTCTTCTTTGTTTTTGAGTTGAAGAAGTTTGCTTCCTTGGTTGGTGGAATTTGTGTTGAGGAAGACTTGCTTGATGTGCTCTATTTGGTTGAGAATGAGCTTGACTGCTTGGTGCCATATTGACTTGGGCCTTTTTAGAGCACTCTCATAGTTCAATTTTCTTCCTAGGATGTTATGGATGAGGAGACTCTTTGATTTTTATGCTCTTGACAAACATCGTCTTGTTAGGAGTTAAGGTCTCTTTATCATCTTTAAAACCTAAACCTCTCTTATCACTTGGCTTCTTGCCAACTCCTAACATATAAAGCTTCTCCATGCTCGAAGTCATCTTAGCAATATTGTTCCTTGCCTCCTCAAGATCCTTTTCCAACCTCACTTCATTCACTTTGGCAAGTGTCATTTCCTCATCTAACTAAGTCACTTTAGTTTTTAATTGAAGATTTTCTTTTGTCAACTTAGAACTTAATCCTTTTTCTTCTTCAAACAAGCTTGAAGATAGTCAATAAACTCTTGATAGTTCACTACATTGCCATAAGAGTTATCGGAACATGAACTTCCT
The DNA here is from genome assembly GCA_032871835.1 of Dipteronia dyeriana. Lineage (NCBI taxonomy): Eukaryota > Viridiplantae > Streptophyta > Magnoliopsida > Sapindales > Sapindaceae > Dipteronia > Dipteronia dyeriana. The sequence goes on along the minus strand of CM065296.1, from coordinate 96,984,905 downwards.
TGGTCCATTCTACTATCACTTGTGATATCATGGCTCATTCGATCAAGGATTGCTTCTCTTGATGTTGCTCCTTTTTGATCTCCATTTTACGAGTTCCCTTTCTTGAACCCTTCAAGTGAGAAACACTTAGTGACAACTTGAGCTTCTTCATTGTAGGAAACCGGAAAGGAAAAGTAGTTATTCTCACAATCACTCAAGTTTGAGGAACACTCTTCAATAACTTTCACTTTGTTATCCCCCTTGTGAGAAGTAGCAAATGCTACAAGGTTGACCACTTCCTCCTCACCACTAGAAAAGTCATCATATATTTCAGTGTCATCATTGTCACTCCAAGTAGTGACCATTGCCTTTCCTCTCTTCTTATCCTTCAAGTTGGCACAATTTGTAGAGATGTGCCCGAATCCTCCACATTCTAAGCATTGAATGCTTTTTCTTGAATGCTTCTCTTTCTTGGCTCAATCTTTTTGAAGTGAGTCTTCTTCTTGAAGTCATCTCCCTTAGTGCTATAACCTTTCTTTTGTAGCTTCAAAAATCTCTTGAAGCTCTTCACTATTAAGGTCGTGTCTTCATCCGAATCATTCTTCTCCTTCTCTACTTTGGATGTCTTCAAGGCTATGCTCTTTTGCTACTTAGAAGGTGTAGGTGTATTAGTCCGTCTAGACTCATAGGCTAGAAGCCTTCCAATCACTTAACTCGGCTTCTTTATCTTATTATCACTATTTTCTTCAAGTGCCATAACCTTGGACTCAAACCTATTGGGAAGTGACCTTATGATCTTTTGCTTGATCCTTCTTTCCGAGTATGGGTCACCTAGTTGATGGCTTTGATTCACTATGTCCATCAACTTCACTTGAAAGTCATTAAAGCACTCATGCTCATCCATCCTAATTGTCTCGAATTGCATTTGTAGAATTTGGAGTTTGGAGTCTTTGACTACCTCGGTTCCTTCATGAGCCGTCTCTAAGATCTCCCAAGCCTCCTTAGCACTCTTAGTTGTTTGAATCAACTTGTACTAGTTATCATCCATAACACACAAGATGGCATGCATTGCCTTGTGGTTCCACTTAGAGGCTTCAAATTCTTGTGTGCTCCATTGGGACTTAAGCATGGAGACAACACTTCCATCTTTACTGGTCATTGTTGGTGGATCATAGCCATTCTCTACCGTCATCCAAGCACGTTCATCAATTTGACAAATGTAGGACTCCATCTTGCCTTTCCATACGGTATAGCTCACTCCATGGAGTAAAGGGGGTCTTTTGCTTGATGCTCCCTCTCTACTCATCCCCATCTCACTTATTGTGTTTAGGTTATAAATGATATGCAAATGTAATGCAATAAACAAAAATGCAATCAAACAAAATGCATGCAAACAAAATGCACAAGGCAAGACACACACACAAAGCACGGATCACCTTATTGTATCTAGGCACTGGCTCTGATACCAATTGAAAATTCCCTCAAAAGTGTGTATGTCTATACCTAGAGAGGGAGAGGGAGAGGGAGAGGGAGAGGGAGAGGGAGAGGGGGGGTGAATAGGTTTTAATCGAATCAATTACCAACTTTTCGATTAATCAATATTCCAAATATTACCCCAAATTATAAAGCATTCAATAAAACTAATTATGCATAAAACAATAAAAGACACGATATATACGTGGAAACCCTTCGACAAGGGAAAAACCACGGGTTATCCTTCTAGCCACATCTGATCCTTAAATCCACTATTGTAATGATGCTTACAACCTAAGTTGACCATCTAGTCACACTTCAAGGTTACTAACCCACCACTACTACCCAACGAGCCTTAATAGTGATTCTTGATCAACTTGCTTATGCACTAACCAATTAGTCACAAGACTTAATCTCAAAGAAGAGTCAAAACAACCTAAGTGAATATATGAAAAATATTCTAGATGCACAAATGCTAGGTTAAGACATTTAATGTTTATCTAGGATTTAAAGATGACAATATGTGTAAATCCTAGATATAAATGACCTAAATGCAAGTGCAAGAAGATTTAGCTAGAAGGGTAAAATTGTCCTAAATGCTATCTATCATGAAAACAAACATCTCAACCAACAAACAACAACTCAAGCATGTCATAAATGCTATATAACATAAAAGCATACATTCAATGAGTAATTAATATTTTTTCTAGGTAAACATAGCCAAGTTAAGAAATAATAAATTCTAGGTCATGTAGAGATTGCCTAGTCAATGAAAACAAGAGAAATCCATGCTTGGAAGATGCAAAAAGATGCTAGATTCTCATGGATTGATGGTTGGTTGAGTCAAGATGAGTTCTTGGAAGCTCTCTCTATAGGAGTTACTTTGCCTTTCAAGGATGTGATTTTTGGCTCTTAAGAACGAATGAGGGAGAAGATGATATATAAGTATGATCCCTAAATAAAACTGCGTCGTTTTGAAAAAAAAAACAAATCAGACAAGGCATAGTGCGCGAGTCTGTGAGCGGGTCCTTATCCGTACAGTGACCCAAGCATACTAGCGCTATGGTGCGCATGTGTCCGTGCATGGACCAAAGCCGAGGAATGGAAAAATCCACCTAGTGAAATGCGCTGGTCATGACCTGTGCAAGTGTTCGCGCAATGACTTGACACTAGGGATGGCAATGGTTCGGGTTCAGGTTCGGGTAGGGTCCTACCAGACCCAGACCCAGACCCAGACCTATAAATAAAATTAAACCCAGACCCAGACCCAGACCCAGACCCAGACCCAGACCCATAAAATTTTTTGGGTTCGGGTTCGGGTTCAGGTCTTCAGTAGACCCAGACCCGCTCTGAAGACCCACGAAAATTCATGGGTCAGGGTCTGGACCCGCTGACCCACGGACCCGTAAAACCTTTAATAAAACTCACAATTTTCATTTTTCCTTTCAATTTTTATTTTTACATATTCAATTTTTAACCGGTAAAACTTGTTTAATAAATGAATAATTAACTTGAATTTAAATATAAAAAAATAACAAAGATAATTGACTATTTGGTTAAGAATGGAAATAACCACACAAATTGAAATAACAAAGATGTTTTATACTAATCGGGTCCATGGGTCCGGGGTCCGGGTCCGGGTTTTTGACTCAGACCCAGACCCGACCCGAACAAGAATCGGGTCCATTATTTTGGACCCAGACCCGACCCGCGACCCAAATGTGAGGACCCAGACCCGACCCACGCCGTTCAGGTTCGGTTCGGGTTCGGTTCGGTACTCACCGGTCCGGGTATAATTGCCATCCTTACCTGACACCGAGGAACAAAACATATGAAACTCAGGCACTGCGCAGGTAACTACCAGCGCATGACCCGCGCACTTCCCAGTTACAAAGGGTCAAGGGGACAAAAAACAAGACCAAACAACATACAACCAAGCGCAAGAGATAGATAAATTAGACACACAAGAAAGCAATTAAGCACTATTGCAAGGTAATTAACATATGCATGAGAGTGAGTGTGTGCACTAAAAACTCTTCAAAGTAATTAAGCAAGTGATATACCTTTAAAGCTTGAACTTGATCACGAGCAAAACCGGCATAAACTACCCTTACATAATTATCTCAAATGTGGTTTCTCAATCGAAATTTGCCAATAAAAAACTGAGGAACCTACAATAATTAACTTAGTTCATTTTATTTTGTTTGACTTATGTAGTTGATTAGTTTGATTTCGTAAAAATTTATGATTCAATGCAATATGATGTTTATTCCTTCTAGATTAGAGGTTTTTAAATGTTATTGCAAGTTTTTGAAGTCTACAGGTTTTGGCAAGTCAAGTTTTGAAATTTTTGGCGAAATGTTGAATCTTTTCACAAGGGAGAAGGCGACTTGGGAGACTACTTCCTCAAGTTGCTTTTGATGTCACTTTGCACACTGCCAATAAATCACATAGGCCAAGGAGGCATGTGAGGCTACTTAAATATTGCTTCAGAGATTCATTCTTGTTTAGACCAAGGCGACATGTGAAAGACGCCATATTAGTTGCTTTCGACGAAATTTCTGGATTATAGGTGACTTCGACGAGGTGAGCCTTAACTCTCTCAAAAACTCAATTTTTTTGCTCTTTAGTGGTGAAATCAAGAATGGGTCTTCAATGGAAGGTAATTTTATGCCCTAAGCTCCATTTTGCACATTTGATTGAAGCCTATAGTTCCTTTTTTCTTTTTGATTTGTGTGGAGTTCTTTGGAGACTTCTTGGTGATTTTTTAGTGATATTTTGTTGCGTTTCTTGAAAAAAAAATTGGGTGGTTTTGTTGTTTAAATTGGTTTAGACAAGTATTTTTTGGGTGTGGCTTGTGATTTGTGTGGATTTTCGAGGGATTTTGTTATATAGTTTACATTTGGTCAAAAATTGTGTGGTGTGGCTAGTGTTGGCTGAATTTTAGAGTGTAATTTTGCTTGACTTTTTTGTGAAAATGAAAAGGAAAAGATCAAAGCAAGTTGAGCAGGGCAAGAAGCCAAATGTGGGTCAGAGTTCCAGGTCCAACTGGGAGAATGAGCCGTTGGATCCCATTCCAAGTGCCCCGAACCCAGATTTCCATACAGACTCAAAATTTTCATGGAGAATGCTTCACCCGGAGTAGGGAATTAATTTGGATGTCTTTGGTGCGAACTTTGTCTCCCGTACTATCAGAACAATAGGTTGGGGAGGCTTTGTGCGAACTCTGTTAGGTTTTTGGTTTGTGTTGGCGTTAATTCAATATCAAAACAATGTTTTAATTGTATTGATTATTTGTCTTAGTTTGATGATGATTTAAGCTTCAAAGAAGATATGGCATTATATCAAGCAAGTTTAAGTCTTCAAAGGAGAAATGTGCTTCATGGTTTTGCAAAGGTATAATAAGATCTCATTTCTCTTACAAGGCTTAGGCACACACACACATTGCGTCCATAAGTGTCCCTGCATCGTTGTGCTCAATTTTTATAACACTTTCACACACTTGATTTAGAATGCTTATGCATTAGTGCTAAATTGACAAGCTTTGAAAAATACATGTAACTGGACTATGTCTATGAAATAAGCATTCTGATGTGATATGTGTTTGTATGTTTATATGTTTGTATAACATGGAACTTAGACTTAAATTTGATATTATATTGTTCCTTATTGAGTTCCAGTCATTTCGGTTACTCATGCATTAGATTTTGAGTTCTGAGTTAAGAGTTACGAAACTTTCTGGTCACTTCACATGCATTGTCTTAGTCTTCGTGTATCAAGTCGAATTCATAATTTATGGTCTAGGTTTTATATTCATCCATGTGCATGAGAGAGTCACGGTTCATGATCTGAAAATGGATTCGAATTCAAAGTTTGAAGGGTGGAGAACGGTCGAAGAATGCAGAAAGAGCACAAGGGAGTGAGGCGATGGCCAAAAGCCATTAAGTCTTATCTTCTCTAGATGGCGGTGGCCATCTCAGGCAAGAAGCCTTGCTACCCCCGAGATGCTCACGTGCCATCTCGGGGAGGCAGTAGGCTGAAGGCTCTTTTGATCTTTTATCTTATTCCTTCCCCTTTCCTTTAAATATCTTTTCTTCTCATATTTTCATTTGAATAAGTTTATGTATAGAAAATTTTCTCTCAATTTTTCTCACTTTCCAAACACTATATCTTTTTTGTTTGAACTGTGTTTTGAGTGATTCGATTTGGAAAGTGTTTATCGTTCAGTCCTCTATCATTTCCAAGAAGGATTGAGAAGTTTTGATCACATCTTTTGGTGGCTACACACACAAAAATGGGACTACACATTGTCTCTCAAGGTATTGAAACTTCATCTTGTTTTTTATTCTTAAGTGTGTTCAATTACCTTGGGCTTCCTTCTTCCATTTATGTATGTATATTTTATATAGTTTAATTAGAGTTTTAGACTCAATTGAAGCTAGGTTGAATTGGATTGAAAATCTTACATGTTGAGTTAGGCTTTTATTTTTACCTATGTTTTCACATGTTTAGGATTGTATTATGCTAGTTTCTATTGTAAATGTCAATTGATTGATTTTGATGAAAATAGTCTTTACATGTGTTAGGTTTTTTCAATTGATTATATTGTGGAATAACACATTTAATTGATATCTTAGAGCTATTTGAGTTTTAATTGAATATTGTGAATGAAATATGCTCTAGGTTTTTGCTAGAACTTTTATTGATATCATTTTATGATTCTAGCATGTTTTTTTGTTTTTTTGTTTACTACTAAAATCTTGAATGTGTGCTAAATGTATATGCTTTGATTCAAGTTTTAGTTTCACGAATGATTCTAGATATTGAATATGTTTTTAGTGTTTTCATATATGTCATAGTTATCATTCATGATTAGTAACTAGACAACATTTTTTTATGATCTTTCGTTCATATGTCTAGTTCCCATAGGTTATGTTTGATCATCATATTCTATGCTGAGTGCTTGTTTGTATTTTTGTATTCATTGATCACATTTAGGAAGTTCTTGTAAAAGACATGAAGTCTTGGCTAGGACATGTAGTCCGGATAGCTAAGCAAGAAGTCTTGGTTATGACATTGGTTTGGATAATCAAGTATGGGAGACTTTCTAGATGCATGGGTGCCTTTGATAGAAAGTAGACGTTTATTGGTACATCCGGGATATTAAGATGCGATGGAGTCCAATAGAGGGTGAGTCATTTGTTGACCATTCATGAGGAATTTTCAACTTCTTAATGGTGTTGGTTAGAGTGGACTCCAATAGAAAGTGAGTCATTTGTTGATCACTTTTGAGAAATTTCCAATCTATTAATAGAGATTGGGTAGATGTAGAGTCCGATAAAGAGTGTGTCATTTGTTGGTCACTTTTGAGGAATTTCTTATCTACTTTCCAATAAAAGTACCCGATGGTTGTATTCAACCCGTAGACGTTTCCCCCTTGAAGGTTTTACCATGTTAAAAAAAAAATACTTGTGTCAATTCTTGCTATCCCTCTCATATACTTGTATGTGTATGTTGTAATCTTGTTTTACATTGTAGAAATATTTGAAAAACAAGATATTTGTAATATGTGATATACAAGCACTTCATATGATCAAAATTGTGAATGTCTTTGTATATATATATATTAGATATATTTGCATGTAATAGCTCTTGAAAGAATACTTGTACATATTAAACATTAATGAGAATACAAGTATTGTATGTTTGTTAGTTTTTATTTGATAGTTTTTTCACTTGCAACTTGTAAGTTTGTTTAACAATACTTGATTTGATAATACGTACTGCTTGCTTACGTATGTTTTATTATGTTAAGTATTGTTATCCAAGCTAACCAGAGGGACAAACATAAGTTTGTTTCAAGGGATTGAAAAAGGTGTAAAAACCTATTTACCCCCTTCCCTCTCTAGGTTAGCCTAAGGCAATTTATCCACGTTTGTATAATTTTATTTGGTATCAGCAAGGGTCACTAGATTGCACTTAGTGAGATCTCAGGATACACACGCGGTGATTTACTTGCTATGGATTACAATTTTGAGTCATAAATTGTTTGTGTTGATTGTCCATCTTTTGATGATAAAACTAAAAGGACATGGGACATTTTTCAAGCTATTCTTGAGTTTGGTTCTCTATTTTCTTCTTGGTATTTGTCTACTAACAATTTTGTTGATAAACTTAAGAAGAATAATAGTGATAAAGAAGATGATAAGGAACTAGATTCCTTCAAAGATATTGTTTATGGAGGTAACCAGCTATGTGACACGACTTTGCATCAAGAAAAAATTGAAGAAGAAAAGGTGGATTTCACGATGGACAATAAAGCTACACATTATCACTTGTTTTTGCAACTCAATGAAGAGAATTGTAAGTTAAAGGTCACCGACTTCAACTTGATAGAAAGAGATGAAGAGACTGAAGTAATACACCTCATGATGTGATCAATCTAAGAAGTCAAAAATCCTAACCTGGTCATCATCCTTAACAGAAAGCTCCATTCAACCCTATCATAGGCTTTCGACATATGGAGCTTCAAAGTCATCACCTATTTTTTACCTTTTTTTCCGTGTACAGGGAGCATACATGCAATTGAAGCCTATAATTGTGCTACCTAAAATGAGCCTACCTAGAATAAATGCACTTTGAGTTTCCGAGATCACCTCTCCTAACACCAATCTAAGCCGATCCCCAAGGCCTTAGTTGCCATTTTATAAACTACGTTACATAAACTGATGGGGCAAAACATAGACATTTTCTCTGCTCTCTTCACCTTAGGAAATTAAGGTAATAAGAGTACCATTCACTTCTTTAAGAGAGTGACCATTATTAAGGACATTACGACAAGTCTTTATCACACAATCCCCAACTACCGGCTAGAACTTTTAGAAGAAAAGTGCTGGGAGTCTGTCTGACTCGGTAGCTATTGTAGGGTACATGTTAAAGACTGCAACACAAATATCTTTCAACATAAAGAAAGCATCTAAGAAGGATCTCTTACCCTCAAATAAGCAAGGCTACACACATTGAAATGCCGCCCAATCCATATTTTTTTAAGAAGGCTCACTCGAATGAAACATGTGACCAAAATAATCCATCACATATCACCAAAATAATCCATCACAACACTACATATACTGTCATGATCCTACACCTAGTTCCCTGTTTTGTCATATAGGCCACTAATCCTATTATGATCTCGGTGAGAAGATGCTCTAAAATTAAAATACTTCGAACTCTTATCTTTGCTTTCAAGCCATTTCTCACAAGACCTTTGTCTCTAGTACACTTTCCCGTGTTCTAGAAGCCTATCTAAGTCTTTCAATGCTTCTAATTCTAACCAAGGAACTAGCATGAATATCAGCAGAAGCCTTATGCAACTCTTTCTGTTTTACGTGAATATCTTTAAGTCAGGTTCTTTTATTGCTAGAATACCACCCGGCCAACCGGTTAATACAATGTTGAATACTATTTACCACCGATCTCATCCCAATCTGCTGCCTGCCACCACTCCAAGCATTATTGACAACATTTGCATAACCTTCAAACTCCGCCCAACACTCTTCAAAATGGAAACGCCGAGAGTGAGGAGGATCAGCAATAGAACGATTGCAACCACTCAGACAGACCTCCATTAGAATAGGCCCATGATTAGATTTTCATTATTCAAGTTGACATACTGATGAACCACCAAATAATTCCCCCCATTGGCAACTACAGGAATAACAATCGTGCCTCTCTTGAATCTTATCGGTCCCTTCTCGTTTATTGCGTTGGGTGAAAACCGGTCTTGAGAAACCAATGTCTTGATGGCCATAATCATCCAAACCTGAACGAAATTTGTTGATTAAGTAACTGGGCCTTTGAAGACACCTAGCCATCTCCGAATCAACAAAGATTTCATTAAAATCACCAACAGGGACCCAAGGAAAACATGATATAATCTGTAAACGAAGAGGAAGAGTCCAAGCATGATGCCTTTGGGTAGCCTCGGGATGGCCATAAAACCCTGCTAAACGCCATTGAGTATTCCTATGAGAAATAATTTGAACATCTATGTGAAAATTAGAAAAAGACAGGAGACTTATATCAACAACATTTGACCAGAAGAGACACAAACCCCTACCTCCGCCAAATGAATTAACCATGAGCTTCCTATTAAAACCTAACTTAATACAAACACTTTCCATAACAAAATTGTCCACTTTAGTTCCCATGAGAAAAACAATATCTTGCCTATGAGTTTTGGTGAATCTCTGAAGAATTTGGAATGCAAGAGTACTTCCCATTCCCGAGCAGTTCCAACATATTATTTTCAAGTGACCGACAGGCAGGATAAAACCGACATGTCGTTAAATTCTCAGAGCAACCAGAAGTCTCTTGAGCACCATCGCTCAAAAACTCTGGCTTCAGTTTTGTGTCCAACCTATTCACATCATCCTCCAGGTTTCTTTTTCCACAGCTTCGCCCCAGTCTCCAAACCTCTATTGGCTTTCACCCCATCTCGAGCCCAAAGTTTCCATTTCCCCAATTTCGACCCAACCCTCATGTCCAACATCTGCTATGTTTTGATTAGCCAAGCTCCACCCATATTTTTCATTGCAACATACCTTATTGGACTCTAATTAACATCCATTTTGGTTGACCAATATCCCTAGCCTATTACACCAAAAACACCTTCCTTGTCGTTCCTAGAGGTTCCCACTATTGTTGAGACCTCACCGCCCTATTTTTCCTCAGCAATCATTGGAGGATCATTATCAGCCAAAGCCAAATCTTGATTGACCTCATACACATGAATACTCATATTATAAATCAACGATTTGACCCCTCTTGAATTCCAGCACCTACTTCCTCAGCATCTTGATTTAAGAATTTCTTATCAAGCCTCTCTCCGAGATATTTACGGGCAGTAATCTCTTTCCTTCCAACCTCGATTGGATCATTGCTGGCTAAGATTCTAACACCCTTTACTTGACTCTACCACATCTTACTGATAATCTAACCCATTGTTATCCACCCCAACCACCACATTTCCTCTATCGCCACTCACTGTACCCGACGGTAAAACAATAGCCCGCACACAAGGTATTCGACTTATATAACCTTCACGATTCGGTTTGGACAAGACTAGACTCTTTAATCCAAGACCCGAACATTAGGCTATGGTCTTTAGGGCTGCCATTCTCTACCTCCATCACACAATTTTTGGCTACATGACCCAACCGTCCATAACGAAAACAGTGTTCCGATAACCGGTCGTATCGCAGCAACATTATCGTATCCTTTCCATCTTGCAAGACATCCACCCATAAAATCTTACGTAGTGGTTGCTTTACACTATTAACTATTAGGACCCTAATAAACTTCCCAACACATTCTCTAGAAGGGCCCGCGTCTATCTCTAGAACCTCGCCAATCATGTTACCTAGAAATATTTCAATCATTTTTGTCAAGCACAAGAGAGGCATATTGTGAATTTGGACCCAAGACGCAACTCTTGAAAAATCCATCTTTTTCTTCCCTTGTGATTATGTCAGAACAGCAAAGCTTTATTGAAACTCCAAGGACCACCCATTAGAACACGTCGTTGGCCCTCTGCATTTCTGAAAGTAAAAGAAAAGGTGTTCCCATCAATGACCTCTATCTCAAACTCTTCCACAATGCGTTAGATCCTGGGAGGCACACCAATTAAAGCCTCGTGATTCACTAGTTTATTCGACATAATCTTCCCCACCAATCTCAAAACCAACCGCTTCTCACCATCATCTCTCAGGGTTGCCAAGAGCACCATCAACGACTTTTCCTTCTCCTTCAACAATAGCGTTGAGATTTGCAACCTCATCCGCATTCATAATCATCGACACATCAAAAAGAAAACAAAAAGCACTCCTTAGAAGTGAGAATAGCCGCCCCCTCTTGGACAACGTCTACTTTCACCAAGCGTTTTCTGGGATTCAGAGAAAGCTAGAGAAAACCTAAGGGAAATAATTTATTTTTTATATAATTGAATAAAAAAAGAATAATAAAAAATGATTAATGTTAGTTTGTATGATGTAAGAGCCAGGGCCAAGGAAGTTGATCTATTAGGAAAGATTGAATCTAGATCATCAGGAATCTATGAATCAAAGTGATTGATTCCTTATGTCTAACCCATAATCAATTCTCAATTCCTTATTTATCTGTATTGATTTTGTGTAATTTATTGCTTTCAATTCCTAGTCTTTAGGATCACATCAATAGTTTTCCTTTATGTAATGTACATTTTGTATAAATCAATATGAAAATTCCTTAGAAAACGTGTGTCTATAAACCTAGAGGGGGTGATTTTAATCAAGTCAATTACCATTTTTTATTGATTAGTCAATATTCAAAATTTACCCGGTAAAACAAACATAAAACATCAAGTGTAAAGTGGAAATATAAACAGCACAAGATGTATACATAGAAACCCTCCAAATGGGAAAAACCACGAGCTGTTAAGTGCGCCACGCTCGATCGCAGAAATCCACTATACGAGTAAAAAGTTACACCCTCAAGTGATACTCAGACTCTCACTCTCGACAACCTCAGGCTATGTCCACTACCACTCACCACTCTTGGTTCAGTCCTTAGTGGTATCCCCTGATCCACTATTCTTGGCGTAAGCACCTTCTACTCTACCCGTCGGGCCTGTTACAGTGGCACCCAACCAATTGCTTGTCAGCCTACTCTTGGTTGCAAGACTTGATTTACTTGTGCAACTTCACCTAGAAGCCACAAGACTTTGACTCTATGAATAATATATGGTCTAAGTGAACAATCAATGAATACTCAATGCAAAATATGTTAGACCAAACATACAATGCTTAATTAGGTGTAGATAATGCAATACAATAACCTAGTTATCAAACAATGCCTACATGCCCATATATAAGGACTCAATTAGATGCAAAAGGATTCTAGCAACCTAAATGTCAATAAAAGTCCAACCAACACAAGTCGTCACAACATATAATCAAGGACAATATATTTGCAATCAATAAATGCAATCAATGAGGCATACCCATAAATGTTCATGAACTAGAATAGATGCACAAGGCAATCCTAACCATCAATTAAGCATACATGAACATATATAGATTAACTATTTAGGTAAAACAACCTAATTATGCAAGCTATCACAATACAACAACTCAAACATTAACAACAATCTCTACTTGTAATAAAAATCCTAATCTAGAGGTATACAAGTCATACAAGAGATATCTTGTTAAGCTAGAACATAAGAATGATAAAGATAGTGTTTTACTTATCAAGTTACATGTGTTGACGAAGACCCATGCTAAGAAACATCCTAGATGTAGCTAGATGATGTTTGTTTCATGAAAGGATGATGGGTTTTGGGTTTGAAGAGTTAAACACAAAGCTTGAAGCTTTCTCTCTCAAATGGAGGTTCTCTCACTCTAAAATTGTGTTCTTTGAGCTCTCAAGAGGCAAGGAAGAAGAAGAGAACATATATGTACAAGCCCTAGAGAAAACAGCGTAGTTTTAGGCATGGGAAATGAAATCCCGTCATGACAGCTGTGCATACAGCTGGCCAGGCAAGTGTCTAGACAGCTATACAAGTAGCATGGCACGACTAGACATTACCTCTGCCTAGGTCGCTGGCTAGGCATGTGCACCAAAAGCGGTCTAGACCTCGATACAAGCTTGACAACACAACAGCTCAAGCTTCGAGTGACCCAAAACATGACCAAACGACATCCAAACCTTTCGTATAATATACCGTTGGAAAGGTATGGAAGTATAATTTCTACTCCAATTTACAAAACATGATTTAAATGTCAGTAGAAAAAGTTATGGTCATTTGAGTGGTTAAAGGTTAGAAACAGACAACAATAGAGTTGCCCTGTTTTCATGGTCACTTTGGAGATTTCAAAACCAATCCAAACAATTATGAAATATTACGAATAATATACCATTGGAAAGGTATGGATGTATAGTTTGTAAAAATATTTTCAAAACTCATTTTCAATCATATTATAAAAAGATATGGTCACAAGACCATACAAAGGTCAGTTTAGAAAAAACACTCAAATCATTGAAATACACTCTTTTGAAACTAGACACCTTACTCTATATAACCAAACCAAGAGAAGAATGAGACATTCTCATATGGTCACTCAACGCGCTAAAACAAGCACACCATCGTTGTAGCAGCGAACACAACACAATACTACTCTTAAATCTATAAATGAAGTGCAAGTGTGATTGTGAAGAGTTGCACACATATAAACAATATCAACACAAATGAAAGATCAACAAAGCATGTATGAGATATGTGTGTACCTAAACTCTTCAAGAAGCAAAGTTAAGTGAATATACATTTTGCTCTTGAAGTCATGGAGATGTTTGGATGCTTGTCAATGAGGATATAAACTACCCATTATACAATCATCCCCAATGTGATATGGTTTGTCATGAAATATGTTAATCATAAAATCAAGGTCCTTACCTAATATATACGTATCAATGAAATACAGAACAATTATTATCAATTTTCTTCCGTTACACTGCTCTTGATTCATAGAATCAATTTCTTTCCTTATATGAACCAAAGCTCTTCTCTAGCTCGTATATAAGTCAAACTTTTCAATTAAAAGAGCATTTTAACAAATGTTCTTAAAGGATCCAATATCTAATATTTTTTTATAAAAGAAGGCTAATTATTGTAGTGTATTCTGAAAAGATGAATATAATTCTTTGAATAAAAGTATAATACAATCCTTGTCTTCTGAACTCGAATTAACTAAAACAAGAAAATATTTAAAAGCCTATGGAAAAAGGAGATGGCTAGTATACCTTTAATAAATGGGTAGGTATGATGGTAATTTTTTTTTGCTGCCAACTGGATGTCATCAGCCGGTTTTCAACCGGCTACATGTAGCCACTCTCTAAAATAAAATACTGTTGATATCACATATATAAAAATATAATAATACTAATAAACATTAACAAATTATTAAAATGAAATTATTAACATTACATTAATACTTAATGTACTTTTACAATTAAGATAACTAAAACTATGACAGTATATATGAAATATTATAAAAAAAGTTGAAAGTATATAATTATTTAATACAATTAATATTACCAATGAATATAATTATTTTGTTAATATTGAAAATTTAAAAGTACTATTAACATCATAATAATTTTCACAAAAACATAATACAATATAAAAATATATTAGATAAATACAATTCATGAAATTATATAATTAATGAAATTATTATTTTAAAGTAAATGGAATGAGAAGTTGTAGAAAAATATAAAAAAATTAATGGAAAAGTAAAATACAAAAGAAACAAGTTTTATTTTTTGGAAACCACGCTAATGTCATCTATAACGTAAAAGTTGTTCCCGGAAACAACTTCTCATTGGGAACAACTTCGACGTTCTTGGAAACCACTTTTACGTTGTAACCAACGTTAAAGTTGCTTCCCAGGAACCACTCAACGTTAACAAAGGGAACAACTTTTATGTTTTGGAAACCACTCTAACGTTATCTATAACGTGAAAGTTGATCCCGAGAACCACTTCTCGTTGGGAACAACTTCGACGTTCTTGAAAACCACTTTTACGTTGTAATCGACGTTAAAAGTACTCTCGGAAACCACTCAACGTCAACAAAGGGAACGATTTTTTTTTTTGGAAACCACTCTAACGTTATCTATAACGTGAAATATGTTCTCGGGAACTACTTCTCGTTGGGAACAATTTTGACGTTCTTGGAAACCAATTTTACGTTATAACCAATGTTAAAATTGCTCCCGGGAACCACTTAACGTTAATAAAGGGAACAACTTTAATTTTTTGGAAACCACTCTAACGTTATCTATAACGTGAAAGTTGTTCCCGGGAACCACTTCTCGTTGGGAACAACTTCGATGTTGCTGGAAACAACTTTTAAGTTGTAACCAACGTTAAAATTGCTCTCGGGAACCACCACTGAAAGTTAACAAAGGGAACGACTTTTTTTTTTGAAACTACTCCAACGTTATCTATAACGTGAAAGTTGTTCCCGGGAACCACTTCTCGTTGGGAACAACTTCGATGCTCTTGGGAATAACTTCGACGTTCTTGGAAACAACGTTAAAGTTACTCCCGGGAACCACTCAACGTTAACAAAGGGAACAACTTTTTTTTTTTTGAAACCACTCTAACGTTATCTATAACGTGAAATTTGTTCCCGGGAACCACTTCTCGTTGGGAACCCCGGGAACAACTTCGACGTTGCTGGAAACTACTTTTACGTTTTAACCAACGTTATAGTTGCTCCCGGGAACGACTAGACGTTAACACAAGGAACAACTTATTTTTTTGGAAACCATTATAACATTATCTATAACGTGAAAGTTATTCCCGGGAACCACTTCTCGTTGGGAACAATTTTGACGTTCTTGGAAACCACTTTTACTTTGTAACCAAGGTTAAAGTTGCTCCCGGAAACCACTTAACGTTAATAAAGAGAACAACTTTTATATTTTTGGAAATCACTATAACGTTATCTATAACCTGAAAGTTTTTCCCGGGAACCACTTCTCGTTGGGAACAACTTCCACGTTGCTGGAAACCACTTTTACGTTGTAACCAACGTTAAATTTGCTCCCGAGAACCACTCAACGTTAACAGAGGGAACAACTTTTTTTTTTGGAAACCATTCTAACGTTATCTATAACGTGAAAATTGTTCCCAGGAACCACTTCTCGTTGAGAACAACTTCTCGTTGGGAACAACTTCGACGTTCTTGAAAACCACTTTTATGTTGTAACCAACGTTAAAGCTGCTCCCGAGAACCACTCAACGTTAACAAAGGGAACAACTTTTTTTTTTTGGAAACCACTCTAACGTTATCTATAACGTGAAAGTTGTTCCCGGGAACCACTTCTCATTGGGAACAACTTCGACGTTCTTGAAAACTATTTTTACGTTGTAACCGACGTTAAGTTTGCTCCCGGGAACCACTCAACGTTAACAAAGGGAACGATTTTTTTTTTGGAAACCACTCTAACGTTATCTATAACGTGAAATATGTTCCCGGGAACTACTTCTCGTTGGGAACAATTTTGACGTTCTTGGAAACCAATTTTACGTTCTAACCAACGTTAAAATTGCTCACGGGAACCACTTAACGTTAATAAAGGGAACAACTTTTATTTTTTGGAAACCACTCTCACGTTATCTATAACGTGAAAGTTGTTCCCGGGAACCACTTCTAGTTGGGAACAACTTCAACGTTGCTGGAAACCACTTTTACGTTGTAACCAACGTTAAAGTTGCTCCCGGGAACCACTCAACGTTAACAAATGGAACAACTTTTTTTTTTGGAAACCACTCTAACGTTATCTATAACGTGGAAGTTGTTCCCGAGAACCACTTCTCGTTGGGAACAACTTCGACGTTACTGGAAACCACTTTTACGTTGTAACCAACATTATAATTGCTCCCGGGAACCACTCAACGTTAACAAAGGGAATGCCTTTTTTTTTTTTGGAAACCACTATAATGTTATTTTTTTAATTTCTCCATTTTTTTAATTTTGCCAAAATAATTAAATTTATAAATATGGATTTGGTGGATCTCCACTGTTCATCTCATGAGATGGACGGTTTGGATCTCCACCAAATCCCATTTTTAAATTTAATTATTTTGATAATAATAGTTATTTATATTGTTTTTTAATCATTAATTTTTTATTTAATTAAATTCAAATTCCCAAACTGCCCTTCATCAATTACCACAGAAGAGTATTTCGGTCATTAGAACAAGGGACTAAAGTGACTAATAATTAATACCTCCGAAGGGTATTTCGGTCATCAAATACTTCTGAAGGGTATTTCGGCCATTCTGTTTATTTTGACTGAATTTCTAGCGGAAAGACTAAAATTAGTAATTTCAAAAACTAGTGGATCAAAACTAGATAAACGTAAACTAGAAGGACTAAAATCTTAATATCCCTTTATTTTTAAAATTTTAGATATGGGTGTACTAATTAGTTTTATGGATGGTAATATCCATACCCATTTAATATTTAATTTTTGTATGGTTTTAAACTATCTATTTTATATTTATATGATCTTAAATTTAAATAACTAATAATAAATTTCAAATATAGTAAGGGTATCAATACATCTCCTAGCAGCTTAAACACACACACACACACACACATATATATATATATATATGTAAATGAATAATTTTAGTATGTAAATTTTTTAATAATTAATTTATAAAACAAGAAAAAAGAATGGTGACTGAAAACTGAAAACTGAATAACATGTTTGATTTTTTTTATTGAAAACTGATTTTTTTTTTTTGTAAAAGATAGTAATAGATATCAATGATTTTTTTAAAACATAGTTGTATATATAAGATAATTCGATATTGAAAATCTCTTGACCCCTTATATTCTGTCGTTCTACATCATCCCTTTCATAATGCTCCAATATTCGAGATATTTCCAAAAGTAAATTGGACCATCATTATAAGAAGATTTAATTTTAAAAATATATATGATATTTTTAATATATAAATTGGATGTGTTAATAATTTAAGGGGGTTTACAAATAAAATGTCTTAAAATGAATATATTTATTTCAATAAGGGTACTATTAGCATAAGGATGAATGCTTATAGTAATATTTATTTTTTACATGATCTTATTTTACAATACTTATAAATCTAGAGATTTTCTCTTAACATTCTAATTTTACCTTTACATATTCATTTTCTAAGAGCATCTCCAATAGCCTCTCTTGAAGACATCCATTAGCTTGATTAAGGGAGTAAATGTATTTTTACAGCTCCAACAAATCCCTAAATGGCTCCCTTAATTGTGTTCTGGTGGGGTTCACTCCGGATGTTTTCAGACCCCTTAAAGTGGGCTCCAAGATTATTAAAGGGACAAACAATATCTAATATTTATCAAACATAATATCTAAAATTTAAATAATAATAAAAAATTATTAAATGGAGCATTGTTGGAGCACATACTCCCTTAACGGCCCCTTGCAATAACATACACTCTTAAATAAGAGAGTTTCCAATGGGAGACTGTTCGAGATGCTCTAAAGACACTCCATCTAAAAAACTTAAATTTTTAAAAATTTCTAAAGACAATCCATTTTATTTTAAAATTACCATTTTTAGCTTCTAAAACTCATCTGTTGTGGTTGGCCTTGTTAATGACATAAATCGTCATGAGTCTGAAATTGACCTGGTTATTGATGAAATCTACCGTCCGATGCAATGGTCACCCAAGTGTAGTTTAAAATTTGTCTATAAAAAAAGCTACTTTTATAGCCCATAACTATACAGGGTTTCTCTAGTGACTCTCTACTAACGATGATCATTTTTTACTAAAGGATTTCCCTCCTTACATCCGGAAGTTCATACTTATGGATGCCCTTGGTTGTACTTGATTTTTGTTTTATAAAACTTTTCCATGTTAAAAAAAAAACTCCTTTTCTGAAGACATTCCTTTCTAAAACCATAAGTTTTAAAAATATTACATTCCATTGTAATAAAACTGTTATTAATTATTAATAGGGTCACACCGTCAGGATTATATCAACTCAAATTTCTGACCCTAACCCTTAAGTAATAATATATTTAGTCTATTCGTCTCCCTCTTTTTTCATGTTCTATTCTTCTATTGTATATATGTATTGAAGATGGATAAAAAAAAATCCTTATAACAATTCATTTGTAGCATTTTGCTTTTAGAATTGAATTCGTAAGTTTGACATTTTTTTGCTTTGTAACTATGTGTTCAATTGTAGTGTTTCATTTTTTATTTATGAATTATATTTTTCACTCACATTTTTGTTTTAATTGTAGATGAAAACAATTGATTTTAGAAATAATTTCGGAACATGAAAACTAAACCGGTCTATGACGAAAATAGAGATAAAACGACTTCAACATGTTTATTTTTCAATTTGAAAAAGAAACCGGTCTATTATGATTGAAATAATAATTTCATAAATGAATCATATACCAAATAATATACAATCAAATATTATTTTAACACCTCATACCGTCATAAAGTTCAAACATGAGAATAATGAATTTAAATATAATTTTCCTTGGCATGTATTTATCACACCGATTTGTAATAAAATGGATTGATATCTAATATGGGTGTCGAGATAAAATGGATTGCTATCATGCAGAGTAAAATATTGCTTTACTTTTTTTTTTATCTTTATGCTATATCTAGTTATGATCTGTCAATAAATAAAATAACTTTTATTATATATATATAAAATTTCTAGATTGAAAATCTTTTAACCCTTTATACAATCCCGATCTATATCATCCATTTCATACGAATCCTATATCGTAACATTTCCAAATTTCCACGAGTAAATTGAACTATCATTACGCGAGGATTGGTTAAAAAAAAAACTTACTAATCATCTTAAAGAGTTTATTTTTCTCCCAAATTATGACTATAACAAAATCAAAATAAATTTTTTTAGAATCATCCATATTAAAAAAAGACCTAAAATTACTTAACACCTATGTATCCATATTTCTCAAAAAATAATATGCAAAATATCACCCTATTTTTTTTTTTAATAGAGTTACATCATTCAGACTACCAAACCTCCATTCCCATTCAAGTATACACAACACCACTATTGTAAGTGCACCTATGTAAAAAATAGTTGGTTACTTGCCTGCTTCCTCTTTCTTTCTGAGTTCCTTGGCCTTTCTAGCCAGTTGCTTTGTCTTTCTGGCCAACTCTTCTTCCTCCTTCATTAGCTTTGGGTTCTTCTCTTGCCATTTTAGAGTGTTAGAATTTAGAAATTTTGAGGGTTCCATAAACATCCCAATTCATCACTTAATCAAAAAACCACCAAAAGCAAAAACAATATGAAAAATACTCAACTAAACAAATTTAATTTTCATATATAAACAATTGAAATTGAGGAATTGAAATCGAGGAATTGATATCAATAAGACAACTCAAATGTATAATTTTGAACTATGATCTTGTAACTCCAAAAGCAACCTCATCATAAGCATAAATGTCCAGATTCCCAGTCAAAGCAATACTCAATATCTAAATGATACCAACTAGGAAAACAAGAATTCTAAAGCTCAAAAAACAATGTATGCAAAATCACTAAAACACTCATCATTCTTAATTGATATTAAATATTGTATATCAGTAAGTATCAACCTACATCAATCATCAAGTTTTTCAATTGAAACTCCAGATTGAATTTCACTACATATCTATATCTACCAGTGTTCTAGTAAGCGCTAGGCACTAGTCGGGCGGAGACCCAACACCTAGAGCCTAGGTCGATTAGTCGGCGATTAATCGGGGATTAATCGGAAAACACAATTACAAACAAATTCCAATTATCAAATGACAAATCCAAAGAAAATTCTTTCCAAATTCACAATTCACAATTCACAAACCCTATACAACTATATAACATACATAAAATAGAAATTTTTAAAGACGAAATCTAAGGCATCATCGGCTTTTACAAATGAAATGTAAAAAAATATGTTTTTGCTTCACTTTCTGTGACTACTTTATAAAATAAAAAATGAAAAATAATGATGCTGATGAGAGAAGCAGCAGCTCCCTTAAAGCATGGCAAAATAATGATAGTACTCTAATTCCTTACAAGGCTACAACAAGCAAAAGGCACAAGAGGCAAAAGCCTACAATAGAACAAGAAATTAAAGCAAACATGCACCACAATAGACGCAACACACCAGTAAAACAGAATCCCACGGTTTCCATGTCCCCTGTTTTAGCCTTTAGGATTTAAGAGCATGTCCTTTTAGTCTTTTACTAATTCATTTTGTGATGACTTTTTTTATGATTTGCAAACAAAAATAGTTGTTAAAAGAAAGAAAAGTTGTTTAATCTGTTTTGATGGAACAAACATCAAACAACAAAAACAACAAGATCTCTAGCCATCATATTTTCAACATTTTCTTATATTGTTTTATGCTTTTAGCATGCAAGATATAATGAATTTCCTACACTTTCCATGAACTTTTCAAAACAAAAAAGGCAAACTCGTAAATTGCAAATAATTTGGATGAGAGGAGGCCAAGAGATAAGAGAAGAGAGTGTACAACAGAACATTCACTGTGTAACATTCAAGAATATGAAGTATTTGAATCTCATCCATTTTTCTCTCTAATAAGGATATGTTGTATCCACAATTCATCATTAAAATTTGGCTAAACAAATCAAACATGTCATACTTTAGTGTCATCAGAAATTCAGAAACAAGTAAGACAGTTCATAACCAAACACAGCAGGCGATCAATTGACCCAACTCAAAAAACTGAAGCAAGTCTTTACCAACCACTTCTGATATTCAACTTGATAGCCTAATGTACGGACGAATTGTTGGATTTCAAAGTTCAAACAACAACTTCAGAATCAACTAATTCGAAGATCCTAGTATCCCCTCACTTAAATGGAAATCAGATGACAAAATGCATTTCATCAGTTAACAACAGAGATTAAAAAATCCAACAGTAGAAATTCAAAACCCAACATCTTACAAACCTAAACCAGTTGTTCCTTAGAATGATTCATTAATAATTAATCCAGTATATACTATATATATTCAAAATCCAACAATAGCAATTTTCTAATTACTGTAATTCAAACCAATTAAACCTTTAAAATCCAAATTTCTAATTTTGAATCCACAACACAAACCACAAGGAACAACAGAATAACCAAACCCACCAAAACTCCCGCACAAAACACCCAACAAAACCCAAAAACAGAGGATTTGTATAGAGACATGAAAACAAAAGAGATGATAACATATCTGCGAACTGGAGATGGCTGTGAACTGGCGACGGCGGCGACGGAAGACAGAAGCTTTCGGTATCTTAGTGACCGAATGGTGGCAGGCAACAGGAAGCTTCTTTGGTCGAAGATGGTTTAGGTTTGCGATTTATTTGGTCGAAGATGAACTGATGAAATCAACAATACACCTAAAGCAAAGAAAAATCAAAATTAAAAATAAAAAACCCAGTAAAAAAATCTTACAAGGATATTCATCATCATTCAAGAAACTCAACAAAACAAGAATAGAAAAAGAAAATAAAAATGAAAAATGAAAAATGAAAAATCCAAGAAGCCGAGGTAAAAAGTGTTGTCTTCGTAGACACAGATAGCGGTATCAGATCGGTGGAGTGATTCGGCTTGAGCGGGATCGAGAGAGACAGCGAAGCCGTGGTAGATGAAGGAAACAGATTGAACTGTTGAAGCCTGTATGTGTACCAGATTGAAGATGAAGCTTTGATCTGGTAGAGGTGAACTCCAGAGTTGTGTGGAGATATTAGAAAAGAACGTAAGAGAGCTTTCAATGGGAGAAGAGAGAGGAATTTTAATGCGTTTATAAACAACCGGCTCAACAGGTAACCTATTTTATTGATTTTTAAAGTATCCCTATTTTTTAACCGTTGGATGAACCTTTTTCATCATCCAATGGTTGCAACTAATTGTTAAAATGCATGGTATGATACCCATGCATTTTCCTGCATATCGTTGGCGGTCCCATGGAAAAATGATGAACACGTAGCCTAAATCTACATACTGAGATTACTAAATCAACTTTACCTACTAAAGTTCTCCATTTCATTATTTGGAGCAATCAATCACACATAATATCATGTCACATGCCATAATGCACGAGGAAGATGCTCCAAGAGTACTCTTCTCTCATATGAATCAAGATTTTCAATTAAAAGAGCGTTTAACAAATATTCTTTAAGAATCAAAAAATCTATAAAAGTTTTCAAACAAAAGACCGACTATTTATTTATTTATTTATTGAGGAAGAAAAACAAATTAAAAGGTAAATTCTAGTATTTAATTTGAAAAGATAAATATTAATTTTTTATTACTTTATTCGATAAAACAATCCTAATACAAAGTCAAATCAATGTAAGCTCTACTTAAGGAAAGCGAGAATTGTTGGAAAATTCCATCATATGGGGCCACACATGTGAACATTAAATGTGTTGTGTTATCTTTTGGTTAAGCCTAAATTAAAGTGATCTAATTAAGATTTAAAGTATTAAGGCTTAAGGGTATAATTGTCATGAAATTAATGTGTTGATACCAGAGTGCTGTTTCTAATTTGTTGAGGGGCCGAATTATAAATAGCTAACATATAATAATTTGATTATTATATATAGTAAGGGTTATGGTCCCCAAATTATACGATACCTTTTTTTGTTTCTCTGTATCCCATCAACAGAGCATCAAGAACACAGTAGGGTTCATAGAGGATCGTGATAATTTGGAAGATCACAACCCATTCACAAACCTCCAGCGATGGATTCAGGTACGCTTCCGCTTTCTAGATTTAATTATTTTCTCTTGAATTGATATGGGTTATGTTATATTGTTTAGTGTTTGATTAAGTATGTATAGAAACATGTTTAGGTTAAATATTCGGATTAATTTTGTGCCTGAACATGTTGGTTTTGTTTTAATTGTGTTAATCAAAATTCCTAACAAGTGGTATCAGAGCTACCCATGATCGATTCTTGAGAATTGAGAATTTAAGGAATTTTTTTGAGAATTGTTGTGTTTTTAACAACTGATATATAATATATGTTATCTGATGTATTGGTAGAGAACAACAATGTTTTCTATTATTTGTTTGATCTTTATTTGGGTTTTGATCTTCTGATTGAGTTTTGTTTTTTAAGTAAAAAAAAAAAAAGTGTTCTCAGATTTTCGAAGAAAAAAAAACGGATCTGGGTTGAAACAGGTATTGAATCGGATCAACCCAAATATGTGGTTCTTTGCTTTGATGGGTCACACCCATACCCGATTCCATCTCCTTCAACCCACACCCATACAGTCCCGATGGCCCAGTTTCCCTCGCCCAAAATTAGTTTTTCACTCTCTCGGTCAACGCCATCCCAGGTCTGAATTTCCAGGTGAGCTTTGCGATCGACCCGTGCGATTTCAAGGCGAGGAGGAGGATCGCCGTTCAGTCGACGTCCAAATCGGGTGATCCACTCCGCTTACTTCCGCCGTCGCTCGATTGGGTTTGGATCGTTTTGGTCTTCGTTGATCTCTGATCTCGGTTTGCGGGCCGTCGACCGTTGCTCCGCCGTTCTTCGTTGCCTTCAGGCGACAAGATGGTGGTCTTTGGGGCGGTGAACAGTAAAGAATCAGGTCTCAGACCATGGTTTTGCGTTGGGCCACTTTTGGAGAATTTTAGATTCTTTAGGGACTGTTTTGCAATTTGTTTGGGCCATTGTGTGATTTTGATAAACTTTCGTGGTTAATTTATAATTTACAAAAATTTGAGGGCCTGTTTGCAATTATGAAAAAGTTCTGGGACAGACTTATAATTATTGAAAAGTTAGGGGGTCATTTTATAATTTGGAAAAAAGTTTTGGGCCAAATTTTAATTATGAAAAGTTGAGGGGTCTTTCTGTAATTTTATAAAATAAAGGGTACTTTTGTAATTTTGATAAAATAAAATAAATTTTTATTTTTTTTATTTTATTATTAGGATCAACTTAAATTCAAATATTTGGTGGTATACCTTTTATGGTTAAATAAAGTAGTCCATCATTCTAAATGGATTAATTGAAACAAGATGTCACAAAAGTGAACTCTCTTGTATAGATTGTTCATGAGGGATGTTGGATGTTCGTGTGTGTGTAAATTCATGTGGGTATTAGCCGGCCCAAAGGAAGGTTAATACTTGGCCGAGTTGTACACACATCTGTGGTGGTAAACATGTGACGATTATAAGATTTTATATGTGAATAATAAGTCGATCCAAAGATAGATTTATTATTTAACATAAATTATTGTCAATGTTTGATCACTACTAAAAGAGTACCACGTGTGTGTATATAAATTCATGCGGGTATTGGCCGGCTCAAAGGAAGGTTAATACTTGGCCGAATTGTACACATATCTATGGTGGTAAACATGTGATGATTATAAGGTTTTACATGTGAATAATAAGTCGATCCAAAGATAGATTTATTATTTAACATAAATTATTGTCAATGTTTGATCACTAAAACAAGAATACCACTTACAATTAATATTATTGTCTAAAGACTTGATATTAATGTTGTATTGGGTATCTTAAGATGTGACCGACCATTATTTGGTATATCTTTTATGGTTAAATAAAGTGGTCTATCATTCTAAATGGGCTAATTGAAACAAGATGTCGCCAAAGTGACCTCTCTTGTGTAGATTATTCATGAGGAATGTTGGATGTTTGTGAGTATGTAAATTCATGCTAGTATTAGTCGGCCCAAAGGAATGTTAATACTTGGCCGAATTGCACACACACCTGTGGTGATAAATATATGACAATTATAAGGTTTTACATGTGAATAATAAGTCGATCCAAAGATAGATTTATTATTTGACATTAATTATTGTCAATATTTGATCACTACAACAAGAGTACCACTTACAATTAATACTACTGTCCAAAGACTTGATATTAATGTTGTGCTAGGTATCTTGAGATGAGACTTACCATTATTTGAATTTGTTGATCATTGTATTTGGTTATTAATGTGAGCATGTTTGTGTGTTTGTTTTGTTCTTTTTCAAGTTAATGTTTTACTATATCTGCTAATACCAACTATATACACATGCTTAATGGGATTAACTTTAATGGGATTAACTTTAAGGATTGGAAGGAGAACATAGAAATTGTTCTTGGCTGTATGGATCTAGACCTTGCACTTCGGGTTGGGCAACCCGCTTCTCTTACCAATGCAAGTTCTCCTAATGATAGGAAGAACTTTGAGAAGTGGGATCGCTCAAATCGCATGAGTCTTATGATCATCAAGCGCGGCATTCCGGAGGCATTTAGGGGTGGGGTATCTGAAAAGACAACCAAAGCCAAGGAGTTCCTAACCGAAATTGAAAAGCGTTTTGTTAAAAATGATAAGGTAGAAACAAGCACGCATTTGCAAAGCTTGATTTCATGAAGTACAAAGGCAAAGGGAACATTAGGGAGTACATTATGGAAATGTCTCATATTGCTTCTAAGCTCAAGGCACTGAATCTCGAGCTGTCTGACGACCTGCTCGTGCATTTGGTATTAATATCTCTTCCTGCACAATACAACCAGTTTAAGGTCAGTTACAACTGTCAAAAGGATAAATGGACTCCTAATGAGCTCATTTCTTACTGTGTGCAAGAGGAAGAGAGACATGACCAAAAATGCTTATTTGGCTAGCACCTCTAAGGATAAGGGCAAATAGAGGAAGAATAATGAAACTGCTAAATACCTTATGAGCTTTGGACAGGTAGAAAGCCGAGTCTAAAGCATTTTCACATTTGGGGATGTCCAACTGAGGTAAGGCCTTACATGCCACATGAAAAGAAATTAGACTCCAAAACTGTGAGCAGTTACTTCATTGGCTACTCTGAGCGATCAAGGGTCTATAAGTTTTATGATCCCACATTTCGGTCAATTTTTGAAACTGGAACTGCAACATTTTTTGAGGATGTTGAGTTTGGGGGGAGAAATAAGGTTAGAGACATTGTCTTTGAGGAAGAATATGTTTCGATTCATACTATCGCTTTTGACAATGTGCAGGTTTCTATACCTGTCATTGATCAAGAAGTGAATTTAGATCCTCAACCAGACAATATTGAACAAACCCCCATTCAAGATGAGGTAATTGTTCTTGATGAACAAACTCAACAATCTCAAGAACCAGTGCCATTAAGATGATCCACTATAGGAAGGAGAAATGCTATTCCAGACGATTTTACGTATTTCTCCAGGAACATGAGGAAAACATTGGAATGATGGAAAATGATCCAATCAATTTCCATCAAGCCATGCAGGGTTCCAACTCTCAAAAGTGGATTGATGCCATGAATGAGAAGTATAAGTCTATGCAAGACAATAAGGTTTGGGTAATTATCCCAATACTAAAAGGTCTGAAGCCCATTGGTTGTAAATGGATATTTAAAACCAAAGGGATTCGAAAGATAATGTGGAGAGCTATAAAGCTCGTCTTGTAACTCAAGGCTTTACCCAAAAGAAAGGGATTGACTATAAAGAGACTTTCTCTCCGGTTTTTAACGAAAGACTCTTTTAGGATAATCATGGCATTTGTTGCATATTTTGACCTTGAGCTTCATCAGATGGATGTCAAGACGGCGTTTCTCAATGGTAACATTGACGAAACAATTTATATGGTGCAACCAGAAAACTTTGAGTCGAGAGACCTAAAGAATATGGTTTGCAAATTGACAGAATCCATTTATGGACTCAAGCAAGCTTCCCGTCAGTGGTACCATAAATTTCATCAAGTGATTATCTCGCTTGGTTTTGAGATAAACATTGTTGATAATTGTGTGTATCACAAATTCAGTGGGAGTAAGCACATATTCCTGGTTTTATATGTCGATGACATACTGCTTGCCACAAATGATATAGGCATATTGCATGAAACCAAGAAATTTCTATCAAAGAATTTTGAGATGAAAGATCTTGGTGACGCCTCTTTTGTATTAGGGATTCAGATACAACGAGATCGTTCTCGGGGTATTCTTGGATTATCACAAAGAAGCTATATCGACACAGTGCTCAAAAGGTTTGGCATGCAGGACTGCAAACCAGGTGACACCCCCGTCGCTAAGGGAGACAAGTTCAGTCTCAACTAGTGCCCTAAAAGTAACCTTGAAGTTAAGGAAATGCAGAAGATTCCTTATGCATCAGCTGTATTGAGTCTAATGTATGCTCAGGTGTGTACGCGTCCGGATATTGCATACATTGTTGGTATGTTAGGCTGATATTTAAGTAACCCTAGAATGGATCATTGGATAGCAGCCAAACGGGTTATGAGGTATTTGAAGAGAACAAAATATTACATGCTCATATATAGGACATCGGATCAATTTGAGATCATAGGTTATTCCGACTCCGATTTTGCTGGATGTCAAGTCAGTAGGAGATCCACATCAGGCTACATATACCTATTGGCTGGTAGAGCTATATCTTGGAAGAGTGCCAAACAGACACTCATAGTTCTTCCACCATGGCAACAGAGTTTGTAGCATGCTATGAGGCATCCAACCATGGAATATGGCTGCAGAATTTTGTCACTGGGCTGCTCATTCTGGAGGGTGTTGAAAGACCACTCAAACTATATTGTGACAATAAGTCAGCAGTGCTATATTCTAACAACAATAGGAGCTCATCTAAGATAAAGCATATTGACATTAAGTTTCTAGTTGTGAAGGAAAGAGTACAGAGTGGACATATATCCATAGAGCACATTGGGACAAACTCCATGATAGCGGATCCGCTTACAAAAGGATTATCACCCAAGGTCTTTCATGAGCACACTGCTCATATGGGTGTTATTTTGTGTGAGGATATCACATTATAGTGGGAGTTTGTATAACTATGTATTGTGTTGCTCTATATGTTTATTTTGGATATATTTATGAATTTATGTATTTGGATATTTATCTTATCAGAAATAAAGTATTCAGTTAATTACACTCTGTTACATTGAGTTAAGTTTGGATCTCACTAAGGAATAAAGTATGACCAGTTGGAATAGACATGTATAGATCACATTGCATGTAATTTCCATGCTACGCATCCATGATTGATATATTTCATTTGGTTATGTTGGTATACGTGACCATTGATGGTTTAGTCACGCTAAATGTGACGAAAGCCGCTTTGATCCTATGTTGGCATAATCAATGGACGAGATTGTTCGGATATACTCTTAAATTGTGATAGCAAAATTTTGGAGCTCATAAAGTCATACACATTTGTAAAGTTACATATGAGGCCCAGTGGGAGATTGTTGGAAAATTCCATCATATGGGGCCACCCATGTGAACATTAAATGTGTTGTGCTATCTTTTGGTTAAGCCTAAATTAAAGTGATCTAATTAAGATTTAAAGTATTAAGGCTTACAGGTATAATTGTCATGGAATTAATGTGTAGATACCAGAGTGCCGTTTCCAATTTGTTGAGGGGCCGAATTAGAAATAGCCAACATATAATAATTTGATTATTATATATAATAAGGGTTATGGTCCTAAAATTACATGATACCTTTTTTTGTTTCTCTGTATCCCATCAACAGAGCATCAAGAACACAGTAGGGTTCATAGAGGATCGTGATAATATGGAAGATCACAACCCATTCACAAACCTCCAGCGACGGATTCAGGTACACTTCAGCTTTCTAGATTTAATTATTTTCTCTTGAATTGATATGAGTTATGTTATATTGTTTAGGGTTTGATTAAGTATGTATAAAAACATGTTTAGGTCAAACATTCAGATTAATTTTGTATCTGAACATGTTGGTTTTATTGTAATTATGTTAATCGAAATTCCTAACAAGAATAAGATAACGATGGCTCCAGGCTTCACACATTTTCCTAGAAAATTCTTAGGGTAATACACTAGTACACGTTTTGGTCATTAGGAGATACAGAGATACTGCTTTGTGAGCATCATGTGCATGTTCACAACTCATGCATGCATGCAGCTTCACTGATCATCTTCAATCAGCTTTCGGACAGTATATATATATATAAGATGCAGTAGCACAGAATAGTAGTGTTAATAGGCACACCAACACAAGATTCTAAAGATTCTGAGTGATGTAATTCACATAGTTAAGGAAAGTGGGACCCACTTGATACGATCATTCTATGCATCCACCTTTGCTTTCTTTTTGTCCATATATATGCATCTGTGTCTGGACCAATTCAAGCCAAGTCCTACAACAAATCTAACTTACCTCCAATCCTCTCATGCTTTTTAGTTTTCTTTTTCTTTATACGGAAATAGTGAGTTATGTCACCTTTTTAACGTGTATTGTGATGATGACACTATTTTAATAACTTAAGTTTAAAAGACACCTATTAGGGTGAACTATCCAAATTACTCCTAAATTTTAATTTTTAAAAAACAACTTTATGAAATTTCTCCAAAAAAATTGTCTGAAAAACTTCTCTCTCTAAAAAAATTGTCTCTCTCCAGATTCTACACTAGAAGGTAACAAATATTTCTGATCTTCACTTAAATTTCTTTTATGCATTTCAGATATTTTGCATTCATTTCTGTGTGGGTTAACAATATATCAATTCCTCGATAACAATGTATCCATTTCAGATTCTACACTAGAATGTAGGAAAATTGAAAATATCCGTGCTTTTTTCTTGTGTGACCGAGAATATTTAAAGATGAATCGAGCTTATTTTATATTGGAACGAGCTTTTGTTTAGTTTGCAAAAAGCTCAATTATTTGAAAAAAATGCTCGATCCCTTAGAAAAAGTTCTCGATCTCTGGACAAAAGTTCTCGAACCGTTATAAAAGTTCTCGATAATTTGATAAATAATCTCGATCCCTTAAAAAAGCTCATGATACTTTAAAAAAATTCTCGATCTCTTAGAAAAAGTTCTCGGTCCCTTAGAAAATGTTCTCGATCCCTTGATAAAAGTTCTCGACCCCTTGATAAAAGTTCTCGATAATTTGACAAATATTCTCGATCCCTTAAAAAAGTTCTCGTTCAATTGTTAAAAGTTCTCGATCCCTTGATAAAAGTTCTCGATAATTTGATAAAAGTTCTCGATCCCTTAAAAAAGTTCTCGAACCGTTAGAAATGTTCTAGATCCCTTAGAAAAAGTTCTCGTTCCCTTGTTAAAAGTTCTCGACCCGTTATAAAAAGTTCTCGATAATTTAAGAAATATTCTTGATAAAAGTTCTCGAATCGAACCGTTAAAAAAGTTCTATATCCGTTGTAAATTATTCTTGAACCCTTGAAAAATTTCTCGATCCCTTATAAAAAGCACTCGATCCATTTGAAAAAAGCTAGATCACTTAGAAAATGTTCTCGATCCCTTTCCAAAAAGCTCGATTCGTTTGTAAATATTCTCGATTCATTATAAAAAAAGCTCGATTCCGAAGAACATGTTCTCGATCTCATACAGTTGAGAAATTTTTGTAATTCTTAGTAATTTTAAAAGTATTTTTTTTTATTTGTTAATAATTGTTTGTGATGATGATTTTCACAGGACTATGGATCGGGTTAGATTAGTCATATCTTACGACGGTCGATGGGAGCGATTACCTGATGGAAGTTAGAGGTATCTTGGTTCCGATAACCAAGGAATGTATGTGTTCAGAAATATGATTTACGAAGAGCTGATGTCGATCGTACAAACCGTTGTGAAGTACGATATGAACAAATACATTGCTGATCTACAATCTATATCAATCGTTCCCGGGACAACATGTCGCACATTTATAAGAAATGACGACGATGTTTTGTTTATGCTAGGGAAAGATAGGGTGATCCCTCAAGTATGTGTCAGTTTAACTGAGAAGGCTGCAGGATGTGTCATCGGTGAAGAAATCCCTCCTCATGATAACACCCAACATTTTTTATCTTCAGGCGGAAGCAACCAGTTGTTCACAGAAAGAAGTGGGATTAACGGTAGGGAAAACCTATATGGTGTCCCACCGAAAGTAGCCGACCATGGTGATATAGTTGGAGCTCAATTGGACGATGATTTCGGTTGTCAAATTGAAATGAATGATGGGCAGTACAACCACCAAAACAATGAGATGTACAATGACATGAACAATGAGCAGAACAATGAACCTCATAACTTACCAATCCATGAGGTGGCTAATGAGCCGAATTTACATCTGGTACATAATGTACCGAACAATGAGGAAGATGAAGAACCGTTCGAAACAGAAAGACGTACAAGACGTGTACACAGATGTAGTTCCACTACAGTAGATATAGCTGGAACATCTGAGGTCCGGCCTAATGTAACTCCAGCTGATTCTGAGAATGCCAGAACGTGGGTTATTCTAGTTTGGTATAGGTGGAAGCAGGAACTTGGTAGAAGATGAACCTACCAACATGATATATAAAGGTCAATTTTTTCCTACTAAAAAGGATTTGAAGAGATTGGCTGGGTATTTTGCAGTGCGGCACAACTTCGAGTGGAAGGTGAAAATGTCGAATAAGACAACATTACATCTGGTTTGTTTGATGAACAAATGTATGTGGAAGTTAAGAGCGGTTAGGAGAGATGAAGCGACATACTTTCAAGTAAGAATTTTTATCAACGAACACACTTGTCCGTAGGAGGAGATTCACTGCCGCCATCGATAAGCTAGTGCAGTCATAATTGAAAAAGTGATTGTAGCCAGATTGCAGCAACATGATGGTCGACTAATACGTCCGAAGGACATAATCGCCGACATGAAAACAATGTATGTCATCCAAATAATGTACAGTAAGGCATATCTAGCCCTTGATTATGCATTGTCATTGACCTATGAAATGCATGAGGAAAGCTTCCAACTGCTACCATCATTCGATTACGTGTTGGAACAACAAAATCCTGAAACTATTACTGATTTACAGTGCGATGAAAATGGTAAATTCCTATACTTTTTCATATCGTTGGGTGCCTTACTCAGAGGATTCCAGAGGTGTATGCATCCAGTTATTACTGTTGATGTTGCCCATTTAAAGGGTAGATTCGGGGGCACAATGTTTGTTGCAACTGCACAAGATAGGAATGAACAGGTTTATCCAATCGCTTTTGGGTACTGTGACTCGGAAAACAACCTATCATAGGAGTGGTTTTTGGATTGTTTGAAAGGTGCCCTTGGCCATATAAATGATTTGGTTTTCATTTCTGATCAACATGCAATCATTGAAGCAGAGATTTATAAAGTGTTCCCTTATGCCACCCATACCATATGTTACTGGCACTTTTATAAAAATATTAAGAAGTTATATCATAGAAAGGATATTGTCGTAATAATGGACAAAGCAACCCGAGCGTACACCGAGTTGCAATATAACCGGCACATGGAAGAGTTACGAAACTTGCACCCGAATGTATATGAATATGTAATTGATACCGGTCTACACAAGTGGTCCGAGTACACTGCCCCGACAGAAGGTATAGGGTCATGACAACAAATGCTGCAGAATGCATAAACTCATGCCTTAAATTTGCACGGCAACTGTCTATGTTGACTTTGGCAGAGTTCATTAGGAATATGCTACAACATTGGTTTCACGATGGTCATAGGGCTGAACAATCCATGTGTCATCAGTTGACCGACGCAACACATATTCTGATCCTCAAACGTGTTGATAAGTGTAATTTTATGACCGTTAATCCAGTTGACTTGAACATATTCTCGGTGAAACGGGCTGGAAATTAGTGGACCGTTGACTTAGCCCAGAAGACCTGCACATGCAACAAATTATAAATGGACCTTCTTCCATGTTCTCACGCTCTCGCTTCCGCAAGGTATATCATACAATTTTGTGTACTGTTAATATTACTTAAACATGAATCCTATCGTTTTCAATGTTTTTACAAGGACCGAAACATGGATTTCACATCCCTCTGTGCGGACTACTACAAGTGACAAACACTTATTAATGCGTACTCGGTTTCTATTATGCCGGTTGGCACTTGGATTATGCCATCTGACATCGCTGAGAGAGACGTTTTGAATCCAAGCTTCAAGAGACAAGCAGGCCGCCCAAGGGCTTTACGCTTGTTCTCGTCTTCGGAGAGAACAACTACATAGAATTGTAGATGATGTCGACAACCAGGGCATAGTTCGAGGAGATGTTCTAACCCAGCTTTGACTAATGAAGTTCCTAGCAGAGTCATTCCTGAGGAATGCAGACGTAAGTGTAGTATTTGTCATACAGTTGGTCACAACAGACAGACGTGTCCTACTAGAGACTCCATCGTGGAATGATTTGAGGCGTTATCATGATGACATTGTGATAATTTGAACTCGTATTACTTGTTCATTAACTGAAATGCAATTGTATTTAAATATGATTTGTATATATACAAATATAAACATTTTTATACAAAAGAATTGGTAAATATACAAAAGAATTGGTACATATACAAAAGAATTTGTAAATATACAAAATAATTGGTACATATACAAAAGAATTGGTACGTATACAAAATAATTGGTACATATACAAAAGAATTTGGTACGTATACAAATGAATTACTAAATAAATCTAAACGGGTCGGGACTTTGTAAATATTTCAATGGCCATCTTCCCCCGAATGATCCCCATATCGTTTTCCGACCAATCGAAATCCTTTCTGTCCGCTAGTAAGTACTCAATCAATCTCAACGTGTGGGGACCACAGTTACCCCTGCAGTTGGACACATTAACAAGCGTTAATAAAACATTAGGTTTATAATAATACAATCTTAAAGTTACTATTTATTACGAAATGTCTTACGATTTCTTCTGCTGGGGGATACGTTTTTCCGACACCACGCTGACATCAAAGGGCTTACTTGTCTTCTCAAATTTCTAAAGTCCAGCCGGTCGTGCAGTATGAAACCTGGCCAGATGCAACATCGAGGGTACAAAGTAGCGCAACGGGGATACCTACTGCTTTCGGATATGAGCTGGGACCTCCTGTCTCCAGTGGTCAATTATGAACATCTTCCTACATGTGAGGTCCACAGTCACCAGTAGCCAATGTTGTCACCCAATATTGCACGGTATCAGGATCTGTAAACGTAAACAGCAGGTATTAGGATGTACAAAGACATTTATATATACAATTGCAAACCAAGTAACACTTACCATGTCAACCTCGTGCCACGAACGGCATCCAATCGGGGCACCCCCAAGCACCGTCGTAAGGTCGACATCCTTCCACCAAGACCTCAAAACATTCCAACGCATCGGAGTGATCTCCCTGCGAGAATCACAAGGAATCATTTTCCTGTATTAGTGCTCCAGAAAGGACTGTAGAAACACAAACTCAAAGTTATTCGTGCTTTCCATACAAATCTATAAGCATGCGTAATCATTACTAATTTCAGTACTTACAAAAAATTGCGAGTCCAATATGTTAACCATCTGACTGTACACATTTGGGAAAGCCCGTTGAAGCTTCCGGAGAATATGGAGGTACGCGTCCATATGCTGGTAATATAAACACGTAAAGATATATTAGGAGGCTTACACATCTAAAAAAAAAATACTAAAAACAGAATTTACGATTCCACGTACCTCATCATCAACATCCATGAAGTTGGTCTGCAACCGATGGAACCATGCAGCATCAACTGGCTCCAGCAAATCAACATCACATCTGCATTAATGTTCCATCAACTACACATTTATTTAATGCATTAGAAGAAATTCTGCCACCTAAATAACAAAGAAATTTACTTACAGTTCCACATTTACGTTCTTCTTGAAGACTCGGTAAGCTTTCAACTGGTCACCGTCCACCAGCCCTAGGGATTAAATACGTGGTCAGGTCCCTCTAGTATTACCCTCACCCTCTTAGGTTCGCAAGGATCTGTGTACTGGCTAAGCAACTGCCAACCGCGCTTCAGTACACGCCTCTGCTGTCGAACTCCCTCCGCTGGGGTGTGTTGGATCGAAATAGTCGATGGAGGGGGAGTCTGCTGC
Organism: Dipteronia dyeriana; assembly: GCA_032871835.1. Lineage (NCBI taxonomy): Eukaryota > Viridiplantae > Streptophyta > Magnoliopsida > Sapindales > Sapindaceae > Dipteronia > Dipteronia dyeriana. The sequence continues at coordinate 96,948,894 of CM065296.1, read as the reverse complement.
TCGACGGGAGGTAGAGAGGGAGCCTGCTCCTCTATCTGAGAGGGATGGGGGTCGGCTGCTCACTCGGAGGTGGAGGTGGAGGTGGAGGTGGAGGTGGAGGGGGAGGGGGAGCCTGCTGCTCGGTCGTCGGTGGATGGAGAGCTTACTGCTTGCTCATAGGTGGAAGGGGAGCCTGCTGCTCACTCATCGGTGGAGGGGGAGCCTGCTGCTCGGTCTGAGGTGGAGGAGGAGCCTGCGAATCACTCTGAGCGGGAGGGGGGGCCGGCTGCTTGCTCGGAGGTGGAGGGGGGGCTGCTGCTCGCTCGGAGGTGGAGAGGGAGCCTGCTACTCACTCAGATATATGTATTACTTTATAGCTCATTTCCTTAAAGAATTTATGTTGTCCAAAAAATAAATTGTGTGGGATCTTATTGTTTGTTAGTCTAGTTGTTGAATAACTTGAGTTGGGTACATATCAAAACGAGGCTTTCTCAGAAATATCTTTCTCAGTAATATCTTGATATATGTATTTTTATTTTTACAAATTTTAAGTAATTGTTAGTTATTGTTAATCTTCTGTGGATTCCTCTCACTACCTTTTTACAAAACTGGCACGTGACACAAACACTAAATCTAAGGCTCCTGTCCTCCAGCTGTTTTTCAGTCCGTTTTCGTTTTTATTTTTCAAAAACGATTTTGAAAACGCGTTCATTAACCGTTTTTCATTTTATTTTCGAAAAAAAACAAAAAAACAAAACCAGTGTTAAAAATGAAAGATTTGAAAAACACAAAAAACTTGTTTTTTTGTTTTTATTTTTGTTTTTCGTTTTGTTTCTTACTTTTTTTTATAAAAAATTATTTTTTAAACTATTAATTGTACTGTTATATGTTTGATATGACTAGGAAAATACGGGACAAGATTCTTAAATGACCAAAGTGTCCCTCTTATATATATATATTCCAGAATAATTTATTTCCAACTATAACTAAAAGCATTAATTCAATAATATATATATATATATATATATATACATTATAATTATTATAATATATATATAATATATAATATTATAAAGTATTATTCTATAATATATATAATCATAATAATATTATAATATATATATATATAATATTTATATAAATACTATATATATATATTATGATTATAATTATAATGTTATTATATATAATAATATATTATATAATATTGTATATATATAATATCAAATATTATATATTTATATAGGATATAATATATAATGTATTATTATATATAAAAATATAATATAGTATAATAATATTTAATATATATTATTAAAAATATATATTGTTATAATATGTATATATATTAATATAATATATACAATTATATTTTTATATATATAGTAATTATTTATTTATAATTTAAGAGTTTAGTTTTGACTAATTCATTTTTTGATATGTTTTTTGAATTAATTTTTGATGTGTTACTTTTGTTTAATTTAAAAATTACAATACAAAAATTATATTGGTTAATTATGTAATCAATTTGTTTATAGTTGTAATAATATTAAACAAAATGCCAAAATTGATATTTCAATTTTTGATAGTTTTCGATTAACCTATCAGACTCATTTTTTATGTTTTCATTTTTCAAATACAGTTTTCAATATATGCTACCAGAGGCGTTTTCAGAATTCGAAACTGAAACTGAAACTAAAAACACTATTTTCATTTTCATTTTCATTTTTATTTTTGAAAAACAACAACTGAAAAACGCTTACAAGACGGACCCTAAGTGATTTCCAATTTTAATCTTATTTTTCCTTCTCTTTCTGATTTCAGTGCATGTCTGTTCTTCTTCCTCTCAAGGTTTCCATTGAGGGACATAACCAGGATTGAGCAACAGGATGGATTAGAATAATTTTTTTCTTTCCTGAAAGTTTTATTAATTAAAAATAAAGATACATATTGTCAAGAGGACACACACACACACACACACACACACACACACACACACACACACACATATATATATATATATATATGTATATATATTAGTGAGTAATGTGTACATGATAAAATGTGTATTCTAAATAATTACGTTACCAAAATTTAAAAAATAAGTATAAAAAAATATAAAAGAATCATTGAATGTAAATACAATCAAACACTAATCAAGTTGTATCCTATAATTTTTCAAAAATCAAACTTATCAATTATTAAATCTGGATCAATTGTACGAACAAAGTGTTAATATGCTTTTTAATGTAAAAAACCACTATTTTTTTTAATACAATACCACTTATGTTGTTGGTAATTCGAATTTGGTACATTGCCAAACTGAATGAATATTCTTACCACCAAGCTATAATGGGCGATGGTCAATAAAATTTGTCAAATACAGCATAATAAGTCACAAAATAAGTAATTAAATTATATCGTTATTTTATTTTCTTAGTCATATACTAACATAATTGACATGTCCTAAAGAAGTGTTCATACTCCCAAGTATAAGAGTGTCATAATAATAAATTAACTGGTAAGACCAAGTCGAACCACAGGGAGGTTGTTCACTAGTCCTTATAGAATTAATCATCTAGATTAATTAATAAGCTTGTTATAAAAATGTAAATCAATTAAAATTAAAACTGGGGCTAAGGGATCCACTGTTGGTAATTCGAATATGATCTAATAATTAATATTTAGTCCATATTAATGGGATGGTATTCCACTCCATTGACCACTCTCTTATAGATGTGGGTAAAAGTACTCACTGTGCTAGACAACATCTATCTGTCTACAGTGAGTCAAAACTCCACAAAGATTAGAGGGGATAAACCACTCTTTGATAGATATGGGTAAAAGTACTCACTGTGCTAGACAATATCTGTCTGTCTACAGTGAGTCAAAAACTCCACAAAGATCAGAGGGGAGAAACCACTCTATGATAAATATAGGTAAAAGTACTCACTGTGCTCGACAATATCTGTCTGACTACAGTGAGTCAAAAACTCCACAAAGATCAGAGGGGAGAAAGAAAAAAATAATAAACTTACCATAATTGGATCATATTTTCCTTACCAACAGTATCACCTTTGGCCCCAGCTATATAAAATTAGCCAAACATAATTTAACTATAATATAGTTATTTTATTTAAACTGAGAATTTGATAACAAAAGAGAGAGAATTTCACAAATCTAATATCAGATTTGGATTCAGAATATAAAAATTAGGGGGAGAGGCCCCTATTTATACAAAATACGGATGAAAATTGACCATCAGATGAATTTAGAATAGAGCTTCCAGATTTCACCACGTCATCAGTGAATAGTGAACAGTGAACAGTGAACAGTAAACGCCTCCGTGAAAGTAAATAGTGAACAGTGATAGTGAACAGTAAACGCATCCGTGAAAGTGAATAATGAACAGTGCACCGGCTTCTAGAATGTGATTCTCTGCAGCCGCGTGTACGGTGCACTCACAGTTTGGGGCAATAGGAATGTGCCATGTCATCAGGAACAGTGAAAGTCAACTGTGAACAGTAAAAGTCAACTATAAACAGTGAATAGACAAAATTACAAAAATACCCTTTATGGCCTTCCTAAGGGTTTTAACGTTCTAAACTTGAAAACGATGTTTGTTTTGCCATCTGACTTCTCCATAATTATGAATTGATCAAATTAACTCTGAAATACAAAGAAAAATACACTGATTACTACACAACACATTTATTTAAACGAGCGAACGAAATTATGTCTAAATTGAGGAATTAATCATATTGGGAGTGTAAAATGGTGATATTATCCCTTAGTAAGCATACACATTTCAGTGTTAATCACACCCCCAACCAGCTTATTGCTAGTCCCTAGCAATTAAAGCGAAAGTAGTAAAAACTCAAATTTAAATCTCTAAACTACCAAATAGACAAACTCCCCCATACCTCTTTTCTCACCCTTTGATAACCAGTCATCAATCGAGTTATCAATCAAACTTTCTTATGCTTAATAAAGATCAACACGATAACTATGAGATTCAATTGAAATCAAACAACATTTTCATTCCGAAATCTCATCAGGGCTTCTTCCTTAGGCAGTAGTTTTATTTATTTTTATTTTTATTTTGTATTTTTTTAATATAACAAAATTGGAAACAAACATTCCATCTTTAATCCATGTAACGAGCTTTAGGCCAATGACTCCCAAACCATTTGGCTTTAGGGCATTAAGTGTTAAAACACTCCTACGTGCTTAATTACTCGGATTGCAGATGTTTTTTTTAGTACAATTCCCTTAAGCTTTCTCTTTAACCTGTGTAGCGAGCTTTGGGTCAATGACTCCCAAACCAGCTGGTCTTAGGGCATTTGGTGTTAAAGCACCCCTCAGACTTAATTGCTTGAGTTAAAGAGGCTACGGAATTACACTTTATTCTTATCCAGACTCCACCGTTTTATGCGAACACTCTATGCTTACTGAGGCATGAGGCCCGACTACTAAGTAAGAGTTTTGGTCACAACACACAAAATTATTATTATTATTATTATTATTATTATTATTATTATTACTATATATATTTTTAAACAAGACCACTGTCTTCGTTTGTTACCCTTGAATGATGTTTCAGAACTAAATATCACAAAATCTCAATTTACTGAACATAATCACGTGTCAATGTGCGTGTGTGTCTAGGATAGTTCAAAAAATTTCTCTAGATGACTTAATGAACAAAAGGATTAGTCAATGATATCACAATGGAGAGTTTATAAATTTGAGTAGTCAGAAAGAGGAAAAATGCATCAGAACTACAAAGATGCGTCTCAGAAGTATCTAAAAGATCTCCTTACTCGACCATCTTTACAAAAAAAAATGGTCAGAAGTTATTTAAAAAAAAAATACAAAAGTTATTGAATCAATTATCCCCTCCCCCCAACCAGAACGAGACATTGTCCCCAATGTCATTAGAAAGATGTAAGGTTTAGAAGATATCACTTGAACAACTTGAAAGACAACAAAATCCTGCAAAACAACAAAAGAAATACAAAATAAAGGAAAATAAAATGCATAAAAGCCATGGGACAATCATAACTGAGATTCAGATCAATTCTGCATTACTTTTTCTCTTCAAAAATCAAAAGAAAACAACAATAATTATAAAAGACATTAAATGTGGAAGGAAAAAGATAATAAAAATAAAAGGATATTTACTGATAGTTGTGACTGTGACTCACATCTTCCTCTGGTTTTACATCCAGAAATGGCTTCAACGCCCTCTATGGATCGGTGATATGCTAATTTTCTTATAAATTGGCAAACAGGATCTTTTAAAGACAGATTCCAAAGACTATATTGTGCATGTTCTTTTTGAAATTGTGGCCATAATCGGTCAATTGCCATTTGCACATATCCACTAGGATGTGCACCAAGAGTCGCTAGGATATTATCCAATGACTCCCTACGCAAACCATGCCTAATGATTAAAATTTTTATCTTCCCGATTATTAGACACCATTCCTAAAGAACGACAACGTGTGTTGCAAGTTGTACGTGCACATTTGTGACAAGTAACCCCTAACTTCTTAGCTCTTCATTTTTTTTTTTGCAAGGTTACTTCTTCCAAAACCAGGCATGTAAGATATAAATGAATCAGCAGACTCACTTGCTAGACGTACCTTAGCTTCGATCAACCATCGAATTTCAACAGGAATTTTGTTTATCATCAGTAAGCGTAATCTTTCGGAACGTGCTTTATAAATCATTTTCAAAGCATTTTAGGGCAACGATGGGAAATATTTTTGTAGGTTTTTGAAAATTTCATCAATGCCTTGTTTTGGGGATCAGTTATTTGGAAAACTGAATTAAACCGACTTGAATTGTCATGGAGTAACCTTATCCGCCACTTAACCGGGGTTATATAGCAAAAATTCAAAATGTAAAAGCAAACAAAAACAAAAATAATAATTGCAAATACAAATAAAGTCAAAAGCAAAGGTTTGTTTCCTGTTGGATATCTAAGTGGGTTTTTAACCATGTTGTTGGTGAGTGTGGGCGATTGTGATCTCCTAATTAATCTACCACTAGTTGTTCGAGATCAACATCTCGACCAACGTCTCATGCAAATTTAATGAGGGTTCATGGAGGTGAAATATATAAAAATGAAGAAAATAAAAGAAAAAGTGATAAAAATGACAATATGCAAAATTCTAGGGGTGTAAATACAAATATACACAAGTGTTGGGGCAAAAGTGTAAATAATTATAAATATATGGACTAAAGTGAAAATATGATAATTACAGGGACTGATATACAAAAATAAAAAATAAAATGACCTATATACAAATGCAAACTAGATCTAAGCTAAAATGCAAATAAAAAGTTGAAGGGTTAAAATGCAAAAATATGATTATTGATTACAAGTAATTTTTTTTTTTAAAAGTGGATGAAGTTTAAGATTGAGATGAGTGATGCAAAATTGAATACAAAATAAGAAAAAAGAAGATAGAAAAAAAATAGCAAAACTAAAAAAAAAAAAAAAAAAAATTACTTCTACAAAGAAAATACGGACTTACCTCTCGGGAAGCGGCGCCAAACACTTGACACGTCCTAAAGAAGTGTTCATACTCCCAAGTATAAGAGTGTCATAGTAATAAATTAATCGGTAAAATCGAGTCGAACCACAGTGAGGTTGTTCACTAGTCCTTGTAGAATTAATTATCTAGATTAAATAATAAGCTGGTTATAAAAATGTAAATCAATTAAAATTAAAATTGGGGCTAAGGGATCCACTGTTGGTAATTCGAATATGATCCAATAATTAACATTTAGTCCAGATTAATGGGATGATATTCCACTCCACTGACCACTCTCTGATAGATGTGGGTAAAAGTACTCACTGTGCTAGACAACATCTGTCTGTCTACAGTGAGTCAAAACTCCACAAAGATTAGAGGGGATAAACCACTCTCTGATAGATATGGGTAAAAGTACTCACTGTGCTAGACAATATCTGTCTGTCTACAGTGAGTCAAAAACTCCACAAAGATCAGAGGGGAGAAATCACTCTTTGATAAATATGGGTAAAAGTACTCACTGTGCTCGACAATATCTGTCTGACTACAGTGAGTCAAAAACTCCACAAAGATTAGAGGGGAGAAAGCAAAAAAATAATAAACTTACCATAATTGGTTCATATTTTCCATACCAACAGTATTACCTTTGGCCCCAACTATATAAAATTAGTTAGATCTAATTTATCTATAAAATATCTATTTTATTTAAACTGAGAATTTGATAACAAAAGAGAGAGAATTTCACAAATCTAATATCAGTTTTGGATTTAGAATATGAAAATCAGGGGGGCGAGGCCCCCTATTTATACAAAATACGGATGGAAATTGACCATCGGATGAATTTAGAATGAAGCGTCCAGATTTCGCCACATCATCAGTGAATAGTGAACAGTGAACATGACAGTGAACAGTACACACATCCGTGAAAGTGAATAGTGAACAGTGCATCGGCTTCTAGAATGTGATTCTCTACAGCCGCGTGTACGGTGCACTCACAGTTTGAGGCAATAGGAATGTGTCACGTCATCAGGAACAGTGAAAGTCAACTGTGAACAGTAAAAGTCAACTATGAACAGTTAATAGTCAAAATTATAAAAATACTCTTCGTGGCCTTCCTAAGGATTTTAACGTTCTAAACTTGAAAACGATGTTTGTTTTGCCATCTGACTTTTCAATAATTCTGAATTGATTAAATTACCTCTGAATTACAAAGAAAAATACACTGATTACTGCACAACACATTTATTTAAGCGAGCGAACAAAATTATATCTAAATTGGGGAATTAATCATATTGGAAGTGTAAAATGATGATATTATCCCTTAGTAAACATACACTTTTCAGTGTTAATCAATAATGCAGTTTTTTTTTAAAATAATTTAATGATAATATGTTATTGTTGTGAATATTTTGTTTCTTGATTTTCATCGGAGATGAATTTTTTAATTAATGAGTTTTGTATTAACAAAAGAATATTGAATAAAAAAATAACAATAGATTCTTTACTTACATAGTATAATACTTTTAAATTATTATATAATTTAAATAATTTTTTCTTAACTTCATGTTTTACCATTTTAATATTTTTTTAAGGAGAGCCCTACTCTAGCCCTCATTGAGGTACATCTCCATTTCCATCTCCAAATTAAAGGTATCAATTGGGGTGGGCTTCGTACCCGATCTGTTAAGGCCCGCCAAGGAGGTGGGTCAAACCAGACACGGCATGACACGACACGTCTCATAGGCATGCCTGGGCTGGCACGACACGGCACACCAGGCCCACATGCCATGACCAATGGTCGGCAAGATGAGCCGGTATGCATGTTGGCATGCTTTGTCGACCGTTGGTCGGCAACATTTTTTTTTTTTTCAAATTCCAACGGTCAAACTGTTGGATTAATTTTTTATATATTTTTTTAAAAATTTACCGTTGGCTTCAACTACCAAAGATCAAAATGTAAATTTTCGAAACAAAATTACAAACACTACCCCTCAATACTTCTATTTTATATTTTTACTCACAATTTAAAATTTTCTATTAATACCCCACCCATTCCAATTTTTATACACTTTCTCTCCATTACTCTCCCTCTAATCTATATTATCTATAGTGGTTTTCCTATCAGTGCGTACTGATATAACTTATATCAGTACGTTGTATGTGAATCACTGATTATGGAAAAGTTTTGACAAGTGCATACACTTTGAGTCCAAGTATGTAAATCTAATGGTCTACATTCAACGTACGAATTTATATCAGTGCACACTGATTTGGAAATTTATGCTATTATCTATACTATTTCATTCTCTCTCTCTCTATATATATATGTATATATATACATATACATAAACATATATATATTCTCTACACTACTAACAACTAACAACTAACTACTAACTATATGCTACTACTACTATCACACTCTCTAATCTCTAGCTATTATTCTCTAATCTCTCCAACAAGGCACCAAAGTACAAAGGTAATTTTTATTCTTTAAATTTTATCATTTAATTTTATGCTTAGTTTTTAAATTTTAAATTTATAATATATTTATGCTTAGTTTTTAATTTAATTTTTTTGTTCAATTTATAAATTTATATTTTTATACTCAATTTTTATATTTATATTTTTTTGCTTCATAAATCATAAAATTATGTATTTTGTTTTATTTTATATATTTATGTTCAAAATTCAAAATTCAAAATGGTAAATTTTATATTCATAGTTAATATTTATCATTTTATGTTTAGATTTTACGTTTAATTATTAATTTTAATATTTTTGCTTCGTATATTAGTGCATTTTTTATTTTATATTTAGTTATAAATTTTAATTTTTTTTTTAGTTTTTAATGCTAATATTTATACTTAGGTTTTACTTTTATTTAATTTTTAATGCTTAGTATATTTATGAGTTTATATTTTTATGTTTTTCTAAATATACTTAGAATCTTAGGGTTTTTACTTTATATTTAATATTTTTGCTTTGATATTAATTTTTATATTTTTCCTTAGTATATTTATGATTTTATGTTTAGTTTTTAATTTTAATATTTTTTATCAATATATTTATGATTTTATGTTTATTTATTAATTTTAATATTTATACTTAGTTATTAATGATAATATTTATACTTAGCTTTTAATTTATATTCAATATTTATGCTCAATATATTTATGATTTTATGTTTTGTTTTTAATGTTAATATTTATTCTTAGGTTTTACTTTATGTTTAATGTTTATGTTTAATATCCTTATGATTTTATGCTTAGTTTTTACTGTTAATTTTTATTCTTAGGTTTTACTTTATATTAAATATTTATGCTTAATATATTTAATATTTATGCTTATTATATTTATGATTTTATGCTTACTTTTTAATGTTAATATTTTTGCTTAACATATAAGTATATTTATGATCATAAGTTTAGTTATTTATTGACTAATGAGTTAAAATTTATATTGTATGAAATGGACCCTAGTCATCCTTTTTTTTTCGGGACGGTTTTAACATGAACAATGTTGATTTTAACCTTTCTGAATCGGACTAACAGACAACGGGAGTTGCGGGACATTCTGTCTCTACACTGATTTCATGTCCCAAAACCAGAAGATGACAAATATTGTATGACAGTGTTTTGACCAAGAAGAAGTACCAAACCTAGATGGTACAGTCACATCAAGGGCTCGATGTAAGTTTTGTAAAGCCTTATATAACAGTTCTAGGTTAGGAACTGGTCATTTGGAAAGGCATACAGATAAATGCATGGCTCAACATGGACATGTAGATACTACAAACTAGACACAATTGTAACAGAACCCAGACGAGTCTGTTACGGCGTAGATTTACGACTCCGCATATGCTAGAGATTGGATGGAACTTTACATTGCACAAACCGATCAATCGATTAATTTATGTTACAATATTTTTATGAACAATTTATCCAAAAAGCATACAACCCACAATTTAAAGTTGTTTGTACAAACACCACTAGGAGCGATTTGTTAAAATGTTTTAAGACCCAACGAGATAACTTGATTAAAGCATCAAAATATTTTTATTGCATTAACTTTCGATATTTGAAGCACACATTCTAATTAAACAGGACTATTTATGTGTCACGAGACACTATTTAGACTCTGATTGGAAGTTACAAAAAAGAATTCTTGATTTTCATTCTATGAATTTTCAACATACCACAGAAAATATTTATCATGTCACTGTTTCTGTTTTACAAACTTATGTAATAACTCAACATATCCTTTCTATCAAATTAGATAATGCATCGACAAATACTAGAACTAATGCCTTGTTTTTAACAATAGTATCCGGTGAGATGAGGCTTATTTCTTCCACCAATATTTTGCATGTCATATCTTAAATTTAGTTGTACAATCTGGTTTGAAGGTTGTAGGCAAACGTATAGATATCATCAGAGATGCCCTTTCTTGGATTAGCACCTCTAATCCAAGATTGCAAGATTTCGGTAAATATTGTCAAGCTAACTCTTTATGACCTCGACGATTCCAAACAGATATGTCAGTAAAATGGAACTCTACTTACTTAATACTGTAAAATTGTTTGGATTATGCTGAACTATTTTAGGTTTTTATAACATGAAAATAGCTGATATTCGCTATCCATTACTAACATCGAACGATTGGTATGTGGTAAAAATTTTTGTTCAATTTTTAAAGGATTTTTACTATTCTACTTTAACTCTTTCCGATGTCTATTACCTCACATATTCTCAGGCAACCTATCAGATTGTGAAAATGTCTGAAATGTTAAGCATGTATAGAAAATATGATATCTTAGACACTGCAGTTGTTGCCATGGAAAACATGTTTAAAAAATACTGGTCTAAAATTCATTCCCTTTATACCTTAGGTGTTATACTAGATCATAGTGTTAAATTATCTGGTTTAGAAACTTTTATTGATTATATTGGTTCTAAATTGGACATAGATTTTTTCAAAACGGTTACTAACATGAGAACCAAGTTTTTCAAATTTTTAGTACTTATGAGTGTAGGTTTGATGGCGTTAACACAACTGTCGAAAGAACAGAACACACTCCATTGAAGAGAAGTTGGTGTATTCTCAATCGTTGAAAAAGTGGCGGTTCATCAAGTTCTTCTTCTTCATCCCAAGCTCCAGGAGCTGCTACAACTGGACGTGCCGAACTCAACAAGTTCATTGTAACTCAATTCGATTCAGCCGGAAACACAGAGAAATTTGATCTACTGTTATGGTGGAAGAACAATAGCAACAAATATCTGATCTTGTCACAACTAGCACATGATGTACTTATTATCCCTTTGTCCACTGTTTCTTTAGAATAGGTATTCATCACTAGTGGATGTATAATTGGATAAAAAAAGAACATCTTTGTCTTTTGAGGTGGTGAAGGTATTAGCAAGCCTTCGGGATTTGGAGTATGCTCGAATGAGGATGCAACATCAAATGGAAGACCAAGAAGTTAATCAAAATTTCACAAATTTTAAACGTCGATAAGGGTTCTAGCAGTAACCAAGTCCGGGACTAGGAGTGATGGCCGAAGATTGAAGAGTTATTGATTGCACTCTTTTTTTAATTTCTTAATTTATGATTATATATGTATATTTACTTGACTACTTGTAATTCTATTGCATTCTTTTTCCCTTACCAAGTTTTTATCCCACTAGGTTTTGCTTGGTAAGGTTTTTAATCAGACAATCATGTATTCATGTAATACTGAATTCTACATAGGTAAATAAAATTCATTTCTTTAGCCATATTTTTTCTTATCCGACTTATGCTTACACAATTTTTATTAAATAAATGAATAATTCATCATTGCATATTTTTTTTATTATATCTTTAATCTTTAATCTTCATTTAATATTTAAATTATTCTATTAAATAAATCTATCTATTTTTCACATTTTATTTTATTAGACTAAAATAATAAATAAGATAAACAAATTACAATTAATAATATTATAACGAACAAATTTAATACTCTAAAATTTTAAAAAATTCTTAAAACTTTAATATATATATATATATATATATATATATATATATATATATATATATATATTGAAGTGGGCTAACTTGTTAAGGCTCTCCAGGCCGCCATGCCGAGCCTGCAGGCCTTGTCATGCCCCATTTTTCCTTAACGTGTCGGGCCTGACATGACACGTTAAGGCGGTCGAGCCTTAAGGGGCCATGCCGACATGTTTTTACAGTTTTACTCCAAATTTCTCAAATCACTTTAATTTCTTCTATCTTTCACTCTTTTGAAGATTAAGGAGATTTAAATGGTAACATTTTCACTGGTTTTTTTTCGCTTCTTTTTCTTTCAAAAAAAGAAAAAAAAACTCGTTTGCTTCCGGATCTATTGAGAGTGAGAGAGTACAAAGAACTGAATCAACGGTTTACAAATACAAATACTTTGCTACCAATCTATACTAAACTCATTTCATAGTTATCTTTCCATCTTTTTATACTTTTAGATGGAGTTGCACTTTGAGACAGAAATTTGAAAATAATATTCTTTTTAGATCTGGAAATGGAAATAAAATGATGAGAGAAGGTTAAAAATAAGTTACATATTTAGGGGTTTTGGCATGTAGAACATCACAATTTGGTCAAAATTGAGAATCACTTGTCTACATGGCCTTGACCTCGAACCTTGCCATTGGGAGATCCTCGTGTCCAATGCGTCCGACACTGGCCAGATGGCAACATTCCCCATATAATTTACTTTTTTTTAATACTACAATAATTCGGGATTTAGGGACAAGGGACTCAAACCCATAAGTCTACAACCTCTCAGTGTAGAAGTGAAGGACATACGTCTTGTTCATATAATCACTAAATATTATAAAGCAAAAACAATAATGGGAAAGTTCTGCCATGTGTCTCATTAAGAGAATATCTAAAATTTGATTTATTTTGACACTTGGCAATACTTCCTCCCTCTTTTAATAATTTTTCATCTTAAATTGATTTTGACATTTTGCATTTCTTATGTGCCATATATTTTGTATTAATTTAAAAAAAAAAAACAAAAAACAATAAAACAATCAATTAGCATAATAGCTTTTCTTCTTCCAAAGCATCAGTATTCTCCCAAAGCTCCTTTTCTCCCAAAACATCAATAAGCTCTTCGTTTCCCAACAACTATTTACACTTTTGATTTTTTCACCTTCTTCTTCCTATATTCCTATTTAGCATTATTTTCACTTTTAATCTCCCAAAGCTCTTCTAATCCTAGAAATATTATGTGGTTTGTCTTTTTTTGAATATACCCAATAATTATTTCCACTTTTAGTCTCTTTTTCTTCTTTTTCGTATACCCGATGCAAGATCATCTTTCTCCAAATACACAACACAATGTTTACCTCTTATTTCTTCTTTTCCCATTATGTATTTCCATTTTTTTATTTATTCAGCTTCTTCTTTCTAAATTTCTATTAAGTTACCCAAAACATCAAAGATCTTTTCTTTCCCTACGATTATTTCCACACTTAATCTTGTCACCTTCTTCTTCTTGTATTCCTATTTAACATTATTTCCACTTTTAATCTCCCAATGCTCTTCTTTTCCCAGAAATATTATGTGGTTTGTCTTTTCTTGGATATACCCAATAATTATTTCCACTTTCAATCTCTTTATCTTCTTCTTCCTATACCGAATGCAAGATCATCTCTCTCCAAATACACAGCACAATGCTTACCTCTTATTTCTTCTTTTCACAATATGTATTTCCATTTTTTATTTACTCAGCTTCTTTTTTCTAAATTTCTTTTAATTTACCCAAACACCAATAAGCTCTTCTTTTCCCAAAGATTATTTCCACTTTTGATCTTTCACCATTTTCTTCCTATATTCTTATTTAGCATTATTTGCACTTTTAAACTCCCAAAGCTCTTATTTTCCCAAAAATATTATGTGTTTTGTCTTTTCTTGGCTATACCCAACAATTATTTCCACTATAGCTTCTTCTTCCTATACCCAATGTAAGATCATCTCTCTCCAAATACACAGCACAATGTTTACCTCTTATTTCTTATTTTTCCAATTTTTATTTCTATTTTTAATTTCTTCAGCTTCTTCTTTCTAAATTCATATTAATTTAGCATTAGTCTCGCTCTTCCTGATGCAATTTCATCTCTTGGTAATCAGCAAGTGTTTTATTTTTGCACTTTGCACTTTACAAATTCATCAATGTTACTGATAGCTGAGCTATAAAATGGTTTCAATCAATAGAAAACCTTTGTAGAATTCTCATCTAAATCGAAACACAAGCACAAACCCTCAACGGTATTTCTTTTTTCAGTGATTATTTTATTCCTCACACCAAACTGAGATAAAGATATTATAACTAATTGATAGTGCTATTTCTCTTATATTCTTTCATCATGGCTGGCCTAATTAATTTTATTGCTAACCTTACCCCTCAAAAGACAAATGGACGATCAAAGTTAGAGTGATTCGGCTTTGGAAACAACTTAATTTTATACAGCCTAAATTGGGAGACAATATTGAGTTGGTGCTTTAAGATGATAATGTATTATCTAAAACCATTTACGTTTCTGTTGTCTATTCTTAATTTAAGTTCCATATTTGAGTTTGAACTTCTTATTCTTCTTTATTCTAGGTTTGAAGGATCCAAGCTTCTGCTAGAGGTTCTCTTCCGATCAAGGATCATTTGGTTGAAGACAACTTTTATGAATTCTCCAACTTTGGAGTGGCATTGAATACATAGATATATAAACCAATAATGCATGTATACAAGCTGACCTTCAACTTAAAAACAACCTTAACTTTGGTACCAACATCAACCATTCCCATGTATAAGTTTTCCTTTGTCGATTTTGATGGCATTGTCAATGAAACAAAGGAAGATGCTTATTTAGTTGGTAAGGTCATCTTATGATAGTTTATATATTATTTGTTAATTTTCTAATATATTATTTCCTAACTCTACCTCAATACACATTTTAAGATGTAATTGGATTGCTCACTAGTGTTGGTGGTTTGAAAGAGATTATCATTAATGGAAAGCGAACAAATATGGTTGAAGTAGAGTTGGATAATCTTGGGTTGGTACTATTTCTTTTATTGCTCATTCTTATATGATTATCTATACTAAATCTATTTTATTTCATCTTCATAATTTTTTTTCTTTCCTTAGTGGTACAAAAATGAAGTGCACTTTAAGGGAAGGATTTGCTGATCAAATGCTTTCATTTACGAATAATAGTATTGTCGGGACTGTTGTTGTTGTCGTACAATTTGCCAAGATGAAAATGTTCGGAGGTATTATGTTTTCTATTTTTCCACATATTATGGTCAACTTTTTTTTTGAAATAGTATTTTGTAATTTTAAAAAATTGTAGGTTTGATGGGAATATCCAATACAAAGTTCAGCTCGAGGTTGTTTATTAATGTTGAACTCCTTGAGGTTGTGGAATTTAAAGCTAGGCCAGTGTCTAACATTTGTTTTGATTAAAGTATGCAATTTATGTTTACTTATATTTGAATCTCTTTAATTGCTATAATTCTTTCTGGAGAATCCTCGAACACCCATTCATTGAGCAAGTTATCGACACCATCATCTTACTCCATGTCCGATGACTTCCTTAATCAAACCTTGAAGAAGACCATTGTTGAACTTAAAGACTGTAGAGAGATTATCCGGATATTTATTTCTTTTTTTTAACATTTGTTGGTTTATTTCCTATAGTAAATGTCATTTATTATGTGAAAATTGTAAATTTTATGATGTAGGATATATCTTTGTGAATGTTGCTACCATTAAGGAAATTCAATCCAGGAAGTGTGTTGGTGGTGTTACTCTTGATTTTGAAAAGTGGTATTGTAAAAATTGTAAGAATCATTGGCCAAATTATGTTCCAAAGTAAAGTTTTTTCCTCAATTCACAACTTTTTGTTATCAACATTCATATATTTAAAGTTTAATTTTATTTATCATAACTATCATAACTCATCTTTTGTTTTTACTATTAATTAGATTTTGCATTGAAATTAGAGTGGTAGATGAGACTGATGCTGTTTCTTTTGTTATATTTGACAAAGAGGCTATGAGTATTTTGGAGATTTCTGCACCCTTTCTGCATGAATTACATATCACACTACAACAAAATTGACAAACATAGCATGGGATGAATGCTATAACGGATAATAGATAGCATTTAACCTGATGCTATCATAGCCAAAGCTATTAAAAGTCTCTTACCGATTATTGCAATTTATAAATACTATTAAATGACTTTTTGAAAAGCTATCCCAAGATACGCAGTAACTTTTTGTAAATGCTACGATCGGCTTTCCATTGCAATATTAAAACGCTATAAAATACAAAAACTTTTCTAAACTATAGCTCTTTCTATATGCCATAAAAGCTTATTACATTTCACAAAAGCTAGAAATGATTTTGTCAATACCATGATTATTTGTTAGTAATATAAAAGGAAATTCAAGTTCCATCTCGTTAATTATAAACATTAGAATTATACAAAAATTTCAAGAAAAACAATAGGTGTATAAAAAGATTCAAGTCATTTCACTAATATACCAAAATAATTACATAGTTTGTCTGACGCAGTGAAAACGTAAAAGAACTAGACCGACGTCTAAATTATATTGAAACTGGAATCCACCAGAAAAAAAATAAGAAACAAGTCTGAAATTTTATTGAATAATTAGCTGAATGAGCCTTTCGGCTTACAAGGATATTTAAAATGAAAAAAATCCTAACCCAAATCCTTGTTAGACAAGAAACGAGATTACATATCAAAAGATCCCTAAAATAGCGAAAACTGTCAAAAATAGCGAAATCACAAAAGTTATGGAAATAAAATATACTAACGACCATAAACAAACTGAAATTAACAGTAGAAGATTCTGGCTTGTCAAAGTCAACTTATGACTAAAAAGGAAATTTCCCAAAAATGAAAGAATTACTATTTCGGGGCCTAAATGATTAAATTTTGCCGAAAAAGGTCGTGCCACAACACCAAAGGTGTTGATTTCTGAAGATCTCTTCGTTTCCCTTCAATTAAAGTCATTTATTCTTGGATTTAGGATGATCCCACAACGCCATATAAGATTCAACCACTTGTTCTACATCATTGTCATAACTTATATCATGGTACTAAAGCACAATATCCTGATTTACAAAAGTTTGTCTATAGAAAAGAGAAAATCCCAAAATCTACAAAAAAAATGGCTAACAGGATTTAACCACCCTTCATCTTCAGCATACTTCTAATGTTGTTGAGTCTTCATATTTACAACCTGGATTTATGATTTCAAAAGAAGAAAATACAGTAGTAATATAATAAAATAAAAATTATTCATTGTAAATAATATTGGAAATTTGGAATATATAGGTCAAATAGACATAAAAAACAAAACAACAATACATGGATAACTGTTTTTATATCTTTATTGTACCAAAATGATCTAAATTCTCATGTCTCATAAATTAAACTAATTTCAAATAAACCTAAAAAAAAACTCTTATTTGAGAACACAAATTCAAGTGACATTGTACCTAATATAGAGAGGAAAAAATAATAAATAAAATGAAAACAAAAAATTCATTTTGGGTATTAAGACTTAAAGATGAAAAAAAAATATAAAAAAATAAACTATGAATGAATCGATCATGCGAGATTTTTAAAGAAACTAAAAAGTACTTTTATAAGTTTTGATATAGATAATAGACAAGAAATAAAAGTAATTGTTGTAAACATACCCATGGATTTCTCGTTTGTATTTAAGTAACTAGATTCAAATAGTGAAGATTTGGGATTGAGAGATCTGCACAAGTGCTGATTAATTCTGAGCAAAACGAAATTAATTCTAAGAAAAATGAAAATCATAAAAAAAAAGTCTGAAAGCAAATCGGATCTCATAAATCACTAAGACCCACAAGTCATATATCAGATCTCAGAAATCACAAAGACCCATAAAGAGAACAAAAAACAAAAAGAATCATACAATACGAACATACCATCTTCTATAAGGAATTAGCAGCCAAATGAAAGAGAAGCAAAAATAGAGTAACCTATTTGCTTCTTGAAATGTTGTAAGCCATTTTCTTGGAAGAAAATCCTCTCTCTCTCTCTCTTGTTCACTCCTTGTACTCTGTTCTTCACTTATTTGACAGATAGAGAAAAAGGAGAATAGGAGATGCAATGAAAATGAAATAAAGTTATACAGACTTCCATATTATTTTTTCATTAAAAAATATACAAGTTCTAAGTGAGTTCTAAGTAATGTTGTAATGGTCTTTCTTTTTGTTCAAGGAATATAAAAAAAAACATATCACTAATTTCATTCCCACTAAGACTAAAATTTTTGAGTGGTGTGAATTGTTTAAGTGGGACTTTCATCTTATTCCCACTCTAAACTTTTTATCCCACCAAAATAGTTTTTTAGTTGACTATATCGTATTGGAAAAGCTATAAATCTATATTAAACTTGGGAAATGTAATGGTTATTGTGTAGCAATTTTGAATTGCTATATTATTACTATTAAAATATAATAAAAAATAAAATGTTACTTGGTAAATATCTTTCATAGCGTTTTATAACAAAAGCAATCTTAAATGGAAATTTCATAGCTTTTTGAAAAGAATTCTATTGAGCAATGCTATGAAATGTAAAATTTGTTGTAGTGTCAGAAGAGTAAATTATTCTCTGTTGTTAAAAAAATGTATTTCAATAACATAGATTAATCTTGGATGGTTTATATAGTTTCATTTCTTTTTTATTTTTGGAGTGGTGATCTAGCCAAATATCCTTATGAACTGGATGTTTTGCAAGATAAAACTTTTCTCTTCGAAGGTAACATTAAAAAAAAAACATAACATCCTTCAATTGGGAGAATGGAAAGGTATGCAATGACGAGAGCATCTTGGAAGATTTTGTTGAGGAAGTGAAAGCAAATGAGGTTTGTAAATTTTGTTACAAGCTTGCTGCCATAATGTGTGCTGCCATAATGTGTGTTGTCTTGTTTTTATATATTCTTTATAATTGAATCTATCTTATTATCTTAAAGGATGTTTGTGATATAAGGAACTCTTCCGTTGATAATGAACAACCTTCAGATGATGCTAGTCTAAAATTATTGGTAATATTTAATCTTTTAATTATAATTTTCATGTTATGATATCCTTATGGGCGTTATGGTTGTGTTGTGTTAATGATATTTCGATTATCTAGTCTAGAGACCACTTCCTAGACTTGTGATAGTGTGATTGATTTTGCCACACCTTTGAAGAGGAGTTATGTAGAAGTTGGAAGAAATGGAACTGCTGATAATGAAGGCGAGTTGTCCTCCACTATGCGGAAACTACAATTGAGCAATATAAAGGTTGAGAAAGATTGATGTTCAAGTAACTAAAGATTTGAGGGACAATCTATCAAGATAGAGAAGAATTGATAATGAAGTTGCATAAGAGACTTTATGAGTGTCCTTTTTAAGTAGAAATCCATTGTGTTTTATAAATATTATGTTATGTTTTATGAGTTAGGTTGAGTCACTGTAAGGTCTCTTTGTGGACTTAGTGTTACCTTTTGTTTAGTGTTATGTTATGTATTAGTATTTTATGCATTTGTTTAAGTGTTAGATTTACCATCATGATCAAAATGACTAACTTTTGTGGTGGTGCAAAAATTTACATGTTTTTACTGTTTTTTTATATGATATTACAAATGGTAATTAGAATTGGTGATCTTGGAAATTGGCATACAAGATAAACGGGTCCATGTGTAATTAGCCTATGATTAGACAAAAAATGTTCATATATGTAATCTCCTTATTACTTCTGGATGCAACCAAGCAATAAATTACTTTTTTTTAAAAGGCCCTATATAATAAATAAAATAAATCATTTGAACTCTATTTTTATACATCATCATATCTTGTCATGGCAGCTGAAAACTAAATATTTAATATTATAATATTTCCCTGTCAATTGTCATTTTGTTGGTGATATATCTAATTGACATAATTAACGTAAGCAAGGTAACACTTTCATTGAAAAAGTAAATATATAAAATAATGCCACCTTATTTTCTGTTATCTATTACTCTTTCCTTATTTGTGTTATTCCTTGATACCAATTTCATTAATGCACTATCTCTTTATCTATGTTTGTAATTATCTATATTTCTTATATCAGGATATGAAGCATCAAAAACTACTAGCCTTCAATATTAAAACCAATAATAGCACTTTCTTAGTAAAATTCATCTTGAAATATATGGCAACATAATGTCTACTATTTATGACTTTCATTATTACATTCTATTTTGACAAATGCACTGGAACATACCATAGATCTTATACATCTTTATGTTTATCTTTGTGAGTGTTATATTGAGTAGAAATCCATTGTGTACAATAAATATTACTTTATGTTTTATGATGTAAGAACCTCATTTTTATGATTGGCTTATTTCATGAAAAATCATATTGAGGGTGTTTGTGTAATGGGTAGCGTAGGTTCTCCAAGTGTGGTTTTCTCGAAGACAAGCTTTCGGTCATCTCATGAACTTAAAGAGGTAGTTCACTTATCCTTAATTCTCTTTAAAGAGGTTTAGTTACACACACTCACATCTCATAAATTTGTTGTTGCACACACACACACACACACTTACATGTATTTGTTTCGTTATTCATTTGTTTCTTATTGCTCATGTGTGCATTCCTTCATAATCACACTTATACTTCATTTCTGGATTTAAGTGTGGTTTTATGTTGTGTCCATACTTGCATGATAGTGTGCTTGTTTTAGTGCATTGAGTGACCATTTAAGAAGGTCTCATTCTTTTCTTGTTTTGGTCCTTGGTCACATGGTTTTTTCCATGAGTGTATGCATTCTTGTTGTTGTCCAAATCTGACATTTGGTCACTTATTTAACCATAACTATTTCTACAGTCATCTAAATCATGTTTTATTAATTGGAGTAGAAAGTAGATTTCCATACCTTTCCAACGGTATATTATTCGAAAGATTTAAATGTTATTTGGTTATGTTTTGAGACTCTTTAAGGTCTCTTCTGCATGGGTTCTGCACAGGTTACGCACGGGTTCCTACCCGTTCAGTACCCGTGCACTGAAGATGAGTGTCATTGGGTTTGTCTACTATACGGATTATGCACAGGTCCCTTACCCATGCAGTACCCATGCACTGGGCATCATTTTTTAAAATGATGTAGTTTCGTTTTATGGCTTATATATATATATACTATATATATATATGTCATCTTCTTCCTCATTCATTTTTAGAGCTTCAAAGCCTACTTTTAGAGAGAGAAAGAATCTCGTTAGTAAGAGAAGCTCTAAGACTTTTTCTTTAACTCTCCAAATCCAAAACCCGTCATTCATCCATGAATCAAACATCTTCTAGCTTTCATCTAGGATGTATTCTTGCATGGGTCTTTATCATTGAGTTGACTTGGTAAGTTGAACAAAAACCCATCTTTGTTAATTGCTCATACTATCTAGGAGTGTGTTTTTATTGTTTTTATTAGTTGATTAAATGCTAGTACTCTATTTATTGCATCTATTTATGAGTTACTTTGTATAATTGGGTTTGTTTGTTGATAGCTAGCATTAAGAACATATTTGGCCTCTAGCTAAATCTATATGCTTAACATTTAGATATTGTTGATTAGGATTTATTGATTGCATTTGTTAATTGCATTTATCGTCCTTGCCATGATTAATGACAACTTAGGTTGATTTGGCTTGTTTGATAATTAGGTTGTTAGATTTGCTTATCAACATCTAATTGAGCATTTAGTGAATAGTCATGCACTATATTGCATCTAGAATATTCATATATTCACTTAGACTATTTTTATCTCTTTTTTTAGAGTTAAGTCTCGTGACTACAAGATGTAGTGCACAAGCAAGTGAAGTTTTGCAACCAAGATGTGGTTGGTAAGCAAAGCGATCAAGAATCACTATAAAGGTTTGTTGGGTAGTAGTGGTGGGTTAGTGACTGAGAATGGTGTGACTAGAGGTCAACATAGGTTTTAAACATCATTACAACATGGGATTGAAGATCGTAGTGGCTAAGTGGTTAGCTCGTGGTTTTTCCCCTGTTGAAGGGTTTCCACGTAAAAAATCAAGTGTTATATTTGATTTTGTATATTTGTGTATGGGGTAAATTTTTAATATTGACTTATCAAGAAAAAATGTTAATTAACTTGATTAAAACCTATTCACCCCCCTCTAGGTTAATTAGACACATACTTTAATTTTATTTTCAATTGGTATCAGAACTGGTTCCTAGACATAATTAGGTGATCTAAGCTCTTGTTTGTGTGTTTTGCATTTGTTTGCATTTTGATTGTTGCATTCATTTGTATTCATATCATTCATTAAACACTATATGTGGCACTGAGATGTTAGAGGGTGATTTGACCTCCAAAGTTGAGAGAGAGGTAATTGACTTCGATGAGGAGATGACTTTCATGGTGGAGAGATTTAGAAGATTCGTGAAATATCACAAGAAGGGCATGACCTCCAAAGTGAATGAGAAGAAGTAGTTGACCTTAGTAAAGAAGGATGAAGCAAGTAAGGATAAATCGTCAAGGATAGATGACTAATGCCTTGAGTGTGGTGGATTTGGCCATGTTGACTCCGTGTGTGATAACTTGAAGAATAAGAAAAGATGAGAAGCTATGATATCTACTTTGAGTGATAGCAAATTTGAAGTAGTTGAAGGAAGTTTCACAAGCTCGGTTGAGTGTGAGAATAACTATTATGCCTTTCTGTTCTCCTACCATGAAGAATTTAAAGCTATCACCAAATGTTCTTCACTTGATGGATTCAAGAAGGGTGACTTAAGACAAAAGAGGAGCAAGCTTGAGAGAAGTTAACCTTGGTAATATGACCAACGAAAGCATATACGGGAGAAGCTTTGATCAAGAGAGCACTTGCTCTGGAAACTCATGTGATAATGTGGTGAATTATCATGAGTTTATTGACTACCTTAAAAAATGTTTGAAAGAGAAAAATGATAAAGTTCTAAGGTTGATGGGAGAAAATCTCCATCTAAGAACTAAAGTGACTCACTTAGATAAGGAAGTTTTACTTGTTAAAGTGAACGAAGTGATGATGGAGAAGGAACATGAAGAGGTAAGAAATACACTTGCTAAAGTGACTTCAAGTTCGGAAAAATTTGACCACATGTTGAGCATTGGAAAGAAGTCAAATGACATGAGAGAGCTTGGCTTTATAGATGATGAGTCCACACCATCCCTGGACAAGACAACTTTTGTGAAAGAATGTATCCCTAAGTTGCCTCCTCCATCTCAACATCCAATGAAGGCTTCCATCGATAACTCCTTAAAGATGAACACAATTGATGTGTCCAAATATGAGAAGGAGATTGAAAATTGCCACAAAAGGATGAAGGCAATGAAAGATGAGCTTGTTAACAAAGAAAACTCCTTGAAAATTATCAAGGAAAGAGAGATTATGTGCCTTGAAGAACTAAAGAAGGAAAAGTTTAAACAACCTCAAGCTCAAGGTAAAAGCAAAGCCTTATCCAAGCAATCTTCAACTAAAGGAACATCCTCACAAGCCTTGGCAACTCAACCAAATCCTAGGTAATCCAAGAAGAAAGGACAAGCCCTTAAGAATTCAATCACTCCTCTAACAAGCAAACTATGAGGAAAGTAGGTGATCACAAGAAACATGGTCAACCAAGAAGGCATGATCAACCGGCTCAACCACCTCAACAAGCTAGACCACAAAGATGCCACCATTCGGCTCAAGTTCCAAGAAGCCAACCAGTGCATCATCAAAGACAACCTCATCAACATGGCAATGCCTCGATGAGATCACAATGTAATGATATAAACTCTTACTTTGTACCTATTTGTCATTTTTTTGATATGAATGGTCATTTAAATCCGAATTGTTTTAAATACATTAAGATAAGTGTGTTAGAGATCATGAAAGAAAAACAGTTGAAAATTAGGGCAAGTTTGCAATGAACTAGGGATCCTAGAAACATGTATATGACAACTAGAAATGAAAAAGTGGAACTTAGGTGGGTTAGAAAGAATGAACTCGCTTGCCAATTTGCTCATGTGTCACCCGTAGATGCAACTAGGTCTTTTGGACTTGGTAGGTCTATAGGGACTCATGCCTCCCATTGACTTGGTTGGATTGACCCCATTTGGGGAGCTCAAGCAAAGAGAGAAAACTTGCATGATTTGCTATGTGTAAAAAGTTGATTAATTTTATACTCTTTTGTTAATTGCTTGAGATTATTTGTTGTGAATATGCTTATATGATATTTTCTTAATAAGTGTGCAACATTGTTTTACTTGCAATCCATGTCATATTTATGTTCAAACATGCATTTTTGGACTAGAAAATTTACATTGGAAGTACATTTTGAATGACCTATAATTGATCACCATGACATGACTATTTTATTAATGACATACTTTGAATTGATATGCATGAAGAAATTTTTGATTGCTTAATATTGAATGTAAAAAATTTGTGTGAAATGAAATATTGAGACTCCTAATCAATAAGGATCTTGTATCCATTCAAAGTATTTTAAAATCCAAAGTCTCACTCTCTTTATTAGCTAAATAAGGCTACTATCATACGAGTATCTTACCCAAAAAAATCGAATAGGGTGCAAATGTCACTCATGCATTGTTTTGCTTATAAAGTTTGATATAGTTGTTCATTAAATTGAATCTCTTATATTTTCTATATCATTGCTTATGATCATAAATAAATGGTGAAAAATGGTTTGAATTCTTTTGAAAACCTTTGTTTTTTTCTTTGCCAAATACCATTGTTTTGGATTTGAACATGTCTTGCATGCGAAACATCTTTTTTTTTTTAACAGCAAAATAAATTATGCATGTGAAACATCTTTGTCACACATATATTTTTTTAAAAATAAAACTCCTTGAATCTCTCTCAATTATTTAAGTTGCATAAAATTTGTGTATATGATTATGCAATGTATTTGTGGGAATAGGTCTCTTTGCTAAAGCAACCCGATAAGGGGAGCTCATTTGCCTATTTCATGACAACAAATGGAGAAGTCTTTAGAAATATAGAGGGAGCATTGTTTATGCTTTGGGGGAGAAATTATGGAAGAGAGTAACCTTTTAGGGGGAGCATTGCATATGCATTACTTTATATTTCTTTATTGAGTGCAATTGGTTTTTATATTTGTTCACCTCACACGCACTTATTCTCAGAAAAAACTTTCATGCTACTGTGTGTAAGTAATGATCTACGAATAGATTGAAGACCTTGAAGACTTAGTTCTTAGGTTTTTCTTATCATAACATAGAATATACTTTGTTGACCAATAACTTTATTATTTTTTTGTAAGGATTATTTGATGAGTGGTGATTTTGTCATGAAATAGCCAAACGGGGAGACTGTAAGAACCTCAATTTTATGATTGTCTTATTTCATGACAATCACATTGGGATGTTTGTTTAACGGGTAGCATAGGTTCTCCAAGTGTGGTTTTCTCGAATACATGCTCCAGTTATCTCATGAACTTCAAGAGGTAGTTCACTTATGCTTAATTCTCTTTGAAGAGGTTTAGTTGCACACACTCACATCTCATGCATTTGTATTGACATGAATTTGTTATCGTACATACACAAACACACACACACACACACACACTCACACACACACACACACACACACACACACACACACACACACACACACACACACAAACACACTTACATGCATTTGAGTTGTTATTCATTTGTTACTTATTGCTCATGTGTGCATTCCTTCAAAATCACACTTGCACTTCATTTCTAGATTTAAGTGTGGTTTTGTTTTGTATCTGCGCTTGCATGATAGTGTGCTTGTTTTAGCGCGTTGAGTGACCATTTGAGAAGGTCCTATTCTTCTTTTGTTTTAATCTTTGTCACATGGTTTTTTTCCATTAGTTTGAGCATTCTTGTTATTGTCCAAATCTGACATTTGGTCACTTATTTGACCATAACTCTTCTATAGTAATCCAACTCGTGTTTTGTTAATTGGAGTAGAAAGTAGACTTCCATCCCTTTCCAACGGTATATTATTCGAAAGGTTTGGATGTCGTTTGGTTATGTTTTGAGACTCTTGAAGGTCTCTACTGCATAAGTTATGCATGTGTCCCTACTTGTGCAGTACCTGTGCAGTGAGGATGAGTGTCTTTGGATTTGTCTACTGCACGGGTTATGCATGGGTCCCTTACCCGTGCAGTACCCGTGCACTGGGCATCAATTTTCAAAACGATGTAGTTTCGTTTTATGTCTTATATGTATGTCATCTTCTTCCTCATTTATTTTTAGAGCTTTAAAACCAATTTTTAGACAGAGGAAGAATCCCCTTAGAGAGATAAGCACCAAGACTTATTCTTTAACTCTCTAAACCCAAAACCCATTTATTCATGAATCAAACATCTTCTAGCTTTCATCTAGGATGTATTCTTGCATGGGTCTTCATCATTGAGTTGATTTGGTAAGTTGAACTAAAACCCATCTTTGTTAATTGTTCATACTTTCTAAGAGTGTATTTTTATTGCAATTATTAGTTGGTTAAATGCTATGATTCTATTTATTGCATCTATTTATGAGTTCCTTTGGGGTGCGTTTGAAACGCGGGACGGGATGGGACAATGTGGGACAACTTTCAGTTGTCCCATATTTTGCATGTTATTAGCTTGGGACATGACGGGACATTGTGGGACAAAAACCACAAAAAATTATCCCACCCTAGACCATCAAATAGACTTGTCCCATGCATGGGACAAGTCTATAAAAGACAGTTTTGCCTTTAAATCTTTAAAAAATTATAAACTATATATATACAACACCTGAATCCCCATCTCATTGCCTCTCTCTCCTCTTCATTTGTTCTCTACAAACCCTCCCTCTCTCACCATTGAAACCAAGACCAAATCCAACACCCAAATCAAACCTCTCCAATCACCGTCGTCCCACCACCAACACCTAAAACCCTTCAACGAAATCAAACCCAGCACTACCAACACCCAAATCAATCTCTGTTGGACTTGGTTGGGATGTTGGTTGACTTGGTTTTCAGCTTGCGAAATCGAAATCGAAAACGAAGAGAAATCTAGGATTAGCAACCATTTTAATCTTGTGTTGTTTCTTCTTTCTCGCTGGTTTCTATGGATTGGCACTCCTCTGTTGATGGTGCAATCTCTGTTGTATCTATATTTATATATTTGTTTATATTTATTTGTATATGTATATGATTTCATGTTTGACAGAGATATAATTTGGTGTTGTTGACACAGGATTGATTGAAGATACGACCAAGGTTGAGAAAACTGACGATGGTGATGAGTTGATGATAATGCCACAATGAAAAACTGAGACTGAATCTATTCCATTTTAGGTCTATTTTAGTTAGTTAGTTTGTTTAATGTGATTGTATTTATATTACGACTTTTGATTGGAATTTCATAGTTTTTTTAGTAATTTCAATTAAAACCTTTGATTTTGGAGTTTTTGATGCCTAAGTGTAGAAATGATTGTGTGATTGAACTTGTTTGCATCAAATGATTTTTAGGGGTTTGTTGACAAATAATTGAATTGAATTAAACATATGACTTTTGAATTATGTTAACATCAATTTGGTATTTTGAATTCTAGTTAACTTTCTCCTTGATGAATCTTATTTCCTCTTCAATTAAACACTGTACAGGTGCTGAAATAAATTAATTTTCTGTTTGTAAGATCTCTAGAAATCTTATTCCAGATTTTATTTCAAACGCTATCCTTAATTGATATTCCCTTAGGATTCCTAGCCGATTCAATTTGTTTGGAATTTTGTTGAGTGGTGGTTGTTAGTTAGTCATGAAATGATTGAGATTTGCATGGATGATGATGTCTAAAATAGTGGAGGTTGTTTCAGTGAGTTATGGGGAATTTTTGGTGACAACTAGGTGGTGCTAGTACCAACTAATACCCATAGACGGTTTGATGGCGAGTGATCGAAGCAATTTATATACCTTTTGAGGTCCCTATTTCCTAGCTTCTGTTCATGTTTTCAAGTATATTTTGGTATTTGATGTGTTTGTAAGCCTTGTGTAGGTACATGTTCCCTACGGAAGGTATTTGAGCTTAATTAACGAGTTTTGAAGGTTAGAAGAGTTGAAATTGGAGTGGCTCATGCAGAATACCCAACTTCAGAAAGCTATATCTCCCTCCTCCAACTGAACTACGTTGTCCATAACCACTTTTCGGAAAGCCCCGAATGTCTATATTCTAACACACTAAACAGATTACGATTCTAAGGCATCTTGAGGAAGTTATGGCCATTTTTATAATAGTGTGTATAGTTTGGTGGTAAGCATACCGTGAAAATGGACAGAAAACTAAAAAATAGTGATCTGCGGTACACCTGTTGATGAGTACCGCGTGATGTACCGCTTGACAACCCAGAGTTGCAGTTGAGCCATTTTCTAAGGGGTATTCTTGTCTTTTAACCCCAATATCTTGCCCTAACCTCCCACACTATAAATGCCCCATTTTCTCCTTATTCTTCAGACTTCTCTTCCCCTATTTTCTCTCTTTTCACTCCCAAATCTCTTTTGTCTTTCATCTTCTTCATCTTCTCCACCAATAAGGAGTGATATAAGCTCTTATAAAGGGATTTCCTCCATGGGAGCTCACCATTCACCTTCACCTTTACCATACCACCATACACTTCCTCCATCCATTTTAGACTAGATTGTAAGGAATTAGGAGCCAAATTTGAGCTAGGAAGGCTTGGAGCATATTTGGAGGAGTTTTTCTTCTTGGGTTTGCTCTTATTTACTCAATTCTTTGTATTTCTTGCTTCTTTAATATGTAACCCTGATTTGGGAATATTGTAAACCTTAACATGTGCAATATATATGTATTTTATACTTAAATTCGTTTGGGTTTTATTTTGCTCTTGGATTTATATGATTTATGCTCTTATTATGATATGTATGTGTATGGATTGTTAGAAATCAATATGTGTCCATAATTGTGTTTGGGGGTAGCTATAATTTAGAGTAGGGATTAGTTGCCCATGATTGTTGATTGATTAGTGGAAGACTTGAAATGCCATGTATTGAATAACTTGAGTGATTGGAGATTTTTCCCCTAAAGAGTAGAAAAGGCTAGTTCATGCATTGAGGTGCTAAATTGGCCTCGGTTCATTTCCTTATACTTAATGAGTCTTTTTAGGACACAATTGCCCTTCATTGGACGGATTGGGTGATGAATTGATTGTAGAAAATATTCCCAAATCAAGTGGATGAACCTTTAACCCAACTTGAATGTTCTTAATCATATAACAATCACATTGTTCCATATAGTTATTAGGTAAACTTGTTTCCCATATTTAGCCATCCTAGGGAATTGACTAAACTGAATCCTTGACCTAGAAGTAAAGACCACCAGCATTTTTCTTGTGATTGTGTTGTTATATTGATGTTTTGAGTGCTTAAAGCCTTTACTTGCTTGATCACTTTGTAATTGATTTGTGGTTGAATGCTACTAACCGAGAGGAGACATATTTGACAATGCTTAGATAAACATTCACTATGCTTGACTAGAATGTGCTAGAACCACTAGGGTAGCGTATATGGTACGATTTAGTATTCCAAAATGCTTAATGGATTCATTTATATTGTCAAGATTGCTTGAGAGAGAATTCAGGTATATATGGATGCTTTCTCTAAGACATCAAGAGAGATTGGAGATTACTTAAAGAGGATACGAACCTATGATATATTTGCACATTTGAGAGATTAGGTGAGTCTAGCACGTAATTAGGAAGATTGTCATGGTTGAGTTGTTTCCCTAGTGTAATCACATTTCATGTATATCTCCATTCCATCTATCATTGTATATGTTATTTATGAAATTTATTTCGTAATATTATTATTCACTTTTTTGCATACGTAACACACGAGTCCGCTCGACGTATTGTAATAATAGCTAGAATTGAGAGACGGTCGGTGAATCTCACCTCCCTATGTAATGTCCCTTGCTTGCTGTTGTGCTAGTCTCTATGACTTGCGTCTTGCGAGACCGAACTTAAATGTTCATATTTGACGACACAGCAATGATGTGTCCATCAACAAGCTGGATAACATTTGAAGTTTAGGTGGTGAATTAAACTTTAGTTTTCAACAAGCAAAATGTTGAACTAAAAAAAATGTTCTTGTTTCTGCAAAACTAGGAAGACTGCTATTCTGTTGTTATTGCTTTATTGTTTAGATGTATCTGTTGTTTTTTTTCTTATGAGACCATCTACCTTATCAATTTACTTTTAAAACTTCCATTGGGAAATGAATTTATTTTATAAGCATTTTACTTTTTTGGTCATAAACAAAATTTATTTGATAGTTTTTATTCATTTTTTCATGTTGGAATTTTTGTGGAACTAATCGGTTGTGGTAGAATGCTGACTGCTCTGCATGTTACTGTGGATGGTGTGGACAAAACAATGATTTAGTAAGTTCTAAATCATGCAAAACATTATTCTTTAGCACTTGTGTGAAGAGCGATCTCGGTGAAGCATACATGTCTAAGGTGCAATCTTCTTGCTAGAAATGTTGTTGCTACACTCCAAGTCTCTTGTAAAGGTTGAAATTAGAATTGGAGAAACACATGGGATCTGAAGACGTGATAGTTTCTGGCACAAAGTGTGGCTCGTTTTGCCGTTGGTTTCTTATGTTAGCCAATTCTGATTTGTATTCGGGTTCTTCTGGTTTTGGGTGATTATAAAAAAATATTCGGAAAAAAATTATGGATTTGTGATGATTTTTTGTATTTGTTTTGGTTTATAGCAAATAAATAAACCAATCTTCCAACACAACCAATCCTTGAATAATTATGAATTTAGTAAGTGAGAAAATGAAATTAATTAATGATAAGTAGATGAATTTTCAAATAGTAAAAAAAAATCATTCTACTTTGAATTTCTTACTTGGGTAATATGGATTTTTTTTAACTAAAATTAAAAATAATTTGAGGACTTGTTAAAAATAATCCTGTAAAATTATTAATTATGAATGTTTTTCAATTACAGTCTTATTATTATTGTTAAATATGATATATAAATGTATTTATATTATAAAATCAAATACCTATCGACTTGTCCTGTCCCATTTATCAGTATTATATTGTAACAAACATTAAACAACACAATAGGGGCATCTGTTCATTTGAACCTCTTGTCATGTCCTATCTCAGCCGTGTCAGACGTATAACAGTATAGTTAACAGTTCTGTCCCAGACCTTCCAAACACAATATAGAACAACCTGTACTGAACCTCTTATTTTGTCATGTCCCAACCATATCAAATGCATAACAGTACAGTTAACAGTTCTGTCCCAGTCTTTACAAACACAATATAGAACAACCCGTACTGTCTTGTCTCATTCCGTCCCGTCTTATCTTGTCTCATCTCCATGCCAAACACACCCTTGTATAATTGGATTTGTTTGTTGATAGCTAGCATTTAAGACATATTTGTCATCTAGCTAAATCTATATGCTTTGAATTTAGATATTGCATGTTAATTATGATTTATTGATTGTATTTGTTAATTGCATTTATTGTCCTTACCATGATTAGTGACAACTTAGGTTGATTTGGCTTGTTTGAATTAGGCTGTTAGATTTGCATCTCAACATCTAATTAAGCATTTAGTTTCTAGTTTTGTACTCCATTGCATCTAGAATATTCATATATTCATTTAAACTATTTTTATCTCTTCTTTGAGAGTTAAGTCTTGTGACTACAAGGTGTAGTGCACAAACAAGTGAAGTCTTGCAACCAATGTGTGGTTGGCAAGCAAAGCGGTCAAGAATCACTATAAAGGCCCGTTGGGTAGTAGTGGTGGGTTAGTGACCGAGAATGGTGATCGATTAAATAACGAAGATGATAAAAAATAGTAAGAATGAGAAGAAAATTTGTTATGTTACAAAAGCGGTCAAGTCCAGAGTCTCCGTGTACTCCTGTTAAATCTACTCCAATTTCTACAATTTCATGTCATACAAACCTTCCTATTATCAGAATGCCTTTAAGTGATATTTCAAATGGTTTGCATTAGAAGCATTTAAGCAAACTTTACTTACATTGTATATCTTACTTATATTGTGGTGTTTGTTATTAGTAGAATATTTATTACCCTAACTAAATATATACATCTTCCTATCTTCCTATATAAGCTCAAATCAAATTAAAGGTTATTTAGTTCAGCAACTCTTTTCTTTATATTACATTTTCCTTTGTATATGTTTTTAAGAATGTATCACATTTAAATTATTACTTTTTTTTTTCAGATGGTGTACAAATAAGCAAGGAAGATGAGAAGAAAGCAGCAAGACATAGAAGATAGTCTATTATGTTACAAAAGCGATGCAACTCTCATCAGCCTCCAAGTACTCATATTCAATCTATTCTAAATTTTGCAGTTTCATGTCAAGCAACTCTCCCTTTTAACAAGAGGACGTTCAGTGGCATTTCAAATAGTATGGTTAATCTTTGTTTTAGTTTGCTAACTGAGTGTGACATGTTCCATATATATTTGTAGTTAATACTTTTGGAAATTGTTTTCAAGTTTCGGCTTAACTTTTTAATTCTTTGAATTGAGTTTAAATTTTGTCTTTCTTCCCTATTTGCAATTTTGAATTTGAGTGAAAATTCATATTTATCCCACCTCATCTTTAATAGCAATTCCCCTCATCATTCTATTTCAACGTCTAACATTCCTAATCCATTTGACCATTTACCTAAAAAGACCATGGAATGTAGTCATGCTACCCTAGATGATGTCACGAATTCAATCAATGCTTTAAGAGTAATGTATATTCCTACCCACCCCTAAGAATCATTTTATATTATATTATTTTGATCTTAGAGTTTTTTTTATTGTTTTGATCTTAGAGATTTTTTTTTTTTGATCTTAAAGTTTTTTTTTATTGTTTTGATCTTAGAGTTTCTTTTTTCCTACTAGAACCGAGAAACTTATCATTCAAAGCAGTAGAGCTATCCAATCCATTTCACAGAATGGGTCTAATATATTTAACGAACCTCTTATTAGTGCAGTAGAAAATTCATGGGCTTTTAATGTTTTCGATAATATGAAAATAAGAGTTTGTGGATTATCTACTCTACTTATTTTTCTTAATCTATTTAATAAAGATATATATTATTATCTAAAATTGTTATTTTTCATGTAGGATTTCATATTGAGGACGGGCCTTTCAGTAATTCAACCATTAACCTTCATGATGGTAATTTTCCATATGTTTTCTTTTTCAACTTAAAGTATATTTTGTTCTCTTCTTTGATTTTTTGTTTTTCTTTTTGTACTTTCCATGTATCTAGATGGACCCCATGATGAAATGTCAAACTCTGTTGATGATGGTATCTCTCAAATATTCTTATATTTCACAATTTTGAAATGTATTTTTTTTCTATCTTAACTTATTTAACTATACATTAATTTCTCTAATGATAGAGAATGAAGAATATAACAGAGATTTTTAATGTGAAGCCGAAACTGAAGTAAGCGAAGGTAAACTTGTGTTGTAATTCATGTATATTGGAAAGTGTCATGAAATCTTATTATAATCAAAATTCGATATCTTTTGTGTTTGTGCAACTGTGTAAATAGAGTACTGGGATATAGGTGATCCAACATATATCTGCAAACATTGCGGTGCAACAATGTTGTATAAAGAAAGAAATAGAAAAGATCGCAACACAAGGAATCCATAATTCATTTTGTGCTGTATGAATGGCAAAGTTCAGTTGACATTTTTAAAGTATGCTCCCGATGTCCTTTTGATTCTTCACAGTAATGTAAATAATCAAAGCAAGCATTTCTTATGTAATATCTAGGCATATAACATGATGTTCTCCTTTACATCCTTTGGAGGAAAGGTTGATACTTCAATTAATAAGGGTTCTAATCCTCCTATTTTTAGAATTGAAGGACAAAATCATCATTTTATGGGTGGTCTTATTCCTCTTCAAAATCAAAAGCCTAAATTTGCACAGCTTTACATACATGATATTGAGGATGGAATCAATAATAGATTGAATTGTTTCAGGTGTTTATCATATAAATTCATTTTTAATTTAGTCAGATCTTTAATATTTACTTTTCAATGCTTTCTTTAATAAATAAACAATTTTTTTTTAAGTTCAAGTCATAAATCAGGAAGTTTAGATCCAGAAATCGTTGCTGCATTGAAGAAAATGCTTGATCAGAACAGTGTGTTTACATAATTTTTTCGTTACGCTAGGGATCGTTATGAAGAAGAAGATTTTTACCGGGGTAAAATGAGGCTGATTAGACATATATCGAAGGATGGAAGAACCTATAATCTACCAACTGCATCTAAAGTGACTACTTTAATTGTTGGAGATATTGATAGTTCAATTGGTGATAGAGACATAATCATTGAGACACAATCCAAGTTATTGCAACACATTGATGTGAAATATCCTTTGTATCTCGGTTTACAATATTCTTTTTTATTTCCTTATAGAGAAGATGTATATAGGGATGATGTTAAGCTCAAACTTTCTAGAAGTTCTAATGACAATGGCAATACAAACATTATAATGAGGGAATTTGTTTCATTTAGACTTCAAATAAGAGACGAAGAGTCTCAGCTTCTTCAATCTCGAAAGCTCTTTCAATAATTCATTATAAATGCCTACACTATCATCGAAGCAGAATGTTTGAATTCTATCAGATTTAATCAGCCACAATTAAGAGCTGATTTGTATAAAGATATGAATGATGCTCTAAATTGGAGCGTGAATGAAGTATCTCCAATTGGCAAACAAATAATTCTTCCATCCTCTTTTACAAGAGGACCAAGATTTATGTTAGAGAATTGCAAAGATGCTTTTGGGATTTGTCATTGTGCTGGTTATCCAAGTTTTTTTATAACTATAACTTGCAATCCAAGATGGCCAAAGGTTATGAGATTCGTAAAGAAAAGAGGCCTTAAATCAGAGGACCGCCATTCTTTGTAGAGTTTTTAAAGTTAAATTGGATCAGCTGCTAAGGGATGTAAGGAAACGGTGCATTTTTGGAAGAGTTATTAGAAGTGAATAACAAATTTTCTTTGTAAAGTCCTCATTTATTGATTGGCTTATTTCGTGAACAAACCACATATTGGGGTTTTATGTAAGGGTAGCTTAGACTCTCAAGACCTCAAGAGAAGAAGCACAAAAGGCATTAGTATTGGATGCATGTGTGTTTGAATGTGAAGAATGTGAGTTGTGCGCAACTGATTTTGTGCCACTCGACCAACACCAACACCAGCGCAACATATCAGTGGGCTATCGTTTGTCGTATGCCACTCGACTAGCGCAACCTCACCAGCGTAACATATCAGTGGGCCGTCTCTTGTCATGTGCCACTGAGCTGCGACACTTCACCATCGTAAAAGATATATTTCTTGTGCTTACTTGCTTTGAAGATATATAGTTGCATACACTCACAACTCATGCATATTTCTTATTAGTATATGTTGTGTATTTATATGAGTGTGCATTCAAGTTTTTATAACTCTTCTTGCATGTTTACATTGATCACATCTTTGCATTTTTATTGACATGTATTATGTGTTGCTCTTACACACACTTACTTGCATTTGATTTGTTACGCATGTGTGCTTTATTGTTGTCTATGTGCATTCATAGTGTGTTTTTTGGTGTTGTTCGCACTTGCACGATGGTGTGCTTGTCTTAGCGCATTGAGTGACCATTTTAGAATGTCGTATTCTTCTCTTGGTTTGGTTATGTGGAGTAAGGTGTCTAATTTCAAAATATAGATTTCAAAGATTTAAATGTTTTTCAAAACTGACCTTTGCATGGTCTTGTGACCATAACTTTTTATAAAATTCTTCAAAATATATTTTGAAACATTCAGTACAAAGTAGACACCCATACCTTTCCAACGGTATATTATTCGTAATATTTCATGATCGTTTGGATTGGTTTTGAAATCTCCAAAGTGACAACAAAAATAGGGCATCTCTGTTATTGTCCGTTTTTGACCTTTGGTCACTTAAATGACCATAACGTTTTTTATAGACATCCAAATCATATTTTGTAAATTGGAGTAGAAATTAGACTTCCATACATTTCCAACGGTACATTATACAAAAGGTTTGGATGTCGTTGGTCATGTTTTGGGTCACTTGAATCTTTAGTTGTTGTGCTCTTGCGGCTGCGCCAGTCCACAAGCGCCCTCACCAGTGCTTCTTGGACAGTAGGTGTGCGCTGGTGTGGCGCTTGTCAACCAGCGCAGCTCACCAGTGCACTGAGTAAATTTTGGGTATTTTTTTAAAAACGATGTAGTTTTGTTATAGGGCTCATATTTATATGTCATCTTCTTCCTTACTCGTTTTTCAGAGATTCCAACCCATTTTTTAGAGTGAGAAAGTATTTACTTTGAGAGAGAAGCTCCAAGAGTTATTCTTTAACTCTCCAAACTCAAAACCCAATATTCTTCATGCATTATTGAGCATCTTTAGGCATGGGTCTTCATCTTTGATTGGCTTGGTAAGTTGAACAAAAATCTCATCTTTGTCAATTGTTCATGTTTTCCATGATGATGTTTTTATTGCATTTATTAGTTTATTTGCATCTATTTATGAGTTCCTTTGCATGATTGAGTTTGTTTGTTGATAGTTTGAATTTAGGACATTTTTACCCTTCTTGCTAAGTCTCTATTCATTGGATTTAGACATTGTTGATTAGGACTTATTAATTGCATTTAGTGATTGCATTATAGTCCTTTCCATGCTTAATGACAGCATGTGTTGATTTGGCTTTTAGGATAGCTTCATAGGATTGCTTGTTCTATGTTTAGCTATGCTTTCTGACATGTCCTTTAGCTCTTGATATCTAGGATTGCATTTATTGCCATCTCATAATCCTAGATAAGCATATAAGGTACCCTAGCCTTGTTTGTTGTTTGAATATCATCATTTATTCACATAGGGTGTTTATCTTTTCATTGAAGAGAAGTAAGTCTTGCGTTGCATCCGGGATTAGGTTGCTTCAAGCGTAAGCAAATTGGACTAGGTCCACTTAATATCGGTATTAGGTAGTGGTAGTGGGTTATATACCGGGAATAGGTTGTAACGCCTCTATAATCAGTGGATTCGTTCTTCGAGTGTGGCGCACTTAACAGCCCGTGGTTTTTCCCATTTGGAAGGTTTCCACGTATATCTCAAGTGTCTTTATTATTTCCGCACTTATTACACTTGTGATGATATTGTGACTAGTTATGGGTATTTTCGTCTAATTGACCATTAACGAAAATTGAGTAAACTTTTATTAAAGTCTATTCACCGTTCTCTAGATTAATCTTAAATACACCATAATATTTGTTTCAATTGGTATCAGAGCGGGTTCCTAGACATACATAGGTGATCATTGCTCATTTTGGTGTGTGTTGCATTTTTGTGTTTGTGTAGATCATTCATACACTTGCATTCATTTCATTCATTCATAAACACAATGAGTGGAAACGGTGGCAATGAGGGTGCTTCTAGCACTAGACCTTCACTTCTCACCGGGTTTAATTATGCCTCTTGGAAATGCAAGATGGAGTCGTATATCTGCCAAATTCATGACAGGGCATGGATGGCGGTTGAAAATGGCTACACTCCACCCATGATGACTCTTATGGATGGAGGAGATGATGTACTCAAGCCAAAGTCACGGTAGAACGCATAAGAGTTTGAGGCATCAAAGTGGAATAAGAAGGCAATGCATGCCATCCTATGTGCAATGGATGAGAACCAATACAAGTTGGTTCAAAATACTAGGATAGCTAAGGAGGCATGGGATATCCTAGAGGTTGCACATGAGGGAACCGATGTGGTTAAGGAATCGAAACTTCAAGTTTTCCAAATGCAATTT
Source organism: Dipteronia dyeriana (assembly GCA_032871835.1). NCBI lineage: Eukaryota > Viridiplantae > Streptophyta > Magnoliopsida > Sapindales > Sapindaceae > Dipteronia > Dipteronia dyeriana. The sequence goes on along the minus strand of CM065296.1, from coordinate 96,910,361 downwards.
GAATTGCTCAAGATGGATGAGAACTAGTGCTTCAATGACTTTGAAGTGAGGTTGATGGACATTATGAACCAAAGTCATCAACTTGGTGATCCTTATTCGGATAAGAAGATCAAGCAGAAGATTATGAGATCTCTACCTGATATATTTGAGTCTAAAGTAACTGCTTTATAAGAGAACAATGCTTACAAGGACATGAAGCCAAGTGAGGTGATTGGGAGGCTTCTAGCTTATGAATCTAGGAAATGTCCTAACCTTACACCATCGAAAAAGTAAAAGGATATTGCTTTGAAAGACTCCAAAGTTGAGAAGGAGGAAAGTGATGACTCGAATGAGGAAATGGCTTTACTAATGAGGAAGTTCAAGAAATTCTACAAGTCCGAGAGGAAAGGTTTCAAATCCAAGGGTCAAAACTTAAAGAAAAAGACTCTCTTTAAGAAGTTTGAGCCTAGGGAAGAAAAAACCGAAATGAAAGGGGTCCGTTGCTATGAATGTGGCGGGATATGTCACTTTGCCCCCGAATGTGCTAATTCAAAGAAGAAGAAGAAAGGAAAGGTGGTGGCCACCTCATCAATTGATAGTGGAAGTGATAACTCCAATGAATGAGATGATTCTTCTAGTGATGAAGAGATTATTCTTAACTACACGGCTTTTGGAGCCTCCTTTATGGAAGATGTAGAAAAAGTTAACAAGGCCTTAGTTTGCAACCTTAAAGAAGGATGTGATGAAAAATTAGCTAAGAGAGTGATTAATGAAGCTACTTATGTTGATGATGCCAATATGGCAAGGGACATTAGTGATGACTCAAGTAATGAGAGTGTCTCATGTCACTCTATAAATGAAAATGTAAAGAGCATGAATCTTGAAAGGCCTATTGAGCATTTTTCAAGTCTAAGGTTGAAGATGGAGAAAGAGGTTCAAAGGTTAAAGGAAGAGAACCTCAAGCTATCAACCGAGGTGACTCACTTAAGTGAGAAAGTGAAGAATGGAAGAGAGATGGAAGAGAGCTTGAAGAAGGAGCTTAGTGAGGCTAGAGAGTTGATTGTTAAAATGACTTTAAGTACGGAGAAACTTGACCATATGTTGAGAGTTGGCAAGAAGCCAAGTGACAAGAGAGGTCTAGGCTTTGAAGATGACAATGAGACCTCAACTCCTAGAAAGACGGTATTTGTCAAAAGCATGGACTTCAAAGAGCCTCTGCCTCCTCATCAATCACCTAAGAAGAAACTTGACCTAGGAGAATGTTCAAGAAGTGCTCAAGTAGAGGTGATATCAAAAAGTCTACCTTAGGCTAACTTCCTTCAACCGAAAATCAATCAAGGGAATAGACCTATCATGCAAGCTCAACCGAGGAATCAATCTAGTCTTGTTCAATAACAAAGAAGGAGACATCCTTATCAACTACCAAGACAACCACAAAGACATGGGAAAGCTCCAATGCATCCTCATAGTTATGGTATGATTCATAACTTTATTGCTACATGTCATTTTTGTGGTATTGATGGTCACAATAGACCAAATTGCTTTCGTTTTATAAAATTGTGTAGAATTGAAAGCATGGTAAAGAAGAAAAAGGCTAAAGCCAAGGTCCATGTCTCTAGGAAAAATGAATCACATTTGCTTATTCCTAGGACATCTAGAGCCTATATACCATTGACCACTAGGAAAGAAAATGTTTCACCTAAGTGGATTAAAAAAGATGAAACCGCTTGTCATTGTGCTAAGGTTTCACCCATAAGCTAACTAGGTCCAATGGATTTAGTAGATCTATTGGGATTTGTCACATGGAGTGATGAGTTTTGGTCTTTGACCCCATATGGGGAACTCAAGCAAAGAGAGCTATTGTATACTTGTTGTATGCAAAAAAATTGGAAATGTTTATGCTTCTTTATTGATTGCTTGAGTAGCTTGGTTGCACTTATATTATATTATATTGTATTTTCTTCAATAAGTGTGAACTTTGCTTTGATTACAATCCAAGTCATATTTATGTTCAAACATGTATTTTTGGACTAGGAGATCTACATAGGAAGTACATATTGAATGACCTATAGTTATCTCCATGAGATGATGATTCTTTAATGACATGCTAATGAAAAATGATAAAGCATGAATTGATGATTGCAATTGTTAAATGCCAAACAATGTGTGAATATGCTAGTGAGACTCAAATGCTTAATCATTGTCTCTCTTTTTTTATTAAGTTGAACATGTCTACTATCATACGGGTATCTTACCCGGAAAAATCAAATAGGTTGCAAAGTCGCTCATGCCATGTTTCGCTTATAAAGTTGGATATAGTGCTATTAAAACTTGACATCTATGAAAACTCTATATCCTTGCTTCTCTCATGACAAATGGTGAAATTGGTTTGAATTCTATTGGAAACCTTTTCCATTTGCTTTGCCAAATACCATTGTTTTTGGACTTGAATGCAACATGTCTTGTATGCAAAGTATTTTTAATTCACACATTTTCTTTAAATAAATCTCCTTGTTTCTCTCATATTAATTGAGTTGTATAAATGTGGCATATATGATTATACAAATATCTTGTATGTTTCTTCCTCTCTTTGCCCTGAGTGACCCGGATGGGGACTCCTCCTTTGCCTATATCATGACAAAAAGGGGGAGTAGCATATGGTTTAAGGAGGAACTTAACTTGTTAAGAGAAAATAGTACATGTTGGGGAGATTACATTTAGGGGGAGTAATCCTTTGAGGGGGAGCATTGCATTCACATACATTGCATGATGTTGTACTCATATTCTTAAATGCAAATGCCTTTGTTTTATATTCACTTGATCATCTCACATACACTAGGTTTAAAAAGTGTATTTGTTTTTGTTTTGTATGTAGGGTTGATAGATCTACAAGAGATTAGAGATTGAAGATTTGAAGTTTATTTTTATATATGTCTTTGAAATGTAGAATATCTTCCCGGTGCTTTATTTTGTTTTGTGAGGATCAATGTGAGTGATGGTTTTGTCACGAAAGAGCCAAAGGGGGAGACTGTAAAGTCCTCATTTATTGATTGGCTTGTTTCGTGAACAAACCACATATTGGGGTTTTATGTAAGGGTAGCTTAGACTCTCAAGACCTCAAGAGAAGAAGCACAAAAGGCATTAGTATTGGATGCATGTGTGTTTGAATGTGAAGAATGTGAGTTGTGCACTACTGATGTTGTGCCACTCGACCAGCGCCAACACCAGCATAACATATCAGTGGGTTGTCGTTTGTCTTGCACCACTCGACTAGCGCAGCCTCACCAGCGCAACATATCAGTGGGTCGTCTCTTGTCATGTGCCACTGAGCTGTTCCACTTCACCAGCGCAAAAGGTATATTTCTTGTGCTTACTTGCTTTGAAGAGATATAGTTGCACACACTCACAACTCATGCATGTTTCTTATTCGTATATGTTGTGTGTTTATATGAGTGTGCATTCATGTTTTGATAACTTTTCTTGCATGTTTACATTGATCACATCTTTGCATTTGTATTGCCATGCATTATGTATTGCTCACACACACACTTACTTGCATTTGATTTGTTACGCATGTGTGCTTCATTGTTGTTTATGTGCATTCATAGTGTGGTTTTGTGTGTTGTTCGTGCTTGCACGATGGTGTGCTTATCTTAGTGCATTGAGTGACCATTTGAGAAGATCGTATTCTTCTCTTAGTTTGTTTATATGGAGTAAGGTGTCTAGTTTCAAAATATGGATTTCAAAGATTTAAATGTTTTTCAAAACTGACCTTTGCATGGTCTTGTGACTATAACGTTTTATAAAATACTTCAAAATATGTTTTGAAATATTTTGTACAAACTAGACACCCTTACCTTTCCAACGGTATATTATTCGTAATATTTCATGATTGTTTGGATTGGTTTTGAAATCTCCAAAGTGACCACAAAAACAGGACATATCTGTTGTTGTCTGTTTCTGACTTTTGGTCACTTAAATGACCATAACGTTTTTTATAGACATCCAAATCATGTTTTTTTTAAATTGCAGTAGAAAGTAGACTTCCATACATTTCCAACGATATATTATAAAAAAGGTTTGGATGTCATTTGGTCATGTTTTGGGTCGCTCGAATCTCGGGCTGTTGTGCTGTTGCGGCTGCGCCAATCCACAAGCGCCCTCACCAGTGCCTTTTGGACTGTAGGTGTGAGCTAGTGTGGCGCTTGTCAACCAGCGCACTGAATAAATTTTGGGCGTTTTTAAAAACGATGTAGTTTTGTTCAAGGGCTCATATTTATATGCCATCTTCTTCCTCACTCGTTTTTCAGAGATTCCAACCCATTTTTTAGAGTGAGAAAGTATTTACTTTGAGAGAGAAGCTCCAAGAGTTATTCTTTAACTTTCCAAACTCAAAACCCAATATTCTTCATGCATTATTGAGCATCTTTAGGCATGGGTCTTCATCTTTGATTGGCTTGGTAAGTTGAACAAAAATCTCATCTTTGTCATTTGTTCATGTTTTCCAAGATGATGTTTTTATTGCATTTATTAGTTGATTAAATGCTAGGACTTCATTCATTGCATCTATTTATGAGTTCCTTTGCATGATTTAGTTTGTTTGTTGATAGCTTGAATTTAGGATATTTTTAGCCTTCTTTCTAAGTCTTTATGCATTGCATTTAGACATTGTTGATTAGGACTTATTAATTGCATTTAGTGATTGCATTATAGTCCTTGCCATGCTTAATGACAGCATGTGTTGATTTGGCTTTTATGATAGCTTCATAAGATTGCTTGTTCTATGTTTAGCTAAGCTTTCTGACATGTCCTTTAGCTCTTGATATCTAGGATTGCATTTATTGCCATCTCATAATCCTAGATAAGCATATAAGGTACCCTAGCCTTGTTTGTTGTTTGAATATCATCATATATTCACATAGGGTGTTTATCTTTTCATTGAAGAGAAGTAAGTCTTGCGTTGCATCCGGGATTAGGTTACTTCAAGCGTAAGCAAATTGGACTAGGTCCACTTAATACCGGGAATAGGTTGTAACGCCTCTATCATCAGTGGATTCGTTCTTCGAGTGTGGCGCACTTAACAGCCCGTGGTTTTTCTCATTTGGAAGGTTTATACGTATATCTCAAGTGTCTTTATTATTTCCACACTTATTACACTTGTGATGATATTGTGACTAGTTATGGGTATTTTCGTCTAATTGACCATTAACGAAAATTGGGTAAACTTTGATTAAAATCTATTCACCCCCCTCTAGATTAATATTAAACACAACATAATATTAGTTTCATTCTTCAGCAGTGTCTATAATGTGAGGAATCATCACACAAGAAATAGCTATCTGGGGCTCCTCTACATTGGTAGGCTTATCAAATCTAAGGTTTTTTTTATTTCTCAAATTTGCTTCTTTTTAAGTCTTTTTTAATTAATTTTTGTATGAAGGATGCAGATTTTGAAACAGGTTGTGCAGGATTGAAGTTGAATATTATTTTCAACATATACGTTTTCTATTATGATTTATTTGGAATGAAACTATCTTTCTGGTATTTGGTTAGATATAAATTATTATACAACTTCAATAGTTGAATGTATGTGTTGACTTCCCACTTTTTATAAAAAAAAATAATAAAGAATTCTTTAGGAATACTACCACAGAGGTAGTACATTATTATAACAAATTTGTTTATGAATTATTTTGTCTTAAAGTATTTGAATAAGTCAAAATTTACTGATCACTGTAAACGGTTAGAATGAGGAAGTAGACAATGTTTTTTTATCACTTTGACAGTGCTCTTCATCACTCTTTTTTATTCATGATAGAGATTCACCTATCTAAATTTTCGAACATTTTTTAAATAAGTTTTTAATGTCACAACCGAAAATCATGTTTAAATATCAAAAAGTATTGATATTATCTATTTGTTTGTAGAAATATGTTCCTGCACCGGTACCGGTACTAACTAGTTAACTTTGAAAGACAAAATCTTAGTCATCCTACAACCCTTTGGGACTTGTCAGTTAGATCATACATATGAGGACAATTACTAAAAAAATAAAATAAAAACAATAACTAAAATGAAAAAAATATCATAAACGTGTAATTACAAGTAGTTTATGATATTTTTCATTTTTAACTAAATTAATTCATACAAATTTCAAAAGTAGTGTAGGGACATAAATACCCCTACGATTGTTAATTTTGACTAATGCAATGACTGATTTTATGTATTTGTGGAATTTTGACGACCACGTAGTTTAGTACGCTAATGTCAAGTTAAAAGGTGACATTTTTTGTAAACTTAGCGACTAATTGTAGCTCCCTTTTTTATTTTAATAACTTATTAATTAATATACATTTACCTATTTGTTTAAATTTAATTTTCTTTAATTAATTTTTTTGATATTGCTTTATTTAATTTAATTTTATTGTTGTAATTATACTAATGATGAATGATATATTTGACTTTAAATAGAGGATGTATCGAGTAAAACAATCATTTGCTCAAAAGTAAAATTGGGGTATTAAAGTACTCTCAACACTTCTTTTACGGAGGTTAGGGGTGATCATGGTTTGGTTAAACCAGTGGTTAAAAATCGAAACCGGAATTCAAAAAATAGAACCGAAACCGAAGCCGAAACCAAAACCGATTTGAGCCGGTTCGGTTACGGTTTGGTTCTCTCCAAAACCGACAGTTTAACCGATAGTTTAACCGCCAGTTTATATTAAAAAAAAAACTATCAAAACTGACCGAAACCGCCTAACCGGCGGTTTCAAAACCGGTTTGGACGGTTTCGGTTATGATTTCTCCCCTCAACCAAACCGAAACCGTCGGTTTCTAACCGAAATCGTGGTCACCCCTAACGGAGGATTATTAATCAATAAAGAAAATAAAGGGGAATCACATTTCATTGGAAAATGAACCTAATTCTATGGGTACAAGGGGGAATTGAGTTTTCATTTTAGTAGAAACCTAATTCATGATATGTGGTTAGTTACATGTAAATTGATTCTCAATAGTTTTAAGTAAACATTTTAATCACAAACCAATAATTAAATTTATTTTCTCTCATTAGGAATTTTGATTAGTAAACGTGTATTTAAAGTCAAATGTTTAAATTAATGGTTTTTTTTTACCGTAACAGCCAATTTAGTCACTTTTAAAAAGTTGAGGCTGATTTTGTAATTGTGAAAATTATGAGGATCAATTTGATAAAATAAATTGAAATAAAAGCCACAAACTACTCTAAATTAAGAAAAAAAATTCTGGATTGATTGAATAGTTAACCTAGTGTTCAACTATAATATAGAATTAAATTCTTAAGTTTTATACAACATTGAATTGAAATCTAAAAGTTAGAAATTGATTCAGCAACTATACAATTTGTATGATAGCTAAACCCTTTACCTATATGTGAATTTCTTAGGTGTCCAAATTCTTGATCTAAAACTGTGAATTGCGGTAAAGTAAATATTAGCCCAACCCAATATATTTTTCTTTTACCCATGACATGTAAACTAACCTGTAGTTCCATTCGCACTAATTGGCCCAGTCCAAAATTTGAGTGTATTTTCTTTTCGATTTTGGTCTTAAAATAAAAATACGAAACTTTCTATTATTGAAGACTTTAAGTGTTGTTTGTTTGTTTGTTTGTATTTTTTTTTTAATCTTTAAGTCTTATAAGATATTAATTTATTAGAGATATGGTTAAGTCTTAAAAATTAAGATGTTTTAGAGTCCGTCCTGTAAGTATTTTTCAGTTACCGTTTTTTGAAAATAAAAATGAAAAATGAAAAAATGAAAACAGTATATTTGGTTTCAGTTTCGAATTCTGAAAACGCATTTGGTAACATATACTGAAAGTTGTATTTTATAAATGAAAAAGGAAAAAAAGTGTTTAGTAGGTTAACCGAAAAATATCAAAAATTGAAATATCAAATTTGGCATTTTGTTTAATATTATTACAACTATAAACAAATTGATTAAATAATTAACCAATATAATTTTTGTATTATATTTTTTAAACTAAACAAAAGTACCACATAAAAAAATAATTCAAAAAAATATATCAAATGAATTAATTAAAACTAAACTCTTAAATTATAAATAAATAATTATAATATATATATTACTATATAATAAAAATATAACTGTATATATTATATTAATATATATATATATATATACATATTATAATAATATATAAAAAAATATAAAAATATATATATTAAATTTTATTAGATATATTATAATTTATATTACAATATATATATTATAATATTATATATATGAAATATTATTATATTTTTGATATTATATTATATTATATTTTATATATAATAATACATAATATATTACGTTATATCCTATACAAATATATAGTATTTGATATTATATATGTATAAAAGATTATATAATATATTATTGTATAAAATAACATTATTAATAAATATTATAATTTACATAAAATATATTATTTTATAATATATATAATAATTATAATATATATATATATATTATTGTATGAATACTTTTAGTTCTAGTTGGAAAAAAAATATTCTGTAATTTATATATATATATATATATATATATATATATATATATATATATATATATATATATATAAGGGGCACTGCGGTCATTTAAAAATATTATCTCGTCTTATCATAGCCATATCAAACGCATAATATTACAATTAATAGTTAAAAATATGATATTTTTTATTTAAAAAAAACTAAAAAACAAAAACGAAAACAAAAAATAAGTATTTTGTGTTTTTTAAATCTTTCACTTTTAACACTGGTTTTGTTTTTCATTTTTTTTTTGAAAATAAAATGAAAAACGGTTAACGAATGCATTTTCGAAATCGTTTTTGAAAAATATAAACGAAAACGAACTGAAAAACAGTTGTAAGACGGGGCCTTAGTATGTTTGTTTTCTAATTTTGGATGACTTATTACGAATATGATTTTTTTTAGTTTTTCCGTTATAACTTCCAAAAATTTGAATCAAAATAATAATTTTTATTTTTTAAATTAATTAAAAAATGAAAAATGATTTATATATATCAGATCATCGTGCTACATGGCCGAACCACAGACGACGATGACGACAACAACTATATGTTTAAGCTGTACTACGATGACGGATCCAGGTCGGGTCTGAGACCGATACTAAAACCATACTAGAGTTTCTGATGGGTTCGGGTTTCAACATGTTGCTCTGTCAACAGTCCCAGATCAATCTGACAATGCTGGGTCGACCCAAGAACTCGCCAGTGTCGAAGGTGGCGATCAAATCTGTTGTAGGTGCAATTTAGATAGCTTAACACATCAGCAATAGACTAGAGTCGGGGGTTCCACGTTAGCCCAAGTAGACCAAAGAGGACTCATCAAATTCCCCAACTAAGATAATGCAAACAATCAGATAAGAAGACCCGATCGGGATTGTCAAGATGGTCGGGGCAAAGGTTGTGATCGGGTAAAACCGCTGATCGGAGAAAGTAAATTTGGTCGGGTTTGACAAGTGGTCGGTTGCATGATATGTGGACAACACTTAGGCTTAATGAAGTTACGACTGTAATACGCAGAGAAAGAATCCGGCTTCAACAAGTCATCTTGAAGTACATCTTAACAAGGAAATAAGCTTCCTAATAGATATCGACGTATAAATTAGGCAAGAGATCTAATGCAATTAGGATACAAGCAACGCAAAACAAGAAAGAGGTTAATACGATTCCAACAAAATAGAATTTGGTTCCATTACGGGAACTTATTTTACTTGTACACCAAAATTTAGGGTTCTATGCATGTATAAATAGACCCTAATGACACCTATAGAGGGGTGAATGAACGTGAGTACAAGAGAGATTGAGGGTTGTAATAATCTTTTGTGTAGTGAATTTGCTCGCCATTACCGGTAACTATGGACGTTTTCCCACCTTGGGGTTTTACCACGTAAAATATTGTCTTTGCTTTTAAACCTTTTATCTCTTAAGCAACTTAATATTTCATTCATTTATGTTTATTTGCGTGACGCGTGATAAACTCTAATCGGTCCAAAATTCACCGTCACAGGATACGTTTTAAAATTGTGGCAACCACTCCAGGAGCACCCTAAAAATCTGGAAGAGATAGGGCAGAGCGTTATGAAAGAATGGAAGGTTCACGCAGAAGGAATGATCGCCAATAAGACCAGTGGACTAGGGAGCATATGTAGTCCAGTTCACGGTAAGATGCAGAGAGATATGATGGAGGAGAAACCCGTCCCGAGCAGGTAGATAGGTATGACTACTACAGGAAAAGGTCTTGCTCAGATTCAAGTGATGATGAAATTACCCCTAAAATACTCTAGGAGCCAACCCTTGTGGTCAGGCGTGACCCGTACGGTGCTCAAATCAATAGGCGAGTTCTTAAGGACCCATATGGGCTCACCATCCGCCAGAAATTTGTCGAGCATTGAGAGCTGAAAAAGGAGCGGGGGCTCATTCTCAGAAAGATATAGGCCTTAGAGCGAAGACGAAGCCGGGGAAACCCGCTGATCGTTAACTCCGGGAGTCAATTCGTTGATTCTATAAGGCATGCCCATTTTTGGAAAAATTTAGAATGCCACATGTGGAACAATTCAAGGCTAACATTAACCCGCATGAACATTTCAGAAGATATCAAAGTGCAATGGCACAATATGATTATAATGATGCTTTCATGTGTTGGATGTTCTTGTAGACCTTAGGAGATTAGGGATCCAGGTGGTTTGGAGGACTTCCAGCAAGATCCATTAGGAACTTTAAGGAACTAATACAAGCTTTCACTAGGCAGTTCATGAGGAATATCCATCGAAAGAAATCAATATCAGCTTTGTCAAACTTAAAACAACGAAATGACGAGAAGTTAAAGTATTATCTAACTAGGTTCTCACAGGAAGTGTCGGAAGTACAAGATCCTAATGATGACGCGACAGTATCCACATTTATCAATAGTATACAGCACAACCATTTGACGTTAAGCCTGAGACAGAATGGGTCGACCATGTATACAAGCATGGTAGATTATGTTGGAGGATACGCCATGGCGAAGGAAGAACAGCTAGCCCATGGTGGGGAGCTTAAACATGAGGGTTAGCCTGAGAGCAGCCAAAGACCCAAAAACGATAACTTGAAGAATAATGGCAAAGGAGACCAAAAGAGCAATGAGGGAAAATGTAAGGATGGACGCAAGGATGACAATAAAGTTGGCAAGCACTTTAAAAGGAAATACATCAATTTCACCCTATTGACTAGGAGACAAGAGGAAATCTTGAATGTGATAGAAGACAAGAATCTGTACAAAAGGCCCCAAAGACAGTCGAGCTTTGCGAGGAAAGATACCACTAAATACTATAGATTTCAGTAGGAGAATGATCATGAAACCTCTAAGTGTTATCAGTTGAGGGATTACATCGAAAAGCTGATCAGAGAGGGCATCTCAAGGATATGGACCTGAGAAGTAGGGATTACCAATATAAGGATAACTCAAAGGAAGAATGTGATAGAGGCCAAAAGAGCCCCATAAGAAATTCAGACAGTGAAACAATTAACACCATCTTTGGTGGGCTGAACATTAGGGGTAACAGTCGAAAAAGAATGGCCAAGATTAGAGAAGCCATATGCGGCCAAAGGAATATGGAAGTAAATATCCTAAGCCATGATCAGAAAAATTTCAAGGAAGGATAGGACATGATAGTCTTCACCGAAGCAGACACACATGTGTCGAAGGTAAGGTCGAACGATACGATTGTTATGTCGGTTCGTGTGCAACACAGGAAAGTGAAAAGAGTGTTGATCGGTAATGGAAGCTTAATAGATATCTTGAGTGTGGAAGTGTTTGACTAGGTCGGACTGCAAATAAAAGACCTTATACTGCTCAAGGTTTGAGTGAGAGGCTTTGGGGGAGCAGAAGTAAGATCGCTAGGAAGAGTGAAGCAACTTGTAGAGATTGGGAGCTTTCCCTGCACCAAGACAATATTGCTGGATTTTATGGTTGTGAATGTGGAAAATTGGTTGTACAATGCCTTACTAGGGAGACCTTTCTAGAATAATTCAAAAGCTGTGACTGCCATCAATGCTCTGAAAGTGAAGTTCCCAACATAAGTTAGAGTAGGTGTCATGAAAAGTTCTCAAGAGTGGGCGAGAAAGGCGAATCTGGCTATCTACAGGAAAAAAGCAGAATCAGTCGTAATACATATAGATATCCAATGTGATGAGGGAGACCCGAAGGTGGATGAAGAAGAAGCTGCATCAGAAAAGCCTACCGATTCAACTTGGTCCCGATGGAGGTATATCCAGAAGATGAGAAGACCCAAGATGATAAGCTGATAGTGGAAGTTACAATTGACGGTGACAATCTAGATCAAAACATAAAACTTAGGGCACAGTTGGCCAGGAAAGTTAAGGATGAGATGGTCAGCCCGTTGAAGGAATACAAGGAATTGTTCGCATGGAAACATGAATATATGCCCATAATCGATGCGAAGATAATTTCCCACTACCTAGTGATCGATCTCGATCGGAAACCAGTCATCTAGAAGGGAAAGTAGTGTAATCCGGAGAGAAGTAAGGCAATTAAGGAAGAATTAGTGTAACTGTTGGCGGCAGGGTCCATAAGGGAGGTGCAGTACCCCGAATGGGTTGACAACATGATGATAGTGAAAAAGAACAACGGTCAGTGGAAGATGTGTATAGATTTCACTGACCTTAACAAAGCATACCCAGAAGATAGTTTCCCGTTACCCCGGATCGATCAACTAGTAGATGCAACGGTCGGTCATGAATTATTGAGCTTCATGGATTTTTACTTAGGTTACAACCAAATTCGAATGTTTGAGCCAGATGAAGACAAAACCTCCTTCACAACTAATCATGGGTTATACTGTTATAAATTTATACCTTTTGGTCTCAAGAATGCCGGTACGACCTACCAAAGACTGGTAAAACAAGATGTTTGTCCGACAAATCGGCAAAAATTTAAGGTGTACGTAGACGACATGCTGACAAGGAGCACATCATCTGAAAAACATGCAGAAGATCTCAGGGAGACATTCAGGGTGTTTATATAGTTCGGTATGAAGCTCAATCCAAAGAAATATGTTTTCAGGGTACCTTTGGGAAGATTCCAAGACTTCCAAGTTCATCATAGGGGAATCGAAGTAAATCCGAGAAAAATAAAAGCATTGGAGGAGATGAGGTCACCAAAGACTCTAAAGGAAATTCAAAGGCTAACGGGCTGTTTAGCATCCCTGAATCGATTCATTAGCAAGTCGGTAGACAAATGCTTGCCTTTTTTAGAGGAATCAAGAAGGGCAAGAGGGGTAGAGTAGAACGATGAATGTGAGCAGGCGTTCCAAAAAATCAAAGAGTACGTAGGAAAAACACTAATCCTATCTAAGCCCCTGGAAGGAGAAGTGCTCTACCTGTACTTATTAGTCACAACTGTGGCAACATGGTCAGTGTTGGTTAGGTTGGACGAGGGAGTATAAAAGCCAGTGTATTACACAAGCAAGGCTTTACTACCGGCTGAAACGAAATACTTGCCAGCCGAGCAGATGGCATTAGCACTAGTAACACTATGGAGAAAAATAAGACCCTATTTTCAAGCTCACAAGATCAAGGTCTACACGGACTGGTATCAAAACCTGAAGTGTCTAGGAGGCTAACCAAATGGGCAGTGGAGTTAAGTGAATTCGACATAGTATACCTGTCAAGAGTTGTAATAAAAAAGCAAGCTGTAACTGACCTAATCACTGAGTTCTTTGAACCAAACTAAGAGATGATCAAGATGTTGAAGGAGAAGGAAAAATTTATCTAAAAACTACATGTAGATGGATCGTCAAACACGCACGGCAGCGGGGCAGGCTTAATGATATCCACTCTAGAAGGTGATCAAATAGAGTGTGCCCTACGGTTTGACTTCAAAGCCACTAATAACATGGCCGAATATGAGGTACTTTTGGCAGGACTTAAGGTTTGCACGTCGCTATGAGCAGATGAGCTGGAGATATTCAGTGACTTGCAGGTAGTGGTGAACTAAATCTTAGGTGAATATCGTGCCAAAGACAGCAACATGGCAACTTATCTAGGGATAGCCAGGATACTGCCTGGGAGATTTAAGGCCTATAGGATTACTTAGATCCCGAGAGAAAAGAACTAGAAGGCAGACGCTTTGTCAAATTTGGCATTAACAACTATCAACATATGGTTGAAGACTATCCCAGTTGCTCACCTCAAAAGACCGAGCATCAAAGATAAAAAGGAAGTATTAGAAGTAGAATAGATTGAAGAAAGATAGGCCACCTGGATGTCCCCGATCAGGAATATCTAGAAGATGGAACACTTATAGCATATGTGATTGAATCAAAACGACTCAAATTCAGAGTACCGGATACTCGATAGTTGGAGGAGAATTGTACATAAGAGGATTTTTAAAGGATTTACAGAAGCGCGTCTGCTTAACAAAAGGTAGATAGATATTGGAAAGTATCCATAGAGGTGTGTGTGAGAATCACTCCGGGGGTAAAAGTTTAGCACACAAGACACTCAGACAGGGCTTCTTCTGGCTGATTCTATTCCAAGACGCCCAGATAGTCGTAGAACAGTGTGGTAGTTGTCAGAGGATAACTAATGACATCAAGAGCCCCCCTCCCCGAGTAGTTGAAGAACTTGACATCACCATGTTCGTTTGCCATGTGGGGGCTAGACCTGATCGGCCCAATACAGACAACAACCAAAGAAGAAATAAAGCATGTCATTGTGGCTGTAGACTACTTTACAAAATGGGTAGAGGTATAAGCACTGGTACATATAATTGAGGCTAACATGGCCAATTTTGTGAAGAAGAATATCATTTATTGGTTTGGAATCCCGAACACAATAGCCACAGATAACGGGACCTAGTTCGACAGTGATAGCTTCAGAGAATTATTATGCCACACTAGCCCATCCTCAGACCAATGGCCAGACAGAAGCAGTTAACAAGATAATTAAGCATACATTGAAGGCAAAACTGGATGCTAAGAAAGATAATTAGGAAAACAAGCTGCAAGAAGTCTTGTGGGCATATTGGACCACGAAAAGGACTTCGATGAGAGAAACCCTCTATTCACTGGCATTCGGGCAGAGACAGTAATCCCAATCGAAGTAAATCATAATTCACCAAGGGTACGACTCTTCCACCCCGAGGCGAATGTGGAGATGTTAGAACAAAGCCTAGATGAGTTGGAGGAAAAAATGGACCTTTCGAGGATAAGGAATGATGCCTATAAGTAAAGGGTAGCCATGTACTATAACTCACATGTCCGAGTCAGAAGATTCTATCATGGGACTTAGTTCTTACAAGGGTGTCACCCGATACAGAAATCAGTTAGATCGTTGGAAGATAAATGGGAAGGATCGTACTAGGCGATCGGATTGGCTAGTCATGGAGCGTACCGTCTTGTCCGACCAGAAGGGGAAGATCTCAGGACATGTAATGCTCAATAACTGAAGACATTCTACCTCTAGGGATTTCTTGTTTCTAAAAGTTATTCTTTAGCTTAAAAACTAGTTCACTTTGTTTTTATTAAATTAGCTAATTTGCTGATGTTCTTTTTAAAATTCAATAAAATTCCCCCTAAGGGAAAACTTTGAGTAATCAAGAAAATTGTTCTAAATTTGCTTTCGTTTACAAAAGCAGTCTCAGGCCCCCTAGAAGTCGCTCAAATACCGATAGGAGCGACCGAGAGTCCCAGTAAGGGGGCCAAAAACACATGCCGCAAAGACAGTGTACACTCATTAAACCACACTGGGTGTAAGGAAATACTGTTAGGGTGCCTTCAGGTCACAAGCATCTGATGAGATGTGCCAAGAGTTGAATGATAGATAAAGTATTTTTACTTAAAAACAGTTGTGAATAAAATCTAAGCACTTGTAAGGTTAGTAAAATATAAGATACCCCATTGCAACGAATCTTGATCAACAGACTACTGGGAGACATCCCAATGACTTAGTTGATAGATAAAAGACAAACGTCTATAAACTAGATACCATACAGATGGTCTGTAAAAAGAACACTACTTGGCAAAAAATAGAAAAGCAATAGAGAGGCAAGATAATCAGTAGGGCTAAAACCATATTGCCTAGCGCATTTAGAAAAATAACTAATGTTGCTGAACGAACCTTACCACATGAAAATATTTGGTTGAAGTCAAGGCGGTCAGCGTAGTGCCACAAGGCATGTATAGTTAAAGTTCATAGATAGCCTAGACCAGGCATAAATAGTTCGGTCAAAGATGGGTCATTCGATTTAGTATGACTGAAAGCGGGTGATTAAGTTACGAAAAGATCCTCGCCATATGCAAGGATTTGGTTATAGCTGAGATAGTTAGCTTGGTATAGCATAATGTACGTAGTTCAAGTTAGCATCGCTCAATTTTTAGTTAATTACTAGATTTGGCTCAAGCCCCTGAGTAATTCCAATCATACAGCAAAACATTTAATTCATACTGAATTATTTGTCTAGGTACAAACAGCGGAAAGGAAATAATGGTATTATTAATATCATAAACTTAAGAGATTACAAAATAGTGGTTATATGAACAACATAGGCAAGAGCAGGGTTGAAGAATCAAGCATCCGGAGTGCTCAAGAGGCCTCAAGGTCCAGATCCACAAAGAGGAAGGTCGTCACCCTCGTAAACCTTGGTCAGGTCTCTAAAGTCTGGCAAGCTGATGTCATAATCTGGGTCAACAACCATAAATGAGGAGTAATCTGTGTCTAGGAAGGGGCCAACGTCAATTCCCTTTGTTAGGACGCCAATTTCTTCCCCAGTATGGAAAGCCGCCAGAGAAGACTTATTGGGAAGCTCCAGGTGCGTAGATTGGGGGTCTTTTTCGATGGATCTGCAATAGGCCATTCATCTGATCCTTTGGTTCTTTATGGCTTCTACGGACTTGTCTTTAAGCCTCTTGGTGGCCATATTCCATTTTCGGTGAGCCTTCCCCGATGACCTCTTCTTGCAGCGAAAGAACATCCGAGCAGTGACCAATCCTCTCTTAAACTCTCTCAGCATGACAGCCTCGAACGCTGGAGACCTCTTGTAACGGTCCATATTTTGGACTTCAAGGGCTGATCTGACCTCCTGAGAGAGTACTTCCATGTTGACTTGTTACTATTCTAGATCTTTTGCCAGATGCTCGCACAGGATCCGAGCCTCCTCAAATGTTTATTGCGTCTCAAGCATGACTTGTTGAGTAAAGGTAAAGGTAAAAGTGTCTTGGGCAATCCGGGTTTCCTCTTTGAGTTTATCCGCTGCTGTTTCAGCTAGGATGACCTAGTCGAGCTCAGCGCTTCACAACTCTGCCCTTACTACCCTCTTCCCTAGCTCAGCATTCCTTGTAGTGAGCTCTCTAAGAGTCGTCTCATCTCAGACGCCCTGCCCTGAACTTTGGCAATAGTCTTCCTCAGAGCAACCTCAGTTGCAGCATGATTCTTTAGCTTCTTCTCGTATTGCTTGACTTTGGATGCACTGGTTGAGGACTTGAGAGCATCATACTTTTCAACAAGGGCCCTCTTCAATTGGGAAACCTCTGCAACCTGCTTCTTTTGGTAAGTAAAGGCCCGGGTTGGCTACTTCACCATCTGAAAGAAAAAAATGAAAACTAAGAACGCTAGCACACTCACAGGCAAAATGTAACACATAAGGCACTTACAAAAACTCCATTATTAAAGATCATGTGGATTCGCACAGAGGTACTAGCAGCTCTAATTTCCCTCTAGTATATGTCACCAATATACCCCTTACCAGCTAACATGGTGCGAATCATGAAAAGGGGGTCGATGCGAGAGCTACTCGAACTAGGGATCTGGAAAGACCCAGAAACATGAGCAGTTGTGGAAGCTGAAGGAGTAGACCCATCATGAACAGAATTAGAGATGGTCAAGGGTACTGTTGGAAGAGTCGGGCCCGTAACACTTTGCACCTTTGAAATTCCAACATCCTCTCCAGCCTGAAGGACAGTTATGAGGGCCTCGAACCCCTGCCATTCAGAGACTTGACCGTCACTAACACTATCCTAAGGAAGAGACACAAGAGATGTGCTAGTAGAAGCATCCCTAGCTTGGCTCATCCCAGTATCCCCGACCAACTAGATTGTTACGGCATCCAGAGAAAGCCTCGGTTTAAACACTGGAACAAGTGCTTGATCTTCAGTGACATCAAGCATTCCTTCATCAATGAATTGCTCCTTCGATTTGGGCCCTCCATCATTAGAGTCAGAGTCAGTGAAGACTATTTGACATTTAACGGAGAACTACATAGGTGTGTCTTGCCAAAGAGTTGTATAGGCAGATCAGAAGTAGCACGGTCAGAAAGGCATTCAGCTTGAATCTGAGATTACTCAGATTGAGAGGAAGGCACTACCGGTTATGACCTGACCATATAACCAGTCCTTGCCATGGCCGATTTAACTGTCTTAGCCGGAGCAAGTGAAAGGGAAGCAGGTAACATAGACGCTCGATCACCTCTTTTCTTCGACCATTGCTCCCCCCAAAATTAAGTCAGTCAGGGTTTTATGATTATCCTCATCTTTCTCATCCAGGATGATAGGGTAACCCCTGATTGGGAAGTCACTGGATCAGCAACATGTGGAGCCTCTATTCATTTATGAATGGCCTCAAGGGCGGATGACCCCTCCACGGTCTTAGCCAATTTACCATCAGGAATCTTTCTACTCGATTCCTACATAATAGGCATATCTCTTCCTAACCTGTCTCTGTTTGACCTCTTCCAACTAGACCTGTCTAGATCAGATCGCTCTTGGGTGGGCATCGCCAGAGCAGACCTATCCCTGGACGATTCTCTTCCACTATCTCTAGGAGAAAGACCATCACGATCGCTCCCTTCAGCCTATCCAGCTAGAGCCATCGAAATGTCACGATCAGACTCATATATTTGCTCCACTAAGTCATACTCTGAGGGAGTAATTCCCTGAGCCACCTGATCAGCGGCCGCTTTTCTACTAACCCGATCAAGGTTCTTAGCCTTCCTGGCTTGCTCACCAATGACAAGGTCCATCTCATACACTGAAAAGAAAACTCTGTGAAAATCAGTAAGAATAAATACATACAACAAAAGCTAAACGATATTAGAATCAGGACTTACAGCGCTTGCGTCGAGCAGAGATGGATGGAAAAAACCCACCCCAACTTGATCAGTTCTTTATCTTCATATAGATTACAGTGATCCCTTACCTCTTAAAAAGTCTAGGCCGCCTTAACAACCATGTTAGCCTGGCTCCGATTCATCACATGCGCAATCTTACTCCATAGTTCGGGGCTACAGAAAAGCCTCAGGACACTGCTCCTAGTTAGTCGTTAGTTAGGATTGATTACCACAATCTCGCTCCAATCACCACTAATGAAGAACCAGTTGTTCTTTCATACTTGTTCGAGGAAGGGAAACCTCAGATAAAGCCCTTGTGGTCCTTGTGAGTGAGAGGGGCAGGCTTATTATCGAAACCGTAGGAAATCTAACTGCTCGAGAAGGTCGACTATAGATAGAAGGTGCTTCTAATGTCTGATCGGCCAAGGGTATTAAAGTTAAGTATCTCCCAGGGGTCGGAGAAGGGGAGGGAGGAGGATTTGGCACTGATCTTCTTCCACTAGTGTCATAAGCTTATCAGCACCCGATATGAGTTAGTGGTCAGTTGAGCATGAGTGATGCCCACATCTATTAGATTTTTAGCAACGAAAGGTTGAATAGGGATGGTGACCCCAGAGGACATCATGGCCCAGTAAATAGCTACCGCACCAAGAGGAGGGCTCCATACAGTGCGTTCGCCGCTGGGGATCAGTTGCACAGAACTTGGAAGGTCAAACCGATCCCTGAATTTTTTGAGTTCGTCATTGATCACCACATTGATTTCATGGTCGAAGGCACACGGGTAATCCATAGTGAACTTTAGCATGCGTGCCCATCGTTCTCTTGGGACTTCCTTCATCTTTAGTTTTTACAAGATTATCTTCAAATCACTCGCAAGACGAGCTGTTTCCCTGGACGAAGCTCTGGCGGCTTGCCTCAAACTGACTGTCCTCGACATATCTGGACAAGTGCCAGTAGAAGTAGAAGCATGAGGGTTAACAGATGAAGGAACAAACTTAGGACGAGCAACAAAGTAATCTACATTTAAAGCAACATGTTGAAACGAAGAAGTGTATCCGTGAAATTGACCCCAAAGCATAAGAAGTTCAAAATATTGATAACAGAGAGTGGGATCCTTACCTGAAATATCGGTAAGAGTTGCAAAACATGAACTATTCGTAAAGGAAAAAGGAACGAAGAAAATCACGAGATTTGGAAAAGAAGAAAAAATTAGGGTTTTTACTGAAGAAACTGTGAATTCGTGAGAGGGAAATAAAAAATTTCGAAATATATAGGAGTAGGTGACTTCATCAGAACGTACAAACGTCACTAGGTGTAACGTACGAGAGTGGAAATAGGAGCACAAACCCCAAAAATACACGTCGTTCAAAATTTGAAACGCTACCAATGACTGTGTCAGCCGAAATGGATGTGGTTGGGGTTGAAGCTTAGCTGTTAACCAGTTAATGCATATTAATGTACTACGAGACAAAAAAGGAAGAATAAATTAAACACACTTCGTCAAGAAGCTCCCTTTCGAAATGAGATACTTGACCTTGTCTGTTTAAGGAGGTATTGTTGTAGGTGTAATTTAGATGGTATAACACGTCAGCAGTAGATTAGAGTCGGGGGTACCACGTCAACCCAAGTTGACCAACAAAGGCTCGTCAAATCCCCCAATCAAGATAACGCAAATGATCAGATAAAAGACCTTATAGGGATTGTCAAGAAGGTCGGGGTAAAGGTTATGATCCGGTAAAACCCTTGATCGGGGAAAGTAACTTTGATCGGGTTTGACAGGTGGTCGGTTGCATGACACATGGATTACACTTAGGTTTAATGAAGTTACGACTCTAATACGCAGAGAAAGAATCCAACTTGAAAAAGACATCTTGAAGTACATCCTGATAAGGAAACAAGCTTCCTAATAGAAATGAAAGCCTAAATTGGGCAAGAGATCTACTGCAATTAGGATACAAGCAACACAAAACAAGAAAGAGAACAATATGATTCCAATAAAATATAATTTGGTTTCATTACGGGAACTTAATTTACTTGTACACCAAGATTTATGGTTTTATGAATTCATAAATAGACCCTAATGACACCCATTGAGGGGTGAACACAAATTTTGTTTATGTGAGTACAAGAGAGATTGGTTGTAATAATCTTTTGCACAGTGAATTTGCTCGCCGTTACTGACACCCGTGGACGTTTCCCCACCTTAGGGTCTTACCACATAAAATATTGTCTTTGCTTTTACCCATTTTCTCTCTTTAAGCAACTTATTATTTCATTGATTTATGTTTATTTGTGTGACACGTGATAAACTATAATCGGTCCAAAAATCACAGTCAATAGAATCGATGCCAATGATCGAGATTTCGTCAAGTCACACTAGCATAGAAATTCACTGCGTTATTTGTAAAAAAGCATTCGAGCTCGGGACCTACACCAGAGAGATGTCGTTTAAGCACATTTACCGCCAAGACTACATCTTGCCATACCGCCAAGACTACATCTTGCCATGGTAGGCGTCACGAAACTTGTGTCCGATCTGTCGATTAGAGTTGCCTTCTGAGGAAGTCATCGAAACCAAGAATCTAGAGAAAACCAGCAGCACCGAATTAGAGTTAGATTAGTGTTAGGGTTAGGATTTTGGGGATTTTTCTGTTAAGGCTATTTTTGGTAATAAATTTATTGTGAAAATAATTGTGAATGTGTTAATTATGAATTATTACATAAGTGAAAAACCAATTTTGTTTACTTTTTCTATAATATATATATATATCTTAAAATACGATATAAATTGAAAAAAAAATAATCAATTTATCTTAATTGGAGTCAAAAGAGCTAATACGACTTATATTAAAAAAAAAACTGCCTTTTAGAGCATTAGGTTAAATAGTTGCAAACCCTTCAATTTTCTTGAATCCCATGTAGATAAGAATTTCATAAAGGGCTTGAAAAGTTAATAGCACTTTTAAATAGTGAATAGTAAGACTATCATCAACTTAATAAGTTATGTTTTAATAGCATCTAAAATGTGGATCTAACAAAAGTACTCTTAAAACACATTCACAGGAATAAGTCTCACGTTTTTTTTTTCAAGACTTAATTTCGTGTTTTCGAGAATTATTTTAGTATTTTTTAGACTTATTTTGGTGTTTCCAATACTTATTTTCTATTTTTGAGACTTATTTTCAAATTTTCGGGACTTATTTGTAGTTTTCAAGACTTAATAGATATATGCATAATTTTTAAGATTTATTAGGTAAAAATGATTTTTTTTTTAAAAAAAATTGTTCATCTTCTCCATTGAGAATTCTAACTGGGTTGATTTCGACCTCCTATTTGAAACCGAGTCCGGCCTTCTTTGGAGGTCGGTTCTATCTCCATTGATGGAGGACCTTCATTGGTCGAAGATTTATCTTAGTTTGCCTATTTAGTTTATTTTTGTTAAGTGAGTAGTTATGTAATTTATTTGTGGTTATTTTACTGTGTTTAGAGCTCATGTATTTTGGGCATGTGGGAGGCTATAAATACCTCTGTTAGAACATCTCCAATGCAATGTTATTTCAATGTGCTATTGCTATAATTTAGTATAAAGCAAAAAAAAAAAAAATCCTCCAATATAATATCAAATGTTATACTAAATTCGACATATGTTATTCTTTGTATTATGTCAATGTGGTATAAAGAATAACATATATCAAATTTGACACAACAATAAATGTTAATTTTTAAATTACAAAAATACTATCGTAAAATTATATTGAATGTATTAATTGTTGATTTTTATAATTTTAAATAATAAAAATGTAAAATAACATTTTAAATGAAATTATATATTTGATTACAATATTAAAATGATATATTAAATATAATATTTTATTATATTTTACCTCAAATTTAATGTTAATATTTACATATACATTGGATCGGAGATGCACTTTAACTTTTGCAGAAGGATCAAAATATTTGATATACTATTATCAGACTTGGTTTTCTTTGGGTATTCCCACAAGCCATGGATTTGTGTTGAATTATTCCATTTCCACTGCATTAAAATGGTATCAGAGCCGTCAGTCGTTTCCCGGGGAGGTACGGTAGCCATGGTCATCAATTGGAGCCTCTTCAAGGTCGAAGAACAAGGAGTGAAGGCCTTACGAGCGGATCGAGAGCATCAAATGAACGGAGCTGGAGATTCAAGCAATGGAGGATACGGATCTCGAAGGTGGAGTGCCCACCAACGACCATGTTCTCCACCATTATCTCACAAGTATCTTAATCATCGTCAACCTCCATCTCCACCATCCTCATCTCGGCACCACACACACATCATCGACCAAATGCCCATCGATTTCTCTTCTTTGAAACAAACAAACAAAGACCCAAATTCAAAATCCATCTTCACCATCTTCTTCACGGCACCCCATCCACACCACCAACCAAATACCAATGGCCACTCTTCTTTGCAACAAACAAAGACCCAAATACAAACCCATAAACCACCGATTCACCAACATGTCAAATCGATTCGTCTCAAAACCACAATACATAGTTTCGATTCTCCATAACCCATGAAAATCAAACCCGAAATCACCAAGACGCATACCGAGTTAAGCTCTGAAACATACTTTGGAACCTTACTTGGAGCCTGGAGTGATACTGCTACGAATAATAAAATGAAACATGTGAATTCTGTTAAGTTGCATTTTGATCCAACTAAGAGCAATGGGTTACTGAGCATTAGTCAGTTTATTGGAAAGGGAAAGGAAATAAATGTTGTTAAAAATGTTCATAATCGTGGTACATTGTATGAATAATGTGCAAAGCAAAATAGAAGAAACAATAAAAGGCTTTTCTGATGGCAAAACTGAGATGGTGTCTAAAATTGAAATGCTAGAGGAAGAGTATAGGGAGACTACCGCAATTGGGGTTGTCCTTTATTATGTGGTAGCAGAGCATGGAAGGCTTATTCCTCAAATGGTCAAACCCATAAAATTTGCCAGGAACCAATTTCAATTCCAAACCTAGACCCACTTTACATAGAAACCGACCCACTACCCGAGTAGATATGATCAGTTTGTAGTTGAGTGGTTCGATTTTGACGAAAATGAAAATACTTCATGTGATACGTCGGGAGACATAGTTGTTAGTAATAATGTTCAAGAAAAGTTTGTGTATTGTTTTGATATGGTTAAAATTGAAAAGGAGAATGATAAAATTGAGTTTTCAAATTTGATAATTTTATCCAACTATTGACAGGATCTTTTGATTTTGGAGTAGTCATTGAAGTTCACATTGAACCTACAAATCAAGTTGTTGAAGAAATTAATACAATTATAGTACAACTTGAAAAGCCGACAATCGAGAACATTGTTTTTGAAGATTTTGTATTAATGTCTCGTGATCTCATTGGCCAATTTATCGGTACATTATGTCATAATACATTTGATTCAAGAATGTCAAGACCAAAGGGGAAAGGCGACGTCAATGGCAAATAGTTTGGGCATTTTCGGTATTCTATTGGACGATTGTTTTGGTGCCATTTTGAATTTGGGACAAGCTACAAAGGGAATTTTCGGTTGGGGTCTACCACATCCACATGAGGGTCGTCTCTTCGTTGACTTTTCAGAGCTTCATTCCTCATCTCTAGGTTGTGCCACTTACTACAGGAGTTCATTTCTGCATGCTTCAACGGAACTCGCGGTTGAGTTCTTTTCAAAGAAAGGGTGAACTGATGTATATAGATTTATATTAGTTTGGCTATTTAGTTTATTTCTGTTATGTGGGTAGTTATGTCATTTATTTGTGGTTATTTTGTTGTATCTAGAGCTCTTGTATTTTGGACATGTAGGAGGCTATAATGCCTCTGTTTGCTTTTGTAAAGGGAACGAAGTATTTTCATACTTTAACATACTATTATCAGACTTGGTGATTCCGTATTCCCATAAGCTATGGATTTGGCTTAAATTATTCCTTAACCGATGCTCATCCTCTATCAATGGAGGGTTTTGAAGAAAAAACAAACCTAAATTTGGTAAAAATGTAATAAAATAAGGAGATGATGGAATTTTAGTCTATTTGTGCCATTTATACTTAATTTATTAAACTAGTGATAATCTTAACTTGATGTTATTCTTCTTCTTGCCTCTTAAGTCTTCCAAGGATGGATGGTAGATGAAGTAAGGAGAAATCTTTGTGAAAGGGATAATGAATTGTATGAAAGGTTGTTGGGGTCTGAAATCCTCATGTGGTTGGTTACTTAGGTCATAAAACAAAGAGAGGTATTTATATGGATTCCGAAAAGAGTAAAAATCTTCTTAGAAATTCAAGCTGACGGACTGTCGCGGTTTTTCAAGACGGCAGGTCGACCGCGATAACGTTTGATCTTCATTTTCGCATAACAAATCAGCAATAACAGGATGACACTTTAGACACGAGAGTTTCTATCACTTGGTATGTCGCTGTTAGCTAAGACGACACTTCAACTGTGATATTTCTTCTTTCGGATTGTCGCACTTTTTCCTCCTTGCAACAACAGTGGCACTTGGACTGCGAGTGTTGTTGTCTCCATGTTGTTGCGGTGGGCTAAGACGGCATTTCAACCGCGACAAACCTTTTTCAACAGTCCAACTACCTAATTTTGTGATGTATGCCCCAATTTCTTCTTTCTTTCACTAAAAATGCCCCTGCTAACTGATAATCCTGCAAAGATCTCATTCGAGCCATTAAACAATCGATTTTTCTAGAGAATAGAGCAAGAAACTTAGGTGAGCGGGACTAAAATCTATTAAACCTAGCCTTTTTCTAGTCCTCCAGCAAAACTGAGACAAAACAAAAACTTAAACCAAAACAAAACGACTCGATCAAAAGGAAAATCTTCCTAAACTCAAATAAACAAACAAATCAAAAGTCGCACTTTCAACTAGTGGTGAGATGCAATGGAGTGTGAATGAGAAGAGCCGACACATGTAGAAATGTTCTAAACACAATCACGAAACCCACACCTAAGAGTGCTCTCATATTGTGAACTACTCACTCTCACAACTTGAGCATAATTCACTTTGACTCTAAGCCTCTTGTGGATACTTTATTTTCTTTCCGCTCGGAGTCCTAAGTTCACACTCATGAAAAGTAAGCAAAGATAGAAGTTATACATAGAAATCAAATACTTTGCATACAATATAAACATGAAAACACTATTATCTTAGTGAAGTAGCCTATGAACTGAATCAAATACCATAGACGTTGCTTCAACAAATATTCCCAGTCTAGATTTCATCGTAGATCAATTAGGTCTTCCCTTTTGGTTGTAATGGGGCCATTGGGTGAGATGAGATGAACAAAATAGAATTCAAAAGTCACCAATCATGCTAAGACATATACATGACACACCCATAATTTAGCTCTACTTGCAATCATACTTGAACACTAGTGTTTAGGCTTAACTTTCATCTCATTTGTGCTACACTTGTACTCTCATTTTGTGAGTACTTTACATTTAACAACCAAGACTCTTTGTGCATTTCTTTTCTTTTCTTTTTTCTTTTCTTTTTTTTTTCTTTTCTTTTGCACATTTTACACTTCTACCATTTGAGCTCATAAGTGCACAATTTTCGCACTTTTACATTGTGAGTCATTTGCCTTGTACATTTACAATAATAGCCTAAATAAACTCTATCTTTACATAATAGAGTTTTTCACTTTTCAACCACCACACAACACATCCTAACAAGATTGGCAACACGAGTATGAATGTGTTTAGGTTTTGGCTATATGGTTATAATGTGGTTCCAAAGAAAGGTAAATGTTTGGCCTCAAATTTAGCTTTGGAGTACACAATAGGGATATGGAATCTGTTTAGGCTAATTTGAGTAGTTAAAAGCACACACATTGCCGAATATATTTTCAACAATTCATCTATCAAGAGAATGTAAGCATCAATCAAGCAATCCATAAGTATAATACAATGTATTATCCTATGGCAAATGATGCACGTGACGAGATAAGTGTATAAGATAGAAAAATGATAACACTCAAAATATGTTTTTTAAGGCTAGTGTTTGTGAACTCACTAGGTAGTCTTCACTATTAGAACAAGGTGCTTGAGCACCGAGTCCCCTCAACTTGAACACAAAAAGGATGATACTAGCCCATTAAGTGTAAGTGAGACCCTAGAGTGACAACAAGTTACTCAATTATGCACACCACACATAAATAAACTCGCCACAAACACACGCTCAAGGCATCACACCCAGGCTAATTAAAGCTCGAAATTTTGGCCATGCGACTATTCAAAAAGTTTGGACTCGAAAATAAAAAAAATGGACTCAAAAATGAAATTTGGACTCAAAAGTGAAACAAGACTCAAAAACGACTTACACATGCGTCAACACTCCTAAACCCAAACTCAACATTGTCCCCAATGTTGACAATTAGAGCCGGCGGAAAGGCTTTTAAACCATAAAAATACAACAGACTCAAAATTTATAAAACCAAATATTAAGACTCAACAATGGCTCATAGAGATATCATTCAATAATTTCAAGCATCTGGTCAATTCAAGCGTCAACCTAACTATCACAATACAGTGCACACCCTTAATCTAAGCAGACGAACCTAGTATGCAAATATTATAATAATATAGCATTACTAAAGTAAATCCAACAAAGTACGAAGTTTAAACAAAAGTAAAAGTGCATAACTCTATCCAAAATAATCCAAAATATAGCTAAGAACTAAGAATGTGGTGGGTTTGGCTATGAGGTCCTAGGCATCTTGTCGTTGCCCTTCCATCCGGCTGCTGCAGCCTTCCTATCTTCCTACTTCTCCAGTGACCTCTCCATCGCGACATGCATAGCAGCATTGTCCTCTGAAATACGAGGCCATTCTCTCAGGTAGACTAGAGTTGGAGTTGGCTTCATCTCTCTAGAATATGGTGTAAACTGGAGCTTCTGTCTCAAATCTTCAATGTCCTGTCTGAACCCACAATCCACCAGATCAATCTTGGCTGTCAATCGCTGCTCCGTCCTGGACATCTTAGCAAGCATCACTTTCTAGACCTCTCTAACAGCATTGAAAATCTCTGAATCTGCATCTGTATGAATCTCTCTGGAAAGTTTAACTGTTGACAAGTTATAGACCAACATAGGAATACTCTCATCATCCTCCTGAAGTATCTGATATGTGTCCTCAACATAATCCTCCCCCTCAGCCTCTGCTCTTGTGTCCTATCCTCTTTATCCTCAACCTCCTCAACTTTTGCCCTCTTTCTTTGGGGCTAGCTCTAACCTTCCCTTGTATCGGGTCTCTTCAGACCTCATCCTGGGTACAGAGAATACCATGTACAAATCCTAAAATCTGGTAGGGTGTCCTATAACTCATCCCCTAATATATCAACACATACGGCCTCACAAAAATGGGTAATCAAGCACAGGAACACCATCACCTCTTTCATCGACACATCTCTCGTGGTCTTGTGGATCTCCATCTTCATTATCACTCCAATATTAATGTGATGGTTATTGTGCAGGCAATAGAGCAAGGTTTCCACCTCATAGGCAACTGTGGTACGGTGAGCGCACAACCTCGAAGAGTAGGAGATAAAAATATGTCAGAAGGCGAGCTCAATATGAAGTCTGGACTACTTTAGCAGGTTGGACCTGGAGTTTCAAAAAGACATCGGCTCTGCTACCAAATTATTGGCCAACCCAATGTTCATCCTCCTGTTGAAGATCTCAAGCCTGAGCACCCCATTGAACCTACCGACCCCCTATTCCCTGGTTCCTACTTTGGCAGTGTGGTCCTAAAATGCCTATTGATATCCATCGAGTTTATCCTAACCTATATCCCTCTGACCAAGACTGGACTGTCCAGGTTGTAATTTTGCTCGATCACACCTGTATAAAACTCTCTAACAACCTGGGGGCAATACTTTGGAGGCCTTAGGACATATATCTCCCAAAACCTGTTCTGGACCATCTTAGGAATTAGTGTTGTTCATGACTAGCTAATATTTATCCCACTTTCTAGAATTATCTTCTTCTTGTTATATTTGGCTATCCAAGCCGGGAATTTGAATTTTGAACTCATATCGGAATTTGCTTCTTCTTTTTACCTTGGCTCTTCTCGACCCTTCCTTCCGGCTAGAATCTTCTTCCTCATCTACCCTAGCTATTTGTTTGACCGTTGCCATACCCGAAACTCATAAAACTATACCGCTTCTACACAAATGGGCAACACTTTTACACCAAATCAACACAACCAAGGGTAATCCGATAAACCACGGATACCCACACAGCTACAACACCACAATATGCAAATAATATCCCAAAATAACACACCAATCACAAACTTCACAAGCAAACACGAAATCACACTAAAACAAATAACCCCAACTTCAATCCGTTCATCAAATAACCCTCATTCACGAATTAAACATATTAAAACACTTTAATCAACTCCACAAACACAAACTCACACACCAATTTGACCAAAAACACATAATATTCTCTTCACATCAAATATGTCTCCAAAAACTAAAAACTAAACATAGAATATGTAAATTAAGGAAGTATAATGATTTGGGACTATCAATGAACTAAAAAAGGTGGAAAAGAGAAGAAAATACTGATTATGTGTCGTGGAAGTCTTCGATTCAGGAGGAGGGAAAGAGAGTTTTTGATTTTTTTTTGTTTTGGTGTGCCTTACCACGAACAGGTGTATTTATAGGGTCGGTGTGTCACGGTCCCGACTGTCATGATTTTGCAAGAGGGAAACCATGATCGTGACACCAAAACGACCTCACTTCCTTTGATTTTTCCATTGTCACGTTCGATAAACCACATGACACCTTCGTGACACCCATGTGACAACAATTCCCACGGTGGAAGTGACGCGGTCTTCTAGGACGACACCACCACCATGACACTTCTATAGTTTCCCTTCAATTGATTTTCACGGTCTTCGTTCATGCGACATTCTAAGTGACACATATGTGACATCAACCTTCGTGGTCCAACTGCTACGGTCATTCAGGATGACACCTTGGCCTCAACACTCCTAGAAATATGACTTCTAGACTGTATGAAAATTCCCATGGGCCTAAATTGCACTCATACTCAACATAAACCATGTCAAATGCATTTGCTTGATGAAATTAAGTTTGGGGAGCCAATCTTAGCTAATATACTTGGAAACCAAATAACATTCACCCATAAACCTATGTTTTTCCACACCATGCATAAAAACACAACTCAATTGAAATATAAGGTGTTGACCAACATAGATTTGGAAGTGAAGTAAACCTATAACTAACGCTTATAACTAAAATTGAAAAACTTTGTTGAAAAAGAAAGGATACCTAAGTGGGTTGACTCTCACCAAGTGCACTATTTAACGTCTAGGCAAGACATAGTGAGTGCACTACTACTCTTTGCGCACAAGTTCCTCCAACCAAGTGATGTCTCCAATCTTCTTCACATACGGCTTGGCCCTTTGCTCATTGATTAAGAACTTGGCGCCATTCTTCTCATTTCCACCTCTACGACTCCAATTGAAAACACTTGTGTCAATCGAAACGGTCAAAACTGTCTAGCCTTTAATTTTCTAGGAAACAGCTTCAACGTTGAACATGAGAACTAGCATACCGGGGTGAAGGTCCTTATTAACAATCATCTTGTCATGCAACACCTTGGTATTCTCTTTGTACAACCTGGAACTCTCACATGCATCCAATCAAAATTCCTCAAGTTCACAAAGTTAAAGTTTCCTTTCTTCACCGATCTTTTCATAATTAAAGTTCAACCTCTTTATCGCCCAAAAAACTTGATGCTCAAACACGATCGGAAAGTGGCACGTCTTCCCAAAAAACAACGTATATGGACTCATCCCAATAGGTGTCTTGAATGTCATCCTATAAGCCTACAAGGCGTCATCCAACTTCAAAGCTTAATCCTTTCAAGTCAAATTCATTGTCTTCTTAAGGATACTTTTGATTTGTCTACTGCTAACTTCAACTTGTCCCGATGTCTGTGGGTGGTATGGGGTGGCTTTCTTAAGAAGACAGTGAATTTGACAAATAACTTATTTCTTCAAGAGGGCAATAAATAACTTGTTGCAAAATTGTGTTCTCCCATCACTAACAATAGACCTAGGAGTCCCAAATCTAGCAAATATGGTCTCTTTCATAAACTTCACCACACTTTGACCATCGTTGGTTCTTGTAGCTTTTGTTTCTACCCATTTCGACACATAATCAACGACCACAAGAATGTTACTATTTCCACAAGAGGATGGAAATGTCCCCATAAAATCGATGCCCCACACATCAAATAACTTAATCACCAACTCTCTAGTTAAGGGTGTCTCATTCCTTTTACTTATGTTCCCTGTCTGTTGACATCTATCACATGCCAAACAAAACTGAACTGCATCCTTGAACAATGATTCCAAAAAGAACCCCGATTGTAATACCTTCAAAGCTGTCTTTCTTGCTCTGAAATGTCCCTCACAATGTGGCTTATGACAAAACCTAAGAGCATCACTCTGCTCAATTTCAAGGACACATCTCCTAATGACTACATCGGGGCCGTGTGTGTAAGAGTACAGATCATCTCAAAAGTATTTCCTAGCCCTTGACATGAATCTTTTCCTTCCGTGAGAGTTCAAATCCATTGGAATCAATCCACTTACCAAGTAGTAAACCAAATCTACAAACCATGGCTCTTTTTCTTGCACACCCCACAACTGCCCATCCGAAAAACTCTCCATCAATGGTAATTCATCCACTTCCTTCGAATTTTCCTACACTAATCTACTCAAGTGGTCCGTGACCACGTTTTCAACACTTTTCTTATCCCGTATCTCCAAATTGAATTCTTGTAAAAGTATGATCCACCGAATCAATCTTGGCTTGGCATCCTTTTTCTAAAGGAGATATATGAGGGCTGCATGATCTGAGAATACTATCACCTTGGCACCTACCAAATACGCTATGAACTTCTATAAGGCAAACACCACTGTTAGAAGCTCATTGTCTATTGTCGAGTATTTCAATTGGGATCTTTCAAGTTTCTTGAAGCATAGTAAATGACATGTGGAACCTTGTCAACCTGCTGCCCTAAAATTGCCCCGATGGCATAATCTGAAGCATCGCATATAAACTCAAAGGGCAAATCCCAACTGGGTGGAACCATGATAGGTGTGGTTGTTAAAGCATCCTTCAAGGTGTCAAAGTTAATCAAACACTCCTTGCTCATCTCAAACTTTGTCTCTTTCTAAGGAAATACACACAAAGGTCTTGTTATCTTCGAGAAATCCCGTATGAACCTCCGGTAAAATGCCGCATGCCCAAAAAAATATCTCACCTTCTTCACAGATTTAGGAGGTTGTAAACTCCGAATCACCTCCACCTTAGCCTTGTCCACTTTAATCCCTTTCTTCGATATCACATGCCCAAGAACTCTCCCTTGTTGTACCATAAATGGCACTTCTCCCAGTTTAAGACCAAATTGTTCTCTTCGTACCTCTAAAGGACTAAAGCTAGGTTTTCTAAGCACAACTCAAAGGAGTCTCCAAATACTAAAAAGTCATACATGAACACCTCAATGATCTCTTTCACCATATATGAGAATATCGACATCAAGCATCCCTGAAAAGTGTCTGGTGCATTACAGAGACCGAAGAGCATCCTTCTGTAAGGAAATGTCCCTGCATGGGCGAGTAAAGGTGGTCTTTCCCTGATCTTCTAGTGATATGGCAATTTGATTATACCATAAGTATCTATCTAGGAAACAGTAGTAACTATGCCTCACCATGCATTCCGATACCTAATCGATAAACGGGAGAGGGAAATAGTCTATCCTGGTAGCTGTGTTTAGCTTCCTATAGTCGATACACACCTTCCATCCCGTCTAAAGCCTCTGGGAACTAATTCATTCTGTTCATTCCAGACTATTGTTATGCACAACTTGTTAGGAACCACGTGGATCGGGTTGACAACTTGCTGTCGAATATGGGATAGATGATCGTCACCTCTAGAAGTTTCAGAACCACTTTCTTTACCACATCCTTCATGATCGGATTCAACCTCTTTTGAGCCTCCCTTATCGGTTTAGCTTCATCTTCAAGGTAAATCTTGTGTATGCAAATTATTGGACTAATCCCTCTGATATCTTTAATCGACCATCCAATTGCTTACTTGTGCCTCTGTAGCACATCAAAGAGCTTCTCTTCTTCATTACCCTTCACCTCTGAAGCAACTATCACTGAACATGTCTCATTCTCACCTAAGTAAACATACTTTAAAATGGTTGGCAGCTTCTTTAGCTCTAACTTTGGTGTAGATCGCTTGCAAGGCCTACATTAGACACTAAAAGATCTTCAAACTTTTCTTTACTGTCATTCTCTTCAGCTGATTCAGAATTTCTTCCACTTTCTTGTCTTGGTATTCCTAATCCCATTATGACAATACTTCCAAGTCGTCATTCCAGAATATACCATCAACCCACAGATCTAACTCATCTATGAATGAACAATCATCGGCTCCTACTAGGTATGATAATGCATCGAAAAACTTAAACTTAACTGTCTCTTCTAACGCTGTTATGGTAATCTTCCCATTCTACACATCTATAAATGTCCTTGCTGTAGTCATGAATGGTCTGCCAAGAAGGATAGGTCTCATGTTTGTCTCCCCAGTCACATCATCCATGTTTTAGACCATAAAATCTGCTAGAATGATAAGCTTGTCAAACTAAGCCAACAAATCTTCCACATTCCCTCTTGGATATCGCACAAAACCATCTGCTAACATTAGTGACATTGTTGTTGGCTTGAGCTCATTAAATCCTAGTTGTTTGTAAATGGCGAAGAGCATCAAATTGGTGCGAGCACCCAAGTCTAACATCCCCATCTCAAGCTTGGTACTCCCAACTGTGATGTTTATGTAAAAACTACACAGATCCTTAAGTTTAGGTGGAAGCGTCTTCTGTAAGACTGCACTAGCTCTACCTGCTACCTACTTTGGGTGATTTGGCCTAAAATTCTATCTGCTAGTGTAAAGACTCTTGAAAAACTTTACATAGGCCGACATCTTATCGATCATCTCAAGTAAGGGTAGGTTCACATGCACTTTCGAAAGGACATTAAAAATCTCTTTGAATGCATTGTTCATCTTGTCTTTCTTCAACCTCCCTAGTAATTGAACCTGTGGAACGTACGGGTTTGGCGACTTGTGTAAAACAGAGGTATTCTCGGGAGTTGTATCAACCACTATCTCATCCTCTTCTACTCTAGTCCCGTTTTTGCTCCCCTCTTTTAACTCATTGGTCTTCTCTCTCTTCGACTCACTAACATCTTCGGTGTCTAAGACCCGACCATTTCTTAAAACTATCATTGTCTTTACTTGTTCCGACTGGCTAGGAAATCTACCTGGTTCATTCTTATGAATAGTATCAGCTACCTGTCCCAACTATATCTCTAACTTCTTCATAAATGCCTCTAAGTTGGTAAGCCTTTGCCCACTTGATTAAATGAAACTGTTCAAATTCTGATCTGTCTACTAGAAACTCTGAGCAAGGTTGGCCACTATATCTTCCAAAGATGGCTTCCTAGGTTGATATGAAGACATCTCTCTATTTGTTGAACTATTTCATTGTTGACCACTAGACCCTTGTCCTTGGTAATTTCCCCTATTGAACCCATATTGGTTTTCTCCTTAAGTATTGGACTGGTTGTTCAACGCATTGTTCGAATCTGACCATAAGAAGTTTGAATGGTTTCGCCACCAAGGATTGTAGGAATTGGATTACAAATCATTTCTTCCTCTTTGGTAGTTCAAGGCTTGAACATCCTCTGTCTCAAATGGTACCATCTCTAACTGTGACGATCCCCTTCATATAACAAGTTTGCCTCTCCTTGTTGTTGACCATGTTCATTGTAATAGCTTCCACTTGCTTGGTGATTCTAGCCATCTGAATCGTCATATTTTTACTCTGACTAACATCACACTTCTCCCCCTTCTTGAAGTTGAGCTTCTATGTTGGGAGTTTAATGATAAAGTCTCATAGATCTTAAAAATCTCACTGTAGATTTTTTTGTTAATGCACCTCCACATGCATTATCTACAACTGCTTGAGTGAATGCCATCAACCCTTCATAAAAAGTGTGAACCTTTTACTTTTCGGTTACCATGTGAGGGGAGCATTGCTCCAAAAGCATCCTATACCATCATCATGCCTCATGAAAAGGTTCATTGTCTTCCTCGGTGAAACTAGCATTTGTATCTGGATATCCTTTGTCTTCGTGGTTGGGAATAACCTATTGAAAAAGGCTTGACACACCTCATCTCAAAAAAATCGGCCTCAAATAAGTGAACCACACATTGGCTTTTTCTTTTATGTAATATCGAAGGTACCTTATCTTCAATTGCTCTTTTGTGAGTCGGTCTATAGGAAATGTCTCCAAGATGTACTGACAATCCTTCATAAATTGCAAACAGTCTTTATTTGGGAGGCCATTGAAAGATGGAAGCATGTTCACATTGAGATCCTTTAACTCATAGCTCCTAACAGTCGCATTCATCACAATTTGTGAAGGTTGATTCTCAATCACTAATTGCCCAGACTCTCTCATTATTATTGTCTTCATCAAGCTCATGTGTTGGTGACCCCGATGGACTCATATGCTCTTCTTGTTCACTCATTTTGGATTAGAAGTATTCTCCAAATCAACAAAGATGTCTAACCCCTCAAACTGTCTAGCAAGCCGACCTACACGGTTGATATTGTCGGGAACATAATTCCTCCTAGTGAACGGCATCTGTGCATACACGTTCAGGGACGTAACCAGGATTAAAGATTAGAGTAGGCTAGAGAGCTTTTTTTCCTGAACATTGACATCACCTAATTAGGATGGCATAGTGAGACGTCCCGTAAAGTGCAGATTTTATATAAATTTATTACAAACTTTTATTTTATTTATAAAAATTCAAATTAAATTATAAGAGAAAAATGAAACGCAAATACGAACACTAATTAAATTATACAATATTCTCATATTAGTTTGAATAATTTGAAATATACTAATACAATGTTCTGAGATATTTAATGAAATTCATTTAACAATATCGTTATTTTATAAATTTAAAATTGGATTAAATAATAACTGTATGACTCCTAAAATCTCATTATCTATATTTAACAATAATCCTGAAATTTCAAAACAAAATAAAAAATATTTTTAAGTAACAAAATAAAATATTTAAAGTCATAATATTAACTCAAAACATATGTAAATGTTGATGTTGATGTTGATGTTGATAAATAGATTGAAACAAGTTTGAAGAATGTAGAGAAATAATTGTTATTATAAAAAGATGAAAAGGAAAGAAAAGTAATTTTTTTTTACTTTAGTTAAGAATTAAAATTAATTATTTAATATAATTAATTTTTTCTCTTTGTTTTTTTTAAGGGAGTCAGGGTGGGCTTGAGCCCACCCTAGCCACCACACAGGTCCGTTTATGCATACATATGTAAACCTGAAACACCAAAAACAAAAACTATCACCAAAGCAAAAAGACACTAAAAAAAAACTAAAGCTGAAAATAAAACTAAAAGTAAATGACACACACTACTAAAACCAAATTAACTAGATTCAACTAATGAATCTACGCCGATCCCCGGCAGCGACACCAAAATTGATGCAGTATTTT
Source organism: Dipteronia dyeriana (assembly GCA_032871835.1). NCBI lineage: Eukaryota > Viridiplantae > Streptophyta > Magnoliopsida > Sapindales > Sapindaceae > Dipteronia > Dipteronia dyeriana. The sequence goes on along the minus strand of CM065296.1, from coordinate 96,873,515 downwards.
ATCTCTACTCATTTTAAAGAAAGTGCGTTCACTGGGATCAATGATTCTATTGATTGAATTCTAATTAATTCAAAGTAAAATCTACTCTAAGTGCATAGAAATTAAATTGCATAATGCTTGGTTTGATGGAAACAATTGATTAAACTAATTTACAATTTGTAAATAAACTAAGTAAACACAACAACGCACAATGATGAATATATGAGAGAAAAATACTAGGGAATCGATGCAATCTTCATCGAACTAGTCAATACAATCTCTTAGAGTGTGTTTGGTAGGGATGAAAAGAGAGAGGAAAGAAAGGGGTGGAGGGAAAAAGGAGGAGAAAATGGGGAAGTATGTGTTTGATATAGAGAGAAAAATGGATGGAAGGAAAAAATGGAAGTAAATTTGGGTGGGTGGGACCTACGAATTACAATCCTTCAAAAAATGGGAGGAAAAGGGAGAGAAAAAAGAGATTGGTTTTTGGTTTAATTAAAATTACAAATTTACCATTTTGTTAATCCTCATAATAATAAAATAAAATAAAAGGGTATATAAATAATATTTAATAATTTTATCCTTTTAAAATCATTTTGTAAGAAAAGAAGTTGAATTCAATATTATTTAAATTATTTTTATTTATTAAATATAAAAATATATAATATATAAACTATAATATAAAAGTAAAATAGTAAAATTGTTAAAGAAGATTTTCCATCCTTTGTCTTTTCCTCAACAATACCAAACGAAGGAAAGGAAATATCTCTTCTTTTCATATTGTTTACCAAACTAATCAATGGAAAATTATTTTCTTTTCTTTCCCTCATGTTTTCTATCCATCTAGATCTTTCTATCCTTTTTATTTCCTTTCCTTCCTACCAAACACACTCTTAGTCTCGTTAAGCACTTCAATCCAATTTTAGGGCTTGTTTAAAATAAATTCATTAAGTTCTTAGTCTTTTCCACTACTCACACATGGTCATGTAACAAGAAATTGTCAAAACATCTATTTAACATAAACTCTAAGTCAAGTTAATATAGCATGGTCATGCATACACTAACTTTCTCAATTACCAAGCATATGGTCTAGGCTCAAATGAAATAGTCATCCACATATAAGCCCCAATCTTTTACATAAACTAACTCACACACCTTTTTCCCTTGAGGTCACAATAAAACATGAGTGATTGAGTAAAGCAATTTAAGCAATATTTGAGACTAACATTGAATTGAATTAAGAAAAGTAGACTAATTAACTAAAAAGTAGTCTAATATGGTTACTTCAATCCCCTAGCTAAATGTTTAGTTACACATCAATGGAGAAAATAAAGGCAAGGAAAAGTTGAAGAGAAAACCCATATTGGTCATGTGAGCTCCCTAGTCTTGATGTTATTCTTCTTCTTGCCTCCCAAGTCTTCCAAGGATGGATGGAAGATGAAGTAAGGAGGAATCTTTGTGAAAGGGATGATGTAAGTGTATGAAAGGCTGTTGAGTCTGAAATCCTTGTGTGGTTGGTTGCTTCGGTCATAAAACAAAGAGGTATTTATATGAACTCAAAAAATGGCAAAAATCTTCCTAGAAACTCGAGCTGACGAACTGTCACTGTCTTTCAAGACGGCAGGTCGACCACGACAACACTTGATTTTCATTTCTGCACAACGAGTCAACGACACCAACAACGACACTTTAGACTTGAGAGTTCCTGTCTCTTGGTATGCACGGTCAACCAAGACAACACTTCAACCGCGACATTTCTTCCTTTAGATTGTAGCGCCTTTTCATCCTTGCAACAACAACAACACTTTGACCGCGAGAATTGTTGTCGCCAGGTTGTCACTGTGGGCCAAGACGACACTTCAACCGCAACAAAACCTTCTTCCAGAATCCAGCTTCCTAATTTTATGCTTTAAGCCCTAATTTCTTCTTTTTTTTCACAAAAAAATGCCCCTATTAACCGATAAACCTGTAAAGATCTCATTCGAGCAATTAAATGCTCAATTTTTCTTGAGAATAGAGCAAGAAACTTAGGTAAGGGGGACTAAAATCTAGTATTGACATGGCTCAATCATTCCACTTTCTTAAATTTTACTATTTTTATTCGTATGTTTTTCTCTCTCCCTCTAAAGAGATATTGGAATTCATACCTTTTTATTTTATTTTCGTTCACTCAATAATATTATATCCATTTAATCAAACCGTCACGAGTTTGAGTCTAGGAAACCCTCGCTCTATAAATTAAAAATATATAATTGAAATATAGTCCAAATTGGGATATATATATAATTTCAAGTCAGTACCCATTGATATAATTTCATCAGTACGTTGGATGTGGACCATTAGATTTACATGATTTGACTCAAAGTGAATGCATTTGTCAAAACTTCTCCATAATAAATGGTCCACATGTAACACACTGATATAAGTTATATCGGTACACGTTAAGGAGAAAAGGAATATATATATATGAAATTAACTTAAGCCTTTGGATTATATATTTATTGACATCAAATCGAAGAAAATTGAAGAGAGATTCATAACCAACTATTTTTCAAAATCGTTGAATCCGGCAATCTATTGATAATTAAATTGTGTCACAATAATTATATATAAAACTAACACTTCACCTATTTCAGAGAAACTACGTAAAATAAAAATCACTCAATATAATGTGTCTTCTTATACGAACTTCAACTAACTTACAAAAAAAATAAAAAAATGCTTTATGTATGAAAAAATTCCTCAAAACACCTGGAATGGAATCCAAATAAAAAGACTACCCCTTCTAACTTCACCATCTAAAAATATATTTCATTTGGCCCGTGAAACTTGACTTATGATACAAGTAGGGTGGGTATCAAAACCGAATCCGAATTGAACCGAACCTCCAAATTGAACCGAACCGAACCGAGCTGAAAAATGATGTTTGGTTCAGTTCGGTTCGTAGCTTATAGTCAATTCAAACTAATTTGAAATTTAAAAACCGAATTGAATTCAGTTCGGTATCGGATTTTAAAATAGAAAACTGAACCGAACCGAATAAATAGAATTATCTTGATGAATTATTTTGTAAAATTTAATTTTATTACGGACTGTTTATTGATAATGTTTTATTTTGGACTACATTATGTACTGCATTTTTTTATTTCTATTTTATAGAAGTTATGAAGATGTTATATTTTGAACTAATTTGGTATTATTTTTGAAAAGTTAAGATCATATTATTTTATAATTTTGATATAAAATGGTGTTTGGTAAAACTTCCAAAAGTATTACTTGATAACCTGACAAGTTTTGACAGTGATTTTGAGAAGTAGATGTGGGGTTAGTTTTTGAAAGTGATTATTGAATAATCTATTTCAGCATTTAATGTATATTTTAAAATATTATTATTTTATTTATGAAATCAAGTTAAAATTATTTATATACTTTATTTCATCTCAAAATTAAATATTCTATTTAAATATTGATTTGAATTAAAAAATCTTTTAAATATATTTTTATTATTCTTATGGAATTTATTTTTTCCAATTCAAACATTTTACTTAAATATCGATTTAATATATATAACTAATGAAAAAAAATGAAATAGGGTCATACACTCGTGTATATTTTAGTTATTGTATATAATCTCAACACGTACATTTACAATAACAAAACATATGTATACTGCCTTTGAGATATACAGTAGTTTTGCAGATATAATAAAACAAATATCTGTTGATTAACTTTACAGCTGATTATTTAATGCAGGACAAAGATGAAGTAACCGCGGCCCATGTCAAACAATTTCTTTATTTTATTATTTTGTTAATTTGGGTCTTTTCTTGTTTAGTAAGTTTATTTATTTTAGTTTGATTAGGAATTAACTTTAGGTTTTGGAAATAAATCAAACTTACCTTTTGGGTAAGATTTGATCTTTGTTTTCTTGTCAAGTTAGGAGTCATAAATCTTAGAAGATTCTGATTAGTTTTGAACTTTTCTTGTTTTAGTCTTTTTTAAGGAATGTCGTATTCGAGTCGTATTAGGATTAGTTTATTGTAAATAGTCTTATTATTTCCAATTATTATAACCGTTAACCTTTTGATCAATATTAATAAAATCGTTCTTTTGGAACATTTATCTGTCGTGGATTCGACATGCTCTTTGAGGATTCGAGAGCACCATTTTCTAACGAAGATTAGGGAATAATAGCCCCTGCATGGCGGTCCATGCTTGGGTAACTACCGGTCGCTGCGTCAAGGTTCGTCTGAGTGTGATTCAGGGTTCGACAAAGTGATCATTCTTATTTTCGTCATACCCCGCTGCGCCAATTGGTATCAGAGAGACTGAGTCTACCTCTGTGCTAGGCTCAGTGTCCACGGACCACAACCAACTACCTTCCTAAAAACCATATATTCACCCTCATATCCCCCCATAAAAAAAGTAGAGAAACGAAATTGAAAAAAAAAAAGAATGAGAGTGTTTGTGTTATAGTTCCGAGAATTAACAATAAGCCTCAGAGACAGCAGAAATTGTGGATCAGTCCAATAGTGTTACAATTTAAAGATCAACCTTAATAGTGCCAGAAATCTCAGTTCAGTCTCACGAGTTCCAGATATTTCAGATTGCATCCACCATCACACACATCTGAAGTCACGAGTGAATTTATTTTTCGTAAGCAGTTCTCAGAGTTCAAATTTTGGTACGTTTTTTTTCGGACTCTGATTTCGGTTCTCAATGGGTTTCAATGATTCTCTTGGTTCCAATAATTATTTTTCGAGCTATAATCAACCAAGACTTTGATTTTTTTTTTCTTGACATTTGAAAACAGAAGAATTTATTAATGGGTTGAAAGAAGTTGAAGAATATTTTACATATCAGAAAACTGAAGAAAGTCTAAAAGTTTTACTTGTAGAAATTTATTTGAAAAACGATGCATTAATTTGGTGGGAAGACTTTCAAAAGGATCAGAAAAGATTTGGAATGGATAGGATCCAATCATGGCATGTGATGAAACATGTAACGCGGGAGGAATATCTTCCAATTGATTATTTTGAAGGTTTTTATCATGTAGAAGATACGGTTGAAGATATTTCGTATGAAGTAAAAATTGACGAAGTAATTAAATATGGGCATTGGATCTTAGAAGTTGAAGACTGCTATCCAACCAATGATAATGATTGCACTTTAGATGTGGTTGAAGCACAACTGGAAACTAAATCAATTTCTATTGATAAAGTTTCCAAGGGTGATAACTTATTTGAAAATCCACATAATTTTTATTGGGGTAATTTGAAGATTATTTTTCTTGATTTGGATTTTGAAGATCCACCATTGTTCTTACCATCTGAAGTATATTTGTTCAAGCCAGTGATTGATAATATGGTACATTTGAAGTATTATCCACCCAAACAAAACCTTCCCAAACTCGAGAAAGAGTTTATTTTAAGAGGAGGAGAATATTATGTGGGATGGGAAGAGCTAGCAATGAGGAATAACTATTGTCCAAACCTCTACAGGTGTCCAGCGGTCCAAGCCGCAACCAATAGGCATCGCCAGTGGCGAATAGCTTGGACATCTTCTACATTCTGTGGGATGATTGTTGTTGTGTCGTTATGTATTTGGGATGAACTACGGAGAGATTTTTCGGTTGGTGTTTACCACTCCCACAAGAAATATATGGGTTCTTCTTTGTTTACCTGTCTTTCTGCGTGTTTCAACCGAACTCGAGGACGTGACCTTTTTAAGAAGGGGTGACTGATGTAGGACAAAGATGAAGGAACCGCGACCCATGTCAAACAATTTCTTTACTTTACTATTTTGTTAATTTGGGTCTTTTATTGTTTAGTAAGTTTATTTATTTTAGTTTGATTAGGAATTAAATTTAGGTTTTGAAAATAAATAAAACTTACCTTTTATTTACGCAGCGGGGTATGATAAAAATAAGAATGATCACTTTGTTGAACCCTGAGGCACACTCAGACGAACCTTGACGCAACGACCAGTAGTTACCCAAGCATGAACTGCCAAGCAGGGGCCATCATTCCCTAATCTATTAGAAAATGATGCTCTCGAATCCTCAAAAAGCATGTCAAATCCACGACAGATAAATGTTCCAAAAGAACGATTTTATTAATATTGATCAAAAGGTTAACAGTTATAATAATTGGAAATAATAAAACTATTTATAATAAACTAATCATAATACGACTCGAATACGACATTCCTTAAAAAAGACTAAAACAAGGAAAGTTCAAAACTAATCAGAATCTTCTAAGATTCATGACTCCTAACTTGACAAGAAAACAAAGATCAAATCTTACCCAAAAGGTAAGTTTGATTTATTTCCAAAATCTAAATTTAATTCCTAATCAAACTAAAATAAATAAACTTACTAAACAAGAAAAGAACCAAATTAACAAAATAAGAAAATAAAGAAATTGTTCGACATGGGTCACGGTTCCTTCATATTTGTCTTACATCAGTAGAATATTATGTGGGATAGGTAGAGCTAGCATTGAGGAATCGCTATTGTCCAAACCTCTACAGGTGTCCAGCGGTCCAAGCCGCAACCAATAGGCATCGCCAGTGGCGAATAGCTTGGACATCTTCTGCATTTTGTTGGACGATTGTTGTGGTGTCGTTGTAGATTTTGGATGAACTACGGAGAGATTTTTCGGACTCTGATTTCGGCTCTCTATGGGTTTCAATGGTTCTCTTGGTTCCAATAATTATTTTTCGAGTTATAATAATTATCAACCAAGACTTCAATTTTTTTCTGGACATATGAAAACTGAAGAATTTATTAATTGGTTGAAAGAAGTTGAAGAAGATTTTACATATCAGAAATCTGAAGAAAGTCTAAAAGTTTTACTTGTAGAAATTTATTTGAAAAACAATGCATTAATTTGGTGGGAAGACTTTCAAAAGGATCAGAAAAGATTTGGAATGGATAGGTTCCAATCATGGCCTTTGATAAAACATGTAATGCGGGAGGAATATCTTCCAACTGATTATTTTGAAGGTTTTTATCATGTAGAAGATACAGTTGAAGATATTTCGTATGAAGTAAAAATTGTCGAAGTAATTGAAGATGGGCCTTGGATTTTTGAAGTTGAAGACTGCTATCCAACCATTGATATTGCTTGCACTTTAGATGTGGTTGAAGCAAAATTGGAAACTAAATCAATTTCTATTGATAAAGTTTCCAAGGGTGATAACTTATTTGAAAATCTACATAATTTTTATTGGGGTAATTTAAAGATTATTTTTCTTGATTTGGATTGTGAAGATCCAACATTGTTCTAGCCTTCTGAAATATATTTGTTCAAGCCAGTGATTGACAAGTTGGTACATTTGAAGTATTATCCACCCAAACAAAACCTTGCCAAACTCGAGGACGGGTTTATTTTAAGAGGAGGAGAATATTATGTAGGATGGGAAGAGCTAGCAATGAGGAATCGCTATTTTCCAAACCTCTACAGGTGTACAACGGTCCAAGCCGCAACCAATAGACATCGCCAGTGGCGAATAGCTCGGACATCTTCTGCATTCTGTTGGACGATTGTTGTGGTGTCGTTGTGGATTTGGGATGAACTACGGAGAGATTTTTCGGTTGGTGTTTACCACTCCCACAAGACAAATATGGGTTCTTCTTTGTTTACCTGTCTTTCCGAGTGTTTCAATCGAACTCGAGGACGTGTTCTTTTTAAGAAGGGGTGACTGATGTAGGACAAATATGAAAGAACCACGACCCATGTCGAACAATTTCTTTATTTTATTATTTTTTTTAATTTGGGTCTTTTCTTGTTTAGTAAGTTTATTTATTTTAGTTTGATTTGGAATTAAATTTAGGTTTTGTAAATAAATCAAACTTGCCTCTTATTGAAACAACGGGGTATGGCGAAAATAAGAATGATCACTTTGTCGAACCCTGAAGCACACTCAGACGAATCTTGACGCAGCGACCGGTAGTTATCCAAGCATGGACCGCCATGCAGGGGCCATTATTCCCTAATCTTTGTTAGAAAATGGTGCTCTCGAATTCTCAAAGAGCATGTCGAATCCACGACAGATAAATGTTCCAAAGGAACAATTTTATTAATATTGATCAAAAGGTTAACAGTTATAATAATTGGAAATAATAAGACTATTTATAATAAACTAATCATAATACGACTCGTACACGACATTCCTTTAAAAAGACTAAAACAAGAAAAGTTCAAAACTAATCAGAATCTTCTAAGATTCATGACTGCTAACTTGACAAGAAAACAAAGATCAAATCTTACCCAAAAGGTAAGTTTGATTTATTTCCAAAACCTAAATTTAATTATTAATCAAACTAAAATAAATAAACTTACGAAACAAGAAAAGAACCAGATTAACAAAATAAGAAAATAAAGAAATTGTTCGACATGGGCCGCGGTTTCTTCACATTTGTCTTACATCAGTCACCCCTTCTTAAAAAGAACTTGTCCTCGAGTTTGGCAAGGATTTGTTTAGGTGGATGATATTTCAAATGTATTATCTTGTCAATCACCGGCTTGAACGAATAATATTCAGATGGTAACAACAATGTTGGATCTTCAAAATCCAATTGAAGAAAAACAATCTTCAAATTATTCCAATAATAATTGTGTGGATTTTCAAATAAGTTGTCACCCTTGGAAACTTTATCAATGGAAATCGATTTAGCTTCCAATTTTGCTCCAGCCACATCTAAAGTGCAATCAATATCAATGGTTGGATCGCAGTCTTCAACTTCTAAGATCAATGGCTCGTCTTCAATGACTTTAACAATTTCAACTTCATATGAAATATTTTCAACTGTATCTTCTGCATGATAAAAATCTTCAAAATAATCATTTGGAAGATATTCCTCCTGCATTACTTGTTTCATAACAGGCCATGATTGGATTCCATCAATTTCAAATCTTTTCCGATCCTTTTGAAAGTCTTCCTACCAAATTAATGCATCATTTTTCAAATAAATTTCTATAAATAAAACTTTCAGATTTTATTCAGTTTTCTTATATACAAAATATTCTTCCAACCAATTAATAAATTTTTCAATTTTCACATTTCCAGAAAAAAAATCGAAGTCTTGGTTGATAATTATTATATCTTGAAAAATAATTAATGGAACCAACAAAACCAATGAAACCCATTGAGAATCGAAATCAGAGTCCGAAAAAAACGTACCAAAATTTGAACCCTGAGAACTGCTTACGAAAAATAAAATTTACTCACGGCTTCAAGTGTGTGTGACGAGTGCGACTTTAATGGGCGCAATCTGAAATATCTGGAACTCGTGAGGCCAATCTAAACCTTCTGACACTATTGAGGCTAATCCACAATTTCTGCTTTCTCTGAGGCTGATTGTTAATTCTCAGAACTATCACATAAACACTCGCACTTTTTTTTTCAATTTCGTTTCTCTATTTTTTTTATGGGGGAAATATGAAGGGTGAATATATGGTGTTTAGGAAGGTAGTTGGTTGTGGTCCGTGGACGATGAGCCTAGCACAGAGGTAGACTCGGGGACTCTGATACCAATTGACGCAACGGGGTATGACGAAAATAAGAATGATCACTTTGTCGAACCCTAAGGTACACTCAGACGAACCTTGAATCAGCGACCGGTAGTTACCCAAGCATGGACCGCCATGCAGGGGACATCATTCCCTAATCTTCGTTAGAAAATGGTGCTCTCGAATCCTCAAAGAGCATGTCGAATCCACGACAGATAAATGTTCCAAAAGAACGATTTTATTAATATTGATCAAAAGGTTAACGGTTATAATAATTGGAAATAATAAGACTATTTACAATAAACTAATCCTAATACGACTCGAATACGACATTCCTTAAAAAAGACTAAAACAAGAAAAGTTTAAAACTAATCAGAATCTTCTAAGATTCATGACTCCTAACTTGACAAGAAAACAAAGATCAAATCTTACCCAAAAGGTAAGTTTGATTTATTTCCAAAACCTAAATTTAATTCCTAATCAAACTAAAATAAATAAACTTACTAAACAAGAAAAGAACCAAATTAACAAAATAAGAAAATAAAGAAATTGTTCGACATGGGCCGCGGTTCCTTCATATTTGTGTTACATCAGTAGAATATTATGTGGGATGGGAAGAGCTAGCAATGAGGAATCGCTATTGTCCAAACCTCTACAGGTATCCAGCGGTCCAAGCCGCAACCAAGAGGCATCGCCAGTGGCGAATAGCTTGGACATCTTCTGCATTCTATTGGACGATTATTGTGGTGTCGTTGTGGATTTGGGATGAACTACGGAGAGATTTTTTGGACTCTGATTTCGGTTCTCAATTGATTTCAATGGTTCTCTTGGTTCCAATAATTATTTTTCGAGCTAGAATGATCATCAACCAAGACTTCAATTTTTTTCTAGACATATGAAAACTGAAGAATTTATTAATTGGTTGAAAGAAGTTGAAGAATATTTAGCATATCAGAAAAATGAAGAAAGTCTAAAAGTTTTACTTGTAGAAATTTATTTGAAAAACGATGCATTAATTTAGTGGGAAGACTTTCAAAAGGATCAGAAAAGATTTGGAATGGATAGGATCTAATCATGGCCTGTGATGAAACATGTAATGCGTGAGGAATATCTTCCAATTGATTATTTTGAAGGTTTTTATCATGTAGAAGATACAGTTGAAGATATTTTGTATGAAGTAAAAATTGTCGAAGTAATTGAAGATGGGCCTTGGATCTTAGAAGTTGAAGACTGCGATCCAACCATTGATATTGATTGCACTTTAGATGTGGTTGAAGCAAAACTGGAAACTAAATCAATTTCTATTGATAAAGTTTCCAAGGGTGATAACTTATTTGAAAATCCACATAATTTTTATTGGGGTAATTTGAAGATTATTTTTCTTGATTTGGATTGTGAAGATACAACATTGTTCTTGCCATCTGAAGTATATTTGTTCAAGCCAGTGATTGACAAGATGGTACATTTGAAGTATTATCCACCAAAACAAAACCTTGCCAAACTCGATGACGAGTTTATTTTAAGAGGAGGAGAATATTATGTGGGATGGGAAGAGCTAGTAATGAGGAATTGCTATTGTCCAAACCTTTACAGGTGTCCAGCGGTCCAAGCCGCAACAAATAGGCATCGTTAGTGGCGAATAGCTTGGACATCTTCTGCATTCTGTTGGATGATTGTTGTAGTGTCGTTGTGAATTTGGGATGAACTACGAAGAGATTTTTTTGTGCGTTTACCACTCCCACAAGACAAATATGGGTTCTTCTTTGTTTACCTGTCTTTCCATGTGTTTCAACCGAACTCGAGGACGTGTTCCTTATAAGAAGGGGTGACTGATGTAGGACAAAGATGAAGGAACCACGACTAATGCCGAACAATTTCTTTATTTTATTATTTTGTTAATCTGGATCTTTTATTGCTTAGTAAGTTTATTTATTTTAGTTTGATTAGGAATTAAATTTATGTTTTGGAAATAAATCAAACTTACCTTTTGGGTAAGATTTGATCTTTGTTTTTCAGTCAAGTTAGAAGTCATGAATCTTAGAAGATTCTGATTAGTTTTGATCTTTTCTTGTTTTAACTTTTTTTCAAGGAATGTCATATTCGAGTCGTATTAGGATTAGTTTATTATAAATAGTCTCATTATTTCCAATTATTGTAACTTTTAAACCTTTGATTAATTTTAATAAAATCGTTCATTTGAAACATTTATCTGTCGTGGATTCGACATGCTCTTTGAGGATTCGAGAGCACCATTTTCTAACAACGATTAGAGAATGATGGCTCCTGCATGGAGGTCCATGCTTGGGTAACTACCGGTTGCTGCGTCAAGGTTCATCTGAGTGTACCTCAGGGTTCGATAAAGTGATCATTCTTATTTTCGCAATACCCGTTGTATCATTATTCTTTATACATAATTAACATTTATTATTATAAAAGTTACAGGAATTCCAAACTGGCCCTTAGATTGAGTACGTATATTGATTATGAGTGAAATTTTAGATTTGGATTGAAAATTGAGTTGTATTTTATTTAAATTATTTTTTACGGATTTTGTTTTCTTACAAAATTTAGGCCTAAATACCAAAAAAGTAGCAAAGGTTCAAAAAATTTTAAAACATATAAATCAACCTTTAAAGCCTAATAGACCCAAAACCCAATTGAACCGTCTAATGATTAAGATTTGAATGCATTTATAACTGTTAGATAAATAGTACATAGGTTGCTGAGACGTTGAAATTAAAATTTTATATCACAAAACTAATTTTAAGTCACAATCAGCGTTTGGGCAGCAGATAAATAAGATGCAGCTGCACAGAATTTCATTTATGTCATGTAGTAGACTAGTAGTGTATAATTTACAGTGAGTACTTGTTCGGGTTCATGTGGATACATGGAGAATGAATTTTTTTGTCTGCATCACGATTCATGTCATGTGCATGTTCGCAAGGCAGCTTCTATATTCGATATTGATCCCCAAAATGAAGTGTTTTGATGGGCTCCAATTCATCAGCGTTCGGACTCTAAGTAGAAATATAAGATGCAGTTACACAGAATTTCATTCATGTCTGGTAGTAGACTAGTAGTATATAATTTACAGTGTGAACAAGTGTGAACAAGAATTTGACATGTACTATTGAGAGAAGAAAACGACCAAGTGGGTATGGATTAGTGAATGCATCGCTACTTGCACCATCGTGGAAAGTGTGCTTCATTTTTGTAATTAAGGGGCATGCGTTTTCTTTAAGGCTTTTTAACTAGTCTCTTTCATGCATCATGTATACTTTTATATATTAGTTGGTCATCATTCAAATATTTCTTCAAAATCTTACCAAAAATAATTGACATGCGGGACCTTACTTTACGATCTAATCTACCTTGAGGTAAGGCTTGCAAGTAGACGTAGTTTGCTTTTGTCCCAATTAATTGGTGATTGCCAAAGCTATTATCAAGCATAATTGGCATGAGAGTGTGACACAATAAGGAGCATTGTTGAACAATTATAGCTATGACATATAAAGAGATTTGAAGTTAAACAAGTATTACTGTTACTCTGTTAGTAAAAATTATCAGTGTTAATTCAATAAATAGCGGCAGTTGTACTTGGGATTCCGCACTTACCTGAAGGTTACATTTAAGGTTAGATTCTATATATATTCTATAGGCTACTGCAACCATTCATTTGACGTATTACATGATCGCATCATCACATAAAGCCGACTCTTGTATAAATATTCAGTGATGTTCTCATAGTCAAGGGAGTGGGACCCGTGTGTCCCCTTCTGCCAATGTAATTTTTAGCCTATTTATATCTGTGTTTGGGCCAATTAAGCGACAGTAATACAGCGCCAACAAATCTAACGCTTTTATTAGCTCCAACCCTCTAACGCTTTTCTTTATCAGCTTTAGCTCCAATCAATTTCCTCTTTCTTGGTTTCTTGTTCTGGTGTGAGTGCTAGCTCTTTCAATTAGTACTTTCCTCTTAAATTGGATATAAAATAGAGAAGATGATGATGAGGGTGTGGCCAAGTGATGAGGAGAAAATGGTTGGAGCAAGTTTGAGAAGCAAGAAAGGAGGCTTGATTCCACCAAAAAACAGGTTAGTGAAAACCATGATGTTTCATCAAATTATCCATTCTATCTCTTCTCTTTTCCTGTACTCCTGCTGCTGCTTTTGCTGCAACTCTGCCATGGACGCCCACCCAAGTACAAGCACAGGCACAACCCTACCACCACTGGCATGAAAATACAACAACAACAATATCAACATTTCATCACCTGGGATGCACCATCCAAATTTTCATCTTAGATAAATGGAGACTCTCTCTCTCTCTCTATCTATATTTCATTAGATTTCAATGTCATCAAACCCTTATATATGATTGGAAAGTAAGTGCTGGAAACAAATATATGTAGCAGTTGTACTTGGATGGTTAATTATATATATTAAAAAATTATGTTGTCATCATTTGCCCTTCTTTTTTTAGTACTAGTTTATAGTTCATTTCCTTAAAGAATTAATTTGTCCCAAAAACAACATCAACAAAAAAAAAATGGGAGATCTCATTGATTATTTAATTTGTGTCTTTTTCTTCCATTTTCGGTATACATCAAAAAGGGGTTTTCCTGGTAACATCTTGTTCATTATATATATAATTTTATAATTTTTTTAATTCACTGGCCCGCCATGGATCGCAAACAGATGGTGCTGTTAGTTATTGTTTGATAGAGAGAGATAGAAATATGTCAATTTATTCTTTGGAGGAAGATTGAGGAGGACAGTACGACAGACTGAAAAATCCTTCTAACATGTGCCTCATTTTTTTATGTCCCATTTAATGTTATATTGTAAAGTGTAGCAGTTGTATTTGGATGGTTAATTATATATATTAAAAAAATTATATTGTCATCATTTACCTTTCTTTTATTAGGGTTTTACCCTCTACAAGATCTCAATTCTCATTCTAGCTTCCTTTTAATAGTTGGGAAAAGATTTTTTTGATAATTGGAAATAGATCTCCGTTTACGTTGGTACATTATTCCGATTCTAATACGTACTTCATCCTTCTTTAAACTGAATTATCTGATTTTTATATATATGGAAACTTATTTATCCTAAAAGTTATTTTATCCTACAAAATTGTGTATTCAACGCATGCTTTATAACCAAAATATTTATATTTATCTTGTTTTAAGCAAAAAATGTAACGTGATTATAGATGGATTGATGGGAATTGGATCCTTAAAAGTCCAAACCATGATATGTTTGGTCAAGGTTGTTCACACTCAAAATAGACCACATTTGTTCATACTCAATATCGACCGCATGACAATGACGTGTTGATGAAGTGAGATTGTGGGCTCCTTTGGTTGGAAGCCTCGAAGAAAGATTCCAAATTTGGAGATTACAACAATTTTATTTTATTTTATTTTTTACACATTTTTTTTTATTGGATTTAAAAAATGAAGAAGAACGATACAAAGATTAGATGAAATGCTTTATTTGGCAATAAATAAGTAGTTTGATGGAAGAAAAAGTGCAGTATCCACTCTTTTAATATTTTTTTATTGGTAGATTATGAGAAGAAACTTCTTGAGTGCTTCCTGCTTCGTAAGTACAGAAAATCAATATGTTTGAACACATAAATTCTTGGTCCATTCTTCACTTTCTTCTTATGCCCTATATATGCACTTTTTGAAATGTCAAGACTCATGAGCATGTTAATAAGGTAATCATAGTTGGAATTTGGAAACCTTCACATCTTTGATTATCGATTATTATTAGGAATGACAAAATTACCCGCGGGGACGGGGTCCCGTGGGGATCCGCACTTTTGGGGTGGGGAACCGTACTTTTAGGGTGGAGATGTGTTTCAATTTAGTGGAGATGAGGCAGAGATGGGGATAGATAGTCTAACCCGCAATAGGTATGGGACGGTGATGGATTTTATACTCCTCACCCCGCCCCGCCCCGTCCCGCTTAAAATAATATTTAGTTAAACTATGTAATTTTAAAAAAAATAAATATATCTAAAAAAAAGGAAATATATATAAATACATTCACCATTATTTTACATAAAGTGACAATACAAAATACTATTTAAAAAAACTCTAGCCACTAACTGCAACTCTAAGGGGTTGTTTGTTTTTTTGTCTGAAAACTGAATAGTTCTGAATTTTTATGAAGACTGAATGACATGTTTGTTTTTTTTTTCTCACTTCTGAATATAATGTCAACATGTTTGTTTTTCTAAAATAAAATTGTTTGAAAATAACTAATTTTATATTTATACCCATACTAATTAAAAGAAACAATTTAACATGCACCATTTTTTATAAGATTTTTTATGTTATTTGGTAAACAAAATTCAATTTAACAAAACAAAAAATTTATCAAAGAATATAATTTTACGTGTTCTGCAAACAAAGTTCAAGTTTAATTTACTATTTAAAAAAAAAAGAGTTCAAGTTCAATATGCACCGGATGAAAAAAAAATTGGTTCTTGAATTATATACATACATACATATATATATATATATATATATATATATATAATTATTCTATAATATCTTCAAGCCACAAAATTGAATCAATCCGGCAGACAATTTTATTTAGTACTAGATGAATAATTAGATAAAAAAAAAGTATACAAAGTTTTATCTTGATAGGAGCTAAAGAAATTCAATTGTTCAATCCCATGTAAAGAGTTCAAGTTATTGTTAAAAAAAAAAGAGCTAAAGTTCAATATGCACCGGAAGTAAAAAAAAAAATTATTGATTTTTTTAAAATAGATTCTTGAATTATATATATATATATATATATATATATATATATAATTTATATATATATATATTATATACATATATATATATATATATATATATAATTATTCTATAGAATCTTCAAACCACAAAATCGAATCAATACAGTAGATAATTTTATTGAGTACTAGATGAATAGTTAGATAAAAAAAATATACAGAGTTCTTATCAGGATTTTGTAGGAGCTAAAGAAATTCAATTGTTCAATCCATGAAAAATTTAGTATAAAGAAGTGATTAGGGTTTTATTTTCCTTTCTAAAACCTGTTTAAAATAATAAATATGTTATATATATATATATATATAAATTCTACATCATATCAAATTAGAATAGATTTGGAAATAAATCTTTTTTGGGAGGGTAGACTTGGAAGTTAATATATTAAATGTAATCCAGTGATTTGAAATTAAGTTAAAATTCAAGATTTTTTACATTTTATTTTAAGTTGTTTTTTTATATTTTTAAGTTGTTTGACCACTTTAAAAAATAAAACAAAACAACTTAATGAGTTTAATTCAGACCCATTAAGTTTTATGTTAAAAAAACAAACGACCCCTAATTCTTTTTTCCTCAAACAACTCAAAGTTCACCATTTAAGTTTCAACCTCAAATATAGTAATTTTTTTTATCTTATGATTAGCTTCTTGTTATTTTACTACAACTGAGCGTTCAACATGTCTTGAAGAACCAGATTTTAATGAGGTAAAATAAATCATGCATATTAAATCAAATTAAGTTATTGATATTCAAAAAAGATTGAAGACATTTTTTTTTGTTGGTTCGGAATGTTGCAGGAACCATGTGAGTAGGGGTCAATATCTTGAGGAGATGCCAGATGAAGTTGATATTACGAAGAGAGAACAAGAGAAATAGATGCAACTATTAGATGATTAGCGTTACGAATTTCTAACATTTTGACTTTATACTTTATGTTTATGTTTGAGAATGATTGAATTTACTTATGAGAATTATGTTTATGAGATATTTTTTTAATAGTTTCATCGAATTATTTACTACTTTATATATTTTATCATATTCAATGATTATATATTTGTGATTTTAATAAATAAAAAAATTATAAATGGGGTAAATGAGTAGGGATGGGAAAAGCACTTCCCGTTGTACCCCCGCCATGCCCCAACCCGCTCCATCTAAGGTGGGGGTTTATGAGGGGATGAGTTTTTAAAAAATAAATGGGGTGGGATATGGAAAAGGTCACCCCACCCCGAACCCGTCTCATTGCCATCCCTAATTATTATGACCTTATTATTTTAATTAATGTTGATTTTTACATATTTTAAGTACGATAAAAAGTTAAAATCGTAATTCATTAATTAATGAAAATAATTCATTTGCATTTCAGGGGAAAGCCTAGCAACTTTGAATTGTGCCAGTCTTTTGAAATTTGACTGGTCTTTTTTCTTCTTCCTCTTCTTCTTTTTCTTTTCTCAAAATGAATTCAATTAAACAATAAAATTAGCTAATTAAATAACTAGGAAGTTTCGCTACTTATGATTGGACCATTCTTTTTCGGTTTGCTGTTATAGTCTTGTTTTAGTTTAGTGTTTTTTTTTTTCCTTTTTTAAGTTTATATTTAAAATTTGGGGAAAGATATTCTATTTGAATTTATAATCACAGTATACTAAGGTGTTACACAAGCGATTTTATAAGAATATTCATATCTAAAATTTAAAAATTAAATAACGGCTATAAACACTCATTATAATATTAATAATATCATTATAATTGAAATAAAAAAAATACTTATTTTAATATATTGTATTTATAAACCCTTTTAAATTATTAATAAACTCGAGTAGTGCTAGACAATCTAAAAATTTAGTCCAAATTTCAACTCATATGATATGGAAGTGACTTGTCATCACCACACAAAACATATGATAATGTAGTTAATAAAAAAAATCGCTTGGTACGTTATTTATATTGAAATTTTGACTAAATTTTTGGATTGATTAGCATTATTGTAATAAACTCATCACCATTTTAGGTGAAACATACATATTTATATAAATCATACCATGTGAATTTAAGACCAACCTTAAAGAATATTTTGAAATGTTAGTAGTTACTTTTATTGATAAAAATAAATAAATTCAAAATCAAACCCAATACAATCTAAAATATGACTCGATATCTGTTGGATACTCACTCATCATTTTTCCATGATACCTTTCTATATAACAACATTCAGTCATTCAGGACATGTTTAATTTATGGGCCCGTTTGTTTGATGGGATAGGATAGGATTGATTTATTTTTAAATCCTTTCTTATGTTTGGCTCACCAATAGGATATGATAAAAATAATCTCATCAATCCAAATTATCCCATTACAACGGGGTAAATTAATACCGTCAAAATGGATGGGATTAATTTCTTTCCTATCTTCTTTATTACACAAAATCCCCTCCTAACTCAGATCATCAATCTTCACGGTCCATATTCTCTGGTTCAAAAGCCAACATATATCATCAATCAAACAATATCTCACTTTACAAACCAGATTGGTTCAAAAAGAAGAACCAAAATATGTTAAAAAAAATTAAGAGAGCAGATTGTGGAACACCTAGACCCGTTAACAAAAAAACATATTAAAGAAAAGAAAAAGAAGATGAGAGCTAGATCTGTTCACAAAAAAGTAAATTAAGGAAAAGAAAAAGGAGAAGAGAGCAGGACTTGAAATGAGAGATAGATCTGGATTTGAAAGTTTTATTGGTTTTTTTCAAGATTTTTTTTTTCTTTTGTTCAATGAGTTTAAAAAATGGAGTAGCTTTTAATTGATTTGGGCGATAATTTTGGGTTGAAAAACTGAGATGAGATAAAAAGATAAGTAGCTTTTAATTGATTTTGAGCGAGAAAGAGATGAAAGAAAAGGTTGAGTCTGATGAGTGATGAGAGCAAGTAGTCAGATGAGAGAGGAAAGAGAGAAAGAGAAACAGATGAGTGTTGACCGGGGAGTTAAAAGAGATTGGGCAATTTTTTTATCTAATTCCATCACATTCCAAACACATAATTGGACTATTTTTAGTCGAATCCCATATTGCACCAAACACGGGAAACACTATAATTAATCAAATGCAATCCAATCCAATCCAATCCAATCCAATCTCATGTCTTAAAAATAATCCAATCATATTTCGCATACCAAACGAACCCTATATGTACTAAAATTAAATGCTACAACTCTCTCCCATATTGTGAAATATTATAAAATAAAATGTCTTCTTAAATTTGTAAGTTGTTTTCAATTAAGTTTATTTAACGATTTTTCTTTTGCATGGTTTTGTGCCTTTTTGTTAAAGACATTTCTTAGTACATAGGCACTCAAACACAGTTTTCAACCAAATATTTCGATCCCTAATATTATATTATATTTGTCAACAAAATTTAATTTAGAACCCCATTTTCATATGTTCATTCATATGTAAAACATGGTTGCCGGTCTATCAATTTTGATTGTATAAGTCACAACAACCAGTCAAAACCCAGAAGGAATAAAGCTGCATCAGACGCTTATGAGTCGGCTGGATTTTTGAACACAGTCCTTGATTGAGTGGCCCCAAATTCACAAACATGCAAACCAAGGGTCCGGCAACAATACGCAGCAAAACTGAATGGTATGATACAACCAATAAATTATACATGTTGCAACCTTACAACCGTTGGATGGGGGAAATGGGTAATCAAACGGTTGAAAGAATAAAATATAAATTACTAAAAAAAAACCCAAAAAACAGGGAATTCCCGAACCCGGTTTGGATCTTTTCAAAGCAAACAAACTCTCTCCTAGTCTCCTCTCTCTTAAGTCTCATCTCACCTAACCTGCCAATCACCTCTTAGTAGAGATAGTTGTCCACATTTCTTCCATACTTAGTATTTAGGGGTTCGAGTCTCAACAGACGTGTTTTACAAGTATGTGTGAGGAGTTTTTCTCCCAATTTGTGGGAGCAACTCTCTTTCCGATTGTGAGAGTTGTAGTCCATATGTAATCTCTCCCCGATAGTGGTTGTAAGATTCCGGATCGTACTTGTAGAGTCTAATTAATCTCGCCAGGTCTCGGCAGTAATTACATTTTTTATTTTATAGGTTTCATTTTTTAAACTATATAATATATATTATATTATTGTTGACGTTGAGTGGTTTCCGAAACGACTCCAATGTTAGTTAGAACGTTAATGTGGTTCTCATCAACGTTGAACTTGTTCCCAACTAGTAGTTGTTTCCGAAAACAATTTTCACATTCACTTAAACGTTAAAGTGGTTCACAAAATTTAAAAGGTGTCCCCTTTGTTGATTTCGAGTGGTTTCTCGGAACAACTCCAATGATAGTTAGAACATTAAAGTGGTTCCCACCAAAACGTTAAACTTGTTCCCAACGAATAATTGTTCTCGGAAATATCATTACATTAATTATTAATTTAATGTTAATAATATATTAAGTTTTTCAATATTATACATTTAATTATATTACTTTTTTTATTTATATACCACCTGAGGTATGATGACTTAAACATGAAACATTGTTAAACTAAACATGTGCTCTTTATCATCAGACCACATTGAATGGTTGTATTTAATTATATTACTTATTAACAGTATTTCAATAACATTTTCAATTATTCTATATTTATATTTATTATAATCATTTATTAATATCTAGTACTATACTGATAAATGTAATTATATTATTTATTAATTTTTTTTTTGAAACGAAGCAAACTTTTATTATTTATTAAATTTATTATTATATTATTATGAAATTTTCTGTATTTTAAAGTAATTTTATAATTTAATTAATATATAATAATAATCCTAAAATTACTATATTAATAATATAGAAATACAAATATGTATTTATTTTTTCCAATTTAAAAAAAAAAGATTTAAGACGTTTGAGCCATATTTGTACATGAACCGGTTTTTCAACCGTTTGTTACTACCAACCAACTTTGGCTGCCTGTGATTAGTGAGATTCTTGGTTGAGGAAATGTCTCAACCATTTTCATGGTGGGTATAGTAGTCAATACCACAAACCAAATATGATTAGTGAGATTCTTGGTTGAGGAAATGTCTCAGGAAGCTGATACGAACTTATTCGATAGAACTCATCCTTAAAAACTTGTTTGTAAAGAGAGGGTGTTCAATAAATTATATACATATGACTAATTTCATATTTAGTTAATGTGGAATCGTAATTGTTGTAACTTAAAATAAGTTCAGAGTGTATTTTGTCTTTCTCTAGTTGAAGACCTCTTTCTTTGTTTTCAAAGAGACTATTTATAAAGTTAGTACATATGCGTTGTACGTATTATTATGTGTCTCTTTCTTTGTTTTCAAGGAGGATATTTATAGAGTTAGTATGTGCGTTGTTCGTATTATTATATGTTATGTCATCCGAGTGTTTATATTTCCCTAAATGTGGTCAAATATTGATCCAACGATTGCCTCTCAAGTTGTCCGCTCTGGGAGTCTTTTGTAATGGAGTTAGAGACTTGACTAGTTTTATATTATTCCGAGTAAATTTGACTCGATATTGAATATGAGTGCTTTGATTATTAAATTCTTATTATAACTTTGACGTGCTTATTTGAAAGTTGTCATTTCTGAGATTCCTTTCGGAGGTGATTCAATTCCGAAGAACGTATGGAATACGAAATGCTCAATCAAATTCTACAGTCGGTTTTATCATTTATATAATTATTATTCGCCGAATCTCTTGATTTGGGCTTTGTCTCCATATCTTGTAATCCCCTCTGATGATAAAATGAACATCAATTTTAATTTGATTTGAATTTATTCCAAGTTTAATGGCTCGGTTGTTGGATATTGCTTCTTTTTATTACTGAGCAGTGTTGATTTATAGTCTGAATTGCATTATAAATTTATCAGTGATCGATATATTTGGATTTTGACAAACTTTAACGTCATGACCCCTTATGTCTAATCTTTGTAGAATAGTGTGACATCGTAGGTTATAATCTTCAGATGTGTAGGTGCTCCATTTATTGGAGTCTTATTTCTTGCATTGAGCGTGTCTATATCAAAGGTCGTAAACTTCGGATACTTCAGAACTTTTATTTTTTGGTGCTTTAATTTTTATATTATTATTAATTTATTTTTTTATTATTGCACTAGGCATACGTGCTTTGGTGCTCCATTTCAAAGGATTTGAATTTTCGCACTAAGTGTGTTTTGGTGCTCCATCCTAGACACATAATTTTTACATGTTCGGTGCAGTTTCGGGGTTTTAACCTTTAGATATTCAATTGTTCCTATCAGGGAGTCTTTATTATTTGTACAGTTGGAGCAGTCTTAGGAGCCATTGGCCATCAAAATTTTTGCACAACTTGTTTTTTGCATCTGGGATGCACCATCCAAATTTTCATCTTAGACAAATGGGGTCTCTCTCTCTCTCTATATATATTTCATTAGATTTCAATGTCATCAAACCCCTTATATATGATTGGAAAGTAAGTGCGGGAAACAAATATATGAAGCAGTTGATTTGGAAGGTTAATTATATATATATATATATTAAAAAAATTATATTGTCATCATTTTCCTTTCTTTTATTAGTACCGGTTTATAATTCATTTCCTTAAAGACTTAATTTGTCCAAAAAAACAAAAAAAAAAACAAAAAAAATAATAATAGAGAGATTTCATTGATTATTTAATTTGTGTCTTTTTCTTCCATTTTCATAGTTGTTGAGTTGGGTATACACCAAAAAAGGTTTTCCTGGTAGTGGAAATAGTGAGGAATGTCACCTTTTTTTTTGTCCGTTGCAGTGATGTCACCGTTATAATAAGTTAAGTTTAAAAGACACATATTATGGTGAGCTACCAAAATTGCCCTTAAATAATCGATTCTTTATTTTTTTAAAGCTGTCGTCCAAAAAAGTTGTCTGAAAATCAATCAACTACTCCATTTTTTCTTCAGAAAAAGAGCTCCATTCCAGATATTGCCCAAGAAGGTAAATTAATATTTCTGATATTCATTTTCATTTTTTCTTGTATTTTTGTGTGGTATAACAATGTATGAACATTTATGAACATGTTGTCTCAATATTTTTTGTTTATGTCTGGGAGTTGTAAACTTTTAAGAAATAATGAATGAACATGTATGCATATTTTTTTGTATATATATTTATCCGAGTTGAGTTGAAGTGGTGCAAACAAATTTAAAATCTTAGGCATAAAAGCTGGAAAGCATTTAAAAAAAGCTCGAAACATTTGAAAAAAAGCTCGATCCATAAAATAAATGCTCGATCCAAAAATAGATGCTGGATACGTCAAAAAAAAGCTCGATCTCTAAAAAAAAGAGCTCGATCCCTCAGAAAAAAAAATCGATCCCTAAAAAAAAACTCGATTCTTGACAAAAAAAACTCGATCCCTCATAAAAAAAGCTCGATCCCGCACAAAAAAATTTGGTTCCCTAAAAAAAAAACTTAATCTCTAAAATAAAAAGGTCGAGCCATATTAGAAAAAAGCTCGAGCCATATGAAAAAAAGCCCGAGCCATATTAAAAAAAGATCGATGATATACAAATAGAGCTCGGTCTTGAACCAAAAAAAACTCGATCCCGTTAGAAAAAGCTCGATCATATACAAAAACGGTTCGATCATGTATAAAAATGGCCCGTGCATGTACAAAAACGGCTCGACCATGTATAAAAAAAGGTCGATCAGTAAAAAAAAAGCTTGATCGCTTACACTTTTGATTTTTGTTTAATCCTTTATAATTGTAAATTTAATATTAATTTTTTATTTCTTAATAATGGTTTTTGATGATGGTTTTGACAGAACAATGGATAGGGTAAGAATAGTCATATCTTACAACGGTCGATGGGAGCAATTACCCGAAGGAAATCAGAGGTATTTAGGTTCCGATAACCAAGGTTTGTATGTGTCAAAGAATTTGAGTTACGACGAACTGGTCTCGATCGTGCAAACCATTATGAAGTTTGATGAGAACAAATACAGTGCTGATCTACAGTCTCTATCAATTGTTCCTAGGACTACATGCCATACATTTATAAGAAACAATGATGATGTTCAGTTTATGCTAGGGGAAGATAAGGTGATCCCTTAAGTATGTGTTAGTCTAATCGAGAGGCTAGCAAGAGGTGTCATTGGTGAAGATATCCCTGATCGTGATAACACCCAACAATTTCGATCGTCAGGCGGAAGCAACCAGTTGTTCACAGAAAGAAGTGGGATTAATGGTCGGGAAAACATATGTGTTGTCCCACCGGAAGTAGCCGCCCATGATAATATACCAGGACCTCAATTCGACGATGTATTTGGTTGTCAAATTGAGATGAATGGTAGACAGTACAACCACCAATACAATGAGATCTACAATGACATCAACAATGAGCAGAATACAACACTGAATGTTGGGGTGATTCATGAGGTGGATAATGAGGGCAATTTCAATTCTGTAGAAAATGTAGGGGACAATCAGAATGATAAAGAACCTGTCCAAACTGAAAGACGTGTAAGACATGTACACAGATTTAGTTCCAGTGCACCAGATATAGCTGGGACCTCCTAGGTTCGGGCTAATATAACTTCAGATGATTCTGATAATGCCACAACATGGGTTATTCCAGGAGCAGAATCATACTCGTTTGGTATGGGTGTAAGTAAGAACTTGGTTGAAGATGAACCTACAAGCATAAAATATAAAGGGCAATTTTTTCCAACGAAAAAGGATTTGAAGAGACTAGTAAGCCATTTTGCAATACGGCAGAACTTCGAGTGGAAGATGAAAAGGTCCAATAAGACAACATTACATCTAGTTTGTTTGATGGGAAATTGTACGTGGAAGTTAAGAGTGGTGAGGAGAGATGAAGACACATACTTTCAAGTAAGAAGTTTTGTCAACGAACACACTTGTCCGTTAGAGAAAATTCACCGTCGGCACCAATAAGATAGTGCAGTCATAATTGGAGAAGTTATTGCACATAGACTTCAACAACAAGATGGTCGAATAATGCGTCCGAAGGATATAATCACCGACATGAAATCAATGTATGGAATCCAAATCATGTACAGTAAGGCACACGCCGCCCTCGATTATGCATTGTCATTGACATATGGAACGAATGAGAAAACCTTCCAATTGCTTCCATCATTTGGTTACGTTTTAGAACAACAAAATCCCCACACAATCTCTAACTTACAGTGCGACGAAGATGATATATTTTTGTACTTCTTCATGTAGATTGGTGCCTCACTTAGAGGATTCCAGACGTGTATGCGTCCATTCATTGCCGTTGATGGTACCCATTTGAAAGGATGATTCCGGGGTACAATGGTTGTTGCAACAGCACAAGATAGGAACGAACAGGTGTATCCAATTGCTTTTGGGTACGGCGACTCAGAAAACAACCTTTCATGAGAATGGTTTTTGGATTGCTTGAAGGGTGCCCTAGGTCATATTGATGAGCTAGTTTTCATTTTCGATAGGCATGCAAGCATTGAAGCAAGGATTTCTAAAGTGTTCCCTTATACCACCCATACCATATGTTGCTGGCACTTTACTGAAAATATTAAGAAGCGATTTCATAGGAAGGATGTTGTCGCAATAATGGACAAAGTAGCCCACGCATACACGAGTTTGAATATAACCGGTATATGGAAGAGTCAAGAAACTTGCACCAGAATGCATATGATTATGTAATTGATGCCGGTCCACACAAGTGGTCCCGTGTACACTGCCTAGAAAGAAGGTACAGGGTGATGACAACAAATGTTGTAGAATGCATAAACTCATGCTTAAAATTTACACGCCAACTGCCTATGTTGACTCTGGCTGAGTTCATTAGGAATATGCTACAACGGTGGTTTCACGATCGCTATAGAGCTACACAAACCATGTGTCATCAGTTGACCAACGCAACACATCTTGTGCTCTTAAAACGTCTGGAGAAGTGTGGTTTTTTGACTGTAAATCCAGTTGACTGGAATATTTTCTCGATCAAACGATCTGTAAAACAGTGGAATGTTGACTTAGCCCGGAAGACTTGTACTTGCAACAAATTCTAAATGAATCATTTTCCATGTTCTCACGCTCTTGCGGCGGTACTGTGCCGTACTTTCAAGTTGTATTGTGAGGTGATTATTACTGAAACGTGAAGCTGGTCGTTTTCAATATTTTTTACATGGAGCGAAACTTAGACTTGATAACTTTGTGTTCGGACTACTACAAGAGACAGACACTTATTGACATGTACTCGGTTCCTATTATACCGGTGGGCCATCTTTCCACTTGATTTGTGCCATCTGACATTGCTCAGAGGGTGATTTTGAATCCAAACTCCAGGAGACAAGCAGGACGCCCGAGGGCGGGTCGCCATGTCTCATCTTCGGAGAGGAAAACTACACAATCCTGTAGAAGATGTGGACAACCAGAGCATAATTTCAGGAGATGTTCTAATCCACCTATGATTAATAAAGGTCCAAGCAAAGGTGTTCCCGATGAATATCGCCCCAAGTGTAGCATCTGCCATTCAATAGGACACAACAAACAGACGTGCCATAACATTGATTCTAATAGGGAATGAATGACAAAATTTTGATCACATTGTAAACATTTGGAATTGTATCAGATTGTAATAATTTGGAATTGCAATAATTACTTATTAATGAATGAATTTATATTAATGAATGAATTAATATTCATGAATTAATTACATGTTTTTGTACATAAAAATGGTAATATACAACCAATCACTAGGTGGGCGTAGAGTTACAAAAAATCTCTTCTCCCGAATGATCCCCATGTTGTCTTCTGACCAATCAAAAGGTCTTCGACCCGCCAGTAAGTACTCGATAAGTCTCAAAGTATGGGGACCACAGTTACTTCTGCAACTGGACACATAAAACACCGTTAGAAATCGTTCTTAAAGAATATCTAAGCACGAGAATGAAATAGAATGTCTTACGATTTTTTTTGGGACTGTAGAAGTAGGCACCAGGCTGACCGAGAAGGGCTTATTTTTTGAGAAAACGCCAGACGACCACTTCGTCGTGCAGTGTGGAACCCTGCGTCACTCAACATGGAGGGTAAAAACCACCGTAATGGCCGGACCTGCTGGTGCTTGATATAATAAGCGACTTCCTGTCTCCAGGGGTCAAAAATGTCAATCTTTAGAGAATAACGTCGACGGTCACCACCAGCCAATGTTGGCCCTCAACATTGCACGGAATCAGAACCTGTAATAGTATGCATACAATGTTAGATCAGGATATACGAACAGTTTATATGTTAAATCATTTCCATAGTCTAACACTTACCAGGTCAACCTTATGCCATAGGCAGTTTCCACTCGTGGTTGCTCCACGGACCGTCAGAAGGTCCCCTTCCAACCATCGGGACTATAACACATTCCACCTTACCGTGGTCACAGTCCCGTGTGAATCACGAGGCATCATCCTCTCCCAGATGTACAACATAAGTGGTTGTACATACAATCATTGACAATATCGTATTAATAATACAAAACCATAAAATACGATTCGATTCCAAAAATTTATAACTACTTACATAAAATTGTGTATCCAATACCTTGATCCTCTGGTTGTATACATTGGGGAATCCTCGTTGACGCTTACGAAGAATATAGAGGTATGCGACCATATACTGACAAATAATAAAACCACCGTAATTGTTAACAATACAACATTACTTACACAAACATTAATATGACAATAACGTAAGTACGTACCGTGTCCTCCAAGTCCATGAAGTTGAATTGCATACGCATGAACCATCCGGCGTCCACTGGTGCCAGCACGTCCACATCACGTCTGTTTAATGATTGAATTAGCTTAGGTTTACATAAATTTGAATAAACATTAAATATACAACCATTTTTATTAGAAGAAGTTGGACTCACAGTTCCCTATTGATGTTCCTCTTGAAGGCTTTGTATGCCGCAAGCTGGTCAGCGTCCACTAGTCCGTGGGGGTCAAAAATGTGTTCCACGGACTTGGGCCGTGTCCTCAACCTCTTTGGACGGCATGGATTTGTGTAAGGGCTCATCAACTGCCATCCGCGCTTAACTAAACGCTTTGATGTAATGGCCGGTGGAGGGGACCGCTGAGCTTGGGTCGTCATGCTATTTGGGGAAGGGGACCGTTGAGCCTGGGTCGACATTGTGGTTGCGAAAGGGGACCGGGCGGACTCCTCAGACGTCCTGGGTACGGGAGGGGACCGCTCCGACGCCACAGAGGTGCTGGGTGGGGGATGAGACTTGGCCGACACCATAGACGTACTGGGTGGGGGAAGGGACCGCCGACAGCACAGATGTACTGGGTAGGAGAGGGAACCTCTATGGCTGAATCGATGTACTGGGAGGTGGGGGGGACCGCTGAGCCTGGGTAGACCCAAATAGGACAGTTAGGGGCTCCGACCTGACTGCTGTACGTGAGCCAAGCCTACTATCGCTGGTATGCGACTGAGGTTGCCTCTCCGGACCTACCTCCCCGGTAGTTGGGTTCTGACTACCTCCAGCTGTCTTGTCTGTCCCCCCATATACCTATCATTCGAACCCCGGGACTTAAGTCTGGATCAGGAGGTAGGGGGCCATCCCGGTGTGTACGCATGGTCGACCCGTGAAGCCCCTGGATCATATCCAGTAAGATTCGGTGTTGTTGCTTACGATCCTCATCACTCTTCCGGATCATATCCACCAACTCCAAGTGTTGACGCTGTCGTTCCTCCTCACTCTTCCGGAGGGCTTCACGCACATCGTTCAACATATCTGCCCATGGAGCCTGAAATCATGTCTACATTGTTAGTACAAAACTATCAACACGTGTTAATAAAACTTTGTTTTCAACTTTCCTCTCCATCACGTCCAACGGGCTCACGGGAATCCCCTGCAGATGTACCATGTTCGGGGGTGGTAAACCGAACCCGTCTATGCCTATGCCTTTCTCGTTGAGGGTCTGTCTCATATCCCTCACTGTCACTGGGTTTTAAACCCCCAACAGCAGGTTCAGATCCCTCACTATCACTGGTCCTGTCTTTTAAACCCCACCCTCTGTACCACTGATCCAGCCAAAGGTAGTCTGATCAGGGACCGGAGGCGGCATATCATCCATGTCATCTTCTACATACAGGCTCCCCCCTCGTTTAGCCAGGCATAGTACGGTGCCTGTCTCTCAGCTGGTGTCGGCACCAGTTCCTTCCTCGCAAACATCTGAAATATTAGTTAGAACAATGTAATTGTACAAATACTAACTAATAAAAACATTAACAAATTAAATACATACCCTGGCTTTGAAAATCTTTGCTAGCTTCTTCCCTCTCGGTTGTTTGGTCAACTCCCACTTCAAAATACGGGGAGTCAGATCAGTAACCCTTCGAGCATCGAACTCTTTGGCCAATTCAGGGATCACCTCCAAAACAAATATCTGCATCAAAGATAAGTACGATAAGTATCTATAATATTTAGGACACCAACATTAAAGTTCAGTTTGTAGTTCGAAGTTCTTACCAATAGGGCGTGAGATAGACCGTATATATTGTAGGTTTCCACTGTGTGTACGTCAGTGCCCTTTTCTGCGGGCGTCGCTCGAACCTGTCTCGTCGCCCGTCAAGCACATGTTTGAATAAGTAAATAGAATGCATGTACACGTGGGCACCCCACGGGAACTCGTCGAACGCATTGAAATCCTCAACCAGCCAAAACTGCCAAACTGGAATCTTGAATCTCTCATCCACCCCTATCAGTATCCAGTTCAGCATATATATGAGGCAGAGCTTGACAACATTATAAGCCTTTTCGAACACTGCGCCGGTGACAACACCCATAATCTCCTCCAACGACACCTCATCGGCTCCAGGAAAGTACCACTGATGTATGCCATTCTCCACTGCTGCATACTTGGTCGTGTCTGGTACAACTCCAAACAGTAGTCCGGTGATCAAGCAAAATTCCACCGTCGAAAACCTCACCGACTGGTTCTCTAACATGAACCGCATCTCATCTGTTGGGCCGTTATGATGCAGCTCCCTCAAAAGCAACTGATGGATAATACCACCCGAAAACTTCATCTCCCGATGTATAGTCAGAAAATGCCCGAAACATAACGCCATGAACCGACACCGATCTTCATCTGCAAATTCTATAGGGACACGGTTCAGCGCGTCGTCTATATGGCCAAGGGCATCAAAATGGTTGTGTCGAGTCAATTTGCCCTTGTACCAGTCTTCTTCTGCAGTTTTAAGCGAATCCCTAAACCTATTTCTCATCTGCAATGTAACAGAAATACAACATCATTAAACATAACAAATTTCGTAACCAAAATAAAAAGTCTCGATCCAATGTAAAAACAGCTCGATCTTAAAACAAAAAGGCTCAAACTCAGGAGAAAAAAGCTCGACCCTTTTCAAAAAAATCTCGATCCTATGACAAAAATGCTCGATCCAAGGACAAAAAAGCTCGACCCTTTAAAAAAAACTCGATCCTATGAAAAAATGCTGGATCCCATAACAAAATAGCTCGATCCTATGTAAAAAAAGCTCGATCCCATGGTGAAAAAACTCGATCAAATGTAAAAAAAGCTCGATCCCTTTCAAAAAAGCTCGATCCTATTCAGAAAACGCAAGAACCCTTATATATAAAAAAAGCTCGACCCACCAAAACCTAATTATTTCACAAAATTTTTGAAAAAAGCTCGATCCTATGTAAGAAAAGCTATATTTATTTTAAAAAATATCGATGTCATGATGAAAAAGCTCGATCCAATGAAAAAAAAGCTCGAACCTATTGAAAAAAGCTCGAACCCTTCTCAAAAAAGCTCAATCCCTTTCAAAAAAGCTTGATCCCTTTCAAAAACGCTCGATCCAATTCAAAAAAACTCGAACCTATTGAAAAAAGCTTGAATCCTTTTTAAAAAAGCTCGATCCCTTTCAAAAAAGCTCGACCCCTTTCAAAAAGGCTTAATCCAATTAAAAAAAAAGCTCGAAACATTACAAAATAAGCTCAACTTACCAAAACCTAATTTTCTCGAAAAAAAAAACTCGACTCAACAAAAAATAAGCTCGATTCTCTTGCAAAAAGTCTCGATAACCCAGATTTCATCTTCCTCAACTGATATTCAACCAAATTACAAACCCTAACTTAAACCACAACCATTCTCACATCTTTTTTTTAACCGGTTTCTACAATTCCTATCAACAAACTAAATTCTAACATGTAATGCAAGTTAAAACAACAAAAACGATGAAAATAAAATAATCTTACCTTCCTCAATTGCAACTGTTCTCAAATAATCCCGTTCCGGTCACTTCACCGTCGATTAGTTTCCCGTCGGTTTGACTGTTGCTTCTCTCTGACTTAGAAAACGATAAATTCATCACTGTTTTAATATTTCGGGGTATTTTCGTCTGAATACGTTAAATGGTGACTTTTAAACATACATTAGTAAAGTGGTGATATTTACACAACACCCCCCTCAAATAGTGCCAATATTTTTTTGACCCCTTTCCTGGTAACATTTTGTTAATTTTTTATTCTTCATATATATATATATATATATTGGTTTTTGTGTCAGTGCGTACTGATATATCTTATATCAGTGTGTTGCATGTGGACCATTGATTATGAATTTTTTTTGACAAATACATACACTTTGAATCAAAGCATGTAAATCTAATAGTTCACATTCAACGTACTGACGAATTTATATCAATACGCACTAACTTGAAAATTTTCGTAAGTATATATTAGTTTTCTTATACGTGTGCAAAAACACATGACATCCAATTCTGAACGTTGGATGTTATCCGACGGTTATATTTGGATATTGAAAATATATTTTAAAGAAAAATAAATACTTTAAAAGAAAAGATAATATTTATTAAAAAAAAATCTACCTTTTTTTTACCGTACTAAAAACCAATTTTTTTTCTAAAATAAAATAACAACGTACTTCTTTTAAAATAACCAAGTAATTAAAAAAAAAAAGATTCACTTCAAATCTTACTTTTTTTTCTTACAATTCCAATTCTATCAATGAACTTTCGTTTCCTACTCTAACTTCTCTGTCTCAGTTTATTTTCTTCTCCAACTCTAACTCCAAAGCTTTTAAGAATTCACCCAACCAACGTAATCAAGCAACTCAACACATTCCTCTCAACTGCAGGTTACAAAAACAAGAAAAATATTCTTAAAAAAAACACAAAAATAAAAAGTTTGGTTATATATAAAGCAATCCGTGGGTCTTCAAGCAAAAGACTGCATACTGTATTTGGTGGGTATCTTCGACCTTTTGTAAGCTTTGACAATCAATGGAATTGATGATAGAAGTAGAAAAAAGTAAAAGAGCATAACAAATTAAAGCTCTTATTATTATTTATCTCTGAAAAGATTGATACGCATTCCTTCACAATCAAGAGAATGAAGTTGCAAATAGCAGGTTCTGATCACAAACTAAATCAAATAAACAAATAGCTATTAACTTACAAATTCAACACATGTAAAGTAAATTGATGACATGCATTAAAGATTGTAAGGCCACAAGTTGACAGAAAAGATCCACTATTACAAAATATCATATCAGACAACTTTTGTGGTCATTGAACAAAAAAATTAAATGGAAAAAATATAATTATACGAGACTCAAAATCTTAGTATACAAAAAAAATTGATTTTTTCTATTGAAATAACAAATTAACCACCAATATTGTATGAAAGATTAAATATCAAATCCATATCTATTATAACTATTGTAACTAAAATAGTCATTTGACATTCAAGATGAGTCTGAACTAATACAATAGAATATTAAAAAAAAAAATAGCTACCATCAATGTGCCTCCAACAAAGCAAATGGGAAGTCATGAAGCGGCAATCCATTGGCTTGAATCCTTGAACATGATTCTTGCACCATACTAGTCTGCAAAAGATTAAAACAAAAAAAGAGATTTAAAAAAGATCAATATTCACTAACCTATCAAATTCATTATAATCTAAATTTAGCACTATATGACTGTAAATTAAGGAAATTAAGGAATTTGATAATAAAAAAATGATAAAACTATTACCTGCAGAAGAATAAATATCTTCATCTTCAATAGACAAATTTGTGATCTCATTATTGCATGTAGAATCGGATACATTATAGTGTGTGGTATATAAATTAAAATCAAAGAATCAAAGAATTACAAAATAATTCTACGTAATAGAGCTTACATAATGTAAGTCGTCCACGGGAGTAAAAACTATATGTAAAAAATTAATCATTCTTATCGATTATTGAGTACCAAACAATTTCTTTCATCATGTGCTTGACCCACTTTTCCACATCCATTGCAGCGCCTATTTTTATCCTTCACCTTCTCTTTTCCGTTTTTTTTTTTTTTTTTGCATTGTTCAAAATGTCCTCCAATATCTTGCTTGTATTTTCACTACGTGCTGCATTATCAATAGCATTTGTAGCAAGTTGAAACAATCTCATGCGCCTCAAAATAAATGATTTATCAGGAGAATCATTTATTTACAAACCATCTCCTCCCGTGCAGTTTTAGTCCAAAATGTGTCGACATGAAATTCCTTCACTCTCAAATTTTCTGCAACTACATGATACAAACTCTACTTTTTTTTTTCATACACGACTTCTCTAACTCGACTACTATTTTCATCTGGCCTCTCAATTGTATATACAAACTGATCATCATTCTCTCTTATCAATTCAACAATAAAATAGAAAATTTCCCATAATTCGTCTTGAAACGCATAAAAAATCTTACGTGTATAAATTTCAACCATGTGCTTCTCAATCAGATTTGCATTTTCAATATTGGTTTCCCATTGATGTCAACATGATCAGCGATTAACTCCTTGTGGCGTTGGCGTGCAAATTCCCTATTAAACCGTGTTATATAGTCTAACAATGATTTTTTTTGGAAACATACCGCTTGAAGAATGCATGAGAGCTTTCTACTCGTTGACTACTTGACATCCCGGTTGAGAAAACATGGTTCAGATACAGTGTAACCCATTTTAAACGGATTTCATACATTGATTGAAGCCACCCATTATCAACCAACTTACTTTTGTCAATAATCTCCATCCATGTTGAATCAAATTCCTCCTTGGTGCAAGATTCCCATATACATTTTTTAAAATCTTTATAGTAATCCCTATCAACCACGAAATTCAACTTTTCTAAAAATTTGTTTAAGATGTGCCAACTACAATATCTCTGAAATGTATTTGGAAGAGCTTGTGAAATAGCTTTTGTTATCGCTGGATCTTGATCAGTAATAATCATTTTGGGTGGTTCGCCATGCATGACTTTGTTGAATTGTTCCAACAACCACATGAAAGAGTCAGAAGTTTTATCACTAAGCAATGAACAAGCAAAAACTATCGTTTGTCCATGATTATTAACACCTACAAAAGGAGCAAATATCATACCGTATCGATTTGTTTTGTAAGTAGTATCAAATACGATCACATCACCAAAATGCTTATAAGATCCTCTAGATTTTGCATCAGCCCAAAAACAATGAGTTAGGCGATCTTCATCACATTTCTTTATCAAAAGAAAATGCAGGGTTTTTCTCTTGATCAGATAGAAAATGCTCATACAATAGATCAACATCATGTCCCTTCATCTCTTTACGTAGATTTCACACTTGATTATAAAATTCTCTTTATGTACATCCAATATTTTCTATCCCCCCTGCTTGCAATTTAAGGATACTAAACTGTTGGCATGTAGGTATATTTGTACCAAAAAATTGTTGGGACAACAATTTTTGTACGCTAGACATTCTTCGATGAGATCTTAATAAATGCACTTTTCAAGGAGTTGTCAATGGATGACTATGACCCTCTACAAATACACTTACTTTGTATGTGCCAGTCGTTGTCCTCACAATAGCAACCTTTGCATAGCAATTCTCGCGGACTATCCCCCTATGTATTTTTTTTCACTCACAACTTCTAGAACAGATGACTTCCCTTGTTTGGAACACATATTCCTTCCTGACAATTTCATCGTTGTCTTTATTTTTCCTGCTAGAATTTACTCTGATACTAAAACCGGTCTCCTATGCATATTGATTGTAAAACTCATACACATCATCTATTGATGTAAATTCTTGGCCTAACTTCCGCTTGTATTCCGGATTCACTTGAGGTATGTACAAATCAACACTAGCACTGGAACTTGATCCCCATAATTTTTCTTGAAGTCCTTTAGACTGAACCCCACTTTCATTGTTCATCATCCATTTCATTAAATCTGAAAAAAAAATCACATTTACATTCAAGTTAAATTTTTTACAACTGAGTTACTATTTTTTTTAAACAAAAATCAAACAACATATTATATAATTAAACTTATAGATCCAATATTTACATTTAGAAAATCATTAATTAATTTAAACTTTTCTACCCATACTAATCTTTTTTTCAAAAAAACAAAAAACAAAAAAATGATGTTGGCTCGGTAGTAAGCCTTATACCTACATTCAAGAGATGATGAGTTCGAGTTATATCCATCTCCGTATACCCAAATATGGTAATAGATAAAAAAAAAATCTTATTAAACAAAAAATAAACATTCACATCTTTCGGTCATCCATTTTGGCATACATGTTAAACGTGATTACAACTTGACAATTGACAACAGACAATTGGAGTATATTTAATTTTGATCTTGTGATTTACACAGATTGCAATGGATATTAACTGCTTCAAGAATATAACGAAAAAGGATTAAAAAAATATATTAATAATACAGTCTTCAGTGGATGATAACAAGATTGTATCACATGCTTTTAAAAAAACCAAGATTGCATCACAAGACAAAGGAATGGAGACTTCAACTAAATAAAAAAAATTCGAAGATACCTACCAAATATAGTCTGCAGTCTCTTGCTTGAAGACCCACTGGATTGCCCTATAACCACAGTTGTTTTCTGTTTTTTTTTTTAAGAATGTTTTTCTTGTTTTCAAAAGAAGATATGACACTTTAAGAAGCAAATAAACAGAGAGAAGTTAGATTTTTTTTTTTGGCTGAAACCAAAGAAGTTAAAGTTGAAAAAGAAAGTTTATTGATAGAATTGGAATTGTAAGAAAAAAAAGTAAGATTTGAAAGGATTTGTTTTTTTAATTTCTTGGTTATTTTAAAAGAAGTACATTGTTTTTTTAAGAAAAAAAATTGGTTTTTAGAATGGTATAAAAAAAACAGAATCTTTTTTTTTAATAAATATTATCTTCTCTTTTAACGTATTTATCTTTCTTTAAAATATATTTTCAATATCCAAATATAACCAGTTATACAACATTCAGATTTGGATATCATACGTTTTCTTTAATAATATGCCGATTTGAATATATATATAAATTTTATAAATTTTTTAATTCACTGGCCAGCCATAGGGGTGGGCACCAACCCGCCAACCCAACCCAATCCGATCAACCCGACTCAACCCGACTAGGGTCCACTTCCACGTTTTGAGTTGAAACTAACACCAATTGTCTATCCTTATTGCCACCCTTTGTACCCTTTGGATCTTCAAATGGGCCTAACTAAACAAAAATGTGACCCACATCCGGAATGGGCTATTCATTAATCACACTATTAGAAGCTAAAGATAACCCATCACCTTGTTTATCACTTGTAGGAGATTCCAATAATTGCCCATCACTAAGCTCATTTCCTTTGTTGAAACCCATGGACTCATTGAGTTTAAACCCACTATTAAACCTTTCAAAGTCTCCTTTTGAACTTTCACCTCTAAGCATTTTGTACCCTATCACATGGCCAGAACTAGAAGAGTTGTCATCACCATCACTGCCTTTCATTCGACCAGCCCCTTTCCTTTTCTCCAAAATAATTTTAGCTTTGTTATCATAGACAGGACTAAACTTTGAAATTGGCTTCCTGTGCCACTCCTAATGGTGTCCATGGTTCGGTTTCGGTTCGGTTCGGTTCGGTTTCGGTTTGTGAAACAGAACGGTTCGGTTCGGTTTCGGTTCGGTTCGGTTTCGGTTTTTTTTTTTTTTTTTTTTTTTTACAAAAATTAATATATATATTATTTTATATACATTTTTTTTTGAATTAATTTTTTTCTGAAATGCTGCCACATGTCATCATTTCATTGTTTTTTTTTTAAATTTTGAGACGCCGGTTTAACCGGCGGTTTTTGGTCAGTTTTTAAGATCTCATAACCGTAACCAAACCATCGAGATCCGGTTTCCAACCGGTTTTGTAACAGACGGTTTCGGTTTCGGTTTTCAGAGGTCGGTTTCGGTTCAGTTTCGAACGGTTTAACCGAACCGTGGACACTTCTAGCCATTCCCTTTTGCCCTTGTCTCTCACCCCCTCTTTATCAGACTGCATTAAATGCATGAGCTTGACAGTCATTCTCTCTCCACCATCCCCACCATGCCTTTTGTTGAGATTAGACTTTCCAATCTTTTACTTTTCTAACCACTTCCCATATCTACCATTCTGTCCCTACTCTTCTTCTTCAGAGATTGGTTGAGTTTTGTTTGGCCAATTTCCTTAACCTGCTTAGCATTCAAATTTTGAAAACCAGTTGATTTCAACCCCAACCGCATCTCCACCCAATGATGGTCTGCTGGTAAAGTATTAACCACCGCCAAAATCACAAAAGAACATTTCCCAACTCGAATCTCAATCTTTCTGCTACACATTTGATTGGGAGGGAACAAAATCAAAACTTTTGCTCTGTCCAATCTCTTTCTCTGCAGAGAATCCTCATCCACCATCAAATTTTCACCTAAAATTCTCCCCACCTTTAGGAATAAGGAGGAGTTTCAATAGCTTAAAGGAACTCCATAAATCTCCACCCATTTTGGCTGAGATGAAGGAATCATTTACCATTCCCATTTTCCATTGAAGAGAAGCACTCATCCCACCGTTCTATATTCTTCATAAAACCACTCCTATCATGGTCCGACATAAATCTCCATTACACAAACTTGTCACCCAGATATGTTGCTGAAAAAGAAATTCCCCTTTTTGACAAACAATTGTTCACAGACGAAACATCACAAAAACCTTTCAGAACCCCAACGACATAACAATTAAGCCATCCATTTTTCATCTGGGTGTCCTTCCCATGTCAAAGATATAGGTTCATCACCCTTCTGTCTATCACCATTGGGTCTCGTTTACTACCTCCATATAAAAACGTTTGTAATTCCTTTCATAGTGAAAGTTTGATTCTTCTTCCTAATACCGATAACCATTACCATGATTCTTCTTTCCCTCTTCCCCACTATCATGAGACGCCCGATTCTTCAAATCTGAAGTTGCTATTTTGGTTGCAATCGGCCACCCATATACATGCATGCCATTGGTCATTTTTGCCACCTTTGTTGCTTCCGCCAAGGTTGCAAATCTAACAAGAGCGTATACACTCTGCCTATTACGTTTCTTAGATGAAAAGAACACACCCCTCACCAGCCCAAAAGGTTTGAAAATACCCCACATTCCCACCAAATCTATATGTGGATTAAGATTATCCACAAAGATAGAGAATAAACTATCTCTAAAATCTCTCCTTGCTTCATAACCACGAAAACCAGACTCTCTCTCTCTAAAAACCTCTCTCATGTTTTTTTAAAATATATGAAGCAAGAATATATAAGATAATTGAGTTTGATAAAGATGGCTCTTTAGGTCTTGGTTCTCTAGGCTTTACGCATTTTTTTCTGGAAAGTACTTGTTATATGGAGATTCTTAAGATTATTACGATTTAAGACTATCATCGACAAACAACCTCATGATTTTTAAGACTATCATCGATTTAATAATTTAAGTTTTAATAGCACTTAAAATGTGGATATGAAAAAAATACCCTTAAAATATACTTACAAAAATAAGTCTTACATTTTTTTTTCGAGACATAATTTCGTGTTTTCGAGACTTGTTTTAGTATTTTCAAGACTTATTTCGGTGTTTCTGAGACTTAGTTAGTATATTCGAAACCTATTTTCTAATTCCCGAGACCTATTTGTAGTTTCCGTAACTTATTCGGTATATTTATAATTTCCAAGACTTATTGGGAAAAATGAAAAAAACTCAAATTTTTTTGTTCATCTTCTTGGTCCTCCATCAATGGAGGTTTTTAAAAAAGAAAAAAAGAAACTAAAAATGTCAAAAACATAATAAAAGAATGAGATGAAAGTATTTAAGTCTATTGATGTCATTTAAACTTAACTTATTATAAGAGTTTCTCCTTACAATCCAATGTTTTACTTTTTACACTTCATTTCTAAGGACATTTCATTCTAAAAATTTAAATTTAAAAAGAAATTCTATAGAGAATTCTTTTTTTTTCCAAAATTATTATTTTTCTATTTCAGCACTCATATTCTAAAGACACTCAATTTTAAAAATTTAAATTACTAAAGACACTCCAATTTTTTTTTAAAATATTACCTATTTTAAATACTTCTTTTTAGAAAATTTAAAACGGGAAATGGAAAAAAAATGTGAAGTAATCAAATAAAAATAAATTAAGAATAAAACTGAGCAAAAGAGATAAAATCAAAACTAAGGGTGGGCACAAAGTTCGGAACCGAACCGAACAAAAAAAAGGGTGTTCAGTTCGATTCATAGATTAAATTTGGTTTAAACAGGTATAAAATTTAAAATCCAAAAAGTTTTCGGTTCAATTCTGGTTTGGTTTTCCAAAACCGGTTTGAACTGATATGAACCACCTATATAAGTAAAAATAAAAACCTCTAACCCATTCTTGGTTTCTAGTTTTCTTTCTGTTAGACCTCAATGAACTGCCTCTTTGTTCTCTCAACTCTCAAAAGTCAAGTCTCTCTTTCTGATCTCATTCTTTAACAACATCAAGGGCTTTGATCTCTTTTCGACGACTTAATCTCTGTCACCTCGATCATCTCCGGCCAAGGTTTGTCACCTTGTCTTATTTTTCTAATATTCTTCTTACCTTCTTTCTCTTCTTGTCACTTTGTTTCTGAGATCTTCTCCAGCCAAAGCTTTAACGAGACTGGATCTTTATTAGCTGACCTCTTTTTCTTCTTATTCTTTTGTTGTTGCTGGTTTCGTCAACTCAACAAAGGTTTGAACTTTTCTTACTTTTTTTTCTTAAATAGTTGAATCTGGATGTCCTTATTGTTAGAAGATTTGGTCGACTCAAATCAACCAACAATAACTGTTCTTAATTATAAATCCTGCAAGAAACTCTTAGAACAAATAGGAATAAAAATTAAAAGTACCACAAGCCTTAACAACCAGTAAAATAACTAAGTAATCCAAAAACAAATAGCCAAGAAAAAGAAGAACACAAGAGTTATCGTGGTTTTTCTTCTTATTCTTCTTTTGTTGTTGGTTTCGTCAACTTAACAAAGGTTTGAACTTTTCTTACTTTTTTTTCTTAAATAGTTGAATCTGGATGTCCTTATTGTTAGAAGATTTGGTCGACTCAAATCAACCAACAATAACTGTTCTTAATTATAAATCCTGCAAGAAACTCTTAGAACAAACAGAAACAGAAATTAAAAGTACCACAAGCCTTAACAACCAGTAAAATAACTAAGTAATCCAAAAACAAATAGCCAAGAAAAAGAAGAACACAAGAGTTATCGTGGTTCAACCAAGAATAGGCCTACATCCACATTGAGCCTTCACAAAGAGGACCTTATCTACTATATATTGTCTATACAAGCAAGATCTCACAATCAATACACCATATATTAACCAGAAATCCTCAAATCAGAAGGATCTACAACACTGAGAGTGTTAAATCCCAAACCTCACTCAACCTTCTCAGATCACAAAACAAAAGCACTCAACCTTTCCTTAAAAACGTGAATCAACACTCAGATTACACACAAGTAACAATATCTCCTCAAGAGCTACAAGATACACTTGGATTCACCAAGATTTGCTGTCAGAGAGAGACGAAATTTGAAAACCTATCAGAATGATTTTTCTAGCTTTCTCCTTTTCTCTCCTTCTCATATATATATATATATATATATATATATATATATATTCTTATTCTCCTTCACTAAACACTTTGATTTCTCCTAAAAAACCTTGAAGCCAAATGGCTCAATAATAGCCTCTGTTACTTCTATGAACTCGACTTCAGTAATGGATAAGACCATTACTGATTGTAACTGACTTTTCTAGCTTACACAATAGCCTGCAATAGTAGAAAAATATGAGGAAGTAGATATTCTCTTAACTCTATCAGTTACATAATAAAAATCTACATAACCTATTAAATCTACAACATAATTAACGCAATCATACACTAACCCAACTGAAGTGGTTGAGTTAATATACCTTAACAACCATTTCATGGCATTTCAATGGCCCTTACCAGGGTTGGCTATATATCTAGACAAAACGATAATAGATTGTGCTAAATCTGGTCTAGTACTGATCATAACATACATTATGGACCCAACTGCACTAGAGTAAGGAATAGTCTCTATAAATCTCTTCTCCTAAACATATTGACAAGATAAAGCAGATGACAACATGAAACTAGGTGACAAAGGAACATTGGCAGGTTTACAATTTTTCATTGCAAACCTGTCCACCGGCTTTAACAAATAGTTTTCTTGTTTTAGACACAACTTAGACTCTTTTCTAGTTCTAAGAATTTCTATTCCTATGATCCTTTTTGCACTCCCTAAATCTTTCATGTCAAATTCAGTTTTTAATTTCTCTTTTATCCCTGCAATTATAGACACACTCTTACTAGCAATCAACATATCATCAACATATAAAAGTTAGTAAATAGCATTTAAAATGCTTTCACTATTGAAATAAAAACATGAATTATACTTACTTTTATTAAAACCTAAGCTAGTAATGAAGGTATCAAACTTCTTATACCATTATCTAGGGGCTTGTTTCAGCCCATTGAGAGAATTCTTGAGAAGACAAACATGAAAGGATTTTAATTTTGACTTAAAACCCTTGGGTTAGGACATATATATGGTTTCATCTAAGTCCCTTTGTAAGAAGGTTGTCTTAACATCTAGTTGCTCAAGTTCTAAATCACAGAAACTAACTAAGGCAAGAACAAATCTAATTGTTTTATATTTGACTACAAGTGAGAAGTTCTTATTGTAGTCAATACCTTCTCTTTGGGTAAATACTTTAGCAACTAACCTAGCCTTATATTTAGGTGCTTCATTCTGCCATAACCCTTCTTTAATTTTAAAAATCCACTTACAAGCAACTACATTCTATTTTTCTGATTTCTTTACAAGAGGCTAGGTCCTATTCTTTTCAAGAGATTCCATCTCTTCTTTCATGGCATTCAACCATTTCAACCTATCAATAGAGTTCATAACTTCCACATAAGTCCTAGGTTCAACACTTTCTAATTCTTGGCCAGTGCACAATGCAAAAGAAATCACATATGCATAAGAATACTTGATGTTAGGCCTTATAATCCTTCTAGCCCTATCCCTAACCTGCTCGTAATCAACTAGAGATTCACTTATCTCTAAATGATTCTGACTTTCTTCCACCTGATCATCATGAGCAGAATAGGCAGCCTCATCATCCTTAGTGGGATTAGGCTGAACCGAGACATGACCTATGGGTGGACTGTCAAATTCCACCTAAATCTGATTTCCATTATCCTTTAAAGGAACTGGTATATATTCAACTAAAGAACCTATGTATTTGCATGGCATTCTGTTCTCATCAAACACAACATCTCTGCTAATTATGATTTTCAAACCTTTATAGTCCCTAAGCTAGATTCTATGTCCCTTAACACAAAAAGGATAGCCTAAAAAAACACCTCTTAGAGACCTAGGTTCAAGTTTTCCTTCAGATTGGTGAGCATAGGCTGCATACCCAAACACCCTTAAATGTTTTAGACTATGAGGCCTACCAGTCTAGTTTTCTTCTAGTGTTTTTAAACCTATACCAGTAGATGGTGATCTATAAATTAGGTAACAGGCCGTAGCAACAGTCTTTCCCCATAATTTTTTACTCAAACCAGAACTTATTAGCAGACATCTAACCTTCTCTAGGATTGTTTTATTAATTCTTTTAGCTATTCCATTCTGTTGAGGTATGTGTCTAACTATTCTATGTCTTTCAATGCCATTATCACATCATAATTTATTAAATTCATCGTTACAAAGTTCTAGGCCAAAAGTTCTTAGCACTTTGACTTTCTTGAAAGTTTGATTCTCAACTAATAGTTTCAAGCCTTAAAGCTCTCACAAGCTTGATCTTTGGACTTCAATAGGTATACCCAGACCTTTCTAGTGAAATCATCTATCAAAGATAGAAAATATTGATTCCTGCCCTGAGTTGGGACATTTGAAGGTCCCCAAAGG
Source organism: Dipteronia dyeriana (assembly GCA_032871835.1). Classification (NCBI taxonomy): domain Eukaryota; kingdom Viridiplantae; phylum Streptophyta; class Magnoliopsida; order Sapindales; family Sapindaceae; genus Dipteronia; species Dipteronia dyeriana. The sequence goes on along the minus strand of CM065296.1, from coordinate 96,829,825 downwards.
TCTGAATGTACATATTGAAGGATCTTTTTAGTGTTATGTTATGTTGTACTAATATTTAGCCTATGTTGTTTTCCTATGTACAGTTTTCATAAAATTCCAGATTATTAATCCTATCCCCACTAAGTAAATTTTGTTTGCTTCACTATTTAGACATCTTTCACTTATATGACCAAACCTCATATGCCATAAGGATGTTTGTTATTGATTTTAGTTGAAACATTAGTAGTATCATCAATAACAGTTTCACCATTTAAAACATAAAGACCATTTTATCACCTTTCAAGATGACTAGAGAACCCTTAGAAACCTTTAAGACACCTCTCTCAGCCTTATAACATTAACCATATTCATCTAATACACCCAAAGAAATCATTTTTCTTTTTAGATTAGGCACATATCTAACATTCTTTAAAACTCTAACCATACCATCTTACATCTTAACAGCCACAGATCCTATTCCTTTCACCTGACACTGTTGGTTATTACCCATTAGCACACTGTTGCCGCTGAGTTCCTTGAACTCTGTAAACCAATCTTTCTTAGGTGTCATGTGGAATGAACAACCTGAATCTAAAATCCATTCAAATTTTATATCTTCAATTGTAACTGCTAGGACTTCACTAGGTTCAAATGATTTAGATACTACAGTTGTATCACCATCATTTTGGGTCTTTTCCTGATGCTTTTTATTAAATTCATAACTGTATTTTTTAATGACTCTTTTTACCACAATAATAACATTTTCTAGTGTCATTTCTATTCTTAGACCTTGACCTATTACGATTTGGTGTCTTACTTCTACATTTACCTTTATTATTATTGTTGTTATTATTGTTGTTACCATTTCTCATATTTTGTTTACCCCTAGCAAACAAGTTCTCACCATTATCCTTCTTTTCTATCTTAAGCTCTAAATCCTTAGATTTAAGAGCAAAAACACACTCTTTAAGAGACAAGGAAGTTCTGCCATATTTAATGGCAGCCTTGACATCCTTAAAGGGGTCAAGCAATGAGTTCAAGAGAATGATTGCCTCATTCTCATCATTTAACTTTTCATTTTCCTCTACATTGACTAATTCAATGGTCATTTTCTTGAATTCATTTAGGTTTTGACCTAAGCCTTTATTAGGGTCCATTTTAAAGGTAAATAATCTTTCTTTCAGATAAATCTTGTTTGTTAGAGATTTAGTAAGATACAGACTTTTCAATTTCTTCCAAACATCACATGCAATTGTTTCCTCATTAACCTCTTTAAGAACATTATCAGATAAATTCAAAATAATAGTGCCTAAAGCCATTTCAAGCATATCATTTTTATGTTCTACTATTAATGAGTAGGCAATTTATCAGGGCGTTTTGTCCTTATAAAAGCAATTTTATCAAGCATGCCTTCATATTTTATGTCTGTTTTTCCCAATCCTGTAGCTGTGACTAAAAAGTTTGTAAAGCTCCATCGTAATTTTTTTTAGAATGATGAAATTCAAAAAAGAAGGTTCATCCAGTGGATTGGTAGACTTCTTGCTTAAGGAAGAGCAAGGGTGGGTTTGGTATTGGTAGGATGTCAGATAAAGGGATGAACCTTATGGCTAAATGGTTATGGAGGTATGGTAGAGAGGGGTCATCCTTATGGAATAAAGTGTTAAGAGCTAAGTATAGTATCGGTTGCAGCTCATTGATATGGGATGGTAGTGTCAAAAATTATGGTTCTCCCTTTTTTCAAGGCTGTGAGCAGATTTTTTGAGTCCTATAACCGTGCTCGTAATATTGTCTATAAAGGTTTTCATGTGGTGATAGGTGATGGCAATCGTATTCTGCTGTTGAAGGATATTTGTTGGGATTCTTTTCCTCTGCAGGATGCGTTTTCCAGGATTTATGCTCAAGCTTCCAACAAAATAGGAGTGGTTAAGGAGTTCAGTAGTTAGGTTAATTCAGAATAGACATGGGATGTGAAGCTTAGAGTGAATCTTTTTGACTGGGAAATCAATCAATGGAGTAATATTTTGACAGTTTTGAGAATCTTCAATATTCGGTCCGACTTTAGTGATTCTTTGGCGTGGTCATTTTCGTCTAACGGTTTTTCGGTTCCATTGTTCCGTCTTTATCTAGAGGATTTGAGGTTAGGGTCTTGCCAAGATAATTCGGCTCCGTCTACTCTTTGGAAGGGCATTTACCCACTGTAAATGGAGGTCTTCACTTGGCAGCTCTTGAAAGGGAGGGTTTTGGTTCATCAGGTGATGAGGTCGTTTGGTATGAATTATTTGGTAAATACTGAGTGTCCTATGTGTGGTTTAGCAAAAGAACCGTTTAACCATTTGTTTTTCACTTGCATATGATCCAGTGAGCTCTGGAGGATCTGTATAGGCTAGTGGGGAGTACTCTGTTGTGTGAATTCGAACATTGTGGATTGGTTGAATGAGTGGCCTGGCATGTATCTGTCGGTGTCTAGAAAAAGAGCTTGGAATGTGTTATTTTTTACTGCAGTTTGGACAATATGGAAGAGCCGAAATAATGTGGTCTTTTAGGGTTTACAACCATACCTAGATTTGGCTTTGAACTCCATTAAGTTTAGAGTGGCTCTTTGGTTTAAGAATCATGGTCCTGGGTCGAATTGTGATTTAGCTTTGCTAATGTTGGATCTCAATGAAAGATGTGTTGATGTTATGGGTTCTAGAGCTAACAAGAAAGAGGTTTGGGTTACGCCTGTTGGTGATGAGTTGTGTTTCAATGTTGACGGGTCCTCTAAAGGTAATCCAGGCAATGCTGGTATTGGGGGAGTGCTTAGAGATTTTAGCAGATAGGTTTTGTGCTTGTTTTTACTAGGTGTGGGTGTTGTTGTTTAACAATTGTTGAAGTCCTTGCCCTTCACAAAGCTTGTCAATTAATTTCTTCTAACTCTCGATTAGTTGGTCGAGCCATTACCATAATTAGTGATTCGCAATCTGTTGTTTCTTGGGTCAATGGTAATGATTTTGGCAATTTCAAGTTGGTTAATTTGATTTAAGATATCAGAATTTTTTTGAGGCACTTGGTTGGTTTGTTTATTTGTTACAAGTCAAGGGGATTAAATTCATTTGCGGACATTCTTGCAAGGGGTGGTTCTGGTAATGGTGGAAATAAGCTTGTTTGGAGTGATTTTTGATTCGGCTGGTAGTGTTGGGATTATGCTTGATAGCAAGAGTGTAATAATGTATTTGACAATCTTTTCATATTAATAAAGTGATTTCTAGTTTAACAAATCTTATAGCATTTATAGTTTAACTATTATAATTGTCAAAAGTAAATAATCATAAGGTCAAAAAACTATGAGAAAACAAGAATTGTTCATACATCTAGATATGTATGAGGTAGACAAAATTCTTTAGTTAGTCTTGAATAATATTCACAACTTAAGATAAAAGGTTGGGCACCTTTATCTTGTCAAAGTTGTAGATTCTTTTGCCAGCATTTGAGTGTGATCAAATGTGTTATGATGAGTCTAAAATCATCAAAGCGTGGTGTCTTTGAGCAAAAGAATCTAGTGCACTGGGTGCATTGAATTGGATCACAATGAAATACTTTATCTAAAACCTTCAATGGATAAAAGTTTTCATTTGAAGACAATCGGAGGATCTATCTCAATCATGAGATAAATGATGAACTTATGGTTGCAAGTGTTATCATTTGAGCTATCAATAAGTACGATTATATAGCATAGTCTATCCTCGATAGTTTAGTGGTATTCATTTGTTAATCGATAAAGAACTTCATTTATAGATATGGACATCGTGGCTCCATTTATTAAATGAGAGTAGAATACCATCATATGGATGTTTTAAGGTATTGGATATTAAATCTTAACGTTAAGTTTTCAATAGTATCTATTGAAACATGGCTTCTGGACAAGTCAAAATATCCAAGTTCAAAATGTGGTCATATGAGTAAATATGATAACTTGGAGAGTTATAGGCGGTCTATGAGCTATTGGCGATTACTGGTATTGTTCACGAGGATACACTTTCTCTAATAAGGTTGTCTATGGTATGAGTTAGAAATATTAACTTATTCTATCTTTATTTAAGAGTTCAATTTTAGTTCTTTAGTGGAATGAACTAAAATTTATAGATCGGACATAAGTGAATCATTTGTTGATTGTGATTGGGTTGTGTCTATTGGAGCTTAAATTTAGATAGCCCGCAAAGATCCCCAATCCACACAAACTTGCATGGATCACTTGCTATATTCTACCAGACCAATTTAGGGATCCATTTTGAATTGTATTGAGGCATGTGGACTTGTTTTTTTTTTTTTTTGTAAGAATGAGTTTAGTTCACATGTCGACTTTTTGTTAAGGTCCAATGGATTTAATAAAATAAGAAAAATAATATATTGGCCCATATATATGTGTTGGGAGGTCAAGCTATTTAAAATAGCTTAATTGTATTATTTTTATTTCATTATTTAATTAAATAGAAATTAATTAATGGTAATTAATTAATTATTTAATTAAAAGTCAAAATCTTTTTCTAGTAGGAGTTGGTCTCCAAATTTTATACTATTGTTGGTAGTATAATTAATATTAAAGACTGTATTTGATAAGTAGATAAATAAAAGGAATTATTTATCTAATCAAATTAGAAAGTCTTTAATATGGTTACAAATACACTATTGAGTTGAATTAGGAGTCTTGGTGTAGGATAGAATTCCTTTTAAAAAATGATTCTTAACCACTAAGTAAATCCACCTAAGGAAAGGATTCTTAACAACCAAGTAAATCCTTCTTAGGAGAGGATTTATAATCCTAATATATTTCCAAGAGAATTTCGGCCAGCCCTATATATTTATAGAGAAGATTTCGACCAGCCCTAACATAGTTTGAAAGAAAGAAATTTCGGCCAACTATAGGGAATTCAACTTGGAGAATTCAGCTATCATAGAATTTTGTAGGGAGAAAAATCTGCTTTTCCTCTATACAAATTTCAATCAACTCTAAGAAATAGTGTGAGATTCGGGAAAGGAGAAAAGAAAGAAAGAACGTTTAGTTTTCAATAGTACACTAGTAGCCTTTACATTAAAAGGTTTTGTGTACAACATCAAATTAAGGTTCACGCGAGTTTCAATCAAATTGATTGATAATTCACAAGTGACCTAACGTTCTTTGTTTTCTTCTTGGAGGATTATTGTAACTAACAAAGAGAAAGATTTTGTTTGTTTCCATCCTCAGGTATACAATTAAAGGAGAGGGAGCCCACATTCCTAGGTGATTCACATTCGTGATTGGATTGGAAGATCTTGCAGATTCAATTCGGCACTTGTTCAATCGTCACGAGAAAAAGGTAAGACACTTTTTATATACATCCATTAATCTAGGGTTAAGGTTCTTGTTATTTAAAAGGGAAAAAAATTATATACGCAAACCCTAATTTTCTCACGCTTTAGTTGCGTTTGGAACCGATTTTCCCTACAATTGGTATCAGAGCCTATTTGTACCATTGATTAATTGATGTATGTGTACGTGAATCTTTTTCTTTTTATTGTATATATGCATGTTTTAGAAAGAGATGGCACTCTAGGTATTCACATATATATATATATATATATATATATATATATATATATATTTACATTGGAATGTATGGATATATATATGTTTTATATGTGGATTATTATTGCTCAATTTTGGTTCCATAATTTTAATGTATTTTGTTTTGGGATTGTAACAAGAAAGGTGGTTTATCATCGTCATAATTTCGTTCTTGGTAGTTGCTAAGTTTATTTTTAATTTGTTGTTGTAATAAAAAAAACTGTACTATTGTAATAAAAAAAACTACATTATTGTAATAAAAAAAACTGCAGTATTTTTTATTTTAAATTCTTCTGTAATACATTCTAGTATCAAGACTCGAATGTTTGAAGAATTGGGAGCAACCGGAATAAGTTTAGGATCGTGCGAGCCGTAGCAACAAACATGCGTGCGAAGAGCACGTGGCCACGTTTGTTGTGGCATGGGCTGCGCACGGCAGCCTTATGGAAGCCATGGGTTGTGCATGTTAGCACTTTATGGGGTTGTGGTATGCGCACGCCCATGGGTAGGGGCCAAGGGTGCGCACGTCAATGGGAGGCAGCCGAGGGAGTCCAAATGACGAAGGTCGCATGAAAACTTGTTTGCCAAGAAAGGAGTTTTTTGTATTCCAAGACATTTAATTTACTTGCTTTTCTAGGATGGACTAAAATTGTAGTTATTTATATTTTTTTAAATATTGCAATGTTTGTCATTGTTTGATAACATGTCACAAAGAATAGGAGTGTCACTCATATATCTCTTTTGGTATGAACATGCATAGAATGGTTTAGGTATCTAAATTGGCATCTCGATAACTGATAAGCTCATTTTTCATGCTTTACGTACCCGTCATTTTGTATATTTTTACTCTCGTTTTCTTTGCAAACTCTATCTTTTGAAGTTCTTAATGCTTAAATAGGTCTTCTCTAGCCAGGAGTTATCATTGTGCGGAACGGGAGTTTTCGGAGCGAAAAAGAAGATTTGAGCTTGGTATGGAACGAGAAGTGCGGTACGCGAACCGTAATATAAGGAAGTGCGTACCGCACTTCATACCGCGCAGCAGGACACCAGAAAAACTAGAAGTCAGTGCGGTTCACCGTGTAGAAGTGTACCACACTTCATACCACGCAGGAGAGCAGCAGAAATCAGTGCGATACGCTGCGTCGAAGTGAACCGTACTTCGTACCGCGTGGGATGGCAGGCGAAATTGTAGAAAGCTTCAAGTGTTGTACGCGTACCACACCAGAAGGAAACGCGTACCGCACTTCGTACCATGTATGTATTCAGCCTCCTAAATTAAACTGACATGCGGTACGATGTGTCGAAGTGAACCACACATCGAACCGCACTTAATGGCAGATCTTGAATACTCTGTTTCGCGAACAGAGTAGGTGCTTTATTATGGGACCCCTTCTCTTATCTTTGATTAAACATTGAGGGGGTATGTTCCTAGAGGCTGAGAGGAGGCCTTTGGGACCTTCCTACACAAGTTGGGGGGCTTCATGTTGCCTATAAAGTAAAGAGATAGAGGAGAGAGAAAAGGGATCTAGGAAATCATCAACACACCAGACCAGCTCTGCTTCTTCACGTTTTGGAGGTTCTCTCTTCATTTTTGGACCGAGTTCTTCAAGATTTGATCAGCTAGGGCAAATTTTGGTTGATCCAAGGAAGCTAGGGAAGCTCAAGCTACAAGAGATTGAATCTACAACTTAGTTTTATCTCTTCAACTCTTTTCTTCTCTTGTTTCTTTATATTGATTCATGATTTGTATTGATGTTGGCTCATCTATGGTTTATTTTTGTATAGAATGAGCTAATTATTCTTATGTTAGAACAAGATGATTCTTAACCCTTAATTCATTTGTGATAGACTCTTTGGTTTCACTATTTTTGTGCTGGTGAAGCTATATGGATGTTTTGAATGCTTAAGGATTTTGCTTAATTAATCATTTTGTAATCGATCTATGGTTGGATGCTAAGTACCGAGAGGAGATGCATTTGACAATGCTTAGATAAATGTTCACTATGCTTGACTAGAAAGTGCTAGAACCACTAGGCTAGCGTATATGGTTCAATTTGTATTCCAAGTGCTTAACGGATTTATATATATTGTTTGGATTGCTTGAGAAATATTTCGGGTATGTATAGATACTATCTCAAAATACATCGAGAGAGGTTAGAGATTTGTTTAGGAAATACGAATCTATAGCATGTACACGCACGAATTAGGAGTTAAAGGAGTCAAGTGTGCTATTGGGAGGGTTAAAGCGGATTCGAGTTCTAACATGTTTTCCATACATTTCTATAAGTGTTGAGATAGATAATTTAGTTTGTGTTTGAGTTAATTTACTTTATTGCAATTCTTGAAAACTCATGTTTTAGATTGTTCAAATAGTTAACAAGCCTTTGAATTCCAGTAATCATAACCTTTATCCCTATGGGAATGATCCCTACATTGTCACTATACTATCATTCCGACCTCGTGCTATTGCGAGAGTCAACAAGTCTAGTTTGACACGATCAATTTTTGGCGCCGCTGTTGGGGATTTAGTTGTATTTGATATTGGAAATATTTGGTTATAACTAATTTGAACGTTTTACTTTTAAATTTCTTATTGTATCATTTCAGGCAAGTTGCTCTTGTATGCACGAACGTACATGGAGTAACAGTCCGCAAGATTTACAATTTGATCCAAATATTGAAGGAATGGCAAGGAGAAATCATTGAAATTGACGAAGAAATAGAGCAATGGCAAATTTTGCTGATGTTCAAAATCCTCCCATAGTTACGGATCAACCAGAACTGGGCCAAGAACCAGTAGATATCGTGGGAGTTGACCAAAAATTTCTCTACGAGATTATCAGTCCAAGGGTGGACCAGAATGTTTCGTCCATTAGAAGACAAACAGCTGTGGCTAATAACTTTGAGATCAAGCCAGCTTTGATTCAAATGATCTCGAACACGATTCAGTTCTATGGCCATCCACATAAAGACTCGAACCAGCATCTCTAGAACTTTAACGAGATATGTGAGACTTTCCACTACAATGGAGTAACAGAAAACTTCTTCAAGCTGAAGTTGTTCCCTTTCTCTCTGAAGGACCGAGCAAAAGCATGGCTACAATCACTACTACCAGATTCCATTGAATTATTCGAACAGTTGGCTCAGCAGTTTCTAAATAAGAATTTCCCTCCGGGAAAAGCTGCCCGCCTTCGGAACGACATAACTTCCTTTATGGCATTTGATAAGGAGAATCTCTATGAACCATAGGAGAGATTCAAGGAGCTGATTAGGAAGTGTCCACTCAATGGATTGGTAAAATGGCAGATTTTGGAATCCTTTTACAATGGAATCTCATAACCAACTAGGAATTTTATGGATGCAGCTTTAGAAGGGTCGCTTCTGACTAAGACAACAGATGTGGCCTATGATTTCATAGAAAGAATGGCCAGTAATAATAGCCATTAGGGGAAAGAAAGACAGGTGCTGAAAAAGGGTCCTGGCATCCTCAAGGTTGATGAAATGACAATTGTGAAGGCTTAGCTTGAAACACTTACTAAGCAAATGAATAGGATGAGTGCGGGAAGTAGTCATGCTACATTTGCTTACTGTGGACTATGTTCAGGACCACATATGAGTTCCGAATGTCAGGATGGGAATCCCTTTGCTTCAGATTCATCAGATCAATTAGCTTTCGTTGGATATAATAGAAACTTTAGCAACCAACAAGCAACTCAGAATCCTCAGAACAATCCCTATTCAAACACGTATAACCCAAGATGGAGGAACCATCCAAATTTCTAGTGGAAGGATACCTAACAACAATAACCACAACCACAACCACAACAGAATTTGAGCCAAAGACAACCTCCAGGTTTTGACAACCAACAACAACTTCAGGGTTACAACCGACAGAATCCTTGTTATCAGAACCAGAATCGATCCTTTGAGGCGAAAATGAAGCTAACAATTGAAGATCTTCTTTCCAAGTACTTGGTAAAGATAGACGGCCGTATGGACACTCAAGATGCCACACTTAAGAAGCTAAAAGCTAAGATGGATTAGATATCGTAGCACAACCAAGCCTCCATTAAAAATTTAGAGATGCAAGTCGATCAGTTAGCCAGGGGAGCCCAAGTGAGACAACAATGGACCTTTCCCAGCGATACGATCACCAATCTGAAAGATCAATGTCAAGCAATCACTCTAAGGAGTGGAAAGAATTTTGAGTTGCCAAGGGACTTTGGGATAAGAGGAAGTTGTGATTGAAGATAGAGAGGAAATAGAGGTTGAAAAGAATGAAGAGTTGAGAAATGAGGATGTAATTTTGGAAAAGGATCAAGGAAATGAGCCACCAACACCTCTACAAGTCAAAACATATGTTCCACCTATTCCATATCCGTAAAGGTTGAGAAAGCATAAGGATGCTCAGAGCTTTGCAAAGTTATTGGAAATGTTCAAGAAACTGCACATCAACATCCCGTTTGCCGAAGCTCTAGCACGGATGCCGACCTATGTGAAGTTCTTGAAGTGGCTTCTATATAGCAAAAGGAAGCTAGAAGAGTTTGAAATGGTGACATTGACGGAAGAATGTAGTTCAATACTACAGAACAAGCTTCAACCCAAATTGAAGGATTCAGGGAAATTCACCACCCCTTGTACCATAGGTACATCAGAATTCAGTAAGGCTCTAATTGACTCAGGCTCTAGCATTAATCTAATGTCGTTCTCAATTTTTCAAAAGTTGTGAGTTGGAGAAGTGACGCCAACCAATGTCATCTTGCAACTAGCGGATTGATCAATCAAGTATCCGAGAGGAGTGATGGAAGATGTTTTGGTCAAGGTAGACAAGTTATGCTTCCCGATTCACTTTGTGATTTTAGACATGAAGGAAGATGTAGAAGTACCTTTACTCTTAGGATGACCATTCTTAAAGACTACATGAGCTATGATAGACCTAAGGGATGACAAGATGACTTTGAGAGTTGGTAAGGAAAAGGTCTTATTTGATATGGTTAAAATTGTAAAGAAGTCGGATCCAGTAGATGATTGTTTGAGAGTGGAGAGTATGGATATAATGTGGATGAACTTCTAAGAATGAAAGAAACAGATGTACTTTTGGTAGCTTGCATCAGTAAAAGTGCAACAATTATAGACAATGATGAGGAAATAGCAGAATGTGTAGCAAGTTTAGATGTAATACTGGTGTGGCGAACCAAGAATAGATGGAGATTCAAAGACCTTGGCCAAGGCAAGCCAAGAATTCCTCCCTCCATAGAAAGACCTTCACTACTTGAGCTAAAAAATTACCTTCTCACTTAAGGTATGCCTTCCTAGAAGAACCAACAAGTTTACCGGTGATTTTTTCATCTCTATTGAACAAAGTGGAATAAGGAAAGTTGTAGAGAGATCTTAGAGAGCATAAGAAGGCTATAGGGTGGTCTATTTCTAACATTAGGGGAATTAGCCCATCCTTGTGTATGCATAAGATCTTGATAGAAGAGTAGTTCAAGCCATCAGTATAGTATCAAAGGAGATTGAACCCAAACATGAAGGAGGTAGTAAAGGCAAAGATCTTAAAACTTCTAGATGCAGGAATTATATATCCAATTTCAGATAGTCAGTAGGTGAGCCTGGTTTAGGTAGTGCCAAAGAAGGGTGGGATCACCGTAGTACAAAATGCCAACAATGAGTTGATTCTCACCCTAAAGATTTCAGGATGGAGAGTGTGTATAGACTATCGGAAGCTGAATAGTGTTAAAGAAAAGATCATTTCTCGCTGCCTTTTATTGATCAGATGCTAGAAAGATTGGCAGGACACGAATACTACTGTTTCCTTGATGGTTATTCAGGATATAACCGAATCCCCATAGACCCTGAAGACTAGGAAAAGACCACCTTCACATGTCCTTATGGGACATTTGCCTACAGAAGAATGCCGTTTGGGTTATGTAATGCTCCGGCTACGTTTCAGAGGTGTATGACGGTAATATTCTTCGATATGGTGGAAAAGTTTATAGAAGTCTTTATGGATGACTTCTCGGTTTTCAGGACATCCTTCGACAACTGTTTAAAGAACTTGACATTTGTGTTCGAGAGATGTGAATAAACAAATCTTGTTCTCAATTGGGAGAAGTGTCTATTTATGGTGAAAGAAGGGATAGTGCTCGGTCATCGAATTTCAAGTCAGGGAATAGTGGATAGAGCAGAGATTGAAGTGATAGAGAAGTTACCACCTCCGGTGTCAGTTAAAGGCATTAGGAGTTTTCTGGGGCACGCCGGGTTTTACAGGCGCTTCATTAAAGACTTTTCAAAAATTTTGAAGCCCGTGTGTACTTTATTGATGAAAGATTCACCTTTCGTATTTGATACAGGCTGTCATACAGCTTTTGGCATTTTGAAGAAAGAACTTACATCGACTCCAATTATTTCTGCCCCAGATTAGAGTTTTCCATTCGAATTGATGTGTGATGCCTGTGATTTTACGGTGGGAGCAGTTTTGGGGCAACAGAAAGAGAAGAGGCTTCATGTGATCTACCATGCAAGCCAAACCTTGAATGATGCCCAAGTTAATTATGCAACAACAAAAAAGGAGCTTATGGCTATAGTGTTTGCATTCGACAAATTTAGATCGTACTTGGTAGGTTCAAAGGTCATCGTGTACACAGATCATGCAGCCATCAAGTATTTATTGAACAAGAAAGACGCAAAGCCTAGATTGATAAGATGGGTTTTGCTCTTACAAGAGTTCGACTTGGAAATCAAGGACAAGAAACGAATTTACCCAGCCATGTTACACACTACATCACATATCCTAAACACAATACCAACCCCGTGCTATGATCATGACTTTGTAGTTCTAATTAAGGCTCAAATAAAGAAGCTCGGTAAAATGTGCAGTTCTGAATGTAGTCAAATTCTTTGATTTCCCTATAATAATAATAAAAAATATTGATAAAGAATGAAGAGTTGTGGCAATCAACACCTATAGAGCTACTTAATTCTCTTATGGTTAATCAGCGCCTAGTCATGTGGGCTAGCTATATGGTTATTCATTTTTGTGCTTCGAATACCCAATCTCAATCACTAGTCTCACCTATATCTATACCAAACCAGCCTCGCTATACCTAATTTGACATATGCCTAGTGAAACAAAATAGAAGTCCTAGTTGATCCTTAGGAAGGACCTGTTTTTGGAAATGTTACCACGGAAAAATGATATTGTCTGACTCTTGTTTACTTTTTCACTTCTCCTAAAATACTAACGTTCAAAGATTTTTATATGTGCACATTTCTTAATCTTTTCATGCATAACTCCAGTGTTACACATATGCTTGTTGGTGATCCTAGGATTTGTGTGGAAAAACGAGAGTTGAATCCGGTAAGGTTTAGAGTCAAGGCGAGATACAGTCATATGACTTTTGTGTTCGATACTTCTGGTCGTGTTGAAGCACCTTAGTCTGCACTCCTCAATGGTCTTAGCATGCTAGTAATATGCTATTTGATTCGCCCAAATCCTCATCTCGTTCTTCAGTTGATACAACAAGAAATAAAGTAAATATAGATATAGTTTAGTTCTCGTACAATTTTTTGTCACAGGTTTTGCTCGAGGAAGAGTAAAAATTCTTGTGTGGGGGTATTTGATAAGCTCGTTTTTCATGCTTTAAGTACCCGTCATTTTGTATAGTTTTGCTATCGTTTTCTTTGCAAACTCTATCTTTTGAAGTTCTTAATGCTTAAACATGTCCTCTTTAGCCAGGAGTTATCATGGTGAGGAACCGGGAGTTTTCGGAGCGAAAAATAAGATTAGTGCTTGGTATGGAACGAGAAGTGATGTACGTAAACCGCACTATAAAGAAGTGCGTACCGCACTTCATACTGCGCAACAGGACAACAAAAAAACTAGAAGTCAACGAGGTACACCGTGTCGAAGTGTACCGCACTTCGTACCGTGCATGAGAGCAGCATAAATCAGTGCGGTACTCTGCGTCGAAGTGAACCGCACTTCGTACCGCATGGGATGGCAGGAAAAATTATAGAAAGCTTCAAGTGCGGTACGAGTACCGCACTTCGTACCGCATATGTATTCAGCCTTCTAAACTAAACTGATGTCCGGTACGATGTGTTGAAGTGAACCGCACATCAAACCGCACTTAATGGCAGATCTTGAATACTCTGTTTCGCGAACAGAGTATGTGCTTTATTGTGGGACCCCCTCTCTTATCTCTGATTAAACATTAAGGGGAATGTTCCGAGAGGCTGAGAAGATGTCTTTAGGACCCTCCTACACAAGTGGGGGGGGCTTCTTGTTGCCTATAAAGTAAAGAGATAGAGGAGAGAGAAAGGGGATCTAGGAAATCATCAACACACCAGACCAGCTCTGCTTCTTCACGTTTTGCAGGTTCTCTCTTCTTTTCTGGACCAAGTTCTTCAAGATTTGATCAGCTAGGGCAAGGTTTGGTTGATCAAAGGAAGCTAGGGAAGCTCAAGCTACAAGAGATTTAATCTACAACTTAGTTTTATCTCTTCAACTCTTTTCTTCTCTTGTTTCTTTATATTGATTCATGATTTGTATTGATGTTGGCTCATCTACAGTTTATTTTGTATAGAATGAGCTAATTATTCTTATGTTAGAACAAGATGATGCTTAACCCTAAATTCATTTGTGATAAACTCTTTGATTTCACTATTTTTGTGCTTGTGAAGCTATATGGATGTTTTGAAGGCTTAAGGCTTTTGCTTAATTGATCATTTTGTAATCGATCTATGGTTGGATGCTAAGTACTGAGAGGAGATGCATTTGACAATGCTTAGATAAATGTTCATTATGCTTGACTAGATAGTGGTAGAACCACTAGGCTAGCGTATAGGGTTCAATTTGTATTCCAAGTGCTTAACAGATCTATATATATTGTCCGGATTGCTTGAGAAAGATTTCAGGTATGTATAGATACTATCTCTAAATACATCGAGAGAGGTTAGAGATTTTTTTAGGGAATACGAATCTATAGCATGTATATGCACGAATTAGGACTCAAAGGAGTCAAGTGTGATATTTGGAGGGTTAAAGCGGATTCGAGTTCTAACATGTTTCCATACATTTCTATAAGTGTTAAGTTAGATAATTTAGTTTGTGTTTGAGTTAATTTACTTTATCGCAATTCTTGAAAACTCATGTTTTAGATTGTTCAAATAGTTAACAAGTCTTTGAATTCTAGTAATCATAACCTTTATCCTTGTGGAAACGATCCTTACATTGTCACTATACTATCATTCCGACCTCGTGCTATTGCGAGAGTCAACAAGTATAGTTTGACATGATCAATAACTTGGTAAATCATTCTTTGGAATTCGATCACACGCCTTAAATAATTGGGTGGGAGAAGGTGTTTTGGAACACCTACGGCCTCCATGTTTTGTTGAGCTTTATGTTTCGTGTAATAACCTCCCAAGAGGTATTCATGAATGGAGTTTAGCAAGATATTTCCTTACAAGGATAGACTAGACAATTAGCCTAATCGATATCTAATCCCAAAGGAGGGATATTTGTGAAAGATTATATTGAAGGTCGATAACTTGGTAACACACTCAATGTAATTTTATTATTATCCTCCCCGGAGTTCCTGTTAGTAAAATTGCACGGCTAAAATTGAAAACGTTGGTTGTTATGTTAACAATTAGGTGTGATCTAGTCCAACTAGTAAATGGTGCAAACTCCCAAAGGAGGCGTGACATTTATGGGTATTGGATCATCGTTGAATTTTACGATTGAATTATTTTATATATAATTCAAGATAAAATTCGAAAGTGTTTTATCGTGATTATTTACTTATATAATTTTTGTTATTAAAAAGAAATCATGACCCCATCCCTAATCAACAGCCTAAAAGATAATACTTTAACTGATGATAATTATATCACATGGAAAAGGAAAATTGGGTTGTTATTGCAAGCTGAAAAACATAATTTCGTTATGTCTATTCCTTAACCTCCTACTCCTACTAATGAATTTACTCAGGAGCAAAGAGATGAGTATCAGCAGTGGGAGTCTTTAGATGAGGTGGCTAAATTTACGTTACATTATGGCCACCATATTTGACGTGTTACAACAACAACTTGAAGGAATGAAGACTGCTGCCGATATAATGATGTCTCCAGAGAAGATGTTTGCTATGAGGTATAGGACGGCTAAGAGAGATGCAGTGACTGCTTTCATGAATCATAGGATGAAACATGGATAGGTTGTGAAAGATCACATGATGAAAGTCATAGCACATCTTAACATTGCTGAACTGAATAGTGCTGAGATAGATAGTGAGACCAAAATTGACATGATTGTCAACTCATTATCAGATTTCTTTGATCAATTCAAGTTGGACTACACCTTGAATAATATGGAATACACCTTGCAAGGCTTGATGCAAGATGTTCAAAGCATCAAGAAAATCCTTGTGAAAGGCAAGAGTCAAGTGATTCATACCGTAGGTAAAGTTGCTACTGTTAAGACCCGTAAGAACGTCAAGAGACAACAGAAGATAAAACAACTTGGGCCTTCTTAGAAGAAGACTAATAAAGTAACCAATACCAAAGGGAAGTGTTTCCTTTGTGGTGAAAATGGTTAAAATAATAGACTGAATTCAAGAGGAATTTAATTTCAGTTTTTTGTTTAAATAAATTTGGTTATACTGTTACTTTTAATAAAGCTTTTATTATTAGTAAGAATGACAAAATTATTTGTAAAGGTACATTGGAAAACAGTTTATTATATTTGTATAGAAATATCTCTCACTTGTTAGACACAGAATCAATCATAAAAGAGTAAAATTATCAAAAGATGAAACCTACCTATGACATTTGCGCATAGGTCATATTAACCTTAATAGGATTAAAAGATTGGTAAGCGACGGACCTCTAAGTGACTTAAAGGTTGATGATCTACCAACTTGTGAATCTTGTTTGGAAGGTAAAATGACCAAAAGGTCGTTTATGACCAAAGGCACATGAGCCATCGAATGTTTAGGACTGATACACACTGATGTGTGTGGACCTATAAGCATTCAAGCTAGAGGTAGATATGAGTACTTCATCACTTTCACGGGTGATCATTCAAGATTTGGCTATGTGTATTTCATGAGACATAAGTCGGATGCTTTTGACATGTTCAAAGCGTTTAAAATGAAGTTGAAAATCAGCTTGAGAAACGCATAAAAATCATAAGCTCTGATCGTGGTGGAGAATATCTATCTGGTGAGTTTCAGTAAATAATTTATTGATAATGGGATAATTTCTCAATTTTCTGCACCAGGCACACCTCAACAACATGAGGTGGCAGAAATGAGACGTATAACTCTTTTGGACATGGTTAGGTCTATGTTGAGTTATTCAACGCTTCCTAATTCTTTCTGGGGATATGCTTTACAAACTGCCATGTATTTTCTAAACGATGTACCATCTAAGTCGGTTCCTAAAACATCGCATGAGTTGTGGACTGGGCGAAAGCCTAGTTTACAACACTTAAGGATATTTGGATATCTGGATATCTTGCACACGTGTTAAAAGGAAAGACATAAAAGATGGAGTCTCGTTCAGAAACATGCATATTTGTAGTGTATCCAAAAGAAACAAAAGGATATTATTTATATAGTCCGTCAGATCTTAAAGTATTTGTTTCGACAAATGCTAAATTTCAGAAAGAGGAATATATGAATAATTTTATGCCTAAAAGTAGAATTGTCTTGAATGAGCTTTTCGGAGATACAAATCCATAAGAGGTTTCACAACCAAGCCCAATTGTAAGTTCCGTACCAACACAAGATCAATAATCTACCATACCTCATCGTAGTGGGAGGGTTAGTAGATAACCTGAGAAATACATCGGTCTAGGAGAATCTATAAAGAATCTTCCAGATGATGATGATCCATATACGTACAAGGAAGCAATGAAAGATGTTGGTTGTCGCCAATGGCAAAAGGCAGTGCAATCCAAAATTGAATCTATGTTAAAAAACAAAGTCTGGTCTCTTGTAGACTTGCCTAAAGAGATAAAACCCATCGGGTGCAAGTGGGTATACAAGAGGAAAAGAGAAATGGATGGAAAGGTGGAAACCTTTAAAGCTAGATTGGTAGCTAAAGGTTATACACAGAAGGAAGGTATCGATTATGAAGAAACCTTCTCTCCTGTGGTCATGCTTAAATCCATTAGGATACTCTTATCCATTGCAGCATCTCTAGACCTAGAGATTTGGGAAATGGATGTCAAGACAGCTTTCCTTAATGGAAGTCTTGACGAAAGCATCTATATGATGCAACCAGAAGGATTCATTAAAAAAAGGCCAAGAGGAAAGGGTATGCAAGTTGCAAAGATCCATATATGGATTGAAGCAAGCATCCATAACCTGAAACATAAGGTTCGATCAAGCCGTGAAAAGTTTTGGATTTATTCAAAGCCTTGATGAACCTTGTGTATACAAAAGGATTAAAGGTGATAAGTTGGTTTTCCTAGTTCTTTACGTTGATGATATACTACTCATCGGAAACGACGTAGGTGTATTGACATCAGTAAAAGAATGGTTAGCAAAACAATTTGATATGAAAGACTTAGGAGAAGCAAGTTATATTCTTGGTATCCAAGTCATAAGGGATAGAAAGAATAGAACGATTGCATTATCCCAAGCTTCATACATAGATAAAATCTTGTCTAGGTTTTCCATGCAAGATTCCAAGAAAGATATGTTACCTTTCAGACATGAAATCAAACCTTCTAAGGAACAAGTTACTAAGAATGAGCATGATGAGTAATTCATGAGTAGGGTTCCATATGCTTCAGCAGTTGGAAGTCTCATGTATGCAATGCTCTGCACTAGACCAGATATTTGTTTTGTTGTGGGCATAATTAGCAGGTTTCAATCAAAATCTTGTCCTGATCACTGGACGACAGTCAAACATATTTTCAAGTGTCTTATAAGAACGAGAGATTATATGCTTGTATACTCTGAAGGAGATTTAATTCCCGTTAGGTATACATATTTTGATGTTCAGTCAGATTCTAACTCCAGGAGATCAACATCAGGATCTGTGTTTACTATTGGAGGAGGGGCAGTCATACAGAGGAGTATCAAGCAATCTTGTATTGCTGATTCCACCATGGAAGTCTAGTATGTTGCCGCATGCGAGGCGGTTAAAGAGGCTGTCTGGCTCCACCAATTCTTGATTGACTTGGAAGTGGTTCCTGATGCGAATAAGCAGATAACTATCTATTGTGACAATAGTGGAGCAGTAGCTAATTTGAGAGAACCAAGAAGTCATAAGAGAGGGAAACACATTGAAAGAAAGTATTACCTTCTAAGGGAAATTGTGCATAGGGGTGACGTGACGATAACCAAGATCGCGTCAGTAGATAATCTAGCAGATCCCTTTACAAAGGCTTTTCCACAAAAGAGTTTTGATTGGCATCTAGAGAACATGAGGATGAGAGATATTACATAATTGCTATAGAGCAAGTGGGAGATTGTTGGGATTATGATCGATAGCAAGAGTGTAATAATGTATTTGACAATCTTTTCATATTAATAAAGTGATTTCTAGTTTAACAAATTTTATAGCATTTATAGTTTAACTATTATAATTGTCAAAAGTAAATAATCATAAGGTCAAAAGACTATGAGAAAAGAAGAATTGTTCATACATCTAGATATGTATGAGGTAGATACAATTCTTTAGTTAGTTTTTAACAATATTCACAACTTAAGATAAAAGGTTGGGCATCTTTATCTTTCCAAAGTTGTAGATTCTTTTGCTAGCATTTGAGTGGGATCAAATGTGTTATGATGAGTCTAAAATTATCAAAGTGTGGTGTCTTTGAGAAAAAGAATCTAGTGCACTGGGTGCATTGAATTGGATCACAATGAAATACTTTATCTAAAACCTTCAATGGATAAAAGTTTTCATTTGAAGACAATCGGAGAGTCTATTTCAATCCTGAGATAAATGATGAAATTATGGTTGCAAGTGTTATCATTTGAGCTATCAATTAGTATGATTATATAGCATAGTCTATCCTCGAAAGTTTGGTGGTATTCATTTGTTAATCGATAAAGGACTTCATTTATAGATATGGACATCGTGACTCCATTTATTAAATGAGAGTAGAATACCATCATATGGATGTTTTGAGGTATTGGATATTAAATCTTAACGTTAAGTTTTCAATAGTGTCTATTGAAACATGGCTTCTGGACAAGTCAAAATATCCAAGTTCAAAATGTGGTCATATGAGTAAATATGGTAACTTGGAGAGCTATAGGCGGTCTATGAGCTCTTGACGATTACTGGTATTCTTCATGATGATACACTTTCTCCAATAAGGTTGTCTAGGGTATGAGAAAGAAATTTTAACTTATTATATCTTTATTTAAGAGTTCAATTTTAGTTCTTTAGTGGAATGAACTAAAATTTATAGATCGGACCTAATTGAATCATTTGTTGATTGTGATTGAGTTGTGTCTATTGGAGCTTAAATTTAGATAGCCCGCCAAGATCCCCAATCCTCACGAATTTGCATGGATCACTTGATATATTATACCGGACCAATTTATGGGTTCATCTAGAATTGTATTAGGGCATGTGGACTTGTTTCTTTTAGTAAGAATGGGTTTAGTTCACATGTGGACCTTTTATTGATGTCCAATGGATTTAATAAAATAAGAAAAACAATATATATGCCCATGTATGTTCTTAGGTGACAAGGCTAAATATAATTGCCTATTATATTGTTTTTATTTTATTATTTAATTAAATAGAAATTAAAAGTCAAACTCTTTTTCCTAGTAGAAGAAGGTCTCCTAGTGTCATACTATTGTTAGTAGTATGATAAGTATTAAATACTTTATTTGATAAGTAGATAAATAAAAGGAATTTATTTATCTTGTCAAATTATAAAGTATTTGATATTTATCGAAACTCTAATTAACTATTGGTCAAATTAATTTTTTTTTGATTAAGTCATAATGTAATTTATATTTAATAATTGGTTATTCGATAAATACACTATTGAGTTGGAATAGGAGTATTGGTATGGAAAAAAATTCTTCTTTGATTGAGGATTCTTGCCCACTAAGTAAATCCTCTTAAGAAGAGGATTTGGACACACACACACACACACACACACACACACACACACACACACACACACACACACACACACACATATATATGTGTGTGTGTGTGTGCCTGTAGAATTCGGCCAAACCATAAGAAATCTAAGAGAGACTACGGTCAAGAGAGAATTTTGGGAGAGAAAAAAATTAGTTTTTGCTCTACATAAAATTTGGGTAACTCACAGAAATAGTGTTGTTATATGTATATTTTATTAAGTGTACACGTCATTGACAGATAAGACAAGAACATTGCCAGATAAACATCCAGGCTGGCATCTAAAAGACTGTACGGAAAAAAACGGGTTCAAAACGTAACGGAAGCGTGATAAAAAAACGAAATTAGGGTTTGCGTATATAAAAAAAAATTCCCTTTTAATAACAAGAACCTTAACCCTAGATTAATTGATGTATATAAAAAATATCGTACCTTTTTTTTCGTGACGATTGAACTAGCGTCGAATTGAATCCATAAGATCTTCCAATCCAATCACGAACGTGAATCACCTAGGAGTATGGGCTCCCTATCTTTAAATTGTATACCTGAGGATGGAAACAAACAAAATCTTCTTCTTTGTTAATTACAATAATCTTCCAAGAGAAAAACCAAGAACGTCCGGTCACTTTTGAATTATCAATCAATTTGATTGAAACTCGCGTGAACCTTCATTCAATGTTGTACAAAAAACCCTTTTGATGTAAAGGATATTAGTGTACTATGGAAAACAAAAACGTTCTCTTTTTCTCTCTTCTTGGCCGAATTCACACTATCTCTATGAGTTGATCGAATTTTGTCCAGAGTAAAAAACAATTTTTTCTCCCTTAAAATTCTCTCTTGCTAGGCCAAATTCTCTTCTTGAAAATTGCTTAGCATGGCCAAAATTTCCAAACCTATATATAGGGTCATAAGTCCTCTCCTAAGAAGGATTTACTTGGTTGACAAGAATCCTTACCTTACGTGGATTTATTTGGTAGTTAAGAATCCTTTTTTAAAAGGAATTCTATCCTCCTCATATATATACATAGCTGGCCAAAATTTCACTTAATATAATTAGGAGACTTAGTTATTTTCCTAAGAAGGATTTACTTGGTTGTTAAAAATCATTTCCTTAGGTAGAATTATTTGGTGGTTAAGAATCCTTTTCAAAAAGGAATTTTATCCTACACCAAGACTCATAATCCAGCTCAATAATGTGTTTGTAACCATATTAAGGACTTCCTAATTTGATTAGATAAATAATTCCTTTTATTTATCTACTTATCAAATATAGTCTTTAACAATAACTATACTACCAACAATAGTATAGTTTTAGAAGACCATCTCCTACTAGGAATTTTTTTTTGACTTTTAATTAAATAATTAATTAATCAACAAATTAATTAATTTCCATTTAATTAATTAATAAAATCAAAATAATATATTTAAGCTATACTTAATAGCCTTGCCGCCTATACCATATATATGGGCTATATATTATTTTTCTTATTTTATTAAATCTATTGAACCTTAATAAAAAGTTCACATATGTATTAGACTTATTCTTACAAAAAGAAATAAGTTCTCATGCCTTAATACAATTCTAGATGGACCCCTAAATTGGTCTGGTAGAATATATCAAGTGATCCATGCATGTTCTTGTGGATTGGGGATCTTGGCGGGCCATCCAAATTTAAGCTCCGAAAGACACAACCCAATCACAATCAACAAATGATTCACTTAGGTCCGATCTATTTAATTTTAGTTCATTCCACTAAAGAACTAAAATTGAACTCTTAAATATAGATAGAATAAGTTGATGTTACTCACTCATACCCTAGACAACCTTATTGGAGAAAGTGTATCATCGTGAAGAATACTAGTAATCGCCAAGAGCTCATAGACCGCCTATAGCTCTCCAAGTTACCATATTTACTCATATGACCACATTTTGAACTTGGATATTTTGACTTGTCCAGAAGCCATTTTTCAATAGACACTATTGAAAACTTAACGTTAAGATTTAATATCCAATACCTCAAAACATCCATATGATTGTATTCTACTCTCATTCGATAAATGGAGCCACGATGTCCATATCTATAAATGAAGTCCTCTATCGATTAACAAATGAATACCACCAAACTATCGAGGATAGACTATGCTATATAATCGTACTCATTGATAGCTCAAATGATAACACTTGCAACCATAAGTCTATCATTTATCTCAGAATTGAGATAGACTCTACGATTGTCTTCAAATGAAAACTTTTATCCATTGAAGGTTCTAGATAAAGTATTTCATTTTGATCCTATTCAATGCACCCAGTGCACTCGATTCTTTTGCCCAAAGACACCACACTTTGATGATTTTAGACTCATCATAACACATTTGATCCCATTCAAATGCTAGCAAAAGAATCTACAACTTTGACAAGATAAAGGCGCCCAACCTTTTATCTTAAGTTGTGAATAATATTCAAGACTAACTAAAGAATTGTATCTACCTCATACATATCTAGATGTATGAACAATTCTTCTTTTCTTATAGTCTTTTGACCTTATGATTATTTACTTTTGACAATTATAATAATTATACTATAAATGCTATAAGATTTGTTAAACTAGAAATCACTTTATTCATATGAAAAGATTGTTAATTACAATATTACACTCTTGCTATCGAGCATAATTATAACAAAGACACCATTGATGGTATCGCCCAGACACGAGAACCCGAGTAAGGCAGAATATAAGTATCCGGCACATTCAGCTTTACTCGGGACAACATGTGAAACCCGCGTAAAGAAGTTGTCCAAAATACATGTTCCTTATAAGTAATTAAGCCCAAGAAGGAATCCAGAATCACATTCCAATATGGAAATATCCTTACTTCCCTTCCAGTATCGAAGAAAGAAAAGTTTCTAGAAGGATAAACACCAAACAGGAAACGAGTCCAAATCAAGCAATAACTCCACTCTTCTAGAAGATTGCACACCGATCAGGAAATAAGTCCTAAACGAACTGTGCAACTAGAATCCCACGAATATTCTAGTTCAATGTACAAGATCTCAGAAATAGGAAAGAAGACAAAGATGACTTCAATAAGTAATCAGTTCCTAATTAAACGTTATCACCTTTCCTTATTTATATAACAAGGATTATGGTTCTATACCCATAATCTCATTGTGAAAGACAGGAAGAACGGACAAGAATACATAAAGAATACACAAGAATAGAGAAGAAAATTACTGTAAAAGAGAGGCAAGAGAGATCGAGAAGTGTAATTTGATATTCAATAGTGGATTTGGCTTGGTTGTGTATACAACAACCCCGTGGATGTTTCTCTGGTCATCGGAGTTTTACAACGTATACCTGTGTCACAATCATATCTTTTTCATTCTCTTTCTTTTTCTCTTTGACAGGACACAATCGAACCAAACGTTGTTTACTTTCTTGACCATCGAGAAATAGACGTCAACAATTGGCGCTGGAAAGAGGGGGCTGAACTTTTGATCTGTTTAAATGATGTCTAGTGACGGAAGCAAAGACGGTTTCTGAGACGTTTGAAAATCACCAGATAATACTCATAAATGAGGGATCACTCAGAACCCCACGACAACCATCGGGAACCAGCCGGTATCCTTGGCTGGAATCCTGTGAATCCCTCCGACTAGCGAGGATATAGCCTGTCATTTTAGGGAAGCCTTACAACAATTTTTAGCAGTTGCGGCGGAGGAAGGAGTATATCTATTGGTTGTAAGAGAGACGAATCCTCTGAACCAATCATCCTTGTAAAATCATTCATCCTCCAAGCTCCGATTAGTTATAGTTGGGCTAAAACCAAACCCGTTAGCAGCATCCAGAAATTTAGATCCTATTAACTAGACTGGGGGTACATCGTACAACCAGGACACCTAGAGATGCCCACAGATGAACGACCTTGCCAAAAACGAAGCCACGGTCAAGCGAGGCATGATAGACACTACAAATACAACCGTTGGAAGGATCGGTCATCCTCATCAGACGACAGTGACCGTCATTATAGTAAATGCCACCGTGGAACCATAAGTTTATAGGGATTAGCTCATGAAACTCGGAGGCAGCTTGAAGAGGAATCAGATATAGGTTTGACGATCACTCGAGAGTTCAACCGTTAGGGAGAACCAATGAGAGATAGAGATATCGTGATTCAGAACCTGACCCAAGAAGTAGAGAATAATAAGCGTCAAATGGATGTACTGATCAGGCGTTATAGACACAATAAGCTGTCTGATGACGACTCTGACAACCATTTTACCAGAGATATTCTGCGAACACCATTCATAGAGAGATTCAGAATGCCGAACGTTGAACAGTTAAAAAAGGATACAGATCCACAGGAGCTTGTCAGACGACACAAGAGCGCTATAGTTCAATATGCCCACAGTGACCCTTTGTTGTGGCTTAACTTTCCACAAACTCTAGGAGATTTAGGGTCAAGGTGGCTTGTGAGATTAGGAGTTTTGAGGAATTAAGCAGAAGCTTCTCAAGACAATTTCTTAGGAATGTGCACAAGAAAAATTCGGTGGCATATCTCTCCCAACTAAAACAAGGGAAAGATGAGTCGTTGAAAAAGTATATGGGAAGATTCGGCCAGACGGTCACAAAAATCGGTAGTGTGAATGATGAAACAATAATCCATTCATTCTTAAATAACCTGTAGAACGGGCGATTGTCTTTTGACTTGAGAAGAACTCGTCTTACTAGATATGCGGACATGATGGACATGGCAGATGGATACGTATTGCCAGAAGAAGAAGAATTAACTATAGGAGGTTGCTATATGTATGCGGAGAGACCCGAACAAAAAGTTGATGAGTCAAAGCCCAGAACCACAAAGGAAAACAGAAGGGAAATAGTAAAGATGGGGGAAGCGGACGTAGTACTGACCAAACCAGGGAAAATTTCTAAGGGAAGTACACAAACTACACCCTGCTTCAAAAAAGACAGGACGAGATCCTGGCGATACTAGAAGAAAAGAATATTGTTAAGGAGCCACGCCGACAAACATAATTTGCCCGACGAGACACGACAAAGTATTGCATATTTTAGAAAGAAAAGGGTCACGAAACCTAAAAATGTTATCAGCTAGAAGATCACATAGAAACCCTTATTCGAGAAGGACATCTACAAGATATTATCTTGACAAAAGATGAGAAGACAGAAACTCAAAAATAAGCCAAGTCTGGAGATCAAAGTTCAGAATGGAATAAAAAGGCCAGTCCCGAGGCCAGCCGAGCAATATAAACAATCTTCAGAGAATCATCGACTTGTAAAAGTAACCGAGAACGGACTTAGGAAATCCGAGAAGCAATTAAAGCAAGGCAGAATTTCAACATTAATTCCATCGAGCCTGATCCAAAGAGAATAAAGAAAGGATGGGGCCTAATAGTGTTTACTGAAGCTGATTCACATGGGGTCGATGTCTGACCAAATGATGCTCTAGTTATAAGCGCCCAGATTGGCCATAAGGAAGTTTAGAGGATACTAGCAGACAACAATAACTCAACAGGCATCCTCAGCTTAACTCTTTATGATCATCTTAGATTGGATAAGAAGAACCTACAACCTTTTCATACCCCACTCAGGGGATTTGGAGGAGTCGAGGTCTGGTCCCGGGGAACGGTAAAGTTACCTATGAAAATCGGGGTAACGCCTTGCTAAAAAAGCGGTGCTACTCGATTTTGTAGTGGTAGACATGGATAATTGGCCTTACAATGCTTTACTGGGATGACCTTTTCTGAATAAGAAGAAAGACAGTAACGACTACCTATGCCCTGATGATCAAATTCTCGACCGAATGGGGGGGTAGGGACGGTCAAGGGTTCACAAGAAATGGCTAGAATGACAATCTCTCTATCTACAAGGACAAAGATAACAGCGAGCACCAAGTGTGACCGAGGGCAATCTCTCTATCTACTCTGACTCAGCCAGATCAGATTAAGTAAGGAGAATCATTAACATCAAAGGATGAGCCGACAAAGAAAGTGATATTAAAAGAAGGCGAACCAATAAGAAAGGTGAAAATCAGAGCTAATCTAGAAGAGAATGTCATAACATATCTTATCAACTTACTCACAGAATACAAAGACGTATTTGCATGGAGTCATGAAGAAATGGTGAGAATAGACACGCGAGTGATATCACACCACTTGGCCATAGATCCAAACGCCAAGCTCGTGATTCAAAAAAAGAGGTCCTTCAACTTCGAGAGGAGTCAGGCTATCAAACAAGAAGTGGAGAAGTTACCCGTTATAGGGTCTATCAGAGAAATCAATTATCCTCAATGGGTGGCGAATGTGGTCTTGGTCCAAAAGAGAAATTGCCAATGTAGAATGTGCGTAGATTTTACATATTTGAACAAAGCTTGCCTAAAAGTTAATTTTTCACTTCCAAGGATAGACCAATTGGTCGATGCTCTATCAAGGCATGAACTGCTAAGTTTCATGGACGCCTATTCAGGATACAACCAGATTCGGATGAACAAGGCGGATGAGGATAAGATGGCATTCACAACTGACCAGGGTCTATACTGCTATACAGTGATGCCCTTTGGGCTGAAAAATGCTGGAGCCACATATCAGAGACTGGTCAATAACATTTTTGCTCGCCAAATAGTAATAAACATGGAAGTCTACATAGACAACATGTTAACTAAAAGTATCACGACGGCAAAGCAGCCTGTAGATTCACGTGAAACATTTGATATCCTGGGTAGATACCAGACGAAGTTAAATCCGAGCAAGTGCTTGTTCGGAGTTCTTTCGGGAAGATTCCTCGGTTTCCAAGTTCACTAGAGAGGGATCGAAATGAATCCTGAAAAGATTAAAGCCCTCCAAAAAATGACTTCTCCAAGAACCCTAAATGAGGTACAACGTTTGACAGGATGCCTAGCCTCGCTCGGTAGACTCATTTCAATAGCCACAAATAGATGCACACCATTTTTTAAAGTAATCAAAAAAGGGAAGGGGCTCAAATGGAATGCAGAATGTGAATAGGCACTTCAGAAAATAAAAGAATATTTAGGTCGGGCACCCATCCGCTCAAAACCCAAAGTAGGAAAAATACACTACTTATACTTGTCCCTTATAGAGTTAACAGTAGGCTCGATCCTAGTTAGGACAGATGATTGAATACAAAAGCAAGTATACTACACCAGCAAGGCTCTACTCCTGGCAAAAACTAGATACTCTTAGGCAGAAAATATGTCATTGGCATTAGTTTTGGCAACAAGAAAATTAAGGTCGTATTTCTAAGCACACGTCATCAGGGTTTTCACCGACTGCCCATTTAAGCAAATTCTGTAGAAACCCGAAATTTTAGGCCGACTGACCAAATGGGCAATCAAGTTGAGCGAATCCGATATTAAATATATGCCCAGGACATCGCTCAAAGGCCAATCGGTGGAGAATATTTATTAGAGTTCACTGAGTCTGATTTGGAGGCAAAGAAAATGTTGGGTAGAAGTCTCTCTTGGAAATTACATGTCGACGGCTCCTCGAACACTCATGGAAGCAGGGCAATGATCGTAGTATGCACCCCAGAAGGAGACGACGTTGAATATGCCATGAGATTCAACTTCAAAGCAACAAATAACCAAGCTGAGTATGAGGCGCTACTAGTAGGACTCAGAGTTTGCATTGCACTCAGAGCAGATGAGGTCGAAGTATTCAGCAACTCACAGGTATTCGTCAACCAAATCCTAAACGAATATCAGGCCAGGGATGAAAGTATGATGGCTTACTTGGACATAGCAAAATAGATCCTCCGATGATTTAAAGAATATAGGATTGTTCAGATCCCATGGGAAGAAAATGAAAAAGTTGATGCCATGTCCAAGCTAGTGTCAGCAACAACTACAATCAGGCCAAAGAATATCCCTGTCGCACAACTACTTAGACCGAGTATAGTCGAACCGAAAGATTTTGAAGTATCAGAAATCCAAACACTGCTAGTCGGTTGGATGACCCAACTAAAAAGGTATTTGGAAGAGGATGTACTCCCAGAAGACCCCTTAAAAGCAAAACGCATCTGGTATAGGTCAGCTAGGTATACTATGATTGGAAGAGAACTGTATAGAAGAGGATTTTCCCGATCACTCCAAAGATGAGTATCAGAAGAGGATGCATATCAAATACTAAAGGAAATTCATAGCGGTGTATGTGGAAATCATACATGAGGCAAAAGCTTGGCACATAAGGTACTCAGGCAAGATTTTTACTAGCCCTCTTTTTTCTCTAATGCCCAACAATTTTTGGAAAGCTGCAATACTTTCCAAAAGGTCACCAATGACATTCGGCAACCCCTAGAGCACCTCAGAAGTCTCACGTCCCCATGGTCATTTGCCATGTAAGGGTTGCGTTTGATTGGTCCAATGCCGACAGGAAGGGGTGAAGCAAAGCATGCAATTGTGGCCGTAGATTATTTCACTAAATGGGTAGAAGATGAAGCATTAGTGTACATCACAGAAGCAGACACTACAAACTTTATGAAAAAGAACATGCTCTACAGATTTGGAGTCCCGAATATAATCATCACTGATAACGATACCCAATTTGATAAAATAAAATTCAGGCAACTGTGCAGCGAGTACCAGATTTCTAATTATTATACTACACCTGCTCACCCTCAAACGAATAGACAAGCTAAATCTTAAACAAATTCATCAAGCACACGCTCAAAGTGAAGCTGGATGCCAAAAAGGGTAGTTGGACAGAAAAACTTCTTGCAGTATTATGGGTTTACCGAACAATGTTAAGGACCCCTAAGGGGGAAACATCGTTTTCATTGGCATTCGGAACAAAGGCTATCATCCCTGTAGAAACATCATACATGTCACCTAGAGACAGGTTATATAATGAAGATCATAATGTCAATATGCTGTTACAAGGCTTTGACAAATTAGAAGAAAAAATGGAGAAATCCCAAGTGCGAAATGCAGCATATCAGTAAAGAATAGCCATACATTACAACTCGCATGTTCAGGTTAAGAAGTTTCGAACGGGAGACCAGGTGCTCAGAAGAGTATCATTGAACACAAAAGATAAAGCCACGGGCTTCTTGGCTGATAAATGGGAAGGCCCATACAAAATCGAAGGAATGGCCATGTACGGAGTGTACTGGATCGCCCGACCTAAAGGAGGGGTTTTACCCCGACCATGCAATGCCCAATACCTGAAAATCTTTTACCTCTGAAATTCCCTAGTTTTAGGATTTATTCAATTTTAGTCAGGATGTTTTTTTAGTAATTAATTTTTCTTAGAAATCTTTTTGAGATTTTTCCATAGTTTGTTAATTTTGTAGAATTATGAATAAAAATCCGACACGGGATTCCCAGAAATGTGGGCATAAGATAATGAGAACATATGAAAAGACAGAAAAAAGAATTGACACTCACATGCAATAAAATTCTCGAAGCCATTAATTTGGTAAAAAATCCCGAATGGGAGGAGAAGCTCAAAAGAGCATGTCAACCAAGCAAGGTCAATCTAGACCTTAGTCAAAAGGCAAACCCGATGCACCAAATTCTGGAAATGGCTCAAGGCACCACCGGTTAAATCCCGATGAGTTTCGCAGATGTGTTAAGTAACTCAAAGCTTAAGGACCCAAACGTATGATCGTGGTGAGCCTCGATGCAACCTTTGGGTAGCAACCGAGTATGGAATGCAAGTGCAAATCTATTTGCCTTTTTTCAAGATTACTCGGTTAATAATAATAGCCAATTAATAAGATACTTGGTATCTAAATGAAGTTACTCGGGCAATGATATTAGTCAGTTAATAAGATACTTGGCATTTAAAATTATAATGAAGTTACTCAGATAATGACATTAGCCAGTTAATAAGATACTTGGCATTTTGAGTTACCCAGTTCAGATTATTAATAAGAACAAATTCACGGCTAAAAGCAATCACGTAAATATGGAATTTTATTAACTATGAATTTTTACAAGTTCAACTAAGGAGGAGCCAAAGATTTCGAATTCTTGCCAAAGCTCGGATCAAACACCATTTCATATTCATGGAGAAGACTTTTGTTCGAAGGCCCAATGATTATATCAACCAAATCATCCATCCAAGAACTATAGTCCATTCTGGAGACTTGTCCAACGTCAGGCTCTGACCCGTCCACCCCAGTTTCCTGGCTGACATATGAAGTTAAAAGAGAATGCTTTGTCGAGACCTCCAGGTACATAGGATGGTTCTTTACCTCAACTATGACAATAAGCTCTCCACTCTCTCATCTGGGCCCTAAGAGCCTCCAAGAATCGGTTCATATGATTTTTAATTGACAATTCCCAATTGGCTCGGGCCTGGTTAGTCGCTCGGTTCTTTACATTGAAAAACCCACCAGCTGAAACCAACTTTTGCTGAAACTCCGTAAGGAGTAAAGCATCATAAGCTGTGGACCTCTTAAAGCGATCAACCCCTTGAACTTTAAGTTCCAGCCTGGCTTCTTTCGAGAGGGACTTAACCGTCAGAGCTTGGCACTTAAGATCTTCAATTTTGCCCTCATAAGATGACTTCACCTTTTCGGCCTCTTGTTCAGCCCGAAGCATCAACTCCTGAGCGATGGAGAGCAAGCCTTGTAAATATTTAGCCTTTTCCTTTGCATCGGAGGTACTTTCCTCGGCCTCTGATTGTTTCGCCAAGCAGCAATCGGTGAACTCCTGGGCAGAACTCGCCTTCTATTGAAAAGCCACATTAATCCAAGCACAGTTATCCTCGTTCGCCTTAAATTTAGTTTCCAAACGCTTTATCCGATCAGCTTAATATTGTTGCATCCGAACAGTCTCTGCAAACTCAGAAACCACCTAAAGGAATGTAGGTCAGAAATGCCCAAACTAATGGAAAATACAAAGTAAGGAGACTCACGTAGGTCGTATTATTGAAATATTATGAAGACACTTTGTCAGGGGACCATTTCTAAAGCGGCTCCAATACTCATCACCAATAAAAGCTCGGCCGGAGGACATGGTTTTCAATATATCTTAGGGGGAAGGACCAACAGGCTGTTCTGAGCATCTTGCTTCCGCATCTTCAACCTCAGACGGCAATGAATTCTCTTCGTTCAAACTATCCCGAAGATTCTCTCCTCTTAAAGACTTCTCCATTTAAGGACTTAGGGAGTCTCTGGTATCAGCATCCTCGTGGCTAGACTTAATGAACGATACCACTCTTATAACTTTTGGAGGAGGTCGAGCAGGGGAATGAATTGCCTTTCTTTTTTTAGACCCAGGTACGGCGAAAGTCAAGATCAGCTTCAGGATCTTCCTGATCCTCTTTATCTTGAAAAGGTTCAAAAAGAAACCAGGATGAGAAGGATCAGCCTGTTTAACAAAAAATTCCCTAATTCTTTCGTCGCCCCTGTCAAAAAACCACTCAGCTGATACCCCATCGGTGAGAGAATTAGGCCATTCAAACACTACACCAGCATAATGGCATACTTGCCTCCCCTCATACTTAAACACTCTCTTGTCGCTATCATGCCTAATGGAGCCACTTGGGCCGCTTGATTCCCCCGCAGTAGACTGAACGACCTCTTTAGGTAAGTATTCAGGAACTGGTCGTCAGCCTCCTCGGAATTCTCATATGATTCATCATCAGGTAGAGCAATTCACCCTTCCTTTTTATGAGAAGCCTCATTACAACTCGCCTGAATAATTGCCTTTACCTGGTGAGCCTGGGCATCACAGATGATGTCCATATCATATATTAAAAATTCGAAAGAGGTAGGGGGTCAAAAGGCAGAAATATAGTAAAAGCATCAAAATAAAAGCAAAACAAGAAACCCACCTCTTACAGCATCTGCGGCGAACAGAAATCTGAGCAAAAAAGCCAAGGTCCTTCATTTTCTCCTCATTATAAAGGTATGATCTACTTTATTTCTCTAGTGTGCGCACAGCTGCCCTAGCAAGGTTAGACAACTCGGCATCAGTTAAAACAGGCGGCGTCTTATTTCAATGATTAGGAGAGTAAAAATAACGAGGAACATTCACTACTTCATAAGCTTCACATACCGAAAGCTCAACTTGGCTTCCCCAATTCCCTTTTATGAAAAACCAACAATTTTTCTAGTATTTGTTTAAAGTGGGAAGACCCATGACATCTGGGGAAGTTTTGACGCCCCAATTCACCTTCACTCCCTCGGGAATCCAGCTATCTGGTTGGTTGGATAAAGAAAAATAAGTCTCAGTCTGACCAGACTATCCAAGAGTGTAAAACTGCATTATTTCACGAGGAGAAGGCGGCGACAATTTCATCCGGCTCCACATGTGCCACATGCACATCAAGATCCTATAGCTATTCGGGGCGAGTTGGGTTAGAGCAATCCCTGCTTCGGTCAAGAACCAGGCAATAAAGGGTTGTAAGGGAAGCGTCACCCCACAACTAAGCATAGATCCGTAAACTGCCACCATACCTGGAGGATTGTTCCACGCGGCCCTTTTACCAGTAGGGATTATCAAAATGGAATCATCTAGGTCAAATCGAGTATGATATTTCTTGATTTTCATATCCCCAACCACGTTTGGTTTAGCATCATAAACACTTAGGTGATCAAGTGAAAAGAGAATCCGAGAGGCCCGGTTTTCTTCCTCAATGCCATTCTCGTTAACTACCTGCCTCCCAATCTGAATGTCACTCAAAATATGTCTATGATCTGTGCGACCGTTTTGATGCTTTCCCATCCTAGATCGTAAAGGAACCCTGTGACGATCAGAAATGGAAGGCTCAGAACTGGAGGAAGACTCAGAGCTAAGGCTAGAAGGAACACCAAGATAAAGCCTAGAAACATCAACATTCAAAAAATAGGGATGGTCAGAGGGTGATTCCCCTAACAATTGGTAAACACGAGAGGCTAAATAACTATCACCACGCTCAAGCGCATCAAAAACTATAATGAAAAGATGATGTCGTGCAACAGGATCCATGGAAACTGACCTTAAAAGCAGATGCGGAGAACTGGAAAAGAGCTTTAACGAAGATAGAAGATGGATCTATACGCAGATGAGCAAGAAAATAGAAAGTAAGCTGGAATTTCTTCTTTTTGTGGGGATATCAATAAAATAGCCCCCGTCAGTTTAAATAAGCCGTTTAATGATCAAAAGCTCGAAAGTTTGGAAAGGCGGAAAGATTAAAAAGGAGCATGTTCGATGACATAAGTGGTGTATCAAATAATCAGCAAGTCGTATCTCATAAATGCCAAAAGCGATACCAAATGATAAGAAGACATGTGTTATGAAGAGAACAGATTATGCCGTCAGAATTTCAAAACATCACAATCATAGGGATTTCGAGTGAAGAGACAAATTGCACATACATGACTGCCATTAAGACACGTCATTAATGCTGTGGCGGATTGATTAAGAATTATTATTTCTACATTAATGAGGTATTAATGAAGGAAACGACAAAAAGCCAGTCATAGATACAACGATTAAAATACTTTCGCTAAAATGAATACTATTCGGTAAAAGTAATTTAAGGGGGTATTTTTATATGTATATTTTATTAAGCGTACACGTCATCGATAGATAAGACAAGAAGATTGCCAGATAAGCATCCAGGCTGGCTTCTGAAAAACACCATCGATGGTATTGCTCAGACACGAGAAACCGAGTAAGGCCGAATATAAGTATTCAGCACATTCAGCTTTACTCAGGATAACATGTGAAACCCGAGTAAAGAAGTTGTCCAAAATATGTGATCCACGTATGTAAATAAGCCTAAGAAGGAATCTAGAATCACATTCCAATATGGAAATATCCTTATTTCCCCTTCAGTATCGGAGAAAGAAAAGTTTCTAGAAGAATAAACACCAAATAAGAAACAAGTCCAAATCAAGCAATAACTCCACTCTTCTAGAAGATTGCACACCGATAAGGAAATAAGTCCTAAACGAACTGTGCAACTAGAATCCCACGAAGATTCTAGTTCAATGTACAAGATCTCAAAAACAGGAAAGAAGACGAAAACAACTTCAACAAGTAACCAGTTCCTAATTAAACGCTATTACGTTTCCTTATTTGTGTAACAAGGATTAGGGTTCTATGCACATATAAATAGACCTATAATCTCATTGTGAAAGACAGGAATAATGGGCAAGAACACATAAAGAATACACAAGAATAGAGAAGGAAATTATTGTAAAAGAGAGGCAAGAGAGATCGAGAGGGGTAATTTGATATTCAGTAGTGGATTTGGCTTGGTTACGTAAACAACCATACATGGATGTTTCTCCGGTTATCAGAGTTTTACCACGTATACTTGTGTCACAATCATATCTTTTGCATTCTCTTTCTTTTTCTCTTTTGACAGGACACAATTGAACCAAACGTTGTTGACTTTCTTGACCATTGAGAATTAGACGTCAATAAGTGTGTAGAATTCGGCTAAACATAGAGAAAAGAGGGAACATTTTTGTGTTCGATAGTGCACTAGTATCTTTTACATCTAAAGGATTTTATGTACAAAAATCGAGTCGGGTTCATGTGAGTTTCAATCAAAAAGATTGATAATTCACAAGTGACCAAACATTCTTGGGTTTTCTCTAGGAGGATTATTGTGACTAACAAAAGAAAAAGATTTTTTATTGCCATCCTCAAGTATACAATTCAAAGAAAGGGAGCCCACACTCCTAGGTGATTCACGTTAGTGATTGGATTGGAAAATCTTACGGATTCAATTCAGCGCAACTTCAATCGTCAAGAGAAAAATGTACGATACTTTTAATATATGTTAATTAATCAAGGAAACCTCTTTTCCGCTTTCGCCGCGTGATTTTTCCAACAATTGATATCAGAGTCAGGTTGTACCCTTGATTAATTGATGTATATATATACGTGAATCTATTTCTTTTTATTGTAAATATGCATGTTTTAGAAAGAGACGACACTCTAGGTATTCGCATATATATTTACATTGAATGTATGGATATATATATATATATATATATATATATATATATATATTATAATTTTACTTGTTATTGCTCAATTTTAGTCATAGAATTTCAATGTATTTTTATTTTGGGATTGTAACAAGAAGGGTGACCTATCATAGCCATAATTTTCTTCTTGGTAGTTGTTAAGTTTTTTATTTATTTTAATGTTGTAATATTTATTATTTAAAATACTGTTGTAATATATTTAAGTATCGAAGACTTGATGATTTGAAGAATTGGAAGCAACCGGAACAAGTTTGGTACTGTGTGCGCCATAGCAACAATAGTGTGTGCGAATGAGCATGCATCCACGATTGTTGTGGCATGGGCTACGTATGATAGCCCTATGGTTGCCATGTTCTGAGTACGATAGCCCTTTATGGCGTTGTGGGGTGCGCACTCCCATGGGAAGCAACCAAGGGGTCCAAAAGGACGATGGTGGTGTGAAGACTTATTTGCCAAGAAAAGAGTTTTTGTATTCCAAACATATGAAATTTACTTACTTTTCTAGGATGGACCAAAATTGTAGCTATTTATATTTCCATAAATATTACAATATCTGCTGTTATATGATAACATGTCATATAGAATAGGAGTGACTCTCATATATCTCTTTTGGTATGAACATGCTTTGAATGGTTTAGGTATCTAATTGGTATCTAGATAACTTGGTAAATTATTCTATGGAATTTGATCGCACACCTTAAATAATTGAGTGAGAGAAGGTGTTTTTGGGAACACCCACGACCTCCAAGTTTAGTTGAGTTTTATGTCTTGTGTAAATAAACCCCAAAGGGGTATTTATGAATGAAATTTAGTCAGATACTTCCTTATAAGGATAGACTAGACAACTGATTCAAGTGATATTTACTCTCAAATAAGGAATATTCGTGAGGGAATATATTGAAGGTCGATTGCCTGATAACACACTCAATGTGATTTTATTAATATCCTCCCAAGAGTTCTTGTTAATAAAATTGTAAGGCTAAAATAAAAAATTTTGGTTGTTATGTTAACAATTAGGTGAGACCTAGTCCAACTAGTAAATGGTGCGACCTCCCAAAAGAGGCTTGACATTTATGGGTGTTGGATCACCGTTGAATTTTACGATTGAATTATTTTATTTAATTCAAGATAAATATTAGAAAGTGCTTTATCATGATTGTTTACTTATATAATTATTTTTTTAATTTAGAAATCATGACCCCATCCCTAATTAACATCCTAAAAGATAATGCTTTAACTGGTGATAATTATATCACATGGAAAAGCAAAATTTAGCTTTTGCTGCAAGTTGAAAAGCATAAGTTTGTTTTGTGTACCCCTAAACCACCAACTTCTACTAATGAATCTACTGAGGAGAAAAGAGACGAGTATCAGCAGTGGAAGACTTCTGATGAGATGGCCAAATATAAAAGATCCCCAGCTTTCGTAGCTATCATGCTGAGGGAATTTGTGAGAGGCATGACCATCATTCTGGCTTCGGATGAGGCACACCGTAAATGGGACAGAGCGATCAGGAAGCATAAGGATGAGTCCCTGGAGGCCATCAGGACTTAGAGGATTCACTAGAAGGCTTACTGTCGGTCGATTAGGAAAGACCCTCATCCTATGCATATGGAGCTTCCTTCAACATCTTTTCTGGTCGCTTTTCATGCCAATAAAGAGAGTAATTCTTTGATTAAGGGTGCCGATGTTGGTTCTTTTTCCGAGCATGACTATTCTTCTTCTATGGCTGATGACCCTGATGATGTCACCACTTGGTCAGATTTTGAAAACTCGAGCCAGGACCGTGGATGTGGTGCTCCTTCTGGTGGTTTTGGGCCCAGAGGCCCATCTAATACCTCCAATGTTTAGAAGTTCATTTTTATTACATTTGTAATCGCAATTTTGTAACCACATACTTTCTTAATGAAATGAAATATGCTTGATACTTCTAAACACTTTGTGATTAACTATAACCACTGATCAACTCAAATTGTGTGAGTTGGGCCACATTTGAGTTAGTCACTTTGGTTATGATCATTTCTTCTTCCGCAATTCCTTTAACTTTGACCAGGATATTCTATTAACCCGAATTGCGCTGAGCCTGTGATTCTGACTTTAGCCAAGTAACTCCATGTGACAGAGCTCGTAAGGGCTCTGACCTGGGGTCCGTGGAGTTGCTCCGGTTTTCCCATCGGTTGTTTGATCCCCGACTATCATACTGTTGTTACATCAAGAAGTGTTCTTTTGTGACCCATTTTCTTGTTATATAGGTTACAGACTCTTATATTTTATCTGTCAACTAGGTTATTGGGACGTCTCCCAATAGTCTGTTGAGCAAGATTCGTTGCTATAGAGCATCTCGTATTTTACTAACTTAGCAGGTGTTTGGACTACAACTATTTTTAAGTACGAATATTCATTCCTCGTTCAACTCTCGGTGCATCCCATCAAGACTTATGTCTTGAAGGCACCCTAACAGTGCTTTATTGCACCCAGTTAGTTTCGGCCAGTGTACACTGCCTTTGCGACATACTTTTTCGACCCCCTCGCTGGGCCTCTCAGGCACTCTCACCTAACTCCAAGCAGTTTCTAAGTGCCTCGAGATTGCTTTTGTATATGAAAGCAAAGTTTATTAACACTATTCTTGATCTTTGAAACTATTCCCTCGAAGTGGCTTTTATTAAATGCTGAAAAGGAACATAAACTAATCAAGCAACAAGATAAAATTAACTTCTAAAAAAGTAAAAGAAAATAAGAAAAACCAAGGGACCCCTAAAGGTAAAACAATTTTAAGTATTGGGTATTGCACGGCCTAGGAAACTCGTTTCCATCTGATCGGGCAAGGCGGTACGCCCCGTGTCCTGTCAACCCAATCACCTTGTACGGGCCTTCCCATTTGTCTGTCAAAGCTCTTGTTGACTCATCTCTCGTATTGGGTGACACCTTTTTTAGGATTAGATCTCCAAGTTGGAATCTCCTAATTCAGACATGCGAGTTGTAATATATGGCGACTCTTTGCTGGTAGGATGCGATCATGATCCTCGACATGTCTATTTTTTCTTCCAACTTGTCTAATTTCTATCTCATCATCTCAGTATTCAACTCGGGGTGAAAGAGATACATCCTGGACGAGTTATGAATGACCTCGACCGGGATTACTACCTCTACCCCAAACGCCAATTAGTAAGGGGTATCCCCCGTTGAGGTCCTTTCTGTGGTTCGATAGGCCTATAAAACCTTGTGTAGCTTATCTGCCTAGCTTTCTTTTTTGGCATCTAATTTTACCTTCACGTTGTGCTTGATTATCTTGTTCACTGCTTCATTCTGACCGTTGGTCTGTGGGTCAGCCGGTGTTGTATAATAATTCCTTATGCCGAAATCCTGACACATGTTCTTGAAATTGTCACCGTCTAATTGGGTTCCATTGTCTATAATTATCATGTATGGGATTCCAAACTGGTAGATAGTGTTTTTCTTCACGAAACTCATCATATTGGCTTCGGTTATATGTACCAGCTCCTCTGTCTCAACCCATTTGGTGAAGTAATCTACAGCCACGATTGCGTGTTTTGCCCTACTTTTGGTTGCAGCTGACATTGGGCCGATTAGATCCAACCTCATATGGAAAATGGACAAGGTGACGACAAGCTTCTTAATTGTTCGAGAGGTTTCTTTATGTCATTGGCTATCCTTTGACAACCCCTGCATTGTTCGACGACGGCTTGAGCGTTTTGAAATAAATTTAGCCAATAGAACCCTTATCTGAGAGTTTTATATGCTAAGCTTTTTCCTTATGAGTGATTCCCATAAACTCCCCAATGGACGCTTTCTAATATCTGTCTGCCTTCCGTAGGGCAGACATATCTCTGTAAGGCTTTCGAGAATTCTCTCCTGTACAACTCCTCCTTGACCATTGAATACCTTTTAGCTCTATACCTGAGGCGTTTTACTTTGGTTACTTCTATGGGAAGCGTTCCACTTTCCAAGTATTCCCTGATCGGGGGTCATCCAAGTGACTTGACCTTCTTCAACCGCATCCACTTCCAACACCTCTTCTTGGTCCTTGATGCTTTCTCTTTTAAGATTGGTGACTGCGATGGCACACCGACGGTGGTCGATGATAATTTTGACAGAGCGTCTGCTTTTTCATTCTTCTCCCTAGGGATCTAGGTGATTATGTATGTCTTGAATCTTCCTAGCAATACTTTGGTTATCCCCAAATATGTGGTCATATTGCCATCTTTTGCCTGATATTCATTCAATATTTGATTCATAACCACTTGCGATTCGTTGAATATTTCTAGCTCATCTGCTCTTAAGGCCGTGCAGACTCTGAGTCCTACCAAGAGTGCCTCATATTCGGCCATGTTATTGATGGCTTTGAAGTCAAACATTAGACACACTCTACTTGATCTTCTTCTAGGGTGGATATAACTATCCCGGCCCCGCTGCCATACGTGTTTGACAACCCATCTATATGTAGTTTCCACACGAATTCATTATTCTCTTTCAGCATCCTGACTACCTCGCTATTTGGTTCAGTAAATTCTGTGATCGGGTCAGCCATAACTTGCCCCTTTATTGTAGCTCTTGGTAAGTATGCTATCTGAAATTCACTTAAATCCACGGTTCATTTTGTTAGTTTCTAGACACTTCAGGCTTAGACAGAATTTGCTTCAGTGGGGAGTTCATGTAAACCTTGATCTTGTGCACTTGGAAATACTGTTTTAGCTTCTTGACTGCAGTTACATGGGCTAGGGCCATCTGCTCTGTTGGAGAGTACCTCGTTTCTGCTGGTAATAATGCTTTTCTGATATAATACACCGATTTCTATAACCTTTTATCCGGTCTAACTAGCACTGATTCTGTCGCTACATACGTCACGAATAGGAATAAGTAGATTACTTCTTCTTCAAGGGGTTTGATAGTATTGGAGCTTTCCCCATATATTCCTTTATCTTTTTGAATGTCTGTTCACATTTGGTGTTCCATTCTACCCCCTTCCCTTTCTTGATTGCCTTGAAAAAAGGAAGACACTTATCAGTTGACTTGCTGATGAATTGGTTTAGAGATGCTAAGCACCCTATTAGTCTTTGAATTTCCTTCAATGTCATTGGGGACCTCATCTCCTCTAATGCTTTTATTTTCTCTGGATTTACTTCTATCCCTCTCTGATGGACTTGGAAGCCTAAGAATCTCCCCGAGGGCACCCTGAAAATGCACTTTCTTGGATTGAGCTTCCTGCTATACTTTCGCAGTACTCCAAACATTTCCCTGAGGTCTGATACGTGCTCTCCCGACATTATGCTTTTAGTTAGCATACCATCCACATATACTTCCATGTTTATGCCAATATGTGGTGAACATCTTGTTCACCAATCTCAGGTAGGTTGTTCCAGCATTTTTAAAACCAAAGGGCATGACTTTGTAGCAATACAAACCCTAGTCAATAGGAAAGAACGTCTTATCCTCATCAAGTTCAAACATCTGGATCTGGTTATATCCTGAGTATGCATCCATAAAACTCAATAATTCATGGTTGGCCATCGCATCCACTAACTGATCGATACGAAGGAGGGGAAAACTATCCTTTGGGCATGCTTTTTTGATGTTTGTGAAATCCATGCACATCCTTCATTGGTCATTCTTCTTTTTGACCAACACCACATTGGCTACCCATTCCGGGTATTTTGCCTCTTTTATTGATCATGCCGCCAGCAGCTTCTCTACAACCTCTTTGATCGCCTGGCATCTCTC
This sequence comes from Dipteronia dyeriana, assembly GCA_032871835.1. Taxonomy (NCBI): domain Eukaryota; kingdom Viridiplantae; phylum Streptophyta; class Magnoliopsida; order Sapindales; family Sapindaceae; genus Dipteronia; species Dipteronia dyeriana. The sequence goes on along the minus strand of CM065296.1, from coordinate 96,788,425 downwards.
AAGGTTGAATCGTCACCTTTTCTGGACAACCGGCTTACGGTCGGGTTCAATTGCTAAGCCGTGTGAAATTATCTTCGGGTCACACATCCTCATGTTTCCATGCAAATATATCTTCGAATTCTTTTAACAGTCCAACCATCTCATTCTACAATTGCTCCGTTAGTTGAGCCCTGATCCTTACGGTCCTCTCGAGACTGTTGTCATCAACGGCGACCTCTATGGTCGATTCATCTTCCTAGCTTTTCCCATCTTCTGGAGGCATCTCCCTTGGGTCCAGGTCGAACCAAGTCAAAGTTTCTCCTTCGATTTCCATGTCATCCATCTTCTAGCTTTCATACTCCTCATGAGTGTACATTTTCATTACTCCTGACTCTGCTTTCACTCTATAAATGACCAAATTTTCCTTTCGTGCCCACACTTGCAAACTTTTCATGACTCTCGCTCCCGCCTCTGTTAGGAATTTAACCCTTAACGCGTAAGTGGTGGTAACAGATTTTGTCGTGTTCAAGAAGGGCCAGCCCAGCAAGGCATTATATGGCCAATTCTCAACTCTCACATCTACAAAATCTAGTAACACTGTCTTGGTGCAAGGAGAGCTTCCAATCTCTACATGCAGCTTTACTGTCCTGAGGGACCTCACATCAGCTCCTTCAAAGCCTCTAAGTGGGACTTTGAGTGGCTGAAGGTCTCTTCTTTTCAGCCCGAGTTGGTCAAACACTTCCACACTAAGAATGTTTACCGAGGTTCCATTGTCAATGAGAACCCTTCTCACTTCCCTATGGCCTATACAAACTGATACCACAATAAAGTCATTCAGCCTGACTTCTGACGCATACGTGTCTGCTTCGGTGAAAATTATAGGGTCCCAACCTTGTTTGAGCTTCTTTCAATCGGGTGCTAACATATTCACCTCCAGGTTTCTCTGGCCATCTATGGCTTCTCTAACTTCAGACATTCTTTCCCCACTACTACTCCCAGTGTGTGGGCCGTCAAAGATGGTGTTGATTGATCTATTACCTGGATCCCTCCTTGGACTCCTCTGGCTTTTATCTCGCTTATCTATCATGGTATTCTTACTCTGATCACCTTTATTCTTGAGGATCATATCCTTAAGGTGTCCTTCTCTAATCAGCTTCTCGATATAATCCCTCAGCTGATAGCAATTAGAAGTTTCATGACCGTTTTCTTAGTGAAAACTACAGTACTTTGTGGTATCTCTTCTAGCAAAACTTGGTAACCTCGGGGGTTTCTTGTACAGATTCTTTTCTTCTATCACATTCAGGATTTCTTCCTACCCCCTGACTAGCACAGTGTAATTAGTATATTGCCTTTTGAATTGCCTGGCACCTTTATCGTTCTTCTTTCGCCAATCTTTTCCTTTCACCCGCTGCTTTTTTGCTCCCCTTTACTACCACTCTTTGGGTCACCATCTTTATTCTTCTGGCTACTTTTGGGCCGACCCCCGTGTATAAGCTCTCCGCCATGGGCCAACTGTTCTTCCTTAGTCATGGCGTACCCTCCGACATGGTTTACCATACTAGCGTACGTGGTTGGCCCTCTTTGCCTCAGGCTTAAAGTCAAATGGTTGTCCTGTAAACTATTAATGAACACCGCTACCACCGTGTCATCGTTGGGATCTTGAACTTCTGACACCTCTTGTGAGAATCTGGTCAGGTAGTCTTTCAACTTCTTATCCTTTCTTTGCTTCAAAGTTGATAGGACTGATATAGATTTCCTTCACTGGATACTCCCTATGAACTGTCCGATGAATGCTTGCACCAGCTCCTCAAAGTTTCTAATGGAACCCGCGGGCAACCTTCCAAACCATCTCGACGCCTGAGCTCCCAACGTTTGTTGAAACATGCAACACATGAGGGCGTCATCATAGTCATTGAAATTCCCTAGAAAGTGTGTGTCTATAACCTAGAGGGGGGGTGAATAGGTCTTAATTCGATAGATTACCAATTTTACGAATTAATCAATATTAACAATTATACCCCAACGTTCAAATAAAAGACAACAAACATAAAACAATAACAACACGCAATATATACGTGAAAACCCTCCAAATGGGAAAAACCACGGGGTTTTTAGAGCGCCACCCTTGATCGTCAAAATCCACTATTGAGTAAAAGTGTAAAACCTAGGTTGACCTTACATCTAACCCTCCAGTTATTAACCCTTTCACTCTACCCAACAAGCTTTAATAGTGATTTTGGATCACTAGCCTTATGCACTAACCACTTAGCCACAAGCTAACTCAACAATGAAGAGATAATGGCAACCTAAGTGAATATGCAAGAATATTCAATATGCAAAAATGTTAGGTCAAAAAATTCATGCTTATCTAGGATTAATAATGACAATTAAAGCAAATCCTAGATATCAATGTTCTAAATGCAAAGGCAAGAAGAATTAGCTAGAAGGGTAAAACCGTCCTAAATTCTAGCTATCATAAATTAATGCATCTCAACCAACAATCAATACACAAGCATGTCATAAAAGCAATTAAACATACAAGCAAGCAATTAATATGCAATAAAGACTAAAACCTAGGTATACATGTCTTAGTAAAGAAACCATAAAGCTTAGAGCATGTAGAGAATACCTAGTTATGAACACACAAGAAACCTATGTTTGAAAGATGCTTGATGATTTGGATTTTAAGGATGGTTGAGTAAAAATGGCTTCTTGGAGCTTCTCTCACTAAAGAACCTTATCTCTCTCTCAAAAATAGGTTAGGAAGCTCTCTAAAACGAGTTGGGAAGAAGATGGTATATTTATATGAAGCCTAAAGTGAAACTACGTCATTTTGAGCGAAAAGCAACCAAATCCCATCAGGATCGCTGGCTGTACCGCGGTCCAGGTAAGTGTCCAGACCACGGTACACAGAGCATTGTATCGCCTAGACAACGCCGCTCCGTAGGCCGCTGTGCATGCGGTGTGCACAGACCGCGGTCTGGACATCTTGCAACGTCGGTGAAACTCCACTTGGGAGACCACGGCGTATGCAACAAGCACAGACCGCGGTAGCCACAACGTGCATCCTCTGCCTAACACCGCTGTGCAGGCCACGAAAAGGGTACTGTACAGAGAGCGGTTTAGACCGTGGTATAGAGGAAAAAATCCTTATTTTAGGGCACAAACATACATTCAACACTCAAATAAAAATAGGACACACAAGGCACACAAAATGGCAAATAAGCATGCAAGCAAGATAATTAAAATAAAATGCATGAATGTGTGTGTGTACTAATACCTCTTCAATGAAAGTTAAGCAAGTGATTTTACGAACAATGAAGCCCTAAACTACCCTTACATATGGATCCCCAAATGTGGTTATTAACAAAATAAGCCAATCAAACACTGAGGAACTTACAATCTCCCTATTTGGCTATTTAGTGACAAGACCACTCACTCACAAGGTATCCTCACAACAAACAACAAGAAACAATAAGAGATCAACAAAAAAACATTCTGTATTACAAGAGATACCTAAAGCTAAATCTTTAAATCTTTCATCTCTTGTAGAATGATCATCCCTACAAAACAAAGAACTACACTTTCCAAGACAAGTGTATGAGAGGGATCAAGACAAATAAAAAACAAGCGCGATTTGCATGAATTAGAAACAAGTAACACGCAATCAACAATGCACTTGGAAAACACTCCCCCTAAATAGATCCACTCCCTCTCAATAGGTCAATCTCCCATTAAATCATACCAATATCAACTCTCCCTAAATCCAATACTACTCCCTCTTTTTGTCACAAGATAGGCAAAGGAGTATTCCCCAACCGAGACGCTTTAGCAAAGAGAGATATTTGCAATGTAAATGCATAATCATATGCAACAACTTTATACAGGTTAATTAAAATAGAGAGAAATTCATGGAAGTCTTATTGATTGGAACATGTGCGAAAGATTGCCTTGAATGAAGTACATGTAACATCAACTTCCAAAAACATGGTATTTGGCAAAGGAAAATAACACATGAGATTCCAAGAGAAGTCAAACCAATTTGCACCAAATTGTCAATGGAAAATAAGATATAGTTTAACAAAAAAACCAACTATCAAACTTTACAAGTTGAACAAGACATGAGCGACTATTGTGCCCTTTTAGATATTTTCGAGCAAGATGCCCGTATGATAGTAGCCTTGTTCAATAAGTAAAGAGAGGGAGACTACAGGAATGTGAAAATTCTTAAAATGGATACAATATCCTTATTGAATGAAGTCTCAAAAGCCACTTGCACGCATATTTGCAATCATTTTGTAAGCATTCAATAAATTCATCATGCATAACACTTTAAGCATGTCAAGATCAAGTGTTCATAAACATGGAGATAAACTTTGGGTTAATCAAATGTACTTCCCAATCAAATTTCCTAGTCCAAAAATACATGTTTGAACACAAATGAGACATGCATTTCAAATAAGGCAAAAACACACTTATTGAATAAAAAGACATATAATAATATATGCATCTAAGATACTCAAGCAATTAATTAAATAGCATAAAATTGAACAATTATTTGCTTATTAAGATGCAAGTTCGCTCTCTTTGATTGAGCTCCCCATATGGGGTCAACCACCAAAATCCATTAATGCATACTCTTAGTTTACTTTCCTTGTTGATAAGATCCACAAACTCCCTCAATCCTATTTCCAAACTTAGGAAGGCCTCTCACAACTTTCAACCTCTCAAGAACTTTCAAGTTTTTGAAATTCATATAACCTAACCTTTGATGTCACAATTCAACTTGATCACAACTAGACAAATTACACGAGATTTCATTAGAATCAAGACAATAACAATTGTCACTTGATCTCTTACCTTTCACTAGGACTTGTCCATCTTCTCTCAGAATAGAACAATCAACTTTACCAAACATGACCGAAAGCCCTTCATCACTTAAATGTGATATGCTAATAAGATTTGCTTGCAAGTCATCTACATAAAGAGCATTAGGTAAGGATGGCGAACCGGGGATGGATATGTTCCCTTTTTCTAAAATCTTCTTTCGTGAACCATCACTAAAGGTGACAAATCCACCATTCTCCATAACAAGAGTCTCAAAGAAACTCTTATTTCCGGTCATGTGCCTAGAACACCCACTATCAAGGTCACTTGGTCCACATGGCAAGCATACTCATTCGGTCTAGTCTACTTAATAGTAACATTGTCATTTCTAGGAGCCTTGGGTTCATTGGCTCTAAAATTCCTAGGTGCATACATTTTGGCTCTTCTAAACATATTTTTCTCAATCATGCTTTCAAAACGACACAACTTAATAAATTTAAAACAATTCGCCCTTATGTGACCTTCAACACCACAATAATGACAAATTGGAGTAAAGTAAGAATTCATACCATATCTTTGTGCAAGCATGGAAGACTTCCCTCTCCTTTGAGTTGTCCTTTGGTGTTAAGCCGAATCTCTTCATTGAAACACCCTTTGTGATTGAGCAAAATTAGCTTCTCTTTTTGGCTGTGGGTTAAAACTCCTTTGTTGACTTTGAAAGCTCCTTGGAAGTTGAGGTCTTGTTTGATGAGTTCCAGCTTTTGGTGGATGAGCTTTAACTTGAGAATTTGTTTGAGCCTTCATTTGAGCTTGCTTTGATGATTCTCCAACTTCATTTGAACTCATTTGTTAGTGTGAACCTTGAGTCTCTTTATCCTCTCGACTCTTGACAAAGATGGTTTTTTTCAAGGAAATGGCATCCTTGCCTTCCACATATCCTAAGCCCGTTTTACCACTAGGACTCTTCCCACATGATAGAATCTTGTTAAGTCTCTCGGTTCCGGATGTCATCATGGCAACTAATTCTTTCGTTTTCCTAAGCTCATCCTTTAAGTTCTCTTCACTCTTCTTAGTGATCACAAGCTTCAACTTCAAACTCTCTTCTAACTCTTTTCCACTCTTTACTTTCTCACTCAAGTGAGTAATCTTGAAGGTCAACTCTAGGTTCTTATTTTTCAACTCTTGAATCTCCTTCTTCTTTTTCAATCTAGACTTTTCAAAAAACTTCATAAAGTCTACATAGTCCATTTCCTCATCAATATCAAATCTAGAGTTGGAAGAGGTACTCTCATCACTAGAGTCACTTATTTCTTCCTTATCACTCACAACATCCTTGCCATTATGAGATGTTGTTAAGACAATGAAGTTGGCAACTCTATCTTCATCGTCCGAAGATTTTTTTTCCTCTTCCAAGTCTTCACTATCACTCCAAGTAGCCGCCATTGCCTTCCCTTTCTTCTTCTCCTTCAAATTTGCACATTCTGGAGCGATATGACCAAAACCACTGCATTCATAGCATTTAATGCCCTTATTGGAGTCACTTTCTTTAGACTTTTCCATCTTCTTGAAATGAGTTTTCTTTTTCACTTCCTTTCCCTTGGACCCAAATCCTTTCCTCTCGAACTTTATAAATTTCTTGAATCTTTTAACCATGAAGGCCATTTCTTCATCTGAGTCCTCCTCATATTCTTTAACCTTAGTGGTCTTCAAGGCAATGCTCTTTTGCTTCTTCAGAGGTGTGGGTGTGGTGTTCCATATTGACTCATAAGCTAGAAGTCTTCCAATGACTTCACTTGGCTTTATATTCTTGTACACACTATTCTCTTCAAGTGCCGTCACCTTTGATTCGAACCTTGACGGAAGTGACCTCATAATTTTTTGCTTGGCTCTCCTATCCGAATAGTTGATGGCTTTGGTTGAAAATATCCATCAACTTCACTTGGAAGTCATTGAAGCATTCATGATCCTCCATCTTAATCATCTCAAATTGCATTTGGAGGACTTGGACCTTTGAGTCCTTGACTACCTCGGTTCCCTCATGTGCCGTTTGAATAATGTCCCAGGCCTCTTTTGCAATCTTAATGTTTTGGACCAGCTTGTACTGATTATCGTCCACGTCACAAAGGATGACATGCATAGCCTTGTTGTTATACTTGGATGCTTCAAACTCTTGAGTAATCCAATTAAACTTGGGCTTAAGAGCTTCTGAACAATCGTCAGTGGTCATTGTTGGAGGAGTATACCCGTCTTCAATAGCCATCCAAGCACGGTCATCTATTTGGCAAAGATAGGCTTCCATCTTGCCCTTCCAAGAAGCATAATTCACCCCATTGAGCAAAGATGGTCTTAAGCTTGAAGCTCCCTCTTTACTCATCCCAGACTCACTCATAGTGTGTTGGGTTATAAAAGAGATGCAAATGAAATGCAAAAATAGCCAAGAAAAATGCAAACAACCCAAATGCACAAGGCAAGACACACACAATGCACGGATCACCTAAGTATATCTAGGCGCCGGCTTTGATACCAATTGAAATTCCCTAGAAAGTGTGTCTAAAACCTAGAGGGGGGGAGGTGAATAGGTCTTAATTCGATAGATTACCAATTTTACGAATTAATCAATATTAAAATTCTACCCCAATGTTCAAATAAAAGACAAGAAACATAAAACAATAACAACATGCAATATATACGTGGAAACCCTCCAAATGGGAAAAACCACAGGTTGTTTAAAGCGCCACCCTTGATCCTCAAAATCCACTATTGAATAAAAGTTTACAACCTAGGTTGACCTCCTGTCTAACCCTCCAGTTACTAACCCTTTCACTCTATCCAATGGCCCTTAATAGTGATTTTGGATCACTAGCCTTATGCACTAACCACTTAGCCACAAGCTAACTCAACAATGAAGAGATAATGGCAACCTAAGTGAATATGCAAGAATATTCAATATGAAAAAATGCTAGGTTAAAACATTCATGCTTATCTAGGATTAATAATGACAATGAAAGCAAATCCTAGATATCAATGTTCTAAATACAAAGGCAAGAAGAATTAGCTAGAAGGGTAAAACCGTCCTAAATTCTAGCTGTCACGAATTAATGCATCTCAACCAACAATCAATACACAAGCATGTCATAAAAGCAATTAAACATACAAGCAAGCAATTAATATGCAATAAAGACAAAAACCCTAGGTATACATGTCTTAGTAATGAAGCCATAAAGCTTAGAGCATGTAGAGAATACCTAGTTATGAACACACAAGAAACCCATGCTTGAAAGATGCTTGATAATTTGGATTTTAAGGATGGTTGAGTAAAAATGGCTTCTTGGACCTTCTCTCACTAAAGAACCTTATCTCTCTCTCTCTCTCTCTCAAAAATAGGTTAGAAAGCTCTCTAAAACGAGTTGGGAAGAAGATGGTTTATTTATATGAAGCCTAAAGTGAAACTACGTCATTTTGGGTGAAAAGCAACCAAATCACGTCAGGACCGCTGGCTGTACCACTCCAGGTAAGTGTCTAGACCGCGTCACAGAGAGCGGTGTATCGCCTGGACAACGCTGCTCAGTAAGCCGCTGTGCATGCAGTGTGCAAAGACCGCCGTCTGGAAAGCATGCAACGTCTGTGAAACTCCTCTTGGGATACCACGGCGTATGCAACATGCACAGACCGCGGTATCCACAACGTGCATCCTTTGCCAAACAGAGTTGTGCAGGCCGCGGAGATGGTACTGCATAGAGAGCGGTCTAGACCACGGTATAGAGGAAAAAATCCTCATTTTAGGGCACAAACATACATTCAACACTCAAATAAAAATAAGACACACAAGGCACACAAAATGGCAAATAAGCATGCAAGCAAGATAATTAAAATAAAATGCATGAGTGTGTGTGTGCACTAATACCTCTTCAATGAAAGTTAAGCAAGTGATTTTACCTTTGATGCTTGAGCTAGGTTACGAACAATAAAGCCCTAAACTACCCTTACATATGGATCCCCAAATATGGTTGTCAACGAAATAAGCCAATCAAACACCGAGGAACTTACAGTCATATTGCATCATTGCACTTTGATACCTCCTTACATGCTCTTCTAGGTCGATGTTAGCCTTGAATTGTTCCACATACGGCATTCTGAACTTCTCCTAGAAGCTGGTCTGTTTTATTGAATTAGTAAACGGGCTTCCGGAGTTCCCAATCAGAGGGTTCTCTAAGCTTTACATACGTTCCAGGGCTTCTATCCTTTTACGAAGGTTTTCTCGCTTCTCTTATGGCTCTCTATGTTCATCGAATCTCCGATGGATCGTTAGCCCATGTAGATCCTTTAGGACCCTTCCACAGAACTGAGCACCAAAAAGGTCACGCTTGATCACCGGGGTAGCTCTCTACACCTTCTGTGCACCGTTTCACAATCACTTGAATGCGAGCGGGATATTTTCTTATGGTCACCATACTTATGTCCACGTTCGAGGTAAGTTTTTGCTCCATTGTATCTCTCCCACGTCTTCATATGAACTAAACTCTTGGTGTTGTCTTGTTTCCCGATCTTCCGGGTCACTTCTCCTACGTGAATGCCCCTTTCTTCCGTGATATTCAGCCTCATCCCTTCAAGGTTTGTAGGGTGCTCTTGGGGTGATCGCTACTATCTCAGAAAGTATCTTTGGATCTGGGGCCACGATTGGCATGGAAAGCTGGTACATCGAACTTAGATTGGTCGTGGCTGGTATACTTATTCCTTGCTTGGCAGCATCTTTGATAACCTTTCATAAGGATTCCTGGATCTGTTTGAATGCTTTTAGAAAGATGCCAACAGTCGCACCTATAGTGGTAACGGTGTCTGGCCTGACGGATGGCGGGGTCCTGGCGGGTGGATCACCTCTTATAGCAGTGACATCCGTAAGGTTCTGATCGTTGGTCTCATATATTGCGTCGACACTGTGGGGAGATTGACTTCTGTCTCTACCAGTGTCCATGATGCAGCTTTTGACCGAGTTTCTTCGTAATTAATCACATAAACAAAATATTGTCGGATTTCAGCCTCTCATTCTAGCGCCAATTGTTAACGGTGATTTTTATATCAATCCCCCGTAACACAATTAGAGTGAAGTAACAATTAAGCACAAACAAAATAGAATAGGATAATAAACAGGACGCAGGATTTTAGGTGGTAAAACCCCAATGTGGGGAAACGTCAAGGTTACCAATTGCAAGAACAATGATCCACTATATGAAAAACAAAAGATTCCACTCTCAATCACTCTTTTTTCACTAAAAGTTGTTGTCACCCTTTTTGGGTGTTTTTTGGGTCTATTTATTTATTCATAGAACCCTAATTCTTAATATACAAGCAAGGAAGGTTCCCGTAATCCAATAAAATTATAACTTATTGGAGTCGTGTTGTCCATTTTCCTTGTTTCATGTTGACCGTGTCCTGGTCGTATTGAATCCCTTGTTTAATCCACACTTTTATATTTATAAGGAAGCTTATTTTCTTATCATAGTGCGCTTCTAAAAACCTTGTTCAAGTTGGACTCTCTTTCTGCGTGTTTGAGTTGTGATCTGGGCAGTAATCCACATGTCATGTGTTCGATCGTTTGTTTTTCTCGACCATCCTTGTTTACCCCGATCATTGGTTCAACCTTACAACCATCTTGACAACTCGATCGGGTTTTCTAACTCGGTCATCTTTATCATCTGATCGAGGAGGGTTGGTCGGGGTTCACTTGGTCCCACTCGTGTTACCTTAATCTGATCGGGCCCTAGTGACGTGGTGTTCCTGACCTTGGTCTTTTGCTGACATGTCATGTTACTTATAATTTTCCAATAATAGTTATCAATATTTCCTCTCAACATAACATCAAACTTAATTCCACCAATTACCTATCCTGGAAACTTCAATTTCATGTGCTACTTGTTGGCTACAATCTCGACGGATATATAGATGGTTCTCATTCAACACCAAAACCAACCATTAAAATTGACAATCATGACACTCTGAACTCCAACTATATCACATGTTGCCTAGACAAAATTATTTTCAATGCCATTGTTAACATCCGAAAGCTCATACAAAAACTTAATCTTCATGCTTATCTTCCATTTCCCAATGACAAGGAATCAACTATTGTTGCTCAAGCCTTCTAAGACCCTAAATGGCGTCAGGCCATGTTGAAAGAATATGATGCCTTGGTTCAAAATGGCACCTGGGAACTTGTTCCCTCAGCCTTCTCTCACAATCTTGTGGGTTACAAATGGATTTTTCGTACTAAGCGTTTATCTGATGGCTCTATTAACAGGTACAATGTTAGACTGGTTGGGAAAGGATTTAATCAACGTCCTAGCATTGACTTTCATGACAACTTCAGTCCGGTTGTCAAACCTACCACTGTCCAGATAGTTCTCAACTTGACGGTGAGTCGCGACTGGTCTCTGCATCAGCTAGATGTCAACAATGCTTTCCTTCAGGGTCATTTATCTTAAGATGTTTACATAGCTCAACCGACTGGCTTTATGGATCTTAAAAAACACACTCATGTTTGCAAACTTCGTAAGGCTATCTACGACCTCAAACAGGCACCTCATGTATAGTACCATGAGTTGCGACGGTTTTTGCTTGAGTCAGGATTTCACAACTCCCATACAGACACTTCTCTATTTTTTCTCATCTCTGGTGGTCTCAGTTTGTACTTTCTTGTCTATGTGGATGACATTATAATCACTGGCAACGATGATCATGCAATACATTCTTTCATTCAAACTCTAGCCAATCGGTTCTCTTTGAAGGATCTTGGTTCGCTTTCCTTCTTTCTGGGTGTTGCGGTTGTCTCGCTTCTTCATGGTTTACTTCTTTCTTAGCAACGTTACATTCTAGATCTACTTACAAGTACCAAGATGGCTAATACCAAGTCAATTGTCACTCCTCTTGCTACTTCTCCAACACTAACTCTTCATACAGGCATGGCACTCTCCGATCCCTCTGAATACCGGACAGTTGTTGACAGTCTCCAATACCTTTCTCTTACTCGACCTAACATTGCCTATACGGTGGGCCAATTATCTCAGTTCATGCATCATCCCACCAGTGATCATTGGACTGCTGTGAAACGCCTTCTACGATATCTAAGTGGCACTTCTGATTACAACTTGGTTCTTCATCGCAACTCCCCCTTGACACTCCATGGTTTCTCTGATGCTGACTGGGCTGGTAATCAAGATGACTATACTTCCACCAGTGCTTACATTGTGTACCTTAGTCGCAATCCTATTTCTTGGAACTCCAAGAAGTAACGTTTAGTTACTCGCTCTTCTACCGAAACTGAGTACCGCTCGATCACATCTACTGCAGCTAAACTTAGCTAAGTTGGTTCTCTTCTTATTGAACATGGTATCATTATTCCAGCTCTTCCTGTTATTTACTGTGATAATATTGGTGCCACGTACTTGTGTTCCAATCCCATTTTTCACCCGCGTATGAAACATGTTGCTCTTGACTATCACTTCATCTGTGATCACGTCCAGGGAAGGGCACTTTGGGTTGCTCATGTTTCTTATGTTAATCAGCTAGCGGATGCCCTCACTAAACCTCTTCCTCTTGTACGTTATTTTCTTCTCTGTGACAAGATTGGTCTCGCCTCTAGGCAATATCTTAATTATACAAGATTCTTAATTATAGACAATCTTCTAGTATTCCTTTATTGATTGTAATTGAGATATATATATATACACGGTTGTTCAATGAAATAAAACAACTCTAATTTCACATCTTACAATTGCCTGTTACTGTTATTCATATAAATTGATTAGTTCGGTTCATGGATTAGTATTCTATGAATTGTTTAGGTAGTTTAAGTTGTTTAAGTTGCTGCTTATGGGTTTGATTTATTGAGTACAAATGCATACATATTTTTTGTATCTGGAATGTGGTGTGGAAACTAGAAGTGAAATGTTATTTTAATTGACTAATTGTAATTTTGATTTGGATTTTGGATTATTTAATTTTGAAGGCATTATTATGTACTGTACTACTGTTATTTACTATGATTTTTGAACTTTTATTTTGGAGTTTGGAAGGTATTATATGTTTTTTTATATTTTGGAATAGATTTGTTATTATTATGTAATTGTTATAAATCAAAGCATAAAATATAGAAAGTAATAATACTAACCAGGAGAGGAGAATGAGAGGAAATCAATTCTATGAATTTATTTATCTATATATATTGAATGATTACACAATAAGCATATATATAGGCATATGGAGAATTGAATTTATAATGAAATATGAAATAAGATCAAGAGAGGTCATTGACTTATATTGAAACAGGAAATGAGATCAAGAGAATTAATTGTGAATTATTCTTTAGGTGGTGAAAGTCAATTATTTCACAACACTCCCCATTGGACGTACGCCATCTAGATAATAATTTGTGAAATTCTTCTAAAAAAAATTTCAACATACTTAAATACTGCCTCATTAAAAACCTTACCAGGAAAACCTAATGGGACAAAACTTGATCAAATGAAAAAGAGTGCAATGCACAAATGTCCAAAATGAAGAATATTCTCCCCTTGAAAAATGCTTTGTTCTTAATCTTGTAGTTTGCTAAGTCAACGCATCTCAATGCCATAATATCAATTTCTCTAATGTTGTCGTCGGTAGGGTCTTCAAAAATAAATCTGCTAGGTTATTTGTAGACCTTATCTATTTGATATCGATTTGTCGACTTTCTTGGAGTTCATAAGTGTAGAAGAATTTTGGTGATATGTGATTGGTTGTCTCCTTTGATATACCCTCCTCTGACTTGTGTAATACAAGTAGCATTATCTTCATATATTGAGATAAGGAACACATGCATTATGCTAAGTATAATACAACACCAATAAAATATGGTACTTCTGGACCAAGTATCATTTCATTATTATCTTTAGATTGAAATATATATTTCTTAAGATATAAAGATCATACAACCATAGGGATGCTCAAAGAATAAGACACGTCCATATTGAGACTGAAATAAGTAATCCATTTAAAAGATGCTTGATCTTCATGTCTAAACAATATTTGTTTTCGTCAAAAGTTTCATCACAAATTCTTGTTTCAAATACTCAGTAGTTTTATAAGCTCTTCAGAATATCCAATTTAAACTCGTGTCATCGACATATACTGTTTCAATTGCAAATCTGGATTTCAATGTGTTTATGAATACACATGAGACATATAGGAACTTTAATTTATATGCCCATTTTATGATGTTTGCTCTAAAACAATCATATCGCATTCTTCCAAATTGCTGTAAAAAATATAAAAATTGTTGTAACTTTATTGAATATAAGTTACGAGAATTTGAATTATATGTTTCTGGCATTTTGTATCCTTTAGAAATTATTCTGATCATAGAAATATTAATTATGCAACAAAATATTTGCATATGATCAAAATACCGGGTGTATGCAGTAAACCCTTTATTTCGAGGAATATGTTATATCTTGCTTTATTAATTTTTGTGCGAATAATCATTTTAACAAAAACGTTTGACCTCTTCAAGTGTTTACATTATATGTCCATGAATATAGCTGTCTTTTGGACAACAATATTATATCGACATTCACCCACAATTTGTGGTTCAAGATCCTTATCAGCTCATAATATACAGAGCAATATTATAGAAGATCTCAATTTTTGTTTACAGTATATATGCACATTTAATGGCTACTGTAAATTTTTTAAACTAGGGAACTATAATATTTGTATACTTCTAGTATACATGCATTTTCATGGGCAATTGAGATCCCTATAATTTATGAGTCTCAAAGGAGGAGATCACGTTTCAATACTTTGTACCTCTTCAAAAAATGTTTTTATCTCTTCAAAGACATTTAACTCTTCTGGAGCATTGATGAAAATTAAATATATCTCGAGCATTATTCTTAATTAACATGATCATGATTTTTCATAATATGTTCAGGGAATAATAACTCTGAAATAAAAAGTCGAATTTCACACTTCTAGTGTAACACGGATAATTTATTTGTTGCCATTTGCATAAATTGTTCTTCAGGGACAATCACCCAGGTTAATATTGGCAATTAATAAATTCATTTGAATAAGCAATTTGCAGTAAATGATCCTTTGAACTTCAAATAAAGATCAAGATAAGATAAAGATGATGCATGTTAACTGCAAGTTCATTTCGTTAATTTTTCTAGTTGTATCTTTCTCTCCCTAACGAGGTGAATTTATTTGTTTACATCATCAAAATGTCATTTTTCGACATATTTATAATGTCATATCATTCTTCAGGGATGTATTGTACTAATATATTGTCCTTCAGGGACTTTCGCAAAAGAATCTACAAATTCTAAATTATAGACTCAATTGTAAGAATGAAATTGCATGCTTCTGGCAAGTGACAATAAAAACAATACAACTTTTATATATGATGTATATTTTATAACCAAATAGATTCTTCAAGATCTATTAAAATAATCAATTGTCACTTGTATGCCTTTTTGTTTTTCACTTTGTACCATACAATTAGCTCCCTGGAGCATTTATATATACTAGGTAAAATATCAACAAGATATTTACGTATACTTCAGGTACACCGCTATTTTCATCACCAATAGTAAATATTTTCTTACATTGTTTTAGTGTGATTCTACTTCTGGTGACTAGATTTTCTTATTATGGTCACCGATGTCATAATAATTTTTAATTAAATAAAATTTCCACCATGACGAATAGATAACTTAACATTCACTTTAGGGAATGATATCAATCAATCTAATCAGGTAAGAAAAATGATTTTTTCAGGCATAAAAGAAAAAAAAACATAGTTTCCCCACATAATCATTTTCAAGTGCAAAAAAAAGCCATAGAAATTTTAAAAACGTCAACGTAAACCATAAATATATGGCAATTAACTAAGGTGATATATCACTACAAGAAAATATGTTAATGACAACTGGTGATGCCTGTTGTAGATGTGTATCGACCACGGGCATTGCGCCCGTTTTAGATGGAGCAGTGGTGGAAAAACGCTCTTTTCGACCATGGGCAATGCCTGTTGTCGACGCGTTATTGAAAAGGGTCATTGCCTGTGGTCAAGGAATTACTTACAACAGGCATAGCCTGTTGTCTACACATTACTTGAAACGGTCATTGCCCATTGTCGATATAATAATTACAATAGATACTGCCCGTTGTCAGTACTCTATTTTCTATGGACGTTACCCGTTGTAGACGTTTAATATACAACAGACATAGCCCTTGGTAAATATTTCCTTTACAACGAGCTATGCATGTGGTCGTTGAGTTTTCTAAAACGGTTATTACCCATGGTAGATGTGTATTTTTTTTTAATATATATATTTATTTAAAAAAAAAAATTATTGATTTTAAACGTATCCATTTTGCAGTAAATAGTTTGAAGATCTTGCAAAATCAAAATCCACAAGCATTATTTATATATATATATAATGATTTATTAAAATTAAAAAATCCTTAAACATTCAATTAAAAATCTTCATCAAACACTAACATTCACAATCAATTAAAAATCTTAGTCAGATATTAACATTCACTTACAAACATTAGCATCTTCAATAATTTATAGGTTACTAGTAGGGTGCATCAAAGGTACCCTGCTCACTAATATCTTCTTCACACAGCTCTCCAGCAATATGGTCCGAGAATCATGTGATGAATAGCTGTCGTTGGATCAGTGCAATCAATTTCAGCTTCTGCCACGATTTCCCCACTCCCAATCCAATGCAATAGCTTGCATTTGTTACTTTTTTGTTGTGAATCACCAATTTGACTTGTAGATTCTACAGCTTGTGACTAACATATTCACACAAATCAAAGTATTAATACAAAATATATAACTTAATACATTGACAAAATGTTTTACTTACTTTTTTGAATAAATTTTACCTTCGAAGAAGATTCAACAATTTTCACCCCTTTACTACTTCCTTCTCGATTTGAAGCACTTGAATATTGTAGTTAAAAAATATGTCTTTTAGACCACTTCAAAATTCAAAAAAAAAAAAATGAATACAAAATTTTGGTTTTATATTATTTACCTAATGATGCAAACTAGATGTACGTGTTCTTCTTTCTACTACAGCTCCTCCAACATTAAATTGAAATTATGATGTAGTTAGAAAAGAATAAAATAAAAATATCATTTGCATATTTCAAATTTGAGATGTACTAAAAAAAATTATTTATCGTTACCTGCATATTTAAGAATGCAGTTTGCAATTCTATAAATTATTGCTTAAGAGTATTCGTATCTTCTTGAAGTTGCATCGTGGTTTTTCTACCAACCACGACTGCCTGTACTTTTGTTGGTGTTACGCCAAAACCAAGTCCTCGAACTTGACATTGACCTCGATGCTCCTTTCCTATAACTTGAGCTATAGCATCATCTGTAATTGTTTTCGGCCCATTTGTAATAATCTCCTCATTTTTTCCTATATATCAAGCAAGATAATAATTATATAAAAATAACAATTAAATACAATAAAGGAAAATTCACTATACAATGTAAAATATAAAAATTTATCCATCATACAAGTATTTTACCATCATTTCCGTCTACTGGTGTTCCATCTTTGTACTTATGTGCAGCGATCCAAGTTTCCAATCTATCCACTTCATCATGATCTTTGTTTCTAGCCAATTTTTATTCCCTATGTGGAAATTCAAAACATTCTTTCTATTATTAAAAGTCAAATTTAGCTTAAACAACTACGAATATAAAAACTTTTATCTTAAACAATTTTATCAATTCTTTACGTAATCGTGCCAATCATTTACGACTTGTTGTTTGTGAGGTTTCATTTTTCTTTGCCAACTCAGCATAACGTTGACTTATTACCTACAAAATTAGACGTATTACCTACAAAATTAAAGAAATAAATCAAATGCTTATATGATATACTATACATGCTTAAGGTCAAGTCTAATAATCTTACATTAAATTCTGGTGACAATCGAAATTTGACAAATTTATCCCATTCTTCATCAACAACGTTATCTGGCTTTAACAGTTAGAGTTGTCTGGTTGCCTCAGGACCAGAAGGGATACTTCTAATTTTTTTTTTGATATCCTACTTTTATATTGTCGCCAAGAAGAACCCATCGAAGAAAGGACGTGACTCTTACCAATTTCATCCAAATCAAACCTATTATGCATTAGAAATGTTATTTCAATATTATTTCATCCAAACAAAACCAAGCCAAACCATAGTATGATTTATCCGCATTAGAAATGTTTTTCCAATTAAAGGGAAAAAAAAGTCTGAAGTTCATACCTTTGTAGTCTCCCACAAGCTATCTTTCAATACATCTGGAACATGTGGTCAACTTTCATAAATAATCGGTACCAATTGAGTGGTAACAGCTCCATAAGTTGTACTTAATGGTATTGAATATTTTCCAATTGGTTGTCCCAAATTATTAAAACGAATAACATCTTCCTTTGCCTTTGCAATTTTGTTTAAATCCACTTTGTTTTGGCCTCCTCCCCCCCTTTTTTTTTTATCCTTTCTCATTGACACTTGAAGATGGAGCACTAGTAGTTTATTCTCGACATATGAAAATATGTCAAAATATCTTGTATCAAATTAAAAAGAAGAAAGAGAAGAGAGCATGTAAAATAAAATAAGTAAAAATGATACCTTCAAAAGTTGCACAAAACCTGCAGGTGTAGGAAAGTGTATAGCCCCACTTAAACTCTAATAATATCTTGCAACTGATATACACACTTTCTAATGTAGGAAAATTTGTTATATTCTTACTAACTATTAATAATAATTATATTACATCAATAAATACACACACACACACACACACACACACACACACACATATATATATATATATATATATATATATATATATATATATATATATATATATATATATATTAAAACAAACAATCAAACCTATGGAGTATTTACTCATACGAAAACATCATCATGAAAATATGGTAGTAATTACGCAAGAACATTGAATGGAAACATTATAAGACTTGCAAATTTATACCAAAAATATTGAAACAAGATTACAACCAATTACACTAAATTTGTACAACCATATCCTCACAATCAATTCGAGTATAATCCTCATCATCATCCATATTAGAGTCAAGTTGAGATACATCTGATGGTGTAGATGTCATATAAGCATGCTCTTCAAAAAAAAATAAATCATGAAATCCTCTTGGAGGTGCTTTTAAGACTACATACCAATTAGATGTATCATTTTCCCTAGAGTAAAACACTTGTGTTGCTTGCAAAACTAAAATAAAAGGATCTCTAGCAAATTTATTTACACGTGGATGAAGATTAACTAGGGTGAACCTATCTTCAACTTTAACATCACTTCCATTGCTCACCCAATCACATTTAAATAATGGGACACGAAATTGATAAAAGTTTAAAAGTAGAATTTCCTTTAGAATCCCATAAGAAACCATCTTTTTGATAACTTGAGTTTCTTCTCTTGCATTGTTTGTGCAAATCGTTTCTACTTCAAGGGAAACACCACTATCTTGTGTATATTTCTCACTATCTATTATGCAGTATCGTTTCCCATTGATAACATAGCTTGTATATGATGTTACTTGCATCATTGGTCCAAATGCAAGCCATTTTAAGGTGTTTGATGTATTCAAGCAACTTGATTCATCAATGACCTGTGTATAAAGTGATTGTTTTAAGATATTAGTGGTAAGTTTATCAAGGAAAAAATGTTAAAAGAATCAAACAAACCTTATCTTTTAACCATGTTGAGAAAGTTGATGTATGATTCTTTATAGACTAGTAGGTCTACTTGCAAGACTTGAATCTAAATGTTAAAGCTCTTCAAGGTGCATGCTAATAAAATGTTAACAATATCAATAGTAAACTACAAATTATTAATCTTTGCTTGTGTTTAAACTATCAAAAACTAGAGTGATACTCACTTTATGTATGGTTCCACTTCTGCACTTTTAAACAATATATATCGATGTGCAATTTTTAACATCTCGGAAGGCATGATCATTGATATCCCTACAGAAGTTGGATGCCTATCTACTACATTTTCATACAAAACATCCTCATTTCTACCATGCTTACTACCAACATCTGTTACTTGTGTTAGATACCTACGGCAAAATTGCATACATTCATCAACTAAATAGCATTCCATGATGCATCCTTCTGATCGTGCCCGATTTCTTACATATCCTTTCAATACCTTCATACACCTATAAACATATATACATACATAAATTCAAAGCATATTTATTGTCTATCAACGGTATATCTATCAATTCAAATTATATTACGCTCGTAAAGGGATTACCTTCCAAAAGGGTACATCCAACGATATTGAACCGGTCCACATGGTTTAGCTTCTCATGTTAAATGGATTGTGAGATGAACCATTATGTCAAAGAAAGAAGGAGGGAAATATCTCTCAAGCATGCACATAGTCACTACAACCTCATCCTCTAATTCTTCTAACTTACGCCGATCAATGACTCTTTGGTAAATGTCATTAAAAAATGAACACAACCGAAATATGGCTACTCTCGGCCCTTTCAACAAGAGACCCCGTAGTGCTACTGCTAGCAATTGTTGCATTAAAACGTGATAGTCATGAGACTTGAGCCCCACTATCTTGTAATCACTCCGAGAAATACGGTTTCTAATGTTTGAGCAGTAACCATCATGCATTTTTAATTTAAACAACCGGCTGCAAAATAGTTGTTTTCTGCCTTTGAAAGAGTGTGCGCACGGCAGGCAAATAAACTTTATCTCCGCCCTCTTTCACATGAAGCTCATGCCATATACCTAAGACTTGTAAATCTCTACAACAATTAACACCATATTTTATTTTTCAATTCATGTTCAATAATGTACCAACGAGATTGTCACATATATTTTTTCAATGTGCATCACATCTAAATTATGACGTAAATATAATTCCTACATTTTAAATCATTCAAGTTATATAATTAGTTTATGAAAAAATATAACATCATAAAATAAATATGTTTCTTTTGAAATGAAGGAATTACCTTCCAATATGGTAGATCAAAGAATATTGATCTTTTTTTCCATATAGGTATATTTCTTTTCTTCTTTTTCCCCGTTTTCTTTTTTCCCTAATCATTTTCAACTTCTGCACATGCAAGTAGAACTTCATCTCCAGAAATTATCCGAGGCTTTTCTGTTATTTCTCCTTCCCCGACTTGTTTTTCCGAAAGGTATGATTCATTGGAAGAAATCGCCTATGACCCATATACACATTCTTATTACTAAATTTCAAACTTTGGGAACAAGTCTTTAACCCACAAGTTGGGCAAGAATATTTACCTTTCACACAACACCCTCTCAAGTTTCCATATGCCGAAAAATCATTTATGGACCACATCAAAACCGTCTTCAAGTTAAAGGTAGAATTTTTAGATGCATCATATACTTCTATGCCTTCATCCCATAACTCTATCAAATCTTCCATTAGTGGTTGTAAGTACACATCAATATCATTTCCCGGTTGCTTTGGCCCTGGAATCAACAGTGTTAACATCAAATTTTCCTTGGACATGCATTTCCATGGGGGAAGATTGTAAGTGACAAGCACCACTAGCCAAGTACTATGTGTTGAGCTTGGGTTATCATCTATAGTCACCCATGTGGGTGAATCAACAGGGTGACTCATCTTTCCATCTTTAATTGCATGGGTAGGCTGCCATGCTAAGTCTTTGGCCATTTCATGTGATCTAAACATTCTTTTAAATCTTGGTATTATTGGAAAGTATCTAAGTACTTTGGTAGGCACTCCATTGTAGATATGCTTAGTTTTTTCGTTTACTTTCCATAGGGATTCATGACATGTTAGACTTATGGTAATGATTTTAAGATCAAAAACTTCTAGTTAAGATCAAAAACTTCTAGTTCTGATTTTATTTTTGAATCAAGAACTCATGGTTCTCATTTTCAAATCAAGAACTTATGGTTATGATATTTTTTTAATCAAGAACTTCTAGTTCTTTTTTTTATTCAACAACTTCTGGTTCTTCTCTTAGAATCAAGAACTTATGATACTAATTTTCCTAATCAAGAACTTGTTTCAGATCAAGAACTTCTGGTTCTTTTTTTTTTCGTTTCAAGAACTTCTGGTTCTTCTTTTCGAATCAAGAACTCATGGTTCTGATTTTTCTAATCAAGAACTTCAGATTCTTTTTTTTTAAAGAACTTCTGATTCTTCTTTTTAAATCAAGAACTTTTGGTTCTGATTTTCATTTTTTCATATGCAATCTTCTTGTTGCAAACCTTTGTTACTAATAATAAGAAAGGAAGAAGAAGAGATCAAATATTCAAATAAAAGCATTCGTACTGATAACGTGTTATAAATCAAAGCATAAAATATAGAAAGTAATAATACTAACTAGGAGAGAAGAATGAAAGGAAATCAATTCTATGGATTTATTTATCTATATATATTGAATGCTTACACAATAAGCCTATATATAGGCATATGGAGAATTGAATCTACAATGAAATAGGAAATAAGATCAAGAGAGGTCATTGTCTTGTATTGAAACAATAAATGAGATCAAGAGAATTAATTGCGAATTATTCTCTAGGTGGTGAAAGTCAATTATTTCACAATAATAATATGTTTTTAACTAATTTAATTTTTTCATATATATTTTAGTTAGGGTTGATTTGGTTTATTTTGGTTTTGGGATATTCAAATTGACAAAATTAGTATCCAATAGCCCATTAAATTTAAAATCATATTAAAAAGACTCATTAAGCCGATCAGACCAATTAGGCCCAAAACCGAATTGAACCGAACCGAACTGAATAAAATTAATTCAATTCAATTCAATTACAATCTCTTAATCGGTTGAAACCGATTTTATTTTGTGTAAACCAAAATTTTTTTAGTTTGGTTCGGTTTTGAGCAACCGAACCAAACTGTTCTCTCCACTAATCAAAACAATAAAAAAACTGTGTGGAGATCAATCTATGAAAATAGGAAAACAATATTTGTTTTTCTCTTTTAGATTTTAAGTTGAGTAAAAAATATAATTTAAAATATATTTCTCTAAAGAAAAAAAATTATATATATATTCTAGTGATGGTGATGATTGAACATGGGTGGTATTTGAGAAAAAAAAATGATTTCAAATTTGGTTGAACTGGTGAAAATAATGGAGGGTTCGATGATGTGTGAGAAAAATATTATTTTGAAAAGAAGAAGACGACATTTCGGGGTTTGTAAAATAGGGGAAAATAATACAAAAGTGGAAGAGAATAAAACTAAAATGAAAAAAAAAAACATGATCTCTAAAATAACTGGTTGGAATTATCTTTAGTACTTTCTTATCTTATTTAGTAATTTTAATTCAGGTTAAAATTATTAATAAAATAAACAAATTATAATGTAGTGTAAATAAATAAGTAATTGATTGTCAATAGCATTTCTCACTTATTAAATTAGTAATACTTTTAAAATTCTACATTTTTTATTTACAACGTTTTTTTTTAAATTCAACATTAAAAAAGTTTTTTCCCCCTAATTCCACTTTCATAAATTGGACTATTTGTATTCACATGTTTCTCTCTCTAAAGAGATATTGGAATTCATACCTTTTCATTTTTTTTTTCCATTTCCTCAATAATATTATATCCATTTGACCAAACAAACGGTCACGAGTTTGAGTCCAGGAAACCCTCGCTCTATAAATTAAAAATATATAATTGAAATATAGTTCAAATTGGGAATGTATACCGTAAACATCCATGTGCTAAGTCCCAAAGTCATTCACAAGTACATTTGTGTTGGACCATTTACAAATTACTTAAACTTTTAGGTCGGACGATTATTATCAAGGATTTGTAGAAGAAGGTTAACTTAAGCCCTTGGATTATATAGTTATTGACATCTAACAGAAGAAAATTGAAGAGTGATTCATGTGCACACATAAAAAATAAAAAGGAGATTCATAGCAAACTTTTTTTCAATATTATTGAATCCAGCAATCTATTGATAATTAAATAGTGTCACAACAATGTTATATATAAAACTTACACTTCACCTATTTCAAAGAAAATATATAAAATAAAAATCACACAATTTACCTCTTTATACGAATTTCAATAAAAATTTAAAAAAAAATTAAAGGGTTATATATGAAAAAAAAAATCAAAACATCTGGCATGGAATATAAATACAAAGACTATTACTTAACTAACTTCACCATCTAAAAATATATTTCATTTGGTGATTGCTCAATGAAACTTGACTTAAGATACAAGCAATCAATCGCACATAACATTAGGTCGCATACTCACATAACATCATTAGCGAAGTTAGAATTTTATTAAGTTAATAAAGTTTGAAGGACCAAACTATAAAATTTGTATTTTAAAGGGACAAAGAAAAAAAATCAATTAATAATAAAGACGAAATGAAATTTCCCAAGAACCATAGGGGCAATTAATGACCATCACATGGCATGACTCTTCGTATATAGCTTCTCCCTCCATGACATGCATGATGCTCGAGGTAGATTCACCAAAGCTCTTCGATCTCTCGTATATGAGTCAAGATTTTCAACAAATATTGCTGTTTAAGGATCCAAATATCTAATAAAAATTTGGCTAATTCTCGTGTTTTAATTAAAAGATGAATATAATTTATGTCAATAATAATAGTATAATACAATCCTTGTTCAAATTAAGTCAAAGGGGGGTAACTTAAAGTATACTTAAGCACCAAGGATATATAAGATAATTGAGTTTGATAAAGATGGCTCTTTAGGTCTTGGCTCTCTAGGCTTAACGCATTTTCCTAGAAAGCACTTGTTCGGGTACACGGGGATATATCATATATGGAGATTTTTTTTTGTCTGAATCATGATTCCATGATATATTCATGTCATATTGTCATCCTGTGCATGATGGCAACGCAGCTTCATTGGATGCTGATCATCCAACTGAATTAAAGTGTTTTGTAGGCTCCAATCAGCGTTTGGACAGTAGATATATAAGATGCAGTTGCACAGAATTTCATTCAAGACATGTAGTAGTATATAATTTACAGTGTGAACAAGAATTTGACATGTGTTGGGAGAAGAAAACGAGCAAGTGGGTGTGTAATTGTGTGTAAATGAATTACAAATGTATTTGATTTGCATCGTCATCGACTGTTGTTACTTTTTAATTAATGCAGTCTCTTTATATATCAGCAACCCTTTCACATCTCAACCCCCCATCCTCTTCAATCATATATGCGTCATACTTTTATTACTCGGCCATTCAAGTATTAATTTCGTCAAAGCTCTACCTATAAATCTAAAATTGACATGGGACGCAACTGTACGATGTAGTATACCTTGAGATAAGCCTTGCGCGTAAGTATACCTTGTTTGCGTTTGTTCCAATTAATTGGTGATTGACAGAGCTATGTCAAGTTTGGCAATTGGCATGTTACTACGTTACATTTACATGCTAGGCAGACACGAGACACAATAATTAATTACTTTTTGATTATATATATATTTATTTCAAAGACGTAGTTCAATCGGTAGGTAAATGAGTTTAGAGGAGTCAACGATTCGAATCCTATCAATAACGAAATTTTTTAAAAAACATAACTAGTTTAGACATATGAACAGATAGATACTATCTCGAAATGGAATAAAATTAACTAATTTTTTAAACTCTATAACTATTTTTTCTATATATATACGTACCTACTATGTCACAGTAAGGGAATTAGAGAAACAGAGGCTACTGCAATCTTTCATTTTAGGTAGTACACACATAAGCCGACCAGACAAGCTTGATTTTATAAAGATTTTGTGATGTTCTCCCAATCAAGGGAAGTGGGACCCATGTGTCCCCATCAGCCTTTGTAATTTTTAGTATATTTAGTATCTATATAACTGTGTTTGGGCCAATTGAGCTAAATTAAGTCCTGCAACAAATCTATAAATCCCCTCTCGTGCTTTTATTAATTATTAGCTTTAGCTCCAATCAATTTTCTCCATTCTTGGTTTCTTGTTCCGGTGTGAGTGCTAGCTCTTTCAATTAGTACTTTCCTCTTCAATTGGCTATAAATAGAGAAGAAGATGACGAGGGTGTGGCCAGGTGAGGAAATATTTATTGGGGCAAGTGCGAGAAGCAAGAAAGGAGGCATAATTCCACCAAAGAAGACGTTAGTGAAAACCATGATGTTTCATCAAATTTTCCATTCTATCTCTTCTCTTTTCCTGTACTCCTGCTGCTGCTTTTGCTGCAACTCTGCCATGGACGCCCACCCAAGTACAAGCACAGGCACAGCCCTACCACCACTGGCATGAAATACAACAACAACAATATCAAGATTTCATCACCTGGGATGCACCATCCAAATTTTCATCTTAGATAAAAGGGGTCTCTCTCTCTCTCTCTATATATATATCATTAGATTTCAGGGTCATCAAATACCTTATATATGTTTGGAAAGTAAGTGCTGGAAACAAATATATGTAGAAGTTGTACTTGGACGGTTAATTATATATTTTAAAAAATATATATGAATCATCTTTCTATTTATTAGTACTTGTTTATACAGATCATTTCCTTAAAAGAATTAATGTCGTTCAAAAAAACCAAATTTTGTGAGATCTCATTGTTTGTTTTGTTATAATATAGGTGGCTTTCCACCACCGCTTGAGGAGAGATAGGTGGCTTTCACCACCGCTTGAACAGCTATATATATATGAACCATTTCTTTGTATTTAATTGATCAATACATATCAATACAAAAGAGCAGAAGCTCTGTTCTCTCGTCTCTCTCTCATCTCAGTTCATCTTTCTTCGATTGATTTTTCGTTTATTCACAACACGCTATCAACACGAGTATAGATTAGACATTTAGACATTAGTAAGTATTAATTTTGTTCCAGAGAAAGTTTATGAGAGTTTAGCTTTGATTTTAGATTGAGTGCAGAAATTTCGAAATGCTCGAATCGTATTTCGGAGGATACCGTTGTGTTCTTCTCGGAAATACGATTCTAACGCCACTGACCGCGTCTCAAACGAAGCTCTAACGAACTCTCTAGAGTCGGTCAAAGTTCGGTCAACACTGAAAAAAAAATCCAATTTTTTCTGCGACTTCCCAAGGAAGAAGATGACCATGTCATCAGACACATCATCATCCAGTCAGCACCACATCATCGACTAGCAGTGCCACGTGAGCGAACAGTCGTGCCACATCATCTTTCAGTTCAGTGACACAACTTCGTCATGTCAGCATATGCCATATCACCGGTTGAGGAATATTCCGTTACTGTCCAAGCATATTCCATTACTGTCATGGAATATTTCATTAAGCGAATCAACTCGGTCCAAAAATGTTTTGTGACTAACTCAATGCAATTCTCATCCGTTTTCAACCGAATCGGACCTATTTTCAGCTATTTCGACCGTTCCGGACGCAACCGTGCCATCAGTTTCAGCTAATTTTGCTTGTAAGTATTGTTTTGACATATTTAAGTTTTATTAACTTTATTTTCATGTGCGAAGAAAAATCCTGATATCCAGCACAATTGCGTAAAAGTAACCCGATAGGTAATTTATTTATATCTCAACATTCTGGATATGTATATATAGTTCCGTATAACAAGATGGCTTATGCCGTCAATGGAACTCATATATATAATTCTGGATTTGTTTATCTGAAATGTTTTAATTTTATGCTCATATCAGGAGAGCTCATATCAGGAGAACTCGTATCACTGAAATGTTTTAATTTTATGTTCGTATCAGGAGAACTCATGTCCCTGAAATGTTTTAATTTTATGCTTATATCAGGTGATCTCATGGCCCTGAAATCATTTATTTTTGTACAATATATGGTACTGACATATGCTATGTCTCGGGACTAGCTTCAGCCGTGTCTTAGGACTGGTTTCGGCCGTGTCTCCAAATAAATTGTTTAAATATTCAGTATTTATTTTTACGCAATATATGAGACTGGCTTATGTCATGACTCGGGACTGGCTTCAGCCATGTCTTAGGACTGGCTTCGGCCGTGTCTTAGTATATAATTGTAAAACTATTATGCTTTTTAAATATTCGTATTATTTCCTTGTGCATAATATATGAGACGGGCTAGACCAACTAACCAGAACTTAAAGTTTCTGGATTTATGACATTTAAGTTAGTACGGTTTTGATAACCGGTGAGAACATGTAGTTTTGGATTCAGTGTTATATACATGAATGTCATACGGTACGATTTTGATAACCGATGAGAACCTGGAGCTTTGGATCCAGTGTTATATATATGAAAGCCACACTTTATTATTTGGAACCTGGGGTTCAAACTCATTCAGAATTTTAAGTTAGTCATATATATGAAGTAATATGTTTATATGTCATTCATTTGAGAAAATGATCTACACATCCAACAGGATGTTGTGAGTATCATAAAAAAGATTTAATATCCTAATGAATAAATGAATTTGGAAATAATATTTTATCCATTTCATACGCATCCAACAGGATGCTGTAAGTATCGTAAAAAGGATTTAAGATCCTATCGAATAAAGAAATTGAAAATAATATTTAATTCCATTCCTACGCATCCATCAAGATACTGTGAGTATCGTAAAAGGGATTTAAGATCCTAACGTATCATTTATTTGAGAACAAAGATTTACACATCCAGCAGGATACTGTGAGTATCATAAAAGGGATTTAACATCCTAATATCACATATATTGAGATTGTAAATGATATTTTATCCATTTTATACTTGCTCTTGAAAGAGTAAATATCAAGAGAGTAAATTTGAATATATTTAAATTTATGAGATATCAAAACATATCCCAAAAGTGGATGTTTGTAAATGACAAGAGAAAATGGTTTACAGAATAAACCTATTAAAAAATTAATTAAAAAAAAGGGGGGCAGGTTATTATCATTTCAGATGAGATATAAAATGACATTACATATAATGTTTATAAAATTCCTAGAAGAGAAATAAACATCTTGTCAAGAGTGCAATGATTCATAAATTTTCTACAAAGCCAGATATATTTTATGAATTTGACTTTGCTCTGAGAAAATGTTAATACTGTTTGTAAGTCCAACGGATCTGATAGAAAGCTCTGGAAGAGCCACGATATTGTTGTCAAACAATACTAAATTATGTATCAGATCCAACAAATCTGAAAGAAAGCTCTGGAAAAGCCACGACATTGTTATCAAACAATACTAAATTATATATTAATGATACTTGATATTATTCAAACAGAACATAAGGAAATATGTTTATTTCAAAGGTATATAAGGTTAATACCAGATCAGATCCAACAGATCTGATTAAAGGTTCTAGAAGAGCCACAATCTTATTACCAGATGGTATTAAATTGTGTATCGTTGATACTTTATATCATTCAAATAGAATATAATAGAATCTGCTTAATTTCAAAGATATACTAAGGAATGGATATCATATTGAAACTATGAGTAATGAAAATGTTGAATATATGTTCATTACTTCTCATGATTCAGACCATAAACTCATTATAGAAAAGCCGAGTGCTTTGTCATATAGATTATATTACACTATTATTAAGAGTGTAGATGTTGATGCGGTTATGAATCAAAAGATCCCATATCCAAAAATGTTTATACTTTGGCGTGACAGTATCGGTCACCCAGGATCTACAATGATATGTAGAATCATTGAAAATTCTCATAGATATCCATTCAAGAATCAGAAGAGTCTTTATCGAATGGGAACTTATGTACTGCATGTTCACATAAGAGACTAGCAGTAAAATCATCTTATTATAAAAGTTAGTTTTGGATCTTCATCATTTCTACAAAGAATTCAAGGAATATATGTGGATATATACATCCATCAAATGATCCCTTTCATTATTATATGGTTTTAGCTGATGCATCTATGAGATGATCACATGTTTGTTTATTATCAAATATCGTCATATTACTTGTATTGATTATTAGTTTTTCAGATATATTAACTTGATTGAACTTACAATATATTTGATGAATATTGCAAATCAACTGGGATAGATGTTCAACATCTAGCTTTCAGATATAGTCATAATCAAAATGGATCAGAGGAATCACTTGTCAAATGTTCCCAGGTATTTGCGAGAATTTTATTATTTCGATACAGTTATTAAATTCTATAGAGGGACTTACTTAGTTCTTAAGATATTTGATTGTGTTTGATATCTCCTTATCTCATATCTGGCATGATCTAAGATAAAGCTTTTATATCATTATGAGATTAATGTTGATTTTGAATAATCTTCTATTAGATCATATAAACTTCTGATAGTTTATAATTTTACACACAATCTGAATATTATCATATTTATTAATTTCCAAATGTGAAAATTTCTCTAGAAGAGAAGTCAACGAAAAGTTACTTATATACAAAATAGAGATACCAGTTCGGTTCTATATATATATATATATATATATATGTGTGTGTGTGTGTGTGTGTGTGTGTGTGTGTGTGTGTGTGTGTGTGTGTGTGTGTGTGTGTGTGTGTTTGTGTCTCATTTCAAACTCCGTATCTCTCAAATACGGAAGATAATTGATCATCAGATGATTATTAATATGTAACCTGGTATATTAGAGGTAACAAGATTTTATAATTTGCTATCTCATAAACCCCAGCCGGGTAATTGTTCCTGTAGAACAATCAAAGCAAATTGCAACAAATAAATCATCTGATGGATATCATAAACTTATGAACCTTTTGAAAGGTATTATTATTGGGGAGAGTAAACAAAACTCGAGTTATGAATAAACCCACTTTCTCTAAATCAACCCTTTAAGAGTCTAATATATCTAAAGAGACACAAGTCTATGAAATGACTAAATCCATTGAAATGGAAGAAATCTCATCAGATATACAAGTATATATTGAAATTAAGAAAATTTCTATACAAGTCTATGAAGTGACTAAATCCATTGATATGGAAGGAATCTCAACAAAGATACAAGAATATAGAAATTGAGAAAATTTCTACATAAGAGAAATGTAAGATCACAAGGAAACAATCATTGATGATGTATTGTTATACACAGTAGCGCTACTGGAATTATAAACGACTATTATGATTTTCATAAATATCAATGATTGTAGACAAAGGCATGATTGACCTAAATGAAAAGAAGCAATTCAAGAAGAATTGACTTCATAAGCCAAACATAAAGTATTTAGACCAATAGTACTCCAGACACTTGGAGATGTCATACTAATTGAATACCGATGGATCTTTATACGGAAACGTAATGAGAAAAATGAGATTCTGAGATATGAGGCACAAGTCGTAGTACAAGATTTCTCACAGAAACTTGGTATTCAAAAGTATTGAATATGATTACGTTCCAGATTTTTGATAAATTTGGTTGCCTTTGAAAGGCTTGAAATATGTCTTCTAGACGTAGTAATCATTTATCTATATGATTTACTCAATCCATATATTTATAATCCATGAATGATTGAAACTGCTAGGACCATATAAATCGAGATCTCGTAATCTGTATTTGATGAACATACAAAAATCCTAATATGGATTAAAAACAATACGAACGGATTTCGTATAACTGTCTCAGTCAATATCCTATAAGATAAGGATATAGTAAATCATATTAAATACTCATGTGTCTTCATAAAGAAATGAGAAAGTAAATATTGTCTCAACCTGAAGATCGAGCATAGATAAAATGGAATGCTTATCTATTAATCAGAATATGTTGAAAGATTCCACATGGATATTACTCCATAAAGTCTTTTCTTATGCTCACCCCAATCATTTATGATGTTATTTTATGAAATAAACATCCATATGCTTCAGCTTAGCAATCAGGAAGATTGCTCCAAAAGAATTTTTATCAGGGGGAGCGTCCCTTCAGGGGGAGCATCCCATCAGGGGGAGTATATCAAATGAAGTATATTAATTATATTGGGGCATATGTGCATTGTACTCTTTTTCCTTCCACTCAGGTTTTTGTCCCATTGGTTTTCCTAATAAGGTTTTAATGAGGCAATTCTCTAAGCACACCCAGAAATCATTTGATCTATAAAGATCATCAAAAATTATATTGATCCAGTTGATCATCGTATATATGTTGTTTTGTTCAAGAAGATCATTGTAACTATTACTTTGATCTTGCTAATCATCATATATATGTTACCTTGATCCAAAAGATCATCATAAATATTACTTTGATTCAACAGTTGAATGAATATATTCGCTATACTTTTTATCCTAATGGGTTTTTCCTAGCAAAGTGTAAACGTGAGAAATGTTTCGAAGAAAACAATAGTTCTGGACATATGTATACTATATTCTTTTTCCTTCGATCAGGTTTTATCCCACTGAATTTTCCTAACAAGGTTTTTAAAGTTTTGAGAACGTCCAATACCACAAGATTCAGAAAATCATTGTATATATTATTACCGATGTTTTTATCCCATTAGGTTTTACCTAGCAAATTGAAACATAAGTGGTGGAAATCCAAGGGGGAGTGTTATAATATAGGTGGCTTTCCACCACCGCTTGAATAGCTATATATATATGAACCATATCTTTGTATTTAATTGATCAATATATATCAATACAAAAGAGCAAAAGCTCTGTTCTCTCGTCTGTCTCTCATCTCAGTTCTTCTTTCTTCAATTGATTTTTCGTTTATTCACAACAAGTTTGTCTTCTTCTTCCATTTTCATATATTGTTGTTGAGTTGGCCAGTTGGGTATACATCAAAAAGAGTTTTTCCTGGTAACATCTTGATAATTTTTTATTTAACAAATATTACTTTTTTATTTATTTATTTTAATTCACTGGCCCGCCATGGATAACGAATAGATGGTTTTAGTTATTGTTTGATAGGGAGAGATAGGAAAATGTCATTAATTTTAGTGGGAATGGTTTCAAATAGCCCCTTTTGAAAGTAAAGTTGTGCAACTATCACTACTTTTATGAGTTTTATTTTATTAGCACCTAAAAGGGTATACCGATCAAAATGCCCCTCCGTTTACTTTTATTACTTTTACAACTTTATTTCTATTTTCCCCTTCTTGCATGCATTAGACATTGTTGAAGATCTCATTTTCAAATTTTCTCTATTGACAGTTCATTCAGTCTCCATTGAGTCATTCTTCCTCTCCTTTGATAGTTTAGTCATCCAACATTGTTCAAAATCGATGAATACCCAGTTTTGAAAAGTATATCCAACCATTAAAATCTTCTTTGGATTATTAAAAGAGTTGATAAGGTAAATTTCATCAATAAACTAGTTAAGAAACTCGTTCACCGATATTTTCTCATTTCTGGTCTGCATGTTGATCTGGTTTTCTGCATTTCGATCTGGTTTCTGCATTCCGATCTGGTTTTATGGAAAACAAAGTGATTTGTGTTTTTTATAGACTTATTTGATGTAATCGAGACTTAATTGCATTTTTTTCGAGACTTATTTATATCATCTTCTAGACTTATTTATTTCATAATCGAGACTGATATACATTTCTAAACTTATATATATTTTTGAGACTTAATTAATTAATTATCGAGACTGATTATATCGAATTCGAAATTTAAGTATGTAATTGTTGAGACTTATTTATATAACATTCGATACATATTTATATAACATTCGAGACTTGACTTAAGTATGTAATTGTCGAGACTTATTTATATAACATTCGATACATATTTATATAACATTCGAGACTTATGTATATTCTTTTCGAGACTTAAGTATGTAATTATCGAGACTTATTTATATAACATTCGAGACTTATGTATATCATTTTCGAGACTTACTAGAATGAATCCGACTTACTATTAATTTTTTACTAGTTTTCATGTGGTGAATAATTTGATAGTGTTATTTGTTTGTAGGACAATGGATTGAGTTAGAATATTGATATCATATAATGGACGATGGAATGAACTATCAGATGGAAGCCAAAGATATGTCAATGCCGTTAATAAAGGTGTATATGTCCGAAAGAATTTGACATACATAGAGCTGTTGGGGGTTGTGAAGGCCATTGTCAAACATGATCCGAACATATATGAAATTGGCATAGAATCAATATCAATTGGTCCAGACAGTACATGTCGCACTATGATAGCAGATGATAATGACATTCAGTTTCTACTAGGGGAAGATAAGGTAATTCTAAAAGTGTTTGGAACACTTATTGAAAGAAGATGGGAGGAACGTGTCATGGGTGATGGCATTCAATTCAATTAAAATCCCATAGAAACACGACAATATGATAATAATGTTGTCCAGGATTTGTACGAGGTTGTCGACCTTAATGCACCTCATACCGTACCTCATTTTGACTGTGACTTGGAACCACAGTTAGATGACTGTTTTGATATTGGTTATGGTCCTGAACAACATCATGTGTCGGGAAAATGTGTGGAATGAGAGACTAACATTTCTAGTTCAAACAATCCAACAACGTGGGTTATCCCTGGATCAGAGTCAATTTCATTTGGCAACATGAGCATCATGGGTTCCAGTATACCTAACGCTTTGATTTACAAGAGACAATTTTTTCCTAAGGAAGAAGGATTTAAAACGGTTAGTAGGCATTCATGAGATGAGAGAGAATTATGAATGGAAGATGAAACAGTTCAACAAATATGTTTTACATTTGGTTTACAAGCATGAAAATTGTACCTGGAAATTTAAAGTAGTTAGAGTGTCTAAGATGACATACTTTCACGTATGAAGTTTTGAAAACAAACACGGTTGTCCATTGGAAGAGGTTCATCGATGGCACCGGTAAGCTAGTACAGTCATCATTGGTGTAGTTATAACTTCTAGACTTCAAGATCACAACGAACGTATGATGTGTCCTAGAGACATAATTACAGATATGAAGTCTATGTTTGGCATCTAACTCTTGTACAGTAAGGCACACGCCTCATTGCAGTATGCATTATCGTTGACATATGGAACACATGAGGAGTCGTTCCAGTCGCTTCCTTTTTTTGCTTATTTTTTTGGAACAACTAATCCATGGTACAATTACGGATATACAATGCATAGATGATAATAAGTTTTTGTACTTTTTCATGTCGTTAGGAGCTTCAATTCGAGGTTTCCGTCGATGTATGCGTCCTGTTATTGCTGTTAATGGTATACATTTAAAGGGGAGATACCTATGTACTATGTTTGTTGCCACAACATAAGATGGAAATGAACATGTATATCCTATAGCGTTTGGTTATGGGGATTCCGAAAACAACAGTTCATGGAGTGGTTTCTACGGACATTGAAGGATGCTCTTAGGCATATTGACGATTTGATTTTGGTGTTTGATCGTCATGTAAGCATTGAAGTTGGGATACAGAAAGCCTTCCCAAATGCAACCCATGTATTTTGTATTTGGCACCTTTACGAGAATATAAGGAACAAGTTCCACAGAAAGGATGTTGCCGAGATATTTCTATGGGCTGCCAAAGCATACAGGCAAGTGGATTATGATCGGGAGATGTAAGGGTTACAGAAGCTGCATAAGAACGCATATGAATATGTCTTGGAAGTCGGACTTTATAAATGGTCACGTGTCTATTGTCTATGGAGGAGATTTTCCATGATGACAACCAATGTTGCTGGGTGTCTTAATTCATGCTTGGGATTTGCCCGTAAATTACCAGTGATGACATTGACCGAGTTTATTATGAACGTGCTCCAAAAATGGTTTTACAATCATCACCAAGTTGCGGTAAACATGCGATCACAACTCACTAACGATGCACATGCAGAGATTTTGGAGCAAATTGCCGAGTGCAATCATATGATCGTGACTCATGTTGATTAGAACATATTTCTAGTGAAGCTACAAGGAGACCAATGGACAGTAAATCAATTGGAAAAGACATGCACATGCAAGGTTTCGATGTGATTGTGGCGAGTAATTGTTCCTTTATATCCCCCGACTTGGGAGTTTTTTGTAGCTTCTTCAAATTCACTATTTGCATATATGATGTTACAAACAAAACATACAATCATAACTACACATCACAAGATAAGTCTCCAATGAAAAAAAAAAACTTGAAAAATATATACATCAGTAAGTCTCGAATATAAACCATTAAGTCTCGAATATACACCATTAATTCTTAAATATACATGAATTAAGTCATCATTAAGTCTCACATAAAGATGAAATAAGTCTCATATAAGGACGAAATAAGTCTCGAGTAAACATGAATTAAGTCATGAATCAACATAATTAAAGTCCAGAATACATGTTAAATAAGTCTCGACTGTACACCATTAAGTCTCGAATATACATGAATTAAGTCTTCATTAAGTCTCAAATAAAGAAGAAATAAGTCTTACATAAAGACACTATTAAGTCTCACATAAAGATAAAATAAGTCTCGAGTAAACATTAATTAAGTCACGAATCCATATCAATTAAAGTCCAAAATTTATGTTAAACAAGTCTCGAATAAAAACAATAAAGTCTAGAACATTTACCATTAGGTCACGAATATATACCATTAATCCCTAATTGAATGACTATTGTTCATTATCTTATCATTTTCCTAATCGAAAAACTCTAACCCACCAACACCACAACTACTGTTCATTATCTTCTCCACTGAAATCAACAACAAAACCCACTGAAATCAAATTCAACAAACTAAATCGAAATTGACAACACCACCAGTCATATTCAAACCCAAACGAAGATAATGAACAGTAAATCGATAACACCATTCATCTTCTCCCCAGAAATCAACAACAAAACCCACTTGAAATCGATAACAAACTAAATTGATAGCACCACCATTTGTATTCAAACAACAAAACATCACCACTGAAATAAGATTCACAACAAACTAAATCGAAATCAACAAAAACAAAATAAATCAACAATATCACATTTGATAACAAAACCCGAACGAAAATAGTAAATCGAAATCAACAAAAATGAAATACATATCGAAAAATCAACAATATCACATTTCAAAACAAAACCCAAACAAAAATACCTCAATCGACGAGATCTCGGATTGACCTGTCGCCAGAGTCTTACGGCTACCGTCGAGCTACTTACAGTTGCTTGTCGGTGCCGTACTATTCATCGAAGTCTTTCGGCTGCCGTCGAAGTTCACAGTTGTCATTGTTGCTGTCGGTTGCTCACGGTTGTTTGTTTGAAAAGCTGAAGTAGTCAACCAGGGTAAGAAAATAGAGAAGAGAAAGATAAAAGTAAAAGATAAAGATAAATTCATATGCCTGTTGCCCCAGTTAAATTGGGAGTATTTTAGTCCGAAACTAATCTTTAGTGCTATTAAAATAAGATTTATTATTGTGGTGCTATTTACAAAAGAACTACAAAAAAAAGTGTTATTTAAGTTTTTGACCCTTAATTTTATTCTTTGGAGGAGGATTGAGGAACAGGGACATTAGGACATTGAAAAATATTTCTAACAAGTGCTGTATTTTTTTATATACCATTTAATTTACACCAATCAACATGCACACCACACATTAATTGACCATCAATTTTTATTAAATTTGTAAATTTTACCCTGGTATTTGCAATTATCTAATTACATTGTCCAGTGTCATAGGTTAGGATATGATCAGCTCTTTTTCCTTACTGCAACCATGTATTGGTACAATAAACTCAAAAATAAAGAGAGTTGGTGGTCACTCCCTGAAAAATATTATGGGATGTGATTCCACACAGAGGTGAAGCCAATTTCAGGATTTAGAATAGTCATTTTTAAAAATTTAGTAAAATTTTAATAGAAAAAATAAATAACAAAAAATGTTAATAGGTTTTTATAAAAATTGGCCCCACTCTTAACTCAACTATGTAACTTTGCCAAAGGTGACTGGTCCAACATATAATTCTTCTCATTGCCTTATTCCCTTTTGATGGTCAATTAAGGCTTTTTCAGAGAATTTTTTAGGGTTTTACTCTATACAAGAACTCAATTCTCATTCTAGATTCCTTTTAACAGTTGGGAAAAGATTTTTTTAATAATTGAGAAAAGATCTCTGTCTACGGTGGTCTCGTTCTGGTTCTGGGATGTATTTCATCCTTCTTTAAATCGAATTCTCTTATTCTTAGATATAGGAACCTATTTATCCTAAGTGTTATTGAGAAAAACTTAGCAACCTTTGAGAATAATGAAGAGAGATATTTTTGGTGTCTTCTGAATAATCACGAAGACTGATATTTGATTTTATTTATAATATAATATTTACAATGCTAAGAAGGAAACACAATATTTTGCTATAATTATGTACAAAAATAAGACAATAATCATGCTAATTTGTCTAGCTAAAATCTTGGCAATTATTCAAGTCAACCAAATCAAATTCTAATTTGTCTTATCTAAAATCTTAACAATTAATCAATCAATTCAAATTCAAATTCAAATTCAATTTGTGGCAGACTTATTACTCCCCCTCAAGTTGGGTCGTGTATGGAAGTAACACCCAACTTGGTATGTAAATGGTAAAAAGGATCATTTCCTAGTGCTTTGGTAAAGATATCATCGACTTGTATTGATAAAGGGATGTACCGAGGAGCAATGAGTTGTGATTGATTTTTTTCCCAAATAAAATGACAATCAAACTCAATGTGTTAAGTCCGTTCATGGAAAACCGGATTATTCGCAATTTGTATGGCAGCTTGATTATCACAATAAAATGTTATAGGTGCAAGATAAGCAATTCCAAGATCAGTGAGCAAATATTTAAGCCATTGAAGTTCACAAGTCAAACTAGCCATTGCATGATATTCGGCTTCAGCAGATGATCGAGGAACTGTAGGTTGTTTCTTTGTCTTTCAAGAGATGGGACTAGAACCAAGCATGGTGCAATAACCAGTGGTGGAGCAACGAGTAGTAGGGCAGCCCGCCCAATCAGAATCACAAAACCCACTCATATGAAGACTACTAGAGAAGGATAAGAAAAATACCTTTTTCGGGAGAACCTTTAAGGTATCATAATAATCGTTGAGCTGCATCCATATGACTGATGCGAGGTGCTTGCATAAACTGGCTTAATATATGAACACTGTACGTAATATCTAGCTTGGTAATGGTAAGGTAGATAAGCCGTCCAACAAGTCATCTATAAGAAGTTGGATCAGACAATAGTGTCCCATTTATGGATGATAGGTGTAAATTTAGCTCCATAGGAAATGTAGAGACCATGCAAACCAGTGTCTTTGAGAATATTCAGAGCATATTTTTGTTGTGATAAAAAAATGCCCTTTTGAGATCTTGCAACTTCTATACCAAAGAAGTATTTATGTCTTCCAAGATCTTTGATGAATAAATGATGTTGAAGAAATTGCTTAAGACGTTGGATTGTCGATTCATCATTACCAGTGATGATAATGTCATCAACATAAACTAAAATAAATGTTGAGGAGTCACCATGTACCTTAGTGAAAAGAGAATAATCTGCAAATGACCGAGAAAAACCCACTTTTTTAAAAGTTGATGAAAATCTGTCAAACCATTGCCACGACGCTTGTTTCAAACCATACAAAGATTTATTCAATTTGCAGACAAGTGGCTCCCCTTGTCGAGTAAATCCCGGTGGAAGAGTCATATAAACATCTTCATTAAGGTCTCCTTGTAAGAAATTATTATTCACATCTAACTGGTGAAGTGACCAATTTTTAATAGCAGCAATCAAAAGTAAAGTGGGGACAGTTACAAGTTTTGCCACCGGTGCAAAAGTGTCATGTTAATCAATCCCTTCCACTTAATTATAACCCTTGGCGACTAAACGAGCCTTATAGCGCTAAATGGTGCCATCTGATCAATAGGCTTCTTATTAGGAGGGAGAGAAGTAAGACTCCATGCATTATTTTTCTCAAGAGTAGAAATTTCAGTAGCCCTAGCATCCACCAATAAGGTATTTTGACTGCCTGAGAAAATGTTTTGGGCTCATCTGCAGAAGATATGGCTGAAAGAAAGGATCTATGTGCAACAGAGAAACAATTAAAAGAAATGTATAAATGTAAGGGATGTAAAGTACTTGCCTTTGAAGAATTAGATGGAGTAGCTAACGTGTCATGAGTAGCCCCATCACAATGATAATCTTTAAGATATGGTGGTGGGCGACGATTGCGATGAGGTCTATAGGAAGGTCTAGTGTCCTGGTTTTCTTGAATTTCAGTGGAATTAGATGCCAATGTTTCATGTGTAGTTGGGTCAGTTTGTGGGTTTAAAAAATATGAAAAACTTGGGTCATCTTTAATAGGCATGGGTATAACATTGGTGAGAGGATTTAATTGAAGCAAATCTTTGAATGGAAAAATGGTTTCATGAAAAATAACATGACGTGAAGTCTAAATCATTTTTGTTGCAATATCATAGATGCGATACCCTTTCTGAGCATACGGATATCCAATGAAAATTCCAGGTTTAGCACACTGATCAAATTTATGCTTGACATTATGATTGTGAGCAAAACATAAACAACCGAAAACACGCAAATGAGAATAATTTGGTTTTGATTTAAATGAAATTTCATACGGGGATTTATGTGATAATATGGGTGTCGGTATTTTGTTGATGAGATATGCTGCTGTGAGAATACATTCACCCCAAAATTCTAAAGGCAAATTAGCTTGGAATCGAAGAGCACAACCTCAAGAATGTGCCTATGTTTGCGCTCTATAACTCCATTTTGTTGTGGAGTAGCGACACAACTTCGTTGGTGGATAACACTGTGATGAGTAATTTTTTTTTGCATATTTTGAGAAAGAAAGTCAGTTCCGTTATCAGAACGGATTGTTTGAATCTGAGGGAAAAATATATCCCCATTTCCATAATGGAGATTTTGTACTTGGCAATTAAATTGAGTTTGTACCATTGAAAAAAAAGATTGTAAAAACATTTTGGTTTCAGATTTGACATGCATGAGATAAATCCAACTACAACGAGTAAAATCATCACAATTGTAAGAAATTAAGGTGCTCCTGTAAAAGATGGATGAGAAAAACTACCCCAAATATCACAATGAAGTAATTGAAATGGTTTAATACTACGAATTAAACTAGATGAAAAACCATGTAGTTTATAACAAGTTGCTCTGACATGTCCATTAAGATCACAATACGGACGAGGCTTAGTTTTTTGGCGATTATCAAAATTGGTTCCTCCTTGTCGATTCGCAGGCTTGAATTGGCGGTTAGATCACTACAAAAAAATGGTCTTTTCCGACGGCTAAATGTCGTTGGAAAAGACGATTTCCCGTTGGAAATATGCTTTTCCGATGGGAAATGGTCGTCGGAGGCCGTCACAAATACGCTTGTTGCAAATAACAATTTACCGACGAGCTGTCACAAATATAACCATTTTCGACGGTCAATACCGTCGGAAAAAAATAAAAATTCCATCGGTAATAGTAATCAAAGGTGGTCAAATTTACTAGTATTTTCGACGGCTTATCTTTATCTTCGAAGGGGATTGGCCGTCGGAAAAAGTTTAATGAAAAAAAAAATGACGCGCACCACGCAACTATTTCTATGCATTTCATGTGGCTTAAACCCATGACCTCTGTGATAGATAGTAAATGTTACTCTTACCGTTTTGCTATAACTTTATATCTGATATTTTTTACCTACTATTTATTTATAAGCTATTGATATGTTAATTAAATATGTTTTTGTTGTACAATATTTAAATATAACTATTGATATTGTTTTAGAAAATAATGTTTTTATTAAAATATTTCCCTTATTTGATAGGAAATTACATTTTCCTACTTTATCTTGAAATAGAATACGTATATTATATCCTTGTTGATTTTATTTTTTATAATCAACATTTTACTAAAAAAAATAATAATTTAAACTTAGTTTAGTAAAATTTATAATTACTTTGTATGATAAACAAATAGATATTAAATAAAATTATTAGAGTTTTTTTTTTCAAAAAATATGATATAGTAGTGTCATTAAACTTAATTATAAATAACTAATTATTCTTGTAATTACTAATTATTTTTCTATATTTTATATTTATTTAATTTAGTTAGATATACACATAAAGTAGTCTTCTTATTAATCTCATTGTTTTGTTCCCAAAGTCAGGTTCCTACTGTCTATTTTGTTTTACATTGATCACCATATATATATATATATATATATATGTTTATATTATCTATGAAATATTATTTAAAAAATTCAAAACTAAATCAAAATATTTGACGAAAAATTTGAAAGAGTGATTTCGCTAAAAAAATAATGATAAATAAAAAATAGCATATATAGTGATACATTTAAAATATTTATCTATAAGTCACATTTTTTTAGTGGATAAATTATCAAATACATTTCATTATAATTTATTAATCAATATTATAATAACAAATTAATTATTATTTTCAATGACAATACCATAACAAATAATATAGAAAATAGTACTATATTTTCGATAGCGTAATTCCCCTTAAAACTAATTTGAATTAAATTTTATCCTTTCTGACGGTACAAAAAATACCGTAGGAAATATTGTATTACTTTTCCATATTTTCGACGGCATAAAGACTATTTCTGACGGTTATTCGACCGTCGGAATTGTGGTATTAAATTTTGACTCATTTTCGACGGCTCTAATATGGCCGTAAAAAAAAGGTACTATTTCCGACGGCAATTAGCACCGTCGGAAATAGTTCGTCACTAATAGATATTTTTTTTGTAGTGGATGCAACAGTTGTACGATTGTCAACCTTTGCAACATTAAGAACAGCCGTGTCCGGCATTGGAGAAGATAAGGACTGAATTTCCTACTGTTTTTCTTTTTGGCGTACAAGAGAATATATCTTGGTTGCATTAAGAAAAGGCTCTATGAGAAGAATTTGGCTTCGGATAGCGGAAAAACGATCATGCAAGCCTTGAAGGAATTCCGTGGCTCGATCTTATTGGAATCTTTCACCAAAAATGCGAGCATGTCCTCATGTGCAAGGATTCACAATAACAAGTGAGTTGAGTTCATCCCAAAGAGATTTCAACTTTGTATAATATGCTGAAACGGAAGTACCTTCTTGCTTAAGTGAAGCAATTAATTGCTTCAATTGGTAAATTTTGGAAGCATTTGACTGAGAAAATCGCTCCTGTAAATCCACCCATACTTCATGTGCACTGCTTGCATATAAGATACTACTACGAATATCACTTGTAACAGAATTAAGAATCCATGAGTTAACGAGATCATTACATCACTCCCACTGAGTCAACTCGATAAATGAAATGGGTTTCTTGATTGTACCATTAACGAACCCCAATTTACTTTTAGCACGAAGAGCCATCATAATGGATCGGCTCCACGTACCGTAGTTATCACCCGATATGGGAGGCGTGACAAGCACAACTGTTGGGTTATCTGAGTGGTGAATAAAAAAATCCACCGAATGAAATTTGTGTTTCAGCATAATCCAATGAAGATTGTGAAGAGGTTTGAGCAATGGTAGTCGAATTATTGGTTGGAGCCATGATGAAGAAGAAGAAAAAAATGATGGATTTAATGCTATGATACCATGAGAAAAACAGAGCAACCTTTGAGAATAATGAAGAGAGATATTTTTAGTGTCTTTTGAATAATCACGAAGACTGATATTTGATTTTATTTATAATGTTAAAAAGGAAGCACAATATTTGGCTGTAATTATGTACAAAAATAAGACATTAATCATGTTAATTTGTCTAGCTAAAATCTTAGCAATTAGTCAAGTCAACCAAATCAAATTCTAATTTGTTTTAGTTAAAATCTTGACAATCAATCAATCAATTCAAATTCAAATTCAAATTGTGGTAGACTTATTAGTTATTTTATCGTACAAAATTATGTTTCCAACGCATGCTTTGTAACCTAAATATTTATATTTATATTGTTTTATGCAAAATGTAACGTGATTATAGAATTTGGATCCTTAAAAATCCAA
Organism: Dipteronia dyeriana; assembly: GCA_032871835.1. Taxonomy (NCBI): domain Eukaryota; kingdom Viridiplantae; phylum Streptophyta; class Magnoliopsida; order Sapindales; family Sapindaceae; genus Dipteronia; species Dipteronia dyeriana. Next base: position 96,744,606 of record CM065296.1, on the reverse strand, counting down.
ATCATGACATGTTTGGTCAAGGTTGTTTACACTCAAAATAGACCACATTTTTTCATACTCAAGTACACCACATCACAATGACTTGTTGATAATCTGAGATTGTGGGCTCCCTTGATTCGAAGGCTCGAAGCCTCGAAGAAAGATTCCAAATTTGGAGATTACAATAATTTAATTTTATTTTTTTTACACTTTTTTTTTACTGGGTTTAAAAAACGAAGAAGAACGATCAAAGATTAGATGGCATGCTATATTTGGCAATAAATAAGTAGTTGATGGAAGAAAAAGTGCAGTATCCACTCTTTTAATCTTTTTCTATTGGAAGAGATTATGAGAAGAAACTTCGTGAGTCCTTCCTGCTTCGTAAGTATAGAAAATCAATATGTTTGACCACATTAAACTCTTGCTCCTTCTTCACCTTCTTCTTATGACCTAGTATACAACAACAACGATCGGGGGCGGAGGGAGAGGGGGGCGGCTAGTGGCCATGGCCCCCCTCCCTCAACAAAATCTTTAAAGTTCATTTTAAAAAATTATAAAATAGTTATATATATTTAACTATTTTTAAATTTGGTCCCTATAATTTTTTATTTATGTATGTTGACTCCCTCAATCTTAAATTTCTGGTTTCGTCCCTAACCCTATATATACACTTTTTAAAATATCATGACTCATGAGCAAGATAAGGTAATCATAGATAGAATTTGGAAACCTTCACATCTTTCCTGTGGAAATGGTGAGGAATGTCACATTTGTTTTGTTGTGTTGTAATGATGTCACCAGTTTAATAACTTATGTTTTAAAAACACCTGTTACAGTAAACTACCCAAATTGCCCTTAAAATTTGTCTTTGTGCTTCTATCTATACTTTAAAAAATAAAAGTTATCTTATCTTTCTAAAAACGTTATCTGAAAATCGTTCTCCTTATTTTCTTTCATGCATTTGTGACTAGTTTAACAATGTATCAATCCGTATATGACCTTGTAGTTTCCAGAATTTGTACGATTTTTTTTTATTGTTTTTCAAAAAAAAATTCGAGCTTTTTTTCTATTGGTTCAAGTTTTTTTTCTAATAGTTTGAGTTTTTTTTATTGATCCGAGCTTTTATTTTTTTGATTATTTCCCAGTTTTTTTGGAAAGAATTTGAGTTTTTTTTTGTATTAGTTCGAGTGTTTTTTTGTATTGGTTCGAGTTTTTTTTTGTTGGTCCGATTTTTATTTTTTTATTATTATTTTTGAGCTTTTTTTGAAAAAATTCGAGCTTTTTTTATATTGGTTCGAACATTTATTTTTTTGACTATTTCCTTGCTTTTTTGGAAAGAATTTGAACTTTTTTGTATTGATCCGAGCTTTTTTTCCATTAGTTTGAGCCTTTTTTGTATTGGTCCGAGCTTTTTTTGTATTGATCCGAGCTTTTTTTGTATTGGTTCGAGTTTTTTTCTATTAGTTCGAGATTTTTTTGTATTGGTCCGAGCTTTTTTTCTATTAGTTTGAGCTTTTTTTCTATTGATTCGAGCTTTTATTTTTTTAACTGTTTCCCAGCTTTTTTGGAAAGAATTCGTGCTTTAATCAACACACAACAGATCAGGAATTGGTTTAGTTAAATCGAGTGAGCTTTTTAGTAAAGGTTTCAAGCCTTTTAAGTACTGACCAGAAAAAAAAAGCTCCGAGGGCACTATCCCCTGCCCCCGGCGAGCTAACGGGCAGCTCAACCACCACGAGCTCGGCGGGGAGTTGGACCCCCGAATGCGTCTGCGTAGCTCCCGAGTTTCAATGAAAATTTTTCTCTCTATTTCAAAACTTTTACTGTAAAAAAATAAATTAAAGAAATCCGATGGAACAACTGTTGGGGGTATTTTTATCCGTTCACCATAATAAGTGTCTTTTAAATATAAGTTATTAAAGTAGTGACAATGTTAAAATACCACCTCCAAAAAGTGCTATTTAATTTTTAAACCACATATTTGATTATCTATTATCATGACCTTATTATTTTAATTAACGTTGATTTCTACATATTTTAAGTACGATAAAAAGTTAAAATCACAATTCATTAATTAATGAAAATAATTCATTTGCATTTCAGTGGAAAGCCTAGCAACTTTGATTTGTACCAGTCTTTTGAAATTTGACTGGTCTTTTTTCTTTTTCTTTTTCTTTTTCTTTTTCTTTTCCTTTTCTCAAAATGAATTCAATTAAACAATATAATAAGCTAATTAAATAAGTAGGAAATTTCGCTACTTATAATTGGACCATTCATTTTCGGTTTGCTGTTATAGCCTGGTTTTAGTTTAGTGTTTTTTTTTAAGTTTATATTTAAAATTTGGGGAAGGATATTCTATTTGAATTTATAATCTTAGTATAATATAAGGTGGGGGTCAAAAATTATTGGCACTATTTGAAGGGGGTGTTGTGCAAATATCACCACTTTACTAATATATGTTTAAAAGACATCATTTAACGTGTTCAGACGAAAATACCCCAAAATATTAAAACAGTGAGGATTTTGTCGTTTTCTAAGTCAGAAAAGCAACAGTCAAACCGACGGGAAAGTTATCGACAGTGAAGTGACCGGAACGAGATTATACGAGAAAAACTACGATTGAGAAAGATAAGATTAGTTTTTTTTCATCGTTTTTGTTGTTATTAACTTGCATTACATGTTAGAATTGAGTTTTGTTGATAGAAATTGTAGAAACCGGTTAAAATAGAGATTTGAGAATGGTTGTGGTTTAGGTTAGGGTTTGTAATTTGGTTGAATATCAGTTGAGGAAGATGAAATATGGGTTATCGAGACTTTTTGCAAGAGAATCGAGCTTATTTGTTGTTGAGTCGAGCTTTTATTTTCGTGAAAATTAGGTTTTGGTAAGTCGAGCTTAGTTTGTAATGTTTCGAGCTTTTTTAGAATTTGATCGAGTTTTTTTAAAAGGGATCGAGCTTTTTTGAAAAAGAATCGAGTTTTTTTCAATATAGTCGAGCTTTTTTTGAATTGGTTCGAGTTTTTTTAAAGGGATCGAGCTTTTTTGAAAAGGAATCTAGCTTTTTTCAATAGGGTCGAGATTTTTTTGAATTGGATCGAGCTTTTTTGAAAGGGATATAGCTTTTTTGAAAAGGAATCGAGCTTTTTTCAATAGGGTCGAGCTTTTTTTAAATTGGATGGAGCTTTTTTGAAAGGGATCGAGCTTTTTTGAAAAGGAATCGAGCTTTTTTCAATAGGGTTGAGCTTTTTTTTAATTGGATGGAGCTTTTTTGAAAGGGATCGAGCTTTTTTGAAAAGGAATCGAGCTTTTTTCAATAGGATCGAGCTTTTTTTGAATTGAATCGAGCCTTTTTGAAAGGGATCGAGCCTTTTTGAAAGGGACCGAGCTTTTGTGTTATGTGATCGAGCATTTTTGTCATAGGATCGAGCTTTTAATGAAAAGGGTCTAGTTTTTTTCTCCTAGGATCGAGCTTTATTTTTTACATTGGATCGAGACTTTACATTGGATCGAGACTTTTAATTTTGTTTACGAATTTTGTTCTGTTTAATGATGTTGTATTTCTGTTACATTGCAGATGAGAAATAGGTTGAGGGATTCGCTTAAAACTGCAGAAAGAGACTGGTACGAGGGGAAATTGACTCGATACAACCATTTTGATGCCCTTGGCCATATAGACGACACATTGAACCGTGTCCCTACAGAATTTACAGATGAAGATCGGTGTCGGTTCATGGCGTCATGTTTCGAGCATTTCCTGACGTTGCATCGGGAGATGAAGTTTTCGGTTGGTATTATCCATCTGTTGCTTTTGAGGGAGCTGCATCATAACGGCTCAACAGATGAGATGCAATTCATGTTAGGGAACCAGTCTGTGAGGTTTTCGAAGGTGGAATTTTTCCTGATCACCGGATTACGGTTTGGAGTTGTACCAGACACGACCAAGTATGCAGCAGTGGAGAATGTCATACATCAGCGGTACTTTCCCGGAGCCGATGAGGTGTCGTTGGAGGATATTAGGGGTGTTGTCACCGGCGCAGAGTTCGGAAAGGCATACGATGTTGTCAAGCTATGCCTCATATATATGCTAAACTGGATACTGATGGGGGTGGATGAGAGATTCAAGATTCCAGTTTGGGAGTTTCGGCTGGTTGAGGATCTCGATGCCTTCGACGAGTTCCTGTGGGGTGCCCACGTGTACAGGCATTCTATTTACTCATTCAAGCATGCGCTTGACGGACGACTAGACGGGTTCAAGCGACACAAGTAGGAAAAGGGCACTGACGTACACACGGTAGAGACCTACAACATATACGGTCTATCTCACGCCCTATTGGTAAGAACTTCAAACTACAAATCGTACTTTATTGTTGGTGTCCTAATTATTATGGATACTTATCGTACTTATCTTTGATACAGATATTTGCTTTGGAGGTGATCCCTGAATTGGGTAAAGAGTTCGGTGCCCGAAAGGTTACTGATCTGACTCCCCATATTTTGAAGTCGGAGTTGACTAAACATCCGAAAGGGAAGAAGCTGACAAAGATTTTTAAATCCAGGGTATGTATTTAATTTGTTAATGTTTATATTAGTTAGTATTTGTACAATTACATTATTCTAACTAATATTTCAGATGTTTGTGAGGAAGGAACTGGTGCCGACACTAGCTGAAAGATAGGCACCGTACTATGCCTGGCTAAATGAGAGGGGGATCCTGTATGTAGAAGATGACATGGATGATATGCCACCTCTGGTCCCTGATTAGACTACTTTTGGCGGGATCAGTGGTACAACGGGTGGGGGTTTAACAGACAGGACCAATGACAGTGAGGGATCTGAGCCTGCTGTTGGGGGTTTAAGGCCTAGTGACAGTGAGGAATATGAGACAGACCCTCTACGAAAAAGGCATAGGCATAGGCATAGGCATAGGCGGGTTCGGTTTACCACCCCCGGACATGGTACATCTGCAGGGGATTCCCGTGGGCCTGTTGGACGTGATGGAGAGGTAAGTTGAAAACAAAGTTGAGTGTTTTTTACTAACACGTGTTGATAGTTTTGTACTAACAATGTAGACATGATTTCAGGCTCCGTGGGCAGATATGTCGAATGATGTGTGTGAAGCCCTCCGGAAGAGTGAGAAAGATCGACAACGTCAACACTTGGAGTTGGTGGATATGATCCAGAAGAGTGATGAGGATCGTCAGCAACAACACCAAGTGTTACTGGATATGATCCGGGAGCTTCATGGGTGGACCATGCATACACACCGGGATGGCCCCCCACCTCCTGATCCAGACTTTAGTCCCAAAGGTTTGATTGATAGGTATACGGGGGACAGACATGACAGATGGACGTAGCCATGACCCGTCTACCGGGGGGTAGGTCCGAAGAGGCAACCTCAGTCGCATACCAGCGATAGTAGGCTTGGTTCACATACATCAGTCAGGTCGGACCTCCCAGATATCCTATCTTGGTCCACCCAGGCTCAGTAGTCCTCTCACCTCCCAGCATATCGATCCGCCCACCTCTCAGTACATCGATCCTCCTACCTCCCAGCACATCGATTCAGCCACAGCGGTCCCTTCCCCCACCGAGGACGTATGCGGCGTTGGCACGGTCCCCTTCTCCACCCACCATATTTACCCAGGCTCAGCAATCCCCTCCACCGGCCATTACATCGAAGCTTTAAGTTAAGTGCGGATGACTGTTGATGAGCCCTTACACAGATCAATACCGTCCAAAGAGGTTGAGGACATGGCCCGAGTCCGTGGAACACATTTTTGACCCTCACGGACTAGTGGACGCTGGCCAGCTTGCGGCATACAAAGCCTTCAAGAGGAACACCAATGGGGAACTGTGAGTCCAACTTCATCTAATAAAAATGGTTGTATATTTAATGTTTATTTAAATTTACATAAAGCTAAACTAATTCAATCATTAAACAGACGTGATGTCGACGTGCTGGCACCAGTGGACGCATGATGGTTATCCGTATACAGTCCAACTTCATGGACTTGGAGGACACGGTACGTACTTACGTGATTTTCATATTAACATTTATGTAAGTAATGTTGTATTGTTAACAATTACGGTGGTTTTATTGTTTGTCTGCATATGGACCCATACCTCCATATTCTTCGCAAGCGTTAGTGAGGATTCCCCAATGTGTACAACCAGAGGATCAACGTATTGGATGCACAATTTTATGTAAGTAGTTATAAATTTTTAGAATCGAATCGCATTTTATGGTTTTGTATTATTAATATGATATTGTCAATGATTGTATGTACAACCACTTATGTCTTACATGTGGGAGAGGATGATGCCTCGTGATTCGTATGGGGTTGTGACCACGACAAGGTGGAATGTGTTACAGTCCCGATGGTTGGAAGAGGACCTTCTGACGGTCCGTGGAGCAACCACAAGTGGAAATCTCCCATGGCACAAAGTTGACCTGGTAAGTGTTAGACGATGGAAATGATTTAAAATATAAACTGTTCGTATATCCTAACCTAACACCGTATGCATACCATTACAGGTCCTGATTTAAAAACCAGGATTTTTGAACACTGTCCTTAATTATGTGGCCCCAAATTCACAAACATACAAACCAAGGGTCCGGCAACAATACGCAGCAAAATTGAATGGTATGATACCCCCAATAAATTAGACATGTTGCAACCGTTGGATAAGGCAAAAGAGAAATCAAACGGTTGAAAGAATAACATATAAATTAATAAATAAAAAACGCAAAAAATAGGGAACCCCCTAACCCTGCCTGAATTTCATCCATAGCAAAAAAACTCTCTCCTAGGCTACTCTCGATTAAGTCTCATCTCACCTACTATAATGTATTATTTTATAGGGTTAATAACACCAATGTTCCCAATACTTATAGCGCAGTTGTATAGAATCTTTTGAAATTTTTTTCTTGACATTTAACCCCATGAACTTTCATAAATTTGTAAAAACTGACAGAGGTGAAACGGACGTCAATGACAAATTACACTTACATACTCTGAATATATGAATAATTACATTAAAGTTAGAAAAATATAACAATATCATACAAATACCATTCGACCTGTTTGACTAATATTCAAAAAAATAAAAATAAAAATATTAATAACATTAATTATTTCTTAAAAAATAATAATTATTAATAATAATAATAAACTTTGAAAATAATAATAATTATAATAATGAACTTTTAAAAATAAAAATTATAATATGTTAACAATAATAAAAAAGAAAAATTAAATTAAAAATATATGGAACCTAGATTTCCAAATTCCAATTAAACAAATAAACTACTCATAATTCCAATTAAACAAAAATGAATTAGACTACCTATATTTTTAATTTATTTTTCTATATTATTAATGTTAATATATTATAATATATAGAACCCAAATTTCCAAATTCCAATTAAAAAATTAACTATTCATAATTCTAATTAAACAAAAATTAATTAAACTATCCATATTTTTAATTTATTTTATTTTTTAAAAATTAATGCTGGAGCTGATGAATGATGATTTTTTATGGTTTGGTAGTGGTTTGCGTCTGGATTTGGTTGTTGCAAGAAGAGAATAAATCTGGGTTTGGAAGAGAAGAAATCTGGGTTTAGGTTGAGAAATCTGGGTTTCAAATTATTTTTTTAAATATAATTATTTAAATTAAAAATATGGGTAGTTTAATTAATTTTTGTTTAATTAGAATCACGAGCAGTTTTTTTTATTAACTGGAATTTAGAAATTTGGGTTCCATATATTATAATATATTAACAATAATAAAAAATAAAAAATAAATTAAAATATGGATAGTTTAAATAATTTTTGTTTAATTGAAATTATGCGTAATTTAATTGTTTAATTGGAATTAGGAAATCCAGGTACCATATATTTTTAATTTATTTTTTCTTTATTATTATTGTTAATATATTATATATTTTTTAAAAAAAAGTTCATTATTATTATTATTATTTTCATAGTTTATTATTATTATTATTAATTGTTTTTTAAAAAATAATTAATGTTATTACTATTTTTTATTTCGATTTTTTTTATATTAGTCAAACATGTCAAACGGTATTTGTATGATATTATTATATTTTTCCAGTTTTAATGCAGTCATTCATATATTCAGGGTATGTAAATGTAATTTGCCACTGACGTCCGTTTCACTTCTGTCAATTGTTGTAAATTTATGGAATTTCTGGGGGTTAAGTGCCAAGAAAAAAAGTCAAGGGGCATTATACGACTGCACTATAAGTCTAAGGGGCATCAGTGCTATTAACCCAATTTTATATTAACCATTTAATTTTATTTTATAGGTTTCATTTTTTAACTATATCATATATATTATATTTGAGTAAATTGCACGGATTATTGTTTTTTATCAAAAAAAAAATAAGTTATTGTTTTTAACCAGGTGTAAGTCGTAAAGTCTAAAATGCTCCTTAAAAAAAAAGTTTTGTTTGTAAAAGTAAACCTTTTTTTTTACACACATAAACCTAAATTCTTTTAATGTCATTATCAAAAGAAAAAAAGAATCATCGTTTTCAACTATAGTGAGAGAGGGAGAGGTGATCGGAGAAGAGACGGACAACCGCATGAGGACGAAGAAAAAAGGGTGACGCCGACCAAACTTCGACGAAGAAGAATTGGTTGGTTGAACTAACTAGATGCCAACGGAGAAGAAGAAAATGAGAGGAAGAAAGAGGGGAATGGATCGTGCGACGCCGGCGAAAAAGAAACACGTGCTTTCCGGCAACGATTCAACAGCCGAACATTTCAACTACCTAGGTTGACCTCAACCTGTTTGTGACCCAATTTCGAACCATCTTCAACCCACTTCAACTTGAGTTTGATTGTAGTTGCTTAAGGTATAATTTTTGATCAATTTTTTTTATTGATGGATGAGATTTTTGTGAAACCATTACCTGTGAAAAATTTCTTTGGTTTGATGGGTTAAATTTAAAATCTTGAGTGAAGTGATTGATAGAGATTACTAGATGTTTGATAAAAGTCTTGAATGAGAAAACAAAGGTTTATACTTATGATTAAAATTGTCGCAATCTATGTTTATATGTATATTTATATACAGCAAACAAATGTTCTATTTTGGGGAGTCATCTGTTTATTTTGTAATTTCATGCCTGCTCTGTTTTTGTGTTGATCTGGTTTGGTTCTTTTTTAGGGTGTAGGTTGTTATGTTTGTGCTTGCTCTTCTGGTGTTTCTTCGATTGGTTTGTTTCTAGCTCTATTTTTTTTTTCTTCATTTTTTGTTTGGTTTGTTTATAGATTGTTTGCTTTTCGTGATGATATCAATTAATGTTGGTGATTATAAGATTATGACTTTTCTTGGTGATTAACAAATTATTTTGGCTTGAGCTGCTGTGCAGCTTGTGTTTTTTCTTTGCTAGGGTTGTTGTTTGTTGTTGTTTGTTGTTGTCAGTTTTGGTTTTTCTTGGTGACATCAATTAACGTTGGTGATTATAAGATTATGATTTTTCTTGATGATTATCAGATTATGATCATGATTAATTGGGGTAGTTTAGATTCATGCAGATGCTTGATTTATACAAAAACAGTGCAGAAAAAAAGATTGAATTATTGAATTATTGTTCATGTTCATAATATATTTGTCATAAAATTAAAAAATCCTTGTTTTGTGGGATCTGGATGTAAGGAACAATGAATTGTGGATTCAAAAACTACTGATTTTGCTCTCTTTTATTTTTATTTTTTTGTTTTAAAATACTAAGTTTACTTTTATACCTCCAAAAAAATCAGTACAAAGTTTTTTTAAGACTAAATTTATGTTTGGATTCCTCTGTGTTCATCTCTAATTATTATGTAAATTAAGATTTATATGATTAATCATCTTTTTGTTCATCTCTATTTATTATATCAATTAATATTTATATGATTAATCATAGCAAAACTAATGAGAACCACTTTTAGAATTAATAGCATATTCAACTCTAGAAGCATCCAGCTGAAACTTTGTCATATAAACTGTTGAACTGAATTAGAATTAGCACAAACAAATCAATACTATTAAGCTTCTCAATCAAGTCCTTCAAATTGACACCATTTTTTTTTTTGCATCAATAGAGTCCAAATTACTGATCGTAGATACATGACTTCCGATTTTGTACTCGAGATTCCCACCCATGATGCAGGTGTTTGGACACCTAATGTTGTTATCATCCTCATCACTTCCATACAAAAACATTGAATTGGTAATAGACAGGAACTTCAAGTGGAGAAGATAAGATTATACTTATTTCCTTGCCCAAAGAATCAGTTAAATTCAAAGCTTAGTTTATGAGTTGATTAGAGTCATGTAAATTTGATTATGTTTCTACTTTTGATTTTGTTTAAGAATTAGACTTTTATCGGTACAATTAAAAGATTAAAAAAAAATTCAGAACCATTTTGACTACCTATTTATATGTAGACAGAGTTAATTTATCAACATGTAGTAGATTTTTTTTGGTAATATATTCACTAATGTTAAGTTGTATTAGTCAGTGTTGTGAGATTTCAGTGACTAACTGTGTTTTGTGTGTTATGAGTTGATTAGAGTCATGCAAGTTTTATTATATTTGATTTTGTTTCATAATTAGACTTTCATTACAATTAAAGATTAAAAAAAAAAAATTAGAACCGTTTTGACTACATGTAAACAGAGTACATTTGTCAACGTACAGTGGATATTTTTTTTTTACAATATATTCACTGATGTTAAGTTGTATTAGTCAGTGTTGTGAGATTTCAGTGACTAACTGTACTCTGTGTATTATGAGTTGATTAGAGTCATGTAAATTTTATTATGTTTGATTTTATATCAGAATTAGATTTTCATTAGTACAATTAAAAGATTAAAAAAATAAATTCAGAGTTTTGACTGTTGATTTATATGTAGACATAGTTTATTGATCAACGGAGAGTGGATTTTTTTTTTTTTTTTGCAATATATTCATTGATTTTAAGTTGTATTAGTGAGTGTTATGAGATTACAATGACTAATTGTGATCTACGTGTTATGAGTTGATTAGAGTCATGTAAATTTTATTATGTTTCTACTTTTGATTTTGTTTCATAATTGATTTTGTAGGTTTTAGTTTTCTAATATTCTTTTCTTGGAATGTAGATTTTGATATCTTATTATGTATGTTCCTCTCATCGGGTGTTGTGTGAACTTAACTTGTACACACAAAATTGAGATTTACGACTCATTAAAAGTGGGGAATGACAATAACGAACAGCTACAATGGATACCTCATATTAAGCCACTTGTTTCATTTTTACCTGGCATACTTCGTGCTGCTGGATATTATAAGCAACATAAATCCGATCATAAGCCTTTAGAGGTTGATGTTGTTAAACCGTACTTGATTCTTCGGCAACATGACACGTGAGAACGTTTTTTATGTTTGTTTTTGTGTTTTCAACATTTTATTAATATTTCAATTTATCGATATTGACAACTATTATTGGTAAATGTATGAGGTGTTGCGGTGTGTTCATCATGAATTACATGGAAAGTATTCTTCAAGATAAATGTTAACAAATCATCTTTTGTTCCAAATGGAAGAAAACTAATCAGTATTTTCATAATTAGCGGATACTCCTTGTATGTGTTGCAGGTGTGAAGATGTGTAATGCAAGAGCCAAGAGTCACAAAACGAAATTTGTTCTCGTATTTTTGTTGTGAAACAAATTCTCTAGTGACTGATTCATCTTGGAAATGATTTTGACCGAAGTCGTTATATTCTCAAGGTGTATAATCTCTAGTGTTGGAAAGTTTACTGAATTGGTCACTAACAAATTTTATTCCTTTTAATTGAAAGGATTATTACCTTTTGTGTTTCTCCGTGGGATTGTTTGTTATGAATCGATTATTGCATTAATGTGTAATTTGACATCTTTCGTTTGGTTTTTGGATTGCCTTTAGTAATTTTATTTCTTTTTAGTTGACTGTGGTCTGTGTTCAATACGCAGCATTGTGCTCCATATGGATTATAACGAAATTTCAAGACCTAACAGAAAATTTTATTAATCTTATGGTTGCATTACTTAAAGAAAAGAGTAATGGTAGGGCTACTAACAAGAATTCAACTTTGTACAGATCTATGGAAAGTCTGTACAAAAACCCATGAATATTTTAGGAAGCTAAATTGATTATCGATTGTTCAATATCTGGTCTTTAGTAACAAAATGGTACAAGCACTCTATGCATAATATAAAATCTATGCGCTACTGTATGAACTGCAATGACGTTTGTATCTCTCCATGTTCGTCACTAAATGGTAGTAGAATTCTTCGTTTTGTTGTTGAAGATTCTTGTTTACAGTCTATTGATGAAATTGCAGCGATTTCAAAGGCATAATGTCAGTATCAAGGAGAAAGCGCATAAGAACATTGAAAAGAAGATTGAAGGGACTATTTCTAGGTAATTTTCTGTTAAATCCATAATCCGTTGTGATTTCTTAAGATTGAATCAGGGTAATTAAATTTGGTTTGACTTTTGAAGATTTTTTAGGTGATGTATTGTTTAAAATTTCTATAGTATTTTAAGGTGCAAGTGATTGTTGACTTAACCGGGCTTGCTATTTGTAAGATTCTATTCTCTGTTTTTTCTTAAAATTTAATATATGGAGATATAATACATGCTACTTTAATATAATTGTTGCTTTGAATAGGAATCGATCTAGGATCGCATTATTCTAATATATGTTTTTGTTTGACAAATTGATTGTACCTTGATAGTCATTTTTTTTAGCAAATTAAATCAGATTAAGCCAAAATATTAAAGTCATTTTTTTTAGCAAATTAAATCAAATTGAACAAAAAAATCAAAAGAGCATGAAGCTTTTTTGTAGAACTCTTGGACAAATATTAAACAGTGTCTGTTCTAGATGAATATATTAATGGATGTATTGCAGGTCTAACATTCCAAAGTCCTATCCGTAAGATTGTGTATGTCAGAAATTTTTAATTTTTTTCAAGAATCAGGTGTACTTTGTAGTGATATCTTTTCTTTTGGTTGAATCCTATAGTCTAACACAGTTCATGAAGCATTTGGCAACGCTAAAATAGCGAGGAATAACAACTCAAGGTGTATATTAACCTTTTCTATAATCCTGTTTTTCACATTCATTTTATACCTATAAATTTTTTAAATATAATTTTTTATATGTATATTTTAACAAATATACGCGTCACTGACCGATAAGACAACCTCCAAGGAAGATTACCAGATAAGCATACAGGCTGACATCTGGATAAATACCATCGGTGGTATCGTCCAGTCACGAGAACCCAAAGCCGAATGTTAATATTCGGCACATTCAGCTTTACTCGGGACAACATGCGAAGCCCGAGTAAATAAGTTGTCAACAAGCAAGGCTTACAGAGTTACAAATTGTATTGGACACGCAACCAAGAGTAAAGAGGAAACAAATATATTCCCCTCAAAAGATGCGCAATTCACATAAGAAGATGAGCCCGAGAAGGAAACAAATCCAAATCAAGCAATAACTTAACTCTTCTAGAAGACTACACACTGATCAAGAAGTAAGTCCTAAACGGACTATGCAACTAGAATCCTGCGAAGATTCTGATTCAATACACAAGATCTCCAAAACAGGAAAGAAGACAAAGATGACTCCAACAAGAAACCAGTTCTAATTAAACATTATCATCTTTCCTTATTTGTGTAATAAGGAATAGGGTTCTATGCACATTTAAATAGACCCATAATCTCATTAGAGGGGGAACAAGAAAAAAAATGAAAGAATCATTGTAAAAGAGAGGCTAGAGAGATCGAGAGGTGTAATTTGGTATTCGATATTGGATTTGGCTTGGTTGTGCATACAACCACCCGTGGATGTTTCTCCGGTCATCGGAGTTTTACCACGTATTCTCGTGTCATAATCTTATCACATTACATCCTCTTTCTTTTTCTCTTTTGGCAGGTCAAAATCTAACCAAACGTTGTTGACTTTCTTGACCATCAAGAAACAGATGTCAACAATTGACGCTAGAAGAAGGGGCAGATATTACAAATCTGACCTGTTTTAAACTATGTCTAGTGATGGATATAAAGACAGTTCCAGGGATGTTCAAAAATTGCCAGATAACGCTCACAAAGGGGGGATCATTCAGAATCCTATAACAACCACCGGGAACCAGCCGGTATCTCTGTTTGGCATCCAGCGAGTCCTTCCAACTGGAGAGGGCATAGCACGTCTTTTCAGGGAAACATTACAACAATTATTGGCTGCTGCGGTGGAGGAAGGGATAGATCTATTGGCTGCATGAGAGACGAATCCTCCAAACCAACCATCCCCTCAAAATCATTCACCCCTAGGCTCCGATCAGTTATAGTTAGGCCATAACCAGACGCGTTAGTAGCTGTCAGGAACTCAGATCCTATCAACCAGACTGGGGGTACATAGCACAACCAGGATAAGGATCTTGAGATGCCCACAGGAGAACGACCTTGCCAAAAATGAAGCCATGGTCAAGTGGGGCATGATAGACACCATAAGTATGACCGGTAGAGGGATCATTTATCATCATCAGAAGACAATGACCATCATCATCGTAAACGCCACCATGGAATTATACGTAAACATGGATTAGCTAGTGAAACTCGGAGGCAGGATGAAGAGGAAATGGAGATGGGTTTGACAGTCATTAGACTGTTCAACCATCAGAGAGAGCCGATAGGCGATAGAGATATCGTGATACAGAGCCTGACCCGAGAAATCGAGAATAAGAGGTGTTAAATGGATGTGTTGATTAGGCGTTAGGGACACAATGAATTGTCTGATGATGATTCTGACAACCCTTTCACCAGAAACATTCTGCCAAAGCCATTCCCGGAGAGATTCAGAATGTTGCACATGGAAAAATTCAAAAAGGATACAGATCCCAATGAGCATGTCAGACGGTACAAGAGCGCTATTGCCCAGTATGCCCACAGTGACCCTTTATTAGGTGGTTTGGGAGATTGCCCCCGGCAAGTATTGGGAGTTTCAGGAAATTAAGTAGAAGCTTTTCAAGACAATTCCTTGGAAATGTACACAGGAAAAAATTGGTGGCATTACTCTCCCAACTAAAACAAAGAAAAGATGAGCCGTTAAAAAAGTATCATGGAAGATTCGGCCAAGCGATCTCAGAGATCGGCAGTGTAAATAACGAAGCAATAATTGTTGCATTCATAAATAACTTACAGAATGGGCTGCTATCTTTTGACTTAAGAAGAGCTCGTCTAACTAGATATGCAGACATGATGGATATAGCAAGTGTATATGCATTGGCTGAGAAAGAAGAGTTGACGACAGGAGGTTGTTAGATGCATGGGGGGGAGACCCGAACAAAAAGATGTCGAGTCAAAGCCATAGAACCAAAAAGGGAAACAGAAGGAGAATAGTATAGAGGAAAGAAGCAAAGATGGGGAAACATACGTAGGAGTACTAACCAACCCAGGGAAAAGTTTCAAGAAAAATACACAAACTACATCCCGCTTCGGAAAAGGCAGGATGAGATCTTAGCGATACTAGAAGAAAAGAACCCAGTCAATGAGCCACGTCGGTAGTCGCAATTTACCCGACGAGACACGACAAAGTATTGTAGATTTTACAAAGAGAGTGGCCATGAAACATCTAAATGTTACCAGCTCATGGATCATATAGAAACCCTTATCCGAGAAGGTAACTTACAAGATATTATCTTGAAGAAGAAAGATGAGAAGTCAGAAACTAGGAGAGAAACCAAGTCTGAAGGTCATAGTTAAGATCGGAACAAGGCCAGTCCCAATGAGAGTGGAGTGATACAAACCATCTTTGGAGGACCACAAACTGGGATAAGTAACCGAGAACTGACTCAGGAAATCCGAGAAGCTATTGAAGCAAGACAAAATTTCGATGTTAATTCCATTGAGCTTGATCCGAAAAGAGTAAACGAAGGATGAGACCCAATAATGTTTACTGAAGCTGATTTGCATGGAGTCGACATCCGGCCAAATGATACTCTTGTCATAAACGCTCGAATTGGCCATAGGAAAGTTCAGAGGATACTAGTGGACAATGGTAACTCACCAGACATCCTCAGCTTAACTGTTTATGATCAGCTTAGATTGGATTGGAAGGACTTACAACCTTTTCATACCCCACTCAGAGGATTTGGAGGAATCGAGGTTAGCTCTCTAGGAACTGCCAAATTACCTATGAAAATCGGAATAGCACCATGCCAGAAAACGGTACTACATGACTTTGTAGTGGTGGACATGGATAATTGGCCTTACAATGCTCTACTGGGTCAACCTTTCTTGAACAAGACAAATGCGGTAACAGCCACCTACGCCCTAATGATCAAATTCCCGATCGAATTGGGGGTAGGAATGGTCAAGGGTTCACAGGAAATGGCTAGACTGGCAAACCTCTCTGTTTACAAGAACAAAGACAACAACGAGCACAAACTGTGTACTCTGTTTCAACCAGATCAGACTAGGAAAGGAGAGTCGTTAATGTTTGAACTCGACCCAAGGGAAAAACCCGATACATCAAAGGATGAGCCAATAAAGGAAGTAGTCTTAAAGGAAGACGAACCAAAAATGAAGGTCAAAATTGGAACTAATCTATAAGAAAAGGTCAGGACAGATCTTATCAATTTTCTTAGAGAATACAAAGACATATTCGTATGGAGTCATGAAGACATGGTGGGGATAAACACACGAGTGATATCACACCACTTGGCCATAGATTCGAGCGCTAAGCCCGTAATTCAGAAAATGAGGTCTTTTAACTTCATGAGGAGTCAGGCAATCAAGCAAGAGGTGGAGAAGTTACTCGCTATAGGATCTATCAGAGAAATCGAATATCCTTAGTGGGTGGCAAATGTGGTGTTGGTCTAGAAGAAAAATGGCCAGTGGAGAATGTGCGTGGATTTCACAGATTTGAACAAAGCCTACCCAAAAGACAGTTTTCCAATCCCAAGTATAGACCAGTTGGTCGATGCTACAACAGGCCATGAACTACTCAGTTTCATGGACACCTATTCAGGATACAACCAGATCCGGATGAACAATACGGATGAGGATAAGACGGCATTCACAACCGACCAGGGTCTGTACTGCTATACAGTGATGCCCTTTGGGCTTAAAAATGCCGGTGCCACATATCAAAGATAGGTCAACAAAATTTTGCTTGTCAAATAGGAAGAAACATGGAGGTCTACATAGACGACATGTTAACCAAAAGTATCACTGCAACTGAGCACACTTCAGATTTGCACGTAACATTTGATATCCTAAGGAGGTACCAGATGAAGCTAAATCCAAGCAAGTGCCTGTTTGGAGTTCCTTCGGGAAGATTCCTGGTTTTCAAGTTCACCAGGAGGGAATCGAAGTGAATCCCGAGATGATTAAAGCCCTACAAAAATGACTTCTCCAAGAACCCTAAAGGAGGTACAACGTTTGACGGAATGCCTAGCTTCGCTCGACAGATTCATCTCAAAAGCAACTGATAGGTGCACACCATTTTTCAAAGTAATCAAAAGAGGGAAGGGGCTCGAATGTAATACAGAATACGAACAGGCAATCCAGAAGATAAAGGAATACTTAGGTCAGGCACCCATCCTCTCAAAATCGAAGGAATGAGAAATACTTTATCTGTACTTGTCCCTTACAGAATTATCAGTAAGCTCAGACCTAGTCAGGATAGAGGATGGGACACAAAAGCAGTATACTATACCAGCAAGGCTCTACTTCCGGCTGAAACCAGATACTCTCAAGTAGAAAAGATGGCATTGGCATTAGTATCAGCGGTAAGAAAGTTGAGGCCGTATTTCAAAGCACACATAATCAGGTTTTTCACCGACTGCCCACTTAAGCAAATTCTGCATGAACCTAAGATTTTAGGGAGACTGACCAAATGGGCAATCGAATTGAGCGAATTCGATATTAAATTTGTGCCCGGAACATTGCTTAAGGGCCAAACAATGGTAAATTTTGTAACAGAATTCATAGAGCATGAAATAGAGGCAAAAAGAATGTTGGATAGAGGTCTTTCTTGGAAATTATGTTAACGGCTCTTTGAACACCCATGGCAGTGGGGCAGGGATTGTAGTATGCACCCCAGAAGAAGACAACGTTGAATGTGTCAAGAGATTTGACTTCAAAGCAACAAACAACCAAGCAGAGTATGAGGCACTACTAGCAAGACTTAGAGTTTGCATCGCACTTGAAGCAGATGAGGTCGAAATATTCAGTGACTCACAGATAGTCGTTAACCAAATCCTAGAAGAATATCAAGCCAATGATGAATGTATGATGGCTTACTTGGACATAGCAAAACAACTCCTCCAACGATTAAAAGAATATAGGATTGTCCAGATCCCACGAGAATAAAATGAAAAAGCAGATGCTTTGTCCAAGCTAGTATCAGCAACAACCACAATCAGGCCAAAGAATATCCCAGTCGCACATCTTCTCAGGCCAAGTATAGCTGAGCCAAAACACTATGAAATTTCAAAAATCCGAACACCACCAGACGGTTGGATGATCTAGCTAAAAAGGTATTTGGAAGAGGATGTAGTCCTAAAAGACCCCTTGGAGGCAAAACGCATCAGGTACAGGTCAAATAGGTATATACTATGATTGGAGGAGAACTATACAAACGAGGATTCTCCCGAACACTCCAAAGATACGTATTAGAGGAGGACACACACCGGATACTAAAGGAAATCCATAGTGGTGTATGTGGAAATCATATAGGAGGCAAAAGCTTGGCACACAAGGTACTCAAGCAAGGTTTTTATTGGCCTTCTTTATTCTCTGATGCCCAGCGATGTTCGATAAGTTACAACACTTGCCAAAGGATCACCAATGACATCCGGTAACCCCCTGAGCACCTCAGAAGTCTCACGTCCCCATGGACGTTCACCGTGTGGGGTTTGGACTTAATTGATCCAATACCTGCATGAACGAGGGGCGGAGCAAAGCATGCAATTGTGGCTGTTGATTATTTCACTAAGTGGGTGGAAGCTGAAGAGTTGGTGTACATAACAGAAGCAGATACTATAAACTTTGTAAAAAAGAACATACTCTACAAATTTGGAGTTCCGAATACAATTATCATCGACAACGGTACCCAGTTTGACAACCAAAAATTCAGACAACTGTGTAAAGAGTACCAGATTTCTAATTATTATGCCACTCCTACCCATCCTCAAACGAATGGACAAGACGAAGTAGTGAACAAAGTCATCAAGCACACGCTTAAGGCGAAGCTGGATGCAAAAAAGGGTAGATGGGCAGAAAAACTTCCTGAAGTATTATGGGCTTAACGAACGACGGTAAGGACCCCTACAAGGGAAACATCGTTTTCATTAGCATTCGGAACAGAGGCCTTCATCCCAACAGAATCATCATATATGTCTTCTAGAGTTAGGTTATATGATGAAGATCATAATATAGACATGTTGTTACAAGACTTGGATGAGTTAGAAGGAAAAATGGAGAAATCCTAAGTGCGAAATGCGGCATATCAGCAAAGAGTGGCTAGGCATTACAATTCGCATGTCCGGGTTAGGAAGTTCTGAATGGGAGACTTGGTGCTCAGAAGAGTATCCCTGAACACAAAATATAAAGTCGTGGGCTCATTGGCTGACAAATGGGAAAACCCATACAAAATCGAAGGAATGGTTGGGCATGGAGCGTATTGGATCTCCCAACCGAAAGAATGGGTTTTATCCCGACCATGCAACGCCCAATATCTGAAGGTATTTTATCCCTGAAATTCCCTAGTTTTAGGCCTTATTTCTTTTTAGTCAGGATGTTTTTATTTGTAATTTATTTTTCTTAGAAATCCTTTTGAGATTTTTCCATATTTTGTTAGTTGCAGAATTATGAATAAAATTCCAACACGGGATTCCCAGAAATGTGGGCATATGATAATAAGAATAGATTAAAAGACTTAAGGAGAAAAAGAATTGACACTCACATGCAAGAAAATGCTCTGGGCCATTAACTTGGTAAACATCCAAATGGGCGGAGAAGCTCAAAGAGCATGCTAGCCGGGCAAGGTCAACTTAGACCTTAGCCAAAAGGCAAACCCAATGCACCAGATTCTGGAAAATGGCTCGGGGCACCACCGAGTATATTTCGGTGAGTTATGCAGGTGTGTTTAGTAATTCAGAGCTTAATGATTCAGCAAACCCTTGCACAGACAAAACTAGGAGACGTTCTCAGTGACATGCGCAAGGACCCAAACGTATGATCGTGGTGAGCCTCAATACAATGATTGGGTAACAGCCGAGTATGGAATGCAAGTACAAATCTACTTGGCTTTATTTCAAAATGACTCAGTTAATAATATTAGCAGTTAATAAGATACTTAGCATTTAAAATTGTAATGGAGTTGAAGTTACTTGGATAACGATATTACACAATTAATAAGATACTTGGCATTTAAAATTATAATGGGCTACTACTAGGATAACGATATTAGACAGTTAATAAGATACTTGGCGTTTCGAGTTGTGGTGGGTTTGCATTAACCGGATCAAAATATTCATATAAAAACAAATTCACTCGGCTAAAATCAATCACACAAGCATGGAATTTCATAAATAAATTGTCAAGAATTTTTTACTGAATTTACAAGTTCATTTAAGGCGGAGCCGAGGATTTTGAGTTCTTGTCAATGCTCGGATCAGGCACCATTTCATATTCAAGGAGAAGGCTTTCATTCGAAGGCCAAATGATTGTGTCAACCAGATCATCCATCCAAGCACTATAGTCCATTCCGGTGACTGGTCCAACATCAGGCTCTGACCAGTCCACCCCGGTTTTCTGGCTGGCATAGAAATTTGAAAGAGAATGCTGGGTCGGGACCTCTAGGTGCATATGATGGGGTTCTTTACCTCGGCTACGACAATAAGCTCTCCACTCCCTCATCTGAGTCCGAAGAGCCTCCAAGGACTGGTCCATATGATTTTTGATTGACAATTCCTAATTAGCTCAGACCCTGTCAGTCGCCCGGTTCTTTACTTTGAAGAACTCGCCAGCTGAAACCAACCCCCGTTGAAATTCTCTAAAGAGTAAAGCGTCATAAGCCAGGGACCTTTTAAAGTGATCAACTCTTTAAACTTCAAGTTTCGGTATGGCTTCTTTCGAGAAAGACTCAACTGTTAGAGCCTGACGTATAATGTCTTCAATTTTGCACTTATACGATGATGTCGCTTCTTCGGTCTCCTGTTCAGCCCAATGCATCGACTCATGGGCGACGAAGAGCAAGTCTTGTACAGATTTAACCTTCTCCACCGCAGTGGAGGTCCTCTCCTCGGGCTCTATTTGTTTCGCCAAGTAGCGATCGGTGAACTACTGGGCATATCTCATCTTTCTTTGAAAAGCTGCCTCAATCCGAGCACGTTTATATCCTCACTCGCCTTTAATTGAGCTTTCAAATGCCTTATTCGATCAGCTTGGTGTTGTGGCGTCTGAACAGCCTTTGCAAACTCAGCAACCACCTGAAGGAAAGCAGGTTAAAAATGTCCAAACTAATACAAAATACAAAAGTCGAGAGACTCACGTAGATCACACTATTGAAAATATTAAGAAGACGTTCTGTTGGGGAACCATTTTTGAAGCGGATCCAGTGGTCATCGCTGATAAAAGCTCAACCAAAAGACATGGTTTTCAACATATCTTAGGGGGAAGGGCTCGCATGCTGTTCCAAGGTTCCCACTTCTGCAGCTTCAACCTCAGAGGGAAAGGAATTCTCTCTGTTCAAACTCTCCTGAGGATTCTCTCCTCCTAAGGATTTCTCCATTTGAGCAATCGGGAAGTCTCTAGCGTCAGCATCTTCATCGCTCGACTCAATGAACGACACCACTCTTAGAACTTTTAGAGAAGGTCAAGCAGGAGAGTGAGCTGCCTTCCATTTTTTGGCTCGAGTACAGCGGAAGTCAATATCAGCTGCAAGATCTTCTTGGTCTTCGATTATATCTTGAAAAGGTTCATAAAAACCACGATGAGAAGGATTAGCCTGTTCTGTAAAGATTCCGTAATTATTTCCTCTCCCCTATCGACAAACTTCTCAGCTGATACCTATCGACGGGGGAATTAGGCCCCCTAGACACTACACCAGCAGAATGCTTTACTTGCCTGCCCTCATCCTCAAAAAGACTCTAGTCATTATCAGGTCCAGTGGGACCACTTAGGCCATTTGATTCCCTCACAGTCGGCTGAGCGACCTCTTCAGGAACATATTTAGGAACTTGTTCATTAGCCTCCTCAATTTCTCATCTGATTCGTCATCAGGCGGAGCAATCCCCTATTTCCTTTTATGAGAAGCCTCATTACTGCTCGCCTGAATAATTGTCTTTAGTTGGTGAGCTTTGGCGTCACTTACGATGTCCATATCGTATACTAAATTCGAAAGGGAGAAAGGGTTAAAAGGCAGAAATACAGTAAGAGCATCAAAATAAAAGCAAAACAGGAAAGCCATCACTTAAAGCGTCTGCGACCAGCAGAAATCTGGGTAAAAAAACCAAGGTCTTTCATTTTTTCCTCATCAAAAAGGTATGTTCTATTTTGTTTCTCCAGTGTGCACAAGGCTGCCCAAGCAAGGTTAGACAACTCGGCATCAGTGAAAACAGGCGGTGTTTTGTTCCAGCGATAAGAAGAGAAAAAATAACGAGGAACCTTCAATACTTCCAGAGCGTCACCTACCGAAAGCTCAACTTGGCTTCCCAATTCCCACATATGAAAAACTAACTATTTTTCCAGTATTTGTTTGAAGTGGGAAAACCCCATATGAAACCCTTTTTCTTGACCTCTAGAGAAGTTCCGACACCCCGATTCACCTTCACTCCCTTAGGAATCCAGCTATTCAGTTAGCTAGATAGAAGAAAATAAGTCCCAGTCTGATCAGACTGCCTAAGAGTGTAAAATTGTCTTATTTCATGAAGAGAAGGTGACGGCAACTTTATCCGGCTCCATATGTGCCATATGCACATCAAAATCCTATAGCTATTATGGACAAGCTAGGCCGGAGCAACCCTCGCCTCGGTCAGGAACCAGGCGATAAAGAGTTGTAGAGGAAGAGCCAGCCTGTAGCTAAGCGTAGAACTGTAAATTGCCACCATACTCGGAGGAGGGTTCCATACGTCCCTATTACCAGCAGGTATCATCAAATAGAATCATCCAGGTCAAACAGAGCACGATATTTCCCGATTTCCATATTCCCGACCACATTCGGTTCAGCATCGTAAGCACAGAGCTAAGGTTAGAAGGAACACTAGGATAAAGCCCAGAAACGTCAACATTAAAAAAATAAAATTGGTCAGAGGGTGAATCCCCCAACAATTTGTAAACACAAGAGGCTAAATAGATTCCAGATGTTCCCTTGCTTCCCGACCTTCTTGGCCACTTCTCCTGTGCGAACGCCCCCTCTTTCCGAATGTTCCGCCTTATCTCTTTCAAATTTCTAGGGTGCTCCTGGAGTGACCGCTACTATCTCGGAGCGCTTCTTAGGATCCTGGGCCACGATTGGCATGGAAAGTTGGTACGTCGAACTCAAGTTAGTCGTGACTGATATGCTAATTCCCTACTCAGCGGCATCTTCAATAACTTTTTACAAGGACTCCTAGATCTACTTGAATGCTTCCGGGGAGATATCAGTGGTTGTGCTTGTGGATGTTACAATGTCAGGTCTGGAGGATAGTGAGGTTCTTAAGGATGGATCTTCCCTTGTGGCGGCGACATCCACAGGATTTGAGGCATTGGCATCACGCGTCGTGTCAACATTGCGAGAGGATGGACTTCTGTCTCTGTCAATGTCCATAACATCGCCTTTAGCTAACTTCTTTCCAAATTAATCATGTAAGCTGAATATTATCGGAGGTTCATCCTCTTCTTCTAGTGCCAGTTGTTGACAGTGATTTCTAGATTAATCCCTATTCATACAATTAAAGCAAAATAGCAACTAATCACAAACAAAAGATAACGAGAAAATAAATAAGACACAATGTTTTTACGTGGTAAAACCCAGTGTGGGGAAACGTCCACGGTTGCCAAAGACAGTAGCAATAATTCATTATGATGAAAAAAGATTACACGATAAATCTCTCTCGTGCTCTTGCTAGTCAAAATTGTGTTAGTTCCTTTATGGGTATCATTAGGGTCTATTTATACGTGCATAGAACCATAATTCTTGATGTACGAGTAAGGGAAGTTCCCGCAATTAAATGAAACTCTAACTTATTCGAGTCGTGTTTCCTTCTTCCTCGCTCTGTATTGGTTGTGTTTCGACTCTATTAGATCTCTTGCCTAATCTGAACTCTGATAACTATAAGGAAATTTACTTCCTCATCAAAGTGTACTTCTAGACACCTTATTTAAGTATAGCTCGTTCTCTGCGTGTTTGAGTCGTAACTTCGTTTAACCCGAGTGTTGTCCACGTGTTATGCAACCGACTGCTTGTTTCACCCGACCAGATTTACTTCCCCCGATCGACGATTTTTCCCGAAACTGACCCTGACCATCTTGGTGACCCAATCGGATATACTAACCTAACCGTTTGCGTTATCTTGGTTGGGGGGCATGGGTTGAGTCTTCTTTGACCAACTTGGATTGACTCAATCTGATCGTCTTCTAGTGACGTGACACCCCTAACCCTGGTTTTTTGCTGACACGTCACATCATTCAGAATTTACCAATAACAATTTCTATTTCCTAGTTTAATCATTCTAGGGGGGCATGGACCGGGTCTTCTTTGACCAACTTGGATTGACTCAATCTGATCGTCTTCTAGTGACGTGACACCCCTGACCCTGGTTTTTTACTGACACGTCACATCATTCAGAATTTACCAATAACAATTTCTATTTCCTAGTTTAATCATTCTAAGGCCCAGTTTGGCATTGTTGTGCTGTGGGGAGAAGTGCTTTTGAAATTGTTGTGGGGGGAATTGCTTTTGGAATTGCTGTGGGAAGAATCAGCTGTGTGTTTGGTAAACTGATTTTCAAAAGTGCTGTGAGAACTAAAAGCAATTTCAATGTATTTGGTAAACTGAAATAAAAAGTGTTGTGAGTGTGTAAAATTACTAAAAGGACATAGACATCTAAATGATACTAATGTGATATACTTTACATTTTTCTTGTTTATTTGTGTTTAGTGTTAAGTGTTATATAATTATGGTACTTTATTGAATTAATTAGCCCCATTTTTTATTCTACTTTATTTAATTAATTAGCCTTATTTATTCTATTCTACTTTATTTTTTTATTTCATTTTTATTCTACTTTATTGAATTAATTATCTCTATTTTTTTATACAGTTATGATTTTTTTTTTTGTACAGAAATATAAACCCAATTTTTTTAGTTAAATTTCGTTAAAGGCAAGGGTAAAGTTGGAAAGTTAGTACAATTTCATTTAATATCACTGTAGTGCGTTTTCTAAAAGCATAAGCCAAAATCCAAAAACATGTATTTGTAACTTCTCAAAAACTCAGTTGGGGGAAGCTAAAAGTGATCAAAAGCACTTCCCCGTGATTTTACCAAACACTCTGTCTTAGGTCCAGAATCACTTTTAGCCCCAAAAACAGTTGGGGAAACAATGTCAAACTGGGCCTAAATGTGTTTAGTGGTAAAGATCATTGTATTTTTATTATCTAGGTATATACTTTTTAATTAGATATTTTTTATTGTAAAGTTTGTTAAAAAAAAACGTTTACCATTCAGTTTGCTTGATTAGGAAATTACATTAATTCAACATAATAATGACTCATGTGTGTCGCCTTACAGATTGTTAGTGTATCAAAAAAAAAAATAACCCACTCGGACAATAAGAACTTCCCCTGCACCGAGTTAATAAGATAACTGAGGAGTTTGATGACTCTTTAGGTCTATGCTTTATACATTTTCCCGGAAAGTTATTCGGATATATAGAGATTCTTTTTTGTCTGGCATCATGTGTATGTTTACAGAGCAGCTTCAGTGACGCAGAGAAAACGTAACTAGAATTAGACCGACGTCTAAATTCTTTTGAAAAATTGGAATCCACAAGAATAAAGTTAAAACTTTAGAAATTTTATTGAAAAAATAAGCTGTCTGAGCCTTTCGGCTTACAAGGCTATTTAAAGCGAAAGACCCTAACCCGAATCCTTGTTGGATAAGAAACGATATTACATATCAAAAGCTGCCATAAATAGAGAAACTACCAAATATAGCGAAATCACAAAAGTTACGGAAATAAAATATTCTAACGACAATAAACAAACCGGAATTAACGGTAGACGATTCTGGCTTGTCAAAGTCAACTTATGACAAAAATGAAAATTTCCCAAAAAGGAAAGAATTGCGATTTCGGGGCCTAAATGATGGAATCTTACCGATTCCCTTCAATTAAGGTCATTTAATCTTGGATTTAGGATAGTCTCACCAAGCCATATAGGACTCAGCCACTTGTTCTACATCATTCAGTCGACACTGATTGCCCAAACGAACCAATCAGGTATTATAAGATGCAGTTGCCCAGAACTTCACTCATGTCATGCAGTCGTGTATAATTAACAACAAGAATTTGACATTTATGATACAGTTGCTCAAGTGCAAGTGGGTGTGGATGAATGAATACATCACCACTTGTATCATCGTGGTAAGTATGCTTTATTTTGGTAAGGGCATGTGTTTTCTTGAAGGCCTTTATGACCATTGGATTTATTTGCTTTCATTCTCTTTCTGTACCACATCAGCAGCCAACCCACATCGGACTGGAAAGACACATGTCACTCGCCAAATGGCATTCAAATATTACCTAAAATTAATACGTGGGACCTACTGTTCTATGTTGTATACCTTGAGATTAGGCTTGCAACTTGCAAGTAGACGATGTTTGCTTTTATCTCAATTAATTGACGTTCCTTGATTGACACAGTTATTTCAAGTCTGCGTGTTTATTTTCATTTTAAGTAGTACACCACATCATCAGTCATCCCTTAACAGCCCCCCTCTGCCTTTTTAATTTTTAGTCTATTTATATCTGTGTTTGAGCCAAGTCTTGCAACAAATCTATTGCTCATTAGCTCCAACCCTCTGAAGCTTTTCTTTATTGGGGTTAGCTACCAATCAATTTCCACTTTCTTAGTTTCTTGTTCTAGTGAGTGCTATATAGCTCTCTCAGCTACTACTTTCTTCATCAATTGGCTATATATATATATATATATATATAGAGAGAGAGAGAGAGAGAGAGGGTGTGGCAAAGTGAGGAGGAAATATTGATTGGAGGAGACAAGAAGGCAAGTTTTAGAACCAAGAATGGAGGCATAATTCCACCAAAGAGGAGGTTAGTGAAGACCATCATATTTCATCAAATTATCCATTCTATTTCTTCTCTTTTCCACTGCTGCTTTTGGTGCAACTCTGCCTTGGATGGCCACCCAAGTACAAGCACTACAGGCACAACCCCACCACCACCACTGGCATGAAAGTGGATCCTATACCTGCACAAAATACAATAACAATAATACAATGTCAAGATTTCATCACTGGCACCATCCAAATTTTCATCTTAATTAATTAGATAAATGGGGTCTCTCTCTGTCTATATCTTTTACTAGATTTCATCAAATCCCTTATGATTGGAAATTAAGTGCTTGAAACAAATATATGTAGCAGCTGTACTTGGATGGTTAATTATATGTAAAAAAAATTATATTCTCCTTCTTTTAGTACTAGTTTATAGTTCATTTCCTTGGAGAAATAATGTTGTCCCAAAAAAAACAATTTTTTTGTCAGATCTCATTGTGTGTTTGTCTTTTTATTCCATTTTCATATAGAGTTGTTGAGTTGGGTATACATCAAAATGAGGTTTTCCTAGTGACATCTTGTAATTATTTTTCTTTTATTTTACAATTTTTTTAGGTTAATATTTAAAACCTCCCCTCCCCTTTGAACTATTATTAGATATATAGTTATAAATGCTTTTATTTTAGGAACCTCCCCTATGGACTAACATCGTTAGCATTCCATTTGTGTTGACTGAGTTTGAAGGATAAAAAGTCTAAAATATCCCCATTTAAGCTTAAATTATTTGAATTGACCATTATACCCTCATACTTTTACTAAATAAATTAATAAAATGATACAAAAGATAGGAATGTTAACTTATAAAGGAGAAGTTATTTTGTGGATAATTTTATCCCTAAAAATAAAAAGAATTACAAATCAATCAAAAGCATTGAAAATGAGTATCTGCTTGGATTTATATAAAAAAAAGACAAATAAATAAATACATATTCTGGTTTATTTACAATTGTTTTTGTTCATTTGTAATTCTATTATTTTTAGGGATAAAACTGTCCATAATGGTTGATATTCCCACATTTTGTATCAGTTTATTAATTTATTTGGTAAAAGTATAATGGTATAATAGTTAATTCATACAATTGAAGTTTAAATAGAGATATTTTAAACTTTTTAACTATTAAACTCAATCAACATAAATGGAATGTTAACGGTGTTAGTCTATAAGGGGGTTTCAAAACTAAAAATATTTGTAAATATATATTCAATAATAATTTAAAGGTGAGTGGATATTTTTAATATTAACATTTTTTTTAATTCTCTAGCCCACCGTGGATAGCAAACAGATTGTGTTACTTATTGTTTAATGGATAGAAATATGTCAATTTTATTCTTTGGAGGAGGATTGGGGAATGGACAGTTACGGATGGCCAATGGGGAAATAGGGGCGGATGTAGGTCCCCCCCCGCCGCACCCCCACCCCCCCATTCCGGGAAAATGGAATTGGGATAATTTTGTAGGGAGGTCCCCCCATCCCTATCCTCATTTCTCCATTTCCTCAATTTTCCCCCTTTTTTCCCGTTTTTCCATTTCCCCAAAGTTCCCCGTTTTTCCATTTCCCCAAAGTTCCCCGTTTTTCCATTCTCCCATTTTTTATGTATTAGTAAAAATTACATATTAAAAAAATACACAAATCCACAAGCTAATAAATTCAAATACAAAATAATATCACATACAAATTGAAATGAAAGTGAAGTTGTTTAATATGTATGTATAGTTAGTATAATATGTTAATAAGTTATATGGAGCTTGCTTGGTGTGTAATTTAAATTATAGTTTATAAATATATATATATATATATATATATATATATATATATATATATATATATATATATGTATATATAGTTAGTAAAATAAAAATATTGAAAATATAATAAAAATATATATTAATATATTTTTTGTATAATATTATAATATTTGAGGGAAATAGGGATGGGGGCACCTAACCCCAACCCCATCCCCATTTTTAGGAATTCGTGGGAAAAATGGAGAAATGGGGATGGGGACGTTTCCTCCCATCCCCAACCCCAATTAAATTTGGGGTTAAAAGTCATCCTCATCCCCCTCATTTCCCCATTTTTTCTAAAAAAAATTCCCCAAATGATGATCGGGAGCGGGGGTTTGGGGCCCCGAGGTAAAATGATCATCCTCTTTTGGTTCATTTGTTAATTTTATTATTTTTAAGGATAAGAACGTCCATAAAATAACTTCTCATTTGTAAATTAATATCCCCATATTTTGTATCATTGTATTAATTTATTTGATAAAAGTATAATGATATAATAATTAATTCATCCAATTGAAGCTTAAACAAAAATATTTTAGAATTTTTAATTATCAAACTCAATCAATACAAATGGAATGTTAACGGTATTATTATATAAAGGGTTAAAAATAAAAATATTTATAAATATATATTCAATAATAATTTAAAGGTGAGGGGATATTTTAAATATTAATCTTTTTCTTTTTATTTTTAATTCTCTGGCCCGCCGTGGATAGGAAACAGAATGTGTTAGTTATTGTTTAATGGATAGAGAGATAGAAATATGTTAATTTTATCCTTTGTAGGAGGATTGAGGAATGGACAGTACAACGATTTGTTGAAAAAATCTTCTGGCATGTGACTCATTTTAATATATCCCCTTTAATATTATACTGTGCAGGGTACACCAATCAACATACAACACAACGATTATTTGACCATCCATCTTTACAAAATTTGTAAATTTCACCCTGGTGTTAATTTGCAATTATCAGCTCCATTCCTTACCGCAACCATGTTCTTACTTACAAGTCAAACAAATAAAATATAAAATTAGTTTATATCATAGATTTTTAGGAATAGTGTTTGATAATTGTTAGATTAAATAAGATTAGACTGCAGTTACCCAATCAAATCAAATATCTTTAGTTATTTCATGTTTATCAATTAACAAGGTTATTATCCTTTCAATTTATTATATAAATTAGGTCTTGCTATAATGAAATAAGATGATTGAAGTTTATTCCTAAAATTAAGTATTAGTTTATTCTAACATTTTAGAGATTTTGGTTTCTTTCGAAGTAAACCAATACTATTTCTTCTTTGATCAAATTGTGCACGTAACAGTTGATATCAAACAAAGACTAGAACGTTTGGAGGTTAATTTGTTAACACTCCATAAGGAGATGAGAGAAATGATCTTGGCCATTAATGCACACTTTAAACAGATCACTGATTCGTAGATTCGTGTTCATAAGCAAGGAGATTAACTAGTTGACTGTCCTGCAATCAAACATTTTGTTCAAGTTTACAAAGCATCAACGATCAATGTCCAAGCATCAAAACCCACAACGATGGATGTGCAAACGTCCAAATGAACAACACGTTCAACCTCAACTGGTTCAATTCAAACCGGCACAAAGAGACTCATTCCAAAAAAACCAACAAGGTACAAGAACAACTCTTCATCAATTAAAAGATTGAGTCTGAACGAATTGAAGAACATGAAGAAGAAAGGTTTATGCTTCAACTGCAATAAGAAATTTGGACCTAATCACAAATGCAAGTACCTTGAAGGAATCTGGTCAGAGGAAGAAGATGAAGTAAACAAGGACACGACCTTTGAAAAATTGGCTAAATAAGTTGGATGATTAAAAAAATCCAATGAATATCCTTGATGATAAAGATATTTTAAGGTAGAAGGAATGTTACAGGCAAGTCAAATAAATAAAAAATAAAGTTAGTGTTTAGATTTTTAGGGATAGGTTTTTATATTTATTAGATTAAATAAGATTAGATTGCAGTTACTCAATCTAATCAGATGTCTTTAGTTATTTTATGTTTATCAGTTGGGTTTAGTGGTGGCAAAAGGGATCAGGCTTGGCTGGCCTGGTCCTGTGGCAGGCCGACATGTGGCATGTGGCCAACGATCGGCCTGCGTGCCGACCTGGTAGGTCGGCTGGCCGTTGGCCAACAACCATTTCCTTTTCTTTTCTTTTCTTTTAATTTCTATTTGACAAAACAGTCAAAAATTCTTTTTTTGATGTTGTTTTAAATTTCATTAAATTTACAATTTTAACCTTGTTTTTAAAAAAAATCTTTAAATACCCCCAAATCCCAAAATCCAAATCAAACTCTCTCTACTATTAAATCTTTTAATTTCTCTCAATCACTCATTCTTTAGCCCCACTACTCTAAGTCTTTAACTCTCTCTACTATTAAATCTCTACATACTTTAATACTCACACTCTCTACAAATTACAAACTACAAACAAATGTTAGTTTTATTAGTTATGATTTTATGTTTATTTATTAACTCTTAAATATTAATTGCTTAGTTTTTAATTTTAATATTTATGATTTTATGTTTAGTTTTTTTTTTTTAAGCAGCAGAAATTTATTAAAAGAGAAAAGGAACCAATACAACGATGGACCAACAAGAAAACAATAAGAAACGAAACCCCCTTAAGAATAGAAAATGGTTGTTCTGGAAACAAATCCAGAAACGAAAACAAGAACTACCTAATAACAAAAACAACATAGAAGAACCAAACAAACTACCACCAACCCTCACAGAACCACGACGATAACATCAGCAAAGAAGAGAAAATAGAGATGATTTGCAACCCTTCAAAGCCAAAAATTAAAGAAAAAAATTCAAAGGCCCCATTAAAGCCTCTCCTACTGTAAACCTGAACTTTCCTTGGCCAAAACATCAGCTAGGGAATTGCAGCTTCTAGGCATATGTTCAATAGAAACCAAACTCGTAGTGGTCAAAAATGGCCTAATATCATACAAAACATTAACAAAATTTATATGTCCAAACCCATCATTGTTTATCCAGGAGACCGCATTTTTAGAATCGCTCAAAATCGTGATTTTACACTCCAGAAGGTACATATGAGATGATATGAAAACGCAAGCACGATGGATAGCTAATACTTCAGCCAAGTTGGAATCCGCTACTCCCATGCCCGAAGAAAAGAGACTTATATTTTTACCGTTCGCATCTCACAACACTCCACCAATACATGCCATACCTGGATTTCCCCTAGAAGATCCATCTATATAAAATATGAGGTCCTGGACATTGGGAGGTGACATTGTCCTAATATTCCTTTTCTTATAATGAATCTTATCGACACATCGCCCTTCGACATCTAGAAGGAGAATAGAAACGTCTTCGTTGGAGCCAACCCTACAGTTTTTAAACTATAACGCAACTCTAAATTTAACCGATTCTAAAGCCGTTGATAAAATAGCATCCTTGCCACCAAAAACTAGCACATTCCTATACTCCCAAATTGTCCAAACTACATCATAAAATAGCACAATCCATGCCCTCTTGCTGTCTTTTGATGCACGTAATCTTGTCCATCCTTCTGAACAACAGTGGAGATCTTTATTGTTGCAAGAGTTGATCCCCCCCCCCCCCCCACCTCACCTCACCTCATAGCCACAGATCATAGCTTCCAAGACCAAGAACAAAGCAAAAAGAGGTAATCCAATGATTCAATTTCACTTCCACATAACGGACATTCAATAGAGGCAAGCCGAGACCAACCAAAGTTATACCAAACTTCTCTAACAAGAATACTCTTGAACAGCTGCCACAAGAAAATTATGATTTTCGGAAAGACGTAACCGAGCTATAACAGAGGCCAGAAAGCCCCATTATCCACTCCTCCCATATCTTCCAAGCACCTCCCAAAAGACTTGACCGAATTTGAACAATAATTCCATGACAAAGCATCCTCTATTCCCTTACGAATTTTAAGACTCTTTAATGCCAACATGAAGAAGTTCCATTGGGATAATTCCCAATCGAAAGGCTGCCTCCTCAGCTGTATACTTGTCGCAAGTTTCGGTTCTGGTTCGGTTCCGATTATGGAGGAACTTGAACCGGAACCGGTTCTGCCCTGTTTCGGTTTCGGTTTCGACTGTTCCGACGGTCTGGTTTTTTTTTTATTCTATAAAATATTACATATATGTAAAGGTAAATTTATTTGTAAATGCATGTTATTCTAAAAAAAAATGAACTAAAATAAATAACAAATTAAAAAATTAAAATAAAACTAAATAAATTAAAATTTGGCCTTGCACTTAATTTTTACCACGATTAAGTTTCCTACGTATCCTCTTAGGGGAATTTAGAGGTTTCAAAGGCCACGTAGTTCTTTTACATTTTATTGCAAGTTGGCCAGTTGGGTGATGACGTGGAGACAAGGACTAAATGTTGTTCTGATCATTCATTCCACTTCCGGCTTCAGGTTGGTTATCTTTGAAGAAATCGTAGGGTTCATCCTGATCTATTTCTTGTTATCTATATTCTACTTTCGTCCAATCATCTACACAAGCTTGTATCTGAATTGATTTTGGACTTAAAAGTGAACGTCTGCAGTTCAAAATATTTCCACCGGCGCTGAATTGTTGGTCAACCGCTACTGTAGAAACTGGGGTTGAAAAGATTTGTTTGGCTATCATACCCAAGATTGGAAAGTATTTTTCATGCACATTCTACTAGTGTATGATATCAAATTTTTTATCTTAAGCGTCTTCTATAAACTCAAAAGAGATACCTAGATAAGATTCAAGTTCGAAATACGAGTTGGAGCTTGATAAAGAAGAACCTCGTAACTTTTTGGTTTTTTTGGATAAAAGATTATACCCTAAATTCATAAATCCAGAGGATGATAAGGACTGAGATACGCTTTGAGTTTGTGGAATATCTATGTTCAATGATGGACCATAAACTCTAAGATATTCATCATATAACTCATACAGTAATGTCTTAACTCTATCACAACACTTATTAACATCATACTCTATTTTTAAACTTTGTTCATAATAAGCAAACAGATAATCAGACAAACTTTCTAATCTACGACGTGAATCAAAACACATGGCAATCAAATAAATATTTGGAAACTCCGTATAATATTCTAACCATTTAGCCTTCATAGCAGTAACGGACTCCAGCAATTGTGGGTCGGTTTCACAATGAGCTAAGACACCGACAATATTAAGACTTTCAATAATAAATAAATTAGTTATAGGATAATAAACACCAGATAAATTGTTATTATCAATATTAAAGACTTTTAATAAACAACAAACATTGTTACAAACATCTCAATGACTTTGATAAAGATTAATGTGACTAACATTATATTGAATAAAAGTAACTAATAAATCTCTATAATCATAACATTTATCGAGCAATTTATATGTAGAATTCCAATGTGTTAGAATATCACGAGGAAATCTAACTATACGTCTACCATTTTGTTTACAATATGTTGTCCACGCTTTCATTGCAGAAGAATTTCTCCATAAATAATAGAGAGCATCTTTGATAGGTTGAACAAACTGTTGAAGAGTTTTTAATCCTTTTTTAACACATAAATTTAATACATGGCATGCACATTGTTGATGAAAAAATTTACCACCAAGATAAGGTTTGCATAACTCAATTAAAGTAGGAACATCAGCAGTATTGTTAGAAGCATTATCAAAACCAATTGCGAAAATTTTGTTTTTTAATATTATACTCTGTAAAAATAATTCTAAGATGTCTAAAAATATTAGCAGCAGTGTATTTCTCATCAAAAACTCTAAATGCAAGAATTCTTTTTTAGAGAGTCCATGCATTATCCATATAATGGTAAATGACACCCAAATATGAATGCATTCTCCAATGGTCACTCCATATGTCGGTACATACGGAAACACGACCATTATATTTTTCAAAATATTTTTCCAACTTTCTTTTTATTTATCTTAAATTTTTTTCAAGTGTTTTTGTGAGCGTGTCTCTTAGAATACGACATGCAACGAGATTTAATGCTCGTCACAATTGTTAATAAAACCAACCTTTTCACCAAAACTAAATGGCAAGTGTTCTGTTGCAACCATTCTAGCTAATTCTTCTCTATTGTTATCATCACTATATTTAAATAATTGGTGGTTAGGGGTAGCGTACCTGGGCATTTGGGATTGTGAACTGGATAAGGCATCTGCTTCTGGATGATTGTTCGTTATATGCTTATGATATGTGCCATATCCTCCATATTTGTTCCACTTAAAAAAAATTGCAACAATTGCAAACCACTTTAATGGTTTCATCGTCTTGCGTAACATTCTTAATACGGTGTACAAAGATATCAGATTTGACATTCTTCGATACATTCTCTTACGAATCTGGGTGAAATTCAAAATCTGCAGGTTGTTCTTCAGGCATATTTTCTGATAGTCTTGTAAAATTGGGGATAGAATTGGGTCGATCAGGATCGGGTTCAAAAATTATTAAAGGGGGTTGAGATTGATGGGGGTTTAGGCCTAAGTCTTCAGCATAGACTTGGCGTTGTAGATACTCGTGATAGGCCCTGTCATCAGAACCGAGATTATCGGTCATACGACCATTACCTTTCATCAAAATTGAACGCCTAAGGCCATCACGACTTCCACTTCCACTTGCCATTTTAAAAATTGAAATGTAAAATTCCTTAAACAAAAAATATTAAAAATTTGAGGAAAATAAATTGTTTGAAATAAATTCCGTAGATAATAGTAATTTGGAAACTTAGTAGTTAGTTTAGTTATTGCAAATAAAATAATTCAAAAAATAAAATAAATTACAAATAAATGAAATTGGAAAGTTAGTAAATAGTAGTTTCAAATTAAATTGTAAATAATGTAAATAAAATAAATTGAAAACTTAATTGTAAATAAAACAAATTATTTTCTTAATAGCAAATAAAATAAATTGTAAATAAATAAAATTGGAAACTTAGTACTTGCAAATTAAATAAATTGGGAACTTACTAACTTAGTAATTGAGAGAGATTTGAAAACTTTGAAAGTTGGAGAATTGAGAATTGAGAATTGAGAGAGAAAATGAGAATTAGAGAGAATTGGGAGGAAATTGGAGTGGGGAGAAATGAAGGTAGGAGAGGGTATTTATAGAAAACAAAACAAAAATAGAACGTTGGACTGCATCTCAACGGTTTGCCGACGTCAGCAGTCCGTTAGGCTGCAACAGTTAAAAAAAATTAAAAAAAAAAACAGATTTGTTCGAACCGGATGATTCCAATAAATCTCACCGGAACCGCTACAGTACCATGTCCTGTCCGATTCCGGTTCCCAAACAGTTTGGTTTCGGTTTACGACGGTTCGGTTCAGGTTCGGTTCAAAGTTTCGGTTCTGTTCTGTTCTGTTCACCGGTTTGAACCGAACCGAACCGCCGACATGTCTACTCAGCTGAATGTTCCAAGACCAACTGTCGTTTACCCATTTCCCATATCCGCATACCCGACCATCCTTGAAAGCAGCTAAGGTGAAGATTCTAGGAAAAGAACATATTAAACACCGAAGAACATATTAAACACCCCGAATCCCAGCCCAAATCCTTCCAAAGACATACCCTCTCACCTGAACCGACCACCACCTTGAAACCATTCTTAATAATATAAGTTGTAGCATTGCTCGAACCATACAACTTGTTCACTAATTTAACAAATTGGAGACCCATTCTTCACATTTAAAAAATCCCACATTATGCCCTCATTATTCACACCATACTTAGCACACAAAATCATCTTCCACAAGGACAAATGTTCATTACCAAAATGTTAAATCCACTTGGCCATCAAGCTATCACCCTTGTCCTTTAGCCGCCCAATACCTAGACCCCCTTTCCTTTTGATTCTACAAATCGACACCCGATCCAATGCGTGAACCTTTTTCTTTTGAACACTATCACTCCAGAAAAAATTCCCTTTTAAGCTTTTTATCTTTTTATCTTTTTAGCCACCCCCACCGAAACCCCAAAAACTAACATGTAGTAGGTTGGAAGACTAGACAAAACCACATTTATAAGGACTAACCTTCCCCCTTTAGACAACAAACTCCTTCTCCATAGAGCTAATCTATCTTCCACTTTCTTGATGACCGGATTCCACAAAGATTCCCTGAGAGCATTTTCTCCAAGCGGGAGCCCCAAGTATATCATAGGCAAGGAAGACAATTTACACCTAAAAGGTTTCGCCCATTTTTCGTCACTCGGCTTTTTCTTACCAATCTTGACAAGGGAAGACTTATGAAAATTAATCTTTAGGTCAGACATCAACTTAAAACATCTTAAAATCCTTTTAACATTCAAAAGTGATTCCATGCTTGGCTCAATAAACAATAGTGTGTCATCTGCAAATTGGAGGTGAGTAAGTTGAACTTCATCATTCTGGAATCCGATACCCATGATCAACCCTTGCTCCCTAGCTTTAACAAGCAAACAACTTAGCACCTCAAATGCCAAATTAAACAAAAAAAGGGATAAAGGATCTCCTTGCCTAAGCCCTATTTCCATAGAAAACTCCTTCGTCGGAATTCTATTAATTAAAACTGACAACAACGAAGATGAAACACAGCCACGAATCCAATTAATCCACTTAACTCCGAATCCCAATGCATAAAGCATCTGAAACATAAAATCATGACTAATGCTATCGTAAGCTTTTCGAAATCCAGCTTGAGAAGAATCCCGCTCGTATCCGATTTATTCCAAGAATGGACCACCTCCTCAACAATAACAAAACTGTCAACAATATGTATTCCCGACACAAAGGTCATCTGATACGGACTAATAATCTTTAACATAACTCTTTTCAGTCGATTAGCAAGAAATTTTGCTAAGATTTTGTATTCAGCTCCAACCAAGCTAATAGGACAGAAATCTTTTAAATGCACAGGAGTTTTGATCTCAGACACCAAAGCAAAAAATGTCATATTCACATGCTTTACCACCGAGCTGTCTTTTTGAAATTCCTCCATAAAACCCATGAAATCATTCTTGACCACCTCCCAGTTGGATCTAATAAAATTCAAATTAAGACCATCCGGCCCCGGAGATTTGTTACCATCGCAACCATTTAGAGCTTCCTACATCTCTTCCTCCAAAAAAATTTCTTCCAAAGCTAAACTTTCCAATACCAAGAGATTGTTAAAATCCATTTTAGGCAAACCAATATTGAGAATTGAATGTGCCTGGTATTTCGGTCACCTTTCTTCAACCATTTTACCCTGGACCATTGCCTCCAATTTTGTTATTCACAGCTGATTTGCCTCCACAACTTAACCAAGCAATCTTTCCTTTTTTGCCTCAGATCGTTAGACCAACCAGTTGCAACTGCCTTTGCCTCAATCTCAATTAAAACTTTTTCTAAAATTTTCGACTAATCCCCACTGCCCCTATTTTTATTTCCCTACGATCTCATCACTTTCTTCACAATTTTGGATTTTTTATTAAGAATCATACTAAACGAACCTTCACATTTAAGATTCTTCCATGATTCCTTCACAACTCCCATTAACTCCTTACAATCCAACAAGCTATTTTGAACACGGAAAGCATTTGGTCCCCAATCTAAACCCGACTCTCCTAACAAAATTGAATTATGATCCGATAGGCTTCTGAACAACCTCTTCTGAATAATCGAAGGAACCAAGATAAGAACACAGGAGAACAAAGAAATATGTCCAGCCTTGCCCAAGAACCAGCCTCCCTATTGTTGTTCCATGTAAAAATCGATCCTTGTAAAGGCAAATCAACAACCCCGACCGCGTCGATGAATTCCTTAAAATTACGTATGGAACTTGCACTACCTTGGCCTCCTAACCTTTCATTTTGATCCAACACTGTATTGAAATCACCACCAATAAGCCAAATACCCTCGAAAGAAGATTACGCCTCAAGGATGAATTGCCATAACACCTTTCTGTCATCTTCCTGATTTGCAACATAGACATTACAAAAAATAACTTCCTTCTTGACCTTAGACAAAAATCTTACAACGATCATTGGTGATACAATCTGATACGACAAAGGCATCATCATCACATAATGTCACCAGACCACCCGAAGAACCTATAGAGTCCACGACCACACCTTTGGACATGCAAGCACCACCTAAAGACTTGATCAATCTTGAATCAAAGAGCTTCAATTTCGTTTCCTACAAAAATAACAGAGACGACTTGTACAAATGGACGATGTTACTGACTACCCTACGCTTTTCAGGTCTCCCAAGACCTATAATGTTCCAAAATAAGATTATCATTAAAAGAAAAAATATTCGCACACTCTTGAGAACAATCACCCACTCAGCGAAGAGCTCTGAAACTCTCCTCGTCCTCCACCACTCCCTTCCAAATTTATTCTGAGACAGTGGCCCCTTTCCCGTTAAAATTTAATCCCAATAAAACGGCCACTACTATCACCTTGTCGACCTCTTTGCTGATTCTCTGCTTGTATTTCTTCCAGCTCTTGGCAGTCTTCTTAAACTCATCAATACTACCTCTTTCAGAAACATCTAAAAATGCATCACTATCAACACCCTTTCCATTACCATTCTCAGCTTCAGTCACTGAGACCTGATTCCTCTTTTCTTGCAAACATTGTGTTCTTGACAAAACGTTGTTCTTAGAGGGGTGAGAGACATTCAAACTATCATAACGTGTGACCATTCCATGCTTTTATGTTTAATGACGTAGTAGATCCGTATTATCCTGGAATCCACCAGAAATAAAGAGAAACGAATTCTGAAATTTTATTGAATCAAAGATGATAAGTCTTTCGGCTTACAAGTCTATTTAAAGTGATTAAACCCCAACTCAAATCCTTGTTGGATAAGAAACGGGATTACATAGCAAAAGTTACGAAAAATAGCAAAAATTACAATAGTTACAGAATTCGAAGATACTAACGATCCTAAACAAGCCAGAATTGACGACAGACGATTTTGACTTGTCAAAGTCAACTTATAACTTAAAAAGAAACTTTCCTAAAATGGTAAAAACTGCAATTATGGGACCTACACGATGGAATTTGGCCGAAAAAAGGTGTGTCTCACAGCTGCAAACGGTGACTTGAAAACATCTCGTCGATTCGCTTTAGGTGAAGTCAATTAGCCTTGAATTTATGATGGTCTCTCAAAGTCATGTAGGAATCAGGTACTTGACATCATTTAGTATAATAATATTTACGGGATAGTTTTTACTTAATGTGAATACTTATGCTTAGTATTTTTAATATTTATTGCTTAGCTTTTAATTTTATTATTTATGCATTTATGTCTAGTATATAAAATATTTTTGGGATAGTTATTACTTACTGTTAATATTTATGATTAGTATTTTTAATATTAATTGCTTAGCTTTTAGTTTTAATATTTATGATTTTATGTTTAGTATATTAAATATTAATTGCTTAGTTTTTAATTTTAATATTTATGATTTTATGGTTAGTATATTAAATTTATTGGATAGTTTTTACTTAATGTTATTAATTATACTTAATATTTTTAATATTAATTACTTAGTTTTTAATTTTATTATTTAAGATTTTATGTTTAGTATATTATATATTTATGGGATAGTTTTTACCAAATGTTAATATTTATGTTTAGTATATTAAATATCAATTACTTAGCTTTTAATTTTATTATTTATGATTTTATGTTAAGTATATTAAATATTAATTGCTTAGTTTTTAATTTTAATATTTGTGATTTTATATTTAGTATATTAAATATTTATGGGACAGCTTTTAGTTAATGTTAATATTTATACTTAGTATTTTTAATATTAATGACTTAGTTTTTAATTTTAGTACTTATGATTTTATGTATAGTATATATTAGATATTTATGGGATATTTTTTACTAAATGTTAATATTTATATTAAATATATTAAATATTAATTGCTTAGATTTTAATTTTATTATTTATGATTTTATAGTTAGTATATTAAATATTTATGGGACGGTTTTTAGATAATGTTAATATTTATACTTAGTATTTTTAATATTAATTACTTAGTTTTTAATTTTATTATTTATGATTTTATGTGTAGTATATTATATATTTATTCGATAGTTTTTACTGAATGTTAATATTTATTTTTGTATATTAAATATTAATTGCTTAGCTTTTAATTTTAATATTTATGATTTTATGTGTAGTATATTATATATTTATTCGATAGTTTTTACTAAATGTTAATATTTATTTTTGTAAATTAAATATTAATTGCTTAGCTTTTAATTTTATTATTTATGATTTTATGTGTAGTATATTATATATTTATTCTATAGTTTTTACTAAATGTTAATATTTATGTTTTGTATATTAAATGTTAATTGCTTAGTTT
This sequence comes from Dipteronia dyeriana, assembly GCA_032871835.1. Classification (NCBI taxonomy): domain Eukaryota; kingdom Viridiplantae; phylum Streptophyta; class Magnoliopsida; order Sapindales; family Sapindaceae; genus Dipteronia; species Dipteronia dyeriana. The sequence goes on along the minus strand of CM065296.1, from coordinate 96,703,050 downwards.
TTAATTTTATTATTTATGATTTTATGTTTAGTATATTAAATATTAATTTCTTTATTTTTTATTTTAATATTTATGATTTTATGGTTAATATATTAAATATTTATGGGATAGTTTTTACTTAATGTTGATATTTATGCTTAGTAATTTTAATATTAATTACTTAGCTTTTAATTTTTTTATTTACGATTTTATGTGTAGTATATTATATATTTATGGGATAGTTTTTACTAAATGTTAATTTTTATGTTTAGCATATTATATATTTATGGGATAGTTTTTACTAAATGTTAATTTTTATGTTTAGTATATTAAATATGAATTGCTTAGCTTTTAATTTTAATATTTATGATTTTTTATATAGTATATTAAATATTAATTGCCTAGTTTTTAATTTTAATATTTGTGAGTTTATGTTTAGTATTGTTAATAGCAAAACTTGGTTAGGAGACCAAAGAGAAATTTTTCACTCTCCTAGCTTGAATCAAAGCCCGAGTTCAACATTCATTAAACCTCAGGTGAGTCGTAAAGCTACCCCGCAGAAGCGAGAAAGGGTCATCGGGCTTTAGAACTATGAGGAATGAAGCTCGACACTACTAGGTCAAGCCCTCACGTGAACACTGGAATTCGGACAAAGCCCGATACGCGGTTATCCTGACTTCTCGAGATCACCTATCCTAGAACCCCGGTTTCTGGGGCCAGCCTCTGGAACCACCCATGAAAATAAGAAAAGGTCACCGAGCTCAGAAAACATTTGTGGTTAAGCCCAACACAAACAAATTAAGTGCCTTCCAAATCAAGGCTTCTCGAGGTCAAAATTAACTCGTAGCCTAAACCAGAAGCCCGCCAACCTCACTAGAAGCTCGTTGTCCTCTCCAGATACAAAAATAGGGCCTTTAAGAGGATCAGATTCACGTTATAGCACCGCTCCACTTCACTAAATAAAGAATCCAATCCATCTAGTTAGATAAAAGGAAGCTCGCAGAAGCCCTACCATCACTCACGGGCGTTAGCACTGTCATTTCAAGCTCAAAAAGGGACCCAGGAAGGTTAGATCGAGCTCCTAACATTAAGACCCGGGTATGGATCTACCTCGTTCTATGAACACCATACTCAACGACCTCCATGAGGCATCACACCATGAAGGTACACGGGATCACATCTACACTTCAACGAACATTGAAACACTACGTACGTGTAAGGCAAGAGGTTGAATCTAAAGAGGAAACAAACTTATCTTCTAAGATATTCTCGAATCCATTATTGATCTAAAGTCAATGACTTTTGAATAAAAGATCCCGCCCGATAAGGAGGGGAAGGATTCTGAGAATCTGGACGAGAGAGTCACAAACTTAACCTATTTGGATTGTGTATAAATGGACCAAGCATGAGGAAAAAAGAAAAAGAAAAAAAGAAGGGGAAAGAGCGCAGAAGGAATCGACAATGGAGAGGACAAGGAGAGAGTTGGAGATCTCGGCCTAAATTCTGTATTCAGAAAACGGCCTTAACTATTATCTATTATTTGATATGCACGGGGTAGCCACACTATTATATCTTAGAGAGATCATGAGTATTTAGAAATCCATTTGTAGAGTATTCACGGTTAATAACAAAATCTTTATAGTCCCGTCTTCATTGCACTTAAATTGATACATCCATCTTTATTCAACCAGGTTAGGTGCCCAAGGTACCAAACCCGGTCATCGCCTACGTGGTCGTGGTCTCGAGGGTGTTAACCGAAATTTCTCACCCTGAGCAAATTCTCCGTTAACAAGTATATTAAATATTTATGGGACAAATTTTACTTAATGTTAATATTTATGCTTAGTATTTTTAATATTAATTACTTAGTTTTTAATTTTATTATTTATGATTTTAAGTGTAGTATATTTTATATTTATAGGATAGTTTTTACTAAATGTTAATATTTATGTTTAGTATATTAAATATTATTTGCTTAGCTTTTAATTTTATTATTTATGATTTTATGTGTAGTATATTAAATATTTATAGGACAGTTTTTACTTAATGTTAAATGTTTATGTTTAGTATATTAAATATTAATTTCTTAGTTTTTAATTTTAATCTTTATGATTTTAAGTTTTTAAATATTAATTGTTTAGTTTTTAATTTTAATATTTATGGTTTTATGTTTAGTATATTAAATATTTATGTGATATTTTTTTACTTAATGTTAATGCTTATGTTTAGTATTTTTAATATTTATTGCTTAGTTTTTAATTTTAATATTTATGTCTAATTTTGTAGGAACTAGGAAATGGATCGTACTCAAATTTCTGTTTATTTCTCAAACGGATTAAACATGATTAATGATCAGTTTATTATTCCGTTAACGGAAAAGGAAGTCAGGGAAGATACTAAAGGACTAATTGGTCCTTCCGCCTCAACACCGGGGACAGGAACATCAAAATCCAGAACCAGAAAGATAAAACTTATGGTATATGATACTTTTGACCCGATAAACATAACCAGCTCGAACGGTCATGTATTATCTAAGGTTTGTTGTAAATTTTGTAAGAAAATATTGTCCAATACTAAGGGGTCGTTTGTTTTTTCCACTTAAAACTTAATGAGTTTGAATCATAATTATTAAGTTGTTTTATTTGTTTTTTTAAGTGGTCAGAAAACTTAAAAATCCTGAAAAACAACTTAAAATAAAAAGTAAAAAATCTTGAATTTTAACTTAATTGCAAATCATTGAATTGCATTAAATGCAATCTAAAATCTTTTCTTCTGATACTATCCCCCCATATATAATATATTTCCAATTTCATCAAAATTACATATGGTATATAAATCTTTATTTTAATATATTACTTATTTTAACTAGTTTTAAAAAAAATCCAGATAAAAAAGAACCCTAATCACTATTCATATTAATGTTTAATATCGATACTTTATTATAATATTATGATGATGTATGTATATATATATATATATGAGTGTTTTGTACGAGTTTTTCTGATGTTCTTTTTTTTTTTTGAAAAAAAAAATATTTTCTTTTCTTAGAAAAATGAAGTTTGTTTGTAATAAAAAATGAAGATCATGATCATACGTGTTCATATATAATTATTATTTTTGGATTGTGTTATGTAAAATTACTTATATTCAAACAATTTTACTTTTAAAAAACAAACGTGTTGACAATACATTCAGATGTGAGAAAAAAAATAAACATGTCATTCATGTTCAGGTTTCAGTCCCTATTCAATCAATAGAAAAATTCAGGACTGTTCAGTATTCAGACAAAAAAATAAACGACCCCTAAGAATGGAACGGGAAATTTGAAAAGGCATTTAGATTCATGCATGCTTAAACACGGTCAAGTAGATACTACTAGACATACACAACTATAATGGAACCCAGATGGGTCCATTACCAGTTAAAGATATGGCATGTTATATTGCACAAACCAATCAACCCATTGGTTTCCGTGACAGTCCTTTTAAAAAAAATATCAAAAATGCATTAAATCCCTATTTTTCAGTTGTGTCTAGAAACACCACCAGAAGCAATTTACTAAAATGCTTTCAATCCGACCGAATCAAATTGGTTGCTCAATTATAGAGTTTAAGTGTTTCTATGGCACTAACTTTCGATATTTGGAACGCACGTTCCAAACAGAACTATTTATGTGTCATAAGTTACTATATTGATTTTGATTGGAAGATCCAAAAAAGAATTCTTAGTTTTTGTGCCATGGATTTCGCTCATACCACTCAAAATATTTTTGATGTTATTTTTGAAGTTTTAAATGATTTTAGACTAACTGGACACTTCCTTTCCCTAACATTAGTTAATGCATCATCAAATAATGCATCCATTAACTTAATTTTAACCAACAATGTCCATCAAAATGGAGTCATCTCTGCCACCATATGCATGTCACATCATAAATTTAATTGTAAAATCAGGTTTGAAGGTTGTAAGCGGTCATATAGATCGCATCATAGATGTCATTTCCTATATCAGCAGCTTTAAACAAAGAGTGAATTTTTTTTCAGATGTTGTCAAAATTTTGACAAACAACCCAGAAGATTCCAAACAGATATACCGGTAAAGTGAAACTCCACTTATTTAATGTTGGAAAGTGTTATTGATTATTCAAGTGAATTATAGGTTATTATAATATGAAAATGGCCCGAGTGGACAATCAAACCATATGCGACGAGGATTGGTTTGTGGTAGATGTTTTTATTAAAATTTTAAAGATTTTTTTACAATTCAATTGCACTTCTTCTGTTGTCTATTACCCTACATCACATCTTGCATTGCATCAAGTATTAGAAATTTCTGAAATTTTACACTCTTATGAAGATGATGTCATTTGAAAAACTGCAGTTGAGGCGATGGTAAAAAAAAAATAAAAAAATATTGGTCTGAAATTCCTTTACTCTATGCTTAGGTTGTACCGTTGTATAGTAGATCCTAGGACTAAATTAATTAGTTTAAAATCTTTTACTTAGTTTATTGGTCGTTATTTGGATTTAGATCTTACTCAACATTTTACTAACCTACAGTCCAAGGTGTTCAAAGTTTATCGTCTTTATGAGTGTTGGTTTAGTGGGAGAAACATGCAACGAAGGGAACAACCGGACACCCGACCGATGAAGAAAAGTATGAGAATCCTAAACATGGAAGACTCTTCATCCTAATATGGTTCTGGTTCATCTCAACATTGTGAACCGAACACTTACTTTAAAACTAGGTTCGACTTAGCCCATCAAGGAGACTTCCAAGAATTTGATATGCTATTATGGTGGAAGAACCATACCGAGAGTTATCCAGTATTGTCCCAACTTGCATAGGACGTACTCACCATCCCTGTGTATATTGTTTGTTTAGAACATGCATTCAACACCAGTGGATGTATAATTGAAGCTCGAAGATCTTGTTTGACCGCTTAGATGATGAGAGTATTAACATGCCTTCATGATTGGGAGCATACAGAGATGATGATGCAACATCAACCAGTAAATGAAGAACGAATTCAAAGTTTTTCCAACATATACTTTGCAGATGCTTCTAGTTTTGATAGTAAACGGCTGGATTGATGACTTCATTTTTATTTATACAAGTATTTGTTTTGCAATTTGATAACACTCTTTCTCCCTTATCAAGTTTTTATCCCATTGGATTTTATTGGTAAGGTTTTTAACGAGGTAATCACAAATCATGTGAACTAAAATGTGACAAATGTCAATAAGTAAATAAAACTCAACTTTTTTTTTAATTCTTACATTAATATCGCTTTATTTATTCTTTGAATAATTTTAGTAAATAAACAAAAAATAATTTAATTTATTTCTTACATTTTATTTCATTACTCATTAAACTGAATAAATAATAAATAAAAATTTAACTTTTTTTTGGAAAACTTGAATAAATTTTAAACTTAAAAATCAAAATACGTAAGTTGAAATAAATATAATAAATAAATTTTTAACTGCAAATACTCTAAGTTGAATAAATTTTAAAGTCTAACAATTAAATAAAATAGAAAAAAAAACAATCAATTCATTCAATTGATGAATAATGTATTTATTTTATATTTTTATAAATTATATATTAGATATTTAGATTTATAAATTATAATTTACTATTTTATTTTAAAGAAAAAGGGACTGCAGTCGGGTGTAGACCGGCCTGCTAGGCCGGTCAGTGGCCAGGCCACAACATTTTTGAAACAGGTCCGACCTGTTTTCTCTTCGGGCTACTTTGGGCCTGGCCTGTTAAAGGTCTAGTACAATTAGACCAAGTCCTTAACGGGTTGGGCTGACCATTTAACCACCATTAGTTTGATTATTATCTTTTCAATTTACTGTATATATTAGAACTTGCTATAATGAAATAAGATGGTTAGAGTGTATTTCTAAAATTAAGTTAATTTATTATGATATTTTGAAATTTTTGATTTCTCTTAAAGTAAATTAGTACTATTTCTTCTTTGATTCAATTATACACGTAATACATGTATATTGTATTCGTACAATAAATCCGAAACTAAGTCCGAAACTAAAGAGAGTGAGATTGTGGGAGGTTATCACATGATCTCACGCATAGACGAAGCCAGCTCCAAGATTTTAGAAAGTCAATTTGAAATACTATTGTAATTTTAATTAAAAAATATAAATAATAAAAGCTGTCAAGGTAAAATGTTAATAAAATATTAAAATTATTAACCCCACTCAACAATGTGACTTTGTCACTGGTCCGACTTATGTTCTTCTCATTTCCTTGCTTTGTTTGTTTGGGACAGCTTTTCAGATGTTTGGAAGCTATTTTGAGATTCAAAAACCATTTTTAGAGATGTTTGGGTAAAATAGGAAAAGAGCTTCTTGACCTTGGAAACTCTTTTACAAGAAGCAACAGCATAGATGCTTCTCTTGCAAGAAACCAAATGAACAATTAAATGAATCTTTTATATTGCCAATTTTACCCTTATTAGTATAAATAACAAACCAATAATTCCAATTGTATCCTGAAACCAATTCCAATTGAAAGGGATCATCACCATCTGTTTCTCATCTCTCTCGTCCAATCTTATCACTCTCACTCATTCAACAAAATTAAACCTAGAAAACAACCTATTTCTCTAAAACTCTATCATTCTCACAGACACTCGCCGCCACAAAACCACACAAATCCAGCTTCCCTCGCCGCGGCGGTGATCGAGAAAGAAGAGTGATCGATTTGCACTGCGACGACAGGATTGATTCCGAGATGGGTTTGAATCACGGTGGCAGGTTGATTCACGACTGGGTCTAAATTAGGGATGCACATTTATCCCCGGGGTCCCAAATCCCCGCACCCCCATCTCCATTTGGGGATTTTTTTTATAGAAAAAATGGGGAAATGGGGGGAGGATGGGGATGATTTTCATCCCCAAATTAAAATGGGGATCCCATCCCCATTTCCCCCACAATTAAATTGAAATGGGGATGGGGATGGAGATCCCCATTTCCCTAAAAGTATATAAATATAATTATAATATATATTTGAATTATTTGAAATATTTTATGTTGAATTTATAATGCACTGATATTTTTTATTTGTAATGAAAGGTTTGTTTTTATTTAATTTAATTTATTATTTTTAGTTAAATAGGGAAATGGAAAAATAGGGGAACGAGGGATACGAGAAAACGGGGAAAATAGGGAATTGGGGATGGGGATGGGGGGACCTCCCCCCAAACATCCACATCCCCATTTTTCCCAAATGGAGAAATGGGGGGATGGGGGAAGGGTCTAGGAAGTGGGGATGGGGGGACCTATATCCATCCCCATTCTCCAAACGTGCATCCCTAGTCTGAATCACGACGGCGAGGGAGATCGATTCGAAATTGATGTGAATCACGGCGGTGGCGGATCGATTCCGTCTAAATCGCGGTGGCGGATCGAAGCTGAGAGTTGTGGTGGTTCAATTTTGTGATGGGAGGATTTTCTGGGTTCAATTTTGGCTGTGGAAGGGGTTTCAATTGAATTAAAATTACAGAGAAAAAAACATATATGAAGAGGAAAAGAAGAAAATCCAACCGAGGGTAAAGGAAAAAATACAAATTCGTTTTTATGTGAATTTGTTTATAATTCTGTTTTGGATTGGTTATATATGGTATAAATGGGGATTTCGTGATTTGGAGTTGATGCTATTGGCAGGTTCAGGCCATGCCTGGCAGTTTGTCTTTCTCGCTGATGTGTGGCCTCGCTGTTCTTGTCCGGTTGCCCTGTTTTCCTTTGATTGTTGGATGCTCTATTCTTCTTCTGTTTTGATGATTTTGTTCTGATTGTTTGGGGTTGATGATTTTAATCCTCATTTTTGTTTGGGATGTTTGCTTTGTTTGAGTGGTGTAGTTGTTGTCTTGTCTAAAAAAAATGGTGGATTTTTTTCTGGGAATTTTTATGGCTTGTATTGAATTTTTGTAATTGTTTTGGTTAATGGTAGATAAATTAACCAATCTTATCTCCATTAGATCTATGAATTTATTTTATTTTATTTTTGAAAAAGATTTTTTTTTAAAATAGAAAAATACTCAATTATTTAATATAATAAAATTTTATTTTTTTTGTCTTTTAGCAGGGTTAAAAACGTAAATAGAGAGTGTGATGTCGTGTTAAGGGCATTTTAGATATTTACATGATCTGACATGGTCAACTTTTGAATTTGACAGGTGTTGAATAATGTCAAGGGGGTTAAGTGTCGGTTTTTGATAAAATTGATTCTATATGTCTAAGGGCAAACTTCAGGGAGGGCTGAGTGTTATTCACTCCTCCTTTAAGTAAATATTTCTAACTTTGCCTATCTCATGGATCCATGGTCTTACCATGATTATTTTTTAGGTCGATGGATTATCGAGCATAAGGAACTTAGTCTAGAGATTGACCCATTCGGCATAGACTGAAAGGATGATTTCTCCAATAGTATTTTTGTGTTTCCCATTGAATCCTACAAGTGTTGTCAAGCGATGCTTGATGCTCGACTTGTCAATTTGCATTTCCTTAGGAACATCTAGAAATAAAACGTTAATATGACTATCGTATTCAACTTTTTATGAGGCAATTAGCATTTGATAACTAAATAACTATAACATCATGATAAGGGTTGAACAAATTTGTTTGCTCATAGCTACTAAAGCTAATAGTCTCATTGGTTGTGGAATCAACGAAGGCGAACTTGAGAGTTCGACACTTATCGAGTGTGCCTCTTGGAGGATGAATGAATTGACCTCTCGCCTTGGATCCACATCTGATGATGTTGACAATCGTATCGTGTCGAGGCGGTTTTGGTGGGGTGACTTGCCATTTGTCATTTTGGTGTTTGTCTTGCTAGACCAAGGTATAGTTTGGATAGTAAATTAAAATTAGGGTGGTTTTTGACTATTAATGAAACTTCAGATACTATTTTAATGAATAATAAAAAACTAGAGGGTGTTTTAATAATATGCCTCAAATAATTTCATATTATATTCATTTATACGTTCCCAATTTGTTATTATATGTTTTCCATTACTATTTCTCTAGTTAACTCGATTTTGATTTTATTTTTCGTTCAGGTTCACTAATTACCATGTAATTAGTACTAATTATCATGTAAAAAAACTATTGTTTTTTGCCCATCCCTAATAACTAATAATAGTGGAGATATTATTCGGAATTTGACCTATGGATGCTATGCCGAACCATATAAATCTTGTTCAAAAATTGTAATAAACAAGCGGTTTGAGAGCATTATTTGAGTATGATCGGTATCATGAAAATAAAAAATCAATGTATATTCGAATTATCCTTCGTGAGAGCTTCAAAGTAGTATACTCAAACTCAGAAATCAATTAATTGGTGAATGAGAAATTGAGTCTCAAAGTGGACTCATTGTGTAGGGGAAATGTGCATCCCATAATGGTTGGGTAAAACACTTATATATATATATATATATATATATATATATATATATATATATTATATAAGTAGTTGTGTGATAGCAGCTTATCAACATGTGTAGCATAGAGATTATCTCTCACGCACACAGGGGTGGTGCAAATCATGGACTTCTAACATTCAATTGCACGACTCGTACGTGGAGATGCATGCGTACACAAATGTCGATTCGGTTGGACCGTGCCGAATTTTTGCTAGTATTTTAAATTTAATTTTTCCTAAATCAGTTTATTGATAAGGAAAGAATTAATTATTTTTCCAAAGTTAGACGGTTTTAAATGAATGATAAGGAAAAATGTAATTTTCGTTTTGGTTAAGGAAATTAATTGAATTGAGGAAATAGTTGATTTCTGTTTTAGATTATGATACTTACTTGAACACTAAGTAATCAGAATCAGTGATTAATTAGGAATAGATCTTTTAGAAGATTATTCCTTAATTAAATTTACTTTATCATTTAAAACGTAGTTATCAAGTAATTTCCAAATCAATCTTTTTGATTTTGGTTATATAAAAAAGCCCTAGTCTACACTTCATAATACACATTCTTAGAATCACGAAATCACATAACAATAGTTATTCTCTCTTCTCGTTCTTCTGTTTCTGTTCTTGGTAAGCTCGAACATAATTTGAGTTCGTTGAGAGTGGTTTGTGCTTTGAACTTCCACTGATAAATCGTTGTATCTTGGGAGACAATCGCTATACACATACGATGTTATTTACAGTCAAATTGTCTTAAGAACATCGTGTGAAACACGGGTCTCGATTTCCCTAACCTTTTGTTTCTGTTTGTTACTTTCTACAGATTCGAATCAGATTACGTTTGATCTACAAACAACAATCTTAAGACAATTTCCCTTCTACTTTTGGTTTTTGGTACATATCGTGATAAACTTGAAACTTCACTGGTTCGGTTTTAAAATAAAAAAGATCTGTGGAAATTGGGTTTGTTTTCTAGACACTGATTTCAATTAAATAACATTAATCTGTGGAAATTGGGTCTGCTTCAAGACACTGATTTTACTTAATAATCTGATTTATATTTTGACAAATTGGGTCTATTAACAGACATTGATTTGTAAATCAATTACGATTTCAACTGGGTAATCAGGTATGTAATACCAGACATTGATTGTGATTTCCATTGTGAAATCTAGAATCTATTATTGATTCACTTATTTAATATTAATTGATATTGGTGCTATTATTTCTGTGATATTAAAACAATTGTGTTTCTGTTTCAGATATTATGGTGGATAAATCTAATGCGAACTCAAGTCTTCCACTAGAGACTCCAAATGTTAATCCAAGTGTGGGATTAGACACTTCAGCTGTTAACTCTTTGCTTGTGGGCAAAGTTCCTATTAAGTTTCCAAGTGTGGCCATAACCACTCCGGCCATTAGCTCATTCGTGAGAAGCAAGCCAGATCCAGTGATAGGCCAATATGTGAGTCAAGGTGTAAATCCCGACATGAATTCGGTTCCATTACCGATGAATCACATGGATAATCCTGATAAGTTCAGTGGACCGATCTTCAAGCGGTGGCAACAAAAGATGTTGTGTTATTTGACCACACTGAACCTTGCTAGGTTCTAGACTGATGAAGCTCCTAAACCCAATAGTGGTAAAGAGCGAGATGTTCAGGTATGGAATGCTATAGATGCATGGAACTATTCAGATTTTCTGTGCCGAAACTACATATTGAACGAGTTGTCAGATTCGTTGTATGGTATATATTCTTCAAAGAAAACAGCCAAAGAATTGCGGGACTCATTAGATCGGAAATATAAAATTGGGATGTTGGATCCAAAATTTTTATTGTGGATCAGTTTCTTGAATACAAGATGGGGGACTCCAAACCAGTTACGAGTCAAGTCCAAGAGCTTCAATTGATTCTGCATGCGATTCATGCCGAAGGGATGACCCCAAGCAAAACCTTTCAGATGGTTGCAATCATTGAGAAGCTGTCTTCTTCATGAAAGGTGTTTAAGAACTATCTCAAACACAAGTTATCGAAGAAGAAGAAGAACCACGAGGCAAATGTGGTTGTTGGGATTTCAAAAGAGATCTCAGAGATCAATCTCTCTTCAGTTGTGACAGAAGCGAACATGGTCGGGTCAAACCCTAGGAAGTGGTGATTAGATACTGGGGACACGCGTCATATATGCTCATACAAAGAGATGTTCAATACATTTGAAGAAGTGGAGAATGAAGAAAAGTTTTATATAGGCAACTCAACCACATCTGACGTGAAAGGATGTGGTCAAGTCGTTCTCAAGATGACCTCTGGTATAACCCTGAGCTTGAACAATGTGTTGTATGTACCTGATATCCGTAAGAACTTGGTGTCCGATTCGTTGCTCAATTAGCATGGGTTCACGATAGTGTTTGAATCAGACAAAATAGTTTTAACTAAGCAGGGAATTTATATGGGTAGGGGATATGTAACTGAAGGGCTTTTTAAGTAATATATTTGTTGTTAAAAGAACAATCAATAAAGATAATGTTTCAGTTTATTTGTTTGAGTCTTCCAATTTATGGCATGGTAGACTAAGAGATGTTAATTATGATACTTTGTGTAGATTAATTAATTTAAATCATATTCTCACGTTTAATATTGATCCCAAACATAAGTGTGAGGTTTACATTGAAGCAAAACTAACAAGGTCATCATTTCAAAGTATTGAAAGAAAATCTGAACCCTGTGATTTAATTCACAGTGATATATGTGATTTAAAATTTATTCAAACAAGAGGTGGCAAAAAATATTTCATCACATTTATAGATGATAGCACAAAATACTGTTATGTTTATTTGTTGAAAAGCAAAGATGAAGCTATAGAGAAGTTTAGTCTCTATAAAGCTGAAGTTGAGAATCAACTCAACAAGAAAATCAAGGTATTGAGAAGTGACCGAGGTGGTGAGTATGAAGCACCATTTGGTGAATTATGTGCACAACATGGAATTATACATCAAACCAATACACCATATTCCCTTCAGCAAAACAGTATTGCAAAACGAAAAAATAGTATCTTGAAAGAAATGATGAATGCAATGCTAATAAGTTCTTGATTTCCTCAGAACATGTGGGGTGAAACTATATTGTCTAGCAATTACCATCTAAATAAAGTATACCGTAAGAAAGATAACAAGACCCCATATGAGCTATGGCAAGGAAGATAGTCATCCTATAAATTCTTACGAATGTGGGGGTGTCTTGCTAAAGTGGTCGTACCAACACCTAAGAAGGTGAAGATAGTCAATCAGCAATAGAAAGAGTACAGAGCAACATGTATAATAGGAAGTCTATACACATACGTCGAAGACATAATACCTTTAGATAACTTCTCTCAAATGGAGTTATCTCTATTGACTATATAAAGTCAAAAGATAACATTGTGGATCCGCTAACCAAAGAGTTAAATAGAGAGTTAGTTGAGACATCATCGAGGGGAATGGGACTAAAGCCCATAAAAAAAAATTCGATACAATGAAAACCCAACCTAGTTAACTGAAGATCCTAATATCTAGGTTCAATGGGACAACCAAGTTGCAAGACTTAGTTGGATCACTATGGGGGTTACACTCCAGTCCATTCATATGATGAAACAATTATACCCGTAAGGAAAATGTTAAACTATGTTTTTAATGATTCTTATGCATCGAAATTCCAAGAAATGGAAACCCAAGCAGAGTAATGTGGGTTACTTTTAATTAAGAAATCACCTATGTGAGAGAGAAATAGGGTCACTTCTAAAAGAGAATAATAAAGGGTTATATTCTCCAGCGAATCTCACAGAACCAGGCGTATGTTCATGGTCAAAATGAACATAATAATGAGAACAAAATTGGGCCTGAAAGATGCCTGTGTGAGGTATGCTATCGTTTACATAAAATGGCAGAGCAGTTCAAGGATATCATATCAACTGATTAGCTAGTAAAGTAAGCATGTTTTCACAAGAGAAGGTTCAAAAGGTAACACATACCTATCCTATGCAGGTATCGACCGTTTAAACTTATCAAACGTCATCTCTCGAGTATCCTAGGTCAATTTCATTCAGGTGGGGGATTGTTGGAATTTTTTTGATAAACAAGCGGTTTGAGAGCGTTATTTGAGTATGATCGATTTCATGAAAATGAAAGATCAATTTATATTCGAATTCTTCTTCATGAGAGCTTCGAAATGGTATACTCAAGCTCACAAATCGATTAAAGGGTGAATGAGAAATTGAGTCTCAAAGTGAGCCTATTGTGTAAGGAAAATGTGCATCCCATATTGGTTGGGTAAAACACTTATATGTAGTATATAAGTAGTTGTGTGATAGTAGCTTATCAACATGTATAGCATAGAGGCTCTCTCTCGCGTGTGTAGAGGGGGGTGCAAACCATGGACTTCGAACCTTCGATTGCACGACTCGTATATGGGTGCATCCTGTGTCACGAATGCCGCCCCGATTGGACCGTAATAGTACAACCGAATTTTACTACAATTTTAAATTTAATTTTTCCTAAATCATTTTATTGATAAGGAAAGAATTAATTATTTTTCCTAAGTCAAACGGTTTTAAATGAATGATCAGGAAAAAGTTAATTTCCATTTTAGTTAAGGAAATTAATTGAATTAAGGAAAATGTTGATTTCCATTTTGGATTCTGATACTTACTTGATCACTAAGTAATCATAACCAGTGATCAATTAAAATAGATCTTTTAGAACATTATTTCTTAATTAAATTTCTTTTATCATTTAAAACGTAATTATCAAGTAATTTCCAAATAATCTCTTTGATTTCGGTTATTTAAGAAACCCTAGTCTACACGCCATAATACACATTCTTAGAATCATGAAATCACAGAGCAATAGTTATTCTCTCTTGTCGATCTTCTCTTTCTGTGTTTGGTAAGTTCGAACCTAATTTGAGTTCGTTGAGAGTGGTTTGTGTTTTGCACTTCCAATGTTAAATCGTTGTATCCTGGGAGACAATCGCTACACACATACAGTGTTATTTACAACAAAATTGTCTTAAGGACACCGTGAGAAACACGTGTCTCAATTTTCCTAACCTTTTGTTTCTGTTTGTTACTTTCTACAAATTCAATCCAGATTACTTTTGATCTACAAACTACAAATCTTGTGTTGTCTATTTTCTGCAATATATTGTTTACTTTGCTTGGCTGTGGTTTTGTTTGACTATTAAGTAGTTTGGTGTTTTCCACGATTCGTGCAAATAATTAGCGGAACACAACTAGTGTTACTAGGAAGGTGCGGTAGTTTTTCCTTAACAATTTATTTCAAGTAAATTCTTATATTTCTAATTGATATATATATGGTTGTTATGGTTGTATAAGACATATGTTAATCAACATTATTTTTTTTTCTTTGTTCTGAAGACTGAAAAAGATCCTAGTTAAGTAATTAATTGTTCCTTTTGTCATATGTAAATTTTATCAGATGTACACGTCATTGACAAAAAGGATAAAATTGTCAAGTGGCATCCGAATAGGTTTTCGGGAAATATCCCGCAAGATATCACCAAAGAATAGGAACCCGAGTAGGTATAAATACAAGTATTGAGCGAGAGACCTACTCGGTATCAGCTGACATCACGATCTGCTCGGGAACTAGCTAATGTCACAATCTACTCGGGAATCAGCTGACGTCATGATCTACTCGGGACGAATATAAAGAAATCCATCACATAACTCATACGAACCAAGAATAATATCAAAAACCCAAAGATATCCACATCGAAGAAAGATTCCAAAAAGAATAGAATACCAAACAGGAAAGAGGTACCAAATCAGGCAACAATTTTATTTCCTCAAAAAGACTATGTATTAATAAGGAAATAAGTCCTAATTGGACTATATCACTAGAGTCTCATTCGATCTCTATACAAATCTCCGAAATAAGAAATAAGACAGACGACTCCAAACGAGTAACCAATCATAATTAAATACAAAAATCTTTCATTACTTGTACAAAAAGGATTAAGGTTCTATGCATATATAAATAGACCCATAATCTCATCAGAAAAAGCGATAGAAATACAGAGAGAAAAAAGAGATATCGAGAGTTGTAAATCTTTATTTCAATAGTGGATTTTGGCTTGGTTGTTTATTCAACATCCCGTGGACGTTTCTCCTGTCATCGGAGTTTTGCCACGTAAAACTTGTGTTCAATTACTTTATCCTTCTCTTTCTCTTTGAGATCACAGCTAAAATCTAATCTTGTTGACTTTTTCATACATCAAGAAATCGACGTCAACAATTGGCGCTATGAACCTCCGATCTGATTAAAAGTAATGGCGGGAAGCAGAAACAGTTCTAGAGATATCCAAAAATCTCCAGATAATGTTCATATTAGCAGTAGTTCAAGAGATCTCGCCACAACCACCGAGAACCAACCAACATCTCTGGCAGGGATCCAACAAATCCCTCCGACCAGCGAAGACCTGAAATGACATTTTCGTGAGGCACTACAATAGCTGGTAGCGGACGTGGCAAAAGAAGGAGTTGATCTACTAGCTGCAGAAGAGACACAACCTCATAATCCTACACTTACAAGGCTTCGCTCGGTTATAGTTGGGCCAGAACCAGATGCACCAGAAACCGAAAGGAACTCTGTTTCAATTAATCAGGCTGGACGTGAAACAATTGAAGAGGAGCAACCACACCAAAGACAGAGCCATGATCAGATAGCCCATTATAGACACCACAAGCATGACCGACACAGGGATCGGTCGTCATCAGAGGATAGTGATCAACACCATCGCAAGTGCCGTCATGGAACCATACGCCTGCAAGGATCAACCTGTGAGAATCGGTGACAAAGCGAAGAAGAACTTGAACAAGGCATGATAGTCACTCGACGGTTTAACCATCATGGAGATCCGATGAGAGATAGAGACTTTGTAATTCAGAGCTTGACCCGAGAAGTTGAAAACAATAGGTGTCAAATTGACACATTGGTTAGACGTTATGGGTACAGTGACTTGTCCAACGACGATTCTGATAGTCCATTCACTAGGGACATCCTGTGAACCCCATTCCCAGAAAGATTCAGGATGCCGCACGTGGAACAGTTCAAAAAGGATACAGATCCTAAAGAACATGTCAGACGGTATAAAAGTGTTATGGCTCAGTATGCCCACAGCGACCCCTTATTATGCCTCAACTTTCTACAAACTCTAGGAGACACAGGCTCAAGATGGTTCGGAAGGTTACGCTCAACAAGCATCGAAAGTTTCAGTGAACTAAGCAGAAGTTTCTCAAGACAATTTCTGGGCAACGTTCACAGAAAAAAATCAGTGGCTTACCTCTCTCAGCTGAAACAAGGGAAAGATGAGTCGTTGAAAAAATACCTGGGGAAATTCGGCCAAGCAGTATTAGAAATCGGCAGTGCCAATGACGTATCAATAATTACTGCATTCATAAACAACTTACAGAATGGAAGGCTATCTTTTGACTTAAGAAGGGCCCATCTAATCAGATATGCATATATTATGGACATTGAGGGAGGATATGCAATGGCCGAAGAAGAAGAGTTAACCACGGGAGGATGCTACATGCACTGAGGAAAACCCAAACACAAGGATATTGAGTCAAAGGTATAGAACCAAAAAGGAAAACAAAAAGGAAACGGTAAAGAAATAAGCAAGGACAGAGGAAACGGGCGTAATGCTGACAAGACCATGGAGAAATTTCGAGAAAAATACACAAACTACTCCCCTCTCTAAAAAACACATGAAGAAATCCTGGCCATACTGGAAGAAAATAATCTGGTAAAAAAGCCACGGCGACAGTCTCAGTTTGCCTGGCGAGATACAACCAAATACTGCAGATTTCGTAAGGAAATTGGTCATGAGACTTCCAAGTGTTATCAGCTCAGAGATTACATAGAACCCTCATTCGGGAAGGACACTTGCAGGATATAATCTAGAAAAGGGATGAGAGGTCAAAAACAAAGAAAGAGGCTAGGGCCGAACACAGCTCAGGTTGGAACCAAAGGGCCAGCCCCGAGGCCAATGAAGTAATACAAACAATCTTTAGAGGACCATCAAATGGAAGAAGTAATCAAGAGTGAACATAGGAAATCAGAGAAGCGGTGGAGGCAAGACAGAACTTTGACGTGAACTAGGTCGAACCAGACCCAAAAGGGTCAAGGAAGGATGAGACCCAATAATATTCATAGAAGCTGACTCACATGGGTCGATATTCGACCAAATGGCGCTCTGGTCATAAATGCCCGAATTGGACACAAGGAAGTCAGGAGAATCTTAATAGACAATGGAAGTTCGACAGATATTCTCAATGTAGTTGTCTACGATCAACTCATGTTGGACCGAAAGGATTTACAGCCTTTTCATACCCCGCTCAGAGGATTCGGTCTCTCGGGACGGTAAAGTTACCTGTAAAAATTGGAGTGGCACCTTGTCAGAGAACAGTTTTACTCGATTTCGTAGTGGTAGACTTAGATAATTGGCCATATAATGCATTGTTAGGTCGGCCGTTCTTGAATAAAACAAAGGTTGTAACAACTATTTACGCCCTAATGATCAAATTCCCGACCGAACAGGGGTCAGAGTAGTCAAGGGGTCCCAAGAGATGGCCCAAAGAGCTAATCTGTCTATTTACAAAGATAGAAACGACTATGAACAAGAATGCACCATAACATAGCCAAATCAAAATAAAGAGTCACTATCATTCGAACTTGATCCGAGGGAAGAACCAAAGGAGTCCAAAAATGAACCGGTCGAAGAATTAATCTTGAAAGAAGATGAACCAGATAAGAAGATCAAGATCAGGGCCAATTTAGAAGGGAAAGTTAAACAAAGCCTCACTAATCTGCTCAAAGAGTACAAGGATGTGTTCACCTAGAGTCACGAAGACATGATCGGGATAGATGCCCAAATAATATCTCACCATCTCGCGGTAGACCCGAATGTAAAACCAGTAATACAAAAGAGAAGGTCTTTCAATCTCAAAATAAGCCAGAAAATCAAGTAGAAAGTGGAGAAGTTACTCGTTGTAAGATCAATCAGAGAGATCAGATACCCTCAATGGGTAGCTAATGTGGTTCTCGTCCAAAAGAAAAATGGTCAGTGGAGAATGTGCGTAGATTTCACAGATTTAAATAAGGAGTGTCCGAAACACAGTTTCCCACTGCCAAGGATTGACCAATTGGTTGACGCTACATCAAGCCACGAATTGCTCAGTTTCATGGACTCTTACTCAGGATATAACAAAATCCGGATGAACAAGGCTAACAAAGAATAAATGGCATTCACAACCGATCAGGGCTTATACTGTTACACAGTAATGCCCTTCGGGTTAAAAAATGCAAGTGCAACATACCAAAGGCTGGTCAACAGAATCTGTGCACGCCAAATAGAAAGAAACATGGAAGTTTACATAGATGACATGTTGACCAAGAGCATCTCGGCAGACAGGCATACCTCAGATCTGCTAGAGACATTCGACGTTTTGAGGAGATACCAAATGAAGCTGAATCCGAACAAGTGCTTTTTTGGAGTTCCTTTAGGAAGGTTCCTTGGGTCCAAGTTCACCAAAGAGGAATCGAAGTAAATCCTAAAAAAAATCCAAGCCCAACAAAAAAGGACCTCACCAAGGACGCTAAAAGAAGTGCAGCGCTTAACAGGATGCTTGGCTTCCTTGGGTAGATTCATCTCAAAGGCCACAAACAAATGTACTCAAAATTGACTGGAATGGAACGAAGAATGGGAGCAGTTATTCTTAAATATCAAAGAGTACCTTAGGCAAACTACCATCCTTTCGAAACCAAAAATGGGAGAGATACTCCACTTATACTTATCAATTACAGAATTAGCAGTAAGTTCAGTTTTAGTTAGAACAGAGGATGGAGTACAGAGGCCGGTGTACTATACCATCAAGGCACTTTTTCCAGCTGAAACCAGGTATTCACAGGCAGAAAAAATGGCCCTAGCATTGGTTTTAGTAGCAAGGAAGCTAATGCCATACTTTCAGGCTCATACAATCCAGGTTCTCACCGACTGCCCGCTTAAGCAAATTTTACAAAAGCCAAAATTTTCAGGAAGACTAACCAAATGGGCAATCGAGCTAAGTGAATTTGATATCCAGTACGTCCCCAGGACATCTCTCAGAGGCCAAGCAGTGACAGATTTTATAGCAGAATTCACATAACCAAATCTGGAAGCAAAAAAGATGTTATTCAAAAATTTCCCATGGAAATTATATGTCGATGGCTCTTTAAACACTCACAGCAGCGGGGCAGGGATCGTAGTATGCACCCCGGAAAGAGATGATGTCGAGTGTGGCATGAGATTTGACTTCAAAGCAACACAAAATCAAGTCGAGTACGAGGCGCTACTAGCTGGACTCAGAGCTTGCATAGCCCTCGGAGCAGACGAGGTCGAGATATTTAGCGACTCACAGGTAATCGTCAACCAAGTCCTGAACGAATACCAAGCCAGAGATGAAGACATGATAGCTTATCATGGCATAGCAAAACAGCTCCTTCAGAAATTCAAAGAATATAAGATTGCCTAGATCCCCATGGAGGAGAATGAAAAGGCAGATGCTTTGTCCAAGCTAGCATCAGCAACAACCACAATCAGGCCAAAAACTATTTCAGTCGCTCATCTCTTCAAACCGAGCACAGTTGAGCCAAAAAACTTTGAAATGTTAGAAATCCGAACACTGCCAGACGGTTGGATGACTCAGTTGAAAAGGTTCTTGGAAGAAAGCGTGTTCCCGAAAGATCCCTTACAAGCCAAACGTATCAGGTATCGGTCAGCAAAATACACATTGATAGAAGGAGAACTATACAGAAAGAGATTTTCCCGAACACTCCAAAGATGTGTATCAAAGGAAGATACATGTCAGATATTACAGAAAATCCACAGGGGAGTTTGTGGAAACCATACTGGGGTTAAAAGTTTAGCACACAAGGTACTCAGACAAGGTTATTATTGGCCCACTCTATTCTTTGATGCACAGCGATGTTCGGAGAGTTGCAATACTTGTCAAAGGATTGCTAATGATATCCGACAACCCCCTGAACAACTTAGAAACCTTACGTCCCCATGGCCATTTTCCATGTGGGGTTTGGACTTAATTGGCCCAATGTCAGCTGGGACAGGGGGTGGAGCGAAGCATGCCATAGTAGCAGTTGACTATTTCACGAAGTGGGCAGAAGCTGAAGCATTAGTGCATATCACATAAGCAAATACCATAAATTTCGTGAAGAAAAATATACTCTATAGGTTTGGAGTCCCAAAAACTATCATCACTGACAATGGCACCCAGTTCGATAACCTGAAATTCAGACAGCTGTGCAAAGAGTACCAAATTGCTAATTACTATGTCATACCTGCCCACCCTCAAACAAACGGACAAGCTGAAGTAGTAAACAAAATCAGCAAGCATACACTCAAACAAAAGCTAAATGCCGAAAAAGGAAGTTGGGTTGAAAAACTTCCCGAAGTATTATGGGCATATCGGACGACAATAAGAACTTCAACAGGAGAAACTCTATTCACTTTAGCGTTTGGAACAGGAGTTGTTATCCCCATAGAAACAGTATATGCATCACCCAGGGTCAGGCTATATAATGAAGATCAGAATGTTGACATGTTGTTACAAAGTCTAGATAAGCTAGAAGAGAAAAAGGAGAAGTCCCGAATAAGAAATATGGCATATAACAAAGAGTAGCTCGCCACTACAACTCTCATGTTCGAGTCAGGAAATTCCATCCAGAAGACCTGGTACTCAGAAAAGTGTCACTGAATACAAAAAACAAAGCTACAGGTTCCTTGGTTGACAAGTGGGAAGGCCCATACAAAATTGAAGAAGTAGCTGGACATTGAGCATATTGGATTACATGACCAGATGGAGGGGTCTTACCTCGACCATGCAATGCCCAATACTTGAAGATTTTCTATCCTTAAAATTTTGTTTCCTTTTTAGTTAGGACAATTTTAGTCAGGTCAATTATTAGCTTTGGAATTTAAATAATTATTGGTTTTGCAATTATGAATAAAAGTCAAACTCGGGATTTTCGAAATATAAAGCATATGATAATAAGAACATATGAGAGACGAGCATGATAATAAGAACATACAAATATAATACTCGATACCATTAATTCCTGAAAGGGCGAAGAAGCTCGAAGGAGCATGCCAGCCGAGCAAGGTCAGTCGACCTTAGCAAAAAGACAAACATGATGCACTAGATTCTGGATAACTGCTCGGGGCATTATCGGGAAAAATTCTGATGAAATGCGTAGCTGTGTTAAACGGTTTGAAAAGCTTAACGATTCGACAAACCCTTGCACAGAAAAAACTGGGGAGACGTCCTTGGTAATGTGTGAGGACTCGAACATATGATCATGGTGAGCATTGATGTAATGTTTGGGTAATAACCTGAGTATGAAATACGAGTAAATCTACTCATTTGTTCAAGATTGCTCGGTTAATATAAGCCAGTTTAATAAGATACTTGGCACAAAGATTGAATTAGCCAGTTTAATAAGATACTTGGCACAAAAGATTGAATTAGTCAGTTTAATAAGATACTTGGCGTTGAAAGTAGCTCTGGGTAACGAAACCAAGTTTAATAAGATACTCGGTGAAGTTACTCGGATAAAATTAGCCAGTTTAATAAGATACTTGATACAAAAAGATTGCATTAGCAAGTTTAAACAAGATTTGATAGAGATCGCGTTAGCCAGTTCAATAAGATACTTGGCGTTAGAAGCGACTCCAAATAATAAAACCAAGTTAAGATATTTGGTACTCAGTGGAATTTCTTGAGCAATGAGTTGGATTAAACCACTCGGTTTTCTGAATTACAATCTAACACGAGATTTCATTAAATAAAAATCTTTACAAAAGTGAATCTTTACAAAAGTGAATCTTTACAAAGATGAGTCAAGGCTGGGAGGAGGGTTTATAACTCATGCCGATGCTCAGGTCGGGCACCATTTCGTACTCACGGAGGAGACTTTCATTTGAAGACAAAGTAATTGTGTCGACCGAATCATCCATCCATTCTTTGTAATCTTCTCCAGGGATTGGGCCAACATCAGGCACCAAACCTTCTACGCTGGGTTCCTGACTAGCATAAAAGGTCAAGAGATAGTGCTCTGATGGAACCTCCAAATGCATAGGATAGAGCTCTTTGCCTCGACTGTGGTAATAAGCTCTTCACTCTTTCATCTGAGTCCGAAGAGACTCCAGGGACCGGTCCACGTGGCTCTTGATTGACAGCTCCCAGTTGGTTCGGGCTTTTTAAGTTGCCCGATTCTTGACCTTAAAAAAATCGCCAGCTGAAACTAACCCTCGCTGAAATTCTCGAAAGAGAAGGGCGTCATAAGCAGGGGATCTTTTAAAACGATCGACCCCTTGAACTTCAAGTTCTAGCCTGGCCTCTTTGGATAGGGACTCGACCATCAAAGCTTGGCGTTCCAAGTCTTCGATCTTCTGTTCATAGAACGACTTGGACTGCTCCGCTTCCTGTTCGGCTTTGAGCATCGATACCTGGGCAGAAGACAACAAGTTTTGAAGTGGCATAGCCTTCTCCTCTGCCAAAGAATCTATTTCCTCGGCCTCCAGTTGCTTTTCCAAACAGTGGTTGGCAAACACCTAGACAGACCCCACCTCCTTTTGATAAGCCGATTCAACCCGAGCACGGCTATCCTCACTCTCCTTCAACTGAGCTTCAATGACGTCTTATTCGATCGGCTTGATGTTGTTACGTCTGAACCAGCTCAGCAAAATCGGCCACCATCTACAAGAAAATGAAATTAAAAATCTAACAAGCAAGACAAAAAAGAGTTGGGAATAAAACTTACATAAGATGCGCCGTTCAAGAAATTCAGAAAACGGCTAGATAAAGAAGCTTCTCTAAGATGGCTCGAGTGATCATCCCCGATGAAAGTCTGACCAAATGACATCGCTATCAGCATTTTCTAGGGAGAAAGATAGGAATAACCTCCCGAAGGTTCAGCCTTTACATCTTCAACCTCGGGAGGGAAGGAGCCCCTATTCGAGTCAGAAATCTCCACACTTGCTGATGCTCCAACATGAATGTTCGGGGGAATCTCAGCCTCGGTATCTTCATCACTTGAGTCAATGAATGAATTTACTCGAGGAACCTTATGAGGATGAGTAAGAGAATCGACTGCTTTCCGTTTCTCAGCCCGAGTATAGTGGAAGCTGAGATCAACTGAGGGGTCTTCCTGATCATCATCCTGGAAGGATTCAAAAACGTCAGGACCTATATTTATTTATCTGTTAGAGGTTTTATCTCCATCCCCGGCACTCAACCCTTAGGTAAAATCCTCAACCGAAAAGCTCGACTCACTAGGCCCTTCACCAAGACCACTTTACCTCCCCCCGTCTTCAAGCAATTTCTGAGTGCAGTCAGCTGGGCCACTTGGACCACTAGATTCCCCTACGATCGGCCAGAAGAATTCTTTGGGGACATATTCAGGGATCTGCTCGTCAGCCTCATCAGGGTCCTCATCTGACTCAGGCGGGGCAATGTCTTCTTTGCTTTGACGAGAAGCTTCTTTTTGGCTCGCCTGAAGGATTGATTTCACCTGGTGAGCTTGGATGTCGCAGACGATGTCCGAGTCATACACTTAAAAAATGATGATAAAAAGAATCAAGTCAGAATATAAAAAGCAACATTTTTTTAAAAAAAAAAAGGGTAAGAAGATCATTTACATCGCTTGCGGTAGCCTGAAATATGGTTAAAGAAGTCAAGATCTATCATCTTCTTCTCACTAAAAAAATAAGACCTACTCCTTTTTTTCAAAGTGTGAACTGCATCCCGAGCAAGTCTGGTCAGCTCAGTATCGTAAAATTCACATTTTTTCTTGTTCCATAAATCAGAGGAACAAAAAAAATGGGGAACCTTTAGCACTGTCCGATTCTCCTCGGTCGAAAGAGTAACTTGAAGTCCAAGGTTCCCTCCGATAAAAACCAACTATTCTTCCAGTACTGGTTGGACGAAGGAAATCCCCATACAAAGCCCATCTTTTTGGCATCATCGAAGGTGTCAACTCCCCGATTCACTTTTGTCCCCTCAAGGACCCAGCAATCTAACAGATTATACATGAGAAAATAAGTCCCTGTCCGACCAGATTGCCTCAGTGTGTAGAAGTGCCTGATTTCACTCGGGGAAGGCGGTGACAAGTTCATCCGGCTCTACATATGCCATATGCACATCAAGATCTTATAGTTGTTCGGGGGCCAGTTGGGCTGGAATGATCCCTACTTCTGCCAGAAACTAGGCAATAAACGGTTGAAGAGGAAAAGTAACGCCGCAACAAAGCATGGACCCATAAATTGCCACCATGCCCAGGGGAAGGTTCCACGCTGCTCTATCACTGGCAGGAGATAGTGTAACTGACTCATCCAAGTCGAATCGAGCAATATACTTCCCGATCTCATCTTCCCCGACCACATTCGGCTCGGCGTCATACCCACTCGGGCGATCGACAGAAAAAGAGAGACGAGATTTTCAAAACCCCTCTTCAGCGTCCTTATAATCAATAATTTGTTCCCTGATTCGAATGATGCCCGAGTTGTGTTTATGGACTTCACTTCTTCTTTGATTTTTCCCCATCCTCGATCGAAGAGGTACTCTGTGATCAGAAACGATAAATTCAGAACTAGATGATTCAGAACTAGATTCAGAACTAAAACGGATGTCAAGGTAAAGCCCAGAAACGTCAACATCTAAAAAATGAAGTTCATCAGGAGGGATTTACCCCAATAATCTACGAGCGTAAGAAACCGGTTGAAAATCTCCACGATCAAGCGCTTCGAGAGCTATAGTAAAAAGACGACGACGAGAATATGGATCCATTAAAACTAACCTTTTGAGTGAAGAAACCTGTTGTAAAAACTTCAATGAAAAATAAAGATTTTCTGTATAAAGAAATATGGGTTGGAAAATTTATGGGTTGAGTCTCTAAGAATAAACCAGGGCAACTCCGTTCAGTGGAACATTTAAAGGGACAATAGCACAAAACCCTAGGATCTCAAAAAGCGGGAAAAATCAAAGACATTTGATGACGTAGGCGGCGCACTAGCAGACGCGTAGGTCGTTTCTCATAAATGGTATCGAGAAATGAAGCGGTGGAAGACACGTGTTAAGAGAAGAACTGACCAAGACCTTCAGGATTCCAAAACGTCGCAATCATTGAGATTTCGCTTGAGGGGGGAAATTTAATTTACATGGTCACCATTAAGACACATCATTATGACAAGACATTTACTCTGGCGATAATGAGACGTAAAAGATTGAAGAGTTGATTAAAATACTTTCGTCTGGAACGGATCCCTATTCGGTAAAAATATTTTAAGGGAGTATTGTCATATGTAAATTTTATCAGATGTATACGTCATTGATAAAATTATGATAAATTTGATATAATATAGAGATCTTTCTTTGAACATATTTCTTATTTTAAATGGTTTTTTGAAAGGGAAAAAAAACCTTAATCATTTCTCTTAGAGACTAGTGCATATAAATCATGAACCTGTTTCAAAAATAAATCAATAACTTTTTTTATTTGGTTTTCGGTGCATTTGATTAAAAAAAACTAAAAAAGAAAAACAAAAATGGTTTCCTCAGTTATGTATACTGAAAACGTAGAAAACATACAAAATAATTTGAACTTTTTTTTTGACAATAATTTGAACTTAAATTTTGTTTGCAGTCCATGTAAAATTATATTCTTTAATAATTTTTTTGTTTTGTTTAATTGAATTTTGATGGTAGAAGAACTTACATGTTAAATTACTCCGTTTAATTAGTATGGGTATAAATGTAAAAATAATTATTTTTAGACAATTTTATTTTAAAAAAATACAAATGTACTAACCTCAAATTCAGATGTGAGAAAAAAACATGCTATTCAGATTAAGATTTCGGTCTCTATTTAGTTTTTAAAAAAAATCAAGACCGTTCGATGTTTATAAGAAAACAAAAAGACCCTAAATTAATTGTAAAGCGATAGTATACTGCAATGTCGGTCGGACTTGATTATTACATAAAAACAATTGAAAAAACATGCACAATAATATAATTTATAATAGTGAGATAATCCTTTGAAATCCAAACAGAAAGTAGTAAAGACAGAAAAAGAAAAATGATTGGAGGAAAAATGAAGATATTTTTCTGTGTAATATGGTAGATAATAATCGATTAATCTTTTTTTAAAAAAAATGTATTAATTTTAATTTTGATCTTGACACTATTACTTTGTTGATTTCCCTAGTCAAAAAGTATTTTTCAACTGTTAGGAAGAAATGTTTGATCCCCATTTCACGTTGGACATAGTCTATATATATATATATATATATATACACACACACATGTAGCGTTGTATAGACTACTGTTTATAGAAATATTTTGATAAATGTATATACTTTTGAATTAAAATATATAAATCTAATAGTTTACATCTAACGTATTGATGAAGTCATATCAATTCGTATTTACTTATATATATATATATATATATATATATATATATAATGAATCAATACAACATGAATAAATGAATATCCGGAATGTCGGATGTACGTAAGAAGAATGGTGTAAAGTGAAAAACAGATATCTCTGTCTATATGTAATGTAAGTATGTATTAGTAGATATACATAATGGATGTATATGTATGCACCGACTCAAATCTGGATCCCACATTTATTGAGTTTGCCTTATAAAACTATGTAAGAATTAAGTATGCCTTATAAATGGATCCCACATTTATAGATACATGCGAATTAACTACGTGAGAATTTGAGAATTATGTTAATGGTAACAAATAATAAAATATAGACACATGACTAACATGTGTAATTTATATGTACAAATTATTTGTGAAAAGAAGGAAAACATAAAACATTTAAAAGGCCTTTATATATTTTGGTAACACACAAATAGTGTTAATATTGAGAGTATTAATTAGAATTTATTTAATTTCAGTTCAGTCATTGTAAATTCAAATAGAAAAATAAACAATAGTAAAATTGATGAATCAATTTGGACATGTAGTAAGTTGAGAAATCGGTGGGCAAAAGAGAAATTGACAAACAATGTAAAAATAGAAAGAAGATCGAATATCACAAATTCACATGGATTGGAGTTGGTGGGCATCTATCTTATACAGTTACTAAGCCCTTAAGCAGCCGTGATCGAAACAGCTGAATACGTGTCTGCTTTTTATGATATCACAACATTAATGATTTCTTTAATTGCCTGAACTTGTAAAAGGAAAGTTTGCCCGTTTTACAGATCTCACATCATTATTGATGATGGTTTTATGTTCAATTATCAAGTTAATTAATCTACTATTTGATTTTTAGAGTTATTTTTAGGGTTGATATTGCTTCATGGGGTCTTTTTATAGAAGTTATAAAATGTAGTTTCTTATTTTAGTTTTTGAGAGAAATAAAAAATAACCGAAAGTATTTCTATATAATTTTACCAAACATGGTAAATATTTTTAACTTCTTTCAAAAGTGAAAATGAAAAGCTACTCCGAAAAACATACCGAAAACGGTATCAAACCGAGTCTTATTCCGGTAGTCCCACTTTGTTTTTTTAATTCATCATTAATGAAAGATTTATTTTAAATCATGAAACGACCACAACTGCCAAACTGTATTGTTTGACTAGAGGTCAATCAACATGGGGCATGGTAGCCGCAAAGCTTGAAAATAAGTAACCATTTTTAAGTTTTTAACAAAAGAATTTGGGTTAATCAAAGTATCAATCACTCACCACGTGCGCTAAGGTCAGTTAATCTTATTCTCTTCATTGACTTCAAAAAAACAGGTAAACATTAAATTAATAAGAATTAATATTCAAAATTAGGGTTACACGTACTAGAGTTTTTTATTTTATAAATTAATATGACTACTGTATATAACAATTAATATTCAAAATTTGGGATGTTTAGAGCATCTCGAACGGAAAACAATAAGAGTATCTCCGATACAAAAACGACGTGCATATGAATTATTATTGATATGAAAATAATGTCAAGATAATTGTTTTCTATGTGATATAAATATGAATTTTATAGACGATCAATTTAAAATTTGATCTTCAATACTTTCGTTTAAAACCCGTTTTGTTTTAATAAAGTGTCCAATTTTATTTCCTATTTTTTTTTTTATTTTATTTTCTTACTAAAAATAGATGAAAAATTAATATCAGTTTTAAATGTTTGCTTAGTCAATCTAAAAAAAACTATGTAACAGACCGTCTGAAAGTTGACGGTCATGTTGACAATATCTAATATTTTTTTTACCACGACAACTTGATGTTGAATATACACGGCTGTATTGGAAAAATATTTTTAAACAGAATGTCTATTAACCCTGAGTGCCATCTTTTTTTTTTCACAAGTCACGTTTACATTAGAGATACTCTAAAATATCGTACCAAATTGGTATAAGACGAAAATCTATTGGAAATATTTTTATATCAAAAATATCAAAATATTATCTCCGGCTAACATTTCATCCGCACTAAATAAAATTGGTGGAATTTGGTGGGCACGGTTGCTATATAAAATATCTTTTTTTATTATATATCACATCAATGTTTATATATTTTAGATTTAATATGTATATACTTTATTATATTAATATATATTTCTAAAAAATATATCGTCGGAAAGATCTCGTTGAGATCCTCAAAATAATACCCATATTGATATACATATTTAATTTATTAAATTTAATTGTTAATTAATACATTTAAAAATACATATACACTAGTATTGTATAAATATGTATTGGGAATACACTTGAGTGGAAAAAAATTTAGTATAAGAAAGATGTTCTTTATATGATAAATTAGTGCAATATTAGATATATTGGGTTGGAGTTGCTCTCATGCATATAATACCAATTTGGTGTAAAAAAACATCTTTACAAGAATATTCTCTCAATAAAACTTTATACACTACTAAATAATTTATATTAGTTAATTAATTCATGGTTAGAGGGGAAGTGGAGATAATCTTTCAGATTTTTAAATGGTTTATTGGAGTTACAGTTATCCAATTTTTTTATTGTTAAGTTATGTTGTTATTTGCTTTATTTTAGAGTTTTTTTTTGTCATGTAATTTTATTTTATTTTTGAAGTATTTTATCATTTCTTTAACTGCACTAAATTAAGTTAATATAAAAATTTATCATTAGTTAAATGTATAATTAATAAGTTTAATAAATATATATATATGTATTAATATTGGTGTTATTTTAAAGATCTCGACGAGATTTTTTCAATTGTATAATTTTTGAAATAAATATTAGGGTTAATAGCACTGATACCCCATTTACTTATAGCGCAGTTGTATAGTGTCTTCTGAATTTTTTTTCTTGGCACTTAACCCCTTGAATTTCCTTGAATTTGTAAAATCAGACGGAACACTAACTTCCGTCTATTATTTGGTCAGTTGTTTTGCATGTGATTGCACACATGGGGGTAAATCTGGAATTAAAATAAATACAATTGGGTATTTGAACAAAATCCCTAAATCATTAATTGAAATAAAAACACAAGAACGAATGCCCTAAATCCCCAATTCTTCGTCTTCTTCCTTCATTTTCCTTCTAATTCGTTGTTCTTCATTTTTCTTCATTCTAGTTCTTTGTTATTCATTCTTCTTTCTTCTTCATTCTTGTTCATTTATCTTCCGTCTGCATTGTCTTTAGCAAAAATGAATGATGACACCGATGTTGGATCTTTCAACCCAAAGTGTCTCTGTGGAATATCAGCTAGACGTTTCACATCTTGGACGGATTCGAATCCGAGACGACGTTTTTGGGGTTGCTATAATTATCAGGTATGTGGTTTGTATATTTAGCTAATTGTTTGTTTGTTTTCCTGAATATTGTGTGCATTTTGTTTTTTCGTAGTAGAGATATGCGAATTGTGGATTTTTCAGATGGTCTGATCCCCCGATGTGTTCAAGGTCGAAAGTCATCATTCCTTGATTGCTTAGAAGAATACGAGACCTTGAGATGAGATCGTTGGAAACTAATGGTTTTGAAGGTGTTAAAGGCAACGATACATCTGTAGCTCCAGTTGTTAGTAATGAAGAAGTCAATTCTATAGGACAAATCAGAAGGAATTGGTTATATGTTGTGGTTGTTGCAGTAGGGCAATTAATGTGTGTATAGAAAAAGCTACTGGAAAACATGTAAAGTGTATTTATAGGGGTTTGAAAGAACAAAATGATAATAACACTTTGCTGCTTGTATTAGAACAAAATGTATGATATGTTTTTATGAATGAAAAATGTTTGGTTCAATTTTCTTCTTGCCAACTTTGCTGTTGTTTAAATTTCATGTTGTTTATCATCAAAGTAAACAAATTTGAGAATACAATGACAGTCACATTCATATCCAACTATTTATGACTATGGCATTTACATGAAACTCATTTTACATATTCCAAAACACATTCACATCAAACTCATTCTATAAAAACCAAAAGAAAAACCAAACAACATTCACATTACATATCAACTTAAAAGTTTTGTCATTACTAACTTCACCAACCATTAAGGTTGCACATAAGTTCTTCTACCATTAAGGTTCACTAACCATAAAGGTTGGACATAAATACAACCATCAAAAGCATTACATATACATATATGTTCAATTACAAAAGCATAAAAGCATTAAAGGCTGGTCAGAGTACAAAAGCAGACAAGCATCAAACACAAAACTATCTACTTCTTTGTCTTCCTCCTTTTCCCACCCTTTGGTCGACCATCTTGAAGCTCAACTTGCAAACTTGAAACAGATTGACTCCTTCCAATAAGTTGACTCCCTTCAACAGCTTGACTCCCTCCAACAGATTCACTCCCACCTTCATCAGCTACATTCCCTCTAACACTGTCAGTACCTCCATCCCTTCGTTCACAAGTTACTATGTTGTGTCCCTCCTTGCCACATTTTCTGCACCTAACAACTACATAATTCCTTCTCAACTTGGTTGTATTCCCTATTCTAACCTCATCTAATTGTAATGTTCTCATCTTCTTTGGCCTTCCCCTCTGTTTTCTGAAATCTAGACAATGTATTGGTGCTTCATTCGATTTTGTTCACATTTTTGTCCACATTTTTGGCCCATTGATCCCATAAATTACTGGAGTGTATGCCCGTAAGAAACTTTCCTTCTTGTACCTTAAGTGTATGAAGTCCATAGGGTTGTGGTTGGTACTCAATAGCGCAGCCATTCCATGCACACATGGTATCCCTATTAGTTGCCACTTATTGCAACCACAAGTTTTGTCGTTGATGTTAACCACAAACTGTTCATCTCCACGAGCCCTTACTTGGTAAGTGGAGTTTCCACTATACTCAGAATAGCAGTAGACACTCTCTTGCTTAACCTTCTCAACAAACCTGATAACAAATAACCAATAATCATGCCATATGAAAAAACATAAACCATGACATAAAAAAATAAAGGGTTACAAAACAAACCTGAAAACCTTTGGTCCAATTTCATGACTCCACTTCTCCTCTTCTGCCCTTTTCCTCACTAGTCTTGTCATCAAGTAGTTTCTGATCATCTCGAGCATAGTGATTATTGGCTTTTCTCGAGCTGATAGGATTGTTGCATTGAAGGCATCACACATGTTGCTACACACTATGTCACACAAAGCTGTATCCTTGAAGAAGGCTCTTGACCAGTGTTTTGCATCCTTTCCAGCTAACAAGTTATATGCCGGTAGACTCTCAGTCTTCATCTTCTCCATCCATTGATTTAACCTGCGAAGCCAAGGTAACCAAAAAAAATATTTCAAGTTAGAAACCATAAATATTAACCAATTGAAACAAAACATAATATACAATACTTTCTCTTGTTCAGTAGTAGCTTTAGTAGCACCCCATAAAATTTGTTTCAGTAGCAACCCTCTATGATGAGCTTTAAAATTATTGTACAGATGCTTTATACAGAACCTGTGTTCTGAATTTGGAAACCTTTCCATAATAGCATCTATTAATCCCTTCTGCTTGTCACTAATCCAAACAATACCAAAAGAATTGTTCAATTCCAAATCAGGAGCTAACTGGTCTAAAAACCATCCCCATGTGTCCTTGGTCTCAGCCTCTACCACAACATAAGCTACTGGGTACATTTGGTTATTTGCATCAACCCCAATAGCTGTTAGAAGCTACCCAATATGATATCCTTTTGTAAAACACCCATCCAAACCTAAAAGGGGCTTACATCCCTGTTTCCACCCTTGTTTTAAAGCCCCCAGACATATGTACATCCTTTGAAACCTTCCATTGTCATCACACTTCAGCAGAATTATTGTATCAGGGTTCATCCTCATCACATCTGCAGCATACTCCCAAAGTTTGGAGTATTGCTTCTTTCCAGCACCATCAATCATCCCTTTTCCAACATGCGTTGCACGGTAGAACTACCACTTCGAAGCATCCATGTTAGTGTCAATCCTTAATTGTGCTAACATTCCAGCGAAACTCCAATTAGGATTTACCCTCTACTGGTCTACGTACTTCTCTGCTATTAGTTTTGAATTCAATAACTTGTTCTTAAAACTTATAGCACACGTTTGTTCATTGCATAGAGTTTTAATCTGGAAGGTCTTGTGATCACTCAACCAAGAAGCATACACAAACCAATTGCAAGCTTCTGATTTGCATACTGCCCTAACCCTATGCTTATCATTCTTTTGAAACTTCACATCATGTCTATGTTTCATAGCATATGCCCTAATGGCTTTCCTATATATATCAGACGTTCCAAACAACATACCAAGCTTAAAATTTGGGTCTTGGATGTCCCTTTCTGGATGAAATTCATGGTATGTTCTGTGTGTGAACTTTTGAACTCGTACTTCTAACCTTTCCTCACCATCTGACCCTTCTAAGCTACACAATTCATCAGATACATCTTCAAACTCAGATCCAGATGCCCCTAGTTCTTCATGTGGTCTATTTGGGATATTTAAACTATCTCAAATCTTGGTTGGATCCACACAAGTCTCAGCTGCAATATCATCAGCCTCTTGCTCATAATCAGAATCAATTACAAAATATGCATCATCCTCATATCCACCTTCAGCTTCATATTCTCCTTGACCTTGACCTTCTGCTTCTTGGTCACCAGCCTTTTCTAGTACATGTTTTCCCTTATCCTTTTTACCAGCCTCTATACTAACCCTAGCATGCACCTTACCAACCACATTATCAGAAGATGATGGTGACCCATGTAATTTAACATTAGGTGGCCCATCAATTGTAGCAGGCCCATGCTTTTCAGCCTAATTTCCCCCATCAACAGTATCAGGCCCTTGTTGATGAACATCATATGGGTCATGTTCCTGGTATGCCACTAATTCATTCCCCTTAACCTCTTCTAATGAGACTTTTTCTAATGGGACTTCTTGCAACGGTACTATTGGCTCAAGATAAAGATTTATAACTCTACTAGTAGATATTTTTCTTACAAACCACATCAGTTGTTGATCACTGGATATGTTATATGGCTTTCCATGGCCATCCACTTGAACCCAATAGCCAACTGGTAATTTATAACCCAGTTCCATGGCAATATCATCTAGATCAAGCAAGGACAACTCATCTAAACTAACGTAGTCATAAAAACTCACTGCCCCCCTCAATGTACTCATCCATGTCTCCATTGAACTCCCCACCGTGATGCACCCTAAAACTAAAAAATTGATCCGGGTCATGTGGATCTACATAAAAAATGAAGACAAATCACAACACAATTCAGTTAACAATTAAAGAATGTACAAATTGGAAACAGAATCAATGTAGTGAACCCTACAACTCAAACAAAATGTGATTCAATATAACAAAAAGACAATGTTGTTATGATTTCAATTATCAGAATAAGCAGATGTAGATAAAGCAAAAAGCAAAATCAGACAAAGCAATAAAAAGTTGGTCTGATTTCAAAAAAAAAAATTACTACACAGTTGTCGTCAAACATTGTTGTCTCATTCTCTTTAATAAAATGCAGTGAACCCCACAACTCCAACAAAACTTTTTTCTAAAATTCTATATAATGCAAGACACAAGATACAAACTGAATGCAGAAATAAACTTACCATATTTGGGTTGCCCGTCGCCGTCTTTCCTTACTCCCACCATCATTCAATTGTTGAATTAATTCAAATCAAGCTGAAGAACACCTCGCAGATGACGTCGATGCAGAAAATATGCGATTTATACAAGATGCCAAACTTTTTCGACTTTAATGGCGTTGATTAAATGAACTGAGGTTGATTTACAAAACCCTAATCGCAATTTCGAACAAGGTTGACGATGAATTGGGGATTTTGGATTTTGTTGGATAGTTGAGTTTTTGCCACCCAAAGTGTATTTATTTCAATTTCAGATTTATCCCCATGTGTGCAATCACGTGCAAAGCAGCTGACCAAATAATGGACGGAAGTTAGTGTTCCGTCTGATTTTGTAAATTAATGGAAGTTCAGAGGGTTAAACGTAAAAAAATATTATTGGGTACTATGCAACTGCGCTATAAGTAAAGGGGGCATTCGTGCTATTAACCCTAAATATTATTATAAACAAGTGTATGAGGGTTAAATTAGGAATTGTAATAAATATAAAAACAATGATTTGGCAATTTAATAAAACAAATAATAAAAAAAATTATGTTGAGTAAATAGTGTTACACCAATATTCACTCAGTGTAATACTATTCACTCAACACTAAATTTTATCTTGGAAATTGAAATTTAATGTTGCATTAGAGCAACCTTTTACACCAAATAGGTGTTTTTACACCAAATTGGTATTACATTGAAGATGGTCTTAGGTCAACTCCAATGGGTCTCCATTTAGTCAAAATGGATATTCTAACCACTCTAATGTTTCTCCAAACCACGCATTGGAGATGGTCTTAGGCCAATTCCATTGGGTCCCATGTGAACTTTAATAAAAGGTCCACATGTGAACTAGACTCATTCTTACTAAAAGAAACAAGTCCACATGACTTAATATAATTTTAGATGGACCCCTAAATTGGTTCGATATAATATATCAAGTGATCCATACAAGTTCGTGTGAATTAGGGATCTTGGCTAGCTATCTAAATTTATGCTCCAATAGACATAACCTAATCACAATCAACAAATAATTCACTTAGGTCCGATCTATTAATTTTAGTTCATTTCACTAAAGAATTAAAATTGAATTCTTAAATAAAGATAGAATAAGTTAATATTGTTCATTCATACCCTAGACAGTCTTAATGGAGATAGTGTATCCTCGTGAAGCATACCAGTAATCGCCAAGAGCTCATAGACCGCCTATAGCTCTCCAAGTTACTATATTTACTCATATGACCATATTTTAAACTTGGATATTTTGATTTGTCCAGAAGTCATATTTCAGTAGACACTATTGAAAACTTAACTTTAAGATTTAATATCCAATACCTCAAAATATCCATATGATGATATTCTACTCTCCTTTAATAAATGGAACCACGATGTCCATATCTATAAATGAAGTCCTCTATCGATTAACAAATGAATACCACTAAACTATTGAGGATGAACTATGCTATATAATACTCATTGATAACTCAAATGATAACACTTGCAACCATAAGTCCATCATTTATCTCAGGATTGAGATAGACTCTCCGATTGTCTTCAAGTGAAAACTTTTATCCATTGACGGTTCTGGATAAAGTATTTCACTATAATCATATTCAATGCACCCAGTGCACTAGATTCTTTTACCCAAAGACAACACACTTTGATGATTTTAGACTCATCATAACACATTTGATCCCACTCAAATGCTAGCAAAAGAATCTACAACTTTGACAAAATAAAGGCGATCAACCTTTTATCTTAAGTTGTGAATATTATTCAAGACTAACTAAAGAATTGTGTATACCTCATACATATCCAGATGTACGAACAATTCTTCTTTTCTCATAGTCTTTTGACCTTATAATTATTTACTTTTGACAATTAAAATAATTAAACTATAAATGCTATAAGAGTTGTTAAACTAGAAATCACTTTATTAATATGAAAATATTATCAAATATATTATTACACTCTTGCTATTGAGTATAATCCCTAACAAAAGATAAATCAATTACCTTGACAAAATGTGCAGCCACAAATTTAGGTATAGAACCACCCCAAAACTTGAACAAATGCCTTAAAAGTTGCTTAGATATGATAGCAAACTTCCATACGAAGATTCTCTAACTTGAATCACTCAAATTAGATAAGAAATGAGTGAGGTATGATGTTTGAAAGTTTAGAGAATTTGAGAGACAAATTTTGCACAATTTTTCTTCTAGAAAACAATTGAAAGGGAGAGGGATTTTAAATGAAAGAAATAAGAGAAGTGACATGGCGTGATGTGGAGCACGGGTGGCAAGTTGCACCTCTCCACATTAGTACCCCTTGGAGGTCACGTGTCTCCACAGGGGCAGAGGAGCATCCTTCCCCTGGAGGCCACACGCCTTCACGGGGAAGGGGTGCAAATGCCAATTTTGTAATTTCCTTTTCCCTCGCGTGCCTCTTACGTTCTTCGACCGTATTTTGGCCTTTGAATTCTGATTTTTGAATCCGTTTTCGGATTACAAACCAGACTCGTCAATAAAACTTTCCTAAAAAAATGAAAATCTACTCGATATACAAAGATGAAAATCATGCACGTTAACGACATGAAAAGTTTTGTAACTTCCTATTCGGAAAACACATGAATGAGTAACCGAAACATTCGAAACTCAATAAGGAATAATATGAGAACATAATCAAGTCTGATATCACAAAAACATAAAAAACAAACACAATAACACACAAGTAAGCCATTCCTAAATATAATTCTAGAACATACAATTTTAAATAATTTTCAATTTAAATATAATTCATGTGCATACATTAATTTGTGTGTATATGTGTTATACTAATTGAGTACAACGATGTATGGACACATATGAATACAATTTATATGTGTGCCTAAAAGCCTTCCAAGAGGAATGCAATCATAAAATATCTTTGATGTGCAATAAAGCTTTCTCCTCTTAAATAAATGACTTTGCTTGATAAGTAGCTAAATCTTCCTGGAGGGTTGAATCATAATAGACATAGACAACTAATCAAATACAAAGGAAATATTGTTATGATATAGAATTATACCAACTTAACTCAAAACCTAACAACGTCAAACGAGGTGAATAAATACGGAGATCAAGTTTTCATCTATATATTTGGAGATCCAAATCCCTCATCTCTATTTCACTATTTACTTTTTATAATCTCACTTTCTTTCATAAATTCCTTTTACATCCATTCCATATTTTTTAAACTAAACTCAATTAATTTATTATAATTTTTTATTCATAAATCTAATTACTACAAAAATTATACCATTAGAAATATTTTATTAAGATCTTTCATCCGAGTATAATATTAACTATATTTTAATAATTTTTTTTTTTTTTTCACTACACCTTCTGTTTCAATCAATGAACAAAAAGTATTTTAATTCAAAACAAATGATTTCAAATCATCAATTTTAATCAATATTTTCAAATCATCAATAACATTAATATCTTCAAATTAAAATATTTCAACGGAAAAATAACAAAAAAAAATACTTTGAAAATTAAAATAAAACCAATACAAATAAAATTGAAATTTAAAAGTTAATACTAGTATTATGATAAGTCATTTCCACTCCAACCATATCAATTTGGAAATGGACCAAAACTACTAATTATATATAAAAGAAAATTTTAGGTGTAGATAAGAGTGAGTAAATTATTATCTAAAATAATTAAGAGAAAGCAATTTTATTAAAGAATGTTTGAGATATCATTTATAAAGTAAATTAATAATAGCTTATTATTTAGAGATTGTAAAATGGAGAATTATTTGAATAGTAAATTTACAGAGATGAAAAATATTTCCAATCTCCAAAATGAAGAAAATTTTAGAGAATAATAGGAGATAGTTTATTGACAATGATTTATGCTTAGTTTGGTATTGTTGTGCTGCGGGGTGGGGGATTGCTTTTGGATTTGTTTTTGGATTTGCTGTGGAAAGAATCAGCTGATTGTTTGGTAAACGGATTTGTAAAAGTGTTGTGAGAACCAAAAGCAATTTCAATATGTTTGTTAAACTGGAAGTAAAAAGTATTGTGATTGTGTAAAATTATTAAAATGACACAATTGTAATGAAACGTGTCCATTGTAACTTATCCACAATATTCCTTCGATGAACTTCAATATAATTTTTTATAGGGTTTTTTTAACTAAAATAATAATAATTTTTTATTATTTCTCTATAATAATATTATAATAAAATTATCGTCATTATTTCTCGATATTTATATTACCAAATATTTAACTTTAATTCGGTCGTTCATTCAAATAATAGTTGGAAATGGTACATTTTATAATTTAAAATATATAAATTTCATATTTATTTTACAATTTCTTTTACGGTCAATACATTTCTACAAAAAAAAAATCACTCCATCCATGCCCCCAAATTATCATCCACTCACTCACACATACAATTACTACCCAACCCAGATCACAAAAAATTACACCCAAATCGATTAATCTCTCTCTCTCTCTTTCTGACTCTCTCTCTCTATCTCTCTAACAAATCAATCCCAAAATCAAGTTACAAATCAACCCCAAAGAAGAAGAGATCGAAGAGATTGAATCAAATAAATCGACGAAGAGATTGAATCAAATAAATCGACGAAGAGATCCAAGAGAGGCCGATCGTCCGTCGATCGCCGGCAATGGGACGATGAAGAGATCGATGAGATGGTCTGATTTGACCATTTTATGTTTTTTTTTTGCTTTACTGTGCTACCACACTTCTTTGTATTCTTGTTGAAAGGTAAGTGAAATATGTGCTTCTCAGTTCTTAGTGCAGGTTTACTCGAAAAAAATGGGTTTTGTGGTCTCAATTTTCTACATCTGGAAATTTAAGACAAGAAACGAATATGGGTTTTCTGGAAATTTAAGACACGAAAAAATGGGTTTTCTGGAGATAATTGAAGATGAAGAAACGAATCATGGAAAACTGAGAATCGGTAAGGATAAAATAGGAAAGTTATGAATTTCATTAAAAAAACCACTGTAGCGCATTTGAGAAAATTGCTTCCTCAAGAAGCGAAAATCCAAAAACAACAAATCGTAGTCTTTCAAAAATTCAGATGGAAGAAGCTAAAATTGATCAAAAGCACTTCCCCACAGTTTTACCAAATATCCTAGTCATGGTCTGGAATCACTTTTGGTCCCAAAAGTAGATGGAGAAACAATCCCAAACCGAGCCTTAGTACCAATTAAACAGTAAATGGACGGTGGGATCTCAATGACAATAGTGTACATACACATAGAGATGTACATTTTCCCCCAGACATCCAAATCCCACGTCTCTCTCCCCATTTAGAGAAAAATGGAGAAATTGGTAGGGGTAGGGGTAGGGGTAGGGGTGATTTTCATCCTCAAATTGAAATGGTCATTTTTCTATTTTTTCCAATAAAT
Source organism: Dipteronia dyeriana (assembly GCA_032871835.1). Taxonomy (NCBI): domain Eukaryota; kingdom Viridiplantae; phylum Streptophyta; class Magnoliopsida; order Sapindales; family Sapindaceae; genus Dipteronia; species Dipteronia dyeriana. The sequence goes on along the minus strand of CM065296.1, from coordinate 96,662,988 downwards.
ATATTGAAATGGGGATGAGACCTCGTTTTCCCATTTCCCTCCAAACATATATATATAAGAAAATCCCAACTATATATAAACTCAATTACTCTTTCAACTTTATTGGTGTGTAGGGGGATAGAGATTGGGATGGGAATGGGGAAACTTATATCTAAACCCATTTCCCCAATGTGTATCTTTACTCACACAGCAGTAAAGCACGCCACATTTATGGAGGGAGACATGCACTACTCTCTTTAACAACTTAACTGTACAAGGGTACAACAAGGAAATAGAATGTTAAATTAGGCAGTCACCGAGGAACCATTTGTTTTCAAATTCATTTTAATTATAACTTAAGTCTTAAGTTTTTTAAATCTTATTTTTCATTTCAAAATTACCGTGTACAAATAATCTTTTTAATCAAGTGCCGACAGGTTGAGAGAATCTTTCGACATTTGAATAGGTGAAGTTTCTAAATGAAAATAGTACATTCTGATATCTAATATATAAACTCATCTTTTTCATCTATATATATATATATGATAGTTGAGATAACGCTTAATATGTGGATATAAATTAGAAAATGTAGGATTATAAATGCGACATCTGACATTATGTAAATAGAAATGACTTCATGACGTAAATTTACATCGTATATTCTCAAATTAGAAAAAAAAAAAAAAAAAAAAAAACATAGTAGATGCGGAATGCATCCAGATCATGCCACGTGCACGTGTCACCCAAAATAAGCTTCTGTATCATGCTTGCCTCACAAGAAACAGCTTCCTGCCTCATTGGCCGTTCTTTCAATCCCATTTATGAAAAAAAAAAATATTAAAACAAATTAAGGCAACCGCCTAAGCTGTAAAGCACAATACATTATTCATTTATTTGTAGGGAGTGACACTCTTTACTCTTTAGTCCCCAACAACAAGCGGAAGAGAAGAGACAACTGGAAAGTGGAAACAGAGATGGCAGGGAAGGTGAAGCCAATTGAACAAGACCCCAAGAACAAGAAGAACAAGGCAGGTTTGATCCCAGCAAAGAAGAAATTAGTGAAGACTATGATGTTTCATTTAATTCTCAGATCAATGGATTCTCTTTGCACCTGTTCTGCAGTTGCAGTCTTGCAGACAACATCAAATGTTCAAACACCAACAAGAAGAGTAAGGAAGGATGATTTCACCGATTCAATACTAGTTGGGTTTCGTATCTAAGTTTCATATCATACTTTACTTTATGTTTTTCATTAATATTCAACATTATATATGCTGACTGTTCAGCTGGCTTTTCAATTGCTGCAGATTTGTGCTTTATTGTTTCTGTATTTCTAACTCCTCAGCAATTTGTTTGTAGAAATACTCGAAATTTATGCAACTTCGTATGTAAGATCTTACCATGAAAAAACAGAGCAAAACAGGGGATCATCTTTTGAAAGAACATGTGCTGCAAAATGAAGGAATCAAAATTATTTTCATGAATATTGGAGTGTTTTTGAAAACAAAAGACAATTAACACAAATGCAATTGGATGACAATTTTATTTTCTAGTAAGTCCTATTTTTTTCTTTTGGAACAATTACATACAAATAATTTATATTATTTAATTGAGGGTTTTGCTTGATAGATCATCAACCGTTAAACTATACATTTAAGATTCAATGCGATGAGAGATATTCGAAAAGAAAAAGAAAAGGAAAAAGCAGTTGAGTCGGCCGTATAAAACAAACTAAAATTTTAGAGTTCCCTCTCTTTATTTTATTGTTCTGACCCTATTGTTGGGTTTGGTTTATCATGTGATCGTGTTGCAACATAGCTATGTGGCTGTGCCGAATGATATAATTAAATACGAGTCTGTATACCAATTTTAATCTTTTAATCACTTCACTTGAGTATAATTATGGGCCAAACCAGGATTGAACTGGAATTTGCCCAACTCTGTTTTACGGTTCTGTAGTGATTCTGGAATCCAATTTTAGAGACATAAGTTAATTTAGTGTAATATGGCAAACAATACTAATTCCCTTCACAGAAGAGTAAACATAGACGGTAGATAAGATGATCAGGTTGATTTAACGGTATACTTCTTAGACCCACGTCATAAGGTTATGGGTTTAGATCTTTCCTCTCTTTTAATTAATTTGAATTGTTATAATATTTACATTTAAAAAAACTACAGTAAACATATATACGACAAGTTTTACCAACCTCGTTTTGACATTGACTCTATATATATCAACTGTTATAACATTAATTGGGATACAACTAGCTCATACAAGTGAGATACACAACTTGACCGTAACAGAAACACTGGAATTCATGATAATAGGGAAAAGTTATTCGCCATTAAATTATTTGGTTGATTATTTATATTTAAAAGTTGTTATTTTCAACGACACCTAATGAGACTGAAAAGATTAATGTTCAAAGTTTAAACATCATAAAAAAGTCAATAGAATTCTTTTGTACTTCTGACCAGAAGAAGAAAAGAGAAGCACTTACATGTCGTTTAGATCATGATTTTTTTAGCAACAGTTTGACTAGATAATTGTTGATAAACAAAATGACCCCTCATATTTGTAATACGAAATAGGTTCGAATACCCATCTCTTTAAAAGAAAATTCTTAAATTCTGAATTTATGTAATACAACACCAATTTGGCACCACTTATTTGTAATATTTAAAAAAAAAAAAAAAAAAATCGTAGAGTAAAGTGCAACACTTATTAGTTATTATTGTTTTGCAGAGGAATGGTCAATAAAGTTAGGTGACAAACACGTACAAACATATCCACAAGATGAGTAAGAAAATTAACCATATTATAAATCACATTAAATTTTGAATATGAATGATCAATCACTTAGTAATCTCTCCCACGTGTCATCATCCTATAGAATGCTTCCTCCAGAAGTTGCCCTTTATTACATTGAAAAACAAATCTATTCTTACAATTGAAAACACAAACACACAGAGTTTTACACTCAGAGAGAGAGAGAGAGAGGCTTCAAAAAAAAAAAAAATGATGAAGAAAACGGGGAATGTAGCAGAGAAGGTTTGTGGAGGGAACCCAGAAAAGGAGGAAGTGAAAAAGGCAGAGGCATGGACCAAGCCGAAGACTGCAAGTAGTAGTGTAATTCCAGCAAAGAGGAGGTTAGTGAAGACAATGATGCTTGATTCCATTGTTGGTTCTTTCTCTTCTTTTTGCTCTTCCTCTGAAGATTCCCAGTCATGCAATGCTAGTAGCTATGTGAAAATCACATCATCACCACCTATATCAAAACATCCCAAGAAGACCAAGTCCATATTCCCATCTGCACCATAGCTACCTTCCATTTTGTTTGTCATTGTTCTCCTTCTTCTTGTTTTGTTGATTTTGTTTTCAGCTCTGAATTTATTTTAAATATATTTAGCTAAAATTACATTTAAGGGCTATGATTTAATAGAATATTAGGTTCGTAAGGCTTTACTGTACAGTATATATATATATATATATAAATGAATGTGTTATGTGTGTTTAATTATTTTTATTTTTATTTTACTGTGCTTACTCTTGGCCAGTGATCTTTAATATCAATTATTCACTCACTTCTTTATTTATTTTTTTTCAATATAAATTATGCTATAGTAATTAACATTTATTCTTAACTGGAAGATTATAAAAAGGGGAAATTTTCGTTTTGAATATTTCTTGCTATACTAGTGGAATAAGCAGAGAGGAGAAACTCTGTTCAAGTGTCCTCTTCGAAGTTCGGACCAATCAATGCAAGTTATTGCAACTCACCGTCTATGGTACATTGTAATTGTGACTTTATCTTATTTAAATTTATTTAAAATAAATTGGATTTGATGGTGGGGATTTTATAGATCATGCTATAAACAGGGGCAACACAAATCATCCAATAATCAGGATCACATACTTTAATAACTATTTTAAGATTATGGACGTTGATTATTAGATTTTGAGGAAATACTTTTCTCGGGTTAAGTTGAAAGCCAGACAAAGCCTGTAAACTGTGAAGTGTAAAGTGTAAACATACAATTGATTGATTGATTGAAAATAAATAAATAAAAGTGAAGAGAATAAAGTGAATATATCCAACATCTAATAATGGGTAAGGGTGATACTGAATAAGAGTCCAATAAATTACGTGTAATATTCTTGAAGTATCAAATGGGATATATTGATGGACCCACCTAGGGAGACATGTTAGATCAAAATCTAACATGCTAATTGGTAGAATTGACAATGTTCACGCCCCTAATTATCTGCAAACTAATACAAATGATTCATCTAATCCATAAAAATTGGATGAATTTTATGAACACCAATTTATTTTTTAGCTATTATAAACTCCAATTACAGTATATGATAAAACCAATCATAGAAAATTTTATGACTGAAAATGATGTTTTAAGACTGTTGCAAATGTAATTTATCATTTACTTCAAAAGCTTAAATAAAATTGAATTCAATTTGGTATAGTTATTTATTTATTTTTATTTTTAAGGTTGATATTGATTTGGTCATACTTACAAATGCATAAGATAGAAGTTGGAACTTTCAATCATAAATATGGAAACTTTGCTATGTTCTATATCCAAGTCGGTCTGTGTGAATTAGTGAGCATCAACAGGATACACTAAGCGTGCAAGCCAACAGTAAAACAGCTAATCAATAATTGTGTTGAAGATTAGACAGACAAAAAACAATTAGTACTCCAATTACCGAAGATTTATTTTTATTGTCATCGTGATTTTCTTTCTACAATTCGTCAATTCTACAGTTACCATGTAGAGAATGACAGACAGAGTCACAGAGATTCTATGGGACCAAAAATTCAAAGCAAATGACAATCAATAAAATCTTGGCAGATCCATATGCAATTCTTTGAATCTTGACTCGAAAATTAACGCTAATAAGGGCTGCTTTGCACTCAAACTTTTGTTGTAATTGGTTGATTATTTATTACCCCCCAAAAACACTTCAATGCCGGCTACAGGTTTCATTTCATTTTGTATATATCATGAAACCAAATTTAGAATCATATTCTTTTGAGAATATCTTACGATCTCCACTAAAAATAAAATAATTATAATAATAAGCTGTATCCTTTCTTGCTTTTGAAAGTGTTTCTTCTCTCTTTGTCTTTTTCAGATGGTGTGTGGTGGCGGCTATAAGCTGTATATCATGAATCATGATGATGCAAACTATATGACATCACAAAGCATTAAAGTCTATTAGTTTTAAAGATCACATGTAAATTATCGTCAATAATATGAAGATTTATTAATGCACGTTTGTTTGACAACTTTACTATAATAATAGATTTAAGTAAATCGATGCATAATTGTGGATTTTTTTTGCAGGAAGGTTGATTCTAATTGCAGTTGCGTGAGCAGTTCAAGCACTAGAGATATAAAATTCATTTTATTTATTATTACCTTTTTCTAAGTAGAGATTATCCTCAAAGATTAGAAATTCCCTTTGTATGTATAAATGGGAGTGGATGATGGATTTTAGTTTATTTTGATCAATTGATCTTAAAAATTGCATCTAGATAGTGTAAGATACTTATGAGAAGTTATGGAAATTCAAGGATAATATTAAATAAAGAATTTTAATTGTCGAATTAGATTTGTGACGATATATATTATTTTGGTAACTGGATAGTAAGTTACTGAAGGTTAACTTAATGTTGTTTTTTTTTTCCAATTTGAGTATATATATATATATTGTTTATTTATAAAAGGGGGCTGAAAATTATTGGAAACAAGTATTCTTGTGACTATTTATGGACTTGGAATGCATATTTTAAGTGTTAAACTCTTTTAGAGTTTACACGGTTTGGCATTCATATCGAGTATTTTGGATTCCCAAGTATTATACTATGGATTTGATATAAATAACCTTGACAAGGTAATTGAGATTATTATTATCTAAACTTGTTTTGAATTTAGATTTCATAATCTTAAGGGTGTTATTACCTACTTAGAATGTAATTGAAATTGTCACGAAATGGATTCAATCTGAAAAATTAAAATCTTAATACTCATAACTGAATTGTATTGACTCTATTGATGTTTAGTACAATTTTATTAGTTTTAATTTTGAAAATTTTAATTCAGTTGAGATATAATATTCTATAAACAATATACGGAGAGTCTCTTTTTGAGTTGTACTAGTTTTTAAGAATTTGTTTTATTTTTAATTAAGTTTTTCTTATATATTTAGAATCAAATTTTGTACCGGTTTACTATATCAAACAACCGGAAAATTTTAGTAATTAATGAACAACAATAATATTATCAATTTTAAAACTTTAACAATTGAGAAAATTATCAGACAATAGAACTTACAAGTCATAAGTTAGGTAGAAAACAAAATAGTAAATTTTTTTTTTAAAAGTGATGAAAATCTATTAAGAAATAAAGAAAAGATTACAAGAATGTAGGGGACAAGATTTTTACATACCCAGGTGAACGATTGCTAAGAAAAGCAATTTAGCTTTAGCAAATGAATTGAATACAATTAATAGAAAGCTTGGAAATATTATCAAACCTAAGCCTGTTATGTGTAAATCAAGATATTAATTTGTAAAACAAGAATAATTTTTCAATTTTTGGTTGAGATTTATAAGGAATAAATAAATAAATATTAGAAAACAGTTTTTGTCCTTAAGCTTAGGAGGCTTTATAAAAGTTCAATGGCTTGATATTATTTGATCCATCTCAACTAGAACCCCACTTGAGGCCTGACCCATTGCAAAATAAAGAAACGATGTTATCTAATAAAGTTGATATGAATCATAATATACAAATATTACAAGGGTAATAAAGATTCAACGAAGAGGTGGGGTGCAAAGCGTGCAATGATTGCTTATAAAACGTTAAAAAGCATTCAATTGCAGGGTCTAGTCTAAACTAATCAATTGTCGAAAAAGAAGAAGTTGATGAACCAACATAATCTCCATCTCTCTCGCCCAAAATTTTGTACATTTTTATCTCTTGTGCTATATACGCACTCTCAGTCTCTCACTAGTCACTAGTTAGACAGGATCTTTTAAATAAAGCAATTAAGGGAAGAAACGTAAATTCTGTCTTTGGTGATACCTGTTTATCTTCTCTTCTTGTATACTTTAGTTATAGATGGTGGTGTCTGACACATAATGATGTTACAGTACCAGCTAACCTAAAATGAAAATGAAGTGAACATGAATACATGAATGATGAAGATTGCAGAATCATATTTGTGGCGTTTATATAACTGCATATGCGTGAGCAGTTTAAGCACTATAGCTTTTACACATAAGTTAAAGAGGCTAGATTATAGAACTGGGACCAGCCAGAAACTATGAATGTGGACACTAACGACAAAAACTTATGACACAATCCCTGTGACGCATTTTACTGCTGGGCCCATTTCAGATCCGATGGAGAATGGAGATTCATCCTTAACCAAGCAAAAATGAGTAATTTAATTCAATCCACAATCAGTTGTAATTTGTGAGCATTCCTGATAGTAGCATTTTCCCAGCTTGCACTAGATTGAGCTGTTAATGTGACAATAGTAGGTTGTCGGTGGGGGCCAGAGCAGAGAGCAGGCAAGGAGTCCTAATAAAAGCATTACCGGCCAACTTGTCTCAACTCTCAACTCTCAACTCCTTCCATACAGGCAGTTGATAATTAATTGTTCACAGTTTAAGCTAGCTATAGTGTTGACGATCGAAAAGAAGAAACAAAATGAGTGATGCCAACAAAAAACCATTGGATGGTGGAAGCGGTAGAGGATCGAGTCAGACAGCTGATCCAAGGAAGGAGAAGAGGATGGCACCGCCAAAGAGAGGAGGTATCATGAAGCAGATTGTTAGTGACATGACTCAAATTTTCTCTCCCAACCCACCCAACTCTTGATTTGAAATTACACGTCTTGTACCAGTAAATCAATTATCTATTTATCTATATATGTAATGTCCAGCAAGTAGTACGTACTCTTTCTTCTTTCTTGAAAGATCAAAGATGTCGAAGTGTCATTCTATTGCTTTAGAGCCGAGAGGGTGTGGTTATTATCAATCAAGTTTTATTTATATGATTGCTTTTTGTGCATATAACTTATGGATTTTTCTCACTCTTTGATTTAGCTGCGGTATATGTCAAGTTGCAATGAAGTTCCTCCAAGCCCAGTTTGAAAACAAAAAATATATATTTCTGAAACGTTCGACCTGAACAATTGCGACCAAAGCCCCTCTCTTTAGATAAGTTTCTGAGTGATGTTATTGTTCTAAAGTCTAAACCCTCAATGAGCCTGTAAATTTAATTTTTATCTTTTTGTTAAAAGTATTTCAAAATATTTTAAACAAAGCCATATTTCTATGATTAGTTTTACCAAACAACCGATTATTTACTTTCTAATTTCCATCTCTCTTACTCGTTTTGTAATCTGATACCTACATATGTTTCTCTAACAATAGTCCATGTTTTTTTTTTTCAATAATTAATACACAAGAAATCCTGTTTTTACTTCCTCTTTTCTTCCTCGAATCTCACTGTCTACTTGTGGGTTAGCCCATCGTCGTTCCGGTGTGGCCAAATTCTGGTGACCGTAGTAATAGTGCATGTTTTTCTCTCTTCAAAGATTGAGGAGTCAAGAAAAACAACCTGCGAGAAAATGTAGTTTCCTGTGGTCACCTAGAAAACCAGCCTCTCTTCTATTAATTCTTGGTCCTCTCTGAAAGACAAAACAAACTCAGAAGTTTGAAGTTTTTTTATAAAAAAAACCTATTCCAACTTTAGTTGGGCTCTCTTCATATGTTATTCTATCTCCTCAAATTGGGAAGGCTATATGAAGTTTTGAAACAATGAGATGGGAGCTCTATGAAAAGCGGTGTGTTGATAACTTTCAAAAGGCCTAGAAATTCTCTCCCTGTTGTTTGCATTTTTGTTCCAAGATTGCTGATTATGTGTGTGTTTCTATGTTGATGCTTTCCTGGCCCAAAACACTAGTCATATCACGAGCAAAAACGATGTGCTTGGTTCATCATCTTCATTGCCATCATATGATCTGAAGCAATCAATGAACAATGATCAGAATAAAACCTAGAAATCAAAAGGATCGAACTACCAAACCTAGAAAAATATTTCAACCAATGTCCCAAAACAAACCCAGAACAAAAATAGGAAAGAGGAGTCATTGGTCTCCATCTGCGCGTTGGATCTCCTCCGATCGGAGGAGATCTGCGTCAACCGCTGGTGAAGATGACTGGTGTTGGTCAAGCTCACCGAATGGAAAGGCTATCGTAGGAACTCCTAGTGTTGGAGACGGAACTTTTCAAGACGGAATATGACGAGATCGAAAAGACTATGGTAATGGCAAGTAGACGTTGAGATTTGGGGAAGAAAACAATTACTTTTGGTGACAAATCTTTTGAGAGATCGTAAGATCGTCACTTCCCGCACCTTTTGGTGTGGTTGGTGACGACTCACTTTCTCCGACAGGCGGTGGGCGGCAACAGCAGCAGGAGGTGGCGGAGTGTTTAAAAATGAGAGAAGTCTGATACTTTAATAGATGGAGAAGATAAATAGCAGCGCTGTAAATATGGACCAGGCCCAAGGAGGCTGGTCCTGCCGGCCTGCCAAGCTAAATCCCGCAGAGTGGGCATGCCGGCCCAAGCCTAGCACGGTGGCATGCGGCGTACCGGACCGGCCCGCCACGACATGCCACATTGGCGGGCTAAGCCCAACGGAATGGTGGTCCGACGGTTCGGCATTTCAATTTTTTTTTTTGTTAAAAAACCTCCAAACCGTTGGAGCCAAAAAAATTACAAAAACCTCCAAAACTTTTCTATTTTATATTTTAACCCACAATTCTAATTTTTCTACAAATACCCTCAATCTCTCTCCATTCTCTGATTCTCTCCATTTTCATTCAATTTCATTGTTAGTCTCTCTCTACACATTTTTATAATACTATGATACTAATTTCTTATCATCTATAATCTATCTATCTATTATTCTCTTTATTTTCCATCAACACACAAAACTTCTAAGGTAAATTTTTCTTTAAATGTTAGTATTTCTTTATGTGAGTAAATTTATAATGTTATGTAAACACTTTACCTATTTTTTTTTAATATTTTTGTTTATTTAGTAAATTATTTTTAATTTTTTTAATAGGTAATTAATCATTATTATGTGTACTTGTGTAATAGTTAATTTTAATAATTTTATGTTAGTAAGTTAAATTTTTTAAAGTGTAGTAGTTATTGTAAATATATTTTGTTAGTAAATTATGATTTATAAGTGTAGTAGTTAATTTAAATATATTTTGTTAGTAAATTAAACAATTTCATTTGTATTAGTTTATTTGAATATATTTTGTTAGTAAATTATGATAATTATGTGTATTTGTGTAGTAGTTAATTTTTACATTTTTATGTTAGTAAAATTTTTATTTTTAAGTTTAGAATTTAATTTAAATATATTTTGTTAGTAAATTAAACAATTTTAGTTGTAGTTGTTTATTTGAATATATTTTGTTAGGAAATTATGATATTTATGTGTAGTAGTTAATTTTAACATTTGTAAGTTAGTAAAATTTTTATTTTTAAGTTTAGTAGTTTATTTAAATATATTTTGTTAGTAAATTATGATTTATAAGTGTTGTGATTAATTTAAGTATTGTTAATAGGGAAATTTGGTCAGGGGGTCAAAGAGAAATTTTCCACCTACAATCGACAATCATGAAGCCCGGTAAGACCGTAAAGCCACTCAGCAAGAGCACGGAAGGCCGGTTTGGCTTCAAAGTTACTAGAAGACAAGCCAAGCAGGATAGGGACGAGCCCCCACAAGAGCACTGGAACCCGGATTTCTCCAGGCCATCTATCAAGGAACCTCGGCTCTGAGGTCGAGCTCCACAACCGCCCCGTAAATGCCAGGGGAAGCCTCTCAGCTCAAGAGACACTTGAAAGAAGCCCGCCAACTTATCCAGAAGCCCGCTGTCCTTGTTGGGCATAAAAGGGGAATCACGCCTAAGTCTGCATTACCCCAGCTACCTTCTAAGAAGGTCTACAAGAACACCTCAGGCCCCCACGGGTCAAAGAAAATCCATTTTAAGCTTCCAGGAATAGAGCCAGAGCAGGGGTCTACCTCGCTCTACGGGACAATAAGCTGCTGGCAGGATGACCTCCATGAAGATTCATGGCACGAGTGCACAGGGGATCGTTTCTACGAAATGTTCACATGCATGTCAAGATTATAATTCAAATAAGGGAACAAACTTATCTTCGTCAACCACATCATCAAATCCGGAAACAATTCAAATTCAAATGACAAATCCTGCCCGATAAGGATTCATGAGATTACGGCAGAGTATTCGCCAACTGAAACCTACTTGAGCGATATATATATATATATATGTGTGTGTGTGTGTGTGTGTGTGTGTGTGTGTGTGTGTGTGTGTATGTGTGTGTGTGTGTGAAGCACATAGAAGAGGAGATAGAAAAACGAACGGAGAGAAGAAAAAAGAAAGAGAGGAGCCAATATAGATCGAGTGACATACAGAAAATCATAAACAACAGATATACACATAGAAGGAAGACCTAAATTCTGACTTCAGAACACGGTCACCTTCTTCTCCACTATTCGACAGGCACCGAGCTGCCACCACCCTACTCCCCCGAGAGATTGTGAGCAAACAAGAGAGTTATTTGTGTCTTAAAGTGGTATATCAATAATACAGCTCCCATTTATTGTTATTACCTCTTCTCTCTCTCTCAAACAGGTCGGGAACCAACGGTACCGACCCCGACCACCGCTTTCGTGGTAGTGGTCTCGAGGGTGTTAACATGAGTTTCTCACCTAGAGTAAATTTCCCGTCAACACTTTCTGGTGCCGTCTATAGGAAAACCTCTCACACCATTATTATTTTACATTTAAAAAGTTCGTTATTTTAAAGTCGTCATGAAGCTCCGCTCCTCACAAGAGCAGTAGGATACCTCGGGGCAACCTTCTGCTACATCGAAACGAAAGTTCTAGAGGAAAGGGAAAAAATCCGGGCTCCATAGCCAGATTCCCATCCAGCCAGCTACTGTACGGGCTATGGATCCCCCTCTAGGGAGCCAGGTCGAGCTTGACCAACAAGCGGTGGCCTTTGTAGAGAACGTCCGCCTTTGACTACTCACTGAGGGCATCGCTATCCAACAAACGGGTCTCTGCAATCAGGGGGAATCAAGCAGCCCGGGGCTAGGCAACCCGTATTTGATCGCTTGGGTTCTACCCCTCGAGAATCAACTCGTAACAGGGCGGGGCTCCCGAGCTCGATCACGGATAGGCTAGGGCCCATGCCCCATGTTCCCGAAGCACTGCCTCGCTACCAACCACGACAAGTCAGATCAGCGGTAGATGTCCTTCCTCTGAACGGGGAAGAGCTCCTCAAACCAACGACTTCAAGGAGGGAAGCCCGGGGTAGAAATGAAGAAAGTCAGCAAAGTCCGAGAGCAAGCCCCTTCCAAAGAAGGAACAGGGTAGAGGTCAACAGTTCATCAGAGGGATCTGATGGTGAGGAATCCGAGATCGACTCAAGGAAGTCCGAGAGCAAACGACTAAGGGACCAGTTGGCAGAGCTACGGAAAGAGGTCCAAATGATGAAAAAGGGGAAGTACAAGGAGGACAAGAAAGATCCTCTCAGTGAAATGAACGCCCCCTTCACCAGGAGGATCCGGGAGGCGGAGCTCCCTCCTAAATTCAAAATGCCAGCTGACAGGTTCTCCGGGACTTAGAGAGCTTCGTTCAACAGATGGAGGTCCAGAACACAACCAGGGCCGCTATGTGTCGGATGTTCCCTACCACACTCACGGATTATGCTAAGACTTTGATTAGGAAACTACCCGCTGGAAGCGTAGATTCTTTCACCAAATTATCAACTGATTTCTGCTCACAGTTCCAGGGGGTTAAGCCCTGACTAAAGGACCCGATTCATCTACAATATGTGATCCAGGAGAGAGGGGAAACTCTCTGGGCTTATGTTGAGCGATTCCACAAGGAAGTCATCCAGATGAGGGTCTTCACTGAGAGAGAAACCCTCGCCAACTTCAGAAGAAACCTGTGGGCAGGAAAACTATTCCGATCTTTTACCAAGAGACCTCCGGAAACCTATCAGGAAGCCTATGATCGGGCTTTGGAACAAATCGAGGTCGACGAACAACTCAAGGTCAAGATGGAGCATGACGACATGAGAGCTGAAAAGCCATAAAAGAAGGAAGCTCCCAGACCCGAGCAAGATCAAAAGAGCTGAAACAAACCCCCCAACAAATCAACATACGGTTTCCATCTTCTTCAGCACAAATCAGACCGGTATCCAGACAAACTGGCTCCTTCTCAAGCTTTGCCGCCTCCCAAGACAGTGGCCCCTATAGCCCGCGATGAGAAGGAGTACGACCATTACACTCCCTTGAATGCATCTCGAGAAACAATCTACCTCGCTATTCGGGACAAGAGTTTGTTACAGAAGCCCGCTCCTATGAAAGTCTCGGCCGATAAAAGAAATCGTTATAAATATTGGGACTTTCATGAGGACGTAGGGCATAACACCTCAGAATGCTACAATCTGCGGAACCAGATTGAGGCTTTGATAAGAGGAGGATGCTTGATAGAGTTCTTACAACAAGTTATAGAGAACATTCAAACTCGAAGGGAGGTCCAAGCCGAGATTCGGGAACACGCTGAGAAGAGGAAGGGAGATCAGGCGGACCTGATGCAACAGATTCAGGTAATTCACACTATCAGCGGAGGTCCCACTCTAGTCGGCATCTCCAACAATTCCAGAAAAAACCATGCGATGAAGGTCCCTCGTACGGACTAAAGGCGGGATATCTTCAAGGTCGACCAGAGACCAACCAACCCCTCCCAGCTGTCTCAGATCATTTTCACAGAGGCAGATGTCTTTAACACCGTGCAGCCACATGATGATCCCATGGTCATTACGTTACAAATTGCCAACTTCATGGTGCACCGTGTGCTCGTCGGCACAGGTAGCAGCGTCAACGTTTTGTTCAAAGACACTTTGGAAAAACTAAACTTAAAGCAATGGTGCTACAACAGTTGCACTACTCCATTATACGGTTTCACTGGGGACTCCATCACACCCGTGGGGTTAAAAATCCTACCAGTGATCATCGGAACCGCACCTCTCCAGCAAAACATCATGACCGACTTCGTGGTGGTAGATAGCCCATCGGCCTACAACGCAATATTAGAGAGGCCATTCCTATCATTCCTGAATGGGGGTCCTGTCTATTTACCACAATGTTCTCAAATTCCCAGTAGGAGACAAGGTGGGAGAGGTTCGGGGTGATCAGCAAGCATCTAGGAAATGCTACGCAGTGTCGACTAACCCAGCAGCTCTAGCTAAACAACTCGCCCAATTAACGACTATCCAAGGCGGGATAACCCCGTCACTAAACCTGAAAGAGGCGGGCTCCGCCGATTGTCAAGAAGAAGGCCTTGTGGTCCCCGACTTGGAAAAACAGAGAAGGGAATGGGCTAGCGGCCACCCGTTCAACGAGTTAGAGGAGATTCCTGTTAGACTAACCGATCCCTCAAAGGTCGTCAAGATCGGAGCTACCCTTGAGCCAGGAATGAAAGAGGAATTGATTAGGCTCCTCATGGAGTTCAACGATATTTTCCCCTGAAGTCACACGGAGATACCGGGGATCTCGATGACATTAGCTGCATATCGACTGGCGGTGGATCCAACCTTCAAGCCCATCAAACAGAAAAGATGCCACTTCAACACTGAAAGAAATATGGCGGTTCAAGAAGAGGTGGATAAACTCACCCAGGCAGGCTTCATTCGAGAAGCCTGCTACCCCGAATGGCTTGCTAACCTCACTAACGTGGTCATGGTCACGAAGGAGAATGGGAAGTGGCGCATGTGTGTGGACTATACCGACCTCAACCGAGCATGCCCGAAGGATAATTTTCCTCTGCCAAAAATTGATCAATTAGTCGATTCCACCTCCGGGAACAAGCTCCTGAGCTTCATGGACATGTTTTTCTGCTACAATCAGATTATGATGCATCTCGCGGACCAAGAAAAGACCAGCTTCATCACCGGACAAGGCTTATACTGCTACAAGGTGATGCCTTTCGAGCTCAAAAATTCTGGAGCTACTTACCAGCAGTTAGTCAACCGTTTGTTCAAGCCCGAAATTGGGAGATCGATGGAGGTGAATATCGACGATATGATCACTAAATCTTCAACCTCGGAAGGCCACCTGGATGACCTTCGTAGGACCTTCATGATCCTAAGGAAAAACCAGATGAGGTTGAACCCTTCCAAATGCGCCTTTGGTGTAACTGCGGGAAAATTTCTAGGCTTCATGGTCCATGAAAGAGGCATAGAGGCTAACCCGAAAAAAATCATGGCTATCCTGGATCTAGAATCTCCCACATCTCTTAAGCAGGTTCAAGCCTTGACCGGATAGGTAGCAACGCTTACAGGTTCATCTTCCGGTCTACCGATAAGTGCCTACCATTCTTCAAAGCTATCAAGCAAGGAAGAAACATGAAGTGGGATCAAGAGAGAGAACAGGCTTTTCGAGCTTTGAAAAGATACCTGACAATCCCTTCATTGCTGGTCAAGCCAAATCCTGGAGAAGAGCTCCAAATATACTTGACAGTTTTAGAAACCGCTGTGAGTGGGGCTTTGGTCAATGAATGCAGGGACAGGATCCAACGACCTATCTACTATGTAAGTCGAGCTCTAACCAAGCCCGAAATGAATTATACTCTGTTGGAGAAGTTCGCTTATGCCTTAATGACCTCGGCAAGGAAACTCCGTCCTTACTTTCATGCTCCTTCAATAGCAGTGGTGACGGACCAACCCCTCCGTCAGTTCTTGCAAAGGCCGGACGTTTCTGGAAGGCTGGTTCTATGGGCCCTGGAGCTTACCCAGTTCGACTTAAAATATAAGCACAGGACCACGATAAAAGCTCAAGCACTAGCGGACTTTGTCGCCGAGCTTTCAGTACCTTCGGATCAGGCATCCCCCGCGGTAACAGATGCCCCATTGAGAGAATTCCAGAAGCTGACGTCTGGCCAGAGGGCTGCAAGTCATGGACTCTCTACACTGACAGAGCTTCCGGGCAGTCCGGGGGAGGAGCGGGCATAGTCCTCATCGACCTAGAAGGAACTGAGTGATGCCATTGTTTCAGGTTTAAATTCAAAGCCACAAACAATGAAACGGAATACGAAGCCCTGCTAGCTGGGATTAAAGCTGCCATAGAGTTCGGGGTTGATTACCTGAAC
Organism: Dipteronia dyeriana; assembly: GCA_032871835.1. Taxonomy (NCBI): domain Eukaryota; kingdom Viridiplantae; phylum Streptophyta; class Magnoliopsida; order Sapindales; family Sapindaceae; genus Dipteronia; species Dipteronia dyeriana. The sequence continues at coordinate 96,646,704 of CM065296.1, read as the reverse complement.
ATCAAGAGCGACTCTTCCCATGTGGTCAACCAAGTTTCCGGGGATTATCAGGCCAAAGGGGATAACATGATCGCTTACCTGAAACTGGTCCAACAACTCAGGACCAAATTTAGGGGATTCAGAATCGAGCAGATACCTCGACACCTAAATCATAGGGCTGACGTCCTAGCCAAGATAGCTGCCTATGGTGGGCAGACCTTACCTCAAGGAGTCTCTCTTCAAATAATCCCCCTACCTAGCATTATGACTGGCAAGGAAGCTTATACTTTAGACCGACAGCCATGCTGGATGGATCCGATAGCAGAATATCTACAGGACGGGAAACTCCCTAGGGAGCTCGACCAAGCTAGGAAGGTTAAAAGGCTCTCGATCCGGTATTGTATGGTGGATGGGTATTTATACCGAAGGGGAAAATCCCTTCCCTTGCTCCGATGTCTACACCCTGAAGATGCCAGGTGGGCTATGAGAGAGGTCCATTCCCGCGAATGCGGGAACCATATTGGTGGAGAAGCCTTGGCATATCAGGTTCTACGCATAGGGTATTATTGGCCAACCATCCATCAAGATACTAAGGACTTTGTGCAAGCCTGCGAACCATGCTAGAAGACCTCAAACTTGAGCCACCTCCCCTCGGAGCGTTTTTCATCTCTTAGCTCACCATACCCCTTTGCTATGTGGGGAGTCGATTTAATTGGACCACTTCCTACAGCTCCGGGACAGGCCAAGCACGCTATCGTAGCGATTGATTACTTTACAAAATGGGTTGAAGCCGGACAACTGTCCCAAATATCAGAATAAAACATAACAAGGTTCATCAAGACCAATGTAATCTGCAGGTTCGGAACCCCTTTGGTCATCATAACCGACCTCGGTAAACAATTCGATAATGCCCGATTCAGAGATTTCTGTCAAGGTTTGGGAATTGACTTTCGGTTCCACCCTCAGACCAATGGTTTGGTGGAATCCACGAACAAAACCATCAAGAAGATATTAAAGAAAAAGCTACAACAAAAAAAAGGCAGGTGGGTTGAGGAGCTTCCCGATGTCCTCTGGGCTTACTGTACTACAAGGAGAACAACTACCGGGGAAATGCCTTACTCGCTGGCCTTCGGGGTTGAAGCAGTCCTACCTATAGAGCACAAGCTGACCTCCTTTAGAGTCCAAAGATTTGAACCGGGAAGCAATGAAAGCAAGCTCCGAGCTAGTTTGGAACTCCTGGAGGAAAAGCAAGATCGAATGGCTGAAAAGGTAGCAATCTACCAAGGCAAAATTGCCAGGTACTTCAACAAGAGAGTTAAAACCCGAAGCTTCAAAGAAGGGGATATGGTCCTCCGGGAAGTAACGATGAACACCAAGAAGAGGTCAGACGGGGTCCTAGGGCCCAACTGGGAAGGACCCTACCTAATAAAGATGGTGATCCGTAATGGGGCGTATAAGCTCGAGGATTTGGATGGCCGACTCATCGACCATACTTGGAATGCGGATCACCTAAGGAAATTCTACCCTTGAACAGGGGACTCAGGAGCAAGCAACCTCCGACTAGCTTCTTTTTTATTTTCTAACAGTATTGTACTACATCTTCCATATCAATAAAGCTCACATGTTTTCTTGTTTACTCCTTCTTCGACTATGTCCTACAATGATTTGGGTCTACATGGAAAGTTTCGACATTATCACCTCAAGACCAGGGGTAAGTCGGGGAAGCCTCCTCACTGCTTCTGATGCCTCGGTCAGGTACCACCCCCGGTCAAGAAAGGTCTGAGTGTAAGAGCATAGTTGTCATCCAGATCTCAAGACCAGGAAATAGCTAGATTGCGCTCCTGATGCCTTGGTCGGGCTACCACCCCTAAGAAGGATCTGAGTGTAAAAGCATAGTTGCCATCCCGATCTCGAGACCAGGAAATAGCTAGATAGCGCTCCTGATGTCTTGGTCGGGATACCACCCCCAGAAGGGTCTGAGTGTAAAAGCATAGTTGTCATCTAGATCTTGAGACCCGAAAATAGCTAGATAGCGCTCATGATGCCTTGGTCGGGCTACCACCCCCAAGAAGGAATCGAGCTTGACAGCCCGAAAGCCCTCCTGATCCCGAGCCTAAGAAGGGACTAAACAATTCTCCACTTAATGTTCTACTCGGGCTAAAACCTCCCAAAGAGGCTCAAGGATGGAGGGCTCGACTTACTTAAACTCTAAATGCTCCTGTTATTTTTCTAGCTCTCCTTGATAAGGGGCTACTTACTACAGCAAACCCACAATCAAACAAGAGGACTGTCAGCTGAAGAAGTGGAGTTAGGAGCTCCATTGGTATGGGGGCTCAATGCCAATGACTTGTTTTTCTTAATTTTTTCCCAAAGATAGCTCGCTTCGATATAAAAGCTAGACGGTCAAGCAAGTACATGGAAGCAAGATTTAGATCTGAGATTGAAACTTTTATTATCAAGTAAGGGAGTCTATCCCTCAACAAGGCTACTACAAGCAAGGGGGGCCCAATCCCTGGTTCCGGGCTACAAAGAAAAAATAATAAGAGATCAAACACAGTTCAAGATGGGATGCCCACCCCCTTTTCTGGGCATTCAAAATAAATCACATGGAAGAGAACGCAAGCTCCTTCGCCTTTCTGAAGGCCTTCAGTTTCCTCCTCCAAAGAATGGACCTCGCCCCCGGCTCCCCTGTCCAGTAGCGGCTCGTCCTGGTTAGCCACATCTACCGCCTCCGCTACCTCCTGAGGATCAACCCCGGATACCTCAGGGTCAACAAGATTCTCCTCCACAATGTCATTAATCACCGCCATGACTTCAGGAGGAATAGCTGCATCAAGAAGGCTGGTCGCCGACTCAGGCACGTTCCAGCCTTCAGATGATCCCATTCCTGAGAGCATTGCGGGAGGATCTTGGGCTTCCGCGAGACCTCCTTCTAGCTCCTCGTTATGGACCCCCTCTGAGGATTCACCGGGACCAGATGCTGGAAAGGCTGAAACAGGAGGAGGCAGATCTAACACCTTTAACTTCTTCCCAGCTCCCTCCCCAAAAAAGCCAGCTCCATCAGTTTCAGGGTGAGACATTTCCGCAGCCCGCGACATGATCTCCGCTCTATCTCAGCCAACAATACTAGAGAGATCGAATGGAGGGGGAAGGGCCTCTACAACCTGATAGGAGGCATAGAAGTACCCCTCACTAAAAGAGGCTTCCACTTCGGTTTGGAGCTGGGTAACTCGAGCCTGCAAGTTTTGATTTTCAACATCTAGGGCCTTCGTCTCTCCCCTCCAGTCATCCTGCTGGCTAGCCCGCCACCTCGATCGGAGAGTCTTCTGATCAAAAGCTCGCTTCAGCCTCTCATGATCGCATTGAAGCTCAGCTAGCTGCGTCTCCATTCCCTGTTGGCTGGAGGTCATCTCTTGGACAAGGGTCTGAACCAGCGCTAGTAACCCTATGGCTCGATCAGCTTCAGCCTCAGCCTTGGCTGCCCGATCACGAAGGAAGGCTACCTGATGCCCCATGGCCACCTAAAACTTGAAAGCCTACAAAGGAAAATCATGTTAGAAAATGACGAGCCAAGCAGCTTAAGGAATAAGTGAAATAGACAATTACCTCGGCTAAAAGGGCGGACCCTTTGGTGATCAAGGTATCCACTGGCATCGCGGTCATCCTAGAAAGCCCGCTGCCTGGACAAGATGCTACAAATTGCTTCAGGACCTCGTCCTGACCTGCCAAGCTCGATTGCTGATGGGGACGAGAAGGGGCGACCTCAGACAAATCGGCATCGGGCTTCTTGGGAACCTCGACGACCCGTGATACAACCGGATCTGCAGAGAGGGGTAGCGGGACTCGAGGGGCATCTTGTGGAGCTATAACTTCTGGAGGAGGGGCAGGAATGGACTTATTGACGATGTGGGAAGCAGACCCTCATCGGTTTAGAGCCTTCGTAGCCCGAGATGCTAGAAGAGCTATCTTGGACTTCACATGGGAAGGAGAGGGGGAAGGAACGAACGGGGCAGCTACCTTAGTGGTTGACCTCCCATTCTTTGGAACAGTCGGGAGAGCTCCCGGGGACTATCTTAAAGGAGGAGGAGGTATCCCAGCTTGTCGGGCTTCGCGAGAAGTTAGAGCAACAACAAATACTGTTAGAGAAAAGAATCAAGATTATCAGAACAGAATCCTCAAATAAAAAAAGAAAAAAACAACAACACCATAATAGACCAAGATACTTACGAGGGGTAGCACCAGATATCCGCAGGTACCTGTTTACCCTACGGGGATCAAAGGGGTCGGCGGTCGGAAACTTCATATTCAAATAGTTCCGAGCTAGGATGGTCTTTAGCACGACTTCAGACTCATCGGGCGAGGAATCCTGACCCCAAGTGGGTTTGTCACTAAAAGCCGTAGGAACCTCGAGCTCATGCCCACCGACGAAGACCGAGCTCCCTCAGTCTCCTCCTGCCAGTACTCACTCCTCCTTCCAAGCGGGATCCTTTTTGGAAGCCCCAAGGATGATAAAATTGAGCCTATTCTTAGCCTTGGCATAGAATTGGGCTCGTGGAACTCCAGCCAGGCTACCAATCTGGAAAAGGAAAGGGTGCTCCTCAGTACCGGGCTCCCTGGTTACGCCGCTCAGCTCGCATTGCTCCCTCTACAATACCAGGAAGCCGATTAGATGCCTCCAGAAGCCAGACGTCAGTTGAAGCGGAGCCAGCTGTAGAGCATTGAGAGCCCGCCGAATGGTGGGGTGAAGAGGGAGCCTCACCCCTCTTTCAAAAGCAGCGACTTGGATGGGGAGCACTCCTTTGGGAGGATAGAAAACATCGTAACTCCGATGAGGGTTGGACAGAGAAACTATGTCTGGAATATCGTACTTGTCCCGAAGACTGTCAATCGACTGAGGATCGACGGTAGAGTCGGGGATAACCCTAGGTCCGAAAGGAAGGGCTATCACCTGAGGTAGCTCTGCCACTGTGACTTGAGCCTTCCCGATCGTATCAAATCTCTCCCCAATGTCAGAGTCTTCGTCGACTAGGTTCAGAGGATCATCAGGACGGTTCGAAAAGCCGGAACCGATAGAAGCATTCCTGCTAGAACTACGACGCTGGCGGATCGGGCAAAATTCTTCATCGCTTGAAAGCCCTCTCACCCGCTTAAGAGGAGCTAGGTTAGGGCCTCCGGAGCCCTCCACCAAGGCATCTACACTATCCGAAGAAGTCGACATTATAGGGAAGAGAGGTGAGAAAACAAGTGAAGGATTTCGGCAGAGAAAACGGGGAAGAAGAAATTTGAAAGTTTGAGATTTGAGGAAGTATGAAGAAGGTGACGGTCAGACTGAGCTTAAATAGAGGTCCATGGGCGATATCCTCGGGAAGTTCACCTTCGTATTACAGCCGTTTTTCTTCGAATAACACTCGGTTTCAAATTCAAAATGCTGGGTAATTAATGAGAAAATTTCGCTCTCATTAATTATCTTTATGGCGAAAAACTTTCTCAATTAAACAAGGAATCTGACTCCAACCTCAACTCTACCACCAATGTTCAAGTCAGAGGGGACTTCTGTTAATAGGGAAATTTGGCCAGGGGTCAAAGAGAAATTTTCCACCTACAATCGACAATCATGAAGCCCGGTAAGACTGTAAAGCCACCCCGTAAGAGCAGAAAAGGCCGGTTTGGCTTCAAAGTTACCAGAAGACAAGCCAAACGCGACAGGGACGAGCCCCCACAAGAGCACTATAACCCGGATTTCTCCAGGCCATCTATCGGGGAACCTCGGCTCTGAGGTCGAGCTCCACAACCGCCCCGTAAATGCCAGGGGAAGCCTCTCAGCTCAAGAGACACTTGAAATAAGCCCGCTTACCTATCCAGAAGCCCGCTTACCTATCCAGAAGCCCGCTGTCCTTGCTGGGCATAAAAGGGGAATCACGCCTAAGTTTGCATTACCCCAACTACCTTCCAGGAAGGTCTACAAGAACACCTCAGGCCCCCACGGGCCAAGGAAAATCCATCTTAAGCTTCCAGGAATAGAGCCAGAGCAGAGGTCTACCTCGCTCTACGGGACAATAGGCTGCTGGCAAGATGACCTCCATGAAGATTCATGGCAAGAGTGCACAAGGGATCGTTTCTACGAAATGTTCACATGCACGTCAAGAGTATAATTCAAATAAGGCAACAAACTTATCTTCGTCAACCACATCATCAAATCCGGAAACAATTCAAATTTAAATGATAAATCCCACCCGATAAGGATTCATGAGATTACGGCAGAGTATTCGCCAACTGAAACTTACTTGGGCGATATATATATATATATATATATATATGTGTGTGTGTGTGTGTGAAGCCAAGCACATATAAGAGGAGATAGAAAAACGAACGGAAAGAAGAAAAAAGAAAGAGAGTAGCCAATATAGATCGAGCGACATACAGAAAATCATAAACAACAGATATACATATAGAAGGAAGACCTAAATTCTGACTTCAGAACACGGTCACCTTCTTCTCCACTATTCGACAGGCACCGAGCTGCCACCACCCTACTCCCCAGAGAGATTGTGAGCAAACAAGAGAGTTATTTGTATCTTAAAGTAGTATATCAATAATACAGCTCCCATTTATTGTTATTACCTCTTCTCTCTCTCTCAAATAGGTCGGGAACCAACGGTACCGACCCCGACCACCGCTTTCGTGGTAGTGGTCTCGAGGGTGTTAACAGGAGTTTCTCACCTCGAGTAAATTTCCCGTCAACAAATATATTTTGTTTTTATGTGTAGTAATCAATTTTAACATTTTTAAGTTAGTAAATTTACGATTTTTAAGTTTAATAGTTTATTTAACTATACTTTGTTAGTAAATTATGATTTATATGTGTAGTAGATAATTTAAATATATTTTGTTAGTAAATTAACCAATTTAATTTGTAGTAGTATATTTAAATATATTTTGTTACTAAATTATGATTTTTATTTGTAGTAGTTAATTTTAACATTTTTCAGTTTAGGAGTTTATTTAAATTTATTTTATTACTAAAATAAACAATTTAATTTGTAGTAATTTGACCATTAATGACTAATAAGTTCATATTTGTATTTCAGAAAATGGATCCTACCCAGCAACCTTTTTTCTCGGATGGTTTGAACATGTTGAATGATGATTTTGATCTTTCAGCACCGACGAAAACCCAAGCGGGACCTTCCGGTTCTACCGCTACACTAACATCACGTCTAAAAGATTTACATCAAAAGTTTGACAATGTTTTGGCATAGTACAAATGATACTCCCAGACGGGAAGATCGACTCCAGAGCTAAATGTAAGTTTTGTCCTAAGAACTTTTCCAGTAGTAGGAATGGAATTGGTCATTTGTGAAGGCATATGGAGAAATGCATGTCTACACATAGACAGGTAGAAATTAGAATTCAAATACAACTACAACGGCATCCAGACGGGTCCATTACAATGTGGTGGTACGACCTCGTGCACGCTAGAGATTGCTTGGCACGATTCATTACACAAACTGATCAACCGATCAATTTTGCTGACAATGTTTTTTTTTTTCAAGAATTAGTCACACTTGCATTCAACCCTCAATTTAAAACTGTTTCTAGAACCACCATTAGAAACGATTTGATAAGATTGTTTAAAACCCAGAGAGATGACTTGAGTGCTGAATTACAGCATCTAAGTGTCTATGTTGCATTAACCTCTAATATTTGTAACGTATATTCTAAATTTCAATAATCTATATGTTGATGAGGGTTCTGGATCCGGTAGTAACCAAGTCCAGAACTAGATTATACTTATACATATACATTTACTTGTAATTTATAATACGATTGCACTATTTTCATTTACCAAGTTTTTATCCTATTGAGTTTTTCTTGGTAAGGTTTTTAAAGAGACAATCATGTAAATTTGTAATACTGAATTCCATAAGTCAGAAATAAATAAATAATTCTTCATTTCATATTTTCATAACTTCATCTATTTTATATTTTTATAATACTTTATCTTTATTCATTTTTGAATTATTTTATTATAAAAAATAATAAATATATCTAACTAAAACAAGGAATGAAAAATAAGCAATTTATTTTTCATAATAATTAGTTAAGAAGATAAATAAATTGCAATGAAAATTACATTTATATAATTGAATTATTAAATTGATATTATGTATTTTAATTTTGTATTGTCTCTAAACCCAAAATCTAAAAAAAAAAATATTTTAAATTAAATTAAAAAAATGCGGGCTTGGTCCATAGGGTTTGCCGGCCCCGGTCTACGTGCCGATCCGATCCGATCCGGTCCGATCTGACATGCACACACGACTAGCCGGAGATAGGCCAACGTGCCGTGTCGGGCCACGATTTTTGAAAACGTGTCGGACCAGCTTGGGGCCGCACATCGGTGCGGTGCGGTGAGGTCTAGGCATGACCCAATTTCGAAAACAGCTTGGCATGCCAGAGCTAGTTGGACCAAACCAGACTGAATTTACAGCACTAATGAAGAGAGGAAGTGACGTGGAGGAAGAAAAACAATTTGGTAGAGAAGTCTGATAGACTAAAATAATAATAATAAATAATTAAATATAGCAACACGTGTTATTAAATGATTGCATCTGATGCACTACCATCAAATTCCATTGTGATGCATTGGATGCACCTAAGCTTTTCTCCCCTTTACCAGTTCGTTACGGTATCCAACGTCTGTCAAAATGTTTTAATAGAAAATCAATTCGTAATTAAGAGTCCGTCATGTAAACCTTTTTTTAGTTACTATTTTTAAAAATAAAAATGAAAATAAAAACAGTGTTTTTGATTTCAATTTCGAATTTTAAAAACGTGTCCGGTATCATATGCTGAAAGCTGTATTTTGAAAATAAAAACGGAAAAAACGTGTCTCGTAGGTTAACCGAAATCTATCAAAAATTGAAATATCAATTTTGACATTTTGTTTAATATTATTACAAATATAAACAAATTGATTACATAATTAACCAATATAATTTTTGTATTGTAATTTTAATATTAAACAAAAGTAACACATAAAAAATTAATTGAAAAAAACATATCAAAAAATGAATTAATCAAAACTAAACTCTTTAATTATAAATAAATAATTACAATATACAAATTATAATTTATATTATAATATTATACATATTATTTTATATTATATATTAACATAATATATTACATTATATCCTATATAAATATATAATAGTTGATATATTATATCTAATTATAATATTTATATATAATAATAATTATAATGTATATATATAAGGGGCACTTTGATCATTTAAAAATCTTATCCCGTCTTGTCCTAATTATATCAAACGTATAATAGTACAATTAATAGTTAAAAAAAAAGATTTTTTTTATACAAAACAGTGAAAAACAAAATAAAAAACAAAAATAAAAATTAAAAATAAATATTTTATATTTTTTAAAATATTTTATTTTTAATACTGATTTTTTAATGTATGAACACATTTTCGAAATCGTTTAAAAAAAATGGAAAGATTGAAAACGGGGGTTAATTCTACTTTCGTTTTCTAATTTCTCTTTTTGAGCACTTCTCTCTACCTTACCCTACATCTTCAAGGTCTCTTTTTTCAGATCTTTTCTGTTGTTCTATTTTCAGTGATTTTTCTTTTCTTTCTTATATCGATGAAATGATGCTTCGTTTTGTGTTCTAGTTTTGTCGACGATTGCTTTAATGTTGAATGTAGTTTTTTTTTTGAAAAAATAGTGTTGAATGTGGATTGTTGCTAAACTTTTTCGTATTTTCTAGCTGTATTTTGAATACCTATTGCTATATGTAATGTGTTGTTTCAACTTTCAATTACGATTTAGTTTTGTTTTTCTTGTTTTGTCTTACAAGCTTTATTTTGATTTCTTCTTCAAATCTTCGAATTTGTTTTTTTCCTGATAGTATATTTCTTCATATCACGTGCGGTTAAATGTGTAACTATTGCTATTATTGTTGAAATTACTGTATCTCAGGGTTTAAAGTGTTTTATTTTAGAATCTGTGATTATCAATATTTGAATTGGTTTCTAGGGTTAATGAATTTTGTTGTTGCCAATTCAGGTGTTCAATCGAAGAAGAATAAATTGGTTACCGGTTACAAGGTCACTTTTTTAACACTGTTTTTTGTTTGGTTAATTTATGTTCTGAAGAACTGAACGCAGAATTCTATATTGTGAAATTTAGATCCTTTTCCATTTATTTAATTGCGTATTAATATGAAGTTGATGTTTTTTCTTTATTTGTTTTATATTTTTCTTCCACAGTGATGAGAATATTCTTGTCAATTTGAGCATAGAATACGTGGGCGTGGATATGGATTATTAATTTTAGTTTACAAGGCAAATTCAATTTTTTGTATGATTGTATTTATGGTTTTCTATGTGTTTGTTTCAATTTCAGGTCAAACCTTGTGATGTATGTGGTGGGGGTATAGGCTTTGCAGAGAAGATTGTAGCTTGGTTTCGATGTTAAGAGGCTTGGCAAAATGTGTATGATCATCTTCTGTCTCTATCCCTGTTCCTGAAATTGGAGGTAACCGTAGTTTGCCTTCCGATTTCAGTAATTGTATCTTCTTCTTTTTTTCTCATTCTATTGACTGCAGATTCATTTGTTTTATGAAATATGTGTGTGATTAGATATCTATCAAATTTTATGGTTTAGTATTTTAGTACTGTTAGAAAGTTTCAGTGTGTTGAATTATATGTTACTATATTTAGGCAAAGGAAGCGGCATTGTAGACTATGGGTTGAGTGAAGCAAATCCTGTGTGTGATATTATTCACAAGGAGAAGGATTGCCTAGTAAAGGGTAAACCTTGTTTGTTTGATGAAATTGCATGAAAATTTGTTTGTTTTCCATTTTGATTTTTTTTATAATTTTAAATAAACAAAAAATTCCTTCTTTTTTTTTTGTCTCAGATACTATGGTGGTAATGAGCACATAGATGAACTTGAAACGCTTTGCCAAAAAAGGGCTCTGGTAGCATTTCACTTGGATGAAAAGAAGTGGGGTGTTAGTGTTAAGCCATTGTCCGGTTCTCCTGCTAATTTTTTAGGTTTATACTGCAATTCTGAATCCACATGATCAATTAATGGTTAGTTTTCCTATATACTTTCTTAATTTGTTAATTGTTATTTCTACTTAGAAGTGACAACTTATGGACGGACAAAATAATGTGTTCTTTAAATTACTCACGGTTTGGACTTACCTCATGGTGGACATTTGTCTCAAGGTGGATATTTTATACTAGTTTTATATACAAATATATCTTGAAAATTGGTTATTAGGGGTGATTTAATTTATTTCACTCATTGGCATTGTATCTGTACTCTTAAGTAATCATGAAATTGATGATTTAGCTAGTAAGCTGTAAGCACTTATCTTGATCCGTATATATACAAATGTGATAAAATAAAGTTTCGATTCTTCTAAGAAACCAAATGTATGCGCTACAAGAAAAATTTAAATTAATGATGGTAAATTATGATGGTTTTACAAACTCCCATAAAGTCATGATGATTTTTAAAAACCCTCGTAGCTTTATGATGGTTTTTAAAAAATCCCCACGATTCGATAATGATTTTTTAAAAACACTCATGATTGGATATGGTTATATATTATTAAAAACCATCGTGATCTTAAGATGTTTAGAAACCATCATGAACTTATAATGACATATATATATATATATATATATATATATATATATGTATGTGTGTGTGTGTGTGTGTGTGTTTTATTGAGAACGAACCCATTTTGAAGGGTCAAGTTACAACATAACCCGTTTTTGAAATTCTTGTAAGACTAACTCTTATTTCGTGTGGAAGTACTGTTATACTCTTACTTACTCATTTTCTACTTCTCTACTTTATCTACCTCTCTCTTTATTCTCTGCCTCTTATTTTGACCGTATCTCTCCACCTTTCTTTTTTTTTTTCTTCTCACTGTATTCTCTACCTCTTTCTTTTGAATTTTTAGTAAACATTTTCGAATTTCATAGTTAAGCAACTCAAACCTAAGTTGAATCTTGTTGAAACCTTCCATTCTTCATCAACAACAAAGGGTTTCTTCTATTGAAGCTTTAATGAGAGTTTTTTTTTCCTTAAACTCTTTTACTTTATATCATCAAATGTGTGTATCATTGTTGTTTATTTTTATGAAAATAGTTTATATGTACATAATAGAGGTTGAGTCTTGTTTGAATATGATGTTGTTTTGGTTGATTTACCATTGTTGCTTTGAATCGACATGGCTGCAGCCTTTTTTTGTTCCAAGGCAAAGGTGCCCATTTCTTATCTCGGCCTTCCTCTTGGTGGTAATCCGAGAAAGGAGAGCCTGTGGATTCCGGTGTTAAATAAGATTAAGCAGATATTAGCTCCGTGGAAGAGAGGTTTTATGTCCAAAGGAGGAAGGCTCGTCCTGATCAAATATGTGCTATCCAGTTTGCCTACTTTTTGCATGTCTGTTTTTAAGATTCCGGTTGGGTTGGCTAGGAAGATTGAAAAAATGCAGCGGGGTTTCTTTGGGAACGATGGTATTATGAAGAAGAAAATTCATTCAGTAGACTGGAGCACAGCCTGTTATTGCAAGAGGAAATGTGGTCTTGGGATATGAAGGATTTCAGAAAAAGGGTTGAGTTTATTGGTTAAGTGGGTGTGGAGGTTTGGGAGGGAAGAATAGCTCTTATGGAGATCGGTTATTTCCGCTAAGTATGGCATAGATCAAAAGACTATTTGGTGGGATTGGATTGGCAAGGCTCGAAGAATAGTTCCCATTTCATGAAGGCTGTGAGGAGCCTATTTCTCGAAGGGCATCGTGCTTGCAAGCTCATTAAGGAGGGGTTTCGTGTGGTGGTGGGTAATGGTGAGAGGGCCAAGTTGTGGGAAGACATTAAATGGGAAAATATCCCCTTAGAGAGGGCGTTTCCAAGATTATTTGCTTTATCGTCTAATAAGGAGGGTTTTGTGAAGGATTATGGTAGGAGGGAGGGGTCGAGGTGGATTTGGAACGTGGTTTTGAGAAGACCGGTTTTTGATTGGGAGATCGATTAATGGAATTGTTTCTTAGTGTCTTTGGAGTGTATAACAATAAGGGATGTTATACCTGATGCTTTAGCTTGGGAATTAAACTCTAACGGAATCTTCTCAATAGGTTCGTTCAAGAAAGGTCTTGAGGAAGACTCTGCTGCTAATAACTTGAAGTATATTTTTTGTGGCAGGTGTTTTGTCCTTCGAAAGTGGGGTTGTTCACTTGGTAGCTTTATAAAGGAAGAATTATGGTTAGGGATGTCATCCAGTGATTCGATGTCGCTCAAATGGCAGGGGTGGATTGTCCGCTTTGCAAGTCCAATCCTGAAGCTGTGGACCATCTCTTTCTTCTTTGCCCTTGGTCTTGGGAGTTGTGGACTAGTTGTAAGCAGTGGTGGGAGGTCTCTTCTTGCACCAGTAAATCGATTAGTGAGTGGCTTCATAGTTGGAATGGGCTTTGCCCTTCTCTAAACAGGAAAAGAGTGTGGAATACCTTGTTCTTTGCCATTGTGTGGACCATTTGGGAAGCTCATAACAATGAGGTGTTCAAGGATAAAGCAGCGAACCTCAGCGTGTCTTTGGATTCAGTGAAGTTTAGAGTCACGTGGTGGTTCAAGAACTTCAGCAGTGGTTCTGATGTAGCTGTAACTTTGCTTATGCTTGATTTAAAGGAAAGGTGTATTGATAAAACCACTGTTAAAGTTCCCAGTTCTATTGTTTGGTCTCCTCCTGTTGATGAAGATCTTCTGTTCAATGTGGATGGGTCTACTAGAGGTAGTCCTGGTATGGCAGGTGTGGGTGGTGTGCTCAGAGATTCGAGAGGTAAAATTTTGTGTATGTTCTCTACCTTAATGGGAGTCATTGATTCTAACTCGGCTAAATTGAATGCTATTCATATGGCCAGCCATTTAATTGCTTCAAAGCCTTTTCTTCTCGGGCATAAAGTGATCATAGTAAGTGATCATAGTAAGTGATTCCAAATCTGCAGTTTCCTTAGTTAATGATGAGGGCTTTGGAAACTTAAATCTGGTGGAGTTAATGATGAGGTCTGTCTCTCACGTTCAGGCCAAGAGGGTCGAATTCTTTCGCTGATGGCTTAGCAAAATTGGGGTTCAGCAGATTGGGGGATAGGCTTGAATGGGGTGATATCTAAGCTGTGCAGTTTTGAGTTGGTGTGGTACTGGGTGCCTTCCTCTGTGTTGGCTGCTCTATTTTGGGGTTTTTTGGGTGTTCCTGCCTTTGTTAGTTTGGTTGGCTTGTTGCTTTCCCTGTTGTTATCTCATTTGCGTTTTGGTGGTTGTTTTTTTTATCTGCTGTTCTTGATCCTTTGGACTTTTGATTAATGAATTGCCGCTTTCAAAAATATCTACACAATTTATAGCTTTTTTGTTTTTTTGAAAACTCTAACGACACTATTTTCTCATTGGTGTTTGGATTTCTCAATCGAGTTTGGACATATGTTGAAATGTATTGTTGGTTTGTTTTAAAGATTTGATGTAATTTCATGTTGGTTGATTTGTTTGAAGGATTTGTTGTCTGTGGAAATGTGTTTAAATTTTGGTAGTTGTAATGTGCAAAATATGTTTCCATGTACACCTAACTTTCCATGTATAATTACTGTGATGGTAATGCAATTATTCTGTTTTGTTTCCAGAATTTTGATAGGCGTTTGGAAGTTTACAATGCCGTTTGGAAGTTCGCAATTCGAGTTACAGATTTTTAAACAGCACACCTTAAATTTTGTACCAATCAAAGTATGGCATACTACGATTTGTATAAGGAGAGAAGAACAAGCAGTCGATGACAATCAATCTTAGCCTCCAATCACTCTTCAATCGACACATTTGACTTTGTTGTATGATTGATTTGAATCACTGTAATTTTGTAATTGGCTATCAAGTTTAACTTTCCAAACTTGTTCTTGACTTCTCTGTATGTATACATGAATATCAGATTAATAAAAGCGTGCCTGAACAATTCAAATAATCTATTCAATTCTTCTTATGGTATCAGAGCCATAAAAGCTCCAACAAGCAGGTTTTTTTTTCTTCCTTCTTTTGATTGTTCACTTTGTGAGAACAACCATCATGTCATCTGAGAGTACCACAAACACTCAATCTCCAGTAACTGTTACAACAACAACCATCTAAAATACTCAAGTTCTGCCCAATTTTGTCTCCATTAACGTCACTGTCCAACTCCCTTTGAAACTCATATCCTCTGATTATCCCTCTTGGAAAACTCAGTTCAACTCTTAATTGTTTGGCTATGATTTATTGGGATTTCTTGATGGAACCAAGCCATGTTCACCTAAGAATCTCAATTTATTGTTTGGCTATGATTTATTGGGATTTCTTGATGTATTGTTCGGCAATGATTTATTGGAATTTCTTGATGGAACTAACTCTTTATTGTTATTAACTCAAAATATACACTCTACGCCAAGACAAACTTCTGCATCATGCAATTTTTGCCTCTCTATCTGAAGCGGTCATACCTCTGATTGCCTCCTCCGAAACATCTCGTGATGCATGGAGCAAACTGAGACAACTCTATGCAAACACGTCTCAATCCCGGATTATGCATCTTAAAGAGTGACTCACCTTAATCTCGCGTGGATCCAAGCCTATTGCTGAATATCTTTAGACCATCAAAGGTCTCACTGATGAACTAGTATTGGTTGATGCACCCTTAGGCGATGACGATTTGATCATTCATGCTCTCAATGGAATTGGCCCAGAATTCAAGGAAATTGTTGCTGTCATTCGTGCTCGTGACAGTCTAATAACTTTTGAGGAGATGCATGATAAACTCATAGAACATGAGATGTTTTTCATGTTTCTCCTAGCATCACTGCAAACAATACTCGAATCTCCGGGAATCAAAATATTCAGTCCAGAACTGGAAATCATTCTTCTCAACATGGAGAAAAATATTTTCAATATATAAAACCGTGGGATATCCAATCAAAGTCAGCGCAGCAGTAGCCAATCTTTTCGAAATAATCTGGTCAATCTTTCTCCGATGCCGACTGGGCTGGTAACATAGATGACTACACTTCCACAACAGCTTATGTAGTCTATCTTGGTAATAATCCAATATCATGGTGCTTTAAGAAACAACGAACAATAGCAAGATCTTCCGCCGAAACCGAGTATAGAGCTGTTGCATTTACCACAACTGAAATTATGTGAATACATAATCTTCTTGAAGAGCTTGGTGTCTTACTTCCACGGTCTCCAAAAATTTATTGTGATAATCTTGGTGCAACGGACTCTGTGCTAATCCAGTCTTTCACTCTCGAATGAGGCACGTTGCTCTTGACTATCACTTTGTTCGTGATGAAATTGCCAATGGTTCTCTCCGAATTTCACATGTTTCAACTCATGATCAACTGACAGACATCCTCACCAAACCATCGAGTAAGCACCGGTTCTCTTTTCTTCGATCCAAGATTGGTGTCTCTAATGAAAGCACCATCTTGTGGGGGCATATAAGGAAAGAAGATCAATCAGTCAATGACAATCAATCTTAGCCTCTAATCACCCTTTAATCAACACATTTGACTTTGTTATATAATTGATTTGCATAAGTAATTTTGTAATATGCTGTCAAGTTTAACTTTCCAAACTTGTTCTTGACTTCTCTGTATATATACATGAATATCAGATTAATAAAAATGTGCCTGAACAATTCAAATACTCTATTGAATTCTTCTTAATTTGTACCAATCAATGTATTCCATACTACCATTTATACCAATCAATATAACTTCATACATTCCGTTAGATTACAATTCAACGATACAAATAAAATGAGCATAACAACTAATAAAGTAGAAAATAAACAATAATTCTCTTGTAACTACACTGTAATATTTTATCTTTAAAGTTTTTGTAAACCCCATTTTTTATTTGCTGCTGCAAACTCTAGTCTTACCATATTTCATACTAAAAACGTAAAAGAAGATGAAGATCAGGAAAAATTTGGTGCATCTAAACACGTAGCAAATCATTTTCCGCTGGATCTAAATCATACACAATTAATCATCACATAATCCTAATTTTTATACAACGTGATAACTTAGGAACTCCAGTGTTCTCCTATGATAACAATATCTACAATACATTGTCAACCTTATTGTCTAGATTACCAAAAGGTTAAACGCAGTTGCTTCCTAAAATATTGTAGGATATTGGTTTGGACTAAGTTGACGGATAAACCATGAATCATATGTTCTGCAAACTTTATGATAAAATTGTTGCAATCATTATCAGTGTTGTACTCAAAATCCAAATGTTAGTATGTTTATAAAAAAGAAAAGAAAAGTGGAGTTAAACACTTAAAGACCTAAACATTGTCATCACCAGACTCAACTCACACATAACTATCACATCCAAACAATCAAGCTTCCTATCCAGGAGAATTTCAACCAAATTATCTGCTTACACCAGCATATTTAAGCAACTCATGAGACCAAATTTATTAACAAAAGTAACGACTAAATAAAAAAGTTGACTAAAACTTAACAGGAATTCTTAACACAACATCAATCAAAAAGTTGGGTAACCGTTACAAAAGTTGACCACATTTGTAAAGGTAGTTTTTTTTTTTTCTTATATCTAATTTCAATATATCATTTTGTGCTTTTGTTTTCTATACTTCTTTTGGCCGAAAATATGTGCTCAATATGCATGTTATCTGAGTTATGGTTATACTATATCCGAGTTATTTATCATAGGAAATTAGCGATATAATATGGTTTTGCCTTATGTTTTTATAATGAACTGTCATTTTGTTGATTCTTTTAATTTTCATGAAATTGTTTGTGTTATTTGATATTATTGACGGTGATTTTTGGATTAACCTCCAGTCACACAATTAATGCAGAATAATAACTGATTGCAAATCAAAGTGAACGGAAAAAATAATTAAGACGTAAAATTTTACTTGGTGAAACCCTAATGGGGGAAACGTCCACGGTTGTCGATAACGGTAAGAAAAATTCACTATGTTAAAGGCAATTACACACTCAATCTCTCTTACGCTCTTGCTAGTCAATTTACCTTAACCACTTTATGGGTATTATTATGGTCTATTTATACATCCATGGAACCCTAATTCTTGTTGTACAAGTAAGGAAAGTCCTTGTTATTTAATGAAACTTCGACTTATTAGAGTCATGCCCTTCTTCTTTCCCGCTTCGAGTTGATTGTATTTCAATTGTCCTTAGATCTCTTGCCTAATCTAGACTCTGATATCTATAAAAAAGTTTGTTTCCTTATCAAAGTGCGCTTCTAGAAGCCTTGTTCGAATCATACTCTTTTTCTAGCGTATTTGAGTCGTGATTCCATCGAATCTGGGTGCTATCCACATGTCAACGCGTCCGATCACCTATTTTTCCCTATCAACGATTTGACCCGATCCCGACCTGGGCTCTAACCATCTTGACAACCCAATTGGATCTTCAAACTCGATCGTTTACGTTATCTTTGTCGGGTAGACGGCCGGGTCTTTTCTGACCTACTTGGGCTGACTCATTCTGATCGCCTTCCAATGACGTGGCACCCCCGACCCTTATCTTTTGCTGACGTGTCATGTAGTCTAGCATTTGCCAATAACAACACCCCTATAAACATACAAGACTTAGTATCTCGTTCCAAATGGAATCTACTCGGGGAAGTGTGTTTAGCTTCTTCTTTTTTGTCGTGGCGTTCATTAACGTGCATTTAATACTTCACGACTGAACGTTAATGTCAATAGCACTCGTTTCGGCTGATGCAATCGTCTAGCCACTTTTGTTTCAAAATTCAAACGACGCGTGTTTCTCGTTCCTTGTGCACTTACTCCCACTCGCGTTTGGTGACGTGTATGTGTTCTTCTGACTTCATCTACTATTATATATAGTTCGAAGACCCTTCATTTTTCCTTCACGACTTCATAGAGCTTCTCTGTAGAAAAAACCCTAGTTTTTTTTTCGTTTTCTCCGCTTTTAAGCGTTCGTGTTTTCGTTGCATTCGCTTATGTTCCAGGTATGGACCCAACTCTTCGTTATCGATATTTATAACTTCTCATGCATGCCATTGAGACTGGCGATAATGAGATTATTGTTAGGTTTGAATCCATACTTTGGGCTAGTTTTCACGCTTATACTCTTTCATCTCAACCTATCGCTTTGAATGTAGATTATTCTATGGCTCATTCCGGATTTGTTCCTTCTTCTGCTAACCATCTTGGTTCCACTTCTGTTGGTGTTTATTCAGATATGTCGAAGACAACAAGGTAGACTTCCAGGGCTTCTCCCAAAGAGACCACCCATCCGGTGAACGACTTGAAGATAGTTTCACAGACGTTGAAGATGAAGGATGTCCAGAGGGAACATTGGGCTCACATGCTAAGATTTATGGTGGACCATCCTTATGCCTTTGACTTCGAGACAAATGTGATGATAGACGAGGAACTTGCGAAGTTTAAAGATCGGTTCAACCTCCCTCGTTCGGTGTGATTGTCCTGCAGTAGCGAGCTCACAGTGTGGAATCCGCCTCATGGTGCGGTTGCGATTTATGGGGCCATGCTGTCTTCTGGGGTCACTTTCCCATTATAACCTTTCATCGCCAGGTTCTTGGTAGACACAGGTGTTGCCCCTACTCAGCTGACCTCTAACTCATACCAGGTGTTGATCAACTTAAGGCATTTATGGAAGCAGATTGGGGCAAAATACCCCCCGACCCCCCAAGAGATACGTAACTTTTATACTTTGATTTGGTCTGATATGAGAGGGACTTTCTATCTCCAATCGACGTCACCAAGCAGCTAGATTCCCTAAGGTTACAAGGAATAGCCTGCCCCTCCAACGAATAAAGACCACAAAGGTTTCATCTGGGGGTTTCCCTCTTCCAACAAGTACTGGAAGAACAACTAGTTATTTGTTAGTAGAGAATAAGGTGAGGTCGTGGTGGTTGATTCTACTCATTGGCTAAACCGAAGCAGTGTCCCGAGGCATTTCTATAGCCCAAAGCTATGGAACAAGACTGCACCTGTTATGATCAGGGAACAGGCTGACATAGTCGTTAAGGCGGATCAGACTCCTTGGGAGGATAGGGACCGTCGTAGCCTATTCTCAGAGAAGGAGTTGAATGAACTGGGACTCTTTCTTGAGATATCCGCCCGACACAAGCATCATAAGTCTCTGTTTCTAAACTTTCTAGTGGTTGCTTATATTTTTTGCTCATTATTTCTCGTGATGTCTTTCTTTTCAGTATATGAACTCGACATCGTTGCTAGTGAGCATGCCGAAAAGACTAAAAATCTTGATCGTGTGAGTAGAAGAGCGACTGCTGATTAAGTGGCTCAAGGCATTGCTCCTCCTAAACATGACTTGGTGGAGCACGTATTCGAGTCCGATCGTGATTTCCCGATGGTTCCTGCTGACTAGGCTGTGGCAAGCAGTTGTGATCCCCCTCTCCCTCGAAACGGTCAGAGGGGGTCGTTTAGAGATAGGTCTAGTCGGGTGCAATCTTCCATAGAGGGATCTTAACGTGAACAGTCCAGTAGGGAGAGATCAAGCCGAGATAAGTTTGTTAGGGACAGGTAACGTCGGGAGGAGCCGAGTAAGGGCAAATCCTATAGGACTTAGTCTGATGACAAGATCCTTGGCAATAAGGTGGTCAAAATAGTGGAGATATTTTCTACTCCCCGAGGCCATCCGTAAATGGGGGGACGTTTCTAGTGATACTGATCCGTTGCCATCTCGGTCGGAGGTTGGCCCCATTATTTTGGATGAAGAAGAGGAGGATGATCAGGGGACCCTGACTGAATTGATTTTTAGAGAGCAACGGTTGAAAAAAAGGGGTGATCGGATGGTTTTGACATCTTCTTCTGTCCCATCTAAACCAACTAAGGTCGTCGATATAGCAATGCCTTAAATTTTTCCCTCGCCTTCTTAGATTCAATCTGAGCGTTCCCCTACAGAACTTCCAGTATATTGTCTGGGGAAGGCCCCCATGGACTTTTCTGTTAAACGCCAGATCGTCTTCATCGACTCTGACTCTGATGATGGGGGTTTAACTTGGAGGAGCGATTCATTGACAATGAGCTACTCGACGTCTCAGAGGAGCAAGTGCTTGGATCGGTGGTGAAGTCCAGGAATGATGCTACAGTTAAGTTGGTTGTTGATGTTCAAGCATCCTAGTCTGGGGATATTCCCCCTCTTACACCACTCAAGTCCCTCTCTAAAGATGGTGTAAATGCAGGTCAAGCTCCCGAGAGGCAAAGTTTTAAAGCTCTTGTAACTACCTCTCAGGCTGGTGAGGGTGATGTGGTCTTAAAGGTGCCACTTCCAATGATGCCTTCGACTACTTCTGCCTCTGACCACGATCGATCCATTCCATCGGTGATTTTAGATGCTCCAATTTCTGGATCCTCTCATCCCTTTCGCTCAAGCGATTCTCGGGTTGATCCTTTCTCCATGCTTCAACCCATGTCGATCGGCGAGGGGTACATTGGCGATGGTTACTGAAGGGAGTCCATGGCTACCAATACTTTTGATCGGATCCATATGATTTTCAACAATGAAGTTTCTATGAGTGCCTTCTGTATCATCTTCTGCTCGTATGTTTTTCGGTTTCTCAAATTCTTACCTTTTTTTTAAGCAGTGGAGGAACCAACTCAAGTCTTGGCTGATCAAAAGAGGCAGGCTCCTGAGATATCTCGGTTGAAGAAGGCTCTTACAGAAAAAGATGATGCCCTCAAGTCTTCCTCTATTAATGCTTCCAAAGCTAAGAAGTACAAAGAGCAGCTGATGGCCTAGGCCACGATTGAGCTTGTCCTGAGAAAGACTATAGCCAACGTCTAGGGTAGGGCTTCTGCAGCTGAGGCAACCCTTAGACAGCTTACTGCGCCAAAGCAAAATTACAGAGTGCTCAACATGAATCGAAGGCCATCCTTCTAGAGAAGGCAGCGAATAAATCGTGGGAGGAGACCCGGCTTGCCTAAGACACCCTTACCTCTACCCAGTAAATCATGCTTGAAACACAGCAGGCATATAAGAAGGCTCAAATCCACTATGAGCACCTGGCCAAAGACTTGGAGCAATAGCAAGTCAATGTGAATGTGCTTTCTCAGGAAGCTAGGTCGGCTCTTGAAGTCCAGAACGTGGACTGCTACAAAAGATCCCCAACTTTGATGTCATCATGCTGAGGGAATTCGAGAGGGGGGTGACCTCGCTTGGGCTTTCTTTGGGGGTAAGGGGAGGTCTTCAGAGGAGGCTCGCCGTAAATGGGACAAAACTATCAAGAGGCATAAAGATGAGTCATTTGAGGCTATAAGGAATTAGAGGATTTGTTGGAGGTCCTATTGTAGGTCCATCAGGAAGGATCCTCATCCCATGCACTTAGAGTTTCCTTCAAAGTCTTCTCTGGTGGTTTTTCATGCCAGCTTTCTACCAGAGAAGAAAGCGGCGCCTTAACTAAGAGAGCTGATGTTGGCCCTTTGCTAGGTACGGACTATTCTTCCTTCATGGCCGACGAGCCCGAGGATTGTATCACTTGGCCAGATTTTAAAGACTTGAGCCAAGAATAGGGTGGTGATCTCCCTTCTGGCGGTTCTGGGCCCGAAGGTCATTCTAGTGCCCCGGATGCTTAAGAGTCTCTTTATTTGTTATCTATGTAACCGCTACCTTATAATTGCTCCATTTTATAAATAAAATTAATTTTATTCTTTTTACTGTTTCTGCATAAACTAGTGACTTGATATGAGTTGGTCGTCCTATTGCGCGTTAGTGATAATCCAGGACCAAAGCTGGTAACAATAGTTATATAAAAAATGAATGATTTATGACTGGTTGTGACAGCTTATTAACTTGAACTATGCACATTGAGCCACACCCAAGTTAGTTATCTCGATCGCGATCACATCCTCTCACCTAGTACAAATCGCCTTTGGTTGTTGCTACGAGTTAGCTCGAACTGTGTGTCGGGCTAGCTAACCTAACTGTGGCCACGGTGGTGCAATTGGTCACGACCATTCTTTGGTCAACTGCCTGTTTTACTTTTGGTTGCGCTAGACTCGAATGCATTATTGCTAACCCAGTTTCCCTAATTTGACCGGGATTGTTTATTAACCCAAGCTATATTGAGTCTGTTGTCCTGACCTCAATCGGGCAGCTTTTTTTGGCAAGGTTTGTTGTAGCCCTTACACAGGCAGCGTCAGGGGAGCCGTTTGGGTAGCCGATCGGTTACTCAAGCCCCCGATGATATTACTACTTTTATGACAAAAAGTGTTCTTTTATAACCTATTTACATGGTATCTAATTTATAGACGCTTGTCTTTTATCTGTCAACTAGGTCATTGACATGTCTCTTGATAGTTTATTGATCAATATTTATTGCAACGAGGCATCTCGTATTTTACTGACTTAGCAGGTGCCTCTTAGGGCACCTATTTTCGAGTAAAAATACTTATCCCTTGTTCAACTCTTGGCACATCCCATCAGACGTTTATAACCTGAAGGCGCCCTAACAATGCTTTATTGCACCCAGTTAGTTTAGTGAGTGTACAATGTCTTTGCGACATATGTTTTTGGCCCACTCATTGGACCTCTCGGGTGCCCAGTCGATACTAAATGCTTTCTAGGTGCCCTGAGATTGCTTTTGTATACGAAAACAAAGTTTTAGAACACTATTCTTGATTTCTGAAATTGTTCATTCAAAGGGGCTTTTAATGAATGTCAAAAGAAAATGTAAAACAATCAGCTAACAAAGTGAATCAATCTCTAATGAAATAAAAATAAACAGAGAAAACTAAGGGGCCCTAGGGGTAGAACATCTTTAGGTATTGAGGATTGCTTAGCCTGGGTAACTCGCTTCCTTTTGATCGGGCAAGATGGTACGCTCCATGTCCGGTCAATCCGACCACTTGGTATTGACCTTCCCATTTATCCACCAAAGCCCCGACTAACTTATCTCTTGTACTGCATGACACCCTCCTCAGAACTAGATCTCTATGTTGGAATCTGCTGATTCAGACATGCGAGTTATAGTACCTAGCAGTCCTTTGCTGATAGGTCGCAGTCCTTACCTTCAACATATCTCTTTTTTCTTCTAACTCGTCTAAGTTTCGTTCCACCATACCAGCATTTGACTCGGGATGGAAGAGATGCACCCTTGGTGAGTTATGAATTACTTCAACCGGGATCACTGCCTCTGTCCTGAATGCTAGTGAATATGGGGTTTCCCCCGTCGAAATCCTGTCTATGGTTTGGTATGCCCATAGAAATTCATGCAGCTTGTCTGCCCAGTTCCCTTTTCTGACGTCTAGCTTTGCCTTCAGGTTTTGTTTGACAATCTTGTTTACTGCTTCTATCTGGCCATTGGTCTGAGGGTGAGCTAGACATGACCACGGTTCGGTTCGAACTGTGAAACTGAACCGTAACCGTATCAAATGAACCGGAATCAGAATCAAAACTGTATAACCGGTTCTAGAATAGTAACTAGAACTGTAGACCTTAAGGTTCAGTTCCGATTCGTCTAAAAAAATCTGTTTAGAACCGCCAGTGCGGTTCCGGTTCTGAACCAACGGTTCCAGAATTTTTTTAAAAGATAGTTTTGTTTTTTTTCCTTTTAAATGTCCATCACTCAATCTGGACAACTGGACTCTTCTTTCTCTCTATATTTTCTTATTTCCCAGATATCTTTCTCTCTCTTCTTTCCTTTCACGATATGTAATTCTTTCTTCTCTCTATTTCTTCTTTCTTCTTTCTTCTTTCTTCTTTCTTCTTTCTTCTTATTCCTTCTCACCGGTGATTTCTCTCTTCACTCACCATCGATGATTTCTCGCCCATTAGTCAGTGACCTCTTCTTCAATCGTTCTCTCACCTACGATCTTCCATTTAAACACCTCTCTCTTCGATCTCTCTCTCTCTCTCTCCCTCTCTCCCTCCCTCCCTTCCTGAGTCACTAATATCTTTTCTCCGATAACAGAGCTGGTGTGTGGTGGTGATGGACTGATGGACTGATGGATGATTTAGATTTTAGGTTTTGATTTGTTATTTGGGTTTGATTTGTGTGATGAAACACGGGTAAAGGAGATTTAGGGTTTTATTTGTGATTTGGGTTTAGTCTGTGTCACTGTGTGGATGTGTAATGATCTTTGTGATGAAGTTATGAATACATCGAAAGGGATTTTTTTTGTTAAGAAACCAAACCGTCGGAATTGAACCGGAACCGGAATCAAAACCGGAATCAAAATCGGAATCGAAACTGGAACCGATTGAAGTCTGTTTCGGTTCTAGGTCCCTTTGGAACTAGAAATTGAACTGGAACCGAAATCGAAACTGACGGTTTAGAACTAGAACCGAAACTGAACCAGACCGGGACCGTGGTCATGACTTGGGTGAGTTGGTATGGCATAATAATTTTTTATACCGAAATATCGACATATGTTTCTGAAATTGTCACTATCAAATTGAGTTCCATTGTCCGTGATTATTGTGTATCGGATTCCAAACCAGTAGATAACATTATTCTTGACGAAACTCATCGTATTGGCTTCAGTTAAATGCACCAATGTTTCTACCTCAACCTATTTGGTAAAGTAATCTATGGCCACAATGATATGTTTTGCCTTTGGTTGCAGCTGGCATCGGGCCGATCAAGTCTAACCCCCACATGGCGAATGACCAAGGTGATGAAAGGCTCTTCAACTGCTCAGGAGGCCTATTTATATCATTATCTATCCTCTGGCAACCTCCACATTGAGTCGCGACTGCCTGAGCGTCTTGGAATAGGGTCGGCTAGTAGAAGCCTTGTCTGAGTGTTTTGTGTGCCAGTCTTTTACCATCGTAGTGGTTCCCACATACTCCTCCATGGATGCTTTCTAATATCCGCCTGCCTTCCATTGGGCAGACACATCTCTGTAAGGCCTTCGAGAATCCTCTCCTGTACAATTCTCCCCCGACCATCAAGTACCTGGTAGCTTTATACTTGTGATGATTTGCTTCAGTTACTTCTGTTGGCAGTGTTCCATCCTCTAGGTATTCCCTGATCAGAGACATCCAAGTGGTCTGATTTCTTTCTATCGCTCATATCTCCATTTTTTATTCTTGGTCTTTGATGTTTGGCCTTTTAAGATGAGCAACTAGGATGGTCTTTGATTGTACACCGATAGTAGCTGACGCCGATTTTAACAAAGCGTCTGCCTTCTCATTCTTCTCCCTCGAGATTTGGGTAATCCTATACATCTTGAACCTTCCTAGCTATCCCCAAATATGTGTCCATGTTGTTGTTCTTGGCTTGATACTCATCCAAAATTTGGTTTACCACAACTTGCGAGTCACTGAATATTTCTAGCTCATCCGTCCTTAAAGCCGTGCAAACTCTAAGCCCTACCAAAAGTGCCTCATACTCGACCATGTTGTTAGTGGCTTTGAAGTCGAACCGCATGGCACATTCTACCTGATCACTGTCTGGAGTAGATATGACTATCCCGGCCTCACTGTCGTGCGTGTTTGAGACCCATATACATGTAGTTTCCATACGAACTCATCATTCTTCTTTAGCATCCTGATCACCTCGCTGTTTGGTTCGGTGAACTCCGTGATCATGTCAGCCATGACTTGCCACTTTATTGCGGCCCTCGATAGATATGCTATCTCAAACTTGCTCAACTTCACAACCCATTTAGTCAGTCTCCCGGACATTTCAGGTTTTGATAAAATTTACTTTAACGGACAGTCCGTATAGACCTCGATCCTGTGGGCTTGAAAATATGGCCTTAGCTTCCTTACTGCAGTCACCAGGGCCAGTGCCATCTGCTCGACAGGTGAATACCTTGTCTCAGCTGGTAACAAAGCTTTGCTTGTATAATATACTGGCTTTTATACCCCCTCATCTAATCTGACCAGTACTGAACCTATTGCTACAGACGTTACTGACAGGTACAAGTACAACACTTCTCTTTTAAGGGGTTTGAATAGAAGCGGTGCTTTTCTTAGATATTCCTTAATCTTTCTTAAGGCTTATTTGCACTTATCGTTCCATTCCACCCCTTACCCTTCTTAATTGCCTTAAAAAAGGGAAGATACTTGTCAGTCGATTTGCTTATGAATCGATTCAGAGATGCCAAGCACCCTGTTAGCCTTTGGATTTCCTTTAATGTTCTTGGAGACCTCATTTCTTCCAACGCCTTTATTTTCTTTGGGTTAACTTCGATTCCTCTCTGGTGAACTTGGAATCCTAAGAATCTCTCCGAAGGTACTCTAAAGACACACTTTTTTAGGTTTAGCTTCATATCGAACCTTCATAACACTCCAAATGTTTTCCTGAGATCTCTTGCATGTTCCTCTGACGTTATGCATTTTGTCAGCATATCATCCATATATACTTCCATGTTTCTGCCAATCTGTCAAGCGAACATCTTATTTACCAGTCTCTGGTAAGTTGCCAAGGTATTTTTAAGATCAAAAGGCATAACTTTGTAGCAATATAACCACTGGTCGGTGACAAAGGATGTTTTGTCCTCGTCAGGTTCGAACATCTGGATCTGATTATATCCCGAGTACACATCCATGAAACTCAACAACTCATGACTGGTCGTTGCATCCACTAACTGGTCAATCCGAGACAAATGGAAGCTATCCTTTGACCATGCTTTGTTGAGGTAGGTGAAACCCACACACATCCTCTACTAGCCATTCTTCTTGTTTACCAGCACCACATTAGCCAACCATTCAGGGTACTTTACTTCCCTTATAGATCCTGCTGACAACAACTTTTTTACCACCTCTTTGATTGGCTTGGTTCTCTCCGGGTTAAACCGTTTTCTTTTCTGAACGGCCGGTTTACGGTCCAGGTCAACTGCTAAACAGTGCAAAATTATCTTCAAATCGATTCCCGGTATATCCTCATGTTTCCATGCAAACACGTCTTTATATTCCTTCAGTAGGCTAACTATCTCTTCCCGTACATATTTTGTCAGCCAAGCCCCGAGCCTTACAGTCTTTTTGGGACTATGGTCATCAACTGTAACTTATATGGTCGGTTTATCTTTCTGGTTTTTCCCATCTTCAGGAGGTGTCTCCTTTGGGTCCAGGTCGGAGTTTCCACTCCAACCTCCACAACATCCATCTTCTGGTCTTCATACTTCCCAAGGGTGTATACTTACATTACCCCCGATTATGCATTCTCTTTATTCATGGCCAAATATGTCTTTCTCGTCCAATCCTGTGAGCTTTTCATGACACTCATTCCTACCTCTGTAGGAAACTTCACTGTTAGTGTATATGTGGAGGTCAAGGCCTTCGTCTTGTTTAGGAAAGACCGGCCCAGTAAGACATTGTATGGTCAATTCTCTACATTCACGATCATAAAGTCTTGTAATACTGTCTTGGTATTGGGAAAGCTTTCGATCTCCACAGGCAACTTCATTGTCTCTAACGATCTTACTTCTGCTCCTCCAATGCTTCTAAGTAGGACTTTAAGTGGTTGGAGGTCTTTTCTTTACAACCCGAGCTGGTCAAACACTTCCACACTTAGAATATTCGTTGAGCTTCCATTGTTGATCAGCACCCTTTTTACCTCTCTATGCCCTACACGAGCCGACATCACGATCACGTCGTTCGGCCTTACTTCTGATGCATGTGTGTCTGCTTCAGTGAAAATTATTGGGTCCCAACCTTGTTTAGATTTCTTCTGATCGGGCCCGAGTAGATTCACCTTCAGGTTTCTCTGACCATCTATAGCTTCTCTAACTTCAGAAATCCTCTCCCGACTACTACTCCCGGTGTATGGCCCACCAAAGATGGTATTGATTGCTCCATTATCTGAATCTCTCATGTGGTTCCTATGACTTCTATCTTGCTCCTCGACTATGGTATTCTTACACCAGTCATCCCTACTCCTAAGGATCATGTCTTTGAGGTGTCCTTCTCTGATTAGCTTTTCGATGTAGTCCCTCAACTGATAACACTTGGAGGTTTCATGACCGTTCTCTTGGTAAAAACTGTAATATTTTATGGTG
The DNA here is from genome assembly GCA_032871835.1 of Dipteronia dyeriana. Taxonomy (NCBI): domain Eukaryota; kingdom Viridiplantae; phylum Streptophyta; class Magnoliopsida; order Sapindales; family Sapindaceae; genus Dipteronia; species Dipteronia dyeriana. The sequence continues at coordinate 96,617,657 of CM065296.1, read as the reverse complement.
TCCCTTCTGGCAAAACTTGATTGCTTTGGGGGTTTCTTGTACAAATTCTTATCTTCTATCACATTCAAGAGTTCATCTTACCCTCTGACCAGTGGAGTGTAATTAGTGTATTGCCACTTGAATTGCCTACCACCTTTGTCGCCATTCATTCATTCGTCCTTACCTTTTCCTTTACTGTCTTTCTGCTCTCCTTTACCGTTATTCTTTAGGTTACCATCCTTGTGCTTTTGGCTGATTTTGGGCCGACCCCCTTGTATAAGTTCTCCATCATGGGCTAGCTATTCTTTCTCTGCCATAGCGTACCCTCCGACTTGGTCTACCATGCTTGCGTACGTGGTCAGCCCCTTTACCTCTAATTTATAGTCAAATGGGTGTGCTGTAAACTGTTGATGAATGTCGACACTACTGCATCATCATTGAGATCTTGCACTTCTATCACCTCTTGTAAGAATCTAGTCAGGTAGTCTTTTAACTTCTCGTCTCTCCTTTGCTCTATGGTGGACAAGGCTGATATAGATTTCCTTCGTTAGATGTTTCCCATGAACTGCCTGATGAAAGCTTGTACTAACTCTTCAAAATTCCTAATGAAGCTTGTGGATAGCCTTTCATACCATCTAGATAATTGATCTCCTAACGTTTGCGGGAACATCCGACACATGAGGGCGTCATCATAATCATACTGCGCCATTGCATTCTGGTACCTCTTTACATGCTTCTATGGGTAAATATTATTTTTGAATTGCTCCATATGCGACATTCTAAATTTCTCTGAAAAATGGGTTTACCTTATAGAATTAACATACGGGCTCTCGAAGTTCCCGATCAGTGGGTTTCCAAGTTCTGCGTTCGTTCAAGGGCTTCTATCTTTTTAAGAAGAATCTTTCGCTCCTATTCAGGCTCTCCATGCTCCTTAAACCTCTGACGAATAGTGAGCCTGTTTGGATCCATAGGGACTCGCCCGCTGATCTGGGCACCAAAGGGGTCACGCTTGACTGTAAGGGTTGGCTCCCTACGCCTTTTAGAGGCTGTTTCATCATCATTTGAAGGCGAGTGGGACCTCTTATGATGGCCATCATATCTGTGTGCTTGTTCATGGTAGGTTTTCGCTCCATTGTACCTCTCGATGTCTTCCTGTGGATAGACTCTCAGTGTTCCCTCACTTCTTGATCTTCTTAGCCACCTCTTCTATGCGAACACCCCTTTTTTTCATGATGCTTCGCCTTATATCTTCCATATTTCTAGGGCGCCCCTGGAGTGTCCGCTATTATCTCGTAGCATATCTTGGGATCTTGGGCCACCATCGGCATGGAACGTTGATACTGTGAACTTAGGTTAGCCGTGATTGATATGTTGATTTCCTGTATAGCGGCATCTACGATTACTTTTCACAAGGACTCATGGATCTGCTTGAACGCTTACGAAGAGATACTAGCGGCTACACCCGTGGATGTAACAGCGTCAAGTCTGGTGGATGGAGGGGTCCTTGAGGATGGGTCTTCTCCTGTGGTGCTGACATCAACAGGATTAGAGACATTGGCACCTCACAAAGCATCAACGTTGCGTGGAGATGGACTTCTGTCTCTACCGGTGTCCATGATATTGCCTTTTGCTAACTTCTTTCAAAATCGACCATGTAAACCGAATACTATAGGAGGTTCAACCCCTCTTTCTAGCACCGGTTGTTGACGGTGATTTTTGGATTAACCTCCCGTCACACAATTAATTCTGCAAATCAAAGTGAACGGAAAAATAAATAAGACGTAGAATTTTACGTGGTAAAACTCAATGTGGGGAAACGTCTACGGTTGTTGATAACGGCAAGAAAAATTCACTATGTTAAAGGCGATTACACACTCGATCTCTCTTACGCTCTTGCTAGTCAATTTGCCTTAACCCCTTTATGGGTATTATTAGGGTCTATTTATACATGCATGGAACCCTAATTCTTGGTGTACAAGTAAGGAAAGTTCTTGTTCTTTAATAAAACTTCGACTTATTAGAGTCGTGACCTTCTTCTTTCCCGTTTCGAATTGCTTGTATTTCAATTGTCCTTAGATCTCTTGCCTAATCTGGTCTCTGATATCTATAAGGAAGCTTGTTTCTTTATCAAAGTGGGCTTCCAGAAGCCTTGTTTGAATCAGACTTTTTTTTCTGCGTATTTGAGTCGTGATTCCATTGAATCTGGGTGCTATCCACGTGCCACGCGTCCGATCGCCTATTTTTCTCGACTATTCTTGTTTTCCCCGATCAGCAATTTTACTCGATCTTGATCTTGGCCCTAACCATCTTGACAACCCAAATCGGATCTTCAAACCCGATTGTTTGCGTTATCTTGGTCGGGTAAACCGGTCGGGTCTTCTCTGACCTACTTGGGCTGACTCATTCTGGTCGTCTTCCAGTGACGTGGCACCCCTGACCCTTGTCTTTTGCTGACATGTCACGGTGTCTAGACTTTGCCAATGTGTCACGTCGTCTAGGATTTGCCAATAACATATATAACCGGAATGTTTCTTTCGGTATTCAAGATTATTTTGAATGGTTTGATACTTTGATTTAGGTTAGTTTAAGTTACTTGCAAAATTTCTATTTATGAATTATGATTTTGGTTCTGTAACTTTCTCAAAGTCCAAACCTTGATTTTAGTTGCATCTTGTTGATTTTATTTGTCTTTTCTGATTTTGAAGTTTAGTACAAATTCATTTTGTAATTGATATGTTCATATTTGCCATAAACGCCACACTGGTGTTAATTTCTTTTTATCATTCTAAGGTCAGTTTGATTTACTACACTATGGTGTTTTCATGTGATTTTATGAATCCTTTCAATAAATTTTGTAGGGGAGAAAAGGGTTTTGAACTCTGAACTTGGCATGTATGTGCTACTCCTCTTGTTTCTCTACCACCAATCGGGAGCCGTGTTGTAACGAGCAGGCCGGTTTGCATACTTTTTTGAAATATAACGTTGTCTTGAGTAATGTTCTCTGCTCTCTATCAAAAAATGTTCTCTAATCAGTCATTAATTACTATTTACTTGAATTTGCTAAGGCTGCAGTGCTTATCTGTTATTTTGTTGTGTAATTTGGGTGGAAATCTTTGAAGATAAAGACACAGAAAAACAGTTAGTCTGTGGAGCAGAGATCAATTTTGTGCAACTGTTGGCTTCTACTTGTAGCGAATTTAGAGGAATCCTTTTATCGACTTTTTGCTATGGAGCATAAATCAACTTTTTGCTATTGATTTCTAATCTCTATGTATGCTTGCATGAGTGCAAATTTTTAAAATATTTTTTCTTATTATTGTTATGGTGATACTGACAAGTTCAACTTGATGGTCAAACTTGTTTATCTTCTATTTTTTTTAAGTGGTAATGACGTTGTAATCTATTTCTTCAAATCTTCACCTCACTGTTTGTCGTTGATGTAGAGTTGTTACATACAGATTATTTAAACATGTTATATATAGAAATCAGTTACCATTTCTTACTTCTTATTATTATTATTATTATTATTATTTGATTTAGTTTAGTTTAAGTAATTGATATGGTATTGTCCAGAGCAATATGATAACCGGGCGATGGATCTCGCTGAAGTGATGCAACTATTATGAGGATGTTCAAGTTCAAGCTTGAAGCCTGCAATATAGCTTCTTGATCCTCACCTGTTACCCCATATATAATTTAGCTATATAGTTGTGTTTATATATAACTACACCATGCATAAAAGAATGCAAAAATAATTTATAGATTTTATTTTATAATAACATTTTTGTATTTTTTTTTTTTGAAAATACTGCAGGCTAAAGAAATTAAAAAAATATTTCTTTTAGATTGAAATAAGCTTTATGACCGTTTAAAATTATCATAGATTTATAAACAGGGTCGTCTCCAGACATTTTTGGGTCCGAACGATTTTTTGATATTAACAGAAATCGGGGTCCTATATAATTAAAAAAAATAAAAAATTTATTCATTTACCAAATACATTGTATTCCATATAAATTAAAGTAAAAAAGATTTATCGTATCTAAAAACATAAAAACAAAACATTGTTTACGTTTCTATTCTTCTTGCTTTCTGAAGTGCAAATTTACTAATTATACTACTAACATCGAGATTTTTTTCTCGATAGATAACATAGCCAATCAATTCAACATATCTTGTGATATTGTTGACAGAAGATAATTTTTAATAACTTCAACTTTAAAAAGTTTCTCACTGTATTAGCAATTGTAACTAGAACAATAAAGTTAAAATAGACTTTGGAACAATATTCTTCAACTTACTAAAGAGACATGAGACTCTATTAAAAAAAGATTAAAAGAATCAAAGATAGTAGATTCAAAATAGAACACGTAAGGCTGTAATCTACATGACTATATTATAGGATGAATTATTTCAAAGCAAAACATGGTAGTATTTAGAAGAATTAGTGAAAAAAATTAAACCCAAATTAATTTAAATCGATTCAGTCATTACATAGAATACTACACACACTATTCTACTATTGTAAATAAAATAAATAATTAAAAGATGAATCAAAATCAACATGTAGAAATTAATTGAAAACAAAAATCATACCTTTAAATCTTCGATTCTTCAATATTGACAAAGAACAACACACTAACACAAGCAGGAATGCGTAAGTCATAATCAAAACGAAGCAAACCAAATATATATATATATATATATATATATATATATATATATATATATATGAAAGACCAAAAAATAGAAAGAGTAAGTAAAGTGAGTAAAGAAATTTGTTTTTGTTTTAAATAAATTAGTGGTGTTTAGAAATCAGAATCAGTGAATCACAAGGACTAAGTTTATTGAGTATTTGGATTGTGGGCCTGAATTTTTGTTTTTAATTGAACTGATTCATTACCATATTTGGTCAAACCAAGTCTTTATTTTGGACCCTGTTTATATATAAATATATTTGGTTCTGAGATCCCAAAGAAAAAGAAGAAAATTGTGTCAATTGAAGACCCTAGCAAAATGCTAGGTTTGCTAGGCCCATAGGCCAGCCTTGTTATAAAGGTTTCAGACCATCAACTATTTATGACGGTTTGGAACCGTCATAAGTTCTAAATTTTTGACGTTGCGAAATATAAATATTTAAAACCTCCATAAAAGTACATTTATGACGGTTTTTAATGATCTTAAACTTTAATTTTTTATTGTAGTGATGATAACTTACCTACCATAATAAATATAGTCGAAACTATAAGTAGCCCTAATTATTAGGGGAGTATTCAAAAATATTCTTTTTCAATAATTTCACTACCTTTATCGAAGATAAATGATTTTTGGATAAAATTACCATTAGTGCATTTTGTGACATGTGAGAGATTGATTTTTTTTTTTTGGCTTCTTCATTTATTTCCATTGATGAAGGTTTGTTATACCTCAACCTCAATCAATGGAGGTCTGCGAATAAACTTCAATTAGTTCGACCTTCAACTGATTTTATTTTTTCTAGATTTTCAAATGGAAATCTTTTTCCAGAAACTTTACACGATGAAATATCAACATTATTACACTATAAAAAAATAACATCATTTAATTATTTTGATATTTTATCATGTAAAGTTTCTTGAAACATTCGTCCATAATATACCGTTGGAATTGTTTCAACGAGGAGAACAATATTTTGAAGAGAGTAAATTGTAGAGAGAGAAACAAGAATGAATGAACGAAACAAGAAAAACTTCAGAAGAGGGAGAAAGTGTCAATGGAGATTTAAGTTATTAAAATTGATGAAAGTGAAAACTTAGAATTAATGAGAGAGAAAAATTAAAAGAGAAAAAGAAAGTAATTAAAAATGATGGATATGGAAGTCAACAAATGAATTTTAAAGGGTATTTCCATCAAACCATCCATAAATATGAATAAAAACAGTTAAATTATTGTGTGGTGCTATTTACGCCCCTCTATTGACATATTTATGTCCCATTTTTTAAATTATTTAGTATTTTTTTTTCTTTTATCAAAATTATTTAAAGAAGAATACAATTTTTTAAAGGTTAATTGCACTAACATAATCTGATGCTTTACAATACCACAATAATATTGTACTTTTATTTTTATCACATATGAATACTCTTGACTAACGTTTAACTAGTAAAAAATAATAGTCGACCATCATTATAGTTGGAAATGCCAAATTGCCCTTCTGTTTATTATTTTATTATTTTTAAGAATAAAAAAAATAAAAAAAATTCAAAAAAATATAGCAATAAAAAATTAAAAAAACTGAATAAGTTTTTCCTAAAAAATCTGAAATAACAATAAAAATTATTGAAAAAACCAAAATAAAATTATAAGAATAAACAATAACAAAACGAAAAAAATGAAAAAAAGAAATCATCAAGAACAACAAAAACAAAAACTCTCCCATTTCAATCCCATCAAAATCTCAAAATCGTATCATCACACTCTTATTCTTCTCTACCAACATCATCTTCTTTTTCTTTTCCATCGCCATCTACTGATATCAAGCCATCATCGCCGTCTTCCAAAATAAAGCTATAAAATTTTTAAAAACAATTTCTATAGAACAACAATAGATCTTCCAAAACAAAGCTATAAAATTTTTAAAAACAATTTCTATAGAACAATAGCCTGCCTCTCCCCCCTCCCCCCCAAAAAAATCCCAAAATAAAGTCATCTTTACTATCTTCTCCTTCTATACCATTACTAGCTATTCACAACCATAACCTTTCATTTCACTTCCCTCCAATATTCCATCACTTAGAAATCCAAATCCCTAGAATTCAAATTCTTCTCTCCTCCATGAAAGATTTGATTTTCTCTCTCTCTTTTCCTCTTCTTCTTGAGCTTTTGTTTGTTGGACAGATAGGGATAGAGAAAGATGGGGAGGAGAAAATAGAAAGTGTGTGAAGAACACAAAAAAAAACGGAATTGAGATCTGCGAATCTCAACTCTCCTTAATCAAGACTTAGGTAATGGGTCCTTTGAGAAACGAAGAAAATGTTTGGGTGATGATTATTGATGTAAAGGAGATTTGGAAGACAGCAAAGACAATTGATTTGGGTGATCTCAGTGGGGATCGCTACATCTCCCATTAATTTCTTTTTTCAATTGTTTGTATTTTTTTTAAGTACATTTTTTTTTTGTTTTACTATTTTTTTTTTAAGTTTTTGTTATTTATAAAATATTTTTTTCTTTATTTGTTATGAATTGACCTTTTTATACTCTTAACTGTTTTACTATATATGTGTAATAAACACAAAAGTATAATATTCTTGTCATATTAATGAATATCAGGGTGTGTATTGTAATTAACTGTTTTTAAGGGTTATTATCATTTTGGTGCTAAAAGATAGCTTTTTTTAAACGGGTTATTTTTTTTAGCAATATTTTCCTTGATTTTTAAAAAGTATATAAAATAGATTATTCTAACAAATTTTTTTTTTTTCGGTCAAAAATATATAAAATCTATTTTGCCCTTTTATGTTGTATTAATGGTTGAAAGAATTGTTTTACCCTTTAAATTTTTTAGAATGATAATTTTACCTGGGTCTGTTAAGACTAAAATACCATTACTAGTAACCAAATTTACGCGTTCACAATCATAAAGTAATAATTAAAAAATGGATGGTAGTGTCATATAATTTTTTTTAATATTACAAAGTTATTAAAAAACTAATAATTAAAAAATTTAATGAATTAAAAAAGAATAAATATATATTTTAAAAGGAAAAATAACCTCTCTTTTTTTTAATATAAAAACCAATTATTTCAATTATAAATTAAAGGGAATAAATAAATATAAAAATTGATCCATCCCACATTCTGACAATAAAAAATATTGAAAAAAAATATTAAATATTTATAATTAGAAATTTCAAAAAATTTAAGAAAACAAATACATGATAGATGGAAATCCAATCTCTATATATGGCTGACCATCATTCTGGACCAACACCCACCATCATCAAACACCATATATATCAAAGGAAAATACTTCGGTACTGACTCAGTACCCAAGATACTTACCATAATGGTTTGACTGGTTGAAAAAATCAACACCAACCCCATGTATTTAATGCTAAATACTTTAAATGGTTTTTTTAACCATTTAAAATCAAAGGTAAGTACCTTGGGTACTGACTGGTCAGTACTCAAATATTGTCTTATATCAAAACTCCAAACGTCCACATGCCAACCCTCTCACCACGTTAAACAGCTCCACCATCCTCAATCAAAACCACCAAGATTAAATAAAAAAACCTACCATCGTTAAGCATCAGTACCATACTACCATTATCGTAAAAAAATATAAGTACCTCTATCATCAAATAAAATTCAAAACCTCCACATTCCCATAAAATAAAAAAAGACCAGATTTAGTTTCACACACACACACACACACACATATATATACAGAGAGAGAGAGAGAGCAGAATCGGATCAGTGATGATTATAACCAGACCTACCTCTCCATCTCTCTGGCGATTAGAGCACCTCTCATCTGGCTGACGATTAGACCTAGAATCACCCCTCCATCTTGCCATCGAGTAGAGCTCCACCCACCTATCGTGCAAACTAGATAGCTCATCAACGATGAAAACCTAACATCAGAGACACATACCCAGTTAGATCTTCAATCTTTATCAATGATTTGGGTCTCCATCTTCGGTGATAGAGCTCATTCTCGTGGATGGAGATCTGTGATAGGCCTCCATCGATTGGTGAATTTGTGATGGATTGATAGAAACCACTCGTGATTTTTTTTTTCTATGTTAAATTTAAAATTAAAAATGTGGTATTTTAAAAACAAATACTAATTTTTTGGAATTTTTAATTTTTGGTTTTTTATATAATTTTTAATTTGTAGTTATATATTAATTCTAGAGATAAAATGAAATGATAAAAATAACTCCCTGACTGTTAACGTTGACTAACTTTTGACAGACAGATGAACGTATTTAATACACTTTTCAAAAGTCAGGGAAAAAGTTGCTAAATAAACAAACTCGTTTAAAAAAAATGATCTTTCAGCAAAACTTAGGACCAAAATGAAAATAATCCTTTAAAAAAAATCTTAGAGCATCTTCAATGAAAGAGTGACTTGTGAAAAAAAGATATGCCACTTAGAATTAATAAACATTCGGTTAATAAATCTTTCTCCAATATAGCCGTGTATATTCAACCTCAAACTGACGTGATAAAAAAAATATTAGATACTGTCAACATGACCATCTACTTTCAGACAGTTTGTTGCACATATTTTTTTTTGGTTGACTCAACAAGTATTTAAAACTGTCATTAATTTTTCAACTATTTTTTGTTAGGAAATAAAATAAAAAAATAGGAAAAAACTAACGGACTTGTCATTAAAAAAATGTTTTAGACAGAAGTATTGAAAACCAAAATTTGAGTTGATTGTCTATCAAGTTATTCAAGTCTATTTTTATGCCACATAAGAAGCAAGTCTCTTGACACTGTTGTCATATCAATGATTATTGGTATGCAAGCCATTTTTATATTGAAGATGCTCTTATACAAAGTAAATCGAATAAACATCACTTTCCTTTTCAAAAAAAAAAAAAATCTCACGTTCACTGTTCACTAGTAATTTGTTTTCTTAATTGTTTTTTCTTAAATTTCAAATCCTAAAATTCGCTTCTTACATACATATAAATATATTATAGAAGAGTTTGAGAATGTTATCAAACATAAAAAAGAATTGTCTGAGTATGATATAAAGCATCTGAAAGAATTTTCTAAGAATGATATCATGTATCTAGAAACAATTAATTATCTAGAAATAAGTTTTGAAGTTAAGTTTTATTACTGTTGAAATTTAATATATATATAAGTTAACTTTTATTACAGTTGAAATTTAATATATATATATATATGTGTGTGTGTGTTAATAAAAAAATATATTTACTTACGGTATTCCATTATTTTTCCATTATTGAAGAATAAAAAGAAAAAAAAGAAATAATTTGAAGAACCCAAATTGAACATCAATCTTTTTCTAAGAAACCCAAATTGGCATTCATAACTAGAAGAAAAATACACCACACACACCAAAAACAACCAAAAAAATGAAATCCCACCGAGAATCACAAATTGGAAAACCTAATATTTGATTTAATGAAACTATTTTAAAATTTTGACTCAATCGTTAAAAAAAAAACATTAGAGACGATTAATACCACACTTTCGATCTACTATCAATAATCCAATCGACTAAAAAAAAATCGCATCTAGAATGATGATTTAACCATAAGATAAGATGAAAAAACAAGTCCTTGAATGAATATGGTAAACGTATAGAGAGTAAAGAGATTATGTGTATTTTTATTTTTATTTTTTTGAAACAGAAATGAAGTATATTAAGTTTAATAAATAAGTTAATATAGTAGTTCTAGAAATAAATCAAAAAAATTAATAACATTATTTAATTTTATACAATTAAATCAATTTTTTTTTAAAATAGAACATAAATAGATCAATAAAGGTATAATAACACCACTCTTTTTGAGAAGAGATAAATATGAATAACATCGTAATTTTACGAATAAATATTGTGATTTCCTCTGGTATAGGTATTATTTATATATTTATCTATTTTTTTTAAGGTAAAACTATATTTATCTACTGATTACAAATCTAGAAGAATATATTTACCTATTGTAGTAAAAAATTATATATAAAATATACGGGTGTAATAATTAATAGTACAATTATATCGTTACTAAATGCTAAAGTAGTACGTAAAGAACAACAATCCAGAGTAGAATACTAGAATTGCCTTGCGCACGTAACCAAACAAGACTTGTAGAGGGAAAAAAAAAAAAAAAAACGCTCGAGTCTCTCTCCCTCTCTTTTCACTCTGGTCACTTCCGTGTTTGGTTTTAGGGCTTTCTCGAAATCGTATAGTCTCAGACTCTCAGGCAACAATCTCTGAATCATGGATCTGAACAATATGGGAGATTTGAACGCTCCTCATTCCATGGGAACAACCATTATCGGTGTAACGTACAACGGTGGTGTTGTACTCGGCGCCGATTCGCGCACTAGCACAGGTAATGCCTCAATTTCTTTTTTTTATTTTTATTTTTTTTATTTTGCATTCAGTGTTTTGTTTATACGAGTAGATTTTTTTTTTGGTTCTAATTTGTTTTCTTAGACAACATCGTGTTATTGTTTGGTTGGTAGGAATGTATGTAGCGAATCGTGCATCTGATAAGATAACGCAGCTCACCGATAATGTCTACGTATGCCGTTCTGGATCGGTACTAATGTCTCTATGCTTTAATGCTTTGCTTTTGGTTTCTTTCATGTTGATTTTCTTACTTCAAATTTGAGGAATTTTGATGTTGAAAAGTTAAATAGAGTTTGTCTTGAATCATATAGTTTGTTTGCATTTTTCAGGCTGCCGATTCCCAGATTGTATCTGACTATGTTCGCTACTTTCTCCATCAACACACGTGAGTAATTTCCTTCATTTGTTAGGCTTAATTGTAAACAGTGTGACAATAAGCTTGTCATAGCTTTTTAGATTGTAGTTAATATTAACACTCTCAGGATGTAAGTAGCTCGTAGAGCTTGTCGGTTTTGATTTTCTTTGATTTCATATCTTTGAATCCACTTATCAATAAGTTACATTTGTATACAGGATACAACTAGAGCAGCCTGCAACTGTCAAAGTTGCTGCTAACCTTGTCAGGCTAATAGCCTATGGTAACAAGGTTGTGGTTATTCTTTTAATTTGTTCATCTTGCTTGCTTGTTTTGCAAAAAAAAAAATAAAAAAAATGGAGAAGAACATATAGCTTCCTTTCTATTATAATTATTTTTTACTACTGTAAATCATTGAGTGGTTGTTTCTTGTATGTTCCATTGAAGTGATGACTTCAATAGACTCATAAGTTCAAAAAGAATATATGGTATGACTATATATATATATTTATGAATACTGTACCTTCAAAACCTTATGAATAAATGCAAGATAAGAAAACAATGAGAAATATATTTTTTGATGTATTGAGGTACTTGGATGTTCACATATGTACTTGGCTTATAATAATTATCTGGACTTTGCAGAATATGTTACAAACTGGCCTAATTGTTGGCGGTTGGGACAAGTATGAAGGTGGCAAAATATATGGAGTTCCTCTTGGTGGAACACTAATTGAGCAGCCTTTTGCCATTGGAGGTATGTTATTACTCTGGTAGTTTGTGTGACAGTGCGAGTATGGTACAAACTGGGGGACATTTGTATAATACAATTTTAGAGAAGTTTAGATTAGATGCTAGAAATATGTTAGATGAATTTGAAGTACAGCCGGATTACTAGATGGACTGGGTGTAGGCGGTATCGTAGCTTATGCTTATGCTCTCATTGTGTGCTTCTTCTTTTTCTTATTGGGTGCGAGGATCGACTGCTAATGTTTTTGCTACAACGTGTCTATGCATTCTCAATAGGTTTATGTTTGATGTTTAGTAATAGATGATTGGTTTGTTAAATCTCTAATCATAATGTATGATTTAATTGTAAAACTTTTACAAAGTTCGGAGAAATTATTTGCCAGAATTGGATGTAACTTCTATCTTAACTAATTGGGTTTTATGATCCATTCATGCAGTTAAATCGTCAACTTGCTGAAATTTATTCTCTTCTAGCCTTGTTACCTCTCCAATTTTGGATGAGTTACTTTTACCGTGTGTTTAGAATTTGCCAGTTTTTAAGTGTTCTATATGTTTTGTTATGGGCCTTATGGCATCAACTTCTTCCCTTTTTATTAGCATTTAGCATTTTCAATAGTACAGATCTCATCTTCTCAAATTTAGCTTCTTCCTCAAGAGTTGAATGGCCGATATCTTTTGATAAGTTATCTTGGTAGAACGTGGCTCCGGTTTAACATAATGTGCATTTCTTAGGATCTGGCTCGAGTTACTTGTATGGATTTTTTGACCAAGCATGGAAAGAAGGAATGACCAAGGAAGAAGCTGAGGTATGTAGTCTTGAAGTTTACAAATTCACAAATTAGAATTAGGTTTTGTCTTGAGGAAGTCCAATGTAGAAACTAGGTATTTCTACATCTAGGAAAAAAAATGAAAGCAGGGATGTAAAAGTTTTGTTACCTATATAGAAACGTGAAAAGAAGCCCCGTTGAATGTTTGTTGGTGCTTCATTGGTAATCCTTTTGTACAATTGTTTGGCAGCAACTAGTGGTGAAGGCAGTTTCCCTTGCCATTGCAAGAGATGGTGCTAGTGGTGGTGTTGTTCGGACAGTTACTGTAAGATATCTTGGACAGCGTGTTTTTAATTGATTCTTACAGGTGTGTGCAATTCGAATAGAGTAGTAGGTTAACTTGATGGTGGGTTTATGATACTGCAGATAAACTCAGAGGGAGTGAGCAGAAAATTCTACCCAGGTGACACGCTTCCTCTGTGGCACGAGGAGTTGGAGGCTCATACTTCGTTGTTGGACATTCTGAATGCTCCTGGCCCTGAGCCTATGAACATATGAAGAAATCACCATTGTGATTTGAATGTCCTGTAATTAAGTTGTCTTTCTTCTGCCTTTCAAATTAGAAAGTAGGCCCAGCTTGCGAACATGTAATAGACTGATCACATGATATTGAAATCAACGCCTGACGCCTGTCAAAGATCAAAGATGTCGAAGAGGAATTTTGTTGTATCGGAATCCAGTGTTTGCTGTGAACGAGATTTGGAATTTAAATCAAGCTATATCTTCCGGAAGAAGCCATTCATTCCACTGTTTTTAGATACTTGGAAGTTTTGGTAATCTTACTATATAAAAGTTAGAAACATGATTTTAGAGGGGATGTTTGAGTAATTTTACCTTTGAAAATAATGGACATATCAATATTTTTTTCGACATTATATATATATTTTAACATTTCAATATTTTTCCCAACATTTCAAGTTTTGTTTGTAACATTTCAAGCTTTTTATTTAAAGATTTCATTTTTCTTCTCTAGATTTCACGTTTGAAAAATCTTAACATTTCAAGCTTTTATTTTTGACATTTTATTTTTTTTTAAATTTCAAGTTTTTTTCCATTTTGTAAAGCTAAGTTGTAACGCTGTTTTTGTAATTTAGAGATAAGTATTGAAATTAAAAATAAAATATGGTTATTAATGTTTAAATTTTTGTATGTAGTTAAAAAAAAAAATTATATGGCCACTCTAGCAAGTTCCACTTTAAAAAGGTAGTTAAATTAATTTGCCACGCCCAATCCCAATATCAACCAATATCTGAAAACTAAACAGTAGCTTCAATTTTCTTAATTACATATTTACAACATTTCGAACTGTATTACAGTTTCGAATTTAATTTTTAATCTTCAATTCACTTTCCCAATCAATTTCATTTGAGATTTTGATTCTTTTTAAATACTTTCAAAAGTGATTCGTATTGTTTATATATATATATATATATATATATTATTGTTAATTCGAACCGATATAAGGTATATCACTTCCTTACAAGTGAACTATTGAATTTAAATGCTTTGAGTTAACTATATTCATTTGTCAAACCATCTTTTATATCTAATTGCTCATATGCAAGGAAGACTATATATCAGTTCGAACTGACAATAGAAAATATATATATATATTACAACTATTTTATTTTATTTTTATTAATTATGCTTAAAATTAATATTGAAATCTTATCCAAATTTATGGTCAAATGATGTGCATGTGGGTTGTAGCTAATACATCACTCACCACATCATCTCATTATTTACATATTCTTGACAATTCACATATATTTGAACATATATTTGGATAATTTTTTTAGATAGTTAACATTATTCCTTATAAAAATACTTAATTGAAATCTATATACAAATTTCTTTTTTCTTCATCCTACATAAATTTGGACACTTTTACCTAATGTAATGAGTTTATAAACATAAGGCCAGAATTGTGAAGCCCAAGCCGCAAAGGGTGGTAGTGGACTTAACAAGTGTGTTGAATTATGAATTATCCCCACATACATTGTGTGTTCATAAAGTTTGTAGGTAATGATTAAAGTTGCTTGTATCACATTCCTCTACCTAACCGTTGCATAACGGACTGATATTTGATACCCCGGCAACCAGATTCAAATATCTGAAAAAGAGAAAGCACTAAAGCAAAACACTAACTTTTTTCAAACACAACCCCCAATAACACCATATGAACAAATTGTTCTATTTGTCCTACACTCTCATTCATTCTTCATCAATTTGCCTATCCGAATCAAAATTCAAAAAAATGGGGTGTTGCATTAGCAAATGCAATCCCAAAAAAACACATTTCTTTGATGAAGAATGTGATAACAATCTAGTTCAAGACAAGCTTGTTATCTCACAACAACAACAACCTCCCAAGACTCCCAATATTCATGTCTCAAACAAAATATCCCCATGTCCTCCTTCACCTCCCACTTCTTCTTCTTCTTCTAATATTTCTTCCTTCACTTGCACAACTAGCAACACTACTGATTCATGCTCATCATCGCTCTCGACCACATCCTCGGTCTTGAGCTCGAAAGACCGATCTTTTTCCAATGAGTTTTTGTGGTCCTGTGTTAAGGAGAACCCACATATAGTTCGCATTAATTCAATCAAGGAAGCTTCTCTTGCATTATCAACTAATTACAATAAAGTTCAATCCCCCCACAAGTTGCAGCCATCGTTGAAGCAATCAATCCCAAAAAAGAGAGTCCGATCAAATTCTCCGATCACTTTAAATCGCCAAAAGAGCTTTCGCATTGATCCAGCAGCAGCTGACCAGAGGCTTCATTCTTCGTATTCTTTATCGAGTACTCGAACCTTGAGGTCACCATCTCCAAGTATACGATTTAGTAGTGGTGATAATAACAGGGGATTTTCGACAAGTTCGCCCAAGGAAATTAGTTGTTCAAGGCGCATGGTTGGTGCTAAGGTAAATGCAATTAATAATTCTGCTTCTGTTTCTTCTTATCTAAATAAAAAAGATCAAAACTTCAGGCCAGGTACTTCAATGGGATTGCGAGTTGCTTTGAGAAATAGAGAGACTTACACTCATCGAATTGGTTCTAAAATTGATGAAACTGCTGTCCGAGAAGCATTAGCTGCTCATCATGAAAGTGAATCCGTTCCAATTGAGGACATTGATAATCCTCTCATCTCCTTGGATTGTTTTATTTTTCTGTAAAAAAATAGTGTGTGCATGCATATTTAAAGGTCGTGCTCATGTTCATATGATCATAACATTTCTTGGTTTTTTTAATTGTTTGTCATGATGATTAGTTTTCAAAATCATCAACTAGATCAAATTCCATATTTTCTGATATTGATTGTAATTTTTTAATTTCTCAATTTGTTTTTCTCCTAATTGAGGTCGTGGTGGTGGAGAGCATGTCATTTGTGTTTCACAATATATATAATAGATTGTTACAAGCATTGTTATTATCACAAATTTATTTTTTGTTGGATGAATGTATATAGAGTCATAGATATATTGATTTCGTATGAGAAAGACTTTAATTTCTATGAATAGTTTTTACACAAAAAGGCTCTGTTGTGTCTACTCATATGATGATTCTATTTATTTTCATATAAGATGTTATATTTTGAAGATCATTTGGGCAGAGTCAGCTAAAATTTACTCCTCGGCAATATATAATATATTTATATATTTTTTACTCTATTTCACTGATATTTGCACAATGATATAATTTGTTAGTTTGGTTTTAACGATAACCAAACCAAACCGTTATTTAATTGGTTTGGTAATTTATAAACTAAATCAAACAGAACCAAACCCATAAAAATCGGTCTGGTTTGGCGGTTTAGAATTAAAATTATAGTAGTTTAATTTTACATTTTTTTTTAATTTACTCTTAATGTTGCAAGTTATTTCCCCTTCAATTATTATAGCTTAAATTAATGAAACATAATTGCATTAAAGTTTTCTTAAGAAAATATAAAATAATTTTTATACAAATAGATAAACTCATTATCATAAACCACTAACCATAATAGTAAATAGATATCTCAAAAAAAAAAAAACCATAATATATAGTAAATTCAATGTATGAGAACTAATAAGTGAGAATTAATTGAAGGAGAGATGAAAGGTTGGAACATATATAGGAGGTGACAACATGAGGAAAAAATGTAATGGTTAAGTTTTGTTAGGAAAACATTATTCAATGATTCAATACCATTTGTAACAGTTTAGGCCCACTAAGTAGATATTGTCCGCTTTGAACATCACACAAGCGTCTTTCACCCTTACAAATTTACTTTGGATCATGGGCTTCACACAAATATCCTTCACCAATGACCCAAAACGTGTATACTTAGTTAGGAGGGACAATACTTAAATACAAGTCATGGACCTTACTCGCTAGCAATGTGAGATATGATAATCTATCCCCTTTCGGATCTCACGTCCTCATGAGGGTCCAAACACAATTACAAATCCAAATCCACATCCACATCGAGCAACAAACCTAGCTATGATACTATTTGTAACAACCCAAGCCCACTAAGTAGATATTGTCTGCTTTGGGCTTCACGCATGCGTCCTTCACCCTCACAAATTTGTTTTGGGCGAAGATGCTTGCGTTAAGCCTATGATCCAAAGCAAATACGTGAGGGTGAATGACGCATGAGTGAAGCCCAAATTGAACAATATCTATTTGGTGGGCCTGAGCTCTTACAAATATCGAGTGTATGTCTATATTAAGAAATCAAATTTATCATCTTCCTCATTTCTTTTTTAATATCCGAAGGATTTATGGTCAATTTATGTTGTAATTTATATCCATTATCGTGTAAGTCGCGACTATAAAGATTGTAAGGTTATAAATGGGAATCATCGTTTTGATGTATGTAACTTGAGAAATGCAAGGAAGCATGGATATTTGGGTGAGGTTGCCAACATCTGATATGTTTCGGATACAGATACAAATACGTGCAAATACGTGAGGTTACGTATCGGATACTCCATTTGGCATATAAGTTGAATTTTTACAATTTTGACATGCCGATACAGGATGGATACGAACCATTACCAAATCAAACCTAAAGCCACCTTTACTCAGAACACCGCCAAATCAAACCTAGAGCCCCACTAAAAACCAAATTGAACATCCACTTGAAATCCAAAAAACCAACAAATCAAAAAACAAACCCACCAACCACCAAAACCAGAATCACCACCAGCCACCCAACCCTACAAATCCATGAGGAAATAGGGGTTTATAACACTTTTTTGAGTTGGTGTTGCATGTGTGGCAACACTTTAATAACTTATGTTTAAAAAGTACTAAAGTAAGTGATTTTCAAAAATGCCCTTACTTTACACATTTTTTAAATTATTTTTTTGACTTATTTTCTCTAACTTTTCTTGTATAGTTATTCTTAACTCAAACAAATCCAACTTTATAACATTATCGATGCACTTCTAGTGGATTAGTTTAGTGGCGCTACGCTAGAGGTGTCAATATGGGTAACAATATGACGGGTTAACACGATACTAACACAATTATTACGGGTTTGAGTTAAGGCTAAACGAGTCATGTCAATAAACGGGTCAACCCGTTTATTAATCGTGCGTATCCGGGTTAAGCTTAACAAGTCACGGGTTGACACGATTAGTGAGGGTAAAAATATAAATTTATTATTAAGGATATTTTTAATAATTATCACATTATTATATAAAGTCAAACTTTGAAACCCTAACTCATTATTTTCCCTCACCCTCACTCACGCAACCGCTCCACTCCTCCCTCTCCTTTCCAATTTCCTCACCTCTATCCCTTTCAACTCTCTCTCTCTCTCTCTCTTCACCCGACACTGCAACTTTCACCTCATCAACATCGCCTCAACTCGCCGTTTGTGTTGAGGATCAACTCTTCAGATTCATCATTTTTTATTTGTAATCAAAATAGATATAGATCTGAAACTTTTCAATTATATTTCCTTTTTATTTGTATAGTTGAGTTCTTTTCTTGATGTTGTTGTAGAGTTGTGCTCGGTTATTATATTTTAATTTTAATGGATGTGGATCAATATATTATGTAATTTTTTCATAGCACGTATTACTTTTGATTTTGATGATTTTTTTAGGGTTTTTGTATAATATCTTGACTGGATTATTCAAAATTAGATCAATTAATGGATTAGATATTGCATTTGGTTGATAGCTGATAATAATTTTAATTTTATTATAAAAGTATGTTGAATGTAGTAACAAATGTATGAAACGGGTCATTAAACTTGTCATTATACACGACCCACTTAACCCGTATAGTAAATAAGGGGTTAGACGGGTCGTGTCGTGTTGACCTATTTATATTCGTGTCGTATTTGGGTCGAGCCGTTTAATAATCGTGTTGTGTTCGGGTTGATCCAAAAATAATTGTGTCGTGTTCGGATTGATCCGAACAGGACCCGTCAACCCGAATTGACACCACTACGCTACGCTGACGTACTTGGGGGGTTTGTTCAATTCAAAACCCAAATTGAGTTTTGGTTTTGAATCTTCCATTGTTAAAGTTATTAAGGGTTGTGATTTTCGAGTGGGGAAGATGGTGAACAGTAACTTACTGAGACTTTTATATGCAGTCCGAGACTTCGTGTTTGTGTTTTGAGACTTTGTGTTATACATAGTCTCGGAAAGCTTATATGAAGTCTCGGAACCCTATTCAAAAGTCTCGGAAAGCTTATACAAAGTCTCGGACCAAAGTCTCAGAACAAAGTCTCGAGACCCTATTCAAAAGTCTCGTAAAGCTTATACAAAGTCTCAAAACAAAGTCTTAGAACAAAGTCTCGAAAAGCTTATACACAGTCTCGGGACGTGTTATAAAAGACTCGGGGACCCTATTCAATAGTCTAGGATCAAAGTCTCAGAAAGCTTATACAAATTCTCGAAAAGCTTATACAAAGTCTCGAAACAAAGTAAAATAATTCAATTGTAAATCCACTCACAGAGGCGAGAGCCATCATTATATTTGGCCTAGAGTTTCATTGATTCTGCTTTTAAATTGTAATATATTGCTCAATATTTATATTTTTCGAAGTTGCATTAACACTTTTCGTTGGTTTCCTATCTCAGTTTCTATTTTGCCGCTCATTGTGTGAATTTTGATATTAAAAAAATGAGAGGCAAAGTGGAAACTGAGATTTGAAACTGATAAGATGAGTGATCTTATGTAACTATATGAACGTCGAACTCGTTGGAGAAGAAGATGAACTTAGATTTTAGTTTACAGAGTTTTTCACTTTAAGATAGTTAGAGAAGTATATGTCAAACAACTTCAAAGTGTCTTCAAAGTTAAAGTAAAAAAAAATAATTAAAAAATGTGTATAATAAGGACATTTTTAGAAGTCACTTACTTTAGTAATTTTTAAACTTAAATTATTAAAGTTGTGCCTCACGTGCAACACCAACTAAAAAAAATCCTTATTTCCTCATTATAAAATTATAGTGTAATTTATGTTGGTTTCTTGTAATTACTTATTTATTAATATTGTGTTTCTTATTTTTATTTATTTTTAAATATAAGATTATTTAGTTTATCTTAAGTAAGCGTTCTTTTATTTTGTTTCATATCATAAACTTCGTTATACCATCAATTTTTATTAATTTAAAAAACTCATTTTTACTTTAAAAAAAAAACCCATTTTACTGTGATTTTAATTTTTCAGTATTTTTTATATAACTA
Source organism: Dipteronia dyeriana (assembly GCA_032871835.1). Classification (NCBI taxonomy): domain Eukaryota; kingdom Viridiplantae; phylum Streptophyta; class Magnoliopsida; order Sapindales; family Sapindaceae; genus Dipteronia; species Dipteronia dyeriana. The sequence goes on along the minus strand of CM065296.1, from coordinate 96,596,939 downwards.
GTTAAAATTTATGGGTTCGTCACTGTCCTTGAGGAATAAAAGTATGGATGACAATGGGGAGAGTTCGGGGCAGGGTTGCCTTCCCCACACCCCATCCCATTTTTTTTTTTATAACCCATCTCCTCATAAACCCCCACTTTAGATAGAGCGGGGCAGGGTGGGATGGGGTACAACAGAGAGTGATTTCCCCATCCCCGCCCATTTACCCCATTTATAATTTTATTTATTTATTAAAATTGTAAATATATAACCATTGAATATGATAAAATATATAAAGTAGTAAATAATTCGATAAAACTATTAAAAAAAAAATCTCGCAAATATAATTCTCACAAGTAAATTCAATCATTCTCAAACATAAACATAAAGTATGAAGTCAAAATGTTCGAAATTCGTAACACTAATCATCTAATAGTTGCATCTATTTTCTCTTGTTCTTTCTTCGTAATATCAACTTTATCTGACATCTCCTGTTGACACCCACTCACATGGTTCCTGCAACATTCCGAATCAACAAAAAAATTTGTATTCAATCAGATTTGAATATCAATAACTTATTTTGATTTAATATGCATGATTTATTTCACCTTATTAAAATCTGGTTCTTCAAGACAGGTAGAACTCTCAGTTGTAATAGAACATGAAGCTAATCATAAGATAAAAAACTTACTGTATTTGAGGTTGAAGCTTGAATGTGAACTTTGAGTTGTTTGAGGAATAAAGACTTAGAGTTACAGTTAGCGGTTATGGTTTTCTTAATAGTATTTTGTATTGTCACTTTATGTTAAATAACGGTAAAGAGATGTAAAGTTAGAGTTAATGTATATATATATATATTTCTTTTTTTTAGATATATTTATTTTCTTTAAAACTACGTAGTTTAACTAAATATTATTTTAAGCGAAGCGAAGCGGGGCGCGGCGGGGCGGGGTGAGGAATATAAGACTCATTCCCGCTCTATACCTATGCATGTTAGACTATCTATCCTCATTCTCGCTCCATCCCCACTAAATTGAAACTCATCCTCACCCCGAAAGTGTCGGGTCCCCGCCAATAATTTTACCATCCCTAAATAAAAGAATATATTTTCTCTTGGGCTATTCTTTTTCTCTTTTCTCTTTTCTCTTTTTAGTTTATGTTTTATTTTCCTGCTTATTTTAATAATTTTAATTTTTTCTTAATGACATTACTATTATTTTAAAGGAATTACTAAATAAGTCCCAAACGTTTTTCTTAATTCCAAGTACGTAGTTTTTAACTTTTTTATTTTTGACAAAATTTGTCCTCAACTTTTGTACGAAGTACTAATCAGTCCGTGAAGTCAAACTTTGGCTAGTCAACTTAAACGTCAAAGGATAAATTGGTCTAGTTTAATAAAAGCAAAATAATGATAAACCATTAAAGTGAAAATAAAACATCAATTAAAATATATAATAAATTTATTTTAAAATATAATATAGTATAATTCAAAAAACAAAAACCAAGGGTCATCTCTGCTCAACTCCTCAGACAGCCTCCATTAGAAGAGGAGATCGGTTGGTGATCTCCTCTCAAGATCAAAACGACTGGGAGGAGTTGCGTCTTCTCCATTGGGAGGAGATTGTCAAACGACCTCTTCCTAGGAGAGGAGATCATTGATCAATCTCCTCCATTAGTAATTGGAGGAATCGACACCCATGGAGGAGATTTGGTGACGTATGGGGGCTACCTCCATTAGTACTTGGTAACTTTCAGTTGGCATCTTACGTCTCTTGAAAGTGCTTGCCCACTTGAAAGTACTTTCCCATGTGAATAGGTATGCCTTAAGTAGATTATGTATAATTTCTTAATTTCTTTTGAATATACATATGATTGATTAGGTTTGATATATGCATATGTTTTTTTTTTTTAAGGATCCTGCACATTGTTTTATACATAATTTGACTTTGTGAAGTTATAAAGTAATATGGTTTGGGATTCCATACGAGATTTGACTCTATAATGTTATAAATTATGAATCCATAAAAGGTATAGATATTATCACTCAAAAAAATTATTTATACATCTATTTTTTTATCGATAAGTTAACTTACCTTGGTTACATGAATAGTTATACTAAAACCATTAAAATAATCATAATGACACTTAACTCCTTTTGACCGGTTGCGGTTAAACACCGTTAGACAATCATGAAAAAGGGAAAATGTTTGTTTTACCTTTGTTCTAGTATTTCAAAAATATTATATTAAATAAATTTATGAATTAAAAATCAGACAAAATATGTATATAACAAAATCAACTAACCGTAAAAAAAGAAATAATTTTTTTTTGTTGAAAAAAGAGATAAAAATCAAATATTTAAACGAAGAATGATGCTATTGGCACATCCACTACTAAACTATTTATACCTTACTTTTATTTTATTTTTTTGTTATCAAATTACTTATAGAGACATACAATTTTTATTAAAATAATTTGGTACAAAGTAAAACTAATAAAATCTCACTTTCCTTATTTCAAAGCCTTAATGATAAAACTTTAATGACATAGATTATTTCAAATTACTGATTATTTATTATTTTTGTTTATATTTTCTTTAAGATCTCGATATCATATTTCTCATGTTTAGTATTTATTGATTTATTACTATATTTGTTTATATTTTATTTTAGATCTCGATATCATGTTTATCATGTTTATCATGTTTAGTATTTATTGATTTTATTGTTTTACATGTTTATTTTAATTTTCTTCTCAAATTCCAAATCTATGCTTACTACTTTTTTCCTCGTTTTATTTTTTTCAGATCTTCCAGGAGTTCCAGGTATATTATAATTTGTATAAATTCTTTTGTAGATTTTAATCCGGATCTTTCAAAGTTAGTTTAATATTATTTATAAAATAAAAAATAATAATGAAACCGCACAAAAAATAGTAACCAAGACAACCTAATCTCTTGACAAAACGAAACCACACTAAAACTCTAACTCAATCACTAAAAAAAAAATCATTAGATGATTAATATCACATTCATAATCTACCAACATCAATCCAGTTGACTATAGAAAAAAAAATTGCATCTAATAAAGATTGTTTTACCATGAAATAAGAAGAAAAAACAAGTCTTTCGAATGGATGTGAGAAAACTATATATAAAGATTAGAGATGAAGTGTATTTTTATTTTTATTTTGAAAAAGTGATGAGGTGTATTAAGTTTTATAAATAAGTAATATGGTAGCCCTGGAAATAAATCAAAAAAATTAATAAACCATATAATTTTATATAATTAAATCAAAATTTTAACAAGTGTGGCATAAAAAGTTAAGTAGTGGAGTGTCAATAGCACCACTTTTCAAAGAAATCAAAAATTACTTCAAAATCAGAAAAGATATAAAAAAAATTATCTCTCTAGATCACCATGGAGATCAAATGGAGGGGAACTCGATCTCATGTATAGGAAGTCTAAAATCTCCATTAATGGAAACTTTGGTTCCAGATCTTCTCCAAAAATTGATGAGATCCGGACTCTCTATTAATGAAGAATTTTGTTTCAGATCTGCTACAAAAATGGAGGAGATCTGGAATCATATCTCTTCCATGGAGAATCACTAATATATATAGTATGTCTCTTATAAAGGATCCCTTATTTTAATTTCGGTAAGGACTACCATTAAATCACATTGATTTGAATGAATTTTGATTTGATTTTTTTTTTATGGATGATAAGTTCATTGACATCTACCTATAAATAAAATTTTAGAAAATTTCAAGCACTAAGCTATTTTTCTTTGATTTTCCTATATTTTGTCCATTTTTCTGATGTATTCATTTAAAAAAAAATCGGGATAAATAGATTTAGCACTTGATTTTTTTAAAAAATTTATTCATAGGTAGATTTCAATGAACTTATCATATACAAAAAAATTCAAATCAAAATTAAATTAAATTAATGTGATTTCATAACGGTCCTTACTGAAATTAAAATAAGGGATCTCTTATAGAGACTCATTCATATATATATATCTAAAATTTTTAAATAATTTGTATTATTTGTTTTTGGATGAGATTGTGATGGTAAAGAAGATGAAGGGGGAGAGAAGAAGAAGATTAAGGATTTTGGGTTACGATTTGGTCTCTAAAAATTGAAGGAGAGGACCAAGTCAATTTTTTTTATTAATATTATATTTAATTAATTAATTGTTAGGGCTGAAGTGGCGATATGTTATTGGACACTTTTTTTCATTTATTCAATAACACTAAAAAATAACAAATTACCCTTTACTAGTTAGTGACTAACTGTTCTCAATAGTTAGTTAACTGTTAGTTAACGGGTCAAAGGTAAATTAGTGTTATTATATTTTTTTTACTGATTTTAGTGTAATTATGAATATAACCGGTGTAAATTTTTATAATTTATCCGTTAAAATGGGTGTACAAATAATTTCTTTGGATGGTAATATCCGTACCTATCTATAAAATATCAAGATCTCGACTATATATATATATATATATATATATATATATATATATATATGTGTGTGTGTGTGTGTGTGTGTGTGTGTGTGTGTGTGTGTGTGTGTGTGTGTGTGTGCGCGCGCACATGCACGTGCGTGTAAGTTGTAGATTTGTTGGGATTCCATACAAAAAAATGTATGGTAATTAGTTTATGAGTGGTGCTAGTTGCACACCATCTACCGGTCTATTGGTCTATTTTAACCACACTTTTAGTTATATAATATTCTTTTTTTTTTCTTTATCAAAATTATTTTAAGGACATACAATTTAAGGAAAAAAATCTTCTACAAAATAAATCTAATAAAACTCCACATTCCTTTTTTTTTATTTTTAAAAAACCACGTTTTTGTAATTTATTTCTTGAAAAAAAAATTCTCCACTCTTAAACCCTAAAATTTACTTTTTACACACACAAAATATTATCGAAGATTATGAGAATGATATCAAGCATATTGAATAATTGTCTAAGATCGATAGCAAACATCCAAAAGAATTGTATGAGAATGACATGAAGCATTTGTAAGAATTGTCGGACAATGATATCAGGTATTTGGAAACAATTCCTTCTTTAGAAGTAAGTTTGAAGTTTATAATTTTCTTTATAATGATATCAGGTTGTCTTTGTGTTGAAACAACTTTGTTCTTTTTTTTTTGTTCCCACCATGAAAAAAGAAGGAAAAAAACTCAAAAAAAGAGGTGAGAGAGAGAGAGATGTATATAGAGATCAAAGATAGAAAGATCAGAAATGAGATGTATTAAGTTTCAAAAATAAGTAAAATGGGTAGTTTTGGAAATAAATCAAAAAAATAATAATAATAACATTTAATTTAATTTAATTTAATTAAAATTTTAAAAAGTGGGGTATAAATAGACCGGAAGAGGGTGTGCCAGTAGCACCACACTTAGTTGATATATATTTACATATGTGTTCATGTGAAGTCCAGCTGAAAACGAAAAAAAGAACCAAAAATAGAGTATACAAAATTACGAGGGTCAATTCAGTGGCAAAATCAATTGAACAACTTGGGAAGCAATGCTACGTGGATTTTGGTACAACTGATTTTCAAAATTTCACCTACATAATATCATTATTGACAAGTGGAGGAGTAGTGGTGTAAATATGGACTGGGCCGAAACAGGCTGGTCTGTCCAACATGAGAAGAGAGGCGGGCCGTGCTTGGCACAACTTGCGAAGGTGGCAAGCTTGACCAAGCCCGGTACGTAGGTGGGCCGTGTGCTGTGCCATAGGGGCCAAGTTCGGTAGGTCGGACTAAGCCCGACACGTAGGCGGGCCACGTGCCATGCCATAGGGGCCAGGCCCGGCAGACCGACTTGTCACGGCACGCGGAGCCGGTGTGCCGGTTTAGATTGTTTGATTTTTTTTAAAAAAAAAGTCCCTCCAACGGTTGGAATTCAAAATTCAGCCGTTGAAGACTTGAAGGCAACAAAATTACAAAATCCCCCTAAAGTCTTTTAATTTTTATTTTAACCCATTGTTTAAATTTTTCTATAAATACTTCCATCCATTTCATTTTTCATTCACTCTCGCTCATTCTCTCATTCTCTCAAATCTCAATATTTACATTCTCCAATTCTCATTTCTCTACACATTTTCATTCAATTTCATTCTTACTCTCACTCTACAAAATTTGTAATAATAATTTCATATCTTATTCTCTAAATTTTACACCAACACACCAAAGTTTAAAGGTACATTTTTCTTATTATTTTTCTTGAAACATTTTTTGTTTGTAAATTTATAATTTTATATTTAGACTTTAGTTATTAATTGTCATTATTTTTATTTAATTAGTATGTTTATCATTTTATGTGCATACTTAGTTGTTAATTTTAATATTATTTTTTAGTAAAATAAGATTTTTAAGTTTAGTATTAATTTTAAAATTTGTTGTTAGTAAATTTATCAATTTATTTTGTATTAGTGAATTTTAATATATTTTTTTGTTATTAATTTATCAATTTAATTTGTATTAATGAATTTTGATATTTTTGTTAGTAAATTTATCAATTTAATTTGTATTAGTGATTTTTAATATTTTTTATTAGTAAATTATTAATTTTAAGTGTAGTAGTTAGTTTTAATATTTGTTGTTAGTATATTATGAATTTTAAGTGTAGTTATTAATTTTAACATGTTTTGTTAGTAAATTATGATTTTTAAGCGTAGTAATAATTTTAATATTTATTGTTAATAAATTTATCAATTTAATTTGTTAATTAGTGATTTTTAATATTTTTTGCTAGTAAATTATTAATTTTAAGTGTAATAGTTAATTTTAATATTTGTTATTAGTATATTATGAATTTTAAGTGTAGTGGTTAATTTTAATATGTTTTGTTAGTAAATTATGATTTTTAAGTGTAATAATAATTTTAATATTTGTTGTTAGAAAATTTATCAATTTAATTTGTATTAGTGAATTTTAATATTTTTTGTTAGTAAATTATGAATGTAAAGTGTAGTAGTTAATTTTAATATTTGTTGTTATTAAATTTTGATTCTTAAGTATAATAATTAATTTAATTTGTTTTGTTAGTAAATTTTGATTTTTAATGTGACTATTAATGAATATAATGTTCATATTTGTATTTCAGAAAATGAATCATAACCAGAAGCTTTATTTTTCAAACGATTTGAACATGCTGAACAATGCATTTGATCTTCTCGATCCGACCTAGACCCAAACGGGACCTTCCGGTTCTGCCGTTACACCAACATCACGTCTCAAAAGATTAACATCAAATGTTTGATAGTGTTTCGACGTAGTCAAAATGACACTCCCAGATGAGACGATCGGGTCTAGAGCTAAATATAAATTTTGTCCTAAAGACTATGCCACAAGTAGAAGGGAACCAGTCATTTGCGAAGGCATATGCTCAAATGTATGCCTTCACATGGACATGTAGACATTACAACCCAGACACAACTACAATGACACCTAGACAGGTCTGTTACGATGTGACGGGTACGACGACGCGCACGCTAGAGATTGCTTGGCACGATACATTGCACAAACTGGTCAACCGATCAATGTTGGTAACAATGGTTTTTTTTTTCCATGAATTAATCACATCTGCATTCAACCCCCAATTTAAAACTATTTTTAGAACCACCACTAGAAACAATTTGATAAGATTGTTTGAAACCCAAAGAGATGACTTGATTGCTGGTATACAACATCTAAGTGTCTCTGTTACATTAACTTTTAATATTTAGAACGCATGTTCCAAACAAGACTATTTATGTGTCATAAGACACTATTTAAATTCTGAATGGAGGATAACAAAAAGAATTCTTAGTTTTCGTCATATGGATTTTGCACATACCGTAGAAAATATTTTTAATGTCATTATTTCTGTTTTAGAAACTTATGAAATCACGCATCGCATCCTTTCTATCACATTAGATAATGCATATGCAAATACTAGCTCTATTGCATTGTTTGTTGTAAGAAATATCCCGCAAGATGGAGGTTATTTCTTCTATCAACGGTGTGCATGTCATATCATAAATGTAGTTGTACATGCCGGTTTAAAGCCGGTAAGTGACCAAATAGATCGTATCAGAGATGCCATTTCTTATATTGGTAGTTCTAATCCTAGATTCCAAGAATTCAAGAGACACTGTACATTAAACAGTCTCAAACCCTGACGATTCCAAACTGATATGCCGGTAAGGTGGAACTCTAGTTAATTAATGATGAAAAATTGTTTGGATTATGATACAACCATAACATGTTTTTATAACATGAAATTGGTCAAAACTGGTCGTCCTGAAGTAAAAGCACTTACCTAAGACGATTGGTATGAGGCAAGGGTTTTTGTTCATTTTTTAAAGATTTTTTACAATAACATTATAACTCTTTCCGGGGTCTATTGCCCTACATCTTCCCAAACAATCCATCAGATAGTGGAAATGTTTGAAGCTTTAAACCGTTATAGGGAAGATGAACATCTAGGCCCTGCAATTGTTGTCATGGTGACAAAGTTGAAAAAATATTGGGTTAACATTCCTTTACTTTATACCTTAAGTGTTATAGTATAGTAGATCCTAAGGTTAAATTATCTGTTTTAGAAGTTTTGCTTGAGTTTATCGGTATTAATTTGACAATAGATTATCCAGAACTGGTTACTGACATTTGAAACAAGTTGTTCTTTTTTATGAACGTAGGTTTGACAACATTGTCACCCACCGATCAGCAGAACCGGAGACAGAGTTGAAGCAAACAAGTTGGAGCCTTCTCAAACGGTAAAAAAAAAGGACAAATCATCAAGTACTTCTTTAGGACAAAGATCTTTCCCATCTTCTTATGCCGAACTGAATAGGTACCTTGAAGCACAGTTCGATCCTGTCGAAGACAAGGAAGAGTTTGATTTATTGTTATGGTGGAAGACCTATACGTATAGGTATTCAGTTCTGTCACACCTAACACGTGACGTACTGGTTATCCCCGTGTCCACGGTGTTTTCAGAACAATCATTCAGCACCAGTGGACGAATAACTGAACCAAGAAGAAGTTGTTTGTCTCCAGAGATTGTGAAGGTATTAACATGCCTTCTGGATTGGGAGCATGCTAAAAAAAGGTTGCAAAACCAAACTGTAGATAATTTCTAAATTTCAATAATCTATATGTTGATGAGCCTTTCGGTAGTGGCCAGAGCTAGAACTAGGTTATTATTTTACATGTACATGCACTTGTAAGTTGTAATACGGTTACATTTTTTTCCCTTACAAAGTTTTTATCCCACTGGGTTTTTCTTGGTAAGGTTTTAATGAGACAATCATGTAAATATGTAATAATGAATTCCATAATTCAAAAAAAAAAAAAAAATTCTTCATTTCATATTATTGTAACTTCATCTATACTTTTTTTTATAATACTTTATATTTATTCAATTTTTTTTATTATAGTATTTTACTATAAAAAATAATAAATCTATCTAACTAAAAAAATTGGAATGAATTTATTTATCATAATAATCAATTTAAATGATAAGCAAATTGCAATGAAAATTAAAGTAACATAATTGCATTATTAATTTGATATTATATATTTTAATTATGTATTTTCCGTAAACCCTAGAGTCTAAACCTAAAACCCAATTAATTATAGGTCTGGTCTGTGGGGTACACCAACTGATGTGCTGTGCCAGGCCCTCGTTTCAAAAAACATGCCGGATTAGGTTCGGCCCGAATGAAACTGCGGCTCAACTGACACAGTCCGTTTTCGAAAACGAGCCTGGACAGACTAGACCATTTGGGCCGTGTCTGTCCACATTTACATCATTATGGAGGAGGCACTCTAGCTAGCTAGTCATATCAACTCGCACGTGCAGTCCACTATGCAACTAGTGGTGTAAATATGGGCCGGCCCGTTCGGCCTGCCAAGGAAGGCAAGCCGTGCCAGGCATGGCCCACAATTACAGGCAGTGCTGGGCCTCCAATCGAGGCACGCCGTGCCGGCCCGGCTCGGCACGCCTGGGCGACGTGCCAGGCCCAACCGTCAGCACGGCGGGCCGACAGTTATATATTAAAAAAAAAATATATTATTAATAAATTATATATATATATATATTTTTTTTTAAAAAATAAAATGGGCCGGCCCGTTTGGCCCGTCTAGCCAGCCAAACGGGCCTGAACGGCACGGCCCGTCCTCACGGCCTGCCATGGCCGTGCCGGGCCCCTGTTTTCCAAAACAGACCGGACCTGACACCGCAAGCCCAATGGACATGGCGTGCCAGGCCCGACCTGTTTTGGAACACAGGCCCGGCAGGCTATGCCCAAACAGACCGGGCCGGCCCGGCCCAAACTTACAACACTATATGCAACTGTGGCAGTGTATGTAACAAAATTGGGCATGATTATGAACAAATGAATGAACAGTTAATACGACACGCCTGAAATATCTCTATCCTCCATCTTTTATATATGACGACGATATTCATCATTCATCAATCAATCATGCATTGCACGACGTGGTCTAAACCCAAATGTTGTATTTTTTGGGAACACTGATCTTTCATTTGACAAAGACCTACGAACGCTGTCATCTTCAAATCTTTATCCCATAATTCAATTGGGTTTTTTTTTTTTTTTTCAATTGAATCTATTAAATCACATTCCAATATCTTATTTGTTACGTTGAAGAAACATAACCATATTTTAATGAGATATATATTGAGCTTATAGATTTCACAAGATTTGATATAGTTTAGATATAAGAAAATTCTCACATTGTCCATTAACTTTTTTACTTTTCAACCTCACATGCCCTAAAACCTCTAGCGTATCCCTCTAAGTGGCTTCTTCGCAAATCACCTTCAATTTGTGGCCGTAATAATCCTTGTGATTTATGTCACAATATTATAAACCCTATTTGTAGTGATTGATTTTTCTTTCCTAATGGGCGTAGATATCTTTAATCCTAAAAGTCTAATAATTTTTCTCTTCAACAAAACTAATAATTTTGTTTCTAAATTGAATAAGATTTTTTTTTTATCTCAATTGAACTTCTTTTCATTATCCGACAAAGTTAAATTTCTTCAAGACACCCAATTTTCAATATTTTTAATGTGTTTTAAGAGCTTAAAATAATTTAACATATATATATATAATATTTTAATATAAAGGAGTTTATGCTTTAAAAGAATTCATAAATATTTCAGTTGTTGTTCAATTTTTTAAAGTATATGATTGGTTGTTGGTAAAATGATGAGAAATAATCGTACCCTAACCTACTCAATTATTCATTATAATGTTTATATGTTATGAGCACATTGAAAAGTGAGGAATAGTCAAATTCCTCCTATTATAAACCCTTACACCATATCATTCAATATTAATTTTAGGGTAATTGCATTCACTCACCCTAAGTTTTTCCAATAATGGAGATCATCAAGCTCCGGTTAATGGAGAGAGATCTCCTTCTCCAAAAATGGAGAATCGTATCTCCATTAATGCCTTTGATAGGTCGTTTTTTAATGATGTAAGAGAGTTTTGATTTCTTTTTTCATTTTTCTTTTATGGGTCCGAGGAGGGTTTGATGAGTTTTGATGGTTTTTGATGAAGAAGAAGGAAAAACAAGAGGGTTCAAATCAAGGTAGGAGATAAGGAACCATATTTTGTCAAAAAAAAATCTCTAGAAAAATCAGGGAATTAAGACTTTTACTTATAAATAGTATGGGCATTTTCAACTTTTTATAGTGACAACTTAATCAATTTGTTAAATTAGATGGAAGTCCACAGTTGACGGAAGGGTCTGCAGCAATTAAGATAATTAATTGAATATTAAACCTTTTAGGAAAAACTCAGGGTAATTATTGCAATTAACCCTTAATTCTACTATATATCTTTTTTGGTCCAAACGCAACAAATGTGGTTAGTTTGTCTCTTGATATTGCCTTTTTAATTAGTTGGGAAACAAAGTTAGTTATTTGGCCCCTCCTCTAGTCTTTTTCTCTCCCATTCTTCTTTGTCCTTTGGTCATCTAGGCAAAGACACCCCTCGTGTTTGGATGTGCTCATTGTTCAAACCTGTCACTAATTATGCCATATTAATGTAAATATGTTTGTTTATAGTCATTGTAGTTCAACGACATAAAAAAGTAGAAAAAAAGGAAGGAAAAGAACAATCCCATGTTTTTGTTTGATTCATAATCTGTATACAAGTCTTTGTTCGTAAGAAAATGCAAGAGACAAAATACATTGATGCATACATATACATTGAAAAGTTAAACATTGGTTAATACTTAATATTGACTCCAAAAGTTGTTATCTATTTTTAAAATAATGCAAAATTTAAATTATGAAAATGGCACTTTTGTTGTTGTTATTGTTTATTTATTTATTTTTAACGAGGTTACATTCATATATAAGATCCTGATGTTTTTGAAATAAATAAAGATATTGTATCTATATAAACTCTAAAGTCTTAACTTTACTATTTCGAGAATTATTTACATGTTAGGATTTGTGAACTATTTTGTATTGGTGCATGAATCAAGATGAAATAAATTATCGATTTCATATATATGTTTTTTTTTTTCAAAAGGGACAAAAAATCTTTTTTTTTTTGGTAGTGATCCACTGATATTCCCAGAGAAATTATTATCCATGAAAATCAGCTTTAACAAAGATGGAAACAAAAACAGGGCTAAGAGAAACCCAACACCTGTTCTCCAGTAAAGAAATGGCAAATTTAGCTAATTCATGAGCACCATATTCCCAAAACAGAAGCACGGTTACAAATATCATTCAGGGACCTTCAATAGCCAGAGGGAAATTATTCTTGATTCGACAATTCATCTTCAAACAAAGACTGCATTTTGTGCCTGATGTGCGGTGTTCAAGTAATCGGCTTAGGTGACAGGGTGTCTAGGCAGAGTCAAAGCCGGTGTCTCAGCCGGGTAATATATTTTTATTCAAATTTTGTTTTAAAAAATGAGACCGTTTCGTTTTGGGCTGATTTAGCTTCACTGTCTAGGTATTTAGGGTAGTTTAGGTACTAGGCACTGGTCTATCGTACGATTAGCATTTAATGCCGATAGAACACTAATGACTAATGATGAGATAAGGTATCGATTTTATGTTGTAATTTAATGACCGGATTGAGATTTAAAAAAAAAAAAATTATCCGGTGAAACAATGGATTGGATCAAATAATATTATATTAAATAAGATAACATAATTTTAAATTTTTAACAAATAAAATTCAAATTATTTTAGAAATTATATACATTATTTATAAGGGTTAATATTAAAAACCTCTCTTCACATTTGAATTATTATTAGATGAATAGTTACAAATGCTTTTATTTTAGAAACCTCTCCTATAAACTAACACCATTAACATTCCAGTTGTGTTGACTGAGTTTGACTATTCAGAAAATCTAAAATGTTTCTATTTAGGCTTGAATTGTATGAATTAACTATTTTACCCTCATACTTTTATCAAATAAATTAATAAAATGATATAAAATGCATGAATGTTAACTTGTAAAAGAGAAGTTATTTTATGGACAATTTTATCCCTAAAGATGACAAAATTAAAAATCAACAAAAAACATTGAAAAAAAAGTATTTGTTTGGATTTATATATAAAAAAGACAAATAAATACATATTCCGGTTCATTTTCAATACTCATTGTTCAACTTTTAATTTTGTTACTTTTAGGGATAAAATTGTGTACAAAATAACTTCTCATTTACAAGTTAACATTCTTGTATTTTGTATCATTTTATTAATTTATTTGGTAAAAGTATAAGGGTATAATGGTCAATTCATACAATTGAAACTTAAATAGAGATATTTTAGACTCTTAACGGTCAAACTCAATCAACAAAAACGGAATGTTAACAGTGTTAGTCCATAGAAGAGGTTTATAAAATAACATATGTAACTATACATCCAATAATAGTTTAAATGTGAGGGAATGTTCATTCAATATCACATATACGGAGAATCTGTACAAATACAAATACAACAGTGAAACACGATATTTAAAATAAATAATTAATTGTTTTATTAATAAAATATAACAGGGTATATAGCAATACTGTGAATAAGCCAATAAGGAGACAGGAGCACCAAAAAAAAAAAAAAGGAGGAAGGTTCAATAAATTCTTCACCATATTGATAAATATTTCATACACTGCAATAAAAGAAAAGTCTGCAACTACCTATAGAACAACATTGCAAAAGCTCCTTAATTTGAACCATGGACTGGGACTAAAATCACACTATATATGTAGTAGCTAGGCACACTGGCACACAAAAATGAAAATAGTCATGGATACGGAAGAGAAACAAGTAGAAATTAAAGTTGATGGTTATATAACTATATAAGTGGTTTGGAAGATAGGAGCCATTTGGTAAAGTTTTGAAGGGTTGCATCATCAGCTCTATAGTGATTCTGTGTGAATTGGAGCAAATCAGACCATGTGAAATCCGGATACATCCGGGTCGATTGGGTGCCCAAAAGATCCGATGGGGGCCTCACCACCTTGTCTTCTCTTGGGCAAACAAAGAATGCTAATGATCTTCTCTCCTTGTACCTGTTCACAGTTGCCCTATGCAGACAACTCTTGTATTTCCCATTGGACAATGCCTGCACACATCCAAACAATTTCAATTTTAATCAACAACACTACTCTGCATGCCACATGATTCATAACCCCACATCACAAATAAAATATACTACTCGTTAAATTAATACATACATACAGGAAACATCCATTTCTGCATGTCGCTACACAATTATTAATTGTTACACTACTAATACTAGCTAGTATAACAGCTAGATGACTATAAAAATAGTACATTTTGACTTTCCACATGAAATTGTTTATGTTTCTGTTTTGCGGAAAGTCAACAAGCTTAATTATGTTTTTTCATCCTAAGAAATTTCTACTTCATTCCAAGCTCCCAGTAAGGAGATGAACAGACCAGACCTAAAGATTCAAATATTAATATCTTGATGTTAGATATAGGGTGAACATCATCTATTAAAATCCCACATGAATTAATTATCTAGAGTAAGTAGCTTGGCTATATGTTTTGATATTACAAAAATTACTATAACATCTTTTAGATTTAAACTTAATTATTGGGAACGATAACCATAAAGACTACAGGGACACTATAAATAATAATATGATTTAAACGGTATAAATTAATCAAGCTTACTGAAAAAATATTATGATTCATATGGTTGAAAATCCAAGAGAAAATGAACAATATTATACTACTATTATCGGTTTCCAATATGTACCTGAATCTCTCTATATATCATGATAGTAGGGCATCATATATAAGATTTTACACAATATAACTCTTATGTCGACTATTATAAAATAGATTGTATTAACACATGCCGGTCATGTTAAAAGGATTGTTGTAATATTAAATACTTAGAGAAACGCTAGCTAATAGAAACTGATAAAAGAATATGTAGAATTTTGTACAATTAGATCAACAGTAGAAATTGAAATTAGATAATCAACCTTGCTAATAGTTCTCTTCGACTTAATATATTGATGTCAATATCTGCATATTCATGTAACAATAACGCCATGCACAAAATTAGAAACGAAGAGAATATGACAATTTAACTAACTTGTTTGTTTTTAACTTTTTTTATTTGGTTCACAGAAGAAACCTTACCATGAATGTCTCACCGATGTTAATGACTAGGGCATCATGACGAGGCCGAACGGTCTGCCATGTGTTGTTGGAATAAACTTGTAAACCTCCAACTTGATCTTGGTGAAGTATTGTTAGCGATGTTGGGTCACAATGGGGGCCAGTGCCAAGGGCAAGACTAGGCTCTTGGCAAGGAGGGTAGTAGTTACATCTCATTATGGAGCAACCATCTTCAAAATATTTCTTATAATGCAACCGATCAACTCCCAAGCTCATTGCCAATAGTTCCATCATTACACCAGATACTCTCTTCATTTCTTCACAATATTTTTGATAGACCACCCTACAAAACCGCAAAGTTGATCATGTATTATTAAGACGTACTCTATTGTCACATAATTAATTTTATCTTTTAAAAAATCATACAGAGAATAGACCTTACCCTGTCTGTTGATAATCTTTTCCAAGAGAGGAAGTAAAGAAATCTACAACAATGGGGTCCAAGGAGTTGTTGTGGAAGCCGAAAGATAGTGTCTCCTTCCATGGCAATTTAGACGAAAAACGATGAGCATGAGCACCTGAATAACCCCACATGTTGCCTGGCAACCTTCGAGCCTTTAATTTGTGACTGGTTGGTTGATTGAAGAAATGATCCATATGATCATATGCGGCGCTAATGAGACGTGAATCGACGCCATGATTGATCACTTGAAATAAGCCATGTCTTGAGCAAGCAGCTCTGATGATGGTGGCAGCTTGCTGTGTTGCCACACTATCACCTCTAAAGAAACCCTCAAGATCCACCAATGGCTCCATCAGCTCTTCTTGAGCATTAACTAAGTCTACTTTCGGCCAAATGAATTGTGTGGGTACACCAGTCTGTGTCTGGAAGAAAGATGGCTCAACAAAAGAACCCTCGTAGTGATCTGAATTCTGGTTTTGGAGCTCTAGGGAAGATGACAAGGAAAGTGTAGAAGCACCTGAATCCATTTGGAGATGCGTAGGAGTCGTTATAGGCTAAGATAATGCACTTATAGAGAATTCAGTTGTGAAGATTGTCGAGATATTAAAAAGTTAATAAAATAGGGATAAAATAAAGAGTTTATTTATTTATTTATTATTATTATTTTATAAATGAATGTTTGATAAATTTATAACCTTGTTTAAATTGTCAACGGGGACATAACTCGGCTGGTAGATGGACGAGTTTAGGACTTGGGTAAATAACTTCAAGATCAACAATTCAAATCCTACCGATATTAGTAGATATTGTAAAAAAAAAAAAATCATACTAGAAAACTAAATTAATAATCTCGTTAAATGCATAAGATTTTTTTTTTTAAAAAAAAAAACTTTAGGATCTAACAAATATATAAATTAATAATTAATTAAATACATAGAAGAAATAGAACATAAATATTCATAATACAACTATATTAATGAATTTTTTACTTAACTATTTCTATTTTCTCAATTCAACTCCTTTTCAAAATATACATCAAAGGTTGTTCGCATTTTCTCTGTAAGTAAACCGAACTCAATGTCATTTTTATTTTCTAATGCATGCATCACATTTGATATATATATATATATAACTTTTCTCCTTGGTGTGCACCAATAAATATATATATGTGCATTGCATGTATACCTAGTGGTGTAAATATAGACCAAATTCAAACAGGCCGGTCCGTTTAGCCCATGAAGAATCACGGGCCGTGCCTGACACGGCCCATCGAGGAGGTAGGTCGGACCAAGCCCGGCACGTACGCGGGCCGCGTGCCAGGCCTAAAGGTTAGGCACGCTTGGCCGGCGTGCCAAACCGACTGTTTGGCACACCATGCCGGTCCGCCTGTTTCGCCAGTTTCGTTTTTTTTTTTAATTCACCTCGAACGGCCAGTGGACCACAAGCGGAGCAGACCTACTTCAAGCTGGCCGTGCCGGGCCTGGTCCGACACGCACACTCGTGCGTGCCTGATCAGGCCCTGCCCATTTTTGAAAGCAGGCCACAACGGGCCGTGCCTAATGGGCCGGGCTGCTCACTTTTACACAATTAGATTCAATTGTTTTGACTTAAAGGTCGTTTGTTTTTTCTACTTAAAACTTAATGAGTCTGAATCATAATTATTAAGTTGTTTTGTTTGTTTTTTAAGTGGTCAAACAACTTAAAAATCCTAAAAAACAATTTAAAATAAAAATTAAAAAATCTTGACTTTTAACTTAATTGTAAATCACTGAATTGTATTAAATGCAATCTAAAATCTTTTATTCTTATACTATCTCCCCATATATAACATATTTCCAATTTTATCAAAATTACATATGGTATAGAAATCTTTATTTTAATATATTTATTATTTTAAATAGCTTTAAAAATAAAAAAGAACCCAAATAAAAAAGAACCCTAATCACTGTTCATATTCGTGTTTAATATCGATACTTTATTATGATATTATGGTGATGTATATATATATATATTAGAGTGTTTTGTATGAGTTTTCCTGATGTCCTTTTTATTTTTTGAAAAAAAAAAACCTTTTATTTTCTGAAAAAAAAAACCTTTTATTTTCTTAGAAAAATGAAGTTTGTTTGTAATCAAAGATGAAGATCATGATCATATGTGTTCATATATAATTATTATTTTTGGATTGATTTTATTCCATATTATATGTATAATTGTTTAACATAGGTATAAATGTAAAATTACTTATATTCAGACAATTTTACTTTTAAAAAACAAACGTGTTGACAATATATTCAGATGTGAGAAAAAAAAATTCAGGTTTAGATTTCAGTCCATATTCAGTTATTAGAAAAATTCAGGATTGTTCAGTATTCAGATAAAAAAACAAACTACCCCGTAGGGTCATTTGTTTTTTCAACTTAAAACTTAATGGGTCTGAATTTAACTCATTAAATTGTTTTGTTTGTTTTTTAAGTGGTCAAACAACTTAAAAAAAAAAGTAAGAAATTCTGATTTTTAATTACTTTTAAATCACTGGATTATAATTAAAATATTCTCTTCCAAGTCTATTATCCCAACGAAGATATATTTCCAAATTTATTCTAATTTGATATGGTATAGAGATTTTTCTATTAATATATTTTTTATTTTAAACTGCATTTAGAACGAAACAAACCCTAATCACTTCTCATAAAAACTAGTGCATATAATTCAGGAACCTATTTAAAAAAAAAAATTATTAACTTTTTTTTAATTGCTTTCCGATGAAAATGAATCAGGAAAGCAAAAAAAAAAAAGGTTTCCATACACCGAAAACGTGGATAACATGTAAAATAACTTGAAATTTTTTTTACAATAAATTGAACTTGAATTTTGTTTGCAGAATATTTCAAATTATATTCGTTGATGAATTTTTTATTTTGTTAAATTGTATTTTGTTTACAGGGTAAATTACTTCTTTTAATTATCATGGGTATAAATATAAAATTATTTATTTTCAAACAATTTTATTTTTAAAAAACAAGCATGTTGACCGTATGTTTAGATATGAGAAAACAAAACATGTCATTCAGGTTCAAATTTCAGTTCCTATTCCGTCTTCAGAAAAATTCAGGATTATTATATTTTCAAAAAAATTTAGAACTGTTATGTTTTCAGACAAAAAAAAGACGACCCTTCAGATTGTATGCACTTGTCAGTCGTTAACCATAATCTATAACCTATATACAATATACTGATGTATTTTATATCAATGTTCGAGAAGAAAAAGAATTTTATATATATATATATATATATATATATATATATTCGTTTTATAGCAAATAATTATTTAAGGTACTGCTCATCGAAAAGAGTTCTCTTGTAGAAGTATTTGGTAGAAGACAATTATCAATATGATTATGATCATTATTGTTACGTATATTCATTATCTTTTGAATAATCTTTTTATTTATAGATAATTATATCGTAATATCATTTTCATTAGAATAATTCAAAAATGTGCTCAATATTGGCACATTTCTATAGTGTAGTAAAAACATGTTTTTTTTAAATTAAAAAAAAAACATAAGTTAGTAAAATAAATGATATATATGTACAAGTAGTAAAACAATAAAACCTTTTTAAATTATTAAATCTTTATTTATCCATAAATAAATATCCCTTTAAAATAATAATGTTTCTTAATCTAAAAATATTATTTTGTAGGGATTTTATGAATAGAGAGTTAAGGATCATAACTAGGGAACCAATTTCAATATTTTAATTTACTTCTAAATAAAGAACAAAACAAAAATATTCGTTGATATGAGTTTTCACTCAAGTATTTTCATGAGGATGTGATCATTGATCAATAAAAGGAAGTAACAGAAGAAGAAAAAAACAAATTATTATGCAAATATGCAATAATATTGATTAAAATATAAATGTCACGGGATGATTAAATGTCATGAAAAGTGAAAACTCATATCAATATACCTGTCAAAAATATAGTTATATAGGGTCTTAATCAATAACGTCCATCACTAATTGACATTTGTTATATCATTTCAGTGTCTACTCTCAATAAAAGTATGAGACTCTACTATTATAGTACCAGATATAATAAAATCCTTATAAAATAATATTCCACGTACTAGTGTTACAGAAAAAGTTAGGCACTCCCATCTAACGCCTTGCCCATCTGGTCAGAGATTAATCGAGGACTAGATGATTAGGAGGAAGTCGACCAGCGATCGGTAAAAAAAATGTAATATATTTTTCTATTTTAATCGATTAATTATTCGTACTATTTCATATATTGAATCTTAAATTCAAAATAAAATTTAAAAAAACTCAATATTGAGAATTAAAATACATAAACAATTAAATAAAATCTAACAAACTCAAATAAATTCCAAAACATCAATAATAAAAAAAGTTAACCTTGTCGATCAACAGTGACTAGTAATTGATTTTGATCGACTAGGCCAACTAGACGGTAAACCACCTAACCGGGGCGACGGACCACCAACTAGGGACTAGGCAACGTCTAGTCAACCCTAGTCGAGGACTTTTACAACATTGGCTAGGACTGAAAAAAATTATTATTTTAGAGGGATTATTTATTTACCAATAATAAATAATTTTTTTAATTCATCGATAAATAAATATTTATTAATGTAAAAAGAAATTTTATGTTTTTACTATTTTTTTTTAGTTTTATGCTTTTACTTGTACATGTATTATACATATTTTTTTTTATCAAGATACAAATGTATATAGAAGTTAATAAAAACTCACATATTAAAGGTTATCAAAGGTTTGACAAATGTTGAACTATTTTTCTTGCCTCATAATACAATGTCAAAGATTCAACCATGCGTGTTGGTATTATTCGAATACTAAAAAATTTATTATCAACGTCTTTTCTACTCTAACATCTTGAAGGGCTACAAGGTAGGAATAACAAATGCCGAAAAAAATTAACATATTAAATGTTATGAAATTTATTAATACGGCTTCGAACATTGATATGAAGACAACAACTGCACAAATTATGTTCGATATTGTAAGATCCGTTCAGATGAAAATATGTCACTGATATGACTTCTGAACCACAAGTTGGTGAAGATGAAGGCATTGATGGATTAGTGAAGCCTTATTCTGGTCTATACTATAGAAACGTGATGGATATTGATCACCTTTTGAATTATCCTAGTGAAAATGACATAGTG
The DNA here is from genome assembly GCA_032871835.1 of Dipteronia dyeriana. Lineage (NCBI taxonomy): Eukaryota > Viridiplantae > Streptophyta > Magnoliopsida > Sapindales > Sapindaceae > Dipteronia > Dipteronia dyeriana. Next base: position 96,575,607 of record CM065296.1, on the reverse strand, counting down.
ATGAAATCGTCTATTGATGAAGAAATTATTCAAGGAGTAATGAATACGCCTACCGATGATCACAATCCAGATGACAACAGTGTTTTAACCTAGCTTTTCTCCAAAAGAGCTAGAGGTCTTTCAAGCAATAGTAACATTAAATAACTTCTTACTACAAAATGAAAAAAAAATGCTAATATGGTGTATGATTTGTAAAAAATTAAGAATCAAATTGAGTTTGGTTTTTGTACAAAGAAAAGACAAACAACTTTAGATGCATATTTCAATAAAGATATGAATTGAGAAAATAGAAGTTGTTAAGTTTTTTTTTTTGAAAGGAAGTTATTGAGTTAAAAGTTTATTGATATGTATTATGAATTTTTATGTGTTATATTTTTTATGTATTTAATCAATTATTAATTTATATATTCGTTAGGGCCCTAAGGACTTCAACAAAAATTATTATCTTATACATTTAGCGATGTTATTAATTTAGTACACATGTACGAGTCGTGATCGAAATATTTTATTATTTAAACAAAATTATTTATTTATCGATATATTTTATTTGAAACGGCAACTTTATTAATAACTGTAATAAACCCAATAAATACAAACAAGCAACAAAAGAGAGGACCTAAAGTCCAAAAAAAAAAAAACACCATAAACTTGCCCACGCAAGCACACCAAACAGCCAAAGACATGACTACACAATACTAGAAACATCTTAGGAGCAGAGCAATACAGAGTACAAAATGAAACCCAAAACTGAAACACTAGGACACACATTACACCAAGCCTTTCAAAACACCTGTCACATACAATTCTATTGTCTTTTTATTTTGTAACCATTACATTGTCACTAAAGTGTAAGGCTATAAAAGGAGCATTTACATGTTGTATTTGTAACTTGAGAATTATTGAAGAATAAAATGATCTCTTCTATCATAAACTACTTTTCTCTCTTCCTCTACTTTAAGTTTATGTTTTATTTTCTGGTTTATTGTATTTATTTTATAACACATTATCAGCACGATTCTCTAACCAATATTGTTGTTTCAACTTCTAGATTTGAAAGCTCTATGCCTGAAGACAAAATTCATACGATCCAAGTTCTATACATGATAAGAGATAACACTTTCTTATTGAGACCAAGAGATCCAAGATATTGTAAACTATTCTATTTCTCTAAATTTAGTCTAAAAATTAAATGATTTATATCATTTTCTCTTCTTAATTTTGTTCTTTTTATTTGGTTGCCAATAAATAAGAATAACGATTAAATGATTGTATTACAACCCAAAGATCGCAAAATCAAAGAGTCTGAAGCTCGATTTAATATATATTTGATAATAGTTAAATCAAAAAGCCCGAAGCTTGATCTGATGTCTGAAGATTTTAAAATCGAAAAGCCCGAAGCTTAATTTAGTGCTTGGAGATTGCAAAATCAAACAGCCGAAGTTTTGAATTGCAATACAAATAAAAATATAAGATTTTGAATTACAGAATTAGAACCCGAAGTTTTGAATTTCGATAGATGTGATTAGTTTTGGAGCCCAAAGTTCTCAATTTATGGTTTTCAATTATAAACAAGAAGTTTGTATATGAATTTGAAGTTCTGATGAAATTCAACATTTTCATCAAATATGAATTTTGTTTGGAACCTGGAATTCTAGAATTGCAAATAATAACTATAAAGTTATGATATAATAGAACATTAAGTTTCGATATTAGTAGAACCAAAAAGTGCAAAACTAATTTGCCTTTTGTTTTCAGACATTTTTTTATCTATCTACTTATAATTGGTTGTTTATATTTCACAGGAATCTAACATTTTTGATATATTATTTTTTATTGGTTATTTATATTTCACATTACCAGACTCAATCAATATGAATGAAATATTCTTTCTTCTTTATTTCTTCCTCCTTATCAATGTTTGTAAGGTGTGAAATCTTATATTTCTATTTACTAGATTTTTTTTCTTTCACACATCTATTAACCGTGAAATGTCTCTATTGTTTCTTCAATGACATTTGAAATTATTCACCATGTTATATAGTTTTATATGTTGGGTTATGTGAAGCCAGAAACAAGTGAAGAAAACAACTCTGGCAGGTGGCACGGTGGCGGAGGCAATGACCCAGACCGCGGCACACACATCGAAGAATTCCAGAGGTGATATGATGTGCGTACCGCGGCGCATACAAGATGCACACACCGCAGTCTGTGGAGCGGAGTTCCATAGGCTTGTTATGAGTTTGTGGATCATGGCGCAGGCATGTGCCCACACAGCGGTCCAGACCGCGGTAGAGATGGGTTTCTTTAGGAAAGAGGAAATCCTACGTGCACAAGTAATTGGAATAGGAAATAGATTCCAATTGGGATTTGAGTGCTCTCGTATAAATACCACCATTATTTGTACTTAAAAGAGTGAGAAGAATATAACAGAAAAATAGTGTGTAGTGTGTGAGAAAATTGCTAGAGAGATAGAGCAATTGTAGAGAGACTGAAAGAGAGACAGAGAGATTGTAATCAACTCTGAGATATAGTGGATTGAGTGCGGTGCGCTCCGTGGAATTTGGCAAATTGTTGAATCACGTAAAATCTTTTATGTCTTCTTTTATTATTGATTTCTAATTTGTGTTTGCAATTTCTTCTCGACAACAATTGGTATCAGAGCTCCGGGTTGGGGCATATTATTCACACAAATCTAGGTTCTCTCGAGGTCATCGATTTCGTCGTGGAGATGGAGTCAGAGAAGGAAACGCACAAGATTGAGAAATTCAATGGTTTTAATTTTAGCTTCTGGAAGATGCAGATGGAAGATTATCTGTACCAAAAGGATCTGCATTGGCCGATAAAAGAGAGACAAAAGGATATGATCGATGAAGATTGAGAAAAGAAACGGAAACCGAAGAACATGGATGATGATGACTTTGAACTCCTAGATAGGAAAGCATTGAGAGCAATTCGTCTCAGTTTGACAAAGCAGATCGCCTTCAACGTAAAGGATCAACAGCCAACAACCAAAGATCTAATGGATACCCTATCATACCTATACGAACAACCTTTTACGGTAAGGAAAATCCATCTTGTCAAGAAGTTATCAACCTTGAAGATGGCAGAGGGTCAGAACTTTAAAGATTTTCTGAACCAGTTCAATGAAGTAAATGACGGGTTGTGTTCTTTATGTATGAGGTTTGATGAGGAGTTTATGACGGCGTTTCTACTCACCCAAATGCCAAAAAGTTAGAAAACGACATGCCAGTCGATTGCTAACTCTTTCGAGAAAGAAAAGTTGAATCTTCAGCAGGTTATAAACATGATCATGAAGGAAGAGATTTGGATGCGTGACGAGGGATCAAAGGCATCTACATCTTCAGCATTGAGTTTGGAAGTTAGAGAAGGCAGAGGCAGAAATCGAAACACAAGTCAACGGGGAAGATCAAAGTCTAGAGGTGAGTCCAAATCAAGAAATCAGACTAACTATTTGGGAAACCAGCAACGAAGCAAAATGGATGTTGAATGCTAGAATTGTGGTAAGAAAGGTCATCTCTCGTATGAGTGTAGATCTGAGAAGAAAGATAAGGGCAAGAGCAGTGCGAATTGTGTATCGGAAGAGTTAGATGACTGCCTTATCTGCTCGTTGGAAAGCAAGACGGAGTCTTGGGTCTTGGATTCGGGAGCGCCATTCTATGCCACACCTCACAGGGATTTGCTCGAGAACTACGTCTCCGGAAATATGGGTAAAATGTATCTTGGTGACGATCAAGCATGCGACATTACCGGGAAGGGAGATGTGAAGATTCAACTGCAAGGGTCAGTTTGGAAGCTCGACAATGTGAGGCATATACCGGACTTAAGGAAGAATTTAATCTCCATTGGGCAACTGGCGTCAGATGGTTTTGTGACGACTTTCACAGGCGATAAGTGGAAGATTTCGAAAGTTGCAATGACAATCACCCAAGGAAGTAAGAATGGGTTGCTTTACACAACCACGGATGGGTGTGGTTCAGTCGCTATGGCGGAAAGCAAAGACGATCCGAACTTGTGGCATCAGAGATTTGGGCATATGAGTTCTCAAGGGTTGAAGTGTTTGCATTCAAAAGGTAAGTTGCCAGATTTAAAATCCATTGAAGTTGATTTCTGTGAGAGTTGCATTCTAGGAAAACAGAAGCGAGTGAGCTTCAAGAGAACTGGAAGAACTCCGACAAAAGAGAAGCTGGAACTAATGCACACTGATATTTGGGGTCCAGCTTCAGTCTCATCAACCGGAGATAAACTGTACTTTGTCACTTTCATCGATGACCATTCTAGAAAGATATGGGTTTACTTTCTAAAATACAAGTCTGAGGTATTTGATGCTTTCAAGAGATGGAAAGCCAGGGTTGAGAATGAGACGGGTTTGAAGATCAAAAAGCTACATTCAGACAGTGGTGGAGAATATGAAGACAATGAGTTCAAGAGGTTTTGCTACCAAAATGGGATAAAGCTTAGTAAGACGGTTCCTGGAACCCCACAACAGAATGGCATAGCAGAACAGATGAACAGAATATTGACTGAGAGCATGAGGCTACACTTAGGTAGGGCTGCCAAAACAGTTCTGGGCAAAAGCAGTCAATACAACAACATATTTGATCAACAGAGGACCATCAAATCCTTTGAACCTTGCTATACCAGAAGAGATCTGGACTGGGAAAGACGTAAAACTTTCTTACCTTAAAGTGTTTGGGTGTGTCTCTTATGTACATGTAGGTGATCATGCGCAGAGTAAGCTAGACGCCAAGTCAGTAAAGTGTACTTTGGTGGGCTATGGAGAGGATGACTTTGGTTACAAGCTGTGGGATGACCAAAACCGTAAGATGATCAGAAGTTGAGACGTTGTCTTCAACGAAAGGGTCATGTACAAAGACAGGAACACACAGATGTCTGAGCCAGAAGAGCTAGAGTTTTTTGGACCGAATGATGTACAAGATAGAGAGATCATGGAACACATCAAACAGATGATGAAGAGCAAGGTGTGCAGCCCCAAGCACGAGAACCAACCCCACCTAGAGATGTTCCAATAACACAGGTTCAGAATACATTGAGAAGATCAACTCGAACTCCTATACCAAATAGGAAATACTTGCACTACATGCTGCTGACAGATACGGGAGAACCTGAGTTCTATGATGAAGCTTGTCAGGGAGAAGATGCGAGCAAGTGGGAGCTTGCAATGAAGGATGAGATGGAGTCGTTGGCATCTAACCAAACTAGGGAGTTAACCAAGTTGCCTGAAGGAAAGAAAGCCTTACAGAATAAGTGGGTGTATCGGATCAAGGAGGAACATGAAGGTTCCAAGATATACAATGCACGACTCGTAGTCAAAGGTTTCCAACAAATTGAAGGTATCGACTACTCTGAATTTTTTTCTCCTGTTGTTAAACTAACTAAGATCCGGTTAGTGATAAGCATTGTCGCAGCAAAAGGGTTATATCTGGAGCAGTTAGATGTGAAGACTGCCTTTCTTCATAGAGATTTGGAGGAAGAGATATACATGAAGCAACCGGGGGGGTTTGCAGAAAATGGAAAGGAAGAGTTGGTATGCAAGTTGACTAAGAGCTTGTATGGTTTAAAATAAGCTCCCTGACAGTGGTACAAGAAGTTCGATGGATTCATGCAAGGGAATGGCTACTTAAGATGCAATGCTGACCACTGCTGCTACTTCAAAAAGGTTAAGTCCAACCTTATAATATTGCTACTTTATGTTGATGACAGGTTAGTAGCTGGTGCAAATTTAGAAGAGATAAATAATTTGAAGAAGCAACTTTTGAGTGAATTCGAGATGAAGGATTTGGGTCTAGCAAAGCAAATTCTTGGAATGAGGATTATCAGAAACAAACATGAAGGTACATTGAAGCTTTCACAAGCAGAGTATGTTCAGAAAGTGTTATAGAGATTCAGCATGGGAAATGCTAAACCAGTAAGAACACCTTTAGCTAGTCACTTCAAGTTGTTTAAGGATCAGAGTCCGAAGACAGAAGAAGAAAAGGACTTCATGGTTAGAGTTCCTTACGCTTCAGCCATTGGAAGTCTAATGTATGCCATGACTTGCACAAAACCTGACATTTCCTAAGCAGTGAGAGTTGTGAGCCGCTACATGTCCAATCCGGGCAAACCTCACTGGGAGGCCGTGAAATGGATCCTAAGATACCTGCAGGGTACGACAAAAAAGTGTCTAACCTTCAAGAGAGATGAACTCAAGTTGGAAGGTTATGTGGATTCAGATTTTATCGGAGAAGTGGATCATAGAAGAAGTACCACCGGATATGTGTTTACAATGACGAGTACTGCAGTTAGTTGGGTGTCCCAGTTGCACAAGATAGTGACAATCTCTACAACAGAAGCTGAGTATGTGGCTGTGACAGAAGCAAGCAAAGAGCTGATATGGTTACAAAGGTTGTTAGCCGAGTTGGGATTCGATCAGGTGATGAATGTGTTGCATAGTGACAGTAAAAGTGCAATACACTTGGCTAAGAATTCAGTGTTCCATTCTAGGACCAAGCATATAGACTAGCGCTACCACTTCATTCGATCGTTAATTGAAGAAGGAGTGTTGAAGCTAGTGAAGATTGCAGGAACTAAGAATCTGGCTGACATGTTAACCAAGCCAGTCACTACTGAAAAACTGGAGTTGTGCGCAATTTCAGTGGGTCTTCAAGAGTAAAAACATGGGGAATGAGCGAACCATTATTTATCCACTAAGTCATCAATGAAGGATGGAGAAAGCCTATTGAGTTTCAGTCTTCAAGTAGGAGATTGTTGGGTTATGTGAAGCTAGAAACAAATGAAGAAAACAACTCTGGCAGGTGGCGCGGTGGCGACCGCAACGGAGGCAATGACCCAGATCGTGGCACACACAAAGAAGAATTCCAGAGATGACATGTTGTGCGTACAGCGACGCAGACAAGATGCACACACCTCGGTCTGTAGAGCGGAGTACCACATGCGTGTTACGCGTTGTGGGCCGCGGTGCAGGCATGTGCCCACACAGCAGTCCAGACCGCGGTAGAGACGAGTTTCAAGAGGAAAGAGAAAATCCTGCATTCACAAGTAATTGGAATAGGAAATAGATTCCAATTAGGATTTGACTAACCCTAGTGCTCTCATATAAATACCACCATTATTTGTACTTAAAAGAGTGAGAAGAATAAAGCAGAAAAATAGTTCATAGTGTGTGAGAAAATTGCTAGAGAGAGAGAGCAATTGTAGAAAGACTGAAAGAGAGATAGAGAGATTGTAATCAACTCCGAGATATAGTGAGCGTGGACGTAGGTAAATTGCTGAACCACGTAAAATCTTTTGTGTCTTCTTTTATTATTGCTTTCTATTTTGTGTTTAGATTTGTGTGTTTGCAATTTCTTCTCGACAAAATTATAGTCCATTGAATTTTGTGATATTTAAAATTGTTTGTTTTATTTTGAGTTGATTTACATTCATATCTTCTTAGTAATATAATATTTTTATCTCATTATTCTTTAAAAGACAAGATTTCCCATATTGCCTTGATTTATATTAGCATTAAACTTGTAATTGTAATTTACAACAAATCATGAAAACAACTGTTGGCGTAAATGCGGAAGCGTTGCTAGATAGAACACAAACAAACAATAGCAAAATAAAGAATTAAGATGAAGAGAATAAATCCAATCACACAACACAAGAAGATTTTACGTGGAAACCCAAATCGGAAAAAAAACCACGGCCATCGGGACGACAAGAGAAATAATCCACTATGTGATAAATTGTTACAACCACACTCTTAGGATTCTCTCTCTAAAATACTCCAAACCCAATTACACCCAATGCACTCTTGAGATCTCTCTATATTTGCTAATTTGCTCCACCCCCCACATAGCCTAGCTATTATGGTCTATTTATAAGAATTACAGAGAGTTTAACATAAAAAGAAATCCTACTCCTAAACGTACAAGAATTACTTGTTCCACATAAATACTATTTCCTATTTATGACAAGTCTTCTTGTTTAAAAGAATCCTTTTCGTTTAAGTACATGACTTTTCTAATTTGATTAACACAAGAACTTCCAAAAGAAAACACATTTCTTATTTCGTACAACATTCCTATTTGGACAAAATCCACCATTAATGTGGTTCGAGTCATGGTTGGCCACCCACGCTCTACGCCACATGCATCGTTGTCGTCCACAGCTCCGAGTACCGCGGTTGGTGCACTTGCCTCCGCCACGTAAACTCACAGACGTTTTACCGCTCCCTGTGCCGCGTCTATGCCCCTGTCCGTACCGCGGTACCTGCCAGATTCCGTTTTCTTCAGTTCTTTGGTCTTCAAACCTCCCTCAAACTCGATCTCCTTCTTCCAAACGTATCCCACATCTCCAGGAAGTCTTCGCATTGGTTGAATTCTGTTTGGTAGCCATTGGAAATTCAAGCCATATCTAACAACAACTTCATGTCATGCTAGATATTTGTTGTTGTTTTCAGTAAATTGAGTGATTTATCATGAATTATATTATATTTTATTTTATTTGTTAAAAAGTTTTGGTTGTTCATTTCTAATAGAAATATCTTATGATCAACGAATTATTTGTCCATATATATATTTGCTCAAAAAAAAATCTTTGATTACCAAGTAGATAAAGACATGATCGATGAAACATATTGAGTCTATATTGTTTCAAATATTATTTCAGAAGTAGCAATATATATTTTGATATTTTAAGACTTAGATTTGCTCCGGAAGTGACAATATTAATAATATATATTTGAGCATATTATTAGTTGATATCATGTATTCTATTGCCAACCCTCCTTATCAATATCATTCCATGAAGTGAATGTTACATATAGTCATAAGGATAATTTTAGTTTTTGTCGCAATCAAATTAAATAAGTATTGATGTCAAGGTGATCACTATAAAGGAGTACAAATTGATCTACCAGAAGTGGAATAACATCAAAACAAAGTAAGAAAATTAAAATGACGTAAAATACAACTTCCAATAATTATAAAAGTTTTCCTTACGATATAGTTGTTAAATAGAATAACAATAATTATGTATATGTTGTATATATATAAAAAATTATTAATTTTAGCAATAATAATAAACGCTCCAGAAGAGCTAATATATGACAAAGTAAAAACAAATTACATAAAAATTGACACTTTATATTTGGAGATTCGGAAAATCCACTATATAAGAAATTGTCCATAGACAATTAAAAATATTATATCCAAGTAAATATTACATAATAATTTACTCATTGTTATTTTGATTTAATTTATTCTACACAACTAATTTTATAAGTATGCTCTGTGGTTGCCACTACGTTGGATCTTCCACATCAAAAAATAAATTTAGTTTTACTTTTTCGTGGTTCTTAATGTTCTTGGAGTTGATCGATATATATGTATGTGCATATATATATATAACCAGAAGTTTCATAATCAAATCCAATTGAAATCCTACATTTTTAAATTTGAATATAAATTGTTGAATATGAAGCCGAAGTTCTGAACTTTGAACATGAAGTTTATATCAAAAGAGGATCTAAATTTCAATTGTAAATATTTGGCTACTCAAATATTTGAAAATGAAAATACAAAGGCTTAAGACTCGTAATATTAATACAAATCAGAATCTAAAGTTCTAAATATTTATCTTACTAAAATCCGATATTATCAATTCCAAATTAATTAGTCTTGTAGTTCTGTATTTAATTGTGATATCAAATTTAATTAGAACTAGAAGTTCTAAATTTGATATAATAATAGTTTTTTTTCATTTGAAAAGTAAAATTGTGATTTTATTTTAAGAAACTGAAGCTTTAAACATACGATATTTTATTTTTGAACCAGTAGTTCCTACACAAACCAGAAATTCCAAAAACAAATATGAGTTTTTAAGATCTTGACATAAGAACATGAAATTTGAGGAATTGAAGTTCTTATTATATTCGTTTATTTAAGAAATTCTATCTCATTTATTTTGTCTCGTGCCAAAAGAATTTATCATATTTCTTATGTTATATGATTATATGTTAGTGTTGTCCCTGAATGACAATAAGCTTTATTAAAAGTAAATGATGCATCAAAATATTAAAATATTTTATATGGATATCCATTTCATAACTAATTATTTTGTACTAGTGAATGTCCCTGAAGGACAATAAGACCATGTATAATGTGACAAAATAAATGAGTTTATGTAGAAAATTATTATGATGCATATAACTCCTTAAAGTAAATATTACGTCGTTAGGGGGAGAATTATCTTAAGTTGATAAACGGTGTAAAATTATAAGATATGTATCATCTTGTGAATTGTATGATATGTAAATAAATTTCCAGATGATTCAAATAAAATAATAAAATTACATTCTGCCAATATATAAACTTGGGTGGTTGCTTCTGTAGAGCAATTTATAAAATGACAGTAAAAATCATCTGTTAGATAGTAAAGTCATAAAAGAAGATTTTGGTTCAAAAGATATGGTTCCTATAACTGGAATTTAAAAGATCAAGATCATATTTAAAATAATACTCGAGTGATAGATAAATCCTCATTATATAAAGCTCTCGAAGGGCTAGCCTCATAAGTGAAAACAAAATCATGAAGAGTCATATAGAAATGTTAATCTTCCCTATGAGATGTTGAAGAAAATAAAAAGAATCTCAATTGTCCCAGCAGAGACACGTATACTAAATTTAGTGTGATTATACTTCTCTTGAAATGATATTTTTATGGAGAAACATGTATGGTGCACATTAAACATTAATGTTAATCGGATAAGCCATTGAAGGGGCACATGAATTACAAAATCACAATGAAATATATTATATAAAAATTAAGATCATATATTTTGTTTGCTCTGCATATTATGTAAAATGATGAGGATAATTATACTATAAATCATATAAATATCAATATATAAGTTATTTGCAAATAAAAAAAAAGAACTATATTCATGTAAAATCTGAAAGCTTTGGACATGTTGTCCAAATGTTTAATGATATCAAACTTATTGAATATTTTTTTTTCTTACGAATAAATAAGATAAAAGGCTTACTGTAGAAACCTGGTTTGACAACGAATAAAAATCCTCAAAGGATTTAAATGTCTGAAGCAAGTTATTTAAAGTTATATGAAGTTTTATATTGTGAAAATTAAATAATAGGAACGCATGTAGTGTATTCATCATTGTGAATATTTATTACAAGAATTATATGTTAATTGTGTAAAACTTATTAAAAATAATGCTAAGTTTATAAATTATATATATATATAACAATGGAATAATTTCTAAGATGAAAAGTCTTGAAAAAAAAATATTTAGTCTCTGCTAATGAGTTTGGTATTAACATAAATCATCATATATAAGAAAAAAGTCATGAAATACTTTTCCATGGATAAAAGACATCGAATGGATTCCTTGCTGTTTATTCGATGAATTAAAGTGGTGTATGATCTTCTCTCGTATATAATTGAAGAACTTTAGGTCTTGAAGTACCAAATATAAATTCGACTAGTGTTTTTATAATAAAACAATATGATGTCATATATAACAAGTTGGACCAATTCAAAAGACTATTTTATTAAAGTTCTTTACATATGATCTCCAAAGGTGGTGACAAAAAATACACTGAAGTTTAAATCCTGCAGATTTATTTATAAATATACTACCAATTGCAGATCTTGGTATATAATATTGGGATGCAATATTTATGTAAAATATTGAAGCATCTATGTCAGAATGAGGGGGAGCGTATTTATCGCTTTATTAGGAGGAGTTACTGATGTCGGAGAAAATATTACATATTGTACTCTTTTTCCTTCACTAGGTTTTTATCCCATATGGTTTTCCTAATAAGATTTTAATGAGACAGTTTTGAACCTCCAATATTTTTAAAGGTTAATTTGATATGTAGATGAATATTATACTCTTTTTCTCTGCTAGTTTTTTCCCACTTAGTTTGTACTAGCACGAATTTTTATGAGGTATATTCTCTATACGATGGACATTCATGGGGGAGTGTTATGAAAATATTATTTAAGTGGATGTCCACATTCATATATTTTATATAAGTAAATTGCAAATTCTTTATCTCCCCACCATCTCATTAACTCCCAAATAAGATAATGATGAGGTATACATCATCTTGGCATAAATTGTTTTGGAGGAAAATCTATACACTATACTTTTTTCCTTTACTGAGTTTTTATCCCACATGGTTTTTCTCAGTAAGGTTTTAATGAGGCAGTTGTTCTCAAATCCAATATTATTTTTCAAATACATATGAATAATGTACTATTTTTCCTCCATTAGTATTCTTTTTTCCATAGGGTTTTTTACTAGTAAGGTCCTGTGGGATTGAATTGGACTACTTCATGGGATTGAATTGGGTTGGATTAAGATATGACTGAGATCATATGGGATTAGATTGGACTGAACTGAAATAAACTAATACTATAATGTGTTTGGAGAAATATGAGACTTGACTGAATTAATACCTTGTTTTGTTTGATGAAACACATGATTGGATTAAATATAATAATTTTTTTTAAAGAAAAGTCATTAATTTAAAAAATAATAATGTTATTTTAATTATAATCTCTCTCCTCTCATATCTTTTGCTCTCCTCTCTTTCGAGCTTCGACTCTAACCTCTCTCCTCTCAGCATTAGACTCTCTCTCCCTCCTCCATTGACTCACTTTATTCGCTTATCACTCCTCTTTCTCTCCTCTATTACCATCACCGATCTCTTTCTCTCCTTTCTCTCCTTTATTTTCATTGTTTGAGAGAGAAATTGTGGACCGACTGTTGGAATAAGAAGACGCGGATGGTAGAGGCGATACGACAGAAATGACGACTACGTCAACCGGCGATTGTTGGATCAATTATTAGGTTTTTATTTTTCAACTATTTTTGTTTCGGTTTGTTTCGAAAGAATTTGTGATTTGATTGTGTTGTGATGAATAATGAGAGGCCTAAGATTCAACGAAGAAGAAGTAATTGAAATGTGATGAGAGAGGGATTGTGGGATCAATAAATGAGTGGGGCCAATAAACAAAAAAAATTGGGATTAATAGAGGTAGGGCGGGAGGTGGGTATATTTTATCCCATTATCATGGGACTATTTTGATGTTGGGATTACTAGTCCCATATTTTAGACCATCACCAAACGAAGGATTGTGACTAAATTTATCCAACCCAAGCCAATCCAATGTGCCGAACATGGCCTAAAGGTTTTAACAAGGCATATTCTATGTAAAATGGACATTCAAGAGGGAGTGTTATGAAAATATAATATAAGTGAATGTCCATCCAATTTCACAATATAACTTGTGATCATTTACCTTTCCCACACTACAACAAATATGGTCTTCTCTGATTGCCAAAAACCATCGAAAAAAGTTAAAATATCGTCGGAAATGCACAATTCCAACAGGAAAAGGTCGGCGGTCTCCATCGGAAATCATATCATGGAAAATGACTCTTTTTTGACCATCCCTCGGAAATAAATTATTTGTGAGGGAAAAAAGGCATTGGAAATGGAGGGAAAAAGTTGTCATAAATGTTATGAAAACTAGATTAGGAGAATATTTTCAATAGTCTTTGCCCTCATAAATAATGCATTATCATGGTGGGAAATAAATGAGATATTATTGATGAATGTCATGGTCGAAAATAAAATATATATTTTTATAGTATTTTTCAATAAATTTTTTTGTTTATTTTAAATATTTTTTTCCTTGTTTTTTTAATAAATTATTTTTTCTTGTTGAATAATGCTAAAAATATTAACTAAAATATGTGTCCAAAAAAATTATATTAACAAATATACAAAATATAATATAATTTATTGATAAAGTACAAATGTAATTTAAAAGTTAAATACATAACCTTCAAACTTCAACTTAAGAATACAAATATGATTATGCTATCTAATAATTTGTCGATTTATCTCATTCTCCTGTATGCCTTTGAATTTTTAGTTGTTGGAGTAAGCAGGAGTCCAATTTTTACTACAAGAAAATAAAGCACACATAAATAAATATTATATATATATATGCATTATCATATAATTAATAAATAGAAATATTTTAAATCAACAATTATAAGAAAATTTACATGAATTTTCCTTACGTTTTTACGTTCTTTACTAAACCAAACTTCATCTTTATAAACATGAAAGTTCTTGAAACTTCACCACAACACTACATATAAAACACCTATTAGTCCAACAAAAAAAAAACTTAAAATACATATAAGACATTTATAATTGTCCAACCAAAATAATTAAAACTTAAAAAAAATCGACAACAGTATGAAAAAAAAAATTTAAAGAATTACAGGCAAATCTATTTAATTTTACTTCACCATCAAACTATATTCCATAATAAGATTTGTGTCAATTTAATCATTATATTATAGAATAAAAATGAGTTATTCTTTTTTATAAAAGACATTGTAAATGATTTGTACTCTATTTTTAATATAATTTGAACATGATATAAAATTCATACAAAAATTCCCTTTTACAAAAAAAAATAAAAATATCCCCATTGAAAGTATTAGATTTTTTAAACATCCAAAATTCAAGTTCTTCATTGTCATTTTCTCGAACATGTTATATGCAGTAAATCATGTGAGAAAATATATATTAAGACAATGAGTCCGAATAATGAAAATTAATCAAAAAATATTAACAGCATAATAAATTCCCCTTTAAAAAAATAATATTATTTTTTCTCATAAATTTCTTGCAATTATTTCAAGAAAGTAATCTAATAGATCTAACACAATATTTCAAATAAGAATGAGAACAACGGATCCAAGTGTAAAAGACTTACCAATGGAGAATGATGCGAACCTTAAAACAATCTTCAATAAAAAAAACTTATAGTTTCTACTATGAGGTTTAGTTGTAGGTTTTAGAGAAATTAGAAAAAAGTGGAAGAATGAGAAGTCAATATTTAGGGTTGGAGTGAAAGGAGAGTAAGAAGCTTATGAAAGATTAAAGAAAAGAAATTAAAAAATAAAAATTGGTAGAAGTAAGAGGCTATGAGGACTGAGGAGCATAATTAGGGTTAGTGGAAAAAAAATGATTAAAAAAGTAGAGAAAGAATAAAAAAAACCATAAAAATAAATAATTAATAGGTGGCGGCTTGGTAATTAGGAAAAAAAAAGGATATGAGTAAGAGTAAGAAATAAAAAATTTTGAAAAAAATTTATAATAGCTATAAAAAGTAATAAATATATAAAATTGTATATATATATATATAAATATATATATATATAATATCATATTGAGTAAAGACAATTAAAATTAAAAAGAATAAGTGCATATAACCTACAAATTTAATATGGTATTAATCTAGTTTATTTTATTTTATTTTATTTTTTTATATTAATTTTTAAATTAATTAATTAAAAAAAATATGTTTTAACAATATTCATTTTGATTTTTTGAAAATACTATTTTCGACGGCGGGGTACTTTGATCAAAAAAACTACTGTATTTCTAAGGGGTAGATACTTTTGGTCGGAAAATTTATTACATTTCCGAGGGGTAGACACCCGTGGTTGGAAATAATATTGGTGCCTAAACTTGGCGTCATTTTCACAATATTTTCGATGAATTTTGACATTATTTGTGAGGGTATTTTTGTCGTCATAAATGATATAAAATATTTTTATCATTTCTGACAACATGATTTGTGTAGTCGGAAAAACTACCATTTGTGACTAAATTTTGACTCTGTCGGAAATATTTGATCGGAAAAGACTATATTTCTTGTAGTGGCTTCATTGATTCTCAAGTTTATGGCTTCATTGATTCTTAAGTTTATTGTTATTGTCTTTTCATTTTGTGAAACAAATATTATGGTGTGTAATATTAATCTAGAGGGGGGTGAATAGATTTTAATTGACTTTTACCCAATTTTCGTTAAGTCAAGTTAACGAAAATGCCCCCTAGCTAATTACAAAGAAATCACAAATGTAAAAATGTGGAAATATTAAAAACACTTGAGATATACGTGGAAACCATCCAAATGGGAAAAACCACGGGCTGATGAGTGCGCCACACTAGAACCTCGAATCCACTAATGATAAAGGAATTACAATCTAATCCCGGTTTAATCCTCTACCACTACCTAATCCCGGTATAAGTGAACATAGTTCATCATGCTTGTGCTTTAAGCTACCTAATCCCGGAAGCAACACAAGTCTTACTTCTCAATGAAGAGATAAAGTGTCCTAAGTGAATATGTGATGATATTCAATGAACAAACAAGGTTAGGAAACCCTATATGCTTATCTAGGATAATGAGATGACAATTAATACAATCCTAGATATCAAAAGCTAAATGACATGTTCAAATAGCTTAGCTAAACATAGATCAATCAATCCTATGAAGCTATCACAATACAACACTCAATCATGGAATTACAACAATCTCTAATTTGTATCTAGAAATATTCCAAGAGAATACAATTAATTAAAGAGATGGTTTGGTAAGCAAAACACTTAACTTGTAAGAAGATAGTGAAAAACTTACCAAACAAGATGTGATGAAGCAGCCCTATCCATAGATGCACTCTAGATGAACTTAGATGATGCAATATGAAGATTTAATGCTCATGGGAATGCTTTGAGTGATTAAAAATGAGTTCTTGGAAGTGTTTTTCCTTTGAAATGTGTTCTAAGGAAGAAATGTGATATTCTGAACTCATACACGACCTAAAGGCATTGAGTTATATATATATATAAGATCCAATCAAAGTGAGGTCGTTTTGGAAAAAATGTTCCAGCTTCCTCTGTGTGCGCTGGTGACGTGCGCTGGTCGAGTAGTGCACCACCAGCGCACAACCTATTTTTAAAACAGGCGCTGGACGAGTGGCGCATCCCAGTAGCGCAACACAAGCGCAGATTCTCTGGGAAAGTTACGCTGGTGAGGTGCACAGGACGAGTAACGCACCACCAGCACACGCCCACATTTCTCAACTACGCGCGGGTGTAGCAGCGCAGCTCAGTGGCGCAACACTAGCGACAGTCAACTGCGAAAGTTGCGCTGGTCGAGTAGCGCACCACCAGCGCAAAGCCTACTTTTCAACACTCAAACATACAAAATCACTAAGTCCTAGAGTGAAGAAAATGCATCCTATTCTAATGTGCCTAGCATGACATAAACTTTAAGTACAAAATGCAAGTAGGTCAACAAGAGTTATTAAAACCAAAATGCACACATAAGAAAACACTCAACATATAAGATTAAGAGTTATTCATGAATATGTGAGTGTGTGCAACTATCTCTTTAAAGTAAATAAGCACAAGAATTTTACCTTTGGTGTTTCTCCTCTTGAGGTCTTGAGAGCCTAAGCTACCCTTACATGACCCCATCAATGTGGTTGTTCACGAAATAGGCCAATCAACAAATGAGGACTTTTCATTTTGTAACCATTACATTGTCACTAAATTGTAATGCTATAAAAAGAGCATTTACATATTGTATTTATAACTTGAGAACTATTGATGAATAAAATGATCTCATCTATCTTGAACTATTTCTCTATCTTCCTCTACTTTTAAGTTTATGTTTTATTTTCTCTTTTATTGTATTTATTTTATAACATATAATTTATTATCAGTGGTGCTGTGTGATTAATGACCACTTATAATATATATACTTTTAGGAATATTCTCCCAAAAAAAATTGTAATTGCAAATATAAATGATACAAGTATACAACAACGTAACTCAGTACTTATAAAACACTGAAAATTAAGAGAGAAAATAAAAAATAACCATAACTATTATGAAAATTTTGTTTTTAACCACATACGAAAATTTATTTGTTAATAGCCACTTTTTTAAAAAAAATTCAGTGTATATCCGTAAATTACAAAAATATCCCTGGATTTGATTTTTCTTTAAAACTGAAAGAAAACTTGAAATCATGACTAAAATCTAGAATCACGGCTAGGAACTTGAAACTTGAAATCTTGTTTAAAAAATTGAAATTTTGAAACTTGAAATCTTGCTTAAATTGAAATGTTAAAACTTGAAATCTTGACTAAATTGAAAGTTGAAAGTTGAAACTTGAAATGTTCTTGGTTTTTAAGTTCTTCGGTTTCAATTTTTTAAACTTGAAGTGTTGCCTAAATTGAAATGTTGAAACTTGAAATATTGACTAACTTGAAATGTTCAAACTTGAAATGTTCTGGGTTTCTAATATTTCGTTTTCTTTCCTTTTTTTCAGCAGATCTAATCACCGGCGGAGAGGGAGCTCGACGGTGTTGCTGGACGGTCGTGAAGCCCAGGCGACGGCACTCGCAAGGAAAGAAGATGTGAGTGAAAGAGAGAGAGAAAGAAGAGAGAGAGAGCCGCGAGGAGAGAGAAGAGAGGTTGAGTGAGAGAAAGAAGAGGCCGGCGACGGTTCGCAGGCCTTCGTAAGGATGCCGGCGACGGTTTACCGGTGAGAGAGAGATCGGGGAGAGAGAGAGAGAGGAAAAGAGAGAGAAATTGGGGAGAGAGGAAATGAGAGGAAAAAAAAAGAGAAGAGAGAGAAAATGGTTGGGGATGGTTTTTATATGGGGGTATTCAAGTAATTTCTCAAAAAAATGGTTATTAACAAATAAATTTTCGTATGTGGTTAAAAACAAAATTTTCATAATTGTTGTAGTTATTTTTAGTAGTTTCCACGAAAATTAAACCAACCGTTATGGTTATAAGTAAATCACCTTTAAGGCATGTTACAGGGTTTGGGTTGGATTATTTGATTTGAAAAAAATAAAGAGCGGTGATATTTACATTGGTGATATTTACATTGTTTTCTCAGATAGGTATATAACTATAAACATACTTATAGGACACTTATCTACCTCATCATTTTTTACCATATAAGCATTAGTTGACCTTATTGTATTGTTTTTTGACTTTTTTCTATCAAAAAGTAATGAGGTTGATAAACTTGCTATAAGTATGTTCATAGTTATATTTCTAAGTATAAGAGAAAAACTCTATTTACACACCCTTTAAAATTGTATGTCTACCCCATATATATCAATACATTTTTTTAAATTTCAATATTAACTATTTAATAAATTTATTAAAATGTTTAAAATAGAAATATCTCATACATCTTATAATATGATATTTAACATTTTTGAACATTTTAATAAACATTATAATTAGTTAAAAATAAAGATAATAATATTTTTTATTAAAATATTAATTAATTGTTATAAAAACTTTAAGAAGAGAAAAACATTGAATTTAATTTAAAAAATAAACTAAAATTAACTGCACTCTCTCAACTGTAGACGCTTTTACACAGATCGATACAACTCGGTGTCCATCGATATAACTATTACACATGGTGTGATCATCCATAGTAGTTCATAATTAGAGCTGGGTCATAATGTCCGTTATACCCCTCTAATTACATATATCCTTTAAACACCGTTGATTCTATAATGAACAATAAATCCTATTTCTTACGGAATTAGGAGAGCGCTCATATTGTCTAAGCCCCGAATCAACCCTTAAGGGAACTACCATCTACTTCTCACAAGAAGGAGTGGATTCCACTATTGTGTACAAACCTTCCCAACATACAAAGCATATTGATCGGGAACTGCATCCGACCTCACCTATGGTATATCAAAGACCACGATCTAACCTGAAGGAGTCAATAAGTCACTATGGATTAAGATCACCCACATATAGCCATCATTAGTTTATATATATATGAATCTCATCGATAAACAGATCTTGGTGAGAGATTCATATAGATCATGGCCCAGTCCTATATGATCACATCATACAAGGTGCCTCAATTCTCATATCTTCATATGAATGATTCAGGATAGAATCACCGTACATTACGGAATGGACCGCAACTATAAATTAAGCACAAATAAAATATCCAGCTTTATTTGCTATCTATGGACTCTTTAGATTGCACGTCTCTTACTGTATCCATCCGTATATGACACTCATATACACAGTTCAAGATTACATCCGGCAATCTTGGATGTAAAATTTATACACAAGTTATGAAATAAACAGCACAACAGGAATGAATTGAACTTTTTCTTTTATTTATTTCATAAATCCATTTACAAATTACATCTTTAGGGCATAAACCCCAACACTTACAAATCCCTCTTTGCCTATTTCATGACAAAACCACCATTCACAAATTATCCTCACAAGAATAAAAATATATAGACAAGAGGTCAACAAAAAAATTTCCTACATTACAATAAGAAACCTAGATATTAGATCTTCAATTCTTCAAGCTCATATAGAATAGTCATCCCTACAAAACAATGAGAACTACACTTTCCAAGACAAGTGTATATGAGGTGATCAAGAGGTAATAAAAGATAAAAATAAAGGCAATTTGTGTAAAAGAAAGCAAATAACAATGCAAATACAAATGCTCCCCATATATGGGTTACTCCTCTTCAACAAGACAATCTCCCCTCATATGCAACTCTTAACTCCCCCTAAATCATGCCACACTCAACTCCCCCTGAATCCACGTTACTCCCTCTTTTTGTCACAAGATAGACAAAATTGTAATCCTTAAATGGGTCACTTTAGCAAAAAGAGTTAATAGCATCAAAGATAAATGCAGAATCATATACATCAACTTTATGCAGCTTAATTAAGTGAGAGAGAAGAGCAAAGGGATTTGTTTTTTAAGAAAATGTGTGAGATTATTTCCTTGGATGGAAGACATGCAACATTAACTTTCAAAGCATGATATTTAGCAAGGCAAATATCAAAAGTGTTTTCAAAAGAAGTTAAACCAATTTGTACTCCTTTGTCCAAAATGAACAAGATATAGCATTTAAAACTTTCAACACACACATAAGCAATTTTTTCAATCCTTAATGACCAACCAAGACATGGATATAAAATCCTTATTGATTGAATGAATATGAAATCCTTATCAGTTGTTGTCTTGTTCAACCATTAAGAAAAGATACAAGACTAAATTTGGATGAGACATCTTTATTTATAGAATGGACATAAGTTCCTTATTAAGTTTAGCATTGTCAAAAGCTTTCACACACAATTTCACACACATAAACCATGCATAATAATCATGCATGTCAACATCAAGTTCTCATAACATAGAGATAAATTATCGGTCAATCAAATGTACTCCCCAATCAATATTCCTAGTCCAAAACTGCATGTTTGAACATAAATGAAACATGTATTGCAAGCAAGGCAAATGCACACTTATTGAATAAAAATCCATATATAAATACATATATATATATATATATATATATGTATGTGTGTATAACCATGATTCTCAAGCAATTAATTAAAGAGCATAATGTTGATAAGTTTTCTGCTTATTTCAACAATGTAAGGTTTCTCTTTTTGTTTGAGCTCCCCATACGGGGTCAATCACAAACTCATCAAGTCATGTGACAAATCCCAATAGACCTACTAAGTGACTTGAACCTAGTTGAGTCTAAGGGCTTTGTAAAGAGATCTGCTAGTTCATCATTTGTGTCTACATGTTCAAGTGTTATGCATTTGTTTTCAACTAGCTCCCTAATGAAATGATGCCTAATGTCTATATGCTTAGTCCTAGTATGTTGAACAGGATTCATTGAAATATTAATAGCACTCAAGTTATCACAATAAAGGGTAAAAGTACCTTGATCAAAGCGATAATCCACAAGCATTTAGTTCATCCACATGAGTTGTGTGAAAGCACTCCCAGCGGCTATGTATTCTGCTTCAGTTGTGGATAGGGAGATTGAATTTTGCTTCTTACAAAACCAAGACGCTAGGTTGTTTCCTAGAAAGAAGAAACCTTCCGAATTACTCTTCCTATCATCACAATTACCTGCTCAGTCTGCATCACTAAAACCAACTATACTAGCATTAGTATCAAAAGAGTACCATATCCCATAGTTGGAAGTCTCATTCACATATCTAATGATTCTCTTCACAGTAGAGAGATGAGACTCCTTGGGATCTGTTTGATACTTAGCACAAACACCCACATTAAATGCTATATCGGGCCTATTAGCTGTCAAGTAGAGCAAACTACCAATCATGCCACGATATAGGCTTTGATCAACACTCTTACCACTAACATCCTTGCTAAGTTTTAAAGTGGTACTTATGGATGTGTCATAATGTTTGGCATTCTCAAGGTCAAACTTCTTCACTAGGTTCTTGGCATACTTAGCTTGGGATATGAAAATCCCACCATACAATTGCTTGATATACAAACCTAGGAAGTAATTGAGATTCCCAACAAGACGCATTTAAAATTCATAAGACAAAACATTAACAAATTGTTAGACTTTGGCTTTGTTGGTGGAGCCAAACATAATATCATCAACATAGATTTGGGTTATGAAAAGCTCATCTTTGTTGCCCTTGGTGAACAATGTCTTATCAACACTACCTCTAGAGTAGCCATTGTCAACAAGATAAAGGGTGAGACACTCATAACGAGTTTAGACCCATATAAGGCCTTCTTGAGGCGATAGACATGGTTGGGGTGGTATGGATCCATAAACCCTTTGAGTTGTTCAACAAACACTTCTTCATGAAAGTAGCCATTAAGAAAGGAACTCTTAACATCCATTTGATGCAATTTGAACTTATGCACAAATGATATGGACAAGAGAAGCTTAATAGACTCAAGACGGGCAACATGAGCAAAAGTCTCCTCAAAGTTAATACCCTCAATTTGAGAGTATCCTTATGCTACAAGTTTAGCCTTGTTGCGCACAATGTTTCCATCCTCATCCAACTTATTCCTAAACATCCATTTAGTGCCTATGATATTAGAGTTCTTAGGTCTAGGAACTGCAGTCCAAACCTTATTTCTTTCAAATTGGTTTAGCTTTTCTTGCATGGTAAGAACACAAAATTCATCATTCAAGGCTTCACCAACCTTTTTGGGTTCAATTTGAGAGGTGTAACAAGTATAGCTAATTTGATTAGTCATTTGTTGTCTAGTCCTAACACCCTCATTGACTTCTCTAATGATATTACTTTTATCATGGAGTCTCCTAACCCAAGGAGCGGGTTCATTAGAGTCCAAGAATGGATCTTTATCAAGAGGTTTATTCTTTTCAATATGGTTTGACTTCACATCACTTGAAGTCTCACTACACTCCTTCAAGGGTAAGTCATAAGACATATCAACCTCCTCATCATGGTTATTAGACTTGGGCCTACAATCATCTCTGACAACATTAGATGATTCCATGACACTTCGAGTCTTTAAATTGAAAACTCTATAGGCCTTACTATTTAGGGCATAAACATTGAAAATCCACTCATCATTCTTAGCATCAAACTTGTCAAGTTGATCTCGGTCACTGAGAATGTAGCATTTGCTTCCAAATGAGTTGAAATAGCTAAAATTTGGCTTCCTACCCTTCCACAATTCATAAGAGGTTTGCTCAATGTTGGGTCTTAGAAACACTCTATTTCCTATATAGCAAGCCATATCCACGGCCTCAGCCCCAATGATTCCTAGGCATATTGTTGCTAAGCAACATCACTCAGGCCATCTCTTGGAGGACCCTATTCTACCACTCTACAACTTCATTTTATTGAGGAGTTCGAGGAGCTGAAAACTTATGAGAAATGCCAACATTATTACAATAATTCTCAAAGCATGAATTTTCAAATTCCTTACCATGATCTGATCGTGCCAAAATTGTTATATATTTTGTCCCTCATTTCCACAACCATTGTCTCGTTTTTGGGTGTATTTACGTATCTTATGGCTTGATGTGTTTTCAGACAATTAGGTACATTTCGGAAGAAAGGATGGAAAAAGTGAATATTAGGCGAAAACGGGTTAAAAGTAATGAAGAAAAGCTATAGTGTGCAGGTCACTGCGCGGGTACATAACCCACGCACCAACCGCGCATTTGGCAAAAGCTGAGAAGAAATCAGTGCCCATCAGGTTACTGCACGGGTTACTGCACGGGTCTGGACCCGCGCATAACCTGGACATTTGGCACGTCAGATAGCCACATCAGCAGTTTTCAAACCTAATCTTGGGACCCTATAAATATATCTTGTTCTTATCATCTCAAATGGGGGGAATAATTTCTTCTCTCTTCCAAACACCTTCTCTCATCTCTAATTACTAACCTAGGTTTAGGAATCATTCCCCACCAAATCTAACTATCCTTCACCATCATTTACTCAAGGACACTTGGAGAATTGGAATCAAGCTTGAAGGAAGGAGAATCTCTATATGGGTCTTCTCTTCATCTTTTCTCCTTATTATTTTATTTTAATTGTCATGGGTAGATAAACCCCTTTGTGGGAGTTGATGTAACAATTCATTGTTTGTGGGTTTTCCACCATATTCTTAGTATTTGATTATTTAGCTTCATTCAATGGTTTTTAATGCAATTGATTATCTATTGAATTAGGTATATATGCCCTCTCTTGATTCTTGTTGATTGTCAATTTATTTTGAGTTTTAAATTGGAATATATATCTTCTTGGATTGGGTAGATATGCCATCTCTCAAGCCAAGTTAGATACACACTTTTAGGTGATTAAAACTAGCTAAATTCAATGGAATGGATTTGTGGTGAATATTCCCTTCCTATGTGTTTAGGCTTCAATAAAAAAGGGGTGGATTGTGAATATGCTCTTCCAAGACATCCCTAACCATTAGAATCTATCTAGGTTCAAAGAGTGATTCTCTCATAAATCAAGCAAGTAGTTGTGTAGTAGAGAATTTATGTGATAAGAGTCTCGATCTTTCCAAATCCGACCAAGTAGTTGTGAGTGAGAGTTATTGACTCTAAGTCACCCTTAAAGATAGATTAGCCCTTAATAATCGAATCGGTTCTTAAAGAATGAATTGCCCATTATTCGTGAATGAATTGCATCGGCTCCGGCATTCACATCACATACCACATCTCACCATTTCCATTCTAATTAACACTAATTGCATGTTATATTAATTAACATAATTGTACTTTGCATTTTAGTCAATTAACCTTTCAAAACCCCAACCATTTATCTTTATATTTACATTATTAGTTTTAGTTTAATAGTAGTTAAATAGTTTTAGCCATTCGATTTCCCTTTCCCTGTGGACGATACCCGACTTGCCATTGTACTTGTTTTGTAAACATTTGAGGCATTGTTGTGGTTTTTATAAATATTGTTTGACGAATGTTTTTATTAACGACTTAAAAAATGGCTTCGGTCATGATCACTCCTAATTCTTTTAATACTTCTAATATAATAGCTCTTCTCATTTTGAATCTTAGTGCAAAACATTTTAAATTTTTCAAAAGTTTCAGATTCCTCTCTTAGAAAATATGTCCAAGTAAATCTAAAAAAATCATCAACATATACAAAGATGTATCGCTTGCCACCGAGATTCTCGGTTTGCATAGGACCCATTAGATCCATATGAAGAAGCTTTAATGGCTCTTTGGTGGTGAGATACTTACCCTTTTTGAGCACACTGTTGGTTTGCTTTGCTTGTTGACAATGTCCACAAACTCCCTCAATCCTCTTCCTAAACTTGGGGAGGCCTCTCACAACATTCAACCTCTCAAGGACTTTCAAGTCTTTAAAATTCATGTGGTCAAGTCTTTGATGCTACAACTCAACTTGATCACAACTAAACAAATTGCAAGAGATATTATTGGAATCAAGACAACAATAATTGTCTCTTGATCTCTTGCCTTTCAATAAGACTTGCCCATCTTTTTTTAGAATAGAGCAATCAACCTTACAAAACATAACTGAAAGCCCTTCATCACTTATATCTAATATACTAATAAGATTGGCTTGCAAGCCATCCACATAAAGGGCATTAGGTAAGGAGGGCAATCCAAGAATGGATATGTTTCCTTTCCCAATAACTTTCTTCTATGAACCATCATCAAAGGTGACAAATCCATCATCCTCCATCACAAGAGTCTTGAAGAAACTCTTATTTCCGATCATGTGCCTAAAACACCTGCTATCAAGATACCAAGTGTTAGATGCTTTGGCCTTCAAGGCTACTTGAGCCACATTACAAAAATGGTCATATTTTCTAGTCCACCTAGTAGCAACATTATCAATCCTATGAGTCTTGTGGTTCATTGGCTCTAAAATTCCTAGGTGCATGCTTGTTGACTCTTCTAAGTATATTTTTCTCAATCATGCTTCCGATTCTATATAAATTAATATAATTAAATCAATTTGGCCTTATATGACCTTCAATACCACAATAATGACAAATAGGAGTAAAGTAAGAATTTATACCATAACCTTGTCCAAACATGTAAGGCTTTCTTCTCATTTGAATTGTCTTTTGATGTTAAGCCACTTCTCTTCTTAGTGGTTGAGCCAAGATTACAAGCCCTTCTTGATTGAGCATGAAAGGTCATTTGTTGAGATTAGGGGATCCTTGGAGGTTAAGGCCTTGTTTGATGTACTCTAGCTTCTTGTGGTTGAGCTTTGGAATGAACTTTTGTTGGAGCCTTAACTTGAGCTTGTTGAAGATTCTCCAACTTCAACCCTTTTTTATGGTTGTTATGGGCCTTGGATTTTCTTTAACTCTTCACTCTTAAAAAAGTAGTATTCTTCAAGGATGTGGTTTCCATGTCTTTCACATATCCTAAGCCCCTCTTATCACTAGGGCTATTCCCACTCATGAGCATCTTGTCAAGCTTCTCGGTTCTAGAGTTCATCTTGGCAATTAATTCTTTTACCTCTCTAAGCTCCTCCTTCAAGCTTTCTTCACTTTTTTTGACAATGACAAGCTCCAACTTCAAGCTTTCTTCCAACTATTTTCCACTATTCACTTTCTCACTCAAGTGAGTCATATTGGAAATCAACTCAAGATTCTCCTTTTTCAACTTTTGAATCTCCTTCTTCTTCTTCAATCTAGAACTATCAAAGAAATTCACGAAGTATACATAGTCCACCTCCTTATCAATTTCAAACTTGGACTTGGATGAACTGCTTTCATCACTTGAGTCACTTTCTTCTTCCTTTTCACTTTCAACTTTTTTACCATTATGAGATGATATGAAGGCAATGAAATTTACAACTTGATCTTCATCTTCTGAAGACTTTTCTTTTTCTTCTAGGTATTCACTATCACTTCAAGTGGCTGTCATAGCCTTTCCTTTTTTCTTCTTCTTCTTTAAATTGGCACATTCTGAAGCAATCTGTCAAAACCCACTACATTCATAACATTGAATGCCTTTCTTGGTGTCATTCTCTTGTGATTTCTCCACCTTCTTGAAAGGAGTCTTCTTCTTTACTTCATTTCCCTTAGACTCAAAGCCTTCTTAAATTTCATGAACTTCTTAAATCTTTTTACCATGAGGGCCATCTCCTCATCTGAGTCATCCTCCTCCTTCTCTTCAACCTTGAAGGTCTTCAATGCAATGCTCTTTTGCTTCTTTGGAGGTGTTGGTATAGAATTCCATCTACACTCATAAGCTAGGAGTCTTCCAATGACCTCACTAGGTTTCATATTTTTGTAGTCATTGTTCTCCTCAAGTGTCGTCACCTTTTACTCGAATCTTGATGAAAGTGACCTCATAATCTTTTACTTGATTCTTCTATCCGAATACGGATCACCAAGTTGATGGCTTTGATTGACTATGTCCATCAACTTCACTTGAAAGTCGTTGAAGCATTTATGCTCCTCCATCATAATAGTTTCAAATTGCATTTGAAAGATTTGGAGCTTGGAGTCCTTGACTACTTCAGTGCCTTCATGAACCATTTGAAGAATCTCCCAAGCCTCTTTTGCATTCCTAGTGGTTTGGATCAACTTGTATTCATTGTCATCCAAGGCACAAAGGATGACGTGCATGGCCTTGTTGTTCCATTTGGATACCTCAAATTCTTGTGTACTCCATTTAGATTTGGGCTTGAGAACTTTATCTCTCTCTTCAGTGGTCATTGTTGGAGGAGTGTACCCATCTTTAATATCCATCCAAGCATGGTCATCAATTTGGCAGAGGTAGGACTCCATTTTACCTTTCCAATAGGCATAGTTCATTCATGTGAGTAAGGGAGGTCTTGTGCTTGAAGCTCCCTCAGTTCCTCCACCGTTCCCACTCATTGTGTTTGAGGTTTATGAATGAGATGAGTGCAAATGCAATGCAACAAACAAACTGCAAGAATACAAACAAACAAAATGCAAAAAGCAAGACACACACAAAGCACGGATCAACTAAGTATGTCTAGGCACAGGCTATGATACCAACTGAAATTCCCTAGAATGTGTATGTCTATAAACTTATAGGGGATAAATAGGTTTTAAACGAATCAATTACCGATTTTTCAATTAATCAGTATTAATAAAACTACCCCATGTTATCAAACATTCAATTAAACATAATTATGCATAAAACAATAAAGACACAAGTATTAGATTTACGTGAGAAACCCTCCAACTGGGCAAAACTCGCAAGCTAACCACTTAGCCACACACAGTCCTCAAAATCCACTACTTGAATGAAAGTTTACAACCTAGGTTGACCTCTCGTCACACCATCCATGGTTAATAACCCTTTTACTCTACCCAACGAACCTATAATAGTGATCTTGGACCAATAAGCTTGTGCATTAAACACTTAGTCACAAAGCTTAACAACCATTAAGAGAATATGCAACCTATGTGAATATATAGAAATATTCTAGATGCAAAAATACTAGGTTAACACATTTAAAATTATCTAGGATTAATGATGTCAATTAATGCAAATCCTAGATATCAATTCTTTAAATGCAATAGCAAGTAGATTTAGCTAGAAGGGTAAAATTATCCTAAATGCTAGCTATCACTAAATATTAATCTCAACCAACAATCAACAACTCAAGCATATTATAAATACAATTAAACATAAAAGTATGCATTCAATGAACAATAAATGTTATTCCTAAATAAACATGGCATAGTAATGGAACAATATAGTCTAGCGCATGCAGAGATTACCTAGTCAAAGACAAACAAGAAGACTTATGCTTGGAAAATGCATAGATGATGCTAGATGCTCATTGATTGAATTTTGGTTAAGTCAAAATAGTTTCTTAGAGCTTCTTTCTCAAATGAAATACTTTCTCTCACTAAAAAATGGTTTGGAAGCTCTGAAAACAAGTGAGGAAGAAGATGACATATATATGAGCCCTAAAACAAAACTGCTTCGTTTTGAAAAACTGCCCAAATTTTACTCAGTGCACTGGTGGGCCAACACATCACCAACGCATACCTACTGTCCAAGAAGCGCTAGTGAGGTGGGCTGGTGGACCAGCGCATCACCAACACACACCTACTTTTCGAGGTGCGCTGGTAAAGATGCGCTGGTGGATAGGCGCAACAAGGGCGTATAGCCGAGACAACACAACAACTAGAGATTCAAGCGACCAAAAACTTGACCAAACGACATCGAAAACTTTCGTATAATATACAGTTAGAAAGGTATGGGTGTCTAATTTGTACAAAAAATTTCAAAATTCATTTTGAAGCATTATATAAAGTTATGGTCACAAGACCATACAAATGTCAGTTTTGAAAAATATTTAAATCATTGAAATCCACTCTTTTAAAACTAGACACATTACTCTGAATAACCAAACCAAAAGAAGAATGAGACCTTCTCAAATGGTCATTCAACATGCTAAGGCAAGCACACCATCATGCAAGCACGGATACAACACAAGCACACCACACAAAATCACACTTAAATTTAGAAATGAATTGCAAGTGTGATTGTGAAGGAATGCACACATAGGCAACCAGGGAAAAAATGTATGTCAATACAAATGCATGTAAGTGTGTGTGTGTGTGCAACTAAATTTCTTCAAAGAGTTAAGCAATGTGCTAAGTAATATACCTTTGAAGTGCTCTTGAGTTTGATAATACCATCAAAGCTTGATCATGAACAAGGTTGACCTAATCTACCCTTACATATTTAAACCCCAAATTATGGTTGTCAACAAAATAAGTCAATCAACATATGGGGAACTTACAGACGTTATTAATTACTATAAGTTATAAATGTATATTAGGTATGACGATTCCACAATCCTTGGTTCAAATTCTCAATAGACACTTGATTTAGTAAAGGATAAAATGAGGTGAGGAGGGGATCCAAATCTTATATATATAGAGAGAAATGTGTCTAGAAAATATGATAAATTTTTGTTAGTAACATTTAGAAATCTATGCGGTATGCAATATTCTTCGAATATGATATTTTTATTATCTTTAAAAAGAGATTACAAAAGTTGAAAATATTTATATTTGGGGTTTGTTTTTTCTCCCTTAATCTCAAAATCTGTTGAGTCGCCCATGAAGTCGTAAAAGACTAAATCAAAAGTTAGGATGTTAATAAAAGTATTAGGGCCCGTGCTGTAAGCGTTTTTCGTTTTTCGTTTTTCGTTTTTCGTTTGTCATTTTTCGAAAAGAAAAATGAAATTGAAAACAGTGTTTTGGTTTCAATTTTGAAATCAAAAAACGTGTCTGGTAGCATATGCTAAAATCCGTATTCTGAAATTAAAAACATTAAAAACACGTCTGGTAGGTTAATCAAAAAATTATCAATAACTCATCCCAAATCATTATCGATAATTATCAACGAGTCATATTTTTCATTAAATAAAATATTAAAATATTAAACATTTTTTTTAATTCAACATCAAATGACAATGAATATCTCAGATCAAGTGTTGCTTTTTGAAGGCCAATTGGAATCCTAAACCCTTGTTTTTGTGAGCATCACAAGTCTCTCCGTTTAATTTCTCTACACAATTGGCCAAAACAGAGCCAACAACTCTCTCTGCCTCTCTGTTGTCTCTCTATTATTTCCAAAATAACAATCTCCACCTCCATGGACGACGACAACAAAGAAAGAAACATACTCTAAAACCAGAGAAACCCCATAAAAAAAAATTCACTTCAAATACTTAATTAATTATAATATTATTCTCAATTGAAAATAAGATTGTTGTTAATTGAATTTTCACTGCAACAAAAGCTTTGAAATTCAAAGTTATATTTTTGTTGTTGTTTTAGTTGAACAAGTTACTCTTAATTGAAATCAAAGTAGGGCCAAGTGATGAATATCAAAAGGGTGAAGATGCAGTTTTTACAATTCTTTCTTGTGTTGAATTTTTTTCCTCTCGGATTCAAGAAACCTTAAAAAATTCAAAAGATACTATGAACTCTCCAAGAACGAAAGAGAGGCAGAAATCATATAAACCCAGATCATGAAAAGCATTAAGTAAATCTTTAAGTGAAATAAGATATAAGCAGATAAGATCGAATGAGTTGTCGATCTGCTCGGAGGAGGTGAGACCCCCCCTCCCCGATGTCGATCTGGCCAAATCGGCGTCGCCGAAGGAGGATCTCCCCCCTTCCGGCGTCAGCGAAGAAGAAGAAGATGAGAAGGAGAAGAAGAAGAAGAACTGACCTAACGAAGAAGATAATGAAAGAAAAAAAAAATCTGTATTTTTTTTAAATGAAAAACAAAACGAAAACCAAGTTTAGAGTTTACTCCAAATTTTTCACTTTTAATAGGTTTTATTTTTCATTTTGTTTTTGTTTTTTAAAAATAAAATGAAAAACATTTATCGAACGTGAATCCGAAATCGGTTTTTTAAAAACGAAACAAAAACAAAATGAAAAACGACCGTAAGGGCATGTCCTATAAGCGTTTTTCGGTTGCTGTTTTTTGAAAATAAAATTG
This sequence comes from Dipteronia dyeriana, assembly GCA_032871835.1. Lineage (NCBI taxonomy): Eukaryota > Viridiplantae > Streptophyta > Magnoliopsida > Sapindales > Sapindaceae > Dipteronia > Dipteronia dyeriana. The sequence continues at coordinate 96,543,857 of CM065296.1, read as the reverse complement.
AAAATGAAAACAGTATTTTTGGTTTCATTTTCTATTTCTGAAAAAGAGTCTGGTAGCATATACTGAAAGCTGTATTTTGAAAATGAAAACGGAAAAAACGCGTCTATTAGGTTAACCGAAAACTATCAAAAATTGAAATATCAATTTTAGTATTTTATTTAATATTATTACAACTATAAACAAATTGATTAAATAATTAACCAATATAATTTTTGTATTGTAATTTTTAAATTAAACAAAAGTAACACATCAAAAATTAATTCAAAAAAAATATCCAAAAAATGAATTAATCAAAACTAATCTCTTAAATTATAAATAAATAATTATAATATATATATATATATATTATATAATAAAAATATAATTGTATATATTATATTAATATATTAAATAGAATTTTTTATTTTTTATATTATATTTTTATATATAATAATACATAATATATATTTCATAATATTTACATAATTATAAAATATTATATATTATATATATATATATATGTATATTATAATATAAAATATTATAGAGTATTAATATAATATATATATATATATATATATATATATATATATAAGAGGGGTACTTTGGTAATTTAAAAATCTTGTTCCGTCTTGTTCTAGTTATATCAAACGCATAACAGTACAATTAATAGTTTAAGATTTTTTTTAATATAAAAAAAATGAAAAACAAAAACGAAAAACAAGTATTTTATGCTTTTCAAATCTTTCACTTTTAATACTGGTTTTGTTTTTTGTTTTTTTTTCTTTTCGAAAATAAAATGAAAAACGGTTAAAAAACGCGTTTTCGAAATCGTTTTTAAAAAATAAAAACGAAAATGGACTGAAAAACAACCGCAGGACGGGACCTATTTCTCTCTCACCATTCTCCTAAGCTTCTCTACTAGTCTACCTCATCTCTCATTCTCTCTCCTTTCTCCTAAGCTTCTCTACTAGTCTACCTCATCTCTCATTCTCTCTCTCCACCTCAAACTAGAACCAGAAACATAACCACCACAGTACCTCCTCTAGAGTCGACTTCACTCTCCATGGTGACATTTGTTACTAACGTCAACTAGTTTTTTTTTTTTAATCTAAATGGAGTGTTAATGGAATTGATTGGCTATGAGGTGAAAACAATTTTTCATCGGGTGTTAAAAACGTGAAAAACAATGTATGTGGCTAAAATAAAAACAATAATTTTGTCAATTTCCTTGTTTTTTTTACCGAGGGCCTTAAAAGAACATAATTAGTAAACTTATGCTTGAGCGGTGAGCCGAAATCGATTTTGATCAAATATGTAAACATAATTTGTAAAATGTGTATATATAATAATAATAATAAGTAAACTGTGTTAGTGTTTAATTTTAGTTTAAAAATGGGCTCATTATTGACTTGAAGTCCACATGGAATGGTCAACGTATATATGGACAAACATAAGTAGTCAATTTTGAAATCAATGAAGATATTTATACTAAATAAGTGGCCAAATTAAGTATATATAATTTTGAAAAATAAAAATAATAATAATAATAAATCCATGGATTTGGAATGAAAAAGGGCCCCCCACTGCCTGAAATATACCCGAAGGAGGACAGTAATGCAAATCTTAATTAATTTAAAATTTTGTTTTGTTCTAATTAGATTAGACCACTTCACGTGAACTTAATGTCCTATTATATGTCCTAGTATATAATTCCATGGACACCCTACGTTTCCAGACTTGCCCTACTTGTCTCATTTCCCTAACACATCATAATCAACCTAGCTCGAATGCTCAATCGGTCGGTCCCTCTATTATATATCCATAATCCATTTCTCTTAATAGATGTATTAAACTCCACTCACAAACAAACAAGCAAAAAAAAAAAAAAAAGAAAGTATATCAGGTCCTCTTACGTTTTGGTGTGGAGGTTCAAACCTTGTTACTCGTTCTTCTTATTGTGCCAATAAGTCAATAACCATTCGAATTCCTTGTGCTATTAGATAGAAACAGAATCTGGCTAACATCCGATCCGATCTCAATGTGACCGTGTCGGTTTTAAAGACCATAAATAAAAATCACTAACGAAGCGTTCAATGCACACACAAATAGAAAGAATATCTCATATACATCAATATTTGATTGCATGTGTATAATTATAATCTCGCATACATATGTATGCTAATAATCTTAATTTATACTGTTGGGGCCGAGTGAGTATATATATATATATCTCTCTTGGATAGGGTTGTACATTGGAGAAATAGGGATGGATATAAGTCGCTCCACCACCACCCCCTCCCCCACCCCATCCTCATCACCAATTCCAAAACCCTTCCTCATCCCCCCTCCATTTTCCCATTTGTGAAAAATGGGGATGGGGAATTTTTGGATATCTCCATTTTCAATCTCAATCTCAGTTCTCTATTTTTTTTCTTTCTTTTCTGTTTTTGCCCCGTTTCCTTGTTTCCCTATTTTCCCATTTTTCTGTTTGACTAAAAGTTATAAATTTAATATAAAAAAATCCATTATAAATTCAAAATAAAATTCATTAATACATTACAAATACAAAAGAAAATCCATTACAAAACAAGTATTTCAATAATTCAAAGTTTCAACCAAGACAACTTTAGATTTAGGGTGTTTTCAAAGAGTAAAGGAGGTTTATACAGTAGGTTTTCAAATAATTAAAAATTTTATATATATAATGATTTTTATAATGTTTTGAGGAAAATAGAAAAATGGAGATAGAGGGACCTCATCCCCATTTCAATATTTTTATGGGAAAAATAGAGAAATAGGGAAATGGAGAAATGGAGATAGGTAGAGGTCTCCCCATCCCAACCCATCTCGGTGTCCAAATATGCTATACTTATAGAATTCTTTATAATTCTCATCCCAAAACTGAAATGACAATTCTCTTTCTTTGAACAAATCTCAAAAGTTGTAATCTGTTTCTTTCTCTTTCCTAAACAACGAAAATTCCAGCTTCTCTCTGTTTTTTATTATTGGACTAGGCTGGGCTTGATTGCCTTTTGGATTTGGACAATGATTTGGGCTTGGATGTCATGGCATAAATAAGAGAGCGACACACTCTCAAATTAGTATTTTTCTTAAAATTTGAACATTCAGAATTCAGAATGTTAAAGCCATGGCTATTATCAAAGGGATTTGGTTGGCTACAGTCTATGAGCAGTGTTCTTGGTAAACATATTACAGGCGGCAGCCCAGTGCCTAGCGTTTAGACAGCCAAAAATTTATTTATTTATTAATTATTTTTCATACATGCAAAATCAATATTTAAATTATAAACAATGTAACTACGATACAAAAATGACTTTAACTCCGTTTAGGTCAATTAATCGGTAAAATCAACCTATAAATTGGTCAAATCATCTGTTTTTTATCCGCCGCCTAATACAACTGTTTTGTCATAATCGGGACGGCTCGTGGCCGTCTAGGCGTGTATTTTCAACCTATGAGTACAAGTTAGCTATGGTATATAGGGGTGTGTAAAAAACCGTCAGACCAAACCAAACCGACCAACCCAACCCATAAAGTTTGGGTTGGTTCGATTATAAATATAAAAAATTGGTGGTTCGGTTTATTTTTTAGATAAACCGATTAAAGTTGGTTCGGTTTGGGGTTGAGTGAAATAATTCACTAACCCAAACTAAACCACATATTTTAGAAAGTAAAACTAAAATATAAAATTCATCTACGTTTTCTATCTAGTCTAGGTTTTATAATTTTTACCAATTACTTTAAGTTTTTATAATTTTTTTTTTCATACAATTCTTCTGATTGATTGATGTATTAGAGTTTCAAAAGCATAAATGATGTCAAACATGTATTTAATCAAGGATATATATATATATATATATATATATATATATATATATATATATATATATATATGTATATGTATATGACTTTATGTACTTCCTTTATATATGTATAATAAATATTTTATGTTATGATTTTTTTTTTTTGAGTTTAAATCTAAACCAATAAACCTACCAAACCAACCTGACCTTTTTATTTGTTTGATTTGGTTTGAATCGGTTTGAAAAATTATATTAGTTTGGTTTTGGTTGAAATATAATCAAACCGATCCATATTGGTTGGGATATTGAGCTTCAGTCCAAACAAAATCGAAAACGTACACCCCTAATGGTACGTGGCTTTTGCCAGCAAATCTTGAATTCGATGCTTTAACTGTGGTGAATATGTTTAGTTCAAAGGTTGTCCCCTATGCTTTGGTTTGGTGGGTTGGTTTGGCTGGAAGACTGTCATTTATGTGTGAAGAGTCCGATAAATGAGAGTCTAGTTCTGGGTGGATTGTCCGTTTCTTTGTAGTCCTTTTTCCTTTTTTAATGGAGTTTTGTATCCTAAAAAAACATTACATTGCCCTTAAATAAAACGTTTAAAAGAACTGTTGACGTCAAATTCTGGATGCGTGAGAAAAGTCTACAAGATTGGATTTCTAGCTATAGTTCAAAGAGAAAGAGAAGGAGAAAGAGAAGGAGAAAGTAATGAGACACAAGTTTTACGTGGTAAAACTCCGATGACTAAAGAAACGTCCACGGGTGGTTGAATAAACAACCGAGTCAAAATCCACTATAGAAAAAGATTTACAACTCTAGATCTCTCTTTTTTCTCTCTGTATTTTGCTATATGTAATTTGCTATATATTTTATGACAAGATTATGGGTATATTTATATGTGCATAGAACCCTAATTATTTCTGTACAAGTAATGAAAGATCTTTGTATTTAATTATGATTTGGTTACTTATTTGAAGTAGTCTGTCTTCTTTCCTATCTCGGAGACTTGTATAGAGATTGAATGAGACTAGTGATATAGTCCATTTAGGACTTATTTCCTTATAAATATGTAGTCTTTTTGAAGAAATAAAATTGTTGTCTGGTTTGGAACCTTTTTCCTGTTTGGTATCCTATTCATCATGGAATTCTTCTTTGACGCGGATATCTTTGCGTATTTTAACATGACTCTTAATTCGTATGCGAGTTATGCGCTGGGCTTCTTTATTCGAGCTTCTTCATGTTTGTCCCGAGTAGAACATGGTGTTAGCTAGTCTCAAATGATGTCATCTGATCCCGAGTAGAACATGTCATTAGCTAACCCCGGGCGTCTTTAACTGATCCCGAGTAGTATATGACGTCAGTTGACCCCAAGTAGGTTTTGTTTAATACTTGTTTACTCGGGTTTCTGTTCTTTGGTGATATCTTGCGGGATATTTTCTGAATGCCTATTCGGATTCCACCTGACAACTTTTATCCTCTTTGTCAATGACGTGTACGTCTGATAAAATTTACATACGACAATACCCCCTTAAAATATTTTTACCGAATAGGGTTTCGTTCTGGGCAAGAGTATTTTAATCAACCCTTCAATTCTTACGTCTCATTAATGCCAGAGTAAATGTCTTTTCATAATGATGTATCTTAATGGTGACCATCTAATTTCAATTTTTCTTCCTCACGCGAGATCTCAATGATTGCGACCTTTTAGAGTTCTGACGGCCTTGGTCAGTTCTTCTCTTAACACGTGTCCTCTACCACTTCATTTCTCGATACCATTTATGAGAAATGACCCACGTGTCTCCTAGCGTGCCGCCTACGTCATCAAATCTGTCATTAATTTTTCCCGCCTTGAGATCCTAGGGTTTCTTGCTATTGCCCCTTTAAATTCTCCATTGAACGGAGTTACGTTGGTTCATTCTTAGAGACTCAAACGAGAAATTTTCCAGTCTAGATTTTTTTTACGCAGAAGATCTCTATTCTCCATTGAAGATTTTGCATCAAGCTTCTTCATTCAAGGTTGGTTTCAATGGACCCATATTCCCATCGTCGACTCTTTTCTATAGCTCTTGAAGCGCTTGATCCTGGGGATTCTCAATTGGTTTCTTATTCTCGTAGATTATTGGGTGAAATTCCCCCTGACGACCCCCCTTTTTTAGATGTTGATGTTTCCGGGCTTTATTCTGACGTCTATTTTAGTTATGAATCCAGTTCTAATTCGTCTAGTACAGATTCATCTAGTTCTGAATCTGTCGTTTCTAATCACAGGGTACCACTTCGATCGAGGATGGGAAAACATCAAAGTAAAAATGAAGTTCATAAGCACAACTCAGGCAGCGTTCGGATCAGGGAATAAGTTATTGATGAGAAGGACGTTTAAGAGGAGTTCAGAAAATCTCGTCTCTCTTTTTCTGTTGATCGCCCGAGTGGGTATGACGTCGAACCGAATGTGGTCGGGGAAGATGAGATCGGGAAGTATCGTGCCCGATTCGACTTGGATGATTCGGTTACTCTGATTCCTACTGATGATAGAGCCGTGTGAAACCCTCCCTCGGGCATTATGGGAATCTATGGGTCCATGCTTTGTTCCCCTAGTGAAATCAGGCACTTTTACACGCTAAGGCAGTCTGGTTGGACATGGACTTATTTTCTCATGTCTGACCCGCCAGATTGATGGGTACCTGAGGGGACAAAAGTGAATCGGGGGGTTGATACCTCCGATGATTCCAAAAATAGGGGCTTTGTATGGGGATTCTCTTCATCCAACAAGTACTGGAAGAATAGTTGGTTTTTCGTCGGAGGGAACCTTGGGCTTGAAGTTGCTCTTACTTTCGGAGAGACTCGGACGATGCTGAAAGTTCCTCATTTTTTTCTATTCCCCTAAAGTGTAGAACAAGAAAAAACCTGAATTCCCTGATACTAAACTGACCAGACTTGCTCGAGCTGCAGTGCATACTTTGGAGAAAAGGAACATGTCTTATCTGTTCAGTGAGAAGAATATGATAGAGCTTGGCTTCTTCAATAAGATTTCAGACCATCGCAGATGACGTAAGTGGTCTCTTTAGCCCCCTTTTTATCGTTTGAAGTGTATGACTCAGGCATTGTCTGCGACGTCCAGGCTCGCCAAGTGAAGTCAATCCTTCAGGCGAGTAAATAAAAAGCTTCTTGTCAAAGCAAAGATGGCATTGCCCCGTCTGAGTCAGATGAGGACCCTGATGAGGCTGACGAGCAGATTTCTGAATATGTCCATAAGAAAGTCATCCGACCGACCGACCGACCGACCGTAGGGGAGTCAAGTGGCCCGAGTGACCCGGCTGACCACACTCAGGGTTTGCCTGAAGTCTGAGGGAGGCAGAGTGATGGTCTTGGTGAGTCAATCTCCCCAGTTGTGGTTCCTACCGAGCGGGAGGATGCTGATGATGGAGGTAAAACCTCTGCTGGACGAGTAAATCCGGATCCCGAGTTTTTTGAATCCTTTCGGGATGATGATCAGAAAGATCCCTCAGCAGATATCTGCTTTCACCATTCTCGGGCTGAGAAATGGAAAGCGGTTGATTCTCCCGCTTGTCCTTATAAGGTTCCTCGGGTGGTTTCATTCATTGACTCCAGTGATGAAGACACTGAGGCCGAGATTCCCCCGAGCGTTAATGTTGAAGCATCGGCGGGTGTGAAGATTTCTGACCACAATAAGAGTTCTTTCCTCTCCGAGGTTAAAGATCTAAGGGGCGAATCTTTGGGAGATTCTTCTTATCCTTCTCCCAAGGATACGCTTAGGGAAATGTCATCTGGTCGGGCTTTCATCGGGGATGTTCACTAAAGTCATTTCAGTGATGCTTCTTTGACGAGCCGTCTTCAGAATATCTTCAACAATGCATCTTATGTAAGTTTTATTCTCAACTCTTATTTTGTCTTGTTTGCTAGATTTTTAATTAAACTCCCTTGTAGATGGTGGTTGAGTTTGCTGAGCTGGTTCAGACGCAACAACATCAAGCTGATCGAATAAGGCATCTTGAGGCTCAGCTGAAAGAGAGTGAGGATAGCCGTGCTCGGGTTGAATCAGCTTATCAAAAAGATGTGGGCTCTGCCCAAGTGTTTACCAACCACTGTCTGGCGAAGCAAGTGGAGGCCGAGGAAAGAACTTCTTTGGTAGAGAAGAAGGCTATGTCACTTCAAAATTTGTTGTCTTTTGCCTAAGAATCGATGCTTAAAGCCGAACAGGAAGCGGAGCAGTCCAAGTCGGCATATGAACAAAAGATCGAAGACTTGGAATGCCAAGTTTTGAAAGCCGAGTCCCTATCCAAAGAGGCCAGGCTGGAACTTGAAGTCCAGGGGGTTAATAGTTTTAAAAGATCCCCTGCTTATGATGCCCTACTCCTTCGGGAATTTCCTGACGAATTTTTTAAAGTCAAGAATCGGGCGACTAAAAAGGCCAGAACCAACTGGAAGCTGACGATCAAAAACCACATGGATCGGTCTATGGAATCTCTTCGGACTCAGATGAAGGAGTGGAGAGCTTATTGCCGTAGTCGAGTCAAAGAGCATTTGGAGGTTCCATCAGAGCACTCACTCTCGACCTTTTATGCCAGTCAGGAGTCGGGGTGTGAAAGGTTTGGTGCCTGATGTCGGACTGATCCCGGGAGAAGATTACAGCAAATGGATGGACGATTAGATCTATACGATCACTTGGCCTTCCAATGAAAGTCTCCTCCGTGAATACGAAATGGTGCCCGACCCGAGCATTGGCAAGAGTTCTAAATTCTCCTAACCTTGATTTATCTTGTAGGGATTTTACTTGTAAAGATTCTTTGTAAAGATTCACTTATCAATGAAATTCTGAGTTAACTGTAATTCTGAAAACGAGTGGTTTAATCCGATTCATTGCTCAAGAAATTTCACCGAGTATCTCCCTTTTTTTGGGTTGCTTTTAACGCTGAATATCTTCCTTAACTGGCTACTGCAATCTTTTGTGCCAAGTATCTTATTAAACTGGCTAATGCAATCTTGTGCCAAGTATCTTATTAAACTGGCTAATGCAATCTTATGTCAAGTATCTTATTAAACTAGCTAATCCAATCGTTTATGCCAAATATCTTGTTAAACTGGCTAATGCAATCTTTGTGCCAAGTATCTTATTAAACTGGCTAATTTTACCGAGCCATCTTGAAACAAATAAGTGGATTTACTCGTTTCATACTCAGGTTATTACCCAAACATTACATCAAGGCTCACCATGATCATATGTTCGAGTTCTTACACATTACTGAGGACGTCTCCTCAGTTTTTCTGTGCAAGGGTTTGCCGAATCGTTAAGCTTTTCAAACTGCTTAACACAGCTGCGCATTTCACCAAAAAATTTCCTAATATCGCCCCGAGCCTTTCTCCAGAATCAGGTGTATCGGGTTTGCCTTTTTGCTAAGGTCATCTGACTTTGCGCTAAGGTCATCTGACTTTGCTCGGCTGACATGATTCTTCGAGCTTCTCCGCCCATTCGAGAATTCATGGTCCAGAGTATTCTATTTGCATGTTCTTATTATCATGCTCGTATTTCATATGTTCTTATTACCATATGTTTTATTTTTCGGAAGTCCCGAGTTTGATTTTTATTTATAACTGCAAACCTAACAAAGATTTAAATTCCAAAGCTAATAATTGATTTAACTAAAATTGTCCTAACTAAAGAGGAAACAAAAAATAATTTAAGGATAGAAAATCTTCAGATATTGGGCATTCCTTGGTCGGGGGTAAGACCCCTCCATCGAGTTGTGTGATCCAATATGCTCCATGACTAGCTACTCATTCAATCTTGTACGGGTCTTCCCATTAATCAGCCAAGGAGCCAGCAACTTTGTTTTTTGTATTCACTGACACTTTTCTGAGTACTAAATCCCCCAGCTGGAATTTTCTGATCCGAACATGAGAATTGTAGTGATGAGCCACTTTTTGCTGATATGTCATATTTCGTATTCGGGATTTCTCCCTTTTTTCCTCTAGCTCATCTAGACTTAGTAACAACATATCAACATTCAGGTCCTCATCGTACAGCCTGACCCTAGGTGATGTGTACGATGTTTTTATGGGGATATCAACATCCGTTCCAAATGCTAAGGTGAATAGAGTCTCTCCTGTTGAAGTTCTTGTTGTCGTCCGATATGCTTATAATACTTCAAGGAGTTTTTCAACCCAACTTCCCTTCTTAGCATCCAGCTTTGCTTTGAGTGTATGCTTGATGATTTTGTTTACTGCTTCAGCCTGCCCGTTTGTTTGAGGGTGGGCAGGTGTGGCATAGTAATTGGCAATTTGGTACTCCTTGCACAGCTGCCTGAATTTCAGATTATCGAACTAGGTACCATTATCAATGATGATAGTGTTTGGGACTCCAAACCTATAGAGTATATTCTTTTTCACGAAATTTGTGGTATTTGCTTCTGTGATATGCACTAATGCTTCAGCTTCTGCCCACTTCGTGAAATAGTCAACGGCTACTACGGCATGCTTCGCTCCACCCCTGTCCTAGCTGGCATTAGGCCAATTAAATCTAAACCCCACATGGAAAATGGCCATGGGGGCATGAGGTTTCTGAGTTGTTCGGGTGGTTGTCGGATATCATTAGTAATCTTTTGGCAAGTATTGCAGCTCTCCGAACATCGTTGTGCATCTGAGAATAAAGTTGGCCAATAATAACCTTGCCTGAGTACCTTATGTGCTAAAATTTTACCCCCAGTATGGTTTCCACAAACTCCCTATGGATTTCCTGTAATATCTGACATGCATCTTCCTCTGATACACCTTCTGTATAGTTCTCCTCCAACCAATGTGTACCTTGTTGATCGATACCTGATACGTTTTGCCTGTAAGGGATCTTTCAGGAGCACGCCTTCTTCCAGGAAGCTTCTCAGCTGAGTCATCCAACAGTTTGATGGTGTTCAGATTTCTAAGATTTTAAAGTTTTTTTGGCTCAGCTGTGCTTGGTTTGAGGAGATGTGCAACCGGAATAGTTTTTGGCCTGATTGTGGTTGTTGTTGATGCTAGTTTGGACAAAATATCTGCCTTTTCATTCTCCTCCCTAGAGATCTGGGTAATCTTATATTCTTTGAATTTCTGAAGGAGCTAGTTTGTTATGTCACGATAGGCTTTCATGTCTTCATCCCTGGCTTGGTATTTGTCCAGGACTTGGTTGACAACTACCTGTGAATCGCTAAATATCTCGACTTCATCTGCCCCGAGAGCTATGCAGACTCTGAGTCCAGCTAGTAGCGTCTCGTACTCGGCTTGATTATTGGTTGCTTTGAAGTCAAACCTCATGGCACACTCGACATCATCTCCTTCCGGGGTGCATACTACGATCTCTACCTCGCTGCCATGAGTGTTTGAAGGGCCATCGACATATAATTTCCATGGAAAATTTTTGCCAAACATCCTTTTTGCTTCTAGGTTTGGTTCTGTGAACTCTGCTATGAAATCTGTCACTGCTTGGCCTTTGAGAGATGTCCTGAGGACGTACTGGATATCGAATTCACTTAGCTCGATTGCTCATTTAGTTAGTCTTCCTAAAATTTCTGGCTTCTGTAAGATTTGCTTTAATGGGCAGTCGGTGAGAACCTGGATTGTATGAGCCTGAAAGTATGACCTTAGCTTTCTTGCTGTTGAAACCAATGTTAGGGCCATTTTTTCTGCCTGTGAATACCTGGTTTCGGCTGGTAAAAGTGTCTTGCTGGTATAATACACTGACCTTTGACCTCTGCACTTCATCTTCTGCCCTGACTCCTGACTAAAACTGCGCTTGCTGATTATTGGTTACTTTGAAGTCAAACCTCATTGCACACTCGACATCATCTCCTTCTAGGGTGCATACTAAGATCCCTTCCCCGCTGTCGTGAGTGTTTGAAGAGCCATCGACATATAATTTCCATGGAAATTTTTTACCAAACATCATTTTTGTTTCTAGGTTTGGTTCTGTGAACTCTGCTATGAAATCTGCCACTGCTTGGCCTTTGAGAGATGTCCTGGGGACGTACTGGATATCGAATTCACTTAGCTCGATTGCCCATTTAGTTAGTCTTCCTGAAATTTATGGGTTCTGTAAGATTTGCTTTAATGGGCAATCGGTGAGAACCTGGATTGTATGAGCCTGAAAGTATGGCCTTATCTTCCTTGCTGCTGAAACCAATGCTAGGGCCATTTTTTCTGCCTGTGAATACCTAGTTTCGGTTGGTAAAAATGCCTTGCTGGTATAATACACTGGCCTCTGCACTCCATCTTCTGCCCTGACTAAAATTGCGCTTGCTGCTAGTTTTGTAATTGATAAGTACAAGTGGAGTGTTTATCCCATTTTTGGTTTCGAAAGGATAGGAGATTGCCCTAGGTACTCTTTGATTTTTAAAAGTGCCTGCTCACACTCTTCGTTCCATTCTAGTCATTTTCCTTTTTTATTTACTCTAAAAAAGGGAGCACATATGTCTGTGGCCTTTGAGATGAATCTACCCAAGGAAGCTAAACATCATGTTAAGCGCTGCACTTCTTTTAGTGTCCTTGGTGAGGTCAATTTCTGCAGGGCTTGGATCTTTTCAGGATTGACTTCGATTACCCTTTGGTGAACTTGGAAACCCAGGAACCTTCCCGAAGGAACTCTGAATAAACACTTGTTCGGATTTAGCTTCATTTGGTATCTCCTCAAAACATCGAATGTCTCTCGCAGGTCTAAAATATGTTTGTCTCCCGAGATGATCTTGGTCAGCATGTCATCTATGTATACTTCCATGTTTCTTCCTATTTGTCGTGCGAAGATTTTGTTGACTAGCCTTTGATATGTTGCCCCTGCATTTTTTAATCCGAAGAGCATTACTGTGTAACAGTATAAACCCTGATCGGTTGTGAACGCTGTTTTTTCTTCGTCAGCCTTGTTCATCCGGATTTGGTTATATCCTGAGTAAGCGTCCATAAAACTGAGAAATTCGTGGCTTGATGTAGCATCTACCAATTCGTCTATCCTTGTGAGTGGAAAACTGTCTTTTGGGCATGCTTTGTTCAAATCTGTGAAATCTGAGCACATTCTCCATTGACCATTTTTCTTTTGGACTAGGACTACATTAGCTACCCATTGAGGGTAGTTGATCTCTCTAATCGACCCTACAACGAGTAGTTTATCCACTTCCTGTTTGATTGCCTGACTTCTCTCGAGATTGAATGACCTTCTCTTTTGTATTACTGGTTTTGCATTCGGGTCTACTACGAGATGATGAGATATTATTCAGGCATCTATCCCGACCATGTCTTCGTGACTCCAGGCGAACAAATCCTTATATTCTTTGAGCAAATCAGTGAGTCTTTATCTGAATTTTCCTCCCAAGTTGGCCCCGATCTTGATCTTTTTATCTGGTTCATCTTCTTTTAAGATTATTTCTTCGACCGGTTCATTTTTGAACTCCTTCGGTTCTTCCCTTGGGTCAAATTCGAACGACAGTGACTCTTTGTTCTGACCCGGCTGTGCTATAGTACATACTTGTTCACTATTGTTTCAGTCTTTGTAAATCGACAAGTTAGCTTTTTGGGCCATCTCCTGGGACCCCTTGACTACTCCAACCCCCTGTTCGGTCGGGAACTTGATCATCAAAGCATAAGTAGCTGTTACGGCCTTAGTTTTATTCAAGAATGGTCGATCTAACAGTGTATTGTAAGGCCAATTATCCAAGTCTACCACCACAAAATCGAGCAATACTGTTCTCTGACAAGGTGCAGATCCAATTTTTACGGGTAACTTTACCGTCCTAAGTAACCTGACCTCAGCTCCTCCTAACCCCTTGAGTGGGGTATGAAAAGGTTGTAAATTCTTTCGGTCCAACCTGAGTTGATCGTAGACGGCTACATTGAGAATATCTGTCGAACTTCCATTATCTATCAGGATTCTCCTGACTTCCGGTGACCAATCCTGGCACTTATAACCAGGGTGTCATTTGGTCGAACATCGACCCAATGTGAGTAAGCTTCTGTGAATATTATTGGGTCTCATCCTTCCTTTACCCTTTTCGGGTCTGGTTCGACCGAGTTCACGTCAAAGTTTTGTCTTGCTTCCACCGTTTCCCTGATTTCCTGTGTTCGCTCTCGGTTACTTCTTTCAATTGATGGTCCCCTAAAAATCGTCTGTATTACTTCATTGGCCTCGGGATTGGTCTTCTTGTTTTGACCAGAATTGTGATCGATTTTAGTTTCTTTCTTTGTTTCTGGTTGCTCATCCCTTTTCAAGATTATATCCATCAAGTGACCTTCCCGAATGAGGGCTTCTATGTAATCTCTGAGCTGGTAACACTTGAAAGTCTCATGACCGGTTTTCTTGTGGAATCTACAGTATTTGGTTGTATCTCACCGAGCAAACTGAGACTGTCGACGTGGTTCTTTTGCCAGATTTTTCTCTTCCAGTATGGCCAGCATTTCGTCCTGCTTTTTCTGAAGAGGGGTGTAGTTGGCGTATCTACCTCGGAATTTCTCCGTGGTTTGGTCGGTATTACGTCCGTTTCCTCCGTCCATGCTTTTTTCTTTGTCGTTTCCTTTTTGTTTTCCTTTTTTATTCTGTACCTTTGACTCGGCATCCTTTTTGGGTTTTCCTCCGTGCATGTAACATCCTCTCGTGGCTAACTCTTCTTCTTCGACCAGTGCATATCCTCGCACCATGTCCATCATATCTGAATATCTGGTTAGACGAGCTCTTCTTAGGTCAAAAGATAGCCGTCCATTTTGTAAACTGTTGATGAATGCAGCAATTATCGCTTCGTCGTTTGCACTGCCGATTTCTGATATCGCCTGACCGAATCTCCCCCAGGTATTTTTTCAACGACTCATCTTTCCCTTATTTCAGTTGAAAAAAGTAAGTCACTGATTTTTTTTCCTGTGAACGTTGTCCAGAAATTGTCTTGAGAAATTTCTGCTTAGTTCACTGAAGCTTCCAATACTCGCTGGGGGCAATCTCCCAAACCATCTTGAGCTTGTGTCTCCTAAGGTTTGTGGAAATATAAGGCATAATAAGGGGTCACTGTGGGCATACTGAGCCATGTCACTTTTATACCGTCTGACGTGTTCTTTAGGATCCGTATCCTTCTTGAACTGTTCCACGTGCGGTATCCTGAATCTTTTTGGGAATGGGGTTCGTAGGATGTCTCTAGTGAATGGACTATCAGAGTCATCGTCAGACAAATCATTGTACCTATAGCGTCTAACAAGTGTGTCCATTTGACGCTTATTGTTTTCAACTTCTCGAGTCAGGCTCTGAATCATGATCTCCTTATCTCCAACCGGATCTCCATGATGATTAAACCGCCGAGTGACTGTCATGCCTTTTTCAAGCTCCTATTCGCTTTGTTACCGAGTCTTACAGGTTAATCCTTATAGTCGTATGGTTCCGTGACGACGCTTGCGATGGTGCCGATCACTATCCTCTGATGATGACCATTCCCTGTGTCGGTCATGTTTACGGTGTCTAGCATGGGTTATCTGATTATGGCTCTGCCTCTGGCGTGGTCGCTCCTCTTCGGGTGTTCCACGTCCAGTCTGATTAATTAGAATAGAGTTTCTTCCTACTTCTGGTGTATCCAGTTCTTGCCCAACTATAACCGAACGAAGCCTTATAGATGGGAGGTTAGGAGGTTGCACTTCTGCAGTCAACAGATCAACTCCTTCCTTTGTTACATCTACCACCAGCTGTTGCAGCGCCTCACGGAAGCATCGTGTTAGGTCTTTGCTGGTCGGAGGGATTTGTTGGATCCCTGCTAGGGATATTGGTTGATTTTCAGTAGTTGCGGCGAGATCTCGTGAGCTACTGCCAATATAGGCATTATCTGGAGATTTTTGGATATCCCCAGGGTAGTTTATGCCTCCCGCCATCACTTATCAGGTTGAAGGTTCAACCCCCTCCTTCTAGCGCCAATTGTTGACGTCAATTTATGAATGCATGAAAAAAGTCAACAAGATTGGATTTCTAGCTGTAGTTTCAAAGAGAAAGAGAAGGAGAAAGTAATTAGACACAAATTTTACGTGGTAAAACTCCAATGACCGGAGAAACGTCCAAGGGTGGTTGAATAAACAACCGAGCCGAAATCCACTATAGAAAAAGATTTACAACTCTCGATCTCTCTTTTTTTTCTTCCTATTTTGCTATATGTAATTTGCTATATATTTTATGACCAGATTATGGGTTTATTTATATGTGCATAGAACCCTAATCCTTTCTGTACAAGTAATGAAAGATCTTTGTATTTAATTATGATTTGGTTACTTATTTGAAGTAGTCTGTCTTCTTTCCTATCTCGGAGACTTGTATAGAGATTGAATGGGACTAGTGATATAGTCCAGTTAGGACTTATTTCTTATAAATACGTAGTCTTTTTGAAGAAATAAAATTGTTGCCTGATTTGGAACCTTTTTCCTATTTGGTATCATATTCATAATGGAATTCTTCTTTGACGTGGATATCTTTGCGTATTTTAACATGACTCTTAATTCGTATGCGGGTTATGCGTTGGGCTTCTTTATTCGGGCTTCTTCATGTTTGTCCCGAGTAGAATATGGTGTTAGCTGGTCCCGAATGACGTCATCTGATCCCGAGTAAAACATGTCATTATCTAACCTCGAGCGTCGTTAACTGATCCCGAGTAGTATATGACGTCAGTTGACCCCGAGTAGGTTTTGTTTAATAATTGTTTACTCGGGTTTCTGTTCTTTGGTGATATCTTGCGGGATATTTTCTGAATACCTATTTGGATGTCCATCTGGCAATTTTTATTCTCTTTGTCAATGACGTGTACGTCTGATAAAATTTACATACGACAAGAACTAAAATGATTATAAATGAACCTCATATGAAATAGATACAATAACCTATGTTTTGAACACGTACATAATATCTTCTTTTTAATCCAAATATAAAACTATTTATTAATTAAATTTGAATCATGATTATTTAAATTAAAATATTAAATAACAATTATATAAAATAGTCTTAAAAAATATAAAATCATTTAATTTAATTAAAATAAGTTAACATAAAAATTACAACAAAAATAAAAAGAAGTAAGGAGGTCACTGAGGTGTGTTCGGACTTGGGATTTGGGAGCCTCGCATTTCATTTCATTTTAATTATTTTATATTTTATTAGTTTACGGAATTTAACTGACAAATTACTAAAAGAAATGATATCCTTGGTAATATGTGTTGTGTTTTTATGAACTATAACATTTAAAATTAATAATAATAATTAAATAGGATGTGTATACAGGTATACATACAGTTTTTTTTAGAGATACAAATGTCGTAAGAGAGAAAATAAAAAATAACAACTATTATGAAAATTTTGTTTTTAACCACGAACAAAAATTTATTTGTTAATAGCCACTTTTTTTTAAAAAAAAAAATATCAGTGTATGTCCGTAAATTAAAAAAATACCTCTGGATTTGATTTTTTCTTTAAAACTGAAAGAAAACTTGAAATCATGACTAAAATCTGGAACCAAACTTGAAATCACGGCTAGGAACTTGAAACTTGAAATCATGTTTTAAAAAATGAAAATTTGAAACTTGAAATCTTGCTTAAATTGAAATGTTGAAACTTGAAATATTGACTAAATTGAAAGTTGAAACTTGAAATGTTCTGGGTTTTTAAGTTCTTCGTTTTCAAATTTTGAAACTTGAAATGTTGTCTAAATTGAAATGTTGTAAGTTGAAATGTTGAAAGTTGAAATGTTGACTAAATTGAAATAATCAAACTTGAAATATTCTAGGTTTCTAATATTTCGTTTTCTTTCATTTTTTTCAGCAGATCTAATCGCCGGCGGAGGGGGAGCTCGACGGTGTCGCTGGACGGTCGTGAAGCCCAGGCGACGGCACTCCGGTAAGCTGTCGACGACTTGTGAGAGAGAAAGGAAAAGAGAGAGAAAGAGATGTGAGTGAAAGAGAGAGAGAAAGAAGAGAGAGAGAGATGAGGGGAGAGAGAAGAGAGGTTGGGTGAGAGAGAGATGAGGCCGGTGACAGTTCGTTAGCCTTCGCAAGGATGCCAGCGACGGTTCACCGGCGAGAGAGAGAGGAAAGGAGAGAGAGAAATCGGGGAGAGAGAGGAAAGGAGAGAGAAAAAAAAGAAAGAATAGAGAGAAAATGGTTGGGGATGGTTTTTATATGTGGGCATTCAAGTAATTTCTCAAAAAAAATGGCTATTAACAAATAATTTTTCCTATGTGGTTAAAAACAAAATTTTCATAATAGTTGTGGTTATTTTTAGCAATTTCCACTCATTAGAAAGTGGATTTTTTTTGACACTATCTATCCACCTATTTAGACGTATATTTTTAAAGTTTTTTACCACTGGTAGGATTCGAGTCGTTGATTTGGAAGTCATTTACCTAAGTCCAAAGTTTGTCTATCTATCGGCTGAATTACTTTCCAAGTATTTTTTTTTTCTTCTACTTAGAGATGATGTTTTTGTCGTTTCCATATTAAACCGGTGTGAGGTTGATGTTTCCTTTGTGTCTAGGAATCTCAATTGTGTTGCTGTTTGCTAAGGCTGGCCGGTTTAGCTTTGGAGAATTGAAGGGTCAGTTTATTTTGATCGAGGATGTTCCCCATTGTTATAAGCATTGAGGACTAGGGACTCTCTAGTATATACTGTTTATTCCTCTGGTTAATGAAATTCCTTTTTTTTTTAAAGATGTTTTTTAAACTATTTGATTTTAAGCTTAGAGTAGTGGTGTAAATATGAACAATTTTTTTATAGGTTGGTCCATTTGGCCCGCGAAGAATTGCGGATCGTGTTTGGCATATCCATCAAGGAGGCAGGCCGGACCAAGTCCGACACGTACACGGGCCGCGTGCCGGGTCGTGGTGGTTAGGCCCAAAGGACCGGCCCGCCACAACATGTCTGACAGGCGTGCTAAACCGACCGATCGGCATGCCAGTCCGGCCTGGCAGACCAGCACGCCGGTCCGGCTGTTTCGACCGTTTGATAAATTTTTTTTAATTCCCCTCCAACGGCTGAATTCAAAATTAAATCGTTGGCTGACATTAGCCAACGACTGAATTTTGAATTATGGTCGATGGAGCCAAAAACAATTACAAAAACCTCCCCTAAAGTCTTTTAATTTATGTTTTGACTCACAGTTCAAAATTTTCTATAAATACTTCTATCCATTTCATTATTCATTCACTCTCATTCTCTTATTCTCTCATTCATTCTCTCAAATTTCAATCTCTACAATATCCAAGTCTCTACACATTTTCATTCAATTGTATTTTTACTCTCTCTCTACAAAAATTTTAATACTAATTTCTTATTTTATTCTCTAAATTTTCCACAACACACCAAAGCCCAAAGGTACATTTTTCTTATTATTTTTGTTGAAACATTTTTTTTAGTAAATTTAAAATTTTATGTTTAGACTTTATTTATTAATTGTTATTATTTTTATTTAGTTTTTCAGTTTTTCATTTTATATGCATACTCAATTGATAATTTTTAAATTATTCTTAGTAAATTAAGATTGTTAAGTGTAGTAGTTAATATTAGTATTTTTTATTAGTAAAATAATATTTTTAAGCGTAGTATTTAATATTAGTATTTTTTTTTGTTAGTAAAATAATATTCTTAAGCGCAACAATAATTTTAATAATTATTTTTCGTAAATTAATATTGTTAAGTGTAGTAGGTAATATTAGTATTTTTTGTTAGTAAAATAATATTTTTAAACTTAGTATTAATTTTAATAATTTATTTTAATAAATTATGAATTGTAAGTGTAGTAGTTAATATTTATATTTTTTTATAGTAAAATAATATTTTTAAAGTGTTGTATTATTTATAATATTTGTTGTTAGTATATTATGAATTTAATTTCTATTAGTGAATTTTAATATTTGTTTTTAGTAAATTTATCAACTTAATTTGCATTAGGGATTTTTAAAAAAAATTGATAGTAAATTTTAAGTGTACTAGTTAATTTTAATATTTTTTATTAGTAAAATAATATGTTTAAGTGTCGTATTATTTATAAGTGTAGTAGTTAATATTAGTATTTTTTGTTAGTAAAATAATATTTTTAAGCGTAGTATTAATTTTAATAATTAATACTAGTAAATTAAGATTGTTAAGTGTAGTAGCTAATATTAGTATTTTTTATTAGTAAAATAATATGTTTAAGCGTGGTATTAATTTTAATAATTATTGTTAGTAAATTACGATTGTTAAGTGTAATAGTTAATATTAGTATTTTTTTTATTAGTAAAATAATATTTTTAAACGTAGTATTAATTTTAATATTTCTTGTTAGTATATTATGAATTTAATTTGTATTAGTGAATTTTAACTGCAGTATTAATTTTAATATTTATAGTAAATTTTGATTCTTACGGGTAGAAATTAATTTAAAATTATTTTGTTACTAAATTTTGATTTTTAATGTGACTATTAATGACTATAATGTTCATATTTATATTTTAGGAAATGGATAATAACCAACAGTCTTATTATCTGGTTATTATCCGGACCAGACGGTTTGAACATGCTCAACGATGAATTTGATATTTCGGAGCCGACCCATACCCAAGCAGGAACTTCCAGCTCTGCCTTCACACAAACGTCACGTCCAAAAAGATCTTGTTTGCCCATTGTGTTCATCAGGTACACAATTTCTCTTCTTTTTTTACATCATATGTATGGCAGTGTTTCGATGTAGTCCAATTGACACTCTCAGACGGAACGACCGGACCCAGAGCTAAATGTAAGTTTTGTCACAAGGATTATGCCACAAGTAGGAGGGGAACCAAACATTTGAGAAGGCATATGCTCAAATGTATGCATGCACATGGACAAGTAGACACTATAACCCAAACACAACTACAACGGCACCTAGACAGGTCCGTTACGACGTGACAGTACGATGAAGGCCACGCTAGAGATTGCTTTGATACATTGCACAAACGGATCAACCGAACAATGTTGGTGACAATTTTTTTTTTTTTGAAGAATTAATCACATCTGCATTCAATCCCCAATTTAAAATTGTTTCTAGAACTACTACTAGAAACAATATGATAAGATTGTTTGAAACCCAAAGAGATGACTTGATTGCTAATATACAATATCTAAGTGTCTTTGTTGTATTAACTTCATATATTTGGAACGCATGTTCCAACATGATTATTTATGTGTCACAGGATACTAGTTAGATTTTGAATGGAGGATAACAAAAAAAATTCTTGGTTTTCATCATATGGATTTTGCACATACCATAAAAATATTTTTAATATCATTTTTTCTGTTTTAGAAACTTATGAAATCACGAATCGCATCATTTCTGTCACATTAGACTTTGTATCTGCAAATACTAACTTTATTGCATTGTTTGTTACAAGAAATATCCCACAAGATGGAGGTTATTTCTCCATCAACTGTATGCATGTCATATTATAAATTTAATTGTACAGGCTGGTTTAAGGTAGGTAAGCGACCAAATAGATCGCATCAAAGATGTCATTTCTTGGATTGACAGTTCTAATCCTAGATACCAAGAATTCAAGAGACACTGTAAATTAAACGGTCTCAAACACCGATGATTGCAAACTGATATGCCGGTAAGATGGTACTCTACTTACTAAATGTTGGATAATTTTTTTGATTATGATACAACATTACATGTTTTTATAACATGAAATTGGTCGAAATTGGTCGTTCTGAAGCAAAAACATTTACCTCAGACGATTGGTATGTGGCAAGGGTTTTTGTTCATTTTTTAAAGATTTTTCACAATGTCACTGTAACTATTTTCGGGGTCTATTACCCCACATCTTCTCATGCAGTTCATCAGATAGTGGAAATGTCTGAAACATTAAATAGTTATAGGGAAGATGGAAATCTAGGCTCTGCGGTTGTTGCCATGGAGACAAATTTGAAAAAAATATTTGGCTAACATTCCTCAACTTTATACCTTAAGTGTTATAGTATATCCTAGGGTTAAATTATCTAGTATAGAAGTTTTGCCTGAGTTTATCGGTACTAATTTGGCAATAGATTATTCAGAACAGGTTACTGACATTCGAAAAAAGTTGTTCGAAATTTTTCGTATTTATGAGTGCAGGTTTTGCAACATTGACACCTCTCCAATCAGTAGAACCAGAGACAGAGCCGAAACAAACAAGTTGGAGCCTTCTCAAACGATGAAAAAAAAAGACAAATCAGCAAGTACTTCTTCAAGGCAAAGATCTAGTCCATCTTCTTGTACCTAACTGAATAGGTACCTTGAAGCACAATTTGATGTTGTTGAAGACAAGGAAGAGTTTGATTTGTTGTTATGGTGGGAGACCTATACATACAGGTATCCAGTTCTGTCACACCTAGCACGTGACGTACTGGTTATCCTCAAATCAACAGTGTCTTCAGAACATGCTTTCAGCATAAGTTGACACATAATTGAACCAAGAAGAAGTTGTTTGTCTCCGGAGATGGTGGAAGTATTAACATGCCTTCGGGATTAGGAGCATGCTAAAAAGAGGTTGCAAAATAAAACTGTAGATAAAGAACTTATTCAAAATTTCAACAATCTATATATTGATGAGTCTTTCGGTAGTGGTCAGGGTAAGAACTAGGTTATACTTTTACATGTGTAGCTACTTATAAGTTATAATACGATTGCCCTTACCAATTTGTTATCCCACTAGGTTTTTTTTTGTAAGGTTTTTAATGAGGCAATAATGTAAATATGTAGTACTGAATTTCATAAGCGAAAAATAAATAAAAAAATTGTTCATATCATATTTTCGCAATAACAACTTTTTTTTTGTATTACTTTATCTTTATTCATTTTGGGAATTATCATGAATATTAAATATATGATCTACCAAACTAATACAATTGGAATTGATTGTTATTTTTCATATTAATTATTTTAGAAGATAAACAAATAAATTTGAAAATTACATTAAAATAATTGAATTGTTAAATTGATATTTTGTAATTTTTTGGTGTAGTGCTTTGTATTTTCCGTAAATCATAAATTCTAAACCCAAAATCTAAAAAAAGTTAATTTTAAAAAATTGGATTCGAAAATGAAAATGGACCGCCCCGTGGACCACAGACAGATTAGGCCTACGGACCAGTCCGGCACAGCCGGTCTGAGTCAGGCCACCGTGCCAAGTCGTGTCCCTGTTTTTGAAAATGGATCGGGCCTGGTCCGACACGCACACCTATACATGCCGGACCAGGCTCCGATCCGTTTTCAAAAACAAGCCATGGCTAGCCGCACCAAATGGGCCGGGCTACTCCACTTGTACACCACTAGCTGAGAGTTTAGAGAATGAAGAAACAAAGTTTAGAATAGGAAAGGAATTTTACCTTTAGTACAAACAGGAGTGTTACGATATTAAAATTAAATCCCCATGAAGAAAAGACGCTGAACCACTTCAAAATTCAAATGACAAAAGTGAATTAATTGATGTCATATTGCCAATACATAAATATTAGAGATAATAAACCCATGAACAACCATTTCGTCAAACGTTACCCTTGTGACCACCTGTCTAATCAATTGTGAATAAAAATTAAATTCAAAAAACAAAAAAACAAACAATTTATTTTAAAATATTAGAGATAATAAACCCATGAACACCCATTTCGTCAAACGTTACCCTTGTGACCACCTGTCTAATCAATTGTGAATAAAAATTAAATTCAAAACGAATTCAAAAAACAAAAAAACAAACAATTTTTTTTATAAAAAAAAAGTTTTTATTTTGTTTTATTTTATCGTTAAGCAAACAATTTTTTTTTTGTAAAGTTCTTTTTGTTTTCTTTTATCTCCAACGATCGCAGTGATGGATGGTTGGAGATTATGATATTGCTTGTCAATTTAATCTGATCAAGTATCTTATTAAACTGATCGTATTTTTTTTGTTTAAACTGATCAAGTGTCTTATTAAACTAATCAGTCTTGGACTCCTTGACTTTTTGCTCCATTGTAGTTAGACTAGTTGGTGTCCTGGCTCTCTACTCAGAATAATTCCCGACCTTTTTTTTCCGGTCGGTGTCCTGGCTTTTCTCTTAGGATAATTTCTGACCATCTTGATTCGGTTGGTGTCCTGGCCTTTCGCTCAGGATAATTTCCGACCGTCTTCATTTTTTGATTGGTATCCTAGTCTTTCGCTCAGGATAATTTTCGACCGTCTTCGTTTTTCGATCTGTGTCCTGGCTTTTCGTTAAGGATAATTCCTGACCGTCTTGATTTTTCAGTAGGTGTCCTGACTTTTCGCTTAGGATAATTCCCAACCGTCTTGATTCGGTTGGCATCCTGGTCTTTCGCTCAGGATAATTCTCAACTGTCTTGAATCTTTGCCAAGAGGTGTTCTGGAAACGTTGTCCCATTTTCCTTGTTTTTCCATGTAAACAAGTCACCAAGGATGTCTCCCGGTTTTGTCTGTTTACAAGGGTTTGGCCAAATCGTTAGTACGACATTAACACAGTCGGACGCATTTCACCAGGTTTTCCTCAATAGCGTACCCGAGTGTTTTTTTCAGGTAAAATCGGTAGCTCGGGGTGGCCGGATTGCTGACAGTGCTTTTGTATGCACCCAGTCAGTTCGACAGGCGCGTCAGGTCTCTAACCCCCGACTTCTCAGCCTCTCGGGCACCTTAACCCACCATGACAAGTGTCGGTGCTACGAGTTTATCTTTGATAACAAAGATGATTATTAAAAATTCGAACAACATTCTTGGTTTCTTTATTAATTGATCTGAAAATTAACAACATCAAAATAAAGAATAATTATAAAAGCTAGAAATATAAAACAAACTAAAAATATCTCAAAAGCTGAAAGCAACTAAGCTATTTCTCTCAAGAGAAGTATCTTTTTTTTTTTAAGACTAAGTTTTGTCATCCACAAGCTTGTGTAGGGTCTTCAAAAGATAATGTTGACTATCTCTTCACCGCTGTCTCGGCTCTGGCTTGCTTCTTTTCATGATTTCCCATTGGTTGATCACCGCCGGTGGGGGTCCTTCTACTGATCGACAGTCCCTTTAAAAGTTAAATCTTTGAGGTGACGCTCTCTGATGAGTGTCTCGATGTGGTCTCTTAGTTGGTAGCACTTTGATGTGTCGTGACCAGTTTCCTTGTGGAACAAAACCCTAACCCGCACATTGCTCTATTCACTACACCTGCCTTGGGTCTTAGTTCATAATGAAATTCCCAATTCTTCATTCAAAGGAGTGAAACAGCTTGACCACAGGAAAAGGAGAAGTTTTGCACAGCAAGCAAAGTGTCGATATAGAGGTCACGTATAAAATCGAAACGGGCTGGGCTATGAGACTTAAGGCTGGGCAATCCTTTTTCAGTATATTTTGTCGTGTCTCTTCGGGCGTAGGTTGACAATCTCTAAGGATATTTGACTAGCTTCTGGTCTTCTACGATCGCCAGGATTTCCTCTTGTTTCTTAATGAGGTGGCCGCCTTCACCAACAGCCTACATAAGGGTCGACTTTCCTTCAATATGAGAAGGAAGTGCCCAGATAAGTACGCTGACCTAATTAATGTGGCGGGCAATTATACGATGGTTGAAGAAGATGAGCTAGCTTAGGGGGGTAGTTATGTACACGGGGGTCACCCTAGGGAGAATACCAAATCAAGTTATGGCCATACAAAGAACCAGAAGGGTGATCACCAGGAGGGTGACGGGAACCAAGATGGTCGTCGAGTCGATAATAGTAGAAACAGTCGGGATGACAAAAAGTTCCATGGTCAGTACACTAACTATACTCCCCTTAACAAGAAACAAGAGGAAATTCTGGCGATCATAGAAGACCAGAAGCTAGTCAAACATCCTTCTAGATTGTCAACCTATGCCCGAAAAGACACGACAAAATATTGTAGGTTCCATAAGGAAACTAGTCATGACACATCAAAGTGCTACCAACTATGAGATCACATCGAGACACTCATCATGGATGGTCACCTCAAATATTAAATTTTTAAGGGACTGGCGATCAGTAGAAAGACGCCGACGGGGGCCATCAGCTAATGGGAAATCATGAAAATAAGTAAAGCCCAAGCCGAGACAGCGGTGGAGGGACGGTCAACATTATATTTTGAAGACCCTTTACAAGCTTGTGGATAACAAAACTTAATCTTAAAAACAAAACCTTCTCTTGAGAGAAATAGCTTAGTTACTTTCAGTTTTTGAGATATTTTTAGTTTGTTTTATATTTCTAGCTTTTCTAATTATTCTTTATTTTGATTTTGTTAATTTTCAGATCAATTAATAAAGAATCCAAGAATGGTGTTCGAATTTTTAGTAATCATCTTTGTTATCAAAGATAAACTCGTAGCACCGACACCTGTCATGGTGGGTGAAGGTGCCCGGAAGGCTGAGAAGTCGGGGGTTAGAGACCTGACACGCCTGCCAAATTGATTGGGTGCATACAAAAGCACTTTCAGCAATCCGGCCACCCCAAGCTACCGGTTTTACCGGAAAAAAACACTCGGGTACTCTATTGAGGAAAACCTGGTGAAATGTGTCCGACTGTGTTAGTATCGCACTAACGATTGGGCCAAACCCTTGTAAACAGATAAATCCGGGAGACGTCATTGGTGACTTGTTTACATGTAAAAAAATAGGGAAAATGAGACAAGGTTTCCAGAACACCTCTTGGCAAAAGATTCAAAACAGTTGGGAATTATCTTGAGCGAAAGGCCAGAATACCAACCGAATCAAGATGGTCGGGAATTATCCTGAGTGAAAAATCAGGACACTGATCGAAAAATCAAGATGGTCGGGAATTATCTTGAGCGAAAAGCCAGGACAGTGACCAAAAAACAAAGACGGTCAGAAATTATCCTGAGCTAAAGGCCAGAACACCAACAGAATCAAGACGATCGGGAATTATTCTGAGCTAAAAGCCAGGACACCGATCGGAAAAAAAAACGGTCGGTAATTATCCTAAGCAGAGAGCCAAGACACCAACTGGTCCAACTACAGGGGAGCAAAAACTCAAGGAGTCCAAGACTGATCAGTTTAAACAAAAATAAAAAATAAAAAAAATGATCAGTTTAATAAGATACAAGATACTTGATCAGGTTAAAGTGACAAGCAAGATCAAAAGCGTCAAAAAATCAAAACTATTCAAATCCCCTTCGTTGAGCCGTCAAGAGCTTATCTCACGGATTTGAGGGGGTATTGTTATAGAGATTTTTTGATAGCATGACAAGTCAACATGATTAGATATGTGACGTCATGGGAGTCTAAAAAGATCAACCCAAGGTAGTTAATAGATGATCTCAAGGCCAAGTCAAAATTACGCAAGATGGTCAGGGAAAAAGCTTGCGTCAACTCTCAGAAATTTTATATTGTTCCTTGAGGGAGTCTTCCAAACCACCTAGACCCTAAGTCCCCAAGCGTTTGTGGGAACGTCAAGCATAAAAATGGGTCATTGTAAGCGTGTTGCACCATTGCACTTCGGAAACGTCTCACATGTTCTTGTGGATTCGTGTTTGCTTTAAATTGTTCGACTTGAGGCATTCTGAATCTTTCTAGGAACTTGGTTTGGAGAATGTTGTTCACGAATGGGCTTTCAAAATCATCGTATAGTAAATCTTTAAGCCCCTAACAACGTTCTAATGCTTCCACCTTCTGGGTTAATTTCTGTATAAGAATATCTCACTTATCTCCTGGTTTGTTATCCATTCCCGATCGTTGATGGTCTGTATATTCCCGACCATTTTTTTTACTAGTCGGTGTCCCGACTTTTACTCAAGATCAGGAATGGATAACAAACCAGGAGATAAGTGAGATATTCTGATACAAAAATTAACCCAGAAGGTGGAAGCATTAGAACGTTGCCAGGGCTTAAAGATTTACTAGACGATGATTCTGAAAGCCATTTGGTTCTATGTGTGACCTCTATATTGACACTCTGCTTGCTGTGCAAAACTTCTCCTTTCCCTATAGTCAAGTTGTTTCACTCATTTGAATGAAAAATTGGGAGTTTCATTACGAACTAAGACCCAAGGCAGGTGCAGTGAATAGAGCAATGTGCGGGTTGGGGTTTCTGTCACGACGCATCAAAGTGCTACCAACTAAGAGACCACATTGAGACACTCATAAAGGAGCGTCACCTCAAAGATTAAATTTTTAAAGGGACTGACAATTAGTAGAAGGTCCCCCACCGGGGTGATCAGCCAATGGAAAATCATGAAAAAAGCAAGCCCGAGCCGAGACAACGGTGAAGAGACAGACAACATTATCTTTTGAAGATCCTACACAAGCTTGTGGATGACAGAACTTAGTCTTCAAAAAAATACTTCTCTTGAGAGAAATAGCTTAGTTGTTTTCAGCTTTTGAGATATTTTTAGTTTGTTTTATATTTCTAGCTTTTATAATTATTCTTTATTTTGATGTTGTTAATTTTCAGATCAATTAATAAAGAATCCAAGAATGGTGTTCGAATTTTTAGTAATCATCTTTATTATCAAAGATAAACTCCTAGCACCGACACCTGTTATGGTGGGTGAAGGTGCCCGGGAGGCTGAGAAGTCGGAGTTTAGAGACCTGACACGCCTGCCAAATTGATTGGGTGCATACAAAAGCACTTTCAGCAATCCGGCCACCCCAAACTACCTGTTTTACTGAAAAAAAACACTCGGGTACGCTATTGGGGAAAACCTGGTGAAATGTGTCCGACTGTGTTAGTATCGCACTAACGATTGGGCCAAACCCTTGTAAACAGATAAAATCGGGAGACGTCCTTGGTGACTTGTTTACATGGAAAAACAGGGAAAATAGGACAAGGTTTCCAGAACACCTCTTGGTAGAAGATTCAAGACAGTTGGAAATTATCCTAAGCGAAAGGCCAGGACACCAACAGAATCAAGACCGTCGAGAATTATTCTAAGCGAAAAGCCAGGACACAGACCGAAAAATCAAGACGGTCGGGAATTATCCTTAGCGAAAAGCCAAGACACCGACCGAAAAATGAAAACGGTCGGAAATTATCCTGAGCAAAAGGCCAGAATACCGATCGAAAAATGAAGACGGCTAGAAATTATCCTGAATGAAAGGTCAGGACACCAACCGAATCAAGACAGTCGGAAATTATCCTGAGCGAAAAGCCAGGACACCGACCAAAAAAAAAATGGTCTGAAATTATTCTGAGCAGAGAGCCAAGACACCAACTGGTCTAGCTACAAGGGAGCAAAAAGTCAAGGAGTCTAAGATTGATTAGTTTAATAAGACACTTGATCAGTTTAAACAAAAAAAATGATCAATTTAATAAGATACTTGATCAGGTTAAAGCGACAAGCAAGATTAGAAGCGTCAAAAAACCAAAACTATTCAAATCCCTTTCGTTGAGCCGTCATGAGCACATCTCGCGGATTTCAGGGGGTATTGTTATAGGGATTTTTTGATAGCATGACAAGTCAGCATGATTAGATATACCTTGTCACGGGAGTCAGAAAAGATCAACCCAAGGCAATTAATAGATGTTCTCAAGGCCAAGTCAAAATTACCCAAGATGGTCGGGAAAGCTAACCGATCGGGCACAAATAACCTAGTCGGGGAAACTAGTCGATTGGGTAGAGATGACTTGGTTAGGACCATCCGATCGAGACAAAAGAAGTTAGGTCAGGATTAGATAATTGATCAGTTGAACAACGTGTGGGAGATATTAAAGGCAACTACGACTCAAATACGGTGAAGAATTGTCTTACTCAAACAAGGAATCTAGAGTCATACTCTAATAAGGAAATATCCCTATTTTCTCTCAAGTGTTAGAGAATTCTATTCAGGAAAGAACTCAAAGCTTCCCGAAGGATAAACTCCAAAATAGGAAAGAAGACAAAGGCGACTTCAATAAGTAACCGGTTCTAATTAAATACTATCATCTTTTCATATTTATGTTACAAGGATTAGGGTTCTATGCACATATAAATAGACCCATAATCTCATTGTAAAAGGGACAGATAACAGAACGACAAATACACAGAAGATATAGACAGAGATTGATAGCCACACAAAGAAATATACAAGAAAAAAAAAAGATACGCCAAAAAGAAGAAACATAGTGTGTAATCATTATATTATAGTGAATTCTTCTCGCCGTCACTGGCAACCGTGGATGTTTCCCCACATTGGGGTTTTACCACGTAAACTCATGTGTGCATGTTTTCTTCTCTTTTTTCTATCTTTTTCATAACATCTTCAACAATCTATAAAAACCTGTTAGACGCGTGATCAATCCTACATGATCCAATAATCACTGTTAACAGTTACCAAAATGGTAAAAGTTACAAAAAATAGCGAAATTATGATAATTGAGAAATTAAATGATACTAACGACCCTAAACAAGTTAGAATTACCGGTAGACGATTTTGACTTGACAAACTCAACTTATGACTTAAAAGGAAACTTTCCCAAAATGGTAAAAACTGTAATAACGGGGTCTAAACGATGGAATTTCGTCGAAAAAGAATGTGCCTCACCGCTTTAAGCGATGACTTGAAAACATCTTGTCGATTCGCTTCAGATAAAGTCACTTAGCCTTGAATTTAGGATGGTCCCTCAAAGTCATGTAGGAATTAGCTACTTGTTCTATATCAACCACATTAATAAGTCTGTTTTTAATAGCACTAAAGATTTATTTCGGATAAAAATACCCTCATATTAAGGCAACAGGTATCTAAATTTTTTTCTTTTACTTTTAACTTTGTATTCTTTCAATTTTCTTACCTTCATTGATAAAAAAAGAAAGAAACAGTTCAACCAAACTGCGATAACAACATAGTGAGAAACCCATTGACGGCGACGATAAATACAACACTGGTAGACATTTACGAAGATTTTGACGGCAGCCATAAGACTCCAGCAACACATTGATTCGAGATCTTGTCGATAGAAATCGTCAGGATTTGAGGTATTTTCGTTTGGGTTTTGTTGATTTTTCGATGTCTATTTAATTTTTGTTGATTTTGATTTAGTTGTTTATGAATGTGATTTCAGTGGTGATGCTTTGTTGTTTGAATATGAATAGTGGTGTTATCGATTCATATTTTATTCAGAATCTGCATTTCGATATAGTTTTTTGTTGTTTTGTTTTGAATTTGTTATGTTGTTTGGTAGATTTCAATTCGTTTTATTAAAAAAAAACATTTGAATTGTGGTGCTGGTAGGTTAGGGTTTTTCGATTAGGAGAAGATGATGAACAGTAGATTCAATTAGGGAATTTTTGATACCTATTAGCATCGTTCGAGACTTACTACGGCTTTTCGAGACTTAATATACAATTTCCCAGACTTATATTTGCATTTTCAAGACTTAAATATACCTTTTCGAGATTTAATTCATCTTTATTCGAGACTTACTGGTATATATTCGAAGCTTAATAGTGTATATTCGAGCTTACTAGTGTATATATTTTACAGAAATAATTGTTTCATTGGACTTATCTTGTGTTGTGTAGTTATTATTGTATGTTTTGTTTGTAACATTATATATGCATATGGTGAATCTTAAGATGGGCTATTGAAAACTTCGAGTCGGAGGTCGATACAGTATGTTATGATACGGAAGGCATTTATTTATTCTTTTTACATCGAACACCTGACATTGTTATTTATCCTCTTTTGTTAGTGTTGGACTCTTGATTTTGGTGAATGTCATTGGTTAATGGCTAAAGTGGAACTAACACGACGATCCATCCATCTGTATGATCAATAGCGGTAGGAAGTTGAATACGAAATCCAAAATCAACAAGTTACTTGTTTACGGTAGTCTCTGCCTTTAATGTTGAATCAAATTGTTTTTTATAAAATAGACGGAGGAAGGACACAACGATATATCCAGACCCGTTTCATATGGTCTTAGTAAGCAAACATAGCATTCCCCAATAGATAACCGGGCAAATAGCACAACTTTAATGATTATACACGGTATTGAAATCATTATTTTGTTTACAAGGTAATTAACAATTTTTTAACGTCTTTATATTGGCAATTGTGCAGCATACACATTAACATTGATTGAACATACTATGGCAAAGAGAAAGAAGTTCAATTTGATTAATGAGCAAATGCCACATATACAACTGAAAATGGTTGTGGAAGTATTTTTGAACTCCTATATTGTTTCAGACCAGTGAATCATGTTACGGTTTTTTAACTCCTCCATACGGATGTTATCGGATTTATATATATGGATGTTATGGATGTTATGGATGTTATCAGATATATTATGGATTTTTGGTTTATTATGGATGGATGAATGAATGTATACATTTATAATGAATTATGTTGTGTTTTTCAGGAAGTTGAATTTGTTGATTATTTTTGTATGGTTATGTTGAATGGAATTGACATGGACTATATATTGACTATGTTTATAAAAAATAATGAATTATGGTATGTTAGACATGGACAATGTAACTTTATTTTTTCCAACAAGTCTCGAATTTCGAGACTTATTAACTACGTTTGAGACTTATTACAACATTTCAAGACTTATTAGGTGCACTCGAGACTTATTACAAACCATTTGAGACTTATTTTATATATTCGAGACTTATTACAAAAATTTCGAGACATATTTTGTATATTCATGACTTAATACAAAAATATCGAGACATATTTTGTATATTCGAGACTTAACGAGACTAAATGTCATTTTCTATTATAAAGTTTCAAACCGATACACTTATGAATCTTATAATACAACATATCACCCACTAACCATCCACTTGCAAATTACAAACCGGTCAAGAAAAATCTAGCTTTTACAAATAATAAAGAAATGCCGATACATATCATAAAGAAAGTACAATAAATGAAAATAAAAGCATTACGGTTATCCACAAAGTGAGATAAAGTAAAAAAAAAATCATTATAGATTGTTTTCTCCAATGATTTCACCTTTTATTGGGCAAGTTTGTTTGTTGTGTCCGACTTCATGGTACACACTATATTTCAATCCATCGTCCATTATATGATATCGATATTCTTACTCAATCTATTGTCCTACAAATAAATAACACTATCAAATTATTCACCATATAAAAACTAGTCAAAAAAATACTTTAAATCTGATTCATCCCAGTAAGTCTCGAATTAATGACATAAATCTCGAAATTGATATAAATAGGCCTCGATAATGATATAAATAGGTCTCGAAATTGATATAAATAAGTCTCAATAATTTCATAATTAAGTCTTGAAACAGATATAAATAAGTCTAGAAACATATATAAGTCTCGATTATGAAATAAATAAGTCTAGAAAATGATATAAGTCTCGAAATTGATATAAATAAATCTAAAAAAGAATAATATTGTGTCTCGATATTAAGTTTCGGATACATCAAATAAGTTAAAAAAAAACACATAGCTTTCCAAAAAACCAGATCGAAATGGAGAATTAGCATCAGTTCAACATAAACATCTAACAAATTGAAAGTGAAAATTTTCATACCACATCCGAAAAAATGTCATTGACTGAGTTTCTCAACTGCTTTATAGAACAAATTTACCTTATCAACTCTTCCGATTATCAACTCTTCCGATAATCCAAACAAGGTTTTAATCATTGAATCTACTCTTTAAACCAAATCATTCATCAATTTTAAAAAGATATGGATGAATGAACTGCGAAACCTGGGTGAATGGAGAGAAGAATGAAAGTAGAACAACTTAAAAAATGAAAAGTAGAAGAACGACTTAATGGATAGAAGAATAGAGAAAATTTGAAAATGAAAAGCAAAAGTTGTAAAAGTAATAGGGGGATTTTGGTCTCAACACCCTTTTTGATGCTAATAAAACGAGACTTATTAAAGTAGTGATAGTTGCACAATTCAATGTTGAAAATATGGTATTTGAACCCATTCTTTCTTTTCCCTACTATTTTTGTTACATTATTTGCCAATAATTAATGTTAATATTAAATTAAAGTTTTTATCTAATAACCATTTTGATTTACAGTAGAGATGGTGCAGAGTTTTCATAAAAATTGATAAGAACTTCAAGTTCAAAATTATTGAATTAGTTTTTCTTTATGATTGGAATTCTCTTTGGATATAATGTGATTCTTCCTACATGGTTACTGTTATTTCTACTCGGCTTTTCAGCCATTCCTTAGATTTTTCCCTCTTCTCGGCAGCGGTGTTTGCACTACCTTTCGCTCATGCAAGTTCATGTTTCTCAAAGTTATTGCGAAGGAAATCAAGCGGCACATTGTTTAGCTTCTCGTACCCTATATCTTTCTCAAGATGTTTGGTGGTTTATTAGTCGAGAGTTTTGTAATTCTTTTGTTCACAGGGATTTCTCACCTTGTCTTTTTACTGTATTGAGCTTTAGTGTCTCTCACCTCCCTTTTTATTGTTTTTTTTTTCTCTTTATCAATAAAAGTTGTCATCATGAGGGGTTGAGGGGTTGCGGGCGTGGGATGAGAGGCTTTTGGAGTGCCAACTTAGTTGGGATACTTTAAATCTTCTCTAATGCTTTTCTCTTCTTCATTGATGTAATTCATAAAATAAAATGAAAAAAGTTCAAAATAACATTAATTTGTTGAAAAATATATTCATAAGTAATTGAAAAATATGTATTAAGAACTTCAAGTATCATGTTCATTACTTTCATAAAAATAAAAGGTATCATGTTCATGATTTATGCAATGAGAACTTTGAGGTTCTAAATAATAGTTGCGATAAACCCGTGCATGTATATAATAACAGTAAATAAAGCAGTCAACACCATGCATACAATGCATTATAATAAATAAAATCGTCAAAGCCGTTCATATAATGCTTAATATATATATATATATAATGCTTAACCCTCAATAGTTAACAAAGACGGCATTTCCGTATACATAATGCATAACAGTGAATTAAGTTGGTATCGTGTAATTTGTTAGAAAATTTATTACAAACTACCGGTTTGAGAAGGTTATTTGAGTATGATCGTTTTTATGAAAATGAAAGATCAATGTATATTTGAATTCTCTTTCGTGAGAATTTCCATTAATGGGTGAATGAGAAATTTAATCTCAAAGTGAGTCTGTTGTGTAGGTGAAAAAGAACATCACACATTGGTTGGATAAAGAATTTATATATAGTATATACATAAACGTGTGATAGTAGTTTATCAATATGTATTAAATCGTTGTATCCTTAAATCCTTAGAGACCATCACGTATAATGGTAAAATAAAATTGGCTTATTTGGATCCTGAATTTCTTAAAACTCAGGCCTTTATTATTTGCATCCATTTGGACCAATTGATTTTTCATTTGTAAACCCATTTTACTTTTGCCAAGTTCAAATGAAGTGAAAGGTGTGTTCAGTATTTAAGTAGTCAACTAAAGCCAAAAAAGTGACCATTTTTAAGTATTTAATTTTCGAGTTACTGATTTGTTAGGATGCCGGCCGGAAAGAGAATTTTAAAAAAAAAATGGTCACTCATGTGCTAATCCCAGTGTTTGTATTTACTAGAAACCCTATTGGACATTTGGACTGTGCTCCTGATTTCTTAAATAAGTTCAAACCTTCACTTACCACCGTATAGTATGATTTGGTAGTGGAAATAGTGCTCATTTAGTATTGTAATGTCATTGCATTGTTAATGTAGAAATAACAAAATAAAAAACGTTTCAATACATTTGAATTTAGAAAAAGTAAAATATTCAATACCCAAATGCTGAGAGTTTTTCTCATGATAAAATAGACCGTATATGTCACAGCCGAAGAAAAATAACTATTCTGAACAATTTTGTTCCAACTTATGGATACTATTGTATAAATTGTATTGGAAATTCATTTGAGTGGGAAAAAATTAGTGGGTGAATAAGTAAATGTTAAAATGATGATGGAAACAAATTTGAAACCCAAACAAGTTGTTGACTTGTAGACATTAAAATAGTGGTGAATTAAGATAAAATAGAGATGATGATGATGCAAAGTAATAGTATATATACTACATAGGTAGTTGGAGCATGAGGCATTGTTGTTTTCCGGTGGTGAGCGACCAAGTCAACTTTTGGGTTTCACACATCACACAGACTATTGGTATTGGGTAATTGGGTAATTGGGCAATTGGGCAATTGGGCAATTGGGTATGGTGTTGGTGGGTCCAATCGCAGTCGGCTCTAAAATAACGCGTTTACGACTCTCGGATCAAAATTCCATTCCACCCATTCATGATTCATGATTCATGATTCATGATTCAACAACAAAAAGTCAAGTCTAAACTCAAACAATTCTAAGAACTCCAAATACAACGACGAACGGGGAATATTACTTTAACACTAACTAACCAATCCATAAGCACAATCTTTAATACTTTATACTTTCTTCTTCTTTTTTAAGGAAAAAAATGTTAGGAACTTGAGATTTGAAAAATGAATTAAATTTTTAACATATATTTTTTATTATATTAAATAACTAAATATAGTCAATAACGGCTGAAGGGAAAATGATATTTAATAATAAATAAAAAATTGAAAACAATTTCAGAAAAATTGAAAAAAAAAAAAGAGAGAAGGAAATGCTGACAGTATAAGAAAAGAATTTTGAGGCTTCCACAAACTGATTTCCATCTTTCCAATCGATCTTCATTTTCTCATGCCCTCACCATTTTCTCATCGATTAATCTTCAAAACCTTTCCATAACCCACCATTCTAACCATCACCACAAAACTGCAACATACATATATATATTGAAATATTACAAGAATAATTTCAATATAATTGTCGGGATCTGTCGAGATCAAACAATACATGTATGGTAATCCGAGAAGTAAGCTACCCACACATGCTTGTAAAACATGCATTATGGGATTTGAATCCCTCATTACTTATGTGGAAGGAAAGTGCACTACCGGCTCTGATATGAGATGATGTGCATATATATATATATATATATATATTATATTTATCCACTCAGGACGATCCTGACTTTATAATTTCAGACGTTCGACCATAGCCACACATTCACAATGAGCCCACAACCCCACATTAACAAATACTCACACCCAATATGAATGTATGATTGTGACTGGACGTCATTAACTTATAATTTCATGACATCATTACCAGAGAAGTACTATATATATATGTGTGTGTGTGTGTGTGTGTGTGTGTGTGTGTGTGTGTGTTCAAAAAATTATAGCACTCTTTTCCCTTTTATTTTTAAGACTATCATCAAATTAACAACTTAAGTTTTAATAGCATATAAAGTGTTGTTCGAACATAAATACCTTTAAAACACACTTACAGAATTAAGTTTCGTATTTTTTCCAAGACTTATTTTTCGTACTTTCGAGAATTATTTTGGTGCTTCTGAGACTTAGTTTGGTATTTTTGAGATTTATTTTGGTCTTTTCGAGACTTGTTGATCATTTTTGTAATTTCTAAGACTTATTAGACATTTTTATAACTTTCTAGACTTATTGGACAAATAAGAAATTTTTCAATAAGTATCGAAAATACTTAAATAAGTAGAGGTGGGCATAAAAACCAAAACCGAAGTGAACCGAACCGAACCGAATCGAAAAAGAGTGTTTGGTTTGGTTCATAGTTTCTATACGGTTCAAACTGATTTGAAATTTAAAAACTGAATTGAATTCGGTTCGGTTTCGGTTTTGGACATACAAAACCGAACCGAACCGAATAAACCAAATTGTCTAAATTAATTATTTTGTAAGGTTCAAATTTATTATAGATTGTTTGTTGATGATGTTTTATTTTTGGACTACATATATATACTACATTTTTTTACTTCTATTTATAGCAGTTATGATGATTTTATATTTTGACTGAGTATGTAGACCGAATATGATTGAAATTTTAGATTCGGATTCAAAATTGGATTGTATTTTGTTTAAATTAATTTTTACATATTATGCTTTCTTAAAAAAGTTTAAGGCTAAATGCAAAAAATGCAACTTAAAAACCTAAAAAATTTAAAAAAACATATTAAAAAACATTTAAACCCCATTAGGTCCAAAACCGAATTGAACCGGACCGAACCGAACCGAGATAAAGGTGTTCGGTTCAATTCGGTTTTCAAGTTCAAACGGTTCAAACCGGTTCACATTTTAAAAAACCGAATATATGTCGGTTCAATATAGTTTTGATCAAAACCGAACCGAACCGAACCGAACAATGCCCATCCCTATAAATAAGTATCGAAAATACAAAATAAGTCTCAAAAATACTCAAATAAGTCACGAAAATATAAAATAAGTCTAAACAATACCCAAATAAGTCTCAAAAACATAAAATAGGTCTTAAAATTACCCAAAAATTCTAGAAAATACCAAAATAAGTCTAATAAGCACCAAAATAAGTTTCGAAAACATCAAAATAAGTCTCGAAAAAATAAAATATCTGAGACTTATTAAACAAATAAGAATTTTTACATATTTTTTTTTTCTTTCGACCTCCATTGGAGGTCTAACATCTCCAATGGAGGCCTTTTTTTAACTTTTGTACCCATGATTTTTTTTTTTTGAAGCTTATATGGACCTAGAAATTGTTTTTTTTTAAAGCTTATTTGTACCCAAATTACTAAAATAAATGGGATTCATTGAGTTTGTGAAAGAGGTTGAAGCAGATGAGGAAGATACGTTGAGGATGATAGAGAAAAGAAAAGGAAATGAAAAGAATAAGACAAGAGGGCCATTTTTGTCACTCATTTACATTGGTGCTATATAAACTTAACTTATTAACTTTGTGATATTCACAAAACTCCAATTGGATATGGTGTCAATTGAATAAGAGGTCAAAAATTAAATAGCAATTTTTGGGGCGGGTCTTGCACAAATAGCACCATATTAATAACTATTGTTTAAATAGTACTAAAGTAGGTGGTGAGATCAAAATATCCCTACTTTTTTTGTATCTTACTTTATTTTTTTAACTTTTTAACTTTTTAACTTTTTAACTTTTTACTTTTTCTCTCTTTTTTCCCATTCTCCCAAACAATCTCTCTTTCTCCCTATCCTCTCGGGCTCTTGTTTCTTCCTCTTCCAAAATGTCCAAACCATTTCTGCTACTTCTTTAAGTTCACTCATACCTCAGTTTTGAAGATTGAACAATTTCTAAAAAAGATATAGAAATAAGTCTCAAATAATCATAATAAATCTCGGGTATTCATAAATTAAATCTCAGGAATTTATAAATAAGTCTCGAAAACGTATAAGTCTCACAAATTTGTGAGTAAGTCTTGAATAATAGTAATAAGTATCGAGTATTCATAAATTAAGTATCGAATAAGCGTAATAAGTCTTGGGTATTCTTAAATAAGTCTCGAAATGGAACAAATAATTCTCGAAATTAAAAAAAATCTCAACAGACTGCTCATATTCTCAAATTCGACAAACCCAAACCCAAACCTACCAATTCAAGATTCAAACAAACCCCATTCAGATTCAATAAAATCATCATTCACATAAAATTTATAACATATTCATAATAAAAACTAAATTTAAAACTCAAATTTAAAAACTAAATTTTTTAAAAGAGATAATTTAAAAAAATGGAGATAAATTGGATCTCCATGGATCCAAGCATCCCGATCTCAGGCGGAGTTAGGAGTTCTCAGTCGGAGCCTCACGACGATGTTCAGAATCCGACGGCTTGAGAGAATATTCGGCGTCCATTCTCTCTTAGTTGGAGTCAACACTTTGAGAGAATGGGAAGAAAGAGAGAGAGATCGTTTGAGAGAGAATGGGAAAATAGAGAGATCGTTTGAGAGAGAAAATGCAGAAAATTGAAAGTTTAAAAAAAAAATTAATAATCAGTGGGGGTATTTTGGTCTCAACACCTATTTAGGTTCCAATAAAACAAGACTTAGGCTCAGTTTGACATTGCTTCCCCAGCTGCTTTTGGGACCAAAAGTGATTCTGGACCTAAGACAGGGTGTTTGGTAAAATCACGGGAAAGTGTTTTTGGTCACTTTTAGCTTCTCCCAACTGAGTTTTTAAGAAGCTGCAAATACATGTTTTTGGATTTTGGCTTCTGCTTTTAGAAAACGCGCTACAGTGATATTAAATGAAATTGTACTAACTTTCCAATTTTGTCTTTATCTTTAACGAAATTTAACAAAAAAAATTGGGCTTATATTTCTATACAAAAAAAATTTGTAATAACTGTATAAAAAAATGGGGATAATTAATTCAATAAAGTAGAATAAAAATGAAATAAAAAATAAAGTAGAATAAAATAAATAAATAAATAAATAAGGCTAATTAATTAAATAAAGTAGAATAAAAAATGGGGCTAATTAATTCAATAAAGTACCATAATTATATAACACTTAACACTAAACACAAATAAACAAGAAAAATGTAAAGTATAGCACATTAGTACCATTTAGATGTCTATGTCCTTTTAGTAATTTTACACACTCACAACACTTTTTATTTCAATTTACCAAACACATTGAAATTGTTTTTAGTTATTATAATACTTTTAAAAATCAGTTTACCAAACACTCAGCTGATTCTTCCCACAGCAATTCCCTCCACAGCACAGCAATACCAAACTGGGCCTTATTAAAGTAGTGTTATTGTCAATCTTCCAAGTTGAAAATGTGCTATTGTCAATTTATCAATGAAGTGCATATGGACCATTAGATTCAATTACTTTGACCCAGTCTGCATACACTTGTCAATGGTTATTCATAATCTATGACTCAAATGTAATGCACTGAAGTATTTTATATAGGTGAATTCATAAAGAGCCAAAAAATTTATAGGTTTATTGCTTTTAGCCACCAATTTATATTTTATTATTTTTATCGCGTTTAACCCATTTTGGACAAGTTTACCCTTAAATGAATTGAAATAATAAAAGATAAAAAAAAATTAGGTTTTTG
The DNA here is from genome assembly GCA_032871835.1 of Dipteronia dyeriana. Classification (NCBI taxonomy): domain Eukaryota; kingdom Viridiplantae; phylum Streptophyta; class Magnoliopsida; order Sapindales; family Sapindaceae; genus Dipteronia; species Dipteronia dyeriana. The sequence goes on along the minus strand of CM065296.1, from coordinate 96,503,187 downwards.
GCTCTTGTTTGCGTTTCAGGCAACAGAAACAGAAAGAGAAAGAAAGAGAAAGAGAAGGAAAAGAGACTCCGCCGTCCATTGACGCCACCGCCCTCTCGCCTGCCGATGCCGCCACCTACAACGACCGTCCTCCCAAGCCCGTCAATCTCGTGCATTTGCTTTGTCTATTTTTCTCTCGTTTTTAATGCCACTTGGAGCGATTGTACGTCCAAGCTCCATCAACACCACAACAAGTTTCGATTTTCAAGTAAGTTCTTATGTAATACTGTTAGATATGGATTGAATTTCCAATGGCTACCAAACGGGATTCAAATAATGCGAAGACTTCCTGGAGACGTGAGATACGTTTGGAAGTAGGAGATCGAGTTTGAGGAAGGTTTGAAGATCGAAGAACTGAAGAAAAACGGAATCTGATAGGTACCGCGGTGCAAACATGTGCACAGACCGCGGCACAAGGAGCGGTAAAACGTCTGTAAGTTTTCACGGTGCGGACCGCGACGGAGGCAAGTGTACCAACCGTGGTATTCAGAGCGGTGGACGACAGCGATGCATGTGGTGAAGGGTGTGGGTGGCCAACCACGACCCGAACCGCATCAATGGTGGATTTTGCCCAAATATGAATGTTGCACGAAATAGGAAAGGTGTTTGCTTCTGGAAGTTCTTATGTTAATCAAATTAGGAAAGTCCTGTGCTTAAAAGAATAGGATTTCTTTTAAACAATAAGACTTGTCATAAATAGGAAAATAGTATTTATGTGAAACAAGTAATTCTTATACGTTTAGGAGTAAGATTTCCTTTTATGTTAAACTCCCTGTAATTCATATAAATAGACCCTAATAGCTAGACTATTTGTTGTGGAACAAATTAGCAAATATAGAGAGATCTCAAGAGAACATTGGGTGTAATTGGATTTGGGGTATTTTAGAGAGAGAATCCTGAGAGCGGTTGTAACAATTTATCACATAGTGAATTATTTCTCTTGTCGTCTGACGACCGTGGTTTTTTTCCGATTTGGGTTTCCATGTAAAATCTTCTTGTGTTGTGTGATTGGATTTATTCTCTTCATCTAATTCTTTATTTTGCTATTGTTGTTTTGTGTTCTATCTAACAACGCTTCCGCGTAAAATTCCGCCAACAAATACAGTAGTTAATCATTGTCATCATTTAGAAAAAAATAGGTTTTCTTAAAAATAAAAAAAATATTGTTGTGTTGGATTTGATTCGATTTCTAGTTGGGCACATTTGAATTACTCGAACCGCTACTGTTGTTGTTCTTGTGTTGTGGATTTGATTTTGTGACAACTAATTGTAAAATATGTGTTTTTTTATTATTTGTCACATATAACTATAAGTTAATTATTTTGGAGGAGTTTTGATCCCCTTTTCTCTGTTTTCTTGGTCTGTGGTTATGTGTTTCTGTCTGATTTCTTTGCGTTTGGGTTTCTGGTGTGGCTGGGGTTTCAGCTGTTTGTTTTGTTGTTTAGTTTCTTTTGTAATAGACCATTATGCTCTATTTTGGTGTTGGTTTCGTCTGCCCAACTTTTTAGTGTTGTGACTTGTCACAATGGAAATCATGTCATTTTTTTCCTAGTCTTAATAAGCTTCAAAATAGTTTTTTTTCCAGGATTATATGATTTGGCTTAGTTGAGAATGAGAAGATTGTTTTAAGATTCTTGGTTACTGTTCGGCTGCTTTGGCACAACAGGAGTCATATCTTGTATGGTGGAGTAGTCAAAGAGCTAAGAGATTGATGGAGTAGGGCAGGTGAACTCATTGTAGAATTCAAAAATGGTGGAAAGGTGGTTGGTTTACACATAGGACAAATCTCAAATGAGTTGAATTTGATGTGTTAGGAGTGTTGGATTTTTGTAATAAGACCAGTTTCTCTTGTGCAGAGTGTTTGATATTTTGCCTTTGAAATCTAAGTTTACAAATGTGAAAATTGTTCATATTTATAGGAATCGCAACAGAGTCTCTCTCAAGTTCCTAGGTTTGCATTTGGTTATGTTAGCTCTATCTATTAGAGTAATTCATTTCTAGATTGGCTTGAGCATGGAGCCAGTCTCAAGGCTAGTGTGTCTAGAAGTGGAAATGAAATTGAAGATAGTAGGAATTAATGACATTTGACTTGAAGAACTATAAATTTGTTCATTTAATTAAATTTAAATTTGTTGTAAAAGAGGTCTGTAGGAGGTGCCTTGTAATATATATTTTTTCAACTTTGATCAATATTATTTTATGGTTTTATTTATAATTTGTATCTACTGGCAGGTGCAATAAAAGATTCGTTTACAAATAATTATTCCTCTATTTATTTCTCTTTATTCTATTTCTTAATTTCATTTTTTTATATGATATTTGTTTTTAATTAATTACAAATACAACTAGCATATAACTACCAACTGTGAAAATCAATACTAACTGGAATGTAATTTCACATTGCACTAGCATGTAACTTTAAATTGAACTAGCATGTAACTTCTTGCATGTAACAATATTGGAATTTGCTTTTAGACCTTATGTTTCAACTGTGAAAATCAAACTTCAAATTATAGTGGCATATAACTTCAAATTGAACTAGCATGTAACAATACTAGAATTTTGCTTTTGGACATTGTGTTTCAACTGTGAAAATCAATACTAACTGACATGTAAATTCAAATTGCACTAGCATGTAATTTTAAATTGAACTAGCATGTGACAATACTAGAATTTATTTTTGGACCTTGTGTTTCAACTGGACCTTGTGTTTCAACTGTGAAAATCAATACTAACTGGCATGTAACTTCAAATTACAATGGCATGTAACTTCAAATTGAACTAGCATGTAACTTCAAATTGAACTAGCATGTAACAATACTGAAAATTATTTTTAGACCTTATGTTTCAACTGTGAAAGTCAATACTAACTGGCATGTAACTTCAAATTGAACTAGCATGTAACTTCTAACATGTAAGAATACTGAAATTTTGTTTTTGGTACAAGTGTCTTGCAGTGATATGAGCAATACGAACTGACACATAACTTCAAATTGCATTGTCATGTAGCTTTAAATTGAACTGGCATGTAACTTTTGGTCTGTAAGAATATTGAAATTTTGTTTTCGGAACAAATGTCTTGCAGTGATATGGGCAATACGAACTGATATGTAACTTCAAATTGCAATGGTATGTAACTTCAAATTGAACTTACTCGTAACAATATTGGAATTGAATTTCATCAGTGTACTAAATTCAATACTGGAATTTGGTCTTCAAAATAAATTCATTCAGTACTGTAATCTAACTTAATAAAGCCTACGATACAAAATATAGTATTTCACCCATACATATAATAATTAAAACATCATTGCAAATACCTAAGTTGTACCACCAACTTCCGATATCAATGGACATTTCTGTGAATCGTGGCCTTCTTCTCCATATTTTCTACACCTGTACGATCTATGTGGTCGCTTCGATATTGCAGATGGAAATGGTTGAGGAGCCTGTCATGGTTGAGCATTCTTACAATTTTGTAGGTTGTGACCAGATTTTTTACAAATCATATTTCTGGTCTTTCCATTTCCATGTTCCCCCGCATAGTTAAATCTTTTCTTTTTTGGCCTTATAGCTTGCGTACGAAAAGAAGGCAGATGAACAACATTTGATCACACATCTTGAGGAATATTCCATTCACTAGGATGCCCAACCGGAAAGATTTTCTCGGAATATGCTTCAAGCTAACTAGTAGTTTTGTAGCAATCCCCACAAAAAAATGAAAAAGGCTTCTTTGTGTACCTACAAAATTAAATTTTATAAGTAATTAAATTAATCACATTTGTTAATAAGGTAAGATACAATGGAATACGAGGATAATAACCTTATTGTGGCTAATACATGGCGACATGGTTGTTATTGGTTTTTGGCAAGAATGTACCAAAAATACTAGCATGTAATTTGGGTAGAAAAAATTACAGTAGCTGGGTTTCACTCTAAATCGAAATTATCGAGTGACATGTAACTTAGAAATAATTGACATGTAATGTCAAATTGAACTGTCGTGTAATATTAAAATAAACTGGCATATAACTTGGGAAAAAAAATTACAATACATGGGTTTCACTCAAAATCGAAATCAATCTCTTATTCTTCATATCAAACATAATAATTCTTGTAAAAAAACAAGTGGGAAATGGATACATACCTTTAAGAATGTCGTTTGGCTTCAGATCTACTTCAAGAGAGAGAAAGAGAAATGTATTTCGGGATAAATTGTTGCTATGTTTTAGATCTAATTCACGAGAGACAGGGAGATACACACAAATAATGAATGAGAGCTGGGTTGAAGAGAAGAGAGACCAGAAAATGTTGCTGGGTTTCTATTGAAGAGACACAGAGAAAGAGAGAGAGAGAGAGAGAGAGAGAGAGGGAGAGAGAATGGAGAGACACGATCTCAATGTTTCTGGAGACAAAATACAACACCTATATGCAGAGACGAAATTCATAGACAGAATCCAAAATCGGTTTAGAGAGAGAGAGATGGTGAGAAAATCTGATTTTGAAATAAATTGGAGGGTTTTATGTGAAGTCAATGAAATTTTGGGTAGGAAATGTTTGGTGAAGTAAAGATAAAGGTGAAGGTATACTTGTCACTTCAAGTCTAAATATGATAACTATAATAAAAAATATATTTTTGGTTAAAAGCAATGAAGCAATAAAATAATAAAAATTTGATCACTTCTTACAATTTCCTCTCTCTCTCTCTCACACACAAACACACACAAACACACACACACACACACACACACATATATATATATATATATATATATATATATATATATATATATATGAAACTTTTCATATCAGCACCCCCTTGATACAATGAATAGCTTTGATGAAATTACATACAATTGAATATTTTTCAATGAGATTTTTTATATGTATTATAAGAAAATTAAACTACGCATTTGGTAAAAATTTGATTTTTTTTGGATGTGAGAACTATTTTTTCTTATATTTTCCTATTTTTTAAATGTTTTATTTTCAAAAAATTGAAAAAAATTAGTTATTGTACCCGATTTTTTTTTAATTTGTTTTCCGCAAATGTAATTCATTCTTTTTATCATACATACAAAAAATCACATTAACATTTAATAAATTTCATTAAATTTCATCAAAGGTGATTAAATTTCATTAAATTTTCTTCTTCTTCTTTTTTTCCACAAATGCATTGTATATATAGAAATTTTCCACTGATGCTTTTTTACGATGCATACTTTATGCATTTTGGATGGAATTTAATGGAATATATTGAATCTTGATGTGTATTTATGTATGGATGATAAAAACATTGAAACACACTAGTGGAAAAAATATTGAAAAAAATTCGGATACAAAAACTAATTTTTTTCGACTTTTTTTTTGAAGATAAAATATTTAAAAATAGGGAAATACCAGAAAAAATAGTTATCGAATTCAAAAAAAATTCAAATTTTTACTAAAGTTGTATTTTAATTTTCCCATGATGCATACAAAAAATCTCATCGAAACACAATCAACTGCATGTAATTTCATCAAAAGTACTCATTGTATTAAGATATGAGGGTGCTGATAAGAAAAATTATATATTGTCACTAATGGAAAGAATATTAAGATATCCAAATATAAGCGTTTAAATTTGGTTCTTTAAAAAATATATAATTACATTATCAAAGCTATACATCGAATAAAAAGATTGTTTTTAAAAATTACTTTTTACATTATAAATAAATTAAAATCGTCTCTTTCTAAAAAAAAATAAAAACAAACATTTTTTTTACTATGTGTATTTTCTTTTCTGCTCAACAACAAAACTAATTCTCTCTCTACATCAATTTTCTTCTATAACAAACAAAAAAAAAACTTTGATGAACCAATAAATAAATTATAAAGCAAATAAAGATCATGAACAATCCAATTTTTTTCAATAACAAACTAAAGTTGATAAAACTTTGATGAACCCAATCAAGTTTAAAGACAAAACATGACTGATCGATGATAAATATATTAAAAAAAAACACTCCCATATAAAAGAAAACTTCAATACGATATTTTCCGGCTAGGAAGCTAGGAAAATGGTACGTAATTGTTCATTGGTTCCATAGAAAAGACATATAACTTGATTAATTATTCATTGATTCATCAAAGTTTTGTTATTATTATTTTTTTCTGTTTGTTACAAAAGAAAATTGACTTGGAGAGAGAAGTAGTTTTGTTTTTGAAAAGAGAAGAAAACACGTATAGTAAAAAAAAATTGTTTCTTTTTCAATTTAAATCCTATACGGATCTGATTTTTTTACTAACCTCGTATAATATCATGACATATAAGCATTACAATGAATGGGTGTTTAATATGTGATTAGTTTTCACAACTACTTTATCAATAACATATCACATGTTTTAAAAAAGTTAGTAAAAAAATCAGATCAAAGGAGGATTTAAATTCTTTGTTTTTTTTATAGAAAGAGAAGATTTTAATTTATTGATAGTGTAAAAAATAATTTTGAAAGACAATATTTTTCTTTAATGTATATCTTTAAGGGCTCGAAAAATTAATGACACTATTTTGGGGGGTTGTTATGTAAATATCACCACATTAATAATTCATGTTTAAAAGACACCAATTAAGGTGACCAAGCAAAAATACCCCGACATATTGAGATTCTGTCGTTTTGAAAGTGTGAGTGAAAAAGTAGAGAGAGAAAGAAAGCGACGGCAAGCAAATCAATGACAAGCAAATTAACGGTGAAGTAATCGGAAGTTGGAGGCCAATGGATTTTCGACTCTTCACCAGATAATTTCCGATCGATAGAGGTAAGTTGATTTAGATTTTGTGTTTCGTTTTTGTTGTTGATAAGTTGCTTTGGATGTTTGATGAGTTTTGTGTTGATTGAAATGGTAAATTATGGTTGATTTATCGATCTGAGGATGGTTATGAGTTAGTTTAGAGTTTGAAATCAGGTTGAATATTTGTTGCAGAAGATGAATTTCTGGGTTTCTTAGACTTTTTTAGCTAGACCCGAGCTTTTTTTTTTGTTTAGAAAATTAGGTTTTGTTTGTCCGAGCCTTTTTGTTTGGAATCTGAGCTTTTGTGAGGAAAATTCGAGCTTTTTTTAACACGTCCGAGTTTTTTTGTTTAAGATCCGAGATTTTTTGTTTCAAATTCGAGCTTTTTTAAAACATTCCGAGGTTTTTCTTTTGGAAAATTAGGTTGGTTAAACTCCGAACTTTTTTTTCAAAAATCTGAGCTCTTTTGTTTCAAATCCGAGCTTTTCTGAAATATGTCCGAGCCTTTTCTTTTGGAAAATTAGGTTGGTTGAACTCTGAGTTTTTTTTTTCAAACCTCCGAGCTTTTTTATCAATTTTTTGAGTTGTTGTTTCTAAAGACCCGAGCTTTTATTTTTAAAGGCACATACTTTTTTTCAAAGGGCGGAGCTTTATTTTCAAAGGGCCCGAGCTTTTTTTTTTCAAAGGCTCGAGTTTTTTTATACTGTGTTTGAGCTTTTTTCTTACAATCCCCGAGACTTTTTTTGTTCTTTCCGAACTTATTGTAGTATACTTATGTATTATTTTTGTGAAATTGCAGATGATGAATCATTTGAAGGATTTACTTAAAACTCCATAGGGAAAATGGTACGAGGGCAAACTCACTCGCCGTGACCATTTTAACTCCCTTGGTAGTATAGATGTCACACTTAACCGGGTCCTTAAAGATTTGACTGTCGAAGACCGACATCAGTTCATGGAGTCGTGTTTAGGGCATTTCATGACCACACATCAGCATATGAAGTTTTTGGGTGGTGTTATCCATTGGCTGCTTTTACGGAAGCTACATCATGATGGCCCGACAGATAATATGTGGTTCATGTTAGGGAATCATTCGGTGAGGTTCTTGAAGGTAGAATTTTGCCTGATCATCGGACTACGGTTCGGATTCGTTCCGGACATGACCTTGTATGCTAGCGTGGGGTATTTTGAAAAAGTCTCGGACAACCTTTAAAAAGGCTAAAGACTTCACAAATATAACAAATGGAATATATGTTCATATAAAGACTGAGACAATAAATCTTAAGGAATGAATACATTGTTACACCACTCAGAAATGTATGATAAAAAAAACGAAGATCAAAAATATATGTTAACTTTTTGTACAGAATCTGGAGAGAGAGAGAGGAGTTGTAGATCGATTTTCAGACAACTTTTTTTGGAAAGAGAGGAGTTACCGCTTTTTTGTTTTCAAAGTGTAGATGAAAGTATAAAGAGAATTAAAAAATCATTATTTAATGGCAATTTAGATAGTTCACCGTAATAGATACCTTTTAAACTTAAGTTATTAAAACAGTGACTTCAATGCAACATATATATATATATATAAAGTGACATTTCTTACGATTTCTACTATCTTTAATAATATGAATATATAATTTTTTAAAAACCATATTTAACCATCGGATAAAACCAATATTTAGATTTTGATGTCCTAAGATTTCGTTCTTATAATGTATATATGCCGGTGGCGGGGAACTTCACCCTTGGTGGAGATCACTTTTGATCTTCAGATGCGATGGAGATCACTTCGATTTTAACAGAGGAGATCTAGTCCTGACCAATACTTTTTTATTTTTTTTTAGTTTTTTATTTTGATTAATTTAAATTGTTATAAGCTAATGTGGCGGATCAACCAATTTTATTTTATTTATATATTATCTACCCAAGGTAAAAGGAATATATTGCCCTTTAGCATAAACTAACGGTAGGCAACCATTAGTCAACAACTTGAGGGGAAGTTAGTGTAATTAAAGAAGTTTATATTCAGAGTGTAATTAGATCATTTGTTATGGGAGGTCGGTGCAATTTGCCGTTTAGAACACTCTAATAATTATTCTTTTTGATATTATAAAACTGAAAGAATATAAATAAAAGCTTCACAAAAAAATAAAATAAAAATTATAATATAAAGTAAAAGTTCATTCTAATGCCAGCGAAGAAAAAACAAATCTCTAGCTAGAGTCAATTGCATATACCCACAACAATTACGCATAGAAACATAACCCCCATCTCATTTCTCTTTCGATTCTCATTCTCTACTTGTTTTGGGTTTCTTTGACCGGTAAGCTTCTCTCGAGATCTTGTCTCGGATAGTCTTCATTTTTTTTTTAACTTAGTAATTCAAACTTGGGTACGGCTTCAGTTTTAGGACCTGATTTTCAAATTTGTTTGATTTCCTTGTTGCAATCCTTCTTTGAATTCTGGGTTTATATTTGTGTGTTTTATCTGCGATTATAAATGATTAATTGTTTAATTAGTTTGTTAGGGAATGTTATATTATGGGTATGAGTTCTAAAGGGTGTATGGAAATCACGGTTTATAACTGAATTAAGGTAAATAGGCCGTGTATTTTGATCCGATCTTCGCTCTGTATGATCAAAAGTGACAATTTCACTTGCAATTTCATGTATTAGACTTAAAATCTAGCATTGATTGTGAGGTTATTGTTGTTTAGGATAATCAGTGATTAGGGACTTATAGCAAGGGCCGGAGCAATTATGGCTAATAATGCAGCGGCGTGTGCTGATAGGGCCACTAGTGACATGCTGATCGGTCCAGACTGGGCAATTAACATTGAGTTATGCGATCTCATCAACATGGATCCTGGGTAACATTCTTTTCCTCTGCAGTTTCTCTTTTCTTTGAATATAGGAATTTAATGACTTGAATTTATTGGAAGCATAATCTTTTTGGTATAAGTAAATCAGCGTTCGAAAAAGCAGCCGCCTAGGCGTTAGGCAGCTATAGTCGCCGCGATTTGGGCCAAATTGGCCTTCCTAGGTGGCCTGGCGCTAGGCGGAGTCAAAGCAGTTGACTCTGCCTAGGCGGTAATTTTTTTTATTTTTTAAAACTGCCCCTTCAAAACAGCATCGTTTTATTGGGAAAAAAAAAATTCTGGCTGCAGCGGCACCGCCTAGGCGACCTAGGTGCCAGGCTGCTGCCCAACTAGTGCATAGTGCCTACTAGAACACTAAAGTGAATATTTGTTTGAATTGAATTTTGTATTTATTAGTGCTAGTTAGCCAATTCACTGATAGATTTGGGATTTTTCCTTTTCCATTTTCCTTTGTACATTTGTTGTATTTTTGCTTTGGCCGTAGGGACAATAAAACTCAGATGAGATGTTTCTGCTTCGGTATATGCTTCTAAGTTTAATGGAAACTCATATAAGTTGGGTGAGATGAGTGCCCGATAATGACTTTCGGTTAAAAGGTGTATTCCTTCTAGAATGTTCCCATGTATGGTTTACATAGTGCAATCCTCTCAAAGGTGGCTAGCTTTAGGATGTGGTTGGGCTAGAAACATTATATTTTGTGATAGGTTTGCTGATATTTAAAGGCTATTTGAGGTTATCTGATTTTGTTATTCTTTGCTACTCTGTTTCATATGGCTGTTAAGAGTCAAGGAGAACTTGTTAAAGAACTGATGTATTCTGTAATATTTTAGTATTTAAGTTGAGGCGAACACCAAAAATTCATATATATGTTATTTTATATCGCTGGGAAACATAAACAAGTTTCATCTATCTTACTAATGAATAGAAAAAAAAGGGACAAAAGCCCAGTTGATTGTTTGAAGTGAAATTGCTTTGATTCTAGATTTTCAATTGACCTGCAACTTACCCAGTTTTGAGAAATTATAATTGCATAGTCAAATATTCTGATAGTTTAATTTCATACATTTTGCTTGTGTTCATTGTAATCATGGGATGGTGTGGCAGGCAAGCCAAAGATGCTTTGAAGGTACTGAAGAAGCGCCTGGGCAGTAAAAATGCTAAAATACAACTTCTGGCTCTTTTTGTAAGTATCATTTGTAACTTCCTAGAAATAGCTTCTATCTTGTTTAATTCAGAGTTGTAAATCATGCAATGTCAAAATGTTGTGACTTAGTTTTTTTGAAATTGAGTTAAAATGAAATACATGAGTTCTGTTTCAACATGATCTTTGCCACAGTGTCTAGACTATTGTTGTTCTTAATTGTTGATCTTGTGAATTAGATGATATACTTGTTGTCTTCATGTGTGCAATGACATGGAAGAAACTGCCTGATTAGTTCGATAATTTGAACTGGAATATTCTGAAATAGGCACTGGAGACTGTCAGCAAAAATTGTGGCGATAGCGTATTTCAGCAGATAATCGACCGTGATATCTTACATGACATGGTTAAAATAGTGAAGAAAAAGGTGCTCGATTCTTCTCTTGACCTGTTAAATTGCTTTCTTTTCATATGTTCCGTTCTGATACGAAGCTTTTGTATACTGCATCTTCTTGATTTGATTGACCAGCCAGATTTGAACGTGAGGGAAAAGATACTTATTCTGATTGATACATGGCAAGAAGCTTTTGGGGGACAAAGGGGAAGGTATCCTCAGTACTATGCTGCATATAATGAACTGCGGGTAATGTGTTTATCTGGTCTTTATACTAATGGTAGTTTCTTGTTTTGTTTTGTTAAAAAAAAAAACCTGTGCTGCTGGTAAGTATGTTTCTTTGCAAGTATCAATTCTATTGAGAATATATGGATTGATAATTACAATGGAAGTCCCTCTATGTCTGAGTTTTAGACCTGCATTCTTCCGACATAGATAAATAGATGTTATAGTGATTTGAGATTGAAGGTTTTTTCTTTGGATGCTAGCCTTCTGTCTAAGCTCAATAAGAGCTTTCCAAAGAATCTAAAATTGTTCAGCTCCTCATAATAGGCACAAATGATCTTCCCAAGAATTAAAGGACTTAAGTTGCATCTAGACAGCTTAAAAAGGAAAATAGAAATGACCTCATAATTGCATGTGTTAGTATTGTTCTTGAACCAGGAGTTTCTTTTTCCATTCTAGAACATTCTATCACTTATTTCTTTTGGTTCCAACATGTGAATGTTAAATGCCTCTGAAGAACAGAAGACCCAAACTGCAGGTCCTTAGATAGGCATTTCTTTAAAAAGGGAAAGAAAAAGATTTTATAATATAAGCTGGTATATATATATATATATATATATATATATATATAATAAACTAACATAATCTGGTATAAATTAATATAAACTGGTGTGTATATATATTGGTATTGAAAAAGGCATTAATATACTTCATTTACTGATTTTTGTTTGGAAGATCACATTTTCTCTTTTCTTTTGCTACACATTCTTGAATTTTCATTATGCTAAATTAAATTTTATTTGATAACTGACAGTCTGCTGGAGTGGAATTCCCGCCACGGGGAGAGAACAGTGTACCATTCTTTACTCCACCCCAAACCCAGCCAGTAGTTCACCCTACTGCATTTGATGATGCTGCTATACAGGCATCCTTGCAGTCAGATGCTTCTGACCTCAGGTATCATTTCAAGAATATTTTATCTTCTTCTTGCTCATCTGTTATCCTCAGACATGTGTCAAAGCTTTATTTAAAGGTCTGTGTAGTTCCATGTGTGTGCATGCATGTGTTTGTGTGTTGACATTTCACTTTCTACTTCCTTATCTTTGCTATCTGGAGATGCGACCGACACATAACCTGCAGATAATTAACCAATAAGTATGTCCAATGACTGAAGGGCTGTTAAAAATCATTAGCATTGCTTGAAGAGCTAGTACTTCCATAGTAGCCTAAAGTTATTGCAGGACATATTCTTAATTTATACATAAGTATTTGAACATCACTGGATTCGGTAACCTCTTTCTCTCCCCCTCACTCTTTCCTTACCGGTAATTGGGTGTGTGGCTGTGTGTGCAATCATGCATGTGCTTGTTTAGATGTATTCTTTTTTCTTTTTTTTTTTCAATTTAAGATTTTATAATATGCAGACTTTTGTAAATGTTTGTCAATGAGTTTATTAGGTACTTTGTACTCAGTGTTGTAATACTTAATCTAATTTTAAGTGTTTTCCTCTAAGCCTTTGTTATTATAATCTAGTATCAATCACGTCTTTGATACTGTGAAGGGTTTAAGATTTACTCTATGCTTGATTTCTTCCATCATAAAATTTGTTTTCAGCTTGGCAGAGATTCAAAGTGCTCGGGGACTATCAGATGTGCTAATGGAAATGCTAGGTGCCTTGGATCCAAAGAATCCTGAGGTAAATTTTCTTCTGGATTTGTGAACAATTTTGAGCAATATTTACTTTTTAATTTTTCCTTATTTTATGTGAAAAGTGATATTGAAGTGCGCAATGCTGTGCTTTCTTTAACCTTTTTTTCTTTTGTTTTGAGTAGGATACTTATTTTAATTTTATGCATTTTGAAAGTTGTTCAGGCAAAAAATGGGAATGTCATCCAAGTAGAAATTCAGTCCTTGAATTCTGATGTTAGAATATGTATCTCAGTCTGCCGTTATTGGCTCTGTACCTTTGACATTGATTCTATCTGTTATGTAATAGCTTTTTTCATCAGCAATTGATTTGTAATGTTGTCAGTTATGGTCATTTGTGCCTGTGTCTATAATTATTTTTGTGTGAGAGAGAGAGAGATGCTTGCTTTGCTGTTAAGGAACTTCTGAATAATCTAAGCTTCTTAGTGGATTTTAATGTCTGGAGGAAAGAGAGATGCATGTCCATTAATCAGTCATTTGGAATAACCTAAGCGCCTTATAAGTTGATGTTGTTTTATCTTTAGGAAAAAGAGATGCATGTCATTGAATCAATCATCTGGGATTCTAATATTTCTAGGTATTTTGACAGGGAGTGAAGCAAGATATAATTGTTGACCTTGCTGATCAGTGCCGTTCTTACCAAAAACGTGTCATGCTTCTAGTAAATAATACCACGTAAGAATTTTATTCAGTGTCTCTTTTCTGTTTATAAAATGTTAATCATACTGACAGTAGCAGTTTCTTTTTTTCAGAGATGAGGAACTTTTATGCCAGGGATTGGCATTGAATGATAACTTGCAGCGTGTACTTCAGCGGCATGATGACTTTGGGAAAGGAATTGCTACTGCAGGAGTAACAGAGACTGCAGTTGTGCCACTTGTTAATGTTAACCATGAGGATGATGACTCGGATGATGATCTTTCCCAGTTGGCTCACAGGTGACTTTGTTAATGAGATTACTGTCTTAGGATGTTTTGATTGATTCTAATTTTTCGATTCCGTTTTAGATTCTGTCATTTGCTATCATTGGGCAATACATATTGTATGCATGTTCTTTGCTTGAAGTATTATATAATTTAAGATGGCAAAGCATATCCAAATTTTTCTTTTAAAATGTGAATGTTGGGACTCGGAGACTGCCGTTCCTGGTTCACCTTCAAATATTCCTTTTCTTTGGAGTATGTGTGAGGGATTGTAGCTGTGAATTTAAACTAGAAATATTAAAATAAATTCTGTGTGGATGAAATTGAATTGTTTTGGCAAATTTTATTTTATTTTATTTTTGGCATTTTTTTTATTATGATCAGTCACTTTTTTACCTGAAGGATGTGGCTATATAATGAGTGAAAATTGTGTCTGCATTTTTCTAAATATAAATCACATTATAACCAGTTTGTATAATTAAATCACTACAGGTCATCAAGAGATTCTCAAGGACTGGGTAGAAAACCAGCCAGTGCTCAGACAGAACCAACGCGAGTCAGCCCACTTCTTCCTCCCCCACCATCATCAAAAAGACCAGTAATTTCAGATGCTAAGTCAATTGATTATCTCAGTGGTGATGTCTACAAATCTGAAGCATTATCCAAAACAATTGAATCCTCAAGTTTTGCTGCTCCAACTCATTCATACTCAAACTCTTCCCCGCCAATGACTTCAGCACTAGCTGCCTCATCCACTCCTCATGCTAGTAACTCCTCATCGCCCATGTTGTCATCACAGCCTATATATGATGAACCAACTCCTCCAAGCAAATCTGCCGAGCAGCTGCCTGCTGCCCCTTGGGATACTCAGCCTGCTGGAAACCTTCCGCCTCCCCCTTCCAGGTACAATCAGAGACAGCAATTCTTTGAGCAACATACTCCTAATTCAAGTGGTGGATCTGGTTCTTCTTATGACAGCTTAGTGGGAGATACCCAGAATCTCTCTCTTAATCCGACTGCCCCTACAAAAGAAGAAAAGCCTGAAGATGCTCTCTTCAAGGATCTGGTAGATTTTGCAAAAGCCAAATCATCATCGTCGTCATCACCTAAACCAAATAGGTCACTTTGAGTGAATGAATAGAGGACTACTTGTGGTACAGGCTTCTGAGTATCGTTAGTTTACAGATTTTGCATCAGATCAGGTGATGACCCATGAGGTTACATGTTAAATAAACTTGAGTTTGGACCTTGGTTTCTGGTTTGGTTTTTCCTTCTAGCTGGTAATATTTCATTTGAACTGCTCATTGGATATACTTGGGTATATTTTTTTGGTATATTTGTGTATCATATTTAGTATCTGTTTACTAGTGGGTCTTCCTTATTTCGTTACTTATTCTCTTTGTTACTCATCTCTTTACGTCTGTTGAATGATAAAGAGAAAGAATGCTATATATTCTTATATTCATATTACTGCACTAGAATTGTAGCTTAACCTTTCCATGGTAATCCTGTTTGTGCTATATATGTACTAGTGAGAACACTTTTATATTAATCATTTTCTCCTCGGTGTGTTGATATAATAATTTGAGTTTCCCTTCATCTATTTGATTTAGGCAACTTTCATTTATGGTATGGCTCACATGTATTGTATTGACTTTATTATATTGATTTTATTATATTAGTGAGTATTGAAGTGAAAACTATGTGCATATATAATTCACATCTGGTACACATTGATGTAAAATAAAATTTTACTGGGGATTGAAGAGAAAACTCTCGCCCGTGGGATTGAAATTCTCTATAGCATCCAATCACATCCAGAGTAGGGGTGGGCTAATATCTTGTGTGCAGTGGTTTGCACAGCATCTTTGTTGAGATCTTGCCACACGACAAGATCGCAGTATGTATGGTGCATATCCCTGCAGTCCCGCATTTTGGTTTTTGCGGGGCAAATAACCTGCCAAACCGATCAGCCTAGTTTGATTTGAAAAGTGAATTTGGCTTGGATTGTTTTGACAAATGAACACAATCATTTTACAATTTGTTCTTAGTAGTGAAGATTGTAGGGATGATATTTACATTACTCTAAAACTCAAAATTCAATTTGGTTTGGGTAGTGAAGATTGTAGGGGTGATATTTACGTTCCTTTAAAACTCAAAAACTATCTTTTTCTTTACTACAAGAATTCTAACATTATCCTTAAATAAAACATGAGTAACACTATATTTTTTAAATTTGTTGTTCAAATAATGTGATAACACTTTAATCTATTCATTTAAATTATAGTAGACAAAATGGTATTATTGATAAAATATTAAATAAATTGTAAATATATGTATATATCATATCAGTATGATATTTAATATTTTAAATATGTATAATATTTTTGTGTATCGAAGTATTAATTATTTATTAAATAAAAAAACTTAAAAGGTGATTATTTAAACTAATTTCATCCATCTCTTCTCAAATTCTCTTTCTTCTAGTTATTAACGAATATGTACCGATGATGATTCTAAGTTCATCTGATGTTTGACGAGAAGGTTCATCTAGTAAAAGCCACCCACCATTACTTATGTCAAAGTCGAAATTTGAACACCAATTCAAATGAAAATTCTCTCCAAAGAATAAAAGGTTTAATCCCAAAGCATCCCAATAACTAGAGCCACATGAGCAGTCTCGCGAGGATTGACCCGCAGGAAAGGTTCTGCAAAGAAGCGTCGTAGGAAATGATCCCTTCCAGGAATAAAGATCACTAGACAGTGCAAGTCACAATTGATACTGATCCTGCACGTGAATAGTAGAATAGGGATCCTGCAGTTGAGGATTAAAGCTTTGTGACCATGTTATGGTGACCGTTACAGGGGACTTTGAAGACTTGGTCTATTAGTTGAAGTTCCTAGTTTATGGCAGGTTTTAAGGAAGAAGTTGATTGTTTTAGTTCTATTTTTCAGCTTGTAGAAGTTATCTCAAGCACCACTAATTCATATTTTCTTTCTTTTAAATGTTAGACTTATTGTATAAATAAGCAAGTTGTTCAGCAATAAAAGGATCTTAGTCAATTTGAATCAACTCATTAGAGTTAAATTAGAGGTTCAGAATTCCTTTGAAGTAATCTTATCTAGTTTGCTTCTTGTTAATTTATCTTCCCAACACCCCAAAATAGTCAAAACCAATATCGCGATGCCAAAGTGGTGTTAGAGCCTTGGAATGGAGCAAAGAGTAGATAAACTAGAACAGGATGTGAGCTCTCTTGTATCTGGGCAGCAACAGATATGGGAGAAGATTACATAAATGTTCGAGAAAATGCAGGTGCAAATGGAGCAAAGGCTGGAACTGGTGAGGGAACTAACACTCAAGCTTCATCAAAAGTCATCATGGGCAGACTTGGTGACAATGGAGGGCAATTTCATCCGTCATATACTCCAAAATGAGTGAAGTTGGATTTCCCGCGCTTCAATGGTGGAGAGGATCCGACGAGTTGATTGTGCCGAGCCGATCAACTTTTCCAATTTCATGAAGCAGAAAGAGTTGCTTTAGCATCATTCCATCTTGAAGGTGATGCTCAGTTATGGTACCAGCTTCTTAAACAATTATATGGGATGTTTTCCAAGAAGGTCTTAACGCTGGATTCGGTCCTGCTCAATTTTATGATTTCTTTGGTGAGTTGACAAAACTCTAACAAGTTGGATCCATTTATGATTATCGGACACAATTTGAAAAATTATTGGCTCAAGCTGGGCAATTATCGCAACCACAAGAAGTCAGTTGCTTCGTTAGTGGCCTCAAGGGCATCATAAAAGCTGATGTGTTCGCAGGAAAACCAACCTTATTATCAAACGCCATCAGTTTAGGTTGATTGTACGAAGCACGAAATATGTCTCAACGAAAGGTGGCTTCTATTAACAAATTGAATCTTTTGACTAAAAGAGACAATGGCAAGTGTCGACCATTTCTTCCGGTTATGAAAATTTCACCAACGGAGTTGAAGGAAAGGTGAGAGAAGGGACTTTGCTACAATTGTAAACAAAAATTTAGCCCCAGACATCATTGCAAAAAGATTTTTGTAATCGAAGCATGCTTGGAAGAAGTAGATGAAGATGTCATCAAGGAATTAGAAGAAGATGCAGAAGTTGCAAGCGAAGAAGAGGTACCAAAAATTTCCCTCCATGCCATTTCAGGTACTCGTTCACCAGAAACCAAGCGAATCAGAGGCATCATTGACAATATAAATACGACCATATTAGTGGACTTCGGAAGCACCCATAACTTTGTCATTGAATCATCGGCGAGGAAAGTCGAACTTCAACCAGTTACGGGTGGAAGATTTGAGGTGGTGGTGGCATCTGGTGATAGATTATCTAGCTCGGGTAAGTGTATGGCTGTCTGATGCAGCGGAAAAAATCAACGCAAACAACAATCGATAAAAGAAAGGGTAACCGATTCGAATCTGTTGATTCGCGTACGAATAACGGAAGCGAACCCTACTATTGATCTGTTGATCCACGTACAGATACCAGAAAAATAGGCTTCAAGATCGTTGACCCACGCTGGGTACCGAAATTGTGAGATAATTAGAAAAAACTCTAAATTTTTTATTAATTCAACAAATGTCTTTCAAACCCTAATACAACCTACTTAAATTGAATTACAAAACTTGACCAACAAGAAAATCCACAAACGGAAAATTTCTCAAATAAACTAAAATACTAAAAAGGAAAAATAGGGAAAACATAACATAGTTTCCCAAATAAACTAAAAGACTAAAATAAAGGCTAAAAATAAATTCTAATAAAAAAAAAGGAATAAAAACACCTAATTAAATATAAAATAGATGGAAATAAAATAATTTGTTTTAATTACAAGAATATTTTTAAAATCTAAAATCTTCAAGAATATCTTCAGTAATATCTCTTGCATCATTCTCTCCCGATTGGAGAAAATTCATCCTCGAATTTTGATTGCTAGAATTTCATGAATATGTAGTGTCAATACACAAAATCATTCACAACGAACTGTATATTTTCCAATCTTCGTCATGACGTCCATCCAATCACTCCAATAGATGGACACAAATTCTTGAATCATCAAATCCTGCAACAAAAGGTAAACTGAATTTTTTTTTATCGTGAGGAATATGTGGCTCTTAAAAACAACCCATTAAATATGAATTGTTCTCATATGATACTTTCTCAAACACATCTTCATCATATATCGGTGGTTTATCAAAATCGACAAAAACCTCCGTTGATACATATGTATCATCATAAAACAATGGATGGTAGAAGGCTAATTGTGTTGGGGTTTTATGTTTTTTTTTTTGTATGAGGAAATATGGAAGGTGAAGAGATAGAAGTCAGGAAGTGGTTGCTGGGGTTTATGCCCTAAGCATGTAATTTGTAAATGAATTTATGAAGTAAATAAAAGGAAAGGTTCAATTCATTATGTTATGTTATTTATTTTATAAACTTGTGTACATATTAACATCCTGGATTGCCGGATGTAATCTCAAACTGTGTATATAAGTGTCATATACGGATGGATACAGTAAGAGACGTGCAATCTAAAGAGTCCATAGATAGCTAATAAAGATGGGTACTTTATTTGTAGTTAATCTATAGTTGTAGTCCATTACGTAATGTACGGTGATTCTATCCTGAATCATTCATATGGAGATATGAGAATGAAGGCACCTTGTATGATGTGATCATATAGGACAGGGCCATGATCTATATGAATCTCTCACCGAGATCCGTTTACCGATGTGATTCATATATATCAACTAATGATGGCTATATGTGGGTGATCTTAATCCTGAGTGTCTTATCGACTCCTTTATGTTAGATCGTGGTCTTTGATATACCATGGGTGAGGTCGGATGCAGCTCCCGATCAATATGCTCCGTATATTGGGATTACGTTTTGGCTTGTGGCTGGGAAGGTTTGTACACAATAGTGGAATCCACTCTTTCTTGTGAGAAGTAGATGGTAGTTCCCTTAAGGGTTGATTCGGGGTTTGGACAATACGAGCGCTCTCCTTATTCCGTGAGGAAGTAGGATTTATTGTCCATTAGAGAATCAATGGTACTTTAAGGATATATGTAATTAGAGGGGTATAACGGACATTATGACCCAGCTCTAATTATGAACTATTGTAGAGGATCACACCATGTGTAATAGCTATATCGATGGACACCGAGTTGTATCGGTCTGTGTAAAAACGTCTACAGTTGAGAGAGTATAGCTTCGGGTTTTTAGTGGAATAATATCTGAGTTAATAATCAAGGAATATTAATTAAAGAGTTTAATTAATGATTTCGAGGATTATTGGAGTTCAAAATACTGTAGGTCCATTAGGTCCCCTTGCTAGCCCGATCGATTTAGGTAACAAGGGTTACGGTTAATTAATTGGATTGTCCAATTAATCGTGTTACAAAAGTGACACGTATATATTCGGGAATTAATTGAATAATGAGATTATTTAATTAATTAATGTTAATAGTTAAATTAATTAAATAATTAGATTATTTAATTATATTGATAATTATGAATTATTAATTAACTATTAATTGGAGGGTGTTAGTTGATATATGGATTTAGGTGAAGATAAAATAATATGATTATTTTATTTTTACTAAATCATTTATCTAAGTATTTGAATTTAGTTTAAATTTAAAATACTTATTATCACTTTTAATATATTAGATATATTTAAAAAGGATAATTAAAAGATATATATCAACTAATAACACAAGAGATTGCATTGGATGCAAATTGATGTATACATGAAACAATAATCAAAATAAAAATTTATATAGGATGTAAATACTTAATAAATATATAGATATATTTATAAGCTAATTGCGGATATCGGTCAGCAAGCAAAATAATATATATAGATATATTAAAAGTTTTGGCAAAGAAAAAGATATATATATATAAAACAAGCAGTGGCGTGAGAAATATATTGTGGTTCTTGGTGCGGAAGAGCAGAGGCGTGCAACTGATATTTATAAAAGCAAACAACATGCGTGCTTTATATATATATTTGTCAAAGAAAAACGAAGAGCAGGCGAGATACTGATATATATATATATATATATATATATATTATTTCATGTTTTGTGTGATTTTGAAATATATAGAAGAAAGAGTTTCTTTAAATCTCTCTACATCCTTCATTTAAGTTCCTGAGACCGTGACGCGCCCACACGTAGTTACCAGTTTCGGGAGATAGTGAGAAAGATCGAGTGGTTCAGATAGGAGCATATCGAAAAGTGAAGGAGCCTCCAAACGTTGGTAAGATTTTCTTCTTCTGTTTTTGTTGATTACAATTTCCTGTATTTACATATTGTATGTATTGGTTCCGAAAAATAATTACGATCAAAAGTTCACTGGTCCCAGATACAGATATGATCTATATAAAATTTTAAAATATAGTTCCGCTGCGAGACCGGTGAACGGGGTTCCAACAGTGGTGTAGCGGAAGCTCTGTCGAGAAAAATCTGCAAGAACAATTAGAAACAACCTACTAATATTCTGTAGATCCACGCACGGATGCCAGAATACTAGGCTTCAAATACGACAATCTTCGCACAAGAAGGATGTGTAATTGGATAGTTGAGAAATAATTCTCTGAAATTTTATTAATAATCAAAAGTTGCCCAATAAAAGTGGCTTACAGGTCTATTTAAAGTAAACAAACCCTAACCCTAATTCTGAAACCCTGTTGAGCATTAAAAACCCGAAATAACAAAAATTACAAAAAATGGAAAATTTGAGTTACATACGGAAACAGATAAAACTAAAGATTCTAAGCAAACCGGAATTGACGGAAGTCGATTCGGATTTGGAAAACTAAAGTTATTGCAGAATTAAAACTTTCCTAAAATGGTAAAAACGCCAATTCCGAGGCCTAAACGAAGGAATTCGGCTAAAAAAGGGTATGTTACATGACCATGGGTCATGAGTTTCGAAGATCTCGCCGATTCGCATTAATTGTGTAAGTTTCACGTCATTTCGACTTCGTCGTCTAGACTAGTAGAATTGATTTGCCCATTTTCCTTGATCTTTTTTCGATCCAACCCCTCAATGTAATCCAATGACAAGGCTGCTGCATCAGTCCCTCCAGGGTAGAAAAACGTCGACCTCGACGTCTTATCGTCCTCCTCAAAATCACTAAAATAAGACACCAGATGTTTCACATTGAACACATCAGCTGTACAAATATGGCTAGGAAGCTTTAATCGGTATGCATTTGGATTTATCTTCTCAATCACCTCAAAAGGACCGACCTTCTTCGCCGCAAGTTTGTTGTATTCCCCAACTGCAAAACGGTCTTTAGTCAAGGTAGCCCAAACAAAATCCCCCACCTCAAACTCCACCAGGCGACGTTTCTTGTCAACTGCAGTTTTGAACTTTGCTGTGGATTTTAACAAGTTGTCATGAACTTGCTTGTGAGTTTCCTGCAAATGTTGAACGAAATCCTCAGCTTTCCCATTAATCCGAGTCTTGTTTGGAAGAGGTAGTAAGTCAAGCGGACCACGAAGGATGACCGAGTACACCACTTGAAAAGGACTAAAACATGTGCTTCGATTTATTGCGTGATTGTGCACAAATTCAACCTGGCTGAGCTTTTGATCCCAAGCCCGAGTATTCTCACCTAATAAGCTGCGTAATAAATTTCACAGGGACCTATTAACTACTTCGGTTTGTCCATCTGTCTGTGGGTGATATGCACCGCTGAAATCAAGCCGCGTGTTCACTAACTTCCACAGGCTACACTAAAAGTGGCTAAGAAAATGGGTGTCTCGATCGGACACAATGGAATTAGGTAGTCCATGCAAACGATATACTTATCAAAAAAAAAAGTTGAGCAACACTAACTGCGTCCATGGCCTTTTTGCACGGAATGAAGTGAACCATCTTTGAAAATCTGTCCACGACTACAAAAATTGAATCAAAACCATGTTGAGTTTTTGGTAACCCGAGGATGAAATCCATGCTCACTTATGTCCATGGTTCAGTCGGTATTGGAAACGGTAAATACAGACATGCATTATGGGCCTTCCCTTTCGAAACTTGACAACGCTCCACATAACGCTCTACTTCTCTTCTAATCATAGGCCAAAAATAACTTGCATTGACTAATTGGAGTGTACGATCTCAGCCCACATGACCTTCCCTATGTAGTTCCTCATTGATTTGCAATCGCAAGCTGCAGTCGGGAATGCACAACTGATTTCCCCTAAACAAAAACCCATCTACCAATAAAAATTTTGATTTCTCTCTGGACTGCAAAGCTGTTAGAATGACTGAGAAATACAAGTCTGTAGAAAGTGTCTCACAGAATAATTCAAAACCTGGTACCGAGAGACTCATAGTGGACAACAAGTTACTTCGTCGACTTAATGCATCTGCAACTCTGTTAGAAGTACCTGCTTTGTGTTTCAAAATGAATGTGAACTATTGTAGATAAGCTGACCAAGCTGCATGTCTAGCCAAAATTTTATCATGACTGTGGAGATGTTTTAGAGCTTCATGATCTGTAAAGAGGATGAATTCACGATGGAAAAGGTAGTGTCTCCAATGTTTCACGGCTTGAACCACAACGTATAACTCAATGTCGTAGGTGCTGTACCGCGATCTTGCCTCTGATAGCTTCTCACTGAAAAACGCCACTGGTTTGCTAGCATGACTTAACACGGCTCCTATGCACAGCTTAGAGGCATCAATGTGAAGCTCAAAAGGCTGTAAAAAATCTGGTAGGACTAATATAGGGGCTGTTGTTAGCCGTAACTTGATGAGTTTGAAGGCTTTATCAGCCTCTAGAGTCCATTCGAATTTTTGTTTCTTTATACAATCAGTTATGAGAGCCATGATACTGCTAAAATGTGAGATGAAGCGCCTATAAAAGGCTGCCAAACCATGAAAACTCCTGACTTCGTGACAGTTTTGGGCCGAGGCCATTGTTTGATGGCTTCAATTTTTGACTCATCCACCTGTAATCCTTCCCCCGAAATTATATAACCCAAAAATAACACTTTGGATGTCATGAAAACACACTTACTTGTGGCTATAACAAATTTATGTGTGCGCAGGACATTTAACACTTCACGAAGTTGTTGTTTGTGCTGTTCACGGTGTGCACTATAGATCAGAATATCATCAAAGTATACGACGATGAATTTTTTGATAAATGGTCGCAGAGCTGGGTTCATTACTCTCATGAATGTGCTGGGCGCATTAGATAAACCGAAGGGAATGACCATCCATTCATACAAACCCTCTCGCGTCTTGAACATAGTTTTCCACTCATCTTCGGGTCGAATTCTGATCTGATGATATCCGCTCTTTAGGTCCAGTTTATTGAACACAGTAGCCCCACTAATCAGATCAAGTAGATCGCCCAACCGGGGAATAGGAAACCGATATCTCACTGTGATTTTATTGATCGCACGACTGTCCACGCACATCCTCTAGGACCTATTTTTTTTGGAATTAGAAGAGCCGGTACTGCGCACGGGCTAAGGCTCTCACGGATGTGACCCTTGGCCAACAATTCTTCTACCTGTCTCCATAACTCTTCATGCTCCACTAGACTCATTCTGTAATAAGGACGGTTAGGTAGTATCACTTTTGGTTCCAAGTCAATCTGATGTTGAATGTCTCTCAGTGGTGGGTGTCCCTTAGGAAATTCGTTAGGAAACACCTCTAGGAATTCTGACATTAGTGGAACCGCGTCTTGAGGGATTTCGACCGGGAATGCCTTTTCTTTGCTTAGCAACACAAACACTTTCTTTGTTTTCTCCATCTCTGTCTCAAACCTTGCAAAAAAAAAGTAAATTTGTACTATCAAGTGATTTGGGTTTTTCTTGACCCTTACCAGGTAATAGCACTATGTTAGTATTGTTGAATCGTAGAGTATAGGTGTTCAGGAACCCATTATGCTTCACTTTTCGGTCATATTGCCATGGTCTTCCGAGTAGCAGATGACATGCGTCCATGTGGACCACATCGCACCATACCTGGTCCTTATAGTTGGTTCTCATTGAGAAAGAGACGAGAACTCTTTCCGACACTGTTCTTTCTCCGCCCATTTGCAGCCACACAAACTTATATGGTTTTGGGTGTTTTTCCGTTTTGAGTCCCAATTTTTGAACCGTTTCAGTGGCCATAATATTTTCACAACTACCCCCGTCGATAATATTTTTGCACACCTTACCTAAAATAATACAAGTCGACTGAAATACGTTGTTTCGAAGCCAATCACTTTCGTCAGCTTGTGGTGTCAACAAAGTGCGTCGTACTACCAACAACAGACCAGAATCACCTCCGACAAAATCTTCTTCGATAGCACCTTCTTTATCAAACCGAGCCTCTTCTCCAACCTCTATATCCCTCTCTCCGCCATCGTTTGTTTCATTGAACAAAGTTAATCTCTTTCCCAACTGTCGACACTCCGATTGGCGGTGTCATGCCTTGCCACAACTGAAACATCGTAGCCCACCAGACACTGTTCTTGGCGAAACCTGGTTGTTCAATGACTGTACCTGGTTGGTGTTCGGACGCGAAACGCATCCGTTGTTGATGTCTCGAAACGCCTCCGTTGTTGGTGTCTCCCGTCCGCAGTTGCTGACCCGTGTTGCTGCTGCTGGCTCCGGTTCTACCAAACGTTCCTCCATTATTGCCTGAAAACGTTCCCCTTCTAGTTCTTCGCGACATGGGTTTTTTCTATCTACAAGGCTCTTTGATGTGCATCTGAGACCATGATCGGTCAAAAAGATTCACCACATCTAGGATTTGTTGGCGTAACCCTCCGCAATATCTGGCCACCAACTGATCTTGGGTTTCTTGAATATCATTACGCACTAGCAGCTAATAAAATTCTATAGTATAATCATCAACCGTTCGCACTCCTTGCCTCAAATTCTGCAACCTCTGATACATCAAATTTTGAAAATTATGGGGTAAAAATTCTGCTTGCATCTTCCTCTTCATCTTTCCTCAATAGGTGAGCTTAGTCTTTCCAGAGCGATGTCGGGTGAGTTTAAGCTGCTGCCACCACGCGGCTGCCCGGCCCCGAAGTCGAATTGCCACTAAGGCCACTTTTACATTCTCCGGAACTCGTTTGAACTCTAAGATGTCTTCGACGACTCTGAGCCGTTCGAGGAATTCTTCCGGTTGTAGGAGTCCTTGAAACTCTGGGACTTCTGTTCTCATCCCCGACTCCCACCGTCGATTCTCTTTCGGGTCTCGTGCTCGTCACCTGTGCCGTGGAACCTCTACTTCCTTGTAACTCTCATCATCGCTTTCTTCCTCGTTACCACTTTCATGAGGGATTCGAGGCGGGAAGGGATTTTGGTTGGCGATTAACACGGCCAGTTGCTCGGTTAATTGTGCAACCTGCTTCTCCAATTGTGTCGTACGGTCACGTTCGATGGCCTCTTCTACAGGGATCCGGTTTGGTTGTCATCTCTTCGGTGACATGTTGATGTCGTCCCGAACGAACCAGGCTTTGATACCAACTAGTGTAGCAGAAGCTCTGTCGAGAAAAATATGCAAGAACAATTAGAAACAACCTACTAATACTCTGTTGATCCGCACATGGATGCTAGAATACTAGGCTTCAAATACGACAATCTTCACGCACAAAGGATGTGTAATTGGATAATTGAGAAATAATTCTCCGAAATTTTATTAATAATCAAAAGCTGCCCAACAAAAGTGGCGTATAGGTCTATTTAAAAGTAAACAAACCCTAACCTTAATTCTGAAACCCTGATGAGTCATAAAAACTCAAAATAACAAAAATTACCAAAAATGGCAAATTTGAGTTACATACAGAAACAAATAAAACTAAAGATTCTAAGCAAACCGGAATTGACGGAAGTCGATTCGGATTTGGAAAACTAAAGTTATTGCGAAATTAAAACTTTCTTAAAATGGCAAAATCGACAATTCCGAGGCTTAAACAAAGGAATTCGGATAAAAAAGGGTATGCCTCACAACCATAGGTGGTGATTTTCGAAGATCTCACCGATACGCATTAACTATGAAAGTTTCGTGCCATTCCGACTTCATCGCCCGAACTAGTAGGATTGATTTGCCCCTTTTCCTTGGTCATTTTCCGATCCAACCCCTCCATGTAATCCAATGACAATGCTGCTGCATCAGGAAGGCAAATGGTTATGGTTTGTTAATCGATAAGCCTAGCACAACGGTAGACTCGGTGGCTCTGATACCAACTGATGTAGTGGAAAAAATCAACGCAAACAACAATCGATGAAAGAAAGGGTAACCGATTTGAATCCGTTGATTCGTGTACGAATACCGGAAGTGAACCCTACTATTGATCTGTTGATCCACGCACAGACACCAAAAAAATAGGCTACTATTGATCTGTTGATCCGTGCATAGATACAAGAAAAATAGGCTTCAAGATCGTTGACCCGCGTAGGGTACCGAAATTGGGAGATAATTAGAGAAAACTCTAAAAAATTTATTAATTCAACAACTGTCTTTCAAACCCCTAATACAACCTACTTAAATAGAATTACAAAACTTGACTAACAAGAAAATCCACAAACGGAAAATTTCTCAAATAAACTAAAATACTAAAAAGGAAAAATAGGGAAAA
This sequence comes from Dipteronia dyeriana, assembly GCA_032871835.1. Classification (NCBI taxonomy): domain Eukaryota; kingdom Viridiplantae; phylum Streptophyta; class Magnoliopsida; order Sapindales; family Sapindaceae; genus Dipteronia; species Dipteronia dyeriana. Next base: position 96,475,470 of record CM065296.1, on the reverse strand, counting down.
CATAACATAGTTTCCCAAATAAACTAAAAGACTAAAATAAAGGCTAAAAATAAATTCTAATAAAAAAAGGAATAAAAACACCTAATTAAATATAAAATAGATGGAAATAAAATAATTTGTTTTAATTACAAGAATATTTTTAAAGTCCAAAATCTTCAAGAATATCTTCAATAATATCTCCTGCATCACTGTCAAACTAAATTTACAAGGGTTTCAATTGAGGTGGATTTTTATTTGCTCCCTTTAGAAGGTTATGATGTTGTCCTGAGTACACAATGGCTATTTACCCTTGGCCCTACCATTTGGTATTTTTCAAGACTACAAATGAAATTTCATGTGAATGAAAAGGAAATGGACTTATAGAGTTTGTCTCTTTTGGAAAATAAAATTATTGGAGACTTAGAGTTTAGTCGGAAAGCCAAGAAAAGCAAACAGGGTGCATTACAACATTTATCTGCAATAGGGGACCCGAACTTGTCAAGCAAGCAAACGCCACCAGTTCATACTCACGTGCAACAAATTATTAGCCAGTTTAAGGGACTGTTTGAGAAACCAAAAGGGCTACCACCAGAATGCTCGCATGATCACAAAATTCTGTTAATTCAAGGTAGTTGTCCGGTGTATGTTAAGCCATACCGTTACCCGCATTGGCAAAAGACAAATTGAACATGTGGTCGCTGAGATGCTTTCATCAGGTATCATCCAACCGAGCAACAGTCCATACTTATCTCAAGTAATTTTGGTGAAGAAAAAGGATGGTTCTTGGCGCTGTGCATTGATTATCGCTCCCTAAACAAAATGGTAGTCATTAATTGACGAATTATTGGATGAGTTGTATGGAGCTAAATTTTTTAGCAAGTTGGGCTACTATCAGATTAAAATACACCATGATGATATTTTGAAAATAGTGTTCAGAACACATCACGGACACTACGAATTTTTAGAAATACTGTTTGGACTCACTATCGCACCATCCACCTTCCACGTATTGATGAATGATATATTTAAAAAGATATATGAGAAAATGTATTATTGGGAGTCACCCATTTGGTTTGCTTTGTGATTAAGTTAAATAGTTATTGTATTACCACATCGATCCCTCTCTTATTTGTCTATATATAGGTTGGTTTTGTTTGTAAATGTGATGTAATAATAATGTCTCATAAATCAAACAAAAAGTTATGTTCTCTCTCTCTTGTATCTCAAATCTCTTCTTTATTTCTTCCTCCGATCTCTTTCGTTTATTAATTATTCATTTTATTTATTTATTATTTATTTATAACACGTTATCAGCACGATTACATATAAGTAGAAAGGATCCCCTAATGAGTGATTTACTTACATCTCAATATTCTAGATCTATTTATAGTTTTGTATACAAGATGACTTATACCTTCAACGGATCCTATATATAGTTATGGATTTACTAATGATGTTAAATATTTACATTTATTTGTATGCAACATATCGGGTGAGCTTGGCCTCCTAATATTGTTTAAATATTCATATTTATTTTTATACAATATATCGGGTGAGCTTAGCCTCCTGAAATTGTTTAAATATTCATATTTATTTAATTATACGCAGTATATAAGACTAACTGCGGCTGTGTCGATAAAGACTGACTGCGACTGTATTAACAGAATCTATTATAGTTCTAGATTTAATTATTATGTTTTTTCAATATTCGTATTTATTTAATTATACGTAATATATAAGACTAGATGTGGCTGTGTCGACAGAGACTGGCTACGGCTCCGTCAACAGAACCTATTATAGTTTTGGATTTGATTATATGCAACATATAAGACTGACTGCGACTGTGTCGACAGAGACTGGTTACGATTGTATTGATAGAACCTATTATAGTTCTGGATTTATTTATTATGCTTTTAAATATTTGTTTTTTTAATTATATGCAATAAACGAGATCGGCTAGACTGACTAACCAGAACTTAAAGTTTCTGGATTTATGATATTTAAATTTGTACGGTTTTGAAAAGTGATGAGAACTTAGAGTTTTAGATCCAGTGTTATATACATGAATGCCTTACGACACAGCTTTGGTAACCGATGAGAACCTAGAATTCTGGATCCAATGTTACATTCATGAGTGACATACTTCATTATTTGGAACCTGGGGGCAAACCTGTAAAGTCCTCAATTGTTGATTGGCTTATTTCGTGAACAAATCACATTTTGGGGTATTATATAAGGGTAGCTTAGGCTCTCAAGACCTCAAGAGGAGAAGCACCGAAGGTAAAATTCTTGTGCTTACTTACTTTGAAGAGATAGTTGCACACACTCACATATTCATGCATAACTCTTATTCATATATGTTGTGTAGTTTTACTTGTGTGCATTTTGATTTAAATGACTCTTGTTTCATATATTTGCATCTTGTAATTAAAGTTTCATGTCTTGTTAGGCATTAGAATAGGATGCATTTTTCATCACTCTTGAACTTATTGATTATTGTGTGTTTGATTGTTGAAAACAAGCTTTGCCCTGGTGGTGCGCTACTCGACCAGCACACCTCACAAGCGCAACATTCCAGTGGATCATCGCATGTGTTGTGCCACTGAGCTGCGTTGTTGCACCCGCGCACAGTTAAAAAAAGTAGGCGTACGCTGGTGATGCGCCACTCATCTAACGTAGCCTCACCAGCGCAAACATTCCAGAGAATTTGAGCATGTGTTGCGCCACTGGGCTGCGGCACTCGTCCATCGCCTATTGTAAAATTAGGTTGTGCGCTGGTGGTGCGCTACTCGACCAGTGCACATCACTAGCGCATACAGAAGAAGCTGGAAAGTTTTTTCCAAAATTACCTCACTTTGTTTCGATCTCATATATATATAACTCATTGCCTTAAGGTCGAAAAAGAGTTCAGAACATCACATATTTTCCTTAGAACACATTTCAAAGGAAAAACTCTTTCAAGAACTCATTTTTAATCACTCAAAGCATTCCCATGTGCATAAAAACTTCATCTTACATCATCTAAGTTCATTTAGAGTGTATCAATGGATAGGGTTGCTTCATCACATCTTGTTTGGTAAGTTCTTCACTATCTTCTTACAAGTTAAGTGTTTTACTTGCTAAACCTTCTCTTTAATTATTTGTATGCTCTTAGAAGATTTTCTAGATACAAGTTAGAGATTGTTGTGAGGCCATGATTGTGTGTTGTATTGTGATAGCTTCATAGGATTGTTTAATCTATGTTTAGCTAAGCCTCTTGAACATGTCATTTAGCACTTGATATCTAGGATTGCATTATTTGTCATCTCATTATCCTAGATAAGCATATAGGGTTTCCTAGCCTTATTTGTTCATTGAATATCATCATATATTCTCATAGGACAATTTATCTCTTCATTGATAAGTAAGACTTGTGTTGCTTCCGGGAGTAGGTAGCTTAAATCGCAAGCAAGATGGACTAGGTTCACTTATGTCAGGATTAGGTAGTGGTGGTGAATTTAAACTGGGATTAGGTCGTAATTCTCTTGCCATTAGTGGATTAGAGGTTCGTGTGTGGCGCACATATCAGCCCGTGGTTTTTCTCATTTGGAGGGTTTTCACGTATATCTCAAGTGTTGTTTATATTTCCGCATTTTTACACTTGTGATTTTATTGTAACTAGCTAGGGGCAATTTCGTAAACCTGACCTTTAACGAAAATTGGGTAAAATTGTTTAAAATCTATTCACCCCCCCTCTAGATTAATTCTATACACACCATAATATTTGTTTCAAAACCCATTCAGAATCTGAAAGTTTTCTGAATTTTATATATCAACTTACAGTTCATGGTCGAACCAAAATTTTGAAAAATCAATATGATCAATGATTTTGTTTTATCTCATATATATGAAGTGATATGTTTATATATCATATATTTGATTAAAATGATCTACAAATCCCAGTAAGATGATATGAGTATAATAAAAATGATTTAAGATCCTAATGTATAATTGGAAATATTATTTTATCCATTTCATACATGTTTGATGCTCATGAAGAGCAATATATAGAGTTGCTGGAAAAAAAAGGGAACAATATTCAGAGTTGCTAAAAAAATTAAAATAAAGGGGATAGTATGACCGCCTGGGAAAGAAAATGAGAGAATTTAAGCATGGCCTGATACTGATAAAAAGCAATATATATATATATTATGGCGGGGTCTATGACAATGATATGAGAGATTATTATCATTTCAGATGAGATATAAAATGTCATTTCACATAACGTCCACAAAATTCCTAGAAGGGAAATATATATGTCCTGCCAAGAGTGCAATGAGTCATACAGTTTCCGTGGAGTTAGAAATATTTTATGAATTTGACTTTACTCAGAGTAAATGTTAATACTATATCAGGGTCCAACGGATCTCATAGAAAGCTTTGGAAGAGCTACGATATTATTATGAAACAATACTAAATTATGTACTGGTCCAAACGGATATGATACTAAGTTTTAGAAGAACCACCATATTATTATCAAACAATACTTTACTCAGAGTAAAAAAATTATTATCGAGTGTGTCGGGCTCTTGAGTTGGAGCTACTTTGCTGCAAGAGCAACCCATCTCTTTTTATAGCCAGGCTTTACAAGGCATGTGTTTGTTGTTCTCAACATACCAAAAGGAAATATTGGCTTTAGTGCTAGCTGTGGAAAAATGGAGATCAAATTTATTGGGTCGTTAATTTGTTGTACGAACTGATTAGAGGAGTCTCAAGCATTTGTGGTCCCAGTAAATTACTACAAGTACTTAACAAATGTGGTTGTACAAGCTTATGGGGTTTGATTTCGTTATTGAATATAATAAAGGTAAGGAAAATATTGTTGTTGATGCGTTATCAAGAAGATATGAAGATCAGGGGAAAATGACTACTATTTTATCACCAATTCCAAATTGGATTGAAGCTGTGAATGAGGAAACTAAAAGCCTTCCATCTTTGGTAAGGTTAGTAGAGCTAGTCAGCAAAGGAGAAGCCATGAGTCCATGGCACTATCAAGAACGTGTGTTATTTTATAAAGGCAAAATTTATCTAGTAGAAAATTCTCCATTACTCCAAGAGATTGTTGCACAATTTCACAATAGCACCCATGAACGCTATAACAAGACAACCCACTGTACAATAAGACAACCCACCGTATTCGAGCCAACTTCTACTGGAAAGGCATGCATAAGAAAATTAAAGAGATTTTCAAGAATTGTGACACTTGTCAACGCCATAAGACAAAAAAATTGGCACCGGTTGGACTTTTAGAACCTTTGTCAATTCCTAATCAGATAAGGGAAGACATTTCTAAGGATTTCATTGATGGGTTGCCTTTATCAAATGGAAAATCAACTATATTGGTGGTTGTAGATAGATTTTCTAAATGTGCTCATTTCACTCCTCTATCTCATCCTTTTACAGTCTCTGAAGTTGCTTAAATTTTCTTTGATCAAATTTTTAAACTTCATTGCATGCCTAAAACTATTGTCAGTGATAGAGATGCTACTTTTACTAGTGCTTTTTGGTCAGAATTATTTCGGTTGAATGGTACTAAGTTTAACTATAGCTTTGCCTACCACCCATAAACCGATGACCATAATGAGGTGGTGAACAAAACCTTGGAAATGTATTTATAGTGTCTCATAAGTTCGGAGCCTAAATATTGGATTAAATGGTTGACTTGGGCATAGTACTGCTATAACACAAGTTTGCATTCAACATCTAAGAAAACATTATTTGAAGTTATGTATGGTCGATAACCTTCTACATTATTGAGTTATGTTCCCGATATAGCAAATGTGGCTGCTATTGAACAAGAATTATTAGATCGTGACAAGGTTCTTGAGGAGCCGAGTTTGAATCTCAAAGAAGCTTAAAAGAGAATGAAGCGAGTATATGACTCGTATCATCGAGAGGTAGAAACTGTTGAAGGTGATTTGGTGTATTTAAAGCTCCGGCCTTATAGGCAAGCTTTAATATCCTTTAGAAGGAATCTTAAGCTCTCTCCAAAATTTTTTGGCCCTTACAAGGTGTTTTAAAAAAATTGGAGCAGTGGCTTATAAATTGGATTTGCCACCTGAATCCCGGATTCATCCAGCATTTCATATATCCTTGCTCAAGAAAAAGCTTGGAGAAAAGGTAGAAAATCAAGTTCAGCTTCCCATAGTAAATGATGACGATGAGAAATTATGTCCTCGGCCGCATGTGAATTTGGACCATCAAATGAAAAGGCACAGAGTAGAGATATTGGTTCATTAGCAAGGTCTTTCGCCTGCTGAAGCTACTAGGGAGAATTTGGAGTACATGAAGAGGCAATTTCCAGATTATGTCCTAGAGGACAAGGACAAAAATTAGAGGTGGAGGATTGTTATGGTGACCGTTGTAGGGGATTTTGAAAACTTGGTCTACTACTTGAATTTCCTAGTGTATGGCATGTTTTAAGGAATAAGTTTATTGTTTTAGTTGTTCTATTTTTTAGCTTGTAGAAGTTATCCCAAGCACAACTAAGTCGTATTTTCTTGCTTTTAAACATTAGTCTTATTTTATAAATAAGCAAGTTATTCATCAATTAAAGAATCTTAGTCAATTTGAATCAACTCAGTAAAGTTAAACCGGAGGTTCAGGATTCCCTTAAAGTAATCTTATCTAGTTTGTTTCTTATTAATTTATCTTCTCAGCACCCCAAAATAGGTAAAAACAATATCGTGATACCAGACCAATAAAATGATGAATGCTCGTATACGAGCCATCTTATCTCATTAGAGTGCAATGGATTGTTTTCTAATTGTCTACTTGCAGAGGGTAAAATAAATAGACAAATCATTAATAAATTATGTTTTCAACATCAACATTTGAGACATACTTTTTGTTCGGTTGTCTATCAAATAACTTTTTATGCCACTTAGAAAGTAATTCTCTTGACTTGTTGATATGTCAATATTTATTCTAATGCATGCAAACCATTTTTATGGGTTCATTTTGCTCACCCCGGGGGGGCTCAACCCTTCTCCTCATATGTTGCCAAGTGTCCACAAGTTAACCATAGGTTAACAAATTAATTATTGTATGTTTATATATTATTCTACCAATTTTACCCTTATTTCTGTAAATGAAAAAAATATTAAAAGCCAACATATATAATACTTAACTGATAAGAAACTAAAATTAAAAATTATATAATCTATTATTAAAATAAAAATAAAAATAAAAATTGGGAAATTTAAAAAAATGTTAAAAATTATGAACAAAAACATCATCATCATTTCCACCATCTTCTCCAATGCCCAAACCCTAACCTAAACTCAAATAGCAAATCCTAGCCACCACCACTCAAGCACAAAACCATAGCCCTTCCATAAACGTGTATTTTTTTTTCTTCTTTGATAACTCTCTTTCTGTTCTTCTATGATCTTCATCTTCTTCATTCAAAAACCATAAACCAGATGATATGTTTGTGGCCCACCCATGAACCACAGCTAGGTCATGCAAGCAAAAAAACATCAGGATTCAAGTCAAGTCAAATTAGTGGTTAAGATTGAATAATTTAGTGGTCTTTATTTTCGTTGTTTCATGCCCATCATGCAGAGATGTTACATCGGTAAGTTCCATTTTCCCATCTTGCATTGTTGTTCCTATTTTTTTTTTTGTAATATGGTTGTACAATTAGTAATTGGTGTAAGGCTTTTAAAAGCCAAATATTGGTTGAATTAATGTATCCAATTATATACCAAATACTTCCTTTGTTTCTCTCATCTTCATCTCTATCTAACAAACCCTTTGATACGCATCATGTGGTATCATAGCCTTCCAATCAATGACACTCGTGGCAAGTCTAACACCGAGTTCCACAATGAGGTTAGCGAAATACTAACCTGACATGAGTCTCATTTCGACCTCTTAAACAACAACTTCACTAGGGTCAATGTGGTTTCACAAACAGTCTTGACTGAACTCAAATCTCTACATGTCACCCACAACAAAAATTCAGTAGAGAAAGACGTTAATCCTTTTGCTCCAAGAGAAACTTCCCACTGCCGCCACACTACCTAAACAAAAGTTACACAAAATTCCTTTCCTCTTGATCAAAACCACACCCAACTCAAACTATAATTTCCCAAATTCAGTAGAGACAACCCCTCTGGTTGGATATATAAGGCGTAGCAATACTTCGACTTCAAGAGCATCACCTCCCACAAAAAGGTTCAACCTGCCTCCTTTCACCTAGAAGGCATTGTCTTATAGTGGCACCGTTGGTTGAACAAATTCAAAGGGCCCCTAACTTGCGATGAATTCACCACTGTAGTACTTCAACGGTTCAATCCAACAAACTATGTTGATTTGTCAAAGGCCCTAACTCGACTAAAACAAGTCACCATTATTGAAGATTATCAGTAGGCCTTTGAGAAACTCTCTCAACGCATTGACACCGTACCAGAAAATTACTTAGTTGTTATGTAGCACGGATATAGATACAAGTACGAGATACATATACAATATGATATAAGGATATGGTAAATCTCTAAAAACTAGGATACATATACATCATGATACATCATTTAAAATAATATATATATATATATATATATATATATATATATTTAAAAAATAAAAATATATGAAAATAATAATTGATAATTCATTCAAAATCAAAACATATTCAGAATACAAATAAAATATATCACATAACTAAATAAGTCATAACATGTAACATATTACAAGAACAAAAAATAATATGTCACATAAGTCGTAACATATTACAAAATCTAAATAAAACATAAGTCATATAAGTTATAACATATTACAAAATCTAAATAATACATAAAAAAACTCATAAAAATATTCTAAATTCCTAATTAACTTCATTCATCATTCACATGGATCTAAAAAATTTGGCCTTTAACTCTAGTTCATCGAGAGTAAAGTTTGTGATCTCAAGTATCCCGACATTCTCCATGTCCATGGAATCAAGCCATCTTTTCCAACATCCCACAATTGAAACGCACATTCATTGTAAGGATACATTAAGGATACATTAAGGATACGAGGAGTATACAACAATGATACATCGGGATACATCCTGAAATCAACGGATACATAATTTGGCATATCGGATACGTATCCTGGAGTATCTGGGGAGTATTCGAACCAAATATGAGTTAGATATGAGGTATCTCCACCAAATGGAGTTTCTCTGCTTTCTAGCTTAGTTGGATGTTTTATCACATGGTTCAAAGATGATATCCACTTGGACGTTAAGCTCAAGCAACTGCGCACCTTATCAGATACCATCTATGTGGCCCAGTTGATCGAGAAGTGTAACCTTTTACATAAGAAAGTCAACAATTCTTTCCATCCTCAGGCGTCAACATTGTCCCAAATGCCTTCACCAAATAATTCAGCAGGTCATATAGGTCCTTTACTAACCAAGAAACAATGCCAACCCTCTCATGTTTCGTTCAAGTGAATCAACGGCCAAGAGGATAGAGAACACATGGATAAAGACATGTGTTACTAATGTGATGAGAAGTTTGTACCTGGTCATCGATTTAGCCAACTGTAACTCTTCATGATTAAAGATTATCCAATCCTAGGTCAACCGCCCACAGATTTTATCCTTACAGACAACGATAATTCGAGAGGGGAGGAATGATATATGTGTGGCCTACCTATGAACCACATCCAGTTCATGCAAGCTTTACAACTTCATGATTGAAGTCAAGTCAAAGTATTGGTTAGGATTGAATAATTTAGTTATAATTTAGTGGTATTTGTTTTAGTTGTTTCATGTCCAACGTGTAGATGTGCTACATAAGTTAAGCTCCATTTTCCCATTTTGCATTGTTATTCCTATTTTGATTAATATGGTTGTACATTTCGTAATTGGTGCAAGGCTTACAAAAAGCCAGATGTTGGTTGAATGAAGGTATCGAATTATATACCAAATACATACTCTGTTTCTTTTATCTGCATCTCTATCTAACAAATCCTTTATAACACATTATATATAAGGGTTCTTGATTGGTTTCTGGAAAAACACAAACACCTAACTGGGTTTGACTGTAAATAGTGAGGAAAATATTAAGAGAGATGAAATTATGAATGCAAAATCAGAGTATTGGAGTCAAAGTGAGGAGTTTATGATTGAAAAAGAGAAACCAATAGAGAAGACGATGTGGAAAGAGAGAAATTTTGATTTCATTTCTCTTTTGGTTTTGTTTTGTTTTTTAATACGGATAGTTACCCTAGTAGTCATCCATTTAGCAGAGCACTATCAAAATGATCATTAGATGGAGATTTCGTTAAAAAATGATTGTTTTTGGCGAAGAATGTGGCCACTCCGTTAACTTTCTTATGAATTACTGTTAAATAGTAGGCATTTTGTTAACTCTCTCTAGAATTCAGATCCTCCCATTTCATTATCATAGGCAAGTTTTGGCTTTCCATTATTTCAAAATGATCCGTTTCAAGGACATTTTGAAACGAAATCCTCATCTAATGGCTATTTTGATAGTGTCTAACCAAATGGGTGGCCACTGGGGTAATTAGCAATTTTTAATATTACTTTTTTAATTAAATATTTATTTAAAAAAGTTAATTTTTTTTTTACAAATTTAGCTATTTACTTTATGTTGTTAACTAATTTGTAATTATTTGGGAATTTGTTAACCTTTGGTTAACTTGTGGACACATAGCAACATGTGGGGAGCGGTAATTCTCACTCCTAGTTAAGGAGGTGAGCAAAAACTTCATTTTTGTATTGGGGATCCTTTAAAAAGACCACTTATGCACATAGTAACAAATTGACATGCAATCACCACGTATGACTTTAGCAATGCACACCATTTTTATATGGCGAAATCTCAACCCTCTAGAGCGTGGGCTCACCACATGCATGTAATAAAAGGGGCCGAGAATGTGATAAGGAATAAAATAGGGAGATCTGTGCCCCCTTTGGTTAATTACCTCACTATTTGCCCTTCTTTTATAAGAAATCTGTATAAATTAACCCCTTCTTATGTTAGATGAGGTCTCTATATATATTTTTACTCAATTTTATATATACTTGTGATCTTTCTCCCAATGGCCATTTGTGTTCTCCCTTTAACTTGAGCATCGAAGAGTGAATGCTAGTTTTTCCTTGATGTAGGCGTATTTGCTTTGCCTTGAGGTTGAGGATCCATCAGCAGAGTGTATTAAGGAGTACTATTGGAACATTAACTTTTCGATTGATAAAGCTATTATATATATAATTCGGTCTGAAGACACGTCAGCTAGAGAGGCGAAAATAACGGGAGTGCATTGGTGTCACGTCATCAAAAGTCAATTGGTTAATCAAAATAACGTTGACTAGGGACACATCATCGGGATCGTACACTTCATCGACAAGGTCAACATAATAGTAATGAACATACACACCAAGTAGACCTGCTTGACGAAGGAACCTAATTCAGTTAAGGAATCTAACGAGTAAGAATCCTACTCGTCGAAGATCTTTACTTAGTGTGATCTTCTCATCGTATTGGGAATACAAACCCATCATAATACACCGCATCAAGTGGAGATTTACTCAGATATGAAGTCCTAGAATCATGTTCCAATAAGGAAATATCACTATTCTATCCCAAGTATCATAGAATCCCAATCGGGCAATAACCTTATACTTCTATAATGATAAACATCAAATGGGAAACAAATCTCAAACATGATACTCAACTAGAATCCCACAAGACTTCTAAACTATGAATATGTTACTTACGTGGCAAAGATTAAAGAAACACCCTATTAACTCATATAAAAACTACTTGATATCATTATGTAACCATACGAGCAATTATTCGAGAGCATGAGGGTATTGAGTGTGTAATCATAAAAGCATAGTGATATTTTTTCTCACCGTCTTCTACAACCATGGTTTTTTCTCTGTCTTACGGTTTTCCATGAAAATCTCGTATTTTTTCTTTACTGTTTATTTTGTATTGTTCAATTAATCGTCATACTTGTCGAGTAAGCCATTCACATCAAGCTATTAGGTTATTATAGCACATCCACGTTGAAGAGAGAGGTTCTGGCTGTCTCACATTGACCACTCAAACCTTTGATCTATCTATGTGTTATTATTGGCGGATTGATTTTTCAACGATCCAAAAATCATCGTCAATAATTAGCGCTAGATGCAGAGGGCTAGAACTCAACTTTGATGAACCCTCATGAACAGACTCAAGCATGGATAATAACAATAACACCAGCAATCCTAATAACTATCAGCAATAACAAGGCACTATCGAAATAGTTGACAGCAACTCGCAGATACCAGGAGATCGGTCAACTGTTGTGTCGAATGCTCAAATAGTGACCCTAACATATGGAGGAACCATCTAGCAATTGCAGGCTACCCTATGACAACTCATTGATGATGCTATCAAATCTAGGGTCACTCTTTCGGCAAGTGCATAAATTGTTTCACCGTACGCTTTGGATAAGCCCAGAGAACTCCCACCCGAAAGATTATGTTAAGAAATTAATGTTCCTACTCTTAATGCCCTATTGAGACCGTCTACAAGAGGCCTTTCATGAACTCTCTAAGACATCAACTGAGAAGAGGTAGTGCAAGGGTAAGGGATTGTTTGGTGCAGAGAAACTGAAGGAAGTTGATAGGCCCAATCTTTCCCACATGAAAAGTTTAGGTTTAGAAAGGAGATGAAGAGCATCCCGAAAAAAGCACCATACTAACTCATCCGAAGATAGTGATTGAAGACCGATAAAAATGCTACGGTCTGAAAGAATTAATCCTAGGAAACCCGAGAGCCCCAAGAACCCGAAATCTAGGACTAATGAGGACACTGAGGACGTTGGTGGACCTCACAAGGGTTTAACCGTTAAAATACACTAAGTACACCTACTAGATGAAGGAACCTAATTCAGGTAAGGAATCTAATGAGTAAGGATTCTACTCCCTAAAGATTTCTACTCAATGTGATTTTTTCAGCAGATCGAAAAATACAAACCTATCTTAATATGCCATATCAAGTGCAGATTTAATCAGATACGAAATCCTAAAATCACACTCCAATAAGAAAATATCACTATTCTATCCCAAGTATCGGAGAAACCCAATAGACCAATAAATCGACACTTGTAGAAGTATTAACACGGAATGGGAAACAAGTCTCAAACAGGCTACTCAACTATAATCCCACCAAGATTCTAAACTATGAATATGTTACTTACACGGCAAGGATTAGGGCAACACCCTGACAACTCATATAATTATTACTGGATACCATTATGTAACCTTAAAAGCAATTATTCGAGAGAATGAGGGTATGAAGTGTAGAATCATAAAAGCATAGTGATATTTTTCCTCGCCATATCTGGCAGTCGTGGTTTTTCCCTACCTTAAGGTTTTTCACAGAAATCTTGTGTTTTCACTTTACTATTTATTTTGTATTGTTCTATTAATCATCATACTCGCCAAGTAAGCCACTCACAACAGGCTATCCAGTGACTATAGCACATCCACGTGGAAGAGAGAGGCTTTGGCTGTCTTGTCTTGACCAACCAAAATTTTGATCTGCCTACTTGTTATTCATGGCGGATTGAATTTTCAACGATCCAAAAATCATCGTTAACAGTTGTAGACAACCTGTAGATCCTAGATTTACGGAGAGTTAATATTATTTGTAGTCACGTCTTTTGTGGTATTTGGAGAGCACTCATACTTTTCTTACTATTAACATTGTATTTAATTTTTTACGATTAACATCAATAACATGCCATCTAATCTATGAGAAATGCGTTACAATCAACATAATTAAGAGCTTGTTTAGTTGCGCTTTTGAAAACCCATTTAATGATGATGCACTCATGTGTAGGATGTTCCTTTAAACATTAGAGGACCAGGGGTTAAAGTGGTTTGGTAACCTCACTGGCGGATCGATCAGAAACTTTGAGGAGTTGATACAAGCTTTCACCAGACAATTAATGGGGAACATTTAGCGGAGAAAGCCAATATCCGTCATTTCAACCTTGAAGCAAAGAAAAGATGATAAATTGAAAGACTACCTAGCCAGATTCTCTTAAGAACTATCGAAGGTAGAGGATCCCAATGATGAGGTGATGGTGTCTGCATTTGTTAACAATTTGCAGCATACCCAGTTATCTCTCATTTTAAGACGGGGGGGGGGGGGGGGGGGGGGGGGAGGGGGGGGGGACCACTTACACAATCTTGGTAGATGATGTCGAAGGATATGCAATAGCAGATGATGAACAAATAGCCCACATGGAAGAACTCATACATGGCGGCGACAGAAAAATGGCCAAAAACCCAAAGATAGTAGTTCAAAGGATAACAGTAAGTGGGGCCAAAAGAACAATTGGGGAAAAGGCTAGGAGGGTCACATGGATGATGATTAGAGAGGAAATAAACCTTTCAAGAGGCAGTACACCAACTGTAGGAATCAAGATTTACATTACGCAGCATAAATGAGATTTTAAAATTTTTATGCAATATACAACATATAAGAATATATAAATATGGATTTAGATCTTACCCTTGATGCTAACTACATCGTTTCTTTAAGCTTTATTCTGATTATGAACCACCAAGTCTTCCTCGCGATGTCCCACGATTCGGTAACTGTGTGTGGGCACGTAATGATCTACTAAGAACGTACAAGAGGATGCAAAGGCTTGAAGAATAGAACTCCTTCTTTTCTTCTTGGAAAATTCGGCCAACACAAGCAAGAATATATTTTTTTCCTTTTCTTTTGGCCGAAATCTTCCTAGACTTTCTAGGGTTTTGCTTTTTTGTGTTTTTGGTTCAAGAAATCACAATTTGTCTCTATTGTATCCTTGTTATGTAAATATATCTATATATATTTAAAACTAGATACAAATCCTTTTCCAAATATATTTCCATATATTCAAAGGATTAGTAGTATTTAAGTGTCCTAGGTAGAGTAGGATTCTAACTCTCATATAACCCTAGTTGACTTGAACTTAAACACTTCACTTTACAAAGAATAAAATAATCTAATTATTTTATCTTTGTTTCAGTCATGATTTGAACATGCAACCTCCAATTAATAATTAATAATTTATAATTTATTAATCAAATAATCTAATATTCTAATTAATTTAATTATTCATATATTAATTAAATAATCTCATTATTCAATTAGTCCCTAAATAAATATTTGTCACTTACGTATGACAGTTAATGGGACAATCCAATTAATTAGTTGTGATCTATGTTACCTTTAATCAATCGGGCTAGTAAGGGGACCTAATGGAGCCAAAATTTTGAGCTCCAATAATACTTAGAAATAATTAATTAAACTCTTTAATTAATATTCTATGATCATTAACCTCAGAGTTATTCCACTAAAAACTTGAGATTGCACTCTCGCAACCGTAGATGTATTATAAAAACCAAAATTACAATTGTCCATTGATATGACTATTACATACGGTATGATCCTCCACAAGTAGTTCATAATTAGAGCTAGGTCATAAAGTCTGTTATACCTCCCTAATTATATCTTAACTTCCTTTACGGAAGAAGGAGAACGCTCATATTATTTATGTCAATTCGGGTTGGCGGGTCATGTTAGGGTCAACCCGAACACGACATGATTAATTTTGGGTTAATCAGATCACGACACGATTATTAAACGGGGTCAGACCCCCTCGACCCAAACACGACACGGTTAATTATAGGTTAACGCGAACACGACACAAATAACCCGTTTAATAAACGGGTTTGGCGGGTTGTGTCATATGACCCGTTTAACCTGTTAATCATAGAATCAATGCTAATTCATAAATTTTTTTGACAAAAATGCTAATTCTTAATTGGTTCTTCTCAACTATATTTATACCATTCCAAATCATTTAAAAAGCAAAATTTCATCAGAAAATTACTGTGAGTCTCCACAATTTGGCTTCTCAAATAATTCAAAAATCAAAAGCAATTAGATAAATATTATATGTTGAATTTCAACAAAAAATCAATAAACTAGAATAATATCCAGAAACTTAATGAACCCAGTAAAGAACAAATTCAACAATAATTAATTCATTAATTGTTTCTGGACTGTTGTTGAAGCTCTTGTAAAATCAAGAGTAGATACAGAAAAAATATAAATAAAAATAAAAAGAGAAGAAAAAAGAGTAGAAAAAAGATTAACGAAATCGCCAGAGAAGCAAACGATTTACGGAGCTTGATAGGGAAACAAAACTCAACACACCCAAGTTCTAGAGATTTGGCTAATGTGTGTTGAATCTTTAATGAGGACGAGAGAGACTCAGAGTCTCACCAGTGATAGATGGCGACGATGAGAGCAAGAGCTTCGGTCTCTAGTGACGCTTTTGTTGGGTGCAAGAGAGACAAGATGAGTGTAAGAGTAACAGTGATGAAGCAGAAGAGTGATGAAGAAAGTAAAGCGATGTGGCTCATATTGGTAGAATGAAATTTAGAAAATAGGTTTAGGGTTTCACATCTTTAGTTTGTACAGTATATAAAAAATTACATGAATGGCCCTTAATATTAAATTTACATATTTGCCCTTACTAATCGTGTCAACCCATAACCCGCTAAACGTAACCCGAAAATGACACGATTATTAAACGGGTTAAGCGGATTGACCCATTTATTAACATGACCCATTTAACCTCAACCCAAACCTGTAATAATCATGCTTGTGTCGTGACCCATATTTCCACCCCTAGTATAAGCTCAAAATCAACCCTTAAGGGAACTATCTACTTCTTGCAAGAATGAGTGGATTCAACTATTGTGCACAGACTTACCTAGCCACAAGCCAAACCGTGATTCCAACATATGAAGCTGTTGACCGGGAATGCAACTTCGATCTCACCCATGGTATATCAAAAACCACGATCCAATCTAAAAGAGTCGATAAGACACTCAGGATTAAGATCACCCGTATATAGCTATCATTTGTTGATATATATGAATCGCATGCAATGGATCTTAATGAAAGACTCATATAGATCATAACCCAGTCCTATATGATCACATCATATAAGGTGCCTCTATTCTCATATCACTATATGAATAGTCTAGGTTAAGACCATCGTATTTTAAGAAATGCACTATAACTATAGATTAACGACAAATAAAGTACTCAACTCTACTTACTATCTACAGACTCCTTAAATTGCTCATCTCAAACTAAATACATATGTATATGAAACTCATATACTCATTTAGATATTACATCTGGCAATCTTGGATGTTAAGTACACATGATATAAATGTATAAGACAAGTGTCGTATGTGAATTTCACCAAACATACACGTCATCGATAAGAGGGCAAAAGTTGCCAGATGGTCGCCCAAATAGGCACTTAGGAAACGTTCTACGAGGCATCATTAAGGAGAAGAAGCCTGAGTAAACAAGTATCAAGGCAAGACCTACTCGGGATCAGCTAAAATGATTAAAATTACTCGAGGTAAGTAGAAAGGCATTTTCCACTCGGGATCATGAGACGTCATTCGGGACTAGCACATATCACATCATACTCGGGATAAGCATGACAGCCGAGTAAGAAGCCTAGAGATATTCCACAAGTCAAGTCAAAAGGTTCCTTATTAAAGAAGGATTCTAAAGAGAGAATGTTAAGCATAAAGGGTTCCTCCTCCGAGAACACTTCTATTTCTCCAAGAAGACTACACTCTTATAAAGAAATAAGTCCTAATCGGACTATGCTACTAGAGTCGCATTTAATCTCATTACCAACTTTTGAAACAGGAAAGAAGACAAATCTACTTCAAACAAGTAACCAAAATCACAATTAAATACAAAGATCATGTATTACTTATACAAAGCAGATTAGGGTTCTATAAACGTATAAATAAACCTATAATCTCATCCATAAGGCAGGTAGAAAGAGAGATAGCAGTCATAAAGAATAGAATATTCAAAGAGAGTAAGAGAGATCGAGGGCTTGTAAAATTTTCCAATTCATAGTGGATTTTGGCTAGGTGGATCATATAACCACCCGTGGATGTTTCTCCGATCACCGGAGTTTTACCATGTAAAACTTGTGTCGTATTACTTCCTTTTTCTCTCCTCTTTGATTTTTTGCTACAATCTGATCCTTGTTGGCTTTTCTGACAAAATCTAGAAACGAACGTCAACAACAAGTATATAGAATGAATAAACTATTATTGGGATTATGCTCGATAGCAAGAGTATAATAATGTATTTGACAATCTTTTGATATTAATAAAGTGATTTCTAGTTTAACAAATCTTATAGTATTTATAGTTTAATTATTATAATTGTCAAAAGTGAGTAATCATAAGGTCAAAAGACTATGAGAAAAGAAGAATTGTTCATACATTTACATATGTATGAGGTAGACACAATTCTTTAGTTAGTCTTGAATAATATTCACAACTTAAGATAAAGGTTGGGCACATTTATCTTGTCAAAGTTGTTGATTCTTTTGCTAGTATTTGAATGGAATCAAATGTGTTATGATGAGTCTAAAATTATCAAAGTGTGGTGTCTTTGGGCAAAAGAATCTAGTGCACTGGGTGTATTGAATTGGATCACTGTGAAATACTTTAACTAGAACCGTCAATGGATAAAAGTTTTCACTTGAAGACAATCAGAGAGTCTATCTCAATCCTGAGATAAATGATGGACTTATGGTTACAAGTGTTATCATTTGAGCTATCAATGAGTACGATTATATAGTATAGTTTATCCTCGATAGTTTGGTGGTATTTATTTGTTAATCGATGGAGAACTTAATTTATAGATATGGACATCGTGGCTCCATTTATTCAATGAGAGTAGAATATCTTCATATGGATGTTTAGAGGTATTGGATATTAAATCTTAACGTTAAGTTTTCAATAGTGTCTATTGAAACATGGCTTCTGGACAAGTCAAAATATCCAAGTTTAAAATGTGGTCATATGAGTAAATATAGTAACTTGGAGAGTTATAGGCTGTCTATGAGCTATTGGCGATTACTGATATTCTTCACGAGGATACACTTTCTCCATTAAGATTTTCTAGGGTATGAATGAGGAATATTAACTTATTCTATCTTTATTTAAGAGTTCAATTTTAGTTCTTAAGTGGAATGAACTAAAATTAATAGATCGGACCTAAGTGAATTATTTGTTGATTGTGATTGGGTTGTGTCTATTGGAGCTTAAATTTGGATAGCCCGCCAAGATCCCCAATCCATACGAACTTGCATGGATCACTTGATATATTTTATCGGACCAATTTAGGGGTCCATCTAGAATTGTATTAAAGCATGTGGACTTATTTCTTTTTATAAGAATGAGTCTAGTTCACATGTGGACTTTTTATTAAGGTCCAATGTAATTAATATATATATATATATTGGCCCATGTATATGTGTTGGGCGGCAAGGATATATAAAATAGCTTAATATATTATTTTTATTATTTTATTATTTTATTAAATGGAAATTAATTAATTTGGTAATTAATTAATTATTTAATTAAAAGTCAAAATCTTTTTTCTAGTACGAGATGGTCTCCTAATATTATACTATTGTTGGTAGTATAATTAATATAAAGTCTATATTTGATAAGTAGATAAATGAAAGGAATTATTTATCTAGTCAAATTAGAAAATCTTTAATATGGTTACAAATACACTTTTGAGTTGGATTATGAGTCTTGGTGTAGGAAAGAATTCTTTTTAGAAAAGGATTTTTGGTCATCAATTAAATCCTCCTAAGGATAGGATTCTTAACCACCAAGTAAATCCTTCTTAGGAAAAGATTTGTGATCCTATATATACCACCTTGAATTTTCGGCCAGCCCTATGATTCTATGAGTGAAATTTCGGCCAAGATAGGTATTTTTCAAGAGAGAATTCGGCCTAGCAAGAGAGAATTTTGAGGGAGAAAAATTTAGTTTTTCCTCTAGATAAAATTCGATCAACTCATAGATATAGGGTGTAGAATTCGACCAAGGAGGAAAGAGAAAAATAAAACGTTTTTGTTTTCGATAGTACACTTGTATCCTTTACATCAAAAGGGTTTTGTGTACAAAATCAAATCGGGTTCACTCGAGTTTCAATCAATTAGATTGATAATTCACAAATGATCAGACGTTCTTGGATTTTTCTCTTGGAGGATAATTGTAACTAATAAAGAAAAAGATTTTGTTTATTTCCATCATCAGGTATACAATTTAAAGAAAGGGAGCCCACATTCCTAGGTGATTCACATTCGTGATTGGATTAGAAGATCATGCAGATTTAATTCGGCGCTAGTTTAATCGTCACGAGAAAAATGTACGATACTTTTTATATACATCAATTAATCTAGGGTTAAGGTTCTTGTTATTAAAAGGGAAGTTTTTTATTTACACCGAAACCCTAATTTCGATTTTTCACGCTTCTATTGCGCGATTTTTGCTTACAACTATTTCTTTTATTAATGTTTCATTTACATTTACAAATTATAAGCTTTAGGGTATAAACCCCAACAATCTCCTACTAAAGCATGTGAGATATATCTAGTAACCCTAGACCCTCTAGGTGACCTTCAAACACTTTAACCGTTAAGGTTTTCGTAAATGGATCAACATAATTGTCTAATGACGCTATCTTAGTCATAGTCACATCCATTCTCTAAACTATCTCTCTGATGAGATGATATTTCTTTTTTATATGCTTCTCTCTCTTGTGGCTTCTTGGTTCTTTAGAATTAGCTACAACACCACTATTATCACAATAAAGTGTGATGGTCTTATGCAGATCTGGAACAACTTCCAAATTAGTCAAGAACTTACAGAGCCAAGCATCCTCTTTAGGCGCTTCATAAGCTGTTACATATTCGGCTTCCATAGTGGGGTCATCAATACATGATTGTTTAACACTCCAGGGGTGGATTTTCTATAATCCTGTTTGTATATCCTAACAGGATCAAATCCTACCCTGAATATACTAGCATATATTTTATCGTTCTCCGAAGATACTTGAGAATGACCTTTACTGTAACTCAATGATCCATTCCTAGGTTGGTCTGAAACCTACTGGCTACTCCCACTGCGAAGCTGATGTCAAGTCTCGTACATAACATAGCATACATAAGATTTCCCACTGCAGACAAGATTCTAGTTTGGCAGTTTTAGATGGTGGAGGACCTAGCTGCCTTCGATGCGTTCCCCTTGGGGTGCCCACGTGTATATGCATTGTATTTGTTCATTCAAGCATGCGCTACCCTGGTGACATGAGGGACGCCAACAGTTACAGGGCGTTGATGTATATACGGTGGAGACATACAATATTTACGGTCTATCTCATGCCCTGTTGGTAAGAACTCTGAAAGACAACATTTACTTTAATTTTCGTGTCATAAATTTTATGGATTCTTATCTTACTTATCTTTGATGCAGATATTTGCTAATGAGGTGATCCCAGATCTGGGCCTTCAGTTTGGCACTCGGAGGGATACAAACATTTCTCCTCATATATTGAAGTGAGAGTTGACCAAACAAACGAGAGGGAAGAAGCTGACCAAGATTTTCAATTCTAGGGTATTTTTTAAATTTGTTAATCTTTATATTAGTTACTAAGTATACAATGACATTATTCTAACTAAGCTTTCAGATGTTTGTGAGGATGGAAATCGTGCTCACAGCAGCTGAGACGAAGGCATCGTACTTCATAAGGCTAAACGGCGCGAGGGGGGCTGTATATAACGGATGACTTGTTGTAGCTTCCGGATTCGATCCCTGATCAGTCTACCACTGGCGGGGGCAGTGGGACAGAGGGTTTTGACCCAGAGGATGGGGATCGAAAGCCTAGTGAGACGGAGACTTCTGACCAAGAGGGTGCGGGTTTCATGGCCAAGGACAGTGAGGGATGTGAGTCGGATCCTCGGTGAGTGAAATATAGGCGGATTCGGTTTACCACCCCCGGACCTGCTACATCAAGAGGGGATTCCTATGCTCGCGTTAGACGTGATGGAGAGGTAAGTTAAAATGATAGTTTTGTTTTTTATTAACGCGGCCTGTTGATTATTTTAGTACTAACAATGTAGACATGATTTCAATCCCTATAGGAACATTAGTTTAATGAGTTGCGTGATGCCCTCTGGAAAAGTGAGGATGATCAACATTAGCAGTACCGGGAGTTGTTGAATATGATCCGAAAGAGCGAGGAGGATCGATAGCAGCAACACCAGGAGTTACTCGCATTGATTGGGGGTCTTCAAGGCTCGAGGACACATATACACCAGGATAGTCAACCTGGTCCTGATCTAGACTTTACTCCCGGATATAGGACATGTGGGTATACCGGGGGGATATATAGGACTAGTAGACATCGGGAGGATCCACATACCCGGTGGAGGGGGGGACACAGTTTCGGAGAGTGAGGCTCAGCTGCGTACCGGGTATACAGGGCCTATTACATGTACAGTGGTTTTCTCAAACCTCTCATCGATCGAGCGCTACCCGTCCCCTCCACCTACCCCATCGATTCAGCAACAGTCGTCCCCTCCACCTCTCTCATCGATTCAGCGCCAGCGGTCCCTTCTACCTTCCGTATCGATCTAGCAGCATTCGTCCACTCTACCTCCCCCATCGATCCAGCACCAATCGTCTCTTCCATCTCTCCCATCGATGGAGCTCCACTTCCCTTGCCTCCCTCTACCCCCTATATCGATCTAGCCGCAACGGTCTTTTACACCTCATATATCTGTCGAGTCCCAACAGTCTCATCCACCCGATAAACGGGGACAGAGTTCCTCATCGCAGCACACCCCATGTACAATTCATTTCTCCTCACCACTCTTAACTTCCATGTACAGTTGTCCATCAAACAAACCAGATGTAACGTTGTCTTATTGGATCTTTTCACCTTAAACTCGAAATTCTACCGCACTGCAAAATGCCCAACTAGTCTCTTCAAATCTTTTTTAGTAGGAAAAAATGGCCCTTTACATATCATGCTTGTAGGTTCATCTTCTACAAAGTTCCTACTTCCACTCATACCAAACGAGTATAATTTTACTCCTAGTATAATCCACATTGTGGGATTATCAGAATCAGCTGCAGTTACATTAGGCCGGACCTCAGAGGTTCCAGCTATATCTACTGTATTGGAACTACATCTGCGTACACGTCTTGCACGTCTTTCCGTTTGGATAGGTTCTTCATCTTCCTCATTGTTCGCTACATTATCTACCAGATGCAAATTTACCTCATTATCCACCTCATGAATTGGCCTAACATTAAGTTCATTGTTCCGCGCATACTTCATGTCATTGTACATCTCATTGTATTGGTCGTTGTACTGCCCAACATTCATCTCAATTTGACAACCAAAAATATCATCAAATTGAGGTCCAGCTATATCACCATAGTTGGCTACTTCCGATGGGACATCACACATGTTTTGTTGCCCTTCGATCCCACTTCTTTCTGTAAACAACTGGTTTCTTCTGTTAAACGATCAAAATTGTTAAGTGTTTTCACGAGGAGGGTTATCTTCAGCTATCACATCTCCTCTGCCCTCTCAATTAGACAAAAACATACTTGAGGGATCACCCTATCTTCCCTTAGCAAAAACTGAATATCATCACCGTTCCTTATAAATGTGCGACATGTTATCCCAGAAATGAGTGATATAGATTGTAGATCAACAATGTATTTGTTCATATCGCACTTCACAACGGTTTGCACGATCGACACCAGTTCTTCGCAAGTCATATTCTTTGACACATACAATCCTTGGTTATCGGAACCGAAAAACCTCTGACTTCCGTTGGGTAATTTCTATCATCGACCATTGTAAGATATGACTATTCTCACCCGATCTATTGTCCTGTGAAAATCATCATCACAAACCATTATTAACAAAATAAAAATATATATATTACATTTACAACTAATAAGAATTAAAAAAAATTCTTAACTGTAAGGGATCGAGCATTTTTTGTAAGGGATCGATCCTTTTTTTAATGTGTGACTGAGTTTATTTTAACAAAATCGAGCATTTTTAATTGATCGAGTTTTTTTTAATGGATCAAGTTTTTTTCTAAGGGATCGAGAACTTTTTGGAAGGGATCGAGCTTTTTTGTAAGGGATCGAGAACCTTTTGTAAGAGATCGAGCTCTTTTGTAAGGGATCGAGCTCCTTTGTAAGGGATCAATAACTTTTTGTATGGGATCGAGAATTTTTTGAGGGATCGAGCATATTTTTCATATAATCAAGTTTTTTTTCCAAATATAAAAAAGTTCAGTCCAATATAAAATAACATCGATTCTTCTTAAAATAATCTCGATCACACATGAAAAAAGCTCGTATCTATTAAAAAAAAACCTCGTAACCTAAAGGTTAAATGTTCATACAAAGACTGGAACAACATATCATAAGGAATGGATACATTGTTAAACCACATAGAAATGCATGCAAAATATCTAAAATGCATGAAAAAATATATGTGAAGATCAAAAATATTTGTTACCTTCTTGTGTAGAATCTGGAACGAGATAAGTTTTTTAAAGAGGGAGAGAGAGAAGTTGTAGATTGATTTTCAGAAAACTTTTTTGGAAATAGAGACGAGTTAAATTGGTACCTTTTAAAAATAAATTTATGGGCAATTTAGGTAGTTCACCATAATAGGTGTCTTTTAAAATTAAGTTATTAAACCGGTGATATCATTACAACACACGGTATAAAAAGTTGCCATATCTTACCATTTTCACTTTTTACCTTTTATATATATATATATATATATATATATATATATATATATAGACTAACTACTTCCAAGTTTATATCATATATATTCATAATTCACATACTATTGACAACCTTAATCTCTATCATCTGCAGCCGCGTACTTGTTTCGTCCATCTGAGCTCAAAGATCCTATAGACTGTACTTATGCCCAGGATTCGGTTTAATCAATCTACAAAAATTAAATATAGGTACTTTAGCCGTTTAGGAGAAAAAGAAAAAGGAAAGCCTTAATGATCAATTGATCATGCACAGGATATGCGAAGAACGTAGATTGCAGAAAATATATATAATACAATAACTAGCTACTATATATATCTAGACCAAAGCATAAATATACTACCAAGAAAACAACCTCTTTGTTGACAGTTTTATAACACTCAATTGTATGGTGTAGTCTAAAAAGACATTGAAAAGCTATTGCTAAGAAGATAACAAAAACATCGGCTTGATAGCTTCAGTTTTCTATAAAACATGGCGAAAATCCTGCGCTTTATGCGTCCTCTTACGGGAGGGACTAGGCACCTTTTGTTGCTCCTCCTCCTGCTACTTGCATGAATTGATCTTACGGAAACTGCTGATTCCAGCTTCTTATGATCTTCATCTGCAGGCATCTTAATTGATCGATCATATGTTGCATGGGAAAGCAGTAAGCCTTTGAAAGGCTTTTTATATTAATTTATGTGTTGGATTTGTAATTGCGAAGAAGATGAGGAACCTTCGTGCCACCTTCACGCACTTTACTTGAACTTGAATGCCAGCAATAATGCCAAGACACCCACATTTGTTACTCAACTCAGCGAAAATTTGGTATCATTTTTGTGTCGATTTACGGCCGCATGCAACGGTTAAATGTCATTCTCTTAGTGGTAGATGTCGTTTCACAACCACAGTGCCACATAGTATCAGCTGGACCACTCCAGCACTCTACCACCACCTGGTTTAGTCTGGGTTGGCAATTTGAGGGCTAAATCCCGCACCGTACCCAAACCATCAAAAAGCCCTCAAAATTTTAAAGGGTTTAAACCCAGCCCACATAAGAATATTATGTATGTGGTTAAGGTTAGAATCCGGCCCACAAAAAACAGGGTTTTACCCAGACCCACCCTTTGACCCGTTACCATATTGTGAGTTTGTGATCCGGGTTTAGATCCGGATTTTGACCCTTTTTTTTATCCTAAATTTTAATACATATTTTTTTGCCTAAATTTAGATTCGAATTTTGACCCGGATTTAGATCCGAATTTCGACCATATTTTTTTACCCAAATTTTTAACACATTTTTTACCTGAATTTTTAATACATATTTTTTAACCGGTTTTTTTACTCATTTTTTAACTTGGATTTTTACCACATTTTTTTACTTGGATTCATCGGGTCCCAAGTTTTACAAACCAAATTAATTAAGAATTCTGTTAAAACAATTAATCCAAATAGAACAATTTTTAAACTCAATCCAAATAGAATCATTATTACATTATACTAAAAATCAATAGTAACCCAAATCTAAAAATCCAAAACACAAAAAAAAAAAAAATCAAGACTGTGATACTGGCTCTTCATCATCTACTCCTTCAGTACCATATATTTCTTCTTTCGGGATACAACCTAATAATAAAAAAAAAAGTATAAAAAAAGCATAATGAACATCAATGGTAACTAAAATTATAAAAAAAATAATAACATAATTTGAAAATTTGAAAATCTCGAAGAGGAGCTCATATCCAACTCTGTGCACACATCAAGGTCTCAAATATGTCCAGATGCAATATTCTATTATGTGGACTCAAAAATCTACCACTAGCACTAAAAGCAGACTCAGAAGCTGTTGGGGTTTATTCCCTAAACAAGTAATTTGTAAATGAATTTTTGAAATAAATAAAAAGAAAAGTTCAATTCATTCTTGTTGTGTTGTTTATTTTATAACTTGTACATATATAAACATCCTAGATTGCCGGATGTAATCTTGAATTGTGTATATGAGTGTCATATACGGATGGATATAGTAAGAGATGTGCAATCTAAAGAGTACATAGATAGCAAATAAAGATGGGTACTTTATCCGCGGTTAATCCATAGTTATGGTTCATTCCGTAATGTATGTTGATTATATCCTGAATCATTCATATAAGATATGGGAATGGAGGCACCTTGTATGATGTGATCATATAGGACTGGGTCATGATCTATATGAATCTCTCACCAAGATCCGTTTACTGATGAGATTCGTATATATCAACTAACGATGGCTATATGTGAGTGATCTTAATTTTGAGTGTTTTATTGACTCCTTCTGGTTAGATCGTGGTCTTTGATATACCATGGGTGAGGTCGGATGCAGTTCCTAATCAATATGCTACGTATGCTGGGATTACAGTTTGGCTTATGGTTGGGAAGGTTTGTACACAATAGTGGGATCCACTCCTTCTTGTGAGAAGTAGATGGTAGCTCCCGTAAGGGTTGATTCGGGGCTTGGATAATAAAAGCGCTCTCTAAATTCTGTGAGGAAATAAGATTTTTTGTTCATTAGAGAATCAATGATACTTAAACGATATATATATATATATATATAATTAGAGGGGTATAACGGATATTATAACCCAACTCTAATTATGAACTACTGTGGAGGATTAAACCATATGTAATAGCTATATCGATGGACATCGAGTTGTATCGGTCTGTGTAAAAACGTTTACAGTTGAGAGAGTGCAGCTTTGGGTTTTTAGTGGAATAACACCGGAGTTAATAATCAAATAATATTAATTAAAGAGCTTAATTAATGATTCCGAGGATTATTGGAGCTCAAAATATTGTGGGTCCATTCGGTTCATTTACTAGCCCGATCGATTTAGGTAACAAGAGTCACAGTTAATTAATTGGATTATCTATCTAATTGTGTTACAAAAGTGATACGTATTTATTTAATAATTATTGAATAATGAGATTATTTAATTAATGAATGATGTTGATTAAATAAATTAAATAATTAGATTATTTAATTATGTTATTAATCACTAAACGATGGGTGTTAGTTGATATTTTATAGAATAAGATAATATGATTAGTTTATTTTATTAAATATTTGAAACTGAATTTAAAATGTTTAAATTCAAAATTATTATTTTTTAATTATTTTTAACTAAAAGATATGAGATATTTTTTATTTGAAAGTTTTTTTTAAAATCAAATATGGATTTGATCAAGTTATTTAAAAGTTAAGTATATATGTGATATATATATATATATATATTAAAAAACAAATCAAAGTTTTTTTTTAAAAAAAAATCGTTTTTTAAAAAAAAAAAATCGTTTTTTTAAGTTAAGAAGATATATATATATGTTTTCTTAGCAAGCAACATATAACTGACACACGCATAATTCAGTTTGAAAAAGACTAAGTTTGTGCATGAGACGCATGTGCTTGCTCTGTTGTGTGAAGTCCTAAAGAGAGAAAAGTGTAAGTGTTGTACAGAAAACATATTGTTTTCTGTGCAAGTGTTGTGCATTAGTACCAAAGAAAGGGTTTCTTACTGTATCTATATCCTCCATTTAAGTTTCTGAGACCGTAACGCGTCCACACACAGTTACCAGTCCCGGGTTATAACGAAGAAGATCGAGTGGTTCAAACAAGGAGCATTGCAAGAAGTGAAGGAGTCACCTAACGTTGGTAAAAACTTCTTATAATTATACTGATTTCAATTTCCTGTATATACATATATTTTATTGTTATAATAATTTTATATGTATAAGTTCCGAAAGAAAAATTGATCCCAAGTTCACTGGTTACAAATCGTTTACGATCTGTATTGAAAATTTTTAAAACCTATTTTCTCTACGTTACCAAAGAACGGGGATCCAACAATTGGTATCAAAGCCAAAAAACAATTCAAAACAGAAAATTGTTTCAATGCTCCTGTATGTATGATTGTGTAGGCACTGTTTAAATTGATTGTATGATGTTTTTGTATGTTTATTAATTTTCTTTTAATTTATAAAAATATGATTGATCATTAATTACATGGTACTGTGGATTTAGGGTTTATGGGTTGTATAATATATTTTTATTTTATTTTTATTTTTACTGTTATTGTATTACAAAAAAAATGTAACCTATATTGAAACCTAGAAAAATCGTGAAAAAGGATTCATGAGATGAATCGGAGTGACCTAAAAAGACTGGAAGACTCGAAAATTACAATAAGACTAAGGAATGTCTTGGGGGGTATTTTTATAATTTTAGATTCCAATTTTTTTAGGTTAAATAAACCACAGTACTCGGTCAATTCATATATGTTTTATATTATGTGATAATAAAAGTATTGTCATGCATACATCTGTCATTTAAATTAGATGTACATACACAAACATATTTAATATGCCATACATACATCATAGCCTAATATTTTATGTATGTTTTTTTAATATGATTAAAAGAGGTAAATACATAATTGGTTATGAAAATGAGATTAGTTTTTTTAATGGTTAAAAAACTTGGTAAATCTCATTAATATTAATCGAGTTATTAAAGAGTTTAATAAGTTAGATTAATAGGGTCATTTATTGCAATTAGGATTAATATGATTAACAACCTAATAATAAATGAACTGAATAAAGTGTTAAATTTTTAATAGTTAAAACTTGGTAAACACTAACATAATAATCTGACCTTAGTAAATAGTTTACGAAGACTTAGATTATTCACTAATAGATTAGATTTTTAATTGTTAAAAATCATTAATAATTTATTAGTTAATTAGAATATGATTTTAATAATGAATTAGTTAATACACTAGATAACTTGATTAAAGTTAGCCGTTTGATCCTGTAGAATCTAGGTGCATTAACAGATAATAGAAAACCTTTTTTATAAAATATTAAGTGGGAGAGGGATATATGATATATATATCCCGCAATCTCCATCATTAGTTCGATACCGTGAGATCCGAGTGGGACCTCGTGACAACTTTGCTTTCATCCTCCCAAGGAAGGTTTCCATAAAGATCAATACCATGGTTGACTTCCTAACGGATAGGATTTCTGAGGGTATTCGGGATTGACCGATCCTAAGGCGACAATCCTCCAGTGCCTGCTGCCAATGTTGCACGAACTGTTCGAGAGGCATACGAGCGATGGGTCTCATCTGATGAGAAGGCCCCGAACATATCTATTGGCTTCTATGACAGACATGCTTGTCACAAAGCACAAAGCACGAAGCAATGACTTTAGCATTTGAAATCTTGGAGTCATTGCAAGCTATGTTCGGGCAGCGCTCCGAGCAAAAGCGACACAAAGCTGTTCATTCAGCTATGCTCGTTCGCTTGAAGGAGGGTACATCAGTTCGGGAATATGTCCTGAGCATGATGTCCTAATTCAATAAAGCAGAAGTCAATGGCGGTCAAGTGAACATCACACTGATGACTCTTTTGAAAAGTTTCGATCAATTTAAGAGCAACTAGGGGATGAACGAGTTAAGGTTCAGTCTCACACAGTTGCTCAATGAGCTCACTACATTTGAGTCCTTGACTAAGAACTGCAAGGGCAAGACCGGTGAGACAAATGTTGTTGAACCATCTTCCTCCAATAATAAAAAGAGGAAGAGGTCTACTTGGAAGGCGAAGGGTAAGCCCAATCCCAAGAAAGCCTAAGGCAAGAAGAAGTTCAAGAAAGGTAAATATGATTTACTTGTTCTTGAGTAATGTTTAGTGGAAGATGATTCTTCACCTTGGATAGTTTATTCGGGGGCCACTAACCATATTTGTTCTTCTTTACAATGGGCTGATTCTTAGACACAGTTAGAGGAGGGAGCTTCCTCAATGCGGGTGGGGTCAAGGGATGTCGTGTCGGCATGAGCATTGGGCGTAATTAGATTACATTTTTTTAATAATTATATATTGTTGGACAATGTATTTTATATTCCTAGATTTACACGAAATTTGATTTGCGTTTCTAAGTTGGTAGAACAAAAATATTATGTTTCTTTTAATAATAAATATGTTATTATTGGAAAGAATAGTCCGAATATTTGTTCAGGAATTAATGAAAACAATTTGTATGTGTTAAGGCCGTTAATACATACTACACTGCTCAACACCGAAATGTTTAAGGTTGAAAAACCAAAACCTAAACGACATGAGATTTCTCTAGATAATGATACGTACCTCTGGCATCTAAAGCTTGATCACATCAACCTTGACCGGATAGACAAACTAGCAAAAAGCGGACCTTTAAGTGAGTTAAAGCTGAGCACATTACCTGTTTGCAAATCTTGTCTGGAAGGTAAGATGGCTAAGAGACCTTTAACTGGAAAAGGGCTTAGAGCTAAAGAAACGCTAGAGCTTATACATACAAACTTCTGCGGACCGATGAATGTTAAAGCTAGGGGTGGTTATGAGTATTATGTCACCTTTATAGATAACTACTCAAGATACAGATATGTATACTTAATGCAACGGAAGTCGGAAACATTTGAAAAGTTCAATGAATTTTGAGCTGAAGTTGAGAATCAATTAGGTAGGACTATCAAGTCACTACGATCGGATCGTGGAGGTGAGTACCTTGACTAAGAGTTTGAAGACTTCATGGTCGAGCATGAGATAGTTTCCAAACTCACAACTCCCGGTACACCTTAGCAAAATGGTGTAGCAGAGAGGAGAAATGGAACCCTAATGGAAATGGTGAGATCTATGATTAGTTTCTCATCATTACCAAATTCCTTCTAGGGATAAGCGTTACAAACAGCTGTATAAATTTTGAATGTAATGCCATCCAAATATGTTCCTAAGACTCCCTTAGATTTATGGAATGGTCATAAAGCTAGTTTGTGACATTTTCGTATATGGGGGTGTCCAGCATACCTTTTGAAGAACGAAAATGGAAAGCTAGACTCCAAGTCTGTTGTCTGCCTATTTACAGGATAATCCAAGAAGACCAAAGGTGGACACTTCTATAGTCCCGAAGATAATAAAGTATTTGTATCGTCAAATATAGCGTTTCTTGAGGAAAATTATATTAGTGACCATAAACATCATTCTAATATTGTATTGAATGAGTTGGAGCTTGGTAAGACTAGTGCTTCATCAACAAGAGTTGTTGATCCACAAACATTTGAGAGTCAGATGGTTCCTAATCAGGATACACTACCACCTAGACATAGTGACAGGGTTGTGAGACAACCTTAATGCTATTTAAGTATATGTAAAGGATATAGTGTTGTCTCTACTGATAGTGTGGATGATCCATTGACATTTAAGAATGCAATGGAAGATCATGATAAAGATGAATGGCTTAAAGCTATGAATCTCGAGATGTAGTCTATATACTCTAACTCAGTCTAGGATCTTGTAGTCTTATCGAAAGGGGTAAAACCCATATGGTGTAAGTGGATCTACAAGAGAAAGAGAGGAGTAGATGGGAATGTAGAGACCTTCAAGGCAAGGCTAGTGGCCAAGGGTTATACCTAAAAAGAGGGTTTGATTATAAATAGACCTTCTCGCAAGTATCAATGTTTTAGTCTATTAGGATTCTCTTATCCATTGCTACCTATTCTGATTATGAAATTTGGCAAATGGATGTTAATACTGTATTCTTGAATGGCATTTTTGAATGGCAATCTTGACGAGAGCATATTTATGATGCAACCAGACGAATTCGTGTCTCCGGATCAAGAGAAAATTTTTTACAACCTGTAAAGGTCCATCTATGGACTCAAGCAAGCATCTAGATCGCGGAACATCATGTTTGATGATGTGATCAAAACCTATAGATTTGAGTAGAATATCGATGAGCCTTCTGTCTACAAGTGCATCATTGATAAAAAAGTAGTTTTCTTAGTCCTATATGTGGACGAAATCCTACTCATTGGGAATGATGTGGGAGTGTTATCTAATGTAAAAGGTTGGCTTGCTAGCCAATTCCAAATGAAAGATTTGGGAGAGGCGAGTTATGTTCTAGGGATCCAACTTATAAGGGAGCGAAAGAAGAAACTCATAGCACTGTCTCAAACATCATATATCGATAAGATTCTTGTGTGATTTTTGATGTAAAACTCCAAGAAAGATAATTTATCTTTCAGGCATGGAGTTCACTTGTCTAAGGAATAGTGTCATAAGACACCTCAAGAAGTTGAGGATATGAGACGTGTACCCTATGTATCAGCGGTAGGTAGTCTCATGTATGCTATGTTATGCACGATACCGGATATCTACTATGTAGTGGGAGTAGTCAGCAGATACCAATCCAACCCAGGATTGGATCATTGGGTTGTTGTCAAGACTATTCTCAAGTATCTTCGGAGAACGAGAAATTATATGCTAGTGTATTTCAAACAGGATTTGATCCTATTAGGATACACAGATTCTAATTTCAGTCAAACAGGGATTTTAGGAAATCCATATTTGGATCAGTATTCACCCTAGGTGGTGGAGCCATTGTGTGGAGAAGTATCAAGCAATGTTGCTGACTCCACCATTGAAACCGAATATGTAGCCGCTTGTGAAGCTGTTAAAGAGGTTGTTTGGCTCTATAAGTTCTTGAGTGACTGGAAGTTGTTTCAGATCTGGATAAGCATATCCCACTTAATTGTGATAACAGTGGTGTTGTGGCAAATTCCAAATAGATCGCATCAGAGATGTCATTTCTTGGATTTACAGTTCTAATCTTAGATTCAGTGAATTCAAGAGACACCGTAAATTAAACGGTCTAAAACCTCGATGACTCCAAACTGATATGCCGGTAATGTGAAACTCTACTTATTTAATGTTGGAAAATTGTTTGGAATATAATACAACCATTACATATTTTTATAACATGAAATTGGCCGAAACAAGTCGTCCTGAATCAAAAACACTTACCACATACGATTGGTATGTGGCAAGGGTTTTTGTTCAATTTTTAAAGATTTTTTACAATGCCACTGTAACTCTTTCCGGGGTCTATTACCTCACATCTTCTCAGACAATCCATTCGATAGTGGAAATGTCTAAAGTGTTAAACAGTTATAGAGAAGATGAACATCTAGGTGCTATAGTTGTTGCCATGGAGACAAAGTTTAAAAAATATTGGGCTAATATTCCTCTACTTTATGCCTTAAGTGTTATAGTAGATCCTAGAGTTGTTTAGAAGTTTTGCTTGAGTTTATTGGTACTAATTTGTCAATAGATTATTCATAACAAATTACTGACATTCGAATCAAGTTGTTCGAGATTTTTTGTTTTTATGAGAGGAGGTCTGGCAACATTGACACCTCTCAATCAATATAATCGGAGATAGAGCCGAAGTAAACAAATTGGAGCTTTCTGAAATGGTGAAAAAAGGACAAATCAGTAAGTACTTCTTCAGGGCAAAGATCTGACTCATCTTCTTGTACCGAACTGATTAGGTACCTTAAAGCACATTCGATGCTGTTGAAGACAATGAAGAGTTTGATTTGTTGTTATGGTGGAAGACCTATACGTACAAGTATCCATTTCTGTCACACTTAGCACGTGAAGTACTGGTTATTCCGGTGTTAATGGTGTCTTCAGAACAAGCTTTCAGCACCAGTGGACGCATAATTGAATCAAAAGTTGTTTGTCTCCGGAGATTGTAGAGGTATTAACATGTCTTCGGGATTGGGAGCATGCTAAAAAAAGGTTGCAAAATCAAACTGTAGATAGAGAGTTTATTCTAAATTTCAATAATCTATATATTGATGAACTTGCAGGTAGTGGTCATGACCAGAACTAGGTTATACTTTTACATATGTATTTAGTATTTACTTGTAAGTTGTAATACGATTGCACTCTTTTTCCCTTACCAAGTTTTTATCCTTACCAAGTTTTTATTCCACTGGGCTTTTCTTGGTAAGGTTTTTAATGAGGCAATCATGTAAATATGTAATACTGAATTCCATAAGTGAAAAATAATAAAATAAATAAAAAATTGTTCATTTTCTTTATTCATTTTTGGAATTGAAATCTTAAACCTTAAACCCTAAATCCAGACAAACTTCATTTGAAAAAATCGAATTTAAAAATTATTATAAACCAGGCACGCCAGACGGCCCGCCTTAGGCAGGCCGGCGTGCCGTGCCGTGTCTCCGTTTTCGAAAACAGGTCGGGTCTGGTTCGGTATGTACGGAAAACGGGCTCGACGGGTCCATATTTACGGCTTTAGTCAAGGGTATCTTGTTGTCTTATTGGGAAAACTAGATTCTGTAATTTTTCCTACTAATTAAACAGTTATGCCTAGGATTCAGTCGATTAATCCGATTTACAAAGATTAATAAATATACGTTTAGGAGGAAAAAGAAAAACCATAACGATGCACATTAAGCATAAACTAAATATACTACAAGTATACAGCCCCTTTAATTGTAAACACTTGACAGTAGTTTTATAACAGTAAAGCATAATGGTGGGCCTGGGGCTAGTTAAAAAGATATTGCAAAGCTGTTGCTAATTAGATGATAACCAACACACACAAGTTGGCTTTATATATAGCTTCAATTAATTTTCTATATAACATGTTGAAAATCCTACCACTTGATGCGTCCTCTATCAGGAGGGACTATGCGTCCTATATCTTGATGATCATATAATTTTCCATTTGTGAGAGAGAGAGAGAGAGTGGATATATATGTTGCATGATAAATTATCAAGCCTTTATGGCTTTGTATAGGTCAT
Organism: Dipteronia dyeriana; assembly: GCA_032871835.1. Taxonomy (NCBI): domain Eukaryota; kingdom Viridiplantae; phylum Streptophyta; class Magnoliopsida; order Sapindales; family Sapindaceae; genus Dipteronia; species Dipteronia dyeriana. Next base: position 96,440,037 of record CM065296.1, on the reverse strand, counting down.
CTTTAAAGCCATCTCCAATCGTTCTTTAAAATTTTCTCTATTTTGGAGATAGGAAATAAAGGAATATTTCATCTCTAAAAATTTACAACTTCAATCGTTCCCCATTTTACAATCTTCAAATAATAAAAAATTATTATTTTAACTATTTATCTCCTACACTTAATATTTTTTATCTAAATTTTAGATTGAATAATTTTTATCTAACTTTGACATGCACATAATATGTTTTACCTCAATTTTAGCTAGTAATTTTTTTATCTAACTTTCTCTAGCACTTAATATTTGTTACCTAAATTTTTCACCTAATTAATTTCACCCAATCTTTTTATTTTTATCTAACTTTCTCTAGCATCTAATATTTGTTATCTAAATTTTAGCTTGTAAAATTTTTGTCTAACTCTCCAGCATATAATTTTAGCTTGTAGAATTATTGAAAAAGATTTGGACTCCATCAATGATCCAAATGAACATGGATATTGGAAATCCAAAAAACTAGAAATTATGGAAACAGAGCTCGCAATTTTCAAATACAAAGATCAATTGTTAATACTACCTATGTCAATTTTAATAGTTTCGAACAATTTTCAGGAGGGTCTTCCGGCAACTTTAGTAATTTTGGTCCTTTTCCAAATTAATATGGTTGTAGTGGAAATAACTTGTTATAATACTAGTGTTAACTTTTAAATTTCAATATTATTTGTATTGGTTTTATTTTAATTTTCAATGTACTTTTTTGTTATTTTTCCATTGTAATATTTTAATTTAAATATGTTAATGTTATTGATGTTTTGAAAAAATGAATCAAAATTGATGGTTTGAAAACATTTATTTTGCATTGCAAAAAATAGTTTTAGTTCATTGATTAAAATAGAAGATATAATAAATCAAAAATTAAAAGTCCTTAAAATATAGTCAATATTATACTTGGATGTTAGATCTCAACAAAATAATTTTAATGGTATAATTTTTATAGTAATTAGATTTATGAATAAAGAGTTACAATAAATTAATTGAGTTTAGTTAAAAAAGTGAAAAGAATATAAGGGGAATTTAAGAAAAAATATGAGAGTAAAGTGAGATTGTAAAAAGTAAACGGTGAAATGGAGATTGGGAATTTGAATATTCAAATATGGAGATGAAATCTTGATTTCCAAAATGATTCTTCTCGTTTTTCGTAAACTGGAGTACCATTTGAGTGTTTTGGGTCTCTATTTCTCTGAAATAGAGACTCATTGGAGTTGGCCTAATGGGTCTCTATTTCTTTAAAATGGAGATCCATTTAGCTCTAAGGTCATCTTCAATTGTTTTCTAAATTTATCTCCATTTTGGAGACTGGAAATAGAATATTCACTCCAATCGATCTCCATTTTATGATCTCCAAATAATAAAATATTATTATTTTACTTTTTTTTTAACTAACTATCTCCTATACCTAATTTTTTTTAACACTATAACTTTTTTACTTTCTACTACACATAATATTTAAATTTTATTGTTGTTTGTATTGTTTTTATTTTAATTTTTAATGTACTTTTTTTTGTTATTTTTCCATTGTAACATATCTTTTTATTTTTCTAATTTTTATTATTTATAATTTATAATTTATTTTTTAAAAAAGAATCGAACCATAGAAATCAGAATCGGAATCGGTCCCCTGCGGAATCGGAACCGGTCCCCTGCGATTTCGATTATGATTCAAGTTTAGGTTCCCTCAAATGAACTAGAACTGAACCGAACCATACCGTGGACACCATACTTTTAATTTTCAATGTATTTTTTTTGTTATATTGTTGTGGTAATATTTTAATTTGAAGATATTTTTATTATTATTTTGTTTTACCGAATTATTTAAAGTTAATTATTACGATATGTGTTGATTACATATAATAATTGATGATTTGAAACATTTGTTTTAAATTAAAATGTCTATGATTTATTGATTAAAATTAATAATAAAAGATGTAATAAATAAAAAATTATTAAAGTTTTAGTCAATATACGAATAAAGAGTTATAATAAATTATATGATTTTTATTAAAAATATAAAAAGAAATTCAAGAATAAAATGTGATTAAAAAAAGTGAATAATGAATTGGAGATTTGTTTTATTAGTCTCCAAATTTAGGGTCCGTCCTGTAAGCGTTTTTCAATTGTTGTTTTTCGAAAATAAAAATGAAATTGAAAACAGTGTTTTTGGTTTTAGTTTCGTATTCCGAAAACGCGTCTGGTAGCATATACTGAAAATTGTATTTTGAAAATGAAAACGGAAAAAACGCGTCCGGTAGGTTAGCTGAAAACTATCAAAAATTGATTAAATAATTAACCAATATAATTTTTACATTGTAATTTTTAAATTAAACAAAAGTAACACATCAAAAATAAATTTTAAAAAACATATCAAAAAATGAATTAATCAAAACTAAACTCTTAAATTATAAATAAATAATTACAATATATATATCATAATATATATAGTATTGATTATAATATATATTATTTTATAATATATAATACTATAATATATAATAATTATAATGTATATATATATATATATATTATTGTATGAATGCTTTTAGTTCTAATTGGAAATAAATTATTATGAAATATATATAGGGGCACTTTAGTCATTTAAAAATATTGTTCAGTCTTATCCTAGCCATATAAAATGCATAATAGAACTAAATGAAACAAAATGAAAAACAAAATGAAAAACAAAATGAAAACAAAATGATTTTTTTATATATAAAAAGGTGAAAAACAAAATGAAAGACGAAAACGAAAACGAAAACGAAAACGAAAAACGAAAAACGAAAAACGAAAAACAAGTATTTTGTATTTTTCAAATCTTTATTTTTAACACTGGTTTTGTTTTTCATTTTTTTTTCGTTTTTCGAAAATAAAATGAAAAACGGTTAACGAACTCGTTTTCGAAATCGTTTTTTAAAAATAAAAACGAAAACGAACTGAAAAACAGCTACATGACGGGGCCTTAGAGAACCAAAATTGAATCTCTATTTTTTTTTTTGCAAGGGGAAATATGAATTGAATACTCATTGGAGCTCCCACACTCTCCATTTTGGGTTTTTAAAGACTCATTGAAGATGGTCTAATGGTTTTCCAAAGTGAAGATTTTATTTTGGAGATTTAATTTGATCTCTAAATTTAGAGATCCAAATCTCTATCACCATTTCACTATTTAAATTAAATATTATTATTTTATCTTTCCTATCTACTTTTCATATTTTTAACTAAATTCAGTTAATTTAATATAACATTTTATTCATAATATAATCACTATAGAAATTATGCTATTAGAAATATTTTATTGAGATCTTTTAACTGATTATAATATTGACTATATTTTAATTATTTTTTAATGTAAAAAAAGTGAGTAACTTATTATTTAAAATAATAAAGAGAAAACAATTTTATAATTTTTTTTAGAAAAGTATTAATATTTTATTATTTAGATATTATAAAATGAAGATTAATTAGAATTATAAATTTATAGAGATATTTCATTTTGAATCTTTAAAATGAGTCTATTTTTGCTTGCTCTTTAAAGGGGTAAGCATTACCATCTTTATATGAATGACATGTGTTAATAGATAGAATAAATTTATCTTTAATACTATCATATTTTGAAATAAATTTACCTCTTCCTAAACACATATCATCTATACAGAAGGGGTAATCTTCTTACAAGTGAACTCCTCCAAAATAGAGTAAATTATGGAGGATCAATCGGAGACGGCCATATACACTTTTGCATTTGATTGGGAATTTGAAGGCGAAGAGGAACTTTCGTGCCACCTTAATTCCAACACGCCGACATTCTCTATCATCGATCATTTTTGTGTCGGGCGGCGCCGCAGCATACACAGCCATGTGTCATTCTCTTATTGGTATATGTTATTTAACAACCACAGGATATAGTACGCCAGCCACCTATTCAAGTTAGGTCAACTCCACATATATATATATATATAATAATATATATATATAGTTTAATATTTGAAGTAACAATTTAAAAGTACATGCACGCGGAGCTTTAATAAATTTGTGTTTCTAGATTTTCCACGAATCTAACATTTGATATCCGTCGTCTCTTAATATAGAGAGTAATACATCTTTTTTTTTTATTGATAACGAGAAATTCAAGTTTTATTATATATACTTTATAAATATATGTGAAAATTTTTCTTTTAATATATAAAAATAGATATCTCAAACGTATAAATATTATATAAATTTTATAAGCTTTAATAATTTTATTGTAATATTTATAATACTTTATAAAAAAAAATCTAACTCTCGATATTATATATATAATATTATCTCTAAAATAAAAAAACAATGAGTTAGGGCCGCATTTGTTACCGATCAACTCTGAAAATTTGGTATCATTTTCATGTCGATTTAGGGGGCCATCCAAAGTTACATGTCATTCTCTTAGTGGTAGAAGTCGTTTAAAAACCACAGTGCCACGTAGTATTAGCTGGATCACTCTAGCACTCTACGTCTAGACATGACCACAGTTCGGTTCAAACCGTGGAACCGAACCCGAACCGTAACCGTAACCAGAATTGTGGAACCGGTTTAGGAACTATAATCGGAACCATGGGGGAGAAGGTTCGGTTCCGGTTCATCTCCTAAAAAAACCGGTCAGAAACTGACGGTTCGGTTCCAGGCCATTTTCTTTTAAAAAAAAATTGATTTTTTTTTAAACAAACCGTTGGAGCCCAACGTCCCGATCACGTCAGCCCCCCCCCCCCCCCCCCCCCCCCCCCCCCCCCCCCCATTTCTTTTCACACCATTTCTCGCTCAACTCTCTCTCAATTATCCTAATTCTCTTCAATTATCTCTCAATTAGTCAATTGTTTATTTGTTTATATGTTTATATTTATTGTATTGCAATTATTATTTTTTAAAATCATTTAAAAATCCTTGTAAACAATTTTTTAAAATATATTTCCAATAAATTTTTTAATTTTATTTTCATCAATTTATGTATTTAGTATTTTTTTTTCAATTTTAATTTTGGCTTATCGCCTTATACAGTAAAATTCATTTACAATTCACATTATTATATGTCTTATGTTTTGGTATTTTTTTTGAAATGAGTATAAATGTATAATAAGAAAAAAAGAAAAAAAGAAAAAAAGAAAAAAAAAAGAACCGAACCAAACCGACGGAACCGGAACCGGAACCGAAACCGACGGTTTCGAATCGGAACCGGAACTGGCCAGAACCGTGGACATGCCTATCTACGTCTCTACCACCATCTGGATGATCTTGATTAAGGATGGACATGTGGGTCCCTAAAACCTACCCTCACCCCGCCCCAAACCCCATTTTGGGGGAAGTGGGGATGAGGGTGTTTGGGGGAGGTTATTCATCCTCCCATTTTTTCCATTTTTTTTTTCAATTTTCAATCCTAATTTTTTTCAATTTTAAATCCGAAATTTAGAATTTAGGATTTGAGATTTGAAATTCGATCATTCCAATCATTCGATTCATTCTATTTCGATATTCAATCCAATAAATAAGCTAAAATATATAATTGATTTAATTTAATTCAAAATTAATACAAATAACTATAAAAATATAATATTACATATAAATATATATGTGGAAATTGAGGAAATTGGTAGAGAGTAAATGAGTAATAGAGTTAAAGTTAATTTTTTTAAGAAAATAAAAATAAAAATATATAAATACATATGGAGAAATGAGACTCCACCCCCACCTATTTTAAAAGAAATAGGGAAATGAGGAAATGGGGATGGAGGAACCTACTCCTACCCCCACCCCCACCCCCATTTAAGGGTAAAATTTGCTCCCAAATGGGGGTTGGGCCCGTGTGGGTGGGGTGGGATGCAAAATTTAAGTAATTATCATAAGCACTAGCATTTTGCAAACAAACTCACTGGTATCAATGAAAACAGAAAGCATCGTTAGAAAAGGAGTTGATCCGAGGCCCGTGTTTCATACGGTGTCCTTAAGACAATTTCTCCGGACAACACCGTATATGTATTAGGCGATTGTCTCCCAGGATATAACGGTTCAACAGTGGTAGGCCTAAGCACTATCCACTACCAGCGAACTCAAATTCTAAAACGTATTTCACAAACAAACCTGACTGGTATAAATGAAAACAGAAAGTATCGTTAGAAAAGGAGTTTGATCTGAGGCCCGTGTTTCACACGGTGTCCTTAAGACAATTTCACCGGACAACACCGTATGTGTATTAGGCGATTGTCTCCCAGGATACAACGGTTCAACAGTGGTAGGCCTAAGCACTATCCACTACCAGCGAACTCAAACCGAGTTTTGAACTTACCAAGAAAACAGAGAGAAGAAACGAAATCGGTTGCTTAAAAGAAACTTGACTTATTTTTCTATGTGTGTTGAACAGAATATATGAGGGATTAAATACCCAAACCGAAACACTAGGGTTTTGGGATTAATTCGGGATTATAAATGGAAAATTCGTTTTAATTTAATAAGGAAATAATTTAATTAGATAATATTCTCCAAAGAGATTTATTTCTAATTAAAACTTGATTATGTATTCTTAGTGATCAAGTAAGAAATCAGAATCCAAACAATTAAAGCTTTCCTTATTCATCACAATAAAAAACGTTGACTTAGGAAAGTGGCAAAAGGTCAACTGTACTCTCACGGTCCAATCGGAGCGGCATTCGTTTCCTCAGGTCGCGCCCACACACGAGTCGTGCATTCGAAGGTTCGGGGTCCATGATTTGCACCCCCCCTATGCGCGAGAGAGAGAGCCTCTATGCCACACACATATTGAAAGCTCATATCACACATTCACTTATAAACTACTTATAAATGATTTCCCTAAGCAATGTGGGATTCATTTTAATCCCTACACAATGGGTCCACTTTGAGATTCAATTTCTCATTCACCCATTAACCATTTTGTGAATTTGAGTATACCATTTAGAAGTTCTCACGGAGGAGAATTCGAATCCACTTTATTCTTCCATTTCTATGGAATTTATCATACTCAATTTTTGCCCTCAACATGAGAGATTATCACAAAATTTCCAACAATCCCCTACATGAATGAAATTGACCTAGGAGACAAAAAGAAGATGTTTGGTAAGTTCAAACGGTCGAAGCCTGCATAGGATAGGTAGGTGTTACCCTTTGAACCTTCCATTGTAAAGGTATGCTTACTTTACTGGCTGATCAATAGATGCGATATCCTTGAACTGTTTTGCCGTTTTGTGTAAACGATCACACACCTTACACAGGTATCTTCCAGATGATTTGGTTCTTATTTTTATGTTCGTTTTGGCTATGAACATGCGCCTGGTTCTGTGAGAGTCTCTGGAGAATATAGCCCTTCACTATTCTCTTTTAGAAGTGGTCCCACTTCTCTCTCACATAGGTGATTTCTTAATTAAGAGTAACCCGCTTTACTCTGCTCGGATTTCCATAGCTAGGAATTTCGACGCATAAGAATCATTAAAAACCACAGTTTAACCTTTTCCCTACGGACATCACTGTTTCATCATAGGAATGGACTTGAGGGTAACCCCCACAGTGATCCAACTGAGTCTTACAACTTGGTTATCCCATTGAACCTAGATCTTGGGACCTCCAGTCAACTAGGTTGGGTGTCCATTGTATCGACCTTTTATCTAATGGGCTTTAGTACCATTCCTCTCGATGATGTCTCAACTAGTTCTCTGTTTAACCCTTTAGTTAGCGGATCCGCAATGTTATCTTTTGACCTTACATAGTCAATAGTGATAACCCCAGTTGAGATTAGCTGTCTAATGGTATTATGTCTTCGACGTATATGTCTAGACTTCCCATTATACATACTGCTCTGTGCTCTTCCTATTGCTGATTGACTATCACAGTGAATGCAAATCGCCGGCACAGGCTTTGGCCATCTTGGAATATCTTCTAAGAATTGGCGTAGAAATTCAGCCTCCTCTCTACATTTATCTAATGCTATAAACTCAGATTCCATGGTGGATCTGGCTATACATGTTTGTTTGGAGGATTTCAAAGATACCGCCGCACCACCTAGTGTGAACACATGCCCACTGGTGGATTTTGAATCCTTCATATTAGATATCCAGTTAGCATCAGTGTATCCTTCTAGGACAGCTGGATATCCGGTATAATGCAGTCCATGATTACGAGTGAATCGTAAGTACTTCAGTACTCTTACTATTCCTTTCCAGTGATCGGTTCCTGGATTACTCGTATATCTGCTTAATTTACTGATTGCATTCGCTATGTCTGGTCTTGTACAACTGGTTAAGTACATCAGACTTCCTATCACTCGAGAATATTCTAGTTGAGAGATGCTCTCACCCTTATTCTTGGATAGATGTAGATTTGTATCTACTGGTGTTCTAGAAATTCCAGAATCATTTTTGTTGAATTTCTCAAGAATCATGTCAATATAGTGTGATTGACTTAGTATGAGTCCGTTAGATGTCCTTGAGATTTTCATTCCCAATATTACATCAGCCGGTCCCATATCTTTCATATCAAATCTTGATTTCAACATATCCTTGGTAGATTTGACCATTTTATCATCACTACCAACAATGAGCATGTCATCAACGTAAAGGCACACAATGACATAGCCATTTTCCGTATCCTTGACATAAACACATTTGTCACATTCGTTGATCTTAAATCCGTTTGACATCATAGCATTGTCAAATTTCTCATGCCATTGTTTTGGTGCTTGCTTTAAACCATATAAAGACTTCACCAATTTACAGACTTTCTTTCCTTGTCCTGGAGCGGAAAAACCCTCAGGTTGTTCCATGTAAATTTCTTCATCTAAATCTCCATTTAAGAAAGCCGTTTTCACATCCATTTGATGTACTTCAAGATTTCGCAAAGCTGCGATTGCAAGTATCATTCTAATGGAGGTTATTCTCGTCACAGGAGAATATGTATCAAAGTAGTCTTGGCCTTCTCGTTGATTGTAACCTTTAATTACAAGTCTAGCCTAATACTTATCAATTGTTCCATCTGCTTTCATCTTTCTTTTGAAAATCCATTTGGATCCTAGCGGTTTACATCCCGGAGGAAAATCCACTAATTCCCAAGTATGATTTTGAAGGATGGAATCAATTTCGCTTTTGATTGCCGCTTTCCACAGGAGTCCTTCAGAAGAGCTTACCGCTTCTTTGAAGGTTCGAGGTTCACCTTCCAACAAATAGGTCATAAAATCTAGACCAAAAGACGTTTCCGTCCTTGCACTTTTGCTACGTCTAGGTTCATCCTCTACTTCATTTCCTTGTTCTTGGTCCTCACAACTATCATCATGTGTTCGTTTTGACAAACTTGCTTCATCATTGGATTTATATGGAAAAACATGTTCAAAGAACATCGCGTTTCTAGATTCCATTATCGTGTTTTTGTGTATATCTGATATGTCAGATTTATAGACCAAGAATCGATGAGCAATACTGTTTTGTGCATATCCAATGAAAATGCAGTCAACAGTTTTAGGACTTATTTTCACCTTCTTAGGTATAGGTATTGCTACTTTGGCAAGACACCCTCACATTCGTAAGAATTTATAGGAAGGCTTTCTTCCTTTCCATAGTTCATATGGTGTATTGTCTTCTTTCTTTCGAGGTACCTTGTTTAAAAGGTAATTGCTAGACAATATAGCGTCACCCCACATGTTCTGAGGCACTCCAGAACTTATCAGCATTGCATTCATAATTTCTTTCAAGGTACGATTTTTACGTTCTGCAATACCATTTTGCTGAGAGGAATATAGTGCAGTAGTTTGATGTATGATTCCGTGTTGAGCACAGAATTCACCAAACGGTGCTACATATTCACCACCTCGGTCACTTCTCAATACCTTGATTTTCTTGTTGAGTTGATTCTCAACTTCATTTTCATAAAGACTAAACTTCTCTATAGCTTCATCCTTGTTTTTCAACAAATATATATAGCAGTATTTGGTGCTATCATCTATAAATGTGATGAAATATTTGTTGCCACCTCTTGTTTGAGTAAATTTTAAATCACATATATCTATGTGAATTAAATCAAGAGGTTTAGATTTCCTTTCAATAGTTTGAAATGATGACCTTGTTAGTTTTGCTTCAACGCAAACTTCACACTTATGTTTAGGATCAATATTGAATGTGGGAATATGATTTAAGTTAATTAATCTACACAGAGTATCATAATTAACGTGTCCTAGTCTACTATGCCATAAATTGGAAGACTCAAGCAAATAAACTGAAGAATTATCTTTATTGATTGTTCTTTTGACAACAGATACATTAAGCTTAAACAGCCCTTCAGTTACATATCCCCTACCCACATAAGTTCCCTGCTTGGTTAAAACCACTTTGTCTGATTCAATCACCATCTTGAACCTATGCTGATTGAGCAACGAACCGGAAACCAAGTTCTTGCGTATATCAGGCACATACAACACATTGTTCAAGCTCAGGGTTATACCAGAGGTCATCTTGAGAATGACTTGACCACATCCCTTCACGTCAGATGTGGCTAAGTTGCCCATATACAACTTTTCTTCATTCTTCATTTCTTCAAATATATTGAACATCTCCCTGTCAGAGCATATATGACGAGTGGCCCCAGTATCCAACCACCACTCCCTTGGGTTTGACCCAACAAGGTTTGCTTCTATCACAACTGCAGAGAGATTGATCTCGGATACATCTCTTGAGATCCCAGCAACCACGTTTGCCTCGTGGTTCTTCTTCTTCTTTGGCAACCTGCATTCAGAAGATTTGTGACCCAGCTTGTCACAGTTGAAGCACTTCCCTTGGAATTTTGGCTTCTTAGAGACTCATCCCTTAGGACCCAATTTGGGTCCTTTCCCAGGCTTGTTCTTCTTTGGTTTAGAACTTTGCCCATGCTCAACCACATTGATCTTCGCTTCAGGCGCATTGACATCTCTCTTGTCATACTTCATGTGATCTTCCTGAATACGAAGCTTGAGAATTAGATCATCGATCTTCATCTCCTGTCGCTTGTGTTTGAGATAGTTTTTGAACTCTTTCCATGAAGAAGGAAGCTTCTCAATGATTGCAGCCACCTGGAAAGCATCACTCAGAGTCATCTTTTCGGAATGTATCTCATGCAAAATCACCTGTAGCTCTTGGACTTGACCCATAACTGGCTTGGAATCCCCCATCTTGTAATCAAGAAACCGGCCGACAATAAACTTCTTGGAACCAGCGTCATCAGTTTTGTATTTGCGGTCTAATGATTCCCACAGTTCTTTGGCTGTTTTCTTTGAAGAATAAATGCTATATAGCGAATCTGACAGCCCGTTCAGTATGTAATTACGGCATAGGAAATCCGAGTGATTCCATGCATCAATTGCATTCCATACCTGAACATCTCGCTCTTCACCATTATTAGGTTTATGAGCATCTTCAGTCAAGAATCTGCCAAGGTTTAGTGTGGTCAGATAAAACAGCATCTTTTGCTGCCATCGTTTAAAATTCGGTCCACTGAACTTATCAGGATTCTCCATATGATTAATCGGCAAAGGTACCGAATTCATGTAGGGATTTGCCATGGGAACATTCCCTAGACTCATATACTGGCTCATCACCGGATCAGGCATGTTTCTCACGAAGGAGTTGATGGCCGGAGTCGATGTAGCCACAGTAGGTACTACTACTGGTACCTGGCCTACAAGCACAGAGTTCACAGCTGAAGTATCTAATCCCATACTTGGATTCACTTCTGGAGTCTCTAGTGGAACACTGGAGTTCACATTCGATTTGTTTGCCATAATATCTGAAACAAAAACAGAATCGTTTTAGTATCACCAGAAATAATAGCACAGATATCAGTTGATATCAAGTAAGATTTCACGATGAAAATTAGAATCAGTGTCTGATATTGCAGACCCCGATAACACAATTCAGTCGCAATTGAATTCGAAACCAGTGTCTAATAATAGACCCAATTTCCACAGATTAATATATATCTTTCAATTTGAAATCAGTGTTCCAAAGAACCCGATTTCCACAGGTTATACAATTGAAATCAGTGTTCCAAAGAACCTGATTTCCAAATTGAATCAGTGTTCCAGAGGAACCCGATTACCACAGTTTTACAAGCTGATTTATTTTTCAAGTATGTTACGATCTGAACCAGAAATCTGATACCAGAAAGTTTGAATAAGCAAACGTTGTTTGAAATAATTTGAAAACAGAAAAGAAAACGAAATTGTCTTAAGATTGTAAAACGTATTTTGCAAACAAACCTGACTGGTATCAATGAAAATAGAAAGTATCGTTAGAAAAGGAGTTCGATCTGAGGCCCGTGTTTCACACGGTGTCCTTAAGACAATTTCGTGGGACAACACCGTATGTGTATTAGGCGATTGTCTCCCAGGATACAACGGTTCAACAGTGGTAGACCTAAGCACTATCCACTACCAGCGAACTCAAACCGAGTTTTGAACTTACCAAGAAAACAGAGAGAAGAAACGAAATCGGCTGCTCAAAAGAAACTTGAATTATTTTTCTATGTGTGTTGAACAGAATATATGAGGGATTAAATACCCAAACCGAAACACTAGGGTTTTGGGATTAATTCGGGATTATAATTGGAAAATTCGTTTTGATTTAATAAGGAAATAATTTAATTAGATAATATTCTCTAAAGAGATTTATTTCTAATTAAAACTCGATTATGTATTCTTAGTGATTAAGTAAGAAATCAAAATCCAAACAATTAAAGCTTTCCTTATTCATCACAATAAAAAACGTTGACTTAGGAAAGTGGCAAAAGGTCAACTGTACTCTCACGGTCCAATCGGAGCAGCATTCGTGTTCTCAGGTCGCGCCCACACACGAGTCGTGCATTCGAAGGTTCGGGGTCGATGATTTGCACCCTCCCTACGCGCGAGAGAGAGAGCCTCTATGCCACACACATGTTGAAAGCTCATATCACACATTCACTTATAAACTACTTATAAATGATTTTCCTAAGCAATGTGGGATTCCTTTTAATCCCTACACAACGGGTCCACTTTGAGATTCAATTTCTCATTCACCCATTAACCATTTTGTGAATTTGAGTATACCATTTTGAAGTTCTCACGGAGGAGAATTCGAATCCACTTTAATCTTCCATTTCTATGGATTTTATCATACTCAATTTTTGCCCTCAACATGAGAGATTATCACAAAATTTCCAACATTTTCATGGGATGGAAAGATTTTAAGTGGGTCTAGACCAACTTCAATTAAATATTGGGAAGAAAAGCAATTCAACTGGTACCGGATAAATATTGGACAATATAATATGAAATAATTAGTATCGTATAGTGTTTGTTTGTATGCTATAAATGCAGAAATGCCTGTAATATGTGTACCGTATGCGGTTCAAACGATATTAAGTTATCAAGTGGAGTGAGGTGATCTTCACTCTATCGGGCATAACACATCATTAAAAATTAAGGGTGCATTTACTAATCAATAATGGAATAAATCGGAATCAAGTTTCAATAGAAAGAAAATGGAGAGGAATCGGAATTAAGTCAATAAATTTTCCAATATTTACTAACAACTTAGGAATCATAAATTGAATCAAATTTATTCTCTTTCTAGAGTTTACTTCAACTAAGGAATCAGAATGATATATAGTTGATTACAATAATACTCTTGTGTATATAATATGTTGAAATATAATTTTATTATGAAAAACTATTTTTTATACTGCTAAATAAAACTTAAACTTAACAACATACATATGAATATGCAGTACATGCAAAATTGTAGTAAAAAGAAAAAAAAAACTTAAACAAAACAAAAAAAAATATTTAAATTAGTGCTTACTGATATAAATTCATCAGTGCGTTGGATGTAGACCATTAGATTTATATACTTTGACTCAAAGTGTATGCACTTGTCAAAAGTTCTCCATAATCAATGGTCCACATACAACGTACTGATATAACTTATATCAGCACACACTGACTGGAAAACCACTATATATATAATCATTTTCCTTTCAGTGCGCACCGATTGAACTATATAAGAACTTTGAATGTGAGTCACTCATTTATAAAAGAACTTTGACAAGTGCATACATGCAGACTCAAAATATGTAAAATAAGTGACTCACATTCAATATCTTTATATAATTTCATCAGTGCGTACTTATGTAAAAAAAATCATATATATATATATCATGATTTCATACCATATTCGATATTCATAAGTATAGAATCAGTACATCAAGTCAAAATATTCATCGACGTGATTTTTATATGTATTCATGAAATCTAAGATAAAAAAAAACATACCTGTAGCAAGATCCGAAGAAAAAAAAATGAACAAAAATGAATGACATAGAACAATACATAACACAAAATGATAAAATGGAAATACAGTTTTTTTTTTTTTAATTAATACATGTGAGGATGTATTATTAAAGCTATATGAATTCTCTTTTTCAATCAAAAAAGGGAACTTGATTCCTAGGGTGAGTGGGAGGAATCAAATGTAAGATTTTTATAAAATTGTGAGCAATATATTACATTATATTTTGAGTTTATGAAAACCGAATTGATTGGAATGTTTAAGTAAGTGAGAGTTGATCGGATAAAGCCCGTTATTAATGTGATCAATATTGTTGGGCTCGGTGCACCTTAGCTACATTAAATATATGTAGGATATGGTATGGGCTATTGTATGCCTAGTATTTCTTTTAGAACTAGTCATCCTATTAGGGTTTTGAGAATCTTTTATAAGTTAGTATTATAGGAAGTTATACTATATATAGAGGGTCCCTACTCTCACTCACAGAATATGTTACAGAATTTTTCTCCCCATTAGGCAATCTAAGAAAGGTGAGAAGAGAGTAAAATACTCTTTATTGTTTTTATTGTTTTCTTTTCAGGTTATTGCTCCATTATGGATTCGGGAATTAAGATTCTTTACAGTTTTGATGTTTTCCGTTGCGCTTTTAGGTACGCATTCATTCATACTTATGCATGCAATACGAGATTTAATTATCTTATACATAATGCTTACAGTGGTATTATAGTGACTCGTATTGTTGCATAGGCTTTGATATTGTATGTGTGTTTTATTATATGACATGTTTTTATACTACGGATTAGTCTCGATATATGTTAACAACACAAATTAAAATATATGGTTGTATTTTGTGTTTAGGTGGTAGTTAAGACGATGCAATTTTATATACACACTATTTAGAATTTGAATGGAGTCCCACTGGTCTCGGTTTCCATGATAACGAACACACAACACTAAATCGTATTGCATGGATTGTATGAACCATCTAAATTGATTTTATTACTGAATTATTTTATTATCAAGTAAGGCAAGAATTATTTTGTTTGTATTGTTACGTATCCGGTGATGATTCTTGGCTGAACTGAGTTGAATCAATGGCGGATTCCGGTAAGATCCAGATCTGATTGTATGTAGGATCCGATCGCACCAGATACAGATCGATGGATCTTGCATTAGACCCACCCTATTACGGGTCAATTAATCCAGACCTGTGCTTTGATGCGGGTCGTCTGAATCAGACCCATCCAGATGCAGGTCGTTCTTTGCAGACCTGTTTTTACTTTGTCAAAGACATAGTCGATCGTCGCTTTTCCGACGACGTCGTGCTCGCCGTCTAGCAAGAGATCTGTCGAATACAGATCGGTCTTGGAGCTTTATGGATTCACCATTCTTCGTGGATCCAACAAATCTGGTCGAATGACGTGGGTCTAGTTGTGTTGTGGGCCCACATGGATTTTCTACAGAAGGCGAGTGTCGGCTGTCGCTTTTCCTGTCGGTGTTACCGCCGTTCTGGTGGCCGACGGACCAAGGCTGGTGGCGGCGCATGAAAGCTAGGGTTTTGGTTTTTGGCCACCTTTTGTAAATTAGATATAGTTTTGGGCTGTTATTTTTCCTGGGTCTTTTAGAATTAATATAACTTTGAGTTATCTATTTGTAATTGTTCACGTGTTGGGGCTGATTTATAATTTCAAAAATATTTGGAGCAAGTTTAATATTATGATAAATATAAGGATCAATTTAAAATTTTCCAAAAAATTTTACGAAAAATAATTACAGTTCATAAATAATTATAATGATTTTGGGTGATTATGTTTCACTTAGTGACTAATCATTAAGATTTCATATTAATTATTAGTTTGTTTAAAATTAATAATTGATAGAATTTTCTTATGAATAAGATGATTATGTTTTCTCATAATGAATTAGACATTAAGATTTTGAGAAATTCATTGGTTATCAATTATTAATAATTTTGATTCAATAATTGACAGAATTTTCTCGTGAATCGGATGATTATGTTTCACGTACTAACTATTCATTAAGATTTTGAGAAATTAGTCGGTTATCGATTATTGATGAGGTTAAAATTAATATTTTTTTTTGAATATTCTCGTGAATCGAGTGATTATGTTTCACGTAGTTACTAATCATTTCGCTTTTATGAATTTAGTTAGCTAACGGTTTTTAATTTGGTAAGTTTTAATAATTGATAGATTTTTCTCGTGAATTGGATGATTATGCTTTACATAGTGCATAATCATTAAGAATTTGAGATGTTCGTTGGTTATCAATTATTAAATTTGAGCTGTAAAGATAGAAATGCATGTGTTAATCATCCCCGTAGGAGGGTTATCACATGTGATAATTGATGTTCTTCTCCGTAGGAGGTTCATCAACTTGAGATATTCATTTATATAATGTGATATAAATGTTAGAAATTTTGGAAGTTGCCTATGATATATTTTCATTTGATTGAATGAATTTTCCAACACTTAATGATGCCTACATATTCTATATGCTCACAAATAATATCCACTCTACATGAATTTAAGAATTTTATATATTTCTCATTATTTTATATAATTTGAAATAAAAATTATGTGTGACCATGTTGGATTGATTAAGAGAAATATATAAATTTATGTTGGATGTTATGATATTGGATTTGCAGTTCTTGGTTTATAAATATATAACCTATGAAATTATTATGGAATTGGATGGTTACGTTTCTACGTAGTAGACTATAACCATTAAGATTTCATTATGATTTGTTTATTTCATTGAGGACATAAATTGATTATATTAAAAATTATTATAAAGTTGGATAGTTGTGTTTCTATGTAGTGGGCTGACCATTAAGATTTTATAATAATCTTTTGATAAAATTATATAATCAATTATATTTGGAATATTTATGGGGTTAGATGGCTATGTATTCACGTAGTGAACTAGTTGTTAAGATTCTGTAATATTCGTTGGATTATCAATGATTAATGTTTTGAACTGCACTGAGGTAAAACTATGCGTATGTTGATCATCTGCCTAAGAGAGTCATCACTTGCGGAGTTTTGTGAGCATTGAAGAATAAATAGAGATGTTCATCTCCCAAAGAGGTTGATCACTTGTAGAAAAGTTTTAACACGTGTGTTGTGGTCTTTATCTAAAAGACAGATCATGATATTGTGTTAGATTTCTATGAAGGTTAAATCATTATTTATAATGATTATGGAAGTCGATGTGAGCATGAGTATTCTGTGAATTATTTATTGTTAAACACTTCTACTATTTCAAAGTACATGTCATTAAGATATTGGTTTATGGACTTTTTTTGATAAATTAGATGAGATGCTCCAATTGGTTTTTACCTTAACGAGGATTAAATGATAAATAAAATTTAGAAAACCCACTGTTGAAAGTTTTTTTAGGGTCTGTTGCCTTAGATTAATCTATTATATGAAGTTATATCTTTTGTTTGTCATTTTGATAAAGGTGATAGGGTACAATACCATAGGAAGTAGTCTAAAAAATTTGACAATTCAATATAGCAAGTCAAAGAAAATACTGAGGAAATAAAATAATTTATTATCGCAAGAAAAGGTACCCATTGATTTATGTTTTGAATTATTTGATTAATTATCAATTAAGCTCTTAGTGGGTTATTTCTTGAAATACATTTTATATTATAAATTCTTCCAATGAACTCAGTATTTAAAAATGACCAAGTAGTTTAGAGGTTTTATTAGAATTCAATTGAATTCATAATAATATTTAGATTATCTTTAAACTCTAAACGTTTTATTGGATGTTATTTCTGATTTTGGTCCTGTAATGCATAGTATAATTTTTATAATAGAACTGAGAATTTAAATTAATATCTTGAAGTTTGTTTAAGATAATAGATATTATATGGTGATTTTTGTAAATAATAATCTTTATGGATCTTCGAACTCTTCTTGTAATCTAAATTCTACTTTTAAGTTTTAGAATTAGATTGATGATTGTTCTTGTAGTTTAGTTATAATTCTTTTTAATCGCATGACCAAAGTTAGAATGAAGATAATTGATTCGTAGGACATTTTGATTATTTTTAAATTCTCAATTTTAAGTCTTTTGAATTAAAAGTGATCTCATAAAAGATAAGGCGAGAGCTGCAAATGTTAGAAACTATTGGTAATAGTTTATAGAATATGTTATATTTTATTTATAAAAATAATTGCATTTATGCATTATACATTCTTAAGGGGGTGGGTGGGGGGTGGGGTGAGTAATGTTGTTAAGAATGTATAATTTTAAAGACTTGTGTTTAAGGAAGAAAGCTTGTATTTGAGAAATTTATTTGAAAAAAAATATCATGTTTGTTGAATTGAAATTTTGGATGTCATTGGAATTAGGGTTTGGACTTAGTTGTCAAATAGTTGCAATCTAATTTGTTGAAAGTCATTTGGTCAGATTTATGGCTTGAAGATTTTACTTGGAAAACGAGTATTAAGTTTACATACTTTAAAACTTCGTTGACATAGTTAATCAAGTTTTCAGACTATGGTGTTTAGTTTAATAAAGTAGTGGCATTTAATAACTTTGTTAAAAGTTTTATTTTGCTATTAGACATAACTGAGGGTCAGTGAGAGTAAGTTTATTTTCTATGTGCTCTATTTTATCAATTGCGTGACATTAAGAATTTTATCTCTAGTATTTCGAGGTGAAAAATCTAAAACAAGCTTATTTTGATAATATTATTGAGAAAATATATTAATAGAGCACTTAAGGATTGATATGATTACAAGTTTACTTGTTTGAGATACCTATTGGTAAAAGTGATAAACTTACATAAATTTTTAATTCCTCAAATAAATTGGAGCATTCTTATAAGAAAAGGTCATGTATATATTTGTAAATGATAGTTTGATGTAAGCTTAGTATATATGTGTTCATTCTATTATTACATTAGTAGACTTTGCGGATTTCAAACCAATTTGTCATGTATCAATAGATAGTGATAAAAAAAAGGTTTTAACAAATTTGTAGAGGTTAATTGTTTCATGCTCACATGTATGTATGTATAAAGAAATATGTGACTTTATATATTGCAATTCTAAAGAATTTTGATTGTGAAATTATATTTTGTGGTAGATTGTGATAATTTTATTATATTTATTTTCTCTAAATATGATAAGAGATCTCAGGGGTTTAATCATATGGATATTGTGGTGAGAAAAAGATTTAAGAGTTGTAGGTTTCTAATAGTTACACGTAAAATAACTCTTGAAACACTAACCAAGATATTTGATTCCGGAGGTTTTGTGGAGCATGTTATATCCTGCATTGGATTATTGAAATTTTTGATGTGTTTGGTTAGTGGGAGTTGTCTTTTATTAGATTAACTGTAATTATTCAATGCATGTTTGTTTTATATTCTTGAGAATGTATTGTATATACATGTTAAGATGTTTGCCATATTTGTTATTGTGTGCACACGGATGTTTGGTTATGACAAGAAATCTCAAGCTTGTAGCTTGAGGGTGTAGTTCACTCATAAGGTATAAAGTTTCCACCGTTGAGTGAACATTACTTAAGACAAAAAGATTTGTACGTCTTAAGGGAGGTTTAACTCATGGTCAAAATGTTTGACAAATGAGTGTAAGATGCTTAAGACATTAAGTTTGTCCGTCTTAAGTTGCTTCGCATTATGTGAAGTTGAACCTATATGGAAATAAGCATGATGATCACATCTACATGTAATTTCCATACCACACATACATACCATTTTACCCGGATAGGTAGAGCTCAGGGTATTTTGATTATTTTTAAATTCTCAGTTTTAAATATTTTGATTAATTGTATTAAAAGTGATTTCATAAAAGATAAGGAGAGAGCTATAAAGGTTAGAAACTATTGGTAATAGTTTATAGAATATGTTATATTTTATTTATAAGAATAATTGCATTTATGCATTATACATAATACTTACATCAAATTCTTTTTCCATCAGTAACTTAATTACTAATTTGAGAATGGGGTTCACGTAACTTAATTTCCTAAAAATTTAGTAAACACTAGAATTTACAATTCAGTATCTTAATTCCTTTTTCTGAGTTTGATTACTTATTTGTAAATGTACCATATATGTATTTAAAAGAATTAAAAATATATGTATGGAAGTCAACAATGAAATTGATTAGAATTTAAATAACATGGATAAAAGTGAAATTATCCCAAATATTTATGAATATACTATAAATAACTTTTTTACAGCTATTTTGAAAATATATATTATTTCTTAAATAATTTATAATATTTATTCAAAACTCCTTGTACATCCAATATCATAACCATATAACACTAAAAATTTAGTCCTAATATTATACAATCCAATACAATATGAACCAATCTAATTCAACACAATTCCATAATCCATACGGATCCTACAATGGAGAGAATGAAACCGGACCTCTAAAAGGATTCAAATAAGCTATCCAAAAATGGTGTCGCAATTTGTATTTAACTAATCAAATTGAGACATGCTTCTACATTTATGTAAGAAATTGAAAAAAAAAAATTAAATGTAGACACATGTTCCAATTTGATTGGTTATACATAAATTGAGACTTCATTTTTGGACCACTGATTTGAATCCCTTCTAAAAAGTCACCACCAACACTCATTGTAATACTATATAACACCATTAAAGTCGTGTTATTATTCGGGTGTGATTGAGTCATAGATCTAAACCTTAATATGAAAGTCATGTTATTATTTAGGTGTGATTGAGTCAGATCTAAACCTTAATATTCAAGTCATCAATTATTCTGTAGACACAAAATTAGTTAAATAGTGTCACCTTTTTGTTATCGTATAGTGAGAATCGAACCTCTGACAACTAATATAGAAGAGAAGTGCACAACTAACTATGTTAAGAGATGATGTGCAATTATCTAACTTTTGATTACTATTGGAATCAATCATTTTATCTCCTTTTTATTTAATTTGACATTAAAAAAAAACTACACATGCATTTATATTCAAAAGAGTAAATACTACATATCCAAATTAATTAGTTTTCCAAATAACATGACATATGAATTGTAATGCGATTAAAGTGATAATTAAAACTTAAAATTCACATTATACGGTTATTTGAAGATGAATTTAGACATTATATATATTCTATTTGAAAACTGGAAATTATATATATCCCGATCAATCTCGAATGAATCAAATATTGATACATGCTTGATCTCAATTATATATATATACGAGAGAGATTTGAGTGATTATGGTATATATCATATATGATTGTATATATGGTTTTATAAATGCTTCCTTCCTAGTTCCTCCCAAATGCTCTATATATACAACCATGCTACATGGGCCATGAATCTTTACTAGCAAAACTTTGACCGAGACGTCCATACTTGTAGCTAGTCACTATAATGGTCGCTTAGTTTTTTTTTTTTTTTTGGATCTAAGCAAGACCAATCAGTATAAGTTTTATATTAATTGAAATTTTAAGTTATTGATCAATTTATGTATGTAGAATCAACATTAATTCACTAAAATTAATTTGTTTGTTTGTATACCCTTTTTGTTTTGCAGGAATGAAATTAGCAATTACAATATATTTGATAGCATGAGAATAAAACAATGGGGTTGTAACTTGTACCTCATTTTATTTATTTTCACACTTATACGTTGCTTAATAAATCAATAAAAAAATTATGAGATTTTACCTTAATTTCCATTCCAACAAGCTTTATATATGTATGGTTGTAAGCCCTTAATTAACATGTATTGATAGATGTCATTTGACTGGGCAAGTGAGCAATTTAAATGATAGTGGTATTTTAATCATTTAATTGCAAATTTCAGTTGGATGAGTGGCGTATAAGTGTAAATTTTAATTGGACAAGAAAAGGTGAGTTTGATGGTAAATTTATCTAATTTAATATCGAAAGGTTGTAGTTTTGAGTCCTTCTCCAACAAAACTCGAATTTATATAATACTTTTAGATTATTATTATCAGTTTTTGTAAATTTCAATCCTACTTTTAAAAACCTAAACTGAATGAGAAATTATGTAACTAAGCAAGGGTTGGCACGTGGCAGTTCCTCCAACAATGAAGTAATGGAGTGAATTAAATAAGAATCATTTGATGTGCGCATATTTGTGGTTGATGAAAGAGCCGTGGATAAATGGGCAAGGCATGCTTATAAAGCTATCATAAAGTCTGATCATGTAGAAGAAAGCATTTTTGGTTAATATTATATAGGAATAAATTCATTAAATTAATTATTTTAGACCGTTGGATCAGCTGGTTCTGGTTTGATTGAATTATATCTACCAAAATCAAGATAAACCTAGCTAAAGTAAAAAAGAAATTAAAAATTCAGAAGACTCATTCAGTCTCACCAAAATCCAGATCCCAAAAAAGAATTTGTATATTAAAAAGGAGTAAATTAATCCAATCTCCCCAGAAGAATAAGTTCATAAGTTGATTCATTCTCCCCATATCCAGCAACACCAAAAAAAAAAAACTCAAAAGTCAAAACAGATGGAACCGCTCATTCAATCTTCCCAAATAAACTCAAATGATAAAATTTCAAACATATGTTTAAGAGGAAAAAGAAAAACCATAATGATGCACATTAAGCATAAATTAAATATACAAGTGTACAACCCATTTAATTGTTGACAGTAGTTTTATAACAGTAAAGTATAAACGTATAATGGTGCCTGGGGCTAATTAAATAGATATTGCGAAGCTGGCGCTAATTAGAAGATAGCAAACACACGTTGGCTTGATATATAGCTTCAATTAATTTTCTATAAAACATGTCGAAAATCCTGCGCTTGATGCGTCCTCTAACAGGAGGGACCACGCATCTTTTGTTGCTCATCCTCATGCTTCTTGCATCTGATTCCAGCTTCTTATGATCTTCCTCAGCAACCATCTTGATGATCATATAACTTTCCATTTGAGAGAGAAAGAGAGAGTGGATATATATATATATATGTTGCATGATAACTTAGCAAGCCTTTAGCCCTTTATGGCTTTATACATACGTTGGATATATTTGTATTTGATTGGGAATTAGAAGGTGATGATCAGGAACTTTCGTGCCAACCTTCGTGCCACCTTAATTCCCACACGCCGACTTTCATTGATCATTTTTGTGTCGGGCGGCGCCGCAACATGCAAGGTTACATGTGCCATTCTCTTATTGGTTTATGTCGTGTAACAACCGCATGATATATATATATATATATGTACACTGTGCAGTACTGCCACATCCAGTACTCCAGTCACGTAGTCCACTTACGTCAACTCCACGTATATTTTTAAATGGTTTGACATTTGTAGTGAATTTAAAAGTACATGCACGCGGTTACGGAACTTTAATAAATTTATATTTCTGAATTTTCTAAAATCAAACTCTCCATAAACATCATCTCTTCGTATAATCGGTGGTGTTTCTAAAATTAATTGTGAGAAATTTGAGTCTTATTATATATATTTTAAATATATACGTGAGAAGTTTTTTCATAATTTATAAAAGTAGATATTCGGATTGCATTTCTGATCTTTAAAAATCTCAATAGTCCTGTCATAACATTTGTAATTTTTTTTTTAAATCTAACTTTATATATATTATAGGGTTCAAAAGTTAAATGATACTTTTTGAAAGTGACATTTTAACACTGTCACTGTTTTAATCACTTATGTTTAAAATGCATATATTATGGTGACCGAATAAAAATACACTCAATAGTTGTTTCACATCAGATTTCTTTTGTCCAGTTTACAGTGACAGAGTTATGAAGTAGATAGATAAAGTCCCGTTGAAACCTAAACAATCACTCGAACGACGACGAAGTTGTGCTACGCTGACGCACTCGGGGGTCGAGCTCCCTACAGAACTCGGGGGTCGAGCTCCCTACGGAGCTTGCGTTGGTCGAGCTGCTCGATCAGCTAATGGGGGGCAAGGTGTAGCGCCCCCAAAGCTTTTATTTCAATTTAAAACTCAAATTGGGTTTCGGTTTTGAATCTTCCATTGTTAAAGTTGTTGATTGTTGGGATTTTCGAGTGGGGAAGAAGATGAACAGTACTATAAAATATTTTCACAGATGCCTGAATAAGATGTTAAGAAAAGGCTCATGAGTTGCTTTCAAAAGGCTCGGATTACATTTACAATGGCTCGGGTTACATGTCAAAGGGCTCGAAGATACAAAGTTGACAAACCTAAGGTTTATGCAAAAGGCTCGGAAACATTTACAAAAGTATCGAAATGTAATTACAAATGTTCGAAAACACTTACAAAAGGCTTGGACACACTTACAAAATACTTGGACACACTTACAAAGGCTCGAAAACACTTACAAAGGCTCGAACACTGCTTTAAAAGGCTCAGACACTTCTTTAAAAGGCTCGGATACAGCTTCATTGACAAAACTAACGGTTATGCAAATGACTGGTAAACAACTTCACAGAGGCTCAAACAGTGCTTAGAAAATCTCGGACATAGCTTAGAAAGGCTCGAAGATTCAAAATTCACACAACCAGCTTAAGGCTTACAAAAGACTCGGAGAACAAATGAAAAAAATTGGATAGAGTGTTACACTCATAAACGGAGGTATAGAAAAAAAGTATTTAAGAGATATATTGTTAGAGAGAGAGTTACTGAGTTAGGACTACTGGGTTGAGTATTGGAAGTGTGGAGATGTTATCTAATATGGAAGTACAAACAGAATAAAAAACTGATTATCTAAGGGCAAAATTGATAGTTCACCATAATATGTGTCTTTTAAACATAATTTATTAAAACACTCACTTAGATGTAAAATAAGTTTAAAAAAGTGGCATTTTGGACCATTTCAAATATATATTAACTCTAAAATAAAAAACAATGAGTTACCAAAGCAATCAGCATCTAGATTAGGATGGCAGCGGGTCGGGTTCGGGTGGGTTTTGTAAAATCCAAACCCTCATCAGTGAAAATTTTCCTCACCCACGCCCGCCCTCGAACTCGCGTCTCGAACCCATTTAGGTTAGCGGGTTCGCGGGCTGGTGTGAACCCGCGAGTTATGGCTACACCCATACCCTCACCCGTGAACCCGCGAAACAATGTGGGTTCACGGGTGGATGCTTCACCCGCGGGATACCTACAAACGCGTAACCCATGAACCGGCAAACCTGTGATTTGTCATTTATAAATTTTCACATGTAATCACCTATTTGATACTTAATTGAATTAAATTTCCATATGTAATTCCCTACTTGATACATTACAAAACAATAATTACCATAAAAGTAAAATGACAAAAAATAATTCAAATGTCTATGTATGTTTATAGTGCTGTAATTATGGGACGGCCCGAGACGGGCAGGCCCGAGACAGGCCGGTCCGGTCGGTCCAAGAAGCCAACGGGCCGTGCTTGGCACGGCCCGTGAAGGAAGCGAGCTAGGCCACGGCCCAGCCCGTGCCAGGCCGCTGGTACGAGGCCCGGCAGGCAGGCCCGCCACGGCACGCCCAGTCGACGTGCAAAGCCCCTGGACCGGCCGATCGGTCCGTCCCATCAACCAGTTTTTTTTTTAAAATAAAAAAAATAAAAACCCTCCAACTGTTGGAATTCAAATTCCAGCCGTTGGAGCCTAAAAAAATTACAAAACCCCCTGAAATATTTTAAATTACATTTTGACCCACAAATCAAATTTTTCTATAAATACTTCCATCCATTTCATTTTCCATTCACTCTCTTTATCATTCACGTATAATTGAACCAAGAAGAAGCTGTTTGTCTTCGGAGATGATGGAGGTACTAACATGCCTTCGGGATTGGGAGCATGCTAAAAAAAGGTTGCAAAATCTAACTGTAGATAAAGAGCTTATTCTAAATTTCAACGATCTATATACTGATGACCCTGCAGGTAGTGGTCAGGCCCAAAACTAGGTTATACTTTTACATATGTATTTATTATTTACTTGTAAGTTGTAAAACGGTTGCACTCTTTTTTCCTTACCAAGTTTTTATCCCACTGGCTTTTTCTTGGTAAGGTTTTTAATGAGGCAATCATGTAAATATGTAATACTGAATTCCATAAGTGAAAAATAATTAAATAAATAAAAAATTGTTCATTTTCTTTATTCATTTCAAATCCTAAAAATTGTTGGTTCTCTTTATTCATTTCAAATCCTAAATCCTAAACCCTAAACCCTAAATCCAAACAAAAGTAATTTGGAAAATAATTTTGGACTGGACCCGCCAAGCCCGCCGGACCAGGCCCGCTTGGCCCTCCAGGAGGGGCCAGCGGCCCGGCCAGGCACGACCTGCCTGAGGCAGGCCAGCGTGCCATACCGGGTCTCAGGTTTAGGAAACAGGCCGGGCCGGGCCGGGCCGGTCCCGTCCAGACCTGTTTCCAAAAATGGACTGGCCAGACCGTGCCTAATGGGCCAGGTTAGTCCATTTTTACAGCACTATATGTTTTTATTCAAGTATTTTATTTATACAGGTTCGCGGGTCTAACCCGCAGATTCGTTTTTCCAACCCGCAACCGCCCGTAAATCCATCGGATTTTTCATTAAACGGGTTCACAGATCGACGAATCGTAAATTTATCATCCACACCCAATCTTATAGGGTCAGGTTCGAACGGATATCCGTGGGTACGGATCAAATTGTCATCCCTGATATAGATTCTAGAACAAGATTATTAATTTATGTTCACAAGGCTGCGGCCGGCAAGGAAATATAGCCTATACTGCACGCTGAATGGAGTCAGAAATTTTTATTTGGAAAAGTTATTATAATAAAATATTTCAGGTTCGAGCGGTAGATGGTAATATATATAAAATACTCAAACCGAAGTAATTAGTAACTCAAACAACTTGTTCTTTGGCGTCAAGTCTGGTGAGATATTTGATTATAAATATTTTCATAATACAAGCCAAGTGATTGCATTAGTACATAAGAAATTCTACATCAATAAATTACGTTTACACATCCAGATAATATCTTGGCTTTAGCTATAGTCAAAATTCAAAACCTTTGATATCATCTTCAATCAAATCTAGTAGGCAATCCACTTTTGTAGTTAATTCCAACTCAGTTCAGGTCCACACAGGCTTCGTCTATTGACAGGATCTATGTGCCTATTTCCGGTTGGTTACCTGGAATCTGTACAGAACGTACAAGCTCACATTGTTAAATGTCTGCTAATACTGCAGTGAACTTTAATACAATACTGAATGGTAGAATTTTAAATGTGATTGGGAATTAGATAAGTTTTATTAGTTGTTATCGGTAGTTATTCTCTTGAGAATAAATTATCTTCTTTAGAGATAAGTTTAGATTTTATTTATCATTATCAGATTTTATTTATCTTTATCAGGATTTAGATGTTTATATTTTTATATTGTTAGCTATAAAAGGCATCTTCAGAGTCTTTTTGTATTCAGACTTGATGAATTGAATAATGAATTGAATTGCTGTGTTTTCCAATCCCCTTTCTGGTTCTATTTCCTTCTGATTCTACATCGATTGGTATCAAAGCATTTTTTTTTTTCCATACACACTTCCGCAACAAATACTCATAAATTAACAAAACCACAAAAAAAAAAAAAAACAACTTAGCAACTCACTGTTTGCACCTTCAATCGCCCACGCGCCCAAGTGCAGCCGCCTCCACGCGCTGTTGCAGGCCACTAGTGGAAAATTTCACTTCGATCCAAATTTCCATATGCTTCGTACTGTTTGCAGGCTTTGCAGCTATATTAGAATATCCTGATTATTTCCACAGCTTTGATTATTCCGATGATGAATTCGAATATAGTCATCCCTACTGTTATGGAGATTTCGAATATATTCAGATTTCTTGTTCGTTAGTTGCAACTCATTTGACTCGCCAGGAGTCGAGTTCTCCTTAGTGAAGGCAAATGATGGGGAATTAGATAAGGTTTATTAGGTGTTATTAGTAGTTATTATCTTGAGAATAAATTATCTCCTTTAGAGATACGTTTATATTTTATTTATCATTATCATGTTTTATTTATCTTCATCTTTTTATATTGTTAGCTGTAAAAGGTACCTTCAGAGCCTTTTTATATTCAGACTTGATGAATTGAATAAAGAATTGAATTGTTGTGTTTTCCAATCCCCTTTTCTGGTTCTATTTCTTTCTGGTCCTACATCAAAATGTTATCATTGTGTATGATCACTCAAGTAATACTGTAATGTAGCAGGTTCGACTCTCTGCATCACAGGTGGTATATAAAAAAAACTATGTTGATAAGTACTAAAATTGAGAAAACAGAGATAGCGAGAGGGAGTTAAAAGACAAATTCGAATTAAGACTTCAGCTTTACATGTGATTTTACAAAGCAACAAAGGCATTCGCCACAGGTTCACAAATGAAAAAATGGCCTCACTTGCACAAAAATGGTTTTTAACAATGTTTTCCAAAGCACAATTGGGTTGGGTTGCAAAAGAATCAAAACAATCTTTGTTTTGAAGCAAATTGAGGATCTTTCTGTTATGAAAGCCGAGTTCTCATTTGTCTCTGCCTCTCTTATGTGATTTACAAAAGAAAGGCAAACAGAGCTTGAAAGATGGATTTTGGTCTTTTCCACTTTTTGGGAGAATGGGAACCTTCCTTATTTGCCGTCATCAAACCTTGGATATGATCTTCCTGTCTCCCCTGATAAGAAAGTCAGTCAATCAAACTATTTGTTTCTTTGACACAATTAAATTTCAGGTAATTTCCGAAATGTGCATAGCACTATGATGAAGTTAAATTAATCATAACTACCATTCCAGGTTAATAAAACATAATGCAACATAAGATTTAGCCGTTAAGTGTACCTGTGCAGCATCCTTGAGTGGCCCCCAGCATTCGACACGATTATAGGTTTTTGAGCTAGAGTGAAAGTATACCCAGACTACAGCATCCATTAGCTCAGGATGTTCTCTAAAAAGTATTGAATCTCCATGTAACACAGCTTTAAGTACCTGGGTTGCAATTAAACAAAATCCTCAATTCCTTATCGTGCAGTATTCATTAAGTTATTAATATCATCATTAGCCTACTAAGACATGATGAGAAAGAAGATTCATTTCTCTCTCACTAAACATATGCAGGAAAGAAGTACTAAGGCACAACATGTGAACCCCTTCGAGACATTTGTAACAATATCCTTCGAACTGAGAATACTTTGAAGAATCGCAATGTCAGACATAATGGAGCAGATTTCTTGGTTACATGGTCGCATAACATCAACAGGGCTTTGTATGATCTTTTACAACGGTGCACAATGTCATGTTCTATTTGGTGTCCTAATTATCCTGGAGTCTTTTCTAATGTAAAAATAAATCTGTTACATGTCAGGATTGAAAAGGAACAACTTACCAAAGGCATTTCCTTTGAAAATATGTGGTATCTAAACTCGGCAGTAAGGTCTCGCAAGATATTGGGGCCACTGGCATAGCAGTGGACATGCAGATGCATATCATCCTTCACTTTCTTCCATTCAGCAACCACATCATCTTTGACATACCATCCTCTTAACTGATATGGCCGTTTAAAAAAATGTACACATCAATTGAAGATTCTAACATCATAACAGTGTTCACCAACTAAACCCAGTTGTTATTGGGCAATTTGAATGCAAAAATAGACGGTCCCAACTCCTTACTAATTTGAAAATGCAATCAATCTTCAAGAAAACTGATTGTGTAGCTACAGTTAAGACCGTGTAATCAAAGTTTAAATGCCAATTAATTTTACAAGAAGAATGCATACCTGATCAAGGCTGATGACATTGGAGATAGTCAGGGTTAAGTTAGCTGTAAGGTCACAGTGAGATAGGATGTAGGTCCTTGGGAGGATTCTAGAATAACTTTCCATCCCTTCTCCCATAAAAACAACTTTCAGTTTTGACGCTTCAAAATTTGCAGGAGGCCCCAAAAGCCTGGCAGCCTGGCAATTAGAATACATTAGTATGCCACACAATTTGGAACTAAGTGAACAATGATGATTCTACATAATGAACATACAATGTGGCATAAAAATTGCCTTTTACTTTATATTTAGCTGGATTCAGAATGACTTGAAACAAGCAATCACTACAATGTCACCTCAAAAAATGAAAACTGCTATTGAACAATTTGTTTCATTTCAACTTACTAAAATCTTCCATTACAAAAGACAAAGTGCAATATGTCTCTGAATCGGATACCTTGTTAAATGTTTATTTTGATATTTTGCAAAAATTTTATTCTGACACTAAAACAATGTGTCGAAGTATGGACTAAACCATGATACTCCATTTACTTGCTTGAAGAAAGCGAGATGGAAAAACAGAAATTTAGATTCTTCTATCTAATGGGGATAGAAAATAAATTGTAAGAAAAACCAAATTGATTTTTCAAATGACTTCCGAACAACAAAACTATTAGGAAACCAACTGAAGAAGAGGCAGCATAATTTTTAAGCCACCATATTACAAGGTAATAAACTTCCAGAGCTATTTTAATCATTTGACTTATATGTGACAAATGAGAATGACAATGAAATGAGTCTTACCCAGTTTAAAGAATATAAATCCTCCACCTATATGGCTATATGCAAGATAATCCAAACAATATTCAGCAGTGGACTTTATAATATGTTTTTAAGTCACAACTAAGTTTTATTGCAGGGTAGTATTACTGCTGAATCGGGACAGTTTGTTTCTCGATATGGATGTTTCAACACCAAAAAAGACATACCATAGAAGAGCATCCTCAAATTTCAAACATTGTAACAGCATCAACGGCTATGAAGGATTATGCTAATATAGACCTTAAAGAGGAGAACTAAATAGTTAGAAAATACATGTAAAAGATAATATGATGTGGTGTAGATGAAGATTCTAGAAATAAGGATGTATACAAAATATGTGAGTTTAATAAAGATCCTAAGAGTAAAGATTTGGAATCAGAGTATCAGGCAGGCAAGCTTAAAATTGTAATTAACATTTTGATTACTTTTCCGTAGTGGTTGGGGTAATGGGTAGCAGTTCAAATGGGGTTGCAACAATCGATATGAACATTTGTAATCCCATCTCTCCTAAAATACCACCAAATGATATCTGAAACTTCACAATCATACTGACAAAGAGTACCACAAATCAGTGATTTTGGTATGCCACCTATAAGGCTCTACTTCCATTCATTAAAAATAACTATACCATTGTACCAATTAGTATCAGTTTAACAAATTTGTCACCCATTCAAGATTCAACTAGCATAGTGTGGTGTAAATCAAAACAGACCAAAAAAAAAAGTCTCGCTGTCCATTTTTCTTTTGAACCTTAGAGTGATAGACCAAAATAAATAAATTGCTAGGAGAAATCCAAATGCAAGTTGTTAATTTTTTATATTTGTTGGAATATTATACTTTTCTTAGAGGCTCATGCATTAGTGAAGCCTTGCAATTAGCATTTCAAGCCAAAAGATTAGTCTATTAGATTGTAATTATCGTTATAAAACTTGTATTTCTTATATTTTCTCAATGTGGGATTTTCTCTATCTCACGTTACATGTGGGTTATCTCTAATTAACATTAGCATAAAACAAATCAACCAAAACAAACTATCAACAAAACCATAATACATGTACAAAATCTATTAATCCATACTAAAATGCCATTTTATAAACAGAAAGGAGAGGAGAGGGAAGAGAACCTCAGAGACGAGAGTGTTATAAGAGGAAGCACCGCTGGTAATTGGAGAAAGCTGAACAGGCCTGTATCTTGTTGAAGACTTGAAGTTGGTGTTGTGGGTCAGTGGTGAGAAGGCAGAGTAGTAGTGAGCAGAATTAAAGGCCATGGAAGAAACATAACCCCTCCTCAACCTTCCTCTTCTTCTTCATTCTTCAGAGCCCACCATTGTCTTTTTCTTCTTCTCTGTCAGTTTTGAGAGATATGTCATATGTGGAGAATTGGGGTTCATAGTTGTGATCATGTGGGCAGCAGTTCACTGTCCCCACAAACTCCAAAATCTATCACAACCCTTTCCATCCCCACGTTATTTTCCTTTGTTGCTTTTTTTTTTCAAAGTTTTGTTTAGTTTGTGTTGATTGGCTATTGAGTTCAACGTTGTGACACGTCATCCTGCTTTATGGTATTTTTGAAAACTTGTAGATAATGTAATGGCTGATGAGGTGGCTTCATTGTTGGGTTGGTCTACGATCCTTCTTGAGTCCACTTCAGCCCATCACAAAATTCTTTAAAATTTTGTCAAGTATTTATGGGTTATGGGTTATGGGTTATGGGTTAGTAACAATAACCTTACATGATCAGGTTTGGTTACAACCGTCGAACCGAATCGGACTCGTCACGTTCAAGTTTGAATCAGAACTTGAAATCTGATTCCAGTTTCAATTTTGGCAAAACGTTACAACCGTAGAATCGAATAGGACTCGTCACGTTCAAGATCGAATGAGAACTGAAAATCTGGTTTCAGTTTCAATTTTGGCAAAATCGGTAAGGAATCGTCGGTTCCAAACCAGCGATTCCACCATGATTTTTGTTTTATTTCTTTTTTGTTTTTTTTTTTAATAATTGTTGGAGTCATTGGAGGCCCAATAGTCTGCCCACAATTTTTTTCTTTTCTTATTTTCCTATAAAGGGTAAATTACACTGCACCTTTGAGGCTTGGGCATGATACACTCAGATGGAAAAATTTGGGTAATATACAGCAACACCCCCAAGACTTAATAGAGCTAAAGTATTCTATTAGTTTGAAAAAGTTGGACTTTGAAGATGCCTAAAATGCCCCTAAGACCTTAAGAGTTGGAATAGTTGCAATGACAACATGATCGAAAATTAAACATTAAAATATTTATAAAAAAAAAGTGACAAAATTATGGTGTTGGATATATAAATTTAATCGGATATTTTAGTGAAAATGGTGAGAAATGTCACATTTTTTGATGAGTTGTACTGATGTCACCGGTTTAATAAGTTAAGTTTAAAAGACACCTATTATGGTGAACTACCCATATTGCCCTTAAATAATCAATTTTTAATTCTATATGTACTTCCATCTTCACCCATATTGTCAAAGATTTTGTTACATTGGTTCGAGTTTTTTTTGATATGTTTACGAGCTATTTTGTAATTGGTCGAAGTATTTTTTTTTTAATTTGTTTAAGCTTTTTAACATTGGTACAAACATTTTTAAACTACTGTAGAAAAAATTATAATCTTTAACAAAAAAGCTTGAGCCTTTAAGAAAAAAACTCGATACCTTTAAAAAAAAGCTCGATCATATCAAAAAAAAAAAGTTCGATCCCTTACAAAAAAAACTCGATTTCTCACAAAAAAAACTCCATCCTTTACAAAAAAGCTCAATCATGTACAAAAAAAAAGCTCGACCCCGAATGCGTCTGCTTAGCATAACTTCGTAGCCGTTCAAATGATTGTCTGGGTTTCAACGAGTCTTTCTCTCTCTACATCACAACTCTATCACTATAAAATGAATGAAATAAATCTAATGTGAAACAACTGTTGAGTTTTTTTTTTTGTCATTTCACAATAATTGGTGCCTTTTAAACATAAGTTATTAAAGCAGTGACAGTGTTGAAATGCCACCATCAAAAAGTGCAATTTATTTTTTTAACCCGACATTTTATCCATGAATTCTATGAAAATAACAAGAAACATGGGTTTTTGGTATTTCATTGTAATCGGTGGTCTATGCAAGCATTTTGGCTTAAAAATGGCTTGTACCGAGTAACTACAATCAATTAAATATCCATTCATAAGCTTCAAATAAATAAATAAATTAAAACTAGATATATACCTATTTAATTTTTTAAAATAAAAATTGAAAATTGTTTATCATTATTATATGTGAGAGATAGGAAAATAATTACTTAAATGAGAAATGAATGATTCAATGATAAAATAGTTCTCATTGAATGTTTTCTGCTGGATTAAAATTTGGGAGCTGGGTTTACCTACTAAAATTAATTTTTTTCTTTGGAGAGCTTGTCATGAACGGCTTCCAACTCTAATGAATCTTGATAGAAGGAAATTTCCGATTAGAGGGATGTGTCCGAAATGTGGCAAGGTTTTTGAAACAACACCTCACGCTCTGTGGGTGTGCCCTGGACTGAACCAAGTTCGCGAATCAGTTGGGTTTTTGTATGGATTAAAGTGCGATGATAAAATGAGATTTATAGACCTTCTCAGCTACTGCATGGCAAGACTGGATCCACGAAATTTGAAGTTCATTTTGTTGGGAAATTGTTGATAAACAAGCGGTTTAAGAGCATTATTTGAGTATGATCGATTTCATGAAAATGAAAGATCAATATATATTCGAATTCTCCTTCGTGAGAGCTTCGACGTGGTATACTCAAACTCACAAATTGATTAATGGGTGAATAAGAAATTGAGTTTCAAAGTGAGCCCATTGTGTGGGAAAAATATGCTTCCCATATTGGTTGAGTAAAACACTTATATGTACTATATAAATAGTTGTGTAGTAGCTTATCAACATGTGTGAGGGCGTATCTTACGTACACGAATGCCAATCCGGTTTGACCGTGAGAGTACAACTAAATTTTTGCTACTGTTTTGATTTTTTTTTTCTAATTTTAAATGAATGATAAGGGAAAAGGGTAATTTCCACTTTGATTAAGGAAATTAATTGAATTGAGGAAATAATTGATTTTCGTTTTGGATTCTGATACTTACTTAATCACTAGGTAATCAAAATCAGTGATCAATTTTGGATTCTGATACTTACTTGATCACTACGTAATCAGAATTAATGATCAATCGAAAATAAATCTTTTAGAAGATTATTCTTTAATTAAATTTCGTTTAACATTTAAAACGTAGTTATCAATTAATTTCCAAATCAATCTCTTTGATTTCAGTTATATATAAGAAACCCTAGTCTACACTTCATAAGGCACATTCTTAGAATCACGAAATTCCAAAGCAATAGTTATTCTCTCTTCTTGTTTTTTTGTTCTTTCTGTGCTTGGTAAGTTTGAACCTAATTTGAGTTCGCTGAGAGTGGTTAGTGTTTTGTACTTTCACTATTGAATCGTTGTATCTTGGAAGACAATTGCTATACACATACGGTGTTATATACGGTGAAATTGTCTTAAGGACACCGTGTGAAGCACGGACCTCGATTCCCTAACATTTTGTTTCTGTTTGTTATTTTCTACAGATTCAAACCAGATTGCTTTTGATATACAAACAACACATTTGTGTTGTTTGGTGGCACATCTAGTTCTTGAGGAACCGATTGGTTCATAGCATAGTGGATTTTGTGATGGAGGAAGTGTTCCCTTGGTGTGTTGATTTCTTGGCTAATTATAATGTTGTAGAGGTCAGGATCTCTAACACATCATCAAATGGAAGCCACATGATGAGGGGTCGAGGAAATTGAATACCGATGCAGTTATTGAATACATGTATCAATGTGTGGGTTTGGGGATGGTGATTCGGGAATAATGGCGTTGTCCTGGTTGTTGGTCCGCAACACCTGATGGCTGCATACAACCCTCAAATTGTGGAGGTTATAAGGGTCTTTCAAGGGTTGTAGTTCATAGAAGAGTCCGGCTTGTATCTGGTCATTGTTGAGTCAGATGCTCAAGTAGTGGTAAGTTTAATAAACTTGAACTCTCTTATTCATGATTAGATGGATTTGGTTATTTAGGATATCAAAGACTTCCTCAAAAGGGTGCCTAGTAATGTGTTGGTTAATGCATCTAGGAAAAGGAATGCGGTTGCGCACAATGTGGTCAAATTCGGTTTGTCCCTTGTTCAGGACCAGTCTTGGATGGATTCTTACCTTCCATGTGTGGAGAGGCTAGTTCAGAACGACCGCCCAGTTTAGGCCTATTTTCTGTGTGTTTATTTGTGTTTTTTTCTCCATAAAAAATAAGATGATAAAATAGTTTACTGTCTTAACTTTGATATCAATCTCATATGGAGTAAATGAATAATGAAACTATAAGCATATTATGGTCTCATAAGTCATAATAATAATGATGCATAATTAAAAACAACACAACATTATAACTAAGTACTACATATTGCATTTAGCAGGAATAGATAACATCGCATTACATAGTTATGTTGTATTTGTACCAACAGTCCAACACCAATTCCTTTGATATTTTTTGGTACATTAACAACACAAAACTTTTAAACGCCTGTCCAAATCATCTAAGACAACATTTCCAATAATTACTTTGGCAACTTTTTACATGTACTACCATAGATAATAAAAAGCATTCAAGATATACAGGTCTATATACATCACCTACTTACACAAAAGTCATACTGCCATACAAAACACCTTCTCACAAGTCGTCTACAAAAGAGCAAGCACATGTATATTCTCCAACAAGCTTTATATATAACTCAAAAGAGCCAACATTCTATAGTTGGTTATATTTAAGTCTGCATATTAAACATATTAGAAAATATCATCCCAATTGATGTCTAGGTGACTTTGAATCATACTCCCTACATCCAAAAGCACAGTATAATATAAGGCCCCAATACATATTAAATTTTTTGCATGTATACTATTACTAATGTCATAACAAAAAATGTTAATATAGAGACTTTTTACTCGATGATGGTTAAAATGCAGCCCATTCTGTTGTTTGTTGGGTTGATGATCCTGAAATTGTTGATGATTAAGTGCCTTCAATATGTTGTAATTGATTGACAGACATTTAAAGAGTTTCAACAGCTTGTAGGGGTTGTGATGTAGTTGATACAAGATTTTGAGTTGAACTTCCATACAATAATTGGCTACCACATGCTATAGAATTTTCAAGAGCAGTCCTTAACATCTCATAAGAATCAATAAATCCCATTGCATTTGAAGAGCTCCTACTAGCACCCTTCAAGCATGCAATGACAATTTATGTGAAAAACTGTGTTGATTGAGTAAATTTACTTAGAGTTTTGATATATTGGAAGTAATTACCTCAATTCTCCTCGTTTTGTTGACATTTGTAGCCAGTGTAAAGCTTGTAGTAGTCCACTGCATTAAAGTTCCATAAACTTTTGTTAGTTTTTATTTTAATAATGATAAATATTTGTTAGTAAATATATCACATTAACTAGTATTTATAGAAAAATAAAAGTATTCAATTTATTAAGCAAGGTATTAGCATGCACTAGGTTAGTTTTGGTCTACTAGGAAGTCTCTTTTTCACTGGTGGTAGTACATTATCATCGACTTCAACATCAGGCCAAGTTGATTCAGCTGGTATAGGATGATCATTAACGAGTATGTTTTCAAATATGCTTCCTTCTTTAAGTAATTGTGCACACAATCATTCAAGTCTCTTCTCCATGCATTTATGCAATCAATAACATGCTTGCAAGGCAAACCACTTACTTGCCATAATTCTGACTCACATTGCTGGCTATTCAACTTCACTATATAATGACTTGATATGTCTTTCACTTCAAAACATCTTCACCAGCACAAATGGAAATTATATGTCTAGCTTCCTTTTTGAAGACCCTGAGCCTCTTGTGAATAACATGAGGCAAAATAGTTTCCCACTTGATGCAATGATCATGCCTCTTTTGGATTCTTCTCATTATCTTCCTTCTATATTCCTCCATGAAAGTCAAGATTGACAAAGTCCTAAATTGGCTCAACCAGCCATAAAAGGATTTAGTTATGTTATTGGTAACATGAACAACTTTGACGGATTCATCAAAATCATGCCTGGACTAGTGTGCTGGAGAAATCTCTATTAACCAGACATATGCTTCCAAATCAACAGTCTTAAGTTTATTCATAACAACATTGAAGTCAATCAGATTGCTGCACTTTGCAGCAGCCCAAAATAAATTTCTCAATTTTAGTCTTGGATGCCTTGTCTTGAAATTGGCATAAATATACCTACAACAATATCGTCTCCATGAGTTTTGTCAAAACTTCTCTAGGCCTATAAGCACACATTTTTGCCTATTGCTCATAAAATAAATTCTTCTTCTTTCTTCCATGCCAATATGCTCAAACAAAGGCATAAGAAACAACCCCCAACTTTCATTGTTCTTAATCTCAACAACACACACCACAATAGGAAAAATACCACAATTAGCAACAACCACAACTGCTATCAACAGAACTCCACCATAAGGGCCTTTTAAATAAGTCCAACAAAAGGCATGCAACCAGCAGGGAAACCTACCTTTTGACCATAGCTTAAGAAAAATCTTTGGAATTATGCAGGAGCACCTAAGGCTGACATGTGAACTTTGAGCAAAGCAGTGGATCATGGGTTTCTTATTCTCACAGTATTACCATACTTGTAAAGGTTTTTGTAGACTGCCTTATGATCTTCACCAGAACTTTCTAAGGCTTTTTGTTTTGCTCTATACAGTGTCCATGTTAGGATAGCCAACCAAAATTTCTCCCTTAAATATGTTGCCTAAACAGAAATTTTTATATCAGGATTAGACCTTATCAAAGGGCCATATCTCTTTGCAATCCAACCTGAATTTGCTTCCACATTCTTATTTATTTTTTGACAATAATGTTCTCCGTTGTAAATTTTAATTTTATAGGTGACCTTGTCTGCTATGGGGCTAGCACAAACTCTCCAACTGCATCTTCATCTTTGCACTTAACAATGATCATTTCCTTATCATTTTTAACCTTGGTCAATGCAAAACCCTATTGAATGATGAAGTCTCGTAGCACTTCTCTGAAATAGTGTACATCATTGAAAAGTTGCCCCTGTTGTAAGTGAATAATCCTACCAGGACGTACTGTAATATGTAAATGGTCTACCTCATATATGGACACCATATCTCCTTTCTTGGTTGTCGGAATTAGTTTCAGAATGATCATCATCACTAAAATCGCAATCTTTAGAAACAACATTAGACATATCATCTTTTGAAATATCAACATCAACAGTTTCATTTTGTGGTTTATGATTTTCATTTTCATTCGAATTGCATATATCCCTATCTAAGTTGACATCTATAGCATTATCATTTTAATCCAAGTTAAGGCCATCTGCATTTGTATCACCGTCTGTAAAGATTAAATCACCAAGATACATTACAGCCTGAGGGGGTGGTTCTATGCCAGTTGCCAGAAGTTCCATTCGAAAATCTATTTTACAAATAGATTGTTGATCGAAAAGTAAGAAAGTTTCAATTAAATCAGTTTCTATAGCAATTGCTCTTTTATCATTTGACCATGGCAATGTGCATTCTACTCGCATTGTTTCATTCTTGTGAATATCAAATCCAAGTACAACATTGAAAGCAATGATTCATAAATCTTTAAGGCTAAATCATCAGGTTCTACCATTCCTAAATCTAAATCCTCGCCATTCAGCTTAACAAACACTATAAAAGGTAACATCCTACACATAAAATAAATAAATAAAAAGTACAACTTAAGTTGTGTGAAAAAAATCCATAACTAAGCAACAAAATAAATTATTACACAACCCAAATTAAAAAAAAACAGTAAATATGAACTGAAATGCATATTTCATCATAACTCAGTTTCGATTTGTACATAATCCAAATCCTAAAACGTAACCCTAATTAATATATATATATATATATATATAATAATAATAATAATAATAATAATGAATATAAAAATCAAAGCAATTTTTATTAATAGTAAAATTTTATTCCTGCAAGTCAAGCAAGGCCAACAAGGCACAATAGCGACCATATAAGGAAGAAAAACAAAAGCAAACAAAAGACCCCATCAGAGCAAACCACCATAGCAAAAACCATAAGCACCACAACACAAGTCACCGGAACAACAGGGGATACATGGTCAGAGACAAAAATAGAAGAAACCACCACATAATATAACACGTCTAACACCCCAAGACACCACACAATCTGCCTACTCCAGACCACAAAAAAAAAAAACAGCACCAGACAAGAAGAAAAAAGAAGCAAAAAAAAAAACAGAGGACTAGAAAAGAAACAACACTAACAAACACTAGAGCAGAACATATGAGCACACCAAAAAAAGCCAAAATATAAAATTAAAAGCTTGAATTCTTAAAAGATAATCAAACTTTCAATTTGGTAAAATGTATGTAGAAAGAAATCGTTAAACTAAGTTGAAATATATCAAAGTCATAGCATTTTCTAAGTAAACATCTCAAATTTAAATTATCTTTCAATGAATCTAGAAGTTAGAATGGTATAAGAACTAGGTTTTCTGTATTTTTCTTTGATAGGATCTAGAAGAGAAGTTGAGTTTTCTAATAGTGTGATTTAGTTTCCTTGTATCAAGTCATTTGAGTTTTATAGTTGAAATCATGGATATTTGGATATAGTTGGGTAACCGGGTCACTGATTACTTTCTTTGGTGATAATTATGGATACTTGGATCTGTAGTCGGTGACGCACTTCGAACGTACCTCTAAACTATTGGTACTTTAAAAACTAAATGGAATGCACGAGTCTGATTGATCCTTCGCAAGTGTACGAATCATTGTTGAGTATAGCGGACACAAGTAAGGGTATCGTTCCCACAGAGAAAATTCTAAACGGTTTAAATGATTGTTTTAGTAAAAGCCAATAAAAGTTATGCTACTTGTAAGATGATTGTTCTAAAGATTTTAAAACTATGCTGAGGAGATAATGATGCAATATGCTAATAACAGAGTTCATAACCTAATTCCTATCAACAAATATCTATATGAAGAGTTTCAAGTGTAACCTATTCATGATTGATCAACCGAGAGATAGATCCACCTATTCATGCATACAATTCATTCTTAGATGCTAAGTAAAGATCATACCCAACAATCAACATGTTAATATATTAAGCATAAGTGCAACTCAAGATAGATAAAAGATAGACTAGATCATTACTAAAAAGGTTCACATATATACAGTGGCCAAATCCTCAACAACAAGGATTTAGCCACTCATTATCAAATAAGTATAAGTAAAGTAAAAAGAAAGATAAATAAAGCTCATGGATTCTTGATGCTCCCTTCTATGCTTGCTCAACAAAACCTTGCTTGCTTGATAAAGAGTAGATTTACTTATCACTAATTGAAGATTCTAATTCTAAGTTATGAACTACAATATGTTTAGTCTAAAAACACAAGATTAAAGTAAAAGTGAAAGGGTGTTTCTTACTTTAAAGCTTAAGATTACAAACTAACATAAAATACTCTAACACACTCAATGTCAAAAGAAAAATGTGTTGACATAGTGGAGAGGAGATTTGGTTGAAATCCACTTGCAGGATGATGTGGATCATCATTTGTGACTTGGACCTCACAGATTTATCTCGCAGTTGAGTCAGCATAAGATATGTTACTTCATTCTGCTGGTTTTAACTTGTAAATCTTCTTTTGTTGTTTCTCTGCTACTTCAACATCGTGGCCTCTACTCACAGTGATGTATGGGGCTGTACTGCTAGCTTCTTCTATGAGTAAGAACTCACAGTCTTTTCTAGAACTGAACTGCTAGACATAGCTTGCAAGTTTCTTCTCATAGTGCACTCTGCCTCTGTTCTACCGCCTCGTTCTATGAGGTGTAACTCACAGATTTGCTCTGCTAGGTTCTTGTTGTAGCTTGAAGTGGCAGTGTCTTCTGGATTTGATCCGCGACTTCATTTTGCAAGTTAGAACTCTCAAATTTCTTCTAAAATGCAATTTTTCCTTTGCTTTCTTCCATAAGCTTTATCAAGTCCTCAATTGCACCTAAATATCAAAAATACCTGCAAAAGACTCAAAGAGATAATTAAAACACACAAATGTCCGATAAACGGACATAAAAAAGATACATTAGACGCTCAAAATATACACAAATTTAGAGCGATTTGGTCACCGGTTAATTTTACAGATTCATAAGAACTAGGAAGCTTCCCGCCATACTCTGTTCAGTCCATGTTCATTCCCATTTTTTTTTGTGAGTTTGATTGACGGATAAGAAAGCAGCTGACAACGTCATAAGTTTTTAAGTTAAAAAAATAAATAAATGGATATGTAAAGTATGTAGTTTTTATTTATTTATTTGAAGCTTATAAATGGATATTTAATTTGGGAGAGAAAACCAAAACTAACCACCGAAACTATTAGAATTTTGTTTCTAACCACAACGAAATTTTAATTGTTAATAACCACAAAATTTGAGAAATTACCTCAATACCCATATATATATATATATATATATATATATATATATATATATATATATGTTAGGATTTGATTAACACAAAACCATTCACATAAAACCATAACATGCTTAGGCACAAAATTAGTCTGAATGTTTAACCTAAACATGTTTCTATACATATTTAATCAAGCCTTAAACAATCATAACATAAACCCATATCAATTGAAGAGAAAGTTAAATCTAGAAAGCGGAAGCGTACCTGAATCCATCGCAGGAGATTTGTGAACGGGTTGTGATCTTCCAAATTAACACGATCTCTATGAACCTACTGTGTTCTTGATGCTCTGTTGATGGGATACAGAGAAACGTAAAATATCGTATAATTTGGGGACCATAACCCTATATATATATATATATATATATATATATAATAATCAAATTATTATATGTTGACTATTTCTAATTCGGCCCCTCAACAAATTAGAAATAGCACTCTGGTATCTACTTATTAATTCCATGACAATTATACCCTTAAGCTTTAATACTTAAATCTTAATTAGATCACTTTAATTTAGGCTTAACCAAAAAATAGCACAACACATTTAATGTTCACATGTGTGGCCCCATATGATAGAATTTTCTAACAATCTCCCACTGGGCCACATATGTAACTTTACAAATGTGTATGACTTTATGAGCTCCAAAATTTTGTTATCACAATTTTAGGGTATATCCGAACAATCTCGTCCATTGATTATGCCAACATAGGATCAAAGCGGCTTTCGTCACATTAGCGTAACTAAACCCATCAATGGTCACATATACCAACATAACCAAATGACATAGATCAATCATGGATGCGTAGCATGGAAATTACATGCAATGTGATCTATACATGTCTATTCCAACTGGTCCTACTTTATTCCTTAGTGAGATCAAAACTTAACACAATGTAACAGAGTGTAATTAACCGAATACTTTATTTCTGATCAGTAAAATATCCAAATACTTAAATGCATAAATATATCCAAAATAAAAATATAGAGCAATACAATACACAATTATACAAACTCCCACTATAATGTGATATCCTCACACAAAATAACACCCATATGAGCAGTGTGCTCATGAAAGACCTTGGGTGGTAATCCTTTTGTAAGCGGATCCGTTATCATGAAGTTTGTCCCAATGTACTCTATGGATATATGTCCACTCTGTACTCTTTCCTTCACAACTAGGAACTTAATGTCAATATGCTTTGACTTAGATGAGCTCCTGTTGTTGTTAGAATATAGCACTGCTGACTTATTGTCACAATATAGTTTGAGTGGTCTTTCAACACCCTCCAGAATGCGTAGCCCAGTGACAAAATTCCGCAGCCATATTCCATGGTTGGATGCCTCATAGCATACTACAAACTCTGCTGCCATGGTGGAAGAAGCTATGAGTGTCTGTTTGGCACTCTTCCAAGATATAGCTCCACTAGCCAACAGGTATATGTAGCCTGATGTGGATCTCCTACTGTCTTGACATCCAGTAAAATCGAAGTCGGAATAACCTATGATCTCAAATTGATCCGATCTCCTATATATGAGCATGTAATCTTTTGTTCTCTTCAAATACCTCATAACCCGCTTGACTGCTATCCAATGATCCATTCCAGGGTTACTTAAATATCTGCCTAACATACCAACAATGTACGCAATATCCG
Source organism: Dipteronia dyeriana (assembly GCA_032871835.1). Taxonomy (NCBI): domain Eukaryota; kingdom Viridiplantae; phylum Streptophyta; class Magnoliopsida; order Sapindales; family Sapindaceae; genus Dipteronia; species Dipteronia dyeriana. Next base: position 96,395,823 of record CM065296.1, on the reverse strand, counting down.
GACGCGTACACACCTGAGTATACATTAGACTCCCTACAGCTGATGCATAGGGAATCTTCTGCATTTCCTTAACTTCAAGGTTACTTTTAGGGCACTGGTTGAGACTGAACTTGTCTCCCTTAGCGACGGGGGTGTCACCTGGTTTGCAGTCCTGCATGCCAAACCTTTTGAGCACTGTATCGATATAGCTCCTTTGTGATAATCCAAGAATACCCCGAGAACGATCTCGTTGTATTTGAATCCCTAATACAAAAGAGGCGTCACCAAGATCTTTCATTCAAAATTCTTTGATAGAAATCTTTTGGTTTTATGCAATATGCCTATATCATTTGTGGCAAGCAGTATGTCATCAACATATAAAACCAGGAATATGTGCTTACTCCCACTAAATTTTTGATACACACAATTATCAACAATGTTTATCTCAAAACCAAACGAGATAATCACTTGATGAAACTTATGGTACTACTGACAGGAAGCTTGCTTGAGTCCATAAATGGATTTTGTCAATTTGCAAACCATATTCTTTGGGTCTCCCGACTCAAAGTTTTTTGGTTGCACCATATAAATTGTTTCATCAATGTCACCATTGAGAAACGCCGTCTTGACATCCATCTGATGAAGCTCAAGATCAAAATATGCAACAAGTGCCATGATTGTCCTAAAAGAGACTTTCGTTGAAACTGGAGAGAAAGTCTCTTTATAGTCAATCCCTTCTTTTTGGGTAAAGCCTTTAGTTACAAGACGAGCCTTATACCTCTCCACATTACCTTTCGAATCCTTTTTGGTTTTAAATATCCATTTACAACCAATGGGTTTCACACCTTTTGGTAATGGGACAAGTTCCCAAATCTTATTGTCTTGCATAGACTTATATTCCTCATTCATGGCATCAATCCACTTTTAAGAGTTGGAACCCTACATGGCTTGATGGAAGTTGATTGGATCATTTTCCATCATTCCTATGTCTTCCTCATGTTCCTAGAGAAATACGTAAAAATCATCCGGAATAGCATTTCTCCTTTCTCTAGTGAATCGCCTTAATGGCACTGGTTCTTGAGGTTATTGAGTTTGTTCCTCAGGAACAATTACCTCATCTTGAATGGGGGGTTGTTCAACATTGTCTGGTTGAGGATCCAGATTTGCTTCTTGATCAATGACAGGTATAGAAACCTGCACATTGTCAAAAGCGATAGTAGGAATCGAAATCGATTCTTTCTCAAATACAATGTCTCTAACCTTATTTCTCCCCCCAAACTCAACATCCTCAAAAAATGTTGCATTTCCCATTTCAAAAATTGACCTAAGTGTGGGATCATTAAATTTATAGCCCCTTGATCGCTCAGAGTAGCCAATGAAGCCAATGAAGTAGCTGCTCACAGTTTTGGAGTCCAATTTCTTTTTATGTGGCCTGTAAGGCCTTGCCTCAGCTGGACATCCCCAAATGTGAAAATGCTTTAGACTTGGCTTTTTACCTGTCCAAAGCTCATAAAGTGTTTTTGCAGCTGCTTTAGTTGGCACTCGGTTCAGAATATAAGCTGCTGTTTTGAGTGCTTCTCCCCAGAGTGACTATGGTAAGGTGGAATGACAAATCATACTTCTTACCATATCCTTAAGAGTCTGGTTTCGCCTTTCAGCTACACCATTCATGCTAGGTGACCCTGGCATAGTGTACTGTGGGACGATTCCACATTCCTCTAGGAATTTAGCAAATGGTCCTGGACGTTGTTCACCTGAACCGTCATATCTACCATAGTATTCACCACCACGGTCAGACCTGACACTCTTTATTCTTTTGTTGAGTTGGTTCTCAACTTCAGCCTTAAATGTTTTGAACACGTCCAAAGACTGTGATTTCTCATGAATGAGAAATAGGTACCCATAATATGAGTAATCGTCTATGAATGATATAAAATACTGTTGACCATTCCAAGAAGCCGTAGGGAATGGATCACAAATATCCGTATGTATCAATTCTAAGACGTCTGTAGTTCTGTTGGCACCTATTTTCTTTATTTTGGTCTGTTTTCCCTTGATGCAATCAATACAAACATCAAAGTCTGTAAATTCAAGGGAATCTAAAATCCCATCAGACACAAGCCGCTCAACTCTATGCTTAGAGATGTGACCTAAGCGTTTGCGCCATAATGTGGCTGAATTTTCTGTGCTTAGTTTGCGTTTAGTACCTCGTGATTCCACATGCAAGGTTTCATTATAAGAAACGATTGTATCAAGCAAATATAAGTTGTCATATACACATAAAGAACCAGTTCCAACAACATTTGAATTTATAGATAAACTGAATTGATTGTTTCCAAATGAACAATAATAACCAAACTTGTCCAATAAAGAAATTGAAACCAAATTCCGCCTAAAAGACGGTACAACAAAAGTATCTAATAAATCCAAATAATAACCAGTTCCTAATAACAACCTAAAATGCCCTATCGCCTCCACTTCTACCGATTTTCCATCGCCCACAAAGATGTTTCTTTCAGCATCATTTGGCTTTCGGTAGCTCAGGCAACCCTGCATAGAAACACTGATGTGAGTAGTAGCACCAGAATCTAACCACCACGTGTTTCTAGGTACTGAAGATAAATTTACCTCAGAACAGACCAAAGTAAGGAACGTACCTTTCTTTGCACGCCAAGCGTGATACTTGGTACAATCCTTCTTCATATGTCCAGGCTTGTTACAAAAGAAACAATCTTCTTTATCCTGCTGATGTTTCGTTTGAGCTGGACCCTTAACAGCTTCATTATTCTTTCTCTTTTTGCCCTTATCTTTAGAGGTGCTAGCCAGATGAGCACTTTCGGTCCTGTCTCGCTTCAGTCTCTCTTCCTCTTGCACACAGTAAGAAATAAGCTCATTAAGAGTCCATTTCTTCTTTTGACAGTTGTAACTGACCTTAAACTGACTGTATTGTGCAGGAAGAGATATTAATACCAAATGCACGAGCAAGTCGTCAGACAGCTCGAGATTCAGTGCCTTAAGTTTAGAAGCAATATGAGACATTTCCATAATGTACTCCCTAATGTTCCCTTTGCCTTTGTACTTCATAGAAATCAAGCTTTGCAAATGCGTGCTTGTTTCTACCTTATCGTTTTTAACAAAACGCTTTTCAATTTCGGCTAGGAACTCCTTGGCTTTGGTTATCTATTCAGATACCCCACCTCTAAATGCCTCCGGAATGCCGCGCTTGATGATCATAAGACTCATGCGATTTGAGCGATCCCACTTCTCAAAGTTCTTCCTGTCATTAGGAGAACTTGCATCCGGAAGAGAAGCGGGTTGCTCAACCAGAAGTGCAAGGTCTAGATCCATGCAGCTGAGAACGATTTCAATGTTCTCCTTCCAATCCTTAAAGTTGGTCCCATTAAGTACAGGTATAGAGTTGATGTTAGCAGATATGGAAGAAACACTAGTTGTAAAGAGAACAAAACACACAAACAAACATGCTCACATTAATAACCAAATATTATAATCAACAATTCGAATAATGGTAATTCCCATCTCAAGATACCTAGCACATCATTAATATCAAGTCTTTGGACAGTAATATTAATTGTAAGTGGTACTCTTGTTGTAGTGATCAAACATTGACGATAATTAATGTCAAATAATAAATCTATCTTTGGATTGACTTATTATTCACATGTAAAACCTTATAATCGTCACATATTTATCACCACAGGTGTGTGTGTAATTCGGCCAAGTATTAACCTTCCTTTGGGCCGACTAATACTCGCATGAATTTGCACACTTACAAATATCCAACATCCCTCATGAATAATCTACACAAGAGAGGTCACTTTGGCGACATCTTGTTTCAATTAGCCCATTTAGAATGATGGACCACCTTAATTAACCATAAAAGGTATACACAGATATTTGAATTTGAGTTTATCCTTAAAAATAAAATAAAAATAAGATTTATTTTATTTTATCAAAATTACCAAACAGCCCTTGATTTTATAAAATTACAGAAAGGCCCCTCTAGTTTCAGTAATTACAAATCGACCCCTGTATTTTGTCAAAATCATAAACTGACCCAGTAATTTGTAATAATTAAAATTTGGCCCCAAAACTTTTAAAAATTACAAAGTGACCCCGTAACTTTTCAATAATTATAAATCTGCCCAAAAACTCTTTCATAATTGCATACAGGCCTTCTAAGTTTTGGAAATTATAAACTGACCCCGAAACTTTATCAAAATCACACATTGGCCCAAATAATTTACAAAACAGTCCCTCAAGAATTTTAAATTTTCAAAAGAAGGGCCTGAAGCAAAAACCGATTTCTGAAACCCTAGGTTTCTAGCCGCCGCCGCCTTAACCACCAGAACGTCACTGGGAAGCGACGAACGACGTCCAAGTAGCAGCGCGACCACCCGCAAACCTTCCCGATCGTAAGCAACGACCGGCGATCAACGCCCAAATCGATCGAGGGAATTGGCGACTGATCTGAGCTCGATCTGGACCAGCCGGGTGATCGACGGGGATATAAGTGCCGACGAAGCTGCTCGGTTGACCCGAGAACGACCCAAAACCATGGTCTGGGTTGAAAAAAAAAACCATCGACCAAAAATAAAAACTGGTTTTTTGTTTTTTTTTGTTTTTTTTTTTGAAAACCAGAAAGACACAGTTCTGAATATCTTTTTTTTTATTCATATACATGATCAAACAAAACCGAATCCAAAACAACAAAATTCAACCAAAGTTCATAAAAGAAGATCAAAACCCAAATAATCTATGGATTCAACACATAATATTTATCAATAAAACTGAAAACTGAAATCCTCAAGAATCAATTATTGGTGACTCTGATACCACTTGTTAGGATTTGATTATCACAAAACCATTCATATAAAACCATAACATGCTTAGGCACAAAATTAGTCTGAATGTTTAACCTAAACATGTTTCTATACATATTTAATCAAGCCCTAAACAATCATAACATAAACCCATATCAATTCAAGAGAAAGTTAAATCTAGAAAGCGGAAGCGTACTTGAATCCATCGCCAGAGATTTGTGAACGGGTTGTGATCTTCCAAGTTAACACGATCTCTATGAACCTACTGTGTTCTTGATGCTCTGTTGATGGGATACAGAGAAACATAAAATATCGTGTAATTTGGGGACCATAACCATATATATATATATATATATAATAATAATAATAATAATAATAATAATAATAATCAAATTATTATATGTTGGCTATTTCTAATTCGGCCCCTCAACAAATTAGAAATAGCACTCTGGTATCTACATATTAATTCCATGACAATTATACCCTTACGCCTTAATACTTAAATCTTAATTAGATCACTTTAATTTAGGCTTAACCAAAAGATAGCACAACACATTTAATGTTCACATGTGTGGCCCCATATGATAGAATTTTCTAACAATATATATATATATATATATATATACGTAAAAGCCAAAAACAAGTAGAGAACAATTTGGGAATTAGGGATTTGGAACAGAGAAGAGAGAGGAGTAGAGAGAACAATTGTTGTGGAACAGAGAAGAGAGAGTCACGGCCGTCTCACAGCGGCCGTGACTGTCATCGTCGCATACCGGAGACAACCCCACCAGTTGTCGGACCTCGCCTTTCTTGGTTTGTAGGTATGGTTTTCTCTTCCCAATTAACTTTTTTTTTATTTCTATTTCTTGTTAAGAAAAAAGTGGGAAATATGTGGACTTCACTATGGCGTTGATTTATGGTTGCTTTACTTGTTGCTTTTTCAAGTAAAAGGCCTCTGATAAATATGAATCCTAGTCCTCTAAGAAAGAATGCTATATATTTGAGTACTGTAATTTTACTCTATAAAAGTTACCGAATCTGAGCCTCAAAGTCTGTGAGATTTGTTGCATACTCTTGCTTGAGCAAATCAGTGACCTACCTAAGTTTCTGCTCACATAGTTAAGATATTTATGATTTTCTTAAAATGTATTGCTAAATGTTTGTGGAATTCACTATGGCGTTGAAATGTTTGTGATTTACATGTGTTGTGAACAATGTGTTGGTTGTGAACTGTATGTATATACATGTTGTGAAATTGTATGTGTTGTAAATTTCTAATGTCAGACAACAAACCTGAAATCATGTTTAAATTCAAAGGCATCAAACTTGAAATCATGTTTTAAATCGGTAGCATCATGTTGGAACCCCGATCACTGGTAATGCAGTGGAAATAGGTTTTAATTTTTTTTTACAGATCATAAACGATCTGGTACTAATGAACTTGGGATCATAATTTTTCAGAATTTATACATACAACATTATTACAGTAATAAAATGTATGTATACATAGAAAATTGAAATCATTAATAAGAAATAAATATTAGAACCTTACCAACGTTTGAAGGCTCCTTCATTTCTTGCAATGCTCATGATCTGTACCACCGATCTTCCTAACTATTCTCAAAACTGGTAACTACGTGTGGGTGCGTCACGTAATCAGGAACTTAGGAGGATATAGAGAAGATTGAGAAAACTTTTCTTCCTCAAAGAAAACTACCTAGAACACTTCTAGCAGATGAAGCAAAAAATTAGTATTTTTTAAAATTTTATTTTAAGCTTAAGTTCAACGACTTGCACACCACCCAATTTTTTGTTTTTCTCTTTTCTTCTCTTAGTGGTGTCTTGGTCCGTTTTTTAAAGAGCATATATCATATATATTTTTGAAAAAAAAACCTGATGATCACTTTTTTAAATTGATCCGTTTTCAAAGAATATATATAAATATATATGTTAACGGAAAATTTACTCGAGGTGAGAAATTTCAGCTAACCTCGAGACCGCTACCACGGAGGTGGCGACCGGGTAGGTATCTCATACCTAACTTGTTCAAACAAAGGTGTGTGTTTAAATGTGAATACAATGAAAATGGGAATATAGCTTTTTTTATAGACCGTGTATGCCATACAAAAATCTCTCAAACACTCTCAATCTCGCTGGGGTACAGTAGGGTGACAACCTCGTACCTGTCGAATAGTAGAATACAACGACAACCGTGTTCTGATTACAGAATTTAGGCCAAGAATCCCCTCTTACTCACCCTTTTGTTTTCCTCTATTAGTTGTCGATCTCCCCCTCTTAGTGCATACTTGGACCTATTTATACACAGTCCAAATAGGTTAAATGTGTGATTCTCTCACCGTGATTCTCTGAATCCCATCCCTCCTTATCGTGTGGGATCTTTTATTTTAAATGTTGTTGACTTTTATCTAATAACAGAATTGAGAATATCTTTAGAGAAAAGTTTGTTTCTTCTTTGGACTTAAACACTTGCCATGCACGTATGCGGTGTTTCAACGTTCGATATAGTGTGGATATGATCCTGTGTGTCTTCATGGTGTGATTCCTCATGGAGGTCATCAAGCATAACTTTCACTGTTTCATAGAGCAAGGTAGATCCGTGCCATGGTCTTGGTACTATGAGTTTGGCTAGACCTTTCCAAGTTCCTCAGAACTTGAGGTGGCCGTGTAGGCGCTCTTTGGTGGTAACAGAGCTTTAGCGAGCTTCATCCCACTGGTCCAGATGGGTTTGAATCTTCCTTCCGAGAGACGAAGCAATACTGTAGTGCAAGTTGGGTGCTTAATGGATCTCTCTCTGTGCTTGAAGAGGATGGCTGGCTTCTGGAGAGGTTACGAGGTAGCTTTGACCTAGGGAAGCCTGAACCGTCGCGCATCGAGCTTCCTCTGAGTTTTTGTTTCGGTGTAAGGAGCTCAATACGATTGTGTCGGGCTCCACCTCGTGTGTCCCAGAGCTGGACGATCTTTCCTCGCATCTACGGGGCGGTCTCCCCAGCTCGACCCCAGTATCTATGGTTCCATGGTGGGTAATCTCGGGCTTGGATTCGGGCTTGGAAAGTGGAGAATTTCCCTTTTGGTCCTTAGCCAAATTTGGCTATTAACAATATATATCAAATATATATTTTTATCTTGTAAAAAGCTATTGATATCTTTTTTCTTTTAAAACTTTTTTAAAAAGATATCTCATATCTTTTAGATTAAAAGACAATTAAATATTTATTTTGAATTTAAACATTTTAAATTCAATTTCAAATATTTAATTTAATAAAATAAAATAATTATATTATCTTATTCTATTTAAAATCAAATACCAACTAACATCCTCCATTTAGTGATTAATAACATAAATTAAATAATTATTTAATCACCATTATTCATTAATTAAATAATCTCAATATTCAATTAATTTCTGAATAAATACGTGTCATTTTTGTAACATAATTAATTGGACAATCCAATTAATTAAACGTGACCCTTGTTACCTAAATCAATTGGGATAACAAGAGGACCTAATGGACTCACAGTATTTTGAGCTCCAATAATCCTCGAAATAATTAATTAAACTCTTTAATTAATATTCCTTGATTATTAACTCCGGTCTTATTCCACTAAAATCTTGAAACTGCACTTTCTCAACTGTAGACGCTTGTGCACAGACCGATTGTACACATACCGATACAATTCAGTGTCCATCGATATAGCTATTACACATGGTGTAATCCTCCACAGTAGTTCATAATTAGAGCTGGGTCATAATATCCGTTATACCCCTCTAATTACATATATCCTTTAAATACCATTGATTCTCTAATGAACAATAAATTCTATTTACTCAGAGAATTAGGAGAGCGCTCATATTGTCCAAGCCCCGAATCAACACTTAAGGGAACTACCATCTACTTCTCACAAGAAGCAGTGAATTTTACTATTGTGTACAAACCTTCCCAGCCACAAGCCAAACCACAATCCCAACATACGGAGCATATTGATTAAGAACTGCATCTGACCTCACCCATGGTATATCAAAGACCACGATCTACCTAAACGAGTCAATAAGACACTTAGGATTAAGATCACCAATATATAGCCATCTTTAGTTGATATATATGAATCTCATCAGTAAATGGATCTTGGTGAAATATTCATATAGATCATGGCCCAGTCCTATATAATCATATCATACAAATTGTCTCCATTCCCATTTTTTCAAATGAATGATTCAAGATAGAATCACCATACATTACTGAATGGATCGTAGCTATAGATTAACCACAAATAAAGTGCCCTGCTTTATTTGCTATCTATGGACTCTTTATATTGTACATCTCTTACTGCACTCATCCGTATATGACACTCATATACACACTTCGAGATTACATTCAGCAATCTAGGATGTTTATATGCACAAGTTATAAAATAAATAACATAACAAGAATGAATTTAACTTTTTTTTTTTTTTTATAAATCCATTTACAAATTATATCTTTAGGGCATAAACCTCAACAATCTCCCACCTGCACTAAAGCATGTGAGGCATGTATCGTAACCCTAGACTATCTACGTGACCCAAAAACACTTTAGCAGGTAAGGTCTTCGTAAATGGATTAACATGATTGTCTTGTGAGGCTATCTTTTTTACGATTACATCTCTTCTTTGCATTATATCTCTAATGAGATGATACTTTCTCTCTATATGCTTCCCTCTCTTATGGCTTCTTGGTTCATTGAAATTAGCCACAACACCACTGTTATCACAATAAAGTATGATTGGCTTATCCAGATCTGGAACAACTTCCAGATCACTCAAGAACTTGTAGAGCAAAACAACCTCTTTAGTAGCTTCATAAGAGGCTACATGTTCGCATTCCATGGTGAAGTCAGCAATACAAGATATATTGATACTTCTCTATATAATGGGTCTACCATCAAGGGTGAAAACTGATCCCAACGTGGATTTCCTAAAATCTTGTCTGACTGAAAATTAGAATTCGTTTATCCTAATAGGAGCAAATCCTGTTCGGGATATACTAGCATATAGTTTCTCGTTCTCCGAAGAAACTTAAGAAAAGTTTTGACAGCAACCCAACCAATCCTAGGTTGAACTGGTATTTACTGACTACTCCTACTGCATAGCAAATATTTGTTCTCATGTATAATATAGCATACATAAGACCACATATTGACGATGCATAGGGTACACGTCTCATATCCTCAACTTCTTGAGGTGTCTTAGGACACTGTTTCTTTGACAAGTGAATTCCATACCTAGAAGGTAAATTACCTTTCTTGGAGTTCTGTATCAAAAATCGCTCAAGAATCTTGTCGATATATGATGCATGAGACAGTGCTATGAGTTTGTTCCTACAATCCCTTATAAGTTGGATCCCTAGAACATAACTCGTCTCTCCCAAATCTTTTATTTGGAATTGGCTAGCCAGCCAACCTTTACATCAGACAACACTCTCATATCATTCCCAATGAGTAGAATGTCATCTACATATAGAACCAAGAAAACTACTTTCTTGTTAACGATGCGCTTATAGACATAAGGCTTATCAATATTTTGCTCGAAGCCATAGGTTTTGATCACATCATCAAACCTAATGTTCAAAGATCTAGATGCTTGCTTAAGTCCATAGATGGACCTTTGCAGCTTACAAAACCTTTTGCATCTGGAGACACGAATCTCTCTGGTTGCATCATATAAATACTCTCGTCAAGATTGTCATTCAAGAATACAGTCTTGACATCCATCTGTCAAATTTCATAATAAAAATAGGCAGCAATAGATAAGAAAATCCTAATAGACTAAACATGGCTACTGGCAAGAAGGTCTCTTCATAATCGACCCCTCTTTCTGGGTATAACCTTTGGCCACTAGCCTTGCCTTGAAGGTCTCTACCTTCCCGTATACTCATCTCTTTCTCTTATAAGTCCACTTACACCTTCTGGGTTTTACTCTATCCGACAAGTCTATAAGATCCCAGACTAAGTTAGAGTACATGGACTTCATCTCGAGATTCATGGATTTAAGTCATTCCTCTTTATTAGGATCATCTATTACATTATTAAATGCCAATGGATCATCCACACTATCAGTAGAGATAATACTTTGTCCCTTACCTGTACCTAAATAGCATTCATGTTATCTTATAAACTTCCCACTACATCTAGGTGGTAATGTACCCTGATTAGGAACCATCTGACTCTCAGATGTTTATGGATCAACAACTATTGTTGATGAATCACTAGTCTCACCAAGCTCCAACTCATTCAATACAATCTTAGAACGAGGTTTATGATCACTAATATAATTGTCCTCAAGAAACGTTACATTTGTCGACACAAATACTTTGTTATCTTCGGGACTATAGACGTATCCTCCTATGGTCTCCTTGGAGTATCCTACAAACAGGCAGACTACAGATTTGGAGTCTAGCTTTCCACTTCTATTCTTTAGTACGTGTACTGGACACCCCCATAAGCGGAAATGTCACAAACTAGTTTTACAACCATTCTACAACTCTAGGGGAGTCTTAGAAATAGATTTGGATGGAACTACATTTAAAATGTATGCCGCTGTTTGTAATGCATATCCTCAGAAGAAATTTGGTAATGATGAGAAACTAACTATAGATCTCACCATTTCCATTAGGGTTCTATTTCTCCTCTCTACAACACCATTATACTGAGGTGTACCAGAGCTGTGATTTGGGAAACTATCCCATGCTCGATCATGAAGTCTTTAAACTTTTGGTCAAGGTACTCACCTCTACAATCCGATCATTGTGACTTTATAGTCCTACCTAGTTGATTCTCAACATGAGCTTGGAATTCTTTGAACTTTTCAAATGTTTTTGACTTTCCTTGCATCAGGTAGACATATCTGTATCTTGAGTAGTCATCTATAAAGGTGACATAATACTCATAGCCGCCCCTAGCATTAACATTCATCTATCTGTATGTATGAGTTTCAGTGGCTCTATAGCTCTAAGCCATTTTCCAGTAAAAGGTCTCTCAGTCATCTTACCTTCTAAACAGGATTCGTAGACAGGTAATGTGTTAACCTTTAACTCACTTAAAGGTCCATATTTTCCTAGTCTGTCTATCCGGTCAAGGTTGTTGTGACCAAGCCTTGGATGTCAAAGATACGTGTCATTATCTTAAGAAATCTTATGTCGTTTAGTTTTTGGTTTTTCAACCTTAAACATTTTGGTGTTAAGCAGTGTAGTATGTATTAACTGTCTTAACACATACAAATTATTTTCATTAATTTATGAACAAATATGCAGACCATTCTTTATGATAATAACCGACTTATTATTAAAAGAAACATAATATGATTGTTCTAACAATTAGAATTGGAAATCAAATTCCATGTAAATCCAGGAATATAAAAAATATTGTTCAATAATATAAAATTATTACAAAATTGTAATCTAATTACACCCACTGCTCGTACTGACACCACATCCCCTGACCCCAGATGCATAGACAAGGCTCCCTCCTTAAGTTGTGTCTAAGAATCAGTCCACTGAGAAGAAGAACAAACATGGTTAGTGGCCCCCGAATCAACTATCCAGGGTGAAGAATCATCTTTCACTTAACACGACTCAAGAACAAGTAAATCATTTTTACCTTTCTTGGACTTCTTATTGCCTTGAGCTTTCTTGGGTTTAGGCTTTCCATTTGCCTTCCCAACAGACCTCTTTCACTTCTTATTTCTAGAAGAAGATGGTTTACCAACATTTGCCTCACCGGCCTTACTTTTGTTGTCCTTTGAAATTCCCTAGAAAGTGTGTATCTATAACCTAGAGGGGGGGTGAATAGGTTTTAATTCGATAGATTACTAATTTTACACCATTCTACTTAAATGCTCAATTAAAAGACAACAAACATAAAACAATAACAACATGGAAGATATACGTGGAAACCCTCCAAATGGGAAAAACAACGGGCTATTTAGAGCGCCACTCTCGATCCTTAAAATCCACTATTGAGTAAAAGTTTACAACCTAGGTTGATCTCCCGTCTACCCAACAGGCCTTAATAGCGATTTTGGATCACTAGCCTTGTGCACTAACCACTTAGCCACAAGCTAACTCAACAATGAAGAGATAATGGCAACCTAAGTGAATATACAAGAATATTCAATATGCAAAAATGCTAGGTCAAGACATTCATGCTTATCTAGGATTAATAATGACAATTAAAGCAAATCCTAGATATCAATGTTCTAAATGCAAAGGCAAGAAGAATTAGCTAGAAGGGAAAAATCGTCCTAAATGCTAGCTATCACAAATTAATGCATCTCAACCAACAATAAATACACAAGCATGTTATAAAAGCAATTAAACATTCAAACAAGCATTTAATATGCAATAAAGACTAAAACCCTAGGCATACATGTCTTTTTAATGAAACTATAAAGTCTAGAGCATGTAGAAGTTAGCTAGTCAAGAAGAAGATGATGCTTCATGCTTGAATGAACCTAGAATTAAGCTAGATGATCATGAGATGAAGTTGGGTTGAAAAAAATGACTTCTTGGAGCTTCTCTCTCTAAAGAACAATATCTCTCTCAAAAAATAGCTTTTGAAGCTCTCAAAAACGAATTGGAAAGAAGATGGTGAATATATATGAAGCCCAATTGAAGCTGCATCGTTTTGGGTGAAAGGTAACCAAAACGAGTCAGGACCGCTGTCTGTACTGCGGTCTAGGCAAGTGTCCAGACCGTGGCACAGAGAGCAGTGCATCGTCTGGACAACGCCGCTCTGTAGGCCGCTGTGCATGCAGCGTGCACAGACCGCGGTCTGGACAACATGAATCCTTTGTGAAACTCCGTTTGGGAGGCCGCGGCGTAGGCAACATGCATAGACCGCGGTAGACACAGCGTGCATCCTCTGCCAAACACTGCTGTGCAGGTCGCTGCGGGGGCACTGCATGTAGAGCGGTCTAGACCGCGGTAGAGAGGAAAAATTCCTTTCTTTAAGGCACAAACATACATTCAAACACTCAAATAAAAATAGGACACACAAGGAACACAAAAAGACAAATAAGCATGTAAGCAAGATAATTAAAAAAGAATGCATGAGTGTGAGTGTGAGTGTGTGCACTAAATCTCTTCAATGAAGTTAAGCAAGTGATTTTACCTTTGATGCTTGAGCTCGGTTACAAACAATGAAGCCCTAAACTACCCTTACTTATTGATCCCAAAATGTGGTTGTCAACGAAATAAGCCAATCAAAAACCGAGGAACTTACAATCTCCCCCTTTGGCTATTTCATGACAAAACCACTCACTCACAAAGTATCCTCACAACAAATAACAAGAAATAAACAAGAGGTCAACAAACAACTATTCTATGTTACAAGAGATACCTAAAGCTAAATCTTCAAATCATTCATCTCTTGTAGCATGATCATCCCTACAAAACAAAGAACTACACTTTCCAAGACAAGTGTATGAGAGGGATCAAGAAAAATAAAAACAAGTGTAATGTGAATGAAATAGAAACAAGTAACATGCAATCAACAATGCACAAAGCAAATGCTCCCCCTAAATAGGTCAACCCCCTCACAATAGGTCAATCACCCCTTAAAACATGCAAATATCAACTCCCCCTAAATCCAACACTACTCCCCCTTTTTGTCACAAGATAGGCAAATGAGTATTCCCCAACCGGGATGCTGTAGCAAAGAGAGATATTTGCAATGTAAATGCATAATCTTATACAACAATTTTATGCAGGTCAATTAAGAGAGAGAGAAATTCATGGAAGTTTTATTGATTTGAAAATGTGCGAAAGATTGCCATGAAAGAAGTACATGCAACATCAACTTCCAAAAACATGGTATTTGGCAAAGGAAAATAGCACATGGGGTTCCAAGAGAAGGCAAACCAGTTTGCACCAAATAGTCAATGAAAAACAAGATTTAGAATAACAAAAAAAATGAGCAACTATCAAACTTCACAAGTTGAACAAGACATGAGCGACTATTGTGCCCTTTTAGATTTTTCCGGGCAAGATGCCCGTATGATAGTAGCCTTGTTCAAAAGTAAAGAGAGAGAGACTATTGGATTGTGAAATCCTTGAAATGGATACAATATCCTTATTGAATGAAGTCTCAAAAGTCACTTGCACACAAGTCATTTTGTAAGCATTCAATAAATTCATCATGCCTAACTCTTTAAACATGTCAAGATCAAGTTTTCACAAACATGGAGATAAACTTTGGGTCAATCAAACGTACTTCCCAATCAAATTTCCTAGTCCAAAAATACATGTTTGAACATAAATGAGACATGCATTTCAAATAAGGCAAAGCACACTTATTGAATAAAAAGACATATAATAATATATGTATCCAAGATACTCAAGCAATTAATTAAAGAGCATAAAATTCAACAATTATTTGCTTATTAAGATGCAAGTTCGCTCTCTTTGCTCGAGCTCCCCATATGGGGTCAACCACTAAAACTCATCAATGCATATGACAAATCCCAATAGACCGACTAAGAGATTTAAACTTAGTTGAATCTAATGGTTTAGTAAACAAATCCGCTAATTGATCATTTGTGCCCATATGCTCAAGTGTAATGCATTTGCTCTCAACTAGCTCTCTAATGAAATGATGTCTAATATCAATATGCTTAGTTCTAGAATGTTGGACAGGATTTTTTTAAATATTGATGGCACTCATGTTATCACAATAAAGAGTTAGAGTACCTTGCTCAAAGCCATAATCCACAAGCATTTGCTTCATCCAAAGGAGTTGTTTGCAAGCACTTCCAGCTGCTATGTACTCAGCCTCAGCTGTGGATAATGAGATGAAGTTTTACTTCTTACAAAACCAAGACACAAGATTGTTCCATAGGAAAAAGCAACCACCCGATGTACTCTTCCTATCATCACAATTACCTGCCCAATCTGCACCACTAAAGCCAACTAAACTAGCACTAGTGTCAAAAGAGTACCATATCCCATAGTTGGATGTCCCATTCACATATCAAATGATTCTCTTCACGAAGGAGAGATGGGATTCCTTGGGATTCGCTTGGTACCTAGCACACACACCAACACTAAAAGCTATATCGGGCCTACTAGCAGTCAAGTATAGCAAGCTCCCTATCATGCCACGATATAGACTTTGATCCACACCTTTTCCACTAGCATCCTTGCTAAGTTTCAAAGTGGTACTCATTGGTGTGTCACAATGATTGGCATTCTCAAGACCGAACTTCTTTACTAGGTTCTTGGCATACTTAGCTTGAGATATAAAGATCCCATCATGCATTTGCTTGATTTGCAAGCCTAGGAAGTAATTGAGTTCACCAACCATGCTCATTTCAAACTCATGAGTCATGACATCAACAAATTGTTGAACTTTTAAGTTGTTGGTGGAACCAAAAACAATGTCATCATTATAAATTTGAGCAATGAATAGCTCATCTTTGGTGCACTTAATGAACAAAGTCTTATCAACACTACCTCTAGAATAGCCATTGTCAACAAGATAAAGAGTGAGGCGCTCATACCAAGCCCTCGGTGCTTGTTTCAACCCATATAAAGCCTTATTGAGGTGATAAACATGATTGGGGTGGTGTGGATCCTCAAACCCCTTAGGTTGCTCAACAAACACCTCCTCTTGTAAGAAGCCATTAAGGAAGACACTCTTAACATCCATTTGATATAATTTAAATTTTCTGAACACACGATATGGACAAGAGAAGCCTAATGGACTCTAAATGAGCAACGGGAGCAAAGGTCTCCTCAAAATCGATACCCTCAATTTGAGAGATCCTTGTGCAACAAGTCTGGCTTTGTTCCGTACAATGTTGCCATTCTCATCTGATTTGTTCTTATAGACCCACTTGGTGCCTATCACATTAGTGTTTTTAGACCAAGAAACTAGAGTCCAAACCTCATTCCTTTCAAATTGATTCAACTCTTCTTGCATAGCAAGGATCCAAAACTCATCACTTAAAGCTTCATCAACCTTTTTGGGTTCAAGTTGAGAGGTGTAGCAAGTGTAACTAATTTGATTTGCAAATTGATGTCTAGTTCTCACACCCTCATTTACATTTCCAAGAATGTCACTCTTGTTGTGGAGATGCCTAACCCAAGGAGCGGGTTCCATAGAGTCTAAAGTAGGATCTCTATCAAGAGATTGAGTGACCATTTTGTCAAGCTTAGATTTTTCATCACTAGAACTCTCATTAATCCTCACCAAGGGAGTACCATCAATCACACTAATCTCCTTATTATGGTTACTAATCTTAGGCCTACAATCATCTATGACCACATTAGATGATTCCATAACATTTCTTGTTTTCAAATTTAACACTCTATAGGCCTTACTATTTAGGGCATAGCCAATGAAAATTATCTCATCACTCTTATCATCAAACTTGCCAAGTTGATCACGGTTATTTAGAATGTAGCACTTGCTTCCAAATGAGTGGAAGTAGATAACATTTGGCTTCCTACCCTTCCACAATTCATAGGAGGTTTGCCTAGTCCCAGGCCTAAGAAAAATCCTATTGCCTATATAACAAGCCATATTGACAGCTTCAGCCCAAAGGTTCCTAGGCACATTGTTGCTAAGCAACATCACACGGGCCATCTCTTGGAGGACTCTATTCTTCCTCTCTACTACCCCATTTTGTTGAGGAGTTCGAGGAGCTGAGAATTCATGGGAAATGCCAAGACTATCACAAAAGTTTTCAAAACAAACATTTTCAAATTCTCTCCCATGATCACTCATAATTCTCTTAATGCATTTTATGTGAGAATCCTTTTCATTTTGAATTTTAGTGCAAAGCATTTTAAATGTTTCAAATGTTTTAGATTTTTCTCTAAGGAAGTAGGTCCAAGTAAATCTAGAAAAATTATCCACACACACAAAAATGTACCTCTTGCCACCGAGACTCTCATTTTGTATGGGACCCATAAGGTCCATATGAAGAAGCTCTAAAGGCTCATTGGTGGCAAGGTACTTGCCTTTCTTGTGCACACTCTTAGTTTGCTTTCCTTGTTGACAAGGTCCACAAACTCCCTCAATCATACTTCCAAACTTAGGAAGGCCTCTCACAACTCTCAACCTCTCAACCTCTCAACCTCTCAACCTCTCAAGAACTTTCAAGTCTTTGAAATTCATATGGCCTAACCTTTGATGCCACAATTCAATTTGATCACAACTAGACAAATTGCAAGAGGTGCCATTAGAATGAAGACAATAACAATTGTCACTTGATCTCTTGCCTTTCAATAGCACTTGACCATCTTCTCTTAGAATAAAGCAATCAACTTTTCCAAATAAAACCGAAAGCCCTTCATCACTTAAATGTGATATGCTAATGAGATTGGCTTGCAAGCCATCTACATATAGAGCATTAGGCAAGGAGGGCAAACCGGGGATGGTAATGTTTCCTTTTCCTAGAACTTTCTTACGTGACACATCACCAAAGTGCTGAAGTGCTGCCACGCTACCAACCTAGGCAAGTCAAGTCCGTGGCAGACATCTTTCCCCGGGAGCAAGGAGAGTTTCTTCACCCAACGACTTCAATGAGGGAAACCCGAGCTAAGGAGGAAGAAAGTCAGTAAATCCCTCAGATAGACCCCTTATGAAGAAGAAGTCGGGTAGAGGTCGCCTGCTCGTCAGATGGGTCTGATAATAAGTAGACAGAGATCAACTCAAGGAAACCCGAGAGCAAGCGCCCGAGAGCACAGTTTGATGAACTTCTGAAAGATGTCCAGCAAATGAAGAAGGGGAAGTACAAGGAGGACAAAAAAGACCATATAAGTGAAATGAACGCTCCCTTCACAAGAAAGATCAGAGAGGCGGAGCTCCCGCCAAAATTCAAAATGTCGACTGACAGGTTCTCCAGGACTGAGGATCTCTTAAGCCATTTGGAGAGCTTCGTTCAACAGATAGAGGTCCAGAACACGACCAAGGCTGCTATGTGTCGAATGTTCTCTATTACACTGACGGATTACAATAAGACCTGGTTTAGAAAGTTACCTGCTGGCAGTGGGGATTCCTTCATGAAGCTATCAATCGATTAAGCCCCGATTGAAAGACCCAATCCATCTACAGTACGTGATCCAGGAGAGAGGGGAAACCCTCCGGGCTTATGTCTAGCGTTTCCACAAGGAAGTCATCCTGATGGGGGTCTTTACCGAGAAAGAAGGAACTTGTATGCAGGTAAGCTTTTTCGGTCTTTTGCCAAGAGACCTCCAGAGACCTACCAAGAAGCCTATGATTGGGCTTTGGAGCAAATTGAGGTCGACGAACAGCTCAAGGTCAAAATAGAACACGACGATATGAGATCCGTAAAGCGACAGAGGAAGGAATCTCCCAAACCCGAGTAAGCTTAGAAAAGCAAGAACAAACCTCCCAATAAATCGATGTATCGCTTCCCCATTTCTCTACCCAGATCGGAAAGATATCCAGCAAAACGAACTCCTCCACGAGCTTTACCTCCTCCTAGGACAGTGTCCCTAATAGCTCGAGATGAGAAGGGTTACGATCATTACACCTCCTTAAATGTATCCCGTGAAACAGTCTATCTCACCATTCGGGATAAGGGGTTGCTACAGAAGCCCGCACCCATGAATGCCCCTGTCGATAAGAGAAATCGTTATAAGTATTGTGACTTCCACAAAGACGTGAGGCACAACACGTCAAAGTGCTACAACTTACGAAATCATATCGAGGCTTTGATAAGAGGAGGATGTCTGGTGGAGTTTTTACAACAAGTCAGGGATAACATTCAAACTGGAAGAGAAGTGCAAGCCGAGATCCGTGAGCACGCTGAGAAGAGAAAGGGGGAGCATGCAGATCTGATGCAACAAATCCAGATAATACATACCATAACCCTGGCTGGCACCTCCAATAATTCTAGGAAAAACCACACAAGGAAGGTTCCTCGTATGGACGAGAGGCGAGGTATCTTCAAGGTCGACCAGAGCCCGACCAACCCTTCCTAGTTGTCACAAATCATTTTCACCGAGGCAGATGTTTACAACACCGTACAACCTCATGATGATTCTATGGTGATAACGATACAGACTGTCAACTGCATGGTACACCGAGTGATCATCGACACAGGCAGTAGCGTCGATGTCCTATTTAGAGACACCTTGGAAAAACTTAACTTGAAACAGTTATGTTACAATAGTTCCACCACCCCACTGTATGGGTTCACTGGGATTGAAAAAATCCTACCAGTGATCATCAGCGCCATACCTCTCCAGCAGAATATCATGACAGACTTCGTGGTCCCTCGACCTATATAATGCAATATTAGGAAGGTTATTTTTATCATCCTTGAAAGGGGTCCTATCCATCTACCACAACGTTCTGAAGTTCCCAATAGAAGACAAGGTGGGGGAAGTTCCCAGTATTAGTCAGGATATGCTATGTAGTGTTTGCCAACCCAATAGCTCTAGCAAATCAATTTGCCCAAGTGACAACGATCCAGGACGGGAAAGCACCAGTGTTGACTTTGGAAGATGTAGGGCCCATAAATTGCCCCGAGGATGACCCTGTGGTGCTAGATGAGGAGAAGTAGAGAAAGAAGTAGGCCAGCGGCCATCCAGTGAATAAGTTGGAAGAGGTTCCCATCCGAATGAGCGACCCCTCAAAAGTCATCAAAGTTGGAGCCACCCTTATGTCGGGAATGAATGAGGGCCTAATCGGGCTTCTCAAAGAGTTCAATGACATCTTCATCTGGAGTCATGACGAAATGCCTGGGATCCCGATGACTTTGGCCGCTCACCGATTGGTAGTGGATCCGACCTTCAAACCCATCAAATAAAAAAGGCTTCACTTCAACACGAAAGGAATGCTGTCGTTCAAGAGGAAGTAGATAAATTGACCTAAGCGGGCCTCATCAGAGAAGCACGCTACCCCGAATGGATCACCAACGTGGTTATGGTCATAAAGGCCAATAGAAAGTGGCACATGTGCGTCGATTAAACCGACCTCAATCGGGCATGCCTGAAAGACAGTTTCCCTCTACCAAAAATTGATCAGTTAGTCGATTCCACCTCCGAAAACAAGCTCATGAGCTTCATGGACGCATTTTTAGGGTACAATCAAATTATGATGCACCTCACCGACCAGGAAAAGACCAGTTTCATCACTGGACGGGGTCTATAATGCTACAAGGTAATGCCTTTCAGTTTTAAAAATACAGGAGCTACGTATCAACGGTTAGTTAACCGGGTGTTCAAACCCGAAATTGGATGGTCAATAGAAGTGTATATTGATGACATGATCACCAAGTCATTAACCTCGGAAGGCCATCTCGACGACCTCAGTAGAAATTTCATGATTTTAAGGGAGAACCAGATGAGATTGAACCCTTCCAAGTGCGCATTTGGGGTGATTACGGGGAAGTTTATGGGCTTCATGGTCCACGAGAGAGGCATAGAGGCTAACCCAAAAAAGATTAAGGCAATCCTGGATCTAGGGTCCCCCACGTCGCTAAAACAGGTTCAAATCTTGACCGAACAGGTAGTAGTGCTCAACAGGTTCATTTCTCGATCTACCGATAAGTGTCTCCTGTTCTTCAAAGCCATTAAGCAGAGAAGAAACATGAAATGGGACCAGGAGAGTGAACAATCTTTTTAAGCCTTGAAAAAATATATGTCAAGCCCTTCGCTACTGGTTAAGCCAAGCCTTGGAGAAGAGCTTCAATACTACTTGGTTGTTTTAAAAACCGCCGTAAGTGTGGCCTTGGTCAAGGAATGCGGGGATAGGGTCCAATGGACTATCTACTACGTAAGTCATGCTCTAACCAAGACCGAGAATAACTATACCCTTTTGGAGAAGCTCGCTTATGCCTTGGTGACTTCAGTAAGGAAGCTCCGTCTCTACTTTCAAGCTTACTCAGTGGCAGTAGTGATAGACCAACCTCTCCGCCAATTTTTACAGAGGCCGGACGTATCTAGAAGATTGGTTTTATGGGATCTGGAACTCACCGAGTTTGATTTTAGGTATAAGCCCAGAACCGCAATTAAAGCCCAGGCTCTGGAAAACTTTGTAGCAGAGCTCTCAATGCCCCAATGCCAAGCGACCTCTGCAGCGTCGAACATAGCTCTTGAGAGGACTCCAGAATATGGCAGATGGCCGGAAGACTGCAAATCATGGATCCTTTACACAGATGGAGCCTCCGGGTAAGCTGGAGGAGGAGCATGCATAGTTTTAATCAACCCAGAAGGGACCGAGTGCTGCCGCTACTTCAGATTTGAATTCAAAGCCCTCTTAGCCGAGATAAGGGCGGCTGCAGAGCTCGGGTTCGATTACCTGCAGGTCAGTAGTGACTCGTTCCTCGTAGTCAACCAAGTTTTTGAGGACTATCAGGCAAACGGAGATAACATGATCGCATACCTGAAGCTAGTCCAACAACTTAATAGCAAGTTTAAAGGATTTAAGATCGAGCAGGTACCTCGACAATAGAATCAGCGGACTGACGTCCTAGCCAAGATAGTTGCAAATGGTGGCCAGACCTTACCCCAAGGGGTCCATCTTCAAGTGATTTCCATACCCAGCACATCGGCTTGAAAAGAGACTTATACCCTTGATCGGCAGCCATGCTGAATGGACCCAATAATGGTCATCTACAAGAAGGGAGACTTCCCGGAGAGCCCGACCAAGCTAGGAAAATCAAGAGCCTCTCAATCCGGTATTGCTTGGTAGATGGTTAGTTGTATAGAATGGGTAAGTCCCTTCTTCTGCTTCGATGTTTACATCCGGAAGATGCCAAATGGGCATTAAGAGAGGTCCACTCCGGGGAATGCGGGAACCACACTAGAGGGGAGGCTCTGACATACCAAGTGCTCCTCATGGGGTATTATTGGCTTACCTTCTATCAAGATGCAAAGAATTTAGTATGATCTTGTGAAGCATGCTCGAAGACCGTAAACTTGAGTCACCTCCCGCCAGAGCGGCTGTCATCCCTTAGCTCACCATACCCCTGTTGCTATGTTGGGAGTTGGCTTGATCAGACCGCTTTCTACTGCTCTTGGTCAAGCCAAGCATGTTATCGTGGCAATTGACTATTTCACAAGATGGGTCGAAGCCGGACCACTATCCCAGATATCAGAAGAAAACACAATAAGATTCATTAAGAATAATGTAGTTTGCAGGTTCGGGACCCCTCTAGTCATTGTAGCCGATCTCGGCAAGCAGTCTGACAACGCCCGGTTCAAAGATTTCTACTTGAGCTTGGGAGTCGACCTTAGATTTGCTTCAGTAGCCTACCTCCAGATCAATGGTTTGGTGGAATCCACGAATAAAACCATTAAGAGGTTGTTAAAAAAGAAGTTGCAGCAGAAGAAAGACATATGGAAAGAGGAGCTTCCCGGGGTCCTCTGGACTTACCGCACCACAAGAGGAACAGCCACCGGGGAAACACCTTATTCACTAGCCTTCGGGGTTGAAGCAGTTCTTTCCATCAAGTACAAACAGATGTCTTTTAGGGTCCAATATTTTAAACCAGAAGGCAACGGGGATAAGCTCCGAGCTAGCTTGGATCTATTGGAAGAAAAGCAAGATCGAGCAATTAAGAAGTTAGCAGTTTACCAGAGCAGAATTGTTAGGTACTTTAACAGGAGGTTAAAAGCCCGAAACTTTAAGAAAAGGGACCTAATTCTCAGGAAAGTAAAGTTGAATACCAGGAAGAGGTCAGACGGGATTCTGGGGCTCAACTGGGAAGGGCCATACCTAGTAAAAGTGGTGATCCATAATGGGGCATACAAGCTCGAGGACGTAAATGGCCGACTCATCGATCATACTTGGAATTCAGATCACTTAAGAAAATTCTACTCTTGAACAGAGGACTCATGAGCAGGCTGCCTCCACCTAGTTTTTAATCTCAGGCGATAATGTACTCCATCCCTTTTATCAATAAAGCTTGTTTTCTTGTTTTCTTGTTTTCTTGTTTTCTCCATCTTCAACTATGTTCCACAATGATTTGGGTCTACGTGGAAAGTTCGACATTATCGTTCCAAGACCAGAAGTCAGTCAGGGAAGCCCCCTCGCCACCCCTGATGCCTTGGCCGGGCATTACCCCTTGCCGAGAAGGGTCTGAGTGTAAGAGCATAGTTGCCATCCATATCTCGAGACTAGGAAATAGCTAAATAGCCCTCCTAATGCCTTGGTTGGGCTACCACCCCCAAGAAGAATCTGAGTGTAAGGGCATAATTTCCATCCAGATCTCGAGACTAATGTGATGTAAATCGTGTTTATAAAAACAATACTCGCAAGTGCACGAATCGTGAAGATATCGTACAGCGGCAAGTAAGGATCGTTCCCACGAGGATTAGAGATTTATTTGGTTAAATCCAATTCTAATTAAAGTTAAAATGAAAGTAACCAAGAGATTGATGTTGTTTGATTTAAACTAAAACTAAATTAAATTAAAACTAAGAAAGTAATTAAAAAAAATTGGTTGTGATCAAAGGTGAGAAAACACTAGGTCATCAATGCTCCCCTACTATGTTTACTCAATGTTTCGAATTGACTGTGAAAGATATTAATCAAGTTAAGGGTTCGTTCTTATCTTAAGTATGATTATTACCGTATGATCCTGGGATGAATCAAGTGTTCTCAATTACAATTTACCCATAGATCAATGGTGCAAACTACAATCGAGAACCCATTAAGTGCAAGAACAATGAACCAAAACCT
This sequence comes from Dipteronia dyeriana, assembly GCA_032871835.1. Classification (NCBI taxonomy): domain Eukaryota; kingdom Viridiplantae; phylum Streptophyta; class Magnoliopsida; order Sapindales; family Sapindaceae; genus Dipteronia; species Dipteronia dyeriana. Next base: position 96,371,290 of record CM065296.1, on the reverse strand, counting down.
ACTTGCATAGATAAATGCTAAAATCAATTTTATCCATTCAATTGAATATTAATTAAGATTATGTATAGATCAATACTCCAACCTCAATCATTTAATTATCAAAACCCTAAATTCATGCCAACGTATGATCATGCATTAACAAGAATAAAGAATTAAGACATAGGATGAATTGAATGAATCAAAACTTAATTTAATTAAATATAGTCAATTCTAACAAAGAATATTCATAGAGGTTCACATTGATTCCCTAGTATGGAATTAGTTACACATGATGAAAATAGAAAGAGAAGAGAAAGAAACAAAAAAACCCATTGATGAATTCTTCTTCGTCTTCAATCTTCGATGTATAAAGATGAATGTTGATGTGTTGTGATGGATTGGTAGTGGACGGCTGGAATCTCACTTCGCTTCCCTTAATTGTAAAGAATATGGAGTATTTATAAGTGATTTTTCCTTGTGAACCCCCAATTCTTCTTAGGTTTAGGAAATCCATCAAGTGGGAAAGTTGAATGAGACAAGGAATGATAATTCTTTCCTAAATTGAATTTCCCCTTTTGATATTTGACTCAAAATTTGAGTTTTGGAAGTTTCCTAAACATGTTTTGGTCTTCTAAAATCATTAGAATTTGATTTGGGAAGTTTTGGAGCAATTCTGGACCAACTCGGAGTGGTTTTCCGCCAAAAATCTATCAAACCATGGCCTGGGTCGCTCTAGAGGTCGCCGCGGTCCAGACCGCGAAGTTCCTCTGCCAAGTACCACTCCGTAGACCGCTAGCTAGGTCTTGTGCCTGGACGGCAGTCTAGGTCACGGTTGACTATCCAACACTGACCTTCGGTTACTAAATTACGCATAACTTCTTTTAGGAATATCGGAATTGCGATTCGTAAAGTGCGCCTGAAAACTAGACTTCTGGAGCTTTCAATCCATATGTAGTAGGATACACAATTAGATCTGATCTGAAAGATATAGGCCCCGTAATATTACTTTTCCGCTCTTTTTCTCCAAAATAACATTCAACACCTCTTGAATGGAATATGACCTATACATGCTCAACAAACACATAAAATACCTAATTTTACCCAAGAACAAAGCACAAATAATAGGAAATGAGGACCTAAAACATGTACAAAAATAGACCGATCAGAGACCAGGAAATAGCTAAATAGCCCTCCTGATGCCTTGGTCGGGCTACCACCCCCAAGAAGGATCTGAGTGTAAGGGCATAGTTGCCATTCAGATCTTGAAACTAGGAAATAGCTAAATAGCCCTCCTGATGCCTTGGTCGGGCTACCACCCCCAAGAAGGATCCGAGTAAAAGAGCGTAGTTGCCATCCAGATCTCGAGACCAGGAAATAGCAAAACAACACTCCTGATGCTTTGGTCGGGCTACCACCCCCAAGAAGGATCTGAGTGTAAGAGCATAGTTGCCATCCAGATCTCGAAACCAACAAATAGCTATATAGCTCTCCTGATGCTTTGATCGGGTTACAACGCCCTAGAAAAACTCAATTTTAAAATCGCTGTAACCTGTCCCGATCCCTGGCCTAAGAGAGAGCTGGATGGTTCTCTACTTTGTACCTCATTCGGGCAATAAAACCACTGGAGGGGCTCGAGGACGGAGGGCTCTTTTACTTAAACTCTGATGTCCCGGTTATTACTGGTAACTAATTCTTCAGTTACGCGTGGTTTCTTACTGTAACAGGTCTATGACCCAATAAGGGGACTATCTGCTAAAGTCACCAAGCTACAAGTTTCTGTCAAACGTCGAAGCGCTCGAACTAGCCATCTACCTACAGACTTAAGCAGTTCTCTTATCTTGTTACTTTTTCCCAAGCTAAGTCAGGTTGTTGTAGAGGCTGAACCTAGATAGAGATCAGAAATAAATCAAGTACATGGAAATCGCAATTCAAACTAGATTTAAAGTTAAATTTCATTAATGAATTGAGGAGCCTATCCTCCGGTATGGCTACAGCAATCAGATAAGGAGCCCAGCCCCTGGATCTGGGCTATAAAAAGAAACATAATATAATCAATCATGAGTAAAGATGGGGTGCCCATCCCCCTTTCCAGGCATTCAAAACAAGTTACAAGAAGATGGGTTCAAACTTCTGCGTCCTCCTGATATCTTCTAGCTTCTTCCTTCTCAGGATGAACCTCGCTTCCTCCTTCCATTTCTGGTGGTCGCTCATTCTGGTTTGCCACCTCTGCCACCTCACCCTGATGATGCCCTTCAATGATTTATTGCTCAACTGGGTCCTCCTCCAAGACTTCATTGGCCACCACTATGACCTCAGGTGGTATGGCAGCATCAAGAAGATTGGCCATTGACTCTGGCATGCTCTCTCCCCCTGCTGGTTCCCCCATTGAAGTTATTTTATAGGGGTCTCTGGCTTTCGTAAGATCTCTTTCTGGCTTCATGGGCAGAACCCCCCTCGAGGATTCTCCAGGACCTAACATTGGGAAGACGAGAGAATGAGGAGGAAGGTCTAACTCAGTTGGTTTCTTCCCGGCTTCGGCCACACTGGAGGGATCCAAATCGTCACCTAAGGGGCGAGACATCTCTGCGACCTTGGCCAATATCTCCTTTCTATCCAAGTTAGTAATAATCGACAAGTCAAAGAGAAGGGGAAGGGCTTCAACGACCTGGTAAGAAGCATAGAAGTATCCTTCGCTAAAGGAGGCATCCACCTCGACCTGGAGCTTGGCATTCCGTGCATGCATATCTTGATTCTCGAAATTTAACTTCTTGGCTTCGGCCTCCCAGGAGTCTCTTTGCCTAGCCCACAACTCTGACTTGAGGGTTTCTTAGTCAAAGGATCATTTCATTCTCTCATGGTCTGAACGAAGCTCGCTCAGTTCAGTCTCAATTTCCTTCTAATTAGAAGTCATCTTCTCTGTAAGAGATCGAGCATGCGTGAGAAGCCCCATGACTCTTTCAGTTTCAACTTCAGCGTAGACAGCCCGATCACAGAGAAGGGATACCTGTCGACCCATTGCGACATTAAATTTGAAAGCCAGTAAAGTATGAAACAAAGGTTAGAAAGCAATCAAAGCTCATGATCACAGAAAATAAAGGCGATGACTACCTCGGCCAGGAGGGCAGACCCCTTGGTGAGCATGATGTCCACAGACATTGAAGCCATCCTAGAAAGCCTGCCACCCGGGCAAGACGCAATAAACTGCTTTAGAACCACGTCCTGGCCAATCGAGCCTGATTGATAGTGGGAGTGAGAATGGGGAGTCTCAGGAATACCAGCTTCGGGACCCCACATAGCCTGAACTGATTGGGGCACTGATGGGTCCATCGAAGAAGTGGGTAATGTGACTGAAGAAGCTCTAACTATAGCAGGAATGGCTGATGAAGGGGTAGAGGTGGTCGTATTAACAACCTCAGAGGTAGGACCTTCTTTGCTTAGCACTTTGGAAGCCTGTGACGCAAGAATAGCCATCTTGGACCTAGCTTGAGTAGGAGATGGAGCTGAAGCAGGTGAAGCAGCATTTGGAATGGTAGGCCCCATTTTCTCTGAGGTAATCGAGAAGACCCCCCGAGACAATCTACCAGAAAGGGGAGGGGTCCGAGCTTGCTGAGCTTCACGGAAAGCTGGAGCAACAACAAAAACTGTTAAAAAAAAGAGATGTAAGAAGCAAGCCAGCTAACAGAACAAAGCATAATAACTTGAGATTACTTACGAGGGTTAGTATCGGAGATCCGTAGATATTGATTCACCCTACGAGAATCAAAGGGATCAGCAGTGAGATACTTCAAATTCAGATAGTTTCTAGCAAGGATTGCTCTCAACACCGTTTCAGATTCAGCGGACAAGGAGTCTTGATCCCATACTGGTTTGTCATTGAAAGCCGTAGGGACTTTGAATTCGTGCCCACCTATGAAGACCAAGCACCCCCAGTCATCGCCGACCAGTATCCATTCCTCCTTTCAGGGTGGATCTTTCCTTGAAGCTTTAAGAATGATGAAGTTAAGCTTTTTCTTGGCTTTAGCATAGAATTGACCTCAGAGGACCCTAGCCAAACTCCCGATTTGGAAGAGGAAAGCCAACTCTTCTGCTCCTGGTTCATGGGTTATCTTACTAAGCTCACACTACTCCCTCCATAACACAAGGAAGCCGATTATGTGCCTCCAAAAGCCAGGCGTCAACTGGAGAGGAGCTAGTTGAAAGGCATTGAGGGCCCGCCGCAGTGTAGGGTAGAGGGGAAGCCTAATCCCACTCTCGAGGGCCGCCATATGAATTGGAAGGATTCCTTTGGAAGGGTTAAAGAAGTCATAGTCTCTGTAAAGAATGGCAAGAGAAACGTTATCAGGAATACCGTACTTGGATCTTATATGATTGAAGGAGTCGGGGTCAATAGTGGAGTGAGAGATGACCCTGAAGTCATAAAGCGGAAGCTCCACCGGTAGAGGACCGACTACAAAGACTTGATCTCTCATAGCGATGTCATCCCTCCCTCCTATGTCAGAATCTTCATCAACCAAGTTCAAAGGGCTATCGGGTTGATTCGAGAAGCCAGAGCCGATTGAGACATTCCTACTAGAACGACGGTGCTGACGGACCAGGGAAGAATCCTAGTCGCTTGAGATTCTTCTCACCCATTTCTGAGGAACCAAGTTAGAGCTGCCAGTGCCATCGACCAGGGCTTCAAAACTATCAGAAGAGTTTGACATTGCTGAACGAGGAGAGTTAGAAGGTAGATGAAAGACAATGATGAGGTTAGAAAAGATAACGAGAGAGAAGAGGTTTGAATATTTGAAATTGGAAGGATGCGTAAGAGAGAGGCAGTGAGTTTGAGTTTAAATAGAAATTAGGGTTGTGATGAAGTCGACGACAACCTCGAGAAGATCACCTCGAACAACAAAGGGGGCAGTAACGCAGCTGATTTTTTCCTCGAGGAGCATACCAATCCAAGTTTGACATGTCGCCTGAGTAGTTAATATGAAAACTCTATTCGAAGATTCCCAGTAAATTCTTTGTAACGGAAAATTTCCCAAATAAATAGAGAATCTGACTCCAACCCCAACTCTACCTCCAGTGTTCAAGTCAGAGGGGACTTCTGTTAATAGTAAAATGTGGCTAGGGGTCAAAGAGAAATTTTCCACTCTCCTAGCCCGAATCAAAACCCAAATTCAACATTCATAAGACCCCGGGCAGACCATAAAGCTACCCCACCAGAGCAGGGAAGGTCTGTCGGGCTTCGGAGCTATCAGGGATGAAGCTGGGCACGACCAGGTTGAGCCTAAGCTCGAACATATAAACCTGGGCTTCTCGAGGCCACCTATCCAGGAACCTCGGCTCCTAAGATCGGGCACCGAAACCATCCCACGAAAGCAAGAAAAGATTGCCAAACTCATGAAGCACTCGAATCGAAGCCCGACATGAACAAAAGTAAGCTCCTTCCAGACCAAGGCTTCCCAAAGTCAGGTTTGATTCATAGCCTAAGATAGAAGCCCACCAACCTCTTCAAAAGCCCGTTGTTTCCGTTGGGCATGAAAGCAGAATCTCGCCTAATCTACACTACCCCTAGTAAGTGCCCACGGGTCTATCCCAAGATTCTCTAAATAGAACCAAAGCATGGATCTACCTCATTCTATAAGACAACGACTAGTTAATTCGGTGACCTCCATGAAGAAAGTTACGTGAGTACACACATGATCAAATCTACGTAGCAAACAACATTAATCCCATGTACGCACAAGTCAAGAGTTTGATTCCAAAAAGGAAACAAACTTATCTCCGTTAATGTTATCATCGAATCCAGTAACATTTCAAATTCAAATGATGAATCCCGCCTGATAAGGAGGGAACAGATTCATGGGATCGTGGCAGGGTATTTGTGGACAAAATATAAATAAGGCCAAGCATGGTAAGGATATGGCACGGAAAAATAAGAGAAAGATTACATATAGACGATAAGAAAAAGAGGAGATAAGGGCCTAATTTCTGTAATCAGAACATGACCATCGTTGTTTCCACTATTCGACAAGTATAAAGCGACCACCTTCCTGCGTCCCAGATAGCGTATGAGAGAGAATTTTGTATACCAAAGTGATCGATAATAAAAGCTCCCGTTTGTTATTATTATACAAATCTTCATTCCTATCTAAGCAGGTTAGGTATCAAAAGTACCAACCCCGGCAACCACCTCCGTGGTAGTGGTCTCGAGGGTGTTAGCAGAAATTTCTCATCATGAACAACTTTCCCGTTAACAAAATAAAATATTCATTCAGTCATTTATTTAAAAACAAGTGCGAGTGCTTTGACATAAATTTAACATGATGCATGAACATGTTTAACGAACTAGAATCTGAAAAGGACACAATTCATATTGCAAGAAATGTTGCAGTAAACATTGGTCAAAATCTCTCAACGCAAGCTGTGACAAAATTATATAAAAACCAAGATATGATTAGCACTAATTTAGCACAATGTATGGCATTGCCAAAGGGTCTAAACAGCTCTCGAATATCTCTTTATTGTTAGAAACTATCTCTGTTTTATTGTTAGAGATATTATAGGATTTTTTTATTTTTTGACCGTTAGAGAGATTATAGGAAATCTCTCTCATTTTCTCTTTGATTGATATCTCGTGTATTATATATAGAATTGTCTATATCTTCTTTCTTCAAGGAATGAGAGTTGTAATTATTTTCTAAAAATTCTTATGGTATCATAGCTACCACGAGAGATCAAAGAATATATATATATTCTTATGGCCTCTTTCGCTCTTGCTCTCAAAAACTCATCTGAAACAACTCTATCTTTACAAACTCTCCATCAATGTTCTAGCCTTATTTCTTTGAAACTTGATTACAAAAACTACCTCCTATGGCGATCTCAAATGGAACCTCTAATCCGAAGCATCAGATTAGAACACCACTTGATTGAAGGCAGCTAGCCAGAAAAAGAGATAACCGGTGATGATGGAAAGGCGGTGTTGAACCCTGTATATCTTGCCTGGGCCAACTACGATGGATTTCTCATGGCATGGCTGCTGAGGAACATCAAATCCGAGGTACTAATGTCTCTTGAAAACATTGAGTCAGCCTATAAGGTATGGAAATCAGTTGAAGAACTCATTCTTCCTATTAGCAAAGAAAAAGAAATAATATTGAATGCAACTTTGATGTCACTGAAAAAGGGAAATATGTCTCTTGAAGAATATCTTAGAAAATTAAAAAATTTATGTGATAATTTGGCTGCTATGAAGAAATCAATAGATGCGACTAGCAAGGTTTTTCAACTAGCTAAGGGTCTTGGTGCTAAATATCAGGACTTTCGAATAGCATTGTTAGCAAAAGCTCCCTACCCTACTTATAATCAATTTGTGTTAGCCTTGCAAGCTCATGAGCAGATGATGATTAGTGACAAAGAAGAACGAAATAACACGTTGTGCCACAATCTTAGTAATTGTTGTATTCATCACCAATTTTCTTGTCCAAACACTCCTGAACAAAACGGTGTAGCCTAAAGAAAACACTGTCATATTTTGGAAACATGACTAACTTTACTTTTTCAAGCTAATCTACCATTGAAATATTGGGTAGATGCCTTTTTGACCGTTGTTTTCTTAATAAATTGGATGCCCTCATCATTTTTAAAAATGGAAAGTCCTTTTTTCAAGCTTTTTAACAATATTCCTGATTACGAAAGTCTAAGAATTTTTGGATGCAGGTGTTTTCCCTACCTAAGAGACCATGGCAAGAATAAGTTTTCTAATAAAACCTATCCCTGCATATTCTTAGGGTACATCCCAATTCACAAAGGATATCGATGTTTAGAACCATCCACCAATCGTATTTATATATCAAGGCATGTGGTATTGGATGAAAGTTCTTTTCCTTATGCTACTAATCAAAATTTGGTGCAGAAACAACTAGAATTGGTAACATATCCAGAGGCAGATGCATGGATTCAAAAAGGAAGGAACTCTAACAATTCAAATCCTCTCCAACCATGGGAAGAAAAATCCTTTTCTCATATTCAAAAAGGAAAGAACAAATTTGTCAACTTAGGCACTCAAATGCCAACAAAAAAATCCATATCATATTCATGTCGTGAGGAAAGTCCATCACATTCTCAGGATGGAGAATTTGTTGAGTTAAATACAGAAAATGCTAAATCTGAAGGACGGACACCAAAAACTCAAACTACAATGTTACAAAAAATCTCATCTACATCAACACGGGCAACACCTGAGAATAACTTGCTGACACCATCTAATGATTCATCCACCAATGAGCAACAGTTTCCTTCCAACCCTCAAGATATATCTGACGATATTGTGGCTGACTTGAGCTTATCTTTTGCAGATCAAACACAAAATTCCAACAATAATGGAAATCAGATTGGACATAGCATGATCACTAGAAGGAAACTTGACACTAATTCCCAACTTGATCACTCTTTGGCATATGAAATCTAGAAAATCTGAGAAAGAAAGTCCTAAAGAAAGTCTCATGTCCTCACAACAACAACCATGTTGACATACAAACAAGCCCTTTATATCCCTCATTGGCATAAAGCTATGAAAGAGGAAATCAAAGCCTTACATGAAAATCAAACATGGGATTTACTACCAACGCCAACAAACATTAATGTCGTGGGATCCAATCGGGTTTTTCGAGCAAAGCTGAAGGAAGATGGTTCAATTGATAGATTTAAGGCTCGCTTAGTTGCTCAAGGCTACACCCAAATTCACTATTAGATTTTGAAGAAACTTACAGCCCAGTCATTAAAGCCACCATGATTCGACTTGTGCTTGCAATTGCAGTGACATCAAAATGGAAAATAAGGCAACTAGATGTCAAGAACGCCTTTCTTCATGGTCACCTCAAAGAAACTGTCTATATGGAACAACCTTCTGGGTTCAAGGATTCTAATTTTTCCAATTATGTTTGCAAGCTTAATAAATATCTCTATAGTCTCAAACAAGCTCCACGAGCTTGGTTTGATCGTCTCTCTCAATTTCTCATATATTTGGGATTTGTTTGCAGTCATGCTTATTCATCACTATTTTTTTTTGAAGAGATAATATTATCGTACTAATGTTAATTTATGTTGATGATATTGTTCTTACAGGAAACAATAACACATTCAATCAAGATCGTGTCCTCGAACTAGGCCTGGAATTTGCTCTAAAAGACTTGGGAGACCTTCAATATTTCCTTGGTATTGAAGCAAGATATTTTCAAGGAGGAATCACACTATCACAAAGTAGGTATGTAAAGGATCTTCTGTATCATGCCAAACTCCTTGAAAGCACACACTTTAACACACCAATGTCATTAAAACCATAAGCATCTTTCAAGAATCTCGAAAAGTGGATGCAATGGAATATTGAAGCCTTGTTGGTGCCTTACAATACCTCACATACACCTGACTAGACATTGTCTAAGCCATAAACAAAGTTTTTCAACACCTACAAGAGCCCAACGAAGGAGATATGAAGGTAGTAAAGCGGATTCTAAGATACCTTAAAGGCACTTTACACTACGGTATCAAATTCCTTGCTCAAAGTCCTTTCAAGCTATATGGATTTTGTGATGCAGATTGGGTAGGTTGCCCCAACACAAGGAGAAGCACTTCATGTTATTGCATCTTCTTAGGTGCTAATTGCATTTCATGGTCTTTCAAGAAGCAACCAACAGCCTCACGATCTAGTACTGAATCCAAATATCGGTCAATGGCGTCCACTATAGCTGAAATTACTTGGATCATTTTTCTTCTCCGCGACATTGGTATACCACTTCTTCAACCTCCACAACTATTCCGCGACAACAAAAGTGCTCTATATATGACTGTGAATCTAGTTTTTCATGCTCGTACCAAATACATTGAGATCGACTATCACTTTGTTCTCGAAAAAGTTGTAATAGGAGCACTAGTCACTCAATATGTTCCATCTTCCCAACAAATCGCAGATATCTTCACCAAACCTCTTGCTAAACTTTCTTTTCGATATTTTAGAGACAAGCTTGGTTTCCACTCAATCATTCCCTCCAGCTTGAAAAAGGATAAAAAGGACACAATTCATATTGCAAGAAATGTTGCAGTAAACATTGGCCAAAATCTCTCAACTCAAGCTGTGACAAAATTATATAAAAACCAAGATATGATTAGCACTAATTTAGCAGAATGTATGACATTGTCAAAGAGTCTAAACAGCTCTAGAATGTCTCTTTATTGTCAACAATTATCTCTGTTTTATTGTTTGAGATATTATAGGAATTATTTGATTTTTTGACCGTTAGAGAGATTATATGAAATCTCTCTTATTTTCTATTTGATTGATCTCTCGTGTATTATACATAGAATTGTCTATATCTTCTTTCTTCAAGGAATGAGAATTGTAATTATTTTCTGTAAATTCTTAGAACCAGCTACTATACCACGACAACCTAATATATCACAAAGAAGTGTGGCAATAGGTTCGGTCAAGTCTTTGCATGTTGGACCGAGACATTCTCAATCAAATGATATTCTAGAATAACTCTTATTCCATATCATTCAACAATTATTTATTCAGCCATGTTTTTAATTAATAAAACTTAATCAAAACCTTCATGAGTGTAACCCGCCATTTCATATCTCACGAGCTTAACTCGAGAATTGCCACCTTACGATCGATCAATCCCGAAATAGTCTCAGAAATCCTATCCGTTAGGAAGTCAACCATGGTATTGATCTTTGTGGAAACCCTCCTTAGAGAGGATGAAAGAAAAGCCGTCATGAGGATCTCACGGTGTTGAACTAAGATGGAGATTGCGGGATATATATGTTATATATCCCTCTCCCACTCATTATTCTAAAACTAGGGTTTTCCATTATCAGTTAATGCACCTAGACTCTATAGGATCAAATGACTAACTTTACTCAAGTTATCTAGCGAGTTAACTAATTAGAATTAAATTCTAATTAGCTAATAAATTATTAATGATTTTTAACTATTAAAAATCTAATCTATTAGTGAATAATCTAAACTTTTGTAAACTATATACTAAGGTCAGATTATTATGTTAGTGTTTACCAAGTTTTAATTATTAAAACTCTAACACTTTATTCGGTTCATTTATTATTAGGAAATTAATCATATTAATTCTAATTACAATAAATGACCCTATTAATCTAACTTATTAAACTCTTTAATAAGTAGATTAATAATTAATAGGAATTACCAAGTTTTATTAACTATTAAAAAACTAATCTCATTTTCATAGCCAATTATGTATTTTCCTATTTTAATCATATTAAAATAAATACATATAATATTAGGCTATGATGCGTTATGACATATCAAATATATTTGTGTAGGTACATCTAATCTAAATGATATATGTATGCATGACAATACTGTTATAATCACATAATATAAAGCACACATGAATTGACCGAGTACTGTGGATTATTTAACCTAAAAAATAGAATCTAAAATTACAAAAATAGCCCCAAGGTATTCCATGGTCTTCTTGTAACTTCAGATATCTTCCAGTCTCTTCAGATCACTTCGATTCAACTCATAAATCCAGGACAGGAAATCCGTAAATGCTGTTCTTCATGATTTTCCAGGTCTTCGTTTACAGGTTACAATAATTTTTATTTACAATACAATAACAGAAAAAAAAATATATACGACACATGAACCCTAAATCCATAGTACCATATAATTAACGATCAATCATGTTTTTGTAAATTAACAAATTATACATGTAAAAACAACATGCAGTCAATTTAAACAGTGCCTACACAATCATACATACAGGAGCATCGAAAACAATTTCTTATTCTGAAAAATTGGCTCTGATACCAATTGTTGGAACATAGATCACTGGTAACGCAACGAAAATAGGTTTTAAATTTTTTTAAACAGATCGTTAACAATCTGGGACCAGTGAACTTGGGATCGCAATTTTCTGGAACTTTTATATACAACATTATTACAGTAATAAAATATATGTATACACAGAAAATTGAAACCAATAATAAGAAATAAATATTAGAACCTTACCAACGTTTGGAGGCTCTTTCACTTCTTGCAATGCTTTTGATCTGTACCACCAATCTTCCTAACTATTCTAAAAACTGAAACCTAAGTGTGGACGCGTCACGTAATCAGAAACTTAGGAGGATATAGAGAAGATAGAGAAAACTTTTCTTCCTGAAAAAAACTACCTAGAACACTTCTAGCTGTTGAAGCAAAAAATTAGTATTTTATTTTATTTTATTTTAAGTTTAAGTGCAACGACTTGCATAGCACCCAATTTTTAGTTTTTATCTTTTCTTCTCTTAGTGGTGTCTTGGTCCGTTTTTCAAAGAGCATATATCATATATATTTTTGAAAAAACAAACCTGATGATCTCTTTTTTAAATTGATCGGTTTTCAAAGTGTATATATATATATATATAAATTTATCTTTTAAAAAACTATTGATATGTTTTTTATTTTAAAACCTTTAAAAAAGATATCTCATATCTTTTATTTCAAAATATAATTAAATATTTATTTTGAATTTAAATATTTTAAATTCAATTTTAAATATTTAATTTTATAAATTAAAATAATCAAATTATCCTATTCTATTTAAAATTAAATATCAACTAACAAACTCCATTTAGTTATTAATAGCATAATTAATTATTCTTATTATTAGTTATTTAGTCACCATTATTCATTAACTAAGTAATCTCATTATTCGATTAATAAATTTATACAAATCTTTTAAATTTAATGCAAAAAATTTTAAATTGGTTTTGATAAAGCTTCCAACAATACCACAGATATTTCTATTTTAATAAATTTATGCAAATCTCATTTTGGGGGTAAATTTTTTCTTTAGAGATGTGCTTGCCATGTTTTTAAATTTATATTTTCAAAATGGACTACAAATTCTTCAAACTTTTGTTAAACCTATTAGAGTTGCCCTTTATTATTTGTGGAAACGTTCTTCTGCAATAAAAACAAGGGCAAGATTTTGTAAACAGGCGTCTCATTTGTTTTTCTCGTGATATTCCAACACGTTGAAATTATACTTCTATATTGTTTATTGAAAGTTATGATTATAGGGATTTATTAGTTACTTTTATACAATATAATGTAAGTAACATTATTATTTTAGCACACCATTGAGATGTTTGTACAAAAACTTGTAATTTATTAAAAGTCTTGTTAACAGCCTTTTTTAGCTAGGGTCCAAAGAAGAATTTTCCACCTTTCAACCTTCAAGCAAGGCTCCAAGTCCAAGTCTACGTAGCGAGGTATCAAGGTCCTCTAGGTCGAGGTACCTTACGACCCCCGCTGAAGCAGAGCGAGGTAGTTAACACCATCTGAGCATCTTGCACGCATTCAGTCTAGCCAAATAAAGCCCGACTTGACCACGTTAAGCTCATTGTACCAGGATAGAAGCCCGATGCTAGGTTGACGTGGGAGGACCTTGGTTCCTTGAGGCCGACGTCGAGGTATCTCGCGACACTTTTCTGGAGCATGCTACCATCTATACTTTCATTAAGCGACCTTTCAGAGTGCCGAACTAGTCTTGAAAATGCCCTCCTACCTTGTCGAGGAATAATCTCAACCTGTCCGAGCAGAGAAAGAGGAAGCCCGTAAAGCTCTATCATCACAAAAAATTGCCAACTCAAGTAGGGTAAGATCCACTGTAGATCCCGGCATGAATAAATCAAGTCTCCAGTAGCAAGAGTAGTACTTGAGCGTACTTCGACACTAGCATCACCTCAGGTGACCTCCATAAAATGCCTCGCCAAAGTGACATACAAAACCATAGTTCTCCTCCAGATAGCATAGGAAGAGAGGGTTGACTTTCATGACATTTACGATACCATTAATGAGGTCAACCGTAATACTGGATATAGTCAACCCTATTTAATGAGGTCAACCGTATTATTAATAGCCTTTTTTGGCTATGGTCCAAAGAAGAATTTTTCAACTTTCCTTCGTTCAAGCATGGGTCCAAATCTAGGTTTACGTAGCAAGGTATTGAGGTCCTCTAGGTCGAGGTACCTTACGACCCTACATAAAAAGCGCGAGGTAGTCAACACCTTCTCAACATCTTGCATGCATTCAGGCTCTCTAATTAAAGCCAGCTACCCCGCCAGGAATCCTGTATAATTAGGTCGAGCTCCATGATAAAGCTTGGCATAGCTAAACCAAGCTCCCAGCTACAAGGTTGGAACCCTATGGGATATTTCGCCCCTAGAGTGGTTAGCGCAAGCTCCATGGGAAGACCAGGAAGATCGATCTAGCTCCATGACATTCGAGAGGTCCCTTAGGGACCTAGCAAGTGTACTGGAACCTGGGGTACCTCGCCCTTGAGAAATATAAAGCGTCACCTCAGGTAACCTCCATGAAATACCTCTCCAAAGTGACATATAAAACCAAAACTCTTCTCCAAACGGCATAGGAAGAGAGGGTTGACCTTCATGACACTTACGATACCATTAATGAGGTCAAGCCGTAATAATGGAGTTAATCAACCCTATTAATGAGGTCAAACCGTATTAATAGAGGTAATCAACCCTATTAATGAGGTCAAACCATATTTATGGAGGTTGTCAACCGTATTAATGGAGATAGTCAACCCTATTAATGAGGTCAACCGTATTAATGGAGGTAATCAGCCCTATTAATGATATGGTCAACGCCATTAATGAGAGAATATTCGACTCTTTAATGACCACCATTAGTGAAAGAGTCCAAAGAGGAAACAATAACATCTTCTCTAAGATATTAGCTACAATCCGATTCTTTAGGGTCAACTACATTAAATGAAGAATTGTATTCAATAAGGAAATGAGACTAATTCAAGAATCCTCATCTTACACTTCAAGTTAATGACACCATGTATAAATAGACCTCAACATGCACGTTGAGGGGGATGGGAAATTCAACTAAGAAATCACCTATGAGACTAAATGATATGCACAAATCGACTCCCGAAATACAAGATATTCAACACTTGATATACGATCCACTACACATCTCATCTTTGGTCCAGAAATAGACAAACCAGAGAAAAGCCTACACAGTTCTCCTAGATTCACCCTATATGATCATTGTATGTGTTACCTTTACCTGGAATATACCGGTATTGATCTACATTCGACCACCATTGTAAGCTCTCCAGAGCGACTACATTGTATTATTTCACCATTCTTGTAAGCTTCCCGGAGCATTCTTTGATGTATACATAAGGAAGTGTATTCCTCCTTCCTCCGGATACTGCATTGGGGTGTTCAGCATGTGATCATTCGTGATGCTTTTTCTCCCTTGGTCAGTCCACCTCCCTCTACAAAAGACTTGTGTTTTTCCTATTATCTATTGTATTATGCATGTGTGTATAACCCCATCGGTCATAGCTCTCTAATCATTCTTATATGAGATCGAGAAACTACAAAAAAGATCTAAGGAATCGAATCTAGCTCCTACCTGTTGGACCTAGCACCCTTGTTCTTTATATATGCCTACCAAGTCGCATGTCGAGATATGGAGAAACCACCCTGACCAGTTTGAAGGAAGTCAAGGAGCTCTCCAGTGATTTCTCTATGGAAGCGGGCATGGATCTGTCACAGAAGCCAGGAAAGCCCCCCTTCTTAATCTTTGTATAGGCTAGGGAACTATAAGAAAAAAATCAGGGTCCTGAACCGGGGTCCTGGTACCAGGATGGGCTCTGACCTCGACCAAGATCAGCCCCTTTACACCAGCAAGGGAACCACGAGCTCCCCGTGTCTCCACCATATGAACGAAGGCCGACGAGCAGGATGGCTTGTCTTCTACATATCAAACCATCCTCATTCAAATTCATACAAGATCTTTCCAAGGTACGAGGTACCTACCCCCGACCGCGACCTTCCAAGGTAGTGTCCCTAAGGGTGTTAGCTGTAATTCCTCACCCCGCGATTTTTTAGTTAACACGTATTAATGGAGGTAGTCAACCCTATTAATGAGGTTAACCCTATTAATGGAGGTAATCAACTCTATTATTGATATAATCAAAGATATTAAGGGAAGTTTAGTCAACTCTTTAATGGCCACCATTAATGAGAGAGTCCAAAGAGAAAACAAACATCTTTGCCTCCAAGATATCTTTCACAACTGATTCTTTAGGGTTAACTACAATAGAAAATCTTGCCTAATAAGGAGGGAATATTAATCCATCAATCTTGAGAGTGGGCAAAAAGCAATTTGAACCTATAAATATGACAAAACTTTCTCCTAGAAAGATATGCACAAATCGACTCTCGAAATACAGGCTTAACGCCGATGCTCGACTGTTCATACAAACTTTCACTAGAAATGTGTCATTAACAGTGTTAAAGACTTCTCGCTAGAATTCTCCATCTAACGCCATCGTAGTATTATCTCAACAACATGTATTACCTCTCCCAAGAGTATATCGGGATTGGTTAACTTTCTATTACCATTGTAAGCTCTCTGGAGCATATACGTTGTACTACTCTACCACTCATGTAAGCTCCTAGGAGCATCACATGATATATATACATAAGGAAGGGTCTTTTTCCTTCATCTGGATACTTTCTTAGGGTTTTTAAGCATGTGATCATTCGTGATGCTTTATCCCCCATGGTCAGTCCACCTCCCTCTACATAAGACTTGTGTTTCTCTTATTTGTCTAACGTATTCTTCATGTATGTGTGTATGCGAGCTAGGTATCAACCCCATTGGTCCTAGCCCTTTAGTCCTTCCTACATGAGATCGGGAAACTACAACGAAGATCTAGGGAACCAGATCTAGCTCCTACCCCGCTGGACCTAGCGCTCTTGTCCTCCCATCTACATACCAAAGTCGCATATTAAAATGGGGAGAAATCACCCAGACCAGCTTGAAGGGAGTCGGGGAGCTCTCCTGCATCCTCCTTATGGAAGAAATTGAGCTCTCCGACATTGGAGCTAGATAAGCCCCCTTCATTACTTGTTATATAGGTCGGGGAACTACATGAAGGAATTGGGATCTAGATCCGAGCTCTAAGTACTATAACGGGTTCCAACCCTGACCAAGGACCAATACCTGGGAACAAGGACCTTGATCACCCCCTTCACACTAGCAAAGGAACCTCGAGCTCCCCATATCTCCTCTAGAAGCACAAAGCCCAATGGGTGGGATGGGTTGTCTTCTACCTACCTACCACTTCTGACCTTCTTTTCGTTAACACTTTTTGGTGCCGTCAATGGGAAGTTTTCACACCCTTTTTGAAAGCCTGTGAAATCTTGAGTATCATTATACTATCGAGGTAACAGATTCGTTATTCAAGGAATGTCATTTATTATTTCGATGTCCTTTCTCCATAATTGTCTATATTACCTATGCATCACATGTGGTGCTCATTTTTTTTATTTATCAAGTTTTGTTCGTTGTGCATTAAATTTGGTACGTGGGACTTCTGGTGGAACCGGTTCATTATGCTGCTCCTATGAAGGGAACCTGCTTAGATAATCATGGAGCTCCAATACAGTAGCTCCCCGCTTAGATAATCATGGAGCTAAACTACTCTGATACATCGAGAGCTCCTATACAGTAGAGTTGTACCTCTCATACTTCCTTACAGTAGATTCACTCTGCTTCCAGTGTATCACCTATTCAGTAGATCCACTGGCTGTTCAAACGGATCCCATCATGCCACCAGATCTGCCCTTCAGAAGCTCCTAGGTAGTGGTAGAAGGTCAACTCATGAATCTAAGAAGCCAACTCAGCTATGTAGCCTTTGGAGCAGCACGACCAGTAAAAGACTAGTGGCTTTACACCTCGTGTACCGGGCCAGTCAACACCCAAGTGAGCCACTAAACTACCGGTTCATTCCAGAAGGGTCCAGAGACATCTCTCAGTTGTTGGGGACTTCTAGGATCCCAAGCATGCTTCTGGACCAGTGCCAACTGGTGGCTTCGCTCTATATATACCGGGCCATTCATTGCCCTAGCAAACCACCAAAACCCGATCTGATCAAAGAGTTCCCAGAAGCTTCCAACATCTTGGTAAGGCCTCCTACTTGCTTAAGCAAGCTTCTGGAGTAGTAGCACCACTATAAGACCTGTGGCTTCGCTCCATATGTAACTGGTCATTCATCACCCTAGCAAGCCACCGAAGCCTGATCTGATCGAGTAGAGCCCAGAGGCTTCCCATATTTTGGTAAGGCCTCTTATATGCCTAAGCAAGCCTTTGGAGTAGTAGCCCCGTTGCAAGGCCCAATGGATCCTCACTTCTTATACAGGGTCGGTCAATGCCTAAGTGAGCCACTGAGCTCTGGTTTCGTTCCAACGTGGTCTAGAGCCTTATTTCAGTTGCTGAAGACTTCTATGATCTTAAGCATTCTTCTGGACCAGTACCTCTGGTGGCTTCGCTCTATATATATCGGGTCATTGATCGTATTAGCAAGCCACTGAAGCTCGATCTGATAGAGGAAAGCCCAGAGGCAACCCACATTTTGGTAAGGCCTTCTACATGCATAAGCAAAACTCTAGAGTAGTAGCCCCACTACAAGGCCCAGTGGTTCTACTCCATTTATACCAGGTTGGTCAATGCCTAAGTGAGCCACTGAGCTCACAGGTCGTTCCAGCAGGGTCTAGAGCCTTCTCTCATTTGTTGGGGATTCCTTAGATCCCAAGCATATCTCTAGACCGGTACTAGTTAGGTAGCTCATCTCCATTTGTATCAGGCCATTCATTACCCTAGTGAGCTACCAGGGTCCCGATCCACCTCTCTGGTTAGCCTCCTCAATAGTAGCGACTCCTTCGTACCTGGTCCCACTGTTTGTTTGGAGGAAGGGTCGCCATCCTCTTGCAATGCTACTTCGAAGCCAGCTTCCACCACCATGGTTAGATCAACTTCAATCAGCCTTGACCATAATCTCCTCAGTTTGATTGATCGGGACCTCTCCTACCTCTTCTACCTTGGTAACACCAATCTGGACCTCTACTTTGACAGATTCAGATAAAGAGGTAGGCAGGCTTGAAGCTCCTCATGCATCTCTTACCTTGTAAAAGACTTCAAGATAAGTTTTACCTTAACGTGGTTTGGCATGAAGGTAGAGATTGGAACCAGATCCTTATCATCATCAGCGCACCGAAGGGCTCAAGAAGGACAAGCTTCAGTAGGATCGAACCCAACCAACTCCCAGTTTTCTCTATGATCTTCTTCAGAGTGGTCCTTACAAGACACAGAGTGTGGATTTGAGTTTCTCCATATCATATGCACACTGCATCCACTATTTGTCTACTTGCATCTCAACCACGGTTACCTCAGCTCTAGTCATAGCTTTGCTCAGGACGATCAATCCCTTCATTATCTTGATCATCTCCTCATTTGTCTACTCAAGCTCGACTTTAGCAGTATCAACTTGCTCCTATAGAGCATCATATCGGTGGCTCTGCTCCATTCATACCGAGTCATTCAATGCCTTAGTAAGCCACCGGATTCTCGATTCATTCGAGATGAGCCCAAAGGCTTCCCATATTCAGTAAGGCCTCTTACGTGCCTGAGAAAGCCTCTAGAGTAGTAGCAGCAACACCGTTGTAAGTCCTAGAGCCTCCTTATATTTGGTACCAGGTCGATGGTTGCTCTCCATTTATACTGGGCCATTCAACGCTCTAGCGAGCCACCGTGGTCCTGATCCACTTCCCAAGCTAGTTTCATCAACAGTGGCAGCTCCTTCCTTCCTGGTCTTGCTACTTGGGTGGAGGAAGAACCACCTCCCCTAGCACTGTTACCGCGGAGCCATCTCCACCACCTTAGTCATGTCAGCTTGAATCAGCTAGGTCCACTATCTCTTCAGCTGGATTGATCGAGACCTCTTACATCATTATGATTTTAGTATGGACCTCCCCTTCCTTGGTAAGGTTGGTCTAGATCTTTACCTCCTTGAGAAATTCAGATGGACAAATACATAGGTTTGAAGCTCGACCTGTATCCCAAACCTTTACAGCAATCTGCATCTGCATCTGCTAGATCAGTTAGGATCTCTCCTTCAATGGTAGGATCGATCTGGACCTATAACTCTTTGGCTGGGTTCAGATGGAGAGGTAGGCAGATTTAAAGCTCATCCTACATCCAAAGCTTCTGCATTAGCTAGGTACTTTGAGGTAGTTCCTACCCCAGCATGACTAGACACAAAAGCAGATATGGGCGCCAAATCCTCTTCATCACCTGCGAACCTAACGGCTCAAGAAGGACCGATTTCAGTAGGGGCGGACCAAGCTAACTCTGTAGCTTGCTCCATGGTTACCTCCCGATTCCATCCTTTAATGACGCTCAGGTCAGATGGGGGAAAAAGAGCTTGAGTGGTCTGGTAAGTGGCATCCTTCAGAAGAGGAAGCATCCTCATTGGCTTCCAATACAGCCACACTGCTATACGGTGTTTAGACCACTTCCTCCAGATTCTTTCTCCACTTTCAAAGCAATGCTCGCAAGGCACGGTGCATGGAGTCGAATCTCTTCAGATCATATGCATACTAGATACACTCCCTTCCTACTTGTGCCTCAACCACGTTTACCCCAACTTTGGTCAGGGTTTCGTCCATAACGACTGTACACTCCGCTACCTTGGTCAATTCCTCCTACTCAAGGTTTGGCCTCCTTTGAAAGTGCAACTTCCTTATCCGAAGCACCTACCTCTGGATTAGTTTGGGGCTCATCTACCACTTACATAACCACCTCAGCTGTGGCCTTTATTTGAGCAGGACCAATATGAATGTCCTCCACCTCGGCTATGTCAGCCTAAACCACCACCCTCTCCAAGGTTGGATCAACCCGGGTATCTCCCTCGTCAACCAAACCAGTCTGAACCATCCTATCATTGGTAGTTTCAGTCTGGTCCTGTACATCATTAGCGAAGGTTGAGAGGTAGGATTGTCTGAAGCTTCTTCTTTGGATAGATCCTCTGATGCGACATGGGACTTTGCACCAGGGTCTGCTTTAGCAGCCCTAAGACTGCCCAGCCATAGTTGAAGCATACATAGCAATCTCGACAGCTTTCTTCTTGATCTCCTACCTTTTCCATCCGACATTGACACTAAATGGGGGAGGTTGAGCCAGCTCTACCTGGCAGGCTGTGAAGAAACAATCATCCTCCTTGACCTACACGAGCTCGACATCGACAGTGCAAGTTTACTCCAGAAGAATATCATATCGGTGGCTCATCACCATTTGTAAGGGGCCATTCAATGCTCTAGCAAGCCACTGATGTCACGATCCATTATTGGAGAGCCAGAGTCTTTCCGTCTCTGCTAAGGTCTCCTAGATACCCAAGTAAGCTGCTGAGGCAGCAACACAGCTGCGAGATCTTTAGTTCCCACACTTATTACAATAGGCCCCTCACAACGCCTTAATGAGCTACAGAAGTCCCGGTTCGTTCAAACAAAATCTCAAGCTTACTACAGTTACAGAGGATTCTTATCTACCCCGAGCAGGCCTCTAAAACAGTTACATCACTTAAGGACTAGGACCTCATTATTCTCTCTAGTACCCTGTAGAAGGGGTGGTGACTCCGACGTGAGATGATTTTTCCTAGTGACCGGTTCACAATGAAAAATGTATTTTATGAAAGGTCACTCTATCATCTATACCCATAACTTAGATTGTTTCAAGAGATTCTATGCGTGTAAAAGTTCCTAGAGCAGAGCTGGTCACCAACCAGTACCACCTCGTGTTGATACAACCTCGTATTGGTAACACCATGAGTTTTATATCTCCCTTGATTTCAATCTCCGTGATAGTTCTCCTGTGATCACCATTCGCCAATGATTTAGACCAGGAGATCTACAAGTACTCCTGATGCCCTGGATCGGATTAATCCCTCCAGGAGGATCGACTTAACCTGGAGATCTACACCGCATTCTTGATGCCTTGAACCAGATTAATCCCTTTAGGAGGATCGCCATGGTATTTCGACAATGGTCACCTCGATATTTCGATAATGATCACCTCGAGACCAGGGATTAATCAGGGAATCCCCCTTACTAGCCTTCATGCCTTGGTCGGGCACCACCCCCGCCAAGAAGGGTCTGAGTGTAATAGCATAGTTGTCATCCAGATCTCGAGACCAGGGATTGATCATGGAAGCCCCCTCATCACCCTTGATGCCTTGGTCTGGTGACCTCCCCCAAGAAAGATCCGAGTGTAAGTGTATAGTTGCCATCCGAATCTCAAGACCAGGATAGCTCGCTAGCATTCCTGATGCCTTGGTATGGCTACCACACCAAAAAAGATCCGAGTATAAGTGCACAGTTGTCATCCGGATCTCAAGACCAGAATAGCTAGCATTCCTGATGCCTTGGTCGGGCTACCGCCCTCAAGAAGGATCTGAGCGTAAGATCATAGTTGGCTTCTAGATCACGATCGCCATGATATTTTGACAATGATCGCCTCTAGACCAGCGATTGGTCGGGGAAACCCCCTCACTACCCTGATGCCTTGGTCAGGCTGCCACCCATAATCAGTATCTGAGCATAAGAGCTTAATCACGAGATTGGGACAGTCAAATAGCAATCTTGTTGCCTTGGCCGGACAAACCCCACCAGGAAGGGTCTGGATGGCATAGTTGCCTACCAGGATCAAGTTAGCCTAAGTACCAAGATTCTGAGAACAGGAATATCAGGCTCTCAGATTAGCCACAAGAGCTTCATCTGTCAAGACGGATTGTGATATTTCTCGCTTACCAAATTTTACACTGACTAGAGTGTCGGAAATTCCACCAAGGGAATATCCCCTTCTATGGTCCGCCGCCGCTCATTTGTTTTACAGGTATGCCGAATTCGCCTACATTTTACCTATGTATAAAGACCTGGTGAGAAAGTGGCCTTAGTTACCTACCAGGATCATCTTCGCCTAATGTACCAAGACTCCTAAAGCAAGAATGACTAGTATCCCGGTTCGCTAAGCCAAAGCATTGGGAACGGTTTGGTTACCAGTAAGAAACGATAAGAAAAATTCTTCACATAGTACTAGATCCTTACTCCAACCCCAAATACGTACCGGTGTTCAAGTCAAAGTGGACTTCTGTTAACAATCTTTTTTGGCTAGGGTTCAAAGAAGAATTTTCCACCTTCTAGCCTTCAAACAGGGGTTCAAGTCTGAGTCTACGTAACGAGGTATCATTGTCCTTTAGTTCATGGTACCTTACGACCTCGCAAAAGTAGAGCGAGGTAGTCAACACCATCTGAGCAACTTGCACGCATCCAGCCATACCAAATAAAGCCCGATGTGACCACGTGAAGCTCCCTATACCAAGACAAAAGACCGATGCTAGGTTGACATGGGAGGACCTTGGTTCCCTGTTGTCGAGGTATCTCGCGACACTTTCCTGGAGCATGCTACCATCTCTACTTTCATCAAGCGACCTTTAAGGTGACGAACTAGTCTAGAAAATGCCCTTCTGCCTCGTCGAGGAATAATCTCAACCTGTCCGAGCAGAAAATGAGGAGGCCTGTAATGCCCTATCATCACTAAAAAGCACCAACTCGAGTAGGGCAAGATCCACTGTAGATATCGACATGGTTAAATCAAGTCTTCAGCAGCAAGAGCATTACTTGAGCGTACCTCGACACTAGAGTCACCTCATGTGACCTCTATAAAGTACCTCACCAAAGTGACATACAAAACTAGAGTTCTCCTCCAAACAACATAGGAAGAGAAGGTTGGCTTTCATGACATTTACAATGCCATTAATGAGGTCAACCGTATTAATGGATATAGTCAACCCTATTTAATGAGGTCCACCATATTAACGTAGGTAGTCAACCCTATTAATGAGGTCAACCATATTAATGGAGGTAGTCAACTTTATTATTGATATAATCAACGCCATTAAGGGAAGTTTAGTCAATTCTTTAATGGCCACCATTAATGAGAGAGTCCAAAGAGGAAACAAACACCTTTGGGGTCAACTACAACAGAAAATCCCTCATAATAAGGAAGAAAGATTGATCTATTAATCTTGGGAGTGGGCAACAAGCAATTTGAACCTATAAACATGACAAATCTTTCTCCTAGAAGGATATGCACAAATCGACTCCCGAAATACAGGCTTAACGCCAATGCCCAACTGCATATACAAACTTCCACCATAAATATGTCATTAATAGTGTAAAAGGCTTCTCGTCAGAATCCTCCATCTAGCACCATCATAGTATTATCTCAACAACATGTATTACCTCTCCTAAGAGTATATCGGGATTGGTTAACTTTCTATTACCATTGTAAGCTCTTTGGAGCATATACGAAGCATATATATTGTACTACTCCACCATTCTTGTAAGCTCCTAGGAGCATCACATGATATATATATATATATATACGTAAGGAAGAATCTTTCTCCTTCCTCTGGATGCTACCTTGGGGTTTTTCAACATGTGATCATTCGTGATGTTTTTTCCCCCTTGGCCAGTCCACCTCCCTCTACATAAGACTTGTGTTTCTCTTATTTATCTCCTATATTATTCATGTATGTGTGTATGCGAGCTAGGTATCAACCCTATTGGTCCTAGCTCTCTAGTCCTTCCTATATGAGATTGGGAAACTACAACGAAGATCTAGGTAACCAGATCTAGCTCCTACCCCACTGGACCTAGCGCTCTTGTCCTCCCATCTACATACCAAAGTCAAATATCAAAATGGGGAGAAATCACCCAGACCAGCTTGAAGGGAGTCGGGGAGCTCTCATACATCCTCATTGTGGAAGAAATTGAGCTCTCTGACACTGGAGCTAGATAAGCCCCTCTCCTTACTTGCTATCTAGGTCTGGGAACTATAGGAAGGAATCGGGCTCCATATTTGAGCTCTAGGTACTAGGACCGGTTCTGACCCCGACCGAAGACCAGGACCAGGGAACAAGGACCAAGATCACTCCCTTCACACTAGCAAGAGAACCTCAAGCTCTTTATATCTCCTCTAAAAACATAAAGCCTTACGACCTCCTTTACCTATCCAGATCATCAAGGTACGAGGTACCTACCCCGACCGCGACCTCCGAGGTATCGGTCTCGAGGGTGTTAGCTGAAATTCCTCACCCCGAGCGAATTTTCTGTTAACAAGTCTTAATAATGCTACTAAGAATTTTTCTTGTGTTTATTATCCTACTGCTCATTTACTTACTATTGAGAGTGTTAATATTGTTGGTATATTTTCTGGTTGTGCATCCAATGTACGATTAAAGGACTATATTGATGCTATGAAGAAAAAATGGTTATACTATAATAAAGAGTTTCCAACTATTTATTTGCTTGCATTGTGTTTTGATAAACATTGTAAATTAGAAAATTTGTCTGAATGTTTAACTCTTTATTATAAATGTTTAGAAATAGAAGTTGATATTAGTAGTGAGTGTTCTAAAATTAAAACACTATTTTATGAATTATAAGATGAATATCTTAAATTTTATGGTCCACCACTGAACATTGATGTTCCACAAACTCAAGCAGTATCTCTAAAATGGTCACACTAGAACCTTTTCCTTTTGAACCTATATCTGAAACTGGAATTCAACATGTGAAAAATTAAATAGTGTTTGGCTACTTCGAGGGAACCAAAATACAAGGAAACCAAAAATTAATAAAATATTCCCCACTTTATTTCTCATCAGTAACTCACTTAAATACAAGTTACACCAACATTTACCTGAAAACTAAATTGTTGAAATCGTGGAGCATATGACACTAACAACGCCAAGCTATTATTATGCAAAAACAACCCACTAAGAAACGGACTCCTAAATTGACTCCAAAAGTAAAACAAACATAAATGAGACTAGGTCCAAGTCTCTAACAGTTCTTCCCCCTTAAAGAGATCCCTTGTCCTCAAGGGCACAATCTGAAAATTGCATTTTCATTGTTTCAAAATCTTCCCATGTAGCTTCTGTTGAAGATAGGCGTTGCCAGTGGATAAGTATCTCTATACGCTTCATATGTAATCGGCAATTCAAAATTGCTTGTGGTCTGGGCACCAAGAGGTTATCTTTTTCAGTTATTACAGGAAGTTCAGATTGAACTAAAACTCCTTCACCTAGCTCAGTTTTTAACAAACTTACATGGAATACAGGATGGATCTTAGACTTCGGCGGCAATTCCAATTTATAAGCAATGACTCCTATCTTTTGAATCACTTTAAACGGCCTAAAATATTTAGGCAAAGCTTGATATTTCTTCTCAAGGCAATTGAGTTTTGACTGTATGGTTGTAATTTGAGATACACCCAATCTCCAACATCGTACTCTTTTTCTCAATGGTGTGCATCATAAAACTACTTCATCCTACCTTGAGACACCTTCAAACCAACTTTAAATTATTTGATAAGTCTGTCTCTTTATAACAAGTCATGTTCAACAGCTTCCACTTTAGCTATTCCTGGAAGATACGATAACAATATTAGAGGAGCTCGCCCATACACCACATCAATTGGAGTTCTTTTAATAGTTGAATGCTAGCTAGTATTGTAACAAAACTCTGCCCATGAGAGCCATTTTACCCAATCTCTAGGTTGGAAACTTTTGAAACACTTTAGATACATCTCCATTGTCTTATTCACGACTTCATTCAGTCTTTCCGTTTACGGATGGTATGCAGAACTGAAATTGAAGTTTGATCTATTAAGGTGAAAAAGCTGAGTCTAAAATGAACTAGTGAATATTGGGTCTCGATCGCAAACAATTGATCTGAGCATTCCGTGTAACCTGAAAATATGATTAAAAAATAATTTTGTCACACTTACTGTTGTTTATGGGTGTGAGAGGGCTGTGAAGTGGGCATATTTAAAGAGTCGATAGACTACATAAAAACAGTTGTTTTCCCTTTCAAACTCGGTAAGCCATCAATCCTATATAGACATGATTTGGAATTGGTAAAGGTTGTAACAATCCTGTAAAATCAAGATTTTCAATCTTGTAATGCTCACACACCTCACATTCTGTGATGAATTTCTTGATTTGCTGCCTCATCCCCTTCCAGTAGAAATTCTCCCTTATCCGTTGGAAAGTTTTCTGATATCCTTCATTGAAGTTGCTGTGAAACTGGCTGATGACATCAACTATGAGCTTGGAATCTTCAGCTAGATAAATCATGTCCTTGAAAAATAAGACTTCATCATGAAATCTCCAAGGACCTACTGTTTCTTCTTTAGGAACCAACTCAAACAAATTTATTAGTGTCGAATTTATATTTGTTTCATCTTTAATGGACTCAATCCAATTTGGAATTAGATAATAAATCCAGTTCTTCTCGAACTTAAGCTTATTTTCCCCATCTTCTCTTCTCAAAAGAGCATCAACTACTATGTTTGTGGTTCCCTTTTTGTATTCAATGGAGAAATCGAATCCCATATGATTGCAAAGACATCTCTGTTGTGTTGAGGTGGTGATTCTTTGGGATCATAAATATTTGAGACTTCTCTAATTCGTTCGTACTATAAAATGTCGACCTATTAGGTATGGTCTCCATTTTTACACAGCTGATACCAATGCCAACATCTTTTTCTCGTATGTTAATAAAGTTGATTGCCTTCCTTTTAAAGCTTGACTAAAGAATGCAATTGGACTTTCTTGAAGCAAAATAGCTCTCACACCCCCTCCAGCTGCATAACACTTGACAATAAAGGTTTAAGAAAAATTGGAAAGAGCTAAAACAAGAGCTTGAGTCATGGCATTCTTAAATCTTTAAAATGCCAAATCAGTAGCTTGTGACCACTTAAAACCTTCTTTTTTTGAGTACAACAATCTTACCAAAATCCTTTATGAATTTTTAATAATATCCGATCAATTTGAAGAACCCACGCATTACTTTAACTATAGAAGGTTTATGCCAGTTCACCATTGCAGAAATCCTCTCATGATCCATTCAGACACCACATGTCCAAGGTACTTAACTTCCTTATGCCTTAAACTACATTTCTCTTTTCTAACAAATAATTTGTGAGATTGTAAAACTAAAAAAATTGGCTCCAATGTGTTTATGTTGCTCATCCAAAGTTTGACTGTAAACAAGAGTATAAAAAAAAATACAAGCACAAATTTTATTAGATAATCTTAGAATACACGATTCATTAATGCTTGAAAGGTAGAAGGCACGTTACTGAGGCTGAATGGCATCACCAAAACTCATAATGTCCATGATGTGTTCGAATTGTTGTCTTCTATACAGCATTTGCAGTAGCTTGTATTTAATGGTACCCAAAGCATAAATCAAGCTTTGTAAGCATCTAGCACCATTTAATTCATCAAGCAATTCTTCAATAACGAGTATAGGAAATTTATCTTTTACCATTATTGTATTCAAGGCTCTGTAGTCGATGCACATGCTCCAAGATCAATCTTGTTTCTTGACTTGAATCACCGGTGAAGAGTAAGGACTGTTGAAAGTTCGAATTAACCCAGACTTGAGCATTTCCGCCACCAATCTTTCAATTTTAGCTTTTTGATAATATGGGTACCTGTAAGGCTTCACACACCAGGCAACAAATGAATTTTATGGTCTTGCACACGTTGTGTAGGCAACCCACTAGGCTCTTAAAAGAGTCCCTTAAATTTCTCCAATAGTGAACACAATTATTTGTTAACAATTTTTCTGCTTGTTGATGTGAGACCCCTAATGTAAAAAGTTGAAACATCTTATTGCATTTTCCCTTCCTAGCCACCTGTGCCAACTCATTTTCCCTTATCACCCTATCTCTTGGAACCGAACTTCCCTGTAAACTAACATGTTAGCCTTCTAGTTGAAAATTTTGTAACTTTGAAAAATCCCATGTGATTGGCCCTAAAGTACGCAACCATCGTGCGCCCAATACTACTTCATACTCTTCTAATGGTAATAAATAAAAGTCAACAAAGATAGGAATACCTTGCAAAATGAGTTGAACTTGTTGACATTTTCCAGGACTTGTCAACTTGTCTCCTAAAGCCACGTTCACCTCAAATCATCCTCCACTGATCGTTTGTAACCCAACTGTTAACCAAAAATTTGCTCAGGGTGAGGAATTATAGCTAACGCCCTTGAGACCACTACCACAGAGGTGGTGGTCGGGGTCAGTACCTTTGATACCTAACCTGTTTAGATAAAAACTAATGTTTGTATAACAATAAAAAGTGGGGACTTTAGTATCGATTACTCATGGAATATAGGGTTCTCTCTCATATGCTCACTATCTCTCTAGAACGTAGAAAGGTGGTAGCTTCGTACTTGTCTAATAGTGGATGTCACGACAGCCGTGTTCTGATCACAGAATTTAGGTCCGACGTACTTCTCTCTCCCTTTTTCTCTGTCGTCTATATCTCGTTGTTCTCTTCTTCCTCTCTTCCTTTCTGTAGGAAGGTATATTTATATATGGTCGAATCACTTAGAACAGATGTATTTTCCGCCTTGATTCTCTGAACCTACTCCCTCCTTATCAGGCGAGATCCTTTATTTGAAAGTCATTGACTTCTAGTAAATAACGGATTT
Source organism: Dipteronia dyeriana (assembly GCA_032871835.1). Lineage (NCBI taxonomy): Eukaryota > Viridiplantae > Streptophyta > Magnoliopsida > Sapindales > Sapindaceae > Dipteronia > Dipteronia dyeriana. Next base: position 96,341,836 of record CM065296.1, on the reverse strand, counting down.
GTCATTAGTGGAGAAAAGTTTGTTTCCTCTTTGGAAACAAACTCTTATCTTACACGTATGCAGAATTAATATTGGTTATTACGTAGATATGACCATGTGTGTACTCACGGCATGATTCTTCATGGAGGTCACAAAGTTAGGTGCTTGTTGTCTCCTAGAGGGAGGTAGATTCATGCTTTGGTTATGTTCTCAGAAGATTGGGATGGACTTACCTGTAGTCATTCCTAGGAGGTAGCATGGATCTAATTCACCGAGAGGCCATCTTCCTCCTCGTATCACGGAGAGGATAGCGGGCTCCTGGAGAGGTTGGTATTTCCTGTTTAGGCTATGAATTAAGTTTGACCTCTGAAAGCCTTAACTCGGAGGGGGCTTGCTTTACTTGTCCAGCCCCCTTCGAGTGCTTTTACAGGGTGGTTTTGGAACTCGACCCCAGGGACCGAGGGTCTTGGGCAGGTTGCCTCGAGAAGCCCAGATTCTAGTGTTCACGTGAGGGCTCAACCTGATCGTGCCTAGCTTCATCCCTGATAGTTTAGAAGCCCGGCGATCCCTGGGCTTTGAGTTGGGTTAGAAGGTTGGAAAATTTCTCTTTGACCCCTAGCCAAGTTTTACTATTAACAGAAGTCCCCTCTGACTTGAACACTAGATGTATATTTGGGATTGGAGTCAGATTCTCTATTTATTTGGGAAATTTTATGTTACAAAGCAATTAATGGGGATCTTCGATTGAAATTTTCTCATTAATTGTTCGGGTGACGTGTCGTGGGCGGACTGGTATGTTCCCCAAAATAGTCCGGCTACGTTACGGCTGCTCCGAGATTCGAGGTGATCTTATTGAAGATTTTGTTGATGTCAACGGCTATTCCACCTCTATTTAATCCCGTCCTCATCATCCATTTTTTTACGTTTTCTTTTAATTTCAAATTTTCAGATTTCCACTCCCTTACTTGTTTTCTCCGACCACATCTTTATCTTTCACCCACCTTTAAGCTCTTTTCATCCAATAATGTCAAACTCCTCTAACAGCATTGAAGCCTTGGTTGAGGGCACCAGTGGCCTTAATTTTGTTCCTCATAAATGGGTGCGAGGGATCTCGAGCGACGAGGACTGTTCCCTGGTTCGTCAGCATCGTCGCTCTCGTAGGAATGTCTCAATCGGTTCCAACTTCTCGAATCAACCCGGCAACCCTCTAAACTTAGTTGAGGAGGATTCCGATGTTGGAGAGAGGGTTGACCCCACAGAGGGGGTTCAAGTTACGGTGGCTGGGCTTCCTTCAGCGATGCCTCTTCCTTCTAAATCTAGGGTTTTTCCCGACTCTACTGTTGACCCACAATCGATCAACCGCATTCAGGATAAATACGGCATTCCTAAAGGTGTCACCCTCACAATTCCCTATAGGAACTACGATGTTTATAATCCTCCCACGGGCATGCTCCCCATTCATTTGGCGATCTTTGAGAATGGGGTCAGACTCCCCCTTCACCCTACTCTTCGGCGGGCTCTTAACGCCCTTCAACTAGCTCCCCTTCAACTGACACCCGGCTTTTAGAGGAATCTGATTGGCTTCCTTGTGCTGTGGAGGGAACAATACGAGATGGGCAAGGTCACCCGAGAACCTGGGGAAGAAGAGCTGGATCACCTTTTTCAGATTGGAAGCTTGTCTGGAGGTCCCAGGGGACAGTTATATGTGATGGCTAAAAACAAGCTCAAATTTATCATCCCCGATGCTTCGAGAAAAGACCCCGCTTGGAAAAAAGAGTGGATATTAGCGGGGGGAGATTGGGGAAGCTCCATATTCATCGGCGGGCATGAGTTCGCGGTTCCTACCACTTTCAGTGATAACATGGGATCAAGATTCCCTACCCGCCGAGTCTGAGGCTGTGCTAAAGACTATCCTCGCTAGGAATTATCTGAACAAGAAGTTTCCAACTGTTGATTCCTTCGATCCCCGCAACGTGAACAAGTATCTGCAAATCTTCGATGCTTCCCCTCGTGAGTAATATTAAGTTATCATTCTTTGTTTTTGTTAGCTGATTTGCCTCTTACATCCTCCGTTTCTGCCCTTTTTTAACAGTTTTTATGGTTGCTCTAGCTTCTCGTGAAGCCCGACAAGCTCGGACCCATCCCTCTCCTTTCAGGTCGTCCCTAGGAACCTTCTTGGCTACGCCGGAGAAAGGGGGGCCAATACTTATGGCCGCTACTTGACTTGCTTCAGCTTCTGCTTCTGCTTCTGCTTCTGCTTCATCGCCTTCATAGATGAGATCTAAGATGGCTATTCTCGTATCTCGGGCAGCTATAGCTCTAAATCGAGGAGGTCCCGCTCACAAGGCCACCGATACGTCCACCTCTGCTCCTTCACCAGTGGCTCCCGCTACAGTTGCTACTTCTCCAGTTACATTACCACTCCTTCCATGGATCCAGCTATGTCTCGGGCAGTTCAGGCTCTTGGGGATCATGACACTGGTATTCCTAAAATTCCCCAATCTCGCCCCCACCATCAGTCGGGCTCGGTTGGTCAGGATGAGGTTTTAAAGCAGTTCGTTGCTTATTGCCCGGATGGCGGGCTCTCTAGGATGGCTTCCATGCCCGTGGATATTCTGGTTACCAATGGGTCTGCTTTTCTGGCCGAGGTAGTCATTGCCTTTATTTTCCGTGATTGTGAGCTTTGATTGCTTTCTAACCTTGTTTCATACTTTGCAGGCTTTCAAGTTCAGTGTAGCGATTGGCCATTAGGTATATTTTCTCCGAGATCGGGTAGCTTGATTTGAAGCTGAGGCTGAGTGGGCCATGAGACTGCTGGCGCAGGCTCAATATTTGGTCCAAGAGATGACTTCCAGCCAGAGGGGAATGGAAACACAACTAGCTGAGCTTCAATGCGACCACGGGAGGCTGAAGCTGTCTTTTGACAAAGAAACTCTTCGGTCTAAGCGACTAGCCAGCCAGCGGGATGACTGGAAGGAAAATGCAAAGGCATTAGATATTGAGAATCATGTTCTGCAAGCCCAAGTTGCCAAGCTTTAGGCTGAGGTGGATTCCTCTTTCAGCGAGGGATACTTCTACGCCTCCTACCAAGTCGCTGAGGCCCTCCCCTCCCCCTTTGACCTGTCAATTATTGCTAACTGGGATAGGAAGGAGATATTGGCCAAGGTCACAGAGATGTCTCGCCTCTTTGGTGATGACCTGGATTCCTCTAAAGTGGCCGAAGTCGGGAACCAACCAGCCGGGTCAGACCTTCCTCCTCCTCCTCTTTCCGTCTTCCCAACATCAGGTTCCAGAGAATCCTCGAGGGGGGTTCTACCCATGGAGCTGGAAGGAGATCTTACAGAAGTCCAAGGTCCCTTTAAGGTACCTTCAAGGGAGGAGCCAGCAGCAGGGGAAATTATGCCAGAGTCAATGGCCAACCTTCTTGATGCAGTCATACCTCCTAAAGTCACGGCGGTGGTCAATGAGGTATTGGAGGAGGATCCTCCTGAGTACCAGGTAATCGAGGGGCATCCACAGAAAGAGGTGGTCGAGGTGGCTATTTGGGATGAGCGACCACCCGAAAGAGGAGCAGGGGGAGAGGTTCACCCGGAAAGAGGGGAATTTGAAAGAGATCAGGAAAATGCAGAAGCTTGAATCCATCTTCTTGTAGCTTGTGCTAAATGCCCGGAAAAGAGGGTGGGAATCCCATTGATTATCATCGTCGCTCTTTTTTTTTTAGTACTTTGTAGCCTGAAACCAGGGGTTGGGCTCCCTATCTGATTGATGTAGCCTTACCGAGGGATAGGCTCCCCAACTCATTAATGGAATTTAACTTTAGGTCTGATTCAAATTTTGATTTGCATGTACTTGTTTCATTTTTTATTTCTATCTAGGTTCAGCCCTTATAGCAACCTGATTTAGCTTGGAAAAGTAACAAGATAGGAAAACTGCATAAGTGTGAACGTAGATAGCTAGTTCGAGCTTTCGACTCTCAATAGAAACTTACAGCTCGGTGACTTTAGTCGATAGTCTCCTTGTTTGATCGTAGGCCTGTCACAGTAAGCAACCACGTGCACCCTAAGGATTAACAACCAGTAATAACTGGGACATTAGAGTTTAAGTAAAAGAGCCCTCAGACCTCAAGATACTTTAGGGGGTTATAGCCCGAATGAGGTATCAAGGAGAACTATCTAGCCCTCTCTTAGGCTAGGATGGCTACCGCACTCCTAAACTTGAGTCCTTCTTGGGGGGTTGTAACCGGACCAAGGAATCAAGAGGGCTATCTAGCTATTACCTAGCCTTGAGATCTGGATGGCAGCTATGCTCTTACACTCAGACCCTTCTTGGGGGTGGTAGCCAGACCAAGGCATCAGGAAGGCTATCTAGCTATTTCCTGGTCTCGAGGTTTGGATGGCAACTATGTTCTTACACTCAGACCCTTCTTGGGGGTGGGGCATTAGGAGGGCTATCTAGTTATTTTCTAGTCTCAAGATATGGATGGCAACTATACTCTTACACTCAGACCCTTATTGTGGGTGGTACCCCGACCAAGGCATCAAGAGGGCTATCTAGCTATTTCATGGTCTCGAGATCTGGATGGCAACTATGCTTTTACACTCAGACCCTTCTTGAGGGTGGTAGCCCGACCAATGCATCAAGAGGGCTATCTAGCTATTTCCTGGTCTCGAGATCTTGATGATAACTATGCTCTTACACTAATACCCTTCTTAGGGGTGGTAGCCCGACCAAGGCATCATGAGGGCTATCTATCTATTTCCTGGTCTCGAGATCTGGATGGAAACTATGATCTTAATCTCAGACTCTTCTTGGCATGGGGTAGTGCCCTGCCGAGGTATCAGGGATAGCGATGGGGCTTCCCCGTCTAATCCCTGGTCTTGAGACGAAAATGTCAAATTTCCCATGTTGACCCAAATCTTTGTAGAACATAGCTAAATATGGAGAAACAATAGGCTTTATTGATAAAAATAAAGGAGTACATTATTACTGGAGATTAAGATCTAGGTGGAGGTAGCCTGCTCATGAGTCACTTGTTTAGGGGCAGAACTTTCTCAAGTGATCTGCATTCCAGGTATGATCGATGAGTCGGCCATTCATGTCTTCGAATTTGTATGCCCTCATTACGGGCCACCACCTTTACCAAGTATGGCCCTTCCCAGTTTGTCCCAAGACCCCGTCTGACCTCTTTCTGATATTCAGCGTCACTTTCCTGAGAACTAAGTCCCCCTCCTTAAAGTTTTGGGCTTTAATCTTCCGGTTAAAGTATCTAGCAATCCTGATTTGGTAAACTACTACCTTCTCAGCTACACGATCTTGTTTTTCTTCCAAGAGATCCAAGCTAGCTCAGAGTTTGTCCTCATTGTTCCCCGGTTCAAAATGTTGGACTCTAAAGGAAGTCAGTTTATGCTCAATGGGAAGCACTGCTTTAACCCCGAAGGCTAGTGAGTAGGGCGTTTCCCCGGTAGCTGCTCTCCTTGTAGTGCGGTAAGCCCAGAAGACCTCAAGAAGCTCTTCAGCCCATCTACCCTTTTTCTGTTGTAGTTTCTTTTTCAACAGCTTCTTTATAGTCTTATTGGTGGATTCCACCTGCACATTAGTCTAGGGGTGGGCTACTGAAGTTAACCTAAGATTGATTTCTAAGCCCTCGTAAAAGTCTTTGAATCGGCCAATATCAAACTGCTTGCCGAGGTCAGCTATAATGGCAAGAGGGGTTCTGAACCTACAAACCACATTATTTTTGATGAATCTGGTTGTATTTTCTTCCGATATCTGGGAGAGTGGTCCAACATCAACATATCTTGTGAAGTATTCAATTGCCACGATAGCATGTTTGGCTTGACCAATAGCAGTTGGAAGCAGTCTGATCAAATCGACTCCCCATATAGCAAAGGGGTATGGTGAGCTAATGGATGATAATCGTTCTGGGGGTAAGTGACTCAAGTTTGCAGTTTTCTGACAATCTTTGCATGAATGTACCAAGATCATTGCTTCTTGATGGATGGTTGGCCAGTAGTACCCCATACAGAGTACCTGATATGCCAAAGCCTCCCCTCCAATATGGTTCCCGTATTCCCTTGAGTGAACCTCTTTCAATGCCCATTTTCCATCTTCGGGGTGTAAACATCGAAGCAAATGAAAGGATCTGCCCCTCCTGTATAAGTACCCATCCACCAAGCAATACCAAACGAGAGCCTCTTGACTTTAGTATCTTGGTCAAGCTCCCTAGGAAGTCTTCCTTCTTATGGATAATCCATTATCGGGTCTATCCAGCATGGTTGTCGATCCAGGGTATAAGTGCCACTGTGCTAGATAGGGGGATCACTTGAAGATGGACCTCTTGGGGTAAGGTCTGGCCACCATTTACAGCTATTTTGGCTAGGACGTCAGCTCGATGATTCTATTGTCGAGGTATCTGCTCAATCCTGAAACCTTTGAATTTTCTCATAAACTATTGAACTAGCTTTAGGTAGGCAATCATGATATCCCTTTTACCTGATAATACCCAGAGACTTGGTTGACTATGAGCAACGAGTCACTCCTAACCTGCATGTAATCGACCCCGAGCTTTACGACTACTCTTATTCCGGCTAAAAGGGCTTCATACTCTGCCTCATTGTTAGTGGCTTTAAATTCAAATCTGAAGTAGTGGCAGCACTTTATTCCTTCTGGATTGATTAGAACTATGCCCGCTCCTCCCCAAGCTTGCCGGAATCTCCATCAGTGTAGAGGATCCACGACTTGCAATCCTCTGCCCCGCTGTCAAATTCTGGAATCTTCTCAGGGGCTATGTCTGTTGCTGCAGAGGTCGCTTGGCCTTGGGGCATTGAAAGCTCTGCTACAAAGTCTGCTAGAGCCTAGTCTTTAATTGTGGTCCTAGGCTTATACCTCAAATCAAACTGGGTGAGCTCCAGGACATACAAAACCAGCCTTCTGGAAACATCTGGCTGTCGTAAAAATTGGCGGAGGGGTTAATCCGTCACTACTGATATCGAATGAGCTTGGAAGTAGGGACAGAGCTTCCTTGCCGAGGTTACTAAGGCATAAGAAAGCTTCTCCAAAAGGGTATAGTTCTTCTCGGGCTTGGTTAGAGCATGACTCACGTAGTAGATAGGCCGTTGGACCATATCTCCACATTCCTTGACCAAGGCCCTGCTTACCGCAGTTTCTGAAATGGCCAAGAAATTTTGTAGCTCTTCTTTAGGGCTTGGTTTAACCAGTAATGGAGGGCTTGACATGTATTTTTTCATGGATTGAAAAGCTTGTTCACTTTTCTTGTCCCATTTTATGTTTCTTCCCTGCTTAATGGCTTTGAAGAATGGGAGACATTTGTCGGTAGACCGAGAAATGAACCTATTGAGCGCTGCTACTTGCCTGGTTAAGACTTGAACCTGTTTAAGTGACGTGGGGGACTCCAGATCTAGGATGGCCTTAATCTTATCTGGGTTAGCCTCTATGCCTTTCTCATGGACCATAAAGCCTAGAAACTTCCCCGCGATCACCCCAAAGGTGCATTTGGAGGGGTTCAATCTCATTTGGTTCTCTCTTAAGATCATGAAGGTTCTGCGGAGGTCGCCCAGATGCCCTTCGGAGGTTGATGACTTGGTGATTATATCGTCTATGTACACCACCATTGATCTTCCAATTTCGGGCTTGAACAGCCAGTTGACCAACCGTTGGTACATAGCTCCTGTGTTTTAAAGCCTGAAAGTCACTTTAGAGCAATACAGACCCCGTCCGGTAATGAAGTTGATCTTTTCCTATTTGGCCGGGTGCATCATAATTTGATTGTACCCTAAAAACGTGTCCATGAAGCTTAGGAGATTGTTTCCGGAGGTAAAGTCAACTAACTGATCAATTTTCGATAGAGGGAAACTATTTTCAGGCATGCCTGGTTGAGGTCAGTATAATCGACGCACATGCACCATTTCCCATTTGCCTTTGTGACCATGACCACATTGGTGATCCATTCAGGGTAACATGCCTCTCTGATGAAGCCCGTTTGGGTCAATTTGTCCACTTCTTCCTGAACCGCCGTATTTCTTTCAGCGTTGAAGTGTCTTCTTTTTTGTTTGATAGGTTTGAAGGTCGGATCCATCGCTAGTCGGTGAGCAGCCAAAGTCATCGGGATCCCAGGAATCTCGTCTTGACTCCACAAAAAAATGTCATTGAACTCTGTGAGGAGCCCGATCAAACCCTCTTTCACTCCCGGCTCAAGGATGGCTCCGATTTTGATGACCTTCAAGGGATCGTCCATTCGAATAGTAATCTCTTCTAGGTTATCCATTGGATGGCCGCTGGCTGATTCCCTTCTCTACTCCTCCTCGTCAGGCACTACGGGGTCATCCTCGAGGTGATTTGTGGGCCTTACATCTTCTAGGGTCAATACAGGGGTTGCCCCATCTTGGATCATTATCACCTGGGCAATATGTTTTGCTAGAGCTATTGGGTTGACAGAAACTGCGTATCATCTCCTGGCTGCTTACTGATCACCCCGAACTTCCCCTACCTTGTCTCCTACTGAGAACTTCAGGACGTTGTGGAAAATGGATACGACCCCTTTCAAGGAAGATTAAAACGGCCTTCCTAATATTACATTGTAAGCCGATGGGGTATCCACCACCACGAAGTCTGCCATGATATTATGCTGGAGAGGTGTGGCTCCAATGATCACTGGTAGGATTTTTGATCTCATGGGTATGATTGAGTCCCCAGTGAACCCATATAGTGGGGTAGTGTAACTATTGTAACACCACTGTTTCAAGTTCAGGTTTTCCAAGGTGTCTTTAAATAGGACATCGACGTTGCTGCCTGTGTCGACGAGCACACAGTGTACCATACAGTTGGCAATCTATATAGTGATCACCATGGGATCATCATGAGGCTGCACAGTGTTGTAGACATCTGCTTCGATGAAAATGATCTGTGACAACTGGGAAGGGTTTGTCGGGCTCTGGTCGACCTTAAAGATACCCCGTCCTTCATCCAAACGAGGGACTTTTCTTGTGTGGTTTTTCCTAGAATTGTTGGAGGTCCCGGCCAAAGTAGGCCCTTCGCTAATGGTATGTATTATTTGGATTTGTTACATCAGATCCGCCTGTTCCCCTTTTCTTTTCTCTGTGTGCTCACGGATCTCGGCTTGTACTTCCCGTCCAGTCTGAATGTTATCCCTGATTTACTGTAAGAATTCTACCAAATATCCTTCCCTTATCAAAGCCTTGATCTGATTTTACAGGTTATAACTCTCTGAGGTGTTTTGTCCCACATCTTCATGAAAGTCATAATACTTATAACGATTCCTCTTATCAACATGGGCTTTCATAGGTGCGATCTTCTGTAGCAACCCCTTGTCCTGAATGGAGAGATAAATTGTTTCACAAGATGCATTTAAGGGGGTGTAACGGTCATACCCTCTCTCATATCCAGATACTGAGGCCACTGTTTTGGAAAGAGGTGAAGCTCACGGAGATGCATTAAAGGGGGTGTAACGATCATACCCTCTCTCATCTCGAGCTACTGAGGCCATTGTTCTGGAAAGAGGTGAAGCACACGGAGGAGTTTGTTTTGTAGGATATTTTTCCAATCTAGGTTGAGAAATGGGGAAGCGATAAGTCGACTTATTGGGGGGTTTGTTCTAGCTTTTCTGTACTTGCTCGGGGTTTGGGAGCTTCCTTCTTCTGTCGTTTTACGGCTCTATATCGTCGTGTTCCATCTTGACCTTGAGTTGTTGTCGACTTCAATTTGCTTCAGATGCCGATCATAGGCTTCTTGGTAGGTCTCTGAAAATCTCTTGGCCAAAGACCGAAAAAGCTTGCCTGCCCACAACTTCTTTCGAAAGCTGGTGAGGGTTTCTTTCTCGGTGAAGACCCCTATCTTGATGACTTCCTTGTGGAAACACTCGACATAAGCCCGGAGGGTTTCCCCTCTCTCCTGGATCACGTACTGTAGATGGATTGGGTCCTTCAATCGGGGCTTAATTCTCTGGAATTGTGAGCAGAAATCGGTCAACAACTTTGTGAATGAATCCACGCTGCCAGTAGGTAGCTTTCTAAACCAGGTTTTAGCGTAATCCGTGAGTGTAGTTGAGAACATTCGACATATAGCGGTCCTAGTCGTGTTCTGGACCTCCATCTGTTGAACGAAGCTCTCCAAGTGGCTCAAGGGATCCTCAATCCAGTAGAATCTGTCAGTCGACATTTTGAATTTTGGTAGGAACTCCGCCCCTCGAATCTTTCTGGTGAAGGGAGTATTCATCTCACTTAGAGGATCCTTATTGTCCTCCTTGTACTTCTCTTTCTTCATCAGTTAAACCTCTTTCTGGAGCTCTGCCAACTGGTCTCTCAGGCGTCTCCGCCTATCGGATCCTTCTGGTGAAGGGAGCATTCATCTCACTTAGAGGATCCTTCTTGTCCTCCTTGTACTTCCCTTTCTTCATCAGTTAAACCTCTTTTTGAAGCTCTGCCAACTGGTCTCTCAAGCGTTTGCTCTTAGGTTTTCTTGAGTTGATCTCAGTCTTCTTACTATCGAACCCTTCTGACAAATTGGCGATCTCTACCCGGTCCCTTATTCGGAAAGGATCTGCCTGGGGGCTTTGTTGACTTTCCTCTTCTCTAACTCGGGCTTCCCTCTCTGAAGGAGTTGGGTGGATAAACTCTCTCCGCTCTCGGGGAAGGATATCTGCTGCGGACTTGACTTGCCTGGGTTGGTAGCGTGGCAGTGCTTCGGGAAAAAAGATCATGGGCCCTAACCTATCCCAGATTGAGGGTGGTAGTCCTACTCTGTTGCGAGCTGGCTCCGAAATGGTAGGTCCCATGTGATCAAAGGTGTGTTGCCTAGCCCCGGGCATACTTGACTCCGCTCGATTGCAGAGGTTTGCTTGTTGGATAGTAATACCGTCAGTGAGCAGTCAAAGGCGGACGTTTTCCACGAAGGCCGCCGCTTATTGGTCAAGCTCGACCTGGTTTCCGATAAGGGGATCCAAAGCCCGCATAGTGGCTGACTAGTCTGGGACCTGGCAATAGAGCCCAGATTTTTTTCCTTTCTTCGGGACCTTTCGTGTCAACGCAACGGAATGTTATCCCAATGCGCCTTGTTGTCCTTAGGAGAAGCAAAGCCTAATGACTCCTGTAAAACAATAAACTTGTGAATACAAAGATGATGGTGTGGGAGTTTCCCACAAACAGTGCCAGAAGGTGTCAACCGAAAATTTGCTCATGGTAAGGAATTACAGCTGACGCCCTCGAGACCATTACCACAGAGATGGTGGCCGGGGTCGGTACTTTTGATAACTAACATGTTTAGATAAAAACGAATGTTTGTATAACAATAATAAGTGGGGAATTTAGTATCGATTACTCATGGAATACAGGATTCTCTCTCATATGATCACTATCTCTCTAGAACGTAGGAAGGTGGTAGCTTCGTACTTGTCAAATAGTGGACGTCACGATGGTCGTGTTCTGATCATAGAATTTAGGTCCGACGTACTTCTCTCTCTCTTTTTCTCTATCTTCTATATCTCGTTGTTCTCTTCTTCATGTCTTCCTCTTTGTAGGAATGTTTAGGTATATTTATATATGGTCGAATCACTTTGAACAGATGTATCTCCCGTCTTGATTCTCTAAACCTACTCCCTCCTTATCGGGCGGGATCTTTATTTGAAAGTCGTTGACTTCGAGTAAATAATGGATTTTTCATTGGTGGAGATAAGTTTGTTTCCTCTTTGGAAACAAACTCTTGTCTTACATGTATGCAGAATTAATATTGGTTATTACTTAGATATGACCATGTGTGTACTCACGACATGATTCTTAATGAAGGTCACCGAGTTAGCTGCTCGTTGTCTCCTAGAGCGAGGTAGATCCATGCTTTGGTTCTGTTCTCAGAAGCTTGGGATGGACTTACCTGTAGTCATTCCTAGGAGGTAGCATGGATATGCTTCACCGAGAGGCCCTCTTCCTCCTTGTATCATGGAGGGGACTGCGGGCTCCTGGAGAGGTTGGTGCTTTCTGTTTAGGCTATGAATTAAGTTTGACCTATGAAATCCTTAACCTGGAAGGGGCTTGCTTTACTTGCCGGGCTTCTTTGAGTGCTTTCACTGGGTGGTTTTGGAGCCCGACCCCAGGGACCTAGGATCCTGGACAGGTGGCCTCGAGAAGCCTGGATTCCAGCGTTCGCGTGAGGGCTCGACCTGGTCGTGCCTACCTTCATCCCAGATAGTTCCGAAGCCCGACGATCCCTCTTTGCTTCTACGGGGTAGTTTTGTATAGAAAAATAAAACACACGCAGTGGAAGCATGAGAAAATTTATTAAAATTAGGGTTTACGTATAAATAAAAAATTTCTCTTTTAATAACAAGAACCTTAACCTTAGATTAATTGATGTATATAAAAAGTATCGTACCTTTTTTTTTCGTGACGATTGAACTAGAGTCGAATTGAATCCGTAAGATCTTCCAATCCAATCACGAACGTGAATCACCTAGGAGTGTGGGCTCTCTTTCTTTAAATTGTATACCTATGGATGGAAACAAACACAATCTTCTTCTTTATTAGTCACAATAATCCTCCAAGAGAAAAACCAAGAACGTCCGGTCACTTTTGAATTATCAATCAATTTAATTGAAACTCATGTGAACCTTGATTCGATGTTGTACACAAAACCCTTTTGATGCAAAGGATAATAGTGTACTAGCGAAAACAAAAAAGTTCCCTTTTTTCTCTTCTTGGCCGAATTCACATTATCTCTATGAGTTGGTCGAATTTTGTCCAGAGTAAAAAACTAATTTTTCTCCCTCAAAATTCTCTCTTGTTAAGCTTAATTCTCTTCTTGAAAAATTGCTTAGTATGGCCGAAATTCATCTCATAGAAAAAACTTAGGCTGACCGAAATTAACATACGTATATATATAGGATCATAAATCCTCTCCTAATAAAGATTTACTTGGTTAGTAAGAATTCTTTCCTTAGGTGGATTTATTTGGTAGTTCAGAATCCTTATCTAAAAGGAATTCTATCCTATTATATATATATATATATATATATATATATATATATATATATATATATGGGCCGGCTGAAATTTCATTGGAAATATATTAGGATCACAAATCCTTTCCTAAGAAGGATTTACTTGGTAGTTAAGAACTATTTGCTGAGGGAGATTTACTTGGTGGTTAAGAATCATTTTCTAAATGAATTCTATCCTACACCAAGACTTCTAATCCAACTCAATAGTGTATTTGAAACCATATTAAAGACTTCCTAATTTGATTAGATAAATATTTTATTTGTTTATCTACTTATCAAATATAGTCTGTAATATTAATTATACTACCAACAATAGTATAATTTTAGGAGACCAACTCCTATTAGGAAAAAGATTTTGACTTTTAATTAAATATTTAATTAATCAACAAATTAATTAATTTCCATTTAATTAAATAATAAAATAAAAATAATATAATTTAAGCTATTCTTAATAGTCTTACCGACCAACACATGTATATAGGCCATATATTATTTTTCTTATTTTATTAAATCCATTGGACCTTAATAAAAAAGTCCACATGTGAACTAGATCCATTCTTACAAAAAGAAACAAGTTCACATGCCTTAATACAATTCTAGATGGACTCCTAAATTGGTCCGGTAGAATATATCAAGTGATCCATACAAGTTCGTGTGGATTGGGGATCTTGGCGGGCTATTTAAATTTAAGCTCCAATAAACACAACCCAATCACAATCAACAAATGATTCACTTAGGTCCAATCTATTTAATTTTAGTTCATTCCACTAAAGAACTAAAAATGAATTCTTAAATAAAGATAGAATAAGTTGATGTTACTCATTCATACCCTAGACAACCTTATTGGAGAAAGTATATCCTCGTGAAGAATACTAGTAATCGCCAAGAGGTCATAGACCGTCTATAGCTCTCCAAGTTACCATATTTACTCATATGACCACATTTTGAACTTGGATATTTTGACTTGTCCAGAAGCCATGTTATAATAGTCACTATTGAAAACTTAACGTTAAGATTTAATATCCAATACCTCAAAACATCCATATGATGGTATTCTACTCTCATTCAGTAAATTGAGCCATGATGTCCAAATCTATAAATGAAGTCTTCTATCGATTAACAAATGAATACCACCAAACTATCGAGGATAGACTATGCTATATAATCGTACTTATTGATAGCTCAAATGATAACACTTGCAACCATAAGTCCATCATTTATCTCAGGATTGAGATAGACTTTACGATTGTCTTCAAAAGAAAACTTTTATCCATTGACGGTTCTAGATAAAGTATATCATTTTGATCCTATTCAATGCACCCAGTGCACTAGATTTTTTTGCCCAAAGACACCACACTTTGATGATTTTAGACTCATCATAACACATTTGGTCCCACTCAAATGCTAGCAAAAGAATCTGTTAATAGTAAAATTTGGCCAGGGGTCAAAGACAAAGTTTCCACTTTCCTGCCATGAGTCAAAGCCCATAATCGGCAATAATGAAGCCCGGATAGACCATAAAGCCACCCCGCAGGAGCAGGGAAGGCTAGCTCGGTTTTACAACTACCAGAAAACAAGCTAGGCAACCAAGAAAAGCTCCCACATGAATACTGGAGCCCGGGCTTCTTCAGGCCACCTATCGGGGAACCCCGGCTTTAAGGTCGAGCTCCACATCCACCCCGTAAATGCCAGAAGGGGCCTCCAAGCTCAAGAGACATTCGAGAGAAGCCCGCCAACCTCTCCAGAAGCCCGCTATCCCTATTGGACATGAAAGAGGAATCATATCTGAACCTACACTGCCTCGGCTACTTCCCAGGAATGTCTAAAATAGCACCTCAAGCCCCCAAAGGTCAGGGGAAAATCCATCTCAAGCTTCTAAGAACAGAGTCGGAGCAGGGATCTACCTCGCTCTACGGGGCAACAGGCACCTGGCTAGGTGACCTCTATAAAGAACCATGCCACGATAACGTACAAGATAATTTCTAGCAGATAACCATCATTAACCCCGTATATGTGCGAACCAAGAGTTTGATTCCATAAAGGAAACAAACTCATTTACGTTAATTGTTTCTGCTATTTATTCTGGGTCAACCACTTTTAAATGTAGGATCCCACCCGATAAGGAGGAAACGGATTCAAAGGATCGTGGCGGGATATCAGCAAATTCAAACCTACCTGGACCATGTATAAATAAAGCCAAGCACGATAGCCACAGAGATAGACAGAAAATATATATATAGAAAAAGAGAGAAGAAAGAAGAGAGAAAGAAGAGAGAAAGAAGAGAAAAAGGGAAGGCCTAAATTTTGTATTCCAGAACACGGCCACCTTTGTTTCCACTATTCGACAGGCACCGAGTTGCCACCAGCCTACATTTTAGAGAGATTATGAGCATATAAGAGAGTGATTTGTATTCTAAAGCAAGTATCAATAATAAAAGCTCTCATTTTCTATTACTACGATCCAACCTCTCATTTACCTCTCAACAGGTCTGGTATCCACGGTACCGACCCCAGCCACCGCTTTCGTGGTAGTGGTCTCGAGGGTGTTAGTAGGAATTACTCATCCCGAGCAAATTTCCCGTTAACATTTTCTGGCGCCGTCTTTGGGAAATCTCTCACACCACCATCTTTTTAGATTCAAAAAGTTTGTTATTTCATAGTAATCATGAGGCTCCGCTCCTCACAGGGGCAGCAGGGCACCTTGGGACAACCTTCTGCTACATCGACACGAAAGGTCCCGAGGATAGAGAGAAAATCTGGTCTCCATAGCCAGGTTCCCACCCAGCCAGCCAATATGCGGGCTCTGGATCCCCCTCTAGGAAGTCAGATCGAGCTTGACCAACAAGCAGAGGCCTTCGTAGAAAATGTACACCTTTGACTACTCGCTGAGGGTATCACTATCCAACAAGCGGGTCTCTGCAATCATGGGGAGTCAAGCAGGCTTGGGATTAGGCAACCCGCCGTCGATCGCCTGGGACCTGCCCCTCGGGAATTAACTCGTAACATAGCGGGGATCCTAACCTCGATCAGGGATAGGCTAAGGCCCATGCCCATGTCCCTGAAATGCTGCCACGCTACCAACCAAGGCAAGTCAAATCCACAGCGGATATCCTTCCCTGGGAGAGGGAAGAGTTTCTCTACCCAACGACTTCAAGGAGAGAAGCCTGGGGTAGAGAGGAAAAAAGTCAGCAAATCCCCTGAGCGGACCCTTTCCGAAAAAGGAACCGGGTAGAGGTTGCCTGTTCGTCAGAAGGATTTGATGATGAGGAATCCGAGATCAACTCAAGGTCATGATGGAACATGACGGCATGAGAGTTGTAAAGCGACAAAAGAAGGAAGCTCCCAGACCTGAGCAAACTTAGAAAAGCTAGAACACACCCCCTAATAAATCAACATACGGCTTTCCCCTTCCTCAACCTAGACTGGAAAGGTATCTAGATAAACGAGCTCCTCCTCAAGCTTTACCACCTCCTAGGACAGTGGCCCCTATAGCTCACTATGAGATTGGGTACGACCATTACACTCCCTTAAATGCATCCCGAGAAACAATCTACCTCGCCATTCGGGACAAGGGTTTGTTACAGAATCCCGCTCCCATGAAAGCCCCGGTCGATAAGAGAAATCGTTATAAACATTGTGACTTTCACGAGGATGTAGGGCACAACACTTCAGAATGCTACAACTTGCGAAACCTAATTGAGGCTTTGATAAGGGGAGGATGCTTGATAGAATTCTTACAACAAGTCAGGGAGAACATTCAGACTGGAAAGGAGGTGCAAGCCGAGATCAGAGAACATGCTGAGAAAAGGAAGGAAGAGCATGCGGACCAGATGCAACAGATTCAGATATTACATACTATCACCGGGGGGCCCACTCTGGCCGACACCTCCAACAGTTAAAGAAAACCATGTGAGGAAAGTCCCTCTTACGAACGAGGGGTGGGATATCTTCAAGGTCGACTAGAGACCGGCCAACCTCCTAGCTGTCACAGATCATTTTCACCGAAGCAGATGTTTATAACATCGTGCAGCCTCAAGATGACCCTATGGTCATCACTGTACAAATTGCCAACTTCATGATGCACCGTGTGCTCGTCGACACAGGTAGCAGTGTCGACATCCTATTCAAAGATACCTTGGAAAAGCTGAACTTAAAGCAGTGGTGTTACAATAGTTGCACTACTCCATTATATGGGTTCACTGGGGACTCAATCACACCCGTAAGATCAAAAATCCTACCAGTGATCATTGGAGTCGCACCTCTCCAGTAAAATATCATGACCGAATTCGTGGTGGTTGATACCTCATCGGCCTACAAAGTAATATTAGGGAGGCCATTTCTATCATCCTTGAAATGGGTCCTTTCTATTTACCACAACGTCCAGAAGTTCCCTGTAGAAGACAAGGTGGGGGAAGTTCGGGGTGATCAGCAAGCAGCTAGGAAATGATACGCAGTGTTAGCCAACCCAGCAGCTCTAGCAAAACAACTCGTCCAAGTGACGACGATCCAAGGTAGGATAACCCCTACACTAAGCCTGGAAGATGAGGGTTCCACCGATTGCCCCGAAGACGGCCTTGTGGTGCCCGATATGGAAGAACAAAGAAGGAAATGGGCCTACGGCCATCCAGTGGATAGGTTAGAGGAGATTCATATTCAAATAAGTGACCCCTCGAAGGTCGTCAAGATCGGAGCTACCCTTGAGCTTGGAATGAAAGAAGGTTTGATTATGCTCCTCACAGAGTTCAACGACATTTTTACTTAGAGTCATGCTGAGATACCGGGGATCTTGATGACATTAGCTACACATCGACTGGCGGTGGATCCGACCTTCAAGCCCATCAAACAGAAAAGATGCCACTTCAACACAGAAATAAATGTGGTGGTTCAAGAATAGGTGGACAACCTAACCCATACAGGCTTCATTCGGGTAGCCCGTTACCCCGAATGGATTGCCAACGTGGTCATGGTCACCAAAGCAAATGGGAAATGGCGCATGTATGTAGACTACACCGACCTCGACCGGGCATGCCCGAAGGACAATTTCCCTCTGCTAAAAATTGATCAGTTGGTCGATTCCCACTCTAGGAACAAGCTCCTGAGCTTCATGGACGAGTTTTCCGGCTACAATCAGATTATGATGCATCCCACGGACCAGGAAAAAACTAGTTTCATCACCGCACAAGGCTTGTACTGCTACAAGGTGATGCCTTTCGGGCTTAAAAATATTGGAGCTACTTACCAGCGGTTAGTCAATCTGATTTTCAAACCCTAAATCAGAAGGTCGATGAAGGTGTACATCGACCACATGATCACTAAATCTTCAACCTCAAGAGGCCACCTGGACGACCTTCGTAGGACCTTCATGATCTTAAGAGAGAACCAAATGAGATTGAGCCCTTCCAAATGAGATTGAAACCTTTTAAATGCTCCTTTAGGGTAACTGCGGGGAAGTTTCTGGGCTTCATGGTCCATGAGAGAGGCATAGAGGCTAACTTAGAAAAAATCATGGCTATCCTAGATCTAGAATCCCCAACATCTCTTAAACAGGTTCAAGCCTTGACCGGACAGGTAGCAGCGCTTAACAGGTTCATCTCTCGGTCTAACGATAAGTGCCTACTATTCTTCAAAGCTATCAAGCAAGGAAGAAACATGAAATGGGATCAAGAGAGCAAACAAGCTTTCCAAGCTATGAAAAGATACCTAACAAGCCATCCACTACTGGTCAAGCCAAATCCTGGAGAAGAGCTCCAAATATACTTGGCCATTTCAAAGACCGCCGTAAGTGAGGCTTTGGTCAAGGAATATGGGGATAGAATCCAACGACCTATTTACAATATGTGTCACACTCTAACCAAGCCCGAGAAGAACTATACTCTATTGGAGAAGCTCACTTACACCTTGGTGACCTCGGTAAGGAAACTCCGTCCCTTCTTCCATGCCCATTCAATAGCAGTGGTAACGGACCACCCCCTCCGTCAATTCTTACAAAGGCCGAATGTTTCTAGAAGGCTAGTTCTATGGGCCCTAGAGCTTAGCCAGTTTGATTTAAAGTATAAGCCTAGGACCTCGATAAAAGCTCAGGCGCTAGCAAAATTTGTAGCCAAGCTCTCAATACCTTCAGATTAGGCAACCCCCACGGTAACATATGTGACCTTTGAGAGGACTCCAGAAGTTGACAACTGGCCGGAGGGTTGCGAGTCATGGACTCTCTACACTGACGGAGCTTCCAGGCAATGTGGGGGAGGAACAGACATAGTCCTTATCGACCTAGAAGGAATTGAGTGCTGCCACTGTTTCACGTTTGAATTTAAAGCCATGAACAATGAGGTAGAGTACGAAGCCTTGTAGATGGAATAAAGTCAGCCATAGAACTCGGGGTTGATTACCTGAGTATCAAGAGCGACTCTTCACTCGTGGTCAACAAAGTCACCGGGGATTATCAGGCAAAAGAGGATAATATGATCGCGTACCTAAAATTGGTTCAGCAATTCAATAGCAGATTTAAGGGATTCAGAATCGAGCAGATACCTCGACAACCAAATCATCGAGCTGACGTCCTTTCCAAGATAGCTGCATATGATGGCCAAACCTTACCTTACGGAGTCCCTCTTCAAGTAATCCCCATGCCTAGCATTATGACAAGTGGGAAAGCTTATACCTTGGACAGACAACCATGCTGGATGGATCCAATAGTGGAGTATCTACAGGATGGGAAACTCCTCGGGGACCCCGACCAAGGTAGGAGGGTTAAAAAGCTCTCGGTCCGGTATTGTATGGTGAATGAGCATTTTTACCGAAGGGGAAAGTCCCTTCTCCTGCTCCAATGTCTACACTCTTAAGACACCAAGTGGGCTTTGAGAGAGGTTCATTTCAGGGAATGAGGGAACCATATTGGTAAAGAGGCTTTGGCATATCAGGTTCTCCGCATGGGGTATTATTGGTCGACCATCCATCAAGATGCTGAGAACTTGATGCAAACCTGCGAGGCATGCCAAAAGGCCGCAAACTTGAGTTACCTTCTCCGGAGCGCTTGTCGTCTCTTAGCTCCCCATACCCCTTTGCTATATAGGGAGTCGATTTGATCGGACCGCTTCCTACAGCTCTAGGACAGGCCAAGCACTCTATCGTAGCAATTGACTATTTCAGAAGATGGGTTAAAGACGGACCACTCTCCCATATATCAAAAGAAAACACAATAAGGTTTATCAAGACCAATGTAGTTTACAGGTTCGGAACCCCCATTGCCATCATAATCGACCTTGGAAATAGTTCGATAATGGCCAATTTTGAGATTTCTGCGAAGGCTTGGGAATCGACATTCGGTTTGCTTCGGTAGCCCACCCTCAGACCAATGGTCTGGTGGAATCCACGAACAAAACCTTTAAGAAATTGTTGAAGAAAAAGCTACAGCAGAAGAAAGACAGATGGGCAGAGGAGCTTCCCAAGGTCCTCTGGGCTTACCGCACTACAAGTAGAACAACTACGGAAGAAACGTCCTACTCGCTGGCTTTCGGGGTTGAAGCAGTACTACCAATCCAGCACAGCTTAACCTATTTTAGAGTCCAACATTTCAAACCAGAGAGCAATGAAAGTATGCTCTGAGCTTCTTCTAGTGGAGAAGCAAGATCGAATAACTGAGAAGGTAGCGATATACCAAAGCAGGATTGCTAGGTACTTCAATATGAGGGTTAAAGCCCAAAGCTTCAAAGAAGGGGATCTAGTCCTCTGGAAAGTAATGTTGAACAACAAGATGAGGTCAGACGGGGCCCAGAGCCAAACTAGGATGGACCATACCTAAAAAAGATGGTGATCCGTAATGGGGCGTACAAGCTCGAGGATATGAATGGCCGACTCATTGACCATACTTAGAATGCGGGTCACCTAAGGAAATTCCACCCTTGAACAGGGGACTCTGGGGCAGGCGGCCTCCGACTAGCTTCTTTTTTTCCCGACAATAATGTACTCCATCCTCCATATCAATAAAGCTTGCTTTTCTTGTTTAATCCTTCTTCAACTATATCCTACAATGATTTGGGTCTACATGGAAAAATCGATATTATCGCCTCAAGACCAAGGGTAAGCCAGGTAAGCCACCCCGCCACTCTTGATGCCTCGGTCGGGCACTACCCCCCCTAAGAAGAGTCTAAATGTAAGAGCATAGTTGTCATCCAGATCTCGAGACCAGAAAATAGCTGGATAGCCCTCCTGATGGCTTGGTCGGGCTACCACCCCAAGAAGGGTCTGAGTGTAAGAGCATAGCTGTCATCCAGATCTTGAGACCAGGAAATAGCAAGATAGCCCTCCTGATGCCTTGGTCGGGCTACCACCCCCAAGAAGGATCTCTGTGTAAGAGCATAGTTGCCATCTAGATCTCAAGTCCAGAAAATAGCTGGATAGCCCTCCTAATGCCTTAGTCTGGCTACCACCCCTAAGAAGGATCTGAGTGTAAGAGCATAAATGAATCCAGATCTTGAGACCAGGAAATAGCTAGATAGCCCTCCTGATACCTTGGTCGGGCTACCACCCCCAAGAAGGGTCTGAATGTAAGAGCATAGCTGTCATCCAGATCTCGAGACCAGGAAATAGCTAGATAGCCCTTCTGATGGCTTGGTCGGGCTACCACCCCCAAGAATGATCCAAGTGTAAGAGCATAACTGCCATCCAGATCTCGAGACCAAGAAATAGCTAGATACCCCTCATGATGCCTTGGTCGGGCTACCACCCCTCAAGAAGGATCTGAGTGTAAGAGTATAGCTGCCATCCAGATCTCGAAACAAGGAAATAGCTAGATAGCCCTCCTGATGCCTTGGTCAGGCTACCACCCCCAAGAACAATCTGAGTGTAAGAGCATAGCTGCCAGCCAGATCTTGAGACCAGGAAATAGCTAGATAGCCCTCATGATGCCTTGGTCGTGCTACCACCCCCAAGAAGGGTCTGAGTGTTAGAGCATAGCTGCCATCCAGATCTCGAGACCAGGAAATAGCTAGATAGCCCTCCTGATGCCTTGGCTAGGCTACTACCCCCTAAGAAGGAATCGAGCTTGAAAGCGAGGAAACCCTCATGATCCCGAGCCTAAGAAGGGGTTAAACAATTCTTTACTTAATGTCCTACTCGGGATACAGCCCCCCAAAGGGGCTTGAGGATGAAGGGCTCGATTTACTTAAACTCTAAATATTCCAGTTATTGTTGTTCACTATTTTTTCCTCGATATGTGGTTGCTCACCATAATAGGCATACGGTAGAACTAGGGGACCACTAACCAAAGACTTTGAGTGTTCTTATCTTGTTATTTCCCCCGAGATAAGTCAATGTACTGTGAACGCTGGACCTAGAGGGAGATCGAGGAAATACATGCAAGTCGGGGAATGAACTGGATCTAAAGTTTGAATTTTTTAATGTACGGGGGACCCTATTCCCCAATAAGGCTAAATCAGGCATGGAGCCCAACCCTTGATTCTGGGCTACAAAAAAGAAAAATAATAAAGGGTTTCAGCCTCCTGATGGTTTTCAGCCTCCTCCTCCACAGAATGAACCTCGCCCCTTGCTCTCATCTTTAATGGTAGCTCGTCCTGGTCAGCTGTGTCATCCCCATCCTCCACCTCCTCCTGGGGATCCGCCTCGACTGCTTCGGGGTAAAAAAGATCCTACTCCATAACTTCATTGATCACCGTCATAACCTCAGGTGGCATGGCTACATCAAGAATGATGGCCACTGACTCAGACATGATCCCACCTTCGGTAGACTCCACTCTTGAGAGCATTGTGGGGGGATCTAAGGCTTTAACTAGGCCTCCTTTTGGCTCATCGGCTTGGATCCCCCTCAAAGATTTGCCAAGACCAGATGCTAGAAAGGTTGGAATAGGAGGAGGCAGATCTGGTACCTCCAGCCGCTTCCCAGCTCCCTCTCTAGTAGAAGGACCAGCTCCATCATTTTCGGGGTGAGACATCTCCGCAGCTCGTGACATGACCGCTTCTCTATCCCAGCCAGCAATGATGGAGAGATCGAAAAGGAGAGGAAAAGCCTCTGTAACCTGATAGGAGGCACAGAAATACCCCTCGTTAAAATAGGCTTCCACCTCGACCTGGAGCTGGGTAATTTGAGCTTGCAAAGCTTGGTTCTCGACATCTAGAGCCTTCGCCTCTCCTTTCCAGTCATCCCGCTGGCTAGCTCGTTGCTTCGACTGGAGAGTTTCCTGATCAAAAGCCCGCTTCAACCTCTCATGGTCACACTGGAGCTCAGCTAGCTATGTTTCCATTCCCTGTTGGCTGAAGGTCATCTCCGGGATCAAGGATTGAGCCCGCGTAAGCAACCCCATAGCTCGCTCAGCCTCAGCCTCAGCATTGGCTGCCTGATAGTAGAGGGAGGCCACCTGATGTCCCATAGCTGCCTGAAACTTGAAAGCCTGTAAAGGAAATTCATGTTAGAAATTGATAAATCAAACTGCTGAATTGGGAAGTAAAAGCAACGATTACCTCAACTAGAAGGGCAGATCCTTTGGCAATCATGATGTCCACAGGCATCGAGGTCATCCTAGAAAGCCCGCAGCCTGGACAAGACGTAACAAATTGCTTCAGGACCTTGTCCTGACCCTACAAGCTCGATTGCTGGTAAGGGAGAGAAGTGGCGGCCTCAGGAATATCGACTTCGGGCTCCCTGGGAACCTGGACTGCCCAGGATACAACCGGATCAGCAGAGAGGGATAATGTGACTGGATGAGCATCGGTTGAAGTACAAACTACTGGTGAGAGGACAAAAGTGGACTTATTGGCGACTTAAGAGGCAGACCCTCTTCGGCTGAGAGCCTTAGCAGCCGATATGTAAGAAGAGCCATCTTGGACTTCACCTGGGAAAGTGAGGGGGAAAGAACGAGCAGGGCAGCTATCTTAGTGGTTGACCCCCCCTTCCTCAGAGCAGTCGAGAGAGCTCCCGGGGATGATCTGGAAGGAGAATGAGGGATCCTGGCTTGCCATGCTTCGTGAGAAGCTGGAGCAACAACAATTACTGTTAAGAAATGGATTAATATCATCAGAACTGAACCATCCAACAATTTAAAAGCAGGATAGAGCGAGATGCTTACGAGGAGTAGCATCGGGGATCCGTAAGTACTTGTTCACTCTGTGGGGATCGAAGGGGCCAGCGGTTGAAAACTTCAAATTTAAGTTATTTCAGGCCAGGATGGTCTTCAACATAGCTTAAGATTCAGCGGGCAAGGAGTCTCAATCCCAAGAGGGTTTATCGCTGAAAGGGGTGGGAACCTCGAGCTCATACTCGCCGATGAATACAGAGCTCCCTCAGTCTCCCCCAGTCTCCCTCCACTAGTACCCACTCCTCTTTCCAAGCGAGGTCTTTCATTGAATCCCCGAGGATGATAAAATTGAGCCTATTCTTGGCCTTGGCATAGAATTGGCCTCGAGGAACCCTAGCCAGGCTACCTATCTAGAAAAGGAATGTGAGCTCCTCAGCCCCGGGCTCTCTGGTTACACTGATCATCTCGCATTGCTCCCTCCACAATATAAGGAAGCTGACTAGATACCTCTAGAAGCCGGGTGTCAGTTGAAGCGGAGCCAGTTGAAGGGCTTTGAGAGCCCGCCGAAGGGTAGGATGAAGAGGGAGCCTCACCCCACTCTCGAAAGCTGTGATGTGGATAGAAAGTATGCCTATAAGTGAGCTAAAAACATCATAGTTCCTATGGGGGACAGTGAGGGAAACGTTGTCAGGGATACCATATTTGACCCGAAGATAGCTAATCGACTGAGGGTCGACTGTGGAATCAGGGATGGCCCTGAGTTCGAAAGGAGGGATCACCGCTGAAGGAAGCTCCGCCACTGTGACCTGAACCTTCCCGACCGTGTCGACTCTCTCCCCGACATTAGAATCCTCGTCAAGTAGGTTAAGAGGGTTGGCGGGCTAGAACGACGGCGCTGGCGGAGCGGGGAAGATTCCTCATCGCTTTAAATTCGTTGCACCCGTTTACGAGAAACTAGGTTAGGGCCTCTGGTGCCCTCAACCAAGGCGTTAATACTGTATGAGGAAGTCGACATTAATGGGTAAGAAGGACTTGAAAGCAAGCAGAAGACAGAGGGAAATCCGCAGAGAATAGCAGGAGAGAAAGAATTTGAAAATTTGAGATTTGAGAAATTGTGGAGAAAGTGACAGTAAGTTCGGGTTTAAATAGAGGATTAATGGTAATGGTAATGATATCAGCGACATTCTCGGGAAGATCACCTGAAGCCGCGGTGGGAGCCGTAATGCAGTCGTCTTTCTTCGAATAAAACACTATTTCAAATTCAAATATTGGGTAATTAATGAGAAAATTTCGCTCTCATTAACTATTTTTTAAACGGAAAACTTTCTCAATCAAACAAGGAATCTCACTTCAACCGTAACTCTACCACCGGTGTTCAAGCCAGAAGGGACTTCTGTTAATAGTAAAATTTGGTCAGAGGCAAAGGGAAATTTTTCACTTTCTTGCCACGAGTCGAAGCCCATAATAGACAATCATAAAGCCCTGATAGACCATAAAGCCACCCCACAGAAGCAGGGAAGGCTAGCTCGGTTTTAAAACTACCAGAAAACAAGCTAGGCGAGACCAAGACAAGCTCCCACACGAATACTTGAGCCCGGGCTTCTTTAGGCCATCTATCAGGGATCCCGACTTTGAGGTCGAGCTCCATATCCACCCTGTAAATGCCAGAAGGGGCCTTCAACTCAAGAGACATTCGAGAGAAGCCCGTTGTCCCAGCTGGACATGAAGGAGGAATCACGTCTGAACCTACACTGCCTCGGCTACTTCCCAGGAATGTCTACAAGAGCACCTCAAGCCCCCAAAGGTTTGGGAAAATCCGTCTCAAGCTTCTAAGATTAGAGTCGGAGCAGGGATCAACCTCGCTCTATAGGGCAACAGGCAGCTAGCTGCGTGACCTCCATGAAGAACCATGCCACCATAACATACAAGATCATTTCTAGAAGATAACCATCAATAATCTTGTATATGTGCGAACCAAGAGTTTGATTCCAAAAAGGAAACAAACTCATTTATGTTAATTGTTTCCGCTATTTATTCGGGGTCAACAACTTTTAAATGTAGGATCCCGCCCGATAAGGAGGAAATGGATTCAAAGGATCGTGGCGGGATATCAGCAAATTCAAACCTACTTGAACCATGTATAAAAAGAGCCAAGCACGATAGCCACAGAGATAGACAAAAAATATATATACAGAAACAGAGAGAAGAGAGAAAGAAGAGAAAAGGGGAAGGCCTAAATTCTGTATTCCAGAACACGACCACCTTTGTTTCCACTATTCGACAGGCACCGAGTTGCCACCACCCTACATCTTAGAGAGATTGCGAGCATATAAGAGAGTGATTTGTATTCTAAAGCAAGTATCAATAATAAAAGCTCTCATTTGTTGTTGCTACGATCTAGCCTCTCATTTACCTCTTAACAGGTCAGGTATCCACAGTACCGACCCCGGCCACCGCTTTCGTGGTAGTGGTCTTGAGGGTGTTAGTAGGAATTTCTCATCCCGAGCAAATTTTCCGTTAACAGAATCTACAACTTTGACAAGATAAAGGCGCCCAACCTTTTATCTTAAGTTGTGAATGTTATTCAAGACTAACTAAAGAATTGTGTCTACCTCATACATATCTAGATGTATGGACAATTCTTCTTTTCTCATAGTCTTTTGACCTTATGATTATTTACTTTTGATAATTATAATAATTAAACAGTAAATGGTATAAGATTTGTTAAAATAGAAATCACTTTATTAATATGAAAAGATTGTCAAATACATTATTATACTCTTGCTATCGAGCATAATCCTAACAGTTTTTAGTCTGCTCGGGGTCTCATGGATGTCGAATTTGGGCTTTGAGTGGGGTTAGGAGGGTGGAAAATTTCTTTTTGACCCCTAGCCAAATGTTACTATTAACACCAACTATTTTAGCTAATTTTTCACTGATGAAGTTATGACTGCTCATTGAATCAATTGGCACCACAACTCCTATGTTGCCGATTTTTCCCTGTACTCTCATGTTTTCTAGGGCCCTAATACCATCTATAGGATCCAACGAAATGTCTGGTACTTCATGTTCAATTCCTACTTTTCTTCCTGTTAATAGCCAGATTTGGCTAGGGACAAAAGATAAATTTTCCATCTTCCAAGCAGGGGTCCAAAACCATGCTTTTGTAACAATGTACTAGGGTTCCCAGGGTCGAGCTACCATGCGACCCCATAGAAGTAAGGAAAAGTTGCCCGTACCCTTGGAACACCTTACAAGCAATCAAAGACACTAGGAAAAGCTCGATATGGTAGAATCAAGCTCCCTGCATCAAAACAGGAGCCCAAAGCAAGGCCGACAGAGGAGGACCTAAGCTCTTCAAGGTCGAAGTATATCGCAGCCTCCCTAAAAGCATGCTACCCTTTCCAATCGTATAAAGAGACCTTCAGGATGACAAGTTTGCCCAACAATATCTCTCCGTTTCACCAGGGGATGAGCCTAAAATGCCCTGGCAAAAAGGCGGAAGCATGTAAAGCTCTGTCGCCACCGAAGAATGCCAACACAGTCATGTCGAGCTCCAAAAAGGATCTGGAAAGGTTAGATCCAGCTACAGATGTTAAGATGAGTACAAAGAAATACCTCTCTATTCCACGTAGAAAATGTCATAGTTTACGACCTCTATGAGGCATCTCACCATGACGACACACAAGATCACATCTACACTCTAATGTACGTTAAACCACTACATACTTACAAATCAAATCATTGAGTTCAAAAAGGAAACAAACTGATCCCCATCCAAAATATCCTCGAATCCGTTGATTAACAAAAGTCAATGACATTTAAACAGAAGATCTCGTCCGATAAGAGGGGGATTTGATTGAGATATGTTTGGCGGGCAAATGACTAGTTAAACCTAATTGAACATTGTATAAATACATGGATCATAGCACATAGAGGGGGATCTGAATCGGAAAGACACGTCGTGGGGAAGAAAAAAATGGGAACCTACATTCACCAGCAGTGAACAAAGTTTTATCTTGGCCTAAATTCTCCTAGGAGAACACGACCTCTATTTTATCTACTCATCGACAGGCACAAAGCTGCCACCCTCCATTGTACCTAAGAGAGATCGAGAGTTGATAAGGATTTTTATATGTCATCTTTGATTCATTTGCATTAATAAAAACAATAAGATTTCCTTTACATATCATATACGTATCTTACCATCACTTCTTTAAATCATCTCCCAAATTACACATATAAATGAGGTACCAAAGGTATCTTCCCCGACTCCGACCTCCGAGGTAGTGGTCTTGAGGGTGTTAGCTGAAATTCCTCAACCTGAGCAAATTTTCGACCAACACTTTCTAGCGTCGTCTGTGGGAACACCCATACCCAATTTATAGAAGCTTTACACGTTATTTGCTTTACAAGAACTATGAAGCTTTGATCTTCCCAGGGAAAGCCCGAGGCTTCGGGGAAACAATCTGCTGCATCAACCCGAAAAGTTCCAAAGAATGGTATGAAGACTATGCATCATAGCCAAGCACCAGTTTGACCAACTGTTGCGCGGGCTTCAGGCCCCCCATTGATAAGCCAGGCAATGCTTGATCAACAGGCAGCGGCTTTCAAGGAGAATGTCTGCTTTCGTTTGCTAGCTGAAAGAATCATGACTCAGCCGTCAAGTACCTATTTTCAAGGGGAAACAAGCAGACCTAGTGCCCGATAGCCTGTCTTTGACCGGTTGGGACCACCCCCTCTTGTTCCAACCGGTAACAGGATAGGACCTCAACTCTCGATCGATAGGTTAGGGCCCATGCCTCCAGTTATTTGTAGACTATCGTGATACCAACCCCTGCAGGTCAAATCTGTAGCAAATATCCCGTCGTGAGAACAACATGATCCCCCTCACCCAGTAGCCATCAGGAGAGAAACCCGGGCTAGAGAGGGAGGCAGCCAATGAAACTCCCAGGCAGATTCCCCTTGTGAAGAAGACGGGGTTAAAATCTCCAGCCCATCCAAGGGGTCTGACAGCGAAGGATCCGAGGTCAATTCCAAAAGGCATTAAACAAGCACCTGAGGGATCAGTTGGCGAAGCGGCAGAAAAAGATCCAACAGGTAAAGAAGGGGAAACACTAAAAAGCCTAGAAATATCCTTTAAGCGAAATGAATGCCTTATTCATTAGAAGGATCAGGGAAGCAGAGCTCCCGCCAAAATTCAAGATGGCGACATACAAGTTCTCCTGAACAGAAGACCCTCTGAGTCATCTGGAGAGCTTCATCCAGCAGATGGAAGTCCAAAATACTATCAAGGCTACCATGTGCAGAATGTTCCCTACCATCTTGACCGACTATGTAAAGATTTGGTTTAGAAAGTTGGCCCCAGGTAGCATGGATTCCTTCACAAAGCTTTCAACAGACTTTTGCTCGCAGTTCCAAGGTGTTAAACCACGCCTAAAGAATCCCATACACCTTCAGTATATGATCCAGGAATGGGGAGAATTCTCTGATCTTATATGGAACGTTTTCAAAAGGAAGTCATCTAGATGGGGGTCTTTACCGAGAAAGAAACCCTTAAAAAACTTCCGTCGAAACCTGTGGAATGGGTAAACTTTTTCAATCGTTCACCAAGCGCCCTCCAGAGACCTACTAAGAAGCCTATGATCAAGCTCTCGAGCAGGTTGAGATTGATGAACAACTCAAGGTTAAGATGGAGCATGATGATATGAGAGCGGTAAAGCGCTAGAAGAAGGAAGCGCCCAGACCTGCACCAGCTTAGAAAGCCCAAAATAAACCACCCAACAGGTCAACGTATCGTTTTCCCCCTTCCCAACCTTGGTAAGAGTAGTACCTAACAAGGTGAAGCCCTCCGTGAGCTTCACCTCCTCTAAGGATCGTTGCCTCGGTAACACAAAATGAAAGAGGGTATGATCATTATACCCTCTTAAATACATCTCGCGAGACAATCTACCTCACCATTCGGGATAATGAGCTACTCTAGAAGCCGGTGCCCATGAAATCTCTGCCAAACAGGCAGAATCGATACAAGTACTGTGACTTCTAAGAAGACATAGGGCACAACATATCATAGTGTTATAGCTTGTGCAACCAGATTGAGGCTTTGTTAAGGGGAGGTTGTTTGGTAGAATTCCTGCAGCAAGTTAGGTATAATATCCAGAATGGGAAAGAGGTACAAGCAGAGATCCAGGACCATGCTGAGAAAAAAAAGGGGGAGTAGAGGGATTTGATGCAGCAAATCCAAGTTATACATATCATCAGCGGAGGACCCACTCTGGCTGGCACCACCAACAACTCCAGAAAGAACCACACAAGGAAGATTCCCCACATTGATGAAGGTCGGGGTGTCTTCAAGGTAGATCAAAGCTCAGTTGGCCTATCTCAAGCGACCCAGATCATCTTCATTGAGACAGACATCTACAACACTGTACTGCCCCAAGAAGATCTCATGGTAATAGCGGTGCAGATTGCAAACAGTGTGGTTCACCGCGTGCTCGTCGACACAGATGGTAATGTAGATATTATTTTTAATGATACCTAAGAGAAACTCAATTTGAAGCATTGGTGCTACAATAGCTACACAACCCCATTGTACAGCTTCAATAGGGATTCGATCGTACTAGTGGGGTCAATGATCCTTCCAGTGATGGAAGGAACTGCACCCCTTTAAGAGAACATCATGACGGATTTCACTGTAGTTGATACACCATCAGCCTACAACTCCATACTAGGAAGACCAATCCTATCAGCCCTAAAGGGGGTCTTATCCATCTACCACAATGTCTTAAATTTTTCGGTTGGGAATAAGGTGGACGAGGTGCGCGGAGGTCAGCAAGCGACCAGGAAACGTTATACAGTGTCTGTCAACCCTGTAACTTTGGAAAAGCAATTCACCCAGGTTGTCATAGTTTGTGAACAGGGATTGCCAAAAAAGGATCCTAGGATCCCTGAGCCCAACGAAGATTCTGAGGATAACATCCAGGACGGGGTAGAGGAAAATAGGGAATGGGCAATGGATACTCCGTAGATGAGTAAGAGGAAATACTAATCAGAGATGATGACCTCTTCAAGGTAGTCAAGATTGGAGCTACCCTAGAGCAAAGAGTGAAGGAAGGTTTTATCAAGCTTCTTCGAGAATTTAACGACATCTTAGCGTGGAGCCACGAGAAGATGCCGAAGATCCCAATATCTTTGGAAGCTCAGTGTCTAATAGTAGATCCAACCTTCAAACCCATCAAGCAGAAGAGGCATCACTTTAATGCTAAGAAGAACGCTGCGGTTCAAGAAGAAGTTGACAAGCTGGTCAAAGCTGGTTTCATCAGAGAAGCTAGATACCCTAAGTGGGTCGCCAACGTGGCCATGGTCAATAAGGTAAATGGGAAGTGGTGCATGTACATTGACTACACCGATCTCAACCAGGCATGCCCAAAAGATAGCTTTTATCTACCAAAGATCGACCGGTCGATGGACTCCACTGTCGAAAACAAGCTCATAAGCTTCATAGACGTATTCTCGCGATACAATCAGATCACAATACACCTCACCGACCAAGACAATACCAGTTTCATCATGGGCCAGGGTATGTACTGTCATAAGGTAATGCCATTTGGCCTTAAGAACGTAACGACTACATACCAGCAGTTGGTCAATCGGTTGTTCAAACCAGAAATTGGGAGGTCGATGGAGATGTACATCGACGATATGATCAACAAGTCCCAAACCACGGAAGAACATCAAGATGACCTTTGCAGAACTTTCCTAATCCTAAGTGAAAATCAAATGCGATTGAACCCCTCCAAATGTGCATTCGGGGTAACCGCGGGAAAGTTTTAGGGCTCCATAGTTCACGAGAGGGATATAGAAGCCAATCCATAAAAAATATGGGCTATCTTGAACATGGATACCCCAACCACTCTCAAGTAAGTCCAAGTGCTGGCAGGGAGTATAGAATTGCTCAACCGGTTCATTTTGTGCTCCACCGATTAATGCATCCCCTTCTTCAAGGCTATCAGACAGGGGAAGAATATGAAATGGGACCAAGACAGCGAGCAAGCCTTCCAAGACATAAAGAATTACCTCACAGATACAGTGGCCGTGGTGATAGATCAACTTCTCCGACAATTCTTACAGAGGACAGACATATCCGGAAGGCTAGTCTTGAGGGCCTTGAAGCTCACCCAGTTTGATCTGAAGTACAAGTCTTGAACAACAATCAAAGCTCAGGCCCTAGCAGACTTTGTAGCTAAATTCTCAACCCTCACAAGTGAAGAGACCCCAGTAGCATTAAATTTAGCTCCTATGAAGCTTCTAGAAAATGGTAATTGGTCGGAAGGCTGCAATGCATGGATTCTTCACACCGATAGAGCATCTGGATAAGCAAGGGGTGGAGCCTGCATAGTTTTGACTGGCCCAAGAGTAACAGAATGCTGCCACTATTTTAGGTTCGAGCTCAAATCGACCAATAACGAAGCAGAGTATGAAGCTCTTCTTGGAAGGATGAAAGTCACCATCGAACTCGGAGCCGAGTATTTGCATGTTAAGATTGACTTATTACTCATTGTTAACCAGGTTATAGGGCTTTACCAAGCAAATGGTGACAACATGGCTCCGTACCTGAAGTTGTTTCAGCAACTCAGGGAATAGCTCAAAGGGTTCAAGATTGAGCAGATACCTCGACAATAAAATCCTCAGGCGGACGTCTTAGCAAAGATAGTTGCTAATGGGGGTCATACCATACCTAGAGGGTTCCCCTCCAAGTGATCTCCCAATCAAGCATAACAACGGACAATGAAATATTCCCCGTTAAGTTGTTTCCTTGTTGGATAGACCCAATAACTGCCTACCTCCAAGAAGGAAAACTTCCCGAAGATTTTGACCAAGCCCAAAAAATCAAGAGGTTATCTGTCTGGTATTGCTGATAGATGGGTACCTCTACAGGAGAGGCAAGTCACTTCCTTTGCTTCGATGTTTACATCCTAACGATGCCAGGTGGGCATTAAGAGAGGTCCACTCTGGGGACTGCGGGAACCACACTGATGAGGAGGCTTTAGCGTATCAAGTACTTTGCATGGGGTTATTGCTAGCCAATAATTCACCAAGACGCAAAGGTGTTTGTGCATCTTGTGAACCATGCCAGAAGACCTCGAACTTGAGCCACCTTCCTCTAGAGTGGTTATCATTAATCAGTTCGCCCTACCCCATTCGCTATGTAGGGGATTGACCTGACCTGTTCGCTTCCCACCACTCTGAGGCAAGCTAAGTACGATATCGTTGCAATCGTGTATTTTACAATGTGGGTCAAAGGTG
This sequence comes from Dipteronia dyeriana, assembly GCA_032871835.1. Taxonomy (NCBI): domain Eukaryota; kingdom Viridiplantae; phylum Streptophyta; class Magnoliopsida; order Sapindales; family Sapindaceae; genus Dipteronia; species Dipteronia dyeriana. The sequence continues at coordinate 96,308,500 of CM065296.1, read as the reverse complement.
GACCTCTCTCCCAGATTTCAGAAGAGAATACGACCAAGTTCATCAAAACCAACGTGGTTTGTAGGTTTGGAACTCCATTCATCATAATAGTTGATCTAGGTAAACAATTTGATAATGCCCGATTCAGAGACTTCTGTGAAGGGTTGAGAATCGACCTCAAGATCGCTTCAGTAGCTCACCCTCAGACTAATGGGATGGTTATGTCTACCAACAAGACCATCAAGAAGTTGTTGAAAAAAAAGTTACAGCAGAAGAATAACAAGTGGGTAAAGGAGATCTCTGAGGTTCTCTGGGCATAACGAACCACAAAAAGAATAACAACCGAAGAAACAACCTACTCTCTGGCTTTTGGGGTCGAAGTAGTTCTTCCTATCAAGCATAAGCTGACCTCATTCAGAGTACAACACTGTTAATAGTAAAATTTGGGTAGGGATCAAAGAGAAATTTTCCACTCTTCTAGCTCGAATCAAAGCCCGAATTCACCATTCATGGGACCCTGGGTAAACCATAAAGCTACCCCGCAGAAGCAGAGAATGATTATCGGGCTTTAAAATTATCAGGGATGAAGCTAGGCACGACCCGGTCGAGCCCTCATACGAACACTGAAATGGGGGCTTCTCAAGATCACCTATCCCGGAACCTCGGTTCCTGAGGTCGGGCTTTAAAACTACCCCGTGAATGCGAGGAAGGATCACAGAGCTCAATAAGCACTCGAAGTGAAGCCCAACACAAACAAGAGTTAGCTCCTTTCGAACCAAGGCTTTCCGAGGTCATATTTAACTCGTAACCCAATCCAGAAGCCAATCTACCTCTCAAGAAGCCCGTCGTCACTGTCAGAACTGAAGAGAGAGTCTCTAAGTGGATCAAATTCGTTAATGTTCCGATTTGCTAAGGGACGTCTGTAACCTACCTATACATGAAAGACGAATCTCGCCTAAACTACACTACCTCCCGTAAGTGCCCATAAGGCTGTTCCAAGCTTCTAAGACCAGAACTAAAGCATGGATCTGTCTTGCTCTATAAAATAGCTAATGACCTCCATGAAGAATCATGCCATGAATACACATAAGATCATATCTACGTTATAACGAACATTAAATGTTGCATACGTGTAAGACAAGAGTTTGATCCTAAAGAGGAAATAAACTTATCTCATTTAACGATAATCTTGAGTCCGTAATTTACTCGAAGTCAACAACTTTCAAATAGAGGATCCCATCCGATAAGGAGGGAACGGATTCATATAATCGTGGTAGGTGATTCATGAGTTTAAACCTACTTGGAGCATGTATAAATAAGTCCAAGCATGATGTAAAAATTAGAGGCAGAAATAGAGTAAAAAAGAAAGAGAAAAAACGAGAAGAAAAAAGAGAAGGAAGAGGGCCTAAATTCTATAATTAGAACATGGCCGCCATTGTTTCCTTTATTCGACTAGCACGAGATTGCCACTCTTCTATGCCCTATAGAGATTGTGAGTGAATGTGAGAGATTTTTGTATACCAAGAGTGATCAATAATAAAGCTCTCATTTGCTATCACATTATCATTCAAATATTCGTTTCTATCTTAATAGGTCAGATATCTAAGGTACTGACCCCGGCCACCACCTCCGTGGTAGTGGTCTTGAGGGTGTTAGTTAGAATTTATCATCTTGAGCAAATTTCCCGTTAACACTTTCTGGCGCCATCTGTGGGAATTTTCCACACTATCATTTTTATATTCATAAGTTTGTTATTTAATAGTAATCATGAGGCTTCGCTCCTCCCAAGAACAGCCAGGCGTATCGGAACAACCTTCAGCTGAGTCAACACGAAAGGTCCTGAAGAACAGAAGAAAATCCGGGCTCCGTGGCCGGGTCCCGGACCAGCCAGCCACTGTGCGGGCTTAGGATCCCCCAATAAGAAGCCAGATCGCGCTTGACCAACAAGCGGCGGTTATTACTTTCCAGCAAGCACACATCTACAATCAAGAAGAACCAAGCAGGCCCGGGACTCGGTAACTCGTATTTGATCACATGGGACTTACCCCTCCGGAGCCAGCTCATAATAGAACTAGACCCCGACCCTTGATCCGGGATAGGTTAAGGCCCATGCCCCCCTTTCTCGATGCACCGCCGCGTTACCAACCCGGGCAAGTTAAGTCCGCGACGGACGTCCTTCCCTGGGAGCGGCGAGAGTCTCCTCACCCATCTACTTCAAGGAGGGAAGCCCGAGCTAGAGAAGAAGAAATATAAAAAATCCCCCAGGCAGATCTAATCCGTAGAAGAAGTCAGGTAGAGGTAGCTAGCTCATCAGAAGGGTCTGACAGTGAGGAATCCGAGATTAATTCAAGGAAAGCTGAGAACAAGCACCTGAGAGACCAGTTGGTAGAGCTTCAGAAAGAGATCTAGAAGATGAAGAAGGAAAAGTACAAGGAAGACAAGAAAGGTCCTCTTAGTGCGATGAATGCTCCTTCACCAGAAGGATCAGGAAGGCAGAGCTTCCGCCAAAATTCAAAATGCCAACTGATAGATTCTTCGGGATAAGATCCATTGAGCTAATTGGAGAGCTTCGTCCAACAGATGGAGGTCCAGAATGTGACCAAGACCGCCACGTGCTGGATGTTCCCAACTACGCTGACGGATTCCACTAAGACCTGGTTCAGAAAGCTACCCGCTGGCAGTGTGGATTCCTTCATAAAGCAGTCAACTAATTTCTGCTCGTAATTCTATGGACTTAAACCCCAATTGAAGGATCCAATCAATCTACAGTACGTGATCCATGAGAAAAGGGGAAACCCTCCGGGTTTATGTCAAGCATTTCTAAAAAGAAGTCATCCACATGAGGGTCTTTACTGAGAAAGAAACCATCGCCAAGTTCAGGAGAAACCTGTGGGCCGGTAAGCTTTTCCTGTCTTTTACCAAGTGACCTCCAAAGAACTACCAAAAAGTCTATGATCGGGCTCTAGAGCAAATTGAAGTCGACGAACAACTCAAGGTCAAGATGGAACACGACGATATAAGACCCGTAAAGTGACAGAAGAAGGAAGCTCTCATACCAGAGCAAGCTCAGAAAAGCCAGAACAGATCCCCCAATAGATCGATGTATCGCTTCCTTATTTCTCAACCCAAATAGGAAAGGTATCCAGCAAAACAAACTCCTCTGCGCGCTTCATCTCTTCCAAGGACAGTGGCCTCAATAGCTCAAGATGAGAGAGGATATGATCATTACACCCCCTTAAATGTATCCTGTGAAACAATCTATCTCGCCAGTCGGGACAAGGGGTTACTACAGAAGCCCGCACTCATTAAATCCCCCGTCGATAAGAGGAATCATTATAAGTATTGTGACTTTCATGAAGACATGGGACACAACACTTCAGAGTGCTATAACCTGTGAAATCAGATCGAGGATTTGATAAGGGAAGGATGTTTGGTAGAATTCTTACAGTAGGTCAGGGATAATATTCAGACTGGAAGGGAAGTGCAAGCCGAGATACGTGAGCAGACTGAGAAAAGAAAGGGGAGAAGGCAGATCTGATGCAGAAAATCCAGATAATACATACCATCAACGGAGGGCCTACTCTAGCTAGCACCTCCAATAATTCCAGGGAAAACCATGCTTGGAAAATCCCTCGTGTGGACAAACGGCGGGGTATCTTCAAGGTCGACCAGAGCCCGACAAACTCTCCTAGATGTCACAAATAATTTTCACTGAAGCGGATGTCTACAACACCGTGCAGCCTCATGATGATCCCATGGTGATCACGGTACAGATTGCCAACTTCATGGTACACCGTGTGCTCGTCGACACAGGCAGCAGCGTCGACGTCCTATTTAAAGACACCTTGGAAAAGTTGAACTTGAAACAGTGGTGTTACAATAGTTGCATTACCCCGCTGTATGGGTTCACTAGGGACTCAATCATACCCATGGAATCAAAAATCCAGCCAGTAATTCCGACCAGTAATCTTTAGAGCCACACCTCTCCAGCAGAATATCATGACAGACTTCGTGGTGGTGGATACCCCATCGGCCTACAATGCAATATTAGGAAGACCATTTTTATCATCCTTGAAAGGGATCCTATCCATCTACCACAACGTTCTGAAGTTCCTAGTATAAGACAATATAAGGAAAGTACGGGGTGACCAGCAAGCAGCCGGGAGATGCTATGCAGTGACTACCAACCCAACAACTTTAGCAAAACAACTTGCCCAGATAACATAGATCCAGGATGGGGCAACACCCGTATTGACCCTGGGAGATGTAGGAACCATAAATCACTCAAAGGACGACCCCATGGTGCGAGACAAAGAGGAGCAGAGAAGGGAATGGGCTAGCGGCCATCCAGTGGATAAGCTAGAAGAGATTCCCATTCGGATGGGAGATCCTTCGAAGGTTGTCAAAGTCGGATCCACTCTTGAACCAGGAATGAAAGAGGGTTTGATCGGGCTCCTCAAAGAGTTCAATGACATCTTCGCTTGGAGTCATGATGAGATGCCCAGAGTCTCGATGTCTTTGGCTGCTCACTGATTGGCAGTGGATCCGACCTTCAAGCCCATCAAATAGAAAAGGCATCACTTTAACACCGAAAGAAATGTTGCGGTTCAGGAAAAATGAACAAATTAACCTAAGTGGGCTTCATCAGAGAAGCACGTTACCTCGAATGGATCGCCAACGTGGTCATGGTCACAAAGGCGAATAGGAAGTGGGGCATGTGCATCGATTATACCGACCTCAACCGGGCATGCCCAAAAAATAGTTTCCATTACCAAAAATTGATCAGTTGGTTGACTTCACCTCTGAAAACAAGCTCTTGAGCTTCACGAATGTGTTTTCAAGATACAAACAGATTATGATGCACCCCACCGACCAGAAAAAGATCAATTTCATCACCGGACGGGGTCTGTATTGCTACAAGGTGATGCCGTTCGGACTTAAGAACGTGGGTGCTACATATCAACGGTTGGTCAATAGGTTGTTCAGGACAGAAGTTGGAAGATCAATGAAAGTGTATATTGACGACATGATCACCAAGTCCTCAACCATTGAAATCCATTTGGATGACTTCGCAGAACTTTGGTGATCTTAAGAGAGAACCAGATGAGATTGAACCCCTCCAAATGCGCCTTTGGGGTAACTGTGGGGAAGTTTCTACGCTTCATGGTTCATGAGAGAGACATAGAGGCTAACCCGGAAAAGATTAAGGCTATCCTGGATCTAGAGTCCCCCACATCACTTAAACAGGTTCAAGTTTTGACCGTGCAGATAGCAGCGCTCAACAGGTTCATTTCTCGGCCTACCGACAAATGTCTCCCATTCTTCAAAGTTATCAAGCAGGGAAGAAACATGAAATGGGACCAGGAGAGTGAACAAGCTTTTTAAGCCTTGAAGAAATATTTGTCAAGCCCTCCGCTACTGGTCAAGCCAAGTCTTGGAGAAGAGCTGTAAATCTACTTGACCGTTTCAGAGACTGCAGTAAGTGGGGCCCTGGTCAAAGAATATGGAGATAAGGTCCAACGGCCTATCTACTACATAAATCATGCTCTAACCAAACCAGAAAAGAATTATACCTTTATGGAGAAGGTCGCGTATGCCTTGGTGACCTCAGTAAGGAAGCTTTGTCCCTACTTTCAAGCTCACTCAATAGCAGTAGTGACGGACCAACCCGTCGTCAATTCTTAAAAAGGCCAGATGTATCCGAAGGGTTGGTTTTATGGGCCCTGGAGCTCACCCAGTTTGATTTAAGGTACAAGCTTAGGACCGCAATTAAAGCCCAGGCTTTGGCGGACTTTGTAGTAGAGATCTCAGTACCCTCAGATCAAGCAACCTCTACAGCGACAAACATAACCCCTAAGATGATTCCAGATTCCGATAGCTAGTCAGAAGGTTGCAAGTCATGGATCCTGTACACCGATGGAGTGTCCGGGCAAGTAGGGGGAGGAGCGGGCATAGTTCTGATCAACCCCGAGGGGACTGAGTGCTACCACTATTTTAGATTTGAATTTAAAGCCACTAACAATGAGGCGGAGTATGAAGCCCTCTTATCCGGAATAAGGGCGGCCACGGAGCTTGGGGTCGATTACCTGAAGATCAGGAGTGACTTGTTGCTCACAGTCAACCAAGTCTCTGGGATTATCAGGCAAAAGAAGATAACATGATTGCCTACCTGAAGCTAGCTCAACAGCTTAAGAGTGGGTTTAAAGGATTTAAGATTGAGCAGGTACCTCGACAACAGAATCGTTGAGCTGACGTCCTAGCCAAGATAGCTGTGAATGGCGGCCAGACCTCACCCCAGGGGGTCCCTCTCCAAGTGACCCTCATACCCAGCACAGTAACAGGTAAGGAAACTCATACCCTGGATCGGCAGCCATGCTGGATGGACCCAATAGTTGATTATCTCCAAGAAGGGAGGCTTCTCGGGTAGCCCGACCAAGCTACGAAAATCAAGAGGCTCTCAGTCCGGTATTGCTTGGTAGATGGGTACTTATATAGGAGGGGTAAATCCCTTCCTTTGCTTCAATGTTTACATCCTAACGATGCTAAATGGGCATAGAGAGAGGTTTACTCCGGGGAGTACGGGAACCACATTGATGGGGAAGCTCTGGCATATCAAGTACTCCGTATAGAGTACTATTGGCCAACCATCCATCAAGATGAAAAGAACTTAGTACGGTCCTACGAAGCATGCCAGTAGACCACAAACTTGAATCACTTCCCGCCGGAGCGGTTGTCATCCCTTAGCTCACCGTACCCCTTTGCTTTGTAGGGAGTCGACTTGATCGGACCACTTTCAACTGCTCCTGGTAAAGCCAAGCATGCTATCGTTACGATTAACTATTTCACAAGATGGGTCGAAGCTAGACCGCTCTCCTAAATATCGAAAGAAAATACAACAAGGTTTATCAAGAATAATGTAATTTACAGGTTTGGGACCCCTATTGTCATTGTAGCTGACCTTAGCAAGTAGTTTGATAACGGTCTGTTCAAAGACTTTTGCGAGGACTTGGGAATCAACCTTTGATTCACTTCAGTAGCCCACCCTCAGACTACTGGACTGGTGGAATCCACTAATAAGACTATTAAGAAGCTGTTGAAAAAGAAGCTGCAACAGAAAAATGGCAGATGGGCAGAGGAGCTTCCCGAGGTCCTTTGGGCTTACCGCACTATGAGGAGAAAGGCCACCGGAGAAACTCTTTACTCTTTGGCCTTCGGGGTTGAAGTAGTTCTTCCCAATGAGCACAAGCTGAACTTCTTCAGAGTTCAACATTTTGAACAGAAGAGCAACGAGGATAAGCTCCGAGCTGGCTTAGATCTCTTGGAAGAAAAACAAGATCGAGTAGCTGAGAATGTAGCAATTTACTAGTACAAGATTGCTAGATACTTTAACAGGAGGTTTAAAGCCCAGAACTTTAAGGAAAGGGACCAAGTTCTCAGGAAAGTGACATTGAATACCAGGAAGAGGTCAGACGGGGTCTTGGGACCTAACTGGGAAGGACCTTATTTGGTAAAGGTGGCGGTCCGCAATGGGGCGTACAAGCTAGACGACACGAATGGTCGACACATCGATCATACTTGGAATGCAGATCACCTAAGAAAATTCTATCTCTAAACAGGAGACTCGTGAGCAGGCTACCTCCGCCTATTTTTTAGTCACAAGCAATAATGTACTCCATTCTCTTTTCTTATAAATAAAGCCTATTTTCTTCATCTTCAACTATGTTCTACTGTGATTTGGTTCTACAAGGGAAATTTCGACATTACCATTCCAAGACCAGGGATTAGCCGGGGAAGCCCCATTGTTATCCCTGATGCCTCGGCCGAGCACTACCAGCCACCAAAAAGGGTCTGAGTGTGAGAACATAGTTGACATTCAGATCTCAAGATCACAAAATGGCTAGATAGCCCTTCTGATGCCTTGGCCGGGCTACCACCCCCAAGAAGGATCTGAGTGTAAGAGCATAGTTGCCATCCAGATCTCAAGACCAGGAAATAGCTAGATAGCCCTCTTGATACCCCCCCCCCCCCCCAAGAAGGATCTGAGTGTAAGAGCATAGTTGTAATCCAGATCTCAAGACCAGAAAATAGCTAGATAGCCCTTCTGATGCCTTGGTCGAGCTACAACCCCTAAGAAGGATCTAAGTATAAAAGCATAGTTGTCAACCAGATCTCGAGACCAGGATATAGCTAGATAACCCTCGTGATGCCTTGGTCGGGCTATAGCCCCCAAGAAGGACTCAAGTTTACGAGCACGATTGCCATCCCAATCCCAAGGCTAGGAGTTGGCTACATAGCCCTCCCTGATGCCTCACTCAGGCTATAACCTGCTAGAGGGGCTCGAGAATCGAAAACTCTTCTACTTAAAACTCCAATGTCTCAGTTATTACTGGTCGTTAATTCTCCGTGTATATGTGGTTGCTTACTGTGACTGGTGCGAACAAGCCTGAAATCACGTAAGGGGACTATTTACCAAAATCACTGAGCTACAAGTTTCTGTTGAGAGTTGAAAACTCAAGCTAGCTGTCTACTTTCACACTTAAGTAGTTTTTCTATCTTATTGCTTTTCCCAAGTTGAGTTAAGTCAAGTTATTTTAGAGGCTGCACCTAGATCGAGATCTGAAATGAAGTAAGTACATGCCAATCAAGTCAAAATTTAAACAAGATCTAAAGTCAAGTTTCATTAATGGAATGGGGAGCCTATCCCCCGGTAAGGCTATAGCAATCAATTAGGGAGCCCAACCCCTATTTTCAGGCTAAAAGTACTAGTAATAAAAAAAATAATGATGGACGATGATTGTCTGGCTTGAGTAGAGTGGAGAGCCCACCCCTATTTTTCAGGTATTCAGAACAAGTCATCAGAAGATGGATTCAAACTTCTGTATCCTCCTTATTTCCTCCAGCTTCCCCTCTCTCAAGATGGCCTTCGCCTTCCGCCCTTCTTTCTGGTGGTCGCTCATCCTAGTTAGCCGTCTCTGCCCCCTCTTCCTAAGGGTGCCCTTCGATTGCCTGGCGCTCAGCTGGGTCCCCTTCCAAGACCTCATTAATCACCGTCATGACCTCAAGTGGTATGGTTGCATCAAGAAGGTTGGCCATTGACTCTGGCATGCTCTCTCCCACTGTTGGTTCTCCCCTTGAAGGCGCTTTAAAGGGATTCCGGGCTTCTGTAAGGCCTCTTTCTGGCTCCGTGGGTAGAACCCCCCTCGAGGATTCTCTAGGACCTGACATTGGGAAGATGAGAGGAAGAGGAGGAGGAAGGCCTAACACAGTTTGTTACTTCCAGGCTTCGACCATATTAGAGGGATCCAATTCATCACCCATGGGACGAGACATCTCTACGACCTTGGCCAATATCTCTTCTCTATCCCATTTGGCAATAACCGACAGGTCGAAGGGAAAGGGGGAAGGAAGGGCTTTAGCAACCTGGTAGGAGGCGTAGAAGTATCCCTAGATGAAGGAGGAATCCACCTCAATTTGAAGCTTGGTAACCTGGGCTTGCAGATCATGGTTCTCAAAATCCAGTGCCTTTACTTCTTCCTTCCAATTATCCCATTGACTTACTAGATGCTGAGACCGAAGGGTTTCTTGATCGAAAGACCGTTTCAACCTCTCATGGAGTTTGGCCAGTTGTGCTTCCATTCCCCTCTAGCTAAAGGTCATCTCATGTACCAAGGCTTGAGACTGTGCCAACAATTCCATGGCTCGCTCAGCTTCAGCTTCAGTCCTGGCTACGCGGTCGCAGAGAGAAGCTACCTGGTGACCCATGGCTACTTGAAATTTGAAGGCCTCCAAAGGGATTTCAAGTTAGGAAACGTCAAATTAAGCTATTACATGAGAAAATGAAAAGCAATGACTACCTTGACCAAGAGGGCAGAACCCTTGGTAACCAGAATATCTATGAACATTAAAGCCATCATAGAAAGACTGCCCTTGGGGCAGGAAGCAACGAATCACTCTAAAACCCCATCTTGAGATGCAGAGCCAGATTGATCAAGCGGGCAAGTAGGGGAAACCCCTTTAACACCAGCTTCGGGGTCCTTTGAAGCATGGGAGACTGGGAGTATAGAACAAGAGGCAGAAGTAACTGGCAGGTGCGGAGCAGGGGCGTTAGGAGCAGAAGCAAGAGTAGGGGTACCTAGAGCAGGAGCTGACGTTACTGCATCAGCGGCTTAAGAAACAAAGGCCCCTTTACCCTGTACCTTGGCAGTCCAAGAGGCGAGGAGTGATAACTTGGACCTGTGCTGGGAAGAGGATGGAACAGAAGTAGACAGAACCTCGGCTGGAGTGGGTAGCCCTTTTTTATCCAGGGAAACCAGAGGGTTTTCCCGACTAGGCTTTGAAATTTCCCTATATCTTTTTAATGTTCATATACCTAGAGGGAGGGTTGGAATAGGTATATACATCAATTTTTGTCTTCTTTTAAAACAATGCAATTTTAATAATGCTTAATGAAAATTGCAAACAATGACACACAATATTTACGTAGTAAACCTCCGAAGAGGAAACATCCACGGGTTGATACCACAACCACCGGTAAAAGAAAATCCACTATTTCAAATAAGAGTTAAACACTCAAGCAATCAACACATGCTCTCCAAGCTATCACTCTTACTCTACCATTGAACCTAGTTATATACTATGCTGACTTCCTATCCAAGATCTCCTATCTCTAGAAAGACTCCTTGCTCACCTATCCGGATCCTTCTAACCCTAGGCAAGACTTCTTGCTCAACTATCCGAGTCCTCCTGACTCTAGTTGAGACTTCCTTGCTCATCAATCCGAGGTCTCACACCTCTTGTCGAGACTTCCACTTGCTTAGCTATCCAAGTCCTCCCGACTCTAGCTAAGACTTCCAATTTCTCAAATCAAAGAATCACTCTAAGATATGAGACTTCGTACCTCTTCACAAGGCATCTAAGTGATCATGAATGTAAAACGCAAACAAGCACTCAACATAGAAAATGATGATCAACAAATTCTATGGACATGCAACTAGATAGCTAGATTACACTTTCAAAGAGCAACCACAAATGTATCTAGACAACCTAAGCATGTTATCAACTAAGAACATAAATATGAAAACAAATACACCAATTGAAACACAACCTAGTTCTTAGAAAATGAAATTAGATCTAGAAATAGTCAATCAAGCATAAGAATAAAAGATTTCTAGAAATAATTTCATATTTATCAAGTTTAGCACAAATCATTCAATTTATCACAATCTAGCTAAACTTTAAAATCAATTCAAAAAACCACAAATTGATATCAAAATCATCCTAGACATGCTTCTTAATCAAATGACATCAATCAATAAGAAGATCTAAGAAGAAAACTAAGAAGAAGATGATTTTACCAACAAGGATGAAAATCATGAACTGAAGATCTGGTCACAACGAAATATCTATACATACTTTGGTTCTGGAAATTCTTGGGATTCGTAGAAATCTTCAAGACACTCGAAATAGGTTTTGAATCAAGTGATTTGGAGTAGAAATGAAGAAGTTATCACAAAAACAAAAATCAAAATGTTGAGAGAAAATTTCTGCACTTGTTCTTCAATTTTGTTTATCTCTACACATTAATGAATGAGATGGAATGAGAGGTTTTAAAGAGAGAACAACCAAAAGACCATTGTTCCCTCATGCCTTAGTGCCTCCCCGAGATGGCGCGTGGGCATCTTGGGGCATCAAGGCTTTGGGGCCGAGTTGGCCACACGCCATCTCGGGAAGCTGCCAAGTGATGGCTTGTGCCATCGCACCTCTTCCCTTGCGCTCCTCTCGCGTTCTTCGACCGTTCTTTGGCCTCCAAACTCTGAATTCAAATCTGTTTACAGATTATGAACCGATACTCCCTCACAGACATGGATATATAAGATACTCAACCAGAAAATAATAATTTGACTTGATATACGAAGACGGAGACAATGTATGCAACATGAGTTGAAAGTGTAGTATATTTTGACTTAGAACTTGAAATCAATAATATGAGTAACCGAAATGACCGGAACTCAATCATGAATAATCTAAGACTAAAATCAAGTTCAAGATCCATGTTATACAAACATATAAACAAATAAACACATTTCTCACAAGAATACAAACTACATAGAGATAGTCTACAATCATGCATTTTCCAAAACATGTTACTTTCATAACAATGCATGAGCATTCAACTTCAAGTGTGTGAATGTGTTATACCAAGTGATACGCTATGATGCAGGGACACAAATGTATGAATTTTGTGTGTGTGCACATTTAATGATGCATAACTAAGTAGGGACACATATGAATGAATTGTGTGTGTGTGTGTGTGTGCATTTAATGATGCACAACTAAGCAGGGATACATATGAATGAATTGTGTGTGTGTGCGCTTATGTCTTGCAAGAAGAAGAAGAATCTTGATACCTTAGCATCCAAGAATAGTACCAATACTTTTGAAGACGAACTTTGCATCATGAGAAGTTGATTTTCTTCCTTGAAGCTCTTATCATCACGAACAACTTAAGCAACTAAGCATTACAAAGAAATGAAGTTTTGTTATGGAATCAAGCAAACAAAAATCTAAAACCTAACAAACTTGGCAGAATGGGGAGGAGTACGAGCTTGCTGGGCTTCACGGAAAGCTGGAGCAACAACAAAAAATGTTAAAAAAAAGAAAAAAAAAGAAAAAAAAAGGTAAAGCCATCAGAACTGAACCATTCAACGATACAAAGCTTGATGGTTCAAAGTACTTACGAAGAGTAGCGTCGGATATTCGTAGGAAGCGATTTATCCGACGAGGATCAAAAGGAGCAGCAGTCGGGAACTTCAGGTTCAAGTAGTTCCGGGCAAGGATGACTTTCAGTACCACCTCAGACTCGGCAGGTAAGTTATCTCGGCTCCACAAGGGCTTATCGTTGAAAGTTGTGGGGACCGTAAACTCATGCCCACCTATAAAGATCGAGCACCCCCAATCATCACCAGCCAATATTCATTCCTCTTTCAGGTTGCGTCCTTCCTTAAAGCTCTTGAGATGATGAAATTAAACTTATTCTTGGCCTTGGCGTAAAACTGACCTCGGGGGACCCTGACCAGGCTCTTAATTTGAAAGAGGAAAGCAATCTCCTCTACTCCGAGCTCCCTAGTTATCTTGCTTAGCTCGCACTGCTCCCTTTACAGTACGAGGAAGCCAATCAGGTGCCTCTAGAAGTCGGGCGTCAACTAGAGAGGAGCTAACTGAAAGGCGTTGAGAGCCCATCGAAGAGTAGGATGAAAAGGGAGCCTTAACAAACTCTCGAAAGCCGCAACGTGGATGGGGAGCACACCTTTGGGTGGATTAAAGATGTTGTAATTCCTGTGAGGGACTGTTAGGGAGATGCTGTCAGGAATGCTATATCTAGACCTCGGGCGGTTGATCGACTTTAGGTCAATGGCAGAGTCTGGAATGACCCTGAAGTCATACGGAATACACCTCTTCAGGGAAGGACCGACGACCGTGACTTGGTCCTTTCCAGCGACGCCGACCCTATTCTCTTTACCAGAATCCTTATAAACAAAGTTCAAAGGATTGTCTGGTTGGTTAGAAAACCCAGTCCCGATTGCTACATTCTGGTTCGATCGATGACGTTACAGGGACGGAGGTGAGTCACCCAGTCTAGGTCTCATCGAGCCCGCTTTCCTTGGGCAAGACTTGAAACCTCTGTACCTTCAATGAGGGAGTCAACAGAGTCATGACTGATTTTTGACATGGTAAAATAGGGTTTGGAGGCTGAGAAAAAAGGAAAATCGACAGGAGATATAAAGAAAGAAAATTTGAAATTTTAAAATTGAAATTGCGTAAGGAAGTGACGATGAGTTCGAATTTAAATAGGAGCTAGGATGGTAGCGACATCGATGAAATCCTTAAGAGGATTACCTCAAACCACGGAGAAGGCCGTAACACGGCCGGATTTCTTCAAGGAATACTCCAGTTCGTGCTCGCCACGTCACCTGAGCAATTAATGAGAAGATTTCATTCGAGATCCTCAATAATGATTTGGTAACGGAAAATTTCATAATTAAAAAATAAGGAATCTGACTCCAACCCCAACACTACCACCGGTGTTCAAGTCAAAGGAGACTTCTGTTAACAGTAAAATTTGGCTAAGGGATCAAAGAGAAATTTTTCACTCTCCTAGCATGAATCAAAGCTCGAATTTGCCATTTATGGGACCCCAGGTGAACCATAAAGCTACCCCAGAGAAGCAGGGAAGGATCACCGGGCTTCAAAATTATCAGGGATGAAGTTAGGCACGATCAGGTCGAGCTCTCATACGAACACTGGAATATGGGCTTCTCGATATCACCTATCTCGAAACCTCTGTTCCTGGGGTCAGGCTCCAAAACCACCTCGTGAAAGCGAGAAAGGATCGTCAAGCTCAAGAAGCACTCGAAGTGAAGCCCAACACAAACAATAGTGAGCTTCTTTCAAACCAAGGCTTCCCGAGGTCAGATTTAACTCGCAGCCTAAGCCAGAAGCCCAATTACCTCTCCAGAAGCCCGCTGTCCCTGTCAGATACGAAGAGAGAGCCTCTAAGTGGATCAGATTCGCTAATGTTCCGATTCGCTAAGGGACGCTTGTAACCTACCTAGACATGAAAGAAGAATCTGACCTTAACTACACTACCTCCCGTAAGTGCCTGCAAGGCCGTCCCAAGCTTCTAAGACCAGAACTAAAGCATGGATCTGCTTTGCTCTACAAAACAGCTAATGACCTCCATGAATAATCATGCCATGAATACACACAAGATCATATCTACATTATAACGAACATTAAATGCTACATACGTGTAAGACAAGAGTTTGATTCTAAAGAGGAAACAAACTTATCTCCTCTAACGATAATCATGAGTCCGTAATTTACTCGAAGTCAACGACTTTCAAATAGAGGATCTCGCCTAATAAGGAGGGAACGGATTCATAAAATCGTAGCGGGCAATTCACGAGTTTTAACCTACTTAGAGCATGTATAAATAGGTTTAAGCATGATGTAGAAAGGAAAGTCAGAAATAGAGTAAAAAGGAAAAAGAAAAAGAAAAAATGAGGAGAAAAAATAGAAGGAAGAGGGCCAAAATTTTATAATCAGAACACGACCGCCATTGTTTCTACTATTCGACTAGCACGAGGTTGCCACCCTTCTATCCCCTAGAGAGATTGTGAGTGAATGTGAGAGATTTCTATATACCACGAGTGATCAATAATAAAGCTCTCATTTGCTATCAGATTATCATTCAAATATTCATTTTTATCTTAATAGGTCAGATATCTAAGGTACTGACCCCGGCCACCACCTCTGTGGTAGTGGTCTTCAGGGTGTTAGTTGGAATTTTTCATCTTGAGTAAATTTCCTGTTAACAAACACTTTGAGCCAAAAAGCAACGATGTCAAGCTCTGAGCCAGACAAGGCCTTCTAGAAGATAAACAAGATCGGGCAGCTGAGAAAGTAGTAGTTTACCAAAGCAAGACTGACAGGTATTTCAACAGAAAGGTCAGAGCTAGAAGCTTTAAGGAAGGGGACTTGGTTCTCAAGAAAGTGACCCTGAATACCGGAATAAAATTGGATGGGGTTATAGGACCCAATTAGGAGGGGCCATACTTGGTGAAAGTAGTGGTCCGTAATGGAGCATACGAAATTGAAGACATGGATGGTCAACCCATCGACCACACCTAAAATGCTGATCATTTGAAGAAGTTTTATCCCTCGACAGGGTACTCGTTAGTAGACAACCTTTATTTAGGTATCAATAAGTTTCTCAACAGCAATGTACTCCATCTTGATCATCAATAAAGTCTGCTATTAATTTCTCTATCTCTGATTATATTCTCCAAGAATAAATTCACCATGATTGCCATGAACCAGGGAAAGCTAGATAGCCTCATTGATGCCTTGGCCGGGCACCACCTCTACCAAGAAGAGTCTGAGTGTAAGAGTATAGTTGCCATCCAAATCTTGAGACTAGGATAGCTAGATAGCATTCCTGATGCCTTGGTCGGGCTATCACCCCCAAGAAGGGTTTGAGTGTAAAAGTATAGTTGTCATCCAGATATCGAGACTATGTTAGCTAGATAACCTTTTTGATGCCTTGGTCGGGCACCACCACCAAGAAAGTCCTGAGTGTAAGAGCATAGTTGTCATCCAGGTCTCAAGACCAGGATAACTAGATAGCCTTCCTGATGCCTTGGTAGGGCTACCACCTCCAAGAAGGGCCGGAGTGTAAGAGCATAGTTGTCATCTAGGTCTGGAGACCAGGATAGCTAGATAGCATTCTTGATGCCTTGGTCGGGCTACCACCCCTAAGAAGGGTCTGAGTGCAATAGCATATTTGCCATCCAGATCTCGAGACCATGATAGCTAGATAACCTTTATAATGCCTTGGTCGGGCTACTACCCCCAAGAAGGGTCTGAGTGTAAGAGCATAGTAGCCATCCATGTCTCAAGACCAGGATAGCTAGATAGCCTTCCTGATGCCTTGATCAGGATACTACCTCAAAGAAGGGCCTAAGTGTAAAGGCAAGTTTGAAGAAAATCATAACAAGATTTCATTAATAACGATAAGAGAGCCTATCCCCTCACAAGGTTGCATACATCAAGCAGGGAGCCAAACCTTTAGTTCCGGGCAACATCTGTAAAGAAGAACAAAGAAATAGTTGATAAAAAATAGAACCAGTCATGAGTATATCAAGGTGCTCACCCTCTTTTCTGGGCAATCAAGATAGGTTGTCAAAGGGATCATATCAAACTCTGACATCCTCCCGGCTTCCTCCCACTGCTCTTCCTTCCTACTGGTCTCCGTTTTCCTCTCTTTCTTCTGGTGGTTGATCAACTAGATTGTCTCCTCCTACTACTTCTTCGTCCGAAGGTTGCTTGTCTGCTTACTGCCCAATCTGGTCCTCCTTCAGGACTTCATTTACCACAACCTTAACCTCAAGGGAAATGATCGTATCTTGAGTAGTAGCAACCACCTCTGTTACCATATGTGCAACCTATGACTCTGCTCCAGTGAGCTCCTCTAGGCGATCTTCGACCCTCTCCTGAACCTTAGGTAGCACTTTTCCCACCTCCGTGACTGTGGGAGGATATCCCTTAAGCTTGACCAAAAGATTCCCATAATCATGAGCTTGAAAGGAATGGAGAATGGAGAATGGAGATGAGGATCTGTTTCTATCACTTGCTTCCCGGCTCCCTACGTTGGAGGTGCATACTCCATCACCAATAAAAAGAGACATCATCTTAACTTTTTCCATGAATTCCTCCTTGTCCCAATAGGTGATGATAGACAGACCAAAAGGAGGAGGAGAGCTTCTACAGCCTGGTAAAAGGCGTAAAAATATCTGTCACTAAAAGAGGCATCCATCTCGGCCTGTAGCTTGGCCACTTGATCATGTAAGCTTTGGCTTTCAACATCCAACATCTTGGCCTCTACTTTCCAGGAGTCTCTTTCAGTACCCGGCTTATGTACTTGAGGCTCTCTTAGTCGTAGGTCCACTTTAGATTCTCGTGATCACATTAAAGCTCGGTCAGTTTCTTCTCCATTACCTTCTATCTGGTGGTAATTTCCTGCACCAAAGCCTGAGCTCGAGTGAGCAATCCCATGGCTCTCTCAGCTTCGCCATCAGCTTTTGCAGCACGATCACGAAGAAAGGCCATCTAGTGGCTCATGGCGACGTTGAATTTGAAAGCCTATATGTTGCAAAGTTCAAGTTAGAAAATAATCAAAATAGCTACCTCGATTGCAAATGAAAGAAGATAGTTACCTCAGCCAAGAGGGCGGACCCCTTGGTAAACAGGATATTGATGGGCATTGAAGCAATCAGGAAGAGGCCACCGCCTAGACAAGTTGCAACAAACTGCTTTAAGACCTTGTCTTGTCCAATAGAAATTAGCTAATGTCGAATGTGGGCATGAGAAACCTCCACAGCAGTAGTCCTGAGGCCCCCCAAAGATCGAGAAGCCAGGGATAAGGGTGAAGGAACAAGGACATCAGGTAGGCTAACCGCGGGGGTAACAGAAGTACTAGTGAATACAGAAGGGGCAATCGGGGTAGGAACAATGGCGGCTATAGCACCTATAAAAGGGGCGGTAGTCCTCTTGCCTCGTGCCTTAGAAGCCCAAGATGCGAAGATCTCCATCATGGACCTAGGCTAAGAAGGAAGCGAGATAGGAGCAGGTGGAGCCCTAGCCGGAGTTGATA
Organism: Dipteronia dyeriana; assembly: GCA_032871835.1. NCBI lineage: Eukaryota > Viridiplantae > Streptophyta > Magnoliopsida > Sapindales > Sapindaceae > Dipteronia > Dipteronia dyeriana. Next base: position 96,290,310 of record CM065296.1, on the reverse strand, counting down.
GCCCTCCTTTCTCTGAGGTAGCCGAGGATGTCCCCGGGTTGGTTTGACAGAAGGAGAAGGGGTGTGAGCTCACTGAACTTCATGAGTAGTTAGGGTAACAACAGAAACTGTTAAAACAAATGGGGGGTCAGAATTAAAATGACTAGCATAAAGGAAGCGAGCTAGTTCAAATTCCTCTTTCTTATTGGGCGAAGTAGCAGAGATATGCATGTATCGATTCACTATGCGGGGATCAAATGAGTCAACAGTGGGAAACTTCAGGTTAAGATAGTTATGGGAGATGATAGCCTTCAGAATTATCTTAAACTCGGTGGGTAGAGAATCCCTATCCCATGAGGGTTTATCACTAAAAGTAGTAGGAACATCGAATTCATGTTCGCCGATGAAAATCGAGATTCCCCAATCACCTTCCACCAAAATCCATTCTTCCTTCCAGACAGGGTCTTTCTTGGAAGCACCATGAATGATGAAGCTGAGTGTGTTCTTCGCTTTTGCATAGAACTGACCTTTTGGGCCACCATATAGGCTCTTGATTTGGAAGATGTAAGCCATTTCCTCTGCTCCGGGCTCCCTAGCTACCTTGCTCAACTCACACTGCTCTCTCTACAGCACGAGGAAGCCAATTAGATGTCTTTAAAAGCCAGGGTTTAATTAGAGAGGAACCAGTTGCAGAGCATTGAGAGCCCGTTGGAGGGAGGGGTGAAGAGAAAGCCTGACCCCGTTCTCGAGAGCTGGGACGTGGATCAGGAGGACACCTTTAGAAGGGGAAAAGACATTATAGTTTTTAGGAGGAATGGAGATGGTGATGCTATCAGGAATGTCGTACTTGGCCTTCAAGCAATTAATCGACCTCGGATCAGTTGTAGAATCGGGAATGACCCTGAAGTCGTATGGAAGAATTTCCTCCGGAAGAGCACCAACGACCATAGCTTGGCCCCCACCAGCTACGGTGCCCACGGATTCTTTATTTGATTCCTCATCGACTAGGTCCAGTGGATTGTCAGGCCGGTTCAAAAAGCCAGACTCAATCGAAAGGTTTCAACCTAAGCGGTAACACTGACGAAGTGGAAAGTCATCTTCATAGACAAAAGCTTCTCGTTCCAGCTTCCCGAGAGCCGGGCTAGAGGCATCATCACCTTCCACCAAATGTTGAACACTGTCATCGAATTTCGGCATTATCAAGTAAGAAAAGGTTGAGAGAGTATGAGGAAAGATGGTAGCTTTTATAAAGACGAAGAGATAGAAGTTTTAAAAGTGAATTTGAATAAAACGAAAGCGTGAAGGAGACAACGAGGCTACCGGGTTTTAATAGGGATGAATGGAGCAATAACCTAAGAAGTCAATGACGAAAGCATACATGGAAGCAAGATCTTCGGTAAAGATTACCTCAATTCTCAAGGACTGACGTAACGCAGCCAGATTATTATAAAAAATACGCTGCTTCCTTGCTCATCATGTTTCTCCTGTATTTAATAAGAGGATCCTTTCCTAGATTCTAGCAATTGAAGAAGAAAGAAAATTTCCTAAGTAAAATAGGAAATCTTACTCTAACCCTAACTCATTCATCGGTTTTCAAGTCAGAGGGGACTTCTATTAATAGCCAAATTTAGCTAAAGACCAAAGGCAAATTTTCCATCTTCCAAGCAGGGGTCCAAATCCCATCTTATGTAACAATGTACCAAGGTTCCCAGGGTCGAGCTACCATGCGACCCCGCGGAAGCAAGACGAGGTTGTTTGTACCTTTGGAACACCTTGCAAGCATTCAGAGACACCAGGAAAAGCCTGATGTGATCAAATCAAGCTCCCTATATCGAAACACGAGCCCGAAGCAAGGCCTACAGAGGAGTATCTAAGCTGTTCTTGGTCGGAGTATCTCGCAACTTCCCAGAAGCACGCTACCCTTTCCAGTCGCACAAAGAGACCTTCATGACGATAAGTTGGCCTAATAGTATCTCTCTGTTTCACTTGGGGATGAGCCTCAACTACCCAAGCAAGAAAGAGGAAGCATGTAAAGCTCTGTCGCCACCGAAGAATGCCAACACAGTCATGCCAAGCTATAAAAAGGACCTGGAGGGTCAGATCCAACCACATATGTCAAGATGGGTACAGAGAAGTTCCTCGATACTCCATGTATTAGGTGTCATAGTTGACAACCTCCATGAGACATCTCACCATGATGACACACAGGATCACATCTACACTCTAATATAGGTTAAACCACTACATACTTGCAGATCAAGTCAATGAGTTCAAAGAGGAAACAAACTGATCTCCCTCCAGAATATCCTTCAATCCGTTGAGTAACAAAAGTCAACGACATTTAAACAGAAGATCCCGCCCAATAAGAGAGGATTTGATTGAGATATGCATGGTAGGGAAATGATGAGTTAAACCTAATTGGACCTTGTATAAATACATGGATCATAGCAAGTAGAGGGGGATCTGAATCGGAAAGGCACGTCGTGGAGAGGAAAAAAAAAAGGAATCTACAGTCACCAGCAGTGAACAAATTTTTTTCTTGGCCTAAATTCTCTAAGAGAACATGGCCTCCATTTTATCTACTTATCGACAGGCACAAAGCTGCCACCCTACATTATACCTATGAGAGATCGAGAGTTGATAGCGATTTTTATATGTCACCTTTGATTCACTTGCATTAATAAAAACAATAAGATTTCCCTTACATATCCTATACGAATCTTATCATCACCTATTTAAATCATCCCCCAAATAACACATATAAACAAGGTACCGAAGGTATCTTCCCCGACCGCGACCTCCGAGTTAGTGGTCTCAAGGGAGTTAGCTGAAATTCCTGACCCCAAGTGAATTTTCGGTCAACACTTCCCTTTATCTCCATTTTAATATCTCTATCGTCATCCTCTTCAATACAAGCTTCTATCATAAACAATTTTGGGCAATGATGACCTTGTCGAAACTTCTCGTTACATTCAAAACATAAGCCTTTCTCCTATCTTTTTGTAAGTTCTGCTGGTGTCTATCGTTTAACTGGCAAAAATGGGGTTTGAACTTGGTCTCCCTTGTTTTTTGTTGCATTCTTTTTTTGTTCTAGAACGGATTCCTTCCTCAACCATGTATCCCTTGCTTCATAGAATATGGCCAATCCAATTGTTGCAGATAAATTCGTAGGTCGTACTGTGAGAACCTCTACGTTAATGTTGTCTTTAAGCCAGCTTACAAAGCATCTAACTTGTCACTCATGAGGAAATGTCCTAGCCTTATCAAAACGATTCTCAAATTTAGATTGATACTCTCGGACTTCTCCAGTTTGTTATAGATTCGTGAGCTCACCAAAAGGATAGAAAAATTGGGTAGGGCCATAACGCGAATAAAGACCTTCCTTGAACTCTTGCCATGTCACCTTCTTGTCCTCTTGCTTAAGCAACTGGTACCAAAGTTATGTCTCCCCTTCTAAGTGAAAAGAGGCCAATGCTACCTTTTCCTCCTCTGAAGTACTATGGAACTGAAAAAATTATTCAGCTCGACATAACCAACTCACAGGATCTTCTGCACCATTGAATCGGGGAAAATCCAACTTGACCAATCTAGAGGCATACTAATTCGTCAAACTTGATTCACGCTGGCTATATTTTACTCTCGTTACCATATTGGAAGCCTCTCATGCCTCCTGTTTAGACTTAGGTCCTTCATTGACAGGAAGACACTGGAACAACTCTATAATTTTTTCTAAGACTTGTTGTTGTCTGTCTGGAATGGTGGTCACAGTTTGTTCCAATTGTTGCACTCGGTCCTTCATTTTGAGGCTCTGATACCATTTTGGAATGGTTGCACCAGAACCTTTGCCTTTTGAACCTATATCTAAAACTGGAATTCAACATGAAAAATTAAATAGTGTTTGGCTACTTTGAGGGAACCAAAACCTCTACAAAGGATTGAACCTTTTAATAAAATATTCCCCATTTTACTTCTCATCAGAAACTCACTTAAATACAAGTTACATCAACGTTCACCTGAAAACTAAATTGTTGAAATCGTGGAGCATATCAAACTAACAACTCCAAGCTATTATTATGCTAAAACAAGCCACTAAGAAACTGACTCCTAAATTGACTCCAAAAGTAAAACAAACATAAATGAGACTAGGACCAAGTCTCTAACAATCTCATACTCCATCCTTTGAATCAATGGGGTTAGGGTATCAACTATTATCCCAAAAAATAAAAAAATAAAATTACGAGCTTTTTCTTCATCAAGCTCGACCTCGCATTCTGAGGTTGAAACTTATCAAAAAACCTCTTTTGAGTTTATGGGAGACAGTGAATTTGATAAATATGATATCCTACATTGTTGGAGAGAGCATGACAAGTACTTTCCAATCTCGGCTATTATGGTCAAACAAATTCTTAAAACACCAGTTTCAACCCTTACTATGGAACAAGAGTTTAGTGCATATGAGAATATTCTGGACAAAAGACGTTCGTTTTTGAGTCCAGAATCAATTCAAATCCAAATTTGTGATGATGATTGGACCAAGACATAAAATAGACAACAAGAAATCGATCAAGAAGCAATTTACAATTTCTTTGATGATGACCGTACCACTAGAACTGATGGCAGCCATTGGTTACAATCCCAACTCACATCACCAAATCAATAATAAAAAGTAAGAGAACTATGTGGCCTTTGATTCCTTTAAACCCCAAGAGGATAAGTATGCAACTCAATTGTGGTAAAAATTAAGTGCAATGCTAATTTAAATCTTTTCGTTTTATTTCAATTTGTTTTTCGTATATTTATTTTATTTTAATTTCGGGTTACCCAATAAACTGCATTTACATATCTAATTTATTTTTGTGAATGTATAATATATTTTAAAAAAAATGGAACCAGGCTGCTGGAATTAAGTGAACTAGACCAGAACCGAAACCTTTCTCCAAGCGGTTAGGTTCTAGCTCGAAATCAAAACCGAACTGTGGTCATGACTGACACTAATCGACTTTACGACGAGATGAGATTAACTTAGTGGTAAGTCATTCACGCATACACTCAATAAGTTGCAAGTTCGAGTAATTTCTCATTCTCAAACAAAAAATAGTATAATAGTTATATAAAAAAAAACACTCACTAAAATTTCTCTTATTTAGTTTTTGAAGGAATTGTACTAGCAATTGTTGGGTTTAGCCTTTTATAAGCGAAAACAACTTTTTTAAAAATTAATATTTACATCTCATTCCAATAGTGAGGAGACTCGCTTATCTCCTTGTGTCGAAAATGTATTGCATAAAGGAGAAGGCGTCGAAGAGATTATGGCATTAAGAAGTATCATTCTTTACTCAAGAAAAGATCATGGATTCGTGCAATAAAGAATAAAAGAAAAAAAAAACTTTGCAGTGGAAGGCTCTCTTGGCTTTGACTCTGGTCAAAGCCTACTTCCAATAAGTCTCCTCAATCGAGACTTTTTTAAAAAGTATATACATTTTTTATATACCACTTGTAATAACGGCGATTCGAATCTATAACATCATCAAGCTAAATGAGTGTTCTTACCACTGAGCCACATTGTACGGTTTTTAACCAAACTAATAACTACCTATTTGATATTTTAATTTCAATTTAACAAATCTCTTAGTTTTTAATAAACAAAAGAATAAAAAAAATCCAAACCCTAAAGTAATAAAAATACAATTTTAAAGAGATATCAATATAGTTTCACTAAAAATAGCAAACTAAATCACATATTTGAGTCCAAAGAAGTTTTTTCTAGGAAAAATAGCATTGGTGAGCGAAAGTGTTCCTTTATTCTATAATTAAATGACAAAAGAGAGACAAAGGAAAGAGAAAAGGGGGGGAATAAAGTTATGAGCATGTTTACTAATCAGAAATCTTTCTTAGGAAAGGGAATTAAGCTCCTAATTTTTGAATTCATGTGTTTACTAAATTTATATGAAATTAAGTTCTGTTGACCTCACACATATTAGGAATTAAGATTCTGAATTGAAAGGAACTTGATTCCCTCACTCATATAAGGAATCAAGTTCTCTTTCCTGATTAAAAAGAGGAATTCCATGTTTTCTTACTGTTATGCCCTATAGCTTGTAATTTGTAAATGTGAATTGAACATAAATAAAAGAAGTAGTTTATTCATTCAAACTATCTCATACATTTATATAACATGTGTATTTAACATCCAAGGTTACCGGATATAATTTCGAATTAAGTATATGAATGTCATATACAGATGGATTCAGTTTGAAATAAGCAATTTAACGAGTCCGTAGATAGCAAATAAAGTTGGGTACTTTATTTATGGTTAATCTACAACTGTGGTCCATTACGTAATGTACGGTGATCTTATCCTGGATCATTCATATGGTGATATGAGAATGGAGGCACATTATATGATGTGATCATGTAGGACTGGGTCACGATCTTTATGAATCTCTCACTAAGATCTGTTTCACGATGAGATTTCATATATATCGACTAATGATGGCTATATGTGGGTAATCTTAATCCTGAGTGTCTTATCGACTCCTTTAGGTTAGATCGTGGTCTTAGATATACTATAGGTGAGGTCAGAGTTACATTCCCGATCAATATGCCGTGTATTTTGGGATCGTGGTTTGGCTTGTGGCTGGAAAGGTTTGTACATAATAGTAGAATCCACTCCTTTTTATGAGAAGTAGATGGTAATTTCCTTAAGGATTGATTCAGAGCTTGAACAATATGAGCGCTCTCCTGATTTCGTAAGGAATCTAGGATTTATTGTTCATTAGAGAATCAATGGTACTTAATGTAAAGATATAATTAGAGATGTATAACGGATATTATGACCCAGCTCTAATTATGAACTATTTATGGATAATCATACCATATTTTTAGCTATATTGGTTTGTGTAAAACATCTACAGTTAAAAGAGTGTAGTTTCAGGTTTTTAATAGAATAACACAGAAGTTAATAATCATGAAATATTAATTAAAAAGTTTAATTAATTATTTCTAAGGATTATTGGAGCTCGAAATACTATGGGTTCATTAGATCCCCTTACTAGCCCGATTGATTAAAAGTAACAAGGGTCACAGTTGATTAATTGGATTGTCCAATTAATTGTGTAACGAAAGTGACACGTGTTTATTTGAGAATTAATTTAATAATGAGATTAATTAAATATTGAATATTAGTGATTAAATTGATTAAATAATAAGAGGGTTATTATGATTTTAGTCCCTCTATTTTGTGTTTATCTGGGTTTGATCCACTAGTTTTTGGAATTACTTAATTCAGTCATCTAGTTCTCTGACAATACATAATCCAGTCCTTTCCATCCAATTCTGTTTGTTTTTCGTTGACTTCCGTTAGGTCAAAGGGGCATTATGGGAAATTTGATAAAAACTTCTCGAAACCGGTCTAGAAGAAAGGTAAATCTGGAATTTCATAATAATAATTAATATTACAAATAATTAAAAACAAAAACAGAAATTAAACTAACAAAATTAATAATTAGTAAAATTAAAATAAAAAATGGAAAATGGAAAATGGAAAATGGAAAATGAAAAATGAAAAATAAAAAATAAAAAAACAAAAAAAAATATCTCTCTCTCTCGTGATCTCTCTCATCTCCATATGAATAAAAAAAATCTCTCCTCTCTCCTCTCTCTCTCATTTCTCTCTCCCACCACTCCACCATCGATCTCACTTCTCAATCTCCCTCTCTACACTCATTCATCATCAACAAACCCTAGTCATCGATCTCACTTCTCTATCTCTCTCTCTCTCTCTACACTTATTAATCATCAACAAACCCTAGCCACCATTCACCTCCACTCAATCTCAAATTTCCACGACGGCGAGGGCTGAATATAACTTGTCGCCGTCGGAAAGAAAAAAAGAAAGGCCACGGGCAACTGGAAACCAACCTAGGCATGGTCGATGGTTCCAACAAGGTCGCCAAGACATGTGACGGCTAAGGCTAGTGGCTAAAAGGGCTGACAGAGGCTAGATCGGGTCAGATTTGGGTAGATAGAGTTGGATCGGCGGTGGTGTTAATGGATGTTTTTGTGATGGTAGTTGATGGTGGCAGATGGTGGTAGTGATGACAACGTTGGTGATCGTGGTATGTTGTTGTGATGATGGTGGAGATCTGATATGATGGTGGTGTGTTGTGATTTCTAGAAATTTTGATAAGATTTGGGTGTAGGAAAAAATGTTGAATATGATGATGATGATGATATTTGGATGATTATGGTTTGGACCTTGGGGTCGATCGTGGTCGATGATGATGGCTGATGGACAGGGTTTCCAGATCCTAAAAAAAAAAAATTATATTTTTTAATTTTTTTTTTTAAAAGATGGATTTGGTGGAGATCTAATCTGGACTTCCACCATATCCACAATTTTTTTGGAGAAGATGATACGTCACCGGATAAGATTTTTTGAAAAAAAAAAAGGATCCATCTTTTTTTTGTTAATATATTTTTCATTTAATAAATATATAAATTAAGGGTAAAATGGTCTTTAAAAAAAATTAAGGGTAAAATGGTCTTTTGTACAAAATTACCATATTCCCCTTAACCAGAAACTTTTATCAAGGGTATTTTGGTCATTATACCCACTGACATTGTCAGCCTGTGTATTTTGATAGAATTTCTAACGGAATGACTAAAGTTTGTAATTCTAAAAATTAGTGGATCAAATCCAAATAAATGTAAACTAGAGGGACTAAAATCTTAATATCTCATAATAAGATTATTTAATTATACGATTAATCATTAGTTAGAGGATGTTAATTGATATTTAATTTTGAATAAAGATAGGATAATTTGATTATTTTATTTTTTTTTAAATTAAATATCAAATTTGAATTTAAAAAGTTTAAATTTAAAGTTATTAATTATCTTTTTAAATATTAGATATTTTAAAAGGATTAATTAATTTACAATTATCAGTTAAAAAAAAAAGATAAATATATGTGATATATTGGTTTTGTAAAAACCGATTGACATAGACAAGAAAAAACAAACACATTAATGCACAACTCAAAAACTGCATGTGATGCAATTTTTGGTGTGCAACCAAAAAGAAAAAAAAAAGGGTTGTGTGCAGCTAGGTAAAAGAAAAAAAGGAAAAAGAAAAAAAAAATGTTTTTGTCTTTTGATTCATGGTGGCTGAATTCCACACATAGAAAACAAGAGTTATTTACGTAAGTTTCTTCTACCTCCATTCAAATTCCTGAGTACCGTGACGCGTCCACACGTTGTTACTAATTGCGAGACATAACCGGGAAGATCTTATGGTTCTGATCAGGAAGCAAACCGAAAAATAAAAGAGCCTTCAAACTCCGGTATGAAATAGTTTCATCTCCTAGGGTTACAGATTGCACAGCGGAATGATTTTTTTTTTCATGTATAATAAACAAATGGGTTAGTTTATGAATGTAAAAAAAAAAAAAATCAAATTTACTAACTTCCATTTTAGAGTTTATTAACAAATAAGGAATCAGAAATGAAATCAAATTTATTCATTTTCTAGTGTTTACCGACAAATAATAAATCAGAATGATATAAAGTTGATTACAAAAAATACCCTTATATATATAACATGTAGAAATTTATATTTTATTATGATTTTTTTTTATATTGCTATAACAATATAGTAAAATTTGAACACGTAGTAGCATGTACATATAATGTTACTTTGTCCAAATGATGTGATATCATTATAATCCATTAATTTAAATTATACAAATCTAATCCAATTTAAATGAATGGATTAATAATACGGCATATATTCATAAATGGTAATATAGACCAATATGATTTACATTTAAAGAAACTTTACCATATTAACTTTTTTTATGCTTCACAGTTCATTTTTAGTTCATATATATAAAAATTTTCAAGTCACTACGCATTTATATAAATTCATCAGTGCGTTGGATGTGGACCATTAGATTTACATACTTTGACTCAAAGTGTATGCACTTGTCAAAACTTCTCCATAATCAATGGGCTATATGCAACATACTGATATAACTTATATCAGTGTGCAAGGACTGAAAAACTACTTATATATATATATATTAAAATTTAAGTGCCCTGAGTCAGCAGCTCGAATCTTACCAATAAGAAAAGCTAAAAAAAAAAATACATGGTCTAGATAAATATTGTAAATAAAAAAAAAATAAGTTAAGTGGATAGATAGATACTGTCAAAAAAAAAATTAAGTGAGGATATTTTAGTAAGTGTTAGTGGACAGTGAAAAACTCCGGTATGAAATAGTTTCATCTCCTTCAAACCCTGTCCATCAGCCATCATCATCGACCATGTATTTTTTTTTCAGCTTTTCTTATTGGTAAGATTCGAGCCGCTGACTCAGGGCACTTAAATTTTTAATATATATATCAGTAGTTTTCCAGTCCGTGCACACTGATATAAGTTATATCAGTATGTTGCATATAGCCCATTGATTATGGAGAAGTTTTGACAAATGCATACACTTTGAGTCAAAGTATGTAAATCTAATGGTCCACATCCAACGCACTGATGAATTTATATAAATGCGTAGTGACTTGAAAATTTATATATATATGAACTAAAAATGAACTGTGAAGCATAAAAAAAGTTAATATGGTAAAGTTTCTTTAAATGTAAATCATATTGGTCTATATTACCATTTATGAATATATGCCGTATTATTAATTCATTCATTTAAATTGGATTAGATTTGTATAATTTAAATTAATGGATTATAATGATATCACATCATTTGGACAAAGTAACATTATATGTACATGCTACTATGTGTTCAAATTTTACTATATTGTTATAGCAATATAAAAAAAAATCATAATAAAATATAAATTTCTACATGTTATATACATAAGGGTATTTTTTGTAATCAACTTTATATCATTCTGATTTATTATTTTTCAGTAAACACTAGAAAATGAATAAATTTGATTTCATTTCTGATTCCTTATTTGTTAATAAACTCTAAAATGGAAGTTAGTAACTTATTTCTAATTCCCCTTCATTCTCTTTCCAGTGAAACTTAATTTTGATCTGGTTAGTAAAGTTGTCCTAAAAGACATTATTATCGGTTTCAATACTTTAGTACTATTAAAACTCAACTTATTAACTTATGTTAGTTTGTTTTTCATATTTAAGAGTTAATGGGTCTGAATTGGATACGTTAAGTTGGTTTTGTTTATAATTTTTAGAGGTCAAACAATTTAAAAATACCAAAAAAAAAACAACTGAAATATCATTTTAAGAATATCCTACAAATATAACAGACTAACAAATGAAAATAGATAACAATTAATAGAAAATAAATAAGTAAGGTACTTTCTTTAAAAAAATTAACGAAATTTCGTACAAATGTCAACTTAATTGTTTTCAAACAATTTTTTTTATAAAAAAAAAAACAAGCTAACACTATATTTATAGGTGAAAAAAAAAACAAAAAAAAAACATATTATTCATGACTAGAAAAAAAAATGTGATTGAGGTTTTAGACTAAACCCTGTTCATAAAAAAAAAAAAAAAAAAAAGGAAGACCGTTTTTTAACAGAAAAAAAAAACGATAAACTTGAGAGACCAAATTCCTAAAGGCCCGTTCTGTAAACATTTTTCAGTTGTTGTTTTTCGAAAATAAAAATGAAAATGAAAACAGTATTTTTGGTTTCATTTTCGAATTCTGAAGACGCGTCTAATAATAAATACAGAAAACTATATTTTGAAAATGAAAACAGAAAAAACGCGTCTGGTAGGTTAACCGAAAACTATCAAAAATTGAAATATCAATTTTAGTATTTTGTTTAATATTATTACAACTATAAAAAAATTAATTAAATAATTAACCAATATAATTTTTGTATTGTAATTTTTAAATTAAACAAAAGTAACACATCAAAAATTAATTCAAAAAAATATATCAAAAAAATGAATTAATCAAAACTAAACTCTTAAATTATAAATAAATAATTATAATTTATATATATTATTATATAATAAAAATATAATTGTATATATTATATTAATATAAATATACATATAATAATAATATATTAAATATTATTACAAATATTATAATTTATATTATTAAAAATTATTATATTTTTTATATATGAAATATTATTATATTTTTATATTATATTTTTATATATAATAATACATAATATATGACATTATATCCTATATAAATATATAATATTTGATATTACATATATATATATATATATATATATTTATAAATATATAATAATTAATATATATAATAATAATAATATTATATATATTATTACATTATATATTAATATAATAATATATATAAAATATATTATATTATTATATATATAATATGATATAAATATGTAATAATATATATTAATATATATTGTAATATATATTAATATATATATATATATATATTATATTAATTTACTAATTATGAAAATATTATAATATATAATATTTTGTATAATATTATATATATATATTATATTAATTTACTAATTATGAAAATATTTTAATATATTTATATATAGTAATATATATTAATCTTATAATATTCTATTATAATATATATTTTAAAAATATATATATAAGAGGGGCACTTTGGTAATTTAAAAATATTGTTCCGTCTTGTCCTAGTCATATCAAATGTATAACAGTACAATTAATAGTTTAAGATTTTTTTTAATATAAAAAAGTGAAAAACATAATGAAAAACAAAAACGAAAAACAAAAAACAAAAAACAAGTATTTTATGTTTTTCAAATCTTTCACTTTTAACACTGGTTTTGATTTTTTTTTTATTTTTTTTTTTGAAAATAAAATGAAAAACGGTTAACGAATGCGTTTTCGAAATCGTTTTTCAAAAATAAAAACGAAAACGGACTGAAAAACAGCTGCAGGACGGGAAATAACTTAGTCCTAACATTAACACACCCAAATCAACTCAAAACCCAACAGCTAAAATAAAAGGAAGACCGCCACGAACCTTTGTTGCCTTTATAGTCTATTCTAATCAGCAAGCGACCACAATTGATTTTCTAGAGCAATCGTTTTTGAACAAAATTGCTAAAAAGATCTGAAAAAAAAAGTGCTCAAAAGTCAAAAGACTTGGAAAACAAAATTATCTAAAGATCTGCAAAAAAGTGCTCAAAAATCTGATGAACGAACAAACGAAGGAGATCTGGATAAAAAAATTTATCAAAAGATCTAGCAAAAAATGTTCAAAGATCTGATGAACGAAGGAAGAAAAGAGAGAGAGGATTCAGAGAGAGAGAGGAATTCGATTAAGGAGAGAGAGATTTGTAATATTTGGAAATATTAAAGGTAAAAACATCTTTTGGAGAGTTAAGGGTTTTGGACGGGATAACTTTTGATGTTTTTTATCTCACGTTCTCTCGTCCCATCTCATTTTTAAAACACGTTAAACGTGGAATAAATGGAAGTTTACCATGTTGTCCCGGCCCGTCCCACATACCAAACGGACCCTTAATGTTGAGCCCACAATATCATGGGAAAATAGGTGTTTTTTGCACCTAATTTCACTCTTTTTTTTATTAGGATAAGTTCTTTTAATTTGTGCATTTAGGAAAAACACAAGGCTATCCTTGAATAAAAAATATAATATATGTAGCATAAAAAAACTCAAGGGTGCTTAATTTTCTTGATTAAAAAATACTGATGGATCTCCACCGTCCATCTCAACGAGCGATGGATGGTGGAGAACACATACAAAATAATAGAAATTTAAAAAAAAAATATAAGAGAGAAAGAGATGGATCTCCACTGTAAATCTTAAAGATTGACTGTGGATGGTGGAGATTCATCCATCTTTATATCTACATAGACATAGGAAGAGGTGAAGGCTAGAGCCTACCCCACTGCGAACGAAGGAGGTAAAACCCGTTCAGCCAGTGGAAGAGGTTGAGCTTCCTCACCACGAATGCGGGAGGTTCCCATTTTGTTTGGAAGATTTCTTCTTTATTTTCCTATATTTTGAAATTTATATTATTTTATTTTTATTTCTATAATCCGTATATGAGATGAACATTGAATAGACATCTCATCTTTTTAGGACAAAATTATAATTTCACGGGGTAATTTTATTAAAGTTCATATTTTTTGGTCAAATATCACTTATTTAAATGTCTCTATCATTTTAGCAACTTTAGGCTCCGTCCTACAACTGTTTTTCAGTCTGTTTTCGTTTTTATTTTTCAAAAACAATTTCGAAAACGCGTTCGTTAACCGTTTTCCATTTTTTTTTCGAAAAAAAAAATAGAAAACAAAACCAGTGTTAAAAGTGAAAGATTTAAAAAACACAAAATACTTGTTTTTTATTTTTGTTTTTGTTTTTCATTTTGTTTTTCACTTTTTTATATAATTTTTTTTAAACTATTAATTATGTTGTTATGCGTTTGATATGGTTAGAACAAGACGGAACAAGATTTTCAAATGATCAAAGTACCCCTCATATATATATATATATATATATATATATATATATATATATATATAATATTATAATATATCTATATATATTAATACTATCTATATTATGATATATATATATATATAATGTTATATAATATTATATATATAATATTAAATATTATATATTTGTATAGGATATAATTATAATATAATATAAAAATATTATAATATAATATAAAAATATTATAATAATATTTTATATATATTTTATATATTATACGGTATATTTTTATTATATATATAATATATATATATATATATTGTAATTATTTATTTGTAATTTAAAAGTTTTGTTTTGATTAATTCATTTTTTGATATGTTTTTTCTAATTAATTTTTTATGTGTTACTTTTGTTTAATTTAAAAATTATAATACAAAAATTATATTGGTTAACTATGAAATCAATTTGTTTATAGTTGTAATAATATTGTTGACGTCGGTTTCTGGATGTATGGAAAAAGTCAACAAGAATTAGGTTTTAGCTGTGATTTTAAAGAGAGAGCGAAGGAGAAAGAAATCGGACGCAAGTTTTACGTGGTAAAACTCCGATGATCGAAGAAACGTCCACTGGTGGTTGAATGATCAACCAAGCCAAAATCCACTATTGAAAAGAATTACAACCCTCGATCTCTCTTTTTCTCTCTGTATTTTTCTATATGATTTATGTATATCTTTTTTGTGACGAAATTATGGGTCTATTTATATGTCCATAGAACCCTAATCCTCTTTGTACAATTAATAAAATATCTTTATATTTAACTATGATTGGTTACTTGTTTGAAGTAGACTGTCTTCTTTCCTATTTCGGAGACTTGTATTGAGATCGAATGGGATTCCAGTGATTCAATCCAGTTAAGACTTATTTCCTTATAAGAGTATAGTCTTTTTGAAGAACTAAAAATGTTGTCTGATTAGGAACCCTTTCTACTTGATATTCTGTTTTTTGGAATTCCTCTTTGATATGGATATCTTCGCGTATTTTAATGACTAGATTCGTGTGAGCAACGCGTCGGGCTTTTTATTCAGTTTTCTTCATGTTTGTCCCGAGTAGGACACGATATCAGCTTGTCCCGAATGATGTCATTTGATCCTGAGTAGAAAATATCATCAACTAGCCCCGAGTATCTTTAACTGACCCCAAGTAGTATATGACGTCAGTTGACCCCGAGTAGGTTTTGTTCAATACTTGTTTACTCGGACTTCTCTTCTTTGGTGATGTCTTGCATGCTATTTTCTGAATGCCTATTTGGACGTCCACTTGACAATTTTATCTTCTTTGTCGATGACGTGTACGTCTGATTAAAATTTACTTACGACAATACCCACTTAAAATATTTTTGCCGAACAAGGTTTCATTTCGGGTAAAAGTATTTTAATCAATTCTGCAATTTTTATCTCTTTAATGCCAGGGTAAATGTCTTGTCATAATGGTGTGTCTTAATGGTGACCCTGTAAATTCGATTTGCCTCCTCACGCGAGATATCAATGACTGCGACGTTTTGTAATTCTGACGGCCACAGCCAGTTCCTCTTTTAACACGTGTCCTTTGCCCTTCATTTTTCGATATCATTTATGAGAAACGACCTACACGTCTCCCCGTGCACCGCCAACGTCATCAAATCTTGTCATTGATTTTTCCCACCTTAAGATCCTAGGGTTTCGTGCTAATCCCCCTTTAAATTCTTTACTGAGGGGTTACACTGGTTCATTCTCAAAAATTCACGCCAGAAATTTTTCCTAGCGCGGATTTCTTTACGCAGAAAATTACCATTCTCCGTTGAAGATTTTACATTAGATTTCATTCAATGCTAGTTTTAATGAATCCGTCTTCCCGTCATCAACTTTTTACTATCGCTCTCGAAGCGCTCGATCGTGGAGATTTTTATCTGGTTTCTTAAGCTCGAAGATTATTAAGGGAAATCCCCCCGGACCAGTCTTCTTTTTTAGAAGTCGTCGTTTCTGGGCTTTACCCTGACGACCATTTTAGTTCTAATTCTGATTCAACTAATTCTGAATCTGTCGTTTCTAATCACAGGGTGCCACTTCGATTAAGGATGGGAAAACACCAAAGCAAAAGCGAAGTCCATAAGCACAACTCGGAAAGCGTTCGGATCAGGGAGCAGACTGTTGATGAGAACGATGTAAAAGAAGTGTTCAGAGTATCTCGTCTCTCTTTTTCTGCTGATCTCCCGAGTGGGTTTGATGTTAAACCGAATGTGGTCGGGGCAGATGGGATCAGGAAATATCGTGCCCGATTCGATCTGGATAATTCGGTTACTTTGATTCCTACGGGTGATAAAGCTGCGTGGAATCCTCCTCCGGGCATGGTGGCAATCTATGGATCCATGCTTTGCTGCGGCGTCACACTTCCTCTTCAGCCGTTCATTACCTGATTTTTGGCTGAAGCAAGGATCGCTCCTACTCAACTGGCCCCGAATAGCTACAAGATATTGATGTGCATATGGCACATGTAGAGCCGGATGAACTTGTCGCCGCCTTTCCCGAGTGAAATCAGGCACTTCTTCATGTTGAGACAGTCTGGTAAGACAGGGACCTATTTCCTCATGTCCAATCCGCCAGATTGCTGGGTCCCTAAAGGGACAAAGGAGAATCGGGGAATTGACACCTCTGATGACCCTAAAAAGAGGGATTTCGTATAGGGATTCCCTTCATCCAACAAGTTCAGGAAGAATAGTTGGTTTTTCATCGGAGGGAATCTTGGTCTTGAAGTCACTCTCTCGGCTGGGCAAACTAGAAAAGCGTTGAAAGTTCCCCGATTTTTGTTCCCCAAAGGTATGGAACAAGAAAAAGCTTGAATTCAGCAATGCTGAGCTGACCAGACTTGCTCGGGCAGCAGTTCGCACTCTGGAGAAGATTTGCAAGACTTATCTTTTTAATGAGAAAAAAATGATAGAGCTCAGCTTCTTCAACCAGATTTCGGGCTACCGCAGGCGATGTAAGTGGTCTTTGTAACCCTTTTTTTTTCCTATTATATATTTTTTTAATTCTGATGTGATTCCCTTTTTTCTTTTAAGTGTATGATACGGACATTGTCTGCGACCTTCAGGCTCGCCAAGTGAAATCGATTCTTCAAGCGAGCCGAAAAGAAGCTTCTCGTCAAAGCAAAGATGGTATTTCCCCGCCTGAGCTTGACGAGGAACCTGACGTGGCTGAGGAGCAGGTCCCCAAATATGTCCCCAAGAAAGTCGTTAAACTGACCGTAGAGGAGTCTAGTGGTCTGAGTGGCCCGACAGATCATACTCAAGAGTTTCCTGATGAAGGGGAGAGGCAAAGTGTGGGTCTTGGTGAAAGGCCTGTCGAGCGGTCAAATGCCTGTGATGGAGGTAAAACCTCCGAGGGTCAAGTACATACAGATCCTGAATTTTTTGAATCCTTTTGGGATGATGTTCAGGAAGATCCCGCAGCTGATCTCAGCTTCTACGGTTCTTAGGCTAAGAAACATAAAGAGATCGACTCTCCCGCTCATCCTCAGAAGGTCCATCGGGTGGTCTCATTCATTGACTCATGTGATGAAGACACTGGGGCTAAGATTCCCCCGAGCATTGATGTTGAAGCATCGGCGGGTGTGGAGACTTCTGACCAGAACATGGGTTCCTCTCCCCATGAGGCTGAAAATCTAAGGGCTGAACCCTCGGGAGGTCCTTCCTATCCTTATCCCCACGCTATGCTCGGGGCGATGTCATCCAGCTAGGCTTTTATCGGGGATGATCATTATAGTCATCTCAGGAGCACGCTTCTGACGAGTCGTCTTCAGAATATCTTCAACGGCACCTCTGATGTAGGTTTTATTCCTAACTCTTCAATTGTCTTGCTTGTTCGCCAGATTTTTAATTAAACTTCTTTATAGATGGTGGCCGACTTCGATGAGCTGGTTCAGATGCAGTAACATCATGCTGATCGAATAAGGCATCTCAAGGCTCAGCTGAAGAAAAGTGAGGACAGCCGTGCTCGGGTTGAAGCGGCTTATCAAAAGAAGGTAGGCTTTGCCCAAATGTTTACCAACCACTGTTTGGCGAAGCAGATGGAGGCCAAGGAAAGAGCTTCTTTGGCAGAAGAGAAAGCTACATCACTTTAAAATTTATTATCTTCTGCCTAACAATCAATGCTTAAGGCCGAGCAGGAAGCGAAGCAGTCTAAGTCGGCATAAGAACAAAAGATCGAGGACTTGGAACACCAAGCTTTGACAGTCGAGTCCCTATCCAAAGAGGTCAGGCTGGAACTTGAAGTCCAGGGGGTTTATCATTTTAAAAGATCCCCTGCCTACTATGCCCTTCTCCTTCGGGAGTTTCAACAAGGGCTAGTTTCAGTTGGCGAGTTCTTCAAGGTTAAGAATTAGGCAACTGAAAAAGCCCGAACCAACTGGGAGCTGTCGATCAAGAATCACGTGGATCGGTCCTTGGAATCTCTTTGGACTCAGATGAAGGAATGGAGATCTTACTGCCGTAGCCGAGGCAAAGAACCCTATCCCATGCATTTGGAGGTTCCATCTGAGCACTCCCTCTCTACTTTTTACGCCAGTCAGGAGTCAGTCGCGGAAGGTGTGGTGCCTGATGTCGGACCGATCCCAGAAGAAGATTACAGCCAGTGGATGGACGATTCGGTCGACACGATTGCTTGGTCTTCCAATGAATGTCTACTCCGTGAATATGAAATGGTGCCTGACCCGAGTATCGGCAAGAGTTCTAAATCTTCACAACCTTGATTTTTGTAGAATTTTCATAAATTTATGTAAAGATTCTTTTTGTTCTCTTTTGTAACAATTCTTTAGTTACATTCTTTGTAACAATTATTTAGTTACATTCTTTGTAACAATTCTTTGTAGACTAATGAAATTCCGATTAAACTAATTCTGAAAATCGAGTGGTTTTGATCTGATTTATTGCTCAATGACTTTCACCAAGTATCTTCATCTTGATTCTACTGTTGCCGAGTATCTTATTAAACCAGCTATTGAAATTTACGCCAAGTATCTTATTAAACTGGCTATTGTAATCTTTATGCCAAGTATCTTATTAAACTGGCTAATTCTGATGTTCAGGTAACCTCACCGAGTATCTTATTAAATCGGTTGTCACCTGAATAATTTTTAACACCAAGTATCTTATTAAATTGGCTAGTATTATTAATCGAGTCATCTTAAAACAGGCAAGTAGATTTATACTTGTGTTTTATACTCAGTTGCTACCCAAACATTACATCAAGGCTCACGATGATCATATGTTTTGAGTCCTTACACATTACCGAAGACGTCTCCCCAATTTTTCTGTGCAAGGGTTTACCGAATCGTTAATCTTTTTGAACCGCTTAACACAGCTACGCATTTCACTTAAATTTTTTCGATAGCGTCCCGAGCCTTTCTCCAGAATCTGGTGCATCGGGTTTGCCTTTTTGTTAAAGTTAATTGACCTTGCTCGGCTAGCATGCTCCTTCAAGCTTCTCCGTCCATTCGGGAATCAATGGCCCCGAGTATTCTATTTGCATGTTCTTATTATCATGCTTGTCTTTCATATGTTCTTATTATCATATGCTTTATTTTTTCGGAAATCCCGAGTTTTCTTTTTATTTATAACTGTAAAATCAACAAAGATTTAAGTTCCAAAGCTAATATTTGACCTAACTAAAATTGTCCTGACTAGAAAAGAAAAAAAGAAAACAATTTAAGGATAGAAAATCTTCAGATATTGGGCATTGCATGGTCGGGGTAAAACCCATTCATTAAGTCGTGCAATCCAATATGCTTCATGGCCAGCTATTCCTTCGATTTTGTAAGGGCCTTCCCACTTATCAACCAGGGAACCTGTAGCTTTATTTTTTGTGTTCAATGACACCTTCCTGAGTACCAGGTCTCATAGTTGGAATTTCCTGACCCGAACATGAGAGTTGTAGTGGCGAGCTACTCTTTGCTGATATGCCATATTTCGTATTCGGGATTTCTCCCTTTTCTCTTCTAGCTCATCTAGACTTTGTAACAGCATATCAACATTCTGATCTTCATCATATAGCCTGACCCGTGGTGATGCATATGATGTCTCTATGGGGATAACAACTTCTGTTCCAAACGCTAAAGTGAATGGAGTCTCTCATGTTGACGTTCTTGTAGTCGTCCGATATGCCCATAATACTTCGGGAAGCTTTTCAACCCAACTTCCTTTCTTGGCATCTAGCTTTGCTTTGAGTGTGTTCTTGATGATTTTGTTCACTGCTTCAACCTGCCCGTTCGTTTGAGGATGGGTGGGTGTGGCATAGTAATTGGCAATTTGGTACTCCTTGCACAACTGTTTGAATTTCAGGTTATCGAACTGGGTGCCGTTATCAGTGATGATAGTGTTTGGGACTCCAAACCTATATAGTATTTTCTTTTTTACAAAATTTGTGGTATTTGCTTCTGTGATGTGCACTAATGCTTCAGCTTCTGCCCACTTCGTGAAGTAGTCAACTGCTACTATGGCATACTTTGCTCCACCCCCTATCCCAGTTGGCATTGGGCCGATTAAATCCAAACCCCACATGGAAAATGGCCATGGGAATGTGAGGTTTCTGAGCTATTCAGGTTGTCGGATATCATTAGCAATCCTTTGGCAAGTATTGCAACTCTCTGAACACCACTGTGCATCGGAGAATAAAGTAGGCCAATAATAGCCTTGCCTGAATACCTTGTGTGCTAAACTTTTACCCCCAGTGCGGTTTCCGCAAGCTCCTCCATGGATTTCTTGTAATATCCGATATGCATCTTCCTCTGACACACATCTTTGGAGTGTTCGGAAAAACCCCCTTCTGTATAGTTCTCCTCTAACCAACGTGTACCTTGTTGATCGATACCTGATACGTTTTACTTGTAAGGGATCTTCAAGGAGCACGCCTTCTTCCAGGAATCTTTTCAGCTGAGTTATCCAACCGTTTGGGAGTGTTCAAATTTCTAAAATTTCTAAATTTCTAGGTTCAACTGTGCTCGGTTTGAGGAGATGTGCAACCAGAATAGTTTTTGGCCTGATTATGGTTATTGTTGATGCAAGTTTGGACAAAGCATCTGCCTTTTCATTCTTATCCCTAGGGATCTGAGCAATCCTATATTCTTTGAATTTCTGGAGGAGCTATGTTGCATTGTCACGGTTGGCTATCATGCCTTCATCCTTTGCTTGGTATTCATCCAGGACTTGGTTGACAACTACCTGTGAATCGCTGAATATCTCGACTTCATTTGCCCCGAGAGCTATACAGACTCTAAGTCCAGCTAGTAGCGCCTCATACTCGGCTTGGATCTTTTCAGAATTGACTTCGATTCCTCTTTGGTGAACTTGAAAACCTAGGAATTTTTCTAAAGGAACTCCGAATAAACACTTGTTCGGATTTAGCTTCATTTGGTATCTCCTTAAAACATCAAATGTCTCTCGCAGGTCTGAAGTATGCTTGTCTACCGAGATGCTCTGGGTCAGCATGTCATCAATGTACACTTCCATGTTCCTTCCTATTTACCGTGCAAAGATTCTGTTGACCAGTCTTTGATATGTTACCCCTGCATTTTTTAACCGAAGGGCATTAATGTGTAACAGTACAAACCCTGATCAGTTGTGATTGCTGTTTTTTCTTCGTCAGCCTTGTTCATCCGGATTTGGTTATATCCCGAGTAGGCGTCCATAAAACTGAGCAATTCGTGGCCTGATGTAGCGTCTACCAACTGATCTAACATCGATAGTGGAAAACTGTCTTTTGGGCATGCCTTGTTCAAATTTGTGAAATCTACGCACATTCTCCATTGTCCATTTTTCTTTTGGACGAGGACTACATTAGCTACCCCATTGAGGGTAGTTGATCTCTCTAATCGACCCTGCGGCAAGTAGCTTTTCTACTTTCTGTTTAATTGCCTGACTTCTCTCGAGATTGAATGACATTCTCTTTTGTATCACTGGTTTTGCATTCGGGTCTACCGCGAGACGATGAGATATTATTCGGGCATCTATCCCGACCATGTCTTCATGACTCAAGACGAACACATCCTTGTATTCTTTAAGCAGATCAGTGAGGCTTTGTTTGACTTTTCCTTCCAGGTTGGCCCCGATATTGATCTTCTTATCTGGTTCATCTTCTTTCAAGATAATTTCTTCCACCGGTTCAATTTTGGATTCATTCAACTCTTCCCTTGGATCAAATTCGAATGATAGTGACTCTTTGTTCTGACTCGGCTGCGTTATAGTGCATACATGTTCATCATTTTTGTCTTTATATACTGACAGGTTGGCTCTTCAGGTCATCTGTTGGGATCCCTTGACTACACCGACCCCCTGTTCGGTCGGGAACTTGATCATCAATGCATAAGTGGTTGTGACGGCCTTAGTTTTATTTAAGAATGGTCGACTCAACAGCGCATTATACGGCCAATTGACTAAGTCTACCACCACGAAGTCTAGCAGTACAGTTCTCTGGCAAGGTGCCATTCCAATCTTCACGGGTAGCTTTACTGTCCCGAGTGACCTGACCTCAACTCTTCTGAATCCTCTGAGTGGAGTATAGAAAGGTTGTAGATCCTTTCGGTCCAACCTGAGTTGATCGTAGACGGCTACATTAAGAATATCTTCCGAACTTCCATTATCTATCAAGATTCTCCTGACTTCCCGGTGACCAATCCGGGCACTTATGACCAGGGCATCATTTGGCCGAACGTCGACCCCATGTGAGTCTGCTTCTGTGAATATTATTGGGTCTCATCTTTCTTTTACCCTTTTCGGGTCTGGCTCGACCAAGTTCACATCGAAGTTATGTCTTGCTTCTACTGCTTCTCTAATTTCCTGTGTTCGCTCTCGGTTACTCCTCCCAGTGAATGGTCCTCCAAAGATTATTTGTATTACTTCATTGGCCTCTGGACTGGCCCTTTGATTTTGACCAGAGTTGTGATCGGCTCTGGTCTCTTTCTTTATTTCTGACTTTTCATCCCTTTTCAAGATTACATCCTGAAGATGTACCTCCCGAATGAGAGTTTCTCTGTAATCTCTGAGAGGGTAACATTTGAAAGTTTAATGACCGGTTTTCTTGTGAAAACTGCAGTATTTGGTTGTATCTCGCCGAGCAAACTGAGACTGTTGAAGGGGTTCTTTTACCAGATTTTTCTTCTCCAGTATGGCCAGAATTTCCTCCTGGTTTTTTCAAAGTAGGGTATGGTTGGCGTATCTTCCTCGGAATTTCTTCATGGTTTGTTCGACATTACGCCTGTTTCCCCCATCCTTGTTTTTTTCTTTGTTGTTTCCTTTCTGTTTTCCCTTTTGGCTCTGTACCTTGGACTCAACGTCCTTTTTGGGTTTTCCTCCATGCATATAGTATCCTCCTATGGCTAATTCTTCTTCTTCAGCTAGTGCATATCCTCCTGCCATGTCCATCATATCTAAATATCTGGTTAGATGGGCTCTTCTTAAGTCAAAAGATAGTCATCCATTCTGTAGATTGTTGATGAACACAGCAACTATCGTTTCATCGTTTGCACTGCCGATTTCTGATACTGCTTGTCCGAATCTGCCCAGGTATTTCTTCAACGACTCATCTTTTCCTTGTTTTATCTGAGAAAGGTAAGCCACCAATTTTTTCTTGTGAACGTTGCTCAGAAATTACCTTTAGAAACTCCTGCTTAGTTCACTAAAGCTTCCGATGCTCGCTGGGGGCAATCTCCCAAACCTTCTTGAGCTTGTGTCCTCTAGAGTTTGTGGGAAGTTGAGACATAATAAAGGATCGGTGTGGACATACTGAGACATAACACTTTTATAGCGTCGGACGTGTTCTTTAGGGTCTGTATCCTTCTTGAACTGCTCCACGTGCGACATCATGAACCTTTCTGGGAATGAAGTCTGTAAGATTTCCCTAATGAATGGACTGTCAGAATCTTCGTTAGATAAATCGTTGTACCCATAACGTCTGACCAGTGCGTCCATTTGACGCCTATTGTTCTCGACTTCTCTAGTTAGGCTCTGAATTACAACATCTCTATCTCCCACCGGACTTCCATGATGGTTAAACCGCTGGGTGATTGTCATTCCTCTTTTTGGCTCTTCACTCTGATGCGGGGTTTCACGGGTTGATTTTTACAGGAGTATGGTTCCGTGATGATGCTTGCGAAGGTGCCGATCGTTATCTTCTGATGACGATTAATCCCTGTGCCGGTCATGTTTACGGTGTCAAGCACGGGCTGTCTGATCATGGTTTTGCTTCTGGTGTGGTCGTTCCTCTTTGGGTGTTCCAAGTTCAGCCTGATTTATTGGAGCCTAGTTCCTTCCAGCTTTCGGTGGATTTAGTTTTGGCCCCACTACAACCGAACGAAGCCTTACAGGTGGGATGTTAGGAGGTTGCACTTCTTCTGCAGCTAGTAGATCAACTTCTTCCCTTGTTGTGTCTGCCACCAACTGTTGCAGCGCCTCTCGGAAGTGTTGTGTCAGGTCTTCACTGGTCGGAGGAACTTGCTGGATCCCCGCCAGAGATGTTGGTTGGTTCTCCATTGTTCCAGTAAGATCTCGCGAGCTACTGCCAACATGGAAGTTATATATATCCCCAGAACTGCTTCTGCTTCCTGCCATTACCTTTAATTAAATGGAAGGTTCAGCCCCTTCTTCTAGTGCCAATTGTTGACGTCAGTTTCTGGATGTATGGAAAAAGTCAATAAGAATTGGATTGTAGCTGCGATTTTAAAGAGAGAGAGAAGGAGAAAGAAATCGGATGTAAGTTTTACGTGGTAAAACTCCGATGACCGGAGAAACATCCACGGGTGGTTGAATTATCAACCAAGCCAAAATCCACTATTGAAAAGAATTACAACCTTCGATCTCTCTTTTTCTCTCTGTATTTTTCTATATGATTTCTGTATATCTTTTTTGTGACGAGATTATGGGTCTATTTATATGTCTATAGAACCCTAATTCTCTTTGTACAAGTAATAAAAGATCTTTTTATTTAACTATGATTGGTTACTTGTTTAAAGTAGACTGTCTTATTTCCTATTTCGGAGACTTGTATTGAGATCGAATGGGACTCCAGTGATTCAATTCAGTTAGGACTTATTTCCTTATAAGAGCATAGTCTTTTTGAAGAACTAAAATTGTTGCTTGATTAGAAACCATTTCTGCTTGATATTCTGTTTCTTGGAATTCCTCTTTGATATGTATATCTTCATGTATTTTAATGACTTGATTCGCGTGAGCTACGCGCTGGGCTTTTTATTCAGTTTTCTTCATGTTTGTCCTGAGTAGGACACGATATCAGCTGGTCCCGAATGACATCATCTGATCCCGAGTAGAAAATGTCATCAACTAGCCCCGAGTATCTTTAACTGACCCCGAGTAGTATATGACGTCAGTTGACCATGAGCAGGTTTTGTTCAATACTTGTATACTCAGGCTTCTCTTCTTTGGTGATGTCTTGCAGGATATTTTCTGAATGCCTATTTGGACGTCCACGTGGCAATTCTATCCTCTTTGTCGATGACGTGTACGTTTGAAAAAATTTACATACGACAATACCCCCTTAAAATATTTTTGCCGAACAGGATTTTATTTTGGGCAAAAGTATTGTAATCAATTCTTCAATTTTTATCTCTTTAATGCCAGGGTAAATGTCTTGTCATAATAGTGTGTCTTAATGGTGACCCTGTAAATTCGATTTGCCTCCTCACTCGAGATCTCAATGATTGTAACGTTTTGTAATTCTGCCGGCCACAACCAGTTCCTCTCTTAATACGTGTCCTTTGCCGCTTCATTTTTCGATATCATTTATGAGAAATGACATACGTGTCTCCCCGTGCACCGCCTACATCATCAAATCTTGTCATTGATTTTTCCCGTCTTGAGATCCTAGAGTTTCGTGCTACTCCTCATTTAAATTCTTCACTGAGGGGTTGCGCTAGTTCATTCTCAAAAATTCACGCCAGAAAATTTTAATAGCCTAGATTTCTTTACACAGAAAATCGCCATTCGCCGTTGAAGATTTTGCATCAGATTTCATTCAATGTTAGTTTTAATGAATCCGTCTTCTCATCATCAACTTTTTACTATCGCTCACGAAGCGCTCGATCGTGGGGATTTCCAGCTGGTTTTTGTGCTCGAAGATTATTGGGGGAAATCCCCCCGGACGAGCCTCCTCTTTTAGAAGTCGGCGTTTCTGGGCTTTACCCTGACGTCCATTTTAGTTCTGATTATGATTCATCTAGTTCTGAATCTGTCGTTTCTAATCACATGGTACCACTTCGATCAAGGATGGGAAAACACCAAAGCAAAAGCTAAGTCCGTAAGCACAACTCGAGCATCGTTCGGATCAAGGAGCAGACTGTTGATGAGAACGATGTCGAAGAGGCGTTCAAAGTATCTAGTCTCTTTTTTTCTACTGATTGCCCGAGTGGGTTTGATGATGAACCGAATGTGGTCGGGGCAGATGGGATCAGGAAATATCGTGTCCGATTCGATCTGGATAATTAGGTTACATTGATTCCTACGGGTGATAGAGCTGCGTGGAATCCTCCCTAGGGCATGGTGGCAATTTATGGATCCATGCTCTACTGCGGCGTCACACTTCCTCTTCAGCCGTTCATTGCCTGGTTTTTAGCTGAAGGAGGGATCGTTCCGGCTTAACTGGCCCTGAACAGTTATACGATATTGATAGGCATATGGCACATGTGGAGCCGAATGAACTTGTCGCTGCCTTCCCCGAGTGAAATCAGGTACTACTTCACGCTGAGGCAGTCTGGTAAGACATGGACCTATTTCTTCATGTCTAATCCACCAGAATACTGGGTTTCCGAGGGAACAAAGGTGAATCGGGGAGATGACACCTCTGATGACCACAAAAGAGGGGTTTCGTATGGGGATTCCCTTCATCCAACATGTTCTGGAAGAATAGTTGGTTTTTCGTTGGAGGGAATCTCGGTCTTGAAGTCACTCTCTCGGCTGGGAAAACTCAGAGAGTGTTGAAAGTTCCCCAATTTTTTTGTTCCCACGAGGTATGGAACAAAAAAAGGCTTGAATTCAGCGATGCTGAGCTGACCAGACCTGCTCGGGCAGCAGTTCAAACTCTGAAGAAGAAGAGCAAGACTTATCTTTTTAATGAGAAAAAGATGATAGCGCTTGGCTTCTTCAGTAAGATTTTGGGCTACCTCAGGCGATGTAAGTGGTCTTTGTAACCATTTTTTTTCCTATTATATTTTTTTTATATATTCTGACGTGATTCTCCTTTTTCTTCTAAGTGTATGATACGAACATTGTCTGCTAACCTTTAGGCTCGCCAAGTGAAGTCGATTCATCAAGCGAGCCGAAAAGAAGCTTCTTGTTAGAGCGAAGAGTGCATTGCCTTGCCTGAGTCTGACGAGGAACCTGACGTGGCTGAGGAGCAGGTCCCCGAATATGTTCCCGAATATGTCCCCGAGGAAGTCGTTCAGCCGACCGTAGGAGAGTCTAATGGTCCGAGTGTCCCGACGGATCATACTCAGGAATTACCTGATGAGGAGGAGAGGTAAAGTGAGGGACTTTGTGAAAAGCCTGCCGAGCGGTCAGATGCCGGTGAAGGAGGTAAAACCTCCGAGGGTCAAGTACATACAGATCCTAAACTTTTTGAATTCTTTTGGGATGATGTTCAGGAAGATCCCGCAGCTGATCTCAGCTTTCACCTTTCTCGGGCTGAGAAACAGAAAGCGATCGACTCTCCCGCTCATCCTCTGAAGGTCTATCGGGTGGTCTCATTCATTGACTCACGTGATGAAGATATTGGGGCTGAGATTCCCTTGAGCATTGATGTTGAAGCATCGACGGGTATGGAGACTTCTGACCAGAACATGGGTTCCTCTCCCCATGAAGCTGAAGATCTAAGGGCTGAATCCTCGGGAGGTCCTTCCTATCCTTCTCCCTAGGCTATACTCGGGGCAATGTCATCCGTCCAGGCTTTTATTAGGGATGATCATTGTAGTCATCTTAGTGGCACGCTTCTGACGAGTCGTCTTCAGAATATCTTATGTAGGTTTTATTCCTAACTCTTCAATTGTCTTGCTTGTTCGCTAGATTTTTAATTAAACTTCTTTGTAGATGGTGGCCAAGTTCGCTGAGCAGGTTCAGACGTTGCAAAATCAGGCTGATCGAATAAGGTGTCTTAAGGCTCAACTGAAGAAAAGTGAGAACAGCCGTGCTCGGGTTGAAACGGCTTATCAAAAAGAAGTGGGCTCTGCTCAAGTGTTTTGACGACCACTGTTTGGCGAAACATGTGGAGGACGAGGAGAGGGCTTCTTTGGCAAAAGAGAAAGCTACGTCACTTCAAAATTTATTGTGTTCTGCCCAAGAATCAATGCTTAAGGCCGAGCAGGAAGCAGAGCAGTCCAAGTCGGCATATGAACAGAAGATCGAGGACTTAGAACGCCAAGCTTTGACAGTCGAGTCCCTATCCAAAGAGGTCTGGCTTAAACTTGAAGTCCAGTGGGTTGATCGTTTTAAAAGATCCCCTGCCTACAATGCCCTTCTCCTTTAGAAGTTTCAGCGATGGCTAGTTTCAGCTGGCGAGTTCTTCAAGGTTAAGAATCGAGCAACTGAAAAAGCCCAAACCAACTTGGAGCTATCGATCAAGAATCACGTGGATCGGTCCTTGGAATCTCTTCGGACTCAGATGAAAGAGTGGAGAGCTTACTGCCGTAGCTGAGGAAAAAAGCCTCATCCCATGCATTTGGAGGTTCCATCCGAGCACTCCCTCTAAACGTTTCACGAATCATTTTCTGGTTTTCATTTGGTATTAATGTAAATTCAAACTTCAATATGATGTAAGCTGATATGACTTATCAATAAGCCCCTTTCATTTATATAATTGATGGTGAGTTCCAGTCAGATTCTTTCCCTTTAAAAGTGTAAAACCAATGAATAGATTTTGAATTGTTATTGTTAACGTCGATTTATGGATGTATGGAAAAAGTCAACTAGAATTGGATTTTAGCTGTGATTTCAAAGAGAGAGAGAAGGAGAAAGTAATCGGACGCAAGTTTTACGTGGTAAAACTCCGATGACCGGAGAAACTTCCACGGGTGGCTGAATAATCAACCAAGCCAAAATCCACTATTGAAAAGATTTACAACTCTTGATCTCTCTTTTCCTCACTGTATTTTTCTATATTTTCTTTGTCTTTTTTGACGAGATTATGGGTCTATTTATATGTCCATAGAACCCTAATCCTCTTTGTACAAGTAAAAAAAGATCTTTGTATTTAACTATGATTGGTTACTTGTTTGAAGTAGTCTGACTTTTTTCCTATTTCGGAGACATGTATTGAGATCGAATGGTACTCTAGTGACGTAGTCCAGTTAGGACTTTTTTCCTTATAAAAGCGTAGTCTTTTTGAAAAAATAAAATTGTTGCCTGATTTAGAACCCTTTCTGTTTGGTATTCTATTCTTCTTGGAATTCCTCTTTGATATGGATATCTTCACGTATTTTAACGACTCGACTCGTGTGAGTTACACGCAGGGCTTTTTATTCGGTTTTCTTCATGTTTGTCCCGAGTAGAACACGATATTAG
This sequence comes from Dipteronia dyeriana, assembly GCA_032871835.1. Lineage (NCBI taxonomy): Eukaryota > Viridiplantae > Streptophyta > Magnoliopsida > Sapindales > Sapindaceae > Dipteronia > Dipteronia dyeriana. The sequence goes on along the minus strand of CM065296.1, from coordinate 96,260,290 downwards.
CTGGTCCTGAATGACGTCATCTGATCCCGAGTAGAAAATGTCATCAACTAGCCCCGAGCATCTTTAATTGACCCTGAGTAGTATATGACGTTAGTTGACCCTGAGTAGGTTTTGTTCAATACTTGTTTACTCGGGCTTATCTTCTTTAGTGATGTCTTGTAGAATATTTTCTGAATGCCTATTCGGATGTCCACCTGACAAATTTATCCTCTTTGTCAATGACGTGTACGTCTAATTAAATTTATATACGACAATACCCCCTTAAAATATTTTTACCGAACAGGATTTCATTCCGGGTAAAAGTATTTTAATCAACCCTTTAAGTTTTTCATCTCTGTAACGTCAGGGTAAATGTCTTGTCATAATGGCGTGTCTTAATGGTGACCCTATAAATTCAATTTGCCTCATCACGCGAAATCTCAATGATTGCGACGTTTTGGAGTTCTGACGGCCTTTAACCAGTTCTTCTATTAACACGTGTCCTCTATCGCTTCGTTTCTTGATGCCATTTATGAGAAGCAACCTACACGTCTCCTAGTGTGCCGCCTACATCATCAAATCTTGTCATTGACTTTTCCCGCCTTGAGATCCTATGGTTTCGTGCTATTACCCCTTTAAATTCTCCACTGAGGAATAACGTTGGTTCATTCTTAGAGACTCAAACCAGAAGATTTTCCAGTTCTAATTTCTTTATGTAAAAAGTCGTTATTCTTCGTTGAAGATTTTGCATCAGATTTCTTCATTCAAGGTTAGTTGTAATGAATCTGACTTCCCGTCATCGACTTTTTACTATAGCTCTCGAGGCGCTTGATCATGGGGATTTTCAACTAGTATCTTGCACTCGGAGATTATTGGGGGAAATCCCCCCAGATGAACCTCCTTTTTTAGAAGTCCACGTTTCTGGGCTTTACCCTGACGTCCATTTTAGTTCTGTATCCAATTCTGATTCTGATTCAGCTAGTTCTGAATCTGTCATTTCTAATCACAGGGTACCACTTCGATCAAGGATGGGAAAATATCAAAGTAAAAGCGAAGTTCATAAGCACAACTCGGGCAGCGTCCGAATTAGGGAGCAGATTATTAATAAGCAGAACGTTAAAGATGAGTTCAGAAAATCTCGTCTTTCTTTCTCTATTGATCGCCCGAGTGGGTTTGGTGCAGAACCGAACGTGGTCACGGTAGAAGAGATCGGAAAGTATTGTTCCCGATTAGATTTGGATAATTCAGTTACTCTGGTTCCTGCTGGTGATAGAGTTGTGTGCAAACCTCCCCCGAGTATGGTGGCAATCTATGGGTCCATGCTTTGCTACTCTTCCTCTGCAGCCATTTATTGCTTGGTTTTGGGATGAAGTAGGGATCGCTCCGGCTCAATTGGCTCTGAATAGCTATAAGATCTTGATGTGCATGTTGCACATATGGAGCCGAATGAACCTGTCGCCGCCTTCCCAGAATGAAATCAGGCACTTCTACATGCTAAGGCAATCTGGCAAGACAGAGACCTATTTCCTCATATCTAATCCGCCAAATTGCTGGGTCCCCGAGGGGACAAAGGTGAATCGAGGAGTTGACACCTCTAATGAAGCCAAGAAGAGGGGTTTCGTATAGGGATTTCCTTCATCCAATAAGTACTGGAAGAACAATTGGTTTTTTACCGGAGGAAATCTAGGTCTTGAAGTCACTCTTTCGGTCGGGGAAACTCGGAGGGTGTTGAAAGTTTCCCATTTTTTCTATTCCCCCAAGGTATGGAACAAGAAAAAACTTGAATTCAATGATACTGAGCTAACTAGACTTGCTCGGGCAGCAGTTCGCACTCTGGAGAAAATGAGCAGAACTTACCTTTTTAATGAGAAAAGATGATAGAACTCGGCTTCTTTAGCCATATTTCAGGCTATCGCAGGCGATGTGGGTGATCTTTGTACACCCCTTTTTTTTTAAAATATATTCTGATGCAGTTCCCCTTTTTTTTCTAAGTGTATGACTTGGACATCGTCTGCGACCTTCAAGCTCATCAAGTGAAGTCGATTCTTCAAGCGAGCTAAAAATAAGCTTCTCGTCATAGTGAAAAAGGTGTTGCCCCACCTAAGTCAGATGAGGACCCTGATGAGGCTGGCGAGCAGATTCCTGAAAGTGTCCCCGAGGAAGTCATTCGGTCGACCGTATGAGAGTCAAGTGGCCCGAGTGGCCATACTCTCAGGAGTTGCCTATAGACAGAGGGAGGCAGAGTGATGGTCTTGGTGAGGAGCCTGGTTGATTGAGCTCCTCGGTTGTGGTCCCTACCGAGCGAACGGACACCGGTGATGGAGGTAAACACTCTAAGGGACAAGTAAATACAGATCCTGACTTTTTTGAATCCTTTCGGGAGAATGTTCAGGAATATCCCTCAGCTGATCTCGGCTTTCATCTCTCTCGGGCCTAGAAAAAGAAGGAGGTCAATTCTCCAGCTCACCCTTATAAGGTTCATCGGGTGGTTTCATTCATATACTCCAGTAATAAAGACATCGGAGCTGAGATTCCCCCGAGCGTTGATGATGAAGCATCGGCGGGTGTGGAGACTTCAGACTTGATCAGAGGCTCTTTCCCCCCCCCCCCCCCCCCCCGAGGTTGAATATGCTAGAGCAGAACCCTCGGGAGGCCCTTCATATCCAGGATCTGTTACGGGCAATGTCATCTGGTCGGGCTTTCATCGGGTATGACCACTGGAGCTGTTTTCGAGATGGCTCTTTAATGAAGCGTCTTCAGAATATTTTCAATGGCTCATCTTATGTAGGTTTTATTCCCAACTTTCATCGTCTTGCTTGCTTTGCTTGCTTTGCTTGCTAGATTTTTTATTATGTTTCCTTATAGATGGTGGCTGAGTTTGCTAAGCTGGTTTAGACACAACAGCATCAAACCGATCGAATAAGGTATCTTGAGGCTCAGCTGAAAGAAAGCGAAGATGGTCATGCTCGGGTTGAGGCGGCTTATCAAAAGGAGGTGGGCTCTGCCCAAGTGTTTACTGACCACTGTTTTGCAAAGCAAGTGGAGGCCGAGGAAAAGGGCTTCTTTGGCAGAAAAGAAGGCTATAACACTTCAAAACTTGTTGTCTTCTGCCCAGGAATCAATGCTTAAGGCCGAGCAGGATGCGGAGCAGTCCAAGTCGGCATATGAACAGAAGATCGAGAACTTGGAACGCCAAGCTTTGACAGTCGAGTCCCTATCCAAAGAGGCTAGGCTGGAACTTGAAGTCCAGGGGGTTGATCGTTTTAAAAGATCCCCTACTTACGATGCCCTTCTCTTTTGGGAATTTCAGCGAGGGCTAGTTTCAGCTGGCGAGTTTTTTAAGGTCAAGAATCGGACAACTGAAAAAACCCGAACCAACTGGGAACTGTCGATCAAGAATCACGTGGATTGGTCCCTGGAATCTCTTCGGGCTCAGATGAAGGAGTGGAGAGCTTATTGTCATAGTCGAGGCAAAGAGCCTCATCCCATGCATTTAGAGGTTCCATCCGATCACTCCCTCCCGACCTTTTATACCAGTCAAGAGTCGGTCGTGGAAGGTGTTGTGCCTGATGTCGAACCGATCCCGGGAGAAGATTACAGTAAATGGATGGATGATTCAGTCGATACGATTACTTGGCCTTCCAATGAAAGTCTGCTCCGCGAATAGGAAATGATGCCTGACCCGAGCATTGGCAAGAGTTCTAAATCCTCCTGACTGGTTTATTTTGTAGAAATTCATTTTTGTAGAGATTCTTTGTAACAATTTTTGTAAAGATTATCAATGAAATTTCGAGTTAACTGTAATTCTAAAAATTGAGTGGTCTGATCTGATTCATTGCTCTAGGAATTTCATCGAGTCTTCTTTAACTTGATTCTATTGTTGCCGAGTATCTTATTAAACCGGCTATTTCAATCTTTATGTCAAGTATCTTATTAAACCGGCTATTGCAATCTTTATGTCAAGTATATTATTAAACTAGCTATTTATGATGTTCGGGTAACTTCACCAAGTATCTTATTAAACTTGTTTCGTTACCCGAATAATTTTTAACGCCAAGTATCTTATTAAACTGGCTAATATTATTAACCTAGTCATCTTAAAACAGGCAAGTAGATTTATACTTGTGTTTCATACTCAGTTGCTACCCAAACATTACATCAAGGCTCACCATGATCATATGTTTGAGTCCTTACATATTACCGAGGACGTCTCCCCAGTTTTTTTGTACAAGGGTTTGTCGAATCGTTAAGCTTTTCGAACCGCTTAACACATCTACGCATTTCACTGAAATTTTTTCCGATAGCGTCTCGAGCCTTTCTCCAAAATTTAGTGCATCGGGGTTTGCCTTTTTGCTAAGGTCAATTGACCTCGCTCAACTGGCATGCTCCTTCGAGCTTCTCCGCTCATTCGGGAATCAATGGTCCCGAGCATTCTATTTGTATGTTCTTATTATCATGCTCGTCTTTCATATGTTCTTATTATCATATGCTTTTTTTTTCGGAAATCCCGAGTTTTATTTTTATTTATAACTACAAAACCAACAAAGATTTAAGTTCCAAAGCTAATATTTGACCTAACTAAAATTGTCCCAATAAACGAAAACAAAAAAATAATTTAAGGATAGAAAATTTTCAGATATTTGGCATTGCATGGTCGGGGTAAAACCCCTCCATTGGGTCGTGCAATCCAATATTCTCCATAGCCAGTTATTCCTTCGATTTTGTACGGGTTTTCCCACTTATCAGCCAGGGAACCTGCAACTTTATTTTTTATATTCAATGACACCTTCCTGAGTACCTAGTCTCCTGGTTGGAATTTCCTGACCCGAACATAAGAGTTGTAGTGGCGAGCTACTCTTTACTGATATGCCATAATTTGTATTCTGGACTTCTCCCTTTTCTCTTCTAGCTCATCTAGACTTTGTAATAGCATATCAAAATTTTGTTCTTCATTATATCGCCTGACCCGGGATGATGCATATGACGTTTCTATGGGGATAACAGCTTCTGTTCCAAACGCTAGAGTGAATGGAGTCTCTCCTGTAGACGTTCTTGTTGTCGTTCGATACACCCATAATACTTTGGGAAGCTTTTCAACCCAACTTCCTTTCTTGGCATCCAGCTTTGCTTTGAGTGTATGCTTGATGATTTTGTTTACTGCTTCAGTCTGCCTGTTCGTTTGAGGATGGGCAGGTGTAGCATAGTAATTGGCAATTTGGTACTCCTTGCACAACTGTCTGAATTTCAAGTTATCGAACTGGGTGCCGTTATCAGTGATGATAGTGTTTGGGACTCCAAACCTGTAGAGCATATTCTTTTTCATGAAATTTGTGGTATTTGCGTCTGTGTAGTGCACTAATGCTTCAGCTTCTGCCCACTTCGTGAAATAGTCAACGGCTACTATGGCATACTTCGCTCCACCCCCTGTCCTAGCTGGCATTGGGCCGATTAAATCTAAAACCCACATGACAAATGGCCATAGGGATGCGAGGTTTCTAAGTTGTTCAGGGGGTTGTCGAATATCATTAGCAATTCTTTGGCAAGTAATGCAACTCTCCGAACATCACTGTGCATCTGAGAATAAAGTAGGTCAATAATAACCTTGCATGAGTACCTTGTGTGCTAAACTTTTACCCCCAGTATGGTTTTCGCAAACTCCCCCGTGGATTTCCTATAATATCTGACATGCATCTTCCTCTGACACACATCTTTGAAGTGTTCGGGAAAACCCTCTTCTGTATATTTCTCCTCCAACCAATATGTACCTTACTAATCGATACCTGATACGTTTTGCTTGTAGCGAATCTTCTGGGAGCACGCCTTCTTCCAGGAACCTTCTCAGCTGGGTCATCCAACAGTCTGACGGTGTTCGGATTTCTAAAATTTCATAATTTTTTGGCTCAACTGTGCTCGGTTTAAGGAGATGTGCAACCGGAATAGTTTTTTGCCTGATTATGGTTATTATTGATGCCAGTTTGGACAAAGCGTCTGCCTTTTCATTCTCCTCCATAGGGATCTGGGCAATCCTATATTCGTTGAATTTCTTGAGGAGCTGTCTTGCAATGTCACGATAGGCCATCATGCCTTCATCCCTAGCTTGGTATTCATCCAGGACTTAGTTGACAAATAACTGTGAATCGCTAAATATCTCGACTTCATCGGCCCTGAGAGCTATGCATACTCTGAGTCCAGCTAAAAACGCCTCGTACTCGGCTTGATTATTGGTTGCTTTGAAGTCAAATCTCATGGCGCATTCGACATCATCTCTTTTTGGAGTGCATACTATAATCCCTGCCCCGCTGCCGTGAGTGTTTGAAGAGCCATCAACATATAATTTCCATTGGAAATTTTTTCCCAACATCTTTTTTGCTTCCAGGTTTGACTCTGTGAACTCTGCTATAAAATCTTCCACTGCTTGCCCTTTGAGGGATGTCCTGGGGACGTAGTGGATATCGAATTCACTTAGCTCGATTGCCTATATGGTTAGTCTTTTTAAAATCTCTGGCTTCTGTAAAATTTGTTTCAATAGACAGTCGGTGAGAACCTGGATTGTGTGAGCCTGAAAGTATGGCCTTAGCTTCCTTACCGCTGAAACCAATGCTAGGGCTATTTTTTCTGCCTGTGAATACCTGATTTCGGTGGGTAAAAGCGTATTATTGGTATAATACATTGGCTTCTGTACTCCATCTTCTATTCAGAGTAGGACTGAGCTTGCTGCTAGTTCTGTAATTGATAAGTATAAATGGAATATCTCTCCCATTTGTGGTTTCGAAAGGATGGGAGCCTTCCCTAAGTACTCTTTGATTTTTAAGAATGCCTGCTCGCACTCTTCGTTCCATTCGAGTCCTTTTCCTTTTTTAATTACTTTGAAAAAGGGTACGCATCTATCTGTGGCTTTTGAGATTAATCTACCCAAGAAAGCTAAGCATCCTGTTAGGCACTGTACATCTTTTAGTGTCCTTGGTGAAGTCATTTTCTGCAGGGCTTGGATTTTTTTAGGATTGAATTCGATTCCCCTTTGGTGAACTTGGAAACCCAGGAACCTTCCTGAAAAAACTCCGAATAAACACTTTTTCGGATTCAACTTCATTTGGTATCTCCTCAAAACATCAAATGTCTCTCGTAGGTCTGAGGTATGCTTGTCTGCTGAGATGCTCTTGGTCAGCATATCATCAATGTGTACTTCCATGTTTCTTCTTATTTGTCATACGAAGATTCTGTTGACCAGTCTTTGATATGTTGCCCCTGCATTTTTTAATCCGAAGGGCATCACTGTGTAACAGTACAAGCCCTGATCGGTTGTGAACGCTATTTTTTCTTCGTCAGCCTTGTTTATCCGGATTTGGTTATATCCCGAGTAGGCGACATGAAACTGAGCAATTCATGGCCTGGTGTAGCATCCACCAGTTGGTCTATCCTTGGGAGTGGAAAACTGTCTTTTGGGCATGCTTTATTCAAATATGTGAAATCTACGCACATTCTCCATTTTCCATTTTTCTTTTGGGCGAGGACTACATTAGCTACCCATTGAGGGTAGTTGATCTCTCTAATCGACCCTACAGTGAGTAGCTTTTTCACTTCCTGTTTGATTGCCTGACTTCTCTCGAGATTGAATTACCTTCTCTTTTGTATCACTGGTTTTGAATTCGGGTCTACCGCGAGATAATGAGATATTATTCGAGCGTCTATCCCGACCATGTCTTCATGACTCCAGACGAACACATCCTTGTATTCATTAAGCAGATCAGTGATGCTTTGTTTGACTTTTCCTTCCAGATTGGCCCCGATCTTGATCTTCTTATCTGGTGCATCTTCTTTCAAGATAATTTCTTCGACCGGTTCCTTTTTGGACTCATTCGACTCTTCCTTTGGATCAAATTCGAATGACAGTGACTCTTTGTTCTGACTCGGCTGCGTTATAGTGCATACCTGTTCACCATCATTTTTGTCTTTGTATACTGAAATGTTAGCTCTTCGGACCATCTCTTGGGATCCCTTGACTACACCGACCCCCTGTTCAGTCGGGAACTTGATCATCAATGCATAAGTGGCTGTTACGGCCTTAGTTTTATTTAAGAATGGTCGATCCAACAACGCATTATACGACCAATTGTCTAAGTCTACTACCACGAAGTCGAGCAATACAGTTCTCTGACAAGGTGCCACTTCAATCTTTAAGGGTAGCTTTACCGTCCCGAGTGACCTGTCTCAATCCCTCCGAATCCTTTGAGATGAGTATGGTAAGGTTGTAGATCCATTCGGTCCAACTTAAGTTGATCGTATACGGCTACATTGAGAATGTCTATCGAACTTCCATTATCTATCGGGATTCTCCTAGCTTCTCGGTGATCAATCCGGGCACTTATGACCAGGGCGTTATTTGGCAGAACATCGACCCTATGTGAGTCTGCTTCTGTGAATACTATTGGGTCCCATCCTTCCTTTAACCTTTTTGGGTCTGGCTCAACCGAGTTCACGTTAAAGTTATGTCTTGCCTCCACTGTTACTCTGATTTCCTGTGTTTGCTCTCGAATACTTCTCCTAGTGGATAGTCCTCCAAAGATTGTTTGTATTACTTCATTAGCCTCTGGGCTGGCTCTTTGGTTTCAACCAGAGCTGTGATCGGCCCTGATCTCTTTCTTTGTTTCTGACTTCTCATCTGTAAAGTCCTTAATTGTTGATTGGCTTATTTCGTAAACAAATCACTTTTTGGGGTATTATGTAAGGGTAGCTTAGACTCTCAAGACCTCAAGAGGAGAAGCACCGAAGGTAAAATATTTGTGCTTACTTGCTTTGAAGAGATAGTTGCACACACTCACATATTCATGCATAACTCTTATTCATATATGTTGAGTGGTTATACTTGTGTGCATTTTGATTTAAATGACTATTGTTTGATATATATGCATCTTGTAGTTAAAGTTTTATTGCATGCTAGGCATTAGAATAGGATGAACTTTCATCACTCTTGATCTTGTTGATTTTGTGTGTTTGAGTGATTGAAAAATAGGTTTTGCGTTGGTGGTGTGCTACTCGACCAACGCATCTCACCAGCGTAACATTCCAGTGGATCGTCGCATGTGTTACACCATTGAGTTGTGCTGTTGCACCCGTGCACAGTTGAAAAAAGTGGAAGTGCGTTGGTGGTGCGCTACTCGACCAGCGCAGCCTCACAAGCACAAATATTCCAGAGAATTTACGCTTGTGTTGCACCACTGGGATGCGCCACTCATCCAGCACCTATTTTAAATTAGGCTGTGCGCTACTCGACCAGCGCACGTCACCAGCGCACACAGAGGAAGCTGGAACGTTTTTTTCCAAAACGACATCACTTTGTTTGGATCTCATATATATATAACTCTTTGCCTTAAGGTCGTGAAAGAGTTCAGAACATCATATATTTTCCTTAGAACACATTTCAAAGGAAAAACACTTTCAAGAACTCATTTTTAATCACTCAAAGCATTTCTATGTGCATCAAAACTTCATCTTGCAGCATCTAAGTTCATTCAGAGTGCATCAATAGATAGGGTTGCTTCATCACATCTTGTTTGGTAAGTTCTTCACTATCTTCTTACAAGTTAAGTGTTTTACTTGCTAAACCTTCTCTTTAATTATTTGTATGCTCTTAGAAGACTTTCTAGATACAAATTAGAGATTGTTGTGATGCCATGATTGAGTGTTGTATTGTGATAGCTTCATAGGATTGTTTGATCTATGCTTAACTAAGCTTCTTGAACATGTCATTTAGCTTTTGATATCTAGGATTGCATTAATTGTCATCTCATTATCCTAAATAAGCATATAGGGGGTTTCTAACCTTGTTTGTTCATTGAATATCATTCTATATTCACTTATGAAATTTTATCTCTTCATTGAGAAGTAAGACTTGTGTTGCTTCCGGGAGTAGGTAGCTTAAATCGCAAGCAAAACTAGGTTCACTTATACCGGGATTAGGTAGTTGTGGTGAATTTAAACCGGGATTAGGTTGTAATTCTCTTGCCATTAGTGGATTCGAGGTTCTAGTGTGGCGCACTCATCAGCCCGTGGTTTTTCCCATTTAAAGGGTTTCCACGTATATCTCGAGTGTCATTTATATTTCCGTATTTTTACACTTGTGATTTTATTGTAACTAGCTAGGGGCATTTTCGTAAACTTGGCCATTAATGAAATTTGGGTAAAATTGATAAAAATCTATTCTCCCCCCTTTAGATTAATTCTATACACACCATAATATTTGTTTCAATTGGTATCAGAGCAGGTTCCTAGACATACATAGGTGATCCTGGCTCATTTTGGTATGTGTTGCATTTTGTGTGTGTATTGATCATTCATACATTTGCATTCATATCATTCATTCATTAAACACAATGAGTGGAAACAGTGGCAATGAGGGAGCTTCTAGCACTAGACCTCCACTTCTCACCGGGTTGAATTATGCCTCATGGAAAGGCAAGATAGAGTCGTATATTTGCTAAATTCATGACAGGGCATGGATGGCAGTTGAAAATGGCTACACTCCACCCATGATGACTCCTGCAGATAGAGGAGATGATGTACTCAAACCAAAAGCACAGTGGAATGCACAAGAGTTTGAGGCATTAAAGTGGAATAGGAAGGCAATGCATGCCATCCTATGTGCAATGGATGATAACCAATACAAGTTGGTTCAAAATACTATGATAGCTAAGGAGGCATGGGATATCCTAGAAGTTGCACATGAGGGAACCGATGTAGTTAAGGAGTTGAAGCTTCAAGTTCTCCAAACACAATTTGAGTTGCTCAAGATGGATGAGAACGAGTGCTTCAATGACTTTGAAGTAAGGTTGATGGACATTGTGGACCAAAATCATCAACTTGGTGATCCATATTTAGATAGGAAGATCAAGCAAAAGATTATGAGATCTCTACCCGATAGATTTGAGTCTAAGGTGATGGCCTTAGAAGAGAATAGTGGTTACAAGGATATGAAGCCAAGTGAAGTGATTGGGAGACTTCTAGCTTATGAATCTAGGAAATGTCCTAACCCCACACCATCAAAAAAGCAAAAAGATATTGCTTTGAAAGCCTCCAAAGTTGAGAAGGAGAAAAATGATGACTCGGATGAAGAAATGGCCTTGCTAATGAGGAAGTTCAAGAAATTCTACAAGTCTGAGAAGAAAGGATTTGGATCCAAGGGTCAAGACTTGAAGAAAAAGGCTCACTTCAAGAAGTTTGAGCTAGGCAAGAAAAAACCGAGAAGAAAGGAGTCCAATGTTATGAATGTGGTGGGATAGGACACTTTGCCCCGGAATGTGCAAATCACAAGGTGAAGAAAAAGGGAAAAGTGATGGCTGCCACATGGAGTAAAAGTGATAACTCTAATGAAGGAGATGAGTCTTCGGATGATGAAGAACTCATGGCTAACTTCATAGCATTTACATCCTCTCTTAGGAGAAAAGATGCTAGTGAATAAGAGAATGAAAGTCAAGAGGAGGACTACTCAAGTGATAATGGATCTTCATCACAATCCACAAATGGAAGTGTGGATAGGATGGATCTCAAGGACTACATGGCTAAGTTTGAGAGCTCAAGGTTAAAGAACAAGAATGAGATCAAGAGATTAAAAGAAGAAAACCTAGACCTCTCAACTCAAGTTGACCAACTAAATGAAGAGTTGGTGAGATCTAAAAGGAGTGAATAAGGGTTGAAGAATGAGCTTGAAGATGCTAGAGAGTTGTTGGCCAAGATGAACTCTAGCATCAAAAAACTTGACTATATGCTAGATGTTGGAAAGAGATCGAGTAACAAGAAGGGGCTTGGGTTTGAAGATGACAAAGTGTCCTCCACTCCAAGCAATACCATATTTGTAAGAAGCATGAACTTCAATGGGTCCTCTTCTCATCAATCACCTAGGAAGAAACTTGACTTATGAGAGTGTTCAAGTAGTGCTCAAGTGAATGTGGCACCAAGAAACCTATCTCAAGCCCATCTTACAAGGGCTCCTCAAGTTAACTTCCCTCAACTGAAAGCTCATCAAGGGAAGATTCCTATCATGCAAGCTCAACCAAGGAAGCAATCAAGTCTTGCTCAACAACAAAGAAGGAAAGCTCCTCAACAACAATCAAGACAACCACATAGATATGGGAAGGCTCCAATGCATCCCCAAGATTATGGTATGATCCCTAACTTCATTCCTACATGTCATTTTATGGTATTGATGGTCACATTAGACCAAATTGCTTTAGATATATTAAATTGTGTAGGATTGAAAGCATGATGGAGAAGAAAGACTAAAGCCATGATGCTTGTCACTAGGAAAAATGGAACAACTTTGCATGATCCTATGACGGTTAGAGCCCATGTGCCATTGACCACTAGGAAGAAAATACTGCACCTAGGTGGATTAGAAAGGATGAACACTTTTGCCATGTTGCACAAATTGCCTTAAATGCTCATTCTTGTGATTTTTGGTATTTTTGGTATTTGGATAGCGGGTGCTCTAAGCACATGACTGGAAATAAGAGTTTCTTTGAGACTCTTATGATAGAGGAGGGAGGAAATGTCACCTTTGGTGAAGGATCCAAAAAGAAAGTTAAGGGAAAGGGAACCATTTCCATTCCCACATTACCCTCATTGTCCAATGTTTTGTATGTGGATGGTTTAAAAGCCAATTTTATAAGCATTTCACATCTTAGTGATGAAGGACTTTCCATCTTGTTTAGGAAAAATGATTGTTCTATCCTATGCCAAATGGACAAACCTTGTTGAAAGGTATGAGATCTAGTGACAATTGTTATTGTTTTGAGGCTAGAGGTATCTCTTGCAATGTGTCCATGGATGAACAAATTGAGTTGTGGCACGAAAGACTAGGTCACATGAACTTTAGGGATTTAAGAATCTTAGATAAGTTCAATGTTGTGCGAGGCCTTCCCAAGCTTGGGAAAAAGGTTAATGGTGTTTGTGGACCTTGCCAACAAGGGAAGCAAACCAAAAGTATGCACAAAAAGGGCAAGTATGTTACCACCAAGAAACCTCTAGAGCTTCTCCACATGGATCTTATGGGTCCTATGCAAACCAAGAGTTTAGGTGGAAAGAGATACATTTTTGTGTGTGTAGATGACTTCTCTAGGTACACATGGACTTATTTCCTTAGAGAAAAATCTGAAACTTTTGACAAGTTTAAAATGCTTTGTTCTAAAATTCAAAATGAAATGAACTCCAAGATTAAAAGCATTAAGATAATTAGGAGTGACCATGGGAAGGAATTTGAGAATGCCCATTTTGAAAACTTTTGCAATAGTCTAGGCATCTCTCATGAGTTTTTGGCTCCTAGGACACCTCAACAAAATGGAGTTGTTGAGAGGAAAAATAGGGTTCTTCAAGAAATGGCCTGTGTGATGTTGCTTAGCAACAATGTTCCTAGGAATCTTTGGGCCGAAGCCGTCAATATGACATGCTACATAGGAAATAGAGTTTTTCTTAGGCCCTACACTAGGAAAACCTCCTATGAGTTATGAAAAGGTAAAAAGACAAATGTTAGCTACTTCCACACCTTTGGAAGAAAATGCTACATTTTAAATGACCGTGATCAACTTGGCAAATTTGATGCTAAGAGTGATAAGGGTATCTTCATTGGCTATGCCTTGAATAGTAGAGCCTATAGAGTTTTCAATCTAATGACTAGGACTGTAATGGAATCATCTAATGTTGTCATTGATGATACTAGGCTCAAATCTAATGACCATGAGGAGGAGGTAGATTTAGTTGATGACTCCCCTTTGGAGAAGGTTGTTGATGTCTCTAATGTTGAAAAGACTAACCTTGATGATGACATAACACAACCTATTGATAGGATTCCTCTCTTGAACTCAAAAGAACCTGTTTCATGGGTTATGAAACTCCATGACAAAGAGGACATCATTGGTGAGGTTAGTGAGGGTGTTAGGACTAGGCATCAAATGGCTAATCTAATTAGCTACACATGTTACACCTCTCAAATAGAACCCAAGAAAATTGATGAAGCTTTAGAAGATGAATTTTGGGTTCTTGCCATGCAAGTAGAGCTTAACCAATTTGAAAGAAATGAGGTTGGGACTCTAGTTCCTAGGCCCAAGAACACCATTGTGATAGGCACCAAGTGGGTATATAGGAACAAATCCGATGAGGATGGCAACATTGTGCGAAACAAGGCTAGGCTTGTAGCACAAAGATACTCTCAAATTGAGGGTATTGACTTTGAGGAGACATTTACTCCCGTTGCTAGGATTGAGTCCATTAGGCTTCTTTTATCCATTTCTTGTTTGCACAAGTTCAAATTTTATCAAATGGATGTTAAGAGTGCCTTCCTCAATGGTTTCTTGCAAGAGGAAGTATTTGTTGAGCAACCTAAAGGGTTTGTAGATCCTCACAACCCTAATCATGTCTATCATCTCAAGAAAGCTTTATATGGGTTGAAACAAGCACCAAGGGCTTGGTATGAGCGTCTCACCCAATATCTCATAGACAATGGTTACACTAGGGGTAGTGTTGACAAGACTCTATTCATCAAGAAAGACAAAGATGAGCTCTTTATAGCTCAAATCTATGTTGATGATATAGTCTTTGGCTCCACAAATGACATCAAAGTCCAACAATTTATTGATGTCATGTCTCATGAGTTTGAGATGAGCCTTGTTGGTGAGTTAAGTTACTTTCTAGGTTTACAAATTAAGCAAATGGATGATGGGATTTTCATATCTCAAGCTAAGTATGCCAAAAACCTAGTAAAGAAATTTGGCCTTGAAAGTGCCAAACATTGTGATACACCCATGAGTACCACTTTGAAGCTAAGCAAGGATGCTAGTGGTAAGAGTGTGGACCAAACTTTATATCGTGGCATGATTGGTAGCTTGCTCTATTTGACCGCAAGTAGGCCCGATATCTCTTTTAGTGCGGGTATGTGTGCTAGGTACCAATCGGATCCCAAGGAGTCTCATCTCTCTTCCGTTAAGAGAATCATTCGATATGTGAATGGGACATCTAATTATGGAATTTGGTACTCTTTTAACACTAATGCTAGTTTTGTAGGCTTTAATGATGCAGATTGGGCAGGAAATTGTGATGATAGGAAAAGTACATCGGGCGGTTGCTTTTTCCTTGGGAACAACCTTGTCTCTTGGTTTTGCAAGAAGCAAAATTCAATTTCCTTGTCCATGGCTGAGGCCGAATATATTACTGCTGTGAGTGGATGCACACAACTCCTTTGGATGAAGCAAATGCTAGTCGACTACGGATTCAATCAAGGTACGCTTACTCTCTTTTGTGATAACATGAGTGCAATTAATATTTCCAAGAATCCGGTTCAACATTCTAGAACTAAGCATATTGACATCCGTCATCATTTCATTAGGGAACTAGTTGAGAACAAATGCATAGTACTTGAGCATGTAGGTACTAATGATCAACTAGCGGATCTATTTACTAAACCCTTATATGCTACTCGATTCAAGACTCTTAGTAGATCTATTGGGATTTGTTTAATGGAGTGATGTGTTATGGTCTTTGACCTCATAAGGGGAACTCAAGTAAAGAGAGCTTTTGTATACTTGTTGCATCCATTTTTCTTTAAATGTTTATGCTCTTTTATTGATTGCTTGAGTAGTTTGGTTGCACTTATATATTATATTGTATTTTCTTCAATAAGTGTGAACTTTGCTTTGATTATAATCCATGTCATATTTATGTTCAAACATGCATTTTTGGACTAGGAGATTTACATAGGAAGTACATGTTGAATGACCTATAATTATCTCCATGACATGATGATTCTTAAATGACATACAAATGAAAAATGATAAAGCATGAATTGTTGATTGCAATTGTTAAATGCAAAATATTGTGTGAAAAGAAGCTAGTGAGACTAAAATGTTGCATCAATGTCTCTCTTTCTTTATTAGTTGAACATGGCTACTATCATACGGGTATTCTCCCGAAAAAATTAAATAGGGTGCAAAGTTGCTCATGCCATGTTTAGCTTATAAAGTTGGATATAGTGATATTAAAATTTGATCTCTATAAAATCTCTATATCCTTGCTTCTCTCATCACAAATGGTGAAATTGGTTTGAATTATATTGGAAACCTTTGTCATTTGCTTTGCCAAATACCATTGTTTTTGGACTTGAATGCAACGTGTCTTGTATGCAAAGCATTTTTGATTCAAACATTTTCTTTCAAATAAATCTCCTTGTTTCTCTCCTATTAATAGAGTTGCATAAATGTGGCTTATATAATTATACAACAATCTTGTATGCTCTTTTCTTTCTTTGCCTTGAGTGACCCGGTTGGGAATTTCTACTTTTCCTATATCATGACAAAAAGGGGGAGTAGCATTGACCTAGCATTGTGATGTTAGGGGAGTAGCATGTTTTGGCTTTGAGGGGAAGCATTGCATGAGTGTACTTGTTTGAGGGGGAGATTACATATAGGGGGAGTAACCCTTTGAGAGGGAGCATTGCATGGTGCGTTACTCATATTTTTATATGCAAATGCTTTTGTTTTATATTCACTTGATCATCTCACATGCACTTGGTTTGGAAAGTGTATTTGTGCTTGCTTTGTGTGTAAGGTTGATAGTTCTACAAGAGATTGAAGATTTGAAGTTTTTTTTTATGTTTATCTCTTTGTAATGTAGAATATCTTCCCGGTGTTTTATTTTGTTTTGTGAGGATCAATGTGAGTGGTCGTTTTATCATGAAATAGTCAAAGGGGGAGATTGTAAAGTCCTCAATTATTGATTGGCTTATTTCGTGAACAAATCACTTTTTAGGGTATTATGTAAGGGTAGCTTAGGCTCTATAGACCTCAAGAGAAGAAGCACCAAAGGTAAAATATTTATGCTTACTTACTTTGAAGAGATAGTTGCACACACTCACATATTCATGCATAACTCTTATTCATATATATTGAGTGGTTATACTTGTGTGCATTTTGATTTAAATGACTCTTGTTTGATATATTTGCATCTTATAGTTAAAGTTTTATGTCATGCTAGGCATTAGAATAGGATGCACTTTCATCACACTTGAACTTGTTGATTTTGTGTGTTTGAGTGATTGAAAAATAGGCTTTGCGCTGGTGGTGTGCTACTCGACCAACGCATCTCACCAGCGTAACATTCCAGTGGATCGTCGCATGTGTTACACCATTGAGTTGCACTGTTGCACCAGTGCACTGTTGAAAAAAGTGGAAGTGCGTTGGTGGTGCGCTACTCGACTAGCGCAGCCTCACCAGCGCAAACATTCCAGAGAATTTGCACTTGTGTTGCGCCACTCATCCAACGCCTATTGTAAAATTAGGTTGTGCGCTGGTGGTGCGCTACTCGACCAGCGCACACAGAGGAAGCTGGAACATTTTTTCAAAATGACATCACTTTGTTTGGATCTCATATATATATAACTCATTGCCTTAAGGTCGTGAAAGAGTTCAGAACATCATATATTTTTCTTAGAACACATTTCAAAGGAAAAACACTTTCAAGAACTCATTTTTAATCACTCAAAGCATTTCCATGTGCATCAAAACTTTATCTTGCATCATCTAAGTTCATTTAGAGTGCATCAATGGATAGGGTTGCTTCATCACATCTTGTTTGGTAAGTTCTTCACTATCTTCTTACAAGTTAAGTGTTTTACTTGCTAAACCTTCTCTTTAATTATTTGTATGCTCTTAGAAGACTTCTAAGTTCATTTAGAGTGCATCAATGGATAGGGTTGCTTCATCACATCTTGTTTGGTAAGTTCTTCACTATCTTCTTACAAGTTAAGTGTTTTACTTGCTAAACCTTCTCTTTAATTATTTGTATGCTCTTAGAAGACTTTCTAGATACAAATTAGAGATTGTTGTGATGCCATGATTGAGTGTTGTATTGTGATAGCTTCATAGGATTGTTTGATTTATGCTTAGCTAAGCTTCTTGAACATGTCATTTAGCTTTTGATATCTAGGATTGCATTAATTGTCATCTCATTATCCTAGATAAGCATATAAGGTTTCCTAGCCTTGTTTGTTCATTGAATTTCATCGTATATTCACTTAGGATATTTTATCTCTTCATTGAGAAATAAGACTTGTGTTGCTTCAAGGAGTAAGTACCTTAAATCGCAAGCAAGATGAACTAAGTTCACTTATACCGGGATTAGGTAGTGGTGGTGAATTTAAATCGGGATTAGGTTGTAATTCTCTTGTCATTAGTGGATTCGAGGTTCTAGTGTGGCGCACTCATCAGCCCATGGTTTTTCCCATTTGCAGGGTTTCCGCATATATCTCGAGTGTCATTTATATTTCCTTATTTTTACACTTGTGATTTTATTGTAACTAGCTAGGGGCATTTTCATAAACTTTGTCATTAATGAAATTTGGGTAAAATTGATAAAAATCTATTCACCCCCCCTCCCCCCCCCCCCCCCCCCCCCCCCCCCCCTCTCTAGTGTAATTCTATACACACCATAATATTTGTTTCATCATCCCTTTTCAAGATTATATCCTGAAGATGTCCCTCCCGAATGAGGGTTTCTATGTAATCTCTGAGCTGGTAACATTTGGAAGTCTCATGACCGGTTTCCTTGTGGAATATGCAGTATTTGGTTGTATCTCGCTGAGCAAACTGAGACTGTCAGCGTGGCTTTTTTACCAGATTTTTCTCTTCCAGTATGGCAAGGATTTCCTCCCGCTTTTTTCGAAGAGGGGTGTAGTTGGTGTATCTACCTCAGAATTTCTCCATGGTCTGTTCGGTATTACGCCCTTTTCCCTCGTCCTTACTTTTTTCTTTGATGTTTCCTTTATGTTTTCCCTTTTGGTTATGCACCTTGGACTCAACGTCCTTTTCGGGTTTTCCTCCATGCATATAGCATCCTCTCGTGGCTAATTCTTCTTTTTCGGCTAGTGCATATCCTCCCGCCATGTCCATCATATCTGAATATCTGGTTACACGGGCTCTTCTTAAGTCAAAAGATAGCCGTTCATTCTGTAGATTGTTGATGAATACAGCAATTATCACTTCGTCGTTTGCACTGTCGATTTCTGATACCGCTTGGCCAATCTCCCTAGGTATTTCTTCAACGACTCATCTTTTCCTTGTTTTATCTGAGAAAGGTAAGCCACTGATATTTTCCTTTGAACGTTGCTCAGAAATTGCCTTGAGAAACTCCTGCTTAGTTCACTGAAGCTTCAGATGCTCGCTGGGGGAAATCTCTCGAACCATATTGAACCCGTGTCTCCTAAAGTTTGTGGAAAGTTGAGGCATAACAAGGGATCGTTGTGAGCATACTGGGCCATCACACTTTTATAGCGTCTGACGTGTTCTTTAGGGTCTGTATCCTTCTTGAACTGCTCCATGTGCGGCATCCTAAACCTTTATGGGATTGAAGTCCGTAAGATTTCTCTAGTGAATGGACTGTTAGAATCTTCGTTAGATATATCGATATACCCATAACGTCTGACCAGTGCATCCATTTGACGCCTATTGTTTTCGACTTCTCGAATTAGGCTATGAATTACGACTTCTCTGTCTCCCACCGGACTTCCATGATGGTTAAACCGCTGGGTGATTGTCATTCCTCTCTCTGGCTCTTCACTTTGATGCCGAGTTTCACGGGTTGATTCTTGCAGGCGTATGGTTCCGTGATGATGGTTGTGATGGTGTCGATCGCTATCTTCTAATGACGACCGATCCCTGTGCCGGTCATGTTTGTGGTGTCTTGCACCGGCTGTCTGATCATGGTTCTGCTTCTGGCGTAGTCGTTCCTCTTCGGGTGTTTCATGTTCAGCCTGATTAATTGAAGCAGGGTTCCTTTCGGCTTCCGGTGCATTTAGTTCTGGCCCCACTACAACCGAACGAAGCCTTGCAGGTGGAAGGTTAGGAGGTTGCGCTTCTTCTGTAACCAGTAGATCAACTCATTCCTTTGTTGCGTCTGCCACCAACTGTTGTAGCGCCTCGCAGAAGCGTCGTGTTAGGTCTTCGCTAGTCGGAGGGATTTGTTGAATCCCTGCCAGGGATGTTGGTTGGTTGGTTGGTTGGTTGTGGCGAGATCTCATGAACTACTGCCAATATGGACATTATCTTGAGATTTTTGGACATCTCCAGGACTGTTTCTGCTTCCCGCCATTACTTTTAATTGAATCGGAGGTTCAAACCCCTCCTTCTAGCGTCAATTGTTGATGTCGTTTTTTAGATGTATGGAAAAAGTCAACAAGAATTAGATTTAAGCTGTGATTTCAAAAAGAGAGAGAAGGAAAAAGTAATTGAACACAAGTTTTACGTGGTAAAACTCCAATGACCGGAGAAACGTCCACGGGTGGCTTAATAATCAACCAAGCCAAAATCCACTATTGAAAAGATTTACAACTCTCGATCTCTCTTTTTCTCTCTGTATTTTTCTATATTTGTTTGTCTTTTGTGGCGAGATTATGGGTCTGTTTATATGTCCATAGAACCCTAATCCTTTTTGTACAAGTAATAAAATATCTTTGTATTTAACTATGATTGGTTACTTGTTTGAAGTAGTCTGTCTTTTTTCCTATTTTGGAGACCTGTATTGAGATCGAATGGGATTCTAGTGACGTAGTCCAGTTAGGACTTATTTCCTTATAAATTTTGAAGAAATAAAATTGTTGCCTGATTTATAACCCTTTCTGTTTGGTATTCTATTCTTCTTGGAATTTCTCTTTGATATGGATATCTTTACGTATTTTAACGACTCGACTCGAGTGAGCTACGCGCTGGGCTTTTTATTCGGTTTTCTTCATGTTTGTCTCGAGTAGAACACGATATTAGCTGGTCCCGAATGACATCATCTGATCCCGAGTAGGAAATGTCATCAACTAGCCCTGAGCATCTTTAACTGACCCCGAGTAGTATATGAAGTCAGTTAACCCTGAGTAGGTTTTGTTCAATACTTGTTTACTCGGGCTTATCTTCTTTGGTGATGTCTTGTACGATATTTTCTGAATGCCTATTCGGATGTCCACCTGGCAACTTTATCCTCTTTGTCAATGACGTGTACGTCTGATAAAATTTACATACGACAGTTATGAAGTTTTAAAATAGGGACACATGAATCTTTGTTTGTAACAAAATATTGCTCAAAATAATTTGAATCATGTCAAATAATCATCCTGTGCGATTCGAATCCAAATTCAATACGAAGTTTCGGATAAAAATAAGTCTGAATTTGATTTTTTGATATGCATATAGGAAAATATGGTGTGAATCGAATACATCCAAATCTGATTTTTTTTTTCTAAATTCGGTCTAGATCTGATGATCAAAATCTTAATTCGATATTTTAATCCGCAATTACAAATTCGATCTGGTTCAAATTTCAGATTGAAAGACAATTTTCTTTTTCTTTTTTATAAAAAAAAAATCAAATCTGAATTCAGTCCAAATTTTTTAAGAAATCTAAGGCCCCGTTTTACAGCTGTTTTTCAGTTAGTTTTCGTTTTCGTTTTTATTTTTCAAAAACGATATCGAAAACACGTTCGTTAACCGTTTTTCATTTTATTTTCGAAAAACAAAAAAAAATGAAAAACAAAACAAGTATTAAAAGTGAAAGATTTTAAAAACACAAAATACTTATTTTTTGTTTTTGTTTTTGTTTTTCATTTTGTTTTTTACTTTTTTATATATATACTATTAATTGTACTATTATGCGTTTGATATGGGTAAGACAAAACGAGATAAGATTTTTAAATGACCAAAGTGCCCCTATTATATATATATTCTAGAATAATTTATTTCCAACTAAAACTAAAAGCATTCGTGCAATAATATATATTTACATTCTAATTATTATTATATATAAAATAATATATATATATATATTATTTATAAAATATTATATATTATAATATTTACATAATTAGTATATTAGTATTCTATAATATATATAATCTTATATATATAGTATCAAATATTATATATTTATATAGGATATAATGTAATATATTAATAAAAATATAATATTAATATATTATAAATTATAATATATGTAATAATATTTAATATATATTTTATATATTATTACAATATGTATATATATATATATATTATAATTATTTATTTATAATTTAAGAGTTTAGTTTTGATTAATTCATTTTTTGATATGTTTTTTTGAATTAATCATTTTCAGTCCGTTTTTGTTTTTACTTTTCAAAAACGATTTCGAAAATGCGTTCGTTAACCGTTTTTCATTTTATTTTCGAAAAACAAAACCAGTATTAAAACTGAAAGATTTAAAAAACACAAAATACTTGTTTTTCATTTTTCGTTTTTCGTTTTTACTTTTCATTTTATTTTTCACATTTTTTATATTTCAAAAAAAGCTTAAACTGTTAATTGTAGTGTTATGGGTTTAATATGACTAGAACAAGACGAAACAAGATTTTTAAATTACCAAAGTGCCCCTCTTATTTATATATATATTCCAGAATAATTTATTTCCAACTAAAACTAAAAGTATTCATACAATAATATATATATATATTCCAGAATAATTTATTTCCAACTTGAACTAAAAGTATTCATACAATAATATATATATATATATATTATAATTATTATATATATATATATTATAATATATATATATAATATATTTTATATATTATAATATAGAATATTAATATATAATGTATATTTGATATCATATATATATAATATTATAATATAATATTCTATATATATTATATATTATAAAATATATATAATATTTGTATATATTTGTATATATAAAATATTATATATTATAATATTTACATAATTAGTAAATTAATATATAATATTGTAAAATAATAATATATAATATATGTTAATATATATTATATATCATATATTTTATATATATTATATTATAATATGTATATATAAATATATATATATTAATATAAGATATACAATTATATTTTTATTACATTATATATATATATATATATATTATAATTATTTATTTATAATTTAATAGTTTAGTATTGATTAATTCATTTTTTTGATATGTTTTTTTTGAATTAATTTTTTATGTGTTAATTTTGTTTAATATAAAAATTACAGTACAAAAATTATATTGGTTAATTATTTAATCAATTTGTTTATAGTTGTAATAATATTAAACAAAATACTAAAATTGATATTTCAATTTTTGATAGTTTTCGGTTAATTTACCAGATGCGTTTTTTTCGTTTTCATTTTCAAAATACAGCTTTCAGTATTTGCTACCAGACGCGTTTTAAGAATTCGAAATGAAACCAAAAATACTGTTTTCATTTTTATTTTTATTTTCGAAAAACAACAACTAAAAAACGCTTACAGGACTGGCCCTTAAAACTCAAACATGGAGTGGTTGCTGCCTGCAGCAGTGCAATCTTATGAAGCTCTTCGGAGATCGCACCCAATTCCGGTGGTATTGCACCTGAGTCTGGCGGTGCGACCTCCCATGTTTATTAGTTTTTTAAAAACAATTTATTATTTATTGAATATTTTTATAATTTTAACATTTTTTTTAATTTTGATTATTCTATTTTTTTTTACACACGATACACTTTGAAATGTGATATATTTTAAATCAAAAATACCTCTAATATTGTTAGTCAAATTAATAGTTGACTAGCAGAAGGAATTAAGTGATGTATTTAAAAAAAAATAAGGAATCAAATTTACTAATATTATAAACACGTTTAAAAAGATGATATCTCATAAAAAAGTAGGAATTTTAGTGAAATTATCCTGTTTTTTCTACCATGGTTGTTTGAAGCAACAATAACACGAAGAAGAAAAAAATAGAGTACAGAGACTATGTTATTGTTGTTGGAGATTGTTTCAATTTTTGTTAATAAGTGACATATATATATATATATATATATATATATATATATATATATATGTTAATATTACTGAATTAGAAACCTCCAGTTGACTTACCAAGAAATCTATCAATTGTTGACTGTCAATTAGAGTCAATCTCTCTTGGTTGTCTACTGTAAATTGCGAGAAACTCTATCCAAAATATATGTTGTAAATTGAGAGAAAATCTCTCTCTAGATTGAGAGTAATTCTATCATTTCCAAGTTGTATATCCTATTATAAATAGGAACATTGAAGCAATGTAAACATCACAGCAGAAATTCAAATACACTTTTGTTTATATGGTATCAGAGCCTTTGCTCTTCTCTTCCCTTCCTAATCATTTCTCACTCATTTGTTAATTTGTCCCTCCTGTTTGCTATTTTATTCTTTTTTCCTTTTCTTTTCTTCCAATACCAGCTTTAATGGTCAGTGCCACACAACCAGGCCCTCTATCTCCTAAACTTCCAAAGGTTATTATCAAGTTGGATCGTACCAACTATCTCCTCTGGAAAAGCCAGCTTCTTCCTATATTTTATGGTTCTGATTTAATGGGCATGATAGATGGCACCGCATCAGCTCTTAGTGAAACCATAACAGAGGATTCTGATCCTACAATTAATCCTGCTTTTCTTGAATGAAAAAAGGACCAACTGTTTCTTAATTGGCTACACACCACAATGACTCCTCAAGTGTTTGCTCAAGTCATTAACTACACAACTGCTCATTCCACTTGAGAAGCTCTTTCTCGGGCTTTCACCTCTCAAACCAATGCACGATACTATCAGATCAAACATGATCTCTTCAACATTCGGAAAGGCTCGAAATCAGTAACCGAATGTATGGATCACATTCGTCTCCTCACAGATGAACTATCTCTTATTCAACAACCAATGAGTGATAGAGCAATCATTAGATGTGTTCTTGATGGCCTTGATCTCGATTATGATGTGGTTGTCAACACAGTACAAACCATGTCTGCTCCACCATCATTTGAGGAATTATACAGTATGCTTCTAAATCGGGAAAAATGATTAGAGGTATACCATAGTCCATCTCCAAATCAATCTACCACGGCTTTCTTTACTTCTGGTAACCGCATCAACAATCAAGGAACAAATAACCGTGGTCATAGTCGTGGTATAAAACGCGGACGTAGTGGTGGTCGTGGTTATCGTCCAAATAGGCGTGGTCACGGTGGTAGAACCATAAATAGTAATAGTCAGCCTGTTAAATCATCTCAAGACAGCCCTATAGTTTATCAAATTTGTACCAAGCCAGGGCATGGTGCTCTCACTTGTCGTCATCGAGCAAATTTTTCTCATCAACCCGATGATTTACCAGCAGCCTTTTCAGCAATGAATCTTTCAAATCAATCTTATGATCCTACTTGGTTTCCTGATACAGGAGCCACTCATCACATGACAGCAGATGATTCAAACTTCATAAATCGCAAAGATTATCATGGACCAGATCAAGTTACAGTGGCAAATGGTACAAGTCTTCCGATATTGGGTACTGGTAATATGTCATTATTTATTTCATCTTCCACATTTGATTTGAAAAATGTTTTGTATGTACCAAAAATCACAGCTAATTTATTCTCTATTCACTGTTTTGTCAATGATAATGATTGTGTTTGTTTATTTGATTCTAACGGTTTTTATATAAAGGATCGTCACACCGGGAAACTTCTTCATCACAGTCCGAGTAAGAATTGCCTTTACCATGTTGAAGCACAACATGATCAGTCTCCATTATTCTTTTCTGGAATGGTTCGAAAGAATACATCTCTTTCTAATTGGCACAATAGACTTGGTCATCCATGTTCTCAGATTCTCCATCATCTAGTTAAAAATAAGTGCCTTACGGTTACCGGTAGTTCCTCTATTTCGAATTGTTTAAGTTGTTCAGTGCATATAAGTTGTCGCTTGAAATTTAATTTATCTACTTCTTATTCTAGTGCACCTCTACAACTTATTCATTCAGATTTATGGGGACCTGCTCCAGAATTATCATGCGGTGGTTTTCGTTATTATCTTATTTTCATAGATGACTATTCCAAATATACATGGATTTTTCCTCTTATTCGTAAGTCGGAAACTTTTGCTTATTTTTGCAAATTTAAATTAGCTGTGGAAAATCAATTTGGTACAAAAAAAAAATATTTTCAATCGGATGGTGGGTAAGAATATAATAGTAAAGAGTTTTCTAATTTTCTTTCCAATCATGACATACATCATCAAATATCATATCCATACACCCCTCAACAAAATGGGGTTACGGAGCGGAAACATCGACATATTGTAGAGACGGGTTTGTCTCTACTTCATCAATGTTTTCTACCTCGTCGGTTTTGGATAGAAGCTCTTTCTAGTGCAGTTTACTTGATCAATCGTCTTCCATCTCAGTTATTGTTTTACAAGTCACCTTATGAATTGATTTTTAATCAAGCTCCTGATTATGCTACTTTACGTACATTTGGCTGCCAATGTTTTCCTTTCTTAGGATCAACTAAAGCAGACAAGCTCTCTCCAAAGTTTACTCAGTGTGTTTTTCTGGGATATGGAACAAATCACAAGGGGTATCGTTGTCTTGACATCAAAACAGGTCAAGTGTACATGTCTCGACATGTAAGATTCAATGAAGACGTTTTCCCTTTTGCAGGAGTATTATCAGTTGGTCCTCTGAAGTCATCCCTGAATCTATTACATTGGTTTAATCCTACTGAACATACCCACACTAGTTCATCTAGTGGTCTCTTTCTTCCTTTTTCATCCTCCACAAATAAACAAATTCCTACACCTGTCACTACAACAGAATCAGAACAAATACCTAGCCATACATGTCCTCCAATAAATCAAATCCCGGAACCACCAAATCCACCTCAACTACCATCAGCACAACCATTATAGTCACTCAATAATACAAGTCCACCCAATAATCCATCATTTGACCCACCAACTATACAAAATATACAACACCCATCCTTACCACAACCACCACCAACCAATAGCCACCCAATGGTAACTCGTTCTCGTGACGACACTCAAAAACCTCAAGTACCATATACTAGAATCTTAATATGACATCTTCTTCCAACATGTCTTCATACAGAAAGAACCTTGATGTTGAACCTACTAGCTTTACTGAAGCTTCCAAATTGCCACAATGGCGAGAGGCAATGCTGGATGAGTTTAATGCTTTACTCAAACAACGTACATTGGTCTATTGTTCCATCATCTGAAGCTCAAAATATTGTGGGTTGTAAATGGGTTTTCAAGATAAAAATGAAGGCAGATGGAAAAAATGAACGTTACAAAGCACGTCTTGTAGCGAAAGGATATAATCAACAATATGGAATTGACTACGATGAAACCTTCAGTCCAGTTGTGAAGCCGGTCACCATTCGACTAGTCCTATCTTTAGCATTAAATCGAGGTCGGAGCATTCGTCAACTTGACATAAAAAATGCTTTTCTACATGGTGTTTTAAATGAAGTTGTATACATGAAACAACCATCAGGCTTCGCAGATCAAAGTTTTCCAGACCATGTTTGTCGTTTACATAAATCCATTTATGGTCTTTGACAGGCTCCTCATACTTGGTTTGATGAATTTAGTGAAGCTCTCTTTGAAATTGGTTTCATACGCAGTCGCACTGATACATCTATGTTTCTCTATCATGGCACACACAGAGTTACTATACTTCTTCTTCATGTAGATGACAGGACCCACCCCGACTCCTCTCTTGAGTTCGAGGGAGGCCCTGTGGGCTCTACTTTTACTAGCATGATAAAGGACTTACTAAGATTTCCATAGGAAATACTTGCTATTAAACAAACAAAATGTAAGGAGAGTGAAAAATGTACATAATTGCAATTTCTTTTCATATATTTTCAGTCATTACAGAAAGGGTCAAAAATGACTGATCAGACCAAAACCGACCACTTTAAAAAAAAACTAACGAGTCCGTCCAAAGTGAAAAATTGAACAGGCCGAGTAAGAAATCCGAGTAGGTCGAGTATACCGAATAGGCCATGTGGGCCGAATAGGCCGAACAGACCGAGTAGGCCGAACAGACCGAGTAGAATTCCCCGACTCCGTTCTGATCATGCCTACCCTCCCGACCACTTTACAGTCCCGACCATGCCTACCGTCCCGACTATGCCTACCGTCACGACCATACCTACCTTATAATTATAAATATGTACATGAAAATTTACAATGCATGCCTTTTATGCTTCATGATGTCATCGAGTGGCCCACCTCAAAACTTCTGAGTCCGCACAACCGAGCAGCTACCTGAATAAATTTTTAAGAGTGAAAGGATGAGCGCTAACGCCCAGTGAGTGAATGAAAACCTTTAAAAACACTTTTCTAAATCACTTTATAATAAGCATTCAGCGATACATGGTATAAAATAATATATCTACTCTCATACTTAATAAACCGAATACTGAATGCATCACTTTTCTGAACAAGAGTAAGATACTTTATAAAATCTTAATCTTCACCAAATTCGTACCGGGGATATCTTCCATACGTAAGCCGAAATACATTCGGGCAAACGTCGAGTCATGAATAACTTCTGGTCATACCCGAGCAGAGCGACTCAATTACTCTTTCTCTGGTCATGCTCGGGCAGAGCGACTCTCTGGTCATACAAGTGCAGAGCGACTCTATTACTCTTTCTCTGGTCATGCACTTGCAGAGCGACTCATGACATACACGTGCAGAACGGCCCCAAAAGCCAACCATAATCATAACTGGGGAAGGGTGCATAGTGCTTTTGTAGAAATCATAATCTCTTCTGGATAATTCATAAAATAATATACTGATTCTGAATGCTAATATAAGCGTAAAACATATACTTTCTGTTCTCTGTATCATCACTATCAATCATAAAAGCAATAAAAAGCTTAAAAGATTTGCAACAATTAATCTTAATCATAAAACTGGAAACCTTTGAATTAAAAACAAAACAAAAACTTAATTTACTCACAACTTAGACGTCAAGCTTAATTCAGACTGAGTATGCTAGGTTCCCCTCGTCTTCTTTCCCTAACAATCACAAGATCCAATTAGAAACTGGATATCAAAGAAGAATCAACTGAAATCTATGATCGAGAGAGAGCTTCACTGACTTCTTCTCTTTCTTCTCTTTCCTTTCTTCCGCTGGATTCTATTGCTTTTTAGCTCTCACAACGTTTATCCTCTAATATTTATACTCATGGAAGGACACAGCTGAAGTTGTGAGCTAATTAACCAAGCTCACAGCTGCCTGTCAGCCATGCATTTCACTTGGCTTACTCACCTGATGCCTCTTCTTGCTAAACGTTTATCCCTTTTTTTTCGTCTTTTTTTCTTTTTTTTTTCTTTTTTTTTTAATTGGGCCTGAAAGACATTGGGTGTTACAATTCACCCCTCCATATAAGAATTTAGTCCTCGAAATTTACTTACTTAGTCTAAACAGATGGGATACTAAGTCCGCATCTGATCTTCATGTTCCCAAGTCGCCTCTTCCACTGCATGATTTCTCCATAACACTTTTACAAGAGGAATAACCTTAGTACGTAATACTTGTTCCCTTCTATCTAGAATCTCAATAGGTTCCTCTTCATAAGTCAAATCTTCTCTTAACTTTACTGGTTGCTTGGTTAAAACATACGTAGGGTCGACTATATATTGTCGAAGCATAGAAACATGAAATACATCATGAATTCTTGAAAGTTCTGAAGGTAAAGCTAAACGGTATGCCACTGCTCCTACTCGGGCAATGATCTCATACGGACCAATGTATCGTGGACTTAACTTACCACGTCTTCCAAATCGAAGTATACCTTTCCAAGGTGAAATTCGTAGAATTACATAGTCACCTACTTTAAATTCAAGTTCCATTCTCCGCTTATCTGTATAGCTTTTCTGCCTATCTTGAGCAACCTTTAATCTGTCTCTGATTATTTTGATCTTTTCTGTTGTGACTTGAACGAGTTCTGGACCGAACAACTTTCTCTCGCCTACTTCATCCCAACACACCGATGTTCTGCATTTTCTCCCATACAGAGCTTCATAAGGTGCCATTTCGATGTTAGCTTGATAACTGTTATTGTAGGCAAATTCTATCAAAGGTATATGTACATCCCAACTACCTTTGAAATCCATTACACATGCCCGAAGCATATCCTCTAATGTCTGAATAGTACGCTCCGATTGACCATCAGTCTACGGGTGAAAAGCAGTACTAAAATGCAATCTAGTTCCCAAAGCTTCTTGTAAACTGAGCCAAAATCTAGATGTAAACCGAGGATCTCTATCTGACACTATGGATACTGGTGCGCCATGAAGACAAACTATTTCATCCACATAAATTTTGGCTAATCTGTCAAGAGAGTAAGTAATACCGATTGGCAGAAAATGTGCAGACTTTGTAAGTCGATCAACGATCACCAATACACTGTCGTGACCATTCTGACTACGAGGAAGTCCTACCACAAAATCTATGGTAACATGTTCCCACTTCCATTCGGGAATAGGCAGTGGTTGTGATAGTCCTGCGGGTTTCTGATATTCTGCCTTGACTTGCTGACAAATCAAACATTTAGAGACGAATTCTGTTATCTCTCTTTTCATACCTCGCCACCAGTAATGCTCTTTCAAAGTACGATACAACTTAGTACTTCCTGGATGCATTGCATAAGCTGAAGAGTGAACTTCTTCTAAAATTTCATTCTTGAGTTCCTTAATGTTTGGTACACATAGTCGGTTACCTAGAACCAATATGCCATCACTTCTCACTACAAAATCAGCTCGTAAGCTTTTCTGCACTTCTCCCTTCAATTTAACTAAATAAGAATCTTGAGTTTGTAATTCCCGTATACGATCAATAAAAATAGGTCTAACCTGAAAGGTAGCCAGTAATGCTCCACAATCTCGTGCTTCTAGCTTAACTCTCAACATTTTTAATTCAGCTAATAAAGGAAGCTGAAGATGATTTACTTTCCAATTCATCCTTAAATGAGCCATAGAACTTGAAGACTTTCTACTGAGTGCATCGGCCACCACATTTGCCTTACCAGGATGATATTCAATCATACAGTCATAATCTTTAATCAACTCAATACATCTTCTTTGTCTTAAATTCAGTTATTTCTGAGTGAAAAGATATTGTAAGCTTTTATGATCTGTATAAATCTGACAAGTAACTCCATATAAGTAATGTCTCCAAATTTTCAGTGCAAACACCACTGCAGCAAGCTCTAGATCATGAGTTGGGTAATTCTGTTCATGCTTCTTTAATTGTCTTGATGCATAAGCTATCACTTTCCCATGTTGCATCAAAACGCAACCCAAACCATGTTTAGATGCATCACTATAAACAACAAATCCATCACTTCCGATTGGAAGAGCAAGTATTGGAGCAGAAGTCAATCTCTTCTTGAGTTCTTGAAAACTCTTTTCACAAGCTTCTGACCACTCAAACTTCACATCCTTCTGAGTTAATCTTGTTAATGGTGAAGCTATTTTAGAAAATCCCTCTACAAATCTTTGATAGTAACTTGCTAAACCCAGGAAACTCCTAATTTCGGTCACACTAATTGGTCGTTACCAATTCACTATAGCTTCAACTTTTTGAGGATCAACATAAATACCATCACCAGAAATCACATGGCCCAAAAATGTAACTTTATCGAGCCAGAATTGACACTTGCTAAATTTGGCATAAAGTTGATTCTCTCTCAAGACTTGTAGAATAATCTCTAAATGCTCTGTATGCTCCACGTCATCCTTAGAATAAATCAAAATGTCATCAATGAATACGATAACAAATTTGTCTAGATAAGGATGAAATACCCTATTCATCAAATCCATAAAAGCTGCTGGAGCATTTGTTAATCCAAATGGCAAAACTAGAAACTCATAATGCCCATAACAGGTTCTGAAAGCGGTCTTTGGTATATCACAATTTCTAATCCTCAATTGGTGATAACCTGTTCGTAAATCTATCTTGGAGAATACCTTTGCTCCCTGAAGCTGATCGAATAAGTCATCAATACGTGGGAGTGGGCATTTATTACGCACCGTTGCTTTATTCAGTTGTCGGTAATCGATGCATAAACGTAACGTTCCATCTTTCTTCTTAACAAACAGAACTGGTGCTCCCCATGGGGACACAGTAGGTTTAATAAAATTCTTGTTCACCAGTTCTTCTAATTGAATCTTCAACTCTTTCAATTCGGTTGGAGCCATTCTATAAGGTGGAATAGAAATCGGAGTTGTGCCTGGGACCAAATCTATCACAAACTCAATGTCTCTATCTGGTGGCAATCCATGAAGATCTTCCTGAAATACATCTAGAAATTTCTTTACCACCGATATATCTTCTAATTTTACCTCCTTATCCCGAGTATCAACTACATAAGCCAAATAAGCTGAACATTGTTTCCTGAGTAACCGTCGGACAGTGATAACAGAAATGACACAAGAAGGAAGAATCTGACGTTCACCACAGAAAATAACATCCGACACTCCTTGAAGTGTAAATTTTACCTCTTTTCGAAAACAATCTACAGTAGCATGGTATATAGCCAGCCAATCCATTCCCAAGATAACATCAAAATCATGTATATCAAGCGGAATTAAATCAACATGTAGCTCATGCTTACCGACTATAACCTTACTGTTTCTATATATATTCTCAGCCAATAAAGATTCACCAGTAGGTGTAGCCACTACCATACTAGAATCTAATGGACTTAATTCTACATCCGCATACACCATAAAAGATCGAGATACAAAAGAATGAGTAGATCCAGGATCAATGAGGATATGAGTATCGTGGCCAAAAATTGTTAACGTACCTGTAATGATATCTGGAGTGGTCTCGGCATCTTGCTGAGTCATAGTAAAAACCCTTGCCTGAGTACAAGGTCTACTCGACTGACCTCTCTGTTGGTTGCCTCCAACCCCTGTTGTGCTAACTTGGGTTTTCCCTGTAGTTGTGGATCCTCCTACTCGGGATCCCCTTTGCCCTTGAATTTGACCAGTGCCACTTTGCATTGGTTGAAAACCTATCTTTCTTCCTTCATTGCCTCTCTGAACTAACTCGGGGCAATCTCTTTTTAAATGTCCTGGGTGCCCACATTAATAACAACCTGATCTCCCCAAATGACACTCACCATCATAGTGTTTTCCGCAAGTCGAACATAGAGGACGCCAACTTTTACCCATACTAATACTCGGTTGCCGACTACCCATTGGCTGCTGGACTGAGACTTGGCTAGAACCAGGTCCACGACTCTATTGATAATTACTAGTCTGACCTGAAAAACTGCATATTGCCTTACGCATTTTTCTATAAGAGCCTCCTACTGACCAGTTACTACGATTTTGCTTTTGTTGTTCAAATCTGCGAGAGTCATTAAGGCCTCTCTCCACTCTCAATGCAGCTTCAAACAACTTACCAAACTCAACATGTCCCAAAGTAGTCACTATTGTCTTAATTTCCGATCGAAGTCCATCTTCGAATTTTCTACACTTATTTTCTTCATCAGCGACTACATACGGAGCAACCCTCGAAAGTTCTGTAAATTTCTTCTCATACTCTTCTACTGTCATAGATCTCTGTACTAATTTGAAAAATTCAGCTCTTTTCAAATCTTGATAGAAATGGGGATAATAATGATTATTAAATTGCTTCTTAAAATCCTCCCAAGTAATTCCTTCGGGAGTTCTTTGTTGAACTGAGGCCCACCAATCATATGCTTTTTCCTTTAATAAAAACGTAGCAAAAGAAACCTTCTGTTCATCGGTGCACCTCATAACTTCAAATACCCGTTTTAGTTCATTCAACCAAGAACTAACACTATCTGGATCTCCTGCTCCATCAAAATTCGTAGCTCCCAACTTTCGTACAGGCTCAATTGAATTTTCAGGCACTCGCGTTTGGTACTGGACCATCGCAGTTAATAGTTCTGCAATTCTATCCATTGGTTCCTCCCTAGGTTCCGGTACATGTGGCTGAGCTATAGGTGGTTGAGGGTGTGATTCTATCTCGTTTTCACCTTGGTTACCACTCATCTCTCCAAAGTCAGCTACCGATCTTGTGCGTGGGCTGCCAACTCGACTCATGATGCTGTTACAAAATCAAAGTTATGCTTAAATGCATGAAACTAAATGCAAACAATTACTCTGTGGTATAAGGAATTTTAAAACCGTGCCTCTGATACCAAGTTTGACAGGACCCACCCCGACTCCTCTCTTGAGTTCGAGGGAGGCCCTGTGGGCTCTACTTTTACTAGCATAATAAAAGGACTTACTAAGATTTCCATAGGGAATACTTGCTATTAAAAAAACAAAATGTAAGGAGAGTGCAAAATGTACATAATTGCAATTTCTTTTCATATATTTTCAGTCATTACAGAAAGAGTCAAAAATGACTGATCAGACCAAAACCGACCACTTTAAAAAAAAACTAACCAGTCCGTCCCGAGTGAAAAATTGAACAGGCCGAGTAAGAAATCCGGATAGGTCGAGTATACCGAATAGGCCATGTGGGCCGAATAGGTCAAGTAGGTCGAGTGGGCCGAACAGACCGAGTAGAATTCCCCTACTCCGTTCTGATCATTCCTACCCTCCCGACCACTTTACAGTCCCGACCATGCCTACCGTCCCGACTATGCCTACCGTCACGACCATACCAACCTTATAATTCTAAATATGTACATGAAAATTTACAATGCATGACTTTTATGCTTCATGATGTCATCGAGTGGCCCACCTCAAAACTTCTGAGTCCGCACAACCGAGCAGCTACCTGAATAAATTTTTAAGAGTGAAAGGATGAGCGCTAACGCCCAGTGAGTGAATGAAAACCTTTAAAAACACTTTTCTAAATCACTTTATAATAAGCATTCAGCGATACATGGTATAAAATAATATATCTACTCTCATACTTAATAAACCGAATACTGAATGCATCACTTTTCTGAACAAGAGTAAGATACTTTATAAAATCTTAATCTTCACCAAATTCGTACCGGGGATATCCTCCATACGTAAGCCGAAATACATTCGGGCAAACGTCGAGTCATGAATAACTTCTGGTCATACCCGAGCAGAGCGACTCAATTACTCTTTCTCTGGTCATGCTCGGGCAGAGCGACTCTCTGGTCATACAAGTGCAGAGCGACTCTATTACTCTTTCTCTGGTCATGCACTTGCAGAGCAACTCATGAAATACACGTGCAGAACGGCCCCAAAAGCCAACCATAATCATAACTGGGGAAGGGTGCATGGTGCTTTTGTAGAAATCATAATCTCTTCTGGATAATTCATAAAATAATATACTGATTCTGAATGCTAATATAAGCGTAAAACATATACTTTATGTTCTTTGTATCATCACTATCAATCATAAAAGCAATAAAAAGCTTAAAAGATTTGCAACAATTAATCTTAATCATAAAACTGGAAACCTTTGAATTAAAAACAAAACATAAACTAAATTCACTCACAACTTAGACGTCAAGCTTAATTCAGACTGAGTATGCTAGGTTCCCCTCGTCTTCTTTCCCTAACAATCACAAGATCCAATTAGAAACTGGATATCAAAGAAGAATCAACTGAAATCTATGATCGAGAGAGAGCTTCACTGACTTCTTCTCTTTCTTCTCTTTCCTTTCTTCCGCTGGATTCTATTGCTTTTTAGCTCTCACAACGTTTATCCTCTAATATTTATACTCATGGAAGGACACAGCTGAAGTTGTGAGCTAATTAACCAAGCTCACAGCTGCCTGTCAGCCATGCATTTCACTTGGCTTACTCACCCGATGCCTTTTCTTGCTAAACGTTTATCCTTTTTTTTTAATTAGGCCTTTCAATTGGGCCTGAAAGACATTGGGTGTTACAGTAGATGATATTATTCTTACAGGGGCAAGCTCCAATTTTGTTTCTAGCATCATCTCTCATCTCCATCAAAAGTTTAAAGTGAAAGATTTGGGGCCTCTCAATTATTTTTTAGGTGTTGAAGTTTATCGTGATGAATCTTGTATCAAACTCAGCCAAACAAAATACGCTCTCGATTTGTTAAAGAAAGCTAACTTTGTTTTTGCAAAACCATGTTCTTCTTCTACAGTTGCAGGTTCTAAACTGTCACAAGACACGTCTACACCTTTGATTGATGCTACAACATATCAGAACGTTGTTGGTGCTCTACAATACCTCACGATGACTAGACCGGATCTTACCTATGCTGTGAACCAAGTTTACAAATTTATGAACAAACCTCAACAATCTCACTTAGCTGATGTTAAACGGATTTTACGCTATCTCAAAAACACTCCTTCATTTGGTCTCCATATTACCAAATCACCTGATGAACATCTTTATGGTTACTCTGATGTTGACTGGGCAGGATGTCCAGATGATCGTAGGTCTACCACTGGTTTGTGTATTTACTTTGGTCCAAACCTTATTACTTGGGCTACAAAGAAACAATCTACTGTCTCTCGATCTACTACTGAAGCAGAATACCGTGCTCTTGCCTATGCCGCTACAGAAATTCAATGGATCCTCTTTCTTTTTCGAGAACTGGACATCTCTCTGAAACACCCTCCTATTCTTCATTGTGATAATGTGAGTGCCACATACTTAGCTTCCAATCCAATTCTCCATGGGCGTACTAAACATATTGAGATTGACTACCACTTCCTTCGTGAAAGAGGAAATGCACTACAAATCAAATTTCTTTCTGGTACAGATCAACTTGCTGATGTGTTTACAAAGGGGTTACCTTCACCTAGGTTCAAATTTCTTCGTGACAAACTAATGGTTCGTCCTTGCCGACCCATCGGTTTGAAAATTACAATAATATTTGAATTTTAATTAAATTTAAAGGTGCTCTTTATTTTTACAAGGAAATAGCCATTTGAAGCTATAAAGTTAAGGGGTTTTCTATTCTTATCATGAATTAGTATTTTTATTGCTTTTAGCGAGGCCTGTGACAATCAATAAAATGTAGTTGAATGCACGAGAGAAGAAGATTCATGATTTGTGTTTGGATTTGATGAAATGAGTTTTGGTGATCCTTTGTGTTTATGTATGGCTTTGATCGAAAATGATTAATTTCACTAACTACAAGCTTGTCTAAAAAGCTGAAAACCAGGTCAGGTGAAATAAACATTATATAAATGCAGGAGCAAGAAGGGAATTTTGAATTTTTGATGAAGTTTTAATTTTTATGAGCAGCGATTCAAGAGTAAGTGTCATTGTGGATAAAAAGCAAGTGATAAACGGTCAAGCATAAAAAAATTGTTATTATTATGATTATGATTTTTTTAAGCTAATTTTATTGTCATAAGTTACTAAGAAAAAGTAAAATAACCTTAGTTCGGTTAAGTTTAACAAATTTTTTACTAACGGAAGGATTAAAGTGATGCATTTTATAAAATAAGGGACTAAAATTATTAAAATGATAAAAATATTTAAATATGTGATATTTCGTAAAATAATAAAAACTTTAGTGAAATTAGCTTTAAGAGCAGAATTAATTAATTATTTTTATGATTTCGGAACAGTTGACCGTAAAAAAATAAAATTGAACTATTTTTAATAATATAGGCAGAGAGGAATGTGAGCCCAAAATGGAGAGATAAAAGTAAAAAATTATATTTTCACAAAAGTCAGGTCCGTTGTAAAAATATAAATGTCTCTTCCTCGATTCAATTGCATTTTGCAAGGCAATTAGGCAAGTCAGGTACACTTGATATTCTACTCTCATTCTTCGCCTTCTGATGGATACTCATCACGCCCTTTTCTTTCATTGCTTTTTTATTCCGTTGACTTCATGAAATTATATTCTTGCTTTTATTTCACTTGTAAATTTGCTTGTTCAGATGTCTCGTTTTAGTTATTAGGTTTTTATGGCCTTCATTTCAGTACTTCACCACAAGTAACAAACTGAAGAATTTGCTTTAGTCTCACTGAAAGTTTCGTCTTCCAATGCCTATATTTATATAATGTTAGTATTTTGCCTGAAAGGTAGTGTTAAATATAAAATTGCGGGCGATATGTGTTGGTGATTGTTTGCTGTGGAGTTGCTTCATTGGGGAATATTTTTAAACATAAAAAACCATGTCTATGAGGTGGAAGTATTCCCGAGTTGATGGGAGGAGGTCATCGAGTTATTGTTCTACGGTTACTGTAGCTGTATTCGTATCTGTTTGTTTGATTGGGGCTTGGATGTTAATGTCATCGTCCATTGTGTCTGACGAGGGTTTAAATGGAAACAAACAAACCATAGCTGAGAATGAATCTAGGCAATTTGAAGTCGATTCTGGTGGTGACGTATCAGAGGTTGATGGAAATGATGTGAATCAACAAGTGTCCGAGAATAAAGAAGAGAAGAGTACTGAGTCTGAGAACACGGGTAATGAGACCAAAGAAAAGAATTCGGTGACTGAGTCTCTTGAGGCTGAAAGTTATGGGGATGGAAAATCTGGAGGAACAAATAAAACTGGGCAGAGTGGATCAGGGGAGAGCTTGGGTGACAATCAGTTTGAATTAGGTGGGGCTATTCGAATAGATAAGGAGAAGGTTTCTCAAGATCATGATAAAAAGGAAAGCCATGAGAGAGATCAGGCTTCTGTTGGCGACCAGTCAGAGATCTTGAATGAAACTAGTGCTCAAAATGGGGCTTGGTCAACACAAGTGACCGAGTCACAGAATGAGAAGGAATTGCAACAATCTTCTGTATCTAAGAACCAAAACGCTTATAGCTGGAAACTCTGTAATGCCACTGCTGGGCCTGACTATATCCCTTGCCTTGACAATTGGAAAGCTATAAGAAAGCTTCCAAGTACAATGCACTATGAACATCGAGAGAGGCACTGCCCTGAAGAAGCTCCCACTTGTGTTGTTCCTCTACCGGAAGGATATAGACCCTCAATCAAGTGGCCTAAAAGTAGGGATAAGGTATTATCATGTACTCTGAATCCATGAAAATATACTTTTAGTCAACTTGGTTCAAAATTTATTTTAAGGGTTCCGTGGTGCAGATATGGTACTATAATGTTCCTCACACCAAGCTTGCAAAGACTAAGGGGCACCAAAATTGGGTCAAAGTTACTGGTGAATATCTCACTTTTCCTGGTGGTGGAACTCAGTTCAAGAATGGTGCTCTCCATTACATCGACTTTGTTCAAAATGTGAGCCCTTTTCTTTATTATCATTTCTTGTCTACTACCACCTCCCTGTGTATATGTGAATTACTCTTTATATCATAAAAACAGCTGCATATTATAAGCTATTTCCTGGATTCTACAGAGCTTACTAAAAATGGCAGACATTAAGTTGTATGCCTTTATGTATACTGTTCTGTGTGCATAATGGATGCTATGAGACATTATATATCCCATTCTAACTATTCAAAGTTTTCCTGTTTTCATCTTATTCTGTGCCTATATATGCTTCTGAATTCTGATCTGTATTCTAAAGCATGTTCATATGCGCTGAACTGAAGGTACTATGCTTGTAACCAGTATGGTCATCTGGATTGCTTTTCGTTTAGAACTGAAATTTTAAGAGGGTGAGGTGGTTAACATCAATGCTTATAGCTACATAGTTTTACTGTGTGCATACAATATACAGGTTCATGTTGCATATTGTATTCTTATTGTCTATACAAAAGGCAGGTCTGCTGTGAGAATAGTATGACATCTATTATATTTGATGCATTTCAGCTTATAAAAGAAATAGAAATAGTCACTTTCATATTACTTAGTTTTGTCCTGTTTTCATTGCTGCGATATCCATTTATTTTGTCTTTTTACTCTCCAGGATCTTTTTAATAAAATGTTATATTACTTCTTGTCACCTAATGAATTTTCACCGTTTTTAAACCGAGGTACAGATTTTCTCTCCATTCTTACAACCTGTTCTCTTGTCAAATGATATCTTTTGTTAAGGCCCCCTAAATGTAAACAAGACCCTAAAATCCACTGTGAGCTGGATTAGAACCCTAAAACGCTTACATAAGATATTGTAATTTGCAATTATTTTCATTGTTTTTATTTTTAGTTTTTTTAATTGGACTTGTTCACAATTTCATGTTCTTTGAAAATTTAAAGCACCCTCTTCTTTTTATGTTCTTTATTTTCACACCTTCACTCTATATCTACAAAGGCTACATAACCGGTTTGGGGTTTCAGTTTTAAAGAAACTTTTGATTGATCTAGGCAATGGGTTTCCCTAGTCCTGGATACTATTATTTGGGCGATTACTTTCGAGTTTTAAAATTTTGGGTAATAACGATTACATAACATGGTATCTAAGTCAAATTTTTATATGAATCCGTCCATGTGATTGTATCCATATATGTTATGTGTATTTGTTTTGCATTTGAATCTGTGTTTGTTTGAGCTAGGTCCTCGTGACAAGCCAGTTCGTCTTGCATGTGAATGAGT
This sequence comes from Dipteronia dyeriana, assembly GCA_032871835.1. Taxonomy (NCBI): domain Eukaryota; kingdom Viridiplantae; phylum Streptophyta; class Magnoliopsida; order Sapindales; family Sapindaceae; genus Dipteronia; species Dipteronia dyeriana. Next base: position 96,219,994 of record CM065296.1, on the reverse strand, counting down.
GTGTTAGAATTTAATATTATACAGTCGTAAACTCTAGGGTCAAGTAATCACTTTTTAAAATTATTTATTGATTGAAAGTTTTTTCTTCTCTGACTATTGCATCTGTATTGTCAATGCAGTCTTGTCCTGATATTGCATGGGGGAATAGAAGCCGTGTGATACTGGATGTTGGTTGTGGAGTGGCCAGCTTTGGGGGTTATCTTTTTGATAAAGATGTTCTTGCAATGTCATTTGCTCCAAAGGATGAGCATGAAGCCCAAGTGCAATTTGCACTTGAACGGGGAATCCCTGCCATATCATCTGTTATGGGCACTAAGAGACTACCATTTCCCAGTTCAGTCTTTGATCTTGTCCATTGTGCTCGCTGTAGGGTCCCTTGGCATATTGAAGGTAATGCTTACATATTTAAAAGACAAAATGTTTTTCTTTATGGTTCTTTTTCCTATATAATGTTCTTATCTTATTTAGTATTTCATTTTGATGCAACTGAAGGTGGCAAGCTTTTATTGGAGCTTAATCGGGTCTTGCGACCTGGTGGTTACTTTGTCTGGTCTGCAACTCCAGTTTACCAAAAGCTTCCGGAAGATGTTGGCATTTGGAAGGGTAAAACTTTCTAACCTTGTCTAGATTTCTCTGAAGAGACTGGGGAGAGATTATTTTAACACTGTCTCTTTTTTCCTCTCCATGATTATTGATGGCAGCAATGTCTGAGCTGACAAAGTCGATGTGCTGGGATCTTAAGGCAGTGAAGAAGGACAAATTGAATGGTGTTGCTGCAGCAATATATCGAAAGCCAACTTCCAATGGGTGCTATAACAGAAGACCTCAAAATGAGCCTCCACTATGCAAAGAGTCAGATGACCCTAACGCTGCCTGGTAATTATTTCTTTCAAACATCAGTTTCTGTCATGATATGAGCTTCCCCTTGTATAAAACTTGAATATGATAAGTTAAATATCATGATTTAATTTAATTTAAGAAAAAAATGTAAAACAACCATAATCAATTGAAGAACATGCACCTAAACCTTACAATTAGCATGATCTATAGTTCATATCAGATAATAGCGCTGTCACAAACAATGGTTGTGACATTATGTTTATGATTATTAGAAGAACCACATTTCATTATCTCCTTTGCTGCTCGAATTGTTGACTTCCTCCAATTTTAAGATACAGAACCTTTTTGGAACATAATATTCGTTGATGCTGTGAATTTCTTTAATTATTTTGGGTATATTTAGTTTTCAATACTTTTGATAACTATATCTTTCATGCATGCAACTCCATGTATCAAATGTCATGCCGTAATTCAGTATTGTCTATCAAGATGTGTAAGGATATTGACCAATCATTTATAGTCATCTCTGACAATGTATTTTTACGAGACTTGAGAGTTACAAGCATGAAAAAGAGAAAAGATAGGAGGGGTGGGGCCGTGAGGGTTTGGGAATTGGGAGTGGTGTTTACTAGGCTGCTGAAGCTCCCCTTTCTGATCAAAAGATAATTCTCCAGTTTTCTTAAGTAGTGATGTATGTGATACTGTAGTCTTTTTACTGTTTTGTTGGATGTATGGTTTTCAGGAATGTACCACTTCAGGCTTGCATGCATAAAGTACCAGTGACCTCATCAAAGCGTGGATCTCGTTGGCCTGTGCAGTGGCCTCGAAGGGCGGTGACACCACCTTATTGGTTGAGTTCTGAGGTTGGTGTTTATGGCAAAGCTGCTCTGGAGGATTTCACTGCTGACTACCAACACTGGAGAAATGCTGTCTCCAATTCGTATTTGAATGGAATGGGAATCAACTGGTCTTCAGTAAGAAATGTCATGGACATGAGAGCTGTATATGGAGGGTAAGTATATTCACAATGTTTATGTACTCCTGTAAACTTGAAAGCCAGCACCTTAGACAGTTGCTTGTTTCTTCCATAAGAGTACACCATATAGGTAGACAGCTGACCCATAAAGGCTCGATCTCAAAGTAGTATAATTGTATAAACATATTAGTATGTTCTATTTAACAACAATTTCAGGAGTAGAAAAAATGAGATGTATCCCCCCTTACTCCCAAATATTATGTTTCAATCATTTTTGTATCTGTGGGATGAAATTTAATTTATGTTCAATGACATGTTTTAAGGTCCTTCTAAGCATTCTGGTGCTGTACAACTTCAGACTAAAACTCTGTGCTATTGTTGTACATTATCCTAGTACTATAGTAAGAAGCACATAGCCCCATGTTGTTTATCTGGTTTAATGTATTTCTTCCTTTGTGCGTTTAGGTTTGCTGCGGCCTTGAAAGACTTGAAAGTGTGGGTTATGAATGTAGTCCCAGTCGATTCTCCAGACACACTCCCAGTAATCTATGAACGGGGTTTGTTTGGTTTATACCATGATTGGTGCGAATCATTCAATACCTACCCAAGAACTTATGATCTTCTGCATGCCGGTCATCTTTTCTCCAGCATCAAAAAGAGGTTCTTACTTTTTACTCACAGTTAAAACTCTTTAATAAAACGATAAGCCCATCCATTGCTCTAACCTCTTGTGGTTCACTGGCCACAGGTGCAAGTTACAGGCTGTTTTTGCAGAAGTTGATAGGATTCTTAGGCCAGAAGGAATCCTCATTGTACGAGACAATGTTGAAACCATTGGGGAGATCGAGGGCTTGGCAAAGTCTCTACAATGGAAAATTCGAATGATATATTCCAAAGACAGCGAAGGATTGCTTTGCGTTCGCAAAACTTATGGGCGTCCAACAGAGAAAGAAACAATGACATCAGCCATTATCTAAACATAGCTAATATTTGCATAGTAGGTATTATTTTGCCGTCATTAGCGTCTTTAGTAGGCAACCAATTCCCTTTACGTTCTTTACTGATGTTTTTTTTTACTGTTGATTATTAAAAAGTACAATTACACAGTCGATAATTCTTCTACGAATGCCCCTTATGTTCTATACTGATTTTTTTTTTTTCACATTATTTACCCATCTAAAATGGAATTCTTAATGAAAATAAAAACCATGAATGTATTCGTTTTTAACTTCCCTGGACCTGCGAGCATCTTCTGTGAATTTGTTAGTACTTGAAAATCTTCAATCATCAATGTTCCTCACCTATGAAAGTTTCAATCTATATTTGTTTGTTGACTTGACCTGAATGTAACAGTCCAAAAATTAAGTAAAATGATGCAGCCTGTGAAATGAAGTTTGAGTTCCTCTCCGTCGCTGAATATAAGACTAGAAACTTTTAGGAAATGAAAAACCGAGTTTCAGCCATCTTAACAGATGCATGTATTGTTGCTCGTTTTATATCATCAGTTGAAAGGTTTATTAAATCTAGGACATTACTCTATCTACTCAAATATGAGATATTAAAAGAGGAAAAGTTACCTCACAACCGAACCCATAAGTATAAAAAGGAACAAGTGACAACAGAGCATAATTATGGTGTATGAAACTGAGTGAAAAGGTTTAACGATCAGTACTCTTTTCGAGCAAACTTGTTTATTTGAAATGAAATTGGGCAGGGAAGACTGTTGACAGAACTTTTGTCTTTTGACCTTCAACAAGCGATCAAGCATGGCTTCATGTTACAGCAAGGCCATTCAAGTGCCAAGTAAGCAGAGCAACAGATTCATTATTATTTTATAATTTGAAAATAAATCATTCAATTATGAATTTTCAACAAGTCCTCTACTCTCAAAAGAAACAAATTCTTCAATTTTTTGTCTTACACGTTAAAGATAGTTTAGAGCACAGTAAATTTAAATTAAACAAAGCTGCATACATTTTAAACTACATAGGTTAATTCTCTTCGCAACAAAAAAATAAAATAATCAGTACCCTACAAGGGTATCTCCAACCCAGCACCGATCTCTATTATAGAGCAAGCTTTTGCTCTCCAACCTAGCGCCATTTCTCATGCTACTTTACCTCCATCGAATTATTGCGCCAGATCTGGCCCAACAACAAGAATTAGTTTACCCCTTTTTTAATTGTTTCATTTGTTTTGATCGGTTGAAAGGGAATATTTAAATAAATATTTGTTGTAATTGATTAGAGATAGTGGCGTGAAAGTTACTATATTTTACTGTAAAGTTAAAACAAATTAATATAATAGGTCGGAGATGATCTATGATATACATTGACAAAATTCTCTAAATTAAAAGAAAATGTTTATAAACATATCGAGAGCTCTCGCTACACAGCCGACGATCGCCGCACATCTCCCAAATTTCCACCACTTCACCGCCTCCAAGTACTACATATTTACTCTTTTTCTTTGCTGTTTTTTCATTTTATTTGGTTTAAAGTAATAATTTTTTTTTTTAATGTTGTTTTGCTGGAAATCTTGTTGCATTAACACGACAATCAGGGGTTTCAAAATCAATTTTTGGTTCCAAGCTTATATATTTCTACAATTTTTGATTAGGGAGATTATTATGTATATTTAATTGGCAGCTTAAGGTTTATCGCAGAGAGATAAGATGTTGACGGCAACGGGACGGGTCGGGGTCGGGATGCTTTTCAATCCCCATCCCCGCATTAAGAGAAACAAGGCAGAGGTCAGCGATTCCCCGTTGGAGGGGCCTTCTCCATACCCACCCTATTTCTCCGTCTAATAAAACTATACATTTAAAATTTACAATTAAAAAAAAAAAACAAAGAATAAAGTAAAAATTTATGTTTAGAACAAAGAATTAAGCATATGCAAACCAAATCTTAGAGCCACAAAAGGTCTCATGCATCAAAACATAACCAACTTCTACTCTCTCACTCTCCAGATCATGAACAAGTCAACGAACCTTTTTCCAAATTCAAATCTTGCTACCTGACCAAAACATAAGTAGTTCAAAGATCAACTCTGGCAAGTTTTTACTTTCAGGAGAGAGATGAAAATGGTAAATATATATATATAACGCTATTTCTGATAACATGTATATGTGTTTCACAATCCTATGTTTCATCTTGGACTCAAAACCATCCATGATCCATCAGACTTTTTTATCGATAGGTGAGTAGTATTTTTTATCAGACAACAGTCATGTTCAAAAAAAAAATTCCATTTTGGTCTTTAAAAAAAAAAAAAAAAAAAAACCATTCATGGAATCTCAATGGAAAATCTGCAGAAGATACCAATTGCATATATTGTTGATAAATTACTCCAACATATATTATTGTTGCTGAATTTAAATTTTAATGAAACCTGTTGAGACACATGTTAAAGTTAAATTACTCCAGACCACTTGGAAGCCTGGCCATGTTTTATTTTGAATTTTAATACTATTTTACAAGAGATTAATTAAATTTATCCACGAAATAACCTTATAATACATGGATGATTAACTGATGAATCTTTCTCTGATCCCAAAAAGATATCGGTAAAATAAGAGTATCTCTAATGTAAAAGTGAATTGCATATGAATTATTGTTGGTATGGTAACAATATCAAGAGACTTGTTTCCTATGTGGCATAAATATAAACTTGATAGACGTTCAACTTAAAATTTTATCTACAATACTTCTGTTTAAAACACATATTGTTTTAATGACATGTCCAATTTTATTTACTATTTTCTTTTTTATTTTATTTTCTTACAAAAAATAGATGAAAAATTAATATCAATCATAAATGTTTACTGAGTAAACCTAAAAAAAGGTTGTGTAACAGACCGTCTTAAAGTGGACGGTCATGTTGACAATGTCTAAAAAAAAAGTACTACGTCAACTTGAGATTGAATGTCACGGTTGTATTAGAGAAATATTTTTTAAAAGAATGTCTATTAATCTTACGTCGTATCTCTTTTTTTCACAAGTCACACTTGCATTAGAGATGCTCTTAAATACCAGAGAGCAGAGACTATAAAAAAAAATCTAAAAGACTAAAAAAGATCAATTTCATGCCAGAGACTAGAGATTATGCAAAACAATTAATTTCAATTCAATCAACTAAACAGAAGTCTCTGATCAGCCATTCACATTTCAAACCTAGATGCTTACAACTCAAAAAATAAATTCTAACAATTCTCTAGATTTATTAAATATGATTAAACTCTAGAAACTTAGACTAAAAGAAAATCAATCTCTAAACAGAAGTCTCTGATCAGCCATTCACATTTCAAACCTAGATGCTTACAACTTAAAAAATAAATTCTAACAATTCTCTAGATTTATTAAATATGATTAAACTCTAGAAACTTAGACTAAAAGAAAATCAATCAGATAATAAAACCCAGACAAATTTCAAAAAGCATCAAACGAGGAATACATACTTGCTGCCTTCTCAGTTCTCAAACACCCGCCAATCAAGTAATCAAAAAAGAACTAGTGACTTGTCTAGATAAGGACAATGACAAATTTATAAAAGCAACAAAAGAGGAATATACTTATACACATTTGCTTGATTTGCAGTGGAAGACGAGAAGTCTGATAGATAGTCTTATTCTGTTTGAGTCTGGTAGTTTAGGATTTGATGGCTTGAGGAATAGTAATACTGTAATAGCCACATTGGGGAGAGAGTAGGCCAATTAGGACTCAGGAGATGAATAGTTATTTTTTTAGTTAAAGAAACTATATATTCTTAAAAAATTAACATTAAATGATTTTAAAAAAAAATCTGATTATTATTATTATTATATATATCGAGGTAAGGACTGGATTGCTTCCCTCGTACCCGTCCCGTTCCACCTTCAGGGATAAGATTTTCCCCATTCGAGGGTGGGCCCCCGCAAGGAATACTGTCATCTCTAAGTACCGGAGCGAAATATGCAATTGCATCCACGACATTTTGGTCGTAACCTTCACGAGCACCTCGTATCGAAGCTCATGAAGGATGTGGAGGGCACTTGTAGATAAATTCTATAGGGTCCGTCCTGTAAACGGTTTTTAATTGCTGTTTTTCGAAAATAAAAATGAAAAGGAAAACAGTATTTTTGGTTTCAGTTTCGAATTCCGAAAACGCGTCTGTTAGTATATACTGAAAGTTGTATTTTGAAAATGAAAACGGAAAAAAACGCGTCTGGTAGATTAACTAAAAACTATCAAAATTTTATTATATAATTAACCAATATAATTTTTAAATTAAACAAAAGTAACACATCAAAAATTAATTCAAAAAAACATATCAAAAAATAAATTAACCAAAACTAAACTCTTAAATAATTACGATATATATATATATACATAATATATATATTATAATATAAATTAGTATATTTTTTATATTATATTATATTATATTTTTATATAAATATATAATATAAATATATATATATTATAATATTATATATAATATATTAATATTTTAGTATTATAAATATTATATATATTATAGAATATTAATAAACTATTATATAAATATTATAATATATATATAATATATATATATAATAATTATAATGTATATATATATATATATATATATATTATTGCATGAATGTTTTCAGTTCAAGATGAAAATAAATTATTCTGGAATATATATATAGGGGCACTTTGGTCATTTAAAAATCTTGTCTCGTCTTATCCTAACCATATGAAACGCATAATAGAACTAAATGAAACAAAATGAAAAACAAAATGATTTTTTAATATATAAAAAGGTGAAAAACAAAATGAAAAACAAAAACGAAAAACGAAAAACGAAAAACGAAAAACACGTATTTTGTGTTTTTTAAATCTTTCACTTTTAACACTGGTTTTTTTTTCATTTTTTTTCGTTTAAGAAAATAAAATGAAAAACGGTTAACGAACGCGTTTTCGAAATCGTTTTGGAAAAATAAAAACGAAAACGGACTGAAAAACAGCTGCAGGACGGGGCCTTAGTTTTGTTTTAACTAGCAAATCGATTGTGAAGTGTTTTTGTTGGTAATTTGAGTTAGTGAGTGAGTGATTGATATACGAATTAGGAATATTCTGTAATGGTCGGCATGGGTTTGTGGTGGCAATAACGGGTGTAGAAAACATTGGGAAAGGGCTGATTCGAGATAGGACCCGGTTTAAGACCTTTCCGGTGAAGTACCTGTAAGAATTATGCAATTAAATATATATTCGTATTAAATATATAAGCATGAAAGCATACTTGAATTTCCTGAATCGATTGAATAACGCAATAACAAATTCTTGAAAAGAAAACAATGAAAACAATTAAAACAATAGAGAGTCTTCTACTCCCTTATCACATTTCTCAAATTGCCTAATGGGGAAACAGTTCTGTAAGAACATTATGTGAGTGAGAGTAGGGACCCCCTGTACATAGTATAACTTCCTAGAATCTTAACCCATAAAGGATTCTCAAAACCCTAATAGGATGGCTAGTCCTAAAAGGAATACTAGGCCCACACATATTCAATAGTCCATACCATATCCTACATACATTTAGTGTAGCTAAGGTGCTCCAAGCCCAACAATATTGATTACATTAATAACGAGATTTATCCGGTCAACTCTCACTTATTTAAACATTCTAATCAATTCGGTTTTTCATAAACTCAAAATATAATGTTATATGTTGCTCACAATTTTTATAAAAATCTTACATCTCCCACTTGAGCTACATAGACATTATTATTTTAGATTTGAAAATTCATTTTATAAATGACTCTCCAAATTGACAAAAAAAATTATGTGGCCACAAAGAATGTTTTTAGTGAGTAACACATTCCTTCTCCTTAGTCTAATAGAACTTTAAGTATCCAACTACAAAGATGATTACATCTTTAATCGACGTAAGACCATATGTAATCAAAATACCATTAGCTCTACCTACCGGGTAAAATGGTATGTATGTGTGGTATGGAAATTACATACAGATGTGATCATCATGCCTATTTCCATATAGGTCCACCTTCGTTTCAAGCGAAGTGACATCAGACGAGAAACTTAATGTTTTAAGCATCTTACACCCATTTGTCAAACATTTTGACTATGAGTTAAACCTCCCTTCAGACGGGCAAACCTTTCTATCTTAAATAATGTTCACTCAACGGTGGAAACTTTATACCTTATGAGTGAACTGCCCTATCAAGCTAAAAGCTTGAGATTTCTTGTCATAACCAACCATCCGTGTGCACACAATAACAAATATGGCAAACATCTTAACATGCATATATAATATATTCTCTAGAATATAAAACAAACATACATAGAATAAATGCAGTTAATCTAATTAAAGACAACTTCCACTAACCAAACACATCAAAAATATCAATTATCCAATACAAGATATAACATGCTCCATAAAACCTCAGGAGTCAAATATCTTGGTTAGTGTATCAAGAGTTATTTTATGTGTGGCTATTAGAAACATGCAACTCTTAAATCTACTCTCACCATAATATCCATATGATTAAACCTCTAAGATCTCTTAGCATTATATAGAGAAGAAAAATACAATGAAATTATCACAATCTACCTCAAAATATGATTTCACAATCAAAATTCTTTAGAGTTGCAATATATAAAGCCATATATTTATTTATTCTTACATACATATGAGCGTGAAACAATTAACCTCTACAAATACTATGAAACATCCCTTTTTTTATTATTATTCAATAATACATGCCAATTGGTTTGAAATCTGTAAAGTCTACTAATGTAATAATAGAATCAATACATATATACTAAGTTTACATCAAACTATCATTTGCAGTTATATACATGGCTTTCTTATGAGAATGCTCCAATTTACTTGAGGAATTAAAAACTTCTTTAAGTTTATCACTTTTATCAATAGGTACCTCAAACAAGTAAACTTGTAATCATATCAATCCTTTAAGTGCTCTATTAATATATTTTCTCAATAGTATTATCAAAATAAGCTTGTTTGAGATTTTTCACCTCGAAATACTAGAGATAAAATTCTTAATGTCATATAAATGACAACACGGAGCATATGGAAAATACACTTACTCCCAATGACCCTCGGTTATGTCTAATGGCAAAATAAAACTTTAATGTAAGTTCATCGGTGTTTGATTGGTTTATTTTGTTGACAACCACATTTGGGAATTAATATGTAATAGTAGTTTAGGTCATCATTGTTCGTGACCAAGCTCAAGCTTCAAAGGTAAAATCACTTGCTTAACTTTCATGGAAGAGATAATAGTGCACACACAAACTCTCATGCATGTTTTGATCATCTTGCATGATTGCTTATTTGCTCTTTTGTGTGCCTTCACTTTTGATTGGGTGTTTGATGCAACTTGTTTACCCTCAGAAGATGATTTTCCTCTTAACCGCGGTTCAAACCACTCCCCATGCATTGCCTCCGCCGCGGTCTGCACGATGGTGTTCTCCAGTGATTGCATGTTGCTGCTACCGCGGTCTGTGCTATTTGCATAGACATTAGTCTCCCAAACGTAGATTCTCAAGCGTTGCATGTTGTCCATACCACGGTCCATGCACTTACACGTATAACAGTCTTTGAAGCGATGTTATCTAAGCGATGCACAGTTCCTTGTGCCACGGTCTGGACACTTACCTGCACCGCGGTCCAGCCAACGGCCCTGACGAGATTTAGTTGCCTTTTATCCAAAACGACATCATTTCATGTAGGGCACCATATATATATGTTTTTTTTTTGTTTTTTTTTTGTTTTTAAGGAGTCCAAGAAGCCATTTTTTAGCAACCTAGCTTTTCTAGAGAGAGAAATACTCCCAAACACTCATTTTTACTCAATCAAACTTCATCTCATAGTCATCTAGTTTCATTCCATGATCATCTAAGCTTGGAGCATCATCTTTTACTTGACTAGGTAATTTCTACATGTACTAGACTTCATTATTCCATTACTATGTCATGTATGCCTAGGTTTTAGCTTTTACTGCTAATTGAATGCATGTTCTTGTGTTTAAAAGCTTTTATTACATGTTTGTGATGTTGGTTGTTGGTTGAGAACATTGATTAGTGATAGCAAGCATTTAGGAAGCTAAATCTTCTTGCATTTGCATTTAGAGAATTGATATCTAAGATTTGCATTCAATTGTCATATTTACATTCCTAGATAAGCTCAAATGCCTTGACCTAGCATTTTTACACTTTGAATACCATTATATATTCACTTATGTTGCATTGTCTCTTCATTGTTGTTAAGCTTGTGGCTAAGAGTTTAGTAGACAAGTTTGTTGATCAAGAATCACTATTAAGGCCCGTTGGGTAGTAGTGGTGGGTTAGTAACCTTAAAGTGTGACTAGGTGGTCAACTTAGGTTGTAAACATCATTACAATAGTGGATTTGAGGATCGGATGTGGCTAGACGTGGTTTTTCCCTTGTTAAGGGTGGGTTTCCACGTAAATATAGTGTGTCAATTTTTATTTCCACATTTTTACTTGCTTTTCATGTTTGTTAATGGGGTGAATCTGTTAACATTGCTTAATTCGAAAAAGTTGGTAATCAATAGTGGTAAAAACCTATTCACCCCTCATCTAGGTCTATAGACATACATTTCTTAGGGAATTTCAATTGGTATCAGAGTCGGTGCCTAAACATACTTAGGTGATTCGTGCTCTGTGTGTGTCTTGATTTGTGCATTTTTTTATTGTTGCTTACATTTTGTGTGTTGCATTACATTTGCTTCTCTTTCATTCATTACCTTCAAACATTATGAGTGGAAACGGTGGTAGTCATGAGGGAGTCTCAAGCACAAAACCCCATTTGCTCAATGGGGTGAATTATGCTTCTTGGAAGGGCAAGATGGAATCCTATCTTTGCCATATAGATGATCGTGCTTGGATTGCTATTGAAGATGGGTACACTCCTCCAGCTATGATCACCGAAGAGGGAGATGAAGTTCTCAAGCCTAAATCTCAATGGAGTACACAAGAATTTGAGGCATCCAAGTGGAACAACAAGGCCATGCATGTCATCCTTTGTGCCATAGACGATAATCAATACAAGTTGATCCAAACCACCAGAAATGCAAAGGAGGCTTGGGAGATTCTTCAGACTGCTCATGAAGGCACTGAAGTAGTCAAAGACTCCACGCTCCAAGTCCTTCAAACACAATTTGAGATGATTATAATGGAGGAGGAAGAGTGCTTCAATGAATTTCAGGTGAAGTTAATGGATATTGTAAATTAAAGTCATCAACTAGATGGTCCATACTCAGATAGAAGAATCAAGCAAAAGATTATAAGGTCACTTCCTAAGAGATTTGAGTCTAAGGTAACAGCACTTGAGGAAAATAGTGACTATAAAAATATGAATCCTAGTGAAGTGATCGGAAGACTTCTAGCCTATAATCTAGGTGGACTTCTACACCAGCACCTTTAAAGAAGCAAAAGAGCATTGCATTGAAAACCTCTAAGGTTGAAGAGATTGAGGAGGATGACTCAGATGAGGAGATGGCCCTCATGGTAAAAAAGTTTAAGAAGTTCATGTAGTTTGAGAAGAAAGGATTTGGATCTAAGGGAAAAGAAGTAAAGAAAAGAGTCCTTTCAAGAAAATGGAGAGATCACAAGAGAATGACTCTAAAAGGGGCATTCAATGCTATGAACACAGTGGCTTTGGTCACATTGCTCCGAAATGTGTAAATATGAAGAAAAAGAATAAAGGAAAAGCGATGGCGGCCACTTGGAGTGTTAGTGAAGACCTAAAAGAGGAAGAAAAGTCTTCGGATGATGAAGATCGAGTTACAAACTTCATAGCATTCACTGTTAGGGTTTATGCCATAAAGATGTAATTTGTAAATGGATTTATGAAATAAATAAAAGGAAAAGTTCAGTTCAATTTATTCTTGTTATGTTGTTTATTTTATAACTTGTGTATATATTTAACATCCAAGATTGTCGGATGTAATCTCAAACTGTGTATATAAGTGTCATATACGGATAAATACAGTAAGAGAAGTGCAATCTAAAGAGTTCATAGATAGCAAATAAAGTTGGGTACTTTATTTATGGTTAATCTATAGATGCGGTCCATTCTGTAATGTACAATGATTCTATCCTGAATCATTCATATGAGATATGGAAATGGAGGCACCTTGTATGATGTGATCATATAGGACTGAGCCATGATCTATATGAATCTCTCACCAAGATCCGTTTACCGAAGAGATTCATATATATCAATTAATGATGGCTATGTGTGGGTGATCTTAATCCTGAGTGTCTTATCGACTCCTTCAGGTTAGATCGGGTCTTTGATATACCATGGGTGAGGTCAGAAGTTGTTCCAAATCAATATGCTCTGTATGTTGGGATTACGGTTTGGCTTGTGGCTAGGAAAGTTTGTACACAATAGTGGAATCCACTCCTTCTTGTAAGAAGTATATGGTAGTTCCCTTAAGGGTTGATTCGGGGTTTGGACAATATGAGCACTCTCCTAATTCCGTAATGAAATAGGATTTATTGTCCATTAGAAAATTAATGGTACTTAAAGGATATATGTGATTAGAGGGGTATAACGGACATTATGACCCAGCTCTAATTATGAACTACTGTGGAGGATCACACCATATGTAATAGCTATATCGATGGACACCGAGTTGTATCGGTCTGCGTAAAAGCGTCTACAGTTGAGAGAGTACAGCTTCGGGTTTTTAGTGGAATAACACCGGAGTTAATAATCAAAGAATATTAATTAAAGAGTTTAATTAATGATTCTGAGGATTATTGGAGCTCAAAATACTGTGGGTCAATTAGGTCCCCTTACTAGCCCGATTGATTTAGGTAACAAGAGTCACGGTTAATTAATTGGATTGTCCAATTAATTGTGTTACAAAAGTGACACGTATATATTCGGGAATTAATTGAATAATGAGATTATTTAATTAATGAATGTTAATAGTTAAATTAATTAAATAATTAGATTATTTAGTTAAATTAATTAAATAAGTAGATTATTTAATTATATTGATAATTATGAATTATTAATTAACTATTAATTGGAGGGTGTTAGTTGATATATGGATTTAGGTGAAGATAAAATAATAGGATTATTTTTATCTTACTAAATCATTTATCTAAGTATTTGAATTTAAGTTTAAATTTAAAATACTTATTATCACTTTTAACATATTAGATATATTTGAAAAGGATAATTAAAAGATATATATCAATTAATAACACAAGAGATTGTTGCCCAGTTTGGCATTGCTTCCCCAACTGCTTTTGGGGCCAAAAGTGATTCTGGACCTAAGACAGAGTGTTTGGTAAAATCGTTGGGAAGTGCTTTTGGTCACTTTTAGCTTCTCCCAACTGAGTTTTTGAGAAGCTACAAATACATGCTTTTGGATTTTGGCTTCTGCTTTTAGAAAACGCACCACAGTGATATTAAATGAAATTTTACTAACTTTTCAATTTTATCCTTACCTTTAATGAAATTTAACAAAAAAAATTGGACTTATATTTTTGTACAAAACAATTTGTTGTCATAATTGTATAAAAAATTGGAATAATTAATTCAATAAAGTAGAATAAAATGAAATTAAAAAATAAAGTAGAATAAAATAAAGAAATAAAGAATTTTGACTAATTAATTAAATAAAGTAGAATAAAAAATGGGGTTAATTAATTCAATAAAGTACCATAATTATATAACATTTAACACTAAACACAAATAAACAAGAAAAATGTAAAATATAGCATATTAGTACCATTTAGATGTCTATGTCTTTTTAGTAATTTTATACACTCACAACACTTTTTATTTCAGTTTACTAAACACATTGAAATTACTTTTAGTTCTCACAACACTTTTGAAAATCAGTTTACCAAACACTCAGCTGATTCTTCCTACAGCAATTCCAAAAGCAATTCCCCCCACAACAATTTCAAAAGCACTTCTCCCCACAGCACAGCAATACCAAACTGGACCTGTATTGGATGCAAATTGGTATGTACACATGAAACATTAATCAAAAAGAAGAATTTGTATATGATGTAAATACTTGAAACAAATAAACATATAATATTATATATATATATATATATATATATATATTGTAAAAGTTGTTTTTTGTTTTTTGACTTTAAGTGACACGATCAGGCATTAAAAAAGGAGGTTTTTGCCTTGGTGCGTGAAACGAGAAAAAAAAAAGTGTTTCGTGTGCAATGTATATATATATATATTGTTTCATGTTTTGTGTGTTTTTGAAACATATAGAAGAAAGAGTTTCGTCAATTCTCTCTACATCCTCCATTCAAGTTTCTGAGACAGTGACGCGCCCACACACAATTACCAGATCCGGGAGATAGCGAGGAAGATCGAGTGGTTCATATAGGAGCACATAGTATTTCAGACATGAGCACATCGTAAAGTGAAGGAGCCTCCAAACGTTGGTATGTTCTTCTGATTTTTATTGATTACAATTTCCTGTGTTTACATATTGTATGTATTAGTTTCGAAAAATAATTATGATCCCAAGTTCACTGGTCCCAGATACAGATTATGATCTGTATAAAAATTTTAAAACCTAATTCCGCTGCGTGACCGGTGAACGGGGTTCCCACAATTGGTATCAGAGCCAATTTATTTTTCGGAACATGAAATTGTTTTCGATGCCCCTATATGTATGAATTGTGTAGGCACAATTTAAATTGATTGTATGATATTTTTGTATGTATATTATTATTATTATTTTCTTACAAAAACATGATTGACCGTTAATTATATGGTACTGTGGATTTAGGGTTTATGGGTTGTATTATTATTATTATTTTTGTTTATATTTTTTTTTACTGTTATTGTATTGTAAAAAAAAATTAAAAAAAATTGTAACATATATTGAAGACCTGGAAAATTCGTGAAGATGGATTCATGAGATGAATCGGAGTGACCTGAAGTGATTGGAACATATCTGAAGTTACTAGGAGACCCAGGAATGCCTTGGATTTTTTTTTTTGTAATTTTAAATTCCAATTTTTTAGGTTAAATAATCCACACTACTCGGTCAATTCATGTATGCTTTATATTATGTGATGATAAAAGCATTGTCATGCATACGTATGTCATTTAGATTAGATGTGCCTACACAAATATATTTGATATGTCATACATGCATCATAGCCTGATATTTTATGTATTTTTTAATGTGATTAAAATGGACAATATACATAATTGGCTATGAATAATGAGATTAGTTTTTAATGGTTAGAAAACTTGGTAATTCTCATTAATATTAATCTAGTTATTAAAGAGTTTAATAAGTTAGATTAATAGGGTCATTTATTGTAATTAGGATTAATATGATTAATTACCTAATAATAAATTAACCGAATAAAGTGTTAGAGTTTTAATTGTTAAAACTTGGTAAACACTATCATAATAATCTGACCTTAGTAAATAGTTTACTGAATCTTAGATTGTTCACTAATAGATTAAATTTTTAATTGTTAAAAATCATTAATAATTTATTAGTTAATTAGAATTTGGTTCTAATTAGTTAATGCGCTAGATAACTTGATTAAAGTTAGTCGTTTAATCCTGTAAGGTCTATGTGCATTAACGGTTAATAGAAAACCCTAATTTTAAAATAGTGAGTGGGAGATGAATATATGACATACATATCTCGCGGTCTCCATCATTAGTTCAACACCGTGAGATCCGAGTGGGGCCTCGTGATTGTGTTCATCCTCCCTTAGGAGGGTTTCCACAAAGGTCAATACCAAGGTTGACTTCCTAACGGATAGGATTTCTGAGGGTATTTCGGGATTGACCGACCCTAAGGCGGCAATTCTTGAGTTAAGCTCGTGAGATCTGAAATGGTAGGTTACACTCACGAAGGTTTTGATTAAGTTTGTTAATTAAAAACCTGACTGAATGAACGATGGTTGAATGATATGGAATAAGAGTTATTCTAGAATATCATTTGATTGAGAATGTCTCGGTCCAACATGCAAAGACTTGACTGACCCTAAGGCGGCACTTCTTTGTGGTATGTTGGATTGTCGTGGTATAGCAACTAGTTTTAGGGTAGTTCTAGTTCGTTAAATATGTTCATGCATCATGTTTAAATTTATGCCAAAATCACTCGCACTTGTTTTAAATAAATGACTGAATGGATGTTTTATTTATTTCAGCAATTATGTCTTCTGCATTACTTCAAATTCTCGCAAACGAAAAATTAACTGGTGATAACTACATTAAGTGAAAACTTAACATTAATGCAATATTGGTCACCAAAAATTTTGTGCTTACAGAGGAATGTCCTCCAGCGCCTGCTGCCAATGCCACACGAACTGTTCGTGAGGCATACCAGCGATGGGTCTCATCTGATGAGAAGGCCCGAACATATTTGTTGGCTTCTATGACAGATGTGTTTGTCACAAAGCATGAAGCAATGACTTCAGCATTCGAAATCATGGAGTCATTACAAGCTATGTTTGGGTAGCCCTCCGAGCAAAAGCGACATGAAGTTGTTCGTTCCGCTATGCTCACTCGCATGAAGGAAGGTACGTCAGTTCGGGAACATGTCTTAAGCATGATGTCCTACTTCAATAAGGCAGAAGTCAATGGCGGGGCCATTGACGAACCCAATCAAGTGAGAATCATACTGACGACTCTTTCGAAGAAATTCGATCAGTTCAAGAGTAACTATGAGATGAACAAGTTAAGGTTCAATCTCACACAGTTGCTCTATGAGTTTGCTACCTTTGAGTCTTTAATTACGGACAATAAGGGTAAGAGCGGTAAGGCAAATGTTGTTGAACCATCTTCCTCCTCAAATAATAAAAAGAGGAAGAGGTTTGCTGGGAAAGCGAAGGGTAAGCCCAAACCCAAGAAAGCCCAAAGAAAGAATAAGTCCAAGAAAGGTAAATATGATTTACTTGTTCTTGAGTCATGTTTAGTGGAAGATGATTCTTCACCCTGGATAGTTGATTCAGGAGCCACTAACCATGTTTGTTTTTCTTTACAATGGACTGATTCTTGGACACAGCTAGAGGAGGGAGCCTTCTCAATGAATGTGGGGTCAAGGGATGTCGTGTCGGCACGAGCAATGGGTATAATTAGATTACGTTTTTGTTATAATTATAGATTGTTGGACAATGTATTTTATATTCCTGGATTTACACAGAATTTGATTTCTGTTTCTAAGTTGTTAGAACAAAATTATTCTGTTTCTTTTAATAATAAGTCTGTTATTATTGGAAAGAATGGTCTGGATATTTGTTCAGGAATTAATGAAAACAATTTGTATCTGTTAAGACCGTTAATACATACTACACTGCTCAACACCGAAATGTTTAAGGTTGAAAAACCAAAAACTAAACGACATAAGATTTCTCCAGATAATGACACGTGTCTCTGACATCTAAGGCTTGGTCATATCAACCTTGACCGGATAGACAGACTAGTAAAAAGCGGACCTTTAAGTGAGTTAAAGGTTGGTACCTTATCTGTCTGGGAATCTTGTCTGGAAGGTAAGATGACTAAGAGACTTTTTACTGGAAAAGGGCTTAGAGCTAAAGAACCGCTAGAGCTTATACATACAGATGTCTGCGGACCTATGAAGGTTAAAGCTAGGGGTGGTTATGAGTATTATGTCACCTTTATAGATGACTACTCAAGATACAGATATGTCTACCTAATGCAACGGAAGTTGGAAACATTTGAAATGTTCAAAGAATGTTGAGCTGAAGTTGAGAATCAATTAGGTAGAACTATCAAGTCACTACGATCGGATCGTGTAGGTGAGTACCTTGACCAAGAGTTTGAAGACTTTATGGTCTAGCATGGGATAGATTCCCAACTCACAGCTACCGGTACACCTCAGCATAATAGTGTAGCGGAGAGGAGAAATAGAACCCTAATGGAAATGGTGAGATCTATGATTAGTTTCTCATCATTACCAAATTCCTTCTAGGGATATGCGTTACAAACAACAATATACATTTTGAATGTGGTGTCATCCAAATCTGTTCCTAAGACTCCCTTAGAGTTGTGGAATGGTCGTAAAGCTAGTTTACGACATTTTCGTATATGGGGGTGTCCAGCACACGTGCTGAAGAACAGAACTGGAAAGCTAGACTCCAAGTCTGTGGTCTACCTGTTTGTAGGATACTCCAAGGAGACCAGAGGTGGACACTTCTATAGTCTCAAAGATAACAAAGTATTTGTATCAACAAATGCAACGTTTCTTGAGGACAGTTATATTAGTGACCATAAACCTCATTCTAAGATTGTATTGGATGAGTTGGAGCCTGGTGAGACTAGTGCTTTATCAATAAGAGTTGTTGATTCACAAACATCTGAGAGTCAGATGGTTCCTGATCAGGATACACTACCACCTAGACGTAGTGAGAGGGTGTTGAGACAACCTGAACGCTATTTAGGTATAGGTGAGGGACAAGGTGTTGTCTCTGCTGATAGTGTTGATGATCCATTAGCATTTAAGAATGCAATGGAAGATCCTGATAAAGAAGAATGGCTTAAAGCCATGAATCTCGAGATAGAGTCCATGTACTCTAACTTAGTCTGGGATCTTGTAGACTTACCGAATGGGTTAAAACCCATAGGGTGTAAGTGGATCTACAAGAGAAAGAGAGGAGTAGACGGGAAGGTAGAGACCTTCAAGGCAAGACTAGTGGCCAAGGGTTATACCTAGAAAGATAGGGTCGATTATGAAGAAACCTTCTCGCCAGTAGCCATGTTTAAGTCTATTCGGATTCTGTTATCCATTGCTGCCTATTTCAATTACGAAATTTGGCAAATGGACGTCAAGACTGCATTCTTGAATAGCAATCTTGATGAGAGCATCTATATGATGCAACAAGAGGGATTCGTGTCTCCAGATCAAGAGTAAAAGGTTTGCAAGCTGTAAAGGTCCACCTATGGACTTAAGCATCTAGATCTTGGAATATTAGGTTTGATGATGTGATCAAAACCTATGGCTTTGAGCAGAACGTCGATGAGCCTTGTGTCTACAAGCGCATCCTTGATAAGAAAGTAGTTTTCTTTTTCCTATACGTAGATGATATCCTACTCATTGGGAATGATGTGGGAATGTTGTCTGATGTAAAGGGCTGGCTGGCTAGCCAATTCCAAATGAAAGATTTGGGAGAGGCGAGTTATGTTCTTGGGATCCAACTTGTAAGGGATCGTAAGAACAAATTCATAGCACTGTCTCAAGCATCATATATCGACAAGATTCTTGTGCGATTTTTGATGCAAGACTCCACGAAAGGTAATTTACCTTATAGGCATGGAGTTAATTTGTCTAAGGAATAGTGTCCTAATAGACCTCAAGCAGTTGAGAATATGAGACGTGTACCCTATGCATCGGCAGTAGGTAGTCTCATGTATGCTATGTTATGCACGAGACCAGACATCTGCTATGCAGTGGGAGTAGTCAGTAGATACCAGTCCAACCCAAGATTGGATCATTGGGTTGCTGTCAAGACAATTCTCACGTATCTTCGGAGAACGAGAGACTATATGCCAGTATATTCCGGGCAGGATTTGATCCCGTTAGGATACATGAATTCTGATTTTCAGTTAGACAGGGATTCTAGGAAATCCACGTCTGGATCAGTATTCACCCTGAGTGGTGGAGCCATTGTGTGGAGAAGTATCAAGCAATCTTGCATTTCTGACTCTACCATGGAAGTCGAATATGTAGCCGCTTGTGAAGCTGTTAAAGAGGTTGTTTGGCTCCGTAAGTTCTTGAGTGATCTGAAAGTTGTTCCAGATCTGGATAGGCTCATCACACTTTACTGTGATAACAGTGGTGCGATGGCTAATTCTAAAGAACCAAGAAGCCACAAAAGAGGGAAGCATATAGAGAGAAAGTATCATCTCATTAGAGAGATAGTACAGAGAGGAGATGTGATCGTCACCAAGATAGCCTCACAAGACAATCATGTTGATCCATTTACGAAGACCTTACCGGCTAAAGTGTTTTTGGGTCACCTAGATGGTCTAGGGTTACGAGACATGCCTCACATGCTTTAGTGCAAGTGGGAGATTGTTGGGGTTTATGCCCTAAAGTTATAATTTGTAAATGGATTTATGAAATAAATAAAATGAAAAGTTCAATTCATTCTTGTTATGTTGTTTATTTTATAACTTGTGCATATATTTAACATCCAAGATTGCCAGATGTAATCTCGAACTGTATATATAAGTGTCATATACGGATGGATACAGTAAGAGACGTGCAATCTAAAGAGTTCAAAGATAGCAAATAAAGCTGGGTACTTTATTTGTGGTTAATCTATAGTTGCGGTCCAATCTGTAATGTACAATGATTCTATCCTGAATCATTCATATGAGATATGGGAATGGAGGCACCTTGTATGATGTGATCATATAGGACTGGGCCATGATCTATATGAATCTCTCACCAAGATCCGTTTACCGATGAGATTCATATATATCAATTAATGATGGCTATATGTGGGTGATCTTAATCATGAGTGTCTTATCGACTCCTTCAGGTTAGATCGTGGTCTTTGATATACCATGGGTGAGGTCGGATGTTGTTCCTTTTCAATATGCTCTGTATGTTGGGATTGCGGTTTGGCTTGTGGCTGGGAAGGTTTGTACACAATAGTGGAATCCACTCCTTCTTGTGAGAAGTAGATGGTAGTTCCCTTAAGGGTTGATTCGGGGTTTGGACAATATGAGCGCTCTCCTAATTCCGTAATGAAATAGGATTTATTGTCCATTAGAGAATCAATAGTACTTAAAGGATATATGTGATTAGAGGGGTATAACGGACATTATGAACCAGCTTTAATTATAAACTACTGTGGTGGATCACACCATATGTAATAGCTATATCGATGGACACCGAGTTGTATCGGTCTGTGTAAAAGCGTCTACAGTTGAAAGAGTACAGCTTCGGGTTTTTAGTGGAATAACATCGTAGTTAATAATCAAGGAATATTAATTAAAGAGTTTAATTAATAATTCCGATGATTATTGGAGCTCAAAATACTATGGGTCCATTAGGTCCCCTTGCTAGCCCGATTGATTTAGGTAACAAGGGTCATGGTTAATTAATTGGATTGTCCAATTAATTGTGTTACAAAAGTGACACGTATATATTCGAGAATTAATTGAATAATGAGATTATTTAATTAATGAATGTTAATAGTTAAATTAATTAAATAATTAGATTATTTAATTATATTGATAATTATGAATTATTAATTAACTATTAATTGGAGGGTGTTAGTTGATTTATGGATTTAGGTGAAGATAAAATAATATGATTATTTTTATCTTACTAAATCATTTATCTAAGTATTTGAATTTAAGTTTAAATTTAAAATACTTATTATCACTTTTAATATATTAGATATATTTGAAAAGGATAATTAAAAGATATATATCAATTAATAACACAAGTGATTGTATTGGATGCAAATTGGTATGTACACATGAAACATTAATCAAAAAGAAGAATTTGTATAGGATGTAAATACTTGAAACAAATAAACATAATATATATAACGCAAGTGTTGGGTGCAGTAGAGATATATATATATTTTGTAAAAGTTGTTTTTTGTTTTTTGACTTTAAGTGACACGATCATGCATAAAAAAGGAGGTTTTTGTCTTGGTTCGTGAAACGATAAAAAAAAAGTGTTTCTTGTGCGGTGTGTGTGTGTGTGTGTATATATATATATATATTGTTTCATGTTTTGTGGGTTTTTAAAACACATAAAGAAAGAGTTTCTTCAATTCTCTTTACATCCTCCATTCAAGTTCCTGAGACCGTGACATGCCCACACGCAGTTACCAGATCCGATATATAGTAAGGAAGATCGAGTGGTTCAGATAGGAGCACATAGTATTTCAGACAGGAGCACATCATAAAGTAGAGGAGCCTCCAAACATTGGTATGTTATTCTGATTTTTGTTGATTACAATTTCCTGTGTTTACATATTGTATGTATTAGTTTCAAAAAATAATTACGATCCCAAGTTCACTGGTCCCAGATACAGATTATGATCTGTATAAAAATTTTAAAACATAATTCCGCTGCGTGACTGGTGAACGGGGTTCCCACATTCACACCATCTCATAATGGCAAGGGAGTTATAAGTGATAAAGAATAAGTAAATCACAACAAGCTAGAATAAATCAAATAAGGCCTCAACCTCAAGTGATCCCTCAATCTCAACAAAGGGCCTTTCATGCTCAATCAAGAAGGGATGCAATCTTGACTCAATCACAAAGAATAGAGTTGGCTCTACACCAAAGATCAACTCAAAGTATAAGGAATCCTTCTATGTTTGCACAAGGCTGTGGTATGAATTCTTATTTCACTTCTATTTGTCATTATTGTGGTGTTGAGGGCCATATAAGGCCTAATTGTTTTAAGTATATTAATTTGTGTTGTATTGAAAATATAATTGGGAAAAATATGCTTTGAAGAGCCAAAATGCATGCACCTAGGAATTTTAGAGCCAATGAACCCAAAGCTCCTAGAAATGACAATGTTGCTACTAGGTGGACTAGAAAAAAATGAGTATTTTTGCCATGTGGCCCAAGTGGCCTTGAAGGCCAAAGCCTCCAACACTTGGTATCTTGATAATGGGTGTTCTAGACACATGACCGGAAACAAGAGTTTTTTTAAGACTCTTGTTATGAAGGATGGTGGATTTGTCACCTTTGGTGATGGTTCACAAAAGAAGGTTTTAGAATAAAGAAACATATTTATCCCCGGTTTGCCCTTCTTGCCCAATGCTCTTTATATAGATGGCTTGAAAGCCAATCTCATTAGCATATCACATTTGAGTGATGAAGGGCTTTCGGTTATGTTTGGCAAAGTTGATTTCTCTATTCTAAAAGAAGATGTACAAGTTTTATTGAAATGCAAGAGATCAAGTGACAATTGTTATTGTCTTGACTCCAATGACATCTCTTGTAATTTATCTAGTTGTGTTCAAGTTGAATTGTGGCATCAAATGTTAGGTCATATGAATTTCAAAGACTTGAAAGTTCTTGAAAGGTTGAATATTGTGAGAGATCTTCCTAAGTTTGGGAATAGGATTGAGGGAGTGTGTGGACCTTGTCAAAAAGGGAAGCAAAATAAGAATGTGCACAAAAAGAGTAAGTATCTTACCACCAAGGAGTCATTAGAGCTTCTTCACATGGATCCTATGGGTCTCATACAAACTGAGAGTCTTGGTGGCAAGAGATGCATTTTTATGTGTGTTGATGATTTTTCTAGATTCACATGAACTTATTTTCTTAGAGAAAAATCTGAAACCTTCGAAATATTTAAAATACTTTACACTAAAATTCAAAATGATAAGAATTCTCACATTAAAATCATTAAAAGAATTAGAATTGATCATGGCAAAGAATTTAAAAATGCTTGTTTTGAAAATTATTGTAATAGTGTTGGCATTTCTCATGAGTTTTTAGCTCCTCGAACTCCTTAACAAAATGGGGGTGTAGAGAGGAAGAATAAGTTCCTCCAAGAGATGGTTTATGTGATGTTGCTTAGCAGCAATGTTCCTAAGAATCTTTAGGCTGAGGCCGTGAATACAACTTAATATATAGGAAATATAGTGTTTTTAAGGCCCGGTACGAGGCAAACCTCCTATGAATTATGGAAGGGTAGGAAGCCCAATGTTAGCTACTTCCATTCACTTGGAAGCAAATGCTACATTTTCAATGACGAAGATCAACTTGGCAAGTTCGATGCTAAGAGTGATAAAGGGATTTTCATTGGCTATGCTCTAAATAGTAAGGCCTATAGAGTGTTTAACTTAAAAACTAGAAGTGTCATGAAATCATCCAATGTTTTCATAGATGATTATAGGCCAAAGTTGAGTAACCATGATGAGGAGGTTAGTGTGTCTCATGATTTAACTTTAAAGGAGTGTGGTGAGACTTCAAGTGATGTGAAGTTGGATCATAGTGAAGAGAATGATAAACCTTTTGATAGAGATCCATCTTTAGACTCTAATGAACTCGTTCCTTGGGTTACGAGACTCCATGATAAAAGTAATATCATTGGAGATCTTAATGAGGGTGTTAGGACTAGACAACAAATTGCTAATCAAATTAGTTATTCTTGTTACACCTCTCAAATTGAACCCAAAAAGATTGATGAAGCCTTGATTGATGATTTTTTTGTTCTTGCCATGCAAGAAGAGTTGAATCAATTTGAAAGAAATGAGATTTGGACTCTAGTTCCTAGACCTAAGAATTCTAATGTCATAGGCACCAAATTGGTGGTTAAGAACAAGTCGGATGAGAATGGAAACATTGTGCGCAATATGGCTAGGCTTGTAGCACAAGGATACTCTCAAATTGAGGGTATCGACTTTAAGGAGACTTTTTCTCCGGTTGCCCGTCTTGAGTTTATTAGGCTTCTTTTGTCCATATCATGTGTGCTCAAATTTAAGTTACATCAAATGGATGTTAAGAGTGCCTTCCTAAATGGCCTTTTACAAGAGGAAATGTTTGTTGAGCAACCCAAGGGGTTTATGGATCCACACCACCTCAATCATGTGTATCGCCTCAAGAAGGCTTTGTATGGGTTGAAACAAGCTCCAAGGGCTTGGTATGAACGCCTCACCTTTTATCTTGTTGACAATGGCTACTCAAGAGGTAGTGTTGACAAGACCTTGTTCATCAAAGGTAACCAAAATGAGCTTTTCATAGCTCAAATATATGTTGATGATATTGTGTTTGGATCCACCAATAAATCCAAAGTCCAACAATTTGTTAAGGTCATGAATAATGAATTTTAGATGAGTCTTGTTGGGGAGCTTAATTACTTTCTAGATTTATAAATTAAACAATTGGATGATGGGATCTTCATATCCCAAGCTAAATATGCCAAGAACCTAGCGAAGAAATTTGGCCTTGAGAAAGCCAAACATTGTGACACACCTATGAGTACCACATTGAAACTTAGCAAGGATGATAATGGGAAAAGTGTGGATCAAAGCCTATAATGTAGCATGATAGGTAGCTTGCCTTACTTAACTGCAAGTAGGCTCGATATAGTCTTTAGTGTTGGTGTGTGTGCTAGGTACCAAGCAAGTCCCAAGGTGTCCCATCTCTTCTCCGTGAAGAGAATCATTCGTTATGTGAATGGAACATCCAACTATGGAATATGGTACTCTTTTGACACTAATGCTAGTCTAGTTGGCTTTAGTGATACAGATTGGACAGGTAATTGTGATGATAGGAAGAGTACATCGGGCGGTTGCTTCTTCCTAGGAAACAATTTGGTGTCTTGGTTTTGCAAGAAGTAAAACTCCATTTCCTTATCCATAGCCAAGGCCGAGTATATAGCAGCTGGGAGTGCTTACACATAACTCCTATGGATAAAGCAAATGCTTGTGGACTACAGTTTTGATGAAGGTACTATAACCCTCTATTGTGATAACATGTGTGCTATAAACATTTCAAAGAATCCTGTCCAACATTCTAGAACCAAGCATATAGGCATTAGACACAATTTCATTAGAGAGCTAGTTGAGAGAAAATGTATTGCACTTGAACATGTTGGCACTAATGATCAACTAGCGGATTTGTTCACTAAACCTTTGGACTCAACTAGGTTTAAATCACTTGGTAAGTCTATTGGGATTTGTCATACGCCTTGATGAGTTTTGGTGATTGACCTTATATGGGGAGCTCAAGCAAAGAGAGCGAACTTGCATTTCAATAAGCAAAAATAATTGTTCAATTTTATGCTCTTTAATTAATTGTTTGGGTATCATGGCTGCATATGCTAGTATATGACTTTTTATTTAATAAGTGTGTATTTGCCTTGTTTAAAATCCGTGTCTCATTTATGTTCAAACATGCATTTTTGGACTAGCAAATTTGATTGGAAAGTACATTTTATTGACCCAAAGTTTATCTCTATGTTTATATGAACTTGAGTTTGACATGCTTAAATATTATGCATGAAGTAATTGTGTGAAATTGTGTGTGAATGCAATCGACAAGGCTAAACTCAATAAGGACATTGTGTCTATTCAACTAATAAGGATGTCTCATCCAATTTAGCTTTGTATCTCT
Source organism: Dipteronia dyeriana (assembly GCA_032871835.1). NCBI lineage: Eukaryota > Viridiplantae > Streptophyta > Magnoliopsida > Sapindales > Sapindaceae > Dipteronia > Dipteronia dyeriana. The sequence goes on along the minus strand of CM065296.1, from coordinate 96,193,048 downwards.
TCTTAATGGTTAAACAAGACAACAATCAATAAGGATTTTATATTCATATCTTGATTTTCCACTAAGAATTGATAATATTGCTTGTGTGATTCAAAGGCTTAATTTCTTAATTTCATTATCTTGGTCTAAAATGACAAAAGGGTGCAAATTGGTTTGACTTCTCTTGGAACCTCTTTTGATATTTGCTTTGCTAAATACCATTTTTTTTAAGTTGATATTGCATGTCTTTTATCCAAGGCAATACCTTCACACATTTTCTTTAAATTTAACTTTCTTGCTCTTCTCTCTCACTTAATTAAATTGCATAAAGTTGTTGTATATGATTATGCAAATTTCTCTTTTCAAATATCTCTCTTTGTTAAGTGACCCAATTGGGGAGACCTCCTTTACCTATCTTGTGACAAAAGGGGGGAGTAATGTTGTGTGGTTTTTAGGGGGAGTTGGGGGTGTTAAGAATGGCATGATTTAAGGGAGTTGAGAGTTGCATATGAAGGGAGACTTGTTGAGGGGGAGCATTTTCATTTACATTTGTTATTACATGGTGCTTGTTATTGTTGTTTGCAAATTGTTTGTATTTTTATCTTCCTTGATCACCTCATATACACTTGTCTTGGAAAGTGTAGTTATATGGTTTTGTAGGGATGTTAATTCTACAATAGATGGATGACTTGAAGATCTAGTGTTTAGGCTTCTCTTTGTATTGTAGAAACACTTTTTGTTGATCCCTTGTCTTTTATTTTGTTTATTTGTGAGGATGATATGTGAGTGGTGATTTTGTCATGAAATGGACAAAAAGGGAGATTGTAAATTCATCGGTGTTTGATTGACTTATTTCGTTGACAACCACATTTTGGGGTTAATATGTAAGGGTAATTTAGGTCATCATTGTTTGTGACTAAGCTCAAGCTTCAAATTTCTTGCTCATTGAAGAGGTAATAGTGCACACACACTCTCATGCATGTTTTGATCATCTTCCATGATTGCTTATTTGCTCTCTTGTGTGCTTTAACTTTTGCTTGGGTGTTTGATGCAACTTGTTTGCCCTCAGAAGAGGATTTTCCTCTTAACCATGGTTTAAACCGCTCCCCATGCATTTCCTCCTCCGCGGTCTGCACAGCGGTGTTCTCCAGTGATTGCACGATGTTGCTACCACGATTTGTGCTATTTATATGCACAGCGGTCTCCCAAGCGAAGATTCCCAGGCATTGGATGATGTCTATACCGCGGTCCGTGCACTTGCATGCACAGCGGTCTTCAAAGCGGTGTTGTCCAGGCGATGCACCGTTCCCTGTGCCGCGGTCTGGACACTTACCTGCACCGCGGTCCTGACGAGATTTAGTTGCCTTTTGTCCAAAATGACATCATTTCATGTAGAGCACCATATATGTGTTCTCTTCTCTTTTATTTGTTCTTAAGGAGTCCAAGAAGCCATTTTTTAGTAACCTAGCTTTTCTAGAGAGAGAAAGATTCCCAAACACTCATTTTTACTCAATCAAACTTCATCTCATGGTCATTTAGTTTCAATCTAGGATCATCTAAGCTTGGAGCATCATCTTTTACTTGACTAAGTAATTTTTACATGTACTAGACTTCATCGTTTCATTACTATGTCATGTATGCCTGTTTTAGCTTTTATTGCTATTTGAATGCATGTTCTTATGTTTAAAAGCTTTTATTACATGTTTGTGATGATGGTTGTTAGTTGAGAACATTGACTAATGATAGCTAGCATTTAGGACAATTTTACCATTCTAGTTAAATCTTCTTGCATTTGCATTTAGAGAATTGATATGTAGGATTTGCATTCAATTGTCATATTTAAATTCCTAGATAAGCTCAAATGCCTTGACCTAGGATTTTTTGCACTTTGAATATCATTATATATTCACTTAGGTTGCATTGTCTCTTCATTGTTGTTAAGCTTGTGGCTAAGAGTTTAGTAGACAAGCTTGTTAATAGACATACACTTCTTAGGGAATTTCATTTAACAAAGTCATAAAACGCCACTATTTTATTAAACGAAACGCCATTGTCTAGATACTTGATTAACTATGTCAATGAAGTCTTAAAGTATGCAAATTTAATACTAATTTTCAAGTAAAACCTTCAAGCCATAAATCTGACCACATAACTTTCAACATTTAAGCTGAAAATATTATTACCTTGTAAAATTATTTTCAATCAATTTGTTTGTAACTATTTGACAACTAAGTCAAAACTCAAACTCCAATGACATCTAAAATTGTAATTCAACAAACATGACATTTATTCAACATAAATATCACAAGCATACAATTTCTTCTTTAAAAGGCAAGTCTTTTTAATTATACATTCTTAACAACATCACTCTCTCCCCTCTTAAGAATTTATAATGCAAAGACAAAATTATTCTCATAAATAAAACAGAACATGTTTTATGAACTATTGCCAATAGTTTCTAACTTTTTACAGTTCTCTCTTTATCTTTTATGAGATCAATTTTAATACAATTAATCAAAAGACTTAAAACAGAGAATTTAAAAATAATCAAAATGTCTTACGAATCAGTTATCTCCATTCTATCTTTGGTCATGTGATTTAAAAAAATTATATATAAACTACAAGAACAATCATCAATCTAATTCTAAAACCCAAAAGTAGAATTTAGAATACGAGAATAGTTCGACGGTCCATAAAGATTATTATTTACCAAAAAATCACCATATAACTCGCTAGGTGAAAATCATAAACAATAATGCATTATCTTGAATAAGCTTTAAGATATTAATTTAAATTCTCAATTTTATTTTGAAAATTATACTATACATTATAAGACCAAAATCGAAAATATCATTCAATAAAACTTTTAGAGGTTAAAGATAATCTAAATATTACTATGAATTCAATGGAGTTCTAATAAAACCTCTAAACTACTTGGTCCCTATTACATATTGAGTTCCTTAGAAGAATTTATAATATAAAATGTATCACAAGAAACAACCCACTAAGTGTTTAATTGATAATAAATCAAATATTCAAAACATAAATCAAGGGATACATTTTCTTGCGATAGCAAATTATTTATGTCATCAATATTTTCTTTAACTTGCTATGTTGAATTGTCAAAATTTTCAGACTACTTCCTATGATGATTGTACCCTATGACCTTTATCAAAATAACAAACAAAAGACATAACTTCATAGAATAGATTAACCTAAGGCAATAGACCTTAATAAAACTTTCGACTGTGGATTCACTAACCTTTAGTTATCCTTTAATCCTCGCTAAGGTAAAAACTAATTGAAGCGTCTCATCTAATCCATCAAAAAGGTCCATCAACAAATATCTTAATGGCATGTATTTAGAAATAGTAGAGATGTTTAAAAAAAATCACAGTATATTCCTACTCACACCGATTTCCATAATCATTATAAATAATGATTTAACCTTCATGAAAATCCAAAACAACATCATGATTTGTCTTTTAGACAAAGACCACAATGCACGCGTTAAAACTTTCCTACAATTGATTAACTTCTTTGGGAGATGAACATTACTCTTTATTCTTCAATGCTCACAAAACTTACACAAGTGATGACTCTCTTAGGCGGATGATCAACACATGTATGGTTTTACCTCAATGCAATTCAAAACCTTAATCATTGATAATTCAACGAATATTATGGAATCTTAACAATTAGTTCACTACGTGAATACATAGTCATCCAACTCCATAAATATTCCAAACACAATTGATTATATAAGTTTATCAAAATATCATTATGAAAACTTAATAATTAGCCTACTATGTAGAAACATAATCATCCGAAATCATAAAGATTATCGACTGCAATTATTCTCAAAACCCTTTTAAAAAATTACAAAACATGCCCTTGATTTTACTAAACTGCAAAATAGCCCATTAAGATTCAGTAATTACAAAATAGCCCTTAAATTTTTACAAAATTACAAACTGACCTAATAAGTTTTTAGTAATTATAAATTAACCCTAAAACTATTTCAAAATTATGAATTGGTCCAGTAAGTTTTGTTAATTATAAATTAACTCCATAGTTTAGCCAAAATCACAAAAAGGCATAAAATAATTACAAATCAGTCCCTTAAGATTATCAAATTCTTAAAATATGGCCCAAAGCAAAATCAATCAATGGAAACCCTAGACCTTCATTTGCCGCCGCCTTGACTGATCTGCCACCTGAAAGATGACGAACGACGACGACTTAACCTTCGACCCACGAGCTCGGATTTGGTTCTAATCATGACTGTGGAGAATCACGATCAACGTGGCCCAAAACCTGTCACAAGGATGACCAATCTTCACCGGGGTGGGATCAACAACAACCGACCAAGTTCTTCGGCTCAAATCAACCGGGTTTGGAGTCGAAACACGTCAACTGTGGCGTTGACCCTAGAAGCAAATGGGTTTGGGTTTGGTATGGTCGGTGATCAGGTTTGGGTGTGATACCAAGAAGGAAATCACGGATCTGGGTTGAAAACCCATCGTCCCAAACCATCACCAAATCAAGAAAAAACCCATACTTGGGTTGATCTTAATTTAAATTCTAAATTGGGTATTATTGATTTAGTTCCCATGTTTTTTTGAATTGTTTTTTTTTTACTCATTTATTCATTTTTCACGGAATTGGTCCTCGTATTATCAAAAACCACTCAATTTGATCCTTCTGTTAGTCAACTGTTACTCCACATTAACGGTTTCAAGGGTATTTTTGTCTTTAACAAAAGACATTCCACATGTCGATATAAAAATCAATGGAATAATAATATTTTTTTTAAATAGAAAAAAATAATTATTTATGTAATACCAATAATAATAATAATAATAAAATTAAAAATTAAAAATTTATAAATATAACAAAAATTATAGAAGAAAAACAGATGAACTATTAATTTACGAACCCGGATTTAAAAAAAAAATAGCAGTTCAAGGGAAATGAACTGCAAACTTAGATCATCAACTTCACAAACCCTTCATCATCATTTTCTTCTTCAATCATCATTGACAACTTCTCCATTCTCGAACAAAAACTCAAAATCTCATTGGAGATCTTCAATCACCAAACAAACTAAAAACCACAAATAAAAAATGAAATCTCCATTATTAGAATCTCCACCCACCAAACCCACAAACACCACCACACACCTCCGTCGTCGATTCTACTTTCTCTCTATCTTCAACTTCCTCTGTGTGCCACCGCCATTCTCAACAACCTTCAGCCATCAAAATTGAAAATTAAATGTAAGAAAACACAGAATACACCATCATCAACATCAAACCCAAACCTATAGCACAATCATCAACATAAAACCCAAACCCACCACCATCTGCCTTAATCACTAAACCTTAGCTTCATATACAACAACCCCAAACCAAACTAGATTCGAATTTAAAACTTTAAAATCTATCAAACACAAACTAGATTCGAAACTTTTAAAATCCAAACCCACACTCAAACTACCACCATCAACCATGTCGCCTGAAATCACCATCACTATCACCGATTCCTCTTCATAGCAGAGATGGGCGCTCGATCTCCTCGATGATTTTCGATGGAAGAAAGAAAGAAAGAGATGACGAGATGGAAAGAAAACCATATGTGAGAGAAACTGAAGAGAGAGATGACGAGATGGAAAGAAATAAAGGGAAGATATATCGGTCCATATCTCATCGGTGGTGGTGGCGGTGGTTAGGGTTTTAAGGTTGAAGAAGATGATGTTGGGAAAATTTTAGGAGATATGATTCAGGTGTTTTGAGCTTTGAGTTTAGGTTTATGGATTCTATGATGATGATGATGATGATAGGTTTTGTTAAATTAATTTTAATATATTTATTATTTAATTTTTTAGAAAAACTATTTATAAAATTTAATAATACTTAAATACTATTTTTGATTAAAAAAACTTAAATAATATTTTATCATGTTTTTTTTTTAAATCCAAGTTTGCTTTAAGTTAGAGGGTAAAATGGTTATTTATTTTTATGTTGAGGGTAAAATGGTCAATTTACCTATTCTGTTAGGGTTGACTGTTAAAAATCTGGTCAAATGGACCAAAATGAGTGTTTTTGAAAACATAGGGTTCAATCCAGTGAAAAATGAATAAGTGAGTAAAACATAGACAATTCAAAAAAATATAGGGACTAAATCAATAATATCCCAATTCTAAATACGTGTTCTTTTAATGGTTGAATCCTATCATGCTATCAACAAATTTCTACCTTGAAACCAACCATCACACAAACAAAAGATTTCTCTAACGGATTCAACGTATATCAACATATTCATGTATCAAAACAGTAGACGAATAATAATAGGAATTTAATATTCAGCCTATGTAAAAATACGGATAACTCTGATACCACTGTAAGAATTATGCAATTAAATATATATTCGTATGAAATACAAAAACATGAAAGCATACCTGAATTTCCTGAATCCATTGAATAAAGCAATAACAAATACCTGAAAAGAAAACAATGAAAATACTAGAGAGTCTTCTACTCTCTTCTCACATTTCTCAAATTGCCAAATGGGTAGATAGTTCTGTAAAACATTATGTGAGTGAGAGTAGAAAACCCTTATAAATAGTATAACTTTCTAGAATCTTAACACATAAAGGATTCTTAAAACCCTAATATGATGGCTAGTCCTAAAAGGAATACTAGGCACACACATAAACAATAGTACTATATCCTGCATATATTTAATGTAGCTAAGGTGCACTATTCTGAGCCCAACAATATTGATCACCTTAATAACAGACTTCATTCGGTCAACTCTCACTTACTTAAACATTTCAATCAATTCAATTTTTCATAAACTCAAAATATAATGTCATATGTAGCACACAATTTTTATAAAACTCTATCGGTAATAGTGTGTTGTGTTCAGACCATTTAAACGGGAAATCTTAGAAGTTGTTGTTACTATGGTCAACGAGATGTATCCCTATATAATTAACCGGTCAATTTGATCCGTTTTGTTCAACTATGGATGCTTTTTTTTGTTGTTTCTATTAACTATATTTCGAATCTTCACAGATGGCATTTTTTGCTGAAGTTAGACCTGTTCAAATTTTTGTTTCAAACCACGTGAGTTCTCTTTAGTTGTGGTTTCTTCTCGAGGATTGACATGCTTTTGTTCGGATTCCAGTTTTTGTAGGGTGGTTTGCGTAATCCTGTTTCTTTATGTTTGTTAAGCGTTAACCCTCTAGTAATGTAGAAATTTTGTGTAAAACGTATTTTGCAATCAAACCTGACTGGTATCAATGAAAATAGAAAGTAACGTTAGAAACAGAGTTTGATCCGAGGCCCGTGTTTCACATGGTGTCCTTAAGACAATTTCACCGACAACACCGTATGTGTATTAGACGATTGTCTCCCAGGATACAACGGTTCAACAGTGGTAGGCCTAAGCACTATCCACTACCAGCGAACTCAAACCGAGTTTTGAACTTACCAAGAAAACCAGAGAAGAAAAGAAATCGGCTGCTGAAAAGAAAAAAACTAGAATTGTTTTGTTCTGTGTGTGATGAACAGAATATTAGAGATATAAAAATACCCAAACCGAAACACTAGGGTTTTGGGATTAATTCAGGATTATATTTGGAAAATTCGTTTTTGATTTAATAAGGAAATAATTTAATAAGATAATATTCTCCAAAGAGATTTATTTTTAATTAAAACATGATTCTGTATTCTTAGTGATCAAGTAAGAAATCAGAATCCAAACAATTAAAGCTTTCCTTATTCATCACAATAAAAAACGTTGACTTAGGGAAGTGGTAAAAGGTCAACTGGACTCTCACGGTCCAATCGGAGCGGCATTCGTGTCCGCAGGTCACGCCCACACACGAGTCGTGCATTCGAAGGTTCGGGGTCCATGATTTGAACCCACCCCCCCCCCCCCCTGCGCGCGCGAGAGAGAGCCTCTATGCCACACACATGTTGAAAGCTCGTATCACACATTCACTTATAAACTACTTATAAATGATTTCCCTAAGCAATGTGGGATTCCTTTTAATCCCTACACAATGGGTCCACTTTGAGACTCAATTTCTCATTCACCCATTAACTTTTTTGTGAATTTGAGTATACCATTTAGAAGTTCTCACGGAGGAGAATTCGAATCCACTTTAATCTTCCATTTCTATGGAATTTATCATACTCAATTTTTGCTCTCAGAATGAGAGATTATCACAAAATTTCCAACAATCCCCCACATGAATGAAATTGACCTAGGAGACACAAAGAAGATGTTTGGTAAGTTCAAACGGTCGAAGCCTGCATAGGATTGGTAGGTGTTACCCTTTGAACCTTCCCTTGTAAAGGTATGCTTACTTTACTGGTTGATCAGTAGATGTGATATCCTTGAATTGTTCTGCCGTTTTGTGTAAACGATCACACACCTTAAACAGGTATCTTCCAGACCCGATTTGGTTATCATTTTTATGTTCGTTTTGGCCATGAACATGCGTTTGGTTCTGTGAGAGTCTCTGGAGAATATAGTCCTTCACTATTCTCTTTTAGAAGCGGCCCCACTTCTCTCTCACATAGGTGATTTCTTAATTAAGAGTAACCCGCTTTACTCTGCTCGGATTTCCATAGCTAGGAATTTCGACGCATAAGAATCATTAAAAACCATAGTTTAACCTTTTCCCTACGGGCATCACTGTTTCATCATAGGAATGGACTTGAGGGTAACCCCCATAGTGATCCAACTGAGTCTTACAACTTGGTTGTCCCATTGAACCTAGATCTTGGGATCTCCAGTCAACTAGGTTGGGTATCCATTGTATCAACATTTTATCTAATGGGCTTTAAACCCATTCCTCTCGATGATGTCTCAACTAGTTCTCTGTTTAACCATTTAGTTAGTGGATCCACAATGTTATCTTTTGACCTTACATAGTCAATAGTGATAACCCCAGTTGAGATTAGTTGTCTAATGGTATTATGTCTTCGACGTATATGTCTAGACTTCCCATTATACATATTGCTCTGTGCTCTTCCTATTGCTGATTGAATGCAAATCGCCGGCACAGGCTTTGGCCATCTTGGAATATCTTCTAAGAATTGGCGTAGCCATTCAGCCTCCTCTCCACATTTATCTAATGCTATAAACTCAGATTCCATGGTGGATCTGGCTATACATGTTTTTTTGGAGGATTTCCAAGATACCGTCGCACCACCTAGTGTGAACACATACCCACTAGTGGATTTTGAATCCTTCATATCAGATATCCAGTTAGCATCAGTGTATCCTTCTAAGACAGCTGGATATCTGGTATAATACAGTCCATGATTATGAGTGAATCGTAAGTACTTAAGTACTCTTACTATTCCTTTCCAGTGATCGGTTCCTGGATTACTCATATATCTGCTTAATTTACTGACTGTATTTGCTATGTCTGGTATTGTACAACTGGTTAAGTACATCAGACTTCCTATCACTCGAGAATATTCTAGTTGAGAGATGCTCTCACTCTTATTCTTGGATAGATGTAGATTTGTATCTACTGGTGTTCTAGAAATTCCAGAATCATTTTTGTTGAATTTCTCAAAAATCATGTCAATATAATGTGATTGACTGAGTATGAGTCCGTTAGATGTCCTTGAGATTTTCATTCCCAACATTACATCAGCCAGTCGTATATCTTTCATATCAAATCTTGATTTCAACATATCCTTGGTAGATTTGACCATTTTATCATTACTATCAACAATGAGCATGTCATCAACGTAAAGGCACACAATGACATAGTCATTTTCCGTGTCCTTGACATAAACACATTTGTCATATTCATTGATCTTAAATCCGTTTAACATCATAGCATTGTCAAATTTCTCATGCCATTGTTTTGGTTCTTACTTTAAACCATATAAAGACTTCACCAATTTACAGACTTTCTTTCCTTATCCTGGAGCGGAAAAACCCTTAGGTTGTTCCATGTAAATTTCTTCATCTAAATCTCCATTTAAGAAAGCAGTTTTCACATCAATTTGATGTACTTCAAAATTTCGCAAAGCTGGGATTGCAAGTATCATTCTAATGGAGGTTATTCTCGTCACAGGAGAATATGTATCAAAGTAGTCTAGGCATTCTCGTTGATTGTAACATTTAATTACAAGTCTGGTCTTATACTTATCAATTGTTCCATCTGCTTTCATCTTTCTTTTGAAAATCCATTTGGATCCTAGCGGTTTACATCCCGGAGGAAGATCCACTAATTCCCAAGTATGATTTTGAAGGATGGAATCAATTTCGCTCTTGATTGCCTCTTTCCACAAGAGTCCTTCAGAAGAGCTTACCGCTTCTTTGAAAGTTCGAGGTTCACCTTCTAACAAATAGGTCATAAAATCTGGACCAAAAGACGTTTCCGTCCTTGCTCTTTTGCTACGTCTAGGTTCATCCTTTACTTCATTTCCTTGTTCTTGGTCCTCACAACTATCATCATGTGTTCGTTTTGACGAACTTGTTTCATCATTGTATTTATATGGAAAAACATGTTCAAAGAACATTGCATTTCTAGATTCCATTATCATGTTTTTGTGTATATCTGATATGTCAGATTTATAGACCAATAATCGATGAGCACTACTGTTTTGTGCATATCCAATGAAAATGCAGTCAACAGTTTTAGGACCTATTTTCACCTTCTTAGGTATAGGTACTGTTACTTTGGCAAGACACCCTCACATTCGTAAGAATTTATAGGAAGACTTTCTTCCTTTCCATAGTTCATATGGTGTCTTGTCTTCTTCTTTTTTGGGTACCTTGTTTAAAAGGTAATTGCTAGACAATATAGCGTCACCCCACATGTTCTGAGGCAGTCCAGAACTTATCAGCATTGCATTCATCATCTATTTCAAGGTACGATTTTTACGTTCTGCAATACCATTTTGCTGAGGGGAATATGGTGCAGTAGTTTGATGTATGATTCCGTGTTGAGCACAGAATTCACCAAACGGTGCTACATATTCACCACCTCGGTCACTTCTCAGTACCTTGATTTTCTTCTTGAGTTGATTCTCAACTTCAGTTTTATAGAGACTAAACTTCTCTATAGCTTCATCATTGTTTTTCAACAAATATACATAGCAGTATTTGGTGCTATCATCTATAAATGTGATGAAATATTTATGGCCACCTCTTGTTTGAACAAATTTTAAATCACATATATCTGTGTGAATTAAATCAAGAGGTTCAAATTTCCTTTCAATAGTTTGATATGATGACCTTGTTAGTTTTGCTTCAACGCAAACTTCACACTTATGTTTATGATCAATATTGAATGCGGAAATATGATTTAAGTTAATTAATCTACGCAGGGTATCATAATTAGCGTGTCCTAGTCTACCATGCCATAAATTGGAAGACTCAAGCAAATAAATTGAAGAATTATCTTTATTGATTGCTCTTTTGACAACAGATACATTAAGCTTAAACAGCCCTTCAGTTACATATCCCCTACCCACATAAGTTCCCTGCTTGGTTAAAACCACTTTGTCTGATTCAATCACCATCTTGAACCCATGCTGATTGAGCAACGAACCAGAAACCAAGTTCTTGCGTATATCAGGTACATATAATACATTGTTCAAGCTTAGGGTTATACCAGAGGTCATCTTGAGAATGACTTGACCACGTCCCTTCACGTCAGATATGGCTGAGTTGCCCATATACAACTTTTCTTCATTTTTCATTCTTCATTTCTTCAAATATATTGAACATCTCCCTGTCAGAGCATATATGACGAGTGGCCCCAGTATATATATTTGAAATTGAAATCAGTGTTTCAAAGAACCCGATTTCCACAGGTAACGTATGTATATAAAATTAAAATCAGTGTTTCAAAGAACCCGATTTCCAAATTGAGTCAGTGTTCCAGAGGAACCCGATTACCACAGTTGAAAAACTGAATCAATGATTTATTTTTCAAGTTTGTTACGATCTGAACCAGAATCCTGATACCAGAAAGTTTGAATAAACAAACGTTGTTTGAAGAAAAAAAATCGGCTGCTGAAAAGAAAAAACTGGAATTGTTTTGTTCTGTGTGTGATGAAAGAATATTAGAAATATTAAATACCCAAACCGAAACACTAGGGTTTTGGGATTAATTCGGGATTATATTTGGAAAATTCTTAGTGATCAAGTAAGAAATCAGAATCCAAACAATTAAAGTTTTCCTTATTCATCACAATAAAAAACGTTGACTTAGGGAAGTGACAAAAGGTCAACTGAACTCTCACGGTCCAATCGGAGCGGCATCCATGTCCGCAAGTCTCGCCCACACACGAGTCGTACACGAGTCGTACACAATGGGTCCACTTTGAGACTCAATTTCTCATTCACCCATTAACCATTTTGTGAATTTGAGTATACCATTTCGAAGTTCTCACGGAGGAGAATTTGAATCCACTTTAATCTTTCATTTCTATGGAATTTATCGTACTCAATTTTTGCTCTCAAAATGAGAGATTATCACAAAATTCCAACATTTTGTTATTAGACTTTCTCCATTGACCATTGTGTAAATATTTGGCCTAATTGGATAGAGATATTCAAGATAGCGAAGAAATTTATTATCCTTTGATATTGTCAGCATTAAAATTCAGAGTTTGATGAAATTTAAAGAACTATTTTTCTTAAATGGTTTAACTTCCGTATTTCATGTCTTCATCTTTGATCTTTCTATTCTAGATATGTTACCTGAACTGTATGATGAGAAATGAGTCTCTTGTAAAGCCTATATTGACTGATTTGGAGAGAATCATACTTTTGCAACTTAAATATACATTGTTTATGTTGGTTTATCAGTGTCACGTATTTATGGTGTGATGATGAAGTACTGAAGTTCTGCATTGTCTGAGGTGTCTTGCAATTAACTCTTTATTTTGTTGTTGTTGTTTTTCCTCCTAAGCTCTTGTGGTTTCTATTTTCCTGTTTCACTCTTAAACTGCTTTTATGATTATTTTTTATTTGTGACATTTATGTTAACAGCCTTATTATGTGTTTCAGTTGATACCGGATGATATGGAGTTCCAGTCAGGTGATATGCCAAATTATACAACCCCAGATGGATCAGTATGCTTCAGGCTTCAACTTATTTACCGAAAGAGAAGTTATAGTTGATTTTCTGGCTGTTCAAATGTAAGCTTGAAATCCATTTCTTGGGATCTTGCAGGTCAAGATTCAGAAGGAGTGAGGTGCGATTGAAGATAATTGGGACTCGAGTAGATGCTACTGAAATTGTATGCACTTAATCTAATTTTCCTTAAATCATTCATAAATTAACTTGTCTTCAACCTGATTCATTAATTTGAATTAGATTCCCTTTCAATAAACTTGAACTTGGTATATAGGGACTTTAGATGCAGTTGATAATCAGTAATTACTGGTTTTAAATTACCTGAATTTTGATTGTATTTTCTTCTTGCTTGTTTCTGTTGCTCCATTTTTGAAATAGGATGTTTATTCATGCTATATAGTAGGGATTAATTATGGGCATGTCCTTTGTAAGGGTTTTTCTTGTTGATTTTTGCTTGCTTGACATATATGTGGTTCCACATTTTTTTGAAAGTCCATCAGTAATGATTGACCCTCTGAATTTGGTCCGGCTACAAACTTTTACTCTAAGGTTGTGTATATGGAGTGTAGGTGAATGAGCACAATTATCTTTTTCGGGTCGACTTTAATAGCACATATACTGTTTAATCTGACCAAAGTTTGATGATTTAGCAATTTGGTCACTTTTGCAGTTCTGCATCGGCACCATAAAGGATGATTTCTTGGGTGTGATAAATGATCCTACTGCAGTTTAGTGAAGTTGCAGCTAAAATATTTCTTCGAGTGGGAGTTATCTGCTTGCTTTGTAATCTAGTTAACTTTCCTTGTATAGTTTCTACGAGATGAATTTTCACTTGGAAGCATTTCAACCAATGTTAATTTAACTATTTAAGAAGTTTTTGCTGTACTCAAAGATGAATATCTGTACAAGATTCAAATTATTGAAATGGATTTCATTCAGCTTCAATGTGTCTATGACCCCTTTGCCATTTAACTTGTTTTGAAGGGAATTGGTATTTGCTTGCTAACCATTGAATTTGAATGCTTTGGGTGAGTGGGTAGAGCAGGGAAATGTCTTTCCTTTTTTATATGTAATGTACCTCACCTACAGGCTACAATGTAGGTACCCATGCCTATAAGATGAATCGAACTCTAGATTTCCTTACAAAATCTCATGAGAGCAGTTTTGTAATTTTGCTTCCTTTTGCCCTACTTGGACTAAGAGAGAACTAGCCCTTGTAACTAAGGATGGCAGCGGGTCGGGTTCGGGTGGGTTTTATAAAATCCAAACCCTCACCCGTGAAAATTTTCCTCATCCACGCCCGCGAACCCGCCTAGACAAACGGGTTTGAACCCGCGGGTTATGGCTGCACACATACCTCACCCGCGAACCCGCGAAACAATACTGGTTCACGGGTGGATGTTTCACCCACAGGAAACCCACAAACCCACGAACCCGCGATTTGTCATTTGTAAATTTCCACATGTAATCATCTATTTGATACTTAATTGAATTAAATTTCTATTTCTAATTCCCTACTAGATACATTACAAAACAATAATAATTATAAAAATAAAACGACAAAAAATAATGCAAATGTCTATGTATGTTTATATACAAGTATTTTATTTATACGGGTTCACTGGTCCAACCCGCGGGTTGGTTTTTAACATCCGCACCCGTCTGTGAACCCACCGGATTTTTCATTAAACGGGTTCGCGAGTCTGCGGGTCGTAAATTTACCATCCACACTCGACCTTACAGGGTCAGATTCAGGTGGGTGCCCGCGGGTGCGGGTTAAATTGATATCCCTACTTGTAACATTATGTATCAGCTATGCATTACAAAGAGATTGGCATGGCTTGTTTTAACGTTATTTCTCATTTGAATTCACATTCTCCTCATATTCTTCTTCCTCCAAAATCAAAACTAGCCTTGAACCCTTCTTCAACAACCACTACCACTACCGCCACCGCCACCGCCAACAGCAACAACCAAGGCAGGCCTTGACGATTTTGGGGCCTGGGCGAAAGTTTTAAAATATGGGAAAATGGGTACCATGACTAGTCAAATGAGGAATAGGGTGTTGTCACATTAGGCCCTACATTTTTTTTAACAGATTCTATACATATAATTTAAAAAATGAGTCACAATTTTTTTTAATATATTCTATACATATAATTAAAATATAAATCGGACCTTTCAGAGTCAATTCTAATTTTTTTATATTGACTATAACAACTCACAACAGACTCAAACATATGTACCAACAACCCAATACAAAATATAAGCTTTAATAAAAAAAAATGGGGCAAGGGTGGTTGCACTTGGTGCATCACCTCAAGGCTGTCCTGCCTGAGAGAATTTGTAACTAAGAGAGTAAGAGACGAAAATTGAAGTGGGAATGTGAAATAAGGAACACTGGAACAAGGGAAGTAGAGTCATAGGGAGATGAGTAGAAAATGGAGTGTTGACTCGTTGACTCGTTTACAGCTGAGATTGAAAGAAATGAAAAAAAATGGAATTTAGGAATAAGAAAGTGAAGATATTCTATTGGACCTCAGTGATATAACTAAATCAAACCTTTCATTTTGGATTTTATTTGTAATGGGTCCAATTTTAATTTTTTTTAATTTCGTTTTAACTTTTCAACAAACTTTGATAAATATGGACATTTTCTTTGATCCCAAACATTTAGATTAATACCAAAAACAAATATTTGGGCCCTTTTATAAATTAAATTAAAATAAAATAAAAATAGACCCTTAAACTTTAAAATATATAAATATAAAACTAGACCCCTAAAATAATACTCAACATATGAAAACATAAAAATGGACCCTTAAACTAATGCTCAAAACATAAAAATATGGCCCTCTAAAAATTGGGTCCGGGGCGGCCGCCCCTCTAGCCAAACAGAAGAGCCAGCTCTGGCAACAACAACAATCAAATCCAATCTCTGTTAGGTTTTGATTCATATTCTCAAGTAAACACAACATTAACCAAACAAGACTCAACTGATATCGAATTTTCTGAAAACGTTGGATAACGTTTGAAAATTGGATACGGTGTTTGAAGCAGCGGTGGACGCTTATGGTGGTTGACCCAGGCTAAAAGCCGGATCAGTTTTTTTCAATATATATATAATATTTTACTCTTTTAATTAAAGCAGCTCTCTTCTCTATACTCACACTCCTACACGCAACAATCCAATCTTTCAACAGGTAAATCGTTCCTTTCCTTTTAAGGACAACTCAAATTGACAATATCAATAAAGTATTATTACTTATTTATAAGTCTTTATATTGCAGTCTCCAAGACACAAATACACAATACGGAACCTTTCTCTGTCTCTTATATTTCCCCCCTCAAGTCTCAAATTCCAATTTTTTCTTTTCCCAATTAATTTTCTCTCGAAATTTTCAGTTAAAAAAGTATTCATATTTTGTTATTCGAATCAGGTGTTTTTCTTAGTTTCTATTTATTTCTAGTTTGTTATTCTTAAATTTAAGTTAGTCTTTAGATATAATTTTTTATGAATTTATTTTCGAATTACAATTTATTATTTCTAGGGTTATATTATTATTTACCAAGTATCAATTTAACAATTATTTTTGTTGTTGATAATTTTAGGGTACAATGTCAAACAACTATACATAAAACCAAGAAAAATTCTGCTTTCATGCTATGGAAAAAAAAAATTATTTACCGGGTGAAAGTGGATCAAGTTCTCCATATAATGTTGGGGATAGGGGTTCAAGTTTGCCTTCTTCATCTCAAAGAATTGAAATTGAGAATGTTGACACACCATCGGATATTAATACTCCATATTATGAACGTGATCCTGGATTACGCCTCCCAATAGAAGTTTATCCTGTTGACAAACGTGATGATGTTCGAAAAGCTTATATCAAAATGGGTCCATGTCAACCTATATTGGATAAATATCCACCAATTCTGGTGGTAAACAAACTTAGTGATTTCAACATTCTTGGTTCTAACGATTTTCGTGGCTAGAATATTCAATAGTGAAAAATAGAGCATTTTGTTTCCCATGCTATTTTTTTGATAGTCTTCTATCAAAGCATTGCACATTTACGATTGATGGTTTTTAAAGTTGGAAAAGAATCAATTGTAAGAAAAAAATGTCCATTTGTGCACCATGAAGGGGAATATAATTCACAATGCCATGCAAAGATGGAATAACTTAAAAGATTCATCTCGACATATCGACAAAGTCATGAATACACTCTCTGTACAAGAAACTTTGCAAAATCGGTTACGACTCAAGACCTCACTAGAGGCGGTGAAGTGGTTAGCAATGCAAGGATGTGCTTTTCGAGGACATGATGAATCCATCAATTCTACCAATCGCGGGAACTTCATCGAGATGATAAAGTTACAAGCAAAAGTAAATCAAGAAATTGATGAGGTTGTTATAGAAAATTCTCCGTAAAATGTTAAGTATACATCACCCAGAATTCAAAAGGAGTTGTTGAATATTCTTGCTAACAGAGTGCGAGCTAAAATCTGTGAGGAAGTCAGGGATGCCATATTTTGCATTCTTGTTGATGAAGCAGTTGATGAATCCAACAAAGAACAAATGGCAATTATTTTGAGGTATGTTGATTATAAAGGATTTGTTAGAGAACGCTTTTTTCAAGTTGTAAGTGTTAATGATACAAATGCCTCAACTCTTAAAAGAGAGATATGCAATGTCATTTCTCGATATGATTTATCAATTGAAAACTTGCGAGGTCAAGGATACAATGGTGCAAGCAACATGAGGTGTGAGTGGAATGGTTTGCAAGCAGTGTTTCTCAAAGATTGTCCATATGCCTATTACATACATTGTTTTGCACATAGACTTCAACTTGCTTTAGTTGCGGTAGCTAAGGAAGTGCATGATATTTGGCTATTTTTTTCAAAATTGAATTATATTGTCAACTTTGTGAGTGCTTCTTCTAAGCGTCACTCGGAGTTGAAATCTATTCGAGAAGGTAAAATTCAGGAGTTGACTGCTTAAGGGGAACTTGACAATAGTACAGGGCTAATCAAGTTCATATTTTGCAATGACTTGGAGCTACCTGCTGAATTTTTCATTTTACTTCTATTGGTAGATTGATTAATATGTTTGGTTCAACTTCTACTCTTCTTGAAAATTTGATTGGCAAAGGACTGAACAGTAATATACTTGGAGAAGCTAAAGGTGCGTATAAAGATTTGAGATCCTTTGAATTTGTGTTTATCTTGTTGTTATTGTACAAAGTTTTAGGAATATTCGATATGCATTGTCAAGCTTTGCAATTGAAATCTCAAGATATCTTAAATGCTATGAATTTAGTGTCAACTACTAAAATGCTTCTTCAAAAGTTAAGGGAAAATGAATGGGATACTTTTCTTGAAAGTGTAGTGTCATTTTTTATGAAAGGTATGAAATTGATATACCTTGACATGGAAGGAACAAAACATTCTTGTCAACAGAAAGATAATATCACAGTTGAGCATTACTATCACTTCAGTACTTTTATTGTTGTGATAGATTATCAATTGATTGAGTTGAATAATAGATTTTTCGGAGCAAACAATAGAACTTCTTACTCTTAGCATGGCTTTGAGCTCTATTGACGTGTTTAAATCATTTGATGTCGATGATATTTGCACTCTAGCCAATAAGTTCTACTCTGAAAATTTAAGTTCTACTCTGAAAATTTCAGTAAGAATGACATTGAAGATTTGAGAAGACAATTGAGCCATTAAAGGTTGGATGTTCTTGGTTGTCCGGAATTTCAGAATTTGGCTTCTCTTTCAGAATTATGTCAATGTTTAGCTGAAACAAAAAGGTCAGAGCACTACACTTTGATTGATAAATTGATTCGTTTAGTCTTGACTCTTCCTGTATCAACAGCTACAACAGAACGAACATTTTCAGCAATGAAGCTTGTCAAAACACCACTTCGTAATAAGATGGATGACAATTTTCTTATTGACTGTATGGTCATATATATTGAGAGAGAGATTGATGATATCATTGACTTAGATTCCATAATAGATGAGTTTGATGATGTAAAAACTTGTAAGACAAAGTTGAAATAGTGCTTATTTGTAATTTTTTTTTAAGTTTACGTACTTTTGACTCTAAGACTCATTATATCTGATCCCTTTATCAAGGTGAATTTTTGTTTTTCAATTAATGAAATTTCTAGTATTGTCAAAGTTTATATATATATATATATATATATATATATATATATATATATATATATATATATATATATAGTTTTGTTTCAGCCCACCCTAATAAAAAATCCTAGGTATGCCCCTGGTTTGAAGGAGATTTGAAGACTGAAAGAACTGAAGAAACTAAATCTAGTAGGGACCGCGGCGTAGACAGCGGTGCGAACAAGCGCATAGACCGCGACATAGGGAGCGATCGAACTCCTATGGATTCACACGATGTAGACCGCAACGGAGGCAAATACACCAACCGCGGTATTTAGAGCGATGGTTGACAGTGACGATCCGCAGTGTTGGGCACCAGTGGCCAACCGCGGTAATGGCGAATTTTGTCCAAATCAGGAATGTTGCGAGAAAATAGGAAATGTGTGTTCTTTTGGAAGTTCTTGTGCTAATCGAAAAAGGAAAGAGTTTGTCTTCATGAAGAGTAGGAAAGTCCTATACTTGAAGGAAAATGATTTCTCCTTAACAAGAAGACTTGTCATAAATAGGAAATAGTATTTATGTGGAACAAGTAATTCTTGTACGTTTAGGAGTAAGATTTCCTTTTATCTTAAACTCCCTATAACTAGTATAAATAGACCTTGTAATTAGGTTATTTTGTGTGGAGCGAAAAAGAACACCATGCAACATCAGAGAGTGGAAAAATCGGGGTGAGAGACCCATGAAAATATCCGTGGAGGGATCTAAGGGATATCAGTGGATCAAGTTAGAAATTCGTGGGTGATATTCAGGGGAGACATAGGGGATATTGGGGGTTCTTGGTAAGGATCTTGTGAGAATGGTTTAGGATTTAGGTGTGAGAGAGAATCCTGGAGTATATGGTTGTAACAATTTATCATACAGTGGAACTTTCTCTGTTGTCCTGATGGCCCGTGGTTTTTTACCAGATTTGGGTTTTCCACGTACATATTGTGTTGTGGTTGGTTTATTTTCTCTCATCTATTTTTCTGTTATTGACATTATTAATTGCTATGAGATATGAGCATATATTAGGCATGACGATTCCGCGATCATCGGTTCCAAATCCTCCCAACAATCTCTCTACAAACAAGGCAATCTCAACCAAGCACTCCAGCTCCTCTCTGTCGAACCTAATCCTACACAACTCATCTATGAGCTTCTTCTCCTCTCTTGCACCCTCCAACAATCCCTCTTCAACGCTTACACTGTCCACTCTCACCTCGCCGACAATGGGTTCGACCAAGATCCCTTGGCCACCAATCTCATCAATATGTTCTCTGAGCTCGACTCCGTCGACCATGTCCGACAGGTGTTCAATAAAACGTGTGACAGAACTATTTACGCCTGGAATGCGCTTTTCAAGTCGCTTACATTGGCGGGTCATGGAGATGAGGTGTTGGATTTGTATCAAATAATGAACCGGACTGGGATTTCGTTTGATAGGTTCACATATGTGTACGTGCTCAAAGGCCTGCGTTGCGTCGAATTTTTTGAGTACACTCTCGAATTAAGAGAAGGAGATTCATGCACAGATTTTGAGACATGGGTATGATGCGAGTGTTTATGTTATGACCACTTCGATGGATATGTATGCAAGGTTCGGGTGTGTGACACATGCCAGTTTTATGTTGTTTTTTAGGAGATGGTTGTGAAAAATATGGTCTCTTGGAGTGTCATGATCGCTTGTTACACAAGAAACGAAATGCCATTCGAACCAATGGAGCTTTTCCAAAAAATGATGATCCAGACCTGCGATACATATCCTGATTCGGTGACTATAGTCAGTGTACTTCAAGCTTGTGCAACTCTTGCCGCTCTAAAGCAAGGGAAGTTGTTACATGCGTACATATTGAGAAAGGGTCTCGATTCGATTTTGCATGTTATAAGTGCCCCAGTGGTCATGTTTGCGAAATGTGGAAAGCTTGAACTAGGGCAAAGAGTTTTCGATCAAATGGATAAACGGGGATGTTGTTTCGTGGAATTCGTTGATTTCAAGTTTTGGGGTTCATGAATATAGAGAGTAAGCTATTCAATTTTTTGAAGAGATGATAAATCAAAGAGTTTCACCAAGTCCTGTATCACTTATTTGTGTCTTGGGAGCTTGCAGTCAAGCATAACTCGTCGAAGAAGGGAAGAAGTTGTTTAAATCAATGCAAATAGATCATAAGATACGTCCTGGCATGGAGCATTATGCTTGCATGGTAGTTCTTCTTACAAACATTAGAGCATCTCTAAGGTAAATATGCATTTTTGACTTTCCAAATAGTACAGCATAAGCATTTCTATTCACGGTGGATCCACTTTTAATTTTTTTTTTTTAACGAAATGCATATTCACATCTCCAATACAATTATGTAAAGTTAAATATGCATCTATTTTATGATCAATCATAGTAAAACAGTTATTGTATTCTCTCTCTTCTTTTATTTTACAATTAAATGAGTTTTAATATTATGGATGAAAAGAGTTAGAAATCCTAATCAGCATTTCTTAGAAATCGTAATCAACATTTCTAAAAGATATTTTAAAATTAGAAACTCAACTCTATATTCTCTAATTTTTTTTATCACATCATCTTCATATTCAACTTAGATAATTATCTTAAAGAGAGATTTTCTAACTTTTTTAGTATCTATCCTAGACGTGTCCAGAACTTTCAATAAATGAAAAACCGAGTTTCAGCCATCTTAAAAGATGCCTGTATTGTTGATCGTCTTATAGACTTATATGATATGTTGAAAGGTTTATTAACTATTACCTACTAACTAATTCAAATCGATAACGCAAATTTGGAACATTGCTCCTCCACTCAAATACGAGATATTAAAAGAGGAAAGGTTACCTCACAACTCACATGTGACAACAGAGCATAATTATGATGTATGAAACTGTGTGAAAAGGTTACATCCGAGGAAGATATGTGAAATTGTACTCTTTTCGAGCAAACTTGTTTATTTGAATATGAAATTGGGCAGGGAAGACTGTTGACAGAGCTTTTGTCTTTTGACCTTCAACAAGCGATCAAGCATGGCTTCATGTTACAGCAAGGCCATTCAAGTGCCAAGTAAGCAGAGCAACAAATTCATTATTATTTTATAATTTGAAAATAAATCATTCAATTATGAATTTTCGACAAGTCCTCTACTCTCAAAAAAACAAATGCTTCGATTTTTTGTCTTACACGTTAAAGATAGTTCAGAGAAAATTCAATTTTGATGCGAAGAAAATTTAAATTAAACAAAGCTGCGTACATTTTAAATTACATAGATTAATTCTCTGCACAAAAATAAATAAATAAATTAACTAGTATCCTCTAGGCCTCTAAGGTACACATTGACAAAATTTCTAAGATAAAAGAATATGTCTAAAAACTATAAAAAATCAAATTTTTAAGAAACAATAATAATAATTTCTTTGATCTTAGTATTTGAAAACATTTTAGGAAAAGTAAATCTATTTCTTTTCAATCCTTCGAAGTTGCATAACCATTTTTGAATCATGCTTATGTTCAAATGTTGTTATCATAAGTTTTGAATTCTCAAATGAACTACTTAGTTTATTAAGAACTTTAAAAAAATAACAAAGAACTTAAATTGTAAAAAATAAAAAAATTGAGAATAAATTATTTCATTTATTTCCCCTTTTCAAGTCATTTTTTATATGGTTTTGCTATTATATTGAAACTGTACTGTAACTATATAAGAATTTATTAATTTTTCAAAATTCTTTGGATCGTTATATTTAAGTATAACGATAATTTATTACTACATGGTTATAGGTTTGGTAGAGTAACTTGATATTTATTTATTATATTGTTCATTGTTCTGCGTAGAAGATTCATGATCAGCAGCACTTATATGTATCCACTCAACCACGTCCATGATCATCATTAGAATGAATTTGGCAAGAAAACCAAACTTAACTATCCCATACATTTGTCTTCAAAATATATATATATCCCATCCATTAATACTCTCATTGATTCGTTAGTTTAGAGGCCATAATATATAATTCCTCTACACCATTATGGCTCAAGAGTTTGTCAGGATATAACGAGATTAGACTCTTTAGGCATGGTTCGGAATGCAACTCCTTAGCACCAAATACAGCCCATAATGCAACTCCCACACACCATTGTAAATCCGGCAAGATTAGGCTCTTCAAGCTTGACTCTGAATTCACACACCAAGCATGTCCTGATGTCTCAAAATGCACTTCCCACGTACCATTATAGATTAGGGGTCTATCAGAACACAAGCATGGTCTGGAATGTAACAACATTGTATTTTAAGGGATAGGTAGCCTCACACTTTACGATACAATAGGCAAATATGAGATTATATTTACAATTTGATTCATGTCTTCAACCACGAAGACAAGGTACCCTTAGTTACACAAGCCGTTTCGAAACAAAATAAAATGTTAAATAAGCCACAGACAACATGAATGAGTGAAGAAACAACTGACCACACAATTAAAGGGAGAGGCACATTGTCCACCTTCTTACAACTCCTCTTGCTTCAATTGAACCTGCACAAACTTTTCATTATCTTTCTCCCGACATTCTCCCAACTTTCACCATTTTTTTATCTGTTTTCTTCAACTAAAAGGACTCCAAAATCATTTTATGTATTGACCACATCCTCTTTGCTATGGACAAGAATTTATAAACCCAATTTCCCCCTTTAATTGCTTACCCATGTCAAAAGTTCTTAAAAGGGTCAATGCCCATTTCAGTCTTTTTCACTTGTTTATATATTTCAAGAAATTGGGTGCCTTAATCATTGCTCTTTTTTATATTATAAAAATGTTTTCTATGTTGGCAAAGTAGCATACAAAGGTGTCAAGATGCTTTCTTTTGGACTTGTTTTAAAATGTTTCAATTTTTTTTTCTATTAGTAGCTTGTTTGGCTTCTCAGCTATCTGAAATTGATGCGAAGAGGAGTCTCCTCATGTTAGCATGATTGAAATTAAGGAATCATAATCAATTTTAGGGTTTAGGTGGGGTTTGTTTAACCTTAGGCTTAGAAAGAGCTTTATAGAGAAATATTTTTTATTAACAATACACATGCTTCATTCAGTTTTATGAAAGAGCTTGGATTCGTGCAAGCTTGTGTTAGTATGTATCCATCCACGCATGCTTACACACGGACGAAATAAGGCTTTTGGGGGTAAATTTGAAATTTTGATAAAATTTTGATAGAAAAATAGAAATAACAAAAAAACTAATTGATAGACTCATGGCCACATCATAAGTTGGCTTCGCAACTTTTTATACTAATATATTTATGGTGATGTTTATTATCTAAAACATTACGAGGTTGAATGACGTTGTCAAACAAGGTTGATCAACAAATGGCCTTATAACGGTGGGAGTGACATTGCAAATTATAGTAAAACAAGTCTGACAGAAAAGATTTCTTACCAGTAATATAATGTTGATTAATTACATGAGTGGTCCAGGGCAGTGAATATTCAAGTCCCTCAAATTCCTCACCCCTCACACACTGAGATACTAGTACAAGAATTAAAAATAGAGAAATGAAAGGAACCAACATGGAGTTAGAATTATCAAATACACCATTGTCTGCCATTGACACATCTTTCATCGAACAAACCAGTTGGCACTCTCCTTACATTACTCAACATGTCTGCTCACACAAACTCTCTAAAGCTGCAGCTAATATCTTTCAAACTTGAAGGAGGAGGTCTGGCTCTCTGTGAATAATATTTCATCATCAAGATTTATCATTCATTCAACAACATGTTAGCTTCTTGGAGACAAAACTGCATTCTTTGCTTCACTCTTCTTCTTGCTTTCGACGTTCTTATGTCATCATCAGAAGCATCAAGATTTCCTAAGGCCTATAGTTTTGATCAAATGCTTCCCAAAAAGCTTCCCACTCCTTCTTCAGCTCCTTCCAAGGGCACCAATTCTGTATCTACGTGGTCTTCTACGGCAGTGAAAACGGATAAAAACCTCCCTTCATCGGATGGAAAGGTCTAAGTATGCTGTCACGGTTCTACATCTCTCTAACCGTAGAATATGCAATATTCAGCCTGACAAAGTTTCAAATAATTGTTGAGGCTGCAGCAATCGGAAGGAAGCATATATGCAGGAGTTTTTGTAAATTAATGTTGTAGAATTGTTCGATATTCAATTAGCTTGGCTTGCGGATACAGTTTGTAAAGGTGATTTGAGTAGATATATATATATATATATATATATATATGATGATCATATCGCTAACCATGTTGAATTTGTTGGGTTGCATTTGATCTCGTTGGAGATGGAAGAAACTGACGGCCGGATTCTAATTAGTATATATATACATGTTTATAGCAAATTCTTCATGTAATATCTCTTTCTAATTTGTATCTCCCTCTAGAATTAATAATAAAACCAAACTCACCACAGTCTAATAATTTCCATTTTATTGTAAAGCTGGCTCTTAATTGAGAGTTACTAGAATTATCAATTTATAATTTGTGAAGAAGTCACCTTAATTAGAAGGGAAAATTTTCTTTTTCCTGTTTGGAACATGAGAATTCACTCCACCAAAAACATATCTTTAACAACAAGGTCATGACAACTCACAGGAAGGAAAGTTGTTAGATGAGCTAAATAACAACTTTCAAATTTATAAAGTTGTTCTCTGATATTTCACAACATGAGTGAGATGAAAATTGCACACGGCTAGTACAACATATCATCAACATGTCAATTTACATTTAAATTGATATGGGCTTTTTGTTTCAACATCCGTTGCTAAATTTTAATTATTTTTTTAATGATTTATTTATAAATACTTTCGTAATATTTATGGCAACATTATACCATTCTGCTTCAGAACTCGGTTTGACTATTTCGATTCACCTAAAAAATTAGAAAAATTGGCGAATTTATTGCCAGAGTTAAAACTTATTGTAATACTGATATATTCGGCCCAATGTTAGCCCACAGGCCCATCTAAATCTAAAAGCCAACTGGACTGAAAGTCTGGAACCTGTTTAGCTTAATCATCAATCATCATACTATAACAGATTATGACAGCTAATACAACATTACAACTATACACGAAAAACGAAGGACTATTGAGTAGTGCTACTTTACCCAAATATTGCGGTAACGCTTTAGTTTATTCATTTAAATTGGATTAGATTCGCATGATTTAAATGAATAGATTGAAGTATTGTTACATTATTTGAACAAAATAGCATTACCCAAGACTATTAATGCCTGGAGAGGTAGCACACTGTTTTTGGGGAGAAAGCAGAAGGGTTCAAAACTTTGATTAGGATCAATGAAGCTTATGTGGATGAGAAGAATAGGCCATATAAAAATATTCGAATCAAGCACATGTATATAGTGGATGATCCTTTTGATGATCCTGGTCCCCAATTATCTGATTTTGTGCCTGATACTTCACCTGAAGATGATTGGGTGCCCCTGGATGAGCAATTAGCCCCGCAAGAGCTTGTGGAGGTTCTACGTGCCAAGGATGCTTATTCGATCAAGTGCAGTTGTACTTAAGACTATTGGGGATATTCCTTTAGCTGAAATAAGGCCTCTCACTGAAGATGAGGACTTGCATACTATCTTTTCATGATTTGGAACTGTTGTATCGGTTAAAGTAATTCAATATTTCAAGACCGGAGACTGTTTATGCTATGCATTCATTGAGTTCGAGAACCTAGAGGTCCTAGAGTCATGTGAACAAGCTTACTATAAAATGGACAACACTTTGATGGATGATACAAGGATACATGTGGATTTTAGTTGATGTGTCTCAAAACTCTGGAAGCTTGAGATGGGGAAGTACAAACAAGAAAGACAGTCATTCAATTTTGTAATTTTGTTGTTGTTCTAGTACTACCTGATATAATTACATATGCTAGTATGTCCAGGTTCTAAAGGAAATTGTTTTGGATGCCTTTGAGTTGAATTATCAAATATTATGAAATAATTCTAAGGTTATTTTAACGTCTTAAATTTTTATTAATTTAGGTTTTTTTATTGCCAAAAATTACTAATTAATTAGTGTTGATTGAATCACTCGACCATCCATAATAATAATAATAATAACCCAAGCATATACACATGAATCATGATGGAGAAAGTTTGATGGAATGTGTTTGTAATATTTTTGACCCTAATTGATAGAATTAAAGAAGAATAAATAATGATTTGACGAACCCAGTTTGAAGATTTTATTTGGCCTTTAGCAGGACTTGTAATTTGCCTAGGTCAATATGATGATATCATTTTAATACCATTCATTCCTTGCTTTTATATTTGTTAACTTGTCTACTACTCTACTTCTGAAAAGTCACCAAGTCAGCTAGGGTGTCACACACAATTATGAATTATGAAAAGAATCAAATGAAGATATGGATCTGTTTCATAGAGATCAGATTGCTCAATTCATACTAGAATGTTGTATATTTTTCATGAAAAGCTCCCTATACTTTCCCTTCCCATTTTTTTTTTTTTTTTTTATATATATATATACCGTAATGGCACCTGCTTAAACCGAAAAATTGTCACACTGGATAAGCGTTTTTTTCATTTTAATTATTCGGCCCTTCCCTTCCCTTCCCATATTTTATTAAGCTGCTAAATGCATTAGATTGGTAAAATATTTGGTGCGGAAGAAAATTCAAACAATGATGTTACTAAATGGTAACACTGATCACAGCCATTTTTGTGTACCAAAACCACATGATCGGAGACCGACATGTTCTCCATTCTTTGTTTCTTTCTTCATTAAACCAGTGGCCAACTTCAATCATTAATTCATTAATAGTAACGCTGTTTCAAATTCATTACAGTAATCTCCAGTTTATCCATCTTCATCGCCAAACAAACCAAAAAAAAAAACAATCATGTCTGATCACCCAAGTGAAGAATCCATTAAAACTTGAAAGAACGATAGAAATAAACAAGGAATTCAAGGACCATTAATGAATATACATGCTAGGATGGACATATATATCTCTATAGTACGTGATATATTCTTCTCCAAGTAAAAACATTATTGCAAAAGTAATTACAAAACGTTTTATGTATCGAACTGCCAGTCAGTTTTGCAGCCCTCTTGTTTTACCTTTTTGCTTTTCTTGGTGCGCATGAATCCCCAGCAATTCCCCTCCCTGCAATTATCAAATCAACATTTCACTTCCAATTCAAAACATTGACTTACTATACACAACCAAATTCAATTACTTGTGGCAGATTTTAGCTACTTCATTTGGCAAGTCAAAGAAGTGAAGCATATTTTAATTTGACAAACGGAGACGGTTATTCGTTAAGATTATTCTGGGAAATCCCCAGAAAAATTTCTGACATGTGCCTTAATTTTCTCAAAAACATGTTCATGTAAGCAAATAAAAATTGCATCTTTTGTATGTGCCTCTGTAAACAAGATTCCTCTGATTTTTGAGAAATTGAAAAGCATACCTGCTGCTGCTGCTGCTGCTGCTACTGCTACTAGCACTGCTCTTGGCACTTGTGCTATTGTTAGTGAATCTCTTGTTCCACCAATCTTTATCAACCCCTTTATCAGATCCATCACAAACAGTGATTTTTGAACAATTATTATTGGACAATGAATCATTCTTCTTCTTCTTCTTGTTGTTGCTTTTCTTGGATCCTAAGGAAACAGGAAACATCATCTTAAGTAGAAACCTTTCATTATCAACACTCCCACTTCTCTTCATCATCTGCTTCTCATTCTTCTTCTTTTTCAACACACCCTTTTCGCTGCTTTTTATTTCCTCTCTGAAAGTCTCATGTTTCGATTCAACCATCGGCTGCTCAACAAGATCCTTCATAGAAAGCTCATAACACGATTCCGGCATTCTACTAACCATCTCCATAAGCTCTCTTTGTCCTCTGGCAATGGCTTGAGTTCTCGAAGACGGAGATAGGCTCCGGTAATGGTTCTTGCGATGTTGTGGGCTTGAATTGGGACTACTCCTCCACAGAGGCGGTGAACAAACCCCAGAATCAGCATCACCACCACCACCACCATCCACGGCCAACTTCCTCTCTGCTACTCCAATTTGAGCGCCTAAGCTTTTCCAACTTCTATAACCGTCAAAACTCTTGTCATTTATTCGACCTATATGATCCGAGAGTAAGAGGTGGTTGTTTCCAGAATCAAGCATGATTGTTTGTTTTGTTGGGTTGTTGAAGAATTCGGGGAGAGAAAACAGAAAAAAGAGTGATTGTGGTTTTATTTCCGAGGAGAGTTGGGTGAACAAGTCTTATCATCACCGACCCTTTCTCATTTTTGTACTAAATTATTCAAAAATATTTTTGGTTTTTTTTCCTTAAAAAAAAAAAAAAAAAAAGAGTTAGATTAGGATCATAAAAGTCAAGGATTTCTAGACGGAGGATGGGATGTTAGTATTATATTCTATCTTTTTAAAAATATATATATATATATAGTATTATAGTAAATTTATTGGACAAGACATTGTTGGTCATGTAGCATATCCTCACATCTATTCTACGCTAAGCTGTAGGTTTAAATTGGAGATGATTCTGGATCATAGCATGTATCTATCCCGAACTCTCTATACCTATTTGAGATATTTGTCTTTATCCTCGTATATATTTTCATTTCTAAATCAACCGAACGGATTTGGATAGTCTTCGAATTGAGATATATTCATTCTCACTTCATCTATATATGTAATCGATAAAAAAAAATATAAATTATTATAGTTTATACGAGAAAAATATAATTAATATATGTAATAATATATTTTATCTAATTTAAAGGGAGAAACAAATACATCCAACAAAGTTCAAATACAAAAATTATAACTTATATAATTATAATTAATAATTATATAATAATTTTTTATATTTTTAAAATATTAAAATCTATAATGGATCCGGATAAAGATTGATATTCATAGACCATATATATCCTCATCCCCGAAAATAAAATGGATATTAGGATAACATCCATCCCCGCTCATTCTTCGAAATAATAATATCCATCTTTATTATAAATAGAGTGGATTTTTACGGATATTTGTATCCGTATAATTTTGTTATCCCTAGATCGAATCCTCTTCATCCCTAAAAATATAAATTTATGCAATATTTCAAAAAATATATATGGGTTTACTGATACATTTAGAGTGCAGATATCTATACAATAATATCGAGTGAAAGCTTCTTACATATACTTGTAAAATATATCCCGATATCATGATCCCTCAACACTAATGTTGGAACAGACTTATTGCACTACCACTTATAGTCTATTTGGTCGGGATTTTAAAAAATGGCTATTCTTAAAAAGTATACTTTAGATATATTAGAAATGGAGCTTTTGAAATATATATATACAATCTTAAAAGCTCAGTCAAAGAGTACATCACCTTTTAATAAAAATGGATGTAAATCTCTCTTCCACATCTAATAGTCATGGGTTCAAGTCATATTTTATAAGTATATATAAGGAGTTTTCTCCCGATTTATGGAAGCAGTTCTCTCTTCGATTACAAGACTTAGAAAAAAAAAGTTAATTAATAAAAAAAACTAAACCAAACAACTTAAAAAACAAAACCTTAAATAGAGAGATGTATCGAGATTTATGAAGCAATAGAAAGTCAAACCAGACGTTAACACTTATAATAAGATTGATATTCTTATTTATTTGTTCTTTTAAGGAGCTTTAATTTTAGCTTTTAGTACGCTTCGGTTTTGATTTATTGTCTTTTAATGTGAGAAGCAAAAGCCTGTTATGTCCCCTTTCCTTTACTTTTTAGAGTTTTTTTTGAATTTTGTTGTTGTATTTTATAGCATATCTAACTGAAGTTGATTATTACTTCTTAATAATTTAATTAGGTTAATATTTAGATATTGACCGGTCAGTATCTAAAATACTTATTTTAGATTTTAATTTATTAAAAAAACCATATAAAATATTTAATATTAAATATTAGAATTGATGTTGGTTTTTTTAACCAATCAAACTATAGAGATAAATACCTTATATATTGACCGGTCAATACTCAATATTTTCTATTTAATTATATGATTAAATTCCATAATTTTTCCTTAATAAAGATTTTGATAAAGAGAATCCAAAAGCTTGTCACCCGTGAGCAATGATTTTGTCTCATTAGGCCACGACCGTTTGCAACTTTTGAGGGGGTTAGTGGTGTCTTTTCTTTTTAATTTATATAATCAATTAATCATTCTCAAATTACAAAATTTCATATTTTCACCATGTTCATCTTTTGAAATTTTGTTGTGCAGACTAAGCAAAGAATTCACTTCTTTTATTTATAAACACTAAAGACAAAATCATAAAACAAGAAATGAGGATCCCACGTACGAAAAAAGTCGAGATTATGTAAAAGATTTATAAATAATTAAGGAATCATTAAATAAAATAATCGTGTTATTAGTTAATTAACCGACTAACCCGGAGTGTTTGAAACAGCTGGAATTAGGAAAGTAATAGTAAGCGCCGTTTAGTCTACACAAGAGGCTCGTGCCATCATTTAACATTTTAACATCTTGTTTTGCCTAACAAATTACAAGGTGCCTTCCTCACCACGGTAACCAGTAACCACTCGTTTTAGTTAGGGTACATTGTAATAACATACCTCAATATTTTCTATAAATACATAAAAATAATTAATTTTGTTGAAATGACATAGAATTACCCTCAAGGCCTCAACCATGTTAATTACGGTTTAAATAATAGTGATCTTAACGGTTTAAGAGTAAAATCATAAGTATCTCTCATTCAATCTATGGTGATGGAGATGAATTATGTAACTCGTTAGTTAATTTTTAATGTAGAATTTATTTATTTATTTAACTTTAAAGATCGAGTAATACTATATAATCTAAAAAAAAAAAAAATCTGAAATTTAATATAAATGATATGGTAAATAAGTTATCATCAGTATATAAATTATGGGATGATATGGTAATGATAAATCATTTGTCATATCATTTGAATTACTTTTTAGACTATCCTTTTTATTATTATTACTAAGGATCTAAGATTTCCTTAATACGTAGTTCATTCAAAATATGTATATCTTATTTAAAAATCTCCTCCGTGTGGAGAACATCGAATTTGTTTTTTGATATATTTTAAACAATAAATTTATCATTTAAAAAAACAATATTATAGTAAATAGTTAAGATGTAATTTAAACATTTGAATGTGTACGACTAATCAACACTTGTATCAAACTACCAAACTAGAGTCTACTATTGTCAGGATATATTTGTGTCAATTCATCAAAGCCGACAATTTTCATTTATTTATATCAAATGTCGAGACAGTGTATATTATTACAATTTGTTCTTTTTAATTAAATGATAATTCGAATTTGGAATATTATCTTCAACCCTGTTCCAATCTTCACGCCATCTTCAATTTGTTGAGAATTTCACCTCCAACGCAGTGCCAATATGTGTCTTCGTTTTGCTGAAGGATAAGGATATTCTTTTATTTTATTTTTCCAACCCCCAAATTTTAAGTAATAACAGTTTAATCTAATTTATTAAAATCTATTTTGATTTGATCCTTTATTTAATGGTTTTGTTTAATACAGTTTTACCCTAATCAATTAAATTTATTTCAATTTGATCCTTTTTATTATTTAATGATTTTGATGTGATTTAATTATTATTGTTATTAGCATTTATAATAAACTAAAATGAAATGTATAATTAAAAAAAAAGGAAAGAAAGGGAATATTCGTTTTAGTGTAACATTTGGTACAGTGGGTTGGAGATGGAATAGTAAAATAGTGTAACAGTTGCACTATTTTAGTTCAAAAGTTGCACCAAAACCATTATTCGGGGTTGGAGATGCCCTAACATCGGTCTATAATCTATATTAGGCGATAATATTTTTTTCTTTTATTAAGGTTACAAGTGATCTTCTATTTCTAGGAAAAAAAATGAGAAAGAAAGAAAGATTACACGTTTTCTATTTTTTCAATGAAATGTTACAATATTATATAAATTTGGAATTTTTTTAAAATGATAAGGACTCAATCCCGTAATCTCATGGTATAAATGTGAAGAGTACTTTTACCACCGGACCAACCTCATCTCGTAAATTAACCTCGTCTAGTAAATTAACAAGTCTTCTGCTTCAAACCAATATGAATCAATATCAATAAGCAAATTAAATATCAGTCCGTATGCAAAATAGTTAAATTCTTAATTTGATAATTATTATTTGATTCTGATAAAAAAAAACTTCAATCTAGTTATTGAAAATTTTATATAAAGGTATATATGGTGATTAGTGTAGAGTACCTCAATTATGACAAAAGAAGATCAATAATGTGTCATCTTTTAGTCTTCAACTTTAACAATATTTTTAAAATAATATTGAATTGATTTTTCAAAATTGATGATGGAATTCCAAGTACGAAAACAAATTGAAAGCTCCTACCAACGGCTAATGAAGACAGCTAAACAATGAGCCACGATCACGCACGAGGCCAGTTGTGGTCCTCACCTCAATAACATTTGCACATATATATATATATATATATATATATATATTATTTACATTACTGCCGACTAAAAATATCTTTGTTTCGAAAGAGACATTTATAGAATATCAAAAAGAAAATGTGTATATATAATGGAGTTTCATCACATTTTCTATTACCTTATTTTTTTTAAAAAATATATATATATATATAACACCAAATGGTTCAACGGACAAACGGGATATCTATTTTCACAATCGTAAGAAGTCAGATTCCAACGATTAAAAAGATTTTACTATATTTCTTATAATTTTATAGACAATGATAAGATAATATATAGAAAGTGTCAAAACAGAGATCATGTAAAATATTGTATCATCAAAGTAACGAGTCATCCGTGGTTGACTCATTTTTTTAGAATTTTCATAGTTCATGTTTGGTATGTTACTGATGTTTTCCTTTTTTTTTTTTCTTTAAAAGTGTAGAGCCAATTCAATTATTAGTATGGATGATCCCGTGAAATCATCACTTTCTATGCAAGTTAATTGATTGAAAACCTTCCTTTTACCTCACCCAAATGGACATAAAGGTTAAATGTACCAAAACTTGGAAAATAATTTTCATTTTCTCCTCCGACAATTATTAACATTTATCATTTATCCTAAGATTATCTCTAACCGGTCAAAATGGGGACCGGTTTGGTTCCAATTGGAGAACTCCAAAATAGAGATCAGATTTGGAGATTAAACCTTCTATCTCCATTTTACTATTCACTATCTAAAAAATAATTAAGAGAAAACAATTTTATTAAAGAAAGTTTGAAATATGTTGTTTATAGAGTAAAACAATAAAATTTTATCATTTGAAGATCGTAAAATAAAGAATAGTTAAGAATAGTAAATTTATGAAAATAGGGAATGTCCCATTTTTAGTCTTTAAAATAGAGAATTTTATAGACCGATCGGAGATGGCCTAAAAATATAGGATCCTTTAAACTCAAAAATCACTTTCGTCACTATACCATGTCATCCTATTTAGACAATGAATACATATGATAAAACATGTTATTTAGACCCCGTTTAATATGTAGGATTGAATTGAATTATTTTATGGGATTGGATTGCATTGAGATTTGACTGAATTGGATATCATTAAATATAACATTGTCTATTGTTTGGTGTAAGTGTGTAACATGAGATTTGACTAAATTAATCCAATATTATATTTGGAATGATTTGGGATTGGATTAAAAATGATACGATGAATAATTTGTATTTTCATTATTATTTTTACTTTCTTCTATAAATTATTTTTATATAATTTTATTCTTCAACTAAATTTTAGAAAATGTTATTATAATAACATTTTAATTTTCTATCTAATAATTACATTCCAACAATTTTTAACTAATTGAAATTAGGTGGAAAATACTATATTATAAACTTATTTATGTAATTTTTTTTTATAAATAAGTCAATTTTGATATATGAAAAATTATTAAATTAAAATATTCGATATTAGTTTCATTTTAAAAATTTAGATGAGAACTTTATAATGATATAATTTTTATGATAATTAAAATTTTAAATTAAAACTTATTATATATAAATTGAATTTATATATAAATGGGGACCAGATAAGATGATTGATGTAAAAGAGGGATGAATTAAATAAGTGGAGCCGTGGAGGTCATGTGTAAAAACAGTCCTTAGATAACAAAAGACAAAAGGAGATGTAGATTTATTTTATCCCATTAGGATACTGTGTTTTTGGGATTACTAATCCCATTCCCATATTGTATAACGTCGCCAATGCTGGATGAAGACAAAAATTGTCCGATCCCAAAACAATCTTGTAAGTTAAACGGGGCCTTAAATGGCATATGACATGAGCAACACTTTTTATAATAAGTTCAGATAGATATATATATTATTCCTTTAAAAACAATTGTTTTGATATTAACTCATTGTATAGAATTTGCTGTCACCAAGAACAGATACTTAAACTTGCTTGCTGAGGAACTGTATTCATTGTAATGTTTCAGGTAATATTCAGGTATGAGTTGTAAAAAAAAAAACATATAAATAACAGTTTTTATTAAATTAATTTAAAAAAATGTTTAAATTTAATTTGAAGGTGCCATGTTTGTATTGGTCCTAATGGAAGGATGTATATATAACTTAATTAATGTGTATAACTTTGATATTTAAGCGGAGAATGCCTTTTTTTAGGATAATTATCTCGGTGATCATCAACTCTTGTCACTACTATCAAAATGACTATCGGAGGTAAAACAATATTACATTAATGGTCATTCTATCCAATTCCATCCAATTAGTGACATTTCAGTAAGTAAGGGGATGTCATTAATTTATTTTAGATATGTTTTGGAAATCAGTTTTTTCTTTTGATTTTTTAAACAAATAATTATATTTACACGTGTATATACGTATTGCATATCCCATATATATATATATCTTTTCAACTTATCTCAAACATATTTTTTAGAATTTTTAGATTTTATAACCTTAATCTTTTAAAAAAGAAACATACATACACACACACACACACACACACACACACATATATATATATATATATATATATATATATATATATATATATACATGTTTGATATATATATGTTATACGTATATATATACACTAAATATAATTATTTGTTTCAAAAAACAAAAGAAAAATTGATTTTTAAAAAATATCTAAAATAAATTAATGATATCCCCTTATTTACCAAAATGCCACTTATTGGATGGAAATGGATGAAAATTGATGGAATTGGATGGAATGATCATTAGTGTAACATTATTTATCAAAAATAGTCATTTTAAAACCAATTTCCCATCTGGTGGTCATTTTATTGTGGTGACAAGAGTTGACAGTCACCGGGGTAATTATCCTTTTTTGTTTTTAATATGACAATAGATTGTCGGGATCTGTCGAGATCAAATAGTACATATACGGTCTGGATATCTATCTCAACAATGGAAGATAATTACTCCCATAAAACGAAAAGAATACTCCCGATATATGTTAAAAGATGATGTGCAAGTGGAGAATAATTTATTAGCAGGGGTTTGCTGTAAAGAAATATTAGATAATTACCAAGTAAGTTTTGGAGTTTTTTTCTTCTTCTTAATTTTAAGTAGTAGTTAGCCATTTTTATTTTTATTTTTATTTTTATTTTTTATCAAATCAACCTTCATGTTTTCTACAAGTACCAAATAAATTCTTGATTTTTTTAGAAATGACCAAATTAATCTCCATCATAATAAGACGTGATATTTAATATTAACATAATTTGTGATAGTACATTAATATCCATAATTTGTCTTATTTGAATAAAATTGATTAAAATAAAAACTAATTAAATAAAGTATAAAATATAATTTAAACTATAATAAAATAACATTAAAAATTAATATTCAGATTAGTAAAAAAAATTGAATTAAAATACATTTTATCCGTATAACAGTTCAAGTTTACTAACTAAAGTCAGAAAGAGAGACCAATTTAATACTTATAAAAACTGTGGGGATCAGTTTGATAAAAAATGAAATGGTCGTAAACTATTTATAATAAAAAAAATAGACTTTTATTTGGTAATTTCCTAAAAATATTACATGTCAGTAAAATCTAAACATTAATAACTAATATCTTTTTGTATTAATATAAAAAAATTTATAACCAAATGAAAAAAGAAAATGCTCATGGATAGAGATGATGGTGTGTCTCCCTTTCACATCTAGTTGTCAGGGGTTCGAATCTCACCATACGTATTTTATAAACATGTATGAAGAGTTTTCTCTCGATTTATGGGAGCAGTCATATCTAATTAATCTAGATCCAGTTTTTTATTTTGTTTTAAAAAAAGAACAAAGAAAACATTTAATAGTGGAACAAAAAGACAAAGGATAAAAGAAAATTTGGAATTATAGCTCTTCCATCGTAACTGTACTATTACAAGTCTACCTCAAAAGGGCAGTTCATTTGTACGGGACAGGTGGGATAGTAATATGAATTTGGATCCTCTATTGATTTGATTTTTTTTTCTAATCTTATATAATCTCATGATATATAAGTATTATAATGAATATATGGTTAAGATGTGATTGGTTTTCACAATCACTTACCCGACAACCAATTAATATTTTAAAATATTTTAAAAAGATCGGAAAAAAGATCAGATCAATAAATGATCCAAATCCATAATGATATATACATAAATACACGAATACACAAATACACAATCATGTAGTCATGTACTAAAGTCTCGTGTCCCTACATAATTCAAAATAAAGCTCTATTATTCAGAAATAGTGATACGGGTATACTCCCGATCTAAAAAAACATATATAAAAATTACATTGAATGTTTTGTTCTATATGATGATATGTAATTTGGGTAGAGGTGGTAGTATACTTGCTACCACACCCAAGTTCTTCTCCGGAAAAAAGACCATTTTTTTCCAACGGTTTTTTTCTTTAATGATAAAACTCAAATGACATAAGACATTACAATCTTGTGAACCAGGACCAAGGAAAATGTGTGTACTTATATCAAATGTCAGTCCAAACGCCACACGTGTGTATTATTTTAATTTATTTTTTATAGAGAATGAAATGTCATACGTGATCGGCAGTATAGAAGGTTATACTATTTTATTCTACGTCACTTTCTTTTTCTCATTTTTTATTTCTTATATTTATAGGTTTGGTTCAAACCGAACCGTTGGAAAATACCGAATCGAAACCTGAAACGGGACTTTATAGATCCCCGATTCCGGTTCTAAAAAATTATAAACAGTTCTAAATCGTTTTTTTTTCTTAAAAAAAATAAATTAACATTCGGAGGTTCAAAGGTCTATTATTTTTTTTAACAAATTATTTTATTTTATTTTAAGGATTTTATTGAAAACTAACCATTTTAGGAGACTCAAGTTAATAACTATCATTTTTTGGAAAAACTTGTAAAACTAACTCGTTTTTTATGTGTAAATACTATTATACTCTTATTTACTTTTTCTTTTCATTTCACTAATCCTACCCATTCTATATCTATTATCCCCATTATTTTCCTCTTATTTCCACCTCTCTCCACCACAACACCCCATCTTCATTTCTCTCCCATTCTTCTCTCTGATTTTTTTTTTCTCTCTTTCTTAATTTTATATTTTAGTTATTATTTACATTCTTCACCATTAAGGAACTCCAAAATATTCATCCACCACAAGAGTTCCTTATATTCAAGCTTTGAGGTTAGTTTTTTTTTTTTGAATTTTTTTACTTGAATCTCGGATTTATGTAATTTTTGTTGTGTTTGTGTATTTTTTGTTGTGGAAATAGTTTATATTTACATAATAAAACATGGGTCTTATGTGTATTTGATGTTGTTGTGATCAATTTATAGTTTAAACATAAATCTAAAGTTTTTTTTAATCTCTTATTCACTTTCCTTTGTGCATTAAGGTTGCTTATTTTTGTTAAAATAGTTTTCATCAATATAATAGAGTATGGGTCTTGGTTGAATTTGATGTTGGTGTGATCAATTTTAATTTTATACATAAATTTAAAGAGTTTTTCTTGTTTGGATAATTTTTTTAGTTTAATTTGTGCATTAGGGATGCTTATTTTTATCAAAATAGTTGATATGAATGTAATAGAGCATGGGTGTTGGTGTGGTTAATTTTTTATTATTGGATTGAATCCTTACAATTGGTAGCATTTTTTTGAAAAAGTGTTCAGCCTAGTTTTCCCAACGCAGTTGGGAATTCCTAACTGAGTTAGGTATTCCCAACTGCGTTGGAAATTCCCAACACCGTTAGAAATTCTCAACTGCGTTGGAAATTCCCAACACCGTTAGAAATTCTCAACTGTGTTAGGAAATTCCCAACGCCGTTAGGAATTTCCAAACATTGTTAGGAATTCCTAATTGTGTTAGGAATTCCCAACGTAATCAAGATGAACATAGTTTGGACTTAGAATAATTTTTGAATCATTGTTCCATGAACCATTCAAAAAAATTTAGGAATTTAATTATTAATTTCTTATTCATTTGAAGGTGGGTTGCATCAGGGTACCCAGTTTATAGCAATAAGTTTGGATGGAAATAACCAAGTCTACCCATTGGCCTTTGGAATTGGTGATTCAGAAAACGATCAATCATGGCATTGGTTTTTGACAAAGTTACATGGGTTGATTGGTGAAATGAATGATCTTGTAATTATCTCCGACCGAAACTCAAGCATTGCAAAGACAGTAGCACGCGTGTTCTCTATTTCATTGTATGATAATGTTGGAAGTGTTTTATATTGGAAGACACGATATTGTGATTTTGTCTACATTTGCTTGAAGTTTTGTGTAATGTTGACAATATTGGATTATATGGATACATTATTACATTTTGTGTGTAATGTTAAATAGATTCATTACGAATTTTATATAATGTTAATAGAGATGTGTAATGTTAACATTTTGAAATTTATGAATTTTATGGATAAAATCTGAACAGTTTAT
Organism: Dipteronia dyeriana; assembly: GCA_032871835.1. NCBI lineage: Eukaryota > Viridiplantae > Streptophyta > Magnoliopsida > Sapindales > Sapindaceae > Dipteronia > Dipteronia dyeriana. The sequence continues at coordinate 96,152,728 of CM065296.1, read as the reverse complement.
ACAAAATTAAACATTTTAGACAAAATCTGCACATTATGTTACTTGGATGTGTACAAAATACATGTTGTAACATCAACCCCAAATCTACACAGTTTATACAAAGTATATATTGTATGTAGTGCAGTAACAAATATGTATAGTTTGTACAAAATCAATGCTGCAGTATTTGAATATAAATATCTACACAGTTGTAACAAATCATACAATAATGTACATATTATAATAATGCATAGTATTTGAATTACAAAATCATACAATCTGCACATCCAAGTTGTAGTATAATCTGTTGACGAAGTGTTGTTAATATTTGTCGGGAAATGTTCTGAAACCTTGACTAACATATCAACCTCTTTCTCCCATTTTATTTTCCTGAAATATAACATAAAACCATTAAAACAAAATTTAAATCATCTAACTGAATTCGCAACATTATTTGTAAGAAATTCATAACCTCGTTTGATTACAACACATCTTTTTTATTACACTTGTTTGGAATTCCTAACAAAGTTTAGAATTCCAAACGAGGTTTCATGTCTACGGCACATCTTTTTTCAGATTTCATGTATGCATTTGCTTGATTACACCAACAAGTATAATAACATTCAGAATAATTTCACCACTACAACACTTGCTTGAAGACCTAAATATTGTCACCTACACAACCACAACCACAACCACTATAACCATAATAATCAGATTGAGAATTTCAAACTACAAAACCACTACAAGACCTAAACATTGTCCTCACCAAATACCACACACAACCATAACAATCAGATTGAAAAAACACCAACCATAAAGTATCGATTACACATAATATTCATATATCAAATTAAGCTTATGTCAAACAAAAATACAATTGAATTGAATTAAGCTTATTCATATACCATTCACCTTTACAAACAAAAATATAAAAATTGAACAACCAATCAGTCGACTTCAAGCTTCTGTCCATCAAGTGAATTGAATCAAAGCAGAAATAATAAGCAATTTTTTCGTAGGAAGAAAATAATGAATATCTTACCAAGACAAACAACCAATGATAAGGTTTGAATTTCTAGCGTTGTCGAAAATTCATAACTGTGTTGGAAATTCTCAACACAGTTAGGGATTCCCAACTCAGTTGGAAATTCATAACGCTGTTGAGAATTCCAAACGCAGTTGGGAAATTTTCCAACACAGTTAGGAATTCCTAACGGAGTTGGAAATTCCCAACATCGTTATAAATTTCTAACTGAGTTTAATTTCAAAAATACCAACTTAGTAAGTTGCATACTAATTTCATTACACGAACTATGAACCCAACAATTGCCACACAAAGTCCAGAGTCACAATTTGTATATGCCGACCTCTATCTAAAGTATATAACACAATTCATGACAACACATTTCATAGATGCAAGAATCAAACGTAAAACACCAAACACCTATTGTAAACGGTAAATATCAATATTGTCACCAATTGATAAGTAAAATCCCACAAACAAACCCATTTCAGTTCCATGAAACTGAAATATACAGATCATGAAATAGTCCCATTTCAGTTCCACAAACAAAAGTACCCGGGACTTTGGGCTAATTATACAGATCATGAGCAACACCAACCACAAATATAGTATCACAAATCAATATTAATTTCAAATTTAATTATACTACTAAACAAGTATTAATTACATCAATGCCTATATTAGTTCCACCAAGCATCAAAACTTTCCAGCAAGAAACTCACTGGCTAGAATAAAAAGGAACCTTTTATCAATCTCTTGGACCGACACCGGTATACCATAAGACATTTTCAATATTTTAACAGTAGGTTAAATTGAAAGACTAAGAACTAAACTATTCACTAAAGGAAAAACATACCGTTCAACAATGGCACTCGCAAGGTTCGGTTTCAAACGGCGATCAACGAATTCCACAATTTTTTGTACTTTTGCCTTACGGTAGTTGTCCATTTCGTTTCTCTGAAAACCTGTATGAAGGCAAACTTTTTTCCCAAATCAAGAGAAAACATTGGTTGAGAGAGAGATTAACGCAATATATGAAAATCAATCCATTTATTAACAACTGCAGGCTTTTTATGCGTATAATTCTTACTCTATTACATTACACACACACACACACCAAAACCATCGTTTATACTGCCTCACAATAAAACATTTGAAATATTCAAGATTGATTCATAGTATCTATGTTTCTATTATAACCCAAAATAATAATAAAAAGTTTCATTTAGGCATTTTATCAAACAGCTAACGTGATAGGTGACAAGCACTACCAATGACAGGAAATGAACAAAACGAAAAACACTTCATAGCATAAATCTAACACCCTCAAGCAACCCATTTTAACATTCCAAGAACTAAGAAAGAGATTGAAAGTAAATTTATCAAAGCAAAACAATAAGAAAACGAAGCAAACATAAGCATAAATTAGGGTTCTAATTCAAATTACGATTTTTCAAATTAAACTAAAAAAATTGAAGCAGTCAAACAACATAGAATTTTAAACGCCACAAAAAAATAAAAATTAAAGAACCACCATTCACCTTCACAAACAAAAATTCTAAAATTCAAGAATCATTCACCTTCTTTTTCTTGAAACCAAACGGAGTTGACGATTTGTTCAAGCTTCTGTCGCATCATCGATTTCAAGCTTCCATCACGTCATCATCGTCTTCAAGCTTTCGACTACTGCCTTTGAATTGAAGTCAGAGACAAAGCGAAAGAAGGCATGCGTTTTCTAAGAGAGATTTTGCAATTTGAGAGATGTTTGGTCGATTTGAGAGATATTAGGGATTTTGAAATTTCAGATAGGTTTGTTCGATTTAAAAGAGAATAGGGATTTAGAGTGTTTTGATTGGAATGTAATTTTAAAATTTTAAAAGGACAATATTGTCACAAAGAGTTAGTTTTGTAAGTTTTTCAAAAAAAAGTTAATTGTTAACTTTGGACTCCCAAATGAATTAGTTCTCAATAAAACCTTTATTTTAAACCCTTTTCCTATAAATACCCCATCTCATTCCATTTCTCCTCATTCCAATTATCCACCAATTACTCAATTCTCTCAATTATTTTTTAGATTTATAATTTTAAATCTTTATAAAAAAAAGTTCTGAACCGTAAGGAATTGGAACCAAGTGAACCAGAACCAATTCCCATGCGGTTCAAATCCAGTTTGGTTCCTTTAAAAACTGGAACCTAACCACAGTCACCTCTACTTGTATTAAGTGAATATCAGATTTTGTTCGAAAGGTTATAAGATGAAATTTATTATATAATAATTGAATTTGAAAATCTGTTTATGAAAACTCTAGACTAGATCTGTTATATTCAATTTTTTTTTTTAAGGAATTAGGAATTAATTCCGTTCAGTGATTGGATTGATGAAGAAAATTGTAAAATCACTCGTAAGAGGCGTGCTTTGTCACATCGTCATTGCACTGAAATTATTAGAAATCTTTCTTTTCATATATTGACGCTTCCCCAGCTAACTTATTATTATCATTATTATTTATTTAAAAACACTAGCCAAGGATATATTAATATCAATACTAAATTTAATATAAAAATAATAAAATATTATATTTGACACGTTATTTTAATATTGTCATCCGATATATAATTTTATTTGAAATATTATTTTTATTTTTTTATTATTTAAAATTATAAAAATCAATAAATATAATTAATACATTCAATTAATATAATATTTTTATTATTTAAAATGATAAAAATCAGCAATTAATACATTCAATATAGACAATGATAATTTTATAATTAAAAAAATAGTTTTAATTGTTATATCAGATTTAACATAAGCTATTTTTTATACTAAATTTGACACAAAGAATAGTATATATCAAATTTGACACAACATTTGGTATTGTATTGGAGAATGTTTTTTTACTTCATACTAAATTATAAAATTAACACATCTAAATAACATTACATTGAAGATACTTTAACTTATTATAGATTACATTTAACATAGATTTTTTTTTTTCATTTGAGATGCTTGTTTAAAATCTAAATTAAAGCATGCATCAACATTTAAAATAAATAATCGTACGGACTGTGACTATACAAATCCTATGGCAGAAAAAGTCCTAGGTGGGAAGGATTTTATATTAGATAAAAATCCTAACAAATGGATTTCGAAGGTTATTTTTATTAGATTTTGAAACCCAAAAAAAATATTTTTGGTATAAATCTGAATCCAACTATGTTCGAGTTTGACTTTATCCGGTGAAATATTAAAAGTTTGTTTGGTTGGATCAGGCCATGGGGTGAATAAAAGAAAATAGGGTTCGAGAATTTTATTTTTTACCATAAAATATAATCAAATTATATTTTAATTATATGTATCAAATTATTATATGTTATCAGCCTATCACTCATGAATGGTTAAACTGTTAATGTGATGATTGCTCATTGCTCAACCATATGTAGCCATATGGTCCATATATGAATAATTGAATATATGATATATCCTTCTAAAGGCAAATTGATGAGTAATTGCCCATCATTTATATTGTATTTGTATACACAATCACAAATTAAATCTCTAATTAATAATTAAGATTCATATATTAAATTGGTTTGAACAATTTTTTATATTAAAGAATAAAGAGCCAACGAAAGGTAAAACAAGGGCACAACTCACACGGTCAACAAACAACGATGAAAAACCACCGGGCAAACAATTTGTAAATACTGGAAAAAAAAAATAACTTTCCACTCTCCATGTTTCCAGGTGTCCACAGGGAAAGGCAGAAATAAAAAACCAAGCAAACAGAACGTTACAAAAGTACAAAACAGAGCAGAGACTAAATTCCAATATGAAAAAAAAAAAATTACCTTATTTCCAGAGCACAGACACAAGTCAGAACTCAGAACACAGTGAGAGTGACTGAGTGAGAGTGAGAACAAAGAACCGAACCAATATTTTTGTGAGACACGGTGACATTGGACCTTGTTTTTTATTTTTTTATTTTTAAAGTGTTGACTGACCACTTACACAATTGGAAGTATTGACATTGAGCCATTGGGTTAGGGCCCTCAAATCCAGGTTTAGGGCAACCATTGGGTTGGACTTGTTTAGATCTATTAGAAATAGAGTTTTTGAATAATTAATTATAATTGTTTACTCTCCATTAACTTTTGTATAGTAGAGCGTTAAACTCAATTAGCATCTACTGAGTTTTGTTATATGTGAATTTTATCATACGTACACGTCATCAATAAAGAGAATAAATTGTCAGGTGGACATCCGAATAGGCATTCGAAAAATATCCTACAAGACATCACCGAAGAAGAGAAAACCCGAGTAAGCAGATGTTGCACAAAACCTACTCAGGGTCAATCAAACGTTATATACTACTTGGGATCAGTTAAATGACACTTGGGGTTGGTTAAAAGACATTTCTACTCGGGAACGAATGACGTTGCTCGGGACCAGCGGGTGCTGTCCTTACTCGGGATGAACATGAAGAAAACTGAATAAAAGGCCCATCGCATAGCTTACGTGGATCGAGTCATTAAAATGTACGAAGATATCCATATCAAAAAGGAATCTCGATAAGAACAGAATATTAAACAGGAAAGGTTCTCAATCAGGCAACAACTTTATTTCTTCAAAAAGACTATGTTCTTATAAGGAAATAAGTATTAATTGGACTATATTACTAGAGTCCCATTCGATCTCAATATAAAACTCCAAAACAGGAAAGAAAATAATCAGCTTCAAGCAAGTAAATAATTGTAATTAAATACAAAGATCTTCTATTACTTGTACAAGACAGATTAGGGTTCTATAAACATATAAATAGACCCATAATTTCGCCAAAAAAGATATATAACATTCATAGAAAAATACAGAGAGAAAAATTAGAGATCGAGAGCTTGTAATATTATAATTTCATAGTGAATTTTGGCTTGATTGATCATTCAACCACCCGTGGACGTTTCTCCGGTCATCAGAGTTTTACCATGTAAAAAACTTGCGTCTTGGTTACTTTCACATTCTCTTTCTCTTTGAAATTACAGTCGAAATCCAATCCTTGTTGTCTTTTCTGATACAATCCAGAAACCGACGTCAATAATTGGCGGTAGAAGGAGGGGCCTAGAACCTTCGATTTAATCAAAAGCGATGACAGGAAGCAGAAACAGTTCTAGGGATGTCTAAAAATTCCCAGATAACTTCCATGTTGGCAGTAGCTCGCGAGATCTCACTGCAACAACACATAACCCACCTACATTCTTGACGGGGATCCAGCAAGTTCCTCCGACCAGCGGAGACTTGACACAACGCTTCCGAGAGGCGTTACAACAACTGGTGGCAGACGCAACAAAGGAATGAGTTGATCTACTGGCTGCAGACCTACAAACTTCTAACCTCCCACCTGCGAGGCTTCGTTCGGTTGTAGTAGGGCCAAAAATAAATACACCTGAGGCTGGAATGAACTCTGTTCCAAGTAATCATGCTGGACGTGAAACACCTGAGGAGGAACGACCACGCTAGAAGCAGAACCAGGATCAGACAGCCCGCGCTAGACACCGTAAACATGACCGATACAGGGATCGATCGTCATTAGAAGATATCGATCGGCATCATCGCAAGCGTCATCACAAAATCATACGTGAAACCAAGCATCAAAGTGAAGAACCAGAAAAAGGAATGACAATAACCCAGCGGTTCAACCGTCAGGAAAGTCCGGTGGGAGACAGAGACGTTGTAATCCAGAGCCTAACTAGAGAAGTCGAGAATAATAGACGTAAAATGGACCCGCTGGTCAAACGTTATGGGTATAACGATTTATCTGATGAAATTTGACATTCCATTCACTAGGAAAATCTTGCGGACCCTATTCCCAGAAATGTTCAAGATGTCGCACGTGGAGCAGTTCAAGAAAGACACAGACCCTAAGGAGCACGTCAGACGCTATAAAAGTGCCATGGCTCAGTATGCCCACATTGATCCCTTACTGTGTCTCAACTTTCCACAAACTCTAAGAGACGCGGGTTCAAGATGGTTTGGGAGATTGCCCCCAGCAAGCATCAGAAGTTTTAGTGAACTGAACAGGAGTTTCTCAAAGCAATTTTTGAGCAATGTTCACAGGAAAAAGTCAGTGGCTTACCTTTCTCAAATAAAGCAAGGGAAAGATGAGTCGCTGAAGAAATATCAGGGGAGATTCGGCCAAGCAGTATCAGAAATTGGTAGTGCAAACGATGAAGCAATAATTGCTGCATTCATCAACAACCTGCAGAATGGACGGCTATCCTTTGATTTAAGAAGAGTCCGTCTGACCAGGTATGCAGATATGATGGACATGGCATGAGGATATGCACTAGCCGAAGAAGAGGAGTTAGCCACTGGAAGAAGTTACATGCATGGAGGAAAACCAGAGAAGGACGCTGAGTCCAATGTGCAGAACCAAAAGGGAAAACATAAAGGAAACAACAAAGAAAAGAGCAAGGACGGGGGAAACAGATGTAATGCCGAACAGACTACGGAAAAATACCTAGGTAGAAACACTAACTACACCCCTCTTCGAAAAAAGCAGGAGGAAATCCTGGTTATTATGGAAACAAAGAATATGGTACAAGAGCCACGACAACAGTCTCAGTTTGCCCGACGAGATACCACCAAATACTGTAGGTTCCATAAGAAAACCGGTCATGAGACTTCCAAGTGTTACCAACTCAGAGACTACATAGAAACCCTCATTCGGGAAGGACATCTACAGGATGTGATCTTGAAAAGGGATGAGAAATCAGATGCAAAGAAAGAGATCAGGGCCGATCACAGCTCTGGTCGAAATCAAAGGGCCAGTTCAAAGGCCAATCAAGTAATACATACGATCTTTGGAGGACCATCCACTGGGAGAAGTAACTGAGAGCGAACACAGGAAATCAGAGAAGCAGTATAAGCAAGACATAACTTTGACGTGAACTTGGTAGAGCCAGACCTGAAAAGGGTAAAGGAATGATGGGACCCAATAACATTCATAAAAGCAGATTCACATGGGGTCGATGTTCGGTCAAATGACGTCTTGGTCATAAGTGCCCGGATTGGTCACCGGAAAGTCAGGAGAATCTTGATAGATAATGGAAGTTCGATTGACATTCTCAATGTAGTCCTCTATGATCAACTCAGGTTGGACCGAAAGAATCTACAACCTTTCCATACCCCACTCAGGATTCAGAGGAATTGAGGTCAGGTCACTCGGGATGGTAAAGCTATCTGTAAAGATTGGAGTAGCACATTGTCAGAGAACTGTATTGCTCGACTTTATGGTAGTAGACTTGGACAATTGGCCGTATAACTCGTTGTTAGGTCAACCATTTTTAAATAAAACTAAGGTCGTAACAACCACCTACGCATTAATGATCAAGTTCCCGACCGAACAGAGAGTCAGAGTAGTCAAGGGATCCTAAGAGATGGCCTGAAGAGCTAACCTGTCAGTATACAAAGACAAGAATGATGAGCATGTTTGCACTATAACACAGCCGAGTCAGAACAAAAAGCCACTATCATTCGAATTCGATCCAAGGTAAGAGCCGAATGAATCCAAAACTGAACCGGTCGAAGAAATCACCTTGAAAGAAGATGAACCAGACAAAAAGGTCAAGATCGGGGTAAACCTGGAAGAAAGAGTCAAACAAAGCCTCATTGATCTACTTAAAGAATACAATGATGTGTTCGCTTGGAGTCATGAAGACATGGTCGGGATAGATGCCCGAATAATATCCCGCCATCTCTCAGTAGACCCGAATGTAAAGCCGGTGATACAAAAGAGAAGATCATTCAATCTCGAGAGAAGCCAGGCAATCAAACAGGAAGTAGGGAAGCTACTCATTGTAGGATCGATCAGAGAGGTCAATTACCCTCAATGGGTAGCTAACGTAGTCCTCGTCCAAAAGAAAAATGGACAATGGAGAATGTGCGTATATTTTACAGATCTGAACAAAACATGCCAGAAAGATAGTTTTCCACTTCCGAGGATAGATCAGTTGGTGGACGCTACATCAGGCTAAGAGTTACTCAGTTTCATGGATGTCTAGTCGGGATATAACCAAATCTGGATGAACAAGGCTGACGAAGAAAAAACAACGTTCACAACTTTATACTGTTACACAGTAATGCCCTTCGGGCTAAAAAATGTAGGGGCAACATATCAAAGTCTGGTCACAGAATCTTGCACGACAAATTTAAAGGAACATGAAAGTATACATTGATGACATGTTGACCAAGAGCATCACGGTAGACAAGCACACTTTAGACCTGCGAGAAACATTTGATATCTTGAGGAGGTACCAAATGAAGCTAAATCCGAACAAGTGTTTATTCGGGGTTCCTTCAGGAAGATTCATGGGTTTTCAAGTTCACCAAAGAGGAATCGAAGTCAACCCCGAGAAGATCCAGGCCCTGCATAAAATGACTTCACCGAGGACACTCAAAGAAGTGCAGCGCCTAACAGGATGCTTAGCTTCCTTGGGTAGATTCATCTCAAAGGCCATAGACAGATGCGCACCCTTTTTCAAAGTAATTAGAAAAGGGAAATGACTCGAATGGAATGAAGAGTGCGAGCATGCATTCTTAAAAATTAAATAATATCTAGGGCAGGCTCCCATCCTTTCAAAACCTCATATGGAAGAGACACTCCAACTGTACTTATCAGTTACAGAACTAGCAGCAAGCTTATTCCTAGTTAGAACAGAATATGGAGTACAGAAACTAGTATACTATACCAGCAAGGCACTTCTACCAACCGAGACCAGGTATTCACAGGCAGAGAAAATGGTCCTAGCACTGTTTTCAGCAGCAAGGAAGCTAAGGCCATACTTTCAGGCTCATACAATTCATGTACTCAATGATTGCCCATTAAAGCAAATTCTACAGAAGCCAGAGATTTCAGGAAGATTAACCAAATGGGAAATCGAGCTAAGTGAATTCGATATCCACTACATCCCCAAAACATCCCTCAAAGGGCAAGCAATGACAAATTTTATAGTAGAGTTCATAGAGCCAAACTTAGAAGCAAAAAGAATGTCGGGAAAAAATTTCCCATGGAAATTTTATGTTGATGGCTCTTCAAACACTCATGGCAGCGGGGTAGGGATCGTAGTATGCACTCCTGAAGGAGATGATGTCGAATGTACCATGAGATTTGACTTCAAAGCAACCAACAATCAAGCTGAGTACGAGGCGCTACTAGCTGGACTCAGAGTCTACATAACTCTCGGGGTGGATGAAGTCGAGATGTTCAGCGATTCACAGGTGGTTGTCAACCAAGTCCTGGACGAGTACCATGCCAAAGATGAAGGCATGATAACTTACCGTGACATTGCAAAACAGCTCCTCTAGAAATTCAAAAAGTATAAGATTGCCCAGATCCCCAGAGCAGAGAATGAAAAGGCAGATGCATTGTCTAAACTAGCGTCAGCAACAACCACAATCAGACCAAAGACTATTCCGGTTGCACATCTCCTCAAACCGAGCACAGCTGAACCAAGAAAATTAGAATTTTTAGAAATCCAAACACCATCAGACTGTTGGATGACTCAACTAAAAAGGTTCCTGAAAGAAGGCGTGCTCCCGGAAGATCCATTACAAGCAAAACGTATCAGGTATAGATCAGCAAGGTACATATTGGTTGAAGGAGAATTATACATGAGGGGGCATTCCCGAACACTCCAAAGATGTGTGTCAGAGGAAGATGCATATCGGATATTGCAGGAAATCCATGGAGGAGTTTACGGAAACCACATTAGGGGTAAAAGTTTGGCACACAAGGTACTCAGGCAAGGCTATTATTGGTCTACTCTGTTCTCGGATGCACAACAGTGTTCGGAAAGTTACAATACCTGCCAAAGGATTGTTAATGACATCCGATAACCCCCTGAGCAGCTCAGAAACCTCACATCTCTATGTCAATTTACCATGTGGGGTTTGGATTTAAACGACCCAATGCCAGCCGGGACAGGGGGTGGAGCGAAGCATGCCATAGTAGCCGTTGACTATTTCATGAAGTGGGTAGAAGCTGAAGCATTGGTACATATCACAGAAGCAAATACCATAAATTTTGTAAAAAATAATATACTTTATAGGTTTGGAGTACCAAACACTATAATCACTGACAATGGCACCCAGTTCGATAACCTGAAATTCAGACAGCTGTGCAAAGAGTACCAGATTGCCAATTACTATGCCACACCTGCCCACCCTCAAACAAATGGGCAGGTTGAAGCAGTGAACAAAATCATCAAGCACACACTCAAAGCGAAGCTAGATGCCAAGAAAGGAAGCTGGGTTGAAAAGCTTCCCAAAGAATTATGGGCGTATCGGACAACAACGAGAACTTCAATAGGAGAGACTCCATTCACTTTAGCGTTTGGAACAAAAGATGTTATCCCTATAGAAACGTCATATACGTCACCCCGGGTTAGGTTATATGACGAAGATCAGAATGTTGATATGCTATTACAAAGTCTGGATGAGCTAGAAGAGAAAAGGGATAAATCCCGAATACGAAATATGGCATATCAGCAAAGAGTAGCTCGCCACTATAACTCTCATGTTTGGGTCAGGGAATTCCAGCTAGGAGACCTAGTACTCAGTTATGAATAAAAAAAAATCAAACTCGAGATTTTCGAAAGATAAAATCATCAAATTCGGGATTTTCAAAAGAAATCATATGATAATAAGAACATATGGAAGACAAGCATGATAATAAGAACATGCAAATAGAATACTCGGGGCCATTAATTCCCGAATGGGCGAAGAAGCTCGAAGGAGCATGCCAGCCGAGTAAGGTCAAATGACCTTAGCAAAAAGGCAGGATTTCCAAAAGAAAGCATATGATAATAAGAACATATGGAAGACAAGCATGATAATAAGAACATGCAAATAGAATACTCGGGCCATTAATTCCCGAATGGGCAGAGAAGCTCGAAGAAGCATGCCAGCCGAGCAAGGTCAAATGACCTTAGCAAAAAGGCAAACCCAACGCACCAGCTCGGGACGCTATCAGGAGAAATTCCGGTGAAATGCTTAGCTGTGTTAAGCGATTCAAAAAGCTTAACGATTCGGTAAACCCTTGCGCATAAAAAATGGGGAGACGTCCTCGGTAATGCGTAAGGACTCGAACATATGATCATGGTGAGTCTTGATGTAATGTTCGGGTAGCAACCGTGTATGAAACACAAGTATAAACCTGCTTGCCTGTTTTAAGATGACTCGGTTAATAATACTAGCCAGTTTAATAAGATACTTAGCGTTTAAAGTTATTCGGGTAACAACCGGTTTAATAAGATACTCGGTTAAGTTAACTGAACTTCAGAATTGGCCAGTTTAATAAGATACTTGGCGTTTAAAGTTATTCGGGTAACAATTGGTTTAATAAGATACTCGATTAAGTTACCCGAACATCAAAATTGGCCAGTTTAATAAGATACTTGGCATTATTCGGGTGACAACCGGTTTAATAAGATACTCGGTTAAGTTACCCGAACATCATAAATAGCTGGTTTAATAAGATACTCAGCAACCATAGTCAAGTTAAAGAAATTTTGCGAGCAATAAAATCAAACCACCAGGTACAGAAGCTACTCGGAATTTTATTGATCTTTCAAAAGAATGGTTACAAAGTTTTTTTACAAAAGAATCATTACAAAAAATTCCTTACAAAGAAATGTTAAGAGTATAAAAAATCCTATCTACAAAAATCAGGATTGTGAGGATTTGGAGCTCTTGCCAATACTCGGGTCAGGCACCATCTCATATTCACTGAGCAGGCTCTCATTAGAAGGCCAATCAAATATGCCGACCGAATCGTCCATCCATTGGTTGTAATCTTCTCCTTGGATCAGCCCAACATCAAACACCACACCCTCTACGACTGACTCTTGACTAGCCTAAAAAGTAGAGAGTGAGTGTTCAGATGGAACCTCCAAATGCATGGGATAAGGCTCTTTGCCTCGGCTGCGGCAGTAAGCCCTCCACTCCTTCATCTGAGTCCGGAGAGATTCCAAGGACCGATCCACATGATTCTTGATTGACAGCTTCTAGCTAGTTCGGGCATTCTCAATCGCCTTATTCTTAACTTTAAAGAACTCGCCACCTGAAACTAGCCCTCGCTGAAACTCCTGAAGGAGAAGGGCGTAGTAGGCAGGGGATCTTTTAAAAAACCCCCTAGACTTCAAGTTCTAGCCTAGTCTTTTTAGATAGGGATTCGACTGTCAGAGCTTGGCTTTCCAAGTCCTCGATTTTCTATTCATATGCCGACTTGGACTGCTCCGACTCCTGTTCGGCCTTAAGCATTGAGTCTTGGGAAGAAGACACAAAGTTTTGAAGTAATGTAGCCTTCTCTTCTGCCAAAGAAGCCCTCTCCTCGGCCTCCATCTACTTCGCTAGACAGTGGTTGGTAAAAACTTGGGCAAAATCAACCTCTTGTTGATAATCCGTTTCGATCTGAGCACGTTAATCCTCACTTTCCTTCAGCTGAGCTTCGAGATGCCTTATTCTATCAGCTTGATGTTGTTGCGTCAATACCAACTCAGCAAACTCGACCACCATCTACAAATAAGTTCGATTAAAAAATTTTCAAACAAACAAAGCAACTGAAGAAAGTTAAGGATAACTTACATAAGATGCACCGTTAATTTTTTTTTGAAGACGTTCAGTCAGGGAGCCATCCAAAAAACTGCTCCAGCGGTTTTCCCAGATGAAAGCCCGACCGGAGGACATCTCCCGCAACATATCCTGGGGAGAAGGGTATGAAGGAACCCCCGAGGGTTCATCCTCTTGATCTTCAACCTCGGGGGGAGGGGAACCCCTGTTCGTCTCTGAAGCCTCCGCATCCACCGATGCTACCACATCAATGCTTGAGGGAATCTCAGCCCCAGTATCTTCATCGCTGAAGTCGATGAATGAGACCACCCGAGGGACCTTGAGAGGGCGAGTAGAAGAGCTGATTGCCTTCGGTTTCTCGGCTTGAGAACGGTGGAAGCTGAGATCAGCTGCGGGATCTTTCTGAATATCATCCCAGAAGACTTCAAAAAGTTCAGGATTTACAGGCGCTTATCCCACGGAGGTATTACCTCCATCACTAGCCTCTGACCGTTCGGCAGGCTCCTCACCAGGACCTTTACTTTGCCTCTCCCCATCATTAGGCAGTTGGGAATGATCCGTTGGGCAGCTCGGACCTCTAGTCTCCCTTACGGTCGGTTGAACGATGTCCTCAGGGATATGTTCAGGAACTTGCTCTTCAACCGCATCAGTTTCCTCGTCAGACTCAGGCGGGGCGATGCCTTCATTGCTCTGACGAGAAGCTTCTTTTCGGTTCGCCTAAAGAATTGACTTCTCTTGGCGAGCCTGAAGATCGCAGACGATGTCCGTATCGTACACTTAGAAGAAAAGAGGAACATCGCCAGAATACAAAAAGCAAAAAATAACAATGAAAAGAAAAAGGTTGTAAAAATCACTTACATCGCATGCAGTAACCCAAAATCTGTTTGAAGAAGCCGAGCTCAATCATCTTCGCCTCAATGAAAAGATAAGTCTTGCTCCTCTTCTCCAAAGTGCAAACTGCTGCCCGAGCAAGTCTGGTCATCTCAGAAGCGCTGTAATCAATTTTCTTCCTGTTCCATATCTCGGGGGAATAGAAGAAACGGGGGACTTAAGCACCGTCCGAGTACCCCCAGTTGAAACTGTAACATTAAGCCCAAGACTCCCTCCGGTGAAAAACCAATCGTTCTTCCAGAACTTGTTGGATGTAGGGAATCCCCATATAAAACCCCTCTTTTTAGGGTCATAAGAGATGTCAGCTTCCCGACTCACCTTTGTCCCCTCGGGGACCCAGCAGTCTGACGGATTAGACATGAGGAAGTAAGTCCCTGTCTTACCAGACTGCCTCAGCGTGAATAAGTGTCTGATTTCACTCGGGGAAGACGACGAACAGTTCATCCGGCTGTAAATGTTCCACAAGCACATCAAAATTTTATAGCTGTTCGGGGCTAATTGAGCCGGAGCGATCCCCCGAGATATGGAACAAGAAATGGCTAAAAAGGAATAGTGACGCCGCAGCAGAGCATGGGTCCGTAGATTGCCACCATGTCCGGGGGAGGATTCCACGTAGCTCTATCACTCGCTGGAATCAGAGTGACCGAGTTGGGTAGATCGAATCTGGAACGATACTTTTCTATCTCATCTGCCCCAGCTACATTCGGCTCTGTATCAAACCCACTAGGGCGAGTAGCAGAGAAAGAAAAGCGAGATATTCTGAATGCCTCTTCAACGTCGTTCTCGTTGACAATCTGCTCCCTGATCCGAATATCGACCGAGTTGTGCTTACGGATTTCACTTCTGCTTTGATATTTTCCCATCCTTCGAAGAGGTACCCTGTGATCAGAAACATCATAATCAAAACTAGATGAAGAACTGGATACAGGACTAAAAGTGACATCAGAGTGAAGCCCAGAAACATCAACTTCTAAAAATTAAGGTTCATCAACAGGGATTTCCCCCAGTAATCTTCTAATGCAGGAAACCAACTAAAAATTCCCATGTTCTAATGCATCAAGAGAAATATTAAAAAGACGATGACAGGAAGATGGATCCATTGAAACTAACCTTGAATAAAGAACTGGTGCAAAATCTTCTACGGAGAGGAGGTAATTTTATGCATAACGAAATCTGGGTTTAAGAAATTTTTATGTTGGAAATTTTTTAGAATGAACCAACGTTGTCTCTTAGTAAAGAATTTAAAGAGTTGGTAGCAAGAAACTCTAGGATCTCAAGGCGGAAAAAAATGATGATGAGGTTTGATGACGTTAGCGGCACACGGGGAAACGCGTAGGTCGTTTCTCATAAATGATAGGGAAAAATGAAGAGGCAAGGGGCACGTGTCAAAAAGATAACTGGCTTTCGCCATCAGAGCTCCAAAACGTCGCCATCATTAAAGATCTCGCTTGCGGAGGCAAATCAAATTTATAGGGTCACCATTAAGACACGTCATTATGACAAGACATTTACTCGGGCACTGAAAAGAGATTAAAAAACTAATTAAAATACTTTTGCCCGAAATAAAACCCTGTTCAGCTAAAATATTTTAAGGGTGTATTGTTATATGTGAATTTTATCATATGTACACGTTATCAACAAAGAGATTAAATTGTCAGGTGGACATCCGAATAGGTATTTTGAAAATATCCTACAAGACATCACCGAAGAAGAGTAAACCCGAGTAAGCAGATGTTGAACAAAACCTACTCAGGGTCAATCAAACGTTATATACTACTCGGGATCAGTTAAATGACACTCGGGGCTAGTTAAAAGACATTTCTACTCGAGAACGAATGACGTTACTCGGGACCAGCGGGTGTTGTCCTTACTCGGGACGAGCACAAAGAAAACTGAATAAAAGGCCCAGCACATAGCTCATATGGATCGAGTCATTAAAATGCACGAAGATATCCATATCAAAAAATAATCTCGATAAGAACATAATATTAAACAGAAAAGGTTCCCAATCAGGCAACAACTTTATTTCTTAAAAAAAACTACGTTCTTATAAGGAAATAAGTTCTAATTGGACTACATTACTAGAGTCCCATTCGATTTTAATACAAGACTTCGAAACAGGAAAGAAGACAATCAGCTTCAAGCAAGTAAATAATTGTAACTAAATACAAAGATCTTCTATTACTTGTACAAGGCAGATTAGGGTTCTATAAACATATAAATAAACTCATAATCTCGCCAAAAAAAAGATATACAGCATTCATAGAAAAATACAGAGAGAAAAATGAGAGATCAAGAGCTTGTAATATTATAATTTCATAGTGGATTTTGGCTTGGTTGATCATTCAACCACCCGTGGACGTTTCTTCGGTCATCGGAGTTTTACCACGTAAAAAAATTACGTCTTGGTTACTTTCTCCTTCTCTTTCTCTTTGAAATTACAGCCGAAATCCAATCCTTGTTGGCTTTTCTGATACAATCCTGAAACCGACGTCAACAAGTTTAAATTAGATAATTTCAAAACTCATACAAACAACTCTAAAAATACTCAAATAGAGATTTGTAAAGTTTTGAAGGCAGTAGAAAGTCCAACCAAACAAGCGCTAAATTTGTTTTTTGGAATTGGTCATCAATTATCATTATTATTATTTTTTGGGTTAATTGCACTAACATACCCTTTATTGGATGTAGAATTTTCTAAAAAATTGTCCTAAATTAACACAAACACCCTTGCCATCAAATTCATCCGTTTACTTTAACGACCGATTAATTTGACCTTTAGAAATCCAAATATACCTTTGCCACATCATCTCAATCATAAAATATTTGTTTAATTAAAATTGAAAAAAATCAAATATTAAAAAAACCAAGATAATCTACTTACGGTGGAGTAGAAAGTAATAGATCTTCGACGATCTCCTACTCACCGGAAGAGATCTTTATCGATCATGGAGATCAACCTCCTATAGTTCTGAGAAGAGGCTCCTCTACGAATTGAGGATGTTTCCAGAAACGGTTGATATATATATATATATATATATGTTAATTTTTAATTAAATATTTTATGTTTGAGATGATGTGGGAAGGATATATTTAGTGTTCTATAGGTCAAGGTTAGTCAACCGTTAAAGTTAACGGATTGACTTGATGGTAAAGGGTGTTTAAATTAATTTAGTAGCTATTTTTGCAATCTTATTAAATCCAATAAAAAGAAGGTGGTTATAGCAATTATCCTTTCTTTTCAAAGGAAAAATTGAATATGAATTCGGTCAAAGCCCGATCCGGCCCGAGCACGTAATCGAATTCTTAATGTTTGGTGCAATGGTGCTCCAAGGACTTGGCCCAATCAAAACAACTATGTGGGAATGTGGGTTTATCCTTGGGCCCTGGAATGTATATAGAATAGACCTGGATTAGAGAAGAAATCCAGCGTTGGTGCGTTAATTAGATAGGAATCTGGGATATAATAACAAAGGCTTCTTTTTTTAAAAAATATCGTACTCCTCAAAGATTGTTTGTTCACTCTTTTATATTTACATTCTAATAAAAAAGAAATTTTAAAAAGAAATTTTATAAAAACAACCCACACATTACAAATATGACCTTTCTATTAATTTTTAAAAAACTATTTAAATACTATAAAAACGAACTATTTAAATGTAAATAAATTATACATATTTAATAAATATAATTAAAACTATAGAACTAAGAAACCTAAAAAAATTACAGCCATAAAAGGGTAAACATATCACGATTATTGCACAAAAAAGGTTGCTAAAATTATTATTAGACATGCGATTTCAAAGAAAATGATATGATAATTTTTTTTCTTTCTTTTTGGGAAGAACCAGCCTTCGATCTCCCTAATTTTTAATGGAGGAGGCTGCTTTTTAAGGTTTGAAAGAAGGCTATTGAGTTCTGCACTTTTTAATTTGGATTTTTTTTCTTTATTGATTTTTCCTTTTAAAAAAAGATAAAAAAAAATCTTTTAGTTAATTAACAGTTAAAAACAATAAAATAGCTATAAATTTATTATGTTTTTTTAATTAAAATATTAAATATAATTTAAGGGTAATATTGAAATTTAAAACACATATATATTTGGGGTGTACATATAATTTAAAGGGATATAAATATCGTCACTCTTAAAAAAATAATTTTAACTACAAAGGGATGTTTGGTACGCAATATATGATTGGACTATTTCATAAGATTTGTTTGGATTGAGATGAGACCGATATTAGATGAATTGGACTGAACTAAATTAATATTATGCTATATCTAGAACAATATGGATTGTACTGAATTAATACTATGTTTTATTTAGTAAAATATGAGATTGAATTAAATATAAAAATATTTTGAAATTGAATTATAATATTATTGAAATATTTATTTTAAGAAAATAAATGTTTTAATTTATATATTATTAAGTAACAATATCCAAAAATATTTTTAAAATATAGATTTGTATTATTTTAAAATAAATTTAAACATTTTCCAATTTTATAATTTTTTATTTAATAAAATAATTTTTAAATATAGATATATGTGAGATTACAGCGGACCTAATGAATATAGATTTTTCAATCTTTTTAAGAAGAATTAGTATTGAAATAATCTCAATTCCTAATAGTCTAACAAATTACTGTTTGGAAGAAACAATTATATATATATATATATATATATATATATATATATATATTATTAAATTAATAATACTCAATATTAGTTTTAAATAAAATTACATATTGATTTTTAAAAAATTTAAAATTTGTAATTGATTTATTATTTAATTGTTAAAAAAAAATTATATATATTATTCATGCGTTCACCTGACTAAAGCAAAAATTAAGAGACCCACTAGATTGGACAAGCCAATCTGGTAATGCCTTCAAACATGAGATTAAGAATAACAACGGACCGAATAGGCATGCCTTAAACCTGAAACCAATTTTAGCAAGTTGTCACAACCCGACCTGAATGAGATAGGGGTGCTTAAAACCCTATCTGAACCGACCCAATTCATTTAAAAAAAAATGAAAATGGTGAGAAATGTTATCTGTTTTTTTGGTGAGTTGCAGTGATGTTACCGTTATAATAAGTTATGTTTAAAAGACACCTATTATGGTGAGCTACCGAAATTGTCCTTAAATAATCGATTCTTTATTCTTTAAAAGCTCCTGTCCAAAAAAGTTGTCTGAAAATCAAGTACTCCTACTCCGGGTATCTCTTCAAAAAACGAGCTTCATTCCAGATATACTACAGAAGAAGTTAAATTAATATTTATGATCTTCATTTCCATTTTTTCTTATATTTCTGTGTTATAACACTGTATGAACATTTGTGAACATGTTAATTTTTTTTTTTGTTTTATGTCTGAGAGTTGTAAGCTTTTAAAAACTAATGAATGAACATGTATGTATTTTTTTTTTGAATATAAATTTGGCCTAGTTGATTTGAAATGGTGCAAACAAGTTTAAAATATTGAGCATAAAAGCTAAAACCATTTAAAAAAAGCTCGATCAAATTATAAAAATGCTCGATCCATCAGAAAAAAAGCTCGATCCCTCACATAAAAATCTGGATCCCTCAGAAAAAAAGCTCAATTCCTCACAAAAAAAGCTCAATCCCTCACAAAAAAAGCTCAATCCCTCTAAAAAAAAGCTCGATCCCGTACAAAAAAACTCGATCCCGTACAAAATAGCTCGATCCCGCACAATAAAACCTCGATTCCTCACAAAAAAACTCAATCCCTAAAATAAAAAGGCATGCCATATTTGAAAAAAGCTCGAGCCATATGAAAAAAAGCTCGAGCCATATTAAAAAAAGGTCGATGATGTACAAATAGAGCTCGGTCCTGAACCAAAAAAGCTCGATCCCGTTAAAAAAAGCTCGATCAGTAAAAAAAATCTTGATCGCTTACACTTATGATTTTTGTTTAATAATCCTTTATAAATATAAAATTAATATTAAATATTTATTTCTTAATAATGGTTTTTGATGATGATTTTGATAGGACAATGGATAGGGTGAGAATAGTCATATATTACAACGGTCGATGTGAGCAATTACCTGACGGAAATCAGAGGTATTTAGGTTCCGATAACCAAGGTTTGTATGTGTCAAAGAATTTAAGTTACGACGAACTGGTGTCGATCGTACAAACCATTATGAAGTTTGATGAGAACAAATACAGTGTTGATCTACAGTCTCTATCAATTGTTCCTGGGACTACATGTCGTACATTTATAAGAAACAATGATGATGTTCAGTTTATGCTAGGGGAAGACAGGGTGATCCCTCAAGTATGTGTTAGTCTAATCGAGAGGCCAGCAGGAGGTGTCATTGGTGAAGATATCCCTTATCCTGATAAAACCCAACAATTTCGATCGTCAGGCGGAAGCAACCAGTTGTTCACAGAAAGAAGTGGGATTGATGGTCGGGAAAACATATGTGTTGTCCCACCGGAAGTAGCCACCCATGATAATACACTGAGACCTCAATTCGACGATGTATTTGGTTGTCAAATTGAGATGAATGTAAGGCAGTACAACCAACAATACAATGAGATCTACAATGACATCAACAATGACCAGAATACAACACCAAATGTTGGGAGGATTCATGAGGTGGATAATGAAGGCAATTTGAATCCGGTAGATAATGTACAGAACAATGAGGATGATGAAGAACCTCGAAACGGAGAGACATGTAAGACGTGTACACAGATTTAGTTCCAGTGCATCAGATATAGCTGGGACCTCCGAGGTCCGGGGTAATGTAACTCCAGATGATTCTAATAATGCCACAACATGGGTTATTCCAGGAGCAGAATCATACTCGTTTGGTATGGGTGGAAGCAGGAACTTGGTTTGAAGACGAACCTACAAGCATGATATATAAAGGGTAATTTTTTCCAACGAAAAAGGATTTGAAGATATTAGTAGGCCATTTTGCAATGCGGCAGAACTTCGAGTGGAAGTTGAAAAGGTCAAATAAGACAACATTACATCTAGTTTGTTTGATGGGAAATTGTACGAGGAAATTAAGAGCGATGAGGAGATATGAAGGCACATACTTTCAAGTAAGAAGTTTTGTCAACGAACACACTTGTCCGTTAGAGGAAATTCACCGCCGGCACCACAAGCTAGTGCAGTCATAATTGGAGAAGTTATTGCACCTAGACTTCAACAACAAGATGGTCGACTAATGCGTCCGAAGGACATAATCGCCGACATGAAATCAATGTATGGAATCCAAATCATGTACAGTAAGGCACACGCCGCCCTCGATTATGCGTTGTCACTGACATATGGAACGCATGAGGAAACCTTCCAACTGCTTCCATCATTTGGCTACGTTTTGGAACAAACAAATCCCGACACAATCACTGGCTTACAGTGCGACGAATATGGTAAATTTCTGTACTTTTTCATGTCTATTGGTGCCTCACTTAGAGGATTCCGGACGTGTATGGGTCCAGTCATTGCCGTTGATGGTACCTACTTGAAGGGACGATTCTGGGGTACAATGTTTGTTGCAACAACACAAGTAGGAACGAACATGTGTATCCACTTGCTTTTGGGTACGGCGACTCAGAAAACAACCTTTCATGGGAATGGTTTTTAGATTGTTTGAAGGGTGCCCTAGGTCATATTGATGAGCTAGTTTTCATTTTCGATAGGCATCCAAGCATTGAAACAGGGATTTGTAAAGTGTTCCCTTATACCACCCATACCATATGTTGCTGACACTTTGCTGAAAATATTAAGAAGCGATTTCATAGGAAGGATGTTGCCGCAATAATGGACAAAACAGCCAGTGCATACACCGAGTTTGAATATAACCGGCATATGGAAGAGTTAAGAAACTTACACCAGAATGCATATGATTATGTAGTTGATGCCGGTCCACACATGTGGTCCCGTGTACACTGCCCGGAAAGATGTTACAGGGTGATGACAACAAATGCTGCATAATGCATAAACTCGTGCCTAAAATTTGCACGCCAACTACCTATGTTGACTCTGGCTGAGTTCATTAGGAATATGCTACAACGGTGGTTTCTCGATCGCAATAGAGCTGCACAAACCATGCGTCATCAGTTGACTGACGCAGCACATCTTGTGCTCTTAATTTGGAATTGCATCAGATTGTAATAATTTGGAATTGCAATAATCACTTATTAATGAATTAATTAATATTAATGAATGAATAATGAATGAATTAATATTCATGAATTAATTACATGTCTTGTCTTTGTACATAAAAAATGGTAATATACAACCAATCAGTAGGCGGGCCTGGAGTTACAAAAAATCTCCATAGCCATTTTCTCCCGAATGATCCCAATGTCGTCCTCTGACCAATCAAAAGGCCTTCGACCAGCCGGTATGTACTCGATAAGTCTCAAAGTATGGGGACCACAGTTACCTCTGCAATTGGACACATAAAACATCGTTAGAAATCGTTCTTAAAGAAAATCTAAGCACGTGAATGAAATAGAATGTCTTACGATTTTTTTTGTTGGAGGACTGTAGAAGTAGGCACCAGGCTGACTGAGAATGGCTTATTTTCTTGAGGGAACGCTCGACTACCACCTCGCCGTGCAGTGTGAAACCCCGCGTCACTCAACATGGAGGGTAAAAACCACCGTAATGGCCGGACCTGCTGATGTCTGATTTGATAAGGGACTTCCTATCTCCAGGGGTCAAAAATGTCAATCTTCCCTTGTATAAGGTCGACGGTCACCACCAGCCAATGTTGGCTCATAACGTTGCACGGAATCAGGACCTGTAATAGTAGGCATATGGTGTTAGGTCAGGTTATACGGACAGTTTTTATTTTAAATCATTTCCATCGTCTAACACTTACCAAGTCAACCTCGTGCCATGGCGGTTTCCACTCGTGGTTGCTCCACGGACCGTCAGAAGGTCTTCCTCCAACCATCAGGACTGTACCATATTCCACCTTGCCGTGGTCACTATTCCGGAGGAATCACGAGGCATCATCCTCTCCCACATGTACAACATAAGTGGTTGTACATACAATCATCCCCAATATCGTATTAATAATACAAAACCATAAAATACGATTCGATTCCAAAAACTTATAACTACTTACATAAAATTATGTATCCAATACGTTGATCCTCTGTTTGTACACATCGGAGAATCCTCGCTGACGCTTGCGAAGAATATGGAGGTATGCGTCCATATGCTGACAGACAGTAAAACCACCGTAATTGTTAACAATACAACATTACTTACACAAACGTTAATATGAAAATCACGTAAGTACGTACCGTGTCCTCCAAGTCCATGAAGTTGGACTGCATACGCATGAACCATCCGGCGTCCACTGGTGCCAGCACGTCCACATCACGTCCGTTTAATGATTGAATTAACTTTACGTATATTTGCATAAACATTAAATATACAACCATTTTTATTATAAGAAGTTGGACTCACTGTTCCCCGTTGATGTTCCTCATGAACGCTTTGTATGCCGCAAGCTGGTCAGCGTCCACTAGGTCGTGGTAGAAAACGTGTTCCACGGCCTCGGGCCGTGTCCGTAACCTCTTTGGCCGGCATGGATCTGTGTAAAGGCTCATTAACTGCCAGCTGCGCTTACCTAAAAGCTTACTGTGCGGTCGTCCAGCCTCCGATGGTGTAGGCATCTCGGTCGATGTACTGGGCGGTGTAGGGGGCCAATGAGGCTAAATCGATGTGATGACTGGTGGAGGGGACCGCAGACCCTAGGTCGACATGGTGGGTGGGGGAGGGGACCGTATCGACTCCACAGACGTGCTGGGTGGGGAAGGGGCCTGCTGTAGCTCAATCGATAAGCTGGGAGGTGAGGACCGCTGAGCCTGGGTCGATATGGTCAGTTGGGGAAGGGGACAGTGCCGATTCCTAGGACGTGTTGGGTGGGGAAGGAGCCTGCTGTGGCTCAATTGATGTGCTGGGAGGTGGGGACCGCTGAGCCTGGGTAGATATGGTCGGTAGGGAAGGGGACCGTACCGACTCCACAGATGTGCTGGGTGGGGAAGGGGGCCGGGCCGACACCACATACGTGCCTGGTGGGGGAGGTGCCTGCTGTGGCTGAATCGATGTGCTGAGAGGTAGAGACAGATGAGGCTGGGTGGACCCATATAAGACAGCATGGAGGTTCGACCCGACTGCTCTACGTGAAGCAAGCCTACTATCGCTGGTATGCGACTGAGGTTACCTCTCTGGACCTAACCCCCCGGTAGGCGGGTCCTGACTACGTCCAACTGGCATGTCTGTCCCCCCGTATACCTATCAGTTCAGTCTTCCGGATTAAACTCTGGATCAGGAGGTGGGGGGCCATCCTAGTGTGTACACATGGTCGACCCCTGAAGCCCCTAGATCATATTCATTAACACTCGATGTTATTGCTGACAATCCTCATCACTCTTCCGGATCATGTCCACCAAATTCAAGTGTTGACGCTGTCGATCCTCCTCACTCTTCTAGAGGGCTTCACACATATCATTCAACATATCTGCCAACGGAGCCTTAAATCACGTCTGCATTGTTAGTACAAAACTATCAACACGTGTTAATAAAAAACACTAAACTTTGTTTTGAACTTACCTCTCCATCACGTCCTACAGCCCCACGGGAATCCCCTATAGATTTACCATGCCCGGGGGTGGTAACTGAACCTGCCTATGCCTATGCCTATGCCTATGCCTATGCCTATGCCTATGCCTTTCTCGTTGAGGGTCTGTCTCATACCCCTCACTGTCACTGGGCCTTAAACCCCTAGCAGCGGGCTCAGATCCCTCACTGTCACTGTCACTGGTCCTGTTTGTTTAAACCCTACCCTCTGTACCACTGATCCTGCCAAAGGTAGTCTTATCAGGGACCGGAGGCGGCATATCATCCCTGTCATCTTCTACATACAGTCTTCCTCCCTCGTTTAGCCCATCAAAGTACGGTGCCTGTCTCTCAGCTGGTGTGGGCACCGGTTCTTTCCTCGCATACATCTGAAATATTAGTTAGAACAATGTAATTGTACAAATACTAACTAATAAAAATATTAACAAATTAAATACATACCCTGGCTTTGAAAATCTTTACCAGCTTCTTCTCTCTCGGTTGTTTGGTCAACTCCCACTTCAAAATACGGGGAGTCAAATCTGTAACCCTCCGAGCACCGAACTTTTTGGCCAACTCAGAGATCACCTCGAAAGTAAATACCTGCATCAAAGATAAGTCTGATAACTAACCATAACATTTATGACAACACCAATAAAGTACAACTTGTAATTTAAAGTTCTTACCAATAGGGCATAAGATAGACCATATATATTGTAGGTCTCCACCGTGTGTACGTCAGCGCCCTTATCCTACTGGCGTCGCTTGAACCTGTCTCGTCACCCGTCAAACGCATGCTTGATTGAGTGAATAGAATGCCTGTACATGTGGGCACCCCACGAGAACGCGTCGAACGCATCGAGATCCTTAACCAGCCGAAACTGCCAAACTGGAATCTTGAATCTCTCATCCACCCCTATCAGTATCCAGTTCAGCATATATATGAGGCAGAGCTTGACAACATCGTACACCTTTCAGAACTCTGCGACGGTGACAACACCTCTAATCTCCTCCAACGACACCTCATCCATTCCAGGAAAGTACCGCTGATGTATGCCATTCTCCACTGCTGCATACTTGGTCGTGTCTGGTATAACTCCAAACCGTATTCCGATGATCAGGAAAAATTCTACCTTTGAAAACCTCACCGACTGGTTCCCTAACATGAACTGCATCTCATCTGTTGGGCCGCCATGATGCAGCTCCTTCAAAATCAACCGATGAATAATACCACCAGAAAACTTCATCGTCAAAAAATACCCGAAACATGATGCCATAAACCGACTCCGATCTTCCTCTGCAAATTCTGCAGAGACACGGTTCAACACGTCGTCTATATGGCCAAAGACATCCAAATGGTTGTGTCGAGTCAATTTGGCCTCGTATCAGTCTCAATCTGCAGTTTTAAGCGAATCCCTCAAACTATTTGTCATCTACATTGTACCAGAAATACAACATCATTAAACAGAACAAATTTCATAACCACAATTAAAAGTCTCGATCAAATAAAAAAAACGCTCGGTCCAAAAAAAAGAAGGTAGATCCTAGGAGAAAAAAGCTCGACCCTTTTCAAAAACAGCTCGATTGTATGACAAAAAATCTCGATCCAACGACAAAACATCTCGAACCAAGGACAAAAAAGCTCGACCCTTTTTTAAAAAACTCAATCCTATGAAAAAATACTCGATCCAATAACAAAATAGTTCGATCCTATGTAAAAAAAACTCAATCACATGGTGAAAAAGCTCCATCCAATGTAAAAAAAGCTCGGTCCCTTTAAAAAAAGCTCGATCCATTTCAAAAAAAGCTCGACCCTATTAAAAAACCTCGATTCATTTTCAAAAAAGCTCGATCCCTTTGAAAATAAACTGGACCCTATTGAAAAAAGCTCGATTCCTTTTCAAAAAATCTCGATTCCTTTTCCAAAACAGCTCGAACCCTTTCAAAAAAGCTTGATCCGATTAAAAAAAAACTGGACCCTATTGAAAAAAGCTCGATTTCTTTTAAAAAAATCTCGATTCCTTTTCAAAAAAGCTCGATCTCTTACAAAAAGGCTCGATTCAATTTTAAAAAAGCTCGAAACATTACAAAATAACCTCGACTTACGGAAACCTATTTTTCACAAAAATAAAAGCTCGACTCAACAACAAATAAGCTCGATTCTCTTGCAAAAAGTCTCGAAAACCTAGATTTCATCTTCCTCAACTGATATTCAACCAAATTACAAACCCCAACCTAAACCACAACCATTCTCAGATCTCTATTTTAACCGGTTTCTACAATTTCTATCAACAAAACTATATTCTAACATGTAATGCAAGTTAACAACCAGAAAAACGATGTAAAAAAAATCTTACCTTTCTCAATCGCAGATGTTCTCATGTAATCTCGTTCCGTCGGTTTGACTGTTGCTTCTCTCTGACTTAGAAAACGATAAATTCCTCACTGTTTTAATATTTTGGGGTATTTTGGTCTGAACACGTTAAATGGTGTCTTTTAAACATACATTAGTAAAGTGGTGATATCTGCACAACACTCCCCTCAAATAGTGCCAATAATTTTTCCCCTTAAAAAAATGTTCGAACAATTAAATGTACAAGTTTTACCATACATTTGAATATTTGGATAAGAACTTAAATTTTAATGTTCAATCAAATTTAAAAATATCCTTTAATTGAAATATATATTTATATTTAAACATGTATACACTTAAATTTAAACATAAATCTTAAAGTTTAAAGTTTAAAGTTTAAAGTATACTTAAAATTCATATATAAACTTAAATTTAATATAATATAACATCTAAATAAATAAAGAAAATAAAGAGTTTATTTTCTTTTTATATTTTTAATAATTAAAAATAATTTTATATATACCGGGTCAACCGGGATGTGTTAGGTCATAGTGGTTCGACCTATACTCAACCCTATTACAAACTGGGTCAACAATGTTTGACCCTTATCCGATCCGAGCCTCATTTTAAGTGCTCCAAACCCACCCCAAATAGATTGGATCTTTGCACTGTTTGAGGTAGGTTAGGGATTTTTGCCATCTCTATATGGGATTAAACTAAGATTAGTAAAATCTCAATCCAATCTCACATAACAAACACACCCCAAAAGTTGACAGCTATTCAATATTAAACACCTCATACCCACATGATCATGGATTCACGTCTTATCCCCTCTCCAAATTCCAAATTTGTAATTTTTAGCACAGGTGGTAGTGTACATTTCCTTTCCATCATTAGTGTGTGTAAGTGTAGTCGATCGAATCTATAATTAGTAAAATTATCGAGCTGGGTACTAGCAACTTGTAAAATAAGAGAAAATAGAGTGGTGGTTAAACCACATGAGGGGGTGGTCTCTTGAGGGGACTTTCTAACGCTCTAGCAAACCTTGTGTTCGATGTCTTTTTTCGAGTGTGGAGTTTGATGCTAAGTATCAAAAAACGTTGTTAAATATCGAAGAGGTCGATACCGAGCAGGCATGAGGACTACTGTTAGCTTTGTTCGATAACACATCAAGATTGGGCTCGACTTAGCTCGAATAAGAGTGTAGGTCGATTTGCCAAATGTCGAGTTAGACGAATTAAATGAAAGGAGAGAATTACGGAGCTATGGCTTCACGTGTATGTATTGTGAAAAAGCAGGGCTCCATCTTCTGAAGAGAGGTGTGTTATATAGTGAAAGCTAGAGACCTCCAATGTTCAGCCTCTTTAAGTGTGGTGTGGATCTTATGTCATTAATCACCTGTGTTGTTCCATATGGATTTGGTGATTTAAGGCAATTAAGCTCTTTTGTTTGACGTGGAGCTTTGAATAACGTTTGATACATTATTGAGACGTGGTCAAAGCCATTTAATGGGTCTTTTGACCACATGTTTGAATTAACCAAATGCTTTGACGGGCCTGCTTTGTTTACAGCCTTGTCATACGATGAATGTTTTGGGCCTCGTTTTGGCCCTTTTGTTAGTGACCGGTTTTTTGACCACTACAGTAGAAGCTTTCTATCCGTTGTTATGAAAGTCATACTTGGGCTGCATACATCTGTGTTTGAATTTTTGGTAACGCTTAAAAGAAAAAAGAATTGTCACTAATGCAAAACATGTATAGTTGTATATTTAATGCATTTTAATCTAGTCCAATGTGACAACCAACATGTTAAATGTGCTAGAGGTGGGTCATTGTTCAGTCACTTATTCTTCGCAGATGACAACTTATTGTTCTGTAAGGCTTCTGTGGATAGTTGCTATCAGATTAGACGTTTGTTGGGAATTCATTAGAGAGCCTCTGGCCAGCAAGTGAATCTCCAGAAGTTTAGTATTACCTTTAGTTCGAATGTAGCCACTAGGCTGAAGAAAGATATCCTAGATATCTTTGGAATTCATCCTTGTAACAGTCAGGATAAATATCTTGGTCTCCCAACCTTGGTAGGCAAAAATAAGAGAAAAGCTTTTGATGAGATTAGAGAAAAAGTCTGGTAGCGGATCAGAGGATGAAAAAGCAATCTATTTTCTTTCGGGGGTAAAGAAATTCTAATCAAAGTGGTCACTCTAGTTGTGACAACATATTATATGAGTATCTTTAAGCTCCCTGTTAGTCTTTACAAAGAACTAAGTTCAATGATTTTCAAATTTTGGTAGGGTTCCAAAGACGGTAAGAGGAAGATCAACTGGTTAAGTTGGAAAAATCTATGCAGGCCCAAAGGTCTTGGAGGCCTAGGCTTTAAGGACTTATCTCTCTTCAATTGGTCTCTCTTAGCCAAACAAGCCTGGCGTTTATTGAAGAATCCTGACTCTTTGGTTGCCAATTTTTTTAATTTTAAGTATTTCAGAGATTCTGATTTTCTTCACTCCTCTTCTACGGCTGGGTGTTCTCTTGTGTGGAAAAGTATTATTTAGGGCAAAGAGCTTCTTATGAAAGGGCTGCGTTGGAGAGTCGGTGATGAGACTAATATTTGTGTTTTCTCAGATCCTTAGATTCTAAGGCCTTCGTCGTTCAAACCTATTACCAATAGCACCAACACTGACTTGAGGGTTTCTGACCTCATTGATGGGGAGTGGCATTGCTTGGACACCTCTAAACTGGATTCCTCCTTCATTCCCTTAGACAGAGAAATTATCCAATCAATTCCAATAAGTGTGAGGGGTGGTGCTGATTGTCTATCTTGACATTTTGATAAGAATGATATTTATATGGTTAAAAGTGGTTATTGACTTGCTCTGAATATATCCTTAAGAGAATCTCCTCATCCCTGACTAATTCTCAAAAATGGTGGAAGGGGCTTTGGCACCTCAACATCTCCCCCCCCCCCCCCCCCCCCCCCCCTTCAAAAAAAAATCAAAATCAAAATCAAGGTGTTCATTTGGCGTGTTTGCTCTTCATCTATCCCTTACTATCACAATCTATGGAAAATGAAGGTGTCTGAGAGATACCTCTGCGTTAGGCGTGGAAAAGATCCTGAAACTGAGGGTCATGCGCTGTTTTGGTGCTCTGCTTTTGTGCCCTGAAGCTCGTAAGGTTTGGCGTTGTTCCCCTTTTTTGATCTGGTTTCAGAGTTTTGAAATTTGTCTAGTTTTAACTCTCTCAGAGGCCTTTTTGTTCGATTAAGAAGAAAGGAATTCAGTTTTGTTTGTGTTTTGTTTGGAGCATTCAAAACTTCCGTAATGCCAGCTTGTTTGGTGGTCAAGTTTGTACTGCATAGGATATTTTATCTAATGCAGGTGACACTCTTTTGGAATTCGAAAATACATGTTGTGCTCTTTCTCCCACTCCGAGAGTTCCTGTTTTAGAATTAAAGGACTGGCTTGCTCCTTCTTCAGGTTGCCTCAAATTGAATTCTGATGTCTTTGTTAGGCATGGTAAGAACTTCATTGGCATTGGGGCTGCTATCAGGGATTCTTCAGGTAAAGTTGTAACTACTGTTTTGAAGCCTTTTTTAGGTAGTTTTTCTTTTGTTTTAGGTGAGCTTCTAGCTCATCATGAAGGCTTGCTCCTTGCTAAGCACCATAATCTGGTCGTTAAATTCGCTGATATTGATGCTTTATCAGCAACATCATTGCTTAATTCAGATGATTCTTTCTTAGGTGATGCCCTGTTTATTGTTTTAGATATTAAATCCATGTGTTCTAAGGTGGGGGGCTGTTCTTGTTAAGCTATTCCCAGGTCGTATAATAGTTTGGCTCATTCCCTGGAAGATTTGACTCTCTCTTCTGATGGGATGTTAATCCCTCTTGTATTTTTCCTAGTTAATGAACTTAGTTTCTTTATATATATATATATATATATACAGAAATGTTCACATATGTGCGCACTGATTGAATTATATAAGGACATTGAATGTGAGTCACTCATCTTACATACTTTAACTTGACATGTATGCACTTGTCAAAGCTCTTTTATAAATGAGTGACTCACATTCAATGTCCTTATATAATTCCATCAGTGCGCACTGATAAAAAAGAACCGTGTATATATATATATATATATATATATATACATGAAACTTTTTTTTTGAAATAAAAACACTAGAGACTTTCTCTATTGTACCACAAAATGCAATATTTCATCCAAAAATTTATGAGAAGTCCTACTTATTAATTCATTTCTCGGTCTCATTGAACAAAAAAAAATTGCATATATCTTAGCTTTGTCTTTGTCTTCTCTACTTAAGCAATCCCGCCTCAATCTCCTTCCAATCTTGGTGAACTTCTCCTTCATTGACCCAATAATCTCCTTCACCTTCAAAACACGAAACCCCAACCATCCCATTCAATAATAACTTCATAGTCGAGAAATTTGGTACCCAACCATTTTCCATACTCAGAAGGAAATATAATTACACATAGGGGTGGGCAAAAAAGCCCATAAACCGTAAACCGAACTGAACCAAATCAAGCTGCGTGGTTTGGTTCGATTTTGTACGTTAAAAAAACCGTATGGTTTTATTATAATAAAACTATATGGTCCGGTCCGATCTATGGTCCAAGTATATTAAACCCGAACTGGACCGTAAACCGAATATCTTTATTAATTACTATTTTACTTATTACTGTGTTACATGTCACAGAAAATATTTTATGCTTCACATACTTTCAAATTTTTGTAGTTAAAACTTATAGTTATCCCATTTGATTTAATTTTTTTTATTGTTAATAAAGATTGTTAGCATATATTATAGGAAACTGTTAAGGACGATGAAATAGGTGGATGGAATAGGTGAAATACATGATGTGATGTGTTAATGTATTGAAAGGATAAATATGATTTCTATAATATTTTTTAAGTCCATTTAGGGTGAATTAGTCCATATTGTGATTTTGTTTTACAAATATCAATTGTGTAGGACTGTATCCACTAATCTAGTTGTAGAATTGATTCCTCTACCACCAAACTCAATTGCTACATATCTTGCTTTTATTACTTCTCATATCCTACTGAATCATCATTTTAGGCTCTTGGACCAGCAAGTGCATTTGTTCGCTAACAAAAAGCAGAATATTTTTTTAATTAATCATGCATCTGCACTCTGCCTACAATGTTGCATCTTATTGCTATGTTGAGTTTGTTGGAATTAGAAATGGGTGCATATAAAAGAGTTGGTTGCTCTATGAAGTTAACTACCAATATAATTAGTATCCCAACACCAAAACAAGAAAAACAATAGAAAACAGAACATAAGTTTATATTTTATACATGAATTGATCACTTGATCATGCCATATATAATTATTTAGTTTTAAAATTGTCAAGCATTTGAATTTCAAGTCACAAATCGTCGAACCGAACCCGGCCGGGCCGAATAAATATAATTTGGTTTGGTCTGGTCCGAAAAAAAGAATGGTCTAAACTGATCATATTTTTTAAAAAACCGAAATCTTTGGTTCGGTTCGGTTCTAGTTGAAACCGGACCAAACCGGATCGTGCCCATCCCTAATTACACATATGCAACAAACTAATAAATGAATAAAAAATTGATTTGATGAATTCTGAATGGATATAAATATATTTATTTCAATTTTTTATTATTGTCTTTTATTGAAAACAATCATTTTTTTCTTTTATGTTACATCGGAGTATATTTACACAAGCCAAACAACATAACCATACCGTAAAATTATAAAGGGTTTTGAGCCCGTCCTGTAAGCTTTTTTCAGTTGCTCTTTTTCGAAAAAATAAAATAAAAATAAAAACAGTGTTTTTTGTTTCAATTTTGAATTCTGAAAACGAGTATGACAGTATATATTGAAAGCTGTATTTTGAAAATGAAAACGGAAAAAACGCGTCTGGTAGATTAACCGAAAACTATCAAAAATTGAAATTTCAATTTTGACATTTTGTTTAATATTATTACAACTATAAACAAATTGATTACATAATTAACCACTATAATTTTTGTATTGTAATTTTTAAATTAAACAAAAGTAACACATAAAAAATTAATTTAAAAAAACATGTCAAAAAATGAATTAATCAAAACTAAACTCTTAAATTATAAATAAATAATTAATATATATATATATATTATTATATAATAAAAATATAACTGTATATATTATATTAATATATATATAATATTATTGTATAACATAACATTATAAATATATATACCACATCCTCTCCCGATAGACTCGAAGATCTTCATAGTCAGGCGGGGTCAAAAATCTGCTATCAAAAGGCTATAATCAATAGCCGGTGCAGAAGACATGACTTTTATTATAAGAGATCCTATATATTATAGAATATTAATATACTAATTATGTAAATATTATATTATATAATATTTATATATAGTAATATATATTATAATATTATATATTATATATTAATATGTTATAATATATATAAACTATATTATAATTATATAAATATATATATATATGATATATTAATATTATATAATATATAATATATATTATAATATACATAAAATATATTATTTTATAATATATGATATTATAATATATATATATATAATAATTATAATGTGTATATATATATATTTAAGAGGGGCACTTTGATCATTTGATAATCTTGTCCCGTCTTGTTCTAACCATATCAAACTCATAACAATACAATTAATAGTTTTTAAAAATGAATTTTGTTA
This sequence comes from Dipteronia dyeriana, assembly GCA_032871835.1. Taxonomy (NCBI): domain Eukaryota; kingdom Viridiplantae; phylum Streptophyta; class Magnoliopsida; order Sapindales; family Sapindaceae; genus Dipteronia; species Dipteronia dyeriana. The sequence continues at coordinate 96,118,473 of CM065296.1, read as the reverse complement.
TATATAAAAAAGTGAAAAAAGAAGAAGGTATTATTGATTTAGTCCTTATGTTTTTTTCGATTGTTTTGTTTTTACTCACTTATTCATTTTCAGCTGGATTGGTCATATGTTTTAAAAAACCACTCAATCTGTTCACTCTAACCAGAATTTTGACAGTCAACCGTCATAGAAAGTGTAAATTGACCATTTTACCCTTAACTTAAATCAAATTTACCATTCATGTTAAAAAAAAATGCAAAAAAAAAAAATCTAGGTTTTTTTTTATCTTGAATCTGGAAATGAAACTCCCATTAAATTCATTACACAAATTACTCACCATCAGCAAACCACCACACCCCATCTTCAACCCATAAAACACAAACCCAGCAAATCACACGATTAAACTTAAGATTTTTTATTATTATTATTAGGTATAGATCCAGATTAGATCTCCACCTTATCAAACAAATTTAATTAAAACTCAAAAGAACATAAATCATCTTCTATTGATCTAAAAAAAAAATCATTAAAACTTAAACACCAAACCCACTAATGATCTCCAACAAAAATGAAATCCAACCACCAACAAAACCCAAACCAATCAAACACCGATTCAATCATCTCTCTTTCTCAAACCTAAAACCAAAACCAGAATCATCAAATTTTCATCTCTCTCCCTCTCTCTCTCTCTCGCTCTCGCTCTCACGCTCTCTCGATCTCTCCCTCTCTTTCTCGATCTCTCGCTTCATTCAACAAAAATAAAACCCAAAAGAAGTTTCTCGATCTCTCTCTCTCTCTCCTGCTAACGCCGACCACTGCGAACCCTAGCCGCTCCTCCCATCACCAAATCAAACTCAGTTGTTGGTGTTTGATTCACACCATCGATCGATCTAGGAGCCGAGGAGATTGTCGATCGATCTGGGGAGCCAAAGAGACCGTCGATCTGGGAGCCGCATCGTCGATCTGGTAATGGTGGTCCGTTGGTGATGATGGACAGTAGATCCGGTGGTGATGGTGGTTGAGATGGTGATTGGTGGTGGTGTTTTATTATGTATTTGGTTTGTGGAGAATGGATACGTTTGATGATGGTTCTCAGGAAGATTTTGTGAGTTGGATGATGTTTGATGATGGTTCTTAGGATTAGATTCGATTTTGAATTCGTTGTTTCTATTTTTTGAATGAATGGTTTGTTATTTATGAAATGATGATTATTTTTTATTTATTTATCATATTTTAATTTGTATTTATAATATTAATTTTATTAGTATTATATAAATATTTGAAAATGACGAAAATGACCCTCTTTCTGTTAAGTTAGACTAACATTTGACCAACAGAAGGACTGAAATGAGTGGTTTTGAAAAACATAAGGTCCAATCCAGTGAAAATTGGGTAAGAGAGTAAAAAATAAACAAGTAAAAAAAACATAGGAACTAAATCAATAATACCAAAACAAAAAACAAAAAATAATGCCCCGTCTTGCAGCTGTATTTCAGTCTGATTTCGTTTTTATTTTTCAAAACCGATTTCGAAAACGCGTTCGTTAATCATTTTTCATTTTATATTCGAAAAACAAAAAAAAATATGAAAAACAAAATCAGTGTTAAAAGTGAAAGATTAGAAAAACACAAAATACTTGTTTTTTGTTTTAGTTTTTGTGTTTCATGTGTTTTTCACTTTTTATATTTAAAAAAAAAATCTTTTTTTTTAAACTATTAATTGTACCGTTATGCGTTTAATACGGTTAACACAACGAGACAAGATTTTTAAATAACCAAAATACCCCTCTTATATATATATATATTCTAGAATAATTTATTTCCAACTAGAACTAAAAACATTCATACAATAATATATATATATATATATATATTATAATATTATATATTTTATGTATATATTATATAATAAAATATTATCAAATATTAAATATTAATATAATATATATATATATAAATATTATATATTATAATATTTACATAATTAGCATAGTAATATTCTGTAATAGATATAATATTATAATCATTAAATATAATAATATATTATATTAATATTTAATATATATATATATATAATGTTACTATATACAATAATATATTATATAATATTATATATGTATATATAATATATCTAATATTATATATTTATGTAATATATTATGTATTATTATATAAAAATAATATAATATAATATAATCTATATTTTGTTGACGTCGATTTCTGGATGTATGAGAAAAACCAACAAGATTTGGATTTTAGCTGTGATCTCAAAAAGAGAGAGAAGGAGAAAGTAATCGGACGTAAGTTTTTACGTGGTAAAACTCCGATGACCGGAGAAACGTCCACGGGTGGCTGAATAATCAACCAAGCCAAAAATTCCACTATGAATAGAATAATTACAATTCTCGATCTCTTTTTTAGTCTCTGTATTTTTCTATATGATTTATGTATATTTTTTGTGACGAGATTATGGGTCTATTTATATGTCCATAGAACCCTAATCCTTTTTGTACAAGTAATAAAAGATCTTTGTATTTAATTATGATTGTTTACTTGTTCGAAGTAGTTTGTCTTCTTTCCTATTTCGGAGACTTGTATTGAGATTGAATGAGACTCTAGTTATGCAGTCCAGTTAGGACTTATTTCCTCATAATAGCACAGTCTTTTTGAAGAAATAAAATTGTTGTCTGATAAGGAACCCTTTCTGCTTGATATTCTGTTCTTCTTGGAATTCCTCTTTGATATTGATATCTTCGCGTATTTTAATGACTCGATTTGTGTGAGCTACGCGCTGAGCTTTTTATTCAGTTTTCTTCATGTTTGTCCCGAGTAGGACACGATATCAGCTGGTCCCGAATGACATCATCTGATATAGTAGAAAATGTCATCAACTAGCCCTGAGTATCTTTAACTGACCCCGAGTAGTATATGACGTCAGTTGACCCCGAGTAGGTTTCGTTCAATACTTGTTTACTCGGGTTTCTCTTCTTTGGTGATGTCTTGCAGGATATTTTCTGAATGCCTATTTGGACATTCACCTGACAATTTTATCCTCTTTGTCGATGACGTGTACGTCTAGTAAAATTTACATACCACAATACCCCTTAAAACATTTTTGCCGAACAGGGTTTCATTTCGGGCAAAAGTATTTTAATCAATTCTTCAATTTTTAAATCTCTTTAATGCCAGGGTAATTGTCTTGTCATAATGGCGTGTCTTAATGGTGACCCTGTAAATTCGATTTACCCTCTTACGTGAGATCTCAATGATGGCGACGTTTTGGAGTTCTGACGGCGAAAGCCAGTTCTTTTCTTAACACGTGTCTTTTGCCGCTTCATTTTTCGATACCATTTATGAGAAACAACCTACGCGTCTCCCGGTGCGTCGCCTACGTCATCAAATCACTCATTAATTTTTCCCGCCTTGAGGTCCTAGGGTTTCGTGCTATTACCCCTTTAAATTCTTCACTGAGGGGTTGCGCTGGTTCATTCTCAAAAACTCAAACCAGAAATTTTTCCAGCCCAGATTTCTTTACGCAGAAAATCGCCATTCTCCGTTGAAGATTTTGCATCAGTTTTCTTCGTTCAAGGTTAGTTTTAATAGATCCAACTTCCCGTCTTCGACTCTGTACTATAGCTCTTGAGTGCTCGATCGTGGGGATTTCCAACTGGTTTCCTGCGTTCGAAGATTATTGGGGAAAATTCCCCCTGATGATCCCCTTTTTTAGAAGTCGATGTTTCTGAGCTTCACCCTGACGTCCACTTTAGTTATGTATCCAGTTCTGATTCTGATTTATCTAGTTCTGAATCTGTCGTTTCTAATCATAGGGTACTACTTCGATCAAGGATGAGAAAGCATCAAAGCAAAAGCGAAGTCCATAAGCACAACTCAGGCAACATTCAGATCAGGGAGCAGACAGTTGATGATAACGATGTCAAAGAGGCCTTCAGAGTATCTCGTCTCTCCCTCTTTGCTGATCGCCTGAGTGGGTTTGATGCTGAACCGAATATGGTCAGGGCAGATGAGATCGAGAAATATCGTGCCCGATTTGACCTAGATAATTCGGTTACTTTGATTCCTGCGGGTGATAGAGCTGCGTGGAATCCTCCCCCAGGCATGGTGGCAATCTATGGATCCATGCTCTGCTGCGGCGTCACTCTTCCTCTTCAGTCGTTCATTGCTTGGTTTCTGGCTGAAGCAGGGATCGCTCCGGCTCTACTGGCCCCAAACAACTACAAGATCTTGATGTGCATGTGGCACATATGGAGCCGAATAAACTTGTCACCGCCGTCCCCGAGTGAAATCAGGCACTTCTATACACTAAAGCAGTTTGGCAAGGCAAGGACTTATTTCCTCTTGTCAAACCACCAGATTGCTGGGTCCCCGAGGGGACAAAGGTGAATCAGGGAGTTGATACCTCTAATGACCCAAAAAAGGGGTTTTGTATGGGGATTCCCTTTTTTCTTCTAAATGTATGACTCCGACATCGTCTGCGACTTTCAAGCTTGTCAAGTGAAGTTTATTCTTCAAGCGAGCCGAAAAGAAGCTTCTCGTCAGAGCAACGATGGTATTACCCCGCCTGATTCTGACGAGGAACCTGATGTGGCTGAGGAGCAGGTTCCTGAATATGTCTCTGAATATGTCCCCGAGGAAGTCATTCGGCCGACTGTATGGGAGTCTAGTGGTTCAAGTGGCCCAACGGATCATACTCAGGAGTTGCCTGATGACGGGGAGAGGCAAAATGAGGGTCTTGGTGAGAGGCCTGCCCAACGGTCAGATGTCGGTGGAGGTAAAACCTCTGAGGGACAAGTACCTATAGATCCCAAATTTTTTGAATCATTTCGGGATGATGCTTAGGAGGATCTCGCAGCTGATCTCAGCTTCCACCATTCTCGGACTGAGAAATGGAAAGCTGTCGACTCTCCTACTCGCCCTCTTAAGGTTCCTCGCGTAGTTTAATTTGTTGAATCAAGTGATGAATACGACGAGGTTGAGATTCCCCCGAGTGTTCATGTTGAAGCATCGGCGGGTGCGGAGACTTCTGAGCCGAACAAGGGTTCCTCTCCCCCCGAGGTTGAAGATCTAAGGGCTGAACCCTCGGGAGATCCTTTCTATCCTTCTCCCTAGGATATACTCAGGGCAATTTCATATGGTCGGGCTTTTATCGGGGATGATCATTGGAATCATCTTATGGACGCGTCTCTGACGAGTCGTCTTCAGAATATCTTCAATGGCGCATCTTATGTAGGTTTTATTCCTAACTATTGCCTTGCCCATTTGCTTGCTAGTTTTTTAATTTCGTTTCTTTGTAGATGGTTACCGAGTTCGCTGAGCTGGTTCAGACGTAGCAACATCAAGCTGATTGAATAAGGCGTCTTGAAGCTCAGCTGAAAGAGAGTGAGGATAGCCGTGCTCAGGTCGAATCGGCTTATCAGAAAGAAGTTGGCAGTGCCCAAGTGTTTTTCGACCAATGTTTTACGAAGCAGGTGGAGGTCGAGGAGAGGGATTCTTTGACAGAAGAGAAGGCTATGCCACTTCAAAACTTATTGTCTTCTGCCCAAGAATCAATGCTTAAGGCCGATCAGGAAGCGGAGCAGTCCAAGTCGGCATATGACAGAAGATTGAGGACTTGGAACGCTAAGCTTTGACAGTCGAGTCCCTATCCAAAGAGGCCAGACTGAAACTTAAAGTCCAGAGGGTTGATCATTTTAAAAGATCCCCTACTTACGACGCCCTTCTCCTTCAGGAATTTCAACGAGGGCTAGTTTCAGTTGGTGAGTTTTTCAAGGTTAAGAATCGGGCAACTGAAAAAGCCCAAACCAACTGGGAGCTGTCGATCAAGAATCTCGTGGATCGATCTTTGGAATCTCTTCGAACTCAGATGAAAGAATGAAGAGCTTACTGTCGTAGCCAAGGTAAAGAGCCCTATCCCATGCATTTGGAGGTTCCATCCGAGCATTCCCTCTCGACTTTTTACTCCAGTCAAGAATCGGTCTTGGAAGGTGTGGTGTATGATGTCGGAACGATCCCGGGAGAATTACAACCAATGGATGGATGATTCGGTCGATACGATCGCTTGGTCTTCCAATGAAATTCTGCTCCGCGAGTATGAAAAGGTGCCCAACCCGGGTATCAGCAAGAGTTCTAAATCCTCACAACCTTGATTTTTGTAGAATTTTCATAAATTTTTGTAAAGATTCTTTTTGTTCTCTTTTGTAACAATTCTTGTTACATTCTTTGTTACAATTCTTTGTAGACTAATGAAATTTTGATTTAACTAATTCTGAAAACCGAGTGGTTTTGATCTGATTTATTGCTCAAAGAATTTCACCTAGTATCTTCTTTATCTTGATTATTGTCGCCGAGTATCTTATTAAACTGACTATTGCAATCTTTATGCTAAATATCTTATTAAACTGGCTAATTCTGATGTTCGGGTAACCTCACCGAGTATCTTATTAAACTGGTTGTCACCCGAATAATTTTTAACGCCAAGTATCTTATTAAATTGGCTATTGCAATCTTTATGCCAAGTATCTTATTAAACTGGCTAATTCTGATGTTCGGGTAACCTCACCGAGTATCTTATTAAACTGGCTAGTATTATTAACCGAGTCATCTTAAAACAGGTAAGTAGATTTATACTTGTGTTTCATACTCGGTTGCTACCCAAACATTACATCAAGGCTCACTATGATCATATGTTTTGAGTCCTTACACATTACCGAGGATGTCTCCCCAGTTTTTCTGTGCAAAGGTTTGACGAATCGTTAAGCTTTTCGAACCTCTTAACACAGCTACGTATTTTACCGGAATTTTTTCCAATAGCGTCCCGAGCCTTTCTCCAGAATCTGGTGCATCGAGTTTGCCTTTTTGCTAAGGTCAATTGATCTTGCTCGGCTGGCATGCTCTTTTGAGCTTCTCCGCCCATTCGGGAATCAATGGTCCCAAGTATTCTATTTGCATGTTCTTATTATCATGCTTGTCTTTCATATGTTCTTATTATCATATGCTTTATTTTTCGGAAATCCCGAGTTTGCTTTTTATTTATAACTACAAAATCAACAAAGATTTAAGTTCCAAAGCTAATTTTCCCTAACTAAAATTGTCTTGACTAGAAAAGAAAAACAGAAAACAATTTAAGGATAGAAGATTTTCAGATATTGGGCGTTGCATGGTCGGGGTAAAACCCCTCCATTGGGTCGTGCAATCCAATATGCTCCATGGCTAGCTATTCCTTCGATTTTGTACGGGTCTTCCCACTTATCAGCCAGGGAACCTGTAGTTTTATTTTTTGTATTCAATGACACCTTCCTGAGTACCAGGTCTCCTAGTTGGAATTTCCTGACCCGAACATGAGAGTTTTAGTGGCGAGCTACTCTTTGTTGATATGCCATATTTCGTATTCGGGACTTCTCCCTTTTCTCTTCTAGCTCATCTAGACTTTGTAATAGCATATCAATATTCTGTTCTTCATCATATAGCCTGACCAGGGTGATGCATATGACGTTTCTATGGAGATAACAACTTCTGTTCCAAACGCTAAAGTGAATGAAGTCTCTCCTGTTGAAGTTCTTGCTGTCATCCGATCTGTTGAAGTTCTTGCTGTCATCCGATATGCCTATAATACTTCGGGTAGCTTTTCAACCCAGCTTCTTTTCTTGGCATCTAGATTTGCTTTGATTGTGTGCTTGATGATTTTGTTCACTGCTTCAACCTGCCCATTTGTTTGATGGTGGGCAGGTGTGGCATAGTAATTTGCAATCCAATACTCTTTACACAGCTGTCTGAATTTCAGGTTATCGAACTGGGTGCCGTTTTCAGTGATTATATTGTTTGGGACTCCAAACCTATAAAGTATATTCTTTTTCCAGAAATTTATGGTATTTGCTTCTGTGATATGCACCAATGGTTCAGCTTCTGCCCACTTCGTGAAATAGTCAACGACTACTATGACATGTTTTGCTCCACCCCTTGTCCCAGCTGGCATTGGGTTGATTAAATCCAAACCCCACATGATAAATGGCCATGTGAATGTGAGGTTTCTGAGCTGTTTAGGGGGTTGTCGGATATCATTAGCAATCCTTTGGCAAGTATTGCAACTCTCCGAACATCGTTGTGCATTTGAGAATAAAGTTGACCAATAATAACCTTGCATGAGCACCTTGTGTGCTAAACTTTTACCCCCAGTATGGTTTCCACAAACTCCCCCATAGATTTCCTATAATATATGACGTGCATCTTCCTCTGACACACATATTTGAAGTGTTTGGGAAAACCCCCTTATGTATAGTTCTCCTCCGACCAGTGTGTACCTTGTTAATCGATACCTGATACGTTTTGCTTGTAGGGGATCTTCCGGGAGCACGCCTTCTTCCAGGAACCTTCTCAGCCGGGTCATCTAATCGTCTGACGGTGTTCGGATTTCTGAAATTTCATAGTTTTTTGGCTCAATTGTGCTCGGTTTGAAGAGATGTGCGACCAGAATAGTTTTTGGCCTGATTGTGGTTATTGCTGATGCTAGTTTGGATAAAACTTCTGCCTTTTCATTCTCCTCCCTAGGGATCTGGGTGATCCTATATTCTTTAAATTTCTGGAGGAGCTATATTGCAATGTCACGATAGGCCATCATGCCTTCATCCCTAGCTTGATATTCGTCCAGGACTTGGTTGACAACTACCTGTGAATTGCTAAATATCTCGACTTCATCGGCCTCGAGAGCTATGCAGACTCTGAGTTTAGCTAATAACGCCTCGTACTCGGCTTGATTATTGGTTGCTTTGAAGTCAAACCTCATGACGCATTCGACATCATCTCTTTCTATAGTGCATACTACAATCCCTGCCCCGCTGCCGTGAGTGTTTGAAGAGCCGTCAACATACAATTTCCATGGGAAATTCTTTCCCAACATCTTTTTTGCTTCCAGGTTTGGCTCTGTGAACTCTGCTATAAAATCTGTCACTGCTTGCCCTTTGAGGGATGTCCTGGGACGTAGTGGATATCGAATTCACTTAGCTCGATTGCCCATTTGGTTAGTCTTCCTGAAATCTCTAGCTTCTGTAAAATTTGTCTCAATAAGCAGTCGGTGAGAACCTGGACCGCTAAAATCATTGCTAGGGCCATTTTTTCTGCCTGTGAATACCTGGTCTCGACTCGTAAGAGTGCATTACTGGTATAATACACTGGCTTCTGTACTCTATCTTCGGTTATGACTAGGACTGAGCTTGCTGCTAGTTCTGTAATTGATAAGTATAAATGGAGTATCTCTCCCATCTGTGGCTTCCAAAGGATGGGAGCCTGCCCCATGTACTCTTTGATTTTAAAGAAAGCCTGTTCGCACTCTTTATTCCATTCGAGTCATTTTCCTTTTTCGATTACTTTGAAAAAGGGTGCGCATCTGTCCATGGCCTTTGAGATGAATCTTCCCAACGAAGCTAAACATCCTGTTAAGCGTTGTACTTCTTTTAATGTCCTTGGTGAGGTCATTCTCTGCAGGGCTTGGATCTTTTCAGGATTGACTTCGATTCCCCTTTGGTGAACTTGAAAACCCAGGAACCTTCCTGAAGGAACTCCGAATAAACATTTGTTCGGATTCAGCTTCATTTGGTTTCTCCTCAAAACATCAAATGTCTCTCGCAGGTCTGAGGTATGCTTGTTTGCCGAGATGCTCTTGGTCAGCATGTCATCAATATATACTTCCATGTTCCATCCTATTTGTCGTTAGAAGATTCTGTTGATCAGCTTTTGAGATGTTGCCCCTGTATTTTTTAACCCCGAAGGGCATTACTGTGTAACAGTACAAGCCCTGATTAGTTGTGAATGCTATTTTTTCTTCGTCAGCCTTGTTCATCCGGATTTGGTTATATCCTGAGTAGGCATCCATGAAACTGAGCAACTCGTGGCCTGATGTAGCATCCACCAACCGATCTATCCTCGGAAGTGGAAAACTGTCTTTTGGGCATGCCTTGTTCAAATATGTGAAATCTACGCACATTCTCCATTGTCCATTTTTCATTTGGATGAAAACTACATTAGCTACCCATTGAGGATAGTTGATCTCTCTAATTGACTCTACGGTGAGTAGTTTTTCTACTTCCTGTTTGATTGCCTGACTTCTCTCGAGATTGAATGACCTTCTCTATTGTATCACTGGTTTTGCATTCGGGTCTACCGCGAGATGGTGAGATATTATTCGGGCATCTATCCCGACCATGTCTTCATGACTCCAGGCGAACACATCTTTGTATTCTTTGACCAGATCAGTGAGGCTTTGTTTGACTTTTCCTTCTAAATTGGTCCCGATCTTGACCTTCTTATCTGGTTCATCTTCTTTCAAGATAATTTCTTCGACATGTTCATTTTTGGACTTATTCGACTCTTCCCTTAGATCAAATTCGAATGACAGTGACTATTTGTTCTGATTCGGCTGCGTTATAGTGCATACTTCACCATCATTTTTGTTTTTGTATACTGACAGGTTAGCTCTTCGGCCATCTCTTGAGATCCCTTGACTACACCGACCCCCTATTCGGTCGGGACCTTGATCATCAATGCATAAGTGGATGTTACGACCTTAGTTTTATTTAAGAATGGTCGACCCAACAACGCATTATACGACCAATTGTCTAAGTCTACCACCACGAAGTCGAGTAATACAGTTCTCTGACAATGTGCCATTCCAATCTTTACAGGTAGCTTTACCGTTCTGAGTGACCTGACCTTAATTCCTCTGAATCCTCTAAGTGGAGTGTGGAAAGGATGTAGATCCTTTCGGTCCAACCTAAGTTGATCGTAGACAGCTACATTGAGAATGTCTGCCGAACTTCCATTATCTATCAAGATTCTTCTGACTTCCCAATGACCAATCCGGGCACTTATGACCAGGGCATCATTTGGCTTAACGTCAACCCCTTGTGAGTCTGCTTCTGTGAATATTATTGGGTCCCATCCTTCCTTTACCCTTTTCGGGTCTGGCTCGACTGAGTTCACGTCAAAGTTATGTCTTGCTTCTACTGCTTCTCTGATTTCCTTTGTTCACTCTTGGATACTTCTCCCAGTTGATGGTCCTCCAAAGATCGTTTTTATTACTTCATTGGCCTCTGGACTAGCCCTTTGATTTTGACCAGAGCTGTGATCGGCCTTGATCTCTTGCTTTGTTTCCGACTTGTCATCCCTTTTCAAGATTACATACTAAAGATGTCCCTCCCAAATGAGGGTTTCTATGTAATCTCTGAGTTGGTAACATTTGGAAGTCTCATGGCCGGTTTCTTTATGGAATCTGCAGTATTTGGTTGTATCTCGCCGAGCAAACTGAGATTGTTGGCGGGGCTCTTTTATCAGATTTTTCTCTTCCAGTATGGCCAGAATTTCCTCTTGCTTTTTTCGAAGTGGGGTGTAGTTGGCGTATCTACCTCAGAATTTCTCTGTGGTCTATTCGGCATTACGTCTGTTTCCCCCATCCTTGTTTTTTTCTTTGTTGTTTCCTTTCTGTTTTCCCTTTTGGTTCTGCACCTTGGACTCAGCTTCCTTTTCGGGTTTTCCTCCATGCATATAGCATTCTCCCGTGGCTAATTCTTCTTCTTAGGCTAATGCATATCCTCCCGCCATGTCCATCATATCTTAATATATGGTTAGACGGGCTCTTCTTAAGTCGAAAGATAGCCGTCAATTCTGTAGATTATTGATGAATGCATCAATTATCGCTTCGTCGTTTGCACTACCGATTTCTGATACCGCTTGACCGAACCTCCCTAGGTATTTCTTCAACGAATCATCTTTTTCTTGTTTATCTGATAATGGTAAGCCATTGATTTTTTCCTATGAACGTTGCTCAGAAATTGTTTTGAGAAACTTCTGCTTAGTTCACGGAAGCTTCCGATGCTCGCTAGGGGCAACCTCCAGAACAATCTTGAGCCCGTGTCTACTAGAGTTTATGGAATGTTGAGGCATGGTAAGGGATCACTGTGGGCATACAGGGCCATAACACTTTTATAGCGTCTGACGTGTTCTTTAGGTCAGTATCCTTCTTGAACTGCTCTACGTGCGACATCCTGAACCTTTCTGGGAATGACATCCGTAAGATTTCTCTAGTGAATGGACTGTCAGAATCTTTGTCAGATAAATCGTTGTGCCCATAACGTCTGACCAGTGCGTCCATTTGACGCCTATTATTTTCGAATTCTCGAGTTAGGCTCTGAATTACAACATCTCTGTCTCCCGTCGAACTTCCGTGATGGTTGAACCGCTGGCTGATTGTCATTCCTCTCTCTGGCTCTTCACTTTGATACCGAGTTTCACGGGTTGATTTTTGCAAGCGTATGGTTCTGTGACGATGCTTACGATGGTACCGATCACTATCTTCTGATGACGACTGATCCCTGCGCCGGTCATGTTTGCGGTGTCTGGCACAGGCTGTCTGATCATGGTTCTGTTTTTGGCGTGGTCGTTCCTCTTCAGGTGTTTCACGTCCAACCTGATTAATTGGAGCAGAGTTCCTTCCGGCTACCAGTGTATTTAGTTCTGGCCCTACTACAACTAAACGAAGCCTTGCAGGTGGGTGGTTAGGAGGTTGCGCTTCTGCAACCAGTAGATCAACTTCTTCCTTTGCTGCGTCTGCCACCAACTGTTGCAGTACTTCTTGGAAGCGTTGTGTCAGGTCTTTGCTGGTAGGAGGAACTTGCTGGATCCCCGCCAGGGATGGTGGTTGGTTCTCCATGGTTGCAGTGAGATCTCGTGAACTGCTGCCAACATGGACGTTATCTGGAGATTTTTGGACATCCCCAGGGCTGATTCTGCTTCCTGCCATTACCTTTAATTAAATCGAAGGTTCACCCCCTCCTTCTTGCGCCAATTGTTGACGTCGATTTCTGGATTTATGAGAAAAGCCAAAAAGATTTGGATTTTAGCTGTGATCTCAAAGAGAAAGAGAAAGAGAAAGAGAAAGAGAAAGAGAAAGAGAAGGAGAAGTAATCGGAAGTAAGTTTTTACGTGGTAAAACTCCGATGACTGGAGAAACGTCCACGGGTGGCTGAATAATCAACCAAGCCAAAATCCAATATGAATAGAATAATTACAATTCTCGATCTCTCTTTTTCTCTCTGTATTTTTCTATATGATTTCTGTATACTTTTTGTGACGAGATTATGGGTCTATTTATATGTCCATAGAACCCTAATTCTCTTTGTACAAGTAATAAAAGATCTTTGTATTTAATTATGATTGTTTACTTGTTCGAAGTAGTTTGTCTTCTTTCCTATTTCGGAGACTTGTATTGAGATCGAATGGGACTCTAGTTATGTAGTCCAGTTAGGACTTAGTTCTTTATAATAGCGCAGTCTTTTTGAAGAAATAAAATTGTTGCCTGATAGGGAACCTTTTCTGCTTGATATTATATTCTTCTTGAAATTTCTTATTGATATGGATATCTTAGCGTATTTTAATGACTCGATTCGTGTGAGCTACGCGCTGGGCTTTTTATTCAGTTTTCTTCATGTTTGTCCCGAGTAGGACATGATATCAGTTGGTCCCGAATGACATCATCTGATCCCGAGTAGAAAATGTCATCAACTAGCCTCGAGTATCTTTAACTGACCCCGAGTAGTATATGACGTCAGTTGACCCCGAGTAAGTTTCGTTCAATACTTGTTTACTCGGGTTTCTCCTCTTTGGTGATGTCTTGCCGGATATTTTCTGAATGCCTATTTGGACGTCTATCTGGCAATTTTATCCTCTTTGTCGATGACGTGTACGTCTGGTAAAATTTACATACGACATATTTTATATATTATTATAATATGTATTAATATAATATATACAGTTATATTATTATTATAATATATATATATATATATTATAATTATTTATTTATAATTTAAGAGTTTAGTTTTGATTAATGCATTTTTTGATATATTTTTATGAATTTTTTTTTATGTGTTACTTTTGTTCAATTTAAAAATTATAACACAAAAGTTATATTGGTTAATTATTTAATCAATTTGTTTATAGTTGTAATAATATTAAATAAAATACCAAAATTGATATTTCAATTTTTGATAGTTTTCGGTTAACCTCTCAGACACGTTTTTTCCGTTTTCATTTTCAAAATACAGCTTTCAGTATATGCTACCAGACACGTTTTCAGAATTCGAAACTGAAACCAAAACACTGTTTTCATTTTCATTTTTTTTTTCAAAAAACAGTAACTGAAAAACACTTTCATAACGGACCCTAAGTATTTTGTGTTTTTCAAATCTTTTACTTTTAACACTGATTTTGTTTTTCATTTTTTTTTTTTGAAAATAAAATGAAAAATGGTTGACGAGAGCATTTTCGAAATCGTTTTTAAAAAATAAAAACGAAAACGGACTGAAGGACAGTTGCGGAATGGAGTCTTTGATTCTTTATTGCTCTAGAATGGGAGTAATGTGATTTTTTTTTATTAAAAGTACTGAAAAGATAGGTTTAATATTTAAAAAAGTGTTGTAAGTAAAATTAATATTTCTAATATTTTTAATATGGATGTAATATGATATTTTATTGACTATTGTCACCTTAAACTAATTTTCTCACGTAAATGTCAATTAATAATTAACTGTACTGCAGGTCTGCAGTTAAAACCCCCCCACCCCCTCCTCTACCCCTCTATATATATATATATATATATATATATATATATATATAAAGATAAATTATATTTTAGTTCCTATAATTTATCTTAATCTGCGTTTAGTGTAAGGTCTTTTTGAATTATAACTTTTAGTCATTCTGTAACAAAATCCATGAAAAGTACCATTTCTGCCATGTCAGGTGTGAGAAATGACCATAATGCCCTTGACAGTTACTGACCAATTTGAAAAGATGAATTTACCCATTTTTATCTTTTTCTATAATTAAAGTATTTAAATTCGAATGTTATATAAAATTACCATTTTACCCCTGCTATCTGAAATTGAAAAACTGAATGAAGGAGACTGTTTTCAACGGCTTAAAAAGGGTAAAATGACTATTTTACCCTTTTTTACCAACGAGAATTTTTTTTCCTATAAAAAGGATGATTCAATCACACAAAACAGTCACATACACTCTTAATCCACACACAAAAACCACAACTCCCATATTCACATACACATTCCTCCATCAATCCATTCATAAACCATACACATTCAACATTCCTTCATCAATCCAAACACAAACAACTGTGGCATATACAATGGAGGTTACATCAAGCTCAACAAACAACATCAATGGTATGTTTATAAAGTTCAAAAATAGAAGATGCTTATGTGGTGTTAAAGCGGTTGTGAAGATTTCTGAATCCCAAAACAATCCACACAAGTTGTATTTTGTATGTGTGAAAGGAAAATGCAAATTCAACAAGTTTTGGTCTCCAGATAATGAAGAATTCAACTTAGCACAACTTAGTGACAATGTATCACAAAGGAATGATTGTAGAGGTAATGCAATGGTTGAACAGGAAATGACAATTCTAAATGGAAGGGTGCAGAGGCTGGAGATGTTGTGGGAAATGCTGCAGTACTTAGAAAGCTTCCATGGAAGAATTCAACAACTAGAGTCTATGCAAGGAGGGTCAAAGCTAATTGTGGGAGTTAAACCTAGTTTTACTTGGTATAATTGCAATGCTTCTACTTAAGTAGTATTCATGGTAATGGTATTATCTATAAGTATGAGTAAACCAAGTTATGTAATTGTACTAGAAACAGACATTGCATGTAATAAAAGAACTACTTATATATTCTACTGTTAATTACAAATGCATGAAACTGAAGCATGAAACAACTGCTTATATATTCATCAATCCAGTTAACAGACAACAACTGATTTCTAACATTGAGTATGTTAACATGCAAGAAAACATGCTAGCTAGGAAATAAAAAATTAAAAGGTAGAATAAGTCCTTCATCAAACCAGATACTTCTTACAAAAGTCCTACTTCAAGCCAGATTGTCCATTCTAATGTGTGTGAGTGAGCTGTGAGTGTGGTTGAGATTGAGATGGATTATGAAAACCTCCTCCTTGGAATGGATGTTGTTTCTATCAACAGAAGTATAAAAAGTTAGTCATATAATTGCCAACCATAATTTCCAAATACAATGAACTTGTATATTACCTTGATCTTCTTCTTTCTTGTTGGATTAACATCAGCTGCCTATGAACTTGACCTTTCAGCTGTTGATGGTGATCTCTGTTGAAGAGATATAAATTGAATTACACCACAAACTTTGAAAATAAAGAAAGTACATTGCAGGAAAAATCATACCTTTGTTTGCTTTTTTGTTTTCTTGCATGTCTTTTTGTTATGCCCGGGCATTTTACAGTATGTGCAGACAACAGTCTCTGTCCTACCTCCTTTGACCTTCTCACCAGATTCTCTCTTCCTTTGCATTTTGGGTTAGGTTGGACTTCAAATGGTGGTGGAAGCACCTCATCCGCTTCAATTTCAGGCCACATCTTCTGGTCTGGTAGTGGATGGATCATGCCCCTATAGGTCAGCATGTATGCATTCTTAGTGAGGCATTGGTAGACATACATAGGTACCCTATCCCTCAATATTTCTCTACCATAATTGTGGCTTATGGTGGCCATGGAATGAGAGCAAGGAATGCCACTGATCTGCCAACTACCACATCCACAATTGTACTCCCCCAGTTTTACTGGAAAAGTCCTATCATGACCCATAATCTCATATTCTTGTTCCCCTACTGATATTATGGTCATCTGTCTACTTGCTTTACTATGCTTCAATATCTTTGCATTTACTTTTGGGGGTAGTACTGTCTTTCATGCATCACACTCTTCCTTCCTCTCTTGAAACTTTCTCATGATCATTCTCCTAATAAACTCCAGCAACTGTAGGTAAGTATGTGCTCTATGGGTACCTAATAGGCTGTTGAATGCCTCTGTCATGCTGTTAGTAACATGATCACATCTAATGACTTTGTCAAAGGCAAACCTAGACCATAAATATGGCTCTATCTTAGCTAACCACTCCTTGGCACCAACCTTAATCTCACCAATATCCTTTAATGCAGTATTGAACTCATAGATATTGGTACTCCTACTAGCCATCCAAAATAACTTCTTAAAGCTATCACCGTAATAAATTCCTCTAAAGTTAGCATATATATGCCTTGCACAAAACCTACCCCACATTAAAAAGGATAAAATTAGAAATTGAATTAGCCAATTAGAAATTTATGAAACATGATTAGGAAAGGAAAAATTAAACAAAGCCTTGGCCACAAACCTTTTGCTTGCAGTAGGGAAATGCTTTGCTAAAGCCTTGATCAATCCTTTCTATCTATCAGACATGAAACATAGATGTCTGTTAGAAGGATACTGTAGATACATCTTCAAGTTGTTGAGAAACCACATCCAACTTAACTTTGTCTCCTTCTCACATATACACACAGCAAGTGGGAACATGCCACTATTAGCATCTAATGCCACTGCAGACAAGAGGATTCCTCCACAAGGACCCTTTAAGTGACATACATCAAGCCCAATAAAATGTCTGCACCCATCAAGGAACCCTAACCTTTGTGCTTCAAAACTTAAAAACAATCTGTGGAAAGTTGACAATGGCCTTTGTACCTTTATATGGGTTGCTGCTCCAGGGTTGGTTTGGTTTGGTTCAAAGTGTAGGCATATTGCCTAAGGTATTTAAAACTCTATACATGTCACTCCTTAACTGTTTCAAGACTCCATGTTTTACACTGTAAAGCCTTTTCAAATCAACTGACACATTGAACTTATCCAACAACAAATATGCTAACACTTTCACATTGATTGAAGGATTACTCTTCACTATGGACTCAAACTTAGAGGCTATCCACTTAACTTTTGCCTCTTTGCTGTTAAAAACCCTATGACATTCGTGTTGGTCAACTAATGTTTTGATCATGAAGGTGGTTTTGTCTACCATCCATGAAGCATGAGCTCTCCAAGGACAGCTTGCAGCATTGTACTGGTAGGTCTGTCTCTGTTTTTCATTCTTAATTCTATCTAGAACTACACCTTCTTACACTGCATACTCCCTAAAATATCTCTAATTACCTCTTTGTTTGCAAAGGTTTGACCAACAGAAAATTTTATTTCATTCCCCTCTCTCTAGAAAGGTACACCTTTAAATAGCTTATCCACCTTCACTTGGGATTTATCAATGTCTGAGTCAGAAGAGAACTCATCATCTGACTTAGACTCATACCCCTCAAATAAATTCATACATTCCTTGGTAGTGTCATCATTCTCAACTACATTTACAAACTAACTCCCAAACACACCATACCCATTATCACCACATAAACCTTCACTATCCCCATCACCACCACCTAAACCTTCATCATCCTCATCATCACCACATAAACCTTCACCATCCCCATTGTTAGCACCTAAACCTTCACCTTCCCAATTGTCACCACCTAAACCTACACCATCCCCATTGTCACCATCTAAACATATACCATCCCCATTATCATCATTCAACTCATCAGAACCAGATTCTGAACTCTCCCCATCTCTGGCAGCTACATAATCAAACTTACTAGTCTCGTTATCACACCATCATATTTGTTCAACAACCTTAGGCTCTTCTATGGGTGGGTTAGGACTTCCCTGTGTAGGAGGACAAGGTTTATAACATGTCTGTTCTACTCGGAAACATATAGTGTCAAACCCACGTACCCCAAACTCCTAAATACATATAGTAAATCCTTATCTATGAAAACCTCTACTATATCACCACACCATGGTAATCGTACCCAGACAGAGTATTCTTCTGCTGGTACATTTGACCTTCCAGTGAGTTGCTCACTCAGTGCATGGACCAACGTAATCAAACTTATATGATCAGCATCACACTGACCTAAGTCAATTACACTGGTCCCATGCAAAACAGTGATGTTAAAGATGTTATCCATCAACAAACTGCAATAATAATAAAACACTATTACAAGGAAGTTCAAGCATAAGCAATTAAATGCAACTACATGGAAGTTCAAGCATAAGCAATTACATGCAGTTACATGCAAGTATAAACAATTGCACCATGAAATAGGTTCAATAAACTCGCAATTGCTTGTCAATGTCTTTGTAGTTAAAAAACCCAATTTCGAAATACTAAAACCCTAATATGACAACATACACGAATGAAAAACAACTAAACACAGTTCATGCAACTTATTAATCAACCAAACAAGTTAAATAGGTTCAAAAAACAGTCAATTACATTTAAATGTCATTTCAAATAGAAAACCCCAATTTTTAAATCATTGAAACCCTAATGTAATGAAATACATCTATCAAACACAACTTTTCCCACTCCATGCAACTTCTTTGTAAATTACACACCAATACTTGGATGAATAACCTAAAAATTACACTTGAATGACTTTAAATCAAAACCCCCCAATTTTTTTATCCTTGAAACCCTAGAAATCATTTTGTAACTCATGAAAAACCATTAAATACACACAATACAACACAAAATCAACAATAATCAACACAAAACGTCTGTACATAAATAAAACATACCTTTGACACAATTTGCTTTCAAAAACTCGAACAACAACTCCTCTGCACAACAACCTTCACAACGACTTCAACAAAAAAGAGGAACAAGATGTTTGGGGTTCACAAAGTTTAAAAAGAAGACGAAAACGAAGGAAAAAAGGGTTATGAGTTTAGTTATGGCGTGAACGAAGCTTCAACAGACGAAGAGAGTTGAAGCTTCAATTGTTTCAACGATAAGAATGGTCTACAAAAGGGACCACTGCATTCTTTGTATTTCGTTTATGTATAGTGGGAGTCTGACGTGGCACAATAACACCCACATGTGTTTATTTTTTTTATTAAATTATTTAGCACCTGAAATGACAATTTTGCCTTTCAGAAAATAAAGTTTCTAGAAGGTGAATCATGATTTTACTTATTTACCCTCGTTGACTTAACGGATTTCAGTGAAACCCTAATGGAATTGGACGGTAGGGACTACAATCCAGATTGTCAGAATAAGTATGGACTAAAAGTTATAATTTCAAAAAACCGTGAACTAAACGCAGATTAAGACAAACTATATGGACTAAAATACGATTTACCCTATATAAAATTATTATTATTGCAAAGAGTTATGACAGAGTAGTCGAAACATGGTCGATGGTTTATAGTAGGGTAGTAGCAGGGGCACATTATCTTTATGAACACATATCTACAGAAAGCTCTTGTTATCAACAAAGCCTCACTCTCTTATTTTTCTCAATTGATAGACCGATGTTTGTTCCTAAAATCCTCTGTTTTTGCCAAAATCATACATGCCCGGTTGGTTAAAGTCGGGTTCAATACCCATACTTATCTGGGCAATCGTTGTCTTGATTTATACTCCCATTTTGCTAACATTGATGACGCCTTCAAATTGTTTGATGAAATTCCCAATAAGAATTGCATTTCCCGGAATATTTTCTTGAAAGGCTTGATTAAATTTGACTGTTTTGATAGTGCACGTAACTTGTTTGATGAAATGCCTGAACGAGATGTTGTCAGTTGGAATTCGATGATTTCGGGTTATGTTTCATCTGGCTGCTTTACTTATGCGTTTGAAACGTTTACTGAAATGCAAATTGCCGGTGTTAGACCAAGTGGGTTCACTTTCTCGATTTTGTTGTCGAATGTGCCCAGTGCCTGTTATGGTAAGCAAATACATGGTAGCATGATTCGTTCTGGTGTTTGTTTATCAAATGTTGTGCTTGGGAATTCCTTAATTGACATGTATGGAAGACTTGGTTTTGTTGGTTATGCTTTTGCTGTGTTTTCCAATATGAAAGAGTTGGACATTATCTCTTGGAATTCATTGATTTCAGGATGTCTTAAATCAGGGTACGAACAATACGCATTGGATCAGTTTCGTTTGATGAGACCTTCAGGGTATTCACCTGATGAGTATACAGTGTCAACAATAATAACTGCATGTTCCAATTTGAGAAATTTGGGCAAGGGTAAGCAAATTTTTGCTCTTTGTGTCAAGGTGGGATTTGTTTCTAATTCCATTGTTTTGAGTGCCTCTATTGACCTATTTTCCAAATGCAACAGATTGGAGTATTCAGTCCGGCTATTTGAAGAAGTAGATCGATTTGATTCTGCAGTTACCGATTCCATGATTTTGACCTATGTAAGGCATGGTCTTGAGGAGGATGCTCTACAACTTTTCGTGCTTACTTTGAGGGACAATTTCCGGCCTAATGAGTTCACACTTAGCAGTATTCTAAGCTCTATTTCCACTCTTCCACTTGAGCAGGGATGTCAAATCCATTCCTTGGCAATCAAATTGGGTTTTGAGTCCGAAGAAGTTGTTGCCAGTTCACTTATGGAAATGTATGCTAAATTCGGTTCAGTTGATTTTGCCATGAGAATCTTTGTCAAAATGGATACAAAAGACATGATATCCTGGAACACCATTATAATGGGTTTGTCTTTAAATGGTAGAGTATTTCAGACCCTGGACATGTTTAAGGAACTACTTAAGGAAGGTCCAGCGCCAGATCGAATAACACTAACTGGGGTTCTATTAGCTTGCAAGTACAGTGGACTCATTGATGAGGGAATGCACATTTTTTCATCAATGGAAGAGGTATATGGAGTTACACCTGGTTATGAGCATTATGCTTGCATTATAGACTTATTGTGTCGAGTTGGTAAACTCAAAGAAGCAATGGATATTACAAAAACTATGCCATATGAACCCAGTTATTCTATGTGGGAATCAATTCTTCGTGCTTCGGCAATTCATGAGGATCTAAGTCTCACCGAAAGGGTAGCTGAGAGGATGACGGAGGTGGAACCACATTCCTCTTTACCTTATTTGGTTTTGGCCCAGCAATATGAGAGGAGAGGCAGATTGGAGGCTGTAGTTGGAATGAGAAAGATCGCAAGACTGAAACAGGCGAAGAAGGTGACTGATTGCAGTTGTATTGGAACAAAAAACCACATATATACTTTTAAGGCAGACCAATTACATCATCATGGGGGCAAAGAAATTTATTTGATACTGGGGTTACTGACTTGGGAGATGGAGGATGAAGTTTGTGTATATTTAGATCATTATAGATTGGTTGCTGATCAGGGTTAGTGTTTAGTAAGAGCAAAATGCAACTGAAGAATTGTGAGATTCTTAAGTAAATATCATTGTAGGAGAACTTGAAAACTCCACTGTGGTTTGAGTCATCTTGAAAAACAGTACATTGATACCCTTTCAGGTGCTACACTGATTTCGATATCGTAATTGATAAATTATAGAATAGCATATTCAAACAGATTACAATGTCTTGTGAAGATCAGTTCTTGTAATCTAGTCATTTTATTTGTTAATGTGAACTGTCTTGTGAGAAACAAACACTGAAGTAGCAAGGTACTTATGGTACTCCATAATTAACCTTGACTAGCTCAAAAGTCAAAAGACTCAAAACCAACACTGTTAAATATCATGTAATCATTGATCGGAATGCAAGCGGGATATAAAAAGTTACTAAGATTTTTCAATACCATCGAGTTGTTTAAAAGAAAGAAGAAAATAAATACTAAATTGTTAATTATATACAGTAATGGGACATTACATTAGTGTTTATAATTGACAAGTTTAGAATCAGACACGTGGGTGGTGTATATATGTATATATATTTAAGGAAGTGGATGGTGTATATTGAAAATCACATTTGCAGTTTGGCACTGAAAACGTGGCAAAATTTTGAGTGTTTTCTAGGTTTTATTTATTTTTTTATTTTTTTTTAACGAGGGTTTTCTAGTTATGGTTCTTCATTCTTGCCCGAAACTAAATGCCATGGAATATGAATTTGATCGTAACACATTTATAGCGACGCCAATTGAAGTTATATTTGTCCAAAGAAATGGTACTAAACACACACACACATATATATATATATATATATATATATAATAACTTTCTAATACAGGATCCTATACAAATTTTTCGTACGGTTTCATTGATTCCAACCGGTTTGAATCAATGTAATTTTACTTTCACTTATTCTAATTGGTTTGAATCAATGAAACCGTCCGAATTTTTTATACAATATATATATTCACATTAGCACCCCTTATTTTAATACTATGAACACCTTTGATGAAATCGCATGCAATTGAATGTGTTTCGATGAGATTTTTTTATGAACCCTGAGAAATTAAAATACACATCTTGTACAAATTGTAAATATTTTTGGATTCGAGAACTTTTTTTTTTGTTATTTCTCTATTTTTAAATGTTTTATCTTCAAAAAAGTCGAAAAAATTAGTTTCTGTATCCGATTTTTTTGTTTTTTTTCCTACAAATGTATTTCATTATTTTTATCAGTAATGCCAAAAATCACATCAAAATCTAATTAAATTTCACCAAATGTGCTTAAAGTGTGCATTGTAAAAAGTTTTCATTGAAAAATTTGTATATATATATAAAATGAGGGTTAAGATGTTCAATTCAACAAATTCAATCAAAAATACTACTTTAAATGTATTCTAACAAGAGGCTGTCGTGGGTCAAAGAACTGGTCATCGACTACGAAGAGGTAATTCTAGTGTCTTCTATGGCATCTCTCTTTTCATGTTTTGCTTGGCCGTCAACAATGGGGATAATTTAGGGGGAAGACAATTAAATGAGGTGATTTGGGACATTTAGTCTTAGGGACATTTATGTTAAAGTAGTCTTTGACATAACTCAACCCCAAAAGCTAGTTTGTAGGGTTATATATTGCTAGTGTGCTCACTCGACAACACTTGTACCCGTGACGGGCAGGGTGATACACGGAGCCCGACACATCCCCGAGCATATCCAGCACCGATACCATGTCCAAGTGGTATTGGGTGACTTGTTCCAAAGGTGGGCGTTTGCAAGTGTACGAGGCCAGAGTGTAGTACAATAATAAGTAAATTTCGTTCCCATGAAGATTGATGAGTTGAGTACCGAAATTGATTGATCTAGATACTATTTGAACATGAATGGTGATTTTAATAACTACACTAAATCTAAATTAACTACTAAAGATATTATAGCTAAGATTGTGAAATGAAAACAAGAAATTAAATCGAATGTAACTATGTGATTAGAAATGCTAAGACATATAATCCACCTCACCCCCTCCGGTATCAAGCTGTAGACTCACTTAAATACCCAAATTGTGCAAATGTGAATTGTAGACCCGTGCACCTGATAAGAATCTATACTCTCTCTCTAGAATAATAAAAATTACATCCACGCATACCCAAAGCCTATCTCTCGATGACCCTAAACTATACGTATGAATTCATTAAGAACTTAGGCATATAAAAAGGGATCCTATACGCTAGGCTCACGTATCTCTACCTTACTAGTCATACATATAGAGGGCATTTTATCAAACACATGTTGTGCGTCACCTCTCGGTTCATAGCACACAACAATATATCATTCACAAGTTGATCAATCTCATGAAAGCATTAAGTATTCAAAAATATCCTTACGAAACAAAAGCATACATGGATAAAATAGAAAGTCTATATCATTACATTTGGGGGTTTGGTTTCATCAAGCCTTAGTAAAGAAAAATTAGTTCATACTACGATTTAGAGCCATACAAAACATATATGAAATTAAATACATGACTCTACACCAATAGTGAAATAGAAAGGGTTTAGAGAAAACTATATGGAAAGTCTCTTCTTCTCCTTCAATTTGTCTTCGGCTCCCATTTGCCCAAAAATGTGAAGTGATGATGGATGTGATGAGTGGGTGTGGTAGATGTGTTGGATTTTAGGGGAAATGTGGTGTCTTGGTAGTTTTCTTGGAAGATGGGTTGATGAAGTATATGGAAGTTGAAAGAATGAGATATTATGAGAGTTTTTAGGGAGAAAGTGGTCCTCATGTCAAAAAATTAGAAAGGTATATATATATGGGAATGAATTAGGGTCGGGGTAAAAATGTCATTTTTATGATTGTGTAATTATTTTGTGCAAAAGGGCGACCTTGGGGTCAGGTCGCCCTGAAGTCGCTTTTGTGTTTGTCTGGGGAGGTAAAACCAAAGAGGATAACGACCTTGGGGTGACTCGGGGTCAGGTCGCCCTGAGGTCACATCTGGTGGAGAGTCCAAACCCGAGAGGATAGAGATCTTGGGGCGACTTGGGGTCAGGTCGCCCTGAGGTCGCTTTTGCGTCTGGTGAAGAGTCCTTAAGCCGAGAAGATAATGACCTTGGGTCAACTTATCTGAGGTCGCCTTGAGGTTGATTTTTCATCTGTTTTTGGCTACTTGCACATTTTCTACTCCACTTTAATTCCATCATAGATCATTAAGCTTCAAATCCAATCTAGGTCTGCTTAACTTATTTAAATTCTTAAGAACTCAGTTTTAACCTAGAGAGGAACACAATTTGATATGGATTTGGGGCTACATTACATGTAGAAGTGGAACAGTCAAATACCTCCAAACCTATCATTTGATCGTCCTCGAGCAAAACCAAATGAAAATAAACGAAAGAACATAAACTAAACCTATAAAAACAACACCACTTTCATGGGTGACACGATGTCACTTAGCATGTGCCACAAGCCTTGTAAAACCCCTAGGCGATCCCTAGAGGATGAGTGAAGTCTCGTCGAGGGTTTACAAAATGATACCCACAAACGTCTTTCTTGTTAAGCCAACTATAGATAGAGATACGGTAATAGGCGAATCGGAATAGAGGTATATGCATGCTAAAATCCCTAAGAGAATGCTCAAAAAATGAAAGCTAAGGTGCTACAACAAGAGAGATTGCAATTCCATACTTATTAGTGAACTCATCTTCAAGAGCATCGAACACAAGAGTCTTTTGATAGCATTTCGCCTCGGCTCTATACCTTACCAGATCTCTCTTGTTTTACCACTCAGAACCTAGGCTCACTCAACAAGTATATACGGTTGGAGGTTATGCACAAGAATTTTTCAAATTTTACATGCATATAATGAATTTTGATAAACTGCTTAATTTTAAAACAATTGGAGCACAGAAATTTGAACATTAAGAACAAGAGCAAACATCATTTGATACCGTCGTCCACCAATAAGACCCCTCATAAAGATCAATTAAGACTTCTTTTAATTTCAAAAAAAGGCCAATTGTGAGTTATGTTAAGGTGATGAGTGGATGAAGTGATTTGGCTAGCTAATTTTCATGCTACAAAGATTTGACATTATACGCTCAGACCTTGCTCTTATCTACCATTGACTCTATAGGGTATTTTCATCAAAGCACATGCGCTGATTTTAGTTGCTTAATTTGAGCAACTTATAATTTCTTTTTTTTTATTCCTTTATATATATATATATATATATATATATATATATATATATATATATATATATATATATATATATATATATATATAGTGACACACTAGAGCTGTTCCATTTATATTATTTACATATTGCAATTCACATGACCAAAGCATAATGATGGTTTGTGTTTGGGTTTATTATGGTGGTGTGATGTTGGAGGGTACGGTGTTAGGGTTTAGTGTGTAGGTCTTATATATTTAAGGCATTAAAATACAAACACAAGGGTTAGGGTTTAGGCCATTTTTAAGTGATTAACATGCATCGCCTACGTCATTTCTAAAGGCATGGGTTAAGCAAGCAAACAACAGCTAAGATTATGATGATGCTCTTAAGAGTTCTATTCTTTAATGCCCAAAGTTGTGGAATGAGGTCCTTTTGTATATGCTTATTTTTCTACAAGAAGAGTGCTTAAGATTTGACAGAAAAATATGAACTAATAAGGATGCTATTTAGTTTTGGCCTTACATGGGTAGTCTCTCCACTAATGATCTAAACATCTTAAGCGCGATATCCATTCACTAAGGCACATTAGAGTCTGGTATGGTGCGTGCAAGCAACATGGTGTAGCTTTAACCAGCATAACCTTAGCCTCGACTCAGAGGGACAAAACTTGCAAAGGTTGGAAGCATCTCATTAAGTAAGAAAATGCCCTAAATTTTGGCAAAGAAAGAGAATTGACATAATTGACTCTGCACCCACACAATCATGCAAGAATTTCAAAAAACTACAAAGAAAATTGAACACATAAGCAAGCCAATCATGCAAAAATAACAACATACACAATGGTCATTGGATGACCGCAACCCCAAACCTAAACGAAACATTGTTTTCAATGTTTGCACAATAACGAATCGGACAGTGTATGCTTAGAAACGGGAGAGAGGCCAAATGTAACCCTCTAAACCCTGTAAAAAAAACTTAATACTAGACACAAGACAACACCACACTCCTAAGCTAGACAAGTATTATGAAAGAAAATGATCAAATAAAGTAAAATATAGAAATAAAACTCCAACATTATTTATAATCCATGAACAACAGTTTAAGTCCATCAATGTAATTAAAGGAGTTCTAGATACAAAAGAAAAGAAACACCATCCATCATATGAAGCGAAACAAAGTTCTAAAGGCAACAAATAAAATAAACTGAATCAGATGTGGGTGGCCAATCTCTACAGATACTGGTGGGGCATGGTAGGGTGCAGAGGTGCTTGATGAGATGAACCTTCTGGGCTGGCTGAAGGTCCGGTAGACATGCGAGGCACAAATGGAATCTGGATGCCTGTATCACCGAAACCTCTCTGAAAAGCATCCATCCTATCATGAATGTACATGAACTGCCCCATATAGGTCTAGTGGTTAGCGTCCATCTGTAGGTGCATCGCCTTAAGAGCGCTCAACATCTGATTCATCTTTGGCCTCTGATCAGTTTGCTCCGTATCTAGATCACCCTCAAGATTCTGCTCATCGCAATCCGGATCTTCTGGGTCATCCTCGTCCGATTATACTCCAAGTACCATGATTCCTTTTTGCTTGGCAAGATCATTGTAAATCCTTTTTTCCATGTCCGCCATCGAAAGAAACATAGTCCATCATCTCTCTTACACATTAATATTGGATTCTTCACTAAAGTGAGTGATCAAGCAGATGAAGGGCAATATGCCTTTTAATGAGTGCCCACCCTAAAAGATATGCATCATTATGATTTGGCATATGTCCATGTGTAGATCATTTCATGCATAGTACAAGAAACGTGCGACATCATAGCCAAAATCGGTGCTATGGGTTGTTGGTGCTAAAGAAAATGAGAAGAACACATATCAAAATCCCGCATCTAACTTCAATTGGCCTTGTAACATGAGATGTCGATAGTCATTCCAAACCTGGTTGCCTTCCATTCTTAAGTCGACAGCTGACTACCTATTCCATAAGTCAAAATTTTCATGTTTTGACAGGTCATCAACCAAGTCACCAAGATTCCCAGGAGTTTTGAACAACCGGTTAATTCGTTCGGCTGTAATTTGGACTGCTCTTCCCTAAACCATGTCAGGGACCCCGTGAAGGAATTGAAATGGGACCATAGCATAATAAATTTTTCTGACCACCTATTCCATCCCATTGTGCTCACTGTTTCATAGATAAATAGGTTACCGAAAACTGTCATATTAATACCCCTTTCCGACCAAATTCTCTTACTTTGGAATAGCACCCATTTTTTTGGATCTTTCGAATTCAAGAATTCAGTAACCGAATCTCCTTTACCTTTTCCCCTTACCGACGGCATTGCCGAAGGCTGTCTCCTTTTCTTGGATGGTCTACCGCCATCCTTAGCAACTTGTTTCCCTTTTTTACCACCAACCATTCCCAATTTTTACCAAATCCTAACACCCAAAACAAAATTTCCATAGAAAATGGCTACACCACCCTGACTTCTAGCAATAATCGATCAACAAAGCACAACCACTGTTATTTCTAACAATAATAAATCAACAAAGCACAACTACCCTTAGAACTATGCACTAAGCAACTCTAATCAATAAAATAGACCACAACAATATGTTTTCAACAAATAATCCCCAATTCAATATCATTGTATCTTCTCAAGAGTATAAACCCAAAGAAAGTATAGAAATCTATACCCTAGTCGATCATTTTAACATAAATGGAGAAGATTTGGCTAGGATTACCTTTGAAGAAGAAGAAGAATTCTTGTGGAATACTTGAAAGCATTTTTGATTAGGAAATTTTGTGTTTGAAACTGCTCTCCACGACCTAGAGTTTTATCCCAGTTTTCACACAGATGTGACCTGAAGGCGACCCGGAGGTCGATTTTGACCAAAACAGTGCCATTTCTCTTAATGATTAGGGAAAAAGTGATCTGGAGGTCACTTAGTTTTATACTCATGGGGTTGCTTTCATCTCGGGTTGGGAACTTCTAGAGGCAATTGCGACCTTATGGTGAATTGAGCTAAGGTCACCCTGAGATCGCTTTTGCCTCAGTTTTGTAGTTTCTTCCTTTCTGGCCTAATTTGATGAATCCACTTTAAGTTCCTGCAACAACGAAAACTTGCACACAACACCAAACACTCATAATCTAACATTCAATTTCCCAAGTTTGAGTGCAAGCATGAACCTTTGACTAAAAATTAAAGTGAAGGAGACTAACTAATATTGGATTCCAATAAAAGAAAAGAAAAATTACTACTACTATATAGTACCTCCCTTTTTATGTCTTGGACTTAGGTTGTTTCTTAGAAGCGAACCACCTCCTTGAACTCCTCCCATTCATGTTCCTAGTTTTAGGATTATGCTCAATAAAAAGAGTGTGATAATGTATTTGACAATATTTTCATATTAAATAAAGTGATTTCTAGTTTAACAAACCTTGTAACATTTATATTCTAATTATTATAATTTTCAAAAGCAAATAATCATAAGGTCAAAAGGCTATACGAAATGAAGAATTGTTCTTACATCTGGATATGTATGAGGTAGACACAATTCTTTAGTTAGTCTTGAACAATATTCACAACTTAAGATCAAGGTTGTGCACCTTTACCTCATTAAAGTTGTAGTTTCTTTTGCTAGCATTTGAGTGGGTCAAATATGTTATGATGAATCTAAAATCATCAAAGTGTAGTGTATTTAGGCAAAAACATTGAGTGCACTAAGTGCATTGAATATGATTACAATGAAATACTTTATCTAGAACCGTCAGTGGTGTTGGGATTATGCTCGATAGCAAGAGTGTAATAATATATTTGACAATCTTTTCATATTAACAAAGTGATTTCTAGTTTAACAAATCTTATAGCATTTATAGTTTAATTTTTATAATTGTCAAAAGTAAATAATCATAATGTCAAAAGACTATGAGAAAAGAAGAATTGTTTATACATCTAGATATGTATGAGGTAGACATAATTATTTAAATAGTCCTAAATAATATTCACAACTTAAGATAAAAGGTTGGGCGCCTTTATCTTGTCAAAGTTGTAGATTCTTTTGCTAACATTTGAGTGAGATCATATGTGTTATGATGAGTCTAAAATCGTCAAAGTGTGGTGTCTTTGGGCAAAAGAATCTAGTGCACTGGGTGCATTGAATTGGATCACTACCGTCAACGGATAAAAGTTTTCATTTGAAGACAATCGGAGAGTCTATCTCAATCCTGAGATAAATGATGGACTTATGGTTGTAAGTGTTATCATTTGAGCTATCAATGAGTACGTTATATAGCATAGTTTATCCTCGATAGTTTGGTGGTATTCATTTGTTAATCGATAGGGGACTTCATTTATAGATATGGACATCGTGACTCTATTTATTAAATGAGAGTAGAATATCATCATATGGATGTTTTGAGGTACTCGATATTAAATCTTAACGTTAAGTTTTCAATAGTGTCTATTGAAACATGGCTTCTGGACAAGTCAAAATATCCAAGTTCAAAATGTGGTCATATGAGTAAATATGGTAACTTGGAGAGCTATAAGTGGTCTATGAGCTCTTGGAGATTACTGATATTCTTCACGATGATACACTTTCTCCATTAATGTTGTCTAGGGTATGAATTAGACATATTAACTTATTCTATCTTTATTTAAAAGTTCAATTTTAGTTCTTTAGTGGAATAAACTAAAATTAAGAGATCGGACCTAAGTGAATCATTTGTTGATTGTGATTGGGTTGTGTCTATTGGAGTTTAAATTTAAATAGCCCACCAAGATCTACAATCCACATAAACTTGTATGGATCACTTGATATATATTCTACCGGACCAATTTAGGGGTCCATTTAGAATTGTATTGAGGCATGTGAACTTGTTTCTTTTTGTAAGAATGAGTCTAGTTCACATATGGACTTTTTATTAAGGTCCAATATATTTAATAAAATAAGAAAAATAATATATTATCCCATATATATATGAGTTGGGTGGCAAGGCTATTTAAAATAGCTTAATTATATTATTTTTATTTTATTTTATTAAATGAAAATTAATTAATTTGGTAATTAATTAATTAATTAATTAAAAGTCAAAATCTTTTTCTAGTAAGAGTAGGTCTCCTAATTTTATATTATTATTGGTAGTATAATTAATATTAAAGACTATATTTGATAAGTAGATAAATAAAAGGAATTATTTATCAAATCAAATTATGAAGTTTTTAATATGGTTACAAATACACTATTGAATTGTATTAAGAGTCTTGGTGTAGGAAAGAATTTTTTTTGGAAAAGAATTCTCGGTCACCTAGTAAATCTACCTAAGGGTAGAATTCTTCTTTGTAAAGGATTCTTAACCACCAAGTAAATCCACTTAAAGAAAAGATTCTTAACAACCAAGTAAATCCTTCTTAGGAAAGGATTTGTGATCCTATATATACAACCTAGTGAATTTCGGCTAGCCCTAAGGTTTTCTATGAGTGAATTTCGGCCAAGCTAGGTAATTTTCAAGAGAGAATTCGGCCTAGCAAGAGAGAATTTTGAGGGAGAAAAATTTAGTTTTTGTTCTAGACAAAATAAGATCAACTAGAATCTTTTTCTTTTTATTGTATATATTCATGTTTTAGAAAGAGATGACACTCTAGGTATTTGCATATATATTTACATTGGAATGTATGGATGTATATATATATATATATATATTTATTTATTTATATATATATATTTATATATATATATATGTTTTATATGTGGTTTTTTATTACTCAATTTTGGTCTTAGAATTTCAATGTATTTCTGTTTTGGGATTGTAACAAGAAGGGTGGTCTATCATCGCCATAATTTTCTTCTTTTTAGTTGCTCAGTTTTTTTTTTTTTTTTTTGTAATAAAAAAAATCTGCAGTATTTTTTATTTAAAATCCTTCTATAATACATTCAAGTATCGAAGACTCGAAAGTTGGAAGGATTGGAAGCAACAAGAACAAGTTTGGGACCGTGCGTGCGAAGAGCATGCGGCCACATTTGTTGTGGAATGGGCTTTGTACGTCAGCCCTATGGAAGCCATAGGCTGAGCATGGAAGCCATAGGTTATGCATGGAAGCCCTTTATGGGGTTGTGGCATGCACACGCCCATGGGTAGGGAGCCAAGGGTGCACACGCCTATGGGAGGCAGCTGAGGGAGTCCAAACGACGAAGGTCTCGTGAAGACTTGTTCGCCAAGAAAGGAGTTTTTTGTATTCCAAGACATGTAATTTACTTGCTTTTCAAGGATGAGCCAAAATTGTAGCTATTTATATTTTTGTAAATATTGCAATGTTTGATAACATGTCATATAGAATAGGAGTGCCACTCATATATCTCTTTTGGTATGAACATGCATTGAATGATTTAAGTTTCTAATTGGCATCTAGATAACTTGTTAAATCATTCTATGGAATTCGATCACACGCCTTAAATAATTGAATGGGAGAAGGTGTTTTGGAACACCTACGGTCTCCAAGTTTAGTTGAGCTTTATATTTCGTGTAATAACCTCCCAAGAGGTATTCATGAATGGAATTTAGCAAGATACTTCCTTACAAGGATAGATTGAACAATTAGCCCAAATGATATCTACTCTCAAATGAGGGATATTTGTGAGGGTTTATATTGAAGGTCGATAACTTGGTAACACACTCAATGTGATTTTATTAATATCCTCCCAAGAGTTCTTGTTAATAAAATTGCAAGGCTAAAATTAAAAACGCTGGTTGTTATGTTAACAATTACGTGAGACCTAGTCCAACTAATAAGTGGTGTGAACTCTCAAATGAGGTGTGGCATTTATGAGTGTTGGATCACCATTGAATTTTTACGATTGAATTATATTATTTAATTCAAGATAAATATTCGAAAGTGCTTTATCGTGATTATTTACTTATATATTTTTTGTTAATATAAAGAAATCATGACCTCATCCATAATCAACATCCTAAAAGATAATACTTTAACTGATGATAATTATGTCACATGGAAAAGGAAAATTAGGTTGTTATTGCAAGCTAAAAAACATAAATTTGTTATGTCTATTCCTTAACCACCAAACTAATGAATCTACTCAGGAGAAAAGAGATGAGTATCAGTAGTGGATGTCTTCGTATGAGATGGCTAAATGTACGTTCCATTATGGACATCATCTCTGACGTGTTACAACAACAACATGAAGGAATGGAGACTGTTGCCGATATAATGATGTCTCTAGAGGAGATGTTTGTATGAGGTCTAGGACGACTAAGAGAGAGGCAGAAACTGCTTTTATGAATCTCAGGATGAAACCCGGTTAGGGTGTGAAAGATCACATGATGAAAGTCATAGCACATCTCAACATTGCTGAACTGAATGATGTTGAGATAGATGGTGAGACCAAAATTGACATGATTGTCAACTCACTGTCGGATTCCTTTGATCAACTCAAGTTGGACTACACCTTGAATAATAAGGAATACACCTTGCAAGGCGTGATGCAAGATGTTCAAAGCGTGGAAAAAAATCATTGTGAAGGGCAAGGGTCAAGAGATTCATACCGTACGTAAAATTGCTACTGTTAAGACCCGTAAGAAGGTCAATAAACAACAGAAGAAAAAGCAACTAGGACCTACTAAGAAGGAGACAAAGAAAGTAACCAAGATCAAAGGGAAGTGCTTCCTTTGTGGTGAAAAAGGACATGGGAAAAGAAATTTCCCAAAGTCTCAAGACAAGAAGGAAGAAGGTAATATTAATTATCTTGAAACATATTTTTTGACAGATTCTATGGATTCTTGGATCATAGACTCCGGAGCCACTAATCATGTTTATTTTTCCTTACAGGGGTTCAAGGAAAGGAGAAGGTTTAATGAGAACGAATTCAACTTGCATTTAGGCAATCAAGCGTTGGTGTCTGTTAGTTTAGTGGAATATATTAGAATTAGTTTAGATTCTTATAGGCATTTAGATTTAAT
Organism: Dipteronia dyeriana; assembly: GCA_032871835.1. Taxonomy (NCBI): domain Eukaryota; kingdom Viridiplantae; phylum Streptophyta; class Magnoliopsida; order Sapindales; family Sapindaceae; genus Dipteronia; species Dipteronia dyeriana. The sequence goes on along the minus strand of CM065296.1, from coordinate 96,084,208 downwards.
AGGCGTTTGTTATGTACCTCAATTCAAGAGGAATTTAATTTCAGTTTCTTGTTTAAATAAATTTGGTTATTCGGTTACTTTTAATAAAGCTTTTATTATTAGTAAGAATGACAAAATTATTTGCAAAGGTACATTAAAAAATGGTTTATTCTATTTGCATGGAAATATCTCTCACTTATTAGATACAGAATCAACGAAACCTAATCATAAAAGAGTAAAATTATCAAAAGTTGAAACCTACCTATGGTATTTGTGTCTAGGTCATATCAACCTTAATAGGATTAAAAGATTGGTAAGTGACAGACCTCTAAGTGACTTAAAGGTCGATGATCTACGAACTTGTGAATCTTGTTTGGAAGGTAAAATGACCAAAAGGTTGTTTACGACCAAAGGCACAATAGCCATCGAATGTTTAGGATTGATACACACTGATGTGTGTGGACCTATAGGATTCAAGCTAGAGGTGGATATGAGTACTTCATCACCTTCACGGATGATCACTCAAGATTTGGTTTTGTGTATCTCATGAGACATAAGTCGAATGCTTTTGACATGTTCAAAGCATTTAAAACTGAAGTTGAAAATCAGCTTGAGAAGTGCATAAAAATCTTGAGGTCTGATCGTGGTGGAGAATATCTATCTGGTGAGTTTCAGTTATATCTTATTGATAATGGGATAATTTCTCAGTTTTTTGCACCAGGCACACCTCAACAAAATGGGGTGGCAGAAAGTAGAAATAGAACTCTTTTGGACATGGTTAGGTTTATGCTGAGTTATTCAACGCTCCCTAATTCTTTTTGGGGATATGCTTTACAAATCGTAATATACATTCTAAACGATGTACTATCTAAGTCAGTTCCTAAAACACCGCATGAGTTGTGGACCGGGCGAAATCCTAGTTTACAACACTTAAAGATATTTAAATGTTTTGGCAGGTGTTAAAAGGAAAGACAAAAAAGATGGAGTCTCATTCAAAAACATGCATATTTGTAGGGTATCCAAAAGGAACAAAAAGAATATTATTTTTATAGTCCTTCAGATCTTAAAGTATTTGTTTCGACAAATGCTAAATTTCTGGAAGAGAACTATATGAATAATTTTATGTCTAAAAGTAGAATTGTCCTAAATGAGCTTTTAGAAGATACAATTTCATAAGAAGTTTCACTACCAAGCCCAATTGTAAGTTCCGTACCAACACAAGATCAACAGTCTACCATACATCATCGTAGTTGGAGGGTTAGTAGACAACCTGAGAGATACATCGGTCTAGGAGAATCTGTAGAGAATCTTCCGGATGACGATGATCCCTATACGTACAAGGAAGCAATAGAAGATGTTGATTGTCGCCATTGGAAAAAGACAATGCAATCCGAAATTGAATCTATGTTCAAAAACAAAGTCTGGCCTCTTGTAGACTTGCCTAAAGGGATAAAACCCATTGGGTGAAAGTGGGTATATAAGAGGAAAAGAGGAATGGATGGAAAGGTGGAAACCTTTAAAGATAGATTGGAAGCTAAAAGTTATACACGGAAGGAAGGTATCGATTATGAAGAAACCTTCTCTCCTGTGGCAATGCTTAAATCCATTAGGATACTTTTATCCGTTGCTACATCTCTAGACCTAGAGATTTGGCAAATGGAAGTCTTGACAAAAGCATCTATATGATGCAACCAGAAGGATTCATTGAAAAAGGCTAAGAGGAAATGGTATGCAAGTAGCAAAGATCCATATATGGATTGAAGTAATCATCCAGATCCTGGAACATAAGGTTCGATCAAGCAGTCAAAGTTTTGGATTTATTCAAAACCTTGACGAACCCTGTGTATACAAAAGGATTAAAGGTGACAAGTTGATTTTCCTAGTTCTTTACGTTGATGATATACTACTCATCGAAAACGATGTAGGTGTATTGACATGAATAAAAGAATGGTTAGCAAAACAATTTGATAAGAAGGATTTAGGAGAAGCAAGTTATATTCTTAGTATCCAAGTCATAAGGGATATAAAGAATATAACGATTGCATTATCCCAAGCTTTATACATAGATAAAATCTTGTCTAGATTTTTCATGCAAGATTCCAAGAAAGGTATGTTATCTTTCAGACATGGAATCAAACTTTCTAAGGAACAAGATCCTAAAATGAGCATGAAGAGCAATTCATGAGTAGGGTTCCATATGCATCGGCGGTTGGAAGTCTCATGAATGCAATGCTCTGCACTAGACCATATATTTGTTTTATTGTGGGAATAGTTAGCAGGTTTCAATCGAAACCTGGTCCTGATCACTGGACGGTTGTCAAGCATATTTTCAAGTATATTAGGAGAACGAAAGATTATATGCTTGTATACTCTGTAGGGGATTTAATTCTCGTTGGATTTATAGATTCTGATTTTCAGTCAGATTCTGACTCCAATAGATCAACATCAGGATTTGTGTCTACTATTGGAGGAGGGGCAGTTGTATGGAGGAGCATCAAACAATCTTGTATTGCTGATTCCACTATGGAAGCAGAGTATGTTACTGCATGTGAGACTGCTAAAGAGGATGTCTGGCTCCGCCAATTCCTGATTGACTTGGAAGTGGTTCCTGATGCGAATAAGTAGATCATTATCTATCATGACAATAGTGGACCAGTGGCTAATTTGAGAGAACCAAGAAGTCATAAGAGAGAGAAACACATTGAAAGAAAGATCGCGTCAACAGATAATCTAGCGGATCCCTTTACAAAGACTCTTCCACAAAAGAGTTTTGATGGGAATCTAGAAAATATGGGGATGAGAGATATGACACATTTGCTATAGAGCAAGTGGGAGATTGTTGGGATTATGCTCGATAGTAAAAGTGTAATAATGAATTTGACAATATTTTCATATTAATAAAGTGATTTCTAGTTTAACAAACCTTATAGCATTTATAGTTTAATTATTATAATTGTCAAAAGTAAATAATTATTAGGTCAAAAGACTATGAGAAAAGAAGAATTGTTCATACATCTAGATATGTATGAGGTCGACACAATTCTTTAGTTAGTCTTGAATAATATTCACAACTTAAGATAAAAGGTTGAGCGCATTTTTCTTGTCAAAGTTATAGATTCTTTTGCTAGCATTTGAGTGGGATCAAATGTGTTATGATGAGTCTAAAATCATCAAAGTGTGGTGTCTTTGGGCAAAAGAATCTAGTGCACTGGGTGCATTGAATTGGATCACTATGAAATACTTTATCTAGAATCGTCAATGGATAAAAGTTTTCATTTGAAGACAATCAGAGAGTCTATCTCAATCCTGAGATAAATGATGGACTTATGGTTGCAAGTGTTATCATTTGAGCTATCAATGAGTACTATTATATAGCATGGTCTATCCTCGATAGTTTGGTGGTATTCATTCCTTAATCGATAAAGGACTTCATTTATAGATATGGACATCGTGGCTCTATTTATTAAATGAGAGTAGAATATCATCATATGGATGTTTTGAGGTATTGGATATTAAATCTTAACGTTAAGTTTTCAATAGTGTCTATTAAAACATGGCTTCTTGACAAGTCAAAATATCCAAGTTCAAACTTTGATCGTATGAGTAAATATGGTAACTTGGAGAGCTATAGGCGGTCTATGAGCTCTTGGCGATTACTGATATTCTTCACGAGGTTACACTTTCTCCATTAAGGTTGTATAGGGTATGAATGAGAAATATTAACTTATTCTATCTTTATTTAAGAGTTCAATTTTAGTTCTTTAGTGGAATGAACTAAAATTAATAGATCGGACCTAAGTGAATCAATTGTTGATTGTGATTGAGTTGTGTCTATTGGAGCTTAAATTTAGATAGCCTGCCAAGATCCTCAGTTCACACGAACTTTCATGGATCACTTGATATATTCTACCTGACCAATTTAGGGGTCCATTTAGAATTGTATTGAGGCATGTGGACTTGTTTCTTTTTTGTAAGAATAGGTCTAATTCACATGTGGACTTTTTATTAATGTCCTATGGATTTAATAAAATAAGAAAAATAATATATTGTCCCATATATATGAGTTGGGCGGCAAGGCTATTTAAAGTAGCTTAATTATATTATTTTTATTTTATTTAATAAAATGGAAATTAATTAATTTGGTAATTAATTAATTTGTTAATTAATTATTTATTTAATTAAAAATCAAAATCTTTTTCTAGTAAGAGTAGGTCTCCTAATTTTATACTATTGTTGGTAGTATAATTAATATTAAAGACTATATTTGTTAAGTATATAAATAAAAGAATTATTTATCTAATCAAATTAGGAATTTTTTAATATGGTTACAAATACACTATTGAGTTGGATTAGGAGTCTTGGTGTAGGAAAGAATTCTTTTTGGAAAAAGATTCTTGGTCACCTAGTAAATCTACCTAAGGGTAGAATTCTTCCTTGAAAAGGATTCTTAACCACAAAGTAAATCCACCTAAAGAAAGGATTCTTAACTACTAAGTAAATCCACCTAAAGAAAGGATTATTAACCACCAAGTAAATCCACCTAAGGAAAGGATTCTTAACAACCAAGTAAATCCTTCTTAGGAAAAGATTTGTTATCCTATATATACAACCTAGTGAATTTCGGCCAAGATAGGTAATTTTCAAGAGAGAATTCGGCTTATCAAGAGAGAATTTTGAGGAAGAAAAATTTAGTTTTTGCTCTAGACAAAATTCGATCAACTCATAGATATAGGGTGTAGAATTCGGCCAAGGAGAAAAGAGAAAAAGAGAACGTTTTTTTTTATAGTACACCAGTATCCTTTACATCAAAATGGTTTTGTGTACTAAATCAAATCGTCACGCGAGTTTCAATCAATTAGATTGATAATTCACAAGTGACCGGACGTTCTTGGATTTTTCTCCGGGAGGATAATTGTAACTAACAAAGAAAAAGGTTTCGTTTGTTTCCATCATTAGGTATACAATTTAAAAAAAGGGAGCCCACACTCATATGTGATTCATGTTCGTGATTGGATTGGAATATCTTACGGATTCAATTCGGCACTTGTTCAATCGACACGAGAAAAAGGTTCGACACTTTTATAAACATCAATTAATCTTGGGTTAAGGTTCTTGTTATTTAAAAAGGGAAAAAAATTATTTATACCGAAACCCTATTTTATGAATTTTCTACGCTTCCGCTGCACGTATTTTCCCTACAAGTGGATAAAAGTTTTCACATAAGGACAATCAGAGAGTCTATCTCAACCATGAGATAAATTATGGACTTATGGTTACCAGTGTTATCATTTATGCTGTCAATGGGTACGATTATATAACATAGTCTATCCTCGATGGATTGGTTGTATTCATTTGTTAATCGATAGAGGACTTCATTTATAGATATGGACATCATGGCTCCAATTATTAAATATGAGTAGAATATTATCATATGGATATTTTGAGGTATTGGATATTAAGTTTTCGATAGTGTCTATTGAAACATTTCTTCTGGACAAGTCAAAATACCCAAGTTTAAAATGTGGTCATATGAGTAAATATGGTAACTATGAGAGTTATAGGCGGTCTACGAGCTCTTGACGATTACTGGTATGTTTCACGAGGATACACTATCTCCAATAAGGTTGTCTAGGGTACGAATGGAAAACATTAACTTATTCTATCTTTATTTTATAGTTCAATTTTAATTTTTTAGTGGAATGAACTAAAATTAATAGATCAAACATAAGTAAATCATATGTTGACTGTAATTAGGTTATGTCCATTGAAACTTAAATTTAGATAGCTCGCCAATATCCTCAATCCAAATGAACTTACATGGATCATTTGATATATTCTATTGGACTATTTTTTGGGTCTATCTAGAGTTGTTTTTGGATTCGGAATCCAAAATTTTATGGAGAGGTACGGTCATGTGTGATCAAGACACGCGGTAACTCTTCAAATACTTGGTATGGGCAGCCAAGGATGTGGGAATCCTTGGGCGGCTCTAATGGGGTGAGACTAGCATTCCATTAATACATTAAGAATATAATTTGCATATTTTAATTAAATGGGCTATTAAATTATATTAATGTATTAATTTAATGCATGTGGGCTTTTATAAGAGTAAGTCTAGTTCACATGTGGACTTTTTAATAAAGTCCAATGGATTTAATAAAATGAAAAAATAATATCTTGCCCATGGTATAGGTTTGGGCAGCAAGGGCTAAGATTATTAGCCTAATATATTGTTTTATTTTATTATTAAATTAATTGAAAGTTATTTATTTATTTATTTATTTGATTAAAAGTTAAAATCTTTTTCTAACTAGGAAAAGGTTTCTTAGTGTCATACTATTGTTGATAGTATGATAAGTATCAAAAACTTTATTTGATAAGTAGATAAATAAAATAAATTTATTTATCTAGTAATATTAGGAAGTTTTTGATATCTATCAAGACTCTAATTGACAATTAGTCAAGTTATGAGGTTTTTGATAAAATCACAATTCAATTCATATTCAATAACTTAATATTGGATAATACACTGATGAGTTGGGATATGATTGAACTTAATAGTAGATAAGAGTTTTGGTGAAACAAAAATCCTCCTTCTGTGAGGATTTTTAGCCACCTATAAAATCCCATCAAGGGAGTTCGGCCAAGGCTAAGGGTCTTGAGGGAGAATTTTTTATTTGCTTTAAAAAAAATTTATCCAACTCATAGGAAATGTGTGAGAATTCGGCCAAGAAAAAAAGAAAGAAAGGAGCATTTTATTTTTGATAGTGCACCAGTAGCTTTTATATCAAAAGTCTTTGTGTACATCATCGAATTAGGTTCACGAGAGTTTTCAAATAAAAGATTAAGAATTCACAAGTGACCGAATGTTCTTTGTTTTCTGTAGGAGGGTTATTGTGTCTAACAAAAGAAAAAGTTTTTTGTTTTCCATCATCAGGTACACAATTCTAAGAAAGGAAGCTCACAGTCCTAGGTGATTCACGTTCGTGATTGGATTGTAAGATCTTACGGTTTCAATTCGACGTAACATCAATCGTCATGTGAAAAAGGTACGATACCTTTTAATTATATGTTAAATAATCAAGGATTAAGGTTCTCACTTTTAAAGGATTTTTTTTTAAATATACCGATCAAATATTTTGCTTCCGCCGCGTGTTTTGTCCTACAACTAGCAAATTTTCAACCGTTGCCCATTCAGCTTGAACTGCTCTTTCTTGTCATTCTCTACCTAGACAGCCCCATGGGGAAAAACCTCCATGACCGTGAAGGGCCCCGTTCAATGGCTCTTGAGCTTGCTGGAAATAACTTCAATCTTGAACTAAAAAACAGTACCTTGTAACCCACCTTGATCTCCTTGAATGTTAATCTCTTGTCATGCCATCTTTAACTCTTCTCTTTGAAAATCCTTGATCTTTCATAGGATTCCATTCACAAAACCTCCAACTCACTCAATTGGAGGCACCTCTTCTCTCTGACTTCTTTCAAATTCATATTGAGTAGCTTAATTGCCAACCACGCTTTGTGCTCGAGTACAAATGGCAAGTCATAGACTAGCTAGAAAGGTGACATGTCGATTGGAGATTTGTATGATGTACGGTAGGCCTACAATGCATCATCTAACTTCTTGGCCAAGTCCTTCCTTCTAATTCCCACCATTTTCTCCAATATGCTCTTTATCTCCCTATTTGACACTTCGGCTTGCCCATTAGCTTGAGGATGGTACGGGGTGGTGACCTTATGCTTCACTCCATATTTATTCAACAGTGCTTTAAAATTCTTGTTACGAAAATGAGATCCTCCATCACTCACCATTTCCCTTGGTGTGAAACGAGTGACAATATAGTTCTTCAAAAACTTTGTCACTTCCTTGGCTTTACATGTTAGGGTAGTTAAAGATTTAATCCACTTTGAAACATAGTCTATGGCAACTACAATGTACTTATTCCCGCACGAGCTCCACTTCTAACATGAGGTTCATCAACATCTCATATCTTTTTGTTATGTTGTTGGTACTTTGACACCGGTCACATGCTTATACAATGCTCATTGAGTCCTTGAATTGTATAGGGCACCAAAAACCCGATTGAAGGACTTTCCTCACCATCCGTGAAGCCCCAAAATGGCCCCCACATTCCTTAGAGTGGCAATGCATCAAAATATCCCATATCTCCTCCTCGGGCACACATCAGCGGATTACTCAATCTCCACACATTCTGAACAATAAAGACTCATCCCAGAAGTAGAACTTTAACTCAACAACAAAAATTCCTTTTTTGGTGCACATTCATATCGGGTGCCACTATCCCACTTGCTAGGTAGTTCACCACATCCGTAAACCATTGCACTAGGCATCTTTGCCGCTCAAAAAGCTGCTCATCAGGGAACTCTTCTTTTATGGGCTCTTCAAGTCGCCCATTATCATTCTTATCCAATCTTGAAAGGTGGTTCGTAACTAAATTCTTGGACCCTCTCTTATCTCTAAGCTCGACGTCAAACTCTTGGAGAAGTAGTATCCATCTTATTAGCCCTGACTTTGCATCTTTCTTTTTCATAAGGCATTTAATTGCTGAACGGTCTATGTAGACAATCACCTTGGACTCAACTAAGGGCCAGTTTGACATTGTTCTTTTGTGGGAAGAAGTGCTTTTAGAATTGTTGTGGGAAGAATTGGTTGAGTGTTTGGTAAACTGATTTTCAAAAGTAATATGATAACTGAAAGCAATTTCAATGTGTTTGGTAAACTGAAGTAAAAAGTGTTGTGAGTATGTAAAATTACTAAAAGGATATAAACATCTAAATGGTGTCATACTTTGCATTTTCTTATTTATTTATGTTTAGTGTTAAGTGTTATATAATTATGGTACTTTATTGAATTAATTAGCCCCATTTTTTTTATTATTTTACTTATTGAATTAATTATCCCCATTTATTTATTTATTTATTTATTTATTTATTTTATTTCTTTATTTCTTTATTTCTTTTTTATTCTACTTTATTGAATTAATTAACTCCATTTTTTTTTGTAAAGTTATGGCAACATTTTTTTTTTGTAAAGCAATATAAGCCCAAACAATTTTGTGCAATTATGATATAATTTTGTATGGTATAATTATGGTACAGTTATGGTATAATTTTATACAATATACCAAACAAATATCATTAAAAAATTATATAAATTATGCAAACCCAAAAGGATATATTTTATAAACGAAAACTATCAAAAATAACGTTATGGAACATATTACATGAGTTTTTTTCAAACGAATAATTGCAAATAATATATAAGTGTGTACACTCATTAAATTTTATGCATTTCCATTTCTCGTCTTCCTAGTCCATCGTCTTCATGTGCATTGACCTCTATTTCTTCATTAACCTCATGAAAATTGTGAAGCTATCTGCCAAACTATATATATATATATATATAAACATCAACTAAATTGAAACCAAAATCATAGAGATCGAATTTATTTTGATGAAAGTACTTATCACAATCACAAAATAGAATAATAATAATAATAATACTAAAAAAAACAAAATTGTCTACCAAAATTAGAAATAGAAATCAATATCTGGGTTTCCACTTTCCAATGCATATTTTATTACGGATTAATGAAACTAATTTTACCAATTTACATGAGATGCCATTCACTTTGGAAAATGTTGATTTTTTTTTACTGGTTAAATGACAATAAACTGGAATTTGAATAATTTAATTTTCAATATGCAACGATTCTGTGCTTTTTTTTTTGAAACTGTAGATGTTCATTAAAAGGACAGTAAAGTCCACAAAGATTACTACAAGGGATCAAAACCAAAAAAGAGAAGCATAACAAAGGTCCCAAATCGACAATCAAAACATGAATACAAGCCAAAGCTATAAAAACTTCTCACTAACAGCCAAGCACCAAGCCCCAAGCACAAAAGCACACAAAAAATATCAATAAAATCTTAGAATAAAAGATAGGCAACAAGAAACAGAGCATAACAGAATGCCATAAAAACCTCATTCTGTGCTTATTTTGCTTTCTTTTTTTGTGCTTTTCTCTTAATGATCTATCTTCATGTAAGGTATGGAAATGCCCGTATGCAATTAGCTAAAAATGTTTAGATTAGGCTGACATGCTAATATTAGTTTTTCCATACTGGATTTCTTTCCATATACACAAACATATCAGACCATACTTGAATGAAAATCAGGGGGATTTGAAACCACCCAAACAACCAGAAAATCAAAACCAAAATTAACATACAGCCCAATAAAATACCTCCTTAGACCAAAACAATAATAAAACCATACACAAACATAAAACCCAAAGAAACAGAGGTTGCATATGGAGACAGAACAGAGAAAACAAGAAGCAAGAGAGAACAAGAAACGAGAACTAACTGAGATTGAGGGTTGGAGAGATCCTCAACCTGTAAAAAACAAAATCATAACCCAAAAATTAGACAAAAATCCCCAAAAATCCAATTCAAAATCAAACCCTAAAATATGAACACATTACACATTACCTGCAATAACGAAATTAGAACCTGAAAGCAAGAGGAATTTCAGAAGAGAAATCGTGGCTGCTTTGATTTACAAGAGAGAGGAAAGAAATCTAAGCTTTCAAATGAGAGGAATAACAGAACGAATGAGAGGTTCAGATGAGAGGAATAACGAAACGAATAAGAGGATATGATTTTCTGAAGAGCCTGCTTTATTTGTTAAAGGTAAGGATAAAGTTGGAAAGTTAGAAAAATCTTATTTAATATCACTGTAACGCATTTTCTAAAAGCAGAAGTCAAAATTCAAAAACATGTATTTGTAGCTTCTCAAAAACTCAGTGGGGAGAAGTTAAAAGCGACCAAAAGCACTTGCCCAAGATTTTACCAAACACCCTGTCTTTGGTTCGGAATCACTTTTGGCTCCAAAAGCAGCTGGGGAAGCAATGTCAAACTGGCCCTAAGTAAGATCGGAACTTGTCAAAGGCAAACACTATCACCAACAATTCATTCTCCGTGGTAGCATAGTTGACTTGAGCCTCATTCAATGTCTGACTTGCATAGTATATGACATGTTGGCGCTTCTCCTTCATTTGACCCAATACGGCCCGCACTGTATAGTCACTTGTGTACTCATTAATTTGAAAGGCACGTCCCAATCCGGAGCCATCACGATTGAAGCTGAAATGAGTTCTTTCTTTAACTCCTCAAATGCCTTCAAGCATTCTTCATCAAACACAAATTTCACATCCTTCATCAAAAGAGAACACAATGGCTTTGTAATCCTTCAGAAATCCTTAATGAATCTTTTGTAAAATCCTGAATGCCTTAAAAACTTCGGACTCCCTTTACTGAAGCCGAAGGTGGCAACTTTTCTATCACCTCTATCTTGGCTATATGCCTATATCTACCTCTATTCCTTTATAGGATATCTAATCGCCCAACATGAACCCTTCCTTAACCATAAAATGGCATTTCTTCATATTAAGCACCAGATTTATGTCCTCACACCTCCGAAGTACCATGAAAAGACAACCCAAAAACTAAAAAGTCTTCCATGAAGACTTCTATAAAATGCTCCACCATATTTGAAAAGATCGCCATCATACATCTTTGAAAAGTCATTGAGGCGTTACATCACCCAAACGACATTCTTTTGTAGGCGAATGTTCCAAAAAGACAGGTAAATGTTGTTTTCTCTTGATCTGCGAGGTCTATTGGTATTTGGTTGTACACTGAGTAGTCATCTAGGAAACAATAGTACTCGTGTCTAGCTAGCCTCTCCAACATTTGGTCTATAAATGGCAACGGGAAGTGGTCTTTTCTTGTTGCATTGTTGAGTTTTTTTTAATTGATACACACCCTTCATCCCGTGACAGTCGGTGTTGGGATTAGTTCATTTTTCTCATTTATGATAACAGTCATCCCACCCTTCTTGGGCACAACTTGCACTGGACTCATCTAAAGGCTGACCAAAATATAGGAAATTATGCTTGCATATAAGAGTTTTAAGACTTTGGCTCTCACCACCTTCTTCATAGTTGGATTCAATCTTCATTGGTGATCAACTGTGGGCTTACAATCCTCTTCTATCAAAATTTTATGCATGCAAACTTAAGGGCTTACTCCTTTGATGTCGGAGATGGTCAATCTGATGGCTCTCTTATGTTCTCTTAGCACTTTTAACAACTTCTTTTCTTTAAGCTTGGATAAGGTGGCCGAAATTATAACTGGAAGTGATGATTACTCACCAAGAAAGACATACCTCAAATGTTCGGGTAGTTGCTTCAATTCGAGACAGTCAATAGTATCCTCATCGGCGCGAGGCCACCCAAAAGAATGAAGACGAGCTCAACCGGGTGGAAAATGTTGGCGAAGATGAAATTGCATCCCCAATTTGAGTAAAGTTGGGTCTGGGGATTAGCTTACAAGGAAGGCTTGCGAGCAGACCCAAATTGTGTAATGGAAGCACAAATAATATTCGTGGAATTTCTATGGATTGTGTTGGGGGAAATCTACCAAAGCTAAACAGATAGATATACTCCTTTCCCGCCCAGGGATGTGACTTATCTGAACCGAACGATAGCAGCTTAAAGCTAAGCCTTTCACGAGCAGTGTCGCTGCTTGATCGGCGGGGATGAGCATCTAATGATTCATTTCCTCTACCTGGGAACGTTACACGGCTCGTACGAGAGTCCCTGATGTGTCTCTAGAGGTTCTTCAATATATGGAGGAAACCGTTGCTTTTCTTCTCTTAGGTTATCATACCTCCACTTTCCTCTAAAGTTAATCAAAGGTTGGGAATTCAATTGCAAGGCAAATTCAGCAACCCTCTCATTTTCATGCCCTTCTGAAGCACCATGAATTATACATGCCTTCAATGGTTCTTTAGAAACATTTATCCTGAAGAACATCTATCCTGAAAAATTCTTCAACTAGCAGCTCAATAACCTTAATCCTTAAGCAATTTTTCACCTTCATTGACCTCTTACCCACATTGGACATGTCAAACACTACTTGCTCATCTCCTACTCTCAATGTCACATTTTCCTCTTTCATATCTAGCAATGCCTTTGTTGTCTTCAAGAAAGGCCTACCAAGAAGTAGAGGTATTTCCACATCCTCCTCCATCTTGAGTATCATGAAGTCCACTGGAAAATATAAATTTTCAACCTTCACCAATACGTCTTCCATAACTCCCATCGGATACTTGATTGACCTATCAGCTAGTTGTAGAGTAACATGTATGGGCTTCACCTCTCCAACAACCAATTTTTGAACAACTAAATATCGTACCATGTTGATGCTTGCCTCTGAGTCGATCAACGCCTTCCAGAACTCCGATGTGCCCATAGTGCATGAAATTGTGAACTTTCCAGGATCCTTCAACTTGGGTGGGAGTTTGTTTTGTAAAATTACACTATATTCTTCTGTCAAGGAAACCGTCTCAAACTCCTCCAATTTTCTCTTATTGGAAAGCAACTCCTTAAGGAATCTGACATAAGTAAGAATTTGGGAAAGTTCTTCGGCAAATGGGATGTTGATGTAAAACTTCTTAAATATCTTTAAGAACTTGGTGAAATTGTGAGCATCTTTGTGTTTCTTGAGCCTTTATGGGTAGGGTATGAGAGGGACATAGGCTTTAACTTGAGGTGGTGGTGGAGGGTCATGAGATGTGTTAGGCATGTCTTTCTCATTTGATTTCCCCTTTTCTTCTGCAACCTCTCTTTCTTCAATACCCTATTCTTCTTTAACAATCACTTCACTCTTGCCAAAACCCTCTGGTACTTCAACTTCTATTCCACTTCTCAATGTATTAGCCTTACATTGCTCTTTAGGGTTGGTCACTGTGTCGCTTGGAAGAGACCCTTGATATCTCTCTTGTTTCCCTATAACCAATTGACCGATTTGCTTCTCTAAGTTTTGAATGGATGCTTGAGAATGTTGAGCTATTTGGTCAATTTTGGTATCAAGCTTCTTCAAAGCCAAGTCTTGCATCTCCATTCTCACATCAAGCTTGTTCTTGTATTTTGAGAAAAGGTCTTCTAGAGTAAGCTTCATTTGTCCTTGGTTTTGGAATCTTAGAGATTGATTATGGAACTTTGTCGTTGTTGTTGGGGTTGTTGAAATCTGGGTGGTTGTCTTTGGTTGAGATTTTATTGAGGTTGAAGTTGGTTATCTTTCCAAGAGAAGTTGGGATGGTTTCTTCATCAAGAGTTATAGGTGTTTGAGAATGGGTTGTTTTGGTTCGCCATTTAGTGATTCATGAGGCCTTAGAAGTTACAGTTGTAGTTGACAAATGAGACTTGTTCTAATGAATCCACAACAAATTGGCTCCTAACTTGGAAATCTATACTTGAATGTGGACCCAAACATAGTTCACAACTCGCCACATTCACTTGACTAGGTCAACCATTCATCTTGTTCATTTGTTTTGTAAGCGCCTCTAGTTGAGCCTTCACACTGGTCAATTCATCTACTTCTGGCACACCCAGAGCTCTCCTTGGTAATTGCCTCTCACGTCCCCAATTGTTATTATTGAGTGCCATTTCTTCCAAAAGTTTATAGGTGGCGCCCACCTATTTGTTCATGAGTGAGCCTCCAGCAGCTGTATCCACCAAATTCCTTGTTGAGACCGTGATTCCTTGGTAGAAAGCTTGCAAAGTCTACCACTTTGCTAGTCCGTTGTGGGGCACTTCTAGATAAGCTCCTTGAATCTTTCCCAGGCTTCATAGAGACTCTTATTCTCAAATTGTGCAAAAGTTGTGATCTCATTTTGAAAGCAAACGACTTTCCTATGAGGGAAGTACTTGTTCAAGAATACTTGTGCCAACTGGTCAAATGTGATGATGAAATCTGGAGGTAGTGATTGCAACCATGCCTTCGTTTTGCCTCTCGAGGAGAATGGAAACAACATATACTTGATAAAGTTCTCAGAAACTTCGTTGTATTTGAAGGTGTCACATATATCGTTGATGCTTTGAAGGTGCATGTTTGGATCATCATTTGGTGGTCCATGGAACTGAACTGTTGTAGCAATCATCTGAATCACTGTTGGCCTGATCTCAAAAGTATTGGCTGCAACTGTAAGCCTGCGAATGGAGGACATATTCTATTCATCTCCAGGCATAAAGAAGTCCCATAGAGTATGACCATCTTTCATATTGTTACCCACTTGATCTTTATTTGTAACCGAAGGAAACTCCTCTTGATCCTGAATCGCATTCGGATTGTTCATCATTGTTCTGTGTGCTCTTGCTTTACTTCCATTTCTACGAGTCACTCTCTCAATTTCTGGTTCAAACTCGAAGGACTCGATATCTCTACTCCTTGTTGATAGGTGCATATAATAGTATACTACCTGAAAAGAGGAACAAACAAACACTAAATTAAAAAGTAAAAGAAAATGTTCAAACTAGTAACAAACCAACTAGTATCAATATCAACTCTCCGCTCAATCCCCGGCAGCGGAGCCAAAAATTGACTCGCTCTAAAGGTGGGTGCATGCAAGTTTACGTGGCCGGAGTGTAGTACAATAATAAGTAAAGTTCATTCCCACAAAGATTGTGGAGTTGAGTACCAAAATTGATTGATCTAGATAATATTTGAACAATGATTAAAGAGAATGATGATTTTAAGAACTACACTAAATCTAAATTAACTACTAAAACAATTTTAGCTAAGATTGTGAAATGAAAACTAGAAATAAAATTGAATGTACTTAAGTGATGAGAAATGCTAAGACATAGAATCCACTTCACTCCCTACTATCTCAAGCTCTAGACTCACTTAAATACCCAAATTGTGCAAATGTGAATTGTAGACTCGTGCATCCGATAATAATCTCTACTCTTCTTCGAGTAATAGAAACTACATCCAAGCATACCCAAATATTATCTCTCGATGACCCTAGACTATACGAATGAATTAATTAAGAACTTTGGCACACAAAAAGGGGTCTTATACGATAGTCTTGCGTATCTCTATCTTACTGGTCATATATAGAGGACATTTTATCAAACACGTGGCGTGCATCACCTCTCGGTTCATATCACACAACAATATATCATTCACAAGTTGATCAATCTCATGAAAACATTAAGTATTCAAAAATATCCATACAAAACACAAGCATACATGGATAAAATTGAATGTCTATATCATTAAAATTGGGGGTTTGGTTTCATCAAGCCTTAGCAAAGAAAAATTAGTTCATACTACAAATTAGAGCCATACAAAACATATATGAAATTAAATACATGACTCTACAACAATAATGAAAGAGAAAGGGTTTGGAGAAAAATATATGGACAGTCTCCTTTTCTTGGTTCTTTTTCTCCTTCAATTTGTCTTCAGCTTCCTTTTGCCTAAAAACGTGAAGTGATGATGGATGTAATGAGTGGGTGTGGTAGATGTGTTGGATTTTAGGGGAAATGTGGTGCCTTGATAGTTTTCTTGGAAGTTGGGTTGATGATGTATATGGAAGTTGAAAGGATGAGGTATTATGAGAGTTTTTGGGTATAGAGTGGTCCTCGGGTATGAAAAAAGTAAGGGTATATATAAGGGAATGAATTAGGTCCAGAGTAAAAAGGTCATTTTTATGATTTTGTAACTTTCTGGGCAAATGGGCGACTTTGGGTCAAGTCGCCCTGAGGTAGCTTTTGTGTCTGTCTGAGGAGGCTAAACCTTAGAAGATAGCGACCTTAGGGCGACTTGGGGTCAAGTCGCCCTAAGGTCGCTTTTGCGTCTGGCGGAGAGTCCAAACCCGAGAGGATAGCGACCTTGGGGCGACTTGGGGTCAGGTCGCCCTAAGGTCACTTTTGCGTCTGGTGGAAAGTCCTTGAGCCGTGAAGATAACGACCTTTGGGTGACTTATCTGGGGTCACATTTTTGTCTGTTTTTTGCTACTTGCACATTTTCTGCTCCACTTTAACTTCATCCAAGACTATTAAGCTCCAAATCCAATCTAGGTCTGTACAACTTATTTAAATGGTTAAAACTTTGGTTTTACCCGAGAGACGAACACAATTTGATACGAATTTGGGGCTTCATTACATGTAGAAGTGGAGCAGTCATTGGGCCTAACTCAACCCAAAAAGCTAGCTTGTTGGGTTAGGGCTGCCTTTATACTTATATATTGCATTCCCTTTTAAGGTCCAAACGATGTGGGACTATGATTCACAATTTTATATTATGTCAATTAAAAACAAGAGATAGTTACCCTGGTGACCTTCAACTTATATCAGCACAATCAAAATGGCCATCAGATGGAGAATTGGTTTCAAAATGATCATTTTTTTTAGAACACTGTTACACCAATGGTCATTTCATCCAATAAGTGATATTTTGATAAATAAGGGGATGACATTAATTTGTTTTAGATATTTTTTAGAAATTAGTTTTCCCCTTTGTTATTTGAAACAAATAATTATATTTAGTATGTATATATACGTATAGCATATCTCAAAAAAAATTATATAAAATTGGACTGACCAAAAGAGAAAAAGCATAATAAGCGATCAAATGCCAAAAAACATCTAGGCAATATCCATCCATAATATAAAAATAATAAAATGAAAAGTAACAAAAACCAGAAAAACACAAAAACCAAGGGAAACAATCCTAACAAAAACATTGGCACGCAGGCCATAAAAAAAATAAAACATCAAGAAAAATCAAAAGACTCCTGACCCATGCAATCATTGTCAACCAACAAAAAGTTGAAAGACGGGATGTTTGCCCACCACGAATCGACCTCTAACCCCAAAACATGCTTAGAAAGAGCGTATGCAACCTGCATCCCCTCCCTAAAAATATAAGAAACCTGAAACGCCATTTTAGAAATCTGATAGATACAGTGTTGTCAAGTCTGCTAAATCCACCAAGAAACCTGCTCGAAACGAGAGGAGAGTAGCTGAACCATATAAGAAGAATCACTCTCAAGCCAGATCCGTTGCCACCTATTCTGCCAAGCAAAATTAATTGCCATTGAAGCTGCAAGAAGTTCTGCCTCAAATGCAAACACATAATCAAGAGGAACAACATAACAACCCTTTACAAAAGCTCTACAATTATGGAAGACACCCTCATAACCCCCAACACCTAGAGAACTCAATACGGCACCACCAGTATTAACTTTGGTCCAATCAGGAGCCGGAGGCAACCAAATCACTCCTGATAACAAGGGCCCTAGCCGGATGACCACAAAGATCAAGTCGATGAAGAATTAAAATATCATCTACACAATTACGCATACACCCAATCTCTAATCGATTAGCGTCAAACACCATACGCCAAACTAAAGACAAAACAGATCTGAACCCATAGCCTTACTTTAAAAAATCCACTGGTTATGGGCAAGCCACACACTTTAAACCACGACATGAATAGTTGTCTTCCATAAAACACGCACCTGATCGCTAAACGAAACTAACATGGCCTGAGAGAAGAACGAACTCCACGTATCAACAAAAATATGCCGCTGAAAAAAAAAAGAAAACCTCCTCCCAAAGAACATCCACTAGTGGGCACTGAATGAAAAGATGATCAGACGACTCACTGCTAACCCCACAAACATTGCACCGGGAAGCTAAGTGAAACCCAACCCTGCACAAGCGATCCTCTGTGGGAAGCCGATTCAACAAAAGAGGCCATGTCAAAGCTGACCGGGAGGGAGAAATAAAACAGCACCAACATCTCTCCACTAAGGGACTTACGGAGAATCACGAATTATACAAGAATAAGCCGACTTACAAGAAACATGCCCATCCTAAGAATGAGCCTACACCAAAGAATCTATAATTTGAGATATAGCAATCATATCGATCCAAGAACAAAGATCTGGAAAATGAACTCGAAAACTATCATCAAGAACCCACTTACCCTTATAGATAAAATCAGAAACCTTTGCCTTAAAAGGGTAACCAAGTAATCAGCCTAGAAGCTCAAGAATGGGAACCCCCAACCAATTATCGTGCCAAAAATCTCGTTGGGAATTCTCACCAATGAGCCAAATGCCCTCTTTGAGAAGATTCGAATAGTGAGAGTGGAAAGAAGGCCAAATCGATGAAGTAACATACCCTCTATGAGATTTCCGAAGCTACGTGAGATATTGCTCCCTCAAAAACGAAAAAGAAAAACTCATAGAGGTCATAAAATTCCAGGCGAGCTTCTTTAAAAGAGAATCATTCAGTAACCCAAGATCATTCAAACCAAGACCACCTTGAGAGTAAGGCTTACAACAACGATCCCAAGAAACCCGAATCAGTTTAGTCTTCTCACAAGAACCTGTCCATAAAAAATTTCTCAACTTGCGATTAACCAACCGTAACAAAGAAGAAGGCCATTTGTAGATCATGAATGAATGCACAAAGGATCCCGTAATGACCGACTTGATCAGAGTAGTACGACCGGCCAAAGAAAGGGCTTTCCCATTCCACTTAGCAAACTTGGATAGGATTTTATCCGCGATAAGCTGTAACACGCACTTCTTCGGCTTTCCTCAAATTAACGGGACCCCCAAGTAAGAGAAAGGCAATTGACCAATCTACATACCAACCAAGGACTGCAATCTACCAATCTAGAACGGGAAAATAGAAGATCCAAAATAGGTAGACGACTTACCCCAATTAACCAGCTGACCTGAAATGTTACCATAAACCTCAAAAGCACTCATGATATTCTTCAGATTCCAAACAGTGCCTCTGTAAAAAAATCAGAACACCATCTACATAAAGCAAATGAGTAAAAGCAGAAATCCCCTCGGAGAAGAAATAGGCAATAACTAAGAGAAATCCACCATCCTCGACAACAACCTACTAAGGAAATCCTCCGCAATACCAAATAAAAGAGAGGATAGAAGGTCACCCTGACGAACCCCTCTAGAACAATGAAAATAATCCTCTATGGACCCATTGATCAGCACCAAAAGCCTCGAAGATCTTAGGATGCAGTCAATCCAATCCATAAAAACTAGAGAAAACCCAAAAGCATGAAGAACTCTATGAAGAAAAGACCAATCCAAAGTATCGAAAGCTTTACTTATAGATATCTATCTTCGTGGACAAATTGCTTCAATAACAATTCTTATGCAATGCATTCACACAGTCAGAAGGTAAAACGATACAGTCTTCAATGTGACGGTGTCGGATAAACCCAAACTGATAAGGAGAGACAATCCTAACTGCAACATGAGCTAACCGATCTGCCAAAATTTTAGAGGAAATTTAGAACAAGAAGTTCCTAAGCACAATCGAAAAAAATTGGTCTATCGAAATCGAATCCTTCTGCTTCGGAAGAAGAACAATGAAACTGGAGTTCAAGCCTGGAAAAATTACTCATGTACGAACAAAGTCCTAAACTAAAAGAACCACATCACTACTCACCACCTCCCAGCAACGCTGATAGAACCTCCAGAAAAACTTTCCAGCCAAGAGCAGTGGCTGCATCTATAACAAAAACCGCATCATGGATATCCTCCATCGAAGGAATGCTAATCAGAAAAGCATTTTCCACATCTGTCACCAAAGAAGGAATCACATCCTCCACCATCGAGAAATCTGTCTCAACCCGAGAAGGATCTGAAGAAAAGAGATTCAAATAAAACTCGATGATATGATCCCTAATAATCAAACGGTCATCAGTAAGCACCCCATTAATCGAAAGAGATGACAAAGCATTCCGGTACTGTCTACATCTAACAGAGGCATGAAAGAATGATGGATTACGGTCACCATCTTGTAGCCACTTCACTCTTGACTGATCATGATAAAAGCACTCATGTCTGCGTAACAACACGTCAAGCTCATGATGAACATGAGACTCTGCTAAGAAAAGCTTATCTGAAAAACAATTAGACATTTGAAGCTGAATAAACTGAAGCTCTATCGATTTCCCAGAAATGTTGGAATTTAAATCCCCGAAAACCTCTCAATTCCAAGTATTTAGTGCATTCTTTAACCTCTTCAACTTGTTGATAACCACCTAAGGAGGATTACACACATAAGAGGAACTCAAAATACGACAAACTAATGCCAAAAAATCTGGGTGATCCAACCACATGCTCTGGAAATGGAAAGGCATATGACTAACATTTATAATATCCGACAACCGAATCACCAACGGACAATGATCCGAAAATCTATGAGGGAGGGCCACACAAGAAATGTCCCGCCAACAGGAAATACAACCCTCATAAACCAAAGCTCTATCTAACCTCCTCTCAACACTAGTACAGAGATAACGACCTATAGCCCAAGTAAAATGAGCACCCTGTGAGCGAACACCAATCAAATCACAATCCTCAATAACATACTTGAAATCCTCACAAGAGCTACGAGCTGAAGAAGGAAGGCCTAAAGACTCATGAGCTCTAAAAATAGTGTTAAAATCACCCACAACCAACCAAGAGGAAAGTACCAAACTGACCATGTCCCGGAGAGACTGCCAAAGCGATCTTCGGACAACCGTCGACGTACTCGCATAAACAAAAGTGAAATAATACAACTGTGAGTTAACCACGATCGAAACAGTAAGCTGCTGCTCTTGAAAAAGCATAATATGAGCATCAGGAAAAGAATCACAAGAAAAGACCCAAATCGTCGGTAAAAGACCACCCTTATCATTCAAGCCCACTAAATAAAGACCGAGAGAGACCAAAAACCAAAAGAGATTGAAGTAAAAGCTACCATAGGCTCAACAATACAAACCAAAGAAGGTCGGTGTAAATGACACAAATATCTTAGAACACGCCTCGTAGACCCATTCCCAATACCACGACAATTGTAGAAAAGGACACTAATTATTGGAAACGCCAGAAGAAGTCTGCATCTTGGACTTTAGCTTTGTCAGCCTACGCGTAATCATCGTCGTCCTTTGAGAAATATTGCTAGCATCTAATCCTTCCGCCTCAGTTTAAAAAGGCCATAAAGAACCAGTAATGAGACGAAGCTCAGCCTGGGAGTCAGGCCGGAAGTCTAGAACTCTAGGTAGAACCTGTAACCGAAGAGTAAATCTAAGAAGATCTATAACAGTCATTCCTAACCCCATGAGCAACATGCAAAATCGGTGGAGGCTGAAGTGAGAAAGGTCTCATAATAGTAGGAACCGTCTGAACCAATGAATCTATGACTGAAAGAGCCTAGTTCGGAGCAATGGAATGACCATAAAAAACTAGACCCGAAGTAGTAGAGGACTCCAATATCGTCACAGATCCTGAACAGAAAGAAGCCTGGCCCACTGACAAATCCAAACTCAAATCAGATCCGATATCCACAGGAGAGTCATGAACCACTAAGACATTAGAAACCGAGACTACTGTTGAGGACCTAGGAACTATCAGGATTACATTAACACTCTCAGACTGCTGATCAGGTGAAACCGTCAAAGAAATAGAATCATATAAAATAGCTGAAACAACCGGATCTGAAGAAGCTAACAAAACATCATTAAGAGAATCATTGCTTCCCCCCCCCCCCCCATTGAGGCTAACCAACATGTGCAGCCACCACCGAAATAGTATAACCCACTAAAGAAGTTAAACTTGGTGAAACAACCATACTAGTAGAAGAACCCATACTCAAACCGGATCGAAACCTGTCGAAGAATGAACAACAACTGAATCGAGAGATCCTAAATCCTGCTAAATAGCGGCAAAGACATTAAAAAATGGAACTTCCATTTGAGGACTAGAATTGGGACGATAAACTAGTTTAAGCACGGTTTCAAGGAATCTGAAACCCCTCATCAACAACAATTGTGGCTGGACCATCTCTAGTTGAATCGGGCTTATTAGAGCTAACAAGAATCCCTTTACCGGATTTGTTCCAACAATAAGCATTTGGCAAATGACCAATGGAGGAACAAGTAGAACAGAAAGCCGAAAGATTCTCGTATTCCACTAAAATAAAAGAACTATGAGAATCATCTCTCTCATGAAGCAAAGAAGATGAAGGCACAGTAGACATATCAATATCCATCAGAACAGGCGTAAAATGTCCAAAATCACCCTCTACAGTAGCCATGTCCAGTAGTAAAAGCACTCTGATCCCTCTAGTTAAATCAGAAATAATCTTCGGATGCCAGTATTCCCATGAAAGATCATAAAAACGAACCTAAACCTGAGCATTTGAAGATTTTTTAAGTGCCAGATTAAAATCTAGAATCCAAGGCTGAAGCCGTAAAACACCTGGTTTAAGACTAAGAGACCCCAAACTCCAAACCATATTCTTGTCAACATCTGAATTCAACATAATTTGAAAGTACCCGTTATCTAAAGAAATCAGCCACCAAACGGAGTTCAACTTCCAAATGACTGCAGCTGCAGCTTGGCTTTAAGATCAACCAACTTCTAAGGCTTCTCACCACTAGAAAGGACAACCCGACCAATGACAGAATACTTACAAACTTCCAATCTAGATTTATAAGCAAAGGGATCCACTCGAACAACCACATAACCACCCTTTTTCGAAAAAATCGAAGGACCAGAAATACAATCCACTGGAATCGGGGCAGCTTTAAAAAGAACCTTAAAAGAAGAGCCCCTAATAGATGACATAGGCAACCCGCCAACAACAACCTTACCTCTAGAACACACCCCACTAGATGTGAGAGGAACAACCCGAAAAGAGGAATTCACTCCACTCACCGTGCTCAGACCAATCTGACTAGTCGAGATGGAAGACACTGTTATCGGAGATGAAAGAGACAAAGCGGCCATGCATATAGGATCCATAGAGTCTGACATACTGTAGCAAAAACACTGTAGCGACCTGTAGAATACTGTAGCGAATCACTGTAGCGAATCACTGTAGCGGGGGGACGCTGTAACAGTAAAAACTCAGTGCCGCAAACCCCAAATCACAAATTTCTTGATTCTAGGTTGCATAAAAATTCACGATCTACAATCTTGAAGTATGGCAAATGAACTGAATCTTACCGGAAGAGGGCCAAAAAAGCAAAACGGTAGTGTAACCCTAAAATAAAAAACAAACCAATGCATAAACTTAAAATGGATGTAACTCTGTGAAAAAAAACTCCAAATCATGAGATTCTTGATTCCAAATTTCATGAAATTTTACGATCTACAACTTTGATGAAGAAAATAAGATCAGAATTTGATCAGAAGAGGCTCGAAATCACAAAACGGGGCCCATCATATCTAAAACATATATATATATATAATTTTTAGATTTTGAACCTTTAATATTCTCAAAAAAGAATATATATATATGGTCTCGTTCTGATCAGTGTGCACTGATATAACTTACGTTAGTGAGTTGCATGTGAGCCACTGATTATGTAGAAGCTTTGACAAGTGGGCTTTGACAAGTGCATACACTTTGAGTCAAATTATGTAAATCTAATGGTCTACATCCAATGCATTGATGAAGTTATATCAGTGCACACTGACTTGAACATTTATATATATATATACTTCTTTTCATCATATCTCAAATATATTTTTTAGAATTTTTTAGAATTTTTTGATTTTATAGCCTTAATCTTCTAAAAAAGAAATATATATATTTGAGATATGTTATACTTATATACACACTAAATATAATTATTGTTTGAAAAAAATAAAATAAAAAATTAATTTCTAAACAATATCTAAAATAAATTAATATCATTCCTGATCTACTAAAATACCATTTATCGGATGAAAATGGATGTAATGACCGTATTGTAACTGTGCTGGACAGAAATAGCCATTTTTATACTAATTTCTCATCCGGTGGAAATCCACATGGTACACATTAATTAGTTGATGTAGCTGAATAGTGAGAGAGGTACAGTCGTTGGGAATTCATTGGAATTGGGAAAGAGATGTGCATTTCCATTTTATTATTGTGCCCACATGCCGAACGTTTTTCATTAAAAAATTCTGATGCGCGCATCTCATTAGATCCATGGCTGTATTTTTTATTTTTTTCTACATATTAGAGATGGTTCCCCTTATTAAATCATTTCTCTTTAATATGGAATGATTTTAAAAGAATCTTCCATATATTCTCTTTATATATATATAAGACTAATCCAGTTTGAATTTGTTTAAATTTTTAACTTCAAAATGTTAACTATTTATGTGTTCTTAATCCAAAAATTATAAATTCATTCAAATCTCAACCACTGGATTAAGATCACATGAGTGGTTGAGATGTTGAAATCAAAATCTTAAATCACAAGTTGATGTAACTTGATTTATATATATATATATATATAGTGAATTCATAAAGAGACAAAAAAGTATTGGTTTATTGTTTTTAATCACCGATTTATATTTTTATTGTTTTAATCACTATTGACAACTTTTGGATAAATTACCCTTAAATTTCATTTCACCTAATATGTAACTTGATTACTTTCCATCTGATTACAAGTTATATGCAAGTTGATTTTTCAAGTTACATATCAGTTAAGTCATAAAGTACATGTCAATTAACTTTCAACTTACATGTAAATGATTTTCAAGTTACATGATAGTTGATTTCCAAATTTTTAGGTGGGTGAAGTTAGGGGTGAACATTTAATGGATCAGTTCATTTTTCAATAGAACGATAAAGTTCAGTTTTTGGAAATATGAACCGACCCAATAAAATTTACTAATGTCAACCGATAAAAAATGGACCAAATTGGATCGGTTCGGTTTTTTTTTTCCGGTTTTGGTCCTCCTAGGCCAAATTCTCGAGCTTTAATTATTACACATATTTACATATTTTATTCATTTTGGGCATTCGAAAAAATTAAATTATGGGATTGAACATACTGAAAATACTATTTTAAAATAATATTCATAAAAAAAAACAAAGAAAAAACAAATTTTGTGACAGACTTTCATAGTTTTATAGTTTTGATGGACTATTAAACATTAAACTAAGGTTTTATATATATATATATATATATATATATATATATATATGTGTGTGTGTGTGTGTGTGTGTGTGTGTGTTGAATCTCGGTTCGGTTTTCTGATTTTTGATAACGAACCGAAAAAGAAAACCGATCCAATCGGTTTTCAAAAAAAAATGATCCGGTCAATATACAAAATTTGGAAAAAAAAACGATTGGATCGGTTTGGTTCGGTTTGGTTTATTAGTTTTTTGTCCATCCCTAGGTAAAGTAAAGACAAAATGAAGGAAAATCTTTTCTATTCAAGGTTAAATGTGATAAGTATAATAAAATATAAATTGATTACTAAAAACAATAAATCAATAATTTTCTTGATTACTTCTTGCAATTATATATATATAATTTTTCCATTGGATTTAAATGTTTTGATTTGTTTGTATGCATTTGTTAAAATATCTTTTAAATTCAATTGCCTACATGTAAAGAATATCAGTTCGAACTCACAATAGAAAGACTGTATGTGTATATGAATATATATATATAATGTTATTTTACCTAAATTTGGTGTCCAAATATAGTGCCCAAATGATGTAGCAACACTCTGATCCATTCATTTAAATTATTTAAATATAATACAATTTAAATGAATAGATTATATTATTGTCATATCATTTGGACAAGTAGTAGTATTATTATATATTGAGTAAGTCTATCATAAGAGATCCCTAAGTTAATTGACTAATGTTAGACGTTCCGAATTTGAAATTATATCTCAAATGATGTAGCACATGATATATCAATATCATATCAGTCATTAAATAATCTCACGATTTATAAGATACGGACATCTCATGTTCTATATCACTTGAAACATTTTTTTTTTTAAAAAAAATAAAACGTCTAACATTGTTCATTTTAATTTCGATAATGATCACCATAAAATCATATTAATTTTAAAAAAAATGATCTAAATTTTATTGTGAGATAAGATTTTTGAAATGGATTAATAAAATTTAAAAATCTATCATTGAAATCTACGTAAGATCATTGAAATCTATCATTGTTCTATTCTGTTGAGATCGTTGACAGCCTCTCTCACGTTCATTCATGTTACTAAACAAGTGTAAAAATGTCTTTAAACTACCTCATAGTCAAAAATATTATATCCTCTTCTTTCCACCTCTTTTCCACTCTCTTTTTTTTAACAAAACCAAATATTAAGTTGTTATATACATAAAATATGAATAAAAAATAGTTTCATCTCATAGCATTGCTGAAGGTTTTGAGAACTTCTTTAAATCTTTATAACATTGGAAAATGTATGTAAATTTTTTTACTTAAATTAATTTATTTACTTTAAAATATCATATATTTATGGTGTGTGTGTGTTTTTTTTTACATTATTAAATATTTAAGAAAATCAAACGTAAAAAATCAAAGTATGTAATTATCTATTAAATTTCACATATTAAAAAAATATTTAATTATTATCTGGTTTTCCATTATTATTATTATTATTATTGAAGTGGAAATTGTGAGAAATATTACCTTTTTTTTTTTGAGTTGTAGTGATGTCACCGGTTTAATAAGTTAAGTTTAAAAGACATCTATTATGGTGAACTACCCATATGGCCCTTAAATAATCAATTTTTAATTTTCTTTATACTTCCATCTCCACACTTTGATAACTGAAAGTAGTAACTCTTCTCTCTCTTTCTCCAAAAAAACTTGTCTGAAAATCGACTTACAATTTGTCTGAACATGGTCCGGTTTTTTTGATAAGTTTACGAACTGTTGTATATGTGTCAGATATTTTTTTACATTGGTTCGAACATTTTTTGATATGTTTACGAGCTATTTTATAATTGGTCTGAGTATTTTTTTTAAATTTGTTTGGGCTTTTTTACATTGGTACAAACAAAAAAGTTTATAATATTGGGCAAAAAAGCTTAAAACCCTAAGAAAAAAGCTCGAACCCTTAAGAAAAAGAACTTGATCCCTTTAAAAAAGAAAGCTCGATCCTTAACAAAAAAAACTCTATCCCTTACAAAAAAAACTCGATCATATAAAAAAAAAAAACTCGATCCTTAACAAAAAAAGCTCGATCCCTTACAAAAAAAAAATTGATCATGTATATAAAAATAACTAGATCATGTACAAAAAACTTTTTTCTTAAAAAAAACTCGATTCCTCACAAAAAAAACTTGATCCCTTACAAAAAAGCTCGATCATGTAAAAAAAACTCGATCCTTAACAAAACAAACTCGATCATATACAAAAAAGCTCGATTCCATTAAAATCATGTAAAAAAAAAACTCGATTCTTAACAAAAAAAGCTCGACTCCTTACAAAAAAAGTTCTATCATGTATAAAAAAAACTCGATCATGTACAAAAAAAACTCGATCCCTCACAAAAAAAAAAACTCGATCCCTTACAAAAAAACTCGATCATGTAAAAAAAGTTCGATCATTAACAAAAAAATGTTCGATCCTAACAAAAAAAGTTCGATCCATTTAAAAAAAAAAAAAAACTCGGATGTGTTTCAAAAAAGCTCGAAAATATTTCAAAAAGTCTCAAAAACCAAGATATTCATCGTCGTCAACACACAACAGATCAAATATATAAAAAAAAAGTTCCAAGGGCATGCCCCCTGCCCCCTGCGAGCTGACGGGGCAGCTCGACCCCCGAATGTGTCTACGTAGTGCCACTCTGTCGCCGTTCAAATGATTATCTGGGTTTCAACGAGACTTTCGCTCTCTACTTCACAACCCTGTCACTGTAAAATGAATAAAAGAAATCTGATGTGAAACAACTATTTGGGGTATTTTTGTCCGTTCACCATAATTAGTGCATTTTAAACATAAGTTATTAAAGCAGTGACAATGTTGAAATGCTACCACCAAAAAGTGTCATTTATTTTTTGAACTCTATGTTTGAATGTATCACATTCTCTCGGAGGCACTTAAATGGAGATGAGAGAAGGACCAGATGTTGATTGTCCCTCCAAATACTTGATTAGACTGATTAGTGATCATTTGGTTGTGCTTTCTATGGTCTTAATAAGTCTACAAACGTCAATTCGAGATTTTAGTTGTTTGATTGGACTTTTGAAATTATTTATTTTAAATCAAGTAGAGGTTAATAGAGTTTAAACATCTACTACTTAAAAGCTTATAATGAGGTGTTTCTCTCTCTCTCTATATATATATATATATAATTAAAAAAAAAATCTACCAACCAAATAACTATAATTTAAAAAAAAAAAAAAAACTCTATTTCTAATAGCGGTTTTTTAAAAGTTCAACAAAATCAGCTCTTATTAAAGAATGATGTCATCCAATTTGATAGAAATAGCAATAAGTACCTATATTAAATATATCTCTATATGGAAAGGTTTTTGCTGGTCCAGTGTTATATATCTGTTGAATATTGAATCGCAAAGGCCCCTGCAGAGGATAGTAGCAAAACCCACATGAATGATGAAAGTGAAATGTGAAGCATTCAAACATCTATGGCAGGATTTAGGTGCCAAATAAATATTGAGTTGAATGAGATATCAATTAATTTCAACGACACTTTAACCATGTCAGTCTCTAGTCACTGAACAGTCTTCAAGTTCACATCAAGTCTTCAGCTAGCAAAATTACCCAGCCTTGTCCAATAAATGCCATCTCTAAGCATGGATAATACCAGCACAAATAAATTTATAATTGTTAACATCGGCCATCGGGTACGGGCTAATACTATTCATATTATATATACGAAAATTATTAGATACAGTAATTCTTCAAAATTGGGTCACAGAAAATGACCGTTCAGGTCGGCCTCATGAACCGGAAACTGCTATCGATGATATTCCAATGATAAAGACAAGGGAGGCACATTTGGACCATTTGGTCAATGAAATCAGAGTAAAAGATCGACGCACGTCAACCATGGTGAATCTTACACTCGGATTTCACTATTAATTAGCAAATTTTGCTTGAAATTAGAGTAGAAATTGCACCATACATATATCATGATGCATACAAAGTACACAATCACATTATTCATGCTGAGCCACCTGATACACGATTCTAGTAATAGAATATTAATAATATAATTTGAAAATCGCGTTTGAATACACCATTTTATAGGAGTGCATAAGATTCAATCCATTCAAATATGATTTATTGGATCCGATCCAATCCAAAATCCATTGAATTGGATCGGATTTGAGGATATAAATGGATCGGAATGGTTACTAAAATCTAAAATCTATCGGATTAGATCGGATCTTGGATTTTCATATGAAAATCCGTTAAACTGTAAGATCTGTCAAAATATAACGTTTAATTTATATCAAGCCAATTTATTTTGTTTTATAATAATGGATTTTGAGCAAATTTTGGATGCCGTTGTATTTTGTTATAATAAATGGTTATATTTTTATTTACAACTCTTAACTGATTTTATTTATGTTGGTGTTTGAACCTATGTTCAATGTTTCTAATTTGTTAGATTTTTTTAACTTTAAAGTGTATAATCATGTATTACTTTTATGTTAGTAATTCGTTTGTTAACTTTATTTGAAGTATTGTGTGAATTAATAATTTGATTTTATTAATTTTAGGAATATTATAAATTTTATATATTAAGAATTGCTTAATTTGAATCGGTTTAAGTATTTTCTAATTGGATCGGGTCGGATTGAATTGGATATAATTTAATTAGATCAAATTGGATCAGATTTTGCTCTAACATTGTATTGGATCAGATTATAATTTCTTCAATTCTGTCGGATCAAATTGAATCTTAGATTATGGTAAATTTAATGAATATGAGTACTTGCAGATTGAATTTGATGGATTCTATTAATTTCTTTCCATTCATTTTTGAGCAATTTTTTTTTTGTTGCAACTGCAAATCGGGGTTATTTTTGTTGAGGTTTGTCTCAAAGAATCATGTATTTGGGACTGATTTGTAATTTTGGTTTTAATAGGCTAGTAATAAATTAAAAGAATTTTATCATATAACTGAGTTGTTAGAGGCAGAAAGATTGAGGCCTATATGGAAGATAAGACCTGTAGAGCTGTAGGAGATATAGAGGTAATCTCTTGTATCGTGTCATTCTCATATTTAGTGAAATCGGCGATCTTCGTGGACATAGCCAATTTTGATGAACCACGTAAAATTATTTGTGTTGTGTCGTGGTGTGTTTGTTATTGGTTGATGTACTTTCTTGTTTCTAGTATTAATTTCATATTCTTGAAAGTTCATTCAAATAAGGTCTTGAAAGATGTTTGTGGAAGTTGGAGCGGACCATAACATGCTTGTTTCTTGGGCCATGTTGTGCCGTGCCTTTTGGGTGTTTGTGGGGAGGTTCCTGCCCCTACCCATTTCCCCGATTTCTCACATTTTTCCAATCACTAATCTTATGTTTCACCTCCTTGCATCGTTTGACTCTTTTTAACTTAAAATTGAAAATAACCATAAAAATACAATTAAATATTAATCCAATTGTTTATTGTGAAACTATTAGGATTTAAGGTTAGAAATTAGGGGGAAAATTAAAATTAAGTTAATAATTAAATCGTTAAAGTTAAGTAAACTAATTAAATTATAAAATTATAAATTAATTAAATTAATAATTATGAAATATTTATAAAATTAAAAAATAAAAGTTTAAGGAAAATGGGGATGGGAGAAGGTTCCTCCATCACCACTCCATTTAGGTTTAGAGATGAAATTATCCCCAAAACCCCTACGGGGACCGTGGGTCATTTGTGCAACTCTAGTTATAGTTTAGAGAATTGCCTACAAGGTGTTCACTAAAAGTACCAAGTGAGCACCAGCAAGAGTGTTGTTCTTTATTTTAACATAAAGAAAGGACCCCTATAAATTTTTTGATTTGAATGAATTTTGATCTGTTTTTTTAAAATTATATGTTCAATGAAATCTAATTATATATATAATTTGTAAAAAATTCAAACACTACAATAATTATTTTCTCTATTTTGTTAAATATGACGCATTAAAAAGGTGGAGAAAAATAGGGGAAAAAAATGGTTGTAGTTTTTGAAAAAAAATCAAATTTTGTATACAAGTAGTTGAAATTATCATCCATAAAAAAAAACAGATTAACATTCATTCAAATCTATGAATTTTATAAAAGTCTTTATTTTATATTAAAATAAGGAATCCATCATAAGAGGATCAATATATATATATATATATATATATATATATATATATATATATATATATATTATCGGGAGTTATTATAAACCTTCCAAAGCTATTCATATACGTGAATTTGTGGATGTATTTATATTGTATATTTCAAAGTTGTCCTACTTAGAATCTTAGATGTTAATAAAATGATTTTTTTTTATTGTTCAAATATTACAATAATTCGAAATTTGGGAGAGAACAAACATGAACCAAAAATTTCATTGTGTGTGTGTTAGGGGCAAACTATTTAACCGACCTCATATTGTCTAACCTATTTTGTTTTTTAATTATTAGTATTTTTTTTCATATTTTGTGTAATCTTATAATAAAAAAGGTATTTATAATTAAACAATTCTTCATTATATCTGAATGATTTTTTTTTTAAATCGGATTGTTCTAGAGGAAAAAGCATCACATACAATCATATGTTGAAAAAACGTCAAAAAGAACCACACACACGCACATATATATATACATATATATAATGAGTGAGTGAGAGAGAAACAAAAACAAAAACAAAAAGAAGAACATTATAGGGAAAAGAAAATCAAAAGCAGATGGCGCACATGCCCTCAAATATTAATCTAAATAGACACTCAGGTCTCAACCAAAGGCAAAATAACATGAACTAAACTAATTAACCAATCTATCCAGACTAGGGGAAACTGTGTTCACTGTCAGAGATAATCATTAAAGAGAGAGATGACTAAAGTGATATTCTTTAAATCATTCATGTCTGCATCAACCTGAGTGGCCCAATTAGCAACAAGGCTTAATTTTGCTTGAGTTTCAAAAGCCACAGAATAAAGGTAAATCTTAGTCTGTGCTACTGAAAGAGGAGTATCCAATCTTACCAAAAGGGTGGAAGAGTTGGTAGCAAAGTGAAGTTTAGCCCGAGACTTGGAAAGTGGAATCTTCAATCTGACCTTAGGCTCCGACACAACCACAACAGAAGCCAAAAAAGAGGTAATATTAGTCAAACACTGCTAAGACGAGACTGCAACGATGACAGTAATCTCAGGAATATAACTCGTCCCCTCAACTGACACAGAAGGAATGATATGGAACATAGAACCATCAATCAAAACCCTGCTCATCAATCGGATCTTGTAGATGAGAAGTGATTGCGGTAGCTATAGGAAAATCATAAGTAATCTATATCGAAGAATTAACCGACCTAGAAAAAGAGCCATCGATTGAAACCCGATAGTCATTCAAATCCCTGTTGATCAATCAGATCCGTTCTAAGAATACAACTAGTTCCCTCTACCGACACAAAATCTATAAAAGAATGAACCAGAACCGAATCTTGAATGGAAATATTTAGGCCAAGAAGAGAGCTTGTCTTATCAACTTTAAAACGATATTCTTGTCTAACCTTTGAGCGATTGCGAGATTTCCATAAAGGTTCCCGCTTTTGCTAATCAAAATTATTCGAACGTGGTCTATTCCAACGACAGTTGGTAAATGTATGCTTAATAAAGTTGTACGAATTACAAAAATTAGGCAAATTCACATAATGAACAAAAATGAATATATAAGCACGGTCTCATTCGAGCATAAGAGAATGCAACAGGTTGGAGGAAATGTCCAAATGAACAAGCACCTTAGTATAATGACCCAAGTCTCTATCAAGGATTTCCTTATCAATTTTTAGTGGCACTCCTATACCCCGACCAATGTCAGTCAAAATTTAGGGGTGCCAATACTCCCAACCAAGTTCTTAAAAACAAACCCAAACTTGTGAATGTATTGCCTTTTGTTTATAAGGATTAAAATCATGTTGACATTGTTGCAATCTTAGAATTATTGGCTTTAACATAATCGAGCCAAAAGACTAGACTTTCTCTTTATCATGAATGTTAGAAAACAACATGTTATAATATCATCTGTCCAAATATAACAATTGTCATGGCAAAGATATTGACCAAAGTTGATGTAGTTTCAATTTCAAATCATTGATTTTCCAAGGAGTATGTATCCCCTTTAGATAAAATAACTCGACCTATCACAGATGATTTGCACATTACAACACATTCCAAGTATATAGATTCATTAATGCGAATATCCATAAATTCTCTTTTTTTAGTTGGTATGTTGAGAGAAGAGTGCATGAATGAGGAGATTGAATGAGATGATTTTTAAAGCACATCCGCAAAGGAAGACTTCACCGACGATTTAGAGACGTTGGAAGCGGCAACAATTGATGCTGACGAAAGTGAATTTGCAAGAGTCGCTTCAACAGATTGTTGTGTCATGATACTAGGGGAACTCAAGGCAAGCGATCGTGGTTGAAACAAGATAGGCATATTATGTAGAAAGCGATGTAGAGATCTGAGCCGACGTAAGATGTGGATCAGAGGGTAACGTGTATGGTACGTTAGTGGCCGTAGATGTTGAGTCTTCGACAAAAAGCTGTGCAATGGAGACAATTGAGATGAAAGGGAGGAAAGCAAAGGCTGGAGCACGGAGATAAGATGAGTCACCATGTCAAGGGGGGATCCTACCGATGCCGCTATAACGGCAACCTTAAAGCCTAGAAAGTATAGCAGCTTGGGTTTCATTTGGTTGATGGTAAAATATCTTATATATGAATGATAATTTTTATTTTCTAATTAATTTAGATTTAGGTGAAAAAAAGGACCAATTCCTTTAAAGATTTAAAGATTTAAAGATTTAAAGAAGAGTGACTATATTTGCATTTCTTAAAACCGTATATACATCCTAAATTAGTATGTTTTTAAAAATCCAATAATACCTATAAATAAAACTACTAAGAGGACTAATTGTTTGTAGTACACCTACCAATAATTATTAATTAGTTTCATATTCTCTTTTAAATATATTCTCAATCTCTTTTAAAGAAATATAAAATGATTGTTGAGTATGAAAAATAAATCAAAATCATAAGACAAATTTGGTTATGAAAAAGTAAAGTTTTAAATTAATTTTTATTAGAAGAACAAAATCAATATGTATATAAAATAGGGTTGGCAATTCGGGGTTCATGGGTCGGGTTGACCTCAACCTGGCGTGACCCGAATATTATTAACCCTCAATTCAACACGACCCGTTTATTTAAACGGGTTAACCTTTTGAAACCCGACATGACTCGAATAAATAAACGGGTTAAACGGGTTGACCCGTCACACATTACAGCAATGAATTCCCTGACGAAGTCGTTTCTGTCTCCACCACAAGCACAACAACAACAAATTCAAAGAAACAACAACTAAAACCACAACATAAGAAGATCTGAGAAGCTGTCAGATCTCTTGAACTTGGCAGACAGTTCGAAAAGCAAGGCGATGACGAAGAAGAAGAAAGAGGAGAAGGCTTTAGAGGAGTTGAAGCGTGTAGTGAGAGAGTTGCAACTTAAAGATGACGATGACATTGGCATAGGCGAAGGCGACATATAGAGAAAAATAAAAGAAGAATTGAAGCCACGAGCAAAGTGTTCTGTTTTTCTTGCAAAGTGAATCCAAAGATGAAAGTCTTTTATTTTTATTTTTTTTGGAAATTTTAAAATTTATTTTTTATATATATAATTTGTAGTTTTCTCACTTTTCTGTATAAGTATCATTTTAAAATCCAAATGGTCTCCGATAAGACAAGTCACTTTTCATAATTTAATGTTTTTTATATTATATTTTTAGAATGGATAATGCTTGGGTACTGATCAGTCCCTAAGGTATTGATCTACCAATGGGTTGTTGACACATGGCCTATTTTAGAAGAATACAAGGAAATAAATGTAAAAAGTGAAAAGAAAAATACCGCATGCAAACATCTAATTGGTGGGGTCAATACCTTGGGTACTGACGAGTCAGTACCCATGCATTTTCTTTTTAGAAATGCTTGTTAGTGTAATGATTATATAATATGAAAAAATTCAGTTATACCCCTATAATAATTAAAATTACAAATGTATCTATATGATAATCGGGTTAAATGGGTCATCCGCGAACCCGTATAGTCAAACCCGACACGACCCGTATAATAAACAGATCAAACGGGTTGACCCATTTATGACTCAAACATGTTTGCAGTCTACCCGAACCTGTTTATTGACCTCGAGTTTATGTCAGGTTCACAGGTCACGGGTCATTTTTACAGGCTCTAATATAAACAGACTTTTAAATTAACTATATTATCTATATATATTTTTATTTCTTTCAAACACAATTTAGACTTTTTATTTATTTATCAATATTATATGTTTTTTGTTGTCAAAAAATATATTATATGTTCTTTCTTGTCAAAAAATATATTATATATTCTTCAATTTCATAGAACGTCTATCTTTTTTTTTTTGAAATATCATTTAACATATATCTATTTTCATATTAATTGGGACATGATACAAATCTTGCATCCTTACAACTCATTCATACATAAAGTGGTTCTTCAATAAAAAAAAATCATAAGTGGTGTGTGTATTCATAAAAATATAATACAACATAATTAAAAAAATGATATTTTTGATATTAAGTGGCTTATTTACAAATTAAAGATTTTTTAAAATTTTGATAGATATGATTGCAAGATGCAGTTTTTAAGAGGTCAGTCTCTAGAGAAAGAAAAAAAAAACATATTTTTAGATTCTATTTTAGAAGATTTAAGGAAGTAAGAATATTATTAAAATTTGAATATTTAATAAGGAAAGTGATAATCGTAGATTTTGAAATGGATCATGGATGGAGACTGATAACTTATAGCATTTAACGTGTGTGGCCTTAAGTAACGTAATATAATTATTTCGTGAGTGAAAAATGTGATACATTAAATAATAAACGTTGAAGCATTGAACATTTTGAATTTTTGATAATTCATATCGGGAAGGGTGAGCTGTCAAATTAATCTACGGAAACTAAAACTAATTATAACCTGGCTTTGAATAGTGAATTCTTATCTATCTGAATCTAACTCTCTTCCAAATTAAAAGCCCTCTCTCATTCCAATTTCTTCTTCAGTCTTTGTTAACCATGGCGCTTTGGTTAACAAGATCAAGAACACTAGTGCTGCAGAGTCTCAAGCGAAAACATGCTTTCTGGGCCGCTGCTACTCCTCTCAGATCATCATCGTCATCGTCTCCAAATGTTTTCTGGGTTAATGGCCGTTTCAAATCAACATTCGCTATGACCCAGCTCCATTCTCTGCCTTTCTCTGACAGCGATGATGAACAGGTTTTTCAATATTCTTCATTCTTCCTTCTTGCTTTACTGTTTCTGCTTATAGCAACATAAGACTTTTATTTTTGTATTGATTTTCGTTCTTTTTACTGAAACAAATTGGTGAACTTCCTCTTGTTATCGTTCATGGGTATTGTCTCATCCTTATTTTTTTTTTTTTTTTTTAAATTATAATGAAATTTGTTAATATGGCTCATGTATGGAAATGTTTCCGTATTTAATTTCTTTTAATGAAGCTATTTGTAATCAGTGACTAAATAGCGTTGGTCTTTAATGGACGTTATTTTATTTGCACAAAAAACCTCTTTATATATATACTACAGGAATCTTATTTTATAAGTAAGGTTATACCGTCCCAAAAAAAAAAATTACTAAATTCATTGATCAAATGACCATATTAAAGTAAGGCTGCACTGTCTAAATTAAAATTCGAATGCCATCGTATTCTTTGGAACGGCTAAGTTTAAGGGTTGGAAATAAACGGATAGGGTAAACCATCGCCTCTCAAGCCCCGTTGATCCTACCGTAGAGACTAACCCCCACCCACGGCCGGTGATTTGTAACTGTCTAGGCAAAAGTTTTGGAGTGTGATATTATTATTATTTCAGTCAACACTGGTCCTGACTATTCTGAGATCCTTTGACGAAATCTAAAAAAGGGATCTCATACCGATAAAATCATACCCCACTAATAAACCGAATTGGGTTAGGTTATAATTTTTTTAGTATTGTTTAATTTTTTTTAACAATTTAACCGATAATAATAACCCATGTCATATGTTTAGACCCCTTAACATGATGAACCCAGGACGGACGCCCACCCTCGACCCACCTCAGGACCGCCTCTGATCTCAGTATAAAATGAGCTGGTATGGTGTGAATTGATAATATTAAAAAAAGGATAGAGCTAATCTTGCTACTTTTTGCTTCGTTGTGAATTGTGATCCTTATCCCGGTTTTGCTTTGTCCTGCCACGCTAGCACTTACATAAGAAACCACTAATTAAAGTTAAAATATATGATAAGTTCCCAGATTACAGCAAAATTACTAGACCAAATTAGTATTAGAAAAGAAAGAGTCCAAAATTAGAATCCCTTGCCGCAATTTATCAGATTATATGCCACGTCAAATGTCAATGTGATTAGGTGTTACGGTGGCTGTCTCGTTGGAATTTTGTGTAGATTATAAGACGATAGGTGTTGACATTATATTGTGTTGGCACAAGAAGCAAAAGTCCATATATATATATATATATGTATGTAGGACCAGATGTGTTGTCTCTGTTTTCTTCTTCCATTACATATTTCTGTTTTGCATAATTCCTTATTCACACATCCTTTATGATCAACATGGGCCTTTTTCTTATTATTTAATGGGCCCATACTTTGCAGCTATATTGCCTACCCTATTTATCAATGTCCTTTACGACATTTTCATTAATTATATTATATTGTTTCTAGTCCCGGAGGACCTAGACCACCAGCTAGTATCACTACCCAATTACAAGTATACAATAATATCCATATTCATCCGAACTAGATTGATACACCTACACCATGAGGTTATGGGTTCAATTCCCCCCTCCTCAAATTCTGAATTATAGCTAGTTTTATTTATTTATTTATTTTGGTTGGTTTCCATGGCATTTTTCTTTTCCTTTTCCTTTTCCATAAACTTGATACATCATTTTAAAAGAAACAAGTGTTCCTTGGGAGGAGTTGTAACCCAAAGGCTAAGTAATTCTTTTCATTGTCCTGTTAAGATATACTCTTCTGTTGCACTAAAACAGGCCTTGGATTTCCCTGGAGGAAAAGTTACATATACTTCTGAAATGACTTTCATTCCTGAGTCTCAAGAGAAGAGGGTACCCTGTTATCGAGTTCTCGACGACAATGGAGATCTTCTCATAGGCAGCAATCTTCATCAGGTATTCTTCTAATTTCAATCCTCTGCAAAGTAATAAATCCCCCCAAGTTTTAATCATGAACATTTCAATAATTCATGATTTGATTAGATGGGCAAGGAGGTTGCAAGAAAGATATACAATAACATGGTCACACTTCAAGTGATGGACACAATATTTTATGAAGCACAGAGGCAAGGAAGGCTTTCTTTCTACGTCACCTCGAGCGGTGAGGAAGCAATTAACATAGCATCAGCAGCTGCACTTACCCCAGATGATGTTATCTTGGCCCAGGTAATTACCACATTATGATTAACCCACATAAATACATGCTCACAAAATTCTCAGTTATTTTTTTCCAATTCTGGGCTGATGATCATATTCTTATGATTTTGGGTTGTTCTGTTATGCTAGTACCGCGAGCCTGGTGTACTATTATGGCGTGGATTCACATTGCAAGAATTTACTGACCAATTATACGGAAACAAAGGTGATTATGGGAAAGGCAGGCAGATGGCTATTCATTACGGGTCCAAAAAGCTCAACTATGTCACCATTTCATCACCTCTCGCGTAATATATCTATATACCTATATCATCGGATATGATATGATTTAATAACATAAGACTCCTCTGATTACTTAACTTGTATTGCAATTTATACTTGTCAGAACACAACTTCCTCAAGCAGTGGGAATTGCTTATTCTCTTAAAATGGACAAAAAGGATGCCTGTGCAGTCGCTTATACTGGAGATGGAGCTACCAGTGAGGTGACATTCAACACACGTACTATCTCTTAATCTGTCAGATTTCATTCGTTATTATTATTATTTCTAACTGTCAAGTTTGATACTATTTCAGGGAGATTTTCATGCTGGTTTGAACTTTGCAGCAGTTTTGGAAGCCCCAGTTGTTTTCATCTGTCGTAACAATGGCTGGGCTATTAGCACCAATATATCTGAACAATTTCGGAGTACTTTTTTCAATTACACAAAATTCCCATGTATTGCACCGTCTCTCATTTACACAAAATTCTAAATTAAATATTTTTTATGAAGGCGATGGCATTGTTGTTAAGGGTCAAGCTTACGGGATCCGAGGCATTCGAGTAGATGGGAATGATGCACTCGCCGTTTACAATGCAATTAGCACAGCTCGTGAGATGGCCATTACTGAACAGAGACCCATTTTAGTCGAGGTAAGAAGACTGAAATTGCTTGTTGAAAAATCACACGATCATTGTATATAAATTGTGATTGCTTGATTGTTGAACTGGTTACAACTTTCAGGCTCTTACTTACAGAGTAGGACATCACTCCACATCGGATGATTCAACCAGGTACCGGCCACTTCATGAAATCGAATACTGGAAAACAACTCGAAACCCTGTAAGTAGATTTAGAAATTGGATTGAAAGGAATGGTTGGTGGAGTGACGAAGAAGAAACTGATCTCCGAAGCAGCGTTAAGAAGCAGGTGAAAATTAGTATATAGTCATTACAAAACGTTTTTCACTACTTTGATGCTAAAAATAGTTGAAACTTGTTGTTGAAGGTAATGCACACAATTCAAGTTGGGGAGAAAACAGAGAAGCCCCCAGTTGCAGATTTGTTTTCTGATGTGTATGATGTTACACCATCAAATCTCCGGGAACAAGAGAAACAACTGAGACAAGATATGATCAAATATCCACAAGACTACCCGTCTGATGTTCCTTTGTAGATTATCAAGTTTCAAGGAACCAATTATAAAGACTACTCCAAAATCCATATAATGAAAGCTGTTGTTATGTGACAATGTGAATATTATGAAAATAAATCGGTTCTTGAACTTTACTTGTGTCTAATGATCGATTACCGTGAAAATTATTGGCTTTTTTGGCTTAGGTATATTATAGGCAAATCTGACATTTTAAAAGCTAAGGACATCTTTAATATAATGTTATTTGAGTGTGTTAATATTATAATTTAATATATATATATAAAAAAAAAACATTCTCTAATATAATATCAAATATTGTATCAAATTTAGTACAGAGAATAATATATATCAAATTTGGTATAATAATAAATGTTATTTTTTAAATTATAAAAATACCATTATTAAATTACATTGAAGGTATTAATTGTTAACTTTTATAATTTTAAACAATAAAAATATTATATAAATTGAATGTATTAATTATATTTATTGATTTCTATAATTTTAAATAATAAAAAAATAAAAATAGCATTTCAAATGAAATTATATATTGAAGTACGGTACTAAAATGATATGTCAAATATAATATTTTACTGTATTTTATACTAAATTTAACATTGATTTTGAAATATGTAATCATATATCAAATATAGTATTTTACTATTTTTTATACTAAATTTAGCAATGGTATTGAAATATGGTTCGGGATGGTCTAATAGGACTTTTGATTTGTTATTCAAATATAATATTTTATTTTCGTATTAATAAAATCAGTTTCCTTTAAATTAATGATGATTTAATTAGATTGGCGCAGTTGAAATATTGTTGAGTGAAAGAAAAACAAGAGACTAAAAATTGATAGAACTCAACGTGATTTAATTTTCATTGACTAATAATCATTTAAATAAAACTACATAAACAAACTGTTAGCAGTACTCCTCGTTATAATCAAGCCGACGTGGCAGAGTTTGTTATCTTCTAGACTTCTAGACTCGTGTATAAATAGCAATAGTGTATTTATATAAATAAAATAAAAACAGTGAAATAGAATTTCCGAAACTTCCTTCATTTTCCTTTACTGTCTCACCTATCAGAGAAAAATAAAAACAGTAAGCACCCGTCCTGTAAACGTTTTTCAGTTGTTATTTTTCAAAAATAAAAATGAAAATGAAAACAGTATTTTTGGTTTTATTTTTTATTTTTGAAAACGCGTCTGGTAGCAAATACTGAAAGCTGTATTTTGAAAATGAAAACGGAAAAAACGCGTCTGGCAGGTTAACCGAAAACTATCAAAAATTAAAATATCAATTTTAGTATTTTGTTTAATAGTATTACAACTATAAACAAATTGATTAAATAATTAACCAATATAATTTTTATATTGTAATTTTTAAATTAAACAAAAGCAACACATCAAAAATTAATTCAAAAAAACATATCAAAAAAATGAATTAATCAAAACTAAACTCTTAAATTATAATTAAATAATTATATATATATATATATATAATAAAAATATAATTGTATATATTATAATAAAAATACATAATATTTTATTATTATATCCATAATATATATATATAACATCAATCTTATATATTATTATATATTAAAAATATTATAATATAATATACAATATTATATATTAATTTACTAATTATGTATAATATATAATATTATAATATATATATATATATGTAATTATAATTATAATATATATATATAAGAGGGGCACTTTGGTAATTTAAAAATCTTGTTCCGTCTTGTCCTAGTTATATCAAACGCATAACAGTATAATTAATAGTTTAAGATTTTTTTTCTAAATATAAAAAAAAAAAGTGAAAAGCAAAATGAAAAACAAAAACGAAAAACGAAAAACAAGTATTTTGTGTTTTTTAAATCTTTCACTTTTAAAACTGGTTTTGTTTTTTGTTTTTTTTTTTCGAAAATAAAATGAAAAACGGTTAACAAACGCGTTTTCGAAATCGTTTTTGAAAAATAAAAACGAAAACGGACTGAAAAACAGCTGCAGGACGGGACCTAACATTCATCAACAATAATTACTAGATAAAATAATTTAAATAACTTAAAAAAAAAAAGGGGAGAAATTGTGATGGGCCTCGTGTGGGGGCCCACCAGAATCAAGTTGAGTCTTGTAAAGGCCCAAGTGAAAGGATTTGTTTGAAAAAAAATGAAGTCAAGGAATGAGCCTGACATGTTGTGATTGTCTTTGGTCTGAGTCTCTGAGACGGCAATATCCATTTCTGATTTCCCGCTACTTGAAGGATGAATATATAAACATTATATTGGAATATCCAATAGCATATTTTTTCTGATATCCCAGAATGTTCTGTATCCCCGCAATGTACAAACAGAATAAATCCATGGTTGAGTCAGGAAGAAATGTTTTACAGAAATAAACAAATCCCCTAAGATGATTGGATTGGATAGTCATGTATGTTGTTTTCATGAGAGTCTTTAAATGCCCTAATCATCACCCCAAAATAATTCAAAAGCAGATACATCTAATTAACTAGTTGTGTAACTAATTAACATTAATGGAGAATCGTCCTTCAGGATCTCATGTAGTGATAGCATATGATGCCACCAAGGAACGAGGTGAACATGAACTTAAGCGCACCGTCAGCAGCGTCAGACTCAGAGGTGACATTCTTCGCGCGGGTGACACCCTCCTCGTGCTTGGTGTTTTGCATAGGCTCGTTCACCCCAGTAACTCTTCCATACTCCCTACTCCATACTCCATACATTATTATTGCTTCTTGCATCAACATCAAGTGTTAAAAAGTGGAAAAAACAAACGATCCTGACTAATGCATTATCGGATTGGTGTAGTGGGTTATCATTCAAAACCATGTCCCGAAGCTTTTGGAACCAGCGTTCGTGCCATGGAGGAAGAAGTATCAATGAAAGCTGATGTCTTTGCACATAAGCTTATTCAAAGTGCTCAAGAGTGTGAAAATGAAAAGGTAACAACATATATATATGCCCTCAACAATTTTTATTCTTTTTCTGGTTTATCATCCTTTCAATAAATATTTACTATTAGTTTCAATTATTCTGTTTGTAATTTCAACTCGTTAATTTTTCAAGTTTAGGTGAGCATTGAGGTCAAAATTACTGCTGGAACTCCCATTAAGAAGGTTATTTTGCAAGAGGTTTTAGCCTGTAAAGCAACTTGGGTTATACTTGACAGGTACTCCTTTTTCTCGTGTTTAAATCCACTTGTTCATGATATATATACTTCATGAACAAAGTTTTGATTCAAGAAATCATTAATTTATCAACTATTTGACCACTTTATTGATGGTTTAGAAGGGCGGTTGATCAATTCATTGATCATATGTAAGGTTAAAGTTGAAATGATAAACGATAAACAAGGAAAATCAAAGTGTTTGACAGAATTGAAAAAGTGTTTGATGAAGAGCAGAGAAGAAAAACTGTCATTAATTGCTTCTCAAAGCTTTAAGAAAGTTAACCGATCGACTACAATTGTATTCATTATCACATGTATTTATACTACACACTCTCTTCACTAAACAGAAAATCTAACCAACTCCTGAAATGTTTCCTTCAATTTAGCTGTTATAGATAATACATTTATGTCCCCTTTCATGTTTCGTTGTCCTAATTACAGACACGTTAGAAGGGATTTAAAGTTTTATCTGAAACAAATTCCATCAAAGGTTGCATTAATTCAAGATAGCTTGGCTGTGGAAGTTTTGAGATCTTATACAACAAATGAAGCAGATGTTATAGAGCACAAATCGTTTTACTCTCTATCAAAACCAGTTTCCCAATCAATTTTTCAAGGCAGTGATCAAAGTATCGACCACCAGTCTGAAACCTCTTTTGGAAGCTACCCT
Source organism: Dipteronia dyeriana (assembly GCA_032871835.1). NCBI lineage: Eukaryota > Viridiplantae > Streptophyta > Magnoliopsida > Sapindales > Sapindaceae > Dipteronia > Dipteronia dyeriana. Next base: position 96,039,501 of record CM065296.1, on the reverse strand, counting down.
TTATCCAACACTACCCTGGAAAGCTCAGATTTGATGTCTTCATCTACACATAGATCACATGACCATTATTTTTCATTGGATTTCGGTTCCTCTTCTAAGCAAGAAAAATCAGGTCAGCAAGCCTTTCTCAAAGCATCAAGGTTTTGACAGTGATAGTGCATGTTCAATGAAAATGTATATTCTAATATTCCAGGTCATGATCAACTAGTCCAACAGAAGCAACATAAAAGAAATGTTTTTCGGCAGAAATCATCAGAAGTACCTATACTTTGTATTGCATGTGGGTTGAGGACTGAATTGTACATTAGGGATCCAATGAAATTCAGTTTTAGTGAAATTCAACATGCAACAAATGATTTCTCAAAGGAGAATTTGCTTGGAGAAGGTGGATATGGTCATGTATATAAAGGTGAGCTCATAGATGGCCAAATGATTGCAGCTAAGGTACGCAAAGAAGCCAGTACTCAAGGATTTTCAGAATTTCACTCTGAGATGTATGTCTTAAGTTTTGCACGTCACAAGAACATTGTCATGCTTTTGGGTTATTGTTGCAAGGAGAATCTCAATATTTTGGTGTATGAGTATATTTGCAACAAGTCTCTTTATTGGCATTTGTTTGGTGAGTAAATTAAATATGTTGGCAATATTTGTTTGATAATATTTATATACTAATTGCTCTTACTATCAGTACTGACCTTTTAATTTATTTTGTTTATAGAAAATAAATCAACTTTTCTTGAGTGGCACCAAAGACATGCTATTGCCATTGGAACTGCCAAAGGTTTGCGTTTTCTACATGAAGAATGCCGTGGAGGTCCCATAATTCATCGGGACATGCGGCCAAGCAATATACTTCTCACACATGACTTTGTTCCCATGGTAATATCAGTCACACATCATTGTACTTAAGACATTGTTGCATTGCAGTTAATAATGAATGATTGATTTGTTGTATACACAGTTAGGTGACTTTGGCCTTGCGAGGTGGAAGGCAGGTGATGATCAAGTGATGACTAGAATCCTTGGCACATTAGGGTGCGTATAAACTCTATTAGCTTTCTACTTGACTGGATTATTTGAACATAAACATTTGGTAAGTACTAAGTAAACATTAATTTGGTTGATATATACATACATATATAGGTACCTTGCTCCAGAATATGCAGAGAATGGTATAGTTTCAGTGAGAACAGATGTCTACTCATTTGGGATTGTTCTGTTACAATTAATATCGGGACGCAAAGTGGTTCAATATTCACAAACAGAAGAACAACAATCTCTCAGACAGTGGGTATGTTATAATTACTATACTTGCTTCTTCGATGTTTCATGTTTGTGATTAATTATGTTGGATCACCGGTTGTGATTATAGGCAGAACCACTGATTGAGAGTCTTGCATTGCATGAGCTAATTGACCCTCGTATTGGAGATTCATATGACACCTATGAACTATATCTGATGGCCAAAACATCATTCTTATGCATACAAAGAAACCCTGAAATGAGGCCATCAATGGGAGTGGTACGTAATTGCCCCTTCACTCTTATGCTTTCTTGAATTCTCATACTTATGAATTTGTGTTTCTCCTTTGGATTCTCTCCACAGGTTGTGCGCCTCCTTGAAGGGGAAAATGACCGTTTTCACCACTTGGGAGAACAATTCGTGCCTAATCATACAAAGCAATGAAGAGGATGCTATGCTTTATATATTTTATATGTTTTCACATCATGTTTCATAATTCATATACAAAGGTTTAATACAGCAAAAGTTGTCATACATGTTTCTAAGGGTAAGTAAATCAATTGGACTAGCAATATGGTCTGCTCTTCACACACTTGATATATGTATCGTCATCATGAACGGTTCAAGAGTTTTCAGAGCTTATGGGAATTTAATCATTACTTAAGGGGAAGCATTATAAATACAACACCTCTGTTTGCTCGTTTGGTTAAACCCTTTGACAAAAAAATCTCATATTCCATAATTGGGGTGGGCAAACATCCATTAAACCGAACCGAACAGAACCGATCAAATCGGTTTTTTTTTCGGTTTTTCTTCATGAATCGGTGTAATTCGGTTTAAATTATTAAAAACCGGGTTTTCCGGTTCGGTTTCCGATTCGATGGTTGAAACCAAGAACCGAACCGAAAATCGGGTATATAAAAAAAAAACCCTACTTTTTTCAGTTTGCTCTCTCTCTGCAGACTTTACCTCTAACCTCTAACCCTAAATCTCTCAACTTCGCCTCTCTCGTTTGCCGTCTCTCTCATCCGCCATCTCTCCGTCCGACGTTGCTTCTTGGATCGACGAGTCTTGGTCTTGCTCGACGACTTGTCTCTCAAATCTTCTCACTCCATTTTCTTCTACTCCATCAAATCTCATGGCTTTGACAATCCCAAACTCTCTCGACAATGCTATGATTCTCTTTTCTTCCTCCACCGATTGTAAGTTAAAATGAATTGTTATGTTTCTCTTAAAATTAATTATATATCAGATTATGATCTTTTGAATCTCTCTAATTTGTTGTTCTTGGTAGTCTGTGGTCGCTGTTAAAGGCTATAAATTTTGCATTGAATCAAAATGTTAATAATGCACATCTGGGTTGTCAACTTTCTACTGTCATCAAAACTAACTAACTAATTTACTTAAAATGATTAATTTTACGCTATGTGGTATGTGGTGCAGGTTTGAAGTAGAAGATTTGATACTCTTTTGGTTTCTGTTAATCCTACCAGATTGTCTTTGTTATTAAAAAATTCATATGGATGTTACTTGGATTTTGAATTTTAATGCTTCAACCGTGCTATGTGAAAATGTAGCCATAATCATCTACTTTTTGTTTAGTTCTCTTTCTCTCTCCCCCATCTTCTATTTCCTACTTCTATAAATTTTAAAATATTTTCGTATTGGATAAAAGTAGTTCGGATACCATTTCAATACGATAGAAATGAGAAATAAATTAAGGGAGAAGCAGTATCAATCAAAAATCTTAAACTAGAAGAAGGAAAAAAAAAACTAAATGGTCAATTTATGCAATCTTTAGTACTCATTCTCCTGTTGTGCCGATTATAGTATTATGAATGCAGAGCTAGCTAGTTGTATATGAAATCAACGGGTTTCATCAAAGTTTTCTTGTTTTCAAGATGATCATGTATATAAAATCAATGGTTTTCATCAAAGACTGAAAAGAGGAATATTTTATAAATTAAAATCCAATAATTGGGCTCAATCGGTCCAAAATCGAAAAAATCGAACCGAACCGAACCGGTTCAATTCAATCGGTTTTTGATCAGTTGACAATTGTATATCGGGTCATTTTTTCAAAAATCGAATAGTATCGGTTTTTAATCGGTTCACTCCAAAAGTGAACCGATCCAATCAATGCCCACCCATATTCTGTTATGAGAGACCGATACAAAAATCTTTGTTTAGAGGAACCATTTGTAAGACCCAAATTTTATTCCTTCTTTATTAGTGTTAATAATAATATTAATATAAATAGGAACACTTTCATTCGGTTTCTTTTTGTTAAGGCAGCAAAATCATCCGGTATTAAAATAGAGTATTTTGACAGTAGATTATTAATTCTCTAGTATTATTACAAATCAATTTCATGGGATTTGAAATAGGTCAATTTCCACATTTAGAGTAATTTGAAATAAATCAATTTTCACATTTAGAGTGTTTTGAAATAAATCAATTCCACATTTAAAGAGATTTAAATATTTTAGTAAAATCAGTGGAATTGTATGTAAGACCAAAATTCTGATTTTTAGTATATTTGTTTCCCTAAACATTTAGATTTTAAAAACACATTTTATTTTTGTAATTTATATAGTTTTATGGGGGTTAAAGTTTTAAAATAAAAATTAGAGTTGAATAAGTGTTTTATTCCTTCTATAACTTTTTCTTTTAAATGATATTAATAATAAAATAATTATAGGGATTTTGATTTTGATTAGGAATCCTACCTTTTTTAAAACTCCTATACTTAAGGCTCTTGTTTTCTCTTTTACTATCATTGGAAAAAAAAAACCCTAAAATGTTTTTGAACAGCCAATGAGAGGAAAGAATAAGAGGAAAAAAAATACTCTCATTCTTTTAATAAAAACTTGTTTCAAGCAATAAGAAGAAACGTGTTTTCAATGTATGTTTCTTTTCGCTTTATATATTTTCCTATATTACTTAAACGTTTAGAGGTATCAATATTAGTGTTTTGATTGTGTAATAACCCTAAAAGCTTATTATAGTGATTTTTGAGTTCCTATCTTCCGATATCATTATATTTAGGGATGACCAGTGATTATTACGAAATTTATAGTTAATTTATATATGATATTTTTGTGATTTTTGTTTTGAGATTTTTAACTAGACTACCAAGGGTTCCAAATAAATTTGTTTTGTTTCAAAATAATGAGTATTGTATTTTTTACGAATTTTTGAGTTCGAAACAGTATTGCTGAAAATATCAGTTTTTTGTAGCTTGATCTGGATTCGAAAATATGTTTTGCTATGTTATACTTGTTTAAAAATTTTACAATTTGGTACAGATGTTTAATACAGGTTAAAAAGGTTCCTGAATGTATTTAAATATTTTTAGGGTTTTATTAAATTAGTTATGAATTTTCAAAAACCGGTTCTACAATCTGTCAAGTATTAGATAGATCTAATTATAATAACCAAAAGTATAAATATTTTTAAAGTATTTATTTGAATGATATCACTTTGAAACTTTTATTTTCAAACCTAATATGTGTTATTTATGTTTTGGTAAAGATTTCATATCAATTTAATGTATTTACAATTTTTAAAAATTCAAATAGCGAGTATTATTCGTCTATTATCAGACAACCATAAATACTATGACATTTAAAATATTTTAAGGTATTTACTGATTTTATTAAATTCTGAAATGTTATATGGCAATAGATATGTTTATGTATGATGCGTTCACAAAGTTTTAGAATTTTCCAATGCACGTGTAATAAATTAAAAATCCTACATCAGACACTACTCGGTTTTCGAAAAATGACACTGGTTAGTTCTAGCATTAGTATTTCGGTTGTGAAGCGATATGTCAGACCTTATTCCATTCCGAGATATAAATTAGACTTTGATATTTGTATAAATATATTGTTTTAGGGTAAGGATTTGATTGTTAGCTTCGTGGGTGATTGTTTTTATGAGGTTTACTTAAAGGTAAGTAGATTTTTCTTTTTTGCATAGTATGTAATTTCACAAATGTTTTCTTAGAAACCAAATTTATTTATCATATTGTTATGATCTAAAATATTTTATTATATATGTTTATATATGTAAATAAACCCATTTTCTACTTATGTAGTCTTTACTTACATATTCGTTACCTAATTCTTTTTGACTAAGTTTTACTCTTACTAGAACTTATTGTTTAAATGCTTAAATGTTTAGTTCTTTTGCGCTTTAGCAATGCAAATGTATTATGATATACATATTTTGAAAGTAATGTTTTAGCTCAATGTCAATAGTAAATGAAATGAAATGAAATGTTAATCACTGGTGATAATGTAAATGAAGCGCGCGCGCGACAAATGAAATGTTATGATTTTGGTCTTGTACCAATCTCTGAAATGTAAATGGCCGGGTCACCGAGGGTATTTGTGACACTACTTGACTTGAGCTTATTTTTATGAAATGTTATTAATTGTTATCGTATATTGAAAATGATAATTTTGCAAGTGTACTTGTATTTGAAAATGTTACTTTTGTAATTTTAATTGTATCTAAATATTTGAAAAGTTATGTACGTAATAAATGTTATTACAAATTTCATAAATTTTTTCAATTACGTATTATGTAATAGTTACTGAGTTGACAGTTCACCCCTTGTCATTTAACATTTTACAGAATAAGTATCTTAAAAGCTGACCGCTAAAGCAATAGACTTTTAGGAGGGTGAAGTTATTGAGACTATATGTAATGTTTTGTTTTGTTTTGTTACTTAGAATTTGAGTTTAGGTGCTCTGTATTGTTTTAATTTCCTTTATAGTGTTTTGAACCGTATTGTTAGAATTATTTGGAGATATATTTACATTTTAGAATGACTTATTTGGAGCTATTCGATGATTGTTAGTTTCTTTTGGTGAAATAATTTATGGTTTATATATTAACATTCCATATCAAAATGTTTAATTACTTTTTGATTTTTATGGCGTTACACCGTTACGCTAAATAAAAAATTTAGTCGGCCAAAATCAAAAAGTGATGCATTTTAGTAGGGAATTTATCATATTTTACTCCATGTCATGATACAAATAGTCAAATAGATATTAACGTACATTCTAGCTTTTTCATTTTGTAGATGCAAATATTATGATGAAGAGCTATGAAATTATTCAAATTGATTATAATTGGGGACCAAAGTGGTCAAAGAGAAGGATTAGATTATTCATAGATGAATGGATGGATAGAAAGTGAAATGACGTTGAAAAATGGAGAGCCCCTTGCATCCAACTTCATTTGGATAAGGCTCAAACAACTTTTGCGTTATCTACAGCAAATCTACTAACGACATTGCTATGTTTTCAAGCAGATATTCAACATAAATAAACAGTTTTTTTTTCTGCTATCAAATATTGGCATGCCCACCAAACTTGGAAGGTATTTAGTCATTTGCTTAGGGGAGAGGTGGATGCAACTGTGATTGATTTGTGTATAATTTGATCTGATTCTGCTGTTGGATATGGCTTGAATTTCCAATGGCTACCAAACGGGATTCAACCAATGCGAAGACTTCCTAGAGACGTGGGATTCGTTTGGAAGTAAGAGATCAAATTTGAGGGAGGTTTGAAGACAAAAAAGAACTGAAGAAACGAACTCTGGTAGGTTCTACGGTATAGACCGCGGTACGGACAAGTGCCTAAACCGTGGCACAGGGAGCAGTCGAACGCCTGTGAGATTACGAGGCGTGGACCGCGGCGGAGGCAAGTGCACCAACCGCGGTATTATGAGCGGTGGTTGACAACAATGAATGTGGTGTAAGGCATGGGTGGCCAACCGCAACCTAAACCGCATCAATGGTGGATTTTACCCAAATATGAATGTTACGCGAATTAGGAAAAGTGTTTTCTTCTGGAAGTTCTTGTGCTAATTAGATTAGGAAAGTCATGTACTTAAAAGAAAAAGAGTTCTTTTAAACAATAAGACTTGTCATAAATAGGAAATAGTATTTATGTGGAACAAATAATTCTTGTACGTTTAGTAGTAAGATTTCATTTTGTCTTTAACTCCTTGTAATTCATATAAATAGACCATAATAGTTATGCTATTGGTGGTGGAGCAAAATTAGCATATCAAGAGAGCATTGGGTGTAATTGGGTTTGATTTGAGAGAAATGATCATGAGTGTGGATGTAACAATTTTCTATATAGTGAATCTTTCTCTTGCCGTCCCGACGGTCATGGTTTTTTCTCGATTTGGGTTTCCACGTAAATTCTTGTGTTGTGTGTTTGAATTTATTCTCTTCATCTTAATTATTTTATTTTGCTATCGTTTGTTTATGTTCTATCTAGCAACGCTTCCGTGTAATTTCGCTAACATATGGGATGGTGTAATTGGCACATGAAACTTTCATTTCATTGACCCAAAAAAAACAAAAAGCTATACTGTGTGAAGACAACATATTGATTTGGACCCAGCAATAGTAGTCACCACTCACCACAAAGTGAGGTGTGGTGTGGGGTCCTATAGACAGGAGAGAAGGATGATTAGGGTTTAGGCGTTGCTCTCTATAGTTCGTAGTACATACATTAAAAAACAATGGACTTCAAATTTGACGCTTGTCTTTTAGCTTTTTGTTTGCCCCAGCTCTCTGCATCACATATCAGTATATCACTGTGATTAGACTAATGTGCAACAATCACCATCAAAGCTACACATAAATAAAATTAGATTATTATCCTATCCATAAGGCTGTTGATAATATTAATGTTGCAATGTCAACCCTAGCAAATTTTGAGACTGCTTGAAGACAAGTTGACCACCATGAGCCGACTTAATTGTTACATTCTCTCAGGGAGAAAGAACAACCATAAAAGTATAAAACTACTTGCATTATGAGAAAGTAAAAGGTTAGAAGGTTAGCCAGCCATTCAACATGTGTTGTAAATTGTAATGACAACTCTACTATGGGCTTTGCCAGAGTCCACCTTTTGAACTGCTTATATAAACTCTCACGAGCCATGGCCATCTAGTCAATGAGTAAGGCTCCGGTTGCTCTTATACTGTCACGACTCATGTGACTGCGACCAAAAAATTATATTCATATTTTTGTTACTTTTCAAAGTAATGTTACGTTATTTAAATTTTTTATCAAATTTATACTTAAATAATATAGTATATGATTTATAATTAATATATCATTTATCATATTATTTGAGATCGGTACGATAATAATAACTTACTGAATTATTTACACGTAAATTTATATAAAATATACCGGAATTTAAAGTCTCTGTAATGTTCATTCGAGATATTTTCTTAGAATCAATGATGATCCATCAACCACGTAAAAAAAAATAGCATCATATCATATTGACCATCAATCATGAATATGCGAAGAGTCCCACAAGCATCAAAGCACATACGTTGTCTCTTTGTGTTCAATCACGAAAGAGAAACTAGAACCATCAAAATCTACCATAAAACCTAAATTCAACCACCACCCTCAAAATCCAACTGCAAACTCAAACATCACCTAAAAGTCCAAGAGAAACTAGTAGAAGAGAGAGATGATTAGGAGAAATGAGGGAAAGAACATGACGGAGAGTTTATATATATATATATATTTGCTATTGAATTATTTTTTGGCAATGACGGAAAGATGGAGATCATCTTTAATTTTGTTTTTATAAGAAATTAATTAATTAATAAATTTTTATTTTATTTTTTTAACTTTGGTCTGACACAGCGGGGTATAGCAAAAAATAAGAATGATCACTTTGTCGAACCCTGAGGCACACTCAGACGAACCTTGATGCAGCGGCCGGTAGTTACCCAAGCATGGACCGCCATGCAGGGGCCATCATTCCCTAATCTTCGTTAGAAAATGGTGTTCTCGAATCCTCAAAGAGCATGTCGAATCCACGACAGATAAATGTTCCAAAGGAACGATTTTATTAAAATCAATCAAAGGTTTAAAAGTTACAATAATTGAAAATAATAAGACTATTTATAATAAACTAATCCTAATAAGACTCGAATACGACATTCCTAAAAAAAGACTAAAACAAGAAAAGATCAAAACTAATCAAAATCTTCTAGGATTCATGACTCCTAACTTGACTTGAAAACAAAGATCAGATCTTACCCAAAAGGTAAGTTTGATTTATTTCCAAGACCTAAATTTAATTCCTAATCAAACTAAAATAAATAAACTTACTAAACAAGAAAAGACCCAAATTAACAAAATAAGAAAATAAAGGAATTGCTCTACATGGGCCGCGGTTCCTTCATCTTTGTCCTACATCATGGTCCAAAACCATTTTAGGAGATAACTGATAGAGATGTTAATAATTTCTTACCATATTCCATATTTGTACTAGGGCTCGAAAAATTACTGACACTATTTGGGGGTATTATGCAAATATCACTACTTTAATAATATATGTTTAAAAGATACCATTTAACTTAATCAGATAAAAATATCCCGAATTATTGAAAAATAGAGAAATTTGTCGTTTTCAAAGTCAGAGAAAAGCAAGAGTGAGAAAGAAACCGACGGAAAGCTAATCGACGGCAACGAAATCGACGGCGAAGTGACCGGATCGACAGTGCACCAGTTTTTTTGTGATCGACAAAGGTAAGTTGATTTTGTTTTTTTTCTCGTTTTTATTGTTGATAACTTGCATTGCATGTTAGACTTATGTTTTGTTAATTGAAATTGTAGATTATGTTTAAAATAAAGATCTGAGAATGGTTGTGGTTTGAGATAGGGTTTGAAATGTGGTTGAAAATCTATTGAGGAAGATAGAATTCTGGGTTACCGAGACTTTTTGAAGGAGTTCCGAGCTTTATCGTAGTTGAGTCGAGCATTTCTGATAGATTTCCGAGATTTTTTTTTGTCAAAATAAGGTTTTGGTAATTCGAGTTTTTTTAAAAAAAAGAGATCGAGCTTTTTTTGTTAACGGATCGAGTTTTTTTCATCACATCGAGTTTTTTTCATTGGTTTGAGCTTTTTTTTCACTGGTTCAAGCTTTTTTTCCATTAAATCGAGCTTTTTTTTTTCACTGGTTCGAGCTTTATTTTCGTTGGTTCGAGGTTTTTTCAATGGTTCGAGCTTCTTTTTCAATTTATTGAGCTTTTTTTTTGTGAAACCAAGATTTTATAAAACATAATCGAGCATTTTTTTTTTGGATAATTTAGGGTTGGGTTAGGTCCAAGATTATTTGTAAAATGTTCGAGTTTTTTTATCAATGGGCCAAGCTTTTTTATCAAAGTTCCGAGCTTTTTTTGCAAATAGCCGAGTTTTTTTTTGTAAATGCCCGAGCTTTTTTTACAATTGATCGAGACTTTTCATGTTTGATCTGAGCTTTTTTTAGTTTAATGATGTATTATTTCTGTGACATTGCAGATGAGAAATAGGTTGAGAGATTTACTTAAAACTTCAGAAGGAGACTGGTACGAGGGCAAATTGACTCGACACAACCATTTTGACACCCTTGGCTAGTGCTGTAATTATGGGCTGGTCCACGAAGCCAACGGGTCGTGCTTGGCACGACCCGTGAAGGAAGAGAGCCAAGCCGGGCCCGGTCCGTGACAGGCTGTGTGTCGGGCCGTTGGTACGAGGCCCGGTAGGCCGGCACGCCAAGCCGGTGTGCCAGGCCCCTGAACCGGTCGACCGGTCCCTCCCATCAACCATAATATTTTATTTTTAAAAAATAAAAAAAACCCTCCAACGGCTGGAATTTGAATTCCAGCCGTTGGAGCCTAAAATAATTACAACCCCCCCCCCCCCCCCCCCCCCCCCCTCAAATCTTTTAAATTATATTTTGACTCACAAATCAATTTTTTCTATAAATACTTCCATCCATTTCATTTTCCAATCACTCTCTCTATCATTGTTTCAATCTCTCATTCTCTCAAATCTCAATCTCTAATATATTCTCCAACTCTCTTAACTTTTTCATTCAATTTCATTATTACTCTCTCTGCAAAAATCTCTACATTTTTCACCAACACACCAAATTTTAAAGGTACAATTTTGTTATTACTTTTGCTCAAACATATTTTCATAGTAAATTTATATGTTTCTGTTTAGATTTTAGTTACTAAATGAAAACATTTTTATTTAGTTAGTTAGTTTATCAATTTTGGGGCTTTAATGTTAATATTATTTGTTTAGTATATTAAGATTTTTAAGTTTAGTAGTAATTTTAATATTTGTTATTAGTAAATTTAGAAAGTTAATTTGTATTACTGAATTTAATTTTTGTAATAAATAAATGCTGAATGTTCAGTGTAGTAGTTACGTTTAATATTATTTTATTCATAAATTATGAATTTTTAGTGTAGTTGCTTATTTTAATATTTTTTGTTAGTATATTATGAATTTTTAGTGTAGTTGTTTATTTTAATATTTTTGATGAGTATATTATGAATTTTAAGTGTAGTAGTGAATCTAATATTTTTTGTTAGTAGATTATGAATTATTTGTGTAGTTGTTTATTATAATATTTGTTTTCAATATATTATGAATTTAAGAGTAATGGTTAATTTTAATAAGTTTTATTAGTATATTAAGATTTTTATGTGTAGTATTTCATTTCATATGTGTTGTTAGTAAATTTATCAATTTTATTTGTAGTAGTGAATTCAATATTTTTTGTTAGTAGATTATGAAAATTTTTTTTGAAGTAAAATAATAATTGTAAGTGTCGTATTATTTATATTAATTATTGTTAGTAAATTAAGATTATTGTTAGTAAATATTAATTTTTAATTTGACTATTGTCTACTATAGTGTTCATATTTTTACTTCAGATAATGGATCCTAATCAGCAGCCTTATTTTCTGGACGGTTTGAATATGCTCAGCAGGATGAATTTGATATTTCAGAGCCGACCCATACTCAAGCAAGATCTTCTGGTTCAGCCGTTACACCAACATCACGTCCCAGAAAAATTAACATCAGATGTGTGATAATGTTTCAACATAGTCCAAATGACACTCCCAAACGGGACGTCCGGCCCCAGAGCTAAATGTAAGTTTTGTCATAAGGATTATGCTACAAGTACGAGGGGAACCAGACATTTGAGACGGCATATGTACAAATGTATGCCTGCACATAGACAGGTAGACACTACAACCCAGACACAACTTCAACGGCAGCCAGACGGGTCTGTTACGACGTGGCAGTTCGACACCATGCACGCTAGAGAGTGCTTGGCACGATACATTGCACAAACTGATCAATCGATCAGTATTGGTGAGAGTCCATTTTATAAAGAATTAATCACATCTGCATATAACCCCTAATTTGAACATGTTTCTAGAACCACCACTAGAAATGATTTGATACGATTGTTTGAAACCCAAAGGGATGACTTAGTTGCTGAAATACAGCATTTAAGTGTCTCTGTTGCATTAACTTCTGATATTTGGAATGCATGCTCCAAACATGACTATTTATATGTCACGGGACACTATTTAGATTCTGACTGGAGGATAAAAAAAAAGAATTATTAGTTTTCGTCCTATAGATTTTGCACATACCGCAGAAAACATTTTTAATGTCATTATTTCTGTTTTAGAAACTTATGAAATCACGCATCGCATCCTTTCGATCACATTAGATAATGCATCTGTAAATACTAGCTCTATTGCATTGTTTGTTGCAAGAAATATCCCGCAAGATGGAGGTTATTTCTTCCATCAACGGTGTGCATGACATATTATAAATTTAGTTGTACATGCTGGTTTAAAGCAGGTAAGCGACCAAATAGATCGCATCAGAGATGTCATTTCTTGGATTTGCAGTTCTAATCCTAGATTCAGTGAATTCAAGAGACATTGTAAATTAAACGGTCTCAAACCCGGACGATTCCAAACTGATATGCCGGTAAGGTGGAACTCTACTTATTTAATGTTGGCAAATTGTTTGGAATATGATACAACCATTACATATTTTTATAACATGAAATTGGCCAAAACAGGTCAACATAGTCCAAAAATACTTACCACAGACGATTGGTATGTGGTAAAGATTTTTGTTCAATTTTTAATTTTTTTTACAATGCCACTGTAACTCTTTCCGGGATATATTACCCCACATCTTCCCAGGTAATCCATCAGATAGTGAAAATGTCTGAACTGTTAAACAGTTATAGAGAATATGAACATCTAGGTGCTGCAGTTGTTGCCATTGAGACAAAGTTGAAAAAATATTGGGCTAACATTCATCTACTTTATGCCTTAAGTGCTATAGTAGATCCTAGGGTTAAATTATCTGGTTTAGAAGTTTTGCTTGAGTTTATTGGTATTAATTTGTCAATAGATTATTCAGAACAAATTACTGACATTCGAACCAAGTTGTTCGAGATTTTTCGTATTTATGAGAGTAGGTTTGGCAACATTGACACCCCCAATCAACACAACCGGAGACAGAGCCGAAGCAAACAAGTTGGAGCCTTCTGAAATGGCGAAAAAGGACAAATCAGCAAGTACTTCTTCAGGGCAAAGATCTAGCCCATCTTCTTGTACCGAACTTATTAGGTACCTTGAAGCACAGTTCGATGTTGTTGAAGATAAGAAAGAGTTTGATTTGTTGTTATGGTGGAAGACCTATACGTACAGATATCCAGTTCTGTCACACTTAGCACGTGACGTACTGGTTATTCCAGTGTCAACGGTGTCTTCAGAACAAGCTTTCAGCACCAATGGACGCATAACTGAACCAAGAAGAAGTTGTTTGTCTCCGGAGATGGTGGAGGTACTAACATGCCTTCGGGATTGGGACCATGCTAAAAAAAGGTTGCAAAATATAACTTTAGATAAAGAGCTTATTCTAAATTTCGACAATCAATATATTGATGACCCTGCAGGTAATAGTCAGGGCCAGAACTAGGTTATACTTTTGCATATGTATTTATTATTTACTTGTAAGTTGTAAAACGGTTGCACTCTTTTTTCCTTACCAAGTTTTTATCCCACTGGGTTTTTCTTGGTAAGGTTTTTAATGAGGCAATCATGTAAATATGTAATACTGAATTCCACAAGTGAAAAATAATTAAATAATTAAATAAATAAATAATTGTTCATTTTCTTTATTCATTTCAAATCCTAAAATTGTTCGCTCTCTTTATTCATTTCAAATCCTAAACCCTAAATCCAAACAAACGTAATTTGGAAAAAAAAAATTGACCTGGCCCGGCCTGGCACAGCCCGCCTGAGGCAGGTTGGCGTGCTGTGTCGGGCCTCATGTTTCAAAAACAGGTCGGGTCGGGCAGGCACGAGAAGCAGGCCGTGCCTAATGGGCCATGCCAGTCCATTTTTACAGCATTACCCTTGACCATATAGACAAGGCGCTTAACCAGGTCCTTACAGAATTTGCTGATGAAGACCAACGTCGGTTCATGGCGTCGTGTTTCGGGTATTTCCTGACGATGCATCGGGAGATGAAGTTTTCAAGTGGTGTTGTCCATCGTTTGCTTTTAAAGGAGCTGCATCATACGGGCCCAACAGATAAGATACAGTTCATGCTAGGGAACAAGTAGGTGAGGTTTTCGAAGGTGGAATTTTACCTCATCACTAGATTATGGTTTGGAGTTGTACCAGACACAAGCGTGTATGCAGAAGTGGAGAATGGTATACATCATCGGTACTTTTTCGGAGCCGATAAGGTTTCGTTCGAGAAAATGAGGGTTGTTCTCACCCTCGGAGAGTTTTAGGAGGCGTACAATGATGTGAAGCTATGCCTCATATATATGCTGAATTGGATACTGATATGGGTGGATGAGAGATTCAATATTCCAGTTTAGCAGTTTCGGTTAGTGGAGGACCTCGATGCGTTCGAATCATTCCCATGGGGCGCCCACATGTACAGGCATTCCATTTACTCATTCAAGCATGCGTTTGACGGACGACGGGATGGGTTCGAGAGACGTCAACAGGAAAAAGGCACTCATGTACATACGGTAGAGACCTATAACATTTACGGTCTATCTCACGTCCTACTGGTAAGAACTTTGAATTACAACCTATACTTTATTATAAGTGTCCTAATTGTTATGGATTCTTATTGTACTTATCTTTGATGCAGATATTTGCTTTCGAGGTGATCCCTGATTTGGCCCTTCAGTTTGGCATCATGAGGGTTACAGATCTGTCTCCCCGTATTTTGAAATGGAATTTGTGCAAACAATCGAGAGAGAAAAAACTGGCCAAGATTTTCAAAGTCAGGGTATGTATTTAATTTGTTAATGTTTATATTAGTTACTAAGTATACATATACATTGTTCTAACTAAGATTTTAGATGTTTACGAGGACGAAACTGATGCCCACACCAGCTGAGATAGAGGCATCGTACTATGCGGGGCTAAACGATGGGGGAACATGTATGTAGAGGAGGACCGGCCTCAGATTCCGCCTCCGGTCCCTGATCAGACTACCTTTGGCGGGAACAGTGGGACAGAGGGTGTGGGTTTCAGGGACAGGGCTAGTGATAGTAAGGGATCTAAGCCTGAGGCTGAGGGTTCAGGGTTAGTGACAGTGAGGGATATCAGCCGGACCCTCAATGAGTGAGGTATAGACAGGTTCGGTTTACCACCCACGCTAGGGATGCACATTTATCCCCGGCAACCCCATCCCCATTTGGGGATTTTTTTAGGGGAAATGGGGAAATGGGGGGGTGGGGATGACTTTCATCCCCAAATTAAAATGGGGATGGGGGGACCCCTCCCCACCTCCATTTCCCCATTTCCCCCACAATTAAATTGAAATGGGGATGGGGATAGAGATCCACATTTCCCCATTTCCCCCAAAAGTATATAAATATAATTATAATATATATTTGAATTATAATATATATTTGAATTATTTAAAACATTTTATGTTGAATTTGTAATGCATTGATATTTTTTATTTGTAATGAAAGGTTTGTTTTTTTTTTAATTTAATTTATAGTTTTTAGTTAAATAGGGAAATGGAAAAATGAGGGAACAGGGGATACTAGAAAACAGGGAAAAACAAGGAATATGGGGAATTGGGGATGGGGATGAGGATGGGGGGACCTATATCCATCCTCATTCCCCAAACGTGCATCCCTACCCACGCACATGCTACATCTATAGGGAATTCCCGTGGGGGCCGTGGACAAGTAAGTTGAAATGAAAGTTTTGTTTTTGATTAACACGACATGTTGATAGTTTTGTACTAATAATGTAGACATGATTTCATATCCCATGGTAAGATCTATTGAACGATGTGCTTGAAGACTTTCGAAAGAGTGAGGAGGATTGACAGTATCAGCACTGGGAGTTACTGAATATGATTTGGAAGAGTGACGAGGATCGACAGCAGCAGCACTGAGTTTGTCTGGATATAATCCGAGGGCTTTAGGGGTCGACGACGCATACACACAGGGATAATCCACCACCTCCTGATCCAGACTTTCGTCCCTGAGACAGGACAGGTGGACGTAGTGAGCACCCGTCAATCGAAGGGGCAGGTCTGGATAGTCGGGCTCAGTCTCGTACCAATGATACTAGTCCTGCTACACATACAGTAGTCTGATCAGACCTCCCAGCAGTCTTGTCTGGGTCGACCTTAGCCCAGCTCCACACACTACCCAGCTTAGCGACCGAGCTCCAGAGCTCCCCCTCACCAACGAGCACATCTATCCAGCCGCAGTGGTCACGTCCACCACCCACCACATCGATTCATCCGCAGCGGTCACGTCCACCACCCACCACATCTATCCAGAAGCAGCGGTCCCCTCCACCAACCAGCACATCGACCAAGCTCCAGAGTTGCCCCCTAACTCCACCACCCAACACATCGATCCCGCCCATGAAGCGTATACTGAAGTGTGGATGGTAGTTGTTAAGCTTTTAAATAGATCCATGATGGCCGAAGAGGTTGAGGACATGGTCCCAGTCCGTAAAACACATATTTGACCCCCACAGACTAGGGGACGCCGACCAGCTAGCGGCAAACAAAGCCTTCAAGAATAATATCAAAGGGGAACTGTGAGTACAACTTCATCTATGAATTTGGCTGTGTGTTTATGTTTAATCAATTTTTTATAAAGCTAATCCAACAATTTAACAGACATGATATGGATGTGTTGACACCAGTTGTCGCCTAATGGTTCATATGGATGCAGTCCAATTTCATGGACTTGGAAGACACGATACGTACTTATGTGATTTTTAAATTAATGTTTGTTTAAATAATGATGTATTGTTAACAATTCATTACTTTTATATATTGTCAGCATATGGACGGAAGTTGTCAGTATATGGACGCGTACCTCCATATTCTTCAAAAACGTCAGTGAGGCTTCCACATTGTGTACAACCAGAGGATCAACGTATTGGATACGCAATTCTATGTATGTATTTATACCTTACTATTATCTCATATAGTTTTCTAGTTTTTTATTGTTGATAACTTCTTGTAAATGATTGTATGTACAACCACTTATGATGTTGCAGTGGGAGAGAATAATGCATCGTGATGCTCACGTGGCTGTGACCACGACAAGATGGAATGTCTTGCAGTCCCAATGGTTGGATGAGGACCTTCAGACGGTCTGTGGAGCTACCACGAGTGGAAACCGTCCATGGCACGAGGTTGACTTGGTAAGTGTTACACGGTGTAAACGATTTCAATTAAAAACTTTTCGTATTTTCTAACATCTTCTGAATACTATTACAGGTCCTAATACAGTGCAACGTTGAGCGTCAACATTGGTCTTTGGTGACTGTCGACCCAATTCTCGGGAAGTTAGAGATACTGGACCCTTGGAGACAGGATGTCCCCGTGTATATCAGGAAGCGTCAAGTCCGCCTATTGCGGTGGTTTTTACCGTCAATGTTGAATGACATGGGGTTCCACACTGCACGACGAGGTGGTCGTCGGTCGTTCACCAGGAAAATTAAGCCCTTCACAGTCAGCGTGGTGTCCACTTCCACAGGCCCCCAACAAAAACAATCGTAAGACATTCTATTTCATTATCTTGCTTAGAGATTGTTTTATTGAAAACGAATTGTAACGCGTGTAAATGTGTCCAATTGTAGCGGTAAATGTGGTCCTTATACATTGAGACTGATCAAGTACTTACTGGGGGATCGATGGCCTTTCGATTAGTCGGAGGACGACATGGGGATCATTCGAGAGAAAATGGATGTGGAAATTTTTTGTAACTCTAGACCCGCCTAGAGATTGGTTTTATATTTGTTGTTGTAATTTTTTAATTTTGTGTAAAAATAAAAAATCTTACAAAGACATTCTATTTCAATTATATTATTTCAAAAAAAAAATATGTTTCTGTTTGAAGTGTCTGCCATCAAAGTACGACACACATTGCAAACCTTGAACAAGTCATACAATTTCAAATTATTACAATGTAATACAATTCCAAATGTTTGCAATGTCATCAATGGAAACGTCACCCCTATTACAGTCTCTGACTCTCTGTTAGGGCACGTCTGTTTGTTGTGTCCAACTGAATGACAGATGTTACACTTACAGCGATATTATTCGGGAACAACTCTACTTGGACCTTCATTAATCAAATGTGGGCTAGAACACCTTCTAGAATTATGTCCCAATTGTCCATATCTTCTACACGATTGTGTGGATGTCCTTTCCGAAGATGAGACATGTAGACCCGCCCTCGGACGTCCTGCTCGTCTCCTGAAGATTGGATTCAAAACCACTCGTTTAGTGATATCATATGGCGCTACCCATGTTGAAGGATGTCCAACAGACATAATAAGAACCGAGTACGCATCAATAATTATCTATCTCTTGTAGTAAGCTCAATTGTATAGTTGTTTATTAAAAAAAATGTTAAAATTAGTTTTGATAATTTAAATTTTAAGAGAATAATTAAAGTTCAAGTTGGTGCATTAACTTTAAATGATTGTAAATAGGTATCTATGTTCACGCATTAGTTAGAACCCAACTACCACTTTAGGAAAAAATCATCAGTATACCAGGTATATTGTTGAGTGGTGCATCCGACTATTGAAGAACAGATATACGGTAGGAAATAAGTGCCACATCTATACCACTTATTATTTTTGTTCCATATGTCTGTTTATCAGTGATCGGGTACACTATTCAGCAATACACTCGGTGCACTGAAGATTTTCTCTCACTTTAGATATAATTAATTAATATATCCAATTAACTCCTACCTTGGTTTGGTGAAGAAAAACATTTATTTAGTTTGATGATGTTTTTAAGTTTCAGTCACTGCTACTGTAGGTGCTATTTTAAAAAATTGATCCAACTAACCACAGACCATAGTTGAGTTCAGAATTTGAAATCCAACTTCTTCATTTCATGCCTCAATTAGTGATGAATTTCATGATATTGGTAGCACAAACATAAAAGAATCATTAACAAATTAATAATTATAATTAGTTGAAAACAAAGTGGTGGGATAACATTAATGATAGCATTCCAAAGCTAAGTTGAGCCAAAATTTGACAAAGTATGCAATGTTTCTGAAGTACATAAAAAGTATCAACCTACATATAAAATAGGACTTTAAAAAAAGTGGAAGCATGTGATCCGGATTCTTTGAATAGACGAAAGCAAACTTTAAGAAACCTATGAAAATAACGAAAACCCATTAAGCTTTATTTATGAATCACACAGTTAGAATTTGATTCCTTTTCTCTTGGTTACAATCAAAATAGAAAAGCAAAAAAAAAAAAAAAAAAACATTAATAGCAAACAAGTACAAATCATTACTAAAGTTGAAATTTAATATATCGCGAATTAATAAATGGTAAATTTCAAATTAAATAAATGTTTTAAATTTTTGGTAGAATGAGGAATGCATAAAGTATATGAATTTTACCGGAATAGAGAATGCGAAGAAGAAAGAAAATGGAAACATGTTGATCTTGAAACCATATTTCAGGGTGCTTTCGATACGCGGGACAGGACAGGACAACGTGAGACAGTTTAATCTTGTTTCATGTTTGACACGTCCTTAACATGAGACATGACGGGATAAGGTGTGACAAAAATCATAAAAAATTCTCCAACCCAAGACCTTAGAAGAACTTGTCCCATGACATGGGACAAGTGTCAAAAAGACCAATTTACCCCTTAAATTTTTAAACAATTACAATTATAATAAATTATATATTATAATTACATATATAATATATTATTATATTACTAAATATAATAATATGATATATTATATATATTAATATATATATATAAATATTATTAATATATATATTATATATAATATATATATTATATTTATATTACATAATAAATATATATATATATATATATTAATAATACATATTAATTTATATATATATATAATATTTTGGGTTAGAGCTCCACTACCATCTCACAGAAAGAACCAAACCGGGTTTTTCCCCACCGGCGGCCATCTCTCGGCCTTATAGGGTACTGTTCCGGCGACACTAACAGAGATGGATGGAGTTCAACAGGCCAAGCTAGTCAGTACGTGGCTTTGTTAAACCTGAGTTCATCCTAGCCAACAAACATACTGGTTCCGGATGTGTCCAGGGTGTCCAGCCGATATACCAAACTAGTATGCGGGATCTGTTCTGATGTGCAGGATCCTCATATGAGGCAAGCACAGAGCATACTGGGACCTTGGAGAATCATAATTTCAGACCTAGTGTTAGTTGAAGATTGGGAGAGAAGGAGACTGTTTTAGCTAGACATAGAGATAGAAAACATAATCCTCTTTTTATTTCTTTCAGTTCTGATTTACAACGAGGAAAGCTCTTCCTTTTAAAGAGAAAGGAAAGAGAAATTTTTGGTCATCCTGATCATCATCTCTTGATAAGGATGAGGCTGCGATATGTTACAAGGATAAGGGCAGCCGACAAAGACAAACAGCTGGAAAGCAAAAGGCGGCCGACAAGGAGGCTGCGATATTTTACAAAGATAAGGGCAAACGACAAAGACAAACAGCTGGAAAGCATAAAAGAAAAAGCGGGGGCCCGGGTGGCCGGCAGGAACTAAGGACTGCTGAGATTGCATGTGGAATGGTATTCGTCGTCTGAGTCCTGGGCTCCACAGATTGAACAGGGCCATGTGTCACGCCATGCGTCCGTGGGGTCTTGGGAATCTTGGAGGAAAGACTGTGGGAAAGGATGGAGACTTCTGGTGGGGTCCCTTGGAACATCAGGCAAAATGAAGATGACATCTGTGTAGTCATTGTTGATGTCACAGAGGAAATTGAGTAAAGGGACCTGTAGGTTAGTGCGGTATAGGCCTTCATAGTCATAGGAAGTGTCCCACTCATAACAGATATTGGTAGTCCATAGTAACTCGGTAAGTGGGCTGATATTATAGGGCCTGCTAAATATCCAGATGCAGCAAACTCTTGCTGCCTGCTCAGGATCCATCTTCCAAAGATTATATTGGCCCATTAGCTGGGTGAGCTCGGCCTGCCAAGCATGAATGGGCTTGAACCACTGTATGAAGGTTCGTAGGTTGGATGGGCCCGAGACCTGAACAACAAAGGAGTACAAGGCTTGTAGGGGGAAGACCATAGCGTGGTGGTACAGGGCAGACAAACACCATAAGAACCAGAGTACTTGGTCTGAGTAGTAATGGAAAGGGGGGGAAATAAAAGGGTCAAGGAAGGGCCTTTTTATATTGGAGACGGTGTGGTGGCAACCCTGGTTATTAACTTGTGCCAGGTAAGCTGGGAGGTGAGTTTCTGCAAAGCTAGAAATTTGCTGGGGGGAAGGGGTGTGGCCTGGAGGAAAGGAGGCTGAGAAATCTGGGGGGAAGCTGGGGGGTTCTGGAGGGCCAGGACCATGTGTGCCAGAGGAAGAGGAAGGACGGGGAGATACCATGTAAATCAAAGGGATTGGGCCAGCCTGGGAAAGGAAGTTGATGGGCTGAGGTCTTGAAAGCATGTCTGGGATAAGATTATGATGCCCTTTGACATGTTTGACAGTGAAGTCATATCTGGCGAACCAATCTTTCAGCCTGAGAAGCTGTGGATTTGGCGGAAGTTTATTCCTGAACTCTAGAACCTTCGGGAAGGAGGAATTATCCATTTCGACTGTAAAGCAAGTAGTTCTAAGGTGGAAGTCGAATTTGGAAATGCCATTCTTTACTGCAAGGATTTCTTTGTAAATGGTGTGGTAGTGTTTCTGGGAGTCCTTGAACTGGCCACTTGCATGGCCGCAGTAATGGCGGATGTTCGAGGTTTCTTCAATGAGAATAGCACCCCAGAAGTGATCACTGGCGTCTGTTTGAAGGATGAGACGGCCTGTAGCGGGAATGTGTAGAGGAGGGGGATGCTGAGCAGCTTTCTTAAGCTGGGAGATTGCGTCAGTATGTATGATATCCCATTGAGGAGGTTCCTTCTTTAGAAGTTTGGATAAACAGGTAGTGAAACGACCTGCGTGTGGGATGAAGTCTCTGATATAGTTGACAATGCCTAAAAATTGCTGCAGCTGTTTGAAAGAGAGGTTGCTATCTGGGAAGTCAAGCAACTGGCTGGCAAGGTGAGGTCCAGGGCTATAGGTGCCATTTTTGATTCGCATGCCAAGGAAATCCACTTCTGGAACTCCTATAGAGCTCTTCTTGTCTGATAACATGATGCCATGTTCTTGGAGAATATGGTGAAATTTTTCGAGGAGCAGGTTATGGGTATGAATGTCTTTTGAGAATAAAAGGATATCGTCTATATATAGTAAGGCCGAAGAGAGAATGGGCTGGAAAATTCGTGTTACGGCCTTTTGGAATAGTGAAGGTGTTGTCTTAAGCCCAAAGGGTAGAACGGTCCATTGATAATGGGCATTGGGAAGACAGAAAGCAGTCTTGGGCCTATCCTGTGGATGGATACCGATCTGCCAAAAAGCTCCTTTTAAATCGAACTTGGAGAAAATTGTTGCACCGGGTATATGAGAAAACAGGGCATTGGGCCTAGGAACAGGGAACTTGTCATCCTGCAGAAAGAGGTTGAGCGGTTTGTAATCAATGACAAGTCTCTTCTTTCCTCTAGTTTTTTCGGACCTTTTTTCTACATAAAAGGCTTGGCAGGCCCATGGAGAGGATGTGGGTTCAATGAGGCCTTGGGCCAGGAGGGACTGACATTCTTCTGTGGCCATGGCGAGGTCAGAGGGGGACATTCCTGTGTGGGTTGCTTTGGTGGGGTTGACATCTTCATTTAGTTTGAAGGGGAGGCTGATGAAGAAATCAGGATTTTTCCAGAGCGGGTGAGGATGGGTAAAATCAGTGTGGCTATTGGCACAGAAACTTTGGAGCCTTTTATGAACATCTTTGAAGTCGGGGTTTATGATTGACAGTGGGAAGATTTTTGGGATGTTAATGAATGGTTTAAACTCTCTTTTAAACCGGATGCCATGAGGTAGGATTCTGATGGATTTTGCCTGGCTGTAAATATCCCAGCCAATGAGGATGTCTTTGTCAGGCAGGGGGGTTCCAATGATATAGGTCCAGAGGATGAACGACGGGAAGAATTGTAGCCCGACCTTTTGTTTTGAAATCAGGTGGGTGCTGAAAAGCTTGCCGTCTGCTGCCAGAAACTGGTTTTCTTCATGTTTCCAGGCATCTGGTGGGAGGACATTTGGATTCATCATGGAGGAGTGGGCATTTGGCTCCTGTGTCGAAATAGGCGATGACCGGAACTGGTTTAGAGTATTTTGAAGGTATGACCTGGATTTTTACTTGTGGACCAGTGGTGGTTTCTTCACTTATAGCCTGGTAGGCTTCGGATGGATAATCCTGGTGAGAAATGCTGGAGTCATCTGAATCTTCTGACTGGCTGGTGATATTTGAATCTAACATCATGAAGGTAGTTAGTTTACTGACATCATCTTGTTCTGAGAAATAGGATTCAACGTCAGCGTCGGAAGGGATCTCCTCTGCCACTTGTCTCAGTTGTCTGATGAGTTTGGCTGATTTTGTTCTTTTGTTTGGGCATTGTTTTGCAAAATGCCCTTCTTGTCCACAGGCGAAACACTTGTTTGATTTGTTCCAGGATCTCCTTGGCTTCTTCCTGTAATACTTGTATTTTCTGGAACCTGAGAACCTTTTCTGGTTTCGCATTTTTCGCGGTCTATCCCTGTTTGGTGTGTTGGCTCTGCAGTTGCAATGTTCATCGGATTTGCACTTCAGGTGGTAATCTGGCGGGAACTTACAGTGTTTACTGTACCTTTTTCCCTCTTTTAACATTTTTGAAAAAATCCTTTGCGTGGCACAAAGTTTTTCCAAAGCCGTGTGTGTGAACATATGAATTTCTCCTAAGGTAATTTCTCTGAGACTCTTTCCTGAGAATTCAATCAGTCTCTGTAATTCTCCTTGGAGTTCTGATGGGAGAGAGTTCAGGTAAACCTGTCTTAAGGTTTAGTCGTTGACGCCTCCAAGAGCATGGTATCGGAATGACATGCGCCTGTAGTGGAAGTCAATGTCTTCTTTGTTTAGGGAACACACCGTCATTTCAAGAAACTCTTGTCTAGTTTGTTTGTAGAACTAGGAAACATCTCCGAGGAATTCTTTGAAGATGATTCCTGTTGCTATCGAGACTGAGCCACATCTGACCAATTGTAGTTGTCTATATTCACCGAGGGCCTGGTACCAGTCTCTGAGAGATCCAGTGAATCTGGAGACAAATTCACGTAAAATGGTTTCAACATTGTCACCTCCTTTGGCAATTTGGAGGTCTAACCAGGCGCTCATTTCCGACATTCTTTTGCGCCATTGTCTGGGGGCCACTTCATCGAAGTTGAACCATGGACAGTTTGTAGGTTTAGGGGTTTGAGTAGTTTCTCCTTGGGTCCGGTCCGGTCGGTCAGTGGGTGCTGGCCGAGGTACCTCCGTGGTTTCTGACTCGGATGACGTACTCATAGCCTGGGTAGATGGTTGAGGGTCAGGCTGGGTTGAAGGCTGAGGGTCGGCCCTTGTAGCCATGAAAACATGGGACAGGTCGTCAGGGTCTGAGCCATTAGAGGTGTCTGGTGTATAGTCGGAATGATAAGTTTCCCAGGAAGAGGTGGAAGAGGATTCTGAGGTATCTGTCTCAGAAGAGGATTGGTCCGGGGGAAAATGGTGATGGGGAGATGTGTAAAAAGCCTGTTTGCGGTGATTTGGGGGTGGGTAATACTGAGGAGTTTGTTCTTTCTCCTTCTTTTTGTGTGAAGGCTTCGTTTCTCTGCTTGATGAGGGCTTGTCTGTAGGCAGTGGTGGGTATTTCCGGAAGAGGTCTCCGGTGGATTTAAAAAACTGTGAGTGGTCAGGTGGTCGTAATGGAGGAGGTGGTGTTTGTGTTGGGAAAACTATAGCAGGGGAATATGGATGGGGGCTGGGAATGTAAGGGGAGGTTACAAAATGATCTCTAGTGATTTGGTCCAACTGGTCTTTTAATCTCATAATTTCTCTCTCTTTACTGTCAAACTCAGGGCCGAAGTACCCTTGGCTAATGTACTGGTGGAGATCAGTGTCCAGCCTGGTAACTTTAGCTTGTAAATCTGTGTACATGTTTCGCAATGTGGAATCCAGGTGTTGGAGGTGGTTGTCTTGTTGTGAGACTTGGTGTGAGACCCTGTCTATCTTTTGGTCGATAGAGTGGAGGACTTTGTTTTGGACTGAAGCATTGCGGGTGTGCCAGTTGAGGACTTGCTCAGCCTGTGAAGGCTGTTTGTGTGAGCCGTCAGGTAAGACTTCTGCTGACTGGATGAAGGGTCGGGAATATAGATTCCTGTCAGGATTTGATGATGATTCGAGAGGAGGAAAGTCCTTGTCATAGCTGGAGGCCATGTAACATGGGATTGGTTCTGGAACCATTTGTTGTTTGAGGAGCAGTCCTTCTTGTTCAAGAATCTGGAGGGCTCTTTCGTATATAGGGAGAGGCTTGTTTTTTATTGTTTTGAGGCCGATCCAAGAACTGTGAGGGTCTTCAGGTCTCCTGTATGAAGTAACAGGTTTACAGGACTTTTTCTCCTGTTTGTAGCAGGACCTGCATTCACAGTCCGCGTCACACATGTCTGGGTCGACGTCCCAGATGAAATGCCCGTTGATTTTATCAGTGTAAACAGGCGTTCCGTCAGCTTCAAAGTGACTGATGGGGATTTCATGTTCGGTGGTGACTGGTCGGATTGACAGTATTTGAAAAACTGGGGGAGCACTGGCAGTTGCTTCTACAATGGGAGAGGCAGTATCCGAGGTGCCAACCATCTTGTATGTGGTCTGGATTGACCCATCTGCCAACTTGGTAAACTCTGTTTCGGCTGCCACAACCGTATCAGAGCCTTTGTCTGTTTCTCTCAGACGTGTAGAATCATAGGATTGGATCCAGTAAGTTAGGAGAAGAGAGGGAGAGTCTCAAAAGAAATATGTCAAACATCTCAGAAAACACACCTTCTAGGCTTTCCTCAAACGTTTCTATCAGACAATCCCAGACAAATAAAATCCAGCACCTTGTAGAATATACACACATCCCTGAATCAGCCCAGATCACTGAAACATCACTTCCCCTGTTAAACCCCTATACAATATTCAAGCGAAGCAAATCACTCTCCAGACGGGTCACTGCTCTGGTCCAGCACCGATCTCCTCCAGTAAAAGAATACGTCCAGTCCACTGCCCTGAACAACTGCCTGATCCCAGCCTCATCTACTGAACAATACGTTGACCTAGAAATTGGTCAACCACTTATTGAACAGTGGATTAGGGAAGGATATTCTCATCTGCATATTGGAGCAATAAGAATAATCCTTACCTTGCATGGCAGGAAAGGATTGCCAGTCACGGCCCGGATTGCCCTGCTCAACACCATCTACAAGCAGTATGAGCACGCAGTCATTGGCACGTGCCTCTCCACGTTACATGCAGGAAGCATCTCTCTCACATATTACCCAAATTTCAACATACCTCTCAGAGACCTTAACCTGCACAATTGCCTTAAAATCCAACTACAGATCATAGGAGCTCCAATGATGCCAAACTCCTATATGGCTACCCTTCATCACCAGATAGCCTACAGGCTCCAAGACCACGCTCTTGACCTGCCCATTCCTGGACACTCAGGCGACACCATCTTCATCAAAGCTGAAAGAGAAGATGAAGTCCCTACGATTATCCAAATCCCAAAACAACTGCCCAGAGAAAAGCTTGCAGAAGTCATGCCCCTCAACTGGATAACTAATTATGAGAAGGCTTTCCAAAATACAACACCGGTTGTGGCAGCCGAAACAGAGTTTACCAAGTTGGCAGATGGGTCAATCCAGACCACATACAAGATGGTTGGCACCTCGGATACTGCCTCTCCCATTGTAGAAGCAACTGCCAGTGCTCCCCCGGTTTTTCAAATACTGTCAATCCGACCAGTCACCACCGAACATGAAATCCCCATCAGTCACTTTGAAGCTGACGGAACGCCTGTTTACACTGATAAAATCAACGGGCATTTCATCTGGGACGTCGACCCAGACATGTGTGACGCGGACTGTGAATGCAGGTCCTGCTACAAACAGGAGAAAAAGTCCTGTAAACCTGTTACTTCATACAGGAGACCTGAAGACCCTCACAGTTCTTGGATCGGCCTCAAAACAATAAAAAACAAGCCTCTCCCTATATACGAAAGAGCCCTCCAGATTCTTGAACAAGAAGGACTGCTCCTCAAACAACAAATGGTTCCAGAACCAATCCCATGTTACATGGCCTCCAGCTATGACAAGGACTTTCCTCCTCTCGAATCATCATCAAATCCTGACAGGAATCTATATTCCCGACCCTTCATCCAGTCAGCAGAAGTCTTACCTGACGGCTCACACAAACAGCCTTCACAGGCTGAGCAAGTCCTCAACTGGCACACCCGCAATGCTTCAGTCCAAAACAAAGTCCTCCACTCTATCGACCAAAAGATAGACAGGGTCTCACACCAAGTCTCACAACAAGACAACCACCTCCAACACCTGGATTCCACATTGCGAAACATGTACACAGATTTACAAGCTAAAGTTACCAGGCTGGACACTGATCTCCACCAGTACATTAGCCAAGGGTACTTCGGCCCTGAGTTTGACAGTAAAGAGAGAGAAATTATGAGATTAAAAGACCAGTTGGACCAAATCACTAGAGATCATTTTGTAACCTCCCCTTACATTCCCAGCCCCCATCCATATTCCCCTGCTATAGTTTTCCCAACACAAACACCACCTCCTCCATTACGACCACCTGACCACTCACAGTTTTTTAAATCCACCGGAGACCTCTTCCGGAAATACCCACCACTGCCTACAGACAAGCCCTCATCAAGCAGAGAAACGAAGCCTTCACACAAAAAGAAGGAGAAAGAACAAACTCCTCAGTATTACCCACCCCCAAATCACCGCAAACAGGCTTTTTACACATCTCCCCATCACCATTTTCCCCCGGACCAATCCTCTTCTGAGACAGATACCTCAGAATCCTCTTCCACCTCTTCCTGGGAAACTTATCATTCCGACTATACACCAGACACCTCTAATGGCTCAGACCCTGACGACCTGTCCCATGTTTTCATGGCTACAAGGGCCGACCCTCAGCCTTCAACCCAGCCTGACCCTCAACCATCTACCCAGGCCATGAGTACGTCATCCGAGTCAGAAACCACGGAGGTACCTCGGCCAGCACCCACTGACCGACCGGACCGGACCCAAGGAGAAACTACTCAAACCCCTAAACCTACAAACGGTCCATGGTTCAACTTCGATGAAGTGGCCCCCAGACAATGGCGCAAAAGAATGTCGGAAATGAGCGCCTGGTTAGACCTCCAAATTGCCAAAGGAGGTGACAATGTTGAAACCATTTTACGTGAATTTGTCTCCAGATTCACTGGATCTCTCAGAGACTGGTACCAGGCCCTCGGTGAATATAGACAACTACAATTGGTCAGATGTGGCTCAGTCTCGATAGCAACAGGAATCATCTTCAAAGAATTCCTCGGAGATGTTTCCCAGTTCTACAAACAAACTAGACAAGAGTTTCTTGAAATGACGGTGTGTTCCCTAAACAAAGAAGACATTGACTTCCACTACAGGCGCATGTCATTCCGATACCATGCTCTTGGAGGCGTCAACGACTAAACCTTAAGACAGGTTTACCTGAACTCTCTCCCATCAGAACTCCAAGGAGAATTACAGAGACTGGTTGAATTCTCAGGAAAGAGTCTTAGAGAAATTACCTTAGGAGAAATTCATATGTTCACACACACGGCTTTGGAAAAACTTTGTGCCACGCAAAGGATTTTTTCAAAAATGTTAAAAGAGGGAAAAAGGTACAGTAAACACTGTAAGTTCCCGCCAGATTACCACCTGAAGTGCAAATCCGATGAACATTGCAACTGCAGAGCCAACACACCAAACAGGGATAGACCGCGAAAAATGCGAAACCAGAAAAGGTTCTCAGGTTCCAGAAAATACAAGTATTACAGGAAGAAGCCAAGGAGATCCTGGAACAAATCAAACAAGTGTTTCGCCTGTGGACAAGAAGGGCATTTTACAAAACAATGCCCAAACAAAAGAACAAAATCAGCCAAACTCATCAGACAACTGAGACAAGTGGCAGAGGAGATCCCTTCCGACGCTGACGTTGAATCCTATTTCTCAGAACAAGATGATGTCAGTAAACTAACTACCTTCATGATGTTAGATTCAAATATCACCAGCCAGTCAGAAGATTCAGATGACTCCAGCATTTCTCACCAGGATTATCCATCCGAAGCCTACCAGGCTATAAGTGAAGAAACCACCACTGGTCCACAAGTAAAAATCCAGGTCATACCTTCAAAATATTCTAAACCAGTTCCGGTCATCGCCTATTTCGACACAGGAGCCAAATGCCCACTCCTCCATGATGAATCCAAATGTCCTTCCACCAGATGCCTGGAAACATGAAGAAAACCAGTTTCTGGCAGCAGACGGCAAGCTTTTCAGCACCCACCTGATTTCAAAACAAAAGGTCGGGCTACAATTCTTCCCGTCCTTCATCCTCTGGACCTATATCATTGGAACCCCCCTGCCTGACAAAGACATCCTCATTGGCTGGGATATTTACAGCCAGGCAAAATCCATCAGAATCCTACCTCATGGCATCCGGTTTAAAAGAGAGTTTAAACCATTCATTAACATCCCAAAAATCTTCCCACTATCAATCATAAACCCCGACTTCAAAGATGTTCATAAAAGGCTCCAAAGTTTCTGTGCCAATAGCCACACTGATTTTACCCATCCTCACCCGCTCTGGAAAAATCCTGATTTCTTCATCAGCCTCCCCTTCAAACTAAATGAAGATGTCAACCCCACCAAAGCAACCCACACAGGAATGTCCCCCTCTGACCTCGCCATGGCCACAGAAGAATGTCAGTCCCTCCTGGCCCAAGGCCTCATTGAACCCACATCCTCTCCATGGGCCTGCCAAGCGTTTTATGTAGAAAAAAGGTCCGAAAAAACTAGAGGAAAGAAGAGACTTGTCATTGATTACAAACCGCTCAACCTCTTTCTGCAGGATGACAAGTTCCCTGTTCCTAGGCCCAATGCCCTGTTTTCTCATATACCCGGTGCAACAATTTTCTCCAAGTTCGATTTAAAAGGAGCTTTTTGGCAGATCGGTATCCATCCACAGGATAGGCCCAAGACTGCTTTCTGTCTTCCCAATGCCCATTATCAATGGACCGTTCTACCCTTTGGGCTTAAGACAGCACCTTCACTATTCCAAAAGGCCGTAACACGAATTTTCCAGCCCATTCTCTCTTCGGCCTTACTATATATAGACGATATCCTTTTATTCTCAAAAGACATTCATACCCATAACCTGCTCCTCGAAAAATTTCACCATATTCTCCAAGAACATGGCATCATGTTATCAGACAAGAAGAGCTCTATAGGAGTTCCAGAAGTGGATTTCCTTGGCATGCGAATCAAAAATGGCACCTATAGCCCTGGACCTCACCTTGCCAGCCAGTTGCTTGACTTCCCAGATAGCAACCTCTCTTTCAAACAGCTGCAGCAATTTTTAGGCATTGTCAACTATATCAGAGACTTCATCCCACACGCAGGTCGTTTCACTACCTGTTTATCCAAACTTCTAAAGAAGGAACCTCCTCAATGGGATATCATACATACTGACGCAATCTCCCAGCTTAAGAAAGCTGCTCAGCATCCCCCTCCTCTACACATTCCCGCTACAGGCCGTCTCATCCTTCAAACAGACGCCAGTGATCACTTCTGGGGTGCTATTCTCATTGAAGAAACCTCGAACATCCGCCATTACTGCGGCCATGCAAGTGGCCAGTTCAAGGACTCCCAGAAACACTACCACACCATTTACAAAGAAATCCTTGCAGTAAAGAATGGCATTTCCAAATTCGACTTCCACCTTAGAACTACTTGTTTTACAGTCGAAATGGATAATTCCTCCTTCCCAAAGGTTCTAGAGTTCAGGAATAAACTTCCGCCAAATCCACAGCTTCTCAGGCTGAAAGATTGGTTCGCCAGATATGACTTCACTGTCAAACATGTCAAAGGGCATCATAATCTTATCCCAGACATGCTTTCAAGACCTCAGCCCATCAACTTCCTTTCCCAGGCTGGCCCAATCCCTTTGATTTACATGGTATCTCCCCGTCCTTCCTCTTCCTCTGGCACACATGGTCCTGGCCCTCCAGAACCCCCCAGCTTCCCCCCAGATTTCTCAGCCTCCTTTCCTCCAGGCCACACCCCTTCCCCCCAGCAAATTTCTAGCTTTGCAGAAACTCACCTCCCAGCTTACCTGGCCCAAGTTAATAACCAGGGTTGCCACCACACCGTCTCCAATATAAAAAGGCCCTTCCTTGACCCTTTTATTTCCCCCCCTTTCCATTACTACTCAGACCAAGTACTCTGGTTCTTATGGTGTTTGTCTGCCCTGTACCACCACGCTATGGTCTTCCCCCTACAAGCCTTGTACTCCTTTGTTGTTCAGGTCTCGGGCCCATCCAACCTACGAACCTTCCTACAGTGGTTCAAGCCCATTCATGCTTGGCAGGCCGAGCTCACCCAGCTAATGGGCCAATATAATCTTTGGAAGTTGGATCCTGAGCAGGCAGCAAGAGTTTGCTGCATCTGGATATTTAGCAGGCCCTATAATATCAGCCCACTTACCGAGTTACTATGGACTACCAATATCTGTTATGAGTGGGACACTTCCTATGACTATGAAGGCCTATACCGCACTAACCTACAGGTCCCTTTACTCAATTTCCTCTGTGGCATCAACAATGACTACACAGACATCATCTTCATTTTGCCTGATGTTCCAAGGGACCCCACCAGAAGTCTCCATCCTTTCCCACAGTCTTTCCTCCAAGATTCCCAAGACCCCACGGACGCATGGCGTGACACATGGCCCTGTTCAATCTGTGGAGCCCAGGACTCAGACGACGAATACCATTCCACATGCAATCTCAGCAGTCCTTAGTTCCTGCCGGCCACCCGGGCCCCCGCTTTTTCTTTTATGCTTTCCAGCTGTTTGTCTTTGTCGTTTGCCCTTATCTTTGTAAAATATCGCAGCCTCCTTGTCGGCCGCCTTTTGCTTTCCAGCTGTTTGTCTTTGTCGGCTGCCCTTATCCTTGTAACATATCGCAGCCTCATCCTTATCAAGAGATGATGATCAGGATGACCAAAAATTTCTCTTTCCTTTCTCTTTAAAAGGAAGAGCTTTCCTCGTTGTAAATCAGAACTGAAAGAAATAAAAAGAGGATTATGTTTTCTATCTCTATGTCTAGCTAAAACAGTCTCCTTCTCTCCTAATCTTCAACTAACACTAGGTCTGAAATTATGATTCTCCAAGGTCCCAGTATGCTCTGTGCTTGCCTCATATGAGGATCCTGCACATCAGAACAGATCCCGCATACTAGTTTGGTATATCGGCTGGACACCCTGGACACATCCGGAACCAGTATGTTTGCTGGCTAGGATGAACTCAGGTTTAACAAAGCCACGTACTGACTAGCTTGGCCTGTTGAACTCCATCCATCTCTGTTAGTGTCGCCGGAACAGTACCCTATAAGGCCGAGAGATGGCCGCCGGTGGGGAAAAACCCGGTTTGGTTCTTTCTGTGAGATGGTATATATATATTATTACATATTATTACATATTAATATATATATAATATTATAGTCTATGTTGTTATATATATAAGAAAAGGGTACTCTGGTCATTTGAATCTCTTGTTCCGTCATGTCTCAGTCATACCAAACACATAACAGTACAGTTTATAGTTCTGTCCAGGCCTTCCAAACGCAACATAGAACAACATGTCATGTCCAGTCCAGTCCCACCTTGTCATGTCTCATCTCCGTACCAAACGTACCCTCAATGCTCTAAAGTCGGCCATTTTTGCCTCGAACTTTTTTTTTCCTTGGGTCTAGGGGTGGGCACTAAGCTGCAAACCGAACCAAATTGAACCGAACCGAACTGAACAAAGGGTGTTCGGTTCAGTTCATAAAATTAATTCGTTTTAAATCGGTTTAAAAATTGAATAAAAATTGAAAACCAAATTTTTTTTCGATTCAAACCAGTTTGATTTTCTAAATACTAGATTTAACCGAATAAACCGGCTATAACACACACACAAAAACCCTAAAATTTTATAATGCTCTTTCATTCCAGACTTCTTCGTCCCACCCACACGCAGCCTTTCTTACTCTGCTCATCAACGTTCATCAACTCCGTTCCAGACTTCCAGTGTTCCGATCTGCTCATCAACCTCCGATTTGCTCATACAACTACAAGGTTTATCACTTTCTATGTTTTCTTCTTTTCCTAATTTTCTTTTCCTATAACTATAACAATTGTTTTGCTTCTTCTTTTCCTAATTTTCTTCTTCTTCTTCTTCTTCTTCTTCTTCTAATTTTCTTCTTGTCTTCTTTATTTGTTTCACTTCTGGTTTGCTCGTCTTCATCGCCAGATGCCAGCCAAAGCCTCAACTCTGTTCGAGTGTTTCGATTTGCACAACATCCCATCTGCTAGTCCAATTTGCTCAGCCAAAGCCAAAGCCTCACTTACTCAATGTTCGATTTGCTCTTCTTCACCTCGTCCGATCTACTTGAACGAGAGCAAGGTAAATCGTTGATTTAGCTTTCTTTCTTTCTTTGTTGTTCAAGGTTGTAGATTTTAAATTTTTAAAACAAAAATATTGGAGGATCTTGACTTGTACCGGAATAATGCTTGCTCTTTAACCAAGATAATGTACAAAGTGCATATAAATTATAAAGTGATTATAATTTTTGAACAGACAAAAAACACAAATCACACAACCCAGATCTCTGAAACTGCTCATTTCAACTACTACTCTTATTTCTTGGTAGGTAAATGCTCTTCTGTGGTTTTCTTTTTAAAAAGAAAAATTTGAGAGGTTTTTGGCTTATGTTTTTCATATTTCATTGAGTAAGTGACTTTGTTGAGGTTTTTTCGTGACATATATATATAGCGGGGTTGGATAAAGTTTAGTTTTTGAGAGAATGAAAGTCTCTTTATTTTAAAGATGCTCTATGACTTGCAAAGACTCTCTCAATTTATGAAAATATCTGTCTATTGTAGATTGTACGGTTGTTACCTCTTTTACGATAACATAAACAACTTTATTTGTCTATCGTGGTTGATTGATGAAGTCATGAAGGTAAGCCTTTAATTGTTGGTATATGCATAATTGTTCACTGTAATTTTTTTGTTTCTATGGAGCATAATTGCACAAAGATTGAGTGACAAATGCATATAATTTTTTTTTCATTTTTTTTTTTTTGTATCTATAGGCAGCTGGAGGAGTGACAAAATGGAATGTATTTTTTTATGTATGTGGATTGTGGAATGTGGTGTGGAAACTATAATTGAAATGTTATTTTAGTTGTAATTTTGATTTGGAGTTGAATTATTTATTTTTGGGAGGTATTATTATGTAATGTACTATTATTAACTGATTTTTAAACTTTTATTTTGGAGTTTAGAATGTATTAATATGTTTTTTATATTTTGGAATGGATTTTTTATTAACTTATTATTATGTAATATGTTTTTAAATGATTTATTTTTTTTAATATATTTTTAAGTAAGGTTTGATTTGAGTTTTATGGCTTTGGGCTTGTCAAAATTAGTATCCAACAGCCATTAATTTTTAAAAACAGAAAATATACGGCTCATTAGACCCAAAACCAAATTGAATCGAATCGAACCGATTAAAATCAGTTTAATTCGGTTCACATTTCTTATTCGGTTTAAACCGGTTCAAATTTGAATGAATCGAAATATTTTTGGTTCAGTTCGGTTTTATCCAAAACCAAACCGAACCGAAATGTGCTCACCCCTACTTGGGTCATCTTTTAAGTATAACACATTACACATACCATTTATGTGTAAAATATTCCTCAATAATAAGAGTAAATTGCAATTAAGTATCCTGATATTTGGTAAAAATGCAACAAGATTGTACTTTTACCAAAATTACAAGAATCTATTTGGGCATTATTGATTTAGTCCCTATGTTTTTTTGAGATATCTATTTTTTACTCACATATCTATTTTTCACTTGATTGGTCCCTATGTTTTCAAAAATCCATCAATGTGGTCCCTTTGACCAGATTTTTTACGATCAATGGTCACAGAAAAAGTAAAATGACATATTTACCCCTGACTATTTATTTCCTTTTAAAAAATAAAATAAAATAATTTATCAAAACTCATCTCTCTCTTCCACCACCACTCCATCGCCATCCATTATCATCGTCATCATTCACCAAATTTATCATCATCCATTAGTTCACTTTTGGTCGAGTTCTAAAATAAGTGAACTTCAAATTTATTCCAGAATTAAAAATCCAATTTCAAACAAAATCCGAGTAAAAATTTAAAAATCAATGTCCTCCTCCATCTGATTTTAAAAAAAAAACCCATAAACCCATGGAAGGGTAGATTGAAGATTTCAAAAATTCATTGTGATGCTGCCCAAAATCCCAGAAACCTAGAAATCCATCTGATCCTAAAAAAAACACAAAAACAGTAACTAAACCATAAACAAACCCTGATCCAAAACAACCCAGAAACCTATAACCAAAACAACAACACAAACCAACAAATCAGTCCCTAAAAAACCAAGATCAAGCTCTCCTCATCAAAAATAGATCAAAACATAAACAAACACCAAAGTAAGCAAAACCCGCCAAACTCTCCAAGGAAAAACAGTTAAAACAACAATAAAGACAAAAGAAAGAAGCATTACTCTTAGGAAATCATGAGGAGGACACCGGGTAGATAGAAAAAATGAGCAGAGGAGATCAAAAGGAGAGTGACAAATAGTGGTCTCATTGTTTCTCTCCATATTTTGGGTTTCTCCATTTCTTTTTTGTTCTGTCTCCACACACAGAGAGAGAGAGAGAGAGACGATGTTGATGAGAGAGCTTATCTCCAGTCTACTTTCATGTAATATAAAAAAAGTTGCAGTGGATTTCGTTTTTGCTATTTTGGGTGTGAGAGAAGATGGTGATGGGAAGAAGAGGGCTTGAGAAAGAGAAGGGGATCGGTTGTGGGTTTGGTGTTTGAATGGTGATGGTTGATGGTGTGGGTGGTTGGGTTTGGATCTGAAGAGGATAAAGAAGATTTTCTAAGTTTGGTGGTTGACAGTGGAGTGGGTTTGGTGTTTCTGGGTTTAATTGGTATACCACGAAGATGAAGTTTGTTTAACTTTTAGTTTATTTTTTTAAATGAATAGGTTAAAAATAAAAATTCTTTAATTTTTTTTTTGTTTATTAGGCACTGTCCATTTTATCCATTTGATTCAAATGGACGGTGCATTTAAATTTCATATATATTCATTTATTTCTATTTATTTGTATGTTGACACGTGGTATATCATTGTTTAAAGACAAAAATGCTCTCAGAACAGTTTAATATGACTAACGGTTGACTCATAGAAGGACGAAATTGAGTATTTTTAGAAAACGTAGGGTCCAATTCAATAAAAAATGAATAAGTGAGTAAAAAATAGATATCTTAAAAAAATATAGGGACTAAATCAATAATATCCCATCTATGTTTTATTAAACTATGAACCGTTAAAGTGAACGGATGAATGTCGTAAGGATAATAAATTCATTTTAACTTTAAAATTAAAATCATTAAAAAAATGACAAATAAAATTTATGATTCCCAATTTATTTATTTTTAAAAAAAGAGAAAAAGTTAAAGTTTTTTTTAGGAGATGGGGAACGTTCCCAGATCTCAATAAAAAAATGGATGATTCACATATTTTTTTAAAAGAAAAAAGTTCTGTTGCTTTTTAATCA
The DNA here is from genome assembly GCA_032871835.1 of Dipteronia dyeriana. Lineage (NCBI taxonomy): Eukaryota > Viridiplantae > Streptophyta > Magnoliopsida > Sapindales > Sapindaceae > Dipteronia > Dipteronia dyeriana. The sequence goes on along the minus strand of CM065296.1, from coordinate 96,001,956 downwards.
CGGAAAAAAAAATCGATGAAAAAAAAATCGTTTTTTACTTGAATCATCATCAACTTCACAATTATCATCAATTAAAACTGGTTTTTTTTCTTTTCGGGAGTACTTAGTACTCGATTTTCTACATTTTTTTTTTCTTTATCGAACAAACAATCTCCAATATATTACATCAATGGAACAATTTCCATACCACCATCTCCAATATATTATATCAAATCTTAGTCTAAAAAGAATATTCCTTCAATATTCACTTTTTCATTATTCTCAACAATTAACATTTCACCTTTCGATTAATATAATATTATGATAAGTTAAGAAATTAAGAAATTAAATTTAATTAACTAAAATACTACATTTATTATTAATTGAACTTCGATATTACATTGTTGTTATCATTTCTATTGTATTTTTCCTTCATGTTTTTAATGTTTTTGTTGCTTTAATTGTTTTGTTTTCAATTTAGTGTTTTTTTTATTAATGTCATTTAGTAATTTTTGTATTATATACTTAATTTTAGTTTATTATAAATATTAATTAAATTAAAACAAATATAAATTAATTAAAAGCATTAGATAATTAAAAGGATACAATTGGAATACATTTGATGTAATAGGGGTAAAACTATGATAGATTGAGGGACTTATTCATAATAGGTTTTATAGAATAATAGTAAATATGTGATTAAGTAAAATTGAAGGACTAAAAAAAGAACAGCCAACAAAGTAGCGCATAAAAGAGAGGCTACGCTGCTTCTGGCGTAAACAACTGGGAGAGGCAAAGTAGCGCATGGTTTGGCTGGCACTTTGGCGCAGTGATTGTAGAGCAATTTTGGCCGTAAAATGGGGTTTGGTGCAGTGATCGAAAATACCCTCGTCGTTATCAACAACAATAAAAATCTACATCGGGGATTTCACCCATCAAACCGAAAAAAATACAAACTCAAATCTCCATTATCTGCATTATTCCCCATAGATCCACCCAGTGCCGGCCCTGAGGCAGGGCACTAGGGACGCTTAAAAAGGGCCTTTTTTTTTATTTGTTTAGTATTCATATTTTTTACTTTGATAAATAAAGGGTCTAGAAAATGATGGTACTGTTCATATTTGACACATACAACATGATCCATATAATTATATCATTTTTGGGTTCAAAATAATAAAAAAAAATGTGGAAATCAATTTCTTATATAAAGATTATGTTAAATATGATTTTTTATCAAAATTATTAAAAGTAAATGAGTAAATATATTTGTACCCATGAAAATTTATATGTGCATCCCTCTTTGCATGTACATCTCATTAAGAGTTTTTAAAAAATTATATTTTGTAAACACACCCTACACATTACCAAATATACCCTTTATTTTATTTATTTTTTAAAATTCTAAAAGAATAAAAAATGAGAAGGTCTCCTCCCTTTTCATTTTATAAGTTTGTATCTTCTTATTTACATACGATATTTCTTTCCATGGAAACTGTTATGCAGATCTATTTGCTCGTAACTTTTTTTTACGGTTTTGTTTTTTCTATATATCGTGATATAAACTTGATGAAAATTACTTTGATTAAACTTTTATAATTTTTCTTAAAAACTTATATATATATATATATATATATATATATATATATATATATATATATATATATATATATATTATCAAATACAAGATTTTACAAGATTTAGATGTGAAATTGAACAAAGGGTCCGATTTTAAATATTCGCCTAGGGGCCTCCAAAACCTAAGGACCGGCACTGGATCCACCCACCAAACCCATCTCTACCCAGCACATTCTCCCACCACATGCCTCTATCTCCATGAGTCACCGCTGTTCTACCCTTCATGGTGAGTTCCGATTTCCTCCAGTTTGGAGAAGATCGGATTCCATCTCCTCCTTGCCTCCTTGGAGGAAATCTGTACGTTAGGAGATATCTCAGAGTTTGAGATATCTATTTTTATTATGTATTTTGCTTTCAAGATGAATTTATTTTATTTTTAAAAATATACTGAGTGATGTGTAATTTTTTAATTGGACACGAATAATCTATTTTATAGACAATGAATAGTAATTTAGACATTTAATAATATTGGACTGGTTAATGGTTTACTTTAACGATCAAACGGCTAATCAATAGTAATTTCCTATAATTTTGATAAAAAATACGGTTTGTTGCACTCTCACTAAATGTAAGGTATTTTATTACAATTTATCCATAATAAAAATGCCTTAAAAACTTTAAAGCCACATTGGCCACTTTATTTGGACAAACATATCAAAAAATTAAGGGATATTAAGATTTTAACCCATTTAGTTTGCGTTTATCTATGTTTGGTCCACTAGTTTTTAAAATTACTAACTTTAGTCATTCCGTTAGAAATTCGGTTAGAATACACGGATTGTCATTGTCAGAGGGTAAAATTACTAAAATACCCTTAATAAAGGATTCTGAAGAAGGGCAGTATGGTAATTTTATATTTAATTAAATAAAAAAAATAAAAATAAAAATAAAATAATAATAATAATCATCATCAAAATTAAAAATAAAAAAGAATTTAAAAAAATAAGATCAAAAGAAAAACAGGACTAAAATCATTAAATCAGAAATATCTATCATCAACAACAATCGACCCTTTTACCAGAAATCATTATCCTCAACAACAATCAACAATCAACAATCAACAACTCAAATAATTATCATTAACCCTAATTTTTTTTTTCCAGTTAAAAAAATTATATCACCATCATCATCAACATTACACCACCAAAAATTACATCTATCATCATCATCAACATTACACCATCGTCATCAACAACAAGATTCACTGTCCAAGAACCCAGAACACAAACAAAAATATATCATCACCAAATACAAACCCAAAACACCATCATCGATCATCATCGATTATCACCAAATACAAACCCAGAACACAAACAACAATAATTTTAAAATCCACAAATACAAACACCATCATCCCATCTCCAAATCACCAAACCCTAACCCTTAAATCCAACCACCCGAACCCAAACACAAACACAAATCCAAGCACAAACTCAGCCCCAATCAAAACAAAACCAAACGAAAATCAAACAAAAATCCCCACCGATCTCATCAAACCAAAACCACCCCTAATCTGATCTTATCACACCAAAACCAATCGAGAAAGAAGAAGAAAAAGAAGAAGAGATAGAGAGAGAGATCGGGTCGTAGTCGTCTTCGTTTATGTTATCGTCCCGTCTTTGTTGCTACTCAAATCATCGTTGCCGTCTTCGATACTACTTCTGGTCGCCGTCGTTTGGGTATTGGGAGGTTTGATGTTGATGATGGAGTGAGAGAGAGTAAGATAAGGTTTAAGGAGAGAAAGAAAGAATCGGGGGGATGGAGAGCAAGAGATAGAGAGAGAATGGTAAAATTAATTTTAAGTTGGTGATGGGTTTCGATCCGGTGGTGGTGGTAGTTTTGATGATGGTGATGGATTTGGTTGAACGGTGGTGGTGGTGGGTTGTTTTGGTTGAATGATGATGATGATCGAATAGTCTTTTCTATTTTTTTACTAATATTTTTATAATAATTTTTATTATTTAATTTAATAATACTTATTTATTTTTTAAAATTAATTAAAAATTAATTAAAAATTACTATTATACCCTTCTTCTAGACCGGTTTCTAGAAGTTTTTGTTCAATTTTCCATAATGTCCCTTTGGCCTAACGGAAGTCAACGAAAAACAAACAGAATTGGACGGAAAGGACTAGATTATGTATTGTCAGATAATTAGTGGACTGAATTAAATAATTCTAAAAATAAGTGGATTAAACCCAGATAAATATAAACAACAGGGACTAAAATCATAATAACCCAAAAATTAAACTGTCCCCATCATTTTCCACTTTGATTTTCTCCCGGTTATAGATCAACGGTGGACATCGATACGATCATGGTTCATGGAGACATTATCTGTAAGTTGCATTTTTCCTTTAAATGCCAATAAGGGTATCTTCGTCTTTTTGTAGTAGCTCTCTATGCCAAACGGTACGACAAAAAACGACTAGAGTCTAGACTCTAGAGTGTGCCTGTGGCCAGCGTCAGCTACCAAGAAAAAAAATCTCAGCGTCACGCGCTTTTGTAACAAGTGTTTCTCACTCTCCCTCTGCTGCCGTTTTGCAACGTGAAAGCAGCGTAACAGCCAATATTATATAGGGGAAATTATCATTTTAATCCTTACATTGTTTTATCTTCCCCTTTTCAACTAATATTTTCATTTTTCGAATGCAAGATCCATAAATTTTCTAAAATACCTCAATTTATGTTCCGTTTAGGAGAGCTTTTTCAAGTAGATATTTTAGGAGTAGATCTTTTAAAATAGATCTTTTATAAATAGAGCTTTTAATAGGAAAATATTAGTCGTTTGGTTGTCAATTAGAAAAAGTTTTTTTAAATGGTAAGTTTACCAAAATATTCAAAAACTATTTTAAATGATAGGGTTATATTAGACTTTTTAGTGTAACTAAAAAAGCTCAAAAAGATCTATTTGGAAAAACCTAAAATTTAAGATTCTCCAAATAGAAATAAAACGGTTTTTTTTAATCATCTAAAAGTTCTATTGTGTGATAACCACACAACACTATTTTTTAAAAAAGAGTTTTGTTTATTAAAAAGCTCTTTTAATACGTAGACAAATTTTTTCAAACGGACACTTGTTCTCTTAAACTAAAATATTAACAGTGAAACATGATAAAATATGTGCATCGACCATTTTGGTCTTAACTTTTAATGAGAAAGTAGAAAAATATGATTTTACCTTCTAATTTTTTAATAATTTATATTCTTTATTTTATTTTAAAAAAAACGTGTTCAATGATTTTCATGTTTAAAGATTGTAATATCCGTAGGGATGCGTTAGTTTTCCTGTATTAGAAAGTCAAACCGCATTAGATAATGCAAGCCTTGTGTTTGGCAAACCATTTGGCATTATATTAGTTCATGCCAATAGTGTCTCAAATACATTAATATAGTTTGGAGAATAAGGAATGGGGATGGATATAGATCCTCCTATCCCCATTCCCATCCCCACTTCCTGGATCCTCCAATCCTCATCCCTATTTCCTGGATCCTTCTCTCATCCCCATTTCTTGGATCCTTCTCTCATCCCCTCATTTCACCATTTAGGGAAAATGGGGATATGGATGTTTGGTGGGAGATCCTCCCATCCCCATCCCCATCCCCATCCTTAATTCTCTATTGTTTCCGTTTTTTTTTCTGTTTTTTCGTATCCCCCGATCTCCTATTTTTCCATTTTCTTATTTAACTAAAAATTATAAATTAAATTAAATTAAAAAAAAAACAAATCTTTCATTACAAATAAAAAATATCAATGTATTACAAATTCAATATAAAATATTTCAAATAACTCAAATATATATTATAATTATATTTATATACTTTTGGGGGAAATGTGGAAATGAGGATCTCCATCCCCGTCTCCATTTTAATTTAACAGTGGAAAAAATAGGGAAATGGGTTTCCCCATTTTCTCCTAAAAAAATCTTTAAATGGGGATAGGGATACGGGAATTTGGGATCCTAGGGATAAATATGCATCTCTAAATACACTAAATAATACAAACCAAATAGGTTGGTTTACGCTTTTTAACATAATGGTTTTTTATTTTATTTTATTTTTTTCAAATCAAAATTCATTTTATGTTTGCTTCACGTTTATGTTTTCTCTTTGAATCAAAACTCTTTCTCTCTCATCGACTATCGCCCTCTCTCTCTATGTTTTCTCTTCGGATCAGATCCTGATTAGGGATGGCAACGGGATCAGATTCAGACAGATTTTGTAAAATCCAAATCCTCACCCGTGAAAATTTTCTTCACCCAAGCCCGCCTCGAACCCTCGAACCCTCGAACCTAAACGGGTTCCCGGGCGGGTGTGAACCCACGGGTTATGACTGCACCCATACCCTCACCCGCGTACCCGCCAACCAATACGGGTTCACGGGTGGGTGCTTCACCCGCTAGGTACTCACAAATATGTAACCCACGCACCCGCGAACCTGCGATTTGTCATTTGTAAATTTCCACATGTGATCACATATTTGATACTTATTGAATTAAATTTTTATCTCTAACTCCATACTTGATACATTACAAAACAATAATAACCATAAAAATAAAATGACCAAAAATAATTCAAATGTCTATATATGTTCATATACAGGTATTTTATTTATACGGGTTCGTGAGTCCAACCTGTGGGTTCGTTTTTCTATCCCGCATCCGCCCACGAACCCATCGGATTTTTCATTAAACGGGTTCGCGGGTCATAAATTCACTATCTACACCCCGACCCAACATGGTCGTGTTCGGACGGGTGCCCGTTGGTACGGGTCAAATTGTCATCCCTAATCCTTATTTCAAATCAAAGATCCCTCATCTCTCTCCTTCCACTTACCCAATTCTCCTCTCACACATCTAATTTAGGTTTAAGTTTTTTTATTTGTGTTTATGTGGATGGTTGGAGCTGCTGGTGTAGTAATCGGACTGTCGTGAATGGAGAGGCTACATGTGTTCTAGTGGAGGGAGACGTTGTGTTCCTCATTAATTTCTGTTTGGATCCTTCATTTCCAAACTTAGTCAACACAAATGAAATGATAACGATATTAGTCCATAGAGGAGGTTTCTACAATAAAAGCATTTGTGACTATACATCTAATAATAGTTCAAAGGTGAGGGGAGATTTTTAAGATTAATCCTATTAATTTAGAGGGTACCAACTATCATCGCAAAAAAAATACGCAATGTACTAAAGTATTTTTGAAAATATTCGGAATATTTTGGTAGTATTTTGAATATATATATATATAGCAATGTCATATATTTTGAATTATTTACATTTTTTATTCAACCTCAAAAAAGTTATTTTAATTATTACAATTTATTTAATGAGTTTTTCTTTGATTCTCAAAATGATATATTTTTATAAATTCAGATCCTGATATATCAATTATCAGTGAACATCGATATTTTACCTTTTTAGCTACCAGTAAGATTGGCTATAGGTAGAGATGGTAATCTAGATTATCGTATTGTGGTTGTATTAACCTAAACACGGTCCGTTAATTTTTTACTTAATTCGAATATGATTCATTAAGATTATCATGTCAAACTCAAATACAAACAGTTAAATTATTGGGTTACCCAATAAAACCCTTTTAACTCGTTTATCTTCAAGTCATGTATATTTTGATATGTAATGAAACATAATTTCATTAATCTATTTAGCGATTTACAATTTTAAAGTATTTAGAGTTTATTTGTTAAATCAATTTTAAAAGGTTACAAAACTATGATTCAAATTTTAAAGGAATTTAAAATTTGATCTAAACAATTAAATTTTATGACCTCAAAATTTTAAACGTTCTTTGTTTTATCTACTAAAATTTCTATAAGCAATTTAATTGTAACAATAGTTATTTATATATATATAATTATAAATTACATATGAGTTAGCTAGTTGTAAAAGGTTCAATCCGTACACAACCTTTTTACTCACAAGTTTAACGTATTGAATTGTTAGTGATCCAAATGGAATAAGATCTAATTTAAATCGTGTCAATAATTGTTGCCCGTAGGACTATAGGCCAACCTTAACCCTAGGTGCACTTTAAACTAGAGTGTGGAATCACGTGCGGTACTAAAACATGAGTAAATATATTGTTATATAAATGAATTAGTGCTCGTTTGGTTGAGTTTTCTACTGGTTCAAAATGTCTACAAACGTCTATTTTGATTTTTTTTTAATTATTTGGTTGAGTTTTTAAGAATGTCTATTTTTAATTGAGTAGATGCTAGTAGAGTTTAAACATCTACTAGACAAAAGCTCATGAGAAGATACTTCTCCAAATAGACATTTTAAAATATATATATATATATATCAACCAAACAATTATATATATTTTTAAAAAAACTCTATTTCTAATAGATCTTTTACTAATAGAGGTTTTTAAAAAGTCCAACCAAACAAGCTCTTTTCCATACACATCAAACTAGTATCATTTAATAAAAACATCATATTTTGTAAAAAGTTATTAAAAAAATTAAAAATGTTATTAAAATTATATTTGTTAAAATTTAGTTAAAAAATAAAACTATATATAAAAAATTTATTAGATTAAAAATAATAATTAAAAGAGGGAATAGAAAGTGTAAATTATTTGAAGATAGATATAAAAATAGAAATAAAAATAGAGTTAGAGATATATATAGATACCGAATCGAAAGAGAATATTCTTCTTTAATGATGTAGGACAAAGATGAAGGAATCACGGCCCATGTCAAACAATTCCTTTATTTTTTTATTTTATTAATTTGGGTCTTTTCTAGTTCAATAAGTTTATTTATTTTATTTTGATTAGGAATTAAATTTAGGTTTTGGAAATAAATCAAACTTACATTTGGGGTAAGATTTGATCTTTGTTTTCTTGTCAAGTTAGGAGTCATGAATCTTAGAAGATTTTGATTAGTTTTGATCTTTTCTTGTTTTAGTCTTTTTTAAGGAATGTCGTATTCGAGTCATATTATGATTAGTTTATTACAAATAGTCTTATTTTTTCCAATTATTGTAACTTTTAAACTTTTGATTGATTTTAATAAAATCGTTCCTTTAGAACATTTATATATCGTGGATTCGACATGCTCTTTGAGAATCGAGAGTACCATTTTCTAACGAAGATTAGGGAATGATGACCCATGCATGGCGGTCCATGTTTGGGTAACTACCGGTTGCTGCTTCAAGATTCGTCTGAATGTGCCTCAGGGTTCGACAAAGTGATCATTCTTATTTTCGTCATATCCCGTTACGTCATTTAAAACTCTATTTTAGAGATAGAGACGAAGCATGAATAGGAGATAGTCAAAAGAAATATTTGGTGACCACATCATTTCTGAGTAATGAATAAAAAAATAAATGAAAATAAATCATATGTAAGTGGAGTTGCAACTTCAACGGCATGTCATGACTGATGAACAAGTGTTGGCTGCAATAATTTAATTATTTATTTGAAATAGAGATGGAAATTAAAAGATAAAACGAAGTTATGAGAAAGTGGTATTCCAACGTAGAAAGCAGACACTTATTGTGCTGTCTGCGTCTTTGAGAATGTGAAGAAAAGCCGTTTCTCGTTTTCTGTTGGAATTTCGGAGGAACTTTCAAGGTAAATCCATAATTCTTTATTTTCCATTACCAAGCTGAAACTTTGCAGTCGAACAAAATTCTCGAGAATGATCATAATAATATGATGAATTCTTCATGCTTAATTTCTTATCTTGTTTCTCCCTGTTTTCCTGACAATTGACAATTCACAGGTTTCCTTCGACATCCCTAGCTCAATCAATTTACTTTTTCTACACCGGAGAATTCACAGAATCTGCTTATATTTTTTGGTAAGCCTTCAAATGAATTTGTATTTTATTTTTTTTTAACTCTTTGCAGCTTTAAAGATATTTTAATCTTGTATGCGATGATGATGCAATTCATAGTCCTCGTTTTCAAGCAATATCAGGAATCATGATTGCATTATAGTACGTCTTTAGGAATCTGTAAAATCCAGTGCAGTAAATTTCATATTTTATCAAGAACATGATTTTATTTAACACCACACTGTTATTTGACCATTTTCTAACCGTTTAAACTTGAAACTCGAAAGAGTTAGCCCCAACTTAATTATATTTGAACTTATTATTTTTATATGGATTTATTGTGTGTTTTATGTTTATGTTTGTATTCGAATCGGAACGTACACAGTAAGCTTTTGGTTTTGGGAATTGTAGTTAAAACTTAATATTAAAAAAAATATTAAAAACATGACATTATAGTGCACATAGAAGACAACTGGAGTAGAAACAAAATGGAGCTACAGTTTAATGTTTATTTCCAGATTTTGTCGTGCTCCACAGCTAATTTGCTAATTAATTTTCGCGAAATTTTTTGACAATAAAAAAGGAGTGATTACGTATCCATCTAATGTAGCCCTTCTAGTTCTGGTACACCCATCAACTGTTTGTTGGATATGGCCTATGGGTAATGGGAAAATTATAAAGTTGGGATCTCCTTAAGTCAACTCTATTTTCACTTCTCTTCTTTTCAAGTTACACCATCTTAATTCATATGTTGGCTATTTTTGAGGTTACTTCTTTTTAATTGGACAATTAAAAAAAAAAAGTGTACTTTTATGGATCTCAATTTTATATTCTAAATAATATATATGTTTCGACCCAGAGACATGCTAATTATGAAGTTATTTCATTTAAAACTACTTTGTTTTGAAAGTGTGGTTTAATTTTAAATATATCTACTTAGCTTAGGTATGGGCATTAAAGATGTTATATTGTTGTTTGCAGAGTTTTAGCATGATGTGATGTTGTGAGCGTGTTGTTAAGGGAATAATAGGAGGTGGGATAGATTCTGGTATTTTGGGTTGCCGTGCTTAGTGCTTACCCAATTGAATTCAACATCAACAGCTCTTGGTATTTAATCACTTTCTCAATTAATTAAACTTAACTTTCCCACCCAAGTTTTGACAAAAGCCAATTCGTCCTGACTTGTATTCCATGTATCATTGGATGTCTGTTAGTCTCAATGACATTGACAAGATAAGTCTCCTACATATGATATCATGTGGCTTGACACAACTACTCAACAAATAGCACATGGGGTCCTTGGAATTTGATTGGGCTTGTTAGTTATCGTTCTCAGCAGTTTTTCTGTATGTGATTCTCACTTTGGATGGACTCTGGCTTTCTGTCTAAAAATGCTGGAAACTCAAGTGAAGTAAATCAGTAATCATACTCATAATAAATAAAAGCAATTTTCATCAACTAACCCTGTTGTTGACGACTGTGTTCCGTACAGCAGTAGAGACTGATTTATATATGGCAAGTGTTTGTTGGCCATACTTTGATCCTGAATATGAAAACTTGAGCATCAGAATTAATCCTCCAAGGTTCCATTTCTCTTCACATGCTACTCTACTTTTTTTTTATCTTGCAAAATTCATTCTATATAATAACACTTGCAGTTTAATTCTAAATTGGTTTGCAGGGTGTCTGTTGACAATTCCACTTGCCATGATTGTACTCTAGTTAAGGTAAAAACTTTTATTTATCTTCATTTAGCTCACTCTTCATTACTAGGGGCACCTATTTGTATTAAGTCACTTATCTAGGCTCTTAAAATTCCTTTATTATTTCGTATTTTTAATAATATTCAGATTTCAGTCTGTCTTATAATGATTTTTTTTTTTTGTTTATATTCAGCATGTAAGAAGAAATAAAGATTTATATATGGATTGTGATGTATAGGTTGACAGTGTGAACAAACCTGGAATTTTGTTGGAAGTTGTTCAAATTCTATCAGATATTGACCTCACTATCACCAAGGCATACATCTCCTCTGATGGCGGATGGTTCATGGACGGTAGGTACATTTACGTATTCAATTTTCGTGACAAGTAAGCTATCAGGATTGCCCAATTTTTATGTTAAATTAGCCATAAGCTTTTACACCAATCTGCCAAATGGTAAATTACCATCCCTCTTATAGATTATAAGAAGTGACATTCTTTTTTTTCTCGTTTTTTTTTGCTCTTTATGAACGGACAGTATTTCACGTGACCGATCAACAAGGGAAAAAGATTACAGATGGCAAAACCATCGACTACATTGAGCAGGTATATGCCCTTTACTTGCTCCTTTATTCACCTGCTTTTTCTGTGCTTTAATATCGGCCACAACAGGACCGATACATATATAGCAGCAGTGACAGTAACCAGTAAGTGACATATGAAGTAGTTAAATTAGTATTCTAAGTAATACTGCACCAACTTTTATCTGGCTAATCTTATATCATCATCTTATATTAACAAATCTTCTATGCAAAATTGCAAACAATACAATTTCTACACATATAATAAACTTTTCACATTTTCCCCATCATGAAGCTAAATGTTATCTGCCAACCAGCCCATTTATTTATTGATCTGGCTTACAGTGTTAACCATACTATCAATTGCAACTTGCCTGTCAGAAACAAAAGTTGATTGGGGTGATAATTCCATGTCCATTTTATAAAGGCTCCCAATACTTAAATACTTAATGCAGTAAAATGGATAAGGAACATATGGATCAGTAATTTCCATCTTAAATTTTGATTAGAGATGATTGAAAGGCAGAAAATGGAAACGCTGGTGATACATATTGGGAACATTATCTTTTATGTTTGTGTTACAATAGGCTCTAGGACCAAAGGGCCACATCAAAGATGGAACCAAGGCCTGGCCAGGGAAACAGGTTGGGGTGCACTGTGTTGGTGATCATACAGCCATCGAACTAATTGGCAGGGACCGTCCAGGTCTCTTATCTGAAATCTCTGCTGTCCTTGCCAACCTCCGGTTTAATGTGGCAGTTGCTGAAGTTTGGACACATAACAGCAGAATAGCATGCGTTCTCTATGTCAATGATGATGCTACATCTAGAGCTGTGGATGACCCGACCAGATTATCTATTATGGAAGATCAGCTCAAGAACATTTTACGTGGGTGTGAGGACGATGAAAAAGTGGCTCGCACTAGTTTCTCAATGGGATTCACCCATGTTGATCGGCGTCTTCATCAAATGTTCTTTGCTGACAGAGATTATGAAGGGGGTGGAGGGACAACAGTAGTTGATTATCCTCCCTCATCCAAACCAAAGATCAAAGTGGGGCTTTGCGAGGACAAAGGTTACTCTGTGGTCAGTGTCCAGTGCAAAGATCGGGCAAAGCTGATGTTTGACATTGTGTGCACACTCACAGACATGCAGTATGTTGTCTTTCATGCCACCATCTCATCCGATGGACCCTATGCATCACAGGTGCGTGAAATATGGTCTAGATGATGCTCAGTATATAAGAGCAATGATCAATGTGTTTAACAATTTGAAGGCTGATTACCAATTTAATTTACATGAGGGTATCATAACTAATTAGTTGATAGAAGTACTTTATGATATATAAACTTGTAGGAGTACTATATTCGTCACATGGATGGTTGCATACTTGATACTGAAGGAGAGAAGGAAAGGGTCATCAAATGCCTTGAAGCTGCGATTCAGAGAAGAGTAAGCGAGGTGAGCAAAATGTTCTGTATTGAAACTTTGTGCATCGATCTGCAGCAAGCTAGCCCTTCAAATTAGTATCCTAGGTAGAGATAAAATTCCATTCCAGGCGATGATTATACTTCATTTTTCACGTATGATCGGGTTAACAATTGATTATTCTACTGCATGCATGTTTAATGTCAAGATCAAGTTTCAGTTGGATCAATCTGATAGAGTGATAGGTGTTACATGTTATATGTCCCTCTCTCATCCTTAGATAAAGGGCTTATTAACTATATATATTTTTCTTTTTGATCTACCTTGTAAATTTTACTAATCTAGCATACTCTATCAAGAAACATTCAACTTGGATCAGTATGAAACGATATCCACGTATTTGAAAGTTGAAACATGAACTGATGGATGCTCAGGGTGTTAGCCTGGAGCTGTGCGCAAAAGATAAAGTAGGGTTGCTATCTGAAATAACGAGAATTCTGCGAGAGAACGGGTTATCGGTTACAAGAGCTGGCGTGACAACCAAAGGAGAGCAAGCAGTGAACGTGTTTTACGTGAGGGGTGCTTCAGGGAATCCGGTAGACATGAACACCATCGAATCACTTCGTAAAGCAATCGGGCACACCATGATGTTCAATGTCAAGAAAGTGCCATCCAATTCAAAGCAACCTGAGGCCACTAGCACTGGATGGGCAAAAACAAGCTTCTTCTTTGGAAAGGTTCTTGGCTTGAACACATATGTATGTTCATAATCATAATCATATATAATACAACTCTGTAACTCTCTGTAACTGTAACAGATACATGTATAGAATAATGAAGCTGCATGTTCAGTACTGAGCAGCTTATTGTCATTTTATAATATGCTGTTAAAGACATCATCAACTATATATTTTCATTATTATTTCCTTTTTCTTCTTTTTTATTTATTTATTGAAGGCATAACTAAATTCATATATGCCTAATTTTAATAATATAGTATGTAAGGTCGTCTCCGATCGTTCTCCAACTTTATCTCTATTTTGGAGACTGAAAATGGAATATTTTAAGGATGTTCCGTCTTTATAAATTTACAACTTCAATCTATTTTCATTTTACAATCTTTAAATAATAAAATATTATTATTTGCTTTAATTTTTTTTAACTAATTATCTCCTACACATAATCTTTTTACAACTATAATATTTATATTTGAAGATTTTAATGTAATCGATGATTTCAAAACATTGATTTAAAATAATGATTTGAAAATATTTGTTTTGAATTAAAATAATTTTAATTCATTAATTAAAATATAAGGTCTAATAAATATAAAATATAAAAATTATTTAAATATAGTCAATATTATACTCGTATGAAAGATTTCAATAAAATATTTCTAATGATATAATTTTTAAAGTTATTAGATTTATAAATAAAAAATTATATTAAATTAATTGAATTTAGTTAAAAATGTAAAAAGGATATGAGAGGAATTAAACTATAAATATAAAAACAAAATTGATCTAAAAAATATAAATAGTGAAGTGGAGAATGAGTACTTGGATCTCCGACTATAGTGATCAAATCTTGATTTTTTTTTTTCTTCTCGATTTATCCAATGGAAATTGATCGGCAAAGATTGTCTAATAAAATATTGTAAAAAAAAAATGGTAGCTAAACTTTGGCAGATAAAAGTTATCATAATTTAATTTGATTTGATTTGATGTATTCACGCATAGACCAAGTTGACCCCACGTTATTGAGATGGATTGCACCCGTACGTCAACTTTACAAATTTCTTACTTGTTGGCAACTTTAATGTCCACAAATTAATTTCATTTTAATATCCTATCTATCCCCTTTCATTTTTGCTACCTCAACTTAATTATACAACTATATTGCACCAAATTTGAATTTTTCAATATGAAACATAAGAATATATATATATATATATATTAATGATTTTTTATATATAAAAATATTTTAAAAAAAGTAAGATAATGTTTAAAAGTAAAATGAATTAATAAAACAATAATACTACTTTATCTAAATTTAGTGTTTAAATGATATAGTATCACCATAATTCATTTGTTTAAATTATATTAGATTTTAATAAATATACCATATTATTTGAAGAATCGGATAAGGTAGGATTGGTTTGAGTGAAATGGAGAGATAGAAGAGTCCCAAAAGCATGATTTATTGATTGATTAACACTTAGCAGTATAAAAATTACATTATCAACTTCACCGTCAACAAGATTGTAAGCGAGATAACATGAGTACATGACCGAAAAGGACATCCATTATCCATAGTTTCATACCCAAGAAGCTATAGTTTAAAGTGGCTACTCAAAGTCCAAAACCCATGTAGCCGCCTTGTGTGTGACGGACGGATCGTGATATATAGATATCATCTTTTAATTGAATGATATGAAATGAGTAAATGGAATGCAGCTGTCTAGACTGCAGACTAATGGTGTCCACGGTTCGGTTTCGGTTCCGTGAAAAGGTTGAATCGTAACCGTAACCGTAACCGGAATGGAGCGGTTTCGGTTATGGCGGTTTTCAGTTACGGTTCGGTTTAGGTTTTCGGTTCGGTTCGGTCCGGGTTTTTTTTAAGAAAAAAAAAGTGCCACGTGTCAACATTTTATTAGTTGTTGCATTTTTTATTTTATTTTTCATCGAAACCGGCGGTTTTTGGTTTCGGTTTTCATAATTCCTAACCGTAACCGAACCACCGGGAACTGGTTTCCAACCAGTTTTGTAACCGACGGTTTCAGTTACGGTTTTAAGAGAAAGGTTTCGGTTCGGTTTCGAACGGTTTAACCAAACCGTGGACACCTCTACTGCAGACACACCCGAGTGTTTCCGGAAAATTGTTCAATCCAACAAAAGAAATCCAAAAGCTTAAAATATGTATATAGTCATCCCAATGTAATCATGTATCCTTTCAATATTGATTAAAGAGAAGGGATGAACATGGACGAAAACTGCTGCACAATTCATGCCACTAGCTTATAGAACTGTTTCGTAGTAAAAGATAATAAAAATACTCCTTTTGTGGAAGACATTGTCGGAGAGATATCAGATATGCATCATAGAGAGCCAGAGGCGGAAGAACGTAAAGGCCAGCGGTGGCCACCATGGCCCCCCGCTGTGTTTTAAAAATAAAAATTATGTATTTAAAAACAATTATTACTTCTTGCTTTCATATATCCTAACTTTAGTACCGCTACTAGTGTTTCGTGTCGTCGATGCATTTAATGATAGATAATTTTGTTATTTATTATTTATTAGTATTATTAAATATAACATTCTTTTAATAATAGTACCATTTTGGTACCTAAAATGTATATAAATTTTATAGATTATTGTATTTATTATGGTTCTCATCAAGTTTCATGACCTCTTCTCGTTTAATTGAAAAATTATATAAGTATATTAAATGGTTTTTAAGTTTATGTTTCATAATAGTCCCGATTTTTGAAAATTATAGTTAGCACTATAGTTAAATAACTTAATATTATAGATTTTTTCTTTAAAAAAAAATTTCTTCACAAAATTAATAATTTAATTATTTATATCATTGTCATATATAGATTAAAAATTTATTAGACATATTTTGGACCCAAATTCAAACTTCTAGTCTGTCTGTAAAAGAAAAGGACAAAGTGGGGGACAAGTGTAAGAAGAAACGTAAGAAAATCTATTAATATTTATAAGACGATCTCCTGTATAAATATATATTCTTTAGTTTCTAAATGGTACCATATCAGTATTTTTATGGGTTCATTTAAAAAAATAGAAAAATACGTATTCACAACGTCAATACAATTATATAAAGTCAAATTCGTATCCATTTTATGATTAATCATAATAAAATAATTATTATATTCTCTCCCCTATTTTATTTTACAATTAAATGAGTTTTAATATTATTGGTTTAATGAGTTAGAAATCCTAGTCAGTATTTCTAGGAGAGTTTCTACGATTAGAAACTCAACTTCATAATTTCTAACTTTTTGCTTGCCATATCATCTCCATATTGAAGTTAGATAATTGTATTAGAAAGAATTTTTTTAACTTTTAATTATCTATTATATACGATAATCAATTTTCTTTAAATACATATTTACACGTACGATGTCCCAATCGTAAACAATACTGTACCTCCACTGATGCATTTTAGTCACAGCCTCACTGGCTCACTTCACAACACACGTACGACTTTAAATCACTTTTATTTATTTGTTACCATTCTCGTAATATTTCTGTATTTCCAAATCATTCAATCAATGCGCCATTTCGTGGACTCCACTTCCACTGAATTCCTCTTTAACTGTTAATTTGGCTTTTCTTTTTATCTTGAAATATTATCACTAAAGTCACTATTTTTTTTAAAATTATTATCTTGATGAACGTGTGTATCATATTAGTCATTCTACTTCCTTATTTTTTTTAAATACATAACTTTAATTCATTTGATTAAAAACTAACAATCAAAAGTAAAAATATTATTTTACCTTTATCGTTATTTTTTAAATTTTATCTTTTAATCCCTCTAATTTCAATAATAATTAGATAACCCATGAAAAAAAATAAAAATTCCTCCATCATGAGTAGAACCGTGGTTGAAAAACACAAACTTTAGCCAATTGATCAAGACTAGCTCATTGTTGAAGATTTATTGATTTAAATGTATTTATAGTTATATAATTTGTTTAAACTAATTTAAATCAATTTATATAATTGAAAATAAACTCATATATATAATATATTTAATAATAATATATAAAAACATATTTATAAAAATGAAAAAGAAAATAACAAAACAAAAGAAGATCCAAAAATCAAAGTCTGTAAATTTTATTTTATTATTTTTCCCCTTTTCAAACAAATATATTATTTCAATATGATAAAAAAAACCCAGAAAATCAATACTCATAAATTGAAAAGGAAAAAAAATCAACAAAAAAAGAAGAAGAATAAACTCATATTTGTATCATTTAAAATAAACTTATATATATATAATAATATATACAAATATTTATGAAAATGAAAAATAAAATAACAAAACAAAAGGAAATAAATGAAACAAACGTACAAAAAATTCATTATTGTTCTTCTTCTTTTTTTGTTGATTTTTTTCCTTTTCAGTTTATGGGTTTTGATTTTCTAGTTTTATTTTTTTATCAAATTGAAATAATATACTATTTGAAAAGGAAAAAAAAATTACGGGCTTTAATTTTTAGATTTTCTGAATTTTCTTTTGTTTTCTTATTTTCCTTTTTATTTTCATAAATATGTTTTTATATATTATTATTAAATATGAATTTATTTTAAATTATTTATATGAGTTTATTTTAAATTATTTAAATAGATTTAAATTAGTTTAAACAAATTATATAACTATAACTATATTTAAATCAATAAATCTTTAATAATGATCTAATGTAACTTAGTTGGCTAAAGTTTGTGTATTTATATCTTTTAATCATGGTTCAAACCCTAATGACATAGTGACTAATATGACAAAAACATTTAAAAATGTAATAATTTGTTAAAAAGTAAGGAATCGAATGATAATACCCTTTTTATCTTTGGTTTCAATGCCCTACCACGTTCTTTCTTTTTTCTATTTTCTATTTTCCCAAGAAAATTAATATACATGTAATGTGTGTGAATTTTTAAACCATTTTGCAAGGTTTGAAAACGATTTTGAATTCCATATTATTTTCAATTTTACATAAACATATATGATAAAGCTTGTAATCCTTTATTAATAAAAAAGAAATAATAAAAAAATGTCCTGAGGTGTTATTAGCCATTGGATTGCAATTTAAGAGTCTACGATCACTAATATTAAACAATCTAAAAATTTAGTCCGAATGATACAGTAAATAAATTTGTTCATTAATCACATCATCTCATATTATGTGTGGTGAAAACAACTCACTCGTCATAATATTTGGGTTAAAATTTGAGTTAATCATTTGGGTTATATAGTATTACTCGGTCTACAAAAATCAAAACTTTAAAACTTTTTAAAATAAAATAAAATTAACTATCCCTACAATCATATAGTTCTTATATTATAGCTAAATTCATATACATGTTATTGATAAAAATATTTTATATAAATGTAGTGTTAACATGTACCTTAGGATGGGGATTGGGTTATTTTCAGTTCAATGCCATGTTTGGCACCCGATGGGATAAGATTGATTAGTCCCGTTGAAAATTTTTATCCCACTGATTTGGGATAAAATAGTCCCGAGAAAAACGATGGGATTCATTTTAATCTAGAGGTGTCAACGGTTCGGTTAAACAATTTGAAACCGAACCGAAACCGAAACCGAAACCGAACCGAAACCGTCCTTCCAAAACCGTAACCGAAATCGTCGGTTAGAAAACTGATTGAAAATCGGTTTTCCGACGGTTCGGTTAGGTTACACGTCCCCCAAAATCGTCTCAAAATCGACGGTTTAATTGACGATTTCAATATATTTTATATATAGTAATAATAATAATAATAATAACCAATCATAAGCTGACATGTGGCAATTTATTTGGAAAAAAAACGGTCGTAACCGTCCGACTCCGGTTAAGTAACCGAACCAAACTGTCTGACTTCCCACGGAATTGAAACCGAAACCGAATCGTATACACCTAAATTTAATCCCATCTTCTTTCTCAGTCATTCGACTCTCTCTCAAGTGTATATTTCCAGCCTAACCTCCATCATCTTTCTCAGCCTTCGTCTTTATCCGCAAAGCAAATACATACTCATAGTTCACTGAAGAAGTGTCTGCCCATGGTAGGTGAAGGATCCACTTCCAATCTCAATCAAAGCGGTCTATTGTCCTTCGTGTGTATGTGATCTCCTACCCATTGAAATAAGATTTTGGAATTCAATTAGGTTTTTGCTGGGTTAAATTTGACACTTGACAGGATGTGGTGTGGTTTGATTCTGTTTCTGAGTGGGTTGACTTTGTTTTCTAAGTGGGTTTTCTTTTTTGGGTTTGATGTATTTGTGTCTTTGTTAGTCGAATCGGTTGTTTTGGGAGAAGATGGTATTCGTTTTGTGGTCATAAACTTTAGAGAGTGGGTTTGTTTTATGCCAATTAATTAGTTGTTATCCATTCTAATGACAACAGTGATGATGCTCAGGGTCGTTTGATATGGGGTAATCAAAATAATGTGATTCCTGCAGAAGTGAAACCCAGTAATATGATTACCGGGAGAGTTATATATATGTGTTTAGGGTCAAGAAGAAAAAAAACCATATATTCTACGTCGTCTCCTTGCCTTCACGTCGTTGTCGTCGTCGTCTCCTTACCTCCACGTCGCTGTCGTCGTCGACTCTGGTGGGGATCTTGTTTGTCGTCGTCGACTCTGGTTGGGATCTTGTTTGTCGTCGTCGTCGCCTTCGTCTGGCTGGGTTCGTCGTCGTCTTCATCATTGCAACTCCTCCTCGTTGTCGTCATTGTCATTGTCATCATCGGGCAAACGAAAATCTTATGTTGTTGCTACTTGCTGCAATTTTTTTTCTTTTACTGTCGGTGATGGTGTTTGATGTTGTTTGAGCAAACTCAGATCTTGTGTTTGATGAAGATGAAGTTGGGTATTGTTTGGTTGATGAAAGTAGGTTTTGAAATCTAAAATTTTGGTATTTGGGTAGTGTGAAAGTGTAAGAAAATAAAAGAATAAAACTGAATTTTTTTTGGAAGAAATTGATAGATTGTCAGGATTAGGATTTGGGGATGAATTGAAGAGGAGAAGATTTGATCTATGATTTGTGCGATTGAAAATTGAAGAAGAAGAGGTTAATGATTAAGGATTTGTGTGAAATGAAATTCAGGATTTTTGGTATTAATTTTCAGAAGTATCGTTGAAGAATAATGGTGAAGAAAATAAAATAAATAAATATTTTTTTATTGATGGTGGGTCCCACGATGGGAATCAGATGGAGGTAATCTGAAACCCACCTATTTTGATGGGAATCACATTCCCGAGAAATAAAAAAACTCAAACCTGCTACCAAACATGAGAATGCTTTGAGATTCTCATTCCCATACAATGATACTCCCATACCAAATGGCCCCTTAGTGTTTGTGTTCTCGTGGGTTGTTGGTTTATGTTCATCCTTTGTGTTTTTGTTTGTTGTGTTTATAATTATATATATTTTTATTGGGTTGCGTTCATGAATGTTAGGTTGTATTTGATTTTTCTTCATTTTTGTATATGTTTTTCTCTTTCATCTCCTTCTCAAAATTACACATACACTTCTATGAGATTTTCATAAAATTAAATATGGGAAATTGAAGTCGATAAAAAACAAAAAAGCTGAGAGAGAAATTGATTTGAAGGTTAGGAGAAGGAAGAACGGGGAATTGATGTCTGAAGAAGAAATTACATATATATTATTTTGTTTGAATATACTTTTATCCACTCGACATACCAAACACATGGTTGAAATAGTTTTAGTCCAATTTCATGTAGCACCAAACACTATACACACTATAATTAATTCAATCTAATTATATTTGATATTATGTTTTAAAAATAGTTCAATCTTATTATGCACACCTAATACATACTTAGAACATAACTATCAAAAGAAAAAGCAATTCTATTTGATCCCTATATTTATTGTCTTTTGAAGCTTAACTTACCATATTATATAAAATAAATATTTAGTCTTGAGAATACTATAGACACTCTCAATATACCCTCTCAAGTCTCAAAACGCTCTTCTTTCCTTAATGTTAGATACATTCTTTCAAGTTTCAACACACTATCTGTTCACGTGATGATTCGTGTTTTTTCACGTTAAATTTGATGCTACAATATAAACTAATAACCAATTTCCTAAATTGTCATCCCTTTTTAACTTTAATGTATTGTCATTTAGTATATATTTTTTAACACAACTAATTTAACATTTGTAAGCGTACGTGAGGATTAAGAATCTCAATCGCAACATAATGAAGATTTATGGAAGTCATGTTAGACTTCATTTTTAAGTTGTTTATTTTTGTTTTTCTTAAATTAATATGTTTTCGATAGATTGTTGGAATCCATAGTAGACTTTATAGCATGAGTTTAATCATGCTTTAGTATTATTTATTTAGAACTTTTTAATAAAAATTAAATATAATATTTTACAATAGGTCAGATCGGGTTAGACATGACCACGGTTCGGTTCGAACAGTGGAACCGAACCGTAACCGTATGAAATGAACCGTAATCGTAACCGGAACCGGTTTCGGAACCGTGGAACTGGTTCTGAAACAGTAACTGGAACCGTAACCAGAACCGTGGGGCTGAAGGTTCGGTTCCAGTTCTCCTCTGAAAAAAACCGCCATGGAATCGGAGGTTCGGTTTCGGTTCTGGAACCGTTGGTTCCATAATATATATATATATATTATTTTTGTATGCAAAATTGTAAAAAAAAAATGAACCGAACCGGCGGAACCGGAACAGGAACTGAAACCGTCAGCCCACGATTTCGGTTCCGGTTCCTGTTCTGGCTCTTTCCGAAACCAGAACTGGCGGTTCCGAACAGGAACCGGAATCGGAACCGGAACCGGTCGGAACCCTGGGCATGCCTAGATCGGGTTACCCATTAATTTAACAAATGATTTTGGATTTTATATTTATACTCATTAAACTTACGGGTCGTGTTCAGATGGAACAATTTTAGCACGACATGAATTCGTAATAACACGACCCATTGTCAGGTCTAATCACAACCCAAAGTTCTTCTGTTTCCTTATTCTCTAACTTTCATCTTCTTTACCGTCACAATATCATCCAAAAATACAAGCAATAAAAATTATTTTAAAAAAATTAGAGATTATATATATATATATATGAGATTTTTCATGGAGGAGATGTGGTTCCAAATCTCCTCCATTTTTATAGTAGATCTAGAACAAAAATCTTTATTAACGGATAATTCGGATCTCCTTCATTTTTTGGAGAAGATATGGAACCAAAATCTCCATTAATGTAGATATGTCATCTCTATTGATGAAGATTTTAGATTTCCAACGGTGAATATCGAGTTCTCCTCCATTTGATCTCCATGGGGATATGGAGATATCATTGTATATATATATAGATTTTGTAGTAGTTTTTTTTTAATTTCTTTTAATTATTTGATTTTTACATCTCTTTTTTCAATATTTTTTGATTTCTTTTTTTACCATTATCAGATTTTGTTATATATATATATATATATATATATATATATATATATTTCTGATTTTTAATTATTTAATTAATTTAATATAATATTTCAATATACATTTTCCCTTTTTTATAATTAACTAACAGTGGTCAACCGTCAGTCAACAGATCAAAAGGAGTTTAGCGTTATTATGATTTTTTTAATAGTTTTAGTGTAATTATTCATATAACCAGAATAAATTTATATAATTTACCGATAAAAAGTGAGTGTATAAATAATTTATTTGGATGACAATATCTACACCTTTTGATATTTGTTTTTATTTTGTTGTTGTTTTGTTTTTTTGAAGTAAGCATTTGTTGAGAGGTAAAATTAGGCTATGTCTGAGAACATAATTCGAGTCTTTTTTTTTTTTTTTTAACGAGGCTTTTGTAATATGTTTAAAAAAAAGTTAAATCAAAAGATGAGAAAAACAGTAGAAAATCAAAATAGCAATTACTAACATTTATCGGTGAAGTAATTGTAGTAAAATAAAAAGATGAAAAGCATAAAAAAAAAGGTAGGGAATTTGCAAGCAAGAAAGTCACTGTTGGAGATTTATTAGAGGACCATTTTGGAATTTGGATTGCGCTTTACTTGCGGCTTCGATTTTAAACAACACCAACTCCATTATTGCCCTTTTCTCTCTCTCTCTCTCTCTCTCTCTTTTATTTTTCATTAAAAAAAAGAGAGTAAATAATTAAATTTAATATATATCTTATATGTATTATTCTAATGGGGTTTCACGAATCAAAACCCTCAAAAAATCCTCATGGCAATCAAGTGAACCAAAACCCATCATGGAACACGGACTCCATCTTTACGTGGGGCCCACTTCTTTTTACATCACATCAATAATGAATGGACGACACGTGGCACCATTCTTGTCCTGTATTCCCCTCCCGTACGTTTCTTTCTTTCTTTCTTTCTTTATTAATATTTTTTTGGGTTTTCCCTCCTCTACTTATTAATACTTAATAATTGGGTGTTTCTAGACCCTCTCTCTGTATCTCTGCTTCGTCAAATTTCGTTGAATTCTTCTAAATCCTTTTCAAAGGTATGATCACACCTCCTTGTTTTCTTGTTTTAATCTACTATCTCCTTTTTGTATTTTTATTTTTCTTGTTTTCTTCTCTTTGTTTCTATGATTACATCTTCAAAATCATCACCTCGTTTTTTCAATTCGAGTCGGTTGATTTTTGCTCATAAAAATTAATTTTATCTGTCATTTTTTTTTAACTTAAAACAGAAGAAAAAAGCCTGGATCAATTGTTGTGTTTTTAAGAATTGACACTGAAGAAAGGTTTTTTCTTTTCAACTTTTTAATTTGTGTTTTGCTGGTTCCCAATTCTTTAGTCTGTTTCTAGGAATTTGAAGTTTTTGAATGCATAAATGATGTCTGTGCTGTATAATCTGCAAATCCCTTAGTTTATTGACACATGGAACCTGTTTGGTATTTCAAGTCTCTTTGTCGTTTTGTAATCAGCTGAATAATGTGTTGGGGTTTGTAAATTGCAATAATCTTATCCAAATTTGTCTCTGTTTTTGACAGAAACAAAGACATCATCAATTAGTACGTATTACTGGTGTATAGGCGGTGTTGTCTTGGGAGAAGCACCAAAAAGGAGTGAAAATGGTAGGAGAAGCAACAAAGTTGAGGAGTGAGGAGTTGAACTTGTGCTTTGAAAAGTTGATGATGCTTGGTGCTGGTTTTGGAGGTAAAACAGGCGGTGTCAAAATGGAGGGTGTGGCGATCACAGAGTGGAAGGATATTCCCATGGAACTGTTGTTGAGGATTGGTTCACTTGTCGATGATCGGACCATCATCATAGCTTCTGGGGTTTGTAGTGGTTGGAGGGATGCTATTTGCTTGGGCCTCACCCATCTCTCCCTCTCTTGGTATATTTTCCTTTTCCTTTTACATGTTTTTTTTTTCTTGCTTCTACTTTTGTGTATTGTTCAACTTCTGCTTGTCCTAAACTTTTTTCCTCAAAACATGTTTATATTTCATTTTTAATGCAGTCTTTAGAGGAGCTTGTTTAAAATCCAACTCCTTTTCTGTCTTTTTTTTTCAAAGAAAAATTTACCACACTTCCACTCTATATATGCAGACACAAATTGACTGAAGCACCTGTTATGAGGATGATTGATCCATAGATCTCTTATTGACTGTCAGAGATCTAATTAGCTAGGCTATCCTAGATCAGCTTCATCAACTTAGGATAGTTGCTGTAGCAGCCTTAATAAGACATTGGTCAGCTACTTAATTATCAAGGTTGAGATTATTGAACCTCAGGTTAGGGATGCTGTTTATTCCTTGATCCTGATTAAATGTTTTTGCAATTTCAGTTTATGCATTGCATATTTTAATTTCAAGTTTTTATGGGAAATTTATGAAAGTTTTATATTCTTTTGTAATAACTGCTATTCTATTCTAGTTACTTGATAACATAACCACTTCCATTTCACTTTCCTTACATTTTTGACAAATAGTTGAAATAGTATTTTGAAACTGCATATTTTTAAACAACACAGAAATTGGACTAATTTCCTGTTTTCAGGACCTACTGTCCTTAATTGGGCCGTGCTTTCAATCCCCTGAGATTTCTTTGAAGAAACAATTTCCATGAAATTGGACTGCCATAACCGACGTTTTTGAACATTCAAGGCAGTGTCTACTATGTCTATAACTTTTAGTCAAATTTAGATCTGTTAGGCTTCTAAAGATGTATGGTTGCCATAGGAAAATTGGTTTATTTGGTTCTTAGTCAGGAAGGTATCTGCTGAAGTCTTAAGCTATCTCCGGACTTTGCTGGTCAGCTTCCATTTCAAATCTAATGCCAAATTCTTTCATATTTTGATAGTCTCATGCCTATTCAAATTTTTATTGCCGTTCTAGTTTGGTATGTTTGGATTGGGTGTTTAGCAACATATCCTGTTATATTGGGGCTGCATGAGATCCTGAAACTGCAAAAAGAGGCTAATCTTTACACATTAATTTGATTTTGACTGAAGTTATGAACCTTGATTGTCAACATCTGAACATTAGTTAAGCCTATGGGTGTTGATCTTGCTGACCAGTACTTTTTCCTTGGTAGTAATTCAATTAAAATTCAGTCATGTATAGGTGGTGTAAAAGTTAAAACACTACAAAGTCGTTTGATTTTAAGACATGAACCACTTTGGAGTTTGATTACATTTGAATAATCTTGATATTATTTATAATAATGAAGGATTCAGGATGAGTTTAACTTAGTATTTTCTGTTGGCAGTCTATGGTTCAATCTTGCTTCTGGCCCAGCGGCTGGTTAGTTGCATATGGGCTTAATGTTGACTGGCTTCTCATGATTCATGTAAAGTGCTGCTAGATTCTGTTGAAATTCCTAGTACAGTATAATTTTAAATCCTTGAGATTTTATGGTATTTGATTTGCAGGTCAAATAATTTTCCTTTTGTCTGTTATTTTGTGTATTTCTTATGTTTTCTATTACTTGTCTCTGGCTACTCGGTCTGCAGAACTATAATAAAATAATTTGTGCATATCTGTATTATTCTAGTATTTAAATAAGATGCCAAACGATTTATGTTTTGTTCCCATCTGATGATATATATTTTTTTTGAATATTCTACATACTAATCATCATCTGCCACCACTGTCTTTAGGTGCAAGAAACACATGAATGAGTTGGTTCTATCTCTTGCCCCTAAATTTACAAAATTGCAAACCTTGGTGCTTCGTCAAGATAAACCGCAACTTGAGGATAATGCAGTGGAGGCTATTGCAAATTCATGTCATGATTTGCAGGATCTGGACCTTAGTAAAAGCTTCAAGCTTAGTGACCGATCCTTGTATGCCCTGGCTCATGGTTGTCCTAATCTCACTAAACTCAACATAAGTGGGTGTACAGCGTTCACTGATCACGGCCTTGCATATCTCACCAGTTTTTGTCGGAAGTTAAAAATATTAAATCTTTGTGGATGTGTTAAAGCTGCAACTGATATTGCATTGCAGGTAAACTTTTGTTTTAATTTATAATGTTATAGGCCTTTTAACATGTGAAATGGTTCTGTTAATGTGCATAAATTATGTGCAGGCTATTGGGCGTAATTGTAATCAGTTGCAGTCTTTAAATATGGGGTGGTGCGAGAATGTTGGTGATGTAGGAGTGATGAGTTTAGCATATGGATGCCCTGACCTCAGATGTGTTGATTTATGTGGCTGTGTTTGTATAACAGGTATTTCATCTTCTTAGGTGATTGCTTGCATGTTCAGAAAGTGTTGTGTTTGTTTTTATGAATTTTCAACTGGTTATTTAAATTAAATTTAATATCAAATCCCATTGAATTTCAATTCCCTTGTTAGCAGGTATTGCTATATGACAGTCTATATAGTTTTCCCATCATTTGCTCTTATTCAATCCAGTCTTGATATTAGGACGCTGTTTATTGCTTTTGACAGTCTTTTCACAAGGAATAGCTGCGTTATTCAATTCATTTTCATGATGTCATTTGCAACACATACATATCAGTCCTTTCTATATATCATGTACTAGTTCAATAAGTGTGATTGCTTGATATATACTTTTTGGTCAATGCGGAATAGGGGGAGATTGCGCTAAATTTCTTTTGCAGTCTATGGGATTCCAGGTTTTGCATGTTTACTAGCGGTTTAGGTTGTAGAAAAATGGAGATGAGCATTAAGCCTTTTTCCTCTTCTGTTGTTCGTACTTAATTACATGTAATGAAATGATGTAATTGAAGTACAAAATGACTATAAATAATGGAAATGCAAATGTTGTCATACATTAAAAGTTAATCTGTATTCTACATTAAATTGGCGATGATGCGTGGAAAATGTGAACTATTTTAATGTCAGCTAATGGATGAAAATGATTGTGAGTTTGATTTAATCTTAATTTGGCTTGTTTTGGTGGTAAACACTAATCTCTACAACTTATTGCAGATGATAGTGTGATTGCTTTGGCAAATAGGTGTCCCCATCTGAGATCTCTTGGCCTGTACTATTGTCGCAACATCACAGACAGAGCGATATATTCACTGGCCCACAGCCGGGTTAAGAACAAACCTGGAATGTGGGAGTCTATGAAAGATCGGTATGATGAAGAAGGGCTAAGAAGTTTGAATATAAGCCAGTGCACAGCTCTAACCCCTCCTGCTGTTCAGGCATTATGCGATACATTTCCTGCACTTCACACTTGCTCAGGGAGGCATTCTCTTGTCATGAGTGGATGTCTGAATTTAACATCTGTGCACTGTGTTTGTGCCGTTCAGGCTCATCGCCCAGCTACCTCAATTCCTCACTCAGCTCACTGAATGGTTTCTTTGAGACCCGTTCAAGTTGTTTGTTAGAGGACCCTGGACCGCCCCCCCCCCCATGTAAAAATGCTTCTGTTGAAAATTAAGAGACTGTTGGCCCTTTCTTTTTTTCTTTGTTGGATGGTTAAGGTTGAAATGTGGGAGAAATATAAGCCTTTGTTTATGTAATCACTTGGCTAGATATGAAATTATAATTTATATAAATTAATAATCCTTTTTTGTATAATAAATTTATTAAACCAAAGAGGTAAATTAATAATTTCGATTTAAGTTAATAATTTATCGAAAGTTTTGGAGGTTTTAGTCGTAAGAAGTGCTACATCATGCACGGGTGGTTTTCTGGTAAGATACTTGCGCACCTCGACTGTGCTTATCATTGAGCAGAAAGCAGAGAACACACACTGAGTTTGCCACGTTACAATTATGTTAAAGGTCGACATGATAAGACTTGTACATTGATGCATTTGCAAATCAATTAGACATTACATGGTAGCAATGGTGTATACGTTATAGACACACAATAATGCAAACATTATCCAAACATGTGCCATTTTCTGCTTTAAATCAATTCTTCAACTCAATATGATTTTTTCTTTTTATGGGATATATTCACTATATCGTGGGAGGAAAATGTCAACAATTGGCTACATATCTCACAGTGTCGTCTACTGCATCATTTGCTTTTGTATACGATTTCATCATCGTCCACATCAAATGCCGGATTGCACAGGCATCTGAAAAGTCTTCCAATACCCTGCCACAGGACAAAATCCACAAAAAGCATTATATACTACAATAGTTGGCTCTGGTAGCATATAACTATTCAAAGAGCCACTAGGAATCTAATACATAAAACTGCTTGCAATTTCATTGTTCATATAAGTCGTCTAACATGCCTGAGTGAGTAGAGGGGTTCGATATGAGAGCGCTCTCGGTGATTCCTCTTCGGTACTGCTATCAGAAGTGTTCCCATCATCATCTGTATCAGCAGCATTCTTCTTCTTTGATGTTTCTGCATTTTTTCCTTGCTTTTCCTGCACAAAGAAGAAAAAGTTTATTGATGTATAAGTTGCATCTTGAACAAGAAACGAATTCTCTGATATATTTGTATGTTAATCAAAACATCACAAGAGTCTTCAGTGAACTATAACAAGTAGGTACCTGAAATATCTTCCCTAAATATTTCAGAGCCATCGCGCGAGCTTTAAGCTCTTCTCTCTTAACATTGTTCTCCTTTAGCACCTTTAAACAACAAATTCAAGAACAAGATAAGCGATAGAGATGTAAAAAGAAAAGAAAAGAAAAGAAAAGAAAAGAAAACTCTTCAAGTGCTATGTGAATAACTATCACTTACGCACAATCTAAATGACAGTGGACAGTTAAGCGAAAGAAACAAAATTACCATTTGACAGACATGTAAAAGGGTTACTTCAATATCAACTACATTGAGTTTCCATAATGAGCTCATCAATGTCTCTTTATTCAAGCGGATATGTGATTCAACATCATTCACAGGGCCACTGCCATCCATTCTAAATTGCTTGCGGGTGTCATCTTGAAGTTGCAGTAATTGAAAAGCACCTGAGTTTGTTGTCTCAACTTAATAACTAAGAGTGACAAAAACAAGTTCCAAGCAGAAACATTGATTGTAATGATGTATGTTATGTACCTTTAGCTGCAGTGATCTGTGACTTCCAGAAGTGTCCCTTATTGCGGACCCACTCAGCGACAAATGGTACCCCCAGATAAAGGGCCTTCTTCCCAAGTTCTTGGGCTGCTTGTCTTGAGTAGATGTAGCCAATTGTGTGCAATATATCCACTCCAAAAGCTGTTTCTTAAACAAGTATGAATCAGTTAACACCATCCTTCACTGTGCAGAGCTAGTAACAGCCTCAACTACCTGTTATTCTTTATTTGCTTGTTTTTACTAAACATCCAATGAATTGTTCTGCAACAACAGTTCTGCTTCTGTTGTTTTGATGTCACATTTTAAAGATCTTATCGAGTTTGCCTCAGATTCTAATGCATTTGTAACTTAATACAATCTAGTATAACATATATAACTAAGCATAAGATTGTAATAAGAATTGGCTAATCTTCTGTCAAGTACATCAATTCAAGAAACAAACAGGTATGCACACACATACCTACCCACTGTCAACATTTGTGCATAATGAAAAATAGAACCTAAAAGGCAGTGGATCGCATAATATACCAGAACTAGACAGGCGTTTGGCTTCTGATTCTGCACTCTGTATGAATCCATCTTTCTCACCTCTAACATATTGATTAAGAAAATCTTTGAGCAACCTTGCTAGCTTTTCTTCTCTTTCCCTCTGAACAGCCTGCAAATACAAAAAAGAAGAGAAGTAAATGGAACTATACAACAAAATGGTCATTCCAGAACTACTTTAGCAAAGACTAGTTTTAACAAACTTGCCTTCAATTTTTCATGTAGTTTTTCAGGATTCTCACTTTCCCCAGCTAACTCATTAGAAGCCATAGATGCCACAGCTAAATGTCCTATGTAATCCTCGAATAATTCACTGCCGAATAGCAGAGCAAATACTGCTGTTGGATCAAGGATGTTTTCTCTGAGACACAGAACAAAAACTAGTATTAGAAAAATGCAGAATCTTCCATTTCTATTTAACAAAACTTTTATTAAATGATAACCATGATAAAATGTGAAACAAAAGTCAGAATCTTACCTAGAAATTGAATGTTTCCCATTTCTATCATAAGCCTCTCTTTGTAATGGATCACTTAAAACTTGGTAAGCTTCACCAAGTACCTGCATAAATTAAGGTTCTCTAAGAAGTTGCTATTTAGAATATAAAATCTGAAATACTGATTAAATTTGTTAAACATTCTTCTTCATTTCCCTCAATATATTTTTTCAAATGAGAGAAAATGGAATCCTAAGAAAGCAAATAAAGAAGAAATTATAAAACTGGAATCAAACAAGTTTACCTGAAATTTTTCAGCAGCCTGAGGGTCATTTGGATTTTTATCTGGATGGACTTGCCTTGCCTGTAACATCAGTACATAGTGAATTGAAAAATGGTATCGAAAAGCTTGGAACAAAAGAAAGCCTAAAGATTCAAAATGGTAATCTGAACTATTAATGAATCAGGATCTAGCTCCAAATGATTATACTTTGTATAACAGAAGTTGGTTAAAAGAAAAAGAGCAGAGCAGATGGCGTCTAGATTTGATCGGATATGTTATGTGCTGAAAATTCCATCCATTAATCTTGTATTTAATCATTACAAATAACAAAGATTAGAAGATATAATCAACATGTAATCTCAAACAGACCTTGAGATAGTAAGCCTTGCGAATCTCGTCCTCTGAAGCAGATGGAGACAGCCCAAGAACATCATAGTATTCAGTTTCCTCCACCATTGTTGATATCCTCACAAACTCTAAGAATCAGAAATGTGAAAAGATGATCAAAAGAAAGAGAGAATAATAAAAAAAGTGAAGTGTATGAGTGAAAGGAGCCCCACGACTCACGAGTTCCACTTGCCTTTCCAGTTATCTTCAATAATAAACTAATACCTCAAACTGCTTTTTCGCGGGAGCAAAACAGTATTTTAACTGCCAGTTCAGTGCCGCTTATGATAGATACCCCTTTTGGTTTGGTTTCCAAGTTATTAGAAAAGTCATCGAGTGCGGATATCCAACACGTTTTCTCATTACAAAATTCCGATTTGCACCGGTACAATTAGAATTATGATTTAAGAGTTTATTTTACCGAAGAACAACGTTAGATGGTCCATCTCCTGCTCCTGCACATGATATTTTTTCTCTAAATATATAAAGTGATGAGAGCTGTTGGCGGGGTTTTGACCTGACGTGGGCCTTCAAATTGGTGATTTCCAATAGAAGTAGGTCAATTGGGGATTTGTGGGTTGTGGCAGGACCTACCCCAAAAGTGAGGGGGTGGTGGCTTACAAGAATTGTTTATATGCAGCGAATAAAGGGAAAACAGAGTGGGTATTGGGCAATGCATAATTGCTGTGCATGTGACATATATCTCCAAATGGGCTCCTCTATAAAAACAAAATCTGGCACCAAAACTAGCTTTCACAAAATAAAAAGGTCCTACCGGGAGTCGAACCCAGGTCGCTGGATTCAAAGTCCAGAGTGCTAACCACTACACCATAGAACCAACCAGACAGTTGCTTTCCTCAGTAGTTTATTTTTTCCAAATAAATTATAACAAGCCCTTTAGTTAAAGAATTAAAGTGCAATTACACTTGCCTGGTTTTATCTAATCCGGATCCTTCCCGAAAAACCCACCCGTATATTCATATTTTATCCTGGTATATATGTTAAGAGATAATAATTCGATTGATTTACATGTTAATATTGAAGTAGCTTGTAAATTGAAATGGAAAGTATACATTATAAAACACCTATTTACTTTAATTATAAATTATAAACAAAATATTTTGGACCATCCACAACATGTAAAAAAAAAAAAAAACACTTCCAAACTATTGATTAATGTATTATAAGCCGTGCTTCTAAAATGCTAGCAGGGTATAAAATATCTGACTTCCTATAAACAACTTCATATAAGATGAGAGGAAGTCTCATGGTAATGCACAAGAAAAACTAATTCATTAAGTAACATCCACTAGGTAACTTAATAAGACATGTTTTCATTTCTCAATATTCTAGCAATTCAATATATATTAAACTAGTGTAAATACATTAAGTTCAAAAACATGAAATATGAAAACAAGCTAATAAAAGTATCAAAACAATAAAAATTACAACAAGTAACAAGTAACAAAAGTCCAATAAAATTCCAACACTTGATAATCACTTCAAAAATAGTTCGTGTTGGTTATTCATCATCTTCATCCATCGCTTCTCCTCTTAAAATTTCATCTAATAGAAATCAATTAAAACAATTAAAAAAAAGGACAAAATAAAACTATATTATGAAATGTATATAAGTTGAAGTGATTTTTTAACTCGTCTTTGAGCTCATATCCAGTTTTGGATGCACATAAAAACCTCAACAGTATGTGGATGGATTCTACTCCGATATGAACTTAAATTTCAACCACCAGCACTGATCGAATGTCGACTTTGAAGCAATCGTAAAAATTGGAATTACCAAAATATATCGAGCAATCTTTGACAATAAAGGATATACCTTTTTGCATCTTCCACCGTAAAAAAAAAAACATAAAATTCACTACAACAAATATGACATTTTATAACATGTCATTATAGCATTTTTTTAAAGAATTCTATAAAATATATACTTATTATAGCATTTAATGTGAAGGGGGCAATTCTGAGTCTATGTATGATGGCATTTTGGACTCTATTGTGGCTTTGGCTTCAGCTTTGAAGAAGGTGTCTTTCCATTATGTTTCAAATCAGGCGAATAGTATCGCCTGGGTCCTTGCTAAAACTGGTCTGAATATCTCTGATAAGGCTGTATGGTCTGAAAATACACCAATGTGTATTAGCTCTTTGGTGAAGGAAGAACAGAGTTTTTAAGTTTTGTTTTGGCTGAGGTTTTTTTCCCTTGTTTTCTATCTTGTTTTCCCAGGCGTGTGCCTGTTTTACTGTCTTGTTTTGCCTGTTTGTGTTGCCAGTGTTCTCTGGCTTTGCCCTATTATGGCTCCCTATCTAGGGGTTTATTAAAAAAAAAACACAATGCTATAAAAAAATTACAAACCGATAACATTTTACCTTTTATAACATTTTAACTTCAGTAATATTGAGTTTTATGGATGTAGTAAAATAAAATCAAACGTTAAATTACATAGCATTTTTTTTTTTACAAAAAAGCTTCGTGACACGCGATAAAAGCAACTTGCAATCGTATGAGTCCGGCACATGCAATATAATGAATGTAATGTTCGTTCCCACGAGGATTGAGTTGTCAATTACCTAAATATGTTAAACTTACTACTATTTGGAGCATTATACACTACTAATGTAAGCTAATTTAAATAACAACTAAAGTAACTAAAACAAGTAAATATGCTGTAAGCAATAAGATGATATAGTTAGGACATCTCACCTAACCAATCCTATTGAACATTTCAGACCATCAAATTACCAAATCATGCAAGTTAAAGTCGAAGACCCGTGCTAACCCAATTTTAGTCTCTGTTCTCTCTCGAGCAACAAAGTCAACACCCGTACAAACCTATAATCTATCTCTCGATGACTACAAGAAATGCTAATGGATTCATTATCCCCTTTGTTCAATGGGAGATGGATCAATGGCACACTAAAAT
The DNA here is from genome assembly GCA_032871835.1 of Dipteronia dyeriana. Classification (NCBI taxonomy): domain Eukaryota; kingdom Viridiplantae; phylum Streptophyta; class Magnoliopsida; order Sapindales; family Sapindaceae; genus Dipteronia; species Dipteronia dyeriana. Next base: position 95,966,979 of record CM065296.1, on the reverse strand, counting down.
GGGTCATACATGCAAGCCTCACGTATTTCTACCTTACTAAACATGTATTAGACATTTTATCTAGCACGTTGTGTGTGTCGCCTCTAGATCAATAACACAGCAACCAAAAATCATCTAAGTGGTAGCAAATCACCTAGAAGCATTAAACATACAAAATTCATTCTACATTCAACAAGCATAATATGATAAAAATAGGGTTTTCATTCAATAATCATGGTAAAGGATCTACCTTGGCTCTAGTTTAAGATTTTTAGTTTATGTTACAAATAAGAGTCATACAAAATATTGAATATGCTCCACACACGAATAAAACGAGAATAAAAGAGAGAAGAGTTTAAGAGAAAACTAGTGTGAAGAAAACCCTCTCTTTTATTGATTGCAGTCTCCTCCTCTTCAAGTTCTCCTTGACAAGGGCAGTCATTGGTGCCCGTCAAAAAGACATTTATCTATATTCTAATTACAGGAGGTGGAATTCGTCAACTATCTCTAGCTCTAGAGTTTACGAAAGCAATGTAAATGGAATAAGGATGTGGTGAGAATGGTGTGTGTGAATTGTAAGCATAATGCGATGTGTGAGAGATGAGTGAAATGAACCTAAATTAAATGACTTAAAACTAAGGATAGAAATGTAACCGGGTGTTTGCCTTTCTATATTAATCTACTCCTAATTAAGTTAATCTACTCTTAAAGCAATCACCATAAGTTACGAAAACAATGGTGGCTTAGAGAGATACAAGAAATGATCATACATGGGACTTTGGTTCACCAAAAACGAGATGCATATAATGTAGAGTGTAGAACATGTGAAAGCCATTCAATTTAAGTGAAAGGGTTCGTTCTCTTGATTAGGAAATTCCGAAATCTATTCATTACTCAACCAATGTTATGGAATGATCAATTGTGTTTAGGTCTAGACTCATTAAGCACAAGAACAATGAACCAAAGCTATCCTAGCAAAGGTATGCATAAGCTTTTCCCATTCAATTGAGCTAATAGCCAAGCTCATACCCGGAATGGTTATCCAAGCACATTCTTAACTCTCAATCACTCTAGTCATTCTAAACAAAGCATGTTAAGCCATTCACCAACATACATACATAAATGAGATATTTGATTACAACTATTCATTCATAATTAAGTTAATCTACTCCTAATCTCATCCTGAATACACATCAATAAATAACCATCTAAACACATGAATATCATAATAAGATATATATAACCATAAACATATCAATGAATGGAATAAAACACAAATCAAATCTAAGAACAACACGTACATAAATAGCTCAAGAGTTAGGTTAAAAATATTCTAAAGTGGGGATAATACATCAAAGATAACAAGAAAATCAAGAGAAGATTGATAAAAGGTAACCTATGAAGAACAACTCCTACAAAGCTCACAACTTCCAAGATCTAGGTATTAGAATGTAAGACAGTATTGGATCACATTTGAAAGGAGGTGTATTTGTAGGCTTGGCAAGTTTAGGGCATGAATGAGGTGTGAAAAGACCGAAATGCCCTTGAAAAGACCTTCTCCCTGATTCCAAACTTGAGAAACATGCACAATACAATCAACTCAAACAAAATCAACTGCATATGCTTGATACAAAAATAAAAATAACACAAACATTACAAACTACATTATTAGCTAAAACTAGAGACGGTTGACAAATAAGCCAACTCCCCGACAACAGTGCCACTTTTGAAAAGAGCAGTCGTTGGCGCCCTTGAAAAAATATTTATCTAAATTCTAATTACCTCACAAATGCTGTTGGAACCCCATTTACCTGTTACGCAGCGGAGCTAGGTTTTAAATTTTTTAATACAGATCATAATCTGTATCTATGACCGGTGAACGTTGGATCGTAATTATTTTTCGGAACTAATACATACAATATGTAATCACAGGAAATTGTAATCAATAAATCAGAAGAAGATCTTACCAACGTTTGGAGGCTCCTTCACTTTTCGATATGCTCCTGTCTGAACCAATCTTACCAACGTTCTTCACTTTATGATGTGCTTAGGGGTGGGCATGGTTCGATTCGATTCGATTTTATGTCAAACCCAATTGAACCTAAAATATTTCGATTCATCCAAAATTGAACCGGTTTAAACCTAATAAGAAATTGAAGCCGAATTGAATTGAACCTATTTTAATTGATTCGATTCGGTTCGATTCAATTTGGTTTTGGGCCTAATGGGCCGGCTAGTTTAATGGGTTTTTTGATATTTTTTTTTACATTAATGAGTTGTTGGATACTAATTTTGGACATTAGAATAGCCAAAAAACCAAAATCAAATCTAACTTAAAAATATATATATAAAATAAGATCTGTTAAAAACATATTACCCTTAAATATATTAAATATATTAGTTTTTTTTTAACTTATTTACTCGGTTTATTCGATTCAATCCGGTTTTAAGAAAATCAAAACGGTTTGAACCGAAAAAAAATCGATTTTCAATTTTTAAACCGGTTTAAACCGAATTACCTTTACGAATCGAATCGAATACCCTTTTTCCGGTTCGATTCGGTTCGAATCGCAACTTAATGCCCACCCCTAGATGTGCTCCTGTCTGAACCACTCGATCTTCCTCGCTATCTTCCGGAACTGGTAACTGCGTGTGGGCGCGTCACGGTCTCAGGAACTTGAATAAAGGATGTAGAGAAATACTTGAAGAAACTCTTTCTTCTTAATTTGGTGTATTGATTTTACGCACACATGAATGGCATCTGCTCTTGCTTTCTCACAAATATATATATATATATATATATATATATATATATATATATATATATATATATATATATCACGCCTTTGCTGAATATATATATCTTACGTCTTTGCTGAATATATATATCGCCTTTCTTGCTGCTTATATATATATATCACTACTGCTCTTGCGTTTTTGTTTATATATATTTCAACTAACTACTCACGCCTTTCCTTGTTTTTATCACATAAATATATATATTACTTATGTGCATGTATCAAGTATTTCATCCTATGCAAATTCTTCTTTTGACTATTGTTTCATGTGTACACACCAATTTGTATCCAATGCAATCTCTTGTATTATTAATTGATATATATCTTTTAATTATCCTTTTCAAATATATATAATATATTAAAAGTGATAATAAGTATTTTAAATTTAAATTTAAATTTAAATTCAAATACTTAGATAAATGATTTAGTGAGATAAAAATAATCTTATTATGTTATCTTCACCTAAATCCATATATCAACTAACACCCTCCAATTAATAGTTAATTAATACTTCATAATTATCAATATAATTAAATAATATAATTATTTACTTAATTTAACTATTAACATTCATTAATTAAATAATCTCATTATTCAATTAATTTCCGAATACATACGTGTCACTTTTGTAATACAATTAATTGGACAATCCAATTAATTAACCGTGACCCTTGTTACCTAAATCAATCGGGCTAGCAAGGGGACCTAATGGACCCACAGTATTTTGAGCACCAATAATCCTCGAAATCATTAATTAAACTCTTTAATTAATATTATTTGATTATTAACTCCGGTGTTATTCCACTAAAAACCCGAAGATGTACTCTCTCAATTGTAGACGCTTTTACACAGACCGATACAACTCGGTGTCCATCGATATAGCTATTACATATGGTGTGATCCTCCACAGTAGTTCATAATTAGAGTTGGGTCATAATGTCCGTTATACCCCTCTAATCACATATATCCTTTAAGTACCATTGATTCTCTAATGGACAATAAATTAGGAGAGCGCTCCTATTGTCCAAGCCCTGAATCAACCCTTAAGAGAATTACCATTTACTTCTCACAAGAAGGAGTGGATTCCACTATTGTGTACAAACCTTCCCAGCCACAAGCCAAACCGTAATCCCAACATACGAAGCATATTGATCGGGAACAACATCCGACCTCACCAATGATATATCAAAGACCACGATCTAACCTGAAGGAGTCGATAAGACACTCAGGATTAAGATCACCCACATATAACCATCATTAATTGATATATATGAATCTCATCGGTAAACGGATCTTGGTGAGAGATTCATATAGATCATGACCCAGTCCTATATGATCACATCATACAAGGTGCCTCAATTCCCATATCTCATATGAATGATTCAGGATAGAATCATTGTGCATTACAGAATGGACCGCAGCTATAGATTAACCACAGATAAAGTACTCAGCTTTATTTGCTATCTATGGACTCTTTAGATTGTACGTCTCTTACTGTATCCATCCGTATATGACACTTATATACACAGTTCGAGATTACATCCGGCAATCTTGGATGTTAAATATATGTACAAGTTATAAAATAAACAACATAACAAGAATGAATTGAATTTTTCCTTTTATTTATTTCATAAATCCATTTACAATTACATCTTTAGAGGATAAACCCCAACAATCTCCCACTTGCACTAAAGCATGTGAGGCATGTCTCGTAACCTTAGAACATCTAGGTGACCCAAAAACACTTTAGCCGGTAAGGTCTTCGTAAATGGATCAACATGATTGTCTTGTGATGCTATCTTGGTGACGATCACATCTCTTCTCTGCACTATCTCTCTAATGAGATGATACTTTCTTTCTATATGCTTCCCTTATTTGTGGCTTCTTGGTTCTTTAGAATTAGCCACACTACCACTGTTATCACAATAAAGTGTGATTGGCCTATCCAGATTTGGAACAACTTCCAGATCACTTAAGAACTTACAGAGCCAAACAACCTCTTTAGCAGCTTCACAAGCGGCTATATATTCGGCTTCCATGGTGGAGTCAGCAATGCAAGATTGCTTGATACTTCTCCACACAATGGCTCCACCACCCATGGTGAATACTGATCCAGACGTGGATTTCCTAGAATCACTGTCTGACTGAAAATCAGAATCTGTGTATCCTAACGGGATCAAATCCTGCCCAGAATACACCAACATATAGTCTCTCGTTCTCCGAAGATACTTGAGAATTGTCTTGACAGCAACCCAATGATCCAATCATGGGTTGGACTGGTATCTACTGACTACTCCCACTGCATAACAGATGTCCGGTCTCGTGCATAACATATCATACATGAGACTACCTACTGCCGATGCATATGGTACACGTCTCATATCCTCAACTTCTTGAGGTGTCTTAGGATACTGTTCCTTAGACAAATTAACTCTATGCCTAGAAGGTAAATTACCTTTCTTAGAGTTTTGCATCGAAAATCGCACAAGAATCTTGTCGATATATGATGCCTGAGACAATGCTATGAGTTTGTTCTTACGATTCCTTATAAGCTGAATCCCAAGAACATAACTCGCATCTCCCAAATCTTTCATTTGGAATTGTCTAGCCAGCCAGCCAACCCTTTACATCAGACAACACTCCCACATCATTCCCAATGAGTAGGATATCATCTACGTATAGGACCAAGAAAACTACTTTCTTATTAATGATGCGCTTATAGACACAAGGCTCATCGACATTCTGCTCGAAGCCATAGGTTTTGATCACATCATCAAACCTAATGTTCCAAGATTTAGATGCTTACTTAAGCCCATAGATGGACCTTTGCAGCTTGCAAACCTTTTGCTCTTGATCTGGACACACGAATCCCTCTGGTTGTATCATATAGATGCTCTCATCAAGATTTCCATTCAAGAATGCAGTCTTGAAGTCCATTTGCCAAATTTCGTAATCGAAATAGACAGCAATGGATAAGAGAATTCTAATAGACTTAAACATAGCTACTGGCGTGAAGGTATCTTCATAATCGACCCCTTCTTTCTGGGTATAACCCTTGACCACTAGCCTTGCCTTGAAGGTCTCTACCTTTCCGTCTACTCCTCTTTTTCTCTTGTAGATCCACTTACACCCTATGGGTTTTACCCCATCCGGTAAGTCTACAATATCCCAGACTAAGTTAGAGTACATGGACTCCATCTCGAGATTCATGGTTTTAAGTCATTCCTCTTTATCAGGATCTTCCATTGCATTCTTAAATGTCAATGGATTATCAACACTATCAGTAGAGACAACACATTGTCCCTCACCTATACCTTAATAGCATTCAGGTTGTCTCACAACCCTTTCACTACGTCTAGGTGGTAGTGTATCCTGATCAGGAACCATCTGACTCTCAGATGTTTGTGTATCAACAACTCTTGTTGATGAAGCAATAGTCTCACCAAGCTCCAACTCATTCAATACAATTTTAGAACGAGGTTTATTGTCACTAAAATAATTATCCTCAAGAAACGTTGCATTTATCGATACAAATACTTTGTTGTCTTCAGGACTCTAGAAGTGCCTACCTCTGGTCTCTTTGGAGTATCCTACAAATAGACAGACCATAGACTTGGAGTCTAGCTTTCCACTTCTGTTCTTTAGCAGGTGTGCTGGACACCCACATAAGCAAAAATGTCGCAAACTAGCTTTAAGACTATTCCACAACTCTAGGGGAGTATTAGGAACAGATTTGGATATCACTACATTCAAAATGGGTGCCGCTGTTGCATATCCCCAAAAGAAATTTGGTAATGATGAGAAACTAATAATAGATCTCACCATTTTCATCAGGGTTCTATTTCTCCTCTCCATTACACCATTTTGCTGAGGTGTACCGAGAGCTATGAGTTGGGAAACTATCCCATGCTCGACCATGAAGTCTTCAAACTCTTGGTCAAGGTACTCACCTCCACGATCCGATCATAGTGACTTGATAGTCTTACCTAATTGATTCTCAACTTCAGCTCGGAATTCTTTGAACATTTCAAATGTTTTCGACTTCCGTTGCATTAGGTAGACGTATCCGTATCTTGAGTAGTCATCTCTAAAGGTGACATAATACTCATAAGCACCCCTAGCTTTAACATTCATCGGTCCACAGTCGTCTGTATGTATAAGCTCTAACGATTCTTTAGCTCTAAGCCCTTTTCCAGTAAAAAATCTCTTAGTCATCTTACCTTCCATACAAGATTCGCAGACAGGTAAGGTGTCAACCTTTAACTCACTTAAAGGTCTGCTTTTTACTAGTCTTTCTATCCGGTCAAGGTGGATATGACCAAGCCTTAGATGCCAGAGATACGTGTCATTATCTGGAGAAATATTATGTCGTTTAGTTTTTGGTTTTTCAACCTTAAACATTTCGGTGTTGAGCAGAGTAGTATGTATTAACGGTCTTAACACATACAAATTGTTTTCATTAATTCCTGAACAAATATTCAGACCATTTTTTCCAATAATAATAGACTTATTATTAAAAGAAACAAAATATTTTTGTTCTAACAACTTAGAAACAGAAATCAAATTCCGTGTAAATCTAGGAATATAAAATGCATTATCCAACAATTTATAATTATTACAAAAACGAAATCTAATTACGCCCACTGCTCGTGCCGACATGACATCCACTGACCCCACACGCATTGGGAAGGCTTGCTCTTCTAGCTGTGTCCAAGAATTAGTCCATTGTAAAGAAGAACAAACATGTTAGTGCCCCCTGAATCAACTATCCAGGGTGAAGAATAATCTTCTACTAAACACGACTCAAGAACAAGTAAATCATATTTACTTTTCTTGGACTTCTTCTTGCTTTGGGCTTTCTTAGGTTTGGACTTACCCTTCGCTTGTATGCCTCTCGAACAGTTCATGTGGCATTGGCAGCATGCGCTGGAGGAAATTCCTCTGTAAGCTCAAACTTGAGGTCTTTGGTGACCGATATTGCATTAATGTTAAGTTTCCACTTAGTGTAGTTATCACCAGTTAATATGTCGTTTACAAGAATTTGAAGTAATGCAGAAGACATTATTGCTGAAATAAATAAAATATTCATTCAGTCATTTATTTAAAACAAGTGCGAGTGCTTTGGCATAAATTTAAACATGATGCATGCACATGTTTAACGAACTAGAACTACCCTAAAACTAGTTACTATACCACGACAATCCAACATACCACAAAGAAGTGCCGCCTTAGGGTCGGTCAAGTCTTTGCATGTTGGACCGAGACATTCTCAATCAAATGATATTCTAGAATAACTCTTATTCCATATCATTCAATCATCGTTCATACAGTCAGGTTTTTAATTAACAAACTTAATCAAAACGTTCGTGAGTGTACCCCACCATTTCAGATCTCATGAGCTTAACTCGAGAATTACAGCCTTAGGGTCGGTCAATCCCGAAATACCCTCAGAAATCCTATCCGTTAGGAAGTCAACCTTGATATTGACCTTTGTGGAAATCCTCCTTAGGGAGGACGAAAGCAAAGCCGTCACGAGGTCCCACTCGGATCTCACGGTGTTGAACTAATGATGGAGACCGCGGGATATATATGTCATATATCCCTCTCCCACTCACTATTTTAAAATTAGGGTTTTCTATTAACCGTTCATGCACCTAGATTCTACAGGATTAAACGACTAACTTTAATCAAATTATCTAGCGCATTAACTAATTATAAACAAATTCTAATTAACTAATAAATTATTAATGATTTTTAACAATTAAAAATATAATTTATTAGTGAATAATCTAAGCTTTTGTAAACTATTTACTAAGGTCAGATTATTATGTTAGTGTTTACCAAATTTTAACTATTAAAACTCTAACACTTTATTCGGTTCATTTATTATTAGGTAATTAATCATATTAATCCTAATTACAATAAATAACCCTATTAATCTAACTTATTAAACTCTTTAATATCTAGATTAATATTAATGAGAATTACCAAGTTTTCTCACCATTAAAAACTAATCTCATTATTCATAGCCAATTATGTATATTACCCATTTTAATCACATTAAAAAAATACATAAAATATCAGGCTATGATGCATGTATGACATATCAAATATATTTGTGTAGACACATCTAATCTAAATGACATACGTATGTATGACAATGCTTTTATCATCTCATAATATAAAGCATATATGAATTGACCGAGTACTGCGAATTATTTAACCTAAAAAAAAAATTGGAATCTAAAATTACAAAAAAAATCCCAAAGCATTCCTTGATCTTCTTTTAATTTCCGAATCTTCTAGTCTCTTCAGGTCACTCTGATTCATCTCATGAATCATTCTTCACGATTTTTCCAGGTCTTCAATATAGGTTACATTTTTTTTTACAATACAATAACAGTATATATATATATATATATATATATATATATATATATATATATATATATATATATATATAAACAAAAAAAAAATACAACCCATAAACCCTAAATCTACAGTACCATATAATTAACGATCAATCACGTTTTTGTAAATTAAAAAAAATATATATATATACAAAAACAACATACAGTCAATTTAAATCGTGCCTACACAATCATACATACAGGAGCATCGAAAAAAATTTCCTGTTCCGAAAATAAAATTGGCTCTGATACCAATTGTTGGAACCCCGTTCACCGGTTACGCAGCGCAACGGAACTAGGTTTTAAATTTTTTAATACAGATCATAATCTGTATCTATGACCAGTGAACTTTGGATCGTAATTATTTTTCGGAACTAATACATACAATATGTAATCACATGAAATTGTAATCAATAAAATCAGAAGAAGATCTTACCAACGTTTGGAGGCTCCTTCACTTTTCGATATGCTCATGTCTGAACCAATCTTACCAACGTTCTTCACTTTATGATGTACTCTTGTCTGAACCACTCGATCTTCCTTGCTATCTCCCGGAACTGGTAACTACGTGTGGGCGCATTACGGTCTCAGGAACTTGAATGGAGGATGTAGAGAAATACTTGAAGAAACTCTTTCTTCTTAATTTGGTGTATTGATTTTACGCACACATGAATTGCATATGCTCTTGCTTTCTCATATATATATATATATCGCCTTTCTTGCTGCTTTTATATATGTATATCACTACTGCTCTTGCGTTTTTGTTTATATATATTTCAACTAACTACTCACGCCTTTCCTTGTTTTTATCACACACACACACACACACACACACACACACACACACACACACACACACACATATATATATATATATATATATATATATATTACTTATGTGCATGTATCAAGCATTTGCATCCTATGCAAATTCTTCTTTTGACTATTGTTTCATGTGTACACACCAATTTGCATCCAATGCAATCTCTTGTATTATTAATTGGCATATATATTTTAATTATCCTTTTCAAATATATCTAATATACTAAAAGTGATAATAAGTATTTTAAATTTAAACTTAAATTCAAATACTTAGATAAATGATTTAGTAAGATAAAAATAATCCTATTATTTTATCTTCACCTAAATCCATATATCAACTAACACCCTCCAATTAATAGTTAATTAATAATTCATAATTATCAATATAATTAAATAATCTAATTATTTAATTAATTTAAATATTAACATTAATTAATTAAATAATCTCATTGTTCAATTAATTCCCGAATACATACGTGTCACTTTTGTCATACAATTAATTGGGCAATCCAATTAATTAACCGTGACCCTTGTTACCTAAATCAATCAGGCTAGCAAGGGAACCTAATGGACCCATAGTATTTTGAGCTCCAATAATCCTCGGAATCATTAATTAAACTCTTTAATTAATATTCCTTGATTATAAACTCCAGTGTTATTTCACTAAAAACCCGAAGCTGTACTCTCTCAACTGTAGACGCTTTTACACAGACCGATACAACTCGGTGTCCATCGATATAGCTATTACGTATGGTGTGATCCTCCACAGTAGTTCATAATTAGAGCTGGGTCAGAATATCCGTTATATCCCTCTAATCACATATATCCTTTAAGTACCATTGATTCTCTAATGGACAATAAATCCTATTTCATTACGGAATTAGGAGAGCGTTCATATTGTCCAAGCCCCTGAATCAACCCTTAAGGGAACTACTATCTACTTCTCACAAGAAGGAGTGGATTCCACTATTGTGTACAAACATTCCCAGCCACAAGCCAAACCGCAATCCCAATATACGGAGCATATTGATCGGGAGCAGTATCCGACCTCACCCATGGTATATCAAAGACCACGATCTAATATGAAGGAGTCGATAAGACACTCAGGATTAAGATCACCCACATATAACCATCATTAATTGATATGTATGAATCTCATTGATAAACGGATCTTGGTGAGAGATTCATATAGATCATGGCTCAGTCCTATATGATCACATCATACAAGGTGCCTCCATTCCCATATCTCATATGAATGATTCAGGATATAATCATTGTACATTACAGAATGGACCACAGCTATAGATTAACCACAGATAAAGTACCCAGCTTTATTTGCTATCTATGGACTCTTTAGATTGCACGTCTCTTACTGTATCCATCCGTATATGACACTTATATACACAATTCGAGATTACATCCGGCAATCTTAGATGTTAAATATATGTACAAGTTATAAAATAAACAACATAACAAGAATGAATTGAATTTTTCTTTTTATTTATTTCATAAATCCATTTACAAATTACATCTTTAGGGCATAAACGACAACAAATGCAACACGTTAAACGACTGGTATAGAAAGTAAGCAAGGGTCGTTCCCACAAGGAGATGGAATTCGCCAACTATCTCTAGCTACAGAGTTTATGAAAGCAATTTAAATGGAATGCATATGTGGTAAGAGTGGTGGGTGTGAATTGTAATCATAATGCGGTGTGTGAGAGGTCAGTGAAATGAACCTAAACTAAATGACTTAAAACTATGGATAGAAATGTAACCGGGTGTTTGCCTTTCTATATTAATCTACTCCTAATTACGGTAATCTACTCCTAAGGCAATCACCTTAAGTTACGAAAACAATAGTGGCTTAGACAGATGCAAGATATGATCACACATGGGACTTCAGTTTACCAAATGCAAGATGCACATAATGTATTGTGTAGAACATGTGAAAGCCATTCAATTCAAGTAAAGGGTTCGTTCTCTTGATTAGGAAATTCAGAAATCTATTCATTACTCAACCAATGTTATGGAATGAGCAATTGTGTTTAGGTCTAGACTCATTAAGCACAAGAACAATGAACCAAAGTTATCCTTGTAAAGTTATTCCCTTTCAATTCAGCTAATAGCCAAGTTCATACTCGAAATGGTTATCCAAACACAATACAATCCTAATTCTCAATCACTCTAGTCATTCAAAACAAAGCATGTTTAGCCATTCACCAACATACATACACAAATGCGATATTTGATTACAATTACTCCTACATCATTAAGTTAATCTACTCCTAATCTCATCATGAATACGCTTCAATAAATAACCATCCATACACATGAATATCATAATAAAATATATATAATTGTAGACATATAAATGAATGGAACAAAACATAAGTCAAATCTAAGAACAACTCATACATAAATAGCTCAAGTGTTAGGTTTACAAATATTCCGAAGTGGGTATAATTCTTCGAAGATAACAAGAAAAACAAGAGAATGATAAGAGGTAACCCATGAAGAACAATTCCTACAAAGCTCACAACTTCCATTGAAGTTCCATGGTGAGGATCTTGGCCCAAGAACCCTTCTTTTCTCTAGCAATCTACTCTAAAATGGCTCAAGAGCCCTTCAACTTTGTTGCTAAAAAATGAGTGAAATGATGATGGATCTAAGGTTGGATTGTTGGTGCCTAGGTTTATATTGTGCAATAGAAATAGGTAAAATTTTAATGCAATCAACAACCTTGTACATTATATAAGAATAAACAAGAAATATATAATTAATCATACCAACGTTGATGCCTCATTCTTTCTTTCAAATTCGTTCATGATCTGAACCAGTAGATCTTTCTGGCTATGTCTCGTGATCTGACAACTACGTGTGGACGCGTCACAGTGCTCAGGAACAACAGGAGGATGAAGAGAGAGAGAGAGAGAAGAAGTTTTTTTCTTCACTACCTAACTAAAAAAACGTCTGAAACTTTTCTAATGTTTTTTTTCTTTTGGTCTTCGTACGATTAACACTTAATCGCTCTCTGATAAGTTGTGGTCTTTCTTGTTAAGTTGCCAATATATATATATATATATATATATATATATATATATATATATATATATATATATATATATATATATAAATTCGTATGTATACATATCTTTTTCAACTGCACTACTTTTATTAATCCTTTTAAATATATCATATATATCAATAAGGATAATAAGTATTTTGAATTTAAAAATACATTCAAATTTAGATATTGTATTTAATATAATAAAATAATCAAATTATCTTATCTTCATTCAAAAACAAATATCAATCAACGCCCTCCATTTAACAATTAATCCCATAATTAAATAATCTAATTATTTAATTAATTTAGTCATTAATATTCATTAATTAAATAATCTCATTATTCAATTAATTCCTAAATAAATATGTGTCACTTTTGTAACATAATTAACTATGACCCTTGTTACCTTTAATTAATCGGGCTAGCAAGAGGACTTAATGGACCCACAATATTTTGAGTTCCAATAATTCTTAGAAATAATTAATTAAACTCTTTAATTAATATTTCATGATTATTAACTTCGATGTTATTCCACTAAAAATCCAAAGCTACACTCTCTCAAGATGTTTTACACAAACCAATAATCTCGGTGTCCATCGATATAGCTATTACATATGATATAATCCTTCACAAGTAGTTCATAATTAGAGTTGGGTTATAATATCTGTTATACCACTGTAAGTACATCTTTTACATTTGTTGATTCTCTAATGAACAATAAATCATACATTCCTCACTGAATTAGGAGAGCACTCATAATGTTCAAGCCTCGAATCAACCCTTAAGAGAACTACTATCTACATATTGCAATAAAGAGTGGATTCCACTATTGTGCACAAACCTTCCTAGCCATAAGTCAAATTGCAATTCCAATATGCGGAGCATTTTGATCAGGAATACAACTCCGATCTCACCCATGGTATATCAAAAACCACGATCTAATCTGAATGAGTCGATAAGACACTCATGATTAAGATCACCCATATATAACCATCATTTGTCGATATATATGAATCTCAAAGTGAAATGGATCTTGGTGAGAGATTCATATAGATCGTAGCCTAATCTTATATGATCACATCATAAAAGGTGCCCACATTCTCATGTCATCATATGAACGATCTATGATAAGATCACCGTACATTACAGAATGGACCGCAACTATAGATTAACCACAAATAAAGTACCCAACTTTATTTGCTATGTACGGACTCTTTAGATTGCTCGTCTCAAAAATGAATCCACATGTATATGACATTCATATACTTAGTTCGAGATTACATCTGACAATATTGCATGTTAATTACACATGATATATAAATGTATGAGACAATTTGAATGAATAAACTACTTCTTTTATTTATGTTTCACATTTACACATTACAAGTTTTAGGACAAAAATCCCAATAATCTTCCACTTGCACTAAAGCATGTGAGGTATATCTCGTAATCCTAGACCCTCTAGGTGACCTTCAAACACTTTAACCGGTAAGGTCATCATAAGTGAATTAGCATGATTGTCCTGTTAAGCTATCTTAGTCACGGTCATGGTCATATCTCCTCCATGCACTATCTCTCTGATGAGATGATATTTCCTCTCTATATGTTTCCCTCTCTTGTGGCTTCTTGGTTATTTGAAATTAGCCACAACACCATTGTAATAATAAAAAAATGTGATGAGCTTATCTAGATTTGGAACAACTTTCAGATCATTTAAGAACTTACGGTGCTAAATAATCTCTTTACCAGCTTCACAAGCGGCTACATATTCGGCTTCCATAGTGGAGTCAGTAATACAAGATTGTTTAACACTCCTCTACGCAATGGCTTCACCATCATACTGATCCAGACGTGGATTTTCTAGAATCTCTGTTTGATTGAAAATTAGAATCCTTCCTAGCAGGATCAAATCTTGCCAGAATATACTAGCGTATAGTTTCTTGTTCTCTAAAGATACTTGAGAATAGTCTTGACAGCAACCCAATGATTCAATTCTGGGTTGGACTGGAACCTAATGGCTACTCCTACAGCGAAGCAGAAGTCAGGTCTCGCTTAACACTCCTCAATGTTATGGATATGCAATGTTCCTTGGGTTTTGTCTCGGTGTTGCTAGGCAACGCTTCTTGTTGCCTTCCTTGACTCCCTCTTGCTACTTGGTAATTTGTACTTCAAGATTTTGATTCGTCGCTTGGGAGTGTTAGACAATTTGATCTACCTTAGCATCCAACTTATTTAGTGCATTATTTTACACTTCCATTCGGGTGTCAATTTTTTAATAACAATTCCTATATAGTGCGTTTTATCTCTACTTGGCTATTAGGGAATTGGTTTTGAAAGTCAGGTTGGTACTTTGTGAGGCTCTGTTGGTTTTGTTCGAAGCCCAGGGTTGGTATCGGGTTGGCTTGTTGAGGTTGTTGATTTTGGTTATCTCTCTAAGAGAAATGAGGGTGGTTCCTCCAATAAGGATTGTATGTATTGGAATATGGGTTGTTTTGTGGGTTTACTTGTTGGTTGTTTTGATTGCGGTTGAAGTTCACAAATGAGATTTATTCAAACGGTTCTAGTGCAAATGGGTTTTTAACTTGGAAATTTGTGCTTACATGAGGACCCATGCACAATTCATAACTCAACACATTGGCTTGGACCGTGCTTGCATTCATAGTGCTCACTTTCTTGGAAAGTGCTTCTACTTAAGCTCTTAAGGAAGTTACTTCATCTATTCCATGCATACCCGCCGCCTTCCTTGGAACTTACCTATTGTTAGCCCATTGGCTGTTGGACGAAGAAATTTCTTCCAAAAGATCATAGGCTACATATGTGGTCTTGTTCATCAAAGTACCACTTGCAGCGACATCCACAATATTTCTAGTTGATGAAGTGATTCCTTGATTGAACATTTGCACAATCAGCCATTTTAGAAGTCCATTGTGTGGACACTTAGTTAACATCCCCTTAAAGAGCTCCCAAGCTTTGTACAATGACTCATTTTCGAACTGAGCAAATGATGTGATCTTATTCCTCAAGCAAGCCGTCTTCTTTGGTGGAAAATACTTATTGAGAAATCCCATCTTCCTTCTCAAAGATTTTAGTCGGTCTAGAGTCCTTGCAACAATCCCTGAAGTAGAAATGTTATTGGCTTCGAAAAACCTTTTCTGTGGTATTTGAACCACCAAATGACCCTAAACTTAATCATATTCGTCGATTTCTCAATGTCCGCGGACAGTCCTTTAAAGACAATCTGGTTTCTCGTCTCCCATATGGTCTAAACCGTCACTAGGAAATCCACCCTCCACGCCCTCTCATGACTTATTGAATGGCATAAGCCGTCCTAGCCCAAAAACCAGTCCTTTAAACTGTTATTTGCAAAACCTATTATATCCCACCAACCCATACACCTGAACCACTCCTTCAACGTCCAAGGTGATATGTATAATGTATAAAAGAAATTAAATATTGTTGGTTTTCCATATATCAAACAAAGAGTTTTTCAGATTACATACCGTTAACCGAGAATTCAATTTTTTTGGCTGAAGCAGAATCATCTACTGGTTGTATCATCAGTCATAAGGTGATCATGAATTTGGATGCAAATCCCTGCAATATGTATTTCTTTGTATTTTTTTTTTCACTGTGTTGCTAACTTACTATCACACGTACACAACACACAAATTAACTATGTGTTTCCATTAGCATCAAACATACTACCATCGACACAACAAAATGCGATGTTCTTTGTATGATGTCATGCAAATCATGCATGCACTAACACTTTTCTTCACAAGTATACGCAGTCTGCATCTTTATGCTGTAAGTGCATTGCATGTGTGTTTTCTAATGAAAAACTGCTTATGAAGTAGTGATTTTAAATTAAAATCAGCTCATAATGGGCGTAATACGCAACATATTAGAACTCAAAACTTTAGGTTCTGATTATATTGAAAGCTTATATTTAATTCTAAACTGCAGATTCATATTTAAATTGAAATCTAAAAATTTGGGTTCTTATTAATTAAATTGGAATATAGTGCTACGAGTTCTAATTAATTAATTAGAATACAGAACTTCAGGTTTTGATCAATTAAATTGAAATCAAGAATTTCAAGTCTTGATTGATTAGATTGGAATACAATACTCCAAGGTTCTGATTTCAATTAATTTTCAAAATATTGAATATATAACAATGCTTGCAGAACTTCGAGCTCTGATTAAAATTGAGATCTATATGTATCTAGAACTTTAGGTTCTGATTAATATCAAACATATAATGACGATAATAATAATAATAATAATAATAATAATAATAATTTCTCCAAGAAACTAATTTATTGAAATATGAAAAGATGACGAAATACTAAAGTAGATAATTGTCGAGTAATAAAAATTGGGAAAAAAATATATTACCAGATCTATACGACCACAATGCAATTTCAATATAGTGATTAATCCATATTCAAATCCTTACAAAATATGGATTCATTTTTTTCTTTTCTTTTCTTGATCTCTTTATATTGATTCAATCTTTTTCAAGATCTAATTTAGAACTTCAAGTTCTAAATAATTTTCTCGAATCTAGAATTTTTTGATTCTAAATAACTTTCTCAAATCTATAACTTATGATTCTGATTTTTCAATTCAAGAACTTATGGTTATGATTATCGGATCAAAAACTTCTGGTTCTGATTTATTTTCGAATCAAGACCTCATGGTTCTGATTTTCCAAATCAGGAACTTCTTGTTCCTTTCTTTTCGAATCAAGAACTTCTGGTTCTTATTTTCGAATGCAATCTTCTTGTTGTAAACTTTTATTATTAATAATTAGAAGACTTATTGGCACTAGACACTCCTGAATTGTACGTGAATTTGCAATGTGTCATTGAATGTTTTTTTGGCAAAACCTTTATGTAGATGCCCCCTCAAATAGATTTTCAGGGGACAATAAAACAAACTGCTTGTCAAAAAATGAGAGTTTAGAGGGTTTAACACCCAAAAAATATATTCAGGGGACACATTGCAAATTCGCATACAATTCAAGCAGTCTAGTGCCAATTAGTCTAACAAAAAAGGAAAAAGAAGAGATCAAGTAATAAAAGAAAAGCATTCCTGCTAACAACATGTTATAAATCAAAGTATAAAAGTAATATTAACTGAAAAGAGAAAGAATTAGAGCAAACCGTTGAGGTATTTTTTTTGAAAGTTCGTTCTCAGAGATTGAGTAGATTATTGGTTAAAACTAATACTCTAGTGTAAAATCTAATCTAAGTCCTTGAAAATTAAACTGAATCAAATTAGTCATGTTGGATTGCAAAATTAAAATATCTCAAAGTAAAATACCTATTTATACCTCAAACCACAACTAGAACCAATTGAAAGTGAATATGGATGATGATGAGACTAGGGAATCAATAGAGTCAAGCTATGAACAATTTGGTATCATCAATTTTGACCTCATTAATGGTTAACTATTCAAGTTAGGACTAGACCTTTTCTTTAGTATGATTGAAATCAATTGCCTTAAACCTGAACTCGCATTTAATAAGAGTTTTTGGAAAGATATATTTTAAACACAAAGATTTAAAAGGTCAAAATCAGTTTAGAGTGACATTCTCTTCATTAAATCCATTCAATTAGAGCATGATTCAATAAAGCGTAACATTTACTTAATCAATTCCTCAAATAATTCTCTCACCCAATTTGAAATAAAGAATGGCATTCAATTTAATAACAAATCGAGATTGAAAACAGTTAAAACTTGAATAAAACTAACTCAAATAAATATTTTAAAGATAAGTTATTGATAACACCCAATATTCATGCAATCCTCACATTGATCCCCTAGAATGGGGTTTAGCTACACATGACTACAAGTAAAAAGCAAGAAGAAATAATTAAGGATGAACCCATGTTGATTAGGCAGAGATTCCTGAATCTTCAAGTGTGAATTCAAATCTTCAAGTCTTCTTCGTTGTATGATGTCAGATGTGTAGAATGGATTTGAATTATGGGTGATGAAAGTTGTCTTATGAAAGTAGGGTTTATGGTTCTGAGCTGCTGTAGAGATCTTGCTTTGTGAATAAAATAGGAAGTATTTCTAAGTTGTCCACCAAATTAGGGCTTCATGTTCTCCTGAGAAAACAAGGAAATTGCACGTCCGCTTCCTGTGCCATGGCCTAGACACTTGCATGGGCCGCGGTCTTGTTGAGCGGTGACTCTCTAGAGATTTCCACGGTTGGAGCATATGATTGGACAACGGTCTACACCACGATTAAGCACTGGAAATCTTACTGCTGGCTACGCGTGGTTGGGACTCTTGCATGGACAGTGACTTACGCCTCGGAACTTGACATTTTTGCCCTTTTCTTCTCATTTTCGTTGTTTTTTCTCATTACAAGCTTCAATGTATCTTCTCTAGAGATAACAACCTACACATCTCACAACCTTTAAAAACACCATAAAGTACTCGAGAAACAAGTTTATTTCATAGGAAATAATGGCGATATATATATAAAAGTAGACCAATTACAAACCAATTCTATTAGTTTATTTCCCAGTATCTTTTGAATTCTTACACAATAAACCTATATATAGGTATAGAGAGAATTGAATCTATGATGAAATAGGAAATAAGATCAAGAAAGGTAATTGACCTCAAATGAAGGGTATTGTTAACATGTGCCTGATAGGCACATGTTAACAACCATAAATATGCTATAATTGAAATGTATTTATTATATTTTTTGTCTCAATCGATACAATAAATGTATTTATGTAATAAATACTTTCCATTTATAGTATATTTATGGATGTTAACTTGTGTCCTAAATGAAATGGGAGATGAGATCAAGAGAATTAATTGTGAATTTTTCTCTGGGTGATGAAAGTCAATTATATCACAACAAAATAGTAATTTTGGTATTTTTACAATCGGCAAATTAAAGTGACAATTGTAAAGCTAGAATCGAAGAGATTGATGTAAATATATTAATTGTAAAATTACATATATTTCATGCAGTGCAATGAGTTTATTATCGTTTGTTTTAAAATTATAAGTTTCGAGTAGATCCGTCGTTCGAAAATGCAGCTGCTAACACCCCTATGTGTTAGCGGCAGGCGGCTATACGGCCATGGCCACCACGATTTAGGCCAAATCGGCCTTTCTAGGCGCCAATCAAGCACTGCCTAGGCAGGTTAAAATTGGCTAGGCGGCGCTAGAGTTTCATTTCTTTAAAAAAGGAGAAGACTAAAACGGTATTGTTTTCGGCTTTTATTTAATGATGCCCAAAAGGATGTCATTTTGATCTATTTCTTTTTTAAAAATAAAGACCCTACCTGTCTTCTTCTATGACTCTATGAGTTAATACTGTTGTATGCTTCATCTTCTCCACTAAGTCTTCTTATTCTTTCCGCTCTAGCTGACTTCTTCTTCTCCACTCAAGGGTTGCCACAGCGCAGTCTAGGCACGGGCCACCACCCGACTAGTTAGCCACTTGAATTGCAACATCGAGCCTTCAAGGGGCAAAATATTGCACTGAGAAACGGTAAAACATATTACATAGGTCATCCAAATGAACATGTTTAAACTCATCCAGTTACATTTCTTCATCTTCTTTCAAAACAACTCTATGCGAATTGAGAGTTTGGCATTCAATATCGACATTAACATCGTTGATTATCAGGTTATTCCAAAGAAATGGTAGATGCAACTTGTAAGAATGCAGCTCTAAGAAGAATTCACACTACATAAAATAATGGCAATATAAGTAGAAGACTTGTGTTATGCCCAACAATTAAATACATATATACAGGTCAATCAGGACCAACAACTTGCAAACCCAGCTGTTAATGACAGTATTGGATAAATGCATCAATAGAAGATTGTCCTATTTTTCTGTAAAATCTGAGGTATTTCATCTATGTTTATGATAGACATGAACATAAATAATGATATTGACATGTCTGGTCATGAGTTCTCAAACCGAACAACAACACAAGTAATGTTGTCAGAGCTCCCTCGCGCATAAGCTTCTTTTATTAGCTTTCTCGATGCTGCTTCTGCGTCAGTTTCCTCTTGTGCTATAGCCACAGCATCCTGGAAGTAAACAAGACCGCAATTGAAGTGGTGAGATTCCATTAGACGATTGATTCATGGGGAATTATCAAATAACCAACATATAAATGAGAAAATGACTAGGTTTTCAAAACCAAAATCCTTCTTCACCCAGTTAAAATGTGCCAACTAAAGCTGAAAGAGATCACAATTCTGAATTCTGGTATGAGTATTTCAGCTGTTAATAGTCTACTTGTTTAACAAAAAAAAAGTGAACGTCTACTCAAATCATGAATGACTCGAAATACTTAAAAAATAAGCATTAGTCAGATCATCTCTTAGCAGACTATTAACATTACAAACAAAAGTGAAGAGAAAGTACTTATCTTTCTTGCTCAACACTGTCATTTTTTAGTGCCAGGAAAGTACTTTATTTATTATTACTTTTTTTTTTTGGAGTCAATAAAGTATTTGATCAAGAAAGTATAAGTAAATTTATATCGAACATATAATATAAGTAAAAGGTTGATAAATTTGTAGGTAATTCCATTGACCTATCAAGAGATGACCTAATTACCCGAGAGGGGAGGTCTTAGATGAATTTCAGGACATCCATGTGTATGAATACCGGAAGAAATTTCAAACAAATTTTAGAAAAATAAGATTTTCAACAAATTCCAAAACCACCCAAGTTCTTTTGGATATAGATGCCTTAGGAGTTAGGAGAGATCAATGAAATTTATCTCAAGGGATGTAGATGGTGAATTATTTAAGGGTTATAAAATGTAATCTTATGCTAATACCTTCAGCGAATAGAAAAACAAAAATCAATAGTAATTTTGGTTTCGCAAAAGAACGGTTTATGAGATAACAAACGCTTACCTTATTTGATATGACATTCCAAAGTCCATCACTGGCAATGATTAAAAAATCTACACCACCAATTTCTTCTTCCTAAGCATCAGAAGAGTATAATATCAGTAGCAAGGGACAGAATTACCAACAAAAAATAAAATAAAATGGTAGAACGACATTTAATAGTTTCAAAGTGGAGTTTTTATGCCATCTGTGATATGTCCATGCATATATATCAAAGAACACAAATTGCAATATACAGTAGCTGTTCATATGAATCAACGTATGAAAGCACTTGCAATAATTCAGCAAACAAAGGAGAAAACAAAAAATGATTTTTTTTCACCATATTTAAGGGAAACTTGGCAATAAATATGGAAGTTAGAAGATAGTTCAATAGGCATCACATTCGACATCTGCCATGTAGTTTTTTTTATTTTTATTTTTATTTTGTTGTACTATATGAAGTAACAAACACAGTATTTGTTAATGTCCTCTGATTCAAAATTAGAATGCTCTTGAAATGGAATATAACATGTAAAACACAAGTAAGCAGTCAAACTAAGTACATCCTTGTACTACCTGAATTTCTGGCTCCGCAACTACGTATGGCTTAAGTAGTTTGTCCCCAAATGCACGAGAAATAGCAAGAACTCCACCTACACGCCAGGTTCCTGCAAAGTTAATAAATATTCTTCAAGTGTCAAACAGTGGCATCGAATAATATCAGGCTCCAAAAGATCTAGTCAAACTTGAAAAAAGTAAAAAACAATTGTCATTTACAACATTTTAAGTTACTTCAGGTAATTAACAAACTTAATTACCAAGTATGTAATAAGAAATTTACAAACCTCACCTCAAAGTGACAGAATAAGTATCTTAACTCACTAAGACAACGAACAAGCAAATGTCACCTCGTACTCTCCAACATAAACAACATGCAGACAGACAATAGAGGCATACATAAGATGAAATAAGTACATGATCTCACCTGCCCAAATAATGAAACCTCCAGCCTCTTCAATCCTCTGTCGTTCATCATCTCGATCAGGTTTATGATCAATAGACAGCGGTATTGCTACAATATAAAACAATAATTTTATTCAATATTCAAGAACTAAAAAAATACAATTGTTATTTCAAGAAAAAAAAAAGAAAAGAAAAATACAATTGTTAGTCATATATTATTAACACTATATCTTAAATCCAAACCTTTCGAAACGGTCATTATATGAAAGTGTTTCTGACATATTATAAGCATTTAACAAAATACATAAGAATGAGAAAGATTTTATTTTATACAATTTTTTTTTTCTTTTCAAGCTAAATTTGCAACATAGAAGGTCCTTTTTTGGTGCTTTCTGTTCACTTTTTATATACTTATTTTCATTAATAAAATCCATTCGAGATAAATATATATATATATAAAATAAGACACCTGTTAGGCTGCATTTGGCAGCACTGAATTAGGCCATATAATTGAAATTGGATGAATGGAAGTTGCCTTCTTTAAAAACTTAAGGAATGATTCCACACTACCAAACACAGCACTACAGTTCTTGACAAATGTAGCACTTACGTCCCACCCTTAGTAAAAAAGATAGCAACCTGAACCAGCTTTGCAGGCAACCACTCTGGAATCACCAACATTTGCAACAAGCAGCCGGTTCCCTAATAAGACAGCAGTTGATGCAGTTGACCCAGCATTTTTTTGCTGGCCTTTCTCTTCATTAAGGTAAGCCTCATCGGTCTGTCTGAAAGCTTCAACTGCAATAAAAAGTTCGTGCATGTTTGATAATCCACAAAGAAGTTAATTAATAAATCAAACAACATAATGTATTTCATGCACATGATGAAGTTAAAAGTCCACTAACTTCGTACCAATAGCCGTCTTTGTGTCTTTGATAAAATCCGGATGGGTACTTAAATTCTTGAAGAGGTTGTTCTTGAGATATTCTGCAGTTCTGGAGCCTCCATGACCTAAATTAGAACCAAAATCCTTTTAGAACCTCAAACATGATCTAGTATTAGGAAGATACAGAGTTTTTGCAACCTAAAAACATAATTTTTTGAAAGGTATAAACTTAGAAAGAAGGAACAAAGCAACATCAGCTACTGAATGTATGACGAAAGAACACCATAAAGGCAATAACATACCGTCAAAAACACCGAAAAAAGCAACCATCTGGCCATCAACTTCGGATATCCTCGTTTCATAGAAGTCCTCCATTGAAGCCCTTTTACCTTTAAAACTGGAATACCCATAGCTAAACTTTGTAGTTCGACTTCCGGTGAAAAAGCTAACCAAATAAATAAGTAAATAAGTAAATAACTGCCTGTGTATCTCATACTGCTTCCGTATAGAGGAATCATATGAACTCTAAAAGGTACTCTTTGTAAAGAAGCAAGACAACAATCCATGAAACCTGAGATTTTGCCAAATTCAATGACAACCTTAAGACATGAATCATATAGGATCAAATATGCAATGGATAAATTAAAATATTCACATTATATGCAATCATACATCAGGATTGACATTCTTCTATTTATCCCTCTACATGGAATTTTAATATCTTTTTATACACAAAAATAGAAAACTTTAGTATGGCCACAATTCACTTGAAAATTTTGGGAAAAATAATTACGCTAATTATATAATACCCATGTGTGTCAGGTGCACCAGTCTAGGACAAACTCACATTTTATGCAATGGACAGCATCCTCACTCAAGCTCAACAGGACTTGCACATGGGCAACCGACTCAAACCCAATAACCATTAATGGTTCGCTAAAACTCCATTTGAAGCAAATTGAATCCAACTTTAACATATTTGTTCAAAATAACAATTGTCTGAAGTGCTTTGCTTCAAACAAAGTTCTTTTTAAACTTAAAATTACTTTTATTTGCCACAAATATATACTTATATCTGCAAAATTTGACGCAGGACAATTTGAAAAAATATAAACTCCAAAATTTAGAAGTATGGTAACAACTATTTAAGTTTTGAGATTTGACTAGGGTTTTAAAAGAAAAATTGTATGAGATAACAATTGTTAGAAATTTCAAACCCCAAAACCCTCATCAGCTCGCCAACATGTGTATATTCAAGAACTTAGATCACTAAAAAGGAGATGAAGATGATGAGTTCATGGTCATTAGACGCCAGAATTACTATATGAACTAAAATCCAACCATTTTAATTCGAATTGTTTTAAAAAAAAATAGGAATGATTATACTAGTCCCACTAAATATAGGAAATAAAGCCAACAACCTCCACTTGGATGGCATAAGTCATTCTTTTGTTGCTTGAAAGTTGACATAAAGTGTGTGTGTGTGTGTATAGAAATTCTTACGGTTATTCTGCAAGTGTTGATCATCTTGTCATTGTCTTGACTCTTGATAGATTAATCATGTTAAAGGTGTTGATAGGTTTTGTGACACTGATGTGAATTAATGTAACAACATTGACTATAACCTCTAAGTAATAAACAAAAATCATTATCAAAAGAAAAATTGATTGATTAAATTTAAAAGCCGAATAAAGGGAACACAAAAGCCACCATCGAAGTAAATAGTAATGAAATCGAAGCAAAAGAGTAAAATGGAAAAATGAACCTCATGCCACCACCACTGAAGAGGGCATTCGGATCCCTGGCCGAAATCATAATTTCGGCATCCCCGGCCGTCAGATTGACCTTCGAACTGTTAGCGCCGCCGTTGCAGAATCCAGGGGTTTTTTATTTATTTTTTATATAATATTTGTAATTTGTGTTTTGTGTTTTGCATTTGAAGTTGCCGTATTTTTGTTCGGAGCATTTTATTTGTAAGCTCGCTTTGAATTGCCACTTCTGATATCGTATTCAAAAATTAAATTGCTTTATTCGGGGAGATAGTCGCCGTTTTAATAATTTATATTTAAAAGATATTTATTATTACAGTAAATAGGTAAAATTGTTTTTAATAGTTGTTTTATCAGAATTTTTTTATTTATTTTTCGACAGTAAGAATTATGAAATAGAGAGAGAAAGTTTCGTTGAAATTCAGGCGTTACACAGACGAATTCGGGGGTCGAGCTGCCCGGTCAGCTTACGGGGGGCAGGGGCAGCACCCCTGGAGATTTTTTTTCTGATTAGTACTTCAAAAAAAAAAATCTCGATCCTTTAAAAAATATGTTCGATTCTTTTAAAAACAAATCTCGATTCTTTCTAATATATACTCGAATTCGCTACAAATATACTCGATTTAACTAAACCTAATTTTCTAAAAAAGATTCTCGATCCTTTGAAAAATATTTTCGATCATTTGAAAAAAATCTGCGATCATTTGAAAAAAATCTGCAATCCTTTGAAGAAAATCCTCGATCGTTTAAAAAAAATCTCGATCGTTTGGAAAAAATCTCGATCCTTTGAAAAATATTCTCGATCCTTTGAAAAATATTCTCGATCCTTTGAAAAAAATCTCGATCCTTTGAAAAAATCTCGATCCTTTGAAAAAATCTCGATCCTTTGAAAAATCTCGATCCTTTGAAAAAATTTCTCGATCCTTTGAAAAAAAATCTCGATCCTTTGACAAATGCTCGATTCTTTCAATTCTTTCAAAAATAAGTTCAATTCTTTCAAAAATAAGTTTGATCATATATATATATATATATATATATATATATATATATATATATATATATATATATATATATATATATATATATATATATATATATATATAAATGCTCGATTTGGGTACAAATATGCTCGACTTAATGAAACCTTATTTTAAAAAATAAAATGTTCGATTCTTTGAAAAATAAAATATTCACACATGTTCATACATGCTCATACAAAGACTGGACAACAAATCATAACGAATGGATACATTGTTAAACCACACATAAATATATGAAAATATATAAACGGAGATCACAAATATATGTTATCTTCTTGTACACAATCTGAAGAGAGACAAGTTTTTTGGAGAGAGAGTGGAGTTATCGTTTTCAAAATATAGATGGAAACACAATGAAAATAAAAAATAGATTATTTAAGGACAATTTGGGTAGTTCACCATAGTAGGTGTCTTTTAAACTTAAGTTAATAAAACGGTGACATCATTAAAAAAAAGTGATATATTTCATCATTTCCACTATGGTATATTGGATTAGATCGGATTGAATTGTATAATTTTTTAATTATACTA
The DNA here is from genome assembly GCA_032871835.1 of Dipteronia dyeriana. Taxonomy (NCBI): domain Eukaryota; kingdom Viridiplantae; phylum Streptophyta; class Magnoliopsida; order Sapindales; family Sapindaceae; genus Dipteronia; species Dipteronia dyeriana. The sequence goes on along the minus strand of CM065296.1, from coordinate 95,939,806 downwards.
TATTTATTATTTAGAGTAAGATTAGATTATTGTATTATATTTTGTTGATAAAAAATATAAATAATTTATTTTAAATATAGTAAATTAAATAATTTAGCTCCTTTTCAATAAAAGGAACTTGAATAAATACATTTTTATTTTTATTGATAAAAATATTTAAATAAATTACTAAAAATATGATAAAAATATATATTATTATAAATAGAATAAAAATTTCCAATATAATACAAATTATAACAAAGTTAGCCATGTAACACATAAAAATTCTATATTTTCTTTGAACTTTTTGTTCATTTTTTTAAGTCATGCGAAAAAAAAAAGATAAAGATCAAGAGTTTTGATGGTGTGTTGTACACCTAAGAAAAAGAACAAAAGGAATAGAAAAACAATTGTAGAAAAAAATTAAAGGGGGAAAGGAAATATAATGACTTATTTATTAGAGATTGTGTATAAGAAAAATTGTTTTAGATTTTGGAAACAATTTTGATTTAGAATTGGATCTTAAAGCTTCTCGATGAATAACGCAGAGATTTGCGTTTTTGTATGAAGGGCTCATATTTGTTAAAACTTGAAAAGAAAGATAAAATAAAAAGAATATTGATATTTACCGAGAAGAAGAAAAAGGAAGAAAGAAATATAAAATAAAATCATAAGGTCAAAAACTTAGAGTCGTTTATTTTTTCCACTTAAAACTTAATGGGATTGAATCATAATTATTAAGTTGTTTTTTTAGTTTTTTTAGTTTTTTTAAGTTGTCAAACCAACTTAAAAATCCTAAAAAAAAACAACTTAAAATAAAAAGTAAAAAATCCTGACTTTTAATTTAATTGCAAATTACTAAATTGTATTAAATGCAATCTAAAATCTTTTCTTCCGATATTATCCCCCCATATATAATATATTTTCAATTTTATCAAAATTACATATGGTATAGAAATCTTTATTTTAATATATTGCTTATTTTAAATAGCTTTAAAAATAAAAAAGAACCATAATCACTGTGCATATTGGTTTTTAATATCGATACTTTATATATATATATATTTATAGTGTTTTGTGCGAGTTTTCCTGATGCCTTTTTTATTTTTTGAAAAAAAATAATAATTTCTTTTCTTAGAAAAATGAAGTTTGTTTGTAATCAAAGATGAAGATCATGATCATATATGTCCATATATAATTATTATTTTTGGATTGTTTTTATTCTATATTATATGTATAATTGTTTAACATAGGTATAAATGTAAAATTATTTATATTCAGACAATTTTACTTAAAAAAAACAAACGTGTTGACAATATATTCAGATGTGAGAAAAAAAAATAAACATGTCATTCAGGTTCAGATTTCAGTCCCTATTCAGTCATTACTCATTAGAAAAATTCATGATTGTTCAGTTTTCAGACAAAAAAACAAACAACCCCTTAGTCTAATACAGCATAAGAGCATCTCCAATGCACCGATAATCGTTGATATGATAAAAATATCATGAAATTTGTTTTCTATGTGGTATAAAAACATACTTGATATACAATTAATCCAAAATTTGGTCTTCAATGCTTTTATCTAAAACACAATTTTTTTTAATAATGTATCAATTTTTTTTATTTTTTTTATTTTTTTTTATTTTCTTACTAAAAACATATGAAAAATTAATGTCTATGGTCACTAAAAATGTGCATGACCCATTTAATAGGCTCATAATTCAAGTAAAAGGAAAAATACCTTACAAGAACCCTTTTAAAGAGACCCAAATGCCAAAGATTAGCCCACGACCCAAGTCTAACCCAAGGGTCAAGAAGCACATGCTCAAAATGTGTCCTAAACCAGTCGTAATTATGAATAGGCGTTACACGAATCTCAACGATTGACTTTATTATCATATTTAAAGGAATCAATATGGATAATAAAGGGCCCCTAATCCATGCCCTCACCTGAATGTGCAAGACATTAAAGGCTCGTGGCTTTCACTATAAATAAGAGACTATTTCTTACGGAAATGACATGAATTCTTCTCTTTACCCATGTGAAAGCTCTCCAAAACAAGTCTCTGCAATTTACTCTCTTTATTTATTGCTTACCACTCAAGTGGAGGTCGATCAATTTGACATCTAGAGTCGATCGACCCAATCCCTGAAAGACCCACGTCGAGTCAAGGAACTAATCTGGGCATCGATCTGACTGGTTCATCGAAAGACAACATTAACTCAATCTTTGATCGACTCATGACGATCCGAAAAACCCCCAGAGATCGAAGTATCGAAAATCGATAACTATCATTGACCTAGCCATTTCGACCCAAAGCTCGACATGATATATCGAGCAAAAAGGTTTGTCATTCTTCATTATTTCTTTTGTTTCAATCATCGAAAGATTCCTGACTTGAGCGTTGGAGAGTCCCCCAAAGGGAAAACCCCCCTTTGTGGTTTGACCATCGCTCTGCTTCTATTGTTTTACAAGTTGTCAGTGCCCAAATTGACAATACAATCAATTGTAGATCAATCAACTACAATATCAATTTTAAATACTTAAACCATCTCCGCTGCAATAGTGGTTTGTGAAAAAAAAATGATACTACATAGGATTAATATGCATTCTCTCAATAAATCTTTGTCTAATGCAGCCGTACATATTCAACCTCAAACTGACGTAGCAAAAAAAATATTATACATTGTCAACATAACCGTCTACTTTCAGATGGTCTGTTGCATAACTATTTTTTCGATTGACTCAACATGTATTTAAAACTAATATTAATTTTTCATCTATTTTTTTTAAAATAAAATATAAAAAAAAACATGAAAAAAAATGAATACATTCATTAAAAAATGGATAATGCTTGGATGTTGACTGGTCAGCACCCAAAATACTGACCCACCAATGAGGTGTTGCCACATGGTCCTTTTTCTTTTACTTTTTATATTTATCTCATTGCATTCTTCACAAAATTGGTCACGTGGCAATACCTCATTGGCGGGGTCAGTACCTTGGGTGTTGACCTAGCCATTATCCTTAAAAAAAATTGTGTTTTAAATAGGAGCATTGGAGACCAAAGTTTAAATTGATTGTCTATCAAGTCTATTTTTATACCATATAGTAAGCAATCCTTTTGACATTGTTGTCATGTCAACTATTATTGGTGAGCAATCCACTTTTGTATTGTTGATGATCTTACTGAGTCAATAAAAAAAACAGATGTGTAACTGACCGTCTAAAAGTAAACGGTCATGTTGACAATATATAATATTTTTTGCCATGTCAACTTGAGGTTGATTATACATAGTTGCATTGGAAAAAGATTTATTAATAGAATGTCTATTAATCATACGTAACATCTTTTTTTTTTTTTTCACAAGCGACTCTTACATTGAAGATGTTATAATATCGCCAATTATTATGTATTAGGTAATACAATGTTTAATATATTAGACACCTAATTATGTATTAAATTAATACAACACAAATGAACACAAAACAATGTAGGGTATTGTTTTAAGGGTAAAAATGATTTTAGTCCCTCTAGTTTACCATATTATCCGTTCTGGTCATCCTAATTTCAATATTGACTAAACATGTCCAAATGTTCACTATTAATCGTTCTTTCAGTCCCTACCGTCATGTTCTGTTAGGATTTTGTTAAACAAGTGAGGGTATATTGGTAAATGGATTGTTAACCACTTAATCAAATTAATAAATATAATTATATTAAATAATAAAAATTAAAAACAATTTAAAAATTAAATAAATAATTAAAAATATTAACAAACCACTCTTTCTCTCTCTTTATCTTCCGTCGTTCTCCCTCTCTCTCTCTCTCCTTCATCTTCTTCAACCTACAACTCACCAAACACTAACCCTAGTCGTTGTCGCCGCCGCCCAAACACGACCCATACCATTCTTTCTCTTCTTTCTCGACCCCTCTCTTCTCTCTTTGTCTCTCTTACTCATTCAAACCTCTCTCTCTTTTCATCTTCAATTTGTTTGTGTTCGGTAGATGGGCTTGCATTTGGTGAGTTTTTGGTGGATGGATTTGAGTTTGGTGGATGTTTGGTTGTTTGGTGATTATCGATCAACGATGAAGGTGGCTTGGTTTGGTGGTGTTCATGGGTGTGATGGTGTCGGTGAACAAAGAACTGGTGGTGGTTGTGGTGTGGGTGTTGGTTTTCGAAAAATCTAGAGATATAGATTGAAAAATCGATTTGTTCAAAGTTTTTTTTAAAAAAAAAATCCTCATAGTTTTGTTTTCAAATATTTTTCCGGATCTGCTTGTGTTCAAACAATTTCTATTTCCGAATCTTGTTTAGTTCGATTTTTTTTTCCAGATCTTGTTTAATTCAAAAAATTTGGTTTTAATTTCGTTTGGTTGGTTTAAATTCCATATCTTAACAAAAACATCTTCAATTTTGTTTGGTTTAATTTCTGGGTCTGGTTGTTTGTGTTTTTTTTTTGATATTGTTTTTAAGGGTGTTTTGGGTTTGATGACAGTGATGAAGATGAAGTTGTTGAATGGTGGGTGTAGTTCAGGGTGGGATTTGGTGATTGATGTTGAATGTGGTTGGTGTGGGTTTGTGATGATGGTGATTTCTGGAAAACTAAAGAGGTGGTTGCTGGCTGTGAACAAAGAAAAAAGTGAGCGCGGCGCTGGTCGTTGTCTTCTGGGTTGGGGATGAATCAATTGATGATTCATGATATTAAATGATATTAAATTTAATGATGGATGGTGGAGATCCACCATCAAATCCATTGTTTTTTTTTTTTAAAAAAAGGGTAAAATAACATTTTGGAGGGAAAATTGTCATTTAGCCATCTACTAGAGAGACTATAACTGAAAATAGGGTAAACTAGAGGGACTAAAATCATTTTTACCCTTATTTTAATACATTTTAATTGCCTAAAACATGTAAACAATTTATTGTTTTAGATGCAATATGTTACGGTCTTGGCAAGCACTAGATTTTCTGCATATTACTAAATCATAATATATATATATATATATATATATAGAGGTCTGACTAGACATGTTACCGGTTCGGTTCAAACTGGGGAACCAAACCCGAACCGGAACCGGGCGTAAAATACTGTAACTGGAGCTGGGTTTTTCGGTTCCGGTTCTTTAATGTTTTTTTTTAAAAAAAATTGGGTTGAACCGTTGGTCCCAACGAACTGTAGACGTCAGTAGGTCTTTGGGCCTCCAATGTTCAGATTTTTAATTCCACACCCCGCCCCCCCCCCCCCCCCCCCCCAATTTCCTCTTAATTCTCTATAATTCTTTATAATTCTCATTGCTCTCTCAAGTCTTAATTCTCCAACTCTCTAACTCCAAGTTTTCAATTCTATCTCAATTACTAAGTTTTCAATTTATTTTATTTGGATTTAATTTGCAATTACTAAGTTTCCAATTTCATTTATTTGCAATTTATTTTATTTGCAATTACTAAGTTTCCAATTTCAATTATTTACAATTTATTTTATTTTGAATTTATTTTATTTACAATTACTAACTACTATGTTTCCAATTCTCTACCAAATTTATTTCCAAACATTCATGTCCATCAATTTTTTAACATTTTTTGTTTAAGAAATTTTACAATTCAAATTTTAAAATGGCAAGTGGAAGTCGTGGCGTTCAATTTCGATGAAAGGTATGAGTTGTATGACCGATAATCTCGGTTCTGATGACAGGACCTATCACGAGTATCTGCAACACCAAGTCTATGCTGAAGACATAGGCCTAAACCCTCATCAATCTCATACCCCTCTAATAATTTCTGAACCCGATCCCGATTGATCCAATTTCACAAGCCAATCAGAAAATATGTCTGAACAGTCTACAGATTTTGAATTTCATCCACCTTCGGAAGAAAATGTATTGAAGTAGGTCAAATCTGATCTCTTCGTACTCCATATGAAGAAAATTATGCAAGACGATGGAACCATTAAAATGGTTTGCAATTACTGTAAAAAAATATTTAAGTGGCACAAATTTGGAGGATATGACATATATCAGAAGCATATAACGAACAATCATCCAGAAGCACATGCCAAATCGAGTTCACAAGCCCAAATTTTCAGGTACGCTACCCCTAACCAACAATACCAACAATTATTTAAATATAATGATGAAAACAATAGAGAAGAATTAGCTAGAATGGTTGTAACAAAACACTTACCATTTAGTTTTTGTGAAAAAGTTGGTTTTATTAATTATTGTAAACGAGCATTAAATCCTGATGCATGTCGTGTTCCAAGAGTCACGCTCACATAAACATTTGAAAAAATTTATAACAGAGAAAAAGGAAAGTTGGACAAATATTTTGAAAAATATAATGGTCGTGTTTCCATATGTGCCGACATATGGAGTGACCATTGGAGAATGCATTCATATTTGAGTGTAACTTGCCATTATATGGATAATGCATGAACTATCTAAAAAAGAATTCTTACATTTAGAGTTTTTGATGAGATACACGTTGCTGCTAATATTTTTACACATCTTAGAATTATTTTTACAAAGTAAAAAATTGAAAACAAAATTTTTACAATTGGTTTTGATAATGCTTCTAACAATACTGTTATTGTTCCTACTTTAATTGAGTTATGCAAATCTTATCTTTGTGGTAAATTTTTTCATTAACGATGTTCACGCCATGTGTTCAAAAAGGATTAGAAACTTTTCAACAGTTTATTCAACCTATTAAAGATGTCATCTACTATTTGTGGAGACATCCCTCTATAATGAAAGCATGAGCAACATATTGTAAACAAAATGGTAGGTGTATAGTTAGATTTCCTCGTCATATTTCAACACGTTAGAATTCTACATATAAATTGATTGCTAGAAGTTATAATTATAGAGATTTATTAGTTAGTTTTATTCAATATAATGTTAGTCACATTAATATTTATCAAAGTCATTGGATATTTGTAACAATGTTTGTGGTTTGTTAAAAGTCTTTCATATTACTACTAACAATTTATCTGATGTTTATTATCCTACAACTAATTTATTTATTATTGAAAGTCTTAATACTGCTGGTGCCTTAGCTCATTGTTAAAAGGACCACAATTGGTGGAGTCCGTTACTATTGTGAATGCTAAATGGTTAGAATATTATAAGGAGTTTCCAAATATTTATTTGATTGCCATGTGTTTTGATCCACGTTGTAGATTAGAAAATTTGTCTGATTATCTATCTGTGTTTTATGAACAAGGTTTAAAAATAGAGTATAATATTGATAAGTGTTGTGATAGAGTTAAGGAATTTTTGTATGAGTTATATGATGATTATCTTAGAGTTTATAGTCCATCATTAAACATAGATGTTCCACAAACTCAAAATATATCTCAGTCATTGTCATCCTCCGAATTTATGAGTTTATGGTATAATCTGGTATAAAAAAAACCAAAAAATTACGAGGTTCTTATTCATCAAGCTCCAACATGTATTCCGAGCTTAAATCTTGTATATATACCTCTCTTTAATTTATAGAAGACACTGAAGATAAAAAATTTGATATCTAACACTGGTTGAATGAGTATGAAAGGTACTTTCTAATCTTGGCTATGATAGCCAAACAAATTCTTTCAACACCAGTTTCTTCAGTGGTGTTGGAACAACGGTTCAGCACCGATGGGAATCTTTTAGACGTCAGACGTTTGCTTTTAAGTCCAAAATCAATTTAAATACAAGCTTGTGTAGATGATTGGACGAAGGTAGGATATAGACAACAAGAAATCGGTCAAGAGGAACCCTACGATTTCTTCAAAAATGATCAACCTGACGCTGAAAGTTGAACGATTGATCATAACAACGTTTAGTCCACGACTCCTCGACATCACCCAACTTGCAATAAAATGTAAAAGAATTACACGGCCTTTGATTCCTCTAAAATCTAAACTCCAGTAGAATAAGTAGACAACTTAATCGTGGTAAAAATTAAGTGCAAGATCAATTTTACATTTTTTTAATTTTATTTAAATTTTTTATGTCATTTATTTTAGTTAATTTTTTTCAGGTGACCCGATAACATACATTTACAATCTTGCATATGTAATAATTTTTAGTAAAAAAAAATAAATCAAACCATTGAAACCATTGAAACCGGTGGTGTTGTTGGGCTTAAACATAATGATTCTTTTCGTCGGTTCTTATTACTCGCACATACCTTTTATATCTATTACCATAATGAAAACCGAAATCAATGCATCAATCTTGATGATGGATTATGTGAATACAGTATGGACTCTTTTTTTTCTCTTAACACTATCTATTAATCTATTAATCCGAAACCAGGTATTTTCTTTAAAAGCTTTCATCATTTGTAGGATTCGAACCGTTGATATGGAAGTCGTTTATCCAAACTCCAGCTCGTCCATCTTCCAACTAAGAAACACCCTATTGGTCAGTTTGAGGACTCTCTTAGGAACCAAACATACATAAAAAATTCTTGATTTGTTATATATGAAACGCATGCAGCGCACACACCATAGTGGGGAGGTGTAAAACTCAATAGGAAGCATAAAACTCAATACTACAAACCTCAAACATATCGGAGTTATTGCAGTCTGATCACATTGAAGAGCACTGACAAAAATATATACCAACCCATTTTCAGGGAAAAGATGCCAAAATTTTATCAGGATGGAGAGCCGAGACATGAAGTCTTGTATTGCTTTCACAATTCATTCTCAAGAAAGAAAAGAAACATGTATTATTTGTGGCCAAATAAGCAGTTTATAATCCCATATTGAAGGTGTACATGAACATATAAAGACCCGAAATGAAATAGAAAATATCAGAGAACGAAAGTTATTGAACAGTGAATTAACCATTCCATCACCATGAACAACAACCGCTAGCTGAAGGTTCCGTTGAAGCAGGATTCTGCTTGAAGATATTCATTTTCACACCGCTTGTGCCCTCAGCCAAGAGACTTGGGGTGTCCAAAATCTGCAATTGACATTTAACAGTGCCAAGTCATGCTTGCTGTCAAGTAAATCTACATATTGAAGAAATGCATTATTTGTGAGCCTGCAAAAATTTCAACCATTAGAGGAACAAAAGTTAAACCTTAAATGGTGTAGTTAACCATAAAAGTTACACTTTCAATCACCCAAACTGGTTGGGGGATCACGGGTTTGAAGCCCGTAGGGGTTTTTACATCCTTAGTTGGTCTCGTGTCAATTACAGTGACACACAGCATGAATATGAAGCTAAGTTGTTAAGCATCAGTAAAAAGGAATTACCATAATCACTCGTCTCTAAATTGAAAAAAATAAGATTTAATTTCCCAGATGGAAAAACATTGTCAGTTATGCTATGTTAGCACTGCAGCATCCTGTACTTCAAACTTAGGGACAATCGTTTCTTTTGGATCCAAATAAATCAAAAACCTGTCCCAAGTCTTAAGAGCAACACTTGATGATCCTACAAAAAAATAAAAATAAGGAAAGAATACTAGTTGTACCTTTAAAACAAGCTCCTCGTAGCACTGCTCTACATTGACTCGTGTTTTAGCACTACACTCAAGAAAAAGGCAACCATATTCCCTAGCGAAGTCGATCCCCTCCTTTTTGGAGACAACACGTTCGCTTTCCTGCAGAAGATGACAATTCAAAGGTACAAAAAGTTGAATTCTGAAGTTACTGGCAACTAGAACAGTATTATGAACACTATAACAAAACACAGAGAAAAACTGAAGAAATTCACTTGCAAGTTCTGAAAGGTCATGGTGACATACCTTATCAACTTTGTTACCAACAAGCATCTTGATGCAATTTTGATTTGTTAAATACAAATCTATTTCTTTAGCCCAGATATCAGATAAGTTTGTAAATGTCTCCCGCCGTGTCACATCATACACTGTAGTAATTTCCAAATGTAATCAATTTCATTGGCAGTGACCTCAGAGTAAGAAAATAATTATACACGGAAAAGGCTGCTAGTAAAACAGATCTAAATAAACCAGAAACTTCAAGCAATCAACGAGATCTTTTTACAATTTAGAAAAGAAAATTTGATTTGCTACTGAGTTGGGTGCACTAATGCGGGACATACTATTTGGTTGATGCCTACCAGTCTACCACTAGAAAATACAACCTCTAAATGATATTGTTCTCAAATCCAAGAGTTTTCCAAGTCCAAAATAAATAAATAAAAAAAGAATCTCCCATTCCCAGAGCCAAAACTTGAACAAGCAAGATACTAGAAGGATTTTAGAAAACTTTAAAATTATATTAATATACTCATAATTGACTAATCTGGCAGAAGCAAAAAGACAAATTATATTAATTTAAAATATATCATCAGAATACATCGGACCTCAGTGAAAATCGAAAGGGACTTCAACATTTTACTATATATCGAATCATTGATAACAACAGAGGAACAAGAAAGACCGTTACTGTAAATAAGAATAAGATTAAACCACATACCCATAATTATCCCTTGTGCTCCTCTGTAGTATGAACTAGTTAGTGTCCTAAATCTTTCCTGTCCAGCTGTATCAAAGATGAAATAGAGATCTTTAACTTCACCAGCTAAATTAATGCAAAAGAAATTATTTATCACTCACAAACAGAGTACAAACTATGCAAATTCTAATACTTTTATAATGCATAGACTAAAGCAAAGCGGATAATGGAATCCATCGTAAATGAATCATCTTATTTAAAAGTAAATAAATAAAGTTATGAACTCTTCGTAATATTGCATAAACTATAGCCAAATTATTTTTTGGGGTAATCATTCCTTTACTTTGAGTTCCATAATTTCTATGGACAATAAATCAAAATATAGAACTCTCCAATCCCATAAACCTGTAACAGCTATATTCACTGCCACTTAATTCTCGAGGACTTCTTGTCAATTTCCATCCAAGAAATTCTTACCCTTTCAGATGAATCTCCAATATTTATGAGAAAGGCATTCCATGAATCTTCATCAATCATCTAGCCGACTAATATCTTATTTCCAATAAATTGAACTAGTTCTTGACAATAGAGATAGATTGGGATAACAGCACTATAATGGCACCCCTAGATTAAAATCATATGAAGTAAATTAAATTTAAATTGTAGTGAACATATATGTATATATATAGAGGTCGTTAATTACCCAAAGTATATATATACATATACAGGATTGAGAAGCTGGATATACTAGTCAACTTCTTACAGCAACATATATTCAACCAAAAATAACTTTTATCCATGAACAACTACTAATAGCTGATATATATTGTCCATCATGATAATGATAACAGTAGATGACTATATGGTGTCAGAATTCAAAAATAAAAAATTAGCAACACATAAACACGTTACCTGTGTCCCAAATTGCAAGCTTCAACTTTTTACCACCAAGAGTAACATACTTTATCTTAAAATCAACACCTGCATAAAAATCAAATCTTTTACCATACTCGGTGCCAAAACATATATAATCAAAAGAATAAGCATAGGAAATGCTATGGTTACCAATGGTGGGAGACAGCTCCTCAAAAGAATTGGAAGTGAAACTTAAGAGCAGAGTACTCTTGCCAACCCCAGAATCCCCAATCAATAACAACTTAAACAGGTAATCAAATTCTTGCTGACTAGTTGAAGAACCCATCAAAAAGAATAAAAAATTTAGATATTCACAAAACAGGCAAGGGCTTCTAAAATCTGTATTGAAGTTGAGGGGACAATGTGAAGGCAGAGCAATAAAAGTGAAAAGAGAGGAGGAGAGGTTTGGACTTGGGAGTTGGAAGAGATGCAAAGCAAAAGAAAAGCCCTCAAGTCTTCTTCTTCGAGTCTTAGTTTCTAGTATTTTACTTATTTGGCAATTTAAGGATCAGATTCCCTACTTTAAGACGTAATTTGTTAAGGTATGACTAACGTTCACAGCCGTTCATTTTCTGAGATTTATCTTACATAGCTTCACGTTTAGGTAACGTCTGTAAACGCTGAAATTGAAGTCGGTTTTAGGTGAGTAGGACTGTAGGAGTAGGTTTTATTTTTTATATATACTACAGTTTCGTATTATCAAATATAAGTCGGTAAATCATACCAACCGACTTTTTATTGTAGTTGAAATAATATAAAAATACTTCTAAATTAAAATTTCGGATAGAAGATGATATCGTCGTTTGTTTATGGTAAATTTTTCATATTGGAAATTGTGAGGAATGTCATTTTTATTTTTGTCCCTTGCAGTGATGTCACCGTTATAATAAGTTAAATTTAAAAAACACCTATTATGGTGAGCTACCGAAATTACCCTTAAATAATCAATTTTTTATTCTTTAAAAGCTGTCGTCCAAAAAAATTATCTGAAAATGAATCAACTACTCTATTTTTTCTTTAGAAAACGAGCTCCATTTCAGATATTGCAGAAGAAGGTAAATTAATATTTCTGATCTTCATTTCCATTTTTTCTTGTATTTCTGTGTGGTATAACACTGTATGAACAATTATGAACATGTTGTCTCAATTTTTTTATGTTTATATCTAGAGTTGTGAACTTTTAAAAAATAATGAATGAACATGTATGCATATTTTTTTGTATATATATTTGGCCGAGTTGAGTTGAAGTGGTGCAAACAAGTTTTAAATCTTAGGCATAAAAGCTGGAAAACATTGAAAAAAAGCTCGAAACATTTGAAAAAAAGCTCGATTAAATAATAAAAAAGCTCGATCCATAAAATAAATGCTCGATCCAAAAAATAGATACTGGATACGTCAGAAAAAAAGCTCGGTCCCTAAAAAAAAAACTCGATCCTTGACAAAATAAACTCAATCCTTCACAAAAATAGCTCGATCCCTATATAAAAAAAGCACGATACCTCACAAAAAAGCTCGATTCCTCACAAAAAAAAAAACTGGATCCCTCACAAAAAAGCTCCATCCCTCACAAAAAAGCTCGATTCCTCACCAAAAAACTCAATCCCTAAAATAAAAAGGTCGAGCCTTATTTGAAAAAAGCTCTAGCCATATGAAAAAAAACTCGAGCCATATTAAAAAAAAGCTCGATGATGTACAAATAGAGTTCGGTCTTGAACAAAAAAAACTCGATCAGTTAACAAAAAAACTTCATCTCTTACACTTGATTTTTGTTTAATCCTTTATATTTGTAAATTTAATATTAAATATTTATTTCTTAATAATGGTTTTTGATGATGGTTTTGACAGGATAATTGATAGGGTGAGAATAGTCATATCTTACAACGGTCAATGGGAGCAATTACCCGACGGAAATCAGAGGTATTTAGGTTCCGATAACCAAGGTTTGTATGTGTCAAAGAATTTGAGTTACGACGAACTGGTGTCGATCGTGCAAACCATTGTGAAGTTTGATGAGAACAAATACAGTGCTGATCTACAGTCTTTATCAATTGTTCCTGGGACTACATGTCGTACATTTATAAGAAACAATGATGATGTTCAATTTATGCTAGGGGAAGATAGGGTGATCCCTCAATTATGTGTTAGTCTAATCGAGAGGCCAGCAAGAGGTGTCATTAGTAAAGATATCCCTGATCGTGATAACACCCAACAATTTCGATCGTCAGGCGGAAACAACCAGTTGTTCACTGAAAGAAGTGAGATTGATGGTCGGGAAAACATATGTGATGTCCCACCGGAAGTAGCCGCCCATGATAATATACCGGTACCTCAATTCGACGATGTATTTGGTAGTCAAATTGAAATGAATGGTAGACAGTACAACCACCTATACAATAAGATCTACAATGACATCAACAATGAGCAGAATACAGCACTGAATGTTGGGGTGATTCATGAGGTGGATAATGAGGGCAATTTCAATTCTGTAGAAAATGTAGAGGACAATCAGGATGATAAAGAACCTGTCGAAATGGAAAGACGTGTAAGACGTGTAAGACATGTACACAGATTTAGTTCCAGTGCACCAGATATAGCTGGGATCTCCGAGGGGAGGGCTAATGTAACTCCAGATGACTCTGTTAATGCCACAACATGGGTTATTCTAGAAGCAGAATCATACTCGTTTGGTATTGGTGGAAGCAGTAACTTGGTTGAAGATAAACCTACAAGCATGATATATAAAGGACAATTTTTTCCAACGAAAAAGGTTTTGAAGAAACTAGTAGGCCATTTTGCAATGCGGCAGGACTTCAAGTGGAAGGTGAAAAGGTTCAATAAAATAACATTACATCTAGTTTGTTTGATGGGAAATTGTACGTGGAAGTTAAGAGCGGTGAGGAGAGATGAATGCACATACTTTCAAGTAAGAAGTTTTGTCAACGAACACACTTGTCAGTTAGAGGAAATTCACCGCCGGCACCGACAAGCTAGTGCAGTCATAATTGGAGAAGTTATTGCACCTAGACTTCAACAACAAGATAGTCGACTAATGCGTCCGAAGGACATAATCGCCGGTATGAAATCAATGTATGGAATCCAAATCATGTACAGTAAGGCACACGCCGCCCTCGATTATGCATTGTCATTGACATATGGAACGCATGAGGAAACCTTCCAACTGTTTCCATCATTTGGTTACGTTTTGGAACAACAAAATCCTGGCACAATCACTGACTTACAGTACGACAAAGATGGTAAATTTCTGTACTTCTTCATGTCGATTGGTGCCTCACTTAGAGGATTTCGGAAGTGTATGCGTCCAGTCATTGTCGTTGATGGTACCCATTTGAAGGGACGATTTCGAGGTACAATGTTTGTTGCAACAGCACAATATGGGAACGAACATGTGTATCCAATTGCTTTTGGGTACGGTGACTCAGAAAACAACCTTTCATGGGAATGGTTTTTGGATTGCTTGAAGTGTGCCCTAGGTCATATTGATGAGCTAGTTTTCATTTCAGATAGGCATGCAAGCATTAAAGCAGGGATTTCTAAAGTGTTCCCTTTTGCCACCCATACCAAAGGCAGTCTGATCAGGGACCGGAGGCGGCATATCGGCCATGTCATCATCTACATACAGGCTCCCCCCTCGTCTAGCCAGGCATAGTACGGTGCCTGTCTCTCAGCTAGTGTCGGCACCAGTTCCTTCCTCGCAAACATCTGAAATATTAGTTAGAACAATATAATTGTACAAATACTAACTAATAAAAACATTAACAAATTAAATACATACCCTGGCTTTGAAAATCTTTGCCAGCTTCTTCCCTCTCGGTTGTTTGGTCAACTCCCACTTCAAAATACGGGGAGTCAGATCAGTAACCCTCCGGGCACCGAACTCTTTGGCCAAATCAGGGATCACCTCCAAAGCAAATATATGCATCAAAGATAAGTACGATAAGTATCCATAATATTTAGGACACCAACAATAAAGTACAATTTGTAGTTCGATGTTCTTACCAATAGAGCATGAGATAGACCGTATATGTTGTAGGTCTCCACCCTGTGTACGTCAGCGCCCATTTCCTGCTGGCTTCGCTCGAACCAGTCTCGTCGCCCGTCAAACGCATGCTTGAATGAGTAAATAGAATGCCTGTACACGTGGGCACCGCATGGGAACGCGTCGAACACATCGAGATCCTCAACCAGCCGAAACTGCCAAACTGGAATCTTAAATCTCTTATCCCTCATCCACCCCCATCAGTATCCAGTTCAGCAGATATGTGAGGCAGAGCTTGACATCATCATACGCCTTTCCGAACTCTGCGCCGGTGACAACACCCCTAATCTCCTCCAACGACACCTTATCGGCTCCAAGAAAGTATCGCTCATGTATGTCATTCTCCACTGCTGCATACTTGGTCGTGTCTGGTACAACTCCAAACCGTAGTCAGGTGATCAGACAAAATTCCACCTTCGAAAACCTCACCGACTGGTTCCCTAACATGAATTGCATCTCATCTGTTGGGCCGTTATGATGCAGCTCCCTCAAAAGCAACCGATGGATAATACCACCCGAAAACTTCATCTCCTGATGCATCGTCAGGAAATGCTCGAAACATGACGCCATTAACCAACGTCGATCTTCATCTGCAAATTCTACAGGGACACCGTTCAGCGCTTCGTCTATATGGCCAAGGGCATCAAAATGGTTGTGTCGAGTCAATTTGCCCTCGTACCAGTCTCCTTCTGCAGTTTTAAGCGAATCCCTCAACCTATTTCTCATCTACAGTGTAACAGAAATACAACATCATTAAACAGAACAAATTTCGTAATAAAAATTAAAAGTCTCGATCCAATGTCAAAGCAGATCGGTTCTAAAACAAAAAAGCTCGATCCCAGGAGAAAAAAGCTCAACCCTTTTTTAAAAAAAAAACTCAATCCTATGACAAAAATGCTCGATTTCATAACACAAAAGCTCGATCCAATGTCAAAAAAGCTCGACCCTTTAAAAAAAACTCGTTCCTATGAAAAAATGCTCGATCCCATAACAAAATAGCTCGATCCTATGTAAAAACAGATTGAGCCTATGTAAAAAAAGCTCGATCCCATGGTGAAAAAACTCAATCCAATGTAAAAAAAAACTCGATCTCTTTCAAAAAAGCTCGATCCTGTTAAGAAAATGATCGAACCCTTATATATAAAAAAAGCTCGACCCACAAAAACCTAATTATTTCACGAAAAATTTAAAAAGAAACTCGATCCTATGAACAAATAAGCTCGATCCTATGTAAGAAAAGCTATATTTATTTTTAAAAAGCTCGATGTCATGATGAAAAAGCTCGATCCAATGAAAAAAAAGCTCGATCCCTTTCAAAAACGCTCGAACCAATTCAAAAAAACTCGAACCTATTGAAAAAAGCTCGAATCATTTTTAAAAAAGCTCTATCCCTTTCAAAAAAACTCGATTCCTTTTCAAAAAAGCTCGATCCAATTCAAAAAAAAACTCGACCCTATTGAAAAAACTCGATTCCTTTTCAAAAAGCTCGATCCCTTTCAAAAAAGCTCGATCTCTTTCAAAAAGCCTCGATCCCTTTCAAAAAGTCTCGATCAAATTCAAAAAAATCTCGACTTACCAAAACCTAATTTTCACGAAAATAAAAGCTTGACTGAACAAATAAGCTCGATTCTCTTGCAAAAAGTCTCGATAACCCAGATTTCATCTTCCTCAACTGATATTCAACCAAATTACAAACTCTAACCTAAACCACAATCATTCTCACATCTCTATTTTAACCGGTTTCTACAATTCCTATCAACAAAACTCAATTTTAACATGTAATGCAAATTAACAACAACAAAAACAATGAAAAAAAAATTATCTTACCTTTCTCAATCGCAGCTCTTCTGGTCACTTCACCGTCGATTAGTTTCCCGTCAGTTTGACTGTTGCTTCTCTCTGACTTTGAAAACGACAAATTCATCACTGTTTTAATATTTCGGGGTATTTTCGTCTGAACACGTTAAATGGTGCATTTTAAACATACATTAGTAAAGTAGTGATATTTGCACAACACCCCCCTCAAATAGTACCAATAATTTTTTAACCCCATTTTCCATATCTATATAAAAGATTAAGGAATTGAATCACGTCCCTTTCTTTCATCTAAAATATTGTAATAATTAAAAAATTAACAATATCAACAAACACAAAAGAATAATCCCAACTCAGTAGCTGTCTCACTGAGCACAATCCCTCATTATCTTCCCAATTTTGATAGATACAGAATCAAGAATTTGACAGGAAAAAAATAAGGCAACAGTAGCAAGATAATATATATATATTTGGCCACAAGATTTTGAAATACACCTTAGAAGGCCTGATTAGTCGCTTAGCATACATGAATTTATACAGATAGCTAGTACTGAACCGGAGATTAGAGCCACTATTTTCTTTTCCTTTTCTTTACAAAAAGAATTCAATTTCTTTACTTAATGACTTCATATCATTAAAAAAAAAATTGGAGAATTCCTTAACATTGATGTGGTTTTTGAATATAATCTTTAAGAACTTTTGGTAAAAAGAAAAATATATAATTTGTGTGTAATTTAATTTTCACATCTTGGCTGAATTAACAAATTTATTCAAAATTTTCATTTTTAAAGTATTATAAATTACATCTATTATGATAAGACTGTTAGGACCTGTCAAGATAACATAATATATATACGAACCAGATAATTACTTTAATAAATCGAAAAAAAACTCTCCATATATTCTTATAAAATGTGTTCGGTGTAAAAAAACAAAATTTAGAGAATAATATGTGAATATTTTAAATTTTTTGTTTAATTTATTATTATTATTTTAAAATAATTTAATTTATTGTTATTATTATTATTTTAGAATTTAAAGAGCAGTTAACAATGAAACTCGAACTTTTCTAATCAACCAACATATATTAATGACTTCGATAATAAAAAGAAACATAAAAGAACAAATATTTATGAGTTACAAGTTTACAACTAACCGGAATTCAAAGTGATTTTATTTTTAAAGTAATACTATAAGACCTTTTTAAACTACATTGATCGACTCTGGTGTATCTCTTCTTTCTTTTTTCCTAGTAAGCTATTATGTCCTTCTCATATCGATATTTAAATATTTTCAAAGACTTAAAATAATAATAATAATAATAATCATATATAATAATATAATTTTTTTTTATATGGTTGTGACAGGTTACAATCATAAACGTTATTAATTTTTTTTTATTTTTTAAAATATATAATCATATATAATAATATAATAATAGATTTTTTTATATTTTGATATTGTTACGACAGTGGCAATCATAATTTTTTTTTTAAAATAAATATATAATACATATTTAATAATATAATAATAAGCTTATTTTATATTTTTGATATGGTTACGACACGTGGTAATAGTAAATGTTATTATTATATATTTTTTAAATCATATATAATAATATAATAATAGACATTTTTCTACTCTTGATGTGGTCGCGATAGAGGTATCTATGGTTCGGTTTCAGTTCTGTAAAATAGTCTAACCGTAATTGTAACCGGAGTGAGACGGTTTGGTTCGGTTACGTAACCGTAGGTTTGGCGGTTACGGTTCTGTTTCGGTTCGATTACAGACCGGTTTCGATTCTGTTGGTTTTTTTTCCAAATGAATTGCCACGTGTCGCGATTCTATTGGTTAGTTTTTTTTTTAAAATAAAATATAGCAAAACTGGCGGTTTTACTGGCGGTTAAACATCCGGTTTTGAGACGGTTTTTGGGATTGGATAACCGTAACTGAACCGTAGGGAAACCGATTTCGTACCAGGCGGTTACGGTTCGGTTTCGATTACTGTTTTCGGAAGACGGTGGACACCTCTAGGTTGCGACACGTGGTAAGTATAAATGTTATTAATTTTTTTATTTTTAAAAAATATATAATACATGTGTAATAATATAATAATAGACTTTTTTATATTTTTGATGTTGTTGCGACACGTGGTAACAGTAAATGTTATTATTTTTTTTTATTTTTTAAAATATATAATATAATAATAATAATAGACTTTTTGTCCTACTTTTGATTGGTTGAGACACGTATTAATCATAGACGCTATTAATTTTTTCAAAATATATAATATTATAATAATGGATTATTTTTTCTACGTTAACTGTGGTTGCAACACGTGATAATCATAAATCATAAATCGTATAACATAATAATACAATAACATAATTATATAATAATAATATTTTTTTAACCATTATATAATAACATAATAATAATAAATTTAAACGAAAAACTAAAACCATCTCCAACAGGTCCATAAAAGATCCCCCTTAACTTAATTAAGGGAAGAGCCGTTTATTTTGCATCTCCAACATGTTCCTTAAAGATCCCCTAAAATGTGTTTTAGTGGAGCTCACTGTCATAATTAAATGGGTGGCTTCAACCTCTTAAGTGGGCTCCACATATTTAAAACATATATATTTAACTTTTTAATTTCAACAATTATTTTATTATCTAATGAGTTATTTGTTTTAAAATAATAATTATAAAAAGTAAAATCAAGATAATAAGAAGAAAACAAATTAAGGAAGTATTGTTAGAACACATACCCCTAACGGTCCCTTAAAACATCATTCACTCTTATTTAAGGGATTCTTCAATGGAGACCATCGGAGATGCTCAAACATATATCATCTTATTCAAAAGACATTAATCTTAATTTATTAATTAATTAAATTCTCTGGTAAGTTCAAAAGATATTATCTAATTAATTCATCATATTATCATATTAACTAATTAATTAAATTACTTGGTAAGTTACAAAGACATTAATTAATTAATTAATCATATTAGTATATTATCATAATTTTTCAAAAATAAAATAATACTAATTTATCATATTAGCATATTAACTAACTAATTATTTTACTTAATAAATTTAACCGAAGTTAATCTTAATTAATTATTTAATAAATAAAATTCCTTGATAAGTTAAAAAGACATTATCTAATTAATCATCATATTATTTTATTAACTAATTAATTAATTTCCTTGATAAGTTACCAGGATATTATTAATTAATTATATTAGTATATTAGCATATCATAATCATTAACAAATTAATTAATTTTCATAATAAGTTGAAAAGTCATTGATTAATTATTTTTTTCCAGTTTTTCAATAGGTTTATCTCCTTATTTATATATTTTGTGTATTCAGTCACTCATAATAAATTTAACCGAAGTTAATCTTAATTAATAAAATTCTATGATAAGTTCAAAAGACGTTATCTAATTAATCATCGTATTGTTATATTAACTAATTAATTAATTTCCTTGATAAGTTATAAGGATATTAATTAATTAATTAATCATATTAGTATATTAGCATATCATAATCATTAATAAATTAATTAATTTTCATAGTAAATTCAAAATTCATTGATTATTTTTTTTTCTTCCAATTTTTCAATAGGTTTGTCTTCTCATTTATATGTTTTGTGTATTATCTCTCTAATGATAACTTTTGTTGTTAAAGTTAATGCCGATTGGTAAAATATATAATTCTCTCATCCATTTGTTTTTCTTTACATGTGTGTTTAAATGGACTAACTCACATATTGTAGGTTTGTGTTACACATGTTTGCGATAATTTTTTGTTTCACTTTTGTTTAGTACCACTTATTTATGTTTAAAATATTTTTATTGTATGATTTTTAAAAATAATTAATAATTTAGAGTTTTATTTTTGTTTGGTACCAAATATAGAGAGTAAAGCAAACCCAGTATATATTTGAGAAAGTTTTTGCGTGCTATTGTTATGATGAAACATTCGTTGTGTGAACTCAATTTCTATAAAAGGTATGTATAGTACAAAGTTCTCTTCATTTGTTTTATTGGTTGCTATTATTTTTTTTCATAAATATTTTATTAATCGATTATTTGTATCCAATAATTTCTTAAAAGTTTTATGAAATATTATATTTAAATTAGTTCTGTATTTTTTAAATTTACCTTATATTAAACTGAATTTATTTATTAAATATATTAATTTTCATATGTAATTTGCAGGAGCTATGAGTTTTGACAAAGGATGAAAGAAAAATGATTTAAAATCTAAAGATAAATCTATAATTTGTTTTTGTTCTCAACACAACAATATAAAGAACAATGAAGGATGAACGAAAAATGATTTAAAGCCTAAAGATAAATCTATGAATATTTTTTGTTCTCAATACAACAATAGACAACAATATAAAGAAGAACAATGAAGGATGAACGAAAAATGATTTAAAGCCTAAACTTAAATGTTTCATTTGTTTGATTATCAATTTTGGTGTATCCTTAATATTTTGGTTCTACGTTAGCTTTCAAAAAATATTATTGCTTCATTTTTTGTCTAATATATTTTAATATTGCTAATTTAGTTTCTCGGTAGGTGATGTGATGATTACATAATATTAAGATACCTTAGAAAATGAATAAAAATATTAAGTGAAATTATGTTGGTCAAATTTAATTTGTTGTAAATAATTTCCGTAATTAATTTAGAAAAAAAAACATACGATGTGTTTTTTTTTTTAAAGAACCATCGCTTCCTCATGACTTTGACATATTTCAATGCATTAATAATCTCTTTACAATTACCGTTAATTTTTTATAACAGATTATAATCCTCTACGCATGATTAGGGATGTGCTTGAGGGCCTATTGGGAGTGGGAGTGGGAGTGGGAGCCCCCACCCCCATTTGGGGGAAAGTAGGGATGACGGTGTTTAGGGGGAGGCTCCCCTGCCTCTACCCCCGTCCTCCATTTCTCTCATTTTCTACATTTTCAATCATAATATTTTTTAATTTTAAATTTTAAATTTAGAATTTGATATTCGATCTTTCTAATCGTTTGATTCACCCTATTTCTATATTCAATCAAATAAATAATTTAAAATATATAATTTATTTAATTTAATTTAAAATTAATACAAATAACTATAGTAATATAGTATTACACACGAATATAAGAGAAATAGATATAGAGGGAATGAACAAAAGAGTTAAAGTTTTTATTTTTTTAGAAAAATAAAAGTAAATATATATATATATATATATATATAGATATGGAAAAATAGGACTTCACCCCACCCTTATTAAAAGAAATGGGTAAATGAGGGTGGGGAAACCTACCCCCGTCTCTATCCTTATTTAGATTTTGGGAGTAAAACTTTACCCCCAAATAGGGGTAGGGCCCCGTGTGGGTAGGCTCCATGGGGAAAATACCCATCTCTACTCGTGATAAGCATATCATAATTGATAATAAATATAATATCTATTAATTAGCTATTAACTGTAATACTATAAAATTTATTTTTTTCTATAAAGATGAAAAGTCTCAAATGCTTCATATTTCTTTCATACAATAAATAACTATTCATTAATGTATATAATATTTATTAATTAGCTATTAATTATAATAAAATATAAAAAAAATGTCTAAAGAAAATAAGAGTCTCTTTCTCATAATTTCTTTTTTTTTTTAGTAAATGACCATCTGTTAATTATTTTTTCTAAAGAGATGGAAAACATCTTATTCTCACAACTCAAATGTTTTATATTTCTTTCATGCAAATCTTTGTATGGAAAGCTTGCAATGATTGGATCCCAACTAGACTAATTTAGTTAAGAATGGGATGAAGATGGCGACAGTGTGTCCAATTTATTTTCGTAAGGATGAGACCTCCATGCATGCTTTGTGGCATTGCTCTTCGTTGAGGAATGTTCGGGCTGTTTTGAGTTCAGTTGGTCAAGAGAAATTCTGGGATGGTGTTTCTTTTCTTGATTTTGTTCTGTCGTGTAAAGAGAAAATGGAGTTTATGGAGTTTGAATTGTTTTGTGTTATGTGGTGGCATATTTGGCAAAGACGTAATCAAATGCTTCATTCTTTTGTTTTGTTGCCTGACTCTGAAATTTATGACCGGACTGTTGGTTTTCTTGCTGAGTTTCGAAGTGCTACAAAGGTTGATCGCCGAGGATCGTAGGGTGTGGGGGAGATTAAACGCTGGATAGCGTCTTCTGCAGGTGTCTTTAAAATTAACACTGATGCAACGTTATATCTTGAAGGAAATTTCTCTAGCGTTGGTGTGGTAATTCGTGATAGCAATGGCTTTGTTAAGGCATCTCTTTGTCAGCGCTTTGAGAGTTTTTTTTCGCCTGAAATCATTGAGGCCATGGCCATTTTGAGGGGGCTACGGTTGGCTTTGGAGAATGGTTTGGTTCCAATGATTTTGGAGTCGGATGCTTTGGATTTGGTCAATAAGATTAGGTCGCAAACGGTGCCTAGTTCTGAAGTTGGGGTGATTATTCATGATATTTTGATTTTATTGGGGAATTTAGATTTGTCTTCAATTCGGTTTGTATCTAGATTAGCTAATAAGGTAGCTCATTGTCTTGCTAAACTTGCTCTTAAGTTTTTGGGTGAGTTCGTGTGTTGGAAGACTGTCCTTTAGTTGCGGAGAGTCTGGTCTCTAGTGATTATCCAAATTCTTTGTAACTTTTCTTTCTTTAATGGAATCTTAAAAATAAAAAAAAATAAAAAACTAGAAGTAAACAAATAATTTATGATTAACTCTATATATGATAATATCGTTTATAAGTTTTTGGATATATATTAATATATTAATATCAAATATATGTTGGTCACATGCTTATAAAGTTATAAGAACAAAAGAAATAGATAAGAAATAAAGAATATCTCCCATAGAAAATATTTTCTTAGCCAGTTTTGGAAGAAAGAGATGGATGATGAGTGAATTTGATTTAATATTTTACTATAAAGGAAAATAGTATATTTTATTTTTTTGGGTCAAATTTCTTACCAAATGAATTTTAAATAATATTTTAATAAAGCTCATGCAGGGTTGTCACATTAGTAATAATAATAATAATAATAATAAACCTCCAATAATTTGGTATTATTGCCGTTCACGGTTCGACTGTGTAATGCTCCTAAAATCCATGCAATCATTAAAAGACCTCTGGCTTTGAAGATCGGGTCTTCACAGGTCTTCATCAATCGATCATGGTTTAGGGCTAGATCCTCTCGTCATCTTTTTAGAACATATATGTAATTGGATGTTGATAAAATGATTATGAAAACCAATCCATCTTAACCATTTATTAATTGTAATGTTTATATATCATGAGATTAAATAAAATAAGGTGAAAGATAAGGTAAGAAAATTATTCAAATCCCAAGGTTTAAGCGAATGTATATTGGCTCATTATTGCTCATAAAACAGTAATAGGTGTGGGGAGACTTCTCCTGTTGTTGATATTCGATTTCTTTCGATTATGAAATTATACATCTGGGTCACGTTGTAGTGTTTGATATTTATAGATTTCGACGTCCTTTAACCTGTTTGATGTGTTATATTATGTTATCATTAATATATTACCATTAATATATTTTTAAAATTTTAAATTATTATTTTCTAATAAAATGATCATACACATGTAAGATCTAATAACATTTTTAATGTGTTTTTGAACCAATTAGGCAAAACAAGATGCAAATAATTACGTGTGTATACGTACTCATGGTTTTGCAACTAAAATCATTTCAACGTTTCGATTTTATAGTACGTATTTCAATGTGCAGCGTGAAATAGTCACAACGTAACAACAATCTTAAAATAGAGATGGTTTCTACTTTTATCCCTGATTTCGGCCTTTCGGGTACATTCTAAACTAGAGTTATTTATTTCTTCTACACAAAAGCCACTCTCAGGTAAGAAGAGAAAGCTTAATTGCACAAGCACTCCTAAATTTAGATAAAATTACACTCATATGCAAAATTTTTGTTTATTGCACAAACATCCCTTATAAAGAGTTGACCAAAAGTTGACTAAAATGGAATGATAAATTTACCCTTACACAAAATTATCAATTTTGGTCCCTTTATTTTCTATAATAGAAGGTCAACCATAGAAAACCTTTGACCTTTAATTAAAAAAATTAATTGCCTTCAACAATAATGGAACCTACAATCTTATAGTTAGAAACCACTAATCTTTACCAACTAAGCTAACCAAACATATTGTTAGAAGATTGTTGATTTGAATATATATAACTAGGTATATAATGTATATATGTATATTTATATAGTTATATATATTTTAAACCTTAATTGATAAAATGATTTAAATATGTTTCTTTATTTTAACAGATTTTGAATAATTATTTTCCTTTTATTTTTTTATTTTATTTTTCTGTTACATAAATATGTTTTTTTTTATTAAATATAAATTTATTTAAAATATTATATATATATATATGAGTTTATTTAAATTATAAAAATAGATTTAAATTATTTTAAGGTTTAATTTATTATATTAATTTGATGGTCAGTGGACAAAATTATTATTATTTATTTATATAATATTTATTAATTGTTTATTAAAACAAATATAGGGGAGACATATCTTTCCCATCTAAATATTATATAATAATATGCCTCTTAAATTGATAAATATTTTTTTTCAATTTTCTAAATCTGTTTCTTATATATATATGAGTTTATTTTAAATATATAAATATAAATATATAGCTTATATATAGTTACATAACTTGTTTAAAATAATATATATTATTATATTCAATAATAATATATATATATATAATAGATTTATTAAAATGAAAAAAAAAATAGAAAACAAAAGGAAAATAATTATTTTAAATCTTTTAAAATTATGGAAAGAAACAGATTTATATTATTTTGTCAATTAAGCTTTAAAATATAATTATATAACTATACATACATACATACATACATACATACATACATACATACATACATATATACATACATACATACATACATACATCAACAAACTTCAAACTTCTATCAATGTGTTTGGGTAGTTTAATTGGTTACTTCAAACTTCTATCAATGTGTTTGGATAGTTTAATTGGTTAAGGGTTATGTAGGTCGGAGGTTCAATACTTGTTGAAGGCAACTAGATTTTTTAATAAAGGCGAAGGTTCAATACTTGTTGAAGGCAACTAGATTTTTTAATAAAGGTCAAAGGTTTTCTAGGGTTGACCTAACATTATAGAATATAGAGGGACCAAAATTGATAATTTTATGTAAGGGTAAATTCGACATTCTATTTTGATCAACTTTTAGTCAACTCTTTATAGGGGATGTTTATATAATAAATGGAAAGGTTACATATGAGTACAATTGCATCTAAACTTAGGGGTTGTTTGTGCAATTAAGTTAGAAGAGAAAGATTACGGTTTTAACAACCCTATTATTATTAGCTTCTTGTTTTATTTCTAAAACACATTTAAAAAGATCTCAAATCTTACTTATATAAGATCATTTTATTAGAAATTGAACCTATAAATCAATTAAAATTATCTTATTTATTACAATATCTACTGAAAGTCATCTTTTTTATTATATTGAAGTGTAGAGTAATAATATTGTAAAAATAGTACGAAAAACTTTTCATTAATTAAAATAAAAAAGTACATCAAGTGACTTTTACTCTTTAGTTTATTGAATCTTTAATATCCTTCGTATCTAGTTAGGGTCTTTCCTGTAAGCGTTTTTCAGTTGATGTTTTTTGAAAATAAAAATAAAAATACAGTATTTATGGTTTCAGTTTCGAATTCTAAAAACGCGTCTGGTAGCATATACTGAAAACTGTATTTTGAAAATGAAAACGGAAAAAACGCGTCTGGTAGGTTATCGAAAACTATCAAAAATTAAAATATCAATTGTGATATTTTGTTTAATATTATTACAACTATAAACAAACTGATTATATAATTAACCAACATAATTTTTGTATTGTAATTTTTAAATTAAATAAAAGTAACACATAAAAAATTAATTCAAAAAAACATATCAAAAAATGAATTAATCAAAACTAAACTCTTAAATTATAAATAAATAATTACAATATATATATATATACATATTATAATAATATAAAAAATATATTAAATATATATTAAATATTATAATTATTATATATATATTATTAGAATATATATAATAATATATAATATATAATATATATTATAATATACATAAAATATATTATTTTATAATATATATATATATATATTATTGTATGAATACTTTTAGTTCTAGTTGGATATATATATAAGATGAGCACTTTGGTTATTTAAAAATCTTGTCTCGTCTTGCCCTAACCATATGAAACGTATATTAGTACAATTAATAGTTAAAAAAATAATTTTTTTAATATAAAAAAATAATTTTTTTAATATAAAAAAATTGAAAAATAAAATGAAAAACAAAAAACAAGTATTTTGTATTTTTCATATCTTTCACTTTTAACACTGATTTTGTTTTTTCTTTTTCTTTTTTGAAAAAAAAAAAGAAAAACGGTTAACGAACGCGTTTTCGAAATCGTTTTTGAAAAATAAAAACAAAACCAGACTGAAAAACAGCTGTAGAACGAGGCCTTAGTTTTTCAAAAAATCACAATTAGTTTCTCAAAAATCACAATCAAAAATTTAGTTGTAAGAGCATCTCCAATGCAATTCTATATTTTTTGAGTTTTCATTAATGTCATATCACCATTTCTATTTATTATGGGTCCACTTTTTTTTATTATTATATAGAAATACATATTCACACCTCCAATGTAATTATATAAAGTCAAATATGTATTCATTTTATTATCAATCATAATAAAATAATTATTACATTATCTCTCATTTATTTTAGTTTTAATATTATTGGTGGAAAAAATTAAAAATTTTAATCAGCATTTTTAGGAGAGTTTCTAGAATTAGAAACCTAACTCCATATTCTCTAACTTTTTGTTTACCACATCATCTCCACATTGAAGTTAGATAATTGTATTGGAGAGAGTTTTTCTAGTTTTTTAAATATCTATCCTATGTGATGGTCAATTTTCTCTAAATACATATTTCCATCGGAGATGATCTAACATGGACACCCAGTTTTTTTTTAGTATTAATTTTACTTGATAAACAAAACTTGAGTACCAAATGTTAAATCAATCATAATCTAATCAATGTAGAATGAGAATAATTTTTTAAGGAAAAAAAATGAATATGAACTCATGCACGCATAAAAGGAGAGATTGGAATCCGGTTGTGTCATGCCCTGCTGGACTATTTAGTACTAAGCGGTCCGGATAAAGTTTTTAGACCGGATTAAGTAATCTAGTCAAATAATTTTGCCAAACACCAAACAATATTACTTTAGCACTATCTGGTCCATTAATCCGACCTAGTACGACGTAGCAAATAAGACCTAATATATAACTGACTTTAAACGAGGTATGGTACACTCGACGAGATAATATGATTTTACCATAACAACATATAGGGGTATCCAAAACTCTATATTTGCGTCACAACAATATGAAATCAATATATCACTTTGGTGACATATTTTTAATGATTTCATGCTTAGAGGATCACAAAATATTGGTTTTAGTGAGACATTTTTCTTATTTAACTAATAGTTGCATCTCTAAAGAGCAATTTTTTTCTAGTGGCGCCACCAAGGATTTCCCTTTCGACGGCACTGTTATCGGGAGAAGAAAAGAAAAGAAAAAACCTAACGAGCATGAAGGTACCAAGGGATGTTTTGATAATTTTCTTAAGTAAAAAGTTAAAAACCTAGTTTTAGTAATTTTTTGTTAATTTTTTTTTTCAAGATTTCACTCTTTTTTTTGTTGTCGGAAAAAATAGAAAAAATGTTACATGGAATATTGTTGTAATTTGTGGTTATGGACAAAAAAAAATTATAATATAATTATTAAGGGTTCAAACTTCATATGTGATTAAAATTAAAATTTATAAAATTTATGTGGTTGTTTTTAACCATTTTTACTAGTAATTAAAAATCAAAGCATTGCATATGATTAAAAAGATTATTTTTGACGATTTACACAATAAAAAGGGAAAATTGCACTAAAGTGTCCTAACCTTTGCTAAAATTGCAACTAGATCATATTTTTGTCAAAATAGCAGATTAGTACCCTTGACCAAACAGTTGACCGATCAAATATTACGGAATGACCAAGTTGCCACTCAGAACCATATTTTATCAATTATTATTATAATTTTATTTAAAAAAAATACATTAAAAATTAATTATTAAAAACAAGTTATTAAAGGAGTTGATCTCCTCCAAAGGAGATTGGACTCCATTGGTGGTCAAGAGCTCCATTCAAGGAGAACTTGCAACAAAAGAGACTCACAAAAAAAAAAAAATCTCCACCAAAACTCTCCCCCACTTGATTTTATCATGGATATGACATTTTATCCTCTCTAGATCTTCTGATTCCTTAAAAAAAACCCACATGGGTTTTTTGATTTTCTCGATTGGAAATTTGTCTTGAGAAAATAAGACTCTCTTTATGAAAATAAATTAAATGTGTGTCTAAACTAACCTAGAAAGGGTGAATAGGTTTAATCGATTAGTCTCCAAATTTTTTATTAGTCAATATTATCAAATCACCCAAATGATATCAAGCAATCAATTGACAATTCAAAGGTTGGAAAACAATAAAAACACGTCAATTGATTTACAATAGAAACCCTCCTACTGGCCAAAACTCACGGGCTATCCATCTAGCCACACACGACTCTCACATCCATTATATGTAATGATATTTACAATATATATTAACCTCTAGTCACACTATTCTCGGAACATAACACACAACTACTACACGACAGACATTTGATAGTGATTATAGAATAATTGCTTGTGCACTAACCACTTAGTCACAAGATTTGACTCAAAGAAGAGTTTAATCAACCTAAGTGAATATATGATATACTCTAAAATGCAAGTAATGCTAGGCAACACCAAATGTTTATCTAGAGATTAATGATGACAATCAAACAATCCTAATCTTGAGACTGTTAGAAAATCTAAAATAATTGGAGAGAGGTTAACATTCTTGGGTGAAAGTGAACAGACTACTAACAAACAAGAAGTGGGTGCAATTGATACGATATGAGGAAGATTATGTTACGCCTTAATAAGGATTGTGTTTTTTTTGTTTTTGTTTTTTGTTTTTATGTTGGGGTTCTTTTATTTTAATTATATTTTAAATTAGTTTCTTATTTTGACTATGACAGAATAGGAAAATAGAAAACTAATCCTATTATAAATAGAACTATTATTTTTAGGGTTGCTATCTTTTTGAATGTTTTATCAATAAAATTGACTCGGCTAGGATTCATCCTATTTCTTTTCGATTCGGCCTTTCTCAGTGAACTACTTAGAATGGCTTGGGCTAGGGTTAGGTAAATTCCGTTATCTGACTCTAGAGAGTCGATCATTCAATTCTGTGAGTGGTTTGACTTAGATCTATCTATCTTTAGGTACAAGTTAGAGTTTTGTTGTTGGATCCCAATCTAATTCTTCAACAGTTTGGTACTTTCATTGAGGAGTTTTGATGGCTTAAAAAAAAAAAATCAATAGCCATGGGGTTTAGGGAGGATTCTATTATTCAAGGGAGTGAACCGAAGATTAACAAGCAGTAGTTTAAAGCCTTGAAGGAGAATCAAGATCAGATTTTCAAGTCCCTATCAGAACTGATGACATCCATAGTGCATCTGACTAGATCAAACAATGATGCAATCGAGAGACTTGAACGACCATTGGCTGAAAACAAGGGGAAGGAAATTGTAGGCAAACAGACTCAAGGGGATGGACGGAGATCACGTAGTTCATGGTGTGAGGCATAATTCTCGATAGGTGAGGTAGACGAGCCCAATTCGATCAGAAATCGTGAAGGGTTTAAGAGAGGAGGACGAGTGGAACGTGGGCAATCAGTGGTGAATCGTTGGTTGCATGATGAGGTTTCTGAGGGGGAGATGGAAGATGGATTTGAGGAAGATGTGAGATTGGACAGGAGGCCTTACGGCCAAATGCCAATTTATGTGCATCAAAAGTAACTGTGGAGAGCTGTTGCAGTATATGAAGGTAATAGGCGAAGAGAGAGGCACCATAGTTGAGGCCCTAGAAAGCCGAAGGTCAATTTTCCACATTTTAATGGTGGAAATCCACATGAGTGGTTAAACAAGGTGAATCACTACTTTCAGGTCTATGAAGTGGCAAGGGCTAATCGGGTTTCTACTGCATGTATCTACCTTGATGGGAAGGTTAACAGCTGGTGGAGATAGATCAAAGCTTAGTATGAGCAAGATGGAAGGCAAATGGATTGGACGACCTTCGAATGGGAGTTTTTGGCTCAATGGGGACCATCATCGGTTATCAATCATCATGGGCAGTTGGCCAAGCTCAAGCAGGAAGGAAGAGTTTAGGTATATACTGAGAAGTTTTGTCGATTGCAGATTTTTGTCAGGGGATGGTCAGATGAGTCATTATTGGGGACTTTAATCAAGCAGTAAACTCAATCATGTTATCAAGATACATAAATATATGCAATAAAATGAGTCAAGGTATTTAATCAAGTAGTAAATACCTAATCTAAAATAAGAACAACAATAAATAAGATTCAATATAGTTGTAACTTACCTAGTCATGAAGCCAAGAAGACTCATGAAAGATTGATGCATGACAGATGTCATGAATGCATGAGTTTTTGGTTTGGAGAGTTACAGATGATAGAACCCCGTTCACCGGTTACGCAGTGGAACTATGTTTTAAAAATTTTATACAGATCATAATCCGTATCTGGGACCAGTGAACTTGGGATCGTAATTATTTTTCGAAACTAATACATACAATATGTAAACACAACAAATTGAAATCGATATAATCAGAAGAAGAAAATCTTACCAATGTTTGGAGGCTCCTTCACTTTACGATATGCTCCTGTTTGAACCAATCTTACCAACATTTGGAGGCTATTTCACTTTACGATGTGCTCCTGTCTGAACCGCTCGATATTTCTCGCTATCTCCCGGGACTGGTAACTGTGTGTGGACGCATCACGGTCTCAAGAACTTGAATGGAGGATGTAGAAAAATACATGAAGAAGCTCTTTCTTCTCAATTTGGTGTATTGATTTCACGCACACACAAATTGCATCTCATGAAAAACTTATGCGTTTTTTTTTCTTTATGTGTGTATCAAGTACACACTAAAAAAACAAAATCACTCTTTTTTTCTAAATTTTTATTCACCTGATGCGTGCCTTTTTTTCTTTTCACAAATCTATATCTGTATCTCACGCCTCCACTTGAGTTATATATATATATATATTATATGTTTATCAGGTATTTGCATCATATACAAATTCTTCTTTTAACTATTGTTTCATGTGCACCCACCAATTTACATCCAATGCAATCTCCTGTGTTATTAATTGATATATATTTTTTAATTATCCTTTTCAAATATATCAAATATATTAAAAGTGATAATAAGTATTTTAAATTTAATCTTAAATTCAAATACTTAGTTTAATGATTAGTAAAAATAAAATAATCCTATTATTTTATCTTCACCTAAATCCATATATCAACTAACACCCTCCAATTTATAGTTAATTAATAATTCATAATTATCAATATAATTAAATAATCTAATTATTTGATTAATTTAACTATTAACATTCATTAATTAAATAATCTCATTATTCAATTAATTCCCAATAAACACATGTCAC
This sequence comes from Dipteronia dyeriana, assembly GCA_032871835.1. Taxonomy (NCBI): domain Eukaryota; kingdom Viridiplantae; phylum Streptophyta; class Magnoliopsida; order Sapindales; family Sapindaceae; genus Dipteronia; species Dipteronia dyeriana. The sequence continues at coordinate 95,906,790 of CM065296.1, read as the reverse complement.
TTTCGTAACACAACTAATTGGACAATCCAATTAGTTAATCATGACCCTTGTTACCTAAATCGATCGGGCTAGCAAGGGGACTTAATGGACCCACAGTATTTTGAGTTCCAATAATCCTCAGAATCATTAACTAAACTCTTTAATTAATATTCATTGATTATTAACTTCGGTGTTATTCCACTAAAAACCCGAAGTTGCACTCTCTAAACTGCAGACGCTTTTACACAGACCGATACAACTCGGTGTCCATCGATATAGCTATTACACATAGTGTGATCCTCCACAATTATTCATAATTAGAGCTGGGTCATAATATCCGTTATACCCCTCTAATTACATGAATCCTTTAAGTACCATTGATTCTCTATTGGACAATAAATCCTATTTCCTCACGGAATTAGGAGAGCGTTCATATTGTCTAAGCCCCGAATCAACCCTTAAGAGAACTACCGTCTACTTCTGACAAGAATGAATGGATTTCACTATTGTGTACAAACCTTTCCAGCCACAAACCAAACCGCAATCCCAACATACAGAGCATATTGATCGAGAACTGCATCCGACCTCACCTATAGTATTTCAAAGACCACGATCTAACCTGAATGAGTCGATAAGACACTCAGGATTAAGATTACCCACATATAGCCATCATTAGTTGATATATATATGAATCTCATCGGTAAACGGATCTTGATGAGAGATTTATATAGATCATGACCCAATCCTATATGATCACATCATACAAGGTGCCTCCATTCTCATATCTCATATGAATGATTCATGACAGAATCATCGTATATTACGGAATGGACCACAACTATAAATTAACCACAAATAAAGTACCTAACTTTATTTGCTATTTATGGACTCTTTAGATTGCACGTCTCTTACTGTATCCATCTGTATGTAACACTCATATACACAGTTCGAGATTACATCCAGCAATCTTGGATGTTAAATATATGCACAAGTTATAAAATAAACAATACAACATGAATGAATTAAACCTTTTCTTTTATTTATTTCATAAATCTATTTACATATTACATCTTTAGGGCATAAACCTCAACAATAGAAGCAATTTTGGTGCTTGATCTCACTAGGGAAACTTTTTCTCTCACTAAGATATAGTATGAAGTATAAATAGGGTCCAAGTAAAACTACGTCATTTTAGAAAATTTGCAATTTAAAATAGCACAAAGGACATAGTGCTCGAGTCATTATGTGGGTAGGTACCCATACACTACCCATGCACTGGGAGCATGAAGTGTCTAGAGAGATATGTTCGGTTGACTGCGCGAATAAGGATCCACACACTGGGAGCAAGAACCCTCTGGAGAAAAATATATGGGTGACTGTGTGGCTAGGAATAGAAAGAAATCCTTTTGAGTGAATTGTGTGGGTGACTTTACGTGTAGGGACCTATGCACTAAGACCCGCGCATTGTGACCATTTCAAGAGGTCACTCATCGTGCTAAGACAAGCACACCATCGTGGATGCATGGACGTTTTTGGTCAATCAAACAAAAATAAATTACATTATACAAAACCACACTTATGTCTAAAAGTGCACGTGTGAGAAGTGTATAATGTATGCATACATATAAAAAACATATATACAAGATGACTAAAGCATGCATGAGTAGTGAGTGTGTGCAACTAAGCTCTTCAAGAGTCAAGTCAAGTGATATACCTTTTGCTCCTGAAGCTCTTTGGGACCTAGGAAGCTTGATAAAGGGGAATCACAATTGGAGACCTAAGCCACCCATTACAATAGTCTCAATGTGGTTTGTCATGATATAAACCAATCCTAAAATGGATGTCCTTACACATTGCTGCTCCATTTGCAAGACGTGAGATCTGGGTTTCCAAAACCAGATCTCTAAAAACAAAAGCATTTTTTATCTTATAATTTAAAATCACTTTATGCCTTTTGTTTTGGGTTTTTGTTTTGATGCTCAACTCAAAGATTTTGTGGAAGCAGTTTGTTGTTGATTGAAAGAGATAACAAGGAAAAGAAAAAGAGAGTGAGCACAATAAAATGGTGTTTGTGAAGTTGTGAACTGTGATTGAATGTGTTTTTTTTTTGTTAATTGAATGTGTTTGTTTGTTTTTATTCTCCTCTCTATATCTCCGTTGAAATCATCGCTAATCTCCTACACTTGATCATAAAGAGAAGAAATATTGATAATGATAAAATAAAATAAAAAATGGAGATCTGAGATCTGTTATTTTTTTTTCAATTAATTATGATGATGCAGATCCCAGATCTTATATATATATATATTACTTTTAAAAAAATCTTCCATTTTTTATCTTGAATTGACGACAATGATGATGAGATCCATGAACACTAGATCTCGCTTCCCACTCAAAAAAGAGGTTTTCGTTTTGTTTTTCTTCATTTTCTTAAGAGCTTTATCACATAGTAGTCTATCTTTTTGGTTTTTTTTAAAGAGAAAATTTTATTAAAAACAAAAGAGAACCAACCGTTAATCTTGAAAATCTTCTTGAATACATCTTTCCACACAAGGGGGAAAGGTTTCCAGCCAAAATCTATCATAATCAACTGTCAAAGCCATTTTGGCAAGAGTACGAGCGACTACGATTGCTTTCCTTGGTACAAACTGCACCCTTGTCACCAGTCATTTATGACTTCGTTTAGCAATATCTTAACAAGCCAAGCCTAATTCTGTTAAATTTGTGCAATCGAATTTAAAAAAACTTTTAAAGTCATTTAAACTCTCGTAAAACTGTCAATAAAGGCATAGCTAAGCTGGTAGATGGACGGACTTAGGGTTTGTACAAATGACTCGCAGGTCAGCAACTCAAATCCTACCAATGGTGAAAGCTTTCAAAAATATACTTAATCCCAGATTAATTGATATTGTCAACAACAACAAAAAACTCTCTTAAAACTTTTGATCCAACACTCTCAGGTGAGAAAAATCATGAACAAAAATATGAATTCTATATGAAAAATCGTGAACAAAACTTTTGGCAGGGAAGGAAGTGGTGACCACTAGGGTAGTCATGACTACGGTTATGTTGGAACTGTGGAACCGAACCATAACTATGTGATATGAACTGTAACCATAACCATAACCAGAACCGTGGAATCGGTTCTGAAACCATAAACAAAACCGTGTGCCTTAAGGTTCGATTTCGGTTTTGGAACCGTCGGTTCCAGCCAATTTTTTTTACTTTTACTTTTCTTTTTCCTTTTCTTTATCTCTCTCTCTCTCTTTCAAATCTCAGACATCTCTCTCTCTCTTTCTTCTTTCTTCTTTCTTCTTTCTTCTTTCCTCTTTCTTCTTTCTTCTTTCCATAATCCTCATATCCATCCTTGATCCACATATCGATTCCATCCACATCCAGAATCCACAAATCCATCTCTCTCTCTCTCTCTCTCTCTCTCTCTCTCTCTCTCTCTCTCTCTCTCTCTCTCTTTCATAGATCCACATCAATTCCATCGATGGTCGATCGATCCACTAACGAAGAAGCTGAGACGAAGAAGAAAGAAGAAAGAATAAAGAAGAAGAAGAAAGAAGAAGATGATGGTCGGATGAAGAAGATGGTAATGGTGGACCTGTGGTGGGTGATTTGTGATTTGGGGTTGATTTGTGTGTGTGTGAGAGGGAGAGAGAGAGAGAGAGAGAGAGAGAGAGAGAGAGAGAGAGAGAGAGAGAGAGTGATATATATAAAGATGATTTGAGAAAATCTGGGGGAGATTTAGGGTTGACGTATATAATTAGAGATTTTGATATTTGGCTAGATATGGGAAAATATGGGTTGGGAAGATTGGGAGATTTGAATTAATTGATGATATGATATTAGGTTAAAAAAAACGAACCTCTGAACCGAACCGGAATCGAAACCGACAGTTCGAAACCGGAACCGAACCGAAACCGAAACCGAACCGGAACCGGAACCGGAACCGTGGTCATGACTACACTAGGGTATTTTAAATTAATTTTGTTTTTATTTCTAAAATTAAGAACTACGTATAACATATTATTTGAATGATATAATAAAATAAAAAGGGGGAGTCTTTAATAAAACTAGTGGGGTGTCAATAGTACCGATCACCAAATAAATAACGGGGTTTGATTGCAGGAAAGCTTTGGCCCAATAAAGTAATTATGAGTCCTGTGCTTCCGGTCCACATTCGCCATAGTCCACAAACAAGAATCAACTTGTAATTTCCAGTTGATTACCTAGCAATGTTGAACTTGAAGAAATATCGCCGGTGGTGAGCATTGTTCATTCATCTTGATAATTTTACATAATTTTACATGTTAAAGTCGGCCTACAACATGCATGTAATACATCCAAAAAAAAAAAACACCAAAGTAGGATTAAAATGAACAGAAAAAGCACAACCATAGAAAATTGATTATTGGGGGAATACATGTAACATAAGCATTCTTCTGATTATATATTGATGACTATACTTAATACAGCAATTAATTACATCAGTCAAACACGATCATATTGCTCTAGCTGAACGTCCTTGGCCTTCAAAGGAACATATTCTCCCAAATCATAAACTTCAAGGTGATCCGAAAGAGCCGATTTGTCGATATTTTCATGGTGATACGACTTGCATACGAAGTAAATCACAGTTTGGATGACAAGTCCAAACAGAATCAACTTAAAAAGCAACAAGAAACAAACGATCCCATATGAAACTCTGTTCACCATCCCAAGTGACCATCCACGCACAACAAGCGCCTGAAATACTCTCTGTATAATCGCAAGAGAAATGTTGAGCATGAAAAATACAACAATTGCCACACCCAATTTTCCTTTAATCAATCCGTGGCTCTTGACCACGGCACCAAATCCGCAAGACTCTTCTAACACGGACACAACACTAGCCAAGTGCCATACTATGGTCATGTAAACGAACCCCGCAAAGTATGAGATCAATATAACAAACAAAATTGGAAAACCAAGAGCTGTATTATGGACAGAAACTGCCCATATAAGTATAGCTATCATTGCAACTACGTTGTAAACAAAGAAAGCAACGAAGCTACACAAAAAGGTGACCATCAATCTCTTCCAAACCTTCGGGACAACGCTCAACACCTTGTTGAGACTCATTTCTTTGCCTGTGTAAATACAAGCTATGGTGTAAACGACCGCAGCGGTCGACAAGAGAGATAAGATGAGGAAGAAAGTGAGATACATGGCTTCAAAGAGCCAGAAATAGGTCCTTTCTTTGGAGATGAGCTGTGTGAGCTTGTGATAGTTTTCGGTTCCTTCACGAGTGCGGTCGAGTTCTCTGTCTGTGTGGATGATTTTTGAGAAGAGGAGGTTGGAGACTTCCATGTGAGCCAAGAAAATGAACGATAGAGGGAGGATCAAAGCTAGAGTGATTTGGCTGAAGATTTTTCTCCATGTCAAGATTACTTTGTAGGCTTCCTTGTAGATGCCAAATATTCCAAGAAATTGCATCTCTTCTTGTTCTCTATCCATGATCGGTGTAATAAGCTTTAATGGAACTCTGCTAATTTACAGAGAGATTGAAGAAGGAAGAGATTTTGAAGATACGGAAATGGGTGGAGGAAACAATGAATATAAGAAATCGGATTAGTTGGACTTTTTTATATCAAATTGTAACTGCTCCGAAATTTCCAAATAAACCCCAAGTCAACCACTAAATTGATGGAAAAAATGGCCTTAAACTATAGGGTGAATTTGGTGTTATTTGACATTTTTGTGCAGAGAGTTAAGAAAAGGATGCATAGAAAACGACAGGAAAGGGAGGGTATTTTGGGAAAGTGAAAGTTCTTGTTTGCTTACAAGGGACGGCGAAGACTAGATCATCAGGTCGTTCACGTCGAGGGGGGGGGGGGGGGGGGGGGGGGGGGGGGGGGGGGGGGGGGTGTCTTTTTCTAAAGTCATTGTTTGAATCGGGCACTCGAGCTCAGTCAACACGCTTCTATTTCTCTATCTACGAATTTTCCTAATATTTATAACCATCTTGTCTGCATAAATATATGATTTTATGGGATTTGGATTAATAAATTCAACGTGTGTATTCAATGTAATACATGATAGTATGATACCATAAAACAATCTGTTGATTTTAAAAGGTTGATCAACTAGTTGGCAGTTTGTACGAGTGCCTAATCGTAATTTGTTTTTCCCTTGAGCAAGGAAACAAGAACAATAAAATAAATGAAATTCAGAGGAATAAATTAGAAAAACATTTTACGTTGATTAAATTTATTCATGTAGGCTAATCCTGTTTTGTCCATATTTGATGTCCAAATCTGATACCCAAATAATGTGGAAGCACCGTAATACATTCATTTAAATCATACAAATCTAATACAATTTAAATGAATTGATTACAATGATACCACATCATTTGAACATCAAATTTGGATAAGATAACATTATTGATACAAAAATTATGATATTCTAATATGCATTTAATAATACTAGATTGATTATTTTAATAATATATATTAATTAATAAATATCTTTCCTATTTTATTGTCCTGAAACTAGAAGATAAAATCAATTCATTTTCATGTCGTGAATTTAATTTCAAATCCAAAAAAGAAAAATAATTAATTTCCTATTATATCATATATTATTGCCAAGGGCTCTGACGTTTTTGGAACATGGGGCGAAATTTTTTGGAAATGGGAAAATGGGTCCATTGATATATCAAATGAGGAAAAATCTAAATCGAAAAATTAAAACAAAATCAGATTTATTTATTTTTTAGTATAATAGGGTTATATATAATTTATGTATATCAAAAAGAAATTATCCGAAAGAATTTGTAACGAAAAGTTGAAGATTGAAGTGAAATGACTCAAATGAGAAACACTGAACTGAAACAAAAGAAGACAAAAGAGTTATGAATAGAAAATAGAGTGTTGAGTTGAGGCATCGAGAGTAGAGAGGTTGAAAGAAATGATAAATTTTAAAATAAGAACCCTATTGGATCATATATCAAAAACAAATTTTTCTTCTTGGATTTTATCCTGGTCAAATTTTTTATTTAACTTTTTAACTTTTTAACTTTTTATAGATCTCTTTAATCCCAAATAGTTGGACCAATACTCAAAACAAATATTTAGATATTTATAATCTAAAATAAAATAAAAATAGATCTTTAAACTAATACTCAAAACATGTAAAAATGAAAACAAATCACTGAACTAATATAGAAAATATGAAAATAAACTTCTAAATTAATACTCCAAATATGAAAACATAATCTTTTAAAAAACGGACCCGGGACGGCTGCTCCTCTGGCCTCTGGCAATAAAGCAAGGCCGGCACTGTATGTCATATATTATTGCCTAGTTTCTAGTATAATATACATTATTATTTGGGTTAATTGCACAAATATACCCTGAGTTTATCCCTTCTCACAAGATTTCAGGAAGATGCTTAAAATTAACATACACATACCCTGTTGTTAACTCTACACCGTCAATTCTCACGGTTCAATGGCGTTAAAGTATGAATGTACACAAATGCCCCTATTAATTCTCCAAGTGATGTGACCTGACATGAACAAGATATTAATTTAATATAATTCACATTTCCATGCCATATTAATTTGGAGTGTTCACAGTTGGTTTTGGTCTGCAAGGACGGCAAATGCAGCTCGAACTCGGGCAGTGGTTTTATGGTGAATAAACTTATAAACCCCAAAGGTATATTTAATACCTAGAAATACCGTTAACCACAACAATTCATTTTATATATTGAGTTTTTTTTTTTTTTTTTTTTACCATAAACCTATAAACTCCGCAGTTTATAATGAGTGTGTAAACCTTCACATCTGCTGGGTCCGATATCTTACTTTTTTTTAATATATATATATATATATATATTATATAATGTGTCTATAAGTGTATTTAATACACTGAACATGTCAAAAAAACAATTACAACATTTTTTTTACTAAAAAAATAGTCATCAAGTAAGTTTTTTAAAATTCTTACCAAAAATTCATTATTTTTTTAATGGAAAGAAAATTCTGGGTAAGAATTTCCAAAATTATTTTAAAAGAAAATATATCTTACCCAAAAAAATTCAAAAGAAAAAAAAAACTTACACAAACGGTTATTACAGATACAATTAAAAGTTTGTTTGGTTGGGTTTTTGAAAAACCTCTATCAGTAAAAGATCTGTTTGTAGTAGATCTATTAGAAATGTAGTTTTTTAAAAATATATATAATTGTTTGGTTGGTAGATTTTAAAAAAAAAAAATATGCAGCTCTCCATAAACTTTTACCTATTAGAGGTTTAAATTCTATTAGTATCTATTCAATTAAAAATAGATATTTTTAAAAATTCAATCTAACAACTTAAAAAAATTCAAATAGACGTTCGTAGTCCTTTTAAACCGGTAAAAAGCTCAACCAAACGAGCACAAAATAAATGGACAAAACAACACATTTCGTATGACATGTATATCTCGATTATCTCCTTCGTCGTCCATTGTGTTCTTTGTCCTATGGGATGAGACTCAAGGGAGCTTTGTTTAATTGTTTATAAGTTAATAGGTATATAGGTGACAGGGTAAGTGTGAATGATCGGTTTGGCACCAGAAAAGGTGCTTCCAAGTTCAGAAGGTACAAGATGAACAATGTGAACTCCATGTTTGAGGGGACTGGCTACGGTGCGAGGTGAAATCAATTGGTATCATACCAATCATTTCAGCATCGAGTCTCAAGCGTTGGATGATGAAAAATATGATCGAACGGTTGAAAAATAGGGACACTTTAACAAATGAATGGAATGGCAACATGTTAAAAAAATGTCTTCGTTCCACCCCCACATTGCAGAGCTCTGTTTATGTTTTCTCTCACTGTATTCATTCCCATTCAATCTCAGGATTATTTGCATTAAAAAAGAAAAATATCTTTTTTTCACCCCCTTACTGCAGAGCTGTCTTTATGCTTTGGATCTGTGGATTTTGTATGCCGAAAGTTGCTCCCCAAAGCAAAGGATGAATATCAAAAAAATTTGAAGTATCCACAAATCCAAACTCTGGATTCTGGTTGGAGTTTGGATCTCGATAGGAGGCGTACCCGGTTTGCTACAGGAGACGACGAGGGCTCTGGAGGCCACCGTCTTCGACGTCGAGGCCCTCGTATCCGCCCTCTGTGCCGAACAGAAACCGTGATTGTTCGATGGTCACGCCATCGCAAATCACAAATCCGTCAATGGAGATGAGCAGCGGGAATGATAGAGATCGAAGGAGACGTTCTAGAATGATGGAAACCCAATCGATTTTTTGATTTTTCGATTTTTCGATTTTTTTTTGTTTGGGAATAGATTGAAAAAGGGGTTTTGATTTATGAAGGTGTGTATGAATCAATAATTTTTTTTGCCCAGATTTATTTATTCTTCCCGTTATTAGAGTTGATTGAAGAAGAATACATGATTTGTTCGTGAATGTGTGTTTGGATCTCGAATTTTTACAGATTAAATTTGTGGATTTTGTATGAAGGACTATTATTTGTGAATTTTGTTTAGGGATTATTGATTTGTGATTTTATTTTGGAATTGATTGAAGAAGAGAGAAGAAGATAGAATTACTGGATGAGATTTGTAGATTTTGTTAATGGATTGATTTGTGTTTTTTTTTTCTTTTGGAATTCGATTGGATCTGCATAAGTATTTAAAAAAAAAAATTGTTTATATAATGGAATTAATGATTGTATATAATATGTGATTTATTCTAATTAAAATAATTTGTTATTTTCTGGTAAATTTTTATTAAGGCACTTTTGTAATTAAAATTTATAATAACAAATTTTCTTATTATAAAATTTATATCAAATTGTAAGTGGAATTATTAATATTAAATATTTAATCTCGAAACTTTTGAAGATAAGTGAGTATAAAAATTTAAGGTTTTCGTAATTATTTATAATTATTATATGAGAGTTAAAAGATTTTCAATCTAGTATTTTTTGTATGTACAATTGTATTAAAAGAAATTTATTGATATCGACTATTTTTCTTTTTAAATATTTTGTTTATTAATAGAGTTTATGATATAAAAGAAAGGTAAAAAAGAGTAGAGTAATACTTATATTTGTATGTTTAGAGATTTTTGAATTGTATATTAATCAATTTTACATTGACATTCATATTAAATATCAATCCATTTTTTAACAAATCGTGTAGCATGATAAATGCATGCTAGGGATATTTAGACTAAATTAGATTTAGACTAAATTAGATTTAAATTCATTATTCTCGTGTTTAAACCGTATGATGGTATAAGGTGTTAAAATATATTGGTTATACATTATTTGGGATATGATTCTTTTATCAAATTATTATTTCAATTATAATAATATGAAGAAAAAAAAAATAGAGCTAAAATAATTCTTAAACTTTTGTCATTGAATTTTACATCCATAAAAAGAAATCAACATCCAAAGTTCAGAAGCCAACATGCTTAGACTTAAAAACATGTATTTTTTACTTTAATTGCCATCATTTTTTTTAAAACATTATTCAAAGGATAAAGAAAAAAGTATCAGATATAAAACTTGTCGAACCCATTTTATATTGTAAGAGAAATCTTAGGTAGAAAACTTATCGACTAGTTTCATCTCTATTTCTCGTTATAAACCGGTTTCTTTTCCATGTTCTGATATTGTTTATAAAATCAATTGTTTTTTTATACAATTAACACAAAATGTGAGTTAAAAATAAAATTCATAAAGCAAAAATAAAATGCTAAAACATAATTACTGTTGACGGTGATTTTTGGATCATGTATGATTGATCACGCGTCTAACATATTTTTGTAGATTGTTGAAAATGTTATGGAGAATATAGAAAAGTGAGATGTAAAATCCCAATGTGGGGAAACATCCACGGTTGTCGATGACGACGAGAAGAATCCACTATAATATAATGATTATACACTCAATCGCTATAACAATTACAAAGCAACAATTTGACAACTTACAAATCTAATTCGAAATGCAAGATGCTAAAAATGAAACGTTATAATGATTGTATTTATCCATATTCAATATATATATATATATAATAGAAAAATAGAACCTGATAAAAAGGGGAGACAAATATATTAAATATACTATTACATAAGGGTGAGTGTAAAAAATTTGAGTTGATATACCCTGACGACTTGACCCTATTAATAATTAATAAGAATTTAACTACAATTGGTTTGAAAAACATTTTGTACTCTCTTTTCTCTTTAAAATATTGTTGTCCTCGTCCAAAATATTCTAACGGTATATTACGGGTGAAAATCAGATATCATCTACCCCCTCAAACGTTCTTTGAAAGTATTCAGTTACACGTCTTTAAGTTGAAATGTGTACACGCTAAAATATAAACATGATTACACGTCCTTTGAAAATGAATATGTAAAGGTAAAATTAGAATGTAAAGAGAAAATCTCTAGATTTATAAGTCTTGTAAAATAAGATCATGTAAATAGTAGATTGATAGTTTAATACAATACAAATATTAAATGGATAAGGATATTGTCATCCATAAAATAAATCAGTACACCTATTTTTATAAGTACACGCATATCTGTAATTTAAAAAATAAATATTACTATAAACATCCATCATTATACCAATAGTATCCGAAATAAATATATTCATTTTAATACATTTTATTTGTAAACCCCCATAAATTATTAACACAAACAATAAAAGTTATAAAAAATATTTGTAAACCCTCGGGAGTTACTTTCACGTTATACATAACGTTAGAGTGGTTTCCAAAAAATAAAAATTGTTCCCTTTGTAAACGTTGACTGGTTTCTGGGAGCAACTCTAACGTTGATTATAACGTGAAAATGGTTTCCAACAACGTAGAAGTTGTTCACAACGAGAAGTTGTTCCCGGGAGCAACTTTCACATTATACATAACGTTAAAGTGGTTTCCAAAAAATAAAAGTTGTTCCCTTTGTTAACGTTCAATGGTTCCCGGAAGCAACTCTAACGTTGGTCATAACGTGAAAGTGGTTTCCAAAAACGTTGAACTTGTTCCCAACGAGGAATTGTTCCTGGGAGTAACTTTCACGTTATACATAACGTTAGAGTGGTTTCCAAAAAATAAAAGTTATTCCCTTTGTTAACATTGACCGGTTCCCAGGAGCAACTCTAACGTTGGTTAGAACGTAAAAATTATTTCCAAAAACGTTGAAATTGTTCCCAACGAGAAGTTGTTCCCGGGAGCAACTTTCACATTATACATAACGTTAGAGTGGTTTCTAAAAAATAAAGTTGTTCCCTTTAATAACGTTCAATGGTTCTCAGGAGCAACTTTAACGTTGGTCATAAAGTAAAAGTGGTTTCCAACAACGTCGAAGTTGTTCCAAATGAAAAGTTACTCCCGGGAGCAACTTTCACGTTATAGATATCGTTATAGTGGTTTCCAAAAAAAAAAGGTTACTCCTTTTATTAATGTTGAGTGGTTCCCGGGAGCAACTCTAACGTTCGTTACAACGTAAAAGTGGTTTCCAAGAACGTCGAAATTGTTCCCAACGAGAAGTTGCTCCCGGGAGCAACTTTCACGATATAGATATCGTTAGAGTGGTTTCCAAAAAAAAAAGTTGCTCCTTTTGTTAATGTTGAGTGCTTCCCGGGAGCAATCTAACGTCTGTTACAACGTAAAAGTGGTTTCCAACAACGTAAAAGTGGTTTCCAACAACGTCGAAGTTGTTCCCAACGAAAAGTTACCCCCGGGAGTAACTTTCACGTTATAGATATCGTTAGAGTGGTTTCCAAAAAAAAAAATTGCTCCCTTTGTTAACGTTGAGTAGTTCCCAGGAGCAATTCTAACGTTCGTTACAACGTAAAAGTGGTTTCCAACAACGTCGAAGTTGTTCCCAACGAGAGGTTGCTTCCGGGAGCAACTTTCACGTTATAGATATCGTTAGAGTGGTTTCCAAAAAAAAAAGTTGTTCCCTTTGTTAACATTGAGTGGTTCCCGGGAGCAAGTCTAACGTTCGTTACAACGTAAACGTGGTGTCCAACAGCGTCGAAGTTGTTCCTAACGAAAAGTTACTCCCTGGAGCAACTTTCAAGTTATAGATATCGTTAGAGTGGTTTCCAAAACAAAAGTTGATCCCTTTGTTAATGTTGACTGGTTCCCGGGAGCAACTCTAACGTTCGTTACAACGTAAAAGTGGTTTCCAACAACGTCGAAGTTGTTCCCAACGAGAGGTTGCTCCCGGGAACAGCTTTCACGTTATAGATAACGTTATAGTGGTTTCCAAAAAAAAAAAGTTGCTCCCTTTGTTAAAGTCGACTGGTTCCCTGTAGCAACTATAACGTTCGTTATAACGTAAAAGTGGTTTCCAACAACGTCGAAGTTGTTCCCAACGAAAAGTTGCTCCTGGAAGCAACTTTCACATTATAGATAACGTTAGAGTGGTTTCAAAAAAAAAAGTTGTTCCCTTTGTTAACGTTGATTGGTTCCCGAGAGCAACTTTAACGTTGGTTACAATGTAAAAGTGGTTTTCAAGAACGTCGAAGTTGTTCCCAACGAGAAGTTGCTCCCAACGAGAAGTTGCTCCCGGGAGCAACTTTCACGTTATAGATAACGTTAGAGTGGTTTCTAGAAAAAAAAAAGTTGTTCCCTTTGTTAACGTTGACTGGTTTCCCAGAGTAACTCTAACGTTCGTTACAACTTCAAAGTGGTTTCCAACAACGTTGAAGTTGTTCCCAACGGAAAGTTGCTCCCGGGAGCAACTTTCACATCATAGATAACGTTAGAGTGGTTTCAAAAAAAAAAAGTTGTTCATTTCATATTTAACTTTTCCATGAATTTTTTTATATTTTTCTACAACTCCTCCTTTCATTTACTTTAAATTTTTAATTTCATTAATTATATAATTTCATGATTTTTATTTATCTAAACTATTTTTACATTGAATTATTTTTTTTTTTCGAAATTATTATGATGTTAATAATACTTTCAGTTTTCCATTATTTGCAGAATGATTATATTAATTACTAATATTAATTTAATTCAATAACATTTCAACTTGTTTTTGTAATATTTCATATTTGTCATCATAATTTTAATAACATTTACTATTAATGTAATGTTAATAATTTATTTGGTTTTGTAATATTTTACATGTAATATTATATTTCATTTTAATCGTTGTTAATATTTGTTAGTATGATTATATTATTTATCAACATTATTAGATTAATGTTATGATTTTTCTTATATTTATGTAAATTATATATATAATTTTAATTTATTCTATAAAACATTTTTTTTAATATATAAATTCTATATTTACTATTTTTTAAACTTTAAAGTGCTTATAAAAAGAAAAAAAAAACAAAAAATAAATAAGTGTAAAGCTGTGCAACCGGTTTTAACCGGTCAATGCATCAACCAACTTAACCGGTTGGCAGCAAAAAAAAAATTGCCATCATACCTATCCATTTTTAAAAGGTATACTAGCTACCTCCATGTTTGAGATTTTTTTTTTTCATATCTTGAAAGTTGAAACAAATGTTTGAGATGACTTCCCTGGCTACATTCCCCAAATTTATTATTTTTAATTTAAAATGTTTAGGTACATCGCTACATCCCTTTTATTTATTAATTTCTATCACTTCAACTGAAAAAGACGAAACTACCCTTATGATACTAAGTAGGGACGGTGTGGTGTTAACGGTCGGGTATGTTTGTGTCAATATCATACATCTTTCTGAAATTTTGCGAGAAAGGATAAACTCAGGACATGTTTGTGCAATTAACCCTTATTATTCATATATTTTCACCATAAAAGGCCAAGTAAAATTGAAGGCTCATGTATCTGATCATGCAATATTCATCTTATCTGGAAACAATAATTTTTTTAAGTTGTACTCTGCATGTTTGTTAATCATAGAAAAATTTGGATAAATTTAGCTCTACATGATTTTCGAGATAATTTTTTTAACAACTTATTTTCTTAAATATTAATATATATATATGTCTTGCCTGACATTTAATATTAATTTTTATATTATCCCCTCCAAAGCTAAATTCCTGACTTTGTCCAACATGTGGAAATAATTTTATCGAAAATTTACATCCACATCCTCTGTTGACTACCGCTAAAACCAGGGTTGACAGTTAAATTTAACACCTTGAAGGGTAATATTGTTATTTAACCTTTAATTTATTAAAATCTTAAATTTAAAAAGAAAAAAAAAAGATCTTCACCGTCTATCTTGATCTTTGGACAGTTGAGATCAAATAAAAAATTAATAATTTAACAATTATTAAAAAAGTTTTTTTTTTAAATAAAATATCGATCTCCACCATATATATATATATATATATATATATAAATAAATTATCAAGTGAGGTATGTATCATTAACTTTAATTTCGGTAAGGAACTTGATGCAATCACATCGAATTTTATGAATTTTGATTTGAATTTTTTGTGAATAATAAGTTTAATAAAATCTATCTAGAAATCAAATTTGAGATATTTTCAAATGCTTGAACTATTTATCCCGATTTTGTTAAACGTGAAGGCATTGGAAAATGAGAGAAATATACAAAATTTTAACAAAAAAAAAAAGGTTCTTTTGTTTGAAAATGCTTAATTTTTATGTATAGCTAGATTTCATTAAACTTATTATCCATAAAAACTTCAGATCAAAATTCATAAAAATTAATATGATTTCATCAAAGTCCTTACTCAAATTAAAGTTTGGGATACCACATTTGATAATTCCTCTCTCTATATATATAAGATAAAATAGCAGAAAGGAAAGAAAAAAAAGGTTGAACAATCTCTAGTCGATCTCTTTTTTTTTTTTTTTTTTAAATGTACTTAATCTCCGCAATCCATTTTTGAGATTGTTGATGGATATTTATTTATTTTTCTATATATTTTTTCTTTATCTCCAATTGTCCACATCTCCAATTCCATCACAATGATGGACAATCAGAGATCAATTTAGGAAAGAAAAAAGTTTTTTGTTTAATTTCTCAACTTTAAGAAATACTTATGTTAGAGGTATTTTAGTTTTTTACGTATATTGACATGGCGATATATTCAAATGTTAGTTCTAATGGTTGTTGACTAATGGCAAAGAGGAAGTGAGTTTTGGATAAATTTATTCCTGTGTAAAAAAGTAAAACTGAAGTAGACATATCGTCGGTTTCGGTTTCGGTTTAGAATCGGTGGTTCCGGTTTAGAATTGGTAGTTCCGGTTTAGAGGGAACCAGAACCTCTCCGGAACCGGAACCGGAACCGGAACCACTCTTAAGAGGTTTCGGTTTTGGTTCTGACGGTTCGACTCTTTTTTTTTCTTCAAAAAATAACATTTTAAATCATACAAAAAAAAATATCTACTTCGACAAGGGTTATAGGTCATGACCCAATACTCTACAATATTCATTTTATTTTAAACATTTTATTTTTGGTTAATATTAAAAACCTCCCCTCACCTTTAAACTATTATTGGATGTATAATTGTAAATACTTTTATTTTAAAAACCTCCCCTATGAACTAATACTGTTAGCATTCCGTATGTTTAGATTTATATATATAAAAAGACAAATAAGTACATAAACAAATAAATATTCTGATTTATTTTCAATGTTTTTAGTTCATTTGTAATTTTATTATTTTATGGATAAATTTGTTCATAAAATAACTTCTTCTTTACATATTAATATTCCCGCATTTTGTTTCATTTTGTTAATTTTTATTTGATAAACGTATGAGGATATAATTGTCAATTTATACAATTGAAGTTTAAATATAGACATTTTAGATTTTTTATTGGTTAAACTCAGTCAACACAAACGGAATGGTAACGGTGTTAGTCTATAATGGAGGTTTCTAAATTAAAAACA
This sequence comes from Dipteronia dyeriana, assembly GCA_032871835.1. Lineage (NCBI taxonomy): Eukaryota > Viridiplantae > Streptophyta > Magnoliopsida > Sapindales > Sapindaceae > Dipteronia > Dipteronia dyeriana. The sequence continues at coordinate 95,889,912 of CM065296.1, read as the reverse complement.
TTTATAACTATACGTCCAATAAAAATTCAAAGTGGGAGGAGGTTTTTAAAATTAATACTTTTATTTTTATAAATAAAGAGTTATTTTTTTAATTAAAAATTAAATAAAAAATTTGGTGGAACTGCCAGTTCGAACTAGAATGAGAGCCGCTGGTTCCGATCCGATTCGAACCGGGCAGTTCCTTACCAAAGGGAACCGTCCCAATACCGGTTTCGGTTCGGTTCTAGAACCAGAACTGAAAAAACCAGTTTTGGTTCCCGTTTTTATCGGACTGTTCCGGTTCGGCTCGAAGAACTGGCGTCAAGTCTAAACTGAAGAAGATACGTTGCAATTTTTTGTAAAACAAAATTAAATAAAGGGTGGTATAAATCAAGTCTATTCGGAATTAGGATGTTCAAAATCCCAATCCTAACCCAAACGAATAAAACAAAGAAAAAAACCATGGATCGCGATAGGGGTGGGCAAAAAATCCAACGAACCGAATCGAACCAATCCAATTGTTTTTTTTTTCTGATTTATTTTTATTCACCGGTTCAATTCGGTTTAATTTTAAAAAAACAGGAATATTCGGTTCGGTTTCCGGTTCAGTGGATCGAACCGAAAACCGAACCGAGAACCGATGTACAAAGTCAAAATCCCCTAATTTTTTTACAGGATCTTCTCTGCTCTCTACCTCACTCTCATCTAAAATCCCCAACCTTAAATCTCTCAACTCTAGATCTCTCAACTTCACCGTTTCTCTCTCGTCCGACGTCCTAGTGCTCTACCGTTTCTCTACTTCGTCGTTTTTGCTCAGGTTTGTCAAAAATTTTCATCTCTAAATCTTTTCTCTTTGTGGTTCTGTATAGCTCTCTCACCTCTCTATTTCTTCATAGATCTTGTGCTTCCATGATGTATTTCATATTTGTGACCCTCGAGAGAGACGATGGTGCTTCCACGATGTATTTCGGCCATTGAGAAGGGCGACGGTGCTGCTGAGATATATGGCTTTCATGTCAGATGTAGCTATCCATTTGATAGAGGCCTCATCAGGAGCTCCATTTAAAGATCTTTTCAGATCTTTTCTAGGTTTTTTTTCCCTTTTTGAATATTTTTTGTTTTATGAAGCTCTTGGAAGATTTTTCTATATCTCTGTTAAGTTTGTTTTAAGATTTAGATCCCTTTTTGTTTTTTTCTTTTTGTTTGATGGAGCTCTTGGAAGATTTTTCTAGATATGTATTAATTTTTTTTTATCATTTTGCTTCTTGATAATTACTTTGTGTTTTAATAATTATTATTATTTTTGAAAATGTGTTTTGATAATTATTTTGTTTGTTGATAAATAGATCTCTTCAATCTATTACCCTGCTGTAAATGTGTGTTTGTTGTTATGTAAACAAATCTGGCCTAATTGGTTAAAAAAACGAGCAAAGTGAATAAGAATTAAAGTCCAGAATTTTGGTCCAATATGCCCAAACCGAAAAAACCGAACCGAACCAAACCGGTCCAAATTGGTTGGTTTTTGATCGATTGACAATCGTAAATTTTATTAGATCGGTTCGTTTTCTTAAGAATCGAGTTTTATCGGTTTTTTAACGGTTTATTGAAAATCGAACCAAACCGGTATATGCCCACCCCTAGATCGCGACATAAACTTGGGCTCCTCCATTTTCCTACGGGCTCATGTTATTTGCTCTCATTTCATGTATATTAAGTCTGGAAAATAGAGGCCCGAGACCAACCCTCAAAATAATTATTACTAGTATTCAAAGTTTCAAACCCTATGGTTGATTAGATAGAATTTAGGCTCAGTTTGACATTGTTTTCCCGGTTGTTTTTGAGGTCAAAAGTGATTCCGAACCAAAGACAGGGTGTTTGGCAAAATCGCGGGGAAGTGTTTTTAGTCATTTTTAGCTTCTCCCAACTGAGTTTTTAAGAAACTACAAATACATGCTTTTGGATTTTGGTTTCTGTTTTTCGAAAACATGATACAGTGTTATTAAATTAAATTTTACTAACTTTTGAACTTTGTCTATGCCTTTAACGAAATTTACCAAAAAAATTCGGGATTACATTGCTGTACAAAAAAATTGTTGCCATAACTGTACAAAAAAGATGTGGCTAATTAATTCAAAAAAAGTAGAATAAAAAAGAAATAAATAAATAAAGTTGAATAAAAAAAACAAAGAAATAAAGAAATTGGGCTAATTAATTCAATAAAGTACCATAATTATATAACACTTAACATTAAACACAAATAAACAAGAAAAATGCAAAGTATAATACATTAATACCATTTAGATGTCTATTTTCTTTTGGTAATTTTACACACTCACAACACTTTTTACTTCAGTTTATTAAACACATAGAAATTACTTTTAGTTCTCACAACACTTTTGAAAATCAGTTTACCAAACACTCAGCTGATTCTTCCCACAACAATTCCAAAAGCAATTATCTCCCACAGCCCTCCCAAAAGCAATTCCCTCCCACAACAATTCCAAAAGCACTTCTCTCCATAACACAACAATGTCAAACTAGGCCTTAACTAATTGGACTTGGTATATATATAGTTGTTCTCTCATAAGAGATTTCTTATTTTATTTTTGATAAAGACCACTATGAAATCAAATCCATTTTTTTGAATTTTGATATGAATTTTTTTGTTGATGATATTTTCAGTGAAATCTATAAATTTGAGAATTTTTCAAGCATTACAACTATTTTTCTTGAATTTTTCTATATTTCACCATTTTTTCGATACCTTTATATTTAAAAAAATTGGGATAAATAGTTGTGATACTTGAAAAATTCTCAAATTTTATTCATAGGTAGAATCATTGAAAATATTATCCCTAAACAAATTCAGATCAAAATTCATAAAAATAAATATGATTTCATGGTGGCCCTTAACAAAATTAAAATAAAAAGATCTCGAATGAAAGAATATATATATAAAAGAACCAAAAACTTGCTTAAGTTGACTCAGCCACATAAACAAGAAGTCAAATCGTACTAGGAAAAAAAAAACAGCTATATATGTTTCCTTTTTCTTATCTGAATGGGCTTCCCTAGTTTCCTTATATATATGCAATCCATATCCAAAAATTTGCTGTAAAACAAAAAGCTCCCGCTTTCTCTCCATCGTCTATATCATATTTCAAGAATCAAGATGGTATATTTTATGAAATCTGGGAATCAGCGATTTGAACTCCGCAAAGTGGAACTTGGGGCTGGTCAAAGTAAAGTGCCCGAAGACTTCAGAAATCTGGCAAGAGGGTTTTGCTTCACATTACACTTTTACTACACCACCGAGATTGTATATCCACATCGCTTGTTTGAAAGTGTCGATAACACATTGCAGTGCAACTTTCACATCAAATATCCTCAACTTTACACCGAAGATGAAGATTCATTGCCTGGTAAGTTGCTTGCCAGCTTTTCCGGGAAAGACCTACCAGAAGATGTTCAAAAGGCTATAACGAATATTATTGTTGATGAGACAAAAAGTACACCTTATCAAGGGTACAAGGTGGAACCCATATTGGTCCAAATTGGGATTGTGAAAGTAGAGTCTATGAAAGATAGTTTGTTTAGGTCAAAATTGATTACACATGAAGTCAAAGAGGGTTCATTAACGGGAGAACAATGTGTGATCTGTTTAGAAAGGTTTTCGAGTGGAGGCGAAACTGTTCTAATACCATGCTCTCATATTTATCATCGAAATTGTATCACTAAGTGGCTCGAAACGGCACTCCACTGCCCAACCTGCCGCCTCGCCATTGAACCGTCTGATGATCAGCAGATAGCTACATGTTCCTAGTCTTGATAGGATTTGCGCATTGAATTTTTTTTGTCATTATGTATTGTGAGTTTTCTTTTAAAATTAATTACAAATCTTATTTACTGTAACTTTATGATTTCCTTAGAGTTTCTCTCGTGTAAAAATGGTTTACATATGAATTATTGTTGACAAGACAATAATATCAAGAGAATTGCTTCTTATGTTATATAAATATGGACTTGATAGACGATCAACTTAAATTCTGTTCTCCAATACTTCCGTTTAAAACATATTTTGTTTTAAAGACGTATCCAATTTTATTATTTATTTTATTTTCTTACAAAAAAATAGATGAAAAATTAATATCAAATTTAAATGTTTGTTGAATCAACCTAAAAAAAGGTTGTGCAATAGATCGTCTGAAAGTGGACGGTCATGTTGACAATGTCTAATATATTTTTTGTCACGTCAGATTGATGTTGAATATATAAGGCTGCATTGAAGAAAGATTTTTAAACAAAAAATCTATTAATCCTATTTGACATTTTTTATTTGACATTTTTTTTTATAAACCATGTTTACATCGAAGATACTTTTAAATATTATACACGTTTATCTTTCCATAATTATGGCATGAATAGGTTTGTATGCAGTTTAATTGAATATAAGCCTGGGCCGTAGCCCAAGGCCGCAAGCTGATTATTTTGGAAAAACGTTAAAAGTCATTACAACATTTGCACTCGTTATTTTTTTTAACGAAAATACTCTAATTTTACAATTTTATTTACTAAACTATCATAACAAAAAGAAATACACCAGACAGAGCCAAACATGAAACACATCGGCCAAACAAAAGATAAATTTTGGAGGTTGAACCTGTTTTGCAATGATTTTTTTTGCATGATTTTTATTATGTTTTTTTTTAGCCAAATTCGTTGAGAAAGAGAGAAATAATTTAAACATGACCAAATATATGAGAGCATCTCCGATGAAAATATGTATTTAGAGGAAATTGAGTGTCACATAAGATAGATATCAAGATATAAAGTTAAAAAAACTCTTTTCAATACAATTATGTAACTTTAATATATAGATGATGTGGTTAAAAAAAAGTTAGAGAATATAGAATATGTATTTCTAGATTTAGAAACTCTTTTAAAAATATTGATCATGATTTCTAACTCTTTCCACCAATAATATTAAAAACTCATTTAATTATAAAATAAAATAGGAGAGAGTATGAAATAATTGTTTTATTATGATTGATTATAAAATGTATGAATATTAGATTTTAGATCATTATATTGGAGATGTGAATATATATTTTTCTAAAAAAATTCTAAAGTGAATCCATAATGAATAGGAATATTGATATGATACTGTTTAAAAACTTAAAAATATATATTTACATTATATAAGTCAAAAATATATATTTACATTACATATGCTTTTAAATGATAATTGGTTAAACATTTTTCTTGTTAAAAAAAGAGTAAATTACACCGTACATTTATCATTTTACATTTACAAACAATTTTATACCTTCCTAACCATTGGGATTTGGGGTATGACCAATAAATTTAACACCTTAAAAATACTGACTTAATATTATTTAAAAACTCAAAAATACATATTTACACTTAATTGATAATTTGTTAAACATTTTTCTTAAAAAAAAAAAAAAAATTACACCGTACTTTATTGAAATTTATCCTTCTACAAGTAGATCAGCTTTATCGAAAATTGATATTCTATCAACCTAACCATTGCGATTTGAGGTATGATCATTAAATTTAAGTATTGTTATTTAATTCTTAATTTATTTTACTCATAAATTTAAAAAAGAAAAAAGAACCATTACCATCCATCTTGGTCTATGAACGGTTGAAGTTAAATAAAAAAAAGTAATAAAATTAAGAGGATCACATGTAATGGTGTTCACGGTTTGGTTTCGGTTCCGTGGAAAGGCCGAACCGTAACCGTAACCGTAATGGGACGGTTTCGGTTATGGCGGTTTTCGGTTACGGTTCGGTTTCGGTTTTCTGTTCGGTTCGGTTTTTTTTTTAAAGTGCCATATGTCAGCATTTAATTAGTTGTTGATTTTATTTTATTTTTATCGAAACCGGCGGTTTTTGAACGGTTTTTCATAATTCCTAACCGAAACCGAACCGTCGGGAACCGGTTTTGTAACCGACGGTTTCGGTTAAGGTTTTGAGAGGACGGTTTCGGTTCGGTTTCGACCGGTTTAACCGAACCGTGGACACCTCTAATCACATGTGATCATGTCAAAAAAAGATTGATGTGATCGTAAAAATAAATAAAAATAAAATAGTTCAATAAGGTTACCCGGTGAACCCAGTAATTTAACTTACAGGTCCTGGAAAAAATAGCTCGAGATAAACTACGGGCTACGGGTACGGGGTTCAAATTAATGAATTATAGCTAGAGATGCACATTTTTCCCCGGGACCCCAATTCCTCGCGTCCCCATCCCCATTTTGGGATTTTTTTTTTTGGAAAAATGGGGAAATTGGGGGGGGGGGGGATGGGGATGAATTTCATCCCCAAATTGAAATGGGGATGGGGCCATCCCCATCCCCATTTTTCCCATTTTCCCCACAATTATATTGAAATGGGGATGAAGATGAGATCCCCCATCCTCATTTCCTCATTTCCCCCAAACATATATAAATATAATTATAATATATATTATTAATTATAATATATATTTGTATTTGTAATATATTAATGGGTTTTATTTTGTATTTCTAATGGAATGTTTGTTTTTTTTAGTTTAATTTGTAATTTTTAGTTAAATAGCTAAATGAAAAAACGGAAAAAACGAAAAAACGAAAAAGGGTATAGAAAGTGGGGATAGGGATGGGGATAGGGATGGGAATGGGAATGGGAGGACCTATATCCATCCTCATTCACCAAATGTGCATCCCTAGTTATAGCTACGAACATAAAAAGAAAAAGGTTAAATGAGATTACGTACAAAACAAGCAAGTTACTTTCATGTACAGTGGCGTTTGGTTACCTAACTTAGGTGAAAAAAAATAAACACATTAAAAAGAAAATATATAAAATAAAAAACTAGGCGAAATTGACACGTGGTCACCTCGTAAACCAGAATTCCAAATCGTATTAGGAAAACAAAACAACAGCTGTATATGTTTCCTTTTCCTTATCTGATTCTCTATAAATATGCAATCCATATCTAAAAATCTGCTATTAAACAAAAAGCTCTCTCTCTTGCAAAGTATATCACGTTTGCAGAATCAAGAATTCAAGATGATTTATTGTATGAAATCGGGGAACAAGCGATACGAGCTTCGCAAGGTGGAACATGTGGATGATCAAGGTCAAGTGCCGGATGATATCATAAATCTGGTAAAAGGTTTTTTCTTTACCCTGCAATTCTACTACACAACCGAGTTTAAATATTCGCATGGACCGCATCGCACGTTAGAAAGTGACGATAAAGCATTGCAATGCCACTTTCATGTCGAAGATAAAGATTCATTGTCCGGTAAGTTGCGTGACCACTTTTACCATGAAGACCTACCCGAAGATGTTCAAAAGACTATGACGAATATTATTATGGATATGTCAATTTCTATAGCCTGCACAACGCCTGATCCAGAATACAGGGTCGAACCAATTTTAGTACAGATTGGGATTGTACTTGTAATATCTATGAAAGAAGATAGTTTGTTTATGTCAACACTGATTACAAGTGTAATCAACAAGGGTTCATTAACGGGAGAACAATGTGTGATCTGCTTAGAAGAGTTTTCTAAAGGTGGGGAAATTGTTGTGATTCCATGCTCTCATATTTGTCACCGGAACTGTATCGTCAAGTGGCTCGAAATGGCACACAACTGTCCAGTTTGCCGTTTTGCTCTGGAAAAGTCTGATTAGAAGATAGATAAATGGAGCTGCATGTTATGTTCCTAGTCACGGTAGAATTTGCGTTTTGAACATTTTTAGCCATTAATGTATTGTGAGTTTTCTTTTAAAATTAATTGCAAGACTTGTTCACTATACGTTTATGCACGATTATCTTTCTATTTCTTTGTTAGAAATTTCTTTTTATTTCTATAAAAAAAATTCTTTCTATTTTATTAATTTTAAAACAAGTATGTTGTTCAATTATTAGCAAAATTAACTACCAATCCAGCTTGTACTTTTAATATACATGGAATACATGTCGCCTAACAAAACCAACTACACTCATTTAAATGGAATCTTCTATAAACTTATAAAGTTTTTTTTTTAAAATATTATAATAATTCGAAATTTGGGGAGAGTGACAAACTCGAACACATAACCTTATAGTGTAGGTGTAAATGACAAACAATTGGATCAATCTCATCCTATATGTGTAAAATTAAATAAAGTTGATATAGAAGATGTTGTATATATTAATAGTCTTCTAACCTATTAAATATACGGTTGAATTTGAGTTTCAATTAAACAGAACACATAACTAAGCATCCAAAACATATGTTGATAATATGATTAAGCAAATCAAGTACAATAAGCTCTTAATTTACAACACAGTACATACACACACACAAGCAACGCCACCAATACAAGCAACACTATTAGAATATAAGCAACACTGATTCAGGTACACATTACATAGCAGAAATGGCAATCTTCATCCCCGACTGGCAGTGTCCAACTGAGCTACATATGAAAAAGTTCTGTCCCTTCACCAACTTTATCTGATCCATCCCTGAATTATACAGTTTTGATCCTGCTGGAGCCGTGCAGCTGCTGTAACTTCCTCTGTTCACGGCTACCACATTGTGTGCTGTCGAATCGTAATTGAATACTGCAACATCCGTGATCCATCAACATGTATTATGTATATATCATATACTCATGCCTCGGGGTTATGTAACTCTTATTTTTATCAATATATATAGTTTTGCTATTCTAGATTTTCAATTTTATTTTAAGACATCATTTCGGTCACAATCACAACTTACCTATGTAACAATATTCAATGTCTTCACTACTACTATAACCCACTAATTTAAGTGAAAACTGAAACTTACCGAGAGTATCACCAGCTCTGAAGCGCTTCCCTTTTGGCCAATTAGCCATATTAAAACTCCAACCAGCAGAGTCGCCGACGGTGTAAGTCGCTGATTGAACATTTTGTACATAAACCAGTAGACACACAAGTAGTGCAGTGATGACCGTGGAATGTCTTGCACTGCCTCTTCCCTGAGACATTTTTATGAGTAGGTTGTAGATGGCAATTAGCAAAGCTTATAGTTTTCTGAATATATTGTTGAGGTTGAAGAAGTAATCTAGATGTGCTTTTATAAGGTGAAAAAATAATAAATAAATTTCAATCTTTGTCCTGTACGTTTGTGTTGCATGGATCAAGACAATAATGCAGACGCTAAAGATTCTTTTAGTGATCAAGGCAACAAACCCATACGTATATGGTATAACCACTCAGTTGAAACTGTTTGCAGTGGATGAGATGATAAATTGGCAAAAAAGAAGAAACCTTGGTAAGTGCAATAGAGAAAGTAGTTTTTGGGCTATGGTTAAAAGTGGAATGGTTGTTGATGTTGATTGAAGAATTGTTAGTGGAGTGGTTAATAAGTGGTGCTTTCTAAAGTGAAGTGATGGCAATATCTAAAAAGTGGTGCACAGCATAAATCACGGGCACGGCAAGCAAAGCGAGCCCACCCGTGACCCCTGAACGAATAATTTAGGTTCAGTTATTACACAAACCTCGAGTGGGACCGTGGGATGCTCCCGTGGGGCTCCCCGTGAAGTGCAAACTCAGTCTGCCCCGTAAGGTTTTGGCTAACATTCTAAGAATAAGTTTGATACGGATACGGGACAAGACAATATAGAACAGAATGAGACATGATAGGTTGTTCTGTATAGTGTCTGGAAGGTTTGGAACAAGAGGTTTGGACAGGGACAAGACAATATAGAACAGAATGAGACATGATAGGTTGTTCTGTATAGTGTCTGGAAGGTTTGGAACAAGAGGTTTGGACAGGACAACTGTAGTGTTATACGTTTGATATGGCTGGGATATGATGGAATAAGATGAGACAGATGAGACAAGATGTTCAAATGACCAGAATACCCCTCTTGTCCTTTCTAATGTTTATAACAATTTTATTAAATTTGAAAAATAAAAACCTTTTAGATTTTGATCAAATTCGAATTCTGTCATTGAAAAATATCAAATATTATTTCATTAAAAGTAAATAAAAATCATTAAATTCCACAAACCCTAATTAAATTTTTCTTCAATGAAATTTTCCAATGAAACTAATTAAACTAATTAATTTTTTCTTCAATGAAATTCCACAGACAAAAACAACAAATCAATTCCACAAAATTCATACCAATAATTTATATGTTCTTATTCATCTGGAAAAATAAAAATTGCTGGGACGATCAAACAAATCGAACAAATATCATTGTCGTCAAAACAATCGAACTCAACCATCATCGTCAACAAATCAAACAAATCGAACCAGCCATCTTCTTCAACAAATCGAACAAATATCATCGTCGTCAAAACAATCGAACTCAGCCATCATCGTCAACAAATCAAACAAATCGAACTAGCCATCTTCTTCAACCAATCAAACAAATCGAACCCAGCCATCATCTTCAACAAATCAAACAAATCGAACAAATCGAACCCGGCCATCATCTTCAACAAATCAAACAAATCAAAAATAGACGGCCCATTTGACGTGTAGCGACGTCGAGAGAGGAAGATAGATGGCGTCGATCGAGCGGCTGACGACGACAAATTGAGAACCCCAAATTGAGAACCCTAAATCGAAATCAACAAAAGCCACCACAAAGAAGTCAAACAGAGAGAGAGAGAGAGAGGAGAGCTAGACAAGCGGGAGAGACTGAGATCTCTGCTCCTCGTCGTTGGCCAAAGAAGAGAGAATGGAGAGAGAGAGAGAACCGTGAGAATGATCAGAGAGAGAGAGGCGTGAGAATAGAAGAGAATGAATGGTTGTGTTTTAGTTTTATATTTGGTATTTTTGTAATTTTTGTAATATTTGAGAGTAAAAATGTCTTTTCCATGGCCGAGGGTCTGAGGTGGGACAAGATTTTGTGGGTTTTATCTCACATTGTCCTGTCTTGTCTCGTCTCGTCCCGTCCCACACTAATAGAGTGCCAAACGTGGGACAAGAAAAAGTTATCCCGTCCCGTGTACCAAACGCACCCTAAGAGCATCCTAATGCATAAGATCCAAACACGCAACATCATTTTTGTGAGTTTTATTTTTAGCAAATAGGTTTTCTATTGGGATTCTCTCTGAATGGATTTTTTTTCTTTGAAAAAGATAAATTGGATCCACTTTTTTTTTTTTCCAAACAACCATCACTCTTCATGCAATTATACTATTTATTAATATATATATATATATATATATATATATATATATATATATATATATTGTAGGAATTATAAAATGTAACAGTAATTTAAATAGTAATGAATTAATTTATTGGTCTAAGATTGGATGCATTGGTGATGAAAAACTATCATGAGACATTTCTCTATATTTATTTCTTTAACATCTCTAACATAAAATTAATTAATGGTCAGATCAAGCCTTCTCATGTGGTATGTTGAGGCTCTATGATAATATATTATTTATCAATCATTAAAGAAAAAATATATGATCTAATAATAGTAATAATTCTAAGGAAGTTATAAATTGTCAAAAATAATTCTCATTAAATCTAGAAAATCAATTGTTCATTGAAAAAAAAGAGTTGAAGAATATACTACCGAATGGTTGAATATAATTAATTAATGGTCAAGTCTTCTCATGTTGACACGTCGTATGTTGAGGCTCAATGATAATATATTATTCATCAATCGTTAAAGGAAATATATAGGATTTATTGATAGAAATAATTTTCATTAAATTTAGAATATCAACTGTCAATTCAAAAATAAATAAATTAAGAGTTGAATATAAAACTGAAGGATTGAATATAATGTTTTTAAAAAACTCATTAATGGTCAAGCCTTCTCATACCAAAGCTATTATAGTATATTATATAGATATTTTAATTTGTTTTATAAAATATTTATTTATTATCATTTATAAAAATAATTGAAATACAAAAACATTTATTTTTAGATATAATCCTAGTGTATTTAATGCATATTTAATACATTCTAAACCGTTAAAAAGAAAACAAAACTAAAAAGGTATATATATATATAATTTTTGTAATTAATATATATCTTGTAATCTATAATATGGGAATATAATAATGAAATAAATATACCAAATATTTAATAAAAATTATCGCATCAAAGATGAGCCAATATATATATATATACATATATGTATTACAGAAACAACCTTAAAAAATCAAGGTTATTGTGGAAGAATCCCTCAAGTTACCAAGTCTGAATTATAAGCATTCCAAAACACCCTTGCATTATATTAAATAAAAAAACAAAAAATAAATAAATAAATGGAGGATGCATAAAAATGACAGTAAAATCGATCTACATTTTTTTGATATAAACCATCTCCTTATCCTCTCACATTCACAAAATACTCCAAAGAACAAAACACCCATAAACAATCTCTTATTTACAATAAACTCGAAGCTAAAGTTGGACAATGTTGTTAATATCACAATATTTGTGTATTTGTATCATAAATTCTTACTTTTGTGAAGTTATTAGCACTCAAGAAATCAATGACCTTTTCTGACAGTGGAAACTTGACCATAATTGATCTCAAAAAGCTGACTCCTCGTCGGAAACCATAATCTGCAAATCAACACAAAGATATAAGTTAATTTACATAATATAATATAATAACATTAGAATGCAAATTTTGTAAGGAATGGAGAAAATGGTACTTGATAAAAAACAATAAAATAGGAGAAAAATATGGATTATATCATTTTTCCTTGAAAATGTTGTAATGAATAGCTAGAGTAAGAAAGAGAAATAGGAATGACCTTAATAATGTTGAAATGAATCAATTAATTGGAGTAGTGAGCTATATATAGAAAATTATTAGAGAGGAACAAAAAGCTGTAATGAATTCTTTTTTAGACTTTTCATATTACCTGCAAATAAATAACAATATATATTAAATATGACGGTTCATATTATACAAGGGAGATGAACCAATAAGAGAGCATTTAATGTCAAAACTCCACCGATTATTAGATAGATGTTATGAATTTATAAGGATTAATTCAAATTATGAAAGTGATAATTGATTTTTACTTATTCACAGATCGACCATTATTCAATAAAATTCATTTTGTTTGTATCATTTATTTATATGTTTTGTTTAATCGTAGTTTTACCTCTATTCAATCAAATTTATTCTAATGTATCCCATTTAGTTATATAATGCTTTTGTTTAATTTATAGTTGTCCTTAATTTACTAATTTGTTATTTTTTTTATTTAACGTAATATTATGTTAATTAACGGGTGGAATGTTAATTGTTGAGAAATAATTAAAAAAGAATATTTAAGGGAATATTATTTTAAAGTAACCTTTAGTGCAATAGGTTGGAGATGGAAAAAAATGGTGTGTAAATTACAGCAATTTGTTACAAAGTTGCTCCAATTTAGCATTTTGAGTTGGAGATACTCTAAGTTAGGAAAACGTCATTCTATTCTTTCGATTAAAAGCAATTATATATATTTTTTGTTTAGGGATTTTAATATTTCAGGATGAGCACCACGTCCGATATTGTTTAGGGTGTGCTTGGTACGAGCAGTGGCGGACCCAAGAATTTTAACTCTGTGGGGCACTTAAACAAAGTAAAAATTATACATAAAATAAATACTAAAAACTTAAGATCATAATAAAATGAGTTTTTTATATAAAAAAAATATAAAATAAGTTTTTATATAAAGAAAAATTGATAGTATAATGAAATTTAGATAAAACAAAACAATTAAAAAATTTATTTAAGATGAACTAAATAATCTTACATTATTAAAGAAATAAAAACAAGAAACACAATATTAAAAATAAATAATAACAAGAAAAACAACATAAACAATGAAAAATTATAACTATAATATTTATTTTTAAAATAATAAATTATAATATAATTTTATAATAATAAATTTTTATTTATATTTATAATGAACTCACTTTAAATTTGTATAAAGATAATCGATTAATAAATATTACTATATATATATATATATATTTAATTTTTTATTCTTCTAATTATTAGTAAATTATTGATTCTAAATAAACTAAAACTATAAAATAAAGAAAATACTAAAGATAAAATAAAATGAATCATAATAATAGGTTGATTGTTATAATAAAATAATTTAAAATTTGAGATTTTAAGATTTATTGAGTTGGTGTATCAGATATGTTAAACTAAAATTAATGAAAATAATAATAAATAATTTAATATAAATTAAATCAATTAGAAATAATAATGGATAATTTAATATAAGCTAAAATTGAATTAAATAACCATAAATCGAAGCAAATCAAGAAGTTGATAATGACCGAAAATAGAAAGTGAATTGTTTTGTTTCATAAGAAAATGAAAATTTGAGTAAGGAATGAGAAAAGATGGTAAAGTTAAAAAGACATAAAAATGATTATTAAAATCATCGGATAAAATTGAATTTAAAAATAATAAGATAATTAGTATTATTAATTTAAAGATGGAGGTGTGACTAGCTGTGCTGAAAGGTGAATTACTGCAATATGTGTTAATCAATAAATTAATATATATATAATCAATATGTGTTAAGTATTATATATTATTTTATATAAGAGTAATGCTAGAAATCTTAATTTTTATTTTCAAATTCTGTTCCAAATGATGTGGCACGTGATGTATCAACATCATATAAATCATAAGATTATGTGTTGACTGATGTGATGCTAACACCTCACGTGCCACATCATTTGTGACATAATTTGAGAAAAAAATTGGGACGTCTAGTGTTATTATTTTTATATTAATATAATATTATATATATATAATATATAATATTTTGTAAATTAATTTTGTTTGATATAAATAAAACGAATTCGGATTATTACCGTTCACCATACGGAAATCTGAATTCCAGCGGAAGCTTGGATCGAACACCTGGAACTGAATCACCGGTCGGAGGACGATCACATCATCGGAAAGTCCCCTCTGATCACAATGCATGTTACCCACACTTTGATTATAGATGAGAGAAAATTCTACAGATTTTCTCCACATCTGTTACTTGTATATTCTCTATATTTTGTGTTCTCTGATAAACACATGCACATATGCCTTATTGCATGCACAGCACACACACACCCCCATTTGCATTGCCCATGCACATACAATAATGTTTAGACATAGCCGCACACACATTCGCGTTATTGTGTGTGTCTTGTTATGTGTCTAACATTGATGTATATATATAGCATAAAATTGCTCATTGGGTCATAGGCATGGGCTTGGCTTGGCCCACTTGGGTGTACAATGGGTCTCTAATACCCAAATATACCAACATCTCCCACTCACACAAGTGGGGCCAACACAGTTAAGCTACCACAAGCCCATCATAGGTGCAACCTTATTAATTAACATCTGCCACTCCCCAAATGGCGTAAGATATGATATATACAGAGGAGCCTTTAAAACATTTTAAACACAAGTATTATCATCATTATCAAAAGTGTTCATACGGGTAAATGCATCGTGTGATCTATTAACAATCAATATATATATGTATACTTAAAAAAAGGAGCTAACAATCTCAAATGTAAATTCTCTATTCACAAGAGATAATTTTGTTCATTATTTTATCCTAGATTTAATTTATAATTTTTTTTATCAGTCTAAAGCATACTTGATCCCTCAAAAGCTATGATTGACTTTATCACATTTCATGTATTCACAATTGTAACAAATACAATTGGTCGACCGGTGAATACATAAGTCATATAAAAATTCATTAAATCTTCCCATTTCATCTCTATCTCTCCGTCTCCAGAACAACTGCTACCCTAGACGTGCCCCATAGGCTGAATTATCATAGCCATAGAAATAACACGCTAAAGGTGCTAACATTATCCTGTCACTTCAAGATAAAGTGAATGGTCATAAGGACACTGTTTGAAGTTAACGTAAAACTTCAATGGAACTTACACAATGAGGAAGCAGGGATTCATTTTCTCATTTTTCACATCGGTCACAAATAGCAAACGTGGTATGAAACACGTGTTACAGTGAATTTCATTCTAAATAAGAATGCATATGTCTTTTATTATTCACTGTACAGATCTTAGTCTAGTCACAACTCTCGTGACTAACTTGAGTTCTTAAAAGCTCGTCTCTCTTTGGCACCACATTAAGATCTCATATCTGGCTTGAATCAGGTGTCAATGATAGTGGGGTATATCATGATCGGTTCTAAAATATATTAGTATATTTATTGTGAACCTCATCTTGACAAATTCAAGGCGACATATTCATATATACTAGCTTCGCGAGAATTTATCCTACATATTCTCTAATATATATGTGTCTCATCTCAGCTTGCTATCTCAGCAACTGAGGCGACCGCATGTGTCAGAATGCTGGTCTCAACCTGAAGACATATTTCTATTATATTATGTGTGTAAATATGCTAGCATTAACGGTAAATTCCCTTACTATTAAAGTTATATCATAATTCTCTCAATCTAGGATTATATTGATATACATTTACCAATCTTGTAGCATAATTTCTATTGGGCCTTGTACATATCACAATGTACACTTATTAGTTAGTCGTACTTTCAAGGTATGTCATAATCCTCTTGACAACATCTAAATGATGTAATCAAGGATTATATTGGTGTCCACTCACCAATCTTACGACGTAACTAATGATAGACTTTGTACATATAACAATGTACATGAGACTCTGTATGGTACTAACATGAGGAACTTGTAATTAATAACTTGATCTTATGGAGTTTCAATGTACACATTGAGGATTAGAGTTTGTAATTTCACAATGGGAGTATCTATGAGCCTATAATTGCTCATTTCGAATCAACTATTACTCCTAATATATTTAAGCCACATTGCTCATATAAAATCTCAAAGAAATTTGAGAATTACCATTTCATTATGGTTTTACAAACTCTTCATTATTTCTAGCCAAGTCATATAGTCCACATATATAGATAATATAAAAATTATTCTTAACCTGTTTAGTGTACTTATCATGGCTATCTTTAGTCATCAATAATCTGTAAGACATCACAACTTGATGAAATAAAATATACCACTTTCTAGAGGATTGTTTCAAACCATACATTAATCAAGCAAGCACACTTATGCGCTCTTGATCTTTTGAAACGAAAAATTTACAGACAACTCCATGTAAATTTCTTCCTCTAGTTCTCTATCGAGAAGTACAATCATTACATCCATCTGATGTAATTTCAGGTTAAAATATGTGACTAGTGCTAGAATAAGGCGTATAGAATAAAACTTTACTTCCAAAGAATAAGTTTCTTCATTTGCGATTAATCGCGCCTTATACCTCTCATTAGTACTTTCCGCCTTACATATGATATATATAGAATCCATACGTTCATAACGGTCTAATGACCAGGAGGTAAGTGAATCAAGTCCCGAACATGATCACTTTTCTATACTCCATTTTCCCTTCCATTGCTTTCATTCATATATTCACTTAGTAGATAGTTAGTGATATCTCAATTCTAAAATCTTTGGCTCATCACTTTCAAGCAAAGTAATCATCAAAACTTCCCTTTCAATCTCCGAAAGATGGCATGGGATAATTTTGTAATTATGTCAACGAGTTGGTAAATTACTATAGTGGCTGATTTAACAGTTGTTTCACTCCCACTAGGGATGAAAGATCCATGAGAATTTCTACTCCCACTAAGGTGTAGATTTTCATTCCCACTAGGGATGGAGTATCAAGTTAAATTTTAATTTACCGCCACTCGCATATTAACACAGATCATCTAATTCTAAAACTAGATATCTATATTAAATTCATTTCTACTAAGAAATTCATTATCTAATAATGACATCTTGTGATTCAAATTCAGTCACACTTCTGTCTAATTATACACCATCCTTTATTTAATCATTTGGAATGCACAGAGTATCAAATAAAGATACAAATTCTCTTCTTGCATCCAATTTCTCATTTCTATAAGATGGATTATAAACATAATCTGCATACCCCTAGGGCTGTAGATTAGTCAGACCAGGCTACCTACCTGTCAATAATTCATATGGTGTAGAAGTGTTTGATTAAATGGAACATGATCAAGAAAGTAGGTAGCAATTATCATATCTTCTAGTAAGATACTAAGTAATTCACATGCACCATCACATACTTAACCATTTCCAACAGTATTTAATTCCTTATTCCCGTTACACAATTTGTTGCGAAATCCTAGGAATAAATAAATATCTTTTTATATCTTTCTTACTAAACAATTCATTGAACTGTTCAGAAAGATATTTACGTACTCGGTTTATTCTTTAAAACTAAAAAAAAACATCTAATATGATCCTCAACCAAACAATCTGAATGCAATCCAATGCTTTCGATTTATGAGAGATCAAATAGATATGACCGAGACATCTAAAGATATTAATGAATGTTACTAGATATGAAATTTCAACCTAGTCTTTACACTCATTCAATCACAAATGTAATTATGAATTAGTTGCAATGGAATTCCTGATCTAGTTCCTTATTAAATGGTTTTCTAGTTGTTTTTCTTGTTAGATAATTTGCATGACCTTTAAGATGAATAAGTTCAATTAGTCCTCTCTGACTAATATACTCATTCTATCTAGTCCAACATGACTTAATCTAGCATGTCAAAATATCAGCACCATTACCATTGTAATGATTGAAATACAAACAAAATTATAACCGTCTCTACTGGCGTATAATTCCATAAAACCATTAAACTATCAAGTACCATATGAATATAATTTGCTAAAATAATATTCATATAACCATCATGATCATTAATGATAACCCGAATCAATGAGGATAACCACGGACATTAAAACCCAGTTAGATCTCAAGTGTATATTAGAACATCATGGAGTCTAAATTTAGGCTACCATGCAAACCCAGTTTGTAGGTACTTAACTCCAAAATTGTTCTAACATTTATACATCTTGTCTCTAATAATCTAACTTTACTTAACGGATGCTTTACAGTTTCCTGTTGGATGGTATATCTTTGCTTATCTACTGTCCACAAAAGACGAGATTCAAAAGAAAAATACCTAGCTAGAAACATAAGTATAACTTAAAGAATTCTTGAGTTTGGGTTTTTCTCTATTCGATTCAACGTATTTATGAGTGAAAATGACCCAGCTTGTCACAACGTCAACAAGCTATTTTAGTTTTGTCCTTCCTCAATTCATTATCCCTAAACTTCTTGCATATTCCGATCTAGGATTAAGTGGTTATAACTTTATTCTCTTCTCCTTTTGGAAATAACTATTTCCACTAAAATGCCCAAAACTTAAAAGTTTTGTACAAGTTGGAATCTTTCATATAAAATTTGCTAGAAGCCTAAGTCGTCTTTAGGCGCTCATCTTCTAGTACCAAAATGACGCGATCAAAACGTGTCATATTAATTTTATATTTTCCAACTATCAAAAGAGATCAGATCATTTAGTCGGTGTATCATGTTTTATATTCTTATTGGAGGCTGCCACTAATTTTGGCGCTTCTTATAAGTACTTTAAAACTTGATATCGTACATACTAAATTTTAGTACTCAAAATACTACTAAAAATTTCCCTTCAAGACAAAACTCTGAAAGGTAAACCACTTTACTTAAATCATATTGTACTTGTAAAACATACATGTGAAATTACTATTTAACTTACTCCGCAACATGATACGAGTAATTTAACTTATGGCTTGATAAGCCTTCACATCTTGTATGTTGAGCAATAAGTACTATGCCGAAGTTCAATCATGATTCATGTTATAGTCTCAAGAGTTTCATACTCTTAAAATACACTAAATCTTTTCGTATCTATCCCCTAGATTACAAGACTTAGTTTATCGCAATCAAATTGGCCACAATATTATAGATATATAATCTATATTTTATGCTAATATATGTAGAGACATACAATCTACTATGCAAGCATATTAATTTCAAAAATACACACATTTAATTTTGCTGCAAACGCTGACCGAACAAATGATGAAACAATTTAAGGAACAGAATCGAAAAAGTCGTCAAAGGGTCTAATTACCATCCGTTTCCAAAAATTTAATCATCATTAATTTAGTACTTTGCCCAAAATTCTAATTCTAATATTGTACTCAATAATTTAGAATTTCCAAAACAAGTGATCATATAAATAACAGAAGAATACAATGCACAAGTCCCAACAAATATTTTATGGGTCAAACCGTTTTTACTACAAAATAAATAAACCAAAATTATTTACTATATAACTGTTTATTAAAACCACAGTATTTTCTCAAAATACGTGACTTTGCATGCTATTCTTTCTATACTTTTCATATTTATATCGATCATCACTGAGAAAGACTCTCTGAGTCTTCACAACTCATTTAATTGTTATTTTCTCAAGAATTTTGGTCATTTTTCGCGTGCGCAATAACTCATGTGCCTAGCACTATGAATATCCATTGCGGATGTAGTAGATCGCCTCACATTCCCAATAATGTAACGCTCCTCTACGATTTCTAGTTCACACGCTCTACGACCAAAATACATCATGGTACCTTACTCTAGCTTTTCCAACCTTATAGATCTATTAACTCTTCGGGAAATTTCATTAAAAGACTATCTACTGCATCTCTCCACATAAAAGCAAGAGTCATTGACTGCGGCTATATGTCATTAATAAGATTCATGAAATCTTCTCCATTAAGACATATGAGATAATGCAGATTTATTCTAAAAAATTTTCTAACTCATTTAGAAAAATTTGTCCTTTAATAACCTTATATATTTCCAATGTATATTCTAATCAAACTTCATTTTCCCGATTGCATAATTAATTAGACGGAGAATTTTAAACGAAGGCCTTTCAATATCCATAGCTCCCAATGAAGCTAAAATTTCGGTGGTCAAATGTTTCGCAAGGAAATTCCATGGCCGTTAGAAAATAATGCTAAAAGTCCTACTGGAAAAATCCACGATGGCCGAAAATGCCACCAGAAACCATCTTTGACATCCGCATCGAAAACTGTTATCGGAAACCGCACCGGAGACTGTCATCAGAAACCGTGCCAGAAACCTTAACCATAAACCGTCACCGAAAAAACATGCTAGAAACTGTCGGTGGAATCCACAACAAAAATTGTCACTTGAATTCGTGCTTTAATCCGTCTTATTAAAAATCCCATTCGAAATTTATAGGGCATTAATTCAGCTTCCATTGGAGTGAAAAAACATTGATGGAATTAATAAATAAAAAAAAATTGAAATTAAAAAAAAAAAAAAAAAAATTTTCACCGGAAAACCACCATAAGTTGCCGGAAAACCACTTATAATCGCCGGGAAACCTCCTTTGGTCACCGGAAAACCATTCATTGGGCACCGGAACTATTCACTGATAGCCGGGAAAATTACCGGCTATCGGACACGTCACCGAAAAACCTTCCGATCGGAGTACCGAAACCTGTCCGATTGGTGATGACATGGCACCGGTAACTATTCCGGACGTCTGAAACTGTCACCGGAAACTTCTCCGGAGGCCGAAAACCGTCGACGGTCTCCTTCAAACACATCGACGCCACGTGTCAATATTTGAATGGACCACTTGGCACAAAAGACAAATGAACCGCCACATATCATCTTCTGGTGTGTCCACGTGTCAACACCAGAACCACTCAAGCCTTTTGTGCTCAACGCCCACTCGCGCCGGAGGAGAGTGTGATGCACGCGCCGTCTTTCCAGAATTTTCCGATCACGGGATTACCACCATCCGACTCTAAATTTAATTTTAATTCCATTTATAGACTTAATTATGACGTTTGGGTTAGGGATGAAATACACTCTCCGATCATAGGAGAGTGGAACATGTTCTTCACCCACATTCAAGAATAAACAATTTTCCAGGATTTTGATTTCAATTGTAAATATTCGAAATCGTTTTTATCCCTCGTTTATTAACCAACTTATGCAAATGACCTATCGTTGGAAAGCTATCGAAAGGATCTATCTAATGGTACCACGATCGCAGATAAACAAAAAAATGACAATAAAATTCGAACCCCATAACAGTCACGGGTTTCGTTTTTTAATTCTTCAAAATCAAAATTCTCTTAATTTTGAAGTTAAATCATGGCAAGAATCTCCAGAACATATAATCACATATATATGTATACAATCATGCCATCTAAAACGAAATATAACAAGTGTGTGGTGTTATGCCATTATTGAATTGTGAAGCAATCAAAAATTTGAAAGACAATTCCTAAGCATGACATTTCTACCAGAATACAATCCCAATCATGCTCTGATACCAATGTAAATTAATTTTATTCGATATAAATAAAACGAATTCAGATTATTACCGTTCACCATACGGAAATCCGAATTCCAGCGGAAGCAGGGATCGAACACCTGGAACTGAATCACCGGTCGGAGGACGATCACATCATCGGAAAGTCCCCTCTGATCACAATGCATGTTACCCACACTTTGATTATAGATGGGAGAAAATTCTACATATTTTCTCCACATCTGTTACTTTTATATTCTCTGTATTTTGTGTTCTCTGATGAACACATGCACATATGCCTTATTGCATGCACATCACACACACACCCCTTTGCATTGCCCATGCACATACAATAATGTTTAGACACAGCCACACACACATTCACGTTATTGTGTGTGTCTTGTTATGTGTCTAACATTGATGTATATATATATATAGCATAAAATTGCTCATTGGGCTTATGTCATAGGCATGGGCTTGGGCTTGAGCTTGGGCTTGGGCTTGGGCTTGGCCCACTTGGGTGTACAATGAGTCTCTAATACCCAAATATACCAACATATTTTGAATATGTTTGTAATTTTTTAAAAATTTAAAGAGTAAATTTATCTTTTTGACATTTGTCCCATGACATGAAACAACTTGCCATAGGGTCTTGGGTGGGGTAAAATTTGGTATTTTTTATCCCATATTGTCTCATCATGTCATATGATAAAGACGCGTCAAACATGAGACAAGAGGAAATTGTCCCACGTTATCCCATCGCGTACCAAACACACCCTTCATGTTAATAGTGTTTATTCAGTTTGACAATATCTCAAATTCGAGTCTTTGTAAGTTATGTTTAAAAATATATATATATATTTGGATGAGTTGTAGCGATGTAATGGGATATATAATTTTGGATTTGGGTCTAGAAGGTCATCTCCAATCGTTCTTTAAAATTTTCTCTAATTTGGAGATTGAAAATGAAATATTTCATCTCCATAAATTTACTACTCCAATCATTCTCCATTTTACAATATCTAAATAATAAAATATTATTATTTTTTAAAACTTTCTTTAATAAAATTGTTTTCTCTTTATTATTTTAGATAATAATTTACTCATTTTTATTACACCGAAAATTTTCTAATCTTTTTTATAATGATTCACAACTAACTATTTTTTCTTGTAATGATTTTGAAATAATTGTTTAACATGTATATTTCTTACCTAATATTTTTCATACATAATATTATTTATCGAGAACGCGAAAAGACTAGAATTATAGAGAAAGATTTTGACTCCATAAATGATCCAAATGAACGTGAATATTGGAGATGTTAATGTTATTATTTTGTTTTACTAAATTATTTAGAGTTAATTATTAAGATATATGTTAATTGCATAAAGAAATTGAAGATTTGAAAACATTTGTTTTGAATTAAAATACTTATTAGTTCACAGTTAAAAAATAATTTAAATATAGTCAATATTATACTCGATTGAAATGTCTCAACAAAATATTTCTAATTGTATAATTTTTATAGTGATTACATTTATGAATAAAAATTTATATTAAATTAATTGAGTTAAGTTAAAAATATGAAAAAGGAGACCATATATAATTATATATATATATATATATATATATATATATATATATATATATATATTAAAATGAAGATTGAGATTTGAATCTCCAAATTCAGATCATCTCCATGTTAGAGAATGGTTGTAGCCAAACATGTCTCCATTTCAGAAATGGAGACCGGTTGGAGATGGTCTAATATATCGAGGAATTCGTTTCGATGAACCGTACAATTTTCCCAACTATGCAATAGAATGGACACAAATTTCTTTTTCTTTTATATTGCTTTCAATTGATTTTATTTGATTAACTTTAATTGAGTCAATCATATAATCACTTAAGGGGTCATTTGT
The DNA here is from genome assembly GCA_032871835.1 of Dipteronia dyeriana. Lineage (NCBI taxonomy): Eukaryota > Viridiplantae > Streptophyta > Magnoliopsida > Sapindales > Sapindaceae > Dipteronia > Dipteronia dyeriana. Next base: position 95,865,696 of record CM065296.1, on the reverse strand, counting down.
TTTTTGATCTGAAAAGTGAACAGTCCTGGATGTTTGTTTTTTCTACAGATCTAATTATAGTGTTAGCTTGTTTATTTTTAATGATAAAATTATCTTAACACAGGTAATTTAACACACACATATAATATAAAGCAAAAACAATCTAAGAGGAATAGTTATAGATGAACTTGAACATGAACATGTGCAACTACATATAAGCATACTCTCTCGGATTGTGAACAATTTTTTTCTTAGTACAAATAAAGTTTGTTTGCAATTCAAGGAGAGCATATATGTTATAAAAAAAAATAGGCAGCTGGATTGGTGTTGGTTGGTTAGAGATTTTTTTTTTCAACAGTTCACATATAAATCATTTGCTAAATTGTTGTAAAAAATTTATACTTTTGTATAGAACTGCACTCCTATAAAACTCCCACAAAACACTTTATAACAATATATAATGTTGCCTTTCAATTAATAATATATCAATAAATAATCAAAGTAAATTTCGGATTCATACCATCACCGTCACGAAAGTGGGATCATCTTCAGGTTGTAACACAAGTTGGAGAACAGTCATAGATTCTGATGATCATGGACTCCGGAACGTTCTCTTAACTCACTGTGCAATTTGCTATCATCGGAAAAGACCAAAAAAAAGTAAAACCAAAGAAACACACTCTGTATATAACTCTATGATATTGTAGCTATGATAAACTCAGATGAAATGATAATAAATGAATATCATACTTTGCTATTTGTAGGATCTAGACTCCTATATAGATGAATAATGATATTTAAATTTAAATCATATTTAAATTTAATATCATCTATCCAATTTATCTCATTAGCCTTTTAGTTGATCAGTTTGAATTTAATTGAATTATCATTATAATTCAAATTCAAACTATCAGGTGGTTTTCAATATCAGTAATTCTTAAAAAAATTATTGATAAATATTGGAACCACTTGAGCATAGTCCAACATATCGTAACATCACCATAAGATAATAATAACGCATTGATATTAAACACCAATATAAGAAGTGATTAGAGTTTTTTATCATTCTTTAAACTGTTTAAAATAAGCAATGTATTAAAAAATTTATATCATATACAATTAGGATGAAATTGAAAATATGTTATTTTTTGAAGGATAATGTCAGAAGAAAATATTTTAAATGCAATATAGTGATATATAATTAAGTGAAAAGTCAATTTTTTTTACTTTTTATTTTAAGTTGTTTTTGATATTTTTAAGTTGTTTGACCACTTAATAAAAACAAAACAGTTCAATGAGTCCAATTCAGATCCGTTAAATTTTAAGTGGAAAAAACAAACGGACTTAACGATCTTGACGTTTTCAGAAGCACACGTAATGGGAAAATGAACTTATATTTGAGTACATAATATATCGTTAGACTCGTTTCGATAAAATTTTCCTAAATGAACTAAGTATAACAAACCATACTAAAAAAATTCAGTAGCCTCTGTTTGGATTTTGTGGTCCATAAATTTTAAAAAATTCATCAATTTGATTACTTTGACAATGAAACAGAAATTTTGTTTAGGGACGTGTACCGGATCGGATCTATTAGATTTGCCATGATAAAAGATCCGATTTGATCGAAAAAATTACTACCTGATTAGATCAAATCTTACAATAGATCTAATCTTATAGTATAATTTGATTCAATTACAATTACATCCGATCCAGTCTAATCCAATTACAAAATATTTAAATGTGATATGATCCTGTCCAACGGATCAGATTGATACGAAGCCATTCTTAATATATATTTTGTTAAAAAAGTCCTAAAATTAACCAAATCAATAATTAATTCATACGGTATTTCAAATAAATTAACAAACTAACAATTATCATAAAACGCATACATATTTGTTGATGTGGCAGAAAAATCGACGCAATAAAAAATTGATAAAAAGAATAGATAGCTATTTCGAATCTGTTGATTCTTTAAAACCTAAAACTAAATCCGTTGATTCTTGAAAATAATGAATCCTTCTATTAATTTGTTGATTCATGTACGAATATATGAACAATAAGTATTAACTTGTGAACTCTCGCAATAATGCCAATATTTAGGATAAATTAGAGAAACCTCTCTTAATTATTATTCAATAAACAACTACTACCATCGACTAGGGATTACAAGGGATTACAAGGAAGAGAAAACCTAAAAACATAGAATGGCTAAGAAAGCGATAAAATCATGAATTTTCCTAAAAAGAAAAGAATTGAGTTAACAATTGAAATTGAAAATACCAAAATTTTAAAACATCACAAACGAAAATAATCAAGGGGTTTTATAAATTTAGTCACTAAATTTTGGAAAAGCATCAATTTTTTAAACTTTTTTTTTTACAACCATTGGTCCCATATAGGGATGGTCAATGGGGAAATGGGGGCGGATGTAGGTCCTCCCATCCCCAACCCCATTTTCCAAACACTCTCCCATCCCTCCTCATTTCCCCATTTGGGGGAAATGGAGTTGGGATAATTTTGGGAGGAGGTCCCCCCATCCCCATCCCTATTTCCCCATTTCTCTCATTTCTCTCCGTTTTTTTCTGTTTCCCTATTTCCCCAAAGTCCCCAATTCCTCCATTTTTTCTATATCAGTAAAAATTACATATTAAAGAAACACATAAATTCGCAATCCAATAAATTTAAATACAAAATAACATCTCATACTAAAGGTGTAAGTTTGGGCCGGCCCGGCCTGTTTGGGCACGGCCTGCCGGGCCTGGCACGCCATGCCCATTGGGCGTGCCGTGCCAGGCCCGGCACGGCACGTGGGCACGGCCATGGCAGGCCGTGCCGATGGGCCTGGCCGTGCTGGCCCGTTTGCCCGGCTAGACGGCCAAACTAATTTTTTTTTAAAAAATATTAATATATATATATATATATATATATATATATATATATATATTAATTAACTAGGCCCACTGTGCCTGGCACACCGGCCAGACGTGCCGAGCCTGGCCGGCAAGGCGTGCCTCGGTTGGAGGCCCGACACGGCCTGTAATTATGGGCCGTGCTAGGCACGGCCTGCCTTCCTTGGCATGCCGAACGGGCCGGCCCATATTTACACAACTATCCCATACAAATTGAAAATGAAAGTTAAGTTGTTTAATATGTATATATAGTTAGTAAAATATGTTAATAAATTATATGGAGCTTGCTTGATATGTAATTTAACAAGAAAAACAATATGTATATATAGTTTGATTGCTTGATGTATAATTTAAGTTATAGTTTATAAATATGCATATATAGTTAGTAAAATAAAAATAATAAAAATATTAACAATATATATTAATATAATTTTTATATAATATTATAATATTTGGGGGAAATGGGGAAATGGGGAAATGGGGATGGGGACGGGTCCCCCCATCCCCAACCCCAACCCCAACCCCAACCCCAACCCCATTTAAAATTGGGGTTAAAAGTCATCCTCCCCATTTCCCCATTTCCCAAAAAAAAAAATATTCCCCCAAATGGGGATGGGGGAGCGGGGGTTCAGGGCCCCAAGGTAAAATGGCCATTTGGGACTATCATACTTTTCAAAAATACATCAAATTGGTCCCTATTTTAGGGATCGTTAGTCAAACTTAACAGTTTTAGAGGTATTTTTATCTTTAATAAAAAAAATATGCCACATGTCAATACAACCAATTTTTTTTTTTAAATTAATATTTTATATTTGACAAAATAAAAGTAATATAATATTATAAATTACAAAAACAAAAAAAATATAAATACAGAAAAAAAAATCTGCGATGTTGTTGATGGTAGAGGTGCTGCCTCCACCGGAAAAGTTAGGGAAGAAGCCAAGACCTCCTCTTTACCTTTTTCGGGAGGAGGCGTGGCATCCTCATACCTAGATTGGCCTCCTTCCACGATTTCCAAGTAGGAGGTGCAGCCTTCTCCTGTCCAGATTGAGGGAGGAGGATGCGTCTCCTTCGAATGAATCGAAAGGATTAAACGCAACCTCCTACCATGATTTTCAGGGAGAAGGAGTGCTTCCTCGCCTCCTCCCATGATTTTCAGGGAGGAGGAGCGCTTCCTCCATTCGATTCATTCGGAGAAGGCACGACCTCCTCCTGCCCATATCTATGGAGGTGGCTGTGCCTCGATCCTCTCATGATTTTTAGGGAGGAGGCGCCCCTTCCTCTCTTGAAGAGAGGAGGAGACTTATTTTTTAATTTTCATATGTTTAATGTAGTTTATTAATTTAATTTTATTATTAATTTTTTTTTAAATATGTTTTATAACACATATCAATTTCGTATTGGATAATCTAAATTGGTAAAGTTGTCAAATTGTACGAGGTTAGATTGTAAAAGTGTCATTCTCGCTCAACAATTGAATACAAAGGGTAAAATTATCAATTTGTATTTTCGGTAACGTTGGAGCATCAAAATTAGAGTTAGAAAGACCAATTTGATGTATTTTGACGAAGTAAGAAGGATTGTAAAAAAGCAAACTCGTTTACAAAATGAGTAATGTTAGACTTTTCGATTTTTTGTTAAGTTCCTATCCAAATGGTATTGGCATATGAGGCGTCAACATCACATCACTCATCACATAATTTTATGATTTACAAGATGTTGACACCTCATATGCCAATACTATTCAAAAAATCTAGTATTACTCTTACAAAATTGATGTTTCGTTAAAACTTAAGGACTAAATAGATAATACCTCACTAATTATCTACGTACCTAATTTAATATATAATAAATATAAATAAAATAATATATTTTAATTACCAAAATATTTTTAAATCCCAAAATTTTCAATAACATCTCCTGCAAATTGCACGAACTAATTACCCAATTGCACTTACGTCTCAAGTCAATGGGTGGTCAGTAGCTGTCCAACGTTAGTTAGTTAGGTACGTGGGGTTGTTTTCGTCACTGTTTGCCTAGAATAACCGTATGAAACTGAATTTATCATCCGATAGTTATTTTGTTGGTGTTTAATCAAATGAGCGGTTACTAGGTTAATTTTATCATTAGGGTAAATTGCACTAAAATGCCTTGACATTTGTTAATATTGCAACTAGATTGCACTTTTACTAAAATAGTGCCCTTGACCAAACAATTGACAATTATTATTAACGGTTGACCGTTTAATTTTACTAAATGTCCAAATTACCCATAATAAAATCAGAAAAAAAAAATAGAAAGTAAAATAAACAAAAACAAAAAAATCAGAAAGTAAAATAAAAAAATAAAAAAAATCAGAAAGTAAAATAAAAAAGTAAAAAAAAAATCATAAATTAAAATAAAGAAGTAAAATAAAAAATCAAGAAAATAAAATAAAAATTAGAATTTTTTTTTTTTTTAAAGAGAACTTCTTCATCATCAAACAATCACCTGCAAAGTGATTAGCATGTTATTTAACAAAATTTAATACCATTCACGATTTTTGTTGGAATGTTGCACATCTATTATAGGCACGCAATTCTTCTTACCTCTCTTTCACTTCTCTCACACAATTCATCAAACACCTTACAGGCACCTGCACAAAATCTCTCAAAAATCAAAGTCTCTACAAACCCTCATTCTTCACTCAAATCAAGAGACATCACTGATAAAAACAATTCAACACCACTACCAATTCAACATCATCAAACACATCGTTGGTAAAAAAAGGAAGAAAAAAATGTTTGAGTTCATCCATCTAGTCTGTGTGTGTTTTCTCCCTGCCATTGTTGTTTCTTTTCTTCCAACAAAAACAGATCCACTGAAAACCTCAAAACCATTGGGTCTCAACCTTTCTTCGAATCTTCAAAATCGTTGTCTTCTTCTCGCAATGGCGACGATTTGTGAGGCTTATTGGTTTCTCTTGTGGGGTAGCCATGGAAGAGAGAGAGCAAGAAAATGGAGAAGATTTTTATGATTGTCGCTGAAAACAAATTAGATAAGATGTTGATGGGAGATTATTAGAGATATGGTTCCAATTAAACATCTGGGAACCAAATCCACGTTACTATTTTTTTTACTTCTTAAACATTTTTTTAAAATTATTTAAAGATTTTATTCCTTAATTTTAATGGTAAAATGACCTTATTACTCTTTTGACATAAAAAACCCAGTTAACTATAATGGTCAACGTTAGGTCAAGGGTACTTCTCTGTAATTTAGACAAAAGTACAATCTAGCTGTAATTTGAGCAAATGTCAAGGTCTTCGATGCAATTTACCTAAATATATATTAGGAAAATCCGTACTTAAAAAGTCATCCAAAACACATCCAATAAACAAGAGTAAATTGCACTAAAGTACCTTTATCTTCGTTCACATTGCAACAAGATCGCACTTTGTTAAAATGATAGATTAGTACCTTTGACCAAATGCTTGACCGTTAGAAATTAGAATTAACTAGGCATTTTTTATTAGAAGGGTAATTATGTCATTTTATCCATAAAAAAGTGATAAAATAAAATTCTTTAAAAAAAGAGAGAAAACCAAAAATAACTATTGAAAATATTAAACTTTCGTTAGTAACAACTTTTAAAACTTTAACCACTTTTGAAACTTTAATCGTTAATAACCATTTTTTTTAAAAAAAAAATTTAGTGTATGTCCATAAATTACAAAAATACCTATAAATTTAGTTTTTTTTTTATAAAAAAAAAAACTGGAAGAGAACTTGAAATCATGACTAAAATCTAGAACAAAACTTGAGACTTGAAAAAAAAATTGAAACATGAAATCTTAACTAAAAACATGAAAATTTTAAATTTGAAATCTTGACTATATTGAAATGTTGAAACTTGAAATTTTGACTAAATTGAAATGTCAAAACTTGAAATGTTCTAGGTTTATAGGTTTTTCATTTTCTTCTTCTTTTTTCTACAGATCACATCACCACATGTAGGGGGAGCTCGACGGTGCTTCTGGACGGTAGTGAAGCCTAGGCGACGACACAGCAGCACGCCGGCAAGCCAGCAACGTCCATAAATCCTTAAAAAGTGACGAAATAAAAATCTTTTTAAAAAAGAGAGAAAACCAAAAATAGCTATTGGAAATATTAAACTTTCGTTAGTAACCACTTTTTAAACTTTAACCACTTTTTAAACTTTAATCGTTAATAACTATTTTTTTTATAAAAAAAATTAGTGTATGTCCATAAATTACAAAGATACCCCTTAATGTAGTTTTTTTTTAAAAAAAAATTTGGAAGAGAACTTGAAATCATGACTAAAATATGGAACCAAACTTGAAATCACGACTAAAAACTTGAAACATGAAATCTTAACTAAGAACATGAAATTTTTTAACTTGAAATCTTGACTAAATTCAGGGGGGGAGCTCGACGGTGCTTCTGGACGGTCGTGAAGCCTAGGCGACTGCACACCAGCACGCCGGCAAGCCAGCAACGTCGCATGAGAGAGAGGAGAGGAGAGAGAAAGAGAGGTACGAGGGAGAAAGAGAAAGAGATGAGAGAGAGGTACGGGAGAGAGAAAGAGAGGTTCAGTGAGAGAGAAGGGAGGCCGACGACGATTCGCTGATGCCGATTCACCGACCTTGGCGACGAAGCTGGCAACGACTCACCGGCACATCACCGACGGGGGAGAGAGAGAGGAGATGAGCAAGAAAGAAAAAGAGAAAAAGAGAGAGTGTGTTTGGAGATGATTTTTATATGAGAGCATTCAAGTACTTTTTTTTAAATTGATAATTAACGAATAAATTTTTCGTTTGTAGTTAAAAACAATTTTTCTATGTTATATGTGATTATTTTTGGTAATTTCCACTTAAAAAAACTAAAAGAAAATTATATGTAAGAAGGAAAAAAAAATGTTCCCAGATATTATAGGGAACCAGATCTCTCTCCATTGTTTCCTCTAATTCTTTTCCAATGACAATGCCAAAGTCTTCTCTATATATTTTTCTTGGTCTTTCTTCCATGGGAACCCGACAAGAGAAACCAATAAACTTCAGAAACTTCGTCGTTGCGAGAAGAAGACGACGATTTTGAAGACTAAGAAAAGGGGTTGAGATGCATCATTTGTGGGTGTTTTCATGGTCTATGTTTTCTGTGGAAGAAAAGAAACAAAGATGGTGGATGAAACACGTATCAACTAGAGATACACGTTTGGGGAATAGGGATGGATATAGGTCCCCCCATCCCCATCCCCAATTCCCCATTTTTCCCGTTTATTCCTGTTTTCTTGTATCCACTGGTCCCCTATTTTCTCATTTTCCTATTTAACTAAAAATAAAATTAAATTAAAAAAAAAACCTGTCATTACAAATAAAACATATCAATGCATTACAAATTCAACATAAAATGTTTCAAATAATTCAAATATATATTATAATTATTTATATACTTTTGAAAAAAATAGGAAAATGGAGATCTCCATCCCCATCTCCATTTCAATTTAATTGTGGGAAAAATGGAAAATCATCCCCATTCTCTCTCATTTTCCCATTTTCCCATTTTTTTCCAAAAAAATAATCTTCAAATGGAATATTTGGGATCCCGGGATAAATGTGTATCCCTGGTATCAACTCTATCTTCTTCATTTTTTTTATTTAATGATGTGCAGCGGGTAATGTTGAATTAGCGATGTTGAACTATTTTTACTAGTAACGTGTTTACATGTGAGCGAAGCATGTGGCAATGTGTGGGTCTCTAGAGAGATTTTGTGTGTGGATGCCTATAAAGTGTTTTATAATTTAGGTGCGAGAAGTGAAAGAGCGGTAAGTAGAAATTGGTGCCTATAAAATGTGGAACAATATTTATGTACCGATTTGTCAGTACCCAAGCTACTAACTCCACCAATGAGGTGGTGACACATGGTCTATTTTATTAGATAATTAAAAAAAAATTAAAAAAAGAAGACTACTTAACAACACCCCGTTAGAGGAGTCAATATCCAAACATTTTTCTAAAATGTGTACTAGTGTAGTATACCAAGAGAAATTGTGAATGATATTAATCTTTTTTTTTTGTTTTGGGAACACGCTAATCACTTGTAAATTGCAAGAAAGAGTTAAACATAGTCTAGAACAAAGGAGAATTTGAACATGCACTCTTTAATTAAAAAAAAAAGCAAAGGAAGAAGTGGAGGGATGAAATGCAGGTGATTGTTTGATGAAGAACAATGATGTGTCCTTTTATTTTTTTTTTCCCGATTTCATTTTTTTTTGTCTGATTTTATTTATTTTAATATATTTTATCATTTTTATTATTATTATAATTGATTAAATATGTTACTTAAGGGTACTTTGGATATTTCATAAACTTTGGCTAGTAACCGGTTAACTCTAATAGCCAATCCTTTGGTCAAGGATACTAATATGTTATTTTGACAAAATTGCGATTTAGTTAAAATTATACTAAAGGTCAGGTTGTTTCGGTGCAATTTTCGCTTACAAAACCAATAAAGAATGTCATACCAAATTTCAAAAGTCATACCAAGGTACTGCTAGAATAGTTCCTGTCCTCTCCCCCTTCTAAAAAAGATTTGGATCCTGTGTTGATTTGATTTTTTTTTTTTCATAATGGAAATAAAATAAATAAATGAATAAATCTCAACTATTTATTAAACATATCACCAAATTCTAAAAACAAAACCTAAAATTTATGTAATACTTTAAAAAAGTGAAAATTACACAAACATACCTCAACTTTAACATATATATGAGGCATAATCCAGTTGTGCTAAAAATACAAGAGCATACCCTTGGCTTAGGTAATGACCGTTAAATCTAACATTGATATAAACTTTTATCTTAAAAGTACCAAAATACCCTTCAACTAATATTTTTTATTATAAAAAAATCAACAGATCTCTATGATCATCATCGAGTCTCCAGATCTCCAATGGAGAGATTTGGATTAGTTCGACAGAAAAGAGAATTGGTTTAGTTAATTATTGATGGTGATTTCTAGTTTAATCTCCCGTCACACAATTAATGTATAAAAACTAGTTGCAAACGAAAAGTAAACGGAAAATAAATAAGACACATAATTTACAAGGTAAAACCCCAATATGGGGAAACGTCCACGGTTGCCAACAACGTCCACAAAAATTCACTATGTTAAGAGAATATTACACACTCAACCTCTCTCACGCTTCTTCTAGTCAAAATTGCATTAACCCCGTTTCAGGTATTTTTAGGGTCTATTTATGCATATCTAGAACCCTAATTCTTAATATACACGTAAGGAACGTTTTTTCCATTTAATCAAATTCTAACTTCTTAGAGTTGAGTTTTCTTTCTTTCCTATATTTGTGCTTCAATTGTCTTTAGATCTCTTTCATAATCTGGACTCTGATATCTATAAGGAAGTTTGTTTCTTTATCTGAGTGCACTTCCAAAAATCTTGTTCAAATCGGACTATTTTTTATCGTATTTGAGTCGTGATTCCATCGAATTTGGGTGCTGTCCACGTGTCATGCGTCCGATCGTTTATTTTCCTGACCATTCTTGTTTCCCTCTGATCAGCGATTCTACCCGACCCTGGCCCCGACCATCTTGACGATTCGATCATATTTACTAACCCGATCATCTGCGTTATCTTAGTCGGGGGGAATGGTCGGGTTTTCTCTGTCCTACTTGGGTTGACTTAATCTGATCATCTTCTAGTGACGTGACACCTTCGACCCTAATCTTTTGCTGACATGTCGTGTCATCAATAATTTGCTAATAACAACACCCCCTTAAACATACAAGATCGAGTATCTTGTTTGAAATGGAGCCCACTCGGTAAAGTATGTTTAACTTATTATTATTTTTTGTCGTGGTGTTCATGAATGCACATTTAATGCTTTATGGTTGAACGTTAATGTCAATCACGCTTGTTTCGACTGATGCATTTATTCAGCCACTTTTTCAAACTTCAAACAACTTATGTTTTTCGTTTCTAATGCACCTACCCCCATTCGTGCCTGGTGACGTGAACGTGTTCTTATGACATCATCCGTTCCAATATATAGCTCAAGGACTTTTCATTTTCCCCCACAACTTCATAGTGCTTTTTCTCAAAAAAAAACCTAGCTTTTCACCCTCTTTAGATTCTTGCTTTTCTTTGCTCTTAAACTTCTGTGTCTCCGCCGCACTCGCTGTACTCCATGTATGTACCTAACTATTCGCTATAATTATTTTGAACTTTTCATGTATGCCATCGATGCTAGCGATAATGAGAATATGGCAGAAGCGGGTGTTGCCCCTGCTCAACTGACCTCTAATTCGTATCAGGTGTTGATTAGTCTATGGCATTTGTGGAGAAAGATTAGGGCAAAACACCTCCCGATCCCCCCATGAGATACCTAATTTTTATACTTTGGGTCGATCAGATACATGTGAGACTTTTTATCTCCGGTCGACGTCATCGAGCAGTTGGATTCCCCACGGTTATAAGGAAAAACCTACCCCTCTAACATATAAAGATTAAAAAGCTTTCATCTGAGGGTTTCCTTCTTCCAACAAGTACTGGAAGAACAACTGGTTATTTGTCAACATAGATTGGGGTGAGATCGCGGTGGCCGATCCATCCCATCAGCTAAACCGAAGCAACGTTCCAAGGCATTTATGTATCCCCAAGCTATAGAACAAAGCTGCATCAGTTATGACCAGGGAACATACCGATACAGTTGTTAAGGTAGCCTCGACTCCTTGGGAGGTCAGGGGCCGCCGTAACTTGTACTCAGAGAAGGAGTTGATTGAACTGGGTCTCTTTCCTGAGATATCCGCCAGACGCAGAAGTCGTAAGTCTTTCTCTTTAAACTTCCTTATGATTGCTTACATTTTTGCTCATTATTTCTCGTGATGTCTTTCTTTTCAGTATATGAACTAGACATCATCGCTAGCGAGCAGACCGAAAAGGCTAAGAACCTTGATTGGGTGAACAGGAAAGCGATTGCTGATCAAGTGGCTCAAGGCATTGCTCCTCCAAAACATGACTTAGTGGAACAAGTGTACGAGTCCGATCGTGACGGTTCCTGCTGACCAGGTGGTAGCAAGTAGTCGTGATGCCCCTCCCCCTACAAACGGTCGAAGGGAATCATCTAGAGCTAGGTTATGTCGGGTGCACTCCTCTACAGAGAGGTCTGATCGTGAGAGGTCAGACAGGGAAAGATCTAGCCGAGATAAGTCCACAAGGGACATACGGAGTCGTGAGGAGCCAGATAAGGGAAAATCCCATAGGACCAGGTCTGATGACAATGCCCCTGGAAATAAAGTGGCCAAGATAGTCAAGGGATCTTCTGCCCCTGAAGCCATCCATAAAAAGATAGAGATCCTTGGTGATGCTAATCCATTACCATCTCGGTCAGAGGTTGACCCCCTTATTTTGGATGATGAGGGGGATGATCAGGGGACCTTAATTTAGTTGATTCTAAGGGATCGACCGTCAAAGAAAAAGGGTGATCGGGTGGTTTCGATGTCTTCCGTTATCCCATCTGAACCAACTAAGGTCATCGAAGCAGTAATACCTCAAACTTGTCCCTCGCCTTCTCGAATTCAACCCGGCCGTTACCCAACGGGGTTCCCATCATATCGTCTGGGGAAAACTCCCATAGATTTTTCGATTAAACACCAGATAGTCTTCACTAACCCAGACTCTGATGACAAGGAGTGTAACTCGGAGGAGCAATTTATTGACAGTGATCTGCTGGACATCACGAAGGAACAAATGCTTGGACTACTGTTGGAGTCAAGGACTGGTGCTGAAGTTAAATTAGTTGAGGACGTTCAAGCAACCTAGTCTAGGGGTATTCCCCCATTTTACACCACCTGGGTCCCTTCGTAAGGACGGTGTCAGTGAAGGTCAAGTTTTCGAGGGGCCAAGTTACGAAGCTCCTGTGGTTGCCTTTCAGGCTGGTGAGAGTATTGTGGTCTTACAGACGCCAAACACTGTTGGCCCGACCCTTCCTATGACGCTTCCGACTATCTCTACTTCCGGTCACGACCAATCCATCCCGTTGGCGATTCCAGATACTTCAACTTCTAGGTCCCCTCATTCATGTGATTTTTGAGCTGACCCCCTTTCCATGTTTCGCTCAATGTCCGCCGACGAAGGGTATATTGTTACATCATCTAGAATTTGCCAATAACATTAATCAAAATAATAATTATTTTAAAATCACTGAATCTTCTATTATCCATTCTAACAGAGATTTGGTTTGGTTAATAAAAATAATTATTAAAAAAAACATCACCGGAGATCCAATTATGGTTATTTTTTTAAAGAAAAAAACATCACCAGAAAATAAGATATAGTTCAACTTGGATGATTTTATATCATCTCCCAAAAAATATCAAAATATTTAATTCAATCTCTCTAGCTTAGAGACAATACCAAAATAAATATTAAAAAGAAAAAACTCAAAAGAGATTGAGACTTCATTGAAGAGAACTCTTCAACCCACCAAACCCTCAACATAATTGCACCGACCATCCCTCAAGCACCGCCGCCACAATCTTCTTCGCATTTCTCTCCATCTCCCATTCCCACCATGGCAATTGCAAGCTGATCATCTATTGAATATTTGGACGAGATTTGGATCAATTTCCTACAATCGAACTAACCTTTCCATATTTTGAAGGAAATGAACATATATAGCGCTGAAAAGAGATCATAGAAAATTTTTAATTTTTAATTTTTTAAAATGACAATACTACCCTTCAATGGTTAACACTACCGTTAACTTTAACGATCAACACAAAATTCAAGGTTATTTTTCTATAATTTTGGCAAACCTAGATTATGCATCATGTATGTGTTAAAGTCGAGGTATGTTTGTGTAATTTTCCAAAAAAAAAAAGGTTAGGTCCAACAACACGAAGAAATGAGTTTAAAAGTCAGAAGGGGTAATTGCATAAATATGATAGTTTTAGCCATATACATACAAACTTCCTTCGATATTCAAAAAATTATTACACAAACATCCCCTACCGTTAGATGGATCCGTTAATCAATGGTTAAAAGTGTAAAAAGTCTAAAATACCCTTCATTGTTATTTTAAATAAACTATATTTTTTTTAAAAATAAAATAACAAATATTCAATTTTTTTTAGAAAACATGAATATATCTTAAATCTAAAATCTGGAAAAAAAATTCATCTTTACAAATATAAAAAGTAGTTTTTAAAACAATTTAATAATAATTAAATTTTGAAATTTAAATTTATTTAAAATCATGGCGGATTGCACAAACTATTTTTTTTTAATTTTTTAAGATGAATTTTTTGTGTTAGGTTTCAAATTTAAGATACATTCATATTTTCTAAAAGATTGTTAAATATTTTTTTATCTTATTTTTAAATTTTTTAGTTTATTTAAAATAAAAATATATGGTGTTTTAGACTTTTTACATGTTTGACCATTGACTAATGGATCTATCTAACGATAGGAGTTGTTTTTGTAATATTTTTCAAATGTTGAGGGAAGTTTGTGAGTATATGACCAAAACTGATATATTCGTATAATTTTATCAAATCTCGGGTTTGTTTGTGCAATTCCCCCAAGTTAGAATAGCTTCAAGTTCAGTATGGGAGTGTCTATTTGCCACCCAAATTGTTTCTACTTCCACCGAATTACTCTCTGCACCCGTTTATGAAAATTAAGTTTTTTTATTTTACTTTAACACACATGAGTATTCCAAAATTAACCTTAGTAATCCTCTGTCATTCACCAAATTCTTTCTACACCCACCACCATTTTTTTTTTCCGTTCGTTTATCTACGATTCCGTTTATTTCACTAACAACCAAATCCGACCATCAATTAGATAACATATTTTTTTTTATTAATTGTTTCTTGATATTTTACCTCTCATTCCACAGTAGTGGTCGCGGTTCAAATCTTATGAGTGTTTCACTAGAATTAAACTTTGAGAATCAACATATTAAACAGTGATGGGTGTGGGGAGAAATAATTTGGGTGGAATTAGAGCCACCCTTAGTTTATATGATTCACATTATTCGGATTTTGCCTAATTGTGAATGCAGACCATAAACTAATAAATATGACACGGTATAGCACTCATGATTTTACATTAACTTATAAATATCAGAGGAACAACCAATATATATACTGCAAATATAATGATATATATATATATATATATGTATGTATATGTATAATTGATATAAACTATAAAGAATTAAAGACACAAACAGATGAAGTGACTCAAATTGAAGGTCATATACCATCGGATCGTACTATATATTTTTGCTATAAAACATGATAACAGGAGGTATTAAGTTGGTTAGTGTAAAGATAATCACCATGAGTGTTACAAAATTAAACTGGATTAAGATTTGCAAATGAACAACAAATTAACATATACAAAAACTAACAAAGAAAGATTCATGTCTAAACAACCAAAGATATTGCAAAGAGGCATGTGTTTGTTTTATTATAATGGCCCTGGCCTCCAAACTAAAATTTCTGGCTCCACCATGGTAAGTAACGTAACTCAGACTTCACAACTTCATTGAAATATACATGAGAGAACAAGTACTAAATCAATCTTATCTTATCGATGATATATAGTCCCTTTTTAAAATTAACAAAAGTAAAGTGGAACGAAAATGAGTCTATAAATAACCTAAGGTATATGTTTCCTATTTAAACCAGTAGGGATAATATTTGTGGAGGAAAGAAGTCGTACTTGGCATTCAATTCACGAAAGAAACCAAAATTCATTTTTTGTGATGTTGATAACAAGAAAAACTAGTCGACGTTTCAAATAGAGTACTGGGTCTTTCTTCAACCTGTAAAAAATAACCTGAAAGTATTTAACTAATCATATCGCCAGTCATACAAGTTATCATTTACAAACTTACACTCAAACTTTCTTTAAATATATTCAAAGTTCAAATATAGTGGCTATTTATAACTCTAACAGCTATATGAATTAATTAAAGATGATTAGCAGAAGAATTAATTAATAAGAGCGACGTACAGAAACAACCAGAAAATTTGATTACCCTTTGTTCAAGTACACAGATTAATTGCACGAAATATTTAGCAATATTGGTAAACTATATATGCTAATTTAATTCCTACAAGAAACCAAGTCAAAATGTGGAAAATAATGAGATAGCTTTGGTTACTGTAGGTTATACTGGTTCAAGAGCTGGTGTTTCACGAATAGCATATGAACATGGCAATGCCCTAATTAGGAGAATAGCTTCAGTGTATCATATGTATTGCATCCTCTTAAATAATATCATGTCATGTAGCATTATTAGCTAACTAATCAAATATGTTTTGACATATGAGATGATAAAACTTTCAGTGGCTATGAGTATTATACACTCGATGCAATAAAGATTTTCCCCAGCACTTACTATCTTGGCTTTTATACATTAAATTTTTTTTTTTTTTTTTACATTTTTTTTACATTTTTTTTTATCTTTCTATCCTTTGTCCTCCATAAAGGAATTCTAAGGTGCCCAATTGTTTATGTGCAAATTATCAAGATTTTTATTTTAAGAATTATAAATTTAAGAAAAAACGAATATGAACATAACTCGAACTTATAATTTTATTGGTGCTAGAATGATAAGTTTATTACTAAATCAACATCAAATTCATCAAAAATTATCACGATTTTTAATTAAGAAGTGGATTCCATCCAATTAATGATGCCATCGATCAACACATGTGGTATATATTATCTAAAAAACTGAGTTGTTTACATATACGAGCTTTTATCTAAAACAATTTTACATTTGTAATTGATAATTTTTTTTTTTTAAAAAAAAACGAAAATGAAGATTTACTCAACCACAAATTGCCATGATATCTGATGTGTCACAAAATTCTTCCAACTTAACATACTTAGATAAACAAATTGATCAGGATCCAAGTCCAATATTAGGGGCTTTCAATGTGCATTGGCTCACAACATCATACATTCATACAAATTAAAATATAACATATCCATACAAAAGCATTGAGCCATTACTATCTAACAGTTATTGCCGGCAAATGTTTCTTAAATTATAATAAACCTTTCTGATGAAGTTTTATACAAAAATTCGACAAGTCAAGTTTTAAAGTCCTCAGTCAATTAGAAATATTCAGATACGAAGGTTATAAGTTATAACTTTAACAACATGATTTCCACATGCATTGATGTTCATGCTATGACAGAATGAAAATTGTAGTAAATCATTCATGCTATAACTTCCGGGACCAAGGTCCATTTCAAACAATTATGGATAAAAAATTAAGAAATAATTCTCTAATTATGTCAAAGTCGATTTGTTTTCGTGTGGGTTCACTTATTATCATCTGAGATAATTAGTTCAGTAAAACTGCATAAAAAAAAAAAAATCAGGTCCGAACAAACTAGAGAAAGACTCAAAAATTAAGAAACGTTACTTCTATGTGCTTTTGGGAAGATTTCTTCAGAGACATGCTGTCACATTGTCACGTCTTATGCTACAAAAAAAATTTAATGAGACTGGAAACTGACAAGAACTTATAATTTACTTGAAGTGTAGCAGCTTTTTTCTTTGAATGATTTCTGAGAAAAAAAGAATGGATTACTGAAAATCCGGATGATTTCTAATTTAGAGTTTTAAACAATCTTGAAATCATAGATTATATACTCTAGATTTCTTCAGTTTGTGTTGCAATTCACACATTATTGTCTAATTAAACTCTAAATTAAATCACATTTATGTATATATGCATGCAATTTAAATATATAAAATATATATTGAAGCAACCGTGAAGAAAATTTCAAATCTCACATTCATTAATTAAAAGCTAAATATTTGCATGTATATACTAACATCAACATGTATCGCTGTAAGATCAAAAAGTGAAGCTAAAACTAGTTTCAATATATAAATATATATGAAAAAATTAGTTAAATATTAAATTTAAAAGATGTTCTGGTAATCAAGAAGGAATACCCACACCAAGAAAATCTATGAAAGGAACATCCTCGTGTTTGATAGATTCATGATGATGATCTCCTTGGCCTTGCTGTGCAGTAGACGTACTCAATCTCATGCTCATGCTCGGGTAATTAGCAGGCGAGTTGTTGGAAAATTTAACCAAATCCTTCTTCATCATTCCATTCCTTTCGTTATGATCATCTCCACCTTGAAGGCCAAATGGACTTGAAATGACTCTCCTGTAGTTTGCAAGCCCTAATGCATTGGAATTCAGCGGATAGCTGTCGCAGATTGAAGAATTTGGACCGTATCTATGGAGAGGTTGATGATGATCAGAAGCTTTTGAGCCTTCCTGATGAGTGAAATAATTAGAATTAGAATTGAAGTAATCTCTAGGCACTTCTGATCTTCTCGATAAATCAACTGGAGATGAAAGATTATTGTTTGAAACCGTAGCCATTTGTGGGCCAAAATTCCATGAAAGCGAAGAACTAGAAGGCGGTGTGAGTGCAAAAGTCGCCCTATCTGTAATATTGGGGTTTCGGAACTCAAAGATTCTACCATTCTCAAACCCAATTTTGGAGGTAAATACATCTTGGGAGGATCTTAATAATTTTCTTGCATGAAAATTATGATCATGAGAAGTGGTGGTGCAGGAGTTGGTAAGAGTACTAGTAGTGTCTTGATAACTTCTCTTGCCACATATCTTGGATTGTTCTCTTTGCTTTCTTGCCATGATAACATGCCAATGATTTTTGACAGCATTATCTGTTCTACCAGGAAACAATCTGGCTATGAGTGCCCACTTGTTTCCGTGAATTCGATGAGCTGCAAGTAGCCTTTCTTCTTCCTCTTCAGTGAATGGTCTTCTGTTGATTCTAGGGTCAAGTTGATTAAACCACCTCAATCTGCAACTCTTCCCTACAATTGTTCACAAAAGCCCCTGGTAAATACCTTACAACATGCAATATCTCATATACAATTAATTAATTGTGAATATTATATGTTCATAAAACTTAGATCTAGAAATTAAGATATCAATAATTACACACAACTAAGGCACACCACTTGAAAAAAGTAATTATAAGCCCTTAAATACTTCGAACATCATGAATATAACTTGATCATTTAATAATCATGTTAATTTTTTTTTTCTAGTTTGAGAACATTTAAAATCTGAATAAATGTTTTTTTTTTTAAAAAAAAAAACCAACCTAGAAAAAACCTTGAGAGATATAGATGAATAGAGAGGGAGGGAGAAAGAGGGATCTTAATCTATCAGTTAATTACCTGATCTTCCTTGTAGCTTTTCTGCAATAGAGTTCCAATTTTGTGCACCGTATTGTTCAACAAGTTGGCGGAGTTTTTCATCCTCAGCAGGTCTCCAGTGTCCTCTAGGACAGCTCTTGGTCGCATCATCACTTGAACCAGCTCCTGAATCCTCCATCTTCCCCTGATGCTGGTGGCGTGGCTGCGGCTGCTGCGAATTCAATAATTTTCATCAAGTACAGAAAAGAGAATAGTCGAGAAGAAGATATATAAGGCAGAAGAAAAATGAGCACCAATAGAATAAGAAAGTGGGGTTGGTTTAGGGTTGTGGATGGCCAGTCACTTTTGTTGGTTTTACACGACACATTTAACCCCCCTATGTAATTTGTAGAACCACTAACCTTTCTTCTTATGCCTTTGCCCCATGAACTTCTCCATCAAAATTCTCAACTAGCTACTACTCTTAATACTCTCTCTCTCTCTCTCTTACCCTTTAAAGTCATGGTATTACGTTAACTCTAAACCTGGGTGTGTGATTTGGGTACCTTATGGTTTCTATTAAAGGGACAGCTCTCCTATTGCAAAGTTTACTGCCTTCCTAATTCCTTTCATAATTAACAAGGTAACGTCAATTATTTAGTGTCATATATATATGTATGCATCTTATTCAAAGTTATCAAAGATTTATATGCAAGAGTTGGTGAGGGAATGCATATACCTTGACACAATTACTATTTACTAGTACTATTGGCTGGTTTGAGTAGCATTCGACACTGAATTTGGCTCAATAGTCTCTGCGGCTCAATAGTCTCTGCAGGCATTGCACCACATCCAGACAGTTATAATGGGTTTGAAATACATATTCCTGGTTAGAAGAAGAAATGGAGGTCTATGTCAAGACAAATTAATATGCCCATTAATTGAGCTCTGCCTTTTTTTAGTATACAAGACTTCTTACGGAATCAATATGGAAAGCAGATGGTAGAGAGAAAGCTTGTATTAAGTAGTACTGCCAAAAAAGAGTTGGTAAACTTCAAAGTTGTCACACCCGAAATAAGCTATGAAAAATCATGTTAAGATGGGTAAGCTTTTAAAGAACCCACATGCCCTATTATCCCATTTGCTATTTATAAATAAAGCTATAATTAGTTGTTATTAGCTGAATCTGTTCCAAATATTCAATTAAAACTAATCACTCAAGTGCTTACCACATAAATTAAGGTTGTTTTATATATAATTCAACTATTATCATCAGGTATATATATATATATGTATGTATCATGTATGTACCATAATCAATGAATTGAAAAACATCTCAATTTAGAAATAAATTCAATCATCTTATTAGCTGGATTAACCTAAAGGCAATACCAATGGGCAAGCTACATTGTACAGTGATTTTTTTTTAAATTTGTTTACTTTTTTAATGAGAAATAATACAAAAGATCCTAATTGATTTACTTAGGGACAAAAAATTTCCAAATAAATAGAAACGTCGAATGATGGAAAAAAAAGCATCAGTTTAATTAATAACACCTGACATCTTGCTTATATATTCTTATATATATATATATATATATATATATATATATATATATATATATATATATATATATATATATATATTTATAGTTATTTTCCTATCGGTGCGTATCGATATAATTATATAAGAACATTGAATGTGAGTCACTCATATATAATAGAGTTTTGACAAATGCATACGTACCAAGTCAAAATATGTAAAATGAGTGGTTCACATACAATATTCTTATATAAATCCATCAATACGTATATGCGAAATTTTTGGTATATATATATATATATATATATATATATATATATATATACTATATATGCCAGGCAAATTACAGATCTAATATCAACAAGCTAGTATTATTGCAAATTACAAGTTTAGGAATATAATTAATCTGCACCTGTGTGTGCATGGTTTGAAAAGTAAATGATGACAGTAATGTCTGGTAGTTGCGAAATAAATGACAAGTAAGAAAGAATGATAAATTAACTGGGTATGGTTAAGAGATGGAAAGGAAGGAGACCTTTAAACTAAAATATTCATTAATGAATGAAGGAATTGTATCCTTGAGTGTGAGAACAGCATCTGGAAAAGTATGGCTAAACCGTTTGCCTTTTTCCATACTTCCATGCAGATGGCTAGTCAAATACTAATGTTTGAAATATTTTCCTCTCGAATATACAATTAACTTAACTTATTAATTAATTAACCACCGTGCAATGTAGCTCACCACTCTGTGGTTAAAGGTGTTGATTCGGGTTGATAATATCTTTGGTTTGAATTACTATCACTGCATATGGTGTATTAAAAAAACAAAACTTATTATTTAATTCATTAGTTATATAATTAAATCATTTTTCTGTTTTCTTATCTGATTGAGATTTTATACCCCACGAAATCAAACACTTGAAATCTCATCTAAATGTACTTAAAATAGTTTATCTATTAACGTCTATACAATATCAATTATCAAGCATTACCAATTAGTGGATATAATATTGGTGTGATCTACTTGTAATTGGTGGATGTGCCCATTTATTTTTTTCATCATACTATATATGTATTTCTGTATTAATTCCTGTCTTTTTAAAATTATTATTTATGAAAGAAAAACAAATTGCAGACAATATATAGTTTACACTCCATCATGGAATTACGTTTACTATATTGATCCTTCAAATTGCCGATTAAAATCTCACCACTAATTGACTTCTGTAATGTTGTTAGGTTTACTATTGGAACTCCATAATTTTATAATTATCCTAGCATAACACCACCTCGTACATTTAGTTAAATTGTATATGATTGATCTTTTTCTTATTTTTTTTCTTAATTTTTTATTACAATAAATATGAAATCAAACATTTTCCCATTTTGATGTGACAGCTCAAACCCCAAATTAATTTCGTATAATTTTTTTATCAATTAAACTTGTTAATTCCTACAATGTTTTAGTTATATGAGGTAGAAACGTTAATTATAATTTGAATCCAATATATTAGAGTAGTTTTATAAACGTAATCAAGCATTTATTTTTTGTTGCTTCATGCAAACTTGAAAATAATTAAAGTATTGGTTCACATATTGAACTTAAAATGGCTAGCAAATCATCATATTGATCCCCAAAACGAATTAAAATTAAGATGGACTGTCTAGATTAATGGATGTAATTATTAAGTGGGTAACTTTATATAGAAACCTTTGGACGAGGAAGTGGCCAAGTTGAGGTAATATCTCAAATTTTGAAAATGACTTCAACAGAAGTATGAAGTTGATACACTCAATTGGTAGTTGAAACGGTGAATGTAAGAATTTAATGATAGTCTTCTAATGCCGAAAATAAAATTCTCTAACAAGGAAAGTGTTAGGTTTTGGTTCGTATTCTCAAATGAACCCAGTGTGAACCAAACAAGACTCAACTGATGTGGAGCTTCCTGGAGATGTGAGATAACGTTTGGAAGTTGAAGATGGTGTTTGAGGGAGGCTTGAAGACTGAAAGAACAGATGAAAATAGAAAAGGTTTTTTCTTCTAGAAGTTCTTGTGCTAATCAGATTAGGAAAATCCTATACTTAAAAGAAAAAGATTTATTTTAAACAAGAAGACTTGTTATAATAGGAAATAGTATTTATGTGGAACAAACAATTCTTGTACGTTTAGGAGTAGGATTTCCTTTTATCTTTAACTCCCTGTAATTCACATAAATAAACCATAATAGCTAGGTTATTTGGTGTGGAGAAAAAGAACACCATGTAACATTAGAGAGTAGTGGAGAGATCCGGGTGAGAGACCCGTGGGAATATCCGGGAGGGATCAAAGGGAATATCAGTGGAACAAGTTAGAAATCTCTGGGTGATATTCAGGGGAGACCTAGGGGATATTGTGGGGTTCTTGGTGAGGATCTTGTGAGCGTGGTTTGGGGTTTGGGGTTTGGGTGTGTGAGAGAATCCTGGAATATATGGTTGTAACAATTTATCATATAATGGAATTTCCTCTGTCGTCCTGACAACCCGTGGTTTGTTACCCGACTCGGGTTTTCCACGTAAATCTTGTGTTGTGATTGGTTTATTTTCTCTCATCTATTTTCTGCTATTGACGTTATTAATTGCTATGAGTTATGAGCATATATTAGGCACGACAATTCCGCGATCATCGGTTCCAAAAATCTCCAACAGAAAGTTATATGTGATGGTCATCTTATATATCCCATGATAAAGGATATAATGTTCCATATGGAAGCAAATTAAAGAATTGAAGTTCCAACAATTCTTATGATGAATTTCAATTTCCATTTAGTGATAGGCAGAAAATTATTTATATGGTTTATAATTACATTTAACTGAAAAAAGATGAAAATGTGACTTAATGGTAAAACTTTTACATCTACACGTTAAGTTTCTGGGTTTAAGTTGTATTTTACTCCCCACAAAAAGCTAGATTACACCTTTAACTATGAGCTTAAACTACAATTTGAAACACCCAGATTATGATTTTTTTTCCTCCAATGAGAAGATAAAGAGCTCTATATTGATAAATAAAAAACAATGATGACGGGTTGATTAATTAAAGCATGGATGAAATGCCCTTGGAAGTAATTTAATTGTAGATAAACTTATTTTTGGTTGAATTAAGCTGTTTAAAAAGGCAGTTAGCTAAAATTTTCAAACTAGTGTCCATATTGATTATGTCAAAATAAGCTGCCTTTGAGGTGAATGTACCAACTTCCCCTCACATCATGAGTTATCTGATATTTCAAAAAGAATAGACCGTTAAGAGAATAAAACAATAAGGTCTGCTTGTGAGTTGAGTTGTGTCACAGTGTGAATGCATGAAGTATAATTAGAAGGGTTTAAATTAGCTTTCCAACAGTGAAATCAAAGCATTTCAGTTACTTGCACACCCAAACATCCAATTTTCTTCAAATGTCCTTATCACAATTCCTATTTGAAAATCATAATATACCTTTTTCCTTCATCACCTTACCAAGAAACCCATATAAGCAAAGCAACCCAATTCCACTCTATTATGATCTTCTCAACCACACACCAAACCCTAATTTTAACATCTAAAAACTCTCCCCCTCAACAAACTGTTTTGACTCAGCCCCTCAAGCTGTCCCTTACACCACTATTTTTGCACTTGTTGTAAAATCTAGGTTTTGAAAAGTTACCCTTGTTGTGATTCTCAATAAATGCATTTTGTTACTTGGTAGTTGATAATGATGCTAGCTTCATTTATTCAAATCCATTATTATTATTTGAATGCTTTCACGACAAATATTTTCAGAGGAAAGTACCAAAATATATATTATAAAGGAGAGGAATATTTCATTCTTTGAAAGCAATTGTTTTCTATTTCCAACACTCGTCCCCTCTTTGATTTAGGATGCATAGAAATTCGATGCTTCTGTAGGTTATTTTTAATGAATTAGACAATGTAAGAATACCATGACGTGTTGTCCAACACAAAATGGGTGAAGTGTAGTATGGCAAAAGAATTAATTTGTAATTAGTTGAAGTGTTGTAGCTAGTTATAATTGATTGATAAGATAGATCATGTTTATTAAAACTAACATCATTTTAATATGAATATAAATAATTAATTAATATATATTGTTCAAATTTTTTATATATGGTCAAGTACAGTTAGTTGGTTTTTCAATATATAGTTTAAAACTATCTGTAAATTATATTGATGAAAAACAAGGACGTTTGGATTCTCCAATATTGTGATATCTCACAATTATTAAGTTGAATGATAAAGACATTTTAGCTACCTTATATGATTTCCCTTCTAGTGAGGGTCTTGATCAAACTGGAGAGTTTCTTTTTAGTCTAATTTTCCTGATGAGCTATTTACATCTACAACTAGTAGGCCAACCTGCTTGCCTTCAATTCAAACTGTCCAATTTTAGATGGTTACGGTTGCCATCACATAATTCAACTACTTATAATACAATATCACACAACTACATATGCTGTTCTATTTACCTACATATGGTGTGCAATATTAATCCATGTATATCACTATTTGATGATCATACACAAATATAATAAACAAAATTACTCAATTTGATTTTAATAATTTCGGTTGGCAATATTTTCTTTACCTTATATAACAAGTGCTCTATGAATAAAAAACTCACCTCTGCACATCACTAAAATTTTATGGGGTTTTACTGTTATATTAGAACGGTAAAAATACATGTAGTTAGTAAAAGTCAATATTTGGCATTAACTGTAATTAAATGGTTTTAACTGCGTATATATTAGTAGGATTAAAGTTATGTAAAATTTAAACGAATAGGAGGCAGCTGTTTAGCATCATAGCATGATTGATAGTAGAGATATAATCATTTTCTCATGTACTTTGTCTTATTAGATACTTTATCACATCTAACTTCAGTAATCTAACTTAAGTAATGATCATTCTCTCATTTGAAAAGTTAAATATTAGATAATTTGCTCCCATTATTTTCAGTAATGGTCATTCTTTCCTCTGAAAACCAAAATATTAGTCATTTTACCACTTGATTATTAGGAATTTCGTTAGTCAGGTACTTTGACTGTAAAAAAATAATTAAATGACCTTATTACCCTTGAACACATGAGTTTTCCCTATAATGATACCACTAACTATTTTTAAAGAAAAAAATTAGGAAAAAAAACTAATAAAAGTATTTTAAAAAATAGAATTGAAAATAAAATATTAAAAAATTAACAACAAAAAATTCCAGTAATTCAAAAAATAAAAAACAATTCAATATTTCAAAATAAATTTTAATATTGTTTTACAATTATATTATTTTATTATTCTTTATATCAATATTTTTTAAATGAATTTTTTATTTTTTACATTTCATTCTTTATATTATTATTTTTTAAATATTTTTTTACAAATCTTTACATTTAATTATTTATATTAATTTTTGTTTAAATAATTTTTAAATTTTTAATTTTCAATTTTGTTTTTCTAAAATACTTTTATTAGTTTTTTTTTTCTGATTTTTTTTCTTTAAAAACAATTAATGGTTTCATTAGCTAGCATAACTCATGTGTTCAAGGGTAATAAGGTAATTTAATTGAATTTTTGACCGTCAAAGTATCTGACTAACGAAATTCCAAACGGTTATGGGGTAAAGTGTCTAATATTTTTGTTTTTACGCGGGGGGGGGGGGGGGGGGGGGGGGGGGGGGGGGGTGGGGTTGGTCATTGTTGAAACTAGAGGGGTAAAATGTCTAATATTTTACTTTTCAGGGGGGAGAATGACCATTACTGAAACTAGAGGGGGTAAAGTGTCTAATATGACAAAGTAGAGGGGGGAAATGATTATATCACTATTATCAATCATGCTATGATGCTAAACATATGTCTCCTAATCATTCCTAGACATTAACTAAAACTAAATGGTTTTTAACTGTATTAAAGACTTCCTACTTTGATTAGATAAATAATTCCTTTTATTTATCTACTTATAAAATATAGCCTTTAATATTAATTATAATACTAACAATAGTATAATTTTAGGAGACCATCTCCTACTAGGAAAAAGATTTTGACTTTTAATTAAATAATTAATTAATCAATTTCCATTTAATTAAATAATAAAATAAAAATAATATAATTAATCTATTTTAAATAGCCTTGCCGCCCAACACACACACACACACACACACACACACACACACACATATATATATATATATATATATATATAGGCCTATATATTATTTTTCTTATTTTACTAAATCCATTGGACCTTAATAAAAAGTCAACATGTGAACTAGACTCATTCTTACAAAATGAAACAAGTCCACATGCCTCGATACAATTCTAAATGGACCCCTAAATTGGTTCAGTAGAATATATCAAGTGATCCATGCAAGTTCGTGTGAATTAGGGATCTTTACGGGCTATCTAAATTTAAGCTCCAATAGACACAACCCAATCACAATCAACAAATGATTCACTTATGTTCGATCTATTTAATTTTAATTCATTCCACTAAAGAACTAAAATTGAACGCTTAAATAAAGATAGATTATGTTGATGTTACTCATTCATACCCTAGACAACCTTATTGGAGAAAGTGTATCCTCATGAAGAATATCAGTAATCGCCAAGAGCTCATAGACCGCCTATAGCTCTCCAAGTTATCATATTTACTCATATGACCACATTTTGAACTTGGATATTTTAACTTGTCCAGAAACCATGTTTCAATAGACATTATTGAAAATTTAACGTTAAGATTTAATATCCAATACCTCAAAACATCCATATGATGATATTCTACTCTCATTTAATAAATGGAGCCACGATGTCCATATCTATAAATGAAGTCCTCTATCGATTAACAAATGAAAATCACCAAACTATCGATGATAGACTATACTATATAATCGTACTCATTGATAGCTCAAATGATAACACTTGCAACCATAAGTCTATCATTTATCTCATGATTGAGATAGACTCTCTGATTGTTTTCAAATGAAAACTTTTATCCATTGACTGTTCTAGATAAAGTATTTCATTGTGATCAAATTCAATGCACCCAATGCACTCGATTCTTTTGCCCAAAGACACCGAACTTTGATGATTTTAAACTCATCATAACACATTTAATCTCACTCAAATACTAGCAAAAGAATCTACAACTTTAACAAGATAAAGACCCCCAACATTTATCTTAAGTTGTGAGTATTATTCAAGACTAAATAAAGAATTGTGTCTACCTCATACATATCTAGATGTATGAACAATTCTTCTTTTCTCATAGTCTTTTGACCTTATGAATATTTACTTTTGACAATTATAATAATTAAACTATAAATGCTATAAGATTTGTTAAACTATAAATCACTTTATTAATATGACAAGATTGTCAAATACATTATTACACTTTTGCTATCAAGCATAATCCCAACAATCTCCAACTTGCTCTATAGCAAATGTGTCATATCTCTCATCCACATGTTCTCTAGATGCCCATCAAAACTCTTTTGTGGAAGAGCCTTTGTAAAGGGATCAGCTAGATTATCTGCTGACGAGATCTTAGTAATCGTCACGTCACCCCTATGCCCAATTTTCCTTAGAAGTTGATACTTTCTTTCAATGTGTTTCCCTCTCTTATGACTTATTGATTCTCTAAAATTAGCCACTACTCCACTATTGTCACAACAGATAGTGATCTACTTATTCGCATCAGGAACCACTTCCAAGTCCATCAAGAAATGGCGGAGCCACACAGCCTCTTTAGCAGCCTCACATGCGGTAACATACTTGGCTTCCAAGGTGAAATCAACAACACAAGATTGCTTGATACTCCTCCATATGACTGCCTCTCCTCCAATAGTAAATACAGATCCTGATGTTGGTCTCTTGGAGTCAGAATCTGACTGAAAATCAAAATCTGTATACCCAACATTAATTAAATTCTCTCTAGAGTATACAAACATATAATATCTCGTTCTTCTAAGATACTTGAAAATATGCTTGACAACCGTTCAGTGATCAGGACCAGGTTTCTATTGAAACCTGCTAACTATGCCCACAACAAAATAAATATCTGGTCTAGTACAGAGCATTGCATACTTGAGACTTCTAACTGCCGATGCATATGGAACCCTACTCATGTTGCTCTTCATGCTCATTCTTAGGAACTTGTTCCTTAGAAAGTTTGATTCCATGTCTGAAAGGTAACATACCTTTCTTGGAATCTTGCATGGAAAACCTAGACAAGATTTTATCTATGTATGAAGCTTGGGATAATGCAATCGTTCTATTCTTTCTATCCCTTATGACTTGGATACCAAGAATATAACTTACTTCTCCTAAGTCCTTCATATCAAATTGTTTTTCAAACCATTCTTTTATTGATGTCAATACACCTACATCGTTTTCGATGAGTAGTATATCATAAACGTAAAGAACTAAGAAAACCAACTTGTCGCCTTTAATCTTCTTGTATACACAAGGTTCGTTAAGGTTTAGAGTAAATCCAAAACTTTTCATGGCTTGATCGAACCTTATGTTCCAGGATCTGGATGCTTGCTTCAATCCATATACGGATCTTTGCAACTTGTATACCCTTTCCTCTTGGCCTTTTTCAATGAATCCTTATGGTTGCATCATGTAGATGCTTTCGTCAAGACTTCCATTAAGGAAAGTTGTCTTGACGTCCATTTACCAAATCTCTAGGTCTAGAGATGCCGCAATGTATAAGAGTATCCTAATGGATTTAAGCATGGCCACATGAGAGAAGGTTTCTTCATAATCAATACCTTCCTTCTGTGTATAACTTTTATCTACCAATCTAGCTTTAAAGGTTTCCACCTTTCCATCCATTCCTCTTTTCCTCTTGTATACCCACTTGCACCCGATGGGTTTTATCCCTTTAGACAAGTCTACAAGAGACCAGACTTTGTTTTTGAACATATATTCAATTTCGGATTGCATTGCCTTTTGCCAATGGCGACAATCAACATCTTCCATTGCTTCCTTGTACATATAGGGATCATCGTCGTCCAGAAGATTCTCTACAGATTCTCCTAGACCAATGTATCTCTCAGGTTGTCTAACAACCTTCCCTTGATGATGAGGTATGGTAGATTGTTGATCTTGTATTGGTACAGAACTTACAATGAGGCTTGGTTGCGAAACCTCTTGTGGAATTGTATCTCTTAAAACCTCATTCAGAAAAATTCTACTTTTAGGCACAAAATTATTCATATAGTCATCTTCTAGAAATTTAGCATTTGTCGAAACAAATACTTTAAGATATGAAGGACTATAAAATAATATCCTTTTGTTCCTTTTGGATACCATACAAATATGCATGTTTCTGAACGGGACTCCATCTTTTCTGTCATTCCTTTTAACACGTGCGTAGGACATCCAAATATATTTAAGTGTTGTGAACTAGGCTTTCGCATGGTCCACAACTCATGCGGTGTTTTAGGAACCGATTTAGATGGTACATCGTTTAGAATGTACATTGCGGTTTGTAAAGCATATCCCCAAAAGAATTAGGGAGCGTTGAATAAATCAACATAGACCTAACCATGTCCAAAAGAGTTATATTTCTCCTTTCTGCCACCCTATTTTGTTGAGGTGTGCCTGGTGCAGAAAACTGAGAAATTATCCCATTATCAATAAGATATTGCTGAAACTCACCAGATAGATATTCTCTACCACGATCAAACCTCAAGATTTTTATGCGTTTCTCAAACTGATTTTCAACTTCAACTTTAAATGCTTTGAACATGTCAAAAGAATCCGACTTATGTCTCATGAGATACACATAGTCAAAACTTGAGTGATCATCCGTGAAAGTGATGAAGTACTCATATCCACCTCTAGAATGCTCATAGGTCCATACACATCAGTGTGTATCAATCCTAAACATTCGATGGCTCTTGTGCCTTTGGTCGTAAATGACCTTTTGGTCATTTTACCTTCCAAACAAGATTCACAAGTTGGTAGATCATCGACTTTTAAGTCACTTAGAGGTTCGTCACTTACCAATCTTTTAATCCTATTAAGGTTAATATTACCTAGGCGTAAATGCCATAGGTAGGTTTCATCTTTTGATAATTTTACTCTTTTATGATTAGGTTCTGTTGATTCTGTGTCTAACAAGTGAGAGATATTTCTATACAAGTAGAATAAACCGTTTTCCAACGTACCTTTACAAACAAATTTGTTATTCTTACTAATAATAAAACCTTTATTAAAAATAACTGAATATCCAAATTTATTTAGATAAGAGACCGAATTAAATTCCTCTTGAATTGTGGTACATAATAAATGTTTATTAAAACTAAATGCCAATAAGAATCTAAATTGATTCTAATATCTCCCACTACACTAGTAGACACCAACTCTCCAATGCCTATATGCAAGTTGAATTCATTCTTATTCAGTTTATTCCTTTGACCATTTTCACCACAAAGGAAACACTTCCATTTGATCTTGATTACTTTCTTGGTCTCATTCTAAGAAGGATCAAGTTGCTTTTTCTTCTGTTGTCTTATGACCTTCTTACGGGTCTTTAACAGTAGCAACTTACCAAGCATATGAATCTCTTGACCCTTGCCTTTCACATGGATTATCTTGGTGCTTTGAACATCTTGCATCGGGGCTTTGCAAGATGTATTCCTGATTGTTTAAGGTGTAGTCCAACTTAAAATGATCAAAGGAATCTGACAGTGAGTTGATGATCATGTTAATTTTCGTCTCATCATCTATCTCAGCACCATTCAGTTCAACAATGTTGAGATGTGCTATGACTTTCATCATGTGATCTTTCACATCCTGTTCAGGTTTCATCCTAAGATTCATAAAAGCAGTCACTGCCTCTCTCTTAGTCATCCTAAACCTCATAGCAAACATCTTTTCTGGAGACATCATTATATCGGCAGCAGTCTCCATTCTTTCACGTTGTTGTTGCAACACGTCGGAGATGATGGCCATAGTGTAACGTACATTTAGCCATCTCATCTGAAGACTTCCACTACTGATACTCATCTCTTTGCTCCTGAGTAGATTCATTAGTTTGCTGGTTAAGGAATAGACATAACAAATTTATGTTTCTTAGCTTGCAATAACAACCCAATATTCTTTTTCCATGTGACATAATTATCATCAGTTAAAGTATTATATTTTAGGATATTGATTAGGGATGGGGTTATGATATCTTTTTTATAACAAAAATTGGCAAACAATCATGATATAACACTTTTGAATATTTATCTTGAATAATAAATAAAATAATTCAATCGTAAAATTTAACGGTGATCCAACACCCATAAATGTCACGCCTCTTTTAGGAGTTCGCACCATTTACTAGTTGGACTAGGTCCCACCTAATTGTTAACATAACAACCAACGTTTTCAATTTTAGCCTTGCAATTTTATTAACAAGAACTCTTGGAAAAATATTAATAAAATTACATTGAGTCTGTTACCAAGTTATCGACCTTCAATATAATCCCTCACGAATATCCCTACTTTGGGAGTAGATATCATTTTGGCTAATTGTCTAGTCTATCCTTGTAAGGAAGTATCTTGCTAAATTCCATTCATGAATACCTCTTGGGAGGTTATTACATGAAACATAAAGCTCAACTAAACTTAGGGGCCGTAGGAGTTCCAAAACTCATTCTTCCACTCAATTATTTAAGGCGTGTGACCGAATTCCAAAGAATGATTTACCAAGTTATCTAGATGCCAATTTAGATACCTAAGCCATTCTATGCATGTTCATACCAAAAGAGATATACGAGTGACACTTCTAATCTATATGACATGTTATCAAACAATGACAAACATTGCAATATTTACAAAAATATAAATAGCTACAATTTTGGTCCATCCTAGAAAAGCAAGTAAATTACATATGTCTTGGAATACAAAAATTCATTTATTAGAGAACAAGTCTTCATGCGACCTTCGTCGTTCAGACTCCCTCGGCTACCTCCCATGGGTGTACGCACCCTTGGCCCTTACCCATGGGCGTGTGCATGTCACAAACCCATAAAGGGCTACCATGCACAGCCCATGGCTTCCATAGGGCTGCCGTGCGCAACCCATGCCACATTAAACGTGGCTGAGTGCTTTTCGCACGCACGTTTGTTGCTACGGCTCGCACGATCCCAAACTTGTTCCGGTTGCTCCCAATTCTTCAAACTTTTGAGTCTTCGAAACTTGAGTGTATTACAAAAGAATTATAAATAAAAATACTGCAGTTTTTTTTATTACAACAACAAAATAAAAAAACTTAGCAACTACCAAGAAGAAAATTATGGCGATGATAAACCACCCTTCTTGTTACAATCCAAAAACAAAATTGCAATGAAATTCTAGGACCAAAATTGAGCAATAACAAACCACATATAAAACCTATATATATATCCATACATTCCAATGTAAATATATATGCGAATACCTAGAGTGTCATATCTTTCTATAACATGCATATATACAATAAAAAGAAAAAGGTTCACGTACACATACATCAATTAATCAAGGGTACAACATGGCTCTGATACCAATTGTAGGGAAAATCACCCCGCGCAGTGGAAGCGAGAAAATTTAATAAAAATTAGGGTTTGCGTATAAATAATTTTTTTTCCCTTTTTCAATAACAAGAACCTTAACCCTAGATTAATTGATGTATATAAAAAGTGTCGTACCTTTTTCTCGTGACGATTGAACAAGCGCCAAATTGATTCCGCAAGATCTTCTAATCCAATCACGAATGTGAATCACCTAGGAGTGTGAGCTCCCTATCCTTTTAATTGTATACCTGAGGATGGAAACAAACAAAATCTTTCTCTTTGTTAGTTACAATAATCCTCTAAGAAGAAAACAAAGAACGTTAGGTCACTTGTGAATTATCAATCAATTTGATTGAAACTCGCGTGAACCTTGATTCGATGTTGTACACAAAACCTTTTGATGTAAAGGCTACTAGTGTACTATCGAAAACTAAATGTTCTTTCTTCTTTTCTTCTATCCCGAATCACACACTATTTCTTAGAGTTGATCGAATTTTGTCTAGAGTAAAATCAGATTTTTCTCCCTCAAAATGTTTTCGTAGCCGAAATCTTTTCTCTAAAAAAAACTAGGGCTGGCCGAAATTTTCTCCAAGTTTTTCCTCTATGGCTGGCCGAAATTCTCTCCAAGTTTTTCCAAAAATAATTCTTTCCTACACCAAGACTCCTAATCCAACTCAATAGTGTATTTGTAACCATATTAAAGACTTCTAATTTGATTAGATAAATAATTCCTTTTATTTATCTACTTATCAAATATAGTCTTTAATATTAATTATACTACTAACAATAGTATAATTTTAGGAGACCATTTCCTACTAGAAAAAAGATTTTGACTTTTAATTAAATAATTAATTAATCAACAAATTAATTAATTTCCATTTAATTAAATAATAAAATAAAAATAATATAATTAAGCTATTTTAAATAGCCTTGCCGCCCAACACATATATATGGGCCTGTATATTATTTTGCTTATTTTATTAAATCAATTAGACCTTAATAAAAAGTCCACATGTGAACTAGACCCATTCTTACAAAAAGAAATAAGTCTTCATGTCTCAATACAATTCTAAATGAACCCCTGAATTGGTCCGATAGAATATATCAAGTGATCCATGCAAGTTCGTGTGGATTGGGGATCTTGGCGGCTATCTAAATTTAAGCTCCAATAGACACTACCTAATCACAATCAACAAATGATTCAATAAGGCCCGATCTATTTAATTTTAGTTCATTCCACTAAAGAACTAAAATTGAACTCTTAAATAAAGATATAATAAGTTGATGTTACTCATTCATACCATAGACAATCTTATTGGAGAAAGTGTATCCTCGTGAAGAATACCAGCAATCGTTACGAGCTCATAGACTGCCTATAGCTCTCCAAGTTACCATATTTACTCATATAACCATATTTTGAACTTGGATATTTTGACTTGTCCAGAAGCCATGTTTCAATAGACACTATTGAAAACTTAACGTTAAGATTTAATATCCGATACCTCAAAACATCCATATGATGATATTCTACTCTCATTTAATAAATGGAGCCACGATGTCCATATCTATAAATGAAGTCTTTTTATCGATTAACAAATGAAAACCACCAAAATATCGAGGATAGACTATGCTATATAATCGTACTCATTGATAGCTCAAATGATAACACTTGCAACCATAAGTCCATCATTTATCTCAGGATTGAGATAGAATCTCCGATTGTCTTCAAATGAAAACTTTTATTCGTTTACGGTTCTAGATAAAGTATTTCATTGTGATCCAATTCAATGCACCCAGTGAACTAGATTCTTTTGCCCAAAGACACCACATTTTGATGATTTTAGACTCATCATAACACATTTGATCCCACTCAAATGTTAGCAAAAGAATCTACAACTTTAACAAGATAAAAGCACCCAACCTTTATCTTAAGTTGTGAATATTATTCATGACTAACTAAAGAATTGTATCTACCTCATACATAGCTAGATGTATGAACAATTCTTCTTTTCTTATAGTCTTTTTACCTTATGATTATTTACTTTTGACAATTATAATAATTAAACTATAAAAGCTATAAGATTTTTTAGACTAGAAATCACTTTATTTATATAAAAAGATTGTCAAATAAGTTATTACACTCTTGCTATCGAGCATAATCTTAACAATTTCCCACTTGCTTTATAGCAAATGTGTCATATCTCTCATCCCCATGTTCTCTAGATGCCCATTAAAACTCTTTTATGGAAGATCCTTAGTAAAAGAATCCGTTAGATTATCTACTGACTCGATCTTGGTAATCGTCACATCACCCATATGCACAATTTCCCTTAGAAGGTGATACTTTCTTTCAATGTGTTTTCCTCTCTTGTGACCTCTTGGTTCTCTCGAATTAGCCACTGATCCACTATTGTCATAATAGATTGTGATCTACTTAGTCGCATCAGGAACCACTTCCAAGCCAATCAAGAATTGGCGGAGCCACACAGCCTCTTTAGCAGCCTCACATGCGGCAACATACTTGGCTTCTATGGTGGAATCATCAATACAAGATTGATTGATACTCCTCCATATAAATGCCCCTCATCCAATAGTAAACACAGATTCTGATATTGATCTCTTGGAGTCAGAATCTGACTGAAAATCAGAATCTGACTGAAAATCAGAATCTGTATACCCAACATTAATTAAATTCTCTCTAGAGTATACAAACATATAATATCTCGTTCTTCTAAGATACTTGAAAATATGCTTGACAACCGTTTAGTGATCAGGAACAGGTTTCGATTGAAACCTGCTAACTATGCCCACAACAAAATAAATATCTGGTCTAGTATAGAGCATTGCATACTTGAGACTTCTAACTGCCGATGCATATGGAACCCTACTCATGTTGCTCTTCATGCTCATTCTTAGGAACTTGTTCAGTAGAAAGTTTGATTCCATGTCTGAAAGGTAACATACCTTTCTTGGAATCTTGCATGGAAAACCTAGACAAGATTTTATCTATGTATGAAGCTTGTGATAATGCAATCGTTCTATTCTTTCTATCCCTTATGACTTTTATACCAAGAATATAACTTACTTCTCCTAAGTCCTTCATATCAAATTGTTTTTCAAACCATTCTTTTATTGATGTCAATACACCTACATTTTTCGATGAGTAGTATATCAGAATCTGTATACCCAACGGGAATTAAATCCCCTCTAGAGTATACAAGCATATAATATCTCGTTCTTCTAAGATATTTGAAAATATACTTGACAGCCGTCCAGTGATCAGGACCAAGTTACGATTGAAACATGCTAACTATGCCCACAGCAAAACAAATATCTGATCTAGTACAGAGCATTGCATACGTGAGACTTCCAACTGCTGATGCATATGGAACCCTACTAATGTTGCTCTTCATGATCATTCTTAGGAACTTGTTCCTTAGAAAGTTTGATTCCATGTCTGAAAGGTAACATACCTTTCTTGGAATCTTGCATGGAAAACCTAGACAAGATTTTGTGTATGTATGAAGCTTGGGATAATGCAATCGTTCTATTCTTTCTATCCCTTATGACTTGGATACCAAGAATATAACTTACTTCTCCTAAGTCCTTCATATCAAATTATTTTGCTAACCATTCTTTTATTGATGTCAATACACCTACATCGTTTTTGATGAGTAGTATATCATCAGCGTAAAGAACTAGGAAAACCAACTTGTCGCCTTTAATCCTCTTGTATACACAAGGTTCGTTAAGGTTTTGAGTAAATCCAAAACTTTTCATGGCTTGATCGAACCTTATGTTCCAGGATCTGGATGCTTGCTTCAATCCATATACGGATCTTTACAACTTGTATACCCTTTCCTCTTGGCTTTTTTTCAATTAATCCTTCTGGTTGCGTCATGTAGATGCTTTCGTCAGGACTTCCATTAAAGAAAGCTGTCTTGACTTCCATTTACCAAATCTCTAGGTCTAGAGATGCCGCAATGGATAAGAGTATCCTAATGGATTTAAGCATGGCCACAGGAGAGAAGGTTTCTTCATAATCGATATCTTCCTTCTGAGTATAACCTTTAGCTACCAATCTAGCTTTAAAGGTTTCCACCTTTCCATCCATTCCTCTTTTCCTTGTATACCCACTTGCACCCGATGGGTTGTATCCCCTTGGACAAGTCTATAAGAGACCAGAATTTGTTTTTGAACATGGATTCAATTTCAGATTGCATTGCCTTTTGCCAATGGCGACAATCAACATCTTTCGTTGCTTCTTTGTACGTATATGGATCATCGTCGTTCGGAAGATTCTCTATAGATTCTTCTAGACCAATGTATCTCTTGGGTTGTCTAACAACCCTCTCAATATGACGAGGTATGGTAGATTGTTGATCTTGTGTTGGTACTAAACTTACAATTGGGCTTGGTTGCTAAACCTCTTGTGTAATTGTATCTCCTAAAAGCTCATTCAGGACAATTCTACTTTTAGGCACAAAATTATTCATATAGCCCTCTTCTTGAAATTTAGCATTTGTCTAAACAAATACTTTAAGATGTGAAGGACTATAAAAATAATATCCTTTTTTTCCTTTTGGATACCGTACAAATATGTATGTTTCTGAACGAGACACCATCATTTTGTCTTTCCTTTTAAAACGTGCGCATGACATCCAAATATCCTTAAGTGTTGTAAACTAGGTTTTCGCCCGGTCCATAACTCATGCGGTGTTTTAGGAACCGATTTAGATGGTACATCGTTTAGAATGTACATTACGGTTTGTAAAGCATATCCCCAAAAGGAATTAGGGAGCGTTGAATAACTTAACATAGACCTAACCATGTCCAAAAGAGTTTTATTTCTCTTTTCTGCCACCCCATTTTGTTGAGGTGTGCCTGGTGCAGAAAATTGAGAAACTATCCTTTTATCAATAAGATATTGCTGAAACTCACCAGATAGATATTCTCTACCATGATCAGACCTCAAGATTTTTATGCGTTTCTCAAACTGATTTTCAACTTCAGTTTTAAATGCTTTGAACATGTCAAAAGCATCTGACTTATGTCTCATGAGATACACATAGCCAAAACTTGAGTGATCATCCGTGAAAGTGATGAAGTACTTATATCCACCTCTAGCTTGAATGCTCAGAGGTCTATATACATCAGTGTGTATCAATCCTAAACATTAGATGGCTCTTGTGCCTTTGGTCGTAAACGACATTTTGGTCATTTTACCTTCTAAACAAGATTCACAAGTTAATAGATCATCGACCTTTAAGTCACTTAGAGGTCTGTCATTTACCAATCTTTTAATCCTATTATGGTTAATATGATCTAGGCTCACATGCCATAGGTAGGTTTTATCTTTTGGTAATTTTACTCTTTTATGATTAGGTTCCGTTGATTCCGTGTCTAACAAGTGAGAGATATTTCTATGCAAGTAGAATAAACCGTTGTTATTTGTATATTTTTATTGAAAGTACATGTCACTGAAACGGTCGACAATCCATTAATATTGCCAGGTAGGCATCAGAATAGGCATCCAGAATCACTAAGGAATGGAAACCCGAGTAAGTGTGAACACAAGTATTCAAGAAGTCATAACCTACTCGGGACCAAATGACGTCATGTTCTACTTGGGACAAATATGAGAAACCCGAATAAAGAAATCCAGCATGTGATTTACGCGTGGAAAGAACCAAGAGTCATGCTCTAATACGCAAGACATCCATATTAAGAAGAATTTCTAGAAGAACAAAATATCAAACAGGAAACAGGTTCCAAATCAGGCAACAACTTTACTTCGAAAAAATTACATAATTATAAGGAAATAAGTCCTAAACGAACTATATCACCAGAAGTCCCAATCGATCTCCATACAATCTCCAAAAGAGGAAAGAGGTTAAAGACGACTCCAACAAGCAACCAATTATAATTACAAACGAATTCTTTCATTACTTATTGTACAATGATTAGGGTTATATGCATGTATAGATAGACTCATAATCTCGTTGTTAAAGATATATAGAAAATATACAAAAAATCCATAGCAGAGGGAAAAAAAAAGATCGAGTGGTGTAATTCTTTATTTCAATAGTGGATTTTGGCTCGGTTGTTTATTCAATCACATGTGGACGTTTCTCCGGTCACTGGAGTTTTACCAAGTAAAATCGTGTCTTATTAACTTAAAGCTGCATTCTCTTTCTTTTCTCTTTGACAGGTCATAACGAAAATCCAATCTTGTTGACTTTCTCATCCTTCGAGAAATTGACGTCAACAATTGGCGTTAGAAGAAAGGCCTAAACCTCCGATATGATTAAGCAATGACAGGTAACTGAAGCAGAAACAATTCTAGGGATGTCTAAAAATCTCCAGATAATACTCATATAGGCGGGAGTTCACGAGATCTCGCCCCAACCACCGAGACCCAACCAGTATCCCTGGCTAGTATCCAATAAATCCCTCAAACCAGTGAGAACATAGCACATCATTTCCGTGAAGCACTGCAACAGCTACTAATGGATGCGGCAAAAGAATGGATAGATCTATTAGCTGCAGAAGAGGCGCAGCCTCCAAATCCTCCACTTACAAGGCTTTGTTCGGTAATAGCTGGGCTGAAACTAGATGTACCAAAAACAGACAGAAACTCGGGATAAATCAATCAAGCTGGGGATATAACATGCAACCAGGATAAATGGACGTGAAACACCCGAGGAAGAAGATCACGCCAAAGGTGGGATCACGGTCAGATGACCCATGATAGACACCGTAAATATGACCGGCTTAGGGATCGGTCATCGTCATCGGAGGATAGCAATCGGTACCATCGCAAACGTCATCATGGAACCATACGCTTGTAAAAATTTACCCATGAGACTCAGGAACGGAGTGAAGAGTGGCTGGAAATAGGCATGACGGTCACCCGACAGTTTAACCATCATGGAGAACTGGTGAGGGACAGAGATGTTATGATTCAGAGCTTGACCCGAGAAGTCAAAAACAACAGGCGTCAAATGGACGCGTTGGTTAGGCGATATGGATATAACGAGTTTTCTGATGATGACTCTGACAGTCCTTTTACTAGAGACATCTTACGAACCCAATTCTCCTAAAGGTTCAGGATGCCACATGTGGAACAATTCAAGAAGGATACAGATCCTAAAGAACACGTCAGATTGTATAAAAGC
Organism: Dipteronia dyeriana; assembly: GCA_032871835.1. NCBI lineage: Eukaryota > Viridiplantae > Streptophyta > Magnoliopsida > Sapindales > Sapindaceae > Dipteronia > Dipteronia dyeriana. Next base: position 95,825,269 of record CM065296.1, on the reverse strand, counting down.
ACTATGGCTCAATATGGTTGTTCTATGTCTCAACTTTCCACAAACTCTGGGAGATACAGGCTCAAGATGGTTCGAAAGATTGCCCCCATCAAGTATTAACAGTTTTAGTGAATTGAGCAGGAGTTTTTCGAGACAGTTCCTAGCACAGGAAAAAATCAGTCGCTTTCCTTTCTCAGCTAAAGTAGGGAAATGATGAGTCACTGAAAAAGTATCTGGGGAGATTCAACCAGGCGGTCTCAGAAATCGGCAGTGCAAATGACGAAGCCATAATTGCTGCTTTCATTAACAACCTACAGAATGGGAGACTTTCTTTTGACCTGAGAAGGCCTCATCTGACCAGGTATGCGGACATGATGGATATGGCTGGAGGGTATGCATTAGCCGAGGAAGATGAGTTAGCGATAAGAGGTTGCTACATCATAGAAGCAGGCTCGAACAAAATGATGCCGAGTTAAAGATACAGAACCACAAAGGAAAACAAAAAGGAAACAGTAAAGAAAGAATCAATGACGGAGGAAGTGAGCGTAACATTAACCAGACCACAGAGAAGTTCTGAGGAAAATACACAAACTACACCCCTCTCCGGAAAAAAAACAGGAAGAAATTCTGGCAATATTAGAAGAAAAGAATCTGGTAAAGGAGCCAGGCCGACAATCTCAATTTGCTCGGTGAGACACAACAAAATACTGCAGATTCCATAAGAAAACCGATAATGAGACCTCCAAATGTTACCAGCTTAGGGACTACATAGAGACCCTTAATCGGGAAGGACATCTCCAAGATATAATCCTGAAGAAAGATGAGAAGTCAGAAACGAAGAAAGAGACCAAGGAAGATCATAGTTCAGGTCGGAACAAAAGGGCCAGTCCCGAGGCGAATGAAGTAATAAAAACTATCTTCGGGGGATCATTAATTGGGAGAAGTAACCGGGAGCGAACTCAGTAAATTCTAGAAACAGTGGAGGCAAGACTGAATTTTGATTTCAATTCCGTCGAACCAGACCTGAAAAGAATAAAGGAAGAATGGGACCCGATAATATTCACAGAGGCCGATTCGTATGGGGTCAATGTCCGACCAAACGACGCTCTCGTCATAAGTGCCTAGATTGGCCACAGGGAAGTCAAGAGGATTTTAATAGACAATGGCAGTTTGGCCGACATTCTCAGTGTGGATGTCTACGATCAACTTAGGTTGGATCGAAAGGATTTGCAACCTTTCCCCGCTCAGAGGATTCGGGGGAGTCGATGTTAGTTCTCTTGGGATAGTGAAGCTGCCAGTGAAAATCGGAGTAGCGCCTTGTCAGAAAACAGTGCTACTCGACTTTGTAGTAGTAGACCTGTACAACTGGCCTTATAATGCACTGTTAGGTCGACCATTCTTGAATAAAACTAAGACAGTAATAGCTAACTACGATCTGATGATCAAATTTCCAACTGAGTAGGGGTAGAAGTAGTTAAGGGGTCCTAGGAGATGACCAGAAGAGCTAATCTCTTGGTTTACAAAGACAGAGACAATAACGAGCAAGTGTGCACCATCACACGATTAGATCAGACCGAGCAAGAGTCACTGCTGTTCGAGTTTGATCCAAGGGAAGAGCCGAAGGAGTTTAAAAGTGAACCAATAGATGAAATAATTTTAAAAGAAGATGAACCAGAAAGGAAGATCAAAATCGGAGCTAATTTAGAAGGAAAGGTCAAGCAAGACCTTGTTAATCTACTTAGGTGGTGTTTGGTTGGGTGGAATGGAATGGAAAGAAATTCATTCCATTTGTTTGGTTTGTACAATTCTAATGGAATGAGCATTCCTTCCAAAAACCAATGGAATGCCCATTCCATTCCAATAACATATTTTCTTTCCAAAAATAACCTTCTATCCCACAACTCAATTCCACAAATACCCACATTTCTAAAAATAATATATATATATATATATATATATATATATATATTATAAATATCATACTATTGTATAATATTTATTATTATTATTGCATATAATATATTATTACATATATTATATATATTCATATATTATAATATATATATATATATTATATTATATTATTTATATTTTTATACAAAATATATTTTATAATTTATAATTTTATATTTTATTATTATTATCCAAAAAATATATATATATATATATTATTTTCTAGTTATTTATATTATATATTATATATATATTATTATATACATAATGTATATATATATATATATATATACATTATATAATAATATATAATATTTTTATATAAAATAATATTAATATTAATAATATCAATATTTCTAATATATAATATATAATATATATAATATTTAAAATATATATTATTATATAATTTATACTTTTATATTTTATTATTATTATCCAAAATGAACATTATATTTTCTAATTATATATATTATTATATATATATATATAATTAAATATTAATATTAATAATATCAATATTTCTAATATATAATATATAATATACAATAATATATATTAATATATATATATATATAATATTTATAATATATATTATTATATAATTTATACTTTTATATTTTATTATTATTATCCAAAATGAACATTATATTTTCTAATTATATTATATATATATACACATTATATAATTATATATTTAATAATATTAATATTAATAATATCAATATTTCTAATATATAATATATAATATATAATAATATATATTAAAATATATATAATAATATTTATAATATATATTATCATGTAATATTTGTATATGATATATTTTATTTAATATATAATATATATATATATATTATAATATTTATATTATATATATTATTATGTAATATATTTATATGATATATATTATATAATATATAATAGTATTAATATTACTAACATATAATATACAATATATAATATAGAAATATATAACATATATTGTAATAATATATATTTTATATTATAATAATATATATATATATATATATATATATTATATACTTTCATATATATATATATATATTTATATTTTTATCCATAATATATAATGTTATTATAAATGTTTTGTAACTAAGGGTATTTTGGTCAAAATACAGTTGATTCCATTCCATTCAGTTGTTAACCAAACAAAATATTACTGATTCAGATATTGATTCTAAAGTCCCAACCAAACAAAGAAATCAGTTTTCCATTCCTTTCCATTCCAATTCCCATTCCACCATGGTAACCAAACGCCACCTTAGAGAATACAAGGATGTATTCGCCTGGAGCCATGAAGATATGGTAGGAATATACATCCGAGTTATTTCGTACCACTTAGCAGTAGATCCAAACATAAAATCAGTGATACAAAAGTGAAGGTTGTTCAACCTTGAAAGAAGCCGAGCAATTAAGCAGGAAGTGGAAAAGTTACTCGTAGTAGGGTCAATCAGAGAAGTCAACTACCTTCAGTGGGTAGCGAATTTGGTCTTGGTCCAGAAGAAAAATGGCCAGTGGAGAATGTGTATAGACTTCATAGACCTGAACAAAGCCTGCCCAAAAGATAGTTTTCAACTTCTAAGGATATACCAATTGGTCGATGCAACATCAGGCCATGAATTACTTAGCTTCATGGATGCCTACTCGGGATACAATCAAATTAGGATGAATAAAACTGATGAGGAAAAAACAGCATTCACAACTGATCAAGGCTTATACTGTTACACAGTAATGCCTTTTGGACTGAAAAACACTGGAGCGACATACCAGAGATTGGTCAATAGGATTTTTGATCGCGAAATAGGTAAAAACATGGAAGTTTACATAGATGACATGTTAACCAAAAGCATCTCGGCAGACAAACATGTTTCAGACTTACGGGAAACATTCGATATCTTGAGAAGATATCAGATGAAGTTGAATCCGAACAAATGCCTATTCGAAGTTCCTTCAGGAAGGTTCTTGAGTCTCCAAGTTCACCAGAGGGAAATTCAAGTAAACCCTGAGAAGATCCAAGCCCTTCAGAAAATGACTTCGTCAAGGACACTAAAAGAAGTGCAACGTTTGACTGGATGCTTAGCTTCCTTAGGCAAATTTATTTCGAAAGCCACAGATAGATGTGCACCCTTTTTTAATGTAATCAAAAAACGGAAAAGGGTCGAATGGAATAAAGAATACGAACAAGCATTCCTGAAAAGCAAAGAGTACTTGGGGCAGGCTCCCATTCTTTCAAAACCTAAAATGGGAGAAACTCTTCACTTATACTTGTCAATTACAGAATTAGCACCAAGCTCGGTTTTGGTCAGAACAAAAGATGGGGTACTGAGGCTAGTATACTACACCAACAAGGCTTTTCTTCCAGCTGAAACCAGGTATTCACAGGTAGAAAAAATGACCCTAGCATTGGTTTTGGCAGCAAGGAAGCTGATGCCATATTTTTAGGCTCATACGATCCAGATCCTCACCGATTGCCCACTAAAGCAAATCTTATAGAGCTAGAAATTTTGGAGAGATTAACTAAATGGGTAATTGAGTTGAGTGAGTTCGATATTCAGTACATCCCTAAGACGTCTCTCAAAGGCCAAGGAGTGGCAGATTTCATAGCAGAATTCACAGAACCAAACCTGGAAGCAAAAGGAATGCTAGGCAAGAAATTCTCGTGGAGACTATATGTTGATGGTTCCTCGAACACTCATGGCAGCGGCGCAAGGATTGTAGTATGCAACCTGGAGGGAGATGTTGAATGTTCCATGAGATTCGACCTCAAAGCAACAAATAACCAAGCCGAGTACGAGGCATTACTAGCTGAACTCAGAGTATGCATAGCCCTCGGAGCAGATGAGATCGAGATATTCAGTGACTCACAGGTGATCGTCAACCAAGTCCTGGGCGAACACCAAGCTAGAGATGAAGGAATGATAGCTTATCAAGACATAGCAGAACAACTCCTTCAAAAATTAAAGGAATATAAGATTGTCCAGATTCCCAGGGAAGAAAATGAAAAGGTAGACGCTTTGTCCAAATTAGCATCAGCAACAACCACAATCAGGCCAAAAACTATTCTGGTCGCACATCTTCTCAAACCGAGTATATTTGAGCCAAAAAACTTAGAAATCTCAGAAATCCGAACACCGTTAGATGGTTGGATGACTCAGCTGAAAAGATACCTAGAAGAAGGCGTGCTCCCGAAAGATCCCCTAGAGGCCAAACGCATCAGGTACCGGTCAATAAGATACACGTTGATTGGAGGAGAATTGTACAGAATGGGGTTTTCCTGAACACTCCAAAGATGTGTACCTGAGGAAGATGCATATCGGATATTGCAGGAAATCCACAATGAAGTATACGGAAACCATAATGGGGGTAAAAGTTTAGCACACAAAGTACTCAGGCAAGGTTATTATTGGCCCTCTTTGTTCTTGGATGCACAACGATGTTCAGAAAGCTGCAATACATGCCAAAGGATCGCCAACGATATCTGACAACCCCCAGAATAATTTAGAAGCCTCACATCACCATGGATATTTGCCATGTGGGGCCTGGACTTAATTGGCCCAATACTGGCAGAGACAGGGGTGGAGCAAAGCATGCAATAGTAGCAGTTGATTATTTCACAAAGTGGGCAGAAGCTGAAGCATTGGTACATATCACAGAAGCAAATACCACGAACTTTGTGAAGAAAAATATACTCTATAGATTTGGAGTACCCATCACTATTATCAATGACAACGACACTCAGTTCGATAATCAAAATTTCAGGCAGTTGTACAACGAGTACCAGATTGCAAATTATTACGTACACCTGCCCACCCTCAAATAAATGGGCATGCCAAAGCAGTAAATAAAATCATCAAGCACACACTCAAAGAAAAGTTGCATGCCAAGAAAGGAAGCTAGGTTGAAAAGCTCCCTGAAGTGTTATGGGCGTATCAGACGACAACAAGGACTTCTACATGAGAGACTCCATTCTCTTTGGCATTTGGAACTGAAGTTGTTATCCCAGTAAAAACATCATACATGTCACCTAGGGTCACGCTATATGATGAAGACCAGAATGTTGATATGCTGTTACAAAGTTTAGATGAGATAGAAAAAAAGAGGGAGAAATCCCGAGTATGAAATACAGTATATCAGTAAAGAGTAGCTCGACACTACAACTCTCATGTTCGGATAAGGAAATTCCAGCTAGGGAACCTGGTGCTCAGAAAGGTGTCACTGAACACAAAAAACAAAGCTGCAGGATCCTTGGCTGACAAGTGGGATGGCCAGTACAAGATTGAAGGAGTAGCTGGATATAGAGCGTATTGGGTTGCCTGACCAGGTGGAGGGGTTCTACCCCGGCCATGCAATGCCAAATATTTGAAGAATTTTTATCCTTGAAATTTGCTTCTTTTAGTCAGAACAATTTTGTTAGTCAGGATTATTTTTAGTTTTTAAAGATTTTATCATTGTTAATTTTGCAGTTTATTTTTAAAGGTCCAACACGGGATTTTAGAAATCTAAGCATATGACAATAACATATGAAAGAAGAGCATGATAATAAGAACATGCAACAAAAAATAAAATGCTCGGGACCATTAATTTGGTAAAATCCCCGAATGAGCGGAGAAGCTCGAAGGAGCACGCCAGCCGAGCAAGGTCAGTCGACCTTAGCCAAAAGGTAAACCTGAGGCACCAGATTCTGGAAAATGGCTCGGGGTGCCATCGGGAAAAACCCGGTGAGATACGTAATTGTGTTAAGCAATTTAAAAACTTAACGATTCGGTAACCCCTGCACAGACAAACTATGAGACGTTCTCAGTGATTTGCATAGGAACTCAGAACATATGAACATGGTGAGCCTTGATGTAATATTCTGGTAGCAACCAAGTATGAAACATGGGTAAAACTGCTTACCTGTTTCAAGATGACTCGGTTAATAATAGCCTGTTTAATAAGATACTTGGCACAAAGAAATCGCATTAGCCAGTTTAATAAGGTACTTGGTACATGAATAGAATTAACTGGTTTAAAAAGATACTTGGCGTTAGAAACTGTTAACAAAACTAAGATACTCGGTGAAAATACTCGGGCAATAGAGTTAGCCGGTTTAAATAATACTTGGCATTCTGACAAAGCAGTTGGTAAAAGTAAAGCTTTATTAATAAATCTTTTCCATTCATTGTAAAAAAATGGCTAAGGTAGGGATGAGGATTTGGAGCTCTTGCCAATACTCAGGTCGGGCACCATCTCGTATTAATGGAGGAGACTCTTATTTGAAGGCTAGGCGATTGTGTCAACCAAATCATCCATCCATTCACTGTAATATGCTCCAGGGACCGGGCCAACATCATGCGTCGAACCATCCACACCAGATTCCTGACTAGCATAGAAGGTCGAGAGAGAATGCTCTGATGGGATCTCCAAATGCATAGGATGAGGCTCTTTACCTCGGCTGCGACAGTAAGCTCTCCATTCTTTCATCTAAGTTCGAAGAGACTCCAGGGACCAGTCCATATGGTTCTTGATCGACAGCTCCCAGTTGGTTCGAGCTATATCAGTTGCCTGATTCTTTAAAAAATTCGCCAGCTAAAACTAACCCTCGCTGAAATTCTCGAAGGAGAAGGGCGTCATAAGCTGGTGACCTTTTGAAGTGATCAACCCCTTGGACCTCAAGTGCTAGCCTAGCCTCCTTTGATAGGGATTCGACCATCAAAGCTTAACGATCCAATTCTTCAATTTTCTGCTCATAAGATGATCGAGCCTGTTCAACTTCCTGTTCAGCCTTAAACATCGACTCCTGTGCAGTATATAATAAACTCTGGAAAGACACAACCTTCTCTTTTTCTACGGAAGCTCTATTCTCGGCCTTTATTTGCTTAGCCAAGTAATGATCGGTGAATTCCTGGGCAGAGCTCACCTCCCTTTGATAAGCCGCCTCAATCCGAGCACGGCTATCCTCACTCTCCTTTAGTTGAGCTTCAAGACGCCTTATCCGATCAGCATGATACTGTTGCGTCTGAACTAAATCAGCAAACTCGACCACCATCTGTAAGGAAGAGTTAAGTAAAAAATCTAACAGGCGTAAACTTGAAATGGTTAGGATAGAACTTACATGGGACGCACTGTTGAAAATATTTTGAAGACGATCTGTCGGAGAACCTCTCCTGAAACAGCTCCAATAATCATCCCCAACGAAAGCCCGAAGAGAAGACATCACCCTCAGCATATCCTGAGGAGAAGGAGGAGGAGAAGGAGAAGGATAAGAAAGGTCTCTAGAGGATTCCGCTCTTACATCTTTAACCTCAGGAGGTAAAGAATCCCTGTTCAGGTCTGAAGTTTCCGCTATTCCTATAGACGCTTAAACTTGAACACTTGGAGAGACTCTGACCTCGGTATCGTCATCACTCGATTCAATGAACGATACTACCCGAGGGACTTTATGAGGGCGAGTGGGGGAGTCATCCATCTTCCTGACCATCATATTGGAAGGATCCAAAAAAGCCAGGATCAAAATCTGCTTGTTCATTTGAGGGTTTATCTCTAACCCCGACATCAAACAGTTCGACATGAACCTCAACCAGGGAGTTTGGCTCATCGGGCACCTAGCCACTAAGACGATCTCTTTGTCCGCCTTCATTTTAAGGCAATTTCTGGGCATTGATAGTTTTGGCAGGGCCATTAGGACTACTAGATTCCCCCACGATCGGCTGAATGACCTCTTTAGTGACGTACTCAGGAATCTACTCATCAGCCTCATCAGACTCTTCATCCGATTCGTTAGGCGAAGCAATACCTTCTCTGCTTTGGCGAGAAGCTTATTTTTGGCTCGCCTGAAGGATCGATTTCACCTGGTGAGCTTGGACGTCGCAGATGATGTCCGAGTCATACACTGCACAAGTTATAAAAAAAACCAAGTTAGAAATAACAACGAAGGAAGCAAAAATGGGAATGAGAAAAATTTCTACTTACATCTCCTACGGTAATCCGAAACCTGATTAAAGAAGCCGAGTTCTATCATTTTCTTCTCATTATAAAGATAGGACCTGCTCCTCTTTTCCAAAGTACATACAGCTGCCCGAGCAAGTCTTGCCAACTTGGCGTCAGTAAAAATAAATTTTTTCTTGTTCTAGGCATCAGGAGAACAGAAAATACGGGGAACCTTTAGCACCTCCTGATCTTCCCTAGATGAGAGAGTAACCTTGAGACCCATGTTCCTCCCAGCAAAAAACTAGCTGTTCTTCCAAAGCTTGTTCGAAGAAGGGAATCCCCACACAAAGCCTCCCTTCTTGGAGTCCGAAGAAATATCAACTCCCCGGTTCACTTTGGTCCCCTCAGGGACCCAACAATCTGGCGGATTTGACATAAGAAAATAAGTTCCAGTTTGACCAGATTGTCTTAGTGTGAAGAAATGCCTAATTTTTCTTGAAGAAGGCGACGACAGGTTCATCCGGCTCCATATATGCCACATACACATTAGGATTCTGTAGCTATTCAGAGCAAGTTAGGCTGGAGCGATCCCTGCTTTGACAATGAACCAAGCGATGAATGGTCGAAGTGGAAGAGTCACACAACAACAGAGCATGGACCCATAAATAGCCAACATACCCGGAGGTGGGTTCCATCCAGCTCTATCACCAGCAGGAGTCAATATGACCGAGTCATCTAGGTCAAACCGAGCATGATACTTCTCGATTTCATCTTCCCCGACCATATTCGGCTCGACAACACACCCACTTGGACGATCAAGAGAAAAAGGGATGTTAGACACGCTATTTTCCTTTTCGACATCATTTTCGTCAATTATTTACCTCTTGACTTGGAAACTGCTCGAGACATGTTTGTGAACTACACGTCTGCTCTAATGTTTTCCCATCCTTAATCGCAAAGGAACCCTGTGATGATCAGAAACAGAAGATTCAGAACTAGAAGATGATTCAGAGCTAGAACTAAAGTGAGCATCAAGATGAAGCCTAGAAACATCAACATCAAGAAAAAGAGGTTCATCAGGAGGAATCTCCCCAAATAATCTACGAACATAGAAAACCAATTGAAGGTCTCTGCGTTTGAGCGTTTTGAAGCTATTACATAGAAGAGATGATGGCAAGTTGGGTTCATCGAATAACCTTTAAAATAAATGCAAAGAAATGTGAAAAAAATTGCAATAAGAGAGTTGGGAGATGAAGAAAGTCTGGGTCGAATATTTGCTTCTGTAAAATAAACTGGAGCAGTCCTTTCAGTAAAACATTTAAAGGGGCAATCACGCGAAACCCTAGGGTCTCAAAAAGCGGGAAAAATCAAAATAAGGATTTGATGACGAAAGCGACGCATCAGTTAACCCACAAGTCGCGTCTAATAAACGCTACAAGAGAAACTGAGCGGTTAACGGACACGTGTTGAGGAAAGAACTGACCAGGCTATCAGGATTTCAAAATGTCATAATCACTGGGATTTCGTGTGGAGAAACAAATTGCACATTCATGGTAGCCATTAAGACATCATTAGTACGAAGCGCCATTTCAAAAGTAATTATTCCAGTATTAATGAAGATAAAAAGCTAGTCGGGAATTCGATTAAAATACTTTCGCCAAATTCCTACTCGGTAAAAATAATTTAAGGAGGTATTGTTATGTGTACATTTTTATCGAAAGTACATGTCACTGACACGGTGGACAGTTTATTAATATTGCCAGGTAGGCATCAGAATAGGCATCCAGAATCACTAAGGAACGGAAACCCGAGTAAGTGTGAACACAAGTTTTCAATAAGTCATAACCTGCTCTGGACCAAATGACGTCATGTTCTACTCGGGACAGATATGAGAAACCCGAATAAAGAAATCCAGCACGTGATTTACACGTGGAAAGAACCAAGAGTCATGCAATAATACGCAAGACATTTATATTAAGAGGAATTTCTAGAAGAACAAAATATCAAACAGGAAACATGTTCCAAATCAGGCAACAACTTTACTTCGAAAAGATTACATAATTATAAGGAAATAAGTCCTAATTGGACTATATCACCAGAAGTCCCAATCGATCTCCATACAATCTCCAAAAGAGGAAAGAGGTTAAAGACGACTCCAACAAGCAACCAATTATAATTACAAATGAATTCTTTCATTACTCGTTGTACAATAATTAGGGTTCTATGCATGTATAAATAGACTCATAATCTCGTTGTTAAAGATATATAGAAATTATACAAAAAATCCATAGCATAGATAAAAAAAAAGATCGAGTGGTTTAATTCTTATTCAACCACCCGTTGACGTTTTTCCGATCACCGGAGTTTTACCGCGTAAAATAGTGTCTTATTAACTTAGAACTGCATTCTCTTTCTCTTATCTTTGACATGTCAAAACGAAAATCCAATCTTGTTGATTTTCTCATCCATCGAGAAATTGATGTCAACAACCGTTTTCCAATGTACCTTTACAAACAAATTTGTTATTCTTACTAATAATAAAACCTTTATTAAAAGTAACTGAATATCCAAATTTATTTAGACAAGAGACCGAAATTAAATTCCTCTTGAATTGTGTTACATAATAAACATTTATTAAAACTAAATGCCTATAAGAATCTAAATTGATTCTAATATCTCCTACTACACTAGTAGACACCAACGCTCCATTACCTAAATGCAAGTTGAATTCATTCTTATTCAGTCTATTCTTTGACCATTTTCACCACAAAGGAAACACTTTCCTTTGATCTTTGTTACTTTCTTGGTCTCCTTCTGTTAACGGGAAATTTGTTGAGGATGAGAAATCCCTGTTAACACCTTCAAGACCACTACCACGGAGGTGGTGGTCGGGGTTGATAATGAACTGGTTCTACCAGGAATCCCACGTACCATATTTGCTCCACAATGAACGAAACTCGTTAAATGATAAAATGAGCACCACATGCGATGCATAGGTGATATAAACAAGTATGGAGAAAAGACATCGTATATAGTAAATGATATTCCAGGAATAATGAATCTGTTACCTCGATAGTATAATGATACTCATGTAGAGACATAGAGGCTTTCAAAAAGTGTGTGGACGTTTCCTACAGACGGCACCAGAAAGTGTTAACGGGAAATTTATTGAGGATGAGAAATCCCTGTTAACACCCTCGAGACCACTACCACGGAGGTGGTGGCCGGGGTTGGTATCGTTGATACCTGACCTGATCTTGTATGAATATTGAGCATGGAGTGGTAGGTAGAAGATGATTCATCCCACTCGTCGGGGCTCCGTGATAGGTAGGCAAAGAGTCATCCATTTGCCAAGCTTCGTAGTAGGTAGGAAACGAGTCATCCTTTCCGTCGAGCTTCATGGTAGGTAGGAGAAGAGTCATCCCACTTGCCGGGCTTCGTAGTAGGTAGGAGAGGAGTCATCTTTTCTGTCGAGCTTTGTGATAGGTAGGAAACGAGGGAGCTCGAGGTTTCTTTACTGGTATGAAGGGGTTGATCTTGGTCCTGGTCCTGGTCCTGGTCCTGGTCCTGGTCCTGGTCCTGGTCCTGGTCCTGGTCCTCGGTCGGGGTTGGAGCCCGTCATGGTACCCGGAGCCCGGTTCTGGAGCCCGATTCCTTCCTACAATTCCTCGATCTAGATAACAAGTAAGGAGGGGGGCTTATCTAGCTCCAGTGTGGGAGAGCTCGATTTCTACCACAGAGATGGTACGGGAGAGCTCATCGACTTCCTTCAAGCTGGTCTAGGTGGTTTCTCCTCATCTTGACGTGCGACTTTGGCCTATAGATGAGAGGATAAGAGCGCTAGGTCCAGCGGGGTAGGAATCTAGCTTCGTTTCCTTAGGTCTTCGTTGTTGTTTCCCGATCTTATGTAAGAAAGATTAGAGAGCTAGGACCATTGAGGTCGGTTCTTAGCCCGCATACACACATGCGTAACACAATAGATAATAGGAAATACACAAGTCTTTTGTGGAGGGAGATGGACTGACCAAGGGGGAAAAAGTATCACGAATGATCACATGCTGAAAAACCCCAATGCAGTATCCAGAGGAAGGAGGAATACCCTTCCTTATGTATATATCAGAGAATGCTCCGGGGAGCTTACAAGAATGGTGAATTAATACAACGTAGTTGCTCCGGAGAGTTTACAATGGTGGTCGAATATAGACCGATACCGGTATATTCTAGGTAAAGGTAATACATACATTGATGATGTCAAGAGATCTTTAAACGAAGCATGTCTGTCTTCTATCATTGATCAGATACCCTTTTACTATGCCTTTTACAGGCATATTTATAAACGGTGACCACCTTGGCGTGCAAGTCCAGGATTCTTCAATCTTCCTTTAATGTAGTTGATCGGATCGTGGCTAATGGAGGGGATGTGTTTGTTTCCTTTTCGGACTCTTCTTTCCGGATTTTCTGTTATAGTTGACCCCAAATAATAGGTTGTGGAGGATATCTTGGAGGAAAATATATTTTTTTCCTATTTGGACTTTTTCACTAATGACGGCCATTAAAGAGTTGAATATTCTCTTTATTAATGGTGTTGTTCATGTCATTAACTGGGTTGACTGCCTCCATTAATGCGGTTGACCTCATTAATGGTACTTTAAATGTCATGGAAGTCAATCCTCTCTTTCTACGTTGCCTAGAGGAGAACTCTAGTTCTGCATGTCACTTTGGAGAGGTACTTCATAGAGGTTACCCGAGGTGACATTTGATATTTCTTGAGGGCGAGGTACCTTAGGATCCAGTACACTGGCGGGGTCCCCCAGGGACCTCTCGATTGTCATGGAGCTAGATGCTGGTCTTCCCATGGAGCTTGTGCTAACCATTTTAGGGGTAAAATATCCCATAGGGTTCCAACCTTGTTGCTGGGAGCTTGGTTTAGCTACGCCGAGCTTTATCATAGAGCTTGACCTAATTATGCAGGCTTTCTAACGGGGTAGTGGGCTTGGCTAGCAGGCTTTGGTAAGGTGTTTGCCATAAACAGGTGACCTTGTCTCGCTTCTGGAAGGGTGGAGAAGTACGCTTGAGTACTGCTCTTGCTACTTGATTTAACCATGTCAGGATCTACAGTGGATCTTGGCACTTTTTGGTGACGATGAGGCTTTACGGGCTCCTTCCTTTAATGCTTGGACAGGTCGAGATTATACCTCGACAAGGCATGAGGGATTTTACAAGACAAGTTCGACACCTTGAAGGTTTCGTAGTGAAAGTAGAGATAATAGCAAGCTCTAGAAGAGGGTCAAGATATACCGAGATGTCGGCGGACCCAAGTCCTTTCACGTCGACCTAGCTTCGGGCTTTATCCTGGCATAAAGAGCTTGACGTGGTCTTGTCGGGCTTTATTTGGTAAGCCTAGACTCGTACGAGATGCTCAGATGGTATGGCCGGCCTCGTCTTGCTTCTGTAGGATCGCGTGGTAGCTCGACCTTAGGGACCTTGATACCCTATCATATAAGCCCGAATTTGGACCCTTGCGGGAAAGCTGGGAAGTTGAAAATTCTTCTTTGGTCCCTAACCAAATTTTGCTATTAACAGAAGTCCCCTCTGACTTGATCACCGGTAAGTGTTTAGGGTTGGAGTCTAGATCTTGTACTACATGAAAAATTTTACTTGTCGCTTCTTACTTGTAACTAGAATTTTTCCCAATGTTCGGCTTAAAGAACCGAGGTACTATTCATTTCTACAAAATAAACTAGCGTGTTGCTCGATCTTGTCGGATGAAGCTTCTGTGGTTAATATGGGTACCTAGAGTTCCTTTTCAAGGAATCACGGTACTTAGATGAGCTGGCTAAATAATCCCAGTAGGCATCTATGCCATCTAGATCCTTCCTAGCGGAGTTGACCCGACCAAGGCATCAACTATATCCTGGTATTTTGATCTGGATGGCAACTATGCTCTTATACTCAGACCCTTCTTAGGGGTCGTAGCCCGACCAAGGCATCAGGAGCGCTATCTAGCTATATCCTGGTATCTTGATCTGGATGGCAACTATGCTCTTACACTCGGATCCTTTTTGGGGGTCATAACCCGACCAAGGCATCATGAGCGCTATCTAGTTATATCCTGGTATATTAATCTGGATGGTAACTATGCTCTTACACTCGGATCCTTCTTGGGGTCGTAGCCCGACCAAGGCATCAGAAGCGCTATCTAGCTATATCCTGGTATCGTGATCTGGATGGCAACAATTCTCCTACACTCAGACCCTTCTTGGGGGTAGTAGCCTGACCAAGGCATCAGGAGCGATATCTAGCTATATTCTGGTATTTTGATCCGGATGGCAACTATGCTCTTACACACAGACCCTTCTTGGGGGTCGTAGCCCGACCAAGGCATAATGAGCGCTATCTAGCTATGTCTTGGTATTTCGATCCAGATGACAACTATGCTCTTACACTCAGACCCTTCTTGGGGGTCGTAGCCCGACCAAGGCATTAGAAGCGCTATCTGGCTATATTCTGGTATTTTGATCCGGATGGCAACTATGCTCTTACACTCAGACCCTTTTTATGGGTCGTAGCCCGACCAAGGCATCAGGAGCGCTATCTGGCTATATCATGGTATTTTGATCCGGATGGTAACTATGCTCTTACACTCAGACCCTTCTTGGGGGTCATAGCCCGACCAAGGCATCAGGAGCGCTATCTAGCTATATCCTGGTATTTCGATCCGGATGGCAACTATGCTCTTACACTCAGATCCTTCTTGAGGGAGGTCACCAGACCAAGGCATCAGGGGTGATGAGAGGGCTTCCCCAATCATCCCTGGTCTCAAGATCTGGATGACAACTATACTCTTACACTCAGACCCTTCTTGGCGGGGGGTGGTGGCCGGCCGAGGCATCATGAGCGCTATCTAGCTATTTTCTGGTCTCGAGGTGATCATTGTCGAAATACCATGGCGTTCCTCCTAGAGGGATTTATCCAGTCTGGGGCATCAGGAGGGCTATGGATCTCTCCTAGTGATGGCGATCCTTCTGGAGGGATTTATCCAGTCCAGGACATCAGGAGAGCTATGGAGCTCTCCTGGTGATGGCGATCCTCCTGAAGGGATTTATCCAGTCCAGGGCATTAGGAGTGCGGTGTAGCTTTTCTGGTGATGGTGATCACATGAGATCTACTACGGATACCAAAATTGAAAGAGATGCAAACTCATGGCGAGCTAATACGAAGTTGTATCAATGCATCGAGGTATCAGTTGATAACCAGTCTCGCTCTAGGAGTTCTTTAACGAGTAGAATCTCTTGAGATGATGCTAAGGCCATCGCTCCTCACACTGGAGTACTGAGAAAATATTGAGCTTCTAGTCTCCAAGTGATGTAAATGGTTTGGAAGTCCGCTTGGGGTAGATGAGAGTCTTCGACAATCGTAATCGAGCTCGAGACCCCACTGTGATTGAATCAGGACCTTTAGGTGCTCCCCGAACGGATCGAGACCTCGATGACTCACAAGGGCATTGGAAGGCCCAGTACAAATGGAGAGGAGCCATCGGTATGATAATCTCAGTGAGCAAGCTGGTGTTTGCTAAGGTCGAGCTCGTGCTAGCCAAGGAGGATGGTTACTTCTTCAACCAACGACCACATGGTGGGAGTGGTTTAAACTCTGCATGGCAGCGTGGCAACCTTGGTAGCCAAGGTGGGTACTTCATTTGCTGAAGGACGCTTCTGTGTTGCTTGCTATGCAACTCGAGCTCTTTTTCCCTCTGACCTGATCATCATTGGAGGATGGATACCTTGAATAGATCACAGAGAAAGTTGAGAGTGTTGGGGTTTATGCCCTAGGCATGTAATTTGTAAATAGATTTATGAAGTAAATAAAAGGAAACGCTCAATTCATTCTGTTATGTTATTTATTTTATAAACTTGTGTACATATTAACATCCTGGATTGCCGGATGTAATCTCGAACTGTGTATATGAGTGTCATATACTGATGGATACAGTAAGAGACGTGCAATCTAAAGAGTCCATAGATAGCAAATAAAGCTGGGTACTTTATTTATGGTTAATCTATAGCTGTGGTCCATTCCGTAATGTACATTGATTCTATCCTGAATCATTCATATGAGATATGGGAATGGAGGCACCTTGTATGATGTGCTCATATAGGACTGTGCCATGATCTATATGAATCTCTCACAAAGATCTGTTTACCAATAAGATTCATATATATCAACTAATGATGGCTATATATGGGTGATCTTAATCCTGAGTGTCTTATCGACTCCTTCAGGTTAGATCGTGGTCTTTGATATACCATGGGTGAGGTCGGATGCATTTCCTGATCAATATACTCCGTATGTTGGGATTGCGGTTTGGCTTGTGGCTGGGAAGGTTTGTACACAATAGTGGAATCCACTCCTTCTTGTTAGAAGTAGATGGTAGTTCTCTTAAGGGTTGATTCGGGGCTTGGACAATATGAGCGCTCTCCTAATTCCGTGAGGAAGTAGGATTTATTGTCCATTAGAGAATCAATGGTACTTAAAGGATATATGTAATTAGAGGGTATAATGGACATTATGACCTAGCTCTAATTATGAAATATTGTGGAGGATCATACCATATGTAATAGCAATATCGATGGACACCGAGTTGTATCGGTCTGTGTAAAAACGTCTGCAGTTGAGAGAGTGCAGCTTCGGGTTTTTAGTGGAATAACACCAAAGTTAATAATCAAGGAATATTAATTAAAGAGTTTAATTAATGATTCTGAGGATTATTGGAGCTCAAAATACTGTGGGTCCATTAGGTCGCCTTGCTAGCCCGATCGATTTAGGTAACAATTAATTAATTGGATTGTCCAGTTAATTATGTTACAAAAGTGGCACGTATTTATTCGGGAATTAATTGAATAATGAGATTATTTAATTAATGGATAATGGTGATTAAATAACTTAAATAATGAGATTATTTAATTATGTTATTAATCACTAAATGGAGGGTGCATGTTGATATTTATTTTTGAATAAAATAAGATAATGTGATTATTTTATTTTATTAAATTAAATATTTTATTTTTGAATTTAAATAGTTTGAATTCAAAATTAAAATCAAATTAAAGATATGATATATTTTTTATTTGAAAGTTTTTAAAAATTATATATAGATTTGATCAAATTTTTAAATATTATATATAAGATATATTTTATTTTATTTTTTTTAAAAGAAGGGGTTGCTGTGCATTTCACGCACATCAACATACTTATATATATATATATAACAAAAGACTAGAAGGGTGTGGTTTTTTGATTTTAAGAAATAGTGTGTTGACAAAAAGAAAAAAAAAAGAAAAAAACGAAAGTGAGTGCTGTAGGCATGGGTTGCCACTGTGCGTAATTTTATTTTTGTTTTAACACACAAAAGACAAAAGCATTTTAGTGTGTGCTTATAACAAATATCAACACATATATCTGGGTTTGCATGAGATGTAAATAAAGCAAGTGTTTCTTACTGAAAATAAAGAAAGAGTTTCTTAATTTTTTTTTCATCCTCCATTCTAAGATCCTGAGTCCGTGATGCGCCCACACGCAGTTACAAGTCTCGGAAGATAGCGAGGAAGATCAGTGGTACAGACCAGGAGCAAATCGAAAAGTGAAGGAGCCTCCAAACGTTGGTATGGTTCTATCTTTTAATCTTCTTTTTTATTATTGATTACAATTTCCTGTATTTACATATATATTTTATTAGTATAATAATTAGTATATGTATTTGTTCCGAAAATAAATACGATCATAAGTTCACTGATCCCATATACAGATTACGATATGTATAAAAATTTTAAAACCTATTTCCGCTGCGCGACTGGTGAACGAGGTTCCAACAGAGAGTTACCTGGGTCCGCTTTGACTGAAGCCGAAAATTATTGAGATGATGGATGCACAGATGATGAGAAGGACTTGGTTCCCATTTCTACTTTCATGTCTAGTCGTGTTGAGGTAGGAACTACCTTGAAGTCCTCTACTACTGTAGATGTATGAGGGGCTTCAAGTCTGCCTACCTCTCTATCTGAATCTGTCAAAGTAGAGGTCCAAATTGGTGTTACCAAGGTAGAAGAGGTAAGAGAGGTAGAAGAGATCTCGATTGATCAAACTGAGAAGATGGAGGCCAATGCCGACTGAAGTTGATCCAACCAAGGTGGTGTAAGCTGGCCCAGAGAGATAGATCGGGACCATGGTAGCTCGCTAGGGCTATGAATGGCCCCATATAAGTGGAGAGGAGACACCGGCCTAGTAACTGTCTGGAGACATGCTCGGGATTCTAAAGGTTTCCTACGACGGAGAGAAGACTTTGGACTCCTCCGGGATGAGTGGTGACTCACTTGAGCAATGGATGACCCTATATCAATGGAGATGGGCAACCTATCTGGTACCGGTCCAGAGGCATACTTGGGATTTCAATGAGCCCCCAACAACTGAGAGAAAACTCTGGACCATGCTGGAACAAAACAGGAGTTTAGTGGCTCAATTGGGCGTTGATCGGCCCTGTATAAGAAGTGAGGAGCCACTTGGCCTTACAGTGAGGCTGCTACTCTAGAGGTTAGCTTATGCATGTAGGAGGCCTTACCAAGAGTGGGAAATCTTTGGGCTCTCTTTGATCAGATCGGGCTTCGATGGCTTGCTAGGGCGATGAATGACCCGGTACGTATAAAGCGAAGCCACCGGTCTTGTAGCGATGCTACCACTCTAGAAGCTTGCTTAGGCACGTAGGTGGCCTTACCAAATGTGGGAAACCTCTGGGCTCTCCTCGATCAGATCAGGCTTCGGTGGCTTGCTAGGTCGATGAATGACCCGGTACGTATAGAGCGAAGCCACCTGTCTTATAGCGATTCTACCGCTCTAGAAGCTTGCTTAGGCACGTAGGTGGCCTTACCAAATGTGGGAAACTTTTGAGAGCTCCTCGATCGGATCGGGCTTCGGTGGCCTGCTAGGACGGTGAATGACCCGGTAAACATGGAGCGAAGCCACCGGAGGTACTGGTCCAGCAGCATGATTAAGATCTTTGGAGTCCCCAGCAATTTAAAAGGAGGCTCTAGACCATGATGGAATTGATCGAGGTCGTAGTGGCTCACTTGGGCGTTGACTGGCCTGGTGCATGAGGTGTGGAACCACTAATCTTCTACTGGTCGTGCTGCTCTAGAAGCTACACAGCTGAGTTGGCTTTTTAGATTCATGGGTCGACCTGCTACCTCTACCTAGGAGTTTACGAAGGGTGGACCTGGAGGCATGAAGGGATCCGTATGAATAGGTCGAAACCCATAGGATCTGCTGGATAAGTGATATACTGGTGGCGGAACGAATTTGCTGTAGAAAAGCAGGAGAGGTGCAGTTCTACTGTATAAGAGCTCTCGATGTATTAGAATGGTTCAGCTATATTGGAGATCTTTAAGCGGGGAGATACTATATTGGAGCTCCACGATTATCTGAGCAGGTTCTCTTTATAGGAGTAGCATAATGAACTGGTTCCACCAGGAATCCCATATACCATATTTGCTCCACAATGAACGAAACTCGTTAAATGATAAAATGAGCACCACATGCGATGCATAGGCGATATAGACAAGTATGGAGAAAAGACATCGTATATAGTAAATGATATTCCATGAATAATGAATCTGTTACCTCGATAGTATAATGATACTCATGTAGAGACATAGAGGCTTTCAAAAGGGGTGTGGACATTTCCCACAGACGGCGTCAGAAAGTGTTAACGGGAAATTTGTTGAGGATGAGAAATCTCTGTTAACACCCTCGAGACCACTACCACGGAGGTGGTGGTCGGGGTTGGTATCGTTGATACATGACATGATCTTGTATGAATATTGAGTATGGAGTGGTAGGTAGGAGATGAGTCATCCCACTCGTAGAGCTTCGCGATAGGTAGGCGAGGAGTCATCCCACATGCCGGGCTTTGTAGTAGGTAGGAGACGAGTCATCATTTCCGTGGAGCTTCGTGGTAGGTAGGAGAGGAGTCATCCCACTAGCCGGGCTTCGTAGTAGGTAAGAGAGGAGTCATCCTTTCCGTCGAGCTTTGTGATAGGTAGGAAACGAGGGAGCTCGAGGTTTCTTTACTGGTATGAAGGGGTTGATCTTGGTCCTGGTCCTGGTCCTGGTCCTTGTTCGGGGTCGGAGCCCGTCATGGTACCCGGAGCCCGGTTCTGGAGCCTGATTCCTTTACAATTCCCCGATCTAGATAGCAAGTAAGGAGGGGGGCTTATCTAGCTCCAGTATCGGAGAGCTCGATTTTTGCCACAGAGATGATGCGGGAGAGCTCATCGACTTCCTTCAAGCTGGTCTGGGTGGTTTCTCCTCATCTTGACGTGCGACTTTGGCGTATAGATGAGAGGATAAGAGCGCTAGATCCAGCGGGGTAGGAATCTAGCTTTGTTTCCTTAGGTCTTCGTTGTTGTTTCCCGATCTCAGGTAAGAAAGATTAGAGAGCTAGGACCAATGAGGTCGGTTCTTAACCCGCATACACACATGCGTAACACAGTAGATAATAGGAAATACACAAGTCTTCTGTAGAGGGAAATGGACTGACCAAGAGGGAAAAAACATCACGAATGATCACATGCTGAAAATCCCCAAGGCAGTATCCGGAGGAAGGAGGAATACCTTTCCTTATGTATATATAAGAGAATGCTCCGGGGAGCTTACAAGAATGGTGAAGTAATGTTAGGTTTTAGTTTGTGTTTGCATGAATTCCATATCAAAATGATGTTTACTTGTAATGACTTAGTTGTTTAGGTTCATGATGATTCAAGCTTCAAGGAAGAAGAAACAACAAGTCAAAGTAAGTTCTAAGTCTTTAAAGAGAAATGATGCAATTTGTTTCTACAAAGGTATACTAAGACCTTATCTTTCTCTTACAAGGCTTAGGCACACACACGCATATCATACATTTGTGTCCCTGCATCGTTGTGCACATTTATAGGCACACACATACAATTCATTCATATGTGTCTCTGCATCATTGTGCACCATGTATAACACATTCACACACTTGAAGATGAATGCTCATGCATTGGTTTGGAAATAACATGTTTTGGAATATACATGATTGGTAACTATCTCTATATTGTTTGCATTCTAGTGTGAATTGTGTTTGTGTGTGTATATATTTGTATAACATGGATATTAAGCTTGGATTTTGTCTTAAATCATTCTTGATTGAGTTCCGGTCATTTCGCTTACTCATACTATTGATTTCAAGTTCAAAGTCAAAAGATACTACACTTTCAACTCATGTTTCATACATTGTCTTCGTCTTCATATATCGAGTCAAATTATTATATTGTGGGTTAAGTATCTTATATGTCCATGTCTGTGTGAGAGTTACAGTTCGTAATCCGTAAACAGATTCAAATTCCGAGTTTAGAGGCCGGAGAACGGTCGAAGAACGCGAACGAGGATCGAAGGAGAGAGAAGCATGCATATACTTCTTTCCCGAGATGGCGCGTGGCCATCTCGGGGCAGAAGGCTTGCTGCCCCGAGATGCCCACGCGCCATCTCGGGCAGCAAGCTTGCTTGGCTTCTCTTTTCCCCTCTTGGTCATTTCACATCTCCAAGTCTCCCACTCCTTTATAAACTCTTTCCCTCTCACATTTCACTCTAAGAAGAAATTCAAATCAAGTGTGCAGAATTTTTCTCTCAAAATTTTCTCACCTTCCAAATACTATAACTTCTTCATTTGAAATCCGAGTTGATTGATTCGAAGTTGAGAGTGTTCATCTATTCATCCTCCATCTTTTCTCTGAAGGTTTGAGTTAATTTTGCTGCTGTTTTTGGTTTCTAATCATACAAAAACGGGGACTGCACCTAGATCAACTAAGGTATTGATTTTCTCTCTAAGTTTTATTTTAAAACTTGGTCAATTGCCTTAGGTTTTCTTCTTCTACATATATTTGTATATTGTGAGTGTTTTGATTTGTGTTTTGAACACTTTCAAAGCTAGGTTGAATTTCAATTGAAATCATTCATGTTGAGTTAGGTTTTGATTTTGCCTATGTTATCACATGTTTGGGATTGTATTATGCTAGCTTTGATTCTAGGATTATTTTATGATCTTTGATTGATTGATTTTGTGAAAAATAGTTCATCACATGTATTAGGCTCTCTTGGCCGAAATTCTCACATAATACATGTGCTTATGTTCTTTTGATCTATTCATGTGATTTGTTGAATCTATGATTAGGAATATGCTCTAGAACTTATGCTTAGATCTATTTGACATTGTCATATGATTTTATCATGTTTTAGGTTTTTGTGATTTAAACTTGATCTTGTGATTTGTTGATCATATCTTGTGATTCAAGTTTTGATATATGCATGAATCTAGTTTGTGATTAATGTTGATCATATCTTACATAATCTAGATTGACTACTCATGCATGATGAACTAGACTATATGTGATTTGTGCATTCATGCTCATGTATAGTATTTTCCATAGGATGTAATGATCATAGCATTCTATGTTACGTGCTTGTTTACGTTTTGCATTCATGATCACCTAGATGCCTTGTGAGAAGGAAGTCTTGACAATATGTGTGAGACCTATGGTGTTGAGCAAGAAGTCTTGGCAAGAGGTGTGAAGCCTCGGATTGTGGAGCAAGGAAGTCTTGGCTAGAGGTGTGAAGCCTTGGATAGTCGAGCAAGAAGTCTTGCCTAGAGTTGGGAGAACTCGGATAGGTGAGCAAGGAAGTCTTGACTTGAGTCGGGAAGACTCGGATAGTTGAGCAAGAAGTCTTGCCTTGGGTTGTGAAGATCTGTATAAGGTGAGCAAGGAAGTCTTGACAAGAGGTGTGAAGCCTCAGATTATTGAGCATAGGGCGACAACTTCTAGAGTAGGATAAGAGGGTAGTTTCTAGGTGAAGAGGTCACTTGAGAGATTGTACTTGTCTTATCTACTAGTGAATTTTGTTTGCCGGTGGCTGTTAGCCCGTGGATGTTTCCTCTTCGGAGGTTTACCACGTTATATCTTGTGTCAACTTTTCTCTATCCCTATCTCTCTAATATTTGTATTATGGATAGAACTATTTATGTATGTTGACTTCCTCTTTATAATATAGATTGTGTATGTGTTACAATTACTTGTTTGTATCACACTTTACTTGGGTTTATATATTGATTAATTGTCTTTAATTAATATATATATTGTGATACAATCAATCTAGAGGGAAAAACTTTTGTTTGTTTCTAAGGGAGTCGAAAAAGGTGCCTAACCTATTCACCCCCCCTCTAGATTAGCCTTGAGCATTTAACCGTGATTGTATTTTCAAGTAATACAACGTAGTTGCTCCGGAGGGCTTACAATGGTGGTCGAATGTAGACCGATACCGGTATATTCTAGGTAAAGGTAATACATACATTGATGATGTCGAGAGATCTTTAAACGAAGCATGTCTGTCTTTTGTCATTGATCGGAAACCCTTTTACTATGCCTTTTACAGGCATATTTATAAATGGTGACCACCTTGGCGTGCAAGTCCAGGATTCTTCAATCTTCCTTTAATGTAGTTGATCAGATCGTGGCTAATGGAGGGGATGTGTTTGTTTCCTCTTCGGACTCTTCTTTTCTTGATAAGCGGGATTTTCTGTTATAGTTGACCCCAAAGAATAGGTTATGGAGGATATCTTGGAGGAAAAGGTATTTGTTTCCTCTTTGGACTCTTTCACTAATGATGGCCATTAAAGAGTTGAATATTCTCTTTATTAATGGTGTTGATCATGTCATTAACTGGGTTGACTGCCTCCATTAATGCGATTGACCTCATTAATGGTACTTTAAATGTCATGGAAGTCAATCCTCTCTTCCTACGTTGCCGAGAGGAGAGCTCTAGTTCTGCATGTCACTTTGGAGAAGTACTTCATGGAGGTTACCCGGGTGACATTTGATATTTCTTGAGGGCGAGGTACCCTAGGATCCAGTACACTGGCAGGGTCCCTCGGGGACCTCTCGATTGTCACGGAGCTAGTTGCTGGTCTTCCCATGGAGCTTGTGCAAACCATTTTAGAGGCGAAATATCCCGTAAGGTTCCAACCATGTAGCTGAGAGCTCGGTTTAGCTACGTCGAGCTTTATCATGGAGCTTGACCTAATTATGCAGGCTTCCTAGCGGGGTAGCGGACTTGGCTAGCAGGGCCTGGTAAGGTGTTTGCCATAAACAGACGACCTTGGCTCGCTTCTGGAAGGGTGGAGAGGTATGCTCGAGTACTGCTTTTGCTACTTGATTTAACCATGCCAGGATCTACAGTGGATCTTGTCGCTTTTTGGTGACGATGAGGCTTTACGAGCTTCTTCCTTTAATGCTCGGACAGATCGAGATTATACCTCGATGAGGCAGGAGGGCCTTTGCAAGACAAGTTCGGCACCTTGAAGGTTTCGTAGTGAAAGTAGATATAGTAGCAAGCTCTAGGAGAGTGTCACGAGATACCTAGATGTCGGCGGACCTAGGTCCTTTCACGTAGACCTAGCTTCGGGCTTTATCCTGGCATAAGAAGCTTGACGCGGTCTCGTCGGGCTTTATTTGGTAAGCCTGGACTCGTGCGAGATGCTCAGATGGTATGGCTGGCCTCACCTTGCTCCTGTAGGATCGCGTGGTAGCTAGACCTCGGGGACGTTGATACCCGGTCATATAAGCCCGAATTTGGACCCTTGCGGGAAGGCTGAGAAGTGGAAAATTCTTCTTTGGTCCCTAGCCATATTAACACCTTCTAAGAAGGCTCAAGTTACTTTTTCTTCTGTTGTCTCATGACCTTCTTATGGGTCTTTAACAGTAGCAACTTACCATTTGAATCTCTTGACCTTTACCATTCATAAGGATTATATGGGTGCTTTGAACATCTTGCATCATGCCTTGCAAGATTTATTTCTGATTGTTCAAGGTTTAGTCCAACTTAAACTGATCAAAGGAATCTAACAGTGAGTTGACGATCATGTCAATTTTCGTCTCATCTTCTATCTCAGCACCATTCAGTTCAACAATGTTGAGATGTGCTATGACTTTCATCATGTGATCTTTCACACTCTGTTCAGGTTTCATCCTTAGATTCATAAAAACAATTACTGTCTCTCTCTTAGTCGTCCTAGACCTCATAGCAAACGTCTCTTCTAGAGACATCATTATATCGGCAGCAATCTCCATTCCTTCATGTTGTTGTTGCAACACGTCAGAGATGATGGCCATAATGTAACGTACATTTAGCCATCTCATCTGAAGACTTCCACTACTGATACTTATCTCTTTGCTCCTGAGTAGATTCATTAGTTTGGTGGTTAAGGAATAGACATAACAAATTTATGTTTCTCAGCTTGCAATAACAACCCAATATTCCTTTTCCATGTGACATAATTATCATCAGTTAAAGTATTATCTTTTAGGATATTGTTTAGGGATGGGGTTATGATTTATTTTTAATAACAAAAATTATATTAGTAAACAATCATGATAAAGCACTTTTAAATATTTATCTTGAATTATAAATAAAATAATTCAATCGTAAAATTCAACTATGATGCAACACCCATAAATGTCACGCGTCCTTTGGGAGTTCGTACCATTTACTAGTTGGACTAGGTCCCACCTACTTGTTAGCATAACAACCAACCTTTTCAATTTTTGCTTTGCAGTTTTATTAACAAGAACTCTTAGGGGGATATTAATAAAATTACATTGAGTGTGTTACCAAGTTAACGACCTTCAATATAATTCCTCACGAATATCCTTCCTTTGGGAGTAGATTTTATTTGGGCTAATTGTCTAGTCTATCATTGTAAGGAAATATCTTGCTAAATTCCATTCACGAATACATCTTGGGAGATTATTACGCGAAACATAAAGCCCAACTAAACTTAGAGGCCGTAGGTGTTCCAAAACACCTTCTCCCACTCAATTATTTAAGGCGTGTGATCAAATTCCAAAGAATGATTTACCAAGTTATCTAGATGCCAATTTAGATACCTAAACCATTCTATGCATGTTCATACCAAAAGAGATATATGAGTGGTACTCCTATTCTATAAGAATGTTATCAAATAATGACAAACATTGCAATATTTACAAAAATATAAATAGCTACAATTTTGGTCCATCCTAGAAAAGCAAGTAAATAACATATGTCTTGGAATACAAAAACTTCTTTATTGGAGAACAAGTCTTCACGCGACCTTCGTTGTTCGGACTCCCTCGGCTACCTCCTATGGGAGTGCGTACCCTCGGCCCTTACCCATGGGAGTGCACATGCCACAAACCCATAAAGGGCTTCCATGCTCAGCCTATGGCTTCCATAGGGCTGCCGTGCACAGCCCATGCCACAACAAACTTGGCTGCGTGCTCTTTGCATGCACTTTTGTTGCTACGGCTCGCACAGTCCCAAGCTTGTTCCGGTTGCTCCCAATTCTTCAAACTTTCGAGTCTTCGAAACTTGAGTGTAGTAGAGAAGAATTATAAATAAAAATACTGCAGTTTTTTTATTACAACAACAAAATAAAAAAAAACTTAGCAACTACAAAAAAGGAAATTATGGCGATGATAGACCACCCTTCTTATTACAATCTCAAAATAAAATTACATTGAAATTCTAGCACCAAAATTGAGCAATAACAAACCACATATAATATATATATATATATATATATATATATCCACACATTCCAATGTAAATATATATGCAAATACCTAAAGTGTCATCTCTTTCTAAAACATGTATATATACAATAAAAAGAAAAAGATTTACGTACACATACATCAATTAATCAAGGGTACAACCTGGCTCTGATACAAACTATAGGGAAAATAAACCCGCACAGCGGAAGTGAGAAAATTTAATAAAAATTAGGTTTTGCGTATAAATAAAATTTTTCCCTTTTTCATTAACAAGAACCTTAACCCTAGATTAATTGATGTATATAAAAAGGGTCGTACCTTTTTATCGTGACAATTGAACAAGCGCCGAATTGATTCCGTAAGATCTTCTAATCCAATCACGAATGTGAATCACCTAGGAGTGTGGGCTCCCTCTCCTTTTAATTGTATATATGAGTATGAAAACAAACAAAATCTTTCTCTTTGCTAGTTACTATAATCCTCCAAGAAGAAAACAAAGAACGTTAGGTCACTTGTGAATTATCAATCAATTTGGTTGAAACTCGTGTGAACCTTGATTCGATATTGTACACAAAACCTTTTGATGTAAAGGCTACTAGTGTACTATCGAAAACTAAACGTTCTTTCTTCCTTTTCTTCTTTCTCGAATCACATACTATTTCTTAGAGTTGGTCGAATTTTGTCTAGAGTAAAATCAGATTTTTCTCCCTCGAAATTCTATGGTAGCCGAAATCTTCTCTCTAAAAAAGACTACGGCTGGCCGAAATTCTCTCAAAGTTTTTCCTCTATTGCTGGCCGAAATTATATATAGATACATATGGCTGGTAGAATTTACTCTTGGAAAAATATTAGGATTATAAATCCTCTCCTAAGAAGGATTTACTTGGTTGGCAAGAATCCTTTCCTTAGATGGATTTATTTGGTAGTTAAGAACCCTTTTCTAAGAAGAATTCTATCCTTAGGTAGATTTACTTGGTGACCAAGAATCTTTTTCCAAAAAGAATTCTTTCCTACACCAAGACTCCTAATCCAACTCAATAGTTTATTTGTAACCATATTAAAGACTTCCTAATTTGATTAGATAAATAATTTCTTTTATTTATCTAATTATCTAATACAGTCTTTAATATTAATTATATTACTAACAATAGTATAATTTTAGGAGACCATCTGCTACTAGGAAAAAGATTTTGACTTTTAATTAAATACTAAAATAAAAATAATATAATTAAGCTATTTTAAATTGCCTTGCCGCCTAACACATATATATTGGCCTATATATTATTTTTCTTATTTTATTAAATCCATTGGACCTAATAAAAAGTCCACATGTGAACTAGACCCATTCTTACAAAAAGAAACAAGTCCACATGCATCAATACAATTCTAAATGGACCCCTAAATTGGTCCGGTAGAATATATCAAGTGATCTATGCAAGTTCGTGTGGACTGGGGATCTTGGCGGGCTATCTAAATTTAAGCTCCAATAGACACAACCCAATCACAATTAACAAATGATTCACTTAGGTCCGATCTATTTAATTTCAGTTCATTCCACTAAAGAACTAAAATTGAATTCTTAAATAAAGATAGAATAAGTTGATGTTACTCATTCATACCATAGACAACCTTATTGAAGAAAATGTTTCCTCGTGAAGAATATCAGTAATCGCCAAGAGCTCATAGATCACCTATAGCTCTCCAAGTTACCATATTTACTCATAACACCACATTTTGAACTTGGATATTTTGACTTGTCCAGAAGCCATGTTTCAATAGACACTATTGAAAACTTAACGTTAAGATTTAATATCCAATACCTCAAAACATCCATATGATGATATTCTACTCTCATTTAATAAATGTAACCACAATGTCCATATCTAAAAATGAAGTCCTTTATCGATTAACAAATGAAAACCACTAAACTATCGAGGATAGACTATGCTATATAACCGTACTCATTGATAGCTCAAATGATAACACTTGCAACCATAAGTCCATCATTTATCTCACAAATTGAGATAGTCTCTCCGATTGTCTTCAAATGAAAACTTTTATCCATTGATGGTTCTAGATAAAGTATTTCATTGTGATCAAATTCAATGCACCCAGTGTACTAGATTCTTTTTCCCAAAGACACCACATTTTGATGATTTTAGACTCATCATAACACATTTGATCCCACTCAAATGATAGCAAAAGAATCTACAACTTTAACATGATGAAGACACCCAACCTTTATCTTAAGTTGTGAATATTATTCAAGACTAACTAAAAAATTGTGTCTACCTCATACATATCTAGATGTATGAACAATTCTTCTTTTCTCATAGTCTTTTGACTTTATGATTATTTATTTTTGACAATTATAATAATTAAACTATAAATGCTATAAGATTTGTTAAACTAGAAATAACTTTATTATTATGAAAAGATTGTCAAATACATTATTACACTCTTGCTATCGAGTATAATCCCAACAGGAACTCATGGAGCCCCTCATCACCTCCAAGCCAAAGTTGTATTGGTGGTCACTAGCTTTCCTGCAATTGAGCCGTACGTGCCGTCATCCTCTGGCAAGTTGGACTCCATAGCTTCGAGATGGATGATCCATCTTAGATGGAGGCCTTCGAGCTTCAAGGCGAAGACTGAAGAGAGATTTGGATTTTTCCAATCTCTCTCCTTAACCTTTTCCTTTTCTTTTATCTTTTAAAATTGTATTCTTCTTTTTTTTTTCTTCGAATCGATGAAGATAAGAAAATCGGAGATTCCTTATCACTCCATTTATTTTTTTCTTTTTAATTTTTTGTATATAAAAATATTTCCAATGGTAAAGATCATCTGATTGATGGAGAAGATCGAATCTCATCCATCCAAATTTTAAAATAATTAATTATTAAATAATATATAAAAAAATATTAATATTTTGTCTTATGAAAAGGAAAAAGGTATTTTTACCCTTCAACCGTTAATTTCTAACGATGCATCACTAACGATAGGGGTGATTTATTTAATTTCAGGAAACAATTTGAATATAAATCTAATTACATCTTAAAATCGGCATATGTTTTTACAATTTACCCTTAAATATAGGATTATATAATATGAAATCAGCGAGGTGGGTGAGAAAGAACTATACTCTACGCCGCCTTTTTATTGATAAAATAAATGGAAATAATCAAAATACCCATATAGTTTGCATTATTCCCAAAGCTCTCCTCTATTTTTATTTTTAATCCAAATCTCCCCTTAGTTTGCATTTTTTTTCTTCTCAAAATCCCCCTCGGCCGTTAACTTATTGGGTGGCTCTATTGCAACCATTAATAGGTGACTCTTCACACTTCAATAATACCAAAAATAACCTTAAAAATTATGACTCATTTTAATTTTTGTTTTCCTCTCTAAACCCTTACCATCATCATCACCACCAAACACAACACCTAGAACCGGACCACCATCTCAAAACTCATAAATACTCAACCACCTAAACCACCATCACACTATATTCAGGTAAAAAATTCAATGACCCCAACCACTACCACCCAAACCCAGCCTCTCCCTCCATCAAAACCAAAATGCAACCCATGTTCCACCAAAATAATGGGAGGAGATCAACCACTGGAGAGAGAGAGAGAGAGTGGTCACCCTTTTGTCAAGGGAAAGAAGAGTGATAAAAGAGATGAGAAGAAAGAGAAGGATATTAATGGCACTCGGAGATCGACTGAAAGAACCGGTTTGGTTGGCTTCAATTGATGTCCTCGACTGAGTGGAGATCGATACTCATATGGGTAGTGGTTGGAGATTTTGGCAGGTTAGGATGGTGGCTAAGGTTTGGTGTTTGAGCGGTGGCACAACAAGGGTTTGGTGTTTGAGTGGTTGGTCTTGTGGATTAGGTTAGGGTTTATGTTAGAGTTGATGATGATGAGTGGTTGTGTTTGATCATATTTTTTTAATTATTATTATTAAAAAGGGGATAAAAAATTATTGGCACTATTTGAGGGGTGTGTTGTGCAAATATCATCACTTTACTAATGTATGTTTAAAAAGCACCAAAACAGTCGTTGAGACAAAAATACCCCAAAAGATTTAAACAATGAGGAAGTTGTCATTTTTAAAGTCAGGGAGAAGTAACAGTCAAACCGACTGAAAACTAATCGACGGTGAAGTGACCGGAAGAGCTGCGATTGACAAGAGTAAGATTGGTTATTTTTCCTCGTTTTTATTGTTGTTAACTTGCATTACATGTTTGAATTGAGTTTTGTTGATAGCAATTTTAGAAACCGGTTAAAATAAAGATGATAGAATGGTTGTGGTTTAGGTTAGGGTTTGTAATTTGGTTGAATATCAGTTGAGGAAGATGGAATCTGGGTTATCAATACTTTTTTCATGAGAATCGAGCTTATTTGTTCAGTCGAGCTTTTTTTTCGTGAAAATTAGGTTTTGGTAAATCGTGCTTTTTTGAAAAGGAATCGAGCTATTTTGAAAAAGAATCGAGCTTTTTTGAAAAGGAATCGAGCTTTTTTTGAATTGGATCGAGCCATTTTGAAAAGGATCGAGGTTTTTTGAATAGGTTTCGAGCTTTTTTGAATATGTTCGAGTTGTTTTTGAATTGAATCGAGACTATTTGAAAGGGATCGAGCTTTTTTGAAGGGGATCGAGCTTTTTTGAAAAGGAATCGAGCTTTTTTGAAAGGGATCGAGCTTTTTTGAAAGGGATCGAGCTTTTTTGAAAAGGAATCTAGCTTTTTTGAAAAGGAATCTAGCTTTTTTGAAATGGATCGAGTTTTTTTAAAAAGGAATTGAGTCTTTTTGTAAAGCAATCGAGTTTTTTTGAAAGGGATCGAGCTTTTTTGAAAAGGAATCGAGCTTTTTTGTAAAGCAATCTAGTCTTTTTGAAAGGGATCGAGCTTTTTTAAAAGGGATCGTGCTATTTTAAAAAGGATTCGAGCTTTTTTAAAAATGATTCGAGCTTTTTTCAATAGGTTTGAGATTTTTTTGAATTGGATCGAGCTCTTTTATTTGTTCTGTTTAATGATGTTGTATTTCTGTTACATTGCAGATGAGAATTAGGTTGAGGGATTCGCTTAAAACTCTAGAAGGATACTGGTACGAGGGCAAATTGACACGACATAACCATTTTGATGCCCTCGCCCATATAGACGACGCGCTGAACCGTGTCCCTGTAGAATTTGGAGATGAAGACCGCCTGTGTTTCATGGCGTCATGTTTCGGGCATTTCCTAACGTTGCATAGGGAGATGAAGTTTTTCGGTGGTATTATCCATTGGTTGCTTTTGAGGGAGCTCCATCATAACGACCCAACAGATGAGATGCACTTTATGTTAGAAAACCGGTCGGTGAGGTTTTCAAAGGTGGAATTTTGCCTGATCATCGGACTGCGATTTGGAGTTGTACCAGAGACCACCATGTATGCAGCAGTGGAGAATGGCATACATGAGCGGTACATTCCTGGAGCCGAGGAGGTGTCGCTGGAGCAGATTAGAGGTGTTGTCACCGGTGTAGAGTTCGGAAAGGCGTACGATACTTTCAAGCTCTGCCTCTTATATATGCTGAACTGGATACTGATGGGGGTGGATGAGAGATTCAAGATTCCAGTTTGGCAGTTTCGGCTGGTTGAGGAGCTCGATGCGTTCGACGCTTTCCCGTAGGGTGCCTACGTGTACAAGCATTCTATTTACTCATTCAAGCATGCGTTTGACGGGCGAAGAGACGGGTTTGAGCGACGCTAGCAGGAAAAAGGTGCTGATGTATGCAAGGTGGAGACCTACAACATATACGGTCTATCTCATGCCCTATTGGTAAGAAGTTCGACCTACAAATGGTACTTTATTGTCGGTGCCCAAAATTGTATGGATACTTATCGTACTTATCTTTGATGCAGATATTTGCTTTGGAGGTGATCCCTGAGTTGGCCAAAGCGGTCGGTGCCCGGAGGGTTACTGATTTGACTCCCCGTATTTTGAAGTGAGAGTTGACCAAACAACCGAGAGAGAAGAAGCTAGCAAAGATTTTCAAAGCTAGGGTATGTATTTATTTTGTTAATGTTTTTATTAGTTAGTATTTGTACAATGACATTGTTCTAACTAATATTTCAGATGTTTGCAATCAAGGAACTAGTGCCGACACCAGCTGAGAGACAGGCATCGTACTATGCCTGGCTAGACGAGGGGGGGAGCCTGTATGTAGAAGATGACATGGATGATATGCCGCCTGAGGTCCCTGATCAGACCACCTTAGGCAGGATCAGTGATACTGACAGGACCATTGACAGTGAGAGATCTGAGCTCGCTGCTGGGGGTTTGAGGCCCAATGACAGTGAGGGATATGAGACAGACCCTCAACGAGAAAGGCATAGGCATAGATGGGTTCGGTTTTCCACCCCCGGACATGGTACATCTGCAGGAGATTCCCGTGGGGACGTTGGACGTGATGGAGAGGTAAGTTGAAAATAAAGTTTAGTGTTTTTTATTAACACGTGCTG
Organism: Dipteronia dyeriana; assembly: GCA_032871835.1. NCBI lineage: Eukaryota > Viridiplantae > Streptophyta > Magnoliopsida > Sapindales > Sapindaceae > Dipteronia > Dipteronia dyeriana. The sequence continues at coordinate 95,791,254 of CM065296.1, read as the reverse complement.
ATAGCTTTTTAATAACAATGTAGACGTGATTTCAGGCTTCGTGGGCAGATATGTTGAACGATGTGCGTGAAGCCCTCCGAAAGAGTGGCGAGGATCGATAATGTCAACACTTGGAGTTGTTGGATATAATCCTGAAGAGTGATGAGGATCGTCAGCAACTACACCGATTGTTACTGGATATGATCTGGGGGCTTCAAGGTTCGACCATGCGTACACACCGGGATGACCCCCCACCTTCTGATCTATTATTTAGTCCCGGAGGGTAGACTGATAGGTTTACGGGGGGGACAGACATGACAACTCGACGTAGTCAGGACTCGCCTACAGACATGACAGCTCGACATAGTCAGGACCTCCCCACCTCCCAGCACATCGATTCCCCCACCTCGCAGCACATCGATCCCTCCACTTTGCAACACATCGATCCCCCCACCTCCTAGCACATAGATTCAGCAGCAGCGGTCCCCTCTCCCACCAAGCACGTATGTGGCATCGAAGAGGTCCCCTTCCCCAACCCAACACGTCTGTGGCGTCGGAGCGGTCCCCTTCCCCAGCCAGCACTTCCGTGCCGTCTGAGCGGTCCCCTCCTCCACCCATCAAGTCCGTGTCGTCGGAGCGGTCCCATACCCTACCCCACCCAGCACATCCGTGTCGTCGGAGCAGTCTTTTCCCCCTCCCAGTACATCCGTACCGTCGGAGCGGTCCCCTTCCCCACCCAGCACGTCTGTGCCGTAGGAGCGGTCCTCTCCCCCGGCCAATACATTGAAGCATTTAGGTAAGCACATATGGCTGTTGGTGAGCCCTTACACAGATCCATGCCGTCCAAAGAGGTTGAGGACAAGGCCCGAGTCCGTGGAACACATTTTTGACCCCCACGGACTAGTGGACATTGACCACCTTACGGCATACAAGGCCTTCAAGAGGAACATCAACAAGGAACAGTGAGTCCAACTTTTTATAATACAAATGGATGTACATTTCTTGTTTATTCTAATTTATGTTCAGCTAAGGTAATTCAATCATTAAACAGACGTGATGTGGACGTGCAGGCACCAGTTACCGAGGGATGGTTCGTGCGTATGCAGTCCAACTTCATGGACTTGGAGAACACGGTACGTACTTATTAAATTTCATATTAACGTTTTTGTAAGTATTGTTGAATTGTTAACAATTAAGGTGGTTTTATTGTTTGTCAGCATATGGATGCATGCCTCAATATTCTTCGCAAGCATCAACGAGGATTCCACAATGTGTACAACCAGAGGATCAACGTGTTGGATATATAATTTTATGTAAGTAGGTAAAAAATTTGGGAATCGAATCAGATCTTCTGCTTCTGTATTATTAATATGATGTTGTCAATGCTTGTACAACCACTTATGTTGTACATGTGGAAGAGGATGATGCCTCGTGATTCGCACGGTGCTGTGACCACAGCAAGGTGGAATGTGTTACAGTCCTTTTAAACTTAACTTATTATAACGGTGACATCACTGCAAGGGACCAAAAAAAAGGTGACATTCCTCACCATTTCCTCTATTAAATATGATTTATTATTATTATTATTATTAAATCTATTTTTTTGTAATTTGTAATATTTAATATTTGTTTAACCATTTTAAATTTAAATATTTTCTTGACTGGTTTACCTATTTACTCTAGTATATTCAATAAAATTCCTAAAAATTGAGATATTTTGAGATTTATTTTTAACGTTATTAGGGATAATGGATATAAAATAAATTTACATGATGAATTTGGGCCAATTTTGAAATAAAATGAATTTGGACCAATTATGAAATATGGGAAGAAAGTGGGAAATTGTGCCAACTACCGTAGAAATGATGATTATTTCTCTTTATACTTTTTATTTATTTTAAATATTATATAAATTTAGGGTTTTTTTTTAGGAAAGAATTTAAACCCACAACTTTATGGTATATATATATATATATATATATATATATGAGGAGTATACCACCGAACAAACCTTAGGACATCTCTAACCCAACCCAAATTTGGTGTTAATTCTAATTTTCAAGATAAAAATTTAGTATGGAATGAACAATATACACCGAATTTGGTATAACATTGTCCATATGCTTTTATAGTTTTTTACGATTCTTAATTTAACCCTTGTATGCTTCATTATAATAATATTTATTCTAAAAACTATAATGTTGGAATAATCTTGTCGTAATCTTTCAAATGACACTAATATTAATAATAATTAAAAATTTTAATTTACCTACTAAATTATACATTTAATTAATTGATATTGTATAAATATTTTTAAAAAAATATTCTTTAAAGATACTCTTTTTATTTGGAATTTGATGTTATGAATTGGAGGAAAAAAAATTAAGATTTCCTTTTAACACGAAATTGGTATAAAATATGGTGATAGGGTTTGAGATGTCAAACCTATGTTGGGGTTTATGCCCTAAAGATGTAATTTGTAATTGGATTTATTAAATAAATAAAAGGAAAAGTTCAATACATTCTTGTTGTGTTGTTTATTATATAACTTGTGCATAAATTTAACATCCAAGATTGCCGGTTGTAATATCGGCCTGTGTATATGAGTGTCATATACGGATGGATACAGTAAGAGACGTGCAATCTAAAGAGTCCACAGATAGCAAATAAAGCTGGGTACTTTATTTGTGGTTAATCTATAGTTGCGGTCCATTCTGTAATGTACGGTGATTCTATCATGAATCATTCATATGGAGATATGAGAATGGAGGCACATTGTATGATGTGATCATATAGGACTGTGCCATGATCTATATGAATCTCTCACCAAGATCCGTTTACCGATGAGATTCATATATATCAACTAATGATGGTTATATGTGGGTGATCTTAATTCTGAGTGTCTTATCGACTCTTTCAGGTTAGATCGTGGTCTTTGATATACCATGGGAGAGGTCAGATGCATTTCCGGATCAATGTACTCCGTATGTTGGAATTACGGTTTAGCTTGTGGCTGGGAAGGTTGTACACAATAGTGGAATCCATTCCTTCTTGTGAGAAGTAGATGGTAGTTCCCTTAAGGGTTGATTCGGGGCTTGGACAATATGAGCGCTCTCCTAATTCCATGAGGAAATAGGATTTATTGTCCATTAGAGAATCGATGGTACTTAAAGGATATATGTAATTAGAGGGGTATAACGGACATTATGACCAAGCTCTAATTATGAACTATTGTAGAGGATCACACCATATGTAATAGCTATATCGATGGACACCGAGTTGTATCGGTCTGTGTAAAAGTGTCTACAGTTGAGAGATTACAGCTTCGGGTTTTTAGTGGAATAACACCAAAGTTAATAATCAAGGATTATTAATTAAAGAGTTTAATTAATGATTCCGATGATTATTGAAGCTCAAAATAATGTGGGTCCATTAGGTCCCCTTGCTATCCCGATTGATTTAGGTAACGAGGGTCAAGGTTAATTAATTGGATTGTCCAATTAATTGTGTTACAAAAGTGACACGTATATATTCGGGAATTAATTGAATAATGAGATTATTTAATTAATGAATGTTAATAGTTAAATTAATTAAATAATTAGATTATTTAATTATATTGATAATTATTATTTTGGTGAAGATAAAATAATAGGATTATTTTTATCTTACTAAATCATTTATCTAAGTATTTGAATTTAAGTTTAAATTTAAAATACTTATTATCTCTTTAAATATATTAGATATATTTGAAAAGGATAATTAAAAGATATATATCAATTACAACACAAGAGATTGCATTGGATGCAAATTGGTGTGTACATATATATATATATAAGTGTTTGTATATGATACAAATAGATTTATATATAATAAAATAAAAATAAATTACAATAAATTGCATGTGCATCAGTTGACTTGCACACAATTTGTATATGCACAAAAGATAGAAATAAGAGTTGCATAAGTTAACATAATTTTTGTGATAAAAGGAAGCAGAAGAGGGTAATATATATTGCATAGGCGTGGAGATATATTTGTGAAAAAGGTGTAGACGTGATATAGTTAGATATATATATTTGGCTGCGTAATGAGATTGTGTACATTGAAATAATACCAAATATTGAAGAAAGAGTTTCTTCAAATTTTCTCTACATCCTCTATTTTAGTTCCTGAGACTGTGACGCGTCCACAGGCAGTTACCAGATCCGAGAGATAGCGAGAAAGATCGAATGGTTTAGACAGGAGCACATAGTATTTCAGACAAGAGCACATAGTATTTCAGACAGGAGCATATCGTAAAGTGAAGGAGCCTCCAAACGTTGGTATGTTCTTCTGATTTTTGTTTATTACAATTTCCTGTGTTTACATATTGTATATATTAGTTTCAAAAATTAATTACGATCCCAAGTTCACTGGTCCTAGATACAGATTATGATATTTATAAATTTTTTAAAACCTAATTCTGCTGCGTGACCGGTGAACGGGGTTCCAACAATTTGTATCAGAGCAAAGGTAGTGGCGAATGGCCGATCCCCGAGAACTCTCACGTGTAATCGTGTGACGAAGCGTGGCTCTCCGCCCGGGGGCTTCTTGGAGGAGTGCTCTGATAGGTATCTGTGGTTGTCACCCCAAAGAGTTGGGAATGGGACCACACACATGAGATGGGAATTGGAGCCAACAATTGGTATCAGAGCCAATTTATTTTTCGGAATAGGAAATTGTTTTCGATGCTCATGTATGTATGAATGTGTAGGCACCATATTTATGATTGTATGAATGTTTATAATTAAATTGTTTAATTTAAACATGATTGATCGTAATTTTTTATGGTACTGTGGATTTAGGGTTTATGAGTTGTATAATTTTTATTTTATTTATTTTACTGTTATTGTATTGTAAATAATAATAAATAAAAAATTATAACCTGTAAACGAAGAACTGGAAACGTGCGCGACGTCGGTACTGTTCACGATGGCGTTACTGTTCACCGGGGTACTGTGTTAGGACATTACTGTTCACCGAGCACTGTTCACGCGCGTTACTGTTCAACGAACACTGTTCACGATCGGCACTGTTCATTGACACTGTTCACGCACGGTTCTGTTGGCAAGTGTTGCCTAGTGTGTTCTGTGCAGATTTCCCGTTTCAGATTCATGAGATGAATCGGAGTGACCTGAAGAGAGTGAAAGATATCTGAAGTTACTAGAAGACCAATGAATGCCTTGGATTTTTTTTTTTTGCAATTTTAGATTCCAATTTTTTAGGTTAAATAAGCAACAGTAATCGGTCAATTCATGTATGCTTTATATTATGTGATGATAAAAGCATTGTCATGCATACGTATGTCATTTAGATTAGATGTGCTTACACAAATATATTTGATATGTCATACATGCATCATAGCCTGATATTTTATATATATATTTTTAATGTGATTAAAATGGGTAAATACATAAATTGGCTATGAATAATGAGATTTTGTTTTAATAGTTAGAAAACTTGGTAATTCTCATTAATATTAATCTAGTTATTAAAGAGTTTAATAAGTTAGATTAATAGTGTCATTTATTGTAATTAGGATTAATATGATTAATTACCCAATAATAAATGATTCAAATAAAATGTTAGAGTTTTAATAGTTAAAACTTGGTAAACACTAACATAATAATCTGACCTAAGTAAATAGTTTAGAAAAGTTTAGATTATTCACTAATAGATTAGATTTTTAATTGTTAAAAATCATTAATAATTTATTAGTTTTTGTTTCTAATTAGTTAATGTGCTAGATAACTTGATTAAAGTTAGTCGTTTAATCTTGTAGAATCTAGGTGCATTAACGGTTAATAGAAAACCCTAATTTTAAAATAGTGAGTGGGAGAGGGATATATGACATATATATCCCGCGGTATCCATCATTAGTTCAACACCGTAAGATCCGAGTGGGGCCTTGTGACGACTTTGCTTTCGTCATCCCTAAGGAGGGTTTCCACAAAGGTCAATACCAAGGTTGACTTCCTAACGGATAGGATTTCTGAGGGTATTTCGGGATTGACGGACCCTAAGGCGGAAATTCTCGAGTTAAGCTCGTGAGATCTGAAATGGTGGGTTACACTCACAAAGGTTTTGATTAAGTTTGTTAATTAAAAATCTGACTGAATGAACGATGGTTGAATGATATGGAATAAGAGTTATTCTTGAATATCATTTGATTGAGAATGTCTCGGTCCAACATGCAAAGACTTGACCGACCCTAAGGCGGCACTTCTTTGTGGTATGTTGGATTGTCGTGGTATAGTAACTAGTTTTAGGGTAGTTCTAGTTCGTTAAACATGTGCATGCATCATATTTAAATTTATGCCAAAGCACTCGCACTTGTTTTAAATAAATGACTGAATGAATGTTTTATTTATTTCAGTAATAATGTCTTCTGCATTACTTCAAATTCTCGTAAACGACTTATTAGCTGGTGATAACTACACTTAGTGAAAACTTAACATTAATGCAATATTGGTCACCAAAGACACCAAGTTTGTGCTTACGGAGGAATGTCCTCTAGCGCCTGCTGCCAATGCCACACAAACTGTTCGAGAGGCATACAATCGAAGGGTAAGCCCAAGCCTAAGGAAGCCCAAAGCAAGAAGAAGTCCAAGAAAAGTAAATATGATTTACTTGTTCTTGACTCGTGTTTAGTAGAAGATTATTCTTCACCTTGGATAGTTGATTCGGGGGCCACTAACCATGTTTGTTCTTCTTTACAATGGACTGATTCTTGAACACAGCTAGAGGAGCAAGCATTCTCAATGCGTGTGCCGTTAGAGGATGGCGTGTCGGCACGAGCAATGGGCGTAATTAGATTACGTTTTTGTAATAATTATATATTGTTGGACAATGTATTTATATTCCTGAATTTACACGAAATTTGATTTCTGTTTCTAAGTTGTTAGAACAAAAATATTTTGTTTTTTTAATAATAAGTCTGTTATTATTGGAAAGAATGGTCTGAATATTTGTTCAGGAATTAATGAAAACAATTTGTACGTGTTAAGACCGTTAATACGTACTACTCTGCTCAACACCGAAATGTTTAAGGTTGAAAAACCAAAAACTAAACAACATAATATTTCTCTAGATAATGACACGTATCTCTGGCATCCAAGGCTTGTTCATATCAACCTTGACCGGATAGTCAGACTAGTAAAAAGCGGACCTTTAAATGAGTTAAAAATTGACACCTTGCCTGTCTGCGAATCTTGTCTGGAAGATAAGATGACTAAGAGACCTTTTACTGGAAAAGAGCTTAGAGCTAAGGAACCGCGAGAGCTTATACATACAGACGTCTGCGGACCGATGAATGTTAAAGCTAAGGTGGTTATGAGTATTATGTCACCTTTATAGATGACTACTCAAGATACGGATATATCTACCTAATGCAACGGAAGTCAAACATTTGAAATGTTCAAAGAATTTTGAGCTGAAGTTGAGAATCAATTAGATAGGACTATTAAGTCACTGCGATCGGATCGTGGAGGTGAGTACCTTGACCAAGAGTTTGAAGACTTTATGGTCTAGCATGGGATAGTTTCCCAACTCACAGCTCCCGGTACACCTCAGCAAAATGGTGTAGCAGAGAGGAGAAATAGAACCCTAATGGAAATGGTGAGATCTAGGATTAGTTTCTCATCATTACCAAATTCCTTCTGGGGATATGCGTTACAAACAATGGCATACATTTTGAATGTTGTGCCATCCAAACCTGTTCCTAAGACTCCCCTAGAGTTGTGGAATGGTCGTAAAGCTAGTTTACGACATTTCCACATATGAGGGTGTCCAGCACACGTGCTGAAGATCAGAACTGGAAAGCTAGACTCCAAGTCTGTGGTCTGCCTGTTTGTAGGATACTCCAAGGAGACCAGATGTGGACACTTCTATAGTCCCGAACATAACAAAGTATTTGTATCGATAAATACAACGTTTCTTGAGGACAGTTATATTAGTGACCATAAACCTCGTTCTAAGATTATATTGAATGAGTTTGAGCCTGGTGAGACTAGTGTTTCATCAACAAGAGTTGTTGTTCCACAAACATCTGAGAGTCAGATGGTTCCTGATCAGGATACACTACCACCTAGACGTAGTGAGAGGGTTGTGAGACAACCTGAACGCTATTTAGCTATAGGTGAGGGACAAGGTGTTGTCTCTACTGATAGTGTTGATGATCCATTGACATTTAAGAATGCAATGGAAGATCCTGATGAAGAGGAATGGCTTAAAGCCATGAATCTCGAGATGGAGTCCATGTACTCTAACTCAGTCTGGGATCTTGTAGACTTACCGGATGGGGTAAAACCCATAGGGTGTAAGTGGATCTACAAAAGAAAGAGAGGAGTAGACGGGAAGGTAGAGACCTTCAAGGCAAGGTTAGTGGGTAAGGGTTATACCCAGAAAGAGGGGGTCGATTATGAAGAGACCTTCTCGCCAGTAGCCATGTTTAAGTCTATTAGGATTCTCTTATCCATTGCTGCCTATTTCAATTACAAAATTTGGCAAATGGACGTCAATACTGTATTCTTGAATGGCAATCTTGATGAGAGCATCTATATGATGCAACCAGAGGGATTCATGTCTCCAGATTAAGAGTAAAAGGTTTGCAAGCTGCAAAGGTCCATCTATGGGCTTAAGCAAGCATCTAGATCTTAGAACATCAGATTTGATGATGATGTGATCAAAACCTATGGCTTCGAGCAGAATATCGATGAGCCTTGTGTCTACAAGCGCATCGTTGATAAAAAAGTAGTTTTCTTGGTCTTATACGTAGATGATATCATACTCATTGGGAATGATGTGGGAGTATTGTCTGATGTAAAGGGCTGGTTGGCTAGCCAATTCCAAATGAAAGATTTGGGAGAGACGAGTTATGTTTTAGGGATCCAACTTATAAGGGATCGTAAGAACAAACTCATAGCACTGTCTCAGGCATCATATATATATAACATTTTTGTGCAATTTTCGATGCAAAACTCTAAGAAAGGTAATTTACCTTCTAGAATGGAGTTCACTTGTCTAAGGAACAGTGTCCTAAGACACCTAAAGAAGTTAAGGATATGAGACGTGTACCCTATGCATCGACAGTAGGTAGTCTCATGTATGCTATGTTATGCACGAGACCGAACATCTGCTATGCAGTGGGAGTAGCCAGCAGATACTAGTCTAACCCAGGATTGGATCACCGGGTTGCTGTCAAGACAATTATCAAGTATCTTCGGAGAACGAGAGACTATATACTAGTGTATTCCTGACAGTATTTGATCCCATTAGGATACACGGATTCTGATTTTCAGTCAGACAGAGACTCTAGGAAATCCACGTCTGGATCAGTATTCACCCTGGGTGGTGTAGCCGTTGTATGGAGAAGTATCAAACAATCTTGCATTGCTGACTCCACCATGGAAGCCGAATATGTAGCCGCTTCTGAAGCTGCTAAAGAGGCTGTTTGGCTCTGTAAATTCTTGAGAGATCTGGAAGTTGTTCCAGATCTGAATAGGCCTATCACACTTTATTGTGATAACAGTGGTGTTGTGGCTATTTCTAAATAACCAAGAAGCCACAAGAGAGGGAAGCATATAGAGAGAAAATATCATCTCATTAGAGAGATAATATAGAGAGAAGATGTGATCGTAACAAAAATAGTCTCACAAGACAATCTTGCTGACCCATTTACAAAGACCTTACCGGCTAAAGTGTTTTTAGGTCACCTAGATGGTCTAGGGATACGAGACATGCCTCACATGCTTTAGTGCAAGTGAGAGATTGTTGGGGTTTGTGCTCTAATGATGTAATTTGTAAATGGATTTATTAAATAAATAAAAGGAAAAGTTCAATACATTCTTGTTGTGTTGTTTATTATATAACTTGTGCATAAATTTAACATCCAAGATTGCCGGATGTAATCTCGAACTGTGTATATGAGTGTCATATACAGATGGATACAGTAAGAGACGTGCAATCTAAAGAGTCCATAGATAACAAATAAAGATGGGTACTTTTTTTGTGGTTAATCTATAGTTGCGGTCCATTCTGGAATGTACGGTGATTCTATCATGAATCATTCATATGGAGATATGAGAATGGAGGCACATTGTATGATGTGATCATATAGGACTGGGCCATGATCTATATAAATCTCTCACCAAGATCCGTTTACCGATGAGATTCATATATATCAACTAATGATGGTTATATGTGGGTGATCTTAATCCGGAGTGTCTTATCGACTCCTTCAGGTTAGATCGTGGTCTTTGATATACAATGGGTGAGGTCAGATGCATTTCCTGATCAATATACTCCGTATGTTGGAATTACGGTTTGGCTTGTGGCTGGGACGGTTTGTTCACAATAGTGAAATCCACTCCTTCTTGTGAGAAGTAGATGGTAGTTCCCTTAAGGGTTGATTCGGGGCTTGGACAATATGAGCGCTCTCCTAATTCCGTGAGGAAATAGGATTTATTGTCCATTAGAGAATCAATGGTACTTAAAGGATATATGTAATTAGAGGGGTATAACGAACATTATGACCAAGCTCTAATTATGAACTATTGTGGAGGATCACACCATATGTAATAGCTATATCGATGGACACTGAGTTGTATCGGTCTGTGTAAAAGCGTCTACAGTTGAGAGAGTACAGCTTCGGGGTTTCTAGTGGAATAACACCGGAGTTAATAATCAAAGAATATTAATTAAAGAGTTTAATTAATGATTCCGAGGATTATTGGAGCTCAAAATATTGTGGGTCCATTAGGTCCCCTTGCTAGCCCGATTGATTTAGGTAACAAGGGTCACGGTTAATTAATTGAATTGTCCAATTAATTGTGTTACAAAAGTAACACGTATATATTCGGGATTTAATTGAATAATGAGATTATTTAATTAATGAATGTTAATAGTTAAATTAATTAAATAATTAGATTATTTAATTATATTGATAATTATGAATTATTAATTAACTATTAATTGGAGGGTGTTAGTTGATATATGGATTTAGGTGAAGATAAAATAATAGGATTATTTTTATCTTACTAAATCATTTATCTAAGTATTTGAATTTAAGTTTAAATTTAAAATACTTATTATCACTTTAAATATATTTGATATATTTGAAAAGGATAATTAAAAGATATATATAAATTATAACTCAAGAGATTGCATCGGATGTAAATTGGTATGTACACATATATAAGTGTTTGTATATGATATAAATAGATATATATATAAAATAAAAATAAAATACAATTTGTATATGATACAAATTGTAAAAATAAAAATAAAATACAATTTGTATATGATACAAATTGCATGTGCATAAGTTGGCTTGCACGCAATTTGTATATGCACAAAAGATAGAAATCAGAGATGCATAATTTAAAATATTTTTTTGTGATAAAAGGAAGCAGCATAGGGTAATATATATATATAAATTATATAAATAAAAATAAAATACAATTTGTATATGATACAAATTGCATGTGCATAAGTTGACTTGCACGCAATTTGTACATGCACAAAAGATAGAAATCAGAGATGCATAATTTAATATATTTTGTGTGATAAAAGGAAGCAGCATAGGGTAATATATATATATATATATATATTTAGCATAGACGTGGATATATATTTGTGAAAAAGGTGCAGGAGTGATATAGTTAGATATATATATTTGGTTGTGTAACGAGAAGGAGTACATTAAAATAATACCAAATATTGAAGGAATGAGTTTCTTCAAATTTTCTCTACATCCTTCATTCAAGTTCCTGAGACCGTGACGCACCAACACGCAGTTACCAGATTCGGGAGATAGCGAGGAAGATCGAGGGGTTCAGACAGGAGCACATAGTATTTCAGACAAGAGCACATAGTATTTCAGACATGAGCATATCGTAAAGTGAAGGAGCCTCCAAACGTTGTTATGTTCTTCTGATTTTTGTTGATTACAATTTTCTGTGTTTACATATTGTATGTATTAGTATCGAAAATTAATTACGATCCCAAGTTCACTGGTCACAGATACAGATTATGATATGTATAAAAAATTTAAAACCTATTTCCACTGCGTGACCGGTGAACGGGGTTCCAACAACCTATACCTTCCATGGCGAACTTGTTATCTTCCATGCTTTCCACTATTATTATCACTATTATTATTATTATTATTATTATTATTATTATTATTATTATTATAATTAATATAATTTAGAATTTGATAAGCTGAGGCCAATTGTGACTTCGGTATCGTCATCACTCGATTCAATGAACGATACCACCCGAGGGACTTTATGAGGGCGAGTGGGGGAGTCGGCCATCTTTCTTTTCTCGGCCTGAGTACAATGGAAGCTGAGGTCAGCCGTAGTATCTTCCTAACCATCATCTTGGAAGGATCCGAAAAAGCGATCAAAATCTGCTTGTTCATTTGAGGGTTTATCTCCAACCCCGATAGCAAACTGTTCGACAGGAACCTCAACCGGGGAGTTTGGCTCACCGGGAACCTCGCCACCAAGAATATCTCCTTGCCCGCCTTCATCTTCAGGCAATTTCTGGGCATTGGCAGTTTCGGTAGGGCCACTCGGACCACTAGATTCCCCCATGATCAGCTGAATAACCTCTTCAGGGACGTACTCAGAAATCTACATATCAGCCTCATCAGACTCTTTATATGATTCGCCAGACGAAGCAATACATTCCCTGCTTTGGCGAGAAGCTTCTTTCTGGCTCGTCTGAATGATCGATTTCACCTGGTGAACTTGGACGTCACAGATGATGTCCGCGTCATAAACTGCACAAGTTAGAAAAAAAAACCAAGTCAGAAATAACAACACAGTAAGCAAAATGGGAATGACAAAAATTTCTACTTACATCGCCTATGGTAATCCGAAACCTGATTAAAGAAGCTGAGTTCTAACATTTTCTTCTCATTATAAAGATAGGACCTGCAACTCTTTTCCAAAGTACGTACAGCTGCCCGAGCAAGTCTGGTCAACACGGCGTCAGTGAAAATAAGTTTTTTCTTGTTCCAGGCATCGGGAGAACAGAAAAAATGGGGAACCTTTAGCACCTCATAATCTTCCCTAGATGAGAGAGTAGCCTCGAGACCCAGGTTCCCCCCAGCAAAAAACCAGTTGTTCTTCCAATGCTTATTCGAAGAAGGGAATCCCCACACAAAGCCTCTCTTCTTGGGGTCCGAAGAAATATCAACTCCCTGGTTCACTTTGGTCCTCTCAGGGACCCAACAATCTGGCGGATTTGACATAAGAAAGTACGTTCCAGTTCGATCAGATTGTCTTAGTGTGAAGAAATGCCTAATTTCGCTTAGAGAAGGCGGTGACAGGTTCATCCGACTTCACATATGCCACATACACATCAGGATTCTGTAGCTGTTCGGAGCAAGTTAGGCTGGAGCGATCCCTGCTTCGGTAATGAACCAAGCGATGAATGGCTGAAGTGGAAGAGTCACACCACAGCAGAGCATGGACCCATTAATCGCCACCATACCCAGATGTGGGTTCCATGCGGCTCTATCACCAGCAGGAGTCAATATGACCAAGTCATCTAGGTCAAACCAATCACGATACTTCTCGATTTCATTTTTTCCGATCACATTCGGCTCGGTATCATACCCACTCAGAAAAAGGGATACGAGACATGCTATGTTCCTTTTCGACATCATTTTTGTCAATTATTTACCTCTTGACTTGGAAACTGCTCGAGCCATGTTTGTGAACTACACGTTTGCTCTGATGTTTTCCCATCCTCGATCGCGAAGGAACCCTGTGATGATCAGAAACAGAAGATTCAGAACTAGAAGAAGATTCAGAGCTAGAACTAAAGTGAGCATCAAGATGAAGCCCAGAAACATCAAAATCCAGAAACGGAGGTTCATCAGGAGGAATCTCCCCTAATAATCTACGAACACAGGAAACCAATTGAAGGTCTCCACATTCGAGCCCTTCGAAGCAATTACAAAAAGGTGATGACGGAAAGCTAGGTTCATCGAATAACCTTTAAAATAAATGCAAAAAAACTCTGGAAAAAATTGCAATAAGAGAGTTAGGAGATGAAGAAAATCTGGGTCGAATATTTACTTCTCTAAAATAAACCGGAGCAGTTCTTTTAGTAAAAAATTTAAAGGGGCAATCACGCGAAACCCTAAGTCTTAAAAAACGGGAAAAATCAAAATAATGATTTGATGACGAAAGTGGCGCATCGGTTAACCCACCAGTCGCGTCTCATAAATGCTACTAGAGAAACCGAGAGATTAACGGACACGTGTCGTGGAAAGAACTGACCAGGCGGTCAGGATTTCAAAATGTCATAATCATTGGGATTTTGTGTGGAGAAACAAATTGCACATTCACGGTAGCCATTAAGACATGTCATTAGTACGAAGCGCCGTTTAAGAAGTAAATATTCCAGTATTAATGAAGACAAAAAGCTAGTCGGGAATTCGATTAAAATACTTTCGCCAAATTTCTACTCGGTAAAAATATTTTAAGGAGGTATTATTATGTGTACATTTTTATTGAAAGTACATGTCACTGACACGGTGGACAGTCCATTAATATTGCCAGGTAGAAATCAGATTAGGCGTCCAGAATCACTAAGGAATGGAAACCCGAGTAAGTGTGAACACAAGTATTCAGTAAGTCATAACCTGCTCGGGACCAAATGTCATCATGTTCTACTCGGGACAGATATGAGAAACCCGAATAAAGGAATCCAGCACATGATTTACACGTGGAAAGAACTAAGAGTCATGCTCTAATACGTAAGACATCCATATTATGAAGAATTTCTAGAAGAACAAAATATCAAACAGGAAACAAGTTCCAAATCAGACAACAACTTTACTTCGAAAATATTACATAATTATAAGGAAATAAGTCCTAAATGGACTATATCACCAGAAGTCCTAATCGATCTCCATACATTCTCCAAAAGAGGAAAGAGGTTAAAGACGACTCTAACAAGCAACCAATTATAATTACTCACGAATTATTTAATTACTCGTTGTACAATGATTAGGGTTCTATGGATGTATAAATAGACCCATAATCTCGTTGTTAAAGATATATAGAAAATATACAAAAAATCCATAGCAGAGAGAAAAAAAAAGATCGAGTGGTGTAATTCTTTATTTCAATAGTGGATTTTGGCTTGGTTGTTTATTCAACCACCCGTGGACATTTCTCCGATCACCGGAGTTTTACCATGTAAAATCGTGTCTTATTAACTTAGAACTGCATTATCTTTCTCTTCTCTTTGACAGGTCATAACGAAAATCCAATCTTGTTGATTTTCTCATCCATCGAGAAATTGACGTCAACAACCGTTTTCCAATGTACCGTTACAAACAAATTTGTTATTCTTACTAATAATAAAACCTTTATTAAAAGTAACTGAATATCCAAATTTATTTAGACAAGAGACCGAAATTAAATTCCTCTTGAATTGTAGTACATAATAAACGTTTATTAAAACTAAATGCCTATAAGAATCTAAATTGATTATAATATCTCCCACTACACTAGTAGACCCCAACGCTCCATTGTCTAAATGCAAATTGAATTCATTCTTATTCAGTCTATTCCTTTGACCATTTTCACCACAAAGAAAACACTTCCCTTTGATCTTTGTTACTTTCTTGGTCTCCTTCTAAAAAGGCTCAAGTTTCTTTTTCTTCTATTGTCTCTTGACCTTCTTACGGGTCTTTAACAGTAGCAACTTACCAAGCATATGAATCTCTTGACCTTTACCTTTCACAAGGATTATCTTGGTGCTTTGAACATTTTGCATCATGCCATGCAAGATGTATTCCTGATTGTTCAAGGTGTAGTCCAACTTAAACTGATCATAGGAATCTGACAGTGAGTTGACGATCATGTCAATTTTTTTCTCATCATCTATCTCAGCACCATTCAGTTCAACAATGTTGAGATGTGTTATGACTTTCATCATGTGATCTTTCACACTCTGTTCATGTTTCATCCTAACATTCATAAAAGAAATCACTGCCTCTCTCTTAGTCATCCTAAACCTCATAGCAAACGTCTCTTCTAGAGACATCATTATATTGACAGCAGTCTCCATTCATTCATGTTGCTGTTGCAACACGTCGGAGATGATGGCCATAATGTAACGTACATTTAGCCATCTCATCTGAAGACTTCCACTACTGATACTCATCTCTTTCTCCTGAGTAGATTCATTAGTTTGGTGGTTAAGGAATAGACATAACAAAATTATGTTTCTCAGCTTGCAATAACAACCCAATATTCCTTTTCCATGTGACATAATTATCATCAGTTAAAGTCTTATCTTTTAGGATATTGATTAGGGATGGGGTTATGATTTCTTTTTAATAACAAAAATTATATTAGTAAACAATCATGATAAAGCACTTTTAAATATTTATCTTGAATTATAAATAAAATAATTCAATCGTAAAATTCAACGATGATCCAACACCTATAAATGTCACGCCTCCTTTGGGAGTTCGCACCATTTACTAGTTGGACTAGGTCTCACCTACTTGTTAGCATAACAACAAACATTTTCAATTTTAGCCTTGCAATTTTATTAACAAGAACTCTTTGGAGGATATTAATACAATTACATTGAGTGTGTTACCAAGTTATCGACCTTCAATATAATCCCTCACGAATATCCCTCCTTTGGGAGTAGATATCATTTGGGCTAATTGTCTAGTCTGTCCTTGTAAGGAAGTATCTTGCTAAATTCCATTCATGAATACATCTTGGTAGGTTATTACATGAAACATAAAACTCAACTAAACTTAGAGGCCGTAGGTGTTCCAAAACACATTCTCTCACTCAATTATTTAAGGCGTGTGATCGAATTCCAAAGAATGATTTACCAAGTTATCTAGATGCCAATTTAGATACCTAAACCATTCTATATATGTTCATATCTAAAAAGATATATGAGTGGCACTCCTATTCTATAAGAAATGTTACCAAACAATGACAAACATTGCAATATTTACAAAAATATAAATAACTACAATTTTGGTCTATCCTAGAAAAGCAAGTAAATTACATATGTCTTGAAATACAAAAACTTCTTTCTTGGCGAACAAGTCTTCATGCGACCTTTATCGTTCGGACTCCCTCGGCTACCTCCCATGTGCGTGCGCACCCTTGGCATAAAAGGCTGCCATACGCAGCCCATGGCTTCCATAGGGCTGCCGTGTGCAGCCCATGCCACAACAAACGTGGCTACGTTCTCTTCACATGCATGTTTGTTGCTACAGCTCGCATGGTCCCAAGCTTGTTTCGGTTACTTTCAATTCTTCAAACTTTCGAGTCTTCGAAACTTGAGTGTATTATAGAAGAATTATAAATAAAAATACTGCAGTTTTTTTTATTACAACAACAAAATAAAAAAAAAACTTAGCAACTACCAATAAGGAAATTATAGCGATGATAGACCACCCTTCTTGTTACAATCCCAAAACAAAATTACATTGAAATTCTAGGACCAAAATTGAGCAATAACACACACACACACACACACACACATATATATATATATATATATATATATATATATATCTATACATTCCAATGTAAATATATATGTGAATACCTAGAATGTCATCTATTTCTAAAACATGCATATATACAATAAAAAGAAAAAGATTCACGTACATGTACATCAATTAATCAAGGGTATAATCTGGCTCTGATAACAACTGTAGGGAAAATCACCCCACGCAGCGGAAGCGAGAAAATTTAATAAAAATTAGGGTTTGCGTATAAATAAAAAATTTCCCTTTTTCAATAACAAGAACCTTAACCCTAGATTAATTGATATATATAAAAAGTGTCGTACCTTTTTCTCGTGATGATTGAACAAGTGTCGAATTGATTCCGCATGATTTTCTAATCCAATCACGAACGTGAATCACCTAGGAGTGTGGGCTCTCTCTCCTTTTAATTGTATACCTGAGGATGAAAACAAACAAAATCTTTCTCTTTGTTAGTTACAATAATCCTCCAAGAAGAAAACAAAGAACGTTAGGTTACTTGTGAATTATCAATCAATTTGCTTGAAACTCACGTAAACCTTGATTCGATGTTGTACACAAAACCTTTTGATGTAAATGCTACTAGTGTACTATCGAAAACTAAACGTTCTTTCTTCCTTTTCTGTTTTCCCGAATCACACACTATTTCTTAGAGTTGGTCGAATTTTGTCTAGAGTAAAATCAGATTTTTCTCCCTCAAAATTCTATGGTAGCCGAAATCTTCTCTCTAAAAAAGACTAAAGCTGGCCGAAATTCTCTCCAAGTTTTTCCTCTATGGCTGGCCGAAATTATATATAGATATATATGGCTGGCCGAATTTACTCTTGGAAAAAATGTTAGGATTATAAATTCTCTGCTAAGAAGGATTTACTTGGTCAGCAAGAATCATTTCCTTAGATGGATTTATTTGGTAGTTAAGAACCCTTTTCAAAGAAGAATTCTATCCTTAGGTAGATTTACTTGGGGACCAAGAATCCTTTTCCAAAAAGAATTCTTTCCTACACCAAGACTCCTAATCCAACTCAATAGTGTATTTGTAACCATATTAATGACTTCCTAATTTGATTAGATAAATAATTCCTTTTATTTATCTACTTATCAGATATAGTCTTTAATATTAATTATACTACTAATAATAGTATAATTTTAGGAGGCCATCTCCTACTAGAAAAAAGATTTTGACTTTTAATTAAATAATTAATTAATCAATTTTCATTTAATTAAAAAATAAAATAAAAATAATATAATTAAGCTATTTTAAATAGCCTTCCGCCCAACACATATATATGGGCCTATATATTATTTTTCTTATTTTATTAAATCCATTGGACCTTAATAAAAAATCCACATGTGAACTAGACCCATTCTTACAAAAAGAAACAAGTCCACATGCCTCAATACAATTCTAAATACCTAAATTGGTCCGGTAGAATATATCGAGTGATCTATGCAAGTCCGTGTGGATTGAGGATCTTGGCGGGCTATCTAAACTTAAGCTCCAATAGACACAACCCAATCACAATCAACAAATGATTCACTTAGGTCCGATCTATTTAATTTTAGTTCATTCCATTGAAGAACTAAAATTAAACTCTTAAATAAAGATAGAATAAGTTGATGTTACTCATTCATACCCTAGACAACCTTATTGGAGAAAATGTTTTCTCGTGAAGAATATCAGTAATCGCCAAGAGATTATAGATCACCTATAGCTCTCCAAGTTACCATATTTACTCATATGGCCACATTTTAAACTTGGATATTTTGACTTGTCCAGAAGCCATGTGTTAATAGACACTATTGAAAACTTAACGTTAAGATTTAATATCCAATACCTCAAAACATCCGTATGATGATTCTACTCTCATTTAATAAATGGAACCACGATGTTCATATCTATAAATGAAGTCCTCTATCGATTAACAAATGAAAACCACCAAATTATCGAGAATAGACTATGCTATATAATCGTACTCATTGAGAACCCAAATGATAACACTTGCAACTATAAGTCCATCATTTATCTTAGGATTGAGATAGACTCTCTGATTGTCTTCAAATGAAAACTTTTTTCTATTGATGGTTCTAGATAAAGTATTTCATTGTGATCAAATTCAATGCACCCAGTGCACTAGATTCTTTTTCCCAAAGACATCACACTTTGATGATTTTAGATTCATCATAACACATTTGATATCACTCAAATGCTAGCAAAAGAATCTATAACTTTAACAAGATAAAGACGCCCAACAGTTATCTTAAGTTGTGAATATTATTCAAGACTAACTAAAGAATTGTGTCTACCTCATACATATCTAGATGTATGAACAATTCTTCTTTTCTCATAGTCTTTTGATCTTATGATTATTTACTTTTGACAATTATAATAATTAAACTATAAATGTTATAAGATTTGTTAAACTAGAAATCACTTTCTTAATATGAAAAGATTGTCAAATACATTATTACACTCTTGCTATCGAGCATAATCACAACAGGAACTCATGGAGCCTCTCATCGCCTCCAAGCCAAAGTTGTATTGGTAGTCGCTAGTTTTTTCTGCAATTGAGCCATACGTGCCGTCATCCTCTGGCAAGTTGGCCTCCATAGCTCCGAGATGGATGATCCATCTTAGATGGAGGCCTTCGAGCTTCAAGGCGAAGACTGAAGAGAGATCTGGATTTTTCCAATCTCTCTCCTTAACCTTTTCCTTTTCTTTTATCTTTTAAAATTGTATTCTTTTTTGTTTCTTTGAATCGATGGAGATAAGGAAATCGAAGATTCCTTATCACTCCATTTATTTTTTTATTTTTAATTTTTTGTAAATAAAAATATTTCTAGTGGTAAAGATCATATGATTGATAGAGAAGATCGAATCTCATCCATCCAATTTTTAAAATAATTAATTATTAAATAATATAAAAAAATATTAATATTTTGTCTTATGAAAAGGGAAAAAGGTATTTTCACCCTTCAACCGTTAATTTCTAACCGTGCATCACTAACAATTTCAGGAATTTTTTTGAATATAAATCTAATTACATCTTAAAATCGTCGTATGTTTTTACAATTTACCCTTAAATATAGGATTATGTAATATGAAATCAGCATTCAAAATAAAGGTTGGTAAGAAAGTACTGTACTCTACGCCGCCTTTTTATTGATAAAATAAACAGAAATAATCAAAATGCCCATATAGTTTGCATTATTCCCAAAGCTCTCCTCTATTTTTATTTTTGTTCCAAATCTCCCCTTAGTTTGCATTTTTTTTCTTCTCAAAATCCCCCTTGGCCGTTAACTTATTGGGTGGCTCTATTGCAACCAAAAATTGTTTTCCTACACATTTACTTTCTACACCTATCATTAAAAATAAATAAAAATTAATAGGTGACTCTTCACACTTCAATAATACCAAAAATAACCTTAAAAATTATGACTCATTTTAATTTTTGTTTTCCCCTCTAAACCCTTACCATCATCATCACCACCAAACACAACACCCAGAACCGGACCACCATCTCAAAACTCATAAACACTCAACCACCTAAACCGCCATCACACTATATTCAGTAAAAAAATTCAATGACCCCAACCACTACCACCCAAACCCAGCCTCTCCCTCCATCGAAACCCAAACGCAACCCATTTTCCACCAAAATCACGGGAGGAGATCAACCACTGGAGAGAGAGAGAGAGAGTGGTCACCCCTTTGTCAAGGGAAAGAGGAGTGATAAAAGAGATGAGAAGAAATAGAAGGATATTATTGGCACTCGGAGATCGATGGAAAGAACCGGTTTAGTTGGCTTCAATTGATGTCCTCGACTGAGAGGAGATCGATACTCATATGGGTAGTGGTTGGAGAGTTTGGCATGTTAGGATGGTGGCTAAGGTTTGGTGTTTGAGTTGTTGTTCTTGTGGATTATGTTAGGGTTTATGTTAGAGATGTTGATGATGAGTGGTTGTGTTTGATCTTATTTTTTTTAATTATTATTATTAAATATGATTTATTATTATTATTATTAAATCTGATTTTTTTTTAATTTTTAATTTTTAATATTTTTTTAACCATTTTAAATTTAAATATTTTTTTGACTAATTTACCTATTTACTCTAGTATATTCAATAAAATTCCTAACGATTGAGATGTTTTGAGATTTTTTGAGATTTTTTTTTACCGTTATTAGGGATAATGGATATAAAATAAATTTACATGATGAATTTGGGCCAATTCTGAAATATGGGAAGAAAGTGGGAAATTGTGCAAACTACCATAGAAATGATGATTATTTCTCTTTATATTTTTTATTTTAAATATTATATAAATTTAGGGTTTTTTAGGAAAGAATTTAAACCCATAACTTTATGGTATATATATATATATATATATATATATGAGGAGTATACCACCGAACAAGCCTTATGACATCTCAAACCCAACCCAAATTTGGTGTTAATTCTAATTTTCAAGATAAAAATTTTAAATATTTTTTTAACTAATTTACCTATTTACTAGTATATTCAATAAAATTCCTACTGAATGAGATGTTACGAGATTTTTTTTAACGTTATGGATATAAAATAAATTTACATGATGAATTTGGGCCAATTTTGAAATAAAATGAATTTGGGCCAATTCTGAAATATGGGAAGAAAGTGGGAAATTGTGCAAACTACCATAGAAATGATGATTATTTCTCTTTATACTTTTTATTTATTTTAAATATTATATAAATTTAGGGTTTTTTTTTAAAAGAATTTAAACCCACAGCTTTATGGTATATATATATATATATGAGGAGTATACCACCAGACAAACCTCAGGACATCTCTAACCCAACCAAAATTTGGTTTTAATTTTAATTTTCAAGATAAAAATTTAGTGTGGAGTGAACAATATACACCAAATTTGGTATAACACTGTCCATATGC
This sequence comes from Dipteronia dyeriana, assembly GCA_032871835.1. Lineage (NCBI taxonomy): Eukaryota > Viridiplantae > Streptophyta > Magnoliopsida > Sapindales > Sapindaceae > Dipteronia > Dipteronia dyeriana. The sequence goes on along the minus strand of CM065296.1, from coordinate 95,768,750 downwards.
TTTTATATTTTTTTACGATTTTTAATTTAACCCTTGCATACTTAATTATAATAATATTTTTTCTAAAAATTATAATGTTGGAATAATCTTGTCCCAATATTTCAAATGACACTAATATTAATAATATTTTAAAATTTTAATTTACCTACTAAATTATACATTTAATTAATTGATATTGTATAAATATTTTTAAAAAAATATTCTTTAAAGATACTCTTTTTTAGAATTTGATGTTATGAGTTGGAGGAAAAAAATTAAGATTTCCTTTTAACACGAAATTGGTATAAAATATGGTGATAGGTTTCGAGATGTAATACCTATATCTTCCGTGGCGAACTTGTTATCTTCCATGCTTTCCACTATTATTATCATCGTAATTATTATAATTATAATTATAATTAATATAATTTAGAATTTGATAAGCCTTGGCCAATTGTGACGGTTATTAGACCTATTGTTATTGCGACATGTCACCTACCAACAAATAATTCTATGATTAACTTAACTATATCATTTGTAATTTAATTTTTATTAGATTATCCTAATCATACATACACTATGGCTAATTATTTAATTCCAATTCTCTCATGTGGGGGCGTGCACCATCAAATATGCTTAGATACACTGCATTAATCATATAATATATTATTCAGTCTATAAGGTTAATTACTGATATAAGTATTTGGATCTCCACTTCAAAAAAGAAAAAGAAAAAAAAAGAACCCCCTGCCAACGAAGCTTACAAACAAAACCAACAAAAACAAAAAACTGTAACACAAAAGCAAAATGTTAGATATCTCCACACTCATGCTAGTAATGGTGTCCACGGTTCGGTTTCGGTTCCGTGGAAAGGCCAAACCGTAACCGTAACCGGAATAGGACGGTTTTGGGCGGTTTCGGAACCGGCGGTTTTCGGTTTGGTTTCGGTTTCGGTTCCGGTTTGTGAAACCGAACGGTTCGGTTTGATTTCGGTTAGTTCGGTTTTTTTTTTTTTTTTTACAAAAATTAATATATATATTATTTTATATACATTTAATTTATATATATATACATATGTTTTTTTTAATGAAACTATACAACTAATATTCGTACTTTTATATACACATAAATGTGATTTTGTTTTTAATGGAACTATACAAGTATATACAACTAATAGTCTAATTACTAATACAAATTGATAAACTTAAAATTTAAAAAATGCCCAAACATTTTTATTTATAATCAAATTTCATTTACAATGTCTATATTTTAAATATTCACATAAAATATGAAATACAATTATCTAAATATACAATTGAACCGTTGAAGTATTTAACAATGAATGTGTAAAAATAAAAGAAATTGACATTAATTAATAAGTAAAAATTTACAATTGCATCTAAATTTTATATAAAAAAATTAGAAGTTAGCCTTAATTGAATATAAAATCTAACAAAGTTCAAATAACACATTGGAAAAAAAAAATTAGCCTTGCTCTTATTGTTGACCACAGTTAAGCTGCCTACGTATCCTCCGCCAGAGTATAGGAATCAAAAGCCATGTAGTTCTTTTACCTATAGTGGGATAGTCGGTGTTAGTGGTTGGAAGATTTGAACAGAATCTATTCGCTGCCTTCTGTTCCAGTGGTTTGATCATCTTCGAAGAAATCATTCACTATTTCTGGCTCGAGTTCTTGTTGTCTAAATTTCGCCTTTGTCCAATCATCAACACACGCTTGGGCTTAAAGTGATTGTGGACACAGAACCGACCGTCTTGAATTCAAAATATTTCCACTTGCACTAAATTCTTGTTCCACAGCAACGGTAGAAACCGATGTTCCAAGAATTTGTTTGGCAATAATAGCCAAAATTGGATATTCTTGTTCATAATCCTTCCACCAACCCTGGATACTAAATTTATCTTCTAAAAATACATGATTGGCTTCTAAAAATCGGTCAAGCTCAGAATGTGTGTTAGAGGATGAAGAAGATGCTCTTAACTTTTTGGCTCTTTGGGAAAACAATCGATCCCCTAAACCCTTTAATTTAAATTGTGAGGAACTGGTAGTACCATCAGATGTGGGTTGGGGTTGTGAAACCGACATGTTCAAAGACGGACCATATATTTTAAGATATTCATCATATAATTAATATAGTAAAGTCTTAACGGAATTACAATAACTAAGAACATCAGTTTCTATTCCTAAACTATTGTAGTAATGAGTTAAATAATCTTGCAAACATTCTAATTTAAAGCGTGGATCAAAACATGATGCAAGCAAATAAATATTTGGAATATCCTTATAATACTGTATCCATTTTTTTTTTCATTGCAGCAACACATTGACTCAATTGAACATCTAATTCACAGTCACTGAATACACCAGCAATATTAACACTTTGAACAAGAAATAAATGAATAGTGGGATAGTAAATACCAGATAAAGCATTTGTAGCATCATTAAAAACACGTAACAATTCAAGAATTTTTATACATACATCCCAATGCTTCAATTGAAGCGAAATTGAAGGAACGTTATAAGTAATAAAAGAAACTAATATTTCCTTATATTCAACACTTTCATTAAGCAACTTATAAGTAGAATTCCAACGAGTACTAATATCTCGAGAAAATTTTATGGGACGCCTATTATTTTGAGAACAAAATTTCAACAATTGTTTTTGGATTTTGTTATGCGTCCAGATATAATTAATACTATATCTAATTGGTCTAATATAAACAAAAAGAATTTGTAATCCAGCTTGAACACACAAATTTAAAACATGACATACACATCGTTGATGAAATAATTTACCCCCAAAATAGGGATTGCATAATTCCTTTAACATAGGAATAGATGCGGTATTGCTTGCAGCATTATCAAAACCAATTTCAAAAATTTTGTTTTGGATATGAAACTCTTCAAAAATAATTTTAAGGTGTCGAAAAATATTATGAGCTGTATGTGACTCATCGAAAACACGAAATGCAATAATTCTTTTTTGCATGTTCCAATTATTATCAATATAATGACATGTCACACCCATGTAATGGTGGCTACCAAAATTATCGGTCCATATGTCAGCACATATGGAAACACGACCTTGATATTGGAAAAAAAATGATTTCAATTTGTGTTTTTCTTTTTTGTAAATGGAAAACAGTGCACGCGTGAGAGTGACTCTAGGAACACGTTGCATTGCAGGATTTAATGCAGTTTGACAATAATTAAAGAAACCAACTTTCTCACCAAAACTAAAAGGTAAGTGTTCTACTGCAACCATTGTTGCTAATTCTTCCTTATTTTTTTCAGACGTATAATGAAGTAATTGATTGGTAGAGGTACCATACCTGGATATTTGGCCTTGGTTACTAGCTTTCACCAATTCGGATGGATGATTTCTTTTAACATGGTTCCAATACGTGTCATATCCAAAGGACTTAACGGCCTTGTATGTTTTGGGGCAGTAGTTGCACATGATTTTGATTGTTCCATCATCTAACTCAATTTTCTTCATATGCACTCTGAAGAGATCGGACTTCAACGGCTTTTCTTCTTCATCTGCATCAAATTCATCTGAAGAGAGTGGCATAGTAGAAAGGGTAGATATATTTTCATTACTAATGGGGATATTGGGATTTGGCTCAGCAAAAAAGGGGGGGGGGGGGGATCAGATTCAAAATGACTTTGAAGGAACTCGTGGTAAAGTCGGTCATTGTAATTGACGTCTTCACCTTCGTGTTCCAACAAGCAATGGACCCTTTCCTCTGTCCAAATTTGTAGGGCCTGAACCTTCTCCCCCACTTGCCATTAAAAAATTAATTATAAATACTAATTGAAAAAAAAAGAGATAATTGTAAGTAAATAATATATTATTAAAAAAATAAAAGAAATATATGTTTTTTAATTTATATGAGAAATGAGAATAAAATAAAATTGTTGAATGTAGAGAGAATTTAGAATTTGAGATTGAGAGAGATTGAGAGAAGGTGGGAGTGGTGTGAAGAAGAATGAATTGGGGGTGGGGGGTGGTATTTATAGAATTGGTGTGGAGGGGTAATTTGGAAAATAAATGAAGATGACCGTTGGGCGTTGGGAACAAAAAAGGAAGATGACCGTTGAACTCCTCCAACGCCCAAAGGTCAATTAATTTTTTTTTTCTGAAATGCTGCCACGTGTCAGCATTTCATTGGTTTTTTTAATTTTTTTTTGAAACCGCCGGTTAAACGGTCGGTTTAACCGGTGGTTTTTGGTCAGTTTTTAAGATCCCATAACCGTAACCGAACCGTTGGGATTTGGTTTCTAACCTATTTTATAACCGAAGGTTTCGGTTTCGGTTTCAGTTTCGGTTTCGGTTTCGGTTTCCAGAGGCCGGTTTCGGTTCTGTTTCAAACGGTTTAACCGAACCGTGGACACCTCTACATGCTAGAGCCCTTTTTTACTAACATATTTGTAAACAAGTTTGACGCTCTTGAATCGAAGACAACCGCCACATTACCAAGGGACCTTTTGTAGTTTCAAACTGGGTAAATTGTACGACCTTCCCATCAGTTTAATCAATGCTGTATTCAAAATAACTAAATTACCCCTGAATTAATTATTTTATTATAAAAATTATTATATTTAAGAATTTTATTATAACAAAATTAATTAATTAACCTTTTTTTTATTTAAACGGTTAGAGATTTTATTACAAATAAAACATAATTAATTAACTAACTGTTTTTTATTTTGAAAAACATTTTTATCGACTTGCTTTTATTTTTCTTAAAAATATATATTTTTAAAATAATAAAATGGTTAGTTAATTAATTAGGTTCTATTTGTAATAAAATCTTTAACGGTTTAAATAAAAAAATGGTTTGTTAATTAATTAGGTTCTATTTGTAATAAAATCTTTAATGGTTTAAATAAAAAAAATGGTTAGTTAATTAATTTTATCATAATAAAATCTACAAATATAATAATTATTATAATAAAATAATTAATTCGAGGGTAATTTGGTCATTTTAAATTTCAAGGCTAGTCAAACATTTATTCAATAAAAAGCAAGGGAAGTATGTGTAATTTTAATAAAAATTACATCTGAATGTAATTTTGATTAAACTCATGGAAAGTTTGTACAATTTTCCCTTTCAAATATCATAAATCAAGTTGACATGCTTAAGACTACCAAAGCTCTCATTGTTGACCTAAGAAACTTCCACCTTGAATTCGTTAGCTATCTGAATATCCCGGTCAACTAAATTTTGGTTTGAGGCACAAAGCTCGCAAGCCCTATGGATAGCCATGATCTTGATGGTATTAGAATCTTGGATCCCTAAGAAAGTGGAAAAAAGGCACGGGACTTTACCTCTTGAATCCTTCATCACACCACCCATCCCCTCCTCACATCATTTTGTCTTCTCATAAATTAATGAATCTTGATTAATTTATCTTTTGGTAGAGTAATGTTTATTGTATTATTTAATTAAACTATTTTGTTAAAAGAGTAATGATAGGTTTTTCAAATCTTTTCAAAATGTGTCTAGCACGTGAAGTGTCAAAATCACATCATTGACCACATAATTTCATAATTTACACAGGCCAGCCTTGAGATTTTCGAAGTCCGAGACGGAGTACAAAAAAATGAGGCCCTTGATACCTTACGTATGTTTATTATATTTTTTTTCTCTAATAAATAATTATAAATATCAATATAATAAGAGTGTTATATCGTTTTTTTAATATATAAAAGATAATTATTGTTGGGATTATGATTCAAGTATTCAACACACTCTAATAATTGGGTTTTATAACTTATGGGTCTCTTAAAAATGAAATATGTTTGGTAGGTCTATTTTGAACTCATTTTATGAGTTTATTAGTTTGAAAAAATTAGATATTCAGTGAGCTTTTCATTTTTATGGACTTATTAGTTCAAATAAGGGTTATATGTAAAATCAAATTTCTTTTTGAAACTTTAGGGGCCTTTACAGATCGGGGCCATAGGCGGTCGCCTCACTGGGCTCCCCCTAGGGCCGGGCCTGAATTTACAAGATGTTGACATCTCACGTGCTACATACATTTGAGAAAGAATTTGGGAAGCCTCGCATTACTCTTTATTAAAATAATATATTGTCATATCAAATGGTCTATCGTTAATCGCACTCAGAATAAAGAGATTTTCTGTATAATAGAAAAATGTAAGATTTGAATCCCTATCAAAAAAAAAGAAGAAGAAATGTACAACTTTTTTAAAAAGTGGTTTCACATTTTAGATTATTATTATTAAATTTATAAAAAAAATATTACTTTTTTCCTAATAAGTCCTCAAATCTCAAACTTTTTTTATTTTCTTTCTTTTTTTTTAAAAAAAAAAATCTCTAGCTTTTTAGGGACGAATAATTTATTTCATCCCCATACACATCCTATTGGGATAAAAAAAATCGTTTCTAAAAGTCTCGTTACTTTTGCATTTTCTAGGGACGAAAAAAAATATTTTTGCTAACAGGCATTCTATTGGGACAAATATTTTTCGTCCCCAAAAGTCTCGTCAAGTTTGTCCTCCTTAGAGACAAATGATTTATTTCGTCCCAATAGAACGTCCATTGGGACGAATTTAAATTCGTCCCTAAAGGTTTATTGGTTTACAGGATTTAGGGATGAATATGTTTTTACGTCTCAATAGACGTTCTATTGGGACGAATTTTATTCGTCCCAAAAACATTTCGTCCCTATAGATCATTTTTCTTGTAGTGAGACCATGGATTCGCTACATTAGACACATGTCAATAGATTATGGAGATGGTGACAATTAAGGTGAGGAGAGGATCTAGATTCCAAATATAATACTGACATAAGAGATAGTAATCAAGAATACTCAAACAAGAGAATATGTATATACTGTATAACCTCTTTAATTCAATATTCAATAAATTAAATGTTTTTTCTTATATAATAATTGTGTCGGTCCAGACATGGAAGATAGATTAAGACTATGTTTGGGATTGTTTTGCTTAAAAAATAATTCACTTATTAACTTTAGAAATAATCAACTTAATAAAAAAACATATAAGTGTTTGATAAACTAAATTTTAAAATTGCTTTACTTTTGAAAATGTGGTAAATATATTGATGAAATGATAAAAATAGACATCATTTTAATAAGAAAAATAATCAATTGGTCATTAACAATCATTTAAACTTGTTTGTCCTTATAGACTAGCGGCCCAAAACAAACCAAACCAGATACCCAAAACAAACCAAATCAGGGGCCAAAAATAAACCGACCCGTTACTTCGACCCGGTTTGCTTAATACCCTACCTGCTGCCGCCCCGTCTAACTGCTGCTCGTTCAACCTCGTGCAGGTCCGTCGCTCGTCCTGTGTTGTCACCAGTCCCGTCTCTATCAGTCGTCGCCGCTTGTCCCGTGTCGTCGCCAGTATCGTCTCTGTCGACCGTCGCCGCCCTTTGATTTCTTGGCTGATTCCTCTGTTTTTACGAGGGCTGTTTTGGGCGGCGATGTTTTCTATCGCCTTCATCGTCGCCAATAGCGGAGGAGGATGTCTCTTCCGAAACTCAAAATGGAGGCCGACAGCGGAGGAGCAGCAGGCTTCTCCGGCGACAACCTCGAGTTCAGTGGTGGCCACCAGTGGCCATCCGTTTATTTTTTAGTTTTTAGTTTCATTAAATGTAGGGGTAATATTGTCTTTTAATAAAATAGTTAGAATATTTTAAACATTTCTGAAATAAAAATTTAGCTTCTGCTTCCAAAATCAACCCCCATCCAACTTCTCAAAAGCTGATTGGAGAAGCAAATTGTAAAATAAGTTGTTTTTTAAAAGTTTACCAAACACTCGTTTGTTCAAAACTTATGAAATAAGTGATTATTTCTCAAGCACAAATAATCCCAAACATAGCTTAATATATAATTTCGATTATAATATAAAATAATATAGTCATGAATTTTTTACGTAAAATAAGTGGTCTCAATGTCTCACGCATTCCATAAATTAAGGAATTGCTAATAAGTATATATAGAATTTATCATGATATTTTTTTGAAATATGAATTTATTATTGTTTTTCTTTTCCGTTAAAATCAAGTTTAATTGGATCTATCTCTAATTTTTCATAATGCACTTAATAGTAATTGAATTCTCGTATTAACAAAATATATATATTGAGTACTTCTTTATATATAACAAGCTTCAATCAATTGATTAAATAAGTACGATAAAGGTTTAAAATTAAAGATACATATTCAATATCTTTATAAATTAATATTTATATATACATAAATTAATATGGATAATGGTAAACATTTAACACTTTTATCCATCATTTACATCCAATTTGATGTGGCAGCTGACATGACATTTCTTTATCGGTTGCCACATCACCGTATCATCATATTTTATTTTATTTTTATATTAAAGTACTAGATTTCAAAAATACAAATTATTAATATTTTTAATTCAACTAATTTGTGTGATGATGTGGCAGCTGACAAGAAAGTGTCATATCAGCTGCTACATCAAGTTGGATGTAATTAATGGACAAAAGTGATGGATACCTACCATTACCCAATTAATATATTTTAATTTGACAATTAATTAATATCTCATTTAATTAAGGTTTTTTTTTAAAGTTAATTATGGTCCAAGCGTGTTTTTTTTAAGAGAGATTTTATTAAAACACAAAGAGAAACAACAAATAACCTGAAAAATCTGTTAGGATACACCTTTCCACACAAGAAGGATAGAATTCCAGCCAAAATCTATCATAATCAATCGATAACGCTATTCTGGCGAGAGTATGAGCGACAATATTTGTTCTCCTCGATACAAACTACACCCCGTCACCAACCCATCACGAATTCGTTTGGTAATATCCTTTCAAACCAAGCCTATATCGCTAAATTTGGGCAACTTGAATTAATAAGATTAACCACACCTAGAGAATCTGATTAACAACCACTAGATGAAGCCCCGAATCAACCGTAAAGTCAAATATATATTCCTCTTAAAATGGCCACTGCCTCAGCTACTTAAGGCGAATAGTTTACCTCCAAACGTCGAGCTGTGGTTCCGAGAACCTATCCAAGATGATTCTGAATTATTGCCCCCACTCCCACAATATTCCTACCCATATCAAGAGTTGCGTCCGTATTTATCTAATGTAAAGATCGGCTGTAGGTGGACTCCACCTGACATTCTCTGTCACAACAGCAACATCCGAACCAACACAAGCATCATTTGCTTCTTGAAATTCCAGCAAGAAATTCCTTGACCAAGATAACACAATCTCTCTATCTTGACCCACCTTCCCATGAATCAACTAATCCCTCGAGAACCATACCCGCCAAAAAACAATACCCAGCAGGGATATATCTGTTGTGTCTAACCGTACCTATTCTAATTAAAGAAACATACAAGAATCTTCTACACTAACAAGAACATATTATATACAAACATCACAAACACTTGAACCAATTTTCTATCTAACCAATTTCTAAATAAAATTGATAAAGATATTAAAAGAAAAAACAGAGAAAGAAAGAACACAGCAATATATCGTGGTTCGGCAAAAAATGGAGCCTATATCCACGTTGAGTCAGATCAAAGGACTTACTCCACTATATGAATATCAGATTACAAATAGACTATTACATTTAAAACAACCTAACAAAAGCCCTCAAAGGGAGCCCAGAAGCCCTTAATCATAAAACCCTAACTAATCAGATCTCAAACCCAAATACCTAAACCTGATCACAACTCAGAACTGAACAAAAAACATATCAAAAGATTCACAATACACAGATCTCTCTTTCTTTCTTCTAACTCTCTCGCAAATACAAAGCAGAGAAACCAGATATTCAAGATGAATTCCTAACACGCAAGAACACTTAAAGAGAAGAGAGCTCTGTAAACAAAACCTAAAATCAGAAAAAATTAATCGAATGAATCTCTCTCTCTCTCTATCGCTTCATTTATATAGTCGATAGAAGATAGAATACACATCAGCAAATGGGAGCCAATCGTAGCAAGCCATCTCAGCCAGCAATCCTGACTCAGCCTTTCAAAGTGATCAGATAATGTAAGTAAAAACGCAGCGTACTGGATCAGGCTGATAGGTGGGCTTCATTCAACTGGGCTTCTTCTGTCTTCAACCAATACTATCATTGGGCAAGAAGAATGAAAATGGGCCTGAAAAACTGATGGACTAAAAAACACTTACAAATTCCACCTTAGTTCATCATCATATTCATATAGCTGAGTAAGCTCCTCCATACCTGCTCAATAACACACAAAAAACATTTATCCATAATCACCTAATTTCAGCAAATTCAAGCAATGCTTGAACTTGCTATAGGGAACCACTTTAGTCCCCATATTTGTTGGATTTTCTTCAGTGGATATCTTTTCCACCTCAACAATTCCTTCAGAAATTTTATCTCTTATAAAATGATATTTAACCTCTATGTGTTTAGTTCTTTCGTGAAATACAGGATTTTTACACAAGTGCATGGCACTTTGACTATCAGTAAAGATGACAGCTTTACCTGTAAAAACCTTAATCTCACCTAAAAGACCTTGAAGCCATATTGCTTCTTTAATAGCTTCTGTAACAACAATATACTCAGCTTCAGTTGTGGACAAAGCCACACCTGATTGAAGCTGACTTTTCCAACTTATACAACAGCCAGCTATGGTGAAAAAATAAGAAGTTGTAGATCTTCTTTTGTCCCTATCACCCGCATAATCAGAATCTACATATCCTATTAAATCTACAACATAATTAGCACAATTATATACTAAACCAACTGTAGTGGTTGAATTAATATATCTTAACAGCCATTTCATAGCATTCCAATGACTTTTACCAGGATTTGCCATATATCTAGATAAAACACTAATGGACTGTGCTAAATCTGGTCTAGTACTAATCATAGCATCCATAATTGATCCAACAGCACTAGAATAGGGTATGGATTCCATAAATCTTTTCTCTTCTATAGATCTAGGTGATAGAGCAGCGGATGACACAAAACTAGGTGAAAGAGGAACATTGGCAGGTTTACTGTTTTTCATAGAAAACCTATCCACAAGTTTTAACAGATATTTTTCTTGCGTAAGACACAATGTTGACTCTTTCCTAGTTCTAACAATTTCTATCCCCAGAATTTTTATAGCATTTCCTAAATCTTTCATGTCAAATTCAGTTTTCAGTTTCTTCTTTAACTCTCTAATCCTAGGCATACTCTTACTAGCAATTAACATATCATCAACATATAAGAGTAAATAGATAGAATTTAGAATATTTTCACTAGTAAAGTAGAAACATGCATCATATTTACTCTTAATAAAGCCTAAACTAGTAATGTAACTATCAAATCTTTTGTACCATTGCCTAGGTGTTTGTTTCAATCCATAGAGAGATTTCTTTAGAAGACAAACATATGAAAATTTAGTCTTAAACTCAAAACCTTCAGGTTGTGACATGTATATGGTTTCATCTAAGTCTCCATCCAAGAAGGCAGTTTTCACATCTAGTTGCTTAAGTTCTAAATCATAAAAACTGACTAATGCAAGCACAATTCTTATGGTTTTATACTTGACTACGGGTGAGAAAATTTCATTATAGTCTATACCCTCTCTTTGGGTAAATCCCTTAGCAACTAACCTAGCCTTATTTCTAGGTTGATCATTTTGTTCCAAGCCTTCTTTCAACTTAAAAATCCATTTACAGTCCACAACCTTTTGTTTTTCTGGTTTCTTTACAAGAGACTAAGTTCTATTCTTTTCAAGAGATTCCATCTCTTCTCTCATGGCATTCAGCCATTTCAGCCTATCATTGGAGTTCACAGCTTCTAAATATGTCCTAGGTTCAGCTGATTCTATCTCTTGACCAGTATATAAGGAAAAAGAAATTACATCTGCATAAGCATACTTACTATTAGGTTTAATAATTCTTTTAGCCCTATTCTAACTAACTCATAATCAGCTAAGGACTCTTCTACTACTGGCTGATTTTGATTATCTTCCACCTGATTATCATGATCACTGTGGACAGATTCATCATCATCAGTATGAACAGGCTGAACTTGAATTTTTTCAAAAGAATGATTATTAATCTCTACTTGAGTCTTATCTCCAGTATTATTAGAAAGGTTTAGGTCAGTTTTAGCAGTATTATCAGTTTCTTTACATGGCATTTTACTCTCATCAAAAACAACATCTCTGCTGATTATTACTTTAAAACCTTTACAGTCCTTAAGCCATATTTTATATCCCTTAACTTCTAAAGGATAACCTAAGAAAACACCTTTTAAAGATCTTGGTTCAAGTTTCCCTTCAGGTTGATGAGCACAGGCTGCACAACCAAACACCTTTAAATGTTTTAGACTAGAAGGTCTACCAGTCCATTTTTCTTCTGGTGTTTTTAGACCTATAGCAGTAGAAGGTGACCTATTAATCAAATAAACAGTTGTAGCAACAGCCTCCCCTCAAAATTTCTTACTCAAACAAGAACTTATTAATAGACACCTAACCTTATCTAGGATGGTTCTATTCATTCTTGCAGCTACTCCATTCTGTTGGGGTGTGTACCTTATTGTTCTATGTCTTTCTATGCCATTATCACTACAGAATTTATTAAACTCATCTTTACAGAATTTATTAAACTCATCTTTACAGAATTTTAAGCCATTATCAGTTCTTAATACTTTGACTTTCTTTGAAGTTTGATTCTCAACTAACTGTTTCCAAGTTTTAAAACTGTTAAAAGCTTGATCTTTTGACTTCAATAGGTATACCCAGATCTTTCTAGTGAAATCATCTATCAAAGATAGAAAATACTGATTTCCACCATGAGTTGTGACATGTGAAGGTCCCCAAAGGTCTGAATGTACATATTGAAGGACCTCTTTAGTGTTATGTTGAGCTGTACTAAAACTTAACCTATGTTGTTTTCCTATAGTACAGTTTTCACAAAATTCCAGATTATTAATTCTGTCCCCACTAAGTAAATTCTATTTACTTAGCTCATTTAAGCCTCTTTCACTTATATGACCTAATCTTTTATGCCATAGGGATGCAACATCAATAGTTTTAGTTGCTACATTAGCAGTATCATCAATTACAGTTTTACCCTTTAAGACATAAAGACCATTTATCTTATCACCTTTCAAGATAATTAGAGAACCACTAGAAACTTTTAAGACACCTCCCTCAGCCTTGTAACAGTATCCTTCTTCATCTAATACACCTAAGGAAATCAAGTTTCTTTTAAGGTTAGGCACATATCTAACATTCTTAAAAATTCTAACCATACCATCATACATCATAACCGCTACAGAACCTATCCCTTCTACCTCACACTGCTGATTATTACCCATCAGCACACTGCTGCCACTAAGTTCCTTAAAATCCGTAAACCAATATTTTCTAGGTGTTATATGGAAAGAGCAGCCTGAATCTAAAATCCATTCAGTTTTTATGTCTTCAGTTGTGACTGCTAAGACTTCACTAGGTTCAAATGATTTAGAAGCAATAGATGCATCACCATCATTTTGGGTCTTTTCTTGGTTCTTTTTCTTAAGCTCATAGCAATATTTCCTAATATGACCCTTTTTACCATAATAATAACATTTTCTATTACCATTTCTGTTTTTAGACTGAGATCTATTACGATTAGGAGTCTTACTTCTACCTTTTCCTTTATTATTATTATTGTGGTTATTATTATTGCTATTTCTATTTCTTACTGTTTGTCTACCTCTAGCAAACAAGTTCTCACCATTATCTTTCTTTTCTATCTTAATTTCTAAGTCTTTAGATTTTAGAACAGAAATACATTCTTCTAAAGATAGAGAAGTCCTACCATATTTAATGGCAGCTTTTACATCCTTAAAGGATTCAGGCAGTGAGTTCAAAAGAATAATTGCTTCATTTTCATCACTTAGCTTTTCATTTTCTCCTACATTAGCTAATTCTATGGTCATTTTCTTGAATTCATCTAGATTTTGACCTAAGCTTTTACTAGGATCCATCTTAAAGCTAAACAATCTTTCTTTTAGATATATCTTGTTTGTTAAAGATTTTGTAAGGTATAGGCTTTCTAACTTTTTCCAAACATCACTAGCAGTTGTTTCCTCATTAACCTCTCTAAGAACATTATCATATAGATTTAAGATAATAGTGCCTAAGGCCATTTCAAGCATATCAGTTTTCTGTTCTATTGTTAATGAGTCAGGCAATTTATCAGGGTCTTCGATGGCCTTGAGGATTTTCTGTTGGGAGAGAAGGGCTTTCACCTTTCTTCTCCAAATGCCAAAATCCCCAGTACCATCGAATTTATCTATCTCAAATTTCATGTTCATAAATGTAGAATTGAAATTACCAAAATCACTAAAATTAGAAAGTTTTACCCCCTCTGCGCTGCTAGCAAATCCACTGCTATCTCTGTCGTCGCTTTCTCCAGACGATTCGTCAGTAGCTGATAGCTCAGCCACCAGTGCTACAACAACTGGAGGCTCGGCCGCCTGTTGTTCTTGGTCCTGATTGTCCGCCGTTGGTGCTGGTAGGCTCTGATACCACTGTTGTGTCTAACCGTACCTGTTCTAATTAAAGAAACATACAAAAATCTTCTACACTAACAAGAACATATTATATAGAAACACCACAAACACCTGTACCAATTTTCTATCTAACCAATTTCTAAATAAAATTGATAAAGATATTAAAAGAAAAAACAGAGAAAGAAAGAACACAACAATATATCGTGGTTCGGCCAAAAATGGGGCCTACATCCACGTTGAGTCAGATTAAAGGACTCACTCCACTGTATGAATATCAGATTACAAATCGACTATTACATTTAAAACAACCTAACAAAAGCCCTCAAAGGGAGCCCAGAAGCCTTGAATCATAAAACCCTAACTAATCAGATCTCAAACCCAAATACCTAAACCTGATCACAACTCAGAACTGAACAAAAAACATATCAAAAGATTCACAATACACAGATCTCTCTTTCTTTCTTCTAACTCTCTCAGAAATACAAAGCAGAGAAACCAGATATTCAAGATGAATACCTAACACACAAGAACACTTAAAGAGAAGAGAGCTCTGTAAACAAAACCTAAAATCAGAAAAAATTAATCGAATGAATCTCTATCTCTATCACTATCACTTCATTTATATAGTCGATAGAAGATAGAATACACATAAGCAAATGGGAGCCAATCGCAGCAAGCCATCTCAGCCAGCAATCCTGACTCAGCCTTTCAAAGTGATCAGATAAGGTAAGTAAAAACGCAGCGTACTGGATCAGGATGATAGGTGGGCTTCATTCAACTGGGCTTCTTCTGGCTTCAACCAATATTATCATTGGGCCAGAAGAATGAAAATGGGCCTGAAAAACTGATGGACTAAAAAACACTACTATATCCTCCTTATTAAGTTTTCTTAAACATACCAGAATGAAGTCCTAGAAATGCATACCTTTTTCAAAAGGCACAACAGTCATGAAATCACTAGTTCTACGAACACTCTTCAACCCCTTGCATCCCCACATAGCATGGATCAGTCTTTGGATCTTGATTGCAGACAGACAAGACACACAACATCCACCGAAACATGCCT
Organism: Dipteronia dyeriana; assembly: GCA_032871835.1. NCBI lineage: Eukaryota > Viridiplantae > Streptophyta > Magnoliopsida > Sapindales > Sapindaceae > Dipteronia > Dipteronia dyeriana. Next base: position 95,753,142 of record CM065296.1, on the reverse strand, counting down.
TCCCGCCATGCTTACTTTAGTTAGAATTCATTCGTGACAGGCACTCCAAAGGAAAACCTTCACTTTTGAAGGGATATTCATTTGCCAAAGCAACCTCCACTATGGCACTTGGTTGCCCATATTAGAAGAAGAGAGGGCATTCGAGATCTCCAGAGCTACGACAACACTGTAACCACTCATAACAATATAATTCCCATCAGTTGTAAAATGCCAACATAATGTATCAACAGTTTCATTAACACCTGTAGGGATTGACAAAATAGCTTTCGAATCATCGTCCAGAAAAACCTCCTTAACCAAAGAAACATTCCATCCACCTGACTCTATCCTCAATTGTCTGATGTATTCAATGTCATTCATAAGCTTTGGAGAGACAACCTTGAAAGAGCTTGGTCTAGGAACCCATCTGTTTTCAAAATTCGATACCCTACAACTAGACCCTATTCTCCATCTAGATCCTACTTCAACTAATCCACGCCACAAATGTGAGCCCATTTTTTTAACCTCAGCTTCTAAAACAGAGCAAGTGGGTAAATAACAACTCTTAAGAACACTTGCTGCTAGTGATCCTGGTTGCTTTCATTGTCTCCAAATTTGTTTAGCTAGTAAAGCTCTATTAAACACCATTAGATTTCTAAAACCTAGTCCTCATACCTCTTTCCCTAATTTACTAAGCTTCCCCAATTTAGCCTGATGAAGCTTCCTATTTGTCTATATGCCACCCACCAGGAGCGATTACAAAAGGCTATGATCTCATTCAACAATCCCTATGGAAGTCTAAATAGACTCATAGAGTAGGTAGGAATCGATTGGACAACTTTCTTAATAAGAGAAGTTTACCTCTCCATCCTTTGATTTTATTCCATATATGTTCCTTCAATTCTCGAAAGATCTTATTTTTGTTTATGTTATTGTTAGGTCGATAAATGTTGATATTTGAGACCCTTAATTCTTATGTTTTATGTTATGTTTTTGAGTGAAATTGAACATTTTAATGTGATTTTTGAGATTGTGTAGAAGATAACTCTTGGAGTAAACTTTGAAGACAAAAAGGTGATTTTTAGTGAAGTTTGGAGAAATGCCTCTACAACACATTCAACTTGTGAAGACCATATCTCCCTCCCCATATTGAAACATGTTGAGATCTATATGTTTTTGGAAAGCCTCGGAAGTCTAGTTTCCGAAAAACTTTACGGTTTGTCAATCGAATTTTTCTAGAGGAAGTTATATCCATTTTAGTAATCAAAGGTCAGAGCTAGAGAAGTATATCGCGGGCTAGACCGTGGTTTGTACACCTCGCCGGCGTAGCGACCTAAGCAGTGGTAAACAACAAAAGTGTTACGCGGTTTAAAACATAGGCAACCTACGGAGCGACCCATACCGGGGTGTTTATGAATTTTGACAGATTTCCACTCGAACTAGTCTAGAATTGTCCCAAAACTTCCTAAATCAAATCCTAATGACTTTAGAAGATCAAGACATGATTGAGAAATTTCCTAAACTCAAATATGAAGTCAATCATCCAAAAAGGAAATCCAATTTAGGAAAGGATTCGCATTCTTTGTTCAATCCTACTTTCCTACTTGGTGTATTTCCTACAACAAGGCAAGTTGGGAATTTACAAGGAGAATCACCTATAAATACCAAGAGTTTCTTCACGAATATGAGCGGAGAGTTGAAGATTAAAGATTGAATAATCCATCAATATTCTTTTCTTCTACCTTTCTTTAGATTATATGTTTTTATTTTATTTTCTAGTTTTTATGTCTATCTAACTTTCTTGTTAGTTAGGGCTTTCTTGAAGCACTAAACATGAATTTAATTCCATAGTCAAGCCTTGTTTAATGAAGTATTATTTTCTCAACATGATGATTTCAATTTCTCTATAATAATTGTTATTTTATTATTATGTTTCTTTGATAGATCACCTTAGAGCGTAATTATTTTATTATAGAATATATGTTGCAAGGATACAAGTCGGACACCATACGAATCTATCCTTTGTTGCAACAATTAAATGGAATAAAATCCAATTAAGGGAAATTGATTCATGAATTACCTTTGATAGATACCATGTTTTAGGGTCATGTGATATTCAAATTCTCTTTATTCTTAATGAATTCCAATTATTAAATCTAAGTAGACATCATGCTAGGTTATAATTTGGAATATAAGTATTTATGTAGACACTATGCAACTTACATGCCAACTACGAGAGAATCATACGGCTTGAGTGAGACACCATCACCTTATCGTGAATATCTTTATCATGTTTGATTATCTTTTAACTTTATTATTTGTCTATGGATTGGATGATTATTTTATGGTGGATAGAAGGTCCTAACTAGTGTTTTCCATATATTTTTCCTCATTACATTTCTGTTGCGTTTTATTTCTTGTTATTTAATTTTCTTTTGTTTAACCCCATTCATGTGTGCATATTTAGAGTCTTTGTTTTATTATTTTTAGTTAGATTAGATTTCTAGAGTGTTGTTGATAAAAACTCATTATTTTAATAGGTAATTAATTCTTTATGGGAACGATACTTGCTTTTCTGATGTACTCTCATTTTTACGATTTGTGCAATTGTAAGGATTTTATTATTTTTGTTTACTATTTTTGCAACCAACAGTTAGCAAAACTTGGAAGTCCTAAATACATATCCAGGCACTGAACTCGATGAACCCATAGTAGTCTCGCCAACTAGTCCCCCTCCACATTTAACAATGCTTTACTCACACATATACATGACTTGACATAATTTACCTGCTGCATCAAAGCTTTCGAAAACATATCTATAATATTTTGGATTGTCAAATAGGCTGTTATCGAGGCTCCTGAGAAAATAAGGTTGTCATCTTAAAAAAAAATCAAATGTGAGATCACAAGCCTCGACCTACTACAACATAAACTTTTACAATCTCCATGCTGCACTGCATCATGGATCATATTAGATAATCCCTCCGCAATAAGTATATAGAGGTACGGGGCAAAGGGTCCCTTTGACGGACACCCCTAGTTAGTCTTAAGGTTCCACATGTAGTACCATACTACCATTAATCAAGAACGGATATGACACTGTAGTTACACGCCCTATTACACGCTGCACCCTTCTCTCTGAAAACCCCAACTCATCATAATCTAAGACAGAAAACCCCATTCAACCCTGTCATATGCTTTCAACATATCAAGCTTTAATGTCATTGAGCCATTTTTTCTCTGTTTTGTTCACAGCACATGCATACACTCGTAGCCGATGATTGTTTTATTTGAAATAAGCCTCCCCAGAATGAAGGCACTTCGGTTATTAGAGACTACATCACTAATCATAGACCAAAGTCTATTAGACATAACTTTTGCCAGCAGTTTATATATCAAATTATAGAGACTTATTGGGTGATACTCAGTAATTCTTTATACAGACTGACTCTTTGGAATCAAGCATATAAGAGTATCGTATATGCAAAAAAGAGATGCTCCCTCAATTAAATATTCCAGACATGCAGCATCAAACTTAGACCTCACAATTCCCCAGTGCTTATGATAAAAGAGAACTGATAAGCCATCAGGTCCAGGTGCCTTGGTTGGTGACATATCAAACACAGCTTAACAAATCACCTCAAGTACGAACGACCCATCTAAAAAATCACTTGCTCATTGGGATAGCTGCGGCTGCACAAAAGCCAACAATTGAACAATTTTGTAAAGTAGCCAACCACAATTTGCTCCAATTCTCTATCACCCATACACCAGTTTCCACTCTCATCGTACAGTCCTATAATCTCAATTCCCATCTGTCGAGCGAAGCCTCCCAGTGATAGAACTTTGTATTCCTATCTCCACCTTTAAGCCAATCAACCCATGAACACTGCTTCCAATACATCTCATCCTCCACCATCAGTTTTTCAAGTTTGTTTTCAATAACCTAACATCTGAATATTCTCTAAAACTCTGTGTAATTCCCTTTGACACCTAATCTTTCCATCCTTCATACCTATCTGATTTCTCCTATTCCATCGAATCAACTGCTTTTTACAGTTTTTTATTGCTACAACCACTCGGCCCAAAATTCATGGTGCTCAACCAACGAATTTGGTAAAGCTTGATGCCAGTTGAAACAACACACCTCACGGTCTAAACGCTCTTGAACCAAATCCCTCCCATCACGTTTATTACTCTAAGTGAAAACTTGACCTTTGAAGCCTCAACACAAACAAGTCTAGAGTGTTTCTGAACTTTTCCATCAAATGTCTTGATGTATGTAAACCTCTTCTCTTCTCTTCATCCTGTAAGATTTCATTGAAATCCCCAACATAAAGTCGTGGCAACTGAGATATACCGCGAAGCTGATAGAACAGAGTCCACCCATGTCCACATTGATCCGGCTCTGGATTCATATAAAATCTTGTTAATCTGCGATTCTTCGACACATGCGACAAAACCTTTACGTCTATAGGAAACCGAGAGAAGGCAATAAGTCTATCTGCACATTATTTGACCAGAACAAGCATAAATCGCCACTTCTACAAACTGAATTCACCACCAATTTCCCCACAAAACCTAATTTAATTCTTAAGACTTGATCCAAATCCCGATTTAGTTCTTACAAGACCCGAATTGCCCGAGAGCTTCCAAGCCCTCGAGCACTACATGCTATAGTCCTTATTGCGTCCGATCGGCTGGTAAAGATCTGGTCGTCGATATCTGAGTGTTGTCATCCACACACCCTATTTCAAACTTTCCTTTCTTAACAGATGATAAACCTTGTTTTTCGTCATTGGAGCGATATCGTACCTAGCCAATACTTCTTGCCACCATGTCGTGCTCAGCTGCAATCGTCGATGTAACACCCAAACCATTCATGCCCAACAAAAGGCCCAAGTTAAAAAAGGGTGAAAAGTGATCAGTCGAGTTAGCAGTTGTTGTCTGTGTAGCTGACAGGTAGCTGTGTGATTGGAAAACTCTGATGTTGTGTCTATCTATTTGTATATATATTAAGGAGGATAAACATGATATCGGTTAGAAAGAAGTAGAATCACGTAGAAAGAAAGGAAAGAGAAGGAAGAGAAGAGAAAGGAAGTCAATGGAGTTCTCATGTGATTTTTAGAGTTTTGGTTGATTTCTTCTTAAAATTCCACATATTCCAATTGGATTTTTGTGCGATTGATAGGGAAAGAAGATGAAGTAGAGAAACCTAGCGTACTTGATCGGAATTAAGCTTAAAGTTTAAGTTGTGAGTGAAAAAGTATTCAGTCTCGTTTTTAACTCAGACTTTTCCAGTTTTATGTTTTAAATTAATTACCTGGAAATCATTTAAATGCTTTTATCTCTTCTTATGATTTACTGTGATTATACAGAGAATTGAAAGTATGTTTTATGCTTATATTAGCACTCGGAAATATTAGATATATTACTTTGATTAAATATTGAGAAGAGATTATGTTGATTTCACAAAAGCACCAGGTCGGTACCCTTCCCCAGTTCTGTTATTATTGGCTTTTGGGGCCGTTTTACACATGTGTAGGTCAAATGAGTCGCTCTGCGCGTGTACGATAGATGTTAAGAGTATTGAGTCGCTCTGCACGCGTATGACATAAGTTATTCCCAACTCTGCGTATGCGCGAAGTAATTCGACGTATGTATTGAAGATATCCCTGAGTACTAGTTTGGTGCATATTTGAGATTTAATAAATCATATTATTCTTGATCAGAAAAGAGTTGTATCAGTTTATTAAATTCAATAGTATATGTATTACCTTTAACTACGAATTTTGATATGTTTATGGAATCATTTGACATGATGCAATAATATTTAGTATGTATTACTGGATGCATATTGAAAAAGTTGTTTAGAAATATTTTTAAAAGTTTTCATTCACTCACTGAGCATAGGGGTGGGCACCAACCCGACCAAATCCGACTTGATTGGGTTGGGTTGCTTTTAAGATTGGGTTGGGTTGGGTTGAGAAAATATAACCCAACCCAACCCGACAACCCGACATTAATAATAAAAAATAAATTAAATAATTTAATATAATAATATATCTATTATAAAATCTCATTTTTTTTAAATATTTAAAAAATTTACTCATACACCATTTATAATATTATAAATGATAAATATAAATACATAATTATATTTTATACCATAAATATATAATACATTTATTAAAAACATGCAATTATATTATCTTCGTCTTTTGTATTAATTGGCACATCCTTAGTTATACTTTAAAATGCATTTTTTTCTTAGGATTTGATTAAAAATTTAATAGAAAAAGGTATAATAATTGTATATAAACTCAAACTATTATGTTAGTTAAAATAAATAATAGATTATCCAACTACGAGTTATTTGGCGAAGTGATTATAATTGTAAAATTGATGGGAGACTTAGATGGAGGTTTTCCAAGTTGGATAAATTATTATATTTTTATTTTTTTAATTATGCAACAAATATTTAAACAATTTGTATTATATGTGGTGATTTGATTTTGATGTTTTTAAGAAATCTAAACTCAATGTGGTGTGATATTTGGGTGAAAATTATTTTAAATTTGAATTTTGATATAACAAAATTCGAATTCAAATATATTATTTCTATTGGGCTAAAAAAGCTCAACCCGATCAACCCAACCCGATAAATATTGGGTTGGGTTGGGTTGGGTTTGGTTAAAATTTACGTTGGGTTGGATTGGGTCGAAAATTTTTCAACCCAACCCAACCCAACCCAACCCGAAAATGCCTACCCCTAACTCGGCGTTAGCGCTCATCCTTTTACCTTTTAAATATTTTTCCAGGTAGCTACTCGGTTATGTGAACTCTTCAGTTTTGAGGTGTACAACTCGATGACATCATGAAGCATAAGAATCATGCATTTGATTATCTCAAATGTTGTACATATCTTGAGATTTATGGTCGGACTGGTCGGTTTGCATGGTCGGTTTTTCATGATCGGACTAGTCGGTTTATATGATCAGACTGGTCAGTTTGCATGGTCAGAATGGTCGGTTTTCATGGTCGGGATTTGTATGGTCGGGATTTGTATGGTCGGGTTGGAAATGGTCGGTTTGGAAGGGTCGGGTTTTGACTGGTCGGTATGGAACGGTCGGGTTTGACTGATCAGGTTGGAATGTTTGGTAATTGTATGATCGGGTTTTGACTGATTGGGTTGGAAATGGTCAGTATTTGTATGGTCGGGTTTAGACTGGTCGGGATTAGTATGGTCAGTTTTTGACTGATCGTTCCAGACAGTTTTGTAATGAACATAAGTATGCAATAAAAGACCTGCAGTCATATACATTTAGCATTCTATCTACATTTTTTTTATTATGTTAAAATCACGTATTTTTTTATAGAAATTTGTCAAAACTTATTTATCATGTTAGTAAAAGTGCAGCTCACAAGACCTCCCTTGTACCCAAGAGAGGGGTCGGGGTGGGTTTTGCCAACCGAAGTCTGACCCATCTTGACGTTGTTGTCCACTACTGCACCAATTGATTCCACTTTGACCCGAACCACATCGCGTTCCTTTCGTTTCCGGCGAACACCACCTCTGGTTTTTGAATTGGCTTAATTATACAAACATCCCCTAAGTTTAGACGAAGTTACACTCATATGCAACCATTTCATTTATTGCATAAACATTCCTTTAAAAAAGTTGACCAATATGGAATGACGAAAATACCCTTACATAAAATTATCAATTCTAGCCCTAAGCTTTGCCCTTAGATAAAGAGGTCCTTCTATTCTTTATAATAGCATGTCAACCCCATGAAAACCTTTAACCTCTAATTAAAAAAATAAATCTTTTCATCAAGGATTGAACCATCAACCTTATGGTTAGAAGACACAAGCCCTAACTAACTGAGCTACTCAATCTTACTGGTAAATGATTGTTGATTTAAATGTATGTATTTAAATATAAAATGTATATATGTAAATATATATATATATATAGTCATTTTCTCCTCATTGCACACTGTTATAACTTATATCAATGCGTTGCATGTGGACCACTAATTATGAAGAAGTTTTGACAATTACATACACTTTGAGTCAAAGTATGTAAATCTAATGGTCCATATCCAATGCACTGATGAAATTATATCAACTGACTTGAAAATTTATATATATATAGTTATATAATTATATTTTAAGGCTTAATTGATAAAGTAATTTAAATATGTTTCTTTCCATAATTTTAACAGATTTAAAATAATTATTTTCACTTTGTTTTCGTATTTTCTTTTTCTTTTTCATAAATATATTTTTATATATTATTATTATTAAATATGAATTTATTTTAAATATATATTATATGTATGAGTTTATTTTAAATTATAAAAATGGATTTAAATTATTTTTAAGGTTTAATGGAACAAAATAATTTAAGTCTGTTTCTTTCCATAATTTTAACACATTTAAAATAATTATTTTTCTTTTTTTTTCTTATTTTCTTTTTCATGTTCATAAATCTATTTTTATATATTATTATTGTTAAATATGTATTTATTTAAAAAATATATTATATTACATGAGTTCATTTTAAATTATCTAAATATATTTAAATCATTTTTAAGGCTTAATGATTCTAAATAATTTAAATCTGTTACTTTCCATAATTTTAACAAATTTAAAATAACTATTTTCCTTTTGTTTTCTTACTTTCCTTTTCTTTTTCATAAATGTGCTTTTATATATTATTATTAATTTGAGTTAATTTTAAATATTATATATATATATATATGAATTCATTTTAAATTAAATAAACATATTTAAATTATTTTTAAGGTTTAATTGTACAAAATAATTTAAATCTGTTAAAATTATGGAAAAAAACATATTTAAATTATTTTGTGCAATTAAGCCTTAACATAATTATATATATATATATACACACATTATATAACTACATATATACATTTAAATTATCATTCCTCTAACAATAAGCTTGAGTAGCTTAGTTGACTAAGACCTAGTTTGGTATTGTTGTACAGTGGGGAGAATTGCTTTCGAATCTGCTATGAGGGGAATTGCTTTTGGATTTACTGTGGGAAGATTTATCAACAAAGTGTTTGGTAAACTGATTTGTAAAAGTGTTGTGAGAACAAAAAACAATTTCAATATGTTTAGTAAACTTGATGTAAAAAGTGTTATGACTATGTAAAATTATTAAAAAGACACAGTTGTAAGGAAACTTGTCCATTGCAAATTGTCCACTATAATTCTCTAATGAACTTCAACAAAAACTTTTTATAGGGATTTTAATAATTGAAAATGAAGGTTAATATTTGAAACTATAATAATAATAATAATAATTTCTCATTTTCTACAAAATAGAATAATTATATAATAAAATTATTATATATTATTATAATAATAATAAATAACTTTGTTGTTTTATATAAATATTAAAAAAAATCCTTAGATGTATATACATATATTTGATATAATCACTGACTAGAATTCTTGATTAAAATTTAATAATATATATCTTGCAGTGTGCAAATAAATCCACTTGAAATATTAATTTATCAGCATGCTCATGTTCATACCGTGTGCAAATAAACAGATTTGTCGCTTGATTTTGATGGGTTCATAACCAGCCCTTTTCAGGCATTCAAAACATTACTTAAGTGACTCTTCCACTAAAAATAGCCTTTTTGAGTCATTTTTTAAGCATATCTAGTTTCACTTTTTGGTTGGAAAAGATGAAAGTTGTAGTAGAAATAGATGTTCTATTTTTTGTCCTGGATGGTGAATAAGATGACCAAAAGATCATCTTGTGAGTTCAACTACCAAAAATGCCTACTTCAAACATTAATGGATCTTAGCATTTGGCTAGTAGTGGTTTACATCACAGTTGTTAGGAATTGATACTTGTGGAGCCATGTAGGTTTTATTCAGCAAGTTAATTTGTAAGACATTGTTATTGTATTAAATTATGCATACCCAAAATGATATATTTTATAAACAAAAACTATCATACATAACGTTATGGAACAGATTAAACGATTTTTTTCGTACAAAATCTCATATATGATCGGTTCATTAAATATAAAAATCCTAAAAAGCAAAATATGTTACAGAGTTGAGAAAGAATTATAAATAATTGCTAAGTTCGTGTACTCATTAAACTTTGAACAATTACATTTTGTAAAATTTCCATTTGTCGTCTTCTCGGGCCATCTTTTTCATGAGCATTGACCTCCATTTCTTCATTAACCTCTTCACTTGAGTAATTTTCACTTTCATCAAAATCTCTATCTCGTTGTGCATATCTTCTAATGTAGTTATGAAGAGCCATTGTAGCAATAACAATTTTCACTTGTTTTTCATAAGAATAACTTTGTATATCACGTAGAATACTCCATTTATTTATAACCCAAAAGTGCGTTCAATGATACTCCTAAGTGAATAATGTGAATGATTAAATATTTCTTTATTATTTGAACTTGATAGAGAAACGATAAGGATATGAGATCAAAGCACTTAAAAATCAAACCTTTATTATTTCAATACAACACACACTTTCCCTATTTATATATAATGTAACATGAAAACAAGATACATGTATGAAACAACAAAGAGCAAATCGGGGAAAGCAAAACAAAGTATGTACAACATGAAACAACACAGAGCAAATATGGGAAAGCAAAACAATTCGAATTTAACTCATATTTTCATAAGGAAATTACAAAAGAAATTATAGAAAATGGATTGTTACTCACCGAGAAACACAGAGCAAATCAGGGAAAGCAAAACAAAGTATGTACAACATGAAACAACACAGTGCAAATATGGGAAAGTAAAACAATTCGAATTTAACTCATATTTTCATAAGGAAATTACAAAAGAAATAATAGAAAATGGATTGTTACTCACTGAGAAGTAGCCGTAGAAACAGAAGCATAAGGATGGAGGGATCCTCAACCTTCAATAAACAATGTTCAAATTAGATAAAATCCCAAAAACTCCAATTAAAAATCAAACCCTAAAACAGGAGCACATTACACAAAGCTTTTGAAATTTAATCGGTCAAAAGAATTCCCTGCAAGTAATTGATTTGAAAAACAATGCACATGCACACACACATCATGTAGAGCTTTACAATTTGTCAGTTTCCATTTAACACACTTAATTTTATGGGAGACCTCCATTAAATCCCTAAGAAATGCCAAGATTGTACTTATACGAAATTAGTCTTAAACGACTTTCATTAGAGAAACATCGACTATATCATAAACATCTCCAGAAAGTCAAATTAGACACATAATCATAGCAACACACAACACACAAGTATATATATATAATTGAAAGTTTGTTATTGCATAGCAGAATAGAACAGAACACCATTACTGATTAGAAAAGCTCTCGAGAGTGCAATTTAGGGTATTTTCCATATGTTACTTCAGCAATTAAAATAACAATAAAAAATACAGATTATCATCTAAAATCATATAAATTTTCTGAAATAAAGATCACTAGATCCATTATCTAGAAACAAACTTAAAATAAATACAAGCTCGATTACACGACAATGCCAGAGATCAATCAAATAAAACATAACTATGATTGGTAATCGGTATAAAAACTTTATATCAGATAAGAAAATGCAAGAGAGAGAATGGAGATTACCTACCTGTAACAAATCCATTTCATGAATTCAGTATGAGAAATGGAAAATTAGAACGGAAATTTGAATATACATTGGATAGCTCGAACCGAAAACAAAGGTTGTTGGAGAAGGGAAAGAGAGAGAGAGAGAGAGAGAGAGAGAGAGAGAGAGAGAGAGATGAGAAGTTCGAACGAACGTTGTTGCTGGTTAAATTAAAGGTAAAGGATAGAATATGAAGTTTTGTAAAATTCATTAAAAATTGCACTTTAACTCATTTTCAAAAGATACAAATTATAGCTTCTCAAAAACTCAGTTGGAAAAAGTTAAAAGTGTACAAAAACACTTTCATAAAATTTTACCAAACTTTTTATCACTAGTCTAGAATCACTTTTGGCCCTAAAATCAGCTTGAGAAGCAATGCCAAACTGGGTCTAAGGCTTGTGGCTTCTAACAACAAGGTTGATGGTTCAAGCCTTGATGAAAGCATTTAAATTTTTAATTAGAGGTCAAAGGTTTTCAGGGATTGACATGCTATTATAGAAAATAGGGACCCCTTTATCTATGGGCAAAGCTCGGGAGGGAGGGGGGATTGATAATTTCGTGTAAAGGTATTTTTGTCATTCCCTTTTGGTCAGCATTTAGTTAACGTTTTACAGGGGATGTTTACACAATAAATGAAAAAGTTGCATATGAGTACAATTTTATATAAACTTAGAGGATGTTTGTGCAATTATGCCTTTCGAATTCAATTTTGCCCTATCCAAACCCCTAAAAATAATCCCTTTTACAGACTTGAAAGGGATTACTCGCCCAAACCCATTTTCTCTTATACCAAGTCCACTCGGTCCAGTTTCAGATTTCGGATGGTCCATCAAAGCCATGAAGGACTCCGCCACCTATTTTACATCAGGCCAGGTGATATCTAGAAGCACCCTCACCCTCACCCTCAAGAACTCCCCTAAACACTCCCCTTCTTGACCCACATCCACATCTAAATCTACCCACCATACTCTTTAAGAATTGCCCGATCTCTTTTGTCATGTATAACAACGGCACCCGATGTATTTGAACCCAAAATTCAGATCAATTTAAACACATATTCTCAACTTCCTCTTTCCTCATAGGCTCTTTCAACGCTATCAACGCCTTATCAAAAGTCCACGATCCTTCTATCAATATTTCTGTTCAATCCTCTGTGCTCATAAATAGAAATATGAAAATGTTATTAGAAATAGATTCTATTTCCACACACCCCTTTCACCCTCCATATCTTCTTCAAGGCACCTATAAACACTTCCTTTTTAACCACTTTATTGGTAATCACCTTCCTTACATGGCTCAATGTGAGCCTATGCACTGTCGGCACCTTGAGCCTTTCCTATTGCCTTTGCATCGGGCCTTCCCTTTTTAGAAGAGACATGTTCACACATAACTTCACAATCTCTTCAGGACCCATCAGTAATCTAAGAAAAAACTATTATGAAATAAAAGAAAGAAAAGAAAAACACACTCTCACTTTGGAGGATGAGGAGAAACTTTAATTTGCTTAATCACTTATTATTAAAATTGATTTTTTTTTTCATTTTTTGTTAGTGGTTGAGAGGTTTTATGGTTCAAGTGTTATTTGTTTTATGTTTATAGATGTTATATATTGTATAGTCTTTAGGGGGTATTCAACTTAGATTTTGGAGTTTGTTGGGTTTGTTTTAAGTGATGGATTTCAGTGAAATTCACAAATCTCATAAATTTCATTACATTTTGTTGGAATTGTGTAAATAGTTCGTTGGAGTTCGTTGAAATTTGTTAGTTAGAATTGGATGGATTTGTCTTTCAAAAAATGATTTCAACATTTGAAGAAAAACGGTTCCCACTAATATAAAAAAAAAAGACTTGAACAACATCAATAAAGCTTTGCAATAAAGTCAAAACCTCATGTGAAAAAAAAACGCCAAGCAAAGAAATGAGGATTAATAATAATAATCATAATAATATTGATTCCATATAAGCAAACAGAGAAGAGTAGCGGTTATCATTTGTTTGAACCTAGTTCCAAAAAAAAATGATGAACAATTCATAATAAAAACAAGTCCAACTAGAAAATAAATTATTCATATTTAAACCTCTCCAAAATGTTCTCAGATAACCACTCATTCCAAAATAAATAGTATCCACTCTAAGTGCTCTTCAGGTGACATGTTCAAAAACACATCTTTTTTTTTGGTTTAGTATTAAGCAGTGCAAGTGCCTTGTAACGAGCAGAGCTATCTAAGTTCAAAGCCTCCTTGATAGCATCCCATATGTTACATTTTCTTTCTTTTTCTTTTTTCTCAATTTCCATTTTCTCCCTGTCACCTTCCTTTTTATCCATTAGGCTGCGAACTCCCCAAAAGTCAATGACAATTGAATCAATGCCATGAGAAAGTTTTTCTATAATATCAGCATGGTTGGTGTTCTGAAATAAGCTAGGACCTTCAAAATCAGTTCTATTTTTCTTTTTTTGACTTGTCATTTTTTAGGGAACCTCTGAACTCATGGTTTGATGGGATAAGGGTAAAGTGGATTTTTCAAGTGACTCAGATTGGTGTAATGGTTCATGTTGATTTTGCACAAATGCCCCATCATCCGTATCATACTCATAGTCTTCTATCCCAACATGTGTATCTTCAACTCCAAATGTTCTTGCATCAGTAGTATCATCACCCAATGCAATTGAGTTTCTCCCTGAAGTTGACACATTCTCAATTACAACCCTCAAATCATCGTAACCTACATAATGTTATGTGCGAAAGTGTCTCTCTGTTGGATGAGACTACAAGAGAAACAATATAAAAATGTTAATATATAAATTATGAAAAAAACTGCATATATTTAAAGAAACTTCAAGAAACTTACCTTAAGGTAATCTTCCCATACTTCTTCACTAGCCGTGAATCGCCTTATGATTGGGTTCCATCCAAAACCAGAGCTATGACGCATAAGTTCAATATATCTTTGATATTGTACTTTAAACCATTTCAATCGACTCTGATAATTGTTATAGGTTTTATTACAGTTAAGCTTTTCATTTAGAGAAGGGAGTATCCATGTTTCAATTATTTGTTTGCTTAACAATCAACCAGCATCACGCCATCCATGTCTAATAGCTTCAACCATAAGTTATAACAATAAATTGGTCTGTTCCACGGTCCAACTATTATAATTTCCTCCAACTTTGACCTTCCCTTTCTCATTTCTTTGTTGTGTCTTGTCCATTTATAGTAATATCTAGATTGACCACGAAAAATAAGGTAGATACAAGGAAATCAAAATCTGTACAAAAAATAATAATTCTTACAAACTATCATGTATATCTGTTGACAAGAACATTTCTTATAAACTAACAATTCCTTTAACTAACAAGACCAGATAAGCAGACAATATTGAACTTTTTTGGCGTTAAGCTTTGTTGTCAACATGTCACAACTGTTCTTGGTTATGCTCATCAAGTTTGCACAAGCTTTAAAGATGACGTAAAATTGGCTGTAAAATGACCTAATTTTTCATTACAGTAGGAAATATGTGAGCCTAAATGTGATCCTTGGCTGCTAAAATTTATGCAATTACTTATTATTGTGACCTCGGATGTTGAATATATAGCTCCACTGAAGCCTTGAATTCCAAAGTGACCGTGACTGTTTTGCATTAATGTTGACTATAGAGACAACAGGGTCCTTGTTATGTAGGATATGTCATCATAAAAAATAAGTCTTGTGTGCTTTGTCCTTTTTTGAGTTTCCCCTTCCATACTTTTTGGGTGTTAAGTGCATAATTTTTAATCAATCTTTCTCTAATAGTGAACTTCAAGAGATATTGAACTTGTAAACTTCTAATTATTATGTTACAAATTGATGATGTGAACCAGACAAAATACACTGATACATACAAAGATATATATATATATATATATATATATATATATATATATATATACATTATCTCTGGCAATAGAAATACAATTCAAGTATAATAATCCTTCATTTAAATTGGGTTAATTCACATACTAATTAATAAGCCACAACAAAATTAATAGTGCATATAATAGTGCTTACTTGAGTAGCTATTCTCTTATAAATTTTAACAGTGCTTACGGAGTATCTACCTAGATTTAACTCCTATGGGGTCAAATTTTATAATCATTCTATAGCTACAATTAACGCTTAACAATTTATATTGACCGTAGAGTCAAGCTGAAAAATAAACGAAAGAAAATATACAGAGAAACACCTTAAATTCAAATTATAAGTTTTTTTCCTTATTCATTCTCGACTGCAAAAAAAAAGTTATAAACCATTTTTGTTTCTGAACTAAAACCAACGACCAGGCAAATGTGGTATTAATTCACACTCTCTTGTTATCGATTTTCAACATTCAACATGGCTTCTAATGTAAAACATACAAAACCTATATCTGAATGCCTCATTCTCCAATTTCTCTTTGCTTCAACCATTATGACACTAATGTTCCACACACTAATGTTGTTTAGCAATCAATTAATAGTCAGATTTTCAAATAATCAAATTTGAACAAAATTCTCAATCAAAGTACAAAAATTTTCCACACACTTATGTTCAGCTAAGTTGATGCTTAAGTAATCAATTATTCTCACACAAATCAACTAACAAGAACTAACAAGTAAAAAAATTGCAGAGCACCTAAACAGACCCTTAAAAGAATTCAACAAACCTGAAGAGCTTGAGTGAAACGGTTTCGCTGGCAAAGAGCATGAATGATGCGTTAAAGATCCATAAAAAAACAAAAGAAGAAGGAACAACAAATGAATCGTTACCTCAGGTGGAGTGACTCTCCTAGAGGTCTGAGAAATAAATTTAGTGTCTTTGTAAATCAAAATCACCTTGACTATAAAAAAAACAAATAAAAAATCAGTCCATCATTTCTTGTATTACGAGACAGAAAAAAGCCCCAAAATGAGAAAGAGAGAGCTCACCTTTTCCAAGTGGGTTAGAGAGAGCTCACCTTTTCAAAGTGGGTTAGAGAGAGCTTTGATAACCGAGAGAGGGAGAGAGAGAGTTGGAAGTGTGAATTGTGAAATCCTCACAAATCTTTGGGTTGATGGCATGATTTGAGAACGGACTCTCTATTTATATTTTTCATTTCCAAATCCAACCAAATTCATCACTTAAACAAATTCATCCCAATCCATCCAAATCCATGGGATTTTGAATACACCCAAAGTTCATTGGATTTGTTTGAAATCCTTCAAAATCTAATAAGGAAAGGTGAAGGTGTTTAATTAGAACTAGTTACTTGTTGAAGTCTTCTTTGTCTTCTTTCCTGTTTCGGAGATCTTGTATATTGAATTTGAATCTTTGTAGGATTCTAGTTGAATGATCCGTTTAGGACTTATTTCCTGATCGATGTGCAGTCTTCTAAAAAAGCAGAGTTATTGCTTGATTTCGAATCATTTCCTGTTTGGTGTTTATCCTTCTAGAAGGTTTGAGTTATTTCCTAAATAGAATTCTCTAACATTGAAGAGGAATTAGAGATATTTCCTTATTGGAGTATGACTCTAGATTCCTTGTTTAAGTAAGACAATTCTTCTTCATATTTGAGTTATATTTGTCTTTAATGTCTCCCACGCGTTGTTCAACTGACCAAATGTCTAATCCCGACCAGACTTTGTTTATCCCGATCATATGGTCCTGACCAAGTTGTCTCTACCCGAACGACTAGTTTCTCCTACCAGGTTATCTGTGCCCGATCTGTTAGTTTTCTCGATCATCTTGGATAATATTGACTAGGTCTTGAGATCATCTATTAATTACTTTGGATTGATCTTCCCCGGATGACTTTATGACATGGCATATCTAATCATGCTGACTTGTCACGCTATCAAAAAATCCTTATAACAATACCCCATAAACCCACGAGATGAGCCCTTGACGGCTCAAAGAAGGGGATTTGAATAGTTTTGATTTTTTGACGTTTCTACACTTATAGCTTCTAACCCGATCAAGTATCTTATTAAACTAATCGTTTGTTTATTTTTTTGCTTAAACTGATCAAGTGTCTTATTAAACTGATCAGTATTGGACTCCATTTTGCTCCTTTGTAGCTGGACCAATTGGTGTCCTGGCTCTCTGCTCAGGGTAATTCCCAACCGTCTTAATTTGGTCGGTGTCTTGGCTTTTCACTCAGGATAATTCCCGACCTTTTTTTTGGACTAGTCGGTGTCCCGGCTCTTTACTTAGGATAATTCCCGGTTGTCTTGATTCAGTCGGTGTTCTGGCCTTTTGCTCAGGATAATTTTTGACCATCTTGATTTCTTTGGTCGGTGTCCTGGCTTTTCACTTAGAATAATTCTTGACCGTCTTGAGTCTTTAGCCAAGATGTGTTCTAGGAACCTTGCCCTATTTTTTCCCTGTTTTCCCCATGTAAACAAGTCACCAAGGACGTCTCCCGGTTTTGTCTGTTTACAAGGTTTTGGTGGAATCGTTAGTGAAATACTAACACAACCGGACGCATTTCACCAGGTTTTTCCAGATAGCGTGTCCGAATGTTTTTTCCCAGTAAAACCAATATCTCGGGGTGGCCGGATTGCTGACAATGCTTCACATGTACCCAGTCAGTTCGGCAGACGCGCCAGATCTCTGACAACTAATTTATCAACCTCTTGGGCACCTTCACCCACCACGGCAGGTGTCGACGTGCGAGTTTATCTTTGATAACAAAGATGATTATTACAAATTTGAACATCATTCCTGGCTTCTTTATTTATTGATCTGAAAATTGACAATACTAAAAATAATTAGAAATGCTAAAAATAAAAAGCAAACTAAAAATATCTTAAACAAAAACTGAAAGCAACTAACTATCTCCCTGAAGATTAGTTTTTCTTAAGACTAAGTTTCGTCATCCATGAGTTTGTGTAGGGTCTTCAAAAAATAATGTTGGCTGTCCCTTCGCCACTTTCTCGGCTCGGGCTTCGCTTCTTCTCCTGATTTCCCATTGGTTGATCGCCCCAGTGAAGGTCCTTCTGCTAATCATCAGTCCATTTAAGAATTAAATCTTTGAGGTGACCCTCCTTGATGAGTGTCTTGATGTGGTCTCTTAGTTGGTAGCAGTTTGATGTGTCGTGACCAATTTCTTTATGGAACCTGCAGTATTTTGTCATGTCTCTTCGGGCTTAGGTTGAGTGTCTAGGAGGATATTTGACTAGCTTTTGGTCTTCTACGATCGCCAGGATTTCCTCATGTTTCTTGGTGAGGGGAGTATAGTTGTTGTACTGACCGTGGAACTTTTTGTCTTTCCGACTATTTCTACGATTGCTCTTGTCACTCTCATGATGATCACCCTTTTAGTTCTTTACATAGCCATCATTTGTTTTGGCATTTTCCTCGGGCGACCCCGTGTACATAGCGACCCCTTTGAGCTAGCTCCTCTTTTTCAGCCATTGCATAACTGCCTTCCACATCCATCAGGTCGGTGTATGTATCTGGGCACTTCCTCCTCAAATCGAAGGAAAGCCAACCCTTCTTTATGTTATTGGTGAAAGCGGCCACCACAGCCTCATCATTGGGGTTATGGATCCCTGACACTTTTTGAAAGAACCTTTTCAGGTAATCTTTTAGTGACTTGTTCTTTCCCTATTGAGGGCAGCGATGTGAGCTATTTACTTCCTCATTTGTATATTTCCTAAGAATTATCATGAAAAAGCCTGGGTCAATTCTTAGAAATTCTTGATTGTTCCCTAAGAGAGCCTTCCAAACCACCTAGACCCTAAGTCCCCGAGCGTCTACGAGAACATCAAGCACAACAATGGGTCATTGTAAGTGTACTGTGTCATTGCACTTCGAAAACATCTCACGTGTTCTTTTTGATCCGTGTTTGCTTTAAATTGCTCGACCTGAGGCATTCTGAATCTTTCCAGGAACTGGGTTTGGAGAATGTTGTTCACGAATGGCTTTCAGAATCATAGTCTCGTAAATCTTTAAGCCCTTGTCAATGTTTTAATGTTTCCACCTTCTGGGTTAATTTCTGTATCAGGGTATCTCGCTTATCTCCTTGCTCGTTATTCATTCCCGATCGTTGGTGATCGATAGGCTCTTGTTGGGAACTTAGCGGGGATTTTCCCCTTCGACGTGTTTTGTGGGGTGGTTGGTCGCTGTCATTTGACGAGCTAGATATATCCTGTCTCTGAACACCTCTACGGATTTCATCTGACTCAAAGTCCGCTTGATACTGATCTTGTCTTGATAATTCCTTCATCTCCCCTTTGGAGTCGTTCCCCCTTTCCATGGTGGTCCACTCTTACTCTGCTAGACTTACGGGGCGCGCGTCACATCCATTATTTCAGAACATACCTTAGGGTCTCTAGCCACCATAGGTGTGGACAATTGATATGTCGATGTCAGATTTATAGTTGCTGTTCTATTGAATCCTTGTCTAGTGGCGTCTTCAACGACTCTCCGTATGGACTCTTGGACCTGCTGGAATACATCTAGGGAAATTATTGAGGGAGCGTTTGTGGAGGTTATTACAGCTTGACCAGTTGAAGTTGGAGTCACTGAGAGCAAACTTCCTCCAACAATGTCGAAGTTTATCGGGTCAGGATCGTTTCCAGCACATAGGGTATCAGGATCATTTGGAGACTGACTTCCATCTCTGCCGTTTGCCATGTTGCTGCTTCACGAGTTCTTTTTTTTTTTAAGAACTCTGTTTACGAATTTTTCTCACTTGCGTATATTCTAATGCTGATAAAACAAATAATCCACCCCCTAACACCCTTTTTTTTGGGTTTGCTAGAGTATCTCGGTGTTTCGTCTGTTTATGTTGGTTTTTTGAAGTTGAGTTCTACCCCCCTCCTTCTAGCGTCAGTTGTTAACGATGATTTTTGAATCGTATAAGATTGATCACGCGTCTAACAGGTTTTCATAGATTGTTGAAGATGTTATGGAGAAAAATAGAAAAAAGAGAAGAAAACATGTACACATAAGTTTACGTGGTAAAACCCCAAGGCGGGGAAACGTCCACGATTGCCGGTGACGGCGAGAAGAAATTCACTATAATATAATAATTACACATTCAATCTCTTCTTTTTTGTTACGTCTCTCTCTCTTTTTCTTGTATATTTTCTATATGTTGCTATCTATGTCTCCACAATAAGATTATGGGTCTATTTATATGTACATAGAACCCTAATCCTTGTTATACAAATAAGGAAATGTGATAGGTTTAATTAGAACCGGTTACTTGTCGAAGTCGTCTTTTTCTTCTTTCCTGTTTCGGAGAACTTGTGTATTGAATTAGAGTCTTCATAGGATTCTTGTTGAATGGTCTGTTTAGGACTTATTTTCTGATCGGTGTGCATTCTTCTAGAAGAGCAGAGTTATTGCTTGATTTGGACTCGTTTCCTGTTTGGTGTTTATCCTTCTGGAAACTTTGAGTTCTTTCCTGAATAGAATTCTCTAACACTTAAGAGGAAATAGAGATATTTCCTTATTGGAGTATGACTCTAGATTCCTTGTTTAAGTAAGATAATTCTTCTTCGTATTTAAGTCGTAGTTGCCTTTAATGTCTCCCACGCCTTGTTCAACTGACCAACTGTCTAATCTCGACCAGATTTCTTTTATCCCGATCAAATGGTCCCGACCAAGTTGTCTCTACCCGATCGGCTAGTTTCCCCGATCTGGTTATTTGTGCCCGATCCGTTAGTTTTTCCATTCATCTTGGGTAATCTTGACTAGGTATTGAGATCATCTATTAATTACCTTGGATTAATCTTTCCCGACTGACTTTTATGACATGATATATCTAATCATGCTGACTTGTTATGCTATCAAAAAATCCCTATAACAGATTTAATTAGGAAAGTCAATTTATGATAGATGAGAGAGAAAATAAAATCAATTAATGATAGATAAATGAGTAGGAAATAATAAAAAAAATTATTAAATCTAAGACATTTTATATATATTATATCTCATGACACTAGTTTATGAAACCAGTGCATTGGTAAAACGATATTAGTTTTTTTAAAAAAAAATTACTATCGAGACCTGATGAGATTAATTATACTCTACAAGTACGGTCTGAAATACTACTCCCACTATCGGAAAAATGTTACATATGGACTACAACTCTCATAATCAGAAAGAGGGTTGCTCCTACAAATCGGGAGAAAACTCCCCACACATGCTTGTAAAATACGTATGGTAGGACTCGAACTCCTGACCACTAGAAGTGGAAGAGAGGTGCACAACCATCTTTATTAAGAGATGATATGCAAAATAATATTAGTTTCACGTGTATGAATCTAGTTAAGATGTGACATTTGGGTATACACAATTATTATTATTTTTTTCAAGATAAATTCATCTAATTCCGTATAACTCTGTGTGAAGTCCAACAAAGTGCAACCAACTCTTAACAGAAATCTGACAAAATTTATATGAAGTCTATGAGATTCGAGAATTCTACCAAAATTCATCAAACTCCAACGAATTCTAGATCAAACACACTCCCCTTAGGTTGGTTAGTAAAAAAATTATAATATATTTTCATTAAAACATTGATAATTTAATATAAGAATAATTTTAAAAATTTTAAAATATATAAAATTAAGGTATAAATAGTTTTAAAAGAATGTAAATATTGTCATATTTTTTTTTTAGTTTTAAAGTATAAATATCGTCATTTTTAAAAAAAAAATTTAACGTGGAATAGATCAGTAAAGGCTATTATTTTTTACTGCACGATGGGCTTAGTTTAAGTTGGGCCATGAAATAGACCTTGGAAAGAATATTTTTACATATTGGGCCAACGTGAAATATGCCTTGTTTAAAAGAGAGAGAAAAAAAAATACCCTCATTCCTCCCAATTTTAACGCTCGCAAGTAAGATATGTCGTAGAGACCATCTTCTGATTTAGCTAAGTCTTACAAATTAAATCGAAACTAAGTTTTGATTGGAAAACGTTAATGAAATAAAGTTGATATGTGAATTTTTATATAAAACCTTAACAGCAAAGTAGGGTTGAAATTGAAGTTGACAAAACACTAACGCATCTTAAATTCATCGTAACGAATCATACTTGATCCTCTTTGTGTGTTAACTCCATATTATTTTCCATTTGATGATAAATTTTCCTTTTAATATTTAATGGTTTATTGCATCTGGATAGACTAAAAGTATTTTTACAAATTATTCATCTATGATATGTATGAATTAAGAATTTAGATCATCTACTGATCTGATCTTTTTTCTAACCTTATTCAATCTCATAACACATAAACATTGTAGTAAATGTGTGGTTAAGATTTGATTGATTTTCACAACCACTTTACTAATAACCAATCACATGCTCTAAAGAGGTCAAGAAAAAGATTAGATCAGTAGAGGATCCAAATCCATGAATTAAACTCATAAGAATTCTTTAAGTTTTATGGAAATTGTAACACATCACATAACTCTACTTGCATGGCATTTACAATTAAAGATCATAGTATTAACTGTTCATAGTATTAATTGTTAGAACCAAAACTTAGTATAGCATCTATAATTACTTGAGTCTATTTTTGCTCATCCAACCTCAAGGTGGGTGAGCATTACCCTCTCCTGTATGAATGATATGTGTCCATGAAAGGGGTAAATTTATTTAAACATTGTCATCTTTTAGGATAAATTTACCCCTCCATGAATACATATCATCTATACGGGTGGGGGTAATGCTCACCGACCTTAAGGTAGGTAATCAAAAGTGAACTCCAATTACTTGCATCAAATTAACTTAAACTTCGATTTAGATGTGATCAAGCATTCAAATCAAAGCACACATTAAGCACAACAATAGATACTCAATAAGAGATGAAAATTTGAAATTAACATTATTAACTAAAGAAGTTTAAGTAATATTAGTTAGGCTACATCGAAACTCTAACAAAGAAAATCAGTTCCTTATAGTTATGGATACAATAATAATAAATAAAGACATTAAAGAGTCAAATTCTATCCAATATATATATATATATATATATATATATATATATAACATAATTCCACTATCATTAGAATTTTTCATCCAATCTTAACCGAGCCTAACTCCAGTTGTCATATAGGGTTAAAATCAATTAATATATGAATTAAAATAAATATACAGCCTTCATTAACTGCCCTAACTACCGAAGACCCGTCCAATTAGACAATTAGTCTTCTTTCGAAAAGAATAGGCAACCAACAATGCAAGATTTCTCAAAACCCTTGTAGAATTTCTGAACCGAACGTCTGGTAGTAAAATTAACATAATTGCTTCTACAAAACTTGGAAACGCCGACAGTAAAAATTTCCTAAAGCTAACATTCACATCTTTTCAATCACCTGGATTGTTTTGAGTATGTACAGTCTAATCCGTAAACTTACTGGTAAAAAAATGGATTAATTCCAAGAAATATCTATTTATGTTCCAAATTATTATATTTTATTAGATCATGGAATATAATTTAAGGTCGAAGTTGTTTCAACAATTTCATCCTCAACTGGAACGATATTTATAAAATTATTATTATTATTATTATTATTATTATTATTATTGAGTTTGGTAGAACTCGATCAGTAGTCAAAACTTCAAAAAAGAGTATTGGAGAGTTCATGGATATATACATGCCCAATTCAAAGTTATCCCAATTTTGTGAAATATATAATAATTATTGAACGCACTTATTATGTGATTGTGCTTACCTGTTTGGTGAAATCCAATTCTTATGTTACAGACTAAGCAAGGACTAGTTGGATACCACGACTTTGAAATCTGTGGTCGCCTATCTTTTTTGTGAAGATCAGAGACATGCATGGTTAATCTATTATATTGACAAAATACTCAAACCCATATCATAATTTATAATTTTTTTAAAAAATATATATATATATATATTTATCATTGAATCTCATGCATTATGGCTATTATCAGTATGACTTTCAATTAATCATTTAGTTCTAATCAAAAAATTTATGTCATTTCAATTTTGCTGCTGTATTCTGTATGACTAAATCAGAATTATTAGTCAAGAATAAACATATTCTATGTAATGCATTAAAAACTAACTTCTAACCTGACATGGTGAAAGGAGTTGTGAAAAATATTAGATATAAGAATTCTATATATTTTGATAATTTAGTGGTCATTAACAAAATAAGTTTTCATCGAATTTTAAAACAATCCAAACCTATACTAGAAACATGTTTCAAATTGTAGATGTTTTGGAAGTGTTGTGGAAAGCATTCAATCCTATAATTATATTTAAAAGAGTTAAAAATACAAGATATAATTGTTTGTTCTTGGAAGTAATAATATACGGTTGATATAGTGGTTACTGGTTTGGATATGATAAGGCAACAGGCAAGCATGATTAGGACTTAATAATAAGAAATTGATAAGTTGGGTATGGAAACCGTACCTCCCTTACATTTTCAATGCCTAATTTCATTGTTTCTTATCTTAATGATTGATGACATCCTCAGATTCATTTCCCATTACCAATTTCCAAAGAGTCCTTTTAGAGTTCATTTGTAATTGATAAAAATAGTTAAAAGATCATATATTTTTTTTACATAATTCCAAATCACTGAATTGCATCCAATATACTTTCTTTAAAAGATATTCTACAAATATATCAAATAAAAATACATAACAATTACGAGTAAAAATGGTATAAAAGTCCATTTAATTGTTTTCGAACATTTTTATCTTAAAAAAAATAAACAAGTTAACACTAATTTAGAAGTGAGAGAAAAGTAGAACACTTTTGTGGGTGAGAAAAATTAAAAATTCATCTTCAATAAAATTCAGATCGTTCGATATTAGTCTAAAAAGACAAAAAATCCCTTTATGTTAGTTCTTGATTCAAATTGAAAATCAACTTTGCGTAATTAAAATAAAAGCTCCTGTGTATCCAAAAAACCCATATTACAAACTTGAAAGGGTTTTCTTTTAAGATAAGTAACTCAAACATAAGAGGGAATGCTTTTCAAAAGTTTAGTAGTAATTACAATTGTTTGAAGTTCAATTCAAACCTATTGAGTTCAATACTATAAAATCAGTTTCTAGTTAGATATTTTAGAAGAAATTTATCTAAAACCAAAAACAATATTATTGATAGTATACTATTACGTTGGTGGTGGAAAAGGATACTCATTTAATATGAGTATATGACAATATCTCATATATAAGTCCACCCTTAAAATATATAAAAAAATGAAGAAATTGTCATATCAATTATTATAAATTTCTTAGGGCAGTATCAAATTGTTTTTGTTAATTCGTGTTAAGAAAAAAAATGATAAATTCCATGCATCAAGATTTTAGAAGACTAGGGCTTGTCCCGTTGAGGATTTTGTAGTCGTTTTTGTTTTCGTTTTCGTTTTCCAAAAATGATTTTAAATTCGTATTTGTTAACCGTTTTTTGTTTTGTTTTCAAAAAATAAATTCGTGTTAAAATTTAAAAAATACAAAAACAATTAAAAAATGTTTTTTATTTTGTTTTTCAAAGAAAAACTGTATTTTTTTTTGTTCTTTCTTCATCAGCATCTTCTTTCTTTGGCTATTTTGTTTCTTCTTTTTCTTCTTATTCTCACTACTCCCTATACCATGAAAGCAAATTTGGAAGGTCAGAGGAGGTGAGATGATCCGACAATGCTAATCTGGCAAGGTCGGCATCGTCGGAGGAGGATCGATCCTCCGACGTTGGAGTTGTCGACTCCTCCAAGAGCGGATCATCGGCTTCTTTATTATTATTATTAAAAAAAAACGTTTGCTTTTTTTCCATTTGCTTTGGAGTTGCAGATCCACCGATCTACCGTCTGTTTCTTTTATAGTTTTTTTTTTTTTTTGAAATGTTTTATATTTAATAAAAATGAATATAATTATAAGTTTAGTTGATAATTATTTATGATGAATTTACAAATAATAATTGTGAAATTACTAATTATTTAGCAAAATTTTCTACTATTTTAAGTTTTTTTTCTTCTTTTGAAAGACTTTTTTTTCTTTTTATGAGTTATTATGAGTTTTTTTTCCTTTCTGAATTGCGAGTTATTTGATAATTGTTGAGATGAATTATTGACCACTTTTTATTCAAATTAAAAAATAAGAAAATATAATAAAAAAATTATAATTTTTTATATTTTTCTTTTAATCTACTAGATGTATTTTTTCTATTCTTATTTTATAGAAAACAGCTTTCAGAATATATGTACAACGCGTTTTTAGTTTTCGCAATTGAAATAAAAAATACCGTGTTGGTTTTTGTTTTTATTTGTAATTTTAAAAAACAACGTATAAAAAACGTTACCTGACGCAGATGTCCTGAACTCACAAACACCGTCTGTCCCTTTAACATTGTCACCTAATTACCTTCACCTTGTTGACTGCTTTTTCCACAATTCTTAGTAGGGGCACATCCGTCATTTCATATTTCCACGCACACACGGTTTTGAAAATTGGACTACACGGCAAAAGAAAAGAAAACTGTGTTTTGAGAAGAATAAATAGAAACGGTGTATAAAAGTAGACCAAGCAACTCAAGTGAGATGATTAGAAAAGAGGATTGAGGAACTGACCTATAAAAGCGAAACCTCCTTTGACTTTCAGTGCCTCATTCCATACATATACACACACCTTCATCTAACGTCACCAACCACCGCACTACCATCATTTTTTATTAAAACGAAGGATATGCAGATTTGGACCCCGCACAATAGGTAAAAAATCTTGAAAAATCTTGATGGGATAGTGTCATTTAATACCATTTATTAATTTATAATTTGATGTAATTTTACCATAAGGTCTAACCAAATGAGAATCAGACAATACAATCAAAAAATATTCCACCATAAGCGGATGACACTGTAGGTTTTACTGTCAAACAAAGTTGGTACAGGCATGCAGAGAAACACAGTCACTTTAAACAAAAAAATATCCTGCATTTAAATTATCTTTGATTTAGCAAAGAAGTTTCTCTTGTAGAAAAAACATTTGGTTAGTTTCTCACTACTTTCCAATTCCATGCGATATATTTTCCAGAAGATTGGATTTTCTTTGTCATAGTCTTTCTGGAAAAAAAAAAAAAAAAGTCTTGGAATATTGATCTGTTCAGATTCTTTAATTGGGTAGCTCAAGCTATCTCATCCAACTACTAATAAATTAATCTCATATGTAATTTTCCTATCTGGGTCTGGCCTATTTTATTTTAATTTGATTTGTTCTGATTTGGGTTTGTGTCTGCTTCTTTTTGTTACTGTCTGAGTTAATGGTTTGTTACATTTCAACTATACCTAATCTCACAATCTATTCTTTGTTTTTTCTTTTTTAATGCAAGATATCTTGAAGGGGTCTATTTTCTCTTCTCTGATACAAGGTCAAACACTAAGCTTTTTTTCTCTGTCTTTTCTTCAGAGCCAATTTTGAGGTTCTTCTTCATATTGGATTCTACTGAATTGTAGGGTTTGACTATCATAAACATCTTTGCTGTTTCCTCTTCAGGCTCAACTCCTTCATCAGGTATGATTCTAAAGTTTCAACAATTCTTGTTTCTTTAATAGTTTTTGGTTCTTATGATGAGTGTAATTGTCTTCTGATTTTGTGTTTACTTATTTTTTTCACCTAGAAAATTATTTATGTGATCTTCGGTTTTAAGCTCAATAAATTGAATTGATTGTCAAACTCTGGCCAGTTTGCTGCATATAACTCTTGTTCTGTTTGCTATTTTGAAATTGAATTAATTTATCTATTGAATATCAAAATTCCTCAGGTTCTGGCAATTTTTTTTCCTTTATCAGAAAAGTGAATATGTTTCTCTTAGATTTTTCTGCCAGTTCTGGTTTTTTTTTTCATAGAGGGTCTTCCTTGCCCTGTTTGTTTTACCTTTTATTTATTTAGCTTGTTTAAAAACTATCAAAAGGGAACTGAATCCTTGAAACTTATTGATTGGAAAGAACTTTAATTGAGAGACAGGACCTGGATTTGAGCCCCCAAGTTCAAATTGTAATCAAGTATTAACTCTACACAAAAAATTAATACTATGCGGAAAGGAGTGAAGAGAGACGAGGGGTGCTCTTATTGCAATTAATCATATGCATGATGTTTCTAGTCAAATTCAATTTTTTTTTTCTTCTGAAATCCTGCTGACATCTTTTGTAAGGATTGCCAATTTATGAAAAGATTGTGAGTTCCCAATCATTTGAGTTGAAGTGTCAGCTGTTATCTACTCTTAACATCTTCAACCAAGTAAATGGTGTATGTGCTCCAACTGTAACTTACATTACTCTCTTTTCACTTGCCATGTCTCATGATTTATCGTGAAATAATTACAGTGTATTCATGTAAGGAGCCTTACTGGATTTTCTTTTGAAGATTAATTTTGCATTTGCATCTGTATAGTTGGAGAACTTTATAGTTATGGTTATCGGCTCTTTTAGCAATACTTGCATATATATTCATAAAGCTCACCGATCATTAATTATGCCTAAAATCATTAATAGTATGGAAATTTCTTTCTATATTACACACATGAACAGCCATTACCCCCACTACCCTCAGCCCCTGCTCACCCTCAAAAGAGAAAAAACGAATAAGAAAAACACGCATTAATTAGTTTATGTTTGTTGTTCCTGCTATTGGCACCTGGCACCTGGCACCTGCATACCTGTTTTCCTTCATTGTTCTTTGTAACTGAATACTGTTTGATGGCTAATCCCAGATAATTTTAATGCTTTGCAGACGAGAAAACAAATAATAATAGAAAAACAGTAGTTTGATGGTTTCCATTGTCAGCCTTTTGTGATTAATTTGTGTGGCAGGGCACAAGTTTTACGGGACAATTGGCCTTCCTCGAAAGCTGAACGTGTTGAAAGAGAACCCATGTCATTAGTTAGGTCCGCAGAGCCATCTACCAGATCATATAGAAATTCTAAGCTCTACTCACTTAAGGGGAGCAGTGACAACTCTGCCTTGTCTACTCAAGTATTCAGCTCTGATAAACATAATATGATGTACATGGCTGATCCTTACTGCAGTGAGAGCTATGAGAAGTACTTCCTTGATTCTCCAATAGAAGAACTAGTACATCCTTCAAGTTCTGCTGTCTCAGAAAATTCATTTCACCCGCAAGATGCCTCTTCTTACCAGGTAAGAGTAGGTTCGAATTCCACCATGGCTGCACAAGTTCCACTAAATAGTTCTTTCATGTCCATGAGACTTCGCGATAGCTGTCAATCCAACTTTGAATCAGATTATCTGGAAAGTCCGAGCCCTGATCTATTAGACTACGATGAAGTTACAATGAGATTGAAACTTCAAGAACTTGAGAGAGCATTGCTTGATGATAATGAAGGCGATGATGACAATGGCATGTTTGCCATCGGGCAAAACATGGAACTTGATGTTGATGGTGAATGGTCTGACCCGGTCCAGAATGTGCCATTCCACGACTCGCCCAAGGAATCTTCATCCTCGGATTCTAACCTCAGCAGCATCAGCAGCATCAAAGAAGTATCACAGATATCTCCTCGGAGTCCTAAGCAGTTGCTTATAGATTGTGCTTCTTTGCTTTCAGAAGGAAACATTGAGGAAGCAATGATTATAATAAATGAACTCCGGCAGATGGTCTCAATTCAAGGAGATCCTCCTCAAAGGATTGCAGCTTACATGGTGGAAGGACTTGCAGCTCGCATGGCTGCTTCTGGGAAGTTCATCTATAAAGCTCTAAAATGCAAAGAGCCCCCTTCTACGGACAGGCTTGCAGCGATGCAGATTCTCTTTGAGGTGTGCCCTTGTTTTAAATTCGGATTTATGGCAGCAAATGGTGCAATTATTGAGGCATTTAAAGATGAAAAGAGAGTGCATATTATAGATTTTGACATAAATCAAGGGAGTCAATACATAGCATTAATACAAACAATTGCTTCTCGGTCTGGTAAGTCACCCCATTTGAGGTTAACAGGGGTTGATGATCCAGAGTCAGTTCAACGGTCTGTTGGAGGCCTTCGAATTATTGGATTAAGACTTGAGAAGCTAGCAGAGGCACTCGAAGTACCATTTGAGTTTCATATAGTTCCTTCGAAGACTTCAAATGTCACTCCATCAATGCTGGACTGCAAGCCTGGGGAAGCACTTGTAGTAAACTTTGCTTTTCAGCTTCATCATATGCCTGATGAGAGTGTTTCAACTGTAAATCAGCGAGACCAGCTACTCCGGATGATTAAGAGCTTAAATCCGAAACTTGTAACTGTTGTTGAACAAGATGTGAACACAAACACTGCCCCTTTTTTCCCAAGGTTTATTGAAGCCTACAATTACTACTCTACTGTGTTCGAGTCTCTTGATGCAACTCTTCCAAGGGAGAGTCAGGACAGGATGAACGTTGAACGGCAATGCCTTGCACGGGATATAGTTAACATTGTAGCTTGTGAGGGTGAGGAACGGATAGAGCGGTATGAAGTTGCCGGGAAATGGAGGGCTAGGATGAAGATGGCTGGCTTCACATCATGTCCAGTGAGTCAGAATGTGATCGATATGATTCAGAAACTTATAAAGCAATACTGTGACAGGTACAAGATGAGGGAGGAGATGGATCTACTGCATTTTGGGTGGGAAGACAAAAGCTTGATCGTTGCTTCAGCCTGGAGGTAAACCGGTATAAATTTGTTCGTGGTTGCCGCATTTGTGCTGGTTTGTAACTATATTTTTGTGTGGTAATGAACCTCATAAATTATCTAAGGTCGAACAGAAGAGGACCTTTTTAAACGGTATGCGTATTGTAAAATCTAAAGAATGATTAGGTATTTGCTAATTATCTAACTTTCATAAATAATCTCTGTTTCTATCACCTATGTCATTCATTGTTGTTATTATTCGTTATTTGGATTGAAGACATGTTTCCATGTTGACTGTCAAACTAAATGGTGATAAAATCACGTGTTTCATGGGTTATGGCTATTAGATGATTTAAGTTTTTGAGAAAAATCAAACACCAAACATAGAAGTTTGCCATTTTCCAAAACGTTTCATATAGATCACCTACGTGAAATCATCATTCTTAAGATATTTGCTACATGAAATCTTTTGAAAAATGATGTCGGGAACACAAAATCGTCTCACAAAACACCACAACAAAATCTAGAAGAATTTTTTGTACAAACAACGAAACATTTGTAAGGTGATGATTTCACGTTGTACACTTGTACATGACTAGTGATTTTAAGTAGTAGATTTATGTTGAACATTCTAGAAAATGATTTCAAGTAGGTGATCAGATGGTAAAGTTACCTGTTGACTGGCAACCGCAGGTTCTCATTTAGGGTTTGGATAAGTTTTAATTTGATGGCATGAGACAGTGCTGAGGATATATATTACAACTCGTATTGGGTATGAGATGAGGATGAGTTTTATGCTTTTCAATCTCTATAGTATCCGGTTCAGTTTAAAATAACACTTAATCAAATTACATAGTTTTGAAAAAAAGAAATATATATATATATTAACTTTAACTTTACATGTCTTCATGATTATATTAACATAAAATGATAAAATACTATTAGAAAAACTCTAAACGCCGATTGCAACTCTAATTCAAATAAATCAATAACTCAACATTCATGGTTATTTACTTCAACCTCAACAACAAAATGCCAAACAATATGTTTTGGTCTCTAATAACTTTCAAATTTGAAAGTTCAATGACAACAACATTTTTTTTTCAAGTTTATTACTTTAATCAAGTTTATAATTTATATCATATCCATAGGTTATATATTTTTATTTTAATAAATACTTTTCATATATAAAGCAAATGAGGTAAATGGGTGGGGATAAGGAAAATATTACTCGTTTTACCTCGTTCCACCCCAACCCGCTCCATCTATGGTCTGATTTTATGAATAAATGGGTTAAAAAAAAAAAGGTAGGATGTGGGAAAAGTCACCCCGCCGTATTGCCATCCCTAGATGATCTATGTTAAACATTATGAATTTTAATTTTATTAAAGAGTGGCGATAATGACAATCCTCAAAAACTGTATCTACACCCTTTTCGTAAATACACACTTCAAAATTTTTACAAAAAAATCTCTAATTTGTAAATAAACCTCACTTAATACCAAAAATATCATTTCTTTAATTATACTGTATTATATTTTTGTAAATACACACAACCTATGATTATTATTGTGTTATTTAATCAACTTTAGTATTATTTCAAATTTTGTTACCTTTAATTCTCTTACTATTTTTTCTCTTCCTCGTTTCTTTTCTTTTATTGGTTTTTTCAAAATCAAACTCCATTTTTCGTTAAAAATCCATTTTAAGATTTTTTTTCTCAGACAATTACTTTCTGTTTAAGAGAGTTGTATGGATACAAGATTTATGTCATATCCCAAGTAATTAAAAAAAAAAGATAGGTGTTCGATGAAATTAAAGAATATATAATATTTTCTTATAAGAAAAAACATATAATATTGATAAATAGATAAAAGTCTAAAGTGCGTTAGAAAGAAATAAAAAAAAATATAAATAATATAGTTAATTTAAAAATATGTTTATATACATAATGATTTTGGCATCGTTTGATTTTTTGTCTGAAAACCGAACAATACTGAATGTTACTGAAACCTGGACAGTGAAAACATGTTTGTAAGCTGTTTTTTTTTTCTTTTTTAAGTTATAAATATCTAAAAATTAATACTTTTATATATTTATCCTTCTAACTATTTGTTATATATTTACATTTTAATATATTAAGGATAACTATAACAAGTAATTTAATAATTGTAAAACACAATTATTTAGTTATTAATAATATTTTAAATTAATAAATATTATTTAGAAGCAATCAAATCTAAAATAAAACTAATAAAACTAATTATCAAATTATGAGGAAAAAAACGAGTCCTTACTGGAAGCCGAAATATGGTAGGAAAATCAATCTCTAATTGTTTGAGTTTTGAAGCAATTAGGTTTTGTGATATTGAAGTTGTTTATGGTGAGAAAAAAAATTTATCAATATGAATAGCAGTTTGATAGAAGACAAAATTGAAAATTAGTTAGATTGGTGAGGATAATTTTGAAAGTAAAAAAATTGCATTAAATTTCAGTGGAGTTTTGTTAAATGAAAAGATAATTTTTTTCATTTTTCTAAACAAGTCATTTTAAGGGTTCTTTTAAGTGATTTTATTACTTAAAAAAACAAACAAAATAACTTAATGGAGCATATTAAGTGCCATTAAGTATTAAGTAGAAAAATCAAACAAGGATTTTGTTCTTAACTTCTTATAATAAAAATTAATTTAAAACTGTACCTTTTCACGACCAAATTTGTCTCATGATTTTGATTCATTTTCCATACTTAGCAATCAATTTGTATTTCTTTAAACGAGATTGAAAATGTATTTAAAAGAGAATCTCGAGTTTATTAAAATGGACAGAGTTATTATGATACATGTTAATATCAAACCATTAATAGAAATACAAATTACAAAAGATTAAAATAAGAAACTAATTAATAATTATTGGTGGGTATAATAACAATAATTAAACATCTTAATAATTTTATTAAAGGGTATTATTGAATTTTTGAAAACGTATTAATTTAGGGGTGTATATACGTTTTTTAAGGGGTTTAAATATCATCACCCAAACACAACTCGAAATCACAACCAAGATAATACCATAAACATTAAAATATTATCAAATAACTTGAAAAAATCAAATGGGGGACAAATCGGCATTTTCTCTCTCTATAAAAGCTCCATCACTCTTTAAAAACCTATGTTTTCTCTCTCCAGAGCATTTGAACAATTGGCATGGGGGGAAGCTAAGACTAAAGGATAGACATGATCGCGGTTCGGTCAAACCGTAATCGTGGACAAAAAACCGGAATCAGATATGAACAGTGAGCCTCAAGGTTCTGGTTCCGGTTCTAGAAACGTCGGTTCCAAACAATATATACTCAAGTTAAAATGTAATTTTTTTTTTAAAAACTAACAAACAAACCGAACCGCCTAGAACAACCGAACCGGATCGGAACTAGACGAACCGGGACCGCACTGCTGACTACTCTACTAAAAGAGGGGTATTTGGTTCGTTACATGTCACTTGATTAACATATCATTAGTGAAAATCAAATTATACATGTTGAAAACATTTTTTCTATGTTTTGGGGAGTAATTTTTGAATTTCTCCCATCAGATTATGATTTAAAAACATGCCTTTTTTAAAATCCAATTCTATCAAGCTCTGTCCCACTCAATCATATAAAATAGTTCAATCTAAGTGGACACTCAAATTTCTTGCAAGAGCAGTAGATGCAACTTCAGTAATACTAAATATCATTGCGAGTTTACTTGGACAATGCCATCATGAATAATAATAGCAAAATTTTCAGACTACAATAATGAAATGTTAACTTTATACAAAATTCCCCACCATTTATATAGTAAATGTTATAAATCAAAATTCTAAATCAAAGCTATGAATCCTACAAGATCATTAAAAAATAAAAAAGAATGAAATGACCAAACACAAATGGTTATACTCAATGCTTCACGCCGACAAAACACATTGCAACTTCAGCTTGTGCCTGAAGCTCTTCCAAAACCTTCACAATCTTCTCACGGGATATTAAGGTTTCACTCTGCTCCGCTAGCATTTTCCTTATTCTGCATCCATGATCCATGCACATGGAAAAGAAACAAAAAAGGTAAAATAACTAAATATATGTTCAAATTAATTTAAGGCTAGTGGTTAATATCATTTTCAATATCAAATCATGCAAACAATA
This sequence comes from Dipteronia dyeriana, assembly GCA_032871835.1. Lineage (NCBI taxonomy): Eukaryota > Viridiplantae > Streptophyta > Magnoliopsida > Sapindales > Sapindaceae > Dipteronia > Dipteronia dyeriana. The sequence continues at coordinate 95,717,702 of CM065296.1, read as the reverse complement.
TCCCTTTATGCCCTGTGAAAACTGAAACAGCATATCGGTGGAAATAACTGGACAACCAATGCTATGGTATGCAACACTAGCAGGTCAGGTTGACAGGGTCGGTGCCAACGGGAACTATATATCAAATATAAAAGTGACTGGGTTCCATTTATTTCCAAAGACTGGTAGGAATCTATTCAATCAACCTATTTCTCACTCTAACTATTTACAAATGTTACAGTTTGAGAGATGCCAAGTTGTAACTGATTTTGACACCTTAATATAGAGATGTTTAAAGAAGGTAATGTAACATCATCTTGCACAACTAGAGACACCATGTTTAAAGAAGGTAATGTAACATCATCTTGCACAACTAGAGACACCATTTGACACAGATCAAATCTGTTATCGATCACAAAAAACTGGTACATTCTGGAATGATTGACCAGACTATTTGATATGTATAACTACCAAAAAAAAAGCCTTGTTAAAGTAGAAGGTTATGCCAAACAGCAGACATAACCCTGAAACAGGACATTAGGATCCAGCAAGAAATGCAGACATAAAATGACTATAACCTAAATGCATGCAGTATGCAATAATTTGAATCAGGCATTATGGATCTATTTTCTCTAATCTGGCCTATGCCAGCTCACTAACTTTTCCTTTAACAAGTCGCAAATTCCAAAACTTTACTTCCATATTAAATAAGGTGACAAAAAAATTTCTCATGTTGCAAAGATTAATCAGCTAAGCTATCATCATTTCTAATATAAGATGAAACACATAGATAAGTTTAGAAGTAGATATGAAAATTGTCATAAATAAAAGACACAAGTATAAAAGGAAAATGTACCTATGGACAATAGCTGTGTCTCCATGTCCAGTGCAAATTATAAGCATAGTATTAGTGGGTAATGTAGCATAAAGACTACGAACCCTAGTGTCCATGCGAGTCAGAATTTCCTTCAGTTCAGATGAAACACTGTTTTTAAAGCCTTTCCTGTTGGTTGGCTTCTTATCACATGTAAGTAAGGATATTAACTCTGCAAGTTTTCCATTTAGCTTTGCTTCATCTTCTGCTTGTTTCTTTAAATGAAAATTCAATTCAGAGAACTGGGTCCAGACAAAGTGTACCCGATCATTCTTCACCTAAAACAATTAATAAGAGCAAAAAGCTAATATATAAACATCACAGTTAAAGAACACAAGGTAAAAAGCAGAAACTAAGTATATAATAATACCTCCTTTCTAGCCTTTAAAAGAGCTTCATCATCAGAAGAAACAGGAAATGCATGGGATGACTCAGAAGCATATCGCTTGACTATTGAGATATCATCTATGACAGAGGAGGTTTTGCCAGACTCACTCAAAACGGTAAGGAGCTTTCTCCGCATAAATGATGGAGGTGAACCAAAATCAGGTCCTAAAAAAGGCCAAATGCATGATGATTGAGAAATATATGTAAATCAAGAACCAATATTGAAATACAGAAAATGATATATGTCTCAGCTGCAGAGGAACATGTGAACAAACTACTTTAAATAAGGTCAAGAAAAAGTGTTAAATTCTATTGTTGCTTGGTTGAAAGCAATAAAATAGTCTGTAATGTTTGCTATCAAGGTCATATTGCAAGAACCAATTATTTCTTTCAAAATTGAAATGCATGTATATCACACATATGACAGCATCCATTATTAATTATTATTTCCAAACTCAAATAATTATTAAGAACTCTGGAGGGCTATAGTCTGTCAACATGGCACACGTATTGCTCTATGTTTCAAATTAATTAAGTCACTTGCCATTTCTGATCTTCAACATCGCCAGTTCCATAGTAGCCCTTGCATCTTCAATACTATCATGTCCAGTCCCTGACTGCTGTATCTCCCGAGAAAGAAATCTCTTGGAAAGAACTCGAAGAGCAGTTTTATAAGATCCACCTCTGGGGTGCTTGTATAGCACTGCAGTATCAATAACCAAATCGTGGGATACCTTCAAAGCTAATAAGTCATTCTCCAAGGAATGCCCAACTAGGACTGTCTCTTTGTATACCAGCTTTAGAAATTCTTCCTGAATAAGGAAGCAACTGTAAATAAATCACATAACAATATTACAACATGACAATTGGTTCATGAAGCATTGAAGCTACAACAGAACCCAATCATGGGCAAACTTCAAATGAGTACAAGACGCAAGAAAAACAACAGACATACCTGAACATCATTCAGACTTGTAGTTACCCCACTCAACATCTCACCTGTGATTCCACTAAACCTGCGAATTCCAGAATGAAAATTATTGATAAGTTGTTAAGTCGAAATATCAAAAAACTTATTGGACCATCAGAGAGAGAGAGAGAGAGAGAGAGAGAGAGAGAGAGAGAGAGTATTGCTATTGCCAATGATTACAGACTATATCGATAAAAACCACCAATACTAGATAAAACCAACAATCTTAACACGGCAGTGAAGGAATTAGTAAGAGAGAGAGAGAGAGAGAGAGAGAGAGAGAGAGAGAGAGAGAGAGAGAGAGAGAGAGAGAGAGAGAGTATTGCTATTGCCAATGATTACAGACTATATAGAGACAGTATTGCTATTGCCAATGATTACAGACTATATCGATAAAAACCATCAATACTAGATAAAACCAACAATCTTAACACGACAGAGAAGGAATTAGTAATATTTTAGTATTTTAAAAGCATTGTACTCTTAGATTAGAACAAAAAAGATTAAAGAGAGAGAGAGAGAGAGAGAGAGAGAGAATTGCTATTGCCAATGATTACAGACTATATAGAGAGTATTGCTATTGCCAATGATTACAGACTACATCGATAAAAACCATCAATACTAGATAAAACCAACAATCTCAACACGGCAGTGAAGGAATTAGTAATACTTTAGTATTTTACAAGCATTGTACTCTTAGATTAGAACAAAGAAGATTAAAACCAAGACAACTCCATAAAATTCTCATTAAAATCAAAATGAGAAAAAATCCCAGTAAGGACCTAACAATAGCTCTAACTGAAATACCTGGTGTTGTAATCAGTGATAGCATTAGAAGGTTTAACCAATTTATCTAACACAACCTGCAAAAGATAATGCAAGGTTAGTTGACTAACTGACGGGGTTTGTTAATGCACCTAAATGCCATTGGAATATTGATAAGAATGAAGGTATCAGGTGAATTTGAATATTCATTGCAAGATTTTTTTTTTTAATTGAAATTGTAGCAATATCACTCAGAAAAAACTAGCAGAAGTGTACACATTACAAAAAATAAAACAAAATAATATGCTCAAACTAATATCAAGAAAATACCCACCATCTAAAGAGGAAAAAAAATCTTGTTTCGTTTATTTTATAAAATTGAAGAATAACGAGAAAGAAAATGCAGAGCATACCTGTCCTTTTATATCCACCAAGGTTGCTCTTGTGAGCTCAAAACCCTCACTTGTCACACACTAATTAAACAAAAACAAAAAATTAATAATGAACACAAAAGTGAGCAAGATGACATGAACACATAAATCAAATATTAGCTAAGCAAGAAAACTTATTTGAGAGTAAAAATCAATAATCAGAAAAGCAAGAAAATTTGGGTTGGCAAAGACTCCTTCCATTATTCAAATGTAGAGGGAAAATTTAGCTGCTCTTAAAGTAGAAAAAAATAATTCAAGAGGTAACTTTCAGCAGATGGCCAACTTTTCTCTGAAATTCAAAAACTCTTGTTGAGCATATAATAATAATACACCTCACAAGGAGGACCAAATTGGGTTTCACAAAACTCATTTAAACTCACTTTTTCTCATCAGGATTCCTTTTTTTTTTTGTTTTTGGAAACTTAACATTATGGGAAGACTATTTAAATATCTTCTTCTTTCTACACTTTATTGTCAGCTAGGAGGGACTTACCATCTCACAATCAAGTGCCAATATGTCATAGGGAGAAGATCCAGAAGGAGCAGGAACAGTAGAAAGAAAATCTGTATAAAATTGATCAAAGGATATGAAACTAACAACATTTAAATAAGAAAATTAACCAAATTAAATCTACTGAATATTGTATCTGTTACCCGGTTGATTGTGACAATATCCATTGTCTTCCAGTTCTTTTGCTGTAAGAGTGTAATATGTAACAGGGAAAGGTAGATCTTTCATGTGTTCCAGTGAAGAAGGATTATCTGTTAGACAACTACATCTTTCTGCATAATGAAGATGCCGTCAGATTACTATGACATAGAGCAGTCTTAAAAGTCCTACACGAAATAAGCAATGATATTCTTCATAGAATGATGTATGCACACATTTGAAAACCAATGAAAGGACAACAGGGTGTAAATCCCTTTATAGAAGTTGTGAAAATCGGCACCAAGAACCTATGATGGTCAAACAGCATCCCAAACTAGAATAGCAACACCTACAACTTAGCAGAAATGCAGACAACAGTTAAAAAGTTAAATTAGACAAAGGATTGTATATCTTACTTTTACATCATAAAGAATTATTGAAACACCTATACAAAGGGTAATCTTTTGGGCGTTTTTGGACAAAATAACAACTGAAATGTTCTTCAGAAAGAATTCAAGATTTAAAATAGGTGGTAAACCTTGATCAGATATCTGGGTAGATACAGTTCTCTTCCTTTTCAACTTGCAAGTTAAGAGTGCATCTATTGTCTGCATTTTGTCTGATACACAGCTAGAAAAGAATACATCAAAAAGCATAAGCCTTTCGGAAATAGAAAAAAAAAACATGGCATAATGAAGAAATCAAGGAAGCAAAGTCTTGACTAACCTCAGAGCTAAAAGAGCCCTCGGATTGCCACAGCATTCTTTGAAACTAGAAAGTCGCTTGGACTGTGACAAGTACAAAGCTGCGTCGAGGCCAGGGAGATAAAGCATAACTACTTTTGGTATCAGGGGCTTATTCTGCAACAAACCATACAAACATAAACTCTAATAATCCACCATTTTGTAGCATCAGTCAGCACAAAAGGAAACATTCAATAATTTGCAATTCTAGATAACATAGAGACATAAACAGAGGGAACAGGAAAAATTGAAAGAGTAAGTTTTTATTTTATTTTATATATACCTTGATAAATACCCAAGATGGCATAAACCCTTCAGCAAGAACCCATGTTACAAGCCCTTGAACATCCTGATATTCCATAAAAAATAATAATGCATTTGCTGTATAATTCAACAAAATTAAAGGAAAAATGACTGCTTCTGAATACATACTTGCAAATTCAAAGTTGAGTTGCCTTCTGGCAACTTGAAAACAACTTCTGCTTGTGCCTGCAAATCACATGACAAAATATGAATTTTTCCAGCTCCTCTAAAAAGAAAAGAAAAAAGGAAAAAAAAAGAAAAAGGAAAGAGAGAGTACTTGAGGTCCATAAATATCGAAAAATTTGGTACTGCTGCTATTGGTGTTGGAAGTATCCTCCTCCGTGGCTGCTCCTTCACTTGTATGTTCGGGAGATTGCATTTTTTGATTTCGCTCGACTCTGATTCAGTCTGCCGGGCAAACCCTTTAGCCTTGACATATATTTTGATTGTTGTGCAGTTCGGGCTCGGGTCGGGCCCAATAAACATCCTGAATTAACCAAAATATCCCTACCTAGTACCTTCTACAGCAGTATATAATTTGGAGAAAGAAAAAATAATTTAGGAGAAAGAAAAAATGTCGAAGACTCTGGTGCAGCCTGTAGGGCAAAAGCGACTGACAAACGTTGCGGTGGTTCGTCTAAAAAAACACGGCAATCGTTTCGAAATTGCTTGCTACAAGAACAAGGTTCTCTCTTGGCGCTCTGGCGTGTAAGTTCCTTCTACGTTTATATTATCTCTCTGCAATCTGCATCTCCCGTTTTTTTTTTTTTAATTTAGCCCACTTTTTTTATATCCAATTCCGTTCTCATTATTTTCTATTCATTTTTATCCATTTTACTAGGTTTTTGTTTGTATCTTTCGTAGTGATCGTGACAACTAGGTTTTAATGAGCTACTAACATTACAATCCGGAGTAAATTAACTAGCAGTTTTTTGTTATTTTTCTGAGAGCACATTTAATACCTCGTTCCCTGCGGAATTCATTCATGTTCCTTACACAAATATATTTAACAAACCAGAATTAGAAACTAGGGCCTTGCCGAATTCTTTGATAAACAGGAAACTATGGTAACCATTATGCTAACTGATTTAACAAGGTTATAAATATGTTCCTTCATAAACTTGATCGAGGGACTGGAGGGTAATTTTGCATATTTATAACTTTTTTTTCTTTTTTTCTTTTCCTTGCTTGCAAAATTACTGAAATATTTGTACATTTATTTGTTGATCTATCAAGTTTATTATAGATCCTTCTTCCTAATTTCGATGGTATGATATGCGATAATGTAGAGGACACTTGTGTTAACGTTTATGCATCCGTATTCGAGCAAGATTACTGGAGGTCAATCTTTGTGATTTCCCCATGTCTATTAAATATAAATACAATTGTGAGAACTGAGAACTTGTTTAAATTTTTATTTATCTCAGAACAGATGCATTGTATAGTTGAATGGTCATAAAATGCATGTAAAACACTGCAAGACTAAGCTTGATGCTTGTATCCCTCCGCTTTATTTTTTTTAACTTTAAATTGACTTCTTTTTAATCTTCTGGCGTGTCGTGAAGGAAATTACTATCCAAATGAGTTGTTTTCTGTTTATTTAATGACATCAAGAACTTGAACTTTTATTTTTAAGGCAGCAATATTTACAGCCATTATATAATTTTGAAACAGAGAGAAAGATTTGGATGAAGTTTTGCAGTCACAAACTGTTTACTCAAATGTCTCAAAAGGAGTTCTCGCCAAGTCAAAGGATTTGATTAAAGCCTTTGGAACTGATGATCAGACAAAAATATGTTTGGAGGTCAGTAAAGTCCCTTTGTATATTTTTGGTATGTCTTACACTCTTACTAGAGAATCGACTTCAAATACCAACATTCAACCTGTTTAAGCATTATAAGTTAGTTTCGTTTGTTTTTGGATGTGTTGATTGCTCAACGCAAAACACTTTGTCTTGCAGATTTTGGATAAAGGAGAGCTTCAAGTTGCTGGAAAGGAGAGGGAATCTCAGTTTTCCAGTCAGTTTCGGGATATTGCAACAATTGTTATGCAGAAGACCATTAATGCTGAAACTCAACGACCTTACACTATCAGCATGATTGAGCGACTTATGCATGAAATTCATTTTGCTGTTGATCCAAATAGCAACTCGAAGAAGCAGGTAAGCTGATCCATTTAGCTATATGTTCATTTAAGAATTGATTTACTTTTGAAATTTAGAATTGTATGTTCTTGTTGGAATTATTTTTCATGAATGGGTAGTCAACTTCATTGCACTGCTGGTTTAGTTAATGTGGTCTCACTTCCATAAGTTGTCTTATTACAGATCGTAGCTTCTTTTGCCGCCGTCAACTTATTGTCTGATATTGTCAGTGTGTGTTATCCATATAATCTTGTCTCCACTCAATGTGGCTGGCATTTAACATCTCATGCATAATTGAGTGGTTGAAGTTAGAACTGTAAAGAAGTTAAGCCAAGTCAAATATTTTGCTATTTGAGCTGATGTTGAACCCATTGTTTTTTTTTTTTGAGATTGATCTAGTTAAAATCTGTAGGCCTGCATACCACTTGAGTTTGACTTGATGAAATGAATAACACTCATCTATGCATGTGTGTGGCAGTATCAGATTTCTACATATTCCAAAAATAAAATCTAAAGAAGTTAATAGTACTCTTGGTGTTAGAGAGACGCTCACAAAAAAGAGAGTCTATTTTGTCTTTATCTGTGCCCATATTTGATTGTTAATGTAAATAAGTAATGTATTTTTCTAAAGAAAGTAGGCATAAAACTTTTGAATCAACATTCATGCCTTTGAACAATTATATACAAGTTACGCTCACCAACTTCTGATCTGAATTTAAAAAGAGCTTCTGTCTTACAAAATAAAATAAAAACTTAAAAGGAGTGATTGAAGGACAGGCCAAACTGGAATTGGTTAAGAAGGATTTGGTTTGTATGCACCTGTGGGCAATTCCCTTGTCTTTTCTGTGGTATTATCATTTGTGGGAATTGATGTGGTAGATGTACACCAGGCCTTAAGTTTACCAGCTAATCATGTGTCTTTGGCAGGCATTAGAAGTCATCCGTGAGCTTCAAAAGAATTTCCCAATAAAAAGATCTCCAATGAGAATACGACTCACAGTTCCAGAGCAAAATTCGTCTTCTCTTATGGTGAAGTTAAATGCATGGAAATCTAAAATTGTCTCGAAAGATGAATCTGGAAGTCAGCTCTCTGTTGTAAGTCAGGAGATTTTCCCTATTTATATTATGTTCCACAGTGATTGTCTGAGTTTAGATTTATTCATTGTCTCTTATACTGTTAACCCTGATTTTCTTGGAGCAAGGTGCATTGCTCAAATTTCTAAATATTGTTCGTGTTGATGGCATGGTAGTTTGAATTAGTACTTATCTGCATATGTGCGCTGAATGGGTGAAGAATGCGATAATTTGAATTTGTTCGGAACAGTTTTTCATGATAAAAATTAAGGAGAATGCACATAACCCCTCAAATTTTATCTAATCCTCTGGTGTGAAAAATCATTATAAAAAACCTGCCATTAGTTGACTTTTCTTAAATCTAATGAATATAGGTATTTACATCCTTTACTATATAGCTAAAAAAAGCAATAAAATACTGAATAAAATAATATATATCAAAAAAAATTATTATTCAGCGCTTCTGGCCTTTACTTTTTATTATTATTGTTATCTGGAAAGTTGATTATTTGCTGTTTGGTGCAGTAAAGAAATGATCGTCTTATAGTTTGACGTAAATTTACCTTATAATATCTTACTTCCTTGGATGATGTGTTTCAATCTTTTTTACTTATTCTTCTTCTGAGACTATGAATTAGATGCAATTAATAAGACTTTGATTGGTCATATACATCCCTGATGGTTGAATTTCTTTTAGTGGCAGGCTTAATTTTGAGATCATGTGTTTTTCTCTCCTTTTTTTTTCATGCGGAGGTAAAATAGTTTATTTGATTGTTGTTCAGATTTGTGAACTGGAGCCAGGTCTTTTTCGGGATTGTGATGCACAACTGAGGAATCTGCAGGGCAGATTGGAAATTCTCACGGTGTCTGTACATGGGGAAGGGGATACAAATATGGATCATTATGATGATCACGAGGATATGCAATCACAGCTACCCAAGGAATCGGTTGATGACATGTGCCAGTTGAGCAAGAGAATGGAGAAACAAAGTCTTTCTACTGGAAATGGGAATGATGAGGGGGAGATAAAGCAAACCAAGTGTAACACATGTGATGCATATGTGGGTGATGCCAAGCAATATAGGGATCATTTCAAGAGTGATTGGCACAAGCACAACTTAAAACGGAAGACCAGGCAGCTTCCACCTCTTACTGCAGAAGAGTGCTTTGCTGATATGGAAATGGATGACTCAAAATCAGATTTGAAGGATTATTCATTTTGAGGTTTGGGATTGAGAACTTAGCTAGCAGTTGTTGCAAATGTCTTCCTATAGCCTTTTGTTATCTTTTATACATGCTTTCGTTTTTTTTTTTTTTTTTTTTTTTAAATTGACTTGAACTCACTTGTAGAACGTATTGTGGTAAGAACTAATTTTGCTTTGTGATTGGTAATATATGTTCAAATTCATTTAACAATTTTGAAGTCCTCATAGCTTGAGGGAAGAAATTCATAATGATGGAAGTGAATTTGTAAATTTAAAGTAACAATAGTGTTATACGTGAAGGAAACTGCTATGAATACGATAATTCTAGATTTTTCATTTCATTTTAGAGTTTCAACTCTATTGCATATGTCTACTACGTGTTACGGAACACAGGTTTGTAATGCGTTATGTAACGATTACAGTGTATAAAACTTCATTAAATATTGAAATTTGTAATTTTTAGTTCGATTTGCATAGGCTGTGCGTTAAAAATAGGTGGGACAAGCCAGGCCCAAGAGCCAAAGCTGTGAAATGGATGAGAAGTGTATGGTCAACCAAAGAGATCGAGGAGCCACCAGTGAATGGATTTTTCTACTTGAAAGCTCTTTTCCTCAAATGTTATCCACATGAATTTGTACTCTTCACCACCTCACAATTCTGTTAACATATCCACACAGGTTAAATTTGAAAGAAACAGAAAATCAAAATTTCCCAAAACACCAAGGCCACATCTTCTACTCGTAAAAAATCTCATCAGAAAATTATATACTCTACAAACCCACTACACAAGAGAAAGAGACAGAGGAACAATGGCTCTGAAGAACTGTTTTCAAGTGAGCACATTGTGTTCCACTAGAGCTGGTTTGGTACAATGTTGCCAACCATTTAAATCTATAGAAAAGCTTCATCTGCCAACATGTAAAGGGTTGAATAACAAATCCAATAATCTATCATCGACTTCATCTTTTGCTCATCCTCTAACTAGCAGAAGCAGAAACAGAAACGCTTTGATTCTCTGCAAAGCTCGTGAAGCTGTGGACGAAGGTTTGCTAATTTCTAAACATATTCATTCTTATATACATGGAATAATTAACATTATTAATTTTATATATATGTATGCAGTTCAAGTGGTGACAGATTCAAGCTGGGAGAGCCTTGTGATTGGAAGTGAGAGCCCAGTTCTAGTGGAGTTTTGGGCACCATGGTGTGGACCATGTAGAATGATAGCTCCAGTGATGGATGAATTAGCTAAAGAATATGCAGGAAAGATTTACTGTTTCAAGCTCAACACTGATGACTGCCCAAACATTGCTACTCAATATGGAATTAGGAGCATACCCACTGTGCTTTTCTTTAAAAATGGAGAAAAGAAAGAGAGTGTAATTGGTGCTGTCCCCAAGTCCACCTTGTCTGCTACCATAGAAAAGTACCTTGAAAATTGAATGTCCTCATGAATAAAAAGCTTGTATCAGCTGTGGCATTTATGCAACTTATCATTCATTTTTCAAATGTAAGTTCAATTCCTTTAATATGTAAATATTGTCTTCAATATCTAATTCACATGTTCATAGCCAAATGGATATATCCTCACCGGTCACCAATAATTGACATTTTAGAAATGCATGCTTACCAAACTTCACCATAAGGCTGGCAACTCATGTTCAGCAGGTCGGGTTGGATCAAACCCGACACAACCCATTTAACCCATTTAATAAATGGGTCGTGTTGGGTCTTGACATGTTCGACCCATTTAACCCTACAACTTGTTTAATACTAAAACCTATTAAAACAAATTATTAAAAATAACTAAATGGAGTGGAGGTAGCTAGAGAGAAGAGCATGGAGTTAGGCATTTTTTTTTTGAATTGTTACAACTATGAAGTTAGGTTTCAATATTATCTTATATACTATGAGTTAAATTATAAGTATCCCCGATTAATTTAAAATTACATTTTTAGTCCTATTAATCGTGTAAACCTGTCAATCCGTTAATGAAACCCGACACTGTCATATTATTAAACGGTTTAAATGGATCAACCCTTACCAACCCAAGCCCGTTTAGTTAAACCCGAATCTATTTATTTTCTTCAGATTCATGGGTTGTGACCTATATTATTTAAAACGTTTGAAATCAAAATGGATCATATCTAAATTCAAATTCAAGTAATTCCTCACCCTAATATCACATCATATATAATTGATTTATTTTTAAGCATCAAAATAAAAACACAATATATATGTCTAAATGGTTTTTGTATATGTTAAAAATAATAATAATAACAATTCATCCAACTTGTCAAGCCTCCTCTAAATCTCTCAGCAATTTTATCTCTCAGCAATTTTATAATTATAATCTCTTATGGATAGTCAACCAAACTTGTTAGCCCCAAGGCTTTAATACTTGAATGTTGAAGATTATGAAAACTTGTGAATGTAGTAAGGGAGAGCTTGACAAATCATTGATAGTATTATGGAGAATATTCCTAATGTTTTGAAAGATTTATTCGAATTGACAATGATATTGTACTTCTCGTGAGCATGTTTGATTTTGATTGATGATCTTTAATATATTCAAATTATCTAAAATGAAATTGCTTGGGTGATTATAAACATTTTAAATATATATATACAGGGACGAAATCAGGATTTCGGTTGGAGGGGGCAAGGTATTTTTTTTTCTTTTCAAATTAACGCTAAACAAATATACTAATATATTGATTTGTAATCTCGTACGTGGAATTATTCGGATAGGTGAACCGAAGAATATAAATAATTTAATTACAATAATAGGAATGAAATTGTTTAAGTGAAAAATTAGAAAAAAACACTAAACCGGCATATAAAGATTAGACAAGTTCATGATGTATAAAAAATTAAATTCTAAGAAGTTTATATTTTCTTTTCTAAAGGAAATTAGAATACATAAAATTGGAATATATAAAATTAGATTTTCCTTAATACATTATAATCTTAATATTTCTTTTTTTTTTAAAATTTAAAACTAACCTCAAGTCCAAGCAATAAACTTTTTTAAAAAAAAACGATGCAATTACGTTCTTCAAAACAAGAATTTATAGAATTTTTAGATTCATGTGTGTATACATTTTGACAATATGATATCATGATATGGCTGTGATGTGTTTTGATTAATTGACATACATGAATTGAAATGAAGCTTATGTATTGGCAAGGGCTATAATCTTGAAAACTTTATGCTGCCTTGATTAATGTTATGATTTGTGCATGCCTTAATTAATTGATTAACAGCAGGTTTGTATAAGGCTAAACTATTTATTTCTCATTTGTCCAATATGACCTAATGATTATTTGAAGAAAAACAATTAGACAGAGCAGTAGTCTATTTGGACAGCAAAGCCAGCGGTGTGTTATTGCAAATGAAAATAAATTCTAAATGTGGGATTAATTACCAATTTTTTGATTAATCAATATAAACAATACAAATTAAGTAAATTGTAGAATTTATAAGACATTCGATTTTTACATGGGAAACCCTTCAACCGGAAAAAATCCACGGGACTAGCCTCGCAAGCCACTTAGGCACATAAATCCACTATTTGAATAATTGATTATAACCTAAGTTGACGTCTAGTCACTCTTCTCAAGGTTCGTAACTCAGTCAATTCTACCCACAGACCTTTAATAGTGGGTCTTGACAGTGTTTGTGCAATTACCACATGTAGTCATAAGACTTGGACTCTAATGAAGAGAATGAAGTCTAAGTGAACATGTAACAATCTCCTAAATGAAATAAAGTGCTGGACAACACACAATATGCTTAATTAGAAAGATAGAAATGCATTCTAACAATCATAGTTATCAAAGAAGCCTAAATGAACATACAAGTACACTTAGCTAGATGAAGAAAATGCATTCTAACATACTAGCAATCAATCAACCTCAATCAATCAACGTAACTTCAAAATGTATGCATTAAAAATGAAGTCTTTGCAAAAAGAAAGCTATGCAATAAAGATGAAATCTTGGACAAGCAAAACAATGAAAGAGATGAGATGTTTGTTGTTACCTACCAAGTTAACATATGATGAACAACTATGCTTGATGATGCTAGATGAATCTCACATACAAATGGATTTGGGGATGGAGTGTTAAAGAAGGTTTCTTGGAACTTTTCACTCCTGAAAACTTCACTCTCACTCTAAAGATTGAATATTTAAGCTCAAAAAACAGTTGGGAGAAGTTAAGGAAGTATATATAGCGCTTTAAAAGAAATGATGTCGTTTTGGTCTCGTTGCTAAAAGTGCGACCAAAAAGTATGGCTTCAATTCACACTTCATAACTCGTACAATTCTCTGGAAAGAGAGTGCTACTTATGACTCGCACATTTGCAACCCACACAATTCTCTGGAATAAATACAGTCAGGCGGTGCGGCTTCCAACCTGCACAATACAATTTTCACAATTCTTTGGAATAGAGTGCGGCTAGGCAGTGTGGCTTCCAACCTGCACATTACAATCCACACAATTCTCTGGAATCGAGTGCGTCTTCACCTCGCATGAACTCTCACAAATTCTATTGACGGTGACTTTTGGATTAGGTTTAATTGACCACGCATCGAACAAGTGAATATAGATTGATAATCAAATTATGAATCGAGAAAGTGCGGCTTCCAACCTGCACATTACAATCCACACAATTCTCTGGAATCGAGTGCGTCTTCACCTCGCAATTCATGAACTCTCACAAATCCTATTGACGATGATTTTGGATTAGGTTTAATTGACCACGTGTCAAACAAGGTACCAGATTTTACGTGGTAAAACCCTAAGATGGGGAAACGTCAACGGTTGCTTGTGACAGCAAGAAGAATTCACTATATTTGAATTATTACACACACGATCTCTCTTGCACTCTTGTAAACTATTCTTAAGTTAACCCTTTCATGAGTATTATTATGGTCTATTTATACATGCATAGAACCCTAATTTGTGTTATACAAGTAAGGAAAGTTTTATTATTTTAATGAAACTTTATCTTATTGGAGTAGTTTTATTCTTCTTTCCAATTTTGCATCGATCATATTTCGGTTGTATTAGGTCTCTTGCCTAATCTAGACTCTAATATCTATAAAAAAGTTTATTTCCTTATCAAAGTGTGTGTCTAGATGCCTTGTTCTAGCCAGACTCTTTTTTTACGTGTTTGAGTCGCAATTGCATTGAATTTGATGTTGTTCGCGTGTCACCCAACTTACCATCTGCCAATCCCAACCAAACTCCATTTTCCTCAATCTATGGTTTGATCCCGACCACAGGTTTTGACCCGATCATTTGGATAATCCCGACTGGATCATCCCTATCTGGTCGATCTAATTATCCTAATTGGATTATCTCTACCCGATCATTCGGGTAATCCCGACCAGAAGTTATGAAGTCATCTTTGGTCATCTTAGGAGGGTTTAGTCTTGCTGATTTCTTGTGATGTGACACCCCCGATTCTTGCCTATCGTTGATATGTCATACACTCCAAATTATACTAGTAACAATACCTCCTTAAACATACAAGACCGAGTATCTTGCTCTAGCTAAAAAGGACACGCTCGATGAAGTGTGTTGAATTTGCTCTTTTTTTTGTCTTATAGCTCATTAATGCACATTAATGCATGGCTAATGTTGAACAACTAAGCATTAAACTCTAGCCACATCCGTTTGGTCTGTTAGAGGGACGTGATGTAAATGATGTAATCAATAATGGTTTTTTCAAATTTTGAATGACACGTGATCTTAGGGATTCGTACACTAACCCCTACCTTTACATGCACGTTTCAATTGAAGGATGATGTCACCCCCTCTATATATATTTCAAAAACCTCTCATTTCCCTCTCACAAGTTCAAAAATTTTCGCAGCCCTAAATTTCTTTTCTCCCACTCTCCTTTTAGGTTTTCTCTGTTGTCCAATTCTCGCATGTTGAAGTATCTGCGTTTGACCCTTCATTTCACCAGCATCAACATTCTACGCTCCATCTTTTACAACTTCTTAGGCAGAGATCCCATTCTTTATCACCGTTATTCTGAACTGCTCATGCGTGCCATTGAAATGGGTAATAAAGAAAATATCGCCAAGCTTGAATCCATACTATGGGGTCACCCCCAAACATACATTCCTCCATATCGACCCGTTTCCCTAAACATAGACTATTTAGTTACTCATCTGGAGTTTTTACCTCCACATGTTAACCCTCCTGTCTCTTCTTTTGTTGGTGTTTGCTCAGATATGTTGAAATCCACTGGTACCAGCCACGAGAGTAAGGCTTCCACCAGGAAATCTCCCTCATCCATAATCGATCTGAAGATTTCTTCTCAGAAGTTAATGTTGGACGATGTTCCCAAAAGGTGCAGAGCGCACATACCAAGAATTTTCACTGCTCAGCCATGCGTTTTTTACTGTAAAGTTAACGTGATGGCTGAATGAGAACTCACAAAGTTTAGGGATAAATTTGATATTCCCCGATCGGTGGAACTGATTGCTAACGGTCAGCTCATCGTATGGAACTCACCTTCGGGTGTTATTACAGTTTATGGCGCCACTCTTTCCTCTGGAGTAACTCTGCCAATTCAGCTTTTTATTGCCCGATTTTTGGTAGAGGCAGGGATTGCTCCTGCATAGTTGACCCCAAATTCTTTTCTGGTGCTGATCAACTTATGGTACCTGTGGAAGAAGATCGAGGTCAGACACCCCCTAACCCCCTAGGAGATTCATAATTTCTATACGCTTGGTCGCTCAGATGCTGGGGGTACCTTTCACTTACAGTCCATTTCGCCGATCCTTTGGATTCCTCACAACTTTGAGAAGAAGCTCACCCCTGCCTCCAACTTGGATCACAAGGGCTTCGTATGAGGCATCCCCTCATTTAACAAGTATTGAAAGAATAGCTGGTTATTCGTGAAGGGCGATTGGGGGTGAAACAATATTGGTTGACCCTAATCAAAATCTAAACAGGAATAGTATCCCAGGGCATTTTCACAGCTCTGAGCTGTGGGACAAGATGCATGTTGAGTTGACTCGGGCCAAGGTTACTTTAGTTATTAAGGCGGGCTCAGTCTTTTTGGGAGGTCAGGGACTGTTGTACTTTATTTGTGGAGAAAGACCTGATCGACTTGTAACTTTTCCATGCCATTTCTAGCAAACGCAATCGTTGTAAGTCCTGATCCTCTTATTGTCTAACTTTATATCATTGGTACCCATCTTTATCATTTTAAATTTTCTTTCAATGTATGAGATAGTCATCGTTGCTGTGTAAAATCGTGATATAAAAACAATACTCGCAAGTGCACGAATTGTGAAGATATCGTACAATGGCAAGTAAGGATCGTTCCCACGAGGACTAAAGATTTATCGATTAAATCTAATTCTAATTAAAGCTAAATTGAAAGTAACCAAAAGATTGCTTGAAGATTGAATTAAAACTAAAACTAAATTAAATTAAACTAAGGAAACAATTATAAAGATTGGGTTGTGGTCAAGAGTAAGAAAGCACTAGGTCATCAATGATCCTCAATTATGAACACTCAATGCATGGATTAATTTGTAAACAAGATTCAATCAATTCTAGGGTTCATTCTTTATCTTTAATGTGACTATTACCGTATGATCGCGGGATGATTCAAGTATTCCCAACCACTATTCACCCTTGGTCTATGGTGTGAACAATGATCGGAAACTCGTTAAGAACAAGAAATAAGAACTAAATTCTATACTTTACTTGGTCTATGCTAAAGATAAAATTCATTCATTCAAAAGAGCATTAATCAAGGTTAGGTTTGGTCTATACTATAACCCTAATTCTCAGATAGTCTTAATCCTAAAATCATGCCAAATAATTATCCACCCTTGGTCTATGGTGTGAATAAATATTACAACTAATGAGGATTAAGCAATTAAGAACAATGAACAAAATCAAGAATTAAGTTGATGAAATAGTATTATTAATCCAAACATGAGCATTCACAAAAGGTTCACATTGATTCCCTAGTTATGGAATTAGTTACACATGGCGAAAATAGAAAGAGAAGAAAAAGAAAAGATAAAACCCATCTTGATCTTCAATGAGTTTTTCAAGTCTTCAATGATGAATTCTTCTTCTTCTTCGAATCTTCGGATATGCAAGGATTAATGGAAGTTATGAGGTGATGTATGGTGATGGAGTGGTGAGGGATGACCCCCTTGGTGGCTTAGAACCTCCCTTGGCTTCTGTATCTCAAAATTAGGGTTCACAAGTGGTTTACATAGGTGTAGATGCTAAGTCATGTCCTTAAACAATAAGGAAATCAATTCCCATATAAAACTCTAACTTTTTAGAATTTTATTTCTTTCCTAATCCAATAAAAAGACTACTTATTGAAAGAAGATCAGGATTAGCTATCAACTTGTTTGCACAAGACTCCCACACATTTCAAAGAAGGAAATATTTCTCGTTCCGACAACTTGTAAAATAAATCCCGTTATTATTCACGGAATTATGACTGATGATCATCGGGTACTAAAACGGGCGTAACTTCTTCTTGGAATATCAAAATTGTAATATGAAAAGTGCATCAGAAACTAGACTCCTAGGGCTTTCCATCCATAGGTAGTAGGACACACAATTCGATTTGATATGAGAGATATGATCCCCGTAATGTGACTATTCTGCATTGGCTGAAATTCGTCTCTCCACTGTATGTTGTGCGGCATAGACCGCGGTTGAGGTTGATGCCTAGGAAGCGGTATAGACCATGGAAAAGAATTGAAATCCAATTGGAAGGTACCGTTAGCTACACTACGGTTGGTGCTCTATAAGGACAGCGACCTATGTCAACATTTTTGACAGTTTTGCCCTTTTTCTTCTCGTTTAAGCTCTTTCCCTTGAAAGTAACATTAAACACTTCATCTAAGGAATGAGACCTACACATGCTCAATAAAAACATAAAAACCCTAATTTAACCTAAGAACAAAGCACAAATAATAGGAAATAGGGACCTAAAACATTTATAGAAATATACCGATCAACGGTCAGGCTGAAAAGGCTAAGAACCTTGATAGGCTTAGAAGGAGGGGGCCACCGATCAAATGGCTCAGGGAATTGCACCCCATGAGCATGATTTTGTGGAGCACACCTAGTGCCTGATCCTAATACAATAATAAGCCCCGTTGAGTAGGCTTAGGGGAGTAACCATGACGCTCTTTTAAGAGACAGCAGAAGAGGATCCTCCATGAGAGATCTGCTCAGGAAAAGTCCACCAGAGAGGAATCCAGTAGTAAGAGATCTATTAGGTAAATGGCCACTAGAAAGGTGGTCAAAAATGTAGAGGGGTCCTCCGCCCCCGAGGCTGTCCGTAAATAAAAGGAAGCTCCACTTGTGGCAAACTAAGAGGTTCATCATGCTGGGGTTAATCCTGTCATCCTTAAAGAGGATAATGATGATGATCATGAGACCTTGACCAATCTAATCCCGTGGGAGAAACATTCAAAGAAAAGGGACGATTGTATAACTGTGACATCCATTTCCATTCTTCTGCCCCAACCAAGACAGCTCGCCTGGTCCCGATCGAGACTAGCGGAGAGGCTACACTTCAACAGATAACACTTTCCCCTTAACTTGAACCATCTTAAGGCCAAACCGACCACCCTATTTGTCAGGTTCTAGCCGATCCACCCATACAGCCTGCTGGCAAGGCCCCGATACAGTTTCTAATCAAACGTCAAATAGTCTTCATCGATTTTGACTATGATGATGGTGGGCTTAATCAGGTAGAGCTTTACTTTGAAGACAATATGCTTGAACATACTAAAGAGCATGTTGATAAGGTTTCTTTATGGTTAGATAGGCCCTATAGGGTTTTACCAAATGTTGCGATCACCTGCCAGACAAGTAATGATGGGACCAGCCAAGTTAGAGCATCTCCCGGGAACAATTAGTTCCAGCATCCACTGATGTGCCTTATGAGCCTCTTCATCGTGATGGGGTCAGTTAAGTTCAGGCTCATGAAAGGCAAGAAGCTGTGGCCACTTTGATTGTCCTTCAAATGGTGACAATGATAGTGGGAATGAAGAAGGAGGTCAAGGGTTAGAAAATGATATGCTTGATAATGAATAAAATGTTGAGACCTCTAACTTTAGACTTAGCAACAAGCACTATCAAGAAGACATCATAGGTGATTTGAATAAAGGGGTTATAACTATAAGACAACTAGGTAACCAAATTTCTTATGCTTGCTACACATCTCAAATTGAATCTAAGAACATTAATGAGGCTATAATTGATGAGTATTGGGTTGGGGCTATGCAAGAAGAATTAAATCAATTTGAGAGGAATGAAGTGTGATCCTTAGTTCTTAGACCAAAAGACATTAATGTAATTGGCACCAAATGGGTATTTAGAAATAAGATGATGATAATGGAAAGGTTGTGAGAAATAAAGCTAAACTAGTGGCTTAAGGGTACACTCAAATTGATGGCGTAGATTTTGATGAGACATTTGCACCTGTTTCACGTCTTGAGTCTATTAGACTTTAGTTGTCCATTGAATATCTTAAAAAATTTAAATTGTTTCAAATGGATGTCAAAAGTGCTTTTCTTAATGGTTATCTTCAAGAATAAGTGTATACTGAACAACCTAAGGGTTTTATAGACCCACACTCTCCTAATCATGTGTATCATTTGAAAAAGGCTCTCTATGGTCTTAAGCTTCTGATGCATGGTATGATATATTGACTCAATATCTTGTTGAGAACAACTATAGGCGAGGTAGTATTGATAGAATTTTGTTTTTCAATCATCATGATAATGATACTTTTGTTACACAAATATATATTGATAGCATTGTTTTTGGATCTACTTATAAAACCAAGGTTAATGAATTTGTTAATGTCATGCAAGTGAATTTGAAATGAGTATGGTGGGTGAGTTCAATTACTTTTTTGGTGTGCAAGTGAAACAATCTAGTGATGGTTTTATGTTAACACAATCCAAATATGCTAGAAATCTTGTTAAGAAATTTAGGCTTGAACACCATGAGTACTACTTTAAAACTTGACAAAGATGAAAAAGGAAAGAGTGTTGATCAAAGTCTCTATAGGAGCATGATAGGTAACCTTATCTACCTCACAGCTTGTAGGCTAAATATTTGTTTTAGTGTTGGTTTGTGTGCTAGGCTTCAAGCTAATCCTAAGGAATCACCTCGAAAGTCGTTAAAAGAATCATTAGGTACAAAAAAGGAACACATAATCTTGGTTTATTTTATTCCTTTGATACTAATGATATTCTTATTAGCTGTTGTGATGCGGATTAGGCTGGAAACATTGATGATCGTAAGAGCACATCGGACGGTTGCTTTTACTTGGGGAATAACTTGGTTTCTTGGCAAAACAAGAAGCAAAATTCCATCTCTCTTTTCTTCCGAAGTCGAGTACATTACGGCCGGATGTGCTTGCACACAACTTCTTTGGATGAAGTAAATCCTCAAGGATTATGTTATTGAACAAGGTCAAATGACTATCTATTGTGATAATATGAGTGCCATTAACATCTCTAAAAATATGGTTCAGCACTCACACACAAAGCACATAGATATTAGGCATCAGTTCATTAGGGAATTTGTTGAACATTCTATTGTTTCTCTTGAGCGTATGCCTACTAAAAATCAACTTGTGGATTTATTTATAAAGCCTTTGGACAAAGAGAGATTTAAATCTCTTAGAAGATCCATTGGCATGATTAATGTTGATTGATATCTATGTGTGATTGTGAGTGGCTTGATAAGCAAAACCTATTATTGAATATTAATTTCTTTGAGAGCTACCCATTTTAAAATCATGTTTTACAAAAGTGCACTAATGCTTCTCTTATATGTTTAAGTTTGACTAGTTGAGTTTGAAAATGTGTAGATTATCGATGCATCTAGAAGTTTATTGCTTAGTACATGATAGATGACCTATGGTTAGTATCCATTTTGCTTTAACAACTACATAGAACTCAATGAGCACCTTCAAGACAAGGGCTACACACTTTGGTTGTAAAGCTGCCAAATGTAGGAAAGAGCTACACCATTGTGATGAGTGAAAGCCATCATGAAATGTATATGTTTGATTTATTTTTAAAAAAAAAGTGCTGAAAAGAATCAATAAAAAAAAAAATCTTTGAGTCATAACCTATAAAGAAAAGGAAAAAGGCTTAAAGGAGTATAGTTGAAATTTGTGAATGCTCGGGTTGAAAAAATAGAAATGGGATAACGAGCCACATGCACACACACTCTCATATGTTGAAATCTATTATTTTTAAAGAAAAAATTCTGGATGATGATTGGTTTGACCTTGATTGGAAAAACTTTAGATGGATATGTGTTGATATGGTTTGCATGTTGATATCGCAATTACTCATTTTATATATAATTGAAGCATTCCACACACACACACACACACACACACACACACACACATATGTTTTGTTCAATGTGTTTGATTCATTAGCAATGAGAAATTATTTTTGAGAGATTAATGAAAATCTATGATTCTATCTTTGACTTTGAATAGTAATGATGTAATCTTTCTTATTGCTTAACATGTGTGATTGTGTGATTCCCTTATGAACAAGTTTACTTGTTGATAAAAATGTGGAGCATATATTAAAGGGGAGCTTAGTTTGTTCAAACTTAGTTCTCTATACAACTTGTTTGCATTATATCTCATATTTTTATCAAGCATCATTTGTCTTTTTCTTGACAAAAATGGGGAGAAATGTATTCTTCTCCATGTGGATGTACTTCTTGTCTTAAGGGGGAGAAAAATAATTCTTGCTTATATGAGATAGATGAGTCTTGTTTCTTGTTTCTTATTTTTTTTTTAATATATCTCACCAATCTTCTTCGGAAGATCTCTTGTTTTTTTTATTGTGCTTTTCTCATAGGTGTTTTGATGTTCAAAGAAGAGATTTTTTTGAAGAATAATGAAGACATGAAGACATTCTAGTCTATGTATCTCTTTGTAATGTGAGGATGTGAGGATGTGAGAATGCAATCAACCATGAATGATTATTGTTTGGTGATGTTGAGGTTTTGTCATCGAATAGCCAATGGGGAGATTGTTAGGTTTTGAATTTTTGTCGACTTGATTACATGACAAAACTCTCATTCTTTGTAATGTTTAGTTTCTTAGATGGTTCGTGGTTTATTTGAGCTTTAATGAAGAAAATCAACTTCTCATGCAAAGTTCGTCTTCATGAGGAAATGTGCTTACTTGGATGCTAATGCATTGAGATTTTTCTTCCTCTTACAAAGTGATTAGGCACACACATACATAGCATTCATATGTGTCCCTACAACGTTGTGCGAATTTGGTATAACACATACACACACTTATTCATGTATGCACATGCATTAGATTTAAAGTTGATAATTTTTGTAAATTGCATGTTCTAGGACTATCTCTAAAAAATAGCATAGTTATGTGTTCTTGTGTTCATTTTATTTTATTTGTATGATATTGAACTTGAATTTGTGCTTATGATAATCTATAAAGAGTTCCGGTCATTTCTGTTACACATTCAATAAGTTTTGAGTTCAAAGTAAGAAGTTATGAAACTTTTCGTGTCCGTATCGTACATGGTTTTCGTCTTTGGTTTTTAAATTGAATTCCATAATTTTTGAGAAATTTTTCTAGATGTCATTATGCATGAGAGAGTCCTGCTTTGTAATATGAAAATAGATTTGAATCAGAGTTCAGATACCGGAGATATGTTGGAAGAACGAAAGAGGACTCAAAGGGAAAATGGAAAGGGCTATCACCCCTTTCCCGTGGAGGCGTGTGGAGCCTTACGGGAAGGGGGCCTACTATAATTGTGGAGGGCCATACGTCTCCATGGGATGCAGAGGCGGCCCTCTCCCATTGGTTGGTATTTCCCCTCTTTCAGTTTCCCTTTAAATATCCTTTTCCCTCTTATTCTTTAATAAGAAGAAAAACTTGAAATCATATGTGCAGAATTTTCTCTCTAATTTTCCTATCTCCCAAACACCATAACTTATTCAATCGGAGTTCGAGTCAAGTGATTTGAATTGGAGAATTCTCATCTACCAGACCTCTATCTTTTCCACAAGAGTTTGGAGTTATTGATTTCTCTTTTATGTTTGATCTTTAAGTTTTCAATTACCTAGGTTTAATATATGTTTGTTTGATATGTAATCATGAGTTATGAACTCTAATAGGGCTAAATTGAGCTTCTATTTACATGTGTGTTCGGTTAGATTTCTTAAATAAATGTTTTTCGCATGTTTGTCACGTTGTATTGTGATAGTTTCAATTCTAGGACTATTTTGTGTGATCATTGACATCTTTTCTATGATAAATAGTCTCTACATATGCTAGGTCACTTTGATTGAATATTTTTTGAAATAACATATTTGGTATGTACATGCATCATCTGCTTGATTGCATGATTTTAGGATTATAAACTATAATACATTCACTTGTGCTCATTGATTCATTTCTAGTTTCCATAGGATATATTGATCATATATACTATGTTATGTGTGCTTGCTTCATTTGCATTCACTTAGATCATATGCCTTGTGAAGAGGTTGAAAGTCTCATTTCTTAGAGTGATTCTTTGATTTGACCATTGGAAGCCTTGGCTAGGATCAGGGTGATCCGAATAGCTAAGCATTGGAAGTCACATTTCTTAGACTGATTCTTTGATTTGTGCATTGAAAGTCTTGGCTAGAGATGTGAGGTCTTGGATAGCTAAGCATTGGAAGTCTTGACTAGGATCGGGGTAATCCGGATAGTTAAGCGATGTGGCATCTCTTTCATTGTGTAGGGTGGAAGGGTAAATCTCTTGGTGGAGTTTTCATTTGAGTGGTTGTATCTTTTTATCTTACTAGTGAAATGTGTTTGTCCGTGGTTGTGGTATCAACCCGTGAATGTTTCCTCATATTAAGTTTTACCATGTAAAAATCCTAGTTTTGATTTTTGCTTTTTATTTTACCTGAATTGTGTTGATTCATCTATTGTTGTATTGTTATCAAACTCATTTGTTTAATCGATCAATTTGTTAAAGTTTCATTGTGTAATTGTATTTCTTTGAAAGAAAAAAAGATTACAAGAATTTGAGCCTATATCTATTCACTCCCCCTTCCCCCCTTGGGTATATTTGACACTATAAATGGTTAAAGGAATTTTTAGACGTCTCCCACTAGTCTGTTGGTCAAGATTCTTTGCAACGAGGGTGATTTATATTATACTAACTTTGATGAGCATGCTCATTGTTTTATTGGCGACTGCTTCAAGCATAATTATTTTAATCCCCTGTTCAAATCTTAGCGCATCCCATCTGGCATCTGTGGCCTGAAGGCATTCTAACAGTGTTTCTATACACCCGGTTAGTTTCAGTGAGTGTACATTGTCTTTACGACATATGTTTTTGGCCCCCTCACTGGACCCTCCGGGTGCGGGGGTTAAGCGATCTCGAGTGCCATGGGACTACTTTTGTAAACGAAGGCAAAATTAAGAACATTTTTACTTAACTTCTTGGATTTATTCCCTCGAAGGGGCTTTTATTGAATGCTAAAAAGAAATAACAATCAATTAGATAACTATAATCATAATGAAAAATAAATTGACTCTAATCAACGAAAAACATGAAATAAATTGTCTGAGGGTAGAAAATCTTTAAATATTGCGCATTGCATGGCCGTGGCAGCTCTCCCCATTTTAGTTGGACGAGATGGTACGCCCCATGGCTGGTTAACCTGACCACCTGATAGAGTCTTCACCACTTGTCTGCCAGTGACCTTGCTGCTTCTCTTTTGTGTTGATTTACATCCTCCTGAGAACTAATTCCCCGAGCTAGAATCTCCTTATCCGGATGTGTGAGTTGTAATATCTAGCTGCCTTTTGTTGGTAGGCAGTGTTCCTTACCCTCGACAAGTCCTTTTTTCTTCCAGCTCATCTAGGTTTTGTTCTAGCATATCCACATTTGTGCCGGGATGGAAAAATTATACCCTCAGGGAATTATGGATCACTTCAACAGGGATTACTGCTTCTGTTCCGAATGCTAATGAATAAGGAGTTTCTCCTATTGAAGTTCTTTCTGTAGTTCAGTAAGCCCACAGTACCTCATACAGTTTGTTTGCCCAATTTCCTTTTTTAGCATCAAGTTTGGCCTTCAGGGTGTGCTAAATTATTTTTTTCACTACTTCGGTTTGTCCATTAGTCTAGGGATGGGCTGGTGTGGTGGAAATCTTGACACATTCCTCTGAAGTTATCACTATCAAACTGGGTCCCGTTGTCAGTGACAATTGTATCCGGGATTTCAAATTGGTAAATGATGTTTTTCTTTACAAAGTTATTTGTGTTTACCTCTGCTATGTGCACTAGTGCTTCAACTTCTGCCCAATTTGTAAAATAATCTACCGCCACAATGACATGCTTTGCACCTCATTTACTCATCGTTGGCATTGAGCCAATCAGATCCAGCTCCCACATAGCAAATGGCTAGGGTGATACCAAGTTTTTCAACTGCTCGAGAGACTGCTTGATGTCGTTGGCCATTCTCTGGCATGTACCACACTGTTCTGCTACTGCCTATGCATCCTGGAATAGGGTCTTCTAATAGAAACCTTGCTTAAGGGTCTTATGTGCCAAACTTTTACCCTAGTGTGGTTCCTACACACCCCTATATGGATGTTTGTCAGTATCTGTCCCCCTTCCACCGGGAAGATGCATCTTTGTAAATCCTTTAAAAATCCTCTTCTGTAGAGTTTTTCCCTGAGCATCGAGTATCTGGAGGCTCTATACATGAGGTACTTTGCTTCAGTTATATCCATTAGACGTGTTCCATTTTCTAGGTACATCCAAATGGCTTATTCTTCTTTGATTGCCTCTACTGTTGGCATTTTCTCTTATTATTTAATACTGGGTCTTTTAAGATGAGCCATCGGGATTGTTTTTGGCTATATACTTATGGTTACCGATGCTAACTTTGACAAATCTTAGACCTTTTCATTTTTTTCTCTTTGGATCTGAGTGATTTTGTAAACCTTGAATCTTCCAAGTAAAGTCCTGGCTCTCTCTAGATATATGGCCATATTGCTGTCCTTCGCCTGGTATTCTTCAAAGATTTGGTTGACTACAACTTGCTAGTCGCTGAATATTTCTAGCTCATCTGCTCCTAATGCTATACAAACCTTGAGTCCTGCCAAGAGTGCCTCATACTTGGCTATGTTGTTAGTAACCTTGAAGTCAAACCGTAAGACACATTCTACCTGGTCACCTTCCGAGGTTGATAATACTATGCATGCCATGTTGCCGTGCGTGTTTGACGACCCATCGACATGCAACTTCCATACAAATTCTTTAATTTCTTTATCCCTAAGCATTTTGATTGCCTCACTATTTAGCTCAATGAACTCGTTGATCAGGTCTGCCACATCTTGGCCTTTATTGCAGCTCTTGGCAAGTATACGATGTCGAATTCGTCAAGCTCAACTGCCCATTTGGTCAGCCTCCCAAACATTTCTGATTTGGATAAAATCTGCTTAAGCTGGTAGTCTGTATAAACTATAATTTTATGGGCTCAAAAGTAGGGTCTCAACTTTCTTGCTACAGTTACTTATGCTAGCGTCATCTGTTCGACTGCTGAGTATCTTGTTTCTATTGGTTGCATGCCTTGTTAGTGTAATACACTGATTTCTACACCTCTTCATCCATCCTGACCAGTACCGACCCTGTTACTACAACTGTGACTGATAAGTATAAGTATAACACCTTTCTGTCCAGGGGCTTTGACAGGATCAATGCTTTACCTAGGCATTCGTTGATCTTCTAAAAGGCATGCTTGCATTTATAATTCCACTCCACCCATTTACCTCTTTTTTTACCTTAAAGAAGGGTAATCATTTATCTGTTGACTTGCTAATGAACCGGTTCAAGGACGATAGGCAGCTCGTTAGCCTTTGAATTTCCTTTAGGGTACTTGGGGAATTCATCTCCTCCAATGCTTTTATCTTCTCTAAATATACTCGATTCCCTTCTTATCGACTTAGAAGCCGAGGAACCTACCCGAAGGCCCCCTGAACATACACTTCTTTGGATTAAGCTTCATTTTAAAGCTTTTTAGTACCCTAAATGTCTTTCTAAGATCTGTTGCATGCTTTCCAGCCATCGTGCTCTTTGTCAACATATCTTCTACATACACATCTATATTTCTACCGATCTGTCAGGTAAACATCTTATTTACCAACCTTTGATAAGTTGCCCTAACATTTTTAAGACAAAAGGGCATCACTTTATAGCAGCACAACCCTTGATCAGTTGTAAATAAGGTCTTTCTTCATCTGGATCAAACATCCTGATTTGGTTGTAGCCTTAGTAGGCATCTATGAAACTCAACAGTTCATGACTTGCCGTAAGGGAAAGTATCCTTCAAGCATGCTTTGTTAAGATCAGTGAAATCTACACACATCCCCAATTGTCTGTTCTTCTACTTTATGAGAACCACGTTGGTAACCCATTCGGGATACCATACTATCCTTATAGATCCTACTGCCAACAGTTTCTCTACTTCGTATTTGATAGCCTGGCTTCTCTCGAGGTCAAACCACCTTCTTTTCTAGATAACTGGTTTTCGATCGGGTCAATTGCCAGTAGGGGGAGATTACTTTAGCATTGATTCCTAGCATATCTTCATGCTTCCATGCAAACACATCTTTATACTCTCTTAACAGGTCAACCGTCTTATCCTGGACTAGCTTCATCAGTCGAGCTCCCAACTTTATTGTCTGTTTTGGGTTGCTATCATCAATCCTGACCTCCATGGTTGGTTCATCTTCCTAGTTTTTTCCATCTTCTAGAGGTGCCTCCCTAGGGTCCAAGTCAAACCGGGTTGGTGTTTCTGCTCCAGCTTCTCCTACATCCATCTTCGGGTCACTCTCATATTCTAGGAGGTCTATTTGTGTTACTCTCGACTCCGCTTTCTCTCTGTACACAATCAGGTTTGCCTTCCTTGCCCATTCTTGAGTGCTTTTCATGATTCCCACTCCGGCTTTCGTTGGGAATTTTATGGTCAGTGTATATGTTACATTCACAACCTTTGACTTGTTTAAGAATGGCTTTCCTTGTAGGTCCAGTTTTCCACACCTACAACCACAAAGTTGAGGAATATTATTTTTAGGCAAGAGTAATTCTTGATCTCTACGGGCAGTTTCACTATCCTCAATGACCTCACTTCTGCTCCATCAAGGCCTTTGAGTTGGATCGTAAGCGGTTGCAGATCCTTTCTTTGTAATCCCAGTTGGTCAAACACTTCTAAGCTTAGGATATCCGCTGAGCTCCCATTGTCGATCAGTACTCTTCTTACTTCCCTGTGGCACACCCAGATTGACACCATAATTGCATCATTTGGCCTGACTTTCGATCTATATATGTCAGATTCGGAGAACACTATGGGATTTCAACCTTGCTTAAGTTTTTTCTGGTCGGGACCCAATGATTTTACCTCTAAATTTCTTTGATTGTCTATTGCTTCTCGAACTTCGGTCATTCTCTCATAATTGCTTCTTCTTATGTAGGGTTCACCAAAGATAGTATTGAGGTTGTCCTTTCTTTCATGGTCACCTTTCGGGGGATCTTTCTGATGATTGCCCCCATCCCTCAGGACCACATATTTAAGATGTCCTTCTCTGATCAATTTCTCAATGTAGTCTCTTAGCTGGTAGCATTTTGAGGTCTCATGGCCGTTTTCTCGATGAAACAGACAATACTATGTGGTATCCCTCTTTGTGAAGTTGGATCGTTTTGGAGGTCTCTTATACATGTTCTTTTCTTTTATCACATTCACGATCTCTTCTTGCCTTCTAGCCAATAAGGTGTATTTGGTGTACTGCTTTTTGAAAGGTTTGCCGCCATTCTGGTCTTCATCCTTACGGCTATCGTTGTTCTTTCCTGGATTATTCTTTTGATCCCATTTGCCATTACCTTTTGAACTGCCATCCTTAGATTTCTGGCTGTTTTCGGCCGGCTACCATGTATGAGCTCTTCTTCTTAGGCTATTGGCTCTTCTTCTGCCATCGTGTATCCCCCAATATCGACTACCATATCTGTATACTTGGTCAACCCCTTTTGTCTTAGGCTAAGCAACTATTGGCTGTGTTGCAAGCTGTTGATAAATGTAGACACCACCACGTCATCATTGGGATAATGTACCTCTGACACTTCTTGGGAGAACCTGGTCAGGTAATCTTTCAACTTCTCATCGTTCCTTTGCTTCATAGTTTACAAGGCAGATATTGATTTCCTCTATTGGATATTCCCCATGAACTGCCTAGTAAAGGCTTGTATCAACTCCTCAAAATTTCTGATTGATCCTTCAGTAAGGCCACCGAACCACCTAGACCCTTAGTCCTCTAGTGTTTGAGGTAACATTCTGCACATGAGTGCATCATCATAGGCGTATTGTGCCATTGCACTATGACACCTTCTGACATGCTCTTGTGGGTTGGTGTAAGCCTTAAACTGCTCGACAGGCGGCATCCTAAATTTTTCAGAGAAGCAGGCTTACCTTATGAATTCAGCGAATGGACTGTCAGAGTTACCAATCAACAAGTTTCTCCGACCTTGTCTTCGTTCCAGGGCTTCCTTTCTCTTCAACAAGACTTCTCATTAGCTTTTCGACTCTATCTTCTCGATCGTACCTTGCATCTCCTTCGTGGTACCTTTCTCCATCTACCTGCCCACTAGGCTTCCTGTGCTTTCTTGCTTACCGACTTCCTTAGCCGCTATGCCCTCTAGGATCTTAGGCTTTGTGGCCATCGTCCCTTTTTCAAGTGTGTTCTCTTCTCTCACTACGATCCGCCCTATCTCTTTTGGATTTCTAGGAAGCACCTGGAGTTGTTGCCACTATCTCAGAGCACATCTTAGGGTCTTTAGACACCACCGGCATCAACAATTGGTATGGTGAGGTTAGACTGAAGGTGGCTGTTATATTGATTCCCTATCTAGGGATGTCTTCAATAACCTTTCACAGAGTTTCCTGAATTTGCCTGAACGCATCTGGAGAAACATCGGGGACAACGTCTGTGGAAGTTATCACTTATTGTCTAGTAGAGGTCGGAGTCATGGAGGATAGATCTCCACGAGCAACGCTAGTGTTGGCTAAACTATGGTTACTAACGCCACATGGAGTACTAGGGTCACGTGGGGATTGACTCTTGTCTCTGATGTTTTTCATGTTATTGTTTTCGTAAATCTTTGACAGGAATTAAAACAAAAGTTCCAGTCGCCCCCTTCTTCTAGCGCCAATTGTTGACAATGATTTGAAAATCAAGTTGTGATTTGAAAAAAAAAACAAATATGCAAACAAGGCGTAAGATTTTACGTGGTTAAACCCCAAGATGAGGAAACGTCCACGGCTGCCGTTGACAGTGAGATGAATTCACTATATTTGATTTACTACACACACGATCTCTCTTGCACTATTGTAAACTATTCTTGCATTAACCCCTTTCATGGGTATTATTAGGGTTTATTTATACATGCATATGACCCTAATTCACGTTATACGGAAACTTCCAGTATTACAATGAAACTCTATCTTATTAGAGTTGTTCTATTCTTCTTCCCTGTTTTGCATCGATCATATTCCGGTTATATTAGGTCTTTTGCCTATTCTGGATTCTGGTATCTATAAGGAAGTTTATTTCTTTATCAAAGTGTGTCTCTAGATGCCTTGTTCAAGCCAGACTCTTTTTCTACGTGTTTGAGTCGCAATTGCATTGAATTTGATGTTGCCCGCATGTCACCCAACTGACCATCTACCAATCCCGACAAAACTCCATTTCCCCCGATCAGTGGTTTGATTCCGACCATAAGTTTTGACCTGATCATTTGGATAATCCCGATCGGATCATCCCTTTTTGGTTGATCTAATTATCCTAATTGGATTATCTCTACCCAATCATTTGGGTAATCCCGACCAGATGTTATAAAGTCATATTTGGTCATCTTAGGCGGGTTTAGTCTTGCTGACTTCTGGTGACGTCACACCCCCAGTTCCCGCCTATCGTTGATGTGTAGTACTCTTCAAATTATACCAGTAACAAATCCCTGTGAGGGATTTGCGAGATGAAATACACATCACATTGAAGATAAGAGCCATGGCTTTCCCAAGTGAACAAAAATACATACAACTAGCTTGCATGAAGTGCAATTGAGTGAGGTGAGAAGCACACTAATGAAAACAAAAGGGAATGAGATGTGAGTGTGTGCACCTAATCTCTTCAATAGTACAAGTCTATTGTTATACCTTTGTAGCTATGCTCTTGAAACTTTGAGGATGCCAGTGGGTTCTTTGATCATGATTAGGTCCAATAACTTAAATCTACCCTTACAACACAAACCCTATTCATGGTTTGTGATGAAAATGAGCCAATTACAAAGTGGTGGAACTTACAATCTCCCTATTACAAAGTTCTTACTACAATACATAGAGATACTTAATAAATAAATCTTCAATGTCAAACAACTTTTCCAAGACAACAAGCACATGTGAGTCAAACAAAAATGACACAAAAGATATGCATGCTCTTCCTAGATGGGTTAATCTACCTAAATATGCAACATATTCCCAAAACAGCCAAGCATAACAAAATATGGCTACTCCCCCTATCTTTCATACTACTCCCCCTTTTTGTCATGAGATAAGAAAATCAATCCCCGAAATCAAGTTGCCCTATCAAAGAAAGCTACTCGCAAGATGCATAATCATATAAATACACTTTATACGGCTTAAGAAATTGAGGAGATTCAAGTACATTTTATTCAAAAAATGTGTGTG
Source organism: Dipteronia dyeriana (assembly GCA_032871835.1). Classification (NCBI taxonomy): domain Eukaryota; kingdom Viridiplantae; phylum Streptophyta; class Magnoliopsida; order Sapindales; family Sapindaceae; genus Dipteronia; species Dipteronia dyeriana. The sequence goes on along the minus strand of CM065296.1, from coordinate 95,685,341 downwards.
TAATCATATAAACACATTTTATACGGCTTAAGAAATTGAGAGAGATTCAAGGACATTTTATTTGGAAATTTTTGTATGTGTCTGTGTAAAAGTTGATCGGCATGAGAATAATTCAAAACAACAATCAAAAGGATTTCCAAATGAAGTCAAACCAATTTAAACCCTTTTGTTATGATTAGAAGATATATATCCAAGCATTTATGTGCAAAGTGAACTAATCACATTTAATATACATACATATATACATATATACATACATATATATATATATCATCTTTAGTTATTGCAAGACACATCATCGTTCAACAAATTGAGGTCTTATTTAGCAATGTACCATAAAATTACTAAGTCTTTTAAAATTACTAAGAAATTACTAAAGAGCATAAAATTTATTAACGTTATGCATATAAGAGTCATGTAAGCTTTCTCTCTTTGCTTGAACTCCCCATTTAGGGTCAACCCCTACCACATCTAGGCATGTGAGAAAGCCCAATAGACCTACTAAGTCTTTTAAACCTAGTTGCATCTAAGGGTTTGGTAAACAATTCGGCTAGATGATCATTAGTTCCTACATGTTTAAGAGCTATAACCTTTTATTCGACTAGCTCCCTAATAAAGTGATAACGGATATCTATATGCTTTATTATAGAGTGCTACAGAGGATTCTTAGAGATATTAATTGCACTCATATTATCACAATAAAGGGTCAGAGTATCTTGATCAAAGTCGTAGTCTGCAAGCATTTGCTTACGTTTCATTATCAGGAGAAACTTTTGTCGTTTTATTTTAGGTTTTTCAACTTTAAAAATTTCAGCATTGAACAGTGTTGTATGTAATAACGGCCTTATTATATACAAGTTGTTTTTTTTAATTAAACCTGAACATATACCTAATCCATTTCTATAAACAATAACAGATTTATCATTAAAAGAAATAGAATAAAAATTTTCCAACAACTTTGATACAAATATTATGGTGTGTAATATTAATCTAGAGGGGGGGGGATATATTTTAATTAACTATTACCCAATTTTCGTTAAGATTCAAATTGACAAAAATGCCCCTAACTAGTCACAAAAATATCACAAATGTAATAAGTGCGGAAATAATAAAAACACTTGAGATATACGTGGAAACCCTCCAAATAGGAAAAACCACGGGCTGATGAGTGCGCCACACTAGAACCTCGAATCCACTGATGGCAAGGAATTATAACCTAATCCCAGTTTAATCCACCATCACTACCTAATCCTGGTATAAGTGAACCTAGTTCATCTTGCTTGTGCTTTAAGCTACCTACTCCCGGAAGCAACACAAGTCTTACTTCTCAATGAAGAGATAAAGTGTCATAAGTGAATATACGATGATATTCAATGAACAAACAAGACTAGGAAACCCTATATGTTTATCTAGGATAATGAGATGACAATTAATGCAATCTTAGATATCAAGTGCTAAATGGCTTGTTCAAATAGCTTAGCTAAACATAGACAATCAATCCTATGAAGCTATCACAATACAACACTCAATCATGTCATCACAACAATCTCTAATTTGTATCTAGAAATATTATAAGAGAATACAATTAATTAAAGAGATGGTTTAGCAAGCAAAAATACTTAACTTGTAAGAAGATAGTAAAGAGCTTACCAAACAAGATGTGATGAAGCAACCATAGATGCACTCTAGATGAACTTAGATGATGCAAGATGAAGTTTTTATGCAAATGGGGATGCTTTGAGCGATTAAAAATGAGTTCTTGAAAGTGTTTTTCCTTTGAAAATGTGTTCTAAGGAAACAATATGAAATATTGAACTCTTACACGACCTTAAGACAATGAGATATATATATATATATATATATGAGATCCAAACAAAGTGATGTCGTTTTGAAAAAAAAGTTCCAGCTTCTTCATTGTGCAAGGGTCGAGTAGCGCACCACCAGCGCACTGCCTAAAAATTTCAATAGGCGTTGGTCAACAGGCGCTGCACAGTGGCGCAACACAAGCGTAAAATCACTGGAATGTTTATGCTGGTGAGGCTGCACTAGACGAGTGGCGCACAACCAGCACATGCACATTTTCTCAACTATGCTCGGTTGCAGCAGCGCACCTTAGTGGCACAAGACTAGCGACAGTCCACTGTGAATGTTGCGCTGGTCGAGTAGCGCACCACCAGCGCAAGGCCTTTTTTTTTCAACACTCAAATGCACAAAAAACAATAAGTTCAAGAGTGATGAAATTGCATCCTATTTTAATGCCTAGCATGACATAAAACTTTCATAGCAAGATGCAAATAGGTCAACAAGAGTCTTTTAAACTAAAATACACACAAGAAAACACTCAACATATATGATCAAGAGTAATGCATGAATATGTGAGTGTGTGCAACTATCTCTTCAAAGTAAGTAAGCACAAGAATTTTACCTTTGGTGCTTCTCTTCTTGAGGTCTTGAGAGCCTAAGCTACCCTTACATGAACCCCAACAATATGGTTGTTCACGAAATAAGCCAATCAACAAATGAGGACTTTTCAATCTCCCCTTTTGGCTATTTCGTGACAAAACCACCACTCACATTGATCCTCACAAAACAAAACAGAAAAACACCGGGAAGATATTCTACATTACAAAGAGATAAACATAAAAAAAACTTCAAGTCTTCAATCTCTTGTAGAATTATCAACCCTACACACAAGGCAAACACAAATACACTTTCCAAACCAAGTGCATGTGAGATGATCAAGTGAATATAAAACAAAAGCATTTGCATTTAAGAATATGAATATGACAACATGCAATGTATGTGAATGCATTGCTCCCCCTCAACAGGTTACTCTCCCTACATGTAATCTCTCCCCTTACATGTAAACTCCCTTTTCAAACCAACACATGCTACTCTCTTTTAGCCAACACTACTCCCCCTTTTTGTCATGATATAGTCAAAGGAGAAGTCCCCAACCGGGTCTTTCAAGGCAAATAAAGAAAAGAGCATACAAGATTGTTGCATAATTATATAAGCCACATTTATGCAATCTCAATTGATAGGAGAGACACAATGAGATTTATTTGAAGACAATGTGTGAATCAAAAAATGCTTTCCATACAAGACATGTTGCATTCAAGTCCAAAAACAATGGTATTTGGCAAAGCAAATGACAAAGGTTTCCAAAATAATTCAAACCAATTTCACCATTTGTCATGAGAGAAGCAAGGATATAGATTGTTCATAGATGTCAAGTTTTAATAGCACTATATCCAACTTTATAAGTGAAACATGGCATGAGCAACTTTGCACCCTACTTGATTTTTTTGGGAGAATACCCGTATGATAGTAGCCATGTTCAACTAATAAAGAAAGAGAGACATTGATTAAACATTTTAGTCTCACTAGCATGTTTCACACAATGTGTTGCATTTAACAATTGTAATCATCAATTCATGCTTTATCATTTTTCATTAGCATGCCATTAAAGAATCATCATGTCATGGAGATAATTATGGGTCATTCAATTATGTACTTCCAATGTATATCTCCTAGTCCAAAAATGCATGTTTGAACATAAATATGACATGGATTGTAATCAAAGCAAAGTTCACACTTATTTAAGAAAATACAATATACTATAAGTGCAACCAAGCTACTCAAGCAATCAATAAAGAGGCATAAACATTTAAAGAAAAATGGATGCAACAAGTATACAACAGCTCTCTTTGCTTGAGTTCCCCTTATAGGGTCAAAGACCACAACACATCACTCCATTAAACAAATCCCAATAGATCTACTATAGTCTTGAATCTAGTAGCATGTAAGGGTTTAGTAAATTGATCCGCTAGTTGATCATTTGTACCTACATGCTCAAGTACAATGCATTTGCTTTCAACTAGTTCTCTAATGAAATAATGACGGATGTCAATATGCTTAGTCCTAGAATGTTGAACCGGATTCTTTGAAATATTAATTGCACTCATGTTATCACAAAAGAGAGTAAGAGTACCTTGATTGAATCCATAGTCGACTAGCATTTGCTTCATCCAAAGAAGTTGTGTGCATCCACTCCCAGCAGCAATATATTCAGCCGTGGACAAGGAAATCGAATTTTGCTTCTTGTAAAACCAAGAGACAAGGTTGTTCCCAAGGAAAAAGCAACCGCCCGATGTACTTTTCCTATCATCACAATTTCCTGCCCAATCTACATCACTAAAGCCTATAAGACTAGAATTAGTGTCAAAAGAGTACCAAATTCTATAATTAGAAGTCCCATTCACATAACTAATGATTCTCTTAATAGAAGAGAGATGGGACTCCTTGGGATCCGATTGGTACCTAGCACACACACCCACACTAAAAGAGATATCGGGCCTACTTGCTGTCAAATAGAGCAAGCTACCAATCATGCCACAATATAAGGTTTGGTCCACACTTTTACCACTAGCATCCTTGCTTAGCTTCAAAGTGGTACTCATGGGTGTATCACAATGTTTGGCACTTTCAAGGCCAAATTTCTTCGCTAGGTTTTGGGCATACTTAGCTTGATATATGAAAATCCCATCATCCATTTGCTTAATTTGTAAACCTAGAAAGTAACTCAACTCACCAACAAGGCTCATCTCAAACTCATGAGACATGACATCAACAAATTGTTGGACTTTGATGTCATTTGTTTCAACCCATATAAAGCTTTCTTGAGATGATAGACATGATTAGGGTGGTGAGGATCTACAAACCCTTTGGGTTGCTCAACAAACACTTCCTCTTGCAAGACACCATTGAGGAAGGCACTCTTAACATCTATTTGATATAATTTGAACTTGTGCAAACAAGAAATGGATAAAAGAAGCCTAATGAACTCAATCCTAGCAACAGGAGCAAATGTCTCCTTAAAGTCAATACCCTCAATTTGAGAGTATCCTTGTGCTACAAGCCTAGCCTTGTTTCGCACAATGTTGTCATCCTCATCGAATTTGTTCCTATAAACCTACTTGGTGCCTATCACATTGGTGTTCTTAGGCCTAGGAACTAGAGTCCAAACCTCATTCCTTTCAAATTGGTTAAGCTCTTCTTGCATGACAAGAACCAAAAATTCATCTTTTAAGGCTTCATCAATTTTTTTGGGTTCTATTTGAGAGGTGTAACATGTGTAGCTAATTAGATTAGCCATTTGATGCCTAATCCTAACACCCTCACTAACCTCTCCAATGATGTCCTCTTTGTCATGGAGTTTCCTAACCCATGAAGCAGGTTCTTTTGAGTTCAAGAGAGGAATCCTATCAATAGGTTGTGTTATGTTATCATCAATGTTAGTCTTTTCAACATTAAAGATATCAACAAGCTTCTCCAAAGAGGAGTCATCAACTAAATCTACCTCCTCATCATGGTCAATAGATTTGAGCCTAGTATCATCAATGACAACATTAGATGATTCCATTACGGTCCTAGTTCTTAGATTAAAAACTCTATAGGCTCTACTATTCAAGGCATAGCCAATGAAGATACCCTCATCACTTTTAGCATCAAATTTGCCAAGTTGATCACGGTCATTCAAAATGTAGCATTTGCTTCGAAAGGTGTGGAAGCAGCTAACATTGGGCTTTCTACCTTTCCATAACTCATAGGAGGTTTGCCTAGTGTGGGGCTTAAGGAAGACTCTATTTCCTATGTAGCAAGCCGTATTGACGGTCTCGGCTCAAAGATTCCTAGGGACATTATTGCTAAGCAACATCACACTGACCATTTCTTAAAGAACTCTATTTTTCCTCTCAACAACTCCATTTTGTTGAGGTGTCCTAGGAGCCGAAAACTCATGAGAAATGTCTAGACTATTGCAAAAGTTTTCAAAGTGGGCATTCTCAAATTCCATCCCATGGTCACTTCTAATTCTTTTAATAATTTTAATTTTAGAGTTCGTCTCATTTTGAATTTTGGAGCAAAGCATCTTGAACTTGTCAAAGGTTTCATATTTTTCTCTAAGAAAATAAGTCCAAGTGTACCTAGAGAAGTCATCTACACACATAAAAATGTACCTCTTTCCACCTAAACTTTCGGTTTGCATAGGACCCATTAGATCCATGTGGAGAAGCTCTAGAGGTTCCTTAGTGGATAAGTACTTGCCCTTTTTATGCATACGTTTGGTTTGCTTCCCTTGTTGACAAGGTCCACAAACACCATTAACCTTTTTCCCAAGCTTGGGAAGGCCTCGCACAACATTGAACTTATCTAAGATTCTTAAATCCCTAAAGTTCATGTGACCAAGTCTTTCATGCCACAACTTTATTTGTTCATCCCTGGACACATTACAAGACACACTTCTAGCCTCAAGACAATAGCAATTGTCACTAGACCTCATACCTTTTAACAAGGTTTGTCAATTAGGCAATAGGATAGAACAATCATTTTTCCTAAACAAGACGGAGAGTCCATCATCACTAAGATGTGAAATGCTTATCAAATTGGCTTTTAGACCATCAACATACAGAGCATTGGACAAGGAAGGTAATCTGGGAATGGAAATGGTTCCCTTTCCTTTGACCTTCTTTTTAGATCCATCACCAAATGTGACATTTCCTCCCTCCTCCATCACAAAAGTCTCAAAGAAACTCTTATTTCCAGTCATGTGCCTAGAGCACCCACTATCCAAATACCAAAAATCACAAGAATGAGCTTTTAAAGCAATTTGTGCAACATGGCAAAGGTGTTCATCCTTTCTAATCCACCTAGGGGCAGTATTTTCCTTCCTAGTGGTCAATGGTACATGGGCACTAAATGTCCTAGGATCATGCAAAGGTGTTCCACTTTTCCTAGTGACATGCATCATGGCTCTAGATGTCCTAGGATCATGCATCATGGCTCTAGATGTCCTAAGATCATGCTTCATGGCTCTAGCCTTTTTCTTCTCTATCATGCTTTCAATCTTACACAATTTGATATACCTAAAGCAATTTGTTCTAATGTGACCATCAATACCACAAAAATGACATATAGGTAAAAAGTTAGGAATTATACCATATCCTTGAGGATGCATTGGAGCCTTCCCATATCTTTGTGGTTGTCTTGCTTGTTGTTGAGGAGTTTTCCTTCTTTGTTGTCGAGCAGGACTTGATTGCTTCCTTGGTTGAGCTTGCATGATAGGTGCCTTTCCTTTGTAAGCTTTTGGTTAAGGGAAGTTAACTTGAGGAGCCCTTGTAGGATGAGCTTGAGGTGGGCTTCTTGGTGCCACATTCACTTGAGCACTACTTGAACACTCTCTTAGATCAAGCTTCTTCAGAGGACCCATTGAAGTTTATGCTTCTTACAAAAATGGTATTGACTAGAGTGGAGGACATCTTGTTATCTTCAAACCCAAGCCCCTTCTTGTCACTTGGCCTCTTTCCAACATCTAGCATGTGGTCAAGTTTCTTAGTGCTAGAGTTTATCTTGGCCAACAACTCTCTAGCATCTGCAAGCTCTTTCTTCAACCCTTCTTCAATTCTCTTAGATCTCACCAACTCTTCATTTAGTTGGTCAACTTGAGTAGAGAGGTCTAGGTTTTCTTCTTTCAATCTCTTGATTTCATTCTTGTTGTTCAACCTTGAACTCTCAAACCTAGTCATGTAGTCCTTGAGATCCATTCTTTCCACACTTCCATTTGTGGATTGTGATAAAGATCCATCATCTCTTTAGTAGTTTTCCTCTTGACTTTCATTCTTTTTTTCACTAGCATCTTTGATCATAAGAGAGGATGTAAATGCTATGAAGTTAGCCATGAGATCTTCATCATCCAAAGACACATTTCCTTTATTGGAGTTATCACTTTCACTCCATGTGGCAACCATCATTTTTCCCTTTCTCTTGACCTTGTGATCTGCACATTCCGGGGCAAAGTGACCTATCCCACCACATTCAAAGCATTGGACTCCTTTCTTCTCGGTCTTTTCTTGCCTAGGCTCAAACTTTTTGAAGGGAGCATTTTTCTTGAAGTCTTGACCCTTGGATCCAAGACCTTTCCTCTCGGACTTGTAGAATTTCTTGAACTTCCTCATTAGCAAGGCCATCTCTTCATCTGAGTCATCACTTTCTTCCTTCTCAAATTTTGAGGCTTTCAAAGCAATAACTTTTTTCTTTTTCGATGGTGTGGGGTTAGGACATTTCCTAGATTCATAAGCTAGAAGTCTCCCAATCACTTCACTCGGCTTCATGTCCTTGTAACCACTATTCTCTTCCAAAGTCGTTACCTTAGACTCAAATCTATCGGGTAGAGATCTCATAATCTTCTGCATGATCTTCCTATCCGAATAAGGATTACCAAGTTTATGACTTTGGTTCACAATGTCCATCAGCCTTACTTCAAAGTCATTGAAGCACTCGTTCTCATCCATATTGAGCAATTCAATTTGCGTTTGGAGAACTTGAAGCTTTGACTCCTTAACCACTTCGGTTCCCTCATGTGCAACTTTTAAGATGTCCCATGCCTCCTTAGCTATCCTAGTATTTTGAACCAACTTGTACTGGTTCTCATCCATTGCACATAGGATGTCATGCATTGCCTTCCTATTCCACTTTGATGCCTCAAACTCTTGTGCATTCCATTGTGCCTTTGGTTTAAGAACATCATCTCCTCCATCTGCAGGAGTCATCATGGGTGGAGTGTAGCCATCTTCAACCGCCATTCATGCCCTATCATAAATTTGGCAAATATACGACTCCATCTTGCCTTTCCATTAGGCATAATTTAACCCGATGAGAAGTGGAGGTCTAGTGCTGGAAGCTCCCTCGTTGCCACCGTTTCCACTCATTATGTTTAATGAATGAATGATATGAATGCAAATGTATGAATTATCAATACACACACAAAATGCAACACACACCAAAATGAGCAAGGATCACATATGTATGTCTAGAAACCTGCTCTGATTCCAATTGAAACAAATATTATGGTGTGTAATATTAATCTAGAGGGGGATGAAAACATTTTAATTAACTTTTACCCAATTTTTGTTAAGAGTCAAATTGACAAAAATGCCCCTAACTAGTCACAATAATATCACAAGTGTAATAAGTGCGGAAATAATAAAAACACTTGAGATATACGTGGAAACCCTCCAAATGGAAAATACCACGGGCTGATGAGTGCACCACACTAGAACCTCGAATCCACTAATGGCAAGGAATTACAACCTAATCCCGATTTAATCCACCATCACTACCTAATCCCGGTATAAGTGAACCTAGTTCATCTTGCTTGTGCTTTAAGCTACCTACTCCCAAAAGCAACACAAGTCTTACTTCTTAGTGAAGAGATAAAGTGTCCTAAGTGAATATATGATGATATTCAATGAACAAACAAGGCTAGGAAACCCTATATGCTTATTTAGGATAACGAGATGACAATAAATGCAATCCTAGATATCAAGTGCTAAATGACATGTTCAAATAGCTTAGCTAAACATAGATCAATCAATCCTATGAAGCTATCACAATACAACACTCAATCATGTCATCACAACAATCTCTAATTTGTATCTAGAAATATTATAAGAGAATACAATTAATTAAAGAGATGGTTTAGCAAGCAAAAACACTTAACTTGTAAGAAGATAGTGAAGAGTTTACCAAACAAGATGTGATGAGGCAACCCTATCCATAGATGCACTCTAGATGAACTTAGATGATGCAAGATGAAGTTTTTATGCACATGGGGATGTTTTGAGTGATTAAAAATGAGTTCTTGAAAGTGTTTTTCCTTTGAAAATGTGTTCTAAGGAAACAATATGATATATTGAACTCTTACACGACCTTAAGACAATGATATATATATATATATATATATGAGATCCAAACAAAGTGATATCGTTTTGGAAAAAACGTTCCAACTTCTTCATTGTGCGCTGGTGAAGTGCGCTGGTCAAGTAGCGCACCACCAACGTACTGCCTAAAAATTTCAATAGGCGCTGGTCGACAGGCGCTGCACAGTGGCGCAACACAAGCGTAAAATCATTGGAATGTTTACGCTGGTGAGGCTGCGCTAGACGACTGGCACACCACCAGCGCATGCACATTTTTCCAACTATGCATGGTTGCAGCAGCGCACCTCAGTGGCGCAAGACTAGCGACAGTCCACTGTGAATGTTGCGCTGGTGGGGTGCGCTGGTCGAGTAGCGCACCACCAACGCAAGGCCTATTTTTTCAACACTCAAATGCACAAAAACAATAAATTCAAGAGTGATGAAATTGCATCCTACTTTCATAGCAAGATGCAAATAGGTCAACAAGAGTCATTTAAACTAAAATGCACACAAGAAAACACTCAACATATATGATCAAGATTTATGCTTGAATATGTGAGTGTGTGCAACTATCTCTTCAAAGTAAGTAAGCACAAGAATTTTACTTTTGATGCTTCTCCTCTTGAGGTATTGAGAGCCTAAGCTACCCTTATATGAACACCAACAATGTGGTTGTTCACGAAATAAGCCAATCAATAAATGAGAACTTTTCAAACTTGGACACAGAAATAAGGTTTTTGGTAAACCGGGAATAAAAAAACCAATGTTCAAAACAATAAAACAACTACTAAATTGGAGCCTAACCACTCCCAATGCTTTTCCTGACACGACATCCCTTGACCCAATGCGTATTGAGAAGACTCTCTTCTCTAACTCTGTCCAAGAATCAGTCCACTATAAAGAAGAACATACATGGATAGTGGCCACTGAATCTACTATCCAAAGTGAAGAATTATCTTCCGCTAAACATGATTCAATGACAAGTAAATCATATTTACATTTCACCTTTTTCCTCTTGGTGTCCTCTTCAAGATATTATGACAGTTCCTTTTCCAGTGACTGACCTTATCGCAATGGATACACCTCCCTTTTGCTTTGTTGGTCGAGGTGCTCTTTTTCTTACTTTGGGTTGGTTCCTTCTAGGGCTTCGCTTTAGCTTTGCCAGTAGACCTCTTCATCTTTTTTGGCCCAAAAAAAATTGTTCAACAACATTTGTCTCACCGGTCTTGCCATTGTTGTCCTTAGTCATGGACTCAAAAGTAGTCTGGATGATCTTCAATTTATCCATCCCATAGTTGCTCATAAACTTATCAAAACTCTTTGGAAGAGTCTTCAGTATGATGCTCACCTGGCTTGCCTCATCAATGGCCCTACCATTGACCACAGCTGTGTTGAAGTGGGACATCATGCCCAGGGCTTGCTCCTGGACCGATGAACCCTCATTCATCCTAGCAAGCATTACGAAACAATCAGCTTCGTGCCGCTTTTACTCGGATAGCTTCTTGAACATAGCCTGTAATGACTCCATGATTTTGAATGCTATAGTCATTGCCTCGTGCTTGGTGCACATCTGTCATTTTGGCTAACAGATATATTTAGGTCTTCTCATCAGCTGAGATCCATTTTTGGTGTGCCTCTTGAACGTTTTGTGTAGCATTTGCAGTAGACTTTGGTGGACATTGCTCCGTAAGCACTAATTTTATGTATTTAGCTACCAGGATTGAGTTAATATTATTTTTCAATTTGGTATAGTTTCTCCGGTTAATTTGTCATTAGAGAGGATTTGTAAAAGTCGAGATGACATTGCTGAAAAAAATAAATAAAAGAATTCATTCATCTCATACATTCATAACATGTATTTGTTTGGAATAATATTAACATGATGCATGAACCTGTTCCTAAATTTTTTTACTACACCACAACAATCCAACATACCACAAACAAGTGCCGCGTTAGGGTCGGTCAAGTACTTGTATGTTGGATAGAGACATTCTCAGTCAAATGATATACCAGAACAACTCTTATTATAATATCATGCAACCATCATTTGCTTCGGTCAGGATCTTAATAAACCAATTTATTTAAATCCTTTGTGAATGTGACCTATCATTTCAGATTTCATGAACTTAACTGGAGAATTACTGTCTTAGGATCAGTCAATCCCAAAATACATTCTGAAATCCTATCAGCTAGGAAGTCAACCATGATATTGACTCTCATGGAAACCTTCCTTAGGGAGGATGAAAACAAAGCCATCTCGAGCCCCACTTGAATCTCACGATATTGAACGAACGATGGAGACTGCAGGATATATTGTGATATATCCCTCTCCCATTCACTATTTTTTTTCTAGTTAGGGTTTTCATTTATAAATGCACCTATATTATACTAAGATTTAACAGCTAATTCAAATCTACGTGTCTAGGGCATTTTCCTAAATTAGTAGAATCTCATTCTTTAAACTAATTATTAAATATCTGATCTTTTAACGACTAAAAATCTAGTTTATTAATCTAATTCTAATCTATGTAAAATAAATTACCAAGACTAGAATTATTGATATGATTTACTAAGTTTTAACTATTAAAACTAAAACACATTATTAAGTCCAATTATTCTTACGGCCTTAATCAAATTAAACCTAATAATAATAAGAGGACTTAACTAATCCAACTAATTAAACAATTTAATTAATATACTCGTTTTAATGACAATTACAATGTTTTTTACACCTAGAAAACTAATCTCATTGTTAATAGCCAATTATGTGATTTGTCAATTTTATTAATCACATTAAAAATTAAAACACATAATTTTGTAGCCTATTATGCATGTATGATATATCAATATATTAGTGTCGGCATACTTAATCTAAATGGTATGTATATGCATAACAATGCTTTAATTATCACATTTAAAAAAACATACATAAATTGACCGAGTATGATGAGTTTATCTATATAAAAAAAAAATCTAATTACAAAAAATTATCCAATGTATTCCTTGACCCTCTTGTAATTCAAAAATCTTCAAGTCCTGTCTTCTGTATCTTCTGCGTCTTTCAAGCCAAAAAATAAGTCCAACTTGATTTATTTTTAATGGATCAATCTCATTGGTTAAATCCCTTGTAAAACCCAAATGTTACTCTAATATTTTTCAGATGCTCGAGAATTCCCAAAATCAGTCTAAACACGCTTGTGTACACGTAGCTCTAGCGCTTGCAGACGTGTAACCCTAGCACATCATGTGTGTTGCCGCATTTGCGTGCATGGGCCGCGTTGCAGGGTTGCCACTTTTGCAAAGGGCAGCCTTGCACTGCACCATGCGCAACAATTGCGCATCAATTTCTTCGATTCCACTGTTTAGCTATGCATGATAATACCGTGCAACACTTGCATATAAATGTGCATGACACCTGCACAACCACATAACAACACAACAAATGAATTGCACAAGTGTTGCGCAATGCAAGCAACTATTTTATGCAGTTGCGCATGCATCCCAAAATTTATTGCCTGCAGTTGAGCATGCATCCCAAATCAATTGTTGCACAAACGATTCGTGCGGCCGCTGTGAAACACGTTCCAGATCGTTCTTCTTCACCGTATTACATATATAATATATATTTTTACATACGGTAAAAACGATGAAAAATAATATATATATATAACCCGGAATTAATATTACATCAGAAAAATATTACATTTGACATCCAAAATCCTAAAACCCACCATTCCATACAATTAACGATCAATCATGTTTTAAATAAAATTTTAAAACATCATACATTCAATATATTGTGCCTACACATATATACATGCAATTAATCAAGAACAAAGATCGATTTATTCAAATATATCGTACTAGGACTCTGATACCAATTGTAAACCCTAGAGTCGCGTAACGGAAAGGATTTCAAAACTTTTTTAAAAAATATTTAAAGACTCTATGAGCCGTATACGATATATAAGAATAAATAAAAGGGTAGGATTCAAAATCATATCTCAAAGCTAACTCCTTCATTCTTTAATTTGCATTCCGATTTGTACCACCGGATATTTCTCGCTATCCCCCATGTTCCAACAGCTATATGTGGGCACGTCACAGACTTCAGGAGGTTGTATGGAGGTTATAGAAACAACACAAAACAACTCTTGCTTCGTGTATATGGAATTCAGCCACACTTGAATAATAAAGAAAAAAATTTAACCTTTTTTTATTCCCTTTTTCTTGTTGGCTGCACCCAATTCATATTTTTCTACTCTTTTTTTTGTGTGTTTCAATTATCCGTTTATATAATTTATCATTATTTTTTTTTTTTAAAATAAGATACTAAGGACCCGTTTTATATACGCTTTTTATCTGTTGTTTTTAAAAAATAAAAATAAAAATAAAAATGAAAATGAAATCAATATTTTTTGTTTCAATTTTGAATTCTGAAAACATGTCTGGTAGCATATATTGAAATCTGTATGTTGAAAATGAAAATAAAAAAAACGGGTCTACTAGATTAACCGACAAAATTTGCAATTAGGTAACCAAAACAGTTTTCCTCTGTTAATTACTCAATCCATTAATTCGAAATATATTAATTGTAATCCCAAATTTCTTCAAATTTCCAGATTTCATTATTGCAAGCATCGCAAGCCAACTTTTACAAATAAATGATTTCAAGCCATTTGATCCACTGCAGACAAGCTTGTCATTGTGGTAAGTGCAGACCAGTTGCTACTTGAAAACAAGAACAATAACAGAGCTCCAACAGTAATAACAATCTTGAAAAATTAGTAGATCTGTTGACTGCACAGATCTTTTTGATGATTGTAAAATGTGAACTTAATATAATAACCAAATGAAACAAAACAATATCAAAATAGTGCTATTGGTGTTGAGATTATTATTACAAAAAGTGGTTTAAAAAAACAATTTTAGGATCTAGGCAACATTATTATTAATGAAATGGGTTAAAGTCCAAATTTGGTTTACAAATTGAAATCCTTATCCAAATTTCGGTGTGATTTTAGCACTTGAGTGAAACCACTTAATTTGGGGCTGATCATCCTAATGCCAATTTATCCTCCACCACAGCAGATCGGAAAACGGAAAATTTCTTCAATTTTTTTTTTTTTTTTTAATGAAGACATCTGGAAAATTTCCAGATTTTCTATTTTTTTTTTCAAATTTCTTTCTTTAATGAAGAAAACGGAAAATTTTAATAAAGATCGGAAGAAGTAGAAGAAGGTCGAAAGAAGAAAAAGATCGGAAGAAGAAGAAGACGATGATGATGATGATGATGATCGGTGGGTCGATCTGTGTTTGGAGGAGCCAATCGGCGAAGAAGAGCAGATCACAGGAAGAAGATATCAGGCGAAGAAGACGAAGAGAAGAAGAGAAAAAAAAAATGGAAATCTGTTGAACGATGAAGAAGGAAAAAGAATGAGTATTTTAGATGAGGTCCGGTGGTTGAGAAAAAAAAAACAAAATTATTTATTTAAAAAAAAATAAAAAACAAAAACAAAAAAAGTATTGTGTTTTTAAATATTTCACTGTTAACTGATTTTGATTTTCATTTTAGTATTTGTTTTTTTAAAATTAAATGAAAAATAGTTAACGAACATGAATTCGAAATCATTTTTAAAAAATAAAAATAAAAACGGACTGAAATATAGTTGTCATATTTAAAAAATAAAAATGAAAACGGACTGAAATATAGTTGCAGGAGAGGGTTTAATACTTTTCCAAATAAGAAAATTAGTATTTTAGTGACCAAGTTAGGGGTGGTTTGTTTTTTTTCTTCTAAAAACTTAACAGTTCTGAATTTTTCTAACGACTGAATAGAGACTAAAATCTGAACCTGAATAACATGTTTGTTTGTTTTTTTTCACATCTGAATGTATTGTCAACACGTTTGTTTTTTTAAAGTAAAACTGTCTGAATATAAGTAATTTTACATTTATACCTATGTTAAACAATTATACATATAATATGAAATAAAAACAATCCAATAATAATAATTATATATGAACACATATGATCATGATCTTCATATTCGATTACAAACAAACTTCATTTTTCTAGGAAAAGAAAATATATATTTTTTCAAAAAATAAAAAGGACATCAGTAAAATTCGTACAAAACACTATAATATATATATATATATATCACCATACTATCATAATAAAGTATCGATATTAAACATTAATATGAACAGTGATTAGGGTTCTTTTTTATTTTTAAAGATATTTAAAATAAACAATATATTAAAATAAAGATTTCTATACCATATGTAATTTTGATGAAATTAGAAATATGTTATATATTGAGGGATAGTATCGAAAGAAAATATTTTATATTGCATTTAATGGAATTCAGTGATTTGTAATTAAGTTAAAAGTCATAATTTTTACTTTTTATTTTAAGTTGTTTTTTAGGATTTTTAAGTTGTTTGACCACTTAAAAAAACAAACAAAACAATTTAATAATTATGATTTAGACCCATTATGTTTTAAGTGTAAAAAACAAACGACCCCTTAGTATATGATTCTAAATCCCACATAACTTTTGTTCACTAAGACTTGAACACTTGACCTAGTTAGAAAATAAAATAATCTTATTATTTTATCTATGATCTTAGTCATAGTTCGAACCTGTAACCTCCAATTAATAATTCTCAATTAATAATTCTCAATTAATAATTTATGAATTATTAATATTTTAATTAAATAATCTCATCATTTAATTAATTCCCATAATGAATTTCTTGTTACTTTCGTAACATAATTAATTGGACCCTCCAATTAATTAACCGTGACCCTTGTTTCCATCATCGTTCTGGCTAACAAAGAGACCTAATAGACCTACAGTCTTGAGCTCCAATAATCCTTAGAAAAATTAATTAAACTCTTTAGTTAATATTTCATGATTATTAACCTCCAAGTTGCTCCACTAAAAACCCTGAGGCTGTACTGTCTTAACTGTAACTGTTTTACACAAACATAAATTAAAGTTGTCCATCGATATAGCTATTGCATACGGTATGATCCTCCATAAGTAATTCATAATTAGAGCTAGGTCATAAAGTCCATTATACCCCTCTAATTATGTCTTTTCCATTAAGTACCATTGATTCTCTAATGAATAATAAATTCTAACTTCCTTGTCGGAAGAAGGAGAGCGCTCATATTGTTCAAGCCCCGAATCAACTCTTAAGGGAACTACTATTGACTTCTCACCAAAAGGAGTGGATTCCATTATTGTGTACAGACCTTCCCATCCATAAGCCAAATTGCGATTCCAACATAAGAAGTTCTTGACCAAGAATACAACTTTGATCTCACCCTTGGTATATATAAAACCACTATCTAACCTGAAGAAGTTGATAAGACACTCAGGATTAAAATCACCCATATATAACCATCATTTGTCTATATATATGAATCTCATCATATAACGGATCTTGATGAGAGTTTCATATAGATCGTGGCCCAGTCTCATATGATCAACTCATATAAGGTGCATCCATTCTCATATCACTATATAAATAATCTGTGACAATATCATCGTACATTATGGAATAGACCGCAGTTGTAGATTAATTATAAATAAAGTATCCAACTCTATTTGCTATCTTCGGACTTTTTAGATTGCTTATCTCAAACAGAATTCCTCTGTATATGACACTTGTATACTCAGTTAGAGATTACATCTGGCAATCTTGGATGATAAGTACACGTGATATAAATGTATGAGACATATTAATAGAATGAAAAGACTACTTCTTTTATTTATAATTTATCATTGTTTATTTATTACAAGCTTTAGAGCAAAAAATGCAATAAGGCCATCTCTTGCAAGACTCTATTTTTCCTCTCGACAACTATATTTTGTTGAGGTGTCCTATAAACAGAAAACTAATGGGAAATGCATAAGCTATTGCTATAATTTTCAAAACAAGCTTTTTCAAACTCTTTCCCTTGATCACTTATAATTCTTTTAAAGCTTTTAATGTTAGAATCTTTCTCGGTTTTAACTTTAGTATAAAGAATTTCAAAGTGGTTTCTTGAGGTCTCTTAGAGATTGTACAAGGTGCAGCTCTTCCTCTTAATGATCAAGCAACCAAAGTCAATCTCTGTTGCATCTTTTGAATCTCAAATCGTAACTCTTCAGGCTTAGATTGCTCAAATGACTGCGGACTAGGTTAGTTCGCAGGACGAGCTAGCCATAACAACATCCCTTCTGGTGATGGAAATTGAACTTCGTCAAAACGTGGATTTCATAATTCAGGAGACAGAGAGTCAAGTCCAACAACTGTGAGATCAATGCTCCAACCTAAACAATATTTTTATGCATATTATGAGAGAATTATAGCTAAAAGCCATGGATCAATATAAGTGATCTCTTGCTTTTTACTCCTTCATGTATCATGAATATTAGAAGAAGATGAGGGCAACTCATGACATTTTTTAGAGCAAGGATAGAGTCGGGAGAAGATTGTGCATCGCTTCTAGAGGGTTCGTGGAAAAAGAACGGGAGAAAGCCTTAGGTTTCATCAAGCACCAATAAAAAAACTAGTGAGATCACTTTTGCCAAGTAGGCGACGAGCCTTTGCCAATGCATCTAGAAATGGTCAGTGAGCCAGTAGCTCCCATGATCTACGCTCAGGGGAGGTTACCTCTCCTTTTTTTAGAGAAGTTCGGCATGGGTCCTCCTGCAAGGTACCTGTTAGGTCTATGAGTTGTGTTAGAGTAATTCTATATCAAAATTATATGTCCCTTGTATTTAGTAATTGTCTAAGTCATGTTGAATCAAGCTTTAAGAACGAATGACAACTTGTCAAGCAAGGAGAAGCCTTCAAAGTGGAACAAGCCTTATTGCACATCAAAGGTAATGTAGACTTCATTTCTCTTATAGGATATTTAGGCATATATAAACATTCTTCCATATGTATCTCTATATCATTTGGCATAACACAATACACTAGACATGACCACGGTTCGGTTCGAACCGTGGAACCGAACCGTAACCGTGTGAAATGAACCGTAATCATAACCGGAACCGGAACCGGAACCGTGGGGGCGGCGGTTCGATTCCGGTTCATCCTCTTAAACAACCGACCAGGAACCGACAGTTCGGTTCCGGTTCCGGAACCGTCAGTTGCAGGCCTTTAATTTTATTTTTAAAAAAAATGTGAATTTTAAAAAAAAAAATTAAAACAGTCGTTAGGCTCCAACGGTCTGCTGACCGTTGGGCCCAATGGCTTTTTTTGTTTCTTTTTCCCTTAAATCTTTAATTTCCTATAAATACTCACCCCTAATTCATTATTCATTTCTTTCACACAATTTCTCTCTCAACTCTATCTCAAATCTCAATTTTCCTAATTCTCTTCAATTATCTCCCAATTAGTCAATTATTTATTTGTTTAATTTAGTGTATTGCAATTATTATTTTTTAAAATCATTTAAAAATCCTTTTCAACAATTTTTTAAAATATATTTCCAATAAAAAATTTAATTTTAATTTCATCCATTTATCTTAATTTTTTTGAAGAGTTTTTTTACAAATTATTTTTTTCGATGGCAAGTGGAAGTGGAAGTGGAAGTGGAGTAAGAGACATTCCACCAAGGCATTCCGTTTCCAGGACCGGTAAGGGTCGTATGTCGGAGCCGGAGCCGGATCCGGTTCAGCCGGATAATATCGGTTTTGATGACACCGCTTACCATGAGTTCCTGCAACGACAAGCCTATCTTGAATATCTAAACTATCCAATCAATCCAAATCCCCCTTTAATAATTTCTGAACCCAATTCTAGCCAGCCTAGCGGCCCTAGCCCTAACCCCGGTAATATGGCAAGCCAATCAGAAAATATACCCGATTTTGCTGTAGATCCAAAATTTTGAAGAGGTGTTAGAGAAGGATAAAAAGTAGCTCAAATCTGATCTATTCGTTCTCCACATGAAAAAAATTACGAAACCGGATAGAACATATTGGACGGTGTGCAATTACTATCCTAAAGAATACAAGTGGACTAAATCTGAAGGATACGGCACATATAGGAAGCATATTACGACCCGTTATCCAGCAGAACTTGCCAAGAGGAATGCACAATCTCAAATTTCCAGGTTTTCTACCCCTGACACTCAATTATTTAAATATAGTGATCAAGCTAATAGAGAAGAATTAGCAAGGATGGTAGCTGTAGAACATTTACCTTTTAGTTTTTGTGAAAAAGTTGGTTTTATTAAATATTGTCATAAAGCATTAAATCCTGCTGCATGTCATGTCCCTAGGACCACTCTCACGTGTACAATGAATGATATTTATAAAAAGGAAAAAAGGATTTTGAAAAAATATTTTGCGAACTATATAGGTCGTGTTTCCGTATGTGCTGACATATGGACTGACCATTGGCGAATGCATTCATACTTGGTTGTAACTTGTCATTATATGGACAAAGCATGGACAATACAAAACAGAATTCTTGCATTTAGAGTTTTTGATGATGCACATATTGCTAATAATATTTATAAAAATATGAAAATCATTTTTGAAGAGTATAAAATTGAAAGAAAAATTTTTTCAATTGGTTTTGATAATGCTTCTAATAATACGGTAGCTATTCATGCTTTAATCGAATTATGCAAGCCTTATTTTAATAGTAAATTTTTTCATCATTGATGTGCTTGTCATGTTTTAAATTTATGCGTTCAAAAAGGTTTGGAAATTCTTCAAGCTTTTATTAAACCCATTAAAGAGGCACTCTCATATTTGTGGAAACATCCTAATGTTATGAAAACATGAGTAAGATTTTGTAAATAGACAGGTAGGCATCCCATTATATTTTATCGTGATGTTCCAACACGTTGGAACTCTACTTATAAATTGCTTTGTGAAAGTTATGAATATAGGGATTTATTAGTTTCTTTTATGCAATATAATGTTAGTCAAATCAATCTTTATGCACACCATTGGGATGTTTGTAAGAAAATTTATAATTTGTTAAAGGTTTTAATAGTACTACTAACAATTTGTCAGGTATTTATTATTTTACTACTCAATTATTTATTATTGAGGGTTGTAATATTGCTGGTGCATTTGCTGACTGTTCATTTGATATACAATTACAGTCATGCATTGAAGCTATGAACAAAAAATGGTTAGACTATTATAGAGAGTTTCCAACTATTTACCTACTTGCGTTGTGTTTTGGACAAATTATTTAACTCTTTATTATAATTGTTTAGGCATACAATTAGAAATTAATACTTATTGTGCTACAATTAAGACATTATTTTATCAGTTATATGATGAATATCGTAGAATTTATGGTCCATCATTGAATATTAGTGTTCCGCAAAATGAAAATGTCTCCCAAACTCGATCTTCTTGAGTGTTGGGCACAGGGTCTGCACTTTTATCCTAAAAGATCAAAATATTACGAGGTTCTTTTTCTTCTTCATCAAGTTCGATCTCGTATGATGAGATAGAAACTTATCACAGTACCAATTTTCAGTTTATAAGAGACGGTGATGTGGATCAATTTGATATTCTACATTGATGGAGAGAACATCAAAAGCACTTCCCAATCTTGTCTATAATAGCCAAACAGATTCTTGCAACATCGATTTCTACAGTGGCTGTGGAACAAGAGTTTAGCGCGGGTGGAAATATTTTGGATCAAGACGGTTGCTTTTGAGTCCATAATCAATTCAAGTCCAAGTGTGTGTTGATGATTGGACAAAGACTGAATATATACAACAAGAAATGAAGCCAAAAGTGATTTACGATTTCATTGATGATGATCACACCACTGGTACCGGAACGGAAGGCAGCGATTAGTTACAGACTTACATAATTACATATGTAAAAGACAATAAAATGTAAAAGAAATACGTGGTCTTTGATTCCTCTAAACCTCAAGAGGATATGTATACAACTTAATTTTGGTACAAATTAAGTGCAAGACCATTTTTTTTCATTTTTAGTTTTATACATTTATTTCAATTTATGTATTTAGTATTATTATTTTTTATTTCAATTTCAGCTTACGACCTTACACAATAAAATTCATTTACAATTTCACATTATTACATGTCTTATGTTTTCGTAATTTTTTTTAAAAATGAGTACAAATGTATAATAAGAAAAAAAAAGGAACCGAACCGGCCGGACCGGCCGAACCTGACCGGAATCGGCCGAATAGGAACCGCGGTTCAAAGGTTCCGATTTCGATTCTGGCTTCTTTCTGAACCGGAACCGGAACTGGCCAGAACCGTGTGCATGTCTACTTCATCTGCTTCTGCTCCTGCTCCTGCTCCGTTCCCTTCCTAGCTTAAGTCCAAGATGACGATCCTTACATCGTGGGCTACCAAGGTAAGGAGCAAGGGGACCTTTGTTTCTCATGTTGCTGATGCAAATACTACCACTCTTTTTTTGATTACCCCCGTAGCTACTGTTGCTACTTCTACCGCCCCCACGGTTATCTTACCCGATGCCCCTCCATCTAAGTTCCTAACTCCCGGAGCTTCGGAGGACCCCGAGACTGGTGTTGAAGAGGTTCCTCCCATTCGCCCTCAACATCAACCTAGCTATGCTATGCTTGACAAGGTCTTTGGGTAGTTTGTTGCATCCTGCCCAGGTGGCAGCCTTTCCCTGATGTCTTCAATGCCCGTAGATATCCTGATCACCAAAAGGTCAGCCCTTTTGGCCGAGGTAACCATCATCTTTCATCATTTCTCGTGACAGATAGCTTGATCATTTTCTAACTTGAAGTTTTTCAATCTGTAGGCTTTCAAATTCAACGTGGTCGTGGTTCATCAGGTGGCCTCTCTTCGTGACCGTACGGCTAAAGCTGAGGCTGAAACTGAGAGAGCCATAAGGTTGCTTGCACGAGCTCAAGCTCTAGTGCAAGAGATGAAATCAAGCCAGGGGGGATGGAGGCAGAGCTGGCCGAGATTCTCTACGACTATGAGAGGTTAAAGCATTTCTTTGATCAAGAAACCCTTCACCCTAAACGCCAGGCCAAGCAAAGGGATACTTTGAATACTGAGGCTAAGATGTTAGACAACGAGAACTAGTCCCTGCACATTCAGTGGCCAAACTGCAAGCTGAGGTGGATGCCTCCTTCAGTGAAGGGTATTTTTATGCCTCTTTCTAGGTTGTTGAAGCTCTATCTCTTCCCTTCGACCTATCCACTATTGCCAACTAGGATAGAGAGAAGATCATGACTAAGGTGGTAGAGATGTCTCATCCCGATGGTGATGGAGTAGGTCTTTCTAGCATAGTTAGAGTCGAGAAACAGTCGGTCGTGACAGATCTTCCTCCTTCTTCTCTAGTCCTTTCATTTTTTGGTCTCGGTGAATCCTAAAGTGGGGTTCAGCTCGCACAATTAGAGACCACTTTGAAGATCCCTCTAGAGCAGAGTTGAAGGTTGAGAAGAGCGAAACGGAGGTTACGGCTATCACTTTGGACGTGGCCATTCCCCATGAGGTTATGGCCATAGTTAATGAGGTCTTGAAGGAGGACCAAGCCGGGTAGCTAGTAGTTGAAGAGCCTCTGGAGGAGGGGGTGGTAGGAGTAGCCAACCGGGATAAGCAACCACTAGAAAGAGGGGCGATGGGTGAAGTCCAACAAGGAGGAGAAGCAATAGGAGGGCACCAGGAAGATGTTGGAGTTTGATACAATCTTCTCATGACTTGTTTTGATTGCCCTGAAAAGGGGGTAGACACACTACTTTACTCATGACCAGTGTAAACACTTATTTCTTTATTTTCTCTTTGTGTAGCCCGGAACCTGAGGTTGGGCTCCCTGTTTGATAAATGTAGCCTTTGCGTTGGATAGGCTCCCTCATTATCAATGAAAATTGGTTTTCCTTTCTTTACTTCGATTAATCCTGATCGTGAACTTCAAACTAAGCTGGGAATTCCTCGCTTGATTTTTGACCTCGACCTGGATGTGACCTTCAGAACAATCCTGACTTAATTAAATTTGATAAAGAAAAACTCTGAATCTGTTATGTGCAAGCATACTAGTTGGATAGAAACCTAGCTCTAGTTCTCAGCATTTGGTAGGAATTTCATGTCTTTGGGAGGAGCCCCCTTGCTTTGTGTCTCGCATCTTTGATGAATCCTTATTCAAACTTTAACCTAGAGATATAAAATCACACGTTTATGAAAAACCAATGGTTAGTAGTAATCAGGTGTTTGATACTTAGGCGGAAGCTGTATGGTAACGACATGGATACTCATTTTCCTGGCATTTGGGGAGGTATCTTGTCATGGCGACCTCAGTCCAACAAACAAATCAATATTAAATCTTAGATCCTTCTTGGGGGTTGTAACTCGACCAATGCATCAGGAGGGCTGTCTAGCTATATCATGGTCTCGAGATCTGGATGACAACTATGCTCTTACACTCAGACCCTTCTTGAGGGTGGTAGCCCGACCAAGGCATCAAGAGGGTTATATAATTATATCATGGTCTCGAGATCTGGATGACAACTATACTCTTACACTCAGACCCTTTTTGGGGTTGGTAGCCCGACCAAGGCATCATGAGGACTATTTAGCTATATCCTGGTCTCGAGATCTGGATAGAAACTATGTTCTTACACTCAGACCCTTCTCGACGGGGGGTGGTGCCAGACCAAGGCATCAAGGATAGTGAGGGGGCTTCCCCGAATGATCTCTAGTCTCGAGGCGGTTATGGTGAGTTTACTTATGGAGAAAATACTAGGATATGAAGAAATTAACAGCTCATGGAGAATACAATCGGAGATGGAGAAATAATTAGAAGACTTAATTGATGACCAAAATGGAGTACATTATTGTTGAGAATTTTATTAAAACCTAAATGGAGGTAGCCTGCTCAAGAGTCCACTGCCTAGGGATAACTTTCTCAAATGCTCAACATTCAAGGTGTGGTCAATAGGTCGACCCTCCATGTCTTCAAGCTTGTATGCCCCATTATGAACCACCATCTTTACCAAATATGGCCCTTCCTAGTTGGGTTCTAAGACTCCGTTTGACCTTTTCCGGGTGTTCAGGGTCACTTTTCTAAGAACCAAATCCTTGAAATTTCGGGCTTTAACCTTTCTATTGAAATACCTGGAATTCTTGTTCTGGTATACCGCTACTTTCTCAACTACCCGGTCCTGCTTCTCTTCTGTGAGATCTAGATTAGCTCGGAGCTTGACCTCATTGCTCTCAGGTTTAAAGTGTTACACCCTGAATGAGGCCAGTTTATGCTCGATGGTAATGATTGCTTCAACCTCGAAGGCTAAAGAGTATGGTGTCTCTTCGGTAGCTGTTTTCTTTGTAGTCCGGTATGAACAGAGAACTTCAGGAAGCTCCTCGACCCATTTGTCTTTCTTCTACTATAATTTCTTCTTCAACAACTTCTTGATAGTCTTGTTTGTGGATTACACCAGCCCATTAGTCTGAGGGTGGGATATTGAAGAGAACCCGAGGTCGATTTCCAAACCTTTACAAAAGTCTTTGAATCGGGTATTGTCAAATTGTTTGCCTAGGTCAGCTATAATGATAAGTGGAGTCCCGAACCTACAAACCACGTTGGTTTTGATGAACCTCATCGTATTCTCTTTTAAAATTTAGGAGAGAGGTTTTGGCTTGACCCATCTTGTCAAATAGTTGATTGCCACGAAAGCGTGCTTGGCTTGCCCATGAGCGATAGGAAGCGGTCCTATCAAGTTGGCCCCTCACATGGCAGGGGTAGGGTGGATTGATAGATGAAAGCTGCTCCGGTGGAAGATGACTCAAGTTTAAAGTCCTCTGACACAGTTCATAGGATTGTACAAAACTCTTCGCGTCTTGGTGAATTGTTGGCCAGTAATACCCCAAACGGAGCACTTGATGTGCTAAATCCTCCCCACCAATGTGATTTCCACAGTCCCCTGAATGTACCTCTCTTAATGCCCAACTAGCATCGTTCAGATAAAGGCATCGAAGTAGAGGAAGAGATTTTCCCCTTTGGTAGAGGTATCCACCTACTAGGCAATTCTAAACTGACAATTTTTTTGGGAAGCTTTCCTTCCTAGAGGTAGACAGCTATCGGGTCCATCAAACAGGGGCAGCCGATCCACTGGACAGATTTTTTGGCCTGCATTTATGCTCGACTGGGAGATCACCTAGAGGGGTACTCCCTTAGGTAGAGCTTGACCTTCATTCACGACTATCTTTGTTAAGACCTCCACTCGGTGGTTTTGCTATCGAGGTATTTGCTCGATCCAGAATCCTTTGAACCTTTCCCTTAGTTGCTGGATTAGCTTCAGGTAGACTACCATGTTGTCACCCTTCGCTTGGTAAAGTCCTGTAACCTGGTTAACAATGAGCAGTGATTCACTCTTGACATAAAAATAATCGTCCCCAAGCTTGATGGCGACCTTTATTCCGGCTGTGAGAGCTTTGTACTCTGCTTCATTAGTGGTTTCTTTAAATTTGAACCTAAAACAATGACAACACTCCACTTTTTCAGGATCGATCAGAACTATGTCAGCACCTCCCCCTGACTGCCCAGATGCTCCATCCGTGTAAGGGGTCCAGGCTTTATAGTCTTTCGGCCAATTATTGCCCTCTTGAAGTTTCTCATGGGTTGGACTTGGTGTTACCAGTGTCTTTTCACTTGAGAGGGCTGAGAACTCAGCTACAAAGTCTGTTAGAGCTTGAGCTTTGATCATCGTTCTAGATTTATACTTCAGGTTAAACTGGGAGAGCTCCAAAGCCCACAGGACTAGCCTTCCAGATATATCCGGCCTCTATAAAAATTGGGAGAGAGGTTTGTCCGTTACCACTGCCACTGTATGGGTTAGAAAATAAGGACGGAGCTTCCTAGTCGAGGTGACTAGGGCAAGAGCGAGCTTCTCAAGAAGGAGGTAGTTCTTCTCTGGTTTGAATAGCGTGTGGCTGATATAGTAGATAGGTTGTTGGATCCCATCCCCACACTCCTTGACCAAAGCCCCACTTACTGCCATTTTTGACACTACCAAATGCATCTGTAATTCTTCCCCAGACATTGGTTCAAGTAACAATGGTGGGCTAGCGAGGTACACTTTGAAGTCCTGAAAAGCTCACTCACTGTCCTTGTCCCATTTCATGTTCTTTTACTGTTTGATGGCTTTAAAGAAGGTAAGACATTTATCCGTGGAACATGAGATGAACCTGTTGAGCGTTGCTACACGCCCTATCAAAACTTGAACTTGTTTAAGAGTGATAGGAGAATCTAGGTTCAGGATAACTTGGATCTTTTTCGGGTTTGACTAGATTCCCCTCTCATTCACCATGAAGCCCCAAAACTTCCTCGTTGTTACCCCAAAAACATACTTGGTGGGATTCAGCAGCATTCGATTCTCACTTATTATCTGGAAAATCCTACGGAGATGTTCATGGTGTTCTTCTGCTTTCCAGGATTTAGTGATCATATCGTCTATGAACACCTCTGTTGCTCTTCCTATCTTCGGTTTGAAAAATTGATTGACCAATAGCTGGTATGTAGCTTCTCTGATTTTGAGACCAAAAGGCATTACCTTGTAGCAATAAAGACCCTGCCCCGTGATGCAACTGGTCTTGTCTTAATCGGTGGGGTGTATCATATTCTGGTTGTACCCCAAAAACGTTTCTATAAAGCTGAGAAACTTGTTTCCATATGTGGAATCTACCAATTGGTCGAATTTTGGTAGAGGAATGCTGTCTTTTGGACACGCCCGGTTGAGGTCGGTGTAGTCGACACATATACGCCACTTTCCATTCACCTTCGTGACCATGACCACATTGAAAATCCATTAGGGGTAGCACGCTTCTCTGATAAAGTCTGCTCTGATCAACTTATACACTTCCTCTTGAACTACAACATTCCTTTCAGCGATAAAGTGACGTTTTTTTTGCTTGACGAGCTTGATGGTTCAATCCATCACTAATCGATGAGCAGCCAATGATATTTAGATCCCGGGCATCTCGTCATGACTACAAGTGAAGATGTCACTTAACTCTCGGAGAAGCTCGATCAAACCTTCTTTCACTTTTGGCTCGAGGGTAGCCCCGACCTTGACAACCTTGGAGGGATTGTCACTTTTGATAAGTATCTCCTCTAGCTTGTCCACAAGGTGCTCGCTGGCCCATTCTCTGCTCTGTTCTTCTTTATCAAATATCAGGGGATCATTGTTTGGGTCATCCCTGCTGTTTCCATAACTTGGATCGTCGCTACTTGCTCGAATTGTTTCCCCAAAGCTGTTGGATTGGCAGACACTGCATAGCATTTTCTGGTTGCTTGCTGATCCCCATGTACCTCTCTTACCTTATTCCCCACTGGGAATTTTAAAACATTATGGTAGATAGACAGGACTTCTTTTAAGGAGGATAGGAATGGTCTCCCTAGTATCACGTTGTAGGTCGACGGGGTGTCAGCAACAATGAAGTCTGTCATAATGTTTTGTTGGAAGGGTACGGTTTCAGTGATCACTAGGAGGATCTTTGATCCCACTGGTATGATCGAATCCCCAGTGAATCCACATAGCGGGGTTGTACAACTATTGTAACACCACTGCTTCAAATTCAGCTTCTCCAAAGTGTCATTGAAGAGGATGTCTACACTACTGCCTATATCAACGAGCACGCGGTGAACCACACAGTTTGCAATCTATACCGTGATCACTATGGTATCGTCATGAGGTTGCACGGTGTTATAGACATTTGCCTCGGTGGGTATCTGTGCTGACTGGGATGGGCCAGTCGAGCTTTGGTGGACCTTGAAGATACCCCGACCTTCATCGACATGGGGAATCTTCCTTGCATGGTTTTTCCTTGAACTATTGGAGGTTCCAGTTAGGGTGCCCCCCACTGATGGTGTGTATCACTTGGATTTGTTGCATCAAATCCTTATATTCCCATTTCCCTTCTCAGCATGGTCACGGATATCTGCTTGTACCTCCCTTCTAGTCTGGATGTTGTCCTTGACCAACTGCAAGAATTCTATCAAACATCCTCTTCTTATCAAAGCATTAATCTGTTTACGTAGGTTATAGCACTTTGAAGTGTTGTGCCCTACGTCTTCATGAAAGTCCTAGTACATGTACCTATTACTCCTGTCTACTGGGGCTTTCATGGGTGTAGGCTTCTGGAGTAGCCTCTTGTCCTGAATGATGAGGCAGATTGTTTCTCGGGATACGTTCAAAGGGGTATAACGATCATATCCTCTTTCATCTCGTGTAACGGGAGCTAGAGTCCTTGGAGAAGGCAAAGCTCACAAAGGGGTTCGTCTCCCAGGATACCTTTCTTGCCTAGGTTGGGAAGCGGGTAACAGGTACGTCAACTTGTTGAGAGGCTTGTTTTTTATTTTCAGAGCCTGTTCAGGTTTGAGAGCTTTCTTCTTCTAGATATTCGACATCCTTATGTCGTCATGCTTGATTTTGACCTTGAGCTGTTCGTCAGTCTTGACCTGCTCAAGAGCTCGATTATAGGCCTCCTGGTAGGTCTCTGGAGGTCGCTTGGCAAAGGATCGAAAAAGTTTTCCTACCCTTAGGTTCCACCGAAAGTCCGCGAGGGTTTTTTTCTCGATAAAAACTCCCATCTGGATGACTTCCTTGTGAAAACCCTCTACATATGATTGGAGTGTTTCACCTCAATCCTGAACCACGTATTGAAGGTGTATATGATCCTTTGGATGCGGTTTGACCCCTTAGAACTATGAGCAGAAGTCGGTTGATAGCTTCGTGAAAGAATCTATGCTACCATCGGGCAATTTCCTGAACCATGTCTCTACGTAGTCGGTCAAGGTGGTTGAGAACATCCTGCACATGGCGGCTCTAGTTGCACTTTAGACTTTCATTTGCTGGACAAAGCTCTCCTGATGGCTCAAGGGGTCCTATGTGCCAGAGAACTTGTCTGCCGGCATTTTGAATTTGAGGGGTGCTTAGCGTCTCTAATCCTCCTAAAGAAGGGAGCATTCATTTCACTCAAGGGATCCTTCTTGGCCTCATTTATTTTCTCCTTCTTCATCTATTAAATCTCTTTCTGTAACTTCGCTAGCTGATCCTTCAAGCGCTTGTTACCATTCTTCTTTGAATCGACCTCAGATTCTTCAATGTCGAATCCCTCTGATGAATTGAAGACCTCAGCCTGGTCTTCTTTATGAATGGGATTTGCTCGAGGGCTTTGTTGGCTACCTTCTTCTATGGCATGGGTTTCCCTCTTTGAGGCTACAGGGCGGGGAGCTTCTCGATGCTCCCATGGTAAGACGTTTACTGCTGATTTGACTTACCTTGGTTGATAACATGATGGCCTGCCGGAAACTGGAGGCATGGGCCCTAGCCTATCCCAGATTGAGAGTTGAGGCCTTGCCCTATCGTGGGCTGGCTCTAGAAGGGGAGGTCCCAATCGGTCAAATGTGGGCTGCCTGGTTCCAAGCTTGCTTGGCTCTTTCTGAGCGTAGAGATTTTTTGGCTGGGTTGCGATGCTCTCGGCGAGCAATCGAAGGCAGACGTTTTCCACGATGGTTGCTGCTTGTTGGTCGAGCATGAGCTGACTTATCATAGGAGGGCCAGGAGCCTGGACAATGGTTGGTTGGGCTGGAGCTTGGCTACGGTGCCTAGATTTCCTACCCTTTCTTAGAGCCTTTCATGTCGATACAACAGAAGGTTGTCCCAATGCCTCGGGCTATCCCTGGGAGGAACTGAGCCTCATAATTCCTATAAAATAATAAACACGTAAACTTTTGGTTTGGTTAATTGGGTGCGGGTTTTTCCCACTGACGATGCCTGAAAGTGTTAACCAAAAGTTCACTCGGGGTGAGGAATTTCGGTTAGCACCCTCAAGACCACTACCACGGAGGTGGCACCCGGGGTTGGTACCTTCGATACCTGGTTCGTATATTTAATGGTGAAAATGATGACAACACGAAATGCCAAAACATGCAAGGAAAAGTTACACTAATTTATTATTTAATCATATGGTGTATAGAGTAGTTGTTCAATTTCTCCTAGTCATTCATGAGTATAATGGGTACGGTAGCTTCGTGCCTGTCGAGAAGTAGATGGCTATGGTAGCCGTGTTCTGATCACATAATTAGGCCGAGTCCAAAATCTCTCCTATATGTCTCTGGCTCTTTTATGTTCTTTTTTTTTTACTTGTGCATGCTCAGGCTTATTTATACACAGTTCAACTATGTTAAACTCATGACTCTCCCGTCATTATTTTCTAAATCAAATCCCTCTTTATCGGGCGGGATATGTCTTTTAATTGTCACTGACTTTGGCTTAATAACGTATTCGAGAATATCTTAGTTGGAGATACGTTTGTTTCCTATTTAGACTCAATCACTTGCCCTACACGTACGCAGTGTTTTAATGTAATTAGGAGAGTGAAGGTGATCCTGTGTATTACCCTGGTGAGATTCATCATGGAGGTCACCGAATATGGCGCTCACTGTTTCGAAAGGCGAGGTAGATCCGTATTCTTGTCTTGATATTAAGAGCTCGATCCGACCTTTCTAGGTCCCTTTTGGAGCTTGAAATGACCATGTTAGTGATGACGGAGCTTCTGCGAGCTTCCTTTTACCTGCTTGGATAGATTTGCTTCCTCCCTCGGCAAGACGAAGCGATACTGTAGTACGAGTTTGATGCCTTATAGGTCTCTCTTTCTCTCTCTGGAAATGGTGGTGGGCTTCTAGGGAGTTTACGAGGTAATTTTGACCTCGGGAAGCTGGGGTCGTTCTGTATCGGTCTTGCCTTGGGTCATTCTTTCGGTGCAAAGAGCTCGGTTTGATCATGTCGGGCTTCACCTAGGGTATTCCCAAGGCGTGACGACCTTTCCATATTTTTACGGGGTCGTCCAATAGCTCGACCTCGGGAACCTCGGTACCATGCTCGGTAATCTCGGATTTAGACCCTGGATAGGAGAGTGGAAAATTTTCCTTTGGTCCATAGCCTAATTTGGCTATTAACATATATATATATACGTAACAGGTTTGGGGAAAGTGAGGAAATGGGATAGGTGAACTTCACCCATCCCCATCCCTATTTCAATACATTTGTGGGGAAAATGAGGAAATTAGGATGAGGAGACCTTCCTCTATCCCCATCCCTATTTCAATTTGGGGATGAAAATCATCCCTATCCCCCATTCATTTCCCTATTTTCCCTAAAATTTCCCTCCTAAATAGGATAGGGAAGTGGGGGTTTGGGTGTCCAAGATTAAATGCCCATCCCTAGTGTTATAGTCTTGACTCTAGTGGCTGAAGCTTTGATTAAGATTGTTCATGCTCCGAAGACTCTAGTGGTAGTGTGATAAACTATTAAGCGTTGATTATCTCCAAAAATGCTTGAAGAAAAAGAAAGAAGAGATAGTTGGGTTGATGGAAGTTAATCTCCAATTAAGAACTAAAGTGACAAACTTAGATGAGGAAGTAACACTTGTTCAAATAAATGAAGTTAGATTGGAGAAGGAGCTTGAAGAGGCAAGAAATACTCTTGCTAAGTTGTCTTCGAGTTCAGTAAAGCTCGATAAAGTTATAGGCTATGGGAAGAAGCCTAATGATAAAAGAGGCCTCAATTATGTGAGTGACAAGGAGACTTCTCCATTGAACAATATGGTGTTCGTAAAGGGAAATGAGACTGAAGGATCATCACCTCCTCAACAACCAAGGAGGAAGATCGAGCTTGGGGAGTTTTTGAAGAATGCAAGCTTTAAGATGCAACCATGGAAGTTTGCACAACCCCAATCTTCAAGGATGCCACAACCAAATGTGTATCAACCCTTGAAGCAAGCTCTTATCCCAAAGGTACCTCAACCTAGGTTCCACCGACTAAGGAGGCAATTTCAACCAGCTCAACCACCTCAACAAGCTAAACCATAAAGGTGCCATCAATCAACTCAAGCTCTAAGGAGTAGCTAACCAGTGCATCATCAAAGATAACCTCATCAACATGGTAAAGACTCAATGAGATCATAATGCAATGGTATAAACTCTCAATTTATACCTAATTATCACTTTTATGATATGATTGGTCACTTAAGACCAAATTGCTTTCAATACATTAAGAAATGTGTAATTGAGAGCTTGAAAGAAAAGAAGTTGAACCGTAGGGCTAATGTACATGATCCTAGGAAACCTAGAGACTTAAAGTTATTGACCACTAGTAATGATAAGGTGGAACCTAAGTTGAATAGGAAACTTGAGCACCAATGCAATTGTGCTCATATGACACCCTTGTTTACTACCGAGTCTAATGGACTTAGTTTCTCTTATGAGACTTGTCTCTCACTCTGATACGGTATGGTTTTGACCACATGATGGAGGCTCAAGCAAAGTGATCAAACTTGTATGATTCGCTATGTGCAAATAGTTGATTGATTTTATGCTGTTTTGATAATTGCTTGAGATTTTTGGTTGCATATATATGCTTATATGGTATTTGTTTTTCATAAAAAGTGTGCACCGTTACTTTATTGTAATCCATGTCATATTTTGGTTCAACAATGTATTTTTGGACTAGGAATGTATTTTTGGACTAGGATAATTAATTGGGAAAATACATATGCTTGATCTATAATTTATCTCAACGATATGTGAAATTTTTATGACATGGTTAAAATGATATGCATGAAATATTTTTTTGAATGCTTGATATGCAAAATATATGTGAAATCTAATGAGAAGACTAAAATCAATAGAGATCTTGTATCCATTCAATCAATAAGGATTTTATATCCAAATTAGTCTTCTCTTTCTTTTTAAAGGTGTAAATAAGGTTACTATCATACAGATGTTTCATCCAGAAAATTATATGTATCCATGTCTTGGTTTGCCTTTAAGGATTGATATAGTTGCTCTTAACTCGTTGATGATCTTTTGAAAAAACTATATCTTGCTTGTGTATGACAAAAGGGTACAAATTAGTTTGAATTCTCTTTGAAACCCTTTTGATGTTTTTTGTACCAAATACCATTGCTTAAATTTTAATGCTATATGTCTTGCAAGCAAAGCAACAATTTCACACATTTTTCTTTATATAAAACTTCTTGATTCTCTCTCAATTACTTGAGTTACATAAAATTTATGTATATGACTATGTAACATTTTTTGTGTGAATAGCTCTCTTTACTCCACCCGATAGGGGGAGCTCTTTTGCTTATCCCATGATAAAAAAAGGAGAGAGGTCTTGAGAAATATATGGGGAGTATTACTTATGCTTTGGGGGGAGAAGTCTTGAGAGAGAGAGAGTAACCTTTTAAGGGGAGCATTGCACATGCATTACTTTGTATTGCTTTGTTATTATTGAGTGCACATGCTTTTTATGTTTGATAACCTCACGTGCACTTGTGTCTTGGAAAATTTATTTGCTATTGTGTTACAGATATGATATTCTACAAAGAGATAAAACAATTAAGTTTTTATCTCACTGTAATGTAGAATGAACATGTTGACAATAGCTTACTTTTTTATTTTGTCAGGATTTATTTGTGAGTTGTGATTTTGTCATGAAATAGGCAAATGCGGAGGTTGTAAGGACCTCCATTTTATGTTTGGCTTATTTCATGACAAACCACATTGAGGATGATTTTGTAATGGGTAGCTTAGGTTCTCGATGGTAAGCTTCCAATCTTCTTTGTGACTTCAAGAGT
Organism: Dipteronia dyeriana; assembly: GCA_032871835.1. Classification (NCBI taxonomy): domain Eukaryota; kingdom Viridiplantae; phylum Streptophyta; class Magnoliopsida; order Sapindales; family Sapindaceae; genus Dipteronia; species Dipteronia dyeriana. Next base: position 95,650,956 of record CM065296.1, on the reverse strand, counting down.
GAAAGATTTATTCACTTGACTTTGTCTCTTGAAGTGTTTAGGTCCACACACACACACACACACACACACTTCATGCATTCTTTATTCATATTGAATTTGTGTTCTAATTGTTTATATGTGTGCATCCATTACACATTTCACAGGTGCACTTTGTTATTAGATCTAAGTATGGTTTTGTGTGATGTAATTCGTTTCCTAATGATTGATTAGAAACATCCATGCATGTACAATGATGTGCTCGTTTTAGCACAATGGTTTAACACTTAAGAAGGTTTCATTCTTCTTTTGGTTTGGTCTTAGGTCTCATGGTCTAATACCTTGAGTTTGGGTAATCTTGGTGTTGTCCAAATCTGACCTTTGGTCACTTAAATTACCATAAATCTTTCTACAAACATCTAAACCTTATACCGAGTAGAAATTAGACATCCATACCTTCAAAAAATATATCATACAAAAGGTTTCAATATCGTTTGGTTATGTTTTGGATTGCGTGAATCTGGTGCTTCTGCGCTGTTGCGTTTTGTATACCTGGGACTGATGCGACATGAGAAGTGACTTCCATCCAAGTCGCTTTGCAAGTCATTTTTATCACCCAAAAATCAGTTTTTTCTTCTTCAAAATGATGTTGTTTCATTTTGACCATATATATACATCATCATCATCATCTTCCCCATTTCGATCTAGAACTCAAATTTTTAGATTTTAGAAAGAAGAAGAGTTCCTTTATAGAGAGAAAGCTTCCAAGCTTCATTTCTTACTCTCCGAACCCCAAAACCTATCTTCATCTTGCATCTCTAGCAGCATTCAAGAATGTGTCTTTATTAACCGTCTTCACTTGGTAAGTAGAAAAACATCTCATCTCATTTATTGATCTATTTCATCAAGAAATGTCCTTTACTGCTTAGGTTAGCAAATCTTCACATTAATTTTGTATCTGGTGAAGTTATGACATGTTTGGGTTTGTTTATGATAGTGATCAAGCCAATTTGTTAGATTTGGCCCATATTTCCTTATCCTTTGGTTCGATTCTGAGTGGATTTTTGTATTTAATGGCTCTAGCATATAATGAATTTCAGATAATAAATATTAAAATTGGAATTTTTAGGGCAGGACAAGTCAAAGTTTCAAGGAATAAGTGCCTAGTTTGCTAGTTCATACCCGTGATATACTACCCGTGAACTGGTACCAATTATGCCCAAAGATGTCTTCGCCCAGAAAAGTTCGCTAGTCTACACCAGCGATGTGATACCTGTAAAGCCATTTCAGTTTGCCAACTGGAGTTCGTTGGTCCACACTAGTAATATGTTACTTGCGAACCGGTAACAATTTCTGTCCAAATTGACTTCGCCAAGAAGAATTCACGGATGCACACCAGCGCAACAACCCGTGGACCGAGAGTTTGAATTGCCTCAATCAGACTTCGCCAGTCTACTTCGTGGGTCCACACTAGCAAACCTATCGACTAATCGAGAGTCAGAAATCCACAACTTACAGTTCGCTGGAGCACTTCACGGGTTCCAACCCCCGCATTACGGGCCACAAAGTTGCCCATATTTTATGATGTCAACAGTTTCAGACTTATTTTTTACAACACTATAAATACATTTATTTTTATTTTGTAGACACGCCTTGACAAGGCTACACACGAACTCACAACCTTTCTCATCTCACACACATCCAAACAATTCTACACCATTTCTTACCCAATTTCCTCACCAAATCACTTCCCACATCTCTCCTTTCACTCAAAACCCATACACACCATTCTCTTTATCACTACTCAAAAAGGCACCTAGGAGATTGGATTAAAGCTTCAAGAATAAGGACTCTCTTTATGGGTTTCCTCTCACTCTCTTCTCTTAGTTTATATTTTGTAATAGACTTGAGTAGCTAAATCACCTACTAAGGGGTTGATGTGATACACTTGTGAATGTTGGGTGTTGTATTTTGAACTCTGTCTCTAATAATCTATCAAGTATGTTTCACCATTTGTTTCAATTATTTTCTAAAATCAATTTCTTAGATTGAACACCACTTTCTTTGCAAATTTTGTGAGAAATTAGTTGAGTTATTAACTTGGTATACATTTTACTTATTTTTCTAAAAACTCAATTGGATAGAAGCATTAAACATGGGTACACTAGTCAAGTGAAATCCAGTCCCTATAATCTCAATTCTTAACAATTCCCAAATGAGTGAACAACACTATACACCCTAGGTTGTTCACTTATGAAGGATTAACATTCAATACTATACACCCTAAGTTGTACAATATAAATAGATTGGACCCTTATTTGATAAATGTTCTTTAATGAGAGTTATTAGTACACCCATTCTTTGCTTGTTGGATCTATCAATTCCTTACTTATCATTCACATATATTCACATCATTTTCATTAGCTTAGTTTAATTCTAGTTATTTAGCTTAAGTATAACTTGTATCTTTGGTTGTTCATTTTCCAACAAACCATTGAAACTTTACCTTTTATGCTTACTAATAGTAGGACACTATTTTGATCGTTGTTACCTTCGATCCCTGTGGAACGATATATCACTTGCCATTGTACTTGTTTTGAAAATATTTTTGAGCACATTTCGAGGTCTTACAAATATCTTTTGAACTTGAGATTTCTATTGACGATATAGCAAAATAGCAGTTTCAGATAGCTTGCATGATTATGTTGTTTTTCCTAAATAACTAAGCCTTGAATGTTCTTGTGAGATTGTTTGATGAATAGGTTGATAGATTCAGGTTTGTTTATATAGTCAAGCTCTCTTGAATGTTCATGTTTGTTTATTTGACAATTAGGTTGTTAGATTTCCTTTTACATCTAATTGAGTCCTCACGTATGGGCATGTAGGCATTCTTGATAACTAGGTTTTTAAATTGCATCATAACATCTAGTTAAGTATTTAGTGTGTGGTCTTACACATTATTGTATTTTGAATATTGTTATATTCACTTAGACTTTTATTCTCTTTATGAGTCAAAGTCTTGTAGCTACATGTGGTAGTTGCACAAGCAAGTGAAGTCTTGCAACCAAGCATTGCCAAGTGCCATTGTAAAAGGCCTTTGGGTAGATTAGGTGGTGCTAACATCAAGAGTAGTGGATCGAGGGATATCAATAAGGATTGAACCAAGAGTGGTGAGTGGTAGGGTCTATAGCCTGAGGTTATCGAGAGTGAGAGTCTGTGTATCACTTGAGAATGCAACTTTCTTTTCATAAAGTGGATTTCTATGGTTCAAATGGCTAGTGTAGCTAGTCCCATGGTTTTTCCCAATTGGAGAGTTTCCAAGTAAAAATCAAGTCTCTTTTAATTTGTACATTTGAATTTTATTGTATGTTTGTTTTGGGTTTTATTGCGAATATTGACTAATCGAAAAAGTTGTTAATAATCGATTAACAACCCATTTACCCCCTCTTCTAGGTTGTATTAGACACACCCCGTGCATTTTGAATATATATATATATATATATATATATATATACATACATATATACATACATACAGTCTATAGAACACCAGTGTATGGTGCATTGGGAATATTGTTGTATGTGATCGTTGACACACCTAAGTTGGTTCCTACTAAAACATCCTACTCTAAATTATTCTACAATGACTATCTAAAGGGGCATGCAAGTCTTTCACCATAACAAGTGCATGAGTTTTTCAACTCGTATGGTGGTGCACAACTGAGGGTATCGTTCCCACAGAGATTGATGGTTTAGCTAAGATTATCTCTTTAAACAATGTGTCACAAATTAACAAGTAAAATATGCTTTTAGACTAAGATTAAACTAAAGTAAATGAGATGAGAATTAAACCACTGGATATAGATGCTAGGGGAAATATGAAGAAACATGAGACATAACTTGAGCAATCACTCAATCAATATTAAGGTCAAAATCACTAAGGCAAATTCTAAAAGTTATATGCAATGAAAACAACTCACTACTAAATCTCTTCAAAGATCTTGGAAAAGAATTAAGTAATGGTTTTTCCTCTTAGAACAATTTGTAGGGAAAAATACACACGCAACGGAAGCGTGAGAAAATTTAATAAAATAAGGGTTTGTGTATAAATAAAAAAATTTCCCTTTTAAATAACAAGAACCTTAACCCTAGATTAATTGATGTGTCATACCTTTTTCTCGTGACGATTGAACAATCGCCGAATTGATTCCATAAGATCTTTCAATCCAATCATGAACGTGAATCACCTAGGAGTATGGGCTCATTTTCTTCAAATTGTATACCTGAGGATGGAAACAAACAAAATCTATTTCTTTGTTAGTTACAAATATCCTCCAAGAGAAAAATCAAGAACGTCCGGCCACTTGTGAATTATCAATCAATTTGATTGAAACTCGTGTGAACCTTGATTTGATGTTGTACACAAAACCCTTTTGATGTAAAGAATACTAGTGTACTATCGAAAACAAAAACGTTCTCTTTTTCTCTTTTCTCCTTAGCCGAATTCCACACCCTATAACTTAGAGTTGATTGAGTTTTGTCTAGAGTAAAATAATTTTTTTTTTCTCTTTCAAAATTCTCTCTTGCCAAGCAAAATTCTCTCTTACAAAAACCTTAGGTTGGCTGAAATTTTACTCTAAGAATCATTGGGCTGGCCGAAATTTACAAGGGTATATATATAGGATCACAAATCCTTTCCTATGAAGGATTTACTTGGTTGGCAAGAATCCTTTCCTTAGGTTGATTTATTTGGTAGTTAAGAATCATTTTCTTAAAGGAATTCTATCCTCTTATATATATGAGCTGGCCAAAATTCACAAGAATATATATTATGATCACAAATCCTTTCCTAAAAAGGATTTACTTGGTTGTTAAAAATCTTTTCCTTAGGTGGATTTACTTAGTAGTTAAGAATTTTTTTTTAAATGAATTCTATCCTACACCAATACTCTTTAATATTAATCATACTACCAACAATAGTATATTTTTAAGAGACCAACTCCTACTATGAAAAAGATTTTGACTTTTAATTAAATAATTAATTAATCAACAAATTAATTAATTTCCATTTAATTAAATAATAAAATAAAAATAATATAATTAAGCTATTCTTAATAGCCTTGCCGCCCAACACATATATATGGGTCATATTATTTTTCTTATTTTATTAAATCCATTGGACCTTAATAAAAAGTCCACATGTGAACTAAACCTATTCTTACAAAAAGAAACAAGTTTACATGCCTTAATACAATTCTAGATGGACCCCTAAATTGGTCCGATAGAATATATCAAGTGATCCATATAAGTTCGTGTGGATTGGAGATCTTGGTGGACTATCTAAATTTAAGCTCCAATAGACACAACCTAATCACAATCAACAAATGATTCACTTAGGTCTGATATATTTAATTTTACTTCATTCCACTAAAGAACTAAAATTGAACTTTTAAATAAAGATAGAATAAGTTGATATTACTCATTCATACCCTAGACAACCTTATTGGAGAAAGTGTATCCTCATGAAGAATACCAGTAATCGCCAAGAGCTCATAGACCATCTATAGCTCTCCAAGTTACCATATTTACTCATATGGCCACATTTTGAACTTGGATATTTTGACTTGTCCAGAAGCTATGTTTCAATAGACACTATTGAAAACTTAACGTTAAGATTTATTATCCAATACCTTAAAACATCCATATGATGATATTCTACTCTCATTTAATAAATGGAGCCACGATGTCTATATCTATAAGTGAAGTCCTCTATCGATTAACAAATGAATACCAGCAAACTATCGAGGATAGACTATGCTATATAATCGTACTCATTGATAGCTCAAATGATAAAACTTGCAACAAAAGTCCATCATTTATCTCAGGATTGAGATAGACTTTTTGATTATCTTCAAATGAAAAACTTTTATCTATTGACGGTTCTAGATAAAGTATTTCATTGTGATCCTGTTCTATGCACCCAGTGCACTAGATTCTTTTGCCTAAAGACACCACACATTGATGATTTTAGACTCATCATAACACGTTTGATCCCACTCAAATGCTAGCAAAAGAATCTACAACTTTGACAAGATAAAGGCGCCCAACCTTTTATCTTAATTTGTGAATATTATTCAAGACTAACTAAAGAATTATATCTACCTCATACATATCTTGATGTATGAACAATTCTTCTTTTCTCATAGTCTTTTGACCTTATGATTATTTACTTTTGACAATTATAATAATTAAACTATAAATGTTATAAGATTTGGTAAACTAGAAATCACTTTATTAATATGAAAAGATTTTCAAATACATTATTACACTCTTGCTATCGAGCATAATCCTAACAACCTCCCACTTGCTCTATAGCAAATGTGTCATATTTCTCATCCTCATTTTCTCTAGATTCCCATCAAAACTCTTTTTTGGAAGAGCCTTTATAAAAGGACCCGTTAGATTATCTGCTGACGCGATCTTGGTAATCGTCACGTCACCCCTATGCACAATTTCCCTTAGAAGGTGATACTTTCTTTCAATGTGTTTCCCTCTCTTATGACTTCTTGGTTCTCTCGAATTAGCCACTGCTCCACTAATGTAACAATAGATAGTGATCTGCTTATTCGCATCAGGAACCACTTCCAAGTCAATCAAGAATTGGCGGAGTCAGACAGCCTCTTTTGTAGCCTCGCATGCGTCAACATACTCGGCTTCCATGTTGGAATCAACAATACAAGACTGCTGATACTCCTCTATATGACTGCCCCTTCTCCAATAGTAAATACAGATCCTGATGTTGATCTCCTGGAGTCAGAATCTGACTGAAAATTAGAATCTGTATACCCAACGGGAATCAAATACCCTCCAGAGTATACAAGCATATAATCTCTCGTTCTCTTGAGATACTTGAAAATATGCTTGACTGTCATCCAGTGACAGGGACAAGGTTTCGATTGAAACCTGCTAATTATGCCCGCAGCAAAATAAATATATGGTCTACTACAGAGCATTACATACATGAGACTTCCAACTACCGATGCATATGGAACTCTACTTATGAATTGCTCTTCATGCTCATTCTTAGGAACTTGTTTCTTAGAAAGTTTGATTCCATGTCTGAAATGTAACATACCTTTCTTGGAATCTTGCATGGAAAACATAGACAAGATTTTATCTATGTATGAAGCTTGGGATAATGCAATTGTTCTATTCTTTCTATCCCTTATGACTTGGATACCAAGAATATAACTTGTTTCTCCTAAGTCCTTCATATCAAATTGTTTTGCTAACCATTCTTTTATTGATGTCAATACACCTACATCATTTTCGATGAATAGTATATCATCAACGTAAAGAACTAGGAAAACCAACTTGCCACCTTTAATCCTTTTGTATATATAAGGTTCTTTAAGGTTTTGAATAAATCCAAAACTTTTCACCGCTTGATCGAACCTTATGTTCCAGGATCTGGATGCTTGCTTTAATCCATATATGGATCTTTGCAACTTGCATACCCTTTCCTCTTGGCCTTTTTCAATGAATCCTTTTGGTTGCATCATGTAAATGCTTTCGTCAAGACTTCCATTAAGGAAAGCTGTCTTGACGTCCATTTGCCAAATCTCTAGGTCTAGAGATGCCGCAATGGATAAGAGTATCCTAATGGATTTAAGCATGACCACATGAGAGAAGGTTTCTTCATAATCGATACATTCCTTCTTTGTATAACCTTGAGCTACCAATCTAGCTTTAAAGGTTTCCACCTTCCCATTCATTTCTATTTTCCTCTTGTATACCCACTTGCACCCGATGGGTTTTATCCATTTAGGCAAGTCTATAAGAGACCAGACTTTGTTTTTGAACATAGATTCAATTTCGGATTGCATTACCTTTTGCCAATGACGAAAATCAACATCTTCTATTGCTTCCTTATACGTATAGGGATTATCGTCATCCGAAAAATTCTCTACAGATTCTCCTAGACCGATGTATCTCTCGGGTTGTTTAACAACCCTTCCACTGCGACGAGGTATGGTAGATTGTTGATCCTTGTGTTGGTAAGGAACTTACAATTGGGCTTGGTTGCGAAACCTCTTATGGAATTGTATCTCCTAAAAGCTCATTCAGGACAAATATACTTTTAGGTACAAAATTATTCATATAGTCCTCTTCTAAAAATTTAGCATTTGTCGAAACAAATACTTTAAGATCTGAAGGACAATAAAAATAATATCCTTTTGTTCCTTTTGGATACCCTACAAATATACATGTTTCTGAACGAGACTCCATCTTTTCTGTCTTTCCTTTTAACACGTGCACAGGACATCCAAATATTCTTAAGTGTTGTACACTAGGCTTTCGCCCGATCCACAACTCATACGGTGTTTAGGAACCGACTTAGATGGTACATCGTTTAGAATGTACATTGCAGTTTGTAAAGCATATCCCCAAAAAGAATTAGGGAGCGTTGAATAACTCAACATAGACCTAACCATATCCAAAAGAGTTCTATTTCTCCTTTCTGCCACCCCATTTTGTTGAGGTGTGCCTGGTGCAGAAAACTGAGAAATTATCCCATTATCAATAAGATATTGCTGAAACTCACCAGACAGATATTCTCCACCACGATCAGACCTCAAGATTTTTATGCGTTTCTCAAGCTGATTTTCAACTTCAGCTTTAAATGTTTTGAACATGTCGAAAGCATCCGACTTATATCTCATGAGATACACAGCCAAATCTTAAGTGATCATCCGTGAAAGTGATGAAGTACTCATATCTACCTCTAGCTTGAATGCTCATAGGTCCATACACATCAGTGTCTATCAAACCTAAACATTCAATGGCTCTTGTGCCTTTGGTCATAAACGACCTTTTGATCATTTTACCTTCCAAACAAGATTTACAAGTTGGTAGATCATCAACCTTTAAGTCACTTAGAGGTCCGTCACTTACCAATCTTTTAATCCTATTAAGGTTAATATGACCTAAGCACAAATGCCATAGGTAGGTTTCATCTTTTGATAATTTTACTGTTTTATGATTAGGTTTCGTTGATTCTGTGTCTAACAAGTGAGAGATATTTCCATGCAAATAGAATAATTTTTTTTCCAATGTACCTTTACAAACAAATTTGTTATTCTTACTATATTAAAAGTAACCGAATATCCAAATTTATTTAGACAAGAGACCAAAATTAAATTCCTCTTGAATTGTGGTACATAATAAACGTTTATTGAAAGTAAATGCATATAAGAATCTAAATTGATTCTAATATCTCCTACTACACTAGTAGACACCAATGCTCCATTGCCTAAATGCAAGTTGAATTCATTCTCATTCAGTCTTTTTCCTTTCCCGAAACCCCTTCTAGTTAGGCCCAAGTTTCTTTTTCTTCTGTTGTTACTTGACCTTCTGACAGGTCTTAACAGTAGCAACTTTACCAACCATATGAATCTCTTGACCCTTGCCTTTCACAAGAATCTTTTTAGAGCTTTGAACATCTTGCATCAGGCCTTGCAAGGTGTATTCCTTATTGTTCAAGGTGTAGTCCAACTTTGAACAAACCAAAGGAATCCGATAGTGAGTTGACAATCATGTCAAGTTTTCATCTCACCATCTATCTCAACACCATTCAGTTCAGCAATGTTAAGATGTGCTATGACTTTTATCATGTGATCTTTCACAGTCTGTCCAGGTTTCACCCTAAGATTCATAAAAACAGCCACTGCCTCTCTCTATTAGTCGTCCTAGACCACATAGCAAAAATCTTCTCTAGAGACATCATTATATTGGTAGCAGTCTCCATTCCTTCATGTTGCTGTTGCAACACGTCGAAGATGATGGCCATAATGTAACGTACATTTAGCCATCTCATATAAAGACTTCCACTACTGATACTCATCTCTTTGCTCCTGAGTAGATTCATTAGTTTGGTGGTTTAGGAATAGACAGAACTATCTTATGGTTTTTCAACTTAGAATAACGACCCAATTTTATTTTTTCCATGTGGCATAATTACCATCAGTTAAAGTATTATCTTTTAGGAATTTGATTAGGGATGGGGTCATGATTTCTTTATATTAACATAACATATATAAGTAAATAATCATGATAAAGCACTTTAGAATATTTGTCTTGAATTAAATGAAATAATTCAATCGTAAAAATTCAACGGTGATCCAATACCTATAAATGCCTTCTTTGGGAGTTCGCAACATTTACTAGTTGGACTAGGTCCTACCAAATTGTTAACATAACAACCAACATTTTCAATTTTAGCCTTGTAATTTTTATTAACAAGAACTCTTGGGAGGATATTAATAAAATTACATTGAGTGTAATACCAAGTTATCGACCTTCAATTTAATCCCTCACGAATATCCCTCATTTGGGAGTAGTTATAGTTTGGGCTGATTGTCTAGTCTATCCTTGTAAGGAATTATCTTACTAAATTCCATTCATGAATACCCCTTGGGGGGTTATTCATGAAACATAAAGCTTAACTAAACTTGGAGGTCGTAGGTGTTCCAAAACACTTTCTCCCACCCAATTGTTTAAAGCGTGTGATCGAATTCCAAAGAATGACTTACCAAGTTATCTAGATGTCAATTTAGATAACTAAACCATTCAATGCATGTTCATACCAAAAGAGATATATGAGTGACACTTCTATTCTATATGACATGTTATCAAACAATGACAAACATTGCAATATTTACAACAAATATAAATAGCTTCAATTTTGGTCCAGCATAGAAAAACAAGTAAATTACATGTCTTTGAATATAAAAAACTCCTTTCTTGGCGAACAAGTCTTCACGCGACATTTGTCATTTGGACTTTCTAGGCTGCCTCTTATGGACATGCGCACCCTTGGCCCCTACCCATGGGCGTGCACATGCCACAACCCCATAAAGAGCTGCCATGCGCATCCCATGGCTTCCATAGGGCTGACGTGCGCAACCTATGCCACAACAAACGTGGCTGTATGCTCTTCGCACGCACGTTTGTTATTACGGCTCGCACGGTCCCAAACTTGTTCCGATTGCTCCTAATTCATCAAACCTTCGAGTCTTCGAAACTTGAGCATATTACAAAAGAATTATGAATAAAAATACTGCAGTTTTTTTTATTACAGCAAAAAAAAAAAAAACTTAACAACTACCAAGAAGGAAATTATGGCGATGATAGACCACCCTTCTTGTTACAATCCCAAAACAAAATACATTGAAATTCTAGGACCAAAATTGAACAATAAGAATACACATATGAAACATATATATATATATATATATATATATATATATATATATATATATATATATATATATCCATACATTCCAATGTAAATATATATGTGATTACCTAGAGTGTCATTTCTTTTTAAAACATGCATATACACAATAAAAAGAAAAAGATTCGCATACACATACATCAATTAATCAAGGGTACAACCTAGCTCTGAAACTAATTGTAGGGAAATATACACGCGCAGCGGAAGCGTGAGAAACTTTAATAAAATAAGGGTTTGCATATATATAAAAAAAATTCCCTTTTAAATAACAAGAACCTTAACCCTAGATTAATTGATGTATATAAAAGTGTCGTACCTTTTTCTTGTGATGATTGAAGAAGAGCCGAATTGATTCTGTAAGATCTTCCAATCCAATCACGAATGTGAATCACCTAGGAGTGTGGGCTCCCTTTCTTCAAATTGTATACCTGAGGATGGAAACAAACAAAATCTATTTCTTTGTTAGTTACAAATATCCTCCAAGAGAAAAATCAAGAACGTCCGCCCACTTGTGAATTATCAATCAATTTGATTGAAACTCGCGTGAACCTTGATTCGATGTTGTACACAAAACCCTTTTCATGTAAAGGATACTAGTATACTATCGAAAACAAAAACGTTCTCTTTTTCTCTTTTCTCCTTGGCCGAATTCCACACCCTATAACTTAGAGTTGATTGAGTTTTGTCTAGAGTAAAATACTAAATTTTTTCTCTTTCAAAATTCTCTCTTGCCAAGCAAAATTCTCTCTTACAAAATCCTTAGGCTGGCCAAAATTTTACTCTAAGAATCATTGGGCTGGCCGAAATTCACAAGGGTATATATATAGGATCACAAATCCTTTCCTAAGAAGGATTTACTTGGTTGGCAAGAATCTTTTCTTTAGGTGGATTTATTTGGTAGTTAAGAATCCTTTTCTTAAAGGAATTCTATCCTCTTATATGTAAATATATATATATATATATATATATATATATATATATATGAGCTGGCCAAAATTCACAAGAATATATATTAGGATCACAAATCCTTTCCTAAGAAGGATTTACTTGGTTGTCAAGAATCCTTTCTTAGGTGGATTTACTTGGTGGTTAATAATCCTTTTTCTAAATGAATTCTATCCTACACCAATACTGCTAATCCAACTCAATAGTGTATTTGTAACCATATTAAAGATTTCCTAATTTGATTAGATAAATAACTCATTTTATTTATCTACTTATCAAATATAGTCTTTAATATTAATCATACTACCAACAGTGTAGTATAATTTTAGGAGACCAACTCCTACTACGAAAAAGATTTTGGCTTTTAATTAAATAATTAATTAATCAACAAATTAATTAATTTCTATTTAATTTAATAATAAAATAAAATAAATATAATTAAGCTATTCTTAATAACCTTGCCGCCCAACACATGTATATGTGCCATATATTATTTTTCTTATTTTATTAAATCCATTGGATATTAATAAAAAGTCCACATGTGAACTAAACCTATTCTTACAAAAAGAAACAAGTTCACATGTCTTAATACAATTCTAGATGGACTCCTAAATTGGTCCGATAGAATATATCAAGTGATCCATATAAGTTCGTGTGGATTGGGGATCTTGGTGGGCTATCTAAATTTAAGCTCCAATAGACACAACCCAATCACAGTCAACAAATGATTCACTCAGGTCCGATCTATTTAATATAGCTAAGTCGTATGTATGTCATATAACAACATGATATCTAGGATTGTTTGAATCATTCATTCATGTTTAGAAAAGCATTAAATGTGTTGACCTATCATTTGTGAATTTAGAATGTTTTTCATATTCACTTTTGGCTGTATATCTCTTCTCTTATGAGTTAAGTCTTGTATGTGTCGTGGGCAGTATACAAGCAAGAGCCGATAATCACTATTAAAGGCATGCGGATAGCGAAAGTGGATTAGTAACCATATAGGTGTGATGTGGTCAACCTAGGTTATAATCGTTTTGTAATTAGTGGATTTGAGGGTTCGATTGGCTAGCTTTATCTAATCCCATGGTTTTTACCTTATCGAAGGTTTTCCATATAAATTCAAGTGTTATTTATATTTCGCACTTTTACTTGAATTTGTTGCATGTTTGTATTGGGTGATTATTTGAGATTTGTATCGATTAACTGAAAACTTGGTAATTAATTTGATTAAAACCTATTCACCCCCTCCAGGTTAATTAGACACACATTTAAGTTAATTTCAATTGGTATCAGAGCTGGTTCTTAGACATAATTAGGCGATCCTTGCTCTTGTTATGTGTGTCATGCATTTTTCCATTTGTTTGTTGCATTAATCTCTAACCACTATGAGTGGGAATGGAGGTGGTCATAAGGGAGCCTCAAGCATAAGACCCATTTACTCAATGGGGAGAACTATGCCTCAAGGAAAGGCAAGATGGAGTCATACCTTTGACTAATAAATGATTGTGCATGGATGGCAATTTAAAATGTCTACATTCCTCTAACAATGACCACTAACGATGGAAGTGAAGTCTCAAAGCCTAAGTCTCAATGGTGCACACAAGAATTTGAAGCTGTAAAGTGGAACAACATGGCAATGAATGCCATCTTATGTGCCATGGAAGACAATCAATACAAGTTGATTCAAACAACTAGGAATGCTAATGAGGCATGGAAGATTTTAGAGATGGCTCATGACGGAACTGAAGTAGTTAAGGATTCCAAGCTCCAAGTACTACAAATGTAATTTGAGTCGATTATGATGGAGAAGCATGAGTGCTTCAACGACTTTCTAGTGAAGTTGATTGACATCGTCAATTAAAGCCATTAACTTGGTGACCCTTATTTGGATAGGAGAATCAAGTAAAAGATTATGAGGTCACTTCCAGTAAGGTTAAAATTAAAGGTGATGGCACTTGAAGAGAATAGTGACTACAATAACATGAAGCCAAGTGAAGTCATTGGAAGACTTTTGGTTTATGAGTCTTGGTGGACTCCTACACCTACACCTACACCTCTCAAGAAGCAAAAGTGCATTGTTATGAAGACCTCCAAAGTATAAAAGGATGAGGAAGAATCAGATGAGAAGATGGCCCTCATGGTCAAATGGTTTAAGAAGTTTGTTAAGTTTGAGAAAAAAGGTATTGGATTCAAATGCTAAGATTTAAAGAAGAAGACTCCCTTTAAGAAGATGAAGAAAACCCAATGGAAGGACTCCAAGAAGTGCATTCAATGCTTTAAATGTAGTGGATATGGTCACATTCCTTCTGAGTGTGCAAATTTGAAGAAGACAAAGAAAAGAAAAGCAATGGCTGCAACTTGGAGCAATAGTGATGACTTGAAAGAGGAAGGAGGATCCTCGAATGATAAAGACCATGTGGTAAATTTTATTGCTCTTGCATCCTTACTCAAGAGTAAGGAAGCAATAGATAACTAAGAGGAAGAGAAACAAGTTGAAAAATGACTCAAGTGATGAGAACTTTTCATCTCATTTTACAAATGGAAATGTAGATGGCATGTGCCTTGAAGAGTTCATTGAGCACTTTCAAAACTTAGGGTTGAAGATGAAGAAAGAGGTTCGAAGACTAAAAGAAGAGAACCTCAAGCTATCAACCGAGGTGATTCACTTGAACGAAGAAGTGAAGATAGCTAAAAGAAATGAAGCTTTGATGGAAAAGAAGCTTGAAGAAGCAAGATAAACTATTGCTAAATGACTTCAAGCACAAAGAAACTTGACCACATGTTGGGAGTTGGAAAGAAGCTAAGTGACAAGAGAGGTCTAGGATTTGAAGATGACAAGGAGACCTCATCCCCATGTAAGACGATGTTTGTCAAGACCATAGACATCAAAGAGACTCTTCCTTCATAACATCCTAGGAAGAAAATTGAACTAGAAGAATGCTCTAAAAATGTCCAAGTTAAGGTGGCACCAAGAAGTCAAGATCAAGATCAAGCTCAACCGATGTGAGCACAACAAACAAGCTTTCCTTGACCCAAATACTACCAAGCCAAGAAGCAATCCAAGCAAGTTCAATCTAGGAAGCAATCTACTCCAACTCAACAAAAAAGGAGGAGAAAACCAATCCATCACCAAGGACAAGCTCAAAGACATGGGAAAGCCCTTTTGTATTCATAAAGGAATGGTATCGCCTCTTACTTCATTCCTACATGTCATATATGTGGTATTAGTGGTCATAGTAGACCAAATTGCTTCAAATTTATTAAAATATGTAGAACTAAAAGCATGATTGAAAGAAATAGGGCTAGAGCCAAAATGCATGCTCATATGAAATTTTGAGCCAATGATTTTATAACCACTAGGAAAGAAAATGTCTCACCTAGGTGGATTAGAAGTAATCAATATGTTTGTCATGTGGCTCAAATAGCTTTGAATGCCAATGCTTATAATACTTGGTATTTGGATAGTGGGTGCTCTAGGCATATGTCGGGAAACAATAGTTTCTTTGAATCTCTTATCATGGAGGATGGTGGATTTGTCACCTTTGGTGATGGATCTAAAAATAAAGTCATAGGGAAAGGAATCATTTCCATTCCCGGTTTACCCTCATTGTCAAATACTTTGTTTGTTGATGGCTTGCAAGCCAATCTCATAAGCATTTCTCATTTTTATGAAGCTGGGTTGTTTGTTTTGTTCAATAGAAATGTTTGGCCCATTTTGAAATCTAATGGACAAACCTTGTTAAATCGAAAGAAATCTAGTGACAATTATTACTGTCTTGAAGCTAGTGTTATCTCTTGCAATGTGTCAATAGTGAGCAAATTGAGTTATGGCACCAAAGGCTTGGCCACATGAACTATCGAGATTTGAGAATCTTAGATAAGTTCAAGGTTGAGTGTTGGCTTCCCGAACATTGGAAGAAGATAGATGTTATTTATGGACCTTGTCAACAAGGGAAACAAACCAAAAGCATGCATAAGAAAGGCAAGTATCTCACCACCAAAGAGCCATTAGAGCTCCTACATATGGACCTTATGGGTCCTATGCAAACCGAGAGTCTCGGTGGCAAGAGATACATTTCCGTACATGTAGATGGTTTCTCTAGATTTTTATGGACATATTTTCTTAGAGAAAAGTCTAAACCTTTTAAAAAATTTAAAATGCTTTGCATTAAAATTCAAAATGAGAAAAACTCTCACATTAAAAGTATTAAAAGGATTAGGAGTGACCATATGAAGGAATTTGAAAATGCTTGTTTTGAAAGCAATTGTAATAGCTTTGGTATTTCCTATGAGATTTTGGCTCCTCGAACTCCTCAACATAATAGGGTTGTTAAGAGGAAGAATAGAGTCCTTTAAGAGATAACCTGTGTGATATTGCTTAGCAACAATGTGCCTAGAAACCTTTAGACTGAGGCCGTTAATACTACTTGCTACATAGGAAATAGAGTTTTTCTAAGGCCCAATACTAGGCAAACCTCTTGTGAGTTGTGGAAGGGTAAAAATTCAAATGTTAACTACTTCTAAAACAGATATTATGGTGTGTAATATTAATCTAGAGGGGGGGGGGGGGGGGGGGGGGTGAATAGATTTTAATTAACTTTTACCCAATTTTCGTTAAGAGTCAAATTGATGAAAATACCCCTATCTAGCTACAAAGAAATCACAAGTGTAATAAATGCGGAAATAATATAAACACTTGAGATATACATGGAAACCCTCTAAATGGGAAAAACCACAAGCTGATGAGTGCGCCACACTAGATCCTCGAATCCACTAATGGCAAGGAATTACAACATAATCCTGGTTTAATCCACCACCACTACCTAATCCCGGTATAAGTGAACCTAGTTCATCTTGCTTGTGCTTTAAGCCACCTACTCCCGGAAGCAACACAAGTCTTACTTCTCAATGAAGAGATAAAGTGTCCTAAGTGAATATGTGATGATATTCAATGAACAAACAAGGCTAGGAAACCCTATATGCTTATCTAGGATAATGAGATGACAATTAATGCAATCCTAGATATCAAGTGCTAAATGACATGTTCAAATAGCTTAGCTAAACATAGATCAAACAATCCTATGAAGCTATCACAATACAACACTCAATCATGTAATCACAATAATCTCTAATTTGTATCTAGAAATATTCTAAGAGAATACAATTAATTAAAGAGATGGTTTAGCAAGCAAAAACACTTAACTTGTAAGAAGATAGTGAAGAGCTTACCAAACAAGATGTGATGAAGCAACCCTATCCATAGATGCACTCCAGATGAACTTAGATGATGCAAGATGAAGATTTGATGCACTTGGGAATGCTTTGAGTGATTAAAAATGAGTTCTTGGAAGTGTTTTTCGTTTGAAATATGTTCTAAGGAAAATATATGATATTTTGAACTCTTGCACGACCTTAAGACAATGAGATATATATATATATATAAGATCCAAACAAAGTGATGTCGTTTTGGAAAAAACGTTCCAGCTTCTTCATTGTGTGTTGGTGAGGTGCGCTGGTCGAGTAGTACACCACCAACGCACTGCCTAAAAATTTCAATAGGCGATGGTCGAGTAGCGCACGTCAGTGGTGCAACACAAGCGCAAAACCACTAGAATGTTTGCGCTGGTGGGGCTGCGCTACACGAGTAGTGCACTACCAGCGCACACCCACTTTTTTCATCTTCGCGCGGGTGCAACAGCGCAACCCAGTGGCACAACACTAGCGACAATCCACTGTGAATGTTGCGCTGGTGGGGTGCGCTGGTCGAGTAGCGCACCACCAGTGCAAGACCTATTTTTTCAACACTCAAATGCATAGAAACAATAAGTTCAAGAGTGATGAAGTTGCATCCTATTTTAATGCCTAGCATGACATAAGACTTTCATAGCAAGATGCAAATAGGTCAACAAGAGTCATTTAAACTAAAATGCACACAAGAAAACACTCAACATATATGATTAAGAGTTATGCATGAATATGTGAGTGTGTGCAACTATCTCTTCAAAGTAAGTAAGCACAAGAATTTTACCTTTGGTACTTCTTCTCTTGAGGTCTTGAGAGCCTAAGCTACCCTTACATGAACCCCAACAATGTGGTTGTTCACAAAATAAGGAAATCAACAAATGAGGACTTTTTAATCTCCCTCTTTGGCTATTTCGTGACAAAATCACCACTCACATTTATCCTCACAAAACAAAATAGAAAAACACTGGGAAGATATTCTACATTACAAGGAGATAAACATAAAAAAAAAACTTCAAGTCTTCAATCTCTTGTAGAACTATCAACCCTACACACAAGGCAAGCACAAATACGCTTTCCAAACCAAGTGCATATGAGATGATCAAGTGACTATAAAACAAAAGCGTTTGCATTTAGAAATATGAGTATGATATCATGAAATGCTCATGCAATGCTCCCCCTCAACGGGTTACTCCCCCTACATGTAATCTCCCCCTCAAACAAGTACACTCATTCAATGCTCCCCCTTAAAGCCAACACATGCTACTCCCTTAACATCACAATGCTAGGACAATGCTACTCCCCATTTTTGTCTTGATATAGGCAAATGAGAAGTACCCAACCGGGTCACTCAAGGCAAAGAAAGAAAAGAGCATACAAGATTGTTGCATAATTATATAAGCCACATTTATGCAATCTCAATTGATAGGAGAGAAAAAAGGAGATTTATTTGAAGAAAATGTGTGAATCAAAAAATGCTTTGCATACAATACATGTTGCGTTGAAATCCAAAAACAATGGTATTTGCCAAAGCAAAATGACAAAGGTTTCCAATATAATTCAAACCAATTTCACCATTTGTCATGAGAGAAGCAAGGATATAGAGTTCTTATAGATATCAAGTTTAAAAGGCACTATATCCAACTTTAAAAGCTAAACATGGCATGAGCAACTTTGCACCCTATTTGATTTTTCCGGGAGGATACCCGAATGATAATAGCCATGTTCAACTAATAAAGAAACAGAGACATTGATTAAACATTTTAGTCTCACTAGTATGTTTCACACAAGGTGTTGCATTTAACAATTGCAATCAACAAATCATGCTTTATCATTTTTCATTAGCATGTCATTTAAAGAATCATCATGTCATGGAGATAATTATCGGTCATTCAACATGTACTTCCAATGTATATCTCCTAGTCCAAAATGCATGTTTGAACATAAATATGACATGGATTGTAATCAAAGCAAAGTTCACACTTATTTAAGAAATTACAATATACTATAAGTGCAACCAAGCTATTCAAGCAATCAATATAGAGGCATAAACATATTTAAGAAAAAAATTGCATGCAACAAGTATACAATAGCTCTCTTTGCTTGAGTTCCCCATATGGGGTAAAAACCACAAAACATCACTCCATTAAACAAATCCCAATAGATGTACTAAGAGTCTTGAATCTAGTAGCATCTAAGGGTTTGGTAAATAGATCCGCCTAGTTGATCATTTCTACCTACATGCTCAAGCACAATGCATTTGTTCTCAACTAGTTCTCTAATGAAATGATGACGGATGCCAATATGCTTAGTCCTAGAATGCTGAACCAGATTCTTTGAAATATTAATTGCACTCATGTTATCACAAAAGGGAGTAAGAGTACCTTGATCGAATCCATAGTCGACTAGCATTTGCTTCATCCAAAGGAGTTGTGTGCACCCATTCCCCAACAGTAATGTATTCGGCCTCAGCCGTGAATAAGGAGATCGAATTTTGCTTCTTGCAAAACCAAAAGACAAGATTGTTCCAAAGGAAAAAGCAACCGCTCGATGTACTTTTCCTATCATCATAATTTCCTGCCCAATCTGCATCACTAAAGCCTACAAGACTAGCATTAGTGTCAAAAGAGTACCAAATCTCCATTCACATATCGAATGATTCTTTTAACAGAAGAGAGATGGGGCTCCTTAGGATCAGCTTGGTACCTAGCATATACACCCACACTAAAGGAGATATCGGGCCCACTTGCGATCAAATAGAGCAAGCTACCAATCATGTCACGATATAAAGTTTGCTCCACACTTTTACCACTATCATCCTTACTTAGCTTCAAAATGGTACTCATGGGTGTATCACAATGTTTGGCACCTTCAAGGCCAAATTTCTTCACTAGGTTTTTGACATACTTAGCTTGAGATATGAAAATCCCATCATCCATTTGCTTAATTTGTAAACCTAGAAAGTAACTCAACTCACCAACAAGACTTAACTCAAATTCATGAGACATGACATCAACAAATTGTTGAACTTTGGTGTCATTGGTGGAGCCAAAAACTATATCATCAACATAGATTTGAGCTATAAAAAGCTCATCTTTGTTTTTCTTGATGAATAGAGTCTTGTCAAAACTACCCCTAGTGTAGCCATTGTCTATGAGATATTGGGTGAGACGCTCCTACCAAGCCCTTGGTGCTTGTTTCAACCCATATAAAGCTTTGTTGAGGTGATAGACATGATTAGGGTGGTGAGGATCCACAAACACTTCCTCTTGCAAGAAACCATTGAAGAAGACACTCTTAACATCCATTTGATATAATTTGAACTTGTACAAACAAGAAATGGATAAAAGAAGCCTAATGGACTCAATCCTAGCAATGGGAGCAAATTTCTCCTCAAAGTCAATACCCTCAATTTGAGAGTATCCTTGTGCTACAAGCCTAGCCTTTTTTCTCACAATGTTGCCATCCTCATCGGATTTCTCGTTGGCAAGGTCCACAAACACCATCAACCTTTTTCCCAATTCTTAAATCCCTAAAGTTCATGTGACCAAGTCTTTCATGCCACAACTCTATTTGTTCATCCTTCGACACAATACAAGACACACTTCTAGCCTCAAGACAATAGCAATTGTCACTAGACCTCACACCTTTTAACAAGGTTTGTCCATTAGGCAATAGGATTGAACAATCATTTTTTCTAAACAAGACGGAGAGTCCATCATCACTAAGATATGAAATGCTTATCAATTGGCTTTTAGACCATCAACATACAAAGCATTGGACAAGGAAGGTAATCCGGGAATGGAAATGGTCCCATTTACTTTGACCTTCTTCTTAGATCCATCACCAAAGGTGACATTTTCTCCCTCCTTCATCACAAGAGTCTCAAAGAAACTCTCATTTCCAGTCATGTGCCTAGAGCACCCACTATCCAAATACCAAAAATCACAAGAATGAGATTTCAAAGCAATTTGTGCAACATGGCAAATGTGTTCATCCTTTCTAATCCACCTAGGTGCAGTATTTTCCTTCCTAGTGGTCAATGGTACATTGGCTCTAAATGTCCTAGGATCATGCAAAGGTGTTCTACTTTTCTTAATGACATGCATCATGGCTCTAGATGTCCTAGGATCATGCTTCATGGCTTTAGCCTTTTTCTTTTCTATCATGCTTTCAATCCTACACAATTTGGTCTAATGTGACCATCAATACCATAAAAATGACATGTAGGTAAAAAGTTAGGAATTATACCATATCCTTGAGGATGCATTGGAGCCTTCCCATGTCTTTGTGCTTGTCTTTCTTGTTGTTGATGAGCTTTCCTTCTTTGTTGTTGAGCAAGACTTGATTGCTTCCTTGGTTGAGCTTGCATGACAGGTGCCTTCCCTTTGTGAGCTTTTGGTTGAGGGAGGTTAACTTGAGGAGCTCTTGTAGGATGAGCTTGTGGTGGGCTTCTTGGTGCCACCTTCACTTGAGCACTATTTGAACACTTTTCTAGATCAAGCTTCTTCCTAGGAGTTTGATGAGGAGATGACCCATTGAAGTTTATGCTTCTTACAAAAATGGTCTTGCTTGGAGTGGAGGACATCTTGTCATCTTCAAACCCAAGCCCCTTCTTGACACTTGGCCTCTTTCCAACATCTAGCATGTGGTCAAGTTTCTTGGTGCTAGAGTTCATCTTGGCCAACAACTATCTAGCATCTTCAAGCTCTTTCTTCAACCCTTCTTCACTCCTCTTAGATCTTTCCAACTCTTCATTTAGTTGGTCAACTTGAGTTGAGAGGTCTAGGTTTCTTCTTTTAATCTCTTGATCTCATTCTTGTTCTTTAATCTTGAGCTATCAAACTTAGCCATGTAGTCCTTGAGATCTATCCTATCCACACTTCCATTTGTGGATTATGATGAAGATCCATCATCACTTTAGTAGTCTTCCTCTTGACTATCTTTCTCTTCTTCACTAACATCTTTGCTCCTAAGAGAGGATGTAAATGCTATGAAGTTAGACATGAGTTCTTCATCATCCGAAGACTCATCTCCTTCATTAGAGTTTTCACTTTCATTCCATGTGGCAGCCACCACTTTTCCCTTTTTCTTGTTCTTGTGATTTGCACATTCTGAGGCAAAGTGACCTATTCCACCACATTCATAGCATTAGACTTATTTCTTCTCGGTCTTTTCTTGCCTAGGCTCAAACTTTTTGAAGGGAGCCTTTTTCTTCAAGTCTTGACCCTTGGATCCAAAGCCTTTCTTCTCAGACTTGTAGAATTTCTTAAACTTTCTTATTAGCAGGGCCGTCTCTTCATTTGAGTCACCACCTTCCTCCTTCTCAACTTTGGAGGCTTTCAAAGCAATATCTTTTTGCTTCTTTGATGGTGTGGGGTTAGGACATTTTCTAGATTCATAAGCTAAAAGTCTCCCAATCACTTCACTTGGCTTCATGCCCTTGTAACCACTATTTTCTTTCAAAGCCGTCACCTTATACTCAAATCTATCGTGTAGAGATCTCATAATCTTCTGCTTGATCTTCCTATCCGAATAAGGATCACCAAGTTGATGACTTTGGTTCACAATGTCCATCAATCTCACTTCAAAGTCATTGAAGCACTCGTTCTCATCCATCATGAGCAATTCTAATTGTGTTTGGAGAACTTGAAGCTTTGATTCTTTAACCACATCGGTTCCCTCATGTGCAACTTCTAGGATATCCCATGCCTCCTTAGCTATCCTTGTGTTCTGAACCAATTTGTACTGGTTATCATCCATTACACATAGGATGGCATGCATTGCTTTCCTATTCCACTTTGAAGCCTCAAACTCTTGTGCATTCCACTGAGCCTTTGGTTTGAGTACATTATCTCATCCATCTGTAGGAGTCATCATGGGTGGAGTGTAGCCATCTTCAACTGTCATCCATGCCCTGTCATGAATTTGGCATATGTACGACTCCATCTTGCCTTTCCAAGAGGCATAATTCAACCCGGTGAGGAGTGGAGGTCTAGTGCTGGAAGCTCCTTCATTGCCACCGTTTCCACTTATTGTGTTTATGAATGAATGATATGAATGCAAGTGTATGAATGGTCAACATAAACATACAAAATGCAACACATACCAAAATGAGCAAGGATCACCTATGTATGTCTAGGAACCTACTCTGATACCAATTAAAACAAATATTATGGTGTGTAATATTAATGTAGAGGGGGGGGGGGGGGGGGGGGTGAATAGATTTTAATTAACTTTTACCCAATTTTCGTTAAGAGTCAAGTTGATAAAAATACCCCTATCTAGCTACAAAGAAATCACAAGTGTAATAAATGCGGAAATAATAAAAACACTTGAGATATACATGGAAACCCTCTAAATGGGAAAAAACACGGGCTGATGAGTGCGCCACACTAGAACCTCAAATCCACTAATGGCAAGGAATTACAAACTAATCCCGGTTTAATCCACCACCACTACCTAATCCCTGTATAAGTGAACCTAATTCATTTTGCTTGTGCTTTAAGCCACCTACTCCCGGAAGCAACACAAGTCTTACTTCTCAATGAAGAGATAAAGTGTCCTAAGTGAATATGTGATGATATTCAATGAACAAATAAGGCTAGAAAACCTTATATGCTTATCTAGGATAATGAGATGACAATTATTGCAATCCTAGATATCAAGTGCTAAATGACATGTTCAAATAGTTTAGCTAAACATATATCAAACAATCCTATGAAGCTATCACAATACAACACTCAATCATGTCATCACAACAATCTCTAATTTGTATCTAGAAATATTCTAAGAGAATACAATTAATTAAAGAGAAGGTTTAGCAAGAAAAAAAACTTAACTTGTAAGAAGATAGTGAAGAGCTTACCAAACAAGATGTGATGAAGCAACCCTATCCATAGATGCACTCTAGATGAACTTAGATGATGCAAGATGAAGATTTGATGCACATGGGAATGCTTTGAGTGATTAAAAATGAGTTCTTGGAAGTGTTTTTCCTTTGAAATGTGTTCTAAGGAAAATATATGATATTTTGAACTCTTGCATGACCTTAAGACGATGAGATATATATTTATGAGATCCAAACAAAGTGATGTCATTTTGGAAAAAATATTCCAGCTTCTTCGTTGTGCACTGGTGAGGTGCGCTGGTCGAGTAGCACACCACCAGCGCACTGCCTAAAAATTTCAATAGGTGCTAGTCGAGTAGCGCACATCAATGGCGCAACACAAGCGTAAAACCACTAGAATGGTTGCGCTGGTGGGGCTGCACTAGTCGAGTAGCACACCACCAGCGCACGCCCACTTTTTACATCTTTACGCGGGAGCAGCAATGAAACCCAATAACACAACACTAGCGATAATCCACTGTGAATGTTACGCTGGTGGGGTGCGCTGGTCGAGTAGCGCACCACCAGCGCAAGGCCTATTTTTTCAACACTCAAATGCATAGAAACAATAAGTTCAAGAGTGATGATATTGCATCCTATTTTAATGCCAAGCATGACATAAGACTTTCATAGCAAGATGTAAATAGGTCAGCAAGAGTCATTTAAACTAAAATGCACACAAGAAAACACTCAACATATATGATCAAGAGTTATGCATGAATATGTAAGTGTGTGCAACTATCTCTTCAAAGTAAGTAAGCACAAGAATTTTACCTTTGGTGCTTCTCCTCTTGAGGTCTTAAGAGCCTAAGCTACCCTTACATAAACCCTAACAATGTGGTTGTTCATGAAATAAGCCAATCAACAAATGAGGACTTTTCAACTTCCACTCATTTGGAAGAAAATACTACATTCTTAATGACTGATATCAACTTGGCAAATTTGATGCCAAGAGTGATGAGGGAATTTTCATTGGTTATGCCTTAAATAGTAAGGCCTATATAATTTTCAATTTAAAAACTCGAATTATCATGGAATCATCTAATATTGTTATAGATAATTATAGGCCTAAGACTATTGACAATGATGAGGAGATTAATATGGTTGATGATTCTTCCTTGGAGAAGAATGGTGAGACTTTAAGTGATGTGAAGTCAAACCTTGATGAAGAGGTCATTCAACCGCTTGATTGCGATCCATCTTTGGACTCTAAAGAACCCGCTCCATGGGTTAGACATTTCCATAATAAGAATGATATTCTTGGAGATGTGAACAAGGGTGTTAGGACTATTAGCAATAATTGTTACACCTCTCAAATTGAACCCAAAAAGGTTGATGAAACCTTGAATGATGAATTTTGGTTTCTTACAATGCAAGAAGAGCTAAACCAATTTGAAAAAAATGAGGTTTGGACCCTAGTTCCTTAACCCAATAACACTATTGTCATTGGTACCCAATGGGTATATAGGAACAAGTCGGATGATGATGATAATATTTTACGCAACAAGGCTAGACTTGTAGCACAAGGATATTCTCAAATTGATGGTATCGATTTTGATGAGACTTTTGCTCTGGTTGCCAGTTTTGAGTCTATAAGGCTTCTCTTATTCACATCATGTGTTCATAAGTTCAAATTACATTAAATAGATGTTAAGAGTGCCTTCCTCAATGACTTATTGCAAGAGAAAGTGTTTGTTAAGCAAGCCACGGGGTTTGTGGATCCATACCACACCAACATTATATATTGCCTCAAGAGGGCTCTATATGGGTTGACAAAAGCACCGAGGGCTTGGTATGAGCGCCTCACTCTTTATCTTGTTGACAATGGCTACTCGAGAGGTAATGTTGACAAGACTTTGTTCATCAAGGGAAACAAAGATGAGCTTTTCATAGCTCAAATCTATGTTGATGACATTGTTTTTGGCTCCAACAACAAATCTAAAGTCTAACAATTTGTTGATGTTATGTCTCATAAATTTAAGATGAGTCTTGTTAATGAGCTTAATTACTTCCTAGGTTTGTAAATCAAGCAGTTGCATGATGATATTTTCATATCCCAAACTAACTATGCTAAAAACCTAGTGAAGAAGTTTGGCCTTGAGAATGCCAAACCTTATGACACACCCATGAGTACTACATTAAAACTAAGCAGGGATGCTAGTGGCAAGAGTGTTGACCAAAGTCTTTATCGTGACATGATTGGTAGCTTTCTTTACTTGACTGTAAGTAGGTCCGATATAGCCTTTAGTGTGGGTGTGTGTAATTTGTACCAATCAGATCCCAATGAGTCCCATCTCTCATATGTGAAGAGAATCTTTCGATATGTGAATGGGACATCCAAATGTGGGATATGGTACTCTTTTGACATTAATACTAGATTTGTTGGCTTTCGTGATGCAGTTTGAGTAGGAAATTATGATGATAGGAATAGTACATAAGGAGGTTGCTTCTACAACTTGGTCTCATGGTTTTTCAATAAGCAAAATTCCATTTCCTTGTCCACGGCCGATGCCGTGCACATAGCAGCCAGGAGTGCTTACACACAACTTCTTTGGATGAAGCAAATGTTTATGGATTAAGGCTTTGATCAAGGTACTCTTACCCTTTAATGTGATAACATGAGTGCAATTAACATTTCTAAGAATCCTATTCATCACTCTAGAACTAAGCATACAGACATTAGACATCACTTTATTAGAGAGCTAGTTGAAAGCAAATGCATTGCACTTGATCATGTTGGCACAAATGGTCAATTAGCTGATTTGTTCACCAAACCCTTAGACTCAATTAGGTTCAAATCACTTAGTAGGTCTATTAGGATTTGTCACATGTCTTGAAGAGTTTTGGTGATTGACCCTATATAGGGAGCTCAAGCAAAGAGTGCAAATTGGCATAATATTGCATTGTTGCTCATTGATAAATTTTATGCTTCTTTATTGATTGCTTGAGATGATTAGTTGTACATATGCTTATATGTTTTTTAATAATTGTGCAACTTTGCTTTACTTGCAATCCATGTCTTATTTTTTATAAAACATGTATTTTTGGACAAGAAAATTTTACTTTGGAAGTACATTTTGAATGACCTAGAATTGATCTCCCTGACATGATGATTCTTTTGATAACATGCTTTAACTTGACATGCATGAAAAAACTCTTGAATGCTTAATTATGAATGCAAAAATTTTGAGTGAAAGCAATATTGAGACTTCAATCATCAAGGATCTTGTATCCATTCAAAGGATTTTACCATTCAAAGGATTTTACAATTCAAAAGTCTCTCTCTCTCTTTATCAGTTGAACAAGGTTATTATCATACGAGTATTCCACCCGAAAAAATATAAAAGGGCGCAATAGTCACATATATCGTGTTTTGCTTATAAAGTTCGATATAGTTGCTCTTAAAATTGAATTTACCTTACAGTCTATATCTTGCTTATTTTCATGAAAGAGGGTGAAATTGGTTGAAATTCTCTTGGAAACCTTTGTTGTTTTGGTTTTCCAAATACCATGTTTTTGATCTTGAATACAACTTGTCTTGCATGCAAATCATTCCTTTACACAATTTTCATAAAATGAAACTCTTTCAATCTCTCTTACTTAATTGAATTGCATAAATTTGCTTATATGATTATGCATATGCTTTTGTATCATAAGCTCTCCTTACCAAATGCTTATCGATTAGGGGAGACTCCCTTTGCCTATCTCATGAAAAAAGGGGAAGAAAAGGTTGTGGCTTTTTGGCAACTTATTTAGTGGGAGTGATGTTTATTCTTGAGAGAGTTTTTGCTTATGCTTTTGGGGAGTTGAAGTAATCACTAAAGGGGAGCACGTTGCATAGCATAGCATGCTTACATTATTAGACTGTATTGATTTAATTTGCTAAGGATATTGTAATTATTTTTATTGAAAGCACCTCACACGCGCATGATCTTGGAAGGTATTCTTTTGTTGATTGTGTAAAGGTTGAAATTTTCTACAATATTTTGATTGACTTGAAGATGCTCAAGACTTAGATTATGGGATCATGGTAATGTAGAAAATTTTGTTGACCAACTTTCTTTTTCTTTTGCGAGGTTGCTTTGTGAGTGGTGGTTTTGTCATAAAATAGCTAAAGCGGGAGATTGAAAGTGTCTCATTTTTTATCTGGCATATTTCGTTGACAAAATCACAATTGGGGTTCCAATATTGTAAAGGGTAGATTAGATTTTGAAGATCACCCACTATCAAAGCTTGGACTCTAAGTGCCTCATGGAAGGTAGATTACTTGACTATACTCTTATTTGAAAATATGTAGTTGCATTCACACTCACCTGCATGCATTATCATTTGTTATGCATTGATTTCAATTGTTTACATGTATTTGAATGCTGCATATTATGCCATTCATCACACTCCACACTTGCACATCATGCATTTAGGATAATGTGTTGTGTTTGCCTAGAAAAGAGGATTTTCCTCTTACTCGTTGTGCAGGTCACTGGCTATTCACCTGCCTTGACCACGGTCCCAACAGCAGTCGGTTCCAGAGGTTGTTTGCTTTGGGAACCGCAACCTGTGCACATGTCTACACTGTTGTCCTTACCGCGGTATTAACCGGAAGGTCCCTGTTGCCTATACCGTGGCCTGTGCACCTGCATGCACAACGGTTCCAACCGTGGTGTTGTCCAGATGGTGTACTGTTGTGTGTATAGTGGTCTAGACAACTTGCCCGGGCCACGGTCTAGCCAACGGTAATGACAGAATTATGTTGTCTATTTTCAAAAAGGTTTCATTTCATCTAGGGCTTCATATATCTAGATCCTTACATCTTTGACTCTTAAGAGCTTCAGAATTCATTTTAACACCATCCTTTTAAAGCTCAAGAGTTACTTGCAAGAAAAGTTAGCAAGATTGCATTTTTATTGACCAAAACCCAAACATCCTTCATTCATTCTTGAATCAAGCATCATCTAGCTTCATCTAGGATGTGTTTAAGCATGGGTCTTCATCAACATATTTGACTTGGTATGTAGAACACCATCTTCATACATTCTTGTGTTCTTGCTTAACAAGAAATCTCTTTTATGACTTGTTTGCATCTAGATTAAGATTTTCATTACAAGTTGAGATTTTTGTTAATTGTTAGGTTGTTTTGTTGTGTTAGCTATTACATATAGGTGTGCTTTTATTTCATATAGCTAAGTTATATGTATGTCATATAGCAACATGATATCTAAGATTGTCTAAATCATTCATTCATGAATAGATAAGCATTAAATGTGTTAACCTAGAATTTATGCATTTAGAATATTTTTCATATTCACCTTAGTATGTAGGGATGAGCAATCAGTCAACCTTGATGACTATATCCTCAATCACTCCTCTAGGGTCCTTGATGACTGGTCTACCAAGTGTAGGGACATGGATGTTGGCTTGAGGCCAATCAAATCGAGTGTCTCATAAAGGGAGTAAGGTATCATATTGATGCTGGCTCCCGAGTCTATCATAGCCTTTTCCTTCTTGGATGTCCCCACAGTGATGTCAAGTACGAAATTCCCAGGATCCTGAGCGTTGGTAGAGTACATACTCCTAGAATTACTGATTGCATGGTCATGCTCATGTATTGAGGCTTTCCCCTATCTTGCTGCCCTGTATTCTCGATCACCTGCCCTGGTAAGGTGGACGAACACCATTCTAAGTAACACTTCCAGACTCGTCATCTTCTGATCAACCCCCTATTGGTAAGATATTGTTGTTCCACTTGTTGGAGTTTCAGCCTAGTCAACACCCTGATAACTTTGATTTTGAGGTAGTTCTTGTTAGTAATTTCCATGATTCTTCCCACCCATGATTGGTTTTAGTAATTCCTCGGTGATTGGTAGGCATTGTTTCGCTGCCCTCCTTGGTTGTACCGGTACATGGCTTTCCTAATCATCAATTAAACATACATGAACATTTATGGATTAGCTATTTATGCATAAATGACCTAATGAGGTAAGCTATCACAAACAAACCCAATCATGCAATTAAGACTCATAAATATATGCACTAAATAGAGTCAAGGAAATTAAGCAAGCAATAAATTCCTAATCTAGGGTAAAAAGAGCAATAAATAGGGTTTAATGAAGTCTTAACTTACTTAGTAATGAAACCAAGAACACCCATGCTCAAATGATGTTGAATGATGCAAAATGAAGATGATCTTGGTGCTTCTCACATAAGAGACCTTATACTCTCTTAAGAACAAGTATTTTCGTGATTTAGGGTTCTTAGAAACCAGTTGGAAGGGGAAAATTGGGATATATATAGTGCCCACTCAAAGCTGTTTGGTTCTGACAAAAACCCTGTCAGACCGGCTATTTATACCGCGGTACAGGTAAGCGTCCAAACCGTGGTACACATGGCATGATCCACTTTAGAAATGTCAGTGGTTTAGACCACTAGTCTGGTAATGTCACTAGCCATGGTACAATCAGCGGGAGACTATCTGGAGACACCCGCGGTAGGAACCTCTATGTAGGCAAGTGCATCAACTGCGGCACCTTACTCATGAAACATTCTTAAACCAATCATGGTTGGAACTGCAGTTTAGGCAGGTGCGTGGACAACAACCTATGCAGTGGTGAAGAGATAAAATCTCTTTTTCAGGCATTCAAACCAACAACCTATATGGATGTTGAGCAAGTGTACATCATGATGAATGACAAAGATACACATAACAATGACACACAAATGCAATATAAGTAGATGTATGCAAGTGTGTGCACCAAATCTCTTCGAGAATTAAAGTCAAGTGATATACCTTTTGAAGCTTTTGATCTTGAAGTCATGGAGATGTTTGGAAGGTTGCATTGATAATCATCAAGAAGACCTAAGCTACCTTTGGTTAGAAGATAGTAAAAAAAATATATATTATCAAACCTTGCAAGTGAACAAATCGTAAACAATAGTACAATAGGCAAACATGGGTCGTTCCCACGAGGAATGAATTACGTACAGAAGTTAAGAATTTAAAAACACTAAATTAAGACACTCTATGACTCTAAGACAACTTAAATAAAACACAACTCACACAGATTAAGAATTGATTATCTTGAATTGATTATCAAAAACTAAGAATTTAAATTAAACTAAATAGAAGGCGCAACAGAGAAATTATTTTGAAAAGAGAATCAATAAGGAAAAGCTAGCTAGAGCCTCATATCCACCACTAAACATTCATCCAATTCATTGACAATACGGAAGTTAGTAAATAATCAAACAAGATGAAGATATTCACGACAAGGTGTTGGTATCCCACTCGAGTCATATAGATTCTCTCTTAGTAGTATGTAAGTTGCATGGCATCTACATTAATACGTGTATTCCAAATTATAACCTTCCATGGGTATTTACTAGATTTAATAATAGGAATCCATTAAGAACAAAGAGAATATAAATATCACACAAACCCTAGAATATGGCATTTATTCCAAATAATTCATGAACCAACTTCCCTTAATTGGGTCTTATTTCAATTAATTGTTGCTTGCATACAAGAATATGTCCGTATGACATTCGAACTCTATCTTACAACATGGATCCTTAAATCATGCTCATAAGGTGATCAATCAAAGAAACTCAATAAATGAAAAACAATTATAATGGAGAAATTGAAATCATCATGTAAGGAAAATAATACTTCATTAAAACACACATGTCTATGGAATTAGAATCATGTCTAGGGCTTCAAGTTATCCCTAGCTATGAAAATCTTAGTCGCATCATAACCATGAAAGCAAATAAAAACATTAAAAATATAGAAAGGTAGAAGAAGAAAGAAAATAAAATTATGAAAGATCTTTGGGCTACAATCATGAATAATGAATCTCTGACCCTTTCTCTTGAAGAAACTCATGGTATTTATAGATGATTCTTATTGTAGATTCCCAATTTACTTTGTTATAGAATACACACCTAGTAGCAAAGAAGAATGAAACAAGGAATGGGAATCCTTTCCTAACTTGGATTTTCTCTTTGAAGATTAATTCCTAAATTAAGTTTAGTAAGTTTCCCAAACATGTCTTGATCTTCTAAAGTCACTAGGATTTGAATTAGAAAGCTTTAGGAACAATTTTGGATCAATTTGAAGTGGAAATCCACCAAAAAATATGTAAAATCATGGCCTGGTTCGCTCCATAGGTCACCGCGGTCCAAACTGCAGTGTTTTTCTGGAATGTTCTGCTACTCAGACTGCTTTGTAGATCGTTATGCACGAACTGAGGTTTAGGCCGCGTTGAACTTCTATAACTCTGACATTTGGTTACTAAATCAGTCATAACTTCCTCTAGAAAACTCCGACTGATGAACTGTAAAGTTTTCTAGAAACTAGACTTTTGGTGCTTTTGGAAAACATATGGATCTCAACCTAGTTCAATTTGAGGTGGGATATATGGTCTTCACAAATTGGATATGCTGCAGAGGTATTTCTCCAAACTTTCTCTAAAATTACCTTTTTGTCTTCAAATTCAATTCAAGAGCTATCTTCTACACAATCTCAACAAACACATTAAAATATTCGATTATACTCAAGGACATAACATAAAACATAGAAATTAGGGGTCTCAAATATCAACATTTATCGACCTAACTCTATCTGTTACGCAATCATCCCCAATATGGTTTGTCATGAAATAAGCAATCATAAAATAGAGGTTTTTATTGTGTGTGTGTGTTTGTGTGTGTCTTACGCCTTGTAATTGGAAAAAGAATCTCAATTCCTTAGCATCAAGTAAGCATCTTTCTCTTGATAACGAACTTTGCATGAGAAGTTGCTTTCCTTCGTTGAAGATCATATCAAACACAAACCACATAAGAAACTAATCAGTACAAACAAAGAGAGTTTTGTTACGGAATCAAATCAACAGAAATATAAAACTTAGCATATGATCAAAAAAATAATGCAATAAATTACAATCTTGAACATACCCTTAAATACGACAGATTTAAGGGTAAGAGCGAAATTTTGGTTTCTAGCTTTAGTAATTCATTCTATCACCTTTTTGGTGTTTGTTCCACGCAGAATCCATAATTGTCTTTCTCAATTTGATCTTAATGTATAAGATCAATCGAAATTGTTTTCTATTAAAAAATAAGAAACAAAACCAAATTGATATATATATATGAGTAATGCTACTTTGTCCAAATCTAGTATCAAAATGATGTGGCAACACTCTAATCCATTCATTTAAATCATTTAAATGTAATACAATTTAAATGAATGGATTATAGTTTTGCCACATCAATTGGGCACTGGATTTGGGCAAAGTAGCGTTATTGAAACAATGATATATGTATATATATATATATATATATATATATATATATATATATATATATATATATGGGTCATTCTTCGATATAACATTACATGATACAACAGTATGTGAACATTTATGACTGCATGTGATCACAAATATATATAATGTTATCGCATATGAATTGCATGTGGTCACACAATTAACTTATAGTGATCACTTGTTAGAATATGCAATCACATATATGTTGATGTGATTGTACCAAATAAGTCATGATCAAAATTAAAAAACTTCATACTGCACCATGCAACGTTGCACCTAAGGACAACCCCATATATATATATATATATTGTAGTGTTTATTTGGTGTTCAGCTTGGCAAGAATTTTTGTTTTCTAAAAAAAAAATCTAATATAAGAAAAAATGATAATCAAATATGTGATTTAACAAAATATAAAGAAAAGGTTTTAATATAAGACAAAAATAATTACAAAAACAATTACAAAAACTTTTTGGTGTGATTCAGAAATTTGATAAAATTCAAGACTAAAAAATATATTAGTTAACACCAAAAGCACTCATTAGATAAAGTAAAATGACTTGGAAGATAAACAAATAACAATTTGTTTTGTTTTGAATTTTGTTAAATTTCTAGATCTCACACCAACAACTTTTGACCATTTTTTTTTTCGTCGTTTATAAAAACCTTTTCTTTTGGTATGGATAAATCATGTGTCTAATCATACACATTTTTTTTTCTTACTCGACCTTACAATTAAACAAAACAAATTGTTATACAATATATATATATATATATATATATATATATATATATATATATATATATATATATATATATATAGGGTCAAGCTAAATCAACCTAAATTTATAACTTAAAATTTCCACTTCAACATCTCAATCACTCAAATGCTCTTAATCCAATGGTTGAGATTTGAATGTATTTATAACTCTTAAATTAAAAGCACGTGGATGGTTGAGATATTGAAGTCAAAATTTTAAGTTATTTTAGCCTAACCCATATATGTGTGTGTGTGTGTGTTTATATGGTGTGGAGCTATTAGGAAAAGTGATGCGGAAGCATTTGCCTCCGCGCTTGCCTAATATTTAACACAACATAAATAAAACCTACTAGCAGAAAAATAAGAGGAGAGAATCCAATCATACAACACAAGATTTCACATGGAAAACCCAAAACAAGGAAAAACCGTGGCTACCAAGATGACAAGAGAAAATATCGTTAAGTATAAAATTGTTACAACTACAAAATTTCACTTTCTCTCTTTAGCCCCAAACTCCAATTACAATTGAGTCATACCGAGCCCAAGCTAACAACTAGGCTTACATTCTAGCTCCCAACTCACTTCTCTCTCTAGGACCCTCCTGAGTGTACCCCTAGATATCCCATTGATCTCCTCGTGGGTTTACCCCAGATATCCTTTGGGTCTCCCACCCCTAAATATCCCTTGGGATCTTCCCTAGATCTCCCAGAGGTCTCACTCATCGGATTCACCCAATCTTTGATGTTTCCAGGTGTCTCTTTAGTCTCTCCAAGTGTTTTCACCAAAGAATAAGCCATCCTATTTATATGATCAATAAATAGGTCCACAAGGAATCAGAAGCCCATAAGAACGAGGAAATCCCATGACAAGTCATTCGTAAACAAGTAATTCCAAGAAATTTTGAAACAAAACCTTTTCCAACAAGAAAATTGACTCCCACTCATTTTCCCATGTCTTCTAAGAGTTCTGCATGCTCAACCGCGCCTAAAAAACATTCCTCATGCGCTCAGTACTTCTGGCGCGTAAAAAACGCACTCAAATTGTGCATCAATCTTTCAATGACACGTGACGGTGCGACGAGACCCCAATTCTGACGCCATTTGCACAGCTACCTTCATCCTAGACTAGTCTTTCCAACAACACATAAATTGTTTCAATTTTAATTCGTTTGGACCACTTTTGCATCAGTTGAATACAATTGGTTCATTTGGGTAGGACTGACCCTTAGGGTAGACCTAAGAGGCAACCGCATAAGGCCCCCGATTGTAATGTCCCCATAAATTTCTAAATTTCAATTTCAATAAAACTTTGTTATTTTATGAATATAAGGCTGGAGGTCTACAAATCAATTATAATTAAAGGCCTACCGTCTACACACATTTTTTTATTTTAAAAAAAGGCCTACCAAAAACACAGTTATGATTTGTTTTTTGAAAATTCAATTATAATTATCACCAAAGACAACAACACATCCCTTTATCAAACTGATGTAGGACACTTTTGAAAGGCTGTTGGAGGGATGAAAGATGTCCGTTTTGGGCATATAATATGTCGTTGGAACCATATCCAAGAGTATTACATTAAATATGACTGTTATCTTACCAGAAAAGATCCTTTTGAACTATGTTTTGTTGGTTTTATTTCTTTCTATCTTACCAAAAATCGTATTAAAGGCCCACCACCACTATCCAACAGGCATTTACAGTGATTTTAGACCAATGCTTGCCAACCAACCTTGGTTGCAAGACTTCGCTTGCTTGTGCACTACACCTTGTAGTCACAAAACTTAACTCTCAAAGAAGATATAAACAACATATGTGAATATATGATTATATTCTAAATGCAATTAATGCTAGGTAACACTAAATGCTTATCTAGAGATTTCAAGATGACAATAAGTACAATTTCTAGATATTAATGTCTATATGAAAGCTCATAAAGACCTAACTAGATATAGATATGCAAGTCTAAAATCTAGTCATCAAACAAATCCACATCAACACAAGTTGTCATTAATCATGGGAAGGGCAATAAATGCAATTAACAAATGCAATCATTAAGTCCTAATCAACAATATCTAAATGCAAAGCATATAGATTTAGCTAAAGGGCAAATATGTCTTAAATGCTAGCGATCAAAAAACGAACTCAATCATGTTATGAAGACACATAAATATATGTAAAAAAGAGAGTCTAGGTATTTAATTATGCAATAAATACCTAATCTAGAGTAAGAATAACAATAAATGATATTCAATAAAGTTCTTACTTACCTAGTCATGAAACCAAGAAGACCCATGCTCAAATGATGTTGATTGATGCAATATGGAGATAGGTTTTGGGTCTGGAGAGTTAATTATGCTTAAGGAAGCTTTATCTCTCAAGACCCTTATTTTCTCTCTCTAGGGTTTCTGTAAATGTAGGAGAGTTAGAGAAGAAGAAGAGAAATATGGGCTTTTATCGGTGGGAAAAACGAGCTGTAGGGAAAAGATAATTTTCCCCAAAATCAGTACAATGTGCGGGTGGGACTGGTGTACTCATCCACACTAAGCGTCACACTCATACCACTGCCAACTTCTGCGGTCTAAATCCCGGTCACTAAAATGACGTGCACAACGGGAATTCAAAACATGAATTTCCAAGTGCTCAAAACATGACCAAGCGATATCCAAACCTTTCGTATAACATACCAATGGAAAGGTATGGAAGTTTACTTTCTACAATAATTAACAAAACATGATTTGATTGACTATAGAAAGAGTTATAGTCAAATGAGTGACCAAATTTCAAATTTGGACAACAATAAGAATGCCCAAACTCATGGAAAAAGCCATGTGACCAAAGACCAAAACAAGAGAAGAGTGAGACCATCTCTAATGGTCACCACACGCGCTAAGACAAGCATACCATTATGCAAGCACAGACACAACATAAGCACACCACACAAGACCACAATTAAATCTAGAAATGAAGTGCAAGTGTGATTGTGAAGGAATGCATATATGAGTAACAAGGAATAAATGCATGTAAGCGTGTGTTTTTGTATATGTATGTGTGTGTGTGTGTGTGTGTGTGTGTGTGTGTGTGTGTGCGTGCGTGTGTGTGTGTGTGCAACAACAATTGCATGTCAATACAAATGCATGAGATGTTAATGTGTGTTATTAAAACCTCTTCAAATAGAATTAAGCACAAGTGAACTACATCTTGAAGTTCATGAGATGACCGAAAGCATGTCTTCGAAAAAACCACACTTGGAGAACTTATGCTAACCTTTACACAATCATCTCTAATGTGATTTGTCATAAAATAAGCCATTAATAAATTGAGGTACTTACAAGATCTTCCATTCATCACTTGTGAAAGTCATCATAAAGTCGATGATGAAATACCACTTACCCTCGATTGATGAAACTAAAACTAGACCTTAAACACTGATATACATTAATTCCAACTTCTCCTTTACCGGTGCTCTTTCGGTCTTCTTACAACTAACTCTCTTTTGTTTCCATAATACACAGCTCTCACATAAGTCAATCTTAATGGATTCAAACCAGGAAACTTTCCTCTTGAATGCAGACACCTCAACCTTGATTACTCATGTGCCCAAAGCTCTGATTCCGCCGTTGATTATGTGTCAAAATGGGTTGAGGCAATTCCTTGTCGAAATAATGATCACAAAACAGTGATTAAGTTTTTAAAGGAAAATCTTTTGAGTCGATTTGGAATCCCTCGAGCCATTATCAGTGATGGAGGCAAACACTTTTGTAACAAACCTTTTGAGTCTTTAATGAAGAATTATGGAGTAACACACAAAATTGTCACACCATACCACCCTCAAACAAGTGGTCAAGTTGAGTTAGCAAATAGGGAGATAAAACATATCTTGTAAAAAACGGTTACCCCTGATCGAAAAGATTGGTCTGTTAGAATAAATGATGCACTTTGGGCTTACCGCACTGCATTCAAAACATCTTTGGGTATGTCTCCTTATTGTTTAGTTTATGGAAAACATTGCCACTTACCTGTTGAACTTGAGAAAAAAGCATATTAGGCCATTAAAGCTTTCAATTTTAACCTAAATGATGCTGGTGAATTGCGCAAGTTGTAAATAAATGAACTTGAAGAATTAAGAAATGAGGCGTACGAAAATGCAAGAAATCGTAAAGAAAAATCTTAAACCTTTCATGATAGACGACTTCTAAGACGATCATTTGAAGTTGGTTAAAGGTTTTGCTTTATAATTCTCGATTTCATTTATTTCCTGGCAAATTGAAATCAAAATGGAGTGGTCCATTTGTTGTGAAACACGTGTATCCATATAGGGCCCTTGACATTGAGAATCCTAGGAATGGTAATGTGTTTAAAGTAAATGGACAACGTGTGAAACAATTCTTAGAAAATACAGATTTTCAAAAAGACTTTGCCGTCCTTTCTGACCCTTGTTACAAAGGTGAGTAAACAAATCTTTTGCTTTTGACTTTATTTGTGTTTGCAATTATTATTTTTGTTTTTGTTTGCTTTTATGTTTTGAATTTTTCCAGGATTAATTTCTAGGTTCAATTTTTGCTTGGTGTGTTTTGCTATATAACCCTGGTTAAGTGGCGGATAACAGTACTCTGTGACAATTCCAGTCTGTTTAATTCTGTTTCCCAAATAATTGATCCTCAAAACAAGGCATTGACGAAATTTTCACAAACCTGCGAAAACATTTTCCTCCGTTTGCCCAAAATGCTCTGAAAAAGATTTACAAAGCACATTCCGAAAGATTACGCTTACTGATGATAAACAACATTCATGTTGAAATTCGCTGGTTGATCGAAGCTAAGGTACATCTAGCTAGTGAGTCTGTTGATTCATTTATATCTTACATGCCTGGTTTTGGAAGAAGTAATGTTAGGTTTTAGTTTGTGTTGGCATTAATTCCATATCAAAATGATGTTTACTTGTAATGATTTAGTTGTTTAGATTCATGATGATTCAAGCTTCAAGGAAGAAGAAACAAGTCAAAGAAAGTTCTAAGTCCTCAAGAGAAAGGATGCAATATGGTTCTACAAAGGTATACTAAGACCTTATCTTTCTCTTACAAGGCTTAGGCACACACACACATATCATACATTTGTGTCCCTGCATTGTTGTGCACCATTATAGGCACACATATACAATTCATTCATATGTGTCCCTGCATCATTGTGCACCATGTATAACATATTAACACACTTGAAGATGAATGCTCATACATTGGTATGGAAATAACATGTTTTGGAATATGCATGATTGGAGACTATCTCTATGTAGTTTGCATTCTAGTGTGAATTATGTTTTTTTATGTATATGTTTGTATAACATGGATATTGAACTTGGATTTAGTCTTAAATCATTCTTGATTGAGTTCCGGTCATTTCGGTTACTCATACTATTGATTTCAAGTTCTAAGTCAAAAGATACTACAATTTTAACTCATGTTTCATTCATTGTATTCGTCTTCGTATATCGAGTCGAATTATTATTTTTTGGGTTGAGTATCTTATATGTCCATGTTTGTGTGAGAGTTATGGTTCGTAATCCATAAACGGATTTGAATTCCGAGTTCGAAGGCCGGAGAACGGTCGAAGAACGCGAAAGAAGGTCGAAGGAGAAAGAAGCAAGCATATACTTCTCAGGCAGCAAGTTTGCTTGGCTTCATTTTTCCTCTCTTGGTCATTTCACATGTCCAAGTCTCCCATTCCTTTATAAACTTTTTCCCTTTCACATTTCATTCCAAGAAGAAATTCAAATCAAGTGTGCAGAAATTTTCTCTCTAAACTTTCTCACATTCCAAACATCATAACTTCTTCATTTGAACTCCGATTTGAGTGATCCAAAGTTGAGAGTGTTCATCTATTCATCCTCCATCTTTTCTCTGAATGTTTGAGTTAATTGTTTTGCTGTTTTTGGTGTCTAATCATACAAAAACGGGACTGCACCTAAATCAACTAAGGTATTGATTTTCTCTCAAAGTTTTCTTTTAAAACTTGGTCAATTGCCTTGGGTTTTCTTCTTCTACATATATTTGTATATGTTGAGTTAGGTTTTGATTTTGCCTATGTTATCACATGTTTGGGATTGTATTGTGCTAGCTTTGATTCTAGGACTATTTTATGATCTTTGATTGATTGATTTTGAGAAAAAATAGTTCCTCACATGTATTAGGCTCTCTTGGCCGAAATTCTCACATAATACATGTGCTTATGTTCTTTTGAGCTATTCATGTGATTTGTTGAATCTATGATTAGGAATATGCTCTAGAACTTTTGCTTAAATCTATTTGACTTTGTCATATGATTTTAGCATGTTTTTTTGGTTTGTGTGATTTAAACTTGATCTTGTGTTTTATTTAACATATCTTGTGATTTAAGTTTAGATCTATGCATGTATCTAGGTTGTGATTAATATTGAACATATCTTACATAATCTAGATTGATTATACATGCAAGATAAACTAGACTATATGTGATTTGTGCATTCATGCTCATGTCTAGTATTTTCCATAGGATGTGTTGAACATAGCATTCTATGTTGCGTGCTTGTTTGCATTTTGCATTCATGATCACCTAGATGCCTTGTGAGAAGGAAGTCTTGACAATAGGTGTGAGACCTATGGTGTTGAGCAAGAAGTCTTGGCAAGAGGTGTGAAGCCTTGGATTGTCGAGCAAGGAAGTCTTGGCTAAAGGTGTGAAGTCTTGGATAGTCGAGCAAGAAGTCTTGCCTAGAGTTGGGAGAACTCAGATAGGTGAGCAAGAAATTCTTGACTAGAGTCGTGAGTACTTAGTTGAGCAAGAATTCTTGTCTTGGGTCGTGAGGATCCGGATAAGGTGAGCAAGGAAGTCTTGACACGAGGTGTGAAGCCTCGGATTGTTGAGCATAGGGCGGCAACTTCTAGAGTAGGATAGAAGGGTAGTTTCTAGGTGAAGAGGTCACTTGAGAGATTGTACTTGTCTTATCTACTAGTGGATTTTGTTTGCCGGTGGCTGTTAGCCCGTGGATGTTTCCTCTTCGGAGGTTTACCACGTTATATCTTGTGTCAACTTTTCTCTATCCTTATCTCTCTCAAATTTGTATTGCGGATAGAACTCTTTATATATGTTGACTTCCTTTATATAATATAGATTGTGTATGTGTTACAATTACTTGTTTGTATCACACTTTACTTGTGTTTATATATTGATTAATTGTCTTTAATTAATATATATATTGTGATACAAGTAATCTAGAGGGACAAACTTTTGTTTGTTTCTAAGGGAGTCGAAAAAGGTGTCTAACCTATTCACCCCCCCCCCCCCCCCCTCTAGGTTAGCCTTGAGCATTTAACCGTGATTGTATTTTCAAGTAACCTTGCAAAAAATGAAGAGATAAGAAGTTAGGGGTTACTTGTCACAAATGTGCATGTACAACTTGCAACACACGTTGTCGTTTTTTTAGGAATGGTGTCTAATAATCGGGAAGATAAAATTTTATTCATTAGGCATGGTTTGCGTATGGAGTCATTGGATAATATCCTAACGACTCTTGATGCACATCCTAGTGGATATGTGCAAATCGCAATTGACCGATTATGACCACAATTTTAAAGAGAACATGCACATTATAGTCTTGGGAATCTAACTTTAAAAGACCCTGTTTGCCAATTTATAAGAAAATTGGATGGGAAACATATACCCGACCAATAGAGAGCGTTGAAGCCGTTCCTGGACGTAAAACTAGAGGAAGATGTGAGCCACAATCATAACTACCAGTAAATATCCTTTTGTTTTTATTATCTTTTTCCTTCCTTTATGTATTTTGTAATTATTGTTGTTTACTTTTAATTTTTGAAGATAACAAGTAAAGCAGAATTGATCTGAATCTCAGTTTGTGATTATCCCATGGGTTTTATGCATTTTATTTCTATATTTTGTATTTCTTTTGTTGTTTTGTAGGATTTTGTTGTCTTTCAAGTTGTTCAGGTGATATCTTATAAACCTTACCTCTTTCTAATGACATTGGGGACAATGTCTCGTTCTGGTTGGAGGGAGGGGATAGTTGAATCAATAACTTTTGTTTTTCAAAAAAAAAAAAAAAAAACTAACTTCTGACCAATTTTTTTTTTGTAAAAATGTCTGAGCAAGAAGATCTTTTAGATACTTCTGAGATGCATCTTTGTAGTTCTGATGCATTTTTCCTCTCTTCTGACTATTCAAATTTATAAACTCTCTATTGTGATATCATTGACTAATCCTTTTGTTCATTAAGTCATCATGAGAAATTTTTCAAACTATTCTAGACACACACGCACATTGACACGTGATTATGTGCAGTAAGTTGAGATTTTGCGATATTGAGTTCTGAAACATCATTCAAAGGTAACAACAGAAGGCAGTGGTCTTGTTTGAAAATTTATATAGTAATAATAATAATAATAATTTTGTGTGTTGTGACCAAAACTCTTACTTAGTAGTCGGGCCTCATGCCTTAGTAAGCATAGAGTGTTCGCACAAAATGGTGGAGTCTGGATAAGAATAAAGTGCAGTTTCATAGCCTCTTTAACTTGAGCAATTAAGTCCGAGGGGTGCTTCAACACCTAATGCCCTAAGACCAACTGGTTTGGGAGTCATTGACCCAAAGCTCGTTACACGGGTTAAAGAGAAAGCTTAAGGGAATTGTACTAAAAAAAAAGCATCTGCAATCCGAGTAATTAAGCCCGTAGGAGTGTTTTAACACTTAATGTCCTAAAGCTAACTGATTTGGGAGTCATTGGCCTAAAGCTCGCTAAATGGATTAAAGATAGAGTGTTTGTTTCCAATTTTGTTATAT
Source organism: Dipteronia dyeriana (assembly GCA_032871835.1). Lineage (NCBI taxonomy): Eukaryota > Viridiplantae > Streptophyta > Magnoliopsida > Sapindales > Sapindaceae > Dipteronia > Dipteronia dyeriana. The sequence continues at coordinate 95,607,699 of CM065296.1, read as the reverse complement.
TTAAAAACAAAAAAAAAAAAAAAAAATTGCTGCCTAAGGAAAAAGTCCTGTTGAGATTACTGAATGAAAATGTTGTTTGATTTCAATTGAATCTCATAGTTATCGTGTTGATCTTTATTGAGCATAAGAAAGTTTGATTGATAACTCAATTGATGACTGGTTGTCAAAGGGTGAGAAAAGAGGTATGAGAGAGTTTGTCTATTTGGTAGTTTAGAGATTTGAATTTGAGTTTTTACTATTTTCGCTTTAATTGCTAGGGACTAGTAATAAGCTGGTTGAGGGGTGTGATTAACACTGAAAAGTGTATGTTTACTAAGGGATAATATCATCATTTTACACTTTCGATATGATTAATTCCCCAATTTGGACATAATTTCGTTCGTTCGCTTAAATAAATGTGTTGTGTAGTAATCAGTGTATTTTTCTTTGTATTTCAAAGGTAATTTGATCAATTCAGAATCATGGAGACTTCAGATGGCGAAACAAACATCGTTTTCAAGTTTAGAAAGTCAAAAACCTTAGGAAGGCTATGAAGGGTATTTTTGTAATTTTGACTATTCACTGTTCATAGTTGACTTTCACTGTTTATAGTTGACTTTCACTGTTCACATGTGACTTTCATTGTTCACTCACGATGAGTTACTGTTCGCCGTTCACTTTTCACTCGTTGATAGGTTACTGTTCACTGTCACTGTTCACTGATGACGTGGCGAAATCTAGACGCTCCATTCTAAATTCATTTGATAGTCAATTTACATCCGTATTTTGTATAAATATGGGGCCTCTCTCCCCTAATTTTCATGTTCTGAACCCAAATCTAATGTTAGATTTGTGAAATTCTCTCTCTTTTGTTCTCAAAATCTCAGTTTAAATAAAACATCTATTTTCTATTTAAATTATGTCTGGCTAATTTTATATAACTGGGGCCAAAAGTGATACTGTTGGTATGGAAAATATTATCCAATTATGGTAAGTTTATTATTTTTATGCTTTCTCCCCTCTGATCTTTGTGGAGTTTTTGACTCACTGTAGATAGGCAGATATTGTCTAACACAATTGGTACTATTACCCATATTTATCAGAGAGTGGTTTCTCCCCTCTGATCTTTGTGGAGTTTTTGACTCACACTAGATAGACAGATGTTGTCTAGCATAGTAAGTACTTTTACCCATATCTATCAGAGAGTGGTCAGTGGAGTGGAATACCATCCCATTAATCTGGACTAAATATTAATAATTGGGTCATAATCGAATTACCAATAGTGGATCCCTTAGCCCCAGTTTTAATTTTAATTGATTTACATTTTATAACAAGCTTAGTAATTAATTTAGATAATTAATTCTACAAAGACAAATGAACAACCTTCCTATGGTTCGACCCGGTCTTACCGGTTAATTTATTACTATGACACTCTTATACTTGGGAGTATGAACACTTCTTTAGGACGTGTCAAATATTTACCTTGGAGTTACTCCACTAAAAACATGAGGTTGCACTTTCGAAACTGTAGATGTATTTCATATACTGAAATCTCAGTGTCCATCGATATAACTATTACATATGATATGATCCTACACGAGTAGTTCATAATTAGAGATAAGTCACAAAGTTCATTATACCTCTCTAATTATATTTTTTTCTTTAAGTACCATTGATTCTCTAATGAACAATGATATCCTATCTTCCACTACGGATGAAGGTGAGCTCTCTTAATTGTTCAAGCCCAGAATCCACCCTTAAGGGAACTACTCCTTTGGTTCTCGCAAGATGGAGTGGATTCCTTTATTGTATGCAAACCCTCAAAAAAACAGAGTTATTGATCGGGAATGTTACTCTGATCCCACCCATGGTATGTCAAAAGACACAATACAACTTGAAAGAGTCAGTAAGACACTCAAGATTAAGATCAACCATATACAATCATCATTTGACGATATATATGAATCTCTTCATTTAACAGATCTTTGTGAGAGATTCAAATAGATCGTGGCTCTGTCCTACATGAATTCATCATATAAGATGCCTCAATTCCCATGTTACTACATGAATAGTCTAGGATAAGACCACAATACATTACAGAATGAACCGCATCTGTAGATCAATTACAAACAAAGTACCCCACTTTATTTGCTCCCTACAGACTCTTTAGATTGTACGTCTAAATCTTAATCCTTTTATATATGGCACTCATATACTCAGTTTGAGATTACATCTAGCAATCTTGGATGTTTTGCACATATGATATAAGCGTACGGATGTTAATAAATCAATATTTACATAATGAAAAAAAAAAAATTTGTTTGTTTTTTCAAGTTTTTGTAACATTTACATATTACAAGCTTTACGGATGTTAATAATTAATATTTACAGAATGAAAAAAACACAACTACTTTGTTTTTTTCGTGCTTCCCTCTTTTGTGACTTTTTAGTTTTTTGGAATTAACTACAATACCATTATTATCACAATAAAGTGTGATGGGCTTATCCAAATATGGAATAACTTACAGATCACTCAAAAACTTACGGAACCATACAACCTCCTTAATTTCTTCACAAGCCGCTACATATTTGGCCTTCATGGTGTAATCAGCAGTACAAGATTGCTTGATACTCTTTTATACTATGGCTCTACCACCAAGTGTGAATACTGACCTAGACGTCGGTTTCTTAGAATTCCTCTATAACTGAAAGTCAATGTATAAACCTAACGACATCAAATCTTGCCCTGAATATACAAGCATATAGTTTCTCGTTCTCTAAAAATACTTGAGAATAACCTTCATAGAAACCCAATGATCCAATCCTGGGTTGAACTAGAATCTGTTGGCTACTCCCACTAAGAATCAGATGTTAGATCTCCTTCATAACATAGCATACATTGGACTGCATACTGCTAAAGCATAGGAAACTTGTTCATATCCTCAATTTCTTGAGGCGTCTTAGGACACTATTCCGTAGACAAGTGAACTCCATACCTGAAAGGTAAATTACCTTTCTTGGAGTTCTATATCAATAATCACACAAGTATCTTGTCAATATACGATGCTTGAAACAGTGCTATGAGTTTGTTCTTATGATCTCTTATTAAGTTGATCCCGAGAACATAACTTGTCTCTCCCAAATTTTTCATTTAGAATTGGTTTACAAGCTAGCCCTTTACTTTCGATAATATTCCTAAGTTATTTCTAATGAGTAGGATATCATCTGCATAAAGTACCAGGAAAATAACTTTCTTGTCACTGATCCGCTTGTAGACACAAGGCTCATCAACGTTTCACTCAAAACCATAGGTTTTGATAGCATTATCGAATCGAATGTTTAAAGATCTAGATGCTTGCTTCAGTCTATAAATAGACCTTTGCAGTTTGCAAACATTTTTCTTTTGATCCTCTGGTTGCATCATGTAGAAGCTCTCATCAAGATTGTCACTCAAGAATGCAGTCTTGACATCCATTTGCCAAATTTTGTAGTCGAAATAGGCTACAATGGATAATAGTATCCCAATTAACTTAAACATAGCCACTGGCAAGATGGTCTCTATATAATCGACCCCCTCCTTTTGGGTATAACCCTTTGCCACTGGCCTTGCTTTGAAGGTCTCTACCTTCCTATCTTATCCTCTCTTTCACTTGTAGATCAACTTACACTCTACGATTTTTATCGCAATAGGCAAGTCTACAAGTTCCAGATTGAGTTGGAGTACATAAACTCCATCTCGAGATCATGGCTTTAAGTCATTCCTCTTTGTCAGAATCTTCCATTACATGTTTAATTGACAATGGATCATACACACTATCAATAGAGATGACACCCTATGCCTCTCCAATACTTAAATAATGATAAGGTTGTCTTACAACTCTACCACTACGTCTAAGTGGTAGTTTGTTTTAACAAAGGATTCGTTTGACTATTAGACGTTGATGGAATAACAATTTTGTCAACAACTTTTGTTAACTGTGCACTGGTCGTACCAGGTTCTAATTCATTTAATACAATCTTACTTTGAGGCTTAAAATCACCCGTATAGTTTTCCTCAAGAAATGTTACGTTTGTCGATATAAACACTTTATTATCTTGAGGGCTATAAAAGTATCCACTTCTAGTCTCTTTGGAATAACTTGTAAACAGGTATACCTGTAAACGAGGTTCCAACTTTCCACTTCAGTTCTTCAACACATGTAATAGACACCCCCAGTATGTGAAAATGTCATAAACTAACTCTACAACCATTCCATAACTCTACAGGAGTCTTAGGAACAGGTTTGGATGGAACTACATTCAATATGTAGGCCACCATCTATAGTGCAAAACCCCAAAAAGAGTTTGGTAATGATGAGAAACTAATCATAGATCTCATCATTTCCATTAGGGTTCTATTTATCCTCTCCGTAACATCATTCTGTTGTGGTGTTCTAGGAGCTGTGAGTTGGAATACAATTTCATGCTAAACCAAGTGGTTTTCAAAATCCTAGTCAAGTCACTCTAATCATAGAGCTTTGATTATTTTGCTTAATTGGTTCTCAACTTCAGCTCGGGATTCTATGAAATTTTTAAAAGTTTTTGACTTACGTTGCATTAGGTTAAAATATTTGTATCTAGAGTAATCGTCATTAAAAATGACAAAATACTCATAACCACCCCTTGCTCTAATGTTCATATGTCCACAAATGTCTGAATGTATAAGCTCTAGTGGTTGTGTAACTCTACATCATTTTCAATAAAAGGTCTCTTGGTCATTTAACCTTTTAAACAAGACTCACAGACAAGTAAGGTGTTGATCTATAAGTAACTTAAGGTCCACCTTTTATTAGTCTATATATCCTGTCAAGGTTGATGTGGTCAAGTCTTAGATGCCACAAATCTGTTTCCTTATCTGGAGAAATCTTATATCATTCAATCATCGCTTATTTTAGTCAGGATTTTAATTACTTATTTTACTAAATCCTAGTGAGTATAACTCATCGTTTCAGATCTCATGAACTTAACTTGAGAGTTACTATCTTGGAGTCAGTCAATCCCAAAATACCTCCAGAAATCCTATCTGTAAAAAGGTCAACCTTGGTATTGACTCTTGTATGTGTCTTATTTTTTATTGGCTTATTTCGTTGACAAAATCACATTTGGGGTCACATATTGTAAAGGGTAGATTAGGAATTGAAGATCTTCCATTGGACTCCAAGTGCTTCAAGGAAGGTAAATTACTTGACTCTTCTTTTGATTTAAAGAGAATTAGAATCACAAACTCACTTGCATGCATTTCTATTTGATTACGTATTTTGTATGACTTTGAATGATGCATTTTATGCCATTCATTCACACTCCACACTTGCATATTTTTCATATAGGATAGGGTGTTGAGTTTGCTTGGAAAAGAGGATTTTCCTCTTCACCGCGATTCAGGTCCATGGCTTTGTACCTACCTTCATCGCGGCCAACAGAGGTTGGTTCCAATAACGACATGCTTTAGGGATTGTAGTCTATGCACCTGTTTGTACAGTTGTCCCTGTCGTGGTATTCTTCAGGAGGCACCTAATGTCTATACTACGGCCTGTGCTCATGCATGCCAAGCGGTCAACGTGTTTGACTTGGTAAGTAGAACACCATTCTCATCCATCTTTGTGTTCTTGCTTAGCAAGAAATCTCTTTTATAACTTGTTTGCATCAAGATTTAGATTTTAATTACAAGTAGAGATAATTGTTGATGTTTGGATTGTTGTAATGTGATAACTATTGCATCTAAGTGTGCTTTGATTTTATATAGCTAAGTTATGTATGTCATATAGCATTGTGATATCTAGGATTGGTTTAATTGACATCATTAATTCAGAGATAAGCACTAAATGTCTTGACCTAGCATTTGTGCATTTAGAGTATTTTTCATATTCACCTTAGGCTATATTTCTCTTCTTATTAAGAGTGAAGTCTTGTATTTACCATGGGTAGTATCCAAGCAAGAGTCGATTATCACTATTAAAGGCCTACGGGTAGCTAAAGTGTATTAGTAACCATATAGATGTGATGTGGTCAACCTAGGTTGTAATCTTTTTCAAATAGTAGATTTGAGGGTTCAATTGGCTAGCTATTAGCTAATCCCATGGTTTTTCTCTTGTCGAAGGGTTTCCACGTAAATTCAAGTGTATTTTAATTTCCGCACTTTTACTTGAATTTATTTATTGCTTGTTGTGGGGTGACTAAATTTTAATTAGCATTGATTAACTGAAAAGTTGATAATTGATTCGATTAAAACCTATTCACTATGTTAATTAGACACGCTTGTATTTATTTTTAATTGGTGTCAGAGCAGGTTCCTAGACATAATTAGGAGATTCAAGTGCTTTGACTATGTGTCTTGTATTTTTGTTTGGTTTCATTTTTGTGTGTTGTATTACATTTGCATCTCATTCATTTATAACTCAAACACTATGATTGAGTTAGGGATTTGTAAAGAGGGAGCATCATGTATACGACCACATTTGCTTAAAGGTGATAATTATACCTCATGGAAAGGCAAGATGGAGTCTTATATTTTCCAAATAGATGACCATGTATGGATGGCAGTTGAAGATGGTTACAATCTTCCGAAAGTGACCAATGATGATGAAGATAAAGTCCTCAAGCCTAAGTCTCAATGGTGCACACAAGATTTTGAAGATTCCAAGTGGAACAATAAGGCAATGCATGCCATCTTGTATATGATGGATGAAAACCACTACAGGTTGATTCAAACAACTAGGAATGCTAAGGAGGCATGAGAGATCTTAGAGATGGTTCATGAAGGAACAGAGCTAGTCAAGGACTCCAAGCTCCAAGTCCTTCAAATGCAATTTAAGACAATTAGGATGGAGGATGATGAGTGCTTTAATGATTTTCAAGTAAGTTGATGGACATCATCAATCAAAGGCATCAACTAGGTGGCCCTTACTTAGAAGAATCAAGCAAAAGATCATGAGGTCACGACCTAAGAGATTTGAGACCAAGGTGATGGCACTTGAAGAAAATAGTGACTGAAAGACAATGAAGCCGAGTAAAGTGATTGAAAGGCTTCACGTCTATGAGTCTAGGTGGACTTCTACTCCTACACCTCCCATGAAGCAAAAGAGCATAGCTTTAAAGACCTCTAAAGTAGAAAAATAGGAGGATGACTCAAATGAGGAGATTGCCCTCATGGTGAAGAGATTGAAGAAGCTCATCAAACTTGAAAATAAGGGCTTTGGATCCTACAGAAAGGAAATGAAACAGAAAACTACCTTCAAGAAGATGGAGAAAACCCAAGAGAAGGACTCCAAGAATGGCATTCAATGTCTCCCGAGTGTGCTAATTTGAAGATGAAGAAGAAAGAAAAGGGTATGACAGCTACTTAGAGCGATAGTGAGATTGAAGAAAACTCTTCAAGTGTTGAAGAGCTTGTTCTTAACTATACGGCTTTTGGAGCCTCTTTTGTGAAAGATGTAGAAAAAGGCACTAATGCCTTAAATTGTAACCTTGAAGAAGGAGTAGATAGAGAAGTAGCCAGAAGTGTGATTAATGAATCAACTTATGTGGACGTTTTTGATATGGCAACAAGAGACACTAGTGATGACTCTAGTGATGAGAGTTCTTCATCTCATTCTACAAGTGAAAATATAGAAAATATAGAAAATATGGACCTATTGAGCACTTTCAAAGCTCTAGATTGAAGAAGAAAAAGAAGATTCAAAAGTTAAAAGTGAAGAATCTCGAATTGACTTCCAAGATGACTCACTTAAGTGAGAAAGTGAAGAGTGCAAGAGAAATGGAAGAAATTTGAAGTTGAAACTTGTCATTGCTAAGAAGAGTAATGAAAGTTTGAAAGAGGAGCTTAGATAGATAAAAGAATTGATTGCCAAGATGTCCTCTGGAACCGAGAAACTTGACACAGTGTTATCAATTGAGAAGAGCCCTAGTGATAAGAAGGGTTTATGATATGTAGAAGGCATGGATACCACTTCCATGAAGAAGACTACTTTTATCAAGAGTCAAGAGGTTAAAGAAGTTCAAATCCCATAACAACCAACAAGAATGGTTGAAGTTGGAGAATCCTCAAAACAAGCTCAAGTCAAGGTTTTAACAAAAGCTCAAGTCAAAGCTTAACCTTGACATGGTAGAGCATATCAAGCAAGCTTCCCTCAAAATACCACCAAACAAAGAATCAATTCATGCAAGTTCAACCAAGGAAGCAATCTTCTTCAACTCAACAACAAAGGAGGAGAGAACTGAACCAACACCAAAAGCAAGATCAAAGACATGGGAAAGGCGCTTTTGTACTCACAAAGGAATAGTATGACCTCTTACTTCATTCCTACATATCAATTTTATTGTTTTGATGGTCGTATTAGACCAAGTTGCTTCAAATTTATTAAAATATGTAGAACTGAAAGCATGATTGAAAAGAATAGGGCTAGAACCAATATGCATGTGCCTAGGAACTCTAGAGTAAATGATCCTATGAGAAATGTGATGACCATGTCCACTTGGAATGAAATTGTGTCACATAAGTGGATTAGAATGGATGAAAGGTTATTGTGCTAAGGTTTCACCCATAGACTCAACTAGGTACAATGGACTTGGTTGTGATTGACCCCATATGGGGGGCTTAAGTAAAGAAAGAAAATTGGCATAATAATGCATTGTGCTTATTGATAATTTTTATACTTCTTTATTAATTGCTTAAGATGATTGGTTGTGCATATTCTTATATGATTTTTTTTAATAAGTGTGCGAATTTGCTTTACATACAATCCATGTCTTATTTATGATCAAATATGCATTTTTGGACTAGGGAAATTACATTGGAAGTACATCTTGAATGACCTATGATTAATTTCCATGAAATGATGATTCTATGAATGACATGCCTTAAATTGACGTGCATGAAGAAAATATTGAATGCTTTAAAATGAATGCAAAAGTGTGTGTGTGTGTGTGTGTGTGTGAATGCAATGATAAGACTTTAATCAATAAGGATCTAGTATTCATTCAAAGGATTTTACAATCCAATAGTCTCTCCCTCTTTATTTGTTGAACAATGCTACTATCATATGAGCATCCCACCCATGAAATGCAATGATAAGACTTTAATCAATAAGAATCTAGTATTCATTCAAAGGATTTTACAATCCAATAGTCTATCCCTCTTTATTTGTTGAACAAGGCTACTATCATATGAGCATCCCACCCGGGAAAAAAAAAATAGCGCAATAGTCGCTCAGGTCTCGTTTTACTTATAAAGTTTGACATAATCGCTCTTAAATGAATTTGTCTTACAATATATTTCTTACTTTTCCTTAACAAAGGGTGACGTTGGTTCGAATTCTTTTTGGAAACCTTTGTTGTTTGCTTTGGCAAAGACCATGATTTTTTGTCATGAATATAACTTGTCTTGTATGCAAAACATTCTTTCACACAATTTTTATGAAATAAAACTCCTTGAATCTCTCTTACTTAATTATGTTGTATAAATTTGCTCATATAATTTTGCATATGTATTTGTGCCATAAGCTCTCATTTCCAAATGCTTACATATAAATGGGATACTCATTTGCCTATCTCATTACAAAAAGGGAGAGTAATGTGGAATTTATGAGGAGTTGCATAATGGGGAGATTGACCATTTAGAGGGAGTTTATTCCTTAAGAGTTGTTGCTATCATTGAGGGAGATCATGTTGCATTGCTTAGCATGGCATTATTACATTATTTGATTGTATTGGTTTACTTTGCCATAGATATTTAAATTGTTTTGTTGTTAAAAGCACCTCAAAAACATTTGGTCTTGGAAGGTATCTTCTTATTGATATGTGAAGTAGGTTGGATGTTTCTACAAGCCTTGGATTGACTTGAAAATGTTTAAGACTTAGATTATAGGGCTTATTATAAGGTACAAACTATTGTTGACTAATATATTTTTAATTTTCTCATGAAATAGCAAAATAAGGAGATTATAAGTTTCTCATTTTTGATTGACTTATTTCGTTGACAAAATCACATTTAGGGTCACATATTGTAAAGGGTAGATTAGGAATTGAAGGTCTCCCATTGGACTCCAAGTGCTTTAAGGAAGATAGATTACTTAACTCTTCTTTTAATTTGAAGAGAATTAGTAACACACATTCACTTGCATGCATTTCAATTTGATTGCATATTTTGTATGACTTTGAATGATGCACTTTATGACATTCATTCATACTCTACACTTGCACATTTTACATATAGTATAGTGTGTTGGGTTTGCCTAGAAAAGAGGATTTTCCTTTTCATCGCGGTTCAGGTCATTGGCTATGCAACTACCTCCATCGCGGTCCCAACATCGGTTGATTCCAGAAGCGACATGCTTCAAGGACCGCGGTCTGTACACCTGTCTACACAGCGGTCTCTGCCACGGTATTCTCGAGGAGGAACCAATTGTCTATACCGCAACCTGTGCTCATGCATGCCAATAGGTCCCCCGACGAGGTGTTGTCTAGGCGATGCACCGTTGTATGCACCGTGGTCTGGAAAACTTGTCCGTGCCCCAGTCCAGCCAACAGTATTTATGGGACTTGATTGTTTTTTTTTAAAATAGTGTCATTTCGTCTAGGGCTCAATATATATATGTTCTTTTCCCTTTCTTGCCTCTTAAGAGCTTCAGAATTCATTCCATTACTTTTCTTTTAGAGCTCAAGAGTGACTTGCAAGAAAAGATAGCAAGAAACCATTTTTAATGTCCAAAACCCAAACACCCATCATTTATTCATGATTCATACATCACCTAGCTTCATCTAGGATCTATCTTAGCATGGGTCTTCATCAACATGTTTGACTTGGTAAGTAGAACATCATTCTCATCCATCTTTGTGTTCTTGCTTAACAAGAAATATCTTTTATAGCCTGTTTATATCTAGATTTAGATTTTAATTACAAGTAGAGATGATTGTTGATGTTTGGGTTGTTGTATTGTGATAGCTATTGCATCTAGGTGTGCTTCGATGTAATATAGCTAAGTTGTGTATGTCATATAGCAACATGATATCTAGGATTGGTTTAATTAACATCATTAATTCCTAGATAAGCACTAAATGTCTTGACCTAGCATTTGTGCAATTAGAGTATTTTTCATATTCACTTTAGGTTACATTTCTCTTCTTATTAAGAGTAAAGTCTAGTATTTATCGTGGATAGTATACAAGAAAGATCCGATTATCACTATTAAAGTCTTGCGGGTAGCAAAAGTGTATTAATAACCATATAGGTGTGATGTGGTCAACCTAGGTTGTCATCGTTTTGTAAATCGTGGATTTGATGGCTCAATTGGCTAGCTATTAGCTAATAGCTAATCCTGTGGTTTTTTCCTTGTCGAAGGGTTTCCACGTAAATTCAAGTGCATTTTAATTTCTACACTTTTACTTGAATTTATTGATTGCTTGTTGTCGGGTGACTAAATTTTAATTAACATTGATTAATCAAACAGTTGGTAATTGATTAGATTAAAACATATTCACCCCTCCCCACCCACACTCCCACCCCCACCTCTAGGTTAATTAGACAAATAATAGTTAATTTCAACTCTAGTGGACACCTTCTTTATGGAGGACGAAAACAAAACCGTCTCGAGGCACCACTTGAATCTCACGGTGTCGAACTAACGATAAAGACATCGAGATATAATTTCATATATCTCTCTCTCACTCACTATTTTCTGGTTAGTGTTTTCTAATTACTATGAGTATTGAAACTCTATGTCCCTAGATTAACTTAGATTTAATGGCTAAGAAGAATCTAAGTTTCTAGGTTAAATTACTATAATCTTATTCTATTAACACTTAATAAAATACCCGATTTTTAACTATTAAAAATTTATTTATTATTGGAATTCTACTATATGTTAGCTATTTAAATAAACCAGAATCAAATGTGAAATTTATAAAGTTATAACTATTAAAACATAAAACACATTATTGTCCAATTATTATTAGGGTCATAATAAAATTAATCCTAATAACGTATTGGGCCTAACTAATCTAACTATTTAAACACTTTAATTAAATGAATAGTTATTAATGAGAATTAGAAAGTTTTTACTCCTAAAAACTAATCTCATTACTAATAGCCAATTATGTGAAATTCCTATTTTAATCTCATTAAAAAAAACAAATAAATCATGACACCTAATCTATATGGCATTCGTATGTATGACAATGCTTTAAAAAATATAAATCACATTGTGACTTAAAAAAAGAAGCATACATGAGATGACTAAGTACGATGGGTTATCCAACTTAAACAGCTCTAATTACAAAAATAATCTAATACATCCTTGATCTTATTGTAAATCTATTGTCTTCAATATTCTTCAAACCCAGCTCTTTACATATTTTGGGCTCTCAGCCAAGTCCAACTTGATTTATGTCAAGTGATCTATCTCATGGGTTGAACCCTAAAGCCTATCAAATGATTTCCGACATAATATTTCCCCCCCACGAAGCCTACAAGATGCCTATTTCGCAAGCCTCAAGGCAGCACACGCGTAAGCAGCCTTGGATGTGTCAAAGTTGTCCATTTGGCCTATAATAGGCCTAAAACCGCTCCTGCGCTTGTGAACATGCAGCTGCAACACTTATAGTTGTGCACACACCTGGTGCGCGCCACTTGTCGTGCGCGGCTGCTATTTGTGTGCATAGTGGCAAGGGCAACTGATTAACACTGAAAAGTGTATGTTTACTAAGGGATAATATCATCATTTTACACTTCCAATATGATTAATTCCCCAATTTAGATATAATTTTGTTCGTTCGCTTAAATAAATGTGTTGTTTAGTAATTTTTGTATTTTTCTTTATATTTCAGAGGTAATTCGATCAATTCAGAATCATGCAGAAGTCAGATGGCAAAACAAACATCATTTTCAAGTTTAGAACGTCAAAACACCTTAAGAAGACCACGAAGGGCATTGTCATAAATTTGACTATTCACTGTTCACAGTTGACTTTGTTGTTCACAGTTGACTTTTCACTGTTCACTCACGATGCATTACTGTTTACTCTCGGATGCGTTACTGTTCACTCATGGATGGGTTACTGTTCACTGATGATGTGGCAAAATTTGAACGCTCCATTCTAAATTCATCCGATGGTCAATTTTCATCCGTATTTTGTATAAATATGGGGCCTCTCCCCCTTAATTTTAATGTTCTAAATTCAAATATGATGTTAGATTTGTGAAATTCTCTCTCTTTTGTTCTCAAATTCTCAGTTTAAATAAAATAGCTATTTTCTAGTTAAATTATGCCTGGCTAATTTTATATAGCTGGGGCCAAAGGTGATACTGTTGGTATAGAAAATATGATCTATTTTTGGTAAGTTTATTTTTTTTATGCTTTCTCCTCTCTGATCTTTGTAGAGTTTTTAACTCACTATAGATAGACATATATTGTCTAGCACAGTGAGTACTTTTACACATATCTATCAGAGAGTGGTTTATCCCCTTTAATCTTTGTGGAGTTTTTGACTCACTGTAGACAGACAGATATTGTCTAGCACATTGAGTACTTTTACCTACATCTATTAGAGAGTGGTCAGTGGAGTGGAATATCATCACATTAATCTGGACTAAATATTAATAATTGGATCATATTCGAATTACCAACAGTGGATCCCTTAGCCCCTGTATTAATTTTAATTGATTTTCATTTTATAACATGCTTAGTAATTAATCTAGATAATTAATTCTACAAGGACAAGTGAACAACCTCTATGTGGTTCGACTCGGTCTTACCGGTTAACTTATTACTATGACACTCTTCTACTTGGGAGTATGAACACTTCTTTAGGTTGTGTCAAGTTTTTACCGCCGCTGCCGGGGAGTTAAGTCCGCATTTTCTTTGAAGTAGTAATTTCTTTTTAATTTTATTTTAGTTTTGCTATTTTTTTTATCTTCTTTATTTTTATTTTGTATTTAATTTTGCATCACTCTTCTCAATCATAAACTTCATCCACTTGAAAAAAAAGGCACTTGTTATCTTTAATCACATTTTTGCAATTTAGTCCTTGTACTTTTTATTTGTATTTTAGCTTAGATCTAATTTGCATTTGCATATAGGTCATTTTATTTTTCTTTTTTGCAAATCAGTCCGTGTAATTATCATATTTTAACTTTAGTCCCTATATTTATAATTATTTATACTTTTGCCCCAATACTTATGCATATTTAAATTTACACCCCTAGAATTTTGCATATTGTTATTTTTATCTTTTTTTTTCTCTTATTTCTTCATTTTTGTGTATTTCACCTCCATTAACCCTCATTAAATTTGCATGAGACGTTGGTTTCCAACATCTAGTGGTAGATTAATTAGGAGAGACTTTTAGAAAATATAGATTTTCAAAAAGACTCTGCCGTCCTTTTTGACCCTTGTTACAAAGGTGAGTAAACAAATCTTTTGCTTTTGAATTTATTTGTGTTTGTAATTATTGTTTTTGTTTTTGTTTGCTTTTATGTTTTGAATTTTTGCAGGATTAATTTCTAGGTTCATTTTTTGCTTGGTGTGTTTTGATATATAACCCCGGTTAAGTGGCGGATAATGGTACTCCTTGACAATTCAAGTCGGTTTAATTCAGTTTCACAAAAAACTGATCCCCAAAACAAGAAATGGACAAAAATTTCACAAACCTGCGAAAACATTTTTCAGTGCTCTGAAAAAGATTTACAAAGCACGTTCCGAAAGATTACACTCACTGTTGATAAACAACATTCCTGTTGAAATTCGCTGGTTGATCGAAGCTAAGGTACGTCTAGCAGGTGAGTCTGCTGATTCATTTATATCTTACATGCTTGGTTTTGGAAGAAGTAACCTTGCAAAAAAAACAAAGAGCTAAGAAGTTAGGGGTTACTTGTCACAAATGTGCACGTACAACTTGCAACACACGTTGTTGTTCTTTAGGAATGATGTCTAATAATCGGTAAGATAAAATTTTATTCATTAGGCATAGTCTGCGCAGGGAGTCACTAGATAATATCCTAACGACTCTTGATGCACATCCTAGTGGATATGTGCAAATGACAATTGACCTATTATGGCCACAATTTCAAAAAGAACATACATAATATAGTCTTGGGAATCTGACTTTAAAAGACCCTGTTTGTCAATTTATAAGAAAATTGGATGGGAAGCATATCCCTGACCCAAAGAGGGCGTTGAAGCCGTTTCTGGACGTAAAACCAGATGAAGATGTGAGCCACAATCACAACTACCAGTAAATATCCTTTTTATTATCTTTTTCCTTCTGCATTTAATATCTTTTGTAATTATTGCTGTTTACTTTTGGTTTTTGAAGAGAACAAGTAATGCAGAATTGATCTGAATCTCAGTTTGTGATTGTCCCATGGTTTTATGCATTTTATTTTCCTATATTTTGTATTTCTTTTGTTGTTTTGTAGGATTTTGTTGTTTTTCAAGTTGTTCAGATGGTATCTTCTAAACCTTATCTCTTTCTAATGACATTGGGGACAATGTCTCATTCTGGTTGGGGAGGGGGGGGGGGGGGGGGGGGGGGGCGGGGGGGGGGGGGGGGGGGGGGGGGGGGTAGATGATTCAATAACTTTTGTTTTTCAAAAAAAAAAAAAAAATACTTCTGACCATTTTTTTTGTAAAGATAGCCGAGTAAAGAGATCTTTTAGATACATCTGAGATGCATCTGTGTAGTTCTAATGCATTTTTTCCTCTCTTCTGACTATTCAAATTTATAAACTCTCCATTGTGATATCATTGACTAATCCTTTTGTTCATTAAGTCATCTTGAGAAATTTTTCGAACTATTATAGACACACACGCACATTGACATGTGATTATGTGCAGTAAGTTGACATTTTGGGATATTAAGTTCTGAAACATCATTCAAGGGTAACAACCGAAGGCAGTGGTATTGTTTAAAAATTTATATGGTAATAATAGTAATAATAATTTTGTGTGTTGTGACCAAAACTCTTACTTAGTAGCCAGGCCTCATGTCTCAGTAAGCATAGAGTGTTCGCTCAAAATGGTGGAGTCTGGATAAGAATAAAGTGCAGTTCCATAGCCTCTTTAACTCGAGCAATGAAGTCTGAGGGGTTTTTTAACACCTAATGCCCTAAAACCAACTGGTTTGGGAGTCATTGACCCAAAGCTCGTTACACGGGGTTAAAGAGAAAGCTTAAGGGAATTGTACTAAAAAAAAATCTGCAATCCGAGTAATTAAGCCCGTAGGAGTGTTTTAACACTTAATGCCCTAAAGCCAAATGGTTTAGGAGTCATTGGCCTAAATCTCGCTACATGGATTAAAGATGGAATGTTTGTTTCCAATTTTGTTGTATTAAAAAAAAAAGAAAAAAAAAGAGAATAAAACTGTTGCCTAAGGAAAAAGACCTGATGAGATTTCAGAATGAAAATATTGTTTGATTTCAATTGAATCTCATAGTTATCGTGTTGATCTTTATTGAGCACAAGAAAGTTTGATTGATAACTCAATTGATGACTTGTTGTCAAAGGGTAAGAAAAGAGGTATGAGAGAGTTTGTCTATTTAGTAGTTTAGAGATTTGAATTTGAGTTTTTTTTATTTTCGCTTTAATTACTAGGGACTAGCAATAAGCTGGTTGGGGGATGTGATTAACACTGAAAAGTGTATGTTTACTAAGGGATAATATCATCATTTTACACTTCCAATATGATTAATTCTCCAATTTCGACATAATTTCGTTCGTTCGCTCAAATAAATGTGTTGTGTAGTAATCAGTGTATTTTTCTTTGTATTTCAGAGGTAATTCGATCAATTCAGAATCATGGAGAAGTCAGATGGCAAAACAAACATCGTTTTTAAGTTTAGAACGTCAAAAAACCTTAAGAAGACCATTGAGGGCATTTTTATAATTTTGACTATTCATTGTTCACAGTTGGCTTTCACTGTTCACAGTTGACTTTTACTGTTTATAGTTGACTTTCACTGTTCACTCACGATGCGTTACAGTTCACTCTCGGATGTGTTACTGTTCACTTATGGATGGGTCACTGTTCACTGATGACGTGGCCAAATCTGGACGCTCCATTTTAAATTCATCCGATGGTCAATTTTCATCCGTATTTTATATAAATAGGAGGCCTCTCCCCTTTAATTTTGATGTTTTGAATCCAAATCTGATGTTAGATTTGTGAAATTCTCTCTCCTTTGTTCTCAAATTCTCAGTTTAAATAAAATAGCTATTTTCCAGTTAAATTATGTCTGGCTAATTTTATATAGCTGGGGCCAAAGGTGATACTATTGGTATGAAAAATATGATCCAATTTTGGTAAGTTTATTATATTTATGCTTTCTCCTCTCTAATCTTTGTGGAGTTTTTGACTCATTATAGATAGACAGATATTGTCTAGCACAGTGAGAACTTTTACCCATATCTATCAGAGAGTGGTTTATCCCCTCTAATCTTTGTGGAGTTTTTGACTCACTGTAGACAGACAGATATTGTCTGGCACATTGAGTACTTTTACCTACATCTATTAAAGAGTGGTCAGTGGAGTGGAATACCATCCCATTAATCTAGACTAAATATTAATAATTGGATCATATTCGAATTACCAACAGTGGATCCCTTAGCCCTAGTATTAATTTTAATTGATTTTCATTTTATAACAAGCTTAGTAATTAATCTAGATAATCTATTCTACAAGGACAAGTGAACAACCTCCCTGCGGTTCGACCCGGTCTTACCGGTTAATTTATTATTATGACACTCTTATACTTGGGAGTATGAACACTTCTTCAGGACGTGCCATCAACCCTTTTTTTCTCGAATCCTTTCGAACATCACGATCTTCATGTATATGGGGTTTCAAAAAAAAACACTAGAAAATATATTTTCGGAACCAAATTTTTTATACACACGTATATATAAAAAAAAACTTGAAGTATAATTAAATGTTTTCTTAATATTTCAATTCTGATTTCACAACCAAGCCTTTTGAGCTATGACCCACGGTCTTACCTATATAACATCCAAGCACACCTAGATGCAATAGCTATCATAATACAACAACACAAACATCAACAATCATCAAGGATTGGAATAATTGACATCATTAATTCCTAGATAAGTACTAAATGTATTGACCTGACATTTGTGCATTTAAAGTATTTTTCACATTCACTTTAGGTTACATTTCTCCTTTTATTAAGAGTGAAGTCTTATATTTACCATGGGTAGTATACAAGAAAGATCCGATTATCACTATTAAAGTCTTGCGGGTAGCAAAAGTGTATTAGTAACCATATAGGTGTGATGTGGTCAACCTAGGTTGTAATCGTTTTGTAAATCGTGGATTTGATGGCTCAATTGGCTAGCTATTAGCTAATAGCTAATAGCTAATCCTGTGGTTTTTCCCTTGTCGAAGGGTTTCCACGTAAATTCAAGTATATTTTAATTTCCGTACTTTTACTTGAATTTATTTATTGCTTGTTGTGGCGTGACTAAATTTTAGTTAACATTGATTAATCTAAAAGTTGGTAATTGATTCGATTAAAACATATTCACAACCCCCTCCCCCCCCCCCCCCCCCCCCCCCCCCCCCCTCCGGTTAATTAGACAAATAATAGTTAATTTCAACTCTCGTGAACACCTTCCATAGGGAGGAAGAAAAAAAAATAGTCTTGAGGCACCACTTGAATCTCACGGTGTCAAACTAATGATGAAGACATCAAGATATAATGTCATATATCTCTCTCTCACTCACTATTTTGTGGTTAGGGTTTTCTAATTACTATATGTATTGAAACTCTGTGTTCCTAGATTAACTTAGATTTAACGGCTAAGAAGAATCTAAGTTTCTAGGTTATGTTACTATAATCTTATCCTATTAACATTTAATAAAATCCCGATTTTTAACTATTAAAAATTTAATTTATTATTGGAATTCTAGTCTATCTTAGCTATTTAAATAGACCAGAATCAAATGTGACATTTATAAAGTGATAACTATTAAAACATAAAACACATTATTCGGTCAAATTATTATTTAGGGCCATAATAAAATTAATCCTAATAATGTATTGGGCCTAACTAATTAAACTATTTAGTTAAAAGAATAGTTATTAATGAGAATTAGCAAGTTTTTACTCCAAAAAACTTATCTCATTAATAATAGCCAATTATGTGAAATTCTTATTTCAATCTCATTAAAAAAAACACATAAAACATGACAATTGTAAATGTATGATATGTTATAATGCAAGTGTAGGCACACCTAATCTATATGGCATTCGTATGTATGACAATGCTTTAAAAAATATAAATCACCTTAAGACTTAAAAAAAAAAAACATACATGAGATGACCGAGTACGATGGGTTATCTAACTTAAACAGTTCTAATTACGAAAATAATCCAATACATCCTTGGTCTTCTTGTAAATCTATTGTCTTCAATATTCTTCAAGCCCATCTCTTTGCGTCTTTTGGGTTCCCAGCCAAGTCCAACTTCATTTATGTCAAGTGATCTATCTCATGGTCTGGTTGAACCCTAAGGCCTATCAATTGATTTCCAATATAATATTTACTGCCCACGAAGCCTACAACACACCTATTTCGTAAGCGTCAAGGCCGTACACGTATAAACAGCCTTGGATGAGTCAAAGTTGTCCATTTGGCCTCAAACGAGCCTAAATTCGCCCCTGCGCTTGCGAACAAGCAGTTGCAACACTGACAGTTGTGCACACACCTGGTGTGCGCCACCTGTCGTGCATAGCTGGGGCTAGGGCGGCCCTTTTTTTTCAATTCCTTTTGAACATCACGATCTTCTTCGCAACATATAAAAATGAAATACATACAAAAAATATATCAAGAACAACCATAACCCATCGAACCATATAATTAACGATCAACCAGGTTTATAATATATATATATATATATATACGACAATCATACAAGCCCAGATCACATATCTTACATAACGGAATCAAAAGAAAGCAACTTAAGTTTTTTTCCGTGTATATACAAAAAACATGGCTATGATACCAATTTAGGAAAAAAGGGGTTTTAATTATAAAAAATTGCAGCAGAATGTAAATGGGGTTTCAAAAAAAATCCATTAGAAAATATATTTTCAGAACCAAATTTTGTTTACACACACACACACACACACATATATATATATATATATATATAAATATAACTTGAAGTATACTGATTGTTTTCTTAATATTTCAATTCCGATTTCACAACCAAGCCTTTTGAGTTACGACCCGCGGTCTTAGCTATATAACATCAAAGCACACCTAAAGGAAATAGTTGTCACAATACAACAACCCAAACGCCATCAATCATCTAGGATTGGTTTAATTGACATCATTAATTCCTAGATAAGCGTTACATGTCTTGACCTAGAATTTGTGACTTTAGAGTATTTTTAATATTAACCTTAGGTTACATTTCTCTTCTATTAAGAGTGAAGTTTTGTATTTACCGTGGGTAGTATACAAGAAAGATCCAATTATTACTATTAAAGTCTTGTGGGTAGCAAAAGTGTATTAGTAACCATATAGGTATGATGTGGTCAACTTAGGTTGTAATCATTTTGTAAATAGTGGATTTGATGGCTCGATTGGTTAGCTATTAGCTAATTCCGTGGTTCTTCCTTGGTCGAAGGGTTTCTACGTAAATTCAAATGTATTTTAATTTTTGCACTTTTACTTGAAATTATTGACTGCTTGTTGTGGGGTCACTAAATTTTTATTAACATTGATTAATCAAAAAATTGGTAATTGATTCGATTAAAATATATTCACCCCCCCCCCCCCCCCCCCCTTCCTGGTTAATTAGATAAATAATAGTGAATTTCAACTCTTGTAGACACCTTCCTTATGGAAGACAAAAACAAAGCTGTCTCGAGGCCTCACTTGAATCTCACAGTGTCGAACTAACGATGAAGACATCGGGATATAATGTCATATATCTCTCTCTCAGTCATTATTTTCTGGTTAGGGTTTTCTAAATACTATGAGTATTGAAACTCTGTGTCCCTATATTAACTTAGATTTAATGGCTAAGAAGAATCTAAGTTTCTAGGTTAAGTTACTATAATCTTATCCTATTAACATTTAATAAAATACCTGATTTTTAACTATTAAAAAGTTAATTTATTATTGGAATTCTACTCTATATTAGTAATTTAGATAGACCAGAATCAAATGTGAAATTTATAAAGTTATAACTATTAAAACATAAAACACATTATTCGGTCCAATTATTATTAGGGTCATAATCAAATTAATCCTAATAATGTATTGGGCCTAACTAATCTAACTAATTAAACTCTTTAATTAAAAGAATAGCTATTAATGAGAATTAGCAAGTTTTTACTCCTAAAAACTAATTTCATTATTAATAGCCAATTATGTGAAATTCCTTTTTTAATCTCATTAAAAAAAACACATAAATTATGACAATTCTAAATGTATGATATGTTATAATGCAACTGTAGGCACACCTAATCTATATGGCATTCGTATGTATGACAATGCTTTAAAAAATTTAAATCACCTTGTGACTTTAAAAAAAAAAACATAGATGAGATGACCGAATACGATGGGTTATCTAACTTAAGCAGCTCTAATTACAAAAATAATCCAATACATCCTTGGTCTTCTTGTAAATCTATTGTCTTCAATATTCTTCAAACCCATCTCGTTGCTTCTTTTGGGCTTCTAGCCAAGTCCAATGTGATTTATGTCAAGTGATCTATCTCATGGGTTGAACCCTAAGGAGTATCAAATGATTTCACGCATAATATTTACTTCTCACGAAGCCTACAAGACGCCTATTTCACAAGCCTCAAAGCCGCACATGCGTAAGCAGCCTTGGATTCGTCAAAGTTGTCCATTTGGCCTCTAGGCCTCTAACGGGCCTAAAACTACCCATGCTTGCGAACATGCAGCTGTAGCACTGATAGTTGTGCACACACCTAGTGCGTGCCGCTTGTCATGCGCAGCTGCTGTTTGCACGCATATGGGCAAGGGCAGACCTTTTTTCCTTGAATCCTTTTGAACATCACGATCTTCTTCGCAAAATACAAAAATGAAATACATACAAAACATATATCAAGAACAGCCATAAAAATTGGCTTTCTTGATTCCATAGATGAATAAGAAAAACTATAACCTTATAACCCATCGAACCATATAATTAACGATCAACCATGTTTATAATATATATATATATATATATATATGTGTGTGTGTGTGTGTGTGTGTGTGTGTGTGTGTGTGTGTGTGTGTGTGTGTGTGACAATCATACAAGTCCAGATTGTACCTACACATATCATACATAATGGAATCAAAAGAAAACAACTTAAGTTTTTTTCCGTGTATATCCAAAAACAAGGCTATGATACCAATTGTAGGAAAAAAAGGGTTTTAATTATAAAAAATTACAGCGGAATGTATATGGTGTTTCAAAAAAAAAATCCATTAAAAGATATATTTTCGGAACCAAAATTTTCATATACACGTATATATAACAAAAAAATTTGAAGTATATCTGATTGTTTTCTTAATATTTCAATTTCGATTTCACAACCATGCCTTTTGAGTTATGACCCGCGGTTTAAGAACTTATGTGTGGGCACATCACGGATACAAACATGACTAGGCGGAGGTTATAGAAATCAAGAAAAAAAAAACAGGCTCTTGCAAGGGAATTTTTTTTTCTTTGGCCCCACCTCTCTTTTATATGTTAGGTTATTTTCTTTGGTTTCTTTTTGTTCCCTGACAAGTTTCTATTTATATCGGGATCCTAGGGTTCAGTTGTCCAAGTCAAAATAGGATTCTAAATCCTATTTTAATTTGGTCACCACTAAGACTTGAACCTGTGATATCTAGGATTTAAAATAAACTTTATTATCTTTAATACTTTTGTATTAGTCCTGGATTGAACCTGTAACCACCTAATAATAATTAAATAATTCATAATTCATAATTGTTAATATAATTCAATTATTAATGTACTAATCAATTAATCATATTATTTAATTATTTCTCTAAATTTATTCGTGTCACTTTCGTAACACAATTAATTGGATTATCCAATTTCTTAACCGTGACCTCTGTTACCAATAACCATAAATGGCTAATAAGGGGACCTAATGGACCCACAATTTCGAACTCCAATAATACTTAGAAATATCAATTGAACTCTTTAATTACTATTCCATGATTATTAACCTCGGAGTTTCTCCACTAAAAACCCCAAGCTACACTCTCAAAACTGCATATGTATTGCACAGACGAAAATCTTAGTGTCCATCGCTATAGCTATTACATATATTATGATCCTCCACGAGTAGTTCATAATTAGAGCTAGGTCGTAAAGTTCGTTATATCTCTCTAATTATATCTTTTTCTTGAAGTACCATTGATTCTCTAATGAACAATTATATCCTATCTTCCATTATTGAAGAAGGAGAGCGTTCTTAATTGTTCAAGCCCCGAATCAACCCTTAAGTGATCCCACCCATGGTATGTCAAAAGCCATAAGCCAAATCTAAAGAAGTTAGTAAGACACTCAGGATTAAGATCACCCACATACAACCATCAATTTTCTATATATATGATTCATTTATATCGTGGCCATGTCCTATATGATTTCATCATATAAAGTGTATATTATGGAATGGACCACGTCACAGCATGAGTAGTCTAGGATAAGAAAATCGTACATTACGGAATGGACCACAATTGTAGATTAACCACAAACAAAGTATCCAAGTTTATTTGCTCTCTATAGACTCTTTAGATTGCACGTGTCAAATTGAATCCTTTTTTATATGACACTTATATACTCAGTTTGAGATTACATCTAGAAATTTTAGATATTTTGCATATATGACATAAGCGTACTGATGTTAATAAATCAATAGTTACAAATTGAAAAAAAATAACACTTACTTGTTCTTTTCATGTTTTATAACATTTACATGTTACAAACTTTAGCACATAAATCCCAACACTCAAGACTCTGTCTTGCTTTCCAAGGAACAGATTAAATAGTCACCTGATTCTTTTGAAACATTGTTCGCACTGCTCTTACCATCATTTTTCTTTAGAGGTCGACACTCACTCGAATAATGTCTTATCCTGCCATAATTCCAGCACTTGATATCCATCTAGCTTCGCTTCTGATTACCTGAATTGTTGTTTTGATGATTTCTAGACTTGGATCTTCTTCTTGACTTTGACCTTTCCCATTGGTTTAAGTTCCGATTTTTATTTTGGCCTTCTCTACCTTCTAGGTTCAGTGCTGTGGTTGATGCTCTTGATCCCTCTCCATGCATCCTGATATTCTCGGTCATGATCATGTTCACAACATGTTAAAAGTTAAACTTCTCTATCCTAAATGAATTGGCGCTCAATTTAGAATTATTCCGTGAACACTTCATCATAGAACACGATGGAAATCGAATTTAACCCATTTGTGATCTCATTAAACATGTTTGATCGAGCCATGATAACACTAGATTTCGAGTCCCCCTTCCTATGCTTATTGCTCAATTCTCGAGTAAAATCAGTGTTTAATGGCTCGATTAAGTGTATTTGCAGGATTTTGTATTAGAGACATCATATGGGAGTTATGAGTGAAGATTGGGACCCAAAAGAGCTGGAAATTGAAAACTTCGACAAAATGACAAAATATGTCGCTGTTATGATTTCAGTCATGGTAGACCGTGACAAACCACGCGACAATAACTTTTCTAAAGTGTCGCTTGTGATGTCGTCATGAAAGACCGTGACATGTAGTCATGGACAACAGCGACATACAGGGTAGCAACAGTCCGCTAACACGTGTTTCTAGGTTGATTTCTGACCTATTTTTGGACCCATATAAATACTCATCTTATATTATTGTGAAAGGAGGAGCCACACGAACTTTTGGACTACTTCCACCCTTCCAACACCATCCTTAGACACTTGAATCTATCCATCCAACTTAGAACTTGGGAAGCAAGAAGAGGAAGCTTACAAGTCAAGGAACCTCAATGGCCAACTTTGGTTTCTCCTCTCACTCTTCTTTGTTTAATTTCCTTTCCTTGATGTATAACTAATTTCTATGTTAGGGGATTAATGCAAACCTATTGAGAAACTCTTTGTAATCCTAGTCTAATAGTTTTTAATTAAATACTATGGTAGTCTCTTTTACTTGAATATATGCTCTAATTCCTTCACTTATATTCAAATGAGACCTCAATGAATGTTTGTGTTAGGATTAGTTTATCTATGATGTTGAGGGTTAGATGTGGGTGACCATCCCATTTAGTCTTTAACTACAAGCTTAATAATTGAGAAAATTTCCATAGGCATGACCATGCTATGTGTTATTTGGTTTAGAGGTTTTAATTAAAAACTAATTCTAACTATTGCTCATTACATGACCGTGTGTGAGTAGTTGGGAAGATTAGGTGCTTCATGAAACAAACCCTATCAATTGGATTTAAATACTTAATTGAGACTTGTGGATTACATTGAGAAGTTTAATTAGGTTGCATTGATTCCCTAGCATTCTTTCATATGCATATTTTAGTGTGAGCTTTTGTGTTATTTAGTTTATTGCATTTTTACAAATTAGTAAATTAAAATACCAACTCATGACAAGCATTATGCATTTATTTTTCATGCACTTAGAATAGGATTAAATTAGACTAATTAGTGTTCGACTAGTGGAATCACAGATCCCAGTGAATGAACTTTCTTTTAAATTGATTAAGATCAAAAATACTGCAATCAATTTCGGCACCGCTGCCGGGGATCGGCGTATATTCATTAGTTGTGCCAAATTAGTTTGATTTAGTTAGTGTGTGTCATTTTATTTTATTTTGTTAGTTAGTTTTGTTTAGTTTCTTTTTACTTTGTTGGTACTTTTGTTTTTGTTGTTTAAGGGCATACATGGTGTATGAAGCGGACCTTCAAGGTAGAGAGATGGTATTTTATGAGACGGAAGATGTCCAAGCCCTAAATTTTCAAAGAGGAAGAAATGATCCATATTCTAACTCTTACAATCAGTGGTGGTGCAACCATCCCAACTTCTCATGGTCCGACCCAAACAAGACTTTCAATAACCAAGCTCAGAACTTCCAAGGCCAAGGGTTAAATGGGCAGCAATGGAACAACTCGGGTAATCGAGATGTGACTTCATATCAGCCTAGGAAGAGTCTTTTGGAGGACATTATGACTACCCTTGCTCAGAGTTCACAACAGACAGATCAGAACTTGAATAATTTCCTCCAAGCAACAGAGTAAAGGTTCACCAACTTAGAGGCATCGGTGAAGAAGTTGGTGACACAATTAAGGCAGGTAGCTGACACAATTCACATGAATGAACAAGCTAAGGCAGTGACAGTTCTAAGAAATGCCCAAGTGTTAGACACCGGAAAGACAAGTGGAGAGCCTAAGGAGAAAAAGGCTAAAGAATCGGAAGAGGAAATTGAGGTAAAGATTTTGGTAGAAGAAGAGGAATTAGGAGTAGAGAAGATTCCTGAGAAGACATCTCTACTACACAAGTCACCTGATCCCTACATCCCACCAGTTCCATTTCCGGGAAGTTTGAAGAAAGTTACTAGCTTAGTTGATTGCCTTGTTGTGGATACACTCCAGGTAGAAGACTATTCTAGGAATCCAATTGAGTATTTGGATAAAATCCTAACACTCTTTGAGGACAATGGTGACGAAGACAATCATGTCAAAGAAATTTGTAATAAAGATGCATCCTTAGAGACCAATGGGCTTAAGAGTGAACATGGGTATTTAATGAAGGAAGTGGAAGCTCTTAGGAAAGAAAGGGATGAAGCAATCAAAAGGGCGAAAGATCTTGCTAGGCTAGTAGAAGAGCAAGAAGAAAACTTTACCCTAAGCAATCAAAAGATGCAATGGCAAATTGAGCAAAAGGATAAGGAAATCAATGCCATCAAGGAGGAGTTGAGCGGAAAAGAAGTTGCTTTAAAGGTAGCAAAGGTCAAGGAACGTGACCGCTTAGTGGAGCTTGAAAGGGCAAAATGAACAATTGAAACCTTGACTAAGGACCAAAGTATAGATGAAGAAACTCCGCAACTCCACACCATCGAGAGAGATGCAAATCATCCGAGAGCAAGAATTAAGAAGACCCAAGGTAGTTCGTCATATTTTCCTTACAAATGTCATTTTTGCCACACTATGGGTCATAAAAAGGCCCAATGTATTGAATTTATGGAAGTGTGCAAAAAGAGATGGAATATGCCTAAAAGAAGGCCAAGGAAGATTCGTCAAGTTTGGGTCCGGAAAGACGAACTTCACAAAGCAAGCGACACTCTCGTTGATGGGAAGATTACTTGGTTGGAAGTGATAGAGCTTCAGAAGCAGTGGTGCTCTTACCACGTCTTGCCTAGACGTTAAATAGTGCGCTTGGTGGGAGGCAACCCACCTAGGTATCTTTCGTTTCAATTATTTTTAATTTTGCATAATAATTGTGAATGGTAGTGATTCTACTTCACTTCCAAGTCTAAGTTGACCCTCACCTTAATTGATAGTGCAAGGTGTGGAAAAGCATAGGTTTGGGGGTGATTTTCATTTTCATTTTCATTTTCATTTTATTTGCAAGTCTAGTGATTACCAAATTCAATTTTTTCAAGCAACTGCCCTTGATATCTTTGTTGTTGAGTATATGTGAAAATTAGGCACTTTGGAACACTTAAATGCATTAAGGAGGAATTTTCCAGGTATGTCGTGGTCATGATGTCGTCATGGAAGACCGTGACACAGCCACTCAACAAATTCTAGGGGTTGCTGTCGCTCAACATGTCACCCCAACTATCGCGTGGTTGCACAACCGCGACACCAGAATTTCAAGACCAAAACGAGGAAGCGGTGTGTCACGGTCATGAATTTCGTCATAGACTACCGCAACAATTTGACCTCGACAGACACCTGGTATAAAACGTCAGTTCATGGTAGGGCATCCTCTCACCAAAAATTCAAACCTCAATCACTAAAATTCTCCCTCCATGCGACATCGAAGACTTCCAACCCACACAATCGGTAATTCCTTCTTATTTTCACTTACTTTAGACCCTGTAAGTCCCAAATCCTAGTTCTACTTACATTTGCACATTCTAGGGTTGATTTGGGAAATTAGTGGAATCTTTGGGGTTAAAGCAAATTTGTGCATATTTGTGTGAATAGAAAGGTTGGTTTTGGTTGTGAAGTTTATTGAAACATTTTTGTAGTGATTTTGTGTTTTTGGAGTGATTAATTGGGGCACATTTGGCCACCACCACCACCACCTCATTATTTGCTTTGAGTTGTTCTTGTCTAGCTAGACTTGTTTTGTTAGTTTTACTGCTTTCAGTTATATTCCGTACTTGTTTTAATTACTCTAGTTATTTGATTTCTATCGTAGTGGTACTTTTGCATCTTTTCCTTTGTTTGTTTTATTTGCGATTAGACTAAGGGTGTGCGTTGTATTGTGTTGTGGTTGATGTTTAATTGTCATTAAGAGCTTTCTATGCCATCTTGATCGAGCCTTTGTGCATTTTATTTTATTTTATTCTATATTGTTGAATTGTGTTGTGTTGGTTGTGGTATAGGCGCCTTTCTCGCCGGGCTTTCATTGTCAACATTGGGGACAATGTTAAGTTTAGGTTTGGTGGTTTCGATACCGGTTTCAGTCATTTTGGTTTTATTGAGTCCTAAATTTAATGTTGAGTTAAACTTTGCAAAATAGTCATATGGCCAAAAAAATTCGAGCTTCAAGTGGCTTGGGTGGATGCTTTGAGCGTGTGTTTATGTGAGAGTTTATTTATGTATAATGTGCTCGATTGAACATCTTGTTGTCGCTCTAGGGTCTCACAAGCACTTTATGGGCTTATCCCATCCTTTTGTGTTCAAGTTGAGGGGACTCGGTGCTCAAACACCTTGTTCTAATAGTGGAGACTACCTAGTGAGTTCACAAACACAAGCCTTAAAAAGCGCATTTGAGTGTTATCATTGTTTCATCTTAAACACTTATCTCGTCACGCGCATCATTTTCCATAGGACATCACATTGATATATTTATGGATTGTTTGATGGATACTTACATTCCCTTGATAGATGAGATGGTGGAAATGATTTTAGACAATGTGTGTGCTTAACTACTCATATTAGCCTAAACACATTCCTTGTCCCTATTTGTGTGCTCCCAAGCCAATTTTGAGGCCAAACACTTACCTTTCTTTTGGAACCACATTACACCATATAGCCTGAACCTAAACACATGTCTACCCTCGTTGCCAATCTTGTTAGAATGTGTTGTGGTGGAAAGGTAGAAAGCTCTAAATTTTAAAAGTTAGCGTGTATTTAGGCTATATTTGTAAATGTGCAAAGCAAAAGGCTAAAAAATGTAAAAGTGAGAAAATGTGCACTTAGGAGCTTAAAGTGTAAAAAAAAAAAGAAAAAAGAAAAAAGAAAAAAGAAAAAGGGAACAAGAGTCTTTTATGAAATTTTAAAAGTACTCACTAGTAGAGTATTCTTGTAAAGCACAAGAGTAATGAAAAGTCAAGCCTAATCACTAGTGCCACGAGTGATGTGAATAGAGTTTAAGTATTGGGTGAATCGTGTAGTGTCTTAGCAAGATTGGTGACTTTTGAATTCCATTTCCTATTCTTTGTTCATCATATTTCACCCAATGGCCCTATTACAACCAAAGGGAAGACCTAAATGATCTACTATTAAATCTATATTGGGAATGTTTGTTGAAGCATGATCTTCCACGTCCGTGGCATTTGATTCATTTCCTAGGCTAGTTCACCAAAATAATAACTTTCCATTTCTTATTGTATGCAAGTATTTGATTCCCAAACATAACTTTATCCTTGCATACTTTGCATGAGTGTGAATTTAGGAATCCAAGAAGAAAGAAAATAGAATGTCCACGTGAGGTTTAGAGTCGAAACGAATTATGCTCGAGGTGTGAGAGTGAGTAGTTCCCGACATGAGAGCACTTTAGGTGTGGGATTCATGTTGTTCGAGTGTCCTGTGAGTGCCTTCGAGTTGCTTGAGAATGTTTTGCATGTGTCTACTCTCCTTATCCACACCTCTTTGCATCTCATCATCAGTTGAAAATACGACTTTTGTGTTATTGTTGTTTGAATTTATTTTGTTTTTATCGAGTCTTCGTGTTGTTTGCTTGTTTGTTTTTATTGGTGTTTTCTCTTGACTTTGCTCGAGGATGAGCAAAAGGCTAGGTTTTGGGGTGTTGATCGAGCCATGATAACACTAGATTTTGAGTCCCCCTTCCTATGCTTATTGCTCAATTCTCGAGTAAAATCAAGTGTTTAATGGCTCTATTAAGTGTATTTGCAGGATTTTGTATTAATGACATCATATGGGAGTTATGAGTGAAGATTAGGAACCAAAAGAGCTAGAAATTGGAAACTTGGACAAAATGATAAAATATGTCGCTATTATGATTTCAGTCATGGTAGACTGCGACACTCCACGCGACAACAACTTTTCTAAAGTGTCGCTTGTGATGTCGTCATGGAAGACCATGACATGTAGTCATGGAGAACCGAGACATACAGGGTAGCAACAGTCCACCAGCACGCGTTTCTAGGTTGATTTCTAACCTATTTTTGGACCCATATAAATACTCATCTTATATTATTGTGAAAGGAGGAGCCACACAAACTTTTGGACTACTTCCACCCTTCCATCACCATCCTTAGACACTTGAATCCATCCATCCATTTTGGAACTTGGGAAGCAAGAAGAGGAAGCTTACAAGTCAAGGAACCTCAATGGCCAACTTTGGTTTCTCTTTTCACTCTTCTTTGTTTAATTTCCTTTCCTTAATGTGTAACTAATTTCTATGTTAGGGGATTAATGTAAACCTATTGAGCAACTCTTTGTAATCCTAGTCTAATGGTTTTTAATTAAATACTTTGGTAGTCTCTTTTATTGGAATATATGCTCTAATTCCTTCACTTCTACTCAAATGAAACCTCAATGAATGTTTGTGTTAGGATTAGTTTATCTATGATGTTGAGGGTTAGATGTGGGTGACCATCCCATTTAGTCTTTAACTACAAGCTTAATAATTGAGAAAATTTCCATATGAATGACCATGCTATGTGTTATTTGGTTTAGAGTCTTTAATTAAAGACTAATTCTAACCATTGCTCATTACATGATCGTGCGTGAGTAATTGGGAAGATTAGGTGCTTCATGAAACAAACCATATCAATTGGATTTAAATACTTAATTGAGACTTGTGGATTACAATGAGAAGTTTAATTAGGTTGCATTGATTCCCTAGCATTCTTTCATATGCATATTTTAGTGTGAGCTTTTGTGTTATTTAGTTTATTGCATTTTTACAAATTAGTGAATTAAAATACCAACTCAAGACAATCATTATGCATTTAGTTTTCATGCACTTAGAATAGGATTAAATTAGACTAATTTGTGTTCGACTAGTGGATTCACCGATCCCAGTGAACGAACTTTCTTTTAAATTGATTAAGATCAAAAATATTGCAATCAATGTTCAAGTGGTCTTTGAAACTCTCACTTTTTGAAATCTTCAGAGTAGCTAATTTTCTAATCAGATAGACCTTCCTTGCTGCAGAAGGCTGTTTGTGTAATTTGATGAGGCTTTCATAAGATACGCTGCTGTCTCCTGACCCTTGATGTTTAAGGCAATTGACTTTAACAAACTGAGTTGAATTTCTCCAAATTCTTTATGTCCAAGACCAACCATTCCGCTTCGGTCACGCCTTTTGTCATCCGTTGAAACAACCAATCTGCATCAGACACACCATTTGGATTCTCTACGAATGGCAGGGAAAATTCTTTCTGGTACATATCGTTCTTTATCTCCATCTTCCAAAAAATGAAGTTTGCACCATTGAATGTCTCCACCTTGCATAACTCCTTCTCCGATCCCATCTTCCTAAAAAAATTGATTTTCCTCAAGAAACCTTAGATTCGTCAAACCTTGACTCTGATACTAGTTTTTTGTAGAAAATTTGTAAAACAAACTATAAGTAAATCTAATCCGACACGTAGATAATAAAAGGCAATAAGGAGAAGAAGAAGAACATAAGAGATTTGACATGGTTCAGCAAAAGCCTACGTCCATAATGAAACACATCATCACTAAATCCAATATCAGAGTTATTATTACAATTTTTCAGTCTCTCTATAAGTTGCTCTTAGCCTCTCTTTCTATTTTCTACATACTCTAAACATAGGAAAACATTATTAGTATTTATATCAGAACATTAAGGTAGACAAAACCCATAAGAAAAGCTATTTCTTCTCATACAAGACTTTTCTGATATGTGCAAGTTTCGTCTTCACCACAGTTTGCAGCAAATGCTCTGAACTACGGTAAATCTCTATGTAGAACCTTTCAGAATAGGTAGGCTAACTTTTAAGTAACTTTTTAGATTAAGTCTGAATACCAAAAGTTAGTAAGAACAAGTTGTTACAAATTCAAATAACAACAAGTAATGAAAATTTCTACTAGTAAAATACTAATACAAACACATGATAAGCTTCAAGTTCATTAATGTTTGCATTTGAATATACAAACATATACATGTTGGGGTTAATGCCCTAACGGAGTAATTTGTAAATGGATTTATGAAATAAAAAAAAAAATTCAATTAAGTCTTGTTTGTGTTATGTATATGAGTGTCATATACATATGGATATAGTAAGCGACATGCAATCTAAAGAGTCCATAGATAGCAAACAAAGCTGGGTACTTTATTTATGATTAATCTATAGTTGCGATCCATTCTGTAATGTACGATGATTCTATTCTGAATCATTCATATGAGATATGGGAATAGAGGCACTTTGTATGATGTGATCATATAAGACCTGGCCATTATATATATGAATCTCTCACCAAGATCCATTTACCGATGAGATTCATATATATCAACTAATGATGGCTATATATGGGTGATCTTAATCTTGAGTGTCTTTTCGACTCCTTCAGGTTAGATCGTGGTCGTTGATATACCATGAGTAAAGTCAGATGCATTTTCTGATCAATATACTCCATATGTTGGGATTGCGACTTGGCTTGTGGCTGGGAAGGTTTGTACATAATTGTGGAATCCACTCCTTCCTGTGAGAAGTAGATGGTAGTTCCCTTAAGGGTTGATTCGGGGCTTGGACAATACGAGCGCTTTCCTAATTCTGTAAGGAAATATGATTTGTTGTCCATTAGAGAATTAACGACACTTAAAGGATATTTGTAATTAGAGCGGTATAACGGATATTATGACCCAACTCTAATTATGAACTACTATGGAGGATCACACCATATGTAATAGCTATATCGATGGACACCGAGTTGTATCAGTCTGTGTAAAAGCGTCTACAATTGAGAGAGTGCAGCTTCGAGTTTTTAGTGGAATAACACCGGAGTTAATAATCAAGGTATATTAATTAAAGAGTTTAATTAATGATTCCGAGGATTATTGGAGTTCAAAATTCTGTGGGTCCATTAGGCCCTCTTGCTACAACGATCGATTTAGGTAACAATGGTCACGATTAATTGGATTGTCCAATTAATTGTGTTACGAAAGTGACACGTATTTATTCAGGAAATTAATTGAATAATGAGATTATTTAATTTATGAATAATGGTGATTAAATAAATTAAATAATCTCATTATTTAATTATGTTTTTAATCACTAAATGGATGATGTTTGTTGATATTTGTTTTTGAATAAAATAAAATAATGTGATTATTTTATTTTCTTAAATATTTAATTTTTGAATTTGAATAGTTAAATTCAAAATAGATGGTATATTTTAATAAAAATAAAATAAAGATTTTGTTTTAAATAAAAAGATATCATCAGGTTTTTAAAAGAGGAAATATATATTTGATATATATTCTTTGAAAACTGACCAAAACAAGATATCAATTAAAGAGGAAAAATATATATATGTGATATATATATCCCATAAAAGGAAAGACACAAAAACGTGCAATTCAAAAAGGGAATTCAGTTATAATAATATATATGATATATTTGTCATAACTAAGACCTAAGACACATATCACCATATTTAACAAATTTGGTAGTGTGCAAAAGTGGCGTGAGAACCACAAAAAGGAGAGAAAAACTTGGTGTAGTGTACACCAATAACAAAAAGAAAATAGAAAAGGAAAATAATATTTTTATTTTAGAACTAGAATTGTTCTAAGTCTGTTTCTCTCTTGAGAAGAAAAGGTTTCTTCAAGTATTTTCTCTACATCCTCCATTCTAAGATCCCGAGTCCGTGACGCACCCACACGCAATTACTAGTCCCGAGATATAGCGAGAAGTGGTTCAAACAGGAGCACATCGAGAAGTGAAGGAGCCTCCAAACGTTGATAATATTGGTTCAGACAGAAGCATATCGTAAAGTGAATGAGCCTCCAAATGTTGGTAAGATTTTCTTCTTCTTTTTATATTGATTTCAATTTCCTGAGTATACATATATTTTATTATTGTAATAATTTTGTATGTATTAGTTCCGAAAATAATTACGATCCCAAGTTCATTGGTCCCAGATCGTTTACGATCTGTATAAAAAATTTAAAAACCGAGTTTCATTGCATGACCTGTGAACAAGGATACAACAATACAATCTCACAAAATTTGTTAATGAGCTTTAAACTAAAGAGAATTGACAGGAATATTTTTTTAACATGGTAAAACCTTAAACGAGGAAACACCCACGAGTTGATCTTAGAACCATTGCAACACCACTATCCATTAGTTGAGTACGTGTACACCCTAAAAGTAACCAATCTCCATGATCTCTCATATTGGCGTGTCTTACACTACTTTAC
Organism: Dipteronia dyeriana; assembly: GCA_032871835.1. Taxonomy (NCBI): domain Eukaryota; kingdom Viridiplantae; phylum Streptophyta; class Magnoliopsida; order Sapindales; family Sapindaceae; genus Dipteronia; species Dipteronia dyeriana. The sequence continues at coordinate 95,572,823 of CM065296.1, read as the reverse complement.
CTGCACGAGCCTTTTACTAGTGGTAGCTTGCACACTCAATATAGATTTCAACATAAAGTGTTATTGAGATTTTCTTCACCTATTAAGGGCCTGATCTAAGTAAAATGTAAACATATACATATGATTCAATACAAACAAATAGAATTTTTAAATCAAATACACTCTATGAAGAATTATATTTAATCAATCAACATCACAAACATATGATCTAATTCTTAAGAACATGTAATTAAAAATCCAGATTAAGCAATCAAGCATCAACATAAGTATATATAGATTTTAATACATGTCAATCAAAACTAGAATGTTAGATCTACAACTTTAATGCATATAACTAGCTTCGAAATCAAGTAGACAACCCTAAAATTAGAATCTAAATCATTCTCTATTCATATCATCATCAAATCAAAAAGATCTAAGCAATTAAACACAAAGATATGAAACGAATGATGATTTACCTAACAAATGAAGTACCAAGAAAAAGCTTGTACAAATCCCAAAATATGGACAAAATTGACTCTAAAAATAATTGGGCTTGAAACCACTATGAAATATGGATCTCTCGGCTTTAGAATCGCTCAAATCAGCTTAGAAACAAAGGAGAAATCGTCCTTTGAAAATTGGTGCGCAATATATGATTTAAGGGACGGGTAGACAACGCAACGTGACAAAATGCACGCTAAGGTTGTGCATAGGCCAGGCGCACAGGCTATACCGCACGCATATTATGCACCCTTGCACATGCCTAGCATTGGCATTGCACCTTACCAGCACACATGCGCTTGGTGCGCCTTCCATGCCACTCTCGCATTGGCTAAGACCCATGTTTGGTGCATCCTAGCTTACGCCAAGGCAAGCTGCCCATGTGTGTTGTGACCATATTTTGGAACTGCCCAACCCTCACCATTTGATCACACCAAGACCAATTTCTGAAACATTCAAAAAGTGATTTAGACTAACCTGTGACTCAAAAACCAAAATCTGGCCTTCGACCAACACTTAGAATGTCCCAAAGGTCTCAGAAAATGATCAAAATATTTTAAAAATCCCAAAATGCCCCCAAATTATTAAATGACTTGGACCATTTTGACAAGTCACCGAATTGCTCGGAACTCATGTTGGAACAAATACAAACATAGTTGGACCTGTAAAATATGAAAAATATCAGAAATATAATTTCCATAATAAGATTACCAACCAACAAATAAAAAATATAAAAACATAAAAAATCAAATAACAAGGAAACCACACAATAAGATGCATAAAAGCATTCAAGTATGACCGTCCCTTAAATCTAATACATAGAACATGCTTTTCTAAGAATTCTTATAAGTTAAATGCAGTAATATACAACATGTGAAAGTGTGTACTACATAGAATTTTCACAACGATATAGGGACACAAATGTATGATGTGTTTTTTTTGTGTGTGCACTTATAGCCCTGTAAAAGGAGAAAGAATCTTAATATCTAAGCATCCAATAAGTGATGTCCTCTTGAAGACAAATTTACATGAGAAGTCACCATCCATCCTTGATGCTTGAAATCTCATGAACCACCTAGGCAACTAATCAATACAAATAAAAAGTTTGGTTATGGAATCAGGCTAGCACAAATCTAAAACTTAACAAACACCTTTATAAACTTCCACTCCTTGAGTCGTAGTTAGTGAACCGTGGCTCACGTCATAGTCTTTTTCCTTCAATGATTTTTTAGGCTTCATCAAACCCAACACACTTGACCTAAGTAGAATATTTAGTAATACAAGCATGATTGAGCCACTTTAACTTTTTTCCACTATGAACAAAATGAAAAATTGTGTTCTCGAGGTTGACAAGTACCCTTTAATTTATACTATCTACAAACTTGTTCATGAACATTAGTATGATAATCTCAAATTCTAGTTGAATCCTCGGATCAGTAGTAAGATTGATCTACCAAAATTACTTCAACGCAATTTTTATTTGAAGATGATCTTATCTCAAGTGTCAATGGCCTTTTCATATAGTGGAAATGGTGAGATATGTCACCTTTTTAACGTGTGTAATGATGATGTCACCTTTTTAATAACTTAAGTTTAAATGGCACCTATTATGGTGAACTAACCAAATTGCTCCTAAACTTTAATTTTTAAAAAGCAACTTTCTGAACTCGTCGGTATCTCCCCAAAAAAGTTGTCTGAAAAACCTGTCTCTCTCTCTAAAAAAGTTGCCTCTCTCCAAATTCTGCACTAGAAGGTAACAAATATTTATGATCTTCACTTAAATTTCTTTTATGCATTTCAGATATTTTGCATTCATTTCTGTGTGGGTTAACAATGTATCCATTCCTCGATAATATATGTTGTTTCCCGTCTTTGTAAGAACATGTATGAACATTGAAAATATCCGAGCATTTTTCTTGTGTGACCGAGAATATTTAAAGATGAATCAAACTTATTTTATATTGGAACGAGCTTTTGTTTAGTTTGAAAAAAGCTCGATTATTTGAAAAAAGTGCTCGACAAAAAAATGCTCGATCCTTTAGGAAAAGTTCTCGATCCCTTAAAAAGTTCTTGACACCTTTATAAAAGTTTTCGATAATTTGACAAATATTCTCGATCCCTTAAAAAAGTTATCGAACCGTTAGAAATGTTCTTGATCTCTTAGAAAAAGTTCTCGTTCCCTTGATAAAAGTTCTCGAATCGTTATAAAATGTTCTCGATAATTTGATAAATATTCTCGATCCCTTAGAAAAAATTCTGGATCCCTTGATAAAAGTTCTCGATCCCTCGATAAAAGTTCTCGAATCGAACCGTTATAAAAGTCTCGATCCGTTGTAAAATATTCTCGAAACCTTGAAAAAGTTCTCGATCCCTTATAAAAAGTACATGATCGATTTGAAAAAAGCTCGATCACTTAGAAAATGTTCTCGATCCCTTTCCAAAAAGCTCAATCCGTTTGTAAATGTTCTCGATCTATTACAAAAAAAGCTTGATCCCGAAGAACATGTTCTCGATCACTTACAGTTGAGAAATTTTTGTAATTCTTAGTAATTGGAAAAGTAATTTTTTTTATTTGTTAATAATTGTTTGTGATGATGATTTTCACAGGACAATGAATCGGGTTAGATTAGTCATATCTTTCAACGGTCGATGAGAGCAATTACCTGATGGAAGTCAGAGGTTTCTTGGTTCCGATAACCAAGTAATGTATGTGTCCAGAAATATGACTTACAAAGAGCTGGTGTCGATTGTACAAACCGTTGTGAAGTACGATGTGAACAAATACATTGTTGATCTACAATCTATATCAATTATTCCCTGGATAACATGTTGCACATTTATAAGAAATGACGACGATGTTTTGTTTATGCTAGGGAAAGATAGGGTGATCCATCAAGTATGTGTCAGTTTAATTGAGAGGGATACAAGAGGTGTCATCGGTGAAAAAAATCCCTCCTCATGATAACATCCAACATTTTTGATCTTCAGGCAGAAGCAACCGGTTGTTCACAGAAAGAAGTGGGATTGACGGTAGGGAAAACCTATGTGGTGTCCAACAAAAAGTAGCCGACCATGGTGATATAGTTGGAGCTCAGTTGGACGATGATTTCGGTTGTCAAATTGAAATGAATGATGGGCTGTACAACCACCAATGCAATAAGATGTACAATGACATGAACAATGAGTGGAACAATGAACCTCATAACTTACCAATCCATGAGGTGGCTAATGAGCCAAATTTGCATCTGGTACATAATGTAGCGAACAATGAGAAAGATGAAGAACCGTTCGAAATGGAAAGAAGTGCAAGACGTGTACACAGATGTAGTTCCACTGCAGTAGATATACTTGGGAATCTGAGGTTCGGCCTGATGTAACTCCAGCTGATTCTAAGAATGCCAGAACATGGGTTATTCCAGGAACAGAATCATACTAGTTTGGTATGGGTGGAAGCAGAAACTTGGTAGAAGATAAACCTACCAGCATTATATATAAAGGTCAATTTTTTCCTACTAAAAAGGATTTGAAAAGATTGGCTAGGCATTTTGCAATGCGGCACAAATTCGAGTGGAAGGTGAGAAGGTCGAATAAGACAACATTACATCTGGTTTGTTTGATGGACAACTGTGTGTGGAAGTTAATAGCGGTTAGGAGAGATGAAGTGACATACTTTCAAGTAAGAAGTTTTATCAACGAACACACTTGTCCATTGGAGGAGATTTACCGACACCATCGACAAACTAGTGCAGTCATAATTGAAGAAGTGGTTGCACCTAGATTGCAACAATATGATGGTCTACTAATGCGTCCGTATGACATAATCGCCGACATGAAAACAATGTATGGCATCCAAATAATGTACAGTAAGGCACATTGACACATCCTAAAGAAGTGTTCATACTCCCAAGTATAAGAGTGTCATAGTAATAAATTAACCGGTAAGACCGGGTCGAACCACAGAGAGGTTGTTCACTTTTCCTTGTAGAATTAATTATCTAGATTAATACTAAGCTTGTTATAAAATGAAAATCAATTAAAATTAATATTGGGGCTAAGGGATCCACTGTTGATAATTCGATTATGATCCGATTATGATCCAATTATTAATATTTAGTACAGATTAATGGGATGGTATTACACTCCACTGACCACTCTCTGATAAATGCGGGTAAAAGTACTCACTGTGCTAGACAACATCTGTCTGTCGACAGTGAGTCAAAACTCCACAAAGATTAGAGGGGATAAACCACTCTATGATTGATGTGGGTAAATGTACTCACTGTGCTAGACAATATCTGTCTGCCTACAGTGAGTCAAAAACTCCACAAAGATCAGAGGGGAGAAACCACTCTCTGATAAATATGGGTAAAATTAACCACTGTGCTAGACAATATCTGTCTATCTACAATGAGTCAAAAACTCCACAAAGATCAGAGGGGTGAAAGCATAAAAATAATAAACTTACCATAATTGGATCATATTTTCCATACGAACAGTATCACCTTTTGCCCAGCTATATAAATTAGCAAGACATAATTTAACTAGAAAATAACTATTTTATTTAAACTGAGGATTTGAGAATAAAAGAGAGAGAATTTCACAAATCTAATATAATATTTGGATTCAGAATATGAAAATTAGAGGGAAAAAACCCCTTATTCATAGAAAATACGGATGAAAATTGACCGTCGGATGAATTTTGAATAGAGCGTTCAAATTTTGCCACGTCATCAGTGAACAGTGACAGAGAACAGTAACTCATCCGTGAAGTGAATAGTGAACAGTGAACAGTGAAAGTGAACAATAACTCATCCGTGAAATGAATAGTGAACGGTACACCGGCTTCTAGAATATGATTCTCTGCAGCCGCGTGTATGGTGCACTCGCAGTTTGGGCCAATAGGAATGCGTCACGTCATCAGGAACAGTGAAAGTCAACTGTGAACAGTGAAGGTCAACTGTGAACAGTGAAGGTCAACTGTGAACAGTGAAGGTCAACTGTGAACAGTGAATAATCAAAATTACAAAATACCTTTCATGGCCTTCCTAAGGTTTTTGACGTTCTAAACTTGAAAACGATGTTTGTTTTGCCATCTGACTTCTCCATAATTCTGAATTGATCGAATTACCTCTGAAATACAAAGAAAAATATACTGATTACTACATAACACGTTTCTTTAAGCGAGCGAACGAAATTATGTCTAAATTGAGAAATTAATCATATTGGAAGTGTAAAATGATGATATTAACCCTTAGTAAACATACACTTTTCAGTGTTAATCACACCCCCCAACCAGCTTATTGCTAGTCCCTAGCAATTAAAGCGAAAGTAGTAAAAACTCAAATTCAAATCTCTAAACTACCAAATAGATATACCCTCCCATACCTCTTTTCTCACTTTTTGACATCCAGTCATCAATTGAGTTATCAATCAAACTTTTTTGTGCTCAATAAAGATCAACACAATAACTATGAGATTCAATTGAAAGCAAGCAACATTTGCATTCCGAAATCTCATCTGGGTTTCTTCCTTCGGCAATAGTTTTATTTATTTTATTTCTTCTTTTTTTTTTTGGTTTTTTTTAATATAACAAAATTGGAAACAAACATTCCATCTTTAATCCATGTAGCGAGCTTTAGGCCAATGACTCCCAAACCAGTTGGATTTAGGGCATTAAGTGTTAAAACACTTCTACGGGCTTAATAACTCAGATTGCAGATGTGTTTTTGTTTTTTTTTTGTACAATTCCCTTAAGCTTTCTCTTTAACCCGTGTAACGAGCTTTGGGTCAATGACTCCCAAACCAGTTGGTCTTAGGGCATTAGGTTTTGAAGCACCCCTCGGACTTAATTGCTAGAGTTAAAGAGGCTACAAAAATGTACTTTATTCTTTTCCAGACTCTACCGTTTTATACGAACACTCTATGCTTACTGAAGCATGAGGCTCGGCTACTAAGTAAGAGTTTTGGTCACAACACATAAAATTATTATTATTATTATTACTAAATATATTTTTAAATAAGACCTCTGCCTTCGGTTGTTACCCTTGAATGATGTTTCAGATCTAAATATCCCAAAATCTCAACTTACTGCACATAATCACGTGTCAATGTGCGTGTGTGTCTAAAATAGTTCGAAAAAATTCTCAAGATGACTTAATGAACAAAAGGATTAGTCAATGATATCACAATGGAGAGTTTATAAATTTGAATAGTCAGTAAAGAGGAAAAACAAATGCATAAGAACTACAAAGATGCGTCTCAGAAGTATCTAAAAGATCTCCTTACTCGGCCATCTTTACAAAAAAAAATGGTCAGAAGTTAGTTTTTTTTTTTAAACAAAAGTTATTGAATCAACTATCTCCTCCCCTCAACCAGAATGAGACATTGTCCCCAATGTCTTTAGAAAGATGTAAGGTTTTGAAGATATCACCTGAACAACTTGAAAGACAACAAAATCCTGCAAAACAACAAAAGAAATACAAAATATAGGAAAATAAAATGCATGAAAACCATGGGACAATCACAAACAGAGATTCAGATCAATTCTGCATTACTTGTTCTCTTCAAAAATCAAAAGTAAACAACAATAATTACAAAAGATATTAAATGCGGAAGGAAAAAGATAATAAAAAGGATATTTACTAGTAGTTGTGATTATGGCTCACATCTTCCTCCGGTTTTACGTCCATAAACGGCTTCAACGTCCTTTATGGGTTGGGGATATGCTTCCCATCAAATTTTCTTATAAATTGGAAAAATAGGGTCTTTTAAAGTCAGATTCCCAAGATTATATTGTGCATGTTCTTTTTGAAATTGTGGCCATAATCGGTCAATTTCCATTTGCACATATCCATTAGTATATGCATCAAAAGTCGTTAGGATATTATCCAAAGACTCCCTATTCAAACCATGCTTAATGAATAAAATTTTATCTTTCCGATTATTAGACACCATTCCTAAAGAACGACAACGTGTGTTGCAAGTTGTACGTGCACATTTGTGACAAGTAACCACTAACTTCTTAGCTCTTCGTTTTTTCGCAAGGTGACTTCTTCCAAAACCAGGCATGTAAGATATAAATGAATCAGCAGACTCACCTGCTAGACGTACTTTAGCTTCGATCAACCAGCAAATTTCAACAGAAATGTTGTTTATCATCAGTAAGAGTAATCTTTTGGAACGTGCTTTGTAAATCTTTTTCAGAGCATTTTGGGGCAACGATGGAAAATGTTTTCACAAGTTTGTGAGAATTTCGTCCATGTCTTGTTTTAGGAATCAGTTATTTGGGAAACTGAATTAAAATGGCTGGAATTATCATGGAGTACCATTATCCGCCACTTAACCGGGGTTATATAGCAAAACACACCAAGCAAAAATTGAACCTAGAAATTAATCCTGCAAAAATTCAAAACGTAAAAGTGAACAAAAACAAAAACAATAATTGCAAACACAAATAAAGTCAAAAGCAAAAGATTTGTTTACTCACCTTTGTAACAATGGTCAAAAAGGACGGCAGAGTCTTTTTGAAAATCTGTATTTTCTAAAAATGGTTTCACACGTTGTCCATTTACTTTAAACACGTTACCATTCCTTGGATTCTCAATGTCAAGGGAACCATATGGATACACGTGTTTCACAACAAATGGACCATTCCATTTTGATTTCAATTTGCCAAGAAATAAATGAAGTCGAGAATTATAAAGCAAAACCTTTTGACAAACTTCAAATGATCTTCTTAAAATTCTTCTGTCATGAAAGCTTATTTCCATTTTGATGCAAATATGGGTTTTAGATTTTTCTTTAAGAATTTTTGCATTTTTGTACGCATCATTTCTTAATTCTTCAAGTTCATTTATTTGCAATTTGTGCAATTCACCAGCATCACTTAGGTTAGAATTGAAAGCTTTAATGGCCCAATATGATTTTTTCTCAAGTTCAGCAGGTAAGTGGCAAGGTTTTCCATAAACTAAATGATAAGGAGACATACCCAAAGATGTTTTGAATGCAGTGCGGTAAGCTCAAAGCGCATCATTTAGTCTAAGAGATCAATCTTTTCGATTAGGGTTAACCGTTTTCTGCAAGATATGTTTTATCTTCCTATTTGCTAACTCAACTTGACCACTTGTTTAAGGATGGTATGGTGTAGCAATTTTATGTGTGACTCCATATTTCTTAATTAAAGACTCAAAAATTTTGTTACAAAAGTGTTTGCCTCCATCACTGATAATGGCTCATGGGATTCCAAATCGACTCAAAAGATTTTCCTTTAAAAACTTGATCACTGTTTTGTGATCATTATTTCTACAAGGAATTGCCTTGACCCCTTTTGACACATAATCAACGGAAACCAAAATGTATAAAAATCCAAATGATGGTGGAAATGGACCCATAAAATAAATTCCCCAACAATCAAATATTTCAATGACAAGAATGGGGTTTAAAAGCATCATGTTTCGCTTGGAAATGGATCCTAACTTTTGATAATTTTCAAAGGTTTTACAGAATGCATGTGCGTCTTTAAACAAGGTGGGCAGATAAAATCCACACTGCAAGATTTTACAGGCGTTTTCTTTGACAAAAAATGACCACCACATGCTTCAAAATATTAAAATTCAATGACATTACTTACCTCATTGCACACCGTCGAACAATTTGATCAGGACAATACTTGAATAAGTACGGGTCATCCAAGTAAAAATGTTTTACCTCGGTCACAAATTTCTTTTTTGTATTGTGCATTCCAATTGAGTGGCATCATTCCTTTTGGCTAGTCATCTTTCTGTTCCAATTTGAATGCATGCTTAACTCAGGTGAATTGATCAAAGAAAACTCAGATGAGTTAAAAGAATCCTTTTGAACATGATCTTCAACAATGGTTTCAATAATGTCTACATCTTCATCTTCATTTTCATCATCAAATAGTTCCTTAGACATGTTGAAAACATTAAGCTTAATTTCCATATTTCCAAAAGACATGCTCATTATTCCATTCCTACAATTAATCAAGGTATTAGCAAAAGCCAAAAATGGTCGGCCCAATATAATAGGAATTGATTTGTGCTCATTAACAACAGGTTGTGTTTTTAAGACAATAAAATCTATTGGGTAGATAAATTTATCGACTTGTACTAACACATCTTACACTATTCCTTTTGGTATTTTAATTAACCTATCAGCAAGACAAAGTGTAGTTGAAGTCGGCTTTAACTCACCAAATTTACACTAGCACCTAGGTCAAGTAAAGCATGCTCAATTTTACAGTTACCAATTGTGCAGGAAATAGTGGAACAACCAGGATCCTTATATTTCAAAACATTTTTATTGGAAAGAATGGAACTTACCTGTTCAGCCATAAAGGCTTTCTTTCTTACCTTATGCTTCCTTTTCACAGTGCACAGATCCTTCAAAAATTTGGCATAGGAAGGTACCTGTTTGATTGTGTCCAACAAAGGGATATTGATCTTTACCTGTTTGAAAATTTCAAAAATCTCTAGGGGATGCTTCAATTTCTATGAATTTTTAAGAGCTTGAGGATATGGGAGTGTAAGTGGGGATTCAATTATTTCTTCGTTAATAGTTGTTTCATTAGCCACTTCCTTACCCTTGGAAAATGACTTATCATCATTTTTATCAGATTCAAGAATAGGTTTTTCGATGACCTTACCACTACGAAGAGTGATAATTGATTTGACTTGATCTGGGTGTTGGTTATTGTCATAAGAACTTGACAAACGGTTGGGATTTGGTTGTGGTTGAGATGGAAACTTACCTTTTTGGTGTGTAGTGAGTGAAGAAGCAATCTTTGCCAAAGTATCTTTAACATCTATCAAGGTTTCTGCAGTTTTGGTCTATTAATGGATTCTTGTTTCTTAATGAATGAGTGTAAAGTGTCTTCAAGGTTTTTCCTAGATGGTGGGACATAAGGTGCATAACTTTAAGGGTTTTGGAAATTTTGATGTGTTTGTGGATGTGATGGACCTGGTGGTTGTGAAGACTGGGCTTGATTGTTGTTCCTCCAATTAAAGTTTGGATGATTTCTCCAACTAGGATTGTAGGTTTGTGAGTAGGGGTTGGAATTTGGCTTGTTGAAAGTGTGCAATACATTGGCTTGTTCATGAAGACAATCTTTTATGGCCGGTAAAGTTGGGCAACTGTGAGTGAAATGATCATCAGAATCACATACATGGCATGCAATTTCTTGTACATATTTTACATGTTCACTCTTTTTATTTTCTAAAGCTTCAACTTTCCTAGCCAGGGATGCGAATCTAGCTTGAAGGTCATGATCTTTCCTCATAGAAATGTGACACTATCCTCCATGTTTCAAAACCGTGATGTGGACAGACATTTAACAACTCTTTGTACCTATCCCAACCCTATCCCAACATTGGTAAAGTGTTTCCCCAGGTTTTTGGGCAAATGAAGTGATTTGCCTCTTAAGGGAGTTTGTTCAATGAGGTGGAAAAAATTCCTTTAAAAACTGTTGTTGCATATCATTCCAAGTTTGGATTGATCCTGACATAAGGTTTTGTAACCAAGTTTTAGCTTTATCTTTTAGGGAAAGAGTGAAAAACTTAAGCCTAATTATATCCATGCTAACATTTTGGTCAGTGCAAGTGTTACAGACTTCCTCAAACTCTCTAAGATGCAAATATGGGTTTTCAGATTCAAGACCGTGAAAATTGGATAAAAGTTGAATGATTCCCGGTTTAAAATTAAAGTGTGTTGCATTTGGTGGGAAAGATATGCATGAAGGTGCTCCAGTGCGTGTAGGGTTCATGTAGTCTCTATAAGTTCTAGGTAGATTTGGGTTAATGTGTTGGTCATGGTCAACATAAGATGGATGGTTGTTGTGTTGAGATATGTTGTCAAGGTTGTCTAAAAGGTTCTCGGCTTAGTTTCCTGCTGGATGTCTAAGTGGGTTTTCAGCCATGTTGTTAGTGAATGTGGGTGATTGTGATCTCCTAATTAATCTACCACTAGATATTAGAGACCAACTGACACGTCCTAAAGAAGTGTTCCTACTCTCAAGTATAAAAGTGTCAAAGTAATAAATTAACGGTAAGACCGGGTCGAACCACAGGGAGGTTGTTCACTTGTCCTTGTAGAATTAATTATCTAAATTAATTACTAAGCTTGTTATAAAATATAAATCAATTAAAATTAAAACTGGGGCTAAGGGATCCACTGTTGGTAATTCGAAATATGATCCAATTATTAATATTTAGTCCAGATTAATGGGATGGTATTCCACACCATTGACCACTCTCTAATAGATGTGGGTAAAAGCACTCACTGTGCCAGACAATATCTGTCTGTCTACAGTGAGTCAAAAACTCCACAAAGATTAGAGAGGATAAACCATTCTCTAATCAATATGGGTAAAAGTACTTACTGTGCTAGATAATATCTGTCTGTCTACAGTGAGTCAAAAACTCCACAAAGATCAGAGGGGATAAACCACTCTTTGATAGATATGGGTAAAAGTACTCACAGTGCTAGAAATATATGTATATCTACAGTGAGTCAAAAACTCCACAAATATTAGAGGGGAGAAAGCATAAAAATAATAAACTTACCAAAATTGAATCATATTTCCCATACCAACAGTATCACCTTTGGCCCCAGCTATATAAAATTAGCCAGACATAACTTAACTAGAAAATAGCTATTTTATTTAAACTGAGAATTTGAGAACAAAAGAGAGAGAATTTCACAAATCTAACATCAGATTTGGATTCAGAATATGAAAAAAAGGGGGGAAAGGCCTCCTATATATACAAAATACGGATAAAAATTGACCTTCGGATGAATTTAGAATTGAGTGTCCAAATTTCACCACGTCATCAGTGAACAGTAACCTTTCCATGTGTGAACAGTAACACATCTGAGAGTGAACAGTAACGCATCGTGAGTGGACAGTGAAAGTCAACTGTGAACAGTGAATAGTCAAAATTACGAAAATGCCCTTCGTGGTCTTCTTAAGGTTTTTTTGACGTTCTAAACTTGAAAACGATGTTTATTTTGCCATCTTACTTCTCCATGATTCTGAATTGATCGAATAACCTTTGAAATACAAAGAAAAATACACTGATTAATACACAACACATTTATTTAAGCGAACGAACGAAATTATGTCTAAATTGGGGAATTAATCATATTGGAAGTGTAAAATGATGATATTATCCCTTAGTAAACATACACTTTTCAGTGTTAATCACACCCCCGAACCAGCTTATTGCTAGTCCCTAGCAATTAAAGCGAAAATAATAAAAACTCAAATTCAAATCTCTAAACTACAAAATAAACAAACTCTCTCATACCTCTTTCTCACCCTTTGACAACCAGTCATCAATTGAGTTATCAATCAAACTTTCTTGTACTCAATAAAGATTAACATGATAACTATGAGATTCAATTGAAATCAAACAAATTTTCATTCTGAAATCTCACCAGGGCTTTTTTCTTAGGCTGCAGTTTTATTCTATTTTTTTTTTATTTTTTTTAATACAACAAAATTGGAAACAAACATTCCATCTTTAATTCATGTAGTGAGCTTTAGGACAATGACTCCCAAACAAGTTGGCTTTAGGGCATTAAGTGTTAAAACACTCTTACGGGCTTAATTACTCAGATTGCAGATGTTTTTTTTAGTACAATTCCCTTAAGCTTTCTTTTTAACCCCGTGTAACGAGCTTTGGGTCAATGACTCCCAAACCAGTTGGTATTTGGGCATTAGGTGTTGAAGCACCCCTCGGACTTAATTGCTCGAGTTAAAGAGGCTACAAAACTGTACTTTATTCTTATCCAGACTCCACCGTTTTGTGTGAACACTATATACCTACTGAGGCATGAGGCCCGGCTACTAAGTAAGAGTTTTGGTCACAACACACAAAATTATTATTATTATTACTACTATATAAATTTTTAAACAATACCGCTGCCTTCGGTTGTTACCCTTGAATGATGTTTCAGAAATCAATATCGCAAAATCTTAATTTGCTGCACATAATCACGTGTCAATGAGCGTGTGTGTCTAAAATAGTTCGAAAAAATTCTCAAGATGACTTAATGAACAAAAGGATTAGTCAATGATATCACAATGGAGAGTTTATAAATTTGAATAGTCAGAAAAGAGGAAAAAAATGCATCATAACTACAAAGTTGCGTCTCAGAAGTATCTAAAAGATCTCCTTACTAGGCCATCTTTACAAAAAGAAAATTGGTCAGAAGTTAGTTTTTTTATTTTTTTTTAAAAAACAGAAGTTATTAAATCAATTATCCCCTCCCCCCAACCAGAACGAGACATTGTCCCCATTGTCTTTAGAAAGAGGTAAGGTTTAGAAGATATCACCTGAACAACTTGAAAGACAACAAAATCCTGCAAAATAACAAAAGAAATACAAAATATAGGAAAATAAAATGCATAAAAACCATGGGACAATCTCAAACTGAGATTCAGATCAATTCTGCGTTTCTTGTTCTCTTCATCAGTGGACCAATCAATTTTGGAGGTTGAAGGATCTGGGTCACAATTGAAAGCTTGTAACTGGTCAATCAGCTCATGAGGACTAAAAGCAGAGATAAAGATGATAAAAAGATTATAAAAACAAAGGATATTTACTGGTAGTTGTGATTGTGGTTTAGATTTTTCTTCAAGATTTTTTGCATTTTCATATGCATCATTTCTTAATTCTTCAAGTTCATTTAATTGCAACTTGTGCAATTCACCAGCATCATTTCTGTTAGAATTGAAAGCTTTAATGGTCCAATATGTTTTTTTTCCTCAAGTTCAACAGGTAAGTGGCAAGGTTTTCCATAAACTAAGCGATAGGGAGACATACCCAAAAATATTTTGAATGCAGTGCGGTAAGCCCAAAGTGCATCTTTTAGTCTAAGAGACCAATCTTTTCGATCAGGGTTAACCATTTTTTGCAAGATATGTTATCTCCCTTTTTGCTAACTCAGCTTGACCACTTGTTTGAGGGTGGTATGGTGTGGCAATTTTGTGTGTGACTCCATATTTCTTCATTAAAGACTCAAAAGGTATGTTACAAAAGTGTTTACCTCCATCACTGATAATGGCTTGAGGGATTCCAAATCGACTCAAAAGATTTTCCTACAAGGAATTGCCTCGACACCTTTTGACAGATAATCAACGGCAACTAAAATGTACAAAATCCAAATGACGGTGGAAATGGACCCATAAAATCAATTCCCCAACAATCAAATATTTCAATGACAAGAATGGGATTTAAAGGCATCATGTTTCGTTTGGAAATAGATCCTAACTTTTGACAATTTTCATAGGTTTTACAGAATGCATGTGCGTCTTTAAACAATGTGGGTCAATAAAATCCATAATACAAGATTTTGCAAGCGTTTTCTTTGACGAAAAATGACCACCACATGCTTCAGAATGATAAAATTCAATGACACTACTTACCTCATTGCCTGGAATACACCGTTGAACAATTTGATCAGGACAATACTTGAATAAGCACAGGTCATCCCTGTAAAAATGTTTTACCTCGGTCCAAAATTTCTTTTTGTTCTGTTCATTCCAATCGAGTAGCATCATTCCTGTTGCGAGATAATTAACAATGTCAGCATACCAATGCAAAGTTGTGATAGAAAATAAAAGATTATCAGGGAAAGAATTATTGATGGGTGTTTATTCTTTTGGCTCGTCATCTTTCTGTTCCAATTCTTTAAAATCTGAAGTGTCTTCTACTTCTTTGCAATCTGCAAACAATCATCAAGATGTGAATACTAGTTTGACTCAGGTGAATTGATCAAACAAAATTCAGATGAGTTAAAAGAATCCTTTTGAACATGATCTTCATCAATGGTTTCAATAATGTCTACATCTTTATATTCATTTTCATCATCAAATGGTTCATTAGACATGTTGAAAACATTAAGCTTAATTTCCATATTTCCAAAAGACATGCTCATTATTTCATTCCTGCAATTAATCAAGGCATTAGCAGTAGCCAAAAATGGTCAGCCCAATATAACAGGAATTGATTTGTGATCAGTAACAACAGGTTGTGTTTCTAAGACAATAAAATCTACTGCTAGATAAATTTATCGATTTGTACTAACACATCTTCCACTATTCCTTTTGGTATTTTAATTGACCTATCAGCAAGACAAAGTGTGGTTGAAGTCGGCTTTAACTCACCAAGTTTAAGTTGCTGATAAAATGAGTATGGGAGCAAATTTACACTAGCACCTAGGTCAAGTAAAGCATGCTCAATTTTACAATTACCAATTGTGCAGGAAATAGTGGGACAACCAGGATCTTTATAATTCAAAATATTTTTATTAGAAAGAATGGAACTTACCTGTTCAGCCATAAAGACTTTCTTTCTTACCTGATGCTTCCTTTTCACAATGCACGGATCCTTCAAAAATTTGGCATAGGAAGGTACCTGTTTGATTGCGTCCAACAAAGGGATATTGATCTTTACCTGTTTAAAAATTTCAAAAATCTATGGGGGGATGCTTCAATTTCTATGAATTTTTAAGAGCTTGAGGATATGGAAGTGTATATGGGGATTCAATTATTTCTTCGTCAACAGTTGTTTCATCAACCCCTTCCATAACCTTGGAAAATGACTCATTATCATTTTTACCAGATTCAAGAATAGGTTTTTCGATGACTTTACCACTACGAAGAGTGATAATTGAATTCACTTGATCTGGGCATTGGTTATTATCATAGGAACTTGACTGACTCTTGGGATTAGGTTATGGTTGAGATGGGAACTTACCTTTTTCGTGTGTGGTAAGTGTACAAGCAATCTTTTCCAAAGTATCTTTAAAATCTCTCAAGGTTTGTGCAGTTTTGCTGTTAATGGATTCCTGCTTCTCAATGAATGATTACAAAGTGTCTTCAAAGTTTTTCTTAGATGGTGGGACATAAGGTGCATAACCTTGTGGGTTTTGGAAATTCTGGTGTGTTTGTGGATGTGATGGACTTGGTGGTTATGAAGACTGGGCTTGATTGTTGTTCCTCCAACTAAAGTTTGGATGATTTATCCAACCAGGATTGTAGGTTTGTGAGTATGGGTTGGAATTTAGCTTGTTGAAAGTGTGCAAAACATTGGCTTTTTCATGAAGGCTATCTTTTATGGCTGGCAAAGTGTGGCAACTATGAGTGATATGATCATCAGAATCACAATCATGGCGTGCAATTTCTTGTATGGATTTTACATGTTCACTTTTTTTAGTTTCTAAAGCTTCAACTTTCCTAGCTAGGGATGTGAATCTAGCTTGAAGGTCATGATCTTCCCTAAGATTGTAAATGCTTCCACAAGATGGAGATGGTTGTGGTTTGCTCATGGACTCATAGGAACCAATGGTGCCCTAATTTTGAGTATTTTCAGCGATGTGGTCAAGATAGTCAAGTGCTTCTTCGAGATTTTTGTCACTAAACTCCCCATTACACATCATTTCAATGACTTGTATACTTTAGGGTGTGAGTCCCTCATAGAAATGTAACACTATCCTCCATGTTTCAAAACCGTGATGTGGACAGACATTTAACTACTCTTTGAACTTATCCCAACATTGGTAAAGTGTTTCCCCAGGTTTTTGGGCAATTGAAGTGATTTGCATCTTAAGAGAGTTTGTTCTATGAGGTGGGAAAATTTTAAGAACTGTTGTTGCATATCATTCCAAGTTTGGATTGATCCTGACCTAAGGTTTTGTAACCAAGTTTTAGCTTTATCTTTTATGGAAAAACGGAAAAACTTAAACCTGATTATATCCATGCTAACATTTTGGTCAGTGTAAGTGTTACAGACTTCCTCAAACTCCCTAAGATGCAAATATGGGTTTTCAGATTCAAGATCGTGAAAATTGGGTAAAAGTTGAATGATTCTCGGTTTAAAATTAAAGTGTGTTGCATTTGGTGGGAAAGCTATGCATGAAGGTGCTCCTGTACGTGTGGGATTCATGTAGTCTCTAAGAGTTCTAGGTGGATTTGGGTTAATGTGTTGGTCATGGTAAACATAAGACGGATGGTTGCTATGTTGAGACACGTTGTCAAGGTTGTCTAAAAGGTTTCCGGCTTGGTTTCCGGCTGGATGTCTAAGTGGGTTTTCAGTCATGTTGTTGGTGAATGTGGGTGATTGTGATTTCCTAATTAATCTACCACTAGATGTTCGAGACCAACGACTCATGCAAATTTAAAGAGGGTTAATGGAGATGAAATACACAAAAATGAAGAAAATAAAAGAAAAAATGATAAAAATAACAATATGCAAAAATTCTAGTGGTGTAAATACAAATATGCACAAGTGTTGGGGTAAAAGTGTAAATAATTATAAATATAGGGACTGAAGTGAAAATAGGATAATTATGGGTACTGATTTGCAAAAATGAAAAATAAAATGACCTATATGCAAATGCAAACTTGATCTAAGCTAAAATACAAATAAAAAGTACAATGACTAAAATGCAAAAATGTGATTAAAGAGAACAAGTGATTTTTTTTTTCAAGTGGATGAAGTTTATGATTGAGATGAGTGATGCAAAATTAAATACAAAAAAAATATAAAGAAGATAGAAGCAAAATAGCAAAACTAAATAAAAATTAAAATGAAATTACTAGTACAAAGAAAATGTTGACTTACCTCCCCGGCAGCGACGCCAAAAACATAACACGTCCTAAAGAAGTGTTCCTACTCTCAAGTATAAGAGTGTCAAAGTAAGACCGGGTCGAACCACAGGGAGGTTGTTCACTTGTCCTTGTAGAATTAATTATCTAAACTAATTACTAAACTTGTTATAAAATGTAAATAAATTAAAATTAAAACTGGGGCTAAGGGATCCACTGTTGGTAATTCGAATATGATCCAATTATTAATATTTAGTCCAGTTTAATGGGATGGTATTCCACTCCACTGCCCACTCTCTAATAGATGTGGGTAAAAGTACTCACTGTGCCAGACAATATCTGTCTGTCTACAGTGAGTCAAAAACTCCACAAAGATTAGAGGTGATAAACCACTCTCTGATAAATATGGGTAAAAACAATTACTGTGCTAGACAATATCTGTCTGTCTACATTGAGTCAAAAACTCCACAAAGATTAGAGGGGATAAACCACTCTCTGATAGATATGGGTAAAAGTACTCACTGTGCTATAAAATATATATCTATCTACAGTGAGGTAAAAACTCCACAAATATTAGAGGGGAGAAAGCATAAAAATAATAAACTTACCAAAATTGAATCATATTTTCCATACCAACAGTATCACCTTTGGCCTCAGCTATATAAAATTAGCCAGACATAACTTAACTAGAAAATAGTTATTTTATTTAAACTGAGAATTTGAGAACAAAAGAGAGAGAATTTCACAAATCTAACATCAGATTTGGATTCAGAATATGAAAATTAGGGGGGAGAGGCCCCTTATTTCACAAAATACGGATGAAAATTGACCATCGGATGAATTAAGAATTGAGCATCTAGATTTCGTCACGTCATCAGTGAACAGTGACAGTGAACAGTAACCCATCCATGAGTGAACAGTAACGCATCCGAGAGTAAACAGTAACGCATCGTGAGTGAACAGTAACACATCGTGAGTGAACAGTGAAAGTCAACTGTGAACAGTAAAAGTCAACAATAAACAGTGAAAGTCAACTGTGAACAGTGAATAGTCAAAATTATGAAAATGCCTTTCGTGGTCTTCTTAAGGTTTTTTGACGTTTTAAACTTGAAAAACGATGTTTATTTTGCCATTTTACTTCTCCATGATTCTGAATTGATAGAATTACCTCTTAAATACAAAGAAAAGTACACTGATAAAGAAAAGTACACTGATTAATACACAACACATTTATTTAAGCGAACGAATGAAATTATCTCTAAATTGGGGAGTTAATCATATTGGAAGTGTAAAATGATGATATGATCCCTTAGTAAACATACACTTTTCAGTGTTAATCACCAATGTCTCATGTCAATTTAATGAGGGTTCATGGAGGTGAAATACACAAAAATAAAGAAAACAAAAGAAAAAGTGATAAAAATAACAAGATGCCAAATTCTAGGGGTGTAAATGCAAATATGCACAAGTGTTAGGGCAAAAGTGCAAATAATTATAAATAGAGGGGTTAAAGTGAAAATGTGGTAATTACAGGGACTGATATGTAAAAATGAAAAATAAAATGACCTATATGCAAATGCAAACTAGATCTAAGCTAAAATGCAAATAAAAAAAGTTAAAGGACTAAAATGCAAAAATATGATTAATGATTACAAATGTTTTTTTTTTAAGTGGATGAAGTTTATGATTGAGATGAGTGATGCAAAACTGAATACAAAATAAGAACAAAGAAGATAGAAAAAAAATTAGTAAAACTTTAAAAAAAAAAATTAAAAAAATTACTTCTACAAAGAAGAGGCGGCCTTACCTCCCCTACAACGGCGCAAAAAAACTTGACACATCCTAAAGAAGTGTTCATACTCCTAAGTATAAGAGTGTCATCGTAATAAATTAACCGGTAAGACCGGGTCGAACCACAGGGAGGTTGTTCATTTGTCCTTGTAGAATTAATTATCTAGATTAATTACTAAGCTTGTTATAAAATGAAAATCAATAAAAATTAATATTGGGGCTAACGGATCCACTGTTAGTAATTCGATTATGATCCAATTATTAATATTTAATGCAGATTAATGGGATGGTATTCCACTCCACTGACCACTCTCTGATAGATTTGGGTAAAAGTACTCACTGTGCTAGACAACATCTGTCTGTTTACAGTGAGTCAAAACTCCACAAAGATTATAGGGGATAAACCACTCTCTAATAGATATGGATAAAAGTACTCACTCGCTAGACAATATCTGTCTGTCTACTGTGAGTCAAAAACTCCACAAATATCAGAGGGGAGAAACCACTCTCTAATAAATATGGGTAAAAGTACCCACTGTGCTAGACAATATCTGTCTATATACAGTGAGTCAAAAACTCCACAAAGATCAGAGGGAAGAAAGCATAAAAATAATAAACTTGCCATAATTGGATCATATTTTCCATGCCAACAGTATCACCTTTTACCACAGCTATATAAAATTAGCCAGATATAATTTAACTAGAAAATAGCTATTTTATTTAAACTGAGAATTTGAAAACAAAAGAAAGAGAATTTCACAAATCTAATATCAGATTTGGATTAAGAATTTGAAAATTAGCGGAGAGAGACCCCTTATTTATACAAAATACGGATGAAAATTAACCATCGGATGAATTTAGAATTGAGCGTCCAGATTTCACCATGTTATCAGTGAATAGTGACAGTGAACAGTAACTCATCCATGAAGTGAATAGTGAACAGTGAACAGTGAACAGTAACTAATCCGTGAAGTGAATAGTGAACATTGCACCGGCTTCTAGAATATGATTCTCTACAGTTGCGTGTATGGTGCACTCGCAGTTTGGGCCAATAGAAATGTGCCACGTCATCAGTAACAGTGAAAGTCAACTATGAACAGTGAAGGTCAACTGTGAACAGTGAATAGTCAAATTTACAAAAATGCCTTTCATGGCCTTCCTAAGGTTTTTGACGTTCTAAACTTGAAAACGATGTTTGTTTTGCTATATGACTTCTCCATAATTCTGAATTGATCGAATTACCTCTGAAATACAAAGAAAAATGCACTGATTACTGCACAACACATTTATTTAAGCGAGCGAACGAAATTATGTCTAAATTGGGGAATTAATCATATTGGAAGTGTAAAATGATGATATTATCTCTTAGTAAACATAACTTTTTTAGTGTTAATCACACATCAAGCCCTTGATTATGCATTGTCACTGACCTATGGAACACTTGAGGAAAGCTTCCAACTGCTGCCATCATTCCGTTACGTGTTGAAATAACAAAATCCAGGAACGATTACTAAATTACAGTGTGATGAAAATGGTAAATTTCTATACTTTTTCATGTCGTTGGGTGCTTTACTCAGAGGATTCCAGAGGTGTATGCGTCACGTTATTGCTGTTGATGGTACCCATTTAAAGGGTAGATTCGGAGGCATAATGTTCGTTGCAATTGCACAAGATGGGAATGAACAGGTTTATCTAATTGCTTTTGGGTATGATGACTCGGAAAACAACCTATCATGGGAGTGGTTTTTGGATTGCTTGAAAGGTTCCCTTTGCTATATAGATGATTTGGTTTTCATTTTTGATCGACATGCAAGCATTGAAGTAGGGATTTCTAAAGTGTTCCCTTATGCCACCCATACCATATGTTGTTGGAACTTTTATGAAAATATTAAGAAGCGATATCATAGAAAGGATGTTGCCGTAATAATGGACAAAGCAGCCTAAGTGTACACCGAGTTATAATATAACCGCCACATGGAAGAGTTACGAAACTTTCACCCGAATGCATATGAATATGTAATTGATGACAGTCCTCACAAGTGGTCCCGTGTACACTGCCGTATAGAAGATTTAGGGTCATGACAACAAATACTGCAGAATGCATAAACTCATGCCTAAAATTTGCACGGCAACTGCTTATGTTGACTTTGGCAGAATTCATTAGGAATATGCTACAACGTTGGTTTCACGATCGTCATAGGGCTGCATAATCAATGCATCATCAGTTGACCGATGCATCACATCTTGTGATCCTAAAACGTGTTGATAAGTGCAATTTTATGACCGTTAATCTGGTTGACTAGAAGATATTCTCGGTGAAGCGGGCTGGAAAACAATGGACCATTGACTTAGCTCGGAAGACCTGCACATGCAACAAATTCCAAATGGACATTCTTCCATGTTCTCAGGCTCTCGCTGTCGCATACAATTTTGTCTACAGTTAATATTACTTAAACGTGAATCTTATCATTTTCAATGTTTTTATAGGGATCGAAACATGGATTTCACATCCCTCTATGCAGACTACTACAAGCTACAAATGCTTATTAATGCGTACTCGGTTCCTATTATACCGGTTGGACATCCTTCCACTTGGATAATGCCATCTGAGATCGCTGAGAGAGTCGTTTTGAATCCAAGCTCCAGGAGACAAGTAGGCCGCCCGATTGCTTCACGCCGTATCTCGTCTTCGGAGAGAACAACTACACAGAATTGTAGACGATGTGGACAACTAGGGCATAATTCGAGGAGATGTTCTAACCCAGCTTTGACTACTGAAGGTCCGAGCAGAGTCATTCCTGAGGAATATAGACGCAAGTGTAGTATCTGTCATACAGTTGGTCACAACAGACAGACGTGCCCTACTAGAGACTCCACTGTGGAATGATTTGAGGCGTTATCATGATGACATTGTGATAATTTGAACTAAAAGTAGACTTGTTAATTAACTGAAATGCAAATGTATTTAAATATGATTTGTATATATACAAATGTAATCATTTTTATACAAAAGAATTCGTAAATATACAAAATAATTGGTACATATACAAAAGAATTGGTACATATACAAATAAATTGGTACATATACAAATGAATTACTACATAAATCTAAACGGGCTGGGAGTTTGCAAATATTTTAACTGCCATCTTCTTCCAAATGATCACCATATCGTCTTCCGACCAATCGAAATCCTTTCTGTAGTAAGTACTCGATCAATCTCAACGTGTGGGGACCACAGTTACCCCTGCAGTTGGACACATTAACAAGCGTTAATAAAACATTAGGTTTATAATAACACAATCTCAAAGTTACTATTACAAAATGTCTTACGATTTCTTTTGTTGGGGGATACGTTTTTTGGACACCTCACTGACTGAGAAGGGCTTACTTGTCTTCTCAAATTTCTCAAGTTCAGCCGGTCGTGAAGTATGAAACCCGGCCTGATGCAACATCGAGGGTACAAAGTAGTGCAACGGGGCTTCCTGCTACTTTCGGATATGCGCTAGGACCTCCTGTCTACAGGGGTCGACTATGAACATCTTCCCACATGTGAGGTCCACAGTCACCAGTAGCCAATGTTGGTGCCCAATGTTGCACGGTATCAGGACCTGTAAACGTAAACAACAGGTGTTAAGATGTACAAAGACATTTATATTTGTAATTGTAAACCAAGTAACACTAACCACGTCAACCTCGGGCCACAGATGGCATCCAATCGGGGCAACACCAAGCATTGTCGTAAGGTCATCATCCTTCCACCAAGACCTCAAAACATTCCACCACGCCGGGGTGATCTCCCGGTGAGAATCACGAGACATCATTTTCCTGTACTAGTTCTCCAAAAAAGACTGTAGAAATATAAACTCAAAATTATTAATGATTTCCATACAAATCTACAAGCATGCATAATCATTACTAATTTCAGTACTTACAAAAAACTGCATATCTAATATGTTGACCATCTAACTGTACACATTCAGGAAAGCCTGTTGATGCTTCCGAAGAATATGGAGGTACACGTCCATATGCTGGGAATATATACACGTAATAATGTGTTAGGAGGCTTACACATCTAAAACAATATTAAAAACAGTTTTTTAAAATATATTGCCAATAAAAAAATTAATTTTAATTTCATCCATTTATCTTATTTTTTTTAAGAGTTCTTTTACAAATTATTTTTTTCTATGGCAAGTGGAAGTGGAAGTGGAAGTGGAGTAAGAGACATTCCACCAATGCATTCCATTTCCAGGACCGGTAAGGGTTGTATGTCGGAGCCGGATCCGGTTCAGCCGGATAATATCGATTTTGATGACACCGCTTACCATGAGTTCCTGCAACAGCAAGCCTATCTTGAATCTCTAAACTATCCAGTCAATCCAAATCCCTCTTTAATAATTTCTGAACCCAATTCTATTCAGCCTAGCAGCTCTAGCCATAGCCTCGGTAATATGACAAACCAATCATAAAGTATACCCAATTTTGCTGCAGATCCAAATTTTGAAAAGGCGTTAGAGAAGGATAAGAAGCAGCTCAAATCTGATCTATTCGTTCTCCATATGTAAAAAGTTACGAAACCGGATGGAACATGTTGGGCGGTGTGCAATTACTGCCCTAAAGAATACAAGCGGACTAAATCTGGAGGATATAGCACATATAGGAAGCATATTACGACCCGTCATCCAGCAGAACTTGCAAAGGGGAATGCATAATCTCAAATTTCCATGTTTTCTACCCCTGACACTCAATTATTTAAATATAGTGATCAAGCTAATAGAGAAGAATTGGCTGTGATGGTAGCTGTAGAACATTTACCTTTTAGTTTTGATGAAAAAGTTGGTTTTATTAAATATTGTCATAAAGCATTAAATCCTGCTGCATGTCGTGTCCCTAGGACCACTATCACGCGTACAATGTATGATATTTATAAAAAGGAAAAAAGGATTTTGAAAAAATATTTTACGAACTATATAAGTCGTGTTTCCGTATGTGTTGATATATGGACTGACCATTGGCGAATGCATTCATACTTGGGTGTAACTTGTCATTATATGGACAAAGCATAGACAATACGAAAAAGAATTCTTAGATTTAGAGTTTTTGATGATGCACATACTGCTGATAATATTTATAAAAATATGAAAATCATTTTTTAAGAGTATAAAATTGAAAGCAAAATTTTTTCAATTGGTTTTGATAATGCTTCTAATAATACGACAGTTATTCCTGCTTTAATTGAATTATGCAAACCTTATTTTAATAGTAAACTTTTCATCAAAGATGTGCTTGCCATGTTTTAAATTTATGCATTAAAAAAGGTTTGGAAATTCTTCAAGCTTTTATTAAACCCATTAAAGAGGCCCTCTCATATTTGTGGAAACATCCTAATGTTATGAAAGCATGGGTAAGATTTTGTAAACAGGTAGGTAGGCATCCCATTAGATTTTCTTGTGATGTTCCAACACGTTGGAACTCTACTTATAAATTGTTTTGTGAAAGTTATGAATATAGGGATTTATTAGTTTCTTTTATGCAATTTAATGTTAGTCAAATCAATCTTTATAAACACCATTGGGATGTTTGTACAAAAATTTGTAATTTGTTAAAAGTTTTTAATAGTGTTACTAACAATTTGTCAGGTATTTATTATCCTACTACTCAGTTATTTATTATTGAGGGTTGTAATATTGCTGGTGCATTTACTGACTGTTCATCTGATATACAATTACAGGCATGCATTAAAGCTATGAAAAAAAATGGTTAGACTATTATAGGGAGTTTCCAACTATTTACCTGCTTGCGTTTTGTTTTGACCGTCGTTGTAAACTAGATGCATTGAGAAATTATTTAACTCTTTATTATAATTGTTTAGGTATAGAATTAGAAATTAATACTTATTGTGCTACAATTAAGACATTATTTTATCAGTTATATGATGAATATCGTAGAATTTATGGTCCATCATTGAACATTAGTGTTCCACAAAATGAAAATGTCTCCCAAACTCGATCTTCTAGAGTGTTGGGGGCAGGGTCTGCACTCTTATCCCAAAAGATCAAAAGATTACGAGGTTTTTCTTCTTCTTTATCATCAAGTTCGGTCTCGTATGATGAGATAGAAACTTATCACAGTACCAATTTTGAGTTTATAGGAGACGGTGATGTGGATCAATTTGATATTCTACATTGGTGGAGAGAACATCAAAAGCACTTCCCAATCTTATCTATAATAGCCAAACAAATTCTTGCAACACCGGTTTCTACAGTGGCTGTGGAACAAGAGTTTAGCGCGGGTGAAAATATTTTGGACGCAAGACAGTCGCTTTTGAGTCCAGAATCAATTCAAGTCCAAGTGTGTGTTGATGATTGGAAAAAGGCTGAATATAGACAACAAGAAATGGAGCCAGAAGTGATTTACGATTCCTTCAATGATGATCACACCACCGACACCAGAACGGAAGGTAGCGATTAGTTACAGACTTACAGAATTACATATGTAAAAGACAATAAAATGTAAAAGAACTACGTGGTCTTTGATTCCTCTAAACCCCGAGAGGATACGTAGGCAACTTAAGTTTGGTACAAATTAAGTGCAAGACCAATTTTTTTCATTTTTAGTTTTATACATTTATTTCAATTTATGTATTTAGTATTATTTTTTTTAATTTTAATTTCGGCTTACGGCCTTACACAATAAAATTCATTTACAATTTCACATTATTACATGTCTTATGTTTTCGTATTTTTTTTAAATGAGTATAAATGTATAATAAGAAAATAAAAAGAGGAACCGAATCGGTGGAACAGAATCGGAACCGGTCGAACAGGAATCGGAATAGAAACCTGAACCGGAACCGGAAACGATTCCAGTTCCGGTTCTGGTTCTGGCACTGGCTCATTTCAGAAACGAAACCGAAACGGAACCAGTGGTTTCGAACCAGAACCAGAACCAGAATTGGCTGGAACTGTAGGCATGTCTAAGGCCGGCTGCTCGCTCGGAGGGGGAGGGGGAGCCTACTGCTCACTCTGAGGGGGAGGGGGGGGGAGGGGGAGTTTGCTGCTCGAGGGCATATGGATCCTCCATATGCTGATACATATGCGTCCTGAGGCCCTGAAGGCGCCCGATCAATGCAAGTAACTCCCTATGTTGTTATTGTCGTCGTCGATCCTCCTCACTCTTCCGGATCAAATCCAGCAACTCTCGGTGATGTTGTTGTAAGTTCCTCGGTTTTTTGATTGGCTTATTTCGTTGACAACCATATTTTGGGATCAATATTGTAAGGGTAGTTTAGAGCTTCATTGTTCGTAACCAAGCTCAAGCATCAAAGGTAAAATCACATGCTTAACTTCATTGAATAGATTTAGTGCACACACTCACACATGCATTTTATTTTAATTATTTTGTTTGCATGCTTATTTGCCATTTTGAGTGTCTTGTGTGTCTAATTTTTTAATTGAGTGTGAATGTATGTTTGTGTCTTAGAAAGAGGATTTTTTCCTCTTTACTGCGGTCTAGACCGCTCTATCTGTAGTGCCCCCGCCGTGGCCTGCAGAGCGGTGTTTGACAGAGGCTGCTCGCTGTGTCTACCGTCGTCTGTGCGTGTTGCCTACGCCGTGACCTCCCAAACGGAGTTTCACAAAGGATGCATGCTGTCCAGACCGCGGTCTGTGCACACTGCATGCACAGCTATCTGCAGAGCAGACGATGCACCGCTCTCTGTGCCGCGGTCTAGACAATTGCCTGGACCGCGGTACAGCCAGCGGTCCTGACACGTTTTGGATGTGTTTTGTCAAAAATGACGCAGTTTCAATTGGGCTTCATATATATTCACCATCTTCTTCCCAATTCATTTTTGAGAGCTTCCAAACCTATTTTTAAGTGAGAGATTTTGTTATTTAGAGAGAGAAGCTCCAAGAAGCCATTTTTACTCAACTATCATTAAAATCCAAATCATCAAGCATCTTCCAAGCATGGGTCTCTTGTGTGTTCATGACTAGGTATTCTCTACATGTTCTAAACTTTATGTTTTTATTTCTAAGACATGTATACCTAGGTTTTTAGTCTTTATTGCATATTAATTGCTTGCTTGGTTGTTTAATTCCTTTTATGACTTGCTTGTGTGTTGATTGTTGGTTGAGATGCATTAATTTGTGATAGCTAGCATTTAGTACGATTTTACCCTCCTAGCTAATTCTTCTTGCCTTTGCATTTAGAACATTGATATCTAGGATTTGTTTTTAATTGTCATCATTAATCCTAGATAAACATGAATGTCTTGACCTAGCATTTTTGCATATTGAATATTCTTGCATATTCACTTAAGTTGTCATTATCTCTTCATTGTTGTGTTTGCTTGTGGCTAAGTGGTTAGTGCACAAGGCTAGGGATCCAAAATAACTATTAAGGCCTGCTGGGTAGAGTGAAAGGGTTAGTAACTGGAGGGTTAGACGGGAGGTCAACCTGGGTTGTAAACTTTTACTCAATAGTGGATTTTGAGGATCAAAGGTGGCGCTCTACATAGCCTGTGGTTTTTCCCATTTGGAGGGTTTCCACGTATATCTTCTGTCTTGTTTGTGTTTTATGTTTGTTGGCATTTATTTGAGCATTTAAGTAGAATGGGGTAGAATTGTTAATTTTGATTAATTCGCAAAATTGGTAATCTATCGAATTAAAACCTATTCACCCTCTCTAGGTAATAGACACGCACTTTCCAGGGAATTTTAGTTTTTATTGATCATCCTCACTCTTCTGGAGGGCTTCACGCAACTCGTTAAACTAATGTTCCCATGGGGCTTGAAATCATGCAACATTGTTAATACTAAAACAATCAACATATCTTGTTAATAAAAACAAAACTACCATCTCAACTTACCTCCCCATCACGTCCAACGCCTGCACGGGAATCCCCTGTATCGACAGCAGGTCCTGGGGTGGTAAATCAAACCCGTCTATGCCTCACTCGCCGAGGAGACGGCTTAGATCCGCCAGTGTCCATGCCACTAAAATCTGCACCCATTGGGTCTGAAGGTTCCGCCTCACTACACCTCTCACCCCCACCCTCCTCATCTGGATGATCTGCACTAATAGTCGGATCAAGGACAATAGGAAGGTGAACCCTGTTGTCCTGCACATACGGGCTCCCCCCCCCCCTCACTTAAGCCTGCAAAGTATGGTGCCACCGCCTCAGCTGCTGTGGGCACGATTTCCGTCTTCGTAGACATCTGAAATCTTAGTTAGATGAATGTCATTGTTACTTATAGTAAGTAATATAATGATTAACAAATTAAATAATTACCCTAGCACTAAAAATCTTGTCCAGCTTCTTCTCTCTAGGTTTTTTGGTCAACTCCCACTTCAACATAAGAGGAGAAAGGTCTGTAACCCTTCGAGTCCAGAAATCGATGCCCAATTGGGGGATCACCTCGAAAGCAAATATCTACATCAAAGATAAGTACAGTTATAATCTAAACCAATTTTGGAAACGAAATTTAATGTACGTGTTGGAAATCAAATTTCTTACCAAAAGAGCATGTGATAGACCACCGTAAATGTTGTACCCCTCCACCGAATGTACAACATCGCCCTGTGACTGCTAACGTCTCTCCTCAAGTCGTTGTGGTAACACATGCTTGAATGAAAATATATAATGCCTATAGACGTGGGCACCCCACGAGAACGCATCGAAGGCATTGAGGTCCTCTACCAACGAAACTGCCAAACTGGAATCTTCAATCTCTCGTCCACCCCCATCAATATCCAGTTCAACATGTAAATGAGGCACAACTTCACAACATCGTACGCCTGTTGAATCTCTCTGTGGGTAAGAACAACCCTCAAGTCATCCAACGATACCTCATCGTGTCCAGGAAAGTATCGTTGATGTATGCCATTCTCCACTGCAACATACATACTCGTGTCCGGTATGACTCCAAAACGTAATCCGGTGATGAGGCTAAATTCCACCTTTGAAAACCTGACCACATGGTTCCCTAACAAGAACCACATCTCATCTGTCGGCCCGTCATAGTCTAACTCCCGCAACAACAGCTGATGAATAACACCACCCAAAAACTTCAGCTCCTGGTGCATCGACATGAAATGTCCGAAACATGAGGCCATGAACCGACACCGATCCTCAGCAACAAACTCTTCAGGGACCCGGTTAAGTGCATCGTCTATATGGGTGAGGGCTTCAAAATGGTCGTGTCGGGTCAATTTTCGCTTAAACCAATCTCCCTCTGGAGTTTTAAGCAAATCCTTCAACATGCTCGTCATCTATAATGTCACATAAACAATACATCAGTAAACTGGAAAAAAATTCAAAAAAAAAATAGAAAAATATTCTCGATCGTTTGAAACAAATTCTCGATACTTTGAAAATATTATCGATCCTTTCAAAAAGTTCCCGATCCTTTCAACAAGTTCTCGATCCTTTGGAAATAGTCTCGATCCTTTGGAAATAGTTTCAATCTTTTGAAAAACCTCTCGATCCTTTGAAAATAGTCTCGATCCTTTGAAAAACCTCTCGATTCAATGAAAAATCTTCTTGATCATTTTAAAAAATCTCGACCCTTTGAAAAACATTCTCGATAGTTAGACAAATATTCTCGATCGTTTCAAAACATTCTCGATCCTTTGAAAATAGTCTCGATCCTTTTTATAAACCTTTCGATTCTTACAAAAATCTTATCGATCATTTTAAAAAATCTCGATCCTTTGAAAAACATTTTTGATCGTTAGAAAAAATTCTCGATCGTTAGAAAAATATTCTCGATCGTTTGAAAAAATTCTCGATCATTTGAAAAAATTCTCGATCATTTGAAAATAGTCTCGATACTTTAAAAAACCTCTCGATTCTTTGAAAAATCTTCTTTTCTCGATCATTTTAAAAAATCTCGATCCTTTGAAAAATATTCTCGATTGTTTTACAAAATTCTCGATCCTTTGAAAATAGTCTGGATCCTTTGAAAAAACCTCTCGATTCTTTGAAAACTCTTCTCGATCATTTAACAAAATCTCGACCCTTTGAAAAATATTCTCGTTCGTTAGAAAAATATTCTCGGTCGTTTCAAACAATTTCTCGATCCTTTAAAAATATTCTCGATGCTTTGAAAATGTTCTTGATCCTTTGAGAAATAATCTCGATCGTGTGATAAATTTCCTCGAATCTTTCTGTAAAATTTCCTCGATTTCGCTTGTAATATTCTCGATTTATTTATATAAAAAAAAAACAATGCTCGATACCAGACTTTCATTTTCCCCGTAACTTATTCAACTTCATTTCAAACCCAAACAAAAACCAAAACTACAACCATTGTCAACCCTAATCTACAATTTCAATCAACAAAAAAAGTCTAAAATGCAATGATAAGTTATCAACAACAAATCGATAAATAAAACAAACTGAACTTACCTTTGTCAATCGCTGCGAAATATACTGTATTCCCATTCCGGTCAATTAGCCGTCGATTTCCTTGACGTCGATTTCGTTGTCGTCGGTTTCTTTCTCACTGTTGCTTTTCTCAGACTCATAAAACGATAACTTTTTTTTTTATCGGGGTATTCTCGTCTTTTTACGTTAAATGGTGCCTTTTAAACTTACAATACTAAACTGGTGATATTTGCACAACACCCCTCTGAAATAGTGCCACTTATTTTTCGAGCCCTTTTCATATACCTCTCCATA
Organism: Dipteronia dyeriana; assembly: GCA_032871835.1. NCBI lineage: Eukaryota > Viridiplantae > Streptophyta > Magnoliopsida > Sapindales > Sapindaceae > Dipteronia > Dipteronia dyeriana. The sequence continues at coordinate 95,541,233 of CM065296.1, read as the reverse complement.
ACTGTTTCATTTTTTTTTATCAAAACAATCATCAACACCAAATATAAAAAAACATATAAATCTAAATAAAACAAACAATAATATTTATTTATTAAAAAATCACAATGTAATTTTATAATAAATGAACATATGAAAAACTAGCAACTAAAACTCGTAACAAATAAAAGCTTTTGGCACAGATTAAAATCAATCAAAAACTAACAAAAACCATTTATATGCATAAATTGTGATAACTATGTCGTGAGGTAATCAAAGGAGAATATGAAAGAGAGCAAAATGAGATGTTTCGATCCATTTCATCATCATCTGAAGATATAAAAATTTACTCCATTTGTTGCATGCTGGCCCACAAGCCTGACCATACTCATTTGTAGCAAAAAGTTATTTAAAAAAAAAAAATAGTCAGGGGCGGTCTACCTGGTCAAGGTTCTGGCCACCATCAGTTGTAACAATAATTTTTTTTTTTTTAAAAAAGAAAAAAAATAGTTCTAGGAGCAGTCTACCTGGTCACGGTCCTAGCCATCAGCCTTCGATTTTAAAGATTGACCAATTTTAAACATAAATCTTAAATCTTTAAAGAACAATACTCAGTCATATCCGCATAATAACAAATAATCAAATTAATAGCACATCTAAATGAATAAGGTCTTCCTTAAAGATTCATATATCAATTTCATCTACTTCTCATGCTTCTCCATCATTCAAAAGATAGAAACATATCTAATATCATCCTAGGAGAAACATATAATGATATAAATGAATTCAAGTAATTGAAATATTTATCAATGAAGTTCATTGATTCAATCATGAAGACAAATATTTTTATTCCAAAGTATAATTCGTGAATGAGTGAATAAAGGCAACTAAAACATTTATGCTTGCTATAAACGATATGAACTGAGTCCAAAGATCATCAATTAAGCACAAACTAACAAAACCCGTTCGACTCCTGTCTTGAGTCCAAAAGGCGTCACATGATATACTAATTCTCTATCTAAATTCAAGTTTTCATTAAAAATTCTATGTAAAAAGACACGCATTTCGTAAGAATATATATTGTTCGGGGATATATAGTCAGCTTGACATATCAGCATAAAAAGTAGAATTCATGGAATGAGGTCTCCACGTCATCAAACCATGTCGAATTGACAAGGTACATGAAAAAGTTGCGAGCTCGAAGACGGAAAGCGGGTAGCCAACATAGAACAAGTTTGCTAATGTATTCTTAGTCAGTGAATTGGTACCGGCTAACCGAATACGGTTTGAACCATGAAATACCACCGAGATCACTATAAATCCGAGATTCTTCACATCTCCAGCAAAATCTGGGCCTATAATAAGAAAGGCAATCAAAACTAATCAAGAAGTTAATGAATCAGATAATAAACTCGAAGATCTAGAAGATAATCCGTATAAGGAAAAGAGATTCTCCAAAATATGGGTGAATCACCAAGATACCATCTCCTCAAAGCTTTTGCTTGCACAATAGGGATTAGGTCAATGCTTTAGTTCCTATATAAATACATATAATGAGAAAGGGCTAAAGGGATAGAATAAGGCAATATAGCATAAAAGAGATACTTTATGTAACTTGTAACTCTTTTCTAATCATAGTGAACATCCTTTTTCCTGTCGCTTCAGTGACCGTGGTTTTCCCCTACCTTAGGGTTTTCCAGATAAAAATCTAGTGTTATTTATGTCTTTATTTGTTTTTCTCATTACATATCGTATTCACGTAGTGTGAAGGTGATTTTATCACAATTTTCTTGGTCGTTCAATGAATCAACTCACTTATTTGTTGTTGTTAACTAGACAATCCAAAAATTGACGTCAAAAATTGACGTCAACAATTGGTGCTAGAAGGAGGGCAGCACGGAGAAGGCGAACCATAACATAGAGAACTTTTGGGGGAACCCAATAAGCACGATTTATGAAGGACCTTCGACAAGGACAAGCAACCTGATAGCAGAGTAGATATTAGCGAGTTAGAGGATAAAAAGAAAGACTCTAACATCTTTCTCATTCAAAAAGGCCCTAATAAATTGAAACAGTGGTGGGATCCAATAATCTTCTCGGTAGAGGATGAGGGAGAGGTCGACTCCAACCCAATGATGCCATTATTATAGAACCCAGATTGGACAATAGGATGTTTGACGTGTTATGATTGACATTGGAAGCTTGGCAGACATCTTGCTCATGATAGCCTATGAGCAGCTTATCTTTGACCAACGAGATCTAGACGCATTCCTGACAATGGAAGTTGGGCTAACATCTTCCTCTGAAAGGGTTTGACGGAACAGAGATTCGACTTACATGGATAGAGAATCTACTTGTCCAAATATGAAAGTATCCATGTTGCACCACAACTTTGGTGGAATTTGTTGTAGTAGACCTACCCTATTGGCCATACAATACCCCTCTTAGAAAGACAATTCCTTAATCAATTTCCCAACCAAGTATGGTACATTGCGAAGTAACAAGCAATTAGGAAGCAGCCAGACGGACTAACTTGTCGATCCTTAGGACCGTGAGATTAAATACCATTTTGAGGAAAGGGTAAAGAAGCAAATGGAATAAGGATGATCCTAGAAATAACTGTGATTTGCATGGCGTTTTCCATGATTAACATTGCACCTCTTCTAGTTTTCATTTTTTATTTTTATTTTCCAAAAATCAAGTCCTCAAGCAGATTAAAGTCAGTATTCTTGTTACCTTCCAATTGAATAACTATTCTCGTAGATTAAACAGCCTTAGTACCATGATAAAAAGGGAACCGATTCCCCCATAAAATGGATTGCATGAAAGCGTCACCGAATTCACCCATCATGTTGTGTTAAAGACTAGGTAGCACCTAAGATAACTCACACGAGCAACATTAAACACCAGAACTTACACCAGGATTTGGCCACCTCACTGCGTTAAAGACTGGACAGCATCTAGGATAACACGTGCGAGTAGTGTGAAACACTAAGACTTACCCAGAATAAAGTGTTGTCGACCTCGTTTGGCCACCTCACAACGTTAAAGATTAGTCAACTCCCAGGATAACATGTGCGAGTAGTGTTAAAAATTAGGGCATACCCTAGAATGAAGTGTTGCCGACCACGATCAGCTACCTCGCTACACTAAAGACTGGACAACACCCATGATAACATGCACGAGAAGCGTTAAACGCTAAGAGTTGCCAGGATAAAGCGATGTTGATCTTGTTCGGTCACCCCACTGTGTTAAATATTGGGCATCACCCAAGATAACATGTGCAAGAAGCATCAAATACGTTAAATTCTGGATTAATTTAGAGGACCTAAAAACAGGCTTGGGACACCTAGTTGTATGACAACATGTGTTGATTCAGAAAGGCTTGCACACAAAGCAGTCACACAACATTAAGATATGTACACGTAGGGGTGGGCGTTTTCGGGTTAGGTTGGGTTGGGTTCAAAAAAATTCTACACAATCCAACCCAACGTAAATTTTAACCCAACCCAACCCAACCCAACCCAATATTTGTCGAATTGGGTTGCATTGGGTTGATCAGATTGGGCTCTTTCAGCCTAATAGAAAAAATATATTTAAATTCAAATTTTGTTATATCAAAATTCAAATTTAAAATAATTTTTCACCTTAATATCATATTACATAGAGTTTAGATTTCTTTAAAGCATCAAAATCAAATCACAACATATAAATATATGTTTCATAATTAAAAAATAAAAATATAACAATTTACCCAACTTTGAAAGTCTCCATCTAAGCCTCCTATCAATTTTACAATTATACTCACTACGTCGAATATCTCATAGTTGGATAATCTATTACTTATTTCAACTACCGTAACATTTTGAGTTTATATACAATTATTTGACTTTTTTCTACCAAAACTTTAATCAAATCCTAAGAAAAAAAAAGTATTTTAAAGTATAATTAAGGATGTGCCAATTAATACAAAAGATGTAGACAATATAATTGCATGTTTTTAATAAATGTATTATATATTTACGGTATAAAATATTTAAAATTATGTATTTATATTTACCATTTATAATATTATAAATGGTGCATGTGTAAAATTTTTAAATATTTTTAAAAGAATGAGATTTCATAATAGATCTAATAATAAATAAAAAAATTTAATTAAGTTTTTACTATTTATGTTAGGTTGTGTTATATTTTATTAACATAACCCAACTCAATCTAGTCAGGTTAAGTCGAGTTGGGTCGGGTTGGCGAGTTAGTGCCCACCCCTACCTACACGACTCAAACAAAGAGGAGATGGTCAGCAATAGTAAACACAAATATTCGCTTTATATTCAATAAAGGGGTTACTAAAAAAAGAGGATAATCTCTTTACCCCGATGCTCCCCTAGGTAGTTCGCCGTCGCTTTTCTCAAATTCCACCATAGCTGGGCTAGGTCGTGAATCATCAAACAATCCGCTCCCTGGCACCTCGTATGCATCCCCTAGCACCTCACCAGTGTCCATTGGCTCCTCGCCAGCATCCTCTTCATGTTCAGAAAGGACATAACGGTTGACACGTCCTAAAAAAGTATTCATACTCTCAAGTATAAAAGTGTCATAGTAATAAATTAACCGGTAAGACCGGGTCGAACCACATGGAGGTTGTTCACTTGTCCTCGTAGAATTAATTATCTAGATTAATTACTAAGCTTGTTAAAAAATGAAAATCAATTAAAATTAATACTGGGGCTAATGGGATCCACTGTTCGTAATTCAAATATGATTCAATTATTAATATTTAGTCCAGATTAATGGGATGGTATTCCACTCCACTGATCACTCTCTAATAGATATGGGTAAAAGTACTCACTGTGCCAGACAATATCTGTCTGTCTACAGTGAGTCAAAAACTCTACAAAGATTAGAGGGGATAAACCACTCTCTGATAGATATGGTTAAAAGTAATCACTGTGCTAGACAATATCTGTCTAACTACAGTGAGTCAAAAACTCCACAAATATCAGAGGGGAGAAAGCATAAAAATAATAAACTTACCAAAATAAGATCATATTTCCCATATTAACAGTATCACCTTTGGCCCCAGCTATATAAAATTAGCCAAACATAACTTAACTAGAAAATAACAATTTAATTTAAACTGAAAATTTGAGAACAAAGGAGAGGGAATTTCATAAATCTAACATCAGATTTGGATTCAGAACATAAAAATTAGGGGGAGAGGCCCCCTATTTATACAAAATACGGATGAAAATTGACCATCGGATGAATTTAGAATAAAGCGTACAGATTCGCCACATCATCAGTGAACAGTGAACAGTGACAGTGAACAGTAACCCATCCATGAGTGAATAGTAATGCATCTGAGTGAACAGTAATGCATCGTGAGTGAACAGTGAAAGTCAACTATGAACAGTGAATAGTCAAAATTACAAAAATGCCTTTCGTGGTCTTCTTAAGGTTTTTTGACGTTCTAAACTTGAAAACGGTGTTTGTTTTGCCATCTGACTTCTCCATGATTCTGAATTGATTGAATTACCTCTGAAATACAAAGAAAAATACACCGATTACTACACAACACATTTATTTAAGCGAACGAACGAAATTATGTCTGAATTGGGGAATTAATCATATTGGAAGTATAAAATGATGATATTATCGCTTAGTAAACATACACTTTTCAGTGTTAATCACACCCCCCAACCAGCTTATTGCTAGTCCCTAGCAATTAAAGCAAAAATAGTAAAAACTCAAATTCAAATCTCTAAACTACCAAATAGACAAACTCTCCCATACCACTTTTCTCACCCTTTGACAACCATTCATCAATTGAGTTATCAATCAAACTTTCTTGTGCTCAATAAAGATCAACACGATAACTATGAGATTCAATTGAAATCAAACAACATTTTCATTCTGAAATCTCACCAGGGCTTTTTCCTTAGGCAGCAGTTTTTTTTTTTAATACAACAAAATTGGAAACAAACATTCCATCTTAAATCCATGTATCGAGCTTTAGGCCAATGACTCTCAAACCAGTTGTCTTTAGGGCATTAAGTGTTAAAACACTCCTACGGGCTTAATAACTCAGATTGCAGATGTGTTTTTTTGTTTTTTTTTTGTACAATTCCCTTAAGCTTTCTCTTTAACCCGTGTAACGAGCTTTGGGTCAATGACTCCCAAACCAGTTGGTCTTAGGGCATTAGGTGTTAAAGCACCCCTCGAACTTAATTGCTCGAGTTAAAGAGGCTACAGAACTGTACTTTATTCTTATCCAGACTCCACCGTTTTGCACGAACACTCTATGCTTACTGAGGCATGAGGTTCGGTTGCTAAGTAAGAGTTTTGGTCACAACACACAAAATTATTATTATAATTAATAAATACATAAATTTTTAAACAAGACCACTGCCTTCGGTTGTTACCCTTGAATGATGTTTCAGAACTCAATATCATAAAATCTCAACTTACTGCACATAATCATGTGTCAATGTGCGTGTGTGTCTAGAATAGTTCGAAAAATTTCTCAAGATGACTTAATGAACCAAACGATTAGTCAATGATATCACAATGGAGAGTTTATAAATTTGAATAGTCAGAAGAGAGGAAAAAAAATTGCATCAGAACTACAAAGATGCGCCTCAGAAGTATATAAAAGATCTTCTTACTCGGCCATCTTTACAAAAAAATGGTCAAAAGTTAGTTTTTTTTTTTTTGAAAAACAAAAGTTATTGAATCAACTAATCCCCCCCAACCAGAACGAGACATTGTCCCCAATGTCATTAGAAAGAGGTAAGGTTTAGAAGATATCACCTGAACAACTTGAAAGACGATAAAATCCTACAAAACAACAAAAGAAATACAAAATATAGAAAAATAAAATGCATAAAAACCATGGGACATTCACAAACTGAGATACAGATCAATTCTGCATTACTTGTTCTCTTCAAAAATCAAAAGTAAACAACAATAATTACAAAAGATATAAAATGCGGAAGGAAAAAGATAATAAAAATAAAATGATATTTATTGGTAGTTGTGATTGTGGCTCACATCTTCCTCTGGTTTTACGTCCAGAAACGGCTTCAACGCCCTCTATGGGTCAGGGATATGCTTCCCATCCAATTTTCTTATAAATTGGCAAACAACGTCTTTTAAAGTCAAATTCTCAAGACTATATTGTGCATGTTTTCAGCTTGGTTTCCTGCTGGATGTCTAAGTGGGTTTTCAGCCATGTTGTTATTGAATGTGGGTGATTAGGATCTCCTAATTAATCTACCACTAGATGTTCGAGACCAACGTCTCATGCAAATTTAATGAGGGTTCATGGAGGAGAAATACACAAAAATAAAGAAAATTTAAGAAAATGTGATAAAAATAACAAGATGCAAAATTCTAGGGGTGTAAATGCAAATATATACAAGTGTTGGGGCAAAAGTGTAAATAATTATAAAGATAGGGACTAAATTGAAAATATGATAATTACAGGGACTGATTTGTAAAAATAAAAAATAAAATGGCCTATATGCAAATGCAAACTAGATCTCAGCTAAAATGCAAATAAAAAGTACAAGGACTAAAATGTAAAAATGTGATTAAAGATAAAAAGTGTTTTTTTTCAAGTGGATGAAGTTTATGATTGAGATGAGTAATGAAAAATTAAATATAAAATAAGAACAAGGAAGATTAGAGAGAAACAAAAAAAAATAACAAAACTAAAAAAAAAAAAATTACCACTACAAAGAAAAGGTGGGCTTACCTCCCTGGCAACTGCGCCAAAAACTTGACACGTCCTAAAAAAGTGTTCATACTCCCAAGTATAAGAGTGTCATAGTAATAAATTAATCGGTAAGACTGAGTCGAACCACAGGGAGGTTGTTCACTTGTCCTTGTAGCATTAATTATCTAGATTAATTACTAAGCTTGTTTTAAAATGAAAATCAATTAAAATTAATACTGGGGCTAAAGGGATCCACTGTTGGTAATTTGAATATGATTCAATTATTAATATTTAGTCGAGATTAATGGGATGGTATTCCACTCCACTGACCACTCTCTAATAGATGTGGGTAAAAGTACTCACTGTGCCAGACAATATCTATCTGTCTGCAGTGAGTTAAAAACTCCATAAAGATTAGAGGGGATAAACCACTCTCTGATAGATATGGGTAAAAGTACTCACTGTGCTAGACAATATCTGTCTATCTACAGTGAGTCAAAAACTCCACAAATATCAGAGGGGAGAAAGCATAAAAATAATAAACTTACCAAAATTGGATCATATTTTCCATACCAACAGTATCACCTTTGGCCCCAACTATATAAAATTAGCAAGACATAATTTAATTAGAAAATAGTTATTTTATTTAAACTGAGAATTTGAGAATAAAGGAGAGGGAATTTCACAAATCTAACATCAGATTTGGATTCAGAACATCAAAATTAGGGGGGAAAGGCCCCCTATTTATATAAAATACGGATGAAAATTGACCATCGGATGAATTTAGAATTGAGCGTCCAGATTTTATCACGTCATCAGTGAACAGTGACAGTGAAAAGTAACTCATCAATGAGTGAACAATACACATCCGAGAGTGAACAGTAACACACCGTGAGTGAACAGTGAAAGTCAACTATAAATAGTAAAAGTCAACTATGAACAATGAAAGTCAACTGTGAACAGTGAATAGTCAAAATTATGAAAATGCCATTCGTGGTCTTCTTAAGGTTTTTTGACGTCTTAAACTTGAAAACGATGTTTGTTTTGCCATCTGACTTCTCCATGATTCTGAATTGATTGAATTACCTCTGAAATACAAAGAAAAATACACTGATTACTACACAACACATTTATTTAAGCGAACGAACGAAATTATGACTGAATTGGGGAATTAATAATATTTGAACTGTAAAATGATGATATTATCCTTTAGTAAACATGCGTTTTTCAGTGTTAATCAACGGTACTAAAAAATACAAACACGGTTAGTACTTGTATTCATATATGTGATCATTATTCACAAGAGGGTAAATAGGTTTTTATACATTTTTCAATCCCTTGAAACAAATAAAAGTGTCTCTCTAGATTGCTTTATATCACATTATAACAACCAATGTATGCTCAAGTAGACCAATACGAAGCACATTCAATTTAACCAAATCAATTGAAGTCTATAATTTGCAAGTGAAGAATTCAATCTAAACATAAATTGATTAGTATTTGTATTCATATATGTGATCAATATTCACAAGTACAAAGAGAGTGAATAACTATATACAAATAAGTCAATTTTCAAAATACATTATATATACATGTTTGACCCAAAGAGTGTTTGCATTACAAACTATTTAACAAATCTTGTTTTCAAGGATATGAAGATATGATAGTCCAAACAAGATTTAACCAAAAAATACAAACAAAATCTAAGAGATAAGGGAAAAGACATTTGGCACATTATTTTTACATCGTAAAACATCTAAAGAGGAAACATCCACGGGTTGATATAACAACCACTGGCCAACTATCTTCCACTAGATGATAAAAGTTCACCCTAAAAAGTGACCAATCCGCATGAAACACTTTCTATTGGACAAAACCTCTACCCTACCCTCAGCCTTCTAATGAAAGAGACATAACCAACTTTCTATCCAAGGCACATCCCATGTCTCTAGAAAGTTTCCTTTGCTTGACTATCTGGACCTTTGTCCTAGCCAAGACTTCTTGCTTAACTCTCTGAACCTTTGAATTTCATGCTTGACTATCCGTACCTTTGTCCTAGCTAAGACTTCATTCCTTTTACATGGACTTCTTAATATGATCAAATGTATGCCAATGCAAACATATACAACATAGAATATGTGATCAATATATCACATGGAAACTATATATGAACAATGAGCACACAATGTATGTTTATCTAATTTACAGTCCTAGCGAAAATGTCATCATAAATGATGCATGTACGTATAAAATGTAAGGATTTGGTACACTTCATAAAGAACTAGACTTAGGTTTTGAATAGGACAAAATATGGCTGCCTAGTTCTTTAAACACGAACAAAAAATAGAACATGTAAAACACCAAAAACATGTCAAGATCTAGATTCTATTCATGTTACTAAAACTTGAAAACATATCATATACATGAAGCAAATATTCAAGTTTTTAGTACTAAAACCAAAAATACTAGAATCATGAAGTATGATCAAGAAGATTCTCAAGCAATCATTTAGAGCACATATTCACAAAATAATCAATTAAAACATAACAGGCTTTAAATATTCAATTAATTGTGCTAATCCTAAAAATGTTGAATTAAGGAGATCTAGCATATGTAAAGGCAATCAGTCATCAAAATACAATTAACTCAAGCACAAAAAGTCCTAAATAAAAAGCTAGTCACAATAATACTCACAAGCATGTGAAAACATTGATTTATAAAAACCTAATTGAACATGCTATTCTCTAATCAAGCTCAACTAGCTTAAAATTGAAGCTCTATCTCTTAACATACAAATAAGGAATAAGAAAACCTAAGGTAACTAAAGACCTTGAAGATCAAAACACAAAGGATAGGTCAATACCTCGAAATAATATGTAGTCCCAAATTTTGGTGCAGAATCACCATAAAACTTAAACAAAACACTTTAAACTTGCTTGACGACGATAGAGAACTCCAATACAAAGATTTTTTAACTTGAATCACTCAAATAGGATAAGAAATGAGGAAGTTATGGTGTTTGGAGGTTGAAAGAATCCTAAGAAAATTTGTTACTCTTTTACCTCTTAAAATGAAAATGAATGAGAGAAAGAGAGGGAAAGTGAGGTAGAGAGAGAGAGAGAGCCCGGTGGCCAATTTCCTCTCTCTATATCACCACCTTGTGAAGGGGCACAAGCCTCACGGGTGCTGAAGGTACACCTTCCCATGAGGCACACATGCCTCCATGAGAAAGGGGTGCAAGTGGCAATTTGCCACTCTTCCCTCCATTTGCACTCCTCTGGAGTTCTTCAACCGTTCTCCAACGTCAGAACTCCGAAATTTGAATCCATTTTCTGATTACAAACAAAAGTCTCTCACAAACAAGGATGTTAACAAAATTGTCACAAAAGATACGGAAATCGACTCGAAACACAAAGACGAAAACCATGAATGTTAAACATACTGAAAGATTCAAAAAATCCAAATCAAAACTTGAAAATTATTGAATAGGTAACCAAAACGATCAAAAAACAATAAAGAACAAGATGACAACATATTCAAGTCCAATATACAAAAATCATAAAAAAACAAACACAAGAACACACAAGTATGTTGTTTATTAGATATAGTCCTAGAACATACACTTTTACAAAGTTTGTCATTTTATGTCTAATGCATGTGCATACATTAGTATGTGTGTGTATTGGCCCAGCCCCCCTCCCCCTCGTAGTGAGTAGCATGCTCCCCATCCCCCTCCGCTCCTCATCGGAGCGAGCAGCAGGCTCCTCCTCGGAGCGAGCAGCAGGCTCCTCCTCGGAGCGAGCAGCAGGCTCCTCCTCAGAGCGAGCAGCAGTCTCCCCCTCCACCGACTACTTCAATCTAGCCACACATGGAACAAAGCTCCTCATCTTAACACACCCTGACAGGGGGAATTTGACAGCAGAGGCGTGTACTAAAGCACGATTGGCAGTTCCTTAGCCCATACACAGATCCGTGCCAACCTAAGAGGGTGAGGGTAAGACTTGAGGGACCTGACCACGTATTTAATCCCCACGGACTGGTTGACGGTGACCAGTTGAAGGCTTACCTGGCCTTCAAGAAGAACGTAAACGGGGAACTGTACATAAATTTCTTTGTTATATAGGTGGCATCTTTTCTTCTAATGAAATAAATAAATGTGTAGCTGATGGAACATTAATGCCGACGTGATATTGATTTGCTGGAGCCAGTTGATGCTGTATGGTTCCATCAGATGCAGACCAACTTTATGGATGTTGATGATGAGGTACGTGGGACCGTAAATTCTGTTTTTAATATTTGTTTTAGATGTGTAAGCCTCCTAACACTTTATTACGTGTATATATTCCCAGCATATGGATGCGAACCTCCATATTCTTCGGAAGCGTTAACGGGCTTTCCCGAATGTGTACAGTCAGATGGTCAACATATTGGATACACAGTTTTTTGTAAGTACTGAAATTAATAATGATTACACATGCTTGTAGATTTGTATGGAAAACATTAACAATTTTGAGTTTGTGTTTCTGTAGTCTTTTCTGGAGCACCAGTACAGGAAAATGATGTCTCGTGATTCTAGCGGGGAGATCACCCCGGCACGGTGTAATGTTTTGAGGTCTTGATGAATGGATGACGACCTTATGACTGTGCTTGGTGGTGCCTCGATTGGATGCCATCCGTGGCATGAGGTTGACATGGTAAGTGTTACTTGGTTTGCAATTACAAATGTAAATGTTTTTGTACATCCTAACACTTGTTGTTTACGTTTACAGGTCCTGATACCGTACAACATTAGGAACCAACATTGGCTAGTGATGACTGTCAACCTCACATATGGGAAGATGTTCATAGTCGACTCCTAGAGACAGGAGGTCCCAACGTATATCCGGAAGCAGTAGGTAGCCCCGTTGCACTACTTTGTGCCCTCGTTGTTGCATCAGGCCAGGTTTCATACTTCACGATCGGCTGAACTTGAGAAATTTGAGAAGACAAGTAAGCCCTTCTCAGACAGTGTGGTGTCCGAAAAACGTATCCCCCAGCAGAAGAAATCGTAAGACATTTTGTAATAGTAACTTTGAGATTGTGTTATTATAAACCTAATATTTTATTAACGCTTGTTAATGTGTCCAACTATAGGGGTAACTGTGGTCCTCATATGTTGAGATTGATCGAGTACTTACTGGCAGACAGAAAGGATTTCGATTGGTCAGAAGACGATATGGGATCATTCAGGAGAAGATGGCAGTTGAAATATTTGCAAAATCCCGGCCCGTTTAGATTTATGTAGTAATTCATTTATATATATACCAATTCTTTTGTATATGTACCGATTCTTTTGTATATGTACCAATTCTTTTGTATATTTACCAATTTTTTTGTATATTTACGAATTCTTTTGTATAAAAATGATTATATTTGTATATATACAAATCATATTTAAATACATTAGCATTTCAGTTACTGAACAAGTCTACTTTTAGTTTAAATTATCACAATGTCATCATGATAACGCCTCAAATCATTCCACTGTGGAGTCTCTAGTAGGGCACGTCTGTCTGTTATGACCAATTGTATGACAGATACTACACTTGCGTCTGTATTCCTCAGGAATGACTCTGCTTTGACATTTAATAGTCAAAGTTGGGTTAGAACATCTCCTCGAATTATGTCCTGGTTTTCCACATCGTCTATAATTCTGTGTAGTTGTTCTCTCCGAAGATGAGATACAGTGTGAAGCCCTCGGGGCGGCCTGCTTGTCTCCTGGAGCTTGGGTTCAAAATGACTCTCTCAAAGATGTCAGATGGCACATTCCAAGTGGAAGGATGTCCAACCGGCATAATAGGAACCGAGTACGCATCAATAAGTGTTTGTCGCTTGTAGTAGTCCACATAGAGGGATGTGAAATCCATGCTTCGGTCCCTGTAAAAACATTGAAAACGATAAGATTCACGTTTAAGTAATATTAATTGTAGACAAAATTGCATGAAGTACCTTGCGGCAGCGAGAGTGTGAGAACATGGAAGAAGGTCCTTTTGGAATTTGTTGCATGTGCAGGTCATCCGAGCTAAGTCAACGGTCCACTATTTTCCTGCTCGTTTCACTGAGAATATCTTACAGTCAACTGGATTAACAGTCATAAAATTACACTTATCAACACGTTTTAGGATCACAAGATGTGTTGCGTCGGTCAACTGATGACGCATGGATTGTGCAGCCCTATGACGATCATGAAACCAACCTTGTAGCATATTCCTAATGAACTCTGCCAAAGTCATCATAGGCAGTTGCCGTGCAAATTTTAGGCATGAGTTTATGCATTATGCAGCATTTGTTGTCATGACCCTAAACCTTCTGTCGGGGCAGTGTACACTGGACAACTTATGTGGACCGGCAACAATTACATATTTATATGCATTCGGGTGCAAGATTCGAAACTCTTCCATGTGCCGGTTATATTGCAACTCGGTGTACGCTCGGGCTGCTTTGTCCATTATTGCGGCAACAACCTTTCTATGATATCGCTTCTTAATATTTTCATAAAAGTGCCAGCAACATATGGTATGGGTGGTATAAGGGAACTATTTAGAAATCCCTACTTCAATGCTTGCATGCCGATCAGAAATGAAAACCAAATAATCTATATAGCCAAGGGCACCTTTCAAGCAATCCAAAAACCACTCCCATGATAGGTTGTTTTCCGAGTCACCGTACCCAAAATCAATTGGATAAACCTGTTCATTCCCATCTTGTGCAGTTGCAACAAACATTGTGCCCCCGAATCTACCCTTTAAATGGGTACCATCAATGGCAATAACTGGACGCATACACCTCTGAAATCCTCTGAGTGAGGCACCCAACGACATGAAAAAGTATAAGAATTTACCACTTTCATCGCACTGTAAGTCAGTAATCGTTCCGGGATTTTGTTATTCCAACACGTAACTGAATGATGACTGCAGTTGGAAGCTTTCCTCATGCATTCCATAGGTCAGTGACAATGCATAATCAAGGGCTTGATGTGCCTTACTGTACATTATTTGGATGCCATACATTGTTTTCATATCGACGATTATGTCCTTCAGACGCATTAGTCGACCATCTTGTTGCTGCAATCTAGGTGTAACCACTTCTCCAATTATGACTGCACTAGCTTGTCGATGGCGGCGGTGAATCTCCTCCAACGGAAAAGTGTGTTCGTTTATAAAACTTCTTACTTGAAAGTATGTCGCTTCATCTCTCCTAACCGCTCTTAACTTCCACGTACAGTTGTCCATCAAACAAACCAGATGTAATGTTGTCTTATTTAACCTTCTCACCTTCCACTCGAAGTTGTGCCGTATTGCAAAATGCCCAGCCAATCTCTTCAAATCCTTTTTAGTAGGAAAAATTGACCTTTATATATCATGCTGGCAGGTTCATCTTCTACCAAATTCCTGCTTCCACCCATACCAAACGAGTATGATTCTGCTCCTGGAATAACCCAAGTTCTGGCATTCTCAGAATCAGCTGGAGTTAAATCAGGCCGGACCTCAGATGTCCCAGGTATATCTACTGCAGTGGAACTACATCTGTGTACACGTCTTGCATGTCTTTCTGCTACGAACGGTTTTTCATATTCCTCATTGATCGCTATATTACGTACCGGATGCAAATTTTGCTCATTAGCCACCTCATGGATTGGTAAGTTATGAGGTTCATTGTTCCGCTCATTGTTCCGCTCATTATTCCGCTCATTGTACATCTTATTGTATTGGCGGTTGTACTGCCCAGCATTCATTTCAATTTGACAACCGAAATCATCATCCAATTGAGCTCCAACTATATCACCATGGTCAGCCACTTCCGGTGGGACACCACATAGGTTTTCCCTACCGGCAATCCCACTTTTTTCTGTGAACAACTGGTTTCTTCCGCTTGAAGATCAAAAATGTTAGGTGTTATCATTAGGAGGGATTTCTTCACCGATGACACCTCCTGCAGCCTTCTCAATTAAACTGACACATACTTGAGGGATCACCCTATCTTCCCCTTGTATAAACAAAACATCGTCGTTATTTCTTATAAATGTACGACATGTTGTCCCAGGAACGATTGATATAGATTGTAGATCAGCAATGTATTTGTTCACATCGTACTTCACAACGGTTTGTACGATCGACACCAGCTCTTCATAAGTCATATTTCTGGCCACATACATTCCTTGGTTATCGGAACCAAGAAACCTCTGACTTCCATCAGGTAATTGCTCCCATCGACCGTTGTAAGATATGACTAATCTAACCCGATCCATTATCCTGTGAAAATCATCATCATAAACAATTACTAACAAATAAAAAAATTCCTTACAATTACTAAGAATTACAAAAAAATTTCAACTGTAAGTGATCGAGAACATGTTCTTCGGGATCAAGCTTTTTTGTAAAAGATCGAGAACATTTACAAACGGGTCGAGCTTTTTGGAGAGGGATCGAATACATTTTCTAAGTGATCGTGCTTTTTTCAAATGGATCGAGTACTTTTTATAAGGGATCGAGAACGTTTTCAAGGGTTCGAGAATATTTTACAATGGATCGAGAAATTTTATAACGGTTCGATTCGAGAGCTTTTATCGAGGGATCGAGAACTTTTATCAAGGGATCCATAACTTTTTCTAAGGGATCGAGAATATTTGTCAAATTATCGAGAACATTTTATAACGGTTCGAGAACTTTTAACAAGGGAACGGGAACTTTTTCTAAAGGATCTAGAACATTTCTAAAGGTTCGATAACTTTTTTAAGGGATCGATGATATTTGTCAAATTATCCAGAACTTTTATCAAGGGATCGAGAAGTTTTGTCAAGGGATCGAGAACTTTTATCAAGGGATCGAGAACTTTTTAAGGGAACGAGATTATTAGTCAAATTATCGAGAACGTTTATAACTGTTCAAGAACTTTTGTCCAGGGATCGAGAACTTTTCCTAAGGGATCGAGCATTTTTTTGTCGAGGACTTTTTTCAAATAATCGAGCTTTTTCCAAACTAAACAAAAGCTCGTTCCAATATAAAATAAGCTCGATTCATCTTTAAATATTCTCAGTCACACAAGAAAAATGCTCGGATCTTTTCAATGTTCATACATGTTCTTACAAAGACAGGAAACAACATATATTATCGAGGAATAGATACATTGTTAACCCGCACAGAAATGAATACAAAATATCTGAAATGCATAAAAGAAATTTAAATGAAGATCATAAATATTTGTTACCTTCTAGTGCAGAATCTGGAGAGAGATAACTTTTTTAGAGAGAGAGACAAGTTTTTCAGACAAGTTTTTTTGGGGGATACCGACGAGTTCAGAAAGTTGTTTTTTAGAAATTAAATTTTAGAGACAATTTGGATAGTTTACCATAATAGGTGCCTTTTAAACTTAAGTTATTAAAAGGGTGACATCATCTCAACACACGTTAAAAAAGGTGACATATCTCACCATTTCTACTATATGAAAAGGCCATCGACACTTGAGATGAGATCATTTTCAAATAAAAATTGCGTTGAAGTAATTTTGGTAGATCGATCTTACTAATGACCAGAGGATTCAACTAGAATATCAGATTATCATACTAATGTTCATGAAAAAGTTTGTAGATAGTATAAATTAAAGGGTACTTGACAACCTCGAGAACACAATTTTTCATTTTGTTCATAGTGGAAAAAAGTTAAAGTGGCTCAATCATGCTTGTATTACTAAATATTCTACTTAGTTAAAGTGCGTTGGGTTTGATGAAGCCTGGAAAATAATTGAAGGAAAAAGACTATGACGTCAGCCACGGTGCACTAACTACGACTCAAGGAGTGGAAGTTTATAAAAGTGTTTGTTAGGTTTTAGATTTGTGCTAGCCTGATTCCATAACCAAACTTTTTATTTGTATTGATTAGTTGCCTAGTTGCCTAGGTGGTTTGTGAGATTTCAAGCTTCAATTATGGATGGTGACTTCTCATGTAAATTTGTCTTCAAGAGGACATCACTTATTGGATGCTTAGATATTAAGATTCTTTCTCCTTTTACAGGGCTAAAAGTGCACACACACAAAAATAAACACATCATACATTTGTGTCCCTATATCGTTGTGAAAATTCTATGTAGTACACACATTCACATGTTGTATATTAATGCATTTAACTTATAAGAATTCTTAGATAAGCATGTTCTATATATTAGATTTAAGGAACGGTCATACTTGAATGCTTTTATGCATCTTATTGTGTTTTTTCCTTGTTATTTGATTTTTTATGTTTTTATATTTTTTTATTTGTTGGTTGGTAATCTCATTATGGAAATTATATTTCTAATATTTTTCATATTTTACAGGTCCAACTATGTGTGGATTTGTTATAAAATGAGTTCCGAGCAGCTCGGTGACTTGTCAAAATGGTCCAAGTCATTTAATAATTTAGGGGCATTTTAGGATTTTTAAAATATTTTGATCATTTTCTGAGACCTTAGGGACATTCCGAGTGTTGGTTGAAGACCAGATTTTGGTTTTTGAGTCATGGGTTAGTCTGAATCACTTTTCGAATGTTTCAGAAATTGGCCTTAGTGTGATCAAATGGTGAGGGTCGAGCAATGCCAAAATATGGTCACAACACACATGGGCGGCTTGCCTTGGCGTAAGCTAGGCTGCGCCAAACATGGGCTTTAGCCAATGCGAGAGTGGCATGGAAGGCACACCAAGCGCATATGTGTGCTGGTAGGGTGCAGTGCCAATGCTAGGCATGTGCAAGGGTGCATGATATGTGTGCAGGATAGCCTGTGCACCTGGCCTATGCACAGCCTTAGCATGCATTTTGTCACGTTGCGTTGTCTACCCGTCTCTTAAATCATATCTTGCGCACCAGTTTTCAAAGGACGATTTCTCGTTTGTTTCTACGCTGATTTGAGCGATTCTAAAGCCGAGAGATCCATATTTCATAGTGGTTTCAAGCCCAATTATTTTCAGAGTCAATTTTGTCCATATTTTGGGATTTACACAAGATTTTTCATGGTACTTCATTTGTTAGGTAAATCATCATTCTTTTCATATCTTTGTATTTAATTGCTTAGATCTTTTTGATTTGATGATGATATGAATAGAGAATGATTTAGATTCTAATTTTTGAGTTGTCTACTTGATTTCGAAGCTAGTTATATGCATTAAAGTTGTAGATCAAACATTCTAGTTTTGATTGACATGTATTAAAATCTATATATACTTATGTTGATGCTTGATTGCTTAATCTAGATTATTAATTACATGTTCTTAAGAATTAGAATCATATGTTTGTGATGTTTATTGATTAAATATAATTCTTCATATAGTGTATTTGATTTAGAAATTCTATTTGTTTGTATTGCATCATATGTATATGTTTACATTGTACTTAGATCAGGCCCTTAATAGGTGAAGAAAATCTCAATAACACTTTATGTGGAAATCTAGATTGAGTGTGCAAGCTACCACTAGTAAAAGGCTCGTGCGGGTAAAGTAGTGTAAGACACGCCAATATGAGAGATCATGGAGATTGGTTACTTTTAGGGTGTGCACATACTGGTGTTGCAATGGTTCTAAGATCAACTCGTGGGTGTTTCCTCGTTTAAGGTTTTACCATGTTAAAAAAATATTCCTGTCAATTCTCTTTAGTTTAAAGCTCATTACCATATTTTGTGAGATTGTATTGTTTTAACCCTGTTCATCGGTCATGCAACGAAACTCGGTTTTTAAATTTTTGATACAGATCGTAAACGATCTGGGACCAATGAACTGGGGATCGTAATTATTTTCGGAACTAATACATACAAAATTATTACAGTAATAAAATATATGTATACTCAGGAAATTGAAATCAATGTAAAGAGAAGAAGAAAATCTTACCAACATTTGGAGGCTCATTCACTTTACGATATGCTTATGTCTGAACCAATCTTATCAACGTTTGGAGGCTCCTTCACTTCTCGATGTGCTCCTGTTTGAACCACTCGATCTTTCTCGCTATATCTCGGGACTAGTAATTACTTGTGGGCGCGTCACTAACTCAGGATCTTAGAATGGAGGATGTAGAGAAAATACTTGAAGAAACCTTTTCTTCTCAAGAGAGAAACAAACTTAGAACAATTCTAGTTCTAAAAAAAAATTATTATTTTCCTTTTCTATTTTCTTTTTGTTCTTGGTGTACACTACACCAACTTTTTCTCTCCTTTTTGTGGTTCTCACGCCACTTTTGCACACTACCAATTTTGTTAAATATGGTGATATGTGTCTTAGGTCTTAGTTATGACAAATATATCATATATATTATTATAACTAAATTCCTTTTTTGAATCGCACGTTTTTGTGTCTTTCCTTTTATAGAATATATATGTCATATATATATATATATATATATATATATATATATATATATATATATATATATATATATATATATATATATATATATTTCCTCTTTAATTGATATCTTGTTTTGGTCAGTTTTCAAACAATATATATCAAATATATATTTCCTCTTTTAAAAACCTGATGATATCTTTTTATTTAAAACAAAATCTTTATTTTATTTTTATTAAAAGAAACCATCTTATTTGAATTTAAATATTCAAATTTAAAAATTAATATTTAATAAAATAAAATAATCACATTATTTTATTTTATTCAAAAACAAATATCAACAAACATCATCCATTTAGTGATTAATAACATAATTAAATAATCTCATTATTCAATTAATTTCCTGAATAAATACATGTCACTTTCTTAACACAATTAATTGAACAAACCAATTAACCGTAACCCTTGTTACCTAAATCGATCGGGGTAGCAAGGGGGTCTAATGGACCCACAGTATTTTAAGCTCCAATAATCCTCGGAATCATTAATTAAACTCGTTAATTAATATTCCTTGATTATTAACTCCGGTGTTATTCCACTAAAAACCCGAAGCTGCATTCTCTCAATTGTAGATGCTTTTACACAGACATATACAACTCGGTGTCTATCGATATAGCTATTACATATGGTGTGATCCTCCACAGTAGTTCATAATTAGAGTTGGGTCATAATATCCGTTATACCGCTCTAATTACAAATATCCTTTAAGTGTCGTTAATTCTCTAATGGACAATAAATCATATTTCCTTACAGAATTAGGAAAGCGCTCGTATTGTCCAAGCCCCGAATCAACCCTTAAGGGAACTACCATCTACATTCTAGAGAGAGAAGTGAGTTTGGAGCTAGGATGTAAGCCTAGTTGTTAGCTTGGGCTCGGTATGACTCAATTGTAATTGGAGTTTGGGGCTAAAGAGAGAATTTAAAATTGTGTAGTTGTAACAATTTTCTACTTAACGATATTTTCTCTTGTCATCTTGGTAGCCATGGTTTTTCCTTGTTTTGGGTTTTCCATGTGAAATCTTGTTTTGTGTGATTGGATTCTCTCCTCTTATTTTTCTGCTAGTAGGTTTTATTTAAGTTGTGTTAAATATTACGCAAGCGCAGAGGCAAGTGCTTCCGCATCATTTTTCCTAATAGCTCTGCTAGTAGGTTTTATTTAAGTTGTGTTAAATATTACGCAAGCGCGGAGGCAAGTGCTTCCGCATCATTTTTCCTAATAGCTCTACACCATATAAACACTAATACACACACACACACACACACACACACACACACACACACACACACACACATATGGGTTAGGCTAAAATAACTTAAAATTTTGACTTCAATATCTCAATCATCCACGTGCTTTTAATTTAAGAGTTATAAATACATTCAAATCTCAACCATTGGATTAAGAGCATTTGAGTGATTGAGATGTTGAAGTGGAAATTTTAAGTCATAAATTTAGGTTGATTTAGCTTGGCCCTATATATATTTGGTATAACAATTTGGTTTTGTTTAATTGTAAGGTCGAGTAAGAAAAAAAAATGAGTATGATTAGATACATGATTTATCCATACCAAAAGAAAAGGTTTTTATAAACGACAAAAAAAAAAAAAAAAAAAAAAAATTGTCAAAAGTTCTTGGTGTGAGATCTAGAAATTTAACAAAATTCAAAACAAAACAAATTGTTATTTTTTTATCTTCCAAGTCATTTTACTTTATATAATGAGTGCTTTAGGTGTTAACTAATATATTTTTTAGTCTTGAATTTTATCAAATTTAAGAATCGCACCAAAAAGTTTTTGTAATTATTTTTGTTTTATATTAAAACCTTTTCTTTATATTTTGTTAAATCACGTGTTTGATTATCATTTTTTCTTAAATTAGAATTTTTTTTTTGGAAAACAAAAATTCTTGCCAAGCTCAACACGAAATAAACACTACAATATATATATATATATATGGGGTTGCCCTTAGGTGCAACGTTGCATGGTGCAATATGAAGTTTTTTAATTGTGATCATGACTTTTTTGGTACAATCACATCAACATATATGTGATTGCATATTCTAACAAGTGATCACTATAAGTTAATTGTGTGATCACATGCATTCATATGCGATAACATTATATATATTTATGATCACATGCAGTCATAAATGTTCACATACTGTTGTATCGTGTAATGTTATATCGAAGAATGACCCATATATATATATATATATATATATATATATATATATATATATATATATATAGATCAATGTTTCAATAACACTACTTTGCCCAAATCCAATGTCAAATTGATGTGGCAAAACTATAATCCATTCATTTAAATTGTATTAGATTTAAATGATTTAAATGAATGGATTAGAGTGTTGCCACATCATTTTGATATTAGATTTGGACAAAGTAGCGTTACTCATATATATATATATATATCAATTTGGTTTTGGTTCTTATTTTTTAACAGAAAACAATTTCGATTAATCTTATACATTGAGATCAAATTGAGAAAGATAATTATGGATTCTGAGTGGAACAAACACCAAAAAGGTGATAGAATGAATTACTACAGCTAGAAACCAAAATTTCACTCTTACCCTTAAATCTGTCGTATTTAGGGTATGTTCAAGATTGTAATTTATAGCATTATTTTTTTGATCATATGCTAGGTTTTAGATTTCTGTTGACTTGATTCCGTAACAAAACTCTCTTTGTTTGTACCGATTAGTTGCTTAGGTGGTTCGTGTTTGATATGATCTTCAACTAAGGAAAGCAACTTCTCATGCAAAGTTCGTTATCAAGAGGAAAGATGCTTACTTGATGCTAAGGTATTGAGATTCTTTTTCCTCTTACAAGGCGTAAGACACACACACACACACACACACACAATAAAAACCTCTATTTTATGATTGCTTATTTCATGACAAACCACATTGGGGATGATTGCGTAACGGATAGAGTTCGGTCGATAAATGTTGATATTTGAGACCTCTAATTTCTATGTTTTATGTTATGTTCTTGAGTATAATTGAATATTTTAATGTATTTGTTGAGATTGTGTAGAAGATAGCTCTTGAATTGAGTTTGAAGACAAAAAGGTAATTTTAGAGAAAGTTTGGAGAAATACCTCTGCAGCATATCCAATTTGTGAAGACCATATATCCAACCTCAAATTGAACTAGGTCGAGATCCATATGTTTTCCAAAAGCACCGGAAGTCTAGTTTCTGGAAAAATTTACAGTTCATCAGTCGGAGTTTTCTAGAGGAAGTTATGACTGATTTAGTAACCAAATGTTAGAGTTAGAGAAGTTCAACGCGGCCTAAACCTCAGCCCGTGCATAACGATCTACATAGCGGTCTGAAGCAGAACATTCCAGAAAAACATTGCGGTTTGGACCGCGGTGACCTATGGAGCGAACCAGGCATCAATTTTACATATTTTTTGGTGGATTTCCACTTCGAATTGATCCAAAATTGTTCCTAAAGCTTTCTAATTCAAATCCTAGTGACTTTAGAAGATCAAGACTTGTTTGGGAAACTTACTAAACTTAATTTAGGAATTCATCATCAAAGAGAAAATCCAAGTTAGGAAAGGATTCCCATTCCTTGTTTCGTTCTTCTTTGCTACTTGGTGTGTATTCTATAACAAAGCAAATTGAGAATCTACAATAAGAATCATCTATAAATACCATGAGTTTCTTCAAGAGAAAGGGTCAGAGATTCATTATTCATGATTGTAGCCCAAAGATCTTTCATAGTTTTATTTTATTTCTTCTTCTACCTTTCTATATTTTTAATGTTTTTATTTGCTTTCATGGTTACGATGCAGCTAAGATTTTCATAGCTAGGGATAACTTGAAGCCCTAGACATGATTCTAATTCCATAGACATGTGTGTTTTAATGAAGTATTATTTTCCTTATATGATGATT
This sequence comes from Dipteronia dyeriana, assembly GCA_032871835.1. Lineage (NCBI taxonomy): Eukaryota > Viridiplantae > Streptophyta > Magnoliopsida > Sapindales > Sapindaceae > Dipteronia > Dipteronia dyeriana. Next base: position 95,517,210 of record CM065296.1, on the reverse strand, counting down.
TCAATTTCTCCATTATAATTGTTTTTCATTTATTGTGTTTCTTTGTTTGATCACCTTATGAGCATGATTTAAGGATCCATGTTGTAAGATAGAGTTTGAATGCCATACGGACATATTCTTGCATGCAAGCAACAATTAATTGAAATAAAACCCAATTAAGGGAAGTTGGTTCATGAATTACTTGGAATAAATGCCATATTCTAGGGTTTATGTGATATTCATATTCTCTTTGTTCTTAATGGATTCCTATTATTAAATCTAGTAAATACCCATGGAAGGTTATAATTTGGAATACACATATTAATGTAGATGCCATGCAACTTACATACTACTAAGAGAGAATCTATATGACTCGAGTGGGATACCAACACCTTGTCGTGAATATCTTTATCATGTTTGATTATTTACTAACTTCCTTATTGTCAATGAATTGGATGAATGTTTAGTGGTGGATATGAGGCTCTAGCTAGCTTTTCCTTATTAATTCTCTTTTCAAAATAATTTCTCTGTTGCGCCTATTTAGTTTAATTTAAATTCTTAGTTTTTGATAATCAATTCAAGATAATCAATTCTTAGTCTGTGTGAGTTGTGTTTTATTTAAGTTGTCTTAGAGTCATAGAGTGTTTTAATTTAGTCTTTTTAAATTCTTAACTTCTGTACGTAATTCATTCCTCGTGGGAACGACCCTTGTTTGCATATTGTACTATCGTTTACGATTTGTTCACTTGCAAGGTTTGATAATATATATTTTTTGTTTCTATTTTCTAACCAACAGGTAGCTTAGGTCTTCTTGATGATTATCAATGCAACCTTCCAAACATCTCCATGACTTCAAGATCAAGAGCTTCAAAAGCTATATCACTTGACTTTGATTCTCAAAGAGATTTGGTGCACACACTTACATGCATCTACTTATATTGCATTTGTGTATCATTGTTATGTGTATCTTTGTCATTCATCACGATGCACACTTGCTCAACATCCATATAGGTTGGTGGTTTGAATTCTTGAAAAAGAGATTTTATCTCTTCACCACTGCATAGGTTATTGTCCACGCACCTGCCTAAACTGCAGTTCCAACCATGATTGGTTTAAGAATGTTTCATGAGTAAGGTACCGTAATTGATGCACTTGCCTACATAGAGGTTCCTACCGCGGGTGTCTCCAGAGAGTCTCTCGCTGATTGTACCATGGATGGTGCCATTACCAGACCAGTGGTCTAAACCGCTGACGTTTCCAGAGTGGATCATGCCATGTGTACCACGGTCTAGACGCTTACCAGTACCGCGATACAAACAGCCGGTCTGACAGGGTTTTTGTCAGAACCAAATAGCTTTGAGTGGGCACTATATATATATATATCCCATTTTCTCATTCCAACTGGTTTCTAAGAACCCTAAATCACGAAAATACTTGTTCTTAATAGAGTATAAGGTCTCTTGTGTGAGAAGCGCCAAGATCATCTTCATTCTGCATCATTTAACATCATTTGAGCATGGGTGTTCTTGGTTTCATAACTAAGTAAGTTAAGACTTCATTAAACCCCATTTATTGCTCTTTTTACCCTAGTTTAGGAATTTATTGCTTGCTTAATTTCCTTGACTCTTTTTAGTGCATATATTTATGAGTCTTATTTGTATGATTGGGTTTGTTTTTGATAGCTTGCCTCATTAGGTCATTTATGCCTAAATAGCTAATCCATAAATGTTCATGTATGTTTAATTGATGATTAGGATGGCTTTGTGCATCTTGTCAAGTTCATGAATGTTTATGTGTGTTTTAATTGACAATTAGGTTGTTAGAATTACTCTACATCTAATTGAGACCTCATGTATGTTCATATAGACTTGTTTGATAATTAGATTGTTAGATTTGCATTTTATTGCATTTATAATATTTGTATATTCACTTAGACCTTTTAATCTATTCATTGAGTCAAGTCTTATGACTAAGTGTGTTAGTGAATAAGCATTTAGTCTAGAATCACTGTAAAGGTCAGTGGGTAGTAATGGTGTGCTATGTTCCGGGAATGGTGTGACTAGAGGTCAATCTAGGTTGTAAACATCATTACATAAAGTGGATAAGGACCGTGTGTGGCTAGATGGATAACCTGTGAGTTTTTACCCTTTTGGGTTTTCTCACGTAAAACATATGAACGTGTTTTTATTGTTTTTCCGCTCATTAATTTCATTGAGTGTTTTGTTTTGTGTTGGGTAATTTTTATGTGGTATGAGTGACCATGGAGCAGATGTGTGTCCCTTTCAGAGGGAGGTTTTTTCAGAGGCAGATGCCCAAGCCATGTACCTGTACAACCAGGGAGGGCAGCGAAACAATGCCTACCAATCACCGAGGAATTACTAAAACCAATCATTGGTGGGAATAATCATGGAAATTACCAACAAGAACTACCTCAAAATCAAAGTTATCAGGGTGTTAACTAGGCTGAAACTCCAACAAGTGGAACAACAATATCTTACCAACAGGGGGTTGATCAAAAGATGACGAGTCTAGAAGCATCACTTAGGACGGTGTTCGTCCACCCAACCAGGGCAAGTGATCGAGAATACAGGGCAACAAGATAGAGGAAAGCCTCAATATATGAGCATGCCCATGCAATCAGTACTTCTACGAGTATGTACTCTACCAAGGCTCAGAATCCTAGGAATTTTGTACTTGACGTCACTGTGGGGACATCCAAGATGGAAAAGGCTATGATAGACTCGGGAGCCAGCATCAATATGATGCCTTACTCCCTTTATGAGACACTCGGTTTGATTGGCCTCAAGCCAACATCCATGTCCCAACATTTGGTAGACCAGTCATCAAGGACCCTAGAGGAGTGATTGAGGATGTAGTCATCAAGGTTGACTGATTGCTCATCCCTACATACTAAGGTGAATATGAAAAATATTCTAAATGCACAAGTTCTAGGTCAACACATTTAATGCCTATCTATTCATGAATGAATGATTCAGACAATCTTAGATATCATGTTGCTATATGACATACATATAACTTAGCTATATGAAATAAAAGCACACCTAGATGTAATAGCTAACACAACAAAACAACCTAACAATTAACAAAAATCTCAACTTGTAATGAAAATCTTAATCTAGATGCAAACAAGTCATAAAAGAGATTTCTTGTTAAGCAAGAACACAAGAATGTATGAAAATGGTGTTCTACATACCAAGTCAAATATGTTGATGAATACCCATGCTTAAACACATCCTAGATGAATCTAGATGATGCTTGATTCAAGAATGAATGAAGGATGTTTGGGTTTTGGTCAATAAAAATGCAATCTTGCTAACTTTTCTTGCAAGTAACTCTTGAGCTTTAAAAGGAGGGAGTTAGAATGAATTTTGAAGCTCTTAAGAGTCAAAGATGTAAGGATCTAGATATATGACACCATAGATGAAATGATGCCTTTTTGAAAATAGACAACAAAATTCTGTCATTTCCGTTGTCTAGACCGCGGCTCGGGCAAGTTGTCTAGACCGTGGTACACACAACAGTACACTATCTGGACAACACCACGGTTGGAACCGTTGTGCATGCAAGTGCACAGGCCACGGTATAGGCAACAGGGACCTTCTGGTTGATACCGCGGTAAGGACAGCAGTGTAGACATGTGCACAGGCTACGGTTCCCTAAGCAAGCAACCTCTGGAACCGACTGATGTTGGGAACGTGGTCAAGGCAAGTGAATAGCTAGCAACCTGCACAGCGGTTAAGAGGAAAATCCTCTTTCTTAGGCAAACACAACACATTATCCTAAATGCATGATGTGCAAATGTGGAGTGTGATGAATGGCATAAAATGCATCATTCAAATACATGTAAACTATTGAAACCAATGCATAACAAATGATAATGCATGCAGGTGAGTGTGAATGCAACTACATATTTTCATATAAGAGTATAGTCGGGGAACTCAAGCAAAGAGAGCTATTGTATACTGTTGCATGTAATTTTTTTTTTAAAATATGTTTATGCCTCTTTATTGATTGATTGAGTAGTTTGGTTGCACTTATGGTATATTGTATTTTCTTAAATAAGTGTGAACTTTGCTTTGATTACAATCCATGTCATATTTACAATCCAAATATGCATTGTTGGACTAGGAGATATACATTAGAAGTACATGTTTGAATGACCTATAATTATCTCCATGACATGATGATTCTTAAATGACATGCTAATGAAAAATGATAAAGCATGATTTGATGATTGCAATTGTTAAATGCAACACATTGTGTGAAAATGCTAGTGAGACTAAAATGTTTAATCAATGTCTCTCTTTCTTTATTAGTTGAACATGGCTATTATCATATGGGTATTCTCCCGGAAAAATCAAATAGGGTGCACAGTTGCTCATGCCATGTTTAGTTTTTAAAGTTGGATATAATGCCTTTAAAACTTGACATTTATAAGAACTCTATATCATTGCTTCTCTCATGACGAATGGTGAAATTGGTTTGAATTATATTGGAAACCTTTGTCATTTGCTTTGCCAAATACCATTGTTTTTGGACTTGAATACAACATGTCTTGTATGCAAAGCACTTTTTGATTCACACATTGTCCTTCAATAAATCTCCTTGTGTCTCTTCTATCAATTGAGTTTGCATAAATGTGGCTTATATAATTATGCAACAATCATGTATGCTCTTTTCTTTCTTTGCCTTGAGTGACCCGGTTGGAAACTTCTCCTTTGCCTATATCATGACAAAAAAGGGGAGTAGCATTGACCTAGCATTGTGATTTTAGAGGAGTAACATGTGTTGGCTTTAAGGGGGAGCATTGCATGAGTGTACTTGTTTGAGGGGGAGATTACATATAGGGGGAGTAACCAGTTGAGGGTGAGCATTGCATGAGCATTTCATGATATTATACTCATATTTCTAAACACAAATGTTTTTGTTTTATATAGTAATTGAATGGAGTTTTCCCGTATTTTGAGGATTCTCTTGGTCTTCCACTGACACATAGTCACTTGATCATCTAACATGCACTTGGTTGGAAAGAGTATTTGTGCTTTCCTTGTTTGTAGGGTTGATAGTTCTACAAGGGATTGAAGACTTGACGTTTTTTTTTATGTTTATCTTTTTGTAATGTAGAATATCTTCCCGGTGTTTTTCTATTTTGTTTTGTGAGGATCAATGTGAGTGGTGGTTTTATCACGAAATAGCCAAAGGGGGAGATTGAAAAATCCTAATTTGTTGATTGGCTTATTTTGTGAACAACCACATTATTGGGGTTCATGTAAGGGTAGCTTAGGCTCTCAAGACCTCAAGAGGAGAAGCATCAAAGGTAAAATTCTTGTGCTTACTTACTTTGAAGAGATAGTTGCACACACTCACATATTCATGCATAACTCTTGATCTTATGAGTGTTTTCTTGTGTGCATTTTAGTTTAAATGACTCTTGTTGACCTATTTGCATCTTGCTATGAAAGTTGTATGTCATGCTAGGCATTAAAATAGGATGCAATTTCATCACTCTTGATCTTATTGCTTTTGTGCTTTTGAGTGTTGAAAAAATAGGTCTTGCGCTGGTGGTGCGCTACTCGACCAGTGCACCTCACCAGCGTAACTTTCACAGTGGACCGCCGCTAGTCATGTGCCACTGAGCTTTGCTGCTGCACCCGCGCGTAGTTGAAAAATGTGGGAGTGCGCTGGTGGTGCACTACTCATCTATCGCAGCCTCACCAGCGCAACCATTCCAGAGAATATGCGCTTGTGTTGCGCTACTGAGATAAGCCACTCGTCCAGCGCCTGTTTTAAAAATAGGCTGTGCGCTAGTGGTGCACTACTCGACCAGCGCATGTCACCAGTGCACACATAGGAAGCTGGAACATTTTTTCCAAAACGACCTCACTTTGTTTTGATCTTATATATATATATAACTCAATGCCTTAAGGTCGTGTATGAGTTCAGAATATCACATTTATTCCTTAGAACACATTTCAAAGGAAAAACACTTCCAAGAACTCATTTTTAATCACTCAAAGCATTCCCATGAGCATTAAATCTTCATCTTGCATCATCTAAGTTCATCTAGAGTGCATCTATGGATAGGGGGTCTTCATCACATCTTGTTTGGTAAGTTCTTCACTATTTTCTTACAAGTTAAGTGTTTTGCTTACTAAACCATCTCTTTAATTAATTGTAATCACTTATAATATTTCTAGATACAAATTAGAGATTGTTGTGATGACATGATTGAGTGTTGTATTGTGATAGCTTCATAGGATTGACTGATCTATGTTTAGCTAAGCTATTTGAACATGTCATTTAGCACATGATATCTAGGATTGCATTAATTGTCATCTCATTATCCTAGATAAGCATATAGGGTTTCCTAGCCTTGTTTGTTCGTTGAATATCATCATATATTCACTTATGACTCTTATCTCTTCATTGAGAAGTAAGACTTGTGTTGCTTCCGGGAGTAGGTAGCTTAAAGCACAAGCATGATGGACTAGGTTCACTTATACCGGGATTAGGTAGTGGTGAAGGATTAAACCGGGATTAGGTTGTAATTCCTTTATCATTAGTGGATTCGAGGTTCTAGTGTGGCACACTTATCAACCCTTGGTTTTTCCCATTTGGAGGGTTTCCACGTATATCTCAAGTGTTTTTACAATTTCCGCATTTATTACACTTGTGGTATCCTTGTAACTAGATAGGGGTATTTTCGTCAACTTGACTCTTAACAAAAATTGGTAAAAGTTAATTAAAATCTATTCACCCCCCCCTCTAGATTAATATAACACACCATAATATTTGTTTCACCGTGCACATAGCAGTCAGGAGTGCTTACACACAACTTCTTTGGATGAAGCAAATATTTATGGATTAAGGCTTTGATCAAGGTACTCTAACCCTTTAATGTGATAACATGAGTGCAATTAACATTTCAAAGAATCCTATTCAGCGCTCTAGAACTAAGCATACAAACATTAGACATCACTTCATTAGAGAGCTAGTTAAAAGAAAATGCATTGCACTTGAACATGTCGGCACAAATGGTCAACTAGCTGATTTGTTCACCAAACCCTTAGACTCAATTAGGTTCTACTTAGTAGGTCTATTATTATTTGTCATATGTCTTGAAGAGTTTTGGTGATTGACCCCATATGGGGAGCTCAAGCAAAGAGTGCAAATTGGCATAATATTGCATTGTGCTCATTTTTTATGCTTCTTTATTGATTGCTTGAGATGATTAGTTGTATATATGCTTATATGTTTTTTAATAATTGAGCAACTTTGCTTTACTTGCAATCCATGTCTTATTTTTGATCAAACATGTATTTTTGGACTAGAAAATTTTACTTTGGAAGTACATTTTGAATGACCTAGAATTGATCTCCATAACATGATGATTCTTTTGATAACATGCTTTAACTTGACATGCATGAAAAACTCTTGAATGCTTAATTATGAATGCAAATTTTTTGAGTGAAAGCAATATTGAGACTTCAATCAATAAGGATCTTGTATCCATTCAAAGGATTTTACAATCCAAAAGTCTCTCTCTCTCTTTATTAGTTGAACAATGTTACTATCATACGGGTATTTCACCTGGAAAAATATAAAAGGGCGCAATAGTCACACATGTATTGTTTTGCTTATAAAGTTCGATATAGTTGCTCTTAAAATTGAATTTACCTTACGGTCTATATCTTGCTTAATTTCATGAAAGAGGGTGAAATTGGTTTAAATTCTCTTGGAAACCTTTGTTGTTTTGCTTTTCCAAATACCATGCTTTTGATCTTGAATACAACTTGTCTTGCATGCAAATCATCCCTTTACACAATTTTCATAAAATGAAACTCTTTCAATCTCTCTTACTTAATTGAGTTGCATAAATTTGCTTATATGATTATGCATATGTTTTTGTATCATAAGCTCTCCTTACCAAATGCTTATTTATTAGGGGAGACTCCCTTTGCCTATCTCATGAAAAAAAAGGGAAGAAAAGGTTGTGGCTTTTTGGCATCTTATTTAGTGGGAGTGATGTTTATTCTTGAGAGAGTTTTTGCTTATGCTTTGGGGGAGTTGAAGTAATCATTAAAGAGGAGCATGTTGCATAACATAACATGCTTACATTATTAGACTGTATTGATTTAATTTGCTAAGGATATTGTAATTGTTTTTTTTTTTAAAGCACCTCACACACATGATCTTGGAAGGTATTCTTTTGTTGATTGTGTAAAGTTTGAAATTTTCTACAATATTTTGATTGACTTGAAGATGCTCAAGACTTAGATTATGGGCTCACTGTAATGAAGAAAGTTTTGTTGACCAACTTCCTTTTGCTTTTGCGAGGTTGCTGTGTGAGTTATGGTTTTGTCATAAAATAGCTAAAGCGGGAGATTGAAAGTGTCTCCTTTTTTATCTGGCATATTTCGTTGACAAAATCACAATTGGGGTTCCAATATTGTATAGGGTAGATTAGATTTTGAAGATCACCCACTATCAAAGCTTGGACTCCAAGTGCCTCATGGAAGGTAGATTACTTACACATCACTCCATTAAACAAATCCCAATAGATCTACTAAGAGTCTTGAATCTAGTAGCATCTAAGGGTTTAGTAAATAGATCTGCTAATTGATCATTTGTACCTACATGCTCAAGTACAATCCATTTGCTCTCAACTAGTTCTCTAATGAAATGATGACGGATGTCAATATGCTTAGTCTAAGAATGCTAAACCGGATTCTTTGAAATATTAATTGCACTCATGTTATCACAAAAGAGAGTAAGAGTACCTTGATTGAATCATAGTCGACTAGCATTTGCTTCATCCAAAGAAGTTGTGTCCATCCACTCCCAGCAGTAATGTACTCGGCTTCAACCGTGGACAAAGAGATCGAATTTTGCTTCTTGCAAAACAAAGAGACAAGGTTGTTCCCAAGGGAAAAGCAACCGCCCGATGTACTTTTCTCATCATCACAATTTCCTGCCCAATCTGTATCACTAAAGCCTACAAGACTAGCATTAGTGTCAAAAGAGTACCAAATCCCATAGTTGGATGTCTCATTCACATATCGAATGATTCTCTTAATAGAAGAGAGATGAGACTCTTTAGGATCCTCTTGGTACCTAGCACACACACTCACACTAAAGGAGATATCGGGCCTACTTGCTGTCAAATAGAGCAAGCTACCAATCATGCCACGATATAAAGTTTGGTCCACACTTTTACCACTAGCATCCTTGCTTAGCTTCAAAGTGGTACACATGGGTGTGTCACAATGTTTGGCACTTTCAATGCCAAATTTAATCACTAGATTTTTGGCATATTTAGCTTGAGATATGAAAATCCCATCATCCATTTACTTAATTTGTAAACCTAGAAAGTAACTCAACTCACCAACAAGACTCTTCTCAAATTCATGAGATATTACATCAATAAATTGTTGGACTTTGGTGTCATTGGTGGAGCCAAAGACTATATCATTAACATCGATTTGAGCTATAAATAGCTCATCTTTGTTTTTCTTGATGAATAGAGTCTTGTCAATACCACCCCTAGTGTAGCCATTGTCTATGAGATATTGAGTGAGACGCTCATACCAAGCCCTTGGTCCTTGTTTCAACCCATACAAAGCTTTGTTGAGGTGATAGACATGATTAGGGTGGTAAGGATCTACAAACCCTTTGGGTTGCTCAACAAACACTTCCTCTTGCAAGAAACCATTGAAGAAGACACTCTTAACATCCATTTGATATAATTTGAACTTGTACAAACAAGAAATGGATAAAAGAAGCCTAATGGACTCAATCCTAGCAATGGGAGCAAATTTCTCCTCAAAGTCAATACCCTCAATTTGAGAGTATCCTTGTGCTACAAGCCTAGCCTTGTTTCTCACAATGTTGCCATCCTCATCGGATTTGTTCCTATATACCCACTTGGTGCCTATCACATTAGTGTTCTTAGGCCTAGGAACTAGAGTCCAAACCTCATTCCTTTCAAATTGGTTAAGCTCTTCTTGAATAGTAAGAACCCAAAATTCATCTTTTAAGGCTTCATCAATTTTCTTGGGTTCTATTTGAGAGGTGTAGCAAGTGTAGCTAATAAGATTAGCCATTTGACGCTTAGTCCTAACATCCTCACTAACTTCACCAATAATGTCATCTTTGTCATGAAGTTTCCTAACCCATGAAGCAGGTTCTGTTGAGTCCAAGTGAGGAATCCTATCACTAAGTTGTGCTATGTCATCATCAAGATTAGCCTTTTCAACATTAGAGATATCAACTACTTTCTCCAAAGGGGAGTCATCAACTAAATCTACCTCCTTTTCATGGTCATTAGTTTTGAGCCTAGTATCACCAATGACAACATTAGATGATTCCATTACGGTTCTAGTTCTTAGATTAAAAACTCTATTGGCTCTACTATTCCAGGCATAGCCAATGAAGATACCCTCATCACTCTTAGCATCAAATTTGTCAAGTTGATTACGGTCATTCAAAATGTAGCATTTGCTTCCAAAAATGTGGAAGTAGTTAACATTTGGCTTCCTACCTATCCATAACTCATAGGAGGTTTGCCTAGTGTGGGGCCTAAGGAAGACTCTATTTCCTATGTAGCAAGCCGTATTGACGGCCTTGACCCAAAGATTCCTAGGGACATTGTTGCTAAACAACATCACATGGGCCATTTCTTGAAGAACCCTATTTTTTCTCTCAACAACTCCATTTTGTTGAGGTGTCCTAGGAGCCGAAAACTCATGAGAAATGCCTAGACTATTGCAAAAGTTTTCAAAATGGGCATTCTCAAATTCCTTCCCATGGTCACTCCTAATTCCCTTAATGCTTTTAATCTTAGAGTTCATTTCATTTTGAATTTTAGAGCAAAGCATTTTAAACTCGTCAAAAGTTTCAGATTTTTCTCTAAGGAAATAGGTCCAAGTGTACCTAGAGAAGTCATCTACACAAACAAAAATATATCTCTTTCCACCTAAACTCTCAGTTTGCATAGGACCCAAAAGATCCATGTGGAGAAACTCTAGAGGTTCTTTGGTGGCTATATACTTTCCCTTTTTGTGCATACTTTTGGTTTGCTTCCCTTGTTAGCAAGGTCCACAAACACCATTAACCTTTTTCCCAAGCTTGGGAAGGCCTCGCACAATATTGAACTTATCTAAGATATTTAGATCCCTAAAGTTCATGTGACCAAGTCTTTCATGCCACAACTCTATTTGTTCATCCTTGGACACATTACAAGAAACACTTCTAGCCACAAGACAATAGCAATTGTCACTAGACCTCATACCTTTTAACAAGGTTTGTCCATTAGGCAATAGGATAGAACAATCATTTTTCCTAAACAAGACGGAGAGTCCATAATCACTAAGATGTGAAATGCTTATCAAATTGGCTTTTAGACCATCAACATACAAAGCATTGGACAATGAGGGTAATCAGGGATTGGAAATGGTTCCCTTTCCTTTGACCTTCTTTTTGGATCCATCACCAAATGTGACATTTCCTCCCTCTTCCATCATAAGAGTCTCAAAGAAACTCTTATTTCCAGTCATGTGCCTAGAGCACCCACTATCCAAATACCAAAAATCACAAGAATGAGCTTTCAAAGCAATTTATGCAACATGGCGAAGGTGTTCATCCTTTCTAATCCACTTAGGTGCAGTATTTCTCTTTCTAGTGGTCAATGGTACATGGGATCTAAATGTCCTAGGATCATGCAAAAGTGTTCCACTCTTCCTAGTGACATGCATCATGGCTCTAGGTTTCTTAGGATCATGCATTATGGTTTTTTAGGATCATGCATTATGGCTTTAGATGTCCTAGGATCATTCATCATGGCTCTAGCCTTTTTCTTTTCTATTATGCTTTCAATCCTACACAATTTGATATACCTAAAGCAATTTGGTCTAATGTGACCATCAATACCATAAAAATGACATGTAGGTACAAATTTAGGAATTATAACATATCCTTGAGGATGCATTAGAGCCTTCCAATGTCTTTGTGGTTGTCTTGCTTGTTGTTGATGAGCTTTCCTTATTTGTTGTTGAGCAAGACTTGATTGCTTCCTTGGTTGAGCTTGCATGATAGGTGCCTTCCCTTTGTGAGCTTTTGGTTGAGGGAGGTTAACTTAAGGAGCCCTTGTAGGATGAGCTTGATGTGGGCTTCTTAGTGCCACCTTCACTTGAGCACTATTTGAACACTCCCCTAGATCAATCTTCTTCCTTAGAGTTTGAGGAGGAGAGGACCCATTGAAGTTCATGCTTCTTACAAAAAATGGTCTTGCTTGGAGTGGAGGACATCTTATCATCTTCAAACCCAAGCCCCTTCTTGTCACTTGGCTTCTTTCCAACATCTAGCATGTGGTCAAGTTTCTTGGTGCTAGAATTCATCTTGGCCAACAACTCTCTAGCATCTTCAAGCTCTTTCTTCAACTCTTCTTCACTCCTCTTAGATCTTTCCAACTCTTCATTTAGTTGGTCAACTTGAGTTGAGAGGTCTAGGTTTTCTTCTTTTAATCTCTTGATTTCATTCTTGTTCTTTAACCTTGAACTCTCAAACTTAGCCATGTAGTCCTTGAGATCCATCATATCCACACTTCCATTTGTAGTTTGTGATGAAGATCCATCATCACTTGAGTAGTCTCCCACTTGACTATCATTCTCTTCTTCACTAGCATCTTTGCTCCTAAGAGAGGATGTAAATGCTATGAAGTTAGCCATGAGTTCTTCATCATCTGAAGAATCATCTCCTTCATTAGAGTCATCACTTTCACTCCATGTGGCAGCCATCACTTTTCCCTTCTTCTTGTTCTTGTGATTGGCACATTCTAGGGCAAAGTGACCTATTCCACCACATTCATAGCATTAGACTCCTTTCTTCTCGGTCTTCTCTTGCCTAGGCTCAAACTTCTTGAAGGGAGCCTTCTTCATGTCTTGACCATTGGATCCAAAGCCTTTCTTCTCGGACTTGTAGAATTTCTTGAACTTCCTCATTAGCAAGGCCATCTCTTCATATGAGTCATCACCTTCCTCTTTCTCAACTTTGGAGGCTTTCAAAGCAATATCTTTTTGCTTTTTTGATGGCGTGGGGTTAGGAAATTTCCTAGATTCATAAGCTAGAAGCCTCCCAATCCCTTCACTAGGCTTCATGTCCTTATACCCACTATTCTCTTCCAAGGCCATCACCTTAGACTCAAATCTATCGGGTAGAGATCTCATAATCTTCTGATTGATCTTCCTATCCGAATAAGGATCACCAAGTTGATGACTTTGATTCACAATGTCCATCAACCTCACTTCAAAATCGTTAAAGCACTCATCCTCATCCATCTAGAGCAATTCAAATTGCGTTTGGAGAACTTGAAGCTTCGATTCCTTAACCACCTCGGTTTCCTTATGTGCAACTTCTAGGATGTCCCATGCTTCCTTAGCTATCCTAGTATTTTGAACCAACTTGTATTGGTTATCATCCATTGCACAAAGGATGGCATGCATTACCTTCCTATTCCACTTTGAAGCCTCAAACTCTTGTGTATTCCACTGAGCCTTTGGTTTGAGTACATCATCTTCTCCATTTGCGGGAGTCATCATGGGTGGAATGTAGCCATCTTCAATTGCCATCCATGCCCTGTCATGAATTTGGCATATGTACAACTCCATCTTGCCTTTCCAAGAGGCATAATTCAACCCGGTGAGAAGCGAAGGTCTAGTGCTGGAAGCTCCCTCATTGTTACTGTTTCCACTCATTGTGTTTATGAATGAATGATATGAATGCAAGTGTATGAATGGTCAACATAGACAAATAAAATGCAACACACACCAAAATAAGCAAGGATCACCTATGTATGTCTAAAAACCTGCTTTGATACCAATTGAAACCAATATTATGGTGTTTTATATTAATCTATAGGGGGGTGTAGCAGCGCAGCTCAGTGGCACATGACTAGCGGTGGTCCACTGTTAAATTTGCGCTGGTGAGGTGCGATGGTCGAGTAGCGCACCACCAGCACAATATCTATTTTTTCAACACTCAAAAGCACAAAAGCAATAAGATCAAGAGTGATGAAATTGCATTTTATTTTAATGCCTATCATGACATACAACTTTCATAGCAAGATGCAAATAGGTCAACAAGAGTCATTTAAACTAAAATGCACACAAGAAAACACTCAACATATAAGATCAAGAGTTATGCATGAATATGTGAGTGTGTGTAACTATCTCTTCAAAGTAAGTAAGCATAAGAATATTACCTTTGATGCTTCTCCTCTTGAGGTCTTGGAGCCTAAGCTACCCTTACATGAACCCCAACAATGTGGTTGTTCACGAAATAATCCAATCAACAAATGAGGACCTTTCACACGGCCTCGGTTGTGGACAAGGAAATGGAATTTTGCTTCTTGAAAAACCATAAGACCAAGTTATAGAAGCAACCTCCTTATGTATTATTCCTATCATCATAATTTCCTACTCAAACTGCATCACTAAAGCCGACAAAGCTAGTATTAGTGTCAAAAGAGTACCATATCCCACAGTTGGATGTCACATTCACATATCAAAATATTCTCTTCACAGATGAGAGATAGAACTCATTGGGATCTGGTTGGTACAAAGTACACACACCCATACTAAAGGCTATATCGAGCCTACTTACAGTCAAGTAAAGCAAGCTACCAATCATATCACGATAAAGACTTTGGTCAACACTCTTGCCACTAGCATCCCTGCTTAGTTTCAATGTAGTACTCATGGGTGTGTCATAAGGTTTGGCATTCTCAGGGCCAAACTTCTTCACTAGGTTTTTAGCATACTTAGATTGGGATATGAAAATCTCATCATGCAATTGCTTGATTTACAAACCAAGGAAGTAATTGAGCTCCTCAACAAGATTCATCTTAAATTCATGAGACATAACATCAACAAATTGTTGGACTTTAGATTTGTTGGTGGAGCCAAAAACAATGTCATAACCATAGATTTGAGCTATAAAAATCTCATCTTTGTTGCCCTTGATGAACAAAGTCTTGTCAATATTACCTCTCGAGTAACCATTTTCAACAAGATAGAGAGTGAGGCGCTCATACCAAGCCCTCGGTGCTTTTGTCAACCCATATAGAGCCCTTTTGAGGCAATAGATAAGGTTGGTGTGGTGTGGATCCACAAACCCCGTGGCTTGCTTAACAAACACTTTCTCTTGCAATAAGCCATTGAGGAAGGCACTCTTAACGTCTATTTGATGTAATTTGAACTTATGAACACATGATGTGGACAAAAGAAGCCTTATAGACTTAAAACGGGCAACCAGAGCAAAAGTCTCATCAAAATCGATACAATCAATTTGAGAATATCCTTGTGCTACAAGTCTAGCCTTGTTGCGTACAATATTATCATCCTCATCCGACTTGTTCCTATATACCCATTGGGTACCAATGACAATAGTGTTATTGGGTTAAGGAACTAGAGTTCAAACCTCAATTTTTTTCAAATTGGTTTAGCTCTTTTTGCATTGTAAGAAACCAAAATTCATCATTCAAGGTTTCATCAACCTTTTGGGTTCAATATGAGAGGTGTAACAATTATAGCTAATTTGATTAGCTAATAGTCCTAACACCCTTATTCACATCTCCAAGAATATCATTCTTATTGTTGAAATGTCTAACCCATGGAGCGGGTTCTTTAGAGTCCAAAGATAGATCTCAATCAAGCGGTTGAATGACCTCTTCATCAAGGTTTGACTTCACATCACTAAAGTCTCGCCATTCTTCTCCAAGGAAGAATCATCAACCACATTAACATCATCATCATTGTCACTAGTCTTAGGCCTACAATCATCTATGACAATATTATATGATTCCATGATAATCCGAGTTTTTAAATTGAAAATTATATAGGCCTTACTATTTAAGGCATAACCAATGAAAATTCCCTCATCACTCTTGGCATCAAATTTCCAAGTTGATATCGGTTATTAAGAATGTAGTATTTTCTTCCAAATGAGTGGAAGTAGTTAACATTTGAATTTTTACCCTTCCATAACTCACAGGAGGTTTGCCTAGTATCGGGCCTTAGAAAAACTCTATTTCCAATGTAGCAAGTAGTATTAACGGCCTTCGTCTAAAGGTTTCTAGGCACATTGTTGCTAAGCAATATCACGCGGGCCATCTCTTAAAGGACTCTATTTTTCCTCTCAACAACCCAATTATGTTGAGGAGTTCAAGCAGCCAAAAACTCATGGGAAATACCAAAACTATTACAATAGATTTCAAAACAAGCATTTTCAAATTCTCTCATATGGTCACTCCTAATCCTTTTAATGCTTTTAATGTGAGAGTTTTTTTCATTTTGAATTTTAATGCAAAGCATTTTTAATTTTTCAAAAGTTTTAGACTTTTCTCTAAGAAAATATGTCCACATAAATCTAGAGAAACCATCTACATATACAAAAATGTATCTCTTGCCACTGAGACTCTCGGTTTACATAGGACCCATAAGGTCCATATATAGGAGCTCTAATGGCTCTTTGGTGGTGAGATACTTGCCTTTCTTATGCATGCTTTTGGTTTGTTTCCCTTGTTGACAAGGTCTTTAAATAACATCAATCTTCTTCCGATGTTCAGGAAGCCCACGCTCAACCTTGAACTTATCTAAGATTCTCAAATCTTGATAGTTCATGTGGCCAAGCCTTTGGTGCTACAACTCAATTTGCTCACTCTTGGACACATTGCAAGAGATAACACTAGCTTCAAGACAATAATAATTGTCACTAAATCTCTTTCCAATTAACAAGGTTTGTCCATTAGAATTCAAAATGGACCAATCATTTCTATTGAACAAAACAAACAACCCATCGTTATAAAAATGAGAAATGCTTATGAGATTGGATTGCAAGCCATCAACAAACAAAGTATTTGACAAGGAGGGTAAACCGGGAATGGAAATGATTCCTTTCCCTATGACTTTATTTTTAGATCCATCACCAAAGGTGACAAATCCACCATCCTCCATGATAAGAGATTCAAATAAACTATTGTTTCCCGACATATGCCTAGAGCACCCACTATCCAAATACCAAGTATTAGAAGCATTGGCCTTCAAAGCTATTTGAGCCACATGATAAACATATTGTTTACTTCTAATCCACCTACGTGAGATATTTTCTTTCCTAGTGGTTATAAAATCATTGGCTCAAAATTTCATATGAGCATGCATTTTGGCTCTAGCCCTATTTCTTTCAATCATGCTTTTAGTTCTAAATATTTTAATAAATTTGAAGCAATTTGGTCTACTATGACCACTAACACGACAGATATGACATGTAGGAATGAAGTAAGAGGTCATACCATTCCTTTATGAATACAAAGGGGCTTTCCCATGTCTTTGAGCTTGTCATTGGTGTTGGATTGGTTTTCTCCTTCTTTGTTTTTGAGTTGGAGTAGATTGCATCCTAGATTGAACTTGCTTGGATTGCTTCTTGGCTTGGTGGTATTTAGGTCGATGAAAGCTTGTTTGTTATGCTCACATCGGTTGAGCTTGATCTTGACTTCTTGGTGCCACCTTAACTTGGACATTTTTAGAGCATTCTTCTAGTTCAATTTTCTTCCTAGGATGTTGTGAAGGAAGAGGCTTTTTGATGTCCATGCTCTTGACAAACACCGTCTTACATGGGGATGAGGTCTCCTTGTCATCTTTAAATCCTAGACCTCTCTTGTCACTTGGCTTCTTGCCAATTCCAAACATGTGGTCAAGTTTCTTTGTGCTTGAAGTCATTTAGCAATAGCTTCTCTCCTTTTCCATCAAAGCTTCATTTCTTTTAGCTATCTTCACTTCTTCGTTCAAGTGAATCACCTTAGTTGATAGCTTCAGGTTATCTTCTTTTAGTCTTCAAACCTCTTTCTTCATCTTCAACCCTAAGCTTTGAAAGTGCTCAATGAACTCTTCAAGGCCCATGTCATCTACATTTCCATTTGTAGAATGAGATGAAAATTTCTCATCGCTTGAGTCATTTTTCAACTTGTTTCTCTTCCACTTAGTTATTTATTGCTTCCTTACTCTTGAGCTGCAAGAGCAATAAAATTTACCACATGGTCTTTATCATTCGAGGATCCTCCTTCCTCTTCCAAGTCATCACTATTGCACCACGTTGCAGCCATTGCTTTTCCTTTCTTTTTCTTCTTCAAAGTTGCACACTCAGAAGGAATGTGACCATATCCATTACATTTGAAGCATTGAATGCACTTCTTGGAGTCCTTCCATTACGTTTTCTTCATCTTCTTAAAGGGAGTCTTCTTCTTTAAATCTTAGCATTTGAATCCAATACCTTTTTTTCTCAAACTTAACAAACGTTTTAAACCATTTGACCATGAGGGGCATCTTCTCATCTGATTCTTTCTCATCCTTTTATACTTTGGAGGTCTTCATAACAATTCTCTTTTTCTTCTTGAGAGGTGTAGGTATAGGAGTCCACCTAGACTCATAAGCCAAAAGTCTTCCAATGACTTCACTTGGCTTCATGTTATTGTAGTCATTATTCTCTTCAAGTGCAGTCACCTTTGATTCAAACCTTACTGGAAGTGACCTCATAATCTTTTGCTTGATTCTCCTATCCAAATAAGGGTCACCAAGTTAATGGCTTTGATTGACGATGTCAATCAACTTCACTAGAAAGTCGTTGAAGCACTCATGCTTCTCTATCCTAATCGACTCAAATTACATTTGTAGTACTTAGAGCTTGGAATCCTTAACTACTTCATTTCCATAATGAGCCATCTCTAAAATCTCCCATGCCTCATTAGCATTCCTAGTTGTTTGAATCAACTTGTATTGATTGTCTTCCATGGCACATAAAATGGAATTCATTGCCTTGTTGTTCCACTTTACAGCTTTAAATTCTCCTGTGCACCATTGAGACTTAGGCTTGAAGACTTCACTTCCATCGTTAGTGGTCATTTTTAGAGGAATGTAGCCATTTTAAATTGCCATCCATGCACAGTCATCTATTAGTCAAAGGTATGATTCCATCTTCCCTTTCCATGAGGCATAGTTCACCCCATTAAGTAAAGGGGTCTTATGCTTGAGGCTCCCTCATGACCACCTCCGTTCCCACTCATAGTGTTTAGAGATTATGAATGAGATGCAAGTGTAATGCAACAAACAAATGGAAAAATGCACGACACACACAACAAGAGCAAGGATCGCCTAATTATGTCTAAGAACCAGCTATGATACCAATTGAAATTAACTTAAATGTGTGTCTAATTAACCTAGAGGGGGCTGAATAGGTTTTAATCAAATTAATTACCAAGTTTTCAGTTAATCGATACAAATCTTAAATAATCACCCAATACAAACATGCAACAAATTCAAGTAAAAGTACGAAATATAAATAACATTTGAATTTATGTGGAAAACCTTCGATATGGTAAAAACCATGGGATTAGATAAAGCTAGCCAATCGAACCCTCAAATCCACTAATTACAAAACGATTATAACCTAGGTTGACCATATCACACCTATATGGTTACTAATCCACTTTCGCTACCCGCATGCCTTTAACAGTGATTATCGACTCTTGCTTGTATACTTCTCACGACACATACAAGACTTAACTCATAAGAAAAGAGATATACAACCAAAAGTGAATATGAAAAACATTCTAAATTCACAAATGATAGGTCAACACATTTAATGCTTTTCTAATCATGAATGAATGATTCAAACAATCCTAGATATAATGTTGTTATATGACATACATACAACTTAGCTATATGAAATGAAAGCACACCTAGATAAAATAGCTATCACAACACAACAATCCAACAAACAATAAAAATCTCAACATGTAATGAAAACCTTAATCTAGATGCAAACAAGTTACAAAAGAGATTTCCTATTAAGCAAGAACACAAGAATTAATTAAGATGGTGTTCTACTTACCAAGTCAAATATGTTAATGAAGACCCATGCTTAAACACATCTTAGATGAAGATAGATGATGCATGATTCATTAATTCACGATGGGTGTTTGGGTTTTGGTCAATAAAAATGCAATCTTGCTAACTTTTCTTACAAGTCAATCTTGAGCTTTAAAAGGATGAAGTTAGAATGAATTCTGAAGCTCTTAAGTGGCAAAGAAAGGAAAAAGATCTATATATATATATATATATATATATATATATATGAATCGCTAGAAGAAATGATGTCATTTTGAAAAGAGGCAATAAAATCTCATCATTACGGATAAGACCCCGGCTCAGACAAGTTGTCTAGACCGCGGTACACACAACAGTATACCATATAGACAACACCGCGGTTGGAACCAATGTGCATACAGGTGCACAAGCCGCAGTACAGGAAATAGGGACCTTCTAGTAAATACTGCGGTAGGGACAACTATGTAGGCATGTGCACAGGTTGCGGTTCCTTAAGCAAGTAACCTCTGGAACCAACCGATGTGGAGATTGCGGTCGAGGCAGGTGCATAGACAGCGACCTGCACCGCGATTAAGAAAAAAATCCTCTTTTCTAGGCAAACACAACACGTTATCCTAAATGTATGATTTGTAAGTGTGGAGTGTGATGAATGGCATAAAATGCATCATTCAAATACATATAAACAATTGAAATCAATGAATAATAAATGATAATGCATTCAAGTGAGTGGGTGCAACTATATCTCTTTGAATAATAGTAGAGTCAAGTAATCTACCTTCCTTGAAGCACTTAGAGTCCAAAGCCTTGGTGATGGGTGATCTTCAAAACCCAATATACCCTTTACAGTATTGAAACCATAATTGTGATTTTGTTAACGAAATAAGCCAATTAGTAAATGAACACTTACATTTCTCATAGATCCTTGATTATCTTGTGTGAATGGATTTGTGTTTGAGTTGATGAAATGCTTATGTCTTGATCATTTATATGAGTATTTTCATCTAATAGCTCTATTAAAAGATTGTGGGAATGAATGGTAACATCTTTGTAAAACACCACAATCTTTGATTTAATTGTGCTTGGATTATGCTTGATAGCAAGAGTGTAATAATGTATTTGACAATATTTTCATATTAATAAAGTGATTTCTAGTTTAACAAATCTTATAGCATTTATAGTTTAATTATTATAATTGTCAAAAGTAAATAATCATAAGGTCAAAAGACTATAAGAAAAGAAGAATTGTTCATATATCTAGATATGTATGCGGTAGACACAATTCTTTAGTTACTCTTGAATAATATTCACAACTTAAAATAAAAGGTTGGGCGCCTTTATCTTGTCAAAGTTGTAGATTCTTTTCCTAGCATTTGAGTGGGATCAAATGTGTTAGGATAAGTCTAAAATCATCATAGTGTGGTGTCTTTAGGAAAAAGAATCTAGTGCACTGAGTGCATTGAATAGGATCATAATGAAATACTTTATCTAGAACCATCAATAGATAAAAGTTTTTCATTTGAAGACAATCGGAGAGTCTATCTCAATCCTGAGATAAATGATGGACTTATGGTTGCAAGTGTTATCATTTGAGCTATCAATGAGTACGATTATATAGCATAGTCTATCCTCGATAGTTTGGTGGTATTCATTTGTTAATCGATAGAGGACTTCACTAATAGATATGGACAGCGTGGCTCCATTTATTAATAAGAGTACAATATCACCATATGGAAAGGATTTGTGATCCTATATATATACCCTTGTGAATTTCGGCCAGCCTAATGATTCTTATAGTAAAATTTTGGCCAACCTAAGGTGAAACAATAGGCAGTGCGCTAGTGGTGCGCTACTCGACTAGTGCAGCCTCACCAGCACAACATTCTAGTGGATCGTCACATGTGTTGCGCCACTGAGTTGCGCCAATCATCCAGCGCCTATTGTAAAAATAGGTTGTGCTCTGGTGGTGCACTACTCAACCAGCGCACATAGAGGAAGCTGGAACGTTTTTTTCCAAAACGACCTCACTTTGTTTGGATCTCATATATATATATAACTCTTTGGTTTAAGGTCATGTATGAGTTCGGAATATCACATATTTTCCTTAGAACACATTTCAAAAGGAAAAATCTTCCAAGAACTCATTTTTAATCACTCAAAGCATTCCCATGTGCATAAAAACTTCATCTTGCATCATCTAAGTTCATTTAGAGTGCATCAATGGTTGCTTCATCACATCTTGTTTGGAAAGTTCTTCAATATCTTCTTACAAGTTAAGTGTTTTGCTTGCTAAGCCATCTCTTTAATTATTTGTATGCTCTTAGAACATTTTCTAGATACAAATTAGAGATTGTTGTGATGACATGATTGAGTGTTGTATTGTGATACCTTCATAGGATTGTTTGAACTATGTTTAGCTAAGCTTCTTGAACATGTCATTTAGGTCTTGATATCTAGGATTGCATTAATTGTCATCTTATTATCCTAGATAAGCATATAGGGTTTCCTAGCCTTGTTTGTTCATTGAATATCATCATATATTCACATAGTACATTTTATCTCTTCATTGAGAAGTAAGACTTGTGTTGCTTCCGGGAGTAGGTAGCTTAAATCGCAAGCAAGATGGACTAGGTTCACTCATACCGGGATTAGGTAGTGGTGGTGAATTTAAACCGAGATTAGGTTGTAATTCTTTAACCATTAGTGGATTCGAGGTTCTAGTGTGGCGCACTCATCCGCCCATGGATTTTCCCATTTCGAGGGTTTCCATGTATATCTCAAGTGTCTTTAATATTTCCGCAATCTTTACACTTGTGATTTTGTTGTAATTAGCTAGGGCCATTTTTGTAAACTTGTCCTTTAACGGAAATTGGGTACATTTGTTTAAAATCTATTCACCCCCCCCCCCCCCTCCTCTAGATTAATATTATACACACCATAATATTTGTTTCAATTGGTATCAGAGCAGGTTCCTAGACATACATAGGTGATCCTTGCTCATTTTGGTGTGTGTTGCATTTTGTGTGTGTATTGATCATTCATACACTTGCATTCATATCATTCATTCATTAAACACAATGAGTGGAAACGGTGGCAACGAGTGAGCTTCTAGCACTAGACCTCCACTCCTCACCGGATTGAATTATGCCTCTTGGAAAGGTAAGATGGAGTCGTACATTTGCCAAATTCATGATAGGGCATGGATGGCGGTTGAATATGGCTACACTCCACCCATGATGACTCCTACAAATGGAGGAGATGATGTACTCAAGCCAA
Organism: Dipteronia dyeriana; assembly: GCA_032871835.1. Taxonomy (NCBI): domain Eukaryota; kingdom Viridiplantae; phylum Streptophyta; class Magnoliopsida; order Sapindales; family Sapindaceae; genus Dipteronia; species Dipteronia dyeriana. The sequence goes on along the minus strand of CM065296.1, from coordinate 95,494,003 downwards.
AGTCACAATGGAATACACAAGAGTTTGAGGCATCGAAGTGGAATAGGAAGGCAATGCATGCCAAACTATGTGCAATGGATGAGCACCAGTACAAGTTGGTTCAAAATACTATGATAGCCAAGGAAGCTTGGGATATCCTAGAAGTTTCACATGAAGGAACCGATATGGTTAAGGAATCGAAGATTCAAGTTCTCTAAACGTAATTTGAGTTGCTCAAGATGGATGAGAAAAAGTGTTTCAATGACTTTGAAGTGAGGTTGATGGACATTGTGAACCAAAGTAATCAAATTGGTGATCCTTATTCGGATAGGAAGATCAATCAGAAGATTATGAGCTCTCTACCCGATAGATTTGAGTCTAAGGTGACGGTTTTAGAAGAGAATGGTGGTTACAAGGACATGAAGCCAAGTGAGGTGATTGGGAGGCTTCTAGCTTATGAATCTAGGAAATATCCTAACCCCACACTATCGAAAAAGCAAAAAGATATTTCTTTGAAAGCCTCTGAAGTTGAGAAGGAGGAGAGTGATGAATCGGATGAAGAAATGGTCTTGCTAATGAGGAAGTTCAAGAAATTCTACAAGTCCGAGAGGAAAGGTTTTGGATTCAATGGTCAAGACTTGAAGAAAAAGGTTCCCTTCAAAAAGTTTGAGCCTAGGAAAGAAAAGACCGAGAAGAAAGGAGTCCAGTGCTATGAATGTGGTGGAATAGGTCACTTTACCCCGGAATGTGCAAATCACAAGGTCAAGAAAAAGGGAAAAGTGATGGTTGCCACATGGAATGAAAGTGATAACTCAAATGAAGGAGATAAGTCTTCGGATGATGAAGAACTCATGGCTAACTTCATAGCATTTACATCCTCTCTTAGGACCAAAGATGCTAGTGAAGAAGAGAATGAAAGTCAAGAGGAAAACTACTCAAGTGATAATGGATGTTCATCACAAACCATAAATGGAAGTGTGGATAGGATGGATCTCAAGGACTACATGGCTAAGTTTGAGAGTTCAAGGTTAAAGAACAAGAATGAAATCAAGAGATTAAGAGAAGAAAACCTAGACCTCTCAACTCAAGTTGACCAACTAAATGAAGAGTTTGTGAGATCAAAGAGGAGTGAAGAAGGGTTGAAGAAAGAGCTTGAAGATGCTAGAGAGTTTTTGGCTAAGGTGAACTCTAGCACCAAAAAACTTGACCACATGCTAGATGTTGAAAAGAAGCCAAGTGACAAAAAGGGTCTTGGGTTTGAAGATGACAAGGTGTCCTCCACTCCAAGCAAGACCATTTTTGTAAGAAGCATGAACTTCAATGGGTCCTCTTCTAATCAATCACCTAGGAAGAAACTTGACCTAGAAAAGTGTTCAAGTAGTGCTCAAGTGAAGGTGGCATCAAAAAGCCTACCTCAAGCCCATCCTACAAGGGCTCCTCAAGCTATCTTCCCTCAACCGAAAACTCATAAAAGAAAGATACCTATCATGCAAGCTCAACCAATGAAGCAATCAAGTCTTGCTCAACAACAAAGAAGGAAAGCTCCTCAACAATAATCAAGACAACCACATAGACATGGAAAGGCTCCAATGCATCCTCAAGGTTATGGTATGATTTCTAACTTCATTCTTACATGTCATTTTTGTGGTATTAATGGTCACATTAGACCAAATTGCTTTAGATATATTAAATTGTGTAGGATTGAAAGCATGATAGAGAAGAAAAAGATTAAAGCCATGATACATGTCACTAGAAAAAATGGAACAACTTTGCATGATCCTAGGACACTTAGAGCCCATGTATCATTGAACACTAGGAAGAAATATATTGCACCTAGGTGGATTAGAAAGGATGAGCACTTTTTCCATGTTGCACAAATTGCCTTGAATGCTCATTCTTATGATTTTTGGTATTTGGATAGTGGGTGCTCTAGGCACATGAATGGAAATAAGAGTTTCTTTGAGACTCTTGTGATAGAGGAGGGAGGAAATGTCACATTTGGTGATGGATCCAAAAGGAAGGTTAAAGGAAAGGGAACCATTTCCATTCCCGGATTACCCTCTTTGTCCAATGCTTTGTATGTTGATGGTTTAAAAGCTAATTTGATAAGCATTTCACATCTTAGTGATGAAGGACTTTCCGTTTTGTTTAGGAAAAAAGATTGTTCTATCTTATTGCCAAATGGACAAACCTTGTTAAAAGGTATGAGATCTAGTGACAATTGTTATTGTCTTGAGGCTAGAGGTGTCTCTTGCAATGTGTCCAAGGATGAACAAATTGGGTTGTGGCACGAAAGACTTGGTCACATGAACTTTAGGAATTTACTAATCTTAGATAAGTTCAATGTTGTGCGAGGCCTTCCCAAGCTTGGGAAAAAGGTTAATGGTGTTTGTGGACCTTGCCAACAAGGGAAGCAAACCAAAAGTATGCACAAAAAGAGCAAGTATTTATCCACCGAGGAACCTCTAGATCTTCTCCACATGGATCTTATGGGTCCTATGCAAACCGAGAGTTTAAGTGGAAAGAGATACATTTTTGTGTGTGTAGATGACTTCTCTAGGTACACATGGACTTATTTTCTTAGAGAAAAATCTGAAACCCCTTGGAGAAGGTTGTTGATGTTTCTAATGTTGAACAGACTAACCTTGATAATGACATAACACAACTTATTGATATGATTCCTCCCTTGAACTCAAAAGAACCTGCTCCATGGGTTAGGAAACTCCATGAAAAAGATGACATCATTGGAGAGGTAAGTAAGGGTGTTAGGACTAGGCAGCAAATGGCTAATCTAATTAGCTACACTTGGTACTCTTTTGACACTAATGCTAGTCTTGTAGGCTTTAGTGATGCAGATTGGGCAGGAAATTGTGATGATAGGAAAAGTACATCGGGAGGTTGCTTTTTCCTTGGGAACAACCTTGTCTCTTGGTTTTATAAGAAGCAAAATTCGATTTCCTTATCCGCGGCTGAGGCCAAATACATAGTTGATGGGAGTGTATGCACACAACTCCTTTGGATGAAGCAAAAGCTAGTCAACTATGGATTCAATCAAGGTACTCTTACTCTTTTTTGTGATAACATGAGTGCAATTTATATTTCCAAGAATCCTGTTCAGCATTCTAGAACTAAGCATATTGACATCCGTCATCATTTCATTAGAGAACTAGTTGAGAACAAATGCATAGTACTTGATCATGTAGGTACTAATGATCAACTAGCGGATCTATTCACTAAACCCTTAGATGCTACTCGATTCAAGACTCTTAGTAGATCTATTGGGATTTGTTTAATGGAGTGATGAGTCATGGTCTTTGACCCCATAAGGGGAACTCAAGCATAGAAAGCTATTGTATACTTGTTGCATCCCATTTTTTTAAAAATGTTTATGCTCCTTTATTGATTGCTTGAGTAGCTTTGTTGCACTTGTTATAGTATATTGTATTTTCTTAAATAAGCGTGAACTTTTCTTTGATTACAATCCATGTCATATTTATGCTCAAACATGCATTTTTGGACTAGGAGATCTACTTTGGAAGTACATACTGAATGACCTATAATTACCTCCATGACATGATGATTCTTTAATGACATGCTAATGAAAAATGATAAAGCATGAATTGATGATTACAATTGTTGAATGCAAAATATTGTGTGAAAAAGCTAGTGAGACTAAAATGTTGCATCAATGTGTCTCTTTCTGTATTAGTTGAACATGGCTACTATCATACGGGTATCCATCCGGAAAAGTCAAATAGGGTGCAAAGTTGCTCATGCCATGTTTAGCTTATAAAGTTGGATATAGTGCCATTAAAATTTGATATCTATAAAAACTCTATATCCTTGCTTCTCTCATGACAAATGATGAAATTGGTTTGAATTATATTGGAAACCTTTGTCATTTACTTTGCCAAATACCATTGTTTTTGGACTTGAATGCAACATGTCTTGTATGCAAAGCATTTTTTATTCACACATTTTCTTCAAATAAATGTCCTTGTTTCTCTCCTTTTAATATAGTTGCATAAATGTGGCTTATATAATTATGCCACAATCTTGTATGCTCCTTGCTTTCTTTGCCTTGAGTGACCCGGTTGGGGACTTCTCATTTGCCTATATCATGACAAAAAGGGGGAGTAGCATTGACCTAACATTGTGGTGTTAAGGGAGTAGCATGTGTTGGCTTTAAGGGGAGTAGTACTTGTTTGAAGGGGAGATTACATGTAAGGAGAGTAACCCGTTGAGGGGGAGCATTGCATGAGCATTTCACGATGTCATACTCATATTATTGAGTGCAATTGCTTTTGTTTTATATTCACTTGATCATCTCACATGCACTTGGTTGGAAAGTGTATTTGTGTTTGCCTTGTGTGTAGGGTTGATAGTTCTACAAGAGCTTGAAGATTTGAAGTTTTTTTTTTATGTTTATCTCTTTGTAATGTAGAATATCTTCTCGGTGTTTTATTTTGTTTTGTAAGGATCAATGTGAGTGGTGGTTTTGTCACGAAATAGCCAAATGGGGAGATTGTAAAGTCCTCATTTGTTTATTGGCTTATTTCGTGAACAACACATTTTTGGGGTATTATGTAAGGGTAACTTAGGCTCTCAAAACCTCAAGAGGAGAAGCACCGAAGGTAAGATTCTTGTGCTTACTTACTTTGAAGAGATAGTTGCACACACTCACACATTCATGCATAACTTTAATTCTTATATGTTGTGTGTTTACTTATGTGCATTTTGGTTTAAATGACTCTTGTTGATTATTTGCATCTTGGAATTAAATGTTTTATGTCATGTTTGGCTTTAGAATAGGATGCATTTTTCATCACTCTTGAACTTATTGATTGTGTGTGTTTGAGTGTTGAAAATAGGCATTGCGCTGGTGGTGCGCTACTCGACCAGCACACCTCACCAGCATAACATTCCAGTGGATTATCTCATGTGTTGCACCACTGAGTTGCGCTGCAACACCCGTGCAAAGATGAAAAAATGGGCATTACACTGGTGGTGCGCTACTCGACTAGCGCAACCTCACCAGCGTAACATTCCATTGGATCGTCGCATGTGTTGCGCCACTGAGCTGCGCCAGTTGTCCAACGCCTATTGTTAAAATAGGTTGTGCACTAGTGGTGCGCTACTCGACCAACGCACTCACCAGCGCACATAGAGGAAGCTGGAACATTTTTTTCCAAATCGACCTCACTTTGTTTGGATCTCATATCTATATAACTCTTGGTTTAAGGTCGTGTATGAGTTTAGAATATCACATATTTTCCTTAGAACACATTTCAAAAGAAAAACTCTTACAAGAACTCATTTTTAATCACTCAAAGCATTCCCATGTGCATAAAAACTTCATCTTGCATCATCTAAGTTCATTTAGAGTGCATCAATGGATAGGGTTGCTTCATCACATCTTGTTTGGTAAGTTCTTCACTATCTTCTTACAAGTTAAGTGTTTTGCTTACTAAGCCATCTCTTTAATTATTTGTATGCTTTTAGAACAGTTTCTAGATACAAATTAGATATTGTTGTGATGACATGATTGAGTGTTGTATTGTGATAGATTCATAGGATTGTTTGATCTATGTTTTGCTAAGCTTCTTGAACATGTCATTTAGCTCTTGATATCTAGGATTGCATTAATTGTCATCTCATTATCCTAGATAAGCATATAGGGTTTCCTAGCCTTGTTTGTTCATTAAATATGATCATATATTCACATAGGACATTTTATCTCTTCATTGAGAAGTAAGACTTGTGTTGCTTCCGGGAGTAGGTAGCTTAAATCGCAAGCAAGATGGACTAGGTTCACTCATATCGGGATTAGGTAGTGGTGATGAATTTAAACCGGGATTAGGTTGTAATTCTCTTGCCAATAGTGGATTCGAGGTTCTAGTGTGGCGCACTCATCAGCCCGTGGTTTTTCCTATTTGGAGGGTTTCCATGTATATCTCAAGTGTCTTTAATATTTCCGCAATCTTTACACTTGTGATTTTGTTGTAATTAGCTGGGGACATTTTCGTAAACTTGTCCTTTAATGAAAATTGGGTAAATTTGTTTAAAATCTATCCACCCCCCCCCCCCCCCTCTAGATTAATACTATACACACCATAATATTTGTTTCAAAGGTTCTTGTTATTTAAAAGAGAAAAAATTTTATTTATACCCAAACCCTTATTTTATTAAATTTTTTCACGCTTTCGTTGCGCATGTATTTTTCCCTACAATTGGTATCAGAGTCAGGTTGTACCCTTGATTAATTGATATATGTGTACGTGAATCTTTTTCTTTTTATTGTATATATGCATGTTTTAGAAAGAGATGACACTCTAGGTATTCATATATATATTTACATTGGAATGTATGGATATATATATATATATATATATATATATATATATATATATATATATATGTTTCATATGTGTATTGTTATTGCTCAATTTTAGTCCTAGAATTTCAATGTATTTTGTTTTGGGATTGTAACAAGAAGGGTGGTCTATCATCGCCATAATTTCCTTCTTGGTAGTTGCTAAGTTTTTTTTTTTCTATGTAATAAAAAAAACTGCAGTATTTTTATTCATCATTCTTCTATAATACACTCAAGTTTCGAAGAATCGAAGGTTTGATGAATTGGGAGCAACCGGAACAAGTTTGAGACCGTGCGAGCCGTAGCAACAAACGTAGGTGCGAAGAGCGTGCAACCACGTTTGTTGTGGCATAGGTTGTGCACGTCAGCCCTATTGAAGCCGTGGGCCGCGCATGGCAGCCCTTTATGGGGTTGTGGCATGAGCACACCCATGGGTAGGGACCAAGGGTGTGCACGCCCATGGGAGGCAGCCGAGAGAGTCCAAACAACGAATGTCTCTTGAAGACTTGTTCGCTAAGAAAGGAGTTTTTTGTATTCCAAGACAAGTTATTTACATGCTTTTCTAGGATGGACCAAAATTGAAGCTATTTATATTTGTTGTAAATATTGCAATGTTTATCATTGTTTGATAACATATCATATAGAATAGGAGTGCCACTCATATATCTCTTTTGGTATGAACATGCATTGAATGGTTTAGGTATCTAAATTGGCATCTAGATAACTTGGTAAATCATTCTTTTGAATTCGATCACACACCTTAAACAATTGAGTGAGAGAAGGTGTTTTGGAACACCTAGGCCTCCAAGTTTAGTTGAGCTTTATGTTTCATGAATAACCCCCCAAAGGGTATTCATGAATGGAATTTAGCAAGATACTTCCTTACAATGATAGACTAGACAATTAGCCGAAACTATATCTACTCCTAAAAGAGGGATATTCGTGAGGGATTAAATTGAAGGTCGATAACTTGGTATTATACTCAATATAATTTTATTAATATCCTCCCAAGAGTTCTTGTTAATAAAAATTACAAGGCTAAAATTGAAAATGTTGGTTGTTATGTTAACATTTTGGTGGGACCTAGTCCAACTAGTAAATGTTGCGAACTCCCAAAGGAGGCGTGACATTTATGGGTGTTGGATCACCGTTGAATTTTTACGATTGAATTATTTCATTTAATTCAAGATAAATATTCAAAAGTGTTTTATCATGATTATTTACTCATATAATTTTTGTTAATATAAATAATTCATGACCCTATCCCTAATCAAATTCCTAAAAGATAATACTTAAACTGATGATAATTATGCCACAAGGAAAAAGGAAAATTGGGTTGTCATTCTAAGTTGAAAAACCATTAGATAGTTCTGTCTATTCCTAAACCACCAAACTAATGAATCTATTCAGGAGCAAAGAGATGAGTATCAGTAGTGGAAGTCTTCAGATGAGATGGCTAAATGTACGTTACATTATGGCCATCATCTTCGATATGTTACAACAGCAACATGAAGGAATGGAGACTGCTACCGATATAATGATGTCTCTAGAGAAGATGTTCGCTATGTGGTATAGGACGAATAATAGAGAGAGGCAGTGACTGCTTTTATGAATCTTAAGATGAAACGTGGACAGGCTGTGAAAGATTACATGATGAAAGTCATAGCACATCTTAACATTGTTGAACTAAATGGTGCTGAGATAGATGGTGAGACGAAAACTTGACATGATTGTCAACTCACTATCGAATTCCTTTGGTTTGTTCAAAGTTGGACTACACCTTGAACAATAAGGAATACACCTTGCAAAGGCTGATGCAAGATGTTCAAAGCACCAAAAAGATTCTTGTGAAAGGCAAGGGTCAAGAGATTCATATGGTTGGTAAAGTTGCTACTGTTAAGACTTGTCAGAAGGTCAAGTAACAACAGAAGAAAAAGCAACTTGGGCCTAACTAGAAGGACTTTCGGGAAAGGAAAAAAACTGAATGAGAATGAATTCAACTTGCATTTAGGCAATGGAGTGTTGGTGTCTACTAGTGTAGTAGGAGATATTAGAATCAATTTAGATTCTTATAGGCATTTAGTTTCAATAAACGTTTATTATGTACCACAATTCAAGAGGAATTTAATTTTGGCCTCTTGTCTAAATAAATTTGGATATTCGGTTACTTTTAATAAAGTAAGAATAACAAATTTGTTTGTAAAGGTACATTGGAAAAAACTTTATTCTATTTGCATGGAAATATATCTCACTTGTTAGACACGGAATCAACGGAACCTAATCATAAAAGAGTAAAATTATCAAAAGATGAAACCTACATATGGCATTTGCGCTTAGATCATATTAACCTTAATAGGATTAAAAGATTTGTAAGTGACGGACCTCTAAGTGACTTAAAGGTTGATGATCTACCAACTTGTGAATTTTGTTTGGAAGGTAAAATGATCAAAAGGTCGTTTACGACCAAAGGCACAAGAGCCATTAAATGTTTAGGTTTGATACACACTGATGTGTATGGACCTATGAGCATTCAAGCTAGAGGTGGATATGAGTACTTCATCACTTTCATGGATGATCACTCAAGATTTCGCTATGTGTATCTCATGAGACATAAGTCGAATGCTTTTGACATGTTCAAAACATTTAAAGCTGAAGTTGAAAATCAGCTTGATCAGCTTGAGAAAAGCATAAAAATCTTGAGGTCTGATCGTGATGGAGAATATCTATCTGGTGAGTTTCAGCAATATCTTATTGATAATGGGGTGGCAGAAAGGAGAAATAGAACTATTTTGGATATGGTTAGGTCTATGTTGAGTTATTCAACGCTCCCTAATTCTTTTTGGGGATATGCTTTACAAACTGCAATGTACATTCTAAATGATGTACCATCTAAGTCTGCTCCTAAAACACCGCATGAGTTGTGGATCGGGCAAAAGCCTAGTGTACAACACTTAAGGATATTTGGATGTCATGCGCACGTGTTAAAAGGAAAGACAGAAAAGATGGAGTCTCGTTCAGAAACATCTATATTTGTAGGGTATCCAAAAGGAACAAAAGGATATTATTTTTATAGTCCTTCAGATATTAAAGTATCTGTTTCGACAAATGCTAAATTTTTGGAAAAGGACTATATGAATAATTTTGTGCCTAAAAGTAGATTTGTCCTGAATGAGCTTTTAGGAGATACAATTCCACAAGAGGTTTCGCAACCAAGCCCAATTGTAAGTTCCTTACCAATACAAGGATCAGCAATCTACCATACCTCGTCGTATTGGAAGGGTTGTTAAACAACCCGAGAGATACATCGGTCTAGGAGAATCTGTAGAGAATCTGTAGAGAATCTTCCGGACCACGATGATCCCTATACGTACAAGAAAGCAATGGAAGATTTTGATTGTCGCCATTAGCAAAAGGTAATGCAATCCGAAATTGAATCTATGTTCAAAAACAAAGAATGGTCTCTTGTGGACTTTCCTAAAGGGATAAAACCCATCGGGTGCAAGTGGGTATACAAGAGGAAAAGAGGAATGGATGGAAAGGTGGAAACCTTTAAAGCTAGATTGGTAGCTAAAGGTTATACACAAGAGGAAGGTATCGATTATGAAGAAACCTTCTCTCATGTGGCCATGCTTAAATCCATTAGGATACTCTTATCCATTACGGCATCTCTTGACCTAGAGATTTGGCAAATGGACGTCAAGACAGCTTTCCTTAATGGAAGTCTTGACGAAAGCATCTACATGATGCAACCAGAAGGATTCATTGAAAAAGGCAAAGAGGAAACGGTATGCAAGTTGCAAAGATCCATATATGGATTAAAGCAAGCATCCAGATCCTGGAACCAAGAAGTCATAAGAGAGGGAAAAACATTGAAAGAAAGTATCACCTTCTAAGGGAAATCGTGCATAGGGGTGACGTGACGATTACCAAGATCGCGTCAGTAGATAATCTAGTGGATCCCTTTATAAAGGCTCTTCCACAAAAGAGTTTTGATAGGCATCTAGAGAACATGGGGATGAGAAATATAACACATTTGCTATAGAGCAAGTGGGAGATTGTTGGGATTATGCTCAATAGCAAGAGTGTAATAATGTATTTGACAATCTTTTCATATTAATAAAGTGATTTCTAGTTTAACAAATCTTATAGCATTTATAGTTTAATTATTATAATTGTCAAAGGTAAATAATCATAAGGTCAAAAGACTATGAGAAAAGAAGAATTGTTCATACATCTAGATATGTATGAGGTAGACACAATTCTTTAGTTAGTCTTGAATAATATTCACAACTTAAGATAAAAGGTTTGGCCCCTTTATCTTGTCAAAGTTGTAGATTCTTTTTCTAGCATTTGAGTGGAATCAAATGTGTTATGATGAGTCTAAAATCATCAAAGTGTGGTGTCTTTAGGCAAAAGAATCTAGTGCACTGGGTGCATTGAACAGGATCACAATAAAATACTTTATCTAGAATCGTCAATAGATAAAAGTTTCTCATTTGAAGACAATCGGAAAGTCTATCTCAATCCATAGATAAATGATGGACTTATGGTTGCAAGTGTTATCATTTGAGCTATCAATGAGTACGATTATATAGTATAGTCTATCCTCGATTGTTTGATGGTATTCATTTGTTAATCGATAGAGGACTTCACTTATAGATATGGACATCGTGTCTCCATTTATTAAATGAGAGTATAATATCATCATATGGATGTTTTGAGGTATTGGATAATAAATCTTAACGTTAAGTTTTCAATAGTGTCTATTGAAACATAGCTTCTGGTAAGTCAAAATATCCAAGTTCAAAATGTGGTCATATGAGTAAATATGGTAACTTGGCCAGCTATAGGCGGTCTATGAGCTCTTGGCGATTACTGGTATTCTTCACGAGGATACGCTTTCTCCAATAAGGTTGTCTAGGGTATGAATGAGTAACATCAACTTAGTCTATCTTTATTTAAGAGTTCAATTTTAGTTCTTTGGTGGAATGAACTAAAATTAAATAGATCGGACTTAAGTGAATCATTTGTTGATTGTGATTGGGTTATGTCTATTGGAGCTTAAATTTAGATAACCCGCCAAGATCCCCAAATCCACACGAACTTATATGGATCACTTGATATATTCTACCGGACCAATTTAGGGGTCCACTAGAATTGTAATAAGGCATGTGAACTTGTTTCTTTTTGTAAGAATAGGTTTAGTTCACATGTGGTCTTTTTATTAAGGTCCAATGGATTTAATAAAATAAGAAAAATAATATATGGCCCATATACATGTGTTGGGCGGCAAGGCTATTAAGAAGAGCTTAATTATATTATTTTTATTTTATTATTTAATTAAATGGAAATTAATTAATTTGTTGATTAATTAATTATTTAATTAAAAGTCAAAATCTTTTTCCTAGTAGGAAGTTGGTCTCCTAAAATTATACTATTGTTGGTAGTATGATTAATATTAAAGACTATATTTGATAAATAGATAAATAAAAGGAATTATTTATCTAATCAAATTAGGAAGTTTTTAATATGGTTACAAATACACTATTGAGTTGGATTATGAGTATTGGTGTAGGATAGAATTCATTTAGAAAAAAGATTCTTAACCACCAAGTAAATATAACTAAGGAAAGGATTCTTAACAACCAAGTAAATCCTTCTTAGAAAGGATTTGTGATCCTAATATATATTCTTGTGAATTTCGGCCAGCTCATATATATATATATATATATATATATATATATATATATATATATATATATATAAGAGAATAGAATTCCTTTAAAAAAGGATTATTAACTACCAAATAAATCCACCTAAGGAAAGGATTCTTGTCAACCAAGTAAATCCTTCTCAGGAAAGGATTTGTGATCCTATATATATACCGTTGTGAATTTTGGCCTGCCCAATGATTCTTAGAGTAAAATTTCTGCCAACCTAAGGTTTTTGTAAGAGAGAATTTTGCTTGGCAAGAGAGAATTTTGAAAGAGAAAAAATTTAGTATTTTACTCTAGACAAAACTCAACCAACTCTAAGTTATAGGGTGTGGAATTCGGCCAAGGAGAAAAGAGAAAAAGAAAACGTTTTTGTTTTCGATAGTACACTAGTATCCTTTACATCAAAAGGATTTTGTGTACATCAAAAGGATTTTGTGTACAACATTAAATCAAGGTTCACACGAATTTCAATCAAATTGATTGATAATTCACAAGTGGTCAAAAGTTCTCTATTTTTCTCTTGGAGGATATTTGTAACTAACAAATAATTAGATTTTGTTTGTTTCCATCCTCAGGTATACAATTTGAAGAAAAGGAGCACACACTCCTAGGTGATTCACGTTCGTGATTGGATTGGAAGATCTTATGGAATCAATTCGGCCCGTGTTCAATCGTCAAGGGAAAAATGTACGACACGTCAATTAATCTAGGGTTAAGGATCTTGTTATTTAAAAGGAAATTTTTTTTATTTATACGCAAACCCTTATTTTATTAAATTTTCTCACGCTTCCACTGTGCATGTATTTTTCCCTACAAATTGTTCTAAGAGGAAAAACCTTTACTTAAGTCTTTTCCAATATCTTTGAAGAGATTTAGTAGTGAGTTGTTTTCATTGCATATAACCTTTACAATTTGCCTTAGTGATTTTGACCTTAATATTGATTGAGTGATTGCTCAAGTTGTGTCTCATATTTCTTCATATTTCCCCTAGAATCTATATCCAATGGTTTAATTCTCATCTCATTTACTTTAGTTTTTACTTCAGTTTAATCTTAGTCTAAAAACATATTTTACTTGTTAATTTGTGACACATAGTTTAAAGAGATAATCTTAGCTAAACCATCAATCTCTGTGGGAACGATACCCTCAGTTGTGCACCACCATACGAGTTGAAAAACTCATGCACTTGTTATGGTGAAAGACTCGCATGCCCCTTTAGATAGTCATTGTAGAATAATTTAGAGTTGGAACCAACTTAGGTGTGTCAACGATCACATAAAACAATATTCCCAATGCACCATACACTGATGTTCTATAGACTGTATGTATGTATGTATATATGTATATATGTATATATATATATATATATATATATATTGAAAATGCACGGGGTGTCTAATACAATCTATAAGAGGGAGTGAATGGGTTGTTAATCGATTATTAACAACTTTTTCGATTAGTCATTATTCGCAATAAAACCCAAAACAAACATACAATAAAAATCAAATGTATAAATTAAAAGAGACTTGATTTTTACTTGGAAACTCTCCAATTGGAAAAAACCGTGGGACTAGCTACACTAGCTATTTGAGCCATAGAAATCCACTACAAGAAAAGAAAGTTGCATTCTCAAGTGATACACAGACTCTCACTCTCGATAACCTCAGGCTATAGACCCTACCACTCACCACTCTTTGTTCAATCCTTATTGATATCCCTCGATCCACTACTCTTGATGTTAGCACCACCTAATCTGCCAGAAGGCCTTTTATAGTGGCACTTGGCAATGCTTGGTTGCAAGACTTCACTTGCTTGTGCAACTACCACATGTAGCTACAAGTCTTTGACTCATAAAGAGAATAAAAGTCTAAGTGAATATAACAATATTCAAAATACAATAATGTGTAAGACAACACACTAAATACTTAACTAGATGTTATGATGCAATTTAAAAACCTAGTTATCAAGAATGCCTACATGCCCATACGTGAGGACTCAATTATATGTAAAAGGAAATCTAACAACCTAATTGTCAAATAAACAAACTTGAATATTCAAGAGAGCTTGACTATATAAACAAACCTGAATCTATCAACATATTCATCAAACAATCTCACAAGAACATTCAAGGCTTAGTTATTTAGGAAAAACAACATAATCATGCAAGCTATCTGAAACCGATCTTTTGCTATATCGTCAATAGAAATCGAAAGTTCAAAAGATATTTGTAAAACCTCAAAATGTGCTCAAAAATATTTTCAAAACAAGTACAATGGCAAGTGATATATCGTTCCACGGGGATCGAAGGTAACAACGATCAAATTAGTGTCCTACTATTAATAAGCATAAAAGGTAAAGTTTAAATGGTTTGTTGGAAAATGAACAACCAAAGATACAAGTTATATTTAAGCTAAATAACTAGAATTAAACTAAGCTAATGAAAATGATGTGAATATATGGGAATGATAAGTAAGGAATTGATAGATCCAACAAGGAAAGAATGGGTGTACTAATAACTCTCATTAAAGAACATTTATCAAATAAGGGTCCAATCTATTTATATTGTAATCAACTTAGGGTGTATAGTATTGAATGTTAATCCTTCATAAGTGAACAACCTAGGATGTATAGTGTTGTTCACTCATTTGGGATTTGCTAAGAATTGAGATTATAGGGACTGGATTTCACTTGACAAGTGTACCCATGTTCAATGCTTCTATCCAATTGAGTCTTTAGAAAACTAAGTAGAATGTATACCAAGTTACTAACTCAACTAATTTCTCACTCAATTTGCAAAGAAAGTGGTGTTCAATTAAGACAAATTGATTTTAGAAAATAATCGAAACAAAGGGTGAAACATACTTCATAGATTATTAGAGACAGTGTTCAAAATACAACACCCAACATCCATAAGTGTATCACATCAACCCCTTAGTGGGTTATTTAGCTACTCAAGTCTATTACAAAATATAAACTAAGAGAAGAGAGTGAGAGGAAACCCATAAAGAGAGCCCTCATTCTAGAAGCTTTAATCCAATCTCCTAGGTGCCTTGTTGAGTAGTGATGAAGAGAATTGTGTGTATGGGTTTAGAGTTAAAGGAGAGATGTGGGAAGTGATTTGGTGAGGAAATTGAGTAAGAAATGGTGTAGAATTGTTTGGATGTGTGTGAGATGATCCCTATATCTATATGCGATAAGAAAGGTAGGTGCCTTGTTGAGTAGTGATGAAGAGAATGGTGTGTATGGGTTTAGAGTGAAAGGAGAGATGTGGGAAGTGATTTGGTGAGGAAATTAGGTAAGAAATGGTGTAGAACTTTTTGGATGTGTGTAAGATGATCCTTATATCTATATGCGATAAGAAAGGTTGTGAGTTCGTGTGTAGCCTTGTCAAGGCGTGTGTACAAAATAAAAATAAATGTATTTATAGTGTTGTAAAAAAAAAGTCTGAAACTGTTGACATCATAAAATCTGGGCAACTTTGTGGCCTGGTTGGAACGCGTGAAGTGCTTCAGCGAACTATAAGTTATGGATTTCTGACTCTCGGTTTGTGGATAGGTTCACTAGTGTGGACCCACGAAGTAGACTGCGAAGTCTAAATGAGGCAATTCAAACTCTCGGTCCACGGGTTGTTACGCTGGTGTGCATCCGCGAAGTCTTCTTGGCGAAGTCAATTTGGACAGGAATTGTTACAGGTTCGCAAGTAACATATTGCTGGTGTGGACCAACGAACTCTAGTTAGCAAACTGAAATGGCTTTACAGGTATCACATCGCTGGTGTAGACCAACAAACTCATCTGGGTGAAGACATCTTTGGGCATAATTGGTACCAGTTCACGGGTAGTATATCGCGGGTATGAACTAGCAAACTAGGCACTTATTCCTTGAAACTTTGACTTGTCCTGCCCTAAAAATCCCAATTTTAATTTTATTGTTTGAAATTCATTATATGCTAGAGCCATTAAATACAAAAATCCACTCGGAATCGAACCAAAGGATAAGGAAATATGCGCCAAATGTAACACAAATTGGCTTGATCACTATCATAAACAAACCCAAACATGTCATAACTTCACCAACTACAAAATTAATGTGAAGATTTGCTAACCTAAGCAGTTAAGGACATTTCTTGATGAAATAGATCAATAAATGAGATAAGATGTTTTTCTACTTACCAAGTGAAGACATTAATAAAGACACATTCTTGAATGATGCTAGAGATGCAAGATGAAGCTAGGTTTTGGGGTTCAGAGAGTAAGAAATGAAGCTTGGAAGCTTTCTCTCTCTAAAGGAACTTTTCTTCTTTCTAAAATCTAAAAATGTGAGTTCTAGATCGAAATAGGGAAGATGATGATGATGTATATATGGTCAAAATGAAACTACATCATTTTGAAGAAGAAAAAACTGATTTTTGGGTGTTAAAAATGACTTGCAAAGCGACTTGGATGGAAGTCACTTCTCAAGTTGCATCAGTCCCAGGTATACAAAACGCAACAGCGCAAAAGCACCAGATTCAAGCAACCCAAAACATAACCAAACGATATTGAAACCTTTTGTATGATATATTTTTGGAAAGGTATGGATGTCTAATTTCTACTCGGTATAAGGTTTAGATGTTTGTAGAAAGACTTATGGTAATTTGAGTGACCAAAGGTTAGATTTGGACAACACCAAGATTACCCAAACTCAAGGTATAAGACCATGAGACCAAACCAAAAGAAGAATGAAACCTTCTTAAGTGTTAACCCATCGTGCTAAAACAAGCACATCATTGTATATGCATGGACGTTTCTAATCAATCATTGGGAAACGAATTACATCACACAAAACCATACTTAGGTCTAATAACAAAGTGCACGTGTGAAATGTGTAATGGATGCACATATATAAACAATAAGAACACAAATTCAATATGAATAAAGCATGCATGAAGTGTGTGTGTGTGTGTGTGTGTGTGTGTGTGTGTGTGTGTGTGTGTGTGTGTGTGTGTGTGTGTGTGTGTGTGTGTGTGGACCTAAACATTTCAAGAGACAAAGTCAAGTGAATAAATCTTTCACTCTTGAAGTCACGAAGATGATTGGAAGCTTACCATCGAAAACCTAAGCTACCCATTACAAAATCATCCCCAATGTGGTTTGTCGTGAAATAAGCCAAACATAAAATAGAGGTCCTTACAATCTCCCCATTTGTCTATTTCATGACAAAATCACCACTCACAAATAAATCCTGACAAAATAAAAAAGTAAGCTATTGTCAACATGTTCATTCTACACTACAGTGAGATAAAAACTTATTCTTTAATCTCTTTGTAGAATATCATATCTGTAACACAATAGCAAATAAATTTTCCAAGACATAAGTGCATGTGAGGTTATCAAACATAAAAAGCATGTGCACTCAATAATAACAAAGCAATACAAAGTAATGCATGTGCAATGCTACTCTTAAAAGGTTACTCTCTCTCTCTCTCTCTCTCAAGACTTCTTCCCCCAAAGCATAAATAATACTCCCCATATATTTCTCAAGACCTCTCCCTTTTTTTGTATCATGAGATAAGTAAAAGAGCTCCCCCTATCGGGTTATTCACACAAAAAATGTTACATAGTCATATACATAAATTTTATTTAACTCAAGTAATTGAGAGAGAATCAAGAAGTTTTATATAAAGAAAAATGTGTGAAATTGTTACTTTGCTTGCAAGACATATAGCATTAAAATTTACGCAATGGTATTTGGTAAAGAAAACATCAAAAGGGTTTCCAAGAGAATTCAAACCAATTTGTACCATTTTGTCATACAAAAGCAAGATATAGTTTTTTCAAAAGATCATCAACAAGTTAAGAGCAACTATATCAATCCTTAAAGGCAAACCAAGACATGGATATATATAATTTTATGGATGAAACATTTGTATGATAGTAACCTTATTTACACCTTTAAAAAGAGAGAGAAGACTAATTTTGATATAAAATCCTTGTTGATTGAATGGATACAAGATCCCTATTGATTTTAGTCTTCTCATTAGCTTTCACATATATTTTGCATATCAAGCATTCAAAAAAATATTTCATGCATATCATTTTAACCATGTCATAAAAATTTCACATATCGTTGAGATAAATTATAGATCAAGCAAATGTATTTTCCCAATTAATTCTCCTAGTCCAAAAATACATTGTTGAACCAAAATATGACATGGATTACAATAAAGTAACGGTGAACACTTTTTATGAAAAAAATACCATAAAAGCATATATATGCAACCAAAAATCTCAAGCAATTATCAAAAGAGCATAAAATCAATCAACTATTTGCACATAACGAATCATACAAGTTTGATCACTATGCTTGAGCCCCCCTCATGGGGTCAAAACCATACCGTATCAGGGCGAGAGACAAGTCTCATAAGAGCAACTAAGTCCATTATACTCTGTAGTAAACAAGGGTGTCATATGAGCACAATTGCATTGGTGCTCAAATTTCCTATTCAACCTAGGTTCCACCTTATCATTACTAGTGGTCAATAACTTTAAGTCTTTAGGTTTCCTAGGATCATGTACATTAGCCCTACGGTTCAACCACTTTTCTTTCAAGCTCTCAATTACACATTTCTTAATGTATTGAAAGCAATTTGGTCTTAAGTGGCCAATCATATCATAAAAGTGATAATTAGGTATAAATTGAGAGTTTATACCATTGCATTATGATCTCATTAAGTCTTTACCATGTTGATGAGGTTATCTTTGATGATGCACTGGTTGGCTACTCCTTAGAGCTTGAGCTAATTGATGGCACCTTGATGGTTTAGCTTGTTGAGCTGGTTGAGCTGGTTGAGCTGGTTGAAATTGCCTCCTTGGTTGGTGGAACCTAGGTTGAGGTACATTTGGGATAAGAGCTTGCTTCAAGGGTTGATGCACATTTTTTATGGCATCCTTAAAGATTGAGGTTGTGCAAACTTCCTTGGTTGCATCTTCAAGCTTGCATTCTTCAAAAACTCCCCAAGCTCGATCTTCCTCCTTGGTTGCTGAGGAGGTGATGGTCCTTCAGTCTCATTTCCCTTTACGAACACCATATTGTTCGATGGAGAAGTCTCCTTGTCACTCACATAACAGAGGCCTCTTTTATCATTAGGCTTCTTCCCATAGCCTATCACTTTATCGAGCTTTACTGAAACAACTTAGCAAGGGTATTTCTTGCCTCTTCAAGCTTCTTCTGCAATCTAACTTCATTTATTTGAACAAGTGCCACTTCCTCATCTAAGTTTGTCACTTTAGTTCTTAATTTGAGATTAACTTCCATCAACCCAACTATCTCTTCTTTCTTTTTCTTCAAGCATTTTTAGAGATAATCAACGCTTAATAGTTTATCACACTACCACTAGAGTCTTCGGAGCATGAACAATCATGATCAAAGCTTCTACCACTAGAGTCAAGACTATAACACTAGGGATGGGCATTCAATCTTGGACACCCAAACCCCCACTTCCCTATCCTATTTAGGGGGGAAATTTTAGGGAAAATAAGGAAATGATGGGGATAGGGATGATTTTTATCCCCAAATTGAAATAGGGATGGGGATAGAGGGAGGTCTCCTCATCCAAATTTCTTTATTTTCCCCACAAATGTATTGAAATAGGGATGGGGATGGGTGAAGTTCACCTATCCCATTTCCTCACTTTCCCCAAACCTGTTACATATATATATATATATATATATATATATATATATATATATATTAATCTTTCTATTTTTTAACCTCAACTTATTAAGTATATATATATATATATGTTAATAGCAAAATTAGGCTAGGGACCAAAGGAAAATTTTCCACTCTCCTAGCCAGGGTCCAAATCCGAGATTACTGAGCATGGTACCGAGGTTCCCGAGGTCGAGCTATTGGACGACCCTGTAGAAATGAGGAAAGGTCGTCACGCCCTGGGAACACCCTAGGTGAAGCCTGACATGATAAAATTGAGCTCTTTACACCAAAAGAATGACCCAAGGCAAGACCGATACAGGACGACTCTGGCTCCCCGAGGTCAAAATTACCTCGTAAACTCCCCAGAAGCCCGCCACCCAGACAGACAGAGAGAGAGAGAGAGAGACATGTAAGGCATCAAGCCAGTACTACAGTATCGCTCTGTCTCGTCGAGGAAGGAAGCAAATCTATCTAGGCAGGTAAAAGGAAGCTCGCAGAAGCTCCGGCATCACTAACATGGTCATTTCAAGCTCCAAAAGAGACCTAGAAAGGTCAGATCGAGCTCCTAATATCAAGACAAGAATACGAATCTACCTCGCCTTTCGAAACAGTGAGCGCCATATTCGATGACCTCCATGATAAATCTCACCAGGGTAATACACAGGATCACCTTCACTCTCCTAATTACATTAAAACACTACGTACGTGTAGGGCAAGTGATTGAGTCTAAAGAGGAAACAAACGTATCTCCATCTAAGATATTCTCGAATACGTTATTAAGCCAAAGTCAATGACAATTAAAAGACATATCCCACCCGATAAGAAAGGATTTGATTCAGAAAATAATGGAGGGAGAGTCATGAGTTTAACATAGTTGAATTGTGTATAAATAAGCCTGAGCATGCACGAGTAAAAAAAAAAGAACACAAAAGAGCCAAAGACATATAGGAGAGAGTTTGGACTCGGCCTAATTATGTGATCAGAACACGGCTACCATAGCTATCTACTTCTCGACAGGCACGAATCCACCGTACCCATTATACTCATGAATGACAAAGAGAAATTGAACAACTACTGTATACACCATATGATTCAATAATAAATTAGTGTAACTTTCCCTTGCATGTTTTAGTATTTCGTATTGGCATCATTTTCACCATTAAATATACGAACCAGGTATCGAAGGTACCAACCCCGGGTGCTACCTCTGTGGTAGTGGTTTTGAGGGTGCTAACCAAAATTCCTCACCCCGAGTGAACTTTTGGTTAACACTTTTTGACGTCGTCAGTGGGAAAATCCCTCACCCAATTAACTAAACCAAAAGTTTACATGTTTATTATTTTATAGCAATTATGAGGCTCCGTTCCTCCCAAAGATAGCCCGAGGCATCGGGACAACCTTTTGTTGTATCGACACGAAAGACTCTAAGGAAGGGTAGGAAATCCGGGCACCATAGCCAAGCTCCAGCCCATCCAACAGTTGTACAGGCTCTTGGCCCTCCTATGATAAGCCAGGCCATGCTTGACCAACAAGCAGCAGACATCGTGGAAAACGTCCGCCTTCGCCTGCTCGCTGAGGGCATTGCAACCCAGCCAACAAATCTCTACTCTCAGAAAGAGTCGAGCAGGCTTGGAACTAGGCAGACCACCTTTGATCGATTGGGACCTCCTCTTCTAGAGCCAGCCCGAGATAGGGCAGGGCCTCAACCCTCAATCTAGGATAGGCTAGGGCTCATGCCCGAAGCTCCCAGCTCTGTAGCCTCAATGAGGGAAACCCAGGCCATAGAAGAAGGTAGCCAACAAAGCTCTCAGGCAAATCCCATTCATAAAGAAGACTAGGTTAAGGTCTCCAATTCATCGGAGGGGTCCGACATTGAAGAATCTGAGGTCAATTCACAGAAGAATGGAAACAAGAGCTTGAGGGATCAGCTAGCGAAGTTACAGAAAGAGATTCAGTAGATGAAGAAGGAGAAAAGCAAGGAGGCCAAGAAGGATCCCTTAAGTGAAATGAATGCTCCCTTCTTCAGGAGGATTAGAGACACTAAGAACCCCCCAAATTCAAAATGCCGACAGACAAGTTCTCTTGCACAGAGGACCTCTTGAGCCACCTGGAGAGCTTTATCCAGCAAATGGAAGTCTAAAATGCAACTAGAGCCGCCATGTGCAGGATGTTCCCAACCACCTTGACCGACTACGTAAGGACTTGGTTCAGGAAATTACCCGCTGGTAGCATAGATTCTTTCACAAAGCTATCAACTGACTTCTGCTCATAGTTTCAAGGGGTCAAACCGCTTCCAAATGATCCTATACACCTTCAATATGTGGTCCAGGAATGAGGTGAAACACTCCAATCATATGTGGAGGGTTTTCACAAGGAATTCATTCAGATGGGAGTTTCCATCGAGAAAGAGAACCTTACAAACTTTCAGCGTAACATAAGGGTGGGAAAGCTCTTTCGATCCTTTGCCAAGCGACCTCCAGAGACCTACCAAGAGACCTGTGATCGGGCTCTTGAGCAGGTCAAGATTGACGAATAGCGTAAGGTCAAAATCGAGCATGATGACATAAGGATGTCGAAGCTCTAGAAGAAGAAAGCTCTCAAACCTGAGCCGGCTCTGAAAAACCAAAAAAAAACTCCCAACATGTTAACGTACAAGTTACTTGTTTCCCAACCTAGGTAAGAAAGGTATCCTGTGAGACAAACCCCTCCATGAGCTTCATCTCCTGTAAGGACTCTAGATCCCATTACACGAGATGAAAGAGGATATGATCACTATACCCCTTTGAACGTATCCCAAGAAACAATCTACCTCATCATTCGGGACAAGAGGCTACTCCAAAAGCCTACACACTGCGACTTTCATAAAGACGTAGGGCACAACACTTCAAAGTGCTATAACCTACGTAACCAGATTAAGGCTCTGATAAGGGGAGGATGTTTGATAGAATTCTTACAGCAGGTCAATGACAACATCCAGACTGGAAGAGAGGTACAAGCAGATATCCGTGACCATGCTGAAAATAGAAAGGGGAACATAAGGATTTGATGCAACAAATCCAAGTGATACACACCATCAGTGGGGGGCCCACTCTGGCTAGAACCTCTAATAGTTTAAGGAAAATCCATGCAAGGAAGATTCCCCATGTCGATGAAGGTCGGGGTATCTTCAAGGTCCACCAAAACTCGGATGGCCTATCCCAATCAGCACAGATACCCACCAAGGCAGATGTCTATAACACCGTGCAACCTCATGACAATCCCATGGTGATCACGGTATAGATTGCAAACTGTGTGGTTCACCGTGTGCTCATTGATACAGGCGGTGGTGTAGACATCCTCTTCAAGGACACTTTGGAGAAGCTGAATTTGAAGCAAGGGTGTTACAATAGTTGTACAACCCTGCTGTATGGATTCACTGGGGATTCGATCATACCAATGGGATCAAAGATCCTCCTAGTGATCACTGGAATCGTACCCTTCCAATAAAACATTATGACAGACTTCATTATTGTTGACACCCCGTCGACCTACAACGCGATACTAGGGAGACCATTCATATCCTCTTTGAAGGGAGTCCTGTCTATCTACCATAATGTTTTAAAATTCCCAGTAGGGAATAAGGTAGGAGAGGTACGCAAGCGACCAGAAAAATGCTATGCAGTGTCTGCCAATCCAACAACATTGGTGACACAGTTCGCACAAGTAACGACAATCCAAGGTATGAAAACACGAGGGATGACCCTGGAAGATGTAGAGCCCGCTGATCAACCAGACAATGATCCCCTGATATTTGATAAAGAAGAACAGAGCAGAGAATGGGCTAGCGAACACCTTGTGGACAAGCTAGAGGAGATACTTATCAGAAGTGACAATCCCTCCAAGGTTGTCAAGGTCAGGGCTACCCTCGAGCCAAAAGTGAAAGAAGGTCTTATCGATCTTCTCCAAGAGTTCAGTGACATCTTCACTTGTAGTCATGATGAGATGCCCGGGATCCCGATATCATTGGCTACTCACCAATTAGTAGTGGATTCAACCATCAAGCTCGTCAAGCAAAAAAAGTGTCACTTTAACGCCGAAAGGAACGCTGCTGTTCAAGAGGAAGTGTATAAGTTTATCAGAGCAGGCTTCATCAGAGAAGCGCGCTACCCCGAATAGATTTTCAATATGGTCATGGTCACGAAGGCGAATGGAAAGTGGCGTATGTGTGTCGACTACACCGACCTCAACCGGACGTGTTCAAAAGACAACATTCCTCTACCAAAAATCGACCAATTGGCATATTCCACGGATTGAAACAAGTTTCTCAGCTTCATAGATGCAATTTTGGGGTACAACCAGATTATGATACACCCCACCGATTAAGACAAGACCAGTTGCATCATGGGGCAGAGTCTTTATTGCTACAAGGTAATGCCTTTCGGTCAAAAAATCACAGGAGCTACATACCAGTGATTGGTCAATCGATTGTTCAAACCGGAGATAGGAATAACAACAGAGGTATACATAGATGATATGATCACCAAATCCTGAGAAGCAAAAGAACACCACGAACATCTCCGTAGGACTTTCTAGATAGTAAGGGAGAATCGAACGTGGCTGAATCTAGCCAAGTATGTTTTTAGGGTAACAACAGGGAAGTTTTGGGGCTTCATGGTGAATGAGAGGGGAATTTAGGCAAACCTGAAAAAGATCCAAGCTATCCTGAACCTAGATTCTCCTATCACTCTTAAACAAGTCCATGTTTTGACAGGGCATGTAGCAGCACTCAACAGGTTCATCTCGCGTTCCACGGATAAATGTTTTACCTTCTTCAAAGCCATTAAACAGTGGAGGAACATGAAATGGGACAAGGACAGTGAGTGAGCTTTTCAGGACTTAAAAGCGTACCTCGCTAGCCCACCGTTGTTAGTTGAACCAATGTCAGAGGAAGAATTACATATGCACTTGGTAGTTTCAAAAACGGCAGTAAGCGGGGCTTTGGTCAAGGAGTACGGGGATGGGATCCAACAACCTATCTACTATGTCAGCCACGCGATATCCAAACCTGAGAAGAACTACCTCCTCCTTGAGAAGCTCGCTCTTACCCTGGTTACCTCGACCAGAAAGCTCCATCCTTACTTTCTAGCCCATACAGTGGCAGTGGTAACAGACCAACCTCTCTCTCAAGTTTTACAGAGGCCGGATATATCAGGAAGGCTAGTCCAGTGGGCTTTGGAGCTCACCCAGTTTGACCTGAAGTATAAATATTGAATGACGATCAAAACTCAGGCTCTAATAGACTTTGTAGCTGAGTTCTCAGCCCTCTCAAGCGAAGAGACACCGGTAACACCAGGTCCAACCCATGAGAAACTTCAAGAAGGCAACAATTGGCCGAAAGACTATAAAGCCTGGACCCCTTACACAGATGGAGCATCTGGGCAGTCAGGGGGAGGTGCTGACATAGTTCTGATTGATACTGAAAAAATGGAGTGTTGGCACTGTTTTAGGTTCGAATTTAAAGAAACCAATAATGAAGCAGAGTACGAAGCTCTCATAGCCGGAATAAAGGTCGCCATCAAGCTTGGGGATGATTATTTGCATGTCAAGAGTGAATCATTGCTCATTCTCAACCACGTTACAGGACTTTACCAAGCGAAGAGTGACAACATGGTAGCCTACCTGAAGCTAATCAAGCAACCAAGGGAAAGGTTCAAAGGATTCTGGATCGACCAAATACCTCGATAGCAAAACCACCGAGTGGACGTCTTAACAAAGATAGTCATGAATGAAGATCAAGCTCTACCTAAGGGAGTACCCCTCCAGGTGATCTCCCAGTCGAGCATAAATGCAGGCCAAAAAATCTGCCCAGTGGATCGGCTGCCCTGTTTGATGGACCCGATAGTTGTCTACCTCTAGGAAGGAAAGCTTCCCGAAAAGATTGTCAGTTCGGTATTGCCTAATAGGTAGATACCTCTACCGGAGGGGCAAATCTCTTCCTCTACTTTGATGCCTTCATCCGAATGATGTCGGTTGGGCATTAAGATAGATACATTCAGGGGACTGTGGAAATCACATTGGTGGGGAGGCTTTAGCACATCAAGTGCTCCGTTTGGGGTATTACTGGCCAACAATTCACCAAGACGCGAAGAGTTTTGTACAATCCTATGAACCGTGTCAGAGGACATCGAACTTGAGTCACCTGCCACCAGAGCAGCTTTCATCTCTCAGTCCACCCTAACCTTTGCCATGTGAGGGGCCGACTTGATAGAACCACTTCTTAACGCTCATGGGTAAGCCAAGCACGCTATCGCGGCAATCAACTATTTGACAAGATGGGTCGATCCAAAACCTCTCTCCTAAATTTTAGAAAAGAATACTACGAGGTTCATCAAAACCAACGTGGTTTGTAGGTTCGAGACTCCACTTATCATTATAGCCGACCTAAGCAAACAATTTGACAATACCCGATTCAAAGACTTTTGTGAAGGTTTAGGAATCGACCTCAGGTTCTCTTCAATAGCCCACCCTCAGACTAATGGGCTGGTGTAATCCACCAACAAGACTATCAAAAAGCTGTTGAAGAAGAAATTATTGTAGAAGAAAGGAAAATGGGTCAAGGAGCTCCCCGAGGTTCTCTGTGCATATCGGACTACAAAGAAAACAACTACCGAAGAGACACCCTACTCATTAGCCTTTGAGGTTGAAGCAGTCCTTCCCATAGAGTATAAACTGACCTCATTCAGGGTGCAAAACTTTAAACCCGAGAGCAACGAGGTCAAGCTCTGAGCTAATCTAGATCTCATAAAAGAGAAGCAGAACCGGGTAGTTGAGAAAGTAGCCGTATACCAGAGCAAGAATTCCAGGTATTTCAACAGAAAGGTCAGAGCCCAAAATTTCAAGGAAGGGGATTTGGTTCTCAGGAAAGTGACCCTAAACACCCGGAAAAGGTCGAACAGAGTCTTAGGACCTAACTGGGAAAGGCCATATTTGGTAAAGATGGTGGTCCACAATGGGGCATACAAGCTTGAAGACATGGAGGGTCGACCTATCGACCATACCTGGAATGTTGAGCATTTGAGGAAGTTATCCCTAGGCAGTGGACTCTTGAGCAGGCTACCTTCATTTAGGTTTTAATAAAATTCTCAACAAAATTGTACTCCATTTTGATCATCAATTAAGTCTGCTAATAATTTCTCCATCTCCGGTTGTATTCTCCATAAGCTATTAATTTCTTCGTATCCGAGTATTTTCTCCATGAGCAAATTCACCATAACCTCCTTGAGATCAGAGATCATTCGGGGAAGCCCCCTCACTATCCTTGATGCCTTGGCTGGGCACCACCCCCCGTCGAGAAGGGTCTGAGTGCAATGGCATAGTTTCCATCCAGATCTCGAGATCATGATATAGCTAAATAGCCCTCATGATGCCTTGGTCGGGCTATCAAACCCAAGAAGGGTCTGAGTGTAAGAGTATAGTTGTCATCCAGATCTCGAGACCATGATATAGCTAAATAACCCTCTTGATGCCTTGGTCGGGCTACCACCCTCAAGAAGGGTCTGAGTGTAAGAGCATAGTTGTCATCCAGATCTCGAGACCATGATATAGCGAGACAGCCCTCCTGATGCATTGGTCGAGTTTCAACCCCCAAGAAGGATCTAAGATTTAATATTGATTTTTTTGTTGGACTGAGGTCGCCATGACAAGATACCTCCCTAAATGCAAGGAAAAGAGGTATCTATGTCGTTACCACACAGCTTCCGCCTAAGTATCAAACACCTGATTACTACTAACCATTGGTTTTTCATAAACGTGTGATTTTATATCTCTAGGTTAAAGTTTGAACGAGGATTCATCAAAGATGCGAGACACAAAGCAAGGGGGCTCTTCCCAAAGACATGAAATTCCTACCAAGTGCTGAGAACTAGAGCTAGCTTTCTATCCAACTAGTATGCTTGCACATAACAGATTCAAAGTTTTTCTTTACCAAATTTAATTAAGTCAGGATTGTTCTGAAGGTCGCATCCAGGTTGAGGTCAGAAATCAAGCAAGGAATTCCCAGCTAAGTTTGAAGTTCAAGATCAAGATTAATCGAAGTAAAGAAAGGAAAACCAATTTTCATTGAAAATGAGGGAGCCTATCCCCGCAAAGGCTACATTTATCAAACAGCGAGCCCAACCCCAGGTTCCAAGCTATACAAAGAGAAAATAAAGAAAGAAGTATTTACACTGGTCATGAGTAAAGTAGGGTGTCTACCCCCCTTTTCCGGGCAATCAAAACAAGTCATGAGAATATTCTATCAAACTCCAACATCTTCCTGGTGCCCTCCCGCTGCTTCTCCTCCTTATTGGACTTCGCCCATCGCCCCTATTTCATGTGGTTGCTTATCCCGATTGGCTACTCCTACCACCCCCTCCTCTAGAGGCTCTTCAACTACTAGTTGCCCGGCTTGACCCTCCTCCAAGACCTCATTAACTACGGCCATAACCTCATAGGGAATGGCCGCGTCCAGAGTGATAGCCGCAACCTCTGTTTCACTCTTCTCAACCTTCATCTCTGCTCTAGAGGGATCTTCAAAGTGGTCTCTGGTCCCTTCCCGGGCTTTTGGTTGAACCCCCATCTGATTGTGCGAGCTGAACCCCGCTTTAGGATTCACCGAGACCAAAAACTGAAAGGACTAGAAAAGGTGGAGAAAGATCTGTCACTATCGATTGTTTCCTGACTCTAACCAAGCTAGAAGAACCCGCTCCATCACCATCGAGACGAGACATCTCTACCACCTTAGTCATGATCTCCTCTCTATCCCAATTGGCAATAGTAGATAGGTCGAAGAGAAGAGATAGAGCTTCAGCAACCTAGAAAGAGGCATAAAAATACCCTTCACTGAAGGAGGCATCCACCTCAGCTTGTAGTTTGGCCACCTGAGTGTGTAGGGACTAGTTCTCATTGTCTAACATCTTAGCCTCAGCATTCAAAGTATCCATTTGCTTGGCCCGGCATTCAGAGTGAAGGGTTTCTTGATCAAAGAAATGCTTTAACCTCTCATAGTTATAGAGAAACTCAGCCATGTTCGGCCTCCATCCCCCATGGCTTGATTTCATCTTTTGCGCTAGATCTTGAGCTCGTGCAAGCAACCCCATGGCCCTATCAGTTTCAGCCTCAGCTTTAGCTATACGATCATGAAGAGAGGCCAACTGATAACCCACGACCACATTGAATTTGAAAGCCTACAGATTGAAAAACTTCAAGTTAGAAAATGATCAAGCTATCTATCACGAGAAATGATGAAAGATGATGGTTACCTCGGCCAAAAGGGCGGACCTTTTGGTGATCAAGATATTTACGGGCATTGAAGCCATCAGGGAAAGGTTGCCACCTGGGCAGGATGCAATAAACTGCCCAAAGACCTTGTCAAGCATAGCATAGCTCTGTTGATGTTGAGGGCGAATGGGAGGAACCTCTTCAACACCAGTCTCGGGATCCTTCGAAGCTCGGGGAGTCAGGAACGTAGATAAAGGGGCATCGAGTAAGATAACCATGGGGGCGGTAGAAGTAACAGCAGTAGCAGCGGGGGTAACCAAAAAAAGAGCGGTAGTAGTTGCATCAGCAGCATGAGAAACAAAGGTCCCCTTGCTCCTTACCTTGGTAGCCCGCAATGGAAGGAACGCCATCTTGGACCTGAGCTGGGAAGGGAACAGAGCAAGAGTAGAAGCAGGTGAAGCCCCAACTGAAACAGTTTGCCTTTTTTTCTTTGAGGTAGCCAAAGGGACTCCCCGAATCAATCTAGAAGGAGGGGGAAGGGTGCGAGTTTGCTGGGCTTCACGGGAAGCTGGAGCAATAACAAAAACTATTAAAAAAGGTGTCATAACCAAGCTAGCCAATCAAACAGAGCGAGATGGTTCAGCATTACTTTACTTACGAGGAGTAGCAGTAGAGATCCGTAGGTATAGATTCACTCTACGAGGATCGAAAGAATCAGCGGTAGGAAACTTCAAGTTCAAAACTTTTCTGGCGAGGATAAACTTCAAGATTATTTCGAACTCAGCGGGCAGAGAATCCTTGTTCCACGAAGGTTTGTTACTGAAAGCTGTGGGGACTTAGAACTCATGCCCACCGATGAAGATCGAGCATCCCCAATCATTCCCCACTAGAATCCATTCCTTCTTTCGGGTGGGGTCCTTCTTGGAAGCCTCGGGAACGATAAATAAGAGTTTGTTCTTAGCTTTCGTATAGAACTGACAACGAGGGGCACCGGATAGGCTTCCAATCTGGAAGAGGTAGGCCAATTCCTCTGCTCGGGCTCCTTGGCAACTTTGTTCAGCTCGCACTATTCCCTCTATAACACAAGGAAGCCGATTAGATGTCTCCAGAAGCCAAGTCTCAATTGGAGAAGTGCTTGCTGTAGAGCATTGAGAGCTTGTCAGAGGGAGGGATAAAGGGGAAATCTGACCCCATTCTCGAGAGCCACGACGTGAATTGGAAGCACTCCTTTAGGAGGATTAAAGACATCATAATTCTTGGGGGGAAAGGAGATGGAAACTCTATCGGGAATGCCATACTTGGTCCTCATGCGATCAATCGACTTTGGGTCCGTAGTAGAATCCGGGATAACCTAGAAGTCATAAAGAATAAGCCTCTCCGGAGGAGAACCAGCAGCTGTAACTTGACCCTTCCAAGCAGCAACATCCCTGGTGGGTTCCCTATCAAAGTCTTTATCGACCAAGTTCAAAGGGTTATTAGGCCTATTAGAGAACCCAGTCCCAATAGCCACGTTCCTATTCGACCGGCGACGTTACGGGTTAAGAGGAGAGTCGTCGCTATCAAAGTTCTTTCACCCTCGTTTCCTAAGGGCGAGACTAGAAACCTTTTCGCCATCTACTATGGAATCTATAGTATCACGGCTGGTTTTCGATATAGTGGAGAAAGGTTTTGAGTTAGACGAAGGAAAAGATGGAGGTGTTGCTCGAGAAGGTAGCAAGAGAGATTTTTTCTTTTAAAAATTTGAAATTTGAAAAGAAGAAAGCGTAGAGAAGGCAACAAACTAATCAGGCTTAAATAGAGGTGAGTGGAGTAGCAACTTATGACATCGGTAATGTGGAAGCAAGATTTTCGGTGAAGATTGCCTCGAATCTTGGGGGCTAACGTAACACAGCCTGATTATTTTAAGAAATACACCGGTCTCTGCTCGCCATGTCACTCGTGCATTTAATGAGAAGATTTCCACCATGACTCTAGTAACAACAATTGAGAGAAAAAATCCCAATTAAAACGGGAAATCTGACTCCAACCGTAACTCAATCACCAATGTTCAAGTCAAAGAGGACTTCTGTTAATAGCCAAATTGGGCTAGGGACCAAAAGAAAATTTTTCACTCTCTTACCCAGGGTCCAAATCCGAGATTACCTAGCATGGTACTGAGGTTCCCAGGGTCGAGCTATTGGATGACCCAGTAAAAGTGAGGAAAGGTCATCGCGACCTAGGAACACCCCAGGTGAAGCTCGACATGATCAAACCGAGATCCTTACACCGAAATAAGGACCCAAGGCAAGACCGATACAGAACGACCCCGGCTCCTTGAGGTCGAAATTACCTCACAACCTCTTCAGAAGCCAGCCACCATTTCCAGACACAGAGAGACCTATAAGGCATTAAGCCTGTACTACAGTATCGTTCCATATCATCGAGGGAGGAAACAAATCTATCTATGCAAGTAGGAGGAAGCTTGTAGAAGCTCCACCATCGCTAACATGGTCATTTCAAGCTACAAAAGGGACTTGGAAAGGTCGAACTGAGCTCCTAATATCAAGACAAGAATACGGATCTACCTCGCCTTTCGAAATAGTGAGCTCCATAATCAGTGACCTCCATGATAAATCTCACCAGGGTAATACACAAGATCACCTTCACTCTCGCAATTGCATTGAAACATTGCGCACGTATAAGGCAAGTGATTGAGTCCAAAATGGAAACAAACTTATCTCTATCTAAGATATTCTCAAATCTATTATTAAGCCAAAGTCAATGACATTTAAAAGGCATATCCCGCCCGATAAGGAGGGACTTGATTCAGAAAATAATGGTGGGAGAGTCACGAGTTTAACCAAGTTGGACTGTGTATAAATAAGCTCGAGCATGCACGAGTAAAAAAAGAGAACACAAAAGAGCTAGAGACATATAAGAGAGAGTTTAGACTCGGCCTAATTCTGTGATCAGAACACGGCCACCATAGCTATCTACTTCTCGACAGGCACACCCATTGTACTCATGAATGACTAGGAGAATTTGAACAACTACTGTATATAGCATATGATTCAATAATAAATTAGTGTCATTTTCCCATGTATGTTTTAGTATTTCATGCTATCATCATTTTCACCATTAAATATACGAACCAGATATCTAAGGTACTAACTCCGGCCGCCACCTCTATGGTAGTGGTCTTGAGGGTGCTAACCGAAATTCCTCATCTTGAGAAAATTTATGGTTAACAATATATATGTATATATATATACATAAATGTTCTAGTCAGTGCGCACTGATATAACTTAATCAGTGTATTGGATATGAATCATTGGATTTACATACTTTGACTCAAAGTTTATGAAATTTTTAAAACTTCTCCATAATTAGTGGTCCACATGGAACACTAATGTAAGTTATATCAGTGCGCACTGAGGAGAACATGATTGTATATTTTGGGATTATACTCAATACCAAGAGTGTAATAATATATTTGATAATCTTTTCATATTAATAAAGTGATTTCTGGTTTAACAAATCTTATAGCATTTATAGTTTAATTATTATAATTGTCAAAAATAAATAACCATAAGGTCAAAAGAGTATAAGAAATAAAGAATTATTCCTACATCTGGATATGTATAAGGTAGACACAATTCTTTAGTTAGTCTTGAACAATATTCACAACTTCAGATAAAAGGTTGGGCACCTTTACCTTGTTAATGTTGTACATTTTTTTACTAGCATTTGAGTGGGATCAAATATGTTATGATAAGTCTAAAATCATCAAAGTGTAGTGTCTTTGGGCAATAGAATCTAGTGCACTAAATAGGATCACCGTGAGATACTTTATCTAGAATCGTTAGTGGATAAAAGTTTTTCACTTAAGGGCAATCGGATAGTCTATCTCAATCCTGAGATAAATGATGGACTTATGGTTACAAGTGTTATCATTTGAGTTGTCAATGAGTACAATTATATAGCATAGTCTATCCTCGATGGTTTGGTGGTTTACATTTATTAATCGATAAAGGACTTTATTTATAGATATGGACATCATGACTCCATTTATTAAATGTGAGTAGAATATCATCATATAGACATTTTGAGATATTGGATATTAAATCTTAACGTTAAGTTTTTTATAGTGTCTATTGAAACATAGCTTCTGGATAAGTCAAAATATAAAAGTTCAAAATGTGGTCATATGAGTAAATATGGTAACTAAGAGAGCTATAGGCGGTCTATGAGTTATTGGCGTTTACTGGTATTTTTCATGAGGATACATTATCTCAAATAAGGTTGTCTAGGGTACGAATGAGAAACATTTACTTATTCTATCTTTATTTAAGATTTCAATTTTAGTTCTTTAGTGAAATGAGCTAAAATTAATCTATCGAACCTAAGTGAATCATTTGTTGATTGTGATTAGGTTATATCTATTGAAGCTTAAATTTAGATAGTCCGCCAAGATCCCTAGTCTACACAAACTTGCATGGGTCACTTGATATGGTCTACCGGACTAATTTATGGGTCCATCTAGAATTGTTTTAGGATTTCAGAATCCAAAAGTTTTGGAGAGGTGCGGTCATGTGTGATCAAGACACATGGGAACTCTTCAAATGCTAGGAATGGGAAGCCAAGAATGTGGGAGTTCTTGGGCAGCCCTAATAGGGTGCGATTAGCATTCCATTAATACATTAAAAATATAATTTGCACATTTTAATTAAATGGATTGTTAAATTATATTAACGTATTAATTTATAACATGTGGACTTGTTTCTTTTTAGTAATAGTGGGTCTTGTTCACATGTGGACTTTTGATTAAAGTCCAATAGATATAATAAAATAGAAAACAACATATTGCCCATACTATAGGCTTGGGTGGCAAGGCTAAGGATATTAGCCTAATATATTTTTTTATTTTATTATTTAATTAAATAGAAATTAATTAATATTTTAATTAATTAATTATTTGATTAAAAGTTAAAATCCTTTTCTAACTATGAGAAGGTCTCTTATAGTCATACTATTATTGGTAGTATGATAAGTATAAAAAACTTTATTTGATAAGTAGATAAATAAATTTCAAATAAAATAAATTTATTTATCTAGTCAAATTAGGAAGTCTTTGATATATATCAAAACTCTAATTGACAATTGGTCAAATAAAAAAGTTTTTGATAAAGTCACAATTTGATTGATATTCTATAACTTATTATTGGATAACACACTAATGAGTTGGGATGGGGTTAAACTCTAAGTTGGTAGGAGTTTTTTGTGAAATAGAAATCCTCCTTGTGCGAGGATTTTCGGCCACCTATATATATTCCCATCAAGAATTTCGACCAAAGACTAAGGGTCTTGAAAGTTTTTTTTTCTGTTTAAAAAAAAATCATCCAACTCAAAGAAAGGTGTGAGAATTCGGCCAAGAGAAGAAGAAAGAGAGTGTTTTCTTTTCGATAGTGCACTGATAGCTTTTATATCAAAAGGCTTTTTGCACAACATCGAATCGGGTTCACACGAGTTTCAATCAAGAGATTGAGAATTCACAAGTGACCAAACGTTCTTCGTTTTCTCTAGGAGGGTTATTGTGACTAACAAAAAGAAAACGTTTTTGTTTTTCCATCCTCATGTACACAATTCAAAGAAAGGGAGTTCACACTCCTAGGTGATTCACGTTCATGATTGGATTGGAAGATCTTGCGGTTTTCTTTTGACGCAACATCAATCGTCACATTAAAATGTACGATACTTTTTATTATATGTTAATTAATCAAGGGTTAAGGTTCTCTTTTTTGAAAGGAAAATTTATGAAATATACTAACCAAATTTTTCGCTTACGCCGCGTGGTTTTCCTACAGTATATATATATATATTACTTATTCTATTCATAATATTTTTGTATTTTAAATTGTAATGGATTTTTTTTTAATATGTAGTTTTTAGTTAAATGGGGGAAATGGGGGAAACAGAGAAATAGAGAAAAATGAGGAAAATGGGGAAAACGGAAAAATGGAAATGGGAATGGGGATACCTCTCCACAAAACTCCCCCATCCCCATTTTCCTCAAATGGGGAAATGGGAAGGGATGGAGAAGGGTTTTGGAAATTGGGATCGGGATAGAGGGACCTATATCCATCCCTATTTTCCCAATGCCCATCCCTAATAACACAACAAAATAGTAAATAAATAGTTCTCAAAAATAAAAAAAATTATAATTGTATCAAAGAATATATTATTTAAATATTACTCATCTCATATTAATTAAGCTTATATAAAAAATAAAAAATAAAAAATAAAAAATAAAAATAAAAAATGTTTTCGAAAAGAAAAAAAAAAGTGTATTGATTTAATTACCTTTGAAGCAACGACTTCAAGAGAATTTTGAGTTCTTTTTAAAAAAAAAAAAGACATGAAAGAAGATTATTTGTGACAAATATGAGTGTTGTTAGGATTCAACCCACCGTCACCCTTGATCCAATGTTGTTGTAAGA
Source organism: Dipteronia dyeriana (assembly GCA_032871835.1). Lineage (NCBI taxonomy): Eukaryota > Viridiplantae > Streptophyta > Magnoliopsida > Sapindales > Sapindaceae > Dipteronia > Dipteronia dyeriana. Next base: position 95,458,526 of record CM065296.1, on the reverse strand, counting down.
ATGATAAATAGTTTTCCATTAGTAGGCCATTAAAAAAATTATGTGTATGGTGGGTCATTTTTAAAGTCATTTATGGGTTGGGTTTCTATCGGTGGGCATTTTTAAAAAAAATATATATGTGTTTGTTTGCTGAGTCATTTTTAAATTCATTAATGAGTCAGTTTTGTTTAAAATCTTATATGGACTATATTTTAAAATCAATTTTTTAAAACTATTATTTGAGGAACCATTTAAAATCAATGGTTTTAGACGGTTGATTCACTGGGCTCCTTCTAGGCCTAGGCTTGATTCTATCACATGCTTGACAATTGATCCACCGTGAATCCATGAGTATCAATCTCAATTTGATCTGATATATCTGAACAATCCAAATTGTTTTCTATTATAAATGAAAGAACCAAAACCAAATTGCTAGACTCAAAATAAGAGAAAAATACTAAATTTTCCTTCTTTTTTTCTTATAGTACAATTTTTTGTTCTCTAGAAAACAAGAACTCATGTCAAGATCCACACCAAATAAACTTGATTCTAAAATAAGGGAAGTTTAGTATTTTTCTCATATTTTGGGTCTGACAATTTGGTTTTGTTTCTTTTATTTATAAATATATTGGGTCTAACAATTTGATTTTTTTTATTACCAAAAACAATTTGGATTAATTAATTACATCGGGATCCAATTGAGAATTGAGATCGATAATTATGGATTCTCAGTGGATTAATCACCAAGCATGTGATGGAATGAATGACTATGATCAACACAAAAATGCTGGAAATCACAATCTTGGCCTTACCCTTAAAATTGCTTTTTTAAATGGTGACTTTGAGATAAAAATTTATGTGGAACAACCTGATTTAATTGTAAGGTCGAGCGAGATTGTGAATTCCAGCAACGTTGTGTAGATCATGGCCATTCATTCTATCACATACTTGCTGATTGATCCACTAAGAATCCTTAATTATCAATCTCAATTCAATCCCGATATTTCTGAACAATCCAAATTGTTTTGTTATAAATAAAAAATCAAAATCAAAATCAAACAAATTGTTAGACTCAAAATGTGAGAAAACTACCAAACCTCCCTTATTTGCATGGGTGGAATCTAGGTGCTGGCTGGCAGGGGTGTACATCCCCCATCCCACCTCCCTCAAATATATATATATATATATATATATATATAAATAATTATTTATTTAATATTAAATTTTATAAAATTTCAATTTGACCATCAAAAATATTATATTTTACTGCATTAACCCCCAAAATAAACTTGGATGGTTTCTCCCTAATCGATACATTTATGTACCTATTTTAGGATCCCTCTAGTTTTTGTACTCACTTTCAAGTGTTTTGTATATATAATATATATTTGAGCCTTGTGAAGGTACAATTTCCATAAACAAGGTGTTTGAGCTTAAAGTGAAGGTTTGGTGGCAAAAAGGAAGAAAAAGAGCTAAAATTGAGATGGCTTGTGAAGAATGTCCAACTTGCAGCTCCCTCCTCGAATTAAATTGGGTGTCAAGCAACATGTTTTCAGAAAGCCCTGAAAGTCTAGATTTCGGAAAACTCAATGAATCATGATTCTGGGTGTTCTAGAAGAAGTTACGCTCATTTTAGCGACTGGTGTGAGAAGTTGGAAAAATCTGCTATCTGGATCTACGAGTTGATGACGCAGAATGAAGTAGTAAAAAAATTGAAGAGATGTCTGCTACATAAATCTATGAGTTGAAGTCGTATAATGAAGTAGCAAAACAATTCTGGAGAAATCAGCTAGATGAAGTCAAAAAATGAAGTAGCAGAATATCTTCGACGAAGTAGCAAAATATCTGCGATTTGGGATCTACGAGTTGAAGTCACAGAAGTTGGTCACAAAACATTCCCATAAAATTCTACGGATCCCATTCGGTGTGCTCCAACCAGCAGAAAGACATCTGTGACTTGAATTCATAAAAATATGTCGGTAAACCGTATCAAATTACAGTTTTAGGGGACAAAATTATCATTTCAACCCAAATTAGTGCCTTAACCTTCAAACTCTATAAATACCCCACTTTGTTAGTCTTTAAATACAACTTGTACACTTTATACACTACACACATACCAACACCTTCTCGAGTTTTTCAACACCAAATCAAGATAGAGAAAAGCTTAAAAGGCTTCCATGGAGGAGAACCTCCATGGATGTCCCACCACCACCACCTCTAAACTTCCTCTATCTAATTTTGATGTAGATCCACGAAGAAAGGAGAGCAAAATAAAATAAAGATCTTAGTTATCTCTAACCTCTTCTCTTTGTATTATTTTCTATTTCTTTGATGTGCAATCCTCATTAGGGAATATTTGTAAACCAACACTTGAGCTTGTTGTATATTGTATTTATTTTGGAATCGACTTGGATCTTGTTCTATTCTTTGAGCTTAATGTTATATCTCTCTTTTCATGACATGTAAGTTAGTGAATGATGAGTAGAAATTGATGTGTTTTTGCATAAGTGAGACTTTAGATTAATATTTGTTTTATTCGGTTTATCTGTTGTATTGTTTTAGTTTATTTTATTTGCTTTGTAGAAACAGTGTCTTACTCTTGTTTGCATGTTGGTGATGAAAATGAATTGATATATATGGATTGATTCAAGTGAAAGAGTGCATCCGTGTTTTTGTTGATTAATTGTGCATGAATCTTGATTGTTAGCTCTTGAATGGATGGAACATGATTTATGCTAGATTATTTACCATACTAGTCTTTTGACTCGTGTACTTATGAGGTATTTAAAAGAGGTAAATCTTTTGATCAAGACAATGACTCTTCTGTCACTGGCTTTATTTGATTTTAGGTCAATCATTTTATATATTACGACTTGTAATTTTATGAAATTAAAAAATACATTCAAAACTTTTTAACTTAAATTATATGATTTTAAAATATTTATAAGAATTTGAAATATTACTAATAACTAAGTAATTGTATGTAATATATCAAAATGTAAATATATAACAAATATTATTTGAAAGGATATAAATGTAAAATTATATATATAGTCACTGGTCAAAGATGTACAATGTAATGATCGATAAATATAATAATGAGGGAATATGGGGGAAACCAAATGGTTTTGGTTTTGGAATATCACCAAGTTATTAATTCTAAATTTTTTAACATCAAAGTATGTGATGAGGCTAAAACACCCTCACTTATTATTTTCCATTTACTTTTTTTTTTACTTTTTAAATTTCTCTTCCTCTCTTTTTCTTCCTCTCTCCTCTGTTTTTTTTTCAAAGACCTCCATTGATCGTCAGATGAACCTCAGATAAAAAAAAACAAAACAATTATAGCAAAAAGTCTCGGCAATAAGTCTCAGATAGGTCACTCGAGACTTATTGATCCATCAATGGAGGTCAAACAGACCTCAGATAAAAAACCAAAAAAAAATATGGAGAAAAGTCTCGGCAATAAGTCTCGAATAGGTCATCTGAGACTTATTTTCAGTTACCCGAGACTTCTTGCCAACTACTGAAGACTTATTGTCAGCTACCCGAGACTTAATGCCGAAACTAATTTCTATAATTTTGTTTAATGGAGGTCGTTTCGATGAACTCAAATGGAGTCGACCGTTTTGACGACCTCCATTGGAAGTCGTTTTGATCTCCATTAGAGGTTAGTTCGACCTCCATTTATGGATCAATGGGTGTCTTTGAAAAAAAATAGAGGAGAGAGAGGAAGAGAGAGAGAGAGAGAGAGATTTAAAAAGTAAAAGACTATTAGGGGCAATTTTGACAGATTTCGTTAATTGGTATTATTTTTATAAAACTTATTAACTACGTGACTTTTCTACCAATGGTCTTGGAAAGAATGCCATAAAAGAAAGGAACCCTTAAGTATATAACAACCTTTCTCAATTTTAATGTTGAGATCCTAGCGTCCAAAAAAAAAAAGAGGAAGAGGGAGAGAGAAATTTAAAAAGTAAAAGATTCGGTGCTATTAGGGGCAATTACAACAGATTCCGTTAATTGGTAATATTTTTATAAAACTTATTAACTAAGTGACTTTTCTACAAATGGCCTTGTAAAGAGTGACATAAAAAAAAGTACATAACCCACTTTTCTCAATTTTAAGGTATGTTTGATAGGGAGGAAAAAAAATTGAAAGGATAAAAAGATTTGGAGGGATAGAAAATATATAGGAAAGAAAGGAAAATAATTTTCGCTTGAACTGTTTGGTAAAAAAGAAGGAAAGAATATTAGATGGAAAATCTTCTTTATCAATTTTACTATTTTTTTATATTTAATAAATAAATATAATTTAAATAATATTGAATCCAACTTTTTTTCTTACAAATTGACTTCAAACTTTGTAACATATTATACATATAAATTAATACATTATGTTTTATAAATTTATTTTGAAAAATAAATTTTAAGTAAAATAAAAAAATAAATAAAAGGTAAAGTTGTAATTTCAGCAAAAACCAAAAGCATAATCACTTTTCTCTCCAATTTTCTTTCCACTTTTGGGAGGATTAAAATGAGTGGATCTCATCCATCATTTTTTCCTCTCACTTTTCCCTTCATTCCACTTTTCTCTCCATGCCAAAGACACGTTTTCCCATTTTCCCTACACTCTTTTCTTTCCTCTCCATTTTCCTTCCTACCAAACATACTCTTAAGGTTGAGATCACGTCACAAAAAAAAAAAAATCCATGCCAGTTTAGCTTCTAGCCTTCTATTAATACAACTTCAGAGTTTCATTCACGCGTGTAATAATATATAATTTGATTCAATACAATTCAGTACCCTCACCATTCACCAACATAGGTACGCAGTGCCGAATTTGAGTTTATTTCTTATTAAAGCACATTTAGTTCAAAACACAAAACATAGTACTACATATACATAGATCCATTAATTAAGCAAAAGGGCCTTGAGTTCCTTGGCCAAATCTGCAATATATTGGTTATGAATCTCTCCATTCAACAGAAACTCTCTCCATTTTTTATGATTTGCTAAAATGGATACACCAGGCTCCTTGTTGACATCCACCATAACTGTTTTCACAGCCTCCATGATATCTTCTTTCCCAAAATGCCCATCATCTTCTCTCCTATTCACCTCCACTCCTGCTCTCATGTCCGCACTTACAAGCTTTGAGTTCAAAAACTGGTCCCCTCTGATTGACAAAAGAACCAATTGACAATCATTAATTAGACCTTCTATTATAGAACTATATCCTGAGTGAAACACATAGCAACCGACACTGCTATGTGCTAAAATGAGCTGCTGTTGCACCCATCCTGTGTGCACCACTCCTTTGTTTTTCACTCTCTGCATGAACCCTTCTGGCAGAGCCCGGTCTAACTCGGTCTCGGCATCGGCGTTGGACGGAATGTTTAGTACCAGAAAGAATGGTAAACCGGTAAGTTCCAACCCAAGAGCCAGTTCTTTTATTTGATCATTGCTGAGAAATGTTTCACTTCCAAAAGAGCAAAAAATGACTGATTTTGCTGGAAATTTATCCAACCACTTTGCCCATTTCTCCTCTAGCTCACCGGAAGGCGGTTCAGGAACAAGTGGACCGGTCAAAAGAACCGGCTTTTGAAATTGATTCTTAATGAAATCTACATAAGGACCTTCCATTTCTAGGCATGTTTTGATGACAATAGCAGTGCTACTATTGTTGCACTCCATAGCTCTGTCATAAACACTAGGGTTACCATGGAAGTTCTTGAATACGTACAAAAAGTCTCGAGCCTCGAATTCTTTAAGGGAGGTGATGCGAGTTTCAGGGAACCCATTTGGAGGTTTCGTCATATCATCAATGGTGTGGTTGTTTCTCCTGGCGGGAACCATAAGAAATGCACCTGAAATAGCAGAGAAAACAGAGAATTCGAGTGTTTTGATGTTAAGTTGAGAAGCTAGTTTTGGTAGCCAATGTTGGGCAAAATCGAAGAAGACGAAATGGGGTTTGAGTTGAGATAAGAGAGTGGCGATTTGCGGTTGCATGAGGTCTAACGCTTGCTTGAGGAGCTCTGCCATTGCAGGAGTCATGTCGGAGGTACTGTCAAGGCCAGGAGGGAGGCCTTCAATTTGTGGGATTTGGAGAGGGATTATTTGAGCTTTGGAAGTGAGCTTCAATGTAGATTTGATGCGTGAAATGTTACCGGGAGCTGAGAAGAAAGACACTTTGACTCCGTGAACTGAGAGTTTATTTGAAAGTTGAACAAATGGACTTATGTGACCGAAAGCAAACCATGGGAACATCACTACATGAAGTTGTTCATCACTTGATCTACTGATCTCCATTTTTTTTTATTTCGACTAGCGTACTTTCTCTGTTATTCTTGTTGATATCGATATGAAGATATTGCTGAGTATATATAGTGAATATTGGCATTTTGAAAAGGGAGTGACTCGAAACAATAAACTATAAGTGCGCGTGATACTGATACATGACAATTCATGAGTCCACGTGTGCCATGCAGCATTGGCCATGCATGTGGCCGTCATGATCGCAAGGAATAGATAAATATTATTTTAGTATTTAATTATATTAGTATTTAAGAAAATAAATTAGGTTGATAAGGTTTTAGTCTTGATGAGATTGTGTACCGGTGCCAATCGATACCAATTTTCGTTGTTGTAGTTGTTAGTTTGTAGACCCATAAAAAGGTCAGGTTGTTCATGAATATAGATTATGAAATTTTTAAACCAAATTACCTGTGGTATTCTTCACTCTTTCCCTTTCCCAAATTAATTCTTATCAGTAGTATAAGAGCCATTCGGTTCATGGATACCGAGTTCCGTAACGGAGATTACGAAACTTTGGCTCATCATGGGTCTAGTTTCGTCAAGATTAACGCTACCCTTTAGAAAATCTTGACTGAACTCCAATCTCTACGTACCGTCCACAATGAGAATTCATTAATTTTCTCATACCACAGCCGCCTATCATTCGATGTTTTTCGATTATATATATATATCGGCAGAGGTTTTTATCAATTTTTATAAACCACCGATATTCGATGAATATGTATTTGAGAAAGTCTCATATGAGAGCAATTCATATTTTATGGATTGTTTTTACGAGTCACACGTTTCTTACCATAAAAACTCTTCAGTTTATCTTCTTTTGTTACAAGATTTGATGATTTAAGAATTTGTTTCCAGCCATTGGCAATTGGATGGACATCATGACAAAAGGTAAAAAATTTAAAACCTTCATATACAATCTAGATTATTACCACCAAAAAAAAATTATGTAGGCTAGCGGTATGATTCATAGTGCTCATCATGCGATGATACTAGTCAAATAGGCTGGTACACCGATGGAAGATGCAACTTGAAAAAATTGTTAGTGTTTTCGAAAACTTACCCAAACTTCATCCTTAAGGACAACAATTCTTCAAACAGTGGGAAATGATATGTGACAATTCATATGAGTTCACGTGTGCTATGCAACATTGGCCATGCATGCAATCGCAAGGAAGAGATAAATATTATCTTAGTATTTAATTATATTAGTATTGAAGATAATAAATTAGGTTGATAAGGTTGTAGTCTTGATTCGATAGTGCACGGTGCCACATTCCTATTTTCGGGGTTATTGTTGTTAGTTTGTAGACCCATGGAAAGGTCAGGTTGCTCATAAATAAAGATTATGAAATGTTTAAACTAGCTCTTTGTTATGGTTATTCTTCTCGCCTTCCCTTCCCCATATTAATTCTGGATTTGGATCCTCTACTGATCTGATCTTTTTCCCGATCTTTTTAAAACAGGTGATTGGTTGTTGGTAAAGTGGTTATAGAAACCAATCACATCTTAACCATACATTCTTTGCAATGCTTATATGTCATGAAATTAGATGAGGTCAGAAAAAAAATCAGATCAGTAAAAAATCCAAATTCATTAATTCTTATCAGATACACGATCTGACCAACCATATATTGATGAAATTTATTTGATTCGTAGTTGATAATAAACAACTACTGGATCAGGGAATGATTGGTGGGCGATTCCAATTTCCACCCACCAAAGCTTTGCAGCTACTTGAAATTTATGTTAGCAAATTTCCTCAAAACAGTAATGGTTGACCGTTGGATTGCATTGTCCCCCTGGATCCGTTACTGTTCTAACATGATCCACAGAATCATACTTTCCAACAAAACAATCTTTTATTTATACGTCTGTCATGGCCCATGGGTCAATAAAAGTAAAGTAGCAAACGTGGTTTGTTCTTTTTGTTTTTTAAAGAAAGCATCATACGTGGTTGACCGGTTGACCGGTTGACCGGTTGACCACTTAACGGAAGTTAAAATTGGAACAAACAATCTCTACATTGACAATGTCTAAAAGAACTCAAATGCATTAACAAACAATCTGTCACCGGTCGAATTACAAGTACATATATAATTAAAAATTCTAAATGTGTCTTCAGTTTTCAACCCTTTTGCTAGTTACTGTTGTAACCCTCGTCGACGTATAAATTGGAAAAATTATGAATTACTTTTTCTTCCTTCATTTCATGTTGTATCCTCTTTCGAGCTTGCTTCCAATCCCAACAGCATATTAATACCTACACCATCTCAGAGATTAAATAAGTTCTTTTAGGTTTGATAAACGTCCACTTGTGTTGAATGTATGTTTAGAAGAAACGGTGGACGTGAGGATAATGAGTACGTCATGTTCTAGGCTTGACGGTACTGAAAATTTGTTGCTATGGTTTTTCTACCATAACATCACATCAAAACTCATGACGTCCTCCTCCCTGTGACCGATTGCTTCCAACAGAGAGAACTCAGTTTCAAGGTGCTTGTTGAGTTCGGCATTTTGAGTTTAAAGAGCTCTTCCAACTAGAAGGTGAGTTGAAGATGAAGAACTCCGACCAGAAGAACCACCCCTTAGGAGGAGCTTCTAACTACTCTTTAACTGGTAAGTGTCCTGTTGTTCGGATGGTTGCATGTTTACGGTCAAACCTACACTCATAAATAGAATAAGCTTCGAACAACTTGTTCCGCAAATTAGTAAACTGTTCAGTAAAATCTAAATTCAAATAAGTAGTAATATAACAAAGAAAAGTTTTTAAACCAGATAATTTAATCCTAGAATCTAGTACAACACTTAAGACATAGAGGAAAGGAATTTCATACCGGTGTTTTTTAAATTTTACCTCTATGGCCTCAACTGCAGGGCCTTAAATTTCACCATCTATGTAAGCGGCAAATATTTCAGACATTTCAATAATCTGATGAATTACTGATGAAAATGTGAGGAAATAGACCCTAGAAAGAAGTACGATGGAATCGTAAAAAAACCTTTAAAATTTTAATAAAAATGTTTGCTACATACCAATCGTTTTGGGATAGTATTTGATTGCACTTTTTAGAATTATAAAAACCTGTAATAATGTCAGCATAATCAATAACATTTTGTAGCATTAAATAAGTTGAGTTTCATCTTACCGATATATTTGTTTGGAACTTACTGGCTCGCATGTTGGATGCGTAACATTATCTTCCAAATTCTACCACTCTTGGATTAGAGTTGCTAATCCAAGAAGGGGCATCTCTGATGCAATCTATATGATCGCTTACAACATTCAAACCATCTTTTAGAATTAAATTTAGAGTAATGTTACTTTGTTCAAATTTGGTAGCTAAATCTGGTGTCCAAATGATATGGTATCATTACAATCCATTTATTTAAATCATACAAATCTATTACAATTTAAATAAATGAATTACAGTGATGTCACATCATTTAGGAACAAGATTTAAGTACCAAATTTAATCAAAGTAATATTATTGTTAAATTTATTATTTAATATGCACACCGCTGGTACATAGAAGAAATAACCCCCATGTAAGGGGAAATTATTCTACTCAAAAAATCTAATAGCTCAGTGTTTGCTGATGCATTTTCTAATATCTGAGAAATGTTGCGCTCGGTTATCACGTGGCTTCTAGCAACTAAATTTGGTTGACACATGCGGCCATCAACTGGTGGTGGATCACTATAGATGAGAGAAAAATACAATCGTTGGGGGTGGGTGGGGGGTGGGTTGTCACGTGGCTTCTAACTAAATCTGGTTCAACTGGTGGCGGCTCACTATAGATTAGAGAAAAATACAATCGTTTCGGGGGTTGCCACGTGGCTTCTATCAACTAAATTTGGATCACGACACGATGGGTCGATACTAGGGATGGCAATTTGATCCGTACCCGTGAACACCCGTCCGAACCCGACCCTGTAGGGTCGGGTGTGGATGATGAATTTACGACCCTCGGACCCGCGAACCGGTTTAATGAAAAACCCAGTGGGTTCGCAGGCGGGTGTAGATTGGAAAAATAAACCCACGGGTTGGATCCGTGAACCCGTATAAATAAAATACTTGTATATAAACATACATAGACATTTGAATTATTTTTAGTTGTTTTATTTTTATAGCTATTATTGTTTTGTAATGTATCAAGTAGAGAATTAGAAATGAAAATTTAATTCAATTAAGTATTCAATAGGTGATTACATGTGGAAATTTACAAATGACAAATCACAGGTTCGCGGGTTCGTGGGTTGCGGGTTTATGGGTATCCCGTGGGTAGAGGTGTCCACGGTTCTATTAAACCGTTCGAAACCGAACCGAAACTGCCATCTCAAAACCGTAACCGAAAACGTCGGTTACAAAACCGGTTGGAAACCGGTTCCCAACGGTTCGGTTACGGTTAGGATTTCTGAAAAACCGTCCAAAAACCGGCTGTTTAACCACCGGTTTCGATACTAAAAATAAAAATATATGCAACAACGAATCAGTTGCTGACATGTGGCAATATATATGGAAAAAAAAACCGGACCAAACTAAAACCGAACCGAACCAAACCGAACAGTTCGGTTTCACAAACCGAAACTGAACCGTAACCGAAAAACCGCCGTAACCGAAACCGCCCCATTCCAGTAACGGTTACGGTTCGGCCTTTCCACGAAACCGAAATCGACGGTTCGTAACCGGAACCAAACCGTGGACACCATTACCTGTGGGTGAAGCATCCACCCATGAACCAATATTGTTTCGCGGGTTCGTGGGTGAGGGTATGGGTGCAGCCATAACCCGCAGGTTCAAACCCGCCCGCGAACCCACTTACCTACACGGGTTCGAGGGCCGACGTGGGTGAAGAAAATTTTCACCGGTGAGGGTTTGGATTTTACAAAACCCACCCCAACCCGACCCGTTGCCATCCCTATTCGATACGAACCCAATAATTTTGGGTTGGATTGGACTGGATTGGGTGGAGCTAAATGGGTTCAGGTTGGTAAACGGGTTGACCCGTTTAACCCATTTAATAAACGGGTTGGGTTGGGTTTTATAAACGGGTTGACGGGTTAACACGATTAATTTGGGAAAAATGTGTAACTTAAAATTAATTGGGAGAATACTTACAACAACAATTATGGTTTAATGATAAATAACTAATTTTTACATTGTTTAAACTTTCATCTTGCAATTTCCAATATTTTACGGAATACAAAATTTGAAGACCTCAGCAGTTGAACTATCGGATTTTATTTATCGTTTTTATTAGTTTTAATTGTTTGGTTTTTTTATATATATATTATATCATTTGTGGATTGTATAAACTTTATAGTCTTTTTGTGGCTCGTTTAAGTTGAGATGTGATTTAGTTGGTTATTATGTTGGGTTTTTAAGGATATTTTTAGTTTAGATTTATATTATATTTTTAATAATTATTAATATAGAAAAAATCAAACATATTATAAACGGGTTAAACGGGTCGGGTTGGGTTATACATTTATTAAATGGGTTGGGTCAGGGTTTGAGAAGTTCAACCCGTTTATTAAACGGGTTGACCCGACACGGCCCATTTATTAAATGAGTCGTGTCGGGTTTGGTCCAACCCGACCCACGAACCAGTTTTTCCAGGCCTATGGATCATTGTAGATGAGAGAAAAATACAATCGTATAATATAACGCTTTTGTAACAAAACTATTTCGGCACATCACCTCTTAGTAGAAATAGTTGTACAATTCCATTCCATACCTAGTGGTCAAAGGTTCGAGTTTCACCATACGTATTTTATAAGAATGTGTATGGAGTTTTCTCCCGGTTTGTGGGAGCAGTCCTCCCTCCGATATTGAGAGTTGTAGTCCATTTCTAATCTCGTCAGGTCCCGACAATAATTGTATTTAAAAAAAAAAAAAAGCTATTTTGGAATTTAAAAAAAAATGTTTTTTCGAGTCAAGAGTACTTATTAAATACATTTACATTAAAAACAATCTAAAATAATTTTGTGATTAAAGATTACTCTTGAAATTACAAAGTAAAATTAATAAAAGAGCAAATTGCTGCCAAAATCCCTAAGATTTGCACTTTGACAATCGGAAACTACTTTATCATTGATTGACAATAACTCTCAATCATTTGTTAAAATTGGTGAAACTTAGGCCCAGTTTGACATTGTTGTGATGTGGGGAGAGGTGTTTTTCAAACTGCGGTAGGGGGAATTGCTTTTGGAATTACTGTGGAAAGAATCAGCTGAATGTTTGGTAAACTGATTTTTAAAAGTGTTGTGAGAACTAAAACCAATTTCAATGTGTTTAGTAAACTGAAATAAAAAGTTGTTGTGAGTGTGTAAAATTACTAAAAGAACATAGACATCTAAATGGTACTAATGTGCTATACTTTATATTTTTCTTGTTTATTTGTGTTTAGTGTTAAGTGTTATATAATTATGGTACTTTATTAAATTAATTAGCCCCATTTTTTATTATACTTTATTTAATTAATTAGTCCAATTTCTTTATTTCTTTATTTCTTTATTTCTTTATTTTATTCTACTTTATTTTTTAATTTCATTTTTATTTTACTTTATTGAATTAATTATCCCAATTTTTTTATATAGTTATGGCAACATTTTTTTTTGTACAAAAATATAAGTCCAATTTTTTTTATTAAATTTCATTAAAGGTAAGGACAAAGTTGAAAAGTTAGTAAAAATTCATTTAATATCACTGTAGCGCGTTTTATAAAAGCAGAAGTCAAAATCCAAAAGCATGTATTTGTAGCTTCTCAAAAACTCAGTTGGGAGAAGCTAAAAGTGACCAAAAGCACTTCCCAGCAATTTTACCAAACACCCTGTCTTAAGTCCAGAATCACTTTTGACCCCAAAAGCAGCTGGGGAAGCAATGCCAAACTGGGTCTTAATTGTTGACGGACAAGAATACCAAAATACCCTTAAAATTTTAAATTATATATATATATATATATATATATATATATATATATATAATAACTTTCCAATGCATGATTTTCTGTACGAAATCGTCTGCACTTATTGGATTACCATTGGCAGCAACCCAATAACTACCGGTAGCAATATATCGACGATTTCGTACGAAAAATCATACGCTTGAAAATTTTCATATATGTATGAAAAAGAGAGATGGATCTCACCACTCGAGAGATGGTCGAGATCCAATTATATAAAATAATAATAATAATAATAAATTAAAAAGAAATGAAAGAAATTGAAAAAACAACTTTTATTTTATGAACGGTGAAGATCCAATTAAAAGAAAGTTTAAAAGGAATGAAAAAAAACGAAAATACAATACATGTTAACCATTTTTTTTTATCTTTATTAATTAAAAATGCCATTATTCCCATGAATATTTTTATTATTTATAATTTTTATAGTGATATAGTTTGTGATTTTAGTACTTAAATGGAAAAAGCAACGAATCCTACTAATGAGCAAAGCTTCCATAAAAACCTGGTCTCGAATTAATAGATATTGTTAAAAAAAAATAAGCTCGTGTTATATTTATAGGGTTCAAAAAATAAATAGCATTTTTTGGAGGTGGCATTTCAATACTGTCATTGCTTTAATAACTTATGTTTAAAATGCACATTATGGTGAATGAACAAAAATACCCCCAATAGTTGTTCCACATCAGATTTTTTTTCATTCATTTTTATAGTGATAGAGTTGTGAAGTAGAGAGAGAAAGTCTCGTTCAAACCCAGGCAATCACTCGAACGGCGACGGAGTGGTGCTACGTAAACACAATCAGGGGTCGAGCTCCCCACCGAGCTCGCGATGGTCGAGCTGTCAGTACTGAAAAGACTCGAAATGTAATATATATATTCTCGATTTAACTAAACCAATTTTAAAAATAAACAAAAAACATTATCGATCCTTTAAAAAAATTGCTCGATTATTTCAAAAAAAATCATCGATTATTTCTAATATATGTTCGATTTTGTTACAAATATACTCGATTTAACTAAACTTAATTTTCTAAAAAAATTATCGATCCTTTGAAAAATATTCTCGATTCTTTGAAAAAAATCTCGATCCTTTGAACAAAAATCTCGAACCTTTGAACAAAAATCTCGATCCTTTGAAAAAAAATCTTGATCCTTTGAAAAAAAATTCTCGATCCTTTGAAAAATTCTCAATTCTTTAACAAATGCTCGATTCTTTTAAAGATAAACTCGATCATATTAAAAAAAAAGGCTCGATTTTGCTATAAATATACTCGATTTAACTAAACCCTATTTTAAAAATTAAAATGATCGATCCTTTGAAAAATAAAATGTTCATACATGTTCATACATGTTTATACAAACACTAGACAACAAATCGTAACGAATGGATATATTGTTAAACCACACAGAAATATATGAAAATATATAAACGAATATCACAAATATATGTTATCTTCTTGTACGGAAAATGGAGAGAGACAAGTTTTTTGGAGAGAGAGGGGGAAGTTATCGTTTTCAAAGTGTAGATGGAAGCACAATGAGAATAAAAAGTAGATTATTTAAGGGTAATTTAGATAATTCACCATAATAAGTGTCTTTTAAACTTAAGTTATTAAAGAGGTGACATCATTGCAACACGTAAACAAAAAAAGTGATATATCTCAACATATCCAATATATTTAAATGTGAAATTTTAATGCATTTTACAATCAGGATAGTACTAGATAGAGATGCACATTTTTCCCCAGAGTCCCAATTCCCCGCTTCCCCATCCCTATTTGGGGATTTTTTTGGGAAGGAAATGGGGAAATGGGGAAATGGGGGGGAATGGGGATGAATTTCATCCCCAAATTGAAATGCAGATGGGGATGGGGGAACCCCTCCCCATCCCCATTTCCTCATTTACCCCACGATTATATTGAAATGGGGATGAGGATGAGATCCCCCATCCCCATTTACTCATTTTCCCCAAACATATATAAATATAATTATAATATATATTATTAATTATAATATATATTTGTATTTGTAATATATTAATGGGTTTTATTTTGTATTTCTAATGGAATGTTTGTTTTTTTTAGTTTAATTTGTAATTTTTAGTTAAATGGCGAAATGGAAAACGGAAAAATACGAACAAAAACGGGGAAAATGGGGAAATGAGGATGGGGATGGATATACCTCCCCCCAAAATTTCCTATCCCCATTTTCCCCAAATGGGGAAATGGGGGGGATGGGGGAAGGGTATAGGAAGTGGGGATGGGGATGAGGAGACCTATATCCATGCACATTCCTTAAATGTGCATCCCTAGTACTGGATAACATTTGGAAAAAAAAAATGGGGGTTGTCACGTGGCTTCTAGCTCCAAAATATGGACATTTATTTTATTTTCATTTTGAAATTTACAAGAACAAAATAAAATTTAATTTGGGTGTATTTATGTGAAGTTACAAGTATGGTGGTTGTCACATGCGACCATCAACTGGTGGGTCGATCGCCGTGGATGAGAGAAAAATACAATAATATAATATAACCCTTTTGCAATTGGGGTTCAAAAAATTAATGGTACTATTTTAGGGATATTGTGTAAATATCATCACATTAATAATTCATATTTAAAAGACATCAATTAAGGTAATCAGACGAAAATGGTTCTACATATTGAGATTCTGTCGTTTTCAAAGTAAGTGAAAAAGTAGAGAGAGAAATAAAGCAGCAGCAAGCAAATTGTTGGTGAAGTAACCGATGTTGGAGACTAGTGGATTTTCTACTCTTTACCAAATAATTTCATATCGATAGAGGTAAGTTGATTTAGATTTTGATTTTGATTTTGATTTCGTTTTTGTTGGTGATAAGTTGTTGTGCATGTTTGATGAGTTTTATGTTGATTGAAATGGTAGATTATGGTTGATTTGTCGATCTGAGAATGGTTATAGGTTAGGTTAGGTTAGGGTTTGAAATCAGATAGAATATTTGTTGACGAAGAAGAAGTTCTGGCTTTCCGAAACTTTTTTAACCAGGTCCGAACTATTTTTAAACCTGCACGAGCTTTTTTTAAAGAACTCCAAGCATTTTTTTTTATAAAAAAAAATAGGTTTTGTTTGTCCAAACTTTTTTGTTTGGAATCCAAGATTTTTTTAGTAACATTCGAGCTTTTTTGTTTGGAATCCGAGATTTGTTTAGTAACATTCGAGTTTTTTTTTTAAATCCGAGCTTTTTTGAAACATTGCCGAGCTTTTTCTTTTGGAAAATTAGGTTGGTTAAACTCCAAGCTTTTTTTCAAAGCTCTGAGCTTTTTTGAATCATGTTCGAGTTTTTTTTCAAAGCTCCAAGATTTTTTTCCAAGCTCCGAGCTTTTTTTCTAAGCTCCGACTTTTTTTTTCAAGCTCCAAGTTTTTTTTTCCAAAGCTTCGAGTTTTCTTTCAGAGTCCCGAAACTTTATTTCAAAGGACCGAGCTTTATTTCAAAGGACCGAGTTTTTTTTTCAAAGGCTTAAGCTTTTTTTTCAAAGGCCCGAGTTTTTTTTCTAAATGTCCGAGCTTTTTTTCCAAATATCCGAACTTTTTTCTTACAATTTTCAAGACTTTTTAAGATGTTTTGAGCCAATTACAGTATACTTATGTATTGTTTCCGTGAAATTACAGATGAGGAATCGCTTGAAGGATTTGATTAAAACTCTAGAAGAAGAATGGCACGAGGACAAACTACTCGCCAAAACCATTTTGACGCCCTTAGCAGTATACACAACACACTTAACCAGGTCCTTGAAGATTTTGCTATTGAAGACCAGTGTCGGTTCATGGAGTCGTGTTTAGGGCATTTCATGACCATGCATCGGCAGATTAAGTTTTCAGGCGGCGCTATACATCAGCTGTTTTACGAGAGTTGTATCATAATGGGCTGACAAATGAGATACGATTCAAATTAGGGAATCATTCGGTGAGGTTCTCGAAGGAAACATTATGTCTGATCACCGGATTACGGTTCAGAGTCATACCGGACACGATCCTGTTTGCTAGCGCGGAGAATGACATACAACAGCGGTACTTTGCTGGTATAGAAAAGGTTTCGTTCGAGGAGCTGAGAGTTGTTATAAGCCTCGGTGAGTTTCAACAATCGTACGATGTTGTGAAGCTCTGCCTCCTCTATATGTTGTACTAGATTCTGATGGGGTTGGACGAGGAGTGAAGATTCCGGTTTTACAGTTTCGGCTGGTGAAGGATCTCGATCCTTAGATGTGTTCCCTTGGGGTGCCCAAGTGTACAGGCATTCCATTTATTCATTCAAGCAAGCGCTTGACGGATGACGTGAGGGGTTTGAGAGATGCCAGCAAGCAAAGGATGTTGATGTACACACGGTGGAGACCTACAACATTTACGGTCTATCTCATGCCCTGTTGGTAAAAATTTTGAATTACAACATTTACTTGATTTATCGTGTCCTAAATTTTATGGATTCTTATCGTACTTATCTTTTATGCAGATATTTTCTTTTGAGGTGATCCTCGATCTGGGCATCCAGTTCAGGACCCGGAAGGCTACCGACCTGTCTCCCCGTATTTTGAATTTGGGGTTGAACAAACAAACGAGAAGGGAAAAGCAGGCCAACATTTTCACTGCGAGGGTATTGATTTAATTTGTAAATGTTTATATTTGTTACTATGTATACAATTACATTGTGGAACTGGTACCCACAGCAGTTGAGACGGTTCAACCGTACTTTACAGGCATAAACGAGGGGGGTAGCCTCTATATAGAGAAAGACAAGCTTCATATTCCAGAACCGGTCCCAGATCAAACTACCACTGGTGAAAGCAGCAGTGGGACAGAGGGTTTTGACTTGGAGGGTGGGGTTGGGAGGCCCAGTGAGACAGAGAGTTCAGAGCCGGAGGCTCGGGGAGGGATGCATAACCGGGTTCGATTTATGATGCTACATCTACAGGGGATTCCTGTGAGGGCATTGGACGTGATCGAGAGGTATGTAGAAATGACTGTTATATTTTTTTTATAAGCTCCAGATTGTGATTGTTTAAGTTCTGATAATTTAGACATGATTTCAAGTCACATAGGAATATCAATTGAATGTAGTTCTTAAAGCCCTCCAGAAGAGTAAGGATGATCGAAAGCAACTGCACTAGAAGTTGGTGGCTATAATCCGGAAGAGTGAGATGGATCGAAAGCAGTAGCACCAGAAGTTACTGGAAATGATCCACGGGCGTCAACAGTCCAGGGCAGGGTCGACATCTCAAACGTACAGGGATGAGCCATCATCTCTTGATCCGGATTTTAGTTCTGGAGATAAGACAAGTGGTTATCGGGAGGGGATAAAGCTAGGGATCGGACCTGCCCAACAACCTCATTTTGAGAGGACAAGACTTGGTACAGAGCATCAGTTGCCTACAGGCCATCCTAGCTCATCAGGTCACCAATTCGGTACACAGACAACAGTGTTATCAGGGTAGAGGACCCCTAAAAGCCATCCCAGCCACCAGTTCGAGAGACTAGCACAACGTCTCGTAGTGCTGCATCACTTGGACGCCGTCCATCCTTAGAGAGCACCGTTCATGTCCTCTTATCGGACACTTCCAGATGATCCACACAGCACGGCGATCCCTCCGATTGATCCAGACGCAGCCCATCCCACCGCAGGTCGAGGGAGCCCTAGTGGTTCCTTCCACCCCATAGGTCGAGCGAGCCCTTATGGTCCCCTCCACCCCGCAGGTCGAACAAGCCTCAACAGTCCCCTCCACCCCTCAAATCAATCGAGCCCTAGCCATCCCCTCCACCCCGCATGAGGCACATACTCAAGCGAGGTTGGCAGTTGCTTAACCGTTACACAGATCCGAAGAGGGCTAGAACATTGCTCCAGTCAGCAGAGCATATTTTTTATCCACACGCTTTGGTGGACGCTGACCATGTTGTGGCTTACAAATCCTAAAGGAAGAACATCACCGGGGAACAGTAAGTACAAATTTCTTTATGTATTTGCAATCACCTCAGTTAAATTACTGAATTATGTAACAAATGCAACTATTATGCAGACGTGATATGGATGTGCTGGAACCGGTTCCTGCCATATGGTTCCACCGGATGCAATCTAACTTCTTTGACTTAGAGGACATGGTACGTTCCTGACGTGAATATTTTTTATAAGTTTGTTTGAGTAATGCTACAATCCTAACAATGTATAATTTTTATATTGTTAGCATATGGATGCGTACCTGCATATTCTACAAAAGCGTCAGTAAGCATTCCCTACTGTGTACAACTCGAGGATCAATGTATTGGATAAGCAGTTCTATGTCAGTTTTTATACCGTATTGTTTTCGCATGTAGTTTTTTTTTGTTTGTTATTGTTTATAACTTCCTCTCAATGGATTATGTACAGCCACTTATGATGATACAATAGGGAAGAATTATGCCCCGCGATGCTCACGGGAATGTCACCACGGCGAGGTGGAATGTGTTAAAGTTCAGGTGGTCTGCTGAAGACCTTATAAAGGTTCGTGGAGCTACCCCGACTGGAAACCATATGTGGCACGAGGTTGATGAGGTGAGTGTTACACGGTGTCAATTTTTTTTAATTACGTTATCTTCTTATATCCTAACACCTTCTTGAAACACTTATAGGTCATGATACCGTGCAACATTGGGCGCCAGCATTGGCTATTGGTGACCATCGACCTCACCATCGGGAAGATCCACATACTAGACCCCTGGAGACAGGAAGTCCCTGTGCATATTAGGAAGCAGCAGGTCACGCCATTGCGATGGTTTCTACCCTCCTTGTTGTATCAAGTGGGGTTTCACACTGCGTGATCAGCTAACTATCCAAAGTTCGACAGGTGGAATAGGCCTTTTTCAGTCAGCATTGTGTCCAAATCACTCGTGCCCCAACAAAACCAATCGTAAGACATTCGTTTTCATTAACTTTAAGTTTGTTTTATTAAAATTCTATTGTAACGCATGTTAATGTGTCCAACAGCAGGGGTAACTATGGTCCCCATACGTTGAGATTGATTGAGTATTTGTTGGTGGGTAGGAATGATTTTGATTTGTCAAAAGACAATATGGGGGATCATTCAGGAGAAGATGGCTTTGGAGATTTTTTGTAACTCCAAGCTCGTGTAGACATCATATTTTTATATGTACAAAAACTATGTAATAATACCATTATTATTTTTTTTGTACAAAAACAATTGAATAAAGACAATATTATTTTTTATTGTTTCAATTTCAAATGTCTGGAATCACAAATACAACACACATTGCATACCTTTAATAATATTAAAACTGAAAATGATAACCCCATTTCTTTAAAAATTAAGTTAACGAACAAGTCATAAAATTTCAAATTATTACAAGGGGTCGATAAATTATTGGCAACATTTGGGGGTGTGTTGTGCAAATATCACCATTTTACTAATGTATGTTTAAAAGACACTATTTAGTGTGACCGGACAAAAATACCCCGAACTGTTGAAAAAGATAGAAAGTTGTCGTTTTGTTAGTGTGAAAAAAGCTAGAGTGAGAAAGAGACCGGCGACAACAGAATCGACGGCTAAGTGACCGGAACGTGAAGAAGAATAAACCAGATTTGTTACGATTGGCAGAGATAATTTTTGTTCGGTTTTTTTTTCTGGATTTTGTAGATGATAACTTGTCATTCCATATTAGACTTGTGTTTTATTGATTGAATTCGTAAACTAGGGTTGAAAACAAGATCTGAGAATGGTTACGGTTTAGGTTAATGTTTGAAATTAGGTTGAATATGTGATAAGGAAGATGAAATTCTTGGAAGCGATGAATTTTAATTTTGAGAAATTTTAAAATCGAGAATTTTTTTAGCGAAATCGAGGTTTTTTGGAACAAGATCAAGGATTTTTTAGTAAGAATCGAGAAGATTTTTTAAGGAATCGGGAAGATTTTTTAAAGAATCGAGCATATTTTTCAAACGATCGAGATTATTTTCAAAAGATCGAGAATATTTTTCAAACAATCGAGATTATTTTTAAAAGATCGAGAATATTTTTCAAACAATCGAGAATATTTTTTAAAAGATCGAGAATATTTTCAAACGATCGAGATCATTTTCAAATGATCGAGAATATTTTTCAAACGATCGGGAATATTTTTCAAACGATCGGGAATATTTTTCAAACGATCGGGAATATTTTCAAAATATCGAGAATATTTTTCAAAAGATCGAGAATATTTTTCAAACGATCGAGAATATATTTCAAAAGATCGAGAATATTTTTAAACGATCGAGATTATTTTCAAAAGATCGAGAATAGTTTTCAAACGATCGAGATTATTTTTCAAAAGATCGAGAATATTTTCAAACGATCGAGATTATTTTTCAAACGATCGAGATTATTTTTCAAACGATCAAGAAAATTTTTATAAGATCGAGAATATTTTTCAAACAATCGAGATTATTTTCAAAAGATCGAGCATATTTTTCAAACGCTCGTGATTATTTTTCAAAACATCGAGAATATTTTTCAAACGATCGAGAATATATTTCATAGAACTGAGTTTTTTTCAGTTTACTTATGTATTGTTTCTGTGACATTGCAAATAAGAAGCAGGTTGAAGGATTCCCTTAAAAATCCAGAGGGAGATTGGTTCAACGGAAAATTGACTCGACACGACCATTTTGAAGTTCTCACCTGTATAGAAGATGCATTGAATCGTGTCCTAGAAGATTTTGATGTTGAGGATCGGTGTCGGTTCATGGCGTCCTGTTTCGGGCATTTCATGTCAATGCACCAGGAGATGAAATTTTTCGGTGGTGTTATCCATCGGCTGTTGTTGCGGGAGTTGGTCCATGACGGGCTAACATATGAGATGCGGTTTCTGTTAGGGAATCATGTGGTGAGGTTTTCGAAGGTGGAATTTTACCTCATCACTGGATTACGTTTTGGAGTTATACTGGACACTGGTATGTATGTTGCAGTGGAGAATGGCATACATCAGCGGTACTTTCCTAGAGCCGATGAGGTATCGTTGGAGGAGTTGAGGGTTGTTCTTACCCTCAGAGAGTTTCAGGAGGTGTACAATGCTGTGAAGTTGTGCCTCATATACATGTTGAACTGGATTTTGATAGGGGTGGATGAGAGATTCAAGATTCCAGATTGGTAGTTTCGGTTGGTGGAGGATATCACTACTTTCGATGCTTTCCCATGGGGTGCCCACGTATATAGGCACTCAATTATGTCATTCAAGCATGCGTTACCCACAGTGACGTGAGGAGAGAGATCAGCAGTCACATGGCGATGTTGTACATACCGTTGAGAGGTACAACATTTACGGTCTATCACATGCTCTATTGGTATGAACTTAGAATTACAGCATGTACTTTATATTTCGTTGCCGAAATTTATGACATTCTAATCGTACTTATTTTTAATGCAAATATTTTCTTTCGAGGTGATCCCCGATCTGGGTGTTGAGTTCGGCACCCGGAAGGTAACAGAGCTTTCTCCTCGTATGTTGAAGTGGGAGTTGACAAAACAACTTAGAAGGAAGAAGCGGGCCAATATTTTCAGTACTATGGTATGTATTAAATTTGTTAATCATTAAATTAGTTAATATGTTTACAATGACATTCCTCTAACTAAGTTTTCAGATGTTTGCGAGGGAGGAAATCGTGCCCACAACAGCTGAGGAGAGAGCACCATACTTCGCAGACCTAAGCGATGGAGGGATCCTGTATGTAGAAAAAAGATAAGGTTCACCTTTCGTCTGTCCCTGTTTAGACTACTACTGGCGGGAGCTATGGAGATGGTTCGGATGAGGAGGGTGGGGGAAGGAGGTACATTGATACAGAGGCTTCTGACCCATCGGGCCCGAGTTTCAGTTCCATGGACACTGACGGATTTGAGCCGTCTCCTCGGCGAGTGAGGCATATAAGGGTTTGGTTTACCAAACCCGGACCAGGTGCATCTAGAGAGGATTCTCGTACAGGCGTTGGACGCGATATGAAGGTAAGTTGAGATGATGGTTTCGTTTTTATTGACCTGTAGATTGCTTTAGTACTAACAATGTTGACATGAATTCAAACCCCATGAGAACATCATTTCAACGAGTTACGTAAAGCCCTCCAGAAGAGTGAGGATGATCGACAGTTGTAGCAACGGGAGTTACTAGATATGATCCGGAAGAGCGAGGAGGATCGACATGAGCAATATCAAGAGTTGCTCGCATTGATCGGGAGGATTCAGGGCATCAGGACACATACGCATGGGGGTGGTCCACCTGGTCCTGATCCTAACTTTACACCCAGAGGCAAGACATGTGGATATACCGGGGGGATAGACAGCACTAGTGGTTGGTCATCGGGAGGATCCACATACCAGAGGGGCAGTTCTGGAGAGTGAGCCTCGCCAGCGTACCGAAGATTCATGGCTCGTTACACGTACAACAGCAGGCTCATTGGTCGAGCGACAGCCGCCGCCGCCTCCGATTGATCAGCAGACTCCCCATCCACCTACCCTATTGGTCGAACAGTAGCTGCCCCCTCCGATCGAGCAGCAGACTCCCCCTCCACCTCCCCTATTGGTAGAGCAGCAGCCGCCCCCTCCACTTTTCTCATTGGTCGAGCAGCAGCCTCCCCCTCCACCTCTCCCATTGGTCGAGCAGCAGCCTCTCCCTACACCTCCCCCATTGGTCGAGCAGCATGCTCCCTCCTCACCTCCCCATCCACCGCCCCCATCAATAGATCGATCGATCGACAGCTGCCCCCTCCACCTCCCCCAAGAATCGAGCCACAGCCGCCCCCTACATCCATCTAGCCTCAGAGGGGGACAGAGTTCCTCATTGCAGCACACCCAAAAGGGGGATTTCGATAGGAGAAACGAGTATTGAAGCGCGGTTGGCAGTTGCTCAACCCGTACACAGATCCCTACCGACTGAAGAAGGTGAGGGTAATACTTCAACTTTCGGACTACGTTTTTTATCCTCATAAACTGGTGGACAGTGACCATTTGAAGGCTTACCGAGGCTTCAAGAAGAACATAAACGGGGAAAGGTAAGTAATTTTTCTTTCTATTTAGGTGGCAGGTTTTATTCTGTTCAAATAAATAATTGTGTTACTAATGGGAAATTAATATAGATGTGATGTGGACGTGCTGGAGCCAGTTGATGTTGCAGGGTTCCATCAGATGCAGACCAACTTCATGGAGTTGGAGGACGAGGTACGACGAACCTGACATTTTCTATTTAATGTCTATTTTAGATATGATACACTCCTAACACTTTATTACGTGTATATACTCTCAATTTTTGAACGCGTACCTCCATATTCTTCGAAAGCATTAGCGAGCATTCCCGAATACGTACAACCAGATGATCAACATATTAGATACGTAGATTTTTGTAAGTATTTCACAAAAGTAATGATTACGCATGCTTTTAACTTAGTTTGTAAATCATTAGTAAGTTTTGTTTCGATCACTCATTTGTACAGTCTTATCTAGAGGTCCAATACAGGAGAATGATGCCTCATGATGCTCACAGGGAGATCACCACGGCACTGTGGAATATGCTGAGGTCCTGGTGGACCAATGAGGACCTTACGACGGTGCGTGGTGGTGCCCCGATTGGAAGCTGTCAGTGGCATTAGGTTGACATGGTAAGTGTTACTTGCTTTGTAATTTTTTGTTATAAATGGATTTGTACATCCTAACACCTTCTTTTTACGTTTACAAGTCCTTATATTGTGCAACATTGAGTGCCAGTATTGGCTCTTAGTGATTGTCGACCTCACGTCCGGGACGATGTTCATCGTTGACCCCTGGAGACAGGATGTCACAGTAAATATCCGGAAGCAGCAGGTAGCCCCCTTGCGTTGGTTTTTGCCCTCGATGTTGCATCAGGTCAGGTTTCATACTGAACGATCGCCTAACCGTGAGATTTTCGCCAAGAAGAATAAGCCCTTCTCAGTCAGCGTGGTATCCGTAACACGTGTCCCCCAGCAGAAAAAATCGTAAAACATTTTTTTCATTTACTTTGAGATTGTGTTATTAAAAAATTATAATTTTATTAACGCATGTTAATGTGTCCAACTGCAAGGGTAACTGTGGTCCCCACACTTTGAGATTGATCTAGTACTTACTGGCGGACAGGAAGGATTTCGATTGGTCGGAAGACGATATGGAGATCATTAGGGAGAATATGGCAATTGAGATTTTTTTCAAACTCCTGACCCGTTTAGTTTTTTGTAGTAAATCTTCTGTATATGTACCATTTTTTGGTATAAAAATATTTACGTTGAAATAAAATTTTATTTTTATTTTTATTTTTGTTTCCTTTTCAACTGTCATAAATCACAAATGTAACACTAATTGGAAATCTTGTTTAATTAAAATTGAAATTTAGTTATTGAACAACTCATATGAGTATAAAATTTCACAATGTTATCATCATTCATTTTGCCTAAAATCATTCCACGGTGGAGTCTCTGGTAGGGCACGTCTGTCTGTTATGACCAACTGTATGACAGATGCTACACTTGGGTTGGTATTCCTCAGGAATAACTCTACTCGGACCTTCATTAATCAAAGCTAGGTTAGAACATCTCCTGAAATTATACCCTGGTTGTCCACATATTCTACAATTTTGTGTAGTTTTCCTCTCCAAATACTAGATATGTCGACCCGCCCTCGGGAGGCCTGCTTGTCTCCTGGAGATTGGATTCAAAACCACCCTCTCAACGATGTCAGATGGCACAACCCAAGTGGAAGGATGTCCAATCAGAGCGTTAATAAGTGTCTGTCTCTTGTAGTAGTCCGCACACAGGGATGTGAAATCCATGTTTTGGTCTTTGTAAAAACAATGAAAACAATGAGATTCACTTTGCAGTAATAGTAACTGTATGCTATAACGTATGATGTACCTTGCGGCAGCGAGCACATGTGAATATGGAAGCTGGTCCATTTGGAATTTGTTGCATGTGCAGGTCTTTTGGGCTAAGTCAACGGTCCACTGTTTTCCATACCGCTTCACAGAGAATATGTTCCAGTCAACTGGATTTACGGTCATAAAATTACACTTCTCCACGCTTTTTAGGATCACAAGATGTGCTGCATCGGTCAACTGATGATGCATGGACTGTGCAGCGCTATGACGATCGTGAAACCAACGTTATAGCATATTCCTAATGAACTCTGCCATAGTCAACATAGGCAGTTTCCGTGCAAATTTTAGGCATGAGTTTATGCATTCTGCGGCATTTGTTGTCATCACCCTGTACCTTCTGTTGGGGCAGTGTACACGGGGGTTCACTTGTGTGAACCGGTATCAATTACATAATCATATGCATTCAAGTGCAAGTTTCGTAACTCTTCCATATGCCGGTTATAATCCAACTTGGTGTATGCTCAGGTTGTTTTATCCATTATTACAACAACATCCTTTCTATGATATCGCTTTTTAATATTTTCATAAAAGTGCAATAAACATATGGTATGGGTGGCATAAGGAAACACTTTAGAAATCCCTACTTCAATGCTTGCATGACGATCAAAAATGAATACCAAATCATCTATATGGCCAAGGGCACCTTTCAAGCAATCCAAAAACCACTCCCATGATAGGTTGTTCTCTGAGTCACCGTAGCCAAAAGCAATGGGATAAACCTGTCTATTCCCATCTTGTGCAGTTGCAACAAACATTGTACCCCCAAATATTCCCTTTAAATGAGTACCATCAACGGTAATAACTGGATGCAGACACCTCTGGAATCCTCTAAGTGAGGCACCCATCTGTTGGGGTTTATGCCCTAAGCATGTAATTTGTAAATGGATTTATGAAGTAAATAAAAGGAAAGGTTCAATTCGTTCTGTTATGTTATTTATTTTATAAACTTGTGTACTTATTAACATCCTGGATTGCCGGATGTAATCTCGAACTGTGTATATGAGTGTCATATACGGATGGATACAGTAAGAGACGTGCAATCTAAAGAGTCCATAGATAGCAAATAAAGCTGGGTACTTTATTTGTGGTTAATCTATAGATGTGGTTCATTCCGTAATGTACAGTGATTCTATCATGAATCATTCATATATGATATGGGAATGGAGGCACCTTGTATGATGTGATCATATAGGACTGTGCCATGATCTATATGAATCTAACACATAGATCCGTTTATCAATGAGATTCATATATATCAACTAATGATGGCTATATATGGGTGATCTTAATCCTAAGTGTCTTATCGACTCTTTCAGGTTAAATCGTGGTCTTTGATATAAAATGGGTGAGGTCAGATGTATTTCCTGATCAATATACTCCGTATGTTGGGATTACGGTTTGGCTTATGGCTGGGAAGGTTTGTACACAATAGTGGAATCCACTCCTTCTTGTGAGAAGTAGATGGTAGTTCCCTTAAGGGTTGATTCGAGGCTTGGACAATATGAGCGCTCTCCTAATTCCGTGAGGAAGTAGGATTTATTGTCCATTAGAGAATCAATGGTACTTAAAGGATATATGTAATTAAAGGGGTATAACGGACATTATGACCCAGCTCTAATTATGAACTATTATGGAGGATCACACCATATGTAATAGCTATATCGATGGACACCGAGTTGTATCGGTCTGTGTAAAAACGTCTGCAATTGAGAGAGTGCAGCTTCGGGTTTTTTGTGGAATAACACCGGAGTTAATAATCAAGGAATATTAATTAAAGAGCTTAATTAATGATTCTAAGGATTATTGGAGCTCAAAATATTGTGGGTCCATTAGGTCCCCTTGCTAGCCCGATCGATTTAGGTAACAAGGGTCACGGTTAATTAATTGGATTGTCCAGTTAATTATGTTACAAAAGTGACACGTATTTATTCGGGAATTAATTGAATAATGAGATTATTTAATTAATGGATAATGGTGATTAAATAACTTAAATAATGAGATTATTTAATTATGTTATTAATCACTAAATGGAGGGTGTATGTTGAAATTTATTTTTGAATAAAATAAGTTAATGTGATTATTTTATTTTTTTAAATAATTTATTTTTGAATTTAAATAGTTTGAATTCAAAATTAAAATCAAATTAAAGATATGAGATATTTTTTATTTGAAAGTTTTTAAAAATCAAATATAGATTTGATCAAATTTTTAAATATTATATATAAGATATATTTTATTTAAAATTAAAAAAAAAAATTGTTGTGTGTTTCACGCACAGCAACATACTTATATATATATATATTTGACAAAAGAATAAAAAATAAAAAGGTTTAGTTGTTGTTTTTTGGTCAAATGCATTAATTGGTGCGTGATAAAAAAAATAATAATAACAGCACTGTGAAAGTTTTTTTTTTGTGAGTTATTTTGTACAAAAGTGTGCATGAACAAACACCACAAAGAGAGAAAAGGTTTTATGTACAAGTGTTGTTCATTAATATAAAAAAAGAGTTTCTTATTCTTTTCTCTTCTACACCCTCCATCCTAAGTTCTTGAGAACCGTGACGTGCCCACACGCAGTTACCAATCCCGGGAATAGCTAGGAAGATCAGTGGTACAGACCAAGAGCACATCGAAAAGTGAAGGAGCCTCCAAACGTTGGTATGGTTCTATTTTTTATTGATTACAATTTCATGTATTTACATATATATTTTATTAGTGTAATAATTTTTATATGTATTTGTTCCGAAAATAATTACGATCAAAAGTTCACTGGTCCCAGATACAGATTACGATCTGTATAAAAAAAATAAAAACCTGTTTCCGTTGCGCAACCGGTGAATTTGGTTCCAACACCAACGACATGGAAAAGTAGAGGAATTTACCATCTTCGTCGTACAGTAAGTCAGTGATTGTTCCCGGATTTTGTTTTCGTCCAACACTTAACCGAATAATAGCAGTAGTTGGAAGGTTTCCTCATGTGTTCCATAGGTCAGTGACAACGCATAATCTAGAGCTTGATATGCCTTACTGTACATGATTTGAATGCCATACATTGTTTTCATGTCGGCGATTATGTCTTTCGAACGCATTAGTCGACCATCCTGTTGTTGCAATCTAGGTGGCACCACTTCTCCGATTATGACTGCACTAGCTTGTCGATGGCGGCGGTGAATCTCCTCTAACAGATAAGTGTGTTCGTTGACAAAACTTCTTACTTGGAAGTATGTCGCTTCATCTCTCCTCACCGCTCTTAACTTCCTCGTACAGTTGTCCATCAAACAAACCAGATGTAACGTTGTCTTGTCTTGTTCAACCTTTTCACCTTCCACTCGAAATTGTTCTGCATTGCAAAATGCCCAACCAATCTCTTCAAATCCTTTTTACTAGGAAAAAATTGCCCTTTATATATCATGCTTACAGGTTCATCTTCCACCAAGTTCCTGCTTCCACCCATACCAAAAGAGTACGATTCTGCTCCTGGAATTACCCACGTTATGGTATTGTCAGAATCAGCTTCAGTTACATTAGGCCGGACCTCAGAGGTCCCAACTATAACTACTGCACTAGAACTACATATGTGTAAACATCTTGCACGTCTTTCCGTTTGGACAGGTTCTTCATCTTCCTCATTGTTCGCTACATTATTTACCGGATGCAAATTTGCCTCATTAGCCATTTCATGAATTGTCCCAAAATTCGATTCATTGTTCTGCTCATAATTCATGTCATTGTACATCTCATTGTATTGGTGGTTGTACTACCTAGCATTCATTTCAATTTGACAACCAAATAACTCATCCAATTGAGGTCCAGCTATATAACCATGGTCGATTACTTCCAGTGGGACACCACACATATTTTGCTGCTCTTCGTTCCCACTTCTTTCTTTGAATAATTTGTTGATTCTGCCTGACGATCGAAATTATTGGGTGTTTCCACGAGCAGAGGTATCTTCAGCTATCATATTTGTTGTTACCCTCTCAATTAGACTAACGCATACTTGAAGGGTCACCCTATCTTCCCCTAGCACAAACAAAATAGCATCATCGTTTCTTATAAATGTGCGACATGTTGTCGATGATTGATATAGATTATAGATCAGCAATGTATTTGTTCACATCATACTTCACAACGGTTTGCACGATTGACACCAGCTCTTCGTAAGTCATAGTCTTTGACACATACATTCCTTGGTTATCGGAACCAAAAAAACCTCTGACTTCCATCAGGTAATTGCTCTCATCGACCGTTGTAAGATATGACTATTCTCACCTGATCCATTGTCCTGTGAAAATCATCATCACAAACCTTTATTAACAAATTAAAAAATTAAATTAAGTTTACAATTATTAAGAATTAAAAATATTTATTAAGTGTAATGGATCGAGAATATTATCAAAGGGATCAAGCTTTTTGGAAACGGATCGATAATATTTTCTAAGGGATCGAGAACTTATTGTAAGGGATTGAGCTTTTTCCAAATAGATCGAGAACTTTTTCAAGGGATCGAGAACTTTTTCAATGAATCGAGAATATTCTTCAAATTATCGAGCATTTTTTCGAAATGGATCGAGAACTTTTCGATGGATCAGGAAATTTTTCAAGGGATCAGGAACTTTTTCAATGGATCGAGAATATTCTTCAAATTATCGAGCATTTTTTTAAAATAATCGAGCATTTTTTCCAAATAATCGAGTTTTTTTCAAAATATATAAAACATCGATTCAGTAACAAATATGCTCGATTCTTCTTTAAATATTCTCGGTTACACCTGAAAATTACTCGAATCTATTAAATGTTCATACATGTTCTTACAACACAGAAATGCATGCAAAAAATCAGAGATGCATGAAAACAGAAAAGAGAATACACGAGATCAAAAAAGTTACCTTCTTGTGTAGATTCTGGAACGAGACAACTTTTTTGGAGAGAGATACAAGTTTTCAGACAACTTTTTTGGGGAGATACAGGGGAGTTCAGAAACCTGCCTTCTACAAATTAAAGTTTAGGGGCAACTTCAGTTGTTCACCATAATAGATGTCTTTTAAACTTAAGTTATTAAACTGATAAAATCATCACAAAAAACAATAAAAAAAGGTGACATATCTCACAATTTCCACTTATTACTATGCCATCAATGTAAACTCCTCCATTCATTGCACGGTAGAGTCCTTGTCAGGGCACGTATGTTTGTTGTGTCCAACTGAATGATAAATGCTACACTTGCGGCGGTATTCCTCGGGAATAGCTCTGCTTAGACCTTCATTAATCAAATGTGGGTTAGAACACCTCCTGGAATTATGACTCGATTGTCCACACCTTCTACACGATTGTGTGGTTGTTCTTTCCAAAGACGAGACATGTCGACCTGCTCTCGAGCATCTTGCTTGTCTCCTGGAGATTAGATTTAAAACCACCCGTTCAGCGATGTCAGATGGCACTACCCATGAAGAAGGGTGGCCAATAGGTATAATAGGAACCGAGTAAGCATCAATAAGTGTATGTCTCTTGTAGTAGTCCATACACAGGGATATGAAATCCAAGTTTAGCTTCCTACAGCAACAATGAAAACAATGAGATCTAGGTTTTAGTAATATAAAGCGTAAACTGTAGCTAGTAATGTACCTTACCTCTGCGAGTACGTGCGAACATGTAAACATGTCCATTTGAAATTTGTTGCCAGTGCAGATCTTTCGGACTAAGTCAACAATCCACTGTTTTCCAGACCGTTTGATGAAAAAATATGTTCCAGTCGACTGAATTGACGGTCATATAACTGCATTTCTCGACACGTTTCAAGATAACAAGATGGGCAGCATCGGTCAACTAATGACATATGGATTGTGCAGCTCGATAGTGATCGTGAAACTACCTCTGTAGCATATTCCTAATAAACTCTACCAGTGTCAACATAAGCAGTTGACATGCAAATTTTAGACATGAGTTTATGCATTCTGCAACATTTATTGTCATCACCCTGTACCATCATTCGGGACAATGTACGCGGGACTACTTGTATGGACCGGTATCATTGACATAATCGAAAGCATTTTGGTGCGGGTTATATTTCAATTCAGTGTACGATCTAGTTGTTTTGGCCATTATAGCGGCAACATCCTTTCTTTGAAATCGCTTCTTAATATTTTTAGAAAAGTGCCAGCAACATATGGTATGGGTGGCATAAAGGAACACTTTTGAAATCTCTACTTCAATGCTTACATGTCGATCGAAAATAAAAACCAAATCATCTATATGACCACCAAAAACCACTCCCATGAAATGTTGTTTTCTGAGTCGATGTACCCAAAAGTAATTGGATACACTTGTTTGTTCCTATCTTGTGCAGTTGCAACAAACATTGTACACATGAATCTTCCTTTCAAATATGTACCATCAACTGCAGTAATTGAACGCATACAGCTCCGAAATCCTCTTAGTGAGGCACCCAACGATATAAAAAAATAGAGAAATTTACCATCTTCATCGTATTATAAGTCAGTGATTGTGTCAGGATTTTGTTGTTCCAACAAGTAACCAAAAGATGGTAGTAGTTGGAAGTTTTCTTTATGCGTTTCATAGGTGAGTGACAACGCATAATGTTGGGATTAATGTGCTTTGTTGTACAGGATTTGGATACCATACATTGTTTTCATGTCAGCGATTATATCCTTAAGACCCATGAGATTTCCATCGTGTTGTTGCAGTCTAGGTGCAATGACTTCTCCAATTATGACTGCACTAGCTTGTCGATGGCGAAGGTGAATCTCCGCTAACGGACAAGTGTGTTCGTTGACAAAACTTCTTACTTGGAAGTATATCCCTTCATCTCTCCGCACCGCTCTTAATTTTCATGTGCAGTTGTCCATCAAACAAACCATATGTAACGTTGTCTTATTGGACCTTTTCACCTTCCACTCGAAGTTCTGTCGCATTGCAAAATGATCAACTAGTCTTTTCAAATCCTTTTTTAGTGGTAAAAAATTGACCTTTACAAATCATATGAATCATGCTTATAGGTTCTTCCTCTACTAAGTTCCTGCTTCCACCCATACCAAACGAGTATGAATCTGCTCCAGGAATAACCCACATTGTGGCATTATCAGAATCATATGAAGTTACATTAGGCCGGACCTCGAAAGTCCCAGACATATCTGGTGCACTGCAACTAAGTCTATATACATGTCTTCCACGTCTTTCCATTTGGAAGGGCTCTTCCTCTTCCTCAATGTTCTTTACATGATCTACGGGATCAATATTTGTCTCATCATCCACCTCATGAATCAGCTTAAGATTCGGTTCAATGTTCTGCTGGTTGTTCATGTCATTGTAAAACTCATTGTATTGCTTGTTGTACTGCCCATCATGCATTTTAATTTTACAACCAAACACATCGTCGAATTGAGGTCCGACTATATCAGCATGGTCGGCTACTTCTGGTGGGACATCACATATGTTTTCCCGACCTTCGATCACACTCCTTTCTATGCACACTTGGTTGCTTCCACTAAACGATCGAAATTGTTGAGAATTTTCACGATGAGGGATATCATTACCTATCACATCTCATGTTGCCCTCTCAATTAGACTAACACATACTTGAAGGATCACCCTATCTTCCCCATAGCTTAAACTAAACATCATCGTTGTTTCTTATAAATATGTGACATGTAGACCCAAGAACGATTGATATAAACTGTAGATCAGTATTGTATTTGTTCACATCATACTTCACAATAGTTTGCACGATCGACACCAATTATTCATAAGTCATACTCTTTGACACATACAATCCTTGGTTATCGGAACCTAAAAACCTCTGACTTTTGTCGAGTAGCTGCTCTCATCGACCGTTGTAAGATATGACTATTCTCACCTGATTCATTCACCTGTCAAAATCATTATCACAAACCATTATTAAAAAAATTACAATTACAATTACAATTACAATTAAAATCAAGCACTTGCCAAAAAAAGGATCGGGAAAATTCCCAAAAAGACTCGAACCCTTCATAAAAAAGCTCAAGCACCTCCCAAAAAAGCTCGAGTTTCTTTTAGAAAGGGTTCGAGCTTTTTCGGCAAGTGCTCGAGCTTTTTCGGCAAGTGCTCGAAATTGTTTTGGCAACCCATTTAAAAAAAGCTCAGACCCATTTGAAAAAAGCTCAGAGACATTAAAAAAACTCGGAGACATAAAAAAAAGCTCGGGGACTTTTAAAAAAAGCCCAAAAACTTCTAAAAAAAACTCGAATACTTATACAAAAAGCTCGGAGGCTTTTAAAAAAAGCTTTGAGTATTTCGAAAAAGTCTCGGACAGCCTTTAAAAAGGCTCGGGACTTCACGGATCAAACAAATGGACTACATGTTCATACAAAGACTGGGACAACAAATCATAAGGAATTGATACAATGTTACACTACTCAGAAATGCAAGATAAAAAAAATGAAGATCAAAAATGTGTTACCTTCTAATGTAGAATCTAGAGAGAGACAAGTTTTTAGAAAGAGAGAGAGGAGTTGTAGATCGATTTTCAGACAACTTTTTGGAGAGAGAGAGAGAGAGGGGGAAATTATTACTTTTTCGTTTTCAAAGTGTAGATGGAAGCATAAACAGGATTAAAACTTCATTATTTAAGAGCAATTTGGGTAGTTCACCATAATAGGTGTCTTTTAAACTTAACTTATTAAAGCAGTGACATCACTCCAACAGACCAAAAAAAAAGTGACATTACTCCAACACACCAAAAAAAAAGTGACATTTCTCACAATTTCCACTTTGTAACAAAGCTATTTCGAAATATAAAAAAAATGTTTTTTCAAGCCAAGAGTACTTATTAACTACATTTACATTAAAAATAATCTGAAATAATTTTGTGATTCAAGATTATTCTTGAAATTACAAAGTAAAATTAATAAGAGAGTAAATTGCATACAACCTCCCTAAGATTTGCTCTTTGACAATCGAAAACAACTTTATCATTGACCGATAATAACCTCCAATCATTTGTTAAAATTGGTGAAACTTAATCTTTGACATACAAAGATACCAAAATACTCCTAAATTTTAAATTATATATATATATAATAACTATCCGGTGCAAGATTTTTTGTACATAATCGTCAACACTTATTGGATTACCACCGGTAGCAATCTAATAACTATCGGTAACAATCGACGATTCCGTACGGGAAATCATGCGCTTGAAAATTTTCATATATATATATATATATATATATGAAAAAGAGAGATGGATCTCGCCATCCGAGAGATGGTGGAGATCCAATTATAAAAAAAAAAAAAAACTTTTTTTTTCTAAATGGATTTCCACCATCTATCTCAAAATGTACGGTGGAGATCCAATTAAAAAAGTTTAAAAAGAATGAAAAAAATGAAAATACAATGTTAACCTTTTTTTTTCCTTTATTAATTTTATATTTTTTATAAAGAACCAACATTACACATAAAAAGGAAAAACAGGGTTAGAGTCCAGCCAAAGAAACTCCCTAACAGAGGAGAAAGCCAATAGAGCAAGCTTATGTGTCAAGGTATTTCCAGAATTGGAAATCGCTAGACACTTACAGTAGCCAACATCTAAGAGAATGGTCTTGATGTCATTAATAATGAATTTTATGACGTTTGGTTACCGTGATGGAATGTTAATGGGAATAGGAATTAGAATGGAAAGGAATGGAAAGAAGATTTCTTTGTTTGCTAGGGACTTTAGAATCAATATCTGAATCAGCATTATTTTATTTGGTATACAACTGAATGGAATGGAATTAACTGTATTTTAACCAAATAACTTTAATTACAAAACATTTATAATAACATGATATATTATGGATAATAATAATAATATATATTGTATAAGTATAAATTATGTAATATATATATATATATATATATATATATATATATATATATATATATATATATACATATTATAATGTATACATTATATTATAATAATAATAATATATTATATATATTATATATTATTTTTGGAAAGGAGAGTATTTTTAGAGTAGAATTGGGGTATAGAGGGGTTATTTTTTGAAGAGAAAATTTGTTAATGGAATAGAATGGGCATTCCATTGGTTTTTGGATGGAATGTTCATTCCACCAAATGATGGAATCCCTATTCCACCAAAATGATAGAATCTTCATTCCATTATATTTTAACAAACCAAATGAATGGAATGACTTTCATTCCTTCCAACCAAACATGACAGTGTCCCATAGTGAAGGGAGAGAATCGTTGAGGACGGAAACCGCAAAGGTGGAGGATAACTCAGCTAGATCAACACAGATATTATAGAATTGGGCAAGCAGGATGCCCTCCCGCAACGCAACGAGTTCACCCACAATAGGACTGAAATTCCCAATCAGTTGGTTAGAGCGAGCAGCTAAAACCTGCCTTTGTCATCCCGAATTGCAACACCAACTTCAATGGACCTGGCATTCTTAAGACGGGCTAATGCAGTATTGAGTTTAAACAAACCCGGAGGAGCTAACCAAACAGCAGAAGACCCTGAAGTTGGAGGGGTAGGCCGGATCGATAAAGCACACTTAGAATTCTGGAATTCCGATAAAATGGCCTCTAACCATTGCATACATGTAGAAATATGGAATTTGTTATTTGGAACAGGAATGAACATGGCGACTCTAAATATCCTGTTTATGGGCAGGTCTCGTAAATTAATTAATTAAAGTCAATTCTTACATTTCCTAGAATCCTAGGTTTAATCCATGTAAATCCGATATTTATTATGGGAGGAGATTGTTGGAGTTGTGTAAGAGCTGGTTGGCTTCGAGGCTGGTGACCATGCAAATCATGCAAAGATTGATGCTTGAAATGTGTTGCAATCGAATCAAAGTACCTTTTCACTGGTCCACGTGGCATTCTATGTAGCTTCTCCCCTCTTTGGAGTTTCTTTTTGGTCCTAGTTGTCCTCTTCACACTTCATGCTTACTTGTCCTACAGATATTGGATTGCTCATGTTTGGTAAGGTTGTCCTTCAACCATTGTCAGACAGAGTGAATTTGCATATCAATAAATGTGTATATTTACACGTCAACTATATGCAGTAAAAGTATACATTATAAACAATTTAATCAAAAATCTATCTTCAATCTCCTATCTTCTATTTTCCATTTAAAATAGGGTTCAAAAAATTAATGGTACCTTTTTGGGGATTGTTGTATAAATAGCACCACATTAATAAATCATATTTAAAAGGCACCGTTTAAAGTGTGGAGACCTAAATACCCAAGTCATCACTTTCGTTGTGAAGAAAGAGAGAAAAAGTAAAAACAAAAAAAGTGAATCGACGGTTTCGTGTTCACGGCGACGGTACCGGAACTTGGAACCAGTTTAACGTTGAACAGAATATCACAATTGATCGAGGTTAGTTGATCATTGAATTTGTATCGTTTTGGTTGTTGAATAATTGAATGAAATGTTAGAATATGTTTTATTTGTGGATCTGATAATAAAAATGGATCTGAGAATAAGAATGAAA
Organism: Dipteronia dyeriana; assembly: GCA_032871835.1. NCBI lineage: Eukaryota > Viridiplantae > Streptophyta > Magnoliopsida > Sapindales > Sapindaceae > Dipteronia > Dipteronia dyeriana. Next base: position 95,420,816 of record CM065296.1, on the reverse strand, counting down.
ATGAGTTAGGTTAAGGTTTTGTATTTGTAAAAAAACTGTTGAGGAAGATGAAATCGAGCTTCGAACATTTGTATAAAATCTCGGAGCTTTTATACAAAAACTCGAATCTCTTATACAAAAGCTTGATCCGAGCTTTTATAAAAGCGTCGAGCTTTTATATAAAAGCGTCGAGCTTTTATATAAAAGCTCGAAGGTTTTATATAAAAGCTCGGAGGTTTTATAAAAGCTCGGATCGAGCTTTTGTATAAAAGCTTCGAGCTTTTGTATAAAAGCTTCGAGCTTTTGTATAAAAGCTCGGATCGAGGTTTTATAAAAGCTCTGTATAAAAACTCAGAGATTTTATACAAAAGCTCGATCCGAGCTTTTATAAAACCTCGATCCGAGCTTTTGTACAAATTCTCGAAGCTTTTATACAAAACAAAAGCTCGGATCGAACTTTTATAAAACCTCAATCCGAACTTTTATAAAACCTCAATCCGAACTTTTGTACAAAATCTTGAAACTTTTATACAAAAGTTTGGAGTTTTATACAAAAACTCGGAGCTTGAAGATAAAAGCTCGCTTCGAACTTTTATCTTCAAGCTCCGAGCTTTGGTTAAGGTTAGAGCTTGTTATTTCTGAAGATTTCACAAGACCAAAAAATTAATTATGTTGTTGTTTAATTTCATATGACGAATCGGTTCAGGGAGTCGCTTAAAACTCCAGTGGAAGAGTGGTACGAGGGTAAAGTCACTCGCCATGACCATTTCGATGCCCTTGGCCAGATAGACGACGCCATTAACCGGGTCCCTACAGAATGGGCTGAGGAAGACCGACGTCGGTTTAGGGTGTCCTGTTTTGGGCATTTATTGACCATGCCCCGCCCGGTGAAGTTTTCAGGTGGTATTATCCAGCAGATATTTCTGCAGGAGGTGCATCATAATGGGCGCTCAGACGAGATGTGGTTTATGTTAGGCACTCATGAGGTGAGGTTCTCCAAGGTAGAATTCTGTCTAATCACCGGATTAAGGTTCGGAGTAGTACCGGATACGAGCAGCTATGTTAGCATGGATAATGGCCTACATCACCGGTACTTTGGTGGTAAGTATGAGATTTCGTCCTTCGAGTTAAGAGATGTTCTGAGGCGATGTGAGTTTCAGCAGGCATACGATAGTATGAAACTATGTCTCATCTATATACTGAACTGGATACTTATGGGGTTGGACGAGAGAGTCAAAATTCCAGTTTGACAGTTACAGTTGGTGGATGATCTGGATGGTTTTGACGCGTTCCCGTGGGGTGCACACGTGTACAGTCATTCCATAATTTCATTCAAGCATGCGCTTGACGAGCGACGAGAGCGGTTCCAGAGACGCCACCAAGCAAAGGGACGTGACAAACATATGGTAGAGGCGTACAACATTTATGATTTATCTTACGCCCTTTTGGTAAGCGTTTTATGAATAAAATCATTTACGTTTGTAATCGTCTATACGGAATTTAGAAATAACATATATTTATTTGTAGATTTTTGATTTCGAGGTGATCCCCGAGCTTTTGACCCAATTCGGGACTCTGGTGGCTACCGATATGTATCCTCGAATTTTAAAGTGGGCGTTAAAGATACAGTCGAGAGGGGATAGGTTGTTGAATATATTCACAGATCATGTAAGTGTCTAACTTGTTAATGTTAATAAATAAATTCAATTACACAATGTTCTAACAACGTTTTTAGATGTTTGCAATGACGGAATCGATGGCCACCCAAGCTGAGAGGGGTAAACCCTATTATGCGGAGGTGATACCAGATCCTTTGGGTGGCGGACAAAAAGGTATACCGGATTCAATGAGGGCGAGTCCGAGTGACCAGGACGTTATACCGAAGGTAGAGCAACATCATGTCAGTGAAGAGATGCATACGGACACAGAGTTGCCCCATGAGAAACCTCAGAGGCAGCGGCGCATACGATTTACGATGACGGGACACAATGCTGCAAATAGCTCACGAGGAGACGGTGTAGGGGCGCGTGAGGTATGTTAAAATTGTTGTTCTGCATTTATTTGTTTCAAACGCATGTACGTGTGCATGACTGACATTGTGTACTTGTTTACAGGACCGACTAGAGCTTAGAATCCAAGCATTGGAGGGTTCAGTCCTAGCTTTATGGGATGATCTGCGGAAAAGTGATGAAGAACGAAACAGGCAGCATCAGCAGCTGATGAACTTAGTCCAAGCTTTGTGGGGATCGACATCAGAGACAGCAGGAGAGAGCCCACAGTCCCATGATCGAGATGATTCATACAGAGACTTTATGGGTGGATATAGTCCTGTCGACGGGACAAAACCAGCCAGAGACGTAGGTGGTATGCCCGATACCAGACCAGAGACATATGGTACCGTACCCGATACACATGTAGAAGTCATTATAATGGTGATTAAACTGCCCATCATTTATCTCAATTTGACATCCAAACACATCGTCGAATTAGCCACCGACTAATTCACCGTGGTCAGCTACTTCCGGTGGGACACCACACAGGTTTTCCCTACCGTTATTCCAACTTCTTTCTGTGAACAACTGGTTGCTTCCGCCTGAAGATCGAAATTGTTAGGTGTTATCACGAGGAGGAATTTATTCACCAATGACACCTCATGTTACCCTCTCAATTACACTGACACATACTTCATGGATCACTCTATCTTCCCCCAACATAAACTGAACATCATCGTCGTTTCTTATAAACATGCGACATGTAGTCCCAGGAACCATTGATATACACAGTAGATCATCACTGCATTTGTCGACATCATACTTCACAACGGTTTTCACGATCGACACCAACTCTTGGTAAGTCATACTCTTTAAGACATACATTCCTTGATTATCAGCACCTAAAAACCTCTGACTTCCATCGGGTAACTGCTCCCATCGACCGTTGTAAGAGATGACTATTCTCACCCGATTCATTCTCCTGTCAAAATCAAAATCACAAACCATTATCAACATTAACAATATCTAAATTCAATTTCAAATAACAATTAAAAAACCAAATGAATGTTATAAAAAAAGCTCAAAAATAATAACAAATGTTGGAATTAAAAAAATTCCTTCAGAACAAAAAATACTAGTATAATCAAAGTACAAGCTTGAGCCAATACACTTAAATCTCATAAAAACAAAATAAAATCTCGATCAAATACAATAACATCTCGGATAACCATAGTACAAGAGCTCGGACCGAGTTTTTATATAACTGCTCCGAGCTTTTATAAAAGCTCGGAGTAGTTATATAAAAACTCGGTCCGAGCGTTTTTATATAAGCCCCAAGCTTTAATAAAAGCTCGGAGTTGTTATATAAAAGCTCGGTTCGAGCGTTTATATATAAGCTCCGAGCTTTTATATTATAGCTCCGAGCTTTTATAACAGCTCGGATCGAGCTTTTAAAAGCTCACATCTTTTATAAAAGCTCGAATCGAGCTTTTAAAACCTCGCAGCTGTTATAAAAGCTTGGAACACTCTTATAAGCTCGGACCGAGCTTTTTATAAAAACCCCGAGCTTTTATAAAACATCGAGCTTTTATAACAAACCTACAAGCTCAACCTATATTCTCGGAAAGTAAGAAAATAATCATAGTGCACATTCTGGAGACTAAATGTTCATACATTTATTGCATACATCTTAAATCACTCGTAAAAGCATGACAAGACACTAGGGAGATCATAAAAATCAGTTACCTACAGATTTGAAAAATACACTACTTTTTTAGAGAGAAATAAACCTATCTTTTTGAAGCCGAAGATGAAAGCACAAATACAGCTTTTAAGGACAATTTTGATAGTTCACTATAATAGGTGCTTTTGAAACATAAATTATTAATATGGTGATATCATCGCAATGGATAAAAAAAAACATTTTGGACTATTTCCACTTTAAAATACCAACCTATTAGTGACATACATGTTTGATTTTTTTATTCTTCTTTATTTTTTTATTTTTATTTTAATAAAATATATATTTTTTTTAATTAAACAATTTTTTTATCTCTTTCACTGAAGCTTCCTACATAATAGATATATACATTTGCTTGAAGACATATTTTAACCATATCTCTGTCCTATTTAACATATAATTTTTTAAATGCACAATTGCATTATCTTTGAATATTTCGTCTCTCAAATAGCAATTTTTAAAAATGAAGTGACATGAAAATCAAAACAATACCACCATAGTCACTAGAGAAGAGATCAATCTACCAAATTGTTGTACAGTCTAACTTGACACTACTTCCATGCAAGCCATATATAAATGTACATGCTCAATGAGAGAGAGAGTGGGACTACTACACTCACTAGTATACAAAAAACCTCCGAGAGGGAATTATAAGTTGTACACATCAACATCATCAAGCTTCACCAGACATTTGACCTTCCTCGAAATCCCATCCCAACACTGTTGTTAGAGGGGGACACGGTTGCTATATTTGAATTATAAATCAGGAAAACAATTAGAATAAATGAAGCAACTCAGAGGACTTCAACATTTCATTCATAAAACACTATGCTATATGTTTTACTTTTCTGGAATTAGTACAAAGTGGGAGGGATGCCCTTAACTATTATATGTCATGTACCATGATCTGCACGGAGCGAAGGGCAGTCTCTTCCAATTATCATTCCCATGCTGCATAAGCAGCCATACTCAATAACCCAAACATCATTTTGATCTGTAGCTCCTTTTATGGGGATGGTTTCCAATCAAATTGAAGATTGCTAAAACCGTTGACAGCTCCCAATCCACTGAGCAGCTGGTTCCCTAAATCTGGTTGTTGATGATTCATGCTCTGATCTCGGCCCACTGTTGTCATACCTATCCTTCCGTTCATAACAGAGTTATTACCCATTGCAGCTCTGATTCCATTAGCCATTGCAGACTGACCAATCCCACCACCCATGTTGCCAAATCCAGTATTCCCAATAGCCGAATTATTGTTGACTAGCCCATTACCCACCAGGGCATTGCCAGTATTTAGAACTGTACTGTTACCTGTTGGCAAAATCCCATTAACATTTTTAACATCGTTCCCCAAAGAACCAACACCAACCATGCCACCAGCATTGTTAATTTGGCTGCACAACATCATTTCCTGTATGATCTTCTGGACAGCACTTTGAGAATCATTCAGGTCAGGCTCTCCAGAAAGAGCTGGCTGTTGCACAGATATATTTGCTGGTGAACTTGTAGTACTCATGTGATTGGCAGATGTTAAGGCGCTATGAGACGTTTGTGGGGGATTGTTAGATGATGGTGTTGGTGACTGGAATGGGGAAGGGTTTGATTGTACTTGCGGAATAGTGTTTGAGGAACCAGGAGATGGAATCTGAACTGAAGTTCCACCATAAGGACTGCTTGCATTATTCATCGTACTTTGCTGTCTGGAGTTCATAGAATTTTGGTGGAGAAGCCCAACGATGGCACTGGCAGAGGTAGATGCAGATGCTGGGTTAAGTGAGTTATTTACACTAGCCATCCCATTGGTTGCAGTAAGTTGCATTGCACTGGCCTGGACAGAGCTCTGATCAGTATTTGAGTTCTGGGCTATCGTTTGCTGTTGTTGCTGTTGCTGCTGCTGCTGCTGCTGCTGTAGCTGATCCTCAACCTGTTGACTGTGAAACCCAGAAGAAGCACTTGTTCTTCGAGGAAACTTGGCCAAGCTCTCTGCAAAGCAACAGAATTTAATCACTGCGAAGTTTGCATCTACTATAATCTGAAATTTGCTCAAGACCATATAAATATGAAACATAGAATACATCAATGTTGACCAAGACATAGATACTTGTTTAAGACAGCAATATAGAGAACATCTTTTTTCTATCACCAATGACAGCATAATAACTAGGGTGGAGGGAGAAGCTCTTCTTCCATGATCGAAGTAAAAATTGGAAAGAAGCTACATTAAACAACAGACTACAAAACATTTTCCACGGAAACATGACAAAAAAAACGAAGAGAAATAAAAACTATGATCGTGTCTACATTCAACAAATTCCAAGTTTTTTTCCTGAGAAAACAATTTCCAACTGCTAACATTTTATGTTTTCTGGAAAATATCCAAGTTTCCCCTTCTCTAGTCAATGATAATAGCAGTATTACCGAGAAAAGGAATTCTGAAAACCCAAGTTTCCAGCTTTTTGACAAAACTGCAACATGCCGATGGGACATATAATTAAACTTCAAGACTTATTTCATGAATGAAAAGGATAAAACCCAACATCAAATTCCAAAAGCTATCCAACCCAACAACAATCACCGAGTTCAGGTGAAATTGTCAAACTGAAGTTTCTCCGATAAATGTAAATAATAATCTTACTAAATTTACTTCTCAAACTACAAAGTAATGTAGGATCATATTCCATTCACTCAATCAAATCCAAAGAGGCAACAAGTTTGGAGACAATTAAGAGTTCACTTGACCCATCCTAAGAGGTTGTAGGATAGAGAAACATATGGTTTGTGAAAACTCCAATAATATACTTTAGCATTATTCTATCTTAAAAGAGGCTCTCGCTCCATGTCTTTTAACTATGTAAATCATACCAATAAGCACAATAGAATGTGAGAGAGATCATTTCAGCCTGTCCAGCCTAATTCTACCACCTAGAATGATAAATAATAATAATAATAATAATAATAGAAATAATGATAAAATACCAGTTTATTTTTACACCTGGATCACAAATAAATGAAGAGGTAACATACTAATTTCTCAAATCATATGTTGGTCAAACAATATTCTTTCTCTCAATGGAGTTCAGGACTGACTCTTCATTCTTCTTCCATCACAAATAAATGAAGGGGCAACATACTAATTTCTCGAATCATATGTTGGTCAAACAATATTCTTTCTCTCAATGGAGTTCAGGACTGACTCTTCATTCTTCTTCCATTATTAACCCACTGGGAAGAGTTTTGCCACCGTCACAAATTTTCATCAACCCTTCCACACCAAATTGTTCCAGAACCTGCTTCCACTTAACTTACCTTTAAGATGCATGACATGAACTCTGCACAGATGATTTAACCTGAGAAGCCTCAGCACCTAGCTTAGTTATTCTTCTCTCAAGTTTATTGTGCTAGAGTCTTCTAATCAACAAATTATAAATTTCCTCACTCCAATACAATTGGATTTTAAATTGATAATGTTAAACAAAGTATTATACATCTCTCATCATCCCGTGTACTTATAAATAATAAAAATGAGGTCCACTCAATCACTTTTAGTAGCCTTGAAGCCCTTGATGTGTCCTATAGCTTCCCATTGCGACTAATTAAAGTTAAAATTACATCCTAAGGCATATGATTGTTAACATTTTCGCCAAATGCCATGGAAACCCCTAGAAGTTTTCAAGTCTCCAGTCGGCACATTAATAGCATACAGCGTAAAGCAGACAAAATAAATAACATGACAAACAAAAATTTGCACAGCCATCAGCTACGCCAATAGTAGTTCAGTTCTTCAGGTCAGGGCATGAAGCTACAGGACCTATTTGTGGTCATGAGACAGAAAGGGACCCACGCCCTAGTAGCCTTGTTAAAGGTAATTCAAAACAGATTCTATGTCCTGAAACCAAGCCAATTTTGGAGCAACTTTGTGATAATGGTCAAAATTCGGAAGCAAAAACAATTTAGTTTATCATGGGTAAGGACACTATTATTGACATAATACCTGCTATACGAAATGCTGACATGGATAGAAAAGGAACAGTTTGAATAGCATCTACTAGCATGACTGAAACATTGTTAAAATACTTTTACATGGTTTTTTCGAAAACTAAGGAAACTTGTGGAGATAATAAATATTTTTTGTTATCACCTTACGACAAAGAAGGTAATAATTATAAAATAAAACGTAAAATATTAAAGAGAGAATTGGGAGAATAAGAGAAAGACATGTATTTCATTATCAAAAGGCATTTTACATATGCTAACCCAAATTTCTTTATATAGATGTAGTAATGGGCCATTGATTCACAATTTCACATGTAATTGATGCGGGACAAAATAGTAGCAGACACTTCTATTTACAACACTCCCCCTTGAATGTTCATCATTTAGTCCTACATTGATTACATTCGAATTAATGGCCCATTACTACACATATTTAAAGTTTGGGCTACCTTATGTAAAATGCCTTCTAATAGTGAAATACATCTTGACTAGAATTATATCGTATTAAAAGCTGCGTTGACTATAGGTATGGGTCATTATTATTACAGTACTATTGCATGTAATGTTGGCATAGCAAATCTAGAACCATCAACTAATTGACGAACCCGTGGATCTTTTAATACACAGGATTGGAATTCTCTGCGAGAAAATCGCTGAATCTAAAATAAAGGTCCCTCTGCTCTTAATTGAATGATGATTAGCTAACTTACAGATGCTCAGTAGCTTCCTACTACTATCATAATTGGAGGAAAGGAAGGTATAATGAAAAAGAAAAAAAAAAGGGAAAGAAACAACAATATTGTAGAATAAAAATTCCTACCAATCTGATTAAAAAGGAAAAAAAAAAAAAAAAAGAATAGAAAAACTTTTAATCTTACCCATGGGTCCAGTCCCCGTTTCTCGACTATAATCAATCAAGTCTTTCATGCTATTAACCACTTCTGATATCTGCAACATACACAAACGACAAAAGGGTCAATAAGACTTCAAAGAAAAATTTAAATTAAGCAGCTTGACTGACAATTGTCGTAATCAATAATCATTTCCAATGACGCAACATCATTCAGAAAAAAGAAAATCAAGATAACAATGTGAACATGAGATTTATTAAAGAATAAATCAATCCAATCAGAAATGAAAATAATAACTGCACAAGGAACATTTTCCATCATGACACCTTAGTGCCTTACGTCTATAGCCTTGACTGTATCACAAATATTCATCCAGTGTTCTAGTAATCAGCCTAGTCAGCCGCCTAACTGGGCCCTTAGTCGGTTCCGGACGCTGCAATTAAGGCAGGCCTAGTCAGCCTTCCTAGGCGGCAGGGATCCTAGTCGGCGCTAGTCGGCACTACTAGGTGGCCTTGGAAGAGTCAAAGCCGTTGACTCTGCCTATGTCTTTTTTTTTAGATCGGACTTTAATAAAACGGCAACGTTTTGGCTTCAAGTTAATGAAGCACAAAACGCTGCCGTTTTGAACTTCATTAACATGAAGCCAAAAAACATTGGAACCACTCGACCAGAGTCACCAGACCAGACCCCTCTGGTCCTTGCCACCTCTCGTTCACCAGCCATTCATCGCCGCGGCCACCATCTCCAGCCGTAGTCCGGTCATCCTGTCCACTAGCTCCGGCAGTCGTCTTCTAAGGTTTGTTTTCTTAGTTGTTTAGTTTCTGCTTTAGTGTTATTTAGTTGTTTTAGGGTTTGTATTGGGCTGTCTGCCTAGGCGCCAGGCTGCCACCTGACTAGCGCCTACTAGAACACTGTATTCATCAATGAAGTAGATAATTTTCAATGTATGAACCAAAAGCAGGACTTCCAGAAGTTTCCAAGACAACGGATAAGATATTTCAATTAGAGAATAAGGTGCCAAAATGAAAGAATGAAAAGCTTACTGGGTCATGCGTTATGATAGAATCTGTGAAGGAGGTAAAAATAATATATTTGTAAGGAGAAAAAAGAGATTAAGAGATGAATATGTCATAGTATCTGACTTCTGTTAAATGAAATTGAAAACACAAATTATCTATGTCAACTGGCACTCATACCCAACATAATTCCCATAACTGATCAAGTTACTACTGTTAAACAAAGAAAAAAATATATAATACATACAGATCAAAATGGGAATCATGATAGCATATTGAATATGAGAATAAAGGATATCACCTGAAGGCATCGAACATATCTCTTCGTATACCCTAAATCATTTACCAATGGCACTTCCAAGGCTTTTGCCAATTGTCGGGCTGACGCGACAAACCTAAGCAAAACAACTCAATAAATTATAAGGAAGCATTACAGATTACACATCATAGATACAGTACAAAAAGTAAATCAACCAATACTGTGTTATAATGAAACATCTCGTGCATCAATGTCTGAATATCCTTAACCAAAAATTTTCTTCCGATATATACAATAGTAAGTAACCATGAGATGGAGCCATTTTGCAGGAATGCCACCTATACAATTACATTACTTGCAAGTCCTAAATATGTATATATGCATTAGAGAAACACTATCCAGACCAAAGTACAAAAAATCCTAAAGTCACTGACTTCCTCTGTAGATCAGTGTTTAAGATAGAAACTGGATGCCATAAATGAAGAGAAATGAAAATGTCATCTTACATCTTCGGGACATCATCAGCAAAGTTCAGAAGAAATACAATACATTAAATTTGATATATAATGTTACAACTTAATTTGATTGCTCAATTTTAACTTCATAAATATCATAAAATCAAAAGGAAATGTTTTTCCCGTGGAGATAGAGGGCAACAGCTACATGTATGTCGAGCTTCCAACTTTAAGCTTAACAACAGAAAATAATAGCATTATGCAGTGGCTTGGAGACATTACAAAAGCAATGAACATATGAACAGACTTACATATTACAATTGTTTTGTAATTCTGGGACAGATAAATTGGATGATGCGTTTTGAGTAGCAGCTTGGTACTTTTGAGCTGCAGCCCCCAGCTGACTGACCTGCGCAACATAAAACTATGTGAGGTCAAATATGGAAAACATCTGATAACATAGACTGATGTTCTGATATGCAACATAGCACCCAGCAATAACTTCCAACCTTTTAATTCATTGAACACCAATAGCTATACAATAACAAATAGAAATTTAAGGGATCAATCCCAAAGAGATACAACTGAGCCATAAAACAAATACAATAGACTCAGACAAAGATGCAAATAAATGTATCCAATGTGCGTAATTCTATTCTAATTCAAAAATCAATGAGACCTTTTAAGTGAATAGTTTATTTACACAGCAACGTGTCACCAGATAACACTTAATATCAAACAAGCATAGTTGTTATAAAATGAAGAAAACAAATTAAGTCTTCTCTCAACTCAGCATCTGAGCAAACTGGATTTAACTTGAAAAATGTTCCAGACAAATCATACACTACTAATAATCAAAAGCCATGTAAAAGACCTTTTAAATAAAGCGAGATTTTATATGAAATGACTTTACTCAATCATATGATAAATGAAATAGCTTGATCAATAACCTGTGGTATCAATAATCTTCGAGGGATAAGCTCTTCATGACGTCGAGCACAAAACTCCCAAGAACAAATCTGGTATGAAGAACAGAACAAAAAGAGAGCCAAATTTGATGCCAGTTAGTAATTTATTGTAAAGAAGTGATCAAAAGCAAAAGGTACTTTCCTAATATGTACCTTCAGGTCCGGTGAGAAAACTATCCGGAGTTGACCATCACGAACAACACGAAGTTGCTCAAAGACACTCTCCTGTATCGCTTTTGCATAATCCAGGACTATTTGTCCAGATGAATTCTGATATTCACGGGGCATATCAACATAAAGAAGTTCTTCCAGAGTACCACTTTCATACTTAATCTTGAAAAGCCTGGGGAGAACCTCAACAGTTGCTTCTAAAAAAACAGTAAACACAAATGAAGCAAACATATCAAACCAGAAGCTCAAAATCTTAACCCTGGATTTTAATATCATGCAGAGAAAACTTAAAATTTTGAAAATATAATGAAAAGACATACCGAAACCTCGGCCTGGCTTGCGATTGCATATCTCACAGTGCCACACATCCTGCAAAATTAGCAAACAATCTTGCTCATTACAGTTTACAGCAACACTTAGATTTGATAAGCAAGTAAAATAAATAAATAAATAAATAAAAACAGATAAATTTACAATTAATTAGTGCCTCTTAGTTATCTATAAAAGACCATTAAGCTCTTAAAAGCACTAAAATGATATGAAGCAGTTCAAGTATAACATTAAGGAGATAGCACAGGAAACAAATACATATGTTCCAGAAAATGATTGACCTCATTCAATCATTTACAGTTAAGACATCAGCTACGAGCCCTACGATGAGATTCAAAGGATGTGAACATTAACAAAAATAGTTTATGTGAAAGAGTCTCTCCAGCAGCATACCTGTGGAAAAACACCAGTAGTTTGGCGGCCACTTCCATACATAGAGACGCACCATTTTTTCTTGGCATTGGGAGCAAAGTACTCGGCGACAAATTTTCTCCAGAAATCAATGTTGTTGTCCTACATGAAGATGATACACAATTACTAATTACAATACCATGCACCATAAATGACAGTAGCTTCATGTTAAGAAAATCTTACTTCAGGTCTGTGTTGTTGCTGGTACATGTAATGTGTAAGACGCCGAGCACACATTCCAGGTTCATATACAGGTTTCACAGTAGATCTCATAGACAAATTCTGCTGTTGAAACTGCTGCGGTAACTGGGATCGTTGTTGAGGCATTGCTTTTAAGATTTGCTGTTGTTGATGATGTTGTTGTAGTTGCATGAATCTTTGCTGCTGTAAAAGATTAATTTGGGCAGCGGCAGCCTGAGAGGACTGCCTCGACATGTGAAGAAATTGTTGTTGCTGCTGTTGCTGTTGCTGTTGCTGCTGTTGTTGATGAAGAAACAGTGACTGATCAGAAGGTTGTGGTTCCATTTTAACCGGTGCCAGACTTCTCATTGTCGGAATATGTTGTGGTTCCAATTTCACTTGACCAAGGTTTCTCAACGGTTGTAACTGTTGCTGTCCATGTTGATCATTAGACACTTGTGGCTCCAACTTAACTGTTGCAACACCAGCTAACCCACGAATGGATTGATATTGTTGTTGCTGCTGCTGCGCCTGCTGGGTATTGTGAGCAGCAGAGAACTGTTGCATTGGTTGCTGACCATGCTGAAAATTGTGAGGTTCCAGCTGTTGGGACTGCTGTTGATCAGGTAACTGATTACCAGAAGGATTTGAAAACTGCTGACTCTGAAGCTGACCAGACGAACCAGAATTCACCAAGTTCGATTGTACAAATGACGATGACGGAGCATTAAACCCCACCCCATTACCAACACCTGAAAGTGGATCTGACTCGGCCCCACTATCCAAACCACCACGCTGGCTTGTCCCTGGACCAGAAAGCCCAGAATTTGCTCCCCCATTCCCAAAAGACTGATTAAGGAGGGAAGTCACATTGGGCGCATTTCCAAGCATATTCATGCTATTATACTGTGTTCGCGGCGACATAAGTGATGGGAATGCTGCTTGGGAAGGTAAAGAACCCCCTTGACCTCCCAACATTCCCGAATTTGATCGCAATAGAGAAGGCGAAACAGACTGGGCACCACCAATTGGAGCCTGCCCAGGCTGTACCATTTTCCCAGGATAACAGTAATCTACAAAACACTCTCCTAAACTAAAACAATCTAAAATAACATGAATTCAATTAAACTACAATTACACAACCAAGTGCAAAGAACTGGACATAGAACTCAAGCCAGTTGGCATGTCAACTCCACATCCGAGGTTATAGGCATCCAAGTCTTCATTGTGCACCAACAGAAAAGGGTATGTTTTGTGCCTGAGGATATGGTGTTGAGTTTTACCATAGACAAACCACAGAGTAAAGAGAACCAAAACCAAGGAAAGAGCTTTGATTTTGAACATTCTAGAGTTGCAATATCCCCACAAGACGAGCCGTACTTGAAAGGCTTTCGCATGAATCTCTGTGTGATACAAGAATTTTTAGATCCAGTACAAATAAAAAGATACCAAGCAAGCTAACAATTAACAAGAAAATCTAATTTTCGGTGTAAATTATGGCTTCTAAATCTCATTATCACCATACTATCGACCAAAACCCTCCAACAATAACAACAAATCAACTCCAATCAAATCTTAAACAAACCCAAATCATTAAAATTCAAAAACCCACACAAGATTTATTAGAATTAAGCAAAATCCATGAAAGAAATAGTACTTTTCACGACTTTTAAGCTCAAATTAAAACCCCAAAACGGAGTCCAAAAAGCACAAAATTCAAAGTTAACAGAGACACTGCACAGATTATGAACCAAAACGCAGCGAAAAGCTGAAAAACACAACTGAAACAACCTCGATCGAGTGCTGGAACTCAAACATCAACGATCCAGAGACCAATGAGTTAAAAAATAAAACAAAAGGAATGGATGTTCAACAGAATAAAAAGGAGAAAAAAAATAAAAAAGAGGTCAAAGCTAAATACATATAGAGAGAGAACTTACAAGAGTTTTAACTGAACAGTAACAGATGTATATAGTCTTCCAAAACTCTCCAAACCAATAAAAAGGAAAGAAAAAGGCAATTGAAGACAATCAGCTCCTTGTATTAATACTTGTCTTCTTCAATAAAAGAAATACAATTTCAGTTGAACAAAGTTGGTCTCCAGAGTTTGTCCTCCTCTTCTTGAATCAAAAATCTCTCTTGGTTTTTTTTTTTTTAATGAAGAGATGTCTCAGTGTATGTGCCCTGTTCTCCGCTGTATGTAATCTAGAGAGAGAGTGTTAGAGAGAGAGAAAGAGAGAAAGAAGAATGTGTCTGTCCTTGCGGACGTCAAAATTGTATTCGATCTGATTGAATTTTCTTCATTCTTTCTTTCTTTACCTTTTCTCTCTCTCTCTGCCTCAAATGAAGTCAAATGCTATTCTCTCTCTGTTCACTATGTTGTATGTGCATGATGCATGTTATCATATATCATCATCAACATCATGCATCATTTGGGCGTGATGTAAGAGATTATCTGTCGTGTGCTTACTCATAACATTTTATGCTACACTATCGATTAGCAACTTGCTGTCTCCCGCCTAACTTGAATAAAATACGATTCAAGGACAGGTGTCAAACAAAAAAATTGAATGAAAAATGCTTCTATACATCAGGTTCATTTTTGTTGAGTGAGCATTACCCCCTCCTGATAACGTATGTTCAGATAGGGGTAAATTTGTCCCAAAAGATGACAGTGTTTGGATAAATTCACTCCCTCCATTGACACATGATATTCATACAAGATAGGGTAATGCTCACCCGCCCTCAAGGTGGGTGATCAAAAATGGACTCCTATACATATGCCACAAATGGTGTATCTAAAAAACTATATTGACATGTCAAAATTTTATAAAATCCAAACCCATTTGAAAATAGTCGATGGGTCTAGTTTATCGAATCGGATTGTTAATGGATTGACTCATAAAAACTTATAATATAATAAGTTTGTTTTTTATTCACATTTTTAAAAATGATGATTCGTTATAACCTATAAATATATAAGGAATTTTAAATATATATATATAAGGGTGATATTCAAACTATGAGATTTAATAAATCTATTTTTTGGGTTCAAATACATAGGGTTCCTCTCCTATGCATGACAGCAAAATATTGGAAGATTCTTGGGTAGTATAATTGGAGATGTGTAAGAAACTGATGTAGGGAAATCAGGCAAATATGTGGGAAAGTATATAGTGTGAGGGTGGCAATTGATGTAACTGTGCCGCTGTGAAGAATTTTATAAGTAGACGTTATGGGGGATGGTAAGGAAATGGTTATTATGCTCAGGTACGAACATCTCCCGGAGCATTGTTTTCAATGTGGGCGATTAGATCATGTGGTGAGGAAGTGCTTGGAGCGCAACGATTGTATTAGTGTCACATGCTATGATACCTTGTATGGAGCCTAGTTGAGAACCACTAGTCCGTCTAAGGGTGGTCAGTTCCGATCCAAACGTGATAGCAACCGGGATGAAGGAGGAGGTGATGATAATAGTCTTTGGAAAAGCTCTCCGGTGAAGGATCGACCAGGAAATGATGGTATAGGTGAAGGTACGGAGGGGCCAGTAGTTTTAGAAAGAGGTTTGACTCCATTACTGACGGATTTGCTTGTGGAAAAGGAAAGAGGTGATAGTCTACGTTTGGGTGCTAAGGATCCTAAGATTCTGGGAGCACAAACAGGGATTTTGGACAATATGACAGACCCAAATCTGGGGATTGCTATTAATAGGTCAGATTTGATTTTTTCGTCTGTAAAGACAGAGTCTGTAAGGCACCTAGGGAGCAGGAATTGTCCAAGAAGGATTACGTGCATGGGAAGTTAAAGTCTTCAAACGAAGAATCTAATTTTTATCTAAAAATGGGTGTAGATAAAAATAAGTCGTTAGGGGACTGTGGGCCAAATGGGGTGCCTCTTAAGGAGCAATCTATTGGGAGCCTTAGTGGACTTTCGAATCCATCGGGAGGTAAGCCATTGGTCGATCAGATGGTTATCGAGTCTAGGGAGGTAAAATGCATAAATTTGGCTACGGCGATAAGCCCAAGTCAAACATCTAAAATTACGGTGAGAATTGGTGATCCGAGTGGGGTGTTAACAAGAAAGTGGAAGCGATGGGTAAGAGATGGGGTGAAGTTCGATAATGATATGGCGGTTGGGACTCAGTTAGGTAAAGAGGGATTGTGGAAGGAAGAGACATGGATGAACAAAAACAGAAGCTTGTGAAGTACGATGTTGAATTGCGAAGAAACTTGAAAGACATATCGACGGGTCGGTCTCTACTGGCTTACCGATCGCCATGAAAACCTTATTTTGGAATGTTCGAGCGATAGGGAGCTCTCGGACGTTCCAAGTCCTACTAAAAATCAAGCAGGAATATAAGCCAAGTGTAATTTTCCTCATGGAAACAAGAACGGATCATGTTCTTTTAGAGAGTGTTCAAGTTCGGATGGGTTTTCGTAGGAAACTAGTGGTTGATGCTGATAGAACAAAAGGTGGTCTATGTTTGCTTTGGAGTGACCCTATTGATGTTTGTTTATTATCTAATACACGGTATCATATTGATGTATAGGTGGTTTATTCTCATAAGTGCAAGTGGAGGTTGTCAGGATTTTATGGGCATCCGGAGACTTCTCAGCGCCACCATGCATGAACCCTCCTTCATCGTTTAAACACCATGTCGAATCTTATATGGATATGTGTTGGGGACTTTAATGAAATTCTTGATGAGTCAAAAAAAATGGGTGGCTTCCAACGACCTAGGTGGCAGCTGGATTGTTTTCGAGCGGTCATTGATGAGTGTGGACTTCAGGATATTGGTTTTATGGGACCATCGTTTACATGGTGTAATAAACGGGAAGGATCCACAATGTTCCAAGAGAGACTTGACTGGTGCGTATGTAATTTTCAATGGAAGGATATATTTCCTGGAGCGTTGGTCAGACACCTAGAATTTTGGAAATCTGACCATCGGCTAATTCTTATTGACACTAGTCCTCTTAGGGTCCCGCAAAATTTCTATAGAAGGTTCGGACGTCGATTCCACTTTGAGGAATGTTGGGTTGATAAAGCAAGATGCGGTGAGGTTATTAGGAGTGCATGGGATTTGTCTTCCACGCATCACAACAAGCATGGCCTGACAAGAAATATTAAATTATGCACAACCAAATTGGGTCGTTGGATTACAGAGAATAGAAAGCGGATGAAATAAGGAATTGCTTCCAAGCAAGGGGAATTATGACAGGTGTCAAGTTTTATTAAGGTTGGGTCTTGGAATGAAATCCGATGGATTGAGAAGGAGATGGATGTTCTTTTGGAGCAAGAAGAGGTTTACTGGAAGCAACGTTCTCGTGAGACTTGGTTGCGATGTGGAGATAAAAACCCAAGGTATTTTCATTCAAAAGTTTCATCAAGGCGAGCTCATAACATTGTCTTGGGTTTGTTTGACAGGAATGGTGGGTGGAAAGAATATAAGGTTGTTACTATTATTGAGGGTTGTTGTGCTGACTTTTTTAATTGAAGCGAGCTATCTCCACATGTTTTAGAGCAGGTCTTCCATTATGTTTAGTCACATCTGTCAGCGAGCAAGAGTAGGTTTTTGATTGTAGATTTTTCTACCAATGAAATCAAACGGGTAGTCTTTAATATGTCTCCAACAAATGCACCGGATCTCAACGGTCTTTCTGCTCTCTTTTACCAGAAATTCGGGCCTACGATGGGTGAGAAGGTTACTATGGCTTGTTTGGGTGTCTGGAATGATGGACATGGGTTAGAAGACGTCAATGGTACTCTCATTACACTTATCCCTAAAGTTAAGCATCCAAAGCAGATTTCTGATTTCTGCCCAATAAGTCTCTGTAATGTACTTTATAAAATTATGGCAAAAGCGCTTGCAAACTGATTCTGGAATGTGTTGGAGGAGGTGATCTCAGAGACTCAAAGTGATTTCATCCTTGGGCGCTTAATTACCGATAATGCTATTATCGGTTTCGAGTGCATGCATGCACTTAAGTGTAGGAAAAAAAGGAAAAAAGGGTCCCTTGCTCTAAAGATTGATATGTCCAAAGCGTATGATCGGGTTGAATGACCGCTTTTGGAAGGAATGATGAACCGGCTTGGTTTTTTCTGAAATAGATTGACTGTATCATGAGGTGTGTGAAATCAGTTTCCCTCTCTTATCTGGTTAACGAAGAGATTTGTGGTTTTGTCAAACCTTATAGGGGTCTCCGTCAAGGCGATCTCTTGTCTCCTTATTTGTTCATTATCTGTGCGGAGAGGCTTTCCCAGTTGTTCTTAAGTGCAGAAGGTTGAGGCAGCTGACTGGCTTCCAATGTTGTAGAAGCGATCCAAAAATCACACACTTGTTTTTTACCGATGATAATATGATATTTACACGTGCTTCAAAGAAGGATTGTAGAGCTATCAAGTCCATGTTAGATATCTATTCGACTGCTTCGAGACAGGTTATTAATTTTCAAAAATCTGCCATATGTTTGAGTAAAGGTGTCTCTCGGCATCGGGCAATTTCTCATGCAAATATTCTAGGTGTTCAGGTACTCAAGTGTCATGAGAAATACCTTGGCTTGCAAAGTTTTGCTAGTCGTAATAAGAGAGATTTATTTGTAAATATTCGAGATAGGGTATGGGATCGAGTGAAAGGATGGCAAAACAAACTTTTTTTGTCAGGGGGTAATGAAATTCTTTTGATGGTTGTCGTCCAATCAATCCCGACTTAATCAATGTCCTTATTTAGATTGCCAAAATATTTAATTGATGAGCTCCATCAGTTAAGTGCCCGGTTTTGGTAAGGATCAGGTAATGGAAAAAAAAGGATTCATTAGTGCTCGTGGAAATCGCTGTGTAAAAGTAAATATTCTGGAGAGTTGGCGTTTCACGATTTATCTATATTTAATCAATCCCTTTTAGCCACGCAATGTTTGAGGCTCTTGTGTAGGACGGATTCTTTGGCTGTGAAGGTCCTGAAGAGTTGTTATTATCCTGACTCTTCTTTATTACAAGCCGAGTATAGGAATTCGAGTTTGTTCTAGTGGAGGAGTTTTATGTGGTGTAGAAAGTTAGTGGAAGCGGGATCTCATTGTCTAATTGGTAAGAGGACTTGGTTTTTATTTATAAGAATCGTTGGATACCGAGACCTTCAACTTTTAATGTTATCTCTACTCCGGTCTAGGAGATTTTGGCTACAGTCTAGATGTTGGAAACTCCTTTTGGAGTTTGGAATGAAACCTTCATCTGAAATAGTTTTATGCCGGAAGATGCAGATTCGATTATAAGCATCTCTTGCTCTTTCTCTCAAGCAGCTGATATGATTACATGGCATTTTGACAAGTCTGGATCCTTTTCGGTGAAAAGTGGTTACCATCTAGGCTGCTCATTGACTTCTGGTCCAAGCACTTCGAGCTTGAAAGGCTTTGACTCCTGGTGGAAATAACTTTGGCATATTAATGTCCCCTTTAAGATTAAGATGTTGGTTTGGCGAGTCTGCCATGATTGGCTCCCTACCATGACTGTGTTGTGTAAGCGTAAATCTTTGATGGATAAAACATGTCTAATGTGCAATTCCAAGCTGGAAACGATTCTTCATGCGTTGAAGGGTTGCCCTTCCTTGCAAGTGGTTAGGGTGCAGTGTCCTTTTGTGAAGAATTTTCGTGCTACTGATGATACAAAATTCTTTGATTTTATGTTGTCCTATAAGAATCATTTGATTCTTAAAGAGATGGAAATGCTTTTCATGGTTTTATCGTGCTCTTGGTATAGGCTTAATGGTAAGATTCATCAGTCCTCAATGCGCCACGTTAATGATGTTGTTCCATGGGTTGAGGCATATCTAATAGATTCTCGTAAAACATCTACTGAAGATGTGGTGTTGTACAAGACTCCTAGTAGAGATGTGCTTTTGTGGGATCCTCCAGCAGTGGGGATGGTTAAAGTTAACATCGATTCGACCATCGATGCTAGTAGAAAGAGAGTTGGGTTTGGTATTATTATTAGGGACTCTAATGGAGCTGTTATGGCTTTAAGTTCCCAGATTATTTTTGCTGGCTATAGTCCTCTAGTTGCTAAAGTTGCTATTTTGAGAGGTATCCAATTTGCCTTTGACTCTAGTTTCTGGAATTGTATTTTTGAATCAAATGCTGAGGTGATTATGAACTTAATTAACTCAAAGGCAGGCAATAACTCTAATGTGGGATTGATCATCGAGGACATCTTTTTTCTTAATAATTTTTAGGAATGGAGAGCTCGTTTTGTTCCTAAGAAAGCTTATCAATTAGCTCACTCTCTTGCTAAGTTGGGTCTTATTACCAATTCTAATGGTTTTTGGATTGAGGAGGTTTCTCCTAATGTGGCTTCATTTGTGTTGGGTGATTGCCTTTTTCTTTATAGCTCTGTTTCTTAATAAAAATTTCTTTTCTAAAAAAAAGATAAAAAATCTTTGTATTTACCAACTCAATAGTAAATAAATTTATTGAAGTTATGGAATTTCTAAAAAAAAAAATTCTCTACGATTACCGTCATGATATATTTTAATATTTAATTAACAAAACCTGAATAATAAACTTTAAAACTATAAATCGATTATATCCGTACATTCTCATCCAATCATCCTAACCAAGTAGTCGTCTTCTACTTTTTTATAATTTGTTTTTTGAAATATTACAAGAACCATTATAATAGAAATACCGGGACCTGCCGAGATCAAACAATACATGTGCGGCTCGGATATCTACTTCCATAACGGGAGATAACTACTTTCCACAACCCGAAAAGAAAACTCCTCACACATGCTTGTAAAATACACATAATGGGATTTAAATCCCTAACCACATATGTTATGTGGAAGGGAGGTGCACTACCAGTTCTGTTAAGAGGTGATGTGCTTCTACTTTCTTATAATTATACTATCAATTCTTAGTAAATTTTAACGGTGTGAATTTATTCATAAAGTTATCATTTATTCACAAATATATTGAATTTATTAATGTATGCTAATTCTTCTTTAAGTTAGTATTAAAAAAAACCCTAACCTTTGAATTATTATTGGATATACCGTTAGCATTCCATTTTTATTAACTGAGTTTGACCGTTAAAAAGTGTAAAATGTCTCTATTTAAGCTTTAACTGTATAAATTGACCATTATACCCTCATAATTTATCAAATAATTAAATAAAATGATACAAAAGACGAGAATGTTAATATGCAAAGGAGAAGTTATTTTATGGACAATTTTATTCCCAAAAGTATTGAAAATAAACCAGAACATGTATCTTCTATATATATTTATTTGTCTTTTTTTATATAAATCCAAACAAATACTCATTTTCAATGTTTTTTGTTCATTCGTTATGTTGTTATTTTTAGGGATAAAATTGTCTAGAAAATAACTTCTTCTTTGCATGTTAATATTCTTGCATTTTGTGTCATTTTATTAATTTTTTTTGTTAAAGTATGATGATATAATGGTCAATGCATACAAATGAAGCTTAAATAGAGACATTTTAAACTTTTTAATTGTCAAACTCAGTCAAAACAAACAAAATGCAAACAATATTAGTTCATAAGGGTGTTTTGTAAAATAAAAGCATTTGAAACTATACATATAATAATAGTTCAAAGATGAGGGAAGGTTTTCAATATTAACTCTTCTTTTTTCCTTGACGGATTAGGATTTCGATCATATCATCATCTCACGTTATCCTCATCTAAATCAATGGTCTTGATTAATTCTATCTTTTGAAAGAGTAAATACATACATATTAATAGAATAATCAAGACCATTAATTTGTTATATTAAACACATAACAATAGATTATAAAGGTAGGGATGGGCATAAAAGTTGAAACCGAATTGAACCAAACCGAATCAAGCCGAAAAAGGGTGTTTGGTTCGGTTCATAACTTTTATTCGGTTCAAACCGATTTGAAATTTGAAAACTGAATTGAATTTGGTTCGGTTGGTTTCGGTTTAAAACATAAAAAACTGAACCGAACCAAATAAACTGAATCATCTTAATAAATTATTCTGTAAAGTTTAAGTTTATTATGAACTGTTTATTAATGATGTTTTATTTTGGACCACATTATCTATTGCATTTTTGAACTTCTAATTTATAGAAATTATGAAAAATTTATATTTTAATTGAATATGTAGACTGAATATGATTGAAATTTTAGATTTAGATTGAAATTTGGCTTGTATTTTGTTTATGTTTTCTTAAAAAAAATTGAGCTCAAATGTCAAAAAAAAAAACAGCTTAAAAAAGCCCAAAAATCGAAAACATATAAAAAAAACCTTCAAAACCCAATAGGCTCATAACCAAATTGAACCAAACCGAACCGAATCGAAATTAAGGTGTTCGATTCAATTTGTTTTTTAGGTTCAAACTGATTAACTTTTTAAAAACAAAAAATATAACGGTTCAATATGGTTTTGCCAAAACCGAACCGAACTGATATGTGCCCACCCCTATTAATTAAGGTGATAAGAGGATCAAGATCCTTCCTTAACATCTAACACAAACAATTTGACCTTTTAGACCTAATTGAGGATTAAGATTCCCAAACACAACATAGTGACGATTCAAAAGGATGAATTATGAAAGTCATGAAATATTTAATTTTCAAGTTGTTTATTTTGGACTTTTGTTTTCTTAAAATAAGATGTTTTAGACATAATGTTGGTGCAACTGGTTGAGTAGGGTTACCCGTTAATTTAAAATATGGTTCCGGGTTTTTATATTTAACTGGTTCCTTGTTAGAGATAATTGGGGTCAAGTTGCTTCTTTCGAACTAGAAAAGAGAATAGTGGAGCACAAGGTTCGTCGGTTATTCATCTATTTAGATACATGGAATAGAACTTCTCTCACTTTATCCGCTAGGGATCTGACCAACTTGACCAGGGTTATCGTTCGGTCTCTAAAGAAAAAAGGTAGACCTTTCCAATTTGACATTGTCTAATTCTTTCATCAGCTTTTTGCTAGCTATAAACGATGTTAGAGTTTATTTTTTATCAGTGTGCTTAATTTTTGTTATGTTGCCTTTCAAGTCGTTCACCTTAATTCTTTTTCTTTTTTTTAGTATTAGCCGCATACACAGTTTACGATGTGCAAGCACGTCGAGCTATTGCAGAGGCCAGCCACATGGATTCGTCTAGCCTAACGATGAATGGAATAGTCCTACCATAAGATTATAAGGCCAACGAGGATGAGAATGCCTCTAAGGAAGAAATCGTCGAGGAAGTTCCTTAAACAAAAGCTGGATCCAGACCAAGTGGTTCTGACATTCGTGGGAAATGAAAGGATATGGTCGGGGGTCCCTATTCCTTTTGCAATTCCTTCTACACAAAATGATCATTCAATTGACGAGATCGAGGTTGAGGATCCCGTTGCTAACCTTGACACCAGCGGGAGACGCTCGGGAAAGAAGAAGGACACAAGTTCGTATAGGCAACCCGTCCCTAAGATTCCGTGAGTGGCCACATATGTTGATTCTTTGCCTTTCGAGTTGTTTGCCTTAATTCTTTTTTTTTAGTATTTGCTGCACACATAATTTACGATGTGCAAACGCGTCGAGCTAAGGCTGTTGCGGAGGCCAGCCATATAGATGCATCTAGCCAAGCGCCGAGTGGAATAGTCTCACTGTAGGATTATAAGGCCAGCAAGGATGAGAATGCCTTTAAGGAATAAATTGCCAAGGAAGTTCTTCAGACAAAAACTGGATCCAGACCAAGTGGTTCTAACATTCGCTGGAAAGGGAATGATATGGTCGGGGGCCCTATTCCTTCTGTAATTCCTTCTACACAAAACGATCCTTCAATTGAAGAGATCGAGGTTGAGGATCCCGCTATGGTCAAGGACCCTATTCCTTCTGTAATTCCTTCTACACAAAATGCTCCTTCAATTAAGTAGATCGAGGTTGAGGATCCCGTTGCTAACTTTGACACCAGAGATGTTCAGGAAAGAATAAGGCCACCAGTTCACTTAGGTAACCCGACCCTATGATTATGTGAGTGATCACATATGTTGATTCTACTGTGGACGGATGGGATGAAGATATTCAGGGAGTTGGAGCGAACATACCCATTTATTCCTCGAATGTTCTTAGTGAATAAGTTAAGGGTGTTCAAACAAGTGAGTATAATGTTAAGGAAGTTCAAGCTCCACTCCCCACCCCCTTGGTAATCGAAAATCCATTTGTTCCTAATCCGGAGGTAGGCATTTCTCCTAATGTTGTTACGACATCTGTTCGTATAAAAGGATCCAAACTCCTTAGCCATAATCTGAGTCAAGTGGTCCAAGTACTTTCTCGGGCAAACCAATCAGTCAACTACCCCCATAAGATATGCTAAGAGCCATGGCTTCCGGGCAAGCTTATATAAGGGAAGATCAGTGGAGCTGTATCAAAACCAGGACCACCCCTAATCGGCTCAAAAACTTTTAAAACGGCTCTGTCTACGTAAGTTATTTATTCCACGTCTGAAGCTAATGTCTCACTTTTGCCTAACACTCATTCTTGTACAGATGGTCTATGAGTTAGTAGACGTCTTTCAGACTAGACTTGCTTGAGTAGACAAAATCAAGCGTTTTGAGAAGTAATTTAAAAAGAATGAAGAAGCTCGTGCTTATATTGAACGGATATGCTAAGAGAAACTTAGAGTGAACTATGAGCCCATGGAAAGATGTCTTGCGGTTCAGCTCGAAGCTGAGGAAAAAGCTTCCCTTGCTAAAGATGAAGTCAAGTCTCTCAAGGATCTATTGTCTATGACTCAAGAATCCATGTTTCAGGTTGAGCGAAAAGCTGAAGAGGCCAAATTGACTTTTGAGAGGATGGTCAAGGATCTGAACTGCCAAGCCATTTCTATGGAGGCATTATCAAAATAGACTGGAATGAAGTTAAAGATTCAAGGAGTTGATCACTTCAAGAGATATCCAGATTATGACGTCCTTCTCTTTAGGAATTCCAACGAGGAATGGTCTCAGTCGAGGAGTTTTTCAAAGTGAAAACAGGGCGATTGACAAGGTCAAGGCCAACTGGAACTTGTCGATTAGAAGACATGTGGATAGATCCTTGGAGGCCCTTCGAACTCAATTAAAGAAATGACACGTATATTGTCACATCTAGGTAAAGAGCCTCATCCCATGCACTTTGCGGTCCCTACCGAGAAAGCATTTTCCACCTTCCATGCGTACCAAAAATATGGGATAAAAGTTGAAAAGCCTGATGTTGGTCCAGTGGCAAGCAGAGACTACAATGCTTGGTTGGGGGACGAAGTAAATGAGATAGCATGGCGCTCAGACGTGAGCTTGTTAAGCAAATATGACTTGGTGCTTGACAAGAGCGGCATAAGTGTTAGTCAACCTCAAGAATCCATTGATCAAGGCTCATGGCTTCCCTTTTAGTTTTCTGCTACCCCTTTTTGTCATTTCTTGAATGTACTTGCCCTTATTGGTATTTTACTTGTACATTTTCTTTTGATGAATTGAAATATTTTTAAGGCTAATTGACATTGATGCCCTCTAAACTATGCCCGAATTTGCACATTACCCCATATACTTTTTTTTTTCTATTAAACCTCCTGAACTTTCATAAATTGGTAATAGGTGATGAAATTGTAACACCGTCTATTTTTCTGTCATGCCAAATTGAACTAAGTTCCCATATTATGTACATAATTGCATCAAATTGAAAACAGCATAATAATATAACCCAATTACCCCTTTGACCACATTTTAAAAATTAAATAGAAATAAATTAATAAAAATTAAATTAAAATTAACAAATGAAACTCATCGTCTTCCTAAAAAAGCTGGGAACATATTCTTCATAAAAAAATTCGTCACTCCAGAAACAAAAAAAAATCCAAATATCCAATCAAATTCCACAAAAAAATAAATAAATACAGACCTTCATCAATCCATATCTAAACACACATCCTTCATTAATATCATATTTCACAAAAAAAAAAAATAATAAGCAGTAGATCTGCTTAATCTTCAATCAGATGCCACACCAAATAAACTAAGAGAAAATATCTAACTCCAAACCCCAATAAGGGACTGTGCATTGTCGACTACATTGGAGAAGGACTTGAGGTGGGGTACCGTGAGCTTGAAAAGGGTTAGAAGAGCATTTGACGCAGCGATGGAAGAGGGAGTAGCGGTGACACGATGAAATATGAGGGAGTGGTGTTGACTCAGACTGAGAGAATTGGGATATTAGGGAGTGTGGTGGACAATGGTTATTGGTCGATGAAGGGTTATGCGATGAAACATAAAATGGGATTAGGACAAAAAAAGCTTGATTTTGTGGTGGGTTAGGAAGAGAAGATTTGTGAGAAAGACATATAGAAAGAGAGAATGAGTGAGAGAGAGTAGAAGATGATGGAGTGTTCTTGAATCTTGATAGAGTGATGACGATAATAATGGAATTCTTGAATCTTGATAGAGAGATGAAGATTTATGAATGAATGATGGGTTTTTGTGACGAATTTGTTTGAGTGGTTTCTGGGTTTCAAGAAGAAGATGAAGTTTGTTTTTAAGCTTTATTTTTTTAAAATTAGGTAAAGATCTAGATTGGATCTCCATCTAATCAAAATATTTTTTTTCTTTAATTTCAATTGTTTTTATTTTATTTTTTAGGTGGATCCAATCTGGATCTCTATATCTAATTTAATTATTGTTATTATTACACACACACACACACACACATATATATATATATATATATATATATATATATATATATATTTCTATTTATTTCTATTTGATTTTTAAAATCTAGCTAGAGGGGTGTTTGAGTTATATTATTATATTATTTTTGGTTTGATGCAATCGTGTACATAAAAAGGGGAACTTAGTGTAATTTGCCATGATAGAAAACTGGATGGCGTTACAATTCTTTCATCCATAACAATTCATGAAAGTTCAGGGGTTTAAAAACAAATATATATATATATATATGCATGTGTGCGTGTGTGTGTGTCATTAGTTCCAATTAGCTTATATTTAAATATGTTTGGTCTTTTATCATGCTTATATGTATGCTTTTTCTGACCTTTCTTTAGAGTTTTCTTTCTATGTTTTAGCTAGGTTGCCTTTGCATTAGTGTTGTTTATGCTCTTTTTAGCCTGAGTGTTACATCCAAGCACACCTTCATAATACACTCAGGTTCCTAAACAAGTTACTTGGGATGTCTCCCGGTTTTATTTCCCAAAGGGCTTTACCAAATTGTTGGGGCAGTGTATACCAAACAACACATTTTCGCATCTTGCCAGGCTTTTTTCTGACGGTTCTATTCCCGAGTGTTTGCTCGGGTAAACTCGGTAAGGGTAGACTCGAACCTCGAGGTGGTTGGATTGCTGATAGTGCTTTTGCACCATATCAGTTCTGTAGGGGTGTTATTTTAGCTTCTCCGCCTCTCATGCACTTTTATCCGCTCTTCGCGGTCTTATGGTGCCCATGTTCTTTTTGACTTTCTTTGTGTATCGAAGGTAATTGGTGTTGATTGTTTGACACATCCACAACAGAATTTCTTTTTAAAGAATTGTCCCACAAGAGGTTTTTATTGATTTTTACACAACTGAGCTATCAAACCAACAGAGAATTGCTAAGAAATACTACAAACACTAAATAATGTTAACATATAAGAAAACTGAAGGAAAGACTAAGGAAAAAGTCTCTGCTTCAGGGGTAGTACTTCTTCAAATACTTAGCATTTCATGGTTGGGGCAGAACCCCTCCTCTTAGTCGGGCAATTAGATAGTCTCCATGTCCCGCTATACTGTCTATGATGTACGGCCCTTCACACTTGTCATCTAGGGATCCTGTTATCCCATCTTTTGTTTTCAAAGACATCCTTATCAGCACGAGGTCCCTTAGCTAAAATCTACGTACCCAAACATATGAATTGTAGTACCTTACTGTTATCTACTGGTATGCTACATTTCTTATTTGAGCACATCTTTTCTTTCTCCTAGCTCATTCAAGCTTTGATGCAGCATGATGACGTTGTGCTCTGGATAATACAACTGAACTCGTGGAGAGATGTAGGATGTTTCCAATAGGATGATTGCCTCAGTTCTAAAGGCTAAGGAAAAGGGGCTTCTTTTATACATGTTCTTGTTGTGGTTCGAGGTATGCTTGATCATTTTGTTCACCGCTTTCCGTCTGCCCATTGGTCTGTGAATGAACAAGGGAGACGTAGTAGTTGATCTTTTATTCCCTATACAACTTTATGAATTTCTCATTGTTGAACTGAGTACCATTGTCAGTAATTATGGTACTCAACACCCCGATCATATACAATATGTTTTTTTCTTAACAATGTTGGTGGTATTTGCTTCAGTAGTGCGCACAAGGGGTTCTGCCTCAGCCCACTCGGTGAAGTAACCCACTACTACAATCACGTGTTTTGCTCCCTTTTTTGGTCTGATGAGATCAAGTCCCCACATGGAAAATGTCCAAGGAGAAGTGAGCAATTCAGGGGGATGCCGAATATCATTAGCAATCTTCTAACACGTCCCACAACTTTCCACGAATTGTTGAGCATCTTCAAACATAGTGGACCAATAAAGTCCTTGCATGAGCACTTTACGTGCCAAACTCTTACCCTTGTATTGTTTCTGCACACTCCTCTTTGAACATCTCCCAGGATTTTATTGGCTTCTCCGCTCTCTACACACTTTTGTAGTGCCTTTGAAAGTCTCATTTTGTACAATTCCCCATTAACGATGGTGTATCAGGTCGACATATACTTGATGTGCTTTACCTCCAAGGTATCTTCTGGTAAGACATCTTCTTCTAAATACTCCCTAATAAGTGTCATCCAACTGCTCAGCTCCTCTCGGATATTCGCTATTACTGCCTCATCTGGTTTGGTGATACTTGGTTGGGTTAGATGAGCTACTGGGATGGTCTTGGATCGGAAGCAAGTTGTTACGGATGCCAGTTTGGATAAAGAATTTGTTTTGTCATTCTTTTCTCGCATGATCTGAGAGACTTTGTAGTCCTTGAACCGCCTAAGTAACATCTTTATTGCACTAATGTAGGCTACCAAACAATCATCCTTCTCTTGGTACTTCGTCTACCCCTAATGCAACACATACTCTTAGACTAGACAATAAGGCTTCATTCTCTACCTGATTGTTTGTTGCCTTGTAGTCAATTCTCGTGGCACATTCTACGACGTTCTCTTTAGAGTAGATATTACTATCCCTACCCCGCTGTCATGGGTGTTTGATGAGCCATTGATATGCAGTTTCTACCGAAAAGCCTTATTCTACTTCTCTTCCATCATTTTTACTACTTCCATGTTTGGCTCAGTGAATTCAAAGTGTGCTATAGCCCAGCCCTTAAGTGATGCTTTAGAAACAAACATGATATCGAACTCGTTGAGCTCTATGGCCTACTTGGTCAGTCTGTCTGACACTTCTGGTTTCTGTTATACATGTTTGAGCAGACAACTTGTATAGACTTCCACCTGATGCGCCTAGAAATATTGCCTTAGATTCCTGGCTTCAACAACTAGTGTGATGAGATGACCAACTTTTAAACACATGAATACCATGTCTCGGCTGGTAACAAGGTTTTACCAGTGTAATACACCAACTTCTCGATTACATTTTCCAATCGAACTAGGACACAACTGATCGCCACTTCTATGAGAGATAGGTACAAGTACAGTGTCTCTTCGACCACTGGTTTAAAGAGGATTGGCAATCGGCCTAAGTATTCCTTTAGTCGTTGGAAAGCTTCTTTGCACTCCTCATTCCATTCGAGCCATCTTTTTTTTCAACGCTTTGAAGAAGTACAAACATTTATCTGTGGCTTGGATATGAATTTGTTAAGGGAAGCAAGGCATCTGGTCAACTTTTGCACTTCCTTTAATGTCTTTAGCAAGGCCATGTCTGCCTGAGCCTGGATTTTCTCTAGATTCACCTTGATTACTCATTGATGAACTTGGAAACTGAGGAACTTTCCCGAGGAGACCCCGAACGCACATTTGTTCAACGCTTTGAAGAAGTACAAACATTTATCTGTGGCTTGGATATGAAGTTGTTAAGGGAAGCAAGGTATCCGGTCAACTTATGCACTTCCTTTATTGTCTTTAGTGTGACCATGTCTGCCTGAGCCTGGATTTTCTCTGGATTCACCTTGATTACTCGTTGATGAACTTGGAAACTGAGGAACTTTCCCGAGGGGACCCCGAACACACATTTGTTCATGTAAAGCTTTGTTGTCGGTGTAACATAGACAGTATGACACATCAGCAATAGACAAGAGTTGGGGGTGCCATATCACCAAAGGTCAACTAGACCGAACCAACCTAAGTTGACCAAAGAAGACCCATCAACCCCCGACCAAAATAACACAGATGATCGGATAAAGAATACCTGATCGGAACCATCAAGATTGTCGGTGCAAAGTTTGTGATGGGATAAAACCACCGATCAAGGGAAGAAACTTCGGTCGGGTTTGGCGGATGGTTGGTTAACTGACATGTGGACAACATTCAGAATTATTAAAGTTATGACACTAATACGCAGAAAAAGAAAACTTTAATAAATCTGAATGTTGATAAGGAAACTGACTTTCTTCTAAATATCAAGGTGTAAATTAGGCAAGAGATATACTACAATTAATACAATCAACACGAAACAAGAAGGGGGGATAACATGACTTAGAATTTCATTAAATGACAAGAACTTTCCGTACTTGTACACCAAGAATTATGGTTCTATGTATGTATAAATAGACTCTAATATCTTCCATAGAAGGGTGAACAACGATTTAGCTTACAATAGTGCAAGAGAGATTGAGGGTGTAATCATCTTACACATAGTGAATTTTTCTCGATGTCGTCTCGGTAACCGTGGATGTTTCTCCACCTTGAAGTTTTACCACGTAAAATATTGTATCCTTTTTTTCCTTTTCTCTCTTTTACAATTTACTGTTCATATTTATTTACGCCTATTTGTGTGACATGTGGTGAGCTATAATTGATCCAAAAATCACTGTCAACAAGCTTCATTCTATACTTTTAGTTGTGAAGGCGGTTTGTTCTTCATCTGGCTTGTGCATCCGGATCTAGTTATATCCCGAGTACGCGTCAATAAAATTGAGTAGTTTATGACCTGCAGTGGCATCCACCATCTGGTTTATCCTTTAAGAGGAAATTTTCCATCGGACAAGCCTTGTTCAAGTCGATAAAGTCCACACACATTCTACACTAATTGTTTTTCTTCTTTACCAATACCATATTGACTACCCATTGTGGATACTAGACCTCTCTGATTGACCTTGCTGCAAGAAACTTTTTCACCTCCTTCTTAATCGATGTGCTTCTTTTTGGGCTAAACAACTGCCTCTTCTAGACCACCAACTTACATTCTTGGTAGACAACCAAGTAGTGTAATATTACCCTTGTGTCAATCCCTGGCATATCCTCGTGACTTCAGGCAATCACATCCATGTATTCTTTTAACAGACTGGTCAGGTCAACTTTAGTGCTCCAACACAACCTTGCCTCTATTTTGATAATTTTTTTGGATCGTTTATGTCGAGGACCACTGCCTCAGTTGGATCATCCTTCTGTGTTTCAGGTTCTTCCCTGGGTCGAGCTCAAATCCATCTGGCACCTCTGCTTGGGCCTTCGGCTTATCGACACATTCAGTTTCTCAGACCATGAATACAAGATGATCATCTTTCTCTACCTTGTCCTTATAAATGGCAAGAATTACTTTTCGAGCCAGCTCTTAAGACCCATTGATCACGCGTATACATGATTCTATTGGAAATTTTATCATCAGAGCATAGGTTGTTATGACTGCCTTGGTTTTGTTCAATAATGGTCGGCCTAGTAGGGTATTGTATGGCCAGTTTTTAGTACCACAACCATAAAATTGAGTAACGTAGTCTTTTGACATGAGGCTTCTCTGATCTTTACTGGCAACTTCACGGTCCCTAGAGATCTCACATCTGCTCTCCCAGATCCTCGAAACGGGATATGAAAGGGTTGTAGGTCTCTCGTATCTAGCTTTAACTGATCATATACTCATACACCTAAGATATTTACTGGACTCCCATTGTCAATTGGTACCCGATGAACATTTTGGTGCCCAATCCGAGCACTTATGACAAACACATCATTGGGTTTGACATCCACATCGTGTGAATCTGCCTCTGTGAATATTATGAGGTCTCAACCTTCCTTGATCCTCTATGTGTTGGGCTCAACGAAGTTTACTTCAAGGTCCCTTCTCGCCTCCAACGTTTCTCGGACTTCTTGCACCCTTTTTTTTGTTGTTTTTCCTTGTTGAGAGTCCACTAAAGATGGTGTTTATTGCCCATTCGTCTTTAGTTTTCTTTGGACACAACTTTCTTTCTCGGCTCTGCTCCTGCCAGTTGTCTTGACAGGGCTAATCGTCCATCTCTTTGAGAGTAATATCTTTTAATTGTCCTTCCCGGATGAGAGTCTCGATGAGGTCCTCGAGCTGATAGGACTTGGAGATTTCATTCAATTTTTCCTTATGGAAAT
Source organism: Dipteronia dyeriana (assembly GCA_032871835.1). Taxonomy (NCBI): domain Eukaryota; kingdom Viridiplantae; phylum Streptophyta; class Magnoliopsida; order Sapindales; family Sapindaceae; genus Dipteronia; species Dipteronia dyeriana. The sequence continues at coordinate 95,387,942 of CM065296.1, read as the reverse complement.
GCTAATACTTTGTAGAATCTCGTTGAGTAAAATTAAACTGTCTAGGTGGTTTTTTTGGAAAAATTTTCTCTTCTAGGATCGCAAGGATCTCTTCCTGCTTTTTCTTTAAAGATATGTAATTTGTATACTTTCCTTGGAATCTGGAGTCGGTCTGATCTATTTTAGGATCATTATCCCGTTTGCCGCTTTGATTCTTGTTCTTCTACTCATCTTCTTTCTGGGCATTACCTCCATTGTTCTTAGGCTTGGTCTCTTCAGGGCGACAGCCATGCACGAAGCTTCCACATTTTGCAATCTCTTCTTTTTCGGCCAGTGCATACCCTGATGCCATATCCATCATGTCGGGGTGAAACAAATATTATGATGTATTTAATATTAATCTAAAGGGGGGATGAATAGGTTTTAATCAAATATGTTACCCAATTTTCGTTAATGGCCAATTTAGACGAAAATACCCATAACTAGTCATAATAATATCACAAGTGTAAAAAGTGCGGAATAATAAAAGACACTTGAGATAGACGTGGAAACCCTTCAACTAGAAAAAAACATGGGTTGTTAAGTGAGCCACACTCGAACCTCGAATCCACTAATGATAATGGATTTACAACCTAATCCCGGTAAATAACCCACAACCACTACCTAATCCAGGTATGAGTGAACCTAGTCCAATTTGCTTGTACTTGAAGCAACCTACTCCCGGAAGCAACACAAGACTTACTTCTCAATGAAGAGATAAAATGGCCTATGTGAATATATGAAGATATTCAAAGAACAAACAAGGCTAGGGAACCTTAGATGCTTATCTAGGATGATGAGATGACATATAAAACAATCCAAAATAATAAGAACTAAATGACATGTTAAAAAAGGTTAGCTAACATATATCAAACAATCCTATGAAGCTATCACAATACAACACTCAATCATTTCATCATAAACAATCTCTATTTGTATCTAGATTATATTCTAAGAGCATACAAATCATAAAAGAGATGGCTTGGTAAGGAAAACACTTAACTTATATGAAGATAGTGAGAGACTTACCAAACAAGATGTGATGATGCTTAACCATGTATGGATGCACTAAAATAGACTTAGATGATGCAATATGATGTTTTTAAGATCAAAGGAAAAGCTTTGAGTGTATAAAGGTGATTGCTTAGAAGATTTTTCTCTTGAAGGATGTTCTAAGAGAAAAGAATGAAAAATGGAACTCTTGAAATGACCTAAATATGAAGAGACATATTTATATGGGTCAAAAATGAAGTGATGTTGTTTTAATAAAATCTGCTAGATAAGCGTAATGGGCGGGTTATGCACGGGTCCGGACCCGCGCAGTGACTCGTGCACACTCGCTATCTCGCGCAAATGCCCACGTATTGACCTCAACCAGAGAGATGAAAATTTCACCCAGTGAAATGCGTGGGTCCAGACCCGTGCAAGTTTCCGTGCATTGATCTGACACCGGGAGATTGAAATTCTCAATCTTCTCACTGCGCGGGTAGTGTATGGGTACAGTCCCAGCGTATAGACCCGCGTATTGCCATGTTATGGATTTTTTCAACTTGAAAAAAAACCACCACACCAAAACACGCAATGAAAGCAATGTAAGACAATGAAGAACATAAGAATACCAAGTCAAATCTAACAATTCAAATGCTAGAAGAATATGTGTGTGTGTGTAAGAGCAACACATAATGCATGTCATTTCAAATGCAAAGATATGATCAAAATAAACATGCAATAAGAGTTATCAAATTATGAAAGCACACATATAAACACACAACATATATTAACAAGAATTATGCATGATATGTGAGTGTGTGCAACTATCTCTTCAAAGCAAGCAAGCACTTAGAATTTTACCTTTGGTGTTTCTTCTCTTGAGCTCTCTTGATGTCTTGAGAGCCTAAGCTATCCTTACATAAAAACCCCAATATGTGGATTGTTCACGAAATAAGCCAATCAATAAATGATGACTTTACACGGCGTAACTGGTTAGGCTTGCTATTCTCAGATCGAAAGACAACTGACTATTTTGAAGGTTGTTAATAAACGCTGCTATGATTACCTCGTCATTTACACTTCTGATTACTAACACCTCTTGGCCATATCGATTCAGGTACTTCTTCAGTGACTCATTTTTCTCTTGTTTAAGTTGAAGGAGATGTGCCATTGATTTTTTTGTGCACATTCTCTAGGAATTGATATGAGAACGTATTGTTGAGCTCACCAAAACTCCATATACTAGTGATGATTAATATTTTGAACCATCTAAAGCCTAGATCCCTCAATGTCTGATGGAAGTTAAGACACAATAGGGTATCGTTTTTGGCAAATTGTGTCATCGCACTCTTGTATCTCATTACCTGCTTCTTTAGGTAGGTGTCTTTCTTGAATTGCTCGACGTGGGGCATCCTGAATCTTGCTGGGAATGGTGTTTGAAAATTGTCATAGGTAAAGGGGTTATCCGACTCGTTATCTGATAGTTCATTACACCCATATCGTCTAATCAAGGCATCCATCTATTGCTTGTAACTTTAGACCTCTTGGGTCAACCTTTGTATGAGTATATCCTGCTTATCTTCTGGTTCTCTATTCGGACTTAACCTATATAATGGTTAATCTTAGATCTTCTCGACTGGTATCCTATTCACGAGCTTCTCGATCCAAGTCATCTAATCTAACTGGTCCCCTCTAGCGTCTTCATCGATGGTGTCAATCACTTTCTTCGGGCGAGGATGAGAGACTCTTTCAACAGGTATGCCTACTAGGCTGGTCCAAGTCTCGTTCAGCTCGATGATGATCAGGTCTATCGCATGGGTGTTCATCCACCACAGGTTCTCTACTACTTCGAGCATGCCTCTTCGTTAAGGTTTCTGGATGGTCTGCTGGGTTCCTACCCATTCTTAGCGGTGCATCTGGTATTAAACCAACTATTATGGAATGCATTCTACCAGATTGATTGTCTGGTGTGCGAAGGTTGAAAGGTGACGTTAGCCTTATAGTAGTTTAGAGGGTTACTCCATGCCCTGTTGCGTCCGTTAACAGTTGTTGTAAGGAACCCTGGAACCATTAAGCAAGCTTCTCAATGGTTAAGGAAAGTCAATGGCTACCAAAGGCTACCGCATACTGATCTCTAGTGGTCAGTGACGTGTCTTGTTGCCCTATTGCGTTGGAAGTAGTTTTAATCCCTCACATATCATCCTGTAGGTTCTGATTGATCCTGGAACTACTCTCATCTCCATTGTCAGTCATTGTTCACAAAGGTTTATAGAATTTTGATATTCTCACCCCCTCATTCTAGTGTCAATTGTTGACGGTTATTTCGTAAAAATCAATCGGTTATTGATTTGGTTCGTTCAATTTGTAAACAAGAGTAATAAAGGAAACGATTTTATGTGGTAACACTCTAGTGACGAAGAAACATCAACGACAGGTTGTTGCTGGGTGACAAAGAAACAAATCCACTTATTCGTAATTGATTACACTCCTTGATCTCTATCTTAATATCACTATTTCTCTCTCTTTTACAATGATCTTACAGTGGTTTTTATATGATGTTGTCTAGGATTATCAAAATACTGGCGTGTATATGGAGGATTACAGAGTTTGGTTAGGTGTCTTCTTAATTAGTTTATCCATTTCCTTTTTGGAGTCTTCTCACAATTAATACAGTTGATTTAGAGTTTAATTATGACTCTTGTTATTTTGGAGAGGATTCCCTTGTTTCCTTGTTGAGGTGTGACTCCAAGTTTCTTACCTTAGTGAAACTTTTTTTTAGTTGCCATGTTTAAGTCTGTCTGTAATTTCTTGATTTGGGTGAGTAAATCTCGTTGTAAGAGGTATATTTCTATTTTGTCTGAGCAGACCTCGTTGAGTAGAAATCTTCGACGAGTAGAATCATCATTCATTAAAACTCTTTATTCAGGCTTCCTTATTTGATTTCCATATGGATTCTCCTTTCATTGACTGGTTGTCTTTTATTGACGTTGCACGGTTGGTCTTCCGCTATTCTCGTTCTACTCAGATGACACGTCACTTGGGCAAATTTCCCCCTCGGTTGCGCAGTTGTCCACCTTCCTGTAAGACGGACTACCTTTAGTAAGTTTTTTTTTTTTTTGTAAAATCAAGTTTTATATGGTAATTTCTGAACATTTTTAAATTACTCACTAAAAAATATTATTCTAAAATAAGAATGGTTGTTTAAACAATTCCCTTATTTCTTTTGCCAAAACTTGGATTATACTTATGTCAGTTTGATATTGCTTTTGAGAAGTTAAAATTTGATTATGTAATAATTTTGGTCTGGAAAAATGTTTTGTAAAACTTTCAAAAGTGATTATTTAATTAGTTTGCAGCAATTTTGAGAATTCTTGAAAGTGATTATGAAATAATCTGCTGTGAGATTTAATGAATCATTTAAAAGACCAAACTATCTTTGTTAATTTAACATAAAGACATGTTTGTCCTAGTATTTATTTCATATAAATCTCTTGTTATTGTTATTATTTTCTACTGTAATTTGAGTTTTTTTTAATAATTATTTTTAAATATTCATTTTTATTTATTTTTATAAATTTTCTAATCTACTATTATAATTATTTGTAGACTATTTTTTTTTCTACTCCAAGAATACATAAAATAGAAGTATATCCAAAACTACAAAAGAAAAACGGTGATATTAGTAGAAGATCTAGTACTTTGCACCTATTTGCTTTACGAATACACTGCAAAAATTTGTACAACTAGTAGAAGATCTAGTACTTTGTACCTATTTACTAATACGAATACACGTGTTAGTAATGTGACTAAAAAATATTTTGTATTTTTTTTAACATGTAAGTTAAATGTCATATAGTTAATTTAATTTTTTGTTCGACATTTGAACATTTCAATTTACCTGTAGGTGTCAGAAGAGTCAATAAAGGATACATTCAACTGTCGGATGCCCTTTCTACACCATATCACCTCCGATCGCATAATCTATCTCCTCTATTTTTGTTGTATCTATATATTACACACATTTTCAACACATACAAAGCAATATCACTGAGTTTTATCTTTGTCTCTACGTTCAACGTTGATTTTTGGACAGTCTAGTTAACAGTGACCCAAATGCAGATCGACATTTGGTACAGCTTATAAGATGTGGCTAGGTCACCTCACTGATAGGTGTGAGAATTGACGAGTGAATGATAAATGAGAGATGAGTACAACAATAGAAAATACACCATGATTTTTACGTGGAAAACTTTTAATACAGAGAAAAATCACAGTTGTTGTAATGATGGGAAAAAGATCTTTCACTATGTAAGAGTGTTTACAATTTAAAAGTGATGAATTGCTTGTGTTATGCCATTTTTTTGCTTGATACATGTGTTTAAATATAAGTTAGGTAGGGTGTTGCCCTAGCCCTTGGCGTGCAAGCAAAGATTATTACTGGGTGAGATCCTAGAATGATTGTATCTTGGCAAGATTCTTAGTGAATCAAGTCTTCATACATTTAGGGTGTAAGGATCTTCATTCCTTGTGGGAGCATTCTTGCATTTATTACTGGATTTTTCAACTACGAGATTTCAAGTGATTCCCTTGTCTAAAACGAAACCAAGTTTCTGGGAAGATAAGAAATCCTATTTTTCTAATGATGCTTTATAGTTAATGTATGAGTGGCGAGTTCGAGTCAATTCGTCTGCCTGAACTCTGAAGTTCCTCCAACGAGCAGGTTCCTTTAATGGGCAACTCACTCTTCGCTCATCAACTCGGCATTACCTTATGTGGCTCGTCAAGCTGATACGGCCAGATGTCATGGAGATTTGATTCCTTGAATTCTTGGCTCATTGTTGACGTGTCAAACCGGATAAAATTAGTCCAAACAATACCCCACATATATCCACGAGGTAGGTGTAAGCCCTAGAGTCAAGCAGCGGAAGGGGACTTTTGAAACTTTTTAAAATATTTAAGTGACTTTATGAACCAATACAATATATAAAAATAAATTAAAGGTAAGATTTGTAATCATACCTCAAGGCTAATTCCTTCATTCTTTAACCTCTTGAATTTGCTTTTCGATTCGTACCACCGGATCTTTCTCGCTATCTTTCAGGTTTCGATAACTTCGTGTAGGCACATCACGGGCTTCAAGAGGTTGAATGAAGGTTGAAGAAACATCACAAAATAACTCTTGTTTTTATGTATATAGAATTCTGCTACTTGAATAAAAAGAACAAAAAAAAAACCTTTTTTTTTACTGTTGTTGGCCGCACACCCCTTCTTCTCTTCTTAATTTTGTGTCTATTGTTTCCCTTTTTGTTTCAAGTATTCACATAATTGTTACTACTTATTTTTAATAAAATATATCTTTATATATATTTTTTTAACAAGATATTAATCCTTTTCTAAATATATCTCTATATATTTAAAATAAGATAATTAGTATTTTAGTGATCAAGTTAGTATAAGATACAAAATCGCACATCAACCTAATTCACTAAGACTTGAACACTTGACCTAGTTAGGAAATAAAATAAGCTTATTATTTTATCATTTGTCTCAGTCATGGTTTGAACCTGTAACCTCCAATTAATAATTAATTAATAATTTTTAATTATTAAATAATTAATAATTAATATATTAATTAAATAATCTCATCATTTATTTAATTCTTGAAATAAATTTCTTGTCACTTTCGTAACATAATTAATTGGACTATCCAATTAATTAACTGTGACCCTTGTTAAACGTTTCGTACTAGTAAGGGGACCTAATGGACCCTAATATTGAGCTCCAATAATCCTTAGAAAAATTAATTAAACTCTTTATTTAATATTTCATGATTATTAACCACAGAGTTACTTCACTAAAAACTCGATGTTGCAGTCTCGTAATTGTAGATGTTTTTACACAAACCAAAAACTCAATGTTCATCGATATAGCTATTACATATTGTATGATCCTCCACAAGTAGTTCACAATTAGAGTTGGGTCATTAAGACCGTTATACCCCTCTAATTATATCTTTTCCATTAAGTACCATTGATTCTCTAATGAACAATAATATCCCTCATCCCTTTACGGAACAAGAAGAGCGATCTTAATTGTTCAAGTCCAGACTTAACCCTTAAGGGAACTGCTTCTCTATTTCTCCCAATATGGAATAGATTCCACTATTGTGTACAGACCTTCCCAACCACAAGCTAAACTGCGATTCCAAGATATAGAGATATTGATTGGGAATGCTACACCGATCTCACACATGGTAAATTTAAAACCACAATCTAACCTGGATGAGTCAATAAGACACTTAGTATTAAGATCACCCATATACAACCATCATTGGTCGATTTATATGAATCTCCTCATATAACGGAAATTGGTGAGAGATTCATGTAGATCGTGGCCGACCAATCCTATATGATCACATCATATAATGTGCATCCATTCTCATATCACTATATGAGTAGTCTATGATAAGACCATCGTACATTACAGAATGGACTGCAGCTGTAGAGTAATCACAAATAAAATACTCAACTTTATTTGCTCTATACGGACTCTTTAGATTACACGTCTCAAACTGAATTCCTCTGTATATGACACTCGTATACTCAGTTTGAGATTATATCTGACAATCTTGGATGTTTTGCACATGTGATATAAAAGTATGAGACATATGAATTGAATGAAAATACTACTTCTTTTATTTATAATTTATCATCATTTACAAAATACAAATTTTAGGGCAAAACCCCCAACAGTAGGATGTTGGCGAGCTACTTCTTTCGGTGAGTTAATTGCTCTATTAAGTAAATTTAACGAGACCTTTGCGTTTAAGGCTGAATTAATGGGATATTTGGCTTTTGTCAATCTTGATAACCGTGTTTTTACTATTAGCCCTTCAAACCATTCGAACAGATCAATGAGGGGACATAAATAAGGGGTTATTTTGCTTCGTTTTATCTCCTGTCACGGCACGTGCTACTCTGATTGGCTGGAAAGTCACTCTTTAACTTTTGTGCTTCTTTTTCCTTAACGAGTACACCTCTGCTAAATGACACAACTTCTGGTTTTCTTTCTTTCTTCAAACTCTATAAATATTTGTGCCCTAGTTTCTTATAGCTTTACATACAAATTTTTGCATGCATTTTTCTTGCTCTACCCTTGCAATCTCTTTACTTCTTTTTTTTTCCCTAAAAAACCTTCTTTCTTTTAAAAGGAGACATTTTTTCAATGGTTGGTTGAATGGCTTCAAGATTGGGTCCTCAATAGGTGGTGGAGCCTGACTCTGCAGAGTTTGTGAGGGCCAGGGTACACTTTTCCCTTAACTCCCCTTGATAGTTCGACTGTGAGTTAAATAGGGTGAGGAGCAGTGACAATTTGACTGCTTGCATAGATCGCTTCAAACTCATGTAGCGGTTGAACTACCTATTTCTAAGGGCCAGGCAGTGTGGAACCTTCACCGAATGCGGTGGCCATCTATTGCACCATGTTGTGTGTAGGAGTCATTCTCCCTCTTCAACATTTTATCACTTGCATTTTGGGGAAAGTGAGACTCTCCTGTTGCCGGTTATTGCCCACATGTTATCTTATTTTGATGTGCATATGCACTCTTTGGAGGTCGAACGGCCTACCACCCTTTACTTTCCACGAGATCATTCACTTATACCAAGTGCATTCTATTGAGGGTGGAGTCTATCGCCTCATGGTGACTACCGATGGTGAGTGGCTAGCGGGAGTACAAACTTCTGGCCCTATCGAGTATGATCCCTCTAGAAGCAGGGGTGAGCTTTTCTTGGGGTTCCTTCAACATCGACCTTGTAGGCGAACATGTGGTTTTTTTAAAGGCGATTGTGAGGCGTTATAGCGATGGATCACACCTCCGCCCTAAATTCCACTCGTATGCCCATGCATATCTCCAGTCTCGCATTTTTGGTGACGTGACTCACTGCTTGAACTCAAAGAAGGAATGGCATATTCCTAAGGTTTTAGCCTCTTTCTAGTGGAAGAGAGGCTATATGAACCTATTCGTCGAATGGAGGATGTTTAACCTGAACATTTTCCCAAAACACTTTGACGGCAACACTCGCTGTAAGTCTCTCTTATTAATTTGTCTTCCATTTCTCGTGTATGGTTGAACTTTTAACCCTTTGCATTGTTGATGTCTCCCGGTGTGCGAAGTCGATCTTGTATATGGCTCATGAGCCAATCTAATTAGGCCTCTGACAGAGTGACCTCAGACCAACCTTTTTGGTAGTTCATCTCTTTCTTCTCCCCATCAGCCACTTATTCGCCATGGGCATAAGGTGACTTCCACGAGCCATTCCCTTAAGCCGTCTGTAAGGGGAAATGTGTTATTATTAAGCAATCTCGCCCCTAGTCAAAAGAAAGCTTTCGCTAGAGGTCACTTCGTGGGAACATATCAAGCAAGGCTTTTGTCTGATTTCCTTAGACAATGAGGAGGAGGTTCCTCTGGTGAGGAATAAGAGGCTAAGAGCTGACGAGGTGGTCATTTTCCAAATGAGGAGACTCAAGAGGCTGTTGATAGAACCTATATTTATGTTACGTAGTAGAAACGGGGTTTTAAAATTTTTATGCAACTTGTAAACTGTACACAACATATAATAATATATAAAGATGGATTTAGATCATACCCTTGATTCCAACTCCTTCGTTTCTTTAAGTTTTATTCCAATTACGAGCCACCGAGTCTTCCTCAATGTGCATCGCGATCCGGCAACTGTGTGTGGGCACGTCACAATCTTCCATGAACTTGAAAGGAGGATACAAATGCTTGAAGAATAGAACTCCTACTTTTCTTCTTGGAAAATTCAACCACCACAAGCAAGATTTTTTTTTTTTTTGCCGAAATCTTCCTAAACTTTCTAGGGCTTTACTTTTTATGCGTTTGGTTCAAAGAATCAGAATAGTCTCTCTTGTATCCTTGTTATGTGTGTGTGTGTGTATATATATATACTTAAAACTAGATACAAATCATTTTCCAAACTAGATACAAATCATTTTCCAAATATATTTCCATATATTAAAGGATGTTAGTATTTAAGTGTCCTAGGTAGAAGAGGAAATTAACTCCCATATAACCTTATTTGATTTAAACTTAAATACTAGACTAAGTAAATAATAAAATAATCTAATTATTTTAATCTGTCTCAGTCATGATTTGAACATGCAACCTCCAAATAATAATTAATAATTAATTATTAATTATTAATTAAATAATATAATAATCTAATTAATTTAATTATTAATATATTAATTAAATAATCTCATTATTCAATTAATCAATGAATAAATACGTATCACTTTTGTAACACAATTAATTGGACAATCCAACTAATTAACTGTGACCCTTGTTACCTTTAATCAATCGGGCTAACAAAGGGATTTAATGGACCTACAGTTTTGAGCTCTAATAATACTTAGAAATAATTAATTAAACTCTTTAATTAATATTTTATGATTATTAACCTCAGAGTTATTCCACTAAAAATCCAAAGTTGCACTCTTGCAACTGTAGATGTATTACACAAATCGAAATTACAGTTGTCCATCGATATAGCTATTACATATGGTATAATCCTCCACAAGTAGTTCATAATTAGAGCTAGGTAATAAAGTCTATTATACCCTTCTAATTATATCTTTTCCATTAAGTACCATTGATTCTCTAATGAACAATAAATCCTAACTTTCTTTACAGAAGAAGGAGAACGCTTATATTGTTCAAGCCCTTAATCAACACTAAATTTAACTACCATTTACTTCTCACAAGAATGATTGGATTCCACTATTGTACACAGACCTTCCCAGCCACAAGCCAAACCGCGATTCCAACATCTGAAGTTATTGATCGGGAATGCAACTCTAATCTCACCCATGGTATATTAAAAACCATGATCTAACTTGAAAGAGTCGATAAGACATTAAGGATTAAGATCACTCATATATAGCCATCATTTATTGATATATATAAATCTCATCATGTAGAGGATCTTAGTGAGAGATTCACATAGATAGTGGCCTAGTCCTATATGATCACATCATAGAAGGTGCATCCGTTCTCATATCATCATATGAATAGTCTAGGTTAAGACCAACATACATTACGGAATGGACCGCATCTATAGATTAACCATAAATAAAGTACCCAACTATACTTGTTATCTACGGACTCTTTAGATTGCTCATCTCAAACCGAATACCTTTGTATATGACACTAATATACTAAGTTAGAGATTACATCCAGCAATCTTGGATGTTAAGTACACATGATATAAATATATGAGACATGTATATATAATGAATAAATTACTTCTTTTATTAATGTTTCATTCACATTAACAAATTACAAGCTGCAGGGAATAAACCCCAACAATTTCCCGCTTACACTAAAATATGTAAGACATATCTCATTACCCTAGACCCTCTAGGTGACCTTTAAACACTTTAGCCGTTAAGGTCTCCGTAAATGGATCAACATGATTGTCCAACGACGATATCTTGGTCACAGCCACATCCCCTCTCTGTACTATCTCTCTGATGAGATGATATTTCCTCTCTATATGTTTCCCTCTCTTGTGGATTCTTGGTTATTTAGAATTAGCCACAACACCATTGTTATTACAATAAAATGTGACGGGCTTATACAGATCTGGAACAACTTTCAAATCAGTCAAAACTTACGGAGCAAGACAACCTTTTTAGTTGTTTCACAAGCTGGTACATATTCGGCCTCCAATATGGAATCAACAATTCATGATTGCTTAACACTCCTCCATACTATGGCTCCACCACTAAGGGTGAAAACTAATCCATTCGTGGATTTCCTAGAATCCCTGTTTGACTAAAAATCAGCTTAAAATTCTTTGAACTTTTCAAAAGGTTCTGACTTCCCTTGCATTATGTAGACATATCTGTATCTAGAGTAGTCATGTATAAAGGTGACAAAATATTCATAATCACCCCATCCTTTAACATTCATCAGCCCACAGACGTCTGAATGTATAAGCTCTAATGATTATGTAGCTCTAATGATTCAGTAGCTCTAAACCCTTTTTCAGAAAAAAGTCTCTTGGTCATTTTACCTTCTAAATAGGATTCGTATACAGGTAATGTGTCAACTTTTAACTGGCTTAATGGCCGACTTTTAACTAGTCTGTATATCCTGTCAATGTTAATATGGTTACGTCTTAGATGTCATAGATACGTTTCAATATCTGGAGAAATTTCTGTCGTTTTGTTTTAGGTTTTTCTACTTTAAACAATTCAACATTGAGCAATGATGTATGAATTAATGGTCTTAAAATATACAAGTTGTTTTCATTCAAACTTGAACAAATATTTAAACCATTTCAAGAAATAATTACTGACTTATTATTAAAAAAAATAGAATATAAGTGTTCCAATATTTTGGACATAGAAACCGAATTCCTTGTGAATATAGGAATGAAATAAACATAATTTAAAAAAGAAAACAATTTTCAAACTTGACTCTAACTACTCTCACGCTCTTGCTGACACGACATCCCCTGACCCAACAAGTATAAAGAAGGCTCCATCTTCAAGCTCTGTCTAAGAATAAGTCCACTGCAAGGATTAGAAAACATTGTTAGTGGCCCAAGAATTAAATATCTAAGGTGAAGAATCATCTTCCATTAAACATGATTCAATAAAAAGTACATCGCATTTACCTTTCGCCTTTTTCTTCTTGGCAACCTCTTCTAGATATTGAGGATGATTCCTCTTCTAGTGACCTATCTTGTCACAGTGGAAACATTTTCCTTTGCCTTTATCCTTATCGGTGGAGATGTCATTCTTCTTGCTTTAGGCTTTCTTATGTTTGGGCTTACTCTTAACCTTGCCAGCAGGCCTCTTCCCTCATCTTAGATCTAGAGAATGATGGTTCAACAATATTTGCTTCACCGGCCTTACCTTTGTTGTCCTTAGTCATGAACTCAAAGGTAGTGAGCTCATTAAGCAACTAGGTCAGACTGAATCTCAACTTGTTCATCTCATAGTTGCTTATAAGCTGATCAAAGATCTTTGGAAGAGTTATCAATGTGATGCTCACCTGGCTAGGTTCATCAATGGCCCCAATATTGATCTCTTCCATGTTGAAATGGGACATCAAGCTCAGGACATGTTCCCTTAGAGATGCACCCTATTTCATCTGAGCCAGCATTACGGAACAAACAGCTTCATGCCACTTTTGCGCAGAGGGCTACCGGAACATAGATTGCAAAGACTCCAAGATTTCAAATGTTATAGCCATTGCCTCATACTTTGTAACAAGCACTTCTATCATACTAGCTAACAAATAAGTTTGGGTCATCTCATCAGATAAGAACCATTTCTGATATGCCTCACAGACATTTCGTGCGGCATTGGCGACATGCTGTGGAGGACATTCCTCCGTAAGCACAAACTTTAGGTCTTTTGTTACCAAGATTGCATTTATATTATTTTTCTACTTAGTATAGTTTTCTCTTGTTAATTTATCATTAGCAGGGATTTATAATAGTGCATAAGACGTTGCTGAAAAAACATAAATAAAGAAGTCATCCAATCATATATTTAATTTTCATGTAAATGTTTGGCATAAAATTAAATATGATGCATGAACATATTTAATGAACAAGAAAACCCTAAAAAAATATTTCTACACCACGACAAGCCAACACACCACAAGAAATTGCCGCCTTAGGGTCAATCTAATTCTTGCATGTTTGATCGAGACATTCTCAATCAAATGATATACCAGAATAACTCTTATTCCTTTATCATTTAACTATCATTTATTTCAGTCAGGTTTATAATTAAAACCTTGTGAGTGTGGCCTACCATTTCATATCTCTTAAGCTTAACTTGAGAATTTCCGCCATAGGACCGGTCAGTCCCAAAATACACTCAGAAACCCTATATGTTAGGAAGTCAACATTGATATTGACTCTCATGGAGACCCTCCTTAGGAAGGACGAAAACAAAGCCGTCTCAAGGCCTTACTTGAATCTCACGGTATTGAACTAATGATGGAGACTGTGAGATATAATGTCATATATCCCTCTCTCACTCACTCACTATTTTAGAGTTAGGGTTTTCAATTATTAATGCACCTCGACATTACTAAGATTAAATGGTTAATTTCAATCTAAATGTCTAGGGCTTAACAAATCATTAGAATCTTGTTCAAATGAACTAATATGATTATTAACTAATTAAAAATCTAGTTCATTATTTAAATTCTAATCTATGCAAACAATTTTACTGAGACTAGAATTATTTAATACGATTTACCGAGTTTTAAATATTAAAACTAATCACATTATTAGGTCAAATTATATTAGGGCGTTAATCTAATTAAACCTAATATTAAGTAACGGACCTAACTGATATAACTAATTAAACAATTTAATTAATATAGTAGTTATTAATGAGAATTACCAAGTTTTTACTCTAAAAAAACTAATCTCATTATTTAATAGCCAATTATGTGAATCACACTAATTTTTAATCAATTAAAAAAAACACATAAGTATCAATGACTATTATGCATGTATGATATATCCAAAATATATATTCATATGTGTAGGCACATCTATTCTAAATAACATGTATATGCATGACAATGCTTTACTCATCTCATAATAAAAAAACATACGTTGACCGAGTACAATGAGTTATTTAACCTAGAAAAAAAGTCTAATTACAAAAATTACCCAAGGCATTCATTGGTCTTCAAATAATTCCAATATTCTTCAAGTTGTTTTGGGTTCTTCTTATTATGGGATTTTAACCAAGTCCAACTTCATTAAATTGGATTTATTTTTAATATCATGACCGATCTCATGAATCGAACCTATGCCCAAGTGTTACTCTATCCAAAATCCTATCCAAAATCCTTTTTGAATTTGGAAACTCTAGCATTGCAAATTCGAAACCTAAGTGCTTTCGTGTGTGACCGTCATTAGCACGCATGGGCTACCTACAGCCGCACAAGCGACAATCACGCAATGGCAAGCATGCATAGCCATCCAGTCGTGCACGAGCACCAGTTGTGCATGAAGACAATGCAAGGTTTCCTCGTGCACAACCAGTCCACAAGTGCAGACTCGTGCTGCCAGCAGCTCAGGCACGCAACCTGGCTATTGTGGGCGCAACGCATGTAGACGTAAGGCCTAGCTACTTTGCGTGCAGCCTGTCTTGGCACACTGCCTGGCTGCTACGCAGCTGTTCGCACTGTACGCCTACGCGTGTCTCACGCACGCGTGCATTTCTGATTTTGCTCTTCCGCCTTCTGTCCTCCTCATCCGATTTCTTCATACATATTTTACAATAAAATATATTACAGAAAAAATACAACAAAGAATACACAGCAGGAAAACAAATAAAATACTAAAATATATCCCGACATTAATTTTACACGAGAAAAAATATAACAACCTTTAAAACGAACCTTAAATCGATTGTACCATACAATTAATGATCAACCATGTTTATTAAAAAATATATATAAACATCATACAATCGTTAGAAAATTCTTACGCATACCATACATGCAAATCAAAGAAAAACTACAAAAAAAAAAACTTTATTCTTGTTTATTGTATAATAGGGCTCTGATACCAATTGTAGGAACCCGAATTTACGTTACGGAGTGGAAACAGGGTTTCAAATTTTTTATGCAACTTGTAAACCGTATACAACATATAAGAATATATTGAGATGGATTAGATCATACCCTTGATGCTAACTCCTTCATTTCTTTAAGTTTTATTTCGATTACGAACCATTAAGTCTTTCTCACTATGTCCCATGATCTGGTAATTGTGTGTGGACATGTCATGATCTTCTAGAAATTGAGAGGATGATGCAAATACTTGTAGAATATAACTCCTTCTTTTATTAATGTTTCATTCATATTAATAAATTACAAGCTTTAGGGCATAAACCCCAACAACTACGACTCTCATCACTCTGATTGCTACAGTGAAGACTTCTGTTACCATCGCTGAGAAGGGCTCTAGGGTCGCCCCTCCCAGAGCTGTTCCAGTCCAGAAAGCTTCAGTTCCTGCTCCGGGCACCTCAAATCTAGCGTTGCATTCTACCGAACAGATGCTTCTCGCCATGACTAATGTGTTGACCTTCTTTGGGGCTCCATCCCGATTTTAGAATCTTATTGGGGCCCCCTTATACAACAGATTGAAATCCTACATCAATTTTTCCTCATCTGTAAGTTTGTGCCCTTAACACTTCTTTCTTTTCATTCAATCTTTATATGTATATGAAATTTTTCGTTTGCTCATGTGTTCTTTGACTTGAAATCAACTAAGGACAAGAGGATCAACTTGGTGGCTAAGCTCGAAGAGTTTTAGGGGAGAACCGCTCACCTAGAAATAGGCCAAGCTGTATTGGAAGATGTAAGTTCCTTATTTTGTTCAAACCATATTGGGGCTTGAATTGTAAAGGTAGTCTAAGTCTTTATGGTGCATGGTCATTCTTCAAAGGCACTCTCAGTACATCAAACACAAGAAGGTCTTAAAATATATATCACTTGTACTTAACTCATTAAAGAAAATTAGTTGCACACACGCACACACTAATTCATGCATGCTTTGTTAAAAACTTGCATTTTTGTTTCATTTCTTCATGTGTGTTTTGCTTAAACTTCTCACACATACACCCTGTTGTTAGTTCTAAGTGTGGCTTTGTGTATTGTAATTTGTTTCCCGATGTTTAATCAGAAACATCCACGCCCGTATGATGGTATGCATTTTTTAACACAATAAGTGACCTCTGGAGAGGATTATAGTGCGCGGGTCCTTATGCGCAAGTCCCTACCTGCGCACTAACCAACAAAGTTCCCTTGATGATTCGTCATCATTCAGTATGGAATTAGTGCATGGGTCCTTACCCACACACTTACTGGCGAAGTTCGCTTGCTGGTTTTCCATGGTCTCAATACGCAAGTCCTTACCTGCATAGTTACCGGTAAAGTTCCCCTATTAGTTTTTCATGTCTTAGTGTGCAAGTCCCTACCCCGCACAATCACCATTGAGGTCTATATGCATGGGTCTCTACTCGCACAATCTCTAGTAAGGTCTATGTGCGCAGTTGATGGACGGGTTCCTACCTGTACAATAGACCCGCGCACTGCATCGTTTTTACCCTTTTTTTAATTGTAAACTTTCCAAAATAACATAGTATCACTTTGACCTCATATATATGTGTGTTGTCTTCTCTCTTGCTCATTTTTATGAGTCCAAAATCCTATCTTTAAGTTGCTAAGTTTTTTTCAAGAGAGAGAGAGAGACTCCTAAGAACTCACATTTACTCAACAAAATACTAATCCATGAGCATCTAGCATCATTCAAGTATCATTTCATCATGGGTTCTTCTTGCTTTCATTGACTAGGTAATTTGAACATGCCTTGGAACTCTTTGCATCTTTTTGTGTTCTTATTATCTATGTTTAGCTTTTATTTGTTGATTAAAAGAATGCTTGCTTGCTTCTCGTTATTTTAAACATGATTCAGGCTTTAGATATTGGTTGAGATTGTTTGTACTTTGATAGCTTGCTTTTAGGACATATCTTGGTGAGATTCTCTGTGAATCCAGTCTTCATAGATTTATTGTGAGAGGATCTTCATTCCTTGTGGGAGTATTCCTGCATTTATTATTGGATTTGTCAGTTGCTGGATGTCAGGTGATTCCCTTGCCAAATATGAAATTGAGTTTCTTGGAAGATGTGTTGAAATCTTGTTTTGCTAATGATGCTTTTACATTAATGAGTGGGTGATGAGTTCGAATCAATTTGCATGTCTAGGGTTCCTCCTGCGAACAGGTTCCTTTAGTGGGTGACTTGCTCTTCTCTCATCAACTCGCCATTGCTTTGCTTAGCCTGTCGAGATGATGTGGCCTAATATCGCGGAGATTTGGCTCCTTGAATTATAGGCTCCATGTTGGCATGTCAAACCAAATAAAATTAGCCCAAACAGTGTGTATGGCCTTTTACACGCACCGATGATCTCTCCTTTGGCATCAAAGCCAATTTGTTTTTTTTTTTTTAAATTGTATTATCTTCTTCTCTCTCTTTTTTTCTGGCTATTTTAATCTACCATTTGTAAATAAAATTAGTTTTTTTAAGTATTATATATAAATTTGGGGTTTTTTTAAGGAATTGGTGGTTGGAGGGAGGACTTAAACCCGCAACCTCGTGGTGTGGGTTTGAAGGGTTTACCACCGAACCAACATCATCTTATCTTAAATAAAATTAGTTTAAAACTCAATTCATTTTGGTATAATTTATGTATTTAAGAGTTAGATTTTTAAAAATTAAAATTAAAAAAAATAACAAAATTTATAATAATAATAAAATAGATATTGGTAGGGTAAAGTTATAAAAATACAATACAATGGAATTAAAGAAATTGTATTTCTATCAGCGGTATTTTATTATCAAATAGAGTTTCTTTTTATAAGTTAATTGGATATATTTACGATAAGGTTATACATACGGTTTTTAAAATATGTAAGTGTCTTCAAATTTCTAAAAACTTAGTTAGGTTATATAACACAACCAAGCTCACAAGCAGCTCTGCGCATGATTATAGAGGTGTAATTACACCCATAAGAGAGGTTAACAAAATAGTCAAGGTCAACAGGGTTTTGGGTTCGAATCACCTATAAGATAAATTAGCGGTAATAAACTCCACCGTTAGGATTGAGTCAATATTACACATGGTTTAAAAACTTTCTGAAAAAAAAAAGGAATATTATTTATTTATTAGAGGACCTTGTTTGTTCGTTCGAGCGTCTCAATCATGGCCGTTGAAGGACCCGGGCCCACTACTATTCTACCATTTAAAACCTTTTGTGAAAAGATGTACGGTCGAGTAGAATGTACTGTAATTGCCCGATTGCCAATGATTGGATTTCAATTTTTCTTTCTTAGCATCTCCGATATGCAAATTTGGACTGCCCGTCAAAAATGGTTTATATGGCAACTATCTCAAAATGCTTAGCTTTTATATATATAAGAAATATATAGAGTCTATAGACAATCAAATCAATACTCAATCTCAAATGATTTCGATTCAAAATACATTTTTCTAACGATTTATTTATTTTATTTTATTTTTTCAACAAACAGTGTTATTATTTTTAATAGAAACATCAATCACTTTATATGCCATAAATATAACTATTCAGTCAATCGTACAGATAGTGTTCAATAGAAAAGTTTAAAAATAAACAGTTATATTAACCATGTTTGTTGCTCGTAGCGTATGTATAAATTACAAAAGATGTAGTTAACTTTGTATTTAGAGCAGCTCTAACATACTATTAGATAAGTTGTGTGAAAGTCAAATGAGCCACATCAGTATATATGGTTCCAACAGATTAGCTAAATGAGATTCTTCAATTGAGATTTTGTTTCTCTCTTCAATAATGCCGAGTGAACTTCTTTCCTTAAAATATATATTTTATTATTTTTTAATATCACAACATTATTATTACCAACTGTATTTGAACATCTATTCTAATTTTAAATACCTGTATCTGAAAGATTTCAAATAACTCTATCTGACTTTAATATTAGAATAATATAAACATATTTATAATTGAAGTCTTTTAGAACAATTCTTCTTTTTACACTTTTTAAATTGTTATATAAATAAATAAATAAATATTTAAAGATTGAAAATAGAATAACACTTAGAGCAGAAGATAAAAACATAAAACTTACCCTAAATGAAAAGTCAAACGCATCATTTATTGTTTTATTTCAATAAATAAAAAAACTTTTATATTTTTATAACGTGTTAGAGTATAGCTGAATACTATCCTATTATATAAATCACGACTTAAAAAAAAAATACAAATCCCGATCATTAATTTTAGTTAATGACATTAATAATTAATTAGCATCAATAATTTGGTGATTTACACGCTCTCTCTTTATTTTTCTGTCTTTTTGACAGTATTTACATACACTCGCAAGACCCTCTCATTTCTCTTTATAACACATGTCAACTCTTTATTTTTCGAATATAAAATTATAATTATTGTAAATTGGCTCTTTTTTTCCATGTTATTTACATCATAAATCAACTATATCATCTATTTGTGAAATTTGTAAAATTTTAAAAAAATTTACAAATGAACTATCATCTTCAATTTAGATGGGGAGAAAAAAATGTTCACGGGTAATAGTTTGAATACTTTTATCAATTTATTTTAAAATGAATATTAAAAAATATACTATTTATAAATCTTGAAATTCCTAATTGTTAAAAAAATATTGAAATAAATTCATATAATTAATATCAGTATACAAGCCCAAGGGATAAAAGTATTATTATATAAAAAAAAAGTATTGATGATTTTGCAAGCTGGTAAAATATAATCCCGAGTAATATATATTTTATGGGTCTTTTTTAATAAAATAAAACTTAATAATATCATATTTCTATTTCCATATTACAATTTTGTTTCTAAAGTACATAATTACATGTCGACCTATCCAGGTTCATTCTAACATCCAAATTACCTATTGATAATTATTATGGCATATAATATCACAGTTATTTTGAAAATATGTAATATCATTGTTTAGGAAAAAAATTCAAATATTTATGAGTACCGACTATACACATTATGTTCGGTAATGGCAATCTAGATAATAAAAAGAAAAAGAAAGAAATGACAATCTGGAAAAATGGGGTTTGCCAACCAGTATAACACTCACACCCACACCACGATGTTTTGAATTTGAATCTATTTTTTTCCAACATCCTAAATTATTGTAATATTTTAAAAAGAAATACGTGGTTAGTTTGAATCGTAAATAATATGAAAAAAAATAAAAACATTTCATTTATGACTTCATACTCCATAAGTGAAAACCGGATGTGTACAGGGGCGGAGGTACATTTGATCTAGTCTAGCTTTTTCTAGAAAAAAAAATTTGATGATTTTTTTTTCTTTTTCTGTTAAGTAATAGATAGAAATACAATTGATATACAATTACAATAGTAACATTGTTTAATAATTCATAAAATAATCTAGTTTATAATTTAATTTAACTGAGATAATCTTAATACTCATTAGAGTGTTATACTCAATATTTTATTCATACTCAAGCACATTAAAGTTTCATTTTCCTCTTCTTTCTTTGTTCTTCTATAGATAAATAAAACAAATTTTGAATTTCTTACTTCGTTTATTTGTTCGAACAAGTATTTAAGTTTATTTCGTTTGCTATCTTTTTTTCCTTTAGATTTGTTTTTAAAAACTTTATACTACCATCCAGTGTGGTTTGAGTAGAAAATTACGTTAATTTTACATGATAATATTTCATATTCGATTCGCTGCACCACAGACAGTATAAAAAAAAATATAATTAATTTAGCCCACCCGGACCATGAGTCCTGACATCGCCCCTGGATGTGTATCACAATGAAAAGAGAGAGTGTTGGTAGCATCCCTGTTTACATAAAAACGAAGATGAATAATAATTAGGAAATCACGCGTACACGGTACACCTTTAAAAGTTGTCTTCTACCATCCAAAATTATATTATCAATTACTCGTTTTAATAAATGTTGAGCTAGACGACTTATAAACCTTTAATACATGCATCAATAAGATTGTGAGTTTGAATCATGTCACATCTCTACTAGCTAGTTTATATTAGGGTTTTAAAAAAAAAAAAAATAGGTCAATTGCAAGAAATTCCTCGACATCTAATGTAATTGTATGCATATGTTTTTGCCAGAAATTTCACAAAAGCTGTATGGCTCCTTCTTTGATCTCATCCCCTTGACGAAATCGATTTGCCTCAAGAAACTCTAGATTTGTGCAAAACCTTAGGTTCACCGAACCTCGATTGGCACTGATCTAATACCAGTTGTTGTAGAAAATCTGCAAACACAATCACATAAATCTTAATCCACACGCATATAATAAAGGAAATAAAAGAAGAAAAGAAAAGACACAAGAAATTTTACGTGATTCAGTAAAATTCTATGTCCACGGAACGCACCTACACTCAATCCATTATCAGGGGTTTGATTACAATCTAGGTCTCTCTACTTCAATCTCTCTACATGTTTCTCTCGGCCTCTATTGCTATTTTCTAGATTTTATAGGTCTTACTATAGCAAGAGGAAACATTAGTATTTATATCAGAGTATTAGGGTAAGCCAAATCCCATAAGGAATATATTTATTTCCACTCAAGATTTCCTATTCACACTCAGTTCTCGTTGTCATTGCGATTTGGGCCACGGTCTACAGCCTGCACCCTAAATCGCGGTAAACGCCCGTGAAGCACCGCTCAGAATGCTGCGGTCTACACTACTTGAATCTGTGATCTTTCGCTCCTTGTGCCGAGATTGGTGGTGCACCGCAATCCGCACTGCAAACTTCTCTTTTGGCCGATTCTTCAAGCTTCGCAAACCCAACATCTCAAACATCCATTTTCAAAGGTGATTTTGAAGATTGGATGTTCCATAATCTCATGAATAACTCACATGTGGATGTATCTTTGTAAGTTTTGTGTAATTTGCTTTGGTTTTATAGTTTATTTGGAAATGGAGATGTAAGCATGTTTTTTAGGCTGATTTCAAAACCCCGATTTTGCCTTATCGGTTGATCAAAAGTTATGCGGAGTCTTGACTACATATGAATGTTGATAATGGTAAATCTTCGAATAATGAGGCTATTTTTTTTTTTATCTTGGAATCCCCTTATGGAGGATTGAGTTAAACAAAATGTGGAAGGTAGCATGGGCAAATATTTGGGGACTATTATAGCAGATTGGGTCGAAATCAATTGTGGACTATATTTAGGGGACTATTATAAAAAATAAATAAACTAAACACTCCATAAAAACTTATTTTAAAGGAGATGTTGAGAATATATATATATAACTTTGGGTTGAAATCAATTGTCATTAGAGAAGGTGAAAACGGTCAAAACCTCAATTCCCTATGTAGCATTTGTAGCTCAACTCAACGATTGCTATTTAAAAGAGTACGATCTCTAAAATAGAGTACCGTATGTTTACACCGAAAGCTAAAATCATATTTCTAAAAAAAAAAAAAAATTAGGGGTCGACCTGTAAGCTTTTTTGTTAAGTGTTTTTTTAAATGAAAACAATATTTTTTGTATTGGTTTCGAATTCTGAAAAATCGTCTGATAGTATATATTGGAAGCTGTATTCTAAAAATAAAAATGGAAAAAACATATCCGATAGATTAACCTAAAATATCAAAAATTAAAATATCATTTTTATAATTTGTTTAATATTATAATAATTACAAAACAAATTGGTTAAATAACTGGCCAATATAATTTTCTTTTATTAAACAAATTTCTTTCCTTTGTTTTACTCTACACTTACACACGAACAACAACATTATAATATATATATATTTTTTTAAAAAGACATTTACATAATCATATAATTCAACAATAATGCAGACAGTACCGGAGAGCAAGAAAACAATCCATCTTCCCCATGATAAAAAATAGCAAATGGATGATTTTTAAAAGCTGGCAACAAATTCAAAGCCGTAAAATGAAATTGAAGATGGTGCAATATATGATTCTCTGTCCAGTTATTTTTGCTACTACAGCTGCTTGAGGCTGGTCATTGCCGATCTGGTCCGATGTCATCGTCAAGGAGCAGATATGGAGCTCCGATCGTCATCGCCAATCTGGTCACATCGGCATCGTCGGAGGAGGATCCAGCGGTGGAGGAGCAGATCGGAGAAGAAGAAGAAGAAGCCAAGTGACGAAAAGAAGTGGTGAAGAAAAAGAAATGGAAGAAAGAAGATTATGCACGGTTGAAGAGAAAAGAGAAAAAATAAAAAAGAAATATTGTTAATTTAAAGAAAAAAAAATAAAAAAAAAAATATTTTATGTTTTTCAAATATTTCACTGTTAATACTGGTTTTGTTTTTCATTTTGTTTTTCAATTTTTAAAAATAAAATGAAAAATGATTAACGAACGCGAATTCGAAATCATTTTACGTTCGTTAACCATTTTTGAAAAATAAAAACGAAAATAGATTGAAAAACAGTTGAATGATGGGGGTATAGTGTTTCAAATATTGGTACTCTAAATTTAAAGTACTAAATATGAAACTCTAACTTACTTTTAACATTTTATATTCCACTTTTACCTTCGTATCTATAGTTATAAACAATATTTGATATTTATATCCTTTTATATTTTTAATTAAATTCAATTAATATATAATCGGTTTTAATTTATAAATAATATAATCCTAAAAATTATACCATTAGAAATATCTTTAACTAGATCTTTAAAATAGGACTGGGATTAAATAATTATTAATAAATTTTTATTTAATAGAAATAGAAATATAGATAGAGATAAATATGGTGGGAGTAAAAACTTTTGAAGATGTAATCCGAAAAAAATATTCCATTTTAAAATAGTATTTTAGAGATAGAGATAAAATATGGGTGAGAGATGTTCTTAGAAACTTAATGCCCGCCTTGTAAGCCAAATCCACAAGGAAACGTCTCAAGCCGGGCAATGTGTTAGATACTTGGATCTCTTAAAAAAAAAATCAACTTTTATGCAAAATTGACAATGACCTTCCCATTGGTTGTGTTTGACAGTTAAATGTGACTATTGATTGTGTGGCAATGTAAAACAATGGAAATACTATTTGATGTGGCAGGGTGATGAGGCGTTGACCGGATGACATGGCCGTTGACTGGCTGACGTGATCGACTTATCGCTAATTGTGTCTGCTTTGGACTATGACAACTTCTAACATGCCAATTGTAAATTAATGGATGAACAGTGGACTAAGTCAACTTCTAATATTGCTAAAAGTCCCGCTACTATAATATCTCAATTGAAATCGATCACTTCCCAGTTTTAAGGAAAGTGGAATCTTATCCATTATCTTCTTGTGTTTGAATGGGAGTTGTCTGTTGCAGACTCTTGTACAACTCTTGTTTATCAGCCAACTCCTTCATTATATCACGATCATGGCACTACACGTTTCCTAGAGTATATTTGGAGCCGAAACTTTGCATTTCACACTTTTCAGCTTGCTGGAGCATGGAGAAAATCCAAGATGGCCTAGGTTTCGACCTATCTCGCCCCAGAGCCTCTAACTTCGTATAAGGCCGTCTAAAATCTTCTCAGACCTATTAAACTCATATTAACGCTCTTCTAGTACTTTCCAATCGCATATATCGGATTTGGGGTCATGGCCGATCCTGGGATTTTGACGGTTCAAGATGGACTATACAAATGAGGTTCTCGATCCTTCTTTTTTTCTCTACTAAATAGTAAATAGTAAATGCTTATAAAAATCAATATAATAACTAAAAATCAAAACCGTAACACAATAAAATAGCAAATAAAAGGCACTGAAATAAAAATTTTACAATTACATCAAATAATGTATCATTTAAACATTACCCGTCTCACAAAAAGTACTAATTAAGTATTACAATTGTGTTTCTCTCAAGAACCCTATAATTGATTTCAATTTTTTTTTGTTCGAATGTATAATAGATTAATATACTGTTTGATTTGATGTCGTTGTGGTTAAACATTATAATTGTATTTCATTGGTGGGCCTTAACGAAACATATATATAAAAGGTAGGCCTCCAGACTTTTATCTATTTAGGTATATATTGGCTCTTTAAAAAAAAAACGATACATGAGCTTTCAGGGTCTCGGACTTATATTTAGTTAAACGCTATATGGTATATTTTTTTTTATAAAACACCTAGTATGTGGGACTTCAGACTTATTTAAAAACTGAATACACAAAGTTTATTTTCATCATGGAATTTGGGACCCTTGAAAAATGGACGCCTCATAGGCCTATGCCCAAGGCCGACCCTGCTTGGAGGTCGAGGTTGTCAAGAGGTAAGACCTGCCCATGAAACCCAAGTGTCGATATTGGAGTAGTGACAATTTTGGTGTGTCATTCATAGAAATACGTCATTGGCTACATCTAGGGGAGATGAAATGTAACCAGTTCGCCCTTCTTTTTGCCTCATTTGAGGTGGAATTCAACCTGGGGTCTTTTGATCCACCTTACCCCCAATGTAGCATGTGGCGAGGTTTCTGGGTACTTCGATTTTCAAGGTCTGACAAATTTGTCATTAACAGTAATAATTATTTCTGTTGGATATTTGGTTGAATCAAATCTCCAATGGAACCGTAATTAGTTGGACTAATTTTGTCAAATCTGAAACAAAAAAGTAGAATTTTATTGAACAATAGGGATTGTTTTGAAATTTCCCCGTTTTGAAATTATAAAGACGGTCAGATAATTATTGTTCATCTTCTCATTCTGAAATGATTTTTTTGTTGAGTTGCATTCTTAAATGAATTAGTTGCATCTTTTTATTCACCGCATTGTTTGTTCAAGAGCAAAAATGTTTTTGTGAGAGCAAGTAAAGGATGATATCTCAATCAGTCTTAAAGATTATAAACAGATTGGAAGAAATTTGTTCCCGCGTCATAATCATATCAATATGAACCTCAAAGTCCTTTAAAAGGGATATGTACATTCATAGCCCAATAATAAAGCTGGGTCTTCATGATCATTTAATTATAATCAACAATCTGTTGTGGAGTGAAAAATGCATGCAAATTCTTCGATGAAATGCCTCACACAGATGTGTCGTGGACTGGGGTGTCTTTTCTGCTTATGTTAAGAGTGGGATCGAACCATGAGGAGACTCATGAATTGTTTAACTTGATGATGATTTCTGGTCAGAACACGATTGAGTATAATCTAGCGTCTTGAAAACGTGTTCTGCTCTGGGAGAATTCAACTATGGGCCTATGGGACTCGTATTCAGCTTAAAAATAACTGACGGAGGTGGACCCGAACCCGCCACCTGTGTCAAACCTTTTTTTGTCTTTTCAATTATTATCGTTAATAGTAATGCTAGACGTCCTATTGTGATATGTGAGGTATTTGTATAACATCAGTCAATACATAATCTCATAATTTATAAGATGTTATATTTCATATACCATAGCATTTTGGATAGAATTTAGAAAAAAAAATTAAAACGTCTAAGATATTTTATTATTAACGTATCTCTTTTGGTATGACACAAATCCTCAACCAGAACCTAATCCAGCACCTAATCGGCACGGCTGTACTTCGTTTAGGGCAGAATTGGAGCGCTTAAAGTCCGTCAGGTTAAACTTTATAATTTGGTTTTGTAATCAGATATGGGTTGAGTCAAACCACTATACCTAGACATGACCACGATTCGGTTCAAACCGTGGAGCCGAACCGTAACCGTTTGAAATGAACCGTAACTGGAACCGTGTAACCGGTTTCGGAACCGTAACCGTAGCTGTAGGGCTGAAGGTTCGGTTCTGGTTCTCCTCCGAAAAAAACCGACCTAACCGGCGGTTCAATTCTATTTCGGTTCTAGAACCGTCGGTTCCAGAACCGTCGGTTCCAGAATATATATATATATATATATCTTAAGTAAAATTGTAAAAAAAAAAAAGTGAACCGAACCGGAACCGAACCGAACCGTGACCATGATTAATTATACCTCGACTTTCTCAGTTTGACTTGATATTTATATAATTATTATATTAAAAGTAAAACAAAGCTGTAATCTTTCTATCATTTTATCTAATTGTATTTTATGTTTGGATTTAAAGTTTATTAATTTTAGATGATATATTCCATTACATTTAAGTTTATATATAATTTTTAAATGCATATTAAACTTTAAGCTTCTTTATTTGTAGCTTAAATTTAGAGCAAACCGTCTTCCCTCAGTTTTTTTTTCTTTCTAGGTTTACTAAAATTGGTTTCATAATGTATCTCCACTATTCACCATTCACTTCAAGACAAACAAGGGCGATTAACTGAAAATTAAAAGAAAAAAAATCAAAAATGAAAAAGAAACAAAAAAAAAAAAACAAAGCAAAACCAAAATAAAGGTTGGTGGGATCTATGTAGCACATATACGGATATGGTATGAGATACAGATACGGTATGATATGGAGATACAGTAAATTTTTAAAATCTAGGATACGAATACGGTAGGATATGTCAATTAAGATAATATATATAAATATACATATAAATTTAAAAAAAAAAACATGAAAACATATTTGATAATTCATTCAAAATCAAAACACATTCATAATCCAAATAAAACATGTCATATAATTAGATAAGTTATAACAATATAACATATTGTAAGATCCAAATAAAACATGTTACATAAGTTATAACATATAACAAAATCTAAATAAAACATACGTCACATAAGTTATAACATATTATAAAATCCAAATAATACATAAAAAAAAACTCATAAAACATATTCTAAATTCCTAATTAACTTCATTATCATCATTCACATTGTTAAAGAATCTAAATAATTTGGTCTCTAACTCTAATTCATCAAGAGTAATGTTTGCAATCTTAAGTATCTCGGCATTCTCCATGACGTATCGGATAAGTATCATGGAGTATTTGGGGAGTATCCGAACCGGATACAAGTTGGATATGAATGACCTCGACCAAATGGAGTAACTGTGCTTCTTAGGTGCAGATCCACAGTTTATTAAATCATTATACAATTTAAATTTTAACAAGCTTTTTTCTAGAATTTTTAAAAAACTTTTATTGATATTTTTTTTTTCCAACAATCAACTGTTATTGATATCGAAGCAGCTATTAAGGTCCTACTTGTAGGTATTTATCTAAGAGATCTTGCCTTAGAAAAGAATAAGGATATGTTAGGCAAAAATATTTGGACAAATTATTATTAATAGTAACTTTTAAGTGAGGTATCTCTTACTTTAATTTTGATAGGAAATAAGGACTTTGATGAAATCATATCGATTTTTATGAATTTTGATTTGATTTTTTTGTGCATGAGAAGTTGAATGAACCTATAAATGAAATTTGAGAAATTTTCAAATACTAGAACTATTTGTCTCAATTTTGTTAAATATGAAGGAATCAGAAAAATTGGAGAAATATAGAAAAATTCAAAGAAAAAAAAATAGTTCTAGTAGTTCAAAAATTATAAAAATTTTGTTCATAGGTAGATTTCCTTAAACTAATCATAAAAAAAAAAATCATATCAAAAATCATAAAAATTGATATGATTTCATAAAGGTCCTTACCGAAATTAAAGTAAGGGATCCCTCACTTAAAAGTTACAATATATATATATATACATAAATTTTCAAGTCAGTGCACATTAATATAAATTCGTTAGTGCGATGGATGTTGACCGTTAGATTTATATACTTTGACTCAAAGTGTATACACTTGTCAAAACTTCTCCATAATCAATGGTTCGCATGCAACACACTGATATATATATATATATATATATTAGTGGTGTTCACATGAGTGTACACTCATGGATTTTATATGAGTGCATTGAATGTGAGTCATTGGATTCAACTGCTTTGACTTAGACTAATGAGTCATTTGTTCTTTTGTCTGAAACCTGAATAACCTTGATTTTTTTTTCTGAAGACTGAATATGGACTGAAATATGTGAATGACATGTTTTTTTTCACACATTTGAATGTACTGTCAATATGTTTGTTTTTTTTTTTAAATAAAATAAAATTGTCTAAAAATAAGTAATTTTACATATATACCCATACTAATGAAAAGAAATAATTTAACATGTACAATTCGTTATAAAATTTTGTAAACAAAGTTTAATTTCAATTTATTATATATAAAAAATAAAGTTAAATATGCACTAGAAGCAAAATAAAATAAAAAAATCTTGATTTTTTTTTTGAAATAGGTTCTTTAATTATATCTCTCTCTCTCTCTCTCTCTCTATATATATATATATATATATATATACATCTTCAAGCTACATAATCTACTCATTATGATAGATAAATTTAGTGAGCACTACATGAATAGTTAGATAAAAATAAATAAAGAGTTCTTACCAAGATTTGAAAAATTCAATTGATCAATCCCATGAAAAATTCAGTATGAGAGTTCATTTTCTTCTTTCCAAAGCTTGTTTAAATTTAAAAATATGTTAAAAGAAAGAATTATAGACCATATCAAATTAGAATAAATTTGAAAAAATATATGCTTTAGAAAGATAAACTTGAAAATGAATGTTTTAATTATAATACAGTAATTTAGAATTAAGTTAAAAATCAAGATTTTTTACTTTTTATTTTAAGTTGTTTGACCACTTAAAAAAACAAATAAAACAACTTAATGAATTCAATTCAAACTATTAAGTTTTAAATGAAAAAAACAAACGACCTCTAAATCAAAGTAATTGAATTCAACGACTCACATTCAATATAATAATGTATTTATATAAATAACGCATTCATGAACACCCTTGATCATGCTTATTGGTTAGGGTTAATAGCACCACTATCCCTGAATTATATGCGAAATCGCATGTTACCCTCTGATTTTTTTTTATGGCACTAAACCCCCTAAACTTTCATTTATTGGTAAAAACTGACAGAAGTGAAACGGACGTTAAGAGAAAATTTAACTTACACATTCTGATTATATGAATAATTGCATTAAAATTGAAAAAATATATAATAATATCATATAAACACCATTTGACATGTGTGACTAATGTCCAAAAAAAATAAAAATAATAATAATATTAATAATCGTAATTACTGTTTTAATAAATAAATAATAATAATAATAGCAATAATAATAATAAACTATGATAATAATAATAATAATAATAATAATAATAATAATAATAATAATAATAATAATAATAATAATAATAATAATAATAATAATAATAATAATAATAAAAATAAGAAACTTTAAAAAGAAAAAATTATAATATAAAAGAAATATATATATATAAATATATAAAACCCAAATTTCCAAATTCCAATTAAACAAAAATTAATTAAACTACCCATATATTTATTTATTATTATTGTTAATATATTGTAATATATGGAACCCAGATTTTTAAATTCCAATTAAACAATTAAACAACACATATTTCCAATTAAACAAAAAGTAAAGCGTATTAAAATAATTACTTTAAGCTACACATGTTTCCAATTAAACAAAAAGTAATATTAAAATAATTACTTCAACTCTTTCTTTAGATTCATTCACAATAAAAACCTAAACCATATCATCCGCCAAATACAAATCCAGAAACCATTCATCAAAATTCAATCCTCAAACACCAAAAATCCATATCGCAAACCCAAACAGCTCCACCAGATCCAAACCCAAAAAAAGAAATCAAACACAACCACCCACACTATCAACCATCACCACATCACACCCTGGCCCTAAATTAGACTGTAATCATCATGACCACACCTAGATTCAGAACATGAACTCGAACACCACAAAACCTAGGACCATAACCTAAACACCACACCACCACCATAACTGGATCGCCATAATTGTCATGCCAAGATTGGAATTATGGGTAGCTTAATTAATTTTTATTTAATTTTTATTTAATTTATGGGTTCTATATATTTTTAATTTTATTTTTCTTTATTATTATTGTTATTAAAGTTTATTATTATTATTATTATTATTATTATTATTATTATTATTATTGTTGTTGTTGTTGTTGTTGTTTTTATTTTTTTTTAAGAAAATAATTAATATAATTATTTTTTATTTTTTATTTTTTTGGACAATAATCATGTATGATATTATTATATTTTTTCAGTTTTAATGCAATTATTCATATAATAAGGATGTGTAAGTGTAATTTTTTCTTAACGTCCATTTCACTACTGTCAGCTTTTACCAATAAATGAAAGTTCATGGAGGCTTAATGCTAGAAACAAAAAATCAAAGGGTAACATACAATTTCACGTATAATCCAGGGGCCAGTGGTGTTATTAACCCCATCGGTTATTGTTTATTACGAATATGCATAAGCCACGTGTCACTGATAAAATTGATAAGTGTGATGAGATTATGGCCCTGTCCTGAAGCTGTTTTTTAGTTCGTTTTCGTTTTTATTTTTCAAAAACGATTTCGAAAACGAGTTCGTTAACATTTTTTCATTTCTTTTTTGAAAAAAAAGATGAAAAACAAAACCAGTGTTAAAAATGAAAGATTTGAAAAACACAAAATACTTGTTTTTTGTTTTTGATTTTCACTTTTTTTTTATATATAAAAAATCATTTTTTTAAACTATTAATTGTACTATTATGTGTTTCATATAGTTAGGACAAGACGGGACAAGATTTTTAAATGACCAAAGTGCCCCTCTTATATATATATATATTCCAGAATAATTTATTTCCAACTAGAACTAAAAGTATTCATGTAATAATTTGTATATATATAAATAATATATAATATTGATGTAATAACATATATATAATATTGCAGGAAGATCTCATGACTTTGGAACAAGTTTTACATTCGCAGTCTGCATCACACATATCAGAGTCAACGTCCCATATAAAATGACCGTTGATTTTATCAGTGTAGATTGGAGATCCGTCAACTTCAAAGCTATGTATTGGGATATCATCTTCAGATATGACTGGACGGATCATGAAAACCTGAAAAACTGGTGGTGCACTGGCAGAAACTTCTGGATTAGGGGCTGAGATAGGTTCATAAGTGGTCTTGATGGAACCATCCGGCAGTTTGTATATATTATGATATATATTTATAATGTTATTATATTATATATTTATATATGATATAATGTAATATATAAATATAATATAATATAATATAAAATGTAAATTATAATATATATTTTTATTATAATATATATATATATATATATTGTAATGATTTATTTATAATTTAAGAGTTTAGTTTTACTTAATTCAATTTTTGATATGTTTTTATGAATTAATTTTTGATGTATTAATTTTGTTTAATTTAAAAATTATAATACAAAAATTATAATACAAAAATTATATTGGTTAATTATGTAACCAATTTGTTTATAGGTGTAATAATATTAAACAAAATGTCAAAATTGATATTTCAATTTTTGATAGTTTTCGGTTAATTTACTAGATTTGTTTTTTCTGTTTTTATTTTCAAAATACAGTTTTCAGTATATGTTACCAGACGCGCTTTCAGAATTCGAAATTGAAACCAAAAATATTGTTTTTATTTTTATTTTTAAAAAACAACAATTGAAAAACGTTTACGAGACGGGTATAAGACTGCAAGAAACCTCATGCTAAACGACAGAAAAGCAAAAACAAAAGCAAAACCCAAGAGAGAGAGTTACAAAAATAACACTGCCTTGCAAATGGACAATTGCTGAAATAGGTCTAAATATTGTCCACCCAATTGGAAATGACGCAAATGCCCATACATGCATACTGACAGAAAATCTTCTCCTATCCCATACACTGACACACATACACAACTGACACTTCTATAGGCGGCATCAACTGAATCATTACCAATGATGAATATAGCCCACATTATCCCTATATCTCATCAGATTAGTACGTGAAATGACGAATATACCCCTATCTAATAAGTATCTCTCCTTCTTGCCCCTAAGTAAAAATCAATTTGGAAATAGGGAACAATGAGAGTCCTACAGAATACTACAGATCATGCGCAGGCCGATCTCACTGTAAACCAACTCATCCCTAACGTAACTATAAGGTCGGCCACTATTGAAATATAGGCCCATGATTAATCCGCTTTCTTATTTCATTTATTTATTTATTGGCTCTCACAACACCATAATATGATTAACGACTATGATTTCATCACACCCGGCTTTCGTCATTCCATGTTATCCCACGTCACTTTCATTAGCACACCATCAAACAAGCAAGTTTCTTTTCATTTTCTCAGTCCATTATATTGGGCTATTTACACTCATACCCCTAAGATTATGCAATATGGCACGTAAAAGCAACCTTAGGTCCTTAGCTAAAATTTCATGAATCTCTATTGATTGATCGGAATAACTGTTTGACTAACAGTTAACTTGATAGTATAAGGGTAAAACGGTATTTTTTTGTACAACAATATGTAATTATAAAAAATTAAATAACAATCTCAAACATTGTGAAAAATAAACAACATGAGATAAAAAAAAAAAGATGGAGCTTCTCCTCAATGGAAGGTTATGGAAAAGTTTGGTTCAAAAAAATTGTATAAAGCACATCCCATATGGAAAGAATAAAAGGGATTAAAATGCTTTATAAGTAGTAAAAACATACCCATATATTGAAACAATATAACTCCCAACTGGGTCTAGCATTGTGGATTTAGAATATTCTCAATATTCACATTAGGTTGTATATCTCTTCTCTCGAGAGTTAGTCCTGTATGTATCGTGGGTAGTATACAAGCAAGAGGATTAATAACCGTTTAGGTGTGATGTGATCAACCTAGGTTGTAAT
The DNA here is from genome assembly GCA_032871835.1 of Dipteronia dyeriana. Classification (NCBI taxonomy): domain Eukaryota; kingdom Viridiplantae; phylum Streptophyta; class Magnoliopsida; order Sapindales; family Sapindaceae; genus Dipteronia; species Dipteronia dyeriana. The sequence continues at coordinate 95,353,503 of CM065296.1, read as the reverse complement.
AGTTTTTGCAATTAGTGGATTTGAGGGTTCGATTGGCGATTAGGCCGTGAGTTTTTTACCCTATTGGGGTTTTCTCACATAAAACAATTCACTGTGTTATGTTTTAAATTCCGCACTTGTATGACAATGATTGTTTGTGTGATTAATTTTGAATAACCAAAAGATGACAATTAATTTTGTTAAAACCTATTCACCCCATCTAGTGATCATAATAGTCAATCAATCCAATTCTTGATCGACCCACGTTGAACGAAGGCATCCACCAGGGCATCGATCTATAACATTTATCGACATCTTTTAACGACCCAATCCTCGTTCAATCCTCTACGACTCAACAAATCACCAGGAAATCGATTCACTAACATTGATACCCAGAGTCGATCTTACAAGATAGACCCAAAGCTCGACCCAAGCAGTCGAGCAACACGGTTTGTCGTTTCTCACTTCTCTTTCTTACTCATTGAATATTACATTGATTTGAGCTTCAGAGAGTCTCCTCAAGGGAACACCCCCTCATGCGGTCCATCACTGTTCCTCTTTTGTTTTACAGGTTGCCAATGCCCACATCGACGAACAAAAAATAATTGTAGATCCGATTGACTATAGTCTCCAACAACCGTAGTTTTTCCCCTTTTGGATTTTTCACGTAAAACTTTGTGTCTTGCATGCTCAATTATTACTTTTTTGTTTTACAGTATTGTTAGCAATTGTACTAATGTTGTTGGATGCGTGGCTTTTTCCATAATCTAAAAGTCACCATAAACAATCGAAAAATTTCAATGAACTTATCATCCGTAAAAAAATAATTCAAATTCATAAAAATCGACGTGATTCCATCAATGTCCTTACCAAAATTAAAGTAAGAAATCATTCACTTAAAAGTTTATATATATATGGCACAATATATAAAACTGCAGTGCATGGTACATCAAAATACTGTTGCATATGATCATGTGTGAGTAGCATGTAACACATGTGTATAATGTTATCGCATATAAATTGCATGTGAATATGACAAAAAAAGATTTAAATTTTAATGTGGTCGCATGTGAGTTGTATGTTATCATATATGAATTGATGTGATCACGTCAAAAAAATCATGATTATATATATATCACAATATATAAAATGCCGGCGTATGGTACACCAGAATACTGTTGCATATTATCGTATGTGAATAGCATGTAATCACATGAATATAATGTTATCGCATATAAATTACATGTGATTACGATAAAACAAGATTTAAATTTTAATGTGGTCGCATGTGAGTTGTATGTTATCGCATATAAATTGATGTGATCACGTTAAAAAAATCATGATTGATCGCATGTAAGTTGTATGTTATAGCATATTAATTGATGTGATTATGTCAAAAAAATCATGATCACGTATAAAAAAGAAGAAGAAGAAGAAGAAGAACGAGAAGAAGAAGAAGAAGAAGAACGAGAAGAAGAATGAGAAGGAGAAGAAGAAGAAGAAGAAGAAGAAGAAGAAGAAGAAGAAAAGGAATAAGAGGAAGAAGAGGGATAATGAGAAGGAGAAGGAGAAGGAGAATAAGAAAAAAAAGGAGAAAGAGAAGGAGAAAGAGAAGGAGAAAGAGAAGAAGAAGAATTAGAAGAAGAAGAAGAAGAAGAAGGAGAAAAAGAAGAAGAAGGAGATTTTTTTTTTCAAACCTGAATTTATTTTTCCAGATTTCTTCAATAAAACACACAAACTGTCTTCTTCAATTAAACACACCAGCAACATTCTTCAATTAAACACACCGGTAGTCTTCTTCAAGTAAACACACTAGTTATCTTCGAAAGATTTAAATGAACTTATCATTTGTAAAAAAAAAGATCAAATTCATAAAAATCGATGTGATTCCATCAATGCCCTTAACAAAATTAAAGTAAGGAATTCTTCACTTATATATATATATATATATATATATATATATATATATATATATATGGCACAATCTATAAAACTGTGGTGTATGGTACATCAAAATACTGTTGTATGTGATTATATGTGAGTAGCATGTAATGCATGTGTATAATGTTATCGCATATAAATTGTATGTGAATATGACAAAACAAGATTTAAATTTTAATGTGGTCGCATGTGAGTTGTATGTTATCGCATATGAATTGATGTGATCACGTCAAAAAAAAAAATGATTATATATATAGCACAATAAATAAAATGCCGGTGTTTGGTACATCAGAATACTATTGCATATTATCGTATGTGAATATCATGTAATCATATGAATATAATGTTATCACATATAAATTGCATGTGATTACGACAAAACAATTTTTAAATTTTAATGTGGTCGTATGTGAGTTGTATGTTATCACATATAAATTGATGTGATCACGTCAAAAAAATCATAATTGAACGCATTTAAAATTTTATGTGGTCGTATATGAGTTGTATGTTATCGCATATGAATTGATGTGATCACGTTAAAAAAATCATGATCACATATAAATTTTTAAAGGTGTGCGGTACACTGGTATTCTATAGACCAGCCTTATAATATATACAAGGTTAAATTTGAAACTAACCAGTATTCTATTGACCAACGCTATAATATATAGAAGGTTAAAATTGAAATTAACAATATAAGAAGAGGAAGAGGAAGAGAAAGAAGGAGGTAGGTTAAAATTGAAACTAACCAGTATTCTATAGATTGGCGCTATAATATATACAAGGTTAAAATTGGCGCTAAGAAGAAGAAGAAGAAGAAGAAGAAGAATAATAATAAGAAGAAGAAGAAGAATAAGAAGAAGAAGAAGAAGAAGAAGAAGATGATGATGATGAAGGTAGGTTAAAATTGAAACTAACCAGTATTCTAGAGAACAACGTTATAATATATACAAGGTTAAAATAGATACAAGGTTAAAATTGGCGTTATAAATAAGAAGAAGAAGAAGAAGAAGAAGAAGAGAAAGAAGAGGAAAAGGAAGATGAAGGTAGGTTAAAATTGAAACTAACCAGTATTCTATAGATTGGCGCTATAATATATACAAGGTTAAAATAGATACAAGGTTAAAATTGGCGCTATAAAGAAGAAGAAGAAGAAGAAGAAGAAGAAGAAGAAGAAGAAGGTAGGTTAAAATTGAAACTAACCAGTATTCTAGAGAACAACGTTATAATATATACAAGGTTAAAATTAAAACTAACAATACAAGAAAAAGAAAAAGAAGAAGAAGAAGAAGAAGAAGAAGAAGAAGAGGAAGAGGAAGAGGAATAATGTTTTTTTTTTTTTGAAGCTGGGAAAAAAAATCCAGTCTTTTTCAATTAAACACACAAGTTATCTTCGATTAAACACACTACCGATTTTCTTCAATTTAACACACCAGTTTTCTTAAATTAAACACACATCATTTTTCTTCGAATAAACACAAAAGTTTTCTTCAATTAAAAACATCATCAGTTTTCATCAATTAAACACACCATAAATTTAATTCCTAGCGTATTTATTATATGTTTGTTTAATTTTCAGTGTGTTTAACATGGTGCGTTTAATCTCCTTCTTCTTCACAGATAAATTTCCCTTCTTTCCATTTTTTTTTGTGTGTGGCAAGTGACCTCCATATAGGTCCCAGACCTCCATGTAGGTTTGGGCGACTCCCAAAGGAGGTCGAAACTTCTATCGAAGGTTGCCCACACCTCCAATCATTAATTTGTTTTAAAGAAAATTACTTTTTAAAAAATAAAAATAAATAGGAAAGACATAAGTAAATTTATCTCTTCAATGGAGAGTTTGATAAAAACATTGAAAACACTAATTCATGGTAAAAATAGAAAAGTGATATATATATAGGGTTATACCGTATTAACTCAAATTTCTGACTCAATTTTTTGACTTCAATATCTCAACCACCCATTTATTCATATGTTCTTTAATTCAATGGTTAAGATATTGAAGTCAAAAAATTGAATTAGAAATTTGAGTTGATACAACCTAAGCTATATATATATATATATATATATATAGAGAGAGAGAGAGAGAGGGTAATGTTATTTTGTCCAAGAATTTGGATCCTTTACTGATCTGATCTTTTTCTTGACCTAATATAATCTTATGACACATAAGCACTGTAATGTATATGTGGGTAAGATGTGATTGATTTCCACAACCATTTTATCAACAACCAATCACATGTTTTAAAAAGGTTAGGAAAAAGATCAAATCAGTAGAGGATCCAAATCATTTGTGGTACTCAAATGATGTGGCAACACCCAAATCTATTCATTTAAATCATACTAATTTAATACAATTTAAATGAATGGATTATAATGTTGGCACATCATTTAGGCACCAGATTTGGAAAACAAAGTAACATTATTGATATATATATATATATGGCCTAAACTCTCTAAATTAATACCACAATAATTAATAACCTCTGACATTTAAAAAAAAATGAAACCGACCGCTTTCCATAGCATAATTTAATATTTTTGCTATCTAATAATTAATACAAAATATCAAAAAAAAAAAATTAGCAGAATCATATTCCTTAGAGAATCATCTATCTAGAGTAACATGTTTCTTTCCGGTTGTTCTGATCTCGAACGGTATACCTTGGAGTACCTTATGTTGCTGATGGTTGCTTGTGCCGAGACTTTTGAAAGTTGAAATTGCTCCATTGCCCATTTGGTAAGGGCAGATTGTGTTATGGAGGGATTCCTTGCTTTGTGCACACAAATTTCAAGTCTTTCAACATTGTTGATTGAAGAAAAATGTTTTATTTTAGAAATAAATGACTAGGTATAATTGGGGAAGATGAAATTAAAACAAACTTTCACTATTCCAAATTTTATAGATTTAACTTTTTCTTAACACCGTCTTCTTTTATTCCTTACATTTAATTTTTAATTGGAGATATGTATCATCCTGGTGTTTAATTTTTTTATTGGAAATGTATACCAAGTTCATTGGTAACTTGCAAACAATAAATATATAATACTAAATTATCATGATGACGACTTTTGAACTTCCTATAAGTAGTGATAGTAGCTAATATATATGAAACATTTTTTTTAAGTAGATGTTCTACAAATTAATAATCTCCATTAATTAACAAATTAATGTACAACAAACCGTATTAATTTAGAGAGTTCACACTATGTATATATATATAGTGGTTTTCTCATAACGGATCCCTTATTTTAATTTCGGTAAGGATTACTATGATATCGCATCCATTTTTATGAATTTTGAATTGATTTTTTTTTGTGTGGATGATGTGTTCAATGAAATCTATTAATGAATAAAATTTAAGAATTTTTCAACCACTACAACTATTTTTTAAAAAAAATTTCCTATATTTTGCTAATTTTTCGATACCTTTAAATTTAACAAAATCGGGAAAAATAGTTGTAGTGCTTGAAAAATTCTCAAATTTTATTTATAGATAGATTTAATTGAATATATCATCCATAAAAAAAATCATATCAAAAATCATAAAAATGGATACAATTTCATAATAATTCTTATATAGTTATGGTTGAATCTGGAAAGTAGGAACATTCTTAGACAGAGTTGAAAGTGACAATGAAGCAATCAAGATGAATCTGAATTTTGAAGTGTGTCCCAACAAACGTTTTTTGACAAACCAAAATCTAGAAGACCTAAACGATTCCCAACCGTTAGATTGTTAGCACTTCCACATAAACACCACCATCTAAAGCAATCTTGATCAAAACCATTCCTTCTATTTCCCACGCCACATGACTTTTGATGTGCCTATTAGAGCATCTCCAATGTAAAATGACTTGTATGTGAATTATTGTTGACATGACAATAATGTCAAAGAACTTGCTTCATATGTGACATAAATATGGACTTAATAGACGATCAATTTCAAATTTTATCTCCTTTATTTCTGTTTAAAACACAATTTGTTTTAATGACATGTTCAATTTTCTTTTTTATTTTATTTCTTTACCAAAAATAGATGAAAAATTAATGTCAATTTTAAATGTTTGCTGAGTCAGCCTAAAAAATGGTTGTGCAACAGGCCGTCTAAAAGTGGACGGTCATGTTGACAATGTCTAATTTTTTTTTACAATGTCAGCTTGAGGTTGAATATGCACGGCTGCATTGGAGAAAGTTTTTTTTTTAAAGAATGTCTATTAATATTACGTGACATCTCTTTTTTTCGCAATCCACGCTTACATTGGAGATGCTCTTAGTCCTTCGTCCACATTTTTGTCTATGGTATGGCCTATGTACACGATCTCATGCTACTAATTTCTATTTTTGGCTTCTCTCTTTCTATTCTTGGTTTTAGTATCACTAATGTTAGATGCTTAGAAAATCCAAAAAAAATAGTCTAAAACCCGATCTAAATGATATGTTAAGTGATCCATTTATTAACCACATTATCTCATGATTTGTGTGATAATGCCAACCCATTAATCAAATTATTTGAGTTAATATTTTGATTATATAGTATTACTCTTTCGGTACACTATACAACCCAAAAAAAAAAAACCTCAAATTCAATTCAAATGGTATGACAGGTTAGTTATTATCACCGCACACATTATGAGATGGTTTAGTAATTAACATAATAATGAAAAATCACTTACCATATCATTTGAATTGGTTTTTGGATTTTTAATTGTCGAACAGAAGTGTTAAATATTTTATCATCTTATGCTGCATCAACATCGTTTATTCCGGAAACTTTGAATTTATTTATCTTATGGTCTCATTTTGATAACCACCAATCACAAAAATAACATTTCGACATACCTGACTTGCGAGATTAAATAAAAAATAAAAAATTGGTCATCTTTTCTTTTAAATATGACTTTTTGGGTGCGTTTGGTACGCGGGACAAGACAGAACAGCGTGAGACAGTTTGTTCTTATCCCGCGTTTGGCGCGTCCATAGCATGGGACAAGAAGGGACAAGGTGGGATAAAAATCACAAAAACTTGTCCCACCCAAGACCCTAGGACAACTTGTTCCATGACATGGGACAAGTGTCAAAAGACCAATTTACCCTTAAATTTTCAAACAATTATAATCATGTCTAATAAATTATATATTATAATTACATATATAATATTATATATTATAATACATAACTAATTAAAATTTATTAATATTATTATAATATATATATATTACAACACATAATATATATGATTTATATATATATTATATATATATATATATAATATAATATTTGGATGGGAATCTCCTTTTCGGTTGTGACAGGTCGAATCATGAGGACCTGGAAAACAGGAGGAGCACTAGGTGATGTTTCTATAGCTGGGGTACTGGTTACTTGTGTCGCAGAAGTGCCAATTTGTTCATAGGTGGTCTGGATGGATCCATCTGCTAATTTGATGAACTTGGTTTCTGTGGCGACGACCAGAGTGATGTTTTGAAAAGCTTTCTCATAGTTGGTGATCCACTTGAGAGGCATAATTTCTGTGAGCTTTTCTCTGGGCAGTTGCTTCGGAATCTGGATGATAGTGGGAACTTCATCTTCTCTTTCAGCTTTAATGAAGATGATATCACCAGTATGTCCAGGGATGGGGAGATCAAGGGGATGATCTTGAAGCCTGTAAGCAATCTGGTGGTGCAATGTTGCCATATAAGAGTTTGGCATCATAGGAGCTCCTACTATTTGAAGTTGAATCTTGAGACAGTTGTGAAGATTCAGATCCTTGAGAGGGATGTTGAAATTGGGATAGTAGGTGAGCCAAATGCTTCATGCATGAAGGGTAGACAGGCACGTTTCGATGATGGCGTGCTCGTACTGTTTGTAGATCGTGTTGAGAAGGGCAACCCTAGCCGTGACTGGTAGTCATTTCCTGCCATGCAGGGTAAGGATTATCCTAATGGCTCCGATATGCAGGTGGGAGTAGCCTTCTTTGATCCATTGGTCAATTAAGGGCTGTCCAATTTCTAAGTCAACATATTGTTCCGTTGCTGAGGCTGGAATTAGGCAATTATCCAAAGCCGTAGATTGGATATATTCCTTTATCGGAGGAGAACGATGTTGGACTAAGGCAGTAACTCTTCTGGAGAGTGATCTGCTGCGTTTGAACACAGTATAGGGATTTAATAAGCGCAGAGCTGTTTCAGTGATCTGTGCAGATTCTGGGATATGGGTATATTCAACAAGGTTCTGGATTTTGTTGGTTTGGGTTTGACGAATAGAAATAACAGAAGAAAGTCTAGATGGAGTGTTATCAGTGTTGTTTGCCATTGTTTTTGAAATTCCCTCTCTTCATCTAGTTTATAACTGTTACTATGATTCTTCCTGCCTGAAAAACAGGACAAAAAGGCTCTGATACCATTAGAGATGAGATGACACCTCTGTGGAACCAGCTCCTATGGTCGACGAACCGCTTGACCAAAGGAACAGGGCCCATGCCCCTCCTCAGAAACCTACAAATGGCCCTTCGTTTAATTTTGACTACCTAGCTCTCGACAATGGAGAAAAAGAATGTCAGAAATGAGCGCCTGGCTCGACCTGCAGACAGCAAAACATGAGAACAACACAGAATTCATCTTGAGAGAGTTTGTCTCCAGGTTCACTGGATCTCTCAGGGATTGGTACCAGGCTCTTGGAGAATACAGACAACTACAACAGGTTCAAGGTGGGTCTGTATCCCAAGCTGTGGGAATAATCTTCCGAGAATTTCTCGGAGATGTCTCCCAGTTCTACAAACAGACCATACAAGAATTCTTCGAAATGCGAGTCTATTCACTAGACAAAAGAGACATATATTACCACAACATGCGCATGTCTTTCAGGTACCATGCACTCGGTGGAATCAACGATGAAACCTTAAGACAGGTATACTTAAACTCTCTCCCTACAGAGCTTCAGGGAGAACTCCAAAGAATAATTAAATTCTCAGGTAGAGGCCTACGAGATATTACTCTAGGAGAAATCCACCTGTTCACCCATACTGCATTAGACAAGCTCTGTGCTACCCAAAGAGTTTTTGAAAAAATGATCAAAGAGGGTAGAAAGTATGACAGATACTGCAAATTTCCTCCGACCTACCACCTTAAATGCAACTCCACTGAACACTGCAACTGCAGAGCAAACAGGTTCTACAAAAGCAGGCCTTCCAGGAACCAACCTCGAAAAGAGAACAATTCCTCAAACTCCAAGAGGAACATGAAATATAAATATTACAGGAAGAAGACAAGGAGATCATGGAACAAGTCCAACAAGTGTTTCGCCTGCGGCTAGGAGGGTCACTATGCCAAGCAATGCCCAAATAAAAGAACAAAATCAGCTATGCTCATCCAACAGCTTACACAGGTTGCTAATGAAATCCCCTCAGATGCTGACATTGAATCTTTCTTCTCAGAACAAGAACATGTCAACCAGTTGACCTCCTTTATGGTCCAAGATTCAGACGACTCCAGTACTTCCTCAGAACAGACAGGATACACAGATCCTGATTCTCCTTCAGAGGTCTATCAGGCCACCAGTAATTGTAGTCCGGGCCACCAGGTTAAAATCCAGATTTTAACAACAAAATATTCCAAACCAGTTCCGGTCATTGCCTATTTTGATACTGGAGCCCATTCCTCAATGATGAATCCCAACGTCCTTCCTTCGGACGCCTAGAAAGAAGAAAAAAATGAGTTTCTAGCAGCAGATGGACAAATTTTCAACATTTACGTGATCTCCAAGCACAAAGTTGGCATATAGTTTTTCCCTTCATTCATCCTTTGGACTCAAGTCATTGGGAAACCTCTTCCAGACAAGGATATCCTCATCGGATGGGACATCTACAGCCAATCCAGAGCCATCAGGATCCTCCCTAACGGAATCCGTTACAAGAGAGAATTCAAGCCTTTCATCGACATCCCCAAGATTTTCCCCATTTCGATTATCAATCCAGATTTTCAGCAAATTCAAGAACAGCTCATACAATTCTGCACTAATAGCCATGCAGACTTCAAACATCCTCACCCACTGTGGAAAAACCCTGATTTCTTCATTAGACTCCCTTTCAAACTCAATGAGGATGTCAACCCAACAAAAGCTACTCACTCGGGAATGTCCCCCTCTGATCTATCTTTGGCAACTGAAGAATGTAAACAACTCCTCGGCCAAGGTCTGATAGAGTCCACCTTCTCCCCATGGGCTTGTCAAGCCTTTTACGTTGAGAAAAGGTCAGAACAACTCAGAGGAAAGAAAAGGTTCGTAATTGATTACAAGCCTCTTAATCTCTTCCTCCTAGACGACAAGTTCCCAGTTCCAAATTCCAAATTCCCAATTCCCAGTTCCCAGTTCCCAATTCCCAGTTCCCAGAGCCAATACATTGTTTTCCCAGCTTCCTGGAGCCTCTGTTTTCTCTAAGTTTGACTTGAAAGGAGCCTTCTAACAAATCGGTATCCACCCATAAGGCAGACCCAATACAACTTTTACCTCCCGAATGCCCAGTACCAATGGACAGTCCTACCTTTTGGCTTAAAAACAGCCCCCTCACATTTCCAAAAGGCTGTCACCAGAATTTTCTGTCCAATCCTCCATACTGCCCTGTTATACATCGACGACATCCTACTATTTTCATCAGACAAAGAATCACATGATAAGCTTCTGCAACAATTTCACCAGATCATTGACAAATATGGAATCATGTTATCCAATAAAAAGAGCTCAATAGGTGTTACTGAGATTGAGTTCCTTGGCATGAAAATCAGAGATGGTTCCTATGTCCCTGGACCTCATTTGGCAAGACAGCTTCTTACCTTCCCAGATTCGAACCTCTCATAAAAACAGATTCAGCAGTTCCTTGGCATTGTCAATTATATCAGGGATTTTATCCCACAAGCAAGCCATTACACCACATGCTTGTCCAAGCTTCTCAAGAAAAATCCCCCTCCGTGGGACATCTCTCACTCTGAGGCAATAACCCACCTAAAGAGTGTCGCACAGAAGCCTCCACCTCTGCATATCCCATCGCCAGGACAACTCATCTTACAGACTAATGCCAGTGACCACTTCTGGGGAGCCATCCTCTTTGAAGAATCCAACGGAAAACGCCACTACTGTGGCCATGCCAGCAGACAGTTCAAAGATGCCCAAAAACACTACCACACCATTTATAAGGAGATCCTTGCTGTAAAAAATGGAATCTCCAAGTTTGACTTCCATCTCAAGACTAGGAACTTCATCATTGAAATGGATAACTCGTCTTTTCCGAAAGTTCTTTAATTCCACAACAAGCTCCCTCCAAATCCTCAGCTCCTGAGACTCAAAGACTGGTTTTCTAGATATGACTTTTCCGTCAAACACATCAAAGGACACCACAACATCATCCCCGACATGCTGTCATGACCTAGACCTGTTACTCTAATCTCCCATGTTGGTCCTATCCCCTTAATCTACATGATATCTTCCCAGGCTTCATCTTTAACAGTTCCGTCTACTGTTCCACCACCTCCTACTCTCCCGCCAGAATTCTTGGCTACTCTACCACCAGGCCAAATGCCTTCTTTCCAACAGGTCCATGATTTTACAAAACTACATCTTCCTACATATCTTTCTCAGATCAACAGCCAAGGTTGCAACCATCAATTAGCCAATCCTAGCAAACCTTTCCTTGACCCTTTTATATCTCCACCCTTTTACTATTATTCCGACCAGGTATTACGGTTCCTATGGTGTTTATCGGTCCTCCATTACCATGCCATAGTTTTCCCCCTTCAAGCATTATATGGCTTTGTCCAGAACCCAACCTCTCCTAACCTTCAAGCCTTCTTACAGTGGTTCAATCCTCTATCCGTTTGGCGAACCGAACTTACTAAGCTTATGGGTCAATACCATCTTTGGAAAATGGACCCAGAACCGGCCTCCAAAGTATGTTGCATTTGGATCTTTAACAGGCCTTACAGATGCAGCCCACTAGCCTAACTTCTTTGGACCTCCAACATCAGCTACGAATGGGATACTTCGTATGACTACGAAAGGCTTTACCATACCAGTATTCGGATAGCTCTCCTTAATTTCCTTTGTGACGTCAACCATGACTGAACAGATGTCCTTTTCATCCTCCCTGATGTCCCACGGGACCTAGCAAGGAGTTGACACCCGTTCTAGAACTCCTATCTTCTAGATTCTCAAGGCCAGGCTGACACGTGGCCCTGTTCCATTTGTGGGGCTTTCGACTCAGACGAAGAATACAACGCCACCTGTAATCTCAACAATCCGTAGTATTCCAGTTTCTACCTATATAATTATTATGTTTGCCAGCTGCCAGACCAGCTTTCTGTTGATTTCTTGACTTTGTAAAATTATTATCGTTTGTCGGCCACTGTCTTTGGCCCTATCCTTTGTAACATAAGCTTGTCTCTTGCTTGTAGAATGCTTCCTCTCCCTATATAAGGAAGCCCTGTTCTCTCTGTAAGATTATCATAAAATCAGAATAAAGCTTGGGTGTTTGTTTTGGTATGGCTTTCTAAAGTTTCTCTCTTCCTAATCTTTAGACGGTTCTATGTTTGAAACTATGATTCTTCAAGATCCTAGTATGCTCTATGCTTGCCTCGTTTGAGGACCCTGCATATCAGAACAGATTTTGTTTTCTGGTCTAGTATATCGGCTGGACACCCTGCACACATCCGGAACCAGAATTTTACTGACTAGGATGAACTCAGGTTTAACAAAGCCACGTACTGACTGATTTATGGCTTAAGATCTCCATCCATCTCTGTCTGAAAGTACCCTGTTAAGGTCGTTCAGGAAAGGCCGTCTGTGGGGAAGTCAAACTTGGAGATTCCATTTTTTACAGCAAGGATCTTCTTATAAATTGTGTGGTAGTGGTTTTAGGCATCTTTGAACTGTCCGCTGGCATGGCCACAGTAGTGGCGTTTTCCGTTGGATTCTTCAAAGAGGACGGTTCCCCAGAAGTGGTCACTGGCATCAGTCTGTAAGATGAGTTGTCCTGACGATGGGATATGCAGAGATGGAGGCTTCTGTGCGACACTCTTTAGGTGGGTTATTGCCTCGGAGTGAGAGATGTCCCACGGAGGGGGATTTTTCTTGAGAAGCTTGGACAAGCATGTGGTGTAATGGCTTGCTTGTGGGATAAAATCCCTGATATAATTGACAATGCCAAGGAACTGCTGAATCTGTTTTTGTAAGAGGTTCGAATCTGGGAAGGCAAGAAGCTGTCTTGCCAGATGAGGTCCAAAGACATAGGAACCATCTCTGATTTTCATGCCAAGGAACTCAATCTCAATAACACCTATTGAGCTCTTTTTATTGGATAACATGATTCCATATTTGTCAATGACCTGTTGAAATTGTTGCAGGAGCTTATCATGTGATTCTTTGTCTGATGAAAATAGTAGGATGTCGTCGATGTATAACAGGGCAGTATAGAGGATTGGACGAAAAATTTTGGTGACTGCCTTTTGGAAAAGTGAGGGGGCTGTTTTTAAGCCAAAAGGTAGGACTGTTTATTGGTACTGGGCATTCGGGAGGCAGAAAGCCGTCTTGGGTCTGTCTTTTGGGTGGATACCGATTTGCCAGAAGGCTCCTTTCAAGTCGAACTTAGAGAAAACAGCGGCTCCAGGAAGCTGGGAAAACAATGTATTGGCTCTGGGAACTGGGAACTGGGAACTTGCCGTCTAATAGGAAGAGGTTAAGAAGCTTGTAATCAATTATGAGCCTTTTCTTTCCTCTGAGTTGTTCTGACCTTTTCTCAACGTAAAAGGCTTGACAAGCCCATGGGGAGGAGGTGGACTCTATCAGGCCTTGGTTGAGGAGTTGTTTACATTATTCAGTTGCCAAAGATAGATCAGAGGGGTACATTCCCGAGTGAGTAGCTTTTGTTGGGTTGACATCCCCATTGAGTTTGAAAGGGAGTCTAATGAAGAAATCAGGGTTTTTCCACAGTGGGTGAGCATGTTTGAAGTCTGCATGGCTGTTAGTGCAGAATTGTATGAGCTGTTCTTAAATTTGCTGGAAATCTTGATTGATAATCGAAAGGGGGAAAATCTTGGGGATGTCGATGAAAAGCTTGAATTCTCTCTTGTAACAGATTCCGTTAGGGAGGATCCTGATGGCTCTGGATTGGCTGTAGATGTCCCATCCGATAAGGATATCCTTGTCTGGGAGAGGTGTCCCAATGACTTGAGTCTAAATGATGAATGAAGGGAAAAACTGTATGCCAACTTTGTGCTTGGAGATCACGTAAGTGTTGAAAATTTATCCATCTATTGCTAGAAACTTATTTTTTTCTTCTTTCCAGGCGTCCGAAGGAAGGACGTTGGGATTCATCATTTAGGAATGGGCTCCAGTATCAAAATAGGCAATTACCGGAACTGACTTGGAATATTTTGTTGTTAAAATCTGGATTTTGACCTGGGGGCCCGGACTACCATAACTGGTGGCCTGATAGACCTCTGAAGGAGAATCAAGATCTATGTATCCTGTCTGTTCCGAGGAAGTGCTAGAGTCGTCTGAATCTTGGACCATAAAGGAGGTCAACTGGTTGACATGTTCTTGTTTTGAGAAGAAAGATTCAATGTCAGCATCTGAGGGGATTTCATTAGCAACCTGTGTAAGCTGTTGGATGAGCTTAGCTGATTTTGTTCTTTTATCTGGGCATTGCTTGGCATAGTGACCCTCCTGGCCGCAGGCGAAACACTTGTCGGACTTGTTCCATGATCTCCTTGTCTTCTTCCTGTAATATTTATATTTTCTGTTCCTCTTGGAGTTTGAGGAATTGTTCTCTTTTCGAGGTTGGTTCTTGGAAGGCCTGCTTTTGTAGAACCTGTTTGCTCTGCAAGTGCAGTGTTCAGTGGAGTTGAATTTAAGGTGGTAGGTCGGAGGAAATTTGCAGTATCTGTCATACTTTCTACCTTCTTTGATCATTTTTGCAAAAACTCTTTGGGTAGCTCAGAGCTTGTCTAATGTAGTATGGGTGAACATGTGGATTTCTCCTAGAGTAATATCTCGTAGGCCTCTGCCTGAGAATTCAATTATTCTTTGGAGTTCTCCCTGAAGCTCTGTAGGGAGAGAGTTTAAGTATACCTGTCTTAAGGTTTCATCGTTGATTCCACCGAGTGCATGGTATCTGAAAGACATGCGCCTGTAGTGGTAATCTATGTCTCTTTTGTATAGTGAACAGACTCGCATTTTGAAGAATTATTGTCTGATCTGTTTGTAGAACTGGGAGGCATCTCCGAGAAATTCTCGGAAGATTATTCCCACAGCTTGGGATACAGACCCACATCGAACCTGTTGTAGTTGTCTGTATTCTCTTAGAGCCTGGTACCAATCCCTGATAGATCCAGTGAACCTGGAGACAAACTCTCTCAAGATGGATTATGTGTCGTTCTCTCGTTTTGCTGTCTGCAGGTCGAGCCAGGCGCTCATTTCTGACATTCTTTTCTCCATTATCGAGGAGCTAGGTCGTCAAAATTAAACCAAGGGCCATTTGTAGGTTTCTGAGGAGGAGCCTGGGCCCTGTTCCTTTGGTCAGGCGGTTCGTATACCATTGGAGCTGGTTCCACAGAGGTTTCATCTGAAGATTCAGATGTGTCAACTGTCTGGGTGGATGGTTGTGGATCAGCTCTGGTAGCCAAATAGATCTGGGAGGGATCTAGCAATGCATATGGGTCTGAGTAATTCGCATGTTCAGAGGAGTCCGGAGAGCCTAAGGAATCAGGAGAATACGTTTCCCATGAAGATGGGGAATCATAAGAGAATTCTGTGGGTTCAGAGATTTTCGGAGAGGAAAATTGATGAGAAGCTGCATAAAAAGCATGCTTCCGGTGGTCTGGTGGTGAATGCTTGTGGGTGCTTGGTGGTTCTTTTTTCGAGGAGATGATTTTTTCGTCCTGCTTGAGAAAGCTTTTCAAAACATCACTTCGGTCGTCGCCACAGAAACCAAGTTCATCAAATTAGTAGATGGATCCATCCAGACCACCTATGAACAAATTGGCACTTATGCGACACAAGTAACCAGTACCCTAGCTATAGAAACATCACCTAGTGCTCCTATTTTCCAGGTCCTTATGATTCGACCTGTCACAACCGAAAAGGAGATTCCTATCCATCATTTCGAACCTGATGGAACTCCTGTCTATACAGACAAGATCAATGGTCATTTCATATGGGACATTGACCCTGAGATGTGTGATGCAGACTGTGAATGCAGAGCTTGTTACGAACCCAGGAAATCCCCTTGTAAACCCATTCGTTCTCACCGAGATCCTAAGGACCCTCACAGTCCTTGGATTGGTTTACAAACAATAAAGAACAAGCTTCTCTCTATCTATGATAGAGCTCTTCAAATCCTGGAAGATGAAGGATTACTTCCTGATGAGCCAACAGAACCAGAACATATCCTGCCTCCAATTCAGGCTCATGTGCCTTGCTTCATGGCCTCCAGCTATGATAAGGATTTTTCGCCTCTAGAGTCCTCTTCAAATCCAGAAAGGAATCTATTTTCCAGACCATTCATCCAATCGACTGAGGTCTTACCTGACGGATCTCTCAAACAGCCATCCCAGGCTGAACAAGTCCTCAATTGGCACACTCGTAAAGCTACTGTCCAGAATAGAGTTCTTCACTCTATCGACCAGAAGATTGACCAGGTCTCACATCATGTTTCCCAGCATGACCACCAAATTCAACATCTTGATTCAACACTGCGCAACATGTATACAGATTTACAGTCCAGAGTTTCCCAGTTAGATGTTGATCTCCACCAGTACATCAACCAAGGATACTTTGGCCCTGAATTCGACAGCAAAGAAAGGGAAATCAGACAGCTCAAAGACCAGTTAGACCAAATAACTCGAGACCACTTTACTAGCACACCTTATATCCCAAGGCCACATCCCTATTCTCCATCCTTGATCTTTCCAACTCAGTCGCCACCACCTCCTTCCAGGACCCCTGATCATACCCAGTTTTTCAAATCAACTGGAGATCTTTTCAGAAAATACCCACCTTTTATTAATAATGTTAAGATTTATTTTCTTTATATTCATTATTTGTAAATAACTAATCAAATTTATATGAGGGCCAGTTCGAGGATATTCTCATAACATTGTTTTTTTTTTTAAAGGAAGTATAGTTTTTATCTGTTTTAGAAGTAGTTTTTTTTTTCTTGACAATTACAATTAATCTGGGGATTGGCGGGGGACTCGAACTCACAACCTCGTATAAGTATATGAGGTATACCATTGGGTCAACATCATCTTGTAATTGAAAACAGCTTTTGAAATTAAAATGCTCATTTGGCAGGTAGAGAAGTCCTTCCAAACATACACTAAGAGACTGTCTTTCTTTAGGGTATAAAAGTATTTCAAACAAAATCAAATCAAAAATCCATCTCTAATAGTTCTATTTAAAACACAATTTATGTTTTCTCATTTTCCTGTTTCTCTTCTTTTACTAAAAATTACATACTAAAAAAAACGAGGGTTCAAAAATTAAATTGCACTTTTTGGAGGTGGCATTTCAACACCGTCACTACTTGAATAACTTATGTTTAAAAGACACCTATTACAGTGAACGGATAAAAATACCCCAAATAGTTGTTCTACATCAGATTTTTTTTATTTAGTTTACAGTGACAAAGTTATGAAGTAGAGAGAGAAATATCCATTGAAACCCAGACAATCACTCGAACGACGACGGAGTGGAGCTACGCAGATGTATTATGAGGCTCAAATTACATTTACAAAGGCACAAGTGAGGATATTTAAAAGGCTCAGAGACTACTGTAAAAGTCTCAGACACTTCTAAAAAAGGCTCGAAGACTAATATAAAAGTCTCGGACACTTCTTAAAAAGGCTCACAACCTTATGTAAAAGGCTTGGAAACTTATGTAAAAGGCTCGAAGGCTACTGTAAAAATCTCGAACACTTCTTAAAAAGGCTCGGACACTTTTTAAAAAGACTCGGAGCCTTATGTAAAAGACTCAGACACTGTTTCATTGACAAACCTAACGGCTATGCAAAAGACTCGGACATAACATTATAAAGGCTCGGAGACTGATGTAAAAGGCACGGACACTACTGTTATACGTATATCTTATTAAATGTACACATCACCAATTGGTAAGACAATCCTTTAAGAAGATCGCCAAATGGGCATCTGAGTTGGCAATTAGAAGACACCATCCAAGACGTCACTAAGAAATGAAAACCCGAGTAAGTCCGAACACGAGTACTCGGCACATTATGTTCTACTCGAGACAACAAAAGGAACCCGAATAAAAAAGTTCAGCATATGATACACATACGTAGGTAATCCCGCGAATCATACTCCAATACGCAAAACGTCTGTATCAAAGAGTTTCTAGAAGGATAAAACACTAAATAGGAAGTGAGTCCAAATTAGGCAACTACTATTCTGGAAGATTACATACTGATAAGGAAATAAGTCCTAAACGGACTATGCCACCAGAATCCCATTAAGATCCAAACTCAATTTTCACAAGGCCTCCGAAATAGGAAAGAAGATAAAGACGACTTCAACAAGCAACCAGTCTTAATTAAAATACAATTCCTTTTTCTTACTTGTACAACAAGGATTAGGGTTCTATACATATATAAATAGACTCATAATCTCATTGTGAGAGGGGGAGAACGAAACAGAGAGAGACTCAAGAGAGAAGCAAAAGAGATCGAGTGGTGTAATTCTTTGTTTAAATAGTGGATTTATTTTGATTGTGCATTCAACCACCCGTGAACGTTTCTTCGATCACCAGAGTTTTACCACGTAAACCTGTGTCATTATTGCTTACATTACATTCTCTTTCTCTTTCTCTTTCTCTTTTGACAGGTCATAACAAAATCCAATGCTATTGACTTTCTCATCCATCGAGAAATCGATATCAACAACTACTTTTAAAAGGCTCGGAGACTACTTTAAAAAGGCTCATACATTGTTTACAAAGGCTCGGACAGTGTTTATAAATGCTCAGACAGAGCTTAGAAAGACTCGAAGATTTAAAATTCATAAAAACAGCTTCAGGTTTATAAAAGACCCGAAGAACAAATGGAAATGAACAGATAAAGGGTTACAAGACTCAGAAATGCAGGTATAGAAAATTTATGACTTAAGAGATATATTATCTTGTTGTGTTGAAAAACGTCGATTTTTTCTAAGTTAAAGAAGAAAGGATAGGCAACGTTGAACTGATTATTGTGGAAGAGATTTCAATTTTCAGACAAGTTTATTGTGGAAGAGAGAGAGGAGTTACTGAGATCAATGTTCAAAGTGTGGAGATGAAAGTACAAAGGGAATAAAAAACTGATTATTTAAGGGCAATTTTGGTAGTTCACCATAATAGATGTCTTTTAAACATAACTTATTAAAGCACTCTGTTGAGGACCTATATTGAGATCCAACAACGAAACCCTAACTTAAACCCAAAGATAGATAGATCCAAGATAAACCACTCACAGAATTGAGCGATCGACTCTCTAGAATCTGATAACATAATTTACCTAACTCTAGCCCAATCCTTTTTAAACAGTTCACTGATAAAATCGAATCGAAAAGAAATTGGATGAACCCTAGCAGAGCCAATTTTTTTGATAAAACATTAAAAAGATAACAATCCTAAAAATAATAGCTCTATTTATAATAGAACTAGTTTTCTATTTTCCTATTCTATCATAGTCAAAATAGGAACTAATCTAAAACATAATTAAAATAAAAGTATGACTAGTTTTCTATTTTTCTATTATATCATAGTCAAAATAGGAAACTAATATAAAACATAATTAAAATAAAAATGCAATCATAATTAAGGCGTAAGATAATCTTCCTCATGTCATATCAATTGCACCCATTTCTTGTTTGTCAATAGCCTGTTCAGTTCCACCCAAGAATGTTAACCTCTATCCAATTCTTTTAGATTTTCTAACAGTCTCAACACACTCACTTTGGTGCAATAAAGGTTAAAAAATGTGACATTTATTACCATTTACACATAAAAACAATCCATTACAAATTCAAATGAAATTTAATATTGTTTTTTAATAATAATAATAATAATAATAATAATAATAATAATAATAATAATAATAATATCATATAAGATTTAGGAAAAATTCTAGGTATCTCCACCTGTACATATAACATTGGAAAAATTAAAATTCTCAAGACACTTATAAAATGAGTATATTTTGTACAAGAGAATAGGGAAGTGGAAATTTGAGTATCTAGGAATAAATGGCCACCCCTACGTATAACATAAGAAAAAATAAAATTCTCGAGATATACTTATAAAATGAGCATGATAAGACTCGAATTCCCACTATGCTAAGGGATGCATCCGTTGTGCTAAGAGTTGATATTCAATATTCATATATTCTTATAAAATAGTACGAGGTAACAAATTAAAGATAAACGTAACAAGAATCTCATCATTGTACCTTATTCTGGGCTCAATTGGTTGAGAAGAAGCACGAAAAAAACCCTACAAAAATAGATCATGCTTAGTTTTTTATTTATTTGAAATACTACAAATAATTTGGGATTTGAGAGAGAGGGAATACTCGAAACTATACTCGAATTAATAAGCATATTGAGGTCATATTAGATTATACAAGATGAAGAGCAAAGAGGGTATAAGTGTAAATTCACTAGTTTCCTAAATTTGACGTAAGTGACGCCATGTAGAGCTGGACTAGAAGAAACCCTAACCTGGATAAAAACATAAAACATCCTGCCACTTGAATCATATTGTATGTACATGTATTCATGTCCATGAACACATATATTAAATATGATATTATGAGATGACATGACATGTAGTGATATATCATGTGTATGATATTGAGTCACGTGCTACGTGGAATTTGACGGACGGGGCACCGTTATTTAGATAAAAGGCATAACGGCCGTTTAAAAGCTTAATATCAAGCGCAGCTGACAGTTGGACTCTGGCCATAAGTGGTTCAAAAGAAGATTCTCTCTTAAAATAATATGGTTTTGAGGTCCAATTCACTATGTCTCATCCTATCATATAACCCTTTGTTATTACATAACTGTTTAACAAACATAGATTTACTTGAAATCTATTGGCTAGAAAAAGTGGTGTACATTAAGAGTAGTACACCTTATATTCTCGAGTTACTTAATTGTGTGGTTCGCGATGCAGAGTAGATAAATAGCAATATTTTTAATAGTGATTAGTGAGAGACGTTAACATGGAAATGGGAATACGTTATTAAGCTGCGTTGGAAATGAAAATTTGACGGTGCTGATGCAAACCTTTCGAGAAAGAGAGATTCTATGATTCATTGGATATTGTATATCCGTATAATAGATCCAACTTCACCTATATGAAAAGATCGCGTAACATGTCTCATGTTTAAGGCTCATCGCTGAGTCGCACACCCTAGGTGATAATATATATAAACAAAACTTTTTTTTTCGGTGTGTACGGTAAATATTTATACTTACTGATAAATCTATATCAGTATTGATTATTAAATTTAATTACGTTGATTTAGTGTGTATATATTTTACGGTATTTATCTATAATCTATGATCCGTATATAATATATTGATATATTTTATATCAGTTTGTATCGAGAAGAAAATGATTAAATATAAACAATTTATGGATTGTTTACTCATGATTCGGTTTTTAAAAACTATGATTGAAAGTGTTATTATTAACATCATAGTAAGTGGAAAAAGTCCCCTCTGGTTTTTTCTCTGAAAACCAAGAGTGAGAGTAGACGGGTTTTCTTCTTTTTCCTGTGGATACTATTCTCCTTTTGTGTCAAGGTGATATGGCTTCAAAGGAAATAGAGAAGCTTTGTGCCTATCTGTCTTTAAAGGAGAGAGAGGGGCCGATTCATAAGCTTCATGAGGGTTTAAAGGAGGGTGGGGCACAAAAGTTGGCCCTTTGTCTGTCGGGGAAGAATTTATCGCCAGATTTGGTGAATAGAGAAGCATTTAGATCGGTAATATCAAGGATATGGAAGTTGAGGGGGAGTGTGGAGATTGAAGCGATCACTAATAATATTTACGTTTTTTATTTTCAGCTGCCAGAGGATCATTGGAAAGTTATGGCTGGTGGTCTTTGGAGTTTTGATGATGCACTTATAGTACTTGAAGAACCTATGGGAAAGGGAGCCATTAAGGGGTTGCGATTTAATACGGTTGAGTTTTTGGTGCAGATTTCCAATTTATCGCTTATTTGTATGACAAAGGAGATTGCTCGCTTCTTGGGTAGCATTATAGGTGTTGTACGAGAGGTCGATACAGGTCCTTCCGGGGAATGCTTCGGGAAATTCTTAAGAGTCTGTGTAGTTGTTGATATTGATAAGCCGTTGAGACAGTTTTTGCGAATTGATGTGCTTGGGGATGGGGAGGAGACAGTCATGCCCATTCAATATGAATGTTTACCAAACTTTAACTTTCATTGTGGTTTAATTGGTCATACTGCCAGAGGTTGCCAGGATGTTGATAGTCAAGGGCAGTTGCTTGATAAGGATTGCTAGTATGGTGGGTGGCTGAGGGCTCCAAGTTCATCTAAATCGTTGGGTCCTCGTGGTACGAGTTCTCACAACAATTTAAGGGGACATGGCAGTTTTCGAAGATCGAGCAACTTGGTCGAGGAAGCGAGAAGGTATAAACAGCGGATGTCGGCGGAGGAAAATCGGTTAACTTCAAAAGAGGATCAATTGGAAACGGAAAAGGATCTAGGTGGCGGGTTCTTAGGAACCATTATGGATAGCCAGAGAGAAAAATCTGGGGAAGAGGTTCAAAATTTAAATTTAAGTTCCGATAAGGATTTTGGACGTAATTATGGGAATCACGCTAAAGATCAGAGGGATATAATTGACTTTAGTAATGGGGTTGACCTGATCTACATGGAAGGAGAAAGGAGTAGAGTAGTTAATGATGATTTAAGGTTAAATAATGATGGGTTGGGCCCGATAGCTAATTCTGAAGTGGAGTCATGCAAGTCTATGATAACAGATATGGGCATAGATGAGCCTATTATTGAGCAGATCCTTTCTGGCCCAAGGGTGGACTCAGTAGGAAATGAGCTTTATATTACTTCTAATCCAACTATGGGAGGAGGGATTGATGAGATTAGTTTGGTGAAGGACAATATTGTCCCTTTGGTGATTGATGATGAAGTCCACAAAAAGAAGGAAACGATTGGCAAACAGCTATGGAAGAAAGCTGCTAGAAGTAATGCGACTGTGGAGGGGAATTTGGCTCTTGCTGTGACTGGTTTAAAGAGGAAGAATTTTATGGTCGAAGATGGTTTCAACGATGGGACGAAGAAACCAAAGACTGATCCATCGGAGTCAGGTTCGAAGATTTTATCGGCCGGCCAAGAGCATCTGGCCCGCCGGTCACAATGAATTGCATAGCTTGGAATACTTGTGGTGTGGGTAGTCGGCGAGCGTTCCGTGTTTTCAGATTTGAGGAATAGCTTCAATCTGGATGTTTTGTTTCTTATAGAGACTAAGGCGAATCATCAACAAATGGAATTAGTTCGAGTTCATTTAGGGTTCGCGGGTAAATTAGTTGTTGACAAGATTGGTAAAGGTGGAGGTCTATGTATGTTTTGGTCTGCACAAGTGAGCATTATTTTGTTGCCTTATTCTAGATTTCATATTGATGTGAAAGTTTTATTTCATGATTCGAAGGTGTGGAGATTGACGGGTTTTTACGGTAACTCGGAACCCAGTCTGAGACACAATGCGTGCAGGTTATTACAAAGATTGAAGAGTATGTCTTCAATGTCATGGTTATGCTTTGGTGATTTCAATGAAATCCTTGCTGAGTCGGATAAATATGGTGGTGTCCCCTACCCGCAACACCTTATGGACAAGTTTCGTGAGGCTTTGGATGATTACAAGTTGGGTGATTTAGGTTTCTCGGGGCCGTGTTTCACCTGGTTGAATAAAAGGATAGAAGGGTTAGTTATGGAGAGGTTAGACAGAGAGGTTTGTAGCTTTTCTTGGAAACAATTGTTCCTTCATTCTAAGGTTTCAAATCTAGAGTTTTGGTCTTCTGACCATCATGCTCTGTTAATCAAAGTTACGGGTTCCCCTGAGAGTGTGTGCCGGGTCTATAAAAGAAGGTTCCACTTTGAAGCTTGTTGGGTTGATGATAAAGAGTGTCGTAATTTGATTACTACCAACTGAGGTGTTCAATGTGAGTAGAGTAGTATGTGTGATGTGGTATTTCGGGTCCAGAAATATGTGGTGAGTCTAGCTAAGTGGAACATGAGGCAGCGTAGGAGTTTGTGGAGGGAAATTGAGAAGAAACAGATGGAGTTATCTGCAGCTTCTTCTATATCTCATCTAGAGAACTGGAAAGAGGTCAGAAAGATTGAGGGTCAGTTGGAGAGGATTTTAGACAAAGAGAAATGCTACTGGAAACAAAGATCCATACAAGATTGGTTGAAGGGTGGAGATCGGAATACCAGATACTTCCATTCGACGGTGACTGTGAGAAAGGTGAGGAACAGAATTTCGGGTTTGGTTGATAGTAATGGGGTGATGCGTGTTCAACCGACTGAAACAAAAGAGATTGTGGTGGATTATTTTGAGGTTTTTTTTTCATTTTAATAATCTTTCTGAGTCTTAATGGCGTAAGGTGATTGAGTCTGTCTCGTATAAGCTATTGTCTCTGTGGGGTTCCTACCTTTTTCAGCGACGGAGGTGAAGAAAACGATATTTGACATGTTTCCAACTAAGACACCCGGCCTTGATGGTATGCCAACATTATTTAATCAGAAGTTTTGGGATTTGGTTGGAGGCACTGTTAGGGATGCATGTCTACATGTCTTAATGATGGTGCATCGATGGATATGGTTAACAGAACCCTAGTGACATTAATCCCTAAAGTATCGCAAGCTAAAGGTATGACGGACTTCTGGCCTACTAGTCTATGCAACGTATCCTATAAAATTGTTGCTAAGACTTTGGCAAACAGGTTCTGACTGGTTTTGAACGATGTAATTTTTGAAAATCAGTGTGCCTAGGAGATTAATCTCTGACAACACAATTATTTCTTTTGAATGTATTCGTGGTCTCCATCGAAAGAGAAAAGTGGGATCCAATGCCTTAAAGCTTGACATGTCGAAAGCTTACGATCGCGTCGAATGGGATTTTTTGTCTGCTGTGATGCAAAAACTTGGTTTTTCGAATTCTTGGGTTGACAAGGTTATGCGATGTGTTACATCTGTTTCTTTCTCCTTTTTGATTAATGGTGAAGCCTGTGGTAATGTGAGACCTTCGAGGGGTCTTCGATAAGGGGTCTTCGACAAGGGGACCCCCTATCCCCCTACATGTTCTTAATATGTGCAGAAGGTCTCTCTTGCCTGATTAATGGTGTTGTTTCCGCTAGTAAAATTTTTGGGTATCGATGTAGTCGCGCAGGTCCGTTCACCTCGCATTTGCTTTTTGTTGATGACAGTTTACTCTTTGCTAGAGCGACTTATGGGAATTGTAAGACTATCAAAAGAATTCTTGATGTTTATGTGACTGCTTCAGATCAAGTCATTAATTTTAGTAAGTCAGCTTTGTGTGTTAGCCGGCCAGTCTCTCAGACGGTTGGTACTCGATTAGCCCAGATATTGAGGGTGGGTCTCGTTAGGTGCCATGAATGATACCTGGGCCTTTCTAGTTTTACAAGTAAGAATAAGCGCCAACTCTTTAACCAGATTAAGGAATGGATTTTGTAGAAAGTTCAAGGTTGGCAACATCGCTTCTTCTCCTCAAGTGGTAAGGAGATCTAGTTAAAAGTTGTCGTCTAAGCCATTCCTACATATGCTATGAGTCTTTTTTTTCCTACATATGCTATAGGGCTTATTAAGGATATCCATTGTCTTTGCAATAGGTTTTGGTGGGGGAGTTTAGATGATGTAAGGAAAATTCATTAGGGTTCATGTGAGAAGATGTGTGAAAGTAAAGATAATGGTGGCCTTGGGTTTCGAGACATTTCGCTATTTATTCGGGCTATGTTGGCAAAACAGTGTTGGAGGCTCATTACTAGACCAAACTCCCTAGTGGCTAGAGTTATTAAGGGTCGGTATTTCCTTACTTCTACTTTCCTTAAGGCTGATAGGGGTGGCTTAGGGTTTTTTGTCTGGAGAAGCTTCCTGTGAGGGGCGTGATCTTCTGGAGGTTGGGTCGAGGTGGAGAGTTGGAACTAGATCTTCCATTTCCATTTATCATGACCAGTGGATACTCCAACCTTTCTCCTTTAAAATCCAGTCTCCTTCGGTTCTGGGTTCTACTGCTCTGGTGAGATCACTACTAACCGGTTCAGATATCTGGAATGAGCAGCTTATTCGTTCCTTTTGTTTTACCGATGAAGTTAATGCGATTAATAGTTTGCCTTTTGGCTCATCGCAGGCTAAGGATTCTTTGTTGTGGCATTTCGATAAATATGGTGCTTATAGTATTAGAAGTGGGTATAGGCCTGAGAGAATGCTTATCTCACGGGAGGCACCTTCTGGATCCAAAGTTGTGGACTGGTGGAAGTCGTTATGGAGTCTCCAAGTTCCACTAAAGGTGAGAAATTTTATTTGGAGAGCTTGTCGGAACTGGATACCTACATACCATAACCTTGCTGCCAAGGGTGTCAAGGTCCAAAGTCTGTGTCCCTTTTGCCATATGGAACCAGAAATTAAATTGCATGATTTATGGCTGTGTGCTGGAGTGAAACGTGCTCGCAATGCTTGCACTTTCTTGAAGTATTTGATATGGAGGGAGAATGTGCAGTTCCAGGATGTAGTTTTCTCTTGTCTAAGTGTGTTGAGTAAGGTAGATATGGAACTGTTTTGTTTTGTGTTGTGTTGTGGAGGGTATGGTATTGGCGTAATCGTTTTCTACATTCCTCTTCTTGGGAATGCAATGAGGACATTGTTGCTTGGGCTGAAAATTATACGAGTGATTATCGACAGGCTGCTGTGGACTTATGTGGTTCTTTACGCAAGGTCAGCTCTAACAGGGTTGTGAAGTGGAGTACACCAAGGGCGGGTAATTTCAAAATCAATACTAATGCAGCTGTCAAAGAGAAAGATCGTCTGATTGGTGTGGGGATTGTCATTCAGGGGTAAGGTTTTTGGCCTCGTCTGCACATAAAATTACTGCTTACTATAGCCATGTGCTTGCCGAAGCAATCGCGATACTACAGAGTCTCTAGCTTACGGCTGACTTGGGTTTCTTGCCTGCGGTTCTGGAGAGTGATTAGAAAGGTGTGGTCGAACTAATTTATTCCGACTCTTGCTCCTTCGATGATATTGGGGTGGTTATCAGTGATATCTTTACCCTTTATAGACAACTAAAGACCTCTATCTCCTTTGTGCCCAGAGATGCTAATAAGGTGGCGCATGACCTAGCTAAATTGGCTTTAAGTTATGCTTCTGATGGCTTTTGGTGGGAGTCCTATCCTCTCTGCCCGAATTCTTTTGTTTTGGATGATTGTATCCTGTAATTGTTTTGTTTGCTTTCGAATAAATGGCCTTTTTATTCAAAAAAAAAAAAAAAAGTTCTTAAAAACTATGATATTGAAAGTATTTTTTTTGTTTTGGAAAAAATAGTATGATAAACTTAACACATAAGATGTGAATTTGTAATTATAGACATCTATTAATCTCTTTAGAATGTATAAAATTATATATGCACTTTTGAAAAATAAAAATCATTTACTAGATGCCTTTAACATGAAACCAATAAAAAATTATCATTTTCTTTCCTAGCTGAAAATATTATATTGAAGTTTTCTTTTATATATACGTGTTTTTTATTTTATCATCGATCAACCATGTTTTATCTCTGAAATTGATTGGTTCATCAAAGTTTTATCAATTTTTTTTTAGTTTGTTGTAGAAAAAAATTAGATTGTTCATGATCTTCATTTGCTTAATTAATTAATTCATTGGTTCATCAAAATTATGTTTTTTTTTTCTATTTGTTACCAAAAAAAAATTGATGTGGAGAGAGAAGTAGTTTTGTTGTTGAAGAGGGATGAAAATACGTATTGTAAAGATTTTTTTTTTATATATAACAAGAATATTTTAATTTGTCGATAATGTAATTTTTTTTTTTAATTTATTTATTGTATATCTTTTTTTGTTGATATATATATATAAATAACCAAATCTAACCTTCAGATGAAACCAACACTTAGATTTAGATAGTGCGTACCGAAGAGAAAATAACTATATATATAACCAAACTAAATCAACTTAAAATTGTGACTTAACATCTTAACCACTGATGTGCTCTTAATATAATAGTTGAAATTTGAATACATCTACAACTCTTGGATGAAGAGCACTTGGGTGGTTGAGATTAATGTCAAAATTTTAAGTTGGCACATTTTAATAAGCAATGATATAATATTATCGTATATTAACTGTATATAATCATACCAAAACAAAGTTAAAACTCATATTATTTTTATGGGTATGTAGGAGTCACGACTTAAACCCACGACCTGATGTCATATGTTTGAGAGGTATGCTACCTTGCCTACCTCTTCTCGTCAACTAATATATATATATATATATTTTTTAGACATATCACATGCAAGAGGGAGACTCGAACTTGATATATATTTAGATTTAATGAGCACCATTTACTGCAAACCCACATTGGTTGGAGGTCTTATATTTATTTATTTTTTATTTTTTTTAAATGTGTATGAAATTGTGTATACATTATTCAAATAATAAACATGGTTAATTCTATTTTTTAAATAAAAATTATTCGGAGTTTAAATAAAGGGACATGATTAGAACCCACAATTTCAACGATATCGTTTAAAGAACCTTATTCATCCAATAAAATCATATTATATTGTATTTTTATATGTTTTTTTATATTAAAAAAACATATAAAAATACATACATAACATTACATATATATAAATACAAACGTGATTCTATCGGATGAATATAGATACAAACTTTGGATATGGAAAATAATTTTCCTCTAGTCTAGTTCCACTTCTAGACTTCTAGTTTGTTCAAATTTCGTGACAAATTAGCTATATTATTATTATTATTATTATTATTATTATATAACAGCTTTTGTATGGGAGTATATAGACAAGTTAAAAATATAATAATAATTTGAACTTTCAGGGTATATTAATGTTTAAGACTTTAAAATATCAATCACATGGTTGTTTTGGCAGGTTAGATTTATATAATTATACACTCTAATTAATAAGACTACTTGCAGTTGAAGTATTCTAACTTTCTTTCACAATGCCAAAAGTGATATATATAGTCAGACCAATTTCAACACATTACAGTACTAATAACTTAGGAATTATAATAATAACAAGTCAGACCAATTTCAACACATTATAGTACTAATAACTTAGGAATTATAATAATTATTATTTATATAACAACTGCACGAAGGCAACGATTCGAACCCTAACATGTTTTTCCCCTAAATCAATCCAATTTTATTATATAAAAAACGCATAATATTTTTAGATATAAACAAATGAAAAATTGTACACTTGCAAGTATGATGCCATGTCAACTGAGATATAGATTTGGATTTTTCCTTTCTTAATTATTTTTATTTTGTAGACATTATTTTTAAGATTAACTTATGCTATTTTTAAGTGATCAGTTTTTAACATAAGAAATATTTTGGCGGGAAAATTTTGTATAAATGGCGGGGATGAGTGTTCCATTTATATATCTCCATATGGAAAAAACAAAGGGATTGCAATGCTTTGTAAGTAATAAAATCGTATCCATATAATGAACATACAATGTTTTCCAACTGAATCAAGCATATATACTTATTAATTGTCATGTCATGACAGGCTTAGGTCTTGTGGTTCATCCTTAATTTTGAATATAGAAATATCGTTAAATTCTTTTTTTTTCTCCTTCTCACATAGATTGTGCTTTTCAACACTATGTCGTTAAGAGTATATGATATGAAAAAATGGGTTTTTGAGTGCTTAATTTGCGATGAGGTAATAACGAAGTTATGAGTTTAAGTTGTATTTTCCTCTCACAAACCTTAAATTTATTCTTTAATTTTTTTTTTGTAAATGATTCATATAATTTTTTTTTTGTTTGTAAATCATTGATGTTTGACGGGGTGCTTATTGGTATACAAAAAGGTAAGCGCACACATGATCCAACCTAACCATATGGTCACCATTCTAAATTTATATGAACACCCTAAATTAGTAATTTTTTATTTAAAATTCCAGCATTACCATGAAATAAAACTATAAAAAGAAATCTGTCAATACAGTCCTTAATATTTTAAATGTGTATAATATCTTTTGATTGAAGTATTAACTATTTTTAAATAAAAATTTCAACAATAATTATTTAGAAGTCTTTAATTTAACTAAAATAAGTTATACTAAAAGTTCAATTAATTTTTTTAAAAAAGTAAGGGGGAGAGCTGCACCCAGCACCTCCTCCATGCAGGATTGGCTCGAGGTAGGTCCAAGAGGCAACTGTATAGGCCCCCAATTTTAATTAATGAGTTCCTAAATTTCTAAATTTTAATTTTTTTCTTTAAAAAAAAAACTTTGTGATTTTATGAGCTAGAGATCTACATAACAATTATAATTAAAAGCCCACGTTTACATGACTTAAAAAGCCCACTGGAATTTTACAAGAAAAGATTGTTTTGACCTCCATTTCACTGGTTCTCTATTTTAGACCGGATTTTGATGTTTTTTTTATAAAAAAAAATTTAGGAAGATTTCTTTTTAAGTTTGATAAGGAATAAAGTTTAGGTTTTGAAAATAGATCAGGCTTACCTTTTCAATCAAGTTATGAGATCTGAATCTTAGAAAATTCTGGTTTGTTTTATTTTCTAAAATGTGGGACGAATAAGGTTTAAGTGATATATTCTTTTAAGTAATTATAAATTTTTTATTTCTGTTACTTTTTATTTACTATTTTATTGTATTACAGTCTTGATTTTGAGTTATTAAAGAAAATATATTTTTGATAAGAGTAATGTTGGGATTCCCAAATATATGTAGTACATAAGGTGTTAATATATCGTAAATCATGAGATTATATAGTGAATGATGTGATGT
Organism: Dipteronia dyeriana; assembly: GCA_032871835.1. Lineage (NCBI taxonomy): Eukaryota > Viridiplantae > Streptophyta > Magnoliopsida > Sapindales > Sapindaceae > Dipteronia > Dipteronia dyeriana. The sequence continues at coordinate 95,322,446 of CM065296.1, read as the reverse complement.
TGACACCTTACGGATTACAAATATTTAGAAAATAATTTAAGAAAAAATTTAGAAATCCTAATATTACTCTTTTGATAATACGTAGGAGTTGTAGTCTTTAATTTTTGTTTTTTTTTAAGATGATGCGCATACAAAAATTGGGTGCACAACGTCCACATAGACATGACCCCGGTTCCGGTTCTGGAAAGAGCCAGAATCGGAACCGGAACAGTGGAACCGTGGAACCGCGGTTCCGGTCCGGTTCCTTTTTTTTTTCTTCTTATTATACATTTATACTCATTTTTAAAAAAATACGAAAACATAAGACATGTAATAATATGAACTTGTAAATGAATTTTATTGTTTAAGGCCGTAAGCCGAAATTAAAATTAAAAAAAATAATACTAAATACATAAATTGAAATAAATGTATAAAACTAAAAATTAAAAAAATTGGTCTTGCACTTAATTTGTACCAAAATTAAGTTGCCTACGTATCCTCTCGGACTCGGGGTTTAGAGGAATCAAAGACCACGTAGTTTTTTTATATTTTATTGTCTTTTACATATGTAATTTTGTAAGTCTGTAACTAATCGCTGCCATCCGTTCCGGTGCCGGTGGTGTGATCATCATCGAAGAAATCATAAATAACTTCTGGCTCCATTTCTTGTTGTCTATATCCAGCCTTTGCCCAATCATCAACACACACTTGGACTTGAATTGATTCTGGACTCAAAAGCGACCGTCTTGCGTCCAAAATATTTCCACCCACGCTAAACTCTTGTTCTACAACCACTGTAGAAACCGGTGTTGCAAGAATCTGTTTGGCTATTATAGACAAGATTGGGAAGTGCTTTTCATGTTCTCTCCACCAATGTAGAATATCAAAATTATTCACATCATCGTCTCCTATAAACTCAAAATTGGTACTGTGATAAGTTTCTATCTCATCATACGAGATCGAACTTGATGAAGATGAAGATGAAGAAGAAGAAGAACCTCGCAATCTTTTGATCTTTTGGGATAAAAGTGCAGACCCTGCCCCCAACACTCCAAAAGATCGAGTTTGGGAGACATTTTCATTTTGTGGAACACTAATGTTTAATGATTGACCATAAATTCTACGATATTCATCATATAACTGATAAAATAATATCTTAATTGCAGCACAATAAGTATTAATTTCTAGTTGTATACCTAAACATTTATAATAAAGAGTTAAATAATCTGTCAATGCATCTAGTTTACAACATGGGTCAAAACACAACGCAAGCAGGTAAATAGTTGGAAACTCTCTATAATAGTCTAACCATTTTTTTTAAATAGCTTCAATACATGCCTGTAATTGTATATCAGATGAACAGTCAACAAATGCACCAGTAATATTACAACCCTCAATAATAAATAATTGAGTAATAGGATAATAAATACCTGATAAATTGTTAGTAGCACTATTAAAAGCTTTTAACAAATTACAAATTTTTGTACAAACATCCCAATGGTGTGCATAAAGATTGATTTGACTAACATTATATTGCATAAAAGAAACTAATAAATCCCTATATTCATAATTTTCACAAAGCAATTTATAAGTAGAGTTCCAACGTGTTGGAACATCACGAGAAAATCTAATGGGATGTCTACCTGCCTGTTTACAAAATCTTACCCATGCTTTCATAACATTTTCATAACATTAGGATGTTTCCACAAATATGAGAGGGTCTCTTTAATGGGTTTAATAAAAGCTTGAAGAATTTCCAAACCTTTTTGAACTCATAAATTTAAAACATGGCAATCACATCTTTGATGAAAAAATTTACTATTAAAATAAGGCTTGCATAATTCAATTAAAGCAGGAATAGCTGTTGTATTATTAGAAGCATTATCAAAACCAATTGAAAAATTTTTGTTTTCAATTTTATAATCTTTAAAAATGATTTTCATATTTTTATAAATATTATTAGCAGTATGTGCATCATCAAAAACTCTAAATGCAAGAATTCTTTTTTTGTATTGTCCATGCTTTGTCCATATAATGACAAGTTACACCTAAGTATGAATGCATTCGCCAATGGTCAGTCCATATATCAGCACATACGGAAACACGACATATATAGTTTGCAAAATATTTTTTAAAAATCCTTTTTTCCTTTTTATAAATATTATACATTGTACGCGTGAGAATGGTCCTAGGGACACGATATGTAGCAGGATTTAATGCTTTATGACAATATTTAATAAAACCAACTTTTTCACCAAAACTAAAAGGTAAATGTTCTACAGCTACCATCCTAGCTAATTCTTCTCTATTAGCTTGATCACTATATTTAAATAATTGAGTGTCAGGGGTAGAAAACCTGGAAATTTGAGATTGTGCATTCCCCTTGGCAAGTTCTGCTGGATGACTGGTCGTAATATGCTTCCTATATGTGCTGTATCCTCAAGATTTAGTCCACTTGTATTCTTTAAGGCAGTAATTGCACACCGCCCAACATGTTCCATTCGGTTTCGTAACTTTCTTCATGTGGAGAACGAATAGATCAGATTTGAGATGCTTCTTATCCTTCTCTGCCGGCTCTTCAAAATTTGGATTTGTAGCAAAATCGGGTATATTTTCTGATTGGCTTGTCATATTACCAGGGATAGGGCTAGGGCTAAGGCTAGGGCTAGGGTTAGGGGCGCTAGGCTGGCTAGAATTGGGTTCAGAAATTATTAAAGGGGGATTTGGATTGATTGGATAGTTTAGAGATTCAAGATAGGCTTGCCGTTGCAGGAACTCATGGTAAGCGGTGTCATCAAAACCGATATTATCCGGTTGGACAGGATCCGGCTCCGACATAATACCCTTACCAGTCCTAGAAACGGAATGCCTTGGTGGAATATCTCTTACTCCACTTCCACTTCCCATCGAAAAAAATAATTTGTAAATAAACTTTCCAAAAAAATTAAGATAAAAATTGCTGACAAGGATTTTAAAAAATAATAATTGTAATACACTAAATATAAACAAATAAATAATTGACTAATTGGGAGATAATTGAAGAGAATTAGGAGATTTGAGAGAGCAATTGTATGATAAGAAATGAATTAGGGGGGTATTTATAGGAAATAAAGAATTAAAGGGGAAAAGAATTTTTTTTTTTTGAGCCGTTGGGCCCAACTGTCAACAGACCGTTGGAGCCCAACGGCTCTTATCAGTTTTTTTTTTTAAACTTCAAAAAAAAAAAAAAAAAAAAAAAGAAAGGCCAAGAACCGGCGGTTCCTGAACCGGGACCGAACCGCTGGTCCTGGCCGGTTTTTCAAGAGAAGGAACCGGAACCGAACTGCCGACCCCCCGGTTCCGGTTACGGTTTCGAAACCGGTTCCATGATTTCGGTTCCAGTTTCGGTTACGGTTCATTTCACACGGTTAAGGTTTGGTTCCACGGTTTGAACCGAACCGTGGTCATGTCTACGTCCACATGGTTTTTATATGTACAAACATCACTGATCTTAAATTACAATATGGGTTTGGATATGGGCTATCTTTCTGGGATACACGAATAGAGCGGTGATATTTTCATATAAAAAAACTATATATACAACACAACACAATATGGTTTGGACAATATTTTAGAATTGAGTTAATGTTAACCTCTTAGTAGATATGGTTGTATATCTCCCCTTTACATTGATGGCTAGGGGTTCGAATTGCACATGTATTGAAAATAAAAATTAACATTACCGTTCGTGGTATTTTAAAAAAGAAAATGTATGTACACCTTATCGTAAGTTGAAACTTTTTTAAAAATATATATATATGTGGTTTGCAAATGAATATGACTTTAAAACTACCATCTTTAATTGACCTCTTAGTATATGTGGTAGTGTATCTTTTTTCCACATTAATAGTGAGATGTTTAAATCTTGTAATGTACATTTTATAAGTATGTGTGAGGAGTTTTCTTTCCGGTTTGTTATGGTAGTTATCTCCTATTATAGGAATAGATATCCGAAAATCACATATATTTTTTATCTCGATAGGTCCTCACAATTCTATTATAATATTTCTTATAACACTTTTTTTTTAAATAACACATTCCTTAATTTGGCTGTATTGAATATTTTTTTCAGCACACCTCACCTGCAAACACTTTTGATGTCTAATCAATTTTATCATTATTTATTAACTTGTTTTTTTTTTCGAATAAAAAAATTTCTTATAATCCTTAAATAGTGAAAGTATACCAAAATGAGTTGCTTTTGAGCCTATTTTGTATACCGACCACAAATGTAAATAGGAAAAATGAAAGATAGTGCAAAATAGTGCTTTTTTTTTTTAGTATTATACTATTAAATAAATTTAGAGTTATTTTTAAAGAGAAAGAATTCTAATTTGTAACCTTAAATATGTGAGGGGTTTATCATTGGACTAACCTTATGGTATAAAATAGTTAACATGACTGTTAGTTTAATATATGTAGAAATTATATATTGTTAACAACTAAATCAAATATGGGTCGAAAAGTTATATAGCACTTTTTGGGAGTAGATTTGTGCAATTAGCACTACTTTAATAACTATAGTTTAAATAGCACTAAAGATGGGATTTGGACAAAAATACCCCCGCTCATGTATTTTTTCTCTTATCAGTCTTTTTCTTTTTTAATTCAGAAACCACCATTGATGGAGCTCGGAGCTCCATCAATGGAGTTGTCACCATCGATCAGTGAGTTGACGGATAAAACCATTGGAAAAACGTTCGTCCAATACCAATTGTTGTAACTGTAGTGTTTGTTTTCAGTTTCGAACTGTGTGGAGAGAGAAACGAAGCCAAACCCGAACTGTCGTCGATCCTTCATCGTCAGATCTATGACGATCCATTGCGAATCTGGTGAAACTGATGGCACCAACGAACTCGGCGTCGTCCGATCTTTCAGATCCGACTATCTCCGGAGTCGATGGGCACCGTCGTCGGCTCGTCGCTTTCACCATTTATGGAGGTCGAACAGACCTCCATCGCGATGAAGAAGAAGACGTAAAATGAATTAAGTCTCGAAAAAAGCATGAATAAATCTCGAAAATACATGAATAAGTCTCGAAAACGCATGAATAAATCTCGAAAACGCCTGAATAAGTCTCGGGTATTCATAAATTAAGTCTCAAGTAAGTGTAATAAGTCTTGAATAAACGTAATAAGTCTCGAATAAACGTAATAAGTCTCGGAATGGAACAGATAAGTCTCGAAACTAAAAAAAATCTCAACTTCGGCTACTGTTCATCTTCTTCGATTTGACAAACTCAAATCCAAACCCACCAACTCAAGATTCAAACAAACACCATTCAGATTCAATAAACTCACCATTCATATGAAATTGACCACAAATTCACAATAAAAACTCAAAATCAATCAAAACGAAATTAATATCACAAAATCAACAAAATCGAATTTGAAAACAAAACCCTAACAAAAGAATTTTTTTCAGAAATATGGTATTGGACTCCTAACTACAACCAACTGCTTCTTCAACCTTCATTTTCTCCATATCTAGGTTTGTTGTCTTGATTTATATTCTTATTTTTATAAGTTTTTGTTTTTTTCAAAGTTAATTGAGATTATGATTTTTTTGAATGTCGAGAACAAATATGAAAGGAAGAAATTCGTTCACATGAGAGGAAGAGAAAAGAGAGAGGTGAGAATGTAAGAGAGAAATGAGAGGAAAAGAGGAAGAAATTCGGTGAAATGAGAGAAAGAAAGGATGAGAAAAAGACATGAAATAAAAAAGTAAAAAATTAAGATAAAAAGACAAATGAGGGTATTTTGATCTCATCACTTATTTTGGTGCCATTAAAACAAGGGTTATTAATCTAGTGATAGTTTTCAAAAGTTGAGATAGATTTGGTGCCATTTACACCCATTCCCTCAATCGGATATTGAAAATTACTAAAATTATATATTTGGAAAACTTTTGGGCGAAGTAAATGTTTAATATGAACATAATAAAATATTCTAGACAACTAAACGTAATTATTAAAATAAATATAAAATACCAAACAATTGTTAAGAGTGTCATATATATATAATATAATTGTTAAGAGTACTTACCAAGAGTGGTGCCAATATGGCCGGATATGGTGTCTCCGGCCCAACGGGTCTGCCAAGGATGGCGGGTCATGCGTAGTGCTTGGGCTCATAGTTTTGGGGCACGTGTGTCGGCTTACCAGGCCGGTATGCCATACCCAACTGGCGGCACATCATGCCGACCGTTGGGCCGGTTTAATTATTATTATTATTTTATTTTTTAAAACCAACGTCCAACGGTTGAAAATTTGAAAATTTCAATCGATGGTTGAAATAATGAAAACTGACATCAGCTACGGTTGAAATTTTCAAAATTTTAGAAAATTACATTTTGACAGCACAACTCTTCTATTTTATACTTTTACACATGTTTCATATTTTTCTATAAATACTCTCATCCATTCCAAATTTCATTCATTTTCTCTCAATCTCTCAATTCTCCAATTCTCTACACAATTTCATTTTTCATAATTTCATTCTTACTCTCTTCTCTCTCTCTCTCTCTCTCTCTCTCTCTCTCTCTCTCTCCTCTTTAATCTCTACACTACTAATCTACTATTACTTGTAATACACTAATACAATTGCATTTTTTTCCCTTACCGAGTTTTTATCACGTTGGATTTTTCTTGATAAGGTTTTTAATGATGCAATCATGTAAATATGTAATACTGAAAGTCCGAATTATAAATATTTCATAATTTCATAATTTCATCTATTTTTTATTTTCTTTAATCTCTCATCTTTATTTATTTTTTGTATTATTTTATTAAATAAAATAATAAATCTATCTATTTTCAATATTTTATTTCTTAGACTAAAATAATAAATAAGATAAACAAATTACACTTAAAATACATAAGTTAAATTGTAAAAAATATATTATTGTTATAACAATTACATTTAAATAATTAAAAATGTTAATTTATTAAAAAATGGAAATGGGTCTGAGCCCGACCTATTTGGCCCACCTACCAGCACGGCACGGCACGGCACGGGCTGTATCCGATCCTTGTTTTTCTAACCGGGACGCGGCACGACAAATTTCTGTGCCATGTCAGGCTCGACTCGTTTAACAAAATGGGCTCGACGGACCATGCTTGTTTGGCCCGGCCTGTTTTACCACCATTACTTACAACCAATTTATTTCACTTTATGGTAATATTAAATTTTCAAAAAGAAAAAATATTAATCTTAGGTCTACATACAGGACAAAGCTTTCGAGCGATGCAAATATCACCACCGGTACAATTGTACAAATAAAATACAAACAATTAGCAAGAAATTGCAGTGTAAATCTTGATACGGTCCAAATTTTGACTTAAGGCTAATGATGTCTCTGATTCGGAGTCCTTTTATTAATATGAAAATCAAAATTTTGATAGATAGAAACCGAATATGAAATAGTATTTCTCATTATAACTAAGAATAAATTGTATTACTTAGAAGAATTAATATATACAATATGAAACCTATTTATAATATATATATATATATATATATATATATATATATATATATAAGAGAATCAAATCAGGAACTAAATCTACCATAAAGGAAATAGATCACATAATAACTAAAACATATAGAACATAGACTATATAAGAAATAAAAAAGATAGAAAATATATCGTATCAAATCATATCATATTTAATACGGTAACATTGATAAAATACATGGTCCAAAATTTGGTTGAGACTACTCACGTCTCTGATCATATCTTTTACTTTAATTTTTCCCTTATTTTAATAAGAAATTTAAGAATTCGAAAAGTAAATAAAGGTGAATGAAATAAGAATTTAAATAATAAGAAAACTTATAGTTTTTTTTTTTTGAAACTACTATATTACTAGATAGAAAATAAAAATCTCAGCAGGAAATACACAACCAAGAGTATAGCCAAACAGAACAGGATTCGAAACAAAACAAAAACAATAGGAAGAACAAAACCATAAAGAAGAACGCCTCACCAGGCACAACAAAACCACAGATACAGAAACAATGCACAATAAAATCCACAGACCAAAACCTCCCAAAAACAGCATCAACACCACTCAACAAAAGAAGACCAAAGATAACAAGCCCAACAACAGAATAAAGAAGACCAAGCAAACCAGATAAAGAAGGCCCACAAAGCAGCTATAACATCAAAACCCCTATTCTTCTTTCTGACAACAACTCAGACCTAGCTTTAGTCAAACTGTCAGCTAAGGAATTAGAACTTCTTGGAGTGAAGATGATGGAAACATAATTCATTGACAAAAGAAACCGACTAATGTCATACATAAAATTTATAAAACTTAAGTGCCCAAAACCTTCACCATTAATCCAAGAGACGACCGATTTAGAGTCGCTCAATATAAAAATGTTGCAATTCAAAACTAACATACTAGAAGAGATCAAATCACAAGCTCTATGAATGACAAGGATTTCAGCCTTCAAAGAGTCAGCAAGGACAACAGATGGCTAGAACAAGCAAAGAATCTTGCCACTAGAATCGTGCAAAACTCCTCCAATGCCTGCTAAACCCGTATTACCTTTAGCAGAACCATCCACATTAAAGATGAGATCAAGAACCAAACGAGGAGTCCAAGGACAAGGTTTAATTGTTAGGATTATACTCGTTAGCAAGGGTATAATAATGTATTTGACAATATTTTTATATTAATAAAGTGATTTCTAGTTTAACAAATCTTATAACATTTATAGTTTAATTATTATAATTGTCAAAAGTAAATAATCATAAGGTCAAAAGACTTTGAGAAAAGAAGAATTGTTCATAAATCTAGATATGTATGAGGTATACACAATTCTTCAGTTAGTCTTGAATAATATTCACAACTTAAGATAAAAGGTTGAGCGCCTTTATCTTGTCAAAATTGTTGATTCTTTTGCTAGAATTTGAGTGAGATCAAATGTGTTATGATGAGTCTAAAATCATCAAAATGTGGTGTCTTTGGGAAAAAGAATCTAGTGCACTGGGTGCATTGAATAGGATCAATATGAAATACTTTATCTAGAACCGTCAATGGATAAAAGTTTTCATTTGAAGACAATTGGAGAGTCTATCTCAATCCTGAGATAAATGATGGAGTTATGGTTGCAAGTGTTATCATTTGAGCTATCAATGAGTACGATTATATAGTATAATCTATCATCGATAATTTGGTGGTATTCATTTGTTAGTCGATAGAGGACTTCATTTATAGATATGGATATCGTGGCTCCATTTAATGAATGAGAGTATAATACCATCATATGGATGTTTTGAGGTATTGGATATTTAATCTTAACGTTAAGTTTTCAATAGTGACTATTGAAACATGGTTTCTGGACAAGTCAAAATATCCAAGTTCAAAATGTGGTCATATGAGTAAATATGGTAACTTGGAGAGCTATAGGCGGTCTATAAGCTCTTGGCGATTACTTGTATTCTTCACGAGGATACACTTTCTCCATAAGGTTGTCTAGGGTATGAATGAGTAACATCAACTTATTCTATATTTATTTAAGAGTTCAATTTTAGTTCTTTAGTGGAATGAACTAAAATTAAATAGATCGGACCTAAGTGAATCATTTGTTGATTATGATTGGGTTGTGTCTATTAGAGCTTAAATTTAGATAGCCCGCCAAGATCCCCAATCTACACGAACTTGCATGGATCACTTGATATATTCTACCGGACCAATTTAGGGGTCCATCTAGAATTGTATTAAGGCTTGTGAACTTGTTTTTTTTTTTTTTTTTTTGTAAGAATAGGTCTAGTTCACTTGTGGACTTTTTATTTAGGTCCAATGGATTTAATAAAATAAGAAAAATAATATATGACCCATATACATGTGTTAGGCGGCAAGACTATTAAGAATAGCGTAAATTATATTATTTTTATTTTATTATTTAATTAAATGGAAATTAATTAATTTTTTTATTAATTAATTATTTAATTAAAAGTTAAAATCTTTTTCCTAATAGGAGTTGGTCTCCTAAAATTATACTATTGTTGGTAGTATAATTAATATTAAAGACTATATTTGATAAGTAGATAAATAAAAGGAGTTATTTATCTAATCAAATTAGGAAGTCGTTAATATGGTTACAAACACACTATTGAGTTGGATTAGGAGTCTTAGTGTAGGATATAATTCCTTTTTGAAAAGGATTCTTAACCACCAAGTAATTTTATCCAAGGAAAGGATTCTTAACAACCAAGTAAATCCTTCTTAGGAAAAGAATTAAGTTTCCTACTACATATCCTATGAATTTCGGCCAGCTATGTATATATAGGAGGAGGATAGAATTCCTTTTAGATAAGGATTCCTTTTAGATAAAGATTCTTAACTATCAAATAAATCCACATAAGGAAAGGATTCTTGCCAACCAAGTAAATCCTTCTTAGGATGTGTGTGTGTGTGTTTGAAATTCTGCCAGCCTATAATTAATTGCAAGAATTAATTTCAGCCAAGCTTGGGACTTTCTAAAGAGAGATTTCGGTCAAGCAAGAGAGAATTTTGAGGGATAAAAAATTTGGTTTGTACTCTAGATAAAATTCGATCAATTCTAAGCAATAGTATGTGAATTCGGCCAAGAAGAGAAAAAAGGGGAACATTTTTGTTTTCGATAGTATACTAGTATCCTTTACATCAAAAAGGTTTTGTGTACAACATCGAATCAATGTTCACGCGAATTTCAATTAAATTGATTGATAATTCACAAGTGACCGGACGTTCTTGGATTTTTCTCTTGGAGGATATTAGTAACTAACAAAGAAATAGATTTTATACAATTTATAAAAAGGGAGCCCACACTCCTAGGTGATTCACGTTCGCGATTGGATTGGAAGATTTTATGGAATCAATTCGGCGTTTTTTCAATCGTTACAAGAAAAATGTACGATTCTTTTATATACGTCAATTAATCTAGGATTAAGGTTCTTGTTAGTCAAATGGAAATTTTTTATTTATACGCAAACCTTAATTTTAGTTTTTATCATGCTTTCGTTGCGTTTTGAACCGTTCTTTTCCCTACAATTGGTATCAGAGCTAGGTTGTACCTTTGATTAATTGATGTATATGTTCATGCATCTTTTTCTTTTTATTATATATATGCATGTTTTAGAAAGAGATGACACTCTAGGTATTCACATATACATTTACATTGGAATGTATATATATATATATATATATATTATATGTGGTTTTTTATTGCTCAATTTTGGTCTTAGAATTTCAATGTATTTTGTTTTGGGATTGTAACAAGAAGGGTGGTCTATCATTGCCATAATTTCCTTCATGGCAGTTGCTAAGTTTTTGTTGTTGTTGTTGTTGTAATAAAAAAAAAACTGCAGTATTTTATTATTTAAAGTCTTCTGTAATACATTCAAGTTTCGAAGACTCGAATGTTTGAAGAATTAGGAGCAACCGGAACAAGTTTGGGACCGTGTGAGCCGTTACAACGAATGTGTGTGCGAAGAGCGCGCAACCACGTTTGTTGTGGCATGGGCTACGCACAGTAGCCCTTTGGTAGCCATGGGCTGCGCATAGCAGCTATTTATGGGTTTGTGGCATGCGCACGCCCATGGGTAAGAGCCAATGGTGCACACGCCCATGGGAGGCAGCCGAGAAATTCTGGACGATGAAGGTCACGTGAAGACTTGTTCGCTAAGAAAGAAGTTTTTTGTATTCCAAGACATATAATTTACTTTTATAGGATAGACCAAAATTAAAGCTATTTATATTTGTTGTAAATATTGCAATATTTGTCATTGTTTGATAACATGTCATATAGAATAGGAGTGCCACTCATATATCTCTTTTGATATGAACATGCATTGAATGATTTAAGTATCTAAATTGGCATCTAGATAACTTGGTAAATCATTCTTTGGAATTAGATCACACGTCTTAAACAATTGAGTGAGAGAAGGTGTTGTGGAACACCTATGACCTCCAAGTTTAGTTGAGCTTTATGTTTCGTGAATAACCTCCCAAGAGGTATTCATGAATGGAATTTAGCAAGATACTTCTTTACAAGGATAGACTAGACAATTAGCCTAAACGATATATACTCCCAAAGGAGGGATATTCGTGAGGGATTATATTGAAGGTCGATAACTTAGTAACACACTCAATGTAATTTTATTAATATCCTCCCAAGAGTTCTTGTTAATAAAATTGCAAGGCTAAAATAGAAAACGTTGGTTGTTATGTTAACAATTAGGTGGGACCTAGTCCAACTAGTAAATGGTGCGTACTCCCAAAAGAGGCATGACATTTTTGGGTGTTGGATCACAGTTGAATTTTTATGATTGAATTATTTTATTTAATTCAAGATAAATATTCAAAAGTGCTATATCATGATTGTTTACTTATATAATTTTTGTTATTTAAAAGAAATCATGACCCCATCCCTAATCAATATCCTAAAAGATAATACTTTAACTGATGATAATTATGTCACATGGAAAATGAATATTGGGTTGTTGTTCTAAGCTGAAAAGTATAAGTTCATTCTGCATACTCCTAAACCACCAAACTAATGAATCTACTCAGGAGCAAATAGATGAGTATCAGTAGTGGATGTCTTCAGAAGAGATGGCTAAATGTACGTTACATTATGGCCATCATCTCCGACGTGTTGCAATAGCAATATGAAGGAATGGAGACTACTGCCGATATAATGATGTCTCTAGAGGAGATGTTTGTTATGAGGTCTAGGACGACTAAGAAAGAGGTAGTGACTGCTTTTATGAATCTTAGGATGAAACTTGGACATGGTGTGAAAGATCACATGATGAAAGTCATAGCACATCTCAACATTGCTGAACTGAATGGTGCTGAGATAGATGGTGAGACCAAAATTGACATGGTTTTCAACTCACTATCGGATTCCTTTGGATTGTTCAAAGTTGGACTACACCTTGCAAGGTCTGATTCAAGATGTTCAAAGCTCCAAAACGATTCTTGTGAAAGGCAAGGGTCAAGAGATTCATATGCTTGGTAAGTTACTATTGTTAAAGACTAGTAAGAAGGTCAAGAGACAACAGAAGAGAAAGCAATTTGGTCAAAGGGATAGACTGAATAAGAATGAATTCAACTTGTATTTTGGCAACGGAGCATTGGTGTCTACTAGAGTTGTGGGAGATATTAGAATCAATTTAGATTCTTATAGGCATTTAGATTTAATAGACGTTTATTATGTACCTCAATTCAAGAGGAATTTAATTTCAGTTTCTTGTTTAAATAAATTTGGTTATTCGGTTACTTTTAATAAAGCGTTTATTATTAGTAAGAATGACAAAATTATTTGTAAAGGTACATTAGAAAACGGTTTATTCTATTTGCATGGAAATATCTCTCACTTGTTAGACACAGAATCAACGGAATCTAATCATAAAAGAGTAAAATTATCAAAAGATGAAACTTTCCCAGGCATTTGAGCTTAGGTTATATTAACCTTAATAGGATTAAAAGATTGGTAAGTGACGGACCTCTAAGTGACTTAAAGGTTGATGATTTACCAACTTGTGAATCTTGTTTGGAAGGTAAAATGACCAAAAGGTCATTTACGACCAAAGGCGCAAGAGCCATCGAATGTTTAGGATTGATACACACTGATCTGTGTGGACCTATGAGCATGCAAGCTAGAGGTGGATATGAGTACTTCATCACTTTCACAGATGATCACTCAAGATTTGGCTATGTGTTTCTTATGAGACATAAGTCTGATGCTTTTGATATGTTCAAAGCATTTAAAGCTGAAGTAGAAAATCAGCTTGAGAAACGCATAAAAATCTTAAGGTCCGATCGTAGTGGAGAATATCTATCTGGTGAGTTTCAGTAATATCTTATTGATAATGGAATAATTTCTCAGTTTTCTGCACCAGACACACCTTAACAAAATGGGGTGGCAGAAAGAAGAAATAAAACTCTTTTGGATATGGTTAGGTCTATGTTGAGTTATTCAAAGCTCCCTAATTCTTTTTGGGGATATGCTTTACAAACTGTAATGTACATTCTAAACGATGTACCATTTAAGTCGGTTCCTAAAACACCGCATGAGTTGTGGACCGGGCGAAAGCCTAGTTTACGACACTTAAGGATATTTGGATGTCCTGCGCACGTGTTAAAAGAAAATACAGAAAAGATGGAGTCTCGTTCAAAAATATGCATATTTGTAGGGTATCTAAAAGGAACAAAAAGATATTATTTTTATAGTCCTTCAGATCTTAAAGTATTTGTTTCGACATATGCTAAATTTCTGGAAAGTGGCTATATTAATAATTTTATCCCTCAAAGTAGAATTGTCCTGAATGAGCTTTTAGGAGATACAAGAGGTGTCACAACCTAGCCCAATTGTAAGTTCCGTACCAACACAAGATCAACAATCTACCATACCTCGTCGTAGTGGGAGGGTTGTTAGACAACCTGAGAGATACATCAGTCTAGAAGAATCTGTAGAGAATCTTCCGTACGACGATGATCACTATACGTACAAGGAAGCAATGGAAGATGTTGATTGTCGCCATTGGCAAAAGGCAATGCAATCCGAAATTGAATCTATGTTCATAAACAAAGTCTGGTCTCTTGTAGACTTGTCTAAAGGGATAAAACCCATCAGGTGTAAGTGGGTATACAAGAGGAAAATAGGAATGGATGGGAAGGTGAAAACCTTTAAAGCTAGATTGGTAGCTAAAGGTTATACACAGAATGAAGGTATCGATTATGAAGAAACCTTCTCTCCTGTGGCCATGCTTAAATCCATTAGGATACTCTTATCCATTGTGGCATCTCTAGACCTAGAGATTTGGCAAATGGACGTCAAGACAGCTTTCCTTAATGGAAGTCTTGACGAAAGCATCTACATGATGCAACCAGAAGGATTCATTGAAAATGGCAAAGAGGAAAGGGTATGCAAGTTGCAAAGATCCATATATGGATTGAAGCAAGCATCCAGATCCTAGAACATAAGGTTCGATCAAGCCGTGGAAAGTTTTAGATTTATTCAAAACCTTAATAAACTTTGTGTATACAAAAGGATTAAAGGCTACAAGTTGGTTTTTCTAGTTCTTTACGTTGATGATATACTACTCATCGAAAATGATATAGGTGTATTGACATCAATAATAGAATGGTTAGCAAAATAATTTGATATGAAGGATTTATGAGAAGCAAGTTATATTTTTGTATCCAAGTCATAAGGGATAGAAAGAATAGAACGATTGCATTATCCTAAGCTTCATACATAGATAAAATCTTGTCTAGGTTTTCCATGCAAGATTCCAAGAAAGGTATGTTACATTTCAGACATGGAATCAAACTTTCTAAGGAACAAGTTCTTAAAAATGAGCATGAAAAACAATTCATGAGTAGGGTTCCATACGCATCGACAGTTGGAAGTCTTATGTATGGGTATGATAGAGTTTACTCTTAGCTACCTCATCTTCTATATTTCTTTCCAGATTTTTATATGCATCTAATTAAAATCAATGTAACATTTCAAAAAAAATAAAAAATCAATGTAACATTTCAAACAAAATTTAATAAAAATCAATGTAACATTTCAATTTTTTTTTAAATTAAAATCAATATAATTTAATCAAATTTATTACACACATATATATATATATATATATATATATATATATATATATATATATATATATTAAAAATATAACTTAGTTTACAATTAAAATTTATTAATGAGTTTTTCTTGCGACAACACATTCATTCGTGTCAATCGCAGCATTAATCAAACATCCAATAACAAATCTACCGAATTAACAAGGCACATTCTAAGACGAGCATTCCCCTGAATGATATTATGGGTTGGGTTCATGTCCGTCTCTCTTTATTATTATTATTATTTATATATTATATTAATTTAGGATTAAGAAAAAAGGATATATTCGAACCTATAAAAGTATAATCTTATAATGTAGGTGTAAGAGATAAATTATTGGTTAATTTCATCTTGTACGTTTCTTTTCCTTTAACTTTTGAATTTGTAATAATTCAAACTTTTAGTGTTAAACATCATTATATTATAAACTAATTTATGTTTGCATGTGTTTTAAAATGATTTAGCTCAAATACTTGGATTGGACTTTAGGACTCATTAATCATATTTTTATATACTCCAAAGTGTTCTTATATTCTATTTAGATTGGTCGGTATTTAACATTTTTATTTGAATATGAAACACAATTAGAAAGCATATATATATATATTAATATACTATATACAGTATTAACTTGAATTGTTGAGTCTTATTGAGCCAAAACCTTCTACTCATACATATAAACCGTATACTGAATACTTGTACTTATTTCTTTTATTTTTTTCTTTAAGAGATATTCCAATGTAATTATTCCATTGGAGATGGTGAAGGCTCACCTGTAATTTTAATATTAAATAATTTCATAGGAGGATGAAATTTTATATATGAAATTTTGTTAGAAAAGGGGTCTAAAGATACATATGGTGGGGTGCCAAAAAAGACTGGTCACCTTTTTTTTTTTTTTTTTCCCATCTTGTGCTGTATAATTCCCCAATCCCACTTTCTTGATCAAATTAGAGTAGTGTTATTTGCACCATTGTACTTACTAAAATGCCCCTCTAATAACTGTTTTTCTTTTTCTTAGTAAAATACGACAACTCCTCCATAAAAAAACAAAAAAAATAAAAAATAAAACTACAATTCTAATGTTTATAGAGTTACAATATTTACGCTTCTTAAAAATTATATTTATATCTCAAATTTATATATTTTTTTTAACTATTTTACTTTTTTAATTATTTACTAATCAAGTTAAATTTAAAAAAAAAAAAAAACTCAAGCAAAGTGGGAGTAAACTATTGCATTCTCCTAAGCTTGAAAAGATGGAGGAGGACAAACCTCTTTCATAAAAAAAATTTAAGGAGAAGACTGTTGCCTCCTCCCAACCGAGGTGGGATCCTCCCATATTTTTATTCATTTATAATAATTTTTCAAAATTAAAAGGAATGACATATTTGGTATTGTGTTGACTGTGGAGTGTGCTTACTAGAAAGAAAGGTTTATAAGGATATAAATAAAACGAAAAATGTTATTTCTGGGTACCAACTTTGCTACAAATAAAACTTTAATGAAACTCTAATATTAAACTATAAATTTTTAGTTTTAAAAACTAATTTTAATTTCATTTGATTCGATTATTTTTTAAACAATTTCAATTGATTCTTATACACAAATGAAATGTAGAGTGGAAGTAGTATCGCAAAATGCAAACAATTTAACAAAACTGTTAAATTATTAACCTGACTAATTGGATCTAATCAAACGCAAAGTGGCAAAATGATCAAAGCAGCTTTGAAATACTTTATTTGGGCCAAGAGCAGCCCAGTCTAGGTTCCTATCTTTTGAGCCCTGCATTCTATCCGTCGATTTTTTATATTTTATATTTATGTAGATATAATTCCCCCCGTTAATTTACCTTCTCATATTTCAATAATTACTGGTCTTTCCACTGAAAATGAAACTTCAGTTTCCCCTCTATTATCAGATTTTCCGTCAAAAAGGTTAGATTTCATGTTAAAATACATTGTTGCCCTTCGTGAATAAATGGTTTTCTTTTCAAAATTAATCAAAGATATTCTTTTTTCTTTAAATAGATTAAAAAATAGTTCAACTTGCCAAAAAGAAAACAAAAATTCACTTTGCACACTTCTACTCTCTCTCTCTCTCTCCTCCTTTTATCTCACGTCTCCAACCGCTTTACCATCTCTTTTTTTCTCTATCTCCAAACACTATTCCTCTCTTCCCACTCCAAGTCCATATGTTGATATGCAAATCAATATAATTTATAATTTCGTTCGTTCGGATCAGAAATCCAATAAGCATTAATCTGAGTTTTATTCTCTTAAACCAGTAAACAAAAAAATTCCATCCCTTCAATCAAATTGCGCAAAAGAAAATCAAGCACTTATATCTTCATCAATCCAAATCCAAACACAATTATACGTCATCTTAAAAAAAATTCCGGAAAATAGTGGAACAAACCCAGTAATCCACCATTTTTCAGATTTTTCTTGTAGAGTTGGAGCAAACCCAGAAATCAACAATTTTGTTTAGTGGTGTTGTCCATTGGTTTTGGAGCTTTGATTTTGTTCTGTGGAAACCCTAACACCCATACAAACCGAAATCCCTTCTCTTCTCCCTAACACCCACACAATCCAAATCCAAACCGAAATCCCTTCTCTTTTCTCTCTCTAACACCCACACAAACCTAAGAAAATCAACCTAGTAAGCCAAAAAAACCCTAACCCCCCCATTTCTATCTTAAAATCGAAACCAAAATACAAATCAAACCCAAATCCAAGAAAATAGAAACCCAACCCAAAAATCTCCATAAAACCCAGACAAATCAAACCCAAAAATCATCATCGATCCATTCTCTTCTCTCTCTATAACATCTAAGCAAATCGAAACCAACTCGGTGTCACGCCACAGAGAAATGGGGAAGAAGACAGAAGAGAAACGAAGAAGAAGAGAAACGCAAATCACCGTTTTGCACCGATCGCCATAAACGGCGAGCTCTGGAAGAGAGAGAGACAGGTTGACGAGAGCGATATCAGATATGAGAGAGAGATAGTCAGATGGAGCATTGAGGGTGCATTTGATTAACGGGACGGGATAAGGTGGGACAACTTTCTCTTATCCCATGTTTTATATGTCTTTAATATACTAGACGGGATAAGATGGGATAATCGATTTTTATCCGACTGAGGACTCTAGATCAAGGTTGTCTCATGACATGAGATAAGTAAAAAAGACCGTTTTACTCTTATTTTTTTTTTAAATTACAACATATTTAATAATATATACTATTGCATATATTATTAAATAATAAATAAAAGATATATTAGATACTATTACATATAAAATTAATAAAATATTATATATATCTCGTTTCGTCTTGTTCCATCCGTACTAAACACATAATATTACAGTTAACAGTTTTATATCAGGTCTACCAAACACAATATAGAACAATAAATCCTATCATGTCTTATTTCATCCTGTCCCACCTTATCCTGTCTTATCTCTGTGCCAAACGCACTCTGAGCGTTAGAGAGATTTTTTATTTATTTATAATTTTACCATATTACCATATTACCCTTCCAGTTTAACAATCAATGAGAGGTTTTAACGAAAGATCTAACTGCAAGGGGAAATCGATGAATATGGCAAATTATAAAGGGAAAAAAAATAACAATTACTAAAATTAGAGTGGTTAAAGTCTCAAACTATACGAGGGAGAATGATTATATCTTTTTTTTTCCATTGAGTGCCGGTATTTTCATCCTTTGAAACTTTAGCAAAAAAATCCTTTATTAAATATACTCCATTAATTTTATTAAAAAGTGTTATGCTTTATTTAAAAAATGGTTTCAGTGAGGTTTATTTATAAAAATATAATATAATATAATTATATAATAGAGTATTTTATATAGTCTATAATGCGGTATACATACGATAGGGTATATCCGTATATATATATATATATATATATATATATATATATATATATATATATAATTATAGTAGATATAAATATCACCGTTTTTTTTGTTGTTGAAAGAAATAAACATCGCCGATTTTTAACTGTTTTCTATACAGCCCATCTTCCTTACTCGTATACATGAATGGAAGTAACCTCGTCTGGATTCTATTAATGAATAAATCAACGGCAATAATTTCATTTATCATTTATTATAGTTTCGATCCACCAATTACCTCAAAATTTTATCTCAACAAATTTTCTGATTATTCAACCCTTTTATCCGATCTTTATATTCAACTTGACATGTGGATTATTGGATGTTTTGATAAGTATATGCAGCCAAGTTAAAGTATTTAAATACAATGACCTACAAATCAAGTTGGATGTAAAGATCGGATAAATGGATTGAATATCAACCATTATCCTTTATTTTTAAAGTCTATCATTTAGATAAGATGAAATTGGTCCCAATGGTTTACCATTCGCTCGTTTCAATCGTAGGGAAGAAGAGCATGAGAATTCTCACATATTTTCTTGAGAGTATTGAATTTTCAAAAAGCATCAACAATAATTGACATAATATCTTTCTTTTTGTACACATCTTCATCATCATCTAATCTTGCTCTGTCATTAGTAAGTGACGATAACAAAAACGCACAAGATATAAAAAAGTAAAGGGATTTAAGACAAAGCAGTCCAAGTTTACAAATATGCTCTACAAGGTTAATGTCTGGTTCACATGGGATTTTTCTGGGCCCATCTCTACCGACCCATTCGATGCTGGATCGGGTTTCTTTGGGCCATCATTGTTGCGGTAGATGAAGTACAATATCAACTGCACTGTTCCCAGCCCAGACCCAAATCCATTTGGGACCTGCAAATTACAAGTATTCAATTTCGCTATTATAGAGGATTACACTAGTCATATAAATTATAAAGAAAGTATACTTACGGCAACGAAAGGATCGCGACCAAGTAGACCAAAGATGAACCAAGAAGTGCCGCACAGGAACACAAATAGTGACAAGAAAAATGGCATGAACTCCACGCTCTTAGTCTTGATCACCATCCTCTGCGATTTTTTATCAAACACTTTAGAATTCTTGATTTTACCTTAAAAGGCTTAAAACAAATTAAAGACTAATTAATTGTGCTACTTACCACTATAGAGAGGGGTGAGGCATACATGATAATAGAGAAAATAGCAGCAGCAAAACCACAGAAAATCTTCCTAGTGTTGCCATGCAAGGCCAACAGCGACACCAGGGCTACCGCGGCAAACACGCTGAGCACGAACATCAGGAGTCCGAATATCTTTGCTTTCTCCTTCTTAGTAGCGTATATTAAGAAGATGAGCACATAGAAGGACTCGATTACTGCACCTGTGCCGTTGATTGTTGACACCAAAATATTGTTCTCAGACACAAATGGAAGACCATACCTGCCCAATTTACACACATACGTCAAAACTAGTGACAGTGAAAACGGTTTGGTATTAGTGTAAACTTGAAGGGAAATTATTATGGCCAGATATATCGAAGACGATTTGATGACAATTAATACAATTTACAGGAATGCCCAACCGAATAGAGTCACTAAGAGAGGGGTAAAAAGGTAAAGTAAATAAAATGGGCAGTTGAAGAAACGAGAAACAACATACCAAGCAGAAAGTAGGTTGTTGAGCAAGGTCATCACGTAGGGTATGCCAGAGAACTGCTCTGTGGATTTGCTTCTTATGATCCTCTTGAATGTGATCCTACACCAAATCAAAAAGTACAAAATATAAAAATGACAAAGTACTTGTCCTTATTGCATGTTAATTGTATATTCCCTTTAATAATTTCCTTGATTTCTCCTTGGATATATATATATATATATATATTTGTTTAAAGAAAAGAGTTGATTTCTTGAAGAAATCTTGTTCTTCATGAAAAAGAACCCATTTGCAGTTCTAACTCGAATTTTTGATAGACTAAAACCACGTACAAAAAACTGATCTTTGTGAGAGAGAGAGAGAGAGAGTTTTTTGGTCTTACACTGGAGCCAAGAAGAGAAACAGAGCAGTGGCATTTCCTGTGACGAACAAAGACAAAAAAAAAAAAGAAGAAGAAAAACTTAACGAATGATGAATCAAAACGAGCCAAACAAAACAAGTTTGCAAGAACTGGAAAACCCACCAAAAACACCGAATATGAAATGTGCGATTTCCATTATCTTCTTCAAATCTTCCCAGAGGAGGAAAATCGAGAGGCAGATCAGACGATTTACTCTAAAAAGAAAAGAAAAAAAAAAACCAGCACGAGTTCTTTGCAAATGGTAATTAGTTGCGACAAGCAAGTGGGTATATATAGAAAAGAAAAGAAAAAAAAGAAAGGTTTAAAGAAAAATAACTGATTAACCGCTGAAAGTAAAAAAACTGTAATGGACTAATGGTGGACGCTTTAGGCTTTTCAAGCACTTCTGCTCTTCAACTGTTGCTATATCCGGGTAATAGGGTCAAAATTCAGTAATTAAAATTAAATAAAATCAGAGAAATATCTCTGGTGTTTTTTTTTTTTTTTTTACTTATTTAAATTATCATTATTCTTGAGGCATCCGTCCCACAAAGAAATGCAAAACGGTGAGGATGAGGATGAAGATGTTTCAATTTGTCTCGGACGAGATAAAACTTGGTTGGGCCCGTCCCGCTCTTCCACGTCGATGTTATGCCATAAATATATAATTTTATTAATAAACTTTAGGGAAAAAATGTAATGAGATAATATGATCCGAACTAACGAATCACCTTAGAAGAGTTTATGCAATGCTAAAATTATTGTGCTTTTAGCAAAGGAAAAACAACCATGATCTAATACAGAATCAAATTTGATATATATTATATTTTGTATTAAATTTAACACGGTGTATAATATATATTAAATTTGACACAACAATAAATACATTCGTATTTGTTGATTTTTCTATTCTTAAATAATAAAATTTGATAAATTTGGTTAGGAAAATTGATATTGAAACAATTCTAAAAGAATATTCAATACATTCATCGAATGCATCGACTATATTTGTTGACTTTTATAATTTTAAATAAATAAAAAATAACATATCAAATAAAATTTTATATTAAAGTGTTATATTAAAATGATGTATCAAATATAATATTTTACTACTTTTTATATTAAATTTGGCATTGACATTAAAGATGGTCTAAATATGAAAAGTGAAAACCCATAAATATCCTGTAACTATATAGGTATATAGGTTCAGGTTTTGTATAAGGTAAATCTTCGTGTAAGATTTCACCGGTTTAAAGATAGTTAAAACATCACACGTTTGAAGCCAGGGTGTTCAAGCTATGACATCACACGATGGGGTGTGTAACTGGTAAGAAAGAATAAGGTTAACGTTTAAAAAGCACGTCTATTTGATCTCATTGGAAATCAAAATTAAGAAAAATTTCTTCATTTACACAATCAATAATGTTATATTATCAAATTTAGGGATGATACTTAGTAACCAGGCTTACGAAGAAAGGTCGAAGCCCCCACCATAACTATTAGAATTGTACCTCTTTATGATTGTATGAAACGTCAACAGATGGCAATTTTTTTTAATTGGATGAACAAAAATATAGGAGTTGATAATTTTATTTACATAGAACAAAAGACTGAAAATGGAAATAGCCACATAGAGGGTGACGAATCATATGTTATTGAGTCTTGTGTCTGTGTTTTACAAAGGGTGTAAAAGTTCCCTTTACTAATTGTGTTTGTAACTTGATTTAATGGTTTAAGATTTACTAAAATTATTTCGTTATAATATCATTTACATGTGTTATGTCACACTGATGTATTAGGATAACAGTGAAAAACAATAATAGGTTAAATGGTAAACCACGTTAATTCAACCAACCAATATGAGTTGCTGTATTATATATAATATACAAAAAAAAAAATGATAATAAAAACGACGAATCATTAAATAGTTATAAAATTGTTCAAAAAAAAACTAATTTGAAATGTCTGCTGATCAGGTCTTCTAAGTTCGAATTGCCACAATGATATCGATGCTACTGACAACTAATGATTGAGGTTCGAATCGCAACAGTAAATGGAATATATATTTAATACGTTCTTTTCTCCATACATTGGAAAAAAATATCTATTAATAATGAACTATTTCCGTCGGTAATTGTACTTTTTCTGACGGCCATTTTAGAGTCGTTGAAAATGAGTTGAAATATAATGCCACAGTTCCGACGGTCGAATAACCCTTAGAAATAGTTTTATACTGTCGAAGATATGAAAAAAGTAATACAAAATTTCCAACGGCCATTAGGCCTTCGAAAATAATCCACATATCCAACAGTATTTTTTGTGCCGTCGGAAATGATAAAATTTAATTCAAATTAATTTTAAAGACAATTACGCTATCGAAAATGTAGTACTATTTTCTATATTATTTGTTATGGCATTGTTATGGAAAAAATAATTAATTTACTAATTATAATAGAATGTATTTGATAATTTATACACTAAAAAAATGACTTTTAGATCAATATTTTAAATGTATCACTATATGTGTTGATTTTTATTTATCATTATTTTTTTAGCAAAATCAATCTGTCAAAATTTTCACCAAATATTTTTATTTAATTTTGAAATTTTGAAATTTTCAAATAATATGTTATAGATAATGTAAAAAAAATAAAATTTATGGCGATCATGGTAAGAAAATTAGACAATAGGGACCAGACTGAACAAAACAATGAGACGAATAAGAAGTCTACTTTATGTGTATATCTAACTAAATTAAATAAATATAAAATAAAGCAAAATTATTAGTAATTACAAAAATATTTAGTTATTTATAATTATGTTTAATGACACTAAACTCTAATATATATTTTTAATATCTATTTGTTTATCATATAAAATAATTATAAATTTTACTGAAATAAGTTTAAATTATTAATTGTTTTAGTAAGATGTTGATTATAAAAAATAAAATCAACAAGGATATAATATACGTATCCTATTTCAAGATAAAGTAGTAAAAAGTAATTACCTATCAAATAAGGGAAATATTTTATTAAAAATATTATTTTAGAAAACAATATCAATTGTTATATTTAAATATTATACAAAAAATATATTTAATAGATAGTATTCAAACATATCAATAGCTTATATATAAATAGTATTTTAAAAAATATAAGATATAATATTATAGTAAAACGATAAGACCAACATTTACTATCCACCATTGAGGTCACGGGTTCAAGCCATTTCCAACTGTTTTGACTGTCGAAAATGGTCATATTTATGACGGCTCATAGGTAACATATTTGGGACGGCTTCCAACGGTTTTTTCCCAAAAATCACCTTTTCCGACGGTATAAATACCATCAGAAAAGATATATATAGTGCACATTGTGTGTGCTAATAAGAAAACCATTATATATCTAATGAATGGAGAAGGGAAAATAATGAAAGGCGAATTGGCTGAAAAGGCAGCTACAACTACAAGTCGTACAACAAAACCAAATTACGAACGGCAACCAATTGTTTGCAGAAAATAATGAATTTGAAAGAGTGATTTAATTTCGATCTAAAACGTATGCTGATAGTAGTTTAATTTCTTCACATTTTTGAATGCATGGTTTGTGACGCAGGAGTCACTAGCTAGTAGTTCTAAGTCACGTAGATCACACATGCACCTACACGGGAGAATCCAAAATTTTTATTCTGGAAGGACAGTGGACAATTTCATATAGATAAAAAAATTACAATAATAAAAAAAAAAATCATTTTCATGACTAATCTTGACGGTATAAAAGAATTTAGTCTTACTCTCCTCAAATACATATTCTAACTAATAAAAACATAAGAAAATAAAAAGGAAATAAGCATGCAATATAAATACAATAAGATCCTATTTAAATTTTGACTTCTAAGGCTTCAAAAATGTAAAATCATCTATTACCGAATCCGAATAAATTGTAAAAATAAGTTATCTCTAAATATAAACAACTATACAATTCTCAAGAAACCCGTCATCCATCTTGTTGTGCAAAGATATTTTGACAAGTTTCATAGCCGAAAATAAAACTTGATTTTACAATTAATTTTACAACATAAAATTTAAAATAAAAATAAAAATAAAAATAAAACTTATGGTTTTCTCATATCGACGTCTATATACCTCCATAAATCCAAAAACTATGAAAATTCATAAAATTAAAATTATTGGAGATTTGGAGATTAATTTATATGATAAATCTATTGCTTTTGGTTTGTTATTAAGAGTTTAAAATTTCCCAATTTGATTTTTTAATCGAGTTAAAATTTCTCAATTGAATCTTTCATTTGGTTAAAGAAATACTATGGGTTTTAACTACTTTTAATGAATTTGATGCATATTTTTAAGTTATTGGACTATTATTAACATAAATAAAAATATGATAAACTAATGAGTCGTTTGTTTTTTCCACTTAAAACTTAATGGGTCTGAATCATAATTATTAAGTTGTTGTTTTTTTTAAGTGGTCAAACAACTTAAAAATCCTAAAAAACAACTTAAAATAAAAGTAAAAAATCCTGACTATTAACTTAAGTGTAAATCATTGATTTGCATTAAATGAAATCTAAAATCTTTCCTTCCGATACTATCCCCCATATATAACATATTTACAATTTCATCAAAATTATATATGGTATAGAAATCTTAATTTTAATATATTACTTATTTTAAATAGCTTTAAAAATAAAAAAAGAACCATAATCATCGTTCATATTTGTGTTTAATATCAATACTTTATTATGATATTATGGTGATATGTATATATATATTAGAGTATTTCATGCGAGTTTTCCTGATATCCTTTTTATTTTTTGAAAAAAAAAACCTTTTCTTTTCTTAGAAAAATGAAGTTTGTTTGTAATCAAATATGAAGATCATTATCATATATGTTCATATATAATTATTATTTTTGGATCGTTTTTATTCCATATTATATATATAGTTGTTTAACGTAGGTATACATGTAAAATTACTTATATTCAGACAATTTTACTTTTAAAAAACAAACGGTTGGCAATACATTCAGATGTAAGAAAAAAAAAAATGTCATTCAGGCTCAGATTTCAGTCCCTATTTAATCATTAGAAAAATTCAGGACTGTTCAGTATTCAGACAAAAAAAACAAACGACCCCTGAGTCAGAATCGGAATTGAATTGGAATATATTTTGAATCAAATGGGGTGTATTTAAAACTATTAAAAAAACTTTTCTTTTGCAGCTCACCCTATCAATGCCTAATTCCGCCTCTGCACCTACATAAATTAATACTTCTTCTCTCGCGAGATATTGTTAAAAAATAGATAGATTTTGATGATCTGAAATCAGTCATGTATGGATTTTTTCATAAAATGGGACAGCAATTTCCTTCATAGGGTATAGCAGAGCTCAATTATTTATACATTTAAAATATTCTCTTACATCATGACTCCTTCAAAATAGAATTTGTTATAAGAAAAAATAAAATTGACTACTGTGAATATTGACAAGAATAGAAAAGGAATCAATTATTGAAAGAATATAATTATTGCTGGGGATGATGTATATATGACTGAAGAATTAGCATATGTTAATTGGCATGAAGAAGGCAAAATTATTGAAAGGGAACATTCCCATGAACATTAATAAAAGAAGATTGTGATTTGAGATATATATTTAACACTTTTGAGCAATAATTTAGAGAGTAGAGGTGTGAAAGAGTCAAATGTTAGCTGTAATTAGAATATCAAAGCAACCTAAAGCTCTAATCAAAGCCTACTTCTTTCATGCTAATTAGCATCCACTGCTCTTAGTGGCAAGCATGAATGGGACATACTACAACTACCGACTCACATGGGATATAAGATATAGAAAGCTACTTATATTCATACAGATCAAATCTTTCAACTTATTCTAATGATCTATTTATCTTCAAATTGTAGAGAATTCCTCTAATATTTTGTTTTTTTGAACGCAAACCTAGAAAGATAGAATAAAATCCATTTTAAATGAAGAAAAACCTACCGTGGGTCTGCCATTGAGCAGTTAAAAGTATTTAAACAATCATATATCATCTTAACTTATGAGATATATCTTTTCCGAGTGATGGACGCATAGTAATATAGTTCCACGTACCCATACTTTAATTTCGTTTTTAGATGATATGGTTTGCGTAAATGAATATTTTGAACACCCAAATCAATTACTAATGTTAATTGTTATGTGAATATGACAACCAAAACTTATAATTTACAACAGATAAATGAATAAAATAAAAATAGAGAGACAATTACCAAATAAGTTCCGAAATTTCTTTCTTATGACATGTTTACTGATCATGAATCCTACTAAGGAAAGAAAATTAAGTTTTTGATTTATGAATTTCGGAAATTAAATTCCATAGACTCCAGACACAATCGATGTTGACACCCTAATCACTTTTCGCAAGATTCGTAACACAAACTATTCTACCAGCAGACCTTTAAAAGTAGGTATTAACAATGCTTATGCAACTACCACATGTAGCTACAAGATTTGGACTCTATTGAAGAGAATTAAGTCTAAGTGAATATGTAACAATGTCATAAATGTAATAAAGTGCAAGACATTACACAATATGCATAACGGTAAAGATAGAAATGCAATCTAACAATCCTAGTTATTAAAGATACCTAAATGAACATACAAGTAGGTTTAGCTAGATGAAGAAAAGGAAATCTAACATACTAGCTATCAATCAACCCCAATCAATCATCACGGCTTCAAAGTATATGCATTAAAGATGAAGTCTTTACAAACAAAATGCATTAAAGTAGAGTATTTGCTTTAACTTACCAAGTGATGAAGACTATGAAGACCATGCTTTAACGATGCTTGAAGATGTTAAATGCACACATATTTTGGGGTTGGAGGGTTAAAAATACAATCTTGGTGATTTCTCTCTTTGAGAACTTTATTCTCTCTCTAAGGAGTTTGAAATCTAGAGTTCTTGATGAACAAGAAAGTGTCATGGACTATATAAAAGGTTCTCACAAAACTACATCGTTTTGAAAAAGGATGGATTGTCACGGTCAACATTTCATGGTGGATCATGACAATCGCATGACCGTTAATATCATTGGAGAAAACTTAGCCCCACTTTATCGCGGTTCTCCATGATGACACTTAGACAGCGAAAACCTTAGGAAGGTTTTTCGTGGCCATTTTTCGTGGTGGTTCAAGACGACTCTTGAACCGTGAAATCCTCTAAAAGGAATGTCGTGCCCATTTGTCGTTGTGGTCCAAGACGACACTTGGATCGTGAAAACCACTGGAGATTTATATGGAACAACCTGAGGGTTTTTCCGCTTCAGGGTAAGGAAAGAAAGTCTGTAAGTTGGTGAAACCTTTATATAGTCTAAAGTAAACACCAAAGCAATGACATGAGAAATTTGACAATGTTATGATGTCAAATGGTTTTAAGATCAACTAATGTGACAAATGTGTTTATGTCAAAGACACAGGAAATGGATATGTCATTTTATGTCTATACGTTGATGACATACTAATTGTTAGTAGTGATGATAAAATGATCAAATCTACCAAGAAGATATTGAAATCAAGATTTGATATGAAAGATATGTGACCAGCTGATGTAATGTTGGGAATGAAAATCCTAAGGACATCGAACAGACTCATTCTAAGTCAATCACATTAGTAGATATGGACTGAAAAAATCAACAAAAAATGATTCTGAAATATCCAAAACACCAGTAGATGTAAATCTACACCTATCTAAGAATAAAAGTGATATCGTATCTTAACTAGAATATTCTAGAGTGATAGGAAGTCTGATGTACTTAACAAGTTATACAAGGCTAGACATAAGCTAATGCAATCAGCATATTAAGTAGATACACTAGTAATACATGAAATGATCACTGGAAATGAATAGTAAGAGTACTGAAGTACTTGTGATTCAATTGTAATTATGGACTGCATTATACCAGATATCATGCAGTCCAGGAAGGAAAACCTAATGCAAACTGAATATCTGATATGAAAGATTCAAAATCCTAAGTGGGTATGTATTCACACTATGAGGTGTATTGTATCTTGAAAATCCTACAAACAGACATGTATAGCCAGAGCCACAATGGAATTTGAGTTTATCGCTCTAAATAAATGTGGTGAGGAGACTAAATGGCTATACCAATTCTTAGAGGATATTCCGAGATGGCCAAAGCCTGTGCTAGCGATTTGTATCCACTGTGATAGTCAATCAACAATAGGAAGAGCACAGAGCAACATGTATAATGGGAAGTCTAGACACATACGTCGAAGACATAACACCATTAGACAACTTCCCTCAACTGGAGTTATCTCGATTGACTATGTAAAGTCAAAAGATAACATTGCGGATCTACTAACCAAAGGGTTAAATAGAGAGTTAGTTGAAACATCATCGAGGGGAATGAGACTAAAGCCCATGAAATAAAAAGTCGATGCAATGGAAACCTAACCTAGTTGATTGAAGATCCCAAGATCTAGGTTCAAAGGGACAACCAAGTTGTAAGACTTTACTGGATCACTATGGGGGTTACCCTCCAGTCCATTCCTATGATGAAACAGTGATGCATGAGGGGGATAGCGGGATCACTAAAAGTGGTTGTGCTTCGTACTTCCACTGTTGAATCGTTGTATCATGAAAGACAATCGCTATACACATACAATGTTATATATGACGAAATTGTCTTAAGGACACAATGTGAAACACGGGCTCGATTCCCTAACCTTTGTTTTTGTTTGTTATTTTTTGCAGATTATTTTTACGTATTACAAAACATCATCAACCTGGAAGAAGATTATTTGATGCATGAAAGCTTATAAGAGATTTAAAATTTAACCATTTTGCATATCAACCTGGGAAGAAGATTATCCGATGCATCAAAGCTTTAGTCTGATTACAAGTTACATTAAGTCTCAAAAAGGGTTTATATATTATTATATAACCCCACGATCAACCATGGTACATGTAAAATAATATTGTCATTAGGGGTGGCAATATTCCCGAACCCGCCCCGAACCCGCGGAGCCCCGGTCTATTTGGGGCGGGTTTGGGACAGTAAAAACGGGTAACGGGACGGGTTTGAGGCAAAGGTCTTGACCCGGAGGGGTTACCGAGTCAGGTATGGGGCAATCCCTTTTGCCTCGACCTGACCCGTTTGACCCGTAATATATTATATTATATTATATTATAAATATAAAAGAGGAAATAAAGCAAGAAAAGGAAACCCTACTCGGTATTCACTCTTCTCACTTCCTACGCCACATTCTCTTAACCACAGTACCACACTGTACTTTAGACTCTACTCTGTACTCTATACTCATAACTCTTCAGTCTTCCCATAACAAATTTGTTAACACAGAGACTTAACAATGTCGGTTGGAGGCTTGAAGGTTTGGAGAGTTGGATTTGAGCTCACTCATGGTCATAGAGTCGCGCTGCTCGGCTGCTCGGCTGCTCACTCAAGTAACTTGCACATATGATTATAATGCATGAATATCCCTTAAGCATGGTTGAACATGAAGCATTTAGAGAGTTTTCTACCACTTTTCAGCCTGCTTTTAAATCGGTCTCTCGGAATACTATAAAAATAGAGATTTTACAAATTTATGATGTGGAAAAGATGTAGACAATAAGTAAACTAGATGCTAATTGTAGAATAGCATTAACTACTGATTTGTGGACTGTTAGTAGTCAAAGGAAGGGAGATATGGCTGTCAGGAAGGGATATATGGCTGTCACAACACACTTTATTGATGAGTTGTGGTGTTTGCAAAGCTGAATTTTGAGGTATGATCCTTATTTTTTATATTTACTTAATGATTGTTCAATTTCATATCATTTAGTTAAGTTGTTACGTTTCATTGTTTCTAATGGCATTAGCATATTTTAGGTTCATATAAGTGCCATGTCCACATACCGCAGAGACAATTTATAAAGCTTTACATGATTGTGTGATGGATTGGAATATTGATCGTAGGTTGTTTGCATTAACTGTTGATAATTGTAGCACAAATGACAAAGTCATTGAGTTTATGTTAAAAAAAACTCAATAAAAATGATTTGTGGTTGAATGGATAGCTATATCACATGCGGTGTTGTGCACATATTTTGAATTTAATTGTCAAAGATAGGTTAGCGGTGATTGGGGATGGGATTGAGAGAATACGTGACAGCGTTGCTTATTGGGTAGTAACACCAAAAAGAAAAGAAAGGTTTGTGGAGTCAGCTAGACAATTGAATATTGAATGTAAGTAGATGTTAGTTCTTGATTGTAAAACTATATGGAATTCCACTTATCTTATGTTCACTGTTGCATCAAAATATAAAACAGTTTTCTCTCATTTAAGTGCATGTGAGCGACAATATAGAAGTGTGCCGCAAGAAAAAGATTGGGAGTTGGCTTCTAAACTAGAAGACAATTTGAGAAAATTTTACGAAGTGACTGAAATATTTTCTGGTACAAAGCATCCAACAACTAATCTTTTTTTTTCTAGAAGCTTGTGAAATTAGATTATCATTATCTGATTGGCTTACTTCTGAGAGTGAATTGATAAGGAAGATGACACAAAACATGATATAAAAGCATGAACATTATTGGGGAGTTCTTCATGGGGTAATGGTTGTGACAACAAATTTAGATCCAAGGTATAAGCTTAAATTGATTGGGTTTTATTTTGATTCTCTTTTTGGAAAGTCTGATTCTGAATTTCATATTAAAAGAGTTTTTAATCTATGTCGTGATTTGGTGGATGAGTACACTTTAAAGTTTAAAGTGAGTGAAGGATCCTTTGGTTATGGTGAATCGACATTTTCATCTTTATCCTCTTGTTTGGAAAAATCCATTTGCAGGTCCAAGAAACAAGTTGAACGTATGTCCAGTTTTGATGCATATGTGAATGAAACCAACCCAACTTCAATGTCGGAATTAGATGCTTATTTGGAGGAGAAAATTTTGCCTAACACCGTAGATTTTGATATACTTACTTGGTGGAAGGAAAATTGAAGTATCCTATTTTGGCTAGGGTAGCTATAGATGTTTTGGCCATTCCTGTATCTACAATTGCTTTTGAATCCGCTTTTAGCACATGAGGTAGAATGGTTAGTCAGCATCGCAATAGTTTGCATTCTGACACATTGGAAGCATTGATATGTGGTCAAAATTGGTTATGGGCTAACAAGCAAGGTATGAAAATTTAATACACAATTAATATTAGTTTGTTATATTTTGTTGAATATCAATAAATATATTGTTTGTTTATATACACAGGGTCACTGTCAAATACTCTAAAAAAAGCTTGTTTTGAAGAAGATAATGATGATGAAGGTGAAGAGATAAATGTTATAATTAATATTGTATATTAATAATGTCAATTAATTAATTTTACTAATTTATTTTTTGTTACAGATTTGTGTATGAAATTATCATGGTTGTTTTCAAGATGACAGAGTGACAGAAGATGCTGAATGGATTTTGTTATTGAAATTTTTTATGTTTAAACTATTTTAGTGAAGATGTTGTACTGATTTTGTATTTTTGTTAAAGTCATTATGGGATTTATGTTGTATGAATTTTGTATTTCTGTTCAAGTCATTATGAGATTTGTATTTTGTAATATACGTATGAATTTAATGTTTATTAAACTTAGTTATGTGTTATATTAAAATTAAAATTTTGTAAATTAAACGGGTCAAATGGGTCGGGTTTGGAGCACCGTTGCTCTCGTTTGAATCGGGTTTGGGGCAGAAAGTGAAAACCCATTCGGGTCACGAGTCGGGTTTAGGGAAACTGTTAAAAAGCGGGTTTCGGGCTTAGGGCGGCCTTGACCAGCCCCGACCCGCCCCGTTCCGTTGCCACCCCTACTTATCATCAACTGACAATATCACTTGACACATCAAACAATATTTTCAAGGAAACATAACTGAACAATAGCTCCAATTGTATGTACATGCAAAGCTTACTTGTTTTGGACCAATCAGTCACTACAAGAAAATTGTTATTTAGTAACTAACTTTTTATGACTACGTAATAAATGGTTCTAAAATGTTACTTTATGCAACCATTGTAACATGGTAGTTGCAACAAAGGCAATTGATAGATCCAAATAATTTTGTAATCAGATTTTTGTGATCTGTGACTAAAGATTTAGTCAATAAAAATATGTTTTTGTGACTATGTGCAATTTAGTTACGAATGAGTGATTAATATTTTGGCACCTTCATTTCCTTCCACACACATGTTTTGAGACTAGTATGTATCTTTGGTAACTATAATTTAAGTCTCAAAAAGATTCTTTTAGTGACTATTAAATGTTGTCGAAAAAGAGACAAATAAATTTTTGTATCATTCTTTCCCACTAAAAATATACCTTTCGAGACTAAATATAAATCATTGTCAACTATAAATTTAGTCACACATTAAGTCTTTTTGTGATTAATATAACCGTGTAATAAATGGTTATAAAATGTTACTTTCTACAACCACTGTAACATGATACTTGCAACAAAGACAAATAATGGATCCAAATCATTTTGTAACCAAATATTTGTGATTTGTGACTAAAGATTTGGTCAATAAAAGTATATTTTGGCGATTATGTGTAATTTAGTCGCGAATGGGTGATTAATAATTTGACGCATTCATCTCCTTAAAATGCCATATGTTTTGAGACTAGTATGTGTCTTTAGTAACTATAATTTTAGCCTCAAATTGATTCTTTAGTTTCTGTTTAATGTTGTCGACAAAGAGACAAATGATTTTTTTTACGCCATTCTTTCCCACAAAAAATATACCTTTCGAGACCAAATATAAGGCATTAAAAACTAGAAATTTAGTCACGCATTAAGTTTTTTTGTGACTAATATATTTAGTCTATAAATAATATTAATTTTTTTTTTACATATTATTTGTGACTATAATGTTAGTTGGGAAATAAGTTTTTCCATTACCAATATGTTTAGTTGCCAAAGGTGAAAAAACATTATAGCGTTAATCTTTCCCTTCATACCAATTCTTTTTTTGACCAAATATAAGGCAATAACAACTATAAACTTAGTCGTACAACAAGTGTTTTTGTGACTAATATATTTAGTCAATAAATAATATTAATATTTTTTTCATATTATTCATGACTATAATGCTAGTGGGAAATAATTTTTTTCACTACTAATATTTTTAGTTGTCAAAAGTGAAAAAATATCGTAGCGTCAATCTTTCCCTCCAAACCAATACTTTTAGGACCAAATTTATTGAGTTAAAAACTATAATTATAGTTGGATAATTAATACTTTTGTGTCTACAATACTTACGGTAAAAAAAAATTCCATAAACATTTTATATTATTTATATAGTTACCAAAAACAATATTCCTTACAACTAAATATGAATTATAAAAAATAAATCAATTTGAATATGTGATATTATATATTGTCATTTTGTTAATACGTAAATTTCGGTATACATAGTATATACGTGAAGCTGATATATCAACTGTTAGTCACTTAAAGCAAAATGTAAAACAATTTTTGAATAAAAGGATTTTTTTTTTTGAAAGAATTGAAAACGAGAATTAAGGAAATAAAAAGGAAGAAAGAAAGGAAGAAAGAAAACGAAAGAAGAAAAATAAGAAAAATAAGAAAAATAAGAAGATGAATGATAATTAAAAAAAAAAAAACAGACTAAGATAAAATAAACAAGGAAAAAAATGTAAAAGAGAAATAAAAAACGAAAAAAGTAAAAAAAAAAAAAAGGTAAGAAGGAAAGTGAAAATATTATTATTTAGGGATATTATCACTAAAGTCCTGCTTTTTAACGAATTGTCACATTTTTAAAGGTTTTTATCCTATTAGTCACTTTAACCGCAGTTTTTTCAAAATACATCACTATAGTTCATTTTACTAAAAACTAATGGTCAACTATAACGGAATGAGTAAAAATACAATTTTACCCTTGTTATTATTTTTAAATATTTTTTTTAATCCATCTAGTTTCAATAATAGCTAGATGACCCCTGAAAAAAAATTAAAATACCCCCATCAACGTTGAAAGATATAAGGCCAGCTGAGTTACATTAGCTCATTGTTAAAGATTTGTTGAATTAAATGTGTATATATATATATATATATATATATATATATATATATATAATTAGTTATATAATTAAAAATAAACTCATATATATATTAAAATAAACTCATATTTAATAATAATATATAAATAAATATTTGTGAAAATGAAAAAGAAAATAAAAAAATAAAATAAAATCCAGAAAATCTAAAAAATCAAAGCACTTAAATTTTTTTCTTTCTTTTTTGGATTTTTTTTCATTCCAAAATATATATTATTTTAATTTGATAAAAAAACAAAAAAATATCTATTCATAAATTAAAAAGGGAAAAAATCAACCAAAAAAAAAAATTCTTAGCACAGCCAGCACATCAAATTGCTTGCCCAAACACATTTATTATTTTTCGTCTTACTTGTTTTATCAATTACAAAAGACAAACTTATTAGTTATTACTGTTCCTTTTTTACTTTCTTACGGCGCAAGTGACATATGTTAGAAGATTAAAACTTCAATATATTGGCATGCACTGTATTTAATAATATTATACTATATAGTATCAATAACCAGTCAATTATATTTTTCAGGCAATATGTACAATTTCAATCGCCAAATGCATGAAACTTCTTCTGGTAAGAAATTGAAGTATAACCCCTTATAAATTAAGGTGATTTTAGCAAAATTACCATATTTGAAGGGCTGAATAGTAAATCTGTCCTAAAACCTATAACAATTGCAAAAATGCCCTAAAAATTCCTAAAAACCTTCACTTATAACTTCACTCAATTTATTACATAATTTATTAGATTTACCTAACTTCAACTAACAATTTACCAACCATCAACTAAAATTTCCCATCGGGTCGAGGTGACCCGATATCGGGTCACCCTGACCCAATAATATTTTTCATTGGTTTTTCACCCTTTTTGAAAAATGTCGGGTCATGTTGACCCAACATCGGGTCACCATGACCCGATGGAAAACAGTGTCGGGTCAGTGTGACCCGATGTCGGGTCAGACTGACCAGAGAATTTTTCCATCGGGTCACCAAGACCCGATTCATTTTTTCTCGGGTCGTGGTGACTCGATGTCGGGTCACCATGACCCGACATCTATTTTCCTACAATTACATTTCTGTCGAAATCGATTGGGTAGGGGTAACCCAATGGAAAAATTGTATGGTCATGATGACCTGAGGAAAAATTGTCGGGTCAGTATGACCCGACAATTTTTCCATCGGGTCAGGGTGACCCGATATCGGGTCACCCCTACCTGATCGATTTCGGTAGAAATAAAAATTGAAGGAAAATAATTGTCGGGTCACCATCGGGTCATACTGACCAGACAATTTTCCCATCGGGTCATCGGGTCACCCCTCTGATGAAAAAAGGCATCGGATCACAATGACCCGATGTCGGGTCCGATTTTGGTAGAAATGAAATTGAAGGAAAATAATTGTCGGGTCATGGTGACTCGACATCGGGTCACCACGACCCGATGAAAAAAGGCATCGGATCATAATGACCCGATGTCTGGTCACCATGACCCGATGTCGGGTCACCTTGACCCGACAGTTTTGTTGTGGAATTTTTTTTGAGTTATGATCTTTGAAATAATTATTATTTTAATGTTTTCAAATCTTTGTTGTATTATTTTTCAGGATTGACAATGAAAAACGTGCATTTGGTTTTGAATTGGGGTGGAGAATGGAAAAATCATCATGGTAAGTATTGGTATGAAGGTCGAAGAGCGAAGGCGTTTAATTTTTCAAGGGATTCAAATTATGATCAATTGTTAGGTACGGTATACAACGTCACAGGAATTGACAGAGATCATTATCGGGTTAGTATGACGACTCTTCCACAAAAGTTTCATCATAGCATGCCAATTGAGATTGTAGATGATGAAGACGTTGCATTGTTGTTTCGTCGAGAGAATGTTGATCCATTAGTTTGCATAAGTGTTGAGGAAATCGGCCATGAGACTCCAGAAATGAAACATAAACAACCAGAGTCCTCTCACAACCTACACCATGTAACTCCTCATCATGTATTTCATTATACACATAAAAGCAATATACAGGTCAGTACTATGGATGAGTTTGAAAGGTCGGATGTACCTAACATGGTTGCCCATTTGGATGATATTCGAGAGGGATTACAATCTCCTTCTCGTCATTTTAGTTTTGAAGATACGATGGGTAACCAACACATTCCTGAGCATGAAGAAACAGAAACAC
The DNA here is from genome assembly GCA_032871835.1 of Dipteronia dyeriana. Taxonomy (NCBI): domain Eukaryota; kingdom Viridiplantae; phylum Streptophyta; class Magnoliopsida; order Sapindales; family Sapindaceae; genus Dipteronia; species Dipteronia dyeriana. The sequence continues at coordinate 95,284,468 of CM065296.1, read as the reverse complement.
AATTTAATTACATTCCTGAACGAGTTTCCAATCGGTATGACGAGCAGTTTGCCCATGTTCAGAGGCTTGTTCCACCTCCATGTACATTTTATTCTATTAATTATGGTGAAGTTGCACCTAGACCTGTTACTATACGTCTTGAAGCGGGTGAATTGTTTCCAAGCAAGAAACAGCTAAAATCGCAATTAGGTAATTATGCACTTGCCAACCGGTTCCAGATTAGGGTGTTCAAGTCTGATACAACACGATATCAAGTGAGGTGCATTGTTGAGGATTGCAATTGGCGATTGCGTGCAACTAAAGTTCAGAATTCAGATTATTTTCAGATTAGAAAATTTGACAATCAACACACATGATCTACTGAAGCACGATTTCCGTATCAGAGGCAAGCAAGTGCACGAGTTATAGGGGAACACATACAAGAGAAATTTCGTGATCATCGTTCATACAAGCCCAAGGAAATTATACACGACATGCAAAGAGAGTTTGGCATATCTTGTAACTACCACAAAGGGTACCGAGCTAGACGTATTGCCTTAGAATAGGTTCAAGGAACACCGGTTGAGTCATACAGTATTTTTCCATCATACTTATACATGTTAGAGCAAGCAAATCCTGGGACTGTTACAAACCTCCACACAGATTCGTCTAACAGGTTCATATGTATGTTCTTTTGCTTGAAAGCTTGTATAGATGGTTTTTTGTCTTCTATTAGACCGGTCATGCTATTGACGGGATATTTTCGAAAGGTCCTCATAAAGAGGTTCTATTTGTTGTTGTGTGTATGGATGGTAATGATCAAATATTTCCTCTAGCTTTTGGTGTTGGTGATTCAGAGACAAATGAGGCTTGGGAATGATTTTTAAGTAGGTTGCATAAAGCTGTTGGCGAAGTTGATGATTTGGTTGTCGTTTCCGACAGAAAAGGCAGCATCACAACCGGTGTATAAGTATTCGGCATTGCATGCACCAACAAAGATGGCAACATCTTTCTAAGACAAGTTGCCCACTTTAGTATTTCATCAACAATATAGGCGTCCGACATTGAGTCAAATACTTTGATGACCCGTTCCTTCAAGTCCACCTCTACCGCAACCCAATGATTTCCATTCACATTCGCAGGAAACAAAATCTGAGAAATCAAGAAACAGACAGATGAATGTCTATAAAAAAGTTGAATCACTTTTGATATTAATCCGAAAATTGCTTACTCTATTGACTGTCCACCAATGTACTGAAGCATGCATAGGGGATTTTCCAATCACGTAATCTAACATTGTATTATCCCATTGGTAGGTTTCATGCTTAAATTGGTTTTTACCCTTGGTTACAGTTGACCACCTTCCTTGAATTTGAGTCTACACAACATATATATTTCGAAATATGGTTAGACTTTGTTAAAGAAAAATAAATGATAAATGTTATTTTGGAAAATGTATTTCAATACCAAAAAAGAGTAATCCAATAACACACTGTCCTGTTTGTATAACTGATGATAGTAATAGCCACGCCGCCTCATTAAACGACAATATGTCTCTATATGCTGTTATGAAACATATGAGTGTTACCAAAAAATGCATACATAGTAAAGAACTGCAGTACAATGTATACAACTTACATCTCCCTCTAACTACCCCGTTTTTAGATAGCAGTAGCTTAAACCAAGCAGGCTTTGCTTCGAGTAATCCTGTGTACATGCTGTAGAGGTTCAACAATAAAAACTTATTAAAGAATTTTGATTGGGGATTACAATAAAAATATATGAGTCAACATACCATGTGTTCTTGTTGTCGTTTATCCATGATTGCATTGAACGTACAATGTCATCATCCACTTGGCTAATGCTTCCAAATTCTGGCAATTTCGGTTTCCTAGGCCTCTTCGTTGTGGGATCAATGTACGGGCACACGGTTAAGGCCGACCGTTTGCGATCCCGAGGTACTTTTATGGTCAACTTCGGTGGTCTTGTCAATTGTTTGACATCTTCACTTGTCTCAGACACGACAACAAATTCTGGAGACTTCACAACACAGAAAACTGAAGGTTGATAGTCGTGGATGTTCTCATTTTGGCTAACATCGATGGTATTTTCTTCATTTAACTGCATCAAATATAAATCACATTTGTTGGAACCATTTACGAATTATAGGAATTTACAAATTAAACCAAAATGTACCTTTTCAGCCATTTTGTTCAAACATATGAGCTCCGTCAAACGAAGGAATCCCATTCGCATCTCATCCATCAGTGAATTCTGCATATAAGTCATCTGATCTTGTAAAGCATTTTGTTGTAGTTGTGTATCATCCATTCTTTTTTGGAGCTGCTGAAGTGTAATCAATTTTTTCTTCTTTCTCCCAACTTCAACTTGTGTAAATATTTTGCTTGAATGATCTCCCTAAATATCATCATGATTAGTATCATCCACGTCATCCTCAACATCATCCTCATCATCATCCTCATCGCCATAACCATCCACATTGGGTGATATATGCTGGAGTTGATCCATACCCATCCAATACGGTTTCCTTGCTTATTCACCAGAGGGGGCAAGATTTTTGTAAATGGTAAGCTGAAATTATTTTAAAAAACAGCATTATAATATAATCCCTAAAATATAACAAATTAAAAAGTTTAACTTAAATAAAACTTACGTTTTTGAACTTAAACATGGTTTTCTGAATTTCTACAAACGTGGGAGTTTCCGTGCAATGCCAATTCAAAATTCTGGGGGCGACATTGTTCACCCAAACGGCATAGCCAATTGTGACCCATTTTGGTATTGCTTTGATTGCCCAAACCTGAAAACGAAAAAAAAGATGATATTTAGGTTAGTGTATGGAAATATGCATGTTCCCTCAAATGTATTTTAATAAAATTCATCAATTAACACATTACCTGGAAAGCTGTCACAAACCCATAAACATTGTACCTCTCCACTTTCCGTTTCACTGGACCATCGACCTTCTCCTTCAACTTATCAATAAACTTATTCTTGAATTTATCATCACGGCCAAGAAGGCAAGTAGAAAGAGAGTTAAATGTCCTATCATATAAGAATGATCCCCACAGAAACTTATTAAATGCATCCAAGTCATCTACTAATTCTAATGCCCAATACAAAATGCTCGTCCTATCATCTTTTCCAACCAAAGTCATCTCCGATATAAGTATTAAAGCCAACTTCACAATATCATCATCACTATATTTATTATTGGGACCCAAATTCCTAAACCAATCAATAATCATTTTAACATGAACTTTACTATCTTGGAAGTAGGATCGACGAAGTCTGCTGTCCTTTCGTTTGACAATCTGTAATGTGGATTCAGAGTATGCACCAAAGGTTAGCCCACTAACCAAACAAAACTCCACCGGGCTGAACCGTATCACCCCGTTGCCAACATGGTACCACAAAGAAGATGTATTCTCATTGGTATTCTTAACATGACACTCCCTAAGCAAGATATGGTGACAAAATTGTCCGGACAACACCATATCACTTACATTCAAAAAATGGCCGAAACATGTCACTCCAAAAAACTCGAGTTGTTTTGGTGTCAGACGCGACTTAATAAGTCTGATACTTTCCCAGTTACAATACCCAGTAACTCGAGAGGGAAAACGATCACACTCCTTAATCTTGAGTGATTCAAGTAATTTGGTTCCACCCATGTGTATCGACCTAAACACATTTCATAATTATATTCAAACAATTTTAAATATTAAAACAAATCAAATATAAAAGACAATTTCACCCCATCACATTTTTGAACGGTAGTATATTGAAGGCCAAAAGCCATAAACCAAAAACAAGCTTACAAAAATACAATCGGAAACCACCAAGCCTTCACCAGAAACAAGCCAGAAACCAAAAACAAACCATTTACTATGTTTTTATGAGAATACAGACCTCAACACAAAAGTAGCATGACAAGACTGTTATGAGGCTTTCGTGTGAGATATAAATACACTAATATCAATTTTTTTGTGAAATATATATACACTAATATCAAAAGTTGTGTATAGATTGCAAGTGCAATCCCATTTAATATCAAACAATTGGAAAACCCCCAAATCAAAGTTAGAAACCACAAACGACCTAATTTTAATCAAAATAAAATCAATCCCATATAATTCAACAGATTTTCGAATCTTTTGTTAAGATTCGAAAATTGAAAACCAAATAATTTGTATTTTAAAACCAAAATCAGAATAATATTTTTGGTTGGTTTGATTGTATAAAGTAGCATATTTCCCTCAAAATCAAACAAGTTGTCTAATTTTCAAAATCTCAGGTTCTTCAAATCCTTTTGAAGTTCCAACGATTCTATTTATTTCCCTTGAAACAATTTGACATGATTACACACAATTCCTTCTCACAGTAGGCTTACAACAACTTTTAGATATATTGAACCCTAGCAAGATGGAGGTCTCAATAGTTTACCTCAACTATTTGGAATTATAAAATTATGAGCTGCTAGTAGATGAAAATTATGTACCACGAAAGCCAAACATAGATAGAAAACAAATCCCTGGCCTGCTTTCTGTATAAATAGTTAAAATTTTTATAAAAAAAAATTCAATAAGAGATTTTATTCAATGAAATCATGTTCCGAACCAGATATCCAGCAACAAACAAGTGAAACTTAACCACAAGGGTACATGGAATCTTCAAGTCCAATTATCAATAATATTATACTGGTGTAAGCAAAAAGCAAAAGATTATTTGGTTTTAAATCAAATCAATCAAACTAGAAAATTGAAAACTCAAATAACAATTTCAACTCAAAATCAGAATAGGGTTCGAAAATTAAATTACCTCGAAGGCGACGGTGGCTGGAATGGCGACGATGGAGTGGGATCTACAATGATGGCTGGAATGGGATGGAGTGGGATCGACGACGATGGCTCGAAGGGGACGATGGCTGGAATGGCGATGGTGGCTGGAATGGCGACGATGACTCGAAGGTGACGACGACTGGAATGAAGACGGTGGCTGAAATGGCGACGATTGGGATCGATAGCAATGGCTCGAAGGCGACGGCGACCGGATTGGAGACTCTGGCTGGAACAAGATGAAGTGGGATCGACGACGGTGGCTTGAAGGAGACGGTGGCGACGATGACTTGAACGGCGACGGTGGATGGAAGGGCGACGTGTGATAGGGTGGCCAGATCGGGATAGGGCGACCAGATGATTTAGGTGGCCCGATGATTTGGATGTTAGGGCAACAACCCATTCTTTTTCATTTAAGACAAGGGTAAGAGCGTCATTTTAGGGCATTTTTGCAATTGAAATAGGTTTTAGGGCAGATTTGCAAATGGTCCCTTAAAACCAGGCATTTTTGCTAAAATCCCTAAATTAAGTGTTCGTTCTCACCACCATCAAGTCTGTTGTGTCTAAATTATGATCATCTCATAGTTGAGATACAAACTGCATTATTAATTAAACAATATTGGTTGTTAAAAGGTTAATGCATGTCATTTTTTAACAAAGTTATCAGTACACATTAGGGCAGGACACCAACCCCCAACCCAACCCAACCCATCCCAACCCATCCCAACCCGATCCAACCCGACTAGATTGGGTTGGAGTGCTTTTAAGATTGAGTTGGGTTGGATTAATAAAATATAACCCAATACAATCTGACAACCCGACATTAATAATAAAATATAAATTAAATAATTTTATTTATTGTTAGATCTATTATGAAATTAAAAATTTTAAAATATGTAAAAAATTTAATATATATTTGATAATATATATAAATGATAAATATAAATACATATTTTTAAATATTTTTTTACCATAAACATATAATACATATATTAAAACATGCAATTATATTGTTTTCATATTTTATGTTAATTACATTTATTGAAACATTCAATTATATTGTCTTCATCTTTTGTGTTAATTGACACATCCTTAATTATACTTTAAAATGTTTTTTTTCCTCTTATGATTTGATTAAAAATTTGGTAGAAAAAAGTCTAATTGTATATAAACTCAAACTATTATGTTGGTTAAAGTAAATAATAAATTATCCGACTATGAGATATTCAATGAAGTAATTATAATTGTAAAATTGATAGAAGGCTTAGATAGAGATTTTTCAAATTGGGTAAATTGTTATATTTTTATTTTTTAATTATGCAACAGATATTTAAACAATTTATATTATATGTTGTGATTTGATTTTGATGTTTTTAAGAAATCTAAACTCTATGTGATATAATATTATGGTGAAAAATTATTTTAAAATTGAATTTTGATATAACAAAATTTGAATTCAATTTTTTTTTCTATTAAGCTTAAAAAGCCCAATCCTATCAACTCAACCCAATCCAACCCGATAAATATTGAATTGGATTGAATTAGATTGGATTAAAATTTACGTTGTGTTGGATTGGATTGAAATTTTTTTAATCCAATCCAATCCAATCAAACACGAAAACGTCCGACCTCTTTACTACACATCATATTCTGTAATAGAAGGTTCGAATCACGTCATGAAACGTAGGCATCTAATCAAATTATCTATAGGCCGGTTAACTGGGGTGGGGTCCGGGACCTAGAGCATCTTCCATTTATAACCAAAACAAACATATTACCGAAATTGGGTCCCATCAAAATCCATTGCCAAGAATGCCTGCTATTCTACCTAACTCTCGTTGTAATAACTTTCTCATTTTCAATTTGTTTGACCAAACCGTCTTCACTTATTTTTTATTTTTTATTTTTGGATAAGTAGGAAAATGCCTTGTGTTTCTAGTAGGCAGAGAGGGAGCAGCCAGCAAAACAAGACCATTAAATCATTAATATAATCTACAACAACAATTGCTTTTCATGCTTATATACACTTGTTTGCTTCTAATTACTACACCAGCTGCTGTTCTCTTTCATTATAATTTATAAACTGGTTTTTACGCTTATAATCAAAAACGCTTTTTAAAAACTGAAACGTGTTTTCAAAATATAATTCTTAAATTAGACCAACTTGGAGCTTTAGATTTTGTTCTTTTGAATAGATTAGACTCTTAAATATATGAAGTGGGCACCAGTTAAAAGTGGTTGAAACTGGTCACTATTAGCAGGCAGTAGCAGAAGGTATTTCGTACCATCACGATCCTCATAATTATTACCTAACTTATTGTTCTAGAGAAAGGTTAATTACATTAACAATTAATGCAATTCAATGTGGTGTATGAACAATAATTTCTAATTAGACTTCAAGTGGGGTCGGTCCAACTAGAAACCACATGACATATGACTCTTGCTTGCTCCGCAGGAAATTGTAACATTGTATCAATCGGGTCAGGTTCATTTTGGAGCTTTGTGGAAACTTTATTGGCCCCGGAAAGTAACATATAACATACATTACTTTTGTCTCTATCGCTTGAGAATACAGATTATGTTAGATTCTGTTTTCTAAAACATTCACACGAGTTTTGTTGAATGGAAAACACAAATCAGAAATTGTGAACATCGTTTTCACTCTAAGTACATAAGGTATTTGATGAAATACCAAAGCCTTAATGATTAATGACTAGTTATTTGACAAAAAAAGAAGAAAATACATAAAAATGATTACTTAAAAAACACGATTTTGTTGAATGGAAAACACAAACCAGAAATTGTGAACATCCTTCCCGCTCTAAGTACATAAGGTGTTTAATGAAATACCAAAGCCATAATGACCGGTTATTTGACAAAAATAAAATAAAATTACATTTTAGTTCTTATATTTTGGCAAACGTCAATTTTTGGCATAGTGGTATTATAGTTTCTAGTTCTAAACTTTTCAAAAATAAATCAAAATAGTTCATTCGTTAGTTAATGGTTAGTCAAACTTAACGAAACATGAATATTTTTATTGGGTATAAAGACGTAAATACCTCTATTTTCGTTAATTTTGATTGACCATTTACCGACAAATGAACCATTTTGATGTATTTATAAAAGGATGAGGATCCAAAATTCCGACAAATGAACCATTTTGATGTATTTATAAAAGGATGAGGATCCAAAATTCTAGGCGCCCCCCCCCCCCCCCCCCCCCCCCCCCCCCACAGATGAAAAATTATTGGTGTATGTGATGATTAACAAATGAAGATTGAAGGCATGCCCGTTACTCATGGAGACCATTGTAATGTATATTTGTATATAGCATGGACAGTTTCAAAAGCATATACAATCGAGAAGCGACATTGCCCCGGAAAGAGGGGTTCTCTCAAGTAGTGAGCAGATTTTGCTTCGGCCACATATAGAAAAGCTAAGCATTTATTATTCTAATATTGGGATGGTGACAAAATTAATGGCCTCAATTATTCAATCAAACTATGCAAACACGAATCCAACTTGTGGAAGCAACTTATTCATCACCTAGCTAGATATCATTAAATTGAATATTGATGATATGATGCATGTTTTTAGTGTCCTCTCAGCTAGGTAAGTCTGCACGATTAAAAGGTCAAACACGTACCCAAACTTGTTTTGATATATCACTTCTAACATTAATCTAAAGGAATGTCTGGTTAATTAGTATTGAATCGAGAATGAAAATAAGATAGAATTTCACTAGAGAGGGGATGAAAAAGGGAACTTCTTTCTAATAAGTACATAATTTCTTATTTGTGTGGATCCCACGTAACTTGGTTCTCAACTTATTCCAGTGAACAATATAACTACAAATCAATAATTGATTTGAAATTCAACTGAATTTGCTTAATTATTTATTATGTAATTCGTCATAATCTATATATTTATTCAGTTGCATGCATGGCTGGGGTTCCGTAAAAGTGAACACAAGCAGAGAATCCTTTTTGCAAAGCTAAGAGACCATAAATGGTGGACCATCAATATCCTATCCATGTGAAAACCTAAAGGGATAGATAATTAATTAACTTCTACATGCTTCTGGGTATGTCAAATTAAAATTGCATTGTTTTCTTGAATCAGATTTAAGAATCCATTTTCATTCTAAAAAAAAATATGAATTGAGTTGTGATTGAAATTGAATTTTGAAACCATTAAACATGCACATTAGAGAATATCATGTTTATACTTTAACCAACAACAAAATTAGAACCCAATTATCTTATCTTTTAGGCTTTCCAGCCATTAATTGTTTCTTACAACATTCGATGCATGAATTTTTGATGATCAGGCAATTCAAAAAGTATAACTTCACTTACTATTTGAGTGCAAATACCTTTTTCATTAATAAGTGTCTCCCAGACCCCACTAATTAATGGATTTAGATTCTATATTGATATGTTCTTTTTTTCTGATATTTTTAAAAAATATAATCGATTGTTGATAAAATTGGTGTATAAATCAATCATATCTTAACCATTTATATTCGCACACCCAAAGAAGAAATGGACAGTTTCATAAATTATAAAGAAATCTATTACTTTAGTTCACAATTTTACAATCTAATACGATGAATTGGACAGTTTGTGATGTTGGCCCGTTGTGAGAGAAGAAGAATAGAAGACTGATTTCGCTTTATTCGATTTCGCTTTATTCGATTTCTAAGTGATTCAAAAGAATTAATGAACTCTATCACCTGCATGATCTTGGTATATATATATTCTATTATTAGTTCGAACGATATATCAGTTCCTTACATGTGGATTACTGGATTTAAATGTTTTGGTATGATTGTATTTACGTGTTAAAGTATCTTTTAAATCTAATGTTCCATATATAAAGAATAAATATATCTTATATCGGTTCGAACTGATAATAGAAAAACCATATATATAAACCGTGAGACAAAATCGTCAACCTTTACCAGAATAACCTTTTGTCTTGCTCTCTTGTACTAACATTCATACTCGATTAGTCACCGACATCCATCAAAAGCCATTATGGTTGCAGGTTGGCATATATATTATATACATAGATAATAAAAAAAAAGGAAAAAAAAAGGGAAGGCTTACTTTTATTATGTACACATAAAACATAATATTTGCTATCGGCAACGGATTTAAATTACGTAACATGATTTGATTAATTGGATTACTCGAAAGACGCATTTATTAATGAGAAATGAATGAAATCGGAATTAAGTTTCACTAAAAAGAGGACTGAGTGGAATCATAATGAAGTTATTAAGTTACATTTTAGTATTTACTAATAATTTATGAATCGGTAATAAAATCATTTTTTTCAGTGTATACTTGAATTAAGGAATCAGAATGATACATAATTGATTACATAAATACCCTTGTGTATAAATCATGACGAAATATTTTTTTATTAGTGTGAAAACATATTTTATACTACTCATAACACTATAATTATGATAATTAATATTTTTATATTATAATACTTAAACTAATTCGATAAAGAGCTATATAAATAACTTGATTAAAAAAATGAAGCCGCAATAACATATATATATATTATGAGTTTTTTTTTTTTATAAATCACACCGTTAAAATAATATAAATTATTAATTATATAAACCAATATAAAGATTCAAAAAATAAAAGTAAATCAATATGATTTACGAAAATTAAAAACAAAAGTAAATAATCAGAAGATTGTTTTTTTTTTTTAAATGAGTATATTTTAGTAAATATATCATGAATTCTTTTTCAATCAGGAAAGAGAACTTAATTCATAAGGTGTGTGGAATCAAGTTCTCTTTCCATCAGGAATTTAGTTCGTGATTTGTGATCGGAGTCTCTAGAATTTAATTCCCTACAAATTTAGTAACTAGTTGAATCAGAAATCAAAAACCCAATTCCCTAAACACGCCAGAAAAGAAAAGAGAGAATAAGCAATTGACATATAACAAGGAACACAAACAAGAATAACGTAACTGCATGTACAACTCGATCCCTTTGTATGAGTACTGGTCTCTGGTCGCTGGTCGGTATTCAGCTTCTATTATATCATCGCATTATTGACTACTCTATGCTCTAATGCGTTTCAGTGCTCGTCACGTAATCATTTATTCGCACAAATATTCGTTGAATTCATACCTTTCATTCATTGATTTAATTAAACTTCACGGAACCAAAACCAATTCGAAAAGAACTCACTAGAGCAATTCAACAAGTGTAATTTGCCCACCTAACTCATACATATTTTTTATCGCATGACATTCTATTAATATGTAAATTCATAATGTTATAAGTGTACCTATCCCACCCAAAATTGTTTTCTCTAATGAATAACTACCTATAATGTATCGTAAAATTGAGTCATACTATCTTACTGATCCAACAACGTTATTGTACTTAATAACTACCATTAGTTTGGATAAAAACAAATCCAATGGATATTATTAAAATTTGAAATTAATGTCTTTTATTATAGTAAAAACTTGAAAAATTGTCAACATGTTTCTTTTTTCTGTAAAGAATTAATAATAGTAAGAGATAATTATACACCGTATAAATTTGTTTTATTTTTTTTTTATTTTTGAAAAATGATTTCAATTTTAATAAATAAACAATAAACAATTAATTAGTAGAATGAAAGAATTTATATTAAATAATTATAATTTATATTTTATTTATAATTGGATATTACAGTCATATATCTATTAAAATAAATTACATTAAATAATTATAATTTGTAGTTAATTCGTAGCTATTCATTGTGATATTACTTTTAAAAAATAACAATTTCAGCCTTCAATTTTGTTCATGTGTGATATAGTAAAAATATTATAATAATATTTATATATAATTACATAATGGATGAGTTTATATAAATTTAGCAATAACTTATTTAAAATAATATTCATGTAAAAAAACAATACTCTTGAAAAAAAACACTTTATTAAAAACTATAGCACTTGTGTTAATTTATATCTCAATATTTTCAATTGCAGTTAACTAATCATTCCCCTAACATAAAATACATATATCATTAGTGGAAATGATCTATAACTGTAATTACATACATATGATATAGTAATAATATTACAATAATGTATATAATATAATAATATATGAATTTAAATACAAATTTATTGATATTTCTTATAAACAATAACGTGATATATAAATTTATCACGTACAACAAGTAATATACATATTAAAAATATAATATTGAACAAATAATAACGAATTATTAACTAGAATGAAATAAATTATATTAATTAGTTATAATTTATCTTTATTTCATAGCTATTCACTACTAACAGTAGTATTGATAATAACAATTTCAATGGGGCTGCATTAGCCTTATATACTTTTAGCAATGTGAAACTATTTAATTGAAACGAATTCAAATATTTTGTTAGCACTTTTTTTAAAGTATCAGAAGTATTGTTATAATATAAACCTGTCGCGATCAAAGAATACATGTGCGGTCCGGATATCTACCCTCATAACAGGAGATAACTACACTTACATCCCGAGAATAAAACTCTTCATACGTACTTGTAAAATACGTTATTGTGAGATTTGAACCCCAAATCACTTATGTGAATGGGAGGTGTATTGACAACTATACTATAAAAAATGAATTGTTAAATAAAAACAAAGAAACATACATTATAAATATATAATTTTAATCAGAATTTATAAATATTATTGTTTTACTTCCGTTTAAATAAAAATATAATAGCATTGTTTTATACAACCTGAAATTGTTACTATAAATAATATGTTTACAATTATACGCAAAACATGTTACATATTATGAATATCTTATTTATTTTTTAAATAAAATGTTTTGTTAACATTCTACCACAAAGTTGTTACAATGTATATTTTAATTGATATATTTCATAACATATTTGTTATAACGTTAAATCGTTACCACATACATCTTAATTATAATTTTTATATTTCCACATACATCTTAATTATAATTTTTATGTAAAACTTGTTACATAGTACAAATATTTTATTACCCATATGAAATGAGTTGTTATATGATACAAAAACGTTGTCACAACCTATAACTTTATTGTTACACATCAAACCAACATGAAATTGTTATCACAAATGTTTTAACTTTATCTTTTTACAAGATACTTGTTACAAAACACATATATTTTGCTATCCATATTAATCGAGTTGTTACATGCTACGTCAAAATTGTTACGAGCTACGACTTTATTGTTACTCATCATGTCAGATTTGTTACAATATTAAATCGTTACAACATACATCTTAAATACATTTTTTTTTATGAAAAATTGTTACATGGTGTAAATATTTTATTATCCATATAAAATGAGTTGTTACATAATATGATAATGTTGTTACAACATATAACTTTATCGTTGCATATCAAACCAACGTGAAATTGTTACCACAAATGTTTTAACTTCAACTTTTACCTAAAACTTGTTACAAAGCATGCACCTATGTTTTGTTACCTATGTAAATTGAGTTGTTACATGCTACATCAAAGTTGTTACGAGCTACAACCCTATTGTTACACATCTTGTCAGATTTGTTACAACATTAAATCGTTACCACATACATTTTTTTTTTACATTATCTATTCACTCATCTAGACTAGATTTTTTTTTGAAACTTTGTCATTGGTAAGATTTGAAACCTTAAGTCCGTTCATCTACCAGCTGCGCTATGCCTCTGAGGCACCACATACACTTAATTACAATTTTTTTTTTTTGTAAAACTTGTTACATAGTAATATTTTGTTACCCATATTAAATGAGTTGTCACACAATACGACATCGTTGTTACAACCTATAACTTTATCGTTACACATCAAACCAATATGAAATTGTTACCACAAATGTTTTAACTACAACTTTCTATGTGAAACTGTTACAAAACACATATATTTTGTTACCCATATTAATCAAGTTGTTACATGCTACGTCAAAGTTGTTACGAGATACGACTTTATTGTTACACAATATGTTAGATATATTACAATATCAAATCGTTACCACATACATCTTAATTGTATTTTTTGTGTGTAAAACTTGTTCTATAGTAGGAATATTTTGTTACCCATATAAAATGAGTTTTTACATGATACGACAATTCTGTTACAACCTACAACTTTATCGTTACACATCAAACCAACATGAAATTGTTAATACAAACGTGTTAACTACAAATTTCTACGTGAAATTTGTTACAAAATACACATATTTTGCTATCCATATAAATATAGTTGTAACATGCTACAGTAAAGTTATTACTATTTATGACTTTATTGTTATATATCACTTAAAATTTGTTACAAAGTTGAAATTGTTACAACACACATCTAAATTACAATTTTTTATCCAAAATTTGCTACATTGTACAAAAATCATGTTACAAGTAATTTATAAAATTGAAATTGGAATTTATCATTTATAAATTAATAAAAATATTTACAAATATTTAAATTGAAATCTTAATTATAAATATTTAAATTTAAAACTTAATTAAAAATTATTATGTTACAAATATTTTAAAAAATTAAATCTAATAAGTATTAATTTCAAAATATAATACATCAAAAATATTTTAAAAATTAAATGAAAATTTTATATTTATATTTTCTGAAAATAATAATAATTTAAAAAATATAAAAAAAATACAATTTTAAATCTATTATATTATAAATGCTCAATTTAATTAAATTTAAATCCAAATAATAACAAAAATCACATAATTATTTAAACCACAAAAGATTATTATAAAGATATACATAATCCTTATTTAATTATCTTTTATTTTTTTTTAACACAATTGTTTATATTAAACTAAATCATATTATTACATTTTTATAATAATATTTTTAAAAATGTAAAATAAAATAATTTGAAAGTAACCGGTTATGGTGATGACCATTTTCCCCTAGAGCCCCAAATCCCCGTTCCCCCATCCTTATTTGGGGGAAATGAGGAAATGGGGAAATGGGGGGTGGGGGGTGGGGGGTGGGGGGTGGGGGGTGGGGTGGGGGATGAAGATGATTTTCATCCCCAAATGGTAGCCCTCATCCTCATTTTTTCAAAATATTATAATATTATATATAATATATTGATATATATTCATTTTTATATTTTCAATATTTTTATTATAACTATTTCATTAACTATATAGTATATATACATCTTTAATATGTAATTTTTAATATATAA
The DNA here is from genome assembly GCA_032871835.1 of Dipteronia dyeriana. Classification (NCBI taxonomy): domain Eukaryota; kingdom Viridiplantae; phylum Streptophyta; class Magnoliopsida; order Sapindales; family Sapindaceae; genus Dipteronia; species Dipteronia dyeriana. The sequence goes on along the minus strand of CM065296.1, from coordinate 95,269,378 downwards.
TTTTTACTGATTCAAGGAAAGTAGGGGAATTGGTAAACGGGAAACAATGGGAGAAAATGGAAAAATGAGAAAAAGGGGAAAAAGGGGATAGAGATGGAGGATTTGGAAAATGAGGATGGGGATGGAGGAATCTACTTCCATCCCTATTTCCCCATTGGCCATCTCTAACTGGTTGTGACCGGTTACTTCATATTTTTAAACTGTCTGGCTGCCACATGTCAACCAAGTATTGGATGAATCTTGTAATAAAATTTCAGTAACCTTATTTGGGATTTAGTCTCCCAACAATATGGCCGAAAAATTATATATGTATAAGCATTGAGTTAAGATTCAACATTGACCTTGTTTTTCCTTATTTTTTTCAATTGTAAATAAAACATCCACTTGCATGAGAGAGAAACCAATAAATCTTGACATGTATTTTTATTTATGTTTAGGTGTCAACATTTAGTTCAAAGCTAAGGAAAAAAAAATAACATGAGAGAATCCTAATCCATACCTACTCGGACTAATTTTATAAGTTACTTTCTTTTCCAAACCTACGGGTGAAACCTGCACTCGAACCTGTTTAATTTTATGGGTTAAGGTATGAGTTTGATAAAACCCGTGAACCCGACTCATTACCATCCCTAACCAGGGCATGACAATTATCAAGATGAGTATAACTCCGTAGACCTATACCTTTCAAAGCTCCATTTTTGTTTTTTTTTTGACATATCCATCGAATGTTTTTTACTCTGACTCTATTGCCAACAAAAGAAGGCGACTTTCCAATTTCTATGATAGAAAAAATAAAAAAATAAATAAACAATGCTGATTTGTGTAGAATCTTTAATATAAACCATACAATACAAGAACAACTCTGTTACAACTATAAATCCATATATATATATTGGAAATGGTGAGATATGTCACATTTTTTATTGTGTGTTGTAATGATGTCACCGTTTTAATAACTTAAATTTAAAAATCACCTATTATGGTGAACTATCCAAGTTGCCCCTAAACTTTAATTTTTAAATGACAACTTTCTGAACTCGTGTGTATCTCCCTAAAAAAATTGTCTGAAAAACTTGTCTCTCTCTAAAAAAGTTGTCTCTCTCCAAATTCCGCACAAGAAGGTAACAAATATTTATGATCTGATGTATTCTCTTTTCTGTTTTCATGCATTTGAGATATTTTGCATGCATTTCTATGTGGGTTCATAATGTATCCATTCCTTATGATATGTTGCTCTAGTCTTTGTTAGAACATGTATGAACATTTAATAGATCCGAGCTTTATTCATGTGTGACCGAGAATATTTAAAGAAGAATCGAGCTTATTTTATATTGGACCGAGCTTTTTTTATTTAGAAAAAACCTTGATTATTTGAAAAAAATGCTCTATAATATGAAAACAATTCTCGATCCCTTGAAAACGTTATCGAACCCTTGAAAATGTTCTCGAACCCTTGAAAATGTTCTCAATCCTTTACAAAAGTTCTCGATTTCTTGAAAAAGTTTTCGATCCATTACTAAGAGTTCTCTATCCCTTACAAAAAAACTCGATTTTGAGAAAAAAAAACTCGATTTTGAGAAAAAAAAATCGATCCCTTACAAAAAAGCTCGATTTTGAGAAAAAAAAATCGATCCCTTTGAAAAAAGCTCGGTCCCTTAGAAAATGTTCCCGATCCCTTCCCAAAAAGCTCGATCCCATTGAAAATATTCTCGATCCCATTGAAAATATTCTCGATCCCTTACAAAAAAGCTATATCCCTTAGAAAATGTTCTCGATCCCTTACACTTAAGAAATATTTTTAATTCTTAATAATTGTAAATTGTAATTAATTTTTTTAATTTGTTAATAATGGTTTGTGATGATGATTTTCATACGACAATGGATCGGGTGAGAATAGTCATATCTTACAACGGCCGATTGAGCAATTACCTGATGGAATTCAGAGGTTTTTAGGTTATGATAACCTAGGAATGTATGTGTCAAAGAATATGACTTAAGAAGAGCTGGTGTCGATCGTCACGATGTGAACAAATACGTTGTTGATCTACAATCTATATCAATAGTTCTCGGGGACAACATGTCACACATTTATAAGAAACGACGATGATATTTTGTTTATGTTAGGGGAAGCTAGGGTGATCCCTCAAGTAAGTGTTAGTCTAATTGAGAGGGCAGTAGGAGATTTCATTAGTGAAGATATACCTCCTCGTGAAAACACCCAACAATTTCGATCGTCAGACGGAAGCAACTAATTGTTCACAGAAAGAAGTGGAATTGAAGGTTGGGAAAACGTGTGTGGTGTCCCACCGGAAGTAGCCGACCATGCTGATATAGTCAGACCTCAATTTGACGATGTGTATGGTTGACAAATTGAGATGAATGCTGGGCAGTACAACCACCAATACAATGAGATGTACAATGACATGAACAATGACCAGAACAATGAACCGAATGTTGGGCCAATTTAAGAGGTAGCTAATGAGGTAAATTTGCATCCGGTAGATAATGTAGCGAACAATGAGGAATATGAATAACCTATCCAAACGGAAAGACGTGCAAGATGTGTACACATATGTAGTTCCATTGCAGTAAATATAACTGGGATCTCTGAGGTCTGACCTAATGTAACTCCAGCTGATTCTAAAAATGCCACAACGTGGGTTATTCCAGGAGCATAATCATACTCGTTTGGTATGGGTGGAAGCAGGAACTTGGTAGAAGATGAACCTACAAGCATGATATATAAATGACAGTTTTTCTCTACTAAAAAGGATTTGAAGAGATTGGTTGGGCATTTTACAATGCGGCACAACTTCGAGTGGAAGGTGAAAAGGTCGAATAAGACAACGTTACATCTGGTTTGTTTGATTGAAAAATGTACGTGGAAGCTAAGAGCGGTGAGGAGAGATGAAGCGAAACACTTCCAAGTAAGAAGTTTTGTAAATGAACACATTTGTCCGTTGGAGGAGATTCACCGCCGCCATCCACAAGCTAGTGCAGTCATAATTGGAGAAGTGGTTGTACCTAGATTGCAACAACAAGATGGTCGACTAATGCGTCTGAAGGACATAAGTGCCAACATGAAAACAATATATGGCATCCAAATCATGTACAATAAGGCACATTAAGCCCTCGATTATGCGTTGTCACTAACCTATGGAACGGATGAGGAAATCTTCCAACTGCTGTCATCATTCGGTTACGTGTTGGAACAAAAAAATCCCGGAACAATCACTGACTTACAGTGCGACGAAAATGGTAAATTCCTCTACTTTTTCATGTCGTTGGGTGCCTCACTTAGAGGATTCCGGAGGTGTATGCGTCCAGTTATTGTTGTTGATGGTATCCATTTAAATGGTAGATTCGGGGGTACAATGTTTGTTGCAACTGCACAGGTTTATCCAATTGCTTTTGGGTACGGTGACTAAGAAAACAACCTATCATGGGAGTGGTTTTTGGATTGCTTGAAATGTACCCTTGGCCATATAGATGATTTGGTATTCATTTCTAATCGACATGCAAGCATTGAAGCATGGATTTCTAAAGTGTTCCCATATACCACCCATACCATATGTTGTTTGCACTTTTCTAAAAATATTAAGAAGTGATATCATAGAAAGAATGTTGCGATAATAATGGACAAAGTAGCCCGAGCGTACTCCGAGTTACAATATAACTGGCACATGGAAGAGTTATGAAACTTGCACCTGAATGCATATGATTTTGTAATTGATGTTGGTCCACACAAGTGGTCACGTGTACACTGTCCTGACAGAAGGTACAGGGTGATGACAACAAATGCTGCAGAATGCATAAAATCATGTCTAAAATTTGCACGACAACTGCCTATGTTGACTCTGACAGAGTTCATTAGGAATATGCTACAACGTTGGTTTCACGATCGTCATAAGGCTGCACATTCCATGTGTCATCAGTTGACTGACGCAACACATCTTGTGATCCTAAAACGTGTGGATAAGTGCAATTTTATGACCGTATATCTAGTTGACGGGAACATATTCTCGGTGAAGCGATCTGGAAAATAGTGGACCGCTGACTTAGCCCGGAAGACCTGCATATGCAATAAATTTCAAATGGACCATCTTTCATGTTCTCACGTTCTCGCTGCCGCAAGGTACACCATATGTTTTAGTCTATGGTTAATATTACTGATAAGTGAATCTCACTGTTTTTACATGGAACGAAACATGGATTTCACATCCCTATGTGCAGACTACTGCATTAGACAGACACTTATTGACGCGTACTCGGTTCCTATTATGTCTGTTGGACATCCTTCCATTTGGATTGTGCCATCTGACATCGCCGAGATGGTGATTTTGAATCCAATCTCCAGGAGACAAGTAGGGCGCCCGGGGGCGGGTCTACATATCTCGTCTTCAGAGAGGATAACTACACGGAACTGTAGAAGATGTAGACAACCAGGGCATAATTCCAGGAGATGTTCTAACCCAGCTTTTATTAATGAAGTTCTGAGCTGAGTTGTTCCTGAGGAATACATGCGCAATTGTAGCATCTGTCATACAGTTGGCCACAACAGACAGACGTGCCCTACCAAAGACTCCACCGTGGAATGATTTGAGGTGTTATGATGATGACATTATAATAATTTGTACGCGTATGACTTGTTCATTAACTTAAATTCAATTTTAATTAAATAGGATTCCAATTTGTGTTATACTTGTGATTTATGACAGTTGAAAACGAAACAATAATTAAAATAAAATTTAATTTCATTGTGAACATTGGTACATATACAAAAGAATTAATAGAAAAATCTAAATGGGCCGGGAGTTAGAAAAAATCTCAACTGCCATATTCTCCCGAATGATCTCCATATCGTCTTGTGACCAATCGAAATCCTTCATGTTCGCTAGTAAGTACTCAATCAATCTTAACGTGTGGGGACCACATTTACCTCTACAGTTTGACACATTAACATGCGTTATAAAAGAAATAGATTTTTAATAACACAATCTCAAAGTTAATGAAAACAAAATGTCTTACGATTTCTTATGCTGGAGGATACATGTTTCGGACACCACACTGACTGAGAATGACTTATTCTTCTTGGCAAACATCTCACGGGAAGCCGATCGCGTAGTATGAAACCCGACCTGATGCAACATTGAGGGTAAAAACTAGCACAAGGGGGCTACCTGCTGCATCCAGATATTCACTGTGACATCTTGTCTCTAGGGTTCGACTATGAACATCTTTCCAGAGGTGAGGTCCACGGTCACCACGAACAAATGTTGGTGCCCAATGTTACACGGTATTAGGACTTGTAAACGTAAAAAGAAGGTGTTATGATGTACAAAGACATTTGTATTAAAAAATTACCACTTACCATGTCAACCTCGTGCCACGAACGGCTTCCAATCGGGGCACCACCATGAACTGTCGTAAGGTCCTCATCGGTCCACCAGGACCTCAGCATATTCCACCGCACCATGGTGATCTCTCTACGAGCATCACGAGGCATCATTCTCCTGTACTGGTGCTCTAGATATGACTGTATAAACATTTGATTGACGAAAAATTATTAATGTTTTACAAACTAATGGGTGCTATTTTATCTCAGCAAAACCAACCAATTGCGTTTTATAGTGAGGCATTAAAGGGGTCGGCATTGTCTATTTCAACATATGAGAAATAGATGTTGGCGGTTGTGAAAGCAGTGCGTAAATGGAGACCATATCTGCTCGGGAAACCATTCGTAATCCAAGCCGATCAACGCAACCTGAAATTTTTGCTTGAGCAACGGATTACTACTCCAGCTCAGACTCGGTGGTTGCCAAAAATTTTAGGTTACGACTATACGATCCAGTACAAGCGTGGAAGGGAGAACCAATGAGCGGATGCGCTCTCACAGATCGCTACTTATCAATTCATGGCAATTTCTATGCCCATTGCGGACTGGTGGGTGAATTTGCAACAAGAAGCGGAACGTGACCCTTATTACACCACATTGGTCGATTCTCACACTACACATGTTCACTTGAGGGATGGGATTTGGATAAAAAGGGCAGAGTTCTCTTGAGTCCTAATTCATCGTTAGTACCAGCAATCTTAAAGGATGAGCATTCATCGTCCGTAGGCGGTCATTTTGGATACCACAAGACTTTTTGTCACGTCAATTCTGATTTCACATGGCTTGGAATGCGCTCGGCGGTAAAAGAATTTATTCGCAATTGTAATACCTGTCAACGGTGCAAGAACGACAACATGTGACCTGCCGGATTGCTTTAACTCTTGCCAATTCCATAACTAGTTTGGACAGAAATTTCAATGGACTTCATTGACGGGTTGCCTTCGTCTCAAGGTCATGATGTGATTATGGTGGTTGTTGACCGTCTCTCCAAATACGCTCATTTTGTTCCCATGAAACACCCATATACAGCTGTTACAGTGGCAAAAACTTTTGTCTCACATATTGTTAGATTGCATGGTGTACTGGTCTCTATTGTGAGTGACCGGGACAAAATTTTTATCAGCAATTTTTGGAAGACTCTTTTTCAATTGTAGGGAACCAGCCTTTGTTTGAGCTCTAGCTATCATCCGTAAACTGATGGGCAAACGGAGGTAGTCAATCGCACCTTGGAGCAGTACCTTCAGTGCTTTACGAGCGATCAACCAAAGAGGTGGATGGACTGGCTTCCATGGGCAGAATATGGGTACGATGCGGCGGTACACTCTTCTACCGGTGTATCATCATTTGAAGTTGTGCACAGAGTACCACCTCCAACGTTGCTCTCTTACATTCAAGGGACTACAAGGGTTCAGGCGGTGGACGAATTATTGCGCTCAAGGGAAGAAATTTCTCGTGAGCTGTGACACAATTTGGTTGCTTCTCAGGCGAGGATGAAGTCGCAATCGGGCCAGCACCGTCGCGAAGTTACATTTGAGGTGGGAGATTACGTCTACCTCAGATTGCAACCTTATCGTCAAAAGACGGTATCATTCCGTAGATCATTGAAGTTGGCACCTCGATTTTTGGGCCTTACAAGGTACTTGAGCGAATTGGGTTGTGGCTTATAGGCTAGAACTTCCAGCGGGGGCACAAATCCATGATGTCTTCCATGTTAGTCTGCTTAAAAAAAATTGGGGACCCGTCGACACTGCAATCGTGTCTCTTCCCCCAGTTACAGATGACACAACCTTACTGCCCAAGCCGGAAGCCATCTTGGATCGACGAATTGTTTAGAAGGGTCGGTATCGACCGAAGACGAAAGTCCTAGTTCAATGGGTAAGAGCACCTAGAGAGGATGCAACGTGGGAAAATTTATGGCGGTTCTCGAAAACGTACCCTCAATTTTACATTGAGGACAAGGAACCTCTAACGGGGAACGAATGATACGAGTCGACTTCATTGGATTGCATGCAATGCATGGGAGTAGGGTAGTCTGAGTGGTGCGTGGACTTGCATGAGAAGACCAAGTCTGCAAGTGGTTTTTTGTTGCTTTTATTTCTTATTTGAATAAGTCAGTAATATGGTTGTTAAGATTGTTGGCTATTGGAAGTGCTCCAGGATTCTTGGAACCACTCCAAGATATCAATCGCACGTTCCTTATTTCTAGAGCTATTATTTTGTTAACGTTTACTTGTAAGGCTTATATAAGCCAAATTATGAATTCAATAAAGGGGATCAACAAAAATTACAATTCAAACAAAATATATTCTCCTTACTTCTTTTCTATTTCTTCTCTCTTCCTTCTAAAATTCTCTTATCATAAAACAGCAATGAAAATGACATCATAAGGTTTTAATTTTTTCAGATTGCATCCTATCGAAGAGATTTAACGCTTCTCTACATTGCCCATTAACAACTAGTCCGGAAATCATGGTTGTCCATGTAATTATACATCTACTAGCCATCTTATGGAAAACTGATTTTGCATTTCTACATGACCACATTTCGCAAACATGTCTATCAAAGCATTACCTAATGAAACCGACAATTCAAACTTGTGTTTCTTAATATAGGAATCAATCAATTTCCCATATTCAAGAGACCCCAAATGTGAACAAGCAGATAGCACACTAACCAAAGTAGTTTGATCAGGCTTGCACTTTGCATCAGTTAGCATCAGTTGAAACATATTAATCGCTTGATCGAACATGTGGTTCTGAGCATAACCAGAAACATAGCATCCCACGAACCACATTTTTAAATGACATGAGATTAAAAATGTTGCTTGCAGCTTCAAGATCACCAATCATGGTATATCTTGTTATCAAAGCTGTCCAAAAACCAACAGTTTTCTTAGGCATCCGATCAAAAATACACTTGGCAGCTTCCATATCACCTATTCTCATGTAGCCTGAAATCAAAGAATTCCAAGAAATCTCATTTCTCTCTGGCATCCTCTCAAAAACCATACTAGCCAACACCATATTCCCCTTCTTAGAAAGTCCCGAAACAACTGAATTCCAAGCGACAATGCTCCTTTCTGGCATTAATTCAAACAAATCGATTGCAGCCTCGATCTCATCATGCCTAATATATGAATCAATCATCAAATTCCATGATACCACGTCTCTCTCGGGCATTTCATCAAACACCTTCCAAGCTAACCCAGAATTCCCACCACATATTGCGTAAAGATCCAAAATATTATTCTGCACAAACACATTAGAGCCAAACCCGAGCCTCGTAGTCTCACCATGAATGACCTGACCATATTTAAAGGCCTCAAATGAATCACAACACTTGCAAATGAAACTAAAAGTGTAGCTATTAGGCGTGACCACAGACGCTTTCATTTGATTGTAAGCAAGCAATGCAGCTTTGTAAGATCTTCCTATACAACATTTTATTATTGTATTGTATGAAATGACGTTGGGATGTTGAGAATTTTGGAAGATTTTAATGGCATAGTCAAGTGAATGATCGAACTGTGAAGAGAGAGTGATGAGCTTGGGTATTATTATAACGTTGCTGTTTTGTAGTTTATGCATTAAAATCTGAAGATGTGTTTGTTTCACTTGTTCGGTTGTTTTGCAATTCTGCATTATTTCGAGAATTTGTTGCTTCATTTTGAGGAGATTGGTGTTTCAAAACATAGTCATGGAATGGTCCATAAGAAAACAACATTTCAGGTTATTCTTTGTTTAAAAACTGTTTTTTTTTTGTAGGTGTTGACGTTCGTTTCTGGATTTTGTCAGAAAAAGCCAACAAGGACCGGATTTTAGCTTTAAATCAAAGAGGAGAGAAAAAGGAAGTAATAAGACACAAGTTTTACATGGTAAAACTCCGGTGATCGGAGAAACATCCACGAGTGGTTATATGATCCACCTAGCCAAAATCCACTATGAAGAAAATAATTACAACCCTCGATCTCTCTTTCTCTCTTTTAGTATTTTTTGTATCACTGCTGTGTCTGCAATATCGTCTATATGAGATTATGGGTCTATTTATACGTTTTATAAAACCCTAATATGTCTTTTACAAGTAATACAGGATCTTTGTATTTAATTGTGATTTCGGTTACTTGCTTGAAGTATATTTATCTTCTTTCCTGTTTCGGAAGCTAGTAATGAGATTAAATGCGATTCTAGTAGCATAGTCCGATTAGGACTTATTTCTTTATAAGAGTATAGATTTCTTGGAGAATCAGAAGTGTTCTCGAAGGAGGAACCCTTTATGCTTAACATTCTCTTTCTTTAGAATCCTTCTTTAATAAGGAGCCTTTTGACTTGACTTGTGGACTACTCTCTAAGCTTCTTACTCGGTTGTCGTGCTTATCCCGAGTATAATGTTAAGTATGCTGGTCCGAATGACGTCTCATGATCCGAGTGGAAAATGTCTTTTTACTCACCCGAGTAAGTTTAATTGTCTTAGCTGATCCCGAGTAGGTCTTGCCTTGATACTTGTTTACTCGGGTTTCTTCTCCTTAATGACGCCTTGTAGGATGTTTCCTAAGTGCTTATTTGGACGTCCATCTGGCAACTTTCTCCCTCTTGTTGATGACGTATATGCTTAGTGAAATTCCCATACGACAATACCCCCTTAAAATATTTTTGCCGAGTGAATTTCATTTCTAGCAAGAGTATTTTAATTATCTCAATTTTTACTCGCATCAGAATAGCCGTCTTGTCATAATGGAGTGTCTTAATGGTGACCCTGTAATTTCGATTCTCTTCATCACGCAAGATCTTAAATGATGGAGACGTTTTGAAGTTCTGACGGTCGAGGGCCAGTTCCTGTTTTGACACGTGTACCTAGTCTCTTCGTTTTTAGATATCATTTATGAGAAATGATTTTTGCGTTTCCCCAAAGCTGCCTACGTCATCAAGCCTCATCATAAATTTTTCCCACCTCGAGGCCCTAGGGTTTCGTGTCATCACCCCTTTAAATTCTTCACCGAATTTGTGGTAGTTTATTCTTATTTGAGAAAACCAGAATTTTCCTATCAGTTCGGATTTCGCTGCAGATCGCTTTCTTCATCAAGGGTTTTTTTGCTCCAGTATTCCATTCTTTTTAAAGTTAGTTTCGATGGAGCCTTCATCTCGCCTTCGTCTTTGTAATATAGCTCTTGATGCTCTAAATTGTGGGGATTATCAGTTAGTTTCCTGTGTTCGAAGATTGTTGGGGGAAACTCCTTCTGGTGAACCTTCATTTTTAGAAGTCAACGTTTCTGGGCTTTACCCTGACGTCTTTTTTAATCCTATAGCCAGTTCTGATTCATCTGATACTTCATCTAGTTCTGATTCTGACATTTCTGACCACATGGTATCTTTTCGAATGATGGGTAAACATCAAAGCAGAAGTGAAGTACACAAGCATGGCTCGAGCAATGTTCAGATCAGGTAACAAGCTGTTAACGAGAATGATGTTAATGAGGTGTCCAGGGTGTCTCGTCTTTCATTTTCTGATGCTCGCCAGGGTGGTTTCGATACTGAACCGAATGTGGTCGGGCCAACTGAAATAGAAAAATACCGCTCCCGATTCGACTTGCCCGACTCGGTCACTCTGGTTCCTGTGGGGGATAGAGCCGTATGAAATCCTCTTGAGGGTATGGTCGCGATTTATGGATCAATGCTAAGTTGTGGTGCCACGCTTCCCTTTCAGCCATTTATTGCCTGGTTTTTGGCTGAAGCAAGGATAGCCCCAGCTTAGTTGGCCCCGAATAGTTACAAAGTTCTGATGTGCATGTGGCATATGTTCAATAGAATGAATCTTTCACCGCCTTCCCCAAATGAAATCAGGCATTTCTTTACACTGAGGCAGGTTAGCAAGACGGGGACCTATTTTCTTACATCTACTCCATCGGACGGCTGGGTACCCAACGAAGCAAAGGTGAATCGGAAGGTCGACACCTCTTATGACCCAAAAAAGAAGTGTTTTGTATGGGGATTCCCTACATCCAACAAATTCTGGAAGAACAGTTGGTTTTTCGCTGCAGGGGCTCTCGGGCTCAACGTCACTGTTGGATCTAGGGATTCCCAAACTGTGTTGATTGTTCCCCGTTTCTTCTGTTCCCCCGAAGTGTGGAACAGAAAAATAATTGATTATAGTGATTCAGAGCTAAAGAGGCTGACTCGGGCAGCTGTTCGTACTCTGGAGAAGAGGAGCAAGAGCTACCTTTTTAAAGAGGAGGATTTGATAAAGCTCGGCTTCTTCAGACAGATTTTGGGCCATCGCAGGCGATGTAAGTGACCCGACGCCCTTTCTATTGTAATTTTTTGCTTTTCATTTTCTAACATGAATCTTTTTTTTTATAAGTGTTCGATAAGGACGTCGTCAGCGATCTTCAGGCTCGCCAAGTGAAGTCGATTCTGCAGACGAGTAGAAAAGAAGCTTCCCGTCAGGGGGATGAAGGTATTGCTCCACTCGAGTCTGATGAGGAAACCGACATTGCTGAGGAACAGATCCCCGAGTACATTCATCAGGGTGCTCAGCCTTCTACTCAGGATTCTGCTGGTTCTAGTGGCCAAAGTGAGCCAACTGACACCCAACTGCCTGATAATAGGGAGAGGCAATGTGAAGGCCCGGGTGAAGAGCCTGTTGGGTGGTTTGAAACTAGTGATGGTGGTGACATTTTTACTGATCAAGTGCCTGCGGGCGCCAAATTCTTTGAGTCTTTTCGGGATTATCTGCAGGAAGATCCTGATGCTAACCTTAACTCCCACTGTTCTAGGGTCAGAAGCGAAAGGCACTTAGTTCGCTGACCGTCCTCTTAAAGTTCCTCGGGTAGTCTCATTTATCGACTCCAGCGATGAATATGTTACGGATGAGATTGCTCCGAGTGTTGGCATTGGAGCATCAGAAGATACGGCGACCTCAGAACCGAACATGGCTTCTTTTATCCCCGAGGTTGGGAATACAGGGGCTGAACCTTGGGGGCGCCTTTAAATCCTTCTCCCCAGGATATGCTACGGGAGATGTCCTTCAGTCGGGCTTTCATCAGGGAAGACCGCTGGAGCGGCTTAAGAGATGGTTCACTGTCCGAACGTTTTCAAAACGTTTTCAACGGTGCATCTTATGTAAGTTAAATCTAACTTCTTTATTGTTTTGCTTCTGCTAGATTTCTAAATATATTCCTTTGCAGATTGTGGCCGAATTGGCTGAGCTAATTGAGATGCAGCAACATCAAGCCGATCGAATAAGGCGTCTAGAGGCTCAGCTGAAGGCGAGTGAGGAAGGTCGTGCTCGAGCAGAGAAAGCTTATCAGCAGGAGGTCGGTTCTGTACAAATATTCGCCGACCATTGTCTGGCGAAGCAGGTTGAAGCAGAGGAGAAGGCATCTTTGGCAAATGAGAAGGTTGCATCACTTCAAAATCTTCTATCTTCTGCTGAAGAATCCATGCTTAAGGCGGAGCAGGAGGCGGAGCAGTCTAGGTCGGCCATGACCAAAAATTCGAAGATCTAGAATGTCTAGTGTTGACAGTTGAATCCCTATCCCGAGAGGCCAGGTTGGAACTTGAAGTCCAAAGGGTGGATCGTTTTAAAAGATCCCCTGCTTACGATGCCCTACTTCTTCGAGAATTTCAACGTGGGCTAGTTTCGGCCGGTGAATTCTTCAAAGTTAAGAATAGGGCGACTGAGAAGGCTCAAGCTAATTGGGAGCTGTCAATCAAACATCACGTGGACCGGTCCTTGGAGTCTCTTCAGATTCAGATGAAGTGGAGAGCCTACTACCGTAGTCAAGGCAAAGTGCCTCATCCCATGCATTTAGAGATTCCGTCCGAGCATTCTCTCTCGACCTTTTACGCCAGTCAAGAGTCGGTCGAGGGTGTGGTCCCAGATGTCGGGCGGTCCCGGGTGAGGATTACAGCCAGTGGATGGATGATACCGTCGACCCTATTGTTTGGTAGTCTAACGAAAGTCTGCTCTGTGAATACGAGATGGTGCTAGACCGGAATACCGGCAAAGGCTCGAAATCCTCACAGCCTTGACTTTTGTTAATTTTTAGAAGATTTCTTTATATATATATTTTTTGTAAGGTTCTCTGAACTGTAACCATTCTTTTTGAGAGCATTAAAATTCTATTTTATTCTGAATTGAATGTTCTTGATCTGAACATTGCTGATTGTTGCTGAGTGCTGTATTAAACTGGCTGATGTCCGGGTAACTCAATCGAGTATCTTATTAAACCGATTGTCATCCGAATAAATTTAATCACCAAGTATCTTATTAAACTGGCTCTTCAATGTTCGGATAACTTAACCGAGTATCTTATTAAACCGGTTGTTACCCGAATGTCTTTAATTGCCAAGTATCTTATTACACTGGCTCTTCAATGTTCGGGTGACTTAACCGAGTATCTTATTAAACCGGAGTTTACTTTGTAGTAGCATACCAATATTCTGCTCTTCATTATATAGCCTGACCCGGGAGGACGCATACGATGTTTCTACGGGGATGATAGCTTATTTTCCGAACGCTAAGGTGAACGGAGTTTCTCCTGTTGAAGTCCTTGCTGTAGTCCGGTATGCCCATAATACTTCAGAAAGCTTTTCAACCCAGCTTCATTTTTTGGCATCCAACTTTGCTGTGATGGTGTTCTTGATAATTTTATTTACTGCTTCTACTTGCCCGTTTGTTTTAGGATAATCTGGTGTCACATAGTAGTTAGCAATCTGATACTTCTCGCACAGCTGTCTGAATTTTTGGTTATCAAACTGGGTGCCATTGTCAGTGATTATAGTGTCCGGAACTCCAAACCTATCAAGTATGTTATTCTTTACAAAATTTGTGCTGTTGGCTTCTGTGATATGCACTGGTGCTTCAGCTTCTGCCCATTTTGTAAGATAATCGACAGCTACTATGACGTGCTTTGCTCCACCCCCTGTCCCAGCTGGCATTGAGCCGATCAGGTTTAGGCCCCACATGGAGAATGGCCATGGGGGGCAGTGAGGTTTCTGAGCTTTTCTGGGGGTTGTCAGATATCGTTAGCAATCCTTTGACAGGTATTGTAACTTTCCGATCATTGCTGTGCGTCTGAGAAAAGCGTAGACCAGTAATAGCCTTGCCTGAGCACCTTATGCGCTAGACTTCTACCCCCAGTGTGGTTTCCGCAAACTTCTCCGTGGATCTCTTGAAGTATTTGATGTGTATCTTCTTCCGGTACACATCTATGAAGAGCTCGGGAAAACCCCCTTCTGTATAATTCTCCTCCGATCAAGGTATACCTAGCCGATCGATAGCTGATGCGCTTTGCTAGTACAGAATCTTCCGGGAGTATGCCTTCTTCCAGGAACCTTCTCAGCTGGACCATCTAGCCGTCTTGCGGTGTTCGGACTTCTGAAATTTCCAAACGCTTAGGTTTTGCTGTACTCGGTTTAAGGAGGTATGCAACCGGAATGGTCTTTGGTTTGATTGTGGTTGTTGCTGACGCTAATTTAGACAATGTGTCAGCCTCTTCATTTTCTTCCTTGGGGATCTGAGCAATCTTGTATTCTTTAAATATTTGGAAGAACTGTTTAGCGATGTCACGGTAGTCTATCATACCTTCATCTTTGGCCTGGTACTCGTCCATAACCTAGTTGACAACTACCTGTTAATCACTGAATATCTCAACTTCATCTGTCCCGAGAGCTATGCAGACTCTGAGTCCAGCTAACAATGCCTCGTACTCGACTTGATTATTGGTAGCTTTGAAATCAAATCTCATGGAACATTCAACATCATCTCCTTCTGGGGTGCGAACTACGATCCCTGCCCCGCTGCCATGAGTGTTTGAAGAACCATCAACATACAGTTTCTATGGAAAACTTTTATCCAACAGTCTTTTTGCTTCCAGGTTTGGTTATGTGAACTCGGCTATGAAGTCTGTCACAACTTGTCCTTTGAGGAAGGTTCTGGGAACATAATGAATATCGAATTCACTTAACTCGATTGCCCATTTGGTAAGTCTTCCTGATATTTCTGGCTTTTGTAAAACTTGTCTTAATGGGCAATTGGTGAGAACCTGGATTGTATGGGCCTGAAAGTATGGTCTTAGTTTTTTTGCTGCTGAAACCAATGCTAAGGCCATCTTCTCCGCCTGTGAGTACCTAGTCTCAGCCGGTAAGAGTGTCTTGCTGGTATAATACACTGGTTTCTGCACTCCATCTTCTGTTCTAACTAAGACTGAACTTGCTGCAAGCTCGGTTATTGACATATACAGCTGAAGTATTTCCCCTTCTTGTGGTTTTGAGAGAACTGGTGCCTGTCCCAGATACTCTTTTATTTTCAAAAATGCCTGCTCGCACTCTTTATTCCACTCGAGTCTTTTTCTTTTTTTGATTATCTTGAAAAAGGGTGCGCACCTGTCTGTAGCCCTCGAGATGAATCTTCCCAAGGAAGCTAAACACCGTGTTAAGCGCTGTACTTCTTTCAATGTTTTGGGTGAAGTCAATTTTTTGCAAGGCCTGGATCTTCTCGGGATTAACTTCGATTCCTCTTTGGTGGACTTGAAAACCTAAAAATCTCCCAGAAGGGACTCCGAATAAACATTTGTTCGGGTTTAATTTCATATGGTATCTTCTTAGGACATCAAATGTCTCTCGGAGGTCCTGGGTATGCTCATCTGCCGAGACACTTTTAGTCAACATGTCATCAATGTATACTTCCATGTTCCTTTCTATTTGCCGAGTGAAGATTTTGTTGACCAACCTTTGATACGTAGCACCTGCATTTTTTAAACCGAAGGGCATTACTGTGTAGCAATATAAACCCTGATCCGTTGTGAAAGCTGTTTTTTCTTCATCAGCTTTGCTCATCCGGATCTGATTGTATCCCGAGTAAGCGTCCATGAAGCTGAGCAATTCGTGACCTGCTGTGGCATCCATCAACTGGTCTATCCTTGGAAGTGGGAAGCTATCCTTTGGGCATGCCTTGTTCAGGTCCGTGAAATATACTCACATCCTCCATTGTCCATTTTTTTTTTGGACGAGGACTATGTTGGCGACCCACTGAGGGTAGCTGACTTCTCTGATTGATCCAGTTGCCAGTAGCTTTTCCACCTCTTGTTTGATTGCTTGACTTCTTTCAGGATTGAACGATCTTCTCTTTTGTATTACTGGTTTTGCATTCGGGTTAACAGCGAGGTGGTGGGATATTACTCGGGCATCTATTCTGATCATATCTTCGTGACTCCAAGCGAACACGTCTTTGTACTCTCTAAGCAGATTGGTTAGGTCTTGCTTGACTTTTCCATCCAAGTTAGCCCCGATCATGATTTTCTTATCCGGTTCATCTTCTTTGACTACTATTTCTTCAACCAATTCTGTTTTGGATTCATTCGAGTCCTCCATCGGATCCAATTCGAATGACAAGGACTCTTTACACTGATTTGGCTGCATTATGGTGCACACTTGTTCGGCATCATGCTTGTCTTTGTATACTGACAGGTTTGCTATTCGGGCCATCTCTTGGGATCCTTTGACTATCCCAACCCCTTATTCTATTGGGAACTTGATCATTAATTCATAAGTGGCCGTCACGGATCTTGTTTTATTCAGGAATGGCCGACCCAATAATGCATTATACAGCCAATTGTTCAAATCAACTACCACGAAGTCGAGCAGGAAAGTCATCTGGCATGGTGCCGTTCCAATCTTTACGGGTAGTTTTACCGTCCCGAGTAACCTGACCTCTATCCCTCCAAACCCTCTTAATGGAGTATGGAAAGACTGTAAATCTTTTCGGTCTAATCTTAGCTGGTCGTATACTGCCACACTTAGGATGTCTGCTGAACTCCCATTATCTATTAAAATTCTCCAGACTTCCCTATGGCCAATCCGGGCACTTATAACCAAAGCGTCATTAAGCCGAACATCGACGTCATGGGAATCTGCCTCTGTAAAGACTATTGGGTCCCATTCTTCCTTTAACCTTTTCGGGTCTGGCTCAACCGAGTTTACATAGAAGTTATTCCTTGCTTCTATTGCTTTTCTGATTTCCTGAGTTCGTTCTCGGTTGCTTCTCCCAGTAGAGGGTCCTCCGATAATTGTATATATTACCTGATTGGCTTCGGGACTGCCTTTTGATTTCGTCCAGAATGATCAACTTTAACTTCTTTCTTAGCTTCTGATTTCTCATTTTTTTAAGATTATATCCCGCAAATGCTCTTCCTGATCGAGAGTCTCTATGTAATCTTTGAGCTGGTAACACTTTGAAGTATCGTGCCCGGTTTCCTTGTGAAACCTGTAATACTTGGTTGTATCTTTCCGGGCAAACTAAGACTGTCGCCGCAGTTCTTACACCATATTCTTCTCTTATAGGATGGCTAGAATTTCTTCTTGTTTTTTCCGAAGAGGGGTGTAATTGGTGTATCTGTCTCGATATTTATCAATGGACTGTTCGGCATTACGCCCATTACCCCCATCCTTGTTTTTCTTCCTGCCATTCCCTTTTAGCTTTCCCTTTTGATACTGCCCATTTGATTCAACATCCTTCTGTTCAGGCTTTCCTCCGTGCATATAGCTCCCTTCTGTAGCTAACTCTTCTTCTTCGGCCAGTGCGTATCCTCCTGCCATATCCATCATGTCAACATACCTGGTCAGTCGTGCTCTTCTCAAATCAAAGGATAGTCGTCCATTCTACAAGTTATTGGTGAAAGCAGCAATAATTACTTCATCATTTGCACTGCCAATTTCTGATACTGCTTGGCGGAATCGGCTTAAGTATTTCTTTAATGACTCGTCCTTCCCCTGCTTTATTTGAGAGAGGTAAGCCACCGACTTTTTCCTGTGAACATTGCTCAGAAATTGCCTTTAGGAGCTTCTGCTTAGTTCGCTGAAATTTTTGATGCTCACCGGGGGTAGTCTCCCGAACCACCTTGACCCTGTGTCTCCTAATGTTTACGGAAAGTTGAGACACAATAGGGGGTCACTGTGGGCATATTGAGCCATGGCACTTTTATAGCGTCTAACGTGCTCCTTTGGATCTGTATCTTTTTTGAATTGCTTCACATGCGGCATCCTGAATCTTTCTAGGAAAGGGGTCCGTAAAATTTTCCTGATGAATGGACTGTCAGAGTCATGGTCGGATAGATCGTTATAGCCATAACGTCTGACCAACGCTTCCATCTGACGCCTGTTATTCTCGACTTCTCGAGTTAGGCTCTGGATTGTAACATCTCTATTTCCCATCGGACTTCCCCGACGGTTAAACCGCTGGGTTATCATCATTCTTTTCTCAGACTCTTCACTCTGATGCTGGACCTCTCGTGTGACTCCATGATGACGTTTGCTATGGTGTTGATCACTGTCTTCTGATGATGGCCGACCTCTATGCCGATCGTATTTACGATGTCTGGCCCGTACTGTTTGATTGTGGTCCAGCCTCTGGTGAGGTTGTTATTCTTCAAGTGTTTCCTGTCCAGCCGGGTTGATTGGGGAATAGTTCCTTCTGGTTTCCGGTATAATTATTCCTGGCCCAACCACCACCGAACGGAGCCTTACGGGTGAAGGATTGGGAGTATATGCTCCTGCAGCCAGTAGATCAACCTTGCTGCGTCTGTCACCAATTGCTGCAATGCCTCTTGGAAATGCAGAGTCAGATCTTCCTTGGTTGGAGGAACTTGCTGGATCCCTGCCAGGTGTGCAGGCTGGTTTTCTGTGTTTGCTGCAGGATCTCGTGATGTGTTGCCAACATGGAAATCGCCTGGTGATTTTTGGCCATTCGTTGAACTACTTCTACTTCTACTTCTAATTCCTGCCATTGCTTTTAACAAGATCGGAGGTTCAGCCCCTCCTTCTAGCGCCAATTGTTGACGTTCGTTTCTGGATTTTGTCAGAAAAAGCCAACAAGGACCGGATTTTAGCTTTAAATCAAAGAGGAGAAAAAAAGGAAGTAATAAGACACAAGTTTTACGTGGTAAAACTCCGGTGATCGGAGAAACATCCACGGGTGGTTATATGATCCACCTAGCCAAAATCCACTATGAAGAAAGTAATTACAACCCTCGATCTCTCTTTCTCTCTTTTAGTATTTTTTGTATCACTGCTGTGTCTGCAATATCGTCTATATGAGATTATGGGTCTATTTATACGTTTTATAGAACCCTAATATGCTTTTTACAAGTAATACAGGATCTTTGTATTGTATTGTGATTTCGGTTACTTGCTTGAAGTATATTTGTCTTCTTTCCTGTTTCGGAAGCTAGTAATGAGATTAAATGCGATTCTAGTAGCATAGTCCGATTAGGACTTATTTCCATATAAGAGTATAGATGTCTTGGAGAATCAGAAGTGTTCTCGAAGGAGGAACCCTTTATCCTTAACATTCTCTTTCTTTAGAATCCTTTTTTAATAAGGAGCCTTTTGACTTGACTTGGGGACTACTATCTAAGCTTCTTACTCGGTTGTCGTGCTTATCCCGAGTATAATGTTAAGTATGCTGGTCCGAATGACGTCTCATGATCCGAGTGGAAAATGTCTTTTTACTCACCCCGAGTAAGTTTAATTGTCTTAGCTGATCCCGAGTAGGTCTTGCCTTGATACTTGTTTACTCGGGTTTCTTCTCCTTAATGACGCCTCGTAGGATGTTTCCTAAGTGCTTATTTGGACGTCCATCTGGCAACTTTCTCTCTCTTGTTGATGACGTGTATGCTTAGTGAAATTCACATACGATAGTAAGTATTACATTAATTCAGTTTTTTTAGAGGAGAACTTGACCTGTAACCTCATGTTGCAGGTGCGAGTGGTTTACACTACCAAACCAACCTTATCTCGTCGGTAGAATCCTAACCATTGGATACCGTGAATGCAAGTTCATGTCATGTGAACTATTAATAGAAGGGTTATGCTTAGGGATGACAACATATCGGATTGGATGACATTAACATGTCTCATACTCGAAACCCGGTGACCTGACCCATGCCACGATTATACAAGTTCATGTGAACTATTAATAGAAAGGTTGTGTTTATAGATGACAATGGATTGGATCGGAGATGGATCAACATGACTCCTAATTGAAATCCGGTTGGGGGCAAAGTGCCCAATACCTTACTCATGTCCGTTTGGGTGGAGTGACCTATATCCGACCCAAACTAATACGTTTTTTTTAAGTTCAAACCATTAAATATAGAAATTATACCGTACAATTGAACATAGTATGACATAAGCTTAATTTATATATATATATATATATATATATATATATATATATATATATATATATATATAATATTAAATTGGGATCAGGTATTTTTTTTTAAAAGTTGTCGTTATTGGTAAGATTCAAGTCGCTGATCTGTGAGCCATTTGCCCAAGCTCTAAGTTCGTACGTAAAAAATTAAAATAGAATCGTAGAGCTGCACAAATTGTTGAGGCCAGTTTTTGGTAAATTGAAACTAAGGTTTCTTGCCTAAATCTACCACCAAAATGAGTTTGTTCAAGATTCAAAACACAAATTAATTCATTGAAAAAATAAAACAATTATCATAACACAAAATATTTATAAATAAAAACTTATCAAAGATCTAGAAGGAATTTTCAAGATCTCTATCAAACAAAACAACTTTTAAAAAAGAAACCTAGAAGAAGAGATTTGGATTTTATCAAAAATCAAAATGATTAAAAAAAAGCTTAAAGAGATCTGGGAAGATCTTTCAAGAGCTCCATTAAAAAAAAAAAAAGGAAAGGTAGAATAGATCTGTTGGTGCCTGGTGTGTAGATCGAGTAAGAGAGATAGTGGTGGTGTCTAGTGTGGTGTAAACCACATATCTCTCTTTCTATCCCACCGATCTCCGATCTCATCTCATCTCTCTCTAGATCGATCGATCGATCTTACCACCACCACCACCACCACCACCATCAACTACCCTATGTCAACCACCCCAAAGCCAAGAAAGAAGAAGAATAAGAGAGAGAGAGAGAGAGATCTAATCATCATTGTCGTCGCATTTTCAATTGTCATTGTTGTCACTTCTGGTCAATCACGTCGACGTTGCTTGGGTGTTGGGAGGTTTTTGATGTTTGATGATGAACAAGTGAGAGAGAGATAGAGGAATTTTTTTATTAGGGTTTAGTGATCATTTACGCGTGAGAGAGAGAGAAAGAAAGATTTTATATTTTAATTTTAATTTTGATTTTTTTAATTATTTGTATTATTAATTATTTTAATTTTTAAATTTGTTACATTATTAAATTCTAGATTTACTCTTCTTCCAAACCAGCTTCTAGAACCTTTCAATACCATTGTTGACCTAACGGAAGTCAACGAAAATCTAACGGAATTGGACGGTAGGGACTCGAATATGGATTGTCAGATAACTACTGGACTAAACTTTGTAATTCCAAAACTAGTGGACCAAAGCTAGATTAACGCTAACTGGAGAGACTAAAATCATAATAACTCAAAACAATATATCAACCTTACATTCAAATATAAAATACAATTAGGGAAAGATATAACATATTAAACTTTTGTTTTTCCTTTTATATTTTTGATATTTTAAAAAATTAGAGTTTCTTTTGACAATTCAATTTTTTCTATTTACACTTCTTTTTTAAAGACAATTCTTTCTAAAAATTTAAATTTATAAAAATTCTAAAGATATTCTTTTTATTTCGAAGGGATATTATGATTTTTGGTCTCTCTAGTTTGTATTTATTTGGGTTTGGTCCATTAATTTTTATAATTACTAAGTTTAGTCCTTTTGTTAGGAATTCTATGAAAACAACACAGAATGTCAGAGGGTACAATGATCGAAATACCCTTAGAAAAAGATGTTTGTATGCAAAGACAATTATACCCTCAATTTTGTCTCATACACTAAAAATAAACTAAAGCTAAGCCCTTAACCACCACCACCATCACTGTCGACAACCTACCCAACAGCCCCCAGCCATTGAAGACAACCAATCCAGTAGGCCCCAGTTGCTGCCGCCAACGACAAACCTAGAAACACCATAATCAAACCAAAAAAACCTCTCCCACCACCAAATGAAACCAAACACAAAAATCTCTCATACACTAAACGACAATCTCTCTCACTTTCTCACACATAGTCAAAATCAAAATCAAAATCCTAAATTGATTTTTTCTTCCAAACCTAAATCTTCAAATTCGTCAGTAAGTAGTAACTTCAAAACATAGATTTCTAACTTCAAAACCAAGAACTAATCCGAGGAAAAATAAATAAAAACCAATGTCCTTTTTCGAAAAAACAAGAAACCCATGGAAGAGTTGATCGAAAATGGAGAATTCCCTTCTTTATCTAATAGAAACTTTATAAAATTCCACCCACCCCAAACTTCATAACAAAACCCACAACCACCCAAATCAAATGTAAGCTTCAACCACATCCACCATAAACTGAATCAAGGCTTCCAAAACAACTGAACATATTAGGTAGATCGGCAACTAGGACAAACCAATGAGGTAGATGGGGTGATGGAGAACACAATAATGGTGGCAGCAGCGAGGCTTGAATCGCTGTGGATCAGTGAGATTTGCTCAAACGACTGTGTTCGAACATGCTTGATGATGGTGCATTTGATTTTGTTTTTTGTTTTTTGTTTTTTTTTTTAAGTTTGAGATTTGATATTTTGGGAATGTGTTTTACGACGATTGCCGCATTTGCGGCGACGATGGAAGGTAGCGAGAGGTTTGGGGGTTTCAATATTCGTGGTGATGTTTGATTTTGGTGTTGTCCGAGTTTTGGTGTTGTTTGATTTTTGATGATAGTTGAGGTAACGGGTGGAAGAGGCTAAGATAGGCATATAGCTTGGAAAGCTCGGACCCGGTCAAGATCCGAACAACAAGGAGCACTCAACTATGGGTGTAGCGGGTATCTCGATGTCAAGGCAGGAAATGGAATGTTATGTTTTGTTGACAGAGATTAAAAGAGGGGGAGACAGCTATAGAGATGTGAATAATGGCGGTGAAGCATTATGAATGGTGGAGTTGAGTGGTGGTGGAGCTGATGAGTGATGAATGGTGAATTACAATTTTTAATTTTAAGTTTTGTTTTAATTTCTTTTTTATTATTTAAATTCTATTTTTAAAGTTTAATTAAAAAAAGTTTAATTTTTGTTTTTAAAGTTTAATTAAAAGAAAGTTTATTTTTTGTTTTTAAAGTTTAATTAAAAGAAAGTTTAATTTTCTGTCTTTAGAGTTTAATTAAAAAAAGTTTATTTATGTTTTTCTTTTTTCATTATTTGTAATATTAATTATTTGAATATATTTTTTATTTTTAAAATTTCTACTTTAGTAACTACCATTTTTACCAATGTTTATGAAAAGCTTCTAGAAGCTTTCATCACATTTCTCATAATACATTTGTTGACCTAACGGGAAGTCAACAAAATTTTAACAGAATTGGACCGTAGGGAATTCCTTAAACTAGTGGACTAAATCCAGATAGACGTAAACTAGAGGGACTAAAATCATAATATCTCTAATTCAAAATTATCCATTTTGTCTTTTGTCACTCCTATCCTAAAACACTATTTTTTAAAATAATTATTTTTAAATTTTAACATTAATTTTAGCATATAGCAAAACCAAAAAAAAACTAGTATTTTTTTTTGTATATGGATATTTGATTTTTTTTGTTTGTTTGGTGGTGTGTGAAGATCTATGGAGATTGTGTTTCAGTTTGAGAATGAAGATGTTGATGATGGTTGAAGAAGAAAAAAAAGATGATGATGATTGAAGAAGAGGATTTTTATTTTTTTTATTTTTTTACTCTTTAATTGATGAAGACGATTTAGAAAAAAAAAAATATCGTTGATGATGGATTTTTTGTTTAATGATGGTTCAAGCAGAAGATATAGATATATGGAGATATAGACCCAAGTTTTTAGGGAATAATCTTTATTTTATTTCTTTAGTTCATGTTGATGATGATTGAATAGACGATGGAGATAGAGATATAAGAGATCTCTTCCCCAAAAAAAATAATTTCTTTATATTTTTTTTTAAATATCTATGAACCAGAAACTTTCTTTCAGATCACAATTATTTATTTTGTTCCTTTGATTATTTTTTCCTAGATTTTGATCGAAGATGGGTAGAGGGGGATCTGGAAAACAAAAGGTCTTACAAACACAAACTTTGTTTTTATTTAATTTTTTTTATAAATATTTGGAAACATGAAAATTTCTTTTCCATAAAGATATGAGAAAGTTACTAGATCTTCCAAATATTTATTTAATTTTTTGGTTTTTATATAATTTTGTTAAAAATTATGAACCATAAATCTTTTATATTTTGTTTTAAAATTAAAAAGACTTTATTACCCTTATGACATTCTGACATATGTTAGCTCTAGCGGTCAAAGGGTTAGTCAAGGGTATGTTTCTATAATTTTGACAAAATGCGATTTCGTTGGACCTTCATCAAACGTTAGGGTACTTATTGAAATTTTTCCTAAAAAGCAGTTTGGAGTGTCTTTAGAAATTAATTTTGTTTTATCTTGTTTGGTAATTTTAATTCAGATTAATATCGTCATTAGTATAAAAAATTAAAATGAAGTATAAGCAACTAATTTGTGTGAGTAAATTACATAGAATCTACTTGAGGTTTGACTTGTGATGTTTATAGTCATTTTTTCATAAAATTGACACTTACACCCCCTAAAAGTAATATAATTTTATTAACTTTAATATCTGACATTGTCATATGTTGGAATAGAATAAAATACCATTTTTTTAAGTAAAAATCATTTTTTTACTTTTGTTTTACATGTGAATGAAGACAAAAAAAAAATGGAAATGGCGGGAAAGTTGTCTAAAGGTTTTTGTTGTAATTTTTTTTTGACCGAAATACATAAACTAAAAATGAATATTTACATACCGGAAAAAAGGAAAAAAATATATTATTTTTTAGGTGGAGAAAATATGGTCATACTTTTTGACCATTCGCATCAACCGGTTCATTTTTTTTAAACAGTAAAAAAAATGTTTGGTTGCTAAAAATTCCCTTTAAAATGTGTATGTGTCTATCCATAGAGGGGTGAATATGTTTTTAATCAAGTCAATTATAATTTTTTCTTGGTTAGTCAATATTAAAGATTCACCCAACAAACAATCAAACAAAATCAAATGTAAAGTGCAGAAATATAAGAACACTTGATATATACGTGGAAACCCTCCAACTGGGAAAAATCACGGGCTATTCTGCTAGCCACACCCGATCACATAAATCCACTATATGAATAAAAGCTTACACCATCAAGTGATATTCGGACTCTCACTCTCGACAACCTTAGACTATGGATACTACCACTCGCCACTCTTGGTTCAATCCCTAGTGATATCTCCTGATACACTACTCTTGACGTGAGCACCTCATACTTTACTCCTCGGGCCTTTTACAGTGGCACTTGACAAATTGCTTGCCAACCCACCCTTGGTTGCAAGACTTGACTTGCTTGTGCAACTTCACTTAGAAGCCACAAGACTTTGACTCTATGAAGTGTACATGGTCTAAGTGAACAATCAATGAATGTTCAATGCAAAATATGTTAGACCCAACATACAATTTTTAACTAGGTGTAGATAATTCAATATAACAACTTAGTTATCAAACAATGCCTACATACCTATACATAAGGACTCAATTAGGTGCAAAAGGATTCTAGCAACCTAATTGTCAATAAAAGTTCAACCAACAGAAGTTGTCACAGCATATAATCAAGGGCAATAAAGATGCAATCAAGAAATGCAATCAATGAGGCATAAATATCAAGGTCTAGATGCAATGTATAAAGACTTAGCTAGAAGGGAAATATGGTTCTAAATTCTAACTATCAACAAACAAACTCAATCATGTTATCAAGACTCATAAATATATACAATAAATAGAGCCTAGGTACTTAATCAAGCAAAAACTTCCTAATCTAGAGTAAGAACAACAATAAATGAACTTTAATGTAGTTGTAGCTTACCTAGTCATAAAACAATGAAGACCTATGCTCAAATGATGATGAATGATGCAAGATGGAGATGAGTTTTGGGTTTGGAGAGTCAAAGAACAAAGTTTGAAGCTTTCTCTCTCTAGGAGAGATCTTTCTCTCACTATATTCTGATTTTATGAGCTCTAAAAATGAATAGGAAAGAAGATGGGGTTTATATATAAGCTTTGGATGAAACTACGACGTTTTGGAAATGTTAAAAATAATTTTTGGGCAAAGTTGTTATATGGTCGCTCTTTATAGGGTGACTGTACAGCTCCCACCTACTGAAATTGGTCGCTGTATAGGTCACTCTACGTAGGGCGACTGTGCAGCCCCCACTTACTGGAATTACCTAACAACACATCAACTTGATATTCGAGCAACCCAATGCATGACCAAACAATATCGAAACCTTTCGTGTAATATATCGTTAGAAAGATTTGGAAGTCTACTTTCTACCATAAATTACAAAACATGATTTGGATATCTGTAGAAAGAGTTATGGTCATTTGAATAGCCAAAGGTTAGAAACAGACAACAACAGAGTTGCCATGTTTTTGTGGTCACTTTGGTGATTTCAAGACCAATCCAAATGATCATGAAATATTACAAATAATATACCGTTAGAAAGGTATGGGTGTCTAGTTTGTACAAAAAATTTTAAAACTCATTTTGAATAATTGTATAACAAGTTATGGTCATAAGACCATATAAAAGTCAGTTTTGATAATTATTTAAATCATTGAAATAAACTCTTTTGAAACTAGACACCTTACTCCATATAACCAAGCCAAGAGAAGAATGAGACATTCTCAAATGGTCACTTAACACTCTAGGGCGATCACACCATCATGCAAGCATGGACATTACCGATCAAATAATGGAAAATGAATAAAACATGTAACAACCACAGTTAAGAATAAGAATGAAGTGCAAGTGTGATTATGAGTAAGGATGCACACATAAGCAATAGGACACAAATGCATGTTGATAAAAATCATGTATGAAGTGTGTGTGTGCATCTAAACTCTTCAAGAGATAAACTCAAGTGAAAACACATTTTGCTTTTGAAGTAATGGAGATGATTGGAAGCTTGCCAATGAAGACCTAAGCTACCCATTACATAATCATCCCCAATGTAGTGTGGTTTGTCATGAAATAAGCCACTCGTAAAACCGAGGTCCTTAAAGTTGCCTATTAAATGACATTAAAAAATATTCTTTGAAATCATAACACTATCTTTGGGTTGGTGGAATATGAGATAAAGGAAATGAAAGGTAAACGAGGAAAGGAAATGAAAGAAAAGGAAAAGTAAGTGATTTTAATGATTGTTGTTTGGATGGTTATAAATAGGAAAGAAAAGAAAGTAAACATGGAAGGGAGAAATAATGAATACGTTTTATTCTATTTACGAAAATAACATTATTTTAATAATATGAATACCCAATATTAATAGGGTTAGTTTTTGGATATTGAAAAAAATCATTAATTTTGAATTCATTTCCCTTATTTTCCTCCCAAATTTGGATGGAAACCAAATTGGATGAAACAAAAAGAAATTATTACCTCCTTTTTCTTCCATTTCCTTCCTTTCCTTTTCTTTATCTCCTATTTCATCAAACCAAACATGGTGTAAGTTGTGGAATCAATTAAGGTTATTCAACTTATGTTCTAACTATTTGTATAAATAGTAAACATAAAAATACATAATACTGTTAACAATACAATAACACATAATATTGCTAACATTACAATCACATACATTCATATTAATGTGAATAGAACAATTTTCATTGGATAGCAAAGCAAATTCTAAGTTTGCAAAGAAGTTGTATACTTCAACTGCAAAATACATCCAATTACAAAGATGTAAAAGTGTATCACTTAGAAATAAAATGCACCTAGCAAACTGTCATGTAAATATATTCGACAACATTCTCACAAAAAAAATAATTTCTAGCGATCTAGCAACGCTACCATAACTCAAAATCCATTAAAGTATTAGTAAAACAATCTGGCATCACATAAATATCAGTTAAACAATCTGACATCACAAAAATACCCTGTCAAATAATCTAGCTACAAATAAAATATCAAGGAACCTAGCAACATCACCATCACTAAAAGAAACCATCCCATTGAGGTTCCTGTTTGATTAAAAGCAATTTGTTAGTTTAACAAAAACAATTCTTGTCCATTTATATTTGCAATTAAAAAAAAGTTATTCGACATGTTTACAAACCTTAAACATTCTGAGAAAATTGAGATGCATTAGATGTGAGAGGTTGATTAGAAGACCCAACTTAAAAAATGACTGGTTGTAGGTTGTTATGTTGTTGGAAACCAAAGCACATACGAATGACAATTTGAATGAGTGAATCTTTTAAAATGCTTACATAAAAAAATTAAAATTCAAAAACAATTGTTGAAAAGTGAAAACTAATCCATTTGGATGAGGTTGTGTTACCCTAGTAATAGTTCCAGTTGTGAGACTTGTCTTGTTTGTGAAATGGATGGGTCCGTCACTGTGGTTGACCTTGTTGAATTGCTGGATCGATCTATTGCTGATTATGTTTGGCAAACCCTAGTTGTAACATGATTTGAGTTGCAGCTAACTTGTTAAAACTCACAATCATGTATAAAATTTAAGTCCCAACAGCTTTGTTAAACATGTCTCATGAAATGAACGAAAATAGCTATATACCTCCATTCTTTTTGGACTTTTGTGCTTTCCTTTGTTAGAAGTTGTTGTTGAGGTGCTTGTAGTCTTAAAAATAACATAATAAATGTTAGTAATTTAAAGACATAAAAGTAAGCACATAATCTCTAAAGTATAATGCAAATGCTTCAAATCTGTTACCTAATTTCTTTTATTCTTTACAACATTAGCACCGCCTGCTTGTCATTATTTAGGCATGTTCTGTTATTGTGGTCAACCACACTGTATGTACGACACCAGAATCCAACAGATCTTTTCACTGTTGGTGGTTTTGTTGCTCATATTTTTTTTTTGTGTCTTAGGTTTGCTGGTTCGTATATGCTTTACAGGTGGAAATATAGTATCCCAATTAATATCAGACCATAAATTCTCATCAGGTATTAGATAAATGAGGTTAGAATATGTCTTCAAATATGCGTCCTTTTTCAAGTAATGATGCATATAACCTTAATAGGTTCTCTCTTCTTGGAAATGCATGCCAATCTATGTTTACATGGAACTCCACTAACTACCCATATTCCATAGTCACATGTATGGTTGTCAAGTCATACCACAAACTGTCTATTTCCATAAATTACTTCAAATTGCAATTGTCCACAATGAAAAGGGTCAAAGTACCTCCCATTTTCTTAGGTCTTTTGAATCATTTTGTGGACATTATGTAAATATTGGATTCCCAATTCATGGTTGGTTCATACCGATCTTAAATTCATTTCATAAATTTCATTCTAACTCTCTCCATCGTGGTTAACAAAGGCAATGCTCTATACTTGTTCATCTAAAAATTGACTGCTTCAATAATATTGTTGGTGTTGTGATCTGTTTTTGGCTCTCTATCAAAAGCATGAACTGTCAATGCATCTAATTTAATACCCATTAGATATTGATAGGCCTCCTCACTTGTTTATTTTATTTCCTTCATAGTTTCACTTTCTCTAAAAATTCAGGCCAGTTTGAACTTCTAGTAGTATGACAAAATAACTCTTTCAAGTAGACTATCTTGAATTTACTCATCATATTTTTATAGTATGTGCCTACCACAAAACCTAGAATGCTATTGGGCCAACACTCAGAAAGTGCTCCTATATTGCACTTATGTTTATTTGTAATAAAACACACTGTTCTCATCTGATGCATGCTCACATGCTCATGCATCAACTCAACAAACTATTTTCATATATTAGAACACTCAATCTCACACACACCAAAATCTAATGGTCAGGCCCTGCAATTTGCATACAATGCAATTGCACAAAAAAATATAACTTCATGTGGGCTCTTCAAATGGCAAACATCGGACCCAATGAATGGTCTACACCCTTCTAAATACCCCATTTTTTATGCGTGGAAAATGAGGAAGAATCTATTGAAATGTGCTGGCACATTAAGATCTTGATTGTACCATATATTACTTAGATATATAGAGGAACCTAGGTTCCTTAAGTTAGTAACCATACCTATAAAACTTATTGTAACTATGTTTATGATGTTGGGGTTTATGCCCTAAAGATGTAATTTATAAATAGATTTATGAAATAAATAAAAATAAAAATTCAATTCATTATTGTTGTGTTATTTATTTTATAACTTGTGCATATTACCATCCTAGATTCTCAGATGTAATCTCTAACTGTATATATGAGTGCCATATACAGATGGATACAGTAAGAGATGTGCAATCTAAAGATTCCATAGACATCAAATAAAGCTGATTACTTTATTTGTGGTTAACCTATAGCTGCGGTCCATTCCTTAATGTACGGTGATTCTATCCTGAATCATTCATATGAAGATATGGGAATAGAGGCATCTTATATGATGTGATAATATAGGACTGAGTCATGATCTATAAAAATCTCTCACCAAGATTTGTTTACCAATGAGATTCATATATATCAACTAATGATAGCTATATGTGGGTGATTTTAATCCTGAGTGTCATATCAATTCTTTTAGGTTAAATCGTGGTCTTTGATACACCATGGGTGAGGTGAGATGCAGTTCTTGATCAATATGCTCCATACGTTAGGATTACGTTTTGGCTTGTGACTGGAAGAGTTTGTACACACTAGTTGAATCCACTATTTCTTATGAGAGGTAGATGGTAGGTCCCTTAAAGACTGATTCAGGACTTAGACAATATGAGCGCTCTCCTAATTCCATAAGAAAATAGAATTTATTTTCCATTAGGAAATAGAATTTATTTTTCATTAGAGAATCAACGGTACTTAAAGGATATATGTAATTAGAAGGTATAACGGATATTATGACCCAACTCTAATTATGAACTATTGTGAATGATCACACTATATGTAATAGTTATATCGATGGACATTGAGTTATATCGATCTGTGTAAAAGCATTTGTAGTTGAGAGAATGTAGTTTCTGGTTTTTAGTTGAATAACACTGAAGTTAATAACCAAGGAATATTAATTAAAGAGTTTAATTAATGATTCTGAGGATTATTGGAGCTCAAAATACTGAGTGTCCATTAGGTCCCCTTGTTAGCTTGATCAATTTAAGTAACAAGAGTCACGGTTAATTAATTGGATTTTCTAATTAATTTTGTTACGAAAGTGACACGTATTTATTCGGAAATTCATTTAATAATGAAATTATTTGATTTATGAATAATGATCATTAAATAAATTAAAAAATAAGATTATTTTGTTATGTTATTAATCATTAAATGGAGGAAGTTCATTGATATTTGTTTTTTTAATAAAATAAGATAATATGATTATTTTAATTTATTAAATTAAATATTTAATTTATGAATTTAAATAGTTTAAGTTCAAATCAAATCAAATAAACAAATTATTAATCAATATCTTTAAAAATATTTGATATCTTAAAAGATTAGATTGATTGGTTTAAGTGATTGGTTTTAATTAAATATTTATTTTGAATTTTGAAAACATATATCAAACTAAATCAAAAAGATATATAAGCATCAGTACTTACTATGCGTTGGTGCAATTGAATGCGTGAGAACATATATATCAAAGAGAGAAAGGGTGTTTTTTATACAAGTGTATGCACTGATATCAAAGAAAGAAAAAAAAAGTTTTACAAAACTCATATCATATTTTTGATGTGCATAGTGCACAATAAACACAAAAGAGGAAAAAAGAATATTTTTATTCATGTATTTATGTTTTTTTTTGGAATACTTGGAAGAAATAGTTTCTTCTTTATTTTCTCTACATCCTCCTAAGTTTCCGAGTTCGTGACACAGCCACACATAGTTACCAGTTTCAGGAATAGCTAGGAAGATCAGTGGTACAGATCATGAGCTTATCGTAAAGTGAAGGAACCTCCTACGTAGGTATGAAGAATTGATTTCTTCTTTTCTTCTGATTATTGATTTCAATTTCTTTTGTATACATATATTTTATTATTGTAATAATGTTGTATGTATAAGTTTCGAAAAATTACAATCCAAAGTTCACTAGTCCCATATCGTTTACGATCTATATAAAAAGTCTTAAAAATTATTTTCGTTGCGTTACTAGTGATCGGGGCTCCAACAATTGGTATCAGAGCAAATTTTTCAGAACATGAAATTGTTTTCGATGCTCTTGTATGTATGATTGTGTAAGCACTATTTAAATTGACTGTATGTTGTTTTTGTATGTATATTAAATTTGTTAATTTACAAAAACATGATTGATCGTTAATTATATGGTACTATGAATTTAGGGTTCAGGAGTTGTATAATATTTTTTTTTTTATAATTTTTTCATTTTTACTGTTATTGTATTTTAAATAAAAAAATTGTAACATTTATTGAAGACCTGAAAAAAATCGCAAAGAAGGATTCATGAGATGAATTGGAGTGACCTGAAGAAACTGGAAGATTTATGAAGTTATAAGAAGAGCAAGGAATGCCTTGGGGTATTTTTATAATTTTAGATTCCAATTTTTTAGGTTAAATGTTGGTTGCAAAATAGCAAGCAAAAATGTTATCAAACCCTACAAGTGCGATAGTATAATGGATAAGTAAGGGTCGTTCCTATGAGGAATGAATTACCTACATAAGTTAAGAATTTAAAAACACTAAATTAAGACACTCAAAGTCTCTAAAACAACTTAAATAAAACACAATTCACACGCGCAATTGGGGGTTTTAAATTGATTATTAAAATATAAGAATTTAAATTAAACTAAAATTAATAAACACATCAGAAAAATTATTTGAAAAAATCAATGAAGAAAAGCTAGATAGAGCTTCCTATCCACCTCTAAAGATTCATCCAATCCAAATACAATAATGAAGTTAATAAATAATCAAACATGATGAAGATATTCACAACAAGGTGGTGGGTATTCCATACAAGTTGTCTTGGTTCTCTCTTAGTTAATATGTAGCTTGTATGGTATTTGCATACATACTTGTATTCCAAATTACAACCTAGCATGGGTATTTACTAGATTTAATAATTGAAATCCGTTAAGAGCGAAGAGAATATGAATATCACATGACCCTACAACATGGTATCTATTCAAGGTTATTCACGAATCAATTTCCCTTAATTAGGTCTTATTCCAATTAATTGTTGCATGCAAGAATATGCTCGTATGGTATTCAAACTCTATCCTACAAAACCATGCTCCTAAGGTGATCAATCAAAGAAACACAATAATAGAAAATAATTATTTTGGAGAAATTGAAATCATCTTGTAAGGAAAATAATACTTCATTAAAACACACTTGTCTATGGAATTAGAATCATGTCTAGGGATTCAAGTTAGCCCTAGTTATGAAAAGTTTGGCTACACATCATAACTATGAAAGCAAATAAAAATATTGAAAAAAAAGAAAGGTAGAAGAAGAGAGAAAAAAAAACAATGA
Organism: Dipteronia dyeriana; assembly: GCA_032871835.1. Lineage (NCBI taxonomy): Eukaryota > Viridiplantae > Streptophyta > Magnoliopsida > Sapindales > Sapindaceae > Dipteronia > Dipteronia dyeriana. Next base: position 95,235,440 of record CM065296.1, on the reverse strand, counting down.
AAGATCTTCAATCTTCAATCTTCAATAATGAATCTCTCACCCCTTCTCTTGAAGAAACTATTGGTATTTAACTATTTATAGGTGACTACTCCTTGTAAATTCCCAGTTTGCTTTGTTGTAGGAAACACACCAAATAAGAAAATAGAATTAATTAAGGAATAAAATTCTTTTCTAATTTGGAGTTCTTCTTTGATGATAATGTGACCAGAAAAAAAATTATTTCCTTGCCAAAAGATACAGTTTTAATAAAAAAGTTTGTCCAAAAATATTTCCAACAGAACATTAAAACTCAAAGACTAAAAATACACAAAAAATGATAAAAAATAAACCACACCCCCAAACCTAATCTAAATATTGTCCTTAATGTATGAACAAGAAATAGAATGAAATAATTAGGGAAGGAGGGCCAACACACAAATTAAAAAAAGAAAAAGAAAAAGTAAAAGGAAAAAAAAACCTGGATGTATTGCCTCCCACTAGCGCTTGGTTTAACGTTGCGGCTCGATGCATTCAGCTCATCACCTCATCCATCAGCCACACAATTGGGCCTGTGGAAATTGACACCAAATTTCTTGAGATCACCCTTTCTCATCCATACTTGTCTTGCCTTGCCTTGTTACTTCCTTGATTTCGAATCTTTTTCATCCATTTGAAATGTCTAATATATTTGTAACACCTTGGTCGAATGTAACCCTTCATAGTGCAATAATGGAAAACGGGGACAAATCTTGGAAAGTTACTTTCTTGGTAGCTACCGGATGTTTCATTACCTTGGTGGTCAATGACTTGATCTCTGTATCAGCCTTCGTAAGTTTTTCAATGTTGTAGAGTTCTTTATTCTTCATAATCTCCGAGGCTCTATCTCTCAGTTCAACCTCAACCTTCATAAGCTGTATTCATTGGCCAAACTCGTCTCTGAGATCTCTTCTCTCTCTCTGAAAAACTTATCAAATTTCTTCAAAGAAAATTCCCTTTCTTTTTCAAGGACTTCAATTCTCACCATCAAATCTAAATAGGAAAAAGTGACTCTTCGATTTTTTACCTTGTCAACCACCTTATTTGACTCATCCTCTAAACTTTCCATGAGTGCATCCAAATCTTTATTAGATAAGTTCGATAGATCCTCAGATTCGCACACTTCCACTGCAAGGAGTCAGGAGCATCGACCGATTGCTTCATAGATTCAAGGACATCAATTTCATAGAACTTGGTGGGACTTACACCTGTATCTTGATTTTCCTCTTTTCTTGGCGACGAACATGACAACGGATCATGCCATAAGTCCCGCATGAGATTTGATGCATCTTCCTTTGTTTGTAAACCGTGAATTAACATCTTTTCCAATGGAGTTTCCCCTTATGATGTTTCAATTGCCTCTTGGACCAATTCATCTATAATATCTATAGAAAATCAAGCACTCTCATCATTAGGAAACTTAAAAGCATCAAAAATATTGAATTTTACTGTCTCCTCATTCATTGACATCATAAGTGTGTCGTCATAAACATTGATCATCATCTTTACTGTCCTCACGAATGGCCTTCCTAGAATTAAAGAAAGATCTCTTCTGGGAGTGGGAGCATCCTCTATCTCGAGTACTAGAAAATAGGCTGGAAAAATTAATTCATTGACCTTGACTAGTACGTCTTCTAGCACTCCTCTTGGGTATCGAATGGATCGATCCGCAAGTTGTATACTTACAGAGGTCTCCTTGAGTTCACATATCTTTAAAGATTCAAACACAGAAAAATACGTTAAATTAATAGAAGAACCTAAATCAAGTAAAGCCCATTCAAACCTTTGGGTTCCGATGATGCAAGGAATTGTGAAACTTTCGGGGTCTTTGAGTTTTGGAGGTAGTTGAGACATCCTCATTTCGAACCATTACCTCTCTTTCCTTGAATGTTCTCTTGTTTGTACACAATTCCTTGAGAAATTTTGCATACCTTGGAATTTGTTGAATAGCATCCAGTTGAGGAATGTTGATTTGTACTCCGAAAGGTATCAAGGATGTCTCTTGTGTTTTGCTCTCTCTTCCCTTTAACAAGTCTCCTTGGATATAGTACTTATACTAATATTTCAGCACTTGGTTCCTCCATCACCATATCCTTCTTCTTTTGGTAGTTCTTTTGTGGTACTTTTTTCTTTGGCTTCCATGACCACTTCAATCTCTTGCTTTCCTTGTCCCAATTCCTTGCCACTTCGAACAGTGATTGCCTTTACAGATTCTTGATTTCCCTTCAGGTTTTGGATCACTTGGCTTGGAAGTATGCCTTGGTCTCTTTGGCTCAAAGAGGATGTTATTTGCCCAATTTAGTTCTCTATGTTCTTGATAGATTACCTTGTTTCCTGTGCAAAAGATTTGGTACTTAGTGCTAAAGATTCCATGAGTTCATCGAGGGACTTACCTTATCTTGGAGGTTGTTGAGGTGCAATTTGATTTTGAACCAGTGGTGGCATTAATGCATTTTGAGTATTCTTCCACCCAAAGTTTGGATGTTGTTGCCAACCCGAATTATATGTGTTGGAGAATGGATCATTCCTTTGCCTTTGTTGTTGCACGTAATTTGTAATCTCCTCCCCATTACCGCATATACTCGGACATGTCTCTAAAGAGTGTCTCGAATTTGTGTATACCGTGCACACTTGAGAAGTCGGGACCAATTGTTGAATTAACTTTGTCAAATGTTCGATTTGGGATCCATAATCATTAGTGCTCGCCTTATAGATTCCAACTTTCTTCCGAGGTAGTTGAATTGTTGAGAATTCTCCGAAAGCCTCTCTGTTATCTCCTTAGCCTCAAATGCATTCTTGTTCATAAACCATGATCCTCTCAAATTCAAGCAACCATTCATAGAAGGATTGAATGAGGTAATGTTCTTATATCCCATGATGTGGGCATGATTTGAGTAACCGATGAAAACGCTCCCAATATTCATAGAATGGTTCACCATCGAGCTGTTGTGTCCCCAAAATTTCTTTTCGAATTAAGTTTGTACGTTGAGCAAGAAAGAATTTTGAAAGGAACATCTCCACAAGATCAACTCATGTTGTGATGGATCCACTTGGTAGTGAGTAGAGCCACTCCTTGGCTTTATCCTTGAGCGAGAAGGGAAAAAGTCTCAAACAAATTCCTTTATCATTCTCGCCTCCATTGGTGATAGTGGTGCATACCGTAAAGAATTCATTGATGTAGATGTGAGGATCCTCTCCCGATTTTCTATAGAATGTTGGAAGAAGATGTATTGTACCACTATTGGTCTCGAAATTGATGTTAGGCGGAAGAATGATGCATGATGGTTTCCCCAAAGCCTTAGGGATTGTGAACTCTTTGCGAGGTCTAATGAGATTGTTCAACACCACTTGGACAACCGTTAGATTTTGTGGAGGATCGTCCACCATGTTTCTCTCTTGATTTCACCTCAGTTGATGGAGAGTTCTTTCGATATGAGGAACTTGTTCTGAAGGATGAGTATCCACAGAATGATGACCATTCATAAACCTACAAAAGAAAAAAAAAGTTAACAAAAAAATTACCAAATAAACCTAAGAGATAAAAAAAAAACAAAAACAACTCAAAACTAAAGTAAGCAATTTATTCCCCGACAGTGGTGCCAAAAACTTGTTGGTTGTAAAATAGCAAACAAAAATGTTATCAAGCCTTGCAAGTGCACAAATCGTAAACGATAGTACAATAAGTAAGCAAGGGTCGTTCCCACGAGGAATGAATTACCGACACAAGTTAAGAATTTAAAAACATTAACTTAAGACACTCAACAATTCTAAGACAACTTAAATAAAACACAACTCACACATGCAATTGGGGGTTTTGAATTGATTATTAAAAACTAAGAATTTAAATTAAACTAAAATTAAGAAACACAACAAAAAAATTATTTGAAAAAATTAATGAAGAAAAGCTAGCTAGAGCTTCCTATCCACCTTTAAACATTCATCCAATCCATAGACAATAATGAAGTTAATAAACAATCAAACATGATGAAGATATTCACAACAAGGTGGTGGGTATTCCACACAAGTTGTATTGGTTCTCTCTTAGTTAATATGTAGATTGCATGGTATTTGCATAAATACTTGAATCCCAAATTACAACTTAGCATGGGTATTTACTAGATTTAATAATTGAAATTCATTAAGAACAAAGAGAATATGAATATCACATGACCCTAAAACATGATATTTATTCCAGGTTATTCATGAATCAATTTCCCTTAATTAGGTCTTATTCCAAATAATTGTTGCATGCAAGAATATGCTCGTATGGTATTCGAACTCCATCCTATAACATAGATCCTAAAACCATGCTCCTAAGGTGATCAATCAAAGAAACACAATAATAATAGAAAAATAATTATTTTGGAGAAATTGAAATCATCATGTAAGGAAACTAATATTTCATTAAAACACACTTATCTATGGAATTAGAATCATGTCTAGGGCTTCAAGTTAGCCATAGCTATGAAAAGTTTAGTTGCACATCATAACTATGAAAGCAAATAAAAATATTGAAAATAAAAAAAGGTAGAAGAAGAGAAAAAAAAAACTATGAAAGATCTTCAATCCTCAATCTTCAATATTCAATAATGAATCTCTCACCCCTTTTTTTGAAGAAACTCTTCGTATTTATAAGTGACTACTCCTTATAAATTCTCAATTTGCTTTGTTGTAGGAAAAACACCAAGTAGGAAAATATAAATAATTAAGGAATAAAATTCTTTCCTAACATGGAGTTCTTCTTTGATGATTAATTCCTAAATTGAGTTTAGAAAATTTTCAAAGCATGTCCTAACTTTTTAGAGTCTTTTAGTATTTGATTTGAAAAGTTTTGGGACAATTCTGGACCAATTCGGAGTAAAAATCTGCCAAATATATGTAACGATCGCTGTGGGGGATCACAACGTTATGACATCGGAAGAACCCTGGAGAAGCGTCGTTGTGGAAAAGCGTAGCGGTCTCACAACGGAGATACAGCGTTGAAGCACTGAAATTGTAGCACTGTGTGGACCAGTGCCATAATGTGGAGCGGTAAGACAGCAGTCACACTTGCCAAAGACGTGCGCTGTGTAACACGCTGCACAAGTCACAGCGATATGCAATTTGTTGCAAATTGCTTGGCTAATTACGTTTTACCCCTTCTTACAATAATTACATTTTAATCCCTTTAATCATTTAATTCACCTTTTTATCTTCAAATTTACTCCAAGAGCTATTTTCAACACAATATCAACAAACACATTAAAATATTTAATTTCACTTAAGAACATAACATAAAACATAGGAATTAGGGGTCTTAAATATCAACTTTTATCGACCTAACATTAAATAGTCCATAGTACTCGATCAATTCGTGTATGCTTTATATTATGTGATGATAAAAGTATTGGCATACGTACGTATGTCATTTAGATAAGATGTGCCTACACAAATATATTTGATATGTCATAAATGCATTATAGCCTAATATTTTATGTATTTTTTTAATATGACTAAAATCAGTAAATACATTATTGACTACGATAATGAGATTAATTGTTTAATGTTAGAAAACTTGGTAATTCTCCTTAATATTAATATAGTTTTTAAAGAGTTTAATAAGTTAGATTAATAGGCTCATTTCGTGTAATTATGATTAATATGATTAATAACCTAATAATAAATAAACCGAATAAAGTGTTAAAGTTTTAATAGTTAAAACTTGGTAAATACTATCATAATAATCTGAGCTTAGTAAATAGTTCACAAAAACTTAGATTATTCACTAATAGATTAGATTTTTAATATTTAAAAATCATTAGTAATTGATTAGTTACTTAGAATTTGTTTTTAATAATGAATCTGTTAATGCACTAGATAACTTGATTAAAGTTAACCATTTGATCTTGTAAAGTCTAGGTATATTAACGAAAAATAGAAAACCCTAGTTTTAAAATAGTGAGTGGGAGAGGGATATATGATATATATATATCCCGCAGTCTACATCATTAGTTAAACACCGTGAGATTTGAGTGGGACCTCATGACGGCTTTGCTTTCGTTCTCCCTAGGGAGGGATTCCACAAAGATCAATACCAAGGTTGACTACCTAACATATAGTATTTCTGAGAGTATTTCGAGATTGAACGACCCTAAGGCGACAATTCTTGAGTTAAACTCGTGAGATCTGAAATGGTGAGTTACACTCACGAAGGTTTTGATTAAGTTTGTTAATTAAAAACTTGACTGAATAAACGATGGTTGAATGATATGGAATCAGAGTTATTCTAGAATATTATTTGATTGAGAATGTCTTGATCCAACAAGCAAATGCTTGACCGACCCTAAGGCAGCTCTTCTTTGTGGTATGTTGGATTGTCGTGATATAGTAACTAGTTTTAGGGTAGTTTTAGTTCGTTAAACATGTTCATACATCATGTTTGAATTTAGTCCAAAGCACTCACACTTGTTTTTAATAAATGACTGAATGAATGTTTTATTTATTTCAGCAATTATGTCTTCTGCGATACTACAAATACTTGCGAACGATAAATTAACTGGTGATAACTACACTAAGTGGATACTGAATATTAATGCAATATTAGTCACCAAAGACCTCAAGTATGTGCTTATGAAGGAATGTCCTCCAGCGTCTGCTGCCAATGCCTCGTAAAGAGTTCGTGAGACATACCAGCGATGGGTCTCATCTGATGAGAAGGCCTGAACATATCTGTCGGTTTCTATGACATACGTGCTTGTTATAAACCATGAAGAAATAACTTCAGCATTCAAAATCATGGTGTCACTGTAAACTATGTTCGGACAGCTCTCCAAGCAAAAGCGACACGAAGCTTTTCATTCTGCTATGCTCGCTCGTATGAAGGAAGGTACATCAGTTTGGGAACATGTCCTGAGTATGATGTCCTACTTCAACACGGTAAAAGTCGCCATTGACGAGCCCAGTTAAGTGAGCATCACACTAACGACTTTTCCAAAGAGTTTCGATCAGTTTAAGAGCAACTACGAGATGAACAAGTTAAGGTTTAGTCTCACACAGTTGCTCAAATGAGCTCACTACCATTGAGTCCTTGACTAAGGACAAAAAGGGTAAGACCAGAAGAGGTTTGCTGGGAAGGCCAAAGATAAGCTCAAGCTTAAGAAGGCCCAAGCAAAAAGAATGACATCTCTACCGACCAAGACAAAGGAAAATGTTTCCATTGTAACAAGATCGGGCACTGGAAGAGGAACTGTCCTCAGTACCTAGAGAAGGTAGTCAAAAAGAAAAAGATGAAAGGTAAATATGATTTACGTGTTCTTGAATCTTGTTTAGTGGAAGATGATTCTTCACCCTGGATAGTTGATTTATGAGCCACTAACCATGTTTGTTCTTATTTGCAGTGAACTAATTCTTAGACACAGCTAGAGAAATGAGCCTTCTCTATGTGTGTAGGGTCGGGGGATATCGTGTAGTCTAAATCAGTGGGAGTAATAAGATTGCAATTTTGTAATAATAATAGTTTTTTTATTATTGAATAATATTTTTTATATTCCTGGATTTACACGAAATTTGATTTCCGTTTCAAAAATGTTAGGACAATCATATTCTGTTTCTTTTTATAATAAGTCTATTATTATTGGAAAGAATGATCTGAATATTTGTTCAGGATTTAATGAAAACAATTTGTATGTGTTAAGACCGTTAATACATACCACACTGCTCAACACCGAAATGTTTAAGGTTGACAAACCAAAAACTAAAAATACAAACACGGTTAAATGCTCAAGACTAACTTAGAAGGGGGGGTGAATAGGTTAGATACTTTTTTCGACTCCCTTAGACACAAACAAAAGTTTATCCCTCTAAATTTCTTGTATCACAATATATATATATTAATTGAAGCTAACTAATCAATATGTATATATATATATATATATATAAATATATATATAAAAGCATATAAGATGTGATACAAACAAACTTACATGAAGCATATACCAACAATTTTGTAGTATGGAAGTCAACTTACATATAAAGTTCTATCCGTAGTATTCAAATAAAAAATTCAAATATAAGAGAGATAGGGATAGAGAAAAGTTTACACAAGATATAGCGTGGTAAACCTCCAAAGAGGAAACATCCACGGGTTAGCAACCACTGGCAAACAAAATCCACTAGTAGATAAGAAAAGTACAATCTCTCAAGTGACCGTTTCACCTAGAAACTACCCTCATATCATACTCATGAATATGTCACCCTCTTGCTCAACATTCTGAGGCCTCACACCTCTTGTCAAGACTTCCTCGCTCACCCTTCCGGATCCTCACTACCCTAGGCAAGACTTCCTTGCTCACCCTTCCGGATCCTCACGACCATAGCCAAGACTTCCTTGCTTGACATTCCGAGGTATCCCACCTCTTGTCAAGAATTCCATGCTCAAAAACATAGGTCTTACACCTATTGTCAAGACTTCCTTCTCACAAGGCATCTAGGTGATCATGAATACAAACGCAAACAACCACGCAACATAGAATGTTATGATCAACACATCCTATGGAAAATACTAGACATATGCATGAATGCACATAACAAATGTAGTCTAGTCAATCATGCATGTTTAATCCATCTAGATCATGTAAGATATGTTCAACATTAATTACAACCTAGATACATGCATAGATGTAAAACTTGAGTCACAAGATATGTTCAATTAATACATAATCAAGTTTAAATCTCATATACCAAAAATATGCTAAAATCATGTGATAAAGTCATTTAGATTAAATCAAGAGTTCTAGAGCATATTATCTATTCATGAAATCAACTAAGCACAATAATAGCTCAAAAGAACACAAGCACATGCAGTATTAGAAGAATTTGGCCAAAGAGAGTCTAGTACATGTGAGAGACTATTTTTCATAAAATCAATCAATTAAAGACCATAAAAAAGTCCTAGAATCAAATTTAGTACAATACAATCCCAAACATGTGAAAACATAGGCAAAATCAAACCCTAACTCAACATGTGAGATTTCAATTGAAACTCAATCTAGCTTTAAATGAGTTCAAAAATCAGATCAAAACTATCACAAGACACATACACACACACACACACACACACACACACACACACACACACACACACACACATATATATATATATATATATATATATATATATATATATATTGAAGAAGAAAACCCAAGGCAATTGACCAAGTTTTAAGAGAAAACTTTGAGAAAAAATCAATACCTTAGTTGATTTGGTGCAGTCCTATTTTTGTGAGGTTAGACTCTAAAAACAGTAATAAAACTAACTCAAACCTTCAGGGAAAATATGGAGGATGAATAGACAAACTTTCTCAACTTTTAATCACTCAGATCGGAGTTCAAATGAAGAAGTTATGGTGTTTGGAAGGTGAGAAAATTTGGGAAAAATTCTGCACTCAAATTTTGAATCTCTTCTTAGAATGAAATGTGAGAGGAAATGAATAAATAAAGAAGAGGGAAAATAATACAAGCAAAATGACCAAAAGAGACCTAAGTGCACCAAGCACACTTGGGAAAGAGTGCTTGGTTGCATTTCTTTTCCTCACGCGCTCCCTTCGCGTTCTTCTACCGCTTTCTGGCCTCCGAACTCAGAATTCAAATCCGTTTACAGATTACGAACCATAAATCTCTCACGGACATTGAAATATAAGATACTCAACCCAAAAAATAAGAATTTGACTAGATATATGAAGACGATGATAATGTACACAACATGAGTTGAAATTGTAGTATCTTTTGACTTAAAACTTGAAATCAATAGTATGAGTAACCGAAATGACTGGAACTCAATCAAGAATGATTTAAGACTAAAATAAAGTTCAATACCCATATTATACAAACATATACACATACAAACATAACTCACACTAGAATACAAACTACACATAGATAGTCTCCAATCATGCATTTTTCAAAACATGTTATTTTCATACCAATGCATGAGCATTCATCTTCAAGTGTGTAAATGTGTTATAAATGGTGCACAACGATGCAGAGACACATATGTATGATTTGTATGTGTATGTCTCTAATGGTGCACAACTATGTAGGGACACAAATGTATGAATTGTGTGTGTGTGCCTAAGTCTTGCAAGAGAAAGATAAGGTCTTAATATACCTTTGTAGAACCATATAGCATCTTTTCTCTTTGAAGACTTTGAACTTGCTTTGACTAGTTGTTATTTCTTCTTTGAAGCTTGAATCATCATAAACCTAAACAACTAAATCATTACAAGTAAACAACATTTTGATATGGAATTAATGCCAACATAATCTAAAACCTAACAAAACTAAACGACATAATATTTCTCCAGATAATTACATGTATCTCTAGCATCTAAGGATTGGTTATATCAACCTTGATCGGAAAGACAGACTTGTAAAAAATGGACCTTTAAGTGAGTTAAAGGTTGACACCCTACCTGTCAGCGAATTCTGTTTAGAAGGTAAGATGACTAAGAGACCTTTTACTGGAAAAGGCTTAGAGCTGTACAATCACTGGAACTCAAACATACACTGTGGATTGATGAATGTTATAGCTAGAGGCGGTTATGAGTATTATGTCATCTTTATAGATGACAGCTCAAGATATGGATATGTTTACCTAATGCAAAGAAAGTCGAAAACATTTGAAAAGTTCAAAGAATTTTGAGCTGAAGTTGAGAATCAATTAGGTAGGACTATAAAGTCACTACGATCGGATCATTTAGGTGAGTACCTTGACCAAGAGTTTGAAGACTTCATGGTCGAGCATGGGATAATTTCTCAGCTCTCAGCTCTCAGCTCCGGGTACACTTCAGTAAAATGGTGTAGCTGGGAGGAGAAATAGAACCCTGATGGAAATGGTGAGATCTATGATTAGTTTCTCATTATTACCAAATTCCTTCTGGGGATATGCATTACAAACAATGACATACATTTTGAATTTAGTGTCATCCATATGTAGTCCTAAGACTCCCTATAGTTGTGGAATGATCGTAAAGATAGTTTGCGACATTTCCACATATGGGGTTGTCCAGCACACGAGCTGAAAAATAGAAGTGGAAAGCTATACTCCAAGTCTATTGTATGTCTGTTTATAGTATACTCCAAAGAGATCAGTGGTGGACACTTCTATAATCCTGAAGATAACAAAGTATTTGCATCGACAAATGCAATGTTTATTGAGGACAATTATATTAGTGACCATAAACCTCATTTTAAGATTGTATTAAATGAGTTAAAGCCTGGTGAGACTAGTGCTTCATCAACAAGAGTTTTTGATCCATAAACATCTGAGATTCAGATGGTTCTTGATCAGGATACACTATCACCTAAACATAGTGGGAGGGTTGTACGACAACCTGAATGCTATTTAGGTATATGTGAGGGACAATGTGTTGTCTTTGTTGATAGTGTGGATGATCCATTAACATTTAAGAATGCAATGGAAGATCCTGATAAGGAGGAATGACTTAAAGCAATGAATCTCAAGATGGAGTCTATGCACTGGAACTCAATCTGGGATATTATAGACTTACTGGATGGGGTAAAACCTATAGGGTATAAATGGATCTACAAGAGAAAGAGAGGAGTAGATGACAAGGTAGAGACCTTCAAAGAAATGCTAGTGGCTAAGGGTTATACCCAGAAAGAGGGAGTCAATTATAAAGAGACCTTCTCGCTAGTAGCCATGTTTAAGTCTATTCAGATTTTTTTATCCGTTACTGTTTATTTTGATTATGAAATTTGGCAAATGGACATCAAGACTGCATTCTTGAATGACAATCTTGACGAGAGCATCTATATTATACAACCAGAGTAATTCGTGTTCCCAGATCAAGAGTAAAAGGTTTACAAGCTATAAAGGTCCATTTATTGACTTAAGCAAGCATTTAGATATTTGAACATTAGGTTTGATGATGTGATTAAAACCTATGGCTTTGAGCAGAATGTCGATGAACCTTATGTCCACAAGCGCATCATTGACAAAAAGGTAGTTTTATTGGTCCTATACGTGGACGACATCCTACTCAGTGTGAATGATATGGGAGTATTATCTGATGTAAAGGGTTGACTGGCTAGCCAATTTCAAATGAAAGATTTGGGAGAGATGACTTATGTTATAGGGATCCAACTTATAAGGGATCGTAAGAACAAACTCATAACACTATCTCATGCATCGTATATCGATAAGATTCTTATGCAATTTTTGATGCAAGACTCCAAGAAAGGTAATTTACCTTATAGGCATGGAGTTTGCCTGTCTATGGAACAATGTCCTAAGAAACCTCAAGAAGTTGAGGATATGAGACGTGTACCCTATGCATCACTAGTAAGTAGTCTCATGTATGCTACGTTATGCACGAGACCGGACATCTACTATGTAGTGAGAGTAGTCAGTAGGTACCAGTTAAATGTAGGATTGGATCATTGGGTTGTTGTCAAGACAATTCTTAAGTATCTTCGAAGAACGAAAAACTATAAGCTAGTGTATTCCAGCAGGATTTGATCCCGTTAGGATACACAGATTCTGATTTTCAGTCAGACATGGATTCTAGGAAATCCACTTATGGATCAGTTTTTACCCTGGGTGGTGGAGTCATTGTATGGAGAAGTATCAAGCAATCTTATATTGTTGACTCCACCATGGAAGCCGAATATGTAGACGCTTGTGAATATGCTAAAGAGACTATTTGGCTCTGTAATTTCTTGAGTGATTTGAAAGGTGTTCCAGATCTAGATAAGCCCATCACACTTTATTGTGATAAGAATGGTGTTGTGGCTAATTCCAAAGAACTAATAAGCCGCAAAAAAGGAAAGCATAAAGAGAGAAAGTATCATCTCTTTAAAGTGATAGTGTAGAGAGGAGATGTGATCGTCACAAAGATTGTCTCAAAAGACAATCATGTTGATCCATTTACGAAGACCTTACCGGCTAAAGTGTTTACGGGTCATCTAGATGGTCTAGGGTTATGAAACATGTCTCACATGCTTTGGTGCAAGTGGGAGATTGTTGAGGTTTATGCCCTAAAGATCTAATTTGTAAATTCATTTATGAAATAAATAAAAAGAAAAGTTCAATTTATTCTTGTTGTGTTGTTTATTTTATAACGTGTGCATATTAACATCCTAGATTACCGAATGTAATCTCGAACTGTGTATATGAGTGTTATATATGAATGGATATAGTAAGAGACGTGCAATCTAAAGAGTCCATAGATAACAAATAAAGTTGTGTACTTTATTTGTGGTGATTATATCATGAATCATTCGTATGAAGATATAGGAATGAAGGCATCTTGTATGAGATTATCATATAGGACTGGGTCACAATCTATATGAATCTCTCACCAAGATCCGTTTATCGATGAGATTCATATATATCAACTAATGATGGCTATATATGGTGATCTTAATCCTGAGTGTCATATCAACTTCTTCAGGTTAGATCGTGGTCTTTGATATAATATGGGTGAGGTCGGATGCAGTTCCTGATCAATATGCTCCATATGTTAGGATTACGGTTTGGCTTATGGTTGGGAAGGTTTGTACACAATAGTGGAATCCACTCCTTCCTGTGAGAAGTAGATGGTAGCTCTCTTAAGGGTTGATTCGGGACTTGGACAATATGAGCGCTCTCATAATTCCATGAGGAAATAAGATTTATTGTCCATTCGAGAATCACTGGTAATTAAAGGATATATATAATTAGAGGGGTATAACGAACATTATGACCTAACTCTAATTATGAACTACTGTGGAGGATCACACCATGTGTAATAGCTATATCGATGGGCACCGAGTTGTATCGGTTTGTGTAAAAGCGTCTGCAGTTGAAAGAGTGCAGTTTTGGGTTTTTAGTAAAATAACACCGGAGTTAGTAATCAAGAAATATTAATTAAATTAAAGAGTTTAATTAATGATTCCAAGGATTATTGGAGCTCAAAATACTGTGGGTCCATTAGGTCCCCTTGCTAGCCCGGTCGATTTAGGTAACGAGGGTCAAGGTTAATTAATTGTGTTACGAAAGTGACACGTATTTATTCGGGAATTAATTGAATAATGAGATTATTTTATTAATGAATAATAGTGATTAAATAAATTAAATAATAAGATTATTTAATTATATTACTAATCACTAAATGAAGGATGCTTGTTGCTATTTGTTTTTTTTAATAAAATAAGATAATATGATTAGTTTATTTTATTAGATTAAATATTTAATTTTTGAATTTAAATAGTTTGAATTCAAATCAAATCAAATAAACAAATTATTAATCAATATCTTTAAAGATATTTGATATCTTAAAAGATTATATTGATTGGTTTTTATTAAATATTGATTTTGAACTTTAAAAACATATATCAAACTAAATAAAAAAGATATATAGCTTACTATGCATGGGTGCAATTGAGTGCGTGAGAACATACATATCAAAGATAGATTTTTTTTTGTGTGCAAGTGTGTGCACTGATGTCGAAGAAAGAGCAAAAAAAGTTGCACAAAACACATATCATATTTTTGATGTACATCGTGCACAGTAAACACAAAAGAGAAAAAAGAATATTTTTATTCATGCTTTTGTGTTTTTTTTTTAGAATACTTGGAAGAAATAGTTTCTTCTTTCTTTTCTCTACATCCTCCTAAGTTCCTGAATACGTGGCGCGTCCACACGCAGTTACCAGTTCTGAGAATAACTAGGAAGATCAGTGGTATAGACCATGAGCATATCGTAATGTGAATGAGTCTTCTACATAGATATAAAGATTTGATTTCTTCTCTTCTTCTGATTAATGATTTCAAATTCTTACGTATACGTATATTTTATTATTGTAATAATATTGTATGTATAAGTTTCAAAAAATTATGATCCCAAGTTCACTAGTCCCAGATCGTTTACGATCTATATAAAAAGTTTTAAAACCTATTTTCGCTACGTTACCAGTGATCAGGGTTCCAATATATGATCCTCAAATCCAATGTCTCTTGGCCATATATAGAGTATGCTTGAGGACATTTACACCACAACTTCTCAATATAATAGAGCTCAACACATCAATGTTCATCTGCTTAAAGTCTCAAACTTCTTCCTAATCCGTTTAGAGGTGGCATTTTTATTCTTAGAAACAGCTAGACAATTGTGCTCATTTATTAAAGTCTTGAACATATAAGTAGTCCTATCATAAGTTAGACTCCCATGAACCCTCCACGGACACCCTTTTGAAGAAGTGATTCTAATATTCATTATTAATTATGTTCAATTTAAATCCCACTTGAATGGAATAATCTAATTCGACGTCTATAAAATGTTTAAGATTCCTAAAAAATTGACCCACCTCTAGTCTAATTCGTTCATTCATATTTAATCTAAATGCTCTACCCATGTATGGTCGTTTCAACCTCATCTTCTCTGTGGTACCCATCCATTTCATTATAGGTCCCATCATCCACTCCATCATCACTATCTTTTCCACTCTCAACTAATCTATTTAAGTTGTAATCATATTCTAATGGAGTAGGACTCATAATCTAGATCTTGTTGATAGGCTTGGTGTTGAGGATATGGGTTGGGCTGTTGTAGATGTTGGTTCAGCTGTTGCTTGTTAGGTTCGTCCTGGTTAGACTCATTTGATTCTACATTTTCAAGGGAGAGATAATCCATATTGAAGTGGATTTGGTAGAATTTTCACTCCTCAAACTATAAAAAACGTCAAGTAAGTCAACATCAATCACAATGTCTCTAACTTCATCACTCCAGGAGATTGATACATCTTGGCTAAACTTCTCCCAATCACTTTAGACACACCCAAAGTCAACTTCGTGACACTATCTCAAATCATCTTCAAGATGATGTGGTCCCTAGTAAAATGACCAATTTAATGGTTTTTACCAAGGAAAGTTGTTGTTGCATAGAAAGTGAACATCCTACAAAAAAAATTGATAATAAGAAGAAACAGAGCATTGAAAAATATTTACACAATAAATCTAAAATTTTGTAACAAACAGGGTCGACCCTAGGCCAAGGCTACATGGGCGTCCGTCCAAGGCCCATCATTTAAAGGAGCCTCTATTTACATGTAATGAGTTATATGCATATGAGTTGAAATTAAAATGGCTTAATAAATGTATTTTCCCGTAGACAATTTAAATGGGCCCAAGTATTGGTTTTAAATAAGTCCAACAATACAAAGAAAAAAAAAATAGAAAGGACCCACATTTTTACTAATGCCCAATTCCCTTTACTTTTTCTTCAGACCCTTTCTCTAGGGTTTCAATTCATCATTCATCGGTCATCACTTAATTTATTTTTCTCTACCAAATGCATATGTCGTATCTCTCTCTCTCTCTCTCTCTCTCTCTCTCTCTCTTTATTGTTCGTTGTTTGTGTGTCTTATTGTTCGTTGTTTGTTATTTTAGATAATGGTAATATATTTCCTAAAAATCAACTATCTGGATATGAAAAAAGGAAAAAAAAAAATAGAACAACTGACTTAGTCTTAGAAGGGAGCTTTAGAAAAATTCTTTCCAAAAAAGTAGAGTCGGATTATTCACTTGAAAATCAAGTTGAAGGTTTAACCAATGAATCACAACACCCAACTCCTCATTTGACATGTCAACACAATGATCATTATATGGATAATATTCATGATAATGAAAATTTGGACAATGAAATTGAAAATGATGAAAGTCAACTCAATGATCATGTTGTGATTGACATGACTGAAAACGAGAATGTGGGCAATGAAATATAACAACCAACTCCTCATTTGGAAATTTATGATTCAAGTATTTGGGTAAACTTTGATAATAAAATGATTGATTTATTATTGAAAAAAGGTTCTATAAGAGAATACAATCTCATATTTTCTTCGGATGGTAAATCTAGACATTTTTTATGTTCATATTATACTCGAAAATTACTAAATGAAGAGATTCAAGATAGGAAATTGTTAGTTTATTCAAAGCATATACACAAAGTATATTCTTTCAATTATAAGTTGTTCAAGATAAGAATAAAGATTTTTTTTTCACATGAAGGATTTTGAGGCTTAGAGTACATGAAAATAGTATTGAGCATATCACTAATATGAGCACTTTGATTGATTTACAAAAAAAATGAAGCAATTGATAAAAATATACAAGATCAAATTACAAAAGGGAAAAATTGTTGAAAAGAAATTCTTGTAAAAATCATTGCTATTATGCATGTCTTGCCTGACATAATTTGGCTTTTCATGGAACCAATGAGAAAATTTACGAAAATAATAATAATAACTTTTTATGTTTAATTGAAATGATAGTAGAGGTTGATCTAGAAATGCAAGAGCATATTCGATGCATTAATCATAACAAGATTCATTATTACTATCTTGGTTATAATATTCTAAATAAGATGATTTCTACATTATCCTTTAATATCAAAAGTGCAATCATCAAAAAAATCAAAGAGCCAAAATATATTTCACTGATACTTGATTGGACTCTCGATATAAGTCATCAAGAACAAATGACGTTGATAATACAATATGTAGACATGTCCACTAGTAATATAAAAGTAGAAGAGTATTTTCTAAAGTTTTTAAAACTGAATGATACATATGGGATAATGCTTTTTAATGTATTACAAGTTGTACTTGAATATCTCGGTCTTGATATTAATGATGTGAGGGAGTAAAGCTATGATCATGATGGATCTAACATGAAAGAGAAATATCAAGGTGTGTAAAAACAATTACTGAAATATATCCTAGAGAATTGTATATGCCATATGCTTCTCATAGTTCTAATCTAACAGTGTGTGATATGACTAACTCTTGTGTTAAAGCGGTATCTTTTTTGGGAGTTGCTCAACGAATATATTTATCGTTTTCTAGTTCTACAAAAAGACGGAAAATTTTCAAGATATGTCTATGGCCTAACTCTCAAAACAATGTTCACAACACGTTGGGAAAGTTGTATTGATAGTGTTAAATCCATAAATTATTAAGCTCCCCAAATAAGAGAAGCTTTGTTAGAATTACATGAAAGTTGTAATGATGACAAAACAAAGAGTGAAGTTGATAGTTTAGCAAACGAACTGAAAATTTTGAGTTTTTAGTAGACATAACTATTTTGTATGATATCTTGTTTAGAATAAATATGGCCAACAAAATTTTACAATCTAAATATATGTGTATTGATGTTGCTATAGAACATTTGAAAGTGGTCATTTCTTTTTTAAAAAATTATAGATAAATTCGGTTTACATTTGCCATGATTGA
Organism: Dipteronia dyeriana; assembly: GCA_032871835.1. Lineage (NCBI taxonomy): Eukaryota > Viridiplantae > Streptophyta > Magnoliopsida > Sapindales > Sapindaceae > Dipteronia > Dipteronia dyeriana. The sequence continues at coordinate 95,217,155 of CM065296.1, read as the reverse complement.
TGCCAAAAGTATTGCATGTGATATGGAAATTGAACCACTTTTTGTTAAAAAAAAAGGTCAAATTCATAGAAAGAAACAGTTTGATGAGAATGAACATGAGGATATTGGGCAATTGGCCGAAGAATCTTTTAGAGAGAATTATTTTATTGTTGTATTTGATGTTGCTATTGCTTCCTTGAAGAGTAGATTGGAACAAATACAAATATTTTAAGGTGATTTTGGTTTCTTATATAACTCGAAGAAATTACTTTCATTAGATGATAATAAATTGAAAAAATATTGTGTCAACAACATGATACATTTTTAGATGTTGATTCAAATGATTTATTGGCTAAATTGAGAAAGATAAAAAGATTGAAATTGAAATACTTGAGTTTGTAAAAGCTTTAGATTGCTATCTGAATATATCAATAGCTTATAGAATGTTTTTGATTTTACCTTAACTATAGCATTCGTTGAAAGAAGTTTTCTAAATTAAAAATGTTGAAAGCTTATTTGTAGTCAACCATGTTACAAGAAAGGTTAAACTGGTTGACAATCTTGTGTATTGAAAATGAAATATCGAAAAATATTAAATTTGAAAATATTATTAATGCCCCTAAGGGGCGTAGCTCAACTGTAGATGGACGAGCTTGGGGCTTGGGCAAATGACTCTCAAGTCAGCGGTTTGAATTCGACCAATGATAAAAAGCTTTAAAAAAATATCTGATCTAGATAGGTGGATAAATAATATCAAAAAAGAAAAAGAAAATATCATTAATGAATTTGCTTGCCAAAATGCTAGAAGAAGACATTTCCAATGATATTTTGATACTCTTTACCGTGTTGTGATTTTGTTTTGTAGGATGTTTTAGGGATTTTTTAATAGCATGACATGTCAGCATGATTAGATATGACACGTCACAAGAGTCAGGAAAGATCAACCAAAGACAATTAATAGATGATCTCAAGGCCTAGTCAATACTACCCAAGATGGTCGGAAAAACTAACCGATCAGGCATAAATAACCTGGTCGAGGAAACTAGCCGATCGGGTAGAGACAATTTGGTCGGGACCATCGGTTGGGATAAAAGAATTCTGGTCGAGATTAGAAAATTGATCAGTTAAACAACGCGTGAGAGACATTAAAGGTAACTACGACTAACATACGAAGAATAATGATCTTATTCAAACAAGGAATCTAGAATCACACTCCAATAAAGAAATATCCTTATTTCCTTTCAAGTGTCAGAGAATTCTATTCGGGAAAGAACTCAAAGTTTCTAGAAAGATAAACACCAAACAGAAATGAGTCCAAATCAGGCAATAACTCAACTCTTCTTGAAGACTGCACACCGATCAGGAAATAAGTCTTAAACGGACTATTCAACTAGAATCCTACGAAGATTCTAATTTATTATACAAGATCTCTGAAACAGGAATGAAGACAAATATGACTTCAACAAGTAACCAGTACTAATTAAACACTATCACATTTCCTTATTTGTATAACAGTAATTAGGGTTATATACACAAATAAATAGACCCATAATTTCATTTTAAATATATATATATATATATATATATATATATATATATATATAACAACACATAGAAAATATACAAGAAAGAGAAAGAGAAAGAGAGAGATACACCAAAAATGAGAGATTGAGTGTGCAATCATTCTATTCATAGTGAATTCTTCTCTCCATCACCGGCAACCGTGGATGTTTTTCCACCTTGGGGTTTTACCACATAAACTTATGTGTGCATGCTTTTCCCTTTTTTCTATTTTATCCATAACATCTTCGTCAATTTACAAAAACCTATTAAACACGTGATTAATCCTACATGATCCGAAAATCACCGTCAACATAGAACTACGTGATTGTTTGAGCATTGCTGAAGAGTTGTTGCTGGGATATTTTGGAAATTTGGAAATACTCATTAATGGTCTATTTTTTATAATTTTTTTGCAAATGCTTACGAGTGACCTATATTTTGTAATTTTGTAAGCTATTAGCAATAATTTTGATGCATGACATTATATTAATAAATAATTCAGTACTTCTAGTCACATTTTGCTTTACTTATATGAGAAATTTATTTGTTTATATAATAAATGTATTTATCATATGATATTATTTCATCTTTAATGAATTTATTATTTTCTAACTAAATATACGAAAACAAATGCTTATGAGTGGCCTATATTTTGTAAGCTATTAGCAACAATTTTGATGCATGACATTATATTCAGTACTTCTAGTCACATTTTGCTCGACTTATATGAGAAATTTATTTGTTTATTTAATAAATGTATTTATCATATGATATTATTTCATCTTTAATGAAATTATTATTTTCTGAATAAATATATGAAAACAGGTTATATATATATATATTGAAAAAACAATGAAAAAGAATAAGGGATCCATTTTAGATTTCCGCTTCGAGCCTCTAAAAAGTCAGGGCCGACCCTAGTTACAAACCACACACACAATTTACCAAAATAACTGAAAAATACCCAAATTAATCATAATAATAGACACTAAAAACCATTAAACGTTCATAAATAGTTACTATCATAAATAATAATAATCATACGAACAAACACAATCAAAATGTTAACAAATCATTGTTTTAACATTAAACATACGATAAGATGATGTTGGTCCAGTGGTAAACCCCTCACACTTATACCACGAGATTGTAGGCTCGAGTCCTCCTATGTTAGGTTTTGACTCGTATTCTCAAGTGAACACAATGTTAACCAAACGAGACTCAATTGATGTGGAACTTCCCAGAGACGTGAGAAAACGTTTGGAAGTTAGAGTTGGTGTTTGAGGGAAGTTCGAAGAATTGAAGAATTGAAGAATTGAAGAATCGAAGGTCGAAGACAATCGTTGTGGGTAACGTTGTGGCATTTACAGCGGTTGAGACAATGATAGACAATGGATTGCTAAAACGTGGTGCATTCGAGGTGACTTGTAACAGTGTAGGGTGCGGGTGGCCAATCGTGACCAGAACCGTAGTCTATCATATGCATGCATGGAATGGAAAATCTTCAGCGGAAAAAGAAGTAAGTTGTTTCTGGAAGTTCTTGTACTTGAAGGAAAACGATTTCTCTTTGCAAAAAGATTTGTCATAAGAGGAAATAGTATTTATGTGGAACAATAAAGTCTGGTACGTGTAGGAGATGGATTTCCTTGTTGGTCTTAGCTCCCTGTAACTAGTATAAGTAGAACCTTGTAATTAGGTTATTTGTGTGGAGTAAAATGAATACCTGTAACATTAGAGAGTGGGTGGATCCGAAGGGAGACTCCTTGGAATATCTTGGGAGGGAACCAGGGAATACCTAGAGATCAAGAGGGAGATCCGTGGGTAATATTCATGGGAAACCTAGGGAATATTCCTGAAAGGGGTGTACTCGAAGGAGGACCCAGTGAGCTTAAGGGTTTGGTAAGGCTCTGTAGTTTGGGGTTTGGGTTATGAAAGAGAGAATCCTTAAGGATATGGTTGTAACAATTTATCATATAGTGGAACTTTCTCAGTCGTCCCGATGACCCGTGTTTTTTTTTCCCTAATTTAGGGTTTTCCACATATATCTTGTATTGTGTGATTGTTTATTTTCTCTCATGTTATTTTTTTCTACACTATAAACATTAATTGCTATGAGTTATAAGTAATATTAGACATGTCGTTTCCACGTTCTTTGGCTCAAATTCCCAATACTCACTCTCCAAAAACCCTGAATTAATGTAATTCTTAAAAAAAAAACATTAAACATACTATACAAATATTATGATACCATTAAACAAAATATAGTTTACTTCATACATTACTAAAGGAAAAAAATGGTAACTTTTTTTATAACATCCAAACAATTTATATATATAAAAACTTTGTAATAAAGCAAACTCTAAGATAAGAAACAAATCTTTTTTTTTTCTTGTTTTTCAAACGGTTTGAAGAAAAATACAGAGCATTAATAAACATTAACGAAAACTCGATCCATTTTTTTTTATAAAAAAACAACCTAGTGTTCTTACCTAGATACTATTAAAACTCACATATAAATTCTGACTTCAAAACACCAACAAACATAATCAAAAGGGGAATTTTATATATTTAAACAAATAACCAATATAAAAATTTCACAAACAAACAGTATAATGATAAATAGTAGATCAACCGATTTGGACAAGTTATACTGATTTGATACATACCCGACCTGTGTACAAACCCTGCAAACAACGTTTAACCCTACCTCAATCCGAGTCCCATTTTAAGTACTCTCAACACTCAAACGATCAGATCACTGCCTATCTAGGGCGAGTAGGGATTTTTGTCATCCTAGTTGTGTTGAGGACAGCACGTGACTCTCACAGTTACTGTGTGCTCTTGTTAGTTAAAAAGCAAAAATTCCCTCCATATTACAATATTACAGTGAGTCAGTGAGTGAAATGAGAATAATAGTATTGTTCCGGAAGGCACATGAAGTTGGAAAGCACCTTCATCAAAACTTGAACCATCTCTCAAATTCGAACTTGCTTAAACGAAAATCTGAATTTTACCAAACAAAAGCATACTCAGATGCAGATCAGCCCAGTTGGTCTTACTTCATAAGAAAACACCTCTCTCAAAATTCTCCAAGAGAAGCCCTTGTTGTATACTACCAAATTCGCCGTAAAGAAGAATACATTTTAGGTGTAGTCCCTTTAATTTTCAAGGCTTGTGCTTGCCTATCTAGCCTTAGTTATGGGAAAACGTTGCACGCTGAGTCTATTAAGTTCGGTGCTGATTTTGATGTTATGATTGGAACTTCATTGATTAACATGTATGCGAAATGTAACGACATTTTGGCTTCCCGTAAAGTGTTTGATTATATGCCTAGAAGAAATGTTGTTACCTTGAATGCAATGATTGGTGGGTACTTGAAGCATAAATATATGGATTCTGCATCGATTTTGTTTGATCAGATGTCGAATAGAACGGAAGTAACTTGGATAGAAATGATTCAAGGGTTTTCGAGAAGTGGAGATACAGTTAAAGCTAGGCACTTGTTCAACAAGGTACCACCTGAGTTGAAGAATGTGGTGACATGGACTGTGATGGTTGATGGTTACACAAGCAATGGAGAGATGGAGGCTGCTAGGGATCTTTTCGAGGAGATGCCACAAAGGAATTTCTTTGTGTGGTCATCAATGATTTCTGGGTATTTCAAGCGATGTGATATAAAGGAGGCCAAGGCTATGTTTGATCGAATCCCGGTTAGGAATTTGGTGAATTGGAATTCGTTGATTTCTGGTTACGTGCAAAACGGATTATGCGAGAAGGGCTTGGAAGCTTTCGGGAAAATGCAGGCTGAGAAGTTTGAACCGGATGAAGTTACTTTTGCTAGTGTTTTATCCGCTTGTGCTCAGTTGGGATTGTTGGATACCGGAAAAGAAATCCATAGTATGATTAATCATAACAAGATAAAGCTTAATCGGTTTGTTTTGAATGCATTAGTTGATATGTTTGCAAAGTGCGGCGATTTAAAGCATGCAAGATCAATCTTTGAAGAAATGAGGATTAGGAACAATGCTTGTTGGAATGCTATGATCTCAGGTTTTGCCATTCATGGACAATGCAAAGAGGCTCTTGAGTTCTTTAGAAGAATGGAGAGTTCGAACGAGAGGCCTGATGAGATCACATTCTTGTCTGTTCTCTCAGCCTGTGCACATGGTGGGTATGTTGATGAAGGCTTGCAATTTTTTTCAGAGATGGAGAAATATGCTTTGGCAGCAAACATTAAGCATTATGGGTGCTTGGTCGACCTTCTGGGACGTGCAGGAAAAATAAAACAGGCTTATGATTTAATTAAAAGAATGCCATTTAAACCAAATGATGCAGTTTGGGGGGCTCTGCTTGGAGCTTGCCGGATTCATGGAGACACAAATCTGGTGGAACAGATTATCATAGAATTAGGCACATCAAATAGCTTTGAATCTGGTGATGATTCACATTATGTGCTCCTGTCAAACATATATGCTGCTTCTGATAGATGGGAGAGGGCAGAATCAATGAGAGTGGTCATGGCGAATAAAGGGATCCCGAAAAATCCAGGGCACAGTTCTGTAATGCTCGGCAACACTGAGCAACAGATTGGTGGCGATAGTAGATAAAACTGGAGGTAACTTCTCGGGAGCTTTTCTCTACAATAGAACACTACAATATCTGTACAACTTAAACACTATATTCTATTTTGTTGTACATTCTAGAGAGATTTTCCCAAAATGGGTACTTTGAACGAAAATGTATAGTTTCAATTTGAACTCAAAGCTGCAAATAAACTCAACTCTTGTTTCTCTAGTTGATGTTAAAACTATATATGAAAAACATGCATACTATCTTTGTGCTGTCCCGAGTTTAGAGATCCAACTAGACAACACGAAAAGAGTCTGCTATCTTCTTCAAATCCTTGTAATGCCTCTTCCATTGAAGACCTAAAAAATGATACCAAAAACATGTAGTCGTTGCATTTAAAGCTATAATAGTTTACTCAATTTATGGTATGAATGATTAGAAAGGAAGGGAAATTCCTTACCACTTCCAGTAACATTGAACATATAGAAGCGATTTCCAGCTGCAGTTGCTGTAATCAGCACATGAGGCGGCTCCAACTCATACTGGTAATATGTTCTTCCAGAGTGTTCTGCTACCTCCATACTTAAAACCTTCCCCTCTACATTCTCCCCAATCACTTCGGGTCCAAATGCATTAATAACTTTTTCTGGAGGTCCAATCTTCTCAATCGTAGCATTGTCACCTAGATCTGTACATCATAACAAAAATGTAATAAAAGTTTTAATCGATCCCAACTGCTAAATACATAAATCCAATAGCAAAAAGCTAATACGAAGATTGGAACTCACTATCTGCGAATCTGAGAACAGGAGCAACAATGACAAACAATCTTCCTTCCTTTGGGCTGGCAAATCTCAGGTCAATCTCAGTGCCACCTAAATCTGCAATTGATACTGGAACCTGTGACAGATAAATTTCTCAATTGAAGTATAGAGTTCAGCATATTGTGAATTGAAGGAAGAAGAAAAATACCTCGTCCCATTCTTGAGGGATCGAAAAGGCGTAGGGAATGATTGGACTCCATCCAACACCATGCCCTCCAGATTTCTCATCTGGTCTGCGATAAGTCCTCCAACCTGTCTGAGCATATATTTTCCTTACGAAGGTGAAACAAGATTCAAACATTCTTTTTAAACAAACAAGATTCAGTTGATCTTTTGTGGCTCGACAGTCGACATGGAAACTTGAACACGATATCTATGAGTTCTACTACCGTACAGTTTCAGTATAATTACTTATTTGTTGTTAGTCATTGGATTTAAATTCAAGAATCAAGAGTATACAAAAATCAAAGATTTTAAATTAAAAATAGAAACGTAAAAACTCACGTAACTACTCCTGTAACTATGCAGGTTCCGTATAATAGCTAAATCCGATATCTATATTCCGACAGAAATATAGAAACAAACATCCTTCTGTATGAATATGCATACAACAATTAAGACCAACCTTGTTCATCTGGTTCAGATAAACCAGGAATCCTCCCAGCTAACAGACCTTGTTTCACAACTGCTAGACCCTCTCCAGCGAATCCCAAAACTGTAGAACAACCCGACGAAGCCCCATATAGCAAAACCGATCTTCTATTCACAGCTCCACTGTGTATCTCAGTTTCTCCATCACTTGCTCTGTAACATGCAACTGTTTTATTAACCCTCGAAATCCCATTTTCTGGTGAAGTATGGTGATATCTCCAGGAAAAGCTACAGTTGGTGAATAAGGATGTTCCCATTTACTTAAAAAAAGGTGTTCAAGGGAATTCAAGAGCAAAAACAAGAAAGCTGAGTTTTAGTTTCTTTGAAGAAAATAATTAAAGAGACGAATCGAAGGATAAAATTGAGGGTGGGAAAATGTTGTAGAATTTGAGGCCCTCCTCGAGGTGATTTTTGTGGACATGGTGTCACACCTGTGTCTATAGTGATCAGTGAGGACTGAGGATTCTCTATGATTAAAGATCAGCATTTCTAGCCTGACACGTGGCACCTTGATTTCTCTCTCCTTTTCGATCAAAATGAGTCAGTTAGTTGAACACCGTCAAACTTAACTGTCGATTGGAGTCATTTTAGTATTTTTACCATATATATCTACTACAAAAGAATTTTTAAAAGATCCTGCCATTTTTTCATAATTACAAATCAAACCCAAATCTACATTTTTGAAAAAATATTAACTCTATCGTCGGTGAGTATCTCCGATTTCAAGAACGGGATTGTTGCCACCATGGAGAAAGGTTACTTGGCATCATTTTGATTTTTGATCAATAGTTGAACATCAAGCCTTAATGCCTTATTGGCACAACTCAACAACGTATTTTAATACAATTTGCCAGTACGGATGAACAAATTAACATCAGCTAGATATATGCTAATATGTTAACAATGTAATGAGGTTCGATTCCACCTTGTTCAATAAAAAAATAATAACTAAAGAAACATTTCATCCATATTTCGGAGAATAAATAGATGAACTACGTTAAGTAATTAGTATTGGTATAGTGACAAGGATGCGGCGGGTCAAGTAGTTCCCAGTGTATTACGGCCATGTATTCTGCCCAAGTGGCAGAGGCGATGGCTGTAATGCACGGAATTCAGCTGACTCGTGATATTGGCCTACAATCAATATTGATATCATGCTGCTGTTAGAGAATATGAATCGTAAAGCTGTGGAGTATATACCGAGAAAGGCGAAGCAGGATGCTCATTTTCTTATAAAATTGGAATTATTGAGTAGTGAGAATCTGCACCGGATGATAGTCCTCCTTCTGAGTTGATGTAGAGTATGTGTCGAGAAAGACGAATCATGTGACTAATTTTCTTGTAAAACAATAGTGAGGATCCATACCGGATGGATGATAGTCCTCCTTGTAAGTCATTGTTTACCGGAAAATTTTCCAGACTGTTTTTATTGTTTTTTTTTTTATCAAAAAAAGAAAAAAGAAAAAAAACAACAACGTTATTAGTACTAGATCTCAGGAGATACCACCTTTAGTAGATTACTGATATTTCCTTGGTAGCAAAAACAAAAAGATCAAAAGAATTAGAGTTCAACAATTTTAAATAGGAAAATCAAAGTATAACATTAAAACTTGCAACCTTAAAAGAGTTGGACCAGATCAGCAAGTTCAATGCGAGTGAATAAAATCCAAGTAGACCACAATCCGATCATAGTTGCCGGTCTGATTCACCAGCCCAAAACGAATTTGAGAAGTATGGTTGAGACTTCAGTCTTTCAACCATATCATAGCATTAAGAGATAAATGTAGTAGAACTAATGACTCGGTTTGATAGTACTGCAACTTTTATTATAATCATCTTTTGTAGAGTTAACTGGTAAATGTTTGGTTAATTATAATTTTAAAACTGATATATAATTTAAAAGCAATATATAAAGTAGTTTTATTGAAAAAGTGTCGAGATTAATTACAATAATTAAAATAGACATGATTTTAAAACTTTACTTCATTCTTTTTATTTAAATAAATAAATAAATATTTAAGTATAATATTAAAATTAGAAAAAAAAATCTATAAAATTTTAACTTGATTTCATATGGATAATATTATAATAATGATATTTTAAAAGATAAATTATGGAGGTGTATTTATTCAAAATTTAATTAGACAATTTGGGAAAGTAAAAGTCTAGTGGTATTAGATTGAATTTTTTTAACAATTAGATAAGTTTAGTGGTATTTAATAAAGACTTTTAAGATTTTTTTTTAATAGTCCATAGTCTTGTGGTATTAGGTCTAGACTTTTAAGATTTTTTTTTAAAAATCCATATTATCTTGTGGAATTAGATCTAGACTTTCAAGAAGCGGTGAATTGTCTAGTGGTATTGGATTGAAATCAAGATTTTTAAGATTTCATGATAAAATATATTTTTAGTCTTTTTAGTGATATTTATAAATAGCTTGAACTCAAAACTGTCTTGTCATCTCCCTCAATACTTTCAAGACTTTTCTCTCTCGTTCAAAATCATCTTCAACTTCCTCAACCTCCATACCCCCATCAAATCTTCATCATAAATTTTTAGTTTCCTAAACTTCCATGCCTCATCAGATCTTCCCCGTACCCCATCAGATCTTCAACTTGAACGAGTTGTGGTCCACGGATGGATGATTAGTGACTGAAGTTTGGAGATTGGACGGTGGAGTAATGCAATAATTTTACTTTGTTTTTTTTTTTTTAACTTAATTTTCATTGAACAGATGTTGAATAATGATTCAAAATCGTGGCATCTTTATTATTGTTTATGTTCTTTTTGATAGGTGTAAATAATGATTTATTTATACATAAATTGGAATGACTAGTGTGGATAAAGATATAGATGTTTTACTAATATATATATAGTGGTTCTCAAGTAAGGACGACCCTAAAATTATAAGTTAAGGACGTTCAATCACAACGACACATTCATATTGGGTGTGAGTATTCGTTAATGTGAAAAGAAAATTGAATACTACAATCGACTCTTGAAAATCCATAATTATAAAAATAAAAAAATCTTGAAATAAAGTCAAGATAATCATAATAGTCTATAAATAAAATTAAAAAACTTTTTCAGAATTCTAAAAGTCTAGTTCATATAATCATAATAATCTTAAAAATATAATCATAATTATCCTAATATTCTTGTAAATCCTTAAAATCCTTAAAATCCTTATGCCTTAAAATTGTCCATTAAAATCTCAATCCAATAAACCCTCCTAAATCACAGTAAAAACTTACTAACCAGATTATCAATTAATCACCTTTTGAAGCTTTATTAACATCATTTCTTGAAAATTATAAAATAAATTGATTTTAACATTTCAAAATCAATACCAAACTGACTCTAAAACAAAGCAGCAAAGCATATGATCTGGTCTCTGCGTATCTGGTTAAAGATACATGCAAGTATATAATCTGAATGCAACATGCCACTGGAAATACAATCAGCTATTATAAATATCATTAACCATTTCTTTTACAAGGTATACAATCATTTGAATCTCTCTATACAATATTCGACTTATAGAAGAAAAAACAAAGTAAGGAATGAATGAAAGGTTATTATTCTACCAGGTGAACATAATCTACAACTCAAAGATTAGTGGCAGGAACCCAGAACTTATAGACAGAGTCCAAAAAGGCTGGAAATATATGGAAACTGTCGCCGCGTGTATAGAACAATTACAGCCTAGTGATCACGGTTAAGGCAATGGCATAGGAAGTTTCCAGTTGAAGAATTCAACCAAATCTCTATTCACAACAGACCCATTGTGCAGCCAGAATGTCTCAGCTGACTGGTGGAATTGCCTCACTTTCCTCTGAAGTTCCCACATTATTCCTTGCATTGCAGAACATGGCTCTGATTCAGGTGCATAAACCCATAAGCACCTTATTTGTCTGCCATTGGCTATCATCCGTTCAATATCTTCATCTGAAAAGCAGGCCAAATTTGAGTTGCACGATGATATAAATACAGCAAGTTAATGACGCAGGAAGCAGGAAGCAGGAAGCAAGAAGCAAGGTTTGCAGAATCTGACCTGGAATTGAAGCTAGGTACTCCAAAAGTTGGGGACCTATTTGATGGGATGGCCATTTGATTGATATTTGAGTGTAGTCGATGACATTTTGAAAAGGAAATTCTGCCTGATCTGATAAAATGACTGGAACACACTCCTACAGCAAATACCATTTCCATTATTTTCAGTCAATCAATCACCCCTGAAATTCTGGTAAAAGAGGGAGAGGGACAAGAGAGAGGGGAGAGACCACAAAAAAAGATTCGTAAAAACGAAGTGACCATGATGACTCTCCACGTGGTGCAATACAGAACTTGGCGTTGCGCAGGTGTTGAAAATATTCCAACCTTCCCAATTTATCAGGCCCTTTGAACTTCAACTCTGGAGATTCCAACTGTTTATAGTATCAATATGTATATTTTCTATATAGCTTAAAACAAAAATGAAAAGTAAAAGTTAACAGAATCCAGTGATTGAAAGTAGGGCCTAATGATACGAGGTTACATGGTTTGCATGCTGATCAACCATAAGATACCATTGGCATACACAAATCCTTCTCAATCCAACTAATAAAACCAGAAAAAGTGGACACAAAAGGAATGCAATGCCAGATCAAGTAACACATACAAACAAAAAAAAAACAAGTCTTGGAAAAGCAATCAAATATGAAGCACAGAACAATGCCAATTACAATACAAAATGCAACTGATTCACAGTTTTAGGCATTACAGGTATCAAAGAATGAGCATATGATGCTAATATTTGAACTGTGCTGCAAAATACTTTCTATGTGCATCTCCAAACTAGTGTAAGCGACTCAACATTGCTATTAGAGAGTAATTGTTTCACAATAATGCAAGAAATGTTTCCTGTCCACCTGATCAGGTAAATTGGTGATGCTTGTGTATTAACAATAGTATGCTCGACCTCTGCTTTCACAAATTTCCAAAATGTAAGTAAATGGTTAAGCCACCTCCAAATCAAAACACCATGACGAACACCAAATCTTAGATATAGGTGAATGTTTTGAGTTTCAACTGATCTCTACTTTAAGCCAAAACTAAACTACAAATATCAAGTTTAACAAAGATATTTGATTCAAGTAATAACTTGGACCAAGAAGCAGCATACCTTATCTGGATATTGCTTTGCAAGCTCTATCAACTGAAGACGGCCAGCCTTCCCTTGTGCACGACCTAAATAATTTGCCAAATACTTTCGCCTTGATAGAGGCAAAGGCTGTACTAGTTTAGGGCCATGTTTAGTCATTCCATCTTCAACATTCCCAGGAATTATGATATCTTTCCATGTATTAAAGGCACTTGTGTCTCTCTTATCAGTTCGATCCCCCTGCAGAACACACAAACGAACAATGTTTAGTCAAACACGGAACAAGCATGAAAACACCATCAGTGTCAATACACCATAGACAACACGGATAACAAACCCCAAAAAAAGTAGTAACATGGACAAATACAACATTTTTATGATATTTAATAAAAAATAAAGAGTTGAAATAACAGAGGAAAAAAATGATAATGACAAAAGTCCATGTCCAACACCATGCAAAGCAAGGATTATCAAAGTAAGCTCATAACAAGAAACAAACAATTCTCATGGTTCTTCTCACAGCTAAGCAAATCATAAATTATCTATATAAAAGTGCCCATGGATTAAGGTTTCAGGCATATTGGAAGTTCTATGCAATTGATGCCTATGCCATAATCCAAACCAAGTATCAATTTTGGCCATCTCATAAAAACAATTTCTACGCCTACATGGTTACTGTGCCTAGTTGTAAAAATAGATATTTTACCCACATTCAACAAGTGACTAGAAATTAGGCTTTTTTATTTTTATTTTCCCTTTAAATTTATTTTTAGAAACAAACTTTGAATGCAAATTAATTTGCAGCATAATACAGGCAAGAATGCTAACTTAGAAGTCACAATAGACTATCAAATCAATTCTATAGTAATTCTATTTTATAGAAGTGTGAGGAAGTAGGTGTTGGAGAAGTCACATCTTGTAAAGGGCAAATTTGTAGAGGCCATTAACAGAGTATGGACCATTAGCTCCACAAATGAAGAAAGAAATACAATAAGAAGTCCAGTAGAGCACAAATCAAGAAAATGTCTTGAGCAAATACCTGATCCTAGATAACAACTAATTCCAATTGTAAGTTTTTCAAATATTTGTTTGATAAACAAGTACAATGTTTCATGTTTGGCTCATGTTTCATGTTGAGCTGGGCCAATCTATAAACGAACCTAGTCTAGGTACATCCCGTTTGAATGGAAAGAAAATATTTTTTACTCTGCAGACCGTAACATTTTCTTTATCTTCAAACTTTATAAGGTAAAATAATATGGAACCATTGATGATTAATTTTCTCTCCTAAAAAAAGGAAAATTACTATTCATAAAAATAACAAATTACTTTTCAAATCGGAGATTGAGAAAAGGAAAATTGCTCTTAATTCTTAATTCAAAAGCTCTTCAATTAATGTTCAATAAATCTGAAAACAACATAGTTCACATACTAGTTCCACCTAAAATACCAACAAATAAAAATAAGTAAATATTAAAATAGATCACTATCACTACAAGCCCATAACTGAATAAGAGAGACTAGCACTCACTTCCAAGCAACCAACATACAACAGGTTTTCTAATTGGATCCCCATATTCAAACTTAATTTCATTCATGGTAATTAGATAAATCAAAGAGGCCACTAATTGATCTGAGACATAGGATTTGGTTAAAGAAGCATTATAGATTACTCTAGGTCCATACACGACATTTTTATAAGCTGATCACGAGACTGAGATGACTCATCGCATTGACAGATCCTGTTCATATGCAGAATCCGCCACTTTTTAAATAGAGAAGGAATTCATAAACCGTCAATTTCTCAAATCATTTTACAATCTCCATTTTCAAAGTCATTTACAATTTAACACAGATTTAATAATTCTAGATCCAGTTGTCAGTTTGTCACAACATAAGAATCAAATGCTTCCTGGTATGGAAAAATCGAGAAAGCAGAAACATCTAAGGCCTTAAATCAAATCAACATAGCATAAAGAAATGGGCACATTAGCTTAACCAATGAATGTGTTGGGAAGGATAGTACCTCAGGAGTGAGAATTATGGAACGATTTATGTATGTTGCCCAAGATTTAAATAAGTGAGCTCCAGCACCACTACAATTGAATAGAAGCAATCATAATTACATCAATATGAACATAAACTCACAAATATGTACAAACATAAAAGAAACCACATATCAATGTATATTGCTGCCAATATAAGAAACACAAGACTAAAGGGTTTCATCTTTTAAAAATTACTGCCGGCAATATCACAAATCACTATATTAAATAAGTTCATCTTTTATTAATTAAGATCTTGCAAACAAACCTTACTCTACTAAAATTGTTGCAGGTTCCACCATTGCTTACTTACATGCCATGGAAATAAGATACAAGAAGAGTAACAATGCTATCAGAATGTAACTGTACAACAAATCTGAGTCATGAACTTTTGAACACCTTTATTACAGTAAACAATCATATCACTTAAGTTGATAAATATTAATTAAAACTTCCTGTCATGCTCTTTTTCTTTTTTCTTTTTTCTCTTTACTGTAGTAATAAGTCACTAGAAGCATCTTTCAGGCTCAAGCTCACATTTCTTCATTACAATACTAAAACTAAGAAAAGGGGTGAGAAAACCACAAATACCAGGAAAGGTATGAACCAAGATTTTTCTATGCCATCAAATCTGTCAAGCACAAATGCAGGTATATACAGCTAAGTAATCTATCTAGTTTAGCCACAACAAATTTTCAGCATAAAAAACAAATGATAAACCCAAAATAACTATACCTTGGGAAGATGAATATATGGTCACGGCCTCCAGATCTCCTAAAATACGGCATTTGACTCAAGACCTGAAAAACAGCATCATCAACAATATTTGGTGAGTGTGTGTGTCTATCTCTCTCTATATATAAAGGCATGTGAATGTGGTTGAAGCTGAAAATAAATTTTTTACCTTGACATAGGTTTGGTTAATCTCTTTATCATTAAGACCTCCATTCATCCTAACACATTTAGCATAAGCAGGGACAAAGAATAAATCCGCTTCCTCTTTCTTTCTCGTCTGAAATCTTGAATTCAGAAGAAATCTATGTGCTTTAACCTACATGTTTTATACAAATAAAAAAAAATGTCGTTTGAAGGTAAGTTTTTCGAATTCCAATACCTGATTCTAGCAAACAACTAATTCCAATTGAAAGTTTTTCAAATATTTGTTCGATAAACTAGTACAATGTTTCATGTTTGGCTCATGTTTCATGTTGAGCTGGGCCAATCTATAAATGGACCTAATCTAGGAACATCTCGTTTGAATGGAAAGAAAATATCTTTTATTTTGCAGACCATAACATTTTCTTTATCGTCGAACTTTATAAGGTAAAATAATATGGAACCACAGATGATTGATTTTCTCTCCTTAAAACAAGGAAAATTACTATTCACAAAAATGTCAAATTACTTTTCAAATTGGAGACTGTGAGAATAGGAAAATTGCTCTTAATTCTTAATTCAAAAGCTCTTCAATAAATCTGAAAACAACATAGTCCACATAGTAGTTCCACATAAAACACCAACAAATAAAAAATAAGTGAATATTAAAACAGACCACTATCACTACAAAACCCATAACTGAATAAGCGAGACTAGCACTCACTTCCAAGCAACCAACATACTACAAGTTTTCTAATTGGATCCCCATATTCAAAATTAATTTCATTAATGGTAATTAGATAAATCAAAGAGGCCACTCATTGATCTGAGGCATAGGATTTGGTGAAAGAAGCATTAATAGATTACTATAGGTCCATACACAGGTCAAGAGCATGCGATTACTCATGGCATTGACAAATCCTAAACAACCACTTTCTCAAATCATTTTATAATCTCCATAACGTCGTCATTTACAATTTAATGCAAATATTTAATAATTCAAAGGGCGGAGGAAATTACCTGAGTGCCCCACTGGCCTTTAAGGCAAGAATCGGCGGAGATGGTTCCATCTCGTCCGTACATCAAGTGTTTTAAGCCGTCGATCTCGTTCTCGTCGTAAACGTAGATCTTAAGGGAGAGGTGGGAGCCGTAGCCTCGTTGAGGCCAGGAGAGAGATCGTTCGCCGCCGACATTGAGTTGTGAAGCGGCGTCGTTTTGAGTGAGGGAGGAGTGGTGGCACGGAGAGAGTGAGTGGTCGAGGAATCTGGTGAGGAAGAAAGTGGCAGCGACGAGGAAGAGGGCGGCGATCTGATGGGTGCGAGTGCAGGGAGTTTGGTGGTGGGCTGTGAAGATTCTGGGTTTGTTGCTTATGCTTCCCATTTCTCTCTCTCTCTACTGACTACTCAGGTTTCCGATTTTCAGTTAAGTCAAGTCTGGCCAGAGCTTAACAAACGACGTCGTTATAAATAGAGGTAAAATCGGTTGTATATTATAAGACCGATGTATATGTTAGTTTTAATTTTAAATTTATATAAAAAAATAAAAAAATATTATATTTGATATATTATTTTAGTATTGTATTTTAATATATAATTTTATTTGAAATTTTATTTATATATATTTATTATTTAAAATCATAGAAATCAACAAATATACTTAATGTATTCAATTTATATAATATTTTTATTATTTAAAATTATAAAAGTCAATAATTAATTTATTGATATAGTATAAAAATATTTATTATTGTGTCAAATTTAGTATATGTTATTCTTTGTATCAAAGTTGGTACAAGGAATAATCTAAACCAAATTTGGTACAACATTTGACATAACATTGGAGTATACTTTTTTCACTTTATACCAAATTATAACATTAGCACAATCTAATAGTATTACATTAGAGATGTTCTAAATCAATGAAAATGGAAGGAAATAGCATCGCCTATGTTTCAAAGTTTAAAAATATTGCATCCAAAAAAACAAACGTTACAAAAATATCTATTCTTGATGTTCCATTCCCTAAAGTGTCCACTTGGGAATCAAAATACCCTTTCCACTTAAATATAAATTGAAAGGAAGAGGAAAATAATATGGAATAGGCCTTTCAAGAACCCATGGTTCCTATCTATTCAAGATGAATTTTCAAAATCCTTTAAAGTCCATAATTGTCTATCATCGGGATTTACAAAGGACCACCAATGAGTTTTTTCTAGAAAATTATAAAATCTTGTTTCAATAAAAACGGATTCTCTACTAGGTACTTTTATAGAACTAGTAATTAGCAACACAAGCTTTTAGAATGCTTCAACGATCTCTTTACTTTCAAAATTTATGACTTTTCTTATATTTTCGTAAACTTAGCAAGGCTTTTGAGTATCTAACTATATAAATAAAAACCGATAAAACAGAGGATACTTGAAAATAAGGATGCTTACTTGAAAATATTCTCAGCTTTATTGATTGAAAATTAATGCAAGAAAACAATCACAGGAGTATGTGAGTACAAGGATGAGAGGTTTTTATCTCTGGATTTGCACGTGTGTCGCAAATGAGAGCATGCCACTATTTTTTTATAAAAAAAAACTGAGAAGGAAATGGCCAAGAAAGTCAAAAAGTTAACGGTAAAAGTTATCCCTACCTTTTTTTTTACTTGTCGTTTGCTAACGACACTTGCTTTCTTGTCATTTGCTACCGACACTAGCTTTCCTAACTTATCTTTATCATCTCCTACAATCGTTACTAACTTCTTGTGTCGATGGTCAAGTATCCATGTTGTAATAAGCTATTTCATCAAGAGTATTTGTTTCTTCTTCAGTAAAATATTTTGCTAGTCTAGCTTATTCTTCCTCTTAGAGTTCTCTCAGATAATCACCTGTTTCAAGGCTAAGAAAAATCTATGGAATAAGATATTTACACATTACATCTAGGCTTCAAATGAAGATGGACATGTGAGGTGTCTGGCCAATCAGTTTTGGTCTGGAAGAATTTACACACTCGTAATACTTTTATGCTCTGTATCTATGTAGGTATTCAATACATATATCTTCACCATCACTGGGTGGGTAGTCATCACGCATATATTGGACAGGGAAATTGTAATGAACTATTAATATAATGATAGGCTGGTAAATAGTTTGACAATCTATAAGGTTGGTTGACAATCCATTATGCAGGTACAAAATTGATATCAAGATAGAAATCGTATTTTCCTCCATACATCCTGATAGATTGTTAAAGTCTTTCAGGAAGAAAAGGGATTTTCAATATATTAGTAGCATGGAGAGGCCATCAATTATTCCATAGCTAAATAATTTTTCAATACCAACTATATCAGCAAAATCTGAAAACACTAATTTCCATAGGGAAAATGTCTAAATTAGTTTGTACTGTGACAAACTTATATATAACTTTATTATTTACTCTTTTTTCTTGCATCCATGTGGTCATACCGGCAGGTAATCTTTTACTTGAAGCAAGAAATTTTTAAATTTTTATAAAACTCTTTAAATGTACATTTTATGTTATTCCAAAAATAGTTTGTTTTATATCTATAGGAAGTTTTTCTACTGCTTTGAGAATATTTTTTGCTTGATCTCACATAAGGGTAATATATGATATTAAGGGGTTTTTCTTTAGAGATTGCCTTCTCTTTGGCTTTCGAGATTATAGGCTTTTCTTCATCAATTTTCATTTTTGAAGATGTTCTGTAAAACGATCAGCCATCTCTAGCTTTTGCTTTTGTAGTACTGAATTTTCTTCTTGAAATATTTCTAGTAGCTCTTGTAGGGTCTTTCTACAACTTTCTAACTCTTCTGAAATTCAATATCTAGACTCATTGATTTCTTTAAATTTATTCATAATGCTTAAGACTTGGGTTCTATCATAAAAACAACCATTAAATTCTATAATTGGTTCAGAACCCGCTTGATTTTATAAAAATAGTTATAAAGTGGTGTCAGCTTCAATAAAAGAGTACAATCCATTCAACAAACATAACCGTTTCTTGCCATGTTGAATAAATTCCAACTTTTTTTCCTTTATATACTACATAGTAAGAAAACCTGTTATTTTCTATTACTTGTTTATCTTTATATATATTTTTTTCCTTTATATACTACATAGTACGAAAACCTGTTATTTTCTATTACTTGTTTATCTTTATATATATATATATAAATTGACTTAAAACATTCAAAGCATTTAGAAAACCTTTGTTATTGTTATATGTATAGTTTGCCGAACGTACACGTCACTGACAGGTAGGACGATCCCTTAGAAGATTGCCAGATGGGGCATCCGAGTTGGCATCTAGAAAATACCCTTCAAGATATCACAAATGAATAAGAACCCGAGTAAGTATGAACGCGAGTATACGGCATGTTGTGCCCTACTCGGGACAGAGTACTTAGCACATTACGTTCTACTCGGGATAATACGGGAAACCCGAATAAAGAAATCCAGTACACGATTCACAGGGGTGAACCAAGAATCATGTTCCAATACGCAAGACATCCATATCAAAAAGAATTTCAAGAAGAATGAAACACCAAACAGGAAGCAGATTCCAAATCAGGCAACAACTCTACTTTTTCGAGAAAACTGCACATCTACAAGGAAACAAGTCCTAAATAGGCAATACCACCAGAGTCCCATTCGATCTCCACATGATCTCCGAAATAGGAAAGAAGAGAAGACAACTTCAACAAGCAATCAGACTTGATTAAAATACAATTCCTTTTACTTGTACAACAAGGATTAGGGTTCTATGCATGTATAAATAGACACCCGATCCAATTATTAGGGGATATATAACCCATATACAGAAAAAATCACTACAAGAGAGAGGCAAAAGAGATCGAGTGTTGTAATTCTTCATTAAAATAGTGGATTTAGCTTGGTTGTGTATTCATCCACCCGTTGACGTTTCTCCGATCACCGGAGTTTTACCACGTAAACTCGTGTCGTTATTACTCACATTACATTCTCTTTCTCTTTCTCGTTTTGACAGGTCATAACGAAATCCATCATTGTTGACTTTCTCACCCATCGAGAAATCGACGTCAACCACTGGCGCTAGAAGAATGGCCAAACTTCCGATCTGATTAAGAAATGACTAGCAGCGGAAGCAAAGATAACTCCAGGGATATCCAAAATATTCAAATTATACACATGCAGGGGGGGTCACTCAGGATCCCACAACAACCTTCAGGAATCAACCGATATCCCTGACTGGTATATAGCAAATCCCTCATACCAGCGAGGATATAGCACGTCATTTTTATGATGCACTGTAACAGTTATTGGCAGATGCAGTGCGAGAAGGAATAGATCTTTTGGTTGCGGGAGAGGCGTATCCGCCAAAACCTCCACGAAACCAGATGTACCAGTAGCCGTTGGAAATTCAGATCAAATCAATTAGGCTGGGGTATAACACGTTACCCGGACAAGGATGGTGAAACGCTCGAAGAAGAACGGCCACGCCAAAAGCGGAGTCACAGTCAGGCGGATAGACACCGTAAGTATGACCGGTATAGAGATCAATCATCATTATTAGAGGATAGCAATCGGCACCATCGTAAACGTCGTCATGAAACCATACGCCTGCAAGGATTAACCCATGAGAATTGGGAATAGAATGAAGAGGAGCTGGAAACAGGTATGACGATCACTCGACAGTTTAACCATCACGGAAAATCGGTAAGGGTCAGAAACGTCATGATTCAGAGCCTGACCCTAGAAATCGAAAATAACAGATGCCAAATGGATGCACTGATCAGGCGGCACAAATACAATAAATTGTTTGACAATGATTCTGACAACCCTTTTACTAGGGACATCCTGTGAACCCCATTCATAGAAAGGTTCATGATGCCACACGTGGAACAGTTCAAGAAGGATACAGATTCTAATGAACACGTCAGACGATATAAAAGCGCTATGACTCAGTATGCCCATAACGACCCTTTGATGTGTCCTAATTTTCTACAAACTTTAGGAGACACAGGCTCAAGATGGTTCAAAAGATTACCCCTGGCAAGTATTGGGAGTTTCAGCGAATTGAGCAGAAGCTTTTCAAGATAATTCCTAAGCAATGTGTACAGGAAAAAGTCGGTCACTTACCTTTCTCAGCTGAAGCAAGGTAATGACGAGTCACTGAAGAAGTACCTGAGGAGATTTGGCCAGGCGGTCTCAGAAATCGGCAGTGCAAATGACGAATCAATAATCGCTGCATTCATAAACAATCTGCAGAATGGACGGTTGTCTTTTGATCTAAGAAGGGCTCGTCTAACCAGATATACAGATATGATGGATATGGCTGGAGGATATGCATTTGCCGAGGAAGAGGAGGTTGCTACATGCATGGAGGGAGACCCGAACAGAAAGATGCTGAGTCAAAGGTACCGAACCATAAAGGAAAACAAAAAGGGAATGGTAAAGAAAGGAGCAAGGACGACGGAAGTGGGCGTAATGCTGACCAAACCACGAAAAAGTTCTGAGGAAAATACACGAACTACATCATACTCCGGAAAAAATAGGAAGAAATCCTGGCAATACTAGAAGTAAAGAATCTGGTAAAGAAGTCAAGTCGGCAACCTGAATTTGCTAGGCGAGACACGACCAAATATTACAGGTTTCATAAGGAAACAGGTCATGAGACCTCCAAATGTTACCAGCTTAGAGACTACATAGAGACCCTCATTCCGGAAGGACACCTGCAAGATATAATCCTGAAGAAAGATGAGAAGTCAGAAATTAAGAAAGAGACCAAGACAGACCATTACTCTGGTCGAAACAAAAGGGCCAGTCCCGAGGCAAATGAAGTGATACAGACAATCTTTGGAGGACCATCAAATGGGAGAAGTAACCAAGAGCGAACTTAGAAAATCCGATAAGTGGTGGAGGCAAAACAGAATTTTGATGTTAACTCTGTCTAGTCAGACCCGAAAAGAATAAATGAAGGATGAGGCCCGATAGTATTCATGGAGGCCGATTCACATGGGGTAGACGTCCGACCAAATGAAGCCCTCGTTATAAGTGCCCGAATTGGCCATAGAGAAGTTATGAGAATTTTAGTACACAATGGCAGTTCGGCAGACATCCTCAATGTGGCCTTTTGTGATCAGCTTAGGTTAGATCGAAAGGATTTGCAACCTTTCCATACCCCACTCAGAGGATTTAGGGGAGTCGAGGTCAGGTCACTCGGGACAGTGAAGCTGCCTGTAAAAATCGGAGTAGCTCCTTGTCAGAAAATAGTGTTACTCGACTTTGTGGTGGTAGACTTGGACAATTGGCCTTACAATGCACTGTTAGATCAACCATTCCTGAACAAAACTACGGCAGTAACGGCTACGTACGCTTTAATGATCAAATTCCCAACAGAATGGGGGTAGAAGTAGTCAAAGGGTCCCAAGAGATGGCCAGAAGAGCTAATCTTTATGTTTACAAAAACAGGGACAATAATGAGCAAGTATATGTCGTAACACAACCAGTTCATATCAAGCAGGAATCACTGTTGTTCGAGTTCGATCCAAGGGAAGAACCAGAGCTATCTAAAAGTGAACCGATAGAAGAGATAGTCTTAAAGGAAGATGAACCAGACAAGAATATCAAGATTGGGGCCAATTTGGAAGGAAAGGTTAAGAAAGACCTTATTTATTTGCTTAGAGAATACAAAGATGTTTTCACTTGGAGTCATGAAGACGTGGTAGGAATAGATGCCCGAATAATATCACATCATCTGGCGGTGGATCCAAACGTGAAACCAGTAATACAAAAGAGAAGGTCATTTAACCTCGAGAGAAGTCAAGCAATTAGGCAGGAAGTGGAGAAGTTACTCGCTGTAGGGTCGATCAGAGAAATCAGCTACCCTCAGAGGGTAGCAAATGTGGTCCTGGTCCATAAGAAAAATGACCAGTGGAGAATGTGCGTGGACTTCACGGACCTGAACAAAGGATAGTTTTCCACTTCCGAGAATAGACCAATTGATGCTACATCGGGCCATGAAATACTTAGTTTCATGGACACTTACTCGGGATATAATCAAATCTAAATGAATAAGGCTGACAAAGAAAAGACAGCATTCACGACCGATCAAGGTTTATGCTGTTATATAGTAATGCCTTTTGGCTTAAAAAATACTGGAGCAACATACCAAAGATTGGTCAATAGGATTTTTGCTCGTCAAATAGTAAAAAACATGGAAGTTGATTGCAGTATTTTTGATCTTAATCAATTTAAAAGAAAATTTCGTTCACTGGGATCGGTGATTCAACTAGTTGAACATTAATTAGTCTAACTTAAATCCTAATCTAAGTGCATGGAAACTAAATGGCATAATGCTTGTCTTGGGTTGGTATTTTAATTTGCTAATATGTAACAATGCAATAAACTTAACAACACAAAAGCTCACACGAAAATAGGAATATGAGGGAAATGCTAGGGAATTAATGCAACCTAATTAAACTTCTCAATGTAATTCATAAGTGAAACAAATATTATGGTGTGCTTAATAATAATCTAGAGGGGGGGAGGTGAATAGATTTTAAACAAATTTACCCAATTTTCGTTAAAGATCAAGATTACAAAAATGCCCCTAGCTAGTTACAATAAAATCACAAGTGTAATAAATACGGAAATAATAAAAACACTTAAGATATACGTGGAAACCCTCAAAATGGGAAAAACCACTGGTTGATGAGTGCGCCACACTTGAACCTCGAATCCACTAATGGCAAGATATTACAACCTAATCCCAGTTTAATCCACAACCACTACCTAATCCCGGTATAAGTGAACCTAGTTCATCTTGCTTGTGCTTTAAGCTATCTACTCTCGGAAGCAACACAAGTCTTACTTCTCAATGAAGAGATAAAGTGTCCTAAGTGACTATATGATGATATTCAATGAACAAACAAGACTAGAAAACCCTATATGCTTGTCTAGGATAATGAGATGACAATTAATATAATCCTAGATATCAAGTGCTAAATGACATGTTCAAATAGCTTAGCTAAACATAGATCAATCAATCCTATAAAGCTATCACAATACAACACTCAATCATTTCATCACAACAATCTCTAATTTGTATCTAGAAATATTCTAAGATAATACAATTAATTAAAGAGATGGTTTAGCAAGCAAAAACACTTAACTTGTAAGAAGATATTGAAGAACTTACCAAACAAGATGTGATGAAGCAACCCTATCCATAGATGCACTCTAGATGAACTTAGAAGATGCAAGATGAAGATTTGATGCAAATGGAATGCTTTGAGTGATTAAAAATGAGTTCTTGGAAGTGTTTTTCCTTTAAAATGTGTTCTAAGGAAAATATATGATATTTTGAACTCTTGGACGACCTTAAGACAATGATATATATATATATAAGATCCAAACAAAGTGATGTAGTTTTGGAAAAAACGTTCCAGCTTCTTCATTGTGCGCTGGTGATGTGCGTTGGTCGAGTAACGTACCACCAGCGCACTGCCTAAAAATTTCAATAGGTGCCGGTCGAGTGGCGCACATCAGTGGCACAACACAAGCGTAAAACCACTGGAATGTTTGCGCTTGAGGGGCTGCGCTAGTCGAGTAGCGTACCACCAACGCACGCCTACTTTTTGCATCTTTGCGCAGGTGCAACAACGCAACCCAGTAGTGCAACACTAGCGACAGTCCAGTGTGAATGTTGCGCTGGTAGGGTGCGCTGGTCGAGTAGCGCACCACCAGCGTAAGGCCTATTTTTTCAACACTCAAATGCACAAAAACAATAAATTCAAGAGTGTTGAAATTGCATCCTATTTTAATGCCTAGCATGACATACAACTTTCATAGCAAAATGAAAATAGGTTAACAAGAGTCATTTAAACTAAAATGCACACAAGAAAACACTCAACATATAAGATCAAGAGTTATGCATGAATATGTGAGTGTGTGCAACTATCTCTTCAAAGTAAGTAAGCATAAGAATTTTACCTTTGGTGCTTCTCCTCTTGAGGTCTTGAGAGCCTAAGCTACCCTTACATGAACCCCAACAATATGGTTGTTCACGGAATAAACCAATCAACAAATGAGGACTTTTCAATCTCCCATTTTGGCTATTTGGTGACAAAACCACCACTCACATTGATCCTCACAAAACAAAACAGAAAAACACCGGGAAGATATTCTACATTACAAAGATATAAACATATAAAAAACTTCAAATCTTCAATCTCTTGTAGAACTATCAACCTTACACACAAAGTAAGCACACATACACTTTCCAACCAAGTGCATGTGAGATGATCAAGTGAATATAAAACAAAAGAAATTGCATTCAAAAATATGAGTATGACATCGTGAAATGCTCATGCAATGCTCCCCCTCAACGGGTTACTCCCCCTACATATAATCTCCCCCTCAAACAAGTACACTCATGCAATGCTCCCCCTCAAAGCCAACACATGCTACTCCTATAACATCACAATGCTAGGTCAATGCTACTCCCCCTTTTTGTCATGATATAAGCAAAGGAGAAGTCCCCAACCGGGTCACTCAAGGCAAAGAAAGAAAAGAGCATACAAGATTGTTGTATAATTATATGCAATCTCAATTGATAGAAGAGACACAAGAGATTTATTGAAGGACAATGTGTGAATCAAAAAGTGCTTTGCATTCAAGTCCAAAAACAATGGTATTTAGCAAAGCAAATGACAAAGGTTTCCAATATAATTCAAACCAATTTTACCATTTGTCATGAGAGAAGCAAGGATATAGAGTTCTTATAAATATCAAGTTTTAAAGGCACTATATCCAACTTTAAAAACTAAACATGTCATGAGCAACTTTGCACCCAATTTGATTTTTTCGGGAGGATACCCGTATGATAATAGCCATGTTCAACTAATAAAGGAAGAGAGACATTGATTAAACATTTTAGTCTCACTAGTATGTTTCACACAATGTGTTGCATTTAACAATTGCAATAAACAAATCATGCTTTATCATTTTTCATTAGCATGTCATTTAAGAATCATCATGTCATGGAGATAATTATAGGTCATTCAAACATGTACTTCCAATGTATATCTCCTAGTCCAAAAATTCATGTTTGAACATAAATATGACATGGATTGTAATCAAAGCAAAGTTCACACTTATTTAAGAAAATACAATATACCATAACTGCAACCAAGCTACTCAAGCAATCAATAAAGAGGCATAAACATATTTTTAAGAAAAATTGCATGCAACAAGTATACAATAGCTCTCTTTGCTTGAGTTTCCCATATGGGGTCAAAGACCACAACACATCACTCCATTAAACAAATCCCTATAGATTCTACTAAGAGTCTTGAATCTAGTAGCATATAAGGGTTTAGTAAATAGATCCGCTAGTTGGTCATTTGTACCTATATGCTCAAGTACAATGCATTTGCTCTCAACTAGTTCTCTAATGAAATGATGACGGATGTCAATATGCTTAGTCCTAGAATGTTAAATCGGATTCTTTGAAATATTAATTGCACTCATGTTATCACAAAAGAGAGTAAGAGTACCTTGATTGAATCCATAGTCGACTAGCATTTGCTTCATCCAAAGGAGTTGTGTGCATCCACTCCCAGCATCAATGTATTAGGCCTCAACCGTGGACAAGGAAATCAAATTTTGCTTCTTGCAAAACAAAGAGACAAGGTTGTTCCCAAGGAAAAAGCAACCGCCCGATGTACTTTTCCTATCATCACAATTTTCTGCCCAATCTACATCACTAAAGCCTACAAGACTAGCATTAGTGTCAAAAGAGTACCAAATCCGATAGTTGGATGTCCCATTCACATATCGAATGATTCTCTTAACAGAAGAGAGATGGGACTCCTTAGGATCCGCTTTGTACCTAGCACATACACCCATACTAAAAGAGATATCGGGCCTACTTGGGGTCAAATAGAACAAGCTACCAATCATGCCACGATATAAAGTTTGGTTCACACTTTTACCACTAGCATCCTTGCTTAGCTTCAAAGTGGTACTCATGGGTGTATCACAATGTTTGGCACTTTCAAGGTCAAATTTCTTCACTAGGTTTTTGGCATACTTAGCTTGAGATATGAAAATCCCATCATCCATTTGCTTAATTTGTAAACCTAGAAAGTAACTTAACTCACCAACAAGACTCATCTCAAATTCATGAGACATGACATCAACAAATTGTTGGACTTTGGTGTCATTGGTGGAGCCAAAGACTATATCATCAACATAGATTTGAGCTATAAAGAGCTCATATTTATTTTTCTTGATGAATAGAGTCTTGTCAACACTACCCCTAGTGTAGCCATTGTCTATGAGATATTGGGTGAGATGCTCCTACCAAGCCCTTGGTGCTTGTTTCAACCTATATAAAGCTTTGTTGAGGTGATAGACATGATTAGGGTGGTGAGGATCCACAAACCCTTTGGGTTGCTCAATAAACACTTCCTCTTGCAAGAAGCCATTGAGGAAGGCACTCTTAACATCCATTTGATATAATTTGAACTTGTGCAAACAAGAAAGGGATAAAAGAAGCCTAATAGACTCAATCCTAGCAACGAGAGCAAATGTCTCCTCAAAGTCAATATCCTCAATTTGAGAGTATCCTTGTGCTACAAGCCTAGCCTTGTTTCTCACAACGTTACCATCCTCATCGGATTTGTTCCTATATACCCACTTGGTGCCTATCACATTGGTGTTCTTAGGCCTAGGAACTAGAGTCCAAACCTCATTCCTTTCAAATTGGTTAAGCTCTTCTTGCATATCAAGAACCCAAAATTCATCTTTTAAGGCTTCGTCAATTTTCTTGGGTTTTATTTGAGAGGTGTAACAAGTGTAGCTAATAAGATTAGTCATTTGACGCCTAGTCCTAACACCCTTACTAACTTCACCAATAATGTCATCTTTGTCATGAAGTTTCCTAACCCATGGAGCAGGTTCTTTTGAGTCCAAGTGAGGAATCCTATCACTAAGTTGTGCTATGTCATCATCAAGATTAGCCTTTTCAACATTAGAGATATCGACTACTTTCTCCAAAGGGGAGTTATCAACTAAATCTACCTTCTCCTCATGGTCATTAGTTTTGAGCCTAGTATCATCAATGACAACATTAGATGATTCCATTACGGTCTTAGGCTCTACTATTCAAGGCATAGCCAATGAAGATACCCTCATCACTCTTAGCATAAAATTTGCCAAGTTGATCACGGTCATACAAAATGTAGCATTTGCTTCCAAAAGTGTGGAAGTAGCTAACATTTGGCTTCCTACCTTTCCAGAACTCATAGGAGGTTTGCCTAGTGTGGGGCCTAAGGAAGACTCTATTTCTTATGTAGTAAGCCGTATTGACGGCCTCGACCCAAAGATTCCTAGGGACATTGTTGCTAAGCAATATCACACGGGCCATTTCTTGAAGAACCTTATTTTTCCTCTCACAACTTCATTTTGTTGAGGTGTCCTAGGAGCCAAAAACTCATGAGAAATGCCTAGACTATTGCAAAATTTTTCAAAATGGGCATTCTCAAATTCCTTCCCATGGTCACTCCTAATTCTTTTAATGCTTTTAATTTTAGAGTTCATCTCATTTTGAATTTTGGAGCAAAGCATCTTGAACTTGTCAAAGGTTTCAGATTTTTCTCTAAGAAAATAAGTCCAAGTGTACCCAGAGAAGTCATATACACATACAAAAATGTATCTCTTTCCACCTAAACTCTCGGTTTGCATAGGACCCATAAGATCCATGTGGAGAAGCTCTAGAGGTTTTTTGGTTGTTATATACTTGCCCTTTTTATGCATACTTTTGGTTTGCTTCCCTTGTTGGCAAGGTCCACAAACACCATTAACCTTTTTCCCAAGCTTGGGAAGGCCTCGCACAACATTGAACTTATCTAAGATTCTTAAATCCATAAAGTTCATGTGACCAAGTCTTTCATGCCACAACTCTATTTGTTCATCCTTGGACACATTACAAGACACACTTCTAGCCTCAAGACAATAACAATTGTCACTAGACCTCATACCTTTTAACAAGGTTTGTCCATTAGGCAATAGGATATAACAATCATTTTTTCTAAACAAGACGGAGAGTCCATCATCACTAAGATGTTAAATGCTTATCAAATTGGCTTTTAGACCATCAACATACAAAGCATTGGACAAAGAAGGTAATCCAGGAATGGAAATGGTTCCCTTTCCTTTGACCTTCTTTTTGGATCCATCACCAAAGGTGACATTTCCTCCCTCCTCCATCACAAGAGTCTCAAAGAAACTCTCATTTCCAGTCATGTGCCTAGAGCACCCACTATCCAAATACCAAAAATCACAAGAATGAGCTTTCAAAGCAATTTGTGCAACATGGAAAAGGTCTTCATCCTTTCTAATCCACCTAGGTGCAGTATTTTCCTTCATAGTGGTCAATGGTACATGGGCTCTAAATGTCCTAGGATCATACAAAAGTGTTCCACTTTTCCTAGTGACATGCATCATGGCTCTAGGTTTCTTAGAATCATGCATCATGGCTCTAGATGTCCTAGAATCATGCATCATGGCTCTAGCTTTTTTCTTTTCTATCATGCTTTCAATCCTAAAAAATTTGATATGCCTAAAGGAATTTGGTCTAATATGACCATCAATACCACAAAAATGACATGTAGGTAAAGAGTTAGGAATTATACCATATCCTTGAGGATGCATTAAAGCTTTCCCATGTCTTTGTGGTTGTCTTGCTTGTTGTTGAGGAGCTTTCCTTATTTGTTGTTGAGCAAGACTTGATTGCTTCATTGGTTGAGCTTGCATGATAGGTGTCTTCCCTTTGTGAGCTTTTGGTTGAGGGAAGTTAACTTGAGGAGCCCTTGTAGGATGAGCTTGAGGTGGGCTTCTTGGTGCCACCTTCACTTGAGAACTACTTGAACACTCTCCTAGATCAAGTTTCTTCCTAGGAGTTTGATGAGGAGAGGACCCATTGAAGTTCATGTTTCTTATAAAAATGGTCTTGCTTGGAGTGGATGACATCTTGTCATCTTCAAACCCAAGCCCCTTCTTGTCACTTGGCCTCTTTCCAACATCTAACATGTGGTCAAGTTTCTTGGTGATAGAGTTCATCTTGGCCAATAACTCTCTAGCATCTTCAAGCTCTTTCTTCAACCCTTCTTCACTCCTCTTAGATCTTTCCAACTCTTCATTTAGTTGGTCAACTTGAGTTGAGAGGTCTAGGTTTTCTTCTTTTAATCTCTTGATCTCATTCTTGTTCTTTAATCTTGAGCTCTCAAACTTAGCCATATAGTCCTTGAGATCCATCCTATCCAAACTTCCATTTGTGGATTGTGATGAAGATCCATCATCACTTGAGTAGCCTTCCTCTTGACTATCATTCTCTTCTTCACTAGCATCTTTGCTCATCAAAGAGGATGTAAATGCTATGAAGTTAGCCATGAGTTCTTCATCATCCGAAGACTTATTTCCTTCATTAGAGTTATCACTTTCACTCTATGTGGCAGCCATCACTTTTCCCTTCTTCTTGTTCTTGTGATTTGCACATTCCGGGGCAAAGTGACCTATTCCACCACATTCATAGCATTGGACTCCTTTCTTCTCGGTCTTTTCTTGCCTAGGCTCAAACCTTTTGAAGATAGCCTTTTTCTTCAAGTCTTGACCCTTGGATCCAAAGCCTTTCTTCTCAAACTTGTAGAATTTCTTGAACTTCCTCATTAGCAAGGCCATCTTTTCATCCGAGTCATCACTTTCCTCATTCTCAACTTTGGAGGCTTTTAAAGAAATATCTTTTTTGCTTTTTAGATGGTGTGGGGTTAGGAAATTTCCTAGATTCATAAGCTAGAAGCCTCCCAATCACTTCACTAGGCTTCATGTCCTTATACCCACTATTCTCTTCCAAAGTCATCACCTTTGACTCAAATATATCGGGCAGAGATCTTATAATCTCCTGCTTGATCTTTCTATCCGAATAAGGATCACCAAGTTGATGACTTTGGTTCACAATGTCCATCAACCTCACTTCAAAGTCATTGAAGCACTCATTCTCATCCATCTTGAGCAATTCAAATTACGTTTGGAGAACTTGAAGCTTCAATTCCTTAACCACCTCAGTTTCCTCATGTGCAACTTCTAGGATGTCCCATGCTTCCTTAGCTATCCTAGTATTTTGAACCAACTTGTATTGGTTATCATCCATTGCACAAAGGATGGCATGCATTGCCTTCCTATTCCACTTTGAAGCCTCAAACTCTTGTGCATTCCACTGAGCCTTTGGTTTGAGTACATCATCTCCTCCATCTGTAGTAGTCATCATGGGTAGAGTGTAGCCATCTTTAACTGCCATCCATGACCTGTCATGAATTTGGCATATGTACGACTCCATCTTGCCGTTCCAAGAGACATAATTCAATCCGGTGAGGAGTGGAGGTCTAGTGCTGGAAGCTCCCTTATTGCCAGCGTTTCCACTCATTGTGTTTATGAATCTGGAAGCTCCCTCATTGCCACCGTTTCCACTCATTGTGTTTATGAATGCATGATATGAATGCAAGTGTATGAATGGTCAACACAAACACACAAAATGCAACACACACCAAAATGAGCAAGGATCACCTATGTATGTCTAGGAACCTGCTCTGATACCAATTGAAACAAATATTATGGTGTGCTTAATAATAATCTAGAGGGGGGGAGGTGAATAGATTTTAAACAAATTTATCCATTTTTTGTTAAAGATCAAGATTACGAAAATACCTCTAGCTAGTTACAATAAAATGACAAGTGTAATAAATGCGGAAATAATAAAAACACTTGAGATATACGTGGAAACCCTCCAAATGGGAAAAACCACTGGTTGATGAGTGCGCCACACTTGAACCTCGAATCCACTAATGGCAAGATATTACAACCTAATCCCGGTTTAATCCACAACCACTACCTAATCCCGGTATAAGTGAACCTAGTTCATCTTGCTTGTGCTTTAAGCTATCTACTCCCGTAAGCAACACAAGTCTTACTTCTCAATAAAGAGATAAAGTGTCCTAAGTGAATATATGATGATATTCAATGAACAAACAAGGCTAGGAAACCCTATAGGCTTATCTAGGATAATGAGATGACAATTAATGCAATCCGAGATATCAAGTGCTAAATGACATGTTCAAATAGCTTAGCTAAACATAGATCAATCAATCCTATGAAGCTATCACAATACAACACTCAATCATGTCATCACAACAATCTCTAATTTGTATCTAGAAATATTCTAAGAGAATACAATTAATTAAAGAGATGGTTTAGCAAGCAAAAACACTTAACTTGTAAGAAGATAGTGAAGAGCTTACCAAACAAGATGTGATGAAGCAACCCTATCCATAGATGCACTCTAGATGAACTTAGAAGATGCAAGATGAAGATTTGATGCAAATGGAATGCTTTGAGTGATTAAAAATGAGTTCTTGGAAGTGTTTTTCCTTTGAAATGTGTTCTAAGGAAAATATATGATATTTTGAACTCTTGCACGACCTTAAGACAATGATATATATATATATATATATATATATATATATATATATATATATATATATATATATATAAGATCCAAACAAAGTGATATCGTTTTGGAAAAAAACATTCCAGCTTCTTCATTGTACAATGGTAAGGTGCGCTGGTCGAGTAGCGCACCACCAGCTCACTGCCTAAAAATTTCAATAGGCGCACGTCAGCGGCGTAACACAAGCGCAAAACCACTGGAATGTTTGTGCTGGTGGGGCTGCGCTAGTCGAGTAGCGCACCACCGGTGCACACCTACTTTTTACATCTTTGCGCAGGTGCAGTAACGTAACCCAGTGGCATAACACTAGCGACAGTCCACTGTGAATGTTCCGCTGGTGGGGTGCGCTGGTCGAGTAGCGCACCACCAGCGCAAGGCCTATTTTTTCAACACTCAAATGCACAAAAACAATAAATTCAAGAGTGATGAAATTGCATCCTATTTTAATGCCTAGCATGACATACAACTTTTACAGCAAGATGCAAATAGGTCAACAAGAGTCATATAAACTAAAATGCACACAAGAAAACACTCAACATATTAGATCAAAAGTTATGCATGAACATATGAGTGTGTACAATTATCTCTTTAAAGTAAGTAAGCACAAGAGTTTTACCTTTGGTGCTTCTCCTCTTGAGGTCTTGAGAGCCTAAGCTACCCTTACATGAACCCCAACAATGTGGTTGTTCTCGAAATAAGCTAATCAACAAATAAGGACTTTTCAATAAGTCTCATTAAAGAACATAATTCCCATTGATAGGGTTTGTTTTATGAATCATCTAATCCATCCTATTACTCAAACAAGGTCATGTAATGAGTAAGGGGTATCATTTGGTGATTTGTGTGAAGTCGGGACTTTTATGTGTGTGATATGTGTGAAGTCGGGGTATCATCTAATTCTGGCGACTTCTTTGGTTGCTTGCACGCAATCTCCAAGCGACAATTCTGGCGTGTCGGTATGTCGCGGTTGTCCGTGACGACACGCCCAGACCGCGACAGCTCGTATTTTTGCCTAAGTTTCTGATTTCCAGCACTCTTAAGTCCCGACTTCACACAAATCACCAAATGATACCCCTAATCATGAAATCATGTAAAAACACTCAATCGAGCCATTAAACACTTGATTTTACCCGAGAATTGAGCAATAAGCATAGGAAGGGGGACTTGAAATCTAGTGTTATCTTGGCTCGATCAACACCCCCAAACCTAACCTTTTGCTTGTCCTTGAGTAAAATCAAGAGAAAACACCAACAAAAACAAACAAGCAAACAACACGAAGACTCGATAAAAACAAAAGAAATTTGAACAACAGTAACACAAAAGTCGCATTTTCAACTGATGATGAGATGCAAAGAGGTGTGGATAAGGAGAGTAGATACATGCCGAATATTCTCAAGAAACTCAAAGGCACTCACGAAACACTCGATCAACATGAATCCCACACCTAAAGTGGTTCCATGTCGGGAACTACTCACTCTCACACCTCGAGCATAATTCGCTTTGACTCTAAACCTCATGTGGACATTCTCTTTTCTTTCCTCTTAGAGTCCTGAGTTCACACTCATGTAAAGTATGCAAGGATAAAGTTATGCATGGGAATCAAATACTTGCATACAATAAGAAATGAAATGTTATTTTTTTGGTGAACTAGCCTAGGAAATGAATCAAATACATGGACGTGGAAGATCATGCTTCAACAAACATTCCTAATATAGATTTCATAGTAGATCATTTAGGTCTTCTATTTGGTTGTAATGGGGCCAATGGGTAAAATATGGTGAGCAAAGAATAGGAAATGGAATTCAAAAATCACCAATCATGCTAAGACACTACATGATACACCCAATACTTAAGCTCTATTCACATCACTCGTGGCACTAATGATTAGGCTTGACTTTTCATTACACTTGTGCTATACATGAGTACTCTACTAGTGAGTACTTTACAATTACATACAAGACTCTTATTCCTTTTTTCTCTTTTTCTCTATTTCTCTATTTTTTTACACTTTAAGCTCATAAGTGTACATCTTCACACTTTTACATTTTTGAGCCTTTTACCTTGCACATTTACAAATACAGCCTAAATACACTCTAACTTTTCATATTTAGAGCTTTTCCACCTTTCACCACAACACAACACATCCTAACAAGATTGGCAACGAGGGTAGGCATGTATTTAGGTTTAAGCTATATGGTGTAATGTGGTTCCAAAAGAAATGTAAGTCTTTGGCCTCAAACTTGGCTTGGGAGCACACACAAATAGGGACAAGGAATGTGTTTAGGTTAATTTGAGTAGTTAAGCACACACATTGCCTAAAATCATTTCCACCATTTCATCTATCAATGGAATGTAAGTATCCATCAAGCAATCCAGAAATATAATGCAATGTGATGTCCTATGACAATTGATGCGCGTGACAAGATAAGTGTTTAAGATGAAACAATGATAACGCTCAATGCGCTTTTTAAGGCTTGTGTTTGTGAACTCACTAGGTGTCTCCACTATTAGAACAAGGTGTTTGAGCATCGAGTCCCCTCAACTTGAACAAAAAAGGATGGAACAAGCCCATGAAGTGCAAGTGAGACCCTAGAGTGACAACAAGATGCTCAATCGAGCACATTAGGCATAAATAAACTTTCACACAAACACACACTCAAAGCATCACACCCAAGCTACTTGAAGCTCGAAAATTTTGACCATGCAACTAATTTTTGAAAAGTTTGACTCAACATGAAATCAAAAATTTGACTCAAACATAAAATTTAGGACTCGATAAAACCAAAATGACCGAAACCGGTATCGACACCCCCAAACCTAAACTCAACATTGTCCCCAATGTTGACAATGAGAGCCCGACGAGAAAGGAGCCTACACCATAAACAATCACAACACAACACACTCAATCATAAAATAAAATAAAATGAACAAAAGCTCGATCAAGATGGCATAGAAGGCTCCCAATGGAAAATTAACATCAACCATAGCACAGTACAACGCACACCCTTATTCTAAACATAATTAAAATAAAACAAAGGAAATGATGCAAAAGAACCACTACGATAGAAATCAAATAACTAGAGTAATTAAAACAAGTACGAAATATAACTGAAAGCAGTAAAACCAACAAAACAAGTCTAGCTACACAAGAACAACTCAAAGCTAATAATAAGGTGGTGGTGGTGGTCAAATGTGCCCCAATTTTCATTATTTTCAACCAATATCACCCAATAATCACGAAATCAACACAATATATGCTTATATGATCTCCACAACCCAAAACTCATACTTTTAATTTAAACAATGGTCACAACAATCTTCCACCTAAAAAAAAAATCACAATTTCCCCAAATCTGACCTAGAATCATATAAGTGATGGAAAATAGGGAATTTGGTACTAACAATGATCTAGAACAAGTGTAAAGGAGAAAGAAATACCGATGACGTGGGCCAGAAGTCTTTGATGTCTCGTGGAGGGAGAATTTTCACGATTGTGGTTTGAATTTTTGGTGAGAGGCTGCCTTACCACGAACTGATGTTTTATACTAGGTATCTGTCGAGGTCAAACTGTTGCAGTAGTCTATAACGGAATCCATAACCGTGACACACCGCCTATTCGTTTTGGTCCTGAAATTCTGGTGTCGCGGTTGTGCAACCACACGACAAGTCGAGTGACAAAAATCCCTTGAATTTGTCGTGTGGTTTGTGTCGCGGTCATCCATGACAAAAATCATGACCGCGACATACCGCTTCTTCCTCGTTGAACTATCGCATTTGGAACAGCAGCGACGCACATGCGACACCATAGACAATAGTAACTCCTTTTTGTTGTCGCATGGAAAAGTCGCGGTCGTCCATGACGACATCATGACCGCGACATACCTGGAAAAATCCCTCTTAAGGCCTTTCAATGGACCTAAGTGCCTAATCTGCACACATACTAAACAACAAACATATCAAGGGCATTTTCTTGAACAATATGGGTTGGGAAAGCTTAAATTGAGCTACTAGACTTGTATGCAAAATGAAAAATCACCCTCAAACCTATGTTTTTCCACACCTTTGTACTATAATCACAATTTGTTGCTGAAAATTAAAGTGTGGATCAACTTAGACTAGGAAGTGAAGTAGAATCACTACAATTCACAATTATTATGCAAAATTAAAAGTTTATTGAAAGGAAAGATACCTAGGCGGATTGCCTCCTACCAAGCGCACTATTTAACGTCTAGGCAAGATGTGGTATGAGCACCACAGCTCTTGAAGCTTTATCTTTTTCAACCAAGCAATCTTCCCATCAACGATAGTGTCTCTTGCTTTGTGAAGTTCATCTTTCCGGACCCAAACTTATCAAATCTTCCTTGACCTTCCTTTAGGCATATTCCGTCTCTTTTTGCACACTTCCATAAATTCAACACATTGGGCCTTTTTGTGACCTCTAGTGTGGCAAAAATGACATTTAAAAGAAAAATAGAACAAAATACCTCTGGTCTTCTTAATTCTGGCCCTTGGATGGTTTGCAT
Organism: Dipteronia dyeriana; assembly: GCA_032871835.1. Classification (NCBI taxonomy): domain Eukaryota; kingdom Viridiplantae; phylum Streptophyta; class Magnoliopsida; order Sapindales; family Sapindaceae; genus Dipteronia; species Dipteronia dyeriana. The sequence continues at coordinate 95,179,432 of CM065296.1, read as the reverse complement.
CTCTCTTGATGATGTGGAGTTACAAAGTTTCTTCATCTATGTTTCGGTCCTCGGTCAAGGTTTCAATTGTTTGTTTGGCCCTTTCAAGCTCCACTAAGCAGTCACATTCCTTGACTCTTGCTACCTTTAAAACAATTTCTTTTCCACTCAACTCCTCCTTAATGGCATTGATTTCCTTGTCATTTTGTTCAATTTTCCATTGCATCTTTCGAGTGCTTCGGGTAAAGTTTTCTTCTTGCTCTTCTACTAGCCTAGCAAGATCTTCCCCCCTTTTGATTGCTTCATCCCTTTCTTTCCTAAGAGCTTCCACTTCCTTCATTAAATACCCATGTTCACTCTTAAGCCCATTGGTCTCTAAGGATGCATCTTCCTTACAAACTTCTTGACATGACTTTCTTATTCACCCTTGTTCTCAAAGAGTGCTAGAATTTCATTTAAATATTCAATTGGACTCATAGAACAGTCTTCTGCCTGAAGTGTATCCACAGCAAGGCAATTAACTGAGCTAGTGGCTTTTTTTAACCTTCTAGGAAATGAAACCGGTGGGATGTAGGGATTGGGTGACTTGTGTAGTAGGGATGTCTTCTTGGGCATATTCTCCACTACTACCTCTTCCTCTTCTTCTACTAAATTTCTTCCCTCAGTTTCTTCCTCCAAATCCTTAGCCTTTTTTCTCTTAGGCTCTCCACTAGAATCTCTTGTGTCTAACACTTGGGCACTCCTCAAAACTGTCATTGCTTTAGTTTGATCTGACTGGTTAGGAAGTCTACCCGGCTCATTCCTGTGAATTATGTCAGCTACTCGCCCTAACTGTGTCACCAACCTCTTTACCGATGCCTCTAAGTTGGCGAACCTTTGGCCGGTTGCTTGAATGAAATTATTCAAGCTCTGATATGTCTGTTGTGAACTTTGAGCAAAGGTAGTCACAATGTCCTCCAAAGGACTCTTCCTAGGCTAATATGACATCACATCTCGATTACTCGAGTTGTTCCATTGCTGTCCACTTAACCCTTGGCCATGGTAGTTCTGAGCTTGGTTATTCAAAGTGTTGTTTGGGTCAGACCATGAGAAGTTGGGATGGTTGTCCCACCAACTCCGGATGTTAAGAGTTAGAATACGGATCATTTATTCCTCTTTAAAAATTTAGGGCTTGGACATCTTCCATCTCATAAAAAAACCATCTCTCTATCTTGACGGTCCGCTTCATACACCATGTTTGCCCTTAAACACCAAAAACAAAAGTACCAACGAAGTAAAAGAAACTAAAAAAGTGAAAATAAAAGTAACTAACAAAAAAAAATAAAAAAAATAAAATAACACACACTACCTAAATCAAACTTATTAGGTTCAACTAATAAATCTACGTCGATCCCCGACAGCGGCGCTAAAATTGATTGCAGTATTTTTGATCTTAATCAATTTAAAAGAAAAATTCGTTCACTAGGATAAGTGATTCTACTAGTTGAACATTAATTAGTCTAATTTAAATCCTAATCTAAGTGCATGGAAACTAAATGACATAATGCTTGTCTTGGGTTGGTATTTTAATTTGCTAATATGTAACAATGAAATAAACTTAATAACACAAAAGCTCACACGAAAATATGAATATGAGGGAAATGCTAGGGAATTAATGCAACCTAATTAAACTTCTCAATGTAATCCATAAGTCTCATAAAAGAACATAATTCCAATTGATAGAGTTTGTTTCATGAAGCACCTAATCCTTCCTCTTACTTACATAAGGTCATGTAATGAGTAAGGGTTAGAATTAGTTTCCAATTAAAAACTCTAAACCAAATCACACATAACATGGTCACTGGGATCGGTGATTCAACTAGTTGAACATTAATTAGTCTAATTCAAATCCTAATCTAAGTGCATGGAAACTAAATGGCATAATGCTTGTCTTGGGTTGGTATTTTAATTTGCTAATATGAAACAATGCAATAAACTTAATAACACAAAAGCTCACACGAAAATAAGAATATGAGGGAAATGCTAGGGAATTAATGCAACCTAATTAAACTTCTCAATGTAATCCATAAGTCTCATTAAAGAACATAATTCCAATTGACGGGGTTTGTTTCATGAAGCACCTAATCCTTCCTATTACTCACACAAGGTCATGTAATGAGTAAGCGTTAGAATTAGTTACCAATTAAAAACTCTAAACCAAATCACACATAGCATGGTCACTGGGATCGATGATTCTACCAGTTGAACATTAATTAGTCTAATTTAAATCCTAATCTAAGTGCATGGAAACTAAATGGCATAATGCTTGTCTTGGCTTGGTATTTTAATTTGCTAATATGTAATAATGCAATAAACTTAATAACACAAAAGCTCACACAAAAATATGAATATAAGGGAAATGCTAGGGAATTAATGCAACCTAATTAAACTTCTCAATGTAATCCATAAGTCTCATTAAAGAACATAATTCCAATTGGTAGGGTTTGTTTCATGAAGCACCTAATCCTTCCTATTACTCACACAAGGTCATGTAATGAGTAAGCGTTAGAATTAGTTTCCAATTAAAAACTCTAAACCAAATCACACATAGCATGGTTACAGGGTTCGGTGATTCTACTAGTTGAACATTAATTAGTCTAATTTAAATCCTAATATAAGTGCATGGAAACTAAATGGCATAATGCTTGTCTTGGCTTAGTATTTTAATTTGCTAATATGTAACAATTAAATAAACTTAATAACACAAAAGCTCACACAAAAATATGAATATGAGGGAAATGCTAGGGAATTAATGCAACCTAATTAAACTTTTCAATGTAATCCATAAGTCTCATTAAAGAACATAATTCCAATTGATAGGGTTTGTTTCATGAAGCACTTAATCCTTCCTCTTACTCACACAAGGTCATGTAATGAGTAAGGGTTAGAATTAGTTTCCAATTAAAAACTCTAAACCAAATCACACATAGCATGGTCACTGGGATCGGTGATTCTATTAGTTGAACATTAATTAGTCTAATTTAAATCCTAATCTAAGTGCATGGAAACTAAATGTCATAATGCTTGTCTTGGGTTGGTATTTTAATTTGCTAATATGTAACAATGCATTAAACTTAATAACATTAAAGCTCACATGAAAATATGAATATGATGGAAATGCTAGGGAATTAATGCAACCTAATTAAACTTCTCAATGTAATCCATAAGTCTCATTAAAGAACATAATTCCAATTGGTAGGGTTTGTTTCATGAAACACCTAATCCTTCCTATTACTCACACAAGGTCATGTAATGAGTAAGGGTTAGAATTACTTTTCAATTAAAAACTCTAAATCAAATCACACATAACATGGTCATGCATATGGAAATTTTCTCAATTATTAAGCTTGTAGTTAAGAACTAGATGGGATGGTCACCCACATCTAACCCTCAACATCATAAATTAACTAATCCTAACACAAACATTCATTGAGGTCTCATTTGGGTATAGGTGAAGGAATTAGAGCAAGTATTGTAATAAAAGAGACTACCAATGTAATTAATTAATAAGCATAAACCGTAGGATTGCAAAGAGTTGTTCAGTCGGTTTACATTAATCCCCTAACTTAGAATTAGTTACACATCAAAGAAAGGAAATAAAACAAAGAAGAGTGAAAGAAGAAACCAAGGTTGGTCATTGAGGTTCCTTGACTTGTAAGCTTCCTCTTCTTGCCTTCCAAGTTCCAAGATGGATGGATGGAAAAGTTGTCCAAGAATGGCGATGGAGGGGTGAAAGTGTCCAAAATATCGTGTGGCTGATGATCCCTTTCCAAAAACTCATAAGGGTATTTATATGGGTCCAAAAATAGGTTGAGAATCAACCTGGGGAAGTGTGTAATCGATCTATCGCGTCGTTGATATGTTGCTATTGTCCATGATGGAAAACCAAACGCGACACCTCGCCTCTTGTTCCCTCGTCTTCTCTTTAGGCGACACCTCTCACGACAATGCCCAAGGAAGTTTATGTCACCTGGTATGTCACGATTGTCCATGGCAGAACTTGACCATGACATGTCGCTTCTTTGGTGGCTTACGGGTGATCTCCAAGCGATAATTTTGGTAACTTCTAAAATAAGTTGCTATCGCTCTTGGTGTCGTGGTTGTCCATGACGACACGCCCAGACCGTGACAGCTCACCTTTTTGCCCAAATTTCTGATTTCCAGCACTCTTGAGTCCTAACTTCAAACAAATCACCAAATGATACCCTTAATCATGAAATCCTGTAAAAACACCCAATCGAGCCATTAAACACTTGATTATACCCGTGAATTGAGTAATAAGCATAGGAAGGGGGACTCAAAATCTAGTGTTATCATGGCTCGATCAGAAATTTACAAAGACAATATGTTAACCAAAAGTGTTTCAGCAGACGAACATACTTCGGACCTACGGAAAACATTCGACGTCTTGAGGAGGTATCAAATGAAGCTAAATCCGAACAAGTGCCTATTTGGGCTTCCTTCGGGAAGATTCCTTGGTTTTCAAGTTCACCAGAGGGGAATCGAAGTGAACCTTGTAAAGTTCTCATTTATTGATTGGCTTATTTAGTGAACAAATCACATTTTTGGGGTTAATGTAAGGCTAGCATAGGCTCTCAAGACCTCAAGAGGAGAATCACCAAAGGTAAAATTCTTGTGCTTACTTGCTTTGAAGAGATAGTTGCACACACTCACAAATTCATGCATAACTCTTATTCATATATGTTGTGTGTTTATACTTGTGTGCATTTTGGTTTAAATGACTCTTGTTGATTCATTTGCATCTTGTAATTAAAGTTTTATGTCATGTTAGGCATTAGAATAGGATGCATTTACACCACTCTAGGACTTGTTGATTTTGTGTGTTTGAGTGTTGAAAAAGTGGGCAGTGCGCTGGTGGTGCTCTACTCGACTAGCGCAGCTTCACCAACTCAATATTCCAGTGGATCGCCACTTGTCATGCGCCACTCCACCCGCGCAACATTGAAAAAGTGGGCAGTGCGCTGGTGGTGCGCTACTCGACTAGCGCAGCTCACCAGCGCAACATTCCAGTGGATCGTTGCATGTCATGCGCCACTGAGCTGTGCCACTCGAACATCGCCTATTGAAAATTTAGGTTGTGCGCTGGTGGTACGCTACTCGACCAGTGCACCTCACCAGCGCACATAGCGGAAACTGAAACTTTTTTTTTCAAAAACGACCTCACTTTGGTTGAAACTCATATATATATATATATATATATATATATATATATATATATATATATATATATATATATATATATATAACTCTTTGTATTCAGGTCGAAAAAGAGTTCAAAACATCATATCTTTTCCTCAGAACACATTTCAAAAGGAAAACTTTTCTAAGAACTCATCTTTAAACACTCAAGGCATTCCCATGTGCATAAAAACTTCATCTTCCATCATCTAAGATCATTTAGAGTGCATCAATGGATAGTTTTGCTTCATCACATCTTGTTTGGTAAGTTCTTCACTATCTTCTTACAAGTTAAGTGTTTTGCTTGCTAAACCATCTCTTTAATTATTTGTATTCTCTTGTAACATATTCTAGATACAAATTAGAGATTGTTGTGATGACATGATTGAGTGTTGTATTGTGATAGCTTTATAGGATTGTTTGATCTATGTTTAGCTAAGCTTTTTGAACATGTCATTTAACTCTTGATATCTAGGATTGCATTAATTGTCATATCATTATCCTAGATAAGCATATAAGGTTTCCTAGCCTTGTTTGTTCTTTAAATATCATCATATATTCACATAGGCCATTTTATCTCTTCATTGAGAAGTAAGACTTGTGTTGCTTCTGGGAGTAGGTAGCTTAAATTGCAAGTAAGATGGACTAGGTTCACTTATACCGGGATTAGGTAGTGGTGGTGGATTTTAAACCGGGATTAAGTTATAATTCCTTTGCCATTAGTGGATTTGAGGTTCGAGTGTGGCCCACTTATCAGCCCGTGGTTTTTTCCATTTGGAGGGTTTCCACGTATATCTTAAGTGTCTTTACTATTTCCGCACTTATTACACTTGTGATATTATTGTAACTAGCTATGGGTATTTTCGTCAACTTGACCATTAACGAAAATTTGGTAAAATTGTTTTAAAATCTATTCACCCCCCCTCCAGATGAATATTAAACACACCATATTATTTTTTTCAATTGGTATCAGAGCAGGTTCCTAGACATACATAGGTGATCCTTGCTCATTTTGGTGTGTGTTGCATTTTGTGTATTTATGATGATCATTCATACACTTGCATTCATATCATTCATTCATAAACACAATGAGTGGAAACAGTGGCAACGAGGGAGCTTCTAGCACTAGACCTTCAGTTCTCACCGGGTTGCATTATACCTCTTGGAAAGGCAAGATATAGTCGTATATTTGCTAAATTCATGATAGAGCATGGATGGCGGTTGAAGACGGTTACACTCCACCCATGATTACTCCTACGGATAGAGGGAAGGATGTACTTAAGCCAAAGGCACAGTGGAACACACAAGAGTTTGAGGCATCAAAGTGGAATAGGAAGGCAATGCATGCCATCCTATGTGCAATGGATGAGAACCAGTACAAGTTGGTTCAAAATAATAGGATAGCTAAGGAGGCATGGGATATCCTTGAAGTTGAACATGAGGGAACCGATGTGGTTAAGGAATCGAAGCTTCAAGTTCTCCAAACGCAATTTGAATTGCTCAAGATGGATGAGAACGAGTGCTTCAATGACTTTGAAGTAAGGTTGATGGACATTATGAACCAAAGTCATCAACTTGGTGATCCTTATTCGGATAAGAAGATCAAGCAGAAGCTTATGAGATCTCTACCTGATAGATTTGAGTCTAAGGTGACGGATTTAGAAGAGAATAGTTGCTACAAGGATATAAAGCCAAGTGAAGTGATTGGGAGGCTTATAGCTTATGAATCTAGGAAATATCTTAACCCCACACCATCGAAAAAGCAAAAAGATATTGCTTTGAAATCCTCCAAAATTGAGGAGGAAAGTGATGACTCGGATGAAGAAATGGCCTTGCTAATGAGGAAGTTCAAGAAATTCTACAAGTCCGAGAGGAAAGGTTTCGGATCCAAGGGTCAAGACTTGAAGAAAAAAGGCTACCTTCAAAAAGATTGAGCCTAGGTAAAAAAAGACCGAGAAGAAAGGAGTCCAATGCTATGAATGTGGTGGGATAGGTCACTTTTCCCCTAAATGTGCAAATCGCAAGGTCAAGAAAAAAGGAAAAGTGATGGCTGCCATATGAAGTGAAAGTGATAACTCCAATGAAGGAGATGAGTCTTCGGATGATGAAGAACTCATGGCTAACTTCATAACCTTTACGTCCTCTCATAGGAGCAAATATGCTAGTGAAGAAGAAAATGAGAGTCAAGAGAAAAACTACTCAAGTGATGATGGATCTTCATCACAATCCACAAATGGAAATGTGGATAGGATGGATCTCAAGGACTATATGACTAGGTTTGAGAGTTCAAGGTTAAAGAACAAGAATGAAATTAAGAGATTAAAAGAAGAAAATCTAGATCTCTCGTCTTAAGTTGACCAACTAAATAAAGAGTTGGTGAGATCTAAGAGAAGTGAAGAAGGGTTGAAGAAAGAGCTTGAAAATGCTAGAGAGTTGTTGTTCAAGATGAATTTTAGCACCAAAAAACTTGACCAGATGTTAGATATTGGAAAGAGGCCAAGTGACAAGAAAAGGATTGGGTTTGAAGACGACAAGATGTCCTTCACTCCAAGCAAGACCATTTTTGTAAGAAGCATGAACATCAATGGGTTCTCTTCTTATCAATCGCCTAAGAAGAAACTTGACTTAGGAGAGTGATCAAGTAGTGGTCAAGTGAATGTGGCACCAATAAGACTACCTCAAGCCCATTATACAAGGGCTCATCAAGTTAACTTCCCTCAACTGAAAGCTAATAGAGGGAAGATACCTATCATGCAAGCTCAACCAAGGAAGCAATCAAGTATTGCTCAACAACAAAGAAGAAAAGCTCATCAACAACAATCAAGACAATCATAAAGACATGGGAAGACTCCAATATATCCTCAAGGATATGGTATGATCCCTAACTTTATTCCTACATGTCATTTTTGTGGTATTGATGGTAATATTAGACCAAATTGCTTTAGATATATTAAATAGTGTAGAATTGAAAGCATGAAGGAGAAGAAAAAGACTAAAGCCATGATGCATGTCACTACGAAAAATGGAACACCTTTGCATGATCCTAGGACATTTAAAGCTCATGTACCATTGACCACTAGGAAGGAAAATAATGCATCTAAGTGGATTAGAAAGGATGAACATTTTTTCCTTGTTGCACAAATTGCCTTGAAAGCTCATTCTTCTGATTTTTGGTATTTGGATAGTGGGTGCTCTACGCACATGACTGGAAATAAGAGTTTGTTTGAGACTCTTATGATGGAGGAGGGAGGAAATGTCACCTTTGGTGATGGATCCAAAAAGAAAGTTAAAGGAAAGGGAACTATTTCCATTCTCGGATTACCCTTATTGTCTAATACTTTGTATGTTGATGGTCTAAAAGATAATTTGATAAGCAATTCACATTTTAGTGATGAAGGACTTTCCATCTTGTTTAGGAAGAATGATTGTTCTATCCTATTGCCGAATGGACAAACCTTGTTAAAAGAAATGAGATCTAGCGACAATTGCTATTGTCTTGAAGCTAGAGGTGTCTCTTACAATATGTCCAAGGATGAACAAATTGAGTTGTGGCATGAAAGACTTGGTCACATGAACTATCGGGATTTACGAATCTTAGATAAGTTCATTGTTGTGTGATGCCTTCCCAAGCTTGAGAAAAAAGGCAAATGGTGTTTGTGGACCTTGCCAACAAGGAAGCAAACCAAAAGTATGCACAAAAAGGGCAAGTATTTATCCACCAAGGAACCTCTAGAGCTTCTCCACATGGATCTTATGGGTCCCATGCAAACCGAGAGTTTAGGTGGAAAGAGGTACATTTTTATGTGTGTAGATGACTTCTCTAGGTACACTTGGACTTATTTTCTTAGAGAAAAATCTGAAACCTTTGACAAGTTTAAAATGCTTTGTTCCAAATTTCAAAATGAAATGAACTCCAATTTTAAAAGCATTAAACGGATTGGGAGTGAACATGGGAAGGAGTTTGAGAATGCCCATTTTGAAAACTACTACAATAGTCTAGGCATTTCTCATGAGTTTTCGGCTCATAGGACACCTCAACAAAATGGCGTTGTTGAGAGGAAAAATAGGGTTCTTCAAGAGATGGACCGTGTGATGTTGCTTAGCAACAATGTCCCTAGGAACCTATGGGCCAAAGCCTTCAATACGGCGTGCTATATAGGAAATCGAGTCTTTTTATGGCCCCACACTAGGCAAACCTCCTTTGAGTTATGGAAATGTAGAAAGCCAAATGTTAGCTATTTCCACACCTTTGGAAGCAAATGCTACATTTTGAATGACCATGATCAACTTGGAAAATTTGATGCTAAGAGTGATGAGGGTATCTTCATTGGCTATACCTTGAATAGTAGAGCCTATAGAGTTTTCAATTTAAAAACTAGGACCGTAATGGAATCATCTAATGTTGTCATTGATGATACTAGGCTCAAATCTAATGACTATGAGGAGGAGGTAGATCTAGTTGATGACATCTCTTTGGAAAATATTTTTGATATTCCTAATATTTAAAAGGCTAATCTTGATGATGACATAACACAACCAAGTGATAGGATTCCTCTCTTGAACTCAAAAGAACCTACTCCATCGGTTAGGAAACTCCGTGACAAAGATGACATCATTGGAGAGGTTAATAAGGGTGTTAGAACTAGGCGTCAAATGGCTAATCTAATCGGCTGCACTTGCTACACTTCTTAAATAGAACTCAAGAAGGTTGATGAAGCCTTAAAAGATGAATTTTGGGTTCTTGCCATGCAAGAAGAGCTTAATCAATTTGAAAGGAATGAGGTTTGGACTCTAGTTCCTAGGCCCCCAAGAACACCAATGTGATAGGCACCAAGTGGGTATATAGGAACAAATCTGATGAGGATGGCACCATTGTACGAAATAAGGCTAGGCTTGTAGCACAAAGGTACTCTCAAATTGAAGGTATTGACTTTGAGGAGACATTTGCTCCCATTGCTAGGATTGAGTCCATTAGGCTTCTTTTATCCATCTCTTGTTTGCACAAGTTCAAATTGTATCAAATGGATGTTAAGAGTGCATTCCTCAATAGTTTCTTGCAAGAGGAAGTGTTTGTTGAGCAACCCAAAGGGTTTGTGAATCCCCCAACCCTAATCATGTCTATCATCTCAAGAAAACTTTATATGGGTTGAAACAAGCACCAAGGGTTTGGTATGAGCGCCTCACTCAATTTCTTATAGACAATGGCTACACTAGGGGTAGTGTTGACTAGACTTTATTCATTAAGAAAGATAAAGATGAGCTCTTTATAGCTCAAATCTATGTTGATGATATAGTTTTTGGCTCCACTAATAACACCAAAGTCCAACAATTTGTTGATGTCATGTCTCATGAGTTTGAAATGAGTCTTGTTGGTGAGCTAAGTTACTTTCTAGGTTTACAAATTAAGCAAATGGATGATGGGATTTTCATATCTCAAGCTAAATATGCCAAAAACCTATTGAAGAAATTTGGCCTTGAAAGTGCCAAACATTGTGATACACCTATGAATACCACTCTGAAGCTAAGCAAGGATGCTAGTGGTAAAAGTGTGGACCAAACTTTGTATCGTGACATGATTGGTAGCTTGCTCTATTTGACCACAAGTAGTCCCCGATATCTCTTTTAGTGTGGGTGTATGTGCTAGGTACCAATCGGATCCTAAGGAGTCTCATCTCTCTTCCGTTAAGAGAATCATTCGCTATGTGAATGGGACATCTAACTATGGAATTTTGTACTCTTTTGACATTAATGCTAGTCTTATAGGCTTTAGTGATGCAGATTGGGCAGGAAACTGTGATGATAGAAAAAGTACATCGGGCGGTTGCTTTTTCCTTGGGAACAACCTTGTCTTTTGGTTTTGCAAGAAGCAAAATTCGATTTCTTTGTCCATGGCTGAGGCCGAATACATAGCTGCTGGGAGTGGATGCACACAACTCATTTGGATGAAGCAAATGCTAGTCGACTATGAATTCAATCAAGGTACTCTTACTCTCTTTTGTGATAACATGAGTGCAATTAATATTTCCAAGAATCTGGTTAAACATTCTAGAACTAAGCATATTGACATCCGTCATCATTTCATTAGAGAACTAGTTGAGAGCAAATGCATAGTACTTGAGCATGTAGGTACTAATGATCAACTAGCGGATCTATTTACTAAACCCTTAGATGCTACTCGATTAAAAAATCTTAGTAGATCTATTGGGATTTGTTTCATGTAGTGATGAGTTTTGGTCTTTGATCCCATAAGGGGAACTCAAGCAAAGAGAGCTATTGTATACTTGTTGCATGCAAATTTTTTGAAAATGTTTATGCTCTTTTATTGATTGCTTGAGTAGCTTGGTTGCACTTATACTATAGTAAATTAAATTTTTTTCAATAAGTGTGAACTTTGCTTTTATTACAATCCATGTCCTATTTATGTTCAAACATGTATTTTTGGACTAGGAGATCTACATAGGAAGTACATATTGAATGACCTACAATTATCTCCATGACATGGTGATTTTTTAATGACATGTTAATGAAAAATGATAAAGCATGAATTGATGATTGCAATTGTTGAATGCAAAATATTGTGTGAAAAAAACTAGTGAGACTAAAATGTTTCATCAATGTCTCTCTTTCTTTATTAGTTGAACATGGCTACTATCATATGGGTATCCTACCCGGAAAAATCAAATAGGGTGTAAAGTCGCTCATGTCATGTTTCGCTTATAAGGTTGGATATAGTGCCATTAAAACTTGATATCTATAAACACTCTATATCCTTGCTTCTCTCATGACAAATGGTGAAATTGGTTTGAATTATATTGGAAACCTTTGTCATTTGCTTTGGAAAATACCATTGTTTTTGGACTTGAATGCAACATGTCTTGTATGCAAAGCATTTGTGATTCACACATTTTCTTCAAATAAATCTTCTTGTTTCTCTCCTATTAATTGAGTTGCATAAATGTGGCTTATATAATTATGCAAATATCTTGTATGCTCCTTTCTTTCTTTGCCTTGAGTGACCCCGGTTGGGGACTTCTCCTTTGTTTATATCATGACAAAAAGGGGGAGTAGCTTTGTGGTGTTAGGGGAGTAGCATGTGTTGGATTTAAGGGGAGTAGTACTTGTTGGGGAGATTACATTTAGGGGGAGTAACCTTTTGAGGGGGAGCATTGCATGATGTGGTGCATTACTCATATTCTTAAATGCAAATGCTTTTGTTTTCTATTCACTTGATCATCTCACATGCACTTGGTTTGGAAAGTGTACTTGTTGTTTGTTTTGTGTGTAGGGTTGATAGTTTTACAAGAAATTGAAGATTTGAAGTTTTTTTTTTATGTATATCTCTTTGTAATGTAGAATATCTTCCCGGTGTTCTATTTTGTTTTGTGAGGATCAATGTGAGTGGTGGTTTTGTAACGAAATAGCCAAAGGGGGAGATTGTAAAGTCCTCATGTATTGATTGGCTTATTTCGTGAACAAATCACATTTTACCCTTAAGCTCTCAAGACCTCAAGAGGAGAAGCACCAAAGGTAAAATTCTTGTACTTACTTGCTTTGAAGAGATAGTTGCACACACTCACAAATTCATGCATAACTTTTATTCATATATGTTGTGTGTTTATACTTGTGTGCATTTTGGTTTAAATGACTCTTGTTGATTCATTTGCATCTTGTAATTAAAGTTTTATGTCATGTTAGGCATTAGAATAGTATGCATTTTCATCACTCTAGGACTTGTTGATTTTGTGTGTTTGAGTGTTGAAAAAGTGGGTAGTGCGCTGGCTCGACTAGAGCAGCTTCACCAGCGCAACATTCCAGTGGATCACCGCTTCTTATGCGCCACTCCACCCTCACAACATTGAAAAAGTGGGCAGTGCGCTACTCGACTAGAGCAGCTTCATCAGCACAACATTCCAGTGGATCATCGCATGTCATGCGCCACTGAGTTGCGCCACTCGACCATCGTCTATTGAAAATTTAGGCTGTGTGCTAGTGGTACGCTACTCGACCAGTGGACATAGCAGAAGCTGGAATATTTTTTTCCAAAATGACCTCACTTTGGATGAAACTCATATATATATATATAACTCTTTGTATTCAGGTTGAAAAAGAGTTCAGAACATCATATCTTTTCCTTAGAACACATTTCAAAAGAAAAACTCTTCCAAGAACTCATCTTTAAACACTCAAAGCATTCCCATGTGCATAAAAACTTCATCTTGCATCCTCTAAGATTATTTAGAGTGCATCAGTGGATAGTTTTGCTTCATCACATCTTGTTTGGTAAGTTCTTCACAATCTTCTTACAAGTTAAGTGTTTTGCTTGCTAAGCCATCTCTTTAATTATTTGTATGCTCTTATAACATATTCTAGATACAAATTAGAGATTGTTGTGATGACATGATTGAGTGTTGTATTGTGATAGCTTCATAGGATTGTTTGATCTATGTTTAGCTAAGCTTTTTGAACATGTCATTTAACTCTTGATATCAAGGATTGCATTAATTGTCATATCATTATCCTAGATAAGCATATAAGGTTTCCTAGCCTTGTTTTTTCTTTGAATATCATCATATATTCACATAGGCCATTTTATCTCTTCATTAAGAAGTAAGACTTGTGTTGCTTCCGGGAGTAGGTAGCTTAAATCGCAAGCAAGATGGACTAGGTTCACTTATACCGGGATTAGGTAGTGGTTGTGGATTTTAAACCAGGATTAGGTTGTAATTCCTTTGCCATTAGTGGATTCGAGGTTCGAGTTTGGCACACTTATCAGCCCGTGGTTTTTCCTATTTGGAGGGTTTCCACGTATGTCTCAAGTGTCTTTACTATTTCCGCACTTATTACACTTGTGATATTATTGTAACTAGCTAGGGGTATTTTTGTCAACTTGACCAATAGCGAAAATTTGGTAAAATTGTTTTAAAATCTATTCACCCCCCTCTAGATTAATATTAAACAAACCATATTATTTGTTTCAAACCCTGAGAAGATCCAGGCCCTTTAAAAAATGACTTCGCCAAGAACGCTAAAAGAAGTGCAATGCATAACAGGATTCTTAGCTTCCTTGGACAGATTTTTTTCAAATGCCACAGATAGATGTGCTTCCTTTTTCAAAATGATCAAAAAGGGGAAAGGACTCGAATGGAATGAAGAGTGCGAGCAGGCATTCCAGAAAATGAAAGAGTACTTAGGGCAGGCTCTCATCCTTTCAAAACCTAAAATGGGAGAAATACTCCACTTGTACTTATCCATTATAGAATTAGCAGCAAACTCGGTTCTAGTCCGGACAGAAGATGAAATACAGAAGCCAGTGTACTACACCAGTAAAGCTCTTCTTCCAGCAGAAACCATGTAATCACAGGCAAAAAAATGGCTCTAGCATTGGTTTCGGCAGCAAGGAAGCTGAGGCCATACTTGTTAGGTTTTAGTTGTGTTGGCATTAATTCCATATCAAAATGATGTTTACTTGTAAAGATTTAGTTGTTTAAATTCATGATTATTCAAGCTTCAAAAAAGGATGATACTATTGATTTCAAGTTCTAAGTCAAAAGATACAACACTTTCAACTCATGTTACATACATTGTCTTCGTATTCGTATATCGAGTCGAGTTATTATTTTCTGGGTTGAGTATCTTATATGTCCATGTCCGTGTGAGAGTTTTGGTTTATAATCCACAAACGGATTCAAAATTTGAGTTCGAAGACCGGAGAACAGTCGAAGAACGTAAGGGAAGCACAAGGGGATTGCACCATGGCCGAAGGCCATGAAGTGGTGCATGCCCGAGATGTCGCGTGGCCATCTCGGCTGCAACACCTTGGTGCCCCAAGATGCCCACGTGCCATCTCGGGGATGCAATAACAAAGAAGGGCAAATTGATCATTTGGCTTCTTTCTTTCCCTCTCATTTATATTCTTTTTCTCTCTCACATTTCATTCTAAGAAGAAATTCAAACTAGTGTGCAAAAATTTTCTCTCTACATTCTCTCTACATTCTCTCACCTTCCAAACACCATAACTTCTTCATTTCAACACCGATTTGAGTGATTTAAAGTTGAGAGTGTTTGTATATTCATCCTCCATCTTTTCTCTGAAGGTTTGAGTGAGTTTTGTTGCTTTTTTTGGAGTCTAAACACATAAAAACGGGACTGCACCTAAATCAACTAAGGTATTGATTTTCTCTCAAAGTTTTCTTTTAAAACATGGTCAATTGCCTTGGGTTTTCTTCTTCAACTTATATATGTGTATTGTGAGTGTTTTGATTTGAGTTTTGAACTCTTTTAAAGCTAGGTTGAGTTTCAATTGAAGTCATACATGTTGAGTTAGGTTTTGATTTTGCCTATGTTTTCACATGTTTGGGATCGTATTATGCTAGCTTTGATTCTAGGACTATTTGATGATCTTTGATTGATTGATTTTGTGAAAAATAGTTCCTCATATGTATTAGACTCTCTTGGCCGAAATCTCACATCAATACATGTGCTTATGTTCTTTTGAGCTATTCATGTGTTTTGTTGAATCAATGAATAGGAATATGCTCTAGAACTTTAGCTTAAATCTAAATGAATTTGTCATATGATTTTAGCTTATTTTTGGTTTGTTTGATTTAAACTTGATCATGTGATAAAATTGAACATATCTTGTGATTCAAGTTTAGATCTATGCATGTATCTAGGTTGTGATTAATGTTGAACATATCTTACATGATCTAGATGATTTAAACATGCATGATTGACTAGACTACATTTGATTTGTGCATTCATGCTCATGTCTAGTATTTTTCATAGGATGTGTTAATCATAGCATTCTATGTTGCGTGCTTGTTTGCTTTTTGCATTCATGATCACCTAGATGCCTTGTGAGAAGGAAGTCTTGACAATAGGTGTGAGACCTATGTTGTTGAGCAAGAAGTCCTGGCAAGAGGTGTGAGACCTTGGATTGTCAAGCAAGGAAGTCTTGGCTATAGTCGAGAGGACTCGGATAGTAGAGTAAGAAGTCTTGCCTAGGGTTGTGAGGATCCGGATAGGTGAGCAAGCAAGTCTTGACTAGAGTCGGGAGGACTCGGATAGTTAAGCAAAAAGTCTTACCTTGGGTCGTGAGAATCCGGTAAGGTGAGCGAGGAAGTCTTGATAAGAGGTGTGAGGCCTCGGATTGTTAAGCATTAGGGCGACATCTTCATGAGTAGGATAGAAGGGTAGTTTCTAGGTGAAGGAGTCACTTGAGAGATTGTACTTGCCTTATCTACTAGTGGATTTTGTTTGCCGGTGGCTGCTAGCCCGTGGATGTTTCCTCTTCGGAGGTTTACCACGTTATATCTTGTGTCAACTTCTCTCTATCCCTATCTCTCTAGTATTTGTATTTGTTATTTGAATACTATGGATAGAACTTTTTATGTAAGTTGACTTCCTTTCTATAATATAGATTGTGTATGTGTTATAATTACTTGTTTGTATCACACTTTACTTGTTTTATATATTGATTAAGTATCTTTAATTAATATATATATATATATATTGTGATACAAGCAATCTAAAGGGACAAACTTTTGTTTGTTTCTAAGGTAGTCGAAAAAGGTGTCTAACCTATTCACCCCCCCTCTAGGTTAGCCTTGAGCATTTAACTGTATTTGTATTTTCAATTGGTATCAAAACAGAACACTAGATTGCACTTAGTGAGAGTCTTGGGTGATACATTCACGGTTTTTGCAAGGCGTTTGAAGTCATGGGTTTACAAGATGATGTAATGGCGGAAAGAGCTTCAAATACTAGGCCACCATTACTTCGAGGCACTAACTATGGATATTGGAAGTTGAGGATGAAAGCCTACATCCGCTCTATTGATGAAAGGGCTTGGATGGTAGTGGAAGAAGGTTATAGTCCTCCTACCAAGGTTCAAGAGGATGGAACCATGATACTCAAGCCAATGAGTGAATGAACAACAAATGAGTTTGAGGTTGCTAAATGGCACCATCGTGCTATGAATGCCATCTTTGGAGGAGTTGATGGGCATCAATTCTCCTACATTCAAAATCTTGAATCCACTAAGGAAGCTTGGGATACTCTCCAAGTTACTAATGAAGGAACCTTAGAAATCGAGGCTTCAAATGTTGGCATCACAATTTGAAGGTTTAAGTATATGTGAAGAAGAAAAGTTTGAAGACTTCCAATTCTGGCTTCTTAACATTGCTAACCAATGTCAAGCACTTGGAGTACCTATCTCAAAAGAGCATTTAAATTGGAAAATCCTTAGGTCCCTTCCTAAGAGATTCAAATCAAAGGTGACGGCCATTGAGGGAAGCAAGGATGTGGATAGTATGAACATCGATGAGTTGCTTGGGTCTCTCCAAACTTATGAGATGTGCTTGAAGCCAAAGATTAAGAGTAAAAGAATCGCTCTCAATGCTATTGAGGAGGAGAGTGATGATGAAAATAAAGAGATGGCTCTTTTGGTTAGAAGGTTCAAGAAGTTTCTAAAGAAGAATGCCAAGCTTAGAGGCAAGTCTTCTAAGGAAAAAGGAGTTAAGAGAACATCCTCTTTAAGGTTTGTGAAGAATAGTCAAGCCATGAACAAGAAAGAGGTTTTATACTATAATTGTCATGGTTTCGGTCACTTTGCTAGTGAGTGCACCAAGAAGCCATCTAAGAAGACTAGAAAGGCAAAGTGTTGGCGGCTACTTGGAGTGATGATAATTCTAGTGATAATGAGAGCTGTAGTAGTGAGTCTTCAAGTGATGAAGAGTTGGTGAGCAACTTTATAGCTCTAAGGACTTCTCATTCTCCACTAGATGTTGATGGTACAATATCTTTGAACAAGAAATTTGATGCAAATCATCATGAAAGCTCTAGTTCCATTTATACTAATCTTGAGTTATTGGAAAAGATATAAAAGCTTGAAGAAGCTAGAGATAATGCTCTAAGAGAGGTAGTTGAGAAGGATGATTTGATCAAGAAACAACTAGATGAGTTTGTGGTTGTTACTCGTAGACTTCTTGGTGAAAAAGGTGATATTATGAAGAAGTTTAGAGAACTTGAAAAGATAAACCTTGAGAAGGATAATGTGATATATTCTTTGAAGAAGAGAGAACAAGAATTGATGGAAGAGATAGACAAGGCTAAAGAGGCTATCAAGGATTTAGTGAATGATTAGATAAGTGTGTCTAGTGTTAGGAATCTTGTTAACTCTCATAGTGGTGAAGACGACTTGGTAGTTAAAAAGGAGCTCTTGGAAGCACCACTTCCTACTCATTTTGATAAAGTCGTGATTGATAAGAAACCACACAAAAAGAGAAGATCAAAAGCCAAGAAGAAGTTGGTGAACAAGGTATCTTTGCAAACTCCTAGTGAAAGCTAGTTCAACTCCAAAAGGTACAATCTCATCTTTTATTCCAATTTGCCATTATTGCAACACAATAGGTCATATTAAGCCTAGGTGTTATAAATTTTTAGAAAATGCAAATTAGGAAATGAATCTAGAGATAAGGAGATTAAACTTCAACTTGAACATGCTAAGGTCTTGAAGGTTGAGAAACATGATAATATTGCTAAGCATGAGAAGAAGTTGTGGAGTAGAAAGAATACTAATCTTGTTCAACTTGACAAAGCTTGTGTTGAAAATGTTAAGGAAGAGTGTGTTAATGATATTCTTGTTAATCAAGTCATTAAAGGACTTTACTCTAGATTTAACTTTGTTGTCAATGATGATGTTGGAAATGTTTATGTAGGTACACCCAAGAACAAGTGGTTCAAGGGTGAGTGCTCTTATCACTAAAATAAGAAGCACATGTGAGATAGCTTTGAGGCTATATATCAATTGTGTTGAGAATTCTTGCTTGCTAGCTTTGAATACTCCATGTATTGATATGAACTTAGTTATCTCACATCATGGTTGTTATGATGGTCAAAATTTGTTGATTAACTTTAGAGAAGTTCTTTTGATATATGTGTTGATTGAGTTGAGATATTATGTTTTTTATACTCTTGTTGTGAAACATCGTCAACTTGGTGTCATGAGGACATTCAAGGCAAGAGTGCTCATAAAAAAAGCGGAAGTATGATATTTGGTGAATATAATGTGCAAAAAGGTATCTCTATACTCTAATGCATGTTCTCTTAGATATTCATCTTTTGACTCAATTTTTGATATACATCTCATAACATGTCATATTAGAGAATTTTGTATAGCATACATATGGTTCTCATTAACATTTGCTATTTTAGGATCTAATAGTGATATTGTTCACGTTGATCTTAACTTTGATCATTGTTTGTGTTTGGTATATTGAGTGGCATTACTTTTGAAAATATGATCTTCATATTCTTTGAAAGCTACTCATTAGAGAAGTAATGATCTTGAATAAGTCTCTACTTATTGCTCTTAGATCATGTGCTTATGAGCCATAAAATTTTGGTTTCTAAAAATTGCACCTTGCTTTTCTTATATGTTTTGCTAATAGGTTGAGTTTACTAATATGTAAACATTGGATACACCTTGAAGTTTTTGTGCTCAAGTACATTTAAAATGACCTATGGTTAGTATCCATTTTGCTTCGGCAATTACATAGAACTCAACGAGCACCTTAATGAAAAGGGCTACACACATTGGTTGTGAAAGCTACCTAATGTTGGAAAGAGCTACACCATTGAGATGAGTGAAAGCCGTCATGAAGTGAATTTTGTTTATGTAAAAAAATAGAAAAATCAAAGAAGTGTAGAAATGAAATCATAAAAAAAAATTTTGATTCAAAGCCTAAAAAAAAGGAGGAAGGCTTAAAAGGAGTTTTGTTGAAAATCAAATGAGCTCGGGTTGAAAAACAGAAATGGGATGACGGGCCACATGCACACACACGCTCATATGTTGAAATCTATTCTCTTAAAAGCAAAAAATTTTGGATGATAATCGGTTTGACGTTTTATGGAAAAAGCTTAAGATGAATAGTTGTTGGAAATTGTTTGCATGTTGATTATCAAACTACTTCTTGATATATTTGAAGCATATCTCTCTCACACACACTTTGTTTATGAGTATGATGATATTTTAGCAATTGTTGAAGAATTATGAGAGAACTTGAAAAATCTTTGTGTATCTCTCTTAGCATATGAAGCTTATTTTGTTGATATTTCTTCAAATTGCTTGAATGTGTGATTGTGTGAACATCTTTGTGAACTTTATGCTATCATGGATTTTAGTTATAGCATTTATCAAGAGGGAGCATTGTATGTTAGACATTGTTCTCTTTTATGATATGTTCACATGCTTCATTTTGTTACATGTTGGCATATTTTGATTTAATGATACTTGTAAGATATTACTCACTATCTTTGTCTTGCATGATGATTCATTCTTAAGTCATATGTCTTTGTGTTTATATATTTGTGACTAATATGCTTGTTTTGTCTTTCACTCACTTTTGTTGTATGTATATAGCATCTTATATAATAAGAACAAATGGGAAGAACTAAGGTTACCGGAAGTGGAAATCAATCGAATCCCATTGTGAAAGCCAAGTCTACCTCAAAAGGATCCAAAGCTTCAAGGTCAAAAGATTTAGGGATCTTTGGAACTAAGAAGATATTTCAAGAGAGAGGCATTGACTTAGGTAAGTGTAAAGATTCCTATGTTCTTCACTGCATTAAGGACAAGAATTGGGAATCTCGGGTGAGCATGTTAGGAGTAGTGAATGATACTCTTGTTAGAGAGTTTTATCTTGAATATAGAGAGTGTGCCACCTTATTGGATGCTTTGATGGAGATTAGGGGTGTTGTGTTAATAGTTAACCTGGAAAACATTAACAAGTTTCTTGGGCTATCTAATGATATCGATTCGAACTTTCTAGATGTAGATATCATTGATCTTAATATCATGGGTAGAACTCTTTGTGACAATGCTTATTTTAAGTGGAAAGGTAGAGCATATATTAGTCAACATGAGTTAACTAAGACTAGTGCATTTTGGCATCTATTCATTTGCACTAACATTATTGGATCTTCAAATTCAACCGAGTTGAATAAAGACAAGATCAAAATAGTGTATGCCTTGGTGACTAATCAACCTATAAACCTTGGGGATCTGCTTATGCTTTATATTGATAGTGTAGCTTTCTCTACTAGAGGAGATAAGAAGCTTGCATTACCGGGGTTTATAACTTTTTTGTGTTTAGCTCGTGGTGTTAAGAGTAGAGGAGATGATGTGTTGGTACAACCCTTAGAAAAGTAAAGTGATAAACGTGTGTCATACATATCATATAAAGATAAGGGTAAGACATGTGATACTTTTGGACTATTTAGTAGTTCTCAAGTTGATTGTCAAGAGACTAGCATAAACATTCTTCTGGATTGGGCTTTACATTTGAATAAGAAGGTTGATGAGCTTATTGCTATAGTAGATAAACAAGATGCTAGAATAAAAGAGTTGGAGGAGTGTATTGCCTCAAGTTCAAGACCACCTCTCAAGCATTATGTTAGATCAACCACACACACATCTTTATTTGGTGGACCAAGTAACTAGTATTTGAGTCTTATGGTATGTTTATTACCTTTTGGCATCATTTCATGTCAAAAAAGGGGAGAAAGAGTTGCAACTTACTTAGTTTCCTTTTATGTTGTTTTTGTGAACTTTTGAACTTTCAATGGCATGTAATAATTAGTTTTAAGGTTTGGTTAAGAATTCTTGTATTTCGACATGTATTGAGGGGGAAATACATGTATTTGTGGACTTAATTGTATATTCTTATCCATATTATATGTTGCCATTTGTTGTTTTTCTCTTGTATATGCATTGCGCTTTGAGATGAATTGTAGGTAGCTTCAAGAGAAGATCAAGATGAACTTCAAGAGTTGGTGAAGATTAGTTATAGGAATCTTACTCATTGTAATGTGAGGGAGTGATTTTGTGACCTATCTGCATTTTTATATTGTAGTAAATGTATAGGTGTTTTGACATAGAATTTGCCAACGGGGGAGATTGTTAGGTTTTAGTTTGTGTTGGCATTAATTCCATATCAAAATGATGTTTACTTGTAATGATTTAGTTGTTTAGATTCATGATTATTCAATCTTCAAAGAAGGATGAACAACAAGTCAAAGCAAGTTCTAAGTCTTCAAACAGAAAGGATGCAATTTGGTTCTACAAAGGTATACTAAGACCTTATCTTTCTCTTACAAGGCTTAGGCACACACACACAATTCATACATTTGTGTCCCTGCATCATTGTCCACCATTATAGGCACACACATACAATTTATTCATTTGTGTCCCTGCATCATTGTGCACCATGTATAACACATTCACACACTTGAAGATGAATGCTCATGCATTGGTATTGAAATAACATGTTTTGGAAAATGCATGATTAAAGACTATCTCTATGTAGTTTGCATTCTAGTGTGATTGTGTTTGTATGTGTATATGTTTGTATAACATAGATATTGAACTTGATTTTAGTCTTAAATCATTCTTGATTGAGTTCCGATCATTTCGGTTACTCATACTATTGATTTCAAGTTCTAAGTCAAAAGATACTACACTTTCAACTTATGTTACATACATTGTCTTCATATTCATATATCGAGTCGAATTATTATTTTTTGGGTTGAGTATCTTATATGTCCATGTCCGTGTGAGAGTTATGGTTCGTAATCTACAAGCATATTCAAATTCCAAGTTCGGAGGTTGGAGAACGGTCGAAGAACGTGAGGGAAGCGCAAGGGGATTGCACCATGGCTGAAGGCCAGGAAGTGGTGCATGCTCGAGATGGCACGTGGCTATCTCGGCTGCAACACCTTGCTGCCCCAAGATGCCCACGTGCCATCTTGGGAAAGCAATAACAAGAAGGGAAAATTGGTCATTTGGCTTCTTTCTTTCCCTCTCCTTTATATTCTCTTTCCCTCTCACATTTCATTCTAATAAGAAATTCAAACTAGTGTGCAGAAATTTTCTCTACATTTTATCACCTTCCAAACACCATAACTTCTTCATTTGAACTTAGATTTGAGTGATTCAAAGTTGAGAGTGTTTTTATATTCATCCTCCATCTTTTCTCTGAAGGTTTGAGTGAGTTTTGTTGAGTCAATTGGAGTCTAAACACACAAAAACGGTACTGAACCTAAATCAACTAAGGTATTGATTTTCTCTCAAAGTTTTCTTTTTAAACTTGGTCAATTGCCTTGAGTTTCCTTCTTCAACTTATATATGTGTATTGTGAGTGTTTTGATTTGAGTTTTGAACTCTTTTAAAGCTAGGTTGAGTATCAATTAAAATCATACATGTTGAGTTAGGTTTTGATTTTGCCTATGTTTTCACATGTTTGGGATTGTATTATGCTAGCTTTGATTCTAGGACTATTTGATGATCTTTGATTGATTGATTTTGTGAAAACTAGTTCCTCACAAGTATTAGGCTCTCTTGGCCGAATTCTCACATCAATACATGTGCTTATGTTCTTTTGAGCTATTCATGTGTTTTGTTGAACCAATGAATAAGAATATGCTCTAGAACTTTAGCATAAATCTAAATGACTTTATCATATGATTTTAGCTTGTTTTTGGTTTGTGTGATTTAAACTTGATCTTGTGATTAATTGAACATATCTTATGATTCAAGTTTAGATCTATGCATGTATCTAGGTTGTGATTAATGTTGAACATATCTGACATGATCTAGATAATTTAAACATGCATGATTGACTAGACTACATTTGATTTGTGCATTCATGCTAATGTCTAGTATTTTCCATAGGATGTGTTGATCATAACATTCTATGTTGCGTGCTTGTTTGTGTTTTGCATTCATGATCACCTAGATGCCTTGTGAGAAGGAAGTCTTGACAATAGGTGTGAGACCTATGTTGTTGAGCAAGAAGATTTGGCAAGAGGTACGAGACCTTGGATTGTCAAGCAAGGAAGTCTTGGCTAGAGTCGAGAGGACTCGGATAGTCGAGCAAGAACTCTTGCCTAGGGTCGTGAGGATCCGAATAGGTGAGCGAGGAATTCTTGACTAGAGTCGGGAGGACTCGAATAGTTGAGCAAGAAGTCTTGCCTCGGGTTGTGAGGATTCGGTAAGGTGAGCGAGGAAGTCTTGACAAGAGGTGTAAGGCCTTAGATTGTTGAGCATTAGGGCGACACCTTCATGAGTAGGATATAAGGGTAGTTTCTAAGTGAAGGGTCACTTGAGAGATTGTACTTGTCTTATCTACTAATGGATTTTGTTTGCCGGTGGCTGCTAGCCCGTGGATGTTTCCTCTTCAGAGGTTACCACGTTATATCTTGTGTCAACTTCTCCCTATCTCTATCTCTATCTCTCTAGTATTTGTATTTGTTATTTGAATACTATGGATAGAACTCTTTATGTAAGTTGACTTCCTTTCTATAATATAGATTGTGTATGTTTTACAATTACTTGTTTGTATCACACTTTACTTGTTTTATATATTGATTAAGTATCTTTAATTAATATATATATTGTGATACAAGCAATCTAGAGGGACAAACTTTTGTTTGTTTCTAAAGGAGTCGAAAAAGGTGTCTAACCTATTCACCCCCCCTCTAGGTTAGCCTTGAGCATTTAACTGTGTTTGTATTTTCAATACTTTCAGGCTCATACGATCTAGGTTGTCATCGATTGCCCACTTAAGTAAATCTTACAGAAGCTAGACATTTCGAAAAGATTAACCAAATGGGAAATCGAGCTGAGTGAATTTGATATTCGGTACATCCCCAGGACATCACTCAAAGGCCAAGCAGTGGCAGATTTAATAGTAGAATTCACAGAGCCAAACCTGGAAGGAAAAAGGATGTTGGGCATGAGTTTTTCGTGGAAGTTATATATGTCGATGGTTCCCTGAGCACTTATGGTAGCAGGGCAGGGATCGTGTTATGCACCCCGGAAGGAGATGATGTTGAATGCGCCATGAGATTCGACTTCAAAGTGAAAAATAACCAAGCCGAATATGAGGCATTGTTAGCAGGACTTAAAGTTTGCATAACTCTCAGAGCAGATGAGGTTGAAATATTCAGTGACTCAAAGATAGTCGTCAACCAAGTTTTAGATGAGCATCAGGCCAGAGATGAAGGTATGATGACTTATTTGGGCATAGTAAAACAACTCCTCCAAAAATTCAAGGAATACATGATTGTTCAGATCCCTAGAGTATAAAATGAGAAGGCAGACGCTTTGTCCAAACTAGCGTCAACAACAACCATAATCAGGCCAAAAAATATTCCAGTTGTACATCTTCTCAAACCTAGTATAGTTGAGCCGAAAGACTCTGAAGTTTCAGAAATCTGAACACCGTTAGACGGTTGGATGACCCAGCTAAGAAGATACCTGGATGAAGGTATACTCTCGGAAGATCTCTTTAAAGCCAAATGCATCATGTACCGGTTAGCAAGATACACATTGATTGGAGGAGAACTGTACAGAAGAGGGTTTTTCTGAACACTCCAGAGATGTGTATTAGAGGAAGATGCATATCATATACTACAGGAAATCCATGGCGGGGTATGCAGAAACCATACCGGGGGCAGAAGTTTAGCACACAAGGTACTCAAGCAAGGTTATTATTGGCCCTCTTCGTTCTCGGATGCACAGTGATGCTCAGAAAGCTGTAGTGCCTGCCAAAAGATCGCCAATGATATTCGGTAGCTTCCCGAACAACTTAGAAGCCTCACATCACCATGGCCATTCGCCATGTGGGCACTATAATTTATTGGTCTATTGCTGGCAGGAACATGGGATGGAGCTAAGCACGCAATTGTGACTGTTGATTATTTCACAAAGTGGGTAGAAGCTGAAGTGTTGGTACATATCACTGAAGCAAATACCATGAACTTTATAAAGAAAAATATACTCTACAGATTCGGAGTCCCGAGTACTATTATCACTGACAAATGGGAAAGAAAGACAGTAAACAAAATCATCAAGCACACACTCAAAGCAAAGTTAGATGCTAAGAAAGGCAGTTGGGTCGAAAAACTTTCTGAAGTATTATGGGCATATTAGACGACAACAAGAACCTCTACAGTAGAGACTCCATTCTCTTTGGCGTTCGGAACTGAAGCCGTCATCCCGGTAGAGACGTCGTATATGTCACCAAGAGTCAGGCTATATGATGAAGACCAAATGTTGATATGTTGATATGCTGTTATAAAGCTTAGATGAGCTGGAAGAGAAAAGGGAGAAATCCATAGTAAGAAATGTGGCATATCAGCAAAGAGTGGCCCGACACTACAACTCTCATGTTCGGATCAGGAAATTCCAGCTAGGAGACCTGGTGCTCAGGAAAGTATCGCTGAACATAAAGAACAAAGTTGCAGGCTCGTACAAGATTGAAGGAATAACTGGTCATGGAGCATATTGGATTGCCCAACCAAATTGAAGGGTTTTACCCCGGACATGCAATGCCCAATATTTGAAGATTTTTTATCCTTGAAATTTGTTTCGTTTTAGGACAATTTGTTAGTCAGGATATTTTTTAGCTTTAAGATTTTATCATACTGTTAGTTTTACAGTTATGAATAAAGGCCAAACATAGGATTTTAGAAATCTAAGCCCGTGATAATAAGAACTTACGAAGCATATAAAAAAGATAAAATGCTCAGGACCATTAATTTGGCAAAATTCCCGAATGGACGGAGAAGCTCGAAGGAGCATGCCAGCCGAGCAAGGTCAGTCGACCTTAGCTAAAAGGCAAACACCCGATGCACCAGATTCTGGAAAAAGGCTCGGGGCGCTGTCGGGAAAAATCCCGATGAGATGCATAGTTGTGTTATGCAATGTAAAAGCTTAACGATTCGGTAAAACCTTGCACAGACAAAACTAGGAGACGTCCTCAGTGACTTGCGTAAGGACTTGAACGTATGATCGTGGTAAGCCTCAATGTAACGTTCGGGTAGCAACCGAGTATGAAGCACAAGTATAAATTTACTTGCCTGTTTCAAGATGACTCGATTAATAATATTAGCCAGTTTAATAAGATACCTGGCACTTAAAATTAATGCCAGTTTAATAAGATACCTGTCACTTAAAATTAATGTCAGTAAGATACTCGGTCTTTAAAGAGTCGCTCAGACTAGTAGCCAGTTTAATAAGATACTTGGCGCATTAAATCAAGTTTAATAAGGTACTCGGCGCTTAAAGAGTTGCTCAAACTATTGGCCAGTTTAATAAGATACTCGGCGATTAAAGGAGTTAATAACAAGCCAACTATTTGGCACTTCAAATTCACGACAACTTGGCAAAATATGAAAATTCATTGATCACATTTCTTTTTTTACAAACGTAAAATTTTACAATGCCTAAGGATGAGATGAGGATTTAGAGCTCTTGCCAGTACTTGGGGTCGGGCACCATCTCGTATTCATGGAGGAGACTCTCGTTTGAAGGCCAGACGATTGATGCAATCGAGTTATCCATCCGTTCACTATAATCTATTCCAGGAATTGGCCCAACGTCAGGCTTCGACCTGTCCACACCAGCCTCCTGACTAGCATAAAAGGTCGAAAGAGAATGCTCCGACAGGACCTCCAAATGCATATGATGGCGCTCTTTACCTTGGCTTCGACAATAAGCTCTTCATTCCTTCATTTGAGTTTGAAGAGACTCCAATGACCGGTTTACATGGTTTTCAATTGATAACTCCCAGTTGGCCTGAGCTCTATCAGTTACCCGATTCTTGACCTTAAAGAATTCGCCAACCGAGACCAGTCCCCGTTAGAACTCCCTGGGAAGTAAGGCATCATAGGCAGAGGAAATTTTGAAACGATCAACCCCACAGATTTCAAGTTCTAGTCGGGCTTCATTCGAAAGAGATTCAACAGTCAAGGTTTGGCGCTTAAGATCTTCAATTTTCTGCTAGTATGACGATTTGGCTTGCTCAGCCTCCTGTTCAGCCTTGAGCATCAACTTATGGATGACATATAGTAAATTTTGGAAGGATGCAGCCTTATCTTCCGTTGCAGAAGCTTTCTCCTAGGCCTCCATTTGTTTAGCCAAACAGTGGTTGGAAAATTCTTGGGTAGAGCTCACCTCTCTTCGATAGATCGCCTCAACCCGAGCACGACTATCTTCACTTTCTTTTAACTGAGCTTCAAGACGTCTTATCCAATCAACTTGATGTTGTTGCGTCTAGATAAACTTAGCGAACTCAGTAACCACCTACAAGGTATAGTGAGTTAAAAATCAAAGTCAAAAGAGCACTAAGACCAAGTTCAGGAACAAAGACTTACGTAGCTCGCACTGTTGAAAATATTATGAACACGATCTGTCAGGGAACCATTTCTGAAGCGGCTCCAATGGTCAACCCCAATAAATGCCCGACCAGATGATATCATCCTTAATATATCCTGGGGAGTGGGACATATAGGATTACTCGAGGAGCCTATACCTGTATCCTTAATTTTATGGGGGAAAGAATCCTTGTTCCGATTATCAGAAGATTTTACTCGCCCTAAAGCTGCCTCAGCCTGGGCATTCAGGCTAACTCTGACATTAACATCATCGCCACTTGATTCAACGAATGACACCACCCGAGGAACCTTTTTAGGATAAGCTAGAGAATCAGCTGCCTTCCTTTTCTTAGCACGAGTATGGTGGAAGCCGAGGTCAGCCGTTGGATCCTCTTGATCTTCAGTAATATCTTGAAAGGATTAAAAAAGACCAGGATCAAGGTTAACTTGCTCATCAGGGGGTACCCTAACTCCTTCCTCATCCCCAATAGTAAACTGCTCGGCGAGAACTTCATCGATCAGGGAACTATACTCATTAAGCAATGTGCCATTAGGATGACCTTCATGCCTACCTTCATCTTCAGACACCCTTTGAGCATCGACAGCTCCAACAGGACCACTCGAATTGCTTGATTCGCCTACGGTCAGCTAAAAGATCTCTTCAGAAATATGCTAAGGAATTTGCTCAACTTCATCAAAATCTTCATCCGACTCATCATTAGGCGGAACAACCCCTTCCTTATTATGGCGAGAAGTTTCTTTACGATTCTCTTGAACAATCAATTTCACTTGGCGAGCCTGGACATCGCAGACGATGTATACATCATACATTGAATACAAACAAGTTAGAAGAGAACAAGATAAAAAATATATTTATTTATTTACG
This sequence comes from Dipteronia dyeriana, assembly GCA_032871835.1. Classification (NCBI taxonomy): domain Eukaryota; kingdom Viridiplantae; phylum Streptophyta; class Magnoliopsida; order Sapindales; family Sapindaceae; genus Dipteronia; species Dipteronia dyeriana. The sequence goes on along the minus strand of CM065296.1, from coordinate 95,150,112 downwards.
TCGCCTACGATAATCAGAAATCTGAGAGAAGAAGCCAAGTTCTATCAATTTTTTCTCAATAAAAAGATAGGACCCGCTCCTCTTTTCCAGAGGACGCACAGCCGACCGAGCAAGATTGGTCAACTCGTCATCAGTATAAATAAGTTTAAACTTGTTCCAATGGTCAGAAGAGCAAAAAAAATGGGGAACCCTTAAAACTTCCTGATCTTCCCCAGTTGAGAGCTCGATCTCAAGTCCTAAGTTCCATCCGGTAAAAAACCAGCTATTTTTCGAATGCTTGTTTGAGGTAGGAAAACCCCACACGAAGCCTTTATTCTTGGTATCCGAAGAAATATCAACTCCCCGGCTCACATTCATTCCCTCAGGGATCCAACTATCTGGACATAAGAAAATAAGTTCCAGACCGATCGGATTGCCTTAGTGTATAAAAGTGCCTAATATCGTGAGGAAAGGGCGGTGACAAGTTCATCCGACTCCACATATACCATATACACGTTAGAATTCTATAGCTGTTCGGGGCAAGTTGGGCTGGAGTAATCCCTACCTCAACCAGAAACCAAGCAATGAATGGCTGGAGGGAAAGAGTCACACCATAGCAGAGCATGGACCCGTAAATTGTTATCGTACTCGGGAGAAGGTTCCACACGCCTCTATCACCAACAGGAACCAGTAAAACCAAATCGTTTAGATCGAATCTGGAGTGGTACTTTTCGATTTCATCTTCCCCAACCACAATCGGCTCGACATCATATACGCTCGGGAAATCGAGTGAGAAGAGGATTCGAGATGCACTGTGTTCCTCTTCAACATCCTTCTCATCAAATACTTGTCTCCCGATTTGAGTACCACTTGAACCATGCTTGTGAACCACACGGTTACTCTGATGCTTTCCCATCCTAGATCGAAAAGGAACCCTGTGATCAGAAACGAGAGACTCAGAACTGAAAAAAGATTCTGAACTAGAACTTAAACGAACATTATGATAAAGCCCTAAAACATTAACATCTAAGAAACCAGGCTGATCAGAAGGGAGTTCCCCCAATAACCTACGAATACAAGAAACCAATTGAAAATCTCCATGCTCAAGCGCTTCGAAAGCTATAACAAAAAGGCGCTGTCGTGAAACAGGATCCATCATAACTAACCTTTAAAGTAGATGCGAAGAAACTAGGAAAAACTTCAATGAGAAGTCCTCATTGCGTAAGAAAATCCTAGGCTATTTGCTTCTGCCTGTGAAAAATGAACCAGAACAACTCTCTTTCAGTTTAAATAGGCCATTCAAAAGTCGAAGACACGAAACACTAGGGTCTCAAAAAATGGAAAATATCAAAATGAAGGATTTGATGATGTAGGCGGCGTATCAGGTGACACATAAGTCGTTTCTCATAAATACTACTAGAGAAGTTGAGCAGTTAAAGGGCATGTGTCATGGAAAGAACTGACCAATCCGTTAGAATTCCAAAACGTCGCAATCACTAAGACTTCACGTGAAGAGACAAATTACATTTACATGGTAGCCATTAAGACACGTCATTAATGCGAGGTGCTGTTTTAAGGATTATTATTCCTGTATTAATGAGGCATAAAAGGTTGATTAAAATACTTTTGTCGAGAACAAAATCCTGCTCGGCAAAAATATTTTAAGGGGGTATTGTTATATGAATATTTTGTCGAACGTACATGTCACTGATAGGTAGGACGATCCCTTAGAAGATTGTCAGATGGGCATCCGAGTTGGCATCTAGAAAATACCATTCAAGATATCACAAAGGAATAAGAACCCGAGTAAGTCTGAACGCGAGTATACGGCACGTTATGCCCTATTCGGGACAGAGTACTTAGCACATTACGTTATACTTAGGACAATACGGGAAACACGAATAAAGAAATCCAACAAACGATTCACACGGGTGAACCAAGAATCATGTTCCAATACGCAAGACATCCGTATCAAAAAGAATTTCTAGAAGAATGAAACACCAAACAGGTTGCAGATTCCAAATAAGGCAACAACTCTACTTCTTTGGGAAAACTGCACATCTACAAGGAAACAAGTCCTAAACAGGCTATACCACCAGAGTCTCATTCGATCTCCACACGATCTCCGAAATATAAAAGAAGAGAAGACGACTTCAACAAGCAATCAGCCTTGATTAAAATACAATTCCTATTATTTGTACAACAATGATTAGGGTTCTATGCATGCATAAATAGACCCCTGATTCCACTATTAGGGGATATAGAACACATATACGGGAAAAATCACTACAAGAGAGGCAAAAGAGATCGAGTGGTGTAATTCTTCATTAAAATAGTGGATTTGGCTTGGTTGTGTATTCAGCCACCCGTGGACGTTTCTCCGATCACGGAGTTTTACCACATAAACTCGTGTCTTTATTATTCACATTACATTCTCTTTCTCTTTCTCGTTTTGACAGGTCATAACGAAATCCAACATTGTTGACTTTCTCACCCATCGAGAAATCGACGTCAACAGTTATCATTTCTAACAAATCAAATATTATTTAATAAAGCTTGATAGTGTTCAGTAAGGCTATCTTTTAGATTTTTCAAAGGTTGAAAGACAATTTTTAGACTATGACTGATGATGTAAGGACATATACTAAACTTTTTTATGCTATTGTATTGTGCTTGGAATCTATAGCTTTGAACAAGTTTTGAGCTTCTTGACATTCCTACATTAAAATTCATTCTGCTCTTTCTCAACGCATTTCTTTAGAAAAGGACTCCATTTTTTTTTCGGATGGTAAATATTTCTCAGAACATGGAGTGTGAATCAAACCCATGTTTGAATTGAAATTGGGATACTGATGCAAGCTTTTCTCTTCTGAATCAGATAGATTCATATTTGAAAGAGGTTGACAATAAGTTCTTTCAAAATTGACTATTTGTCCCTATGTTAGAGGTGTTCCAGAAATGGTTGCGATCGAGTAAATATTTCTACGAACTAATAGATCAGATCGAATTGGAAAATGGAAAGATTTGTACAAGTTATACCTTTCGCCACCACTTTGTGGAAAATCGTTAGATATGAATATGTTAGATTCCTGTGACTTGATTGGTGCAATAGTATCTCTCCAAAAAAGCTTGTTTTTTTTACCGTCGTACAAAAAAATATTTTGTTACGAATGAACAAGATATTGAGGAATTGTCCATACGTAATTAAAATCATAATTTTTTATACGGTTTTCCACATAAAAGAGGAATCTTTTGTTACAATAGAAGCGAAAGAGTTGTGGATTATTCAAGAATCGAAGTCGATTTGTTTTATAAAAGGAAGATATCAATGAACTTCTATGAAATGGTTTCACAGGATTCAACCAATTGTCTTGATATTCAGATATCATTGAGAAATAGAAATCTGTATTATAAAAAGATTTCCTACGATTATTTCTAGTATGGAATGAGTCAATCATTCACTTGGTATCTTATTGAACAAAAATGGAGATATTATCCCTCCGTTGATCAAGAATTTCATTTTTTGGGAAGTATTATGATCATCCAATAAGAAGGGTTTCAATTTTTTCAAATGATTGATTTGAAGACCTATTAATTCTAACAACTGATTGCGAGTTGATCATTCGGACCTTTCAATTCATAGATGTGGATCTCAGACCTATGAATGGGGATACTCCCGAAACTCACAAAGAAAAAAAGGAAGTGAGTTAGACAAAAAGAAAAGCAACTTGGACAAAAAGAGAAGGAACTTGGACAAAAAGAAACAAAGTGACTTAGACAAATCTTTTTTGTCGATAACCTCAGACCAATCAATGGAATATTGATTAATACGTAATCGATCAAACACTACTTGAAAATGAGTATTCTGCTCAGAAACGTAATGTTCCAAATGCTCCTAGAAATTCTTGCTCCCATTGGACCATTTGTATCTATATGCATTAGGATCCCGATTTATGAATCTCTCGGTTCGAGAAATCAAAATAAGAGGATCAAACCATTTCTTCTGACTCTTTTTCAAATTCGATAAATGTTGGTTGATCATATATTTCATTATAGTTCTATGATTCAGAGTATCATTTCCTATTTGATCCCTTTGAATTCCATATTTGAAGTTGCAATCGTATCTATTCATTAAAAAGAATTGATTCAATACATTTCTTATGTACCCATATGTGCTATATTGGATTTGAATCCGATTTGGGATCAATCAATATTGATTGACTGCCTCCATTATGTTGTTGTTAGCAAATACCATTTTTTTTGGTTTTGGATCTTCCAAATCATTCCGTAAGAGATCCAGACCCATTTTTTTCAGATCTTTCGATTAAAAGATTCATTCTCTTCATAAAAAATAGGAGGTAGAACCAATAAAAAATTCTTTTTTGATTCATCTCTGGAGTTGAATACCTCATTCAAGAGTAGTTTTTGATCCAATCTGTAGGAATCAATAGAAAAGTAAAATCCCTTATGATACACCGGATTCGGCTCGGTAATTGATAGAGTGAATAGATCTGCCATTTCTTGAAATCTCTCTTCTGATTCAAAATCATGGATTCCCCCTTGTTCCGGTCATGGAATAGATGAAATAAATGATTTTTGTTTACGAGTGATATCTTATTGGAGTTTTCCATATCCATTTCATCCTTCGGAACCATATCACTTCTCGGATCTAATGAAATTGGATGAACTGAGACGTTATTTTATTAATACGTTATTATCTTGAATATATTAACTATTTCTTTATTTTTCGATCACCTGGAAGGGACAAAAGAAACATCTTGTTCTTTCTTCAACAATTTTTGATCTCTAGTGGACCTCTCAGTAGGATTCGAACCCAGATGAAGTTCTAACCATCTGTTAGAGAAAAAAGAACGAATGGATCTTGTAGGATTCCCAAGAAATTCTTTGATTTCTTTCGGAAGCAGATGATTATTCATCTGCCTTTCACGTTCCGTGAATAGCTGGGACATTGGGGAATATCTAGAAAGGCATTTATGAAATTAGTCTGATTCTATATCTATTTGTTCTATTTGAAGAAGCGAAGGATCCTAAAGGATCAATCTTTCTTTTAGTTGTTGAATCTTTCTTTGATTGATCAATGTGTCATATTCTGAATCCTCAATACTAAATGAATAGAAATGATCTCTAGATTGATCAGAAGATTCTTTCAATTGGTTAGAATTCGTTACTTGAAGGAAACTAGATCTTGTGGAATCATTTTGAATATTTGACGATACATTTCGTACATTCCTAAAAAATCGATCCTTGTTTACCAACCACACATTTTCTTAGCAAATCCAATTCTCTCTCGATATCTTCCTCAAAAAATCCAATTCGTGTAGATTCTTCCCCCTACTAACGAGAAGAACTTGGCGAAATTTCCACATATGAAATTGTGCACAAATTTACAAGAAAATAGCCCACTTGTTTCTCAAAAAGAGATGGGAAAAACGCTCAATATCATTTGATTGAATAGTTGACCCAGCTACTTGTTGTTGGAAGAAACCTTCCACTTCAATTGATATTTTTTTCACAAAAGCAAACATGAGATAAAAAATTGAGTATGTCACTAAGATTTCAAATAGCTGTCCCGAATTCAAGTTGATTATGTTTCACCTCTTACTTGGAGAAAGACGATCAAACAATTCCCAACCATGGTCCTTGTAGATTGGATCATCCATATATTATACATAAGGAGACTCCAGATATTTGATATCTTTCTCTATGAATGAGATCTCAATTCTAGTGATGGTTTCATTAGATATCTTACAACTAGAATCCCTTTTTTTCTGAGCCAGCTCCTCTACCACCGCGATCCCCAGTTAAATTCAAGCATGATACACTTTTTAGTTATTGGGAGAACCCAAGTACTCTCTTTCAGATATAGGAAAAAGTTCTTTGAGATCTTTTTTCCTTTTGGAAGATCCAAGAGCAAAACAATCAACCCATTGATATTGGAATACCCAAAAGATTCTTCCAATGTATCATTTCTAGGTCCAATGGAATTCATAGGTATAAGAAGAAGCCCCGTCAAATAGAGATTTTTTCTTGCGACCATAATTTGATTGTTATTACGATATATAAGGATCGTTAATACAAATAGTACTATACCCTTGATCGTGAAATATCGATTGCTTATTGAACCCTATAAATTATGTGAAAGTAGGATACTCAAAATTCATGGGTCCAAGAGTTTTATAAAACGTTCTTGGTGGAAAAAAAATGTGAATGAAAGATCCCACTGAATTGAATTGGTCCATGAATCTAAGAAATAGTGAGAATTCTTGACCTCTCTCAATATCTCTCTCAATTCGAAAATCCAGGATTTGAATTGATGTCCTTTCATTGATTCCTCATAAATTGCATTGATTTATCCTAAAGATTTTATTTCAATTGGAATTTGGTTATTCACCATGTACGAGGATCCCCGCTAAGCATCCATGACTGAATGGTTAAAGCGCCCAACTTATAATTGGTGAATTCGTAGGTTCAATTTCTACTGGATGCACACACCCTCCAATAAATCTATTGGAATTGACTATGTATCAATTGAATCTCATCATCTATACATAACGAATTCGTGTGGTATATTTATATTATAACATATGAACAGTAAGAACTAGCATTCTTATTGAGACTCGAACTTATAGGAAAGAAAATAGATTTATGGATGGAATCAAATACATAGTATTTATAGACAAAAGTGTTTGGTTATTGACGAAATATATACTTCTAATGTCGAATCAAAATCAACTAGGATAGAAATAAAGCATTGGGTCGAACTTGAAATTCCTTAGAAAGTGTGTGTCTATAACCTAGAGGGGGGGAGGGGGGGGGGGGGGGGGGGGGGGGGGGGGTGAATAGGTTTTAATTCGATAGATTACCAATTTTACGAATTAATCAATATTAACAATCCTACCCCATTATACTAATGTTAAAATAAAAGACAACAAACATAAAACAATAACAACACGCAATATATACGTGGAAACCCTCCAAATGGAAAAAACCACGGGCTGTTTGGAGCGCCACCATTGATCCTCAAAATCTACTATTGAGTAAAATTTTACAACCTAGGTTGACCTCCCGTCTAACACTCCAGTTACTAACCCTTTCACTCTACCCAACGGGCCTTAATAGTGATTTTGGATCACAAACCTTGTGCACTAATCACATAGCCACAAGCTTAACCAACAATGAAGAGATAATGGCAACCTAAGTGAATATGCAAGAATATTCTATATGCAAAAATGCTAGGTCAAGACATTCATACTTATCTAGGATTAATAATGACAATTAAAGAAAATCCTAGATATCAATGTTCTAAATGCAAATGCAAGAAGAATTAGCTAGAAGGGTAAAACCGTCCTAAATTCTAGCTATCACAAATTAATGCATCTCAACCAACAATCAATACACAAGCATGTCATGAAAGCAATTAAACATTCAAACAAGTATTTAATATGCAATAAAGACTAAAACCCTAGGCATACATGTCTTTGCAATGAACCTATGAGGTCTAGAGCATGTAGAAGATACCTAGTCAAGAAGAAGATGATGCTCCATGCTTGAATGATCCTAGAATGAAGCTAGATGATCATGAGATGAAGTTGGGTTGAGTAAAGATGAGTGTTTGGGAGTTCCTCTCTCTCTAGAAAAACTAAGAGCATATAAAAGTGGCTTCTTGGACTCTTAAGGACAATGAGAAGAGAAGAGAACAAATATATATGGTGGCCCACACCAAATGGTTTAGTTTTGGGTGAAATCAACCAAATCCCGTCAGGACCGCTGGCTGTACCGTGATCCAGGTAAGTGTCCAGACCGCGGCACAGAGAGTGGTGTATCGCCTGGACAATGCCGCTCTGTAGGCCGCTGTGCATGCAGTATGCACAGAGCGCGTTCTGGACAGCATGCAACATCTGTGAAACTCCGCTTGGGAGACCGCGATGTATGCAACAAGCACAGACCACGGTAGACATAGCGTGCATCCTCTGGTAAACACCATTGTGTAGGCCGCGGTGAGGGCACTGCACAGAGAGCGCTCTAAACCGCGGACTAGAGGAAAAAATTCTTTTTTTAAGGCACAAACATGCATTCAACATTTAACCAAGATGTAAGACACACAAGGCACACAAGATGACAAATAATCATATATGCAAGATAATAAAAATAAAACGCATGAGTGTGTGGGTGTGCACTAATACCTCTTCAATGAAAGTTAAGCAGGTGATTTTACCTTTGATGCTTGAGCTTGGTTACGAACAATGAAGCCCTAAACTATCCTTACATATAGATCTCCAAATGTGGTTGTCCAAGAAATAAGCCAATCAAACACCGAGGAACTTACAATCTCCCCATTTGGCTATTTCGTGACAAAACCACTCACTCACAAAGTATCCTCACAACAAACGACAAGAAACAACATGAGGTCAACAAAAAACATTCTATATTACAAAAGATACCTAAAGCTAAATCTTCAAATCTTTCATCTCTTGTAGAATGATCATCCCTATAAAACAAAGAACTACACTTTCCAAGAAGAGTGTATGAGAGGGATCAAGATAATTAAAAACCAGCGCAATTTGCATGAATTAGAAACAAGTAACATGCAATCAACAATGCACATAGCAAATGCTCCCCATAAAAAGGTCAACTCCCTCACAATAGGTCAATCTCCCCTTAAATTATGCCAATATCAACTCCCCCTAAATCAAATATTACTCCCCCTTTTTGTCACAAGATAGGCAAAAGAGTATTCCCCAACCAGGACGCTTTAGCAAAGAGAGATATTTGTAATGTAAATGCATAATCATATACAACAACTTTATGCAGGATAATTAAAAGAGAGAGAAATTCATGGAAGTTTTATTGATTGGAAGATGTGCGAAAGATTGGCTTGAATGAAAAACATGCAACATCAACTTCCAAAAGCATGGTATTTGGCAAAGGAAAATAACACATGAGGTTCCAAGAGAAGTCAAACCAATTTGCACCAAATTGTCAATGGAAAACAAGATATAGTTTAACAAAAAATAAAAAAAATAAGAGCAACTATCAAACTTTACAAGTTGAACAAGACATGAGCGACTATTGTGCTCTTTTAGATTTTTTCGGGCAAGATGCCCGTATGATAGTAGCCATGTCCAATAAATAAAGAGAGAGAGAGACTATTGGAATGTGAAATCCTTGAAATGGATACAATATCCTTATTGAAAGTCTCAAAAGTCACTTGCACACATATTTGCAATCATTTTGTAAGCATTCAATAAATTCATCGTGCATAACACTTTAAGCATGTCAAGATCAAGTTTTCATAAACATGGAGATAAACTTTGGGTCAATCAAATGTACTTCCCAATCAAATTTCCTAGTCCAAAAATACTTGTTTGAACACAAATGAGACATGCATTTCGAATAAGGTAAAAACACACTTATTAAATGAAAAGTCATATAATAATATATGCATCCAAGATACTCAAGCAATTAATTAAAGAGCATAAAATTGAATAATTATTTGCTTATTAGAATGCAAGTTCGCTCTTTTTGCTTAAGCTCCCTATATGGGGTCAACCACCAAAACCCATCAATGCATATGACAAATCCCAATAGACCTACTAAGAGATTTAAACTTAGTTGAATCCAATGGTTTTGTAAATAAGTCCGCTAGTTGATCATTTGTGCCCATATGCTCAAGTGCAATGCATTTGCTCTCAACTAGCTCTTTAATGAAATGATGTCTAATGTCAATATGTTTAGTTCTAGAATGTTGGACAAGATTTTTTGAAATATTAATGGCACTCATGTTATCACAATAAAGGGTTAGAGTACCTTGCTCAAAGCCATAATCCACACTCATTTGCTTCATCCAAAGGAGTTGTGTGCAAGAACTCCCAACGGCTATATACTCGGCCTCGGCTGTGGATAATGAGATGGAATTTTGCTTCTTGCAAAACCAAGACACAAGATTGTTCCCTAGGAAGAAGCAACTGCCTGATGTACTTTTCCTATCATCACAATTACCTGCCCAATCTACATCACTAAAGCCAACTAAACCAGCATTAGTGTCAAAAGAGTACCATATCCCATAGTTGGATGTCCCATTCACACATCGAATAATTCTCTTCACGGAGGAGAGATGGGATTCCTTGGGATTTTCTTGATACCTAGCACACACACCAACACTAAAGGCTATATCGGGCCTACTTGCAGTCAAGTATAGCAAGCTCCCTATCATGCCCCAATTTAGACTTTGATCCATACTTTTTCCACTAGCATCCTTGCTAAGTTTCAGTGTGGTACTCATAGGTGTGTCACAATGCTTAGCATTCTCAAGACCAAATTTCTTCATTAGGTTCTTGGTATATTTAGCTTGGGATATGAATATCCCATCATGCATTTGCTTGATTTGCAAGCCTATAAAGTAATTGAGTTCACCAACCATGCTCATTTCAAACTCATGAGTCATGACATCAACAAATTGTTGAACTTTCAAGTTGTTGGTGGAACCAAAAACGATGTCATCAACATAAATTTGAGCTATGAATAGCTCATCTTTAGTGCACTTGATGAACACATTCTTGTCAACACTACCTCTAGAATAGCCATTGTCAACAAGATAAAGAGTGATGTGCTCATACCAAGCCCTCGGTGCTTGTTTCAACCCATATAGCGCCTTCTTGAGGCGATAAACATGATTGGGGTGGTGTGGATCAACAAACCCCTTAGGTTGCTCAACAAACACTTCCTCTTGCAAGAAGCCATTGAGGAAGGTACTCTTAACATCCATTTGATACAATTTAAACCTGTGAACACACGATATGGATAAGAGAAGCCTAATGGACTCTAATCGGTCAACGGGAGCAAAAGTCTCCTCAAAGTCGATACCCTCAATTGAGAGTATCCTTGTCCAACAAGTCTAGCTTTGTTCTGTACAATGTTGGCATCCTCATCTGATTTGTTCCTATAAACCCACTTGGTGCCTATCACATTAGTGTTCTTAGGCCTAGAAACTAGAGTCCAAACCTCATTCCTTTCAAATTGATTTAGCTCTTCTTGCATAGCAAGAACCCAAAACTCATCACTTAAAGCTTTATCAACTTTTTGGGGTTCGATTTTAGAGGTGTAGCAAGTATAACTAATTTGATTTGCTAATTGATGTCTAGTCCTCACACCCTCATTCACATTTCTAAGAATGTCACTCTTGTTGTGGAGATACCTAACCCAAGGAGCGGGTTCCTTTGAGTCCAAAGTAGGATTTCTATCAAGAGATTTTGTGACCTCTTTTTCAAGATTTGATTTTTCATCACTAGAAATCTCATCAATATTCACCAAGGTAGAATCATCAACCACACTAATCTTCTCATCATGGTTACTAACCTTAGGCCTACAATCATCTATGACCACATTAGATGATTCCATTACACTTCATGTCTTTAAATTAAAAACTCTATAGGCCTTATTATTTAGAGCATAGCCAATGAAAATCCCCTCATCACTCTTAGCATCAAACTTGCCAAGTTGATCACGGTCATTTAGAATGTAGCACTTGCTTCCAAATGAGTGGAAGTAGCTAACATATGGCTTCCTACCCTTCCACAATTCATAGGAGGTTTGCCTAGTTCTGGGCCTAAGCAAAACCCTATTGCCTATATAACAAGCCGTATTGACAGCTTTAGCCCAAAGATTCCTAGGCACATTGTTGCTATGCAACATCACACAGGCCATTTCTTGGAGAACTCTATTCTTCCTCTTTACTACCCCATTTTGTTGAGGAGTTCAAGGAGCTGAGAACTCATGATACCAAGATTATCACAAAAGTTTTCAAAGCTAGCATTTTCAAATTCTCTCCCATGATCACTCCTAATTCTATTAATTCATTTTATGTGAGAATCCTTCTCATTTTGAATTTTAGTGCAAAGCATTTTATAATTTTCAAACGTTTCAGATTTTTCTCTAAGAAAGTAGGTCCATGTAAATCTAGAAAAATCATCAACACACACAAAGACGTACCTCTTGCCACCGAGACTCTCAGTTTGCATGGGACCCATAAGGTCAATTTGAAGAAGCTCTAGTGGCTTCTTGGTGGCAATATACTTACTCTTTTTATGCACACTCTTAGTTTACTTTCCTTGTTGGTAAGGTCTACAAACTCCCTCAATCCTATTTCCAAACTTAGGAAGACCTCTCACAACATTCAACCTCTCAAGAACTTTCAAGTTTTTGAAATTCATATGACCTAACCTTTGATGCCACAATTCAACTTGATCACAACTAGACAAATTACATGAGAATTCATTAGAATCAAGACAATAACAGTTGTCACTTGATCTCTTGCATTTCAATAGAACTTGTCTATCTTCTCTTAGAATAGAGCAATCAACTTTCCCAAACAGAACCGAAAGCCCTTCATCATTCAAATGTGATATGCTAATAAGATTAGCTTGCAAGCCATCTACATATAGAGCATTAGATAAGGAGGGCAAACCGAAGATGGATATGTTTCCTTTTCCTAAAACCTTCTTACATGAACCATCACCAAAGGTGACAAATCCACCATCCTCCATAACAAGAGTCTCAAAGAAACTCTTATTTCTGGTCATGTGCCTAGAACACCCATTATCAAGATACCAAATGTTAGAGGCTTTCTCCTTCAAGGCCACTTGGGCCACATGGCAAGCATACTCATTTGTTCTAGTCCACCTAGTAACAACATTGTCATTTCTAGGAGCCTTGGGTTTATTGGCTCTAAAATTCCTAGGTGCATGCATTTTGGCTCTTCTAAGCATATTCTTCTCAATCATGCTTTCAAAACGACACAACTTAATAAATTTAAAACAATTCGGCCTTATGTGACCTTCAACACCATAATAATGACAAATGGGAGTAAAGTAAGAATTCATACCATATCCTTGTGCAAGCATGGAAGACTTCCCTCTTCTTTGAGTTGTCCTTTGGTGTTGAGACGAATTTCTTCTTTGAAACACCTTTGTGATTGAGCCAAATTAGCTTCTATTCTTGGTTATGGGTTAAAACTCCTTTGTTGACTTTGAAAGCTCCTTGGAAGTTGAGGTCTTGTTTGATGAGTTCTAGCTTTTGGTGGAAGAGCTTTAGCTTTAGAATTTGTTTAAGCCTTCATTCGAGCTTGCTTTGATGATTCTTCAACTTGATTCGAACTCATTTATTGGTGTGAACCTTGAGTCTCTTTATCCTCTTGACTCTCGACAAAGATGGTCTTCTTCAAGGAAGTGGCATCCTTGCCTTCCACATATCCTAAGCCCGTTTTATCATTAGGACTCTTCCCACATGATAGCATCTTGTCAAGTCTCTCGGTTCCGGATGTCATATTGGTAACTAATGTTTTCGCTTCCCTAAGCTCATCCTTTAAGTTCTCTTCACTTTTCTTAGTGATTACAAGCTCCAACTTCAAACTCTCTTCAAACTCTTTTCCACTCTTTACTTTCTCACTCAGGTGAGTAATCTGGAAAGTTAACTCTAGGTTCTCCTTTTTCAACTCTTGAATCTCCTTTTTCTTTTACAATCTAGACTTTTCAAAAAACTTCATAAAGTCTACATAGTCCATTTCCTCATCAATATCAAATCGAGAGTTGGAAGAGGTACTCTCATCACTAGAGTCACTTATTTCTTCCTTATCACTCACAACTTTCTTGCCATTATGAGATGTTATGAAGGCAATGAAGTTGGCAACTCTATCTTCATCGTCCGAAGATTTTTCTTCCTCTTCTAAGTCTTCACTATCACTCCAAGTAGCCGCAATTGCCTTCCCCTTCTTTTTCTTCTTCTTCTTCAAAATCAAACATTCTGGAGCGATGTGATCAAAACCACTGTATTCATAGCATTGAATGCCCTTCTTGGAGTCACTTTCTTGAGACTTTTCCATCTTCTTGAAAGGAGTTTTCTTTTTCACTTATTTTCCCTTTGACCTAAATCCTTTTCTCTCAAACTTCATAAATTTCTTGAATCTTTTAACCAAGAGGGCCATTTCTTCATCTGAGTCCTCCTCATATTCTTCAACCTTAGTGGTCTTCAAGGCAATACTCTTTTGCTTCTTCGGAGGTGTGGGTGTGGTGTTCCATCTTGACTCATAAGCTAGAAGTCTTCCAATGACTTCATTTTGCTTCATATTCTTGTACTCACTATTCTCTTCAAGTGCCGTCACCTTTGATTTGAACCTTGAAGGAAGTGACCTCATAATTTTTTGCCTGACTCTCCTATCCGAATAGGGGTCACCAAGTTGATGGCTTTGGTTGACAATGTCTACCAACATTACTTGGAAGTCACTGAAGCATTCATGCTCTTCCATCATAATCATCTCAAATTGCATTTGGAGGACTTGGAACTTTGAGTCCTTGACTACCTCGGTTCCCTCATGTGCCCGTTTGAAGAATGTCCCAAGCCTCCTTTGCAATCCTAGTGTTTTGGACCAGCTTGTATTGATTATCATCCACGGCACAAAGGATGGCATGCATAGCCTTGTTGTTCCACTTGGATGCTTTAAACTCTTGAGTACTCCAATTAGACTTGGGCTTAAAAGCTTCTACACCACGTCAGTGGTCATTGTTAAAGGAGTATACCCGACTTCAATAGCCATCCAAGCATGGTCATATATTTGGCAAAGATATGCTTCCATCTTGCCCTTCCAAGAAGCATAATTCACCCTATTGAGCAAATGAGGTCTTGTGCTTGAGGCTCCTTCATGACTATTTCCGTTTCCACTCATAGTGTTTGAGGGTAATAAATGATATAAAGATGCAAATGTAATGCAACACACAAAATGCAAACAACCAAAATGCACAATGTAAGACACACACAATGCACGGATCACCTAAGTATATCTAGGCACCAGCTCTGATACCAATTGAAATTCCCTAGAAAGTGTGTGTCTATAATCTAGAGGGGGGGTGAATAGGTTTTAATTCGATAGATTACCAATTTTCAGAATTAATCAATATTAACAATTCTATCCCATTTTACTAAATGTTCAAATAAAAAACAACAAACATAAAACAATGACAACACACAATATATACGTGGAAACCCTCCAAATGGGAAAAACCACGGGCTGTTTAGAGCACCACACTTGATCCTAAAAATCTACTATTGAGTAAAAGTTTACAACCTAGGCTGACCACCCGTCTAACCCTCTGGTTACTACCTTTCACTCTACCCAACGGGCCTTAATAGTGATTTTGGATCACAAACCTTGTGCACTAATCACATAGCCACAAGCTTAACCAACAATGAAGAGATAATGGCAACCTAAGTGAATATGTAAGAATATTCTATATGCAAAAATGCTAGGTCAAGACATTCATGCTTATCTAGGATTAATAATGACAATTAAAGAAAATCCTAGATATCAATGTTCTAAATGCAAAGGAAAGAAGAATTAGCTAGAAGGGTAAAACCATCCTAAATTCTAGCTGTCACAAGTTAATGCATCTCAACCAACAATCAATACACAATCATGTCATGAAAGCAATTAAACATTCAAACAAGCTTTTAATATGCAATGAAGACTAAAACCCTAGGCATACATGTTTTTGCAATGAACCTATGAGGTCTAGAGCATGTAGAAGTTACCTAGTCAAGAATAAGATGATGCTCCATGCTTGAATGATCCTAGAATGAAGCTGGATGATCATGAGATGAAGTTGGGTTGAGTAAATATGAGTTTTTAGGAGTCCCTCTCTCTCTAGAAAACTAAGAGCACATAAAAATGGCTTCTTGGACTCTTAAGAACAAGGATAAGAGAAGAGAACAAATATATATGGTGGCCTATACCAAATGGCATCATTTTGGGCGAAAAGCAACTAAATCCCGTCAGGACCGCTGGCTGTACCGCTGTCCAGGTAAGTGTCCAGACCGTGGCATAGAGAGCGGTGTATAGCCTGGACAACACCGCTCTGTAGGCCGTTGTGCATGCAGTGTGCACAGACCGTGGCCTGGACAGCATGCAACATCTATGAAACTCCGCTTGGGAGACCGCGACGTATGCAACAAGCACAAACCACGATTGACACAACGTGCATCTTCTGGTAAACACCTTTGTGAAGGTCGCGACGAGGGAACTGTACAGAGAGCGGTCTAAACTGTGGAATAGAGAAAAAAATCCTCTTTTTAAGGCACAAACATACATTTAACACTCAAGCAAGATGTAAGACACACAAGGCACATAAGATGGCAAATAAGCATATATGCAAGATAATTAAAATAAAATGCATGAGTGTGTGTGTGCACTAATACCTCTTCAATGAAAGTTAAGCAGGTGATTTTACCTGTGATGCTTGAGCTTGGTTACGAACAATGAATCCCTAAACTACCTTTACATATAGATCCCTAAATGTGGTTGTCAACGAAATAAGCCAATCAAACACCGAGGAACTTACAGAACTCTTCTTTTATGTCAAGGTAATAGCTATGAATAGTCATCAACTCCCCTAAAAGGGTAGAAGAATGGGACTCATTATGGGACATACAATGCATTACAAACATATGATCATTACACTTTAACCGGGTTATTCTATTCCACCTCTTAAAAAGAAAAGAACTTACATCAAAATACTTAAGAGCATGGTGATACATTTAAACAAAATTTCTACCCCGAGCACACGCAATGGAGTCATAGACAGTCAAATGAAATCTTATCCATGAAATAATTTGATCTATGGACAATATCGTTATGGTAAAGGTCATCATGCCAGAGGAATCATTACCTCAGGGCATTGAAAGGGAGGTCATAAGCGTTTATACCTTAAAATCGATTTAAGACGGAATGAAAAAGATGTATAGACAGTCAAATGAAATCCAATCCATGAAATAATTTGATCTATGGACAACATCGTTATGGTAAAGGTCATCATGCCAGAGGAATCATTACCTCAGGGCATTGAAAGGGAGGTCATAAGCGTTTATACCTTAAAATCGATTTAAGACGGAATGTATATATATATATATATATATATATATATATTTATATTTATATATATGGTAGAATCGTAACCATAGAATACGACCCAGAGGGGCTATAATTGGAGATACCGTTGTTTCTAGTACAGAAGTTCCTGTAAAAGTGGGAAATGCCCTACCTTCGAATGTGGTTTGAACTATTGATTTACGTATTTGGAAGTAACTAATTAGGTTTACGATGAAACCTTGTAATCGATCACTGATCCAATTTGAGTACCTCAGATAGACCTCAACAGAAAACTAAAGAGTAACGACAACAGAGGGGCTATAATTGGAGATACCGTTGTTTCTAGTACAGAAGTTCCTGTAAAAGTGGGAAATGCCCTACCTTTGAATGTGGTTTGAACTATTGATTTACGTAATTGGAAGTAACTAATTAGGTTTACGATGAAACCTTGAAATCGATCACTGATCCAATTTGAGTACCTCAGATAGACCTCAACAGAAAACTAAAGAGTAACGACAACAAGTGATTGACTTTAGTAGTTCCTCATATAAAATTATTGACACTAGAGATATAGAAATATAGATAAGACAAAATTGTTTCATAGAAAAGAAGACGGGTTATTCACATTTTATTTGATGGTCAT